>OY294058.1:33695239-43695239 GCA_958510865.1 Myrrha octodecimguttata
GAACAACTGATCCACTCATCGGTGGATCCCCGGGTAAAACATATAAATCCTCGGAAATCCACTATTGAAGGTGCCACGCACACAAATACCAACTGACAAAGAAACTGCAACACCCAGAAGGAGCTGTTTATATTTTAATTTTTTTTGGAAAACATATACAATATAGCAAGGAGTAAGTCATTAAAATTTGGAGGAAAAATCGTGAAGGTTTTTCCATGTAAACATTTTTTGTAACTTGAATATTGTAGTCGTTTTTGCAAATTTTTTTAATTTCACAACAAACCAGCTGTTCGAGATATCCAAAGTCGATGTAAAAATGTTGTTAAAATGCCTAGAGCAGAATTTATCGCCAGCTAAGTGAACTTGAAAGAGGTCGTATTTCCAATATTTCAGCAAGATAATGTTCGACCGCATGTTGCCAGAGTTAGTTTGAACTTTCTTGAATTGACCCATATGAATCTTTTGCCATGGCCCCCAGATCCAATGATCTTTCGCCCATAGAGCATGTTTGGAAAATCATGGGTAGAAGGCTTGGAAATTTACCCCAGTCCCCACGGAGTTTGGCAGCTCTGGGGCATTAAGTATAGGTAGCTTGGGATAGTATCCCTCAAGAAGAAATAGACCATCTTCTTGCATCAATGCTAAGACGTGTTGGAGAGTATATGGGTAACCGCAGTGGACAAACACATAATAATGTATTTGTCCACAATTTGTCCGCAATTTTTTTATTCAATTCATTAATAAACGAATTGAATGGAAAAATTGCAAACCCTTCATTTTTTCTCCAAGTTTTAATCATTCACTCCTTGCTATACTATCTATGTTTTACTAAAAATCAATTAAAACTCGAACATCTCCTTCAGGGTGCTGCAGTTTCTTTGTCAGTTATTATATCTCAGTATGGCAGTCTGCATTATGCTATAAATTACTCAACATACAATGGTATACTGATTTGAAAAGAATCAACTGATTGTTTCTTATTTACATCGTTTGAAAGGAGAAGTTGAGAGTTTTTTCTGAAAATCTGACCAGCACAAGTTAGCGAACGAAATAAATGAGATCCACTGTTTTCATTGCGAGAATGTGAAACTGCTGATCTTATTTATTCCTGAATTTTGATTTCCTGGGAATTTGAGGAACTTCCAAATGGATTGAAATGGTTTAGTTTTCAAATAATATTGAATTTTTTCAAATATTTGAAAACTCGGTGGTACATCACAATCTACTTCTGGCGTTTAAACCAACTTTTGCGAGAAATTTCGGATTGCCCTATTTTATATATTTCGTGGAATATCTTTAGAGCCGTACGGTTCAAGATAAAAATCTCAAAGGCACGAAGCAGCATGAGCCTAGCAAAGTACAGTAAAAACAAGTTTTTTTCGATAATTGAAGAGTGCACAGCCAACTTTACACACATCTGGGAGGTCCAATTTATGCATTTTGTGAAATATCTTGTAAACCATCCGGAATAAAAATGAATTCTAAGAGCACAAAGCGGAACAAACGTAACACAATTCAGTCCGAGAAAACAAATCGAACATCGGAAAACGTGGTACTAAATTTTTTCCGAAATCTTTTTTGTTGGGAGATTAGTAGGATTTTCGTGAAAATTTTAACGGCACAAGTGAGCTTGCATGTTGGGCCATTTTTTGCATATATTTTCATCGTAAAAAAATGTGCTGGGTAAAAGTTTCGTTCAATTTCGCGGTTTTTCGAGAGAACCGACGAAATAAGATGAAAATATTCAATATATATACAAGTCAGCACGAAGGTAGCACAAACTTTTCCAGTCATTTTTGAGAAAAAGAAACAAAATTGCTACGCTAACTTCTTTCTTAGTTTTCGATTTTTCTTGAAAAGGGAGCGAATTTCGGAAAAGTGCTCTTCTTCACATTTTGTGCAATATCTTCGAAATTGTACGTAATAAAGAAACTCAACAGCACAGACCAGCACGAATCTAGCACAATTCAGAACAAATTTTTTTTTCGAGAATCGAAAAGTGCTAGCCCTACTACAAACTCATAATAGAGTATGCACAACATTTGATTCCTACAAACCCTTCATATATTTCTCTCCACGCAACATATTTCACTTTCACAGTGATCGTAATGCTAGGTAGACAGTTTCCAGTTTCTGTTACAAAAGTGATTTCTATGTAACAGGAATCCAATTCACAGGCAATTCCATTCATTCTTTGTTTTCAGTGTATATTCATCATTTCCTGATTGGATATTTCTGGAGAAATATTGTTGCATAGTCGCGAGGTAATTACATTCGATAAGGAAACATGATATTCATTATGATTATGTGATTTTCAACCATAGTTCAAGGGATGATAATTTTTGAAAATTGCTTTGTATTCTTATGTAATGCATTTTCCTTGGTTATATCAATCAGAAATAAAGAGTTCTTTATCTGTATGATTTATGTGAGCCCCACCACATATTTTTTTCTCTCATTGTATTTTCCAATTATCCTAGGCCCCAAAGGCTTGTGCGAGTTAGGATATCGAAAGGGCTGTGTGGGCTTCGTTACTGTGTACTGTTGATTTTTCACTCAATAGTGAATGGTGGACGGTACAGATCTAGAAAATTTCTTTCCTAGTCCGAAATCGAACCCGAGACCTTTCGATCCCGAGTCCAACGCTCTAACTACTGAGTTAACGACACGCAGAAAACAATTTCAGATCCACCAAGGATGCCTTGAAGTCTATGGATCTAAAAACTATTCGATACCTAGGTACTCCCAGATCAAATCTCCATCATTTTCAATTTGGATAATAGATAGAAAATAGAGTTTTTCAATTTGTCTAGGATAGGTGAAGAGGAGATATTACTTATACTAGATTGTACGCTTGTTCCACATTGGAAAATTTGCCCAATTTAATTTAAAGATGAACCAAACCATTCTCCTCATAATACTATAATATACTAGATTGCATAGTTCAGGATTATTGGGGACGATGGAGACTTGAATACCTCAACACTTTAAAATCGAGAGCGAAATGGACAGAGGAAAGACCCACGGAGGGTGCAGACGTGGTTTCGGTACAGGATAACTTGCCACCTTTGAAATTGCCTCTTGGTTTTCTAGAGAAGTTTACTACTGGAAAGTATGGCACTGTGCGCGTAGTGGGTGTACGTACAAATTCAGGTGTGAGCCGTCGTCCCGTGGGCAAATTGTGTCCTTTGCCATCTCAACTGTTGATTTCACATTATATTCTGGGGTTTTGTTTTTTTGTCTATTTGGTTTCAGTTTTAGTTATTCTCGAGAATTTAATTATTTTGAAACAATTATCTTGTTGAATTGAAACAAGGTTTCAAGGTGGGGGTAATGGATGTGCATGTATGACAGAGAAATAAGAAAAGATTTAACATGTGTTGGAATTGTTTGGTACGCATTTTCAAGAATAAGTTGAAAAAATCTTATGAACACATACACTTTAAATTGTATATGAATTTCGATGTTTTGTGACTCGAATTTGAGCTCATGTTATATTTCGCTACTAATGAATCTGTCCGCTTGAATTAGTGCCAAAAGTACCCAAGCAGTTCAGTTCAGAGCCTTCGTCTTTTCTATTCATTTTTTCCATAGTACTTTTCTTCACCTAAGAAAACAAATGCAAGATAAATGACGGACAAATAAGTCAGATTCAGCACGATAAATGTAATTTTCAATAATCAGTATTTCCTGAACTGAGAGTTTACCAGGATACAGACTGGTATCAATCGATTCGCAAAGTTATACCAAAATTTCATTTCTCGTTTTATACATAAGTAAATATCCGACCGAACGAAATCTAGTACTGCGTTTCACTACAATTACTGATTTTATTCCTGATTATCGATGGTTATTCTCTGACCCGATTCCAATATTTCAGCCATGGTTGAACGAAAAATGGAAAATTCACGATACATGTGGAGTTCATAACTTGCATGGCCTTCCAGGCATTTTGGGAGGTTTAGTAGGAGCATTTATGGCATGTATAGCATTAGAAAGTGAATACGGCGATGCCCTTCATTTCTTGTACCCCGCAAGGTCAAATTTCCACGGAAGAACAACAAATTTAACCACAAGCCATAGTGTGACAAATCTGAAAAGTAGAGATGCATTTACTCAAGGTGGATTTCAAATACTTTCGATGATAGTGACAATAGTCATTTCTTTGGTATCTGGAATTTTAACAGGTAGGTGCACAATAGTAGCTCAGTAGTATAATAACTGATATTTTACTATTTCCGAATTGCATCCCACTTGTTGGTTGATATAAATAACATAAAGTTCAAACTTCGGCAATATCCTCTCTTGCATGTTAATTAGATCTAAGTCATATTCAGGAACGAGTATATGGATTCCTAAGACATGTCTAGTCGAAAATATTGTAACGTTTTCTTAGCTTATCAAAACGTTCTAAATAATTTAACTATTTATTTGGATTTATTCACACTAATGACAAATAACTCAACAACTTATCCTATCAAAGTCTGTGTAAAATTTATTTCCACACTATTTATTTTCATTGATCACTTTCCGCTCTATAGCACTTCGAATAACTCCACTGAATGACACCCTGTCCTGCTCCACGCCCGTCAACCTCATCAAATTTTTCCTTCACTTCCTGCCCTTTTTTCCATTTTATCCATTTTCTCATTGATCGCCTGAGAATTTTCTTCTGCCTTATTTTCCATTTTATCAATTTTCTCCAATGAGAAAATTCTTGGGTAAGATCAATATCTTACTCAAAAATTTCCTTACCGCCTGCGTCTCCATTGCTTTCTGTTCGTGCGATATCGACCCGGACACCTGACACCAGTGTCACGTTTTCTCAGTCTATCGAAACGTTCTGAATAATTAACCATTTATTTACACTTCTTCACACTAATAACAAATAACTCAACAACTAATTCTATCAAGTATTCGGTAATGATTTAAGATTCTTCAATACAACCATAAATTGCGATTTGGAAACATTCACCTATGGTTTTTTTATCCCTAAATGATGTTCAGTTATAATAATAATAATAATCACTCTATTTCCATAAAATGTGGAAAAGGTCCAAGATCCCTTGAAGAGAAAAAAAATAACATACAAAATCCTAACTCAGTGTAAAAATTCGGATAGACTATAGAAACATCTATCAATTAAGAAATATTTCAACCTTTTCTTAAATAAAAAATTATTATCTGCGTTCCTAATTTCGCAACTCAATGTGTTAAAGACTTTCATTCCCAAATACATTGGTGATTGTCGTCCTATCCTAAGTTTAAATCCAGGAATAGTGAAATCGTTTTGATTGCGAGTGAAATAATGGTGGTGATCAATATATTTGCCGAACGTACTGTTGTAGTCATATACCAATGTGGCCAACTCTAAAATGAAAATTGACGGCAAAGTATATAATAGTGTAATATTCTGTAGGTAATATAGATTATTTGTAGTTTGTGTCTCCTATTGATGTCAACAATTGATAGACGAAATATTAAGACGGTACAGATCAATTTCCCGAAATCTACCTTTATTGTGATATGTTTTACAATATGCAATGCACTGTTGTCAATTGATGAATGCTAAAATCCGTTGTAAAAAGATTTGTGGCATCTTCGGTGAAGAATCTGATGAAAGACTTAACTGCTTCACCATCTAAATGTAAACCGAAAAATAGTTATCGCGAGAGTTTTGAGGAGGCGCAAAAACTTATTCAAAACAGAGTAGTTTCTTTAGAAGAAGAAGCAACGTTATAATTAATCACAAGGAGTCAACCTTTCCTGAACTCCAGGCTACTTAATTGTGAATCCCAAACTCCATCAGCACTCCGACGACTTCCACGCGACCATAAAAATATTTGCATTAGACTCGGGATCAATCAACATAGAGTTTGAAGCATGAATAAAACATTATTGAGGTGGTTACAGGTTGAGATTTCTGGGCCTTTGTGAGGCTGAACAGGATAGCCATATTACACTTGATCGTAAAAAAAGGATACATTTAAGGTTGTTTAGTTTAGAATCTATGCTAAAACGTATTCGAATTTGCGCAATTGAGCCCACTAGCATGAGATTTTATTGATCCCCTCAATAATGGATGTTTTTCTGAGGAACCTTCAATGCAAGCGGCATTTACTGCTGCGACCTACATATTTTTGAACGGTGGATATAGCTCGCATCATGATATCAAAAGTGTGATTGGACCAATCTAGGAGATGATTTTGTTTTATCTCAAAGATATTCGAGGAACACTGGAATATTAGATATTGATTCGTGAGAGGAAGATTGCTTAGAGAGCACGATGTCTGTAATTTGAACCGAAAATGGCCCTAGACGATTAGGACAAATTTAGTTCTGCCCATCTATTCGGCTGTCCGTATGTTGCATAACTCGAAAGAAGGTCAGGTTTGGTGTATAAATATCTCGGATTCGTTAGTGGGCGATGTCAGGCGATCGGTTTCAGAGTTATATGCTCCTTTTCAAGGTTGGTTGCTCCCCAATATCTCATGACTCACTCTTGAGATCAGTTTGAAGCTGCGAAATCACAACAGGAAAATTTCTATAAGAACTTCGTGCCGAATTCAGTGGGGATCTGCTCTGTAGGATACTAAAAACATCTAGAAAAGCACTGACGAGAGGTCAGGAGATTTTACGCGCTTGTTCCGTTGCTGAAGCGGTCATCTATACAAGTATTGACTCTGCCAAACGCAGATTTTTTCATACGCTACTCAGGAAATTCTGCATAAACCTCAAGCTATAATTTTCGATCAAGTACTATATTGCATTTTTATCCAAAATCTTGAATGGGTATAACTATCTAAAGAATTCATCCCATTTAAGCATTCGACCTTCTTAATTGACCTGAAAACCTACTCTACAAATATATTTCCTATATCGATTCTTCATGAAGTAAATGTGTTTACGGCCGGCCTAACCACTGATAGTGAACAAAATAACTTCTGGAAGAATCTACTCAGTAGCTTGATGATTGTAGAGTAAGTTTGGAATTAAGTGACGAATGCCGAATTGGCGAATTAGTAAAAATCATCGAATGATTCCGCAGATATACCCTTTCAAAATTTCAGTTTCCCGATATTTTCAGAAACATAGATCGAATCGCCCTTCAACGAAAATTGCAACCATGAAGTTTCAGCTTAATAGTGCCTACAGCAAACAAATTAGAGTCCTTCTGCATTTTGTTCAATGGAGAGAGATATTTTGCTCATTGTTCTGTAGACCTTATTCGGCTGAAACTTCAAGGTGGCATTTTTCATTGAAGGGCGATTCGATCTAAACAGTGTGTCTCACCATAAACTGGTCAAACATATATAGCCGTATAGATTACATTGGGAAAGTCATTTTTGCCTGATGACATATACCCCGTTTTCGAAGCATAAGCGAGATACAGGGTATTTAATGTCAACTTTGAGCAATATTCTGATAACTGTGGTGAGTTATGCGTGACCTTTGAAGTAACGGTTTTTGGCCACATCTTAATATTTTTTGATGGTCAATTCAATTGTTCTGTAGAATTCGGGAAAAGATATTTCGAAATGGCGGAAAACCTACAAAGTTGGAATTTTCGATTGCCAAATTTGATAACATTATTTAAATGTAATCAATTTTCTAAGATTTTCCTTGAAGAAAAATTTCACCAAAATTGTTGAAATCTTTCGAGGTTGAACTCACCTTTATTTTGAACACTGGGGTGAAAACAGAATGCAGAAATATTCATTGGTTTTCATTTTATAGCCTTCAAGAGACTCCTCTCGGAGAACTTAAATAATTTGTATTTAAGAAACTGGTGGACCTACAGATGCCAAAACTATGCTAATAGGCCTCCAGAATGACCTGGATAGAAATATGAATTTATCAAAAAAAAATATTTTCTAAGAAACTTTTATGGGAATCGAACTTTCTCCGCATTCGGAAAATAGGGTCAAATTCCATAAACTACAGTTGCTTCGTAACGGACGTCATTATTATCAGAATGAATCCAATTTATATGCGTAAGTGGAGCGAGTTCGAATCCCATCAAGTTTTACTGAAAAAAATTATTTTTTTTGATAATTTCATATTTCCATCTAGGTCATTCTGGGGGCCCATTAGCACAATTTTGCCCCTGTAGGGCCACCAGTTTCTTGAATAAAAATTATTTGAGTACTCCGAGCGGAATATTTGGAAGGTTATAAAATGAAAAACAATTGATATTTTTTCATTCTGTTTTCACACCAGTGTTCAGAAGAAAAGTTAGTTCAACCTTGAAAGATTTCAACAATTTTGTCACTAGACATGTAAAAAAAAGTTGATTTTGAATTTTGGAAAAATTTTTTTCACAGAAAATCTTGAAAAATTAATTACATTTGAAAAATGCTTTTCAATTTGGCAATCGAAAACAAGAAATTTCAACTTCGTAGGTTTTCCGCCATTTTGAAATATTTTTTCCAGACTTCTACACAACAATTGAATTGACCACCAAAAAATACTAAGATGTGACCAAAAACCGTTATTTCAAAGGTCACGCATAACTCACCAGAGTTATCAGAATATTGCTCAAAGTTGACACTAAAAACCCTGTATCTCGCTTATGCTTCGAAAACAGGGTATACGTCATAAGGCAAAAATGAGTTTTCGAATGTCATCTATACGGCTATATATATTTGACCAAATTATGGTGAAACACCATGAATATGCTTTTGGAAATATCGGGAAACTGAAATTTCGTAGGGGTATATCTTCGAAAGTTTTTACTAATTCGCCAATTCGACCTTCGTAATTAAACTCCAAACGCACTCTACAATTATCAAGCTACTAAGTTGATTCTTCCGGAAGTTATTTTGTTCACTTTCAGTGGTTAGGCCGGTCGTGAACACATTAACTTTAGGAAGAATTGACATAGGGAATCTATTTGTAGAGTATGTTTTCAGTTTAATTAAAAGAAGGTCGAATTCTTAAATGGGTTGAATTCGTCAATTATTCTTTGGATAGTTATACCCATTCAAGATTTTGGATCGAACTGCAATCTAGTACTAGAACGAAAATTATAGCTTGAGGTTCATGCAGAATTTCGTGTGTACCATTTGAAAAATTTGCGTTTGGCAGGGTACACAAGTATGTAGGTGGCGTAGATTAACTGAGTTGCCAGACGATGGCGCCACTCTGGCCACCTCTGGCACTGGGATGAAACAACTTTCCCTAAGAGCACACCGTCCTTCAGATGGCGCGAACTCACGAGAACCGCCAAAGTGGTGACCCCGAGGTGATGCCATAATAAGCTAATCTCAATGAGATTACTTACCTATGTGCATTTCTATCTTCGAACATGGCGGTTCTCTGCATTACATCGCACCTCTTCTCCCTTCGTCATCATCGTCGCTGGTGGGTTAGTGTGTAGGCGGCGCAGATTAACTGAGTTGCCAGACGATGGCGCCACTGACCGATGCAAGCTAGCTACATCATTCTAACACACACCATAAATGCGTCGGTCATGGTCTCTCGCTACGCCGCTTCTGCGGTGGTCATAGGCAAGTGCCAGAGGATTCAGCCTATCTGATCAGTCCACCTCTGGTACTGGAACGAAACAACTATCAGATGGCGCGAACTCACGAGAACTGTCAAACTTGTATAGATGACAGCTGTGGCAACGTTACAAGCGCGTAAAAGCTCCTGACCTCACGTCAGTGCTTTTCTGGGTTTTTTTCTCCATAAGAACCACGTTTGGCTAATAACTTGAAAATCACAGACACTGCGCGAAATAGAAGAAAATAACTTTTTGCTCAGTATGTTTCATCAAATAAAATGAATATCTGATCGAGTTGAAAAGTTGTCAAATATTGACTTCAATATCTCCCAAGACGAATATCCCATGAAGCAGGAATTTGAAAAACACTGTTGGTCAGTAGTGATGATTCCGATAAACTCTTCATGCGCTACGGGGAAGTACCGATAAAACTTCCAGGGAATCACCTCAACCTCATGAAGCATATAGTGTGAACAGACGCTGCTGTACCGCATAATGTAACTGTAGGATCTAGTAAATGCTTCGACCATTCACCGATAGATGTCGTAAACGGTCGATGCAAAGGAATATTCCATATATCTTATATCTCGGAAAATTCAAAGAATATATTTCTGTAGACTGGAACCGATCCTTCGAGTTTTTGCTGTCGATTGAATTAGAGTAAAACTTAAACGGAATCGAAGACATGTTTCTTGAAATATATGAATTTCCAAAATTAATTTGAATTTTTCTATCGATTCAATCTACTGGAAAATCAGGAAATCTGATTGGGCTGAAATGAAGTACTCGTTTATGAAGTGGTGCTTTGGAGATTTCGGTGAAATTTAAATGTAATATGGAAATTTTCGAGAAAAAAATTTTTTTTTCAACTTTTTGTATGGATAATTCTTCATGTTGCTTCTGTATATCCACCAATCAAGTCTTATTTCGATCAGATGAAAATATTTTTCGAGTTATTGGAAAATCAAAATTTCAAATGTCTGTAACACGAAAATCATTCGGCAGAAACGGCCCATTAACGAACTTGACCGAGATATTCAGGATCGAAACCAAACTTGAGAATTTCAAGACTCTAGGTCCTTCCTTTCGAAAGTTATCGCACACACCGACGGCCAGACGAGAATCAATTTTGACCACGGATTCTTCATCTGTGAGTTCAACCTGGTCGTTTGAGACCAATTTCGGCTTAAAATTCGAAAATTACAAACACGCTCTTCCCTAGAACAAGCGCCTAAAAATTTTTCAACAGAAGCTGTCTTGACTCAGTTGAACCCATTTGTTTTTTCGGAGACTATAATGGCTTACTCACACGTACCACGAGCCGACCACAAATCTGCGTTCGCCTGTTGTGAAGTAGCGAATTAGTAGGGAAACGCATCATGTCACTCACAGGGCTGACATTCTGCAGTCCATTTCGACCACAAATAAAACGCGTCGTCGATATCAACCACAAAACTGCCGCAGATACCAACCACAGGAAATTGAGTGCAAAAGCCTTATAGTTAGTTCCTTGTCGCACACATGGGATTTTGATTTCACCTTATTCACACATCCTGTATTGTTAAGATACCGCAAAATATAAATATTTCCTAATATTCTAGTGAAACGATCATCAATAAATTCTGCACAAGTTTGCCCATCAGCATTTGCCATTTAGTCACCTTCTTTTGCCATGATCGGATCATCTTATTTAAATTATATCAGACACAACTGCTGTTTCCAGTTCTAAAAAGAGTGTGAGTCGAATGAAAAATGACCATGCGAGTAAAGCTTTCAACTTCAAATCAGTATTTTCATATTTATTTATTTGTAATAATTCGAGGGGCGAGCCCTCCATAAATACAGATGAAAATAAGGGTTTTCCCGAAGAATAGCCTCTACAGAAAACGCAATATTACGCATGCGTCAATGCTCTGCGGTTTGTTCGTCAAATTTTCGAATGGATCTTTTTAGACAAATAATTTCAGTATTCAAGAATTTGATATCCTCATCCAGCATTCTATCTGACCTGGATGAATTGAATGCGACATTCTTATTCTGGAAATTATAGTAATCAAAAATTCTGGAAGAATGGAACATTTTAGCTGAGTGAAGTTTTCATATGTGTTCAACGCTTCATTATAAACCTCCAAAACAACTGACGATTAATTCAACAGAATTAATCGATCATTTTATTTTCAAAAAAGCCGCTTAGTACCTACAGAATAGTACCTAATCCAAAAAGAAATCGTTTAATCGCATTATTCCGTTAAAATGAATGGGCATTAAAACAACCGGCACATATGGGTTTATTCGTTGCTCCCGCACTCCACCCTTTTCATTTTATTACGCGCTTGTTCTGGGGAACAGCGCGTTATCATTTCGTTACGATGCCTGTAATTTTTAAATTTTGAGCCGAAATTGGTCTCAAACGACTAGGTTGGACTCACTGATGAAGACTCCGTGGTCAAAATTGATTCTGTCCGTCCGGCCGTCTGGCCGTCCGGCTGTGTGCGCTGTAACTTTCCAAGGGAGGGACCTAGAGTCTTGAAATTTTCAGGTTAGGTTGAGATCCTGAATATCTCGGTTATGTTCGTTAATGGGCCAAATCTGCCGCATGGTTTTTGCGCTACAGCCATTTGAAATTTTGATTTTTCAATAACTCGAAAAATATTTATTTGATCGAAATGAAACTTGGTTGGAATATGGACAGTATCAATAGGGAATATTATCCATTCGAAAAAAAAAATTTTTTTTCGAAATTTTTTTATTTTATTTTATATTTCATTGCAATTTCCAAGTCACCATTTCGTAATGTGAACAAGCGCGTAAAAGCTGTTGACTTCATGTCAGTGCTTTTCTAGATTTCATTATATCATATGAGTGTAGTGCAGTGAAGTTCAATCTGTTTTGTTCTTCGCGAATAAAAGCTGCCAACTCTATTATACAGGGTGATTCCGGTGGGGAGTCTCTGTTGGGAATAAGCAGGGTGATTTGTCCGATTCGACCGATTTTACTTTTATTGATGACTTTGGTATGGCTCATTTGATTTTAATGAAATTTTCAGCGTAATATTGAGGAGCACATTCATTGATTACAAATTTTTTTTCAAAATATTCAGTTGTCATTGTGATTAATCCAGATTAGTTGTGCAGGTTGAAAAAACACCCTATACATCGCGTTTCCTAAACCTTCTTATTCGTTTCAAATTCTACGATAATATGTCATAGTTGAGAGGTTTTTAATTTTTTTGGCACACCTCCGGTTTTCCTAGAGAACATTTTTGAAGAAGAGCATAATCGAAATTTGGCTCACAAGCAGTGAGTATTCCGCACTAGGTAAGAAAGCTGTATCATTGTATACAATGGCTGTATCGACCAAGGATGCAAAGTTGTTCGTCACTTCTAAAATATTCTTTTCAAATTCGAAATATATACTGAATTGAATGATTTCATACAGAATATAAGCAATTAAATATGAATATGGAATTTGAAAAGAATATTTTAGAACTCAAGAACTGCTTTGCATCCTTGGACAATACAGCTTTTTTACCTAGTGCGGAATACTCTCACTGCTTGTGAGCCGAATTTCGATTATGCTCTTCTTCAAAAATGGTTTCAAGCCGGAGGTGTGCCAAAGAAACCTCTGAATGATGACATATTATTGTAGAATCTGAAACGAATAAGAAAGTTTTGTGAAAGCAATGTACATGGTGTTTTTTTTAACTGCACAATCAATCTGAAATTCCGAAATTATCACAATAACAACCCTGTATTTTGACTGTTGCGATTATTAAATGTGCTCATTCAGATTGTTCTACACTGAAAATTTCATCAAAATTGGATGGGTCATACCAAAGTAATTAATAAAAGTAGAATCGATTGGAGCGAAATTTCGACATTGTCTTTTTTTGATAGAATTTTCTCAGAAAACTAGAAGTGTACCAAAAAAATTTGAAACTCTCAAATAATGACTTATTATAGAAGAATCGTAAACAGATAGCGTAGTTTTGGAAACGCGATGTACAGGGTGTTGTTTCAACCTGCAAAATTAACCTAGAATTATCACAAAAACAACCACTTTTTTTGAAAAATACTTTGAAATTAATGAATGTGCCCATGAATATTGTACTTCGCTGATAATTTCGTTGAAATCGAATGAGCCATACCAAAGTTATCAATAAAAGTAAAATCGGTCGAATCGGACAAATCTTCTTGTATATTCTCAATTCTTATTCTGCGATTTACCAGGTAAGGTGGTATGAAAATCAGTTGTAACTATTCTTCTTCGGAGTAGATATTTTGATTGATTGGATGGTAAGCTCAAGCTCTGATCGAGGTGGAATGTTTGTCGATTTATCGACAGATATTCGTCCTTGCGGTTATGTAAGTTCATCTTTACTGGACTTTTTTCTTCATGAACCAATTCCTATCTTTCTAGATAATAAATGTTCACGAAGTATGAAAATTCACAGAAAAAAAAATGTACTATAGATGCATTGATCGTGAAAGATTTCATAATTGCCATTTTCTAAGAAACTTTATTGTTGCTGAGCACAGGTTGTCCTTTAAATTTTCTTGATGTCCATTTGATGGCGGAGTTCATCATATTGTGGAGAGCGAGATAGAAGATGTTCTAGTTCATGCATATTGCTTCAATTGTTGCTAGAAAATATTCACGTAGGTATGATCCTCATCGGCTGAGTAACATTGATATTTATGTTCATATAAACCCACATGAGCCCACACTATCCCCCAGATTATGTGTATCCCCCATAGATCTATAAAACTTTATGGGCATATGGCTCAGAGAGAGAGGATGCCGACTGACTATGTTAGAACTAGGGCGGGCAAACCATAGAATACGGCTCGAATAAGACAGATCATTTTGAAGCCATAGACTATAATTATAAGTCTATGTTCGAAATACAGTTTTTTTTGGAGTTTTGCAAGTGAAATTTGTGTTTTCGAAAGTATTTCGAATCAGATTTTAGGTTATTCCACAATGAATTAGAATATAAAGACTGTATAGAAGATATAATTTCCGTTTTTTGTGTTTTCGTAAGCTTTTTGAATATAATTTGATTCCTTCATTCTAAACCGGGTTAACTGGTGAAGAATAATGGTTAATTCGTGTTGTGTCATTAATTGTACGAGGAGATATAAAATGAAAGTAAAATACAATAATTTGGAAAGAGCGTTAAAAAATTAAATGAATGTATAATTGCTATGAATCCGATCGCAGAAATGAATTTCTCACAGTTCTTCACTATTTAGTGTATTCTTATCACTTCAATGCACAAAATCCAAAAGCCGCGTACAGATAAGCGAGCTGAGCGACTTTCGAGGCAGTTTGATTCCGCTCCCTCACAAGTTTGGACGGTGGGGAGCTGTTCAAAACACAGTACTTGTGAGGCAGCCCAATTGAAGTGCTCCGGAAGCCGCTCAGCTCGCGTGTCTGTACGCTGCTTAGAAAAAAATCATTTGGAGCTAAGAATATCTTCCTGAATCTGGCCGAAGAGAATTTGAAAGAAAAATAGTCATTTATCAAATATTGTTATTGATTAATCATTTCGAATATTCATATCGGAGTTATGTTCACATTCATCACCAATTTTCAAAATTTCAATGTAATCTCATAAACAAAGAAGGAGTCATTTTCCGGAGATTCCCTTAGTAAATGCTTGATTTTATCTCTAGCTCAGCGTCATATTGTGCAAGTGAGATCATTCTTCATCTCACTCTCCATGCGCTAAAGAATACCGTATATTTGTATCGTGTATCTTGTCTATGGTCTGCCCGATCCAGTTCCATCATTCTCTCGGACCTCTCATTTGCTTCATTATACCCATTCGACTGTTTAGAAATGAATTAGTACGCCGTGTCCAGAGAGTTTAATATGTCTATGGTATCCCCACAGAGTATTAAGTCATAACTTCGTATTCTGTGGGTAGACGTCATTACATATCAATAACGAACAGAGTGCATGTTAACAACAGAAATCAATTAACGGTATATCTACATTATGGTGTACAATAGAGAGTTCATGGGGATCAAACCTAATAAGATAAAAAAAATTGAATGCGATCACTGGACAAGTTCGACCTCAAATTATTGAATTAGCAATAAAGAAATAAAAACGAACGTTAGGTCTGAAATTTCATGTCTCGGTATCATAACCATCATTGATACTTACACGCAAGCATTTCGGAAATTATCATGAAGGGGTTGAATGAGATTTTCATCTTACACGACAATTTGTGCCACATAGTGATTAATGTATTTTTGCCCACAGTTGTGTTTGTATACTCGCACGCTTTTCTAGTAATAATAGTACTATTATATTGAATAATTGAAATGTATAAGATTTATATAGTCATGGGGGAATTATCAAAGAAAAAATAGTATTTCGTTTATATATTCAGAAAACGATTACTATTATTAGAATTCAAACAATCCAGAATAGGCATGAAATATTTCAACTGTTTTTTGGAATTTTTAAACTATCACTTTTATACTTGTAAATGGTGCCCCCAATACAATTATGAAATCGCAGGAATCATATATCATATTTTTGTAATTAAACAGATTGACTCCTCAGGTTTCCTATTTATTTCAACCATAGATTTCTCTCGTGAAATTGAGGTATTTTCTTATTTGCCATTATTCCATATTCGGCTTAGGTACAAAGTCTTAAGGTTTGAAATGCCAAACGGTTTTGATGTTGCACCCATCTCAACTTACAACTTGTTATAAGGCAAAAACTTATGTGCACAAAAATCTGTAGCTCTATTGAGTTAATTCTATTGCAATACAGGATGGTCTGCGAGTAGCTGTACATCGTCTGGTCGTGTACAGACGGTACCTTGAGGCTCCAGAAAGAAGCATTTAACTATGGGCTAAGGCTATTATTGATTTCTGACATACAGGAGGATTTACTGACTTTGGCAGAACTTTTGGTTGTCTCTAACTCCTGAACCGATCAACTCATTTGCTTCGGATTTGACAAGCTCATCATCACAAGCCATCTAGCTTCTCACATGACCCCTACCAAAAAAGTACAGACAAGGAGTAGGAATCATTTTTTAGTTTTTTTATGTGTTAACACTCCCAATATCTGAAACAGAACTATTAAAAATTGGATAAAAAATCAACCAAGGCCAATTGACCGAAGAGGCGATATCGAAAACATTAGGCTACTGCAATTTCACGGTTATTACCGGACATCAGACTGACTCAACTTGGAACCACAGAGAGGATTCTAGGTACTTAATACATGTTGTATGGCATCCTGCATTACTGAAAACATACAGCGCCATCCCTGCAGGTGTATTCTACAAAATATCACCTTTGAGTACAAAATACTTTAATCGGTGTGTATGATGGTTATCCTATTATCGTTACACGGAGTGGTAGTTGTGATTTTACAGTTGGTTCAGCACACGCACAATGAGGAAACGCCTGGTTCATGTTTATGTGTTAATGTTTGTTTATTATTACCGAAGCTCTTTCTTCTCCATGAACCAATTCCTTTGTTAACCTGTATAATGTTTTCAGGAATTCTCATCAGCATCAAAGGACTACAGTCGAGTTCGAAACAATTTTTCATTGACGATCCCTTCTGGAAAATGGATTACGAATTAACCTCTCTTCAGACTCCTCCACCACATATTCAAGTGAAGCCTTCGACACAGTCAACTCTTCCCTTGTTTCCCACAACAAAAAGACATTGATACAGTGCAGGGGATTATAGATATTGTTGTATTTCTTGAAATCCAGTGAGAATGAGAATGAGATATTTGCAGAAAATATCAATGAACAACATATGGTCGCACTCATTTCAATAATATATGAATATATAATTATTCGATAATTAAATGAAGAAACAACAAGATATCAGGATTGGATATTTTTTCTGGTTTTAATATCTGCATTCTTGGAATCTCTGCTACCACTTTATTTTGCTGGAAATGAAGAATATTCAGTGTTTTTGCTCAACATTTCAATGAAAACTCTCGAATAAAAAAGCTCGAACTGAGTGAATCTGTGTTTTCTGTGATTTCTCAAAAATGTCACTTTGACAGTCTCACAAAACGAAAAATCGAAAGTAAATAATTCTGCAAATATCCTCGTTCGTCCAATGAAAGAGTCAGATTTTTACTCTGAAATGTCACAGCTAACTTTACTTATCGTTTATATTGTTCGGATATTGTTCATGAGGCCACCTGTTTCCCAGGAAACTACACTTGACATATGGTTCAATCCTGACATCGGCAAGGTCGTTTTCCATAAAAAAAAATTATTTAATTTTTAAAAGTTCTGTTTCAGATATCGGGAGTGAAAAGCCAGATTAAACTGACAAAATGATGCAGAATGATCCTCCCAAAATAGGCTTCAATCGATACTTGATGGAACAGTTTTTTTCAGTATAGGCAGTTGAAGTTGTGAAAAATATTAATTTCGAATTAGGCAAACAGTGACATTGTTTTCGAAGCTCTAGCAAGTGACTTTGAATTAAAGATAACAGGCTAGAGATACACTATTTCGGGATAGGAAAAATAAATTCGAAAAAAGTGAAGAATTGCAGCAATTGTAGATTATAGGACGAAACGTTTAGGCCTGGAGTACACATCCGATTTTTCAAGTTACGGTGCCGTTGCGGGGCCGTACTTGTAGTATGAAGCACACAGTATCGGAAAGAAGAATACACACATCCGGCCAACCCGTTGCGATATCGTTACGGTGTTCTTACTTAGCACTTTGCTTTCAGCTGCAAGATCGCCGTAAATTTAAATACAGTCTCCCTATTGTATATCGAACCTTTCACGGAAGCAATTAAACAAACACCGACGTGAAATTGAATGATAAAACGGGCTTTAAGGTTGTTCGATAGTTTGCCCCAAAACTCGAATTACGCTAGATGGCACTACTCGAAAATTCGAAGGAATATTTGTCTGGTACATAAAAGACCCGCCTGCTCGGGATTTATGGCCCCTAATAAAACTCGTCATGGAACGAGAAGAGTTTTTACCAATATGGTCTCTTCGAATAAATTTTGGCAATTCATATTTCGACCTAAGCGAAATGTTTCGTTCCTATGCCTAGTTTCAGGAGAACTAGGCCTGAATTTGAAAACTGGGATTATGAGATTTGTTCGATATTCGTTATCGAGCTGAGATAATTTTGCGATTAATTCTCGTCTGATTACACATGACGCGAGAATGAATATCTTCAAGGACTTGCATGGTTTGAATGTTAAAATTTGTTTTTCGTAAAATCGAAATATGGTATCATTTCAAATGAATAATTAACTCCAATTTCAATATATAGTTTCAATGTATTCCAACACAGTGTGATAAAACAATTGTTGAAATACATTAGAACTGGGTATTTGTTGAAATTGAAGATTATTATTTGTTCAAAATGAATTTCTACCAATTAAAGACCGAATCAATACTTATACTATAATATATTTTCCAATAATTAGTCTTGCATTTGTTTTATTCGAATGATGCGATATATATTTACATAATATTGACTAAATATTTCGTGGGTTGTTGTATTCTGTATGGTCCAGGAATTCTCTATTTCAATTCAACTATATAGTTCACTTTCCTCACATTAGGGTTAAATTCAACCAGTCAACTGTAAAACATTACATATAATGATATCAATTGTAACGTCAATTTCTAATCAATTAATTTGGTCCCCTGACACTCATTCCTCTGGGAATCCTTCCATCTACGATTTCAGGTATAAGGCAATTCAAATGAAAATTATTCAATTTGGGTAACAATTCATTATCCCATAATGAAACATCCTTTCAATGTGGAAATCGTCATCGATGTAAATTACGAAATCACAATATTCGCTTTTAGATATGCTCAGCTGTCCCTGTATTTGAAAATGATAATTGTGATTTCGTTTCAACCTGGAAAAACAAGGATTTCAATTTTATTGAAATCTCCAAAAAAAAGTTACTCACATGATTTCGACTTCAACTAAACTATAGCAATTAGGTTTGTCATGGTCTGTAAGCTTTTATGTCATGAATGGAATATCCATAACAGCGAATAATTCCTCACATTGATTTTTTCCAATTCCTATTGATATATTGACCCATAAAACTGCTTTAGTGATTTTTTTGTTTGAGCACCAATAATAACTCCCTGTAAATATATTATTTACTTTTTGATTGCTAGAAACTTTGAATAGGTATAATAATATTGACACTAACAACTCCGGAAGCCGCGTTGTAGCCGTGCCCGTAACTCCGTTTCGACCAGCCCCCATCTACAATTACTGTGATTTAAGGTGTTCCATCAGCGCATATATTCCCCTTTCAATAGCAATTTTTTTCTCTTCTGTTCCTGCAACCTGCATGTTCTTTAACATTTCTTTTTCCAAAATCTGAAACATAGGATATTAGAAGAAACAAATGAAAATAATATTTCGTTATGAGCTCATATTCTTCATCATATTATTTTGTACTGTATTGATAGGTAGAAGGACATGTCACTCTATTACTGTTGAATTTCATTTTGAAATTCAACCAATTTATTGCAAACAAATGGAACTAGAAAGTTCATAGGTAGGTATGTGATACTTACATCTTTTATTTTACTCGTTGTTTTATTATAAGTTTTTTGTGTCATGAATGGAATATCCATAAAAGCGAATAATTCCTCACGTTGATTTTTTCCAATTCCCATTGACATATTGCTCCATACAACTGCTTTAGTGATTTCATTTTCCTCATATTCAGGATCAGTGTACAAGGTAGTGACTTCTTCACAATTATCACAAGCGAAATGTAGTCGTGAAATCAATCCAAATCTTGTTTCTTTTAAGAACTTCATGATTCCATGATTGAACATCTGTCCCCATGTCTACATGTTTTTTCATATTTTTCGAGAACATGACCTAAGTTTACGATGCGTCTACCGTTCAACAGATCTCGTATTGGTTTATACGAATGGTCAACTTCTCTTTCTAATTCAGTGGCTAAAATTCCTTCTCTATAATCTTCTCAGGACATATAGAATGAGCAAATCACGAACAACTTTGCAGGTATAGTACGAATTCATGTGGGTAAAATGCCAAGCAACAACTCCCAGAGTTTTACTATCTTTCAAACCGAGAAGGGGTATATTCATGATGTGAAAAACATGGTGTGTTCATCTGAAAAATGAGTGACGTCAGCTAGCAGGAAATAAAATATAATTATATAGTTATATATTATTATATATATAGTTGTATATGCTGTGCTTTTAATTCTCAGGTTAATTCAAAGCACAGAATATACAACTCTTTGTATTTTCTGCTAGCTGACGTCACTCACTTTTCAGATGAGCTCACCATGCTTTTTACATCATGGGTATAGCCTAAAGTGCAATTCCAACCAACCATAGACCCGAAATCCTGTAAATCATAAAACTGTCTATAATCTGTAGTCAAAAACGAAAACTCAAGATTTTATTGACTCTTCTACAAGGTGATGGGTGTTAACCCTCGGGAGGCAGGTAAAATAAAAAAAATTATATAATTTTCTGCTACTTCTCGGGCTAGTGAAGGAAATTTCTGAAATATTTTTCAGACAATTCGAAGTTCTGATTGATAGCCATTGACTGACGTCTTTTTTTCTGAAATGAAAATTCTCATCAAGGCTATATTTTGGTTGATAAATATTTCCATTTTGAAATTGCTATTGACGGAAAAATAGCGAATATTTTCCTACAATTTGGACGTCACGACAAATCATGTAGGAGAACCAATATACACCAAAAAATTTGAATGAATAGGAGCTGCCGTTCATCAATAGGTCTATTGCATGATTTTTTTTATCATTGGAATCAAATATTATATCCGTGAGACTACTGAAAAACTTCAACCACCGTCAAAAATTTCAATTTTCAACGAGAAAACGATGTTTCAAATTAGGTTCCACATATTGGTTGTTGAAACACTCGGAACTTCGCTCCTTCCGTGACGTACCGGGATATATCCACTCTCTCCTTCTTCTCGTGTACCTTTCTCTCTATCGAGCCAATAGACAGCGTCAGCTGTATCGATGAGGGCATCCTGGAATAACTAGTGACGTAGGAGGCGATCTACCGCGTTTCACCCACTTTGGTTTTGCGTCCCGATTTGACGATTTTCAATACCGAATTAATCGAAATTCGCGAAATGTTGGAGTGAGCATTAATTATGATTTTTTATCGAAATGGAATGAGAAAAAAATAGAAATATGATAATTCGTGTTACATGCAAGAGACCTATTGAAGCGACAGTTTATTAGCACTAAAATAGTAGAGGGACGTTAAAGTAGTGAACAACCTTAATGTGACTAAGACGCTAAGCTAAAGACGCCGTGAGGACAGCGACATGATGTTCAGTTGAGAGGCACGTACGAAAGACTTTTGGAGCGAAGGTGGGTGAACGGAGGGTTATTGCTTATGGTAGCCGATAAGCACGTTCCTTTATCAGCGGCAGTAAGAATGACATCTGGTTCGCCGCCCACACGCCCTTCTCAGACAGAGCAAAATTACTCAGCTGTCTTCAAAACGCTGCAATAATCACACAAGGTTTCGATTGAAGCTTACTTTGGGAGGATTCTGCATCATTTTGTAGATTTTTTCAGGGTTTTCCCTCCCAATATCTGAAACAGAACTATTAAAAATCAAATAAAATTGTTTTTTATGAAGAATACCCTTGCGAATTGCAGGGTTGAACGATTTGTCAAAGGCCGTCTCTTGGAAAAAAAGGTTGCCCAATGAATAATACCGGAACAATACAAACAATGAACAAATGGAACTGTGATGTTTCAGAGTACAAATCTGACTCTTTCATCAGACAAACGAGAAAATTTGCAGAATTATTTGCTTTCGATTTTTCGTTATGTGAGACTTCTTAAATTGAAATTTTCAAGGAATCACATCAACACAGAGTAACTTGGTTTGAAAGTTTTTTTATTCTACCTCTTCTTCAGTGAATTTTTTTAATTCTACCTCTTTTTCAAGTGAATCTAGCCAACCATTGTCCATTTGTAGAGAACGATGAGCAAATTCACCCTTTCCGTTTAACAAAATACAGCAGGACTCTTCAATTTTTTTTTAAATTATCTGGTTTCGACATCAGTATTTCTCTATTGTCCCAATCTATCGAATGATTCCTTATGGTCGAACATACATGGTTCGCTATTTGGGATTTTTGTATATCAGAAAACGGGAACACAAAAACAACCTAAGGAATAGAGACATGCGAAAATCACAAATAACGAACCATATAGGTGGCAATCACATGATAGATTGCGAAAATGCAGGTGTATGAACCAGATAATTTGAAAAGACAAATTAAAAAGTCCTCCTGCATTTTGTTAGATGGAAAGGGTGAATTTGCTCATCGTTCTCTACAAATGGAAAATAGTTGGCTGGATTCGCTTAAAAGGGGTAGAATTAAAAAAATGTTCAAACCAAGTGAATCTCTGTTGCTGTGATTTCTCAAAAATGTCCATTCGAAAAAAGTCTCACTAAAAGAAAAATCGAGAGAAAATAATTCTGCAAATTTCCTCGTTCATCTGATGAAAGAGTCAGATTTGTACTCTAAAACATCACAGTTCGTTTTGTTGTTTCGGCAATGTTAATTAGACAACTTTTTTTCTCCAAAAAACTGCCCTAGACAAATAGTTCAACCCTGCTAACCGCAAACGCTGGGCCTGACGGCCGACTGCGTAAACACAATAACTTCCGAAAGAAACAACTTAGAAACTCGATATTTGTAGAGAGGGTTTGGACCTTGATCACGAAGGCCGAATTCGTGAATGGCTAAAATCCACCCAATGATTCCGCAAACATACCCATTCAAAATTTTATTTTTCCAATATTTCCAAAAATACAGATTAGATCGTATTGAAATCCAGTACTTTATCGAAAAATCACAGTTCGAAGGTTCATACAGAATTTAATGAGGATAATATGATGATAAGATCACAGAATATTAAATATAAGAAAAAATAAATTTGAATTTTTTTTTGAATTGTTCTGATGACACGAAATTCTGCACAATGTTGTCCTTCAATGTTTTCAAACTAGCTGCGAAGTTTCATCAAGATTGAATCAGTGTTTCTTGATTCATACCAAAAAAACCAATGATATCGAGAAGAAAACCACGAAATTCTACATATTTTTTCCCAATATCTCCAAAATTAATGGCAGTATCGGATTGAAATTTGGTACACTGCTGCGAAATGAGGAGTTCAAAGTAAAACCGAAATTTATTTCGAATATGAACAGTAGTTTCAGAAATAAAATTTTTTTCGAAAAAAATGTTGAAAAAAATTTTTTTTTAATTTAGGAACCATACAGTTTCGACGAAATTCCGCTCGAAGTTGCGCGTCGTTAGTTTCCAACCAACTGCCAAGTTTCAGCTCAATCGCCACAGTTGTTTCTGAGATATGAGGAAAATAACCTCAAAACTTCAAATTGCTATAACTCCGAAACTATTCGGCCGATTCTGCCCATGAACAGACTTAACCTTCATATGTTGAAATGCAACCCTTCCTAAAATTTGGACATTTGGACGAAACGATAGCACGCTGTTCCCATAGAACATGCTCGCAAAAATTGGTCAATTCCTTAAGAACATCACATTTCAAACTTATTATTTCAATATTATATTTTCAAAAAAATGTTTCATCACCTAAAATTGAAAAATAAAAGTGGGGATTTGCATTTAAAGGGATTTGTCTCGAGTGCACGATATGGCAACGTCCAATTCAGCTTTCTCGGAGAGAAAAGGACTTCAAATGTGTTACTTTGCTTAGGAAAACAGAGATAGCTATACTTCGATCTGGTTAGAGTAAAAAACAACGACCAAGGAATAGTAAAAGAAGAGCACAGGACAGACTGTCATACTGTCATATTACTGACAAATCGCAAACGGAAATTGTTTGGTTATATTGATAAAGAACACGTGTGTACCACGGAAAAGGAATAAATATTTCATTATTCTATAGCAGAAAAAGCTATTCTATTAAACACCCTTGTCACTTCGTGCATGCCTGGCAAATCCCAAACCTCAATTTTGAAATCTGATTTTGAATACTTTCTGAAGGTAATTTGGGAAAATGATCAATCAAACCCATAATAATTATGTTCAAATTTGCATTTGCAGTAATAACCCAAATTCAGGAAAAAACCCCATTGTATCCTTAGTATAACTATAAGACGGATGTAGTACCTACTAACTTTCAACAAAAAATGAATTAAGCTGGAAACATTAGAGTAATTAAGGTATCACACAAACCTAACAGATGCAGCAATCTCTTATTGGTCATAATGCAATCGTTATTGGTTCTCTATGTACACTGTTCTGTATCGCGTGTTGAATGATGTTTGATGTGTCAGGTTATTGATACTTTGAAAGATTTCTTTCTTAAGCGTTATGCCATTGATATCGACTAATGCACAGACAAAGCTACGACAAAATATCGAAGGTATGTTCGGTAGGTTCACTCCAAACAGGGTTTTCTAATGTCACCAGAAAAAAACGAAATCATTAAATAGCCAAAAATTAATTCAGTCTCAGTCAAAACAGTCAAATTTGAAAATCATGTGGATATACAGGGTGTTTCATCATAAACTGGTCAAACATATATTGCTGTATAGATGACATTGGAAAAGTCATTTTTGCCTTATGACATATATCCCGTTTTCGAAGCATAATCGAGATACAAGGTGTTTAATGTCAACTTTGAGGAATATTCTGATAACTGTGGTGATATATACGTGACCATTGAAATAACGGTTTTCGGTCACATCTTAGTATTTTTTGTTGGTAAATTCAATTGTTGTGTAGAATTCTGGAAAAAATATTTCAAAATGGCGGAAAACCTACAAAGTTGGAATTTTTTGTTTTTGATTGCCGAATTGGATAGCATTAATTCAATGTACTCAATCTGCTAAGATTTTCCGTGAAAACATTTTTCCAAAATTCAAACTCAACTTTTTTTTACATATCTACAGTGAAAAAAAAATCCCAAAATTGTTGAAATCTATCGAGGTTGAACTCACCTTCATTCTGAACACTGGTGTGTTAGTTATAGTTGGTAAGGGGTTACGTTCCACTGCGACCTTAAGGTCTATTGTGCCCAAACACTGGTGTGAAAACAGAATAAAAAAATATCCATTGGTTTTCATTTTATAATAATAGCCTTCCAAAGATTCCGCTCGGAGTACTTGAATAATTTTTATTTAAGAAACTGGTGGCCCTATGGATGCCAAAATTGTGCTTATGGGTCCCCAGAATGACCTGGATAGAAATATGAACTTATCAAAAAAAAAAAAAAATTTTTTTCCAAAAAAACTTCGATGAGAATCGAACCCGCTCCACTTACGGACAAAAGGGTCGTGAATAAATTGGATTTATTCTAATTATAATGACGTCCGTTACCAAGCAACGGTACCGTTCATCGGATTTGACCCTATTTTCCGAATGCGGAAACAGTTCCATTCGCACCAAAGTTGTTTGGAAAATTTTTTTTCTCTTGATAAATTCATATTTCTATCCAGGTCATTCTGGAGGCCTATTAGCAGAATTTTGGCATCCGTAAGGCAACCAGTTTCTTAAATAAAAATTATTTGAGTACTCCGAGCGGAGTCTTTGAAAGGCTAATAAAATGAAAACCAATGGATAGTTTTTTCATTCTGTTTTCACAGCGGTGTTCAGAATGAAGGTGAGTTCAACCTCGAAAGATTTCAACAATTTTGGTTGAATATTTTTCACTCTAGACATGTAAAAAAAAGTTGAGTTCGAATTTTGGAAACATTTCTTCACGGAAAATCTTAGAAAATTGAGTACATTGAAATTATGCTATCCAATTTGGCAATCGAAAACAAAAATTCCAACTTTGAAGGTTTTCCGGCATTTTGAAATATTTTTTCCAGAATTCTACACAAGAGTTGAATTGACCACCAAAAAATACTAAGATGTGACCAAAAACCGTTATTTCAAAGGTCACGTATAAATCACCACAATTATCAGAATATTGCTCAAAGTTGACATCAAACAACCTCTATCTCGCTTATGCTCCGAAAACGGTGTTTATGTCGTAAGGCCAAAATGACTTTCCCAATGTCATCTATAAGGCTTATATGTTTGACCAGTTTATGATGAAACACCCTGTATAATGAAATTGTAATTAATTGTAATTCGGTAATAATTCAATATGCATCAAATTAATTAAATTGATAAATTTTGGATATCGATATCCAAAATAAATGTGATGGCACTCTTTTTTTAAACTTTCAACTCGGCTCGAATTGATTGATGGGGAAACATTGAATATTTTTTCTTAATATTTTCAAAATAAAGATTGAAGTGTAAAGTACTTCCCATCTACATTCACCAAGTATTTGCCGAGATTTCTCACAATCGACATATTTTTTCCACATCTCCGAGGATAAATATCTCATCCAAATGAAATTTAAAACCATGTAATTATTAAATATGAACTTCCAATTCTGTGACGAGTTTTATTGAAGTTCGATGAAAAAAAAGTTTGAAAATTTTGGATTCTTTTTGAGTTTTCTCTACTCTCCACTCCTTCTATGGCCATACGTACGAAGAATATTTTTCTCGAGAAGCAGTTTCAATAGAACTCTCTTGAACTACTGGTCGTGGAGCATTAAGGAAAATTCTTCTAGATCTGTCACAACAGTGCTCAACATTTTAATTTTCGGGAAAATCAGTTGGTATGCTTTCCAGGATTCATTCCAGTTTCAATCCCCCATTTTCAACCTGTAGGATGCATGAATTCAGTTAAAAAACTGGAAGGAGTTTCCTTGGCTACAACTGATTTTTTTGTTACTTGTCCACTACTTTCGGCTAAAAGCATCAGACTGTGGACATCGTCCGGCGGGTTCTTTTCGGTTTGATTACTATGGTTAATGATTTGATGAAATAACAGGCCAGGGGCAGGCCTGAGTAGCTTACTTCGCAGGTCCATGAACGACATGTGTAGGTAGTTTGACAACTCTGAGAATGTTAAGAAACTAATTCTAGTTACCCGTATAACAATTCGTTATCGTCCGAATATTTCGTTATCCGATCGTGACGACTGAATAACTTCCTTTAAAGCTAAAGAACAACTTTATCGAATCTACACCAAACTTTAAAGATTATCTGTATACAGTAAAGTGATTCCTTGTATATAAATTCGACAAAGATTTGGTAAAGATCCTACACATAATATCTGTAACGAGAATCGATAACTATTCGCAACGAATTCAGCTGAGAAAATCGCTAACGATTATTTTATATACCTAGGTAAAGAATATATAATGATTTTCGAAATTATTCCTTTATCAAAAAGCTTTGCTTGTTCTATACTATCCTATGAATAGATTCTTTATAGAAAATTCACGATAAATCTATACAAAATAGGTAATTTTTCAACAGAAAGATAATAATATAACTTAGGCATTGTATAAAGATATATTTAGATAGATATGGATATTATACAATGACTTAGGCCATGATGTAACCAAAACATCATGCCTGTTTTCCTATCTATGGTAGGTCTATTGGTTTCGTGCGTCGCGCGTAAAACAACCTCACTTTCCCGCTTTGTTTTTGTTATGAGGTACTGCATTTTCAACAATTTCTGGATAAATTCACTAATTAAAATGATTTAGATTGATAGAATTGGTGAATAACAAGGCCAAGTTATTGTTTCGTTGTGAAATGCAATATAAATGCACGGAGAGACGAAGGAATACGACTTCTCAGATATTTTGTAGTGTGGAATTTATATTTAAATATTTGCATTTCTGACCCATTCCCCTACATTTAATCTGGTATTTGAAGAAATAAAATACTATGTGAACTATCCCAGAGAAGGCAAACATTCTATATTCACGCCATAAATTGAGAAAACTGTTCTGACAAAGTAACAAACTATGGTAGAGTTTGTTCCAGCCATTTTCACACTGGTGAAAGATTTGTGTTGGACTATCTATTTAATTCGTTTTGTTTAATCAGTAGAATCATGATGAGATAATTATGCTAAGAATAATTCGTGTTTGTCATACATATTTCAAGAATTATATCTTCTAGACACTACGATAGCTGGCGTTACAATGGACAAAACCCATCCTGATGGGTTACCACTCACATTCCTATATAAAATATAAATCCATTTGAAGCAATTAGTTGTGATAGATTTGAAAGTTTCCTCAAAATCTTGCGTGTATTTTATATTAATAATAATGAACCAGATAACTTTTTCTGTTCTCAACCGAACACGTTCCGATGTGGATCGACTACCCAAGGATGGAACTTGTTCTACATTTTGTTGTTTGTAATATATTTCGAATTGACCTTATAGCCAATTAAAACTTATGAACACCCTGATGATGTATCTGTATAATAAAAAAACATTTTATATGGATTGTGAAGCATTTTGTGAGGATAAATTGAAATCGGTGTTCAAGGAAAATATTTCATATGAATTATTTTATTTGTAACATATATTTAGTATAATGAATATATAATTGAAGATTATGATAACACTGACATAGCAACTGCAGACCAATATTGTAGTAATTTGATAATTTGCAACATATAAACGTTATTTGAAATAGTACTGAGAAGTTCACTGGCAACCATGTTTTTTCCATTACATACATTTGTCAGATTTCATTCTGCTGTTTATTTACAGAGATAAATGAGCCAAACATTTTACTGTTTCATTTTCAATAGTTATACTTATAATAAATGCTATCTCTGATGTTGATACTCAAGGCTTTAGACAAGAATAAATACTGCAAATTTCATTTATATCGTTTTCAATGAATATCATCTGAGATTGAATATCAGTTAATCAGATCCATTGTCTTGAAATTTCACTTGTAGAATGAATAAAATCACTAAAATCTCCAAATAATCACTCTTCGACAATGTAAACAAAGCCAATGTATTCCTTCGTCTCTCGGTGTATTTATGTTGAACTTCACGACACAATAACTTAGCCTAGTCTTTCACCAATTCTTTCAATATAAATCATTTTAACTTGTGAATTCATCCTGAAATTGTTGAAAATGCTGTAATTCCTGAACTTTCAATAATTTTGATAAACTTGTAACTTTAATATTCTCTGTAATATACCATCTTCTCAATTCAAGCTTGAAATCAGGTCTTTCAGAGATGTCTGATGGCACTTATGATGACTCGTTTTTCAGTATTTCATCAGCTATTATCGGTATTGATGCATCACAGTTAGTTCCACCATCACTGGAGGGAACATTATTTTTTATGCCTTCAGTACCTGTGGTGATAAATTAAAGTAAATTATAACCTAAGTAGGTAACTTTTGAATATAGGATTTAAGACTATAAGATGTGATTTATTTATTTATTCAGTAACTTATGAAGTACTAACATTGATCTTTCTTCGACGTGTCATTATAATGGTAATTTTCATTATTCTCATGACCTTCATTGCGCCTAGCTTTCTTTTTCGGTTTTTTTCGAGATTAAATCGTGAATTCTCACTCTCAGTTCGACAGTTAAATCTAGTCCTTTTTTTAATTGTATGCATTGCAACAATGATTGAACTCACTTTTGATGTCTTAACAACAAGGTGACTGGATGAGTTGGTTAAAGCACAGGACAAACCGAAGAGGGATGGAGTTGATGCAGGTTTGAACCCTAGTAAGGAACAAAAATTTAAACATTAACTCAATATAATGGTGATGGGAAGAAGGATTCAAGAGAACTTAGAAATTGAGCTACCTGACCAATAAAACGCATAAATATAAGAAAAGCTTTTAAATTTTTGTTCTCCGTTCCCATTTTCAACCGTGTAGTTTTTATAAATGTCAGATATAGATTATTGTTGTATGAATCGATATCGATTTTCTTTACTTCAAAGTTACGTTTCATACTCCCAAAATACGCATCTGCTTGATCAAGAATTTCTGCAGCCAAACGTTACCGTTTGATTGATATACATTCGTTATCGTTTGTCGGTAATGAGTCTTTTGCGCAAAAATATAGTTTATCGTTATTTGATCTCTATCTGAGGAGTACAGGTTTTTGATAACGTTTTGTTGCTGGTTTTGATAAAGATATATCGTTATCGTACCGGACCTTTAGATATTCTACCTTTAACTAATCGATAACGAATTGTTATACGGGTAGTTTTATATTGTTTGGTTTCGAGAGTCGACATGTGCAGTTTGACAATTCTGAGAATGTTAAGAAACTAATTCTAGTTAGTTGTATTTGTTTCTTATTAACATTCTCAGAATTGTCAAACTGCACATGTCGACTCTCGAAACCAATCCAGAATTAATTGCACCAAGAACGTTCTTCAACCCGCAGCAGAATTCAGATTGAAGATGAATAATATAAGGATACGGGGATGTTAGGAACTTCTGCGTACAGTGACTATATATAATATAGTCACTGTACTTCTGCGAAGATGTCAGCGCCCTGATGGTTAAACTTGGAACCTGTCCAAGCTAGTAGTTATATGTGAACAAACCGTAAATAGGTGGTAAAGAACGGATATTTATTGAACAGAGCTATAATATTTGTAGAAATTATTATAATTTATAATTTGTCACATTATCCATGATGCTTTCTTGATAATTAGCGAAGAGGGGTATAATGTCTACAAACAACAGTTCTTTCTCTGAATTTTTTATTAGATCATTGGGACCGGTTACGGTATACTTGATTTCGTCTTCAGCAAAGAATACCTCGAAAGTATTGCTCTAGAATCTGGGGTACAGCATTGTTTTATCCAAATGTCTGTGATTTTCGAATTTTTCCTGGAAATGGTCTCAAACGACCAAGTTGGTGACGAATTTGGTATCAAAATCGATTCTGTACGGCCGGCCGTGAGCGCATGATTACACAGGCGTACGGAGAATCCTATCGACTTCGAATGTTTTCGAAGTTATGGCCTATGAAATTTTGAGGTTGTTTTCCTGATATTCCATGAAATACTGAAACTAGGTAGTTAGTTGAAGCATAGAGGCGCGCGATTTTTGAATAATTTTGTTGAGATCGTATAAAATGAATTTTTCTCAAAATTTATATTCGAAAAAAAATCTTCATTTTCGTGAACTATTTATCATATACTACTATACCTCGAACTTCATATTTCACAGAAGTGTACAAAATTTTAGTTTGATATGATTATAATATTTGGAGATATTGCGGAAAATATGTACAATATACTTATTTTATCAAGATGAAACAACTTGAAAATGCTGATGAACAACTTTTATGCCGAATTTTTTCTTATGATTGGGACTTAATTACGAAGGCCGAATTCCTGTATGCGTGAGATCCAATTGGAATTTAGAATTTGATTGTAAAATGGCAGCTTCGAGGTTCATACAGAATTTCGTGAGGATAATATGATCACCAAATCTTTCCATCAATGGGTAAAGGTGCCCTCGGCGGGATTAATATAGATGAATGCATTGGCAACGAATTTGAACATGCGTGCAAAAGCTAATGACTTGAAGTCAGTGCTTCACCACATTTTTTTGAATTGTTCTGGAAGCAACTAAGTTCCTTTTCCAAGGAATTTTGTGGCAATATTATTTCAATGTAAACATTAATATCATTGAAGATGAACAGTCCTGTTTCGAACTGATGAATACAATTTTGCTCGAAAAAAAAAACTTCATGAAAACATATGAATATTTCAATATATATTTCATACACTCATAACTATTCCACAAATATAACAAATAAATGATATAGTAGAATCTTGAGAATCAACACATATATGAGGTAATGATAGTTTTCACAAAAATATTCTTCATAAATGTAATTTTTATACCAAATTATCAGGTACCCAGGAAATGTCAATTGGAACCTAGAGCTAACCCTACAATATAATTTCACAGAAAATATCGAGAAAATCAAAGTAACATCAAATTTTAAAATACATTCAATATTATACGGAAATTCACGACCACCAACAAAAAATGGGGGAACCTACATTTAACACATCGAAACAATTAACATAAATCTTTTTCGGACTTTCCATGATCCTATCAATATATATAGCAGTCTTATTTTATGGCATTAATCAACAAAACACATCAGAATCTCCCAAAAATTAAAAAAAATTATCATAAAATATGATTGAGGAGTATGAACACAATTACAATAATTAACTCAACATGATTTCAGATAGAAAAATAGTCCATTAGCTGGATTTTGTAGGAGGGATCAATGTATTTTCCAGTTATATACTATGTCTTAATATAAGGTAACTTTCTTTCTCATAATTCAGAATAATTAGTATAAAAATATAAACACTACAGTAAATAGATATCTCCTGATTTCATTCATGGTGTTTGATTCGATATGGAATAAGATGAGTGCCAGGTAAGTGTATCAGGGTTAACAATTGTTACTTTCCTATTCCTGGGATGGGATGCATAGTTCTCATCATCGTCATCCTCATCATAATTACCAATCAAAGTGTCACTATCCCCTTCCTGCTGAGAGTATTGGTCGTTATGGACTGCATGATTGGTTGATTCTTGCCTCCTTGAATAATAAGTTCAGTTGAATAAAACTGGGTGTTAGGAAAAAGTGGAGCTTCAATACACCGATCACAGAGGGACCAATTGTCAATGAAAATATTCCATAGGTCTGATCAGGAATTACTCAGGTTTTAGGTTGGAGAAATTACGGTGACTTTATACATGTATGTATGTATTCATTGTAGCTTTCATTGGCAGCCTTCTAAAATTCTCAATGGGGGAATGCGTTTTAATAATGTAGCCATAGACATCTTTTGGGAAACAGTCGAATGCGAGGATTGCACTGCGCAGAATTCTCTACTGTGAAAACAGAGGTTCTTGAACGAGATTCTAGATGTCGGGACTGACCGGATGGAAGCAAATATCAATATTAATTTTTGTTTCAGCAGGTCGCGGAATAAAGACAATCACAAGATATCACGACCTGCTAAAACCTGAGAAAAATTAACAATTAATGTTCGCTTCAGCGGATAAAGTCATATAGACACAAAAATCTATGAAAACTGATTACGAAAAATCCATACAAAAAGTAGTGAATTATTCAACACAATTTGGTGTAGTTTCAACCCGAATTTTTACTGTCCCGAGAATGAATTGCCAAAGGTTAACATAGTTGAAGAGCTGAGGGAAATATCACAGGAAACACAGCTACAGGCCTATTTCGCTAGTTTTATTTCTAACTCTTTAATTTGGATTTTGCCATACTCGAAAGGACAAATGTGATCGAACTTCCTGAATTTTCTCCCAGCTATTCAGCTAGCCATATTTCTTGCCAAGCTCTCTCCTTCTAATTGTTTAGTGTGATGACGATTTATTCGAGAGGAAAATAGAGCTGAGCAAATTTTCGTATTCTGATGTTCTTGAGATTTTTGTGCCAATCATTCCTGTAGACGTAAGCAAAAATTTAAATAGAACTAAAGAGTTTGTACGTTCGGTAATTTAAAAAGTGTTGTTTTTCACGATTCCAAACACCCTAATCTACTCGAACTTTCTTTCCGATCTCAAAACCTTCCCTATAATCAATCGGGTGTAGACCAGCGTTGATAGTTTTTTGAGCAAAAAAAAATGAAAGTAGGATAAAAGCTATTGGAACAGGACAAGAATAAAACAAAAATGAAAGCAAAAATAACTATGAGGCGATATGAGGTCGAGAACTGGAAAGGGGTGAGTGTGAGCGAGAGTGTGGGCGAGACACGGTTTATCTCGATTTCCGGCGAAACTACAAGTCCTATGGAAAAAAGTTTTTCGGCAAAGTTGAAGGTAATAGAAATATCTTCAACTTTTTTATCAACTCTTTTTCCACTCGACCTCGAAATTTATGTCAAAATTCAAATGAACAAGCTTTTGGATTTTTACTTTTATCTTTCACAAGAAGATGTTCCTAATACACTGTAATTTTTTGAATCAAAATTTTTATTTGTTTGCATTATTTCGAGTAAACATCGAAAAGGAACCCTGATTTTCAATCGAAAAGTATCACGGCCAAATATCTCCTCTTTATTCGTTGAAGTATCTACTTTCTGATAGTACCATAATTAATTTTCCTAAATGATAACAGCTATTAAGGACTAGACCCTCCTAGCCTCTCAATCACTCAAATAAATACCTTCTGATGAGCTGAAATTTTCGATAGGCCAGTCAGGTATATGAATTATTTTCAAGAAGCAATAAATAGGCATCTTCACATGTAATTTGAAAAAGATTCCACAACTTTATTAAAAAAAATTGTAGATTTCTTATTGAATATTAACTTTATCAATTCATTTGGTTGTAAATTATAGTAATTTAGTTTTGCATTCCCTTTGGAAATTTACCATAGTAATGGATATTCATTCATTTTACACCATCAGAAACCAGAGATTTCATCGAATGAAAACTCCACCAACTTCTTGATGAAGTAAATATTTTGACGTGATACTTTTTGATTGAAACTAAGAATGCTTTTTCAATATTTCGTCAAAACAAGTTAAACGAATATATATTTTGAATCAAGAAAATTGCAGTGTATTCAAAAAATAAAAGGATAAGTTGTCAGCAAATTTCGTGAAAAAATGTTTTTCCTGAAAGATAAAATTGAAAACCAAACATTTGAACTTTTCACATAAATTTTGAGGATGTGTAAAAGGAAGTAGGGATGAAAAGTTGTAGAATAATTTTTTATTTTTCCTTTGATTTAAGTTAAATTCTCTCCCTTTTCTGAACAGTGTGGCAGATAACTCGTGTAGTCAATCTAATATAGGTATGAAGTTATCTCTATTTACCGATGGTTCTACTTTCAAAACCAAGCGAGCCATTTTTTTTCAGATTTTTTTCTAGGTATTCAATCCCAATATCAGACGAAGAATTATAATATTGCCATAAATATGTTATTTATGGACAGGTTGGATGAAAAATTCATAGGCAATATGTTTATGACGTTCTCGTAATCAGGCAAAATGGAAGGATAGAGTTGGACGAATTTTTTGAATACACAAATATTAAAGAATGAAATATGAAAAGTATAATAACCTTTAAATTTTAGATGTTTTAATTAAATGATAACTGAATAATAACGAAACAAGTGTATCTTGAAAAGGTACACATGCAAACATACAGGGTGGTCCAAGTAGTGACGCCAATAAATTGTTTTAGATTCCTGACACCTTGGAGTATCCAAAAATATGCCATGTATGTTACGCGATTATTTGTAGTTTGCGAATTTTTCTATATTTTTTCAGTTTATTATGCCAGCGGGGTTTCGCAAATTCATATCTTTTTACGTAGTAGGTATTCAGCGATTTTTTTTATAACATGACCTGCCTGAATGTTGTTTCAATAAAAAAAATTTCAGCTTCCTGAGATGATTCGAAGTTGCTCAAAAAACGCTCGAAAGTTAGAACTTCAGTTTTCAGAAGGATTCACTCAAACTTTCAAATACAATTTAAAAATATAGAAAGAAGTGTTTTCATAGCTTCTGGCTGAGTTTAAAAACTTTGCACGGTCATAAACTGCTAAAATCATAAGAAAAAACTAGTACTTCGTTAGCCCTTTTTTGCTGTAATCGGCCTTCGAAGGCAGATTGGTTAGAAATGATTGAAACACGATTAAAGTTATTTGTCTGCTTTCTATCATTCTCATGACGAATTGAACATGAAAATGTGACTTTATACTACTTCCATTTGAAATTGCTGTGAAATAATTGTAGCTCGTGTTATTTTTACGTTAAGATGAATTGGGCTTGCAGACAAGAACTTTCAGAGGCAGAAAGAAAAATAAAACAAAAAATGTTGACGATTATGTATTCAAGTTAGATGAAGGGATTTTGAAGATTGATTGTAGTAAATAGTTATATTTAAGTGATTTGAGCTTTCTATTTCTTATCCGAAAATAGTGAATTGACAAATATTAATTTTGGAATTTGCTCGCATTTGCAATCAGTGGTGAGACATAAATTATTGTAGAAATTACACGAGCTCCAGTTCATTTTTGAATTTAATTCACCATAAGAATGATGAAAAGTAGAAAAATAACTTCAATCGAGTTTCAATGATTTTTAGCCTATACGCTTTCGAAGGCCGATTACAACGAAAACCTCTAATAAAGTACAACTTTTTTTCAATGATTTTGGTAGTTTAGGACCGTGCGAAGTTTTTCAACTTAGCCAGAAGCTGTGGAAACTGCTTTTTGTATTTTTAAATTGAAATTGAATGTTTGAGATAATCCTTCTAAAAACTGAAGTTCTAACTGTTGAGCCTTTTTCAATTACTTTGAGTGATTTGAGACGGCCCAGTTATTTTCTCAATAAACCATTTATTCATTGAGATCATGTAACAAAAAAATCTGCGAAATACCTATTACATAAACAGACATAAATTTGTGAAACCTCGCTGGCATAATGAATTGAAAATACACAAAAAAATATGAATTGAAAACTACAAAGAATCGCGTTATAATCGTGGGTTAGTTTTGTATACCCCCAGGTGTGAGGAAGCCAAGAAAAAATATGAAGATCACTATTTGGACCACCTTGTATGGAGTTATTTATATTAATATCGTCAACTCAGGGTCAAGATGGAAATCATTAAAACCCTTTGTCATAGAGCTTATATGATATCATCAGCTTATGAGATTTGTCTTACTGTATTGAATCACATTTAATACTTCAGGGCGAAAATGAATATTCGAGAGAATTAATATCTAGAACAATTTCAAATTCAGAAAAAAACCTTTTCTTATCCTCAAATGAATATACAATAACAATAAATCAACCGCATCATGAACCACCAAACTTGAATGTCATTCCTTATGTAAATGGCCGTTCAAAAGAATGGGAAGAATTCGTGCTAGATTCAATATGAGAAAAGTTTTCAAATCGAAAAATGATTTGGGATCTATACTTACTGGGACCAAATCAATTAATGAGAAACATAAATCCAAAAATTGTGTCTAATATTTCCTTTATTTGTGGAAACACATATACCAGGAAAACAATGAGACATAAGAAAGCAAAAACATATAAATGAACTGATGAATCAAAACCTACACAGACCCCAAATAATGAATCATGTATCTTGGATCATTGAAAATCACATATAAGATTGGTATAATTCGAGGATACTAATGACTCACATATTCTGAAAAAAAAAATAAATAGTATTCCTGCATAATCCTAAATGGAGAAAATAATTTTGCCTTTAGTTCTTTGAAAATGGGTAATATTTGGCTAAATTCACTGGAAAAAGAAGAATATAAAATTGAAGAATTCTCACATCAAGTGAATGTGCCTTGCCGTGGTTTTCACTTAATTGACCGTTTCAATTATTCCAATTTTGCTCATTAGGCAACATTTTTTCTAGAGAATGCCCTTGACTTATAATTTGAATCCCGCAATCTACAAGGTGATTTTAAACAAAGAAATATTTTCATTATATTTTTAGTTGTTCTTTTCTAGATATTAGGAGTGAAATCCCAGAAAAAAAATGCAAAATTCTATAAAAATATCCATCAATCGATAAATGAACCATGGCACACTTAATCAATGAGGCTTTCAATTGGAGGCGCAAAAGGGCCAACACCACACTGGTGCAGTGCTTTCTAAAAATGAGGTTTAATTCATTATTTCTGAAAGAAATATACTTCTTATGTTAGAAAGTGCTTTTGTTTAAGACAAAGTCGACGTGTCGGAGGATTTTTTTCGACGGGCTCTCAGTTTTGGGGATATTGAATTTATTTGTTACTTCACGAAAGCACTCTTAGCAACAAGTGAATCTCTGGCCGCCTTACGGCCCAATGTTGGCCACGTCGGCAAAGTGCCGTCATCGTTAAACCTATATCGGCAAAATGCCGGCTGAATCTATGGTGAACGACAATCTGGTACCTACAATTCAACCACAGATGGCCCGATGTTTGGCATTTGGTTATCAGGCATATACAATTCGTCCAGCGATGGTCCGGCGAAATCAAATCCAAATGATAGGAATATCGAAATCACAGTTGTGATAATGGGTGATTAGGATAATAATCGAAAAAAGCAAACTGTATTTTCGTTCGCAGGCATATTTTGTCATCGTATAGTCATATCATTGTTCAACAATGGTCATATAAAATATTACTGAAAAGATCAGAATCAAAGCGAAAAGCAATGTTGTTCAATCCGATACTCGATGTGGCTTAGCAATCTTAAAATGGGGCTGAACAGCAAATTCATGTTCTAACTGCAATAATACTGAAGGTAATAAACTAGTTCAGCAAGACTAATTCCACATGAATTATATCAACATTTGGTTTTCAGGTGAATGGAATATTTTGATGAGAAAAATGGATATGATAGCATGAGATGAAGGTGGCATTTATATTGAACATAGATGAAAGAAATCTTTTGCGTGAACAAGCATTAAGCACTGAAATTCCAACTTGTGAACCCACCGATAAGTGAGGAGGGTCAACTCAACGAGTTTGAGGATGATTTGAGTGGCAATAATTTCTTTCATGTTGTGGTATGAATTTTTTAATAATTTTGACCCATATTCTGAATACATATTGAAATGAAGAACTAAAACCCAATAAAATATTTTTCAGGTTGCATCGTTGTTAAGCGTTGAGGAAAATGATGTCTCAGATGAAACAGAGAGACTATTAACCAAAATGTCGACTCATCAATTATCCTTCCGAGACGATTGGACTAGTAGAGGTGTAAGTTTATGAGCCATAAAATCTATTGAAAATTGAGTCTTTAAGTTGTTCATTAATTTTAATCATAGAATCCTCTAATCAGATGAAAAACTTGATTCCTTTGCCATTTTTCCAGATTCGGCACAGGTAAAAAGTTATAAGCATTTGAATATTTTTCAATGTGCTGATACACTCCTGCACTTTCTTTGCATGTTCACCACAGATATCTCTTACTGTGATCTCTTTGGCAGAGTAACCAATCCAATGTTTGAAATGCAAAAAGACATGATTGAAAACTCATTTACTCACCTAATTCTGATTTGGCGCTTTTTGCAATATTATCGCAAGGTAAACATTTCACTACACTGGACCAAATCAGTGTTTTTCACTCGATATTCTTGAGATATTTGATTTTATTCCACTATAAAATGATACCAAATTACATCCTCGTCTACTCTCATATTTAAAACTACATAATTATTCTCATTTTCATCAAACTTATACATGAATTATATGAAATAAATGAACTAACCTAAAAAAATTAATTGAAATCTATGGAAAGTCAGGTTCATAGACATGAAGACCTAGCCTCCATATCTGTGGTCTGATCACGAAATAGCATAGAGTACATTAGTTGTATGCGAAATAGATAAATATATTCTGAGTATTCTATGGTTCGGATGAGTGTAGACGGAACTTAATTCAACGCTTTTACTAAATCCATAATTTTATAACATTCAACGTTGAATATCTCCAAAACAGGAAAAATTAAAAGGAACAATTGAGTATTCTGAAATGATTGAAGATTCTTATTTTCACATAAGATGAACTTCATCTGCAATCTTCATGTAGTTTCATGAATCGTTGAGTCTATAACTCGGAAACTGTTTGAAATAGGAAGAAAATGGTTACTCCAGAATTTGTGTCATATTTATAGAAAACTGCACACCTAAATTCATTTCATTCAGAGTCACCATATCAAAGCTAAAAAAGAAAAACTGATTTTTTTAACAGCCTGTATGTTTTTCCTGGAGCCGAATCTGGAAAAATGATAAATGAAAAAAGAATTTTATTGGATGAGAGGAATTTACGGTTGAAATTAATGTACAACTCAAAAACTGACCCTGTATATACTGAAGTGAAATTTCATATGCACCTGTAATTCACGAGTCATGCCTCCACTTAAATAGTGATTTCTTCTCAGTTCGTTTAGCAATAAATCTATTAACAAGGAATAGGAACGAAGGCATAGATTGCCTGTGTGGTGCAATCCTGACTGCGTACTGCAGCTCATCGAAAAGGAGGTAAAATAGGAAAAGATCAAAGGTAGCTCAGGATTCGATTAAACACTGAACAGGTAGATGTAAGGGCGAAGAGGATGGGACTTCAAATCCAAGGCAATATTAATATGTACTCGTGATGGTTTTTCCGGAAAATTTGTATTTATATATGAGCCGTTCAAAGGATTAAGTCCGGTTTCACTGAAGAGCCTCATTAATGTTTCGTGCTGGTGTTTAAACATACCTTATCATTATCTCCAGAAAATCTCGGTATTTTCCTCATGAAATGTATAAGATATAATATAAATGTCCTAGGATATATAATTCCCAAACAGTAATGATGTTTTAGTTTAATTCCTAATGCTCTCATACAATATTTTGTGAATTGGACTGAGGTCGATTAGCCTCTCAGTGGCTCATATAATGCTGAGATATAAACATAAGAATGGCTTTTGTTCAATTCTACATACTTCTATTGATTTTTTTTCGACGCGATATTTCATTTTTTCTAATTTGTTCACTCAGAAGAATGCTCCTTACAAAAAGGTTCTATTATATTTTCATTGATTTTGTATTCTATAAACTTCAACCCTAGGCAATATTAATATGTTGTCATGATTTTATTTTAGGAAAGAAATGTATATTATATTATACTGAGATATGAACATAAGAATGGCTTTTGTTCAATTTTACATATATTTATTGACTTTTTTCTACTAAGGACCGGTATTATAAAACTTAACTTTAACTTTAACTGACAGTTTTGACAGATATGTCCCAACATAACTGTCAAAATTTCAGTTAAAGTTAAAGTTAACTTCCCATTAAGTTTTATAATACCGGCCCTTAAAGTATTAACTAGTGAGCGCCCAGATCTATCTAGCGATATATCAATCTTGACTGTAGATTTACTTAAACTATACCTACGTAGGAAGCGCCCAGATCTACCCAGAAGGTAGATTTGCCTTTTTGGGAAGATCAATTGAATAGTTGACTAAATTCTTGCAAACGGAGTACACTGTATATACATTTAGAAAAAATCAGTAGCTAATGTGAAATTCGATCACGGTTATCGTCTATCCTCGAACTGAATTTCGACTGAATCGTGCCTGTATTTTTGTGAATGTTGAAATCGTGAAATTTCAAATGCGTTCACCTTCTGAACACAAATGACGAAAGAATGTCTGAAAATAGTTATATTATCAAGAAACAGCATCGGTACTAATCTTATTTTATATCTACTACAACAATTCCAGTTTTGAGAAATTATTTCCAGCTTAATGTTAGTTCAATTCAACTGAGACTTTTTTTGAAAGAATATTTCACGAAAACTGCTTATTATATAATCTGAATACTTAGAATTGTTGATTTATCAAATTTTTACATCATTTCATACAAATCAGTATATCGTGTCTATGATAGTCTGATACAAATTGTCTCAACAACAACAATTCAACGATCTCCGAAATCTTAACCTGTATTCAGTTTCGAGATTAAATTCCCGGGAATTCCCCGTTCATTGTGAAAAAATACCCGATAATTGCCGACTGTTCGAAGACCTTCGGGTTAGGAAATCCATACTGGAGAGAGCATATCATTTGTATCAAAAGTGTCACATTTAATCCGTAATACTTTTATGGGTTTGTTTTGGCGTGAATTCGGTTTATTTGAGTGTGTTTAATTCAAAATTCCTTCTATTCATTAAAATGATTCTTTTATTCGCTCACGTGACACTTCTCAACGGTTATGCTAGCTCCACCCTCTTCAACGTCTATGAGGAACATCAGGGAAAGTGACCTTGAAAAGACGTAAGTACCCGATCTTTGCCGACGGTCAAAGCCTACGATGCTTAAGTTTTTCGCGAAATCGTCAGGAATTCAAAGTTTGACGTTGTCATATACTCACCGTCGCCAGAAATTCTACCTCCAAAGCGAGCGCGAAGGCGGCGGAGATAACCAATCTCTGCCGAGTCCACAGAAAAATATGGAATGGCGAATTTTTACAGGATTTTCGTTGAAATGTCACTTTTTCCCATCATTCCTGCAAGAATACGAAAGTGAGATTCGAAAAACGGGGCCGGTACGCCACAATTTCGTCTTTCTGTTCGTACCAAAAAACTTCACCTAGCTTGAACCCAGCGACCAAGTTCTTTCCTATGGTTTTGTAACTTTGGGAAATTCGAATATTTTCGGCATTTTTCAGGAATCTTTTAAAAGTATCTCTCGATTTTTCCGCAATAAAAGATCAAAAGGACAGGAAAATTCGAAACTTCCTCTTTCTAATCATGCTCAGATATCACGCCAAGTCTCCCGAGAAATATCCGAAAAATTCCCATGAAAATAACCCTTTCTTAGCAAAAGTTTTTCTTGATGTCCTGCAGTGGTTTCGGCGGTGTTGCCTGTAGCGCGTTTAGTATTATAGATTAGTGATATTTAAATTTTTCTAATTCGTTCATCCAGAAGAATTTTTCTCACAAAAATATTTCATTAATTTCTTGTATACTTTTTGTATACTTTTTTATGTCTTTTCAAAATTTTGTTTTATATTTTTCTAGAGATTTTATTTTAATTCATTGTATTGGTTTTTATGATTCGGTGCAAATGAATCTTTGGCAACCCATAATTATTTTTTATTGCTATTATTTTTTATTTTCCTTATCCTAGCATTGTCATAAGCAATATGCAGCATTTCGACTCGGTCACTGTTTTGCCTTCAAAAGCCCGTCCTTCAAATGACGCTGAAATGTCGGCCAACAGGCATTGGCCCTACTGGCCAAGTCTGGATTCTCATTATTGCAGTGAATCGGCGTTGGCCTCAGGCATCTTGCCGAACCGGCAAAGTCAAAGGCCAACATATGCTGGGCCGGCATAATGCCGACCAAAATTGTTTGTTGGACTGTTTAATTGAATGAAACACCGCAAACCTCATCTCTAGGGAACACTCAATATGAGCAGGGCTTTGGGCGATAAGTGAGCGACCGACTTGAAAATTGGTCGGCCTTCATTCAATACCTACCCATAATTCATCCTATAATTATGCCCTGCCTGGCTATGGTAGAACGACACGAGAGGAAACGACTGACCAGCAAGTGACTCTAACTTCTCGACGATTCCAAGGAAAAGTGGTCTCCTCAAGGATACATGTTGCCAACAGGCTTCCATTATTTCCCAAAGAATTTCGGGACAATCCTTTGGACGCCCCAACCTTCCCCTCGTCGTTACGAACTTGAGGACCTGCTCATTCGACATCCCTTGGTAAGGATGTTCGGCGAAAGTAACCATCTCCCACAGAACTATCCCATAACTCCAAACGTCTGATTCGGATGAAAAAACACCATCTGCCAAGCTTTCAGGTGCCATCCAACGAACTGGAAGGAGTCCATTTGTACCTGGAAGGAAAATATTATTTCATTCTTGTACTATGCTGGTAGAACAAACGAAAGATTTTTATACTGTGAACCTCACTCCGTGACATTTTTGCTTGACTAGTGCTGTGGTCAGTATGACAGCGTGATTGTATACAGTGTGTCAGTTTGGAAAGGTACAACCATAAATACGTCGACCCCCATGCAAACTCAGAAGAATGCAAAAACAGGTAAACTTCGGTTCGTGGGGGGTGTGGAGGGAAGTTGCGATGGTGTGACATTTGATACAATTAGTTCAACTCAAATAATTGTGTCCTTTCTGTCAGAATGATTACAGCAATCCCTGAAATGTTAGATGGAAAGGAGAGTTGATTGACATCTCGTTTACATACGTCAGTTTCAAACTTGATGACATCTATCCTAGTTATGGCATACAAAATGAACAATTAAAAGCACTGACATGAAGTCGAAGTCTTCTTGAAATTTTTTTCTGGGAGTCTTTGCCACATTTCTATGAATATCTAATTTAATCTGTAATGAGAAAGCGCCAAATTTCAGCTCGATATACTATTCATTCTCGGGAATATTAAGGAAATAATAATATATCTAATTGCGTTCCCATTTCGTCATTATCGGTATAATTTCCGAAATATATCGAAGAATACCTCTTGTACACTGGAGAACTCATTACTTTCCTAGAACTCTCCATAAAATATATATTATAATACTTGAGATATTCTGCTGATTATATTTTAGATACTTGGAATCTGAGCATTAAAATCTCCGTTATGATGTTGGATGTACAGGGTGTCCGGTGAAACTATACTTTTATTGAGTAGGTGAGGACCACACAAAATATCGAAAAATATTTCAGTAAAATATCTGTTTCAGAGATAATGGGCATATCGGAAATTCGTGAGAAATCGCAACCTTTCTTCCGTATTTTGGATATCAGGTCTTTAAATTGCAACTGATTCAAACATTTCTAACCTAGAAATTTCTGATGATTGTTGCTTTTCGGAAGTATGAAAACATTTTCAAAACTTCATATGATTTGTCGAGAGATGAGGATGAAATGAAAGTTTTAAATTCTACCTATTTTTATTCTCGTATCTTCGACTCGATTTTCTGAAAAAAATTATGACCACGTTACCACTCACTACAGAATATGCGCAATTTGTCAAGTCACCAAATTTGTATGAAACATATTTCTGGAAGGGGCGATAGTTCCGTTGCAAGAGAATGCAGAGATATTCAGGTATATTCTAAACTTTCACAATTTTGACGAAAAAAATATTCTGTTACGAATTTATCGAGATGAAATGAAGGAATAATGATTAATAGTAATGGATCCATTACTTGAAAATATTCACACGCTTCAAGAGAATCGTTGTACAGAGGGCATAACACCATTAATAAGGTTTTTCTTGGAAACATATCATATCTGCCTCAGGAAGAAAAGAAAACATCTTGATTGTTTCTCTAATTCTTAATTAGTGCCATTGATTACTTGAAATTCTAAAGATTGATTGATAGAAGATTGAAAATTCTATTTTTAATTTTCCTTACAACTAGACCTTCAAGCAATCAATTGCACTAATCGAGATTTAGAGAAAAAATTGAAATGTTTTCTATACTCCCTGATGCAGATATGATATTCTTCCAAGAAGGACCTTATTAATGATGTTATGTCCTCTGTACAACAATTCTCTGGAAAGCATGTGGATATACACCTTCTCAGTTGTTTCATGTCAGTTGTAGTTACTTGTTGCTTCTTCTATCAAATATCCCGAGTGAAGTTGATCAAAAAATTTTAGATCATTGATTTGGGAGCTCTAGGATTGGTCTAGGTTGTCTACTCCATTCTATGACGTATATCGAACCCAAAAATTGTTGAAGTCACGAGCCAGTAGAACTTTGGATACTTTCCTAAGAGATGAGTCAGTTTCAATCTATACAATACCCAATATTATATGATATTTCGTTCAGATGTGCCTAGTATAATGGATTGGAGACTCTGAACCAATCTTGCGGCTGCTCAGATTACCCGAATGAAATTATGTGATTTATTCCACTTGGGCTATTCGATACAACAAGTCTACGCTATCTATACAACTGACGTGGAACCATTGGAATGGTGTATTTAGATGGAGGGCATGTTCTGAAAAGTCATTCTTGAAAGTATGTCTCCCCATCAGGACCTATACTGAACAGTTTAATCATCTTTCCTAAAACTAGAAACGGTAGAACGGTTAGAAGATATAATTTGGAAAGAACGATTTGTAATTGTTTTCTTTTATTTTTCTGAAAAAACCCAAGCGATGAATTTATTACTATAAATCTATCATTTCATTATTCCATTTCGATAAATTCATAACGGAATAGTTTTTCGTCAAAATTGTGAGAGTTTAGGATATATCTCCACATTCAATTGCAACGGAAATATCACCCCTTCTAGAAACAATGAGGATATGTTTCATACAATTTTAGAGACTTCACAGAACGCGCATATTTTTTAAGTGAATGTTCACATTCGCGTGGTTATAATTCTTTCCAGGAAATCGGCCCAGAGTTACGAAAATGAAAATAGGTGGAATATGAATGTATTATTTCATCCCAATTTCGCAAAAATTTCACGAATTTTTTAAGACTTTTTATACGTTCAAAAAGTAGCTTTCATCAGCAGTATTCACGAAACAAATTTTTCGAATCAGTCCCAGTTTAGAGACGTGGTGTCCAAAACATCGAGGAAAGGTAGCGATTTTTCACGAATTTCCAAAATGCCCCTTATTTCGAGAACAGTAAAAATTTTTCGTAAAGATTTTTCGATATTCTAACTGGTCATGACCTAGACTTTCACCAATTCAAATATTGTCTGAGGTTTACCGGACACCCTGTATTTTCCGTGGAGAAATTCGTGTAGGTTCGAACTCCATTTCTCCTAAGCAAAAGATGATACGGATTTTGTGATAGAAAATTATTCCCTGGACCCTCATTCACCGACGGAATTTCTTCCTTCAATTTCCTTTCGTCTGAGAAAATTGTGAAGCGGAGAAATGTTTCTTATTTTTCTCGAGCGAAAACCATGCGATTGAAGAATATAGGGTGATACAATACGCTCGTAGGTGGAAATTTATGGAAATTATTCCTGTGATAAGATGAAGTATTCACCATATTTTCATATAAATACATGCAGTTCAAATCTAGTGAGAACGCCACTGGAAATAATGAAAAAAAAAGTTGTACATCAGAAGGTGCATCCATATATGCATAATTGCAGCGTACCACTTTCCACTGAATATCATCGTAATGTTTGTTTCTATGTTATCAAAAAATCTGGGAAAGTACTGACGTGGTGGGGTCAGTAGCTTTTGCGCGCATTTTTCAATTCGTTTCAGAGCGGTTATCTTTGCCCCCGCAAAACCTATCTTTACTTTGTAATAATATGTTTAATTGAACAGAATTTGTTGTTTGTTTGTTTATCAAATTCGCTGACAGAGCGATCCCAACAAAATTCCGCGAGAAGTTTCAAGTCCCTATGTTCCAAATGAGTGCCAACTTTTAAAACAATCGCTTCAGTTCTCGAAATATCAGGGAAATAATCTCAAAACTTCAAATAGCTATAACTGCGAAACCATTCGACCGAATTTGCCCATTGACGAACTCAACCTTTGTAGTTTGGAATTCAACCAATCCTGAAATTTTCAAGTCGATAGAATTCTTCGTACGCTCGTATTCGTGCCTACTGGGCACAATAGACCTTAAGGTCGCAGTGGAACGTAACCCCTTACCAACTATTCGTGCCTACGGACGGACAGAATGTATTTTGACAACGGATTCGTCATCAGTGAGTCCGACCTAGTTGTTCGAGAACATTTCCGGCACAAAATTCGAAAATTACAGACATTTGGACAAAAAGATAGCACGTTGTTTCCCAGAACATGCGCGCAAAAAGAAGATCGCCAAATCTTACCTTCAGGAAGCTACACTGCGTTTATCGGGTGAAAACTTACGTCTTCTACCTTTTTCTAGAATTGTTTGAAATACAATATAGCTATATTCATGTGTGGTTTTCAGATTCATATGTGTTATTTGTCAAAAATGATTGTTCTGAAATATAAAGACTGATATATAGGCTTAGAGATTCAAAAGCCAAGGATATCCAAAAGTTATAGCTCGTTTATTTTCGGAACTCACTTTTTGGGGATTAAATAACCTTCATTTCTGGCGTTATGTTTCCTTATTTCACCCCAATCAGTATTTTAATGTTTGAAAAACGAGTAAAATAGATAAAGAGATAACAGTTTTTATCAGGATCAAGCACATCTAGGAAGTGAAACCTAATTATCAAAAGAACTTCAGCATGTGTGCCGGTAACATATTATCACGTATTGGAATAAAGAAGAACGATCAATTGACTTCAAGACATTGTATGAGATTTGAGAAACGAACGTAAAAAATGCTCATTAGAGACATCGTTAACAAACGGAATATAATATTCAATCTTGCATTCAGTGATCGCAGACATATTGATTTCTTTTATGTAATGGATAAGTCTTTGTATGCAAAATGAAAGGAATTTCATATCTCTGTCAGAGATGCGAATATCGAAAATTAACAACGTTCGTGAGCACAACACACAGGTTTTGCACTTTCGAATTTACTACTACAGTAGAAAAATCGAAAGACATACTTCAACCAAAAAGCGGTCTAATTCCAGCGTTAGTGAGTATTTATTTGGCTGAAAAAGTGTACTCAATAATATTTTCAAAAAATCTGATCGGCCTTAATTTGAACCTAGTGGTATACACTCTGAAAAACATGGTTTGGAGCAAGATCGATTTCTCTATTAGGTTAGTTGCGATTGGCAACGAATTTGAATGAGCGCAAAAGCTTATTCCTTCCGATTAGTTCTTTTTCCGGATTCTCGTGATCTCGTTTGAGGAAACAGTATTAACTCATCTTGCAGGAATGTCCGTAATTTTTCGAATTTCAACCCAAAAAATGTCATAGACAATTCGGTTGGATGAAAAATGAGATAAAATTATGCCTGGTCGGCCAGCCGTTGCCAGAATAAGGGTAGTTTGCTTACCAAATTGCGACAGTTTAGTTTGTTCATACATAGTTCATTGGGAAATCTTCCGAACTTTTTTTAAAGGGTTTTCCAATAAGAGGTTTTATTTTGAATAGCCCGCTATTTCGGTAGATGTCCCTTTTGAAGCTGTCATTTTTTGACATTTGACAAGTAGAAACTACGCCATTAATGAAAATGGAACGATACACGCTTCAACAACGCATTGAAATTATTAAAATTCACTATAAAAATGGTGAAAATTTGGCAGAGACGGTTCGTAAAACCCGAACATTTTTGTGTCGTCGTGAAGCACCTTGTCGGACCGCAATAAAGAAATTGGTGGAAAAATTCGAGCTGTTGGGACAAATTAGTGATGTGAAGAAAAAAACCACGTGCACGTCGCTCAAAAACACTAGAGAATATTGCTGCTGTAGCCGAAAGTGTTAAAGAAAACCCAGGTTTGTCCATTCCTCGTCGTTCTTTGGAATAAGGCATTCCACAAACGTCATTACACCGTATTTCGCATAAAGATTTGGGTCTTTAGGCTTATAAAGCTAAGTTAACACAAGAACTCAAGCAGGCCGATCAGCAACAACGTCGTGTCTTTGCTGATTGGGTCGTTGAAATGCATGGAAATGATCCGTAATTCCATCGAAAAATCAACTTGAGTGATGAGGCCCATTTCCACCTCGGTGGCTTCGTCAACAAGCAAAATTGTCGCATTCGGGGCTCGGAAAACCCAGGAGTTATTGTTGAAAAGCCTCTCTATCCTCAACGTGTGACTGTTTGGTGCGGTTTATGGTCTGGCGGAGTCATTGGACCTCATTTTTTCGAAAATGAGGCTGGAGCAACAGTTACGGTGAATGGATTGCGCTATCGAGAGATGATTGATGATTTTTTAATTTTGGAATTGGATGGTGTTGATCTGGACAACGTTTACTTCCCACAAGACGGCGCTACGTGCCACACAAGCAACGAAACCATTGATTTTTTGCGGGAAATATTTCCAGACCGTGTTATCTCTCGAAGAGGTGATCACAATTGGCCACCGAGATCTTGTGATTTAACACCTTGCGCCTTCTTCCTTTGGGGCCACGTGAAAGAGAAGGTCTACGCCTATAGCCCAGCGTCGATTCAAGACCCCAAAGAGGGAATTCGTGAGGCTATCGAGGACATAGGGCAGCCGCTTTGCGATTTGGTTATGGAAAATTTCATTAAAAGCATATGGTCCTGTAAGCGTGGTCGTGGTGGTCATTTGCCTGGTGTTGATTTCCACTATTAACAGCATAGCTTCTTCTTCGTAATGAAATAAACATCCGATCATTTATATTGAAAAATGGCATTTTTCTTTGAATATCGAAATAACACCTCCTATGGAAAACCCTTTATTTGAAATTTTGAAGTTATTTTCCCAATTTCTCAGGGAGTGCTGTCCCGAATAGATTCAAACTTTGTAATCGGTTTTAGAATACTGTAGCGCAACTTCGTTCTGAACTTTAGTGAAAATGGTGTGGTTGGAAAATTACGAGAAATTCGATAATTTTACAAATTTTTGTTGAAACAGCACAGCGTACCCCGAAAATAATGGAATGACTTTTGAAAGGCAGAGTTCGTTTCTTACAAAAAAATTTTTTGGGTGCAAATGGTTCAAAGAAATAGTGAGAATGCGCAATTTTGCGCATTCTAATTCACGAAAGAGTTGAGCATTTCCCCACAAAAATTCTCAAAAATTAACCACTGAAGCCCGCAGAACGTTTTCTCCTATTTTAGTAGAAATTTCACGCATTCTAATATTTGACCTTGGGATATTAACGAGGTTCCTTGAAACTTGAATGTGGCTTTGTTGCTGAACTCCACGAAGCCGTTATTTATTGGCCTGTGTTAATGTTTGCTCTTGAGAAATGTTTTTCGGGAAGTATTCATCAGTTTCCAACGAAATTTGGTATATACAACGCAAATTATTTTTGACAATGGTGTGCCAACTTCCTTTTAGATCTGAAATTCTTTTTTTGAGATTTTGGGAAGAAAATATGTCAAATTTGGTATTTTGTTCCTCTTTATCGATGTTGATCCTGAAACGTCGGCTTTTGTTTCTAGTTTTTCCGGGTTGATTATGTTTAAATTTCAATATTGTACCTAATGTGTTTTTTAGTGTTTAGATCATAGGTGAATTGATGTAACAACTCAAGGTTTCAATTGTAACTGAGCGAACACTTCCTCTAGGACTCTGTCCTGTTCAAGTTCCTGTGACAACTAATAAATAAATAAATGAATGAACAAAAATACTCAACTCACTATGCTGAATCTTGTAAGCCAGTTTGCAAGAACTTATCCCTAAATTTGCTCGAAATTTCATGACGATCGTTTCATTCGTACAATTTAATAAAAAAACTTTGAATTCTCTCTCTATTCTCGAATATTTTATATTTTGCGATCTTGTAATCATATGGTTCTCACGAAATTCTGCAAGCTGTCTTTTTGCACGCAGTTTCTGGGGAATGGCGTACTATGATTTTCTCCACATACCTATAATTTTCGCCTTTTTTCCCGGAAATGGTATCGAATCAGTAGGTTGGAGTCACTGATGACGAATCCCATGTCAAAATCTATTCCGTCCGGCCGACGACACGATAATTATCGATCGGAGTAACCTAGCGACTTCAAACTTTCAGGGTAGGTCGCGCATCGTAATGCGGCGGGTGAGTTCGGTAATGGGCCAACTCGGTCCCTTTTCAGAGTTACAGTTACTTCAAAATTTGGTTGAGATTGTACTGTCATCAAATTGGAAAAAAAAACTTTCTGGAAATATTTTTCGAGAAAATTTGAATGAAATTTTGCTAAGGCCTTGACCTTCATATTTTACAGATTGAAACAAATATCAGTTTCATACGATAAAATTTTCATGAAATATTGGGGAAAAATATGTCAGATTTAGTGACTTTTTCTTCACATAGCTGTTTTTTCCGATATAACTCGAAAAATTCAAATTTAATCATAAAGAAACTTGGCAGCTATATTGGAAATGATCAGACATACTTTCGTGATCAACGTGTCATCAGAAGATTCAAAAAAATTCAATTATTTTTCCAAATGTTGAATATACTACGATCTTCTAATCATATTACCCTCATGAAATTCTGTATGAACCTTCAAGATGTCATTTTTCAATGGAGTACTGGATTTCTATTCGATTTAATCTGTATTTTTGGGAATATTGGGCAAGTGGCCTACCGTAGGCACAATAACTTTCGAAATGAACGTCTTAGGAACCCTATATTTGTAGAGTAGGTCTGAGTCTTAATAAAGAAGGTCGAATTCGTGAAGAAGTAAAATGCGCCCAACCATCCCATCCAAAATTTTATTGTCCTAATATTCCCAAAAAACAGATTGGAAAATGACAACTAGAAGGCACATGCAGAATTTCGAGGGAATTATACGATGGAGAGATCACTATAAGTGCGTTAGTTATAAGGTGGGTTCAATACGGGACAAAATGACTGTTTTGGCAAAGATTTTGAACATGCGCGCAAAAGTGGCTGACTTGATATCAGTGCTTTTCTAGTTGTTTTTCAATCAAATGTCGGAGATCTGGAAATATTGAAAAAATAAAATTTTGAATGGGTATATCTGCGGAATCATTTCAATTCTACCCATTCAGTCATTCGATTGACATTATCGTTTATCGTTGTCATAGACTATATATGTACTCGTCAAATTGTGGAATTGAAATAAATTCCAATTAATATGAACGCAAGAAATAATATTCTTCATAACTATAGACATTTTTTGACGGCCTATGACATTCTCGGCCAGAGTTTCTGCTTCACAAATGGTTGTAGATCGTTAGGAACACCCAAGATAGTGTTCCTGCGAAATCATTCACCTAACGCATTTCTTGGAGCTCCTTATTTGTCATTCAGGGTGAGGCTGCGCCGATGATAGGTGAAGACAAAACCTATGGTGACACTTTCCGCTGTAGTACATGACATGACTTCAGCTCAGGTCAAGATAGGAAATTTGTTGATTCTGATTCAGATATTCTTTTTTGGTTATGTTCGTAATCAGGAACTTGAAGGTTTCCGAAAACCTAACTTTTCTTCACCATTGTTACTCTATCTTGATCTGAAATGATCACACCATCAGCCGAAACCTTTACATTGAAGAGGCGTTGCCCAAAGAATTCGTACACTGCAGTTCCATGTCATGATTGTATATTTGATGACTCATCGTGAAATTACAGAATACGAATTAATTGACAATGCCTTTTCAATGTGTGTGTTGATTTATTGACCAATCTTCGTTTCCGTTTTTATAGTGATGAATTTACCCGAACTTTTATCTCCATGAACCATTTTTTCCTTAGGTAGATTTTTAGAAATTTATTAAATAGAATAATTTTAATCCACTAACATCGTCAACTATTCGGCAGTACCCATTTAAATTAGCCAATTTGGATCAACTTTCTATAGCCGTCAGATGTCTGGAAATATTTTCATTGAATTTTCATTATACTCAAGGCTGCCGCCTCATTTCATTGAGATCTAATGGATATTTCCAATGAAAATTTGAAGAACTTCCAATTTTTTTTCTGACAGCATGATCCCTACATATTCTATAAAAAGTTGCGCGTGAGTATTCTAAAACCTACCTCCGATACCATAAGTAGTTTCTGACAAATTGAGGAAAAATTAAAACATTCAATTGAGTAGTTTAAGTCAAAAAGAGTTCAGCATATTTGGGACGAATAACAATTTGATAAGCAACCTATACCTCGAAAGTTTGAAATGATTAGATTATGTCGTCTTTAAGTTTTAGTACCTCCTGCCAGTTGAACAAAATCAAATCTGACATCAGATTTTTCATCGTTTCACTCGTTTGAGAGGAAATAATTTAGAAAAGACATAGATGTACGTTGTATCGAAATAAACTCACCTTTTCTATAGTAGTCAGTCTCATAAATATCTTTAGTCATTCCGAAATCACCAATCTTTACAGTTCTGTCACCAGCAACCATGCAGTTCCTAGCGGCAAGATCCCGATGAACGAATTTTTTGGCCGACAAATATGACATTCCATCTGCTATTTCGGCAGCCATTTGGTACATCTCTGGTAAGGAAATCGCCTTTGGATTCTTCCTAGCATTTCTCAGGTACTCCTTGAGGTCGCCTCTTTCCATCAGCTCCATTATGACTAGAGGAGGATCGTCTTTCGACACTACACCATATAATTTGATCACGTGATGAGCATCATTGAAGGATTTCATCACTAATGCTTCTTTGAGAAACTCTGTCCTATAACCTGCTGCAGCAGAGTTATTTACAGTTTTCACAGCACAAGGTAAATTTTTAGACTTGATGTATCCACTATAAACCACACCAAAGCTTCCCTGGCCCAGGACATCGCTCATCGTCACATCATCCCTCTCCAGTTCCCAGCCTTCTTCAATATATATGGTCCTAGAGTAATCAGGATTTATACTCGGTATGAGATAGACCCTTTCTAATTTCGTTTTATGCTTATACCAAATGTAGAGTATGAAAGATGTAAATATGATAGCAAAAACAATACAAATCACCAGATATATCACCCAAGTTTTCAGAGGCGTTCTTATTTGGAATGTCACTTTTTCACTGTAAACTCCCGCACCATACAACGAAACAGGTTTGACCCTTAACGTGTAGATACCTGGTTCAATGTTTTCGATTCTATAAACGAAACCATTATTAACATGTTGTGTTCTAGTGATACAATCAGGTACATTGACGGACTTGGAACTATCAGTGATCCTGTATTCAATGTTGTAGGCGACAATCATACCATTCGGGTTTGGTGGATCACGCCACGTTACAGAAATTGTGTTGTCGGTAAAAATCTTTACATTTAGGTGTGTGACATAGTCTGCACTCGCGTTTGCCAACGTTCTTGTCGATGCGAACAGAACAGCACTGCACAGAGGCTGACCTCTGTATTCTTCATTGCAAGCTGAGAACCAAAAGACGTATTTAGAAAAAGGTTTCAAATCTGTCAACCTGTATTTTGTATAATTTGCTGGTATTTCGATGATTTTGTCATCCTTTCTTATCGTGCTGGTCTTCGATTCTAATATGTAACGCTTCGATTTCTTTTTCGTTGGGGTATCTATCAAATCGTACAGGAAAGTGTTGCAATCTTTAGTGCGGTAATAAGGTTTTCTACCTGATGGTCCACAAAATGAGTCATTCTTGAGTATGTAAGTTTCACATGAACAAGAACCATTAAGAGTTTCATTCACCCATGTTCTCACGGCCTTAGGCTTGGATTTTTCTACTTTATCAGCAACATGGGGGTGGATACAGTAATTTCGTTCATTCACAAAATCCACATCGTCTTCTTCGATAGATGCAGAAAGTTTATAATGAGATGGATTTCCATTTGTAAATTCAGGACTTTCCCATTTCAGCTCGACGCTAGTAGGAGATACTGCTTGAACTACAAATTCTGTGGGAGATGTTGGGTCATCGGGTATCGTTTCGAAATATTTCATATCTGTACTTCCAGAAACTGCTCTGATATTTTCTATGAAGTAAACTTTAATCCAATAGGCATAAACACTGAACGGAAGAAGATCTGTGATATTCAAACTATTTTTGGAAATGAGGTGACTCCCCCATCCATTATCATTGCACATATTATTTTCGTAGTTAAAATTCTTTTCCAAGTGCATTGTTTCATTGAGAATATAGAAGAATGTGTAAGCAATTACCGTTGCGTTATTCAGGTTGTAAGGTTCCCATTGTAATGTCACGTACGTTGGGGTGCTTTCGAGAATAGTAACATTCAATTCTAGTTTGAAACACGTCGCTCTATATCCGTTCGAGTATGGAGATACATCTTTTTCTTGCTGCATTATTCGTTCGAAGTTTGCGTTCGACATACCTAGCGTGTTCGCAAATTTTTGAATTTCGGAAAGACATAGTTCAGGGTTATTATGGAAACCGATGCTGATATTCTCTTCGGATTTTATGTGATCTGCTTCGATGAGCTTTTTGAGATTTACGTTCTCAAATATATAGACGGTGTGATTATTACACATATTATTTCTCTTAATACCCCCAATGTATTTTAAATTCCTCAAGAAATTCAGGGAGGTGATTCCAGCCCTGGCAACTTTCAAACACCCGTCAATTCTGGTGATATTGATTAGGTAATCATCGAGGTAACCAACTTCATAGTCATGTTTTACCCTGATTTCCAAATGCCCTTCAATATGCGTACATCCTTCAAGACGCTGCATTTCTTGCTTGTTGCTCACAGACGTTCCGTTACATTTCTTGTAGCATGGCCCTTTGCATAATCTACATGTAGGTACAGGAGAAGTTACTAGTTCGTAGTTTTCGGGGCAAGTATTTTTCCTTCGGCACCATTTGTCGAAAACCCAACCAGTCATATTGAGTGTGTACTTGAAGTCGTGGCATTCTTTTTTGGTAACGCATAACATAGATGCTTCAGTGAAATACCTGAAAAAATTCAATATAAAGACAAGGAATAAACAGAAACGTTAAGGATAATGTTTTGTGAATACATATTAAGAAGCGTTTATGGGTGATTTATTTGGTTGCATGATGCGGTTTGATCCGTCTGTTTCCGTCCACTGCCGCTACCGTAATTTTACTCCCTGAAGAAGAATCCGAGGTCGAATTCAATAATATCCGTCTGCCCGTCCATATTTGCTTTAACTCTCGAAACATAACGAAATCGACAAAATGAATTCGGGGTCATGCTTGTTTGAAATTTTGAGGTCAGTGCATCTATATGTCAAGAAGTAGAGACAGGATCTGATTGCAACTCTCGGTATTGGTTGTGAAAAACCAACGCGCAACTGAATGCAAAAGTTGAGGTGGACTTTGTCATCAAATAAGTGAAAAATAAGATTTTCGGATATCCAACAAAATTCTGTTGGAAACTTTTCTCTCGGAGACTGTAGATCAGATTTCTATGAAATTTGGTACGGACCTTTAGCTCAATGTTTAACAATAGTGTTTGAATTTCAATTCCATCCGATGCTTCGTTTTGTAGATGAAAAGAAAAAATGTTACAAATTCCATTGTATGAATAATGAGAGGGTACTTTTTGGTCTGGAAAACTCAATTTAACGGAATGCCAACGTTTCGATATATTTAATATCTTCTTCAGGGCTACTGTCAGTTGGTCTCTCTTGTCACCTTATTAATAATATAAAATTCGGGTGAAACAATACCGATCATAATGAAGCGAAAACATTGTAGTGGAATATATATATATATTATTTTGCCATGATTGGAGTAAGGGATTCCCTGCCCGTCTGTTCACTAATTCAAGTCTATTATAGCCTTGCCTATAGCCAACTTTCTTATAGTATCCTAGTCTGGGGTAACTGTATAGACTTCAACAGAGCTTTTGTTGCCCAGAAACGAATTATACGTCGAATTTTCAATCTCAGTGCTCGTACATCATGTCGACCTACATTCATTGCTCACAGTTTGTTGACATTGCCGTGCATTTATATTCTAAAATGTTTGGTTTATGCCAGGGAAAATGTTGATAAATGGTCTAAATTGTCTGATAACCATGAATATCGGACAAGAAATCGGGACATCCTGCTTGTGCCGAAGCATAGGACACGAAACTTTGAGAACTCTCCATCCTATCAGTGTATTAAAATGTATAACTGTTTACCAAAAACTCTGAAGTCTCTTAATTATGTACATTTCAAAAAAAAAAATTAAAAATATATTGTTAAGTAAATGTTATTATTCTGTAAACGAATTTTATCAAGATTGCCCCCAAATTGTTAATGAGGGCTAAATTGTTATGTATAATGACTTGTCTCATACACCGTGGTGTCTGAGGGGATTAATAAATTATTATTATTATTATTATTATTATATATATTCCACAGTGTAGTGGAATATATATATTCCACTACACTGTTTTCGCTTCATTATGATCGGTATTGTTTCACCCGAATTTTTATTATTAATAAGGTGACAAGAGAGACCAACTGACAGTAGCCCTGAAGAAGATATTAAATATATCGAAACGTCGGCATTCCGTCAAATTGAGTTTTTCTCTAATTCAGACCAAAAAGTACCCTCTCATTATTCATACAATAGTGTTACTTAGGTCGTTAAAGCATCATAAGTTACAAATTCCGTTGATTTCTTTTATTTCGAATGGATTCCTCAATGTGTAAAGAGCTTCGTGATAAGTTGAAGAATACAAACACGCATCTCAGTGTGAAATTTCGTGATGGATCCAATTGTTACAAAATTGTGTTAGTATTTGAACAAGCGCGTAAAAACTATTTATCTTACATCAGTGCTTTTCTAGAGTGTTTTTGTGTTAGGTGTGTTATATGAAGAGTATCGCAGTGTTGTTTGAAGTGTAGGGACCCCACGCGTTATCGTTCATTATGAAAACGCGTTCAATAATTTTTAGCCATGTCGTCAAATCGGACACTGCGGCAGAATCCGCCAAATGTTTTAAAAAACGTTTGAAGTAACCCCAGAAAAAATTTCGTGAATGACGGTGTAACAACAGTGGAACGAAACCAATATTTTTCTGCGGGATCAACAATCTGAAATGTTATAGTTCCCATTTAAAATCCATATATTGGCGTTCATCGAGAAAAGGTACTTTATTTTTGTGTAGATCCTAACCTCATTGATGTAAGGAAACCCTATCAAAACAAGACTATCGGTTTCTATATAGAAAATAAATCTGAGTCCGCAGAAACTATTTCTCTTCAAGTTGTTAATGTATTCCGATTCTTAAGGAATCGATATTGGATGTCGACATTGTTATTGGGCTGGTCCACGCGCTACTGAGAGTTTTTTTGTGGCCAAGTATTACAGGTTGGTTTGATTCCTCAAACGATTCATAATCATCCGGAACTGACTGATCAATCGTCGATTGGAATATATTTTTGAAGGATGCTGCATTATTTTTCAGAAAACCAACATATCAACATGAACAAATCAATTCATCGACGGTGATATCATATGTACGGCCTCTTTGAAAAAATCAAAGGAATTTGTTTTGAATACGAGAAGAGTTTCCAGATCAAAAATAATTCGAGCTCTATACTAACTTGAACCACACTTATAAAGGAGAAACAGAAAGCAAGAACACAAAAACTAACTGAAAAAGGAAGGCATACAAACATTCTCAATAAAGAATCACGTATATCCGACCATTAGAAAACACATCATAGATTGGAATGATACAGAGATAACTATAGCGGAACAATATTAATCTGAGAAGAAGAACTGAATGATCATTTTTTTTCATTTATTCAATGGACCGTTTTCGGTGGATTTTACTGAACAAAGAAGTAGAATTGGAATTTGTTAATAAAAAGTTAATCTTTGTTGCTGTGGTTTTTTGAAAATATGAATTTGACGAAAGCTTTGAAATACAAATGAACGGAAAAAAAATCTAGAAGAGCACTGACGTGAAGGCAGCGTGCATGTTCAATGTAGATGACGGGTTCAGCAACGGATTTGAACACGCGCGCAAAAGCTGCTGCCTTCACGACAGTGTTTTTCTAAATTTTTTTCTATAAATTACTGGATTTCAATTCGATCTAATCTGTATTTCTGAAAATATTAGAAAAATACAATTTTAAATGGGTATATTCACGAATCCGACCTCTGTAATTAAGCCCCAATCCTACTCTACAAATATCGAGTTTTTGAGTCGTTTCTTCCGGAAGTTATTATGAGTCCGATGATATCCCATTCAAAATGTTGTTTTCCCAATAATTCCAAAACTACAGATTAGATCGAATCGAAATCCAGTACTCAAAATGACAGTTTGAAGGTTCATACAGAATTTAATGAGGATAATATAATGAGAAGATCACAGAATATTGAATATTTGAAAAAATGAAATTTGAAATTTTTTTTCAACATCTAAGAACTCGCTGGTAAGTTTCATCACGATTGAATCAGTATTTTTTGATTATTACCGAAAAAACAACGATATCGAGAAGAAAACCACGAAATTCTACATATTTTTCCCAATATCTCCGTGATAGCCGTATCGAATGGAAATTTGGTACACTGCTGTGAAATATGAAGTTCAAGGTATAACTGAAATTTTTCCCGAATATGAACAATAGTTCATTATTTTTTTTTGGGAATTGAGTATCCATACGATTTCAACGAAATTCTGCTTAAAGATGCGCGTCGTCATGCTCCAACTAACTACCAAGTTTCAATCCAATCGCTTCAGTAGTTTCTGAAATATGGGGAAATTAACCTCGAAATTTCAAACGGCTATAACGCCGAAACTATTCGGCCGATTCGGCCTATTAACGAACTCAACCTTCGTATTTCGAAATGAAACCCTTCCTGAAATTTTCAGACTGATAGAATCCTCCGTACGCCTGTTATCATGATGACGGCCCCCCTAAATGCATGCATATCTGTATTTAAACTACTATAAACCAGTTGACTAGACGCCAACAAGAAAACTATACCTACACAGAAGCGCAATGTCTAGTCATATTCAAAATATTTCAAAAATAACTCAAATATTTCGATGACGTTTTTTCATATGTTATTCTCAACAAACATTTGGCTAGAAAAAATGTATTTTATTCAAATTTGGGATAACTTTACTATACCCATAACTATCAATTGAGCATTATTGAGAATTACCAAGTTGGAGAAAACCTTTCCTCAATAAGGTAAATGACCCCCACGATTACTCACAACCTCTCTTCATTGTCTGAGCACTCAAAAATGAGTTGTCATTATCAGGCTGGAGTAGTCAATTCCAAAATTCTTGTAAAGATAGAAAAAAGATTTCCTCTGTTGTCCCTCAACAATTCCATATGGCCAGCTCATGACTCAACCAAATTTCATATTTGCTCTACGGGACTGAGGCCGAGGGGCTGCCACGCAAAGACACGGTTATTAAAGCGTATTGAAAAGTTCTTCGGAATCCTTAATAAGTGTGGTGAAGCACTGTCATGTATGCACAGAAAATGAGGCCTCTGTATTAATATACAGCTGCGAAATATGGAATGACTGTTGGAGACAACATCATTTTTTCCATACTCAAGTATGCAGCGAAGAGATTCGAATATCGTTACTGCATTGTATGTAGCGAAGCATCTTTCATTTACTTTTCGTTCCGCTGAGTCGAAGAAATGTTGACACATGTAAATATACAACATGAATCGATCACCTGTATTGAACAGATGCATGTGGTCAATTCCAGGTATAAATTCGTGAGGGTATTGACGTTAAGGGGATTCGATAGTGTGGCAATAAGAAGACAACCCTGATCTCGCTGAAAGACTATACACCTTCAGAGTTTCCGCTTCGGCGTGGTATTCATTGTCCACTTGCCTTTTCTTAGCTTGCATCAATCGAAATCATTCAGGCTGACTAGTAGCTTGAAACAGCCTCAATGACTTGAAGCGTGCAAGTGTGTGGATGATACCTTTGAACGGCCCATCATGCACCCTTGTCTCCTCCCTATAAGCTGTAGTATTTCCTCAGAGTCATGTTGTAGCTGAAAGACTGACATGACTCTCTGGACTTTAGGGTATACAGGGATGTGCATATTAGCCTGACACAGCACTGACCTAAAATTAGTTGAATAAGGTGTGAATCATGCAGAGAGTAAAGTAAAGTAAAAATGGAAAAATTCGAACATTTCGCCCTTTTTTATGAAGAGGGAAGATCGAGTTGACGAGCAAACTGAACAAGGTGATATCTCAAAGATTCCAAGTATTGTAAAAAAATTCTCAACATCAACCCAGCAAGTGGCATGTGCCGGCGCGTGCGCCATTTAGCACTCTGAAAAAGGGGTCTGGTGGCGGTGTCTTTACATGGACTTTTCCATTAATATCTCAATGGGCGGTCAAAAAAGGATTTTTTATTGCTGCGATGAGTCGATAACCTCTCCTAAACTAAACTCATTGTATGAGGTGGGGGCCGTGACGAGCTCGAACTAATGGTTCTTACAGAGTGTAGCGACCCTAAAATGGAAAAATTAGAACATTTGACCTTCTCTGGAAGAAAGTTGTGCGAAAGAGCTTACAATAACTAAAAAATGTTACCTCACGACGATTCTCAGTAATTAGACACCTTTAAGAACATCAGTCTAAAGCATCCCATACACGATAAAATAATTTGCGCAAAGACCGTTCAATCAGCGGTTCACAGAGGACCTCACCATCACTCACATCCGCAAGGTTAACGGATATTTCAAATTTTCTACTACATAATTTGTATATATGTATTCAGAAACCTTTCAGATTGATATGGCATGGAGCATGAACTATCCATATTATCGTCAACACAACAGTGCAACATCGGTTCAGTATACTTTTTCACTTATCCTTGTTTATGGAACCTAACGAGCGTTTCTCGTCACTTTGATTAAGTCCTCTTCTAACTAGGAAGGCTATAATAATTGCTAAAGATGAAAACTTGTTCTGCACCGTTAAATTGAGATGCAAGTGCAAAAGTCTAAGAAACAAACATTGGCATTGGAGTCATTTCCTAGAGTTGCAAATTGGCGAATGATTCGGGATCTTCCATTACTCGTGTCGATTTTGTGCATTTTCAAGAAACTGAGGTTCTTCGTAAGATTACAGTCTTTAGTATACTTGCCAGCTCCATCTAACAACTTTCTCCCAAAGAAGTCCAAATGTCATCTTCGAAGCCTCGAAGGCATTTGAGAGGATCAGCCTTAAGTATTCGATACACACTGGATTCCTCTCAGGACACTATCGCCCAAGGAAGCATATGATAAGAATTGGCTGGTCAGAAGCTGATGAGAAACGATTCCTTGGGAAGAAGAGAAAACTACTATTCACGTGATTACAGAATGCCTTGCCGTCACAAGCCTGCGTAAGAAATATCTTGGACAGAAGTATTGAAAGAGGGATGAGGACTTAGATGTCTTGAAGTCCTCACAGATATTGTCCAGTTCATCAGAGCTCTAGAACTGAAGGGCGAGCTGTAGGTAGTAAATTGCCTAACAGTTTTGAAGGGAAGAGAAGAGTTATCATATGATATTACGATCACTTACTTATATTCCATACACAATAAAATCTTAAGGCTGGAGAACTTCAACTCCTTAACAGCACTTCAAATATCAATTTGAAACCCTTTCTCGAGATTGTGCACAAAAAATACAAGGAGTGTTCGTTTGAATTGATAAAATGTATCGGTAGTACTTACGTATTACGAGGACATTGACTAACGCAAGTGTCACCATGTTTCCAATTTTTGCAGGCTAAACAGTCTTTCGGAGAATTAGGTTTCTCACAGCCCAAACATTCTGGATGACAATTATCGAAGGTTCGTTGGCATTTTCCTGGCGCCCAGCAGTGACCTACATAAACAAGTACGTTTTAATGAGCTGCCTTAAGCGCCATCAACTAATTACAGAATACGCCATTATCTCGTACAAAAACATAATCATCACTTTTTGTTTATTATTGTCGTGTGATAATTAATGAGCGCTATTCGTCAGTAGCATGGTTGATTACTGAGATTCGGAAATATTGTTTTAAATTGATCTAAGGAAGAATTATCATTCGAAATATATGATTACCAGTTCATGAATAGAATATGATTAGCTCGTAATAACCTAACAATTACATTCAAAACCAAGTGATCTCATTCGTGGAGCCAGTTTTCGGAAACAGTGTCTGTTCATTATCTGAATTGAAAGACTAAAATAAATCCGGTCGTCTGTCGTCCGTTATCCAGAACCTTTTCTCGACAAAACTGAACAGAAATTCATGAAACTTAGTAGAAAACTTGTCATTACTCGAGGTTGAGTCCCTAGAATTATCAGCAGGAAAGGGTTACCCTAGGGGCTGAAATGAGGATTTTCAAGAGAAAACAAATGAAATCTCGTGAAGTTACCAACTAATTCTCATGGAACTTTCAGTTTTGTCTAGGGTAGCATAACTTCATCTGAAATTTTTTCTCGAATGACTTAAGACAAGCAGTTTGCAATTCACGAAAAAAAGCTGATTTCTTATAAACATATAATATGTTTATCCTACAACCGAAGGAGCTTTATGTTTTTCGAATGTATGGATATTACGTCTACTACTAAAGTACGCGCTTCAGCCTGAACGCATAGACGGATTTCAACAGATGAGGTGTCGTTGGGTTCGTTCAGATTGAGGGCAGCCGTATGCTATGAAATTTCGAGGTGACCTATTCCAACCGAAAAGGGGATAAAAATTGAAGAATATTTCGATCGGTATCATTGAAACGTGGATAAAAAATGAGACTTGATATACTTACGGTTTCAAATATATGTATATGGATCATGATACTTTTACATTACCTCTCTCGCAAAAATACCAAATATTGAGTATTATGAAAGATAACAACTTCTATCCTGCGGCATGAGTGGAGGAAATATGAAGTCTGAACAAAAAACAGTTTGAATGATCCGGATTATAAATATCACAGAAAACTCAACTGATGAAGAGATGAAACAAACCCTGAAGAATTTTGTTCGAATAAAGTAGAATGCATCGAATATTTCAAGACACTGAAGGTGGAAAAAAATCGACTGTGAAATAATATTATATTTGGTTGAAATTTTCATCAAGATTCCCTCACGGACAGATACGAACACTTTGTTTGTCCCGCTTGACCAATTATCTCAAAATATAACATGCATTCTATATTACTCACATAAAAATATTTGAGCTTGGTTCGCCCCTCTTAGTGAATATCAGGTTTTTGGGTATATTTAAATATAACCTGCTGTAGAAGAGGGAAAAAATTGTCCAAGAATAAGTATTATGGTCATAAGAAAGTAGTAGTAGTAGTAATAAACCTTATTGAAACAATGTTTCAATGGGCTAACGACCTAGGTCTTCCTGCCTGGTGAAGAGGAAATGAGCACCAAAATTCATTTCCTCCAGAATAACGATGTCAATTCTCTATGAATTCTCTATGAACTTTCTGTATCTTTCAACCTGCACCGAGTCCAGAAAAATTATAAGGGAAAAATTGTTTTGTTTGAAGAGAATATTCTATGGCTGAAATCAATGTGGAACTCCAATACTCCCCTATACATTTGAAAAATTTTAAAATTTCATCCAAAGAGCATTCATCGTTGCCTACCGCGACAGTTTCATAAGAAAAGCGAAGCGGGTGAAGAATTCGAGCTCTCAAATAGAGAGAAATTGAGATAACTCTTCTCTGTGAAGAATCGTCATATGCAATAACTTACCCGCACATTCTGGGTTGCACAATTCTTTTTCCTTACATTCAGGAACGTCAGCGTAAGGAGATAAAGATGTCCCAAGTGCTGTCCAATTCACAGTATTAACGTAGCATAATTCTGGACATTTTCCAATATGAACGTAACCGCGCTGTATTTCCCTCAGGTTGGGAAGATTGATCTGAAACAACAACCATAATTTATATTCGAACCAAATTCTCTCACTTCTTGAGAGATACATATGTACTACATTGTAGTCTTTCCAGATGCTATAGCCTAAGAGCCCACGACGGCCAGTCCTTCGTTATTTAATAAAAGCTGAAAATTTTTCTGTGCGTGTCCCCTATACAGGTAAGAACGACCAGGGACTATAGAGTTTGGGTAGTGGTTACTTGGGCAGGTAACAGGTATTTAATAGTACCTTGAATTCGTTAAAGTATAAAGCTCAATTTTTTATATTTTATTAGGGATAACTTCAGAAATCTCGTCATCCATTGCCGGACACTTATGACAATTGCTACCCCCTGCCAGACACCCTCAATTTTAATAAATTATAATTATACTTTCGTTACAGTATAAAAGCTAAATTTTATATATGTTACTTGGGGACCTATGAAAAAATGTTACCTCAACAGCCGGACAGTTCTAATGGTTTTTACACCTTGCCAGACACATTGAAAGTCCGTTTGAGGAGCGAGCGCGAGGTAACGACTGTTCTAGCGGGTGCGAGTGAGATACGGCGCTTAGTCGACTGCAATCTTTCACTGCGCATCATCTGTCTTTTAGTGATGTATTCAAGAATTATGTGTAGCTACAACCACGTTTTACCATTGATATTTGTGTCGTTTTTTTGTGAAATAAAAGTGTAATTTTAGTAAAAAGTGTTATCATGGGAGACACATTAATTTGTTTCGTCTGTAATAATAGTGATGGTAAGATGATATTGTTCTCGGAGGAAACTTCAAAAAATGTCAAACTGTTTTGAAAATCAGAAAAAAACATAACCTTAAATGTAAAGACATTATTCTGCCTGATGTGTATACAGAAAATGGTTATCACCGGGGATGTTATAAAGCATTTACAGGACTTATGAAAAAATACTTAACTTATAAAAGTGTATCGTCTATTGTTTGTAAATATTTGGGTGCTATAATTTTTATATTACAAATAGTGAAAAATTTAATATCTTCAGAAAATTTTTTCAACATTTTTTCTTCGAGATGGTGTGCTGTAAAAACAGAATTCACTTCAACAGAATTTTCTTCAAATATTCTTTCCAATACATAGGTGTACATTTCATGCAAGTATACTAATAAATAACAGCGCCTTTTTTTAATTACGTCTTCCTCGATGATCCCATTTATTTCATTAAAAGCTAATTGTTGATATTCCTGATGAAAATGCCAATCACTTTTACTGGATGGTTTTTTCGAAGATAATATTACATTATTGAAACTAATTCTACATTCTGGAATCTGTATGATATGAAATTTTTGGACCAGAAATTTTTTTAAATTTATTCAATTATTCTGCATACTTCTCTTGACCTTCGATGTTGGGTAATACGCTAGATTTAAATTGGTTGGTATCAGCTTTATGAAGTGGAAGCATTCGTGAACGTTTTTTTTATGTTTCCTGTCACAAAACACACAAACAATTAGGTAGTCGATATTGTTAGCTTCCTTTACGGTTAGAATATTTCCATCCTGAGTTAAATCATTATCTTCACTAAGATCTGGTTAAAAAATTTCAATATTTTCTTGAGAAGTTGTAGATTGAAGTCCTATTGATTCAGAAGTTAAACTTTATTGCATTGTTACTGAAGATTCTGTAGAGGATGACTGCAAATGAGATGGTTCTGTGGTCAACTCAGGTATCAACGACGAGGTTGTTGAGGTATTGTCTGTAGAAACGCTGGATGATTATTGTTTTTCACTCTTTTTTGTACCATTTTCAGGTTCAGAAGTTATGTATTTTTTCATAAGTCCCGTAAATGCTTTATAACATCCCCGGTGATAACCATTTTCTATATACTCATCAGGCAGAATAATGTCTTTATATTTAAGGTTATGTTTTTTTCTGATTTTCAAAACAGTTTGACATTTTTTTAAAGTTTCCTCCGAGAACAAAATAATCTTACCATCACTATTATTACACACGAAACAAATTAATGTGTCTCCCATGATAACACTTTTTACTAAAATTATACTTTTATTTCACAACAAAACGACACAAATATCAATGGTAAAACGTGGTTGTAGCTACACATAATTCTTGAATACATCACTAAAAGACAGATGATGCGCAGTGAAAGATTGCAGTCGACTAAGCGCCGTATCTCACTCGCACCCGCTAGAACAGTCGTTACCTCGCGCTCGCACCTACAGCGGACTTTCAATGTGTCTGGCAAGGTGTAAAAACCATTAGAACTGTCCGGCTATTGAGGTAACATTTTTTCATAGGTCCCCAAGTACATATATAAAATTTAGCTTTTATACTGTAACGAAAGTATAATTATAATTTATTAAAATTGGGGGGTGTCTGGCAGGGGGTAGCAACTGTCATAAGTGTCCGGCAATGGATGACGAGATTTCTAAAGTTATCCCTAATAAAATATAAAAAAATTGAGCTTTATACTTCAACGAATTTAAGGTACTATTTTATACACCTTTACTACCTGTTATCTGCCCAAGTAACCACTACCCAAACTCTCCCAACTAGCAATTTCATATTTTATAACTGTTTCCAGCCAAATGCTTATATAATATTTGTCTTTTCGGAAATGTTTCTAATGCGTTTAAGCAATAACTATAAATATAAAATAGGCACATTTTATAAAACAATTTTGCGACCCTCGAGATTTTATAAAGCCTTTCGTGAAAGTTACAAGAAAAATATAAAGCAGCTTTAAAACTGTTTTATAGGAACTTCATAAGGTTTTTCACATGCCTGTTCTGAAATAAAATAGAAATCTGGAATGTTATTTCAAAAATCGAAATACTTGTTAATTATTTTTTTCAGTTGCAAGAAACATTTCGGAATATGACAGTTGATGGGAAAATATTGAACGTCGCCTATCTTTACTCTTTAGCAGAAACCATTTTATTTATACGTTGATGCACTGAGAGTCATAGTTCCCGAAATGGGGGACGAAAATATTGATGCGAATTAAATTTCATTGTGAAATAAAGCATATTATTAGTATATTATAAACGCGCTTCCTATTTTCGAACGTTTTCCATAAATAAATGAACAAAACATTAAAATGCTTCGTGGGTCTTATAATTTTTTTTCATCGAAATATGAACCAATGTTTGCGAAACATCATTATCAAGTCAATTTTTTTTCTTAGGTGATTCAAATATCAACACGGATGCAAATTTCAGTAGTTTCAGAATTCGTCATTTTTTATCATCATAAATACCGCCATCTTTAATGGCGTCATCTTATAAAATAAATTTGTATCTTTATAAAGCTTTCTGTAATAATTTAGCTACTATACAACTGCTATGAAACCTATTTAACACTATCGCCTTGGTAACTAATGAAAACATACACAGAGTCCCCAAATCGCAGCTATAACCTCTGTGACATATTTCTCAATTTCGCTTTGGCGAAAAACGCAGCTGATTTGATATAGAAAAAGTGTGGTTAGAATCAGAAGCACGCTCTTACTTCTCATTTTCATATATTTCCCAAACTCCAGTGAATGGATATGTCTTACAAAATCAAGATTGAGTTCCAATTCCATTAAAAGATTTTCACTAAAACTTCAAACATGTTGATTCTTTCGTCGTAACCTCACTTAAAATTCAATACAGATAATATTTTATTATCGTCACGGCATTAATATAAATTATTGATGACGAACCAACTTTGTTGCAGGAAAAGTGCGGTTAGATTGATTAGAAGTACCACCCCTCATATTTTTTTCTCAACACTAATGAGTGGACATGCTCGACGAAGTCAAATACCTATAACTTTCAATTTCAGAAATAGATTTTCATGAAATCTTTTAAGATGTTCATTATTTCGATATAACCTTACTCAAAATGCGATTAGGATAATATTTCATTATCGTCATGGAAAATGAAATAATAATAACAAAGGCAGCTGTCACAGGAAAAGTGGGGTTAGAATTTTTTTTTCTCTATTAAGTAAGTGGTTATGTCCAACGAAATCGGGAATAATTTTCAATTTTGTTTATAGATTTTAAAGATATCGAATATTAAACCAAAATGCATTTTATATTCGATTATCGTCATGGAATACAATACTATAATAAAATGTGCGATCACGAAAAAATTAATTTTCTTATAAAAGCATACTGTTGGTGAAAGTTATTTTATAAAACTATAATGTAACTTCATACAAAGTAAATTCGAAACATTTTTTTAATGAATTTATACTGAAGGCAGGAATATCGTAAGAAAATGTTATAAACCCACTAAAAAACAATTCAATTATATAAATATCTATGTTTTATAAGTTAGTTATAGATCCCTTAAGAAATAGTATAGAAACAGTTTTATAAGATATTTTATAATTCGGCCATATAAACGTTTTCGTGATAAATTTATAAAATACTTGAGATGTCCACAACAGATTGAAATTTATTTAGCATCAATACAATGAATTGACATTCTAGAGAGTTCAATATAATACTTATAAAATGAAAAAGTCGAGAATCATCAGAATTATACGACAGCTCTGCCGGTTTGGCTATAGTCCCTGGTCGTTCTTACCTGTTTAGGGGACACGCACAAAAAAATTTTCAGCTTTTATTAAATAACGAAGGTCTGGCCGTCGTGGGCTCTTGCTACTACGAAGCAACTGTCTCAAAAAGAGTGTGGAAATTGTATCTAAACCAATATTGCAGGTGCTGCGGTGTTTCGTAAGAGCAAACAATACCTCGAAATTAACGGGCTTCTGGAGGCCAGGGTTTATATTTTTCAAAAATGTTTCTGGTGCAAATGTTTGAAAAAAATCGTAGGAATGCGCGATATTTCCATTTTTTTATATTCGAGAATTTTCGGGAAAATGAAACTGAAATGGAGTGAAAAATGGGAAAATAACTTACATTGCACATTCTCGCTATAGAATGTATTACATCCCAAATAAAATTTTCAAGAAATACTCACTGAAGCCTGCAGAGCGACACCCCGGTTTTTCCGTCGAAATGTCTCTGTTATTTGACGCTCCTATAGGCAACGTTTAAGCTGGACCCGTTCTATAGAACGGGTCCAGCGGCCTGAACTTGAGATTGAAGCGAGGTTTGATGACATTTAAAAGTGGCTATGTTGCCTAACTGTAATTTACTATCACGTGGTGTTGTTTCCTCTTAAAGACCAATTGTGAAAAAACCCCACCAGGCTCCTACCAAAATAAGTTCAACAATGTTGAATTTGACAGTTTTCTCTGCGGTGATTTAGTGAATTCCCAGAATTTCTCAAACGGTTCATTCTCGAAGATTTCAATAAATTTAACTTCCGCCCTTTGTTTTCGAAATTTAGAATCTTCGTCGAACCCGTGTTTTCCTTTCATAAAATGTTCTGTCTACGTGGGTTGTCATTCGGTTTTGGAAGAAGGAATTTCTGTATTCATTTATTTTTGTGCTTTACTATCTTCCTGTTTGATCTGAATTAGTTTAGGAGGTTGAACCGCAGGAAAATCGATAAACTCGAGGTTGGTATCGACTTTCCTGCGATTCATGCTCTAAAACTCATCAGTTGATTTCATATTGGATCTTGGCGAGAATGCCAAGTTTCAATGGAACAAAGCAGTAAGCGAGGTTTGGAAGTAGTTAGGCAAATAATTGAATATAACGTGAAAACACAGCATACCATATCATTTTGAGCTTAACGAATAGCGTCAGTGCTAACACTGAAGAAGGAAAAATCTAGAAAAGCAATGACTTGAGGTCAGGAGCTTTTACGCACTTGTTCAAATTCTAACTATTAGATCAACACGAAATTTTGCGTGTTGGTAATCTTCACCTGATTGCGAAGTTTCAATCTGATTGTATTTGTTCTTCTTGAGATATTGCGGAAATAAAATTCCAAATAACAACTAAATTTGGCACATTTTTTTGCCCTTTATTTCCGAAAGTAAATATCGGATCTTCTTGAGATCAGAAACATTGTTGTTAAATACTTTCTTTAAGATTCGTGCTGAATTCCATTGAAATTTCATCAAAATTTCCAGAGAAACAAAATTTCATCAAAAAGATTTTTTATCGAATTTTCGAACAACTGGATCCACACGAAATTTTGCTTCATGTTGCGCAAGAGTATTCCAAAACTATCCACGGAGTTTTAATTTGATCGAGTGAATTCTTCATGAGATATCGAAGAATTAACCTCAAAATCTTAACAAACTCAACCGAGATAGTTGGACCCCGAACCTTATCTGACAATTTCAAGTCGCTTAGTCTTTTTCTTCAGAAGTTAGAGCATAAACGGACGGTCGGACAGACAGAATCAAATTTGACCACGGATTCTTCTTCAGGGAGTTCAACCCAATCATTTAAGACCATTTTCGGCTCAACATTAGAAAATCACAGACACCGTGACGAAATGATAACGTGCTGTTCCCTAGAACAAGCGCAAAAAAACTTATGAATGCTTACAACCCAAAGAAAAGCAGAGGCCGAATCATTTCAATTGATTGACAAAACAAATTTTTAACGATTCCTATCATGGTGCATTATGTTAGTCATAAATTTACGACTCGTAATTTTACATCAATGTTGTTTGTAATTACTGATACTAATTGTCTGCGATGTGTCAACATATTTTTTTCAAACGACTTCCGAAAAAGATGCGATATCTGCGATCAATGGTTTCACCGATAAGCCTTGTTCGCTTCAGGATAGGGTTTACAACCAGAATTTGATTAATAACGTGCGCCGGAGGTTTACTCAATGAAAAATGCCAATCCTTTATGCTCCGAAAAATTGCCGAGCGATTTTCACGAGATTTTTACAGTTTGTTCCGAATTAACATTCCATTCGTGTTTATACTAGCAGATGAGCAGAAGAAGAGTTACGAATCTGGATAATATATATTACAATGTTTGTTGGCAAATCAATTTTGGGTACGGAAATTCGTTAAAGGGTCCCGCAACAGCGGTGTTCCATATTTCTAGTTAGGAAACATATGGCAATCTGGTTTTCTGTGATTTCAATTATTGCTCGAACTCGATAAATTGAAAATATTTTCGGTAACACGTGGTGTTCCACTTTTTCTGGGCGGGTCACAACTTTGTTTCTTTAAACAGCAACCTATAGTCTCTATAACTTTTTCGGTTTGCACATAAAAAATAAAATAAAGATATATCCATTCAAAATCTTATTCTCCCAATATTTCCAATAGTACAGATTAGATAGAATCGAAATCCAGTACTTTATCGACAAATAGCAGTTCGGAGGTTCATACAGAATTCAATGAGGATACTATGGTAGAAAGATCACAGAATATTTGGGATGCATTTGAGAAAATTTAGACTTTTTTTATAAATTGTTCGAATGACACGATCATCACGAAATTCTGTTCAAAGTTGTGTTTCAGCATCTTCGAACTAGGTGCGAAGATTCATCATGATTGAATCGGTATTTCTTGGGCTATACCGAAAAAAACAACGATATCGGGAAAAAAACCACGAAATTTCATATATTTTTTCCCAATATCTCCAAAACTAATAACTGTATCGCATTGAAATTTGGTACACGGCTGTGGAATATGAAGGTTAGAGTTAGCGCTTTTTCTTCAAATGTGATGAACAGTTCGAGAAAAAAAAATTTTTCCAACAAAGTTTTGGAAATTTTTTTTTCAGAATTTACTGATAGTATGATCCCAACAAAATTTCGCGAGATGTAACGCGTTGCTGTACTCCAACTAACTGCCGAGTTCCGCTCCAATCGTTCCAGTAGTTTTTGAATTATCGCCAAATAACATCAAAACTTCAAAAGGCTCTATCTCGGAAACCGTCTGGCCGAATTTGCCCATTAACGAAATTTACCGCCGCATTCTAAAATGCAAGGATCCTCCGTACGACCGTTACCGCGTCTACGGACGGCCGGTCGGATAGAATCGATTTTGACACCGGATTCGTCATCAGTCCAACCTAGTCGTCCGAGAACATTTTCGGCTCAATCATCTAAAATTACAGACATTTGGACAAAACCATAGCACGCTGTTCCCCACAACATGCGTGGAAAAAAGGTCTATGAATTTCGGTCAGTTGTCTTTAGGATCAAGTTCACTAGTTTTACTTCAAACATCTCATTTTATGAAAAATGGCCATTATTCAAATTTCTCTGCTATTTTTTCGTTCAACGACTTGATATTAATATGATAGTTTCATCTGTGGTAGCCTGGCTAGGTCACCTCATTCAACGAAACTAATTTTTTACTTATGGCGATGCATAAAGTATGATTTACGTCGAGCCACCAACTTCTCCCGATAAGATACGGCATAGAATAGAGAGATATTGCAACTTTTGAATAGCGCAAGCGTTATGTTATTACGGTGCGCTAAAGATAACGTTTTGGTGGTTAACGTGGATCTAACGGTCGTTCCAAAAGTAGACGTATTGCTATACGTTTTTGTTATCGTTACGTTAGTTATCAGTTTGTTAGGTTATGTGAGACGTCAGATTTTTGTGTTACAAACTCCTAAAGATTAATCATTTGCATTTCTACATTCGATTTATGATTCTGGATAAAATGGAAAAGGAATCGGAAGCGGTAATTTCAGCTGGTGCTTTTGCAGAAGAAGTGGAACTAGTTTTATATTGAACAATATAATTGGCATGGTTCAAAATATTCCTAATTTCAAACCCCTCATGTTGCTTCCAAAAATATTTCTTAATTCGTGAAAAAGTAACAAATACCTATTTATGAAAAAAGATTGCTGTGGTAGCACTAAGAAATCTTTATGTCTAATATCAGTTGTGTGTAGAAGGCATTATAAAATAGATTTAAAAAATCCGAGAAAGTTGTGTAATTAACACCAAAAAACGAAAAAACATATTAACAGACAGCTTTCTATGACAGTGATCGGCGCCGGAAGGACCCGAAGCTTAACGAATCCTTCCGATATAGAATAGCGCAATGTAAATTGCGGCTCGCAATTTTCCGTAAATAACGTTAAACGCTAACGCTATTAACGTCGCGTTATTCTGAAACTGAATCTGCGCATGCTTAGGTGTCAGAAATAACGTTTGCGTTAATAACGTCACACATATTTGACACTGCAATATCTCTCTAATGAATATCCGATGCTCTTCGCAGATTACACCAGCTATCTTGCACATAGTACAACAGTCTTTCGAACATGCTTCATTCCAGAAAATGGAACACATGTTAAACCCATGTTTCCATATCAAGTTTTATTAAATTATGTACAATTTTGGGCAGATCATTGAAGATGTAGGTGCGAAAAACATAGTAAAATGAATTTTCGAGTGGCAAAAGGAGCAGGAGCCGGAAACGATCGCTTGTTTCGTCAATTCTGAGAATTCTTTTAAAATACTCGGCCAAGTCAAAACTTCAAGTTTTTTAGTCCATTTGGTAGTTTTTTTTTCACGAATCTTATCCAAAGAAGTCGGAATATCGTTCGAATTGTTGTCTTTTGATTTTGAGCTCTGCACGATTCACATCTTATTTGAATAGTATGGAATAGAAATAGTCTTCAGAAAAAACAGCTGTTACAATGTAACCGAGCCAAATTAACCATAAGGAGTAATAGACGGAATTTTGAGAGCTTTTTTCGTTGCTTCTTATTGGTCGATGAAATACAGGGTGTTCCATTCGCAATAAGGAAGATTCCGCCAATTTTTATTTCCAATATGTGGAGGCTGTTTTTTATACCCTGTATATCCCAGTCCGATTTCAGGTGAACCGAGAAATTAACCAGTGTTCAATATTTGCCAGAAATAAATTGCAATGGAAATTGGCACAACTCAATAATCTCAAATAATCTGGATGACGAATATTGAAAAAAATACATGTCAGGCAGAATATCTCGAAAACTGTTGATCATTTTGTGGAAGAGTTACGTATAAATTGCATTTTATTTTTCATATAGAAACCGAAAAAGAAATGAAAAATACAGATTGCCATCTGAAAAAACAAAGTGGGGACCCGCCCATTCGACTTCGTGCCAAAACTAAACATCACAGAAAACAATATTCCTATCTGTTTCCTAAATAGAGGTATGGAACACCGCACCGCTGTTGCAGGACCCTTTATAATTGAAACTGATTGGAAGATTCAAGACCGAAATGATACGGTTTACCTACACTAGTTCAGGCCGCTTTTGTTGAATATATGTGTATTTTCTGTCTAAGGGTAGATTTACATCACTGAAAATAGAATTAACTTGAGTGGCCACCCAGATACTAGAAGTATGTCTGTCTTCCCCCACTTTCTGGTGCCCTACTCGCTGACTGGTACAAGGCGGGCTCTCATAAGAATGGCATGAGTCTGAAGTGTAATTCGTTTCCCTTATTGACCCTTTTTGTTTTGATTGTTTTCAATAGGAAGGGGGGGGCTGTTTGTCGCTTTTGAATGCTACAACAAGGAGAAAAATAAGTAAATTGCAAGTACCGAGCTAGAAAACTCTCTTAATTCAAAGAATTATAGATTCTATTAAGAGGAATGATTGGAAACAAACCACTCGGAGTCTGAAGTGTTTTAAGTGGCTAGTTTGAAGGAAATTATTATGATAATTAATCTCCCTTTCGTAGGCATTTGACGAAAAATGCCGTTCCATCGGTTTCCCTCGCATTTCCGTCTTATTTACAGCCATAAGCAACAATGAGAGTTTTAAATAGTGACCACTCTTCGATGATTTTTCCAATAGTAGAAAAAATTGCTAAATCTGATTTGGAAACAACCTCAGAACAACTCGAAAATACTAAATAGAAGCTATGGTTGAAACGAGAAAGAACCTTGAAGCAGAAGAGTTTGAAATCGAAAACAGAATTCCATTTTATCAGGAATATTTCAAAAAATTATTTCTGCCTCATGAATAGTGAATCTCGAAAAAATATCCATTCTTCTTGTGCCAGAACATAGAATAGTAAGAATCATTAGCAAAATACCATGGCATAACACTGTGAAACCATTTACCTGCTCAGATAGAATCTTTGAATATGTCAAGTTTTTCCAAAAGTATTGAATAGTTCGAATGTTATAGGTAATGGTGTTGATGAAATTCTAAATGATAATTGTATTCAGTAATTTGTTTGTTCAATTTATGACTTGTCCTATATACTACATATGTGTCTAAGTGGATGATTAAACATCAACTATCCTAAAATGAGGAAATCGTTGATGATCGTTCACGAAATTTTGCCACATTTTCTGAACATATCACAGGATACCTACGTTGTTCGAGGTCTCAGAAGGAAGTGTGAAACATTTTATTTGCAACTTCAGACAAAGAAAACACCCCTCAGACTTTTAACAACGAATTTTAAATCATTCGAAACAACCGTCATCATTGAACCGGATTTATATATAATCTGTGGAAAAATATTTAAAGCAAGTTTGGAATAACAAAATCAATAGCAACATTACCAATCACACCAATGATTTACTTGCCGGACTTCTTGAGTATGAAGTTTTTCATATAACGAAATCATTTATCAATCAATGGAGAAGTCCACCATAAGAACTAGTTGATTGAAAGTATAGAGAAAGTATATTTCACCATTAGCATTAAAAAAACCGTGACCAGAACCTGAGCATCGAACTTGAGAATTATTTCATTTTCAAGGACAGTAATCAATATGTTCCTATCGGTTTCTTTCAATGAATTGGATTGATTCACTAATCATCGCATTTAGATATGTTTCAATGAATTTGCCGTTACCATATTGTATGATCAATTGTCATCCATTCAGTACTAGAGCTCATCCATATTTTTCCATATATCTAAAATGGTAAAGAAAAGTCATAGAATGATGATTTTTAAAACTTTGATGGCGTGCCACAAAGAGAGGGACATAACCGGAGGCGATTTCCCGATCTAAAAGAAGAAAGAACGCTCTTTCCGTCGACTTCCTATTCGTTCCGCTAGGAAATTTCTAAGATACCGAAAAAAATTCCTTAACTTGACGAATTTTGCGGGATTTCGTCGAGTGGACCGACAGCAGAACCCTAACTCCTCTGATAAAGGCAAAGCTTTTCGGCCGAGACCGAGGGTAAGAAATGAACCCACGAAGACCGTAGGTCAATCACAACCTATTCTTTTTCCTCGCAAACGAACGGAAATGTACGAAAAATACGTAAGAAAGTTGGTAATTTTTCGACATTTCTTATTTCTCCGAAAAATTCTGACAACCATCGAGTCCGACCTGTGTTTACGTACGGGTCTGGGTCAGTGCTGTCAGCTGGAAATTGAATAAAATTAACCGAAAAATGCCGAAATACTGGCAAGAATTGTATGAAATGGCAAATCTAAGCACGGGGCTTCGATTTCAAGCGGAAGAATGAAGCGATTGGTGATTTTTTTAAAGGAAATTCCATGAATCCATTCGATGACCGAGTGCTCCTTATACGGAATATTTTATATTGAAATGAATCGATTAGAGGTTGGTACTGATTCCTTTTAAGTATTTCACGACCAACTTTGAGTTTTTTCCAAAATTTCAGCATAATTTGTACCGATTCAGAACAATCTTCCTTACTGGAATCCTACCGTTGTGTACGAGCTAGGTTGTTTTTTCTGGTGAGTTTTTGAAGATTAAAGATTATTTTATTCATTTCCGATGCCCTTCCAACGATATTTATTTTCGTTTCTCTAGAAATTGTATCTGAAAAATAAATAATTTTGCAGTAACCTTGAAATTTCTGTATAGGTCACAGAGCATTTTTTTGCGAGGAAAGGAAAATTTTTTCGATGACGATTTATCATTTCATTGATCTGGGCGCAAGGTAGATCCACATCTCAACTAGTTCTATCTCTATTCTATCAAATTCTTTTAGTTTGAACCGACGTGGAGCATTCCTTCGTTGTTCAATCTACGTACGCAAAAATCTGCGTACGCAAAGATTCTATGTAATGTGTAGATGCTAAAAACGTGTTTTCGTTTACACTAAGAGATCAACAAGAATGCTTTTGTTCTAGATCTTGCTCTTGGTTTGTTTGGTTTAAACCCACCTTTATATGGTATTGGTTCTACAGTTCGTCTCCTTGTATTGCACGATCATCGCCTCGAACTTGCACTCTCTGGTTGCAGGCACGTCTGCGGTTTTACTTTTCCGGTGGACCGTACAGTAATGCCGGCATTAGTTTGGTTCAATCAGATTGAAGATAACTTTTATTATTATTAAATGATCTGATTCCTCTGGCTAGGTTCGGCCTTTCAGAACTACGACCTATATACGATCTTCCGTTTTATTATCAGTATTGGCTATCTCGCAGTGCGGATTCAGACATTCAGGTCGATTTGTTTGCGTATTGCTATGAACCTTGCTATTCTAGTCATATTGCTATCTCTCTAATTCACAGCAATATGCTAATTTTATTACGTATTCTGTTCCGAGTGTTGTAGAAATGTTTGTTATGACTTTTGTCATAGCAATATTGCTATCATGGACTTCCATAATCCCTGATTTTAGAGCTGACAACACTGTATTTTGTGACTTTAGAGCTACAAGGAAGAAGAAAATAACCCTATTTCGTGAGTGTTATTTATGATTTCTTATACGTAACCTCTATCTACATCTTTCATGTGAACATCGACATGAAATGTTATGAAACAGAAAGAGTCAAATTGACCAATAACCAATTTCCTGAATATAATAGAATATTGGTTACCAGAAATCAAATTCAGCAATTTTATTCAGGCGTTGATAATTCGAAATAAGATAAACTTTTTTGTTGGCACCCCTAAGGATTTGCTGTTGTTGAGATTATTGGAATAATTATCTCGGCCTGTATATTATTCTGAGAATTTTCCATGAAATTAAATATTCTAGAGAACCTTGAACACATTTCCATCAGCATATACTTTTTTATTCATGTAAACATCGACTTATTCAAAAATGTCACAAAAAAGAAAAACCAATTAAATTCAAATTGGCCAATTTACTGGATACCAATATGGAATATTGGTTTCCAGAAATCAAATGCATCAATTTTATGCAGGCGTTGATAACTCGAATTTGGATGATTTTTTCTGTTGACAATCTAAAGGAATGGCTGTTGTTGAGATCATTACAATAATCATCTCAGCTGGCTTACTATGCCGGTGTTTCAGTCTAAGAATTTTCCTCGAGATTAAATATTCTAGCGAACTTTGAACTTACTCAAACGGTGTATTGTGATTGTTTTTATAGTGGAAAAAGCGATCATGGTCATGTTTGAACTTTAGGGGCCCATATCTTCCAAAATAAAGTAGATCGGCAAGGTTTGACTGCAGATTCGTGTTCTAACCTATCTTGTTATCAAGCATAGCAAGAAATATTTTGAGGTTGCTAAGATAGCAATATTGATAGTTAGATTCTTGTTGAAGTGACAGATCATATTGCTCAAAATCGTTGATCAGAATACCAACAATTTCAATCTTGTCATAACAGCAATATCTTTTTCCTAGCAATATTGCTACTTGCAAACAGAATCAACCTGATTGCTTGGCCATATGAAGAAATCTTGCTCAGGTTAGCTCTGGACGTTTGCATAGGTACTATACAGGGTGTCCCATATTTAGACCGAGACTTTTTGTCAAATATATATGAAACTCCATCACCTAATATTTTACACATTGGCTAATGTCAAACATAAGAGTATAATTTTTGGAGGGCCAGGGGTATTTTCAGTGGCAACTCTTTTACGTGTCATTACCGTACAACTTGTACATCAAATATGAACTGTGATATTTTTTCTTGAAAAGAGGTGCTCTTGTGAGATATCGTAGAGTTGCACTGATTTTCAAAAGAATTTATTTGGAAATTTTCTCTCCGATCACTACACAATGCAAAGTTCAAAGTGAAATATCAATTTCTTGTACTCGATTTCAATTAATTTCGCAGATTATTTACTGATGACTCTTTGAACCGTTCCCGTCCATCTCGCTTCGTAATTCGTCCACTGTAATATCTATGGTCATTATAACCCTCTTTATATCAAGAACATGAACTCTAGAGCACAAACTGACAGTGTGCGAAAAACTTTGCTTCAGCTTCCCCAATGCAATTACCAAAAGAAGTCTGGTTCTGAACTTTATTTCTCTTGTGCACAAGATTTCGTGGTACAAACATCTTATTTGCAGCTTCGATCAATTCTCAAACTGAAGTTTCGAATGGTGGAACATTGCTCGATTTTATTATCAGTTCGCCTGACTTGCATTGCATGTAAACCAAAGCGGCATCATGAGAAAGTTGCTTTCATATCAGGAAAAACCGATATAAATTAGATTCAAGGCGAAGAACATATCGACATTCGAGCGATAGTTTTCATTTTGACGATCTCTGAGTGGGAAAGTATTTTTGAAATTGAGACTTCCAATATTATACATGATCGTGCCTTGTTGCGAGTGAAAAAACGCTGCAAATTTTACACAAGGGTTCATTATTTTCTCAGTTTAATAACCGAATACCAATGATATCTTTAATAGAACTTATATTTTATTTATAACTCATTGGTTTTTCGCAACACAATTTCCACCGTTCTTCTTTAAAGCTCATGGACCACTGGGAATCCTACGGTGAAAATTTCTAGCTTAAGTTATGAAACAGTAATCAATGTTGAGAGTTTCATGGAAATTGGGTGGTGAGTTTTTGAGAAATATTTTTTTTCCTTCCTACCCTCAGTTTTGAACTCTTAGGGTAACACCGATCTGAAAAGCTTGAAGGATCATACTCGAGTGACACACGATTTTTCTTCCAAGTTTCAAGGATTTCGGTTCAGTACTTTCAAAGGAAATCCCCGGACAACAGATGGCATACGGATGGGGTTTTTTATTAGTTCATTCAAATCTACATACTTCAGAATGTAAACTATGAAATTTCAAGGGGAGGGGGGCTAATTTTTTTGGTCGATCACTTAGGTTTACTATTTGATATTAACATTATTATTATGTGAATTTTACATCTTTAGACCCTACAGCTTCAGGAATTTCAAAGCAGATCTAACGCGTAATGGTCAGGGTCGATTTCAAGGATGAGTTGAATTTATCAAGTTAATCTGTAGAAATATTCTCATGGAATATTATTTTACAGTATACTCTCTGCCACAGAAATTACCTCCGGTTCAGTCAGAAATAAACGTAATTTTCGATTTTATCATAACTTGTTTTCAATTTTGTGTATTCGAATTCTACGTTGAATTTCAAGTGGGATATCACTGAAAGAAAAATATAATTGAGCAAAAAGATTTTAATCAAAAAAATTTTGATTTGTTTTCGACTATTTCCGTCAAAACAAATCATCAAACCCTGTGGTTAAAAAATGAGTGAAATTTTTTTGCCTTCAAAGAGCTCCATAATAAGAGTGAGAGAGGCGGCTCATCCATTTCAAGGGACTAAAACAAACCTACATTCAACTTCTGCCCCAATGGTCAACTTCGAGCGAAAATATTCTTTTCTGGTTTTCAATGATGGCAAAAATATACAGGGTTGGGATGAAGTATGACCCTAGAGATAGGTACAGTATTGGCATCTAAACAAGTGATTAATAGGGGTTTCAACATAGTCCAACCTTGAAAGCTTACAGGTTTCAACAGTGGAATAATTAACAATCACATAAAAAAAATAGAGGTGACAAATGTCTGTCTTTATGATTTTTAAGAGTTCTCAATTGGTAAAACACATATTCTCGGGACAAGTCTTTTGTATATACCGCACGCACATTGCACTGATACTACCCTCACAATTTCATCACTAACTGGATGAAGTTCGACAATTTGACCGACTTTACACTGTAAGGCAGGCAAATTGTCCTCCTTGATAATACCTAATGAACCTTTTTCTATCAAGGCTGCAGGTTTAGTTTTCCATTTATATCTTGTGTGCAATTCCGCTATATATTGAATATTCCAGCGCTTCCAAAAATGCTGGGTATACGACTGCATTCGCTGATATATGTCTAGTCTGTTCTCTTATGTGAATTACCGATGGATCTGGTATGGTGTTACCATTTCGTCCGATTAAAAAAAGGAATGGTGTTAAAGGATTCAACTCAGAAGGGTCGGAAGATAACGGGAATATAGGACGAGAATTAAGGACTGATTCGATTTGTGTGAGAACTGTCGTAAAGTCCTCGTAGTTCAATAGACGACTTCGGCCCAAGTTGCCAACCCACAATTTTCTTCACAAATTAACAATCATTTGGGAACGGGAATTTTAGGATAAATTCGACATGATAAGGTTCGCGTTATTTATAAATGTCCGTAGAAGATGCCTCGGCTCCTCAAACAAGATAATTCCATTCAAGTGTAGGTTTTTTTTTCGGCTGAAATTCAAGTTGGGATTCCAGATTTCAAGTTAACAGTGTCAAGTTTATAAAGAACATGTTCCGCAAATCAACTTGGTTATTTCGGTGGCCGGTTTTCCGTTCTGTAAATATGAAATATTCCGTTGGTTCCTGAAAAAAAAAGGTTAATTACAGAATTTGAATGATGAACAAGCAATCTTTCTGTTACCAGAATACAAACCTATTTAGTCTATGCACCAGAATGACAATCAATGTTTTATGGTAACCTATCCATAGCATAGAACAATCTTTATATACCTTGATTGTCTCAGTCTTTACTTGTCGGAAATTCATCTTGATGATTAAAAAGTAAAATAACTTATTTCCGCTTTATATATTTATTTTCACAACAATTGTTTCGTCATGATAACATGACTTCATCAGGTGAGTATGGTAACTGTAGTCAGTTACCATACTCACCTGATGAAGTCATGTTATCATGACGAAACAATTGTTGTGAAAATAAATATATAAAGCGGAAATAAGTTATTTTACTTTTTAATCATCATTTATATACCTTTTGATCCATAGACCATACCTAGTAATTTTTCCAGTGTTGATTGTTGTCTCCTCTATGTTATATGGATCATAAAGTAAATAAAGAATGTTCTATGCTATAGATATGATACCATAGAACATTGACTGTCGTTCTGGTGACAGAAAGACGGTTTTTTCATCAATGAAATTCCTTAATGAACCTTTTTTCAGGAAACAACCGAATATTTCATATTTACGTAATGGAAAACCGGCAACCGAAATAATCAAGTTGATTTGCGGAACATATCCTATACAAATTTGACACTATTAACATGAAATCAGGAATCCCAACTTAAATTTCAGCCAATCAGATATGATCTTAACAAAAACCTAAATTTGGAATGAATAATCTTGTTTGAGGAGCCGAGGCATCTTTTACGGATATTTATAAATATCGCGAACCTTATCATGTCGAATTTGTCGTGAAATTCCAGTTCCCCAGTGATAGTAAATTTGTGAAAAAAATTGTGGGTTGGCAACTTGGACCGAAGTCGTCTTTTGCGAATGGCGTATTACTCTCGTCATATGCATTTTCGCTGACTTCACACCAGCCTCCCAGATTCCTCTGAGGTGCTCTGGGTGGAATAAAATGCCATGTTATATTTTCAGTGGCTAAGTTGTCATTTAAAAAATTGTTAATATCATCTGCCTGCAGGAATTTTCCAAGTTCAATCAATTTTGATGAGGCTAAAATAAAATTCGAACCATTATCGGAGTAAATATGGAAAGATCCCCCTCCGCGAGCCACACAACAACGAAGTGATTTGAAAAAACTATAACTTCTTCAATCTATTACGAGTTCCAAATGAATTGCCTTCGTTCTGAAGTATTTGAATAGTGCTATATATGCTTTTATTAACTTGAATCTTCGCGCTATTTTGTTGTGAAATCGTAAAATCAAATTTACCGAATTGTTAACGTCTGCAGAAACCCTTTGTGGTTTCACCACTGAATATCGATTGAATAGTTTCAGTTGTCGGTAAACGAAAAAAGTACCTGAGAATTGACCCGTAGTTCAGGGATTTCGTGAGTATTTATATCAACATCTGTTGAATTAGCTTCGGGAACGTTTTCGAATGACCAAGAATGACAAAATAAAGGAAATGATTTGAATGTTTTCCGATCTATTATTCCCTGGGATATAATATCCGCTGGATTTTTTGCGCTCGTTACGTATTTCTTTTGGTTTTCTGAATATGTTTAATCAATATTATGATATTGATCTAATGCCCCAAATTAATCAACTTGCTTTTGCGAGGAAATATCTATCAGTGAATCGGAATGTTGTGTGGAAAGACTGACAGAATTTATTTATTTATTTATTTATTGATACATCGGAATACTAACAGGTTTGAAGCCCACATGAAGTATCCACATTTTAACGAAAAAATATATCACACCTATCAACAATTCAATACACAAAAAAGGCTTCGTCTCATCGGAAAATCAGACTAAAATTTATATCTGTACATTATGGGATTTGAAAGTTTGGGCAAGCCTGCTTTTTATTGAAGGCATTGTTTGATGGAAAATATCCAACCCGACCAGCCGCGAATTGCAAGTGACCAGTGCTGAATTCGTATTTCTGAATGGCAGGTAAAAAGTCTCTTTGGACCGCAAAGTTGAACTTGGAATTTTAAAAGGAACGTTCTGCAGTATACTGGGCACCGACAACACACCACTCACGATCCTGATCATCATCATCACATCTGCAATCTCTCTACGATCCACCAAACTTAACATGTTACAGACTCTCAAAATTTCAGTATAATCATGATCTAGAATGACAGTTCCATTCTTATAAGACACAAATCTCAAAAACCTATTCTGCACTCTCTCCCAACGTTTAATGTAGCATGCATACCTGGGACCCCATATGGAGGATGCAAAGTTCAACTTAGTGCAAACAAAGGAATAATAGAGTGTCAAGAGTGTTTCCCTATTATGAAAATGGCGGCTGTTGCGGAAAAGAAAACCCAAAGCTCTATTAGAAGTATTTACAACTTTGTCAATGTGTTGGTCAAAAAGCAATTTTGAATCGAGTGTTACTCCCAAATCACAAACAGTATTCACCTCAAGAATTCTGACATCGTTTACGAAGTAGTCAGAATGGATGGTATTATTATTTCTTGTGAATGTGATTTTTAGGCATTTTTGAAAATTTAAAAACAGAGAATTTTTTTGGCAGTATTGTTGCAGTCTACGGAAATCACTCTGCACCTTGGCGCAATCACTTCGAGAAAGTATCCTCAAGTAAAACTTCAAGTCATCGGCGTAAAGAAGGAATTGCGCGAACTCGAAACATTCTGAGATGTCATTGATATAAATGATAAACAGTAAGGGGCCTAGTTTAGATCCTTGAGGTATTCCTGATGAATTGCTATAAATATATGACCGAATTATTAGAATGACTTTCTGATGAAGGCCATGTACCTGCAATAATCCAGCTAAATTTTGTTTTGTGCAGTATCGGCTTATTTTTCCCCAATTTCATCTGTCCAATGCATAAAATTTGCCAAAAAATATCTGAACCGAGTAAAACGTTAATTTCCCCTTTCGCATTGAATTTGGGATCGGCTAAACTTATGTTTTGTGGTAAATGAAGGGTCGAAATGTCAAAGGATCTCGAGGGTAAAGAGCCAGTTATACTGGGAATAATAAAACAAGATACTGACGCCTTGAATTCATTTTGATTTGATTTTATATTTATCTTTGTTTTGAAGTTGATATTGGATAATTTTTGATTTATACCCATCACTGTCAAGTCCGATTTTTGTTTTTCGAGACCTAATCGTTTAGCAAACTCTTCAGTTATGTACCAAGACTGCGAACCGGAATCTAATAGAGCTCGACAATGATAGTATTTTCCATTCATCCCCATCACTCTTAGACAAACCGTAGACAGCAATATTTGACTAGTACTTTTTGTTCCTAAAGAATTTTGGGGACAAGTTCCGGACATTTCACTTTCAGTTGTATCATTGTCCATACCGGTAAGATTGCCAGTCATTAAATTTAAACTTTGTACTGGGGTAGACATACCACTTTCATGAAAGTGGTATGATTCGATTGAGCTTTCTGCAGAAAGCTCAATCGAATCCGACTTTTCTTGGCCACTCAAATAACTGCCCTGAGCAGAAATATTATTGTTCACAGGAATGTGAAGTAATGTATTATGCTTTTTGTGGCATATTTTGCAACTGATTCTAACTTTACAATCCTTCGTGAAATGATTTTTTCTCAAACAATTTATACATAATGACATTCTGATATTTTAGTATTTAACGGGAGTTTGAGAAATTTTGAGCAATTATATATTAGATGGGCATCCTTGCAATATAAGCATTGTATTTTACTCTGATTACAATTCAAGGCATGACAAGAATTGGAATGTCCATCTCTTGTGAATTTTTGATTTCTGTTCTGTTTATCGCTTCCAACAACTCGCACCTTTTATTAAGGAAATTTTTCAATTCTTCAAAACTTGAGATATCGTCCTTGTGTTGAAAGCTTTCCCATTCCCTTCTAGATTGCGCATCCAGCTTATTACTTATGATGTGAATGATAAGAGTATCCCAATATGTAATGGGTTGGCCTAAATTTTCTAACGCTCTCAGATGCTTCAACATATCATCTAATAACTTTCGAAGCGCAACATGAGATTCCTTAACGATTGAAGGTAATTCAAAAAGAGCTCGAACGTGCTTTTGAAGAATCAATTTTTTGTTTTCAAATCGATCTTTCAGTAATTTCCAAGCCACTTCGTAGTTTACAGCACTGACCTCCATGGATTGAATAATTTGTGAAGCTTCCTCCTTGAGGGAAGATCGTAAATAATAAAATTTCTGTATATCCGATAATGCCTCATTCGAATGTATAAGAGCACTGAATATATCGTAATATTCATGCCACTGTTCACAAGAACCGCTGAAATTAGGTAAATCGATAGTGGGCAGCCTCAAATTTGAAAGATTATTACTGAAACTATTGATTGAACTTGAATTAGATTGAGCAGAGATAAATTTAGGTGAGTGATCATTTAGAAATTGTTCGGAATCCAATGTGAAATATTGCTCCTCAAATTCTTCACGACAACTGCTACTTAGTTCATTTTCATCTAATAAGTCAATTTCAGTTTGAATATCATTGAATTGATCCCAGAGAGGGTGGAAGTTAGCTTGTCTGTTTTTTAACTGAGTTATTGTTGCTCCAACTATGTTTTCGGGAGTTAAACTCTTAATGTTATTAAAATAATTATTATATCTAGTGAGATGTCCTTTAATAATAGCCCTTCTGACCCTCAACTCTTTTAATTCCTCAGACATTTTATATCAGTTCTGACACGAATCGATTGGAAAAAATAGTTATATATAGGCACAGTATAGAATACGGGAAAAAAGATTTGGAACGGACTCACCAGTAGATTTTATATTGCTTGCTTTCCTACTCCTCTGTTCCTACTAGTTATTGAGTGAAGAACACAGGAATCACACCTGAAGATAAAGATCCTTGCTGCTTTCAGTTCGGCAAAATGTTGAATATCCGTAGATTATAGTGGAACTTTAACAGAAGTTCGCTTGATTTGGTTGATTTTTATATAAACTGTTGATAATTGGATCAACCAATTTAAATTGATAGTGAGTTCAATTGCTTGTACGTTCAATTAAACTGCTAAAGTATATTGTTATATACTGATATTTTTAATCAGTATTGTTTATAGCAAATCAGCTTCAATGTTAACCTGGTACTTAGCGGGATGCGGCCCTGCGATGACAAAACAAAACACGTCCTTTTCTGCCCAGAAATTACTTGAATTTGTTTCGTAATTATGTAACTTGCACTTTGGTTTCACTGTTCACTGCAGCTAGTATCCGGCCCGAAGGACCATGAATAAATTGGTAATGGACTATAAATTGATTATACTTCTTGAGCCTTAAGATTTTATTTATATGAAATATTATTGTGTATGATCGTAAGATCAACTTAAGACCGATTTCTTAGAAGGCGTCCTTAAACCATGCAGGGTTCTCAGAGCGGCCGTCTGTTGTATGAGATAGGTACAGTATTGGCATCTAAACAAGTGATTAATAGGGGTTTCAACAGAAATACATAGTCGATTCATGTTGAAAAAGCTCAGCCAGGTGACCTATTTGCAAAAACAGAGTATTGCAATGGAAATATAAAACATATTATACTTATAGTTTTGGAACATGAAGGGATATAGTTCTTTTTCTGGGAGAATCATATTGTTAACAGAATATTTTCCACAGGAAAGGTACCTGTAGCGTTCAAAACATCTACAGCAACCCCAATTTTCAAGTCAGGTGATAAAAATCTAGTTACAAATTATAGACCAATTACTTTGATTAGTAACTTCGCAAAAATTTTTGAGAAGTGTTTGAAGAGGGAAATAATGGATTTTTGTGAGAGAAATAATAATAAACTCACAGTTTGGTTTCAGAAGGGGTAGTTCGACGGAAAATGCAGATTTCACACTCGTCAATGAGATCTTCAGGGGATTCCAGAACCAGGAGAAATATGTATCACTATATTTCTAGACCTAGCAAAGGCATTGGATACTATTGATCATAATATTCTTTTTGAACGTCTGGCATTCGTTGGGCTCAGAGGGCTTACTCTGGATATAATCAAGAACTATTTATCTGAAAGAACTCAAATTGTGAAGATCAATGAAAATTTGAGTGATCCTTTGCCTGTTTCTATGGGTGTGCCCCAGGGGATGGTGTTGGGTCCAATACTTTTCCTCTTATATATTAATGGCATTTTCAATATAGCTGGTTTTGGGGGCCACTTGATTTCATAAGCGGATGATACGGCCGCAGTGTTTACTGGAAAATCATGGAGATGCGTTTACAGACTTGCTGAGGAAGAAATTTATCTGCTGAACAAATGGTTAAGTTACAACCGTTCAAGTCTGAATATCGATAAAACGAAGTTCGTCACGTTTTCATCGATATCTAAGGGCCTTCTACAGGCGGATATGATCAGGATACACGGTTGCGGCGATGGGACAGACGCATGGTCCTCAATAAACAGAACAAATTCGATCAAATACTGGGGTGATTCCTGTATCATATATGGTTGAGAGACAGAGAAAACTCAGATATAAATTTTACCAACTACGTTACATTATGAATATGAAGAATTTGTTTATGGTGTATGATGCTTTGGTGGAGTCGGTCATCAGGTATTGTATTGTTGTCTGGGGAGGGCTATTCAGGAGTCATTTAAGAAGTTTAGAAGTCGTGCAAAATACACTTTTGAAAGTACTTCTGAAAAAGGAACCACGATATTTTACCAACTTATTATACAATGAAGCGAAAGTATTTTCAGTGCGACAAATGTATTCATTCCTATCGTAGTTTACTGTGGGTGACGATCTACCCACAAGTTTTTGTTATCTATGCATACCATACACGCACAACGGCTGGACTTGTGGTCAATGTGCCCCGTTGCAGGCTCACTCATAATCAAAGGTTTGTGACGTTTTTTGGACCTGAACTATTTAATAAACTGCCGATGGAGCTTAAGAATTTGAGGAATCAATATATATTAAAGAGAGAATTGAAGATGTTTGTGTTTACTCTCATAAATTGAAGTACATCCTCGATGCTGACATTTGAATTTGAGGGGGGAAATCAGAGTTAAAAAAGTTTTGTTCTTTTTTTTTGGTTTATATTCAGTACTTAAGAGATTTATTCAGATAGAAACAACTTTTAATTTAGACCAATTATAATTTCAAAATATTCGATGAAGTCTCAGTGCGAGTCCACAACGGAGCACCAAGCACTGACCATGGCACCGACCATTGCAAATATACAAATTTAACCTATACAAAATGTTTATGCGCTTGTAAAAAGACAAAATGAAATTTGAAGATGAATGCTGAAATAAGTTCTACGGTCAGTACAACGGTCGATAACATGAATCGAGGTTTATTGCTTTTAAAAACAAGGTGTAAAGTTTTCGCGGTGCGGTGCTTGGTTCGATACTGCGATTTGGTGCGCCGTTGTGGACGCCTACTCACACACAGGTTTCGCCTAGGTGAGCTCATCTAGTACTTATAAATGTAATGTTTCTGAGCGAATAAATTACTCTCTACTCTTTCTATTATATATTCGCATTGGAGGGACTTTATTTGATACGTTTCTTGCAACATCTGGTGTGCCTCAGGGTTTCTTACTTGGGTCCATTGCTGTTCATCTTGTTCATCAATGATGTGTGCTATTCGCTTAATTTTACTGTTACCCTGATCTTTGCCGAGGACATTTTCAACAGAGTAAGGTGCTTCTACGACCAGATTAGGTTGGAAAAAGATTTGGACCTGGTCTACAATTGATCATGTATCAACCGAATGAAGTTAAATTGTGCCAAATGTAAAGTTTTAGCTACTGTTGGAAGTAAGAATAAAAAACTTAATTTCAATTACTATATTAATGGTCAAATTCTTGGAAATGTTTGCAATATTAAGGATCTAGGTGTAATTCACCAAAGTAATTTCGAATTCAACTTGCACCTTAATGCCACTATTTCTAAAGCCTATAGGTCTCTAGGTGTTATTATTAAGTCTACGAAGGTGTTCAAGTCTCACGAATCCATTATACATTTGTATAAGGCGCTGGTCAGACCAATTATGCTTTATGGCTCAACTATATGGTCCCCATCTGAGTTAACTAACATTTCGATTTAAGAATCGGTTGAGCATAGGTTCTTCAGGTTCCTTGCATCTAAAATGGGCAATAGATTTTCTTATACTGAGAATGACTACTTTCAGTTTGCTTCATTGTGAACTTGGAATCTATTAAATCCCTTTATATATATTATGATGTGTATTTTATGAAGAAAGAACTTATGGCGACGGTCTTCTCGAACTTTTGGCTGAGAGGGAGCTCCCTTATGAGCTTAGATGTGTTAGACATCTTATTGAGCGTGGAAGTCATAGAAATTATATTTATAGCTCAGCCACTTTTAGGTTGAGGAGAAAGTGGAACAAAACTGTTGTACCTACAGCTGCGCTGCATACTAATAATTCAAGAATAATTAAGAAAGAGCTGAAGCCGATTGTTAATCGTTATTTCTAATAGAAACCTATTTTGCTGATTCTCAGTTTGTATATTTTTGTCTTTTTTATTCACATGAAACTGTGTTACGTTTTATATAATTATCTTTGTATTATTATGCTGTGATTGTTTTATTTTGTTCAAATTTGTAGAAAAGGATCTTTGATATGATCATTGGTCCGTTGACATTAAATGAAAATAAAAAAGGCAATAAAATTCTTTTTGTTGGAAAGGCAGGCTTTAATTCTTGTCGTAAATATCTCCCTGAGGGTCGACAGGTAGTCCTTCGCTGGCGCCGGCTGGAAACAAGGGATGCCTAGGCGCCCGTCGTACTGTCGGAGGCTTCCGTCTTCGAGGGGGGTAAAAAACCAGATGTCGATGTGTTGGAGCTTCTTGAATGATTTCCTTCGTCTTGACACGGATAAAGATGGAATGCAGATGCCGGTCAGGAATGCAGCGTATAGATAGAATATCTTCTTAGCGGTGAATGCAGATGGGTTGGAGTGAGTGATTTTTGAGAGCGGAGCGAAATATATTTATACGATTTTTCAGAGATTTGAATTTCGTGTTTCGACTCCGCCCTTTTTTCCGTTTTTGTTGAAGTGGATGAATTCGCTACACCTGCAACTTTGGAATTCTACAATTTATGTATGCCGAAGTGAACTTGATACTTGATCTTTCATCTTCATTCCCTGAAAAATTTTACGTGAGAATTCATTTACTTGTTTCGCTTGAACATTTTTTGCGCGCATATTCTAGGGCAACAGCATGTTATCGTCTTGCCCAAATGTCTGTAATGTTCGCCTTTTGTGCCGGAAATGGCCCCTGAAAAGTGGTTGGACTCACTGATGACGAATCCGGTGTCAAAATCGATTCTGCCTGGCTTTCCGTATACATGATTACAGGCGTACGGAGAATCCTATCGTCAGGAAACTTTTAGAGTAGGTTGCATTCTCAAATGCGACGGTTGAGTTTGCTGATAAGTAAGTGCCCTTTGGAATTTTGAGGTTTTTTCAGTGATAACTCTGAAGTTACTGAAGCGATTAGATTGGAACTTGGCAGTTAGTTGGAGTAGAACGACGAAAACTTCATGTTGAGATAGTACTGCAAGTTAATTGAAATAAAATGTTTCCAAAATTTTTTCGAAAATATTTGTTTTTTGAAAACTGTTCATCATATTCGAAAAAAAGTTTTGCTCAGGCCTTGAGCTCCATATTTCACAGAAATGTACCAAATATCAGTTCTATCGGATTATTATATTTCGAAGAAATATGTCGAATTTAGTGGTTTTTTCCTCGATATCGTAATTTCTTTCGCAATATCTCAAAAAATACTGATTCAATTATGATGTGACTGGCAGCTTGTTTGGAACTGCTGATGGATAACTTTGTGCAGAATTTCGTGATAATCTCGTCATTAAAACATTCGAAAAAATTAAATTTCTTTTTTCAAATATTCAATGTTCGTTGATCTTCTGATCATATTATCCTCATAAAATACCGTATGCAATTTGGATTTCAATTCGATCTAATCTGTATTTCTTGAAATATTGGAGAAATCTGTGGAATCATCGGGTTAATTTTACCCAGAAAGACCTTAGAAACTAGATATTTGTAGAGTAGGTTTGGGGCTTGATAACGAAGGTCAAATTCGTGAATGGGTATATAAAATCCACCCAATGATTCCGTAGATATACCCATTCAGAATTTTCCCAATATTTCCAAAAATACAGATAAGATCGATTTGTACTATACAGTACTATATCGGATAAGCCCAGAAAAGCACTGAGGTGAAGTCAGCAGCTTTTGCGCGCATGTTCGAAGGACATCACCAAAAATAGACATATGCGCGAAAGCTGCTGACTTCACGTCAGTGCGTTGAGTTTGAGCCCAATTAATTGGTGAACCAAAAAGCAAAAGTTCCCGAGATATATAATTTTTGGTTATTCTTAAACGGTTACTCACCTTTTTTGAATTTTTTATAATTATTATACTTTGTTTTTTCAAAACAGACAACGGTATGATATGTAAGCAACCGAAAAGCTATGCTGTATAGAATTAGTTTGATAATATTCGGGATCTCGGTACCTTTTGATTACACATGCACCATTTCTTATGACGGGCATTAAAAAGTTTGCTTATGAAAGACCTAGAAAAGCACTGAAATGAAGTCAGCAGCTTTTGCGCAAAAGCTGCAGACTACACGTCCGTGCTTTTCTAGTTTTTTTATAAGCACCCTTTTCAATGCTCGGCATAGAAATAGTGCATGCGTAATCAAAAAGGACCGAGATCCCAAGGATTATCACATTAATTCTTTCTCAACATTCAATAGAGCATCTGCTTATATATCATATCTTTGTCTGTTATAAATAACCGAACTAAAATAAATATAAACGACGATGCAAATTTTACATAAGGGTTTAATATTTTCTCAGTTAAATAACCCAATACTATTGATACCTTAAATAACTTGTATATTATTCATACCTCATTGGTTTTTCATACCAAAATTTGCAGCGTTTTTCTTCATAACTCAGGGACCACTGGTGGGAAATAATCTGGGAGAAAATTTTTAGGTTGAGTTATGCAACAGTGATCAACGTTGAGAGTTGTATGAACGTTCGGTGCTAAGTCTTTGAGACACATTATTTTTCCTCCTTCCCCCACTTTTGAGTCCTAAAGGTACACCGATCCGGCTGAAAAAGCTTGGAGAAGATCAATCTCGAGCGACACACGATTTTTATACCGAGTTTCAGGGAATTCGGTTCAGTACTTTCTGGAAAAAGCCCCGGACAACGGACGGCGGATTTTTTTCATTAGTTCATTCAAATCTACATACTTCAAAATGTAAACTGTGAAATTTTCAGGAGGGGTAATTTTTTTTTGATCGATCACTAAGAGAGGTTCATTAGTTGATGATATCAAGTAATAAACCAAAACAAAGGTAAGAACTCGTTTAAAAATCACAAAAAATCCAATATCTCTGAAACTTTTCCTTATTGGTTCCCAATTAATATAGCTCAAACAACAGCAAATGAGTCAAACTAACAACTCCCAGAAAGTTCCCTCTAAATTTGAGTCACCCTGTATAGTATCTCCAACAGCTAATTCAGATTTTCGAGTAAATCGACAGAGATGTCATAATCGAACCTCGTTATTATTAATTTCGAAGAAGTTATGACACGAATAACACAGATATATTGCACACTTGGCAAGATATCCAACACAAACAAGTATAATGATTAGCGGTACGACTCAGGATCTTACATCAAAAATGTATTTGCCAACAACATTAATCATACGAAGGGTCATTACACCTGCATTTGTTGAGTAAGCAATTATGACCTACGCTGATATTTCAATTCGAGAGGAGTATATAATATGCAAATTAAAGAGGTTATCTCGAATATACTGATGGAGATAATTTAGTGGCAGAGTGGCGATTCAGTATCTAAATTGACCATTTCAGAGAAATTTATAATAAAATTTATTTTCCTCAATATTTTTTTGAGAATCGATGAATACATTATAACCTGCGTTTGGAAGAATTTATGATTTTCATATACAGATCAGGCCCCTCATAAGAATGTGATACGAACGCATATTCCGCTTCTTAAGGATCGAAAACCGTTGACCTGATGATTTTTTATTTGATCTGAGATAATAGGAAGAAGTTGATTGGCGCAAAACTTCACTGTATAGGGCGAGCAATTAATATTTGATCGTTTTCAAGGTTGGACAATATATTTGTTTCAGATTGTGCTATTTTTGTTTTTCATTTATTTAATACAAACATTATGCAGGCGTCTCTTCATAGCAAACTGGTGGCTTACGCTGATTTTTTATGAGGGGATTCCTTCCTCAGCTATAATATGAAGTTGAAAATTGCCTTACGAGAATATAGTAGATATCATGATCTAGAATAAACCTTTTTTTATTCTGAAATATAAATTATGTCATATATCGCCAGTGGCAGAAACATGAAGTGTTTCTTTTTAAGTCATGATAAACCATCGTTTTCAAGAGAAAAAAAAATTTGTGTCTCATAATGGCTGAACAAGGAAGCCTCTATGAAAAACTTAATTTTTTGAGACTGAAAAAAATGGGATTCCTTCGATGTCGATATCCAATATTATTTTTCCAATATTCCAAAAAAAACAGATGAAATCGAATTCAAATCTTACATCAGATTGAAAAATATCAGCTTGAAGGCTCATAGAGAATTTTGTTCGGATTAAATGATAAGGGGATCGCAGAATTTGGACAATTTAAGGAAAAAAATTGAAAAATTTTTCAATAATAAATTGCAGGTTCCGGTGAAATGGGGTGGATATAAACTGTGTGGTTAATAGAAACAAATAGTAGCAAACTTTTGTTATAATTCCGTACTCTCAAAATATAATATTTATGAGGGACCAATGAACGCCACGGGATTCCAAGAGCTTAACCTTCAAATTATACGAAAACCAAAGTTCAAACCATTGGTAGCCCTACTCAAGTGGGAACAAGATTCAGTTGTTCATTCGGTGAATTTTTAGTACGAAATTAACTCGGCTTGGTGGTGGGTTTTCACAGTTAATACTGATCGTCCAGTCAACTTAACTGGGATAAAACCGCAGAAAGAATCTCGATACTTGTCACCTTACAGATGGACAGCTGCAGTAAAACGACGTACAGCGCGCCATCTTCTAGGAGCATCTTGCGAATCCCACCTTCGAGTGCAGAGTACTGTGATCGATGTGCATGACGTCCGTACGAATTTGGAAACACTCGGTTCATGTGGTTTTCCTGCAAGACGATAACTTCCAACATTTGACGAAGATAGAAATTGGTTCATGGAGAAAAGAGAGCCCCAGTGGTAACACTAACATAATTACAAGGACGAATATCTGTCGATAAATCAACAAATATTCCACATTGGTCAGAGCTGATCATCCAATCAACCAAAACATCTACACCTAAGAAGCGGATCCAAGGAGAATGACTACAGCTGTTTCACAGTTATAACTGATCGCGAGGTCAACTTACCTCGGACAAAACCGTAGAAGGAATCTCGATACTGTCACCTCTCAGATGGATCACTGCAGTATAACTACGTACAGCGCGCCATCTTTCAGGAGCATCTTGCGAATCCAACCTTCGAGTGCAGAGTACTTTGATCGATATGCATGAAGTTCATCCTTTTGTCGTATCAACCAAAACATCTACACCGAAGAAGCGAATACAAGGAATATGACTACAGCTGTTTCACAGTTATAACTGATCGTCAGATCAACTCACCTTGGATAAAATCATAAAAGAAATCTCGATACTTGTCACCTTCCAGATGGATCGCTGCAGTATAACTACGTTCAGCGCGCCATCTTCCAGTAGCATTTTGCGAACCGACCTTCGAGTGCGGAGTACTTTGATCGATATGCCTGACGTTCATCCCTTCGTCGTATCAGGTCGCTGCATGATTGGATCATTAGCTCTGATCACGGTGGAACATTTGTTGATTCTTTGACAGATATTCGTCCTGGTGATTATGTTAGTATTACTACTTGAGCTCTCTATTCTGCATGAATCAATTCCTTTATTTGAAAGCATAATGTTCATGTGACTATAATCATTTTCCGTGATATAAATTCCAGTGGAGAGAAAAACTTGTTGTTAACGAACTGTGACCAATTCAAGGCTTAAATGGGGTCAATAGAAACACCTGTTTCTATGAACTCCACGAACTTACGACCCGTTTTATTTTGGTTCTGATTGTTACATTTCAGTAATGCCTGGAAAATTTACATACATGATATAGAAGTGGATCCTGAAAAATAGTTAGTTCTTTCTGCCGAAAGCGATTGTGACATTTTTCGACAATGTGAACCAACATTTAACCTAGATTTCGGTGGCCATTGCCACGACAATTTTTCAACAGAATCAGCTACGATCTAGGAATTTTCAGGTTATGTTGCGAATTTGAATGAGCCAGTTATGTAAATAAAAGGTTTAAATCGGTTCCAGAGTTATTGAGCAGTTGGAAATTTTTACCCTCGGTTTCTACATTCTCAACTGTATTTAAAATTTTCAGGAGACTTCAAGGTGAGACAAGGCAAAGGAACTAAGTCAAATTTTTCATGATGTAATCGGCATTTATATACTTCAAACATTAAAAAATATGAAATAGGGTATGATTTTTCTTGAACTGGTCCGTTAAATAATTAGTTGAATAAATTCATGAACAGACATGAATATTTAAGGTCAGTGAGAGAGTTGGGATCTTTGAATAAAGAACAACAGGAAGGAGCATAACGCTTTTCTACTTGGTATAAAAGTGGGACATAGGCGCTCCAAGTATGACTCATGTTAGTTAGTTTCTTCAGACAAAGAAGTCTCGGAACAAGTTGTTCTCTCTTCAAAGTGAAAGGAAAGTCGGCCATATGCAACATCCATCCCGGACCCACTTTGTGAGACATTATGCTCCTTCCTTATGTTCTTTATTCAGAGGTTGGGATGCTTCATTCGAACCAGTATATCTTAATGTCGTCCTATCTTGAATAAAACTGGATTTCATTGAATATATTGTGCAATTTACGATGGCTCGTAAAACAGAAATTACCGATAATCAGCCAAAGGACACCAATTCCACACAAAAAACGATAAACTAATATTTATTGCCAATCAATTACCTTATCGTTTTCGTGCTGCCCGAACGCTTCGTGTGATTCTTGGTTGATTGTGTTTGTATATCAATATGTGTTATGTATTACTTCTATATTATGTATCACTTCGACTGAGAAGAAAACATGATAGTTCATTACGAAAACAATAAACTTTCAAGGCGTCTGGATATTCATTATTGCCTGGAAAATCTTTCTCCAAATCGCTGACACGATCAGGAAGTTGAGTTTCCTTGAACCAGTCGAAAAGGGAGGAGGTTCTTCCTTTATCTGCAACCATATTTGAGGGGGCTCAACAAGGTTGTCTCAATTCATAATAAATGAAATATTTGAAACTACTGACATATTTTTTTTCGCGTGGAGGAATAGTGCAGAAATTTTTCAGCCAAATTTTCGCTAACCTCAGTAACTTTGTATCTACAGACGAGAAGCTGAAATCTGGAGTCATCGACATTTTCTTAAGGTCGAATTTTTGGCAAATTAACCTTCAAATAATATAAACAAAATCCCGCATCAGATCAGGTTTCTTGGTCCTTGATTAATGGAAGCGGAATAAAAGTTCACTGAAAAAGTGGGGAACAATCTAGATTTCAGCTAATAATTCACCAAGCTATGCATGAATCTTTGTGCCGTCAATTAACATCCATACCATGATCCTGGACCTTTGTAAGTGGTTAACTTGATTAGCAGATTCAGCAGGAAAGATGAAGAATACTCAATTCAAGGAAGCTTTCTTAAATTCATTCAGTATAAACATGCAGCAAGTTATGAAATAATATTTGCAAGCTTTAGATTAACTCACAATAAGATTGTTTATCGAAAATTTCACGGAAAGATTTGATTTAATAGTGGAATTCCAATGAATTCTCAGGAAATTCTAACTTCGTTAATGAATTTCTTTTCCTACTAATCAGATATAACTATTTCTTGTAATTTCGAAGGATTATTTCGAAATTTACGAAAAAATGAAAAATTCATCCATAATAAAAACAATTAATAATTGAATGAAATAAGAAATAAAATCTCAAGAATGAATTGAATTTTAAATATTGCCAGTCCCAAAATATTATTGCCAGTTTTTGGATAACATCTGGATTATAATGAATTGTACTGGATTTTCGTGTACCCGACCTCATGCGTATTTTCTTCAGTCTACGCAAGGTCAGGAACTTTCTGGATTAGCAATTTTGAAATATGTATATCGGCAGAGCATAGCTCAACATCTAGATCGCCAGATTCAAATACTGTCAATTATTTCAGTTGGGAGTATTCACTTGTATTCGTTTGAGATCGAAAGTAAGGAGAGGAAATCAGTGCGCAAGTAAGAGTATCGAAGCCGTCACTATGAAAGACGTTATAATTCAGACATGATCAAAAAAACTATCAGTAATATGTTGAGACAGGCGAGAATTGAAATTTAACAAAACGGTGTTACTTTGAACTCGTTCTGAGATTCATTATCGGGATTTAAATTTTAAATTCATTTACTTATTTATTGTTGTTGATGTCGAAAACATTTTTCTGAATTGATGTTTCTACGGCAATTTCTCGAGATACTGCTTTGAAATATCCAATTATCTTGATATTAATTGAGTAGGATAAAAAATTTTTTCAATTCCATCACGATGTACGATTTTTCTGAAAATTCAGTGGAATTGCACTACCTATATGTAGAATCTAATCATTCCGTGAAATTTTCGATAAGCAATAAAACGGGCGGAATATAAAATCGATTCCAATTGAAAATGTTCAGTTGTTTTCAAATATTTCAATCCAATTCTGAAATTACAATTCACAGGGTGTTACATTTCAGCTCGAACAAAGTCCCATATTTTCCTTATAGGGATCTGGAATTTTTCAGTTATTTGTATATAAATCGATTGATCTGTTTGAGTGAATCATACGTTTTGAATATCAATGGATTATACTAGATGGTACCAAAGTTATGAGTAATTGAAAATATTGGTGAATTTAATCTTGGCTATGGAATTGGTTTGGTCTATCATACAAAAGTTTTTCAGACTTGTCTAGGGCAGCTCTACCTCAAGTTACCTATGTTCATTCACCAATGAAACACTCTGAGTAATTGTTCTGAACTTCATAAATCACCGAATTTCTGAAAACAGGTAATGTTCGTCATATACGGAGAAAATAAATGATGCGGCTGTTTTTGAAAATAAGGACATATAAAACGGCAAAATTAGAATATTAAAAGCTGTTGTGATAAATACCCTCTTTCCTTAAAAATTTCAAGGATCATGATGGCATGTTTGAAGAATTTCAATAGCAGCAGAGTCCGAATGAAAATTTGATTTGAAAAGTTCAAACCTTAGACAGGAGCTTCAGTACAATTACAAAACAAAAGAATCAGAAATATTCGGGAGCTCATTATAATTCAAGTATTGAAAGGATACTTTCAAAGAGAGCCCGTCACAATGAGCCAGCCACTCAAAATCGGTTGTATGAAAGAGGAAGTTACCTTCGTTCCAGAAGGTTTCAGGGGAACCTAACTTGATAATGTTAGCTATGAGTTCCTAATGGTTGATATCTACATGTCTTGAAAGAAGATTGTTTTTATTGAACGTGGATATCTTACTCCATCAACCTACATTTGGAAGCATTAAAAATGCTTTCGTTCCAGGAACATGAGAACGATAAGATTATCGATTGGCAATAAATATTATGAAATCGTGTATTTGTGTCAAAGGCGTAATTGATGATTATCAATAACTGTTTCACAACCCATCGTAAATCGCACGATATTCTCGACGAAATCCAGTTTTATTCACGGGGAGATAACATTGAGATACCTGGACAGTAGGCACTTTTCTCAACACCGTGTCTAGATTACTACTTCTTTGCATTGATTTTTATGCCAGAAATTGCCATTCTGCGCCACTTTTCCAGTGAGAATTTCTCCTCCGAAATATACTGCGGAAGAGTGAACATTTGTTGAATTATAATAACCTTGACATGTTGGAAAATTAATTTGCTTCCATGGATGCCCAGTTCAATATTAGAAATTATACGAACTAACATGACACAAGATCGTATATATGTCGATAAATCAACCGATATTTCACCTAGATCTGAGCTGATCATCCCATCATCCAAAATTCAGTTATTGCAGTTTTGACGCGCCTCAGAAATTGTATTGTATTGTTGCCGATTCTCTTAGGTTCCGCTTTTGAACCCCTCAGAAGTTAATGCTAGAGAGAATTATGGATACTTATAACCGGTTGGATAACTTGTCTGTAGTATGAAAATAATGAAGCTCCATCTAGCGAGCATCTTTCGAACCCTGATCTTCGCGTGCAGGAAGCTTGTATAGATGTGCCTGACGTTCATCCAATTGTATCTCCGATTTTGCAGTTTATACAGCATCATCACGACTCGGAAATACTTCGTCTATGTAGTTTTCCCACCATTAAGTGATGTCCCACATCAATCAAAATGAGAAATGGTCCATGGAGAACTAAGATCTCCAGTTCAATGACAAAAAGTAACGTAACATGACGCAGGGACGATGATTTGCCGATAAATCATTTTATTTATATTATTGAACTGGAGCAATGCAATGCAATTGAAACCATTTCAAGACGATTACTTATTCAATATTCCGTTTTGAAATAAAAGAGTTCCCAACGATATCTAGACATTACTCAAAAATATGAATATCATTACATCCAATTTATTCCATTTCAACGATTGGTATATATAATAATATATTAATGCTTAAATGCCTGGAATATAAAACTAAAATCAACAAGAGGGGAAGTCCTTTCAACTCTTTTTCGCCAAGTTCTAAAATTTGGAAACCACAATCATGATGGTCCCGATATTCCATAATGCAAAGTGTTTGTGAAAAAAACAAGATGGGGAGATTGGAAAATTCTATAAAATTGCTGCCTTCATCAGAAGACAGAGTTGGCTTGAAGAAAAAATGTTTTTTTACGGATAGTGTATTTTCTGCAGTCCACTGCATGCATGAGGTCCGCTTCGCTTGAGGAGAAAAGTATTTCTTTTCGCACCTGTTAGGAATATAAGGGTTTTGAATTTGTGCCTGCAAAAAATCGGTTCGTTCGTTATAGCTGCCTGAATAAGTGAGTGATTTTTGTGTAGTCACAGATAACACAATGAGTGTAGTTCAATCTGTTCTATGATTTTCTCAGAATACAAATTCATGATAGATTTTTAGTTGGGTCGTCACGGAAAGAATCCTGATCGTTTGAATAAAGCCAATGAACGTATGAAGAAAGAGGTCATGATTACTACCAAGATGGAAGAATAGGACCAGAGACAACAGCATATTGCTATGATCAGGATTTCTGCAAAACGCACTATCATTACGGATAAAATCACAGAAAGAACCTGAATGCGCTAGTAATTTGTGACTAACTCCCAAAGTTTCCGCAACGAAGAGAGTGCAAGTTTACAACCAAACATACCTTACGGTAACAGTGGAGTTAAGGGGCCTTCTGTGCTAGGGAGATTTGAGTATTTGGGTAATCGGGGATTCATCCTATTGGTCGAGAGATTCACCCTATTGGCTGACGACGATCACGTGATCGTCGTCGGCCAATAGGAATGAATCTCCGATTACCCAAATAGCCGAATCTCCCTAGCACAAAAGATAGCTATAGTGTAGTTCATACAGGTACAATGCATGAAATTCCCTGGAAGCAGTATGGCAGTCGCTGCCGGGTCGCGATGGTCTTTTCAGTGTAGATCTTAGGTGTATCTTCACCCTCAACAACGACGAGCGATTACGTGGCCATATATATATTTGAATTGCGAAGAGAAAATTCCGAAACTACCCAAAGAGGTATTATCTATTTGGAATCGATTACCACCCGCTGTTGTAGACGCCTGCTCTGTCAATTTCATGAAATCCAATTCTGTTTTTTTTTAAGTGATGTGTGTTTACCTCAATTTATTTTCTAGGAGCGTACAGAATTTCTCAACTCATATCAGATGAATAATAATAATAATCATCATGATGAACAAACCTACTTACTTCCGCTTCTTAGTGCAGATGAGAGTAGATGAGTAAAGTCACAGTTAACAGAGATAGAGTTGTCACTGTAGTCAGTGTAGTTCAATCTGATCTATGATTTTGCGCCAAACCATGCTGACAGAATTCTATGATGAATGATTTTTGGGGAGGAATTTCTTGAGTCGTCACGGAAAAAATAGTGATCGTTTAAATAAAGCGAACGAACATAGGAAAAAAGTAGACAATTCCGAGCCAATTACTTCTACCTAGATAAAAGAATAGGACCAAAGATGACAACAGATATTTGTGGTCATTATTTATATTCACGCAAATAAACGCAAAACCATCACAGAAGATAACCTCACTTAAGCACTGCACTCGTAGTCTGTAACTGCGCTATTTTCCAACATTTCTGCAACGAATAATACAACGAAACACACCGAACGGAATCACTGCTGCACTATCTGAACTGGTGTCAAACAATGTAGTTCATGGAGGCTCAACGAACGGAGCCTACTATTCTGAAACTGGCAGTGTTTTCGTGAATTCTTTTCAAGGTTTTAAAAAAAAATACATTTTATTCCATTATTTACCACTTTCAATTTACAAACAAGAATTTTATTCACAAGGAGAACTGTTAAATAGGTGACGAATAACTACTCAATGATGCTGAGAATGATCATAATGATACCGAGAATGAAAAATGGATAAAAATTGATATGACCATGCAATGATATTATATTGAAACTCAATCGAGATTTTACAATTGCATATTTCGAATATTTAAAGGAAAATATCAACCAAAATGGCAATTATGTTATTTTAAATTGACTGCAGTAGATTGGTGAATTCGTTGATGATATTTTCATCTGTTTTCATATTAACATATTATATTACACATATATTTATTACGTGAATATTATATACACAATGACATGCAGATTGGATGAGTATAAAAGTAAGTTTGGAGAATACATCAAGTGAATATCGAAAATGACTGGAATTTAGTTCAAGATTCGTCCGTCGTTGAGTGAAAAAATAGAATTGGTATCATCCAAAATGGGATCCACCTAACTGTAAGAAATGGGTTAAATTAGGAACGAAAATTTTTCGGAGCAATTGTACGTCAGGGGCACCTGCAGTTTAATGGCTTATTAAATATAATTTGTGAAACCACTGTGTGAAATTTTAAGGCAAAACACTTGCGTATGCTTGATTATACAGGGAATGTGTTTTCAGGTTGTGCATTCATTTTAAATTAATTTCAACCAAAGACTCCTCTCATCAAATCAAACACATTTTTCACTTACCATTTTCCTGATTAAGCTTCTATAAAAATATACAGGCTGTTGAAATTTCCAAAAACGATCAGTCTTCCTCTCGTAGCTTTGAGAGGGTTATTCAGAATGAAATGAATTTTTGCATTTATTTTTCTATATCTATGACATATATTCTTCAGTTATCATTTCCACTCTACTTCAGAGGGTTATTCGGCTTATAAACTCGCCTATTCATAAAACTAAATTAAATTATAGCATGAAGAACGCCGATAAAGTTTATCTCAAGTCATTTTTAAAATATATTCAACTTTGAATGTTATAAAATGTGATCAAGTCTCGAGGAATTATGGTTTTTTGGAGCCTTTCCTGAACGTGTTAAGGCAGAGAATTAAGCTCCACCCGCTTTTATCCGGACCACAGAATACACCGAAATATTTATCTATTTCACATCGGACCCTCTTCTGACACTGAAGTAGCATAGCGATTTATTCTATTTCATGACCAGACCACAGACATGGATGTTATGTCTTCATGTCTAAGAGACAGCCATTTCATGGAATTTATAGAGTTCAATTGATGTCTTTCATGGAAATTAGTAAGTACCAAATCATAAAAATTATTGAGTAAATAAGTATTTTCTATCAGGTTTCTTTGAATTTCAAGCAATGGATTGGTTATCGTACAATATAGCTCACCGACATTCGGACCGAACGATATCACGCTGTTCCCCTATAACATACGCGCAAAAATAGTAGAGACGCTTGTAATTCTCCGTAGCTTCAATAGAGCATGAACAATTATTTATGATGTAGCAGTTTATATGTTCAGTGGAACGAATGATACGCTGAAGGTTTGGAAAAATGCTTTATTTTCTGGAGATCGAAATCAGAATATCAGAAATCAGTTCATTATGAGAATTAATTGAACATCATTCAATGGTTCCATTTACACACATACACACACACACAAATTAATTTACAGGCAGAAATAATGAACAAATGAGTAGACTCTACACAAATAATATTGAATTACACGCTATATCTGAAATACAGACAGAAATTGGTGTGAACTTAACAAGATAAGGGGTGTGTAATTGACACAGGATTTTGTTTTATAATAGGTCTCTTGCATGTAACAGGAATTCTCATATTTTTATGTTTTTCTCATTCTATATCGATACAAAATCATATTGTATGCTATCACAAACTTAGATAATTCGCAAATTTTGAATATTTCGGTATTAAAAATGGACAAATCGGGAGTCAAGGACGAAGCGGAGGAACGCGTCAGATCACCTCTAAGTCACTCGTTATTGTACGATTCACCGACCGATACAACCCGACGCTGTCTATTGGCTCGCTGGAGAGAAAAGTACACGAGAAGAGGAAGAGAGTGGATATATCCCCATTCGTCACGGAAACCGCGGAGTTTCGTCCGTTTAAACAAAAGACATGCGGAGCCAAATTTAAAAGAGCCTTTTCTCGTTAAAAATTGAAATTTTTGATGGCAGTTAAAGTTTTTCAGCGGTCTTATGGATAGAATATTTGATTCCAATGATGAAAAAATCATGCAAGAGACCTATTAGGAAAGTGTTCATTCGATACAGAAACCGGTGTGAGGCAAACACAGAGTTTGGTGTAAAATTAGCACAACAATATCTTCAAAATCAACACGGTGGCCAATGTGAAAACGGCACAAGAAGAAGTCTGTATGAGTGTTAGTGAACACGAGTGGTTCACAGAAGAATGTGCAAAAAGTAATACAAATCCATGTGTTCCTGTGATAACACAGGAAAACAAATGTATGTGAAAGCGTGTTAAAATTTCTTCGAATTTCTTTGCAGTGTTCAAGTCAATCATGGAATCTGGTGAGTTTGAGTCGATTAATAATGAAAACAATTGGACACTAGAATTGGTTCCCTCTGATCAAGAAATCAATGCCCTTCACTATCCGGTGAACAGTAGATGGAATATTTCTACATTAGGTAAGGCGAAACGACAACAAGACCTGCGCTGGCATACACGAACACTATAGCGGTTATATCACAAACGGATTGTGGAATCAACTTCACCATTGTATTTGCGAATGAAAATAATAATAACATATATTGATCCTTTGAAACATTTACACATGTATAGGATAAGTCACAGAAAGGAAAGAAAGTTAACACGAAGTAACTATACAATAATACACACGGTACATCGAAAAAATCGTTCACCCTATAATGACATTTTTCCAATAACGAATGTTTAAATGTTTTTTCAGATACCTCACAGTTGAGATATCGAATACTATATGGTAAATGGTTTCATAAACTTTGATACATTGATACATTGGTGACATTTTAAACTTGGTTATTTTGTGTTTGGGGATATATGGTGTTCCCTCGCTTCTAGTGTTATAGCCATGAAAACTAGACGTCACAATACTCCACCCATTCTCTTTCACAAAAAGTAGACATTTAGGAATGAAATCAACGTTAAGATTCCATATTTTCTAAACAAAAATCTGCAGAACGAACGAGGATGTATGTTGAATATCAACCGTACAATACGCTTCTGCAGTATGAAAGTTCTGAGCACATCTTATGAGTTTCCCCACAGCAAGATATTGTATAACAAGTGGCTATGAACTAAACTATAAAAGATGTTGAAAAGAGTTTCTGGTGGAAGTGGATGGATCTCTTACCCTGCTTATATCATAGGAAGCACTATTCAATTCATTACATGAAAATACCTCCCGCAACAATATTCTGAAGAGAACACGCAAGTTAGACTTGAACAGTCTGTTGGCGGCAAGGTTGTAGCCAACCTCTCCGTCTAAGGTTTTTTACATCTCAAAAGACAGTTGGATGAATAACTGTACATATTCCAAAAGTCTAACACAATGAAATAGACGCTTTGGGAGGACAGTCCAAAAGTTATATCAGCGACACTAAAAGCAACTGAGATTGACCAGGTTTTTGTGGTGGACAAAAACATGAACCTGTTGGTTTTTGCTTACTCCTCTCCACACAAATATTAATTTCCACAAGTTTGACAAACTCAAACTGAAACCAAAATCAGTTTTCTCGCGTCAAACTTTTTTATTTCTAGTGGCTTCAGAATGTTAGAACACTCCAGCTACTCGAAACCATGAAAAAATCAATATATTCAACACGATTCACAAAAACCCCTTGCTTTACGAATCATAAAATTATTTCATAGCCATATATCCTTTGTTAAGAGGGCTAGAAAATGTTTTGGCATTGTACGAAGCTTCCTTTACTTCAAGGAACCCCGTCTGACATGCTGGTTACAGCGCTCAGACATAAAAATCAAACCTAATAACAGACGTCGACATAGCATTTTTGTCGTACTTAAGGTGCAATCATGCAGCATGCTCAGGTGGTTTTACAGCAGATCCAGATATGGATGAGGAATCTTTTGCATCCTTAGAGAGGATATTAATGAATCCGGTTCCTACCCTAGACTATCAAACTTTAGAATTAGCTCATGCAATATACAGACCGAACCAAGATTTAGCAATCGGGAGTCAAGGGTCTGATTCTCTGTCGCCTGCCCTCAATGCACTAGGTCTTTTGCGTTTTTTTCTTCATCGCCGGAATCGTAGATTATATCCATAAGAATACTGATGAAATTCAATAGCCGACAAAAATTTCAATTTTCAACGAGAAAAAGATCTTTTAAATTTTGGTCCACATATCGGTCGAACTTCGCGCCTGCGATGACGTACCGGGTTATATCCACTCTCTCTGTCATTTCATGTATCATTTTCTTTATATCTCTGACAATAGACAGCGTGGACTGTATCGACTAGAGAATCATGCAATATCGAGTGACGTAGGAAACGATCTTCCGCTTTTCACCCACTTTGATCAATTCCTGGTTTGAGTTCCATTCCTGTTTTGAGGGGGCCAAAAGATTCATCCCCATGAAGGTGCATCAAGCCTCAACATATTTGAATAGAGAAGATATGTCGAGGGTTGGTTATTTTGACAGTTATTTATCTTATGTATACACAACCCAGCTAAGCTTTTCCAAATCGGTTCATACAGACAGTTGAACCGCCCAAGCCGCCAAGAACCTGAGAGTTTTGAAGAATCCAAAGATACTTCTTAAGTTCTGTATTAGGGAGGAAGACTTATGAAGATACTGGTCCGCAAAAACTACCACCACAATTAATTGGTTTCTGATTTCTAAGAAGGGGTAAAATTTTCGTTTGGACACCGTGTAATCTATATAACACGCAAAAAATTGCAGTAGGAAAAATTTTTTTTTGAACATACTTTGAAGGAAATTCAATGAACATTCATTATGAAATCCTGAAACTTTTCAGAATAATTGATTGTTTTCGAGATATTCGTGACAATCGTGAAAAGGGACCTGAACTATAAAACGGCGCCCTGGTTCGAACCTATCTCGTATGAACTTTTCGGATATGTTCAACAGAAAAATACAAAATGCATGATGGCAAATTTCAAAACAGTGAGATTATTAATATTTATATTTATTTCACATAGATTGAGTGGGTTGAAGCTCAGGTTTACACGCAACAATAAATCGTAACAATTCAATACAAACCATCAATTTCTCTTTTTTATCGTAGCGTGTAAAGCGGCTGTTAGATTCGTTTCGATATTTTTTTCTCCGTTTCCAATGAAAACTTGGAACCAGCAAAGGGTCCACATTTTAATTAGTCGGAATTCGAAAGTCAACAAACCGGGTTCGAAACTGGAATACAATCAAGTTGATCGGAAGGATAATTATTAATGAAACCGGTGGCTCATTTCCTCAGTCACATGATTTTGACGATGTCTCAAGGTGAAAAAAAGCCGATGAAAGGAAATGGATGTATTTATTCATTAGATGAAGATAAGAAGTACATAAACGAAATATTAAAGAATTTTCGATGTGTATTCCAATTTTGTTAATATACCGAAGGATTCCGAAGGAGGCCGCCAGATTCTGGAATAACTTTACAATAGTCAAGGCAATCCCGAAACAATGTTTGGTTTATGAGAATAAGCAGGGTGATTTGTCCGATTCGACGGATTTTACTTCTATTGATAACTTTGGTGAGGCTCATTCGATTTCAATGAAATTTTCAGCGAAGTATAATATTGATGAGCACATTCATTTTTTGGCACACTTCTAGTTTTCTGAGTAAATTTTATCAAAAAAAATGTCAAAATTTCGTTCCAATCGATTCTACTTTTATTAATAACTTTGGTATGGCTCATCCAATTTTGAATGAATTTGCAGTGTGGAACAATCTGAATGAGTACATTCAATAATCGCAACAATCTCTCAAAATACAGGGTTGTAATTAGAATTGCATATTCTCAATAACGACTCCCAACCATAAACAAAACATTGTTTCGAGACTGTTTTGATTAGTGTAAACTTATCCCAAAATCTGACGGTTTCCTCCGGAATCACTCTGAATATGTTATATCACTAAAAGATGAAATTTTCGTTGATTGTTATATGAAGTTTGTTGCTGGGCAATTCCGCGGTTAATGGTTCTGCAAAAACCTAGAAAAGCACTGCCGTGAAGCGCATATTGAATGGAGATGACAGCTTTGGCAACGAATTTGAAAATGCGCGTAAAAGCTGCTGCCTTCACGGCAATACTTTCCTACGTTTTATTCGATAAAATATCGAGATCGAATTTCAATTCGATCTTATCTGTATTTTTGGAAAAATTGGGAAAATTTAATCTTGAATGGGTATATTATCTACGGAATCATTGGACGGATTTCACCCATTCACGAATTTTACCTTCACAATGAAGCCCCAAACATATTCTACAAATTGGAATTATTGGGGTCGAGAAGTCTAACTATAAAAATGATGAGTGGGTACGACAAAATGATTGTATAAATATTTGAAATAGAAGAAAAAACCCAAAATCGCTATGAATTCATGTCAACCGCCCTGCCCCGTTTCTTGCCCCGGATCACCTGACTTTTATCCACGTTACCTGTTTTATGACCGCATCTGACGGTTAGACTCCTTCCATGCGTTTTTAGTTCAGTAAACCTACTCCATTCACAATTATTAAGTTGGTCGGTAGGCCTTGGAACAGGTTTATGAGTTTATACTAGAACTGAGTAAGGTTGGCACAAATGCAATGCCGTCAAGGTCAGAATAATTCGGTGCGACGTTGTCAATTCCTACATATTTTCATCAAAGTATATTCTGACGCAAAACAAACATCTGTAAATTATGGAAATAATTTGAATCCAATATTTCGAAGGCAAAGCTTGAATTTTCTCAGAAAATAGAGCTTCGTGGTATTATTATTATTTAGAATTCTGTAATTCCAGATTTTTCTTAGAAAATAAATTTAGTTCTGAAAAATAATGGACCTATTTTATCATTCTTCTTGTTGTTAGATGAAGTCTATAGATTTGAAGAATTCACTCATGCAAATTATATACAGGTTGAATTTATTGATGTGAAAGGAAAAATTGAAAATGTTCAGGCCCTTCTTTGATTTTAGAAACTTTGACAACTGCAGTTTATTGGCCAGTAGAAGCTTAATATGAGAAACCTTGTTAACGATCAAAAGTTATACGCAAAATCAACATCTGCAAATTATTGAAAAGATTTTAAATCGATATTCCGAAATCAAGGATAGAATTCCCGAGTGTCGCGAAATCAAAGTACTTGAATAAGTATAAATTTTTCATCGAGTTTCGAGATCCATTTTTAATCCCCATTCCTAATGAATTCAGGTTTCCTGAGATGCTGGAAAAGACCAAAGCATTACCGTTACGAATCCCAATATATTAAAAAGACTCACCTAAGCCCAATTAGTATTCTTCCAGGTGGATCGAAAATATTGGAAATTTTTAATTGGCAACTAGTGGAACTCATTGATTAGGACTATATTATTCCCGTATCCCAGTAGATATTCAGGAATAATATATGACAGCATTGCTATACAGTATTGGCCAATGTAGCTGATGATTACTAAATTGTGGCTCCATATTGTACCGTAGCAATCATAATTTCGTATTATATCGACCTCAGCGTTGATGGCGATGGTAACATACTGTTATGAATCCCTGTTGTGACGAATTAGAAATAATTTTGAAATTTCGAATTTTTATCAGGATCCATTAGCAATAAAATAGAATTTCGAATTATGATTTGAATTTCTTGCGGCTCTATGTCTCTTTCTCAAGGTGAATGCTATGATTTGAAATATTAAAAGTTTGTGCGACTTTGAATAATAATCTTTGAAGAAATTAATATTTTGAAAATCAATTGAAATCCTATACTAACTGATCACCTTACCAAACTAATTAAATTGAATTAAAACTTACAATAAAGCCCTTTTTTCGCGCTTTTTCGGGGGAACAGCGCATTATCATTTCGTCACGAGGTCTGTAATTTTCAAATTTTGAGCCGAAATTGGTTTCAAACAACTAGGTTGGACTCACTGATGAAGAATCCTTGGTCAAAATTGTTTCTGTTCGACCGTATATGCGATAACGTTCGAAAGAAAGAAGCTAGAGTCTTGAGATTCTCAGGTAAGGTTAAGATCCTGAATATATCGGTCGAGTTCGTTATTGGGCAATTGGGTAATTTGGAATTTTGTTTTTTCAATAACTCGAAAAATATTTATCCGATCGAAATGAGACATGATTGGTAGATGCACAGTAGCAATATGAAAAATTATCGAAAAAAAAATAAAAAAAAAAAAAAAAATTTCCGAAAATTTTCATATTTTATTTAAATTTCACTGAGATCTCCAAACCCGCTACTTCATGACCGAGTACCTTATTTCAGCCCAATCAGATTTTCTGATGTTCCTTAGAAACGAATCAATCGAAAAATTCAAAAAATTTATTTTAGAAATTCATATATTTCAAAAAGCAAATTACCGATTCCGTTTAAATTTCACTATTATCGACAGCGAAAACTCGAGGACTCGGTTTCAGTCTGAACAGATATGTATTTTTTTGATTTTCCAATACATACATAATATAAAATGTATAGAATATTCCACATTGACCGTTCACTGCATCTACTGGTTGATAGTCGAAACATTTATTGGATCCTACAGGATTATCCGGGATAGCGGCATCTGTTCACGTTCTACATATGCTTCATGAGGTGATTCCCAGGAAGTTTAATCGGTACTTCCCGGTAGCGCATGAGTTTTCCCAGTATCCGTGATTGTCGAAGTTTTGAGCTAAAAATGGTCTTTATATATTAAAAAAACCTAGAAAGACACTGACGTGAGGTCAGGAGCCTTTACGCGCTTGTTCCGTTGCCAAAGCCATGTATACAAGAATTGACCCTGCTAAATACAGATTTTCTTCATATGGTCCTCAAAAAATTCTGCATAAACTTCAAGCTACAATTTTCGACCGAGTACTAGATTGCAATTCGATCTAAAATTTTGAATGGGCATAACTATCTGTTATTTGCTATTGGTTATTGGCGAATTCAACCCATTCAAGCATTCGACCTTCCTAATCAAACTGAAACCCTTCCCTACAAATATATTCCCTATGTATTCTTCCTGAAGTTGATGTATTTACGGCCAGCCTTACCACTGGCAGTGAACAAAATAACTTCCGGAAGAGTCTACTCAGTAGCTTATTTAGTTTATTTACGAATGCCGAATTGGCGAATTAGTAAAAACTATCGGATCATTCCGCAGATATACCCTTTAAAAATTTCAGTTTCTTGATATTTTCAAAAATATAGATCGAATCACCCTTCAATAAACAATGACAGCTTTAAGCTTCAGCCAAATAGGGTCTACAGAACAATGAACAAAAAAAATTAAAGAATCCTCCTGCATTTTGTTGAATGAAAGAGTTATTTTGCTCATTGTTCTGTAGGCCCATTTTGGCTGAAACTTCAAGGTGTCATTGTTCATTGAAGTGCGATTCGCTCCATGTTTTTGGAAATATCGGGAAACTGAAATTTTGAAGGGGTTTATATAAGAAATCATCCGATAGTTTTTAATGATTCGCCAATGTGGCATTCGTAATTAAACAGCAAACTGCTATTACTGAGTATATTCTTCCGGAAGTTATTTTGTTCAATATAAGTGGTTAGGCCGCCGACCGTACACACACTAACTTCAGGAAAAATCGACATGGGGAATCTATTAACTTCAAGAAGAATCGACATAGGGAATATATCTGTAGAGAAGGTTTTCAGTTCAATTAAGAAGGTCGAGTGCTTGAATGGGTTGAATTCGCCAATTATAAGTTAGACAGTTATACCCATTCAAAAATTTTGTATCGAATTGCAATATAGTTCTCGATCGAAAATTATAGCTTGAGGTTTATGCAGAATCTCGTGAGGACCATATGAAAAACTGTGCGTTTGGCAGAGTCAACACTTGTATAGATGACCGCTTTGGCAACGGAACAAGCGCGTTAAAGCTCCTGACCTCACCTCAGTGCTTTTCTAGCTTTTTATCTTACCCACGGTGTTATTTGTCTACGTCACTTTATCCTCGATATTGTTCTGTAGTTTCGGTCTGAATTCTGTTAGATCATAACCTCCAATCGCCAATGTGTGGATTCATCATAACCATTCAGTAGAGAACAGAGTGTTTAATACTCAATGCCATAACCAAGTTCCAAGTTTTATATTTCGCCTTGAATTTGCTTGATTATTCCTGACTTCTTGAGTTTCTGTTTTGGTAAGTTTTTTCTTGGATTAATTTCAGGATTCCATGTATTCACTTTCTATCTACTTTCAGGATGCCAGTCACTTTGATTCAATTTGGTTTTACTCTGGTTTCTGACTGGAATACAGCGATGTTCCGAAAACTTTTTACGAGGAGTAGCTACAGTCTCGACGATGGTTGAAATTGAACTAAATTCTCTGTGCTCGAGCTCCGCTTTGTAAAGGTTTTTCAAATTCTCTTCAAAATCAAGTGATGGCATGCCTTGTTAAAATTGCTTCGAAATTATGCTTTTGAAGTTTTCTCCTCGGTGGTAAGTTTCCCCTCTTCGAAACCACTTTAGGAAATTCGGCCGTATTTTTCTTCGTATTTTGATGTGCTGTATTCCTATGTTCTAAATCTCCAATATCAACATTTTTCGAACTTATGCCTGAATATTACAATTTTCTCAAGTTTACAATTTCATTTGCCTAGAATTTATGAATTTCTTCTAACATTCGCCAGAAGATGCTTTCATTATTGTGAAGTTTTCTTAGTTTATCAAAACGTTAATAATAATTTAACTATTTATTCACACTTATTAACACTAATAACGAATTACTCAACAACTAATTCAATCAAAGTCTGTGAACACTTTATTTCCATACCAATTTATTTTCAGTGATCACTTTCCGCTTCGAATAACTTTGCTGAATTACTCCCTGTGCTGCTCCGCGCCCGGCTTCATATATATCGTGAAACTTCTAGCGATGACTATAATTTACCAGAGTGCTCCAGACGTCTATGAGTCATTTGCCTGTGTCTGGAACACTCTCTCACAGACAGGGCGGTACGCTCCACACTGTCCCCTCCCTAAGCCTGTTCTGCCCCAGAACAGATTCCATGAATTCCTCGGAGGACCGTGGCGAAATCTGCAATCGTACCCATCTCTACAGTAGCCCTTCTGATGGAAGTAAGAGTCTACGGTTTTGCTGGACTTTTCGATTTGCTTTGGGTTGGAATTGCATACCAAGATCTGCTTACCTGTTTTCTGGAAGACTACTTCGAGCATGCTCCCCACAACCCGCCAATTCATTTGATCCAGTCGACAACCTAGCTTGGGAACAGGTAATTTCCTAACCCCAAAGCATTGAGGGTCTTCTTTCAAGCCATGCAGCGCTGTCCATAAATTCTGGTAGGTAGGCTTCTGATATGAGTACTGTTTGGCGACTACGTAATAAATCAACCGACCTTCTGACTTCAGTCTCAGGCATTTTCCGATTTTGGGCTGCTGTCTCATCAGTTCCTCTTGACGTCCAAATTTATTTCTGAATACTCTTGCTATTCCCCTACTCATCCTTAGATCCGCTGCTACACAATGAGCAAGAGAGTATTCCTCGGGAACTGAAAACAGGTCTTGATGAACTTTCTGTGTGACGCCAAACCGTGCAACTCGTGTTCCCCCATAGCTACTCATGAATTACTGAAAATTGTCGTTTTCCTTCGCCGGAACCTCGATGAGATGTACTTCTTCGCCACCCTGTGTTGACGCGTACGGAGCCAATTGGTTGAAATTGAGACCACATTCAGTTTTCCTCTGTGGAGCTTCCGTATCCGGTAAGCTACATCATTTATCCTTTTCATAACTTCCAACGGTCCTTCCCACTGTCTCTGCAGCTTCGGTTAAAATCATCTTCTTCTTTGCGGGTTATACAACCATACCAGATCTCTTGCGGTGAACCCTCCTTCACTGGCCTTGATGTCATAGCGCATTTTCATCCGATCACTTTCTTGCTGCATTTGATTGCGCACCTTGTCATGAATGTAATCTAGCTTACTTCTCAATTTACTGACGTAGTCCTCCCCGGCTACATCTTATCCAAGCTTAAAACCAAACTCTAGGTCGCAAGGTATTCTTATTTCTCGGCCGAACATTATATTGGCTGGAGTTTCCTTGGTAGATTCTTGAACCGAAGATCTATGCCATGGTGAATAGATGCAAATATTCATCCCAGTCCTGCTGGTAATCAGAGACTACTTTGACTTGATGTTTTTCCATTGTTCTATTCATTCGTTCGACCAGGCCATCTCATGGGGATGCAGAGGCGTGGTTCTTGTCTTTTTGATCCCCAATTTTCTATTAACTTCTTGGAATAACGTAGACTCGAAATTTCGGCCTTGATCACAATGCAGCTCTAGAGGTATTCCAAACCTGCAGAAGAATTCTTCGACAAATTTATCAGCAACCGTACTGGCCTCTTGATTAAGAATAACGTACGCTTCCACCCATTTGGTGAAATAGTCTATCGCTACCAAAATGTACTTGTTTCGGTGACACGTTTCGGAAAAGGGGCCCGCGTTGTCGATAACTATTCGTTCCATGGGAGATCCGACGTTATATTGCTTCATTGGAGCCTTTTCTTTGCCATAAGGGCCGTTAACTTTCTTCTTTCACGTCTTTCTCACAGTTCATCCAATAAAACCGCTGCCTGACTTTTTAGCATCTAAATTATCCCAGAATGTACTCCTGAAGTTCCATTATGTAGTCTGGTCAAAACGTCTCTCACTCGACTCTTCGGCACAGTCAACTGAAGCCTCTGTTCAGATCCATCGTCATTCTCCCAAAAACGTTTCAGAAGACCTCTATCGATACTTAACGTTTCCCATTGTGCCCAGTTCGACTTTACATTATGTCTCAGCCTGAATACTTCTTCCCAAGTAGGTCGTCTACCACTCTTCTTCCAACTCAGGATTACTTTCAAGTCTGGTCTTCTTCTTGTGCTCGTTGTATTTCTTGGGGTTACCAATCATCTTCAATTACTGTGGTCCGTCTCACATCGGCCTTGTCTTCCACGCGTGAGCAATGGCTGCAATTCTCGGGGCAAGGTCTTATTGATAACGCATCGGCATTTCGACAAGTAGCTTCCGTTGTGTATGTTCGGTGTCGAAGTTATATTCTTGCAGCCTCTCGATCCATCTGGTCACTTGTCCTTTCGGGTTCTTAAAACTCAAGAGCCATTTAAGAGCAGCCTGGTCCGTTCTCAGCAGAAATTTTCTTCCGTAAAAATATTTGTAGAAATTTTCTACGGACTTGATGACTTCCTAAAGTTCTCTTCTGGTCACGCAGTAATTTCATTCTGGCTTCGATAAGACCTTGCTGAAATATACTATCACCCTTTCTTGTCCATCCTGAACCTGCGATAGAACGCCCCCGATGGCAAAAATTTTCCTTCAGCTCTTGCGTGGCTCAAAACTGGAGCAGTGACCAGAGCATTCTTCAAACGTTCGGAGGCTTCAGAACAATCATAGGACCTCTTGTACTCCTGCCCATCCTCTGTTAATTTTGTTTGGCAACGTTGGGAAATCCAGATACGAATCTTCTATAGTAAGAACATAAACCCAAGAAACTGCGCAACTCACTCCTGTTTCTTGGTATAGGCCATTCCTGTATAGCCTTGATTTTGTCCGGGTCAACTTTCACGCCACCTATAGAAACTACGTGTCCTAAATATGTCACCTCTGTTCGGAATAGATAGCATTTATTTGGACTTAGCTTTAAGTTGGCTTCACGAAGTCACTGAAAAACCTTGGATAGATTGTGAAGGTGGTCTTGAAATGACTTTCCTATTATTATCACATCATCTAAGTAGACCAGGCAAGTTTTCCAGGAGAGTCCTCCCAATATAGTCTCCAATAAACGCTCAAAAGTGGCCGAAGCGTTGCATAGGCCGAAGGCATCACTTTGATTTGCCACAGACTCCTTCCAATACTGAAGGCAGATTTCTTTTTATCCTTCGAATCCAAGCCAACCTATCAATACCCACTCTTCAGATCCAAGGTGGAAAACCAACGTGACACCGATAGTGTATCCAATGTATCATCGATTCTCGGTAAGGGATAGCTGTCTTTTTTGGTAACTTGATTAAGCTGCCTATAGTCTACACAGAATCTTGGCTCGAAGGCAACTTATCGTCTCGTTTCGACCATCGAGACGAGAAATAAACGAACTTTCGTCTCGATGTCTTTTTCGAAGACAATTTTTCGATCTCGATTCGAGACTCTCGAAATTTCGAGAATCTCCAAAACAGAAACTGAATGTTATTGAAAAATGCTAATTTTGGTTATAACGTCTAACCCAACAACATGGCTGCACCAAAATACAGGGTATTGAATTTCTTCCATACAAAAATTACGTTAAAATACAGAGGCTATATGCTATCAACTGAAAGCCACGTATAACAAAAGACCACCGAGTATCAGCACAAAAGTGAAGAATATTGTTCCAAAAAATGAAAATGAAACATTCTCTAATTAAATTTATTCTTTCATCTATACATTTGGAATTTACTTAGGTATGGAAGATGAAAATTTAAACTTTTTTTCCGTTCGTGAAGGAAAGAGTACCAGAATCAGCACCAGCAACAGTCGTCTGTTGAAAAAACACACTGCAAATTTTTCAGCGATATTTATCATACTTTCATCGTTGCGAGAACCAAAAGTGAGAAGTTTGACAGTGGAATGAAACAATTTTCAAGATTGTCCGACAATATCGGCTAGAAAATATTATAGGGGGATAGTTCTGAAGAAAATTCTGTAAATGCGAGCAGCCGTATCAAGCCTCTTGCATTTCGGAATATTCATTCAGAAAACTGCGATATTGGCGAGCAATCACTTGAAATGTTTCATTTCATTTCTTATTCCAATTCCTATCTTGGCTATTGAAGCTTTCCAAAATTGAATCATAGAACTGAAACAGGTGGATTATCGGCTCCTACGTTAGTCTAAGGCTCCTACTCTCAGTATTGAATTCTCTATACAGTTGATGAGATTTCCGATTTGTTATTGATTTTTTTTGCATATATCATCTAATTTGTTTAATCATGTACATTATTTTTTATATCCACCCTTATTTCAAAGTCTCAGTACGAAAAATATTCGATTTTGATTGAAACCAGAAAGGGATATCCACATGTTGATGATAATTGTACTACGCAAAACAAAATTGATGAAAACCTCCGATCAATCGAATTTTTTGGAAATCATTCTGCATGTAAAAGTGTTTTCCAGTTATAAACGGATATTTATTGAGGTTTAATGTTTCAAATGTTTTTTTTTATCGAATTGGTTTTTGTGTTGTAAGAAAACAATGATTTATGAAAAACAAATATTTAGTTTTATTTTTTTTATTGAAGATATGAATTAAAATTATTTTTATCCGATTCTTAGTAGTTATGTTTCAGATATTGGGAGATAAATCCCAAAAATATTTAATTTTAACTACCTACGATTATGAAATTGTCAAGAATATCGATGGGGCAGTTGCACATTATGTTCATAAAATAATAGACGAAATCTGTTAAAAACTTGGTAATCAATCTTTTCAACTACTTTTAGATATATATATGATTCTGGATGAACCGATTATACCACTGAATTTCAATCTCTGAACCGAACGGGATGATTAATTTTCGGGATTATTGGAAATTTGCAGCGTTTTGTTTTTAACTCAGGGACCACTGGTCGGAAATCATCCGGATGAAAATGTTTAGGTTGAATTAAAAAAACCGGACAACGGACAGCGTAAGGTGGACAGACGCTTTTTTTTCTTCATTATTTCATTCAAATCTACCTACTCCAAAATGTAAACTGTGAAATTTAAGGGAAAGGGGAAAACTTTTTTCTGTCAAGGTTTATGATTTGATTTTAACAAATAATAAACCAAAAATCATCAATATTACGTAAATTATTTCATCTCAATGGTAAGTCGTAAGAATATCCTCAGGAGGAATATAGTAATTTTTTAAGAATACCATAGAAATAATGATGCAATTATGGCACTTTCCTTTTATGGCATTTCTTTACCCCGAAAGGCCAGACTGAACTGATAGTGCCCAATCAATTAATTTTTAAAGTACTAATAATTATCTCGATTATTATTGTAATAAAGGAAAATAAGCATTGGATACCACTTTTGAATCATTGTTCAAATTTAATGAAAATATAATGAAAATCATTGATCTCACTCTCATTACCGCCTGTGCTCCGACCTGGCAACACTGGCCTGGCGTCGTAAGATTATTTTTTAGCATAGTTTTCACGCGCTTGTTTTAGAGAATAGCGCGTTATCGTTCAGTCACAATCTCTGTAATTTTCGAATTTTGAACCAAAAATGGCCTTGACAGATTGGGTTGAATACCCTAAGGAAGAATCCGTCGTCAAATTCAATTCTGTACGTCCGGCCATCCGCCCGTATGTGCTTCAACTTTCGAAAGGAAGAGCCTAGAAACTTGAAATTTTCGGACTGCAAAAGCTCGATTGAGTTTGTTTATATGTAAAATCGGTGGAATAGTTGTGAAGTTAGGTCCATTTGAAATTCTGAGGTTAATTCCTTGATATCCCATGTACTGAATTGATCAGATTGAAACGTTGTTAACAGTTCTGGAATACCAACGCGCAACGAAGTGCACAATTTCGTGCCGATCCAGTTGTTGGAAAATTCCAAAAAAAAATTCATTTGGAAATTTTACACTGTAAAATTAAAATTTTTTGATCAAAATGAGTTTCCTACGAGTAACGACCGAATCAATCGAACAGATAAGTAGTTTTTCCGGAAATACAAACTATACTCAAGGAACAACAATGAAATTTGACATATTTCAATCGCAATATCACCGAAAATAAAAATCAGATCAAAATAAAATTCGATCCACGTTGAAATATATATTTACTATAAAATAAAGTATGTGCCAAACTTCATTGATATCTGCCGAAATGTTTCCGAAGAAAAATGATGTATCGAAGGCGGAAACACAACAATATAGTATAAAAACATCCAGAGAGTTCTAATCCCTCACAACGCAAAAGTCAACACTCGCGAGGACGTCATCAGATTCGTGAACATCATGGTCATGGCCTTAGAACTGAATGTAAAAGGCAACAGAAGAAAAAAATGTATCGGTCATAGTTCTGAAAGTCTAAACCAAGACCAAATGAATGGCTGCAATAAAAGCTTTGCCGGCTACATATTCAGGCTTCTTTGCTTTGTCTTTACGATCACCGTACATATAATATCTACCGCGATGGACTCTCAGTTTAATCTTTCAATTATTCGGTTGATATGTTCATTCGAAATTTCATTTTTCATATATTTCCAAGAATACGAACCCGTTGAATCGCCGTTAGATAGCAATAATTCCCGGAAGAAACTATACTGAAAGACTCGATATCTGTAGAGCAGGTCGAATAGCATCGAGTTAGTCACTGGTTGAAGTCCGATCGATAACTCTATACAATCAAATTTGAATGTACAAACAGCGTAGGGATTATATGATGAAAATTCGAAAAATAGTTACACCGAGAAGTTAAATTGGTATGGCCGAAATCAATATCGGAATGAGTGACCGTTCTGATTACGAATTAATTTGTGTTTCAACAAGATCCATTTCGCCAAAAATTTCAAGTGAGATGTATGCATCATCGTTGATCTGGAATTCGCGCCTCATAAACTACATGATATTTTCACTTCAATAATCAACAGGGATTTTATGCAACTGTTGATTTTTACAAGGATGATAATCGATCTCACAAACTTTTTATCGAGTTATTAAGGTTTTCCAGGAAGAAGTTGTTTTCAATTAGATAAGAATCAGTTTGTGGATCATTTTGCTTACATTTCTAGTCTAGAAAACGTGTAAAGGTGGGTTTAAACCGAAAAAACAAAGAGCAAAAGCTGCAACGAAAACATCCTTGTTGATCTTTTAGTGTAAACGAAAGCACGTTTTCAGCGTTTAATCATTACATAGAATCTTTGCAAACGCGGATAAAACGACGAAATAATGCTCCACGTAGGTTCACACTAGGAGAATGTGTAGGAAAGGGGATAGAATGAGCATTCGCTCTTCTGATGTAAATCTGCCTTTACAACACTGTCAACAGCGAACAAACAACCCAACTTGTTTTGATTCTGCAATTTCATAGGGGGAACTGCATTTATCTCGAGTTGATCCCGGATTCACACATGAAAATTGTGACCCAATAATCCTATGGAACGTGTTGAATCTAGTATAAATAAACGGATTAATGTAGGAGTGAAAACACTGTACAGGTTTTTAGAAAGTGAGGGACTCAGTTTCTTCTACTGTATGGCATGATTGAAAAATTTGATATGGAACAAAATACCCTTTTGAAATTCGAGAAAGTCCGGGTTATATTCAATTATTGTTTTTAACGTTAGTTTGTACAGTATTCTATACCAATAATCATTTTTGAGAATCAGGTTATTTCTGAATACAAATTCAGAGTCATAAGACAATGTAAATACAAACTTACCTTTCAATTTAATTGTTTTTTTGGGTCATGGGATCAATTTTTGAAGGTTTTTGAAAACTTGTTTAGTTTGATGGGGAAGTGAAACAAGGATATTATTTTATTTATATGTTTGACACCGTTTGATTGTAGGAATCGTTGTATTTCCGTCTTCGTTATAACCTTCAGCTCTTGTAATAACAAGATATATAGAGATGTTTTCAGATAATGCCAAATTGCGGATCGATTCAACAAAGTTAAGTTTTTTCATTTTCCTAAGGATTCAAGGATTTTAAGGTTCGTTCAGCTCAAAAAAATCTGGAAAAAAACAAAAATAGATGCTGGGCGAGCCTTGAAATTCCAGTTCATTATCAACTATTCCATTTTTCGCCTGATATGGATGAAAATTAATATACCCTAGTAACCAGAAGTTTAGATATCAGGCAAGTATCTGAAAACCAAATATTCCATTTCATATTTAGTTCTGTGCTATATTTGATGATATTTCATTTTCATGAGGTGGAATCAGAAATCCCTGATAAAGTTATAAAAAAGTAATTTTTCTCCATCCACTTCCACAACTGGATTAAGTTAGAGTTATAACAGTTCTCTATGATGAACTTGACAGACCACTCATAACAACCGATAAAAAATAAGGAAGGTTGTATGAAATGAAAAACAAAGAGTTTGTGAGGAGAACAGCACATAAATTATTTGAAAAGACACAAGCCATTCAAATATGAATAATAGTATAATGCTCCAGACGAAATGAGAATTCTCTCGAGTAGAAACCCACCTATTAATTGCAAAAAAAAACTCTCTGATGAATTGGTGCAAAGAATAATGACTGAATAATGGATAACTTGAACAAGAGTATTTTTCAGTAATTCAAATATTAAATTCAAATAAGTCAACTTGATAAAGGCATAGTAAATATAGCATAATTTATACTATGATGAAGAATAATAATACAATCACTGATCGATTTGTTATTCTCAGGGAATGTTGAATGTGAATCATTTCAAAGGACTTCAAGACATTAAAACTATCATCATAAGCAGAAATTAATGGTAAATTGAATAGATTGATAAGAATCTGGTTGGTGAAGTCTTCAATTGGGCCCCTTTAGTCGGATGATGCTAGATAGCCTGAGAAAGCGTCTCGAATTTCGTGAATCAACTGCGCATGGCTATGTAAAGGTTTGAGCTAATTAAAATATCCCCATCCCATCATAATATGACACACATGACCGATGAGATTTGAATCAGATTTCTACAACAAGCAAGCTTGAGTCAGATTTTTGAAAGAAATAGAAAGGATTTGATTCGGCGATCAATATCTGTCTGGATGGTCATTCAGACAAGGCAATAGAGTGATTTGTAGAACATCATCAACATAACGCTCAGCTCTCATATTGCCTCGAATAAAAAAGAGGATATCAGCTAGCCTGAACGAAAGTTTCTCGAATCATTACACCATAACTGTCTAGTGTAAATGCCGCTCAACAGCAAACGAAATATAACGTCGCACTCCACGGTGGCGTCTTAACCTTTCAAGGCCATCGTGCATACCTAGACAGAATCGCAGTTCGTCGATGAATACATTATTATGCCATTCTGTCTTCCACTGCTGCCATCATCTGCACTAGTTTAAATGTTGACGACAATGGTTCGTACTTGAAGGTAGCACTAACTTTGGATGGTACGATAAGAGTCCAACGTCTGAAATACGGCGATATAACCTGCGTTTAAAGACATGTCTCCCAACTTTTTCTTATACCACTCATCAGCAATTTGAAGCGTAGTAGCATAACGGTTCCAGGGAGCCAGTTGCCGAAAGCGCCTATCTTGACGTTCTGTGTTACGCATCGCTTGACCTTGTGATTCTTCATTTTCATTTGTCCAAATACGACACACACACACAAAGCTTACTGCCATTGGGGCACAATTAACATTATGGCTTATTTCGAACAAGGACAATCCAACATTACGATAGGCTACAATCCTATCCCTGTCGAAATTCTTAACATAGTGACAATTTCGACGTCATCGAAAACAGACTACTCAGTTCCCATGAGAAGCTCGCTTCTCAAAAAAAATTACAACAAAACTTTAATCATACAAATTGAAACGTTGATATCGTTATCATGGAATGCTTTAAATATGGTCGTTTTGTTGAGCGAAAAAAGTTGCTGGCCAAGTTCACACCAGCAATACCTATACAGAGTGTCTACTTTGAAAAGGCAAGATTCTACATTTGATTTCATACAAAAAGTCATTTAACACATGGTCGAAATATTGACGGCAATTCTGCGATTCAACATTTTCTGTTTTTACGGAATATATCAGTTTTTTTTTGTATAAAATCAATAACACCTCAGTTATCTTTGTAGCCTCACCAATTTTCACATATCACAAAAGAACATTAAATTGGCTATAGCACAAAAATTTTTTTGTTTCCAAAATTCCTTACTGCGGGCGTGGTAAGCAGATAAACATAAAAGTTTTCAGGTGAAAAATATGAAACATATTTTCCGATATGATTATCGATGAAAAATGAATAATTATGGTTTTCTCTTCAGTAGAAACTTCTTCATTCAGTTATCTTTCGACTGACATATCTACATTTGTACTAGATGTTTCTTTTTAGCCTCAATATCATGGCTAACATGATAACAACGCGAAATAAGAAATATAGAATATGAGAATAATTTCTTATTCTTCGTTGTTATCGTGTTAGCCATGATATTGAGGCTGAAAAGAAACAGCTAGTACAAATGTAGATATGTCATTCGAAAGATCACTAAATGGGGAAGTTTCTGCTGGAGAGAATTCATGTTCATAATTATTCTTTTCTCATCGAAAAACCTATTGGAAAAATATGATTGATAATTTTCACCTAAGAACTTTTATGATTATCTGCTTACCACGACCGCAGTAAGGAATTTTCTGACACAAAATTCTTGTTTTAGCCAATTCCATGCTCTTTCGAGATATGTGATCAAATTTGATGAAACTAGAATGATAACTGGAGTGTTATTGATTTCATAAAAAAATTGGGATATTCCGTGAAAACACAAAAGGTTGAACTAAAGAATTACCGTCAATATTTCGACCATGTGTTAAATGACTTTTTTTGTTGGAAAGCACATGTAAAATCTTGCCTTGAAGTTTCGGACTCTTTAAAGTAGACACCCTGTATATTGTACCGTTGACTGTTCCTCCTATCAACTGAAAAAGTCATTATCTCATATAATTCAGTAGCCTGAACATCTGGCAGAAATACAATAATCAGTGCATTAACTCAGCGCAGAGTGATTTCCAAGCGGTATGCTTAGTTGCCGTGAAATATTTGGAACATTGACAAAACGTAAGTATCAGGAAATGCAAGGATGACAAAGATTCTCATTTTATTCATATATTTACCAGAACAAATTTGGCAATGTATCATTCATGTTGGCTTGGACTATAATATTATGTGTGAAGAGAAGAATACGATTCAGCTGTTCAGTGTAACCATGCCTTCGCCTGGTTTCGTTATTTTGGTTTATCGAATGAAGTTTACATATTTCTCCCAATATTCTACGAATGCAGCGACTCCAAATCAATACCTCATGTTTTCATAAATTAACTTTGACAAACTGAGCTATATGCTATATGACCTTAAAATATTCTGCAGGAATCTCCATGTTCTCTCTAAGTCATTTCTGCAAATCAATTATTTCGAAAGTAGTGTAAATATATGATATCTACCTTATGATTCCTACAAATACCTATGAGGATAATATGATTAACAATTCATAAAATATAAAATAGTCGAAAAAAAAAATATTCATTTTTGCGCGCATGGGAACAGCGTGCTATCGTTTTGTCCAAATGTCTGTAATTTTGGATAATTGAGCAGAAAATGGTCTCAAACGCCTAAATTGGACTCACTGATGACGAATCCGGTGTCGCGCATTGAAATGCCGCGGTTATGTTATGTAATGGGCCAAATGTGTCGAATAGTTTCGGAGTTATAGCCACTTGAAATTTTGAAGTTATTCATTTTTTATTCCAGACACTACTTGTCAGTTAGGTAAAGTAAAACGACGCGCAACTTTGAGCCAAATTTTGTCAGGATTATGTTGTCAGTAAATTTAAAAAAAATTTTTTCGAAATTTTTTTCCAAAAAATTTTTTTTTCGGAAACGATTCATTATATCCAGAAGAATTGCACTTACACTTTGGGCTTTATATTTCACCGTAGTGTAACTAATTTCGATTCGATATGATCATAGGTTTTGGAGATATCGGAAAAAAATATGTCAAATTTCGAGGTTTTCTTCTCGATATCGTTGTTTTTTTCGGTATAACTCAAGAAATACTGATTCAATCCTGAAAAAACTTCGCAGCTAGTTTGAAGATGCTGAAAGACAACTTTATGCAAAATTTCGTGATGATCGTGTCATTAGAACCATTCGAAAAAAAAAATTCTGTGATTTTCTTATCATATCATCCTCATTAAATTCTGTATGAACCTTCGAACTGTAATTTTTCGATGAAGTTCTGGTTCAGATCAGAATTTTTGGGAATTTGGGGCAAACAAAATTTTTAATGGGTGTATCTACGGAATCATTGGGTGGATTTTACCCATTCACGAATTCGGCCTCCCAATATTTTCCAATATTTTAAAAAAACAGATTAGATCGAATTTCAAATCCAGTAATTTATCGAAAAAAAAATCTAGAAAAGCACTGCCGTGAAGGCAGACACTTTTGCGTGCAAGTTCAAATTCGTTGCCGAAGCGGTCATCTACATGCGCGCAAAAGCTGCTACTTTCACGGCAGTGCTTTTCTAGATTTTTTTTAAAGATTTTTCTGATGTCACGATCATCGCGAAATGTTACACAAAGCTGTAAATTAGCATCAGGATTGTTATTTGTTGGGTTTTTTCAGATATAACAACGATAGCGAGGAAAACACCACGGCATTTGATATATTTTTCTCGATATGCCTGGAAATTAAAGCTGGATGTTCAGTTAAATGTTTTGAGATATTGATCTCAAAATATGTGCATACACTCATCAATCTGATGGGGAGGTCTCCTGAAAGAAAAAATTTCCGGCAAGAATTTGGGAAATTGCCCAAACCTCTCTTATATACAAACCAAACGATTCCAGCAGAATTGGGCGAACATTTGCGCGTCCAAAAGTCAACTTATTTAATTTGTGATTTGTTTATGGATGTCAAAAAAGACTACATAGGTATTCCCAGGACTATTTGAATTTATCATTAACGTGGAATGTGATGAAGAAAAGTATAATTTGATAAAGATTACATTTTTTGCCATTAATGCAATGGCTTTTCTCTGAGTAACCTTGTCTGAGAAACTTGGAAAAATATTTAGAGGAATTTGGAATCGAAAATTTTTGTGGTATAACTTGAAAACTTATCATTCCCCATTTGGATTTTCTATCATCTTAAAGAGTCGATATTTGATGTTGATTTTTGTGCTGTATTGTGAATGTTCATTTGCAACGTTGAAATCCCTCGACAAGTTTGAAGGTTTGGCAATGAAGCCAAAGTGGCAGATGCAATAATTTCAGAACCGTCTGAAGAATATTTTAAATTTGGTGGTTCCATAAATAACTCAGTTCCAAGGGAAAACGTTAATAAAAATGGAGTAGAACAAGGTGAAGGCCACCTGATTTTCATTAAAAATACTTAATATTTTGACGGATTCGGCGTTCCAATTGAAAATGGGGAGTGTTTTGGAAGCTTATTCATCAGAAACAGGATTCCAGGTATCATTTACTATAATGGAGCTTTCCATGGAGCACCACAGGATGTGGTTGATTTGTTTGCGGAACATTTTTCTAGCACAGTAACAGGGGGGCTGTTGAGGGGGAGCGAGATTCAGCCGAGTTTACTCAGTTACCACCGGTTCCTAATCCTACTGTTTCTAGGAAATCGACTCAATCATGTCCAAGTTTCCTCACAAGTCAATATCTTGAGATAATGCTATTTCGTCATCTGTAGTAAGAATATGTTGTGCGGCGCTGGTTGTACCACTGCATCATATAATAAGCCTGAGTTTGAAAACATCCACATTCCCTGGCTGGAAGAGAGCACTTGTGGTACCCATATTCAAGAAAGGCGAGAAATCGCAGGTAATAAGTGAAGACTCATTTCGATTTCGTCTGATTTTGCTGAGGTTCACGAGGAATTATTACCTGAACATAATTATTTCAACGTCGGCTCATATATTTCTGATCGGCAGCATGGATTTGTGAAGACAAGATCTACTGTGACCAACTTGGCGACTATTCCACAGTATGTTTCGGAGTGTTCGGATGAGGGGTGTCAGGTTGATGTGGTGTATAATGATTTATCACAAGCTTCTGATTTAGGTCATGATATTCTTCTGAGAAAACTTCATCCCTTGATATCAGTGCTTAATATGTGAGAGTCATGAAGTTTCGGTTTCAAAGCTTCTCTCAAGATAGGTTGCATATTTTTTACGCGCTTGCTCTTCGGAACAGCGCGTTATCATTTCGTCACGATGTCTGTAATTTTCAAATTTTGAGCCGAAGTTGGTCTTGAACTAGGTTGGACTAACTGTTGAAGAATCCGTGCTTGGATCATTTGCTTTTGTATGAGGACCGGAATTTCTTACATTCGCCTCCCATCTCATTTTCCACTTTTTTCTACTGAGTATTGAGAAGTTCACTTCTCTTTCATTTATTGTTCGTTTCTTAATTCAATCTTCACTGCGCGATGTATTTCCTCTTGTCAGTTTTTCTGATCGGTTTATTTAGTATCCTTCTTATTTCTCCATTGTCATGCCCTTTCATATCTTCCACCATTTTCTTTGTTTGCTTGTTCACTATTTCCTCTATAGTTTCAATTTTTAATTCTTCTCTGATCTGTTTGTTACTTATGTACCATGGGGCACCTATTGCTGTCCTTATTACTTTGTTCAATGTTCTTTGTAGATTTTTCTTTCTATAATTATTCTCAACATTGTACCAGGCTGCGTACGTTATACTTGGCATAAGTACTGATTTGATTATCTTCAGTTTATTTTCCAGTGTTAGTTTGCTGCTTTTATTCAGGAGCGGGTATAGACACCCGTGAAGTTGTCTGGTCTTTTTGCTGTTTTCTTCCAATTGCTTACTGAAGCTTAGTTTTTCGTCTAGAATTACACCTAGGTATTTTACTTCTTCTTTCCATCCGATGTTCTGGTTTTCTATGGTAATATTTCCTGCTTTTTCCTTCTTTGAGTCTGTTCCGTTGAAAAAAACCGCCACTGTTTTCTTTGGATTTATCTTGATTCTCCATTTTTTGAACTATTTCATCATTCGGTCTATATCTGTTTGCAAGTGCTTCGTGACCGATTTACATATTCTTGAGGAATGGTAAACGGCTGTATCATCTGCGAACTGGGCTATCATGCATCTTGCCACCTAAGGTATGTCCGACATAAAAATGCTAAATAACAACGGACCCAAGACCGATCCTTGGGGCACGCCGGCATTGATTCTTCTTGTTGTGGACCTTGTTCCATCTATATTCACTTGGAATTTTCTATCCTCCAGGTAGGATCGAATGATTTCTATCAATTTGATCGGGAATTTTTGCATTCTCATTTTGAATATCAATCCTTGATGCCACATCTTATCGAAAGCCTTCTCTATGTCCAAGAATACGGCTCCTGTGTTGGTGGATAAGTCCATTTTTTCCTTTATATCTTCTATTATTCTAACCAGTTGTTGTGTTGTTGAATGCTTTTAACGGAAGCCAAACTGGTGATCGGGTATGATTCTCTTGGCTTCTACGAAATCGGCCAGTCTTCTGTAAATTACTCTCTCTACTACCTTGCTTAAAGCCGACAGTAGACTAATTGGTCTGTAGTTCACCGGGTCGTTTTTGTCTTTTCCATGTTTTCTTATCAATATTGTGTCTGCTGTTTTCCATCTTTCTGGGAAGTATCCTGTTCTTATTATTGCCCTGGCTATTTCTGAAATTTCTTCGAGCGCTTCTTCCGGCAAGTTTTTCAGCGGTAGATTCATTATTCCGTCTACTCCTGGTGCTTTTTTTTGAGGTTCTTGATTATGCCGTTTATTTCTTCGTTTGTTATATCCTGTTATTGTTCCTCGTGTGTGTCTGGGTTGACGGCTTCCGTATCTGCTACTTCTTCTATCAGTTTGTTAAAGCTTCCGTCCTCACATTTCGGTTTAGGTTTAAATTGTTCTTCTTAAGAATCCGCGAACATTTCTGCCTTTTCTTCATTTGTTGTTGCCACGTTGTTTCCCTTCTTCAATATTGGTATTTTCGTTTTTGTCTTCTTTCCGGTTAATGCTGAAGCCATTCCCCATAAGGACTGATCTTCCGTATCCAATTCTTCCAATTTTCTGATTTGATTTGATTTCACCTTTCCTTGTTTTGACGCTAACCCCTTTTTCTTCAAAGTTATCAACTGCGATTGGTGGAAGTTCTTGGTGACTTATGCCTCTCTTCACTAGGATAGCTGTAACCCCTTGTCTTCCGTGATCTCTATCCTTTCTGTAAACTTCGTAGTTCCTTATCTTCAGTGTTGTAGTTGGCTTCAACCAGGTTTCGCTTAAAAGTAGAACATCAATTTTATTTTCTTCCAAAAAGAGGGTTAGTTCCTGTCTTTTCGGAGTTACAGATTCAGCGTTCCAGAACGCTATATTCAAACTTTTGTAGGCCTACTATCCATTTATTTCTGTTTGAATAGTTTTATCAGTTTGTCCTGCTCATTTATGAAGGCTATCTTCTGCTCTGTTGTTGCATTCGTTGCACACAATGTAAGTGTCATTCTTCCTAGAATGACGGCTAGTTCCTCTTTGATTTTAGTTTGATTTGTCTTGGTTCTTTAGTCTTTGGATTTTTGGTTTCTTCTTTTTTTGTTTCCTTTTTCTCTGGGATGTTCTACCTTTGCGGTGGTCCTTGTTTTCGTCCTTTTTCGAGGATTTCGTTTCCGTAATCCGTTTTGCCCAGACATCCTCTTTGGGCAAACGTGCTTCTTTGAATTTCTTCTTCATTGCTTCCGGGTTATTGGGATTTTCCAAACATTTAATGTATGACGAAAGGTGGTCCCACCACAATTCGCGCATTTCGGTGACGATGTCCTTGGTTTTGGGCACTCTGAACTCATGTGCCCCTCTCCACATTTCATGCACTTGAACTCTGCATGACAAATCCTCTGTGCATGTCCAAACATCAGGCAACGGTGACACTGTATAATCTCCGTTCTTATCCTGAGGCTTTCCACTTGCACGGACAGCCCGCAGCAAATTGTCGATCTCCACCAGAACAAGCGGTATTGGAAATCCCTTCTGTCCCTTCATTCTTGTTACCTTCGTTACCAGGTAACCTTGTTTTGTTAGGTCCTTCATTATTTCCTCTTCGGTTGTTTGTACCAAAACACCTCGAAGAACCACTTTCAGTTTCTTCTCGCTCTTCAACTCGTAGGCGTGAAATTGTTCCTCACTTTCTTTCAGAGCTTTGTATAAGTTTCTGTAGTCGTCTTCTGTTTTCGGCTCTAGTTGTACACCTTGCCCTACTACCTTTGATTTCTTAATCTGGATTTTTTTCCTCTGGATCATTTCGTTTATATGACCCCATCTCAAAGGGTCCCTGATTATCAAGTGAGCTATTCTCTCACTTTTCACTGGTCCACTTGTTTTTCGTTCAGGTTTCGCTTGGTTTTCCGTCTTCGAGGGTGGCGTCACTTCCTGGTCACTTGCCTTTTCTTGAATTACTTCAATGTCCATCTCATCGTCAGATAAAACTTCGTATCTGTTAGATACTTGAGTCATCCTTTCTCCGTTGTCCTCACTATTTAACACTTTAGCGCTTTTCCTTGGTTTTTGGAAAATCGGTCCATCACTTTTTCCTTCACTTTCACTTTTCTTCCTTTTGCTGCTCTCATTGTCTTTCACCAATTTCGTTTTGAATTGACCGAACATATCTTCAAGGTCGTATCCATTTTTCGCCAACACTTTAGTCAGGGAGACAAATTGCTCAAAGACCTTTTCCATCGTGGAACCAACGATCACAGATCTGGACTCGACACGACACGAACTGATCACTCAACTCAACTCCACTTTCACCTCACTCGTAAACACGTCTGCTCTAGACGGCTGTCGCACTGACACTTGATGAATCCGTGATCCATTATGTCCGTCCGGCCGTGTGCGCACTAACTGAAATTTGAAATTTTCGGTTAAGGTTCGAAGCCTGAATATCTCGATTGAGTACGTTAGTAGACAAAATGGGCCGAATAGTTTTGGAGTTATATCTATATAAAATTTTCAGGTTAATTTCTTGATATCTCATGTAGTACTGATTGGATCGGAATTAAATTCTATAATTAGTTCTTGAATACCAACGCACAACTCAGTGCAGAACTTTGTACGGGTCTAGTGGTAGGAAAATTTTAAAAAAATGTTCATTCAAAAATTTCTGAATTTTTCTTGGGAAGTATTTTTTTCTGGAAAGTGTTGATCAGATTTCAATGAAATTTGGTAGAGACCTCAAAATCGAATACTGGTTTCGAAGTCCCCGCGAAATTTCATTGGAATCTGATAACAACTTTCCGGGAAAAAATAACAACGTCCCAAATTTAAAATCGATAAAATGTTCACTTTCAGAGATATTTGGAAAAAATAATGTCAAATTCCGTTGTTGTTCGAAATGTTCTTGTTATTTCCTTAATATATCAAGGAGAACAGATACGATCACATCGAAACTTTGTAAATAGTTTGAGAATATCCACACCCAACTTACTGTTTCGTGCGAATCTGATTGTTGAAACATTTTGAAAGAATTGTTTTTCGAAAATTATCCACATCCCCATCGAAAAACATTTTTTTTCTGAATTCATTAACCAGATATCGTTGAAATTCCGCACAGACCTTGAATTGAAATTTCTATTTCACAACAGTTCTTCAAATGTCGATCTGAACTGATGTTTATTTCCAGAGATATTAGGAAAAAATCATGTCCTATTTCGTTGTTATTTGAATTGTTGAGAATATTTCCTCAATATCTCGATAACTGTTGCCGCGATAAGACTGAAACTTGAAATTTACCTTGAAGTCAGTATTTAAGAACAGTGCTCCAAATTCCAGTTCGGGCCGGTATTCACTTTCGGAGAAATTTTAGGATTGAGGTTCATATTCAATATCTAAAGAAGAACAGATGCGATCTGATTTAAACCGAGTGGTTAGTTGAGGAATACCATCGCTCGACTTAATGCAAAATCTGGTGAGGATCGTAGAGGTAGAAAATCGTGAAAAAATATACGGAAATTTCGTAAATTTTTGTTGAAAAATTTTTTTACCGGAAACTATTCATCAGATTTCAATAAAGTTGGCAAGAACCTCGAGTCTGTATTTAACAACAGTGTTCCAAATCAGTTCAGTCTGATCCTATATTTATCTTAGGAGATTTTAGGGAAAAATGTGTAGAATTTCTTGGTTATTTCAACTCATAAAACACTGCAATGGATATTTATATGCGGAATCATAGGATGATTCCACCATTTTGCGAATTCGGGTTTTTTTATTGAACAGTTTCAACGAATATCCAGTCTTTAAATGGATATTCATTTTACGGTTGACAGTAAGGCTGACCTCAACCACAATAAAATTTTGTTTTGGTGAAAACTTGAACTGATAATCGATAATCGAATCGAAATTCTGCAATTGAGAAATTATGGCGTGAAGCTTTATGGAAAATGTCTTGAGAAAATAGCTCCGAACGTGAAGAGGCTCTCAAAAGCTTCTGACCTCACGTCAGTGCTTTTCCAGATTTTTTGTAACCTTGTACTTATATTTTTTCGAAGATATTGATCGAACTGTAAAACCTTATCTGTTTTACTTCACCCTATATTTTATCGTCCTTTCGAAAGTTGCCTATACGTTATGATCTCAGGAAAGTCTAGTTATAAGATTTCGAGACATCGATGGACATCCCGGAGGGAGAGCATATACATGGTTTTGATAAAGTATGGAACCAAGTAAATGTCTTTTGAATGAAAAAGACAACAATTATGAAATTTTGCAGTTGAATGCTATGGTGCAAATTGCATCTGATGTATAATATATTCCGGTTGAACTGGAAATAATCTCAACTTTTTTAATTTATATAGGATCTTCTATATCTTTGCAGATGTTGAAAGAGCTTGAAATTTCGAATGAGCACATACTGAGCTTAGTGTAAAAATCTATAAAAGCGAGGAATTGTTTCATGCTAATCAACTTCTTTTGGGGTTTTTTACATTACCGAAAAAAAACGTTCGGATAAACAAATTGATGTTGTGCATATGCATAGTATGAGTAATAAACGAGTACGATCCAGCGGTTACTGTTGCCAAAGTGTCAAATTCGAATTTACAATAATTCAATTTAACAATAAATACGATCTCTTTCACAAAAATAAAGCATTTTTTTTTGTACAATTGAACTTGTAGATAAGTGGGTCTTTTTGTCGACGGAAATAATGTTTTTCGTTGCTCATCAATAGGAAAAATGACAAAAATGGTTCTATTTTATTTATTTTAATTTCCGCATATAACCATTCCTTTGTTCTTTAATCTTTCGTCACGCCACTTAACGAGAAGGGGTATTTAACCAACAGCGAATAGTGGACGTTCCCCCGAAACCAGGAAACGTCTTCACCTTCTAGTAGAGAAGTAGAGCGCTAAATACTCGACCGAATCCGGACCACCTGATGGTTACAAAAACTGGAAGGTACTCACCTGAACTCAGTCATATAGTTATTGAACTGTATGAAGTTTTCTCAAAGAAAACTAACCATAACTCACCTGAAACAAAAAATAATGTTAATAACTAGTGATCATGATGCGGAACACTGAACCATACTGAAAGATTTCGTTCTCGAAGATCAACACAAAATTTGAAGCAATCAAATCATGAATCAATACACCTTGGTCGTCAGATAAAATATACAGCCATTTGAAATTTTGATTTTTCAATACCTCGAAAAATATTTATTTGATCGAGGTGAAACTTGGTTGGAAGATATACAGAATTATCCATGGAAAAATTTAAGGTGTTAACGAAAAGTTTTTGGTTTTTTGCGCGCATTTTCTGGGGAACAGCGTGCTATCGTTTTGTCCAAGTGTCTGTAATTTTCGATGATTGAGCCGAAAATGGTCTCAAACGGCTAGGTTGGACTCAATGATGACGAATCCGATGTCGAAATCGACTGTGTCCGACCGCCCGTAGACACGATTACGGTCGTACGGAGAATCCTATCAACATGAAACTTTCAGGGTAGGTTGCATTTTGAAATACGTCGGTAACGTTAGTTAATGGGCAAAATCGGCCGAACGGTTTCGGAGTTAAGGCCTTTTGAAGTTTTGACTTTATTTTGGCGACAATTCAAAAATGAATGGAACGATGGGATCAAAACTCCTGGCGACATTTTGTTGGGATCATACCATCAGTAATTTTTTTTTCACGAACTGTTCATCACATTTGAAAAAAAAAATTCAGCGCGAACTCTAAGTTCCATATTCCACAGCAGTGTAACAAATTTCAATTCGATACGGTTATTAGTTTTGCAGATATTGAGAAAATATATATGAAATTTCGTGGTTTTCTTCCCGATATCATTGTTTTTTTTGGTATAAAAAAAATTCGAATTTTTTCTTTCAAATACATATTTGGTTTCTTCCTATCATATTTTCCTCATTAAATTCTGTATGAATCTTCGAACTGTTATTTTTTGATGAAGTACTGGATTTCAATTCAATCTGATCTGTATTTTTTGAAATATTGGGAAAATAAAATTTTGAATTGGTATATCTGCGGAATCATTGGGTGGATTTTACCCATTCACGAATTCGGCCTTCGTAATTGAGGTCCAAACCTTCTCTATAAATATCGAGTTTCAAAGTTGTTCCTTTCGGAATTTTTTGTGTTTACGGTCCGGCCGTTAGGCACACAATAACTTCCGGAAGAAACGACTTAGAAAATCGATATTTGTAGACAAGGTTTGGGGCTTCATTACGAAGGTCAATTTCGTGAATTGGTAAAATCCGCCTAATGATTCAGTAGATATACCCATTGGAAATTCTATTTTTCCAATATTTCCAAAAATACAGATCAGATCGAAATGAAATCCAGTAATTCATCGAAAAAAACTAGAAAACCACTGCCGTGAAGGCAGCAGCTTTTGCGCACATGTTCAATCTCGTTGCCGAAGCGGTCATCTACATTGAGCATGCACGCAAAAGCAGCTGCCCTCACGGCAGTGTTTTTCTAGATTATTTTTTCTGTATTTACCAAAAATATGTCTGTTATGACCCTTTGATGTGTGATAACTTTGTCAAATTTTGACAAATTTCATGGTATTCTGGGGCTTCAATGTTGTAAGTGTAATAAGAGCTATGAATTCTACTCAAATCTACGTGAAACTTAACAGAACTATATGGCAGTCGGTCGAAACATGTAGTTATGGAGGACAATCAATAAACAGAGCAAGACTTCCATTACACCGTACATCTTCTGTTAGTTATGGGATAAACGGTACCGAGAAACGGCCGGTGGCCACCCTTAATGAATCACCCGGTATATACAGGGTCTTTCACGAGGAACCTCACCCATATTTATACGGGAAACTGCTGAACGTATATTCATGAAATTCAGCACTTATAAGTATTTCACGATGCTGATGAAATCTAAAATATTTTCAAGGCATAAGCACCTCCGGTTTTTCCGGAAATGACGTCAACTTCCGTTTTTCAAATTAGAACACCATTTTTTTATTGCAGAAATAGATTCCTTAGAAAATTTCAATTTATTTTGATGTAACATTTTTCAGTTTTGGTTGGAAAATTCTCTCTGAGCGGGAAAATTCGAAAAAAAAATCGAAAATAGAGCTCCGCTGAAACAAGAATAACTTCGAGGTTTTTGGATGGAAAATTTTCATTTTTGGGATTTTTCAAGATGTAAGATTGATGTATCCACTTTGAAAATCGAAATCGCGATTCATGATACAGGGGGTGAAAAAATCGCTTTCAAAGTTAGGGATGACAAAATCGTGAAAAATCAATTTTTTCAAATTAGAACCCCATTTTTTTATGGCAGATATTGAATCTACGTTGAAAAATAATGTGAGTGTATGCATCACACCCTTGCCCTAAAGTGGATATTTTCTGAGTTATTCACAAAAAACTGTTTTCGTCTTGAATTTTCAGCTATTTCTTTTCCCTTCACGCCAAAAAATAAGACATTTTTAGGAACTGTTACTTAAACCATGTTTTAGATTTTACTACCCTAATATGCAAGAGAAAAAAGTTACAGGTTGTTCCTAAATAGATGGCGAATTTGGATTCGAATTTGTATCGGAAACCTCTTTATTTCAACTAATCGGCCATCGGTTTTCTCTCCAGTGATAAATAAATAATTCCTTATGAACCATATGCAAAAACTTACCATGTTTTACATTATTTTTTTTTAATGATAGATATCATTAATTACATCTGCCAAATTCCTCTTTATTCAGTAGCATTTTGTGTTTACTATTAATTTGGTGATAATTCGTATTAAGTTATAAAATCGATCACTATGCCTAATTTTACCAATGAAGATTATTTAAATCTCATTCTACTTCATGGAGAATGTAATAAAGTTGTAGATAGAACGATTCGACTGTTCATTGAGAGGTTTCCTGACCGACCCAGACCAACGAGAGATACCATTAACAGAACCATGACAAACTTGAGAAATGTCGGATCTTTCGTTAAGAAAACTACACACAGAGAAAAAAGTGTAGTAGAAGATGAGAACAACGAAATTACAGTTCTTGCATATTTTCTTGTGAATCCTCAAAATTCTCTCAAAGATGCCGAGATTGATCTGGGATTATCTCAATCGAGTGTTTGGAGAATATTAAAAAAACATAAAATGCACCCATATAAATTCAATAGGGTACAGCATTTGAAGGAAACTGATTTCGTCAGGAGAACAGAGTTTTGCGAAGCTATGATGATTCGATTTCAAGAGAATGAAAACTTTTTGGACTGTATAATTTGGACAGATGAATCTAAATTCACAAAGAATGGTTCTTTCAATAGGCATAACAGTCATTATTGGGATGAAGAGAACAACCACCACTTCAGACAATGGAACTTTCAAGAGACCTGGAGTTTCAATGTTTTTTGCGCCATCAAAAATAATGCAATTCTCGATGTTCACATTTATGATGGGACTTTAACTGGTAAGATAGAACACTACTCATGTTTGCATTATTTAAAGAATGTTCTCCCTTAGGAGATAGATATTCTGCCATATTGACTCAAATAATTGAGCCGCTAGTACAGAACCATAATGACTTATGGTATCAACAAGATGGCGCGCCTCCACACAATTCACTCAATGTGTCAAATATCCTCTACAGGCTATTTGAAGATCGATGGTTGGCGAACAATGGACCACATCCTTAGCCACCACGTTCTCCCGATTTAACTCCTTTAGACTATTATGTTTGAGGTAGGATAAAAAATATTGTCTACTCAACTCCCCTGACTGATAAAGAGGACTGCATAGAACGAGTCAGAAATGCGTTCAGGTTTGTTTAGATTTTTAGATTCATAGTTTTGAAACTCAATTTGGTTTTTAAACACTTTTGCAGATCTCTTCCTCCCGATGAAATAAGAAGAGCAAACACGAAGCATTCCTAAGACGTATAAATAAATGTCTAGAAATTAACGGTCAAAACTTTGAGCATCTTCTCTAGTTATAACTGCGAGAGTTTGCCATGGTTCTCCTAATAGTAACTTGAAGTCGGTTTCAAGAAGGGGTGAAAAATCTACAGCATGGTTCAAATAACAGTTCCTGAAAATGTCATCTTTTTGGCGTGAAGGGAAAAGAAATAGCTGAAAATTCAAGACGAAAAACAGTTTTTTGTGAATAACTCAGAAAATATCCATTTTAGGGCAAGGGTGTGATGCATACACTCACATTATTTTTTAACGTAGATTCAATATCTGCCATAAAAAAATGGGGTTCTAATTTGAAAAAATTGATTTTTCACGATTTTGTCATCCCTAACTTTGGAAGCGATTTTTTCACCCCCTGTATCATGAATCGCGATTTCGATTTTTAAAGTGGATACATCAATCTTACATCTTGAAAGATCCCAAAAATGAAAATTTTCCATCCAAAAACCTCGAAGTTATTCTTGTTTCAGCGGAGCTCTATTTTCGATTTTTTTTTCGAATTTTCCCGCTCAGAGAGAATTTTCCAACCAAAACTGAAAAATGTTACATCAAAATAAATTGAAATTTTCTAAGAAATCTATTTCTGCAATAAAAAATGGTGTTCTAATTTAAAAAACGGAAGTTGACGACATTTCCGGAAAAACCGGAGGTGCTCATGCCTTGAAAATATTTTAGATTTCATCAGCATCGTGAAATACTTATAAGTGCTGAATTTCATGAAAATACCTTTAGTAGTTTCCCGTATAAATATGGGTGAGGTTCCTCGTGAAAGACCCTGTATAATTGATTCAATGGCACTCAAGAAAGTTCGTTAGATGATTCTGTTTACTAATGGTTAGATGCTGCCACATGGTGATCTTGTTGATTGATCTTTATTTTTAGGTCGCATTATATGGAATGAACCGCGATAGGTACATCTACTACATGAAAACGAACGATTGATTAAACTAGACATTGTCTGGCAACGGTGTGAAAATTTCATGAGACTATAATTAGGTTCGGTACCTACGAACAATTTCAATATCAATACGTATTATATTAAACGGGTCGTTTTTGAGAGATGTCTGTTTTCACATTTGTCAGTTTCTATGATTTAATAATATTTTTGGAAAGTTGTTTGTGCGAACGCTTTTTTGTGGAAAACATGCCCAACTGTCTGAAATTTCCGAATTATTTTCGGAGAATTGTCTCAATCTTTTAGATTGGATCGATAAGAAGAAAACGATATTGAATTCGATTCTGACGATTTGTGACAGTTAAATTCGTAAATGGACCGAATCGGTAAAATAGTTTCAGTGTTGCACTCATTAGAAATTTGGAGAGGATTTCCTCCATAACTCAAAAATGAAAAAAACGGTCGAATTGAAACTTTGTAATTAATAATAATAATAATAAATTCATTCAATGAGTATAAACACTCATGAATAACCTTTCCATCAACATTATTACATGGGCTATCAATTAATAGTGTATATGAAACAATAATACAAATATAGACAGACATATAAAACAAACAATTGGTAGAATAATCTCGTCAATGAGCTCAAAAATCACAAATGTACACTAACAAACTTATAAGACCATCTTTCCAAAATTCCTCAACTGGGTTATATGCTTTCTTCATCAAAATATTCGTTAATTCTTTCTTCAATTTCAACCTTGTCATTTTTTTGAAAATTTCCAGTAATCTATTATATATCAGTATTGCTTCGTGGTTAATACTCAACTGGGCTGCCGTCACTCTATGGTAAGGCACAATCAGCCTCCCTGCATTTCTGGTGGTGTAATAATGATAATGATCATTTTTTTCTAAATTATCTATATTATCATGTATATAAAGAATGCAATTTAAAATGTACAGGGAACTTAGTGACTTGATATGTTCACCCTGGAAGTGTTTGCTGCAGCTTTCTGTCATTTTGAGATCGCATAAAATGCGTATGGCATGCTTCTGTTTAATGTTTGATTGAGGTATACTAAAACGAATTTCAATTCAGCAGTTCATACCGTCGAGAGTTTGAAAGAAATATTTCATAGGAATCCCTTAATATCTGACACAAACATTTCAGTGAACATTTGACAACAGTGTATCATATTCGATATTTTTCCTCGGAAATATTGAGAAAAAGCATAATTCAAATTTAGTTGCTATTTCCTGAATTATTGCAGCAATATCTCTTTAGCAAAGTATTTTAACGAGCACCTAAGATAACTGTATTTCACATTTGTGCTTCCTTCGATGTTTTTCAATTAAACCATCCCCAAAAAATGTGCATTCGTCTTCTTGTACTCTCATCTTATTTCAAAAATCAAAATTTTTCGAAGCCTCAAAAAACTGAGATTTTCTATATCTATGACACTTCGGCAAATTTCGTCCTTTTAACGAATCTTACTGATCTCTATGGATAACGAAAATATTCTGGTCATTTGTGGCTATACCGAGGGCTACATATAAGAATAGACAGAAGGTGATCGAGAGCTGGAAAAAAATAAAATACTTAAATTTTTTCATTGCAGAGTGACACGAAGAATTTTTGACATTGCAATCATGTATTCGTGCATAATCGAATAATAAAGTCAATAGCATATCGTGGGCTTAGGTGCAGTCCTATGGCCGATGGTAAATACAATAATTTCCTAAAGAAACAACTCGGAAACTAATTGTGGAGTAGGTTTGGAACTTGATAACGAAGGCTGAATTCATAAATGGGTAAAATTCAACCGATGATTCCGTGGGTATGCCCATTTGAAATTTCATTTCACAAATATATCCAAAAATACAGATGGGACCGAACTGGAATCCAGTTCTTGAAGGAAAAATGATAGCTCAAAGGTTCATGAAGAATTTCTCCAGGACAGTGATCATAAGATCGCAGAATATTGAATATTCGAATCACGACATTTTGCACAAAGTTGTTGATCAGTGTTTTCAAACTAGTTGGGTACCATACTTCATCATGGTTGAATCAGTATTTTCGAGTTTTTCCGGAAAAAACAACGATACTCAGAGAAAAACCACGAAATTTCATACATTTTTTCCCAATATCTTCGAAAATTACAACCGTATCTAATTAAAATTTGGCATACTGCTGTGGAATATTGAGCTGAAATATAATAGATTGTTTTCAGAAACATTTTTTTTTCGAAAATTATATTGATTATTTTCTAGATTTACTGACGGTATAAACTCAACAAAATTTTGCGAAAAGTTGCGCGTTGTTATGCTTCAACTAACTGCCACGTTTCAATCCACTCGCTTCAGTAGTTACTGAAATATGAAGGAAATAATCTCAACATTTCACCATACCAACTCAAATGAATTCTCCTCACGCTCTTTATAGTGACTTTGAACAGCCGATAGGCCAGACAGAATAGATTTTGACACCGGATTTGTCAGCAGTGAGTCCAACCTAGTCGCCTGATACCATTTTCGGCTGCAAATTCGAAAATAAACGATACCACGCGTGTGCGCGCAAAAATATTATCATAATCAAATGAAAACTGAGGAACATTCTTCATAGTTTCAGTTATCTTCAGAAATAATCATGTAGTAATTACTCGAAGAACGTGCCTATCAGCCCCTTGAAATGCTCGTAAATTCTATTTCTGTACGAACTATAATTCATACAGTGCAGCGTAATTCAATAACTGTAGCCATAAAAATGTTTTTGTTGGTATTGTTTAGAAATTTTATTATCATTTATGAAGTGGATACGCAGTTGGTTATAAAATCGGACAATCATTATTTCGAAACCACGAGAAGTATTTGCGCATATAACATTTGTTGATGTTTACTTCCGTATAATTTCTTCCGTTGTATGAGCCTTCAGTTTCGCGATGAGGCGTCATATCAGCTACTGGAATTGATATACCGGGTGTCCTAGGAATACCGTTCGTTAGAATATTTTTGGGGAAGAATCGAAATTCTCGTTTGCAATTTCGGACTTAAGCTTTTACTATAGAGATGACTGAAAGTTATTTTTTTGAGGGACTTCCGGTTTCACCGGAAGAGACACCAACTTTCGTTTTTTGAATGGAAAGCCCCATATTTCCTAATAAAAATAGATTCCTTATGAAATTTTGAGTTGTCTGAATGTGAAATTTTTTAATTTCTTTCTAAAAATTCTTTTCAAACGTGAAATTCCAATAAAAAAATTGAAAATCGTGCTCTGTTGAAACATTCATACCTTCTAGGTTCTTCATTGGAAAAATGCCTTTCTAGAGCTTCCGCGAAAAGTAATAATAATGCTTTTGTCGCAATACTCAGAATAGAAACTCATGATACAGGAGATCACAAATGCGTTGTCAAAGTTGGCAATCTCAAAAACGTGAAAATTCAGTTTTTTCAAACGAGAATCTCATTTTTTCATGGCCATTTTGGAATCTACGTTGAAAAATAAGGTAAGTGTGGAAATAGCATCAATGCCCTAAAATTCATATTTTTTGAGATATGCAGTCACTTTTACATTTCTTATATCCATCTTCTAAAAAATATAAGCAAAACTCAAATTCAGAATTTCTACGAAAACAATCTAAAATGAATGTTCAGTATGTCCTCCATTTCCTTCGAGACAATTTTTTTTTTCTGAAAAGTATAAAATTCGAAATGTGATCGCGTATATTATTTTTTTGGAATATTTCTGAAAATATGAATTTTCGGACATTGGTGTTATTTCCACACCTACATTATTTTTCAACGTAGATTCTAATATGGTCATGAAAAAAATAGTTTCTAATTTGAAAAAACCGAGTTTTCAAGTTTTCGAAATCACCAACTTTGTCAACGATTTTGTGACCTCCTGTACCATGAGTTTCATTTCTGACTATTGCGACAGAAACTTTATTCTCACTCCTCGCGGAGGCCTTAAAACGGCATTTTCACATTTCACATTAGGACAACTCAGAATTTCATAAGGAATCTATTTTCATTATAAAATATGAGGGTTCCCATTTGAAAAACGAGAGTTGGTGTCACAAACCCACGAACTTCAAAAAATGCACATTCAGTCATCTCTATAGTAAAAGCTTAGGTCCGAAATTGCGGACGTGAATTTTGATTCCTTCCCAAAAATATTCTAACGAACGGTATTCGTGGGACACCTGGTATTTATTGAACTATAAGATGATGCACTTGGCAGTTCTTGATCGCATTTTCTGGGGAACACTGTACTATCGTTTCGTTTGAATGTGTATTAATTTAATGAACGACTAGGTTGTACTTACCCTCTGTTGACGAATCCGATGTCACAATCGATTCTGTTTGGCTGGATAGGTGGTCGGTCGAGAACACGATGACCGTCGAAAGAAACGAGTTAGCGACTAGAAACAATCAGGATAGGTTCTGCATCAGAAAGCGTAGGTTAAGTTCACTATAATCGCTCAACTCCGCCAAACGGTATCGGAGTCATTTGAATTTCAATATCTTTAGAACCAACTTGAGAAGACCGATTACACCTCGGTCGTGAACTATATAGCATTCCGAAGCGAAACCACTTGTAATCTTTTTGAAATCGTAAGTTAGTAAAATTAGAACAAAATTCCGAAATTTTTCTTCAAAAAATGTATTTAACCAAGAACTATTCATCATAATTCGACGAAGTTTTGCATACCTTGAATATATCACAACAATGTTTAAAATTTCAGTTATTACGAATTCAATTTTCGGAGATATTGGAAACAGATATGTAAAATTTTGTGGATTTACCTTGGTATCTTTCGTATTGACAAAATATTTCCGAAATACATTTGAGATATAACTTTATGGTTGTAAGATTCTGCTGCACAACTTGGTGCAAAATAACGTGACGATCATGACGTAAGAACAATTCGAAAAAACTCTATTTTCAAAATTTTTGTTGAGAAAAGCTAAATATTTATTAGATTTCTTATAAAGTTTGCACAGATCTTGAACGCCATATTTGACAACAGTGAACCAGATTTCAGTTTGATCCAATATAAATTCTTGTAGATATTGAGAGAAAATATGTTAAATTTTGTGGTTTATTACCCCGGTATCATTGATATTTCCAAAAAAAAAATTAAAACATTCTGATAAAACCATAATGAAACGTAGTTACTAGTAGTAATTATACTGATGTAGAATTCCGTGATGTTTGTGTCATTGATCAAATCGATCATCGTTTCACGTAATGACCACGCTAAACCCACCGTTACCTACCGATGGAAATATTTGGTGAACATTCTTTTTTGTGATCCTAACGAAATTCTGCAATAACCTGTCTGAATCTATCATTTTTCAATCGAGCATAAACTTCAATTTATTCCAGCCAACCTCCAATATTGGAAATAATGGAAAAGTGACATTTTGAATGGGTATATATGAGGAATCATCAAGTGAATTATGCCCATTCAAGGTATTCTGCCTTCGTCCACACGTACTTTATGATAATTTCCGGAAGGAATAACCCAGGAATTTGATATTGGAAAAGTCCATAGAAAAAAGATATCTGTCACAATTTCAACTAATAATAAATAATTTTCATGTTGTCTCAATATTTCAGCAACCACAGATCGAAACTTTTTTATCAGTTATTGAATACCATCGTGCAACTGCAGAATTCCATTATGCCCGTATCGTTAGTGAATAGTAAAGCAACTTTTTCGAGAATTTCCCAATTTTATGTAGATAAATGTACGTGCGTTTCCAGAATTTGTTTCGGAACGTGTGTAACAGCTTTAGCGAGCATGTTCGATGGAGATGATCGCATTGGCAACGAAGTTGAAAATTTGTGCAAAGGCTGCAGCATTCAAGGCAAGGCTTTTAGGTTTTTTTTCTTTAAAGTATTTCAATTCGATCTGATCTGTTTTTTCGGAGATTTCGAGGGGGTGAAATTTTGAATTGGTATATAAACGGAATCATTGGGCGGATTTCACCCATCCACGAATTCGGTCTGCACAATTAAGCCCAAAACCTACTCTACAAAAGTCGTTTCTTTCGGGAGATATTGACTAAGAAACTCGATATTCGCAGAGTAGGTTTGGGTCTCAATTACGAAGGCCGAATTCGTGAATGGGTTGAATCAACCCGATGGTTCCGAAGATAAACCCAAAACTATTTTCTTCTAATATATTCGAAAATACAGATGGGATCGAATTGATCTAGTACTCTAACTGAAATGACAGTTCGAAGGTTCATACAGAATATATAATGAGGACAATATGATCAGAAGATCACAGAGTATTGAATATTTGAAAGAGAAAAACTTTGAAATTTTTTTTTCAGATTGTTCTAATGACACGATCACTACGATGTGGTTGGGAATATGACGAAACTCTTTGAAAAATATTCGCTACTTAAACGTGCTCATGTTACTTCTTCAAAATAAAATAACAAGGACAGCACATGATGTTCTTCAAGAAGATAAATAAATTATTGCATTTTCAACAGAGCAGCGCTCACTCACATTTTGGGGTTTATGTTAGAGGATATTTGCAGGATGCTGGGTTGGACGACGTGGTGCAATTGAATGGCCACCAAGATCCTCCGACCTAACACCACTGGATTACTTCCTCAGGAGATATCTCAAGGACAAAGTTCATCAAAACAGGTCGGCTGATATTGAAGATCTAAGAAATAAGATAAGAGTGGAAACATATAACATACCAGTTGAGAACATTCGGTATTCCATAGGCAGTTTTTCCATCGACTGGAAGCACCCAAGTAGAGGGTGTAATAATAGAAGGTATTAATATGATTTTTTGGATTTGAAAGAGAGGAATAAAAAAAAAACTATCGTAAGATTCCATATGTCATGATCGTTTCAACGAGCCTATACATGACATATGTTGGGTGGCGTTGCAGCTAAGGGGTAGGGAAAAATATTTCATTGCCAAAAAATATGTTTAATTCAAAATTAATTCAGATGTTCCAGTTTTTTGAGTCACTGATTTGAAAGATATCAATTTTATAGAGGAATTTGGCGAAACTCTGTATAAGCGCCCACACTTCAGTCCCAAACGGTGCGTCATAATCATTTGTCCGCTCATTGAACAATCAGTCTATTATGAAAAGCTTCAGTGAGGGTTTATTCAACCCCTTACCTGATTCTACATTACATATTCTGAGGATTATACGATACCGGCTGTTTTAATTTCAGGAGATGTGAATATCAATTTCTCGAGTGAGATATCACTTTTCACCCTCGGTTTGCTTCCGTCATTTTTGATTGATTATTAAAGACGGCACATGCCTTCCACGGGAAATGGTAATGCTCTTAAGTGGTATCATGAATAGAAAGCCGATATCGCAATATGCAAACCCTCTCCTTATGTTTTTATGCAATATGTGCACGTCAGCAGAATATATATTAACTGATCTATTATTCTGTTCGTTATGGAAAAAACACTTTGAAACTGCATACATTTTGAAAGCGGATGACATGCAATTTTTCTCAATGGAAATCATAATGTTGGCCTGCACTGACGAAGACGTTTTCTGGGCATTTTGGAGGGCCTGCATATTATTATTATATTGTATTATATTCTGCTTGGTTCCGCTATAGAACCTCCCAGAAGCTGATATTCGGGCGAGTTAGGAGACATTAATGAATTCCCAGAAAGAGTTCTCGGTACTACACAGAAAAAAGGATTTCTTTAACCAAATATATATATTTTTCAATTGAATAAACCTTTCTTGAGAACAATATTTCAAGATTGACCAAAACACTTCTCTTTGCGCGAATGTTCTAGGGAAACAGCGTGCTATCGTTTTGACCAAATGCCTGGAATTTTCGATGATGGAGCTGAAAATTATCTCAAATGAATTGGTTGGACTCACTGATGACGAATCCGGTGTCGAAATCGATTCTGTCCGGCCTCCCGGCCGTGGACACGATAACTGTCGAACGAAGCCAGCTAGCGACATGTAGGGTAGTTCGCGCATCGGAATGCCACAGTTAGGTTTGTTTATGGGCCAAATAGTTTCAGGGTTATAGCCATTTGAAATTTTGAGGTTATTTACCTCATATTTCAGGAACTACCGGAGCGACTGGATTGAAACTTGGCAGTTGGTTGAAACATAACGACGCGCACCTTTGAGCAAAATTTCATCGAAATCGCATAGTCACTAAATCAAGAAAAAAAATTTTTTTTCGAAAAATTCTTATTTCTCTGAAACTATTGTTCATATTCGAGATCAATTCCAGGTTATATCTCGAACTTCATTTTTCACAGAAGTGTACCAAACTTCAATTCGATACGGCTATTAGTTTTGGAAATAATGAAAAAAATTGTAGAATTTCGTGGTTTTCTTCTCGATATCGTTTTTTTCGGTACTCAAGAAATACTGATTCAATCATGATGAAACTTCGCACCTAGTTTGAAGATACTGAAACACAACTTTGTACAGAATTTCTTGATGATCGTGTGATTAGAACAGTTTGAAAAAAAAAACAAATTTTTTCTTTCGAATACATATTCAATACTCTGTGATGTTCCTATCATATTATCCTCATCGATTCAGTATGAACCTTCAAACTGATATTTTTCGATAAAGTGCTGGATTTCAATTCTATCTAATGTGTATTCTTCAAATATTCTGAAAATAAAATTTTGAATGGGTATATCTGCGGAATCATTAAGTGGAAATTACCCATTCGCGAATTCGTCCTTCGTAATTAAGGTCCAAACCTTTTCTACAAATATCGAGTTTCTAAGTTGTTTCTTTCGGTAGTTATCGTGTTCACGGTCCGGCCGTTAGGCCGACACTCATTAAAAGTTTTATTTTTCCAATATTTCCAAAAAAACAAATTAGAAAGAATTGAAATCCAGTAATTTCTCGAAAAAAAATCTAGAAAAGCACTGTGTGAAGGCACCAGCTTTTGCGCGCATGTTCGATGTAGATGATCACTTCGACAACGAATTTGAACATGCGCGCAAAAGCTGCTGCTTTCACGACAGTGCTTTTCTAGATTTTTTTTCGAGAAATACATTATTCCGTAATGTATAAAGCCGCGTACAGACACGCGAGCTGAGCGGCTTGTGAGGCAAGTTAATTGGGCTGCCTCGCAAGTGTAGACGGTTTTTTTAGCGGGAGCAGAGCGGTGCGCGAGCCGCTAAACTCGATCCATCCGATGTCGGTTTTTACGGCGAGGCAAAAGGATTCCTCAGGCTCAGTTTGGACGGTAAACAAGTAGCGTTGGAATGTTTTTACGATGTTGAGAGCAAACCGCTGTGTTTCGTGACGCTATCCGTCTTGATGTTATTCATAGGCGTATCGTTTGTATGGAATTGTTCTAATGAAATAGAATTTAAATAAAAATGCGGATCAAGCCGTGAGATATATTTTGTGAATTGAATCGTATAGGATATTTTTCCGAAATAATTCTCACTGAAAGAATAGATATAATGCATAATTCGCTACTTTTCATTCTGTCAATCATCTATAATCAGAGACAAAAAACGAACGATTAATTACTTCGCGGTTGTTTATCAGATGAAAAATATCTTTAGGTATATAATGGTAAGGTCGTTTTTTTTTGGAATGCAACTGTAATGAAATGTTTCGGCAGATTGGCCTCTTGTATTTTGATATAAGCGTATTCATCAAGGTAGTACCTTCTTTGAGTCTATATTGATATTAACCCAAGATGATTCGAAATTTGTGCCGTAAAAACTTAGAGTTAACGAAATAAATAGGGAAAAGCAACTGTAGTTGCGATTTATTTTTCTAATGGTATAGAGAGTTAAATTTATTTTAGCCTTTGAAAAGAGCGTCAGGACACTATGAAAAATGAAACAGTTTGTGAGAGAGTATGGATTAGAGCGTTTTTTGTATTTGTATTTGTATTTTTCCTAATATCCTAGGCTTTTTTTTTTAGTTTTGAATAATATAACTATGTAACTTCTCCATTCAGCATGAGCTTCGTGGGACCACATCAGTTATTTTGAATAATCAAAGGGTTGAACGAATTCTGTTCTTGACTTTTCCGGTTGGTTCACAACGTGAATATATATTTCAAATCATTGTGAATAAGCTTATAATGTACAATATTCTAATGGAATAATTCAATAATTCATCAATTTTCCGTATTTCCAACCACATTCCATGAAAACCTAGATTTCCCAATCATGCCCATTAAATAATTTTTATATTTAGCATCATTCTCATTCGTTATATCAGTACACGTTGAAACATATGAATTCTCGTAAAATAATAAACATCTGTTTTATACGCTGCTGTACGGGCTACTGGGAAGGGGCTCGCGAGCCACTGCGGCTCGACTTGGCCTCACATTTCGCTCAAGGGTGCCTCGCTGTGTCTATTTTTTCGCGAGCTGCTCATGAGCAGCTCTGCTCCCGTGTCTGTACGCGGCTTTAGAACTACGAGTCAGATTTCGTCAACAATTTCATCGGGTTTCAAATTTCCTTGTTAGAACGAATTTGGTATACACGATAAATAAGGTATCAACCGAAAACCCCTTCGACGTAGGATGAGATTTAAATTAGTCCTCACCAGTAATAGTAGGCTTCCTACTAGTGGTCCTGAAGGTATAATGTTTCTGCAATGAACAAGTTCGACGTTATCCAATTTCATCCCAACAGGTACACATTATTTCCAATTAACCACAAACTCGGCATAAACGTGAAATACACCTGCATTCCTCATTTAAACTTCAATTCTGAACTAATTAAATCAAATACCAATTTGAATTTCGCTGCAGCATATGCTACGGACAGTTGCAAAATTTACTAATTAATTGTGTGGTTTGAACTTTACGCTATAAGAATGTGTATAGTCGGTTTAACTGAATATACATATATCATGCATAAAATGAATGCCCACAGAGGAAATGGATCTCTTGAATCAAATATGAATATATTCTCGAATTAAATAATCTTCCCCCAAGAATAATAATTTGGAATTGAACAATATACATGAATTTTTTCGAATCGAACTTAGTTGAACCAAACAAAACACACGTTCTCTTTACAAAGAAAACAATTTCAGCTAATCATAATTCTCTTGGATCAAGAATATCATTTTTTTATTTAATGTATTCTGATTTCGAAATCACGTACACGGGACCTCCTCAACCAACAAGCGGTATCAGCGCTGAAGACGCGTATGGAATGTAGAATCGCAGAACATATGGACATTTGATGGGAAACAACGCCATGGCCGCCAAAGTGAATAGTGAACAAGTGCGATCGTGTTTTTGATGGTGCATTATGAATTTGGTGTGAATGAAGAAATACTTATCAAAATCAAGGGAATTTGTCGGAAACAGAGTTCGAAAGTCAGAAAGAAAAGATTGGTTTTCAGAATAAGTTTGTGAGTTTCATTAATCGATAACAAAGTTTGAATTGAAATATGTGGGTACATGCCTACATGCATGTGTGTTATGCACAAACATTGTCACATGTATACCAACATTAGTGAACTCCAGACAACACAATTTTATTTTAGATTGGAGATCAAGAGTAAACATAGTAACCAACCAAATTGTATCAAAAGACTTCTGCTTTTGCATTTTTTCTTGTGAGAAGGTGATCCTCCATTTGCACCTAATTTATGATTGATATCTTCAAGAATTATTATGAAAGGCCTCTTAAGATACCACACCTTTTTAGTATTTTAGAGCCGCTGATTGCAGCGAACATATTATATTCTTCTATTTATTATTACTGGAGCTCCTTTTTCTCCGTGAAACCAATTCCTATATTATATTCTCTTGGTGAAAGAAATTGAAATCTTCCAGAAAAATATTCGAAATACAAAAATGAGAAAATAGCAAACATATCCAGTAATTGTTGCAAGATTTCTCATTTGGATAAAACCTGATTCCGCTTGAATCAAGAGTATTCTTGTTCACATGTGTCAAGAATATTCCACCGAAAAATCAAACTAATATTTGGTTGGATCTATTCAAGAATACCATTCTCTTGAGCGAATATTGATTTAAGAGAACCTTTTTTTCTGTGCGGTAATCCTTCACATGTTTTTGCCTGGAAGCGATACGAAAAAGGTGAAAATAACTTCGAAAAGGGTTGCTATCATGATATATGATTAGGGATTTGGATGTTCTAATCATGGACAGGAAAAGATGGACTGCAATAATTCCACAAGATTAGTAACCTCTATGATGAGCCAAATATGTTCAACGGAGGATAAAGATGTAAAAGCTGTTAATCTATGTCTTCTTCTGCCTACATGGAGTACCACACTAAACCAGTCGGTAAGATATAAATAATAAGATATATCCCCAACCATAGAACATGGAACATATGGATGAGGGTAGATATAGATATGTTGAGAACTGCAAGCAGCGTAGAACCACAGAATCGCCCACCGATGGCGCCACCGCCGACACATACTCAAAACCATGTTTCGTCAAAGTATGAACAAGTCTTTAGACATCGCTGCGGTTATCATAACCTGTGCAAGAGGATTCGGCCTATCTGATGAGTCCACCTCTGACATTGGGATGAAATAACCCTCTCAGAAGAGCGCCATCTCGCATTAATCGCCACAGATGGAAGGAATAAAAGATCTATCATCATGTTATCTCTTCTAATCACATAGAGGAAAAAAACCTCGTCTCTTTCACTCTGGCACCACTTTCCATGTCCAATTCGAGGGAAAGAAGCAGTAGATGTCTTCATGAAATGGAAACGTTTCATAAATTCACAACGACACTACACTTCGGAACAAGACAAACCAAATTTCCCCCATTGATAGAGGAGGAAGGTGAAAGATCTTTCATCTTCTGTCTTCTATGCGTGTAGGGCGAGCTTTGGAGTGAAAATGGGTGATGGAATGTAAATACACAGTTTTCACACTTAAATCATCTACACCTTTTGAATGCCTTCGATTATTGTAAGGTTCATTCCAACTGTTTAAAGTAGGTACTATGTGAACAAAATTATCGTACATCTGTCAAGGCACTAAAGACTGTGTGAATATTCTATGATCCAAATTAACTTCAAGGGTCCTGAAACAGTTTTGGGAAACCTCCCAGTCATTCGCAGGTCGGTAAAAAAACCAACAAAACGTTATTCTGAATGTCGTGAGGAAACAATTACCAAACGGCACGACTTATAACCGATCTCTGAACTCACGAAAGCTTCAAAAAAATTCATTGAAATCTTGGGAGTATCGATATGTACAATACACTATAATATTTCGGTTTATTTTTCGATATTGAATAATACATTTTAGTGATTGGTCATCAATTAAAAAGCACTGCCGTGAAGGCATCAGCTTTTGCGCGCATGTTCAATCGAGATGACCACATTGGCAACGAACATACGCGTAAAGCTGCTGCCTTCACAGCAGTGCCTTTTTACGTTTTTTTCGATAGAGTACTGGATTTCAAGTCGATCTAATCTGCATTCTTGGAAATATTGGGTAGATAAAATTTTGAATGGGTATATCTGAGGAATCATTGGGCGGATTTTACCCATTCACGAATTCGACTTTCGTTATTAAGCTCCAAACCTACTCTACAAATATCGAGTTACTAAGTCGTTTCTTCAGAAGTTATTGTCGTTACAATTCAGAAACACGATATTTGTAAAGTAGATTTTGACCTACCAACGGCTGAATTAACTCTGTATTGTCTCACGTGTAACGATGCCACTGGAGGCGAAATTTATTGCTATGAAGAGTTGACGTTCAAACTCAGCACCCTCTCGAGTGTTTTTGACAACGCTACGCAACGAAATTCCTATTTGAGTCATACTAATCCGAATTGAACATTTATACAGTTCGCCATATATTCAATTGCGACACCGAGTTATTCGACATAAATTGCGTTTTTTAGTGTGTGTTGGATATTGTGTGAATCAAGTGAACTCTTATCGATGATGAAATTTGTTTCAGATATCTTTCACATGAGGGTGTAAGATATACCAGATTGATTATTGAGAATTTATAATTTAATTTTATAATATTCTATATTCCAATCCTATCAATCCATCTACGTATTGGTTTTTGGCAGGAATCTCGATTTTTGTTCTAGGTTTTATTATCTTGTGCGCACATGGCTAAACCTTGATTTCTTGTTTGGTACCTATATATTACGAAATTGAAAGAGAATATTTCTTTCGATAAATTACATTGATTCGACATTCCTTTTGCCTTTGAAGAAGATAGAAATCATATTTACATTTAGTTATAAGCGTTTTGGATTTTAACGAAATGGGTTTCCTAACAAATAATTCATTTTTGTATCTCGATCTCATGGGCTCGACCGTCCTTCCGTATGTGCTCTAACTTTCGAAGAGAGGACCTAGCCACTTGAAATTATCAAATAAGGTTGGGAGTTCAAATATCTCGGTTTAGTTCGCTAAAGAGTGAAATCGATCGAAAATTTGCGGAGGACCATTTGAAATTGTGAGGTGAATTCTTCGTTATCTCACGAAAAACTGCTTCGATATAATCAAAACTTCGTGAATAGTTTTTGATAATCAACGCGCAACTTATTGCAAGATTTAGCGTGGATTCAGTCGTTAAAAATTCTGAGAAAATATTCATTCGAAAATTTTTAAAATATTCGTTGAAATTCGGAAATAACATTAACAAAATTGTTGCACATTTCACTTCGCTCCGATGTTCACTTTCGGAGATATGAGGAAAAAACTCAGAAAAGTACTGACGTGAAGTCAGCATCTTTTACGGTCTTGTTCAATTTCACGGATTCGGCTGCCATAATGAATCTCTTCAAGGCTGACCTAACCGCTGATCGTTAACACAATAAGTACCGAGAGAATCTGTTTGGAGACTTAATTATTGTAGAGGTTTTGATTTTAATTACGAATGCCAAATTCTTGAATTCCATCCTCTGAACCCGTAGATATATGAGTATACCCTTGAATTGATGATCCGATACATAGGTATTTTTTGGGGTATTCCGTAAATAATTAGCAATATCGATGAAATCAGTACGAAATTGAACATGTTTTCTCCCAATATCCCCCAAGATGAATATCCGATCACATTCTGAAATTTGATATGAGTACTGTTGTTAAATAGTAATCTCAAGGTCTGTGCCAAACTCCATGGTAAAGTTATAAATAATTTAAATAATTTTTTCGACAGAAATATAGTAAGTTATGCCCGGGCATTACTATAATGCCGGCCACATACGTTAAGGTCTACCGTCATAGGGGGATTTCGAGACACTGCTACGCGCTACGGAGAAGTACCGATAAAACTTAGAGGAAATCACCGCATGAAGCATAGAGTGTGAACAGACGACTGTAATAAGACGATTGAAGATCTATTGACGTCACTGTCCTGCATACACTATAGGATCCATTAAATGCTTCGACTAATTCACCCGTAACTATCGTGAAAGGTTGATGCTAACAAATGTTCTAAACTTTAGATCTTTTATTCAGAAAAATTCAAGGACTACATATTTGATTGGACTGAAACAGAGTCGTTAAGTTTTCGGTGTCGACTAAAGTGAAATTCCAACGGAAACAGACATATGCTTTTTGGAATAAATGAATTTTTGAAATGAATTTGCTGAATTTTCCTTTTTTTCCTCAGGAAAATCGGGAGATCTGATTGGGGTGAAATGATGTACTCGTTTATGAAATGGCGGCTTGAATATTACAGTGAAATTTCAATGAAATATATTTTTATTTTTCGAATTTTTGTGAGGATAATTCTTCTTATTGATACTGTTCATCTACCAACCAACTTGTATTTCGATCAGATAAATATTCTTCGTGTTATTCAAAATCAAAATCTCAAATGGCTATAATACGCAAACCATTCGGCAAATCTGTGAATTTCGAGACTCTAGCTCCCTTCTTACGAAAGGTGGAGCACACACCGACGGCCGGCCAGACAGCCGGCATGACAGGATCAAATTTGAACACGGATTCTTCATCAGTGGGTCCAACCTAGTCGTTTGAGAACAATTTCAGCTCAAAATTCGAAAATTGCAGAGAGACGAAATGCGTCAAAAATATGCCAAATTTTGATGTTTGGAATTTAAACGTCATTGTCGTAATATGTTAAAAATACAAATGCAATATTGAAAATTTGTAATCCGCTGAAGAATACCAACGCGCAACCAGGTGCATCATTTTGTGTTTGTTAGGAAAAGATCATGTCCTCTTGTCGGTGCGTCAATAGAATTTTTTTGATGAATATTCTGAAATGCGATAGGCTTGATGTGGCTGCTCGCATTTCAAGATTCCATTCAGAAACACTTTGAATCACGCTTGTGGGAATAATATTTACTAGACGATATTGGTGGACAATCTCAAAGATTGTTTTATCTCAGTGCCAAAATTCTCATTTGGGCTACTTGCAAAGATGAAAATATGCTGAATAGCGCTGAACAATTGGCAAATTAAGCTGAGGAAACAATTAACGTTTGTGAAACATTTGCAACGTTTTTGATATAGCTCCGGTATAAAGCTCGGAAATAAAGCTATTTAAATTACCTGTCGTTTACCGCGTTCGATTGCAGGATATTTTGGGAGAATTTCGCATTATGTTTCAGATGTTTTCTAGGTTTTCTCATCCAGTGCCCGCAGAAAAACTACGGAGAATAAACTGAAAATTTTTATTTATGGAAAACACCGTGCGGACTGCAGGATTAGAATTATTTGTCAAGGGCAGATTCTGAAAGAAAATTTGCCCAATGAACAATATCGGAAAAATCCGAACTGTAATGTTTCAGGATCTAAATCTGTTTACTACATCAGACAATAACGAAAAAATTGCCGGATTATTCTTTTCGAAAAGGTCAAGTCAAAAAAAGTAATCGAAAAGAATTATCGAAAGACAAAAATTCCGCAAATTTTTTCATTATTTTCTGATGAAAGGTTAAATTTAGAACTCGACAGTTCACTTTATTGATCGTTTGCATTGTTCTGATATCGTTCATTAGTCAACATTATTCCTAGGAAGTGCCCTTGACGAACATTCACAATCTACAAGCAGCTAGGACGTTTTCTATAAAAAAAACATCCTTCAGTTTTGAACAGTTATTTCTCAGGTATTGAGAGTGAAAACCTAGGAAACATCTAAAACCTCTCTGTGTTGCCTGGGAAACGAATTACCGACTGCGTACCTAGTTCCGAAGAACAGGAATAAAATATAAGGCAAAATTCGATATGAGTAAGGCTAAAAGCTTCGAGGTCCTTCAGTCTAAATGAATGAATGAATATAATACACACAAACACACTTCAACCATCGGCAACTAGATTCACTGCCTTTTGTTATAAGTTTAAACTTAATTGTTGCTCGGATATTTCTATGAAGTGATCATAAAATTTGGAGAGTTTTGGAAGATGTGGTTTCGAATTATCCTGTAAATAAATTTTCTCGCGATCACTACCATTCCTATCGTTCCGCCTGATAAGGACCGGTGCACGCAAACGGTTTTTCAAGATCCAGCGTCATTGTAGTGCCTTACTTATGTGTGCATTCTACCACTGATGTGTACTTCAGACCAGGGGGATCAAACTTCTATGCGAATCTTGGAAACAAGAAACGTCAACTGACACCAACAAATCACGGTATGCAAATCACGGTATACACGCTTCTGATCTGCATGGTGTGCTCATTTGAAAAATGAGTGACGTCAGCTAGCAGAAAATACAAAGAGTTGTATATTCTGTGCTCTGAATTAGCATGCAAATTCAAAGCACAGAATATACAACTCTTTGTATTTTAATCTTGCTGGCGTCACTCATTTTTCAGATGAGCACACCATGTTTTTTACATCATGATCTGCATGATCAAGGCAATCAGCGTTCAGCGTTGAGAATTTGAAAAATTCTTGACCTGAAATTTGTCATGATGGCGGTTGCTGTTTGCTGTAGAGTTGTGGTCATTTTAGCACATAATAATTGATTAATAATATGACAGATCTGGTATGTGATAATATATTGATTTTAGGTAACAGTTGATGGAAATAATTCTTCTAGTAGTTTCTTTCATTCATTTTTAAATTTATTAGTATGTCAGGAATTACAAAGAAAGCTTTTGTTCATGATTGGATCAAATTCATATACAGCAATCTACCCAATGGACCGAATCAGATTCTTCCGAAAGACCGATCCCAATTATTGTCTTCGAAGAAACTCTGCTCTTTGAGTCCAAGTAGAAACTCATTATATGATTACGTCTAAATGTTATTTTCTGTCCTTTTAAAGTATCGAACTCAAGAAGACCATGAATTTGAGTGCTTTCAAAACAATGCCTAAGGTTGAAAGTCATGGAAACATTATTGATGGTTTAAACAACAGTCATCAACATGATACAGAAAAAGTCACTGTGTATCCTTCAACATCAAAACAGACTCTTTCTGAAAGGGAGTTTCAGGTGCTATCTTATATGAGGGGTATCAGATAGCACCGAGGATATCTTGTTTTGAAATAGTTCAAATAGTAATTTGGAATATTATTCATTTTAGCAGCAAAGAAATCCGTATTCAATGAAAAAAATTCAAAAGAATATATTTTCAAAATTGATGGAACTAAAATCGAGATTCTTTTCTCATCACCCAGGGTTATACAAACAGTTGAGGAATCGATACCGCTTCTTAATCGGCCTCTTTAACCTGTTTCAGATAATTTAAAATTCCAAGTTGATTGAATGGACGATTTAGATGAATATTGTGTTCTCATATTTGATGCGATATCCTTGAGTTCAGGGTTATTTCCGAGAATTCTGTAGGAATTATTTTCAAAAGAACCTATGTTTTATTTGGATCATTATGTATTTGATTGATAATTTATTGAAGAGACGATTCATCCTGTTATTTTGAGTCGATATTTATATTATTTATAGGTATTACCCGAGTGATTTACATGACCTTAAGTGGTATACTTTGGACAAATCTGCCGGGGTTTTGAATACAATGGACCTTTAAATAATAAATTTAATTTCATGTAATATCTTTGCTTGTTGAAAGTATTCAGTAAATATGAAGGTGAAAATCTCTTCAAGTTCCTAAATAATTTGTCAAATTTGACTAATAACTGGTTTTTCTGAAACTCTGTGGGAAAAGGTGTTTTTCATTTTAAAATGCTATGTGCAATAATCCCTTGAAGATCCATATGTAATACACTGCGGAAACAATTGCATATATTTATTATTTAAAGCACTGAAACCTTCCTACATAGTATTGTAGTTGGGTTTCATAACTTCATGATTATGTGTTCAATGAAGCTGAAACTATTGTTTCGTATCAATGCCCAGAAAGCTGAAATCAATTTAACACATTTTTGAAGTAAGCCACTCATTATTCAAATAGAATCTTCTGTATTGATAGCCATATTTGACTTCTTTATCGTTATATTCTGTTGATGACCAGTTGGTTATTGGCTTCAGTCCTGAACCCAATAACCAATTAGTCATCTTTTGTATTGATAGGGAATCAATTATTGAATGTGAAATTTTATTTCATAAATCTATAATTTGTAAATGGATTCATTTGTAATCATCATTTCATATCCAATATGTAAAAAACGATGACTTTAATACATTTTTGAAATGAAACTTCGCTCAGTTTTAAAATTCAACCCTACTGTTGAATAATTCAAATAAATTAGTTTCCCGCCGTTATTCAAAATTATTTCCTCCATCGACACCAACAAATGGCGGACAGTTCGATTCTCTGGTTAAGTGGGGAGTTAGCACTCCTTATATATTTGTATTCTGTGCTTCAAAGCGTAGGTCCGGCACACATACGGTTTTTTAGAAAACCGTATGTGTGCACCGGACCTTAGACATGCGACCTATATGCAAACAGGTTAAACTTTTCTCTCAATTTCGTTATTTAACGTTAATTACGTTAGACAACCTATATATATATATATATATTTGTAGGACTTGTTTCTAGATTTTATGGATTAAGTGGAATAATAAATGGCATTTCCTTATCATGATGAGTGGAATTATGTTATGAAAGATACATGAACTAGTTATATTCTATGGCAACGATTGTATGAATAAGTGAAAAGGACACTTTGTTGCAATATTGATGTTATGGAAATTTCGATCAATAAGTGAATTTTGAAACTGCAATTATTCTACTTCATTTATTCACCCAGTCTCCCAATATTGATGATTATTGTCCACATCCTAAACATAATTCTATGACCTTTGATATCCAGAATAAACAACTAAATTTCAATCCTCACCGTCACGGCGTGATATTTCACAAAATGATACCAACAAAATTTCATCCATTGATAAAGGGGAACGGTGTAAGATCTTTCATCTTCTGTCTTGAATCATCCTCTTCCTTTGTGGGGTGGATTTGGAATTGAAAGTGAGAAGTGGAATGTAAATACACCCCTTCTGCAACAGTGGTGCGGAGTTCCATATCTCTATTTAGAAAACAGATAGGAAACTAGTTTTATATGATGTTTAATTATTGCTCGAACTCGACAAATCAAAAACGTTTTCGGTGAAACAAGGTGCTTCATTTTTTCTGTGCGGGTCCAAGCTTTTTTTTGAAGGCAACCGGTACTTTTTATAATTTTTTCGGTTTCTACATAAAAAATAAAAACCTATATATATATATATATCTTTACCACAAAAATTCCAACGGTTTTCGAGATATTCTGCCTGACATTTCTTTTTTTCCGATATTCGTTAATCAAAGTATTTGAAATTATGAAGTTGTGACAATATCCATTAGAATTTATTTCTGGTCATATATTGAACACTGGGTACACTTCCTTGAACCGTATATCTGAAATAGAACTAGGATGAACAGCGAGAATAAACAGGGTATGACAAACGGCCTGTCACATATTGGAAATAAAATTGTCAGATTCTTCAAATGAATCACCCTATATTTATCGATCAATAAAAAGTACCGAAAAAAGATCTACAAATTTTCCGTTAGTAGTCCTTATGGTTAATTTCACTTGTTTTACTCGAGCTTTATTTGCTGAAGAATATTTCTATACCGCACTATTTAAATAAGATGTGTATCGTGGAGAGCTTGAACACGAAAGAGGACAATTCGGATGACATTTCGACTTCTTTTGGGAGAAATTTGCGAAAAAAAGTACTCACAAACGTAAGGTTTCGACTTTGCCAAGTATTGTAAAAAATTATCGATATCGACGAAGTAAGCGATCGATCCCGGCTCTTGCCTTTTTGCAGCTCGGAAAACTCTCTTCCTAGGTTTTTTACACCTGCTTCTCAAATGATCGGGCCAAAAAAGTTATCTATCGCTAAGAGTACATACATTAAATGCAAGTTGATATTGAAACATATGTTTAACATGTGTTCCAATTTCTTGAATGAAGTTGAAATGTTCGAAAGACTGTTCCAGCCTATGCAAGATAGCTGCTGTAATCTGCGAAGAGTATCCGTTATTAATGCCGCATCTTTTCAGAAGAAGTTGGTGGCTCGACAGTAGCCATATTTTATGCATTCCCATAAGTAAAAACCTAGAAAAGCACTGACGTGAACTCAGCAGCTTTAACGCGCTTGTTTACATTGCGAAATGTTGAAATTTTAATGAAATGAAAAAATTTTCAGAAAAAAAAGATTTTTTTCAAATTTTTCCATGGATAATTCTTCCTATTGACACTGTTCATCTTCCAACCAAGTTTCATTTCGATCAGATAAATATTTTTAGACTTGTTAAAACATCAAAATTTCAAATGGCTGTAGCACAAAAACCATTAGGCAGATTTGGCCCATTAACGAACTTAACCGAGATATTCAGGATCTTAACCTTACCTGAAAAAACCTAGTCGTTTGAAATCAATTTCGGCTCAAAATTCGAAAATTAGAGACATCGTGACGAAATGACAATGCGCTTTTCCTCAGAACGAGCGCGTAAAAATTAGTTTCGTTGAATCAGGTCATCTAGTAGGCCACTGCAGTTGAAACTATCATATCAATATCAAGTCTTTGAACGAAATCATAGCGAAGAAATATACATAGTTGCAATTTTTCATGAAATGAGCTCTTTGAGGTTGAACTAGTGAATTTAAACTTAGGGACTGCTGGACGAAATTTGGAGAACTTTTTCTGGTGCTTCTTATGGATCGTCAAAATTAAGGTATTCACTCTGAAATGAGGAAGATTCTCCCACTTTATATTTTCAATATGTGGCAGGCTGTTTTTCATATCCTGTATATAAAAGTTAAATTTCAGATACGCACTTCGAGGGAGTACCCAATGTACAATATTTGAACAGACATAAATTCCAATGGAACTTGCCACAAATTAATAATTTCAAATACTCTAAGTGACAAATATTGGAAAAAAAGACGTATCAGGCAGAATATCTCGAAAATCATTGTTATTTATGGGGTAAAGATTTGTATAAGGTTTCATTATTAATGTAGAAACCGAAAAATTAATAGAACATGCAGGTTGCCATTTGAAAAAAGTTGGGACCCGCCCAGAAAATATGGCACACCCTGTGTCACCAAAAACATTTTTAATTTGTTGAGTTTGAGCCATAATTAAACATCACGAAAAACTATATTCCTTCCTGTTTTCTACTAATCAGAGATATAGAACATCGCGCTACTGTTGCGGGACCCTGTATATTCCTTGTATTCTTTTATATACATAGAATGCAAAAAGCCGTGTCTTTCATACTGCTGCAGGACCTTGTATAGAACTTGGATTCTTTTATATACATAGATAGAATGGAACAAGCCGTCTCTTTCATACTGGTATCACTTTTCATTACGAATTCGAAAAGAAGGAGCAGTCGATGTTTCTAGGAAATGAACTCAAAACTAAACAAAAATGATTTGGAAAGAGACGGACAAAATTTCGTTCACTGAGGGGAAAGGTGCGTAAGATTAAACATCTTCTGTCTTTTTCTACCTGTGTGTGGTGAATTCGGTAGTAGAAGTGAGTGTTGAAATGAAAATACACGTTTTTTACACTTGAATCCTCATCTACACCTATTTATTGACTTTTTTTGTAAGGTTCATTTAAACTGTATCATGTAGAGAATGTGTGAAAAAAATCTGTGTGAATACAGAAATCAGCAAAGCTATTTCATGATTGACGTAAGGAAACAATAACCAATACCCTATTTCTTAACTCACAAAAACTTTACCCACTTCGATTATAAATTTCGGTTATTTCTAACAGACAAGGATATGATATTTATGAACCGAACAGAACTAGGATGTATAAGATGTTAATGAAGAAATAATTATTTTGATTACATTTGAGATCTCGATTCGTCGGATTACACTACATTATTTGTTGTGCCGGGCATTTAAAAGGTTGCTCATATGAATAATTCTGCTGAAAAGAACTAGTGCAGGCATGCTAAGGCAAAATTATTGAAAAAAATGTAGATAGAAAATGGCAAGTTTTCAGAATAATATTAGCATACCTAAAAGGCGGAGTTCGGAAGTTGCAGGCCATTGGTGAAAAACAACAGCAACTAAGTCTTACAAACACCTCCTACAAGGTTCATGTCAAATTTTAAATAACCCTATAATCAGTTTATTGATGTTATCGTCGTTAATTGCCGATAAATATAGATTTCGAGGAGGCTGTACAAACAACGACCTAAGACAATGCTGCGATTTTATTATATCACAGTAGCCGTCGATAATAAAAAGAAATTAATTTATTTTATTATTATTAATTTATTAACAGAAATTTTCGTTGGATTTCAAAATGGCCGCCGTTCATTTCTATACACAATCGATATCTGAGTGTCCTCCATAATATTTGTAGTTGCTTGTCGAGATTATCAATTTCTTCTTCTATTCTACCCGAAAAATAAAAGAAATGATATCAATTACGTGTGGAAAACAATGGAGACCATTATTAACACTCAAGTCAAATTGTTGGAAATGAATCGATAAAAGAAATAACAGTTTTTTCATTATCGACGGTCATTTTCATATAAAAATCGCAGCATTATAGTATGGCGTGATACAACCGCCCTTGATGCCGACGAAAAAATCGATATATTTAGGTAACTGTTGAATGTAAACTGAATACATTATATACATTTCAAATCAGAAGCAAGAGCTCCATCGATCACGAAAATAAACTATAGGTGTTCCGTTTAAAAAAACACAGTTTCAGATTTGCAACGCCATTTTGCAATAACTGGTACTGAACTATAAATATCCATGATAAATCCTGGATTTTAGCCTTTTTAAACATTTTTGTTGGACCTATATCAGCTACTAAAGGGTGTTTTTTAGAGGTATAGAACCTCAAGTTGGCAACAATGTTTTAACTGGCGGCCATTTCGTCAGCTGTCAAGTGATTTGTGTTTAGTTTGGAATTTCAACAAGGATAGACTGTCGCCTGAACCACGTTTCCATATTGTGCACATTTATTTTGAAAATAATAGTTCTCTTCGAAATAGGTGTCGCGCTCTACGTCCATTTTACGGTCAACATAACTGTCCATCAGAGCAATTAATTCGACTTACTATGGACCGATTTCGCAACACGTTTACTGTAACTGATAATACTGACTGTTCGGTGTGCTTTATCGGCTGGTGGAATCATTGGTCCGTACTCCTTTGAAGACGATGCTGTCCAGAACGTTACAGTCAATGGTGAGCGCTCTAAAGCCATGGTTACTGAGTTTTTAGTTCCTCAATTCAACAACCATGATGTGCAGCAGCTGCGGTTTCAACAAGACGGCGCAACATGTCACACAGCTGACACACAATTGATTAACTGAAGTAAACGTTTGATAACAGCATAATTTCACGTTCCGGGCATGTGAATTGGCCTCCAAGATCGTGCGATTCAACGCCGCTGGACTCTGTGGGGATATGTGAACTCGCTAGTAAACGCCGATAAGCCTGAAACGATCAACCACTTGGAGGACAACATTCGCCGCGTTATTGCTGATATGTCATATGCCAGAAATTATATTCAATTCTTAATGCCAAAAATTATTTTTTGAATAGAGTCCATTTCCTGTCAATTTTTAAAATTCATTCTTGTTTCATTACATTTGAACTTTCTGTACCTCTAAAAAACACCCTTTATTAAGTAAATATAAATAATCACCCTCTACTATACACAACAATATTTTTGGTATAGCTCCGGTATAAAGGCCGAGATCAAAACTATTTTAATATAGGGTGAAGTGGGGTAATTGCGTACTTGGGGCAAATGTGTACTCATTTGAAAAAAGGAGGAAAAACTGAAGCTAGCTGCTATCTAGAGTCGCCATTTGGAAGCCTGTAGTTCAGTGATCACTTCTCAGATGGCTGCACCTATGTCCAGATAATAAGGCTTTATCAATCTGCCTCCATTTCGTCAGGTTTTTTTTCGTTATGAATCACATTTCGTGGACTTTTGTTTACAGTGCTGCAGGATCACCATTTTCAGCTAAATTTGATTAGTTCTTGGATAAATCACTTGAAGGTAAGTTGTTTTCTTCATTAATGGCTGCAGATTAGTTAAATTAATGTTTACCTGTACATAATGTTGGGGTATACATTTACCCCGGTTTGTTTTCAGTCACGGGGTAAATGTGTATTTTATCCTGGGGCAAATGTGTACTACAGTATACATTTACCCCAAGCAAAATTTACATAGAATACACATTCACCCACTCCTTATTAGACTTTTACAATCTTATTAGGGCTTATATTTTTGTTTCCAAATGTTTGATTGACCTCCACACAATGAATTAATTGTTCTGTTTGTTTTCAGGAAGAAGATGCCTCGAAAATATGTTGCAAAGAACATTCCTAAGAAGTACAGCACTGAGTTACTGGACCAAGTACTTGAAGACATTCGTCGAGGTACTATGACTGCCCACAGAGCACACCAGCTTTATGGCATTCCGAGGATGACGTTGTATTCAAGGCTTAACGGTACTAGAGGTAAGGAAAAAGGTTGTGTTCGAGGTAGAACGACTGCGATTCCAGCAGCTGAAGAAGAAAAACTCGCTTCGGCTTTGAAGACAATGGAAAAATGGGGTTTCGGTTTGTCAAGAAAGGTGTTGGAAGTAGTAAAGTTGTATGTTGAGTCAAACAAAATGAAAACCCCTTTTACTGACAACCGCCCAGGCGAAGACTGGTTCTTTAATTTCAAAGCTCGGCATAGGTTATCAATAAAAAAACCTGAACCCCTGGAATATGTAAGGAAAAAGATGACCGATCCGTTTGTAGTGGGAGAATATTTTGACTTGTTGGAAGGACTTTTGACCCAATATAGACTGCATGACAAGCCCCATTTGATATGGAATTTAGATGAGTCATCATTTTGCTCTGACCCTTCACGCACCAAAGTTGTTGGTGCCAAGAACACTCCCTCATCCCGTATTACTAGTGGAGGGGGGAAAGATAATACGACAGTACTGGCAGCATGTAGCGCAGATGGCTCAAAAGCTCCTCCCCTCATAATATTCAAAGCTAAAAATTCTGGGATGAATGGTTAGCTCCTGTAGGATCAGGGTATCCAGGGACCTCATACACAGCAAGTGACAATGGCTGGATAACGACTGAAATATTCAAAAATTATTTTAAGAAACATTTGATACCTGCACTAGGGTCAGAGAGTCCAGTGTTGGTAATTTATGATGGGCATTCCACTCACGTTAGTCCTGAAGTGATTGAAGAGGCTCTGAAAGAAAATGTCATTATTCTCAAACTCCCTCCCCACACAACACATTTTCTGCAGCCATTAGACAAGGCAGTATTTCGTTCGTTCAAAGTTAAATGGGACGAAAAACTCGTCACTTGGCAAAGAAAAAATTTAGGACGGAAAGTAAGCAAAAAAGAGTTTTCAATCATGTTGGGACAGACATGGTTACAGTTGTCAGACGATATAATAAAAAGTGGATTTGAGGGATGTGGCATCAGCCCTTTCAACCGGGATGTAGTTCCAAGAAACAAATTTGACCCTCAAGCACTGGAAAGATGGGACCGCCATCAACAAAGCTTACGAGAAAACATTTCAGATCTCCCCACACCTTCCACTTCGACTCAACCTGTGTTACAGTCAGGACCTACCATCCTACATACTTCAGTGGAAAATTCATCGTTAGCTTCTATGAGTTTTGAAGATCTTCTTCTCGATTGTGTGAAACAGACGCCAAAAGAAACCTCTACCAAAAAGAAAAAAAAGGTAGCAAACGGGGCTGAAGTGGTCACAACTGAAGAAACATTGAGAAGAATCCGAGAAGAAGCTGAGGCTGCTAGAGAAGCAGATGAGAAGAAGAAGGAAAAGAAAAAGAGGCAAACAGCAGAGAAAAATCTAAATAAAAAACAGAAAAAGAAAGCCCCATCTCCTGAAACCTCAGATGATGAAATGAGTAGAATTAGTGACATCAGTCTTCGGAGCGAAAACTACCTGCCTAGTGATCCCGAAGAATGGTTCGCTGCCCTACCTGATGATATCAATGAAGATAACGACAAGGAAGTTGAAATAGGAAACTGGGTTTTGGTTCGCTTTGCTACCAAAAAAACAATCAAACACCACATTGGTAAGATTACTCAATTCGAAGGGCTAACTCCCATTGTGCAATTTGTGAAAAAAAACGGAGAAAACACTTTCGTTTACCCTCACTCTGAAGATATTAGCGAAATCGATGGCAATGCTATTGTCACCAAGCTTCCAGAGCCATCTGTGGGAAGAAGAGGTATTTTGATATTCCCAGTTAAATTTTCCTCCTACAACATGGGTTAGCAGAGTTGCTGGAGGTCTCACTCAAATTTTCTATTCTCATTTTGGCCAGGAATTCCTTTTTTTTACCTTCCAAGATACAAATTTTGACATGTTCTTTTCAATTTTGCTATTAAAGACATTTTTTACCTTTTACTCCTATGCTTTGTACTTTGTTTTCACCTCTGTAAACTGTGCCAATTAAGAGAGGACAAAAGGTGGGCAACAAAAAAAGTGTATAGCTTCCACTGGAAAATTCGGAAATAAAAAAATCATATACAGAATTTTTTGTCCTTAACTGCTCTTTTGAACACATTTGCCCCAACAGCAAAACAACTGAATTGTATAGGATTTCCATGCGGCGTACACATTTGCCCCAACTTATGGGGCATATGTGTACTTCGGAGGTGGTTTTAAAAAAATAGCAATACAACCATGAAAAAAATAGTTTTTTAAAATTCTTTGGGTGATTTGTAATCTAGAGAAACGCCGCTAAAAGGTGAAATAAAAAAAATAAAATTCTGAATAACCCCCTCCCCACCAGAGGCTGAAGAAGTTGAATTTCGTCAAAACAGGTACCCCAATTACCCCTACCTGGAATTGAGCACAAAGTTTTGAACAACAGGAATGAAATATAAAGCAAAATTCGAAGTGAATAAGGCTTAAAGCAGTGTGGGACTTCAGTTTCAATAAATGAATATTAATAATACGTACAACAACAAACACTTCATCCATTGGCAAGCAGATTTGTTGCCTACTATCACAAATATAAATTTAATTGTTGGTCGGTTATTTCTATGAAGTGTTCATGAAATTGGGAGAGTATTGGACGTTGTATTTTCAAACTATCCGGCAAATAAATTCTGTGGTGGTCATTACTATTCTTATTGTTCCGTCTGTACAGACATGTGACCTATATTCAAGCAGATTAAACTTTTCCGTCACCTTCGTTAATAACGTTCGACTATGTATATTTATAGAAGATTGTATTTTCCATTCTATATAAGACTTGGTACTAGATTTCACCGATTAAGTGAAATGAAAAATGACATTTCCATATCATGATGAGTGGGATTATGTTATTAAAGAAACATGAACTAGTTTTATATTCTATGGAAACGATCGTATGAATATGTGAAAAGAACACTCTGTTGCAATATTGCCATAGAAATGTTAATCAATTAGTATCTCTTGAAACTGCATTTATTCTACTCAATTTATTCACCCAGTCTCTAAATAATTATTGTGCACATCTCATAAATAATTCTATAAGTTATAATATTCAGATTATCCAATAGAATCTTATGTCCAGACGTAATATTTTTGATTCCTCCTATCGATAATTTTGTAATAAATATATATGTGCTAAAGAGAGGATTTCCATTTCATTGAAAAAAAAATACTACTTCACATCTTATGATGTATGTTCTATAAAGAGACGACAAAGTGAAGTATTTCAGCGATTCATTTTCAGAGTAAACCTTCTCAAAACTAATTGGAAGAAAACCTAATGAAGTCAGCAGCTTTGGGCGCCATTTCACTTTTGGTGTTATCCTTTGGAACATGCCGCACAGAAGCTGCTGATTTCACGTCAGTGCTATTCTGGTTTTTTTCGTCGATAGAGTACTGGATTTCAATACGATCCGATCTGTATTTTTGGAAATATTGGAAAACCCACTCTATAAATGTCGAGTTTCTCAGTGGTTTTTTCCGTTATAGTGTTTATGGTCGACCTTAAGGCCGACCCTTAGCTCGATTTTTGTACAGTATGTTTGAACCTTGTTTACGAAGGTCGAAATTTAGAAAGATCACATTCTTATACTCATTGCAAGATATTTATGGCGAAATATACAGGATATTCCGAAAAAGATATATTATAGCTATGTTTTTTCAGTGGAAAATACTTATTTTTCAAGGGCGACTTGAGATGACCACATTTGTTCACGCCTGAAGCGATAGTTATGATGATACATCAATTAATATTATTGTATCGATTATTGGACGATTCTTTTTTCCCCTGAATCCTGTATAGCTTTATGGCGACTTTATTCACGAATGAAATATAATGTTTACCTAAAATTTTTAATAGAATTGGAGCATTCGATTGCCAAAACAGTCTCTATTTATGAAAATTGTACCTCGTTCTTCTACTACGGCATGATATTTATGGTAAAATACATGGGGTGTCTAAAAAACTGTACTGTCATAATTGTCTTGTGTATGAACTTATATCGATGATTTCTATTGCCTATAGCTTTATTATTAATGTTCCTCTTTTAGAGATTTCCTTCACTCCACTGAGCATCACACTGAAAACTGAAAAATAAATGAGCAAAGCATTGAACTGAAAAGCAGAAAATATTTTTTTACAAGAGTTTAATACCATTATGTTGCGCCGTCTAATGCGTTCAACAAATCATTGTAAGTTTTTACATTTTTATTATTTATTCCATATAAATTTGAAGTCGGTGCCAAGTGAAGTTGTGGACTAACAGAAGCAATGTATAATGTATTTTGTTTTCGTTTTCTTGGCATTGACAAATTTATTTGGAATGAATAATAAATATTGAAAAACAAACAATGATTTCTTGAACGCATTGGACTATGCATTGCACTTCGGATAGATATCAAACTCTTGTAGAAAATATACATTTTTGGTTTTCAGTTCAATGATTAGTTGAACTTTTTTTTAAAAAGTTTAATTTCACAATTTTAAGAGTAATGCTCAGTGAAGTGAAAAATATCTTTGAAGAAATCCATTAATGAGACAGATATGAGGATAGTTATTTTGAGATACCCTGTATATTTTACCATGAATTGTTCGCCATTGTTGATGAACATCTTTTTCAAAGAAGAAGAACGTGATCTTTCCAAGTGGTTGACAATTGAAAACATTAAATTATTTCCCTTTTTCGGGGCACCCTCTATATGTTATTCGTGGAAAAAGGCGACCGAGGAGCTATAAGGGATATAAAGAAAGAGAAATCATCGCTATTGGTTAATAATCGAGAGAACTCTGCCTAATGCAATTGCAGTTGCTGCTGAATCTTGTTCGGAAAAATCGAGGGAAAAATTCATTCTGAATTCACAATTGCGAGACCCTGACACACACATACATGGTCACGGCTAGGTCAGAACTGACGATACAGCAAGCATGCAGTACCTTTCTTTTGGTTCCGACCATGATACAAATACATGTATTTGTATGTACAATGTATGTATGTACATGGTTCCGACTTCAGAACCAATTCGAGACTGTTCGGGACGGTTCGAGTATGCGCAATTGGGATTTTAAGTCTGAAAAATCGCAATAGCGCATACTCGAACCGTCCCGAACAGTTCTGAACTCGGAACCAAAACAAACCCAGTGTCGGCCACGACTCGGTTGAAACAGTGCCGAGGTTGAGCCCGAGACCGGACCCGCCACAGTCCCGGGCCGGCCCATGCACGGTGTAGCATGAATCAGCCATTTATCAAATCCTGAACCTTCCCGAACTGTTCTGAACTTGCAACCAAAACAGAGCTTATGACAATTCAGTGGAACGTTCAAGTTGTTGCCTGTTTAAAACAGGCATGGTCACTCGGTTTAGTTAGATTTGATTATAGTAGAACAAATAGTTACGTGTCCAGCTACCACTATAGGATATACAGGGTCTTTCACGAGGAACCTCACCCATATTTATACGGGAAACTACTGAACGTATTTTCATGAAATTCAGCACTTATAAGTATTTCACGATGCTGATGAAATCTAAAATATTTTCAAGGCATGAGCACCTCCGGTTTTTCCGGAAATGACGTCAACTTCCGTTTTTCAAATTAGAACACCATTTTTTTATTGCAGAAATAGATTCCTTAGAAAATTTCAATTTATTTTGATGTAACATTTTTCAGTTTTGGTTGGAAAATTCTCTCTGAGCGGGAAAATTCGAAAAAAAAATCGAAAATAAAGCTCCGCTGAAACAAGAATAACTTCGAGGTTTTTGGATGGAAAATTTTCATTTTTGGGATTTTTCAAGATGTAAGATTGATGTATCCACTTTAAAAATCGAAATCGCGATTCATGATACAGGGGGTGAAAAAATCGCTTTCAAAGTTAGGGATGACAAAATCGTGAAAAATCTATTTTTTCAAATTAGAACCCCATTTTTTCATGGCACATATTGAATCTACGTTAAAAAATAATGTGAGTATATGCATCACACCCTTGCCCTAAAATGGATATTTTCTGAGTTATTCACAAAAAACTGTTTTTCGTCTTGAATTTTCAGCTATTTCTTTTCCCTTCACGCCAAAAAGATGACATTTTCAGGAACTGTTACTAAACCATGTTTTAGATTTTACTACCCTAATATGCAAGAGAAAAAAGTTACAGGTTGTTCCTAAATAGATGGCGAATTTGGATTCGAATTTGTATCGGAAACCTCTTTATTTCAACTAATCGGCCATCGGTTTTCTCTCCAGTGATTAATAAATAATTCCTTATGAACCATATGCAAAAACTTACCATGTTTTACATTATTTTTCTTTAATGATAGATATCATTAATTACATCTGCCAAATTCCTCTTTATTCAGTAGCATTTTGTGTTTACTATTAATTTGGTGATAATTAGTATTAAGTTATAAAATCGATCACTATGCCTAATTTTACCAATGAAGATTATTTAAATCTCATTCTACTTCATGGAGAATGTAATAAAGTTGTAAATAGAACGATTCGACTGTTCATTGAGAGGTTTCCTGACCGACCCAGACCAACGAGAGATACCATTAACAGAACCATGACAAACTTGAGAAATGTCGGATCTTTCGTTAAGAAAACTACACCCAGAGAAAAAAGTGTAGTAGAAGATGAGAACAACGAAATTACAGTTCTTGCATATTTTCGTGTGAATCCTCAAAATTCTCTCAAAGATGCCGAGATTGATCTGGGATTATCTCAATCGAGTGTTTGGAGAATATTAAAAAAACATAAAATGCACCCATATAAATTCAATAGGGTACAGCATTTGAAGGAAACTGATTTCGTCAGGAGAACAGAGTTTTGCGAAGCTATGATGATTCGATTTCAAGAGAATGAAAACTTTTTGGACTGTATAATTTGGACAGATGAATCTAAATTCACAAAGAATGGTTCTTTCAATAGGCATAACAGTCATTATTGGGATGAAGAGAACAACCACCACTTCAGACAATGGAACTTTCAAGAGACCTGGAGTTTCAATGTTTTTTGCGCCATCAAAAATAATGCAATTCTCGATGTTCACATTTATGATGGGACTTTAACTGGTAAGATAGAACACTACACATGTTTGCATTATTTAAAGAATGTTCTCCCTTAGGAGATAGATATTCTGACATATTGACTCAAATAATTGAGCCGCTAGTACAGAACCATAATGACTTATGGTATCAACAAGATGGCGCGCCTCCACACAATTCACTCAATGTGTCAAATATCTACAGGCTATTTGAAGATCGATGGTTGGCGAACAATGGTCCACATCTTTGGCCACCACGTTCTCCCGATTTAACTCCTTTAGACTATTATGTTTGGGGTAGGATAAAAAATATTGTCTACTCAACTCCCCTGACTGATAAAGAGGACTGCATAGAACGAGTCAGAAATGCGTTCAGGTTCGTTTAGATTTTTAGATTCATAGTTTTGAAACTCAATTTGGTTTTTAAACACTTTTGCGAATCTGTTCCTCCCGATGAAATAAGAAGAGCAACGCACGAAGCATTCCTGAGACGTATAAATAAATGTCTAGAAATTAACGGTCAAAACTTTGAGCATCTTCTCTAGTTATAACTGCGAGAGTTTGCCATGGTTCTCCTAATAGTAACTTGAAGTCGGTTTCAAGAAGGGGTGAAAAATCTACAGCGTGGTTCAAATAACAGTTCCTGAAAATTTCATCTTTTTGGCGTGAAGGGAAAAGAAATAGCTGAAAATTCAAGACGAAAAACAGTTTTTTGTGAATAACTCAGAAAATATCCATTTTAGGGCAAGGGTGTGATGCATACACTCACATTATTTTTTAACGTAGATTCAATATCTGCCATAAAAAAATGGGGTTCTAATTTGAAAAAATTGATTTTTTACGATTTTGTCATCCCTAACTTTGAAAGCGATTTTTTCACCCCCTGTATCATGAATCGCGATTTCGATTTTTAAAGTGGATACATCAATCTTACATCTTGAAAAATCCCAAAAATGAAAATTTTCCATCCAAAAACCTCGAAGTTATTCTTGTTTCAGCGGAGCTCTATTTTCGATTTTTTTTTCGAATTTTCCTGCTCAGAGAGAATTTTCCAACCAAAACTGAAAAATGTTACATCGAAATAAATTGAAATTTTCTAAGGAATCTATTTCTGCAATAAAAAAATGGTGTTCTAATTCGAAAAACGGAAGTTGATGTCATTTCCGGGAAAACGGAGGTGCTCATGCCTTGAAAATATTTTAGATTTCATCAGCATCGTGAAATACTTATAAGTGCTGAATTTCATGAAAATACGTTCAGTGGTTTCCCGTATAAATATGGGTGAGGTTCCTCGTGAAAGACCCTGTATAGTTAACCCTCGGATAGTCGCGTGATTTACCTATACATGGGTAGTGGCGTAGGTCTGAGAGTCCATATATGTATATAAAGCGAGACGGGTTTGTTTCATACAAAAATATCTAGAAAACCACCGACGTGAGGTCAGGAGGTTTCACGCGCATGTTCACATTCTAATTATTAGATCCACACAAAATTTTGCACCTAGTTGCGTGTTGGTAATCTCCACCTGATTACGAAGTTTCAATCTGATTGCATCTGTTCTTTTTGTTATATTGCTGAAATAACGTTAAAATTCCAAATACCAACAAAATTTGGCCAATTTTTTTCCTTATATCTCCGACAGAAAACACTGGATCGAATTGAAATTCGAAAAATTTATGTCAAATACTGACTTCAAGGTTTGTGCCGAATTCCATTGAAAGCTAATCAATATTTTCAGAGAAAACAAATTTTTCTTCAGAAATATCGAAAGTTTTCGAATAATTTTTTTTTTATTTTCTAACAACTCGATCCACACAAAACTTTATTCCAAATTGCGCGTTGGTATTCTAAAACCGTTCACGAAGTTTCAATTCGATCCAGTCAATACTTCATGAGATAGCGAGGAATTAACCTCAAAATTTCAAATGGGCCTAACTCTGAAACTCTTAACTGAGATATTTGGAGTCCAGACCTAATCTGACAATTTCAAGTCGCTAAGTCTTTTCCTTTGAAAGTTAGAGCACATACAGACGGACGGACGGACAGAATTGAATTTGACCACGGAATCTTCTTCAGGGAGTTCAATCGTTTGAGACTATTTTTGGCTCAAAATTCGAGAATTACAGACATCGTGACGAAATTATAAGGCGCTGTTCCCTACAACAAGCACTTGATACATATTCCAACGATAAAATCAGTACTACCATTTTTTCGTCAGCCAACAAAACATACTCAAAGTATTAGGTAGCTTCCACTATGAATGTTAGAATAATGGTAAATAAAGTTCTCACAGACCACTCGGATCAGGCGCGACTAAGGAAGGGTTAAGAATCATTATCAAGCATCATTTACATTCGGTTCATTACAAGCTTTATTTTGGTCCGGAGTTTACCGTTCGGAACGGTTTGAGCACACGCGATTGCGATTATGTCTTTCGGTTAATTGCAGATCCGCTTCAGGATTTTAGTAATTCCCTCGAGGTTTTTTCAGAACCGATTCCAAACTGTTCTAGAACTGTGAGGAGAGTTCGTGTCCGAACTACTTCTGAATTAGATAGTTGGTACCAGTTTTGCACAAGCTTGGAGTGAATGTCTGTGTGTCAACGATTTGAATGTATAACCTGACTTTTTCGATCTCCTGTTGGTTTGGTTTTCGATTGTTTTATTTGTTGAGAAAACGGTTAGCTGTAAGATTTTTGTTATTCAGGATAATTCCTTCGCTACGACCTCCCATAATACTCTAATGCACTCAAATTTCATTACTTCCACAGTGATGTATACCTCTCAAATGTATCTATGAGAGCAAGAGTCCTTCTGAAAAATAATGTATCGAATGAATTTTCCTCTGAAGCATACATATCTGGATTACGATAATCATTAAATTCATCATTATTTCAAACCATCCTGATATCTGTAGTGCCTACTTTCAGATTCTTCGTGATAAAGAAAACTTTAGTAAAAAGATTTTTACACAAAAAAAAAATTAACTGGCTAATCCCCATCTCCAACAATATTATATTGCAAATAAACTGAAACAAGCGACGTTCATTGAATTATACCACAGACAAGGCATAGCTTATATTCTTCTTTTTCTACCATTGAACACAAACGTTAGTTCTCCTTTATAGTATCAATGAGAACCTGGATAAATTCGTGTTTTGGTTTTCATCGGTTTTAGGACTATTCTAGGATAGTTCATAACCGGGCTTCAACAGCGTATCGGTTTTGCGCAGAACTAGAGCGGTCCTAGGACTGTTCTAACTGTCGAAACTAAAACAAAGCTAGAATATAACCTTTGGGGTATGGTCCTTACATATTCTTGGTTACTAATGGTTAGTGCCATGTGACCGATAATGAACCGAAGTCTCAGGAGTTTGACAGCCCAGGCACGAACCATTAGTAACCAAAAATCCATGGTTTCCTCACCTTCGATCTAGTTTAGCTAAAGCGAATCTTGAATCCGCCATAGATGCAAAACAGGTATGGTCTGGTACCAAGCCAAATCCCACACATTGAAGCAAAGTGATGATTTGAGTTATAGCAAAGCGATATAACACAGGACATATGAATAAGAGCAGAGTCACATCAAATAGGGTATAGAAATAGTAGTCGAAGTATTGGAACTGAACAACTCAATATTTCCCGCCCCTAAAGACCACCAGGTTTTGGGGTCGACACCGAATTGCTCACTGACCATTCACCCATCATGAAAATTGATGAAATCCTTTATATAAAATATAAATACCGCTAATAAATTACATTATAACGTCGAAATGCACTGGTCCCAATACATAAAAGATGAGATCAAATAATTAATATAATAGAATGAACGATTGTCAAGTTCGAAGTGATAGAAATGATGTAAGAAATACTTATTTGATCATATGCGAAAATTGAACAGGTACAATAAACCCAGATTGCTGTATTTTAGGGCATACTCTGTTCGTCGTCATTTCGTCATTTCGAAGAGAGAGTGTGTGGATTTTTTGTTTCACTGAAAATTTAAAAGATTATAATGAACATTTACCGGCTTTCTGTATTTCTAGGTCGCGACCGTTGAGAAATCAACGTTCCGTTCTATGATCGAAGAATTTACGGTTTAAATCTTTAGGCGTAGCTTTAAAGCATAAGAAAATATCATTTGAAAGCTGGAATTGCACAAGGGTACAAATATTTCCTACAGGCTGTATATATAAGGTAAAATATGGGATGTTACAGTCTTAAAAAAATCTCATCTTTTGCGTTTTATTTCCAGAAATTTCCTCATTGAAAGCTAGACCGCGATGTTTTTTTTAAAGCGCTTGTTCTAATAAACAGCACGTTATCATTTCGTCACAATGTCTGTAATTTTTTAATTTTGAGCCGAAAATAGATTTTGTTGAACTCCGTGAAAAAGAATCCGTGATCAAATTAACTCATGTCTGTCCGTCCGTCCGTATCCGCTCTAACTTTCGAAGGAAAAGACTTAGAAACTTGAAATTGTCAGATTAGGCTAGGAGTCCAAATATCTCGGTTGAGTTCGTTAATGGGTCGAATCAGTTGGATAGTTTCGGAGTTTCGGCCCATTTGAAATTTTGAGGTTAATTCCTCGATATCTCATGAAGTATTGACTCGATCAAATTGAACCTCCGTAGACAATTTTGGAATACCAACGCGCAACTTAGGGCAGAATTTTGTGTGGATCCAGTTGTTAGAAAATTTCAAAAAAATGCTCATTTGAGAATTTTTCACATTTTTGATGAAAAAGATTTTTCCTCCATTGATTAGATTTCAATGGAATTTGGTACAAACCTTCGAGTTAGTATTCAACAACAATGTGTCCAATTCTAATTCGATTCTATATTTACTTTCGGAGATATAAGGAAATAAATATGCCAAATTTCGTTGTTATTTGGAATTCTTACGTTGTTTCTGTGATATCTCAAGAGGAACGAATGCAATCAGATTCAAACTTCGTAATCAAATGGATATTACTGTAGGATTTCAATTTCTTCACACAGAAGTTGATTTCCTACGTGTAAATACTGTACATTGAGGGAGTTTGTTCTGTGTGTGTGTGGCGCACTTTATTATGGAAAGTGCTCCGAACAAAGGACATCAAGTCGCCACCTGTGATGGCATACGTGGTCATAAGGGCAGATTTAAGAGGACGCAGACGCCAGCAAGTCGGGTGATTTCTGATAACATCCTGTCCCTTACACGAAAGGTGATATGGGGTGTTGGATACAATCGTGTCGTCAATTTGTATCTGTCAACAGTTAGGATATCCAAGAAATTCAAGAACGTGTAAGGGAAGTAATAAATTAACAGGAGATTAATAGTATTCTTGAAAGGCCTTTCCCGGTGGTCGAAAGGCACCTCAGCTGATTGGTCTAATCTCATCCCCAGTAAGTCACATCCGTCGAGGTCTGTCCAATCAGATGCAGGTAGAAGGGGATGAAGATTCGGGATGTACGCCCTCGATTTAAGTAAGAGTGGGGACAAATCGAGCTAGTACGCCAGAGTGAAGATTGAAAGCAGTTCCTGTCGGGGATTGAGTAAGAGAGTTCCCGTCGACGTTTGAGTAAGGCAGTTTCCGTCGTGGTTTGAGAACAGAGAGTTTGAGCTTAAGTTAGACGTAGAGATTTCGAGACGCGAAACTTAGACGAAAGACTCAGAAGCAAAGTCAAGATTTTAGACGCGATTCTAGACGAGTTTCGAACGTCAGCAATTGTCTTTCTCTTTTTTTTCCTTGTAAATCTGCTCAATTGTACAAAGTGTATAAAGTCGGTGTAAATAGAGAAAATAGCCAAAAACTAGTGTTTTCTTGATACCCACTACAAGAAGAGAGACGAAGAGAAATATTAGGAGTTTCAAATCAATCAAACCCCTAGACGATTGATAAAAATCCTACATTTTGGGGGCTCGTCCGGGATCAAGAGCACTTGAGAAGTCGAAGTTAAGGATCAAGAGCAAACACTTCAGTAGACGAAGTTAAGGATTAAAAACAGTCTGTGATCGAGGAGCTAGGCTTAACACTTTGGAAGACGTAAGCCAGGAGGTATTTCACAATCTGAGATCAGTTGTGAAACAGGCAAGCCAGTTTAATAAAAAAACTAGCTAGTACCTATATCTAGCGAGAGGTTACCAGCACAGAATCTGAGACGGGAGGAAGTCCAGTTGCGGTACAAAGGAGCCGAGATTGGATATAGTAAAAAGTGTTGTGAAATTAAGGGAAATTTGTGAATCGCGGAGTGAGTGACCATTCAAGACGAGGAATAAGGACTAAGGTAGGATTTACCCTTTTTAGACGAAGATAGGGATAAATTCTGGTCGAATATTTCGTGACTCATTACGATTCATTGTCTTAATTTAAACATCGCATTTTTCCATACTTCATAACGATTTTCTTATTTTTTTATTAGTTAATCGTCAATCTGCGGACGATTTGATGTGCAGAGTGTTGATAAATCCTTAATTTGAAAATATCACTTTTTCTTGCATAACGACGTTTTTAGTTTTATTTTTTTTGATCGTCGATCTGTGAACGATTTCATTTGCAAAGTTTCTATAAATCCTTTTTCAGTTTTATTAATACTGAGATAGACGACTGAGAGATTTTAAATTCATTGATATTTGTGAGATTTTACTTGGAATTTACAGGTTGTGCATGTGTATATTTTATTTGTATTTGTGAGCAGTTGCTGAATTTCAAAACTCGACAGAGCTTTCATTTCTTCTTGACGTGTTGCGTAAAATTTTTTCGAATTTTAGTCTATACCTTTGATTTATTCGAGATGAGTTCCCTAGGTGAAATCGTTAAAATCGAGCGTAACATCACGAATGCAAAAATCTCTGCCGTGAAAGCCCTACATTTGGTATGTTTTGGTGAGGAGGGCCAGGCTTACATGAGAAGGCGATCTCTGCGGAAATTTAGGGGTTTTTCGTGGGATAGGAATTCCGAAGAACATTCCGAAAAAATTGCACATGTTGGGGGAAATTTGTCGTTGTCAGATTTGATCGCGATTTGTGGAATGTTGGATTTGAATTATGACGGCGGCAAGGACGAACTTGCTAAACGTATTTGTGATTTTCTCGCGACGTTTGAGGCAGAGGAGGCCGAAGAAGACGAGGATAGGGCCGAAGAAGTTTTTCTGCGGTCAGAGGATTCAAATTCGCTGAACACTAGCGATAGAACTAGTAGCCGTAGTACTTTTTCACTCACGTTCAGAGATGTGGAAGATTCCATTCGGCAATTCACGGGAAAGGACGATTATCTAGTGAATAAATGGGTGGAAGATTTTGAGGAAATCGCGGCCATAACGGGTTGGTCCGATTTACAGAAACTGATATTCGCCAAGAAATCACTGTCGGGGTTAGCGAAACTGTTTGTGCAGTCTCTTTCCGGGGTTAAATCTTGGAATTCTTTAAAGAGGTGTCTAATAGACGAATTTGAGGTTCGAGTAAGTACAGCTCAAATTCACAAGCTCCTCATGAGTAGAAAAAGGAAAGCCAATGAGAATATACAGGAGTATATTCTCGTAATGAGGGAGATTGGCAGTCGTGCAAATATCGAAGACGAGGCTATTATACAATATATTATAGACGGTATCCCAGATAATACGTCGAACAAAATCGTTTTGTACGGCGCGAAGAATTTTCTGGAATTCAAACAGAATGCTAAAATTTACGAAGAAATTTCTGCAAAGCGGGATCTGTTTGCTCAGAAAGATCGAACGAAAAATAATTGGAGAGATTCCAATAAAGTGGAAAGGCGAGACAGAAAAATTGTGCGAAATTCCGACAGATTTGATAGGGTAGCGAAAGGAGAGACTTGTTTCAATTGCGGCGATAAAGGACACAAATCAAGGGAATGCCCCAAGAAGGAAAAGGGGACAAGATGTTTTAAGTGTAATAAGTTCGGTCATATTGCCGCGAAATGTTCGAACTCAGAGACCCTGAAACCAGAACCTAAGAATGTAGTTGTGGTAGAATCCGTTCCAAGGAATGCCGTGGAACTGATTTTAGAATCTACCAAAGTGAACGCGCTTTTTGATACTGGTAGCGATATAAGCATCATACGAGAGGACGTTTATAATAACTACCTTAAAGATCATAAACTATCGAAGGAACGTATAACGCTTAAAGGGTTGGGACATTTCACAGTAAAAACTTTAGGCTCATTGAATTTGGACGTGGAAATCAATGAGCACACTTACAATCTCACATTTCATGTGGTACCAGCGGTTGCATCGGGATTTCGAGCCATTATAGGGAGTAATCTCCTAGAGCATGCCTCTGTGCGGATTGAGGATGATTGCGTTAAAGTAATTTCGAAGGAAAAGATGGATGATACAACATCTTGGTTGATGAGTATCACGTTGGACGACGAAAAAGAAGACATCGACGTTGATCACATTGAAGATCCGGAAATCCGAAGGGAAGTCCGCCAGTTGATCAACGACTATACGCCAAATAAGACGAAAGAATCGGATATTAAAATGAAAATCATTCTTAAAAGTGACGAACCGATTTATCAGAGAGCCAGGAGGCTATCTGTACCGGAACAGCAAGAAGTGGATAAGCAGACAGCCGAATGGTTAGAAGAAGGTATAATCAGGGAAAGTTCATCTGATTTTGCGAGTCCGATCGTATTGGTGAACAAGAAGGATGGCACAAAACGATTATGTTGCGACTACCGGAAGCTAAACAAAAATATAATAAAGGATCGTTTTCCATTACCGCTGATCGAGGACGTGATGGATCGATTAGAGGGAGCTCAGTTCTTTACGACGATCGATTTAAAGAACGGATTTTTCCATGTAGAGGTGGAGGAGGAGAGTGTAAAATATACTTCTTTCATTACCCCGACCGGACAATATGAGTTTCTTAAGAGTCCGTTCGGATTATGCACGAGTCCGCCTATCTTTCAGCGATATATCAGTTATATTTTCAGACCGCTTATTAGGGAAAAAATTGTTGTTTTTTATATGGATGATCTCATTATACCTAGTGAAGAAGAAGAGGAGGGTCTCGAAAAGTTGAAAAGGGTATTAGAAGTAGCAGCGGATTATGGGCTGAAGATCAAACGGAAAAAGTGTCAACTGTTGAAGAGGAGAGTGCAGAGGGCACTCAACTCCACCTATCAGAGGAGTATCGATACGACACCTTTCGAGATGTTGACAGGTGTCAGAATGCGAAGGAAAGAGGATCTTAAAGTAGACGAAGCAATCGAGATGGAGATTAGAAAGGAGTTCTCTGAAGAAAGGGAGGAGCTGAGGAAAAAATGCAAGCAGCAGCTTTTCAAAACCCAGGAAGAAAATAAGAAGAGGTATAACTTGAGGAGGAAGAAAGCCACGATATACCGAGAGAGAGATCTGGTCGCGATCAAGAGAACGCAATTTGGGGCAGGTTTGAAGATGAACAGGAAATATCTGGGGCCATACGAGGTAGTGAAGGCCAAGGGAAATGAGAGGTACGACGTTACGAAAGTGGGCTCTCATGAAGGTCCTTTCAGAACTTCCACCTGTGCTGAATTTATGAAACCGTGGGTCGAAACGCAAAGCGATGTAGACTCTGATGCTGAATTCGGGTCGAATTCATAATTCAGGATGGCCGAGTGTAGGATTTCAATTTCTTCACACAGAAGTTGATTTCCTACGTGTAAATACTGTACATTGAGGGAGTTTGTTCTGTGTGTGTGTGGCGCACTTTATTATGGAAAGTGCTCCGAACAAAGGACATCAAGTCGCCACCTGTGATGGCATACGTGGTCATAAGGGCAGATTTAAGAGGACGCAGACGCCAGCAAGTCGGGTGATTTCTGATAACATCCTGTCCCTTACACGAAAGGTGATATGGGGTGTTGGATACAATCGTGTCGTCAATTTGTATCTGTCAACAGTTAGGATATCCAAGAAATTCAAGAACGTGTAAGGGAAGTAATAAATTAACAGGAGATTAATAGTATTCTTGAAAGGCCTTTCCCGGTGGTCGAAAGGCACCTCAGCTGATTGGTCTAATCTCATCCCCAGTAAGTCACATCCGTCGAGGTCTGTCCAATCAGATGCAGGTAGAAGGGGATGAAGATTCGGGATGTACGCCCTCGATTTAAGTAAGAGTGGGGACAAATCGAGCTAGTACGCCAGAGTGAAGATTGAAAGCAGTTCCTGTCGGGGATTGAGTAAGAGAGTTCCCGTCGACGTTTGAGTAAGGCAGTTTCCGTCGTGGTTTGAGAACAGAGAGTTTGAGCTTAAGTTAGACGTAGAGATTTCGAGACGCGAAACTTAGACGAAAGACTCAGAAGCAAAGTCAAGATTTTAGACGCGATTCTAGACGAGTTTCGAACGTCAGCAATTGTCTTTTTCTTTTTTTTCCTTGTAAATCTGCTCAATTGTACAAAGTGTATAAAGTCGGTGTAAATAGAGAAAATAGCCAAAAACTAGTGTTTTCTTGATACCCACTACAAGAAGAGAGACGAAGAGAAATATTAGGAGTTTCAAATCAATCAAACCCCTAGACGATTGATAAAAATCCTACATTACCAACATGCAAGTAGTCGCAAAATTTCGTCAATGGGTGCAATTGGTTGGATAGTTTCGGAGCTAGGCCCATTTGGAGTTTTAAGGCTGATTTCTCGATATCTCATGAAGTATTGACTCGATAAAATTGAAACTTCGTAGACAGTTTTGGAATACCAACGCGCAACTTAAAGCAAAATTTCGTGTTCATCCAGTTGTTAGAAAATTTAGAAAAAATTTTTATTCGAAAATATTCAAAATTTTCGATGAAATTTTTTTTTTCTCCAAATATATTGAGTAGATTTCAATGGAATTTAGCACAAACCTTAGACTCAATAGTAAACAATAATGTTTCGAATTTCAATTCGATCCGATATTTATTCTCGGATATATAACGAAAGAAATGTGTTCGTTGTTATTTGAAATTTCAACGTTATTTCAGGTTGAGATTACCAATACGCAACTAGATGCAAAACTTCGTGTTGATCTAACAGTTAAAATTTCAACAAGCGCATAAAAACACCTGACCTCACGTCAGTGCTTTTTAGATTTTTTTCAGTTTGATCCTCTTCACTCATTGGAAAAATCCCAAGAAGATCTCAGAGTCCACTTCCACGATCAATTGCGTTCTCGTCCTCTAACATAACATATTTCACGGCCAGTTGAAAAGCTGCCAATTTTCCGATATTCCATTCTATGCTCTAATTGCATCTCATACTCGTAGTTCAGACAACTTCGTAATTTTATTATGGCCAATTTCCGGGTTTCCTCTCAACGGACTTTTTCCGTGCCCTGATTTCGATCCCAAATGAACGCTGAGACGCCAGAATAACAAACTCATCCCCTACTGCAATATTTTTCTTTTATGATGACTGGGGTGGCTGAAACGAAAGGGAAACCGGGTCTTTAACCTATCGCTATCTTGCCAAGGTCGTATCAACATGCGTATTGCGTTTCACATTTCCGTCCCAAGTGTTCCCCAGGAATGCTATAGAATAGTATCCAGGGCAAGGTTGTCACTTCGTCCGTTCTCGAGTGGAATGTAAGTAATTTTATTCATGATAATTCTAGGGGGAATATACTTGTATTCTCCCGAGCGAGCAACGAATATGTAATGATACCTGTTGCGAATATCTATTTGCCTTCAAACCCAGAATTGTCGGGAAAGTATCGAGCTTTTACGTGTTCAATCTCGTACTTAAAGCGGCTTCCATTCAAGGACTGACCTCGCCAAATGCAGCTTACCTTCGCGAAGAAACCATTTTGAGATGTTGTGGACACATTCAGGTCGATTCTGTTTGTGTATTGATATAAATCTTGCTGTGCAACTCATAATAATAATAATAATAATAATAATATATATTGATCCTTTAGGACATGTACACATGTATAGGATAAGTCACAGAAAGGAAAAGAAAGTTGACAGAAAAAAAACTATACAATAATACATTCATCGAAATAATCGTTCACCCTATAATAACATTTTTCCAACAATAAAAGTTTAACTGTTTTTTTAAATTCCTTATAGTTGAGAGATCGAATAACATATGGCAAATGGTTGTAAACTTTGATACATTGATACATTGGTGACATTTCAAATTTGGTGGTTTTGTGTTTGGGGATATATAGTGTTCCCTCACTTCGGGTGTTATATCCATGAAAACTAGACAATGTCACAATATTCCTTTCATTCTCTTTTACATAAAGGAGACATTTAAGAATGAAAATAGAGGACAATGTTAAGATACCATATTTAGTGAACAAAGGTCTGCAGGACGAACGGGGATGTATGTTGAATATCAACCTTATAATACGCTTCTGCAGTATGAAGGGTCTAAGCACATCCGTTGAAATCCCCCACAACAAAATATTATATGACAAATGGCCATAAACTAAACTATAATAAATGTTTACAAGAGCTTCCGTGGGAAGTAGGTCTCTTACCCTACTTATAGCATAGAAAGCACTATTTAATTTCTTATTTAAATATTCAATATGAGTGGACCACTTCAAGTTATTATCCAGATGGATACCAAGAAACTTAGAACTATCTTTAGACGTGATGACATTGTCTAAATGATGAGTAACCAGCTTACGATCATCAGGTGTAATCGAGAAATAGATGCACTCAGTTTTCTCAATGTTTATCATCAAGTTATTTCCATGACACCAATCAACGAAGCTCTGTATAAGAAGCTCACACATTTCCTGAAGCTCTTCAAATGACGATGCTTTGATTGCAACTGAGGCATCGTCAGCGAACAAACTTATTATCATATTCCCTAACAAAGTTGGGATACCCTGACTGATCAACAAGTTGGTGAAAATCACTCGCAGTTTGATGGGTAGGTCATTCATAAAAAGTAAAAACAAAAGGGGACCAAGGACGGAACCCTGTGGTACTCCTAAGCTCACATCGTACTCGTTAGATAATGAGCTGCCAACCTTGACAGACATAGACCTATCTTCGAGATAGCTGCGCAGCCAATCTAAAAATATACCTCGAAATCCGAGGTTATAACACTTGTCTATGATGAACTCACATGAAAGACTATCAAATGCTCTAGAAAGATCAAAGAACAGGCCAGCCACGTGAAAACCGTTGTCAAGACATTCATAAACGTAATTGACAAAATCAACTGCTGCCGTCTGGGTTGAGCGACCAGATCGAAAACCATGCTGGGCATCAGTGAGTATATCAAATCTATCAAGGTATTTGACCATCTTGTTCAACACCACTCTCTCGAAGACTTTCGAGAATATACTCAAAATAGAGATTGGTCGATAGTTGGTAATACTATGTATGTCTTTTTTTTTAGAAATAGGAACAACTAAGGACTTTTTGAGAACGGAGGGAAACACTCCTGAACTGATAGAAATATTAATACAATGAGCTAGATGCTGACATACATCTGAGCTTATTAACTTTAAAATCCTCGCGGATATTGTATCTGCTCCAGTACTCTTATTCGTTCGCAATGATTTTATTACATCAGCCACCTCACATTCCAACACAGGGTGGAAAAAAAATGTTGTATCCAACAAAGAGGGTGTAGTACATGAAGTAGACAAAGAGCCCTGGTGATAAGTGTGAAGTGTGAATTTCGTTATTTTCGAGAAATAATCGGCAAATATTTCAGCCAATTTGCCAGTACTTCGTTGTAGGACACCACCAATATTCAGCTCAATAGGTTCGCTCCTTCCCGCTCTTCCAGTCAAGTTGTTCACCATGTACCAAACTGTTCTATTTTTGTTGTCGGATTTATTGATCATTTCACTATGGAATTTCAGTTTGGAGCTCCTGATCATTGATATATAGGACAATTTGGCCTGCTTATATAGATTGTAGGTATTCTGACCTCTAAAATTCGCGTGTAACCAATATAGATTCTTAAGTTCGCGCTTTGCGGAAACTATCTCCTCTGTGATCCACCCCTTAACTTGAGTATTGCTAGTTGTTAATTTTTTCAGAGGACAACAAGATTCGAAAATGTTCCCTATTATGGAAACAAATGCTTCGAAACACTGGGTTACATCATCATTCTCATAAACAGCATGAAAATCATAGTTTGAAATATGAATAACAAAGTTATTGAGATTTTCCTGACTCACATTTCTTACGAATTTAAACAAACTTCGAGTATTTATATCCAATCTAGCATGGAATTTCAGTAGTATAGCTCGGTGGTCACTAATATAGGGCTCAAAAACCTCTACAACAAAATCAGATTTATCCGCATTTGTTAGAATATAATCCACTTTGGAGATGGATGTATGACCAGTTCTATCGGTAAACACCCTAGTTGGGTCTTGCGAGGAAAAGTTTAGTTGAAAACAATTCATCAAATCGATCAACAACTTACGGTTTATACAGTTAACACTTAGATTATCAACGTTCAGATCACCGCACACAAAGACAACATCAACCAATTGTATACAATGATTAAGAGCATACGACAGTCTATCAAGAAACACTTCAAAGTTACCGCTGCAAGGACGGTAAACACTTATGATGCCTATACTGATATTATTGGTCTTAACAATAGTTCCACTTAATTCAAAATGCATTTCGTCGGAGAAAACTGACACGAGCAAATTTTTTACCTTAACACCGTTTTTCACATATATCAACGACCCCCCGTGTGCTCGATGGGGGCGGCAATAATAGTCAGCTAAGAAATAACCGGCAACAGTCATAGTTTTTATACTATCAGAACTGCACCAATGCTCGACGACACTCACAACATCAGGACCAACCTCGGAAAAAAGCAATTCCAGAACTTCCAATTTGTTCGACAAACACTGGACATTCACCTGTAATAGACTGAGCTTTTCGGTTTCACCACAAATCAATCTGTTCGACCGTTCATTTTCCTGGGTAGAAAAAAACGGTGGACGCTTTCTTTCGATTTATAATAATATGGCAATGATACATCGTATTCTTCCCGAAGTAGCAATGGTTGTTATGAATACGAAGTTTGTTTCACAGAAATGCCGACTTTTCGTTGGATTTTTTCCACTTTTTCAAGGCTGTAACAACCTGAAGCTTTTTTGGCACAACTGTGCATTGTGAACATGAACAATATAGATGACTTACCTTAGTTGGCAGCTTTCAATAGATGCAATAAATAAACTAGTAGAACGATTCACATAATATGTTATTGACGACGACGAACACTAAATTGAATTTATATGAAATATTATGTAAATTTATTTATTTTCGGTTTTCATTATACAGGGTGAGTCTTTAAGTTGTACATTAATTGTAACTATAGATTCCTCTCATCAAATAAAATACTTTTTCATTTATCATTTTTTTAGATTCGCCTTCAGCAAAAAGATACAGGCTGTTTAAATTTCCAAAAAAAATCAGTTTTTTTTGTAGTTTTGATATGGTAACTTTGAATGAGATGAACTTTGGTGTGAAGTTTTCTATTACTATTACACATATTCTTCAATAATCACTTTCATCCTACTTCCAACAGTTTCCGAGTTATAGACTCGCCGATTCATGAAACTGTACGAAATTAGCATGAAGAATGCAGATACAGTTGATCTTATGTCCTTATAAGAATCTTCAATCATTTTGAAATACTTGATCATTCTATATAATTTCTCCTAAAACGCACCGTTTCGCAGTTATTCAACGTTGAATATTATAAAATCGAATAAAAATTAGAGAAATTACCTTATATTTATAGATCCGCCCCTGATCTAGAAGAGGAAGTAAATAAAGTTGGGTTCACGTTCATCCGGACCATAGAATACACATAAATATTTATCTATTTCTCATAGTACTAATTTTCATATATGCTATTTCGTGATCATACCACAAACCTAACCATAACACTCATAGACATAGAATGACATGTTATTATAAGTCTAGAGAATATTTTTAGGTTAATTGATTGATTTCATATAACTAATTCATAAATTTCGTGAGAAAAGTATAATTATGGAGTTTTCAATATGAGAATGGCCGAGGATGGAATTGTGTCTAATAATAAAGTGGAATGAAATTGATATTGCATGAACATCAAGTTGAAGATCAGTTTCAAGTCCAAAGTAGTGAAATGTTTTGGTTGCGATAATATCGCAAAAAGCACCAAATCATAAGAATTAAGTGAATAAATGAGTTTTCGCAATCTTGTTTCTTTGAATTTCAAACCTTGGATTGGTTATTCTCCAGAAGAAATCACCGTAAGAGATATCTGTGGTGAACTTGCAAACGAAGCGCAGGAGTGTATTAGCACATTGAGAAATGTTTAAATGCTTATTACTTTTTACCTGAGCCGAATCTGGAAGAATGACGAATGAAAAAAGTGTTTTATTTGATGAGAAGAATCTGTGGTTAAAATTAATGTACAAATTAAAGACTCATCCTGTATATATGAATAAATTGTATGCTTCTAACTGATTATGAATTTTTGTTTTGTCCCTGTAATGGTGAATCTCTCTCCATGAATATTCATTAATAATGAGAGGGTACTTTTTGGTCTGGATCCAGACCAAAAAGTACCCTCTCATTATTCATACAATAGTGTTACTTAGGTCGTTAAAGCATCATAATATTCATTAAATCTGTGTTGTTTTAAAAGCTACTAATTCATGTAAGTCATCTATATTATTCATCTTTAGAGTGAACTGTTGGTGGAAAAATCCAATGAAAGGTCGGCATAATCAAATAAGATTTTCAAAATTATTTGGTATCTCATTCCAGTGGAACAAACTTCGTATGATCAACAGAGACGTAAAAATCATGAACGGTAGTTTCGAATTTTGTCATAGTAATATTGCTATCCAGGACTTCCACAATTGAGGTTTTCAGATCCTCGATTCATGAACATTTTGTCCAGTTTGCTATATGATTTAAAGTTTTCGTTATTTGTGTTAATCAGGTTTCGTAAATATCTGTAAACCCTGAAGTCAACTTTAATTAATATTACTAATTTCATAGCAAATTCAGAAATATTTCAAGCAAAAAAACCATAAAGAAAGTCGAGTTGACCTACTTCCTGGAAAAAAGGGGAATATTGGATACTGGAAATCAGATGCATCAATTCTATTCAGGCGGAATAATAAGATGAACTTCTCTGTTGGCGAAGTAATTGCTGCTTTCTCTCCAAGCAGATAGTTTAGTTTCAAAAATTTCCCTTAAAATCGAATATTCTATAGTTTCTCGAACTCATTTCAATTGGCACATACTTCTATATTTTTGATATTTTCGAATTCTTGAAGAAACAATAATGAAACAAATGTTTTTCTGCTATATTTTATTCTCTTGTCATGAAACATATCACTTCTTGGCAATATTGCTATTTGCAAACGAAATATACCCAATTATTCTCCAGATTTTCCATATTAACCATCAGGCCGTCTTTTTTCAACCGATAACTAGATTTAAATGAGATTTGATTCATATTTTTGGAAATATTTGCATAGGCAAAGGTATATCTACGGAATCATTGAGCGGATTGGCGAGTTTGACCCAAGTGAAGAAACTTCAAACCTGCTCTACGATCTTTTATGTAGCAATTATGACCATGTCTGCCAAATGTAGTTATTTAAGAATTTCAGTCAAAAATTGTCCAAAAAGAAAAACGGTGATCAAATTCGCATGGTCTCTTACTTCCGGAAGGAAACTACTAGACTAGATTTACAGGTTGAGTTTGGCACAAACCTTCGGGACGACATTCAAGAATCGTGCGCTGAATTTCAGCTCCATTGGATATGCAACTCAGCCATAATCGAAAAATAATATTAAAAAGGATTTTTTTTTGTATATATTCTACACATCCATGAACACGAACTCTTTTATTGAGATAGGAATTGGTTTCACGGAGAAGAAAGAGTTCCAGTAATAATAAAATAACATAATCACAAGGACGAATATCTGTCGATAAATCAACCAACATTCCCCCTTGATCAGAGCTAATCGTCCAATCAGCCAAAACACCTACACCGAAGAAGCGGATCCAAGGAGAATGACTACAGCTGTTTCACAATTGTTATTGATCGTCAGGTCAACTTACCTTAGATAAACCGCAGAGGGATCTCTAGATACTTGTCACCTTTCAGATGGACCGCTGCAGTATAACAACGTACAACGCGCCATCTGCCAGAAGCATCTTGCGAGTCCCACCTTCGAGTGCAGAATACTTTGATCGATGTGCATGACGTTCATCCTTTAGTCGCATCAGATCGCTGTAGCTGCGATATTGCAGCTTTAAAAAACCGTCACGACATTGGAAACACTCGGTTTATGTGGATTTCACAGGACGAAAAGTCCAACATCTAACAAAGATAGGAATTGGTTTCACAGAGAAGAAAGAGCTCCAGTATTAATAAAATAACATAATCACAAGGACAAATATCTGTCGATAAATCAACAAACATTCCCCCTTGATCAGAGCTAATCATCCAATCAACCAATCAACCAATCAAACGAGCTCCCATAGTTTTGAGTATATAAGTTGATTTCATGTGAAGTTACTGGTTTCAGAGTCGGCAGCTAGGTGAACCTCAAACACAATATTTTCTGAATGAAATTACCTAGAATTTCGATATTCGTAGAGTATACTCTATCCACTCTCATGAAGTCGGTAGGCTTAGGAAGTTTGACTCATTCAGCTGTGTATAAAAATAATCGAACATAAGATTTTAGTCGCTTTTCTGCCATAACGGCACTGTCCGTCTCACATATCAACACCTACCTCGTAATCTGTGACAACACTCCATCACAACATATCAGCAAGGGTCAGATTGTTAAGTTTACAATGAAAATCACCCAACGTGATCAGTGCTACACGATCTTAAGTGGTGTATAATTATGAAGTTCTTGAAGACACAGCGAAGAAACCTCATATATGCGGAATAATCGGGTGGATTTCACCTGTTCACGAATTCGGCCTTCAATGAAGCTCCGAATCTGTTTTTTACCTGGGAATTTTATATTTGTAGTACTTCTTTACGAAAGTTCATTGAATTCGAGAATTGTGAAATCCGCCCGAACATTATGTGATCTATGTCCATTATTTTTCAACATTTTCGAGGATACAGACCTGATTCATCTGAAATCTAGTTCTAAGTCGAAAATGACAAGAATTCACACAAAATATCGCAAGGAAATAGCGTGACTTCACGTCAGTGCTTTTCTATAATTCTTAAACTTCAAGTTTTCATTTTTGGTATTTCACGGATCAACACTCATGTACTTAGGATAACAATATAAATAAATATCGAGAGATCCCTCTGCGGTTTACCCAAGGTAAGTTGACCTGACAATCAATAACAATTGTGAAACAGCTGTAGTCATTCTCCTTGGATCCGCTTTTCGGTGTAGGTGTTTTGGTTGATTAACTCTGATCAAGGGGGAATATTTGTTGATTTATCGACGGATATTCGTCCTTGTGATTATGTTATTTACTATTACTGGAGCTTTTTCTTTAACGTGAAACCAATTCCTATCTTTGTTGGATGTTAGACGTTTTCGTCTAGGGGAAATCCACATGAACCGAGGGTTTCCAATGTCGTGAAGGTTTTTTGTAGAGCTGCAATATCGCAGTTACAGCGACAAAAGGATGAACGTCGATCAAAGTATTCTGCACTCGAAAGTGGGACTCGCAAGATGCTCCTGGCAGATGGCACACTGTAAGTTGTTATACTGCAGCGGTCAATCTGAAAGGTGACAAGTATCGAGAGATCCCTCTGCGGTTTATCCAAGGTAAGTTGACCTGACCATCAATAATAATTGCTGTAGTCATTCTCCTTGGATCCGCTTCTTCGGTCTAGGTGTTTTGGTTGATTGGATGATTAGCTCTGATCAAGGGGAAATATTTGTTGATTTATCCACGGATATTGGTCCTTGTGATTATGTTATAAGTATAATATACCTAGTTTGAAATCCGCCTTATGACTGGGATTCCTTGACTCAAAATTCCGCTTTTTCAATTGTTTGACGAATTGTTCATTGAATAGGTACGGTTTTCGAGACTTTAGGCAAAATAAAGTTAGGCGTTGTCAACTATCCACGGTCTATACGATATCGAATTTCTGCCCGAAATGTTTTCCGGGAGTGCTATGGAATTTAATTCCGGGCATGACTGTCACTTAGTAAATTCTCAAATAGAACGTTAGAGATTTCATATTCACGACAATTCTCATTTTTGTTCGGAAAGCACTCGTATTATTCTGAACCTACAACGAAATTATGTTCCTATTGTTGAAGTGAATCAGTTGGACTAACTTTCGAAAATTTGATTCAGTTGTGAATTTCATCATATTAAAGCTGCCGAGACAATCCGGGCGTCACCCGATAGAAAGAATATTTTTTCATTGCTTGTTTCTTTGTTGCATTCCTAAGCTGCAAGGGAGATGACCTAGAGAAAGAGTTTCATTTAGTTCGATGCGTACAAATTGTTGATCGCCTGTGATGAACGAAATAGTGGATCCATAGTTATGGAATCCTTCGAGTAACAGATTAACAGCATTTCTTCGTCAGGGATTGCAGTTGTCATCGAAACAATTCAGAAGCATATTTCAAAAACAGATTTATACAGGGTCCCTCAATAGTGGCGCGGTGTGCCATATCTCTAGTTTGGAAACAGATAGAAATCTGGTTTTCTATGATGTTTAATAATTTCTCGAACTCGACAAATTGAAATTTTATGTTTTCGAATGACGACCTGTATTTTTACGCGCTTGTTCTGGGGAACAGTGCGTTATCATTTCGTCAAGATGTCTATTATTTTCGAATTTTGAGCCGAAATTGTCTCAGAAGATTAGGTTGGACTCACTGATGAAGAATCCGTGGTCAAAAATGATTCTGTTCGTCCGGCCGGCCGGCCGTGTGCGCTGTTACTTTCGAAAAAAAGAACCTAGAGTCTTGAAATTTTCAGGTTAGGTTGAGATCCTGAATATCTCGGTTAGTTTCCTTAAAGGGCCAAATCTGCCGAATAGTTTTTGAGCTACAGCCATTTGAAATTTGAATATTTCAATAAATCGGAAACAATTCACCTGATCAGAATGAAACTTGGTTGGAAGATGAACAGTATCAATAAGAAGAATTATCCATGAAAAAATTAGAGAAAAAAATTTTTTTTCCAACAATTTTTATATTTCGTTAAAATTTCTTTGAAATTTCCAATTCACAATTTCGTAATGTCAACAAGCGCGTAAAAGCTGCTGACTTCACGACAGTGCTTCTCTAGATTTTTAATTACTTTTTTGGTTTCTACATGAAAAATAAAATACACTTTATACTTATCTTCACCACGAACATATCAACGGTTTTCGAGATATTCTGCCTGACATTTCTTTTTTCCAAATATTCGTCACTCAGAGTATTTGAAATCATTAAGTTGTGCCAAGTCCCAATGAAACTCATTTCTGGTTAAATATTAAACATTGGTTAATCTCTCAAACGGTATACCTGAAATCGAACTGGGGTATACAGGTTAAGAGAAACAGCCTGCCAACTATTGGAAATAAAAATAAACAAAATTTTCCTCATTTCAAATGAAACACTCTATATTTTATCGATCCGTAAGGAGCACCAAAACAAGCTCTACAGATTTCGTCGAGTAGTCCTTTTGGTCAAGTTCACTGGTTTCACCCTACAAAAAATGGAACACCCTGTGTGTACCGAGAAAATTTTCAATTTGTCGAGTTCGAGCGATAATTAAAGATCATAGAAAACCAGATTTCCTGAATAGAGATACACTTTCATTTCTTTAGTCAAAGCTTCAATCCGAAATGGAAAACGTAAATTTCTATTCCTTCCCAAAAATATTTTTCAGAAATCTATTTGTGGTACACTCGGTATATAATAATTTTTATTTCGGTCACAGTATGCCAGATATGGTGTCTTTATGAATCCGAAGAAAAGCAATTAGTTCTTTCATTATTTAAGTAGTTTAGTATGCTGAACAGTTTCAGCCGTTACTATATCCGGAAACATTGTGTAAGCTTTTTCTGGGATTTAACTCCCAACATCCGAAACAGAACTATCAGAATTTATATGAAATTGTTGTTTTTAGGAAGACGTCCTTCGGTTTGCAGGATTGAACTATTTGTCAAGGGCAGTTAAAAGTTTGCCTAACAATACTAAATAATATTTTCTTCATTGAGAATTGAGTCAGTAAATGCGTATTATAGATCATGTTTGTTGAACATGATAAGTGCAGTTGTGTATTAGGACATTAAAAAATATTTAAATGCTTTTAATATTTTACCTGAGCTGTACCTGTAAAATGGGGCATAAAAAATTGTTTTTATTCGATGAGAGGAGTCAAGGGTTTCAAATAATGTACAACATGAAGACTTACCTTACATTCAAATGATATTAGGATCGATACTTTCGTTCTGCTCTTCCAATCAAATGTAAATACCTGTTGGTGAGAAGTTTTCTCAGTTTCTAATAACTCGAGCATGAGGGGTTACCGAACAATTGGCAACCCTTATTGAGAACTTGTTTGCGAGCGTGATTAATGGAATGCGTTTGTGGAAAAAGTGAGATGGTTGTCGGTCTTGAAGGTGATCATATCCCTCCATCGATACAGAGGTCATGGTCATTCAATAACCGGTTAACAGCAGTAGAAGAAATGAGAGGGTGATGAAAAAATATTCGTTATTTCAGGCTTCCAGAATCTCAAGTTTCATTGTGCTTTCAGAAAGATGGTACAGTGCGCGTCAACATTATGGAACAAATTCATTTTCTCAGAAGAAAAATATTTGGAAACAAAATCCTGAAACAGGTCAATTTTTGTTCAACTTTTTCCAAATTTTATGCATTTTTGAAGGATTTTTGTTGCAGCCTGTGCCCCATCAAACCTCTAAATTTTTTGAATGTGGAAAGTGGGTCATGTCGTACTATTTTAGCAAGGTCTTCGTACCTTCTTTACAGGCGTGCGGAAATTTTCTAAAAAAAATTTTTTTTTTTTGGAAACTTAGTTCAAAGAGGTTTTCAGTATGTGCACTTTGTGATGGCTCATTTATTATATAGGTTTTGAGTTTTTCGAAAATAAAATTTTTAGATTGCTATAACACTGAAACTATCAGTCGGATTCAGCTCATTAACGAACCCAACCGAGATATTCAGGATCGTGACCTAACCGGAGAATTTCAAGACTCTAAGTCCTTTCTTTCGAAAGTTAGAGAACACACGGATGGACGGCCGGCCGGACATAATAAAATTTGACCACAGATTCTTCATCAGAGAGTTCAACCTAGTCTGAGACCAATTTCAGCTCAAAATTCGAAAATTACACACATTGTGACGAAACGGTAAAGCGCTGTTCCCAGGAATAGGCGCTTAAAGTTATGGTCCTAATTTGAGTTTTCACGTTTTCAAATTCGGCAATTTTGACAACGTTTATTGACCTCCTGATGTATCATAATTTTGAATTCTGACTATTGTGTTAAAAGCAGTGTTGCGAAATATGGAATTGAGAGTCTGAGCGTAATTATTCTCAGATTTGATGAATAGTTCCCGAAAAAAAAAAATATTTTCAATTCATCAACCGCAGTATAATAACAACAAAATTCTGCCAAAAGTTGCGCGTCGTATGTTTCAACTGATGATCAGGTTTCAACCCAATCGCCCAAGTAAATCCTGAAATATCAGATAAATATCCCTAAGACTTCAAATGGCTATCACTCCGAAACCATTTGACCAATTTTGCCCGTTAGCATTGAGTATTTGGAAACTCACTGATATAAGCGCACTTAAGAGAAATCATCACCACGTGTTGGTAAATTACGGCTCGGCAACGCAGCCACATGCAAGTTTGATTAAACCTCGTTAATATCTCAAGGTCAATATACCTTCTCGCTGTCTGCCTAATTTAACATTGCCAATAACCGCGAGAAATATTGGAAATGCGTGAAATTCAGGAGAAAACGGGGTTCAGTCATTATTTTCCAAACATTTTTTTTTGTGATGTACAGGGTGGGCAAAATTCGTTGTCTACTGAAGGGATCTCGAGAATTATAGCAGCTAGAAGAAAACTGATAACACATTCTCGAGCTCTTTTTTCCTGACTAATCCGAATCTGAAAACAGGTCCAGCTTATCGTTCATAGAACTCGAGTTATGAGCCAAAATTGAGAAATTGTCATTTCCAATAATGCTGAATAACTCGCTTGTTTGAACTTGTATTCGAAATCGGTTGATACATTCTACAGGCACTTTTTTAGGAGTAATTCAAATATAATATGACTGAATTTTTCAATCCAGCCATTTTCGAGAAATGAGAAGGATTTTGGATTTTTTAAATGTAAACTATAGTCAAAATATCTCCTATCTTGCTACAAAATTTTTGCTGATTTCAAAAATGTATCATATGTCGCTATTCACATGAATATTACATGAGAAAATATTCATTACTTTTTTCCTGCTTTTCTATTCACTGTTGAATTATGAATAGGCTGACGTTACCATGCGACGATTCAATACGCATTAACTTTGTGTGAACTTGCGCCTCTATGATTGGAATCAGCGATTGCTGAATACATATTTCTATGGTGAATTTGTCATAGTTCTTAAGATCGGCAATATTTCGGGTCATTAGGGATAATAAACAGATTTTCTATTGCTAATCTTGAAAACTATGATGAATTAACCATAAAAATATTTATTCAGCAATCGCTGATTCCAATCATAGAGGCGCAAGTTCACACAAAGATAATGCATATTCAATCGTCGCTATGACAACGTCAGCCTACCCATAATTCAACAGTGAAAAGAAAAGCAGGAAAAAAAATGACAATTTTCTTATGTAATATTCATGTAAATAGCGACATATGATACATTTTTGAAATCAGAAAAAAATTTGTAGCAAGATAAGAGATCTTTCGACTAAAGTTTACATTTGAAAAATCCAAAATCTTTCTCATTTCTCGAAAATGGCTGGATTAAAAAATTCGGTCATATTATATTTGAATTACTCCTAAAAAAGTGCCTGTAGAATGTATCAACCGATTTCGAATACAAGTTCAAACAAGCGAGTTATTCAGCATTATTGAAAATGACAATTTCTCAATTTTCGCTCATAACTCAAGTTCTATGAACGATAAGCTGGATCTGTTTTCAGATTCGGATTAGTCAGGAACAAAGAGCTCGAGAATGTGTTATCAGTTTTCTTCTAGCTGCTATAGTTCTCCAGATCCCTTCAGTAGACAACGAATTTTACCCACCCTGTACTTAATTCTTCAATGAGAATGTTGGTTATTTTTCCATTTTACACTTCATTTCAGTTTTTATTCTCCCGAAAATTCTTCAATATAAAAAAGTGGTATGATTGCGCATTGACACAATTTGTTTTCAACCATTTGCACCCGAAACATTTTTAGAAACAAACGAACTCTGGCTTCCAAGTCACCTCGTTTTATTCGAGGTATTATTTACTCTTAACCGTGCCTAAGACAGCTGAACAAAATCGATTTTTATACCGAATTCTTCACTAGTTAGTACAGAATAGTCGTTTGAGACTATAAATGGCTTAAAATTCGAAAAAACTCAGACATTTTGACGAAACTATGACAAGCTGTTGTTGAGAACATGCGCGCAAAAACATGTTCAGTTGTTTCTATTCATTAAGAACGTATTATTCAGCAATATGGTTTCGATCCATACTCCCCTCCTAGTGTAAATAGATCCAAGATATAACGATCTAGACATAGCCACAAATCAACATATAAATGAGTTTTTTAAACTAATTTGAGGTCACCATATTCCTCATATGGTTGAGTTAGAATTTTAATAAGCCTATTCGTAGACACAACGGTCAACAAAGTATATTCGGTGACAATTTTATTACCTCGTGCACGAGCAATTCGAACAAATTCAAATTCTGTGCGTCCACGTTCACGTGGAGAAATTATTTTATCATTTTCGTCACCAGAGGGAGACCAATGGATATTTCATGGTTCCCTTCAACTTGACCTATTTGGAACGCGTTTTCTAAAAAGATGATACGATTTGAAATGGTTTTAATGGCAACACTGTTTATCATTTTTGCGCGCATGTTCTAGGGGAACAGCGTGCTATCGTTTTGTCCAAATGCCTGTAATTTTGGATGATTGAGCCGAAAATGGTCTCAATCGACTAGGTTGGATTCACTGATGACGAATCCGGTGTCAAAATCGATTCTGTCCGGCCGGCCGGCCGTAGACACGATAACTGTCGACAGAAGCAAGCTAGCAACTTGAAACTTTCAGGATAGGTTGCGCATTAGAATGCCGCGGTTGAGTTCGTTAATGGGCCAAATCGATCGAATAGTTTCGGAGTTATAGGCATTTGAAGTTTTGAAGTTATTTATTTTTTATTTCAGAAACAACCAGAGCGATTGGATTCAAACTTGGCAGTTGGGTGGAGTACAACGACGCGCAACTTTGAGCTAAATTTCGTCAGGAACATATCGTCAGTAATTTTTAAAAAAATTTTTTTTCCAAATTTTTTTCGAAATTTTTTTCCAAAAAAATTTTTTTTTCCGGAAACCATTCATCATATCCAAAAAAAATTATACTCACACTCTGACCTTCTAATTTCACAGCAGTGTACCAAATTTCAGTTCGATACGATCATAAGTTTTGGAGATATCAGGAAAAAATATGTCAAATTTCGAGGTTTTCTTCTCGATATCGTTGATTTTTTCGGTATTACTCGAGAAATACTGATTCAGTCCTGATTAAACTTCACAGCTAGTTTTAAGATGCTGAAAGACAACTTTATGCAAAATTTCGTGATAATCGTGTTATTAGAACAATTTGAAAAAAAAAATTCTATGATTTTCTCATCATATCTCCTCATTAAATTCTGTATGAAACTTCGAACTGTTATTTTCGATGAAGTACTGGATTTCAATTCGATCTGATCTTTATTTTTGGAAATATTGGAAAAATAAAATTTTGATTGGGTATATCTACGGAATCATTGGGTGGATTTTACCCATTCACGAATTCGGCCTTCGTAATTAAGGTCCAAACCTTCTCTACAAATATCGAGATTCCGTAGATATACCCATTCAAAATTTTATTTTTCCGAAAATACAGATAAGATCGAATTGAAATCCAGTAATTTATCGAAAAAAAAAAAACTAGAAAAGCACTGTCGTGAAGGCAGCAGCTTTCGCGCGCAGTTCAAATTCGTTGCCGAAGCGGTCATCTACATTGAACATGCGCGGAAAAGTTGCTGCCTTCACGGCAGTGCTTTTTGAAATTTTTGATATTCCCCATGTCATTTTTGTTCGGTATGATATGCCATTTAATCATGAAAAAATTCAACGTTAAGAAATGGTCGAATTGTTTCCTCAAAATCAGTGCTCAACTTCGAAGCTTTATATTCGTAAAGTAGGTTTGGACATTAATTACGAGGGTCGAGTTCGTGAATGGATAAAATTCATTCATTCAAAATGCAGATTGAATCGAATTGATATTCAGTACGTGATTGAAAATTCTAGAAAAGCACTGCCGTGAAGGCAGCAGTTTTTGCGCGCATGTTCAATGTAGATGACCGCTTCGGCAACGAATTTGAACTGCGCGCGAAAGCTGCTGCCTTCACGACAGTGCTTTTCTAGATTTTTTTTTCGATAAATTACTGGATTTCAATTCGATCTTATCTGTATTTTCGGAAAAATAGAATTTTGAATGGGTATATCTACGGAATCATAGGGCGGATTTTACCCATTCACGAATTCACCCTTCGTAATTAAGCACCAAACCTTCTCTACAATATCGAGTTTCTAAGTTGTTTCTTTCGGAAGTTATTGTGTATACGCAGTAGGTCGTTAGGCCGACCGTAAACACAATAATATTTAAATATATAATATTTCCAAGAATACAGTTCAGATAGAATTGAAATCCAGTACTTCATCGAAAATTACAGTTCGAAGGTTCGTACAGAATTTAATGAGGATAATATGATAAGAAAATCACAGACATTTTTTTTCAAATTGTTCTAATGACACGTTCATTACGAAATTTTGCATAAAGTTGTCTTTCAGCATCTCCAAACTAGCTGCGAAGTTTTATCAGGATTGAATCAGTATTTCTCGAGTTATACGGAAAAAACAACAATATCGAGAAGACAATTTGACATATTTTTTCCCGATATCTCCAAAACTTATGATCATATCGAACTGAAATTTGGTACACTGCTGTGAAATATGAAGCTCAAAGTGTGAGTGGAATTTCTGTTTGGATATCATAAATGGTTTCAAGAAAAAAAATTTTCGAAAAAAATCCAACCTAGGCGTTTGAGATCATTTTCGGCTCAATCATCGAAAATTACAGACATTTGGACAAAACGATAGCACGCTGTTCCCATAGAACATGCGCGCAAAAATGATGGCTTGAAGGTTCATGTAGAGTTTCTTGAAAATAATATGATATAAAGATCTCTGAATAGGTATGGAATATTTGAAAAAAACGTTTAAAAGTTCCCAATTGTTCTTATGGCAGGAATGTAGAGGCCTTTAATGAAACAAAACCGCCAAAATGTTTAGGGATTATTGAATTCTCGAGCTTATAAACTCAATATTTCAGGAACTACTGTTGGGATCGGGTTGGATCTGGGTAGTTAGTAATAAAATACCGAAGAGAAACCGATCGTACTGTTTAATTAAGAAAACATCCACTGAAATTTAATTCTTTTGAAACAAACCATCAGTTTTAAGGAAATCTGACATAAACCGCGACGATTATTTAATGCGGTGAAACGGTGAGCAAAATTTCAGCTTGATCCGATATTTATTTTCTGAAATAATGGGCAAAAAATTGTCAAATTTATTCGTGTTTATGTCATTGTCGACAAAATTTAATGAATGACTTCACGTCAGTGCGACAGGAATAATAACTGTATATTATATTGAAATTGGTTGGGAGGTACGGACTGTTGGGTCTGAATAAATAAGTATTGATCAATTTACCGATATGGAATTATTCTGAATCAAATGAGAAAAAAGTTCTTATTCGGCATCATTTTCTAACGAGACAGATGTGGCTTGGAGAACTTTTCGTTTCACGGTTCCATTAAAAAATATTTGCAGGAAATCCTTTCGTATCCTGGGGCATAGTTTAAAATCATCATTTCTAATTAACTGAAAGTAAAAGAAAAGGTAAAGAAAACAAAATCATAAAGTTTTCTCCGTACCTGCAGAATTAAGACTAAAATCTACTCTGCATGTCTGCTGTGTTTGAGGGCAAAAATTCCTTTTTTTCGCGCGTGTTCTAGAGGAACAGGGTGCTATAGTTTTGTCCAAATGTCTGTTATTCTCGAACTTTTTCCGAAATTGGTCTCAAACTACTAGTTTGGACTCTTTGATGACGAAGCAAGTGTCAAAATCGATTATGTCCGTCCGGCCGGCCGTGGACATAATAACTGTCAAACGGAGTGAGCTAGCGACTTTAAACTTTTAGGGTAGGTCGCGCATTAAAATGCCTCTGTCAAGTAAGTTGAAGGGCCAAATCGGTCGAATAGTTTTGGAGTTAAGGACAATTGAAATTTTGAAGATATTTATTTTTTATTTCAGAAACTACTGCAGCGATTGGATTGACAGACGCGCAACTCGAAGCGAAATTTTCTCAAGATCATACTGTCAGTAAATTAAGAAACATTTTTTATGCGAATTTTCTTTTCGGAAACTGTTTATCATATTCAAAAGAAGTTCGACTAAGACTCTGAATTTCATATTTCACAGCAGTGAAATACGATCATAATTTTTGGAGACATTGAGAAAGAATATGTAAAATTTCGTGGTTTCTCGTAATCGTTGTTTTCCTCGGTATAACTCAAGAAATACTGATTCATTGATGATTAAACTTCGCAGCTAGTTTGAAAATGCTGAAAGTCAACCTTCTGTTAAATTTCGTGATGATCATGTCATTAGAACAATTAAAAAAAACTTTTTTTTCTGAAATATACAATATGCTGTGATCTTATCATATTATCCTCATTAAATTCTGTATGAACTTTCGAACTGTCATTTTTCGATGAAGTACTGGATTTCCATTCAATCTGATATGTATTTTTGGAAATACTGAGAAAATAAAATTTTCAATGGGTATATCTTCGGAATCATGGGTGGATTTTAATCATTAAAGAATTCGACATCTGTCATCAAGGTTCCAAAATTCTCTACAAACATCGAGTCACCAAGTTGTTTATTTCAGAAATTATTGTGTTTCGGCTGATCAACAGCAGAAATATGAAGATCTCAAACTTCGCTTACTCTACATAGTTCCTCACCACCGAGACAGTATGGGTAGCGGGTATCATACGATATAAAAACAATACTTGATCCGAATTGAGGACAGGAAACATTTTCATAATTATATTTTCTGAACCGCCTTACAACAAGTTACAGCGTTATGAAATATCCACGAAACCCACCTAGTCCGAGCAAAATTTTTCGCTCTTTTCTATGGTGTAGATAAGTATTCAACATTTGTTTTATTTCCGAGGAAAAATATTGGAACCTTTCAATTAATTTATAACGGAAGATAATTCGACTATATTCTACAGGAACTTTTTTGTTACAAATTGGATGTATAATCACTCTGTGAAATTAGTCCAGATAGAACTTGCAAACCATTTATTATTGAACTTGCTCGAAATGCAAAATGAAATACAAGTTTCTTGATCATAAATCACATCTTTGAATGAATGAAAAAAATCTAGAAAAGCACTGCCGTGAGAGCAGCAGCTTTTCCGCGCATGCTCAATGTAGGTGACCGCTTCGGCAAAGGCCTAACGGCCGGACCGTAAACATAACTTCCGAAAGAACTTGGAAACTCGATATTTGTAGAGAAGATTTGAACTTTAATAACGAAAGCCGAATTCGCGAAAGGGTAAAATCCACCCAATGATTCCGCAGATTTCCCATTCAAAATTGATTTTTCCAATATTTCCGAAAATGCAGATTAGATCGAATTGAACTCCAGTGCTTTATCGAAGTTTGAAGGTTCATACTGAATTTTATGAGGATATTATGATGAGAAGATCACAGAATATTGAATATTTGAAAAAACAAACTGACCTTTTTTTACGAATTGTTCTAATGACACGATCATCACGTACTTTTGCACAATGTTATCCTTCAGCATCTTTGAACTAGCTGCAAAGTTAATGATTCACGATTGAATCAGTATTTCCTGAGTTATACCGAAAAAATCACGATATCGAAAAGAAAACCACGAAACTCTACATATTTTTTCGTAATATCTCCAGAACTAATAGCGGTATCGAATTGAAATTCAATACACTGCCGTGAAATATTAAGCTCAAGGTATGACTGGAATTGTTCTCGAATATAAACAATGGTTTCAGAGAAATTTTTTTCGCAAAAAACTCCAGTAGTTCCTGATTTATGAGTAAATTAACCTCGAAATTTCAAATGGCTATAACTCCGAAACTATTCGGCCTATTTGGCTCATTAACGAACTTAACCGCGGCATTCCGATGCGCGAACTACCCTACAAGTTTCAAGTCGCTAGCTGGCTTCGTTTGACAGTTATCGTGTCGTCGGCCGACCGGGCGGCCGGACAGAAGCGATTCTGACATCAGTGAGTCTAACCTAGTCGTTTGGGACCATTTTCGGCTCAATCATCGAAAATTACAGACATTTGGACAAATCGATAGCACGCTGTTCCCCTAGAACATGCGCGCAAAAATTTCTGATCAATAGTTACCATCATCGTGTCAATTAATTACCTCACCAGTCCAGCAGTATCAAACTGAAGCAATACCAAATAAGCGAAACCGAGAGTAAACATCAGGAAGACTTGTGGTGTAAATAACAGCCAACAAAATACCAAAGCTAGACCAACGTATGTTCGAGGCTGCTAGCTCGTAAATTTCTGAATTATAGCTTGCCGACATTGACCTCAATAACGTTACACAACCAGACAAGGATTTCACTTCACGATAGATCGTAGATTGAGTAAGAGGCAATTGTTTCCTGAACGCTACGGATGCCCTGGTTTATTTAAAAATAGAGAAGTGCTGATCTATCGCATGAGTGAAATTCGTTTTGTTTTACTGTGTACTCCGATTAGTGGTTGTCCATGAATATATGGAAAGAATGTTTAGGATGGTCAAAATTAGATATCTTGGATGGTTGAAATCAGATAGCTAGCAGACGAATATCCAGAAATAATGTTTTCAGAAGAACAACACCGATTTGTACGAAAGGCAACTTCTGTCGAGAAAAATTTGTCTACAAAATTCCGACTTCATACTCGAAATTATATACGAGATTTCAGCTTTAAACTCGGATTTATACCAATTTCGAGTTAAACTAGAGGGACGAATTATCGAAGCTCTGCAAATATCTAATTCTAAAGTGACAAACCGATTGAATGTACCATTTCACCTGTTGGAAGGTATTTCAAGTGAACCATTTCACATATAGCGGACGTTGTTCGAATGGAGGCATATACACAGGATATCCCACGAGATCCGAATCAAAATATTTCCATTTGACAAAATAAAGTAGAGGTGTGCGAGGCGTAGGGGATGAGAAACATCAAATTCAAAAAAGCATGCGATAAATTGCTTTCGAAATTAAAATATTGAAAATTCTTCGTAAAAGTATTCTTGACGAGTTACGTTACTTCTTTGGCACGCTGTATAGTCTATCATCAGCATCACGAAATGGCCACTTAGAAATGTCTCCTATCTTCCCTCGCCCATATACAGGAGAATTTAGTCGTTCTGACCAAAATTTCATTTGACTATATTTCTGGTACTGTTGATCAGAATTGAATTATTTTTTCAGAATCTGCAGATTCTGTGTTACATGTATTTATAGCATCTGTTAGATTATGTACACCGAAAAATGTATACTATCCGAATGTGCAAAACAGAAAAATATCTTTGAGTTACTGAATTTATTCTAAGAGACTTGTAATATACAGAAGTAGATATCAGCCATTGAATTTTTCATCAGAGAGTCCAAAGTAATCGCCTGGGAAATTTTTCGACATAAAATCAGTTTCTAAACTGAATTCAGTGTTCATGTATCAAGTATCATTTCGAGAGTTTTTTTTTTGTGCACTGTCGAAAAAGTTTCGGATGAATTCGATTCATTTATTTACCTCCTCCACGAAAAAACAATCAGTTAGAGACTGCAGAGCAAACATTTCAAAGAATAAAATTATTCTATAAACTGACGATCACGAGAGAGTGCAATTAATTGTTCATTAAGTCAACCCTCGATAAAATAATAATTGTACCTTCTGAACTTGAAAGTGGAACATGCATACATCTACGGGCCGATTAAAAAATTTAACGATGCAGTTAAATGAACAGAAAAAGTAGAGAAGGTAAAGTATGAAAACATTTTCATATCTGCAATTATGAGTGGTTTTAGAAATAAACACAATAATTTACGATAATCGTTACATAGAGACTCCGTACTTATATAAAACCGAGAAAGCAATACTATGTTCGAAGCTCTTTATGAGATTCCTATTATGAGAATTAAATGCAATGCTTTTGTTTTAAAACTACCTCAAAATAATTGATAATGAATAGAATTTAGATGAGCACTGACATTGCTTGATAGAACTCAATCATCTTCGTTCAGATAAATTGGAAAAAATTATACAGAGTGGGCCATTGAACACGAGACCGAGCCATTTACATGGGCGAATTTGCCGTAGTCGTTGAAAGCGTCGGGGCAGGTCGATTTTTGTTTGAAGGGGGCCACTTTTTGACGCATAATTCATTAGTTAAATAGCGACCCCCCGATCGGGGCGGCTCTCACCCTCAAATTTCGAATAAGCAAGACAGGTTGTGTCATACCTCATATGAAAGCTTATGACGTCAGCTTTCCACTTTTGTACTTTTTAAAAATTGGATCACATTTGACTTATTAATAGAGGTTCATAATTTACATGAGAATATTTCCTGATTCGTGATAAGAAATGAATACTTTTTTTCAGTAGTGATTATTTTTGTATTTTAAAGCTATGGGTTCTTAGAAATTGACTTCTAGAAGTGGAATAGCCACCCCCTAAGCGGAGTAGCTACCCCTCTCGAAATTTCAATAAGGAGGATTGGCCATGTGATACATCATTTGAAAGCTCATCACTTTTAATAATTCTCAGTTTTTTGTACAATTGAATTGAATTTCTAATTTACAAATTAGTTGTTTCAAACTGAAGTTGGACTTTCTTTTAATTTTCCTGATGTAAGGACTTTTTGACTTTTCCTCAAGAATATTCGCTGATCCAAGTATCTCAACAAACGAAATGATAAAATGGAAAAATTTTACATCTCTGAGAACAGATTCATGCAAGATCACGATTCAGGAAATATTCTTAGGGGTTTTGATGAACAACCATTAATTATTAAAATTCAACTCAATCGTAAAAAAGCTGCAAATCATTAGGAGTTGAAGTGATAAGCTTTAAATGATGTATCACATGGCCAATCCTCCTCATTAAAAATTTGTGAGGCGTAGCCACTCCGCTTAAGGGGTGTTTATTGCACTTCTGAGAACCCATAGCTTTAAAATACAAAAATGATCACAACTTGAATGAAATATTCATTTCTTATCATGAATGGGGTAAATTCTCATGTTGATTATAAACATCCATTTATTACGCAAATTCGATCCGATTTTCGTAAAAAGTACAATAGTGAGATCCTGACACCATAAGCTTTCATATGAGGTATGAAACAACCTCTATTTCTTATTGAAAATTTTTGGGGGTGGCTATTTCACTGATGAATTATGCGTCAAAAAGTGTTCCCCTCCGAACAAAAATCGACCGGTCTCGGTGATTTCAACGACTGTAGTAAATAGACAGACGACTTCGGCCCAAGTTGCCAACCCACAACTTTCTTCACAAATTTACTATCACTGGGGAACGGGAATTTCAGGACGAATTCGACATGATAAGGTTCGCGTTATTTATAAATATCCGTAAAAGATGCCTCGGCTCCTCAAACAAGATAATTTCTCCCAAATATAGGTTTTTATTAGGCTAAAATTTAAGTTGGGATTCCTGATTTCATGTCAATAGTGTCAAGTTTATAAAGGATATGTTCCGCAAATAAACTTGGTTATTTCGGTTGCCGGTTTTGCGTTCTGTAAATATGAAATATTCGGTTGGTTCCTAAAAAAAAAGTTAATTACGGAATTTGATCGATGAAAAGACGTTCTTTCTGCCACCAGAACGACAGTCAATGTTCTATGGTAACATACCCATAGTATAGAACAATCTTTATTTACCTTATGATTCATAGACCATACCTAGTAATTTTTCCATTGTTGAATGTTGTCTCTTATATGTTCTATGGATCATAAAGTAAATAAAGATTTTTCTATGCTATGGATATGTTACCATAGAACATTGACTTTCGTTCTGGTGACAGAAAAAACGTTTTTTCATCAATCAAATTCCTTAGTTAACCTTTTTTTCAGGAACCAACCAAATATTTAGTATTTACTCAATGGAAAATCGACAACCGAAATAACCAAGTTGATTTGCGGAACATATCCTATATAAATTTGACACTTTTAACATGAAATCATGAATCCCAACTTAAATTTCAGCCAATCAGAGATGATCTTAACAAAACCCTATATTTGGAAGGAATTATCTTGTTTGAGGAGCCGAGGCATCTTTTACGGATATTTATAAATAACGCAAACCTTATCATCTCGAATTTGTCCTGAAATTCCCGTTTCCCAGTTAATTTGTGAAAAAAATTGTGGGTTGGCAACTTGGGCAGAAGTCGTCTATTGGCTCGTGAATGGCTCTGTTTCGTTTTCAATGGCCCACTCTGTATAGTTTCGAAGCATTTTCTTCGGTTGATGTTAATAAAGATAACGGCTAAACTATATAGATTTTGTGATCGGATTATGTTTCATGTCATGGAAAGCACTAGAATAGGTTGTGTTGCTCCTAAATAAATGATATGCTATTCAATTATACCTCCAATGAACGGCAGTTGAAAACATTTGTTTGTTAAATAGGTTTGTGCATTTTATCTCATCCGGAATGAACTTTTAATAATATTTATTGCAGATATTGATAGGTGCAGATTCAAAGTTAATAACTTCCTGGAATCAATAAACTACGTTCAGTAAACAAGGAGTAGGAGTATTGGACAAGGAATCACTTTGTTCTATATGACACTAATCGAATAATAAGTGAAATGCCCAGAGCTTAACCTCATCTAAAGGATCCGAAAACATTTCTATTCGTCTTGAAAAAAAGAAGAAGCCAGGAAACTTATAAGATATAATATGTCAATTTTCAAATTTGTGTAGATTTGGAATCCTACACTAGTTCGTATCCCTTTTCACACGGACGTGAGAAGTGGTTTTAGTTTCATATAAGATTTATTCGAGGTTCCGATTCCGAACCAGTTCCATACCGTAAGCAGGCGCACTTTGAAGAAGAGTGATTTTGCGTCGCAAAATTCCCGCAACTAGTAGTTTCGATTCTTTCTAGTTCTGTGTGAATTGCATCGATCCTGTACCAAGTCGATTTCGAACCGGTTCTAGCAGTTCCCGCACTGTTGGAAGAGCTAGTGGTTCTAGATTGGTTTCATTCCAGCATAACTAAGTTTGGGCGACCAATCAGTGATTATCGACTTATCTTATCACGTGAACGAGCAATTCTTGTACTTATATGTATATATATATATGTATGTATATGTATGGCTAATATGTATGTGTATGTATGGCTAATATGGCGTCGAGTGAGGATGACCGTGGCGAAGTCGAAAGCGAAAAAAGTGATAATATTGATAGTTTAGCTGAAGAATATTACAAATGTTGTGCCAAAAAGGCGTGTACTATACAAGAGTGCATAAATTGTGAAGGTATTTTTCACGGTTCTTGTATGAAAAAGAAAAATATCAAGGTATCGAGCAGAAAACATGTGGAATGTTGCGAGGGAATACCTGGCAGACAGACAAAAATGAATAAAGAAGGAATTCTAGAAATAAAAATTGAATATCTGAGTAAGTTACTGGCAGAATATCAGGAAAAAAAAGAAATTTTAAAAGAAAACAATTCATTACTGAGAGAAAATAATAGGTTATTATTACTTCAAATGAAATCCATAAATAAAAACAATGAAGCAAAAAATTAATCACAATATTCGAACATCGTAAAGAGTGGACATCAAAACAAAGTCAATGATAAAATAGTTCCACAGGTTGTAGTTCAAAAATCTGACAGAAGTACGGAAAAGCCTAACAAACATAACCTCAATATAAACAACGAAAGTCAACAAAAGCATAAACAAACAACTCAACTCTCTGCGGAAGTGGAAAAGAACGATGAGAAAAACAAAAAGACAAATGTGGAAATAAACGAGGATTTCATCCAAGTACAAAGAAGGAAATGGAGTAAACAAAAAAGGTTAGGAACTGGAAATGTAACAGAGGAGGTAATGAAAACGAGATTTGCTGGACCCGAAAGAGAGGTATGGTTAAATATATACAGGGTAAACAATCATGTTACCACTGAAATGGTAGAAAACCACATCAGAAAACAAAAGTGGTTCCAAAATGAGAAAATAACAGTGACCGAGCTACAAACAAAAGCAAACCAACTTAAAAGCTTTTGTGTAACAGCACCATTAGCTAAAAAAGATGAGATGTATGAATCATTCTGGCTACCAAACGTAGGTATACGTAGATTTAAATTTGATATTTATAAAAGAAATAATGAGGGACAGTTTTTTACCCAGTAAATGACTACTGCAAGAGCGAACAGAATGCTACAGAAGTAACTAAAATTAGTCTTATACACCAAAATGTACAATGAGGTTCCTCGTGAAAGACCCTGTATAGAAATGTTAGAAGAGAACAAAGATAGATCTGAATTCATTAACCTAATGAACTCATTCAACCTTGTTCAAACTATTCACCAAAACACCAGAATAACAGAAAGGTCATGTTCTTCAATTGATAACATGTTCACAAGCATTACAAAATGGAAGAGTTCTGTCATGGATCTACATATATCTGATCATAATGCCCAAAAATTAACCTTCCAATTGGAGAGTAGGAAAAGTGATAATGTCTGCTATAAAAGATTTTTTGGAGAGGAAGAAAAAGAAGCATTTCTAAAAAAATTATCAGATCAGGATTGGAATCCTGTTAAAGAGGTTGTTAGGGAAGATGTGAATCAGCAGTGGAACGTTTTCATTTCCAGTTATATAAATATTTTTGAAGAGAATTTTCCAAAAAGACTTTTCACCAAAAAGAAACACAAAAACTCATATAGAACACCAGAAATTGACAAATTAAAAAACAGACTGGACATTCTTTTAATGCTGAATAATCAGGGACAACTATTCAAAGAGGACTACAGAAAGACGAAAAAGGAATATGACAGTGCATTGAGAGAAGAAAGGAAAAGGATTTATGAGAATAGAGTAACCAGATCGGACAACAAGAGTAAGACAATGTGGAAAATCTATAAAGAAATAACGGGTAGAGAGAAAGAAAATGAAGACTGTCTAGTAGATGGAACCCTAGAGGAGATCGCTGATAAATTCAATGAGCATTTCAATAATGCAGTAACCACACTCCTGAATGCTTTAACCACAACAACTATAAATTTTTCTCATATGGATGCAATCAACAAATCTATGTATCTGAAACCTACAACACCTGAAGAAATAAAAATTCTGAGTAAATCAATCAAAAACAAATTCAGCAGCGGAGTGGATGAAATTCCTATAATAATAATAAAGATATCATTACCAGCAGTAAGTGAAATTGTGGCATATATCATCAACAATTCTCTCAAGTACGGTGTTTTCCCGGAGTCACTAAAACTTGCCACCATTAAACCTATTTTCAAGGACGGAAAACCAGAAGAAATAAACAACTATGGACCGATAAGTTTATTACCAAGATTCTCAAGAGTATTTGAAATGGTTATGTCCTCAAGATTAATGGAATTTTTTACAGAAAATGAACTCTTCACTCATACGCAACATGGATACCTACAGGGACGCTCAACTCAAACTGCAATTTTCTGGTTTGTTCAGTACATACATCAAATGCTTGAAGAAAACAAAATGGCTTTAGGAATGTTTTTAGACCTATCCAAAGCATATGACTCAATAAACAGAGAATATCTTCTACAAAAATTAGAATTATACGGTGTAAGAGGAAACGCAAACCAATGGCTCAAATCCTTTATGATGGAAAGAAAACAGAGAGTAACCATCTCGCAGAACAATGTTACTGTAAATTCTAAAATACTAACACGTATCACAGGAATAGACCAGGGAAGTGGAATTGGAGGAGTATTATTCATAATATACCTTAATGATTTAGGAAAGCTTGTACAGAAAATTCAGGGAACTGTTACAAATTATGTCGATGATACCAATCTATTAGTAGGTGATACGGATTTTGAAGATTTGACAACAAAAGCAAGTCAATTGTTTCTGGAATCAAAAACATGGTTTGACCAAAATAATCTTATATTGAATGAAAAGAAATCGAAAGCTATTCTGTTCGATACAAATAGATCACAAAAAGTAAAATCAAATATAATTAGTTGGCCTCAGTACAGTTTTCAATTATCCGAATGTGTTAAATTTCTAGGAATATACATTGATCAATGTCTTAATTGGCGTCAACACACTGAAATTCTATCAAAGAAATTGAGTTAAATATGTTTTGCCTTAAGATGCATTGCTAGTTATATGAATGAGAGAACTTTAAGAATTGTTAATTTTGGGAATTTTGAAGCAACTTTCAAGTATGGAGTGATATTTTGGGGAAATAATGAAAATTTGAATAAAATATTTTTGATTCAGAAGAGGGCAATACGAATAATGTTTAAGTTAAGTTTTAGAGAATCATGTAGGGGAATATTTAGAAGCAAAAACGTATTCACTGTTTACGGTATATATTTGTTCGAATGTTTGTTATTCTTGCATAAGAATAGGCAAAAGTATACAAGAGAAAATCAAAATGCACACAACACAAGATCTTTAGATATAACATATCCTTTACACAGGTTAACATTAACAGAGGAAAGTCCCGCATACATGAGCATAAAAGCTTTCAATAGATTACCAAATGAAATTAAATGTTTGTCAGAATACAGAATATTTAAGTGCAAAATTAGAAACCTGCTAATAAGATTAGAGCTCTATAGTCTAGCCGAGTATTTTGAAAAATCTGGTTAGAAGTTGCAAACCTGACGTCAGTTCATTTAAATTGTGTTGTACATTGTATAATGTAATTTATCTGAAATAAAGAAAATTATCTATCTATCTATCTATCTATGCAATAATTAATTGTTTGGGGGTAGAATATATGCCTAGAAATATATAAATCAATAAAACGTAACATTCCACTTATCACGAAATCGGCTGTATAGATTTGGATGGAATTTTGTATTTTCTGCGAAAATTCGACGATTCTGAGTGGGTAAGGAGTTTGCTCAGAATCGGTTCATTACCGGACCCCCGAACATAGCTAATGTCTCTACATATTCAACTTGGTATGCATCATTCATAGTTGACATATATTCATCTGACCCGAAATTACGAAAATGGGAAATTGCCCAGATCCATTTGTTCATAGGGGAGTAGAATTGCCAGAATATTATACGGTGCTTGTGGTTCTCTTTTCGCGCGTATGTTCTAGGGGAACAGCGTGCTATCGTTTTGTGCAAATACCTGTAATTTGGGATTTTGAGCCGAAAATGGTCCCACACGACTCGGTATGACTAACTGATGACGAATCCGTGGTAAAAATCGATTCTGTCAGGCCAGCTGGCAGGCCGTGGACACGATAACTGTCGAACGGAGCCGGCTAGCGACTTGAAACTTGTAGGCTGTTCGCGCATCGAAATGCGGCGGTTAAGTTCGTTGATGAGTCAAATCGGCCGAAATGTTTCGGAGTTATAGCCATTTGAACTTTTGAGGTTATTTCCCTCATATTTTAGAAATTACTGAAGCGATTGGATTGAAACTTGGCAGTTAGTTGAAAAATAACGACGCGAAACTTTAAGGGGAAATTTCGTTGAAATCGTGTGGTCACTCCAAAAAAAAAAATTTTTTTACAAAATTTTCTTCTGAAAACTATTGTTCATATTCGAGAACAATTTCAGTATATCTTGAGCTTTATATCTCACAGCAGTCTACCAATTTCAATTCGATACGGCTATCAGTTTTGGAGATATTGAAAAAAAATTGTCGAATTTCGTGGTTTTATTCTCGAAGTCGTTGTTCTTTTCGGTATAACTCAAGAAGATTCAATCGTGATGACACTTCGCAGGTAGTTCAAAGATACTGAAGGAAATATCGTGCAGAAGTTCGTGATGATCGTGTCATTTGAACAATTTGAAAAAAAACTATTTTTTTTTTCGAATATTCAATGTTCTGTGATCTGTGTCATTTTTCTATGAAGTACTGGATTTCAATTCGATCTCATCTGTATTTTCGGAAATATTGGGTAAATAAATTTTGAATGGGTATATCTGCGGAATCATTGGGTGGATTTTACCCGTTCACGAACTCGGCCTTCGTAATTAAGGTCAAAACATTCTCTACCAATATCGAGTTTATAAGTTGTTTCTTTCGTAAGTTATTGTGTTTACAGTTGGCCGTTGCCAAAGCGGTCATCTCCATTGAACATGTGCACAAAAGCTGCTGCCTTCATGGCAGTGCTTTTCAAGGTTATTCATTTATTAATCTCATTATTTGATCGGAGTTGGGTGGTTTGGTTCAGTCTTTCAGAAATGCGCCCGTTATGATTTTTCGTTCTTTTGGCCAACTGAAATTGTTATGATGTCCTTGGAAGCCTTGGCTGTCACTTTGTGGGGATTTAGAACTAGCCTGCCAATATCAAAATTTCTTGGGCTGACCAGCTTTGGACATTTGCATTCTATATGTGCGGATACTTTCGTTTTCGATCCACAGAACCTGAATTACCCGGTGGACGCTACAAAAACCTCATGGTATAGAATGAGGGGATGGACTTCGGAAACTATTTATCATATTTTATAGAAAAATTTGCTCACAACTCCATATTTCACAACAATATGTACCAAATTTCAGTTTGATGCGATCATAATATTTGGAGAAATTGGAAATTTTTTTTTCTTGGTTCTCTTGGAATACCTCGAAGAAAACTGATTCAATCATATTCAAACTGTATTACTAGTAGGTGTCATTACAGCAATTGGAAAAAATTCATTGTTTTTCAAATATTCAATATTTGTCCATCTACTGATCAAATTATCCTCACGAAATTCAATATGAACCTTCAAGCTGTCATTTTTCAATCATTTACTGGATTTCAATGGGGTGGATTTTAATCATTGAAGACTTCGACATCCGTCATTGAGGTTCCAACCTTGTCTACAAACATTGAATTACCAAGTATGTTTATTTCAGGAATTATTGTGTTTCGGCTGATCAACAGCAAAACTAAAAGATAACAAAACGCTTGCGCACAAATATCTTGCAGACCGCAGTGGCATGAATTATGTGCCCGTTTTATGCATACCAGATTGTGACTAGCTGCTTATCCAAGCAGCTCAAAGACAAAGAACGATTGAATGGTGGAGCAATGTCTCGAAATATCATATCTAAAAAGCATATCTATGCCGATCGCACCTCAAAAATATCTAGAAAAATACTGACGTGAGGTCAGGAGCTTTTACGCACTTGTTCGAATTCTAACTATTAGATCAACACGAAATTTTGCACCTAGTTGCGTATTTGTAATCTCCACCTGATAACGGAGTTCCAATTCGATTGTATTTGTACTTCTTGAGATATTACGGAAATAACGTTAATATTCCAAATAACAACGAAATTTGTCACATTGTTTTTTCCTTATATCCCCGAAAGTAAATATTGGATCGAATTGAGGTTTGGAATATTGTTGTTAAATACTAATTATGAGGTTTTTGCCAAATTATATTGTAATATAATCAATATTTTCAGAGAAAAAAAAACTTTTCATCAAAAATTTTGAAAATTTTTTTTTAATTTCGAACAACTGGATACACACAAGATTTCGCTCCAAGTTGCGCGTTAGTATTTCAAAACTGTCCACGAAGTTTCAATTTGATCGAGTCAGTACTTCATGAGATATCAAGGATATTACCTCGACATTTCAAATAGGCCTTACTCCGAAACTATCCAACCGATTTCACCCAAGAACGAACTCAATCGAGATATTTGGACTCCTAACCTAATCTGAAAATTTCAAGTCGCTTAGTATTTTCTTTCGAAAATTACAGCATCTATGGACGGAGGAACAGAATCGAATTTGACTACGGATTCTTCTTCAGGTAGTTCAACCCAATCGTTTGAGACCATTCTCGGCTCAAAATTCGAAAATAAAAGACATCGTGTTGAAATGATAACGCGCTGTTTCCTAAAACAAGCGCGTAAAAACTCAAAAATGACATTCACCTTGGAAAACCATTATCTATCGTAAAATGTTGACTTTTTTGTCATAGCATGCTATAATTATAGTCATTTTGATACACAAATCAACAAGTTGATGAAATTGGACTACCACTCTGAAGATCTCTGAATATATAAATCTTCATTAAGTTATACTGAGTGTAACAGCCAAATGGAATAAATTCGATAACGAATAAATGAGGGCGTGTTGGAAAAAACGCTTGGACACGTCGATTTGTAATTTTAAATGCGCATATTTTTCGAGAAAATAAAATTATATAGGGTGTTCCATGCAACCTTGGCCAATACCAACTTACTTATTTCATACGTAACTCCCTGTATATTATTTATTTTTTGGATTCTTCAGAAAATTCTAGACATAATTCATGTACAATGTCCTATACCAATCTTCAACTTTTTCGGAAATATTAAGTGTTTTCAGAAATGTTGAGTAACGTTAGAAGACAATTCTACACCAGATTAGCATGTTGCCAAGACGTTCGCGGCGAGCATTTTGAACATTTCCTACATTGACATTAATCTTTTTTTGGTTTTTTTTTTAATTATTAAGAAATAATCAGTATTACTTATAAGGTTTTAAGTGTAATGTACCGAATTTGTGAAATAAAATAATTTTTATTCAAAACGTTGATTTTCGCACTAAATCTAAAAACACTTAATATTTCCGAAAAAGTTGAAGATAGGTATAGGACATTGTACATGAATTATGTCAAGAATTTTCTGAAGAATCCAAAAAATAAATAATACACAGGGAGTTACATTTGAAATAAGAAAGTTGGTTTTGGCCACGGTCGCATGGAACACCCTATATAATTTTATTTTCTTGAAAAATATGCGCATTTGAAATTACAAATCGACGTGTCCGAGCGTTTTTCCCAACACGCCCTCATTTATTCGTTATCGAATTTATTCCATTTGGCTGTTACACTCTGTATGTAATTTCAGTTAAGGATATAGCGTATACTTTGAACCTTTCCCGCTTCATTACCAGTAGTATTTCTACAAACACAAAGTTCATTATTGAAGGGCTTCTGAGGCATTGATCGATATTCTCATTAAGTAAACTGTCTTTTCATATTTTTATAATTTCAGAAACTAATTAGTATTAAATCAAACAGATCTGTCCGAGCAAATTCCTATTTTCTGAAAACTTGAGACTCGCTACAGTAAGTCATTTTATTCCATCTGATGACGTTATGCTGAACGAAAATAGTTCAATAAATTCAAATATCTTCAGACGTTATGATTTCCATATGCAACACAGTTACTGAATATAAAAATATCATTCGTTCGGCTTGATATCTGAATAAGTCATTCAGAAATTGGAATATTTTGAATGAAAACTAATATCACCGGTATTATATCATAGCAAGGAAAATAAACAACAGAATCAGCTCTCGTGATACACAGGTTGGACCACGGACGATGGCATCCAAAGCTTCAACGGAAAACGACTCTTTTGAAAATGTTTATTCTTGAGTAGAAAACAATGCTCTATCGATCCAGCGTTTTATCAGCGTTGCAGTGTTGCCGTTCATATCAGAAAGTATTGAAAAATAAAATAACCACAAGGACGAATATCTGTCAATGAATCAACAAATATTCCACCTCAATCAGAGCTAATTATTCAATCAACCAAAACATCTACACCGAAGAAGCGGTGTCCAAGGAGAATGGCTACAGCTGTTTTGCCAATCCTCAGACTAACTAACCTTGGTAAAACGCATAATAAGACTCTATATACTTATCACCTGTTAGATCGAATACTGTAGTATAACTACACTCAGCGCGCCATCTCTCAGAAGCATCTCGCGAATCGTTACCTTCGAGTGCAGAATACTTTGATCGATGTGCATGACGTTCATCCTATTGTCTTATCAGGTCGCTAGATCTGCGATATTGCAGTTTACAATATCCGTACTAACAACTTTGGTATTTCAAGTAGGACATCTATACATATATAGGGTGTTCCAACATAAACTGGTCAAACATAATAATAAAGCCGTATAGATGACATTGGGAAAGACATTCCTACCCTATGACATATCCCCCGTTTTGCGTAAGCATAAGCGAGATACAGGGTGTTCAATGTCAACTTTGAGCAATATTCTGATAACCGTGGTGAGTTATGCATGATCTTAGTATTTTTTGATGGTCAATTCAATTCTTTTGTAGAATTCTAGAAAAAATATTTCAAAATGGCGGAAAAACTACAAAGTTGCAGTTTTTTGTTTTCGATTGCCGAAATGGATAGCAAACTGGATCAAAAACGCAACTTTTTTTAATGTCTACAGTGAAAAAAGAATTCAAACCAAAATTGTTGAGATCTTTCGAAGTTGATCTAACCTTCATTCTAAACACTGGTGTGAAAATATACTGAAAAAATATGCATTGGTTTTCATTTTATAGCCTTCCCAAAATTCCGCTCGGAGTACTTAAATAATTTTATTTTCAAGAAACTGGTGGCCCTACGGAGGGCAAAATTGTGCTAATTGGCCTTCAGAATGACCTGGATAGAAATATAAATTTATCGGGAAAATAAATATTTTCTAAAAAACTTTAGGGGGAATCGAACTCTCTCCGCATTCGTAAAATAGGGTAACATTCGATGAACTACCGTCGAGTGTTAACGCGACCTATTGTCCGTAAGTGGAGCGAGTTCGATTCCCATCAAAATTTTTTGGCAGGTTTTTTTTTCGAAATATTCATATTTCTATCTAAGTCATTATGTGGGCCCTGTAGCACAATTTTGGCCTCTGTAGGGCCACCAGTTTCTTAAGTAAAAATAATTTGAGTACTCCAGGCGGAATCTTTGGAAGGCTGTAAAATGAAAACCAATGGATATTTTTTTCATTCTGTTTTCTCACCAGTGTTCAGAACGAAGGTTACTTCAACCTCGAAAGATCAATAATTTTGGCTGGAATTTTTTTTCACTGTAGACATAAAAAAAGTTGAGTTTGAATTTTGGAAAAATTTTCTCATCGAAAATCTTGGAAAATTGAGTACATTGACATAATGCTATACAATTTGGCAATCGAAAACAGAAAACTCCAACTTTGTAGGTTTTCCCCTATTTTAAAAATATTTTTTTCCCGAATTATCCACCACAATTGAATTGACCACCAAAAAATACTAAGATTTGACCAAAAACCGTTATTTCAAAGGTCACACATAAATCACCACAGTTATCAGAATATTGCTCAAAGTTGACATTGAACTTATGCTTCGAAAACGGGATATATGTCATAAGGCAAAAATGACTATCCCAATGTCACCTACACGGCTATATATGCTTGACCAGTTTATGGTGAAACACCCTGTATTATTGCTTTTTTCGTTTCGCCATAACCACCTGATTATTTTTGTGTTTCAATTTCCTCATCCCTATCTCTAGAAGTCTTCGAGAAATCAATTCATTCACTTCTTTTTTGTGCGGAATATGCTGCATTTAAACATGTATTAGGTACCTAGATACTTGAAATCCTAGACAGATGTAATTTTGGGTACTGATTACCAGTATCTCGTGTATCATTCTGATAAAACGGAAAGCATCCCGTGTCATAGATTATTATTCAAAATCCGAACCTTTTCCCAAAAATCTGTAAAGTAAAAAGTTGATACTTTCAAAGTGGTGGTATGCCAGAAGATATGTTGAAAGAGGATTACAAGTTCTTCCAAACGATACATGTTCCTATACTTATATTGTAAGGTTTTCGAAGGAAAAAGCGGATTTTTAGGCTATTTGTAGGTAGTAAATTGATCGTTTACTCGAAAACAACTAGCGATAGGTAACAGGAAGTTGATACAGAAGTAATCGGTAGACTACGAATCCAAGAAAGCAATGAGCACAGGTATTTCTCCTGAAATATTCAAGTTGTTAGTACTTTCATATGAGGGGCATCACCGTAGCACTTAAAATACTCGTAACCGTAAAATGGTGTTTCCTACCTCAGAAACTTTTTCAGATGTTCCGTAGATAAAAACTAAACCGAGCAAAAAAACAAAATCTAATATATTTTTTCCCATTCGTAAGATCAGAATTGGATTGAACCGAATTTTGGTACACTGTAGTGAAATGTAGTTTTCAAGGTATGTGCGAAATTTCTCACAATCCTGATAGTTATATCATTTGAAAATATTAAATTTCGAAGGACTATAATTCCGGGAGCATTTGTCCAATGTGGTGAATTAACATTCTTAACACCGTCGCATTATTATTGTTGAAATACCCTGAAAGTTTCAAGTCACTAGCCCGTTCCTTTTGACAGTTCTCGTATCCTCGAATGGACCGAATCGAGTCGTTTGAGACCATTTTCGGAAAGAATTCGAAAACTCTAGACTACTCGAAAGAACGTTAGCATGCTGTTCCCTAGAAAATTAGCGCAAGAAGATATTGGCCGTCGCCTAGTAGCAAATCGGTAACACAATAACTTCCGAAGAAAACACATTAGAGACTCGATGTTTTTAGGATAGGTTGCGAAGGCACTATTCGTGTATGGGTGATATTCACTCAATGATGCCGCAGATGTTCCCCTTCAAACTTTTTTTTTCTAAATATTCCCAAAATAATAGTACATGATTCAAAAATCATAACTAAAATGTTCATGCGCTAAATCGTGAGGAGATCTTATTGCAAGATAAAATAAAGGAAATATTTGAACACAATTTTTTTTTTCAAATCATCACGAAATATTGAACAAGTTGGCTGTGAGTAAAAACCCAATCGTCCAATAATATTTCAGGCAAACAATTTTAAAATTACAGACACTTGGACAAAATGATAACACGCTGTTTCCAAGTTCGAATAGGGAAAAAGACGAATTGTTTTCTTAAGACCTATACTTCAAAAAGTCCAAAACTTAAAGGCGATATTCTACATTTGTTCCCAACAAAAAAAGTCATATCATGGTTCAAATGTTGACGGATATCTTCAATTCAACATTTTGTGTTATACGGAATATCTGATTATTTTATAAAATCAATCATAATCCAGTTATCCTTGTAGTCTCAAAAAATTTGATCAAATATCTCAAAAGAGCATGAAATTGCCTAAAGGTAACTCAAAAACATTTTGTCTTTTTGTGTCAAAAAACTCCTCACTGTGAGCGTGGTAAGAAATAAACCTATAAGTTCTTAGGTATTTCAGTATTTTTTCAGTATTTATTAAGTATAACCCACTAAGGCAAAGCCAGTTGCGTGGGTGTAGAAAAATGTACTACAATTTTCAAATATCACATCATAACATGAATAAAAATATTAGACCACTCAGAAAAACAATACATGAAGTGAAATAGCATATGTGTATAGGTGTAAGCAACAGATCAACAAAAAATATAAAGAATATCAAAATATCAAAAATCTTCAAAACAAAATACAGAACAAGCATGAGTTTTAAAATCTTTGGAATTAACCAATATGAATAAATTAAATAACACTTACTAAAAAAATCAACAATAAAATGTGGAGAAGAATAAGATTAATAAACATATAAACTCAATGAGAAATGCACGATTCAATAATACAAATATGCATGGTAACCAATATAAATGGAACGAACAACAAACACAGAGTACACAGATAGAAGTCAGTAACCCACACTTTAAACACAAATCACCGAAGGATCCACCAGGCGGTGGATTGATTCCCTACTAGTATTCGCGATAAAGGACCCAATTTTTTTCTTAAAAATTCGCATTGAGGAGGCACGCCTAATTTCGACCGGAAGAAAGTTATAGAGGCGATTTGATAAGTAATTGTAGGTTCTTTGCACAATGGTTTTTGAACAGTATTCAGTACTCAGTCTCGTATTATATGCATGATCCACATAACCGAGACGAAACCTGTTCCTGTGCCTCTCCACTACTACCTCAGAGAAGTATAATTGCCTTAAATCTAGCTTTTTCGTTTCTTCAAAGAGGAGTTCTGTAGAATATCTCGTCGGTTTCTGGAATATTATTTTTAAAATTTTTTTCTGTAATACATGTAATCCTTTGAAATGAGTAAAAGCTACTCCTCCCCACCCCAATATTCCGTACCTGAAGCGTGACTCTATGAGAGCATGGTACACGACAGACATTCTGGAAACATCCAGAATTTTCCCCAGGCATCTCAACCTGTACAGAGCACCACGAAGAGATCGCACCACACTGTCAACATGGAAATTCCATCTCAGATGTTCATCGGTCACTACACCCAAATACTTAATTGACCGGGCCGAATGAATTATCACATTATCCGATACGTTCAGGAATGCATAATCAGGAAGCGAACTGGCGCGACAGGCGAAGGGTATGAAAAATGTTTTCTCGCAGTTTATCAATAGAGCCTTGCGTTCTAGCACATCGAACAACCCACGCATATCCTCCTCCACCTTGGCCCTCAGTTGATCCCAGGTTTTAGCTTCATGAAAAATGGCTGTGTCATCAGCAAAACAAATGAGCTTACCAGACGATCCCTGGCGAACTACAGCATCCATATATATACTAAACAACACGGGACCCAACACAGTTCCCTGAGGTATCCCGCACTCCAGTACTCCCCATTTCACTGAGTACACCCCCTACCACAACATACTGCTCCCTCGCGAACAGGTAACTTTCCATCAAATTGAACGCATTACCTCTGAAACCCTTCTCCCCGAGAGCCTCCAACAGCAAGTTATGGTCCACGGAATCAAAAGCACTGGCCAAATCCAAAAATACACACATAGATGGTGTACCCCTCTCCAAACTACCCGAGATTTCAGCGGTAAGAGACAAAACAGCATCCTGAGTCGATACTCCCTCCTTAAAACCATATTGCCGGTCATCTAATAGGTTGTATTTCCTGAGATAAGCAACTATTCGCTTTTTCAGGACCTTTTCAGCTATTTTTGCTATGTTTGATATGATACTAATTGAGCGATAATTAGCCATATCAATTTTGTTTCCCTTCTTATGAATTGGTTTAATAAGACCAGTTTTGAAACTTTCGGGAAATTTACCAACCTCCATCATCTTATTGATTATGGCTGTCAATGGAAGTGTAATTGCTTCTTTCACCTCCTTAAGCAATTTAGATGTTACCCCATCCATACCAGGTGCTGCCCCAGACCTCAGAGAATCTATAATACCAACAACTTCCCCCTCCGTCGCTGGTTCCAGAAATATGGACTGAGCAGTAGTCGCCGATCTAGCTGGGATGCCTGGTGATTTTCGAACTTTACTAGGCAAATTTCTTCCGATAGAAAGATAGTATTCGTTAAAACAATTTGAAATTTCTGCCCTGTCATGTGTTAACTCACCCTCTTGATTTATTATACCCTTAATTTCCGTCTGCTTCCTGGATCCTGTCACTTCTCCCACTACCTTCCACAAATTCCTTGCATCTCCAGCTGATCCGTCGATAGATTCTCTATAATAATTAATCTTAGCTGTTTTAATTAATCTATTCAAAATATTACGGTAACGAATATACTCTTCCCTCAAAGAACCATCATCAGGCCTCATTTTAAGTCTTCTAGTTTATCCCTTCTTCCGATAGAACGAATCAACCCACGCGTTATCCATCTTTTGCGTCTTAGTGAACCGTGTCTTATCCTCCTCCTTGTTGTATGCTTGCTGATGATCAAGCCTTTGAAAACCTTTAAAAATTTGTTCACATTATCATCAATATCAGGGGAGGACAAAACATCAGCCCAATCTAATGACGTTAACTCCTGCCTCAACGTGGTGTAGTCCACTATCTCACGATATTTCACTCTACATTCCCCATCGTTTCCACAAGCATGAAAGGGCCATCTGATGATGGTCATATAATGGTCAGTTACTGTACTCCCGAGAATAATTGGCAAGTAATCCTCCCATACTGACCGGACAAAAATGTGATCAACACATGTACCACTACTTGGTCGGGTAATCCCGTTTATGGTGGAAACATAACCAAACTCGTAAAAATTATTTAAGTATTCTGCAACCACATCAGTCTCAGACAGTATGTTCAGATTTAAATCACCCAAAAACACAGAAACATCAACACTGATCCCAGACGCCACAACAAGACACTCACGAAGGCTCTCAACAAACAGTCTCTCATCCGTTGACGGTGGTCGGTATATAGCAGTTATTAAAAATTTCCTCTTATCAACACCTAGAACAATCTGTACAGCCTTAGATACACCCACACTTATCACCTTAACATCATAATTTAAATTCTCCCTCACGTATACTACCACACCATCACATTTATTTATGTCACCTCCACTATACAAAATATCATACCCTTCCAACTTGAACATATTCAACTCTTGTATACACCATGTTTCCGTTAAAACAATGCAATGAAACTGATCTCCCAACGCAGACAAATACAATTCAACTTCCTCCAGATTTTTAGCAATACTTCTTATATTCTGGTGAAGGATACCAAAACCTTTTTTATGTTCAACATACGATGAGACCACCCTTCTATACTCCTCAACATCACTCACATGTACCGACTCCACCCGCTCAGAAAGGTATTCTCGAAAACTATCATGCATATCAATGAATCAACTCACACTGACAAAAAAAAAATTACAACCTTTTATGAAAAAGAAAAAAAAAATAACAATAATAGAAATATAGACAATACAGTACTCTACTATTTTCCAGTAACACTACGCAGTCTTCTGTTCTGTGCCGGCCCCGCCACCTTCCGAGTCCTCTCAGGCTGATGAACAATACCATGAATATTCTCCCTACATTCGACAACTGCTGAAGACTTCTGGTGGCCCGATATGTGTTCAGTACCTTCTCCAATGGCAGACCTTGTCGGTGTACCTGGTGCACTCTGTGGTCTACCCGGTCTGCCGTCATCCGTTTTCTCCTCTATAGGCAACTCATCCAGAGTATAGGCTTTTTCTGCCACAAAGAGTCTATTTCCCTTCAAAAAACAATTTTCTTCACCGCTTGCCCTCGCCAAACCAAGATGTCTCCTCAGAGTGATCTGCTCCTGTCTTTGCTTGACAGTAAGATCGCCAACAATAGAAATACGAGTACCCTTTAATTTGTTGGAGTTTCTCAAAATAGACACTTTTTCAAGGTACGATGTCAACTCAACCTTGACAGGAGGATTTGTAGATTCACCAAGCGGATAAATATCACCCACTTCAGATTCTCCAATATTTACGTCGATCAGCCTTTCAATCTCTCCTCTCACAAAGTCTGAATTTACTCCCTCCCGCTGAGTGTCCAAACCAAATATCAATATATTATTCTTTCTCGACCTTCTATCCAAATCTTCCAACCTCTCTGCAAGCTTAGAGTTTTCAACCTCCAAATCAGTAACTCGTCGATACAACTCTTCCAACTTTAGCGCCAATCTCACCTCCACAGCTTCTAAAAGGGATTTCAGTTCTTTAGAATTTTTATTGATCACCTCCAAAAGTACCTCATTAGTGACGGACATGGCTGAGACAAACACTTGCAGCGTATGTAAACCTTTAGAACGTTAAGATAAGAAGCGGTCGTCTGCCGCCCACAAAAAGTGCTTATTGATATTATTTGGATACTTCGGGTCTCCCAAATTCGTTCCTCCGTAATTTCAAATGTTCAACATACCATAATATTATTTACCAATATATCACACAAGAACGAAACAAAAGAGGCCAAAGTAACCTTCTCGGACACTACGAAATAATCTCAGTTTTCCCGGAGCGAAAAATGAAAAAGGTGAAAATTATAAATCAGATTTTTCCAAAAGGTTTATCGATAAAAAAAAAAGTTATGAAAATGTATTCTCTTCAGCAAAAGCTTTCCCATTTAGTGATCTTTCGAATGACATATCATCTTTTGTACTAGCTGTTTCTTTTCAGCCTCAATATCATGGCTAACATAATAACGAAAAATAAGAAATTATTCAAACCTGATTTTCTCCCATTTTGAAGCTCTTAGTGATTGAATCAGTTTTTTTTCTGAATGATTATCGGAGTAACTCTCACTAATACTGTTAATTTTTCTGTAGAGTCAAACGAATGCACTACATTTTCCTAGTACATATTATAAGGAAGGAGTTGAGAGAGGACAGAATGCTGAAAAAACCCGATATAAATAATCAAACAATTAACTCATAGCTAATGCTCAAAATGACTACCTCCTTGTTCAATATATTTCAAACATTTTTCCTACTGAATCTAAAACCCTGCATAGTTCAGAACGTTTCTGACCCATTTCTGCACAACACAATTTGATTCTATTTATCAGATCATCCCGAGTATGAACGCTGATTTGATGAACTTTTTCTTTTAATGTATTCCAGATATAAAATCAAAAGGAGTAAGATCAGGGCTCCTTGGTGGCCATCATACTGAGCCGTACCTTCCAATCCGAATAAGCGTTCCAACTCGAGATGATCTGATAAATATAGAATTAAAATTGTGTTGTGCAGAAATGGGTCAGAAACGTTCTGAACTACTCAGGGTTTTAGATTCAGTAAGAAAAATGTTTGAAATATATTGAACAAGAAGGTAGTCATTTTGAACATTTGCTATGAGTTAATTGTTTAATTATTTATATCGAGTTTTTTCAGCATTTTGTACTCTCTCCACACCTTTCTTATAATATATATTAAAAAAATTAGTGCATTCGTTTGACTCGACAGATGAATTAATAGTTCTAGTGAGAGTAACTTCAATATTCAATCAAGAAAAAAAAACTGATTAAATCATTAAAAGCTTCAAAATCGAAGAAAATCAGGTTTGAATAATTTCTTATTTTTCGTTGCATCAAAACGAAACAAAATCATGAATGAAAAATTTCTTAATATTTGTTGTAATCATGTTAGCCATTATATTGAGGCTGAAAAGAAGCAGCTAGAACAAAAGTTGATATGTCACTCGAAATATCGCTAAATGGGAAAGTTTTCGCTAAAGAGAAAACATGTTCATAATTATTCATTTTCCATCGATAAACCTATTGGAAAAATACGTTTTATAATTTTTTCCTTAGAACTTACCACGCCCACAGAAAGGAATTTTTTTAACACGAAAAAATTCTTGTGTTATAGCCAATTTCATGTTTTTTTGGGAAATGTGATCAAATTTGAAGAGACCACAAGGATAACTGGAGTGTGATTGATTTTACCAAAAAAATTGAGATATTCCGTAAAACCACAAAATTTTGAATTGAAGAATTGCCGTCAATATTTCGACCATGTGATATATGACTTTTTTTGTTGAAATTCACATGGAGAATCTTGCCTTTAGGTTTTGAACTTCTTAAAGTAGACACCCTGTATATTCCATCATACCTTAACAAAAATGTTATGTGAATATCGCATACGTTCCGTATATTATATTTATCTTATAAGGTGATTAAATCAATTATGATTATGAAATTTACCTGAAAGTAAAGTATTATTGATTATCATCATAAGAGAGCATCTCAGTTCAGGGCCAGCCACAATCTACCAATTAGTGCCAACTTACTGACTTGGATATTTCATGCATGAATATTCATTGATCCGATACTGAGCTAAATCAATTTGGTATCTCCATATTCAAATACAGGACAGTTCCATCATAAATTCGCTTTTTTCAGAATAAAATTTTTTAACTATTGTCGTGCTATCGTTTGCATCCCTAACGGAAAATATGGAAATTAACCAATTATTTCAACTTGTTCAACATCGGGCATGCCAAAATATAATGTTAACCTGCCATGCTTCATCGATTCATTCAATTTGAGTGAGCCCGTGAGAAAATGCCCACATGAGATGACAGGGACAATAATTGTGAAAAACAATGTGTTGTTCGTCATCATTTAATGTGTCGGCGGGAGTAGACGTCTCTTTCTCGAGCTCCTGATTTAACACGAAATCGACCTAATATTGATATAAGCAAATCGCTCAAAAAGGTGTTCACACGTGAAATTCGAGAGGAAATTGAATCTGCAGTGAATTTTGCTGTAAATATACTGCTCCACATGAGTTAGGTATATTGACTTAAATTCCAAAAAAATATAGTTAAAATAAGATTTTTGTGATGAAAATTCATATTAATATGATTTCAAGTTGCAAATTTATTTTATCCTGTAGGTCTGCAGCGTATACAGAGTGGTTAAGAAAAATCTAGTAAAATAACGAAATTTTATTTCCAGAAAATTCGAGCATTTTAAGACTATCAATACAATGTATGGCCTCCACGGGCATCAATAACAGCTTGACATCTTCTTTGCATACTAAACACGAGGTTGTTGAACATTTTTTGAGGAATTTGGTTCCATAAACGGGGCAGAAACTCTCTCAGATCATTTAAGGATTCTGGGGTAGGTTGATGATTATCTAATCTTCTTTGGAGCATATCCCATGCATGTTCTATGCAATTCAAATCTGGTGAGTGTGGAGGTATAGGTAAATGTGGAATACCAAGCTCCTCGCGCGCATTCTCAACTATGGCTGCACGGTGCGGTCTATCGTTATCGTCTAAAAATTGAAAAGTTTCACCAATAGCAGCGTGAAAATTTGGCACAACATTGTCAATGGCATGCTCCCAATAGTGTAAGAAGGTCATATTCCCAGGACAGGTAGATCTGTGCGCTCGTTGAAACATATCCCGGCCCATACCATAACACTACCCCCTCGGAATGGATGGACTTCTTGGACATAGCGACGATTACGGGGTATGCGTGGGATTGTCCATACCCTTATTCTTCGAGAATCTGAAGATCGTTCATATCTGGATTCATTAGTGAAAAGGACACTACGCCATTGATCGTTCTAATTGATATGTTGCCTTGCCCATTCCAGTCTTTGACGCTTATGGTCACGTTTTAATGGAACTCCTCTTAATGGTCGTCTAGAACCTAGATTCACCTCTCTCAAACGTCGTCTGATGGTTTCGATGGAAACTTGGATCCCATCTGCATTCTGAAGAGTATTCCGTAGCATTCTACACGTAGATGTAGGGTTTGTTCTCGCCGATGCGGTGATGAAACGATCTTGAGCAGGTGTTGCTTTTCGTCGCCCGCCAAGCCTTGGTCTTTCCAACACGGAACCTGTCTCCCTGAACCTATTCCAAAGTCGAGATATCACACTTTGGCTGACTTGGAGCCTCTCCGCTACAACAACCTGAGTTAGGCCACCCTGTAGCATTCCGATAGCCCTATTAGCCTCAGCGTTTGTTAATTTACGTCTTGGCATTTTCAGAAAACTCGTTTCAAATCGAAGCCGTTGATAAACTGACTTAATTTCAAAATAAGAACATTCATGAAGCATATGCAAAGAACCAAACTCCAGAAAAAAGGCAACCAGAGTGACGAAATGTCTCATACTGATTTTTATTGGATTGATTCAAGTTGTTATTGAGTTTTAAATGATTTTACAGCGATTTTCTCGAAGACTACATACTTTTAAAAACGATTGAATACGATAGCCCTAACTCTTGTGGAGCAGTTTAAATGTTTAAAAGGCGAATCATTCAGTAAAAATATATCGTTAAAACAATCGATAAAAAGTTGTCACAGATGGAGGAAACAATAACAAATCTCCGGAGTGATGTGGATGATATGAAAGCGAAACAAAACAAGGAATGTGAATTCCAGAAGGAAACAATTTCAGATGTTCAGAAAAGAACGGTGTTTTTAGAGGAAAAATATGATTTTCTCGACCAATCTGCACGGAAAATGAACCTCAGACTATTTAACCTTAAGGAACAACCAAAGGAGGATACTCGTACAGTCCTTAAACTCATCAGCTCTGAAATGTCGGTGAATATTTCCACAAATGATATTGACTTGTGTTATAGAGTTGGAAGAAAGGAAGACGGTAGAAACAGAGGAATTTTCTTGAACCTGTAATCTTTTGAGATGAGGAAGGCTATTTACAGTCAAAAAAAGATGCTCAAGGGAACCAGAGTGGTGATGAGAGAGGACTTAACTTACCGGAAGGTAACTCTACTCAAGAATACCATAGGAAAGGCAGGTCTCAAGAACTCCTGGACTGACATGGGAAAAATTTACGTTGATCTAGATAATTGAGTCCACATTTTGAAATCAAGAGAGGATTACTGTAGATTGTTTAGGTAATCTTAGAAGATTATTTCTAGAGTTTTGGGAGTTGAATTCGATGATGCTCTGTTTTTTTGAAGTTTTTTTCTCTTTGTATAATGGAAATTTAGGTTTTAATTGAATCAGGTCGAGCAAGTGAATTTTTTTTCTCTATGTTTTTAGTAGGGATTCTCGATTTGATAGTGTTCTATTGGCTCTGCACCATGATGGAATTTTTTGGTTCTCTCAATGAATATATTGAAACTGAGGTTTCGTCAAGTTACGGAAACATTTTGATGAATTATTGGTACATTTACAAACTATGAAAGAGCATGTCGATGTTGTTTTGTCGAAGATGGGAATTATTGAGGCGGTGAGTGATTATTCAATTCCAAATTATTCAGCATATCATAATGAATCAAAACGTAATAAATGTGACGGTGTAGTTGTATATGTTAAAAATAACATATCGACCGAAGTGAATATAACTACAGTGGGCGATAATAACTTTTTGAGGATAAGTTTTCCGTTGAAAGATTACTCAGATAACAAAAAGGTGGGTATAACAACATTATACAGATCTCCCTCCACAGACACTCAGAAATATTTGAATGATTTGGTGTATTACTCTAGGGGATTCAAAAAACATGACCTTGAATTTCTTATAGGCAATATAAATATTGATTTGTTGGTGTTTGGAAGGGTAAAAATGATATTTCCACCACAGGTACCACCTTTGATATCTCTTCTCTTATGCAGAATCACAGAAAATACAAAAAGATGTGAACCTTGGTGCGAACGTGTTGACAGCAACCCCTTAAATCTTGAATGGAAAGGGGGAGTTAAGTGACACCTTGTTTCGAAGGTTTTTCAGATTGCATTTTCAAGAATGGCTTACACGTGTCCTGTCTTGTTAGTACTCCCGAGAAAAAAAATTAAAATAGTTGCGGTAGCAAAAGTTGTAATGAAACATGAAAAAGATAGGTCAAGTATCAGCACATCCTAGAATTCCAGCAAACCCCATTTATGGAAAAAAACTTCTAGATCCCCTGATAAACACTTTTTTCTACAATATTACTGAAATTGTCGTTGCATTCTTCAGTTATTCTCTACACTTCTTCAGAATAATAAATTGAAGAATTGAAACGACAACGCGTAAAAAAATCTAGAAAAGCACTGACGTGAAGTCAGCAGCTTTTACGTGCTTCTTCACATTGCGAAATGGTGAAATATAAAAATTTAAAGAAAAAAAAATTGTGTTTGAAATTTTTCCATGGATAATTCTTCTCATCGACACTGTTCATCTTCTAACCAAGTTTCATTTCGATCAGATAAATATTTTTCGAGTTATTGAAAAATCAAAATTTCAAATGGCTGTAGCACAAAAAACATTCGGCAGATTTGGCCAATTAACGAACTCAACCGAGATGTTCAGGATCTTAACCTAGCCTGAAAATTTCAGGACTCTAGGTCTTTCTTTTCGAGAGTTACAGCGCACACGACCGGACGGACAGAATCAATTTTGACCACGGATTCTTCATCAGTGAGTCCAACCTAGTCGTTTGAGACCAAGTTCGGCTCAAAATTCGAAAATTACAGACATCGTGACGAAATGATAACGCGCTGTTCCCCAGAACAAGCGCGTAAAAACAAGGTGTCACTCAACCGAGCACTCAACCTTCTTCTGCATTCAAGATTTAAGGGGTTGCAGTCATTATGCTCACAAATTCGTTGCTAAAGCAGTCACCTGTTCGCGCATTTGTTTTTCCTGAAGTATCGAGTGACAAGTGTGAACAAGTTCATGTCATACCTATCATAATGTCCAAATCAACATATTTTTTGGACAATGTTTCCGTTCATGTCTGCTTACAGAAAATTATTGAGAAAAACATTCAGGCTGCATTCGTTCATGCAATATAAAAACGTACGTGTTTCGATTGGTATGGCGGGGAAGAAGCGGTATTTTCTGTGATAATTCATTGCTATTCTACTCTATAAACGAACATGATACATACGTCAACAAATATTCCACCTTGATCAGAGCTAATCATCCGATCAACCAAAACATCTGCACCGAAAAAGTCGTGTCCAAGGAGAATGGTAACACCTGCTTCACACTTTTTACCGATCTTCAGACGGGATCCTGCAGTATCAAAATATATACAGGACCACCTCCCAGGAGCAAATTACTAATCTCAACCCTCGAGAGTAGAAAACCTTGATCAATTTGCATGATTTTCATCCTATTTTCGTTTCAGGTCACCGTTTCTGCGTACTGCAGTTATAAAAGGAACCGTCGTGAAGTGAAAAGGCTCCGGTTGATGCCCAACAAGACAGTACATCAAGCAAATAATGGCAAAGTAAAGAATTCCAGTTTAATAACGAACTAACATGAAACAAGAACGAATATCTGTCGATAAGTTAACAAATATTCTCATGGCTTATTTGGAAGAAATGCCGACGTTTCGATTGATTCGAAATCTTCTTCCGGGTTCTTAAACATATTCATATACTAATGAACCAAAATATATATACATATATAATACAATTACAGCAACACACATACTAAAATAGGTCGAAAGATACCAACGTTTTCCGTTTGCCCTCTTGGTCACATTAAAAGGTAAAAACGATGCATAAAACACACGTCGAGATAGTATAAATATAGGGTAAGTCTTTAAGTTGAACATTATTTTTAACCCTAGATTCCTCTTATCGAATGGAACACTTTTTTCATTCACCATTTTTCCAGCTTCGGCTCTAGTAAAGCTCTGGTAAAAAGATACAGGCTGTTGAAATTTCCAAAGAAAAACATTCTTTCTTTTGTGACTTGGACATGGATCCTCCGAATGGAATGAATTTCGGTGTGAAGTTCGATATTACTATGACTCGTATTCTTCAGTAATCAATGTCATCTTTCAAACAGTTTTCTGGTTATAGACTCCCCGATTCATAAAACTAATAGAAATTAGCACGAATGATACAGATGAAGTTTAACTTAAGTCAGCATGAGAATCCTCAATCATTTTAGAATACTACATTATTCTTTATTATTTCTCCTCAAACGACTTGATTTCGAGATATTCAACGTTGAATGTTAAAAAATCTGATATAAATTCGAGAAATTGCCTTATTTCCGTGGATCCGCCCCTGATCTAGTATAAAGACTGTGAATTAAGCTACGCTCACCTTTACCCGGAACATAGAATACACATGAATATTTATCTGTTTCGCATAGACCAAATATAAGGTCTATGCTATTTCGGAACCAGACCACAGATATAATTCATGTCTATGGACCAGGCTTTCCATAGAATTCTAGAGTTCAATAAATATTTTTAGGTTAATTGAGTGATTTCTCATAATTCATTCATAAATTCGATGAAAATAAGAATAATTATGAAATTTTCATTATAAGAATGGGCAAGATTGAAATTGTGTAGAATCTCATGGTGCAAACAACTGGATATTGCACGAATTTCAAGTGGAAGATTTGTGTTTCAATGGTCGTGTAGTGAAATATTTTTTCCACAATAATACCGCGAAAAGTACCAAATTATTAGCATTGAGTGAGTAAATGAGTTTTCCCAATCATATTTCTTTGAATTTCAAGCAATGGATTTATTTATCTGCAATATAAATCACCGTAATTGATATCTGTGTCGAACTTGCGAACAAAGTGCAGGAGTGTATTACAACATTCAGAAATATTTGAATGCTTATAACTTTCTACCAGAGCCGAATTTGAAAAATGGCAAATGAAAAAAGTGTTTTATTCAATGAGAGGAATCTGTCGTTAGAATTGATGTACAACTCGAAGACTCACCCTGTATATAAAACTTCCGCGGCTTAAGCGGAACATCCTCTCAAAAAATGGAATGGTGTCGATCAAACAAAATATTGACAACCAGAATACAGTCTACTTCAACTTAATTGGTAAGTTGAAAGAAAAAGGTTGAAAAAACAACGAATTTTGAAGTATGTCCCTTCATCCGGCATTTTTATAGCGGCGGTAGCTCAGTGGTTAGAGCACATGCCTCATGATTTAGAGGTCTGGGGTTCAAGAAATTGGCCAGGAAAGAATGTTTCCGGTTTTCAGGGGACCGTTCGACCATTCGCTGTTGGGTAAACTAATAAGCCGTGCTGTTCCTAAGGTGGCGCAAGGAATCAGTAACAAAGCCTGCACAGAACCCACCTGGTATTCTAACTCGCACAAGCATTAGCTTCTGAGGGGGTCTTCAGCGGAGTCTAGGAGAATCAGCAAGAATGCAATACAATACAATCCGTCCAGCGTATGTCATATTCATTGTTTCGCTAGATGTCTCACCTGTACATTGAGTTGAGGTTGATACATGCCTATATCGCTGTATTTTATGCATCTTAAAATATGAGATTTTCACTTTTTAATGTGACCGAGATGGCCAACTGAAAATGTAGTGTGATCTTTTTGAGTATGCGTGTTGTATAACCATATTATACAGTGTGGGTATTTCAGTTGTACAGGGTGATTCATTAAGGGTGGCCACCGGCCGTATCTCGGAAACCGTTTATCCTATAACTTCCGGAAAAAAATTCTAATGACAAAATCGGTTCCTAGAAAATGATTAAAAATATTTTCAAGTTCGTAGTTCCCCACTAGAGGGCGCAATCTATCACTTGTAAAATATAATCTCATTTTTTACGAAATATTCTCCAGCTAACAGTGGTAAAGAATAATAAAATAAGAAAAAACTCTTCCTATTCAACAACTTTAGTTTGAGTAATTTTTCTATTTTTCCTTTTTTTTAGTGATGGGATGGAAAAACTTTTCTTCACAAAAAAAACACTCTTACTTCTGTATGCGTGAACCGATTTTCACGTAATTTGATTTTATTCGAAGGCCATTAAAAGCAGATCTCAGAAAAATATGACAACAACATACCGGGTGATCCAATTGAAAACTACAGGCTGTTTTATGTCACTTCACCCTATTTGCGCGTTTTACTGGAGAATTTCAAATGCAATGCTATGATTCTAACCAACTGAGAATAAGCTAAGCATTATCACCTATTGACTTGTTAAAACCGCAGACAGATATCTCCGGCCATTCCGAAGATATTAACATTTAGGCAGATTTCGATAAGTGTTGATCAACCCTGTGAAATTCAGGAGGAATTGAGTTATTTCATCATCTAAACAATCAAATGAAAGAAAAAACTCATCAAAAATGTATGTCACTCACAAAACAAGCTGATTTAGATCCAGTAAGCTTTGGCGTTACTGTTTATTCTCGGTTTCTATAACTGTGAAATTTATTTAGGTCTATTGCAAACTACTAGTTTATGAGGCCTCATTATTCAAACGGAGAAGCATATGATATGCTTAATGTTTATGCTGAATGTTTAGAAAATTCAGTAGCTGAATACCCGATACGATATCCTGAAAGACGTCGTCATTCCGGAAAAGTATTCAAAATATTGACACGAAGACTGCGACAAACTTGGAAGGTTCAATATTTTGGAAGAACAAATGGAAAACGTAGAAGCCGTAATGAGGATAATATCATAAAAGTTTTGGCTTATATTTATGCTGGATTACATTTAAGCATCCGAAAAATTGCAAGTGATTTGGGATCGAATTATTCGCTAGTTCAAAGGATACTAAAGGACCATAAACTGCATCCGTATCATGTTGTCTTGCACCAAGAATTGAAAGAGACGACAGGACTTTTGCAATTGGTTGAAACGAATGCTAAACGGCGAACCTAACTCACTCCATAGAATATTATGGACTGACGAGGCTACTTTTTCTAGCAATGGATAAGTCAATAATCAGAATCGCTGGGGTGTTTACGTGTGGTGCGGAATTTTTGATGGAACAGTTTTCGGACCATTTTTCTTCGATAGTATCTTAACGGGACAAAGGTGCTTGAAATTTTAACGGAAAATTTCGGAAATCTTTTAGAAGATATTGCTATTCAAATCAGGTTAGATATATGGTATCAACAAGATGGTTGCCCGGCGCATTATGCTGCTAATGTTAGGGAATATTAAGATACCGTCTTCTCAAAGAGGTGGATTGGACGAGGGAGTATTTTTCCAGCAAGATCACTCGACCTCACAGTATTAGATTTTATTTTTGGGGGAGAATGAAGACTTAGTTTTCCGAACACCCCCAACTACAAGTGAGGATATGAAAAATGGATTTCGACAGGCAGCTGGAACTGTGACCAGTATCAACTAAAGGAAGACTTAATTTATGTATAGAAAAAAATGGTAGACATTTTGAATATTTGAAATGATTATGTATAAGGGTTGTTTTTTGTTCAAATATTTTCGTTGTTGCTAATTTTTGTTTCATTTTATCGTATTATTGTTATTTCATGTGTGTTTAGTATTTTGCTGCGTTGTCATGAAGACTAAAGTCACTTCCTTTTTGTTTTAAGCTCACAGGATTGATCAACACTCATCAAAATTTACAAAAATGTTAATATCTTCGAAATGACAGGAGGTATCTGTCTGCGGTTTTCTCCAGTCAATAGGTGATAACACTCAGCTTATTCTCAGTCGGTTAGAATCATAGCATTGCATTTGAAATTCTCCAGTAAAACGCGCAAATAGGGTGAAGTGACATAAAACAGCCTGTAGTTTTTGATGGGATCACCCGGTATGTTGTTGTTATTATTTTCTGTGATCTGCTTTTAATGGCCTTCGAATAAAATCAAATAACGTGAAAATCGGTTCACGCATACAGAAGTAAGAGTGTTTTTTTTGTGAAGAAAAGTTTTTCCATCCCATCACTAAAAAAAAGGAAATATAGAAAAATTACTCAAACTAAAGTTGTTGAATAGGAAGAGTATTTTCTTATTTTATTATTTTTTACCACTGTTAGCTGGAGAATATTTCGTAAAAAATGAGATTATATTTTACAAGTGATAGATTGCGCCCTCTAGTGGGGAACTACGAACTTGAAAATATTTTTAATCATTTTCTAGGGGCCGATTTTGTCATTAGAATTTTTTCCCGGAAGTTATAGGATGAACGGTTTCCGAGATACGGCCGGTGGCCACCCTCAATGAATCACCCTGTATATTAGTTTTAACCACAGATTCCTCTCATCGAATTAAACACTTTTTTCATTCAACATTTATCCAGCTCTAGTAAAGAGTTATAAGCATTTAAATATTTCTCAATGTGCTAATCCACTCCTGCACTTTGTTTGCAATTCTACCACAGATATCTCTGACGGTGATTTGTATTGCAGAATTACCCATCCATTGCTTGAAAGTCAAAGATATATGATTGGGGAAACGCATTTACTCACTCAATTCTAATAATTTGATACTTTCCGCGGTATTATTATGATTGAGATTCTTCACAATTTCAATCTGGCACATTCTTGTATTTTCAATACAAAAATTCCATAATTATTCTCATTTTTATCGAATTCATAAATGAATTATAAGAAATCCCTGGAATAACCTAAAACCATTAATTGAACTCTAGAATTCTATGAAATGTCTGGTCCATACACATGGTCCATGTCTGTGGTCTGATCACGAAATGTCATAGACTTAATATTTAGTCTATGCGAAATAGATAAATATTTCTGTATATTCTGTGTTCCGGGTAAACGTGAGCGAAGCTTAATTGACAGTTTTCACTAGCTCAGGGGCGGATCTACGAGAATGAGGAGATTTCTGGAATTATTATCAGATTTTTTAATATTCAACGTTGAATATCTCGAAAACGGTTCCTTTGGGGAGAAGTTATAAGAAATATTTAAGTGATTTAAATGATTGAGGATTCTTATAATGACTAAATGTGAACTTTATCTGCATTATTCATGCCACTTTTCTATAGATTCATGAATCGGGAAGTCCATAACCAGAAAACCATTTGAAATTACATAATATATTCATAACTGTAGAATACGAGTCAAGGTCATAGAGAACTTCACACCAATATTCATTTCATTCGGAGAAACCATGTCAAAGCTACAAAAGAAGACTGATTTTATTTTGGAAATTTCAAAAGTATGTATCTTTTTACTGGGGCTGAATCTGAAAAAATGGTGAATGATTAAAGTGTTTCATTTGATGAGGGGAATTTCGGGTTGAAATTAATGTACAACTTAAAGACAGCCTTTATATGTTTTGGTTCATTATTGAATTGAAGATGTTCCTCAACAAGACCGAAACCTCGGCCTTTTTTCCCGATGAACCTTAATACTTACCTACACCCGACTTACTATTCTGATTTAACTGAAGAAAGTCAACCAATTCTATTCGAATTATCTCTTATACTTTGAAATAAATACCTGAGAAATACTTCCCACATCAAATTCTGAATCAGTGATACTGTCCGGATGGTTAATCTAAAATATTAACAGGATTCAATCAATTTGATCCGTTACATTTTGAACATCGTATGTTTCCGTCTGCGATACTGCTCAAACTAAAGCAAACTATCCAAAAATATTTGAAATCGATATAATTGTACTGAGAAATATAAAAATGTGTTATTACCTCTTCAATATCAGGCATATCGAGAATGACCACTGCAAATGGGTACATTATTTCACTATACAATCTCCGACCTCTGATGAAAGCCAAATTTGGAAACAGCGCTCCCAAAGAGGTGAAACCTTTCAGCCTAAACAGCACCAAATATTCTGATATTTCCTTCAGATTTGGAAAACTATAGCCTACAAAATCGGCGTAGGTATAGTGAGGATTATCCATCAACACAATATATAGACTGCCATTGACAACAACGCACTCTGATAGTTTGTTCAGTTCACTTGGCTCGTTCCTTATGTCCATGCTAGGACATATTTTCGCATCTAGGGAACAAATTACGGAAACAATAAGGGCGAGGTTGAAGAAAAACTGCATCGTTTTTTCCATTTACCGTGTAAAATCGAATTAAAAATTGCGAAGCCCGACTTCGCAATGTTGATGAATGTTTTTAACTGATGTTCATTTCGTGAACCTTTCGAACAAATTGGTTTCAAGTTAAAGCCAGGTTAATTGGTGTCAAGTGTGGCAGTTGACTCCTTACCCATTACACATAACCGATGCGGCTTCGATTGAATATACATCAATTTGGATTGATGATGCGAAATTGAATAATTTTGCACCTATCATTGGTGATGAGTAGAGCGTCAGGATTTATATGTTGATAGACTTTGGAATGCTTTCATTTCCACCATAAACGTGCGATCGTTTTTGAATAAGTATTATTTCATGCATGTCGGGATTATTATAGCTCACCCAGCGTTCGTTAATAAAGGGGTTGCGAAATGTCATAAATTCCGTCCTTCATGCTGTGACGTCATTGGTGGGCGCACTTTTTTCGAAGTAACTACAGAACACTATTTGATATAACAAACAAATAAATCGAAAATGAATCGAAATACATCAGATCGTTTTTTGGAGTAAATGAATATTCGAGAGAATTTATTAATAGAACCTTTTCGAATATAGATGAAAAATCTTGTAATTAGCAACCAAATCAACAGCACAACCGTCATGAAAACCCCGAGCCGAGAATGTGATTCCTTATGTACATGGACTTTCAGAAAATATCAGAAGACTTGTTGCTGAAATCAATCTATAAGAACGGTTTTCTAATCAAAAAATGATTTGAGATCCATACTAACAAGCCAATTAACGAGAAACACAAATCAAAAATTATATTTATAATATTCCCTGTACTTGTGGAAAGACGTAGTATACAGGGAAAACGTCTAGACAGTTAGATATCAGAAAACGAGAGCACAAAAACAACCTAAGGAATAGAGACATACAAAAGTCCCAAATAGCGAACCATGTAGAAACCACATGACAGATTGAGACAATAACAAAATACTGATGTTGGAATTGAATGATTTGAAAGAAAAATTAAAGAGTCCTCTTGCATTTTATTGAATGGAGACAGTAATTTTTCTCATTGTTCGGTAGAAATAGACCCTGTTTGTCTGAATTAACTTGAAAAGGAGGTGAAATTGAAAAACTTCCAAATCAACTGAATCTGTGTTGCTGTGTTTTCTCAAAAATGTCAATTTGACAAAAGACTCAAATCGATACGGAAAATCGAAAGAAAATAATTTTCGAAATTTTTTGCTTTGTCTGATGAAAGATTCAGATTTGTACTCTGAAACGTCAAAGTTCGCTTTCTCTATCGTTTTCCTATTGTTCCTGTATTGTTCATTAGGCAAACTGTCCTTGACATATAGTTTCAATACTGCAATCAGCGAGGGCGGTTTTCATGAAAAAAAAAACAATTTATTTTTCATCTTTAATAGTTCTGTTTCAGATATTGGGAGTGAAAACCCAAAAAATCCTTATAGATAAATGCGATAAAATTGCCCAGAAAAAAAAACGGTTCCTCTTCGATTAAATTCAGTCAGGGTTCAGTCAAAATTAACGTTGTTGAAGATGTGCCATAACATGTTTTGTTCAATTCAATTATAAGAACTAATTTCTAGTGCAAGTATAAAGAGTATAAGAATCATGCTGATATTACTATCGCGTATAAACGCTGAAATATTCTTCAAAACAATCTATAACACATCTCCAGTGTTCCACATGATATTTAGGTATTTCATGTTGAAATATTCATCTACAAACTCAATGTGTGTTTTCCAATCGTCCATTTACTGGTTGTATTGGCAAACCTCAACATGAAAAATTTGTTGCAGAAATATTTATTCGAGATTTCCAACTAATCATGAAGACTCACCTGTGAAAATAGGTTCGTCAAAAAAAAATTATGAAAAATTTTGTTACCTTGTATATTTTACCATAATTGCGAGCATAAATGTCCTTGCATATATGGAAAAGCATTGTTTTCCTATTCCTTCAATACAAACATGGTGGAGCCATTCGGTAGAAAGAGAAAATGTCGATAAAATTCATTTTCGAGATAAATATGCCTAGTGATTTTGCGAGACACCACAACTTTTTTGTTTGAGTAAAAAAATCTGTCCCGCCCAATTTATTTCATCTTTTTTCTCGAACTGCTCGTATATTTTTAAGCGCATGTTCTAGGGGAGCAGCGTGCTATCGTTTTGTCTAAATGTCTGTAATTTTCGAATTTTGAGCCGAAACTCGTAGATTAGGTTCGTTAATGGGACAAATCGGCCGAATGGTTTAGGAGTTAAAGCCATTTGAAATGTTGAGGCTATTTCCTTGGTCTTTCAGAAACAACTGGAGCTATTGCATTGAAACTTGGCAGACCACTTGACTAAAAAATAATCCAAAATTATTTCAGAAAAAATTTTTTTTCAGAAACTGTCGATCATATTCGAAAAATATTTTGGCTCATACCTTGGGATTCATAATCCACAGCAGTGTACCAAATTACAATTCGATACAGCCTTTAGTTTTGGACATATTGGAAAAAAAATCTAGAAAAGCACTGCGATGACGGCAGCAGCTTTTGCGCGCATGTTCAATGGAGATGACCGCATTGGCAACGAATTTGAACATTCGCGCAGAAGCTGCTGCCTTCACGGCAGTGCTTCTCGAAGTTTTCTCCGATGAAGTATTGCATTTCAATTCGATCTAATCTGTATATTTGGAAGTATTGAGAAAATAAAATTTGGAATGGGTATACCTACGAAATCCTTGGTCGCATCTTACCCATTCACGAATTCGACCTTTTTCATTAAGCCCCAAACCTTCTCTACAACTATTGGGTTTCCGAGTCGCTTCTTCTGGAAGTTATTCTGTTAACGGCCGATCGTAAACACAATAATTTCCGGAAGAGAAAACTTAAAACCTCGATATTTGTAGAGAAGGTTTGGACCTTCATTACGAAGGCCCAGTTCGTGAATGGGTAATTGCGCGCTGCCGTGAAGGCCGTGAACATGCGCGCAAAAGCTGCTGCCTTAAGGGCAGTGCTTTTCCAAGTTTTTTTTCCTGAACACCTTGAAGCAATAGATACTGGAACGATGAACGCAAAAGAAATCATCACAATCAGACCAAGAGCCACAGGAATCATTAGAATGGGGCCATGAGCGACAGGAATCAGAAACTTATTGTGAGCAATGTAGTAATGTCTGAACAAACCATAAAAACATTAATTCCGACGAAGTAAAAGCTCATTGTTCTGTATTCGGTTAGATATATGACTATTCATTGAGATTTTCTTTATCCTGACAGTTAGCCAGTTGTCCGAACAACTTGTAAAATGGGCACTTTTTCGTTATCTGAAAAATCAGAAAAATGGGGTCTCATATTTTGTCCCCACACAAGGAGATTTTTTATCGGTTGTTTAAACAGAGACATAAAGAGTTTCAACCGAAAATGTTGATATGGTTCATTCGTTATCATTTCTGAATGAACCTTTTTTGTGCTGGACACACAAAAATGTGGCCTATTCTTGGCTTGTTCCAATGAAACCGATGTCATTTAGTGCTTATCACAAGCCTACAGGCCATACTAGTTCATCTTTCCGGACACTCGCCACTGGGGAAAGCCTTCGGATATATCTGCATAGAAGTGCGGCCGTTGAAACCGTCAGCTTTTTTCACATCCGTACACTATTTCACACTACCCGTATTGATGGATATAGCATAAATTTCAAGCAGAAACATCGAACAAATCTAATTGTATGCTTTTGATTGGGATCTAGTTCATAAGTGAATTTTAAACAGCTTATTATTTGTTACTTCGATTTTTTATCCATTAACACAATTTTTACGGAGATCCATTTCGGGATCCTCAACTCAAAGGATAACAGGTGCATTTGCCGAAGTTCGGATTCTCGCAGAAGAGATGTTCATTTCGCCGTTGATGAAATAATTGCTCCGCTCCACACTATTTCCTGCCGGATATAATAAGAGCGATATTCGAAAAGGCGAATAAAACGGATTAAAAACATGCAAATTGAATTCTCATATTTCCGCTTCTCTGAACGGATACAGACGTTCTTATTTACCGAATTTTACCGAAAGATACGTACAGTTACGTCAATATGAGGGAACTTTATTATTCATAACCGCAATATCCAACAGTATTGCTTTTTGACGACTGAAATTGAGCACTTGACGAATATATTTTATTTGAAAAGGTATTTCACACGAGCAGTGTCAATATCATGACATGCTCTATATGCGGTGGGATAATATCGCAAATTCTAGAGAAGCACTGCGATGATGTCCGTTGTTTTCAAGAGCAAGTTCAAATTCATGAAAAATAAGTATGGTAGGAGCATGTAGAATATTGACTCAAAGGTCTCTACCAAAGGTTATCTAAATTTGATAAAAAGATAGTTTCCAAGGGAAAAAAATCATCAAAAATTAAAAAGAATTTCGAAGTAAAAAATTCTCAAAATTTCCTATTGACAGGATCCCAATAAAGGAGTTGCTCTCCAACAAAATGATCGCGTAGAGTGTTCCTAAGATATTGAGGAAATACTTTAAAGAATTCAAACGATTTCAACTCGAAAACCGAACCTACTGAAGCACTTTTAGTAGCATTTTGACGTTCCTTGAAAGTTTCAAATTTCTAGTGTTTTCCGTTCTTAAGGTATTGTACAAACTGCTTGCCGGATAAAATTTATTATGATACCGGTGCTTTATCAGTGAGTCAAACTAAGTAGTTGTGACCATATTAGGGAAGAATTCGAAAACAACAAACATTTGGCGAACCGGTAACACGCTGCCCCTTAGAACGTGCTAGCAAAAATACATTCATAGTATTGTTCAAAATTACAACCGAAATTGCGTCTGTGTTTGTTGAAATCCATTGAATCGTTTCAAAGATATTGTGACGAGTACGGCCCTGTCTATTCTAGAATGTGGCCGAATACTCGTCACGCGTATGAGTCACCCACTTTCGAGAGTATTCCAGATATCGCTGGAAATTCCACACTTGATAAAAAGGTAGGCGCGCAGCAGCGCAGGGACCAATTCAGCAGAGTGATTCGTAGCGGAAAGAGTTCAGTGGAAATAAATTAGTGTGCATATAAATTGTGAACAGACTTTGATAGAAATAATTGTTTAGTTATTGGAACAGTAGTGTGTAAATAAGTGTAAATAAATAGTTTAATTATTCCCAACGTTTTGAAAACCGAGAAAACGTTACAATATCCATACCATTTTATCAAGCGCTCACCGATCTGATCGAGTTCAAATATGTTAGTGACAGATCCGAACCTAAGTCAACCTTCATCGAGCTGATACTAGAATAAAACTTATTTCATAATAAATTCAGTAAATCAGAAAATATATTGAAAATGGGCTGCCTAAAAAAAACCAGGACAGAAAATTTTTCTTATTTTTTTCAAAGAATCTATCATCCATCTGGACAAACTACTGGGTTGCCAGGTATAAACAGGTATATAGAGGCCAGAAACTTTCACTTGATAGGATAATAGAAAAACTTTTATATCAGAATAAGCGCTGTTTTATTGTGAACACGTTGATGAAGGGTAAGTATACTATACTGAGTAAATAATAAAGGACCTTCTCTGTAATAAAAAAAGAACCGAATATTCCAGTCGTGCCTGATGGAACCCTGAATATAAGAAAGCACGCATGCTCGTACATAAACATATTGTACACAGTACGCGTTATTTTGGGGTAGGTAATGACTTATTAGTTGAGTTCCGATATTCCTGGCCAGTACTTGTCAGTAAATTTTGACAGTCGATTTTACTGGCACGGATGGAGTAGTCCGTTACTTTTGTTATAGTATTTGAAAATACTTTGTTTCATAGTACTACTAAATTTTTAAACTGGTGTATTACAAGGATTTCTCCTTGAGAAAATCGAAGTGTGGTATGAATTGCATTGGTCCGTCTGTTCTTTTAGAAGTTTCACAGCCGGGAAATTGAGATATTTGTGGATTTTCTAAGGATCCAATTTCCTGCTCTTTGGTACCAGTTTATTGAGGTCTGCAAATTTAAGATTCTTTTCGAAGGAATGGTTCGCGCAATTGGAGCTATCTTTGCGGAGTTTGTATAATGTCTGTTTCTCTTCGAACCTTTTTGTGAAAGTTCTTTCTGTTCGACCTATATGAAGACGCTATTCAATTATCGACAACTCAATTTATAAACTCAAGGAGCTCCAAGTTCAGAGCTGTGCCGAGCACTGATGGAAAGTGCTCCGAGCACAAAGCACCAAACCCTTTCGAAAAGTATCCGGAATCTCGAGCACTAAGCACTCATTTTTTGTGAAATGCTCGCGATTACCAAGCACCTTCAAAAAGTAATTCGTTTACACGAGCACCAAGCACTAAGCACTTTTCAATATGGAACTTTGACCTCAAGACTTTTTCGGCCAATTGTCTGTAATTTTGGCATTTCTGTTACTCGAAGTCGGAAAACCATCTTGGGACCGACCATAATTTGGAACCCGAACAGAGCTTTTTTCCTTTGAGATTTATCGTGTTTACGACTGGACAGAATGGATTTTGACTACGGATTCTTCATTAGTGAGTCCATTCTCGGTTTAAAATTTCAAACTTACTCACCGACATTCGATTACTTCCAAATATTGTCTTCGCTATTAGAATATGCTGTCGAAATAATGGAAACATAAAGACATGCCTCAGAGAGTGCATGGCCTACGGAAACTCGTTTTTGCGCGCATGTTCAAGGGAATAGCGTACTATCGTTTGATTGGTGTTTGGTTTGTCTGTAATTTTAGAATTTTGAGCCGAAAATGGTCTAAAACGACTAGGTTGAACCCACTGATCCGGTGTCGAATTCGATTCTGTTCGGCCGGCCGTCCAACCGAGGACCTGATATCTGTCGAACGGAGCAAACTAGAGGCTTAAAACTTCCAGGATAGGTTGAGCATCCGAATGCCGCGGTTATGTTCGTTGATGGGCACAAGCGCCCCAACGGTTTCAGCGTTATAGCTATTTGAAATTTGGAGGTTATTTCCCTGATATTGAAACTTGGCGCTTAGTTGGGGCACAATGACACGCAACTTCCTGCAAAATTTTGCTGAGATCGTACCGTCAGAAGGATTGAAAAAATTTTTTCCATATTTTTTCAGAAAAATTTCCATTGTCAGAAACAGTTCACTACATTTGAAGAAAATCTGCTTATACCTTGAGTTCCATATTTCATAGCAGTGTACCAAATTTCAGTTCGATATGTTCATAATTCTCAGAGATATTGGAAAAAAATATTGGGAGGAAATTTTGGATGGTTTTTTACTCAGTATCGATATTTTTTCCGTATAACTCAAAAAATACAATCTCAATTATTGTGAAACTGGGTAACTAGTTTGAAAATGCTGATTTGCAACTTTGTGCGGAATTTCGTGATGATCGTCATCAGAAAAATCTCAAAAAAATTTATTTTTTTTTCAAAAATTCAATATTCTGCGAGCTTTTGATCATATTATCCTCACGAAATTCCGTGTGAACCTTCAGGTTGTCATTTTTCAATCAAATACTGGGGTTTAATTCGATCTCATCTGTATTTCTGAAAATATTGAGGCTTCACAAATATCGAGATTCTAAGTTGAGTCTTTCGGAAGCAGAGCCGGACCTAGGATTTCAACGCCTGTGGCAAGTTATCGAAATGTGTAACATTCAAAGGTTATAAGTACGAAAGAATACTGAATGCGCCCGCGCCAATGCGTACAGCCATCGCTTCATCTGGTTCTCAACATTTGTGGAAATCAGAATGGAGATTTTGTACTGTCGATATCTTATGTGATGATTAATATCTTTACTGCCAGCTACGAAATATCGTATATCTATGAATATCCTTTATCTACCTGCAAGAGTGCTTGTATCGTATCTCAGTAAGTAGACTTCAATAATTTTTAGTTTCAATTTAATTTCACGTTCCTTTTCTAATAGCTGAATTTTTTTAAAGGCTAAGAAGTGATATCTTGTCATAAGCCGACATTTTGTTCTTTCCGTTAGTCTTCCCCCTATCTAAGGGGTGAGTCTTTTTAATTATGGCTTAAATCAGAAGTTTTTTTATTAATGCATCATAAGTCTTAATTGATATTGTATTATCATTAGGGACTTAGGAAGTTACCTTGGAAATTTGGAAGTTACCTACATATCTTGGAAATTTGGAGGTGGCTTTTATGAGAAGGGACCTTAATCAGATCTGTATTCATTTGTTCTTGATCTGGAGACACAAAAGTGGCCAGGAAATTATATTTTCCGGACTTAAAAGGTCAGATAGTACTACTGTGGAATCTTGTAAATATTAATTGTATATTATTAGGTTAATTAGGCATTAGCATAAAGAAAAACTAGTTATAGATTTATCAGGGTACCTTGGGAATTAGTGTTAGGATTTTTTGAGAATATTAGTAATAAAATTGTATAGATATTTTCTATTTGATTTTCCTCACACAGGATATAAAGATATCCATTTTATAGATGATATTACACTTTCCAGATTAATGTGTATAATTTCTAACATCAAAAAAATAATATTGAAGTTCAATAAAAATCTGGTGGCGCCCATAATTTTATTTTGACTCCGAAAATTCTCCGAATCCACCACCCAGCTCACCAAGGGCTTAAAGAGCTGCCTGTTGCATAAGTGACATTTCTCTCTTTAATTCACTGAAGCCAAAGGAAAGGTCACAAATGTCCCCTTTTCAATTTTTCTTTTCAATGACTACATACTTTTCATGAATGATAGTATTTATTCTATTCCTAAGATATTTTACTATCATTATATTCTTTCGAGAACGAGCATTAGATTCTTAGGTATAGCAAACAATATGTGTAGAGTAATTACAATAATCTCCCATGTATATTATAAGGTAAGAGACTCAAGAATCATACTATTCATTTGATCGACATATGATCCTCTTTCTGTAGTACCCATAGCTAAGAAGCTGATTAATAAAATACTAGAGATACGATGAATTTATCGTATTCTTCTCAACATTTTGAACTTATTCTTGTACATATGAAAACTCGTGTAATTATGGTACAACGCAATTTTAATTGAATCGGTATTATCTGGGATCTCGTAAAAAAAATTCGAACGATAATATCGCCGACATATTCCCAACCCAAACATAACCTTATAAATTTTGCAGTCTCTAAGTTATATCTTTCGAAAATGATTGACTCTCGTCTGCATGGACAGAATATAATTTGACCGAGCGCGCAAAAATTCTCATCTCAAAATTGAATTATTCAAATAACATACCTGATTGAAATGTTTAAACTTTTCCCAGCACGAATAATTTCCCGGTCCGCTCGCACGATCACGTTATTTGCGGTATTGCACATAATATAAAATATTATGATAAGTTCCTGGTTCCTATTTTTCTTATTGATGCCATCAACTGCGCCGCTGCATGGAAGTACCCCACATGCGAGAAAAAAAATAGTATTAATAATACTGGGGTGATTTCATCAAGCCTATCGGTCGTAAACGTCTTCGAAATACATTACCCTTATCAGAGCCGGTGTGATGAACGATTCGGCGAATAATGTGGACGGTCTGAATCTCTTTGTCATGCCGCTAGCTCGAACATTAAACTGCCTCTGAACTTGCCGTTAATTGAGGTCTTCAGTGTTCGAATAACAAACATCTGGTCGCGATCGGGAATCGTGTAGGGCGACCGACAAGGGTAAATTTATCATCTGTTAGTTTATTGGTAACTACTTGTCGCCGCATATTGTACAACAGGTGCATGCACTATGGCACCGCTCTAAAATATGAATGGACTTTGAAGTGAAAAAACATCATTTCAAGAAAAAAAATCATAATTTCGAGCCCCTTGTTGGTTGGCGCCCGTGGCAAATGCCTCCCTCGCCACGCCCTAGATCCGGCTCTGTTCGGAAGTTACTGAGGTTACTATCGGCCGTTAGGCTTATTGACGAAAGCGAATGAGCAAATTGTTACGATTTCGTGATAATCGTTTAGTTAGATTCAAATAAAATTAAAAATTTTGTTTCCACAAATTTTATATTTGAATCATGTAATTTTTCATTGAAGTACTGGATTCAATTCGATTTGACAGTTATTTTTGGAAAAACTGGGAATATGAAATTGAGAATGGGTATACATATTACGAAGGTATAATTCGTAAATGGGTAAAATGCGCCCAATGATACCGTGGATATATACATTCAAAATTTTATATTCCCAATATTTCTCAAAAAAACGCAGATAATATCGAATTGAAATCCAATACCTGACGTGTTTTTGACTCCCTGATGATGAATTCGTTTTCCATATCGATGTTTGGCTGTTCGGCCGTCCGTAAACACGATTACTCTCCAAACGAAAAATCTAGAGCCCTGAAAAGTTGCAGGGTAGGTTCAGAGCCTAAATATCTCGTCTAAGTTCGTTCATAGGTATAATCGGTCGGGAAGTTACAGTGTTATTGAAGTGAGCATAATTATGTATTTTTGTCCCATTACTTCTAAATTGGACAGCTTCGAGCCAAGTTTCGTGATGACCGTTTAATCAGGAGATCAAATATCAATATTAATTTCTATTTTTCCCATCATACAACTAATTATCTGATTCAATTGATATTCATAGTATTTGAATGTATAGATTGGTCATTCGCCATAAAAGACTTAAATCACTCATCCAGGATTCAGTTAAGCTCAAGAAATATATTTTTCTCAAATATTCTAATTTTGCGATACCTACTCTTGGAATTTCTCACGAACCTGCACGCAATCATACTACATCAAAGAATGCAGAATATCATTTCAATCAGATCATTAGGTTAGAAATCATAGAGAAAACAATAATGAAATTTTAAATGCGAACCGGAACGTATGACATACGAATACGAAAATTTAATAAGTATAATCCACGTGACTCCACGTCAGTGGATTTCTTAAATTTTCCAACACTCTCCAGTACGGAATTCTAATATCTCCATGATCCAGATAGAACACGAAATATCCTATCTCGATGTTCCCAGCTGAAAGCTTACGCTTTGACATTTTGACTCTGAAAGCATTTTATTGTTTTCATATAATAGTAGCACGAAACTAAACTTAAACACATATATCATGAATGTGTCGAATGAGTATCCTTGTATTCCTTGTCCGATGTCTCCAAACACCAGAGACAACCGATATATTAGTTCTCTTTGTCTACTCCAATCACGCGATAGCCCGACATTTTCCTGTTTCGACAAGTCCATGAAGGGCTTAGTGCTTAGTAATCCCGAAAAGTGCTTCGAAGCCCTACGGTGCTCGGAAGCACTTTGCGGTGCTTAGGAGCACTTTTTCGAATTACTAAGCCTAAGCCTTCTCAAAAAATTCTCGGAGCACCAAGCACTAAGCACCGGCTTAATAAAGTGCTCGCGAGCACAGTGCTTAGGAGCACAAACGTGCTTCGAGTGCTTTCACGAGCACTAAGCACATGGCTTTGGCACAGCTCTGTCCAAGTTTCACTTGTTTTGACCTGAATAACTTTGTTCAGGTTGTTTTCGGTTTCAAAGATAGAGACCCCGTATGGATGACTTAATCGCCTTTGATTAATTATGTCGTGATCAAATATTGAAACACAACCCAATTATGTTTTCTGAGTGTTGATATATATTATAAAGGGTGAGTCTTTAAGTTGTACATTAATTTTAACCATAGATTCCTCTTATCAAATAAAACACTTTCCTTTGCCATTTTTCCAGATTCGGCTCGTGAAAAGTTATAAGCATTCAAAATATTTCTCACTCCTGCACTTTCTTTGCAAGTTCACCACAGGTATCTCTTACAGTGATCTCTTGGCAGAATAACCCATCCAATGTTTGAAATTCAAAAAAAAAAAAATATTGTACAATCCATTCACTCACCTAATTCTTATAATTTGGTGCTTTTTGCGATATTATCGCAAGGTTAACATTTCACCACACTGGACTATTGAAACAGTGATTTCCCACTTGATATTCTCGAGATATTCGATTTCATTCCACTATAAAATTATACAAAATTCCATCCTCGCCCACTCTCACTCTCTCACTACATAATCATTCTTATTTTCATGAAACTTATGCATGAATTAAATGAGATCAATCAACAAATCTTAATACATTAATTGAACTCTATGGAAAGTCAGGTTCATAGACATGTCACCTAGCCTCCATATCTGAGGTCTGGTCACGAAATAGCATAGACCATGATGTAAGTAAAACATGGTGTGCTCATCTGCTTTTCTGTGATCGTGGTTACCAATGATGACGTCACTCTTTCCATTCAAATTCAAAGCACAGAATGTATATTTCCTTGAATTTGAATACAAAAGTGACGTCATCATTGGTAAATACGATCACAGAAAACACGATGAGCACACCATGTTTTACTTACATCATGGCATAGACCTTATATATGTACATGAGTTCTATGTGAAACAGACAAATATTTCTGTATATTCTATGGTTCGCATAAGTGTAGACCCAACTTAATTTACCACCTTTACTAGCTCAGGGACGGATCCATAAAAATGAGGCAATTTCTCTAAGTGTTATAAGATTTTATATTATTCAACGTTGAATATCTCCAAAACAGTGCGTTTAAGAAGAAATTATAAGGAATAATTAAGTATTCTAAAATGATTGAAAAATTCATATTATGACATAAGATAAACTTCATCTACAATCTTCATGCTAATATCATACAGTTTTATGAATCGTTGAGTATATAACTCGGAAACTGTTTGAAGTAGGATGAAAATGATTACTGTAGAATTTGTGTCATATTCATAGGAAACTTCACACCAAAATCCGTCCCATTCAGAGTTAGCATATAAAAGCTACGAAAAAACTGTTTTTTTTTTGGAAATTTTAACAGCCTGTATCTTTTCACTGGAGCCGAATCTGGAGAAATGGTAAATGAAAAGAGTGTTTTATTTGATATATCGTAGCACTGATGATACGAAAATGTTAGGGTTTATTGAAAATGCACTTTTAACACGTAACACGTTTCTTCTTGTATCTGTATTAGATAACAAGATCGAGAGGTTATACAAGTGAATTGTTACAATAGAATCTTCTTTGTATATCTTATCTGATAGCAAAGTTGAAGCGACATTCAAATTAAAAGTTTACGATTTTTACAATACAAAAATAAACGTCTCAAGTCTTGTTTGCAATTTAGAGAGCGAATTGTTGTTAGCTATAGAATGATCAAATTGAGAGTCATTGAAACTAGCGAAACCCAACTTGAGGAAATTCCCTTTTGGTTTATTATATGATAAAATCAAATAATAATGCTTTATTATTTGATAAAATCGACCAAAATAAATAACCTCCTGGAAATTTCACATTTTAAATTCTGAAGAATGTAGACTAGAATGAACTAATAAAAAAATCCGTCTGTCCACCGTCCGCCGTCTACCGTCCGTTGTTCGGGGCTTCTCTCTGAAAGTACTGAACTGAAATCCGATAAACTTGGTAGAAAACTCGTGTGTCACTCGAGATTGATCCTCCAAGCTTTTCAGCAGGATCGTTGTACCCTAAGGGCACAAAACTGGGGGTTGGAGGGAAAAAGAATATTCTCCTAAAACTAACCACCGATTTTTTATGAGACTCTGAACGTTGATTACTGTTGCATGGCTAAACCTGAAAATTTTCACCCAGATGATTTCCGATCAGTGGTCCCTGGTTCAAAGAGAAACGCTGCAAATTTTGGGGTGAAAATCCAATGAGTTATGTATAGTATAGAAGTTTTATTTGAGATTTCAATGGTATTGGGTTATTTAACTCAGAAAGTATTAAACCCTTGTGTGAAATTTGCAGCGTTCTTCACATTGTAGAGGGAGAACATGAATTTCGATTGGCTTTTCGAATTGAGCGACGCCCTTCTGAATTTCAAAAAAAAATCTCAGATTGGTTAGTGTGAAAGAGTGCTCAAATGTTCATATAGAGGAAATTTCCTTAAATGGTCTAGAATTATAAATTCTATGAACCTCTTCATGTGGCATCTGGATTCTTCGAGTATCCCAGGTATGAATCCCATCAAGCTTCGATTTCTGTAATGCTGAGCCCTTTTTTTCCGAAGTGTTTTCTGTCATGACAAATAATAACTTATTTGTTGACTCGATATATAACGCTTTTAAAGCCTGTGTCAATTGAATTAAACCAAGGAATATTTCATTTTGGGCATATTCTCGGGAAACAGAAAAATGCAGCCTCCCACGTTGCGGATGCAACAAAGACAATAAATTGAAAAATGTTCGATCCGGGATATGGGACATCACTCAACCACCAGGACTATAACTCCAATTTCGCGAACAATTTCTTTGAAACGAATGGTTTCTTCCCAGACCAGAATAATCTCGAAATTCTACATGTGTCACCAAAAAGCAAGAAATTCGACATTCTGGAATCGTTGAAAACACACAAATACCCCTATGAACCGGCAGTAAAATTTTTGAACGAACAGACGGACCTATGAAATGACCAACTTCTCGAAATTCTCAAGAAATGAGCCTTCGGAACATATTTGAAGAAAGATCTTGTCAAAAAAACTGCTTCATTCAATGTTTTATCAGACTATAGTTATCCGTACGCAGGATAACAACGTGATAGGCTATTATATTATGTAATGCGCACTCAGTGTTTTCTCGTGATAAAGCATTGAATGCATCAATATTCAAAACAGTATCAATCGATAATCCTCAATATGCTATAAAAAAGAAATATCGCTAGGGTGTCCCTGGATTGACTCAACAGGAAATATTTTCAGCAGTTCATTCAGTCATAACAATAATAATCAAGTCTAGGGTATCAGTAGCATCATTGTTCAAGAAACTATCAACTCCCACTCGTAATAAATGAAATTTATGACAATCACTTGTTTCAGTCGATTTCTATTATCTAATCGTGTGTTCCCAATTCAATCGTTATTTAGTCTGGTTAGTGAATTATAACTGTTATCTTTTGGCTAGAAATAGAGTGCGTTGATTTGAATTATTCGTCCTTGGTATTTTGTTTTCGCCAGCGTGTATTTCGGAATACTGAATATTCTGCTCCTTTCTCTGAAACTAGTATCTGTTTCGATGATTGTAATTCGTTCGGTCACGATGACCACCGAATCTCCTAGGAATTTGAGTCTGTGAACATTTGTAGCGACGACATTTCTTTGTTCCGTCAGATAGAGTGTTATTGTAACTGTGTTCCGAGGAACAGTGTGGTATCGTTCCACCCAAATGTCAGTAATTTTCCGATAATTCCCGTAAATGATGACGAATCCACGAATCGATTATTTTCGGCACGATATCAGATTCAGAGTTAATTTCATTTAAAAATGCGGCAGTTTTGATCGTTAATGGGTAAAATTGATTGAACGTTTTCGGAGTATAGCCATTTGAATTTTTGAGGTTATTTTCCATAAATGCTTCTTGAGCGATTGGATAGGCCACTAGTAGTTTTGACAGTTGAGAGAGACTGAAGGACCAACAATAACCTAAAATGCATTGTTAACTATGTTGAAAAGCGATTTCTTTCATTATTTTTTAGCTGTCTCTCTGCGTGTTGTATAGTTTATTATTCAGGGTGATTCCGGAGGAGACCGTCAGATTTGAGGATAAGTTCACACTAGTCAAGACAGTCTCGAAACAATGTTTGGTTTATGGTTGGAGGTCTCCATTGAGAATATACAGGGTTATTTGTCCGATTCGACCGATTTTACTTTTATTGATTACTTTGGTATGCCTCATTCGATTTTAATGAAATTTCCAGTGAAGTACAATATTGATGAGAACATTCATTGTTTCTAAAATGTTTTCCAAAATGAGCGGTTGATATTTTCATAATTCCAGATTAATTGTGCAGGTTGAAAAAAACCATGTACATCGCGTTTCCAAAACCTCGCTATCTGTTCGCGATTCTACTATAATAAGTCATTATATGAGAGTTAATAATTTTCTTGGCACACTTCTAGTTTTCCGAGAAATTTTTGTCAAAAAAAGACAATGTCGAAATTTCCCTCCAATCGATTCTACTTTTATTGATAAATTTGGTATGGATCATCCAATTTTGATGACATTCGCAGTGTAGAACGATCTGAATGAGTACAGTCAATAATTTCAATAACCTCTCAAAATGCAGGGTTGTAAGTGTGATAATTTCAGAATTTCAAATTAATTGTGCAGCTTAAAGAAAAACACCCTATACATTGCTTTTCCGAAACTTTCTGATTCGTTTCAGATTCTACAATAATATGTCGTTATTCAGAGGTTTTTAATTTCTTTGGCATACCTCCGGTTTTCCGAGAAAAAAAGTTTAAAGAAGAGCATAATCGCAAAAGCAGTGAGAATATTCTGCACTACGTAGTAAAGCTGTTTATTCCAAGGATACACAGCAGTTCTTAAGTTCTAGAATATTCTTTTCAAATTCCAAATTCATATTTAATTGCTCATATTCTGTATGAAATCATTCAATTAATATTACTTCATATGTTCATATGTTTATGTACATAAACCAAACAAATCTACACACATGGAAACAAATTTCGAACAAACATACGAAACAAATAATGACAAGTGGACTTTAAGATCAACAGAATATTCACATTGAATTTTCGAAATGGTTCCCTTTTTTTCGAATTCATGTTTTTCTTGAATTTCCAATCAACAGTATTGAACGAAATCACATAACGTCACTGATTCATAGAAATAACCCTTTTATTGAAAAGCGGGGGTTTGCAAAAAAATTAAATAAGGTAATTATCTGAATGGAATGATTTTATACAGAAAATGAGCAATTGAAAATAAATTTCGAATTTGAATAGAATATTTAGAAGTGACGAACAACTTTGCATCCCTGGATAATACAGCTTTCCTACCTAGTGCGGGATACTCTCACTGCTAGTGAGACAAATTTCGATTATGCTCTTGTTTAAAAAAGTTTTCTAGGAAAACCGGAGGTGTGCCAAAGAAATTGAAAACCTCTCAATAATGACATATTATGGTAGAATCTGAAACAAATGGAAAAATTGGGAAAAGCAATGCACAGGGATTTTATTTTTCCAACTGCAAAATTAATTAAACTGAAATTATCGCAAATACAACTCTGTATTTAGAGAGGTTGTTACAATTATTGAATGTACTCAATCAGATTGTTCTACACTGCAAATTCCATCAAGATTGAATATGCCATACCAAAGTTATCAATAAAAGTAGAATCGATTGGAGCGAAATTTCGACATTTTCTTTTTTTGATAAGAATTACTTGAAAAACTAGAAGTGTGCCAAAAAAATTAGAAAATGTCAATTAATGAATTATTATAGTAGAATCGTAAACAGATAGCGAAGTTTTGAAAACGCGATGTACAGAGTGTTTTATCAACCTGCACAATTAATCTGGAATTATCAAAATAACAACTGCTCATTTCGAAAAAATTTTTTGGAATTAATGAATGTTCTCATCGATATTCACCCTGTATATTCTCAATAGAGACCATAAACCAAACATTGTTTCGAGATTGTCTCGACAAGTGTAAACTTATCCCCAAATCTGACGGTCTCCTCCGGAATCACCCTGTATAGGCACCTTGTTACTTACACTCATACGGAGGTAAAACATTGCAAAAATATTTTGTGATATCATCGTGCTAATATCTTTTCCGTTCCTGAACACTGCCATGTATTCCTGGCTGTAGTATATAGGAATAGTGTATTGACACAGTGGGTGGTTTTATTTCTGAAAAAAACGACTCAGCATGATCAAATTTGGCTGAAATGCCGATCAGTGATGATTCAGACATTTTCTTTGTAAAAACAAACAGGAATGTTCATCAAAAACTGACGATATTTCGAAAATTCCTAACCTGGAATCAATCAGCACACCCAAGCAAAATAAATCCTGCCTTGTTCAAGTAATAAAGAAATGCGTAATAAGAACTTATGATTTGGTTCATTTATTCTGTTAATTTTCCAGTTTTCGAACGCAGTTATAGATTGAATGAATTCACAAAATATGATTATGAAGCAAAAGAATTTTTTTATTCTGCTCTTTTATAATGGATAAGTTGAGTTCCTCTCCACATCCGGATAGTACCATTCAAATGAAAATGCTTCAATATCTCATTGGTAGTTTCCATAGATTTGATGTTGATTATTCGAGCTTAAATATCTAAATTTACTTCAAAACACTTAGGATTCAAATTGTATTTCCTGCCTAACTAAACCAAGAAACATGCAAAAACGGCATCGAATTGTATCTATTCGAAAAATTCCATCAGTTCAGTTCAGCCGTAACTGTTAGAAGATATTGAATAATTCGGATTTAGTTCCTAGATAATGATCGGAGCAGTATTCTTCGGGTTATTCAGGAAATAACAATGATATCCACGAAATATTATTTCCCAATATCCAAATTGAAATCAGATCAAGCTCAATTTTCGTACAGTTGCGTGGAATATGAAGTTCGAGTTCTGTGCAGAATTTATTCGAAATCTGAGATACAGTTTCCGAAGAAAAATGTTTTCGAAAATTCAACTAAAATGATCGTTGAAAATTCTGTTTCAGTTTTCAGCAAGAATTAACTATAAGTTGCGAAACAGTTTTTCACAGCTGACTACCTAGATTGAATCTTATTCCATCAGTGGTTCCTGGAACATGGAGTAACAAAATCCATGCGGGAGCTGCCGCTTACTGCCGCTTATTATGCGGGTATCAAACGTTCCCTTCAGTAAATCAATTTAGGCACGAGCTGTGTGACATGCTATGCCGCCTTTTTGGAATCACAGCTGCTGCACATCATGGTTGTTCAATGGAGCAACGAAAAAGTCAGTAATCATGGCCCTATATCGATCAACATTGACTGTAACGTTCTGGACAGCATTGTCTTTAAAGAAGTACGGACCAATGATTCCACTAGCCCATAAATGGCAATGGCTTCTTCTGTTCTTACTGTACGACGTCTCTGTGGATGCGTATTATCAGTTAAAGATAACGTGGTGCGAAAACGTTCTATAGTAAGTCGAATTCATTGACCGTAAAATGGTCGTAGAGGGCGATGCGCTCGGCGAAACGTATTTCCAACATAACCATTCTTTTCAAAATAAATTCGCACAAATTGGAAGCGTTGTTCAGGCATCAGTCTATTCATGTTGAAATGCCAGACCAAACTAAACACAAATCACTTGACAGCTGACAAAATGGCCGCCAGTTGAAACAGTGTTGCCAACTTGTTCTATTCCCATAAAACAAAACCTTTACAATTAAATTTCGAAATGACACATATACTCACAGGAGGCTAACAAACACAGGTTTGAGCTGACAAACACTAACGGTAAATGTAGGAGCAATGATGAAGCGATGGAAGATGAAAAAAATATATAAGGCCAGGAACGCACATGCGATTTTCGGTCGCGCGATCGTTCAGTTGCAAAAATGAAACACATACTCTTTAATACGAATGCGCGTATATAAACCCGAATAATAGCAAATAATTTCTCTCTTGGCAACCGCGAATATTCAGTCGCACGACAGAAAATTGCATATGCGCGACTTGCCTAGGGTTGGATTGTACGCCGAGACGCAAGATGAGGAGGGAAAAAGGAAAATATAATATATGGAACTAAGGAAGAATGGAAAAATGAATGGCTGACGTCAACGAGGCACATGAGTGGGCGGAAAAAGTTATGAAAGAGTATGAGTGGGAGGGAATAATAGACAGTGAAGAAGACAGGACAGAACAGAAAGAAAAAAAAAGTTACTGGATAGTGGATAGCTTAAAAAAGAGATCGGAACACTTAAATCGAAAGGTGGAACGCGCACAACACAACACAAGATGGTCCCCACGTTTGTTCGACTTACCGCCTTTCGATTCCTTTTTATAGGGCTTCGTTGAGTTATTGGTTTATGCCAACCAACCAGCAACCCTTGAAGCATTGAAAGCCAAAATTCAAAAGATTTATCGGAGAAAATAGTGAGTTGAACTGATCGAATAGACTATGTAACTCATAGCAGCGTCGAACACATGTCGAAAAGCATATTCAAAAAACCTAGAAATGCACTGACGTGAAGTCAGAGCGCTTGTTCACATTGCGAAATGGCGAATTGGAAATTTGAATGAAATGAAAAAATTTTCAAGAAAAAAAATTTGTTTCGGAATTTTCCATAGATAATTATTCTTATTGACACTGTTGAATCTTCCAACCAAGTTTCATTTCTATCAGAAAATATTTTTCGAGTTATTGAAAAATCGAAATTCCAAATGGCTGTTACACAAAAATCATTTGGCAGATTTGGCCCATTAACGAACTCAACCGAGATATTCAGGATCAAAACTAACCTGAAAATTTCAAGATTCTAGGTCCTTCCTTTCGAAAGTTAGAACACACACGGATGGAATGCCGGCAGGACAGTATCAAATCTGACCACGGATTCTTCGGTGAGTCCAACCTAGTCTTTTGAGACCGATTTCAGCTCAAAATACGAAATTGCGACGAAACGATAACGCCCTGTTTCCCAGAACAAGCGCGTAAAAATGAATGGCATGGAACTTACTTAGATTCTTTACAAATCACCACCAAGTATACACTTTACAACATCCATGACCTCGCCGAGATTCGATATCATCCCGATTGAAATAATAAAACTCATTCCAACAATATTTCTGCCTTGGTTAATTAGTTAAAGTTCTAAAGCATCAAAAGAAACACCCGTAACAAAATGAAAAGTGTCAAATTGTCATGGTCTCCAGAATTTTGCAGAAAGTTGGGCGTCATCGAAACCGTTCGGCTGATTGTGGCCCAAGAACGAACTCAACCGTTGCATTTTGAAATGAAACCCTTGAAATTTCGAGTCTATACGATTATACAGGGTGATTCCGGAGAAGACCGTCCGATTTTAGGATAAATTTACACTAGTGAAGACAGTCTCAAAACAATGTTTGGTTTATTGTTGGTGGTCTGTATTGAGAATATACAGGGTGATTTGTCAGATTCGACGGATTTCACGTTTATTGATAACTTTGGTGAACCTTTTTTTCAAAATAAGCGGTTGTTATTGTGATAATTCCAGATTAATTGTGCAGGTTAAAAAAACACCCTTTATATCGCGATTCCAAAAATACGCTGTGTTTACGATTCTACTATAATAAGTGATTGGTTGAGAGCTTTCGATTTTTTTGGCACACCTCTAGTTTTCCGAGAAAATTTTATCAAAAAACGACAATGTTGAAATTTTGCCCCAATCGATTCTACTTTCATTAATAACTTTTGTATGGCTCATCTAATTTTGATGATATTTGCAGTGTAGAACAATCTGAATGAGTAAATTCAATAATTGCAATAATCTCTCGAAATACAGGGTTGTAATTGTTATAATTTCAGAATTTCAGAATAATTGTGCAGTTAGAAAACAAAACCCTGTACATTGCTTTTCCAAAAATTTTTATTCAATAAATGTCCGAGTTTCCTTCATTCCTCATAGAATACATTTTCTGAATATGTAAAACCTTCGTTTCACTGATTATATCCATATTTACCCATTATAAACCGATTCCGTTTGATTAAAACGGAATCTCTGCAGACGCCACTGGTTGCGTCGTTCGGGTGTTTCCGGAACTTTTGGCTGCTATCTTTGGCCGCTCTTTTCACACCGGTAATATCCGAACCATAATTTTTTTTTTGATAATTTCTATTTCAAGCAGTCCATTGTTGCTTATCATGAGCTTAGTCGGCGACAGCCATCAATACTGCCAAAAAATTAACATAATAAGCAATTCATTAGAATAGGTAGGTTACAATCAAAAAGAGCTCATTAATATTGAGTACTTTCAACCAAAGCTGAAAACTTCTAACTAGTCCTTGAATTCAGCCGATTTGAAGAGATGAATTTCATATGCAAATTTATATTCCTAATTGAATATTTGTATATTTGTGATGTAGCCGGCATCCTCGAAGGCTGCATTAACAACTTCGATTTCATCAATTCAAGAACGATTTCTAACATTTTCGGCATTTCAAACGAATCAAGTGTTTCTTACGAAGGAAATATGGAATTTTGATACCAGGATTTTTGGCATAAGAATTTAAACCAACAACCTCCAATCCAGAAATACCTTTTCTATCCGAAAAGAAGTTAGCGGCTAGTTCAAAGCGATTGTTGAGTTACAGACCTGAAGACTTATATTGTTGAATCTCAAAACGAAGCAGTTGTCCTCGATCATCCCATATAAAAAAATCAACAAGAAATTTCCCCCCGTAATTGGAATATACCAAAATTTTTGTGCGCATATTCTTAATTTTTGAATTTTGATACGAAAATGGTCTCAATCAGCGATTAGGTTGGTTTATCGTCCAAATAGTTCCGGAATAATAGGCATCTGAACCTCTGACATTATTGCCTCAATATCTGAGTAACAACTGAAGCGATCAGATTCAAACTTGGTAGTGAGTTGTAGCGGTTGTAGCGTACTGGATTTTTCGAAAATTTTTCAAGAACATCTTAAGTCTTTTTTCATAAGGGTGTATAAAATTTCAGTTCGAATCGGATTCAACTCTCGGACTCATTGGTATTAATGAAGTATATCAATAATTTTGTGTTTTTTTCCTGGGTATCATTCTTATTGGCCAAATACGTGAAAAATTGCTAATCCAACCATGATGAAACTTGCTTGCTTATTGAAAACCTCAGATCCTCATTTTTGAACGAAATTTTGTGATGATCGTGTCATCGAAACAATTCTAAAAAAAAATTCCGAAACTTATGATCAAATTTCAAAGAAAATTTGCACTGACTATGAACACTAGTTTTTTTTTTCTAATACCGTAACAAATTTCAATTCGATACTATATAAATTTATGGAGATATACTGATTTGTTCACAGGAATAGAACGGGTAGAAATGAAACGACCAAGTTGCACTAAGCCGAAGTTTCGTCCATATATTTGGATTTTATCGAGGCTGCAGAGACAGACGAAAAGAGTTACTAGTTGAAACACAACAAATATATATAAAGGATAAATGAAATCATAAAATGACAACGGAGTTTAATTTGACAGTTTTCTTTCACAGTTCATTAGGTCGAATATTATAGTTGTAATTGTCTTTTACAACTAATATTCGACTTAATGAACTCGGTAGGAACAATGTCAAATTTAACGTTGTTATTTTATGATTCATCTATACTTTATAGATATATTTGTTGTGTTTTAACTAGTAACTCTTTTCGTCTGTCTCTGTAGCCTCGATGAAGTCCAAATATATGGACGAAACGTAGGCTTAGTGTAACTTGGTCGTTTCATTTCTACCCGTCCTATTATTTGAACAAATCAGTATGTCAACTCAAGGACGTGAACCTACGGATTTCATTTATGCAGATATCGGAAAAAATATTTCAAACTTCATGGAATTTTTATCGGAATCGTTGTTGGGTATTTCCACAATAACTCAAACATTATTAATGAATTCGCGAATTTTGATATACGGTGTGCTGATTGTTAATCAGCATTTATAACAAGTCTGTTCAAAATATGATGATCTTATTATTCGTTGCTAAAGAGATCAGATTTACACGCAGTGACCCAGCGAAGGGCACCGTTCCCTCCTGAATGAAAGATTTGGCGATCTTCTTTTCATTTAGTTCTCACGTTATTCGGACTGAACCTTCAAACCTCACTTCAAGCAGTGATATTTCAATTAAGTATACTAGGTTTCTGTATTTTCGAAATGAAAGGGATAATGGAGTTTTGAATGAGTGTATCAGGTGAAATTGAAACTATTGACGAATTCAGCCGTTAGAACGAAAATAAATAACTTAGAATCTCGATATTTGAAGAGTAGAATTGGACCGAATTCGTGCATGGGTAAAATCAATTCAATAAATTCAAAAAAAAAACCAATGGGATCGAATTGAAATCTAGTTCTTTGATGAGAATAATTCATAAAAAATGACAGTTCAAAGGTTTATATAAAATTTCATGAGGATAATAAGATCATTAGATTACAGAATATTGAATCTCTGAAAAAAAATTTCTTGAAATTTTTTTCAGAATTTTCTGATACGATCATCACGAAATTCTGCACAAAGTAGTCAATCAGCATTTTCAAACTAGGTGCCAAGTTTCATCAAGATCGAATAAGAGATTTTCGAGTTTTTCCGAAAAAAACGATATCCCCTCGGATATCCCGGAAAAAACACGAAATTTCACATAATGCTCAATAATACGATAAAGAATATTTCTTGTGAATTGAGTGATGAAGGTATTACGTTTTCCCAATTGAAATGGACCCAGAAGATAAAGGTTGAAAGTTCAACCCCCGAACCCCATCCGAAGTCGAATTTTGTTTTCGATAATTCTCAATAATACCCTGAAAAATATTTTGTGCGAATTAAGTGATGAAGGTATTACGATATCCCATCGAGAACGAGTTCAGAAGTTGAGGGTTGAAATTTCAACCTCTAAACCGCTTACGAAGTCAAATTTGGTTTTCGATTATGATCAATAATACACTGGAGAATATTTCGTGTGAATTTAGTGATGAAGGTATCACGTATTCCCGCATTTAAATCAGACCCAGAAGATAAGGGTTGAAAGATAAACCCCTGAATCCCATCAGAATTCAAATTTTGTTTTCGATAATTCTCAAAAATACCCTGAAGAATATTTCGCCTGAATTCAGTGATGAAGGTTTTACGTTTTCCGATCGTAAACGGACACAGAAGATAAGGGCTGAAAGTTTAACTTAATAGTAAAACCCCTGAACTGAACCCCACCCGAACTCAAATTTTCTTTTCGATGAATCTCAATGATACTCTGAAGAATGTTTCGTGTGAATTCACCGATGAAGATATAACGTTTTCCGAGTCATTTTCCAATCGAAAACGGATTCAGAAGTTAAGGGTTAAAAGTTCAGCCCTATCCGAATTTAGCGAGGAAGTAAGTGATGAAGGGATAACGTGGTCTTATCGTAAATCGTGCCAATAAGTTAATGGTTGATAATTAAATCCCTGAATCGAATTTGAAGTCAATCTTTCTTTAGAAAATTTATGATTTCACGGTACAAAACGGCTTTTCCCAAAATCAATAATTGGATAATAATTGTATTACCTTCTGTATGGAAAGAAAATATGGACCACTGCGCTTTTGTTGACGAAGCTGTATGTTTGTGAACTTATGGCATTTGATTTCATACATATACTAGTTTATATGTCGAAAAATTTACATGGTGGCATTTGCACTCGCATTTGCATGAAATTATACGTGTGTTATGAGCTTGGTTATGGGTATTCGATTGTTTGTCTTTGGAATGTTTTTGTTATCGTGAATGGTTGGATTGGTGAAAGAGAAAAATCGAATGCAAAGAAATATTCTCAAATATTCATGTTTCCTTTCAGGTATCCTCGAAACGCTTTTTAAAGAACAGTAAATAAACAACCGTGAAGAACATCACTACGCAAATGATGAAGATTTCGAATGAAATATCAGATCCGAATATATTCCGTTTATTTTTATGAATATTGCGGAGGAAGTTTCTAAGCTACGGAAAAAGGACAAGGTTGTTGAATAAAATATTATTTCTGTGAAATATGCGCCGAATTTTGTTGAAGTAACCGGTATACATGGCGCTACAGAATCACATACTGATTTTTAGGTATGAAATACTGATCCTCCTTCGAGTTCTCCTATGAACGTCAATAGCTGTTGTTTGGAGAAAATGTTTTGATGTTTCAACCAGTTGCGTCTGTGAAGGACGTGGACTTTCTGTGTTTGAAAAAAATGTTTTTTTTAGAAAAAATTACTTTTTTGAATTCTTACTCATTTTGGGACGATCACTTGGATCATTAATGATGGAAGATATCGCCTATGCGGGCTGGTGTGGGTTGCGGGATTGAAGCAAATCATCAGAGCATATTTCTAATGAAGAAAGTCTTTGATTCACTGAATTCAAGAGGAAGAGATCAAACCGTACGTATTTTAGAACGATTAATAAGACCATTATCAATCGAGCTATCGGCGGTTAGGCCGACCGTAGGTCGAATTCGTGAATGGGTAAAATCGCCCAATGACAATATTTCCAAAAATACAGATCGATACAGATCGTCAAATCTTTCCATCGGAAAGTGAAGCCGCGTTTGGCGGGGTAAATACTTGAACAGGTGTCCGCTTCGGCAACGATATGAACAAGCGCGTAAAAGCTCCTGACCTCACGTCAGCGCTTTTCTAGAATGTTTTGAACTCGGTTTTGAATAAACAAAATGATCGAATATAATTCAATAACACAGAACTTTTCAATAACTCAAGGAACGTGATTCCGATTTAAATTGGAAAATTGTATACCTCTAAGCTCTCTACAACTACAAATTTCTGGAACAACACTGACGTGAAATCAGCAGCTTTTGCGCGCATGTTCGAATTCGTTGTCAAAGCGGTCATCACGTTTCGACCCCGCCAAACTCACGTTTACTTCTTAAAAGAAATATTTGGTGATCTACTACTTCTATCCATGCATAAATTCTGCATGAGCAGTCATTTTTTGATTGAGTAATGAGGCCAGCAGTATAATATTTTTCAAGAGGTTGCGCGTCGTTATACATCAACCAACTACCAGGTTTCAATCCGAACTCCCAACGAGACCCCCAAGCAGTACATCCTGATACCTGATATCTGAAAAATAACCTGAAAATTTCATGTGGCTCCGAAATCGTAAGGCAGATTCCGCCCATTAACGAACTTATTAACCCTCGCATTTTGAAATCCAGCCAACCCTGAATGTTTCAAGTCGATTTGATTTTCCGTACGCCCGTATCGTGTATACGGCCGATTTGACAGTGATGTTGACACCGGAAGTTAGCAGAGCGACTTGCACGGAAGTCAATTCCAGATAGCACACCACATCCCCAGTATATCCTCTCAATATCCTATTCGTGGCGTATGTCCCAGGACATTGGGAGGATATACGGGGGATGTACAATTGGGGATATCCCTATGATTTAGGGTTCGTATATACCAAGTATGTTCTCTGAGTAACTGCAACCCACATTAAATTTTCGACATTGAGAGGACATACTTGGGATGTACAACTTGGGATATCCCTACGATTTAGTATAAGTATATCCCAATTATGTCCTCTAGTAGCTGCGAATGCTGCGATGCAATCCACGTCAAATTTTTCGAAATACGCCTTCGCGTTGATTGCTGGTTCAAATACCAATAAGAGCCAGAATGTTTATTGATTGGATCTATGTTGTATCATTTAATAACGAAAAATATCCAACTTGAGGTGTGAAATCGAATTATTCACTTTTTTAATATATCTGGGTGCATATCTGAAAGCTGAGATCAATGAATATCATTTGTGGATTATGAAAAAATCTGAAATAATCTAATAATACAATAAAATTCAATGTAGCAATGTGAATAATGTAATAATATATTATTAGATCATTGATTATCGATCACACACATTAGGAAGTTATAAGTTCATACTACTTTATATTATGTGGTTCATAATCTATGATCGGTCAATCATGACATTTGACAGATTCTGTGTTGATCGATATTTTCTTATTTTTTTTGCTTCGTTTCTTGTGTTGGAGTAATATTAATTATGGGCATCACAAAACACATGAACTGATGAAATGGTATATTTTTCGTCTTCAGTAAACTCTTTCTGCATTCGTCCATTTCGAAAGTGGATTTCGGCAGTGATTTTGTGCTATATTTTATACCCTGTGGTAAGTATGTAAGTATAAAAAATTCATTAACTAGCTAACAAATTTAACATAGGGGTCCAACGACAAAAAGGAGCAATTCAATACAAGAGCTTGTAGGATTGAAACATCTAAAATTTTGAATGGAAAATGGGGGCGGTATGAGTTATGGAACCGACACATCTGAAAATCCCATGAGTTCTTGCAATATAAATGAGTTAAATGATGTTCCATTATCTTATTATTCTTCAGAAAAAAACTTTACCGAAGGAGAATGTTAGTAACCCATGGTTTGTCAAAGATTGAAATTGTTTAACTACTCTAAGGTGAGTACAGCAGATATTTGTTCTATTTCATTAGCTAGATGGGCGATACATCACAATGTTGGAAATAAAACAATTAATGGTAGGTATACTAATAGGTATGCATTCAAACTTGTGGAGGGATACCCGAACACTTCCAGGTACAATATGTGTTGTACCAAGTGTACCTATTGGTTCAGGCTTCTATTTATTTTGGGGTATACAATTGTTTACGAAACTCAAGAGCTGGTCGATGCAACTCAGCCAATCAGGAAATCGAAATCGAATTCAAAAGTGAACCAGAACTGGAATCGAAGCTCGATCAAGAACGCCTAGTTCATAAATTTAGTTCTGTTCCAATTAAAGTTTGCCCTCGCAATATAAAATCTGGTATAGGACCTAACATAAAGATCAGAATATAACATGAAGTTGGTGTTGTTCATAGTTGAATTTTTTGTAAACTCATGTTTGATTCTTTCTATTCATTTCACTGAATATTTTATTGCACGTTATATTATTTTATATGTGTATTCATTTCCAGCATCAAATACAGTGAGTGGAAGAAATCAAACCAAGAGAATGTGAAATAATGTATGTAACAAGCATTGCACATAAAATAATTTGAACATTTGTGAGTTGATCAGGTGCAGTTCGATAAGACAGTATAATATGTGAAACTTTTAAGGTGATCAAAGTATGGTTAAGACTCTGATTATGCAGTGTCACATCATCCTGAGTATTGTGTTGGATATTGTACAGGATTTGAAGAAAATAAAACAAAACCTAAAGGAAGCCCAAAAACCATCAAACGATGAAATATCAACCTCGATATCAACCAATAGGCTGAAGGACTTCGGTCGATGCCTTTTTCGAAAAGAATAAAGAACGGTATTATTATTATTATTATCAACTAATTATGATTCTTTGGATATAACCTTCCCAATGAATAGCTTAGATCTGGAGAAATTTAAGATTTTTTTTTAAGTGATGAGCAAATATTTCATCTAGTTGTTAGTTCAATTAATAGTTTGTACATCAAGTGATTTAAATGAATACATGAGAAGAAAGTTCAACCTATGAGCCCGAAATGTCAATTCATTTTGATGAGGATTTAAAGCATAATTTTTTCTCAGAAAAAAAGTATTTTAGGAAATAAGATTAAATGTATTGCTTTGATTAATGGTTGCTAGGTCACTGAGTATTTGATTGTCATCTTACCCTTGATGCTATGGGTTGAATAATGTCCTTTTAAATGGTCAAAATGGGATAACATGAATCAATTTCAGGCCATGGACCAAAAGCTCTGATTATCATTTGGTTATACAAACTGACTTATAGGCAAAGGATAATCTGTCGATTTGGATAACCGTAACCATAATCAATTTCAAGCGATGGACCAAAAGCTCTGGTTATAGTTACGGTTGTCCAAACTGACATAGATGAAGGATAATCTTTCAATTCGGATAACCGTAACTATAACCGGAGCTTGTCCATCGCTTGAAATCACATTTTGTGTTGATAAGTACTTGCAACTGTCTGAATGTCATTTGTCATAATGTTAATGTAACTTGCTGACTTTTAATTTTAGGCCAAAGAGATTGCACAATGCGGAAGAAACAATGAATTTGTAGGAGGGGCAATGACTCCCCCAATCAGTGACAACGGCAATGCAGTTTAACTGGCGAAGAAAAAGAGGAAATTTGGGAGATTGTATATTACAAAATTGATAAATGGTAAGCAAAATAAGTCTGCAATTAATTTATTGTTTCAATTTATATATTTTGTTCCAGACGCTGATGAAATTGCGAAAATTTCTACACTGAGAAAGACGGAAAAATCTGTTGCTGGCTGGCTAGAGAGATGTAAGAAGATGATTGAACCCTGTGATAAGTTGAGAAATATGTAATATCCCTTTTTTTTGTAGGCTTTGTTTTAGAATAAAAATTATTGAAATTACGTACATTGCTTTAGTCTAATGACCCTGTAATGTGAAACTCCCCCCTCCCTCTTTTCTGAATTAGGGATGTCCTATAGTCAACATTGGAACTATATCCCTAGAATATATGCGTAGACCGCTGGGGGAGTTCCCACTTTTCTAAATAAGTCATCCTCAGGATGTCCTCTTGATAGCTTATGGTCTGTGGAGTATATCCTCCGGATATACAAAAACACCACCTGGGGGATTCCCACTTAGTAACATTCTATATCCTCAGGATATCCTGAGGATGATGTATAGACGAATTCGGATTGCCCTGGGATATACTAATATCCCTGCTCGATAATCCCAAGAACATCCCCAGGATCTTATTGTGCTATCTGGGAATGAAAACAATCTCAGTAATTGTCGAATATTTGTCGAGAATTTGTCGTGAAAGAAGAGAATTTGTTGCGATTTTAGTTTTTTTTAGGGGAGGCACTGCTTACTTGATATTAAATTTGCCGTGCCATTCTAAAATATGCATCGAATGCGACCAAAAAGGTTATAAATGATTATTCGTCGTAGACCATATAACGTAAAAAAACAGAGAAAAATATTTTTTATAGCTCATTAGGTTTTAATAGAATGTTCTGGTTTCTTAGGATATTTGCCAAAGTCGGCAACGCTTCATTGTATTTTGATATTTCAGGTTTATTTTTCGTATCATAATTGGGTTGAATGTTAAATCTTCTATTTCCCGAAACGAACAATTTACGTTTCAATGCTGAATAATGGAAATTCCTTGATTATAATACTCCATTCTCACGGATATACAACGACGTACGTTTGTGATACAAAAAAGTTAATTATTATAGATGAACGTTTTTTCTTCCAGAAATGAGGGGAACGATTTGAGAACGGCCGATATAAATTTGTCGTAAAAAAAAATTGTCGCGCTTGGAGATTTATTTCAGAAGGGGTGGCTCTGCTGACTAAATATTAAGTCTCGTATTAAGTAAACAGCGCCATTCCGAAATATGCATCGAATTCGATCAAAGTATGAACGAAATATATTCCAGAACCTCGGCCAGAACCGTCGAAAATAAAGTAAAGAATATAAACCGAGATATCAACATACCCGTTTTCATTTATGATGTGTATCAAAAGTTGTTTGGATATAGTTAACTGAATTCTGATGAAACGCTATCGAAGATACGCAGTAGCAGACAGATTTCAGAAGAAACAAATTTCTGTGATATTCGAATTTCGAGCCGAAACTGGACCCAAACGACTAGATTTGACTCGAAATGACTGTTTTAAAGCATTGTTTTCCGAAAATGATGCTAAACTTGGTCCAACTGTTTTAGAATCCGATGTCAAAAACGATGACTTATTTCCGATTCTTTCGAAGAGAAAAAGCTAGAGACATGCAACTTTATGGGTATTTTGCCGAGTATGATGCGTATCAAGAGGCGACGATTAGTATCCCAATGATCAGAATCAGTCGAAGGGTTCCAGAGTTAATACAAAATTGATATTTTGAATTGTTTTCATCAATATCTCGAAGGGTACTATACGATCAAATTGAAACTTAGTCATTATTTGTAGAAGACCGAGGTGAAACTATTAGCAACATTCCGTGAGGAATGTATGGTTAGAAAAACCAAAAAATCGAAAAAATTTTTTCTGAAATTTTTTTTGGGAAATCATCATCTGATCTCAAAGAAGTTCGGTATAAACTCTGAAATCAATATTTCTACAGTATGCCGAATCTTGGTTCGATTCGACAATCCAGATGTAACTACATGAATCCCATATATTTCCTCGCATATTTCGCATATTTCATTCCAAACACAAAGAATAAAATATGTAGGTTTCGTGTTCTTTTCTCGGTGTTTTTGTTATTTGCAACATAAGTCATAATCGAGTAAAAATCTACCGTTCCTATCATGATGAAACCTCGAATGAAACCAGATGAAACTTGGTAGCTCATGCACAGATTTGTTTTTATTTCAAATATTTTATATTTAGTGACCTCCTATCATATGGTCCTCACAACATTTTGCACGAACCTTCAAGCTGTCTTCTTTCAACCGAATACTGGATTTTCAATCTCAATATCTCAGTATGTTCGAAAATATTACAAAAATAACATTTCGAAACAGTAAACACAATATATTCCAAAAGAACACAATTTGGGGCTTGATAACTGAGGTCAAGCACGTCAATGGGTAGAATCCGTCCAATGACTTCGTAGGTATGATTTTCTCCAAACTTTTAATTTTTCCAATATATTTCGGACAATACAGATCGGATCGAATTGAAATCTAGTACTGGATTGAAAAATTATAGTTTGAAGGTTCAAGCAGAATATCGTGAGGACCATATGAAAAGAATAAGTCCAAATATTTACTCCCGGAAGGAGCTGCGTTTGTATATACACCTATGTTCATAGGTGAATAGTTGACCTTTTTTGCAACTAATGTCAACAAGCCTTAAAAGCAACTGACTCACGTCAGCTCTCCTTTAGAATTGTTTTTTTTTTTTCAAATTCATAGTTGTTGAGATTATTAAGACATATAGAGATGTTCCTTCGCAATGGCATTTTTTTATAATATTTCGTTCTCATGGAAAAGACTCCCATGAGAAGAATAGATTTTTCAAAGTCTCTCTGTTGATTCGGAAAAATTAAAAATTGTACATATCAATATTTTGACCCAAGCATAGTTCACGAAGAGTCGTATTCCATATTCTGATATAAAGTGAAAACAGAGTAAAAATCCGTTGACTCAGCAATGCCATTCAACTTCGAGGAATGGTTAAACATGCGAATAATAATATACCAGATATCCTCCTTGTTGAATTTATTTATTAGAATAATTTACCTTTTTGAGATGATTGTTGTGGAAGAGTATCAAGGAATTTCCCTTGAAGAGTTTCTTTCCACGAATAACAGCCAAATTTGGAAAGAGCGCCCCAAGATCATTCATATAATGAGCATTAAAAACCATGACAAATCCTGTCACTTCTCGTAACTGGGGAGAACTGGGGAAAATCACGCCCTCCTTTTGAAAGAAAACTATCCTCAAATATCCAGCGATTGTTGTGCAATTTTTCAACTTTTCGAACTGCTCGACGTCGTTTCTCACGTCCACAGAACGACATAATTTCGCACTTATACATGCACAGCATAAACACAGAATGAGGAAAAACGATCTAGAAAACATTTTTTCTCACATGGTTGCGCGTTCATTATTTACGTTGCATGAATGAAGTCACTCCGTTTTACGCTACTCGCGGAGTCACGTTGAAGCGACCTTACGTACAGCAGCGCGCTGTGGCAAATGTGCGTTATCGCCTATCGGACATCCAAATCCAAACATTATGATAAAGCTCTCACGGAATTCGCCGAAATTCAGATCCCCGATCCGAATGCCGACTACCGACTGTTCTCTATTATGGGACGCGAAGATTGACGGAAGTATACGACGTTCATCCGCGTACGCGTACGTCGAACAATGACAAGTTTGTTAGGTTAGGTTAGAGTTCCTAAGTTGTGAGTACATTGGGATTCGATTGAATTTTTAATCTTTCATCATATGGGAGAGGTCATAGTTTTGTATAACACCAGTTTTTATATTGAGAAGTTTCGTGTTGCTCATTGGCATTTGAAATTACAGAGAACAAGGTACGTTGTTTGAGTTTATCGAAAGTAAACATTACCATCATCTCATTTGCGTATCACTAAACTAACATCGTTGATGCAATTACATGCTTACTTCCAATTGAATCTTTAATTGATTTATTATGTAGAATGGTAAAATACATATTGCTGCCGTTGTAAGAGATCTAAAATCTTTTGTAAGTTGCAAGATATAAAATTTGGGGAATAATGTAAATAATTGCTTATTTTGTATTTGTGACTGATAGGTGACATTATTTTTGCTTTTCGTGCTCCTACATCTCAGTTATAAAGGATTTGTGATGAGTTTTTTGGTGCAAACAAGTAAAACTATTTCTATTGAAATAATCAAGGTTTCGATCCGGCGGTTTGGAATTTTTTCCAGACAATTTGATGCATTTTATTCAGGGATACAGTGATATTCATGAAAGAAGTGGTCGCTTTCGGAAAATTCCTCCCAACCATGAAAATGAAAACTAATAGCATCATTGTTCCCCGATTAAATGTATCTCAATTGTATAAAATCCAAACCTCAAAATTGAAATGTTGACCATTCAGTTGAATAAAAGTTATATTCATACAGTCCTGAAGCCACTACGAAACTCATATAACTTTTATTTATATTATTTAACTTATTTAACTTGTGCATTTTCCTATTCGTTTTCGAAGCAAACAGTAACGCGTCATCGTCTGTTTGAATTAAATAAATAAATTCACACTTTATGAATTTGGCTATAAATTCGTAATTTCGACATTTATGTATGTATATGTATCCTAGCCTCGATCCCAGCACAAACATTATTTTCGGGTATAGAAATGTAAGTATTAGATATATCTCAGGATATTTGCGCGCATGTTCTGGAGAACAGCGTGCTATGGTTTTGTCCAAACGGCTGTTATTTTCGAATTTTGATCCGTAAATGGTCTAAACGACTAGGTTGAACTCACTGATGACGAATCCCGTGTAAAATTCGATTCTGTCCGGCCGGCCGGCTGGTCGTCCGTAGGCACGTTACAGGCGTACGGAGAATCCTATCGACCTGAAAATTTCAGCGTTGGTTGCATTTTAAAATGCGAAGGTTGTGTGAAGTTTTGAATTCATTTCCCCGGTATTTCAAGAAATACTAAAGCGATTGAATTGAAACTTTGCAGTGAGTTGAAACATAAGGCCTTGCAACTTTTTGCGAAATTTTGTCGAGATCGTGCTGTCAGTTTATCAAAAAAAAAAATTCAAAATTTTTTTCGAGAAACATTTTTTTCTAGGATACCTTTCATTATACGCGAAAAAAATTCTGGACATACTCGAACCTCATATTTCAAAGCAGTGTACCAAATTTCAATTTGATACGGTCATTATTTCCGGAGATATCGGGAAAAAATATGTGAAATTTCATGTTATGTTTCATAATGAAACTTGGTGAATAGTTTGGAAAGGATGATAAAAAACTTTGTGCTTAATTTCGTGATGATCATGTCATAAGAACGAATGGAAAAAAAAATTCAGATTTTTTTTTCCAAATATTCAATATTCTGTAATTTTCTGATCATATTATTCTCATTTAATTCTGTATGAACCTTTAAACTGTAATTTTTCGATGAATTACTGGATTTCAATTCCATCCTTTCTGTGTTTTCAGAAATATAGGGAAAATAAAAATTTTATTAGGTATATCTACGGAATCATTGGGTGGATTATACCCATTCACGGCCTTCATAATTGAGGTCCAAACCTACTTTACAAATATCGACGTTCTAAGATGTTTCTTCCGGAAGTTATTGAGTTTACGGTCGGCCGTTTATTGATAAAAACCTATAGAAAAGCTTCTCCAGGTTTTTGCTGATTTTATGTTGGTCCAAAACACAGAAGGACAACAAGAAATATTGAGAGAATTGAAAAGGTGTGGATGGATCAAGGAAAGAGAATTCTGATTCTCTTCGAACATATCACGAGAAAAAACGATTATTTTCGCAAATCCATGTGAATTCATCGAAAAATATGAGCTTCGGTAGAAAAAAATCATAGTTCAGAATACTAATTCATCAGTATTCGCTGACAATATATGAGGGTACCATTCCAAAATGATTTTTATGGATGTTCTTATTAATTCCTGGTTTCTTTTCGTTCCTTCAGAAATGTGGATGCAGAACTGGGATAAAAATACATTCTTCAGGGGAATTTGATGTTTGGTATTATTCTTATATTTCATATTACATAACCTCGTGTTGCGATTTGATATTTACAGGGTTTCGAAAATTATTTCCTCTGATGGCAAGACAAATTCACAAAATGTAAGTGGAAAACTGAAATAATGGTGAGCATCGGTGAAGTGCAGCAATATCTTAGATAATTTATGTATGAACCTTTCAATAATACACAATTTTGCATGTGATCCATTCAATAATCAATTCCACGGTTAGTTAGTTGCTTCCAGAAAACTTTCTGACGAAGATAATTGCATAAGACTGGGCCACCGGAAAGGTTTATGATTATGAAATGACGAGATTCGTTTCACAAAGAGGATTCCATACAGCTATCTGCTCCGATTGAGAATGAATTTTCGATGAAGTTTCATTGATAGATATATGTCTGTTGAGTCATTGTGTCGATTCAACCAATTCACGAATTCGACCTTTAGTGAGTGAACCTGCTTCACAAAAATCAATTTTCTAAACGGATTTCCATTGTGTTAACCATTAGCCGATAGGGAGACTGTTAACACAATTTCCAGAAAAAAAGACTTGGAGACTTACTATTTTGATAGATGTATGTTTTTACGAAGATGAAATTAGTGAATGCGAATGCATCTTGAATTCATTTTGACAAAATATCTTGACATAATATCTGAAACAGAAAGAGGGACAGAAAACCAGAAGGAAGCAGTAAATAATATCACCTACATTTGCTCATGACCGAGAGGGTCTTTCGACCAGGTTCAGTCCTCCAAACGATGATGATAAACGAAGAACGCTACAGGTCGCTTTATTGGGGAATCATCTCCCATAGATCCATAATTGTTCATTTCGAACTAGAAATCTAATAAAATATCGGGAATAAAGTGAAAAACTTGTGACATGTATTATGTCAGGATGAGTGATAACGAGGAAGGAACCATAGAATTTGACATGGCTTTACCCAACATCTCCGTAGATAATTATGGAATCAAACTGGAAACTAACACCGATGTTACACTGACTTTGTCTAAGGCCTTCTATATCTTGACAGTGAGACAGCGCATAGTGATGTCAGGCTAACCCATTCATCATAATCTGGCGTAGTCCAAATCATCAAAGTTAGACACGCATCCGACCACTAAATGATCAAACATCATACGGGCTCTAGAGTCCAGAAATTCTCTAGAGTGTCTAAGAGTCCTGAGCCTGAGACTGAGAAAGATGGAGACGCGCTCTTACAAGATCTTGAGAAGATTTACGAAGTGCAGCGAGAGCGCTAGCGTCCTCTGCACGAGGCGGTGATAAGTAGGGTTCTCTCGAAGCAGGTGGTGAAGTTGAACGTGAGTGTCCTAAGTAGGGGCTGGAAGCTGGGGGATCGCGTTCGCTACAGAAGAATAAAAATGAGCAACTCAGAGCAGTATTTCTTGAGATACAAGGAATACTATTGATTACATTTTCATAAATAAGTAACAGATCTTTGAGTCAATATTTGACCACGGCATTTGAAATTTCAGTTCGATCCGCTTTCAATTATTGGAGATTAAAAAATATATATCAAATTTCGGTCTTATTTGAAATTTTGAAGTTATTTCCTGTACATTTGAAAAAATTGAAGAATACGGAGGGGCCACTCCATACAAAATTATTGGAATCGGTTTCGATAAATAAACCAAAAGAAAATATTTTTTTCGAAATAATGAACTTTTCTGAAATTATTCATCAGATTTCAATGAGATTTGGCACACTGTTTCAAATTTGAATTTGATATGACATTCAATCCAATTAATGGCATTTTGAAATTTTGAGGTTGTTTTTCCAGTATCTCAAGAAGAACTAAGGCGACTAGAAATGAACTTCGTAGTCAGTTGAAAAATACCGACGAGCAACTATATGCAAAATTTCGTGTGTATGGTACGAGTAAAAAATTGGAATCAAAGATGATTAGAAAATTTTCTAACTTCCCAAAATCAATTAAATTCTGGAAATTTTTATCTGTTTTCAATAGGAAATATCACAGAAGCGAAGTCAGTGTTTAACAACGGTGTTTAATTTCAATTTGATCAGATTTTATCTGAGATATTAGGAAAAATTACGCCAAATTCTGTGGTTCTTACCTCGTTATTGCTCTTGTTTACGGACGATCTCAAAAAAATAGGGATCCGATCATAATGAAACTGAGTATCTAGTTGGAAACTACTGATGTGCAAATATGAGCGAAATTTCGTGATGATCGTTTCATAAGTAACATCAAGAAAGAAACATATTTTAAAATAATTTAAATTTTGCGATCTACTAATCAGATTGTCCTCGCGAAATTCTTCATGAGCATTCGAATTCTTTTTTTCACTCAATTATCAATACCAATGCGATCCGACCTTTATTTTTGGAATACGTATATCTGGGGAATCGTTGGGTGGGTTTTAGCAATTCGCGAATTCAGCAATCGAAATGAAACTCAACTTGCTCAACAATTATCTAGTCTATCGACATATTCTTTCATTTATTGTGTTGACCATCCATGGTTAGAACGGAAGCAAACAAATCAACTCCTGAGAGGAATGACTCCGGGTTTCTATATTTGTAGAGAAGGAGTGGGGCCTCATCTCATGATGAGGCCCCACTCCTTCATAGGTTGAACTCGAGAATGGGTAAAATCTGCCCAATGATTTCGTAGATATACCCATTCACAATTTAATTATTCCAGTATTCCCAAAAGTAAAGATTAGATCCAATTTAAATCTAGTACTTGATGGAAAAACAATAGCTTGTAGGTTCATTGATTTGTTAAACAAATACGGTATGGCCGCGATCGTGAATGGGTAAAATCCGTCTAATGGGTCAGAGATATACACATTCAAATATTTCCAAAAATACGGATAGGATCGAATTCAAATCTATCACTCGATTAAGAAATGATAGCTTGGAGTTTCATGCAGAATTTCGTAGGACTATAATATGAAAAGATATCTCCAAATCAATCTATTACAAAGTAAAACTGCGTTTGGAGGGATCAATAAGCAGTTGACTCCTTTGGGGGAAGATAAAAAAGCGCGTAAAAGCTCCTGACCTCACGTCATTGCTTTTATAGATTTTTTTCCAATATTTCCGGAAATAATAACCGTGTCGATTTGAAATTTGGTACACGGCTGTGGTATACAGGGTGAGTCTTTGACCTTGCAGAATATTTTAACAGAAGATTCCTGAAGCCAAAAGAAACACTTTTTTCCCTTACCATTTCTTCCGAATCGGCTTGGCTCGTAAGATACAGACTCTTGAAAATCCATAAAAAAATTTAATTTTCCATTATATCTCGCGAACGATCTCATCAAATGAGATGATTTTTGGAATATGGTTTTTTATTGATACGATGAATGTTCCTGGATTACAAAATTTCATCCACATCCTCCAGTTTCTTTGATATGACCATAACATTTCATAAAAATACCAGAAATTCAAAGAATCTAACTTTTAAAAATAATTTGAATGTTATTCAACGAATTTTTGACCATTTTGGAAAGTAAAAGTATTCTTTATTTTTTTTCGTATGATGCGCCGTTTTCGAGTAATCTGAAATTCAAAAATAAAAAATATCTGTGAAATTCCGAGAACTGGGTACTTTGGCTGAATGCAACTCTGTTCAAAAAATTCACAGAATTTATTTTTTCCGCGTTGCCACGTCTAAAAGTTGAGAATGGAATCCTACCATTTTTTATTTGGAATGATTTGTAAGCGGAGTAGCCGACTTTGGCCAATTCACAATGTACGTAACCGTAAGAATCCCGCAACTCGTGCGTAAAAATCAAAGAGGAAACTACAAAATTCATAAGTACCAAAATCTTCACAATAGGTTCAACATTGCTTTTGACTTTGACCATAAGTCGAATGCAGTTCTATTCTTATTCCTTATGATTTCTGTTATTAAATTTTTACATTTTATGTATAAGTAAATTTACGGTCAAGTTATGTCCATTGTAAATTGGCTGTTAGTTCAAAAGTGGAGTAATATGAATAAGCTCACCTCAACTTCTACAATTTAAATACTCCTAATGTTCAAGCAAATTTCCACACCACTATCCATTCAAGAAGCTTCCTTTTCAATTTCGAGCTGATTTGTGTAGTATAATTGATTAACTTCTCACTTTTCCATGATAATGGGGATTCTTACTGATTTGAATGCAATCTTTCTGAAGACCCATATTTCTTGAAATTATGTACAGAACTTTGATAGTATTTATTTTGAGGTATTCTTCAAATGCGCTTTCATAACATAACAACCACCATGACATAACCTTAAAACCACGGAGCCACAGATTTATAGTTCAGTTCAGAATCATAGACTTTACAAGTGTATACATAGAATTAGCATATTGTGTGTTGTTTGATTTCGAAGAGTTCTTTCTTTCTGTTCGTCAATCTGGCAACGTGTGTACGTTCATAGATAAATGAGGTACATCTGTTTTATTTATTTATGAAAATGAAAGTTTGAATGGGTTATGTCTGAATCTGATAATTCTTGGAGAAAATGAAAGAAACAAAGAAAATTAATGATTACAAATTGAAGATGAATCTCAAAGCTGATATGAGTGATAGCTAGATGAATTCCCCATTATCGAAAATGAAACCAAGAGAAGAATATTCAACTTTTATCGCCCACGAAATTTGGGATACCTAACTTGTTTATTGTACTATAAATACAACTTTTTTCACTAACTGGAATGTAAAAAGTAGAATGTAAAAAGTAAGTTGACGCTTGTTTTCATAACCGAGTTGCTTATTTCGAAGATTTGAATGGTATATCCTAGGCTTTGAAAAACTTCAGTGTTCAGGTTTCCAGGGGCGGCTAGCCTATTATGAAAATTTATAATGCCTATATCTTTTTATCTAGGCCGAATCGGAAAAAATGGTAGAGGACAAATGTGTTTCTTTCAGCTTCAGGAATCTTCTGTTAAAATATTCTGCAAGGTCAAAGACTCACCCTGTATAAAGCGCTCAAGATATAAGCGGGATTTATTCGGATATGATGAATTATTTCCAGAAACAATTTTTTTTTTGAAAAATTGCTTATACGATCTGGCCAAAATTTGGCTAAAAATTGCGCGTAGTTATGCTTCAACTGACTGCCAACCGCTACAGTATTTCCTCAAATATCAGGTCAATAATCTCAAATGGGTATTATTCCGAAACCATTCGAACGATTCGGCCCACTAACGGACTCAACCGCGGCATTCCGATGCACTAATTACTCTGAAAGTTTCAAGTCGCTAGCTTGCTCCGTTCGACAGTTTCGTGTCCACGGCCGGCCGGACGGAGAGGATCGATTGTGGCACCGGTTTCGTCATAAGTGTGTCCAACCTAATCGTTGCAGACCATTTTCGGGAAAAAATCGATAATAACAGACATTGTGACGAAACGATAGCACGCTGTTCCTCTAGTACATGCGCGCAAAAATGACGGCGTGCAGATTGAAGGCCAACGCTCACTTATCGGCAACAGCTCGAATCACGGCAAAGGGGAAACTTATTTCCCAACTAATTTGCCGTGTTCCGTAGCGGTCCAGTGCTCGCTGTCCCATTCAATTATATGGAAAGAATGAAATTCCGCTGTGCCGTGGGCTGGACTGTTGCCGATAAGTGTGCCTTCGCCTTCATGCGAAATTTCTGGAGAAAATAGGTTCGAATTTGAACAAGCGTGTGAAAGAGAGTTCACGGCAGTGCTTTTCTATGTATATTTTGGTTGAAGTCGAACAGAGTAATTTTGGTTCATTATTTGATAAAATCAAATAATTAATTAACTTCAGTGATCGACAGAAAAAAAAATAACCCCCTTGAAAATTGCACAGTTCACATTTCGAAGTATCTAGATTTGAATGAACTATTAAAACAAATCCGTCCATCCGCCGTACGCCGTACGCAGTCCATCGTCCGTAGTCCGGTGCTTTTCTCTGAAACTACAAAACCGAAATTGGTATAAAAATCGTGTGTCGCTCGAGATTGATCCTCCAAGCTTTTCAGCAGGATCGGAAGGACTCGAAATTGGGGGTTGGAGAGAAAAAAATTATTTCTCGAAAACTTACCACCGAATTCTCATGAAACTCCGAACGTTTATTACTGTCGCATAAGTCAACCTGAAAATTTCCAACCAAATGATCTCCGACCAATGGTCCCTGAATTATAAAGAAAAACGCTGCAAATTTCCAATTATCCCGAAAATGAATCATCGCATTCGGTTCTAAAATTGGAATTCAGTGGAATAATGGGTCAACTTTTCATCCAGAATCATATACAGGGTGGTCCAAGTAGTGACGGCAATGATTTATTTTCGGTTTCCTCACACCTTGGGTATCCAAAAATACTCCATGTATGTTATGCGATTTTTTGTAGTTTCCGAGTTACAGTTTTTTTTGTGTTTTTCCGATTTATTATTGCAGCGAGGTTTCAAATATTCATATCTTTTTATGTAATAGGTATTTTGCAAACTTTTTTTCTGTAACATGATCTCCCTAAATATTGTTCCAATAACAAAAATAAATCAGCATCTTGAATACACTCAAAATTACTCAAAAAAGGCTTGAAAGTTAGAACTTTAGCTTTCAGTAGGATTCACTCAAACATTCAACATCAATTAAAAAATACGAAGAGGAATTTACATAGCTTCTGGCTGAGTTTAAAAACTTTGCACGGTCCTAAACTACCAAAATCATAGGAAAAAAATAGTACTTTATGGGTCTTTTTTTGTTGTAATCGGTCTTTGAAGGCGGATAGGCCAAAAATCATTGAAACACAATTAAAGATATTTTTCACTTGTAATCATTCTTATGGTAAATTATACACAAAAATGTGTTTCTGAACTGATTTTAATTGAAATTTCTGTAAAATAACTGTAGCTTGTGTAATTTTTACAATAAATTCGGTCTCACCACTGACTCAAAATTTTGGCATATTTCAAAATTGGTAGTTGTGAAATTACTTGCTTTTGGATGAGAAATGAAAGCTCAACTTACTGAAAAATTACCATTTACTACAATCGATCTTCAAAATCCCTTCCGCCATCTTGAATACTTAATCGTCAACGTTTCTTGTTTTATTTTTCTTTCCGCTTCCGAAGGTTTTGTCTTAATTCTGCTTTGTTGTTGCTTCTCGTAGCTAACACCAGCTCTTTGCAAAATCCCCGAATAAAAAAATCGATGGGGTTCAGGTCTGGCGGACGTGCAGGCCATTCGATCGGCCTTGCACGCCCATCTTAATATAAAAATAACACGAGCCACAATTATTTCACAGGAATTTGAATTAAAATTACTCAAATGTCACAATAATTGTGTTTCAATAATTTTGAGTCTATCCGTCTTCGATGGCCGAATACAGCAAAAAATGGCCCATAAAGTACTATTTTTTTCTTATGATATTGTTAGTTCAGGACCGTGCGAAGTTTTTAAACACAGTCAGAAACAATGAAAATTTTTTTTTTGTATTTTTAAATTGATCTTGAATATTTTAGTGAATCCTTCTGAAAACGAAACGAGCTCGAAAGTTGAAACTTCCGAGCTCGTTTTGAAAAGCTTTTAGTAATTTCAGGAAGCTCAGTTATTTTTTTTCATTGAAAGAACATTCGGAAAAATCATGTTACAGGAAAAATTTCTGCAAAATACCCACTACATAGAAAGATATGAATTTTTGAAACTTGGCTGGCAAAATAAATCGGAAAAACACAAAAAGATCTATAACTAGAAAACTACGAAAAATCGAGTAACGTACATGGAGTAGTTTTGGATACCCCCAGGTGTGAGGAATTTCAAAAAAATTTATTGACGTCACTACTTGGACCACCCTGTATATAAAAGTAGATGAAAAGATTGATTACCAAATTTTCAACACATCGAGAAATATTCAACTGATTCGTTTGAGCATGTGTGTACGTGTAAGTTTATACGAATCTATTTACGTTTATCTTATTCTGGATAACCTTATGGATTTGTGTTTATTTCCTACCCTACTCCTCCATGCCTGCAAAAGACATATGAATTGAAATGATTTTAAATCTCATAGAATCTACAACAGTAAGATAAGAAAATAAATACACTTGACTTGAGCTCCTTGTGTCGAAAAATTGGCTGTCGCCCTCAATATTTCTAGAATGATGTGAAACTTGCCTATTTATTTGTCAGTATAACATTAAGGAAAGAACTTGCTCTCATCCTGAAATTTTTGTCTCAGTCAAAGATTAAGTATCCCGTATTTCAAACGCCTCAAATATCTACAACTATGACAGCTACTGTGAGATATTTCAATACGAATTGATGGACCTAAATGATCTGCTATAAAATACAGAATAAATTGTATATACCAGGTGTCACAAAAATCACGTTGACCTACAAAAACTGCATATTTTCAAAATATCAGAATTTTATACAACGATACTACAGATTGTTTTCCATCGACTGAATAAATTAATGTGTGTCTATATGAACTGGTATTTAATTTTGGGAGGGATTTTGTAGTAAGAAGAAAATGTTCAATCGAAATTTCTTAGTTTTGACTTCGGTTCTATTGTAATGCTTGATGTATTAATTCTTGCCGTTATTACGAATCATTCAAATTCATTTCCACTAGAAATTGACCACTTGGGTACATGTATTTTGTTGTACTCCCATGCGAGGCGTGAGCCTTCTCCGCTTACTCTTTCTATACTGAGTTATAAATTTTTGCACCCATATACTGCGTCTGGATAAATAAAAAATTTGGTATATTTTCCGCCTACAGAGGAAATTGTTTCCACATTTCGATAATTCGAAAATTAACATGGTAATTTCTCTTTTCAAAAATCGTGAAAATTAATATATCCAATATTCCAATTAATACGATGTCAAAACCAGCAAACATTCGTTTGATTGAAATTTTTCTTAATATTACATATTTTTGTTTCAACGATATTTTGACTCGGAATTCGGTTAGTTCGAATATGCAAGAATGAGCATCAGTTCATATGGAAAAATCAAAAGTTGAGTCCATTTCCGGTCAAACCGGTAGTTATAAACACCTTGTTAACCTCAGTCGATGGAAATTAATATGTTTTATAAATCTTCAAAATTCCAATTCGATAAATAGCAGAATGAAAATTTTTGAGGTGAACCTGATTCCTGTGATACCCGAAATAATGATTAGAAAATTCAGAGGTATTAATGATATTTAATATTTCTCTCACCCCCTGAGAATAGCGACCATTATGCTCCCTCAAGAGCAAACACCACCCCGTGTTGGTAAATAATGTCTCGGCAACACATGCAAGTTTCAGTAAGCCTCGTTAATATCTCGAGGTCAGGCACTTTCTCGCTCCCTGCCTAATTCAACGTTGCCAATAAGCGCGAGAAATATTGAAAATGGGTCAAATTTAGGAGAAAACGGTGTCTGCAGACTTCAGTGATTATTTTTTTTAATTTTTTTTTGTTGGATGTACTTGATTCTCCAATGAGAATGCGCCATGTCAGTTATTTTTCCATTTTTCACTGCATTTCAGTTTTATTTTTCCGTGAGTTCTTGAAAAAAAAAAAGTGGCAACATTACGGATTCTTACTTTTTTAACCATTTGCACTCAAAAAATTTTTTGAAAAAGACGAGCTCTGGCCTTCAGAAGTCACCCCGTTTCATTCGAGGTATTGTTTGCGCTTAAGGTAGTTATGTAAAAATTATGTGATATTAATTGCGTTAGGTGAGCTCGCGTTGCAATTGTGCGCTGCTAGCCACTCCAAGATTCGTTTTAACAGGACCACATGAAAACGGAGAGTTAGTGGCCTCCGTAAAATGTCATATAATATGGAGGGAGAACTTAATCAGGGATTTGAATGAGCACTGTGGAATAGAATTGGATTATCTAAAAACTAATTGAATATTTTTAATCTGTCCCTGATAATTTTTATTTACCGTGAAAATAAACTTGCCCTTATTGTTGCCATTGATTGAATAATATCGTTTTGAAATGTCGAAATGGGGTAAAAACACAGTTCCGATGAGTTTTACTCTACAGGACACATTACTTGGACGTAAAATGACGGCTTAGAGGTTCATGCGAAATTTCGATAAAATATTTCCCTATATTCCCTATATTTCTCCCTAATTCGTGTATAAATATACCTAGCTTTACCGTATATCGATGTGATAGCAGCATCACTCCGGGTCACTGCGGTGTCGCTGTTTACATTGTGGATGAGTTGGTTTGTTTTTTTAACATCACATCGTATTCTCTACTCACATCGGGTATCGACAATATTTTTATAAATCTGTGCCACAACACATGCTCAATTACTATCGGATGCGTCTACCGACCAAGATCCTACCCTTCAATTCAATTGTTGTACGACCGCATCATTTCACTGACTGAATCTGGGAGGAACATTTTCGTAGCCGGAAACTTCAACTTTCCTGATCTTGATTGGCCGCTGACTACCTTACCCTCTGAAAACTCACCGTCATATGGGAGCTTATGCCCCCAATTGGGAAATCTGATCATGAAGTTATCAAAGGATGTATCCGATGACAGTTAATGAACCACAAAGATGCCGCTTAAGGGAAGTGAAGATTATTGATTATGATGCGCTAAATATCAGATTCGATCAACTTGATTGGACAGACATACTTCGCAGAGATGATGTCGAGAGCGCGTGGCAGCATTTCCTATCTTCGGTTAATCAGTCCGTTGAAGGGTGCACCTCATTTAGAACTGTCAGGTGTCATCCAATTAAACCTTGGATTAACGAAAAAGTTTACAGGATGCTCAGAAGGAAAAGAGGTTTGTGGCAGAGATACAAAAGAAGTCGCAGTGATCATGACTATCGATGCCATCAAAATTATTCCAAGGTTGTTTCTGCATCAATTACTGCGGCAAAAGTCAAGTTCGAAAAAAATATTTGCTCGAGCGCTAACAAGAAGAAATTCCATAAATATATTCGTTCTACCTTGAACACGAAGGTTGGCATTCCTGAAGTACGTAACTCGGAGGGAGAGTTGTGTCAAAACTTGGTGGATGTATATGAATGCTTCGCCAGCGTATTTTGTGAGTCCTTCTCGTCTGAACCTATAGGACCGCTTCCCGCTATTCTTTCGCCTAAATGTCAGCAGAGCATGGATTTTGTCACTTTTCCTGAGGAGACTGTTGCTGAGTATCTCAGTAATCTCAAAACCTTTTCATCTCCTGGAGTAGACAACCTGAGCCCAGTAATTCTGAAGCGATGCAGCACAACTCTTGCTTATCCATTGTCCATCCTTATGGAAAAATCGTTCTCAACAAAAGCATTGCCGATGGATTGGCTTTCTGCACGTGTTACTCCGGTATACAAGAAGGGTGATGAACTTGATGCCCGGAATTATCGCCCAATTTCTCTGACTTCATCCGTTGTTAAGGTTATGGAGAAAATTATCTTCGATCAACTGTTAGAATTTCTCCAAACCAATAAAATATTGCCGAAACAACATCACGGTTTTATTCCTGGGCGTTCAACGATAACCTGCCTACTCAAGTGCTTGAATGACTGGACTAAAGCATTAGATAAAAATTTATCAATCGATGTCGTATATCTTGACTTTGCCAAGGCGTTCGATAAAGTAACCATTCGCTGGCTTCTGTACAAGCTGGAGCATTTCGGAGTGCGGGGCGGATCGCTTGAGTGGATCCAAAGTTATTTGAGTGGTAGAAAATTCTTCGTTGGCACTGGTGAGAAAAGATCTCGAACTAAGAATGTCACTAGCGGAGTTCCCCAGGGATCAGTTCTGGGTCCGCTGCTGTTTCTAGTCTACATATCCGATCTGCCTGCGCTCCTCAATTCTGAGGTATCCTTATTCGCCGACGATGCTAAGCTCTACAACTATGCCCATACCAACTCTTTTTTGCTCCAGGAGGATTTGACTACTTTTTTCTCTTGGTGCTGCGACTGCTTGATTGAGCTCAGTTTATCGAAGTGTAAGGTTCTTCACTTAGGAAAAAATAATCCAAGAACAACTTACCATATTGATGGCATCCCCCTCACCACTACATGGAGTCAACTGGATTTATGTGTTGTTGTTACAGAGGACCTCTCATGGTCGGAGCATATTTTGTATGTTTCTTCTAGGGCCAGAAGAATGCTTGGGTTGCTTGAACACACCTTTCGTTTTTGTGACCCCTCTGTATGTTGTGAACTTTACAAGACCCATGTAAGATCCATTTTGGAATATGCGGGACCTGTCTGGTGTCCGAATCTGGTATGGCAGCGAGATTTATTGGAGTCCATACAAAGACGCGCCACTAGGATACCATATGGAAGAGTGCGACCAACATACGAACAGCGCTTGGCTCTTTTTAATCTTCCCCCCGTTCAGACTAGAAGGGATCGTGGCGACTTAATCGTTGCCTTTCGAGCTTTGGCTCAGAGATTTGGGATCGACATGGGTGATATGTTTGACCTTGCTGCTACCAGCCAACTTAGAGGCCACAGATTCAAGTTGACACGGGAAAGATTCAAATGTACCCAACGCCAATCTTTCATCACCAATAGAATATTCCATAATTGGAACAGTCTTCCGGATACGATTGTTGGTGCCTCTAGTGTCAACTCCTTCAAGAATCTGGTCGAAATGAACCTTGTTTTGAAGATGAACACTGTCAATAAGAAGAATTATCCTTGGAAAAATTTAAAAAAAAAATTTTTTGATGTTCACATTCAATTCAGATTTCACCGAAATTTCCATGTCGCCATTTCGCAAAGTGAACAAGCGCGTAAAAGCTGCTGACTTCACGTCAGTGCTTTCTCTAGGTTTTTTTTAACCTTGTCGCCGCTATTTCTCGACCAACTACTAGAAGGAATGTGTCTAAGGAATCACTTAGTGTATTTTACCCATTCGCGAATTCGGCCTTCGTAATTAAACCCCAAAACTGATCTACAATTATCAATTTCTCTATGCAGATTCTTTCGATAGTTATTGTGTTCACGATCGGCGATTAGTCTTACCGTAAACACAGTAACTTCTAGAAGATCTGACTCGATATTCATTGAGTAGGTTCGGGGTTTCTAATTATGAAGACCGAAAGTTTTCACATCTATGTATCCATTCCGTCCACTATCCCTTGTCCATTGCTTTTATCCGTATAATGTTTGCCCTCTTGCATTGATCATTCATGTCAGAGTGTCTTCTCAAAGATAACAGGGAGTTTTCTGAAGAAATAGTGTTTTTAACGACCTAAATATTCATAAACTGATATCATCCCCGAAAATGTTTGCCAGAGCAACATAGGGGGTGTCAATTTTTTTTCCGAATGCATTTATGAGTTGGAAAATGAGTGTCAAAAGTATTTTGAGGAAAGCACTTTATCTACCAATTTTTTTTCCGTTTTGGAAGGAATCGGGCTGATTTAGGTTTTCATAGTTCATAGTCTAGCCATTGTATTGACACATTATTGATTTATATGAAGCGGAAACAAATCGCTTTCATTATTTCTCATTGAAAAGTTCAATATGTCGTCTTTTCTCAATGAACTGATAATAAATTATTTGAATTATTTCAATACCTCCCGAAAATCATATTTTCCACTGAGACATCCTGCAGTATAACCGTACATTGTGTTATTTTATGGGTTTTCCGAAACATTCTTTTAGTGCCTTCGTGTGCTTATCGCCAACATCCATACAAGCCGTGCAATTCTCGTGAATCCGAGAAAGCCGTAAATCTTCTTATGGTACAAAGTACATTGAAGCACATTGATAATACTTTGAGATATTTTCGCTTCTGAAACAAAATTTCTGTTGATGACGGAAGTATTGTGGGAACCACACATACTTGCAGTGGCCATTGATACAATCACAACCGTGAATAAAGTATCAACTACAGAGGCAGCATTGACAACTATCATCGTTGCTGCTTTTCGGATGCATGAAACGATCGTCAAAAACTGATATAATTTCCCGATAATGGGGATAAAATTACATATTCTAATTGTAACTATTATTATTATTCTCGTTACTTCGACCCGATTTTCTGAAAGAACTTATTTCATCACGTGAATGTGATCATTAACTAAAAAAATATGCGCACTTTGTCCACTCTCCAAAATTTTATGACACATACTCTAATTATTTCAGGAAAGGGTGATATTTCCGTTGTGAAAGAATGGGGAGATATTCTGGTCTATCCTCCACTTCCACAATTTTGAGGAAAAAAGTCTGTTACGAATTTTTTGGAATAAAATGATGGTATAATGGCAAGTACTAATGAATTCATTGCTTGAGAATTTTCAGAAAAATGAAAAAAACTATTTCAAATCTTCTTCTAATTGAAATATTTTCAAACCAGAGTTTCAAGCGATAAATTCCATAAACCATTACAGAAAAAAAAATTGTTTTCTATGTGTTATGATGTCAAGATAACATACTTTCGAGAAGGACTTTTATGAACACGCTTTGCCACCGCACCAACGATACTCTGACTGTCCGTATGGATACACCAACTCAATTATAGTTCCAAGTCAGTGGTATTTTACTGTACCGTTACATTATCAAATAGTCCAAGTGAAATAAATCGCATAATTACAAGTTTGTTTTGGAGTCTTCAATCCATTATAATCATTGAGTGAATTAGACCCAAATATTATCGAACTTGTGGTTCAACACTAACTTCTGATTTTGTGATAAGAAGGTGGGCAGAGTATTACTGGTCCGTGAGTTCGACAATGTTTGGGTTAAATGTACCTTGTTCAATGGATGAGACATCCTTCCAGAAACGGTCAGAATATGTTGCATACAATTTCGGAAAGCGTAGTAATTGCGCATATATTTTTGTAGTAGATATTCAAATCCACATAGTAATGAATGTTTTTAGGAAATGGGGTCAAAGTTATGAGAATAATAATAGGAAGAGTTCAAATATGTCATTTCATCCCCACTTTTCGCAGAATTCCATAAATTTCTGGGAATTGTTTTATACATCCGCAAAGCAGCAGTGTTCAGTGAAAAAAATATTTCGAATCAGTATCAGTTTAGAGACATAGTGTCCAAAAATCTCGAAAACGGCGAGAATTTTATCTACAAATGTTTCAATATTCGAAGTGGGCATTACCTTGTTTATCACATGTACGAATATTATTCAAGTTTACTGGACACCTGTATATCACTCATAATTCCATCTACACTACATCATTTAAGTTTTCGCAGCAAGGAGTTGAATTTTGGGGTCAGAAGATATTTAAAGTTACCAGAAAGAGGTGGGATTTTATCAGGGGGGAAGTGCAAAAAACCTTTTTTGAATTTTTATACTTGAAAAAAGTTTATTCACTGAATGAATCCATGAACTTGAAGATTATCTGATAATTTCTTTGTTTGACTTGGCATGTATCTTCCTTTGGTGCTGTAAATATATTATTATTATAATTATCATTATAATGGTCATCGAAATGAAGCCGTTCCTGAAACAGTGAGTTATGAAATTTCTCTCGATTCAAAATTAATTGGCAACCCATGCAGCCATTTTACAGGGTGTGCAGCAGGTCATCGTTGTACAATATCGAAACTGTTGATATAACTTAATCATGGCCCTTCAAAATATTAGGACATTAAATAAACATAATCACAAGGACGAATATGTGTCGATAAATCAACAAGGTAAGTTGACCTTGCGATCAGTAATAACTGTGAAACAGCTTTAGTCATTCTCCTTGGGCCCGCTTCTTCGGTGAATATGTTATGGTTGATTTGATGATTAGCTCTGATCAAGGGGGAATATTTGTTGATTTGTTGACAGATATTCCGTTTCATTCCAATATTCATGTTGAAACTACAATGAATTTATCGGTTAAAGCTAAATCATTTTGTCGAATCTTTCTGGGTTTTCGCTACCAACATCTGAAACAGAACTATTAAAAATTGGATGGAAAAACATTTCATTCGATTATCAATAGTCCTGTTTCAGAAACTAGCAGCGAAAACCCAGAAAAAATTTCCAACAAAATTCAATTGATTCGTTCATTTGGTGATTACTCCATGATAACCTTGTTATGGGCTAATAACATATGGCGACTACAAGAAACCAGCTTGTTTGAAGGCACCGTTTATCAAACTATATTTGAGTTAATCTTGCAATCATATGAGTATATCACATTTATTTGAAAACAGAAATGTTAAGTATTGCCGAATCACAATCCATACCTCATTTTCTGAAATGATTCAATTAAGTCGGCAAATAATTCATAGAGTTCATTTTTCATCGAAAAAGGCCTGTAATTATAAATTTCAAACGACAAAGTAGAAAGATCAAATTCAATTCTGTCTGTTCCGTCCTCCGTCCGGTCGTCATCGCTCTAATTTTCGATGGTATGAGAGAGCAACTCGAAATTTCAGAATTAGCTGCCTATCCGGATGCAACGGCTGAGTCCGGTACTGATACAAGATAACCCTCGGGAAGTAGTTGTTCAACACCAACATGCAGAGTATTGTTATATTTCGCGATGATCCATTCCTCAGGAAAATTATGAGAAAATTTCAAAAATTCTCATAGAATTGAAAATTGTTGATTAGTTTCAAAATATCGAGACGCAGAATAGTATGTGAGTGGTTTCAGAAGAGGATGGTCAAATGGAGTGGAAACCCGGTTATAAGTTTGACTATGCAGAGGCCTGAACGCAAAATTCGTTTAGGTTTTCATCATTAGAACATTATGTTGAAACATATTAAACTGTCAGTTGGCGCTGAAAAGTTGCATAAACGTTCGAGTCGTCAACTCAGAATAGGAGACTAGATTCCTGCTAAATTTGATACCCTGCTGGTATGTCAACGTTTTGATTCGTTTACGTTGAAATTTGAACTTAGTTTTGCTTCACTGATTACTATACAAGTTCATAGCCTTCTGACTCGGTGAAAATTATATAATGAGTGTCAATCTCTAACCAAGAACTACATTTCTATTCTTCGCCTCTGCATTTTTGGCAATGTTTGAAGTACACAATTCTGAATGAGGACTAACTGCTGAATCATTAAGTGGATCTTGCCCATTCACGAACCCGGCCTTCATGATCATTAGGCTATCGGGTTTCTTTCGGTATTTCTTTACATATAGTAACATATTTCCAATCGTTACAATGGTGTGCCTAATTTCCAGCTCGATTTGATAGCTATTTCAGGAAATATTTTAGAAAACATGTGAAATTTGGCTATTTCCTCATTATCGGAATTATTTCCTCAATCACAGAAGTCACCTAGAAAACTAATTCGATCATGCGAGTAAAAGCTGATGACTTCACGTAAATTAATTTCAGTTTGGTATGGCTATAGTTTTCGGTGATATTGCGAAAAAATACGTCATAATTCGTGGTTTTTTCTTCGGTATCGTTGTTTTCTCAGAAATAACTCGAAAAATACTGATTCAATTATGATGAAACTTGGTAACTAACTTGAAAATGGTGATAAACAACATTTTGCAAAATTCCTTGATGATCAGTTTATTAGAACAATTCGAAAAAAAATGTATTCATTTTATTTATTTACAGAAAATAGATACAGATTATTGTTTGATTTATTTTTCGTTTCAGCTATGGAGAGACCATTAACTTTTGGAATTTTGACAGGTATGTATGAGAACTCAGCTTAATTCCTTGATTCTAGAGTGTGTTTAATATTTTCTTGATTTTATTTTATCCTTGAAAGTGTACTGTCATCTGCTAAATTGATTAATTTTGTACATTTCAGAGCTGCTTATAGGCTAAGTCCCAGCTCCAATTTTTGTAATAAAATTTAATGAAATGTTCACACTTCCATAGCTACGCAACTAGGCATCACATGCAATATATCAGGTATACCGAGAAATCAACTACTACATGAAAACAAGACATCGCCGGAATATGCTGAAAGTTCTTTACACAAGCTTCTACCATTAAGCTTTAAAATATTGAATAATAAGCAATTCAAGATACAAGGCATACAACTTTTTTAATCTGACGGTTTTACAGATCGTTCAACTCAATAGTTCATTCTATTTCGGTAAAACATAAATGACAACTAAAATATTTTTCTACATTCTATTCAGAATGCTGTTTTTGCAATTTCTCCTGCGAAAAAAGTAATCAGTATTTTGGTGTTTGGAAAGAGACAATAAAGTTCGAATACAGCTTTAGAAACTGGGACAAGCATATACAGGGTGAGTCTTTGACCTTGCAGAATATTTTAACAGAAGATTCTTGAAGCTGAAAGAAACACATTTGTCCTCTACCATTTTTTCCAATTCGGCCTAGATAAAAAGATATAGGCATTATAAATGTTCATAATAGGCTAGCTTAGTTTTTACATTCCAGTTGGTGAAAAAAGTTGTATTTATAGTACAATAAACAAGTTAGGTATTCCAAATTTCGTGGGCGATAAAAGTTGAATATTCTTTTCTTGGTTTCATTTTCGATAATGAGGAATTCATCTAGCTATCACTCATATTAGCTTTGAGATTCATCTTCAATTTGTAATTATTAAGTTTCTTTGTTTATTTCATTTTCTCCAAGAATTATAAGATTCAGACATAACCCGTTCAAACTTTCATTTTCATAAATAAATAAAACAGATGTTCCTAATTTATCTATGAACGTACAAACGTTGCCAAATTGACGAACAGAAAGAAACAACTCTTCGAAATCAAACAACACACAATGGGTTTGTTTTGGTTCCGAGTTCAGAACTGTTCTGGACGGTTAGAGTATGCGCGATTGCGATTTTTCAGACTGAATACGGCAATTGCGCATACTCGAACTGTCCCAAACAGTCCTGAATTGGTTCTAAAGTCGGAACCAAAACAAAGCTATTATGACAATATGATAATTCTATGTATACACTTGTATAGTCTATGATTCTGAACTGAACTATAAATCTGTGGCTTCGTGGTTTTAAGGTTATGTCATGGTGGTTTTCTTCCACCATGGGTTGTAATGTTATGAAAGCGCATTTGAAGAATACCTCAAAATAAATACCATCAAAGTTCTGTACATAATTTCAAGAAATTTGGGTCAGCAGAAAGATTGCATTCAAACCAGTAAGAATCCCCATTATCATGGAAAGGTGCGAAGTTAATCAATTATACTACACAAATTAGCTCGAAATTGAAGAGGAAGCTTCATGAATGGATTCAGGACCGAATCACCACTGTATAATACAAAACAAATAACTTCAAGATGTGATAGTTCATTCAGATTGAAGAGATTTCTGTATAAAATGAGGAGCGTTTGGATCGTGACAACTATCCCATTGTCAACGAGATAGGCAATGGAAAGACAGAAAATTAACAACTTTTAGACGTGGCAACGCAGAAAAATTGAATTCTGTGAATTTTTCGAACAGAGTTGCATTCAGCCAAAGTACCCAATTCTCGGAATTTCACAGATATTTTTTATTTTTGAATTTCAGATAACTCGAAAACGGCGCATCATACGAAAAAAAATAAGGAACACTTTTACTTTCTAAAATGGTCAAAAATTCGTTGAATAGCATTCAAATTATTCTTAAAAGTTAGATTCTTTGAATTTCTGGTATTTTTATGAAATGTTATGGTCATATTGAAGAAACTAGAGGATGTGGATGAAATTTTGTAATTCAGGAACATTCATCGTATAAATGAAAAACTATATTCCAAAAATCATCTCATTCGATGAGATCGTTCGTGAGATATAATCGAAAATTAAATTTTTTTATGGATTTTCAACAGTCTGTATCTTACGAACCAAGTCGAATCGGAAAAAATAGTAAGGGAAAAAAGTGTTTCTTTTGGCTTCAAGAATATTCTGTTGAAATATTCTGCAAGGTCAAAGACTCACCCTGTATAGCCGTGTAGATGACATTGGGAAAGTAATTTCTGCCTTAGGACACATACCTCGTTTTCGAAGCATAAACGAGATACAGGGTGTTTAATGTCAACTTGGAGCAATATTCTGATAATTGTGGTAAGTTATGCGTGATCTTTGAAATAACGCGTTTCTGGTCGCATCTTAATTTTTTGGTGGTCAATTCGATTTTCGTAAAGCGTTCGACCGAGTTGATCATGACGTATTGTTGTCTGAATTACGCAAGTTGGGGATGTCGAGTAATTTCATCCAGATAACGGAAAGTTATTCAGAGAAAAGATTTATTAGAGTTAAACATGATGGAAATTCACCCCGAAACTTTGAAGCCAACTCGGGTGTACCCCAAGGGTCAAATCTAGGATCCCTCCTGTTTTTAACTTTCATCAACGATTTGTCTTCTGTGCTTGAATTCTCAGAATGTTTATTGTTTGCCGATGATCTGAAATTGTTCAAACGAGTTTAAACAGTGCCAGACTGTACCAATATTCAAAAAGACATTAATTTTGTGTTTGAGTGGAGTTTGAAAAATAAACTACACTTCAATGTTGGGAAGTGATCCTATAATAAAGGACCCTGTTTTATTCGAATATAAGATTGGAGACGAGGTTCCGATGCGTAGTAGCGAGGTGAAAGACCTCGTCATTACCTACGATAGCAAGTTTTGTCTTTCACACCATTTCATCAATTTACGACAATCGGCTAACTGATTGCTGGGATTCATAATGAGATCCTCTGAAAGCCTAACGAACATTGACTCTCCCGAAATTCTCTATTACAGTTTAGTTAGACCCAAACTGGAGTTTGGCACTCAAATATGGTTTGCTTAATATATATTCTTTTGAGAAAAAAAGAATATATATTTAGCAAACCATATTTGAGTGCTAAATATAAAAGAAGACTAACTCAATTAGTAAAAATAAAAAAAAAATCGAGATTTATATATTTCAAGAAGCATAATAAACGTGCTGACTTCAGAACTGTAAGAACACACCTTCTCATATCTAAATATAAGATATTATCTCTTGAAAAGAAAAGAACTCTCACAGTTTTGATTTTCCTGCATGAATTGATGGATTGGGCAGTTACTCTAGATAAATTTCGAAAATCAATTTTACATCACCTCATTTACCACTGTGTATAGTTCAACTCCAATAATCTCAGTATTTGATGGTGACACTTTTGTATTTGGAGATATATTCTGTATTGTGCTAATTTTATCCTTGTAGTGAGACCTTTGCGGTTTGTTAGGATATAAATAAATAAATTATGGTGTGGAATTAAAAAAAAAAAATTCAAAAGGGCGGAGAACCTGCAAAATTGGAATTTTAATTTTCGATTGGCAAATTGGATAGCATTATTTCAATGTAAGTTTTCGATTTTCTGAGATTTTCCGTGAGAAATGTGTACAACAAAAAATCCACTCAAAATAGGTGGAACCTTCCAAAACTAAACTAACCTTCATTCTGAACACTGCTGTGAAAACAGAATGAAAAAATATTCATTGGTTTTCGTTTAGTAGCCTTCCAGAGATTCCACTCGGAGTAATTAAATAATTTTTATTCAAAAAACTAGCTGACCAAACCATTGTAATTGATCTTTGGACAGAATGATAGCAAGGAATACTTCAGAACATGCACGCAAAAAATGTATGATTTGACAACGTCGGGACGAATCATTTCTTCCTTGTCGATATTTTCCCTGTGCCAATCTGGCTCAGTTCGGGTTACAAGAACTTTACAAACTCATCGACTGAATTTATGCAAGTGAATAGAGAAAAGTGACTTGGAATCTATTTTTCATCTCTTACATGACTATTTTCGTAATTCTCCATTGTTAGAACAAGGATAGTTATCCACTTGTTCCCATGCCACGGGTATCCTCTTTTTGATTGAACTGTTGATTAGGGACTTCGTTGGCGATCTCGCATACTATGAGTAACATCCTGCTCAGCATACTGATGAAGAACTTCCATCGAGTTCGCTTTCAATTCTCTACAATATTTCTAATTTTATGCAGAACCATTCTTGAGTACGATAAAAAATTGCCAGAAATTGAAATTTTCCACATTGTCGATATAACATGTTCCATCAACACTTAATAGACCCAGTAGTAGGGGAAATGATTCTGAGATGGCATACTTTTTGAAAGGGGGCTATGTCTTTTCACATGAGTAAAAAAGCTTGTGACGAGGAGAAAAACTAGTGCAAGATATAATTTATGCAAAGACTCATTCAGTTTTGGATATTTTGATAATCTGAGATGATAAAACTTAAATGAAAAAGGAGCTGCAAGTCCGTCCAGCCCGTTAAACAAATAATGAGATGGCATACATAACAAATAATGACCTACAGATATCGCCAATAAATTAATTTATCGTTTCATAAACCTCTATACATTCTACATAATACCACTGATCACGTCATTCGTATCTTCACAATATTTCTTCGGAACGAGGTCGGAAAAATACGTCGTTGAGTAGATCATGCTACGTCCCCATTTTCACCACTATGCTTTCAGTAAAATGATCTTCCGTTGTCTCCTAAAATTCCACAACAACAAGCCTTTTGACTTTCCTTGATGATTTTCGTCGAATTCTAGGCTCCTCAACATTTTTCCCTCCCAAAATAGGTAAAACGGTAGATTTCAGGTTTTCAGACAGCATTCGACTTGCCTACTGTTACTTGAGGTATTTAAATGCCCGTTTATCTATGTTCTGTTATATCTGTTACGTTTTGTTGCTGAAGTGACCGGTAAGGGCGATATGTTTCAGACTGAAATTTTGTTGCTCATGTTTTAATCATCCATTGGTTCTCTATATTTTTCGGGCTGTTGGTAGATGACTAGGTACAGTGAAATCTAACATGGGCGGACACTCGCGGGACCGCCTGATGGCGTCCGTACAAGAGGGGTGTGCTCTTAAAATAAATACACATGTACAAAAAAAAAATTAATGAAAATAATAATTTGAGAATATTCGACATAAAAATCAATATATTTATAGATGGGAATGTAAAATTTTTCAAAATAAACAATAACTGAAAACTCAAGGCTATTTATCAGGTTTGAGGTGTTTATTATGGGGAAAAATACAAATAGTACAAGTAGATGCTTTTTAGATACCGAAATTCACTCGTTTTATCGGGAATTTACATGGTAGCAATTTACAATCTGTGAGGGAGCTAACCTCAAGAATACACAATCACAAGTTTCTCGTGAAAATGACCTATGAAACTGAAATAAACTCGAATAAGTTCTAACTGAGTTTGATTTCATCCAATTTGGTTGTATCCAGGGTGAATATTAATACGAAATTTACTTATATGGAAGTTTTCACGTTCCTTTACTCAGACGAGCAAAATTCTTAATGTATTGCGAGGAAATCGCCCAACATCAATACATCAATCCTGGGCAAACTTGGGCTATTTGCCTAAACAAAGCTTGGTTCCATTGTTATAGTAGAGAGAAGACGATATATCACACGTGAAATAATAAAAAATCAAGCCAAAGGCGTTATCAATAGTATTCACAACAACAAAACACAGTGAATGGGAGTATTGAAAGCGGAGTTTACCTAAGCGTGACGTCATGCGCTGTGATTGGTGTTTCAGTCAACATGACCGATTGCAGTATTTTAATGTTTTATTTCATTGAGAATCTTAATCATTCGAATGCTTTAAATAAAATTAAAGCAGTGTTTTGGATTTTTTACCTTAGAACCGTTGAATCGACAATTTTTCGATACTGTCGTCATGCCTATTCCCTTATATTCAAAATATTATCCATAGGAGGAAAGCTATACGGAGTTGGTGACATGGATATTCAGAAATTTAACGAAGAAGATTCATTGTACAAAAATGAAGAAACATCATTCAAATATCGTCCATCCACATACATTCTCACCAATATTAACCGTGATCGTACCATCGAATTAGCCTTCTCATTTTCATAAACATGTGACCAAATTTTTGTTTCTCTATAAAATAGCACCAGTTTGTGCACGTTGCGAGCGACAGGCATTTCAACAATCATATATGCGATATATGAGAGGATCGAATATTAATTCCATTTCCAGTTCAACCGAAAGTCGTAGACAAACCTTGTGTTGAGTCTTTTAATTCACTTTCCGAGACCTTTCTTCTGGAACCTAACGAAGTCAACATTTTAGAACAAACACGTGTATGCGTTAATTTCTAGCGTCATGAAATTCTTGAGAATGAAGGTGCTAGAAAGTCTACTAGTATATCATTGGCCAATATCAGATCGGTGAAAGTAGAACCCAACCACATGTTTCCATGAATAATGCTGAAAAAATATATGAATGCTTAAATAGGGCTGAAAACTCTGAAATCAGCCCCTTCTTCTAGAAATCTCGTCGCAGTCAGTACGAGATTTTCATGTCATTACACCACTGAAAATTCGTCAATAGAATTCAAAATAAGTCGTCAACATTTTTTGGGGTTGAAACTGATTTTTTTGACACCCAATAAACAAATTCCCTCACTGTGCGGTTTCTTGATTTCAGTTAGTGATTCCTGCCATAATGGAACCAGACAGGATCTGTCAGGACCAGAGTTATGTGAAGAAGTTGGTATGGTTTTCAAGAATTCCCAGATATTATTTCAGGAAATTGTACCTGATGATCAGAAAAGAATCGAAGAAGCTCTGCTTTCATGGTGTCTCAAAGGATGTAACGTTATCCTTACCACTGGTGGTACAGGCTGTTCGCCTAGGGATGTCACCCCAGAAGCTACCAAAGCAGTTGTTGAAAAAGAGATACCTGGTATGTCCCAAGTCATGATGAACAAGAGTTTCGCCATAACAAACATGGCTATGTTGTCTAGAGCTGTTTGTGGGATCAGAATGAAGACTTTAATAATCAATTTGCCAGGAAGTAAGAAAGGATCGAAAGAGTGCTTCGGATTTGTGGCAAGTGCAATTCCACATGCTGTTGCTTTGATCAATGATAACATCGAAAGTATTATGTCAGCTCACAATCAAATTCAGGAAGATACCGGAAGAACCTGTGAACCGAGTAAGGTAGGGGTGACAATATTGAATATTACATTATTAAAAAATCAATACTTAGAGTAGTAGAACATGAAATGCTGAAAATTTTCGTTCTAGTTGGTTTGTTTCGGAAGTATATTCTCAGGAATCGCGCACCTGATGGAATCTGTGAGATATTCGCTGCTGTAAATAGGAATCTTCTGTGTAATGAGAAGCAAATTTTATATCGCATTCGATGAAATATTCAAGTATTCATAGATACCTTGCACAATTTTTTTTTCTGTTGGTCGCCTTTCAAGTACCAAGGAAAAAAGTGTTCGAAATTAGTCACCTCTCTTGGTGAGATAAAAATACTCAAACTAAAGAGGTGGGTTAGTTCATGCTAGATAGTTGATTGATTATCTGGCTTGACATTCAAGCATATTTTTTGTTGGCGCAACAAAAATACATTAATTTAATCCAAATAAACTCCCCCATTCTTTATAATAAGTATTTATTTTTTGTTTCGAAGTTATAATCATTTGAATACTTATCACGGTGCTAATACACTGTTGCATTTAATTTGCTTATTTATCGCAGACATCTCTAACGTGGTCTACACTGCAGAATAACCATTGCTTGAAATTCAAAGATACATGATTGGGAAATCGCATATACTCACCTAATTCTTATGATTTGGTACTTTTTGCGGTTTATTCGTAAAAAAATATTCAACTACACTTGATACACTGTAACGGAGTGATTTTCGTTACTTAGAAATTCAATTTGTTCAATTTATTTCGAGAAATTTCCTATCAGGAATGAAGGATCATTTAATCATATTAATTCCTATGCATTTCAGTTTCCGATCTATGTATGAAAATCGTGCTGTACACGGCGATTTGCCACTTATCCCAGTTCTTCTTCATTATGCTAACGATGTTCTCGGAGATTTTATTGTGTTAAAATAGGAAAATGCGTATTTTTTTCTGCGGTCTGTATAATTCTTTCTAGAAAAAAAGAATCGATTGAACCAATCCGGAAACCGCAAAGCCTTCTTCATTTCGGACACGCGACACCCTACTTTTCCGAGTTTATAAAAGATCTGGCAAGGATGAGCATGGAATCTTTTTGAGTGTTTTGGGCTATCAAGCCATTCTGATGTTTTCCACGATTGTTATGCACGATTTCCGTAGGAATAATTTCCTAATTTTTACGCGCTTGTTCTTGGGAACAACCCGTTATCATTTCGTCACGACGTCTGTAATTTTCGAATTTTGAGCCGAAATTGGTCTCAAACGACTAGGTAAGACTCACTGATGAAGAATCCGTGGTCAAAATTGATCGTTGTAACTTTCGAAAGGAAGGACCTAGAGTCTTGAAATTTCTAGGTCAGGTCAAGATCCTGAATATCTCGGTTAAGTTCGTTAATGGGCCAAATCTGCCGAATGGCTTTTGTGCTACATCAATTTGAAATTTCGATTTTTCAATTACTCGAAAAATATTTATCTGATCGAAATGAAACTTCGTTGGAATATGAGCAGTGTCAATGAGAAGTATCCGTAGAAAAATTCGAAAAAAAAAAATTATTTTTTTTTTAATTTTTTTATTTCATTGAAATTTCACTGAAATTTCCAAGTCACCATTTCGCAATGTGAACAAGCGCGTGAAAGCTGCTGACTTCACGTCAGTGCTTTTTCAGATTTTTTTTGCTTCGATTTCCATTCACTACGTTCCGTCCGTTTAAGGAGGAAAAGGACTCAAAGTTATACAATTACAGAGTGTCAAGTAGTGTTCTGCTTGGTAAGACCCCGTTGGGCTTTGTTTGGCTTTTCATTGATATTTTTGCATTTCCTGTGTTCCTTGTATTTGCATAAATTATGTCTGGCGTGTTTAAAGTTATTGAGATATTTCTCTTCACGTGTATTCATCGGTTAAGTGTTTTCGGAGCGTTACAAGGTTAGCTGCCCTTAATGACCGACCGTAAACACAGTATCTTCCGGAAGAAAAGACCCAGAAAGTCGATATTTGTAGAGAAGGTTTGGGGCTTAATTACGAAGGTCGAATTGTTGAATGGCTGAAATCCACCCAATGATTCCGCAGATAAAACCATTCAAAATTTTATTTTCCCAATATTTCCAAAACTAAAGATTAGATCGAATTGAAATCCAGTACCCTTTCGAAAAAAACATACAAAAGCACTGGCGTGAAGTCAGCAACTTTTGCTCGCAGGTTAAAATGATATGACCGAAAGAGAACATGCTTGCAAAAGCTGCTGACTTCACTTCAGTGCTTTTCTAGACTTTTTTCAGATAAGATGGCTCTTCAATGATACTTCTCGTGAGCTAGACGGTGAATTAAATTTTTGTGACCAGCATCCTTTGTCTAAGGTAGGATTCTGCACTATGCTCGCAAAATTTCAGCTGCTGACTATATGTAGTGAATTCCTTAAAAATTGAATAAATTGTCCATATAAAAATACGCATACGTATTCTGTGAATGCCATCCTATTACTATTATTAAATTATGTGTTTTTTACCCCCGCTGATTCGCTAGGTGAATGATTCGCTCAAAATACGTTACGGCCATGATGTAAGCAAAGCATGGTGTGCTCATCTGAAAAAAAAGTGACTGCAGCTAGTTGAAAATACAAGGAAAAATATATTCTATGCTTGGAATTTGAATGGAAAAAGTGATGTCATAATTTGTACATACGATCACAGATGAGCACACTATGTTTTGCTTACATCATGCGTTACGGCTTTCTGTCAACATTATGTTATGACACAAGGTCTTTTCTTGTAGAAAAACTGACATTTTGGGAGATCGGTCGGATCATTCAATTTTATTCTTGAGGGGGACATTTCCTTACATAGAATCCATCATAATATAATTTAATTCCTTTCCATGGCAACCCCTAACCCCTCAGATTTGAATGAGGAAAAAAGGTAGTACGGTTCGTTGTTGAAAACCATTTTTTCCTCAAAATATGAAAGGTGACATTTTTTTTTTGTAATGCGATCAATCGTTAACTTAACATTCAACTTAAAAAATCAAATATTATCCAATTGACCTGGAGCATAAGATGAGTACCAGCTTCAGAGAGACAATGCAGGAGGGTGAAATGTGTTCAGCATAACGAGATGAATTTCTTGAATTGTTCGACATTTCGCTGGCATAATTCTTCCAGGGAGACGCCTGCTGTGCAATGAATTCTCGATTTTCAGTTACCCCACAGAAAAATCTAGAGAGGACCAATCCTGTGATCTAGCTGGCTATTCCATATAACCCCTCCGTCCGATCCACTGGTAGGGAATTTCATATCTGAAAATTATCTGATAGCAGTGGCAATATTAGGTGGATCTCCGCGGAAACCTGTTTTTTTTTCAATATGACACTGTTTATTTTGCCATAATGCTCACTCTGGCAGCATAGAGTCGGCGGCAATATTGATTCGGCCTTATATTTAAATGTAGCTGGAAATGATAACTCTGATTGCAACTTAGAAGTGACAGTAATGTTACCGATAGTAAATTTTATTTTAATTGTACAGTTGTTAAAGCTGCAGATATTCGTTCTTCAGACACAGAATAATGGAGTTGAATTTTTTGAATATTCTGGAAGTAAATTTCGGAATGATTGTGGAGGAAATATTATTGAATGACAACATCGAAATTGATGTATACTCCACATTCACTTTCATAAAGTAAGTCGGTAAGCCATGACATTTCGACTGATTCCACTCTGTAAAATTAAGAATCGTTAGGTCATGCTAACTTTTGTGTGAGATAACAACGTGGCATTGTCCGTTCTACACAAAAGTCATAACATTTGTTACTAAACCAAACCTTAGAGTAATTGATGAACATATGTTAGAATCGAAACCGTCCCCCTGAATTATTTGGACCTTGAAGTTTCACTACTGCTAAAAGGCCTATCCAATCTCAAGGGCCCGGCATATCGGTGCCCAATCTGGCGGGTAGGGTGTCGCTTATTACACTACCCTAGATGCCGGCAGCTTTATTCTATTCGTGAATGAATGCTCTCGGCGTTGCTATGCTACTGCCCTGTACACCAGGCGGTAGGAAGCTAGTCGGATCAGGCCCAACCTATCGCCCTAGATCAGTATCCTGGCTGCCACTTCGTTACTACACCACACGGTCCCTGCCTGCCGGATCCGGGATATTGGGTAGTGTATTAAAGCTTTTAGTTACAAAAACTTGATAGACCTATTCCAAGACATACCGACTGAATTTGTGAAGGTCAACTGAGCATACGTTTTATGGAGGCTGCAGCCCTACATGTCTTTTATATCAAACTGTATCTGCAACACCTGTGGTTCAGGAAAACCAGAATAACATCCAACGAAATGGGACAGGAACAATATGTTTCTATCTGGAGATTATAGACCTTCCACAACATTAATCTAATTCCTCTGTTCCTATATCGGGAGCGATTTAAGTCCACCTGGATCTGTGTCAAACTCATCAAAGCCTTCCAAGTTCTGATGGAAGGAAATCATCGACAGCAAAGTTCAATGTAAGAACAATGTCCCATACAATGATTACAAACTTGATGAAATACCCTCTCTTCGAAATGGGTTTAGATATCGTTAAAAAGGAGTTGCAATTGCAAGAAGTCTCACCTGCTTGTGTCTGTCGCCAAACATTACAAAATGAAAAGTAGTCCAGTAACAACTGAAGTTCTTTAGTTTCCATGTCGAAAATATCTCCGTCAAGAAAATATAATTTAAGTTCCTAGCGTTTTACAGAATGGTCCCTCACACAAAACCTTTCAAAACGCTGGGAGTTATAGACAAACAATTGCAGAAATAATCAATCTCCGGTTCAAGCATTCGGAAATTATCCCAAAGAGGTCTAAGGTATCGAAACTTGGTAGGTATATACAGGCAACCAAAAAAAGTGAAAAAAGATTATCTTGGTTGAGGTTGCATCGGAAACTACATGTTTCAAGTTATCAGTTTCTGAGATGATGGAGTTATTATGAATGATATTACGAATATTGAGACGGTAATCAAAACACTTCATACAGTTGCCATAATGCGTTACGTGGAATAATTGTTGAAAATCGTTAGCTTGTGCCATTAACCATGCGCCAACTCTTCGTTTCATAAAAATGAGGAATCACTCAGAAATGAACAACCATTGCACATATGACACTTCTCCTAATTTCGAAGACAGCAGCATGATACTCAATTTTCTGAAAGCATACCCTGTATCTTAAATACTCTCATCCTGAATATTCCATCAGATATTATGTTATTCTTAACTACCTTTTGAAAAAGAATAACATATTATAATTTCTTCAAGGTTGTCATTGGCAAAGCTGTATCCAGAGACAGGGAATCTCCTTACCCAATGAAGTCTGTAGCTGATGCAATCGAAATTATACTGCGAGAGTGTGGTCGTACCACCGAGTGGGAGATGATCAAGATCGAGAATGCTTTGAACAGGGTTCTTGCAGAGGATATTTTTGCTGTGGACCCAGTACCGCCTTTCAGGGCTTCTATGAAGGATGGATATGCTGTGCGTGCTAAGGCAGGATCCGGACCGAGAAAAGTCCTGCTGACCGTTGTAGCTGGCGACAAGGTGAAAGAGAAGTTACTTAAAATTATACCGGGTACTCGAAATCAACGTCCATCTATTTGATTCCAGAAATTATAATATCATCCAAGGTCCTGAATTGTACCGTACAAGCGCTAGAGTCACATGACCTCCAAAATCCCATAAACTTGCGATAGCTTCGTCAAAATTTGGCAGATTCGACTGAGATTTTAAATAATGGATTTTGGCTGAGCTCAATGGTTCCCTGAAAGATAATAGGGGGGGCTTCCATAAAATGACCTCTCTAGTCACAAGTAAGTGATATCATTAAAATTGAATAAAATAAACTCCAAGGCCTTCGAAAAAAATCATACTGTCTGCTGAAAGCATTATAAAGCATAACTTTTGAGGAAAAAGTGATAACTTTGAAAAAACTCATGAGCGTATGCCACTTGAAAGACACTTCCTGGCCAGGCTGCTCATCATCACAAAATCATGTTCTTCTCGAGAATGATACTCCGTTACGATGTCAATGAAGAATACTTCCTCTTCACAAAAAATTTGGAGGAGTTTACTTTTCTCAATAAAATTTCATGAAATCCCTCACTTGAAGATAAGAAATCAGTGAAAGAAATCCCCTCCCATTATTTTCGCTATCGATGAGATTCAGTCCATTCATATATCACCAGGCGATTCAGTTTCTCCAAAAACCTTCATGTTCTAAATTTCATTTGAACTCGCCACAATAGGATAAAGCTATCGTAAATTCATGGGATTTCGGTAATAGATCCTCCTAGTGCTTGTGGTGTACATTTAAGGACCTGAGTTGAATAAAGTTTTCCTCTTATTTTGATATCCAGGATCACACACCGAAAAATAGGAACTTTGATTTCGGACAGGTTGGATAACAAAAATATCATAATGTTCCATAATTTTGCATTTCATGAAGGATTTCAATTCTAACAAAATTTCTTGTTTTTGAATTCAAGTCCGAGTCATTCAAACAGTCTGATCCATTCGAAAACTGGTTCATCTCTTGAGGAAGCATTGAAGAATTATAATTCCAGAATGCTATAGCTCCGAAACAGTTAGTTATTCCGCCCATTAATGGACGTAATCTGGTACATTAGTGTTCGCGTTCTTTACTGATGTTGACGTGAGGTTATTATAGCTCATTCGGTTTGGTAGTCATCTTGTCAATTGCTGCCAGTCATCTATTTTATCTCAAATCCTCCATCAATGATCCGATTCTAATCGTTTAGGAACTTCTTTGACGCGAATGTCCAAAAATGCAGATATTCGGTCAGAATTATAGCACGCTGCTCCCTAAGCATTTCGGTGAATACAGTAGTTGATGTGAATAATCTGGTTAAAGCCGATTTCAGTATTATCCAATTGAGTACCATAGATGGATAATTGAGATCCTGACGTTGAAGTCACTTATTTTTGAGGAAAAAACGAATTGATTTGAAGAGAAAAACTCTTGCAGAATAATATATTTCAAGCAAAATACCATGCCTGCAGGTGGCTTCTTCGGTGTGCTCAGCAGGAGAAACAGAATCCGTAAATAGTGGGTAGATCGACTCCAATATGCGTCAGCTAGTGTAACAAAAAATGTTGCAGACATTCTAAAAAATCCCAGACGCAGCGGGTCAGGGAAAACAATGTTGAAGCTCCAGCTGATAGTTGAAATGAAATCAGAGCATTTGTCAAATTGAAAAGGGTGGTGAAAAAACAGTAAACAAAACTATACAATCGATAAGGATTAGTAATGAGCAGAAGTTGAAGTCACACATTGGCTGGGTGGAACTAAACACAACAGTTCATCATTCAGCATTCTTTCCTGAAATAAAGTACAGAAAGAATACCATGTCGTTCTAAGTGAAGTGCAGTAATAATTGATGGATGGAATGTTGTATAATATCAAAAACTGGCCGAATACGGGTTCGTTTTCGTGTGATTTTCACGGGGGATGAAACTCGAACTAAAAATGTATTTGATGAGAATCATGCATCATTTCATTCTCACGAACACAAATTCCTAGTCTGGATAACATGGAAGAGGGGGTTAGTAGATATGCGACCGGAGTTCGAGGCCATTTGCGGTCATTTTACCTGTGAATTTCCATAAGGAATTCTTAGGTGCATTTCACAATTTTTGTTCATTTTTGAAATTTGAAGTTACATTCAAGGTTACTCGAATTTCAGTCGGAGCTGTCAACTTAGCTGTTTGGAACTGCTTTGAAGCTGTCTGGAACTGAGTTGAAGCTGCTTTGTGGCTGTCTGGAACTGTATGGAGCTGTGGAGCTGCTCAGGAGCTGTCTGGAGCTGTTTAATCTCCAACTAAGTTGTAGTGAACAGCTCCTAAACGTCTCCAGACAGCTCCAACATACCTCCAGACAACTTTTAAGCAGCTCGAGGTGGACCCAAAGCAGGTTCAACTCAGCTCTTACGCAGCTCCAAACAGCTAAGTTAACAGCTCCAGCTGAAATCCGAATGACCTTGAATGTAACTCTAAATTTCACAAAGGAACAAAAAAAATTGCAAAATGAACCTTATAGAATTTACATATAAAAATGAGCGAAAATAGCCTCGAACTCTTGTTGCATATCTACTGAGGTTGTCTTTTAAATTTGCATGTCACAAGACCTTTACCTTTTCGGGAACACTTTTTCCGTATATGCGAAGGCAAATCCGCTGTTTGTATCGAGTTTTCATGAGCTATGATTGTGATAGATAATTCTATAATCCCCTTCAGTTCAATTTTAGTGAAACTAAAGAATGTCCACCGATCAGACGATTAAGCTTTATGTAGTCACATGTAGATGTGGTTCCTTGTTTCAAGATTATTGAATTGTGGAAAACATCATGACTTTATACCAAAATGGATCATAGAAATTACAAAAACTGAAAGGGTGTATATTTTAATTTTCTATTAAATAACTATAAACTGCCATCTACATCACTATGAATCATAATTAAACTCAGTGTCATGAGAAGTGTTACAGCCAGAAAGAATGATTTTGTGAACTTCATTTTTAGTAATGAGGTCTAGAATGAACAATAACAATTACACAAAATTTCATTACCATTCAAGCAGAACCAATTAATAATGTGTTTGACGCCGCCGTAGCTTTTGTCCATGTGTAGTCTTCGACCAATTTAGATGATCGATGTTTGCTTCTGACATAGTTCTAAGCAACTCGAAGCGAATTAACTATGCCGGAGTCCACAAAGATTCCCTTTCATACTCGATGGACTTTCAATCCGTCGAACGAGGCAGCCAAGATTAATCTTCAACACCGAATTCTTGAAGAAAATGGAAAATTTGTATTGCAATATGGGGACGTGCGTTGTCTTGCAGAAAAGGGACGTCTGAAAAAGCATAACTCCAACAGTCTGTATGTATACATGCCTCTCCACAGCCAACGCAATATCTCGTCGATCTCCATAGTAGTGTCCTACCCTTTTATGGCCATCGTGCATTCCTATACAGAATCGCAATTCTTTATCTGAACACGACATTATGCCATTCTGCCTCCCGCTGCTGCCGTTCTCTGTATCAGTACAAAAATGGACGACAGTGATCCGTAAGTGAAGGGAGCAGTGATCGAGGACGGTATAAAAATCTTTCAAACGCTCCAATGCGGAAATTTAATGTACGTATAGTTGCAGGTCTTCTTATTTATCATATATTTGCCGAGTGGTAGAATCGGTTTCCTAAAGCGCCCATTTTATGTTCTATGGTACGCCTCTGTTGACCAGGTGGCCTCATTCGTTGTCTTCTACCTTCATTAGTTCATAAATTGAGGTTTTTTTCGCACTCTTTAGTAACAATTTGTAGCACCAAAATTTTCGTTTGTACCTCAAGGATACTAGTAGAGTACTGTCTGCTGGGTGCTAACCTCACGGGTATCGAAAAAAAAATTGAGTTTGAAAGTCCATCGTAAGTAACAATTCGTTACACACTCCCAGAAAAAATGTCCTCGCCGCACAATGTGCCAACTTCATAATCAATTTCCTTCTACACCACCATACATACGTCAATCCGACACTCATCAAAGATATAAAATCTACTCGATCCATTCTAAAACAACACCCCAACCCATTACTCACTATGTCTGACAAGGGAAATGTAATTGTGCTTATGTCCAAGAGTACCTATATGGAAGAATCACTTGAACTTCTAGGAGACCATATGTTGAATTGGATAATGACCCCACTGAGATGTAACCACATACAAGTCAGTGGCACCAAAACTGCATTCTCTTCCTAACATCAACAAACCCATTTTAACAGTCAGACCAATTGAAGCATGCATTGACTCCCCCAATTCGAAGCTGTCTAAGTTTGAGGCTAACACCACATCTTCCTACAACGAAACTGATAATAATTATTACATCAAAGATTCTTTTAAGTTCTCAAACCTCATTCAAGATTTCGCCATACCAGACAATAATGGTTAGTTGTGACATTGAGTCTCTCTTTTCTAATATCACAGTAAATGCTGTGATTTGCATCGTACGGGCAGATCTACTTCAAAGTGTTTTCGACAGTCTAAACTCTCGAAATCACAACCTAAAGTTTAGTTGTGAATTGGGAGTCAGTTCCACCCTAGCATACTTGGACATGGCAGTTTATACGTGATGGAAATAACGAGATAACCATTGATTGGTATCATGAACCAAAGACGAAAAGAATTTAGTTGTCTTAAGAAAAAACATTTTCTGCATACGTTACCATCCAGCAATCACTCCTTCTATCATAAGAACTCTTAAAAGACATACACTGAACAATGAATAACTAATTGTGGCTGCACGTAGTCCTTGCACACAAGGTAAATATGTTTTTTCGAAAATAAAGGATGAAACCCCGAAAATCAATAAGTCTGGAATAATCAATTCTGTAGACTGCATGGAATTTAACAAACCATATATAATGCAAACTGGTAGAAAGTCAAAATCCGCAGCAAATAACATATGAGGAACTGTAAAATCGCCATACAGACCACCGGCCTGTCAAAACATATATACAAGACTGGGCATAATAGGGCATTCTGTTTAGGGTCGGAAACAATAGAAACAAAGGAGAATTACTAGAAGCAGTCGAGATCATGAGTCGACGACAAGTTGAATCACAATTCAGATTTCAACGGAATAATCTCGATATATTGCAACGTCGTCAGCTTGATAAATAAGAATACAATTTTACCTCCACGACAAAACGCGTTATGATCGTACACATTATGACGTCACTTACTGTCATCAGTCACTCCTTCCTGTGCTTTCTGTCTTTTTTGTAAGTTGTTGTATGTGCCATTTTGGCCATTTTGACTGCTCAGATTGCTCCTGAGTCGTTCGTTTATAGACGACTTCGGCCCAAGTTGCCAACCCACAATTTTCTTCACAAATTTACTATCACTGGGGAACGGGAATTTCAGGACAAATTCAACATGATAAGGTTCGCGTTATTTATAAATATCCGTAAAAGATGTCTCGGCTCCTCAAACAGGATAATTCCTTCCAAATATAGGTTTTCGTTAAGATCATCTCTGATTGGCTGAAATTCAAGTTGGGATTCCTGATTTCATGTTAATAGTGTCAAGTTCAGAGAAGATCTATTCCGCAAATCAACTTGGTTATTTCTGTTGCCGGTTTTCCGTTCTGTAAATATGAAATATTCGGTTGGTTCCTGAAAAAAAAGGTTAATTACGGAATTTGGTTGATAAAAAAGCAATATTTCTGTCGCCAGGACATAGACATATTCAGTCTATACACCAGAACGACAATCAATATTTTATGGTAACATATCCACAGCATAGAACAATCTTTATTCACCTTATTATCTATAGACAATACCTAGTAATTTTTCCATTGTTGATTGTTGTGTCTCTTCTATGTTCTATGGATCATAAAGTAAATAAAGATTGTTCTGTGCTATGGATATCTTACCATAGCATTTTTTCAGGAACCAACCGAATATTCCATATTTACGGAACGAAAAACCGGCAACCGAACTAACCAAGTTGATTTGCAGAACATATCCTATATCAACTTGATACTATTAACATGAAATCAGGAATCCCAACTTAAATTCCAGCCACTCATAGATGATCTTTACAAAAACCTATATTTGGAAGGAATTATCTTGTTTGAGGAGCCGAGGCATCTTTTACGGATATTTATAAATATCGCGAACCTTATCATGTCGAATTTGTCCTGAGATTGCCGTTCCCAAATGATAGTAGATTTGTGAAGAAAATTGTTGGTTGGCAACTTGGGCCGAAGTCGTCTATTACATCCAGATGGAGGAGACCACAGATGTCAACCGATCGTCAAATAAAATCAGACCGAGTCGATGACGATCTTTTTCGTCGAAATCATAGACAAGATCAGAGTTTTTTGATGGAGCAAATTTGACATCTTGTTGATATCAATTACCCAGAAATAATTTCCGTTTAATTTTCATTTTGTGTTCGTTTTTTTCGTTAGCGCAGTTCGGACAGAAGACATTTTCTGAGTGGAATATATATAATTAGTATAATTAGCTTTTTTCGATTGTCAGTTAATTTTGATATGCAAAATACATCTGAAATGCCAACCGGCGAGAATAATTATGTTCAGAATTCCGTTACACCTTGACAAAGGGCTCAACATCTAAAATATTCTGGCCTTAATGATAAATCAACAATTCTCTCCACTAAGGACGCCTAATTTACAGAGGCCAAGTAACTTTATAATACTCAAGATTCTGGGAACCAAATTTTTATCGATGGCAAGGTGGATATCACTTCTCATTGAATTTCATCTACTTGTATATGAATAAATAATGATTTGAACCATTATCGGTGAATTCATATAACTGTGAAACATTCTAAGGGATCTTTAAATTGTTGATTTGCAAGTAAGGGGCCTGTTTCAGCAAGCCTCTGTATTTTTTTCAGAAATGTTCATTCGTCGTCCTCTTCATCATGATCAAACATTATTTGATATTCTTCTCTAACCAGCTCTAATGAAGTATAATTTTTACTGATTGCTTCCAACGAGCTGAGAAATAAACACTGCAGAAAATAAAATATATGATTAACAATTTTGATTTGATATCAGTCATTGATGCACAGATGAGAGGATATCAAATATTTATGGTCTATGATTCTCATTTCGTCTGAGTCGTTCGTTTACTTCAGAAATAAAATCTGATAAATCCATAAGATCTGTGGTCACGTGACCAAAAAATCTGTCGCCTCTCGGATGCAATAAACGAACGCAGCAATTGTAGCCTCCATTTTGGTTTATTATTTGATGAAATCAAATAATAAACCTTAGTGATCGACCAAGAAAAAAAAAATTTTAACCCCCCCTGAAAATTTCACAGTTTACGTTTTGGAGTATGTAGATTTGAATGAACGAATAAAAAAAAATCCGTCCGTCCGCCGTCCGTTGTCCAGAGCTTTTCTCGGAAAGTACTAAACCGAAATCCGTGAAACTTGGTAGAAAAATTATGTGTCGCTCGGGATTGATCCTCCAAGCTTTTCAGCAGGATTGGTGTACCCTAAGGGCTTAAAATTGGGGGTTGGAGGGAAAAAAAAAATTTTCTCGGAAACTTACCACCGAATTTTTGTGAAATTCTCAACGTTGATTACTGTTGCATAACTCAACCTAAAAATGTTAACCCGGATGATATCCGACCAGTAGTCTCTGAGTTATAAAGAAAAATGCTGTGGAGTTGTCTCCTTATTTTAGATTTAAACACTGGGGTTTTGTAAAGATTTTAATGTTGTTAACTGTTGATGAACAATATTTACACGTTAGGAAAATTGAGGTTATTTAAAGAGTAAATATGACATGTGTCGACCGTTGAAAGACGCGAGAACAGAGAGTGGTGATAGAGCATCCCCCTTTGAATGTCAACTTGGGTCATAGAATATTGGATTCTTATGTCACTCTCTCTTCCTTCTTATGTGGTCTCAGTTAAATCTTACATTTTGAATGAAGCAGTAACATTCCGCCCACCTTGAAACCTGGTGGTTTCAAAGAATCAGAATGACATATTAAAAGACAATGTGAAAATGAATTAAAATTAATAATATACAAATGAGACAAATAGCTATGCTACAATTACACCAAGAAAAATTGTTCAATTGCACAAGAATCAGTCATCGACTGGAAGCACACACATTTTTTGAATGGACCGAAGCACTTCACCATTCTGAGTCTTCACTGACACTACTCGAGTAAGTCCGTCGGAGCCAGGGAACAGCTTCAGTATTTAGATTCTGGGCTGAATTATTTTGTTTAATTTATTATTTATACCTAATTGTATTGTTTTTTTCGCTGAGACGTATATGTTCCAGAGATCAACTACATTTCAGTACTATTTTTCTGGTTTTTCACATTGATGTCAGTTCAACATCATACTCGAAGGTCTGTGAGACTTCTAATTTATTGTAATTTCAGTAGCCCTGAAGAGGGAAACGTTAGCTTCCGAAAGCTTGGCTGAAGATATGAACAGACAATAAATAAAAATCAGTGACTACATACCCGATTATTCATTTCACTAAATGATAATATAATAAAATAATATCCAAAAAATGCTGAGTAATCATTCATATTTTCAGGAATTCAACATTTGTCTTTCGCTTCTGATAGTATTTCGTTAATAACTGATTATAACTCGAGAAATTACGTTTGTTGCAGACCGTAAAATGGAAAACCACACCGCAAAAATGTGAAGCTATCGACTAACGATATTTTCGATGTTACAAATAGTAGCAATTGAATGTGAGTGCTGAGTTCGGACATAATTTCGCGACAAGCCAAGAAAGGCAATAATTCTTCCCCAGCTAAAATCGCTTACATGGTGATAATATTGACGTGTTCGAACTAGTCATTTCGTTACGCCTAATTATGTCTTAATACAAGTTGACTGCCTGGCAATAACTAAAACAACTGTAAAATTCAGATTTCATGGACCGCTTTCTCACAAACAAAACAACGAGAAAAAATCTTTTTTTTGCTGACAAATAAGTTCGCACAAGTATTCCTTTAGGCTGTTAAGTTTCTAGTGTCGCTGACTATATTTGTATAAACTATTTTTTTGTTCTTGTTTGTTTTCGTATCCATTGGCACAGCGTTGCGAAATCGAAAAACAACGGTTACTCTTGATTGTAAATCCTGATCATTCGGGATACAAATGTGCAATCTCCGAAGTGGGTTCACGTATATTCAGAGTTGTAAAACGAACTTAATAGTCCATATCGAGCAAATGAAATGTCCGCCGGAAAAGTAGGGCAGACGTGTCATTCAGTTGAATTCTCAGAGGAAGAAATACAAATTTTTCAAATAACTCTCTTTTTTAGTCAAAACTATTCACAAAAACTCTAAAAAAGCACTGGCGGGAAGTTGGTCTTGAAATAACCTCAAACTCTCCAATATCAACGGTTTTTTTTCTCCTCCATTAATAAATATTGAATCAGATTGGAACTTCAACCACTTTTGCGAATATCAGCTTCAAGGTATGTGTCAAATCTCATTGGAATGTGATCAACGGTCTCCGAGAAAATATTCTTAACGAAAAATCTGAAAATTTGTAGCTTTTTTTAACTTTCTAACGGCAAGACCCACGTAAAATTTCAGCATTCAGTGCCACTTTGGTGTTCTCCAACTAATTACGACGTTTCAATCTGACCACATAAGATATCATCAACCAACTGAACCGAGATATCCAAACATTATTCTTATTTTCACCTTCTTTTCCGATATTACGGTTATATTCAAGCATTATTCCATAAAGCTCAGTTCAGGATGGAATCATAAAAGGTTTTAGGTTTAAGTTATTGCATTAGCTTTCGGACAGTGTGACAGGTATCTTGTATGACAGAACTCAGTTCAGGATAGAATCATATCAGAGTCCCTATTCCTTAATCGATCATGGGAAAAATAGGCGTGTTGACGCTGTTGTCAAGGAAACGCGGTGCATTAGAGAACGTTCATACCAACACATTCAAGAACAGGGCACCAGGGGTTAGGTTTTAGTTATTGCTTAAATAGTTTCAATAGGTTTGAAGGTATCGAGCAAGAAAACCACTTGTGTACTTAGCCGATTTTTCGCACTAGAAGAGAACAATGCAGATAAAATGTAAATCATTGAAATATAAATCAGAATACAGAATACATTTTATCTGCATTGATTTCTTCAAGTGTCCTGAAGAAGTTCATATTTCGAACGAAACGTCGGCTTAGTACTAGTACTACTTAGTAGTAGTAAGTTTTCTTGTTCAAGACCTTCAAACCTATTCAAACTATTTCAGTCATAACTAAGGTCGTTAGCAATACTTTTCAATTTAGTTATTGCTATCAGCTTTTTGACAGTCTGACGAGTATCTAATATGAAAGAACTGAATTTTTGAGATAATGTGTGTGAAATACTCAATTGTCATATCCTGCATGAATCGTTTCGGCACATTGCCAATGCTGGATATTGTCATCAGGGTTATTCTTCCGCATGTCATCAAGTTTTCACTGGCTTTTAGGCTCGAAAGCTAGCTCCGAGTATTTTGAATTTTTTTTCGCTGTATGTCTTGTTTGGATTACGCGAAGGTAATGTCCATCAGTTTGGAGTATTTCTATTTTCTGTCTACGATTCTCAGTTGGTGTCCCATTTCATAATACCAAAACTGCATGAGAGTACCGGGATCGCGTTAGAATTTATTACTTTGATAAGGTTTTTTCAATAATTTTTCAAACCTACGCTTGAATTCAGATTTCAGTTTCTCCTCCACATTTCGTTGATTGATTCTACTACTTTGCATATATTCCAGATATTTATTCACTCAATCAGTTTCAATGTCTTTAATAGAGTACTGCTCAGTTGTTTCACTACTACAATTTCGCCAGCTTTTATGTTTTCAGTGTTCTGCTGTTATCTTGTCCGAATTTCATTTGTATGGTATAAATGAACCCTGATACTATAGAGGGTTATTGTTATACCATTAGAGCGGCATACCAATTCCAATGAAATGAACCACCTCCATTTCTGTTATGACGCTCTAATGGTATAACCATATGTTGTTTCATTCAGAATTTTACTCAGAGGGTTAAGTTCAGTACAGAACCATAACCCACTGAGATAGTTCTCCTGAAATATACCGCTGGATATTTGAATTGATCTTGTTTTCAGTATTTTTCCATTACTTCGTATCTCAACTGTCGTCTTACACACACGAGAGCTGAGCGGGGTACGAGGCAAGTTACTTGGACTGCCTCGCAAGTGTATACGGTGTTGCGAGCCATTTCAACAACGCTAGGCTGCCTCACAAGTGCCTCGCAACTGCCTCGAAAGCCGCTCAGCTCTCGTGTCTGTACGCGGCTCCACATTTTTTCATTGTGGTGGACCAGTAGGATATTATAACGGATCTGACGTTATATGGACGTGGACGTGGTATATGGAGAGTATTTTCAATCAGTATTATTATAATTATTATTTTTATAGGTTCTAGTAATATCGAAATATGTTAGTTCACCCTTATTACCGAAATTGAAGATTTGTTGTTTAAATGTATATTATATTTTTTTTTTTGATTGATAGCCAGAAAATTACTCACTGAATTACGACGAAGCTATAAGAGTGAGTACCGGAGCGCCGATTCCAGATCGGGCTGATGCTGTTGTGCAAGTTGAGGACACCGAAATCATTGAGGTAACAGCAGATGGTAATGAAGAATTCAAGATAAATATCTTGTGTACCCCCTATGCTGGGCAGGACATCAGGTGAGATACACCCCCACATTTGGCAACCTGAAATAGTGAAGGTGTCCCTTTTTTGTGATATTGTGATTTCATTGTAAAAATTAATATAAAAATCCCCGAAAATCACTAACGAGAATTCAGCACCTTTAGCGGGCATGTTCGAACTCGTATCCGAAGCAGTCATCCTTTCACGTGTTGACGACCTTTTACTTCCTGATGGGAAGATTTGCCGATCTTTTTTTCATATGGTCCTTCCAAAATTCTGCAAGAACCTTTAAGCTACAGTTTCAGTGGTAGTACTAGAGTTCAGTTTGATCCAATCTTCATTTCTGGAAATTTTGGGAAAATAAAATATCCTCGCTAGTAAGATCCAAACCTAATTTACAAATATCTGGTTTCCTAGGCGTTTCTTCTGGAAGTAATAGTGTTCACGGACAGCCCAACGGCTGATCTGAAAAAAAGTTCTCGCAGAAAATATTCGGGAATTTTTTTCTCAATTAATTCGCCAAACGATCCGAACTAAATGTTGCAAATAGATGCGCGTCAGTATTCTACCATGTCTAAATCAGATCGCTCGAATAGTTAGTTAAATATCGAGGACATTATCACGAAAATTACTACTAAGCTGACCGTCCATTAGATCGGTGGCGATGCGCGGCACTGCGCTGCACTGTGAGGTCCGTCCATTAGATCCGTTGCACGGCGCTGCGCTGGGTGGCCGTCTCGGCTCGGGAATCTGAGGTTAGAAGGCTTTAGGTTTATTTAAAACTGAGGAACGCGAGTCGTGGGGCAGGGCGGCAGTTTGTGGCTGAAAAATAATATCACCTGGTTTGAGGGGTGGGCGCCGGGTGCTACCGATACCATCCGGATTCCTGGGTGTTCCGAATCCATTCCACGCTACTGCCGACGGACTTGGTGAACCCGACAGGTAACCCCAACCTGCTTCAGCAACGCATGGATTCTCAAGATCCTGACCAATGACGCTTTGATTGGTACTACGGGAGGGCTTTCCCGCAGGTGCGCATTTCTGAGTTCGACTGTCTGCCCTATTGGGGTAGGTTTCGTAGTGGTGGTAGTTGAAAGCCCGCAAGCTGGGCTAGAAGGGGGCACTACCCCTTCGGCATGTGAGTTTCGTCTTCAACTCGGACACTCACCTGCAAAGCTAGTAGAGACTTGAATAGGGTCTCCTCCTGTCAGTGAGGGTGAAGGACTTGAGATTTGAAACCATACTGGTAGCAGAGAACTTCGTGTGTTCTGTGCGCTGATTGGGCGTATCCCAATTCCTCGCCCATGGGGGCCGTGGCCATAAGCCCTCGGGTTGGTAGGCTACGTAAAACAAATCATCCTTGTTGTTGACACATAAATACTTGAGATGTATTGTAACAAGATTCGTATTCTGTGATTTCCCCGAATCTGTGACTCACTCTAACTGGTCAGTCACATAATCAAAACTATAGGTGGTAAGATGACGTACGCATCTCTTGTAAATACATAAACGATCAACCGAGAACTGAGGGCCGACCTGTTCGACCGCTCTATAGTGGACGGACCTCCTCATTTCCATAACGTGCCTTGCATCGCCACTGACCTAATGAACGGGTATTCTGATGCGTTCTTTCAAAAATAATAATGAAGAATGAAAACTATTCACGAGCACAAATATCTTCATATTTTGTTTGACGAACGTGTATTGTTGGTGGTCGCTCAACAGGAGAACTTACCGCGAATTAATTGAATTTATTGCATCCGCCAAAACTACACTTCACAATTCATCCGAAGACTTTACACTGCAACGAATATGGGGCGGTACAATATATGAAAGAACTGATAACCACTGAGAGGTGTAGATCTAATGGTCCCATTAATGATTATCATTTCAACATTAAGCTGTACATCAATTTTACTAACATGGGTGCTGATAAACCAAACCGAACAACAATATTCAGCAGCAAGAAAAACCCAAGCGGAAGCTGCCGTACGGAGTCTGGAAGGGTCGGCTGCCCATAAAGAACCAGCTTCTTTCTTAATAGAATATAGGTACATGACGGTATTCCGATGAAGGATATAAAAGCATAGTTGTTTCATCCATTGGCATATACCAACTTTCTATTGAATAAATGGATAGAAAACATCCTTTCACGGACGGAAGGATATTTATTGCGAAATATACAGGGGGTACCGAAATGTTGATTTCCACATTTCTGCTGCTAATGTATCTATTTTGATGATATCAGTTTAGCAGAGTGGGCTTATTCCAGAATGCGATATACAGGATGTCTTAAAATATTAGCACTATTCGCCAGTTTATAGGTCCATTTTAATGATTTATCTTCTCTGTGTTTCGTATAGCTCAACAGGGGTTTGATTTCTGAATGAGATATACATATTGTTGAAAAAAAAGTAGACAAGCCACAACAGTTTCACGTAATGATCCTGCCAAACGCAAGTCTGCTTCCTGGTGAAAAGATTTTGCTTTATTCTTTTCATATGATCCTTTTGAAATTATGCATGAACCTTTCAGCTATTGTTTTTCAATCAACTACCTTATTTCAGTTCGGTCTGATTCATTTTTTTGGAAATATGGGTGAAATGAAATTTTGAATGGGTATCTAGAAATCATAACGAGGGTTTTACACATTCACGAATCCGACCATTGTGAACAACAAGCCCCTTTGAATATAACAAGCGGTTATCACAAATTGGTAATATCTACCAAATGTAGGTATACCCATTTGGAATTTGATTTACCCAATTTTTTTTTGGGTGGGGACAAAATCGGGAAGTCAATAAAGAGATTGGATCACTACATGCAATGCTTCGATCATTTTCAAGACAGATGATGCATGAACTTCAATATCATGTTGAAAAAACAAAGAATTATATTTATATCGTTTCGTTATATAGAAAAGCCAGCGACGTACGAACCTATCGACCTTTCTGGTTCCATGCCAGTCTGGATCGCGTCGAGCACATCGGATCGGCCCGTGTGCGGACGCCCCACGCGTGAATCTTGCATCCAGAAGGTACGTTCCAAAACGACCCGTCTGCGGTGTTAGCTGGTATTGCGTAGGAAGCTGAATTGAAAGAAGAGACTGGAAACTCTTCGAGCACATCGGACCGACCTGTGTACGGACGCTCTACAAAGCCGAATCAATAAACAAGACTGGAAACGCGTCGAGCACATCGGAGCGACCCGTGTGCGGACGGTCTGAAAAGCCGAATCAACAGACGAGACTAGAAACGCGTCGAGCACGTTGGATCGAAATTTGTGCACACGCTCAAAGGGATTCTGATGCTGTACACCTACAAGTAGTTTCAAATTACGAATCAGAGACGGCAACCGAATTGGCTCTGCGTGTTTCAGGATTGTGGGGATGCAGGCTTTGAAAGAATTTAACAAGTGACTGAATTGCAACGGGAAAAGAATATTTTCAACGAATACAAAACTCCATTTGCCTTTCTAACCATAGGATGCAGCAACTGGTTCTTTCACATTTGAAGGAGCTGATAAAAAAACCAAACTTGATACTGGAAAATGTTTATATATGATGAAGTTTTCTTCTCATTCTTGTCTTGAAAATAATATAATCCAAATGACGGCGACGGTGAGCTATGCACATGTGGAGTCTTACGCGGCAATTTTCCATTACTTTCTTTAGCATATCGGTGTCAATTCGGATGATTTCTTCCGTAATTGCCTCCTTCAAGTCATAAAAATTGAGAAGTATGGATTTAAGCGTGATGCAGAGAAATTCTGGTTTCAGCAGGTTGGGACTACAGCCCCTTCGGCCACGTGACTTTCTGCAGGAAAGTTTCCCCGATAGAGTGATCTCACTTGAGGAGGTAATTTCGTGGCCACCACGCTCTCCCGATTTGAGTCTCTGAGATTTCTTCTTGAAGGGTCACCTCAAGAATCAGGTCTTGAAACAGTGCTTTTGAATCCTTGATGACTTGAAGGAGGCAATGAAGGTGGAAATCATCCAAACCAACACTACTGAGGAGAAGAATGGAAAACTTCCGCTGAAGAATTTATCTAATATCTTCTTCTGTTTTTTTGAAGATCCTTCAAATGTTCGAAATCAGGTTGCTGTACCCTATATGTGGAGAATATCTTCAGACCAAGGGACTCCTTCGGAAACCACGACCCCAAGATCATAGTGGGAGTTCTTCGTGTAAATCGGGTGGTCGTCCAGGTACTCCAACCGCGAAACCAATCTGATTTTTGTCCAAATTGGCATTTTCAGTGAATTGACGAACATTTAGTCTCACGAAATAAAAAATATTGGCAAATAGTAACTTGTCCCATATATCTAGAGATATTCGAGATGATATCAAACCGAAATCGACTATCAACGTCACATTGTGCATGGACACAATACATATATCTTCGTTTCATATGAAATTTCACTGATTATTTTCCATTTATATCAGTGTACCTATTTAATGAATTTTTTCGTGATTTGCAGGGAAATAGGAAGTGATATTGCTGAGCGTTCAAAAGTATTAAACACAACTGATGTCATTTCAGCAGGACATATTGGAGTCTTAGCAACTGTTGGACATTCTAAAGTGAAAGTTTTCAAGTGAGTTTGTGCTGAAAGAAATTTTTGGTTTTCCCAAGTTCCCAATCTATTTGTTCTCTTGTGAGTTTTTTGATGAATGAAATAAACTCGATCCGTCCTCTGAAAATCATAAAGATCTTCAGAGAATACTTTCAAATATCCAGCTTGATCCATACGAGGGCAATGCCACGAGAGGAGTATGAGTACATATTTGTTCAACATTTCGCAGTGACTATACTGGTGGACTTATTCGAAGTTTTTAACCCAGATTTCGTCGCGTCAGGCTGCAAAGAAGAAAAATGCTTGGACAGATCGATTCGAAACAAACCAATCTTGACGGCACTGCTCTCACATGGCTCATTCTGTATACTGAGGAATGAAACACTTTCCATCGAGAGTATGGTTGAATTACAAGAAATTATTCAATCACTATAAACACATAATTCAAACTTTGTGAATTTTCTGGATAGTTTGGACGCAATATGGAGAAGTAGCACTGTGTATTTTGTGATGTGCAAGGATGTGGATAAAGCTCGATTCAAGGCTTGACTAGCATAGGGGCTACTGAGTGCTTTATCAGTTTTCACAACATTCGTTCATTGTGCGTGGGGTCTGAGGGTTTTTGGTAACTGATCGGGCAACTTACTTGGGTTATTTTCATGACAGCTATTCAACGCTCTGTCAATCTTTCAATTGATTCTAACCCACCCAAAGCCCTATTTACGGTTATAACGTCGCGTATAGTAGTTTCTTTCCAGCGTAAAAATTTAATGATCAATGAAATTTCCTGTAGAAGCTAGAAATGCACCATGATTTTTAGCTTATTCAGATGGATTCGCGAAGGTCTGTCTTCAAATGTGCCCATTCATTTGTCGTCCATGGGAGGTTATCCCTCCATCTTTTAACTCACAGTAGTTCATAGAAATTATTCTATTGTTTAGAATTCATGCAAAATCCAGCATATCAGCTGTCTTGTGCAGAGATAATACGCATGTATGAACTCTTGTTCAATAGCAGCGAATGTAGAATATTCCAATAGATATATTTGCTGCGAAATGGCCTTCCACACGGAACATGATTCATTTAAATATCAATCAATCTGAGAATTATTATGTTATGAGAGCACAATTACCAGTTCACCCGTTCTCTGTTAGATGAATCCAAGATTTCCGCCAGAACTATTCGATAATGTATAATAATTTAGTTCTAGGAAGGCACATCTAATGCAATTATTGTTTCATTATTCACAGACGTAGATCTATCGGGGTTCTATCCACTGGAAATGAATTGATATGCCACAAGGACAGAATTAATCCTGGCCAGATACGGGACACCAACAAATTGGCCATAATCAATTTATTGCGTCAACATTCCTACGGGGCATTCGACTGTGGCATAGCAAAGGATGAGTAAGTTTAAGTTTGTATATCGCATGGATTTTCGCTGCGAGGGATATGTATTCTGTCATTTTCAATTCGGAAAACAAGTAGTAAATAAGAAGTCTTCGTTTGGATTTGCGCTCCGATCTAACTTACATCTTTACGCTGAATCCAAGAAATGAATCCTTTCTGCAATTCAGATTTTTTTTCTGGGAGACTTGACTGTTATGTCTGTTGGTGTTTTGAGTCGAATCTTCAATTCAGTCTTATGAATGCCATATCCTCAACTGAGCATACATAATAAGGTCCATCGTATTGATTCTCATTTTATACAAATGTTTCAATATTCTCCATTCAAGTGGCTTCAAGGGAGATATTCAGACGAACAGTGAATAGTGAGCATACGTAGTTTGTGCTTCGATAAGGACAGGACAAGTTGATATCCTAGACCTGTCTCTATCCTGGGATGTTGAACATGTGAGATTCGCCCTGTTCACCCTGTTATCGACTTCGTCCTTGGTTATTGAAAGATCTTAGGGCCATTCATTGGTCTGCTGAACTTGAATTAGCTTTTTTTCTGATATGGCAAAGCCTTTGTTTTTTCCTGAATAGGCTCTTGAGCTATTAGTCAGTGAATGTATCTTCAGAGTCGCAAATAACCTTAGACCTATAACTCATGGAATTTGAATGTCCAAATAATACGATTTTTTTCGGCTTTCACCTCATTCTGCATTAACAGACCGACTCGTGAATCATGGCGATTCATTGCGATTCGGGTTTTCCCCATAGACATTACAATCCTGCACTTGGATCCACTTAGACCTGTTATAATTGTCTAGGGTATGCATATTTTACAGGTATCATATATTTCCGCAGTTGGGAAGCGTCTTCTTGAAAGCATTCATGGTAGAATCATTCCAGATTTTAGACTCCGAATGAGGATCTATGGACTTCAACAATGACCTCGGTCAGGTTGAAATGTTTTGTCATTTTTCTGTTTCAACTCTTCTGCGATAAACGAACGGAACAATAATATCCTCTATTGAATTCTTCACGCAGATATCATTGTTCAATGGAATCCACGAAATTTCAATCATGGAAAACTTTTCCTTCAACTCTTTATGCGCTCGCACCTCATTATGATCGCTGAATCATAGGCGTCGATATTGTTTTGAACACCCTGATTTAGTTTACCAATGGTATTTAGGTGCTTGCTATCATAACTGTTTCTAATTACTGTATCAATAGTAGACTTTGGTCCCTTGAACCTTCACGCCATCATTTTCCAACCAAAAATCAGATTTCAATATATATATATATATATATATATATAAATATATATATATATCAATATATTTGAAAAAATTGAAAAAAAACCGAATTGATATGTCAAAGGAATCATTGGCGAATTTTTACCATTCACGAAGCTGCTTTAAAAATATCATATCTATATACAAGCATAGAACAAGCATATTCACCTTATGTATACAAGTGGGTTCTTTTGGAGGTGATTGATTTCAAGATCGGCTGTCAGATTCTTTGGAAATGGAGCAAGCGTATAAAAGCACGATTACGCATTAGTGCTTCTCCAGAATTTCGATTATTCGAATTTTTTTTTGTTGCCATGCTTGTATTGACCATTCAATCCTCATCCTATAAATTTCTCATGGAAATACTGCTAATGAGCTCTGGAATTGTATAAATAATTGAAAACTCCTCAATTGGTCGAAGAAATGTTGCTAGGCGAAAAACTCACTATTATGTCACTTTTTCTCAGAACGATAGGTCATTCTTCGCTATTTTTGACCCGCTGAAGTGCGGGTCCAACAATGTTGGAAATTTTCTACTAATTCGGAAGGAATATTTCAAAATTCGTCATGTTAAAGTTCGCGTTTTTTTGTAAATATTCGTAAACTGCGCGGAGGTTTTTCACCAAACATTTTGATCCAAATATCGATATATTTGTAGATATCATGTCTGATAAGCGGAAGGTTTGTTGGGGCTACTGATTTCACGTCTCTTATGTCCGTTCAGTTCATATGGGATATGCTCTGTAAATCAACTTTGTTGTTTCAGTTGGTGGTGTTCCGTTCCGTGAATATGATATGGTCGATTGGTTTCTGAAAAAATTTGTCTGTTTCAGCCAAAAAAAAAGGCAACAAAGATAAATGACACGTTACTATGGTCGATTATAACTAAAAAAATCATTTCGTAGGTTTCTTTTGGGTTTTCACCACCATTGATATCTGGAACAAAACTTTTTAATTTTAAATGAAAATTGTTTTCTTCATGGAAAACGCCCTTGCGGATTCAAGGATTGAACTATGTATCAAGGGCAGTTTCTTAGAAAACAGATTGCCTGATGGACAATGCCGGAAGAATACACTATAAACAAATCGAACTGTGTCGTTTCACAGTACAAATTTGATTCTTTCATTGGACGAACCAGAAATTTTGCACATTTTTTTTCCTCGATTTTCCGTTTTGTGAGACTTGAGTCACATTGTCATTTTTGAACAATCACAGCAACACAGATTCACTGGGTTTGAAAATTTTTTAATTCTAATTCTTTCTGGAATAATTCCAGCCAAATATGGTCCATTTCTAGAGAACAATGAGCAAAGTTATTCTGTTCAAATTAATTGGCTCCGACATCAGCATTTTTGTATTGTTACAATCTATCATGTGATTGCTTATGGTCAAACATACATGGTTCGCTATTTGGGATTTTTTATGTCTCTGTTCCTTAGGTTGTTTTTTTTTGTTCTCGTTTTCTGGTGTATTACGGTCCGAATGTTTTCTCTGTATGTCTTCCCACTAATAGAATAATAAAATGTGGTTATTCTGGTGGCAGAAAATCAACCGCTTCTCAGCTACCGCGAACAACCTCATTTAAAATTTTTTTCATTTTTGGGTTGGCAACTGCAGAAATCAATGTTTAACATTTTTCTGTCCTTCCATTGTCAATTTTTTTCCTTTCGCAGACATCGTGCTTTTTAGCTCTTTTGATTCAGTAACAAACTGAGCTATTATTCATTCTTCATAATTCTTTACCTTCACGTAAATGACTCGAATATTTATTTTCGAGAAAGCATATCACTTATCAAATGTAGAAAGCACGAAATATTTCAATTCGAGAGAAATCGCAGTGAAAATCATAATGCGATGTCCAACGAAAATTTATATTTGGTTCTTTTTTCAGTCCAAATTCAGTGAAAGCTGCGCTAACTAAAGCTTTTCTGAGTAATGACATTGTAATAACGACTGGGGGTGTCTCGATGGGTGAATTCGACTGGATCAAAAAAGTGCTTGTAGATGACTTCAACGCGCTCATTCACTTCGGTCGAGTAAATATGAAACCAGGGTAAGTCACTGTAAAGGTATTGCCATAGACTCTTAATGCTTTTTTTCTCATCATTCTTCTATTGATGCATACAGTATAACTTCAGTAACCTATTGTTGGTTGAGCAACGGTGGTTCAACACTCAACAAGTTATGGCAATTCAAAGTTCTTCATATGGGTACATAAAATAATATTCTCCTTGTTATCTCCAGACAGTTATTTGCTTCTTTTAATTCAAATTGTGAGTTCATCAACGATACCTTGCGCATTAATGGATGGTATTTTTTTCGAAGTGATGATAACCCGCTTTTTCCGAAACAAGTTCGAAAAAATGATAACGCGCCACGGCGCGTAAAACGATAATGCGATATTTCCCAGAACAAGCGCGAAAAAAAATAATTCGCGCTATAGAAGAATAACCTTCCAAGTATGCACCAGTTTTTGATCGATTAGCACAATATGTAGACAATTATGTATACAGGGCGTAAGCTTGAAAAAAAACACAGATAGTTTCTACTCTGAAACTCAAGATTTTTGGAAACTACTTGGACTCGTAAATTTGTTCTTGTGGGTTACATTTTTGCGCGCATATTCTGGGAAACGGCGTGCTATCGCTTCGTCCAAATATCTTCATTTTCGAGTTTTGACCTAGAAATGCTCTGCAACGACCAAGTTGGACTAATTGATAATGAATCCGGTGTCAAAATCGAGTCTGTCTTGTCGAAGACAAGATAACATTTGATAGAAACGAGCCAGCTACTAGAAAGTCATAGAGCAGAGTAGGTCGCGCATCATTATGCGACGGTTGACTTCTTTAATGGGCCGAATCGGCCCTATGAGTTTCAGTAATTTGAATTTATTTCCTTTATATTCCTGGAGATACTTGCGCGGTTGCATTAAAATTTAACTTTATAGTTAGTTGTATCATTCTGACGCGCAACTACCTGCTAACTTGTTTCGTGATCGTGGTATTAATAGATTGAGAAAGAATATCTCGAAGAATTTCTGAAACCAAAAGACGCAGAAGCAATGAAAATGTTAAGGTGATCACCGAATGACAATTTTGAGTCGAAAATCAGCCCCAAATCCCTTACTCGATTCATCCTCTTCGGCCCACAACCAACCTATCGATACTCAAACTAAATATCTGTATGGCTTCAATAGAATAACATGCAGCGACATTTATTTAAATTCAGATGTAATTAATTCAGTCTACAATAACCTGAAAACGGATGAAGGTTTTTTTTGATCCTCTACACAGTCACATACTGATTTATTTTTCTGAACATCTTTTAATCATCGAAGTAATGGAGGAATTGTACAAATGTGAAACAGCTTTCTATATCGTTCAGGAATATTGAAAATATTATGCGTCCCAACAGGGATCCCTGGGGTACCCCCTGGGGTACCCCAGATGTAACGACGAAGGGGCCCGACTTGAATCCACTGATACCCACTAGCTGCGTTCGTTTATGAAGATAGGAAGAGAGCAATCTCGGAAGATCCCTCGGCACTCCTACTCCGACAAGTTTGGGCAAGAGTGAATTGTGATCAACCCATAAAAAAGCCTTACTGAAATCGGTTGCAAATCCATCTGGAGCTGATTATCCAAAGCTTGCGAGATAAACTTAGTGTAAATTATCAAACTCCTAGAACCGTGAAAAAGCCATGCTAATTCTCTAGTGTCGATTATTTATGACACAACACAAGACTCTCAAGCAATTCTGCTAATACTGCTAACGCTAACGCCAGGATAGTTCCCAAAAGTGGTTTTACTACCAGAGTTCTTATATAAAGAACAAGAAGAAAAGTCTTTCGAGATTCAGGAAATGTAAAAGTGTAGAATACACCGATTTATTGAAATTGATCGACAACGGCTAACACAAAATATGATGAAGGATCCTGTGCTTCCTCGTTGTTATTGCCAGAGCGACTCGAAGAATATTGATCCTATTCTGAAAAATCGTGATGGTTAGTTAAAAAATGCTTCTGTACACGTTCGTGCGAAATTTCCTGATAGTGTCATTCGAAATTTTCCTGCAAAAAATTATTTTTCGGAAATAATTATCAAATTTCAAAGAGATTTTGCAGAGGCATTAAATTCAATATTTCTCAATAATGCACAAAATTACTATAATTTTCTCATCATACATTCACACTTGAGGTGAATTTAAATTGAATATCCTACATAACAATGCTACGTCAGAACATGGAGAGAAGGGGAATGACAGTTAGTTGCGGTCTAGAAGAATTTTGAATTGTTCGTTGCTCCTTTCGGTTTTATATTTTACTGGTCGACCATGAAACCAGTATATCAATCGAAAGAATTGTGAATTCCATATTTCTTCAATGATTTTTAAGACATGTATACGGAACCAACTGGTAGTTGTATGAATAACATTCAATGAAGAGAATACGCTCTGCGTAATTTTCCATACACCGTGATATTAACAAATTCAATTCACAGAAAACCAACCACATTCGCCACGCTGCATTTCAGAGGACAAAGGAAGATTGTATTTGGGTTGCCAGGAAATCCTGTTTCCGCCTGTGTAACAGCCCTTTTATTCGTTATACCATGCTTGAAGTATATGGAGAGGAGAGAAAATTACATGTTTCCAGTTGTACAATCATCTGTTGTAAGTAATTTTACATTTTCAAATATTTTATAGGTTGACTTTACTATAGATAAAATCCACCGAGATGATCCTGAAGATCCCATTATTAATGGGTCTTTGGGCTTTCGCAGCTGAAATACAAAACTAGATTGATCATTTTTTCCTGTCATGAAATAACGATATCCTTTATATTCGTTGATGAAATGAAATAATCAATAAGAAAGACGTTTTCGCAGTGAATTTCTATAGAAAACTTACATCTCACAGCCTGAAGGTACAGAGACTAATATTTGCAGAAAAAATGCCTGAGTTCTACTACTTACACATTAGCATCCAGGGCCGCGAATCTTGATGGCAAAGCCTTTGAAGCACTTATACCATCAAGACAAATCACTTCATCGTTTGCAGGTTAAATCGCAAGCGAATGTTTCGTCTCATCTTAAACTTCTGTGAAAATAAGTTGAAGAACTTTTTGTCGAAATGTTTGTTATGGAAATCCTTTCTTCTCCAATAGGAGAACCGTGAGGTGGAATTTTATATGACAGAAGTTCTCGAACTTGGGAACTTCTGAGAAAGTGAGCTAGTTGACATAATTTTATCGAAGAAAAATTCGAGAGGGAGAGAGATTCATTGGTGTCTTGAAATAAAATATTGTTTACAGAAGTCAATATGAATTAACAATGATATGTAGACGTATATATAGTTTATAAATAAAATTTTGTTGTGTACCATCATACAAAGAGAACAAAGTAAACAAAAAATAGATATAGGCCATGATGTAAAAAACATGGTGTGCTCATCTGAAAAATGAGTGACAGCTAGCAGAAATTTCAAAGAGTTGTATATTCTGTGCTTATCTACCACATCTCAAATGAGATTCTACCATGCGAAGGATGCACTTCTGAGTACATCCCCAGACAGAGCTCTCAGAGCAAACACATTCTTGTTCAGCCTTGAGACAAGCTCGTCTACATGAGGAAAGATATATCTTGTACGAATAAAACGCAAATAGATTCAACCAAGTTGTTTTAACTCTATCGTTCCAAGCCAACTGAGAATCTGTAGGAGAATATAAAATATGAAATTAAGAAGGTCGAATGAGGATCCAAACCTGGAGGGAAAATGATAGGAGATTGTCTGATAGAGGAACCATTCAAAAGAAGAAATTGCATATAGTGTTCGAATTTGACCTTCAAACTTCATCATCGAAATAAAAGTTTATGAAAAATTATCCTAAAATCACCAGCATTTATGTTTTCCTCTTTGTAGTGACTGATACTTATAGGTCTCCAGGAAACCCCTCAGATGCTTGTGACGGTTGAAAATTCGGGTGTGTTCTATTTTATTTCAACCCCTATTTTCTAATATACGGGATCCAATTTAATCAATGTGTGAGGAATAAAGAAACTCTAAAAAGTGACAATAAATAGAATTCCTCTGAAAAGATCTCACATTGCCTCATCTTGTCCATAACACTATCAATTTTTACTTTTTACTTGAATATACGTTGTTAACTTTGAGTCTGTCAAACCATTTCAGACAGTGTGCTTGACAAAAGAAATTCAGCAAGCTGAGTTTAACGTATATTTACTTCATTATATAATCAATGAAGAAGACACGGTCATTTAATAATTAATATAATAATAATAAGAGGTATTTTTTGACGAAACTTATGTTTTGAAATGAATTTATCATTCAAAGATCTTCATTGGCAACAGATCCATACCATTGTTTCAGTTGGAAAATATATAGGTCGTTATACGTTCACATCCATTCAGATACATCTTCATATAGAATCGATATATAAATAACCGAGGTTGTTTGAATTCAGTTCCTTTGGTGGTGCAATCAGAAACAATTTGATTATACCTTTCAATATTTCAATTTGATAATGGAGGTTATAATTCTTTCAGTTCAGTTGCGATTTTTTCATATTATATAAAATAAACATCATAAATGAGTCCACCTTAGTTCGATTCCTATTCTTGCTGATGTGATGACTAAACAATTGACACTGTTGTAATACTAATAGAATTATATTCTATAATGGAACAGATTCGAAATTATTCATGGAATAAATAGGACAAAAATTTGATTGCAGTTTGTTCACATGTTTATAACCTCTTTAAGAGAGTCCATAAGTGGCGGGAGTCACATGATCCTTCATGTGCAATCTGACTGGCAGCCCAAAGCACCACAAACGGCAAGTGAAATATCCATATGCTCGATTCACTCTCAAATAACGGTTGACCTGAGGAAATGACACTAGTGGTTTATCTGATTGGTCTGTGATAAAACAGTCCCTATATAGCAACCCCCGCTTTCCTTTCCTCCCTTTTTTGAAATGATAAGTCCTCATTCTTGAGTGTCAGCTGTCAGGGAGCTATCAAAACGGGAGTTCTTCGAAGAACAATATTGCCAAATGTTCTGACTACTCAGAAGATCACAGAGAGCTTATTTCATGCATATATTTTCGGTGTTATTTCCAATATTATTCTGAATTCCACAACTCAAAATGCTATTGAAATGGCTATTACCAACATAATTTCGTTTGTCCACAGCCCTCTGGATTTTCAATAATTCTGGAATGGAGTATAACTGTTTCCCTTCTTCAACATCCTTTCTTATTCGGTGCCATCTTATTATCTTTGTTATATCCATATTTCAGTGAAAAGAATAGTCTAACATACAGAGTAAGTGAATTCAGGAAACTGAGATATTTTTGTTATTAAACCATCATTCAGGGCCATCTTGCCACCAAAAAACATCTGCACAGTACCTGCTACATAAAAAGTTATGGATTTGTCGAACCGCGCTGGCATAATGAATTGAAAAAACACAAAAAAAATATAACTCGAAAACCAAAAAAAATCGCTCAACGTACATGGAGTATTTTTGTATACCCTTAGGTGAGAGGAATCTAAAAAACTATTGACTTCACTACTTGGACCACCCTGTATAAACAGATAGGCACACATAACCCGACACTATACCCACGATTCTGTGTAACGTCACCGAGTCACGAAGACAGAACTTCATAACGTTTGACTATACTCAAGCTACCTCTTGTGCGGGGGAGATTCGTGTATTTGGGTAATCGGAGATTCTTCCCTATTGGCCGACGTCGATCACGTTACCTTCGTCGACCAATAAGGTGAATCTCTCGGCCAATGGGGTGAATCTCCGATTACCCAAATATCCGAATCTCCCTAGCAGAGAAGGCCCCTTTACACAATATTACCGAACGTCATCAGTGCTGCACGATCTACACCAGTGTAAAATATTGTAGTTCATATAGTCTCAACTAACAACCTCTCAGCAATGAACAGAGTCCAAGTATACATACCTTTTCAACTTTTGACAATTGAAACCTAACAAAATCAAATTGGGAATAAACATATTCAAAGCGGTACTAAACAAAATCAAATTGAGACTGAGCACATTCAAATTGAGAACAATCGATTTCATATTGGTAGAACTGTCTGTATGAATTGGAATTTATGGAGCTTTTCAGTGTGAACTATGCTCCTGCTATCTCTTTGGCATTTTTCTTTTATTTTTTGCCCAACTTTGGGCGATTAATTTCTTAATACTCAAAAATTAGCAAGTCCTCAATGGCCGTTTTCTTCTTGGACTGCAATTCTCTGCTTTTAAATTGATTCCGACTCTTCATTTTCAATAAGGGATATAATTCCGAATTAAACTCTGGTTTGCACTAATTGAATGCTCTCCTTCGACATTAAGTGTTAATATATGGGTACAACATTTGTTGCTCTTTGAATTGAATTTTTTGATAACTTTATTAAGTTAACACTTCAATGTCGAAGGGGAGTATTGAATGACACCAAACCATATTTTAATTCGAAATGTTTGAAAAAGGAGATTCGGTATCAATTAAAAAGCAAAAATTCGCAGTCTATGAGAAAAAGGCGATTGAAAAGGACTTGCGAATCTTTGGGTATCAAGAAGTCAATCGCCCTAAGTTGTGCAAAAACAAGGGGAAAATGCCAACGAAATAGCAGGAGTATATTTAGTTCAAACTAAAGAAGATTATAAAACTCCAGTTCCCACAAGAACGGATGTTGTACCAATATGTAATTGATTATTCCTTATTCGAATGTGTTTACTCTCAATTTGATTATGTTTAGTATCCATTTGAATATGTTAATTTTCCAATTTGAATGAGTTTAGTCTCAATTTGAAGTTGAAAAGGTAAAGAATCACCGAACGTTATCGGTGCTACGAATTCCACACTGGTGTGATATAATATATCGTCTTCCACAACGATCAAACCTCATTAATTATTCACATGTAAAATCTCATATTGGGATTCCTGAAGAACACTGGAAAATCGAAAGCTTTGCAAATCAATGAAGAGTATTGTCACCGGTCCCTAATGAATATTTGTTGTATTGAAATACAGTTGCAGAATTGTGGTGAAATCGGCCTTTGGACTGCTTCTAATGACAATCAGTTTCGTAAGGGGCTCGCATTTTTTCATTCAATCTAACTGTCGAATCTAATCAATTTAATGGATAGTTTATTTTTTTGTAACCCTCCTGGCCTTCCAACCAATTCCATCAGAAACACGTGCGTAGGTAGTTTTGCGTCCCTCGAAACCCAGTTTCAACCTCAACAAATTGATTAGATTAAATCCTCTCCGTGATTGTTGAGGGCACGTTCAGGTCTAGAATATCCGATGAGGTTTCACAAACGCTGGTACGGATCACATTATATTGAAATGATCACTTAAAGTGTTATTTTCGCAGCATCCTGAACAGAGAGAATATGACAGAAAAAATTCAGTTTAGTTTTACCTTATAACTAAATAAAATATCTGAAACAATGTTGGATTTACTTACTTGCTCTCGCAAAACGTTCGTTCTCACCTGTTACGTTTTCTGCGCAAACCCTTCGATTTTTTAGAGGTGCATTACTAATAGGTCTCTTGCATGTATTGTTATGGTTTTTTCTTAATCAGTTTTGAAGAAAAATAAAGAATAACTTACCGATGAACACACATTTCATATATTCAATCATTTATTATCATAATATACAATTTAGTTAATTCCAGGCCTCAAACAGTAAATTTTATCATCAAATATAAGAAATGTCCAGATCAATCACGATCCAGTAACAAATCCAGAGAATTTCATTCCAGTATTTCAATAGTTTATTCAGGGCATATAATCCTTCAAAATTATCTTTCTCAACAGACTTCTTATGGTCTGAAAGTACAAGAATTTGTATTAATTCCTTGAATTTTATAAAACTGCCTTATCTAGTCAAAAAGTAGTAAATTACAATTACAAGTAGTATTAGAGGTAGAATTTCAAAGAAAATGTAAATTTAGGATAGAAGTTATGTCTCGACCCATAAGTTGCATATAATGTAATTATCAGGTTTCGGAAGGAACCAAATTGCAGCTAGATTTAAGGAATAGGGTTTGTTTAATAGAATGAAAGCATTTTTTGGCGATTGTAAGTAGAAATTCATGAATACTAGGCAAATGAAATTATGAACTTTGAAAAATTGTGATATTTAGGCATAAAATTTGAAAAATTTTGTATATTAGAGATTTAGAATATAAGCAAGAGGCACATCAAAATACGGAGAAAAATACGGCCGAATTTTCTAGACCAGGTTCGAAGAAGGAAAACTTACCTCTGAGGAGAAAACTGCGAAAGCATCATTTTTTAAATGCATGCCCACTAGATTTTGAAGAAAATTTAAAGAAGGTATAAATACCGAAGCTCGAGTACAGAGAATTTAGTCCATTTTCAACCATCGTGAAGACTGTGGTTGCTTCTCGAAACATCGTAATTTTTCAGTCAGAAACCGAAGTAAATCCAAATTGAATCTAAGTGACCTAGAAACACCGTGGGTGAGAGTAAAGGGTCATTAATATAAGTTTTTGAATTCAATCAGTTGGGTTTGATTATTAGTTAGTATAGCACATAAATCGATTTCCTTGAACTATTTTCATTGAATATTATTTTTCGAAATTCTATAAACTGTGTATAAACTGAGGAAGAGAAAGAAAGCCGCGGAAAATTTAAATCAAATTCATATTTTATTGTTATTGCATCCTGTTAGAAATTCAAAATTATTCAATATTAAACAACAGTTCGATTCATTACAGTATGTTTCGCACGCATGTACTGGGTATCAGCGTGCTATCATTTTGTCCAAACTACTCAGAACCCACAATTTTGGAACAGATCACACAGAGCTAACTTCAAGTATGCATATATTTTCGGTTAGTGGTATTTCCAATATCATCCTGAATTCCACAACTCAAAATGTTAAAGAATGGGCAATTACCAACCTAATCTCGTTTGTTCACAGCCCTCTGGGTTGTCAATAACTCTTGAATGAAATGTCTGTTGTCCACAGCGCTCTGGGTTGTCTTTAATTCTTGAATGAAATGTCTTTAATTTTCGATATTCTCCCGAAAATGGTTTCAAACGACTAGGTTGGACTCACTGATGACGAATCGGGTGTCGAAATTGATTGTGTTTAGCCGGCCGACCGTCCAAGCGCACAATCACGTGCGCACGGAGAACCCTATCAACTTTGAACTTTCAAGGTCGGCCGCATTTCGAAATGCGACGGTATTTTGTTTACGGGCAAAGTCGGCTGAACGGTTCCTGAGTAATTCATTCGAAAGTTTTGTGTTATTTTCCTGATTTTTCAGGAACTACCGTAGTGATTGGATTGGAAGTTGGGAGTTACTTCCATGCATAATGACGCGCAACAAGTCGCAAAATTTTGTTGAGGTTTTGTCAGTAGATAAAAAGAATTTCGAGATTTTTCAATTTTTTTTCGGGAACTATTCATTAGATTTGGTAAAATTGAGAAAAAGTCAAATTTCGTATTTTTTTGCTCGGTATCGTTGTTCTTGAATAACTCAAAAAAATACTGATTCACTAATGATGAAACTTGGTTGCTAGTTCGAAAATGATGAATTGTTGCTTGATTAAGTGATGATTGTTTCATTATTGATTTTTTTCTTCAAATATTCTACAGGGTTTTTCTAAATAAGTGTATCAACGGTCAACTGTAGACTTCTCATGCAAAAATAAAAAAAAAATTCTTTTCCATTTTTTCCTCCGGTGTCTTCGTTTCAGAGATGCAGTGCATCAAAAATTTATATTTTTTCAGTTTTTTGCTTACATCGCAGGAACCGTTTGAATGACAGAATTGAGGTTTTGTACACACATTGTCACTAATAATAGCTACTTTCTTGCACTTTACTCGGTTTCATTGAACGTGCCAGTGGCGGAAATATTGAATTTGCACAAAGATTTTTCCCCCAACTTTTACAACACTGGATAAATTTGCATTTGCGCAGCTAATTCTGATGCTCCAATGTACTTTACACAAAAAGGGTACTCGTGGTTCATTGCTCTGAAGTGAACCGTTTTCGAGAAAACTGGCATTTTATGATCAAAAATGATTTGCTAACGCATTGTAAATTTCTTGTAATTGAAGAAATTAGTAGTGATAATTAACGAGTTCATTTATCTCAAGAGAATCTGACAACTAGGTGTTTAATTTTAAATTGCGAAGATATTTTTCATTATTTTTAGCGACCATAGTTAACAAGATTACGAGATGCTCGAAATTGAACCCGTTGGCTTGAATGCACGCATTACAATAACGTCTGGATAATGTTCCTATGAACGTTGTTCATAAATCTGAGGGATATTTTTAATTTGCTCTGCTGCGGCTTCAACTCTAGCTGTCAACTCTGCTACGGTGTTAAAAGGAGTTTCATAGGCAATGGTCAGCAAAAGCTGCTGATTTCATGTTTGGGTTTTTCTAGAATATTTTTTTCTCATTGGAATCGATCATTCTAGCCATAAGATAACGAATGCAATAAAATAGTAAATGAATTACCGAAGGGAAAATTAACTTTTAATTTGAGGGTTTGAACGCCGAAAAGTCCGCGGTGTTTCGTGATTTAACGTGTCATATACAATATTTCTCTTTTCTGGTGTACCAACCACTCTACTGAACCACTGGACAGCGCCGGCTGTATCGATCGTACTGTAGCAGCAATGTAGGAGGCGATCTACCACATTTCTCTCAATCGGAACTTGTGTAATAGCGCACATTATGATTTGGTGTTGAAGTAGATCGAGAAAAATTTTAAAGTATAATAATAATAATAGAATTTTTCTCAGAATTATCATAAATGACAAAGTGAAAACGAGTAAAAAAAGAAATCAACATTCATCCACAACAAGAGGTATAACAATTATATGATAGACAGAAATCTTGAATTTCATTACATGAATAAGGTTCAGAGTTTAACAATATTGAAAATATTGTCTACGCAATACATTATAATCAACGTTGAAGTTATTGTCCAGGTATGAAGTTACTATCCGAGAATAAAAATCAAAAGATATTCCTAATAGCTTTACTGTTGTTTACGTCACCGATTTCGTGGAAGTAATCAACTCCACATCCTCAGACCAGCAACTAAAAGAAATTAACATTCATATAACAAAGGGACATCAACATTACAAATTAACTACTTCAACTATTCTCGATGGAGATTGCTAAATTCAATTATTTTAAATATATACTTTTCAACTTTACAATGCAACAATACGTGTTTTTGTGTTTCCTATTTGTAGGTTAATTTTTGCCATAGATATATCCTACAAGAGAATTGGCGACCATAGAGTGGTAACACAAGGGTATCAAAGGAAATTTGTTGTCTGTTATTCGATCTTCTATTTTTTCTGTTTTTTTTAATGCATTGAAAGTACTACAAAAGGGTTCTCAAAATGTGTAGTTCATCGAAATCTATGTGTGAATTCAAAGTTAAGGAAGGAAACAGTTTCCATGTAATATCTCAAATCCTTTTTCCACACTGAAACTATGAAACTCTTTAAAAAGATGATTTCAAAAATGAGTCATCATAATGTGGTCCTAACCTCAGAATTCGTAGGTGTTCCTTTATTTTCTGTTTAAAAGTTCTGTCCGTTTTTCCCACATATATTGCGCCACATGTCACAAACAAGTTCATAGATTCCATTTTTTTTCGAGTTTTAGTATAGTATCTTTGTTATTGAAAAGCATACTTCCCAATGTTTTTGTAGATTGCAGAGCAATTTTAATTGTGCCATCTTTTTCAGAAATTCTTGCAATCTTATTTGATAGAGGTCTATCATAACTCAGAGACATGTACTTTCTAACTCCTTCTTTGGGTATATTCGCTGGAAAATGTGTTCTTAGTAAACGTGTATGTGATTTTTTACGTAGTAATTTGTCTATATTATATTCTTCAAAACCATTCTTTCTAGCTATTTGTTTTATGATGTAAACTTCTTTCCTATAATTTTGTTCAGGAAGTGGTACTCTTATCATTCTTTCTAACAAGCTACTAAAAGCTGCCATTTTGTGATTCCAATGATGTCTTGAGGAACATCAATTGAAGCATCAGATTGTGTTGGCTTTTTGAAAATGTTGAAGGTATGTTTACAGTCTTCTATTTTTACGGATAGGTCTTAGAAGATGGCCCCCTTATCATTCCGTTGTTCTATCTTAAGTTTTATTGTATCTACACAAGTGTTCGAATATGTCACAAATTGTTTAAACTCACCATCTGTAGCTTTCCAGATAATGATGATGTCGTCCACATAACGGTAATAATATATTATAAACTTTTTATGGATGTTCCGTGTATTAAAAATGTCTTTCAATTCAGAGTCGTCCATATGTCTATCTGCCAGAAAAGGAGCTGTAGGATGACCCAGTGCAAGTCCCTGCTCTTGTACATATGTTTTATCATTGAACGTAAAAAGGTTCTGGACAAGTACTAGCTCTGATATTTTCAAGAAAATTTTTTTAAAATTTCTGCACGCCTGTGAAGAAGATACAGAGACCTTGCCAAAACATACCACATGACCTACTTTCCCTATTCAAAATATTCAGAGTGTTGATGGGGATAGCACAGGTGCAACAAAAATCCTTCAAAAATGCATACAAATTTGGTAGAAATGAAACAAATATTTTTTCCTGAGAAAATGAATTTGGTCCATAATTTGATTCTCACTGTACAGAAAGCTCTTCGTTCAGTGTTTGAGTATTTATGATAAAAATATTCATGGACTCTCCTTGTTGAATTTGTGTTTTTACATACTTCAAAATAATATGGCTCTTTACGCAAAAATAATAAGATTCAGTAGATGGCAATGTTGAGATATTATTGAATTTGGAAAAACTTCTACATGATGACCTAAATTTAATGTAAAACATTTTTCTTAATGCCTGTTTCTGAATTATAAAGATGTGTTCAGCTTGTGTATTGGAACCCCAAAATACGATACCATAATATTTCGTTTCATATGCAAAAGACCCATTCAGTCTGCTTGCATATCAATTCGTTTGGTGCTGCTGTTATTGTCCTTGTGGATGAAGTTATGGGTTAAGAATTCATATCCAATATGGTTCTCACCATTTTACTGTTCACTGTGTGTTCCTCTTGTTGTATCAGTGCATACAAGTTTTCTGAGTGTAGAAGGCATAATTTTCAACCTATATTAATTGATACCTTGCTGGTATGAAAGATTTGAACGAGAATTCTGTTCATATTTGAGCTGAAAACTCGAATGAAATATTCCCTCTCACAGACATGCAAACGATTTTAGCTCATTGTGTTAACACTTTCATATACTTTTGGTGTAAACTCGAATAAAAGTTCACACATGTTTAGATACTTAAAAAAGTATCAGAAGATAGTTTGACTGTGTTACTAGAGGCGTCCTATATGAGTATATACATTGTCTTTCCCCCTTAGAGTCTATGCCACTGTCGCAATAATCATTTAAGCATGGATTTTGGATTTTTCGGTTTTCTTTACTTTGATGTAATCTTCATGTCACGATGCGATAGAGTTGGTAATTTTGAAGCCAATTGCATTTAAAGGTAATGTTGAAAGTGTCCTAGCTGTCGTACAACGTTCGTTTTAAAATTATCAAATTTATTGGGGAGGCAAAAAAAAGTGTCTACATGCCGCTGAAAATAGAGGAAAACGTTCTTTAGACTCATTTCAAAGTATCTTCACTTTTTTCAACTGTTTGCCAAATTGTGAGGTTTCAAAACAATGGGCTTAAATCATTTCAGCCCACTTAGTTTTATCTCGGTAAGGAGGAATATTTAATTCAAATGTCGTTTGTTAAATCTTCGTATTTTGAGCTGAACTTTCTTCAATTGCAATGCGGACAATACTGAATCAGACGCACTGCAGAATATTCATAAATATATTTTGCCCATGTAAGAAATGGCCCTGACGGTTCTGATAGCTATATAATATACAGTATTTCTTACGTCCATAGATGTCGTTGTTAACATAATATTATCATTATTTTTCATCCGAAAGTTTCATGGTCAGTTTTGGAGAAAAGAAAAACGAAGCAAACCTCAGTTACCCAGAGACTTCGATGATTATGTAAAGCTAGGATGGTTCATGAGGAAGAGGAGAACGGGGCTAAGCATTCCGATTTCCGATTTCGATTTTTGAAATTTAGTAATATTACTAGGGGTGGCCATCAAATAATCCTTGTAATGGAAAATGAACGATCAATTTAGTCGTTATTGCAAAAGAAATTGACACCATAGGCATTTTCCGGGGTTGCAAAATGGCGAAGGAGCGGGATCGATTCCACAATTTCGATTAGGTGAATTTTATTTTATTATTTGATGAAATCGAACAATGAACTGTAGGGATTGGCCAACAAGATGTATGTAGATTTGAATTAAATGATAAAAAAAATCCGTCGTCTGCCGTCCGTTGTCCGGGGCTTTCCTCTGAAAGTACTGAACTGAAATCCGTGGAACTTGGTATAAAAATCGTGTGTCGCTCGATATTGATCCTCCAAGCTTTTCAGCAGGATCGGTGTACCCTAAGGGCTCAAAACTGAGGTAGGAGGGAAAAAAAAAATTCTCGAAAACTCACCTCCGAATTTCCATGAAACTTTCAACGTTGACTAATGTTGCATAACTCAAACTAAAAACTTTCACCAGGATGATTTCCGACCAGTGAAGTTATAAAGAAGAACGCAGCAAATTGTGTTGTGAAAAACCAATTAGTTATTAATAATATATAAGTTTTATGTAAGATATCAATGGTATTGGTTATTCAACTGAGAAAATAATAAATCCTCGTGTAAAATTTGCAGCATTTTTTGAGAATACTTATATCATCACAATTTGATTAAACTCAAGACGGTGGTTCAAAACTGGTGAATACACCGATTTTCCCGTCGCAAATATATTGATTAGACATTTGCATCAATGTACTCAGTGCGTTCTCCTGATCATAAAATCATCAAATCTTAGCGATCTCCTATAGTTTGAAAGATATGTTCCTCCGCAGTTCTGAATTGATGCGTTTTGAAGACACTTTTTCCATCATAAAAGTATCAGCACTCACGAAGCGCCTTTTGGGACAAAAGTGTGTTTTCAAATATATGTATTCTCGAGCCAATATATTTATGAGTTGTAGCAATAGGTTTATTTTGTATGCCGATATATTTATTTTTTACGAAAAACAATATATTTATGAGTTGGGTGTTACAAATATACAAATTCGTGTTAACCAATATATTTTATCAATTCGAGCTATCTCAAGTCGTCACGAGAGGTCGCGCCGGCAGCGTTTGGTACAGTTCTGAGCTTTTGGCAACCTAGCGTAGTTAGCAATGGTTGGGAACGTTATTCAACATACAGAGGTCTATAACCTTTTTTCCTACCTTCATGGTTCCAAAATAATAGCATTAGAAGACCTCGATACAAATAACATAACCATATACATAGTTGTAGCAGATTTAAAAGAGATTAGGTGCGTTTTTATTTTCATCGAATTGATAAATCGATTTACCCCAATATCTTTTTTGTTTGACAGCATAAGAGAAGAGAGAGGGAGATACATCGATTAATCAGTTCGATGAAAATGAAAACGCACCTATTCAAACGGCAGTATACAAATACTCACTATAACAAGTTTAAGTTTACTGTTTGGTTTGTGCTACTGCAAGAACTGTTAAATAATGATTATGAATGAATGATGCATCAATTGGTCATAACACTGTGTAAAATTTCATTTCGTGAAGTGCCGTTGACAAAATCGTAATTTCACATTTCTTGCCGTAGAAAACCACCAACCGAATTTACTTAATTGGACTCTAGTATTAAGACACAAACAAACTGCTAATAGGATTCCTCAATATAATAATATCTTCTCATCTACAAGATAGATAACGTAGAAACATATCTTTGATTATGTTATTATTGTTACCCATCTCTCATCTCGTCATACACAACATGCCACAAAAAAGTTAGTTTTCTGCTTTCAATATCGATGATCTATAAGCCATCTATTAGCCAGTGTAGGTACTACACATTAAGAAGATAACTACGTGATATGTTGTACTAATGGCTACGCCATGTTGCCCTATGCTCGAAACTGTACAAGACGCTGCCGGCGCGCCCTCTCGTGACAACTTGGAATAGGTCGAATTTATAAATATATTGGATACCACGAATTTATATATTTGCAACTCCCAACTCATAAATATATTGTGTTTCGTAATAAATAAATATATCGAAACGAAAAATGAATATATCGACACACAAAATGAATATAATGCTGCAACTTATGAATATATTGGCTCGAAAATATAAATATCTGAAAACGCACTTTTGTCACAAACGGTGGCTCATACCACTGACTGCTTTTATATAGCTCGCAAATTATATAAAAAGCTTTATAAAAAGATTAGTGGCGATTACTTTCGAAATATCAGATAATAAATGAAAAAACACCAGCCAACCTTTAAACCTCCATTACTACGTAATATCAATCAATCATGATGTGAAGTCTCTTTAACAACGAGTAATTGCCACTGGCGAACATATATGTATGACACATAAATCCGACCGATAAAATTGCACCAATGCCAAACTCCACGTCTAGAGTCTGTGGAAATCCGTAGAAATGGGGGTTGATCAGTAATCTGATATTACCAATTGATTTTCATCAAATATCAACTATTTTTTGAAAGAATGTGTGGATAAAAGTTGAGTGAAAATTCAAAGATGATTTGTGAAATCTATAAATGAAACAAACTAGCGTTTTCATTGTGAAAAGAGTCAATTTAGAAGTTTGCGAGCCCGTATCTTATAAACTAGGAGAGACCGCCTAGTTTCGACTGTAGATTTTCTGTTCAGTAGAGCATACTGCCTACGTTGATGCAAATATCTCTGATCAATATCTTCACGACTGGAAAATTTTCGGGTTCGCCATCAGTAAAGGTATATGGAAAACGGAGAGTGCTTAAAGAGCACAAATGAACTGAAAGTAAATCTTCGCAACCATGGCATCATGTCACGTGTGACGGAAAGCCAGCCGTCATTGCCTTTTTCAAAAGAATTTAGCGACCCTGAATTTTCTTACACAGTACAGCAGACCGGCACTGAATAATTCATGGGGAGCACGAAAGTTGATGATGAAGTCAGCTCGAGTCCTTCGGTCCGCGAACATGGCATAGTTCGTTTTCTGATCGTATGGAAGGCGTAAAGTGAGAGAGGTGCCAAAAATTTTATTCGTCCTTTTATCTCTTATAATTGAATGACGGGTAAATCGGAATTGAAAAATTCATATAACGATAGGAATTAGTTTCACGGAGAAGAAAGAGCACCAGTAATAATAAATATCATAATCACAAGGACGAATATCCGTCGATAAATCAACAAATATTCCCCCTTGATCCGAGCTAATCATCCAATCAACCAAAACACCTACACCGAAGAAGCGGATCCAAAATGACTACAGCTGTTCCACAATTGTTATTGATCGTCAGGTCAACTTAACTTGGATAAACCGCAGAGAGTTCTCTCGATACTTGTTACCTTTCAAAAGGACCGCTGCAGTATACAACATACAGCGCGCCATCTGCCAGGAGCATCTTGCGAGTCTCACCTTCGAGTGCAGAATACTTTGATCGATGTGTATGACGTTCATCCTTTTGTCGCATCAGGTCGCTGTAACTGCGATATTGCTTTACAAACAACCGACACGACATTGGAAACGCTCGGTTCATGTGGATTCCCACAAGACGAAAACGTCCAACATCTAACAAAGATAGGAATTGGTTTCACGGAGAAGAAAGAGCTGCAGTAATAATAAATAACATAATCACAAGGACGAATATTCGTCGATAAATCAACAAATATTTCCCCTTGATCAGAGCTAATCATCCAATGGACCAAAACACCTACACCGAAGAAGCGGATCCAAGTAGAATGATTAGCTCTGATCAAGGGGGAATATTTGTTGATTTATCGACGGATATTCGTCCTTGTGATTATGTTATTAATTCGTATAACATTTCGACTCATTTGAAAAAAGAAATGAAACATTTCTCAGTCGCCGAAAAAAGGTGATCTCTGGAATATTCGGAGTATTCTCAAAAAAAATTCAGAATCGATTCAGTAAGAGATAGATATATCTGCATGCACCATTTTGCAACTCTTTAAAACGACTAGGGCGCCGACGTTTCTTACGAGGTTTTAGAACTGACCTCTCAATTGATTGGCAAAAAAAGTAATCCATCTCTAAGATTATTAGTTTTGGTAGTCTTCACGAGTTCAACACTATAGTAAATGAATAAGAAGTGAATTGCACAGAACTGAAACTCGTCGAAAGGACCTGAGTAGTGTCGACAGTGAAATGAAGAGATCGGAGCAACTAATAAGCTATATCATGCTCGTGTCCAAAGCTTTCCAAGTATATTTAAAAATTTCCAAAATGTAACCCTCAAAAACGCTATTTTGCAACCCTCAAAAGCAGGTTGGTATGTGTTGATTTGAGGACCTACACTAGTTTTTCTACTAAATCATTAGATCAAATTTGGAACATAATCATACTGTCGCCACTGACTAACGTAAGAGGCCACAATTCAGAGCTCTTCAAAATAATAATTGTCAATGGTATTGTCCACTTCGAATTCACTTATGTGAAGATATTTTCATTTCGTTTCCTCAGGGTTTTTCCTAGTGTTATACAATGTACTTAATGTTTAGTGTGTAGAGACTTGGTGTGTCAGCATTGAAGCATTTTTCAATTCTTTTAGTCCAATGGGTCCCTTTTATCTTTTGTATTAGCATATGTTATTATTCGCGGGTTCTAAAAAGGATTGACACCTATATATTCTTTATAAGCTGACAACTAGAAAAAAAACGTAGGTTGTCTTCAAACTAGTTCAGTGCAATGAATATGATAAAATTTTCATGATGTATCAATTTGTTAATTCTTTCCGAAGAAATTTGAACATTTTTCATCATCTTAAGTAACAAAGTGGACTCAGATCACAGTTTTATGAGAGCCATCATTTATTCAATTCTTGAAATATAGCATGAATTTATATACTATTCTGTTATGTGTTAGTAGGTTAACAAGACTTCATCAGAAAAATATTAACAAACCATAAGTGATGTGAAAGTGATTATTTTCGAAATGAAGAGATTTATTTACTCTTGAAAGTGAAATTCGTAGAATTATGACAGATCATTTCAGCCTTACTTAATGAATATATTTGAAAATATATATGATACATATCGTTCAATGTAAAAAAAATATATTTCTGGCGACTCTTGACCGACTTGAAAATTTCAAGCCCGGACAACAAATTTATATGAAGTTGATAATAATAATAATAAAATTTATGGATCCAATTAGACAGATACAAGTGTATAGGACAAGTCATATATTAATCAAACAAATCACTGAATACAACTGTCATTCAAAAATTCATCAACACTATAGTAACATATGCTCAACAATACAGATTTAATAGTTTTAGGAAAACTTGACAAATTCAAAGATTTTATTGGAGCAGGTGAATTATTTATTTGAACAATGTCGGCTATTGACTGATAGTAATACCTTTTCATTTTTCTTGATAAGCAGAAGACATTGATATAAATATTTACAAGGGGCAGTTAGTATTCCATATTTCACAACGACTTATCTATAGGATGTGAGATAATCAAGTCCAAAAATCATTAGCAATATGCGCTTCTGAGCAATGAATACTCTGTTGAAATGTACAGATCAGGCCCAAATTATGATATTGTATGCAAGGTGACACACACTAGGCTATAATAAACAGCTGCGAGCGCAAGAAAGTATTTGATTTTGGGTATCGCAAACAAGGGGGAGCTCAATTTTTACTGACATAGGTGATATGCTCAGACCATCTCAGGCAGCTATCAACAGGGAACTCTGAAACTTAGTCAAGTTACTTGGGGTCATATTATCTCGACCGTGTTTGATTACTGAAGGATTACCCTCTCTCAGTCCATATTTAATGAGTACGGTTTTCAGCACGTTCAAAACGAGTGAATTCTGCCTACACCAATTTTCCATTATAATAGCCATTGAGATATTTCAACTAGTTCTTCCAGTATCACAGATAAAATCAAAAAAGATGTACATCACCTACAAATATCATAACTTCAATTCCCATATGGTGTTGTAAATCATTAATCAAAAGTATGAAGGGGAGAGGTTCCAACACAGGACCCTGGGAAACACCAAGATTCCAAGCGTACGGTTTTCACCACGTTCAAAACGAGTGAATTCTGCCCACACCAATTTTCCATTTTAAAAGCCATGAGATGAGATATTTCAACTAGTTCTTCCTGTATCACAGATAAAATCAAAAATGATGTCTCGTCTTCGAATATTATAACTTTAATTCCTATGTAGAGTGGTGAATCATTAATTAAAAGTATGAAGGGGAGAGGTTCCAATACAGAACCCTGGGCAACACTAAGATTCATTTCGTAATCACCAGAGTAAAGATCAACTCTTACTCGTAATTTTCTGCACGATACCCAATATTCCCTGTGAATCAATAATATACAGTTTGAAGGTGTTATCGTATCAAAGGCACGTGATAGATCGAAAAACATTCCAATGCCGACTACAGCGAATGAACATAGTCCGTGACAGCAGACTCCGTTGACCTTCCAGCTCTGAAGCCGTGTTGGCTATCAGTAATTGAGTTGAACATTTCCAGATGAAAATTCATCATCCTGTTCAAAACTACTCTCTCAAAAATCTGGGAAAACTCACAACCTGGATTATAAATAGAATATGTTCAAGACAAATAAGGATAACACGCACGTTATTCTCTCAGAAATCTCATTAATGAAATAAATGAAAATACCATTCGAAAATTGCCTTGAGGACCCATCGTTATTTCCAAATAGCGTCACCTGCAGTGGATAAAAAAAAATTCTGAGGATGTTTCCAAAATGAGCGAAACAAGAGAGCATTTTCTCACTCACCTGGTTCCTAATCACATCAGCGAGAAGCTAGTCGCGCGATGCTGCAGATCCTCAAGTAGTGACGAATCAGGGCCTGACACCGGGAACCAAAGGTAACTGGCCAAATCTAGAATGGACCACTTACACATCCGGAAGTAAGTCGCGCACGTTGATGAGTCACAACTGCCAAAGGTGTTTTGGATGAAAAATATCGACTGATAAGCTACATTGACAGTATGGGGTAAATCATCCGGCTAAATCAGGTTATGGGTTATTATCACCCTTAGACCTTAGTGATAATTGGATAATGGGATGGGGCTTCCGTTAAAATATAACGGTTGAAGTGAATAACTGGATCCAGAAGATAAACTATCAATTTTCTGAACTATTATGAATAGTACTGAAACTAGTAGGGTCTCCAAAAATTTGAGTGTGGTTGGTAAATTACGAACACATAAAACAGCAATTCTTATATGTTCAAGAGGAATTTAATAGGAGCCAAGACAGAACCTTGAACGACGACTCCACTCACAACAGATTCAGGTAGAGACAGACCAAGAATCCTCAACATGAATCTGAAGAGTGCAATCTGAATGCAATGTCGGAATCACGGAAGAAGGGGTCTACAAATGCCAACATGCTCTATTTTGCGTTGGAGGTGCTCGTGAAGCACAAGACTAATAGAAATATCTGCATTCTGTTGAGGAATTGTTTGCATCATTACAAACTGCTTCCCACATTATTATCAAGAGAATCGCAACTTGCAACAAATCTCACATGCCGAAGCTTTCGTCGAATCTACTGAATCCGATGATAGCGCAAAAATGACTCCTGTAACGAACAAAACCACTGAAGTCATTTAAAATTGGACTCTCTGGTACTCCCAATATCCTCAAAGTTTTCACAGCAGCGTGAGGTTTTTCCAACAAAATAGTGCCTTACACAGATTGTCTCAAAAACGTCAAAAGGTGAAGAAAATATAGAGAAGACCAAAGATCAATGTAACCGATCGGAGCTCATAGCCCAATTTTCACAGAATCAACCAGCCCACTGATCAAGCAAGCGTTCGGCTATTGACCCCAAGAAGTGTCCGATATCGACACTTGATAGGACTACAGTAAACCGGGAATAACAACCTTAACAGCTCCTACTGATATTTTCAGGTTCTTTCGAGTTGAATTGGGCATATAATGATGAACCTCCTGTTCCGACGTTAAGGTACGGCCAACATGGACGCGAGATCGCGATTTTGCGAGTCAGTCTGTCACTTTCGAAAAATTCATTTTAACAATTTGAGCAAAGGCAACATGAGAGGTGATCATAGTGCAGATAGAATGAATCAGATCAATCCCGAGCATGGATAATATCCCAGTAAGACTCCACCCTTATAACTCTAAATGCTCACAGTATTTTCAATAGTGACAGGCCGACTCGCAAAATCGCGATCTTGCTTACCCTACCTCTAGGTTTGCCGGCTATTTGCTCTTTACAGTGCACACTTTTCTGGAAAAACTACAGCTATTCGACCTACTGATGTCCTGTTTTCAGATCAACTTTTTCTGCGAGGTCGAAATGAAACATCGATTTCCACACAAATTTTGTTTTATATTTCAATTTTGATATCTGTTTTAAACTCATTCCTCTGAATGATAACCTCAAATGTTTAAATATAAGTAATTTTTGCTATGAAACAGTTCTCATTTGGTTGCTATGATAACGAAGACGATATATAGCATTCAAAAAGTGACTAGCTTCATCCAATAGATAGTTACGAATAGAAGGAGATCCAAGCCCTTTAACGTGTGTTATTTCCTGTAGAATAAAGATATCTGATACCGTATGGGTTTGCTTACTACTATACTATAAAGATAACCTCAGTCAAAAATAAATCGCCACTCTTATTTTCTAGGAGCTCATGCAATAAAATTATTTTTTTTATGATTTTTAAATCTCTTGCAGATTCCAATGGTCACAAACAATGACGAGAGACCCTCCTACCTCAGAGCCCAAGTTAGATTCTCTAAGGGAGATTTCACAGCCACTTCGACTGGTAATCAAGTGAGCAGCCGTATCAACAGTTTGGTCAATGCTAACGCTTTAGTACTTATACCAGCCAACTATAAGAACTATTCAGAACTGGAAACGTTTGACACAATCTTATTCGGAGATTTGTTAAACTGAAAGATAAAAATATAATAATCTTCATCAAAAATGGTGAAAAAGTCACATTTATTGAAATACTTCGTGAAAATTGCAAGTGGCAGTATAATATATCAGTGCATTAGTGTAATATTGTTATAATATTATTGAGTTCGAGAATAAATTTATTTGATATTCTTGTCATTTGATTCCCTGAAGATGTCTTGTCCTCATACAGATCCGATCATAATTTTCTCGCATGAATCACTGCAGTAGGAATATCCATTGTGGAAATTCTATCAAGGTCAGTTTCCTCTAAATTCAACGAACTCACTCTTGAAAAAATTTTCCTGAAATCTTGCTTGTACTGTTGCCGTTTACCCTCAGGAATTGTTCTCGATATTCTATCCATCGATTCGAAAACTTCTGTAAGAATAGTGTAAAATTGTTATTTTGACATGAAGTCTATTGATCAAATTAACTATTATGTCAGCCCGAAGGTCATGAAAATTTGAAAACCTCATTAAAAAAAATCTAGAAAAGCACTGACGTGAAGGCAGCAGCTTTTGCGCGCATGTTCAATGTAGATGACCACTTCGGCAACTGCGTAAGTTATTGAAGTTATTGTTTTACGGTCTGACCTAACTGCCGGACCGTAAACACAATAACTTCCGAAAGAAACTACTTAGAAACTCGATATTTGTAGAGAAGATTTGGACCTTAATTACGAAGGCCGAATTCGTGAATGATTCCGAAGATATACCCGTTCAAAATATCATATTCCCCATATTTTCAAAAATACAGATTAGATAGAATTGAAATTCAGTACTTTATCGAAAATAACAGTTCGAAAGTTCAAACAGAATTTAATTAGGATAATATGTTGGGAAGACCATAGAATATTAATTATGTATTTGAAAGAAAAAAATCTGATTTTTTTTGAAAATTATTCTGATGACACGATCATCACGAATTTCTGTACAAAGTTGTGTATCAGCATCTTCAAACTAGGTGCAAAGTTTAATCGTAGTTGAATCATGATTTCTAGAGTTATACCGAAAAAAAACAACAATATCGGGAAGAAAACCACGAAATTTCATATATTTTTTCCCAATATCTCCAAAACTAATAACTGTATCGAATAGACGACTTCGGCTCAAGTTGCCAACCCACTTCTTCACCAATTTACTTTCACTGGGAAACGGGAATTTCAGGACAAATTCGACATGATAAGGTTCGCGTTATTTATAAATATCCGTGAAGGATGCCTCGGCTCCTCAAACGAGATAATTCCTTCCAAATATAGGTTTTTGTTAGGCTGAAATTCAAGTTGGGGTTCCTGATTACAAATTAATAGTGTCAAATTTATATAGGATAGGTTCCGCAAATTAACTTGGTTATTTTGGTTGCCAGTTTTCCATTCTGTAAATATGAAATATTGCGTTGGTTCCTGAAAAAAAGGTTAATTACGGAATTTGATTAATGGAAGAGCAATCTTTCTGTCACCAGGACATAGACATTAAGTCTATACACCAGAACGACAATTAATGTTCTATGGTAACATATTCATAGCATAGAACAATCTTTATTAACCTTATGATCCATAGACCATACCTAGTAATTTTTCCATTGTTGATTGTTGTCTCTTCTATGTTCTGTGGAACAAAAAGTAAATAAATATTGTTCTATGCTGTGAATATGTTACCATAGAACATTGACTGTCGTTCTGGTGACAGAGAGAACGTTTTTTCATCAATCAAATTCCGTAATTCACCTATTTTTCAGGAACCAACCGAATATTTCATATTGACGGAATGGAAAACCGGCAACCGAAATAACTATGTTGATATGCGGAACATATCCTATATAAATTTGACACTATTTACATGAAATCAGGAATCCCTACTCAAATTTTAGCCAATCAGAGATGATCTTAACAAAACCCTATATTTGGAAGGAATTATCTTGTTTGAGGAGCCGAGGCATCTTTTACGGATATTTAAGAATAACGCGAACCTTATCATGTCGAATTGGTCCTGAAATTCCCGTTCCCCATTAATTGTAAATCTGTGAAGAAAATTGTGGGTTGGCAACTTGGGCCGAAGTCGTCTATTGAAATTTGGTACACTGCTGTGGAATATGGAGGTTAGAGTTCACGCTGAATTTTTTTCCAAATGTGATGAACAGTTCGCGAAAACAAAATTTTTTTCAATCAACTGATGGTATGATCCCCACAAAATTTCGCGAAAAATTGCACCTTGCTGAATTCCAACTAACTGCCACGTTTCGATGGAATCGTTTCAGTAGATGAATTGTCGCCAAAATAACGTCAAAACTTCAAAAGGCTCTAACTCTGAAACCGTTTGGCTGATTTTACCCATTAACGAAGTCAACCACCCACCTTTCCTGGAAGTTTCAAGTCGATTTTCCGTACGACCGTAATCGTGCATAGGGGCAGCTAGCCGGACAGAATCGATTTTGACACCGGATTCGTCATGAGTGAGTCCACTCTAGTCGTTCGAGACCGTTTTCGGCTCAATCATCGAAAATTACAGACATTTGGACAAAACGATAGCACGCTGTTCCCCAAAACATCAAAAAATAGTTTCAATCTACTGACAGAAACTTGATAAACCTTTTTCGAAGCCTAATGACTGACTTCATACAAGTGAATAGAATTTATTCAGGTTTTTCAGAATATTATCATTCATAGCGACGTTACAACTACCAAGTATGATTCATTTTGAATTTTGCATTCGTTTCAGTTTGCTTTCGAGGGTTTTGTCGTTTCAAAATTAAACATATAGGATGTTACAAAAAATAGGTATGACAACATCGTTGGTTTTTCTATGGGCAACTGCCAATTTTTCATTGAAGAATAGAAAATGAGATGTCCATAAAGTTAGCAGAGCCACTTGCACGGAAGTCAATGAAAACCATCTCATTAATTGTCGTATATTTGTCGTGAAAGAAAAAAATTTGTCGCGCTTCTTGTTTTTTTTTTAGGGGTGGCTCTGCTAACTCAATATTAAGTTAACAGAGCCATTTTAAAATGCATCGAATTCGATCAGAAATGTTATGAATAATTGTTGAGGATTCGTCGTAAACCATCTAGCCTGAAAGTTATTATTGACTGATATTGGGTTGTATATGTTAAATCTTCCATTTCCCGAGATGAAGAATTTTCGTTTCAATGCTGAATAATGGAAATATACCATTCTCACGGATATACATCGACGTAACTCTGTGATACAAGAAAGTTATTAAGATGACCGGTTTTCCTTCCGGAAATGAGCTGAACGATTGAAGGACCAAAACATATTTGTGACGTCTGATCAATTCGTTGATTAAGGTTTGCAGTCGATGGTTAGTTTGAAAATGATCTGAAATCGAGCACATAATTTACTGTTGACTGACAATCAAGCCCTTTATCGGGCAATCAAAGTTTTGTGTAACTGGCCGTAGGTATATCAAACATAATTCTCTTGGTAAGGAACTTATGTAGAAAATTTCCTCTGCTGTTGTTTGAAAAAAAGCCAACGGTGGTCGAATCATTCACGTGAAGTGAGGTACACAACATGGTGTCTCAAAATATTGAATCGCATGATCATCCACATATCTGAACCGAATTAAATATCATATCGTTTTGTCGAATGAATATCTTTCAATTAAATTCATCACATCTGCCTACCTATGACATGATAATAAGTGATTTTCCCGGCTCAGTATTCGAATTCCCTGGACAATTTTTTACAGTGTAAAAGCCTTGTTCGTCGGAATCATAAGGTCTGAGTTGAAGTATTTGTTAATTTATCGGCAAATATTCGTTTTAGCGTTCATATTGATTTATCAACTGGAGCTCCTATATATCCTCGGACCATTTCGTAGTTATCATCATGTTTTTTGTATTGTCAAAATTCAAGCGTCGAAATTGTTTCGAAGCAGAAAGAGAAGTTTCACGAAATGTTGCGGATTAATGATTGTGATAGAAGAGTTTCTTATGACTTATATTATTCAAATCCCAGGCAACACAGAGAGGTTTCAAATACATTCCGGTGATATTTTTTCAAAGCATTGAGAGTGCCTTTGATACTTCTCTGAGAGGTCACGGGGAGTGCTTTATTTCCTTCGAATGTCCGCTGCAGCAATATTCTCAAAGGGGTCCTGAACATATCGCATTTGAAATATCTCAAACTCCCCACAATGGAAGGTCTGTAGGAAATTCGCTGGCATAGCCGCATGGCGAAGGGTTTAAGAAATTCCCAATCACTGCTCATTGCGAGATCTATGGGAGCACGTCATGCGATATTTTTAGAAAGTGCCCCTAGCAAAAATTCCCAGAATTACAGATATATAAACATGTAACTTATATTTCTGGAAAGTTTCTGGTTGCGAGTTGCGATATTTGTGGGCGCCTGTGCTGAAATGCTATGTGAAACTAGAAGAAAGCTCCTTTTCTGACTTAGACCATAAACCCGCACGAATAGCCTCAAGGAATGAACTCGAGGCAAGAAATCATAGATCTACTCGACCTGAGATGGCGAGATCCGTTGACAAGATATACCCATTGTATAAAGACAGCATTGTCTGTATACATACAATGATATACCAGTCAAAATCGTTATATGAGCTCTTAGTTTGTCGGTTCTTAAATCTAGTGTTCAGATAGCTTCGAGTATTGTGTAGCGCGGTCGGAATTCAATATTTATTTGATTTTCATGAATATTATATTTAAAAACCTTATTTCCACTCGCATCAAATTGTACAAGTTGGCCGTTGTTTAACCGACACTGGTAGTGAATTAGGTTCGTATTGTTATCTACAGAACTACACATTTGCGGGACACTTTTACTGGTAAAGATTTCATAGTATACAAAAACGACGTGATTCTGAACCACAACATTTTTCATCATAACCTCACATTCAGGAACGCTTTAGAATTTTCAATTGTTGATACATTTCGAATTCGCTATTCTGATTACGTCTTTGAAAACTTCAGGAATCCGCATTGCGAATTACCTATTCTGGTTACATCTGCGCTGACTTCGCATTGTGAATTTCTCATTATGGTTACATTTGGGATGACTTCAGGAACCCACAATGTGAATATCTGATTCTGATTACTCTACTATATCTTTAGGAGCTCGCATTGCGAATCCCCAAATCATGTGATGTTTGTGACAACTTTCGCATGAAAGCCGAATAAGGATCTCTCAAATATATTATCTCGCCGAAAAGTTTTTGTCACTTGGAATCTATTTCAATCTTTTCCATAAATATATTCTAATCAAAAACATTCTCATCCGATCAGATTGAGAATTGGTAGTTCGTTGAAGAATGCCGTCGTACTAAATATCATGATGATGGTGTATTGAAAAAAATGCAAAATAATTCAAGATTGTTATCTGGCATATACCAACGCATATACAGGGTGAGTCTTTGATTTGTACATTAACTTTCCCATAGATTCCTCTTGTCAAATAAAAAACTTTTTTCCTTTGGCGTTTTCTAAGATTCGGCTCAAGTAAAAAGTTATAAGCATTTGAATGTCTCTCAATGTGCTGATACACTCCTGCACTTTCTTTGCAAGTTCACTACAGATATCTCTTAGTGTGATCTCTTGGGCAGAATAACCAATCAAATGTTCGAAATCCAAAGAAAATTATTGAAAAACTCATTTACTCACTCAATTCTTATGATTTGGTGCTTTTTGCGATATTATCGCAAGGTAAACATTTCACTTCACAGGACTATTGAAACAGTGATTTTCCACTCGATATTTTTGATATATTTGATTTCCTTCCAGTATAAAATTATACACAATTAAATCCCCGCCCACTCTCATATTCATAACATAAGTATTCTTATTTTCATCAAACTTATTCATGAATTATATGAAATCAATAAACTAACCTAAACACATTAATTGAACTCTATGGAAAATCAGGTTCATAGACATAAAGACCTAGCCTCTATATCTGTGGTCAGATCACGAAATAGCATAGACCTAATCATGATGTAAGTTTTTTACATCATCGACTCATGATGTAAGCAAAACATGGTGTGCTCATCTGAAAAAGAAGTGACGACATCAAGATTAAAAAACAAGGAAATATACATTTTGTGCTTTTAATTTGAAGAAAAAATGTGACGTCATCATCGGTTAAACGATCACAGATGAGCACATCTTGATTTACCTACATCATGCGTGGACTTAATATAAGTACATGAGTTCTATGCGAAATGGATGAATATTTCTGTGTATTCGAGGCTTCGGATAAGTGTAGACGGAACTTAATATACCGCCTCCACTAGTTCAGGGAAGGATCCATAATAATTAGGTAATTTCTCTAATTTCATCAGATTTTATAACATTCAACGTTGAATATCTCCAAAACAGTCGTTGAGTCTGTAACTTGGAAACTAGAAAACTTCACACCAAAATTCTCCTCTTTCAGAGTCACCGTATCAAAGCTAAAAGGAAAAAACTAATTTTTTTGAAAATTTTAACAGTATGTAGTTTTTTACTGGAGCCGAATCTGAAAAAATGATAAATGAAAAAATGTTTTATTTGATGAGAGGAATCTACGGTTGAAATCAATGTTCAACTTGAAGACTCTCCCTGTATATGTGCGAAGCTATGTTTCCATCAAATCACCATAAATATGAAAACAATATATTCAAAAATTTAATATTCTGACCGAGGCGGCTTAAATTCCTTCAGAAGAGATTTCGTGATTTATTCAGCACACAACCCGTCAAGACATTCTGCAGGAATCTTCCAAATTTTCGGAAATATGGAGAAAATGAAATTTTGAATGGCGATGTCTGCGGGATAATCGGATGGGTTTAATTCGACATTCTGTGCAAGATTCAAACCTCTTCGCCAAGTACCTATCGAATCTACAAGTTCATTGCTTCAGAATTTGTTGTACTAACGATGAAAAGTTACCTAAAAAGTTGCGTCTAGTCGAGTCGTATGTTAAGTTATGCAGGAATTCCTTCGATAATACTTCAAGCTCCAATTGATGGAAGAGCGTTTTCAATTCAGCATTTGGATCCTCACTAGAAAAATGGGGAACAAAGCCTGCATAATCTTTGGTGTAAGGTTTCCAAGTGTCAATTTTACTGAGTTCAGCATAGGTTGTGTAGAGTGGATTTTTCTTTGATATTAACACCATGAGCATTTCGCCATTAGCTTTCAACATTTTTCTACAATTCGTCAAACCCTGTCTGAAAATAAAGAGAAAAATGTTAACAATGTTCGGCAATTTTGAATATTCCTTCTTCTTTCATTCACAATCACAAGATGATTCTGGTGAACGTCTGAATCAGTTGAGTTTTGTGAATAGCATGCATTTTCGTGAAATGCAATCAAGTTCAAGCTAGTACAAGGTGTCTCAAAAAAATTTATTTTATTTTTATTATTCCACCACGTCAGTTTCATTTAACTGTACTATACTATCAAACATCCCAAGTGAAATTAATCACATAATTGCAAGATTGGTTCAGAGTCTCAAATTCATCATAATATCTCAGATATTATAATATCGAGTAAATTAGATCCAAATACTATCGAACTTGTGGATTAATACTAATTTCTGATTTTGTAATATGAACTGACCCATCTTTAAGGAAGGTAGGCAGAGTATAACTTGCCCGTGAGTTTTACAATGTTTGTGTTTAATGTACCTTGTACAATAGATGAGAAATTATAGAGCAACCTAGGGCCTTCAGATCAATGAATTAAAATCTTTTGATGACTTCACTTGGGCTTCATGATAGAAAAAGTTGGAGCAACAACTCCAGCTAATATAAAACAACTAGGACGGTCTATCAATGTATCAGAAAATCGTTGTAAAGGGGAAAAAATAACATTTTCAATGTCCATCTTGAAAGATTATCGTATTTGCGTCAGAAAGGTTAGAGAATAATCACATTTTTTTCCTAAATATTCGAAATGTATTGCTTCAAGCTCTGGTTGAAACGATATCAATAAGAAGATCTGAAATTATTCTTTTATTTTTGTGAATACACTCAGGCAATGAATTTATTATCATCATAAATCATTACAGCATTTTATTATAAAAAATGCACTACAGAAGACATTTTCCTCCAAAGTGTGACAGTTGAGTATATAGTTATAACCTGTGGAAATTTCGATTGAGGTTTACCGGAAGGCCTGAATATTTCGATGGCTCTTGTTGAAGGAAAATGACAGTAATAAATCAAGCAGAGGATAATAGGCTTGTATTATGAATATTTTACACTGCACGCATAGATTAAGTAAAAGTTTTTACGTTTCTCGGAAGCTTGAAATTTACAGAAGTCACAGAGAAAGTTAACCATTTTGACAACTCTCTTGTAGGTTGCTGAAAATGCAGAACTAGTTCAATTAGTATTTAACAAGCATAATATAATTTATAATAATTGCTATTATTCACTAGGGTGATTTGCGACCCTCACCTGCTGCTCGTGTCGCAAACTTCACTCTCGTGAATAATAGAAGTCATATATGCTCATTGAATTATATAAGATTGAATGGATTATATGTACGCATCAATTTAGTAGATTGCACCTATTCCCGAACTCGGTACCGGACTTTTATAAACGCAATAACTTCCGAAAGGATTGAATAGAAGAGTCGATATTCGTAGAGCTGGAGTCGACCCTAATATCGAAGGCCGGATTTCTTTATAGGTAAAATGTACTCAATCTTTCCACAGGCGTACCCATTTGAAATCTGTATTTCCCAATATTTCCTTAGATACAGATCTCATCGAAATTCAATGTGGTTATCAAGGTTTCACCATTTCTATTATACATACGGTTCAGTCAAGAATTAACAGTGCTGTGCCTTGGGTAGCCCACACAGAACAGACCGGATACAAGTTTCTGAGGGTCCTCCTAGAAACCTTGAAAAATTGGCAAATACAATACATCATTATACTATATATACTTATATTAACATACAATATATCATTTGTGATTCTATACACACCTGGAGAAATTTCTGGTTTTCCACAAGTTGTTAATAGATGAATGAAACTCTAACATGTGAAAAAATGTATTGGACGTCAAGTGAATTCAGATTAAAAACCTAGAAAAGCACTGAGGTGAAGTCAGCAGCTTTTGCGCACATGTTCACTTTTGGTGATATACTTCGAAAATGCACGCAAAAGCTGCTGACTTCACGTCAGTACTTTTATAGTTTTTTTCGAAAAAGTACCGAATTTCAATTCGATCTAATCTGTATTCTTGAAAATATTGGGAAAATAAAATTTTCATTCTACTCTTATCAATATCGAGTTTTTAGTCGTTTCTTCGGAAAGTTATTGTGTTTACGTTCTTAATGGAAATTGTGTTTTCATACGTAAACTTTGTATAACTTTCAGAAGAAATTCGGCAAATTCTTTTAAGTTGCTTCTATGATTCAACGAATCGATTTTCAGTTCTGTCAAATAGCTATTTTTGAGTTATTGAAAATGCAGAATAACATCAAAACTGTTCGGCGGATTCGTACATCAACAGACCTTCCCTGAGAGAGACTGTTTTTTTTTCAAATTTTTCCATGGGTAATTCTTCTTATTAACACTGTTTATCTTCCAACCAAGTATCATTTCTATCAGATAAATATTTTTCGAATTATTGAAAAATCAAAATTTCGAATGACTGTAGCTCAAAAACTATTTGGCAAATTTAGCCCTTTAACGAACCTGACCGAGATATTCAGGATCTTAACCTAACCTGAGGATTTCAAGACTCTAGGTCCTTTCTTTCGAAAATTATCCCACACACGGACGGCCGGTCGTACAGAATCAATTTTGACCACAGATTCTTCATCAGTGAGTGCAACTTAGTCGGCTCAAAATAACAGACATCGTGACGAAATGATAACGCGCTGTTCCCCAGAACAAGCGCGTAAAAAGCATTTTAAAGTACGGACTTGAAATTTGTTGCCAAAGCAGTCAGCGTTCAACGTATTAACCTTTAGGAACCTTTACTTCTTGATGAAAGGATTTGGTGATCTTCTAATCATATTATCCTGACGAAATTTTATATGAACCTTAACGCTACCATTTTTCGATCAAGTATTTAATTTCAATTCGATCTTTTCTGTATATTTGGAAATATTGGGAAAATTGAATTGAATGAGTATATCTACGGAATTTGCCCATTCACGAATTCTACCTTTGTAATTAAGCCCCAAAAATACTCTACCTACATGTATCGAGTTTTTGAGTAGTTCCTTCCAGAAGATATCGTATTTGACTGAAGAATGACAGCTTGAAGGTTCATACAGAATTTTGTTAGGATAATATGATCAGAAGATCGCGGAATATCGAATATTCGAGAAATTATTCGAATTTTTCTTTTAATTGTTGCAATGACACGATCATAATGAAATTCTGCATGAATTTGTTCATCAGCATTTTCAAACTAGTAACCAACTTTCGTCGTGATTGAAACAGTATTTTTTGAGTATATTTTGGAGAAAACAACGATACCGAGAAAAATAGCACGAAATTTGATGTATTTTGTTTCAGACCAATTCGAAGAAAATCGAAAATCGCAGACATTTGGACAAAACAATATCACGATGTTCCCCAGATCATGCGCGCAAGATGTGATAAATTTGGTGGATACACCACTGGAGAAGTAATTATATTACACCATCCTGAATATTTATATTGTTCTGAGGTTCCCTCTCAAATACCTACACGTAACAATGACAGGTTAGACAATAGAAATAAATAAAACTCTATATCGATTCGCTCTTCGATTTGTATTTTTTTGTTTTCAATATTTGTATAACTGAATTAATTCTGAGAGGGTTTATTATATGTCAGATTCAAATTCGATTTATTCTGCATGATTTCGAAGCGTTTGCCTCACAGGAGGTCGATGAGAATTTGTTAGATATTGAACCGTTATTTTCAACAGCCAATAGATTCGGCGATTTAAGGGTGACACTTTTGGTTAATTATTCAGTCAAATGATAACGTTCATTGAACAGACAAGGAAAAAAATTTCTCCGCCCTAAAAATTCGTCCGTCTGCAGTCCATTGTTCGAGGCTTTTCACTGAAAGTACTGGGGAGAGATCCTTGAAAAATCGCTGGTAGCTTGGAAATGGTACTCCATGGTATTCAGCCGTATCGGTGTGGCCTAAGTGTGTAGACGTGGTTGAAATGGAGGAAAATAGATTTTGTTGCGTGCGCTATCTCTCAGACCCTACTTGTTCTACTTTATCCCTTATGTCTTAAATACCTTTCGTGACCTACATGTTACGCCTGTTCATTTCTGTCAACGTGCAGGGGGCGCTAGCGCTTACGCTGTACGTGGTGGATCCTCTCAAAATCATAATACCCTAGTCATCTCCGACCATCTGGCACAGCATTCCTTCAGTTTCAACATAAAGTGTGTCCATTTACGTAGGCAAGGAATTGGTTAGTTTGGCGCAAGCACTGATAAGTTCCCCTAGGGTAAGCGAGGATGGACCGTGAAACCTATGAAGGAGTTATAGCTACCTTGCAATCCATCAAACAACTTTAGTGGTGCCCCGACGTGATTTATTTCAACGACAGTTTTTGTTCTCTAGCGATGATTCCCACTTCCAGTGAGAACCTCATTTGTAACTGTGTGTTGCTTACCATTCTGGGTTTCTATCATTTCAAAGTCTCTCAATTGCTTCTGATCATGCCGTCAACACGTCACAATGTCTGCTGTACTTGTGGGGAATCTTCTGGCCAATACATCTTTGGCTTCATGGCGTCGTATTTACACTTTTGCTTATCAGTGCAGCAATGTCGAGAGGGATAACTCAACGCTTAGTTCAGAGCTTTAACCGAACAAGAGACTTATAACGCGCTCCATCTCTCGGCCCTTAATCAAGTCGTGCTCGCCTTACTTTATCCCTTGTATCCTTGTGTCCCTTGTATACTTGTATCCTTGTATAGCCTACGATACCTGCCTCTAACGCCTGGCCACATCCGTCAGCATGCAGGGGCTGCTAGCTCTTACGCTGCACCCGGTAGATCCTCAATATCTTTTTACCCTGGTCATCTCCGACGGTTAATTTATAATCCGCAAACAGGGGGTCTGCTAACTTAAGCAACGAATGGCTTAGTTTGGCTAAGCTCTGACCAGTTCACCTAGACTAAGCCAGGATGAAACGGAATATCCCCAGGGGTTGAAGCTACCTTGCAAACCATCAGAAAGCCTTAATTTTTAGAAAACTCATCGACAAATTCTAACAATAATTCAATGTCGGTTGCGAGACTCAATAATTGTTTTTTCACTCGAAAGATTAAAGATGAATTAGGGAACAAAATCCAAAACTGCAATATTGAAATTTTTCAAGCATCTTTTACAATGCCATTTCATGGGATCGAAAGTTTACTAATGTCGTCATATTTGTTTGAATGACAACCAAAATCTTTTTTTTGTCGTTAACATTTTTCTATACTGTGAAGAATCGATTCGGAGTCAAATTAATAAAAATTGCTGACTAATTATTAGCATCAAAATTTTTTCAAAACTGGAAAATGTTGGTGCGGAGTGTGAAGTCAGAACCAAATAATAGAAATGCGATTCATTCGAAAACCATGATGTTGGATGAAAAGTTTCCTACAAAACAAACTGAGACAAATTCGAAACTAAATATTGAACTTAGTTTCGGAATTTGTTTTATCAACTTTTCGCTAACTTCACGCGGCCACCTGATTCATACCATTGTATTATACAATGTTCATACTGCTTTATTTCTCTCTGACACTTATGCCTCCTTAACTATCGAGCATATGTAGCACACAATTCATACATTTCAATGATGCACAGAATGCTACAAACTCAGTTATGAATTTGGTGCCTTACTTTATCCGAACACCCAAATGCCCCATCCCATCCGTTCAATCAATGTATCGACAACCAAAGATGCAAACAATTCGAAATTCAAATTTTGTATTCAGAATACCGTTTTCATTTCTGTATGGAATTGCGTGAGATATGAACTGAAAAAAGTAAAGCGAAATTCGTACGTTATATGCAATATAGATGAAATTTAAAAAAAAATATTTATCCTTTCGAAATTATTGAGAGGAAGTTTTTTTCTTAACCTTTATATTCGCTGTTTCAATTCAGGAAGATATTTTATTTATTTATATATATATATAAATATATATATATGTATATATATATATATATATATATATATATATATATATATATATATATAGATATATAGATGTAGATTGTAGGATAAGGGATGTCGACCTTGTATCAAAAGAATAAGATGTTAACTCTTTATTCACAGCCTAGCTTTTGAAACTTTCTGTTTCTTCTTCAGGGCAACTGTAATTACAAACAACAATATAAGTTTAATGTTAGAATGAACCGTATTTACTTACTGAATTACGAGGTTAAAATACACAAAAAAGGAACATGATCAGGTAAGTATTTGAAGAACAAAGCTCGTTCATTTATCAACTCTAAAGTAGCACTGATTCAATTATTTCCGTCACAGTTTCAAAATAAAATCGAACATTTTTAAAAACTTCTACACATACACACAATAAACAATGAGTTTAGTCTTCAACACGTCAAATTTTCCGACATCAAAACAACAGATTTACCGTAGTCTTCGATCTCCCCGATGGCAGCTGACAAGATGTTCACAATCATCCATCTACAGGACCGTCGAAAAATGGTGTGTGGGAGTACTCTAGCAAGTAGGAATATATAGGACTCAAGTTTTGTGTGTCCGTTTTTTGGTTTATCGAACTTCCCTGATTTTTAATATGAATCATTTCCGAAATGCATCGTTTTCTGTAGTTGTTGTTCATATCGAGAATTCTTACGTTTCCAAGGTCTGCAGTATGGGATAATTGATTCGCGTGGATAGATAATGCACATCTAGGGTTGTTCTTTTTTATATCACTTTTGTGCCGTGCCAATCTACTTTTAAGCCATTGAGATGTCTGACCAACATATGTTTGATTACAATCTGAACACTTTATTTCGTATACTACATTTGATTTTAGGTCATTTGGTATAGGGTCTTTTAATTTCGAATAAAGTTTCGAAACTTTTTTCTTCGATAGGGGTATAATCCTGATGGGCTTCAGATCCAGGAAACATTTCTTTATTTTACCCGTTAGATGTCGTATGTTGGGAAGGCAGCGATATATAACTGGTTCATTGTTGTCCAAGACTCCATGGTCAGTATCTCTTACTATAGTCTCTCTTTCGGATGACGAAAAAAGAAGCTTGCTCAGCATTGCTCTGGGGTACGAATTCTCTGATAAAAGTATAAATAATTTCCTCAGGTTGACATCCAGGAATACAGGATCGCATATTCGTTTTATTCGATTTTTTTGCTCCCTTATAAAATTCATCTTCGTGTTTATCGAGTGGTCAGATAGAAAGTGTATGAATCTACCCGATGCGGTTTCCTTTTTGTGCCAATCAAGTTTCACCTGGTTATCAATTCTGCAGACTCTGGTATCTAGGAATGGTACAGAGTGGTCATCATCCTCCATTTCGATAGTGAATTTGAGATGTTCATATTTATTTTATAATTGGAAGTCTATTTTACCCCAAAATCGTGCTTGAGTTCCAGCAACCACTTTCTTCCTGACATTTCGTGTGAACGATTGAAAACCCTTTCTGAAACCATTCTCTAGTATCTTGAGAAAGATTCGTGGAATGCAGTTTGAGAATAATTTTTCGTCTATTTGGAATCCAGTGAAATTAAAAAATCATTTTTCAGCTGAAATCTCCTTACCATAAGAATAAGGGCGTAACTATATTCCAACAAATTTCGAATTTTAAGATGAATTATCTTGAATATGGGTTGTCTGAAACAGATATTACTATAATATGCGTATACACCTCAGTATATACTTGGTCCAAGAGTGATCCTCAGAAGAATGCATTGTTGTTTTCTGTTTCCTTCATTATGATTCTTATCGAAAATGCTTGTTTTCTGTCGTGAATTCACTACGATTTCGCTAAATCTGTTAAATGTGGTTCATCTTCAGAACAACAATGAAACAGACACGAGCTTTATTTACTTTCACATTGTTCAGTAAACTATCATGATTATAGCTGGCGTCAGTTTTGAGGAAAAACTGTTAACATTGACAATATCCAGGCAAATTAATTAGCCTTAGATGATCCGAAAGGGAATTAATTATTAGAAGCTGCCTACCTCTTGCAATTGTAGTGAGTGCTAAGAAATTAATTCTATATATTTTTCATTTTTATCTATGAAAAATGTACGGTATGGTTTAGGAATACATATTTACACTTTTTGTGTTTCGAGATTTTAATCTTGTACTCAGCGTTTGTTAGTTTCCAACCTTTGCCTTCAAATTTAAAGTTGTAATTTCAGCCATGAATTATTCTCATCAAAGTAAACTATTTTTCCAGATTCGGTCCAGGTAAAAAGTTATAGGCATTTAAATATTTTTCAATATGCTAATCAACACTTAGTCTTTGCAAGTTCAACACAGATATATCTCTTAAAGTGATCTGCAGATATGTCAGAATAAATCGATCTTTTGCTTGGAATTAGAAAGAATGTGATAGCGGAAGCTCATTCAGTCACTTAGTTCATATGTTTTGGTGCTTTTTGCGGTATGATTGTAACGAAAATATTTCACTTACCTTCACCATTGATTAAACACCGATTTTCTACTTGATATATGAATTTCCAATTTTTCCCAACATGGGATATTACATAATTCCATCCTCTTCCATTCTCGCATTGAAAATTCCATGATGATCATCATTTTCATCAAATTTATGAATTGATTAGAAGAAACCTACGCAAGCACATCCACTGACATATATGAATTATATGCGAAGTCTAGTCCATACACATATGAAGACATGATCTTGATGTTTTGCTTTGATCAAAAAATCTAGAAGAGCACTGACGTGAAGTCAGCAGCTTTAACGCGCTTGTTCACATTGCGAAATAGTGACTTGAAAATTTCAGTGAAATTTTAATGAAATATAAAAATTTTCGAAGATAAATTTTTTTTTCCAATTTTTCCATGAATTATTCTTCATATTGACACTGTCCATTTTCGAACCAAGTTTCATTTCGATCAGATGAATATTTTTCGAGTTATTGAGAAATCAAAATTTCAAATGGCTGTAGCCCAGAAACCATTCGGCAGATTTGGCCCATTAACAAACTTAACCGAGATATTTAGGATCTTAACCTAACCTGGAAATTTCAAGACTCTAGGTCGTTCCTTTCGAGAGTTACAGCGCACACAACCGGACGGACAGAATTAATTTTGACCACGGCTTCTTCATCAGTGAGTTCAACCTAGTCGTTCGAGACCAATTTCGGCTCAAAATTCGAAAATTATAGACATCGTGACGAAGTGAAAACGCGCTGTTCCCTAGAACAAGCGCGTAAAAATTGGATGTATAACTGTGATCTGTTTGAACCGTGCGTTTCAGGAGAAAGAGTAATCAAGATTTTCAGAATGATTTCATTTGCAATCTTCGAGATAATTTCTTACAGTTCCATGAATCGGCGAAACTTCAACTAGGAAACCTTTCGAAGTAGTATGGAAGTGATTTCTGATGAATATTTATCATACAACGATAGAATTCATACCGAAAAATTTATTTCATTCCGAGCAACCATATCAAAGCTACAAAAGAAGGACTGATTCATTTTGGAAATAACAAGAGTCTGTATCTTTTAACCGGATGAGCCGAATCTGGAAGAATGGATTGTGAAAAAAGTGTTTTATTCAATGAGAATTATTCAAATTAATGTACACCTTGATTGAAGACTCACCTAATATACATATACTTGCATGGCAGAATTATCTTTACCTACAGTAACTACTAACGATGATGAGTTAGTATGAGCAAGAAAAGAACATTAACGGGAAATTTGCCCACGATGCTGAGAACACAATCAACCTTTGTGTGAAATATGCAGCGTAATCGAATTGATGCCGAAATCTATTGCAAAGATCATCAACTGAATAATTATGTTCCAAAATAGAAATTGAATAGAAACGAGTAGTGCAAAATATTTACAAATTATCTAGAAAAACTAGTTAATAGATCGATTTGTGAATAATCAACAGCGTGTCTTTTATTTGTTTTCGGCATTTGCAACCTCCAAAACGTTAACTGTGAGATGCCTAAATGAAGGGTGTTCCAAAATAGGTGCATCAACGGTCAACTGTGGATTTCTCATGAGAAAATAACATTTGTTTTTCTCCTCAATTATTTCCAATGGGTCTTCGTTTAAGAGATATATCGTCGTTCACAAAACGTTCGACTTCGGATCAACTCGTAGATTAAGGTTTTCATTCGATGGTTGGGTTGACAATGAACTGAAATCGAACACAGAATTTATTGTTGACTGCCAATCAAGCCCTTGATCAGGCAATCAGGCAATCAAAGTTTTGTGGAACCGGCCGATAGGGTATCAAAAATTTATATTTTTTTCAGTTTTTGCTAATATCTCAGGAACCATTCGAATTACGAAATTGAGATTTTTCAGATACATTGTCACTAACAATAGCTACCTTCTTGCTTTCCACTCGCTTTCACTAGATGTGCCAGTGGCGGAGAGATTGGATTCGTACAAAGGTTTCACCCCCCAACTGGTACACCACTGGAAAAATTTGTGCTTCATATGAAAGAAGTACGGTTAATGTTAAAGTTTTGGGTCCCCGCTGATATTGAGTTTTTATTACTAAATTTAGTCTCCTGAACACGAATCTGCAGTCAAACCTCGGCAGTCTACCTTATTTTCAAAGATATGGGCTCCCAAAGTTCCAAACATGTCAAGAGTAAATTGATTTACTCTTCAGATTCAAACAGGCACTGTCCTAAACTAAACTAACCTAACCTAACTAAGTACTCAATATATCCTAAACTAAGAATTTTTATTAATTATTTAACCACCCAAAAGAAAAATTTCAAAATATTGGGCTTGTAAAATATCAATTCGAATTTCGCAATTGTTACTTCTCTTCGTAACAAATCGCATCGGTCTACGACGCATGACGATGGACATTAGCTTTGCGCCTTTACCAAATTTCAGTTGTATGAGCGAAAGTAAGCAGATTTTGAGGTTAAATGGCAATTCGCTAATTTCGTGTCTATTCAAAAAATAATTAATATTCTCAAGGAAACTCATAATGAATTGTTAGGCAAAGGTTCATAGATGATATATTGACTAACAATTACTGGTTTGTGTTTTTTTATAGTGGAAAAAGCGATCTGAAAATGGACATGTTGGGAACTTTGGGCGCCCATAATTTAGAAAATAAGGTGGAACGCCGAGGTTTGACTGCAGATTCGTGTTCAGGGGACTAAATTCAGTAAGAAAAACAAAATTTAAACTCAATAGCAGCGGGGACCCAAAACTTTTATATTTACCAGAAGTACTCCTAAATCATTGCTGCAAAGTGAACTGTTTTCAGGAAAACTGGCATTTCATGAACAATAATAATTTGCTAACACATTGGTTATTTCTTGTTATTGGAAAAATTAGTACCTAGTGTAAATTAACAAGTTTAATAATTTCAACCAAATTTGACAACTTGGTTTTTAAGTTTAAATTGCGAAGTTATTTTTCATTATTTGTATCGACCGTAATTGACAAGATTACAAGAATTGCTCGAAATTACCCCTGTTGGCTGAAATGCACGCATTACAGTAACGTCTGGATCATGTTCCTATGAACGTTGTTCATAACCTGAGGCGTAGGATTTTTAATTTGCTCTGCTGCGGATTCAACTCTAGCTGTCAACTCTTCTACGGTGTTAACAGCAGTTTCATAGACAATAGTCTTCAAGTGACCTCATAAAAAATAATCAATGGTAAATGTGTTAATTGTCATACTGTTTTAATTTAATTTTGATCATAAAATGCCTGTTTTCTCGAAATTAATAAAACCGAGTAAAGTTCAAGGAAGTTGCTATTTCTAGTGACAATGTGTGTAAAAAATTCCATTTTGTAATTCAACAGTTTATGAGATATCAGCAAAAATCTAAAAAAAAGTAAATTCTTGACTCCCTGTATCTCTGAAACGAACACCCGTATGGAAAAATGGAAGAGGAAAATTTTTTTATTTTTTCATGAAGAATCCACAGTTGACGGTTGATACACTTATTTAGGAACACCCTGGATAATAAAAAAGTCATTGAAGTTGTATTAAATAAGTTCATTAAATAATGCACTCACCTTAAGTTTCTTACATACATGAAGCAATAGGACGAAAATATCATATCAAACCTATTCTCCAATGTTTGAGGCAGTTGAGTTGTTTCAATATCCATTCTCAAAAACGATATATTTGGAATCTTATTATTTTCTCTACAATATTGAATCATCTCTTCGTCTACGTCTAGAGCCATTATTTCTTTATAGTTACTTGGTAACAATGGATGTAAAATGTCGGATAAGATTCTACCATCTCCACAACCAACATCCATGACGCTGTACGGTGTCTTTCTAGGTATATTCATTAATTTTGTATAAGTTCCATAAACTTTTTTTATGAAAGCTGCATGATAAACTGCATGCTTGGAATATTTTAAAACGTGTTTGGCCATTTCGTCACGAACAACTGACACCTTTATACTGATTAAGTATCATTTCTAAAAACAGACCGGTCCATCTAATATACGGATTCGATAGGCATGCTAGCGTATGCCGTATGATAAGATTAGGTGATGTTGAAATAGAACAATGAATTTCCTGAAACACAAAAACAACAAAATTCTGAATTCTGTTTACCATCTGACTAAGGACCAGTCAGAGATGGACTGGGAAACAGAGTCTAAACAAACTTGTATTTCTGTACAAGTGCAATACTACAGTAGATACAGTATTTGTGTACACAGTTCATACACTCAGAAAAAACTATACTTGCGTAATCAACAAAGCTGTAAGTAGGTTAGAGTGAGTGTTTTATTGATATGACAGTAAATTTTCTCGATTATGGTAAAATACTATAGATACAACAGAGAATTTGTAGTTACTTCAATGGCAAATGTCGCTGAAACAAATAATTCTCTATTGGAGGTTCAGAACTTCATTTTATGCAGTGCATTTTTTCATTGTGGGGAAAAAAGCTCGTGTCAAATATTGACAGAAATTTTATTAATTCAATAGAATATCATCTATATACTCAATACTAATGATTTCAAATATCAGATACATAGTGAAATCTATTGTCTTGACAGGTATACTGACACCAAAGCAGTCCTAATTATTTTGGAATATAAAACATAGTTGTACAGTTCAAAATGAAAATACTACTAGTATATTCCCAGTGAGTCTGTTGTGCTGAAAGAAGTTTTCCTGCATATTCAATGTCGAGACTTTTGAACGTAGTAGACTTCTATATTTCCAACAAAACAAAAACACTGACATATTAACAATTGCCACTGTGAGAGCTGAATGGCACCGAAATCTTTCTGAATCAAACTGGCTTTCAATCATATCGCTACTTTGTTATGTGCTTCTTTCTCACGAGACATGGTGGTTTTAAATCCGAATATTCAAAATGCATTAGCAATCAAGAAGTTTCCTGGTCAGAGAAGTTAATATGAAATAACTATTCAAAGAAGTGGAATTCGAGAGGTGAAAAGAAATGCGTAGGTAAGTACTTAAATTTATTTCAAGAATTTATTATAAACACTGTGAAATATCTTTCTGCACATTTGTTGAATTCTTTAGGACTCATTGGATTTCAGGAAAAATATTGAGTGACTGACTCTTCAGAACCTGTCATTCATTAAAGAGTGATGTTCAAAGCTGTAACTTAAATCGTTGAAGTTCCAATTCTTTTATAATAAATTACAGGGCTGCTCTTCTTAATAGGGATACTCAAATTGGAGTCTATTCATTGAAATGGAGTAAATGATCAGAAAAGTTTGAATTGGAACGAAATTGTGTATTTCTTCAAACGAAATAACATTAAAAAAATGGAAACATCCTATTTTCAAAGTGATAAGGACTGAAAGAACGAAAAAAGTCTTCCTTGAAGACTGTTTCTTGATGTAGAATTTGTTGAAAAATAAGTTGCACTTTGTCATTTAGTTTTGAGTTTTCATAAGATATACAGGGTGTTTCATCATAAGCTGGTCAAAAATATATAGCCGTATATATGACATTGGGAAAGTCATTTTTGCCTTATGACATATACCCCTTTTTCGAAGCATAAGCGAGATACAGGGTGTTTAATATCAACTTTGAGTAGTATTTATATGGAAAAAAAGTAATAGCTTCAACTTCAGAATCAGCTCAATATCTTATTTTCCTGGAAAAGTATGTCCCCAATCCCCATTGTTAACAATAATTCCAAAGTAATGTCCCATTTTGTGTATATATTCGCAGGCTTCGGTAGATATTTTAAGCTTTGGGATAAATATTTTCGTCCAAAGTCTCAAAGTCTAAATCGATCTGAAAAAAAAAGGAATAAATAATATTTGGAAATTTATACTGTTTCATTTTTCAATATACGGGGTGTTTCATCATAAGCTGGTCAAACATATATAGCCGTATATATAATAATAATAATAATAATAATAATATTGTCTTTATTTCACCAAATTGAACCCCAAGGGGAAGTTCACCAAGAAGGTGCTCTACCACTTAACCCTTGTTACATAAATAATTGAATTCGAATGATCATTGAAAAACAAAAAAAGGAGAATATAATGGAAATGAACAAAATAAAGCAGAACTAAGATAATAATAGAAAAAAAGCATTCAAGACATTGAGTACTACTATCGTTTCTGTAGACAATCAGGAACTTTACACATTTATCGTACGGAAAAGATGAGCCCTGATTTCTTTCCTAAATCTAACCATTGTGAATTTTTTATATTCGGTTGGAACCTCATTGTAAAACTTCACTATATTATAAGAGAAACTTCTTTGAAAGATCGATGTTCTGTGCTGGGGACAAGAAAGCAGATTCCTATGCCTCACGTTCAAGTTATGAATATCAGTTCTATACCTCAGTTTCTTGTGAAGATATGGCGGACACTTCTCAATTATGACTTTGTGATAAGTACACAGGGCATAATATTCAAAACAGATTTTCATAGGCAACCAACATAACTCCTTCAACTTATGCGAAACATGCTCATATTTTCTGATCCCATATACAAACCTAATGCAGCTATTTTGAACACGTTGAATTCGACCTAATGTCTCTTGATCAAGACAAAAGCTATAAACAGGGGAGCAATAATTAAACTTAGACAAGACAAGACTCTCACATAGAACCCCTTTTGTAGGGATGGGCAAATACGATCTATGCTGGTACAGCATCCTAAGGGCCCCATAAGCTCTCCGAACTGAACACGCCACATGTTCACGAAATCTTAATGAGCCATCCACAACCAAGCCCAAGTCCCGAGCGTTCTCTACAAAATGTATATTATCACCACCAATTACAGGCCTAAAATTATTTTCAACGAAACTTCTTATATTTTTGGAACCAAAGACCAGAGCGAATGATTTTCTTGAATTCAAAATGAGGGAATGTTTCTCCGCTATGAGTGCCAACCGATTCAGATCTTCAATAATTCTCATGGTTGCGGTATTAAAATCTTCAATGGAGAAATCGAAAAAAAGTTGAAAATCATCAGCAAACATGTGAACCTTGCCGTGACGGATGAACTTGATGAATTGGCTTGTGTATATTATAAATAGAAGAGGCCCGAGAACCGATCCCTGAGGTACCCCACTCAGCACAGACTTAGCAGAAGAGATTTTATCACCCAACTTCACGAATTGTGTACGCCCAGTGAGGTAAGAGCTCAGAAGGCGAAGAGCCTCACCTGACACTCCACAAGACTTCAAAATAGCCACAAGAACATCATGCCGCACAGTATCGAAGGCTCTACTGAAATCCAGCAGGAATAACATTGCACACTTAGAATCATCAATGGACCGAAAAATGTCATCAGTCACATCGAGAAGGGCACCGGTAGCACTGTAACCTTGACGGAAACCTGACTGAGTCGCAGGAAGAATCCCATTCAGCTCAAAATACTCAGAGAGTTGGACTGCCATTATTTTTTCTAGAAGTTTAGATAAACCAGGCAGTATACTGATCGGTCTCAAATCTGAAAGCTCATGTGGACTACCATTCTTTGGGATAGGAGTGACCTGAGCACACTTCCAAGAAGTAGGGAACTTTGAACTCAGTAAAATACTGTTGAAAATATTGACAAGAAATGGAAGAATATGAGGACAACAAATTTTAATGAACGATATCGAGATATTATCAGAACCCGGCGCACTATTCTTGATTTTTTTCAGCTCTGCAATTATATCATTTTCTTCCACTAAGCGGAAACTGAAACATTCAGAACTTATTGGATTGTCTCTGTAGTAGTTAGTAACCGAATTGTCCGAATTGTTACCCGGAATATTCAAAAAATAATCATTAATCTCATCAGGATCTCCAAACTTCAATTCGACATCGGATCGTGACTCATTCAAAATACCTAAAGACTTCAACTCCCTCCATTGCTCCTTAGCAGACGCATTCATAGAAATATTCTGAAAATACTTCCGCTTTTCCCTCGTTATAGCGTGGTTTACTGAATTTCGCAGGCGCTTGTACTCTTCCCACCTTACTCTTAATCTGCTACTCCTATATCCCCTCCCAGCTTTATCCCGCTCCTTCATCATTTCCCGCAACTCGTCAGTCATCCACGGCGCGCGCCTCTTAGAAATTCTTACAACCCTAGGAGGAAAATGTTTATCGAAAAGATCCACCAAAGTCTCAGAAAACAGTCTTACCTTATCATCAACATCAGTCATGTGATATATATTCGGCAAATCCGAATCTAAAATATCATCAAACAATAACTGTTCATTGAATTCTCTACAGTCCCTCAGTGTCAAAATTCTGGGCTTAAACTTTGGTTTTTCAATTTTCACAGTACATCCAATACATTCATGTCGAGAGAAATCAGATGGACAAATGAAAGTAGAACCGATTATTTTGTTTTCATTACATATTATAACATCTATGAGAGACTCGGAACCCGTCGCAATGTGGGTTGGTTCCTGTACTAGTTGTTGCATACCGATAGAAGAGAGCATAGAACTGAAATACCTTACTGACGGTAAACGATCATCAAGAAAATTTATGTTAACATCTCCAACACAGATAACATTTTCACATTTGAGCAATGCATAATTCAAACTATACTCTAAGGCATCAGTAAAAAGTTTATATGACAAGTTAGGCGGCTTATAAACTACACCAATAATCACAGAAATTCCATTATGTTGTATCTTAACGAATAATTGCTCGATATTCGAAGTGTTAGAAATATCAACTATTTCATAACGAAATCTACAATTTATATATAACATAACCCCACCTCCTCTCTCACCAGTGTTTCTGTCACGTCTTGAAATATTAAAATTAGAAATCATCAAATTCTCCGAACTAATAGAATCATGACATTAGGAAAGTCATTTTTGCCTAATGACATATACCCCATTTTCGAAGCATAAGCGAGATACAGGGTGTTTAATGTCAACTTTGAGCAATATTCTGATAGATGTGGTGAGATATGCATGAACTATGAAATAACGGCTTTTGGTCACATCTTAGTATTTTTTGGTGGTCAATTCAATTGTTTTGTAGAACTTTGAAAAAATATTCCAAAATGGCGGAAAACCTACAAAGTTGAAAGATTTTGTTTTCGATTGCCGAATTGGATAGCATTATTTCAATGTACTCAATTTTCTTAGGTTTTCCGTGAAAAAATTTTTTCAGAATTCAAACTCAACTTTTTTTTTACATGTCTACAGTCAAAAAAAACTTTCAACCAAATTGTTGAAATCTTTTGAGGTTGAACTGACCTTCATTCTGAACACCGGTGTGAAAACAGAATGAAAAAATATCCATTGGTTTTCATTTTATAGCCTTCCGAAGATTCCGCTCGGAGTACTTAAATAATTTTTATTCAAGAAATTGGTGGCCCTACGGATGCCAAAATTATGCTAATAGGCCTTCAGAATGACCTGGATAGAAATATGAATTTATCAAGAAAACAAATATTTTCTGAAAAACTGGTGGGAATCGAACTCTCTCCGCATTTGGAAAATAGTCTCATATTCGATTAACTACCGTTGCTTGGTAACGGACATTATTTTAATCAGAATAAATCCAATTTATACTCGGAATATTGTCCGTTAGTGGAGCAAGTTCGATTCCCATCAAAGATTTTTGAAAAAAAAATTTATTTTTAATAAATTCATATTTCTATATCCAGGTCATTCTGGGGGCCCATCAGCACAATTTTGGCCTCCGTAGGGTCACCAGTTTCTTGAATAAAAATTATTTCTCGCTTATGCTTCGAAAACGGGGTATATGTCATAAGACAAAAATGACTTTCCCAATGTCATCTATACGGCACCCTGTATATTGAAAAATGAAACAGTATAAATTTCCAAATATTATTTATTCCTTTTTTCAGATCGATTCAGACTTTTAGACTTTAGACGAAAATATCTATCGCAAAGCTTAAAATATCTACCGAAGCCTGCGAATATATACACAAAATGGGACATTGCTTTGGAATTATTGTTAACAATAGGGATTGAGGACAAACTGTATAAAGCAGTTCCAGGAAAATAAGATATTGAGCTGATTCTGAAGTTGAAGCTTTTACTTTTTTTCCATATACTGTAACGTTACAAAACGCTCCACTGTCGATTTCAGTTTCCATCGCGAAAATACGTCATACTAATAATTTCAATTCCAATCGCAAGAAAAAACGCCTTACTGAAATTATATGATCGGTCGCTAAAGAACGCTCTTCGCTTTGACGGTTGAGTGTGTGTTTCGCATGCGCGACCCTTCCAAGTCGGTCCAGCCGATGGAAAATTCTTTCCTTTTGGTGCGTAGGTAGTTGAAGATTCAACACCTTGCTAGAGTTTAACGAATAAACGAACTTTGTAATCCATTAACATCGTGGAATTTTGAAGTTTTATTGTTTCTTATAAGACGTCTATTCAAAAGGCGTATTTGTACCGGGGCTGTCGCCCGCTGAATCATCTTTGTACCGGGGCTACCGCCTACTGCATCATCTTTGTACCGGGGCTATCGCCCACTGAACCATCTCTTCACCGAGCTACCGACTACTGGATTATCTTTTTACTGGGACTAATGCCCATTTTAATATCCTACTACCGGACCCAGAGTTTGACTGAATCATCTTAGTACTAGAAGCAATTATTACTGGATTATCTTAGTACTGGAGCTGATCATGGCTGGAATACCTTTATACCGAACGAATTATTACTGGAATATCTTAATTCTGGACTTTGCTCTCGATGGAATCTCTTAAAACTGGACTACCTGCATAATACCTGCATTTTGGAGGATCATACCGTCGGATCCTTTACCATTAAGATAAGTGCTTCTTCGAATCCCGGATCTCAGATTCACTGTACCTAAATTTGTGTTTGTAAATAGCAATTTTAATTGTAAAGTTGAAATAAATAAATAGGGAGTAAGAGGTTTCATCATTACCACCAGATTAACGACTAGGGATACATTCAGGAGTTAATTTAATTTCACTGGCGCAGGTAACGTGGGGCCACGAGTAACTTTTTTTTGAGTAACATTTTTTCCCCGAGTGTGTCTGTTTCGTTTTTCTGGTTGTGAAGGTGACTTCGTTGTGAGTCTGAGTTCCGAGATTGAATGTTTGATATTACTATCTTTCAACTTTTACCTTATCATTATCTTATATTAGTATTGTCTGAATAACTGAATCATGAATCCCGATAACTTTAAGTCTCACGAATTGAAATATGTACTTTATTTTCGATACCTTTAATTTTTGGTAGGCCTGGTTGATGGCGGGCTTAGTTTTTGGAGCCATCATACGCTTGGGAAGTTGACCGTCGACTATCTGATGGGTCAAATCAATTCTTATCGTCGGTTTATTCGTGAACGATTGTAGTGTGTTCGTGTGATGGTAATTTGTTGTTTGCAGTATGTCTGTCTAGCAAGGTGTATGAAAGTTATCGCATCCACCAAAAGTGGAATATTCTATTTCTTAATATGTGTGACGAAAGCAGTCATGATTCTGGATGGAGATAATGATTGATCGTTCTTTTTGTGTATCTAAATTTCCTTATACCTTTTCTCCCTTTTCCTATCGCAAAGAGTTTTCTCCCTGTTGGTACAAATATATATGTTTTTTTTTCTGTCTCTGTATGGCAATTTCGAAATATTAATTTTTGAAGTTCACAGCAACTATGCAGCCTTCATTGGAAATTTGAGCGTAGTCTGCGGTTTACTTTGAAGTTTTCTCTTCGATTTGTCATAACCTGATCTTATCTTTTACCGTGTCTTATGACAACTACCGTATCTTTTACCTTATGCCTGTTGGCAATACCGTATCTAATTTTGTGTCTCTGACACCTATCGTATCTTTATCTTATGCCTGTTGGCAATTATCGTATCTATCTTTTGTGTCTTTGACACCTACCTTACCTTTTCTAATTTTTTGAAGTTTAGAGCGGCTATGCAGTATCTTGATTGAAAATTCAGCGTAGTTAGCGATTTACTTTGAAGTTTTCTTAAATCTGTGAGTCTCTTAGAGATTCTTTTTCTTGCATTTTTGGATTCAGTTATTGTTTGTGCCAGCGGGCGGACACTTCTCTTTCTCTTTCCTTACCTGTTGTTTGTATCTATCACTGTAACCTATTCCTATTATCTATCCCTGTTACCTATTATCTATCCCTATTACCTATTTCTATTACCTATTTCAGCTTCCTTATAACGAACCTACCTTGCGATTAATAATCGCTGGCGCCCAATCTTATCGTTTCTTTCCTACGTATTTCCGGGATTGTTTTTCCAATTTATTATCTACTTTAATTATTTTCGCATATTGGGGATCACTTTCTAGGACAGGCCTGCTTGGGTAGTGATCTTTAATACACATTTTTTAACATCTTCAGTCAGATGAATTAGCTTTAAATACCTCTTGATATTATTGGTTACATCATCTACACCTACATCTCTAACACCTTCAGTGAGATTGATTAATTAGCTTCAAATTTCGAGCTTTGAAACTTGGAAAGCCACCTCAGGATATGATCAATCGTACCTTGCCTGATAGTTTTTTGTTGATTACCTTGTCCCTTTTCCTTTCCTTTTCATTTTTTGTCTGCATTGTGCCACTTGTTAGACTTCATTGCTCCGGAAAGAAATATCTTCATCTTGAAAACTGTTGCCTATCGTTCATTTCGTCAATTTTATCGATTTTGAGTACCTCAGTCTGGATGATTTCGGGATTTGATTCGTGTAGACTATATTACTTGTCGATGAGTCGATACCTATCTTTTCTTATATCTACAAGTGTTGACTCCTAACTTCATCTACTGACTTCTCTACCTGTACGACGATTTTTACCTAACTTTTTTCTGTAACTTTAACATTGTCTTTTGAGTTTTGATTTCTCTTTTATTGTTTCAGTTATGCTGTGCGACCTGCAAGATTAATTTCCCTTTCATCCATATGAATTAACTTTCAATTTGGCATTTAACGTTAAAGAACTTTATTTTCCTCATAGTAATTATTCTATTTTTCAAAATTAATCGGAACCTATTGGCTTTACATTTTTGTAAAAAAAATTTCTTCAAAATTTTTTTTCCTAGTAAGTGGTGTGTGTAACGTTACAAAACGCTCCACTGTCGATTTCAGTTTCCATCGCGAAAATACGTCATACTTATAATTTCAATTCCAATCGCAAGAAAAAACGCCTCACTGAAATTATATGATCGGTCGCTAAAGAACGCTCTTCGCTTTGACGGTTGAGTATGTGTTTCGCATGCGCGACCCTTCCAAGTCGGTCCAGCCGATGGAAAATTCTTTCCTTTTGGTGCGTAGGAAGTTGAAGATTCAACACCTTGCTAGAGTTTAACGAATAAACGAACTTCGTAATCCATTAACATCGTGGAATTTTGAAGTTTTATTGTTTCTTATAAGACGTCTATTCAAAAGGCGTCTTTGTACCGGGGCTGTCGACCGCTGAATCATCTTTGTACCGGGGCTACCGCCTATTGCATCATCTTTGTACCGGGGCTATCGCCCACTGAACCATCTTTTCACCGAGCTACCGACTACTGGATTATCTTTTTACTGGGACTAATGCCCATTTGAATATCCTACTACCGGACCCAGAGTTTGACTGGATCATCTTAGTACTAGAAGCAATTATTACTGGATTATCTTAGAACTGGAGCTGATCATGGCTTTAATACCTTTTTACCGAACGAATTATTACTGGAATATATTAATTCTGGACTTTGCTCTGGATGGAATCTCTTGAAACTGGACTACCTGCATAATACCTGCAGTTTGGAGGATCATACCGTCGGATCCTTTACCATTAAGATAAGTGCTTCTTCGAATCCCGGATCTCAGATTCACTGTACCTAAATTTGTGTTTGTAAATAGCAATTTTAATTGTAAAGTTGAAATAAATAGATAGGGAGTAAGAGGTTGCATCATTACCACCAGATTAACGACTAGGGATACATTCAGGAGTTAATTTGATTTCAATACTACGGTCGGAAGCTTTATTTTTGAATATTTGTGTCACTTTTATCATCAGACAAAATGTAAAATCTACTAGTACTAAATAAAACATTTATAATAATCTTCTTGCACCACTAGGACTTCAGTTGTAGAAATAAATTGATTTTTCTCGAATCATGTATGTATTTATTACTTGATCTATCCATTCACCTAACCCATACATGTCATTAATTTCACACATCAATGTGAAAAGTTTTTCCATATATTGTAAAGATATTGAAATGTTCCAGCCGTTACTATTCGGAAGTTCAGTATAATTAAAACAACTTTTTTGTACTATGTTTTACTATACAACCTGTAGCAGACGCAGTACAAGCCCTGTTCCTTAAGCAGAAGTTCTATTAGGAGCATACAATACCTCGAATATAACAAGGTGACATCTGGAGGCTAGAGTTCGTTTTTTTGAAAAAAAATTTTTTTGTGAAAATTATCAAAAAAAATTGTAAAATGCGCAATGGTGCCACTTTTTTATATTCAAGAATTCTTCGGAAAATAAAAACTGAAATGCAGTGAAAAATCGAAAAATACCTAACATTGCGCATTGACATTGAAGAATTAAGTACATCCCAAAAAAAGTGTTCAAAAAAATTCTCAGTGAAGCCTGTAGAACGACACCCCGTTTTCTCTTATAAACCTGGACATTTCTCCGAATTCTAATATTTCACGCGCATATAGGCGACGTTTAAGCATGTAGACCGGGTCCAGCGGCCTGGCCTTGAAATATAAGCGAGGTTTGATGAAATTTAAATGTGACTGTGTTGCCCAGCTGTAATTTACTACAACGTAGTATTGTTTCCTCTTAAGCGATTGGAATAAGTTGTAGGCTCAGCAGCAAGCTTTTGGTATTCAGGCAATGTATCTAGGTTCTGATTATTTATTCTACAGTATTTCTGTTAACAATAAGTAGGAATATAATATAGGTAACAAATGACACAAATAATGATTACAATAATTTCATTTCGAGAACACTTGCTGCTTTGATATTGAGAAATGAGGACTGTTATCATAAAAATAGTTTTCAGTTATAATAACGAAAAAGTAATTGGATCTATGAGATATTTCCGCATAACAGAAGATTGACTGTTCAAATTACAACATTTAAGATCACCAAATAGGGATCTCAGGATTGCTGTACCAACCTATTTTCTCTGCTATATTTATATACCAATGAAATTTTCTGAGTGTTAAATGGCTCTGCATCAAGCTTATTGTACAGGGTGAATGAATTTTGAAAATTTTCTGGATTTTTGTTGGAAAACGTATTTTCAGAGATGTTAGGTGCATTTTTATTTTCATCGAAATCATTAATGGATTAACCTGTATCTTTCTCTTTTCCGGTGGAGAACAAATGAAGAGGGAGAGGGAGATACACCGATAAATCAATTCGATGAAAATGAAAGCTCACCCCTCTAGTCAGATTTCGATCAAATTTGGCCCAGACTTCGGAGTCAATACATTATTTATGTATACAAGTATAGTAGTCCTGTACTGTAGTAAGTCTATTGTAAAACATGAACAAATTTCAAGAATTTCCTGGATATAACGCATAATGTCGGTAATTTTAGAATTTTGTGTTGAAGAGGGTCGTCAAAGTTTAGGTTGGACTCTCTGAAGAAGAATCCGTGGTCAAATTCATTTCTGTCCGTCCGGCATTGTGTGCACTTACTTTCGAAGTAGAGCTTCTAGTGCCTTTCAGGTTAGGTTTGGATATAAATATCTCGGTTCAGTTCGTTGAAGGGCTGAATTTGACAAACAGTTTCAATGTTACAGTCATCTGAAATTCTGATTTTTCAATAACTCCAAGAGTATTCATTTGATCCAACTGAAACTTGATTTGTATATCCATTGTATCAACTTCAAGATTTGTGCAGAATTTCGCAACGATCTTAGGTATTATTAAAGTGCCAAAGATTTCCTGAATTTCAGCAGTTTTTGAAGTACTCAGTCATGAACCAGTGAGGAAACATTATAAAAAGGCCACCAAAAGATACGACAGATATAAAAGGAGCAATAAGACGCCCTGAAAGAAATGCTATTTGAAGATGAATTTATAAACTACTCTTCATGATAAGCGAAAAACTAGATGTTATATAGGCGTCAGTTAACAAAAACACTGAAGAGATGAGGGCCTTCAACGCGAAGGTGGATAACCTTATGCAAGCGGAAAAATCATTAACATTTTGTATTCACAACCTGTCCAAAAAGTGCAAGAAAAAAACTTAATGGATAACACACTGAAAATTTTCAATGAAAAGATTAATATTAACGTTGGCAGTGAAGACATTATGAAGTGTTACAGATTCGGTCGAAAAATGGGGAAACCTCGTCCAGTTACAGCAGTTATAGTACGTTTTGAAAGATTGGGCAAATCAGAGAATCCCAGTTAAGATAAAAACCTTAGAAACACATCGAGAGAGATACCGATAGTGAGAAAGGTTGCCTCGGAGTCTTCTCGTGCTCAGGATCGTGTAGCTGAGAAAGACACTTCGGAAGAAGATATCCATGAAACTGGTGAAGATCTCAAGAAATCGTCCAGTATTCCATCGGCAGTGTTTAAGCAACGGAATCGAAAATCAATTACTGGCATATATCAAACTGGTGGATTGAGGAGTATCCCCAGAGTCTCGCATCTGCATGTCACACGGTTAGATCCCACTACCAGTGGGAATGAACCAAGGGCTTTACTAGAGAAGACTGTTACACCTGTCCACTGTTTGAAATTGATCTCTAGAAGGCCCGAGCTCTACTCTTCGTTCAAGGTCACGGTTTATGCGCACCAAGTGGACGTTCTACTGGATTCCAGTGTTTGGCCGAATGGAGTGGTGGTCAATCGTTTTTTCCAAAGAAGCATACCAACAGTTTTGGGAGATCCCCAAGTGAGCAAACAGAACGCCACTTGTCCCTTGGAATTTTAGCAGAATGTATGCGGGGATTGCTTACTAAATTAGTCAATTTGTCGTCGTCTATCATAAATTGTGAGTATGACATCATTATCTTCACTGAAACCTGGCTAGATCCAGGAATCTTAAACTCTGAACTGAATATTCCTGATGTTATTATGTATAGGAAAGAACTGAGCTTACTAACACAAAGACGCGCGGGGAGTGTTTTATATTCGGTACTGTGTTGGGAACTTCTGCGAAGATGCCAGTGCCCCAACGGTTGAATTTGGAATCTGTCCAAGCTAGTAGTTTTATATGAGCAAACCGTAGAAATGTGGTGGAAAACGAATACTTATTAAGCAGAGCTTGAATGTTTAAAGGAATTATTATAATTTTGTGTAAGATTTCTTGAGAAGGAACATTTATTTTGGATCACGATATGAAATCGTGCTTTAATCCATTCCTGGAGGATGATTTATGTGTTATTTTAGTGTATGTTGCTTGGTGGATCAAAATGAACCACTATCTAAGTTCACTTGAATTTCTGGAAAAATAGGCACCTCAATAAGTAATTTAAGGACTCTTATTATTGTGAAGAAGTGCTGAATGCAGGCTATTTTATGTGGTAAATCTAGAACAGTCTAAATGATATGACTTGTTCTCTTTGTTCAAAAACGAGTGAATAAATAAAATGAATACAGATTTTCTACTTTAGTTCTTTTGCATCGTTTTTCTAAAGAAAAGGAAACAGATAGACATATGATTGCATTTATTTTCATATTACAGCAGCTCAAGATACACACATACAAAATGGAAAATGTCACAGCTGGTTCAACCTACCTATATAGAAATGAAAAATATTAATGTATTTACATGAATAACTTCAACTATTATCAACTACAACAGTACATATATCTGGTTTTTGTCAGGTTTTCAACCAGATCACTCTTTTTAAATATGGTTTTGTGTTGTATGTGAATTAGGTAGCTGCAGAAGGTAGTTTCTCTGAAGCATTTTTCATCAAAATTCTTTTATTTTCATTTACACTTAAAAACATCATGACATGAAGTTGTTTCAGAATGAATACCTTGTAATTTACCTTTATGAAATGCAGTGAACATACTTTCATGTAATTCGTGACCTGTTTTCCAATCTTCGAATTCTAAATCTAGGCCTTTCTTCTATCATTGAGTTCCCTGCCAAATGTTGTTTCCAAATGAACTTTACTTTCATTTGGCTTTGGAAAAAATGAAAACTTGAGGCAGTAGATGATCCTTTCTATTTTGACTATGAATAACATTGAGTTGAGGCACACAACAATAGTCATTTCGGAAGGATGCCATTTCGAATTAATGCAATCGAAAATTTTAATCGGAAAGAAAGGAATCGATTGATGAATATCACGAACACTTTCGGTATACCAAAATTTCAACTCGAAGAACAACACAAAAGCTCGGAAATGAACAAAAGTAAGCAAAATAAATAGCTTGGAAGTGTTCGAATTTCTATCACCAGAGGGCGTATCGCTTAGCAGTAGTTGCGAATACTTGTCAAATGTTGGCCTGGATCAAGGGCCATTGTGACGTAGTAGATGATTTATTCTTGAATTACCCGAACTTTAAACTTTGTGTTTTCGGTGATTACAATCTTAGTTTGTCGGAGTGGTGTAGTGGCAATATGAGACTAAGCGTAAAGCCTTATACAGGTGCTGCACAAAGAATTTGTGATAGCTTTAGCGCTATGAATTTGTTTCAAGTAAATACCATAAAAAATATTAGAAATAAGATTTTAGATCTTTGTTTCACAACCGAGGATAACACAACAATAGAACTTGCTGATCATGCATTATTACCTCTAGACCTTCATGGAGGTCATCCCGCTTTCAAGTTCATTTTCTATGGTAATGTAAGGCACCTCTCACAATTTCAATTATTTAAATCCCCTATCAATTTTTGTTGTGTTTGTCATAGGTCCTGGTTTAGGGTCTATTTTTTTTAGCTTTTGCGCGCATGTTCAACGTAGATGACCGCTTCGGCAGCGAATTTGAACAGGCGCGTACGCCTTCACGGCAGAGCTTTTCTAGATTTTTCTTCGATTAATTACTGGATTTCAATTCGATCTAATTTGTATTTTTGAAAATATCGAAAAAAATAACATTTTGAGTGGGAATATTCACGGAATTATTAGGCGGATTTTACCCATCCACGAATTCGACCTTCGTATTTGACGTCCAAACCTTCTCTACAAATATCGAGTTTCTGAGTGTTTCTTTCGGAAGTTATTGTGTTTACGCAGTCGGCCGTTCCGAAAATACAGATAAGATCGAATTGAAATCCAGTACTTTTAATGAGGATAATATATGATGAGAAAAAAATAAATTTGAATTTTTTTTTTAAATTGTTCTGATGACACGATCATCACGAAATTTCGCAAAATGTTGTCCTTTAATATTTCCAAACAAGCTGCGAAGTTCCATTACGATTGAATCAGTATTTCTTGATTCATACCAAAAAAAACCAATGATATTGACAAGAAAACCACGAAATTCTACATATTTTTTCCCACTATCTCCAAAACTAATGTCAGTATCGAATTGAAATTCGGTACACTGCGGTGAAATATGAAGTTCAAAGTATTACTGAAATTTATTTCGAATATGAACAATAGTTTTAGAAAAAAAATTTTTTTCACGAAAAAAATTTTGAAAATTTTTTTTTCTATTTAGTTACCATACAATTTCGACGAAATCCTACTCAAAGTTTCGTGTCGTTATGCTTCAACTAACTGCCAAGTTTCAATTTAATCGCTGCAATTGTTTCTGAGATATCTGTCTCCCTCCTCAGAATACCCATGAGATACACAAGACAATAATGCAGTTGCGACAAGGAAAAACTCCCGAACATCATAATATAAGAGTGGAAACCTTGAAGAACATATCTGATGGGATAATAAGCCCTTTGACCATTTTGATGAACCGTTTGTTTTGGCAAGGGATACTTCCCTAAACGACCCTAAATTGGTCGGGAGCAAATGGTGCATATCGATGGAGGATTGATTGAAGTAATGAATGTGAAATGCGGAGTGCCACAAGGTACAGTCCTCGGACCTCCGTTGTTTACACTATATATTAACCGGTTGCTGAACCTCAAATCAAGGGTAAAATACTTAGTTTTGCTAAAGACACTGCACCATTTTGTGAGTCAGATTCATGAAAAAAAGTCGGAAGCTTAGGATGACTTCAGAATTCTTGGAGAGTAGTTCCGATATAACTTGTTAACCCTTAACCCAGAAAAGACAAGATACTCAGCATTTTGTTCCCACTCTAATGGACTGTCCCATATGGGACCTTTGGTGTTCGGAACGGATTCACATATCCTAGAAGCGGATTGGATCAGATATTTGGGTGTTACAATAGACCGACCACAAGTGGAACATACAAATTAAAAGTATCGTTAATAAGTCGAGAGGTATGTTGTTCAAGCAGAGATATTTGAAAGATTACCTCGATTGGAGACACCTCAAACTTATCTACTGTACTGGTAACTTTATATAAGTGTGGGAAGGGATTTTATTTCTGTTTTCTGGATGAATTGTGTTCTCATATTTGTTCACTCAGCAAAGATGTAGTTTTATTTGAATGAGGCGAGATCACGTACAAGCGATAGACTCTCGGAGCTAGAGCTCCTGTGATGCCAAACATTAGTTCACTTATGCTTATACCTATAGCGGTAAAATTGTTTTTAACTACAGTGAGGAAAATAAAATTTATTATTATTATTATTATTATCATTATTATTATTACTATTATTATTATTATTATTATTATTATTAATAATAATAATAATAATAATAATATGTATTTATTTTCCAAATCATCATCATTAAGACAATAAAGAGAAAACAAGTCAATAGCATTACAATTAATAAGAATAAACTACTAAATTGGCACTCACAGACATTGACATATGTTCTTAAATTCTACAATTGAATAGGGCTCAGATTTCATGATGAGACTATAACTTGATTTACGAAAATGATTATAATTCTTTATAGCTCTAAGTTCGCTTGGGAGAGAGTTGAACAATGTTATGGCAGTATACACAGGGTTGCGTTCTGTAAGGGACAGCTTATGACGGGGGAAGAAATATTCAATCACTCTCCTAGTGTTATTTGAATTCTTAAAGTCCTGAAAATACCGCCCGTTTTTGTGAAAGAAAAGTAGGGTTCTATATATGAAAAGACCAGGTAGGGTGAGCATATTTTGGGATTTGAATGTATTTCTACAAGATGTTCTGTATTTCATTCGAAACATTGTTCGCATTGCTGTTTTTTGGACAACAAAAACACGCTCTAATTGTGAGCTACTTCCCCAGAAAATAAGTCCATAGCTCAATAGGGACTGGAAGTTAGCGAAATAAACAGTTTTTAATGTATTCACATCGATCTGATCTCGCAAAGCTTTCAAAGTATATATAACGGAATTCAGTTTAGGAATCAAGTTATCACAGTGTAATGACCAATTTAGCTTATGGTCAATCATGACACCCAGAAGTTTGGTGTTGAAACTGACTTGAACGTCTTTACCCTCTAGTGCGATGCTATCAGGACATGCAATATTAGATCTAGCGTTGGAAAAGATAACAATTTTGGTTTTATCTACATTAAGATTCAGAAGATTGTTCGTGCACCAGCCCTGAATGGGGATCATAACATTTTGAACATTGCCTGATATTGTTTCAACATCTTTACCTGAAAGGATTACATTTGCGTCATCTGCATATAAAAAGGTGTCCAATTCGCCTCTAAGATCAACAGCTGGATCCACTACCTCCTTTTGAAAAACGTCAGGCAGATCATCTATGTAGACCAAAAATAGTATCGGCCCCAAGATTGTGCCCTGAAAAACACCCTCCAGAACATTATTATTATTATTATTATTATTATTTTTATTATTATCTCATTGACCGATGAATCATTGTTTTTCCTTGAATCGAAAACATCACCCATCAGTAAGATAATGGATCTAGAGAGAATAAGCATCTAAGTATTGCTGTGCGTACGCAGTATTCTAAAAAATTAATGTTTGGACAGGAATACTGAGGAATTAAATCATCGGGCCAATTTTTTATCTATGGTAACCTAAGCGATGCCAAATATCTGGAGCTTCTAGAGAATCAAATTATTCCGACAGTTCAACAGCTACCAACTCATTTAGATGACATCTGGTTTCAACGGGATGGCTATCCAAGTCATAACGAGAGAGTAGCCACACAATATCTGAAGACGACTTTTTCGGAAAGAATCGTTTCTCAAATGGCACGATCAAGTGGATAACGAAATTTTTCTCTAAATGATTTTTTTCTTCGGGGATCTGAAAAATTTAGTATACAGGCAAGAAATTGATAGAGCGAATATTAATGAACTCAGGTTCAAAATAATCCAACTTTGTGCCGAAATAGCAACTATGCCGAATCTGCTCAGAGGTATGAAATTATCTCTTTATAATAGATTCGGTTACTGTTTAGCACAACAAGGTGAATTATTTGAATATTTAATTTGAACTTATCGACTTTCTATATTTCCAAAATCATAAATCGAATCCCCCTTCAATGAAAAATACCACCTTGAAGTTTCAGCCGAATAGGTTCTACAGAACAATGAGCAAAAAAAATGAAATGGTCCTCCTGCATTTTGTTGAATGGAGAATTGTTCTGTAGACCCTGTTTGACTGCAATTTCAAGGTGGCATTTTTCATTGAAGGGCGATTCGATCGATGATTTTGGAAATATCGGGACACTGAAATTTTGAAATGGTATATCTACGGAATCATTCGTTAGTTTTTACTAATTTGCCTATTCGGCCTCAATTAAACTCCAATCTTACTCTGCAATTATCAAGCTACTGAGTAGATCCTTACGGAAGTTATTTTGTTCAATATCAGTGGTTAGGCTGGCCGTAATCACATCAACTCTAGAAAGAATCGACAAAGGGAACATATTTGAAGAGTAAGTTTTCAGTTTAATTAAGAAGAATAATTAAATGTGTTTAATTCGCCAATTATTCTTCAGATTGTTATTCCCTTTAAAAATTTTGGGTCGGATTGCAATCTAGTACTCGAACGACAATTATGTCTTAAGGTTCCTACAGAATTTCGTGAGGACCATATGAAAAAAAACTGCGTCTGGTAGAGTTAATCCTCGTATAGAGGACTGTTTTGGCAACGTAACAAGCGAGTAAAAGCTCCTGACCTCACGCCAGTGCTTTTCTAGGTTTTCTTTTTAATCCATAAAGACCATGTTTTGCTCAAAACTTGAGAATCACAGTATTACAATATAAATACTGGGCAAACCGATAAGTCTTCTGTTCTCTAGAACGAGCGGGAAATGAAAGAAATTAACTTTTTGCCTAATATGTTTCATTGAACGAAATGAATATCTGATCGAGTTGAAAAAGTTTCAAATTATTGATTTCAATATCCCCCAAGATGAATATCCGAGATTCGAAACACTGTCGTTAAGTAGTGACGATGTCGATGAACTGCTCATGTGCTACGGGAAAGTACCGATGAAACTTCTAGGGAATCACCTCATGAAGCATAGAGTGTGAACACACGCCGTTGTCCCGCATAATGTGACTGTAGGATCCAGTAAATTCGTCGATTATTTACCAGTATATTTCGTGAACGGTCGATGCAAAGGAATATTCTATATATCTTATGTTTCGGAAAATTCAAAGAATATATATCCTTTTGAACTGAAACCGATTCTTCGAGTTTTCGCTGTCTTTTATATAAGAGGAAAATTTCAAAGGAAACGGAGATATGTGTTTTGGACTATATGAATTTCTGAAATGAATTTCTTGAATTTTACTATTGATTTGTTCCTTAGGAAAATCAGGAAATCTGATTGGGCTGAACAAAGTACTCGGCTATGAAATATGAAAATTTTTGTGAAGAAAAATGTTTTTTTATAGATAATTGTTCATATTGCTATTGTACATCTACCAACTAAGTCCCATTTCGATCAGATGAATATTTTTCGAGTTATTGAAAAATCAAAATTTCAAATGGCTGTAACACGAAAACCATTGAGGAACTTGACAGAGATATTCAGCATCAAAACCTAACCTGAGAATTTCAAGACTCTAGGTCCATTCTCTCAAAAGTTCACATACACGGACGGCCGGTCGGACAGAATCAATTTTGACAACGGATCAGTTAGTCCTACCTAGTCGTTTGAGACCAATTTCGGCTCCAAATTAACCGACATCGTGACGAAATGATAATGCGCTTTACCCCAAAAACGCCTTATATGATGAAATAGGCAAGTATTTGAGGAGCATGAGATGAGTATGGAAGTCTCACAAGGCGGTTTTCCTGGGCCCCTCCTGATTGTTCGTATGTCAATGATCTTCCAAATAATATCATAAAAACATTCAGGATGGTAATGTATGCAGATGGCATAAGTCTGATAATAACATCTGAAAGCGTTGAGTCTGTAACCCTGAATACGAGTATCGTTTTTGATGAAATTAGTCAATGGTGCCACAGTCGCTTAGTTCTTAAAGCAGGAAAAACAGAATGTACCACTTTCCATACATATCGTTGAAGATTTCAAATTCCTCATTCTAACAAGATCCATGGAAAAGATATTATCATGAAGAAATCACACTCATAGGTGTTTGTTTATACACTGATATGAAGGGGGACACTCATACTGATCACCTTTATAAGAAACTGACCAGTGTTATCTACTCTGTGAATAATATGCCCAAACATCATGTTAGTGCCGAGACAATTAAGATGGTCTATTATGAAAGCTTTCAATCTGCGCTGTCTTATGGAATGATTTTCTGTGTACGTGGCACTCCGGCTGAACGAGTGTTTACACTTTAAAATCCGGTCGGCGTTTTAGAGCCTCTTGTATGGAAGCATTCAAGAAAAACAATATGCTCACGATGACAGGCCTGAACATCACACGGAGAACTTCACCCTACCTATTTCCACTTAGTTCTCTATCTCTGGCACAGGCGTACTGCGGTCTTTCAAACAGAAGGTTTACAATTTCATCCTGGACAAGAGTATCTCATCTCATCCCATCGCATGCCATTCCATTTCATTCCATTATATTATTTTCTATTCTATCCCATACTTTTCTATTCTATTTTATTTTATTCTATTATTCAATGAATTTTTTTTCTCACAATTGATCAATTCATTTCATAGATTTTTTCAATTCACATTGGAAATAGAAATTGACAATATGTGAATTTCTCGATTTTTAAATACTCGAACTAAGATGACGGATGACCATCTTGAGTTCGATATATACAGAAAACCTACTTTTTATGAGACTCTCATTCATAATAGTAGTTCACATCCTTATAAAATTAAAATGGCAGTGTTTTATTTCCTAGTAAGTGATTAATTTCGACTCCGTTGTCAGATAATGGTTTCGAAAACGAAGTTGAAATGTTAAAATTATTTGCGAAGAACAATGTCTTCGACATAGTAAATAGACTTATATTCAGAAAACAACAAGACAAACTGTTAAGAAATTTGTATACTATATTCCGCAAGTGAGCGACAAAATTCGTGATAGGTATAAATATTATGACAAAATATAAACTTTTCTGTGACTAATGTCCTGCATTTTATATTGGTCCGACAGGGCGTTCTCTCAAAGTCAAAGTGGAAGAATAAAAGAAGTCAATTCTTCAAATGAAAGGAGATAATGTAAAAACACTAGATCTTCTAGAAATTTAGGAAATATCATCGGCATATAAAAAAAACTACCAATTGTAAATGATTTATTAGAGTTCCGTTCATCTCCGGTGTCAACATCTGTAATGTGTTGTATGTTTGTGTGATCACATGTATTTTCGTTTCAGTTTTGAGAATGCGGTTAAACCTGGAACATTTATGTCAACCAGATATTTTAGATTAAAAATTGTGAACGTAGTCAAGAGTTTTATTTGTTTTCATGTTATTTTAGATTTTTCACCAAGTGTTAGGCGAACAATCGATTTGAATTAGTGTATTTGTTTCACTGCAATATTTTTTTTTTATTTTCTACATTAATTTATTTGCCTCATTTATGTCCTGCTCAGATAAAATAACAATGTAAATTGTATTCTTTTATTTAACTTTTTATATTCAACGTATCTTGATACCTAATATATTCGATAGGTCATGATTTCTTCGCATGAATCACTACAGTCGGAACATTCAGTGTTGCCTTCTCATGAAACTTAGATTCATCAGAGTCGATTCCCATCACTTCGCAAAATATTTTAGTGAAATCTTGCTCATATGCTTTTCGTTCATCTTCAGGAATGATTCTATGGATCCTATCCATAGCTCTAACAACCCCTGAAAAAATATCGTAAAAATTGTGTTTCATCAGTATATCAATTGAAATTTATAACTATATCAATTCGAAAAAATAATCACTTGAATAACATATGCCAACAAAATCCCGCATACTGTTGCTTGGATCTCGGATAGAATCGAAATGATGAACTTCTGATCATGTGATAAATTTTAAAATCTGCATGAACTTTCAATCAGCTGTGTTACAACAAAGAACTAGATTTCAACTATTATTTCAAATATAACATCACGAATGGTTGAGAAATCAGGCAGAATTATATTTTTAATCGTAGCGTGCTCTTCCTGCCCCTACTCAAGTCACGCGCCCTTTACTTTTCATCCCTTGTGCCTCGAATACCTCACGTTATCTATTTGTAGGCCTCATCAGTAAAGCAACAGAGGGTACCAGCGCTCACGCCATACCCATTAGATGCTCTCATGTGAAGATGAAGATTTGATGTGGAATGCCCAGACGAGATCCCCAGATCAAGGTTAGACGGAACGTAATACATCAAACGAAGTTGGAGCTACCTCGCACAAATCAATTATTTCAACCTCGTTATTGATTCCCTAACCAACCCTACAATAATCGATTCATCTATAGTCTCCAATCTGCACTTTTCTTAGGGCCGCACTGTAAATGCATTACAGTAGGCCGTAAATATGTATAAACGTTAGGGATTCATCTATGATGAAATTGTGAAGAGTACCTATCGATCCCAGATGTTGAAAAACCTAAAAAAGCACTGCCGTGAAGGCAGCAGCTTTTGCGCGCATGATCAATGGAGATGACCGCTTTGGCAACGAATTTGAACATGTAAGCAAAAGCTGCTGCCTACACGGCATTGATTTGCTAGTTTTTTTTCGATGAAGTACTGGATTTCAATTCGATCTGATCTGTATATTTGAAAATATTGAAAAAATAACATTTTGAATGGGTATATCTACGGAATCATTGGGCGGATTTCACGCATTCACGAATTCGACATTCGTAATTATGCCCCAAATCCTCTCTACAAATATCGAGTTTTTAAGTCGTTTCTTCCGAAACTTATTGTGTTAACGGTCGGCCGAATTCGTGAATGGGTTAAATCAAACCAATGATTCCGCAGATATACGCATTCAAATTTTTATTTTGCCAATATTTCCAAAAATACAGATAAAATAGAATTGAAATCCAATTTTCTATAGAAAAATGACAGTTTAAAGGTTCATACAGGATTTAATGAGGATAATATGATGAGAAGATCACAAAATATTGAATATTTGAAAAAGAAAGTTTGAAAATTGATCCAATGAAACGAGTGTCCCGAAATTCTGCACGATGTTGTCCATCAACATTTCCGAACTAGCTGCGAAGTTTCGTCACGATTGAATCAGTGTTTCTTGAGCTATACCGAATAAAACAACGATATCGAGAAGAAAACCACGAAATTCTACACATTTCTTCCCAATATCTCCAAAACTAATAGCCGTATCGAATTGAAATTTGGTACACTGCTGCGAAATATAAATTTCGAAGTATAGCTGAGATCATTTTCGAATATGAATAATAGTTTCAGAAAAAGAAAGTATTTGGAAAAAAATTTGAACTAAATTTTTTTTCGATTTGAGTGACCATACGAATTCAACGAAATTTTACAAAAAATTGTGCGTCGTTATGCTTCAACTAACTGCCAAGTTTCAATCCAATCGCTCATTCTTTTTCGTTTCCTCAGAAATGTTGCAATTTCTCAAACTTTCTTCAGGGAATTTTGATATATCGAATAATTTCAAGATTCCATAGCTGTAATTTAGAGTTTAGTTTTCGAAGGCTTTCGAGAACTCTTTCCTCTATTACAGTAACCAAAAGTCTCCATCGAATAATATCACAATGAAACATTAACACGATTGAAATGAGATAATTTCTATAGCATATATGTAATAATGAAAAAGTATTATGACGAGTACGGCCCTGTCTGTGCTCGTATCTTCCAGTAAGCTCCAGACGTCTATGAGCTCTCTACAGGGTCTTTCACGAGGAACCTCACCCATATTTATACGGGAAACTACTGAACGTATTTTCATGAAATTCAGCACTTATAAGTATTTCACGATGCTGATGAAATCTAAAATATTTTCAAGGCATGAGCACCTCCGGTTTTTCCGGAAACGACGTCAACTTCCGTTTTTCAAATTAGAACACCATTTTTTTATTGCAGAAATAGATTCCTTAGAAAATTTCAATTTATTTTGACGTAACATTTTTCAGTTTTGGTTGGAAAATTCTCTCTGAGCGGGAAAATTCGAAAAAAAAATCGAAAATAGAGCTCCGCTGAAACAAGAATAACTTCGAGGTTTTTGGATGGAAAATTTTCATTTTTGGGATTTTTCAAGATGTAAGATTGATGTATCCACTTTAAAAATCGAAATCGCGATTCATGATACAGGGGGTGAAAAAATCGCTTTCAAAGTTAGGGATGACAAAATCGTGAAAAATCAATTTTTTCAAATTAGAACCCCATTTTTTTATGGCAGATATTGAATCTACTTTAAAAAATAATGTGAGTGTATGCATCACACCCTTGCCCTAAAGTGGATATTTTCTGAGTTATTCACAAAAAACTGTTTTTCGTCTTGAATTTTCAGTTATTTCTTTTCCCTTCACGCCAAAAAGATGAAATTTTCAGGAACTGCTATTTGAACCATGCTGTAGATTTTTCACTCCTTCTTGAAACTGACTTCAAGTTACTATTAGGAGAACCATGGCAAACTCTCGCAGTTATAACTAGAGAAGATGCTCAAAGTTTTGACCGTTAATTTCTAGACATTTATTTATACGTCTCAGGAATGCTTCGTGCGTTGCTCTTCTTATTTCATCGGGAGGAAGAGATCTGCAAAAGTGTTTAAAAACCAAATTGAGTTTCAAAACTATGAATCTAAAAATCTAAACAAACCTGAACGCATTTCTGACTCGTTCTATGCAGTCCTTTTTATCAGTCAGGGGAGTTGAGTAGACAATATTTTTTATCCTACCCCAAACATAATAGTCTAAAGGAGTTAAATCGGGAGAACGTGGTGGCCAAAGATGTGGACCATTGTTCGCCAACCATCGATCTTCAAATAGCCTGTAGAGGATATTTGACACATTGAGTGAATTGTGTGGAGGCGCGCCATCTTGTTGATACCATAAGTCATTATGGTTCTGTACTAGCGGCTCAATTATTTGAGTCAATATGACAATCCTGAAAATTTCATCTTTTTGGCGTGAAGGGAAAAGAAATAGCTGAAAATTCAAGACGAAAAACAGTTTTTTGTGAATAACTCAGAAAATATCCATTTTAGGGCAAGGGTGTGATGCATACACTCACATTATTTTTTAACGTAGATTCAATATCTGCCATAAAAAAATGAGGTTCTAATTTGAAAAAATTGATTTTTCACGATTTTGTCATCCCTAACTTTGAAAGCGATTTTTTCACCCCCTGTATCATGAATCGCGATTTCGATTTTCAAAGTGGATACATCAATCTTACATCTTGAAAAATCCCAAAAATGAAAATTTTCCATCCAAAAACCTCGAAGTTATTCTTGTTTCAGCGGAGCTCTATTTTCGATTTTTTTTTCGAATTTTCCCGCTCAGAGAGAATTTTCCAACCAAAACTGAAAAATGTTACATCAAAATAAATTGAAATTTTCTAAGGAATCTATTTCTGCAATAAAAAAATGGTGTTCTAATTTGAAAAACGGAAGTTGACGTCATTTCCGGAAAAACCGGAGGTGCTCATGCCTTGAAAATATTTTAGATTTCATCAGCATCGTGAAATACTTATAAGTGCTGAATTTCATGAAAATACGTTCAGTAGTTTCCCGTATAAATATGGGTGAGGTTCCTCGTGAAAGACCCTGTATAGAGCGTTCTAGCAATCGCTAGAAGTTGCACGATTGATAAAAGGACTAATTCAGCGGAGTTATTCGAAGCGGAAAGTGAGCAGTGAAAATAAATAAGTGTGGAAATAAATTGTGCACAGACTTTGATGGAATTAGTTGTTTAGTTATTAGCAGAGTAGTGTGTAAATAAGTGTAAATAAATAGTTTAATTATTCTGAACGTTTTGACGAAACGTTACATTGGTGTCAGGTGTGCGGTTCGACATCGCTCGAATTGAATGAATAAATTCTATTAATTCAAATTTATGCCAGTGACAACAAGACTTCAGAACGCAATAGAGACACAGGCGATAATGGAATTTATGAGTAAACTCGATGACAAAATGAATAATATGAAAGAAAATCATCAGAAAATTAATCAGAAAAAGGATAAACTAGATAATAAGGTAGAAGAAAATTCTCAGAAAATCAATGAGAAAATTCTCAGAAGGTAATAGAAACAATCAAGGAAGAAATGGAGAAAGGAATGGACGAAGTAAGTGAGAAATATAATAGGATTGACGAAAAATTTGACGGAGTAAATGAAAAATTCGATAAGGTTGACGAAAAATTTGACCAAGTTTAAGAAAAAGTTGACGGAAAATTTGACGAAGTTTATGAAAAATTTGAAGAAATCACAGAAACAATGGAACAGCATTTCAAGTTGATAGAGTCCCTGAAAAGAATGGCAATTGGAAAAGATTATTCGGAAACATCACACTATAACATCATGAAAACGGAAAATAGCAGTGAAAGTGCAAAAATGAAGATCAAGCCTCCAACATTCGATGGAAAAGTGCCCTGATCGACATATCAGAAGCAGTTTGAAGCTGCTGCGCTGGCAAACAGTTGGAGCGGTAACGAAAAAGCCACAGCATTGATAATAGCTCTAAGAGGAGAGGCACTCAACATTCTGCAATTCTGCGATTCCAGAGAGCCAACAAGCAGGTTATGCAGTTCTAACATCGAAACTTCAGTTGAGACATGGCGATGGTCATATAAAACAAGTTTATCATGCCCAAATCAAAAACCGGGTGCAGAAAACAGGAGAGTATCTCCAGGAGTTTGAAGCCGATAGGGCTAGGTTTGTTAGGCTTGCTTAACTAACTGCTCGAAACAGCTTCATTGAACTGCTATCAATCCGAACCTTTGTAGACTGAATCAAGTACGGTGAAACACAACAAGCTCTGAGACTTGCACCCCATAAAACTGAAAATAAATATATAAAGCGGAAATAAGTTATTTTACTTTTTAATCATCAAGATGAATTTCCGACAAGTAAAGACTGAGACAATCAAGTATTTATTTACACTTATTCCCACACTACTGTGCTAATAACTAAACAACTGATTCCATCAAAGTCTATGCACAATTTATTTCCACACTTATTTACGTTCACGATACGAGCACAGACAGGGCCGTACTTGTCACTCTGTCCCAGAACAGATTCCATGAATTCTTCGGAATACCGTGGTGAAATCTGCAATCGTCACCATTTCTACAGTTGCCCTTCTGTAAGTAACAGTCTACAGTTTTGCGGGGCTTTCCGTTTTGCTTTGGGTTGAAATTGCATACCAGAATCTCTATACCTTTCTTCTGAAACACTACTTCCAGCATGCTTCGCACAACCCGCCAATTCAGTCGATTCAGTCTAAAACCTAGTTTGAGAAGAGCTAATTTCCTAATCCCAAGGCATTGAAGGTCTTCTTTCAAGCCATATAGTGCAGTCCGTAAATTTTGGTAAGTTGGCTTCTGATAGAAGTACTGTTTTATGACTACATAATAAATGAACCGACCATCTGACTTCAGTCTCAGGCATTTTGCGATTCTGGCCTACTGTCTGCAGTTCCTTTTGACATCCAAATTTATTTCTGAATACTCTTGCTATTCCCCTACTCATCTTCAGATCGGCTGCTACACAATGAGCAAGAGAGTATTCCTCGGGAACTCTAAACAGGTCTCGATAAACTTCCTGTGTGACACCAAACCGCGCAGCTTGAGTTCCCCCATATCTTTTCGTGAATTCCTAGAAATCATCATTTTCCTTTGCCGAAACCTCGATGAGACGTACTTCTTCGTCAGCTTATGTTGACTCGTACGGGGCCAATCGGTTGAAATGGACGACTTTCGGTTTTCCTCTGGGAAGCTTCCGTATCCGGTAAACTACATCATTTATCCTTTTCATAACTTTATACGGTCCTTTCCATTGTCTCTGCAGCTTCGGTGAAAATCCTCCACTTCTTTGCGGGTTATACAACCACACCAGATCTCCTGCGGTGAATCCTCTTTCAATGGCCTTGATGACAGCGCATTTTCATCCGATCACTTGCTTGCTGCATTTGATTGCGCACCTTGCCATGAATGTAATCAAGCTTACTCCTCAATTTACTGACGTAGTCCTCCCCGGCTACATTTTCTCCAGACTTACAACCAAACTCTAGGTCACAAGGTAGTCTAATTTCTTGGTCAAACATTATATTGGCTGGAGTTTCCTTCGTAGACTCTTGAACCGAAGATCTATATGCCATGGTGAACATGTGCAAATATTCGTCCCAGCTCCGCTGGTGATCGGAACCTACCTTGGCAAGATGTTTTTCCATGGTCCTATTCATTCGTTCTACCATGCCATCTGATTGGGGATGTAGATGTGTTGTCCTTGTCTTATTTATCCCCAATTTCCTACAAACTTCTTGGAATGATGGCGACTCGAAATTTCGGCCTTGATCACAATGAAGCTCTAGAGGTATTCCAAATCTGCAGAAGAATTCTTTGATCAATTTATCTTCCATTTGGTAAAATAGTCCATCTCTACCAAAATGTCCTTCTTTCCATGATCTGTTTCGGGAAAGGGGCTCGCGATGTCGATAGCTACTGGTTCCATGGGAGATCCAACGTCATATTGCTTCATTGGAGCCTTCCATTTGTCATGAGGGCCATTAGCAAAAATTCGAGTTTATCATAACTGAACCGCGCCAAAGACTGCTTAGAATAATCAATTCGTTATTGTTTCGGTCGATTGTGAGCTAGGGGACAACCACTTTGAACAGAGCTTTCGCATAGCTAAATATTCATTCACGATATGTGCAATACATATCTTGAGGATCTCAACCAACTTCACTTCACGGTTATCAGAAATAATTGTGTGGAATTTTGTGATGTTTTCTTCGGTATTTGCTCCTTTGAGGCGTCCACGTCGTGCATCGTCTTGGGTGCTCGTTCTGCTTCGTTTGAATTTAGTAAACCAAATTTCTACGGTTAGTTTTCATGATGCAAAACCCGAATTATGTTTATCACATGAAATTCTTTTCAATCCATTCTTTCGAACTAATAAAAGTTACTTCACTTACAATGCCATAGCTAACATATCAATAGAGCGCAGCTGAAAGATGCGCCTGTATTTACCAGATTCAATATTTAACAGATCAGGAACTTTATTATCCGATGGTTTGTCAAGAATTAATACGACGAACTTACTACTCAGTCATTCGATGACTGTATACAGTGGGCGTCAAAATGATGGAACAAAATCATTTGCTCAGAAGAAAAATATTCGGCCACAAAATCCTGAAACAGTTCAATTTTTGTTTTACTTCCACCAAATTTATTTGGATTTTTTAAGGATTTTTGTTGCACCCTGTGCCATCCCTATCAACCCCCTGAATTTTTTGAATAGGAAAAGTAGGTCATGTGGTACTTTTTTGGCAAGGTGTTTGTATCTTCTTCAAAGGCGTTTGGAAATTTTCAAGAAAAAAATTTTTATTTTGAAAAATTAGTTAGCTCAAAGAGGTTTTCAGTATGTGCACTTTGTCATGGCTGATTTACTTTGAGACGATGGTACTTGATGAAATTTGTCACCGAATATAAGTTGACCATTACGGTTTTGTTTATGCACATTTTTCAACCCCTATCAACCCCCTCGCGTGAAAAATTTTTTTCTCCATTGGAGGGTTCGTAGGGGTTGAAAGTTGTGCATGAATAAAACTGTAATGGTCGAATTTCTGCACGCCTGTAAAGAAGATATAAAGACTTTGCCAAAAAAGTACCACATGACCTACTTTCCCTATTCAAAAAATTTGGAGGGTTGATGGGGATGGCACAGGGTGCAACCAAAATCCTACAAAAATGCATGAAAATTTAGTAAAAGTGAAACAAAAATTGACCTGTTTCAGGATTTTGTTGCCAAATATTTTTCTTCTGAGAAAATGAATTTGTTCCATAATTTTGACTCGCACTGTAGAATGAAATATTATTATGTATATTCAATTCGTCTACTCACCCCAAGTTTCTGACTAACTGCAAGCAAAATGATGAAAATATCACATCGAACCTGTTCTCGAACGTTCTAGGAAGTTCCTTGGTTTCAATGTCCATTTCAAAGAACGATGATTTTGGAATTTTAGTATTACTTTTACAATATGCAATCATGGCATCGTCAATATCTGTTCCTATTATTTCTTGAAAGTTACTTGGTAATAATGGATACAAAATTTCCGATAAGATTTTGCCATCTCCACAACCAATATCCATTACGCTATACGATGATTTTGTAGGTATACTCATGAATTTCAAATAATTTTCGTACACTTTTTTTGACACAGCTGGATGAAAAACTGCATGTTTGGAAAATTGTAATACATGTTTAGCCATTTTGGACTAGCCACTGATACTGCGGGAATCGATTCGAATGCAACCGAAAATTCCCGATAACCGAAACTCGTGTTGACTGAGCTGAGCTGAACTGATAATACGGCTAATGATCTTTCCGCCGACCGGAACTTAACATATGTGTTTTCGATAAAACGCTGCCAGTTCTATGATTTTTCATAGTCGTAACTTTCGTTTGGGCTAGTACTCATGAATTTAGGGTTGATAAAAAGGCGGATCAGCTCAATATTGAATAGAATTCAATTGCTAAACTTCTAACTAGTAATTGAATAAATTGTATTTGGCTATCGTTAAGATGAAAAACGTCCAACCAGGCAATGGAGCTTTAATGATCATATTCTTTCATTACTTATTGAAGAGCTTGAAACAATTAGTGAGTAAGTACATCATGAAAAAGAGTTCTGAAATATTCACGATCAGTTAGAGAAACATCGAAAATAAACTCCGATTCGATCTTATATTTATCAGATGATTTGCGAGTTTTCGATACTTCCGGAAACATACATGCAATCATATTTCCATCTCTTAATGGCCGATTACAAGAACCTACGATTGCCTGATCAAGGGCTTGATTAGCTATCAACAGAACATTCTGTATTACATTACAGCCTCGACTAATAAACTCAAATGCTTCGTTCCAGTTGGTCCGCTCAGTTCTATCCAACATTCAGAATGGAAAGATCGTGGAAGAAGGAGCAAAGAGAGCGCTGTCTCGAAACATTGAACTCTCTGTGTTTTATTGCATTCGCTGTTCGGATTACACTCAGCTGGACCTGGCTTCGAAGAACAGCCGAGATCTTTTTTGCCATACATTTCAAACGAGTATGACAAAGATAGGTCGATTTATACTATCCGCTGCGTTACGTTCCGGCTGGCGGAAAGATCATTATCCATAGACGGACGTTGTTGCCTCATATTATCAGTTCAGCTCAGCTCAGTTAACAAACGTTTCGGTTGTCGGGGATTTCCGGTTGTATTCGAATCGATTCCCGATGCCTTTCAATTTGATTTAAACGCTCAACGAAGTACGTTAGATAAAATTTTGTTAAGAAAACTATGTACTTGCATTATTACTTGAAACACATGAAGAGTGTGGCGTGGTTTGCCTGAACGCGACTGAACGTTACAATGTGAATTAGCATCCGCTCAGTCAATCTCCGCCAGCGCACTTTTACCTCGAGTTTATTATTCGAGGCTGAGCTCCACACTATTGGCTGAATCGTTCATCAAATTTTATTGCTTTCCAGCCGGGTCCAGATGAATGTAATCCGAACCACGAATGCAATAAAATTGATGAAAGATTCGGAGAATAATGTGGATGGCACTCGAGCTCAGCCTCGAATAATACATTCAAATGCATCGTTCGATTTTAAAACAGAGTCCTGACTGAGCATGAAGAATGCTGCTCGAACCATAAAACTGCTTGCGACTTATGGCATTCGCTGTTCGCATTTCAGTCATCTGAACCTGGCTTAAGCCGGGTCCGGATGGGTGTATTCGAAATAGCGAATGCAATCAAATTTGATAAACGACTCGGTGTGGACGGCACTCGAAATCAGCCCCGTATAATACATTCAAATGCATCGTTCAAGTTGAAAACTGAGTCCTGACGGAGCAGAAAGAGCACTGCCTCGAACCATAAAATTCCCTGTGAATTATGGCATTCGCTCTTCGCATTAGGCTGGATCCAGATGAGTGTAATGCGAACAGCGAATGCAATAAATCGCAGGGAGTTTTATGGTTCGAGAAAGCGTTCTTACTGCTCCACCGGGACTCATGTTTCAGCTCGAACGATGCATTTTAATGTATTCGAGGCTGAGCTCGAGTGCCGTCCACACTAACGCCGAAAAGAAAAAAAATTATAAGATAGAAAAAATCTGAAAAGTATTGGTGCGAGTATTGGATAGGATAGTCCAATACTTAGTGATAGTTTGAAATAGAATAAAAGAAATTACTTTGTTTACTATCACCACTTATTTTCGAACTGATCTTTGTCAAGTTGTGTAACAACAAGGTATTCAAATGTGTTCTGCAGGCTTATTCCTTGAAAACTCAACTTCATCTGGTTAGTCTGTGGTTGCGCTACGCGGTCGGCGTCGAACATAGAGGTGGGTAGTTCGTGAACGAACTATAGGGTCTTTCAATAGGGACGGGTCGATGTTGGCAGCCTGTGGCGGCCATGTTGTTTTAACGTCGTCTTTCTAACCTATATTTTTTTATTCAGTTAGTAATGCCAAATCACCATGGCAATCACCTAACCGCCAAGTTTGAATCCAATCGCTCAGGTAGTTTCTGAAATAAAAAATAAATAACTTCAAAACTTCAAATGCCTATAACTCCGAAACTATTTGATCGATTTGGCCCATTAACGAACTTAACCGCGGCATTCCAATGCGCGACCTACCCTGAAAGTTTCAAGTTGCTAGCTCACTTCGTTCGACAGTTATCGTGTCTACGGCCGGCCAACCGGCCGGCCGGCCGGCCGGCCGGACAGAATCGATTTTGACACCGGATTCGTCATCAGTGAGTCCAACCTAGTCGATTGAGACCATTTTCGGCTCAATCATCCAAAATTACAGACATTTGATTTATTTCATGTCAAAATCGACCCGTCCTTATTGAAAGACCCTATAGTTCAAATGAACTATTCTTTATGAAGAATGAAACGAACTAGTTCATGAAGTATATACAGAATAGTTCTCAGCGAACTAGATGAATTTATTCGCTATACCGGAGCCGGGATCGTAACGTTGTGGTCGTAGATCGAAGACATGAGACATACGATCCATTTGATTCGTTCACTGTGAACTGTGAACTATTTTAGATATAGTATAGTGGTATCCACGTTGGTATCGTACCGAGTAATTCTGAATGTAGGCAAGGACCTGAGCTTGAGGACTGATATGATATATTAGAATAAGTCATAGACAAGATATACTTTATTAGATTAGATATTTGGATTAATTCGAGGTTGGGTTGTGGAATGGGCAATGTTTGAGTGTAGTCAGCGCTCATCAGCAAGGCGCCGGCCTAGGATAACGAATTATGATTTTTATCAGCCGCTGTAAAATATTTTTTAACTATTTCACCCTCGGCTCCTCTCTTTGCACTTTTTCATGGTAATACTTGACGATCATTTTTTGCACGCATGTTCTGGAAAACTCGTGGTTTCTTATCATACAAATGTCTGTAATTTTCTATTTTTTTCTCGAAAATAGTCTCAAACGACTATGATGATGACAAATCCGATTTCAAAATCAATTCTGTCCAGCTGACTGCCGCCTGGCAAAGGACACAATAACTGTCGAAAGGAACAAGCTAGCGACTTGAAACTTAGGGAAAGCACACATTAAAATGCGATGGTTAAATTCGTTAATGAGCCAATTAGGCCAAATGGCTTCGAAGTTATATTCATTTGAATTTTTGGAATTTTTTCTTGATATCTCAGAACTACTTACGTGAGCTATAGAATTGAAACTTGGTAGATAGTTGAATCATACCGACGCGCAACTTCTTTTGTTTGGATCGTATGGTTAGGAAATAAAAAATTTTTTTCGAAATTTCAGACTCAATATGTATTTCTGGACATATTGGAAATCAATATGTCAAATTTCGGGATTTGTCCGCTGTATCGTAATTTTTCCGAGATAACTCAAAAAATACTGATCCATTCATACTAAAACTTGATAACTAGTTGAAACGAGTGGGTGCACAATTTGTGCAAAATTTCGTGATGATCGTTTAATTGAAAGAGTTCAAAAAAATTTTAATTCCAAATTTTGTTGGAAAAAATTCGTGCATATTGCAGAACATTGTATAAAAATTATTATATTTTAGTGAGAAAGAGGTCACGTTACTGAATGTTAAAATGGGCAAATCGATCGATGGATTATCTGGATATCAGTTCTATAACACAATCCATCGAGAGAAAGGAGAATGGAAGATGTAATTTTTTTTATTGGATTTGATATAATTTTTACCATTGTAATTGTTCAGCCCATTATATTCCACTTTACATTGAATATTTTCACTTATTCAATATTATATCTGATTTTAAATTGAATATTTTCCGTCTATTTTTTTCATATCTCAGAATTATTCAAAATAAATCGTCCCTTGAAATACCCAATACTAATAGTATCAATCAGAGCAAAGATTAAAGAGATCTTCAAATCAAAGTTTAGTTCACTTCTGTTTATATAGTTTCATGGCCTTCAAGGAATCACTCCTATTCGCACGTTACCGGTATACAGTGTGCGTGAACGATTGTGAACTAAAGAACTAATCAGGTGAACTATTCCCAACAGTGAACGAGAACGATTGAACTAGATTCTATAAGTGAACTAGAACTCCCAACTCTAGTCGAACAGAGATCAGTGCCGGAATCATGCGTCATCGGCAATTGTCGATATCGTTCGGCTAGATTCGTTACGCTTTCTGTGGGCAGGACACGTAAATACTAGAGATGTGTAGTGACAGAATTTGTATTCTGTGATTTCTCTGGAACTGTGACTCACTGAGACAGGTCAGTCCTTAGACAAAGGACTCTTTCCTTTGTCTAAGGGTCAGTCACAGAGCCAAAACCAAAGGTAGGGAATAGATGAACCTATCTCTAGTAAATACATTGACAGTCAACCGAGAACTGAGCGCCGAACTGCTGTCCGACCGCTCTATAGGAGAGTAGTAGACGGACCTCCTCATTTCCATAACGAGTCTCGGCGTGCCGCACTTCGCTTTGCTACCAACATAATGGACGGGCAGCTTCAGACGGCAGTTTGGATTGTTTTTTATATCAAATAATATCCCTAGCAAGTACTTTATTGAACATACAGTAAATAATGTCAGTAACATAATAAGATATATCATTTATAATATCATTTAACAATACATACATATATACAGCTAAGTTAAGATACATGGCATCAGAAAAACTTCGAGAATGTGACTATAATATTTCTTCTCCAATCGGAATAAGTGATTAATTACCATCCAAGCTGATAGGATTTTTTTAAATGCTTCAATTGATTGTTCAGAAATGAAGATATAAATGTATACGGTATTCAATTCTGAAACTTTCGTCGGTAGGCTATGTAAATGTGACACATTCTACTGTGTTCGATCATAAAATATTTTCACTTTTTATAAAGGTAATGGTAATAACGTATCAAACAAAACTAATATAAAGCCATCGATAACAGTGTTTAGCATTTGGCAACATCTCAACAAATTATTTTTGAACTTGAAGACATTTCACTAGTGTCAGCCTGAATCAAATACAAAAAATTAATAACACTAATCCAGGGACCTATCGACTGACTCAATAGAAGTGAATATACCTCACGAATTGATAACAGACAGAATATATATGTAGGTATGATGTGACTGCGTCACTGAAAAGAAGGTTTTTTATACCTGAATCAGCAACATATGAGTATGATACAAATGTGCATAGTGGTCAATATTTGATGAAAAATTATTTTTCTCTCCGTTCATTCTCTGGTCTTTTTATTGTTGAATTAAAATCTGCATTTTATTCGTTTCCATTTTATATCCTGAAAGATGATGGTTTCCGCCTGTCAGCAAAGGAAATTGAACTCAAAATATTTTCAATTTAAATATCACTTTCCACTTTGCCAATAACATAATCAACATAATCCTGATAGTAACGAAAATATATTTCTGAGAAGTATACTGCTGCCTATAGACGCAGCTACTAGAGTATTGCGACATTTCTCATTCAACAATAAGGTACTTAGGTGAATTCAAACCAAGGAATAAAGAGGTATAGAAATTTCAGGAAGTTTTTGAAGAAAAAGCGTTTCACCACACTCTCCCACTCCACATTCAACGTGATCAATTGCCAAATTTTCGAATATTTTATTCGAGGATATGTCATAAACTTATGCAAATTGGCTAGAATATCAATCTCAATGAATTCTTTCAATTGATTCCGACCATGCTATTCGTGATTGTATGTACATACAGTGAAAATTTGTACCATTATACAATGAAATAAAGATTTATTGTAATCGATCGTATTCCGATGGATTTCATGAACTTGCTCAACAACCTCATATAGTCATCAACTGCAAAGGCTTCAGCCTCGGATGTTTGTTCGTTAAAGAATAAGTTTCCTGTGGGTTTCTAGTTCTTAGGCACACGTCCAATATTTGAAGAGAATACGGTGACAATGCTATCGGGTAATATCTAATGCATCCATTCAAGTCTACGGATATCTCCGTCTGTTCATTGTTCCTGAAACATATTCCAGTTGTGAGAGTTTGCTTTGATTTAAGTTGTAATTGCACTAGTGGGAAAGCTAATGAAATTGTCACGCATGTGCATTGATACGTATGAAGGTTCGAACATGACTGATAAGAAGTATACAGGGTGTTCGGTAAATATAAGGCAGAAATTCAAGGGGTTATACCTTGGACTATTCGAATAATATTTTGTTTATTTGAAAATTTCTGGACCCGTATTCGATATTTGTCGAGAACAACATACGAATATAGTTGGATTGGTCTAGGTGAACCAAACGCATAACCTTTTCGATCCCGGACTTAAACCACATAACTCAAGCACATTGAGTTATAGTTCAATAAGTGCATAGGTTACAATTGCTCATTAGATCAATTCATCAGAACCATTGTCATATTTTCATCAACTAAATTCATTGATGAAAACAAGCAAATCACTACACGTCTTACAAGCCTGATTTGACACAATGTTCAAGTAACATCAAATGAAGACTAACAAATTATATGAATGACAAAGCTCCAAGAAAATAATTAAAATAAACATAGATGCGAATGTTTCCTAACAAACATTTTCTCTTGACCTGAGCGTGCATTACCGAAAGCATCTTTAATGAGGCATACATGACGAAACGTTTCGCGGTTTCATGGTCCTCATAAATAGGTCTCTTGAATTTGTTCTTGAAATCGATTATTCTATCCATAAGGTTACTGAAAAAATACCCCAAAAATTTCAATTTTGAACGAAAAAACGATCCTTTAAATTTGGTTCCAAACGGGTATTGGCTGTTCAAAAGGTCGAAACTTCGCGGCGTTCGGTGACGTAACGAGATAATCCATAACACGTTCCGGCCGTCAATCGTGCATTTTCGGAAGACCCATTGAGCGAGAGATGCCAAACTAGAATCGTTAATGAACGATATGCATTCGTGATGTTTTTACCCAAAATCATTATAGGTGAATTAGTGGCTCTCCTTCATTTGAACATTCGATATTTTTATATTTTGAAATACTATTATAATCTTGAGGTTGACTGGAGAAGTCAATGAAGCAAATAAACACCTTCAACTCGCCGACTTTCCGACATATTTAATGTCTTCATCCGGGAAATGTAATATGAAATATAGAGATAGATAATAGAAAAAATACACAGATATTTATACAGTTACTTTTTCAACAAAATAATGAAAACAACTAGACGGCTGTGACAATTCTGCATAATCGGATAATCGATTACTGATCCATTTGAAGACAATCAAATTTCACCACTCACAAATTGATTTGGTCTACTTTGAATCATAAACAAGGAATAAAAACAAACATTCAATATCACGCAGAGGAAATCCAGCGGGAACAGAGCAGTAACATGCGAACGATTCGTGTTTGTCATCCGGGAGAAATATCTGACATACTTCAACTTATTTGAGGTGGTATTTTTCCAAATACGATTGGAATTTTTCTATACTACATTGTGATTTGAATATCACTTCTGAAATTAACTGTTTTTTACGCGCTTGTTCTAGGGAACAGTGCGTTATCATTTCGTCACGATGTCTATAATTTTCGAATTTCGAGCCGAAATGGGTCTCAAACGACTAGGTTGGAGTCACTTATCACCATCTGCCGAATGGTTTTTGTGCTACAGCCATTTGAAATATTGATTTTTCAATAACTCGAAAAATATTCATCTGATCGAAATGAAACTTGGTTGGAAGATGGAAAGTGTCAATAAGGAAAATTATTCAGGGAAAAATTCCAAAAAAAATTTTTTTTTTTGAAAATTTTTACATTTCATTGAAATATCACAGTCACCATTTCGCAATGTAAACAAGCGCGTAAAAGCTGCTGACTTCACGTCAGTGCTTTTCTAGATTTTTTCGTCATTATATGGAGCATCTCAAGGAGGAGTCTTCTGTATAAATGTGGTTGTTTATTTAACACTAAAACTTTCTCAAAATCGAATTGGTGGTTTATAGTCTTGCCATGTTCAGCCAGAGCAGTCTTAGCATTTTTTATAGGTACAGTGACCGATCTCAAATGTTCATCTAATCTTTTTCTTGAATATCTACATGTTTGGCCGATATATGATACATCACATTGTAGATAGGAGATCTTATAGATAATGTTGGACATCGTCATGAGAGGTACTTCGTCTTAAAGTTTTGAAAAATTAGCCAACCATATTGCCACTCTTGAACGACACCTTGTTGTTATTAGTGAACAGGGTTTTCAAAAGTTTTTCTGACAACTGATCGACATATATCATCCTTCAGGTATATTTTATGTTATAGTGCCCTGATTAAGACATCAAATATGTCGAAACAATGCCCAAATCAAAGGTGTGGTTCTGACCTCTCTAGTCATCCCCAAGATTATTCAGAAATTCAAGGTTATCAACCGAACTACTGATATTAAAATACTATAACAGATGATAGTATACGCAGTACTATTCTGATATTGTTCAAATAATGCAAACACCATTCTGCAAGATTAAGATTCCTGTCAAAGTCAGCTGGCCGAATGAAACGATAACCCCTTTCCAGCTACCGTCTGGGGCGCCTCCGATGCGCCTCGGAGGCACGCCAGCATAAAGAATTCGTGTTCGGGTAAACGAGAGCGTCTGACCCTTGCGCTTCCTACCCCTTTCCCCTGATGCACCACCCGAATTTAAGGGGCTTGACGCACTCGTACCTGTGAAACGCCAAACCTATCATAATTTGCCGGTTTGTTTATCGTCTCGTTCTCGAAATAGCATGGGCTTGAAGCCCCAGTGCGTCGAGCCCCAGGGGCTTCACGCACCTTACTGGAAAACTATTGATGTAACGGGTTGAGGTTTCTGCAGGTTTTATATTTAGGAACCGTGGGTAACTGTTATTTATATTCATTGCAGCACTGTTTTTTTTTTCATTATTACATTATTATCTTCAAGGGAGTTTATTCCGGAATCAACCAAAATTTACAGAATGTTGTCTGGACAAGAACTTATATGAGGGGTTTCATACATTAAAACATTGAAAAGTAGAATGAGGCAGCTCTAATAATGAGGTGATTATAAGGTTTATTTTCCACATAAATTAAACGATTCTATACCTTTAGAATATTCATATTCATATTTTCGTCTTTTCTTAACAGTTTGAAGAGACCGCTCGAAAAGAGCGGTACCCACCATGAAGCCACATTTGGCATTGAATATATTTCTGATTGAAGCAACTCGAAGAAATGCGAGTATTTAGAATTCAAATAGAAGTGAATTCGATATCGGACTCGAAGAACTCAAATGAAACCTGTATCTCAATCAAGATAGCCATGAAATAACAAAAAAAAAATAAACGGTTTCATTATGGTTCATTCTGGTTATGCTACGCCCCACGATTTCAGATTGATGGGGAGAGTGGTGTGATAACTGGTATATAAGAACTGACTGATACATCAGATCATCTAAATCATCTTTTCTTCCGATAAAACCTTCGGCTCAAAACTTTTCAGTTGTAATTCATAACTCAAGGCTTTTCATTATATTAAGATGATTTATGCCACTACGCATAGTCCATACTCCATACTTGAGAATGTCTTAAGTCGACGCGTCCATAGCATATCGGTTACTTGGCAACCGAGCACTACACCCCAGTGCTTGGTACCTTGAGGCGAGCTCAAGCAAGACATAATCACAAAATAGCGAAGATTATTCGTTTACTGAGATTTTTCACAACCCACCGTTGCTATTTGTATTATAATCTTGCTGTTTCGTACTATGTACGATACCGCATGTACGATAATATCGTTTTGTCGATAATTTCAGAGAATCTACATCTATAAATTCAATTCAGCTAAAGTGTCTGAAGAAGTAAAAAAGTAAAAATTTCAATCAAACTGCTCAAATTATTTTCGATGAATAGATGGCTCTCAGGAAATGAAGATGATTTTCTATGAATTCATCATATTTATTGCAGAACTCAATACAAAGTGGCCCTGTTCTTAATGACAAACATGCTAGTAGGCACTACCCTTTTTCGGAAGCACCACAGATGCCATAAATCATTCACTGTGTCGGCATTTTATCTAACAGAATTACGGTTCGTTTTATGGAGGTGCTTCTTTGACACCTTGAAGAGATACTGTCATATAACAGCGAATTTTCAGTACGACAAACATGAAAACGTGAAAACATTCACAGATATCCATGAACTCCGCAGATAATTTCCGAAGGTGTGTTTAATGAATGGAACCCTTGCTAAGCATGAGTCAAAACTTGAGCTTGTCTAAGTGGAGGAGTTCCAGATCGGACTATGCGTACGGGCATTAAGGCCTCATTAATACAAGATTTCTTGTGTTATAGTCTGTCTTCTCAACACATAAGCCTTCCAATGATTTAACAGGCCTCAGTTGTATGTGAGCCTTGACTTCTCAAACGAAAACAGCCTAAACAATCATAGGCTTTGTTTTGTAGCGAATTCATCCACTTCAACAAAAACGGAAAAAAGGGCGGAGTCGAAACACGAAATTCAAATCTCTGAAAAATCGAATGAATACATTTCGCTCCGCTCTCAAAAATCACTCAACTCTCCAATCCATCTGCATCCACCGATTACGCCACCGCTAAGAAGAAATTCTATACGCTGCATTCCTGACCTAACATCTGGCTTTTTACCACCCTCGAAGACGGAAGTACCGACCGGCGGTAGGCATCCCTAGCTCCACGATCGACCACAACCGGCGCCAGCGAAGAACTACCTGTGCGCACTCAAGAAGATTTACAACCAGAATTGTTAGCCTGTGTTTTCCAACAAAAAGAATTTTATTGCCTTTCGAATTCACTTTTGTTGTACACTCGACAGTAAAATAAACAGGCTAATCCCTATTCTTTATTGCGTGTTTGATTTCACAGGACAACGACGCCACAGGTTCATGGAGAAAAACGAGCTCCAGTAATAATAGACTAACATAACCACAAGGACGAATATCTGTCGGTAAATCAACAAATATTCAACCTTGATCGGAGCTTATCATCGAATCAACCAAAGCATTTACACCGAGAAGAGGCACCCAAGGAGAATGGTTGCAGCTATTTTTACTGATCTTCAGGCCAACTCACCTTGGTAAACCGCAGAATAACTATATACAGCGCGCAATCCCCCAAGAGCATCTTGCGAATCCTAACCTTCTACTGAATAATTATAATTTCAGAGGGTCGAGATGGGCCTAAGTCTCGAGGAAAAAGCTTTAACACATATTGTTTATCCCCCCAGTCCTCGACAAGATAGGAAACATTGAGTAGAATAATGCTCCTATAAATCCATACGAAGTTTTTATTCTGAATAAATGTATAGTTTCCGTTTCATTATTCAGACAACATTTAATTTTTATATCTGATGGCCTTCTCTTGACACCTATTCTGTGAGAGTAATGGAATAAACCCTTTTGTTGGAGGCCAGCAATATTCCATGTTTCCACATAGTAGAGTATTCTGATACTCAACTTCTGGTTTTTGATATTTATACGTATTGTGTCATGCGCCTATTTGGATTTTCAATGATAATTAGTATATGTAGTTGAGGTGTCATCAGAACTGAAGGTGTACAAAGAATCAGATCAATTTCGCAACAGGAAAGGGGTATAATTTCAATGACTAAATCTCAACCAAACAGACAAGTTGCGCTAAATAAAAGCATTCAAACAAGAATATGCAAGTTGATAATTTTTACCCACTTTTTTATTTTCGGCACAACATAAAGGTCTTCGGTACGTAAACCTGTTGGCTGCAATGTGACAACTCTGATTCCTGTTGGTGCTAGCTCTTTCCTCAATGCTTCAGTTGCACCTGTTACTGCATGCCTCGTCGCTGCATAAGCAACAAAACCACCTTCAGAGCATTCTTCGGGTCCAAGAGTAATAATTCTGCCAGAAGTATTTCGCAGTAAACCTTGAAACGCCCTTGCTGTGCGTAGAACTCCCACAAGGTTTGTTTTGAACATAGCTTCCCAGTGACTGATGTCTTGTTGGTCCAAACGACCTTTGTAGATGAGACCCGTTGTATTTATCACTGCCCAGATACCTGAAATAATATTGCATGAGATTGAAAGACTCAAGAGCGAAACAACCGTGGTCAATTATTGAGAGTTCATCAATATCATTTTCATCAATAAAGGAAAAACTACCAAAGGTAAGAAATTAGCGATTCGATCACCATAGATCTGATTGCACCCATTGGTTTCGCAGACATAGTCTCCCGAAATTTTATCTACCCAATAACTCCGAGGATACTACTGATCCAGCTAGAATTCAGTATTCGGTTCTTCAAATTCGTGCTGAAAAATGATGTCATATTCAGGCTGAAACGGACATATGATCTGCCAAATTCGAATTTTTGATGTTTATTTCATATTTTTCACGAACGATCGCAACAAAATTTCGCATCAGTTTGAGTGTTTTCATTCTCCAACTAATTACGATCCATGCGATCGTAATAGTTATTTTCAGTTATCGGAGAAATATCAGAATCTCATGTGAGTATATACCACATATGTCAATAAGTCCCTTGTATGACACAAATGTGGAGTTTTTTAATTCACCAAATTGGTGTGGTGGAAATGTGAGGGATCCACCAAATCGTTTTTTTTTATTGTTGTTTGATTGACGTGAATGTCAAATTATCTAGTCCAACATCCACTATTTATGTTCTATGTCCACCACAACCACACCATTTTGGTGAATCAAAAAACGCGCCCTATTTCAGTTATATACCACTTATCATTTCTCGATAGTAACATGCTTCAAAAGAGGCGTGTCAAAACTGCGAAATAGATTGTAAGGAGCAGTAATACCTCGATAACAGGTTGTATCTGAATAACACCGAAAAAATTTATGGGGTGATTATGTGATGAAAATAAAGGTAGATAGTTGGTATAAAATTTACACCCCTCCGACACTACATGACAACTAATTATATTGATGATTGATCTGACTGAGAACAAATCTGGTAGAAAAGGATCATATGACATAAATGGAAATAAGGAGATTTCACCATCTTCTCCAGCAGGAAGATGTGCTCTGATGATGTCTGCAGCTTCATGCAGTAAATCCTCCCGATTTACATCCAATGGCAAAGCAACAATAGACCCATGGACGAATCTATTCTCACTCTCTCTATTCTTCTGCCACGATCTTATGACTCTGGCAGCAAATGAATCTTCTGAAGAACCAGATCCAGCACCCTCTTTGAGGCCACTGAACACTCTGAAACCTCTGTTTGCTAGGTGGATAGATATCTGTAAATCATTTATTTCCATAAAACAATGCTTTTATGAATGACTAGAAAAAGTTATATCCAAGTTGAGTCATGAACATTTGCTAGAGAATCTGTTCATAAATAAATACTGAAAATTATGTTCATATTATATAAATGAGTGTGCCAACATAACAATGAATTTGAAAATGAAATAACCTAGAAACATAATTCCGAACATAAACTGAAAATTTCAAGAATCTAGGCCTTATCCTCGGAAAGTTAGACCTCACAAGGTCGGCCGAACACAATTAAATTTGATAACGGATTCTTTCTCAGCAAGTCCAACCTAATCGTTTGAGAACAGTTTCGGTTTAAAACTCGATAACCTCAGACATTGTGATCTAACGATATCACGCTGTTGTCCAGAACCATATGATTAGAAGATATAAGATATTTATAAACTAGATCTTTGAATTTCGAATTGTTTCAATGAAATGAAACTAATTTTGGACGAATTTGTGCATCAAGTTCCAAGTTTCGTTATGATCGGACCAATATTTTTTGAGTATTTTGGAAATAACCGCCAGTCTGTAGTATCATTGTTTATGTAAGGATGGTAGTATCATCTGGCATCAGCATCATAGACACTGCTCATGCGCTACGGTAAAGTACCGATGAAACTTCCAGGGAATCACCTCAGGAAGCATTAAGTGTGAACAGACTACTCTAATACGTAGATTGACGACCTATTGACGCCGCTGTCCTGCTCTGACTATTCACCAGTAGATATGGTGAAGGATTTATGAAAAGAAATATCCTAAACTCTAGATCTTATGTTTGAGAAAAGTCAAAAAATACATATCTGATTGGACTAAAATAGAGTCTTTGAGTTTTTGGTGTCGCTTACAGTAAATTCAATGGAATTGGAGATATGCTTTTTGAAATATATGAATCCAGAATGAATTTCATGAATTTTGCTATTGAATTGTTCTTCAGAAAAATCGAACAATCTGAGAGGGATGAAATGAAGTACTGGATAATGAAATGGCGGCTCGAAGATTTCAGTGAGATTTAACTGAAATGTGAAAATTTTTGGAGAAAAAATTTCATTCTTCGTATCGATACCATCTACTAAGCAAGTTCAATTTCGATCGGATCAATATTTTTCGGAATATTGAAGAATCAAAATTCGAAATGGCCATAAAACAAAAATGTCAAGACACTAGGTCTTTTCTTTCGAAAGTGAGAGCATACACGGCCGTTCGGCCAGTCGGCCGGATAGAATCAAATTTGACAACGGATCCTTCATCATTGAGTCCAACCCAGTCGTTTGAGGCCAATTTCAGCTCAGAATTCGAAACAGACATCATGACGAAATGATAACGCGCTGTTCCTCAGAACAAGCGCGTTGAAACAAGTCATCTGATAGTAGGTTCACTAGATTCATTATCATATTACGTTTTTAAATTTTCATTTCAATTATTGTATGCCAGTTGACTCAGTATTAATTCTTTTACTGATTTTAGTTTCTGAAACAATATTTTATACACAAAGATATCAATATCAAATGATATAATGAGAAGGATTTTTGTATTTATAAGTATTTCATAATGTATTCCCAAATTTAAATTCAATATTATATTATTGAAATAATTTATTGATAAAACGATCAAAAACCCTGCTGAACAGCAGGGGCAACTAGAGTGTAGCCGTATTTATCTGGATTTAAAAAAACTCGTTAACATACGGTAAATATGAGCCCTCTGCATACGCACTTCCCAGAGTGCCGAATGATCGAGAAATTGTAGTGTATCTCAAGCCAAGTTCAGAGAGAATATAGTTAATTCTATTCTCAGTAGCCAAGTACAAATCATCTTCGCTGGTCCAGATGTGTATAATTGGAACACCGAATTATCCGTCGCATTTCAGAGGGACTTGAAGTTTCTACATTCGAGGCAGCGCTCGTTGTGCTCCGTCTCGAGCCGGCTTCTTGATTCTAGACTTTCGATTTGTTGTTTGGATAACACATCTGGACTCGGCCTCATACAGGGTGAATCCCCGCGATAGCCATTCAGACATTTATGTAAAACTAATAATAATTTTGTGCGGATAATTTTCATGTGAGGGTTTTCAGCAAGGAACTATCTCCCTAAAATAATTTCCTCTGGTCAACATTGTGATTACTTCCTCATTTCGACACATTCACAACAATAAACCATAGCTTAGGCTAAAACTCAAAAATTTTTGAGTCACTTCAATTCTTATGAAAAAAATTATGTCGACCAAAACCCACACACTGTTTCGAATATCAGCAGAAGAAATGATTTTCAAAAAAATCTTTTTCATTTCAAAATCTGACAGTATGTAGCATCATAACAGAGTGTGATAATTGTGCCAAAATGTACAATGTCCTCATGATAAGTAGGAAATGTAACTTATTTAAGCTCCCAATGTAGAAAATGATAGGTGCCAATTTGAAAAAAATATCGATATTATAATCTCCTTTTCGGAAGGAATAATCGAAATGAAAGTATAGCAAGTGAACTATGCGGAATCAGTTGGAATTCACTGTACATTTCCCCATAACTATCTCATATAGAATCAGATAGAATTTAAAAATCAATTATCTATTTTTTGTTGAGATTGCTGGTGAAATAAATGCAATAATATTATCCCCCCTTTCTTATCAAATTTTTTTAATGATCTTATCAAATCATGAGCCCCAGAAGAAGGAAGATAAACTAGAAGAAACATGGAAAAAAATTCGACGAATTGAAAACGCCCCTTTTTAAAGTGGTTCAGAAGTGTAATGGTACTCTTTTTCGAAATTCTACTATTGAGACTGAATAAATATATTCAAATCTCAGTGTTCTTGATATGCGACTGTTGGTTGAATTTTTAAGATTTTTGAGAGTGTTGTTAACAACACTCTCAAAAATCTTAAAAATTTCAAAAATTATATGACAGTTGATACTGACTCTAAAAAACTATTGGCTTCATTTCAAAAATAAAGTAAATTAATATTTCATGAATCATTTAACTGTGGTTTCACCGCACTTCATACTATTCATAAAAACAACATTTCTTGTTTCGTTAGGAGGGAAAATATCAACCAACAGTCGCATATCAAGAACACTGAGATTTGAATATATTTATTCAGTCTCAATAGTAGAATTTCGAAAAAGAGTACCATTACATTTCATTTATCAAAGGAATATGAAATCGAACTTTGACAAGCTTGCCAGAGGTTCTAGATTAGCTTAGTCCGTTTGAAATCAGGTGTTTGTGAATACACGTGCTGGGATTTTGACATATAATATAGAATAGATGATTCTTAATCGAAAGATAGAAGATACAACACTGTCTCAAGGTCATTTACTTCGATCATTATATGTCAGTTGATATCATAATTAGATTTTTCATTCATACTTAGTACGTTGAAGATAATGAAAGTATAGCGTAAGATATCGATAGTGAAAGATATTATATAAAGATATTGGATCAATAACCTTTATCAAGTAGACTCTTCTTAATTTTAAATACTCACTTGTAATCCAAGTGCATTATCAGCACATGTGACTAGAATGGGTCTGCCTGCTCCAGGATTATTTTCTGGTCTAACTGAGTCTGTCTTCTGTATTTTACATATTAAATAGAGCAAAAGAGCTCCTGCTATCGAAAAGAGAGCAAGGATTTGTAAAGCCAACACGAAAGCTGTTTGCTCGTCCATCTCCTGCAATAAATTAATTTCGTTTACTTCCAGCTGTGCTATTTAGAGACACGGAGAAAGATGAACTAACTAGTTTTTATTCTTAGAAAACTTCATGATTTGAATTCCACATCGAAAACTGCCGATATTGTACTGTACTAGAATGATATCAAAATGATGATGAAGTCGGAATTAACGTATTTTCAATTCAGGATAGCATGATTTGATGAGAATTATAGGCTCGTAGTAAAACGGTTCTATCAAGTTTGGAATATGGTTTGATCAATCCTTGTCATAAAAATTATACGAAATTGTAAAATCACGCGAGCCTTGAGAAGACTCACATCAGCTAGAAATCTAAATGAAATATAGTATTCCTTTTCATAAACAACAAAGATAATCTTTCAAATTCAAGTACTGCCATCTTCATTTTGAATTATTATCTGGGATCTATTCTACTATTTTTTCAATTGTGAAATCATCATTGTATTTTATTATATCCTATCAAGGAATTAGTAACAAAGCCTACACAGAACACACCCGGTATCCTAACTCGCACAAGCTTTAAGCTTCTGAGGGGTTTCGTTGAAGCCTAGGATATTCGGAAAAAATACAAATACAAATACAAATTATATTATATTATATTATATTATATTATATTATATTATATTATATTATATAATATTATATTATATTATATTATATATAATATCATATGATATTATATTATCAATAATAAAATATCAAAGACGAATACCTGTTGATAATTCAACAAATATTCCACCTGCACTCGAAGGTAGGGTTCGTACCATGCTCCCGATAGATGGCGAATTGTGAGTAGTATAATACTGCAGTTCTCCGTCTAAAAGGTTGTAGGTATCTTGAGTCCTATTACAGCGGTTGCCATAGGTGAGGCAGTCTGACGATTGGTAAGGACCATGAAACTGCAGTAACTATTTTCCTTAGGCCCGCTTCTTCTATGTAGATATTTTGGTTGATTGAATTACTAGCTCTGATCAAGGTGGAATGTTTGTTGAATTATCTGAAGGTTTTCGTCCTTGTGATATTTCATTATTGATTATCCTTCCATTTGGAGCTAATGCTTGACAACCTTTATTATATTATATTATATTATATTATATTATATATATTATATGATATTATATTATACCATATTATATTATATCATAACATATATACCATATTGTATCAAAAATGAATTCGACATCGTCGAAGAAAAACCATGAAAAGTTCTGGTTGAATCTTTGTCATTTGGATGGAATATCTGTATGGCTATGTTTGTAAATAATATATTCAGCTGCATCTTGTTCTTTGATCTCGAAATGGATTTCTTCCTACATGATCCGAATCGCACAGATTTAGTTAACTTCCCTGCTGCAAAGTGACGATTTATGGCATCACTTCAAGAAACAAAATGAATAACGTCAAACTCTAGAATGAATATGAATGGAAGATTATATTCAAAGGATCAACTATAGATTCATTATTCTTCCAGCAACGTTTCGGCCAATATGTAGCCTTCATCGAGCTTAAAATGGACAATTGCATGAAATAGCTGTTGAATCAATCAGAATACAACAATACCACAAAAACATCTCAAAAAAATACAAATCTGAAATTTTATGGTATTTTCTTTCTGCGCGCATATTCTAGGGAAACAGCGTGCTATCGTTTTGTCCAAATGTCTGTAATTTTCGATGATTGAGCAGAAAATAGTCTCAAACGACTAGGTTGGACTCACTGATGACGAATCCGGTGTCAAAATCGATTCTGTCCGGCCTACCGTGGACACGATAACTGTCGAACGAAGCCAGCTAGCATTGTTAGTTATTGGCCGTTAGGCCGACCGTAAACACAATAAGTTCCGGAAGAAACGACTTAGAGACTCGATATTTGTAGACAAAGTTTGGACAATAATTACGAAGTTCTTATTCGTGAAAGGGTGAAATCCGCCCAATGATTCCGTAGATATACCCATTAAAAATTTTATATTCTCAAAATTTTCAAAAACACAGATAATATCGAATCGAAATCCAGTAATTTAAAAAAAAAAAACTAGAAAAGCACTGCCGTGAAGGCACCACCTTTTGCGCGCAAGTTCAAATTCATTGCCGAAGCGGTCATCTACATTGAACATGCGCGCAAAAGCAGCTGCCTTCACGGCAGTGCTTTTTTAGTTTTTTTTCGATAAATTACTGGATTTTAATTCGATCTCATCTGTGTTTTTGAAAATATTGAGAGAATAAAATTTTTAATGGGTATATCTACGGAATTATTGGGCGGATTTTACCCATTCACGAATTCGACCTTCGTAATTAAGGCCCAAACCTTCTCAACAAATATCGAGTTTCTAAGTCGTTTCTTCGGGACCGGCGGAACTTTTAACAACAGTTTTCGTATCAGAGCGCGTAGAATAGTGGTTCATATTTTAAATTCCGCACAAAATAAACTAGCCAATGAGTGTATTATTCAGTAGTAATTCATCTCAGGATATTGTTCAAATGGTTTTTTATCTCACAAAGATCCGAATCTAAAACATTCATTGCAATCTCTGTGAAATCCATTACGACGAACAAAGACTACATTCAAGCTTGACTTAATATCGATTGAACCTACCATGAAGTGATTTCAACAATCATTAGATTTCAGTTACACTGAATGAGCACGATATGTGATGCATTCTTTTTTAGTCAAGGTTAGTTTTATGCACTTACCATGACACAACTTATAACATCATCATCGTAATAGATATTTATAAGGAACATCCTAACGACCTACCCATTTCAAAAACTTTGTAAACAACGCGGTGTTGAAACTAAAACGAAGAATGTTGTCCAGTAAACTGAGATTCATAAAGTGTGTTTTCGTAGAGAGCTAAACAGCAAATGAATCAATGAAATTTATTTGTATAATCAAGAAACTAGAGTATGATAGATAATTATTTCTCACCTGATATACTCAGGCATAGCCAGCCAATGAAAGGATGGAACATATTGGTACTGTTGTACGGTTAACTCTTAATAACCTAACTATATCACGAGATTTTTTTAAATTTCGTATTTCTCATTTTGGATAGGCAGCATCCGATTTGCTCACAGTGGCCGCGAAATCAAGGAATATACAGGAGTCCCAGGAGTAACTGTACATACTCTTACCAAAGGTAGAATGACATTTGGCGAATCCGGATTCACAGTGAAAAATAAATTCCTGTATATTTACAAATAGTTTAAACATCATCACAACCAAACTTGTTGACAGTATTCATTGAAACTTGGAACGTTGTTTACAGATATTGTGAAGAACAAAGAGAGATATCAAATTAAATAGGTCTCGTGCATGCAACAAGAAATATAATATTTAATTTTTTTACTCAATCCATTTCGTTACAAGATCATCATGTATGCTTTCGCACAATTTCATGATTCACGAATTTTGAGTAGTTCGGTATTGAATGGCAAAATCAAGACTCAATTTCAAATTTGGAAATGCGGTAGATCGGCCCCTACATCACACGTTACACAGTCAAAGAAATTCACCAGGATATACAACAGGAATTCGGTGACTTCTACAGGAAATTCCCCCTATATAAGCGACAGCAGGAATATTTGTTGAATTTACGTGACAATTCCTGTCGTTCAATTCCTCTAGAAATAACAAGATTCAGATTAGTTAATGCAACCAAACTGCAGTTTGTCATTTCAACAGGAAAATAATAATGTGAAGAAAACCGGAATATACGTGACTATTTACAGTACGTAACATTGATTCAACTGGAATATTCCAGTTATTTCAATGAACTACCTTACTTTTACCGCAGCTGTAATTTCGATCTAACAGGAATTTCCTGTTCAATAAACAAACTAGATAGTTATATTCCAAGCTTCAAACTTCAGTTTCTACAAGAATTTCCAGTAATGAACCATAAACTAGAACAGGAAATACTTTACTCATAACGGAACTGTAGTATTGATTTAACAGGAATTTTCCGTTGGAATAAAGAACTATCGTTCATATATTACAGTACTAGTCAGTTGTATTCGAAGCTTATAACCTGAGCTTTTACAGGAATCTTTTCCAGTCATCTAGTATTCCACAGGAATTTCTTGCATTTCCTATTGAATAATTACGTAGTTTTGGCAGTAATTTCCATGTGCAGTTGAGATTTGTTTCCATGGAATTTTACTGGAAGATTCCGGTTAGTTCTACAGTGAAGCATTGTTGCAATTTAGGGTTCTTCCTGTCAATATTCAAGTGATTTTTTGTACAGGGTGTGGCGAAACAGACAGTGCAGTTTTGAAAAGCTATTAAAAAAAACTACGTTACTTACAAAAATAAAAAATTTTCTTTAGTACATTATGCCGTTTTATGTATCATGTTTTAAAAAGACATCAGAAAAAAGTGGCCGCTTTTAGAACTCGATAGAGAAAACGGCATAATGTACTGAAGAAAATTAACTAAATGTTATTTCTGTAAATTACGTAATTTTAATAGCCTCACGAAACTACATTGTCTGTTTCGCTGCACCTGTACAAAATAGCACTTGAATATTAACAGAAAGTACCCTGAATTACAGCAATACTTTACGGTAGAACTAACCGGAATCTTTCTGTAAGTTGCGTAGTTTGTTTAGTAGCCTTTCAAATCTCCTAATTTGATGACGGAATACCCATAAAACAGAGTATGCACTTCAAATATAGGTCGGGTATGAAAATATGAATTTCAATCTGCTCAAAATGTAATTTGTTTATTAAAAAAAACGATATTTTCACAATGTTTCGTCTACAATAACATAGTTAGAGCTAATATCTGATAATGTTTGGCATACAATTATAATGAAAAGTGGCAAATGTAACTTCAAACCTGCTATTTTATCTCGTCTCCCACTTATTGTTTCCTCCACTTCTACAGCCGATCTCAGGTGTGTTATAAAACCTTCCATTAATTCTTATCGGGATGGCATCTAGGTTGTACCTTTTTGGCTTCTTCAAACGCTACTCAAATAAAATATATACGTTATAGAAAGAAAAAGTTCTAGGTTGCAACGTTCTTCTCCACCTAAAATCGAAATTGAAAAATTAATAACGATTTACGTACTAGACAGCCTGTTAGTATGAGAAAGTGATATGTTGTAACTCAGAACTTAGAATGGAAACTGGACAAAATGACTTCAATGGGTAACATTATTTTACGAATGGTAAAAGCCAAAACTTATAGCTGATCTCGGGGATCTCTATCTTACTTGAGTCCTGAAGTGAATAACTATTCAACAATAGAATGTTCAGTTCAACTACTTCTTGAGTCTGAACCTTCCATGAATATCTGATCACCCCGTATAATTTTTTATTATCAATGTGTATAGCCTCCGAAAAGCTAGGTAGATATAAGCTGGTTAGTCATTTGTTTAAATATTAATATTGCTTGAACTTGATGATAGATAGGTAATTTCCAACATCCTGTACCTACTTACTGTTTAAACGTGAAATAAAAATCAATATAGAGTTTTAAATGTTTCACTCATGGTAAATATCTACTTTAACTACTCACGAATTTTCGAGTTCGATTTTTTTTTATTGCAAAATGAGCGTTTCCATGTGTTTTTCGATTGATTTCAATACTAACACACGAGTTTTTGTAGAAATTGCCAAATAAACGGGATCTGGAGTGAATAAGGGTGCTTGGGCGGAAAACAACTGAAATTATGGCACTAGGAGAAAATTTGGATGAAAAGAATAGGTTTCATAGAGTGGAAAATCACAATACCAGGCACATTTCCTTCCTACTACTTATTCTATAACTTCATACATGTTTTGAAACTCTTTTTAATTCATTGTGTATTCTATTTAATTCGTTTTTTGTGTTCAAAACTATTTCTGTTACCTTCATTATGTTTGGCATATGAAATCTACGGTTCGCAATACTTGTATGCTCATAAGTTGATTACGATTACTTCATTATACGTTGTTTTAGTGACAGACACTTCACAGCTAAACAACTTGAAATGATGAAATATACTTACTTCTGAATATTTCTGCGTAATTAGTAAACCCCATCCTCTTAAATAGCCGCCGACATCATCCTCGCTGGCTGCCATTTCCATTGATTCTATAGATCCACTGATTGGAGTATATATTTCCTCTTCATCCCCATCTTGACTTTGATCTAAGCCCAAGAGAATATGGGCCAAATCATATAAATAATCAGCAGCACTTGATTCATACATAACTATTTTTCCAATAAATGGCAAAATTCACAATAACTGCACTTGTACAGAAGAATGGCGAATACCACAACTACATATGCGTGTTCCAACAACCAACGAACCAACACGAACGTCTTACCAAGAGAAGCGGATTGATTTTGGCGTTTTATAGGAATTCTGTTACAATAAAAGTTCTGAGCTGTTAAAACAGTAGCGTCGATCGTAGAGATAACAGGAATAATATGTCATTGATAATCTGAATTTATGTGAGATATACGGAATATTCCTGTTGAATTTAATGGGTCCATACTGTTAATCATACAAATATTGTTGGGTGTATATTACGAAATGATTATATTCTACTAGATATTCCTGTAACATTCACTATGTTTGATTCCGGTTGCACTTATGGTTCCGAACTACGTATGTTTTACAGTCGTGGCTCGTAAATATGGCAGAATATTCTTCTATATACACAGGAATTATTCCTTATGAATTAAAGGTACAATATCACTGCTAAACTTACTGTTTTTCCTGTTCATACGACAGAAGTCACTTGTACCGGAATCGGCATGTTAGATTTCAAGTACAGATTGTTCTCATAACGGTCTTTTTCTGTAGTAATGATAATACTTGTGTTTAAACAACAGGAATTTATTCAACCGGAATTTCTCGGGATTCTTTTTTCTCAGTGCAGCACGATTTTACGATAGATACAGCTAACTCTGCCCATTGCCTTGGTAGAGCGGGAGGTAAAGGGGTAAGAGAAAAAAGAGAGAGTGAATATGACACTTCAAGTCCGAAAGGCTGTGAAGTTTCGAGTTTTCGAATTCAAACAGCCAAAATGCGGAACAAAATTGAAAGATTGTTTTCTCATTGAAATTTGGATTTTTGAACCTCTTCAGGGTGAAGATATCAGCTTGCATATCGAATTTCAGATTTTTGTTTCACATTTCGAAAGGAGCATAAACGCAGCTCCGATACTTGGTATCATTCGAAGTGGTCATTCCTGTAGGCAGCGTAGCTTAACTGAGTTGCCAGAGGGTGGCAACGCTAGCTATTTCATTCCAACACAGCATAAGCCCGTCGGTCATTGTCACTCACTACGCCTCTTCTGCGGTTGTCATAGGCAAGTGCTAGAGTATTCAGCTTATCTGATGAGTCCACCCCTGGCACTGGAACGAAACAACTTTTCCTAAGAGGGCGCCCTCCTTCAGATGGCGCGAAATCACGAGAACCGCCAAACTCTCAATGTTTCTTCTACGTGAGTTTTCGAATGGAAAAAGGAAAAAATGGAGATATTTCGTAAATGAATTGAAATGAGGCGTATAATTGTCTATGAAAAAACATGAAAAATTCCCACGATAATGATCTCAGATATGTACTTTTTCGATTTTGAAAATAATCTAGAGCCAAATACTACTTTAGTATACTCATTTGTCAATGAATTCACAATAAAGTATCAGAAACACAGAGTAAGAGAATAAATTGATGCGCCATATGAAAAGATGGAATTATTGCAGGAGTAATTCGGAAAGATATTCTTGTGAAATGTAAAAAAGTCTTCCAAATTATATACATAGTCGTGTTTCTTAACAACAATTTATTTATTCTATTCAACAAATGTTTCTTTCACTAGATAAAACTATATTCCTCAATTTTTCAAACTAAAATTTGTCGACAGGTTTCATATCTGAAGATTTAGGAAGCCTCCAAACAGGGCCTTCTCGGCCTGTATAGAGAAGTGAAAAGTGTTACTGGAACTGCTTTTCGTTCGCAGACGCTGTTCAGGTCACTATGAGTATGTTTGATATGGACTAATTTTTCGACGGTTACTTCACAAGTGCGGTTCATATCGACTTTTTAAAGAATATTTCACGCGAAATTCTACAAGGCGTTTATATCGAACAAATTTATTTTCAACGCGATGCAGCATTTATAAGTAAAGAATTATTGTCTCGATCATTCTTAAAGAAATAGATGTATAGGCTAAGGAGGCCCTCTTTCTTGACCTCTTTGATCAACAGATACAAACACCATAGAAAATATTTTCTGTTGAAAAATTTAAGGATATTGTTGATGCTGTCGCGAGGTTATTTGTTGAATAGAATTATAAACTGTTGGGATGTATTTACGAACGATGGCGTTACGATTCGAAAAGCTATTTATCATCCTGGAATTCGACAATTGAACGCATATGTACAAAAAAATGGTTCGTTATTGTGAAATGAGAACAACAAAGTGTTTTTTGACTTCAAATGTTTGTTAAAACAATATAGTACAAGTATAAGAATTCAAGGTTTCCGCGAAGAATCTCATTCCTAATTTTCATTCAATTTCTACCCTGTCCAAATTCTAGAATTAATACCTAAGCTAAGAATTGTGAGTGTGGCAACTTAGAATGTTATACTTGATTGAGCTGCATTAATGCTCTTTTTGAAAGGTAAAACTCATTTTGAAATCGGATAAAACGGTGATATTTTCACCCACAGCAAGTTGAATGAGGATTTATGAGTCCGTCCTGGAATTTGAAATCATGCTGCTTCTTTGTTATGTTTGTCAACTATGTTTTGAGTCAATGAATTCCGTAGATAGTTTGGTTAAAATAATGGTTAAAATAATTCAATTGCATTTGATTAATCACTTTGTAATTTTCTGAAGAAATAATTGAATTAATTTTCCCTTCTCTGCTTTCGGTAAGACACCTATTTATTATCGAATCATTATATATATATTGATATATATTTTTTTTCAATGCTTTCATCTACGGAATCGTTGGGAGTATTGGTATCCATTCCAGAGTTCTATTTTCGAAACCAAGCCCAATAACTGCTCTAGAAATAGATTAAATTTATTGTCATTACGATAGGACCATGATGTAAAAAAACATGGTGTGCTCATCTGAAAAAAAGTGACGTCAGCAAGATTAAAATTCAAGGAAATATATATTCTGTGCTTAGAATTTGAATGAAAAAAGTGACGTCATCATTGGTAAATCGATCACAGATGAGCAGATGAGCACACCATGTTTTACTTACATTATGGATAGGACTAATAGACTTTTTCGACTATTGCAGGAAAAACTATTTTCTCCATGCTCATTGAATAAGATTTATATTTCGATGGCTCTTGTTGCAGGAAAATAACAGTCATTTATCACGTCGTGGATAATAGGTGTGTATAATGAATATCATACACTCCATGCATAGATCAAGTGATCAAGCAATCACAGAGAATGAAGTTTAGCATTCTGAAACTCTATTGTAGGTTCTTCAAAATGTAGAATTATTCCAATTTTACCAATGAAGTCGTGGACAAAGTATAGTATTCAACTCGCATATAATTGCTATTATTCACTTGGGTGATTTGTGACACTCGCATGCGGCTCGCATCGCAAACTTCAACCTCGTGAATAATGGAATTATATGCTCGTTGAATAATATAGTGTTATTATCCTTGGTAATCTGATGACCCCGCATTTACATGAACTTAAAGAGTCGGAGGGAATATGAGTATGCGGTAGAAGGGACTTGGTAAGATCCAAATGTGGCTAAATGAAAGTTGTGTGAATGTCAACGTAAGAACCCTCACAGAAAATAGTTTGCCAGAATAAACAAACATATCACAAGGGCGAATATTTGTTGTATTATCGACAGATATTCGTTCTTGTGATATGCTAGTTTATTTTTCTATATTAGCCGAAACCTTTCGTTGTTTAGTCTGCCAGAATGTTTGAATATTCACATACAAATAAATTTCCCAGACTGCCCATAAATTGTCTGTCAAGGTCCAACGTTTCAGAGGGTAAAAGACATAAAATATCTGGGATATCGATTAAAGGATATTTTTGGAGAATTTCGCATTATTTTTCAGATTTTTTTAAGGTTTCCAATTCCAATATTTGGAAAAGGGAAAAAAAATTCAGCCTCGCGGATTGAAGGATTCAAATCATTTGGAAGGGCCATTTCTTGGTAAAATTTTGCCTTATGAACATTATCGGAATAATGTAAAGATGAACGAAGTTGAATGTAACGTTTCACTTTGTTATTACAAGACCTCCCGTCAAATTGACCATTTCGAAATTCCCACCAACTCTTGATTCTCTTGAAAAATAATAGCTTTTATTGAATTCTTAAGAGTTTTTTGAAGATATTGGCAGCAAAAACCTTGTAGAAATTGAAAAAAATTGAGTTCCTCTACCAACATTAGAGTTAGAAAGAACATGTTGCTTATGTCTTATAGACTCAGAAAGCAGACTCATACTCAAAATATGTAAGATTCATGAGATGTTATTTCCAGAAATGATATGCTCTTGGTAAACAAGAGTTTAGTAGAATCAGATAGTGTATCGCACTCTGGAGGAATAGCTTCATAGTGTTTTGAACGACATTCAAATATTAGACAAAAGTTTCTAGAAAATAATTCAGGAAGAATTTTTAGAGGTATAGAACTTTAAGTTGGCAACACTGTTTTAACTAGCGGCCATTTTGTCCGCTCAGTTAATGGAATCAGATACTGTATCGCACTCTGGGGGAGCAGCTTCATAGTGTTATGAACGACATTCAAATATTGGACGAAAGTTTCTAGAAAATAATTCAGGAAGAATTATACTCAGAAAACCATATTTCGCCTTGATATCGAACTCTTTTATATAAAGGGTGTTTTTTAGAGGTATAGAACTTTAAGTTGGCAACACTATTTCAACTGACGGCCATTTTGTCAGCTGTCAAGTGATTTGTGTCTAGTTTGGTCTGGCATTACAACATGAATAGACTGACACCAGAACAACGCTTCCAAATTGTAGAAATTTGTTTTGAAAATGATGGTTCTGTTTGAAATACGTATCGCGCTCTACGTCCATTTTACGGTCAACATACTCGTCCATCAGAGCAATTAATTCGACTAACTGTGGACCACTTTCGCACCACGTTTACTCTAACTGATAATACGCATCCACAGAGACGTCGTACAGTGAGAGCAGAAGAAGCCATTGCTGCTGTAGGGCGTAGCGTAGAGGAATACCCGAATCAGTCCATCCGCCGTCGTGCACAGCTATAGAGCCATGATTACTGGCTTTTACGTTCCTCAATTGAACAACCATGATGAGCAGCAGCTGTGGTTTCAGCAAGACGGTGCAACATGTCACACAGCTCGTGCCTTGATTTACTGAAGGGAACGCCTAATCTCACGTTCCGGGCCTGTGAATTTGCCTACAAGATCGTGCGATTTTCTGTGGGGATATGTGAAGTCGCTAGTCTAAGCCAATGGGCCAGAAACGATCGACCACTCGGAGGACAACATTCCAGAAATTATATTTAAATCAAATTGCCGAAAGATTTTTTGAATACAGTCAATTTCATGTCAGTTTCAAAAATTCATCCTTGTTTTATTCCATTTCTTCCTTCACATAAAATACGGTTTAATTGAAAAGCAAAACTTCGGGCAATTCAAAACAGATAGATCAGATAGAATCAAATTTCGGCTATCCCTTCGAATCAAACTAAAAATCAACGAGTTCATCAGTATATTGGAGTTTTTTCGGATAGCACCAATATCAGTATACCAGATTCATTTAGAGCCACATGAGAAATCTATTTTCGGAATGGATTACGATGCAAGAATTGATGTTTGATACTTTCTATTCGATATAAACTGAATGCAGCTTCGATATTGATATTTGTTTACATGTAGCAGGTAAACAGAACAGAACGCGGTTTCTATTTTCGTGTGGGACTTGAAGGAATGGCTAGTCAACGAACTCTGTAAGTATTGTGTCAACAACCACACATTCTTACATTCCAAGAATGTTGGTCAGATTTTCTTGCGGTTAATCGATGAAGGTGGCCAGCAAGATGTTTTAGGTACGTGTGATGGTTTAATGACAAACATGGAATGTCAGTCAATACTATTCTCGGTCAAAATTCCATAATTGCAATAGAAACGAAAAAAACCCTGAAAAGCTCTGCTTGAACGCAGCAGCTTCCGTGTGCATATTCAAATTCGTTGCCAAAGCATTTGTTTTGTTACGTATTGACCCAGCCAAATGTAGCTTCAATTCCTGATGGACAGATTTGGTGTTTCATATGGTCCTCTTAGAATTTTGCGTGAATCTTCAAGCTAAAATTTTTCAATCAAATACTGAAAATCAATTCCAACCAATCGGTTTTCTCAAAAATAGCTATCGGGAAAATTTAATTCGAAATGGTCATATCCACGGAGCCACTTTACCCAGTCACGAATTCGATTATCGTAATTAAGCCCCAAATCTACTCTACAAATATCGAATTGTTTCTTCCGGTAGTTATGGTGTTTTCAACAAAACTTAAATTAAAAATAATAACTTTAGCCCTCATGCAGAATTCTGAATGGACCAAGTGAAAAGGAGATCGCAAATCATAAAATATTTGAAAAAAGAATAACATGAAAAAAACCACAAAATACGACATATTTCTTTTCAAAATCTCCGAAAATGAAAATCGAAAAGTACTGAAACTCTGACACATCTGAGAAATATAGAATCTGAAATTTTTGCATAATTTCGTCTCAACCTAATAAATGATTTTTGAAAAAAAGAATTTCAAGATAAATCCCGAAAAAGTTTTCAGATCCCAAACCGTACGACAACAATTTGCAAGCAGTAGGTACGTTGCAACTTACTACTAAATTCCTGAGTTCCAATTCGATAATTTAGGTATTTTCTGAGGTAGTGATCAGTTTCTGAAAACAAAACAGTGTGCAACTACTCTCTAATCCACTTACACTTTCTGCATCTAACGCAAGTTTCGGAAACCAAAATTCCTTTGTCAAAGATCTATATGCTTTGTTTTGGTTCCGAGTTCAGAACCAATTCAGAACTGTTTGGGATGGTTCGAGTATACGCGAATGCCATTTTTCAGACACAAAATTGCAATCGCGCATACTCGAACTGTCCCGAACTGTTCTCAATTCCTGACCAAAACAAACCTATCGTTACTAACTACAGTTACATGTTGAACGAGTGGGAAGATGGTAAACAGGACCAATGCGAAAGGGTTGTTGAAGGCCATTAAGGTAGTGCTGGGTTATCAAGGGTGAGTCAGGTAAATATTTGGAATAATGGGTTACAATGAGGGTGAAATCATTGTTTAGCAATCTGTCTTTTCTCTTGAACATATGTATGTTCGAGAGTATTTAAGTAAATTTTGCTCGAGCTCTTCAATAGCTTTACGGATTTTTCTGAAATTGAATGACCGGTTGTTAAAACGCGATTAGCGACCGCGGATTTGTCAGGATGGTTGTTACGGATATGGTTCATGTGTTCCTTGTTGATGTTCCCCCCTGTTTATCCGATGTAAGATTCATCGCAGTTCGGACGTTTTATTTCACATATGCCCGATTTCAATTCCTCCGGAATTTTACCTAACGTATTTCCCAAAAATTGTCTGGTTTTCATGGCGGTTGTAAAAGCAAACTTAATATTTATAGGGTGAAACGTAAATGCCCTGAATCCGTTATCTTTTCATGCAGAAAAATCAGAGCACTCTCTGGATTTGATCAAATATTCTCAACTTAACTCAAATCATCAAAACTTCATTCAAACCTCTCAAGGACCTCAAAACGTATTCGATTCGATCGAAGACAGAATATTGCGTGCAACATAAGCATCTCAGTTTCGTCTCAATCGGCCCTAGACAACACGAGTACATTCCTTGGATGTCCATTTTGTATTCACGGATGTTCATGCCCGTTCACTGTATATCCATTGAACGGGCGTCCGAAGGATATCCAAGTTATTTTGTATGTTGGACATCCAAGTACAATGGCTATACAAATTTATACGTCCAACGGATGTCCTTTACATATTCGGTGAAAACTTTTCCGAAATAATACTTCTACCAATTTGAGGATGGTTGCTTTAAATACTGTTCCTCATGTCCCTTCCATTTAATGCCAGTCAAGATATCTGCACGTCAGGGGAGAGAAGTTCTTGAAAGACAATCGTGATTTGCTCATCATAAAATAAATATACTGACTAGTCGGCATCCATCGGATATATAAAGCCGCGTACAGACACGAGTGCTGAGCGGCTTGCGAGGCAAGTTAATTGGACTGCCTCGCAACTGCCTCGAAAGCCGCTCAGCTCTCGTGTCTGTACGCGGCTTAAGATTACTGTTTTGCTCAGCTTGATTATAGATTATTACTTCGAACAGCGGATAATTTTCTTGAATGACTATTATCCTGTCGATAACATTAATTCAAGAAAATCACGTTAAAATCATGACTGTTGGAAATAATGTCTCCAGGTCACAGACGTTGGTAGGTGCAATATATCCTGATATGAAAACAAGAGACCTCTGGCAAATACCCAATCCTTATCGAGTTTGGAACCTCTGATCGACAAATTTCAATATTATTCTGTAGTATAGCCGATATTTATTTTTGACGATCGGTTGACAACACAATTGAAATGATCATTTATAGGGCATACATATGGACGAAATGGATATAGAATAGAACTAAAATGTATATGAAATGAATATTCATTGGATGTCCGATGAAAATCCATCGGATATGATATCGGCTTTACCATAGACATACTTTGTACGTCAACATCCATTGTGTCGGAATTGTATCGTTTAATGGATGTCCATGGTACCTATGTAAGATTGGCCAGAATCCTCGGAAGTCCATAGCAGGACGTCCAATGGCTGTTCAAAGAGTTCGGTTGTCTTGTCTGGGGTGAACGTTAAACTTCTTGCAACAGAGTTAACTATTTGCACTGATTTCACAAATAATATTTTCGCGTACGAAATCAGACCTTGAATTTCCGGAACCTTGCTTTGAATCTAGTTACTATTACCTCCAATATTAAAACGGCTTTCATGCGTTTATAAATAAGGAGCCGGGAAAAAACAAATCACTTCATTTCAACAGGAAGTTACGCCTGATGGTTCTCCGCAGTTTGTGCAACCACATGAAATAATAGAATCGATTTCTTTTCTGCTTGAACTCTTTCACTTGATGGATCGCTTGTACCAGAACCTAAAGTTCCCGATACTTCAGGGAAGTGATTATTATATTGATTGACTATTGTGGTAATAGGAAGAATAATTCCAATATTATTGAGTTAGCGCATTGAATCTTGGAAGGTAGTCAGATGACGCGTTATTTAATATTCATTGAATTTGTGCTATCGTGAAAGCAAAATAACAGGATATATATAACAGGAATATAACAGGAATGGGAAATTGTCGGATCTTATTTTGTGTAACAGGGAGAGAGTCAGCGGCATTGGTCGATGCGATGCACCTTTGGTCAGCGAGGACAGCCATCATCCAGCCGTTGAGTTTCTCCTTGACGTTAGTGTTCATGATTTCTTGAAAGTAAATTCTCTATTAAAATATAACTTCAAGAGGGGCAATTATAATGCTATAAATTCAGAACTTTCTGAAATCGATTGGAATTCCCTTTTGGAGAATTTAGATGTTGATGCTGCGGTGAATGTTTTCTATGATAGGTTGCAGGAAATTATGTTTAAACATATACCTGAGACAAGGATTTCCCATTTGCTTCTCGCAAGAAACAATACATATTATTCGACATAAGCAAAACTCCCACAGAAAATATAAAACTTATAAAAACATCCATCATCGCGAACGTTTCCGACAACTTAGAGCTGCCTCAAAGGGGCTCATTTCAAGGGACTTTAACAACTCTCTCAGCGGAATTGAGCGAGAACTCCCACAAAATTCAAAGAGTTTCTTTGAATATATATCGCATAAGAAAGGTCACAGCAAGTTTCCCTCGGTCATGAGAGAGGGTGATGCGGAGGCATCATCATCATCTGATATTTCTAATCTCTTTGCTGAGTTCTTCAGTTCCGTCTATGAGGAGGCTACTTTTTCTGATGTTGACTCGGAGTGTGTAGAAAACATGTACAGCAGTAATTATTTGTGTGGAGTATCACTTTCCATTGAGAGTGTTGAGGAGGCTCTCCGAACATTACATCAGAGTAAAGGTTCGGGTCCGGATGAGATTCCGCCGATATTGTTGAAAAATTGTTGTAGTGCCTTAAAATTCCCGTTACATATTCTCTTCAACAAATCTCCGGCGAGTGGTATCTTTCCTCAACGCTGGAGAATCTCTAAGGTTGATCCAATCCACAAGCAGGACAGAAAAGACCTTATTCACAACTACCGCCCTAATACTATTCTTTCTACCATTCCCAAGCTTTTCGAGTCTCTAGTCTAAAAATTCATTGCTAATCATGTTAAGAATATGATAATTGAAGATCAGCATAGGTTCATCAAGGGCAGAAATTTGGAGACTAATCTAATGAGTTTCCTGGACTCCCTACATGAAGGACTCGAATCTCAGGATCAGGTTGACGTAGTTTAAACTGACCTAAAAAAGGCATTCGATAAAATAAATCACTCTGTATTATTGCGTCGGCTTGCTGAGGTGGGAGTCTGTGGTGATTTGTTGAGATGGGTTGAATCCTACATTTTAAGGAGATCACAGTTTGTATGTGTTGATGGGCAGAATTCGAGACAGTTTTACAGTACTTCTGGGGTGCCTTAGGGCTCTCATCTGGGACCCTTGTTATTTATAATTTATTTGAATAATATATTTTTATGTTTCCATTATCGGTTTTTGTTATATGCGGATGATCTCAAGATATTTCTCAATATAAGGTGTATAGACGATTGTATTCAGCTGCAGAAAGACCTGGATAGGTTATCAGAGTATTGTAGGGAAAACCATTTGTTTTTGAATTTGAATGAATGTGTGTCAATTACATTCACGAGAAAAACTAACATAATTAATTTTTCATATTCGGTAGATCGAGTGCAGGTGCAGAAGGTCAACAGTATTCGTGATTTGGGTGTGATTTTCGATTCCAAGCTAAATTTCATAGAGCATAGTGATAACGTCATCTCAACTTCCAGTAAGATGCTTGGATTCACACTACGCCATGGAAGATCATTCAGAAGTAGTGAAGCACTCCTGACGTTATATTTCTCTTTCGTTTTCAGTAAATTGAATTTTGAATCGCCTATTTGGAATCCCTATTATAGGTGTCATGTAGAACGCATAGAAGCCATACAGCACAAGTTCCTAAGATACTTGTCCTACCGAAACAATTTTTAAAATAATCAATCATGATTACTCGGGGGCTCAAGGTAGATTTAATTTGCTCAGCCTTGAGATGCGCAGGAAAATGAACGACATGTGTATATTATTTAAGATCTTAAATAACGTCCTTTCGGTTCCTTCAATACTTCGATCTGTGTCTTACAAGATCCCTGAGAAAAGATTAAGATCAAGGGAGATGTTTGCTGTGCCGTTCCGTAGGTTGAATGTTACTGAAAACTCACTAATTTGCCGGATTTTGACAACATTTAATACAGAGTTTTCTGATGTTGATATTTTCACTATATCCCTCCCTCAATTCAGGAGATATTTGAGGGGGAGATTTCTCACTTAATATCTAATTCATGTATATTTTCCACTCCTTTTGTTTGTTTTACTTGATACTCTTGGTTTAGGTTTTGTTTTTCTGTTTGGTTACTGTTAATATTAATTTTTATGGTTGTATGATACCCTTAATTTCATTGTAATATGTAAGTACTGTGTTGGGTTGAAATACCTGTAAGTATTTCTAATCTCTAATAAAAATAAATAAAAAGCATATCACTTTCATGTAATGAAATAATTTATTCATTGAAATTAGCGGAACTGATAACAGAATAGCCAAATGTTATGTAAGATTTGAGAAGATCATAACTGTTAAAATGTATTTTCAGCGGAAAATCAGTGACATCGCTAATGGTAAGGACTGGTAACCTGTGTTCTGAATGAACTCGAGATGCTACAATTTATTTAATACCAATTTGATATTGCTTTATAATAGCAGAGTTGTGGATTTCTCATGCTGATGATTCTGAATTCATTATCAGTGTACTGTTATTATGAGACCTTTACATAATCAATAAAACCAGATATATTTGCATTTTATTCTTTTACAAATGGCTACCTGTGTATTTTTGCATTCTTAAGTGTGTCTCACTTGGGTAAAAATAGCTCATTTAACATAATGGAGAGATAGATTTGAAGAATCTAGTTTTGAATCGAAAGTATCCTGGTATGCTTTACTACAATATTTGCCTTTCCCTGGCTTACTAATGAAACAAATAAGAGCTCACAAATTTTGAGACACAAACTTTTTCAATAAAAGAGCAAGTATTTATGGAATTTATGTCGATTTGGATATATCTGAAATTCACCAATCACTAGTTTCGTTATACCCTTACTTATACTGATTATACCCAGCGTTTCCAACATAAGTGCAAAGTACGAGAAAATCAAATTTTCAAGATTAAATTTTGAAAACGGTACCAAGTGTCCTGTAAATATCAAAATATTAATACACTAGTTCAGACAGTAATTTATGCAATACCTTTTGCATATCTTCTAAATTGTACCCACCACGTAAATCCAACATATGGAGTAAACAAATTTTTGAGACTATTCTATGAGAATGCAGCAAAGTTTCTACGAATATTGGATAGCCGAATGTTCAAGAGTCAGAGTATCAATTCACAAAATATTGTTTGGATGTTTTATACAGATTGGTCTTCATCTGAAAGTGTGCAAAATATTGATATAAACAGGGCGTTCCTGAATTTTGAGGATAAAAGCCCAATGAACATGGGACCGCGAACGTTCCGTTTTCAAAATAGTGTGAAGTGTGTTTTTTTCCTTAGTATCTGCATTTCACAGATATTCAACTGAAATTCACCCCACATTTTCAATTAAGAGTTAACTATATGTGACTTGCCAATTTCGTTCGCAGATCTACAAATTTATATTGTTTCTGAAACACTGTTCCCTGTTTTTCTTCAGAACATTTTTTGGTGAGTCTCTGTTAGTTTGCAAAAGTTTATGAAGAATTATCAATCAAAGCTTATTATGGGAGGATTTTGCATCACTCTTAGTTTTTTTCTCTTTGAGTTTTCACTCCCAATATCTGAAATAGAACTATTGAAAATAAAACAAAAATCATGAAAAAATATTGAAGTAATTTCAAAGTTTCTTGGAATCAAACCACCTTCGGAAAATAATGGAAGCCAAAAAATCATGAATAAGTTCAGTTTCGCTTTGATTAGAGAAAAAGTAGGTATCCTCAGACAAAATAAGGTAAGACTCTAACAGGATATATTACGATTAGAAAATGAAATAATTCATCAATCCTCCATAGATGACGCATATTTTTCATTGTGTGAATATTTCACAGGAGAATGAATTTGAGCAAAGTAAAGACGTTTCAAATCGAAGCGAAAAAATCAAGAGAAAATAATTATTAAAATTTTCTCATTTGTCTGATGAAAGAGGCAGAATTGTACTCTGTTCGCTTTGTTTATCATTTGTATTGTTCCTGCATTGTTCATTAGGCAATATGTCTTGCAATAAACTGCCCTTTATGAATAGTTTAATACTAATACAGAAAATTCCAAGAATTATTTTCTGCTCTGTCTGATGAAAGATTCAGATTTATAGAGCGTTTATCATGAGGATAATTTATGAAGATAAGATAAACTCGTATAACCATTCTGTGAAGTGCGAATACACTATGACAAAAATATTTGCAAACAAATTCAAACCTTAACACCCTGTATCAGGAAAACGAAACGTTCGCGGTGACATGTTTATGGAGCTTTATTTTCTCAAAAATATGCAAGGAATCTCCTTTCTCTCTTCGTACCTCCAAGTTACGAGGCCCAGTATATTTATTCAATTTGTAAAGACCTTTGAAATATGTTAATGATATTATGTGAATTGGTAAACAGGATGACTCTTGCCCTTAAACGACGAACAAAGCTCTTGACCAATTGACGATACATTATTTACAAGACAATAGAGATGACATAGGCCCCTTTCAAAAATTAGATTTTTCCATTTTTTGCAGTCAATTTTTCAACATTAATTATTCTACATAGAATGACCAATCCACATTATCAGATAACCAGATTTATCACCGTTTGCTTTCTTCTTGTGGGACCACTTGAAATCGAAAATTGATGCCACGCCTCTCTGGAAAAATAACGCCAACTAATTGTAGCAAAATTAAGTCGAATTACCCCCAAAATACTCCAGAATGTGGAGCGGAAGTTCGAGCAAAATTTATACCATTGTATGGAAGTGAGCAGTTCTCAATTTCAGCAATTAAGGATACTTATACCGTTTTTGTTCTAGGGAAACAGCGTGCTATCGTTTTGTCCAAATATCTGTAATTTTCCTATTTTGAGCCAGAAATTATAGCTAACGACTGATGTCGAATCCGCTGTCAAAATAGATTCTGTCCGGCCGGCCGGCCGACAACACGATAACTGTCGAACGGAGCCAGCTAGCAACTTAAAGCTTTCAGATTATGTCGCGCATTGGTATGCAGTGGTTGAGTTCGTTAATAGGATGAATTAGCCAATTGGTTTCGGAGATATAGCTATTTGAAATTTTGAGGTTATTTCCCTCATATTTCAGAAACTACTGAAGCGATTGGATTGGAAATTGGAACTTGGTAGTTAGTTGGAGCATAATAAGGAGCAACTTCAAGCTGAATTTTGTTGGGATCATATGGCCACTTAGTTTCGAAAAAAAATTTTACTGAAAATATTTTTTTTTCAGGAACTCTTAATCATATTCGAAAACAATTCTGCTCATACCTTGAGCTGCACAATCCACAGTAGTGTACCGAACGTCTAGTCGATACGGCTATTAATTTTGGAGATATTGTGAAAAAGTATGTAAAATTTCGTGGTTTTCTTTTCGATATGGTTTTTTTTTCGGCATAACTGAAGAAATACTGCTTCAATCATGATGAACCTTCGCAGCTAGTTTGTGGATGCTGAAGGACAACTTCGTGTAAAATTTCGTGATAAGCGTGTCATTAGTACAATTTCAACAAAAATTTCAAATTTTCTTTTCAAATTCCTATTCAATATTCTGTGATCTTCCTATCATATTTTCCCCATCAAATTCTGTATAAACTTTCGAACTGTCATTTTTCGATAAAGTACTGGATTTCAATTCGATCTCATCAGTATTTTTGTAAATATTGGGAAAATAAAATTTTGAATGGGTATATGTGCGCTATGAAACTCTACGAGAAAATATTAGACAAAAAGATAAGACAGAAAATAGAGATAACAATGGAAGAAACACAGAGTGGATTCAGGAGAGGAAGGAGTATTCAAGATCATATATTCACTATGAAGATATTATGCGAGAAAGCAAAACAAGAGAATAGAAGATTGTACTTGGGCTTTATTGATCTGGTGAAAGCTTTTGACAAAGTAAACAGGGAAAAACTGTGGACAATACTGAAGAAACGAGGAATAGATGGAAAATTGATCTGCATTATAAAGGATATATATAGATTGAATAAAAACCGGATTGTTAGCCACAATAGAACATCAAAAACATTCCACACAAAAACAGGACTAAGACAAGGAGGAAGTTTGAGTCCGGTACTGTTCACTATCTTCATGGACGAGATTTTAAAGGAATGCACAAGAAGAACAAAAAAATTTCACGTAGGACACAAAAATATGCAGCGGGTGGAGATATCAGAATGTGCTTTTGTAGATGACATTATCGTGATTACTGGACGAAGAGACGATTTGCAGGGAAATATGAAGATATGGGATGAAGTTGTCAAAAAGTATGGAATGGAAATAAATAAAGACAAGACAAAAGTTATGGTGATAGGAAACTCAGAAGAACTTAATATAGAGCTAGACGAAACAACAATAGAACAGGTGAAAAACTTCAGATACTTGGGTGTTGAAATAGATGAAGAGGGAAAACAAGATGTGGAAATTAATAAGAGAATAGAAAACACAGTTAAATTGTACCATACGATGAATAATAGTTTCATAGGTAAAAAGGAAATTTCCCAAAGGACAAAGATGAACGTGTATAGATATAGCAATATATAGACCTACCCTGACATTTTCATGCGAATCATGGGCCTTGAACAATAAACAGAAAAGTAAAATCCAAGCAGTAGAAATGAAATACCTAAGAAGAGTAAAGGGCGTAACCAGAATGAATAAGATAAGGAATGAAAGAATACGTGAAGACCTAGAGATTGAACCAATACATGATTTCGTAGAAAGAAGACAACTTAGCTGGTGGGGACATTTGAACAGAGCAAATGTGGAGAGACCTGTTAAACAGATATGGGAAGCTAGAATTCAAAAGAGGAAAAGGAGAGGAAGACCAGAGCTGACGTGGAACGAAACAATCACTGAAATAATTAATAGGAGAGGACAAACATGGAATGAAGCAAGGAATATGGCTAGGGATAAGAAACTGTGGACCAAATTTGTACATAGAAATGAAATACTTTGATTTTGTATATACTGAATTTTAATTAAGTTGAAATGGAATACCCTACACCATTATATGGTAATTGGGTTTTTTTGATAATATATATATATATATATGTGCGCAATCATTAGGTGGATTCTGAACACAATATCTCCCGGAAGGAACTACTCAGAAACTCGATATTTGTAGATTAGGTTTGGGGCTTTACTATGGAGGTCGAATTCGTGAATGGGTAAAATCTGCCTAATGATTTCGTACATGTAATTAAATTTTCTCATCATTTCCAGAAATACAGATTAGATTTAATTGGAATCCAGTACTTTATCGAACAAACCCAGAAAAGCACTGCCATGAAGGCAACAGCCTTTGCACGCATGTTGAAATTCGTTGCCGAAGCGATCATCTCCATTGGAAAAGAGCGCAAAGGCTGCTGCCTTCACGGCAGTGCTTTTCTAGGTTTCTTCTGAACAAATATTTACACCTTGAATTGCTTCTTTGAAATTGCTAATCATTTTATATGCTCTAGGTTTTCATTTTCAAAGTCAAATATAAATGGATGTTTAACTATCATATTCAGAAGGAAAATACCGTTTCAACAACATATCGCACAATCTTCAATTTTTTTTTAAGATTGGTTCACAGTGCCGAGAGAAGAAATGTTATAAAACTTGAGAGACATTTTCTTCGAAAAAGTGTTATCGAAATGAAAGCACCAATAATCTATCGGGGGAGAAAACTCAAAAAATCCTGAGAAATTATATAACTACGTTCTACATCTTATTATTGATTGGGACAAAAATTTACTCACATAATCGGAGAACACAATGCACTAGCAAATCGTCTGCTCAATAGACGACCTTGTAAGGCTACGGAGTCAACATTGAATATGCCAGGAATTGCTGCAGACGATGTTGGTCTAAAATTATCACTTATTATTTCAGGGTTCGCACGCTCTTTACACAACAATTATCAACAACCAGTTCATTTCCTCTAGTATAATGAGAATTAAATTGCTGTTTTTTAAAGCCCAGTTCCACAGGTGACATCATTTTTCTTCTATATAGAATAGGAATTTTCGAGACTTCGATGTGATTTGCATTTTACTCTACAACAAATTAGGTGATGTTCATTTATCCACTTCATAAAAAAATCATTACCTACTTGTCGAATAAACGAAAGTTGTTTCAAAGCATTCATTGTCTGAGCAGCCCTTTTCAGAATGAAATTATGCGTGCTAGCAAAGAAGGATTGATAATAATGATACTTCGTTTTTTAACACTCGCCTTTACAAGAGTACATACTTCGGATGAGTAGCAAGGCTTCTGAGACCAAGCATCTTCTCTAACATTCAGATTGTCAAGTAAAAATACACAAAATAGTTCAGACATTCTTCATTGGTGATTTCTGAAGTCGCCAAGGAAAACTCTATGCATGTAGAGTACACGAAGGCATTCAGCCATTAACTAATACATGGACACTTACACGTGATCTACCAATACTTGTGTCAATTTGAAAAGGTAACATCCTAAGTTTTATTTGTATGTGGTTCAAAAATGGGAGTTTACTCTACCTTCTGTGGTCGAAATTAGTTTTATAATACCCACCCTTCATATCTCAATCCAAATCAAAATTAGAAAAATGCGAAAAAGGTAAACTTCGGTTCATAGAGGAACATTTTATACGGTCGTTTCCATCAACGTTGTGAGAATGATGAGTTTCACCCCCAAAATCTCTTGATTTATTTTTCCGAAGTATCAACATAAACGTCAGTTGTGTCGCATTTTGAAAAGGCATTGAATTACCTTCGATCCAAGATGTGACTCAAACCCTTATCCCATTTGAGATTTTAGGAGTTGCTGACATCACAAATAGATTGGAACCATCCATATATTTTATTCCTCTATGAAACAAAGTTTACCTTCTTTGAAATTTTTCCTTATTTTGCATAGGTCCGAGATATCTGGAGTTGTGCTTCTTAACTATTAACTTTTGTATGATAGCGAGAATGTTTTCACTTGGCTACTTCAGAAGCCACCTGGTTTGTATATAAAATATCCAAACGGCTATAATCATGGAGAATCATATTGCTATACAAAGTATCAAGGAAATATATTTACGGTTTTTTAAACTAACCAGTTGATTCCCTTGAATGATTTATGTAATTCAAGTAAAACCCACAAAGATTTTACACAAATATGCTAGTGTTTTCGGCTGGTATTTAGATATAGTATGTTATACATAATACATACGTAATACATGAATTCGTTTACTATTACCTATGTGAGTTGAAGAATTCTCTTTGATCAATCCAGTTCAACATAATAAATCATTTTCTTCCAATAACCATACTCAATGGTAGATAGTACGCCATTGCTGTTACTGCGCGAAAATAGGTAAGATAAATATAAAGGAATATGAGAAGCACTATTGCCGAACACAACAATATTATTCATCTTAGCACTGTTGTGTTACATGTGCAACAATTCTGGAATTGACATTGGTTTGACACCAAAATAATACAACGGACAGATGCACGAGAGTTTTCAGTAATCGGTTCAATACAAGGTTATGTGCGATGCATACTCAGAAAAGCATATTACATTTCGATATAAAATTCTATTATAAAAAGGGTGTTGTTGTAGAGGTATAGAACTGTAAGTTGCCAACACTATTTTGACTGGCGGAAATTTGTTCAGCTGTCAAGTGATTTGTGTTTAGTGGTCTGACATTACAACATGAATAGACTGACACCTGAATAACGCTTCCAAATTGTGCAAATTTATTTTGAAAATAATGGTTCTGTTCTACATACGTATCGCGCTCTACGTCCATTTGACGGTGAACATGAACGTCCATCAGAGCAATTAATTCAACTATGGACCGTTTTCGCACCACGTTTACTTTAAATGATAAAATGCATTCTCAGAGACGTCGAACAGTGAGAATAGGGGAAGTCACTGTTTATGAATGTTTCTTCTAAATTCAACGAACTCACTCTTGAGAAAATTTTCCTGAAATCTTGCTTGTACTGTTGCCGTTTACCCTCAGGAATTATTCTCGATATTGTATCCATGGATTCGAAAACTTCTGTAAGAATAGTGTAAAATTGTTATTTTGACATCAAGTCTATTGATCAAATTCACTATTATGTCAGCCGGAAGGTCATGAAAATTTGAAAAATCTAGAAAAGCACTGACGTGAAGGCTTTTGCGCGCATGTTCAATGTAAATGACCACTTCGGCAACTAATTTGAATATGCGCGCAAAAGCTGCTGCGTGGGTTATTGAAGTTATTGTTTTACGGTCTGACCTAACTGCCGGACCGTAAACACAATAACTTAGAAACTCGATATTTGTAGAGAAGTTTTGGACCTTAATTACGAAGGCCGAATTCGTGAATGATTCCGCAGATATACCCGTTCAAAATATCATATTCCCCATACTTTCAAAAATACAGATAAGATAGAATTGAAATTCAGTACTTTATCGAAAATAACAGTTCGAAAGTTCAAACAGAATTTAATTGGGATAATATGATGGGAAGATCACAGAATATTAATTATGTATTTGAAAGAAAAAAATTTGATTTTTTTTTAAATTATTCTGATGACACGATCATCACGAATTTCTGTACAAAGCTGTGTATCAGCATCTTCAAACTAGAGCTTAGAGTTCACGCTGAATTTTTTTCCAAATGTGATGAACAGTTCGCGAGAACAAAATTTTTTCCAAAAGAAATTTTGAAAAAAATTTTTTTTCAATCAACTGATGGTATGATCCCTACAAAATTTCGCGAAAAGTTGCGCGTTGCTGAACTCCAACTAACGTCAAAATAACGTCAAAACTTCAAAAGGCTCTAACTCTGAAACCGTTTGGCTGATTTTGCCCATTAACGAAGTCAACCACCCACCTTTCCTGGGAGTTTCAAGTCGATTTTCCGTACGACCGTAATCGTGCATAGGGGCAGCTAGCCGGACAAAATCGACATGAGTGAGTCCACTCTAGTCGTTCGAGACCATTTTCGGCTCAATCATCGAAAATTACAGACATTTGGACAAAACGAAAGCACGCTGTTCCCCAAAACATGCGCTCAAAGAATAGTTTCAATCTACTGACAGAAACTTGATAACCTTTTCCAAAGCCTACTGACTGACTTCATACAATTGAATAGAATTTATTTAGGTTTTTCAGAATATTATCATTTATATCGAGGTTACAACTACCAAGTATGATTCATTTTGAATTTTGCATTAGTTTCAGTTGGCTTTCGAGGGTTTTGTCGTTTCAAAATTAAACATAGGATGTTATAATACAAAAAATAGGTATGACAACATCGTTGGCAACTGCCAATTTTTCATTGAAGAATAGAAAATGAGATGTCCATAAAGTTAGCAGAGCCACTTGCACGGAAGTCAATGAAAACCATCTCATTAATTGTCGTATATTTGTCGTGAAAGAAAAAAATTTGTCGCGCTTCTAGTTTTTTTTTCAGGGGTGGCTCTGCTAACTTAATATTAAGTTAACAGAGCCATTTTAAAATGCATCGAATTCGATCAGAAATGTTATGAATGATTGTCGAGTAATCGTCGTAACACATCTAGCCTGAAAAAAACAGAAAAAATCATTTTTTTATAGCTTTTTTATAGGTTTCAATGAAATGTGCTGTTTTCTTAGGAAATTTGTCGGATTCGGCAACACTGCATTGGTAAATTAATATTTGTATGTTTTCCGTATCATTATTGACTGATATTGGGTTGTATATGTTAAATCTTCTATTTCCCGAGATGAACAATTTTCGTTTCAATTCTGAATAATGGAAATATACCATTCTCACGCATATACATCGACGTAACTTTGTGATACAAGAAAGTTAATAAGATGACCGGTTTTTCTTCTGGAAATGAGCTGAACGATTGAAGGACGACCAAAACATATTTGTCGTGAAAGGAAAAAATTTGTCGCGCTCTTTGTTTCTTTTTAAAGGGGTGGCTCTGCTATAATATTAAGTTAGCAGAGGCAGTCTTAAAATATGCATCGAATTCGATCGAAAATCTTATGAGTAATTGTCGAGTATTTGTCGTAGACCATCTAACCTGAAAAAACCAGAAAAAATAATTTTTTATAGATTTTTTATAGGTTTCAATGAAATGTTCTGGTTTCTTAGGAAATTTGTCAGATTTGGCAACACTGCATTGTTAAATTGATATTTCATCTTTTTCGTATCATTATTTACTGATATTGGGTTGTATGTGTCAAATCTTCTATTTCCCGAAATGAACAATTTTCGTTTCAATGCTGAATGATGGAAATATTCCATTCGCACGGATATACATCGACGTAACTTTGTGATACAGGAAAGTTGATTACATGACTGTTTTTTCTACCGAAAATGAGCTGAACGATTGAAGGATGACCAAAACATATTTGTCGTGAAAGAAAAAAATTTGTCATTCAATAATGATACGAAAAACAAACCTGAAATATCAATTTACCAATGCAGTGATGCCGAATCTGACAAATTTCCTAAGAAACCAGGACATTTCCAGTTGATAAATCAATATGAACGCTAAAACGAATATTCGCGATAAACTCAGACCTTATGATTCCGACGAACAAGGCTTTTACACTGTGAAACATTGTCCAGGGAATTCGAATACCGAGCCGGGAAAATTACTTATTTTGACGACTTCATTTTTTTAATCTAGTGCAATATGCATATATCATGTCATAGGTAGGCAGATGTGATGAATTTAATTGAAAGATATTCATCCGACAAAACGATATGATATTTAATTCGGTTCAGACAAGTGGATGATTATGCGCATCAATATTTTGAGACACCATGTTGTGTACCTCACTTCACGTGAATGATTCGACCACCGTTGGCTTTTTCTCAAACAACAGCAGAGGAAATTTTCTGCATAAGTTCCTTACCAAGAGAATTATGTTTGATATACCTACGGCCAGTTTCACAAAACTTTGATTGCCCGATCAAGGGCTTGATTGTCAGTCAACAGTAAATTCTGTGCTCGATTTCAGATCATTTTCAACCTAACCATCGAATGCAAACCTTAATCAACGAATTGATCAGACGTCGAAACCGACGGCCAGTATATTCCACCATAAATATATTCACCCAAAAGAACGTGATTTTTTCAACATTCCAAAATATGGTAGTCCAATCGAATATATCGATATTATTATATATCTTCTTTGGAACAAACTAAAAAATTCATTCTTGAATAAGGCTACCGAGTAGCTATAAGGGATACTCATAAAGAGGAATCATCGAAATGATTAATATAACACCATACTTATATCACTATTAGAATATTAGAAGAAAACGTGATCTTTCCAATTCCAATATGGCGGTTGCCAAGTGAAAAGTGGATATTACTGTATTTTTTTGGGAACAACCCGTATATTTCATTTAAAAAAAGACATCGTGGAGCTTGACGGGATACCAAAGAAAAAGAAATCATCGATATTAGTTCAGAATGGGGATAAGTTCGCCATTTTTATTTTAAGTCTCTGTATATTTTACCAAAAGTATTTCGCTATACGTAGAATGTCTCATTTTCATGTCCATAAAGTTAGCAGAGCCACTTGCACGGAAGTCACTGGAAACCATCTCATTAATTGTCGTATATTTGTCGAGAATTTGTCGTGAAAGAAAAAAATTTGTCGTGCTCTTTGTTTTTTTTAAAGAGGTGGCTCTGCTAACTTAATATTAAGTTAGCGGAGCCATTCTAAAATATGCATCGAATTCGATCAAAGATGTTATGACTAATTGTCGAGTATTTGTCGTGGACCATCTAACCTGAAAAAACAGAAAAAATCATTTTTGATAGCTTTATTAAGGGTTTTAATGAAATGTCCTGGTTTCTTAGGAAATTTGTCAGATTCGGCAACACTGCATTGGTAAATTGATATTTCAGGTATCTTTTTCGTATCATTATTGACTGATATTGGGTTGTATATGCTAAATCTTCTATTTCCCGAAATGAACAATTCTCGTTTCAATAAGGGATAAGGGAAATATTCCATCCTCACGGATTTACATCGACGTAACTTTGTGATACAAGAAAGTTAATTAGATGACCGGTTTTTCTACCGGAAATAAGCTGAACGATTGAAGGACGACCAAAACGTATTTGTCGTGAAAGAAAAAAATTTGTCGCGCTCTTTGTTTTTTTTATGAGTGGCTCTGCTTACTTAATATTAAGTTAGCAGAGCCATTCTAAAATATGCGTCGAATTCGATCAAAGATGTTATGAGTAATTGTCGAGTATTTGTCGTAGATCATCTTACCTGAAAAAAACAAAAAAAATCTTTTTTTTATAGCTTTCTTATAGGTTTTAATGAAATGTCCTGGTTTCTTAGGAAATTTGTCAGATTCGGCATCACTGCATTGGTAAATTGATATTTCAGGTTTGTTTTTCGTATCATTATTGAATGACAAATTTTTTTCTTTCACGACAAATATGTTTTGGTCATCCTTCAATCGTTCAGCTCTTTTTCGGTAGAAAAAACAGTCATGTAATCAACTTTCTTGTATCACAAAGTTACGTCGATGTATATCCGTGCGAATGGAATATTTCCATCATTCAGCATTGAAACGAAAATTGTTCATTTCGGGAAATAGAAGATTTGACACATACAACCCAATATCAGTAAATAATGATACGAAAAAGATGAAATATCAATTTAACAATGCAGTGTTGCCAAATCTGACAAATTTCCTAAGAAACCAGAACATTTCATTGAAACCTATAAAAAATCTATAAAAAATTATTTTTTCTGGTTTTTTCAGGTTAGATGGTCTACGACAAATACTCGACAATTAGTCATAACATCTTTGATCGAATTCGATGCATATTTTAGAATGGCTCCGCTAACTTAATATTAAGTTAGCAGAGCCACCTCTTTAAAAAAAACAAAGAGCACGACCAATTTTTTTCTTTCACGACAAATATACGACAATTAATGAGATGGTTTCCAGTGACTTCCGTGCAAGTGGCTCTGCTAACTTTATGGACATGAAAATGAGACATTCTACGTATAGCGAAATACTTTTGGTAAAATATACAGAGACTTAAAATACAAATGGCGAACTTATCCCCATTCTGAACTAATATCGATGATTTCTTTTTCTTTGGTATCCCGTCAAGCTCCACGATGTCCTTTTTTAAATGAAATATACGGGTTGTTCCCAAAAAAATACAGTAATATCCACTTTTCACTTGGCAACCGCCATATTGGAATTGGAAAGATCACGTTTTCTTCTAATATTCTAATAGTGATATAAGTATGGTGTTATATTAATCATTTCGATGATTCCTCTTTATCAGTATCCCTTATAGCTACTCGGTAGCCTTATTCAAGAATGAATTTTTTAGTTTGTTCCAAAGAAGATATATAATAATATCGATATATTCGATTGGACTACCATATTTTGGAATGTTGAAAAAATCACGTTCTTTTGGGTGAATATATTTATGGTGGAATATACTGGCCGTCGGTTTCGACGTCTGATCAATTCGTTGATTAAGGTTTGCATTCGATGGTTAGGTTGAAAATGATCTGAAATCGAGCACAGAATTTACTGTTGACTGACAATCAAGCCCTTGATCGGGCAATCAAAGTTTTGTGAAACTGGCCGTAGGTATATCAAACATAATTCTCTTGGTAAGGAACTTATGCAGAAAATTTCCTCTGCTGTTGTTTGAGAAAAAGCCAACGGTGGTCGAATCATTCACGTGAAGTGAGGTACACAACATGGTGTCTCAAAATATTGATGCGCATAATCATCCACTTGTCTGAACCGAATTAAATATCATATCGTTTTGTCGGATGAATATCTTTCAATTAAATTCATCACATCTGCCTACCTATGACATGATATATGCATATTGCACTAGATTAAAAAAATGAAGTCGTCAAAATAAGTAATTTTCCCGGCTCGGTATTCGAATTCCCTGGACAATATTTCACAGTGTAAAAGCCTTGTTCGTTGGAATCATAAGGTCTGAGTTTATCGCGAATATTCGTTTTAGCGTTCATATTGATTTATCAACTGGAGCTCCAATATATCCTCGGACCATTTCCTTGTTGTCATCATGTTCATTTTGGAATTGTCAAAATTCAAGCGTCAAAATTGTTTCGAAGCAGAAAGAGAAGTTTCACGAAATATTGCGGATGAACGATTGTGATAAAAGAGTTTCTTATGACTTATATTATACAAATCCCAGGCAACACAGAGAGGTTTCAAATAAATTCCGGTGATATTTTTTCAAAGCATTGAGAGTACCTTTGATACTTCTCTGAGAGGTCACGGGGAGTGCTATATTTCCTTCGAATGTCCGCTGCAGCAATATTCTCAAAGGGGTCCTGAACATATGTTCATATAGTTATATGAGCTCTCAGTTTGTCGGTTCTTAAATCTAGTGTTCAGGTGGCTTCGAGTATTGTGTAGCGCGGTCGGAATTCAATATTTATTTGATTTTCATGAATATTAAATTGAAAAACCTTATTTCCACTCGCATTAAATTGTACAAGTTGGCCGTTGTTTAACCGACACTGGTAGTGAATTAGGTTCTTATTGTTATCTACAGAACTAGACATTTGCGGGACACTTTTACTGGTGAAGATTTCAAAGTATACAAAAACGACGTGATTCTGAACCCAACATTTTTCATCATAACCTCACATTCAGGAACGCTTGAGAATTTTCAATTGTTGATACATTTCGAATTTGCTATTCTGATTTCTTCTTTGAAAACTTCAGGAATCCGCATTGCGAATTACCTCTTCTGGTCACATCTGCGCTGACTTCGCATTGTGAATTTCCCATTATGGTTACATTTGGGATGACTTCAGGAACCCACAATGTGAATATTTAATTCTGATTACTCTACTATAACTTTAGGAGCTTGCATTGCGAATTCCCAAATCATGTTATGTTTGTGACAACTTTCGCAAATCGCAATAGGAGTTCGCATGAAGCCGAATTAGAATCTCTCAAATATATTATCTCGCCGAAAAGTTTTAGTCACTTGGAATCTATTTCAATCTTTTCCATGAATATATTCTAATTAAAAACATTTTCATCCGATCAGAGTGAGAATTGGTAGTTTGTTGAAGAATGCCGTCGTACTAAATATCATGATGATGGTGTATCGAAAAAAATGCAAAATAATTCTATATTGTTATCTGGAATATACCAACGCATATACAGGGTGAGTCTTTGAGTTGTACATTAACTTCAACCATAGATTCCTCTTGTCAACTGAAAAACTTTTTTTCTTTGCCGTTTTCTAAGATTCGGCTGAAGTAAAAAGTTATAAGCATTTGAATGTCTCTCAATGTGCTGATACACTCCTGTACTTTCTTTGCAAGTTCACCACAGATTTCTCTTACTGTGATCTCTTTGGCAGAATAACCAATCCAATGTTCGAAATTCAAAGAAATTTATTGAAAAACTCATTTACTCACTCAATTCTTATGATTTGGTGCTTTTTGTGATATTATCGCAAGGTAGGTAAACATTTCACTTCACAGGACTATTGAAACAGTGATTTTCCACTCGATATTCTTGATATATTTGATTTCATTCCAGTATAATAGTATACACAATTAGTTAGGTTAGTTCAATAAACTAACCTAAACACATTAATTGAACTCTATGGAAAATCAGGTTCATAGACATAAAGGCCTGGCCTCTATATCTGTGGTCAGATCACGAAATAGCATAGACCTTATCATGATGTAAGTTTTCTACATCATCGACTCATGATGTAAGCAAAACATGGTGTGCTCTTCTGAAAAAGAAGTGACGTCAGCAAGATCAAAGGAGCAGGGAAATATGTATTCTGTGCTTTTAATTTGAAGAAAAAATGTGACGTCATCAATGGTAAAACGATCACAGATGAGCACACCTTGATTTACTTACATCATGCGTGGACTTAATATAAGTATATGAGTTCTATGCGAAATGGATGAATATTTCTGTGTATTCGAGGCTTCGGATAAGTGTAGACGGAACTTAATATACTGCCTTCACTAGCTCAGGGACGGATCCATGAAAATTAGGTAATATCTCTGATTTCATCAGATTTTATAACATTCAACGTTGAATATCTCCAAAACGGTCGTTGGGTCTTTAACTTGGAAACTAGAAAACTTCACACCAAAATTCATCTCTTTCAGAGTCGCCGTATCAAAGCTAAAAGGAAAAAACTGATTTTTTTGAAAATTTTAACAGTATGTAGTTTTTTACTGGAGCCGTATCTGTTTTATTTGATGAGAGGAATCTACGGTTGAAATCAATGTACAACTTAAAGACTCTCCCTGTATATGTGCGAAGCTATGTTTCCATCAAATCACCATAAATATGAAAACAATATATGTTCAAAAATTTAATATTCTGACCGAGGCGGTTCAATTCCTTCAGAAGAGATTTCGTGATTTATTCAGCACACAACCCGTCAAGACATTCTGCATGAATCTTCCAAATTTTCGGAAATATGGAGAAAATTAAATTTTGAATGGCGATGTCTGCGGGATAATCGGATGGGTTGAATTCGACATTCTGTGCAAGATTCAAACCTCTTGGCCAAGTACCTATCGAGTCTACAAGTTCATTGCTTCAGAATTTGTTGTACTAACGATGAGAAGTTACCCAAAAAGTTGCGTCTAGTCGAGTCGTATGTTAAGTTATGCAGGAATTCCTTCGATAATACTTCAAGCTCCAATTGATGGAAGAGCGTTTTCAATTCAGCATATGGATCCTCACTAGAAAAATGGGGAACAAAGCCTGCATAATCTTTGGTGTAAGGTTTCCAAGTGTCACTTTTACTGAGTTCAGCATAGGTTGTGTAGAGTGGATTTTTCTTTGATATTAACACCATGAGCATTTCGCCATTAGCTTTCAACATTTTTCTACAATTCGTCAAACCCTGTCTGAAAATAAAGAGAAAAATGTTAACAATGTTCGGCAATTTTGAATATTCCTTCTTCTTTCATTCACAATCACAAGATGATTCTGGTGAACGTCTGAATCAGTTGAGTTTTGTGAATAGCATATGCATTTTCGTGAAATGCAATCAAGTTCAACCTAGTACAAGGTGTCTCGAAAAATTTATTTTATTTTTATTATTCCACCACGTCAGTTTCATTTAACTCTACTATACTATCAAATATCCCAAGTGAAATGAATCACATAATTGCAAGATTGGTTCAGAGTCTCAAATTCATCATAATATCTCAGATATTATAATATTGAGTAAATTAGATCCAAATACTATCGAACTTGTGGTTCGATACTAACTTCTGATTTTGTAATATGAACGGACCCATCTTTAAGGACGGTAGGCAGAGTACTACTTGCCCGTGAGTTCTACAATGTTTGTGTTTAATGTACCTTGTACAATAGATGAGAAATTATAGAGCAAGCTAGGGCCTTCAGATCAATGAATTAAAATCTTTTGATGAACTTCACTTGGGCTTCATAATAGAAAAAGTTGGAGCAACAACTCCAACTGATATGAAACAACTAGGACGCTCTATCAATGTATCAGAAAATCGTTGTAAAGGGGGAAAAATAACATTTTCAATGTCCATCTTGAAATATTATCATCGTATTCGCGTCAGAAAGGATAGAGAATAATTAAATTTTTTTCCTAAATATTCGAAATGTATTGCTTCAAGCTCTGGTTGAAACAATATCAATAAGAAGATCTGAAATTATTCTTTTATTTTTGTGAAAACACCCAGGCAATGAATTTATTATCATCATAAATCATTACAGCATTTTATTATGAAAAATGCACTACAGAAGACTTTTTCCTCCAAAGTGTGAGAGTTGAGTATATAGTTATAACCTGTGGAAATTTCGATTGAGGTTTACCGGAAGGCCTGAATATTTCGATGGATCTTATTGAAGGAAAATGACAGTAATAAATCAAGCAGAGTATAATAGGATTGTATTATGAATATTTTACACTGCATGCATAGATTAAGTAAAAGTTTTTACGTTTCTCGGAAGCTTGAAATTTACAGCAATCACAGAGAAAGTTAACCATTTTGACAACTCTCTTGTAGGTTGCTGAAAATGCAGAACTATTTCAATTAGTATTTAACAAGCATAATATAATTTATAATAATTGCTATTATTCACTAGGGTGATTTGCGACCCTCACCTGCTGCTCGTGTCGCAAACTTCACTCTCGTGAATAATAGAAGTCATATATGCTCATTGAATTATATAAGATTGAATGGATTATATGTACGCATCAATTTAGTAGATTGCACCTATTCCCGAACTCGGTACTGGACTTTCATAAAGGCAATAACAGGATTGAATAGAAGAGTCGATATTCGAAGAGCTGGAGTCGACCCTAATATCGAAGGCCGGATTTCTTAATAGGTAAAATGTACTCAATCTTTCCGCAGGCGTACCCATTTGAAATCTGTATTTCCCAATATTTCCTTAGATACAGATCTTATCGAAATTCAATGTGGTTATGAAGGTTTTGCAAAATTTCAGCGTTTCACCAGTTCTATTATACATACTGTTCAGTCAAAAATTAACAGTGCTGTGCCTTGGGTAGCCCACACAGAACAGACCCGATACAAGTTTCTGAGGGTCCTCCTAAAAACCTTGAAAAATTGGCAAATACAATACAATACAATATGTCATTTGTGATTCTATACACACCTGGAGAAATTTCCTGTTTTCCACAAGTTGTTTATAGATAAAGGAAACTCTAACATGTGAAAAATGTATTGGACGTCAAGTGAATTCAGATTAAAAACCTAGAAAAGCACTGAGGTGAAGTCAGCAGCTTTTGCGCACATGTTCACTATTGGTGATATCCTTCGAAAATGCACGCAAAAGCTGCTGACTTCACGTCAGTGCTTATATGAGTCACAGCGTCAAGCTGGTGCACAAATTGGCACAAAATGGGCACAGTTTAATAGTGAAAAAAAAATTTCAAATTTCAATATATGAGTCACAGCGTCAAGCTGGTGACTCACTCGAAAAACTCAAAATATCTCCAAAACTAAACGGGCACAAAATTCAATACATACGGCACTAATTGGCACAAAATACCCATATTATTAAAATATCAAAATTCTAGGTATGAGTCACCAGCTTGACGTACCTAATGTGAACTAGTCCATAACTCTCTGGGAAGCTGTTGACAATATTTGTAATCGGTCCAAGCCTTTAACAAAGATTGGAAAGGTATTATCAATGAATGGCACTATTCCAGAAAACAAAAAGCATATATGCAATAGCTTTAACGCATTTCATAGAAATCTGGGTCGAACATATGCAGAAAAAATTAAAGTCCTGGAAAAGTACAGAGAGAAGGATAAAAGAGTGCAGAATTCCATGTGTCTCTCTCCTACGAATACCCATGAGATACACGAGACAATAATGCAGTTGCGACAAGGAAAAACTCCAGAACATCATAATATAAGGGCGGAAACCTTGAAGAACATATCTGATGAGATGAAAAGCCCTTTGACCCTTTTGATGAACGAATCATTTGGCAAGGGATACTTGCCCAAACGACCTTAAATTGGTCGGAAGCAAATGGTGCATATCGATGGGGGATTGATTGAACAAATGAATGAGAAATGCGGAGTGCCACAAGGTACAGTCCTCAGACCTCGGTTGTTCACACTGTATATTAACAGGTTGCTGAACCTAAAAATCAAAGTAAAATACTTAGTTTCGCTGAAGACACTGCACTATTTTGTGAGTCAGATTCATGAAAAACATCAAGGTCGGAAGCTGAGGATGTCTTCAGAATTCTTGAAGAGTAGTTCCGATATAACTTGTTAACCCATAACCTAGAAGAATTTTTTTTTTCATTTTGGTAACTGCTGAGCGTTACATCTACTCATGCGTATACACATGCGTTTGGTAACTTTGAGTGTAGAAAGGATTTTATTTCTGTTTTCTGGATGAACTGTATTGTTTTCATATTTGTTTACTCAGCAAAGATGAAGTTTTAGTAGAATGAGGGGAGATCACGTACAAGCGATAGCTTTCTGAAGCTAGAGCTCCTGTGATGCCAACCATTCGTTCACTTATGCTTATACCTATAGCTGTAAAATTGTTTGTATCTACAGTGTGGTAAATAAAATTTATTATTATTATTATCTCATTCACCGATTAGTCATTGTTTTTCCTTGAATAGAGAACATCACCCATCAGCAGTATGATATTGATCTAGGGAGAATAAGCATCTAAGTGCAGTGCTGTGCGTACGCAGTATTCTCAAAAACTTAATGTTTGGACAGAAATACTGAGGAGTTACATCATCGGACCAATTTTTATCGATGGTAACCTGAGCGATGCCAAATATCTGGAGCTTCGAGAGAATCAAATTATTCCGACAGTTCAACAGCTACCAATTAATTTCGATGATACCTGGTCTCAACAGGATGGCTATCCAAGTCATAGCGCGAGAGTAGTCACACAATACCTGAGGACGACTTTTTCGGACCGTATCGTTTCTACAAAAGGCACGATCAGATTGATAACCAATTTTTTCTCTAAATGATTTTTTTCTTTGGGGATATCTAAAAAATTCAGTATATAGGCAAGAAATTGATAAAGCGAAGGATAATAATGAACTTAGGTTCGAAATAATCCAACTTTGTACCAAAATAGTAACTTTGCCGAATTTGCTCAGAGGTATGAAATTATCTCTTTATAATAGATTCGGCTACTATTTAGCACAACAAAGTGAATTATTTGAATATTCAATTTGAACTAATCGACCTCCAATTTCGCATTGTTAGATTTTTTTTTCTGTTTTTCAATATCTTACTTTCGTAGAATTCATTTTATTTTCAAACCAGTTATGACAAAAAGAACCTAAGTTCTCATATTCACAGAGGATATCATTCGTGTCATTTATTTCGGCAAATGAATTCCTCTTCTTCGACGGAATTGGAGTGTGGTATTCATTTTCAACCGATATGATTCTGCAGATATACCCTTTCAAAATTTCATTGTCCCGATATTTCCAAAATCATAGATCGAATCCCCCTTCAATGAAAAATACCACCTTGAAGTTTCAGCCAAATAGGGTTAACAGAACAATGAGCAGAAAAAAGGAAAGATTCTTCCTGCATTTTGTTGAATGGAGAAAGTTATGTTGCTCAATGTTCTGCAGACCCTATTTGACTGAAATTTCAATGTGGCATTTTTCATTGAAGGGCGATTCGATCTATGATTTTGGAAATATCGGGAAACTGAAATATTGAAAGAGTATATCTGCGGAATCATTCGATAGTTTTTACTAATTCGCCAATTCGGCCTTAATTAAACTCCAAACTTACTCTTCAATTATCAAGCTACTGAGTAGATCCTTACAGAAGTTATTTCGTTCAATATCAGTGGTTAGGCTGGCCGTAATCACATTAACTCTAGAAGAATCGGCAAAGGGACATACTTGTAGAGTAGGTTTTCAGTTTAATTAAGAAGAAAAATTAAATTTGTTTAGTTCGCCAATTATTCTTCAGATAGTTGAACCCATTCAAAATTTTGGATCGAATTGCAATCCAGTACTCGAACGACAATTATGGCTTGAGGACCATATGAAAAAAAAAACTGCTTCTGGCAGGGTCAATACTCGTATAGAGGACCGCTTTGGCAACGTAACAAGTGCGTAAAAGCTGCTGAACACACGTCACTGCTTTTCAAAGTTTTTTTTTATACGTAAAGGCCATGTTTCGCTGAAAACTTGAAAATCATTGTATTACAATATAAATACTGGGCAAACCGATTAGTCTTTTTGAGCGCGAAATAAAGGAAAATAACTTTTTGCCCAATATGTTTCATTCAATATGATGAATATCTGATCGAGTTGAAAATTTTTTTGATTATTGATTTCAATATCTCCCAACACGAATATCCGAAATTTGAAACACTGTCTATAAGTAGTGACGATGTCGATAAACTGCTCATGTGCTACGGAAAAGTGCCGATGAAGCTTCCCGGGAATCACCTCATGAAGTATAGAGTGTGTACAGATGCCGTTGTCCCGCATAGTGTGACTGTGGGGTCCAGTATATTCTTCGACTATTCACCAGTAGATTTCGTGAACGGTCGATACAAAGGAATATTCTATATATCTTATGTTTCGGAAAATTCAAAGAATATATATCCGTTTTAACTGAAACCGATTCTTCGAGTGTTCGCTGTCGATTATATTGAAGGAAAATTTCAAAGGAAACGGAGATATGATTTTTGAAATATATAAATTTCTGAAATGAATTTCCTGAATTTAAGTATTGATTTGTTCTTTAGGAAAATCAGGAAATCTTATTGGGCTGAAAAAAAGAACTCGGTTATGAAGTGGCGGTTTGGAGATTACAGTGAAATTTCGATGAAATATGAAAATTTTTGTGAAGAAAAATGTTTTTTTATGTATGATTGTTCATATTGCTTCTGTTGATCTAGCAACTAAGTTCCACTTCGATCAAATAAATATTTTTCGAGTTATTGAAAATTCAATATTTCACTTGTCTGTAACACGAAAACCATTGAGGAACTTGACCGAGATATTCAGGATCAAAACCTAACCTGAGAATTTCATGACTCTAGGTCCTTTCTTTCAAAAGTTATCGCACAGACGGATGGCCGGCCGGACAGAATCAATTTTGACCACCGATTCTACATCAGTGAGTCTAACCTAGTCGTTTGAGACCAATTTCCGCTCAAAATTCGAAAATGACAGACATCGTGACGAAATGATAATGCGCTTTACCCCAGAACAAGCGCGCAAAAAACGGTTCATATGATGAAATAGGCAAGTATGAGATTTCCCTCATTCCTTGGGAAGTTAGGCATTCTTGGGATATTGTTCTTTCTATTTCTTCGTTTTGTAGTGAAAATTCAGGAGTTCACAAGTCTTTTAGAAGAGTTGTTTTAAGGTGATTCTTTCGGGTTTCATTGTTCGAGTCGACAGTGATACATAGGCGTCGTGTGAAATAATTCGACCATGTAAACGACAGAGATTGAAAGTAAGTGCGGACACCGCAAGAGCAAAGTGGAGGATTCCGTAGATTGTTTTGAATGTGGAGCCCATTTCCATCCATATTGCTCGAGTAAGGCCCATGTAGTTGGACCGGACGGGGTGGTATTGTGCTGTAAACCGAATCAGCCATCCAATGATGCCGACCTTTTGTTTAGCCGTTTATCCCAGTTGTTTCAGAACCAGTTTGAGATTTTCAAGAGGGAGGTTGACAATAAATATCTATCTCAGATTCTTGAGCTTAAGAAGGAATTGAAAAGTATGTCCAATAAGTTGTCCACCCAGAAAGCCGAATTAGGTTCATTAAGAGATGAGATCTCAGCTCCTAAGTCCGGTGTGCAGGCGTCCAAATCAGCTGATACGGGCTACTAGACCGAAGAAATTTGTTTCGAGATAGAGGAACGAAGACAGCGCTCATGAAATCTTATGTTCTACAATGTGTCTACGAGGATGTCACCGCAAGATGACAAAAAGTTGATACAGGACATGATCCCTTGCGTATTCCCTGAAGTAAGAGTTCTCCGTTCTGTTCGGGTCGGTAGGAGAGGGGCCGAGAGCTGTGGTTCCTTGAAGGTGGTTTTGGAAAACTCAGAGTCTGCACTGAAGATTCTCAGAGACAGAGACAATAGATTGCTACCAATCAGAGTTCAGTCTGACCTTACTCCAGGACAAAAACAAAGTTTGTCTCAGCTTCGTCAGGAGTTGGAGACCAGAAAATTTGAAGGAGAAAATGACATAACTATACGATAAATTCGTGGTAAACCTTAGATAGCCTATCTTTCAAAAAACAGTATTTTACCATCAAGCGGTCGGGGGAGCCAACCGGGCCCACTTTGTTGAATGTATACTACCAAAATGTTAGGGGTCTGCGCACCAAAATGAATGATTTTGTGCAAAATGTGATGATCTCGGATGATGATATCATCTTGCTCACCGACACATGGTTGGACGATGACTTTATTGATGATGCTGAGCTTCAACTGGACAAATATGTTGTCTTCAGGACCGATCGTCCGTCTGGAACAAGTGATAAAGCTAGGGGTGGTGGATGCTTGATTGCTGTGAGGAGAACTCTTTGTTCTCAGAAAGTATCGCGTGTTCAGGTGTTGCTTGAGGATTTATTGGTTTTAGTCAGGGTTGAACAATTGAAATTTCTGTTTGCGTCAGCCTACATACCGCCACAGTCTGCCGTAAGTTCGTATGAGTGTCATTCTGAGAGTTGCAGTTGAAAAGTTTGAACCGGATGAGATATTTATCGCAGGTGATTATAATCTACCCCATGCTGTATGGAGAAACGACCAGTTGGGGGTTAGCGTGTATGATGGATTGACTCAGCAGGTTCAGGTTCTGGTAGATTCGTTAAGTTTGTTAAACTTTTATCAGAATAATTGTGTTCCAAATGGAAATGGTAGAATATGAGATCTTATTTTTTCAACTTCTCAATTTCTTATTATCAATCGAGCGGATCAAAATTTTCAAGACAGGATGTTCACCATCCAGCACTATGTAATAGTATACAATCATATCGATCATATAAAAGCAACCTTGATAGAATAAATTATAATTTCAAATCCGCTAATTATGAGAGCCTGAATAATTATCTGTCTTCTATAGATTGGTTTGAGGAACTTAATACCAATAAGGATAATGTTGACACTCAGGTCAACACATTTTACGAATTGTTATCACATGCTATAGAGAGATTTATTCCTAAGATTAAGATCAGGAACTCGAAATTTCCCAATTGGTTTTCTGTTGAGCTGAGAAGGATGCGGTCTTGGGAATACTACCAACATTTTTGTAACCTCAGATCTCATTGTAAAACCTTAGTTAAGAAATGTTATAATACTTTTGTTAAAAAAACTGAGGAATCTATTCCTGAAAATATCAAGTAGCTTTGGAATATTGTTAATGCTGGAAGATCTGAAAAAAACTGTTTGACTGTTTGTGTATTTGAATGATGAAGAGTTTCACACCAAGAAAGAGATTGCCGATACTTTTGCTCAATTTTTCCAATCCGTTTACAAATCATGTGGTAACGACATTTCGGGTGACGCCACTGATGTCTTATCTGAAATTCTTGATGAGGAGATAAGTATTCCAATGATTCATGTTCAGCAGGTGTTGGAGGCTATCGATGCTCTCCGATGTGAGCAAGGGAGCTGGTCCTGATAATATTCCTGTTCTTTCTATAAAGAAATGTAGAGTCTTCACATTGCCGCTTCAAATAATTTTCAATAGGATTTTGAATGATGGAATTTTCCCCAGTTTATGGAAGTCTGGCTTTCTTAAGACTATTCATTGAAATCAAATTAACTCCTGAATGTATCCCTAGTCGTTAATCTGCTGTTAATGATGCAACCTCTTACTCCCTATCTATTTATTTTAACTTTACAATTAAAATTGCTATTTACAAACACAAATTTAGGTAAAGTGAATCTGAGATCCGGGATTCGAAGAAGCACTTATCTTAAGTTTAGGTGTGATGGTTTGTAGTAAAGGATCCGGCGGTATGATCATCCGAAATGCAGGTATTATGCAGGTAGTCCAGTTTTTAGAGATTCCATCCAGAGCGGAGTCCAGAATTAAGATATTCCAGCCATAATCAGCTCCAGTACTAAGATAATCCAGCAATAATGCCTTCGGTACTAAGATAATCTAGTAAAACTCTGGGTCCGGTACTAAGATGTTCCAATGGGCGTTAGCCCCGGTACAAGGATAATCCAGTAGGCGTTAGCCCCGGCACAAAGACTGTAAATTTCAAAACTATAAGATAGTGCTTGTAACACGTGATCTCATTCCCAGTGTCTCCAGACGTTATTGAAATTATTTACAAGTTAATAAATATGAGATGAAATATCTAGAACTCAGGAATAAGAGCACGTTATTCGATAGGAAGAATGAGACAAGAAATCAAATGCACAATATTATACAAAGGAACATGTTGACCTGTGTAACCTGCATGGAATGAAATAAATCAGAAATCACAATTTGGCATTTACAAAAGCAAAAAGTATTGGTCGGGATATACGTAGTACTTACCGCCTTTCGAATAGACGTCTTATAAGAAACAATAAAACTTCAAAATTCCACGATGTTAATGGATTTGATTACGACGTACGTTAATTCGCTAAACTCTAGCAAGATGTTGAAGCTTCAGCTTCTACGCACCAAAGAGGAAAAATTTTCCATCAGCTAGACCGAGCTCGAAGGGTAGCGCATGCGAAATACACACTCAACCGTCAATGCGAAGAGCGTTCTTTAGCGATTGATCTTAGAATTGCAGTAAGGCGTTTTCTTGCGATTGCAATTGAAATTATTAGTATAGCGTATTTTCGCGATGGAAACTGAAATCCACAGTGGAGCGTTTTGTAACGTTACATCATAAGTCGTGTTCCAAGGAAAATGTTGCTAATTATAGACCAATATCTATATTGAGTGTGATTCCGAAGTTGTTTGAATCTATTGTTTGTGGTGTTATCAAGTCTCAAGTATACAGGAGGATTATTCCTGAGCAACACGGATTTTTTGAGGGAAGAAATGTCGATACTATTTTGCTAATTTTTCTTCAATTTGTCATCGGGGCTTTGGACAATCGTCAGCAGATTGAAGTTATTTATACAGATTTTTCTGAGGCATTCGACAGTGTATCCCATTCCATTTTGGCCAAAAAACTTGGAGCCTTCGGATTCCATGTTCAACTTTATCGTTGTCTGCTTTCTTACCTCACAGACAGGGTTCAATTTCTTAAGGTGAATGGTAAACTTTCCGTTCCTATATCAAGTACCTCAGGGAAGTCACCTGGGACCGATATTATTCTTGATATTCATAAATGATATAGGTTCTGTCATCCGATTTGTGAGATTCCTGTTGTTTGCTGATGATCTGAAACTTTTCGCTTCGATTAAATGCCCTGCTGACATAGTCAGCTTACAGTCGGACCTAAAGGCGTGTTGGTGTGTGGTCAACTGTTTATCGCTGAATATAGAAAAATGTAAATCCATGTCAATCTCTAGAGTCGAGGATCCAAAAATCGCGCCTTTTTTCTTGGGGGTGGTCCCCTGGAACGTATAAGCATCGTGAAGGACCTGGGTATTTTATATGATAATAAATTATCGTTCAAACCACACTTGCAGTCTATTTCCACTCTTACTCTCAGAACTCTTGGTTTCATTTTCAGGAACACTTGACGGTCTCTTCCTTGAGAAAGTCCAAAATAAGTTTCTTAAGCATGTTGCATTCAGGTTGGGCATCACTTCTGATTCATTCTCGGTAACACATATGGGGGATCGACTCAGATTGTCTTCATTAAAATCCAGAAGATTTTCTTCTGATGTCCATTTTGTTGCCAAGATTCATCGAGGTCTTATATTTTCACCTGAGTTGTTATCTCAGTTCAATTTGAATTTTCTTCCTAGGCTCATGAGACGAGCTGATTAATTCAGGCCTGGCTTGTCGAGGACAAATTACGGATTTCATTCCCCAATTCCGAGAAGGATGAAGGATACCAATATTGTTGATGTGCTGTGAGTTGATGTTTTCAATGATGCATTATCGAGGTTGAGGAGAGATTTGTCGACCATGGTTTTATTGTAGTGTATGAAGTCATTTCATCTTGTTTCATTTTGTTTCGTGTGAAGGAGTAAATTTTGATTTTTGTTCGCAGAAACTCAGAACTGTGTTTCATTTTAATTTTTTTAATTTTGCATTATATTTATTGTATGTTGCATATATTTAAGATTTGAGGATTTTTCTCTGTAAACGTTCACGAACCGTAAATATATAAAATAAATATTTGCTGAAGATTAATTGAATTCCATTCCCTTCTATTCTAAATTCTATTCCATTCCATTCCATTCCATTCTATTCTATCCTATTCTATTCTATTCTATTTTATTTTATTCTGTTATTCATAACACTTTTTCTCACAATTGATCAATTCATTTTATAGATTTTTTCAATTCACATTGGAAATAGAGATTGACGATATGTAAATCTCTCGATTTTTAAATACTCAAACTAAGAGGATGGATGACCATCTTGAACTCGCTATACACAGAAAACCTACTTTTATGAGACTCTCATTCATAATAGTAGTTCACATCCATATAAAATTAAAATGGCATCGTTTTATTTCCTAGAAAATGATTAATTTCAACTCCGTTGTCAGATAATGGTTTCGAAAAGGAAGTTGAAATGTTAAAATTATTTGCGAAGATCAATGTCTTCTCACCCGACATAGTAGATAGACTTATATACAGAAAACAACAAGACAAACTGTTAAGAAATTTGTATATGTTAATTATGTATATTCCGCAAGTGAGTGAGAAAATTCGTGATAGGTATAAGTATTATGACAAAATATAACTGTTTCTGTGACGAATGTCCTGCATTTTATATTGGTCAGACCGGGCGTTCTCCCAAAGTCAAAGTGAAAGAATATAAAAAGTTTAATTCAAATGAAAGGAGTTAAAGGAAAAACACTAGATCTTCTAGAAATTCTGGAAATATCATCGACATATAAACAAAAACTACCAATTGTGAATGATCGATTGGAGTTCCGTTCATCTCCGGTGTCAACATCTGTAATGTGTTGTATGTTTGAGTGATCACGTGTAATTTCGTTTCAGTTTTGAGAATGCGTTGAAACCTGAAATATGTATGTCAACCAGATATTTAAGATTAAAAATTGTTAACGTAGTCAAGAGTTTTATTTGTTTTCATGTTATTTAAAATTTTTCACCAAGTGTTAGGCGAGCAATCGATTTGAATTAATGTATTTGTTTCAATGCAATGTTTTTTTTTATTCTGTACATTAATTTATTTGCCTCATTTATGTCCTGCTCAAATAAAAATTACAATGTAAATTGTATTCTTTTATTTAACTTTTGATATTTAATGTATCTTGATAGCTAATATTTTCGATTGGTCATGATTTCTTCGCATGAATCACTACAATCGGGACATTCACTGTTGCCTTCTCATGAAATTTAGATTCATCGGAGTCGAATCCCATTACTTCGCAAAAAGTTCTGTTAAAATCTTGCTCATATGCTTTTCGTTCATCTTCAGGAATGATTCTATGGATCCTATCCATAGCTCTCATAACCCCTGAAAAAATTTCGTGATAATTTTGTTTCATCCGTATATCAATTGAAATTTATAATTATATCAATTCGAAAAAAACGATCACTTGAATAACATATGCCAACAAAATCCCTCATATTGTTGCTTGGATTTCGGACAGAATCGAAATGATGAATCATGTGATAAATCTTAAAATCTGCATGCACTTTCAATCCGCTGTGTTACAACCAAGAACTAGATATTAACTCGATCGAATTGATGTGTTTGGCCATATAACATCACGAATGGTTAAACCTTTGAGCTATCCGGCAGAATTATATTTTTAATCGTAGCGTGCTCTTCCTGCCCCTACTCAACTCACGCGCCCTATACTTTTCATCCCTTGTGCCTTAATACCTCACGTTATCTATTTGTAGGCCTCATCAGTAAAGCTACAAGGGGAGCCAGCGCTTACGCCTGTACCCATTAGATGCTCTCGTGTAAACATGAAGATTTGATGTGGAATGCCCAGAAAAGATCCTCAGATCAAGGTAAGATGGAACGTAATACATCCAACGAAGCTGGAGCTACATCGCGTAAATTATTTCAACTTCGTTATTGATTCCCCAACCAACCCTACAATCATCGAATCATCTAGTCTCCAATCTGCTCATTTATTAAGGCCGCACTGTAAAAGCATTACAGTAGGCCGTAAACATGTATGAACGTTAGGGATACATCTATGTTGAAATTGTGAAAAGTCCCTATCGATCCCAGATGTTCAAAAACCTAAAAAAACACTGCCGTGAAGGCAGCAGCTTTTGCGCGCATGTTCAATGGATATGACTGCTTTGGCAACGAATTTGAACATGTGAGCAAAAGCTGCTGCCCACACGGCAGTGCTTTTCTAGTTTTTTTTCGATGAGTACTCATTTCAATTCGATCTGGGGCGCTATTTACGAGTCATTCGAATCACTTTCGCATGCGAAAGTGAGGTCTAGATTCGGCCAAATGTGACAGTTTGGCAACGTGTTGTTTTTCCTTAGAATTTGTATTTGTAGGCAATCCTTATCACATGTCCAAAGTCCCAAGTTGACATGACATTCAAACGAAAACACAGTGGATACTTATTCATGTTTTTGATTGATTTCACAGTTTGAAATTGTTTTTATGGGCACTCCTTATAATAATTATTTCTATCCTCTTATGAAGTAATCATAGTGATGGAGTGAACATCCTAAAGTTGATGTACGAAAGACGATGTTGATTGAATTCTTGTTAAACAATGATTGAAGGTAGGATATATATTATACAGGGTCTTTCACGAGGAACCTCACCCATATTTATACGGGAAACTACTGAACGTATTTTCATGAAATTCAGCACTTATAAGTATTTCACGATGCTGATGAAATCTAAAATATTTTCAAGGCATGAGCACCTCCGGTTTTTCCGGAAATGACGTCAACTTCCGTTTTTCAAATTAGAACACCATTTTTTTATTGCAGAAATAGATTCCTTAGAAAATTTCAATTTATTTTGATGTAACATTTTTCAGTTTTGGTTGGAAAATTCTCTCTGAGCGGGAAAATTCGAAAAAAAAATCGAAAATAGAGCTCCGCTGAAACAAGAATAACTTCGAGGTTTTTGGATGGAAAATTTTCATTTTTGGGATTTTTCAAGATGTAAGATTGCTGTATCCACTTAAAAATCGAAATCGCGATTCATGATACAGGGGGTGAAAAAATCGCTTTCAAAGTTAGGGATGACAAAATCGTGAAAAATCAATTTTTTCAAATCAGAACCCCATTTTTTTATGGCAGATATTGAATCTACGTTAAGAAATAATGTGAGTGTATGCATCACACCCTTGCCCTAAAATGGATATTTTCTGAGTTATTCACAAAAAACTGTTTTTCGTCTTGAATTTTCAGCTATTTCTTTTCCCTTCACGCCAAAAAGATGAAATTTTCAGGAACTGTTATTTGAACCATGCTGTAGATTTTTCACCCCTTCTTGAAACCGACTTCAAGTTACTATTAGGAGAACCATGGCAAACTCTCGCAGTTATAACTAGAGAAGATGCTCAAAGTTTTGACCGTTAATTTCTAGACATTTATTTATACGTCTCAGGAATGCTTCGTGCGTTGCTCTTCTTATTTCATCGGGAGGAAGAGATCTGCAAAAGGGTTTAAAAACCAAATTGAGTTTCAAAACTATGAATCTAAAAATCTAAACAAACCTGAACGCATTTCTGACTCGTTCTATGCAGTCCTCTTTATCAGTCAGGGAAGTTGAGTAGAGAATATTTTTTATCCTACCCCAAACATAATAGTCTAAAGGAGTTAAATCGGGAGAACGTGGTGGCCAAAGATGTGGACCATTGTTCGCCAACCATCGATCTTCAAATAGCCTGTAGAGGATATTTGACACATTGAGTGAATTGTGTGGAGGCGCGCCATCTTGTTGATACCATAAGTCATTATGGTTCTGTACTAGCGGCTCAATTATTTGAGTCAATATGTCAGAATATCTATCTCCTAAGGGAGAACATTCTTTAAATAATGCAAACATGTGTAGTGTTCTATCTTACCAGTTAAAGTCCCATCATAAATGTGAACATCGAGAATTGCATTATTTTTGATGGCGCAAAAAACACTGAAACTCCAGGTCTCTTGAAAGTTCCATTGTCTGAAGTGGTGGTTGTTCTCTTCATCCCAATAATGACTGTTATGCCTATTGAAAGAACCATTCTTTGTGAATTTAGATTTATCTGTCCAAATTATACAGTCCAAAAAGTTTTCATTCTCTTGAAATCGAATCATCATAGCTTCGCAAAACTCTGTTCTCCTGACGAAATCAGTTTCCTTCAAATGCTGTACCCTATTGAATTTATATGGGTGCATTTTATGTTTTTTTAATATTCTCCAAACACTCGATTGAGATAATCCCAGATCAATCTCGGCATCTTTGAGAGAATTTTGAGGATTCACACGAAAATATGCAAGAACTGTAATTTCGTTGTTCTCATCTTCTACTACACTTTTTTCTCTGTGTGTAGTTTTCTTAACGAAAGATCCGACATTTCTCAAGTTTGTCATGGTTCTGTTAATGGTATCTCTCGTTGGTCTGGGTCGGTCAGGAAACCTCTCAATGAACAGTCGAATCGTTCTATCTACAACTTTATTACATTCTCCATGAAGTAGAATGAGATTTAAATAATCTTCATTGGTAAAATTAGGCATAGTGATCGATTTTATAACTTAATACGAATTATCACCAAATTAATAGTAAACACAAAATGCTACTGAATAAAGAGGAATTTGGCAGATGTAATTAATGATATCTATCATTAAAAAAAAATAATGTAAAACATGGTAAGTTTTTGCATTTGGTTCATAAAGAATTATTTATTTATCACTGGAGAGAAAACCGATGGCCGATTAGTTGAAATAAAGAGGTTTCCGATACAAATTCGAATCCAAATTCGCCATCTATTTAGGAACAACCTGTAACTTTTTTCTCTTGCATATTAGGGTAGTAAAATCTAAAACATGGTTTAAGTAACAGTTCCTGAAAATGTCATCTTTTTGGCGTGAAGGGAAAAGAAATAGCTGAAAATTCAAGACGAAAAACAGTTTTTTGTGAATAACTAAGAAAATATTCACTTGAGGGCAAGGGTGTGATGCATACACTCACATTATTTTTTAACGTAGATTCAATATCTGCCATAAAAAAATGGGGTTCTAATTTGAAAAAATTGATTTTTCACGATTTTGTCATCCCTAACTTTGAAAGCGATTTTTTCACCCCCTGTATCATGAATCGCAATTTCTATTTTTAAAGTGGATACATCAATCTCACATCTTGAAAAATCCCAAAAATTAAAATTTTCCATCCAAAAACCTCGAAGTTATTCTTGTTTCAGCGGAGCTCTATTTTCGATTTTTTTTTCGAATTTTCCCGCTCAGAGAGAATTTTCCAACCAAAACTGAAAAATGTTACATCAAAATAAATTGAAATTTTCTAAGGAATCTATTTCTGCAATAAAAAAATGGTGTTCTAATTTGAAAAACGGAAGTTGACGTCATTTCCGGAAAAACCGGAGGTGCTCATGCCTTGAAAATATTTTAGATTTCATCAGCATCGTGAAATACTCATAAGTGCTGAATTTCATGAAAATACGTTCAGTAGTTTCCCGTATAAATATGGGTGAGGTTCCTCGTGAAAGACCCTTTATTGTACCCAAATTCTATTTGTAATATTAATGATTAGTTTCGTTTTAGGTATCAAATGGATATATGGACACCTTAATGTCTAAAATCAATTACTGAGAGCTTCAGGAATTGAATTATGCTGGGAATATAGCAATATACTACATCTGAGGTGTCGAATAGCAGTTTCGGCACAAGGTGCAAGCGCAGACTTTTAAATGTCTACGATCTTACGAATATTTTGAAGGCTCAAAAGCTGTTAGGAATTCAAAAAATAAATTAAGCATATACAATTTGGAGTGTTATATTTACAAATCCATGGTTGAACTGAATTTTCTGAATACTGAACAAAGCATTTTAAATACCTTATTTGAACTGTAGTCTTGGTGATCGCAACAGAAGTTGCATGTATAGTTAAATTGAACTCAAATGGAAATTTTGTAGGTACTCAGTTCATCAGAAATCCACTTCAACTAGATTAATTAGTCTCAGTTTGAGCTCCTTTGCAGGAGAATTTTTATTTTTTTTTCAAATTGAGGTTTCCTCAAACATGAATGAATATTTTTCAGTTAAATTTGATTAATATTATACAGGGAAAAATTGTTGAAGAAAATTCACAAGAGCACTGCAACAAACAATAATATCGTTCAAAGTGTTCTATATAAATAATTGATTTTTGGTGGATTGAACTGAAAAGTTTGGTGGATTAAACTGAAAACTAATGATTTTCCACTTTCCCTAGGCTTCCCTACTCTAACAAAAATAAATTTTCCATATACAAACGCAAATTTCTCCAAAATAGTTTTTAAATGTTTCACCTTCAACTGAGGATACATATTCGCATAGTTGTTCTTGAATTTAGATCCCATAAAGAGTGAAGTAACTTGATTGGGATTATTTTTATATCTAGCTCTAAATCTAGGTATTTTCGTAACGTGCAAAGTGATCATCACACCTAAAAAATGAGGCATTTTATCATTTCCCCCTTAGTGATCGACCAACAAAAAAAAAATTAGCCCCCCCCCTGAATTTCACAGTTTACGTTTTGGAGTATGTAGATATGAATAAACTAATAAAAAAAATCTGTCCGTCCGCCGTCCCCCGTCCGTTGTCCGGGGCTTTTCTCAGAAATACTGAACCGAAACCAGTGAAACTTGGTAGAAAAATCGTGTGTCGCTCGGGATTGATCCTCCAAGCTTTTCAGCAGGATCGGTGTACCCTAAGGGCTCAAAATGGGGGGTTGGGGGGAAAAAAATATTTCTCGAAAACTTACCACCAAATTTTCATGAAATTCTGAACGTTGATTACTGTTGCAAACCTAAACCAAAAAAATTTCACCCGGATGATTTCCGACCAGTGGTTCCTGAGTTATGAAGAAAAACGCTGCAAATTTCCAATAATGTCGAAAATGACATCATCGCATTCGGTTCTAAGATTGGAATTCACTGGAATAATCGGCTAACTTTTCATCCAGAATCATACATCTAAAAGACGATGCAAATATTGATTACCAAATTTTCAACACATATCGAGAAATATTTAATGGATGCGTTATTATTTTATAAACACAATTTGCAAATGCCCCATCGATGTTCTTGACAATTTCATAATCGTTAGTAGTTCAGATTAAATATTTTTGGGTTTTCTCTCCCAATATCTTAAACATAACTACTGAAAATCGGATCAAATTATTATTTATTATGGAAATCAACCTTCGGATTACGTGATTTAAGATTAAATTTCTTCATGAAGCTCATTCATATCTCAAATAAAACTCTTATTTTATTCATAAATCATTGGTTTTTCAGAACACAAAAACCATTCCATGAAAAAATTCATTTGAAACATTGAAATCTCAAAAAATACTCTTTTATAACTGAATAACACTTTTACATGCAGAACGCGAATTAAGTAGCGTAATTTAAGATAATGCAGATTTCCAAAAAATTCGGTTGATCGGGGGTTTCCATCAATTTCGGTTTGCGTAGTACAATTATCGTCAACATGTGGATATCCGTTACTGTTTTCAATCGAAATCCAATATCTTTCGTACTGACAGTTTTAAATGAGCGTGAATATAAAAATAACGAGCATTTATATGATAAATCAAATTGGAGGATATAATATGCAAAAAAACCAATAACAAACCGCAAATCTCATCAATTGTCGATTGTCGAGAATCTAATACTGAGGATTAGAGCCTTAGACTAAAGTTAGGAGCCGATGATCTATCTACCTGTTCTGAATGGGGTCTTTGCCGGGTCGTGACCTAAGATAAGGGATATAGCGTAGACAAAAATATTCCGCATGTATCATCATCTAGTTGTCGGCAAACTACTTGTTTGAATTTCACGTCTTTACATCAAACAGACTTTCGGATTTGACACCCTCTTGGTTGACAACGATAACAAAGAACAAAATTTATAATGTAGAATTACTCTTTCGAATTCAACCTGATGAGGTTCACGATATATTTAATTGTTACAGAAATGTTATTGAAAATAACACTAGCACAGACAGGGCCGTACTCGTCACACTGTCCCCTCCTTAAGCCTGTTCTGTCCCAGAACAGATTCCATGAATTACTCAGAGGACCGTGGTGAAATCTGCAATCGTTACCATTTCTACAGTAGCCCTTCTGATGAAAGTAGCAGTCTACAGTTTTGCTGGTCTTTCCGTTTTTCTTTAGGTTGAAATTGCATACCAAAATCTCTATACCTGTCTTCTGAAACACTACTTCCAGCATACTTCGCACAACCCGCCAATTCAGTTAATCCAGTCCACAACCTAGTTTGGGAACGGCTAATTTCCCAATCCCAAAGCATTGAAGGTCTTCTTTCAAGCCATGCAGTAATGTCCATAAATTCTGGTAGGTGGGCTTTTGATATGAGTACTGTTTGGTAACTATGTAATTAATGTACAGACCCTCTGACTTCAGTCTTAGGCATTTTCCTATTCTGGGCTGCTGTCTCATCAGTTCCTCTTGACGTCCAAATTTATTTCTGAATACTCTTGCAATTCCCCTACTCATCCTTAGATCCGCTATTCCAGAAAGTTCCAGACGTCTATGCGTCACCCGCCTCTTCCTAGAGCGTTCTCGATTGATAAAAGGGTAGGCGCGAAGCAGCACAGGGATTAATTCAGCAAGGTGATTCGTAGCGGAAAGTATACAGTGAAAATAAACTAGTTTGGAAATAAATTGTGAACAGACTTTGATCGAAATAGTTGTTTAGTTATTGGAACAGTAGTGTGTAAATAAGTGTAAATAAATAGTTTAATTATTCTGAACGTTTTGATAAACCAAGAAAACGTTACAGTATGATAGACATCACAACTAACAGTGGCTTATTCTGAGGAATGGTGAATATCAGGAAGGTTTGTAACGATTTGTTCGCGCCATTACAAATATGATAAAACTTAAAACTTTAATTTCCGAAATTTTACTACATAAAATTTAATAATAAAATTTTTTGCACACATAAGATCTATTGTGACTCTCCACAATTTCATTAACCTCAATTTTTCACTTGTTAAAATTTCATGCAAGGATCATTAAAGAAACATATTTTTCTGTAATACTTTTACATAATACCTTTCGATATTGATATATCACGATATTCTGTCATTGTCTAAAACGTAGTACGTTTGAATGACAAATTTAATAATTATATCAACTGACATATAATGATTCAAGTGAAAGACTTGGTAACATAATAAAATACAATGCAATTGTAAAGGGTTTTCCAATAAGAGGTGTTATTTTGATATTCAAAGAAAAATGACATTTTTCAATATAAATTATCGGATGTTCATTTCATTATTAAGAAGACGCTATGCCGTTAATAGTGGAAAATAACATCAGGCAAATGACCACCAAGACCATGCTCACAGGACCATATCCTTTTAATGAAATTTTCCATAACCAAATCGCAAAGTGGCTGCCCTATGTCCTCGATAGCCTCACGAATTCCATCTTTGAGGTATTGAAACGACGCTGGGCTATTGGCGTAGACCTTCTGTTTCACGTTGCCCCAGAGGAAGAAGTCGCAAGGTTTTAAATCAGAAGATCTCGGTGGCCAATTGTGATCACCTCTTCGAGAGATAACATGGTCCGGAAACTTTTCCAGCAAAATATCAATGGTTTCGTTGCTTGTGTGGCAAGTAGCGCCGTCTTGTTGAAAGCAAACGTTGTCCAGATCAATACCATCCAATTCCGGCCATAAAAATCATTAGTCATCTCTCTATAGCGCAATCCATTAACCGTAACTGTTGCTCCAGCCTCATTCTCGAAAAAGTAAGGTCCAATGACTCCACCGGACCATGAACCGCACCAAACAGTCACACGTTGAGGATAAAGAGGCTTTTCAACAATAACTCTCGGGTTTTACAAGCCCCAGATGCGACAATTTTGCTTGTTGACGAAGCCACCGAGATGGAAATGTGCCTCATCACTCAAGATGATTTTTCGATGGAATTCCGGATCATTTTCATGCATTTCAACGACCTAATCAGCAAAGACACGACGTTGTTGATGATCGGCCATCTTGAGTTCTTGTGTTAACTGAACTTTATAAGCCTTAGGACACAAATCTTTATGCAAAATACGGTTTAATGACGTTTGTGTAATGCCTAATTCCAAAGAACGACGAGGAATGGACAAACCTGGGTTTTCTTCAACACTTTCGGCTACAGCAGCAATATTCTCGGCTGTTCTTGAGCGACGTGCACGGATTCTATTCTTCACATCACTGACTTGTCCAAACAGCTCGAATTTTTCCACCAATTTCTTCATTGCGGTTCAACAAGGTGCTTCACGACGACCCAAAAATGTTCGAATTTTACGAACCGTCTCTGCCAAATTATCACCATTTTTATAGTGAATTTTAATAATTTCAGTGCGTTGTTGAAGCGTGTCTCGTTTCATTTTCATTAATGGCGTAGTTTCTACTTGTCAAATGTCAAAAAATTACAGCTTCAAAATGACATCAACCGAAATAGCGGGCTATTCAAAATAACACCTCCTATTGGAAAACCCTTTATATTATTCTTCTCATGCGATACCATTGTGTTTTATTAGGTTACAGTTTTCTCAAGTCTTTTACCTCAATCATTATATGTCAGTTGATATAATTATTAAATTTGTCATTCATACTTAGAACGTTGAAGACAATAAGAGTATATCGTAAGGTATCAATATCGAAAGATATTATGTACAAGTATTACAGAAAAACTGTATTTTTGCGCGCATGTTCTGGGGGAACAGTGTGCTATCGTTTGGTCCAAATGTTTGTTAATTTCGAATTTTGTGCCCAAAATGGTCCCAAACGACTAGGTTAGACTCACTGACGAATCCGGTGTCAAACTCGATTCTCTACTTCTGGCTAGCCGGCCGACCTTGAACACGTTAATTGTCGAACGGAGCAAGCAAATGACTTGAAACTTTTAGGGTAGTTTGCACATCGGAATACCGCGCTTGAATTCGTTAATGGGCCAAACGAGCTGAATTGTTTTGGAGTTATAGGCAATTGAAATTTTGAGGTTATTTCCCTTATATTTCAGGAACTAATGGAGCGGTTGGATTGAAACTTGGCATTTAGCTGAAGCATAACAACTTCAAGCGAAATTTTGTTGGGACCGTATGGTCACTTAATTTTGATTTTTTTCTGCAGAAACTATTAATCATATCCGAAAAAAATTTTGCTCGTACCTTGAGCTGCACATTTCACAGCAGTTTACCAAATACCAATTTGATACGGCTTTCATACTCAAAATTCCAATTCGATACCATTTTCAATTTCGGTGATATTGGGAAAAAATATGTAAAATTTCATAGTTTTTCTCGACATTGTTGTTTTTTCGGTATAACCCAGGAAATACTGATTCAATCATAATGAAACATTGCCACTTGTTGAAAGATGCTGAAGGTTAACTCTGTGCAAAATTTCCTGATGATCGTATCAATAGAACAATTTAAATAAAACTGAATTGATTTTCAAATATTCAATATTCTGTAATCTTCTCATCATATCACCCCCATTGAATTCTGTATGAACCTTCGAATTGTCCTAGAACCTAGAAAAGCACTGCCTTGAAGGCAGCTTTCGCGCGCATTTTCAAATTCGTTGCCAAAGCGGTTACCTCCATTGAAAATGCGCGCAAAATCTGCTGCTTTCACGGCAGTCATTTTCTAGGTTTTTGATGATTGTATGAATAACCTCTATCAAGTAGACTCCTCTCAGTTTTATGTTTAAAATTTATGCTAGGGTTAATGTCTGTTTTGGCTGAATTATAGCCGTACATCTACGTTTAACTTACCTAAATAATCACGTACGCTAGAATTAAATGTGACATCCATCATGAATTCCTTCTTCAAAACTTCCAGCTTCACTTGATCGAAGAGGTAATTTAATTCCGATTCTGGACACTCACCAGAAAAATATGGAACATAGCCATTGAATTCTTTCGTATAGGGTTTCCATTTGTCAATTGTACTGAGTCCAGCGTAAGATTTATAAAGTGGGTTGTTCTTCGTTAAAAACACCATTAGAATCTCACCATTTGGTTTCAACATTTTTCTACAATTCGACAAAGCAAGCCTGAAATATGAAATCTGATTATAAAATAAAGTCCAAATTCATTTGAAGAAGGAAATATTTGACTACGAGTTGAAGGGCAGAATGATTATTGTACATACTGGCAGAATTAGGAAAATGGACAATATCTTAACGAAGTTTGTAGTTTAATTTATCTTGAAAACGTTGACCCATTTTGCAATTTTAACGCGCATGTTCTAGGGAACAGCGTGCTATCGATTTGTCCAAATGTCTGTATTTTTCATATAATCTCAAGCGATTAGGTTGGACTCACTGATGACGATTCTGGTGTCAGAATCAATTCTTTCCAGCCGGCCAGCCGACGACTCGATAAATGTCGAAAGAAGCAAGTTAGCGACTTGAAACTTTCAGGTTGGGTTGCGCATTTCAATGCGCCGGTTGAGTTTGTTAAAGGGTCCAATCAGTCGAATTTTTTCGGAGTTATGGTCATTTGAAATCAATTTCAGGAGCTACGCATGCGATTGAATGGAAACTTGAAAGTTATTTGAAGCATAACAACACACAAGTTTTCACGGAATTCCGTTGAGATCATATGGTCAGTGAATTTTGAAAAAATTTCGTGATGATCGTATCATAAGAAAAGTTTCAAAATTTTTTTTTTAAATATTCGATTATCTGTGATCTTCTGACAAATATTATCCTTATTATATTCTGTATAAACCTTCGAAGAGTAATGTTTTTATGAAGTACTGGATTTCAATTCGATCCAATTTGTAATTTTGGAAATATCGGAGAGATGAAATTTTGAATTTGTATATCTCCGGAATCATTTGGTGGATGTTTACTCATTAAGTATTCGGCCTTCTTAATTAAGGTCCAAACCGACTCTACAAATACTGAGTTGTTCTTTTCGGAAGTATTGGCATTACGGTCGGCCGTTAGGTATCCAAAAATACAGATTAGATCGAATTCAAATCCAGTACTTTATTGAAAAAAACCTAAAAAAGCTGTCCTCGGTTAATTCGTTTTTTTGCTATATACAGGGGTAACCCAAAAGTAAGCTTTTATTCGGAACACCTTATGGGGTGCATCGGTGACAGACGAAAATATTTATGAACACTCAGATATTGCCTCGCTTTTTCTGGGCGAGGCCTATTTTTATTTATTGCGATATTCTCACATTGAGGTAAATTACAGCAGTTTATATGAAGTCGGTATCAATTGAAATTAACAATAAGAGCTTTGCGATTCGGAACATTAATTCCCGTTTAACAACATTTAGTTCGAATGCAATAAATAAAAGGTGCCTAGTGGGAAATTTCCAACTTTGGTTAGTCATTATCGAAAGTGCGTGGTCAAATTTTGGCTCGCGCGCGTCGCGCTTTTCGCAAACATTTCGATATCGGTGACTATGTGATGGGCCGAGCACGCAACTTATATGTTCAGACGAGATGGAAAACGCCAAGAGTCAGAACTCCTCTGGGAGCATCAAGGTCAGCAACAACGCCAGAACATGTGTCTAAAGTTCGGAATGAAATAATTAGAAATCTGCGTAAGTCGATAAGGAAAATTGCGGCTTCCACATAAATAAAAAAATTAGCAGTGCTTGATATTTTGCAGTGGAAGTAAAACCCCAATCATATCCAATCAAACCAAATGAAAGTTGTTCAGGGTCTTAACGAAAGTGACTTTCCTTCGCGAGAAACCTTCGAAAGAGAAGAATGCTTGATCGTTTTTTGACAGCACACATGCTTGGAAACATTTTGTGGATATGTTTACATGCAAAATATGGAATACTGATCCCCTACCAACCCTAGGGAACGGCATAAAGAACGGTGGTTCACATTGTTCAAAACCCACACTTTGGTGTGTAATTTCTGCCAGCGGAGTAATTGGCCCTCATTTTTGTAAACAAGGAGAAAAAGTATCTGCTCCGGTATATTCTCGTATGATGGACGAGTTCCTGATGTTTCTGCAATAACAGCTGCATCAATATAACAAAACAGAACACTATTTTTTAGCAAGATGGTTCAACTCCTCACACAGATAGGATGTCGATGAAATAATTTATGTCAACTTTTTCGGAACAACTGTTAAGCAAGTTTGGAGACATTCCATGGCCGCCTCGGTCGCCGGACCACACGATTTTTTGATGAGGATACCTCAAATCAAAGGTGTACAATAATAATCCAGGGAAAACTCAGGCCTTGCGAAACAATATTCGCTGTGAAATGCAAGACATTACGCCGGCAACCTGCTGTCGCGTGATTGCGAATGTAAGGGTCAGACTGCAGGAGTGTAGAAAAAAATTAGAACAGCACTGAAGTGAGGTGAGGCTTTTACGGGCTTGTTCACATTCGAAGTCATTTCCTCAAGACATTTCACATGAACTTTTTAGACGTCATTTTTCAGCAAAGTGCAGAATTTCGATTCGATCATATCTGAATTATTGGTAATGTTGGGGAAATGAAATTTCGAATGGATATATATTTCCACGCAATCATTGGGAAAAATTTAAGTTTTCACGCATAGTCGGTCTTCTCAATTAACCCCCAAGCCTGCTATGAAAATATCGACTCTTAGTCGTATGTTATTGTTGTTGAGGTCGAGTTAACTGGCAAACGTAAAATGAGAATCCATTGAGACACTTGTTAGTTATTGAACCAGTTCGATTATGAAAGCCGATTTGGTAAAATTATCCAATGTGTCCGCCTATATATAATCCATTAAAAATGACATTATTTCATTCATTTCTGATTTACCTTGTAAATAACAACAATACTTTGGAATTTACTGAGAAATTCGAGACATTGTTTTCTCAATATCTCCGAAGATAAATATCGGATCGGACTGAACTTTAAAACACTGTTCTAAAATACAGACTCGAGTTTTTCGCCAATTTTATTGGAATCTGATGAAAAGTTTCCAGTAAAAAAATGTTTTCAACGAAAATTTTCAAAATTGTCGAATACTTTTTCACAGTTTTCTAACCCTGAGATCCTCACGAAATTCTTCAACCTACTGCATAACTCAAAACTGATCGCCTGTGTTCCTTTTGAAATATTGAGAAAATAACTTCAATCTTTTAATATCTCCGAAAATGCATATTGGATCCAACTGAAATTCCGAATTCTGTTTTGAAATATCGACTTCAGGGTATATCCCATGCAAGTTTCAATCAGATCGATATATTGAGGATTTATTCTGAAGTGGAATATTTGTTGATTTATCGATAAATATTCGTCTTTGAGGTTACTGGAGTTCTTTTTTCTCCATCAAACAATTCCTATTTTTTTAATTCGAGGACTGGATTCATACGAAATTTTGCAATACGTTTTGCGTTGGTAATATTCAAATGAGTACGCCGTTTCGATCTTATCGCAATTGTACTTCTTGTTTTGATTAAGGAAATAACTCAATCGGGATATTCAGGATCGAAACCTAACCTGAGAATTTGAAAACTCTAGGTGTTTTCTATCGAAAGTTGGAGAGCATATGGCCGGATAGACGGCTGGACGGACAGAATCAAATTTGACCACGGATTCTTTACCAGTGAATTTTACTTAGTTGTTCGAGGCCAATTTGAGTTAAAAGTTAATTACAGAAAATTACAGACATCGTGACGTTACAATAACGCGCTCTTCCCCTGAACAAGCGCGTAAGAACTGTCATCATTTGGGCGATATTTAAAAAAAATTGAATCCGCCATTTAATGCCGGAGTTCATCGAAATAAAAATTGATAAAACAATTCAGTTTTTTCTACATTGTAATCTGAAGTTGAGAAATATCCACTGTACATTGACCTAGAAAAGCACTAACGTGAAGGCAGCAGCTTTTGAGTGCATGTTCACTCTTCTAGGTTTTTTCGATGAAGCACTGGATTTCAATTCGATTTCGATTTCCCAATATTTCCAAAAAATATTATATATAATTAATTAATATAAATTATAATTTGTATTTTTGGAAATATTGAGAAAATAAAATTTTGAATGGGTATATCTGCGGAATCATTGGGTGTTTTGTAGCCATTCATGAATTAGACCTTCGTAATTAAGCCCAAAACCGACTCTAGAAATATCTATTTTCTAGTCTTCCGAATTCGTGAATGGGTAAAATCCATTCAATGATTCCGCAGATATATTCATTCGAAATTTTATTTCCCCAATACCTCCAAAACTACAGATTTGATCGAATTGCAATCCAGAACTTCATCGAAAAATTACACGTCGAAGGTCCATACAGAATTTCATGAGGATGATATCATCAGAAGATAACAGAATATTGAATATTTGAAAAAAAAATATTGAAATTTTCTCAAATTGTTCTAATGACATGATCATCACGAATTGCGCAAAAAGTTTTCCATCAGCATCTCCAAACTAGCTGCCAGTATCCAGTAGAAAACCACGAATTTCTACATATTTTTTCCAATATCTGCGGAAATGATAACCGTATCGAACTGAGATTTGGTACACTGCTTCAAAATATAGAGTTCAAGGTATAAGCAGAGTTTTCTCCGAATTTAATGGCTAATGCCCGAAAAAAAAATATTTTTCAAAAATTTTGAAATTTTTTTTTTTATTAAGTGATAAACGACCAACAAAATTATGCAAGAAGTTGCTCGTTGCTATGCTTCAATTAACTGTCAAGTTTCAATGCAACCGCTTCAGTAGTTCCCAAAATATCAGGGAAATAACCACAAAACTTCAAATAGCTATTACTCCGAACCATTCGGCCGATTTTGCCCATTATGGAACTTAACCGCGGCATTTCGATGCGAGAACTATTCTGAAAGTTTCAAGTGGCTAGCTTGCTGCGTTCGACAGTTATCGTGTCCACTGTCGGAAGGCCGGACTGACAGAACCGCTTTTGACACCGGATTCGTCATCAGTGAGTTCAAACTAGTCGTTTGGGAACATTTACGGCTCAAAATTTGAACATCACAGACATGTGGATAAAGGGATAGCACGCTAGAACATGTGCGCAAAAAACAAAATGTTCAAATGAGTTTTCGTAAACATTTCCACGTTTCAACGATTCAGCCCACAGAATGTTTTGAATAAAGACTCACTTTGTAATAATTTAGTTGAAACCTGTATAACATTTAGAACTAAGCAACTGAGGACGGCATCTGAAAACTTGTGTCCGAGAATACAATATTCAATTTAAAAAAAATTAGCTTCAATCTTAAGGGTTCAAAAGAAAATAAACTACGACCTACGTTGAGATTTTGTTCGTTTCCTTATTTTTGCCAGTTTGTATATAATATTATAGAAGAAATCGTGTTTTTCTTTTCACTGAACAAAATATTTCAACTCGCCAAATAACGTCAATCGGAAATCTTCCCTAAGGCTACAGCCAGATTGCACCCTAGATTGCCATATCGAGAGTAGGTATCTCGCTTAGTGATGAAACTGTCAGAATTAATAAAATATAGTATTTCTGAGATCTAGTAATGCTCAAGCATAATTGGATTTGTCCTTCCTGCACTGTGACCGCCTTTCGAGTTGAAGTTGCCCAAATTGTCAAAACGAGTTGCCAGAAAGCGAGAAGCCGATTCGCGATATTGCTTTCTCATCTGACTGTACCCATACGCGCTTATTTTTGAGATAAAATGGCATTATTTTAATATCACAGTGAGCTTTCGAATTCATAATTTCACCTTGCCACTTCAAATGCATACTGTTCACATTTCGGATTCCGAACCACATATCGGAGATTTGTCTCAGTTATCTGTATTCCAGCCATAAAATTCATTTTCTGTGAGTGCAGGGCAAGCATTATACCACTTTCAAAACTCAATATCGTTTAAAACCCCAATAGACGACTTCGGCCCAAGTTACCAACCCACAATTTACTTAGCAAGTTTACTTTCACTAGGGAACGGGAATTTCAGGACAAATCCGACATGATAAGGTTCGCATTATTTATAAATACCCGTAAAACATGCCTCGGCTCTTCAAACCAGATAATTCCTTCCAAATATAGGTTTTTGTTAAGATCGTCCCCGTTGGCTGAAGTTTAAGTTGGGATTCCTGATTTCATGCAAACAGTGTCAATTTTCATAGGATACGTTCCGAAAATCAACTCTGTTGTTTCGGTTGCCGATTTTCCGCTCCGTAAATATGAAATATTCGGATGGTTCCTGGAACAAGCGCGTGAAAAAGGTTATTTACGGAATCTGGTCGATCAAAATGCGGTCGATTTACTGTCACCAGAACGATTTTCTATGGTAAATATCCATAGCATAGAACAATCTATGTTTACTTTAGGTTTGTTTTGGTTCCGAGTTCAGAACTGTACGGGACGGTTCTAGCATAGACCAACAAGACAAATCACTTCATCCTTTGCTGGAATCGAGTCTTTCTGACCTTGAGAAAAATAACGGACATAACCACACTTATTTCTTCCGCTTAACAAAACAGCTCTACTTGCGAATATCTTGAATCGAAATGTATACCTAAATGGATTTGCAGGGATTCAGTAATCACAAGATTCAAATCAGACTATGATTTTCGAACTAGAACCGTCCCGTACAGTTCTGAACTCGGAACCAAAACAAACCTAAAATAAACATAGATTGTTCTATGCTATGGATATTTACCATATAAAATCGTTCTGGTGACAGTAAATCGACCGCATTTTCATCGACCAGATTCCGTAAATAACCTTTTTCACGCGCTTGTTCCAGGAACTATCCGAATATTTCATATTTACGGAGCGGAAAATCGGCAACCGAAACAACAGAGTTGATTTTCGGAACGTATCCTATGAAAATTGACACTGTTTGCATGAAATCAGGAATCCCAACTTAAACTTCAGCCAACGGGGACGATCTTAACAAAAACCTATATTTGGAAGGAATTATCTGGTTTGAAGAGCCGAGGCATGTTTTACGGGTATTTATAAATAATGCGAGCCTTATCATGTCGAATTTGTCCTGAAATTCCCGTTCTCCAGTTAAAGTAAACTTGCTAAGTAAATTGTGGGTTGGCAACTTGGGCCGAAGTCGTCTATTCGGGATCGGCTACGAATAATTCAGAGCCTACTGCGCTGTCATCATTAGAAACAGTAATACAGACCATGTATCAACAGAACCATTAGGCTCATTTGGCCCATTCATGAAGTCTATCAACTTTATCAATCCCCAAGTAGTTCTACAAATATCGAATTTGTATGTAATTGCTTTGAGAAGTTCATTGTAGTGGCCGATCTTAAGCACTATCATTTCTGGAAATGACAACTCATAGAATCAGAATAGTAAATTAGTGTAGTAATGGATATGAAACGAGGTTCGAACTCATGGATGGGTTCAATCCATCCAAGATTCGGTGACTCCCACTGAATCTTGTTCAGGTTTGCATGTTTGCATTAAGCTTCAGTCTGATTCTAGCATTATTTTTCGGAAAATAGAGTATTCAACTATTCATACCGGATTCGTCATCAGTGAGCCCAACATGTTCGTTTGAGAGCATTTTTGGCTCAAAATTAGAAAACTACAGGAATGATAGCACACCGTTTCCCATACAATAGCCGCAAAACGAATAACTCATCACTAAATCGTTTTGACAACTCCTCAACTGCAAAATTCATTAGAGCAAGGCCTCTGATGAATATGAAACAAAAAACTGTTATGCATTTCTATAGTAAATGTAAATATTTGTTATACCGCTGATGGTTTTCAATTATTCTTTGCTGCTCCTCAATAACATAGAATAGTGTTTTATTCTTGACTTGCAAGAAGAAACATTTAACTTGGTTTTGTCATAGCTCGACAATAAAATATCTGCTTTATCGATTCTCTTATTTCCAAAATAATTGCAACGGTTGTTTCTGAGAGCACAGTCACATGTGAACCAGTATCTACTTCTAATTCTAGGTGATTACCATTAATGTTTAATTTCAAATTAACAGGTTCAGTTATATCTAATATTATTTACTTGAAATTCAGTATCACTCAAAACTTCATTTTGTTGCATATATAATAATAAAATCAAAATCTGCATTAACTACTTCTTATGCCTTTTCAAATATGGCTTTTCAATATGACCTTTCAATTTACAATAGTTACACGTTTTCCATCCCAATTTACATTCTTTAGCAAAATGATTAGATGCACTACAACAATAACATTTACGATTTGAGGGTATTGGTACCTTAGCGTTTTCCGAACCATTTGACCTACCGCTTCTGTCTTCTCGCCCAGAACTACCGTTTCTATTAGTTCTGTTATCGTACCTGAAGTGCTGTTGATCTCTTGATGTGGAGACTGCGTACTTGGATAGTGAAGATTAGAATCTACCTTCTTCGCTACCTTCTTCGCTTCTACCCTTGTATTGTTGACGATTGCAGTATTTTGGACCAGTCTTATTCAAGTAAAAAACTGAATCTTCAGCCACTCCATGTGTTGGCTTCATTGATAACGAATTTTTTATGGCTGCTTCTCGATTCTCGGCTATCTTCACTGCACTTTGGAAGGTCAAATTATCTTGACGAAATAATTCCACTTTTGTTTCGTGATTTATAAGACGGAATACAAATTGATCACGAAGGGCTATATCGAGATCCTTAAAGTTGCAATAGAATGATCTTTCTTTCAATTTTGTTAAAAATGCATGTATTGATTCCGAAGGTAATTGTTTCGTTGCGTGGAATTTATTTCTTTCGGATATTTCCGAAGGCTTTGGATGTAAATGGGAATTCATGATTTTAACTAATTCGCTGTAAGAAAAGTCTTTAGCCTTTTTTGGTGAAGTTAAATTACGAAATAATATGAAAATTTCTTGGCACACTCTAGTTAATAGTTCTGCACTTTGTCTTTCCAGAGAAATCGATTTACATTCGAAGATTTACTCTAGTCTTTCAACGAAAACTTCCCAATTGTCTTTGTTTAAAGTGAAACTTATTTTATTGTCAGACATTTTGCACTGATGAGGTTTATTCTTTTTAAACGATTCGTTTTTTTCACGTAGTTTTTTGACAAGTATTTTTCTCAACTTATCGGATTCACTCAGTATTAAATCAAAAGTTTTTAATTTTTCAATGAGTTGTTCTTTATTAAGTTCGTATACCCAACTCACTCGCACTTCACTGGATGGACTTTTTCCACTAACACCTGGTTGAGACTTCACAGTTTCATCAACGTCTACTATAATCTTCTTAATCGGAACAAGTAATCAGCAACCAATCTTTACCATAATCCTCGTCGCCAGATTATCGTCATGTCCGATGAAACAACATAATGTAATATACAGTTTATATTCCCAAAAATCAATTTTCAATTTCACAATTCTCGAAATACCATCAATCGAATACCTTTATTAAGACTGGTATATTATTTGAACATATGTACAAAGCCCAACTAATTCTAAATTATCAACTCGAAGATGATGCGCATAATGTAGAGTACATCACAGAAACTGTCTTGACTAGTGTGAACTTATCCTAAAATGTGACGGTCTCCTCGGGAATCACCCTGTATATCTGCGGGGTTGCTCATCAAAATGTGGCCGCATCATTAAATATAGGCAGCAACCCTTGTTTTTGGCTAGATTTACTGAGGCAACCCTATGTCATCGTACACAGAAAAAAATTAGCTTTGATGCCTTTGATTTGATATTTAAATGAAAGATGTACGATAGGAAAGTAAAAATTAACAAAATCGTACCTGTTCACATCTGGCTGCCAAGAGGTGCGGTCAAGTGCGCAACGGCAGTAGTGATTTTTCGAAGTCATCACATATATGGTTATGAAGTGGATGATATATCATTCAAAAAAGCAAGTGAATACCACTTATTCCAAAAAATCACTTAAAATGATTTATTCAAAAATACTTGCGGCCACATTTTGATGGGCAAACCTGTAGATATATATTCTCAAATGTATGTAAAAAATTGGTTCCACGCAAATACTCGATGAGCGCAATAATTCTGCAGCCGGATCTCGCACTCGTATGACCACTGTGCAATAGACTTAAAGATCTATGGTTCTGATACAGAAGGATTTCGGCAGATGTGATCAATTAACATGTAGTGCCCTTTACAATACATATAGTGTGTCATTTTGAAAAAGTACCTTCAAAATCTCGGCAGTCATGAAAATCAGAAAAAATGCAAAAAAAATATTTTTATGGTTACAATCAATTCATATCAACCCTGTGAGCGTGTTAACAGCAAAAGCAACTTCTGAAAACTTCAATGGAAAGGGTGTTGAGTGATACCTTGTTTTGAAGATTATTCGATGGCCTATCAAAAAACGCCTTGCACTTTGCCTTTTTTGTTGGTACTTCTTCAATTTTTTTCCTTTCTTTGAATATGTGAAGAAAATGACTGAAGGTTGCAACAACAATTCCAGTAATATTTTACGGAAGTACTCACGGAAATGTTCAAGTATGAAGCATTTTTGAAGAAGCCTACGAATTACCCTTGAAAAGTGGGGTCACACAACCCCTTTTCTATTTTAAATTAACGCAGGGTTTATACAAATTGATTTAAACTTAACATATAAAATGTCCCCCTACAAATTAAAGTATACTTTCTCGGATTTTCTATGATTTTGTATGGAGTCCGGCATACTTGGGTGGTATCTTTTCAAATTGACATACTATTTGTCTCATCATGAAATTTGTCGACCACGCTCAGTATTGGAGAGTGTAAGGTGCCAAATAACTAGTCTCTTTGGAGTTGACTCAAGCTGGTTTAAGGTGAACCCCGACATTTTTTCATGTTTTCGAAGTGCCGAAGCAAAATTTCAATACATTGCAGGAGACGAATTTCATCTACTAATTGCTTTTATTTAGTGCAGTGGTTTACCTTCGACAGTTGTGAATCTGGTGTACATTAATGCCTTCAAAATCAGCTTACTTATTTACTCACTTTAACAGTTAGACTTAAAGATCGCAAGCTAGCATAGAAAAATTTCTTGACTGAATTTGATTTTATTATTCAATATAGTTGTATTCAAGGGCGATTCAACGATCATAGCGGTCATAAAATTTTTCGATGCCATTTTATAGTATGCTTCGTCTTTAACCTAAAAATAGGCTTCAGTTCCGGAGGTCTGAGAACAGAAAAAAGTCGCTTGGGGCCAGATCTGGTGAATATATTGGATGCGGAAGCAATTCGAAGCCTAATTCATGCAATTTCGCCATCGTTTTCATTGAGTCTGTATGGTTTTTTCCTTATTTTTTTTTTGATAATGTTGGGGATGTGATTTTCAATGTTCACAGTGACCCCTATCATTTCAATTCCCATGTTTTTTTTTGAGCCACAGACAGTCTCTGACTTTGTGGCGTTTTATTTTGTTTGTCATAGGTTTTATTTTTCATATATAATTGTATTGTCTTCTTGACATGTAAATTATAGAGTGAGGTTATGGAGTCAAGATTTGTGGCATAATTCATTATCTTGATGAAACAGCACTTTTTCTTCAAATGAGGCCGTATTTTCGCGGTTACGTCTTTCAAATACCCCAACAACGCTTCGTAATGTTGTTAATGATATTATTTTTTTCAAGACTGTCAATGAATAATATACATTGCGTATCCCAATATAGTGATGCCCTAACCTTGATAGCCGACTTTTTTTCAACGCTTTGGAGTCGGTTAATTTTGTGCAGCGCACTCGGCTGTGTGTCGATTAGACTCCGCTGTGAAATGATGGAGCCATGTTTCATCCATTTCGGTCGATTGCGAGCTAGGGGGGCAACAGAGTTTTTGCATAGCTAAATAATCATTCACGATATGTGCAATACATATCTTGAGGATCTCAACGAACTCCACTTCACGGTTATCAGAAATAATTTCTAGACTTTTTCAGATGTTTTCTTCGGCATCAGTTTCTTTGAGGCGTCCACGTCGTGCATCGTCCTGGGTGCTCGTTCTGCTTCGTTTAAATTTAGTAAACCAGTTTTCCACGGTTGATTTTCCGAATTATGTTTATCACATGGAATTCCATTCAATCCATTTTTTAAAACTTATAAAAGTTGCTTAACTGAAAATGCCATAACTAAAATATCAATAGAGCAACAGCTCTCAGTTTTATGCAGGTATCTTTCGAGGGTAAAGGCAGAGGTTAAGGTCAACTAAAATCATATGGACTTTTCAGCACAACCGATACAAACACCAGGATGTTCATTACAGGCGAAAGCTCATATCTTATATTTAATACGATGAAATATTAGTACATATATAGAAAAGAAAAACATAACAAAAACGATATCATGATATTACTCAAATGTGGTTTGAATCCTAATGCAGTAGCAAGATGCGCCTGTCATTACCAGACTCAATATTTAACTGATCTTTATTATCCGATGATTTGTCAAGCCTTTTTACGACGAACTCACTACTCAGTCATTCGATGACTGTATATACAGTGCGCGTCAAAATTATGGAACAAATTCATTTGCTCAGAAGAAAAATATTCGGCAAAAAAATCCTGAAACAGGTCAATTTTTGTTTTACTTTCACCAAATTTATATGCATTTTTGAAGGATTTTTCTTGCACCCTGTGCCATCCCCATCAACCCTCTGAATTTTTTGAATAGGAAAAATAGGTCATGTTGTCCTTTTTTTGGCAAGGTGTTTGTATCTTCTTTACAGGCGTGCAGAAATTTTCAAGAAAAAAATTTTTTTTTTTTAAATTAGTAAGCTCAATGAGGTTTTCATTATGTGCACTATCCATGGCTCATTTACTTTGAGACGATGGTATCTGATGAAATTTGTCACCGAATGAAAGTCGACCATTACAGTTTTGTTCATGCACAACTTTCAACCCCCTCACGTGAAAATTTTTTTTCTCCATTATAGGGTTCGTAGGGGTTGAAAGTTGTGCATGAACAACACTATAATGGTCGCCTTTCAGTCGGTGACAAATTTCATCAGGTCCATCGTCCCAAAGTGAATGAGCCATGACAAAGTGCACATACTGAAAATTTCTTCGAACTATTTTTCAAAAAACGAAATAATTTTTTCTTGAAAATTTCTGCACGCATGTAAAGAAGATACAAAGACCTTGCCAAAAAAGTACCAATGACCTACTTTCCCTATTCAAAAAATTTAGAGGGTTGATGGGGATGACACAGGGTGCAACAAAAATCCTTTAGAAATGCATAAAAATTTGGTGAAAGTGAAACAAAAATTAACCTGTTTCAGGGTTTTGTTGCCAAATATTTTTCATCTGAGAAAATGAATCAGTTCCATAATTCTGACGCACACTGTGGATTGAAATATCATTATGGATCTTCAATTCGTCTACTCACCCCAAGTTTCTGACTAACTGCAAGCAGAATGATGAAAATATAACATCGAACCTGTTCTCGAATGTTCTAGGAAGCTCATTGGTTTCAATGTCCATTTCAAAAAACGATGATTTTGGAATTTTACTACTACTTCTACAATATGCAATCATGGCATCGTCAATATCTGTTCCTACTATTTCTTTAAAGTTACTTGGTAATAATGGATACAAAATTTCTGATAAGATTTTGCCATCTCCACAACCAATATCCATTACGCTATACGATGATTTTGTCGGTATACTCATGAATTTCAAATAATTTTCGTACACTTTTTTTGACACAGCTGGATGAAAAACTGCATGTTTGGAATACTGTAATACATGTTTAGCCATTTCAGACGAACCACTGATACTGCGAGTTAATAAATAATCACAGACCTCAGTAAGCCTATGCGAAGACTGATAAGATATTGGATCGAATCATGTTTCTATTTAAAATAGAGATAAATATTTGTCATTATTTTCAAGAACAACGATCTATTTTTGAAAGGTATGATAAGAGGCTCGTTGGTTTTTGAAACATCTAGAGTGGGACCCATAAATATTTGATTAGTATTGATTTTGCAGACGCATTCCAGGAAATAGAGCGATGTCAATATGCTGATGAAAAATTCTAGGTCATATTTAATTCTATCCAGCCAGCTGTAGAACTCCGGAACCTGTCCTTTTTCGATGAATTACTGAATTCCAATTCGATCTTATCTGTATTTTTGGAACTATTGGGAAAATAAAATTTTGAATGGATATCTGCGGAATCATTAGGTGGATTTTACCCATTCACGAATTCGGCCTTCGTGATTAAGGTCCAAACCTACTCTACAAATATCGAGTTTCTAAGTTGTTTCTTTCGAAAGTTATTGTGTTAACGACCGGCCGTTAGGCAAATCGTGAACACCCTTATACCTAGTCAAAATTCAATTTTCCCAATATTTCCCCAAAAATTGATTAGATCGAATTGAAATTCAGTAGTTCAGTGAAGTCAGCAGCTTTTGCGCGCATGTTCAAATTCATTGTCAAAGCGACGTCATCTCCTGTGAAGATGCTTGAAAAAGCTGCTGACATCACGTCAGTGCATTTCTAGGATTGTTCCATTTCATTTTCATTTTCAAATATGAATTGGCAGTTATCATAATTTGTTACTATGGTACTAATAATGATGACAGTAACGGAGACAAATTCAATATTAGAATAGTTGGTTCAAAGTAATATTGATATTAACAAAAATGCAAAATAAGTATTCGAGTATGACACTCGCTATCTTAGAAACGAATAACGGATATACAGGGTTGGGTAGTATGGAACCAAGTAAATATCTTTTGAACGAAAATGACAATATTTATGAAATGTTGCAGGTGAGAGCAATAGCGCAAAAGGCATCTGATGTACATTTTGTTTTGATAATATACTTCTGGTTGCACCAGAAATATCCTTAACTTTTTAATCCCGAGGTCTTTCAACATCTGCAATGATATACAGGGGGTCCCTTATAAATTAAAAGAGTTGAGGGTATTTTCGGTTCAACCGGAAGTATATTATCAACAAAAAATTGTACATCAGATGCATTTTGCGCCATTGCACTCACCTGCAAAATTTCATAAATATTTTCCTTTTCGTTCAAAAGATATTTCCTTGGTTTCATACATTATTGCAACCCTGTATATTAAATATAATAAGTATTCTGTTTCTGAACGAAATAATCAACGTTTGCTATCAAGCGATAAATCCAAACACTTCAATTAACAAATTAGACATCGATTCGATTTTTGAGTTGTCCCATTTCTCCTAAGCCTTCTGATTCAGAACTTCTGAAGCCTCACAAATTCAAATACCTCTTCTTGACGAAACCGAAATAACGGGGGTGAAAACATTTCAAAATTCTCATTTATTTCATCCTCGTTTGAAATGTATGGCAAAAAGATCTCGGCTGAGTGTAATCCGAACAGCGAATGCAATAAAACACAGAGTTCAATGTTTCGAGGCAGCGCTCTCTTTGCTCCATCTTCCACGATCTTTCTTTTCTGCATGTTGGATAGAACTGAGCGGATCGACTCGAACGCTGCATTCGAGTTTATTATTCGAGGCTGAGCTGGAATGCCGTCCACACTATTGGCTGAATCGTTCATCAAATTTTATTGCATTCCAGTCGGGTCCAGATGAGTGTAATCCGAACCGCGAATGTAATAAAATTTGATAAACGATTCGGAGAATAATGTGGACGGCACTCGAGCTCAGCCTCGAATAATACATTCAAATGCATCGGTCGCGATGAAAACCGAGTCCTGACGGAGCAGAAAGAACCATAAAATTCCTTACGATTTATAACATTCGCTCTTTGCATTACACTCATCTGGACCCGGCTTAAGCCTGGTCCAGATGGGTGTAATCGAAACAGCGAATGCAATAAAATTTGATAAAGTACTCGGCGAATATTGTGGACGGCACTCGAGCTAATCCTCGTATAATACATCGTTCGAGTTGAAAACCGAGTCCTGACGGAGCAGAAAGAGCACTGCCTCGAACCATAAAACTCCCTGTGATTCATGGTTCGAGGCAGCGTTCCTTCTGCTCCATCGGGACTCTGTTTTCAGCTCGAACGATGCATTTGCATGTATCACCGAATAGAAAAAAAATATATAAAATATAAAAAATCTGAAAAGTATTGGTGCGAGTATTGGATAGGATAGTCCGATACTTAGTGATAGTTCGAAATTGAATAAAAGAAATTACTTTGTTTACTATCACCATATTGTTTATGGTTTAACAGTGGCCCGAGTGTCGTAGTACCACTTATTTTCGAACTGATCTTTTTCCAGTTGTGTAACAACAAGGTGTTAAAATATGTTCTGCAGGCTTATTTCTTGGAAACTTCGAAAAGCGAAGCATTCCATAGGACCATTTGTCCGTTTGACAGTTTTACCCTTGGGTTATTTCGGTACTGGTAGCTTTCAAAATATGCCGAAATGCCCAATTTTTTACTTTTCGGTATCAGATGTAGCTTTTCGAGATTCGATATTTCGAGGTCTGAGGACGTGTGGTATGTTTCGAAGACATGATGCGCTAAATTCGAGTTATCTTTTCAGTATTCGAATGATGCCTGTTGCTCTTTGAATCTTTATTTACGATGGTTCAACCTGTTTAACTAGCTACTACATTCTTGATAATTTAATTTATTAACTCCTGCACTATCGAATTTTTTGTGTTTATCTTGGCATTAAAAATGAATTGCAATTCTTAAATGACGGTATGATGGCAATTTTTATATTTTTTTATTTAATAAGATATTCAAGGTGAATTATGGTCTGAATTTGGGACTGAGGAAGCTCCAGGATTTTATTTCCTTCACCGACCAATACTACAAGTGAGTTTTCCATAAATTATCCAGAAAACTATTCTAGGAAGAACTTTCCGTTTTTTATTACTGTCTTCAATTAAAATAGTTTTAATGTTGTGCTATATGTTTAAAGGGAAAAAATTGTATAACGTTACAAAACGTTGAATAACTTCACAACGAAAAATGATTACTCTATAGGATTTTAATGCATGTATTGTTCTAAATTGCCTGAAGAATAACTTTGTGATATTTGGCCCAGAGATAACTTGCACATCCTAAATGTATTCATTTAGAGCGGTCACCAATCCAGCTCGCCCAACGTTGTTTCTATACAAAAAAAAAAATTAACACATGCAGAAAGGACCAAGGGACTCTAAACCTGCCTGTCCATTAGATCGGTGGCGAAGCGACGCACAGTCTACAGCGGAAGCGCTGTGCTGAAAGTTTTAACCAAAATGAACTAGGTCCGTCCATTAGGTCGGTTGCGCCACAGACCAACAAGACCTTTGAATAACGAACAGCAGGAACGATTTTCTTCTTCGTATATCAGTGGGACATAGGCGCCCAAGAACCTCCAAGTATGACTCATGTTAGTTAGGTTCTTCAGACAAAGAAGTCTCGGAACAAGTTGTTCTCTCTTTAAAGTGAAAGGGAAATCGGCCATATGCAACATCCATCCCGGACCCACTTTGTGAGGCATTATGCTCCTTCCTTATGTTCTTTATTCAGAGAAAAAGACAAATCACTTCATCGTTTGCGGGAATCGCGTCTTTCCGACCTTGAGAAACACAACAGACATAACCACACTTTCTTCTTCCTCAAAACAGCTTTCAAATTAAATGCTTCACTTTGGAATATCTAAAATCGAAATGTAAAACGGATTTGCCGGGATTCAGGAATCACAAGATTAAAATCAGACTAAGATTTTTCGAGGAAACCACTTGAAAAGCAAATTTCCAATACCAAAGCGAGTGTTTTCTCACATCCTTAACTCCTATAAAAGAACTCGGTTGGAGTAAATAAAAATTTTGGAAAAATGATATGGAAAACCTGTTTACCTTAATCAGAGAATCTTTGTAGTGACACTTATAGGTCCCTAGGAAACCCCCAAAATCTTCTGGGAGTTTGGGTGTGTTCTATTACATTGCAAACCTTTTTCTAATATGTGTGAATACAATCAAATTAATGTGTAAGAAATGAAGAAACTTTAAAAATTTATAAACAAGAAATAGACTTCCTTTAAAAACTACATTGTCTTACCTTTTCCATAACACTATCAATTATTACTCATATAAATATGTTATTCGTTAAGTTTTCAGTAACTATATTGTAGTAAGTATACCATGTTTACGTGAAGTCTGCCAAACTGTTTCAGACACTAATTTTTACATAATTTAACTCAGCAAGTTGAGTATATTTCATAATTGCCTCACTATTTTATCAATAAATATATACAACAGTAATTCATTAAAAGAGGTATTTTTTGGCGAAAACTTGTTCTTTGAAATCAATATATCAAGCAAGCAGAAACATACTATTGTATTAAATGGAAAATGTATAGGTTGTGATACTTTCACATCAAATGAGATTCATTTCAATATAAAATCAAACTATGAATAGACCAACTTTGTTCGATTCCAATCCTTGTGGTTGTGCAATCATATACAATTTTATTAGACATCCCATCGTTTTAATCAAATAATGGAGGTTGTAATTCTTTTACTTCAGGTGCGATTCCTTTATATTATATAAAATGAACATTATGAATGAGTCCACCTAAGTTCGATTCCAATTCTTGTTGTTGTACAATTAAAGCATATAATTAGGACTGTCATCATGAAATAGAACCTCAGAGATGACTAAACAATTGATTTTGTTATAAAAACTGTTTGGATTATAGTCTAAAATGGAACAGATACGAAATCATTCATCAAATAAATAGGACAAAAATTAATTTCAGTTTGATTACATGTTTATAACCTCTTCAAGCGAGTCCAAAAGCAGCGAGAGTGACGTAATCCTATTCCTGCAATCTGATTGGCACCCCAAACGCCTGCTTAAATTCTGATTAGCTCGATTCAGGGTCATATTTGCGTTGACATAGATTTCCTAAGTAAATGACGCGAGTGGTTCATCTGGTTAGTCTGTGGTTGCGCTACGCGGTCGGCGTCGAACAGACATCAGTGCCGGAATCATGCGTCATCGGCAATTGTCGATATCGTTCGGCTAGATTCGTTACGCTTTCTGTGGGCAGGACACGTAAATACTAGAGATGTGTAGTGACAGAATTTGTATTCTGTGATTTCTCTGGAACTGTGACTCACTGAGACAGGTCAGTCCTTAGACAAAGGACTTTTTCCTTTGTCTAAGGGTCAGTCACAGAGCCAAAACCAAAGGTAGGGAATAGATGAACCTATCTCTAGTAAATACATTGACAGTCAACCGAGAACTGAGCGCCGAACTGCTGTCCGACCGCTCTATAGGAGAGTAGTAGACGGACCTCCTCATTTCCATAACGAGTCTCGGCGTGCCGCACTTCGCTTTGCTACCAACATAATGGACGGGCAGCTTCAGACGGCATTTTGGATTGTTTTTTATATCAAATAATATCCCTAACAAGTACTTTATTGAACATACAGTAAATAATGACAGTAACATAATAAGATATATCATTTATAATATCATTTAACAATACATACATATATACAGCTAAGTTAAGATACATGGCATCAGAAAAACTTCGAGAATGTGACTATAATATTTCTTCTCCAATCGGAATAATTGATTAATTACCATCCAAGCTGATATGATTTTTTTCAAATGCTTTAATTGATTGTTCAGAAATGAAGATATAAATGTATACGGTATTCAATTCTGAAACTTTCGTCGGTAGGCTATGTAAATGTGGCACATTCTACTTTGTTCGATCATAAAATATATCAGATATCTTACGACGTTGCTCACTTTTTATAAAGGTAATGGTAATAATGTATAAAACAAAACCAATATAAAGCCATCGATAACAGTGTTTAGCATTTGGCAACATCTCAACAAATTATTTTTGAACTTGAAGACATTTCACTAGTGTCAGCCTGAATCAAATACAAAAAATGAATAACACTAATCTAGGGACCTATCGACTGACTCAATACCTCACGAATTGACAACAGACAGAATATATATGTAGGTATGATGTGACTGCGTCACTGAAAAGAAGGTTTTTTATACCTGAATCAGCAACATATGGGTATGATACAAATGTGCATAGTGGTCAATATTTGATAAAAAATTATTTTTTCTCTCCGTTCATTTTCTGGTCTTTTTATTGTTGAATTAAAATCTGCATATTTTTTTTGTTTCCATTTTATAACCTGAAAGATGATGGTTTCCGCCTGTCACCTTAGGAAATTTAACTCAAAATATTTTCAATTTAATTATCACTTTCCACTTTGCCAATAACATAATCCTGATAGTCACAAAAATATATTTCTGAGAAGTATACTGCTGCCTTTAGACGCAGCTGCTAGAGTATTGCGACATTTCTCATTCAACAATAAGGTACTTAGGTGAATTCAAACCAAGGAATAAAGAGGTATAGGAATTTCAGTTTTTGAAGAAAAAGCGTTTCACCACACTCCCCCACTCCACATTCAACGTGATCAATTGCCAAATTTTCGAATATTTTATGACATTCGAGGATATGTCATGAACTCATGCAAATTGGCTAGAATATCAATCTCAATGAATTCTTTCAATTGGTTCTGACCATGCTATTCGTGATTGTGTGTACCTACAGTGAACATTTGTACCATTATACAATGAAATAAAGATTTATTGTAATCGATCGTATTCCGATGGATTTAATGTACTTGCTCAACAACCTCATATAGTCATCAACTGCAAAGGCTTCAGCCACGGATGTTTGTTCGTTAAAGAATAAGTTTCCTGGGGGTTTCTAGTTGTTAGGCACACGTCCAATATCTGAAGAGAATACGGTGACAATGCTTTCGGGTAATATTCAATGCATCCATTGAAGTCTACGGATATCTCCGTCTGTTCATTGTTCCTGAAACATATTCCAGTTGTGAGAGTTAGCTTTGATTTAAGTTGTCCTTGCACTAGTGGGAAAACTAATGAAATTGTCACGCATGTGCATTGATACGTATGAAGTTACGAACATGACTGATAAGAAGTATACTGGGTGTTCGAATAATATTTTGTTTATTTGAAAATTTCTGGACCCGTATTCGATATTTGTCGAGAACAACATACGAATATAGTTGGATTGGTCTAGGTGAACCAAACGCATAACCCTTTCGATCCCGGACTTAAACCACATAACTCAAGCACATTGAGTTATAGTTCAATAAGTGCATAGGTTACAATTGCTCATTAGATCAATTCATCAGAACCATTGTCATATTTTCATCAACTAAATTCATTGATGAAAACAAGCAAATCACTACACGTCTTACATGCCTGATTTGACACAATGTTCAAGTAACATCAAATGAAGACTAACAAATTATATGAATGACAAAGCTCCAAGAAAATAATTAAAATAAACATAGGGGCGAATGTTTCCTAACAAACATTTTCTCTTGACCTGAGCATGCATTACCGAAAGCATCTTTAATGAGGCATACATGACGAAACGTTCCGCGGTTTCATGGTCCTCATAAATAGGTCTCTTGAATTTGTTCTTGAAATCGATTATTCTATCCATAAGAATACTGAAAAAATACCCCAAAAATTTCAATTTTGAACGAAAAAACGATCCTTTAAATTTGGTTAAATTTGGCTGTTCAAAAGGTCGAAACTTCGCGGCGTTCCGTGACGTAACAGGATAATCCATAACACGTTCCGGCCGTCAATCGTGCATTTTCGGAAGACGCATTGAGCGAGAGATTCCAAACTAGAATCGTTAATGAACGATATGCATTCGTGATGTTTTTACCCAAAATCATTATAGGTGAATTAGTGGCTCTCCTTCATTTGAACATTCGATATTTTTATATTTTGAAATACTATTATAATCCAGGTTGACTGGAGAAGTCAATGAAGCAAATAAACACCTTCAACTCGCCGACTTTCCGACATATTTAATGTCTTCATCAGGGAAATGTAATATGAAATATAGAGATAGAGCATATATTACATGAAATAGAAAAAATACACAGGTATTTATACAGTTACTTTTTCAACAAAATAATGAAAACAACTAGACGGCTGTGACAATTCTGCATAATCGGATAATCGATTACTGATCCATTTAAAGACAATCAAATTTCACCACTCACAAATTGATTTGGTCTACTTTGAATCATAAACAAGGAATAAAAACAAACATTCAATATCACGCAGAGGAAATCCAGCGGGAACAGAGCAGTAACATGCGAACGATTCGTGTTTGACATACTTCAACTTATTTGAGGTGATATTTTTTCCAAATACGATTGGAATTTTTCTATACTACATTGTGATTTGAATATCACTTCTGAAATTAACTGTTTTACGCGCTTGTTCTAGGGAACAGTGCGTTATCATTTCGTCACGATGTCTGTAATTTTCGAATTTCGAGCCAAAACTGGTCTCAAACGACTAGGTTGGACACTCTGATGAAGAATCCGTGGTCAAGATTGATTCTGTCCGTCCGGCTGTGTGCGCTGTAACTTTCGAAAGGAAGAACCTAGGTTAGGTTAAGATCCTGAATATCCCAGTTGAGTTCGTTAATGGGGCAAATCTGCCGAATGGTTTTTGTGCTACAGCCATTTGAAATTTTGATTTTTCAATAACTCGAAAAATATTCATCTGATCCAAATGAAACTTGGTTGGAAGATGAACAGTGTCAATAAGAAATAATTAATTATTCATGGAAAAATTCGAAAAAAAACATTTTTTTTCTAATTTTAACAGTTCATTGAAATTTCAGTCACCATTTCGCAATGTGAACAAGCGCGTAAAAGCTGCTGAGTTTACGTCAGTGCTTTTCTAGATTTTTCTGTCATTATATAAATCATCTCAATGAGGAGTCTTTCATATAAATGTGGTTGTTTATCTAACACTAAAACTTTCTCAAAGTCGAATTGGTGGTTTGCAATCTCGCAATGTTCAGCCAGAGCAGTCTTAGCATTTGTTATAGGTTAAGTGACCGATCTCAAATGTTCATCTAGTCTTTTTCTTGAATATCTACCTTTTTGGCCGATATATGATGTATCGCATTGGTGATAGGGGATCTTATAGATAATGTTGGACATCGTCATGAGAGGTGTTTAGTCTTTAAGTTAAGAAAAATTTGCCAACCGTATTGTCACTTTTGAACGACACCTTAATGTTATTAGTGGACAGGGTTTTTGACAGTTTTTCTGACAACTGATCGACATATATCATCATTCAGGTATATTTTATATTACAGTGCCCTGATTAAGGTGTTTCTCTGCTTCTCTGACCTCTCTAGTCATCCCCAAGATTATTCAGATATTCAAGGTAATCAACCGAACTACTGATATTAAAATACTATAACCGATGATAGTATACGCAGTACTATTCTTATATTGTTTAAATAATGCAAACATCATTCTGCAAGATTAAGATTCCTGTCAAAGTCAGCTGGCCGAATGAAACGATGTAACGGGTTGGGGTTACTGCAGGTTTCATATTTAGGAAACGTGGGTTACTGTTATTTATATTCATTGCAGCACTGATTTCTTTCATTATTACATTATTATCTTCATGGGTGTTTCTTCCGGAATCAACCAAAATTTACAGGATGTTGTATGAATAAGAATTTATATGAGGGGTTTCATACATTAGAACATTAAGAAGTAGAATAAGGTAGCTCTCATAATGAGGTGATTATAAGGTTCATTCTCCACATAAATCAAGAGATTCTATTCCTTTAGAATACTCATATTTTCGTCTTTTCTTAACAGTTTTAAGAGACCGCTTAAAAAGAGTGGTACCCACCACGAAGCCACATTTGGCATTGAATACATTTTCGATTGAAGCTACTCAAAGAAATGCGAGTATTTAGAATTCAAATAGAAGTGAATTCGATATCGGACTCGAAGAACTCAAATGAAACCTGTATCACAATCAAGATACTATTCTTGAATCCATTCCCAATGAGTTATTAATTATTATGATTTTTCGTTTTGAAATAACAAAAGAAATAAACGATTTCAGATTGATGGGGAGAATGGTGTGATGACTGGTATATAAGAACTGACTGATCCAACATCATCTGAATCATCTTTTCTTCCAATAAAACCTTCAGCTCAGAACTTTTCAGTTGTAATTCATAACTCGAGGTTTTTCATTATATTAAGATGATTTATGCCAGTACGCATATACGATACTCCGTACTTGAGAACGTCTTAAGTCGACGCGTCCATCTCATATTGGTAACTTGACAACCGAGCACCACTTCGCCAGTGCTTGGCACCTTGAGACGAGCTCAAGCTAGACATAATCACAAAATAGCGAAGATTATTCGTTTGCTGTGATTTTTCACAACCCACCGTTGCTATTTGTATTATAATCTTGCTGTTTTGTACTATGTACGATACCGCATGTATGATAATATCGTTTTGTCGATAATTTCAGAGAACCTATGATTTGAAAATTCAATTCAGCTAAAGTATCTGAAGATTTCAATGAAACTGCTCAAATTATTTTCGATGAATAGATTGCTCTTAGGATATGGAGATGATTTTAACTACCTCGGTGGCGCAGTGGGTTGAATAGCCTGCTTGTAAAACCGGAAGTACTGGGTTCGAATCCCGGCGAGGTTATGGATGTTGTGTAAAGTTTATGGTGTAGGTATATGTTTGTGTGTCTATAAATAAAAACTCTCTAGTTGGTATTAATCTGAATGAATGTCAATGTTTAAATGTAAAAATTGAAAGCTTGTCTAAATGGCCAAAGTAGCCGAGGACATTTACAGGAATGAATGAATGAGAAGATTTTCTATGAATTCATCATATTAATTGCAGAACTCAATACAAAGTAGCCCTGTTCTTAATGACCATCATGCTAGGATTCACTACCCTTTTTCGGAAGCAACACAGATGCCATAAATCATTCACTGTGTCAGCATTTTATCTAACAGAATTACGGTTCGTTTTATGTAGCGGCTTCTTTGACACCTTGAAGAGATACTGTCATATAACAGCGAATTTTCAGTACGACAAACATGAAAACGTGAAAACATTCTAGATTTTACAGATATCCATGAACTCTGCAGAGAATTGCCGAAGGTGTGTTAAATGAATAGAATCCTTGAGCTTGTCTCAGTGGAGAATCTCTCAAGTAGGAGTTCCAGATCGGACTATGCGTACGGGCATTAGTGCCTCATTAATACAAGATTTCTTGTGTTATAGTCTGTCTTCTCAACACATAAGCCCTCCAATGACTTAACTGTTGTATGTGAGCCTTGACTCCTTAAACGATTCCGGCCTAAACAATCATAGGCACTGGTTCATGGAGAAAAAAGAGCTCCAGTAACAATAGACTAACATAACCACAAGGACGATCTGTCGGTAAATCAACAAATATTCAACCTTGATCAGAGCTTATCATCGAATCAACCAAAGCATTGACACCGAGAAGAGCCACCCAAGGAGAATGGTTGCAGCTATTTTTACTGATCTTCAGGCCAACCCACCTTGGTAAACCGCAGAATAACTACATACAGCGCGCAATCTCCCAAGATCATCTTGCGAATCCTAACCTTCTACTGAATAATTATAATTACAGAGCGTCGAAATAGGCCCAAGTCCCGAGGAAAAAGCATAAACACATATTGTTCATCCCCCAGCCCTCGACACGATAGGAAATATTTATAAAGTTAATAGTCTTTATTCTGAATAAATGTCTTGTTTCGGTTTCATTATTCAGACATTTCAATTTTGTATCTGATAACCTTCTCTTGATACCTATTTTGTGAGAGTAATGAAATAAACCATTTTGTTGGAGGTCAGCCATATTTCATTTTTCCATATAGTAGAGTATTCTAATACTAAACTTCTGGTTTTTGATATTTATACTAATTGTGTCATGTGCCTATTTGAATTTTCAATGATAATTCATAAATGTAGTTGAGATGTAATCAGAACTGAAGGTGTACCAAGAATCAGATCAATTTCGCAACAGGAAAGGGGTATAATTTCAATGACTAAATCTCAACCAAACAAACAAGTGAAGCTAAATAAGAGCATTCAAACAAGAATATGCAAGTTGATAATTTTTACCCACTTTTTTATTTTCGGCACAACATAAAGGTCTTCGGTGCGTAAACCTCTCGGCTGCAATGTGACAACTCTGATTCCTGTTGGTGCTAGCTCTTTCCTCAATGCTTCAGTTGCACCTGTTACTGCATGCCTCGTCGCTGCATAAGCAACAAAACCACCTTCAGAGCATTCTTCGGGTCCAAGGGTAATAATTCTGCCAGAAGTATTTCGCAGTAAACCTTGAAACGCCCTTGCTGTGCGTAGAACTCCCACAAGGTTTGTTTTGAACATAGCTTCCCAGTGACTGATGTCTTGTTGGTCCAAACGACCTTTGTAGATCAGACCCGTTGTATTTATCACTGCCCAGATACCTGAAATAATATTGCATGAGATTGAAAGACTCAAGAGCGAAACAACCGTTGTCAATTATTGGGAGTTCATCAATATCATTTTCATCGCTCTGTAATAAAGGAAAAACTACCAAAGGTAAGAAATTAGCGATTCGATCACCATAGATCTGATTGCACCCATTGGTTTCGCAGACATATTCTCCCGAAATTTTGTCTACTCAATAACTCCGAGGATACTACTGATCCAGCTAGAATTCAGTATTCGGTTCTTCAAATTCGTGCTGAAAAATGATGTCATATTCAGGCTGAAACGGACATATGATCTGCCAAATTCGAATTTTTGATGTTTATTTCATATTTTTCACGAACGATCGCAACAAGATTTCGCATCAGTTTGAGTGTTTTCATTCTCCAACTAATTACGATCCATGCGATCGTAATAGTAATTTTCAGTTATCGGAGAAATATCAGAATCTCATGTGAGTATATACCACATACGTCAATAAGTCCCTTGTATGACACAAATGTGGAGTTTTTTAATTCGCCAAATTGGTGTGGTGGAAATGTGAGGGATCCACCAAATCGTTTTTTTTATTGTTGTTTGATTGACGTGAATGTCAAATTATCTAGTCCAACATCCACCATTTATGTTCTATGTCCACCACATTCCACCACAACCACACCATTTTGGTGAATCAAAAAACGCGCCCTATTTCAGTTATATACCACTTATCATTTCTCGATAATAACATGCTTCAAAAGATGCGTGTCAAAACTGCGAAATAGATTGTAAGGAGCATGTAATACCTCGATAACAGGTTGTATCTGAACAACACCGAAAAAATTTATGGGGTTATTATGTGATGAAAATAAAGGTAGATAGTTGGTATAAAATTTACACCCCTCCGACAGTACATGACAACTAATTATATTGATGATTGATCTGACTGAGAACAAATCTGGTGGAAAAGGATCATATGACATAAATGGAAATAAGGAGATTTCACCATCTTCTCCAGCAGGAAGATGTGCTCTGATGATGTCTGCAGCTTCATGCAGTAAATCCTCCCGATTTACATCCAATGGCAAAGCAACAATAGACCCATGGACGAATCTATTCTCACTCTCTCTATTCTTCTGCCACGATCTTATGACTCTGGCAGCAACTGAATCTTCTGAAGAACCAGATCCAGCACCCTCTTTGAGGCCACTGAACACTCTGAAACCTCTGTTTGCTAGGTGGATAGATATCTGTAAATCATTTATTTCCATAAAACAATGCTTTTATGAATGACTAGAAAAAGTTATATCCAAGTTGAGTCATGAACATTTGCTAGAGAATCTGTTTATAAATAAATACTGAAAATTATGTTAATATTATATAAATGAGTGTGCCAACATAACACAGAATTTGAAAATGAAATAACCTAGAAACATAATTCCGAACATAAACTGAAAATTTCAAGAATCTAGGCCTTATCCTCAGAAAGTTAGAGCTCACAAGGTCGGCCGAACACAATTAAATTTGATAACGGATTCTTTCTCAGGAAGTCCAACCTAATCGTTTGAGACCAGTTTCGGTTTAAAACTCGATAACCTCAGACATTGTGATCTAACGATATCACGCTGTTGTCCAGAACCATATGATTAGAAGATATAAGATATTTATAAACTAGATCGTTGAATTTCGAATTGTTTCAATGAAATGAAACTAATTTTGGACGAATTTGCGCATCAAGTTCCAAGTTTCGTCATGATCGGACCAATATTTTTTGAGTATTTTGGAAATAACCGCCAGGCTGTAGTATCATTGTTTATGTAAGGATGCGTGTATCATCTGGCATCAGCATCATAGACACTGCTCATGCGCTACGGTAAAGTACCGATGAAACTTCCAGGGAATCACCTCTGGAAGCATTAAGTGTGAACAGACTACTCTAATACGTAGATTGACGACCTATTGACGCCGCTGTCCTGCTCTGACTATTCACCAGTAGATATCGTGAAGGATTTATGAAAAGAAATATCCTAAACTCTAGATCTTATGTTTGAGAAAAGTCAAAATATACATATCTGATTGGACTAAAATAGAGTCTTTGAGTTTTTGGTGTCGCTTACAGTAAATTCAATGGAATTGGAGATATGCTTTTTGAAATATATGAATCCAGAATGAATTTCATGAATTTTGCTATTGAATTGTTCTTCAAGAAAATCGAACAATCTGAGAGGGATGAAATGAAGTACTGGATAATGAAATGGCGGCTCGAAGATTTCAGTGAGATTTAACTGAAATGTGAAAATTTTTGGAGAAAAAATTTCATTCTTCGTATCGATACCATCTACTAAGCAAGTTCAGTTTCGATCAGATCAATATTTTTCGGAATATTGAAGAATCAAAATTCGAAATGGACATAAAACAAAAATGTCAAGACACTAGGTCTTTTCTTTCGAAAGTAAGAGCATACACGGCCGTTCGGCCAGTCGGCCGGATAGAATCAAATTTGACAACGGATCCTTCATCATTGAGTCCAACCCAGTCGTTTGAGGCCAATTTCAGCTCAGAATTCGAAACAGACATCATGACGAAATGATAACGGGCTGTTCCTCAGAACAAGCGCGTTGAAACAAGTCATCTGATAGTAGGTTCACTAGATTTATTATCATATTTCGTTTTTAAATTTTCATTTCAATTATTGTATGCCAGTTGACTCAGTATTAATTCCTTTACTGATTTTAGTTTCTGAAACAATATTTCATACACAAAGATATCAATATCAAAGGATATAATGAGAAGGATTTTGTATTTATAAGTATTTCATAATGTATTCCCAAATTTAAATTCAATATTATATTATTGAAATAATTTATTGATAAAACGATCAAAAACCCTGCTGAACAGCAGGGGCTACTAGAGTGTAGCCGTATTTATCTGGATTTAAAAAAACTCGTTAACATACGGTAAATATGAGCCCTCTGCATACGCACTTCCCAGAGTGCCGAATGATCGAGAAATTGAACTGTATCTCAAGCCAAGTTCGGAGAGAATATAGTTAATTCTCTTCTCAGTAGCCAAGTACAAATCATCTTCGCTGGTCCAGATGTGTATAATTGGAACACCGAATTATCCGTCGCATTTCAGAGGGACTTGAAGTTTCTACATTCGAGGCTGCGCTCGTTGTGCTCCGTCTCGAGCCGGCTTCTTGATTTCTAGACTTTCGATTTGTTGTTTGGATAACACATCTGGACTCGGCTTCATACAGGGTGAATCCCCGCGATAGCCATTCAGACATTTATGTAAAACTAATAATAATTTCGTGCGGATAATTTTCATGTGAGGGTTTTCAGCAAGGAACTATCTCCCTAAAATAATTTCCTCTGGTCAACATTGTGATTACTTCCTCATTTCGACACATTCACAACAATAAACAATAGCTTAGGCTAAAACTCAAAAATTTTTGAGTCATTTCAATTCTTATGAAAAAAATTATGTCGACCAAAACCCACACACTGTTTCGAATATCAGCAGAAGAAATGATTTTCAAAAAAATCTTTTTCATTTCAAAATCTGACAGTATGTAGCATAATAACAGAGTGTGATAATTGTGCCAAAATGTACAATGTCCTCATGATAGGTAGGAAATGTAACTTATTTAAGCTCCCAATGTAGAAAATGATAGGTGCCAATTTGAAAAAAATATCGATATTATAATCTCCTTTTCGGAAGGAATAATCGAAATGAAAGTATAGCAAGTGAACTATGCGGAATCAGTTGGAATTCACTGTACATTTCCCCATAACTATCTCATATAGAATCAGATAGAATTTAAAAATCAATTATCTATTTTTTGTTGAGATTGCTGGTGAAATAGATTCAATCATATTATCCCCCCTTTCTTATCAAATTTTTTTAATGATCTTATCAAATCATGAGCCCCAGAAGAAGGAAGATAAACTAGAAGAAACATGGAAAGAAAATCGACGAATTGAAAACGCCCCTTTTTAAAGTGGTTCAGAAGTGTAATGGTACTCTTTTTCGAAATTCTATTGAGACTGAATAAATATATTCAAATCTCACAGTGTTCTTGATATGCGACTGTTGGTTGATATTTTCCCTCCTAACGAAACAAGAAATGTTGTTTCTATGAATAGTATGAAGTGCGGTGAAACCACAGTTAAATGATTCATGAAATATTAATTTATTTATTTATTTTTTTTTGAAATGAAGCCAATAGTTTTTTAGAGTCAGTATCAACTGTCATATAATTTTAGAATTTTTAAGATTTTTGAGAGTGTTGTTAACCACATTTCATTTATCAAAGGAATATGAAATCGAACTTTGACAAGCTTGCCAGAGGTTCTAGCTTAGCTTAGTCCGTTTGAAATTAGGTGTTTGTGAATACACGTGGTGAGATTTTGATATATAATATAGAATAGATGGTACAGATGATTCTTAATCGAAAGATAGAAGATAAAACACTGTGTCCAGTATTATTTTTGGATTGTATTTTATTTATAACCGTTTTCTCAGGTCTTTTACTTCGATCATTATATGTCAGTTGATATCATAATTAGATTTTTCATTCATACTTAGTACGTTGAAGATAATGAAAGTATATCGTAAGATACCGATAGCGAAAGATATTATGTAAAGATATTGGATCAATAACCTTTATCAAGTAGACTCTTCTTAATTTTAAATACTCACTTGTAATCCAAGTGCATTATCAGCACATGTGACTAGAATGGGTTTGCCGGCTCCAGGAATATTTTCTGGTGTAACTGAGTCTGTCTTCTGTATTTTACATATTAAATAGAGCAAAAGAGCTCCTGCTATCGAAAAGAGAGCAAGGATTTGTAAAGCCAACACGAAAGCTGTTTGCTCGTCCATCTCCTGCAATAAATTAATTTCGTTTACTTCCAGCTGTGCTATTTAGAGACACGGAGAAAGTTGAACTAACTAGTTTTTATTCTTAGAAAACTTCATGATTTGAATTCCACATCGAAAACTGCCGATATTGTACTGTATTAGAATGATATCAAAATGATGATGAAGTCGGAATTAACGTATTTTCAATTCAGGATAGCATGATGAGAATTATAGGCTCGTAGTAAAACGGTTCTATCAAGTTTGAAATATGGTTTGATAAATCCTTGTCATAAAAATTATACGAAATTGTAAAATCACGCGAGGCTTGAGAAGACTCACATCAGCTAGAAATCTAAATGAAATATAATATTCCTTTTCATAAACAACAAAGATAATCTTTCAAATTCAAGTACTGCCATCTTCATTTTGAATTACTATCTGGGATTTATTCTACTATTTTTTCAATTGTGAAATCATCATTGTATTTTATTATATCCTATCATATCATATCATATTATATTATATTATATTATATTATATTATATTATATTATATTATATTATATTATATTATATTATATTATATTATATTATATTATATTATATTATATTATATTATATTATATTATATCATATTATATTATATAATATCATATGATATTATATTATCAATAATAAAATATCAAAGACGAATACCTGTTGATAATTCAACAAATATTCCACCTGCACTCGAAGGTAGGGTTCGTACCATGCTCCCGATAGATGGCGAATTGTGAGTAGTATAATAATGCAGTTCTCCGTCTAAAAGGTTGTAAGTATCTTGAGTCCTATTACAGCGGTTGCCATAGGAGGCAGTCTGACGATTGGTAAGGACCATGAAACTGCAGTAACTTTTCTCCTTAGGCCCGCTTCTTCCATGTAGATATTTTGGTTGATTGAATTACTAGCTCAGATCAAGGTGGAATATTTGTTGAATTATCTAAAGGTCCTTGTGATATTTCATTATTGATTATCCTTCCATTTGGAGCTAATGCTTGACAACCTTTACTATATTATATTATATTATATTATATTATATTATATTATATTATATTATACCATATGTTATTATATTATACTATATCATAACATATATACCATATTGTATCAAAAATTCGACATCGTCGAAGTAAAACCATAAAAAGTTCTGGTTGAATCTATGTCATTTGGATGCAATATCTGTATGGCTATGAACGAAGCCAGCTAGCATTGTTAGTTATTGGCCGTTAGGCCGACCGTAAACACAATAAGTTCCGAAAGAAACGACTTAGAAACTCGATATTTGTAGACAAAGTTTGGACAATAATTACGAAGGTCGAATTCGTGAATGGATGGAATCCGCCCAATGATTCCGTAGATATAGCCATAAGAAATTTTATTTTCTCAAAATTTTCAAGAACACAGATGAGATCGACTGTAAATCGAGTAATTTATAAAAAAAAAACTAGAAAAGCACTGCCGTGAAGGCAGCAGCTTTTGCGCGCTAGTTCAAATCCGTTGCCGAAGCGATCATCTACATTGAACATGCGCGCAAAAGCAGCTGCCTTCACGGCAGTGCTTTTCTAGTTTTTTTTCGATAAAAATACTAGATTTCAGTTCGATCTTATCTGTGTTTTTGAAAATATTGAGAGAATAAAATTTTTAATGGGTATAGCTACGGAATCATTGGGTGGATTTTACCCATTCACGAATTCGACGTTCGTAATTAAGGTCCAAACCTTCTCTACAAATATCGAGTTTCTAAACGTTTCTTCGGGACCGGCGGAACTTTAACACTTTTCCCATCAGAGAGCGTAGAATAATGGTTCATATTTTAAATTCCGCACAAAACAAACTAGCCAATGAGTGTATTATTCAGTAGTAATTCATCTCAGGATGTTGTTCAAATGGTTTTTTATCTCACAAAGATCCGAATCTAAAACATTCATTGCAATCTCTGTGAAATCCATTACGACAAACAAAGATTACATTCAAGCTTGGCTTAATATCGATTGAACCTACCATGAAGTGATTTCAACAATCATTAGATTTCAGTTACACTGAATGAGCACGATATGTGATGCATTCTTTTTTAGTCAAGGTTAGTTTCATGCACTTACCATGACACAACTTTTAACATCATCATCGTAATAGATATTTATAAGGAACATCCTAACGACCCACCCATTTCATGAACTTGGTAAACAACGCGGTGTTGAAACTAAAACGAAGAATGTTGTCCAGTAAACTGAGATTCATAAAGTGTGTTTCCGTAGAGAGCTAAACAGCAAATGAATCAATGAAATTTATTTGTATAGTCAAGAAACTATCGTATTTCTCATTTTGGATAGGCAGCATCCGATTTGCTCACAGTGGCCTTGAAATCAAGGAATATACAGGATGTCCCAGGAGTAACTGTACATACTCTTACCAAAGGTAGAGTGACATTTGGCGAATCTGGATTCACAGTGAAAAATAAATTCCTGTATATTTACAAATAGTTTAAACATCATTACAACCTAACTTATTGACAGTATTCATTGAAACTTGGAACGTTGTTTACAGATATTGTGAAGAACAAAGAGAGATATCAAATTGAATAGGTCTCGTGCATGCAACAAGAAATATAATATTTCATTTTTTTACCCAATCCATTTCGTTACAAGATCATCATGTATGCTTTCGCACAATTTCATGATTCGCGAATTTTGAGTAGTTCGGTATTGAATGGCAAAATCAAGACGCAATTTCAAATTGGGAAATGCGGTAGATCGGGCAATACATCACACGTTACAGCACGATTTTACGATAGATACAGCTAACTCTGCCCATTGCCTTGGTGGAGCGGGAGGTAAGGGGGTAAGAGAAAAAAGAGAGAGTGAATATGGCACGTCACGTCCGAAAGGCTGTGAAGTTTCGAGTTTTCGAATTCAAACAGCCAAAATGCGGAACAAAATTGAAATATTGTTTTCTCATTGAAATTTGGATTTTTCAACCTCTTCAGGGTGAAGATATCAGCTTGCATATCGAATTTCAGATTTTTGTTTCACATTTCGAAAGGAGCATAAACGCAGCTCTGATACTTGGTATCATTCAAAGTGGTCATTCCTGTAGGCGGCGTAGCTTAACTGAGTTGCCAAAGGGTGGCAACGCTAGCTATTTCATTCCAACACAGCATGAGCCCGTCGGTTATTGTCACTCACTACGCCTCTTCTGCGGTTGTCATAGGCAAATGCCAGAGGATTCAGCTAATCTGATGAGTCCACCCCTGGCACTGGGACGAAACAACTTTCCCTAAGAGGGCGCCGTCCTTCAGATAGCGCGAAATCACGAGAACCGCCAAACTCTCAATGTTTCTTCTACGTGAGTTTTCGAATGGAAAAAGGAAAAAATGGAGATATTTCGTAAATGAATTGAAATGAGGCGTATAATTGTCTATAAAATAAAATTTCAAAAAGCACTGCCGTGAAGGCAGCAACTTTTGCGCGCATGTTCAATGTAGATGACCACTTCAGCAACGAATTTGAACGTGCGCGCGTACCAAATTTCAGTTCGATACGATCATAAGTTCTGGAGATATCGGGAAAAAATATGTCAAATTTCGATGTTTTCTTCTCGATATCGTTGATTTTTTCGGTATTACTCGAGAAATACTGATTCAGTCCTGATTAAACTTCACAGCTAGTTTTAAGATGCTGAAAGACAACTTTATGCAAAATTTCGTGATAATCGTGTTATTAGAACAATTTGAAAAAAAAAATTTATATGATTTTCTCATCATATCATCCTCATTAAATTCTGTATGAAACTTCGAACTGTTATTTTCGATGAAGTACTGGATTTCAATTCGATCTGATCTCTATTTTTGGAAATATTGTAAAAATAAAATTTTGAATGGGTATATCTACGGGATCATTGGGCGGATTTTACCCATTCACGAATTCGACCTTCGTAATTAAGCCCCAAACCTACTCTACAAATATCGAGTTTCTAAGTCGTTTCTTCCGGAAGTTATTGTGTTTACGGTCAGCCTAACGGCCGACTGCGTAAACACAATAACTTCCGAAAGAAACAACTTAGAAACTCGATATTTGTAGAGAAGGTTTGGACCTTAATTACGAAGGCCGAATTCGTGAATGGGTAAAATCCACCCAATGATTCCGTAGATATACCCAATCAAAATTTTATTTTTCCAATATTTCCAAAAATACAGATCAGATCGAATTGAAATCCAGTACTTCATCGAAAATAACAGTTCGAAGTTTCATACAGAATTTAATGAGGATGATATGATGAGAAAATCATATACATTTTTTTTTCAAATTGTTCTAATTACCCGATTATTACGAAATTTTGCATAAAGTTGTCTTTCAGCGTCTTAAAACTAGCTGTGAAGTTTAATCAGGCTTGAATCAGTATTTCTCGAGTTATACCGAAAAAATCAACGATATCGAGAAGAAAACCTCGAAATTTGACATATTTTTTCCCGATATCTCCAAAACTTATGATCGTATCGAACTGAAATTTGGTGCATTGCTGTGAAATTAGAAGGTCAAAGCGTGAGTATAATTTTTCTTGGATATGATAAATGGTTTCCGAAAAAAAAATTTTTTTGGAAAAAAATTTCGAAAAAATTTTTTTTTAAAAATAACCAACAATATAATCCTGACGAAATTTGGCTCAAAGTTGCGCGTCGTTGTACTTCACCTAACCGCCAAGTTTGAATCCAATCGCTCAGGTAGTTTCTGAAATAAAAAATAAATAACTTCAAAACTTCAAATGCCTATAACTCCGAAACTATTCGATCGATTTGGCCCATTAACGAACTTAACCGCGGCATTCCAATGCGCGACCTACCCTGAAAGTTTCAAGTTGCTAGCTCACTTCGTTCGACAGTTATCGTGTCTACGGCCGGCCGGCCGGCCGGCCGGCCGGCCGGCCGGACAGAATCGATTTTGACACCGGATTCGTCATCAGTGAGTCCAACCTAGTCGATTGAGACCATTTTCGGCTCAATCATCCAAAATTACAGACATTTGATCAAAACGATAGCACGCTGTTCCCCTAGAACATGCGCGCAAAAACATGAAAAATTCCCACGATAATAATCTCAGATATGTACTGTTTCGATTTTGAAAATAATCTAGAGCCAAATACTACTTCAGTATACTCATTTGTCAATGAATCCACAATAAAGTATCAGAAACACAGAGTAAGAGAATAAATTGATGCACCATATGAAAAGATAGAATTATTGCAGGAGTTATTCGGAAAGATATTCTTGTGAAATGTAAAAAAGTCTTCCAAATTATATACATAGTCGTGTTTCTTAACAAAAATTTATTTATTCTATTAAACAAATGTTTCTTCCACTAGATAAAATAATAAATAATAATAATAATAAGATTTAGGAGGCCTCGAAACAGGGCCTTCTCGGCCTGTATAGAGAAGTGAAAAGTGTTACCGAAACTGCTTTTCGTTCGCAGACGCAGTTCAGGTCACTATGAGTATGTTTGATATGGACTAATTTTTTGACGGTTACTTCACAAGTGCGGTTCATATCGACTTTTTAAAGAATATTTCACGCGAAATGCTACAAGGCGTTTATATCGAACAAATTTATTTTCAACGCGATGCAGCATTTATAAGTAAAGAATTATTGTCTCGATCGTTCTTAAAGAAATAGATGTATAGGCTAAGGAGGCCCTCTTTTCTGACCTCTTTGATCAACAGATATAAACACCATAGACAATATTTTTTGTTGAAAAATTGAAGGATATGGTTGATGCTGTCGCGAGGTTATTTGTTGAATAGAATTATAAACTGTTGGGATGTATTTACGAACGATGGCGTTACGATTCGAAAAGCTATTTATCATCCTGGAATTCGACAATTGAACGCATATGTACAAAAAAATGGTTCGTTGTTGTGAAATGAGAACAACAAAGTATTTTTTGACTTCAAATGTTTGTTAAAACAATATAGTACAAGTATAAGAATTCAAGGTTTCCGCGAAGAATCTCATTCCTAATTTTCATTCAATTTCTACCCTGTCCAAATTCTAGAATTAATACCTAAGCTAAGAATTGTGAGTGTGGCAACTTAGAATGTTATACTTGATTGAGCTGCATTATTGCTCTTTTTGAAAGGTAAAACACATTTTGAAATCGGATAAAACGGTGATATTTTCACCCACAGCAAGTTGAATGAGGATTTATGAGTCCGTCCTGGAATATGAAATCATGCTGCTTCTTTGTTATGTTTGTCAACTATCTTTTGAGTCAATGAATTCCGTAGATAGTTTGGTTAAAATGATGGTTAAAATAATTCAATTGCATTTGATTAATCACTTTGTTATTTTCTGAAGAAATAATTGAATTAATTTTCCCTACTCTGCTTTCGGTAAGACACCTATATATTATCGAATCATTATATATATATTGATATATTTTTTTTTCAATGGTTTCATCTACGGAATCGTTGGGTGTATTGGTATCCATTCCAGAGTTCTATCTTCGAAACCAAGCCCAATAACTGCTCTAGAAATAGATTAAATTTATTGTCATTACGATAGGACCATGATGTAAAAAAACATGGTGTGCTCATCTGAGAAAAAGTGATGTCAGCAAGATTAAAATACAAGGAAATATATATTCTGTGCTTAGAATTTGAATGAAAAAAGTGACGTCATCATTGGTAAATCTATCACAGATGAGCAGATGAGCACACCATGTTTTACTTACATTATGGATAGGACTAATAGACTATTTCGACTATTGCAGGAAAAACTATTTTCTCCACGCTCATTGAATAAGATTTATATTTCGATGGCTCTTGTTGCAGGAAAATTACAGTCATTTATCACGTCGTGGATAATAGGTGTGTATAATGAATATCATAGATCAAGTGATCAAGCAACCACAGAGAATGAAGTTTAGCATTCTGAAACTCTATTGTAGGTTCTTCAAAATGTAGAATTATTCCAATTTTACCAATGAAGTCGTGGACAAAGTCAACTCGCATATAATTGCTATTATTCACTTGGGTGATTTGTGACACTCGCATGCGGCTCGTATCGCAAACTTCAACCTCGTGAATAATGGCATTATATGCTCGTTGAATAATATACTGTTATTATCCTTGATAATCTGATGACACCGCATTTACATGAACGTAAAGAGTCGGAGGGAATATGAGTATGCGGTAGAAGGACTTGGTAAGATCCAAATGTGGCTAAATGAAAGTTGTGTGAATGTCAGTGTAAGAACCCTGACAGAAAATAGTCTGTCAGAATAAACTAGCATATAACAAGGGCGAATATCTGTCGATAATTCAACAAATATTCGCCCTTGTTATATGCTAGTTTATTCTTCCATATTAGCCGATACCTGTCTTTGTTTAATATGTTTGTTTTAATATGTTTGAATATTCACATACAAATACCTTTCCAAGACTGCCCATAAATTGGCTGTCAAGGTCCAACGTTTCAGAGGGTAAAAGACATAAAATATCTGGGATATCGATTAAAGGATATTTTTGGAGAATCTCGCATTATTTTTCAGATTTTTTTCCAGGTTTGCAATTCCAATATTTGGAAAAGAGAAAAAAAAAATTAAGCCTTGCGGATTGAAGGATTCAAATCATTCGGAAGGGCCGTTTCTTGATAAACTGTTGCCTTATGAATATTATCGGAATAATTTAAAGATGAACGAAGTTGAATGTAACGCTTCACTTTGTTATTTCAAGACCTCTCGTCAAATTGACAATTTTCAAATTCCCACCAACTCTTGATTCTCTTGAAAAATAATAAGTTTCATTGAATTCTTAGGGGTTTTTTTGAAGATATTGGCAGCAAAAACCTTGTAAAAATTGAAAAAAATTGGGTTCCTCTACCAACATTTGAGTTAGAAAGAACATGTTGCTCATGTCTTATAGACTCAGAAAGCTGACTCATACTCAAAATATGTAAGATTTATGAGATATTATTTCCAGAAATAATATGCTCTTGGTAAACAAGAGTTTAGTAGAATCAGATACTGTATCGCACTCTAGGGGAATAGCTTCATAGTGTTTTGAACGACATTCAAATATTAGACAAAAGTTTCTAGAAAATAATTCAGGAAGAATCATACTCAGAAAACCATATTTCACTTTGATATCAAACTCTATTATATAAAGGGGTATTTTTTTAGAGGTATAGAACTTTAAGTTGGCAACACTGTTTTAACTAGCGGCCATTTTGTCCGCTCAGTTAATGGAATCAGATACTGTATCGCACTCTGGGGGAGCAGTTTCATAGTGTTATGAACGACATTCAAATATTGGACGAAAGATTCTAGAAAATAATTCAGGAAGAATCATACTCAGAAAACCATATTTCACTTCGATATCGAACTCTTTTATATAAAGGGTGTTTTTTAGAGGTATGGAACTTTAAGTTGGCAACACTATTTTAACTGGCGGCCATTTTGTCAGCTGTCAAGTGATTTGTATCTACTTTGGTCTGGCATTACAACATGAATAAACTGACGCCAGAACAACGCTTCCAAATTGTAGAAATTTGTTTTGAAAATAATGGTTCTATTTGAAATACGTATCGCGCTCTACGTCCATTTCACGGTCAACATAATCGACCATCAGAGCAATTAATTCGACTAACTGTGGACCACTTTCGCACCACGTTTAATCTAACTGATAATACGCATTCACAGAGACGTCGTACAGTGAGAGCAGAAGAAGCCATTGCTGCTGTAGAGCGTAGCGTAGAGGAATACCCGAATCAGTCCATCCGCCATCGTGCACAGCTATAGAGCCATCATTACTGGCTTTTTCGTTCCTCAATTGAACAACGATGATGTGCAGCAGCTGTGGTTTCAACAAGACGGTGCAACATGACACACAGCTCGTGCCACAATTGATAAACTGAAAGGAACGTTTAATAACCGCCTAATTTCACGTTCCGGGCCTGTGAATTTGCCTACAAGATCGTGCGATTTTCTGTGGGGATATGTGAAGTCACTACCCTAAGCCGATGGGCCAGAACCGATCGACCCCTCGGAGTACAACATTCGCAGCCGATATATGGCCAAAAAAGTTGGAAGAAGTAATTGAAAATTTGACCTCCAGATTAGATTACGTCCGAGCCAGTCGTGGCGATCATATGCCAGAAATTATATTTAAATTAAATTGCCGAAAGAGCTTTCGAATACAGTCAATTTCATGCCAGTTTCAAAAATTCATCCCTGCTTTATTCCATTTCAAAGCTCTATACCCCTAAAAAAACACTCTTTACATAAAATACGGTTTAATTGAAAAACAAAACTTCTGGGAATTCAAAACAGATAGATCGGATGATTATGAAAAAAAACGCTGCAAATTTTACACAAGGGTTCATTATTTTCTCATTTAATAAATAACCCAATATGCCATTGATATCTCAAAAAACTTATATATTATGCATAACTCATTGGTTTCTCAGAACACAGAAACCAATTCCATGAAATAATTCATGTAAACATTGAAATCTCAATAAATACACTTGTATAAGTGAATAATATTTCGACATGCAGAACGCTAACTGAGTAGCAAAATTTAAAATATTTTGAATGAGAAAAGACGTTCCACAGTCGTTTCACCTCTTCGAAAATCTAACTATTTTCCACAATTATTAAATTTCGTGTCGGTATTCTACAACTGAAAATGAACTACAAATCAGATAGGGTTTGTCCTTTTTGAGATATTAGGGAAATAACCTCAATATTCAAAATGGTCACGAAATTTTTTGCCAATATCTGTACAAATAAATATCGGTCAAAACTGAAATTTGAAGCACTATTTCTAAATGTTGATTCTGAAACCGGTACCAAATTTCATTGAACTTTGATGAATATGTATCCGAAAAAAAAATGTTTAAAAAAAAATTTTGCATTAAATCGAGTGTCTATATTTCACAATTAGTCATGATGTTTGAATCCGAACGCGTTCGTATTTCTTGACACTGAGGAAATAAACTCAATCTTTCAAACTAACACCAATACGTAAAACAAAATTCAAGACTTTCCGCTAATATCAAATGTGTAGATGTGATTTCTACTGGGATTCAACTTTGTTCTGAAAAATATAAACGAAATGAAAAAAAAACTCAATCTTCCTGTGCAATTGATCTGAAAAAAAATTTGTCCACAGCAGATATCCGATTCACTTGATTCACAAAGTATCCACCACACAATCTGAAAAACTAAAGATATTTTTAATAACATTTCTGTAATAATTGAATATATCGTGAACCTCATCAGGTTGAATTCGAAAGAATAATTCTAGATTATAAATTTCGTTCGTTGTTATCGTCGTCAGATACACTCAACCAAGAGGGTGTCAAATCCGAAAGTTTGCTTGATGTAAAGACGTGAAATTCAAACAAGTAGTTTGCCGACAACCAGATGATGATAGATGCGGACTATTTTTGTCTACGCTATATCCCTTGTCTAAGGTAAAGACCCCATTCAGAACAGGTACATCGGCTCCTAACTTTAGTCTAAGGCTCCAACCCCCAGTATTAGATTCTCGACAATCGACAATTGATGAGATCTGCGGTTTGCTATTGATTTTTTTTGCGTATTATATCCTCCAATTTGATTTATCATATAAATGCTCATTATTTTCTATATTCACGCTTATTTCAAACTGTCAGTACGAAAGATTTTGGATTTCGATTGAAACCAGTAACGGATATCCACAGGTTGACGATAATCGTATTACGCAAACCGAAAATAATGGAAACCTCCGATCAACCGAATTTTTTGGAAATCTGCATTATTTTAAATTGCGCTACTTAATTCGCGTTCTGCATGTAAAAGTGTTATTCAGTTATAAAAGAGTATTTATTTATTGAGATTTCAATGTTTCAAATGAATTTTTTCATGGAATTGGTTTTCGTGTTCCGAAAAACCAATGATTTATGAATAAAATAAAAGTTTTATTCAAGATATGAATGGGCTTCATGAAGAAATTTAATTTTAAATCCCGTAATCCGCAGGGTGATTTCTATAAATAATAATTTGATCCCATTTTCAGTAGTTATGTTTAAGATATTGGGAGAGAAAACCCAAAAATATTTAATCTGAACTACTTACGATTATGAAATTGTCAAGAACATCGATGGGGCATTTGCAAATTGTGATTATAAAATAATAACGCATCCATTAAAAATTTTTCGATATGTGTTGAAAATTTGGTAATCAATATTTTCATCTCCTTTTAGAAGTATGACTCTGGATGAAAAATCAACCAATTATTCCAGTGAATTACAATCTAAGACCTGAATGCGATGATGTCATTTTCGACACTATTGGAAATTTGCAGCGTTTTTCCTTATAACTCAGGAACCACTGGTCGGAAATCATCCGGGTGAAATTTTTTCGGTCTAGTTTTGTAACAGTAATCCACGTTCTGAGTTGCATGAAAATTCGGTGGTAAGTTTTCGAGAAATATTTTTTTTTTCCCCCCACTCCTCCATTTTGAGCCCTTAGGGTACACCGATTCTGCTGAGAAGCTTGGAGGATCAATCCCGAGCGACACACGATTTTTATACCAAGTTTCACTGATTTCGGCTCAGTACTTTCTGAGAAAAGCCCCGGACAACGGACGGCGGACGGCGTACGGCGGACGGCGGACGGACGGATTTTTTTTTATTAGTTTATTCAAATCTACATACTCCAAAACGTAAACTGTGAAATTTTCAGGGGGGGTTGAAATTTTTTTTTTATTGGTCGATCACTAAGGTTTATTATTTGATTTTATCAAATAATAAACCAATAGAATTAAATTTCGGCTATCCCTTCGAATTAAACTAAAAATTAACGAGTTCACCAGTATATTGGAGTTTTTTCGGATAGCACCAATATCAGTATATCAGATTCATTTAGAGCCACATGAGAAATCTATTTTCGGAATAGATTACAATACAATTGATGTGTGATACTTTCTATTCGATATAAACTGAATGCAGCTTCGATATTTGTTTACATGCAATAGGTAAACAGAACAGAATGCGGTTTCTATTTTCGTGTGGGACTTGAAGGAATGGCTAGTCAACGAACTCTGTAAGTATTGTGTCAACTACCACACATTCTTACATTCCAAGAATGTTGGTCAGATTTTCTTGCGGTTAATCGATGAAGGTGGCCAGCAAGATGTTTTAAGTACGCGTGATGGTTTAATGACAAACATGGAATGTCATTCAATACTATTCTCGGTCAAAATTCCATAATTGTAATACAACCGAGAAAAACCTTGAAAAGCTCTGCTTGAACGAAGCAGCTTCCGTGCGCAAATTCAAATTCGTTGCCAAAGCATTTGTTTTGTTATTGACCCATCCAAATCCAGCTTCAATTCCTGATGGACAGATTTGGTGTTTCATATGATCATCTTGAAATTTTGCGTGAAACTTCAAGCTGAAATTTTTCAATGAAATACTGAGTGTCAATTCCACCCAATCGGTTTTTTCAAAAATAGGTATCCGGAAAATGGAATTCGAAATAGTCATATCCACGGAATCACTGATTGGATTTTACCCAGTCACGAATTCGATTATCGTAATTAAGCCCCAAATCTAATCTACAAATATCGATTTGTTTCTTCCTGAAGTTATGGTGTTATCAACAAAACTGAAATTAAAAATAATAGCTTAAGCCCTCATGCAGAATTCTGAAAGGACCAAGTGAAAAGGAGATCACAAATCATGAAATATTTGAAGAAAAGAATACCATGAAAAAAACCACAAAATATGACATATTTCTTTTCAATATCTCCGAAAATAAAAATCGAAAAGTACTGAAACTTGATACACCTTTGAGAAATATAGAATCTGAAATCTTTACATAATTTCATCTCAACCTAATAAATGATTTTTGAAAAAAAGATCCCAAACTGTACGACAACAATTTGCGAGCAGTAGGTACGCTGCAACGTACTTCTAAGATCCTGAGTTCCAATTCGATTATTTAGGTATTTTCTGAGGTAGTGATCAGTTTCTGGAAACAAAACAGTGTGTAACTACTCTCTAATCCACTTACACTTTCTGCGTCTAACACACGTTTCGGAAACTAAGTTTCCTTTGTCAAAGACCTATCGTTACTAATTACAGTTACACGTTGAACGAGTGGGAGGATGGTATACAGGACCAATGCAAAAGGGTTGTTGAAGTCCATTAGAGTAGTGCTGGGCTATCAAGGGTGAGTCAGGTAAATATTTGGAATAATGGGTTACTAATGGGAGTGAAATCATTGTTTAGCAATCTGCCTTTTCTCTTGAACATATACCTTCAAGAGTATTTAAGTAAATTTTGCTCGAGCTCTTCAATAGCTTTACGGATTTTTCTGAAATTGAATGACCGGTAGTTAAAACGTGATTAGCGACCGCGGATTTTTCAGGATGGTTGTTACGGATATGGTTCATGTGTTCCTTGTTGATGTTCCCCCCTGTTTATCCGATGTAAGATTTATCGCAGTTTGGACGTTTTATTTCATATATGCCCGATTTCAATTCCACCGGAATTTTACCAAACGTATTTCCCAAAACTTGTCTGGTTTTCATGGCGGTTGTAAAAGCAAACTTAATATTTATAGGGTGATACGTAAATGCCCTGAATCCGTATTCTTTTCAGCATTTTCTGAAAATCCGAAAGTAACAGACTTTAGTTCAATCAAGGAGAGTGTCATCACACAGATATTTATCAGTTTTATTCTTTATTTTGTGCTAATGTACATCGGATTTTACAGTAGGTACCTACTATATGCAGAAAAATCAGAGCACTCTCTGGATTTGATCAAATATTCTCAACTTAACTCAAATCATCAAAACTTCATTCAAACCTCACAAGGACCTCAAAACGTATTCGATTCGATCGAAGATAGAATATTGCGTGCAACATAAGCATCTCAGTTTCGTCTCAATCGACCCTAGACAACACGAGTACATTCCTTGGATGTCCATTTTGTATTCACGGATGTTCAATGTATATCCATTGAACGGACGTCCGAAGGATATCCAAGTTATTTTGTATGTTGGACATCCAAGTACAATGGCTATACAAATTTATACGTCAAACGGATGTCCTTTACATATTCGGTGAAAACTTTTCCGAAATAATACTTTATTGGTTGTACCAATTTGAGGATGGTTGCTTTAAATACTGTTCCTCATGTCCCTTCCATATAATGCCAGTCAAGATATCTGCGCGTCAGGGGAGAGAAGTTCTTGAAAGACAATCGTGATTTGCTCATCATAAAATAAATATACTGACTAGTCGGCATCCATCGGATATATAACGCCGCGTACAGACACGAGAGCTGAGCGGCTTGCGAGGCAAGTTAATTGGACTGCCTCGCAAGTGTGAACGGTTACTCAAACCATTTCTACAACGTGAGCCTACCTCGCAAGTGCCTCGCAACTGCCTCGAAAGCCGCTCAGCTCTCGTGTCTGTACGCGGCTTAAGATTACTATTTTGCTCAGCTTGATTATGGATTATTACTTCAAACAGCGGATAATTTTCTTGAATCAATATTATCCTGTCGATAACATTAATTCAAGAAAATCACGTTAAAATCATGACTGTTGGAAATAATGTCTCCAGGTCACAGACGTTGGTAGGTGCAATATATCCTGATATGAAAACAAGAGAGCTCTGGCACATACCCAATCCTTATCTAGTTTGGAACCTCTGATCGACAAATTTCAATATTATTCTCTAGTATAGCCGATATTTATTTTTGACGATCGGTTGACAACACAATTGAAATGATCATTTATAGGGCATACACATGGACGAAATGGATATAGAATAGACTCCCAACTAAAATGTATATGAAATGAATATTCATTGGATGTCCGATGGAAATCCATCGGATATGATATCGGCTTTACCATAGACATACTTTGTACATCAACATCCATTGTGTCGGAATTGTATCGTTTAATGGATGTCCATGGTACCTATGTAATATAGGTCATAGCAGGACGTCCAATGGCTGTTCAAAGAGTTCGGTTGTCTTGTCTGGGGTGAACGTTAAACTTCTTGCAAAAGAGTTAACTATTTGCACTTATTTCACAAATAATATTTTCGCGTACGAAATCAGACCTTGAATTTCCGGAACCTTGCTTTGAATCTAGTTACTATTACCTCCAATATTAAAACGGCTTTCATGCGTTTATAAATAAGGGGCCGGGAAAAAACAAATCACTTCATTTCAACAGGAAGTTACGCCTGATGGTTCACCGCAGTTTGTGCAACCACATGAAATAATAGAATCGATTTCTTTTCTGCTTGAACTCTTTCACTTGATGGATCGCTTGTACCAGAACCTAAAGTTCCCGATACTTCAGGGAAGTGATTATTATATTGATTGACTATTGTGGTAATATGAAGAATAATTCCAATATTATTGAGTTGTATCTTGGAAGGTAGTCAGATGACGCATTATTTAATATTCATTGAATTTGTTCTATCGTGGAAGCAAAATAACAGGATATATATGATAGGAATATAACAGGAATGGTAAATTGTTGGATCTTATTTTGTGTAACAGGGAGAGAGTCAGCGGCATTGGTCGATGCGACTCACCTTTGGTCAGCGAGGACAGCCATCATCCAGCCGTTGAGTTTCTCCTTGACGTTAGTGTTCATGATTTCTTGAAAGTAAATTCTCTATTAAAATATAACTTCAAGAGGGACAATTATAATGCTATAAATTCAGAACTTTCTGAGATCGATTGGAATTCCCTTTTGTAGAATTTGGATGTTGGTGCTGGGGTGAATGTTTTCTATGATAGGTTGCAGGAAATTATGTTTAAACATATACCTAAGACAAGGATCAATAGTAGATTTCCCATTTGCTTCTCGCAAGAAACAATACGTATTATTCGACAAAAGCAAAACTCCCACAGAAAATATAAAACTTATAAAAACATCCATCATCGCGAACGTTTCCGACAACTTAGAGCTGCCTCAAAGGGGCTCATTTCAAGGGACTTTAACAACTATCTCAGCGGAATTGAGCGAGAACTCCCACAAAATTCAAAGAGTTTCTTTAAATATATATCGCATAAGAAAGGTCACTGCAAGTTTCCCTCGGTCATGAGAGAGGGTGATGCGGAGGCATCATCATCGTCTGATATTTCTAATCTCTTTGCTGAGTTCTTCAGTTCCGTCTATGAGGAGGCTACTTTTTCTGATGTTGACTTCAAGGGTGTAGAAAACATATACAGCAGTAATTATTTGTGTGGGGTATCACTTTCCATTGAGAGTGTTGAGGAGGCTCTCCGAACATTACATCAGAGTAAAGGTTCGGGTCCGGATGAGATTCTGCCGATATTGTTGAAAAATTGTTGTAATGCCTTAAAATTCCCGTTACATATTCTCTTCAACAAATCTCTGGCGAGTGGTATCTTTCCCCAACGCTGGAGAATCTCTAAGGTTGTTCCAATCCACAAGCAGGGCAGAAAAGACCTTATTCACAACTACCGCCCTATTACTATTCTTTCTGCCATTTCCCAAGCTTTTCGAGTCTCTAGTCTACAAATTCATTGCTAATCATGTTAAGAATATGATAATTGAAGATCAGCAGAGGTTCATCAAGGGCAGAAATTTGGAGACTAATCTAATGAGTTTCCTGGACTCCCTACATGAAGGACTCGAATCTCAGGATCAGGTTGACGTAGTTTAAACTGACCTAAAAAAGGCATTCGATAAAATAAATCACTCTGTATAATTGCGTCGGCTTGCTGAGGTGGGAGTCTGTGGTGATTTGTTGAGATGGGTTGAATCCTACATTTCAAGGAGATTAAAGTTTGTATGTGTTGATGGGCAGAATTCGAGACAGTTTTACAGTACTTCTGGGGTGCCTCAGGACTCTCATCTTGGACCCTTGTTATTTATAATTTATTCGAACAATATATTTTTATGTTTCCATTATGCTCGGTTTTTGTTATATGCGGATGATCTCAAGATATTTCTCAATATAAGGTGTATAGACGATTGTATTCAGCTGCAGAAAGACCTTGAAATGTATCAGAGTATTGAAGGGAAAACCATTTGTTTTTGAATTTGAATAAATGTGTGTCAATAACATTCACGAGAAAAACTAACATAATTAATTTTTCATATTCGCAAGATCGAGTGCAGCTGCAGAAGGTCAACAGTATTCGTGATTTCGGTGCGATTTTCGATTCCAAGCTAAATTGATAACGTCATCTCAACTTCCAGTAAGATGCTTGGATTCACACTACGTCATGGTCATTCAGAAGTAGTAAAGCACTCCTGACGTTATATTACTCTTTCGTTTTCAGTAAATTGAATTTTGCATCGCCCATTTGGAATCCCTATTATAGGTGTCATGTAGAACGCATAGAAGATGTAGCACAAGTTTCTAAGATACTAGTCCTACCGAAACAATTTTGAAATAATCAATCATGATTACTCGGGAGCTCAAGATAGATTTAATTTGCTCAGCCTTGAGATGCGCAGGAAAATGAACGACATGTGTATATTATATAAGATCTTAAATAACGTCCTTTCGGTTCTTTCAATACTTCGATCTGTGTCTTACAAGATCCCCGAGAAAAGATTAAGATCAAGGGAGATGTTTGCTGTGCCGTTCCGTAGGTTGAATGTTACTAAAAACTCTCCAATTTTCCGGATTTTGACAACATTTAATACAGAGTTTTCTGATGTTGATATTTTCGCTATATCCCTCGCTCAATTCAGGAAATATTTGAGGGGGAGATTTCCCACTTAATATCTAATCCATGTATATTTTCCACTCCTTTTGTTTGTTTTACTTGATACTCTTGGTTTAGGTTTTGTTTTTCTGTTTGGTTACTGTTAATATTCATTTTTATGGTTGTATGATACCCTTAATTTCATTGTAATATGTGAGTACTGTGTTGGGTTGAAATACCTGTTATTATTCCTAATCTCTAATAAAAATAAATAAAAAGCATATTACTTTCATGTAATGAAATAATTTATTCATTGAAATTAACGGAACTGATAACAGAATAGCCAAATGTTATGTAAGATTTGAGAAGATCATAACTGTTAAAATGTATTTTCAGCGGAAAATCAGTGACATCTAGAATGGTAAGGACTGGTAACCTGTGTTCTGAATGAACTCGAGATGCTACGATTTATTTAATACCAATTTGGTATTGCTCTATAATAGCAGAGTTGTGGGTTTCTCATGCTGAAGATTCTGAATTCATTATCAGTGTACTGTGACCTTTACATAATCAATAAAACCAGATATATTTGCATTTTATTCTTTTACCAATGGCTACCTGTGTATTTTTGTATTCTTAAGTGTGTCTCACTTGGGTAAAAATAGCTCATTTAACATATTGGAGAGATAGATTTGAAGAATCGATTTTTGAATCGAAAGTATCCTGGTATGCTTTACTACAATATTTGCCTTTCCCTGGCTAACTAATGAAACAAATAAGAGCTCACAAATTTTGAAAACACAAACTTTTTCAATGAAAGAGCAAGAATTTGTGGAATTTATGTCGATTAAGATATATCTATACCCTTACTTATACTGATTATACCCAACGTTTCCAACATAAGTGCAAAGTACGAGAAAATCAAATTTTCAAGATTAAATTTTGAAAACGGTACCAGGTGTCCCGTAAATATCAAAATATTAATACACCAGTTCAGACAGTAATTTATGCAAAACCTTTTGCATATCTTCTAAACTGTACCCACCATGTAAATCCAACATATGGAGTAAACAAATTTTTGAGACTATTCTATGAGAATGCAGCAAAGTTTCTTCGAATATTGGATAGCCGAATGTTCAAGAGTCAGAGTATCAATTCACAAAATATTGTTTGGATGTTTTATACAGATTGGTCTTCATCTGAAAGTGTGCAAAATATTAATATAAACAGGGCGTTCCTGAATTTTGAGGATAAAAGCCCAATGAACATGGGACCGCGAACGTTCCGTTTTCAAAATACAGGGCGTTGAAGTTTGTTTTTTTTCCTTAGTATCTGCATTTCACAGATATTCAACTTTAATTCACCTCACATTTTCAATTAAGAGTTAACTCTATGTGACTTGCTAATTTCGTTCGCAGATTTACAAATTTATATTGTTTCTGAAACACTGTTCCCTGTTTTTCTTCAGAACATTTTTTGGTGAGTCTCTGTTAGTTTGCAAAAGTTTATGATGAATTATCAATCAAAGCTTATTATGGGAGGATTTTGCATCATTTTTAGTTTTTTTCTCTTTGAGTTTTCACTCCCAATATCTGAAATAGAACTATTGAAAATAAAACAAAAATCATGAAAAAATATTGAAGTAATTTCAAAGTCTCTTGGAATTAAACCACCTTCGGAAAATAATGGAAGCCAAAAAATCATGAATAAGTTCAGTTTCGCTTTGATTAGAGAAAAAGTAGGTGTCCTCAGACAAAATAAGGTAAGACTCCAACAGGATATATTACAATTAGAAGATGAAATAATTCATCATATGTCCATAGATGACGCATATTTTTCATTGTGTGAATATTTCACAGGAGAATGAATTTGAGAAAAGTAAAGACGTTTCAAATCGAAGCGAAAAAATCAAGAGAAAATAATTATTGAAATTTTCTCCTTTGTCTGATGAAAGAGTCAGAATTGTACTCTGGTCGCTTTGTTTATCATTTGTATTGTTCCTGCATTGTTCATTAGGCAATCTGTCTTGCAAAAAACTGCCCTTGATGAATAGTTCAATACTAATACAGAAAATTCCAAGAATTATTTTCTGCTCTGTCTGATGAAAGATTCAGATTTATAGAGCGTTTATCATGGGGAAAATAATTTTTATTTAATTTACAATAGTTTTGGTTCCGATGGGACTGGAAATCAATAAGAGAAATCTTACAATGATGCGAAATCCTCCCAAGACAAGCTTTTATCGATACGTATCTGCCACCTGTTCCGGGAAAGAATATTCGAACGATTTTCTTGTTTTGTAGCAATAATTTATGAAGATAAGATAAACTCGTATAACCATTCTGTGAAGTGCGAATACACTATGACAAAAATATTTGCAAACAAATTCAAACCTTAACACCCTGTATCAGGAAAACGAAACGTTCACGGTGACATGTTTATGGAGCTTTATTTTCTCAAAAATATGCAAGGAATCTCCTTTCTCTATTCGTACCTCCAACGAGGCCCAGTATATTTATTCAATTTGTAAAGACCTTTGAAATATGTTGATGATATTATGTGAATTGGTAAACAAGATGACTCTTGCCCTTAAACGACGAACTAAGCTCTTGACCAATTGACAATACATTATTTACAAGTCAATAGAGATGACATAGGCCCCTTTCAAAAATTAGATTTTTCCATTTTTTGCAGTCAATTTTTCAACATTAATTATTCTACATAGAAGGCCAATCCACATTATCAGATAACCAGATCTATCACCTTTTGCTTTCTTCTTGTGGGACCACTTGAAATCAAAAATTGATGCCACGCCTCTCTGAAAAAATAACTCCAACTAATTGTAGCAAAATGAAGTCGAATTACCCCCAAAATACTCCAGAATGTGGAGCGGAAGTTCGAGCAAAATTTATACCATTGTATGGAAGTGAGCAGATCTCAATTTCAGCAATTAAGGATACTTATACCGTTTTTGTTCTAGGGCAACAGCGTGCTATCGTTTTGTCCAAATATGTGTAATTTTCCTATTTTGAGCCAGAAATTATCTCTAACGACTGATGTCGAATCCGCTGTCAAAATAGATTCTGTCCGGCCGGCCGGCCGACAACACGATAACTGTCGAACGGAGCTAGCTAGCAACTTAAAGCTTTCAGATTAGGTCGCGCATTGGTATGCAGTAGTTGAGTTCGTTAATAGGATGAATTAGCCAATTGGTTTCGGAGATATAGCTATTTGAAATTTTGAGGTTATTTCCCTGATATTTCAGAAACTACTGCAGCGATTGGATTGGAACTTGGTAGTTAGTTGGAGCATAATATCGAGCAACTTCAAGCTGAATTTTGTTGGGATCATATGGCCACTTAATTTCGAAAAAAAATTTTACTGAAAATAATTTTTTTTCTTAATCATATTCGAAAACAATTCTGCTCATACCTTGAACTTCACAATCCACAGTAGTGTACCGAACGTCTAGTCGATACGGCTATTAATTTTGGAGATATTGTGAAAAAGTATGTAAAATTTCGTGGTTTTCTTTTCGATATAGTTTTTTTTTCGGCATAACTGAAGAAATACGACTTCAATCATGATGAACCTTCGCAGCTAGTTTGTGGATGCTGAAGCACAACTTTGTGTAAAATTTCGTGATAAGCGTGTCATTAGAACAATTTCAACAAAAATTTCAAATTTTCTTTTCAAATTCATATTCAATATTCTGTGATCTTCCTATTATATTTTCCCCATCAAATTCTGTATAAACTTTCGAACTGTCATTTTTCGATAAAGTACTGGATTTCAATTCGATCTCATCAGTATTTTTGTAAATATTGGGAAAATAAAATTTTGAATGGGTATATGTGCGCAATCATTAGGTGGATTCTGAACACAATAACTCCCGGAAGGAACTACTCAGAAACTCGATATTTGTAGATTAGGTTTGGGGCTTTACTACGGAGGTCGAATTCGTGAATGGGTAAAATCCGCCTAATGATTTCGTACATGTAATTAAATTTTCTCATCATTTCCAGAAATACAGATTAGATTTAATTGGAATCCAGTACTTTATCGAACAAACCTAGAAAAGCACTGCCATGAAGGCAACAGCTTTTGCACGCATGTTGAAATTCGTTGCCGAAGCGGTCATCTCCATTGAAAATGAGCGCAAAGGCTGCTGCCTTCACGGCAGTGCTTTTCTAGGTTTCTTCTGAACAAATATTTACACCTTGAATTACTTCTTTGAAATTGCTAATCATTTTATATGCTCTAGGTTTTCATTTTCAAAGTCAAATATAAATGGATGTTTAACTATCATATTCAGAAGGAAAATACCGCTTCAACAACATATCGCACAATCTTCAATTTTTTTTTTAAGTTTGGTTCACAGTGCCGAGAGAAGAAATGTTATAAAACTGGAGAGACATTTTCTTCGAAAAAGTGTTATCGAAATGAAAGACCAATAATCTATCGGGGGAGAAAACTCAAAAAATCCTGAGAAATTATATAACTACGTTCTATATCTTATTATTGATTGGGACAAAAATTTACTCACATAATCGGAGAACACAATACACTAGTAAATCGTCTGCTCAATAGACGACCTTGTAAGGCTACGGAGTCAACATTGAATATGCCAGGAATTGCTGCAGACGATGTTGGTCTAAAATTATTACTTATTATTTCAGGGTTCGCACGCTCTTTACACAATAATTATCAACAACCAGTTCATTTCCTCTAGTATAATGAGAATTAAATTGCTGTTTTTTAAAGCCCAGTTCCACAGGTGACATCATTTTTCTTCTATATAGAATAAGGAATTTTCGAGACTTCGATGTGATTTGCATTTTACTATACAACATATTAGGTGATGTTCATTTATCCACTTCATAAAAAAATCATTACCTACTTGTCGAATAAACGAAAGTTGTTTCAAAGCATTCATTGTCTGGGCAGCCCTTTTCAGAATGAAATTATGCGTGCTAGCAAAGAAGGATTGATAATAATGATACTTCGTTTTTTAACACTCGCCTTTACAAGAGTACATACTTCGGATGAGTTGCAAGGCTTCTGAGACCAAGCATCTTCTCTAACATTCAGATTCTCAAGTAAAAATACACAAAATAGTTCAGACATTCTTCATTGGTGATTCCTAAAGTCGCTAAGGAAAACTCCATGCATGTAGAGTACACGAAGGCATTTAGCCATTAACTAATACATGGTCACTTACACGTGATCTACCAATACTTGTGTCAATTTCGAAAGGTAACATCCTAACTTTTATTTGTATGTGGTTCAAAAATGGGAGTTTACTCTACCTTCTGTGGTCGAAATTAGTTTTATAATATCCACCCTTCATATCTCGATCCAAAACAAAATCAGAATGATGCGAAAAAGGTGAACCTCGGTTCATAGAGGAACATTTTATACTGTCGTTTCCATCAACGTTGTGGGAATGATGAGTTCCACCCCCAAAATCTCTTGATTTATTTTTCCGAAGTACTAACATAAAAGTCAGTTGTGTCGCATTTTGAAAAGGCATTGAATTACCTTCGAAACAAGATGTGACTCAAACCCTTATCCCATTTGAGATTTTAGGGGTTGCTGACATCACAAATGGATTGGAACCATCCATATGAATTGTTCCTCTATGAAACAAAGTTTACCTCCTTTGAAATTTTTCCTGATTTTGCATATGTCCGAGATATCTGGAGTTGTGTTCGATATACATATCGCGCTCTACGGCCATTTTACGGTGAACATAAACGTCCATCAGAGCAATTAATTCAACTATGGACCGTTTTCGCACCACGTTCACTCTAAAGGATAAAACGCATCCACAGAGACGTCGTACAGTGAAAACAGGGGAAGCCACTGTTGCTGTAGAGCTTAGCGTAGAGAAATACCCGAATCAGTCCATCCGCAATCGTGCACAGCTATAGAGCCATGATTACTGGCTTTTTCGTTCCTCAATTGAACAACCATGATGTGCAGCAGCTGTGGTTTCAACAAGACGGTGCAACATGTCACACAGCTTGTTTGATTATAGCATAATTTCATGTTCCGCTAGACTATTTTCTGTGGGGATAGGTGAAGTCGCTAGTCTACGCCGATGAGCCCGGAACGATCGACCACATGGAGGACAGCATAAACGGAGTTATTGCCGATTTACGGCCACAAATATTGGAAAAAATGAAATTTGACATCCAGATTAGATTATTATGACAGCGAGAAAAAAATAATGTTTTTCATTTGCAACTCCAGGAACTCAATGAAATATGCCATATATTTTAATTGTATTGCCATTTGTTTTTTTGAGTACATTTTCGTTATGCTTGTTGATGCTGAAGGGTTTGTTTCTCTGTCTGCTGTTCTGATGAAGCCTCAATATATAAAACGTCAGCTCAATCCAAATTGATTTGTTTTTTTTTGTGAAATATCCATCAGTTTCATCCGAAGAAGTCACCAATTTACATCTTTAAAGACAACTCTCACTTCTGAACGGTTCTTGGAGTTCGAGATTAATAAGTTTGACATCGTTTTTCTTCGACGTAAATGTGAAAGATTCATTACCGAAATACCTGACGCTGAAATATGACCCTTTTAGCTTCGACATTACTAATGAAGAAAGATGTGATTACATTTCTGTCCTCGAAAATCATCTTCGGATGATGGACGCATTCTCGATAGAATCGATAGTGTAAGGCTGGTTTCACATTGCCCCGATATCCGAGCAAATGACACGACGAAGGATAAGACCTTTCCCGATACGCTTGTGAAGTTAAGTTATTCAAGCACGAATATTATTTTCTGTAAAATTGTGCTAGGTTTGTGTGCTGCTCTGTGTCGTTATATTTCTTTTTATTCTCTACAACTCTCAAGATGTTTTACCAAATGTATAAAAAGATTCAGCCCAGCACATAAGAGTATGATAGATTAAGCCGTTGGAATTTTTCCCTATCAATTCCCGGAAAATCAAATATTAAGAAAAAGGTAGTCCAACACTTTTGTTCGGAATTCCGAAAAACGATTGGAAAAATTTCTGCTACATTTTTGTTTAATTGAAGTTCAAATGAAATCGCGAAACTGACCGAAAGTTTGCAAATCATTTTCGTATTTTCTAGACAGAGACATATACAAAAAATCTAGGAAAGTACTTACGTGAAATCCACAGCTTATGCGCGAATGTTCGTAATAGAAGTCATCTTTCCACATATTGACTACGCAAAGCTAATAGTTACAAAATGGTGCAGGGCTAGGTATCATTCGCTTATTGTGTATCTCTGGGCTTTCTTTAGAAAATTAAAAGTGTCATCTGAATTTTTCTATTTTGAGTTTAAGAGGAATCGATACCACGTGGTAGTAAATTACAGCTAGGCAACACAGCCACATTTGTATGTCATCAAACCTCGCTTATATCTAGGCTGCTGGACCCGGTCTACATGCTAAAACGTTGCTTATAGGCCTATTGGAGAAATTTCGACGTTAAAAGGAGATTCAGTGAGTATTTTCTGAATTTGTGTTTTTTGGGGATGTACTCAATTCTTTAGCGAGAATGCGCAATGTTAGTTATTATTCCATTTTTCACTCCATTTCAGTTTCATTTTTCCGAAAATTCTTGAATATAAAGAAGTGACAACATTGCGCATTTCTACGCCATACAACCATTTGCACCAAAAAAATTTTCCGAAAAAAAAACTCTGGCCTCCAGAAATCATTCGTTATATTCGAGGTATTGTTTGCTCTTAAGCTTTCCCGGATTCATACCTTGTTCAATTAGCATAGTATAAATTAATTAACTTTTTCAATTCAAATTTCACAATTGTATCAGTTACCTCTAAGTCTTTTTTTCTATATCCCCTAAGTCTCTCACATTCGACGTTGATCAAAGAAGCGATAAATACAAGTCTATAGATACCATCCGAAAATGCATTTTTATTTCAATTTATATGCTATCATTCCGTCGAAATGTCCATCCTTTTCGAATTTTTAGTAGAAAATCGATTCTCAAATACTTCCCGCTCAACATAACGTTTCGGAGATTCATTCATCTGATTTTGTTTTCAGTTGTTGACAAAAAATTGATCAAATCGAAATGTACCTAAAATCAGTACCTACTATTCAGACAAAACGATGTAAAGTAATCTTCAGACGTGATGTCATGAGGTAATTTATTGCCAATGCGGTAATCCATTCACGTATTGATCCCACCTAAAGCAGCTCTACTTGGAGATAAAAGAATTATTCAAGCCGTTATTTTTCTATCGTGGTACGATACGTCAATTGGATCCGATATATATTTGTTGAATATTTGAAAACATGAATATTGGATGGTATATCTGTGGAATCACTGAGTGATCGTAAACACATTAACTTTCGAAAGAAATATCTTAGCCAGTCGATATTAGTACAGTAGGTTTGGACGTTGATAACGAAGGCCGAATTCGTGAATGGATAAATCGAAGTTAAAATCCACCCAATGATTCCGGAAAAATTCCCATTCAAACTTTTATTTTCCCAATATTTGCCAGAATATGGATAAAGTCAAATTGTTATCCAGTACTCGATTAAAAAATTACATATTGAAGTTTCATAAGAATTTCGAGAGTATTATATGACCAGCAGAATAATGTTTTAGTAGTAAATAAATTCAATTTTCATAAATTATTTTTTTTAAATTGTTCTAATAGCATGATCATCACGAAATGGTGCACAGAGTTCTTCATCAGAATTTTCAAAGTAACTACCAAGTTCCAACATGATTGAATCAGTATTTTCCGAAAAAACAACCACACCTATGAAAAAAACAAGAAACTGGACATATTTTCTTTTAATATTTCAAAAAATTATCATCGTATCGGACTGAAATTTATTACACTGTTGTAAATTATTGAATCCATGGCCAGTGCATAATTTCGTTGACGCAAGAAAAATTCTGAAAAAAAAATTTTCGATTGAAATTTTTTCTTAATTAACTGAGAGATATGCACGAAGTGAGTCATCATCATTTATATTATCAGTATTAGAAACTGCCTACTATTATTTAACATGACAGACAACAACTTTCTATAACTTGTCCACATAACGATTCGAAAGAAGATACACTTCCGGTTCAGTATCATTTGAGAGCTCCATTTTATATCTGATCGAATATTGCCTAACTTTATTTTCAGTAATATTATTGAGTTTTAAATTGAACCAACTTTTTCATCTCGAGTATTACCGCAATTGAACAAATAAATACACCTGAACATACATAATACTGTATTCATTTTATTCGTAATTAATTCGAGCCGAATGATTGAGCGCGAAGTGAAAGTTAATATTTTGAATCTTTGGAGCCATTGATCATCGTGTAACAAATAGATATTTTAAGAATAAATGGCTCAATGGGCGAGTTGAAATACTTGAGTTTATATGTATCGTTTGTTTACGTATAATGCTCATTTCCTCTAAGTTCTCACATGGATGATGTTATTCTTACGCAAAGATCGGTTTTTTCAAATATTTCCTCGTATTCGATATGTGTAATCTTGATGCCTAAAAAATGAAAATTTGGTGGATATGTCTCCGGAAATATTCAGTATAAACATTCTTTCCCTATTTTTTCCGCTATAAACCGAACAATCATTTATTCACATATATTGTAGTGCAGATAACATCAGGAGAATCATTCTTGCTTTATAAATCTTATACGTTTTTGAATTAATGCGCGAAACCGGGTGTTTGACTCAATTATTTCTGAGTCGTTTTGTGAGACATTCGGAATATCTCTTTCCAGTCATCTCTTAGTACATTTCATTGCTCAATTGGAATTTGATTTTGAAGTCTTGAAACAATATCTAAAAATGGTGGAATATCTGAGAATTTCACCATTTTCCTTCTCGGTAGACAATTTGGATATCTTTTGGCAATGTACTGGATTTTTTTAATTATCGTGAAAAGTTCATCAAACATCACACACGACTCTTTGGTAAAAAATTGAAGAGACTTTCAGAAAAGTTCGAATAGCATAACTGTTTCAGCCGTTGAAACCTAGTTTTTCGAAAAGAACTCGGCTGGCCTATTTCAGACATTGTATGGAATATCTTGAGAACAGGAAAAAAAAATTCAAGAATACAATGGATTACAAAGCAAGAACAATTCAGCAAAAAAAAATGTTTCCGAAAACCGTAAAATGCTGGGCCAACTTCACAGGCATTCGTCTGAAGGAACTTCTTTTAAAGTTAAAAGATACAGTTTCTTTTGAAAAGTATCTAAGATACTAGTTACTTTTCGCCACCAAAAAAAGGAACTAAGATACAGTATCTTAGATACTTTTAAGTATCTAAGTTACGGTAAAGTAACTAAGATACTTTTATTTGATAGCTCTGTTCACTATTATAGAAATTTGTTTCAAAATTTCCAGTTTTCAGTTAATTTTATAGGTTTAATAAGTTTAACTTCTGCCTGTAGCGGAATTGAAATTTCTATGACAGCAAAAGTGAAGGTGCATATAACGATCCCGCAATTCATCGAAATGTGTATGTAGTTGAAATGTGCGACGAATTGCACTTAACGAGTAAATCGTTTCTTTTAATACTAATTCATCAACACACAATCTACTTTCTAATTTATACCGACTGGCCGCTTAGTGATAGTTTGTGGATAAAATCGATACACCGAATGAGAACTCTTCAAATCAATATTCACCAACTGAAGGTTTGGTCATCATATAGTCTAGTTCAGACGCGAAAAATGTGTAGACCTAAACGAGTTGAGTAACACATAAGATCATATTTCGTTCCTTATGTCGTCTAGAACACAAGTTTCTCATCAAACAGTATCATCGATTGATTGCAAATGTAGCGAAATTGAAATTCTAATTAATGGTTCGTTTTCTCTCGAACGCCTTATTTTCAGTAATTCGAAATGAGAATCTTGAGTGAAAAAATAACCATTTGATTTTCTGGGAAAAAAATGCCTAGTCACAGCATGCTATAGTTGTACGGTCAGAACTAATGTGTGAGAATATCGCACTAATCTTGTTGAAAACAAATTTTCACCACTAATTTATTCGTGAAGAGATCGGCTTATGAGAGCTTACTTGTTTTGATCATTTTAGTTATTTCCTCGTCTACTGGTATTAAGATTAATACAACTATACCCCGTTCGAGGATATCAAAGTTTGCTTCACCATATTAGATACCTTCACAGAGATAGAATGTTTGCCTACCACCATATTTGATCGTCTTTCTGTTGAATTCTGTGAATGCAATGCGCATGATAATGAGGTGTATCGACAAGAAATGGGTGAAGAATACGAAAATCAACCATTGGTAAACTATTGCGTGACTACCACAGAGTCTTCAAAATAGGCTTCAGACAAAAAACTCTGTGAATTTTTTTTTGATACAACGCATCTAAGATGCATAAAACGGTGGTGCTTTTATTTTCATTCGTTTTCGTTCTAAATCATCAGACCGAACGGGGGAAACTAATTTTATTTAATACTCTCGCCACCGGCACAAACGTACCAATCGACCGATCAGAGCGCATTACACTTTTAATGGTAATTCGGCAATTATCATTATGAATTTATTTATGTTTTCTCATTTAATTATTTATTTATTGATAAATGTATGAAACCTTTTTGTGCAAGCGTCGAAGAATTATGTAGATCCTCAAATTCTTTTAAATGGGTCCCTTTTGTATTTTGTTCGGACAGTGCTGACGTGAATGAAAATTATTGTTCAAATGAAGAAATAATCCTATTTAAAGAAGGTTTGAACTTCATGATACTCAACAGCATATCATTCTTTTCATGATTGTCTTTCAATCTTTTCCACTACTTTAGGATCGAGTTATCACCCTCCAATCAAGCATATTATTTTTACTATTGAATGTGTTGTATTTTTCTAGTTTCTCCATTAAATATACATGAATTGTTTTACAATTCTTATCTAGTTGAAGTTGAAATTTACTGATATATGCAATTATCAAGTGTTACGAGAAAAGCTCAGTTTTCAAATCCGATGGAATAAAATTAACCATTGATTAAAATACCTGTTTTCTAATTGGAAATCTTATGAATTTAAATGGGAGAAAGAACTCAAATTGAACTGGCTCGATTGGGAATACAATAACTTCCGAAAACAAACCTTTTAGCTTGTAACGATATAATCCTCACATTAATTGACATCTAGTAAAAGATGGTTGAGTTGTTCCGATCGATTGGGAAATATCGATTGAATTCCGTCTGATGCGCAGGAGAAAATTCTGCAGAGTGGAGAACGCAGGTTGGATGCAGGAAGGGAGGAGAGATTTTGGAGGAAGAGCTGCAGGCTGTTAAAGAGACGAGGAGTTTTGAAATCATTCTGAAGCTGTAATTGATCAGATCATTAATTTGTTTGTAATTTTTCTTTTTTAGGGTGACATATTTGGGGTTGTTTGTTGAGAAAAATATTTAGAGCTTCCGGATGAGTAAGGAATGAAGATTGCGAATATACCAGTTTCAATTGAAGATTGCAACGGCGGATTGATTACCCCTCAGAATAGGAAAATTAATTGATTGGAAAAATCGCAAGTATTGAAATCATTTTATTTTTAAATTTTGTATTTGCCGTAGTGATTTCGACAGTTTCAATCATATTACTTCATTCAATTTCTTTGTTAAATTGAGATTTATAACTGTTCGCTTTTTTTTCGTATGTTTTTTAGTCAATCTTTGAAGTATTGTCAATCTAATTATTGTAACTGCAGTAAATGAAAACCCATTATCCTGACTCATCTTACTGAGGTTGAAGTTCTTCATAATTAAAAATCATTATAATTTTATTGTGAATTCTTGAGATCATGGACTTAAATTCATATTATTCGTTATTGCAGGTTTCAGAATTATAGTTGTTTTTTTTATTCGAAATTGATCATATAAACAGTTTACAACGATTTGTAAAAATCATTTCAAGGTTAATTAATTCGTTGGGTTGTAGACCAGAATTTGTAGATTTTATTTTATATGAATGTCCTGTTGCTGATAACGGTCAGTTCATCCATATGTGGACAATTTTATCAAGAGCATTGATGTAATTGCAAATTTTTATTGAGGTGAACTTTGAAGTAAAGATTGCCATACGGTTAGTTTTGATTAGACTATTCGAACCATAATCTTTTATCCATTTCTTAGCTCTAATTATATTGATACCAATTCAGCTCCGAATTTAATACGGAAAGAGGTTATTATTTGTGTTACATGAATGTTTGATTTTTAATTGTAATTTACACTACCCGAGGATATCACTCACCTTTGTGACTGTGACCTGTTGTTGAGCCACCTCATTCAAGTGTGGTGACTTTTGTTTGGTGGTCTAAATAAATTTGTTGATTTGATAGGGAAGTTCGAATTTTTATCCCTCTGTAAAAATTAAAAAAATTCTGGCGCCCAATAAACAAGAGTAGCTTCTAACACTTTTGCCAGAAACATAACTTTTAGATAAATCAGAAACTGGCAAGGAAGCCAAAAGATTCCACCCCATTTTGAATTTCGCTAGCTAGCCTGGGTCAATGAAAACAACCTCTCGGGTGTTTCAAGGTTCACAATTGAAGGAGCAGAATTGGAACATACACCAACAAGTTCTACGACTCCTTACATGATTTCAACAGTATATCCGAAAGCACACATCCGATCTCTTTGAATTTGGTACAATGTTGAGTAACGACTTAAAAGTATATGCCGGATTAGATCGAAATCGAACCAAATGATTTTGAAAATAGAATTTTCTAATTAATAGCAAGATAGACAGCATTTTTTGAGTATTCAGTACCTGAAACCAATAAATTTAAAACGACTATAACTCCAAAACTGTTCGGTGGATTGTATGGATCAATTTAATCAAGATATTCAGGTTCCAAACCTACACTCTAGGGCTTTCCGTTCAGAAGATAGACACATACGGTCAGCAGCACGGGCAGAATTACATTTATCATCGAATTTATTATCAGTGAGTTCAACCAAAAGAGATTTATCGTCACAAATTGAATTTCGAATTCAGAACTTATTTTTCATCTGGAATATCTCAGTGGCGTCCCAAATTTTTCCTTCAGAAAAATTGGGATCAATAGCGCCAATGATGAATATAAAATTTATAATGAATACCAACGAAGCATTTGCAGACAAAAGTTTTAAAACGAACTGTCGTAAGTTTTTCATGCAGAATCATCCTCTGAAGTTCGTTACACCAACTTTCTCAGTTTTGACCTATATTAATTTTCATGAAAAGTAGGTCAAAACAAGGAAAAATATAAGTGTCCAAGTGTAGCCAACCGGCCCTGCAAACAAACCTAACCTATCATTATCGTTAGTTATCGCAGCATTCAAAATCGATGAGTTTGATATCAAGACAATCAAATGAATTTCCTATAATTACATAATGGTTAAACTACTTATCGCAAGACCTAATATAATAGTTGGTATGTCTTATTCTTTTATGGTGATAATTCACGTGAGAAACTACGCGGTACTAATGTGAATTGAACATCCAGATTATGTCTTTATAATGCTCTGTTAATTGCTGTATAAAAACCCGTCTTCTATTAATTTTTCAAGGTTTACATGTTTCTATTATATTTCTAGAATAACACGCGATAAAAGAACTAGATCTTGATAGTTAAATACCTCAAGATATAATTTTCTCCGATACATATATATGTGATTACACGATATTTAAGTTTCTTCATTCAACGCAAATAGATCGTGTATAGTTGTTATTTCACTTCTTTCGAAACATGTTCGATTTCGGAGTTGAATATGTCGGTCATGCATTCCTTAGCAATTGCATCGTGAATGAATTTCCTACGATAATTGATCACGTGTTATGAAAGGCGTCTATTTCTCGACGTTCGGGACCTACCACTCTGTCCTCAGTGAAGGTTAAATCTGACAGCAACTGATAACAATTTTTGTTTATTATTTGATAAAATCAAATAATAAACCTTAGTGATCGACCAACAAAAAAAAAATTTTAACCCCCCCCCCTGAAAATTTCACAGTTTACGTTTATGAGTATGTAGATTTGAATGAACGAATAAAAAAAACGCTGCAAATTTTACACAAGGGTTTATTATTTTCTCAGTTAAGTACCCCAATACTATTGATACCTTAAATAAAACTTATACAGCGTGTCAAAAAAGTTACATTACTCGTCAATAAGAGTGTACGAAGAACTATTAAGGAATATCCTCGCACCATTCGATTTTGATATCAAAACCAATTCATCCTGTGCTTTTTTGAATTTGATATTTCTCAGTTCACTATTTTATTTTTTTTACTGGAAATATATGGATTGTAATACATCAAATGAAAGGTAATTTGATAACCTATTCAGCGATGTGGCTTGAAGTTGAATTGCTCGTGCCGTTCTTCATTGAAAAATTAGGGAATAATTTAGAATTTTCAGTTAGGGTACTGTAATCAGACCATTATTCTTTTATCAATTAATAATCATAATAATAATATATTTATTCAATCAAAAGCTTATTAAAATACAATAAGGTTGGTTTCGTAAAAACAGAATACATAACTCAAAACAATTCACTTTTACAAAAATCAAAAAATTAACTCTAAGGATATGGTTCACACATATGGCATTATGCAGAGTAATTTTGAAAACTCTCAAGTTGGATGTCCTCCTAAACCCTTGGGGTAGAGCATTAAATAGCCTTAGGCTCAGGTGCGACTTTTCTAATAAGGTTAAAGACTGACGTGGGTAAAAGTATATGTATCTGTGCGCCTAGTGTTGTTACAGTTTAAATATTGTTGGAAGTACCTTCATGAAAACGAGTACCCTATATACGTTAGACCACATGATGTTAAAAATTTGTTCTCTTTAGAATGCCCTCTACAAGTTTCTCTGAAACCTAACTTCAGTGTAATTCTCGACATGAATTTTTGCCTCAGAAACCCTTACCTTATTACTAAGGGAAATTCTCGAACCCATGGATTTGTAATTTGAATTGAATTTATACTTAACTTTCATTTTCGTTCACATCACTGAATTGGTCATCGAATGACCTTTGATGCGATATATCACATACAATATTTTCAAAAAAAATTTAGAAAAGCACTGACGTGAAGTCAGCAGATTTTATGCGCTTGTTCACATTGCGAAATGGTGACTTGGAATTTTCAGTGAAATTTTAATGATATATAAAAATAAAAAAAAATTTGAAAAAAAAAAATTTTTTTTTCGAATTTTTCCATGGATAATTCTTCTTATTAACACATTTCATATTCCAACCAAGTTTCATTTCGATCAGATAAATATTTTTCGAGTTATGAAAAATCAAAATATGGCTGCAGCACAAAAACCATTCGACAGATTTAGCCCATTAACGAACTTAACCGAGATATTCAGGATCATAACCTAACCTGAAAATTTCAAGACTCTAGGTCCTTCTTTTCGAAAGTTACAGCGCACACGGCCGGCCGGACGGACAAAATCAATCTTGACCTCGGATTCTTCATCAGTGAGTCCAACCTAGTCGTTTGAGACCAATTTTGGCACAAAATTCGAAAATACAGACATCGTGACGAAATGATAACGTGCTGTTCCCCAGAAAAAAACTGTTGAGGTTTAAGCGTATAAACCCCCTACTCCGAAACTGCATGCATTTCTCAAACTTCTATAATAGAATTAGAAATGAAAATAGGGAAATTCTCGAACCCATGGATTTGTAATTTATATTGAATTAATAATTAACTTTCATTTTCGTTCACATAACTGAATTGGTCATCGAATGACCTCCTATGCGATATATCACATGCAATATCTTTCCGAAAAAAAACCCCAACTCTGAAACTGCATGCATTTTTCAAACTTCGAAAATAGAAATCGGCGGGAGGAGCATATATTTCAATATTTATTATTTTAAGAGTAAGAATCTGACACCAATCACAAATTGTCAATTTTTGCGCGCATGTTCTAGGTGAACAGCGTGCTATCGTTTTGTCCAAATGTCTGTAATTTTGGATGATTGAGGCGAAAATGGTCTCAATCGACTAGGTTGGACTCACTGATGACGAATCCGGTGTCAAAATCGACTCTGTCCGGCCGGCCGTCCGGCCGTAGACACGATAACTGTCGACAGAAGCAAGCTAGCAACTTGAAACTTTCAGGATGTGTTGCGCATCAAAATGCCGTGGTTGAGTTCGTTAATGGGAAAAATCGGTCGAATAGTTTCGGAGTTATAGGCACTTGAAGTTTTGAAGTAATTTATTTTTTATTTCGGAAAGAAGCTGAGCGATTGGATTTAAACTTGGCAGTTAGGTGGAGTTCAACGACGCGCAACTTTGAGCCAAATTCCGTCAGGATCATATCGTCAGTAATTTTTGAAAAAAATTTCTTTCGAAATTTCACAGCAGTGTACCAAATTTCAGTTCGATTCGATCATAAGTTTTGGAGATATCGGGAAAAAACATGTCAAATTTCGAGGTTTTCTTCTCGATATCGTTGATTTTTTCGGTATAACTCGAGAAATACTGATTCTGTCCTGATTAAACTTTACAGCTAGTTTTAAGATGCTAAAAGACAACTTTATGCAAAATTTCGTGATAATCGTGTTATTAGAACAATTTGAAAAAAAAATTTCTATGATTTTCTCATCATATCATCCTCATTAAATTCTGTATGAAACTTCGAACTGTTATTTTTCGATGAAGTACTGGATTTCAATTCGATCTGATCTGTATTTTTGGAAATATTGGAAAAATAAAATTTTGATTAGGTATATCTACGGAATCATTGGGTGGATTTAACCCATTCACGAATTCGGCCTACATAATTAAGCCGCAAACCTACTCTACAAATATTGAGTTTCTAAGTTGTTTCTTTCGGAAGGTATTGTGTTTACGCAGTCGGCCGTTAGGCCGGCCGTAAACTTGACTTCTAGTTATCTGTCAAAACAATTTTATAATTCCGGCCCTAATTTAAATCCTCTTTTTCATCATGAAGAACTCAATAACAATTTAGACTACGCTATGATTTCAAAATAGATATTAATTAAAACATATTGTTGCGACTAGTTTCGTTCATCTTCAGGCAATTAACCTCTGAGCACATGGTACGGGGTATTTATGCAAATTCAGTCCATGAACTATCAGTTCACATTGCGAAATGGTGCCTTGGAAATTTCAGTGAAATTTTAATGAAATATAAAAATTTTCAAATAAAAATATTTTTTTTAACATGTTGAACATGTTAACTCATAAACTCCTTATTTGAGTAATTTTGGAATTGAATCTTTGGCATTGAATAATAAAGACGATAATTCGTTTTGAGGTGTGAAGGCTATTAATATTAATTGCTTGAAACTATACTAACGGTTCTGTGGTGTTTTCCATTCTACGCATTGATAAACCGATACCGAATACCAATCTTGGATATGTATAATAAATTTGTGAGTCCCTGAAATAATCGAGATCCCCAACCAATTTCAATTATTCAAATGATTTTCGAAAATACTTATAGGGTGAGTGGAGTTTTTCTTCCGATAGTTTGACTCTTACGTCATATTGTCACCAATTTGCTAATACTCAATATTGCCTTTCCAATGACGATATTGTGTATCTGTTCCATTGATTCAGTACTACTCTACTCTGAGTATTGTTTTGCAGCCTGATGAAGAGTTCTGACAAATTTTATTATTATAGTATTTTTGTTCGCCCTTCATAGAGAACAAAACCGTTATTTTCGATTTCTGAGCTGAAAAAAGTTTGAAATATTTTAATTGGGGGCCTATGATCAAGAATTCGTAGTCGAATTCAATTATAACCTCCTGTCTAGCCAACCGTTAATTCTCAAACTTCCGAAAGAAAACATCGAGGGGGAAACCACTAGAGATATTTTGTGGCAAAAGATTGCCTCCCCTCAGGATCTGTCCGGGAGCTCCTCGGATCTACTTGGATCTCCCAGGGATCTCCTCGGATCTCCTTGGATCTCTCCGGATCTCTCTGGGATCTCCTCGTATGTCATTGGCTCTCCTCCTTATTTCCACGGATCCCCTCGTATCTCCTACGGATTTACTCGGATCTCTTCACACTAAGTGCTATATTTCAGTTCCTCTAGAACATTTTGAGGAATTCGAGCTAGACCCGGTATTATTTGTGGATCTTGCTGAGATATTCTTCGAGATTAAAATTGAAAAATCTGGTGTGAAGACGAGTCTCTTTCCCGGTCTCTCCTAGCGGCTGATCTCAAACAGAATATCTTCCGAAAGAAACTAAAAAATTTGTCGAGTATGTTTGGACCTTAATTACAAATGCCTAATTAGTGAAGGGGATAAGCCACCCTATAATTCCGCAGATATACCGGTTAAAAATGTCTTTTCCCAATAATTCCAGAGATACATACAGGTTGGATCGAACTGAAATTCCGTAATTCATCGAAAAATGACATCCTGAAGGTTTATACAGAATTTCATGAGGATAAAATGATCTTTGTATAAAAAAAATTGAATTTTTTCTTGAAAATGCTCAATCACAAAATTCTGCAAAAAGTGGAATATCAGCATTTTCAAACTAAGTACCAAGTTTCATTATGAGTGAATCAATATTTTTGAGCAATTCCGGAAAGAACAACGATATCTGGGAACTTGACATATTTTTTCCTAATAGGTTTCTTCAAAAATTATAATCATACCAAACTGAAATTTGGTACTGCTGTAAAATATGGAGCTGAAGGATGAGTTTCCGAAAAAAAATGTCTTCTCTAAAAGCCCTTTCAAACTTTACTGACTGTACGATCTCAACAAAATTTCGTTTGAACTTCCGCGTCGTTATATTCCAACTCACTGAATATAACACCGAAACCATTTGGCCGATTTGGCTCATTAACAAACTCAACAGCCGCATTACGATGCGCGACCCACCTCGAAAGTTTCATGTCGCTAGCTTGCTCCGTTCTACAGTAATCGTTTCGACGGCCAGAATCAAATTTTGTCAACGGATTCGTTATCAGTGAATCCAACCCAGTCGTTTGGGGCCGTTTCCGGGAAAAAATTCGAAAATTGCAAACATTTGAATAAAAGGATAACAAGCTACTCCCCAGAAAATGCGCGCAAAAAACAGAAATGAAAAAATTGTGTTTTTAGTATTCCCTATATTTGTGGAAAAACATAGCAACCTCATCTCGGCTTTCAGGAAAGCGAGAAGATAAAAACAACCCAAGGAATAGAGACCTACAAAGACCCTAAATAGCGAACCATGAATGTTCGATCATTGGGAATCACATGATAGATTGGGAAAATACATGAATACCTGATGTCGGAACCAGATACTCTGAAAAGAAAAATTTTCTTCTGCATTTTGTTGAATGGAGGGAGTATTTTAACTCATTGTTTTTAGGAAGTGGATCATATTTGGCTGAATTCACTAACAAAGAGGTAGAATCAAAACACTTTTATACCAGGTGAATCTGTGTTGCTGTGATTTCTCGATAATGTGAATTTAACGAAAGTTTCAAAAACCGAAAAATCAAAAGAAAATAATTCTGATAATATTTTCTTTTGTCTGATGAAGGAGACGGATTTGTAATCTGAAACGTTACAGTTCCCCTTGTAGATCGTTTGCATTGTTCCTGTAGTGTTTGTTTGGCAATCCTTCAATCCGCAAGGCCAAAATAAGCATTAATTTAATACTTAAAGTTAATGGCTTGAATTTCAGCCCTCGAACCCTTATGTAAAGTCCAATTTTTTTTTTCGATAATGCATAATAATATGCTGAAGAATATTTTTTTCGAATTTCGTGATGCAGGTATCATGTTTTCCTGTCGAAACACGAACCCAAAAGTTGACGGTTGAAAGTTCAACCTCTAAATCCAATTTGAAGTGAAAATTTTCTTCGATAATTTATAAATCTATCGAATATATAAAATCTTCACTTCGCACTGATTAATCTCCTTTCCTCCCATCATACATCGATTTTGTATGATAAAACTGAATCGATGCGGACGCCTCTGGTTTCGGATGTTCCTGGAGTCTGCACCTTTGGCCGTTCAATTAGCACCGGTCATTTGAATTTTCGCCCCGAGATTTCAACCAACGGTCGAAAATAACCTAAAAATGTCGCAATCGACCTATTGAAATATGGACATTCCCTACCACAAATATTTCCGATGAAGACGCGGAAAGAGTGAGAGGGACGATGATCAGAACATTTGCGCATACGCAATCGACACACAAATCTTGGATCTCCTCGGATCTCCTTGGATCTCCTCGGATCTCCTCGGATCTCCTTGGATCTCCCCGGATCTCCTCGGATCTCCCCGGGATCTCCTCGGATCTCCTTCCACTACGACATAAAATCTCCTCAGTGGTTTCTCCCTCGGAAAACATCGTAAAACTAGATATTTCAAATAAAATATTTGAGATCTAAGCATGCTAAATAAATGTTAAAATCATCATTACGTTTGGAATTTTAGCCATCTGAAATTCGGTTCACCCAATAAATCATTGGGCGGATTTTACCCATTCATGAATCCGACCTTCCTTATTAAGCTCCGAACCTACTCTAGAAATATCGAGTTCCTAAGTAGTTTCTTCAGGAAGTTATTGTGTTTACGATCGTTTACTTCCTAAACAAACAACCTAGAAACTTGACATTTGTAGAGTAGGTTTGGACTTTACTTACGAAGACCAAATTCGTGAATGGATAAAATCCGCCAAAGATTTCGTAGATATACGCATTCAAAATTTAATTCTTCGAATATTTCCAAAAATACAGATCGGATCGGATTGAAATCTAGTGGTTCATCGAAACATGATAGTTCAAAGGTTCATACAGAATTTCATGAGGATATTATGATCAGAAGACACAGAATATTGAATTTAAAAAAAAAATTGAAATTTTTTTCGAAATTGTTCTAATGACACGATCATCACGAAATTCAGCACAAAGTTGCCCATCAGCATTTTCAAACTAGCTGCCAAGTTTCATTACGATTGAATTAGTATTTTTGAGTCATTGCAAAAAAAAACGATGATATCGAGAAGAAAACCACGAAATTTTATATATTTTTTTCCAATATCTCCAGAAATTATGATCGTATCATAATGAAATTTGGTAAACTAGTGTAAAATATGATTTTCAAGGTACGAGCAGAAGTTTTTCCAAGGAAAGTTCTTCAAAATTTACTGACAGTGGGATCTCAACGAAATTTCTTGAAGAGTTGTGTTTCAATATGCTCCAACTGTCAAGTAGCATGAGTAGTTCCTGAAATATCAGGAAGATACTCTTTTGAGTTACAAAATACGGATTTTGTCGAAAAGTATCTGATATACTTCGAATTACCTATTATAAGTTAATGTAAGGTAACAATGATTTTTTTTTCAGCAGGTCTGGCCAAAATGAAGCATATCCGTCTCGATATCCATTTAATGAAATTCTTGGATAATCATTCCATCCACATTGTTTCGTTGCAACATTAATCTAAAACATTCTCAGTGGATTTAATTTCCCAAGAAAATTGAATCGTCTTTGAGATTCTAAAGATATGAAAATTTTTGGTTGTGCTAGCATAATTTTCAGAGTTTAGCGCTTGTATAGATACGAAGTTCATGTAAACAAAACATCGAAAATCAAATTTAATGCAATTTCACGAGTATAAATAACTCTTCCCAAAGGGTTTCGTTTTTCTTAGAGTAATTTCGGAGAAGACTTCATTTCCTGTATATCGGACAGATCTGGAACAAGCGCGGTGTGAAATTTCGGTTTGGTTCGCATGAAATTTTGCTTAATTACGCTTATTACATAAATTTATAAAATCGAAATTATATTGATATCACAAAAATTGCAACTTTGCTTTGGGGAGGAACGTTTTATAGAGTTTCGTTCCAATCAATTTGTATCAACCCTGTGAACGTGGAGACAGCAATCCCTTTAATCTTAAGTGGGAGAGGGGGGTTAAGTGATGGCTCCTTTTTCGAAGGTAATTCGGAGGCCTCTTCAAAAATGCCACCTCTTTTGAAGTGAAGAAAATGAAAGAAAATACAACAACAAATTCAGTAATACTGTGTTTCTTCCTCGGTGTTTTTTCATACACGCGAGACTTGCTGGTGTTCTAAGAAATGCTGTTATTGGAGCTTTTAGGAAAGAATTATTTTCATGATTCGTTGGAACTCTTCCTATCATATCCGTTCAACTATTTGTTTTCAGAAGTTCTAACGAAAAAGGTGAAGTAAAAAGCATTTTTGAAATAGCAATCGAATTACCTTCGGAACGAGGTGTCACTCAACCCCCTTTCCATTCAAGATTTTTGGGGGTGCTGTCTTCAGGTTCACAGGATTCATACAAATTGATTGAAACCAACCGTATAAAATGTCCACATTAGAACCAAAGTTTAACTCTTTTTATATTTTTATGATTTTGGATGGCGTCCAAGATATTAAGTCTTGTTCCTTTCCAAATTGACTTACTACAAAAGTAATGCTCGAGGGCTAATCTATGCGGAGTGTTAATTTGCGGTCCAGCAGACAGATTTACTGTGTATCTCTACAGTGTACTGTTCATGGCCAAATTGCCCGCTAGTGAGATAATTTTATCTACGGTACTGTTCTGTGTGTGCTTATTTTGTAGCTCCCTATTAATTTTCGTTGTGTTGCGATCAATCAGAGATATTATTTATTTTTAAAGTGTTGTACAGATTATTTTTCACTGTGAAGTGAGAACTCTTTTTAATCAAAATACAGTTTGAAAGAATTAATTCCGTTCAAACATATTTCATAAATTCAAAATCATGACTCATTAATTGAATTTCATTGAAGAATCTTATTTGCATGTTTCTTGGTTCAAAACATTTTCGTTTATATTCTCATTTGACGTAAGCTTCATCGTTTCGTTCAAATACCTGTAATTTTGGAATTTTGAGCCGAAATTGGTCTCAAACAACTAGAATAGTCTCACTGATGAAGAATCCGGTGACAAAATCGATTATGTCCGGCCGACTGGCCGTAGACACAATGACATGGGAGCTGATAACCATATCGACCTTCTTTCAGGGTATAGGTGTGTCATTTCAAGATATGACGGTTTTTTTCTTTGATGCCATTGGATTGAAACTTTGCAGCTAATTGGATTAAACGATGCGCAACTTTTTGCAAAATTTCGTTTTGATCGATGGTTGATAAATATTGAAGAGAAGAACAGATGTTTTCTGTTGGCACAGAAGTATCATTATTTCCTGAATAACTCAAAATTCTCAGATTCAATCTTGATGAAACTCAACAAGTGGTTCGAAAATGGTGGTGGAGATTTTGATGGCTTCATTGGAAAAAAATTTTTTTCAAATATGCTATATACTGCAATCTTCCAATCATATCATCCTTCCGAAATTCTGCATGAATCTTCGAGCTGTCATTCTTTTATCAGGTTCTGTATATCAATTTGATCTGATCTATATTTTTGGAAATATTAGGAAAATGAAATTTTGAATGAGTGTATCTGCGGAATCATTTGTGGATTCTACCCATTCACAAATTCGGTCTTCGTAATTGAGGTCTAAGCCTACTCACAAATTTCGAGCTTCTGGGTTGTTCCTTTCAAATTATTGTGTTTACGATTGGCCGTGAGAACGACGTGAAAAGTCCAATCCGCCTAAAAGATAAACCTATTCAAAATTCTATTTACTCAATATTCCCAACAGTACAGATTGGATCGACTCGTCACGCAGTATTTCATACATACATACATTCATTAATTATAGATTGAAGGCTCGTGCGGAATTTCGTGGAGATTATAAATATGATAAATAGAGATCGCCAAATCTTTTCATTATGAAGTTTTGCGGGATTAGTACCAGAAAATATTACTGCTTTGGCAACGAATTTGAACATACGAGTGGAGCTGCCTTCAGGTCAATGCTTCTCTAAAATTTTTCCAATGAAAAGCAACTCAACTTTCATCTCTATCCAAGAGAAAAGCGCGATTGACAATATTGGTATCTATCATTACAAGAAATTGGTTCCTTACCTTTAAGAATGATCGATATATTCCACGTAAATCCTCAGTATTTCGCTATCAAAATCCACAAACATATCACTACAATAAGAGCAAAAATAAGTTCATCACAAACGTTCGAATTAACTCTCACAATAAATCTGACTGCCACCTTCTAACTGTCCGGCACCTTGTTTAGTACTACGGATTTCAAGACAAGCACGTCTCACTTTTGGATGGCGTCCAAGATATTAAGTCTTGTTCCTTTCCAAATTGACTTACTACAAAAGTAATGCTCGAGGGCTAATCTATGCGGAGTGTTAATTTGCGGTCCAGCAGACAGATTTACTGTGTATCTCTACAGTGTACTGTTCATGGCCAAATTGCCCGCTAGTGAGATAATTTTATCTACGGTACTGTTCTGTGTGTGCTTATTTTGTAGCTCCCTATTAATTTTCGTTGTGTTGCGATCAATCAGAGATATTATTTATTTTTAAAGTGTTGTACAGATTATTTTTCACTGTGAAGTGAGAACTCTTTTTAATCAAAATACAGTTTGAAAGAATTAATTCCGTTCAAACATATTTCATAAATTCAAAATCATGACTCATTAATTGAATTTCATTGAAGAATCTTATTTGCATGTTTCTTGGTTCAAAACATTTTCGTTTATATTCTCATTTGACGTAAGCTTCATCGTTTCGTTCAAATACCTGTAATTTTGGAATTTTGAGCCGAAATTGGTCTCAAACAACTAGAATAGTCTCACTGATGAAGAATCCGGTGACAAAATCGATTATGTCCGGCCGACTGGCCGTAGACACAATGACATGGGAGCTGATAACCATATCGACCTTCTTTCAGGGTATAGGTGTGTCATTTCAAGATATGACGGTTTTTTTCTTTGATGCCATTGGATTGAAACTTTGCAGCTAATTGGATTAAACGATGCGCAACTTTTTGCAAAATTTCGTTTTGATCGATGGTTGATAAATATTGAAGAGAAGAACAGATGTTTTCTGTTGGCACAGAAGTATCATTATTTCCTGAATAACTCAAAATTCTCAGATTCAATCTTGATGAAACTCAACAAGTGGTTCGAAAATGGTGGTGGAGATTTTGATGGCTTCATTGGAAAAAAATTTTTTTCAAATATGCTATATACTGCAATCTTCCAATCATATCATCCTTCCGAAATTCTGCATGAATCTTCGAGCTGTCATTCTTTTATCAGGTTCTGTATATCAATTTGATCTGATCTATATTTTTGGAAATATTAGGAAAATGAAATTTTGAATGAGTGTATCTGCGGAATCATTTGTGGATTCTACCCATTCACAAATTCGGTCTTCGTAATTGAGGTCTAAGCCTACTCACAAATTTCGAGCTTCTGGGTTGTTCCTTTCAAATTATTGTGTTTACGATTGGCCGTGAGAACGACGTGAAAAGTCCAATCCGCCTAAAAGATAAACCTATTCAAAATTCTATTTACTCAATATTCCCAACAGTACAGATTGGATCGACTCGTCACGCAGTATTTCATACATACATACATTCATTAATTATAGATTGAAGGCTCGTGCGGAATTTCGTGGAGATTATAAATATGATAAATAGAGATCGCCAAATCTTTTCATTATGAAGTTTTGCGGGATTAGTACCAGAAAATATTACTGCTTTGGCAACGAATTTGAACATACGAGTGGAGCTGCCTTCAGGTCAATGCTTCTCTAAAATTTTTCCAATGAAAAGCAACTCAACTTTCATCTCTATCCAAGAGAAAAGCGCGATTGACAATATTGGTATCTATCATTACAAGAAATTGGTTCCTTACCTTTAAGAATGATCGATATATTCCACGTAAATCCTCAGTATTTCGCTATCAAAATCCACAAACATATCACTACAATAAGAGCAAAAATAAGTTCATCACAAACGTTCGAATTAACTCTCACAATAAATCTGACTGCCACCTTCTAACTGTCCGGCACCTTGTTTAGTACTACGGATTTCTCGACAAGCACGTCTCACTTGAGCTGACTGGTCCGTTCGCTCGGACTCGTGGTTCTTGGTACAGTCGATAGAATTCTTAAGATTGGTAATGTGGCTAACAACGATGTAATAATGTGCTTTGTCGACGACTTGTTGGAGCAAGCTCTGTTTTAAGAACGCGGTCCTCGGTTGAAACAACTAGAGGGACCCGCGGCAAGACTCGTATAGGTACTTCTGCAGATGGTAAAAATCTACAGATGCCCATTCCGAAGAATTTTTCCGCGTCAACCGGTAAATTATTCTTGGAATGAGAGGAATTGATGCAAGGTGTTGCTTAGACAGCTGATGGAGTGTTCTGATTTGTAATTTGCAGATGATAAACTCAATTTTCTCAAACAAATGAATCGTATCGATTGAAGCTTATTTTGGAAGGATTTCGCATCATTTTTGAGCGCATGTTCTAGGATTTTCGATGATTGAGCCGAAAATGGTCTCGAACGACTAGATTGGATTCACTGATGACGAATCCGGTGTCAAAATCGATTCTGTAAGGCTGGCCGGCCGACGACACGACAACTGTCGAGCGGAGTGAGCTAGCGACTTAAAACTTTCAGGGTAGGTTGCGCGTTGTAATGCCGCGGTTGGGTTCGTGAATGGGTCAAATTGGTCGAACAGTTTCGGAGTTACAGCCACTTGAAATTTTGAAGTTTTTTATTTTTATTTCAGAAACTATTTGAGCGATTGGATTTAAACTTGGCAATTCGGTGAAGCATAACGACGCCCAACTTTGAGCCAAACTTTGTCGGGATCATACTGTCAGTAAATTTAAAAAAAAGAGTCAGATTTGTACTCTGAAACGTCACAGTTCACTTTGTTCATCATTTGTTTTGTTCATTAGGCATCCTGTTCTCCAAGATACTGCCCTTGACAAATAGTTCAATCCTTCATCCGCAAGGGGGTTGTAAATGAAAAACAAATTTTATTTGATTTTCATTGTTTCTGTTTCACATATTGAGTGAAAACATTTTTCGAACATGCACTGGATTTCAATTCAATATAATCTGTATTTTCGGAAAACTTGCCCATTCACGAATACGGCCTGCTTGATTAAGTACCAAATCTACTGTACAAATATCAAGTATCTAAGTTATTTTTTTCGAAAGTTAATGTGTTTAAGGTCGTCCTCACGGACTAGCGTGACCACAATAACTTCCAAAAGAAACAACTTAAGAACTTTTCAATTGTACGGTGGGCTTGTACGTAAATAAGGAAGGATAAATTCGTGATTGGATAAAAATTATCAAATGATTACGCAGATATATACCACCCATTCAAAATTTAAATACTCCAAATATTTCCAGAAAAACAGATTGGATATATTTTAAATACAGAAAAAAAAATGGAAGGTTCATGAGGATAACATAACTAGAAGACCGCAGTACATACAATGTTTACGCAGTCGGCCTAACGGCCGACCGTAAACTCAACAAATTCCGGAAGAAACGACTCAGAAACTTGATATTTGTAGAGTAGGTTTGGGGCTTAATTGCGAAGGTCGAATTCGTGAATGGGTAAGATCCGCCCAATGATTCCGTAGATATACCCATTCAGAATTTTATTTTTCCAATATTTCCAAAAATACAGCTTAGATCGAATTGAAACCCAGTAATTTATCGAAAAAAATCTAGAAAAGCAATTTCGTTTCCGAAGCGGTCATCAACATTGAACATGCGCGCAAAAGCTACTGCCATCACGGCAGTGCTTTTCTAGATTATTCAGATTTTTTCTGGGTTTTCACTCCGAATATCTGTAACAGAACAATTTAAATTGAATTAAAAAAATCGAAAGAAAATAATTCTAAAAATGTTCTCCTTCGTCTGAGGAAAGAGTCAGATTTGTACCCAGAAACGTCACAGTTCCCTTTTTTTATGGTTCGTATTGTTCCTGTATTGTTCATTAGGCAATTTGTTTTCCAAGAAACTTCCCTTGACCAATAAATAGTTTAATCCTGCAATCCGCAAGGACTTTTTTCATGAAAAAACAATTTTCATCAAATTGTTCTGTACCAGATATTGGGAGTGAAAAACCAGAAAAAACTTGAAAAATAAGTCGTATTGCAGGATTATATGAGTTTGAAATATTCAAAACTAATAACAAACAAGAGTGTCAGGGTTATCTAAGATTTTTGCTCTCCATGTCCGAGAAAGCACCATTGAAAATCAAATTCAGATTATTATCCATAGAAATCGCCTTGCGGATTGCCGGAATTAGACGATTTCTCGGGAGCAGTTTTTTGATAACATTTGCCCGATGGAGAATTTCGGAATACTAACGATTAAATTATTCATCAGGGAATGAGTACTTTTGTTCCTCAAGAACTTTACTCAATTTGAAAAATTATCCGATATTCCTTACCGAAAAAAAGTATAATTGTCACAATCTGCAAGGATCATTTCAATAAAATAATTTTGATTTCATTTCTTATTTCTATTTCAGATATTGTTTGTGAATCCAGACATGGGCTGGACAAAAAATTATGAGGGAATAGAATTACTCTCCTGAGGGTTCATTTGGAAATCACAATCCAAATTTTGTAGGTTCATTTAAACTATTTCTGAAACTGCCTGTTTAAAGAATAGGCATAGGAAAGGCATATTGCTGGAGGGCTTTTGGAGTAGAATGTGAACCTAAGTAGAAATCTTGCCGAGGTAAAGATAGACAGATGCCACTCCCATCACCAGGACTGGAAGCCGTGTTAACAGGAATGAAGTTATTCTTAAACATGAACATCAAGCTTTAAAATTAGAATTGACAGAAGACATAAAGTCTTCTGCTTTCATGTCTGTGTTATATTCGAATGGAAATTTCTACATTGTTCAATTCAGAGACTATAAAAAAACAGGAATGCATCAAATGCAAACCAAGTTATCAGCAATTCGATCTCAAAGGAATCTCTGAAACAAAGATTGCGAATTGATATTCTCCACTCAAATTGTTATTGAAAACTTCATAGTTACCCAATTTCCATCGCTGAAAGTATCGTCAGCATTAAGTTTTTCCTACAATAATCGTTATTATTATGGACAGTTGTATGCAAAGGTGACATAAAATGTCGTCATAACATAAAATAATAAATATTGAAACTGCTACTTCCTCAAATGAACTTTACACGTTCTACCAGCGAATTTCATCCGTAAGTAGGTTGAGTGAAAAAGGAAAAATCGCAGAAAAGCGTTCAGGAGCTTTTACGCGCTTGTTTCAATTCGTTCTCGAAGCAGCCATCTATTCACGTATCGACCTCGCCAAACGTAGCTTAACTTCCCTATGAAAGATTTGCCGATCATTTTTTCATATGGACTTAAAGATACTCTGCGTGAACCTCAAGCTGGCCTTCTCCGATTAATTCAATCCGATTCGGATTTTTGTAAAAATTAGAACAATAGAATTTCGAATGGGTTACGCAATCGTTAGGTTAGCGAATTTCAACCATTCACTTATTCAACCTTCGTAATGAAGTAGAAAACTACAAATATCGAGTCTCTGAGTCGTTTCTTTCGTTGTTTCGTTCGTCGTTGTTGTATTAACGATCGACCTCACAACTGCCGATAGTAATCTCCTGAAATAAATATCGGATCGACCTGAAATTTCGAAGCACTTTTTCTAATTCGAAGGTTTGTGGAATTCCATTGCAGTCTGATCAATAGTTTCCTCAAAACATGGAAAATTTGGGAAATTATCTCAAAAAAATTTACAAGTTTCTCACCATTGTAATCCTCGAGACATTTTATGCAATGTTGCGTTGCAGTATTTTATAACTACTTACGGAATGTCAACCTGATGGCGTCATCACTTCTTGAGATATTGAGGAAATAACTTCAACATTTTGAATAATAACGAAATTTAACATATCTTTCCTTCATCACAATGGAAAAAGATCGGATGATATGGAAATTAAATTTAAATTGGAATACGGTTTATTCCTGATTCCAATGAAAGATTATAAATAGTCCCCGAAAAAAACATTTTTCCAAAAAAATTTGAAAAATTTTTGAATAATAATTTTAGAAAATTTTCTGACGACAAGTTCCAAAATGAATATTGCGTCGTGTTGCACGTAAATATTCATTGATTTATTACGAGGGTTCATTCTGTTGTCATCTGTATTTCTTGATATATTAAGAAAATTTCAAATAACGATACCATATTTTTTCTATATACAAGGTGAGTCTTTGAGTTGTACATTAATTTTAACCATAGATTCGTCTCATCAAGTAAACACTTTTTTCATTTGTCATTTCTCCAGATTCGGCTCAGGTAAAGAGTTATAAGCATTTAAATATTTCTCAATGTGCTGATACACTCCTGCGCTTTGTTTGCAAGTTCACCATAGATATCTCTTGCGGTGATCTCTTTGGCAGAATAACCAATCCAATGTTTGAAACTCAAAGTAAATTATTGAAAAACTCATTTACTCACTTAATTCTTATGATTTGGTATATTTTGCGATATTATCGCAAGGTAAACATTTCACTACACTGGAACTACATTGGAACAGTGATTTTCCACTTGATATTCTTGAGATATTCGATTTCATTTCACTATAAAATTATACACAATTCCATCCTCGCCCATTCCCATATTTACCACTACATAATCATGAATGATATGAAATCAATCAACAAACCTAAACACATTAATTGAACTCTATGGAAAGTTAGATTCATAGTGATGTCACCTAGCCTCCATATCTGTGGTCTGATCACGAAATAGCATAGACCTAATATAAGTACATTAGTTCTATGCGGAATAGATAAATATTTCCGTTCGGATAAATGTAGATCTAACTTAATTTACCGCCTTTACTAGCTCAGGGACGGATACATAAAAATGAGGTTATTTCTCTAAGTTTTATCAGATTTTTTATTATTCAACGTTGAATATCTCCAAAACGGTGGGTTTAAGAAGAAATTATAAAAAATAATTAAGTATTCTAAAATGATTGAAGATTCTTATTACCACATAAGATAAACTCCATCTGCAATCTTCATGCTAATTTCATATAATTTTATGAATCGGTGAGTCTATAACTCGAAAACTGTTTGAAGTAGGATGAAAATGATAACTGCAGTATTTGTGTCATACTTATAGAAAACTTCACACCAAAATTCATCCCATTCAGAGTTTCCATATCAAAGCTAAAAAAACTGTTTTTTTTTTAGGGAATTTCAACAGCCTGTTTCTTTTTACTGGTAAATGAAGAAAGTGTTTTATTTGATGAGAGGAATCTATGGTTGAAATCAATGTACAACTCAAATACTCACTCTGTATATTCAAAAATAAATAGAGGATCAAATTGAAATTTGGAATATTGTTTTTCAATTTTGACTTCTAGATACTGAATTTCATAGAAATATGATGGAGAGTCTCCAAGAAAAAAAAAGTTAAACGATAATTGGCGTCTCAAGTTAAGATTGTAGCGCTACGGTAGCCAGTTTGAGAATCTTATAGAGTCAGATAGGAGCTAGGTTTTCTAGTTCTTGCTTGTATATTTGATTCATTAAAATTCGATTTTCCGAATTATTGAAAGGCTTTTTCAGTTAACAGAAGTGGTTCTGTGCATACATATTTTATTCTTATGAAGGAGGTATGTATTATCTATTCTAATTCAGTGTAGCAATGCTACAATTACTATTGGAAGTATTTTAATATCAACATATTGATATGAATGAATAGATGAGTTCCAAATTATTTGGAGTATCTTGAAAGAACAAATAGTTCTAAATTTGTTCAGGAAGATGCATGTGATATAATGTTGCGTGGTACTTGCAAAACTAATTAACTTGCAATCTTTTTACTTACTCGAATTGATGGTTGATCACATACCCCCTCAAATCTGCTGCTCAAAAAAGTTATATAACAGATATTGTATATCATACTTTTTGGAACAAAGGACTCAAGTCACACAAAATTTTGTGAATAAATTGAATACATTTATATAAAACAAATTTAACTGGTAGGTATCGTAAGTCTAATTTGTTATTAATAATAATGATTCATTATGAATTGACAAATAAATCTTTCCAACACTCATGAGATTGTTCTTAAAGAAGCTGTTTTTGACTTCATCGGAAGGAGCACTTTGTGAAAAGAGTTTTATCCCCAGATATTCCTTTGTTCTCCGTTGTTTCAATCCGTCAGTTCTACAACTTATATCTAGTCATCAAAATATTCAGAGAAAACATTGAGTTTTTCTTCAAATTCAAACGAAGAACTGGTGTCAGAATTCGAAAAAAATCTCAATGTTTTATCTAAATATGTTCATGACTAGATATTATGGTGTGAACTTTCAAACATTTAATTTGCCTGAAGAAGATAACAAAAGTTGTCAAAACGTTGTAAGTGAAGTTGTCCGTAATTTTTGTTCCTATATCCGAAATTCTATATAGTCTCTATTTGAAATTTCGTGATGATCGCGTCATTAAAAGAATTTGAAAAAAAATTTCAAATTTTTTTTCCAACTATTCTGTTATCTTTTTATTATATCATCCTCATTATATTCTGTATAAACCTTCGAACTATCATTTGTCGATGAATTACTGAATTTTAATCCGATCTTATCTCTATTTTCGGAAATATTGGGAAAATAAAGTTTTGAATGGGTATATCTGCAAAACCACTGGGTGGATTTTGACCATTCACGAATTCGGCCTTCGTAATTAAGGTCCAAACCTACTCTACAAATATCGAGTTTCAATCAAGTACAGGATTTCAATTCTATCTAGTTTATATTTCTGGAAATATTGGGAAATAAAATTTGGAATGGGTAATCTGCGGTATCAATGGGTGGATTTCACTCATTCACAAATTCAGCCTTAGTTATTAAGGTCCAAACCTACTTCAGAAATATCATATTCTTGAGTTTTGTTTTCGGAAGTTATTTTGTTTACGACCAGATCGAACTCAAATCGAGTAATTGATTGAAAATCAATGAAATAACAGCTTTTAGGTTCATGCACAATTCTGTAGAGATAATTTGATCAATAGATCACCAAAACCTTCCAGAGAGAAGTGAAGTTGCTTTTGTTGCGGCCAATACGTGACCGATTTGTCAACCAATCGGAACATTTATCGATTAAAGCTTATTTTGGGAGGATTTCGCATCATTTTTCAGGTGTTTTCTCAGAACTGTCAATTTGACAGAAGTCTCAAATCGAATCGAGAAATCGAAAGAAAAAATTTCTTGAAATTTTCTAATGAAAGAGTCCGATTTGTACTCTGAAACGTCACAGTTCGCTTTCTTTATCGTTTGTGTTGTTCCTATATTGTTCATTAGACAATGTGTTTTGCAAGAAACTGCCCTTGACAAATAATTTGATATTGCAATCTGCAAGGGCGTTTTTCATGAAAAAAAAACAATTTTTTTTCATTTTAAATAGTTCTGTTTCAGATATTGGGAGTGAAAACCCATAAAAAAAACCCAAAAAATAATCTGAACATGCACACAAAACCTGCTCATTTCATGGAAGTGCTTTTACAGAATTTTTAGCGACATCAAAAAATATTTTGTGACCCTCACTATGAGGATAACACTTCGAATATATATTAAAACTAAGGTAACGACACAGTGATTATAGTAAAAGGTATACTTAGGCTGTTACTTTCGAAAAGTGCTTCATTAGTATCATAATGTTAGAAATTAATATGGTTGCATTGAAATTTAATCTTTATGTATTCATTTCATTGTCATTTGATCGTTGTTATTAGCAAATTAATTACCCAATCAATTATTATTTATTGAATATGATCACGAAAACGATTTCTCTTTTCATGTATCCTCATAGCGAGGAGTACTCAAGTCCCAACATCTATCAGTGGTACCATATCAATATCACGTATCTACTTTCCTTCCTCGGAGCCAACCAAGTGCAACACACGCAGTCATATGTCCCTGCATATTATTGGTAGTATTATTAGAAAACTAATTACGAAAGGTTGGTACACACGTCAGGATTATAAATGAATATCATAATCACTTATTTAGGTGTTTCAATGGAAATATACGTGGTTTGTCCAGAAAATATGTATACAAGTGGAATCATCACTCTATTTTACAATTATTCAGGTATTTTAATGTGGTCTCCTTCAAAGTACTCTCCCAGAACATGATGCACTTCTGCTGAAAGTCTTCAGTTGTGAGGCTCTTTATTTGCCATGTCGTTTCAGCCTTGATGGCTTCCATATCCCCCAAATGCCGCCCCCGGAGCACCATTTTGCAGTTCGGGAACAGAAAAAAATCGCAAGAAGCTAAATCGGGTGAAAAGAAGGAGTGTTCTGTCACGGTGATTGAGCTTTGGGCCAAAAACTCACGCACAACAAGAGACGTGCGAGCAGGCAGATTTTTCCATCTCAAGTTTTTCTCTCAGAATTTCATAAAGGATTGTTTCGAGGATTTACAGTTCCTCAGCTATCATTCAACTGTCAATCGAGGGTCTTCAAGGACACAACCACGAATTCGTTCAACCTTTTCCTCAGAACTCGATGTGGAGGGGCGTCCTGAGCGTTGGTCATCTTTCACATCTTCTCGGCCTTCCCGAAACCTTTTTGGTTCCTTCAGAGAATTTTCTCCGCAAACTTGTCGCAAACACCTAAAAATCTCACGACCATTCTTACCTAGCTTTGCAAGAAACTTGATATTAATGCGCTGTTCCTCAATCATAGAGAGGTCCATGCCGATGGCAGGTAAAAGAGTGGTTACTTTCAACAAGCAGAAGTAATCCTAATTACTCGCAGAGCGCTACGGCTCGAACTGAGCATTGAGGGGATTGCATAGAGAGGGGCAACACCAGGCCGCCCCTCCACAACGCCTTGAAAGGACACCCCGAATTTTTATTCTTGGTGAGTATAATTCAGCCCTATATTCTGGAATCAGATCCTGTTTGCGGCCGCCTAATCTGGGTCAGACGCAGCAATTCCGGATTTCTTAGTTTCATCCTTATCAATCAAGACTAACCAAGACGCTCCTGAAGCATTGGGGGTTTCTGAGCCTTCTCATCAGCGACAAGTTGAAAGTCCCGAGAAAGTCAAACACGCCAGCTTGATGTGGCAAAGGAGAGTAGGATAGGGAGCGCTGGAAGCAGTTGGGGGAGGCACATATCTAATTTGGAAGGACAGAGATTTGCCTTATATAATATAACAAAGGGTAATTCATGAGTGACATTACATACGTCAATGGCGGATACTTTCACTTTGACACTTTGATTAGCGTTATTTCTGAAACGCTTGAAGTTACTTTGTTGGAATTCGCTAGTAATATTCCTCTGTTAGAACATGTTGATATGCAATTCTGGATTAATTTAAATCCAGGGCCGGGCTGGACAAATGGTGATCCACTTGTTGAAAAAGTTCATTTTCTGACCGTTTTTTCGAAAAACTATTATGGGATCCGAAAAGCCAAGGAATATGCTACAATAATCATTCTTCAAGTTGGGTGGCACACATAAACTGCTTCAACCGAAAAAATTGGCAAAGAAAAATTGGTGAGAAAGTTTTCATTTTCGACCGGACATACGTCAATGTTGGATGAAGGACTTCAAAGCGAGTCAAGGTCCACGGAAAAATATTTTTTTGTTTCGTTTCGAACAAAGATACAGGGAGTTTCGAATGTTCGTTACAAAACTTTCATTAGCGGATCGTAAACACAATAACTTCCGAAAAAAACAACTTAGAAACTCGATATTTGTAGAGAACGTTTTGACCTTAATTACGAAGACCGAATTCGTGAATGGGTAAAATCCACCCAATGATTCCACAGATATACCCATTCAAAATTTTATTTTCCCAATATTCCCAAGATTAAAGTACTTAAAATGACAGTTTGAAGCTTCATACAGAATTCAATGAGGATAATATGATGAGAAGATCACAGAATATTAAATTTTGCACAGTGATGTCCCCCAACATCTTCGAACTAGCTACGAAGTTTCATCACGATTGAATTAGTATTTTTTTGAGTTATAACGAAAAAAACAACGTTATCGATAAGAAACCCACGAAATTCTGCATATTTTTTCCCAAAATCTCCAAAACTAATAGCCGTATCGAATTAAAATTTAGTACACTGTTGCGAAATATGAAGTTCAAGGTATGACAGAAATTTTTCTTCAATATGAACAATTGTTTCAGAAAAAATTTTTTTAAATTGAGTAACCTTATGGTTTCAACAAATTTTTTTTTAATTGAGTAACCTTATGATTTCAACGAAATTTTGCTCAAAGGTGCACGTCGTTATGTTCCAACTAATTGCCAAGTTTCAATCCAATCGCTTCAGTACATTCTGAAACATGAGGAAATTAACCACAAAATTTCAACTGACTATAAATCCGAAACTATTTCGCCGATTCGGCCCATCAACGAACTCATCCTTCGTATTTTGAAATGAAATCCTTCCTGAAATTTTCAAGTTGATAGAAGCCTCCGTACGCCAATAATCGTGCTGACGGCTGGCCGGCCGGCTGGACAGACATATGGACAGAATGATAGCACGCTGTTCTCCTAGAACATGCGCGAAAGAAAAGAATACGTTTTTTTCCAACAGGAGATTATATACTTTTGCAAATTCTACATTGATTTCGATTGGTGTGGATCCGTGAAGTCGAAGCAGTTAATTTGGAGGCCATAATTCAATCACAATCACTATGAAGTGCGACGCATAAATAATCAGAATCATTTGTAAGGATCTGAACAGCGAAAGAAACTTTCTTAATTAATCTGCATTTCCTTTAAACAGTTGTGCAAAAGTATGACACTACAATTCATACTTCATGAAGTCTGAGTTTATATGGATACAAGTAGCATATTCTATCATATGCCCTGGAAGGATCGGACATCATGAATATATTGATATAATTGTTACATAAATTTATATGTGTAAGTGTTTTGATATATTTCGCTTATTTGATATATTACAGAAAATGTATGTCGTGAAATGCTTATTGATTTTTATCGATTGACTTATTTGAGGAGGATTTCTCATCATTTTTAGGTTTATCTGAAACAGAACAATTAGAAATTAAATAAAAATTGCTTTTTCATGAAAATTGTTCTTGAGGATTGCGGGATTTAACTATTTGTCAAGGGCAGTTTCTTGGAAAACAGATTGCCCAATGAACAACACAAACGATAATCAAAGCGAACTGTGGCGTTTCAGAATACAATCAAATTTCAAGACTTATTTCCTTTCGATTATTCGTTTCGATTTGAGACTTTTATCAATTTGACAATTTATTTCATATACGTTGAATAGTTCACTAAGAATCTCTTGAAATTGATTATATAGTCCGTTAATTTGAAAAGCTACCACCCTTATTATATCGGCGTGATGAGAGCAACTCCTAAAATCTTAAATAGAGAGGGGATTGAGTAACAGATTCGATTCGATGACCTTCTCAAAAATGCCGTAAACTTGACCTTATTGGTTGTTTTTATATTTATTTCTCTGCAGCAGAGCTGTCAAAGATACGTTGAAAATAGATCTAGATAATTGATAAGTTACTTTTTGATATAGAGTATCCGAAGTTACTTTGGGTATCTCGATCTCTTCAAAAAAAGGAACTCAGATATACATATCTTTTTTGAAAAAGATAGGATCATTTTTGAGTTCCTATGGATATAAGATTGGGGTTTCTTGAAGTTTTAGATCAAGTACTGTATTTCTTGTTTTTTTGACTCAATTAGTTTAGGGAATAGGATAATTTGTATGCTCAGATTTTATTGACTTCAGAACAGGAGATTGGAATTTTCAAGTGAGGTACCCTAAAAGCCACCTCCTTGCATAACAACAACCTCAAACAAAGAATGAATGATTTATGGAGTAATAGATCATAGTTTATTCACCTCATCAAAAATTGTTTTTTTCTAATGCTCATCGTTCGAAGGAAAAGACGAATTTTTTTTCTGAAAATCTGACCGCCACGAGTCAGTTTATAAATGCAACACAACTATATTGGTGGCCTACCTAGAAAAGTATAAGCTGATTTCGGCGAGTCAATTTGGCTTCAGGAAAAATTTCTCTACTCAAGATGCTATCAATTCACTTATTTCAAAAGTTCATAAGTGTTTGGAAAATGGTAAAAAATGTATGGCTATATTCCTGGATCTGGCAAAGGCTTTTGACACTGTCCACCATGGACTGCTGTTGGGGGCCTTGCGGGATGTGGGTATTAGAGGGAAAGCAGAAGATCTTATGACAAGTTATCTCGATGATCGTGAGCAATGTGTCCGGGTGAATGCGTCTATCAGCGGAAGAAGGAAAGTTGAATATGGCGTGCCTCAGGGGACAGTGATCGGTCCAATCCTCTTCATTGTGTATATAAATAATATACTTACTATAAATACGGAGGGGTCGATTACCAGCTTTGCTGATGATACAGTCATTTTTTATGAAAGTCAAACGTGGGAAGACTTGAGGAAAAGGGTCGAAAAAGATTTTTCCATTCTGATGGATGCATTTAGTTCGAGGATATTGAGCATAAATTTCAGCAAAACTTGCTTTCTCCCATTTAGCTGTGGTGCAGATAATATTCCTCCTTATGAGAGGATAACTATAGTTGTAAATGATAAAAAAACTGAAATCAAGAGTAGAGAAAACGTCAAGTATCTCGGAATAACAATCGATTCCCATTTAAGGTGGAATAGCCATATAGATAAAATAGTTTTCACGTTGAGGAGTTTATTGTATAAGTTCAGATTTTTCAAAAAAATTTTGGAATTACCTTCGTTGAAAATTATATATCACGCACTTGTAGAATCTAAACTAACCTACGGAATTCTGGCCTGGGGTGCGGCAGCTAATTGCTATTTACAAAAAGTAGAAAAAATCCAAAAAAAAATTCTGAAAATTATGATGGGCAGGCCAAATCTATATCCGTCGAATGAATTGTACAAAGAATCAAAGATCTTGGATATAGCACAACTATATTTTCTGAAATCGGTAATTGGTACTTACGGCAAAAAAATAGTACTTAATTTAATTGATCATCATCACAATACAAGATCTATGGCTAATGAGATATTTCGAACTCAATATGCCTCGAAAACGATATCCCAGCGGGCTCCTGATTACTTGGCGAGTAGACTTTATAATTTTCTTCCGGTAGATGTTAGGAATTCGGTTTCTATGCCGATATTCCGGAGAAGGGTGAAGCTCTTTCTGATGGACCAACCTAGGCATAAGATTTCTAGCCTTTTCAAATTTAATTGAATCTCCTATTGCTACATTATTGCGTTTTTGTTTCTGGTTGAACTTGCCTTCCCAATATGCTTGAAGAGACTGATTGAGGAAAGAATGTTGTTTTTTTCTTTTTTTGTTTGTTTTGTCATATATATATATTACGTTGGTTATTTTTTATACTTGTAATATTAAGAAAATAATTTAACTTGGTGGTTCACCCCACGGACAGGCTTGGCCTTTGTGGGAATTCTGGTTATTTGTAGAGTGTACCTTGTTTGTATAATTTCTGCAAATAAATTATTATTATTATTATTATTATTATATTGAACAATTTTTGACACATAAAAACAAAGGTGCTAGGCTAAATTTTTGCGTGCCTGTTCTGGGGAAATGCATGCTATCGTTTTGTCCAAATCACTGTAATTTTCGATTTTTTTCCCGAAAATGGCCAGAACGAGTAGCTTGGACTTACTGGCGACGAATCTGGTGTCAAAATCAATTCTGGCTGACGACACGATAACTATCAAAAGAAGCAAGCTAGCGACTTATAACTTTCAGATTAGGAAGCGCATTGGAATGCGGTGGTTGAGTTCGTCAATGAAACAAATCAATCAAATGGTTTCGGTGTTATGGTAATTTGAAATTTTGTGATTGATTTCCTGATATTTCAGAAACTGCTCATGCGATTGAATTGAAATTTGACAGTTAGCCAGTACATTAGAAAAAAAAAATTTCGATTTTTTTTTTGAAAACTATTCATTGAATCCGTAAAAATCTTCTGCTCACACCTTGATTAACATATTTTACAGTAGTGTATCAAATTTCATTTCGATACCACCTTATTTTCCGGAGATATTGGGAAAAAATATATAATTTCGTGGATTCTTCTCGATATATATGAATAAATGATGCACAATACATATATTTATATCACGTACAAGCTGGCACCACAGCTTCTGTGATTGTTATGTTTGTTCTGCAAAATTTTGTCGTAACATCTTTTCATTTATAAAAAAACTATACACATGTTCATTTATATGTTAATATCACATGAAGCTATGTTTATATTTCGATTTTACCTTCGTTTATGTTTCATATTAAACCTCCATATGCATTATTACTGCGAATGAAGACTATTCTATTCTATTTTATTCTTTATCGTTGTCTTTTCTGGTTTTACTGAAACAGAATACTGGTCTAATCGGAATGAAACCTGGCAACTAGTTGGCAAATGCTAATTTCATGATGATCATATCATTATAACAATTTGAAAAAAAATTTCAGATTGGTTTTTTTCAAATATTTCATATTCTGTGATCTTCTGATCATATCATCTTCGTGATATCCTGTATGAAAAATGAAATCTTGAATGGGTACATTTACGGAATCATTGGGCGGATTTTACCTATTCACGATCTCGACCTTCGTAATTAAGCCCCAAACCTACTCTGCAAATATCTAACGGCCGACCGTCACACAATAACTTCCTCAAGAAACAACTGAGGAGCTTGATATTTGTAGTGTAGGTTTTGGGCTTAATTATTACAAAGATCGAGTTCGTGAAATCCGCCCAATGATCCCCATTCAAAATTTCAATTTTCCAATATTTACAAGAATACAGATTAGATCGAATTGAAATCCAGTAGTTTATCGAAAGAAAAACTGCTTTTGCGCGCATGTTCGAATTCGCTGTCAAAGCGATCATCTCCATTGAACATGCGCGCAAAAGGTTGCTTCCTTCACTCAGTGCTTTTCTAGGTTTTTTCCAAAATCTTTTCTTTTGAAAGATTACCAGAATTTTCTTGAACAATTCGATGGCACAAATTATCTTACTACTTATATCACAAGTTTTGGCATGTATATTTTCATTATTTTTTAGGTTTTCACTCCCAATATCTGAAACAGAACTATGAAAAATCAAAGAAGAATTGTTTTTTCTGTGACAGGAAATAAATTTGACATTTTATCTCTGTTGACAGGTAACAAAATATAACTTTTCACGAAATTACTTTTTTCCCCGGAAATGACATATTCCTTGAACTATACGGTACAACAGGCGAATGTGTTACTTTTAATCATTGAATAATTCGAGCACAGTGTTGATGGCTTTTGTTGTTGTGCCAGTTCCGAAAAATAAGCCAATAACACTGTCTCCGAGAAAGAACTGCATTTCTTTTTCATTTTCCATTCCTTAAATCTTGAATACGCGGTTTCGTAAATTTTCCGCGATAATTTTCGTGACGCTACTTGCGCAGTTTCTATCAACTCCGGTGGAGTCAGAGAAAATTCGGAATCAGACATTCTTTAACTTTATATTATTCGAAATAACTACCAAACAATTACTGAATTCGCAATTTTTGAATCAAATCACAAAATTAAATTGACAGATATTTGATTACTTTGAAGTTTTCCTTAGCAACGCAGGTCTAATTGTCGCTATAACTACAACAGCTTACTAGTTTAAAAATTCAAATTTCATATCGATAATATTCTGACTTTAATATACTGTAATAATATGTTCTTTCACTATTAAATTGTCGTTTTTCCAGTCACAGAAAAAAACAGTGTATTAAACTCGGGAAAAATATTAGATTTTAGTTCCCGGTTTGTGTGTTTGTGTCTCCCCCCGCCTCGCATCGGGAGACAACATATCCTCGAGCTAAAATCTAATACTTTTTTCCCTTGTAAGATAAATAACTATATTTTTATGAAAACGGCCCTTGCGGATTGCAGTATCAACTATTTTTCGAAGGCAGTTTCTTGCAGAAAAGATTGCCTAATGAACAACACAGGAACAATACAAACGATAAAGAAAACGAACTGTGACGTTTCAGACTACAATGCTGACTCTTTCATCGGATGAAATAGAAACTTTCAAGAATTATTTTCTTTCAATTTGAGACTTTTGTCACAGTGACAGTTTTGAGAAAACATAGCAACACAGATTTATTTGGTTTGAAAGTTTTTTGATTCTACCTCCTTTTCAAGTGAATTCAGTCAGATAGGGTAAATTTCTACCGAACAATGAGCAAAATTACTCGCTCCATTCAACAAAATGCAAGAGGACTCGTTGATTTTTCTTTTTAAATTATCTGATTCCAACATCAGTATTTTTGTATTGTCCCAATCTATCATGTGACTTCCAATAGTCGAACATAAATGGTTCGCTATTTGGGATTTTTGTATGTCTCTATTCCTTAGGTTGTTTTTGTGCTCTCGTTTTCTGATATCTAACTGTCTTGACGTTTCTCTTTCCACAAATACAGGGAATACCATAAACACAATTTTTTGATTTTTGTTTCTCGTTAATTGGTTTGGTTTTAGTTAGAATGGATCTTAAATCATTTTTCGATTTGAAAACAGTTCTTATTTTGAATTTAGCACCAATTCTTCTGATCTTTTCTGAAAGTCCATGTACATAAGGAATCACATTTCATAAATTGGGTTGTTCATGATGGTTGTGCTGTTGATTTGGTTGATAATTAGAAGAAGCTTTTTTGTCTAAATTTGAAAAGGTTCTATTCATAAATTCTCTCGAATATCTATTCATTTCAAGAAACGATTTGATGTAATTCAATTTCCGTTGACGAATCTCATGGGTTGATGAGATTACATTAGCTCTATCATGAAGGGTTTTAATGATACCTCTTTTCACACTGAGTTGATGATTGTAATAAAAATGAAGATATCTTTTTGTATGTGTATCTCTTCTGAATACGCTTGTTTCGAAATTATCCTGATATTTTTCAACTGAGACGTCCAAAGATGAAAGTTTATTATTCTTTTCTTATTCATTGTGAATTTAGTTGTGGGTTCTTGACAATTTATGTATTCGAAAAATTTGTCTGACTTTTTTTCCATGCTGCCAGATTAAAAAAAGTCATCAACATATCGCCACTAAGCCTTCGATTTTAGTGAATATGTATCTACAACTTTTTCCTCAAAGTTTTCCATAAATATATTACTCATAACAGGTGAGAGTGGAGAACCCATTAGAACCTAAAAAATAATGCAACATCTCCTAAAATAAGCTTCAATTACATATATATCTTCATAACGAAAAAAGGGAAGTACTGGGCTAACTTTAGTTTCACTTTTGCGATTCCTTGGAAAACCCGAAGAAATTTCCTGAAAATATTGCACACAAATGTTACACAAATTTTCCATTCTTCTTTGAGGGGAAAGTTCTGTATTTATGATTATAAAGGGAATAAGGCGGACTCTCAGAAAAATTCGAACGGTACAACTCAGTATATATAGCACAATGTATTTCAGCTGTCGAAACCCAATTTTTTGAAGAATGCTGGGCTGTCCTATTTCAGACATTTAGTTCAATAACCGGAATAAAAAAAACTTCAACGGCACAAACCAAGGAAAATTCAGCAAAAAAATAGTTTCGAAAACCGAAAAGCGCTGATGGGCAAACTTTACATACATTCGTCTAAAGAAACTTTTTTTTAATTCACAAGATACGGTTCCTTTTGAAAGGTATCTAAGATACCAGGTACTTTTCACCAACAAGAAAAAAACAGTAGATGCAGTAACTTAGATACTTTGAAGTATCTAAGTTACTCTAAAGCAACTAAGATACTGTTTTCTGACAGTTCTGTTTCTCATATTTCATAGGAACTATCGTGAATACTCGTTTTTATTTTTCGGAAGTACTAAGAGGCTATGGCATTTTCAGAAATTACCTTTAAAAAAAGGTGCCACACGAACCTCCTTTCCATTCACTGATTTAGGGATCGAGGTTATCACGCTTACAGGGTTGCTACACGCTGAATCGAACCAACGGCATAGAGTGTCCTCCTACGAACCAAAGTTTACCTCTTTTTTCATTTTTTCTGATTTTTCATGGAGGTTCACACTGTATATTTTGGAGATTATAGTGTACTTGCGGTCATTTGAGTCTTTTCTAGAATCAAAATCTTGAAAAACATGGCGCTCTGATGCCAACACATCGACCATTCCGAAAATGTTGGCAACTAAATTGAAAGCTCTATTGAAAGTAATAATAACTTACGGCTTCATTGTGTAGTATTTTTCTGGGTTTTAACTATCGAAACCTGAAACAGAATAATAAAAAATTAAATAAAATTGTTTTTTCACGTAAAACGCCCTTGCGGATTGCAGAATTAAACTATTAGTCAAGGCCAGTTTCTAGGAAAAAAACGATAAATCAAAAGAACATATTTTGCAAATTTTGGCGTTTGTCTGATGAAGGTGTCAGATTTGGGTAATCTTTGGGTTTCGACAAGTGGAAATTAAAACAAGATATGCGCATACTCCAACAGTGTTATCTAGGCATCATCGTTGCCGGATTGTGCGGAAGCCTCTAATATTATATTTGAGTGGTGGTATCTCGATTCATCCGAGATGGTTAATTCTGACTTGAAAATGAAGTACATTTCTGCCGTGGGTTAGGTTAGCTTAGTTTAATACAGGACATCAGTCCAAATAGGAAGAAATTCAATGTTGGGATGGTGAACTCGAATTTCATCTTCTGACTTGATTAGGACCTAGGTAAGCTTAATTTAGGTTAGGACAGTATCAATCCAAATCAGAAAATAAAATGATGGCGTCCCATAATTGAAAATTGGTTGAAAACATACCACCTTTATCTCTGCTTAAAATCGAAATAGTGCAGAATCGCCTTTATTTACTTATTCAGATATATTCCTTTTATATTAAATGTACTTCTCAACTCAAATTCTATAAAACTTATATGGAAGGAACAAAATTTTAAATAACATGCCATTTCGGTGACATCGGATTTATTTTACAGTATGGCAACGTTACGCCCTAAATGACACTGTTGGAGCATGCGCACAGCTTGTCTTGATTTGCACTTGTCGAAACCCAAAGATTATCCAGATTGGCCAGATTACTGAAACCTTACATTTCGCTTTGTGGATTGTTTGCATTATTCTGGTATTGCATTATAGGTGACCTTTTTCGTAAAGAAACTGTTCTTGACAAACAGTTTGATCCGCAATGGTGTTTTTCATAAAAAAAGTTATTTAGTTGCAAATAGTTCTGTTTCCGATGTAAGAGGTGAAAATCCAGATGAAACCAACAAAATGATGCCAAATCCTCCCAAAATAAGCTTCAATCGATAATTTATGGTTTGAGTATCGATTGAAATTTATTTTGGAAAGATTGTGCATTATATTGTAAGTTTTTTTCGCGTTTCCACCACCCATATCTGAAACAGAACTTCTAAAAGCTATTGAATGGATATATCTACGGAATCATTGGGAGGAATTCACCCATTCACGTAGTCGGCCTCCGTAATTAGGGTCCAAACCTTCTCCGCCCAATGATTCCGTAGATATATTCGTTCAAAATTTCAAATTGACCAAGATTTCGAGAGAACAGAATAGATCGAATTGAAATCCAGTAGTTTATCGAAAGAAACCTAAAAAAGCACTGACCTGAAGTCAGCAGCATTTGCGCACATGTTCAGAGGATATCATCAAAAGTAAACATGCGCGCAAAAGCTGCTCACTTCACCTCGGTGCTTTTCTAGGTTTTCCCATTCAGAAACTTTATATACAGGGGAGTCTTTGACCTTGCAGAATATTTCAACAGAAGATTCTTGAAGCTGAAAGAAACACATTTGTCCTCTACCATTTTTTCCGATTCGGCCTAGATAAAAAGATATAAGCATTATAAATTTTCATAATAGGCTAGCCGCCCCAGGAAACTCTGAAGTTTTTCCAAGGCTAAGATATACCATTCAAATCTTCGAAATAAGCAACTCTGTTATGAAAACAAGCGTCAACTTACTTTTTACTTTTCAGTTGGTGAAAAAAGTATTTATAGTACAATAAACAAGTTAGGTATTCCAAATTTCGTGGGCGATAAAAGTTGAATATTCTTCTCTTGGTTTCATTTTCGATAATGATGATTTCATCTAGCTATCACTCATATTAGCTTTGAGATTCATCTTCAATTTGTAATTATTAATTTTCTTTGTTTATTTCATTTTCTCCAAGAATTATCAGATTCAGACATAACCCATTCAAACTTTCATTTTCATAAATGAATAAAACAGATGTACCTAATTTATCTATGAACTTACAAACGTTGCCAAATTGACGAACAGAAAGAAAGAACTCTTCGAAATCAAACAACACACAATATGCTAATTCTATGTATACACTTGTATAGTCTATGATTCTGGACTGAACTATAAATCTGTGGCTCCGTGGTTTTGAGGTTATGTCATGGTGGTTTTCTTCCACCATGGGTTGTTATGTTATGAAAGTGCATTTGAAGAATACCTCAAAATAAATACTATCAAAGTTCTGTACATAATTTCAAGAAAGTTGGGTCAGCAGAAAGATTGCATTCAAACCAGTAAGAATCCCCATTATCATGGAAAGTGAGAAGTTAATCAATTATACTACACAAATTAGCTCTAAATTGAAAAGGAAGCTTCATGAATGGATTCAGGACCGAATCACCTGTATAACACAGATATAGTTTTCGGATGGAAGCCTATTTTGGATAAACTTCTTATTTCGTCTTGTTGATAATAATCGTAGTATGGAAAACCTGATGAATACATCACTGGAATTGTATGGATACAAAACAAATAACTTCAAAGTCGGCTACTCCGCTTACAAATCATTCCAAATAAAAAATGCTAGGATACTATTTTCAACTTTTAGACGTGGCAACGCGGAAAAATTGAATTCTGTGAATTTTTTGAACAGAGTTGCATTCAGCCAAAGTACCCAATTCTCGGAATATCACAGATATTTATTATTTTTGAATTTCAGATTACTCGAAAACGGCGCATCATACCAAAAAAACTAAAGAATACTTTTACTTTCCAAAATGGTCAAAAATTCGTTGATTAACATTCAAATTATTCTTAAAAGTTGGATTCTTTGAATTTCTGGTATTTTTATGAAATGTTATGGTCATATTAAAGAAACTGGAGGATGTGGATGAAATTTTGTAATCCAGGAACATTCATCGTATCAATAAAAAACTATATTCCAAAAATCATCTCATTCGATGAAATCGTTCGCGAGATATAATCGAAAATTAATTTATTTTATGGATTTTCAACAGTCTGTATTTTACGAACCAAGCCGAATCGGAAAAAATGGTAGGGGAAAAAAGTGATTCTTTTGGCTTCAGGAATCTTCTGTTTAAATATTCTGCAAGGTCAAAGACTCACCCTGTATATAAGCCGGTTTAGAGCATCTTTCGACTTTGTCCGACGCATAATCTCCACGTTATTCGATCGTTGCAATCTCCTTGCTTCAGGTCTCTTTCACTCATGTATTTAAGCACAGCACTCTGCCATTCCAGTTTAGATCTGCCTTTCTTTTTTGATTTAGATGGTTGCCATCCTTAGATTTGTTTGGGCAGTCTTGTATCAGGCATTCGTTGTACATGTCCATACCAGGTTAGTTGTTTATTCTCTCTATATCTTGTGTTTAACTGTCCCCAATTCCCATTAGTTGTTTTATGGTATCATTTATTATGTGATTATTTCGTGATACACACAGAGATCTCCTTATTGCATCCATTTCTACGACTTCAACTTTCCTCTTCAGTTTTTCTGAGATTCTCCAGGTTTCTGCCCCGTACAGTAGCATGCTCTTGACCATAGTCTCATATATGCGATATTTAGTGTTCTTTGTTATTTCACTACTCCAGAATACACCATTGAGGCAACCAAGGATCTTCGCCTTTACGATGCGTTTCTCGATTTCCTCCGCATCAGTGCCAGTATCGTCGAAGGTGACCCCTAAATACACATAATCATGACAGTGAGCTATCTCATGTCCATTTTTCAGTTCCAAGTCAGAATGTCCTACTCCCAAACACAAATAACGAGTTTTATTGATGTTAACCACCAACCTCCAGAAATCGTACTCCTCGATGAGCTTTCTCATCATGTACTGCATATCATCTTTATCATTCGATAAAACGACCTGATCATCGGCGAACTAAAGGGTGCTCAAGCAACGATCACCAAGATCAATACCCATCCCGCAAACCTTTCGTTTACACAGTTTTAAGGCTGCGGTTATATATATTTTAAAGAGAGTTGGTGAAATGCAACATCCTTGTCTCAATCTTTTAGTAACTCTAAACTATTCAGTGATGTATTTGCCTATTCTAACTGTAGACTTGGTGTCTCTATACAGTTCTCTTAAAGCCAGTATGTAAGTGTGATTTATATTGGAAGTTTCTAGTACTTCCCATAGTTTGGATATCGGGACAGTATCGTATGCTTTCTGGAGATCTACAAACGTTAAATGTGTTCTCATATTTCTTGCAGCCCTTCACTCTATAAGCTGTTTTAGACGGAACACGTTATCCGTGCAAAATCTTCCCGCGCGAAAGCCACTTTGTTCTACTTCTTTGGTTTCTTTGATGTCCTCTTCAATCAAGATCTTCCCATATAATTGACTCAATATGCTAGTCACAGAAATACCGCGGTAGTTATTGCAGTCTTGTTTATTTCCTTTTCTGTAGACAGATGATATGAAAGCTACTTTTCATTGTTCTGGCACCGGATATCCATTTAGACACTGATTGATGACATATGTTAAGTTGTCAAAAGTTTTTCTGTCCCGTTCTTCAGCATCTCCCTCTGGCCCACAGGATTTGTTGTTCTTCAAAGTATCGACATTAATTCCAATTTCATCTCCCTGAACGTGCACACTGCTTCAGGGGCAGTGCTCTCGAGGTACTGTGTCCTGGTTTCTTGCAGTAGACCGTGATAGTGTTTTTTCCATTTTTCTGAATCTATCACCTGTAAGTGAACCTTACTTCGATTTTTTACTTTTTCAAAAATCGCCATATCTCCGAGCACTTCCTGGCATTTCTTGTTCCATACCGCATTCTTTTTTATTTTTATTAGATTTCGCAACTGTGTTTTGTTCTCTTTGTAAGTCTGGAAATCTTCAACATTTTTAGTACTCAGCCATTTCAAATATTCCCGTTTTTTTTGCAGAACTAAGGTCTCAATTTCTTCGTTCCACCATATTTTGTTACTAGATGGGATCCTCTATATTCCAAGTGCCTGTTTTGCGGATTCGTGTAAGCTACTTACAATGTTATCATATACCTCGAGGTGTGATTTATTTTCAACTTCTATCAGTCTTTTGTCTAGGCGTTGTTGGTATAGTCTCTTGGTGCTTTCATTCACAAAACTGTCAAGGTTGCCCCTGGGGAACTCGATCAACTCTAAATTTCTAGTGTCTCCTTGTTTTTTGTTTTCGTTGAAGCGTTTGAAAGGAAATATTACTTTGCCTCTCACAATATGATGGTCTGATCTGCAGGTCACTCCACGTAGGACTCTACCATCATTGCATTGTAAAGATGATTCTTGTTTACTGATGATGTAATCTATAATCTATTTCATATTACGTGTTCGCTGGGTCCAAGTGAGTCGATGGATGTTCTTATGTTTATAGAATCCGTTGTTACTCCTTAAGTTATCACATAAGCGGATTAGTCTTCGTCCATTATCATTGACTGTTTCTTCACCACACGGTCCTACGATTTTGTTCTTATTCTGACTTCCAATCCTACTATTGAAATCTCCAAGCAGAATAATTTCTCTGTTATTGCCATTGTCTATAAGGATATCCTCAACTTTATCGAAAAATTGTTGTTTTGTCGTGACCTTTTCATCATCAGAGGGGGCATATGCGGCGATCACTGTGATGTTATACCCATATATAATCTATTGTTTCCCAGTCGGTTATATGATTTTTGAGGGTTTTTCTTATAAGGAGTGATACTCCTCTGGCCGCTCTTCTATGCTTTGGTACTCCAGTGAAGTACTCGCCAATGGTTGTGGTATCTGTCCCCTTCTTCTTAGTTTCGGTCAGGGCTACAATATCTAGCTTTAATTTTTGTGAATCGGATATGATATCGGCTTTCTGTTTAATACCTTGTACATTCCTTGTCGTGAATCTCATTAACGTTTTTTGTTGCTTTGTTCGATTACCTGGAAATCCGTCCATTCCGAGGCTGTGTTTAGGCTTATTGGTAGATGAAAAATTGTTTATGAGTACTGGAGAACCAGTCCAATGCCTCAACCCCCAACCTGGAGGGCCAGTCTCGTTTTTGTTTCACGGTGAGTATTTTATTTCCTCACTACCCTTTGAGTGTACACAGGAGATTCAACGAGCTTCCCCCAATTCCAATGGGGACGCGTCCGATGGAAGTAATCAGCAGATCCCCGCACGGTATATTGAAACTTTCCTTGACGAATAATTTGATCCGCAAAGGCGTTTTCCATTAAAAAATTTCTAAAATTAGCTGTAATTGATAAATAATTTACGGCTTGTCTGATACTCCCATGAGAACGAATTCCTGATACTGAAGAAAACGTTAATTTCTCGAGGCGACATAATCAGTGAAATGAACTGAAATAATATATTCTCTTCAGTTCACCTGATATATACTTTCACTACAACTCTTGCGAAAAAAATATTCGAAAATCATGTGTTAATTATTCTACCTACTGTAATAAGGAAGGTCATAAATCATTATGAAGCAGATTGTTGAAAGGAATATTTTTTCAGAGAAATGCAAATGTTTGGAAGCTCATTAAAATAAAATTTCATCATGATAGCTGGTCAAGTAAGATTTATCGATATTGGTCATGGTTGAGATTTTGACAAAGGAGCATGAAAAGTTAAGTGTTTGCGTTTAATGATCAAGATGCAAATTATAATCTATCAAGGCTTTAATGATAACAAGAAGTCGAGTCAGTAGATATTTGAGGAATATGAATTTATTTCAAGGGTAACTGCCTTCAGAATCCAGAATCATACTTATGCTTTGATTTTACTTCTATGTATAAATTTGATGTTTTTTCAAGCTAGACTATAGAAGATAAATAGATATTACACAATAAGAGGAGAATGTCAGCCAAAGGGAAATTACCTTCAATTTTGAAATTCTATTGTTGACAGTTTCTTCTAAATCTTACATGAAAAAATATCAGAATATACTGTGAGAAAAGTTTCAGATTTGAAAGTAGATTTTCTTCGTGAAGTTTAGTCCCTTAGTGGTAAAATGATATGGTACGGCTTTCTCATTGTTGTTCCTATAAAAGTCCATGGAATCTTGCAGTGACAGATATACCCATTGAAAATTTTATTTTTCCAATATTTCCGAATATACAGATCAGATCAAATGAGAATCCAGAATTTTATCGAAAAATGACAATTCGAAGGTTCATTCAGAATATCATATGGATAATATGGTCAGAAGATCACAGAATATTGGATGTTTGAAACAAAAAATTTGAATTTTTTTTTTCAAATTGTTCTAATGACACGATCATCACGAAATTTCGCACAAAGTAGCCCATCAGCATTTCCAAAAAGTTAAATCTCTATTGAGTTAGTCTTTTTTGAGTTATTCGGAAAAAAACGACGATATCGAAAAGAAAACCACGAAACTTTATATATTTTGTCCCAATCTCCAGAAATTAAGGTCGTATCATGATGAAATTTACTACACTTCTGTAAAATATGATGCTCAAGGTATGAGCATTCGTTGTTTTCAGATTCAATGATTAGTTTCCAAAAAAATCTATTTTTTCGACAAAAATTTTGAAAAAAAAATATTCTATGAATTTAATGATATTGTGATCTCAACGGAATTCTTGGAAAGTGGTGCTCTGATATGCCTCAACTTACTGTCCAGTTTTAATTCAATCGTATCATTAGTTCCTGAAATATCAGGAAATTAATCTCAAAATTTCGAATGACCATAACTAGGAAACCATCCGACCGATTTGTCTCATTAACGAACTTAACCGATGGATTCCAATGCGCGACATAATCTGAAAGCTTCAAGTCGCTAGCTTGCTTTTTTCGACAGTGATCGTGTCGTCCGGATAGAATCGATTTTGGCACCGGATTCGTCATCAGTGAGTCCAACCTATATTCGTTCGAATATATCCGAAAATTACAGACATTTGGACAAAACGATAGCACGCTGTTCCCCAGAACATGTACGCAAAAAAGGTTGCTTATAATTAACAATACTGCAGCAACGCAAACGATTGTAACGTTTCAGTATATATCACTCCTTCATCAGACATGTTTTTGATTAATTTTTTTCTCCCAAAAACTGCCCTTGGCTATAATAATATAACCCTGCAGTTCAAAAGAGAGTTTGTCATAAAAAACAATTTTAATTAATCTTTAATTGTTCTGTTTCAGATATTGGGAGTGAAAACCCAGAAAAAGCCTACAAAATGACGTCAATTTGACGGAAGTCTCACAAAACGGAACATCGAGAGAAAATAATTCCGAAAATTTTCTCTTTTGCTTGATGAAAAAGTCAGATTTGTACTCTGAAAAGCATTAGGCAACCTTTTTATCCAAGAAACTGCCATTGACAACTAGTTTAATACGGCGCAATACGCAAGAGCGATATACGTGAAAAAACAATTTTATTTAGTTTTAATAGGAATTGGTTTCACGGAGAAGAAAGAGCTCCAGTAATAATAAATAACATAATCACAAGGACGAATATCCGTCGATAAATCAACAAATATTTCCCCTTGATCAGAGCTAATCATCCAATCGACCAAAACACCTACACCGAAGAAGTGGATCCAAGTAGAATGACTGCAATATCGCAGTTACAGCGACCTGATGCGACAAAAGGATGAACGTCATACACATCGATCAAAGTATTCTGCACACGAAGGTGAGACTCGCAAGATGCTCCTGGCAGATGGCACGCTGTATGTTGTTATACTGCAGCGGTCCTTCTGAAAGGTAACAAGTATAGAGAGATCTCTCTACGGTTTATCTGAGTTAAGTTGACCTGACGATCAATAACAATTGTGAAACAGCTGTAGTCATTCTATTTGGATCCGCTTCTTCGGTGTAGGTGTTTTGGTTGATTGGATGATTAGCTCTGATCAAGGGAGAAAGAATATTTGTTGATTTATCGACGGGTATTCGTCCTTGTGATTATGTTATTTAGTTTTAATATTTCGGTTTCAGATATTGGTGGTGAAAAGCCATAAAAAACTCACAAACTGAAGCACAATCCTCCCAAAGTAAGTTTTAATCGATACTTAAACCATAAATTATCGATTTAAACTCCTTTTACGAGGAATCTGCATAATTTTGTGGGTGTTAACTGGGTTTTCACTTCCAACATCTGAAACAGAACTATTAGCAATTAAATAAAAATTTTCATGGAGAACACCCTTGCGGATTAAACTATTTGTCAAGAAGAGTTTCTTCAACAAAGCGAACTGGTTTCAGTATACAAATCTGACACCTTCATCAGACAAACACAGAATTATGTTCTTTTGATTAACCGTTTTCGCCCTAGAAACTGCCCTTAATAAATAGTTTAATCCTGCAATCCGCAAGGGCATTTTACGTGAAAAACCAATATTATTTAATTTTTTATTATTCTGTTTCAGATATCGATAGAGAAAACCCAATAAAATACTACTCAATAAAGTCCTAAATTATTTTTACTTTCACTATAGCTGCGAACATTTTTGGAATGGTCGATGTGTTTGCATCAGGGCGGACAGAATGCCTGTGTTTTTCCAGATTTTGATTCTAGAATCGACTCAAACTAACGCAAGTACACTATGACTTCCAAAATATACAGTGTGTTAATGTGAGAAGGTACCTACCACCCTTAATGTCTGGACCCCCATGAAAAATTTAAAAAAATGCAGAAAAAGGTAAACTTCGGTTCTTAGAAGGACATTCTATGTCATTGGTTCAATTCAATGTGTATCAACCCTGTAAGCGTGATAGCATCAAACTCTAAATCATTGAATGGAAAGGAGGTTTGAGTGGCACCTTTTTTCAAAGGTTATTTCTCACCATGCCATACCTTTTTATAATCTAAGTTCTGAGTTACGAAGGTGAATATAGATTTACCTTCACCAGGCTGATAATAGAATAAAACTTTTTTTATAATAAATTTAGTATGTTAGAAAATATATTAAAAATGGGTTGCCTGAAAAATCCTGGACAAAATATTTTTAATTATTTTTTAAAGAATCTATTTCTTACCTAGACAAACTACTGGTTTGCCAGGTATACACAGGTATGTCGATGCCAGGTACTTTCACTTGATAAATAATAATAGATAAGCTTTTATATCAGCATAAGCGCTGTTTTATTGTGAACAAGTTGACATAGGGTTGTCTGATAATTATGGCATAGGGTTGTCTGCAAATATTCGGTCCTAATAGAGGTTTGCGAATTTTTAAGGTTTAAATTTCAACGCATGTGGAAGTGAGTGACAGAGAGATCTGAGGTATCCGAGGTATCGAATCACTCTTCATTCTGTTGATATAATATATTATTGCAGTTTATAAAATTATAATAATAATAACACAGTTCTTTATTCACCCTGAAAAGGCCATCGACCGAAGTCCTTCAGCCTGTGTAGCAGTTTATATTTATTTTATGAGAAATATATTTATATAATGACATTTTAAATTTCCATGTGTACGTTGCAGACATTTCGAAGAACCACCTAAAAATTGGCTATTTACCAACTATATCAGAATTTCAATATTCACATATGTAACCTGGAAGCAAGATACAAATCCAAAATGTCTGAATACAGCAGCTATTTGAATGTTGGTCCTAAGTCTAGAAAATGAAGAAAGAATTGGATTAAAGTGGGGCTGAAGAAGGCAATTATAAATTACCTCCTCATCCACATCAACAATGGAATAAGGATGGAATCCCTTGCAGGGTCTCGTGTCTATTCTGAGACAAATAGTAAATTACCCCTATTAAAGCCTACAAAATCAGGATCAAATAGGGGGTGATAATTAATTTTTTATTGATTTCTTCTTAAGCTGATATGCCATAAAATATTTTCTTCAGAAGTTACAATGTCAAGTTCTTCAGAGTGAAAAAACTGGTGGTATTTAACTCTAAAGATTAAAAATGAAAAATCTGGTGTCATTAGTTAGCCTATTTTCATCACTACTGTCTCTCCATAAATTTGTCAATTTTTTTCTCCGTCTTTAATTTATTAGTGGACACTCACCTTTAGGAAAAAGCTGGCAAAAATATGTAAGTGATGTTTAGATGGAGATAGTATGAGGTAGAAAAAAAATTCAAACTAGTGACTCAATTAACTGCTATTCTTTGAAGGAAAATGGAATGAATCATCAATGCCTTTTTCTCCACGTACCATTGCAAACTAGATACTCAATTATGCTTCATCCTTGCGACATCAGTTTCGCCATAATCGTCCTAGCAATGGACAGTTTTATGCAGCTAACAACTTTAACAAACATATCTTGTGGAAACTTCAATTCGTCGCAAATTCAACAATCAGTTATGGAATTTTCACATTTTTTGTAGAAACGAGCGTGTAATAACGACATTCTTCAGTAATTGCGTGTAACTGCGATGCATTTTGATTTCGTAATGTTGCAATCGACAGTGCCGGATTGAGCCAGGTTTTCCTTGCGACTATCGACTACTAATCTCGGTGCAATATCTTATACTCTCAAGAGCACGTCCGAAAAAAGAATAATTTGCTACAAAAGTATGGAGAACTGAAGGTTATATAGCTGTAAATAGATGCGTTAGCATGCATATCGTATAAATTTAAGTTTCGAACTAGTGAGAACCATTAATAAATCCTAGCGATCGATTCACCTTTTTGGTCAGTTTAAAGATGTTGTCAAAAAACCAAGTCAAGAATGTGTGGTATCGGAGGTGCCATTTTTTAGAATTGTCGGATTTGAGGATTTTTCAAGAATTCTCGGTATTTTCGAATCGCCACGTTCTTCAGTTTTCTGGTTGTTGGATCTATCTTACAACTTCATCCCAAAATAATTGAAATGTCGTCTTAATTTTTCTGTTCTGAATTTAAGCTCGCATGATTATCTGATTGGAAGATAAGTCCCTCATCATTTTAGGTTTCTCTTCGTGTCTTGTTAGCATTTGTAATTTGATTGCACATTACATATGAATTTATATTTGGCTTATTGACTTGTCCGAATTTCACTTTTTGTATATTTTCAATTTTCATAATTTCTTTAATTATCAATTTCACATATCACTTGTTTTAATTTCATTCAACGAAATTTCATATGCTGATTCAATTTATTTATTGCTGATTCAATATTTTTGGCTTTAATTGTCACATATTCTTCATGACATTATTATTTAAAAATTAATTTGTATCGGATTTCATTCTGCTTCACTTCATATTTTGATTGCTTATAGAATATTTACCGACTGCCTTGTATTTAATTTCATTATATTCAAAAGAATGGTAACACTTGTTCTGAGTGTATTTAAGATATTCTCGGTAGCAGAATTTTTAAAATTTTTTATTTTCGTAATTTTCGAAGTGACAATAACATTACAGATTCGATTTGTACTATTAATCAATTGTATATTTGTGAAAATTTTATGGATATTAGATTGATTAGTTCAGAAGTGTAAGTTCTGATTTCCACATTATTAAGGCCCATTTAACCTATTCATGATTGAGTCTCGACGCTCATGGGGATCATCGAATTGGACGAACCAAATTCACCCAAACTCAAGATTTTCAAATCAGATATTTATTAATCTTCCGGTCTATATCCTTCGTAAAGAAGACGGGGGTTAACCAAGCAAACACTATTCCCGAAATTTAAATGAAATTTCAGGTCGTCTTCAACTTCCAGAAACCAAAGAAACACTCTGAAATTCTATGCTCAGATAAATAATTATGACATTAAATGAATTGTAATGGATTATTGTCTTTTGGGGTTGCTGAAAGTCACTAATGAATAAATAAACTGGAAATAGGACCAAGAACAGAAAAAATTTCACAAGTTTCCTATATCAGTGGCAACGTTTCGTCGGATTGACATGTCGCTACTTCAGGCCAGAAATGTATCAACTCAACAATTCCGGATAAACAGCATCTAGACCACAATGAATATTACAAGTTTCTCATAATAAGAATAATGTACTATAAAATTCTCCTTTCTATGTCAGTGTAGGTCTATTTATATATTCTAATGAATGAGTTTTTCCTTGATAGCTCGGAAAGTTTTTCATTTTTGGTATATGGTTTGCTTAGGTAACCTTCTTTCTCACGTAGAATCAGCTGAAAAATTTGAAGATATAAAGGTTTATATTTCAAAATCTTAATTTGTGATGGATTCACTGACCAAGTTGATTATCCTCTCATGAATAACCTGTACATTTTCGATCCAAGACTTGAAGACCCGGATTGGTTATCGATAATAATTAAATTATTGTCCCAATATTTTTGGAAATACAGATATGATCCAGTTGGACTTAGGCCTTGTTGAAAAATTATTTGTGAAGAAATGGCTTCAAATTTGAACAAGAGAGTATAAGTTCCTGACTTTTCTAGAATTCTTGAAATATTCCTGGATCTCTATTGTATTGAAAAATTCAAATTTTCAAACGTTTTCGTGTGAAAAAAGCTATTTTCATTATAGGTATAGCAGCAAGTAACAGTTTTCTACCCATTGGGATTCGAAATTATCCAAGCAAGTGATTTTGAAGGCTATAATAATAAAAATGAATTAAATCAAATTGAATGAAGAAATTGTTTTTTGCAACTTCCACTTCAAAATAGGATTCAAGTTTCAATACTAATAAAAATTATAGAAATTAGGACGGATTCCATACTCAACTGTAAATTCAGTGTATCAATGAGTTGGTGTACACGACGTATTCGAATCGGATACTTGGAAACGAATTGATTAAAAATATATGTTTAACGGCACTTTCCTTCTTATTGTGACGACAACAAAATTCTTCTGAGCTTTCTCCATGTACAGAGTGGGCAAAATTCGTTGTCTACTGAAGGGATCTCGAGAACTATAGCAGCTAGAAGAAAACTGATAGGACATTCTCTCTTTTTTCCTGACAAATTCGAATCTGAAAGCAGATCCAGCTTATCGCGCATAGAACTTGGGTTAGGAGCGAAAATTGAGAAATTGTCATTTTCAATAATGCTGAATAACTCGCATGTTTGAATTCGTATTCGAAATCTGTTGATACGTTCTACATGCACTTTTTTAGAAGTAATTCAAATACAATATGACTGAATTTTTAATCCAGTCATTTTCGAGAAATGAGAAGGATTTTGGATTTTTTAAATGTAAACTATAGTCGAAAGTTCTCTTATCTTGCTTCAAAATTTTTGCTGATTTCAAAAATGTATCATATATCGCTATTCACATGAATATCACATGAGAAAAAATTCAATACTTTTTTCCTGCTTTTCTATTCACTGTTGAATTATGAGCAGGCTGACGTTACTATAGCGAGGATTGAATATGCATTATCTTTGTGTGAACTTCCGCCTCTATGATTGGAATCAGCGATTACTGAATAAATATTTCTATGGTTGATTTGTCATAGTTCTTAAGATTAGCAATAGCAAATCTGTTTAGTATCCCTAATAGCCCGAAATATTCCAAATTACGAAAAATTCGATATTTTGGTATGCTATATTCAAGCGAATGGAAATAGCCGAGTTGCAAGGGAAGTGTTTTTCGAGAAATATCCAGAACGACATATCTAATAATATATATAATGCATATTCAATGGTCGCCATGGTAACGCCAGCCTACTTATAATAATTCAACAGTGAATAGAAAAGCGGGAAAAAAGTATTAAACTTTTTCTCATGTTATATTCATGTGAATAGGGACATATGATACATTTTTGAAATCAGCAAAAACTTTGTAGCAAGATAAGAGAACTTTCGACTATAGTTTACATTGGAAAAACCCAAAATCCTTCTCATTTCTCGAGAATGGCTGGATTAAAAAATTCAGTCATATAATATTTGAATTACTCCTGAAAATTGCATGTAGAACGTATTTTTGAATACGATTTCAAACGAGCGAGTTATTCATTATTGAAAATGACCATTTCTCAATTTTCGCTCATAACTAAAGTTCTATGCGCTATAGCCTGGATCTGTTTTCAGATTCGGATTGGTCAGGAAAAGGGAGCAAGAGAATATTTTTTCAGTTTTTTTCTAGCTGCTATAGTTCTCAAGATCCCTTCAGTAGACAACGAATTTTGCGCACCCTGTATATTAGAAACATGCTGTAGCAAATAGCTTATAAATCCAATTTATCGTTCACTTGTAAGAGAATTATCGCCATCTAACTCCTCAGAATTCCCTGGGATATCGAAATGACAAAGTGTGAAACTATTCAAGCTTAACATTTATTTCACCACTCACTTGGCAGAAATGCATGGTATTCATTGGGACTAATTGTAGAAGAAGATTTCAGCCGCTTTTTGAATAGAAACAGATGATGTCTGTTCACCTAGATTCTAGGGTGTAGAATATGGTTGCATTTCATTTTAATTTGCTTGAGTGAGGGTAATACGATTGCTATTGGCTACAATGTTATCAAATTTATCGAATATATTCAAACCAAATATTTAGAAATAATAATAATAAAATATTTGATAATTTTTCATCATGAATCTCTTCATTAAATCTAGCAAATCGTAGAAACAAGAAAGAGTTTCATCAGACCCTGGAGGTATCTACCTCCAAACACGCTGGATTATTGGATTTCATCGACATTCAGCTGATTGAAATAAAAACTCAAGTACATTTCGAGTAAAGTGATACGCCACCTTACGAGACTTTCAAGACCAGCCAGATTATCGTCCCTACCTCTGGAACAGACTTTACCAAAGTGTCGTTTCGAACTAAGACATGGCGGTCTAGTCTTGTTCCCGAGAGTCACTTCTAGAAAACGATACTTTCTTCGGCAGCAGTATGTCTTACGAAAATCAGAATTTTATTTTCTCAATTGGTATAATTCAACTAACAAATGAAATAATTTTCAATTTCCGCTAAATTTATTAGTTTTCACAACAGAAGTTTCCTCCTTCCATGACTTTTTCAAGTGAGTATATGTAACTTACTTAGATACATATATACTCACCTGAAGAAACAATACCACGTGGTTGTAAATTACAGCCACGCAACACAGCCATATTTAAATGTCATCAAATCTCGCTTACATCTCAAGGTCAGGCCGCTGGACCCGCTCTACATGCTGAAACGTTGCCCCAAGGCGCGTGAAATATTAGAATTTGGAGACATTTCGACGTTTATAGGAGAAAACGGGATGTCGCTCTGCAGGCTTCAGTGAGTATTTTTCTGAAATTTTTTTTTGGGATGTACTTAACTATTTTGTGAGCATGCGCAATGTTGGTTATTTTCCCATTTATCACTACATTTCAGTTTTATTTTCCCGAAAATTCATGAATATAAAAAAGTGACAACATTGCGCATTCTTACAATTTTTTTCAACCATTTGCACAAAAAATTTTTTTTGAAAAAACGAAGTCCGGCCTCCAGAAATCCCCCCGTTATATTCTAGATATTGTTTGCTCTCAGGATATGGAAAAGAAAATGTCGGGGCATGGGTATACCATTAAGTGAGACAATTCTCTACACTCTGTGTTTTGCCGACGATCAGGTGGTCTTGGCCCAAGAATACGAAGATCTAGAGTACATGACACGGAAACTTATAGAGGAGTACGACAAGTGGGGCCTAGAAGTAAACATCAGTAAGACAGAGTATATGTGTATTGGCGGAAAACAACAGGATTTGGTACTGCAGCAGCAAGTTATAAATAAATGCAGCAAATACAAATATCTTGGAGTACAGATCAGAAACGACGGAAGTATGGATGAGGCGATAAAACATCGAAACAACCTAGGAAGAACAGCAATCAGGCAACTAAATGGAATACTATGGGATAAATCAATTTCAAAAAACAACAAGCACAGAGTGTACGATTCCATAGTCAAAAGTATATCATCCTACGGTAGTGAAATATGGCCATTAAAACAGAAGGCTCTCCGCTCACTCGAAGCTATGGAAATGGATTATTGGAGAAGAGCGGCCGGTAAGAGTAGATTAGACAGAGTGAGGAATGAAAGAATTCTTGAGATAATGAAAGTTGAACATCGAATTACTGACGACATCAGAGAAAAACAACTGAGGTGGTACGGGCACGTCCAGAGAATGGGTAACGATCTTAGACAAAGGAGGTAAGGTAACGATAGACTGCCGAAGCAGGTCCTAGAGTGGATGCCACATGGAAGAAGAAAAAGGGGAAGACCTAGATTGAGTTGGAGAGAGGGAATAACTAGGGACATGAGATCGAGGGGGATAGAAGATAACCTATGGGAGGACCGAGACAAATGGAGGCTGGAAATCAGAAGACGTCGAAGAACGTTGTGCACTGATCAATATATATATACGGACGGAAGTTATTGTGTTTACGCTGTCAGCCGTTAGTCCGACCGTAAACACAATAACTTCCGGAAGAATCGACTTAGCAACTCGATATTTGTAGAGTAGGTTTGGGGCTTAATTACGAAGGTCGAATTCATGAATGGGTAAAATCCGCACAATGATTCCGCAGATATACCCATTCAAAATTTTATTTTTCCAATATTTCCAGAAATACAGATTAGATCGAATTGAAATCCAGTAATTTATCGAGGAAAAATCTAGGGAAGTATTGCTGTGAATGCAGCAGCTTTCGCACGCAAGTTCAAATTCGTTGCTGAAATGGTCATCTACATTGAACATGCGCGCAAAAGCTGCTGCCTTCATGGCAGTGCTTTTCTAAATGTTTCGAGATTTTTTCCAATATTCTGTTGGATTTGAATCCTGCGAAAAATTGTTTTTATTTTTGCACGCGATTATCACGTGTCGATAAGAAAAAAGTCGAGATATTGAATTTTCTCTGAAACAAATGCATTTTCTAGAAAATGCAGTGGTATACCTGATATTTTCCGTTCTAGTTCACATCTCTCACAGACGGCACAGGTTTAATTAAAATATTTTTCATATCAAAAATGACTGTTGATGCCTTGATAGCGTATTTGATGGAAATATCTAGAAATATAGTTAAGAGGTTTTGGAGAAAATTTTCACGAAGTTTTCTCCTTGAAATCGCCTAAGGTTTCACACCATTTAGGATCCGCAACTTATTCTAAAACATCCTGTAAATTCTCACTTTTAACTTGCAACTAATGTGCAAAAGAAGATAAATGTGTGTCTGAGTAGGAAGAAGGTTCCCGTTATGCTAACGCAATCAGGCAATCGTTACGGCTAGGTCAATATGTCAAATTCTTGAGCTCAAACACGCCTTGAAGCTAATGTGTGACTGATGTGTATGTGAATTGAGTATGGAGGAATCTTAGATTCGAGAGACGTTCTATAATATCAACGTTTGGAGAACTATCACGGTTACTACCCAGCAATCATATAGTGTTGTGAGAATATTTCTTGAGGATTTTCTATTTCTTCCTGAACTGATTTAGAACTGAATAATTACCAAAAATCTAGAAAATAACTGACGTTATGTAAGCAGCTTTTACGCTCATGTTCGAATTCGTTGCCAAAGCAGTAATATTTTCGCACCAAATGCACTTCAGGTGATCTCCTTTGAACAAGCGCGTAAAAGCTGCTGACTTCACGTCAGTGCTTTGCCAGGTTCTTCAATCAAGTACTGGATTTCAGTTTAGTCTTTTCTATATTCTTGGAAATGACAGCCGATCGTAAAGACAATAATTTTCGAAAGAGATGACTTAAAAACTCGATATTTGTAGAGTAGGTTTGGAACTCGATTACTACTGCCAAATACGTGAATGAGTAAAATTCACTAAATGTATTTCGCAGATATACCCAATCGAATTTTATTTTCCGAATATTTCCAAAAATACAAATCAGGTCGAATAGACGACTTCGGCCCAAGTTGCCAACCCACAATTTTCTTCATAAATTTACGATTACTGGGGAACGGGTATTTCAGGACAAATTCGACATCATAAGGTTTGCGTTATATATAAATTTCCGTAAAAGATGCCTCGGCTCTCAAACGAGATAATTCCTTTCAAATATAGGGTTTTGTTGAGATCATCTCTGATTGGCTGAAATTGAAATTGGGATTCCTGATTTCATGTCAATAGTGTCAAATTTATATAGGATATGTTCCGCTAATCAACTTGGTTATTTCGGTTACCGGATTTCCATTCCGTGAATATGAAATATTCCATTGGTTTTTGAAAATAAGGTTAATTATGGAATTTGATTGATGAAAAAGCAATCTTTTTGTCACCAGAACGACAGTCAATGTTCTATGCATGATGTAAGCAAAATATGGTTATATGGTAACATACCCATGGCATAGAACAATCCATGATGTTTTACTTACATCATGGAACGATCCTTATTCACCTTATGATCTATAGACCATACTTAGTAATGTTTTCATTGTTGATTATTGTCTCGTCTATGTTCTATGGATCATAATGTAAATAAAGATTGTTCTATGCTATGGATATGTTATCATAGAACAATGGCCATCGTTCTGGTGACAGAAAGAACGTTTTTTCATCGATCAAATTCCGTTATTACCCTTTTTTCAGGAACCAACCGAATATTTCATATTTACGGAACAGAAAACCGACAACCGAACTTGCGCGCAAAAGCTGTTGACTTCACGTCAGTGCTTTTCTCATTTTTTTTTCGATGAACTAATGGGTTTCCATTTTGTCTAATCTGTATTTTTGGATATATTGAAACAATAAAATTTTGAATAGATACATCTACGGAATCATTGGGCGGATTTTACCCATTCACGAATGAGTCCTTTGTAATTAAGCCCCAAACCTACTCAAATATCGAGTTTCTAAGTTGTTTCTTTCGGAAGTCATTGTGTGTACGGTCAGCCCTTTCTTCCGGAAGTCGATATTTGTAGAGTAAGTTTGGACCTTAATTAGGAAGGCCGAATTAGTGCATGGGTAAAATCCACCCGATGATTCCGCAGATATACCCATTCAACATTTTATTTTTCCAATATTTCCCAACATACAGATACGGTCGAATAGACGACTTCGGCCCAAGTTGCCAACCCACAATTTCCTTCACAAATTTACTTTCACTAGGGAATGGGAATTTCAGGACAAATACGACATGATAAGGTTCGCGTTATTTATAAATATCCGTAAAAGATGCCTCGGCTCCTCAAACAAGATAATTCCTTCCAAATATAGGTTTTTGTTAGGCTGAAATTTAAGTTGGGATTCCTGATTTCATGTTGATAGTATCGAATTTATATAGGAAATGTTCCGCAAATCGACTTCGTGTTTTCGGTTGCTCCTTTTCCGTTCTGTAAATATAAAATATTCGGTTGGTTCCTAAAAAAAAGGTTAATTAAGCAATTTGATTGGTGTAAGAGCAATCCTTCTGTCACCAGAACATAGACATATTAAGCCTATGCACCAGAACTACAATTAAGCTACCTTTTGTGCGAGGGAGATTCGGGTATTTGGGTAATCGGAGATTCTTCCCTATTGGCCGACGACGATCCGTCGTCGGTCAATAGTGTGAATCTCTCAGCCAATGTGGTGAATCTCCAATTACATAAAGTTTCGAATCTCCCTCGCACAAAAAGACCCTTAATGTTTTATGGTAACATATCCAAAGCATAGAACAATCTTTTTTCACCTTATGATCCATAGACCATACCTAGTAATTTTTACATTGTTGATTGTTGTCTCTTTTATGTTCTATGGATCATAAGGTAAACAAGGATTGTTCTATGCTATGGATATGTTACCATAGAACAATGACTGACGTTCTGGTGACAGAAAGAACGGAATTATCTTGTTTGAGGAGCCGAGGCATCTTTCACGGATATTTATAAATAACGCGAACCTTATTAAGTCGAATTTGTCCTGAAATTCCGGTTCCGCAGTGAATTTATGACGAAAATTGTGGGTTGGCAACTTGGGCCGAAGTCGTCTATTGAAAGCCATTATTCCATGGAAAAACGACGAAGGTTCATGCCATGATGTAAAATACATGGTGTGCTCATCTGAAAAATGAGTGACGTCAGCAAGATTAAAATACAAATTGAGTTGTATATTCTGTGCTTTGAATTATCATGCAAATTCGAAGCACAGAATATACAACTCCTTGTATTTTAATTTGGCTGATGTCACTCATTTTTCAGATGAGCACACCATGTTTTTTACATCATGGCTCCTACAGAATATCATGAGGATAACATGGTCAGAAGATCACAGAATATTTACAGTCGGTACCTCAAAACTTTTGACTTCCGATCAACTCGTTGATTAAAGTTTGTATTCGATGGTTATGTTGAAAATAAGCTGAAATCGGGCACAGAATTGACTGTTGACTGACAATCAAGCCTTTGACCGGGCAATCAAAGGTTTGTGAAACCGGCCGTTAATATTTGAAAAAAAAAATTTGAATTTTTTTTTGCAAATTGATCTAATGACACGATCGTCACGAAATTTTGCATATTTGCCTTCAAGCATTTCCGAACTAGCTGCCAAGTTTCATCTTGATGGAATAAGTATTTTTTGAATTATTCTGGAAAAAACAACGATATCGAGAAGAAAATCACGAAATTTTATATATTTTTCCCATTATCTCCAGAAATTGTGGTCGCATCGAAATGAAATTTCTTACACTGCTGTAGAATATGATGTTCAAGGTATGAGCAGAATATTTTTCTGGATTCAACATTTTAACAATTAGTTTCCGAAAAAAAATTTTTTTTTTTTTTTAATTTCGAAAAAAAATTTTTCCAAAATTTACTGAGAGTGTAATCTTAACAGAATTTTGTGAAAATTTGAACGTTAAGATGCTCCCACTAACTATCAAGTTTTAATTTGATTGCATGAGTAGTTCCTGAAATATTAGGAAAATAATCTCAAAATTTCAAATGACCATAACTCCGAAACCATTAGACCGATTTGTCCCTTTAACGAACTCAACAGGCGCATTCGAATGTGCGACCTAATCTGAAAGTTTCAATTCGCTAGCTTGCTTCTTTCGACGGACGGTCGACCGGACAGAATCGATTTTGACACCTAAGTCGTCATCAGTGAGTCCAGCCTAGTCTTTGAGACCATTTTTAGGAAAAAACGACATCACGTTGTTTCCCAGAACATGCGCGCAAAAAATTTCATTCGTGCACTGCTTTTGTTTTTCGAAATGGAAACGAACAAGGGATTTCACGGAATATTCCGCTTATGAGGAAAGATAATAAAAGAAAAACAGTATAGCACTTCAAAATTACCAATGAAACAACGCAATAGAATAGAACATTCTATTTATGATACCTCACGCATGATTAAAACCCTGAATTCTGGTTCCTTGAAATCTAAGATTTCGACCCACAACCTAAACTAAAATCACATTCCAACGATTTTCACTCCAGACTACTGATGCTCGGTCTTTTAAGTACTTAGCTGTGAAACCAAATCTATTCCTATTGGAGCTGCAGGGGTGAGGAAAATTATATTGGCTCACAAATCCAAAAAAAAAACATTTTTTTGGCCTCAAAACTGTACCAGACTTAAAATCTCTGGTGATTTTCTAGGTGAATATTTTTTTCCGAAACGAATCCACAGAGAATTATCCAATCACCAACTGCCATCTCACCTCAGGCCACAGATTAAAAAGACATTTCTAACGTCTATAATATGTGCCTCAGGCAAAGTATTATAATCTGGTACATATTAGCATTGTATAAAGTCTTTATAGAATGTTATTAGTCTAGAAGCTGGCCTATTCCACAATACCTCTATCTATGAACCTTGCACTGAACTAAATAGTTTGCTCCCCAAATTATTCAAGGCTGGCAACACAACATATTACCATTAGGGTAGAATCCCTTGCGTTGGGTCACGACCAGTTATGTACCTTATCTCCCCAACAGTAGATGGCACACTCTACGCTTCAACTGAATACTGTGTACAGATTCACTGACGGGTAAGGACGGAGTTGTTTAAAATGGTGGCCACTTCTGTCAGTGTGGAAGTACGTATGTAGGGCGGGGAGATTGGTGAAATTCGCGATCTTTTCAACCCTTTCAAAGAATATTTCTAAACTGCCGACAGTATTTCAGCTATATTTGGAACGTGTCAGGAAATCTAGTGTACCAATACCTCACCGAAACTTTGTGTTTTGACATTCAATTCTATTAAGTGTAAGAGTGTGTGTGACAACCTAATCAGAGGTAAACAATACATCTCACATCTCTTTTCAACTCGTAAGTCTCGCATAAATTCTCTTAGATATGCAGTATGACTTCTTCCTGTTTGTACATTTTTCATGAATTGTTATGGGTTTTCGACTTTAGTGGTTCTTGTAGGGTTCACGTGGTTAATTAAGTATTCATTTGGGGCATTTTCTTGAGAAGCAATCGATGGTTGATTTCTTTATCAAAAGCAAGGCGCAGGTTCCGAAGGATATACATAAACTTAACTAAAACCAACTTTAAATGGCCTTGCGGTATTGACACGAGGTAATTCAATTATGGTAATTTGAGGTGACTTATTCTGAATCGATTCAGTTTGAAGAAGCATATTCTTGGAGTGGAAGTATGTATATACTTCTCATTGAAAAGGTCTTCGACCATCAGATGGAGTCATGGAGTGGTCACTGACTTTTAGCGATTATTTTACCGTGCTGACTAATTTTTACTTGTTGAGATATTTAAGAAACTGCCTCTATTAGTATGCAAATGATTGCATCGAAATAAAATACGACTCTGAAACTGTTAACTATGTGAAAGGTATGTTACGAACTCAGGAGATAAAAATGTTCAGGAAATAGCTAAATCTACTTTTTAGCAAATTTGCTAATCAAGATAAGAGAAATTAATTGTTTATGGGTATTCGACATAGAATTGGTGAAAAAAACACTTCAGTGGCAATTGAACTGTCTTGAACTATGTGCTAGTATGATAATGGCTGAAATAATTTTACCTTTATACCTCTTGCGACCTGATGTAAATTGGATGAAAATTCTCCACGAAGTTTGTGGGATATCTGATACTGCTAGAATAGCTGTAACATACGTAAGAACCCGTACCGAATCTTCATCCTCCGGTCAAGATTATCTCTTCTGGATTATTTATAAAACAAATGATTCGAACCTTGATTCGAATCTGAAACCATGCGGGCATCAATTCCTGCAAAGATGTGTTAAATATGAATTGAGATTCAAAACCGTGAAGAAAACAGAAAACTTCAAATTTATGTCAAATCAAGTTCGTGAGAACTGAAGTGATTTGCTAGTTTGACCAATACATTGAGGTGGTAGAATTTAAACACTGGTTCTGATGAACTCATCTAATTAACATCTGTAACCTATTCACTTATTGACATGTAACTTCATGAATTTGAGTATTTGTTAGTTATGTTTGGACCGAGGTTTGGACTATCCGAATGCATTCCCTAGATTATGACAACAGAAATGTAATTACGTTGTTGGTTCAATGTATTGCAATGACTTCACGAATCCATTATAAAACTAAATCTGAACTCGTATGTTTAATACCACGTCTCGATGTGCACTGTAACACTTTTGACACTAATTTGTGTCTGGAATTTTGTTTCTATGCTCCGATGTAGATACGTGTTTGAAGGAACTTCCCAAATATCAGAATCCATTACAGATTTGAAGAAATTGAAATTTGTCAAACCCCGAAATAATATAAATAATCTCGTGTCAGCCAATTCCAATAGAAGACTTCGGTCCAAGTTGCCGACCCACGAATTTCGTCCAAATTTACTATCTCTGTGGAAGGGGAATTTCAGAACAAATTCGACATGATAATGTTCGCGTTATTTATAAATATCCGTAAAAGATTCCTCGACTCCTCAAACAAGATAATTCCCTCCAAATATAGGTTTTTGTTAAGATCCTCTGCGATTTGCTGAAATTTGAGTTGTGATTCCTGATTTCGTGTCAATAGTGTCCAATTTATATAGGACATGTTCCGCAAATCGACTTGATTATTTCGGTTGCCGGTTTTCCGTTCGATAAATATGAAATATTCGGTTGGTTCCAGAAAAAAATTTCAATTAAGGAATTTGATTGATGAAAAAGCAATCCTACCATCATCAGAACGACAGTCAATGTTCTATGATATAATATCCTCGATAATATCGATAGCATAGAAAAATCTTTATTTACTTTACGATCCATATAATCCTGATGTTTGTTTACATCATGCATATAACATAGGCGAGAACATGATGTAAGTAAAACATGGTGTGCTCATCTGTGATCGTATTTACCGATGATGACGTCACTTTTTCATTCAAATTCCAAGCACAGAATATATATTTCCTTGTATTTTAATCTTGCTTACATCACATTTTTTCAGATGAGCACACCATGTTTTTTATATCATGGGCGGGTGATTCTCCAGAAACTGAGCCCAGGCATGATACACATCAATAAATTATTCAAATATTGGAATTTTTATGTCATGTATAAATCTGATGTCAGATAATTTATTTTTCTTTTAGGTTCAAATAACTTTAATGACCATCTATTCATAACTTTTTATTTTTGTTGGTCAGTATCTCAAAATTGTCATTCCCGTGGCATGTAATTCAATTGTTCGAAAACTTAAGGCGGTAATAATTCACATTTCTGAAAAAGTGAAATCCAGATGAGATATATTCCCTGGAATATTGTACCATGCATTATGGTCTACCACATTAGTTCGAACCAAATAGCGAAAAAATTTTTTGTATTTGTAAAAAGAGGGCTGTCACAGGCGAAAATGATCATTCCCGTGGCAGATCATGAATTCCAATAAATAATTCGAATTTACCGCGTTATCCCCTCCCCAGTAGGTCGAAATGAACCGAAAAGCCATTTCCGATTGTTTATGGAGTCAGTTGTGTTTATATGGTTGAACAGGAAAGTTCTGCTGGTTAGCGAAAGTGTAAAGGTCGGTGTGTAACATCCTAGGAGTCATTTCCGTGGTGTACAATTTTTCAGGTAAAAATTTAAATTTTCTAAAAATTCATTGTATTAACATTGCATTATATCCAACATTCATAGAATATTTTGTTTTCTCATCACTAAAATATATTTATCTGGAAATACTAGAGTTAAATATCACTTTTGTCATTCCCGTGGATGTCATTCCCGTGCGAAATATACGACACGGGAATGACTGCACTACCACGGGAATGAGTATAATGACTAGATTACTAGATAATGATGAACGTAGTTTTTTTCAACAGAAATATGGCTCGTGCTGTGAAGCGAACAAGAGAAGAAGAATTGAGGATAAAGAGAGAAAAAGAAAGAGAGCGTCGTAAAAGAATTAGAGAAGATCCTGTTAAAAGACAGGAACAGAAAGAAAAAGAGCATCAAAAATATCTGAAGCAGAGACAAGGAAAAATAAAAAAAAACCATAGATGAAATGACTCCAAGGCAACAAAGGTTGCAAAGAAAGAAATGGAGAATTAACACAAAGAAGTATAGAACAGCAAAAAAACTTCATATGGAGATAGAGAAAAATTTGGCTGAAAATACTCCTCCAGAAAGTTCTGATGAGGAATTTTTAGATAGTCGGGAAATTCAACGCCAAAGGATGTCAAACAGAAGAAGAGTAGGAAGGCACAGAGAAAAAAAGGCTTTTCTGAATAAGATCTACGAATTAGAAAGAAAATTGAATAAATATAGGCAGAAGTGCCACAGAATGAAGAAAATTATCCGCGACAAAAAAAGCAATACAAAATCGCGTGCTGCCTCGCCTTCCCCAAATTCGACAACAAATACATTATTGAATGATATTGGATGTTCTCCATCGAATCCAAATATAGACAGAGTTAGAAAAAAAATCATGTTTGGGGAGGTTCTTGAGCGTCAGTTGAAAGAAAGTTATAAAGAATCAGATCAAATGAAGACGAGGATTATTATCAAAAAAATAATGTCGGGCCATATCATAAAAAAATACAAAATGAAAAAATTTGCTGCGAAAGCAATCAGATTCAGAAATGTCAGCCCTAATAAAAAGATTCTTGATTGTCGAAAAAGAGTTGGAAAATCAAGGGAAATAAGCGCTAAAATCATGAATTTCTTGAATGAAGATATAAATTCGAAATTATGTCCAGGGAAGAGGGATTTCATCAAGAAGAGAAAGATATGCAAACAGAAACGATATCTCTCTGACACACTAAAAAATTTACATCAAAGCTTTTTGAAAACTTATCCTGCGCTTCGATGTAGTTATGCTTTTTTTTGCAAAAACAAACCTTTTTGGGTTATACCCCAGAAAGTAAACAACAGAGACACTTGCATGTGTACAATACACGCCAATATGAACCTGATTGTAGAATCTCTTTTTAATAATAGAGTGGTACAATCTCGATATTTGCCAAAGATTTTAGAAAAAGTGTGCTGTGATATTAGAAGTGAACGTTGTCTCTTTAGGCAATGCAATAATTGTTATAGTTATAACATTGAATATAACACCTACATAAAGGAGAAGCAGGCTCAATATTACAAGTGGACAGTGAAGAAAGAAACTTTTTTCGATAAAAAGAGCCAGAAGGAAAAAATCTCACAGAAAACTTCTAAAAGTTGTTTCTATAAACCATTAGGTGAATTAGTATCAATGTTTGAAACTGATTTGATGGAATTCATGTCACATGAAGGAAGGATTATTCATCAATACGAAGCAATTGGCCTATTGAAGAAAAATCTCAGTACAAATGCTTTAATTATACATTGTGATTTCAGCGAGAATTATAATCTGAAGTATGCTCAAGAAACCCAATCTTTTCACTTTGGAGGTTCACGTCAGCAGATCACTTTACATACAGTTGTTGTATATTCAAAGCTCGATTCAAAGGAAGATGAAAGAGGCCTTCTGAAACCAACTAGTTATTGTTCATTGTCAGAATCTTTGAAGCATAATGCTCCAGCCATTTGGGCCCATCTATTACCAATCATTGAACAGAACATAAAAAATAAATCCGAAGTTCATTTTTTGAGCGATGGACCTTCAACGCAATATCGAAATAAATTTATGTTTTGTTTTCTTGCAAATGTTTTGCAGAAAATGTTTCCAAATATTTCTAAAATAACATGGAATTACCATGAAGCAGGCCATGGTAAAGGTGCTCCAGATGGTATTGGCGGAGTGTGCAAACGAACTGCCGATAGAGTTGTAGCCGAAGGAAAAGATGTTGACTCTTTTGAAAAATTGTTCAGTACACTAAAAGGCAACTGTCCAGGTGTACAGTTTCTCAAAATAACTGATGAGGATATAAATAAAATTGAGACCATCATGGAAAACATTCCTGTTCAAGTTTTTAAAGGAACCATGAAAGTTCATCAAGTGGTTGTTACAGAAAGCTCTCAAATATGGTTCAGGAAATTGTCATGTTTCAAATGTGACTCAGAATGTCCTGATTTCGGTATAGGAAAGTTGAAATATATAGTGGAACCAATAAACAAGGTAATCTAGTCAGTCCTCGTTATTTCAACTTCAGCTATTTTTGTCTTTTTACAGGTTAGATTCCGATATCAGGATATCTATAGTGAATCTGATGATTCCGAAAATGAAGGAAACAGTAGTATACCCCAAGAAAATCTTGAAGATTCAGTAACTCCTTCGAAAATAAAGACTGGAATCTACGTTTTAGTTGAATTAAATGAAGAAAATAAAAGAAATAAGTCTTCCTATAGATATGTGGCAGTATGCATAACTGACATTGAAGATGATGGTGAAGTTAAAGTTATGTTCTTGAAAATAATTGAAGAAAACTCTATGTTATTTAGACTTGATGAGAATGATATTTCATATGTAGCATTCGAGTCAATATTATCAGTATTACCTGAACCATCTCTAGTCTGCAAAGGAAATCGTTTATATTATAGATTTCCTTGTGTTCTAGATGTTTTTGAAAAAAAATAATATGTAAAATATGTATTTTGTGATAACCGCCCCTTTGACCAGTATTATATTTGGATATATATTGTATATATTATGGTTCCTGGAATACCTGAGTTATTTTTTGATATTATATACTATATTGAAAGAAGAAATATATTTTGTTGATATTACATGAAAGTATCGTATCATTCTCTATTCAGAATCCTGATATTGTATTATTTAATTCATTCCGGTGGAACGTCAGTCATTCCCGTGGACTTCCGTGACCAAAAATTGCACTTAAAATAGCTAAAATGCAGAAATTTTGGATGTTATTCGATTTTTCTTGAACAATAAGATTTTGATTATGACAAATATTCTAATTTGAACAAAATTTGTAAATTTTTTTGTTGAAATCAAAAGTATCGCTCAAAAGACACAGTTACCGGAGAATCACCCGGGCGTGAAAAAATCAACAACGAATAAATTAATAAGTATGGTCTATCGACCATAAGGTGAATATAGATTGTTCTATGCATGATGTAAGTAAAACATCATGGTTCTATGCCATGGATATGTTACCATAAAACATTGACTGTCGTTCTCGGGACAGAAATATTGCTTTTTCATCAATAAAATTCCTAAATTCACCTTATCTTCAAGAACCAAAAAAAATGTTTCCGGATTTTTTATCTAGAATCAGATTTCAATGAAATAGTGTGAACTTTCAGCACAATCTAATTAGCATTTCTGGAACTATTCGGAGGAAAGTATTTCGAATTTGATTGTCATTACCTAAATTACACAATAATACAGCCTCGACCACATGCGCGTAAAACTGCTTACTTCACGTCGTAGCTTTCCTGGATATTTTTTACGTTTCTTTCATAGGGGCGCTATAATTTCGCCTACAAGGATGAACTCAATATTGTCTCGATTTTGATCAAGAAAATGCTTGTTGTCAAATTCATGTTCATCTAATTCAACAGTACAGCTTCCGACCTAGAGACTAGATTTCAACAGTCCTGTCTTCGTAAATCGAGAAAATAAAATTCCGGATATATTTAACAAGTTTCAAAGATAACAACCAAATATTGAGTTGAGATTGATTCTTTCGAAAGTTTAAGTGTTAAGGACCAGCCCTCTTTGTTTTCGATTTCATCTTTCATTACATGGTGCCAGTAAGGCTACACTATTCCACTCAACTCATCTATTTGAGTATTCGCTTCCTTTCATTCCGTTTATATTGCGAGCAACTGATATATATATTCTTGTATTTTATTTTTTTCAGATCTGCAATATGAAAACACACGACTCTCGAATATAAATGTCCTCAAGATCGCTCAAACAGACCATTCAGGTCAAAATGAAGCAACATCCTACCAAGAAGAAAGCATCAACAAGAACTACCTCTGAAGATTCTGTGTCCGAAACGATATCATTCGTGATTAAAGGAAAACTCACGCCTATAAAACCAACCTACGTCGCGAAAAAAGTTGGTGTTCGCAAGAAGTTACTTAAGCCGGATTGGAAACCAGAAATCGTGAAAGCAGTGACGCGTAACCGAATGAAATGTGGCGTTGACGACCCTAAGACTTTATTTCGGGTTGCAGAACCAAAGAAAATTATTGAGGTTGATAAAATTCCTGTCGTAACACCTAAAAAATCAAGAAAAGTTGTTGATACAGCATCGTTGAAAACAAGGAAAAAACTTATCGTGAGAAATCCCAGAGTTCCTGTGAAACAAAGTGCACCCAAAAAAGTTAAGAAGCCGAAAGATGATACAACTAAAATCAAAAAAGTAATCGAGAATGATACAGCCAAGGAAAGTGTTGGAAAAACTGACAAAGAAGCATCTGAAACCGAATTGAACAAAAAGGCGATTCCTGTTTCGAAAACTAATGTCAAGAGGAAAATAACAATTCCGAAACTATTGAAGAAAGCTAACGAGGTAGTAGCAAAGAAAATCATCAAACGAGATTCTGAAGCTAAGGTAGTCAATAGGAGCAAGCCAAAGATCCCTAAAAAAGGAGTAGTCAATAAAAACAAAAGAAAAGTTGAAGTGAAACAAGATAAACTTCCAGAACAATCAACGTCTTCCAAAGAAGTGAAACCAGATTGTATAATTGAGAAATCCTTCAAAACGGAAAATAAGGACGACTCAACATCAGACGATAATAATTTAGAAGAAATCAGAAAAACTCTCAAAAGTGAAGTAACGGAAACTAAAAGATCTAAGGATAAGGATAAGAAACCTACTTTGAATAAGAAACAAGAAAACAAAGCAAAGGTACAACAGAAAAAGGATGTCATTAGGAAGATTAAGAAAGCAAGGCTGGAAGAACAGAAGTTAAGAAAACTAAAATTATATGGTTTTTGGAATGGGCCCAAAAGAAAACGAGTCGCCTCTTTGAATGCTATAGCAAAGGTTCATTGTCTTTATGAGAATGAAGGCAAAATCAGCATGCTGGACAATCCAGAAACCATTATTGTGAAAAAGGAGGTGGCGGAAAAGAGTGTCAAAATACCAGAGAAGAAAGTAGTGGAAGAAGATGAGAAAGTACCAGGAAGCCCACCTCCACAGAGGAGTCTTCGTTCTGTTCCCGGACTCAGAGGCGTCGGTAAATATTGGGATATGCACAATGAATCTAGCTCTAGTTCCGACGAACAGATCAGCGACGACGAACCATTACCAAAAAAAGTTGTGAAAGTAAAGAAAGAATCACCGAAAAAAATCGAGGGACCTAAAGTTCCGAAAAAGAGGAAACGGAAACAAACAGAAATAGTCATGGATTTGAAGGATATGGTTGTCAGGAAACGTATGGCGAGCCTTAACGCTTCGGCCATCCTGGCAGCTAGTTATTCCCAGGAAAAACGTGGCTCAAGAAGCCCGAAGAGCAATTCGACGGACGATACAGACAGTTCTGACGACGATTTAATGACCGACGAGGAGGTCGGAAAGAAGAAATGTTACGAGGACGATGTTAAAAAGGAGGATAAACTCATCGAAGTGAGCACTAAGCCCAACAAGAAGGTGGCAGTTATTGTGAATCAAGATACAGACGTTACGATCACGGGCGTTTACGTTAATAGCACCACCAGATCCACACATCATGAAGGCTACTGCAGTATCGCTGGAATGCAGTACCGTATTTCTGCTACTAGTCACACACAAACGGCCTCCACCGCAGTTTCTACTGAGACATTGTTGCAGTCCAGTACTTCGGGTAGCAGTCAAGATAATGTGAGTATTCATATCGATTTACTATAACATTTGAATGAACCCAAAATGAAAGTTTAATCGAGGGTTTACTGCATTTGGAGTACATTAAATATTGTCACAGATTATACCACAGTCCCTATTCTTGAATGCGATGCACCGCGTATACATGGCAACAGCGTCGACAGGCCCACATTTTCAATTCTCAGATTTCAAGAATAGGGTCCCAGATATTTCATTCGCATTCGCGAACGATTATCCCTCAGCCAGTTCCTTTTGGATCTGATTTGGCAATTATTTCTGGCGGGCTTCAATTGGCTTTGTAGTAGCCAATGTTGTGAGGACTAAGACTTCCGCTAAAAGGCGAAAATCTGGATAATCTGAGATAATGCAGAATACAGTGCACATGTTCACGTATGCTTATACTTCACGTCAGTGCTTTTCTGGGTTTTTTCGATGAAGTACTGGATTTCAATTTGATCCAATCTGTATTTTAGGAAATACCGATAAAAAATTTTATTTTCCCAAAATTTCCGAAAATACAGATTAGATCGAATTGAAATACAGTACTTCATCGAAAAAAAATATAAAAGCACTGACGTGAAGTCAGCAGCTATTGTGCGCATGTTCACGTATGGTCATATCTTTTGAGAATGCGCGCAAAAGGTGCTGACTTCACGTCAGTGCTTTCCTTAGTTTCTTTCGATGGAGTACTGGGATTTCAATTCGATCTAATCTGTATTTTTGGAAAAACCCATTCAAAATATAATTTTCCCAATATTTCCAAAAATACAGATTAGATCGAATTGAATTCGAATAATAATAATCGAAAAATTATGGTTCGAAGGTTTCATACAGAATTTCATGGGGATAATATGATTAAATGATCATAGAATATTGAATATTCGAAAAAAAAACAAATTTCAAATTTTTTTTTTCAGAATGTTCTAATGACACCATCATCACGAATTTTTGCACAAAGTTGTCGATCAGCATTTTCAAACTAGCTGCCAAGTTTTATCATGATTGAATTAGTAAATCTCGAGTTATTTCATGAAAAACAACGATATCTGAAAAAAACACGAAATTTGACATATTTTTTCGAAATAAATATCCCCAAAACTTAATTTCGGATCCCACTGAATTTGGTATACTACTTCAAAATGTGCAGCTCAAGGTCCGAGCAGAATTCAATTTCGAATATAATGCACAGTTATCGAAAAAATATTTTTTTTCTAAAAAACTTTTTTTAAGAATTTTTAGAAGAAATATTTTTTTTTAATTTACTGTCAGCACGATCTCGACAAAATTCTTCAAAAAACTGCGCTTTGTTATACTCCAACTAACCGCCAAGTTTCAATCTAATCGTTCTAGCAGTTTTCGAGTTATCACGGAAATAGCCTCAAAATTTCGAAGGGCTCTACCTCCGAAACCTTTTGGCCGATTTCGTTCCAACTGTCGCATTTTGAAATGCAATCTACCCTGAAAGTTTCAGGTCGGTAGGGTCCTCTGTACGCGCAACTGTGTATACTGACGGCAGGCCAGACACAATCGATTTTGACAGCGGATTCGTCATCAGTGAGGCCAACCTAGTAGTTTGAGATCATTTTCGGCTCAAAATGGGAAAACTACAGACATATGGACAAATCGATAGCACGCTATTTTCCTAGGACGTTTCAGAGTACAAATCCGACTCTTTGATCAAACGATCAAATTTGCAGAATTATTTTCTTTCGATTTGTACTCCGAAACGCCACAGTTCGCTTTTTACGCGCTTATTGTTCGCTGCAACAACTTACCTACTTTTGCGCCAAACCGCGCCTCTCCTACACAAATTATGTTTTTTCACTATTCAGAGTCGACGGTCTTATCCGAACCTGATATCTCAATATTTGCAGCGTCATGACGCCGACGTATGCCAATAAAGAACATCGGACGTCCTGTCTACTAAAAGGGTAGGCGTTCGAAAACAGGTAATACAAGAGATTGGCCAACGAAATAGTCTAAATAGAGCTATAAATATTCAAATTATACCAGAAACATATACTACATGGTCAAATTTCACGTGAACTGCATATTGATGAACCATAAATTTCTCAGTAGGTACGTAATGGATATCGACTAAGCTTTCTTGGAAATCGCTTCATACTGAAGACCTGGTAAATATGCAAACAATGACGAAGTAATATATTTATTCATATTGATTTTGTTTGTTGAGGAGGAGTTTTGAGACTCGAAGAATAAGACGAGATCTACGTTCTGGTTCTGATCTTCACCCGACCTCAACATTTTTATTGCGCGATGTTCTAGGGAAACAGCGTGCTATCGTTTTGTCCAAATGTATGAAATTTTCGAATTTTCAGCCGAAAATGGTCTCAAACGACTAGGTTGGACTCGCTGCTGATGAATCCGGTGTCGAAATCGATTCTGTCCGGCCGACCGTGGACACGATAACTGTCGAACGGAGCCAGCTAGCGACGTGAAACTTGTAGGGTAGTTCGCGCATCGGAATGCCGCGGTTAAGATCCTTAATGGGTCAAATCGGCCGAATAGTTTCGGAGTTATAGCTATTTGAAATTTCAAGGTTATTTCCCTCATGTTTCAGAAACTACTGGAGGGATTGAATTGAAACTTGGCTGTTAGTTGAAGCATAACGACGCGCAACTTTGAGCGAAAATTCGGAGGAATCGTATGGTCATTCAATTTGAAAAAAAATTTTTTCGAAAAAAATTTTTTTTTCTAAAATTCTATTCGAGAACAATTCTAGTTATACCTTGAGTTTCATATTTCACAGCAGTGTACCAAAATTCAATTCGATACGGCTATTAGTTCTGAAGATATGGGGAAAAATATGTAGTGGTTTTCTTCTCGATATCGTTAATTTTTTTCGGTATAACTCGAGCAATACTGATTCAATCGTGATAAAACGCATCTATTTTCTGAAATATTAGGAAAAGTAAATTTTGAATGGGTATATCTGCGGAATCATTGGGTTGAATTTACTCATTCACGAATTCGGCCTTTTTTATTGAGGTCCAAACCAACTCTACAAATTTCGAGCATTTAAGTTGTTTCTTTCGGAAGTTATTGTGTTTACGGTCGGCCGTTGGGTCGAATTCGTGAATGGGTAAAATTCTCCCAATGATTCCGTAATTATACAGATTCAAAATTTCATTTGCACCACTTTTCCAAAAATACAGATCAGATCGAATTGAAATCCGTTAATTCATCGAAAAAAGTTAGAAAAGCACTTACGTGAAGTCAGCAACTTTTGTGCGCATGTTCATTTTTGGTGATATCCATCGACCATACGCGCAAAAGCTGCTGCCTTCACGACAGTGCTCTTCTAGGTTTTATCATTCTAAAATTAATATGTCCTCCTTATATTGGTTCTACGCGCATGTTCTAGGTAATCAGGGTGATATCATTTTTCTCAAATGTCTGTAATTTTCTGATCTGGTCAGATTCCGAGTCTTAAAAACAAAGTTTTACTATATTTTACTACCAACAATAATGAGATGTTCTACAATATTGAGGGGTTTACATTTTTGTGACATGTTTCGAACTTTCGTTCATTTTCAGACAACTGACCTCTGAGCACATGGTACAGGGTCTCGTACAGGGAATTCCCACAGATTCAAGTGAAACGAGATGATAATAAAAGTGACAGTTGAGGCAATTTTTTTGCAACACATACATTTTTTGGGAATCATTAGGGTGTAGGTATCATTTGAGAGCTTTGAAAGTTTGAATCCTTTTGGTCGTTCAGTATTTCAAGAATTCCCCTGAAACAATTTATGAATTTTAATGGACTGTCTGGCTTATATATTTCTTGTTGCAAGTTGAACATTTGGCATTGAATAACAGGGACGATACTTTATTTTTTGGTTTAAAAGCTATATCGACATAAAGTTTGATAAATAACTTTCAACTGAAAAAATTAATTATCGTCTCAAAAATAATAGCAAGTCTACGCAGGACTTAAAACTCATCGTACCACTTAATCTAACAGATACATCAGTCAGTTTCGAGTTACGAGATGTGAATCAAAATGAACTGCGAACTTTACAATATGAAATTCGAATAAGCTCGTAATAATTCCCGTATTTCACCTCAGCGCTTATTCGTGAATTCGTTGGTTTATTTAGGCGTTCTGAATTATTTCTACATCGGCAGTGTGAATTAAGCGGCAACCTGAAACTATTTTATAGCCAACTGCGATCTTTCAATCATTTATATAGACCCTCTATCTTGAACAACGTAAGAAAACGTGGCTTGAGGATCCAAATGCCCGAAATAATGTTTTTCTGGAAATCAGTCTAAATGACTTTTGGATTGTATGGATATATGACTTCAATTTGATGCTAGAAAAATTCCAGAGCTATAGGAAAGTGAAAGCGCTTTTCCGCGGTTGTTCAAATTCGTGGCCAGATCAGTCAAGAAATCTCATTTTCCCACCAAAAGAGAGATCTAAAATCTGAGAATTTTTAGATTGGGTTTGCTAGTTTGGAAATTCCCGCCTCACATTTTAGGAGCTACTATTTAATTTGAAGCTTAAAGGACAAAAAGGACATTTTATTTCTTCAATATCTCTGAATACACTACCAATTATTATAGTCTTCCATTTTTGGCTGATCTTGTCGCATCAGTAATAATAGAATCCTTTTTCATTACTGACGCAATATGATCGATGCTTGGTAAAAACGTTTGAAATTCCTGCACGCTAACTTGTGCGAAAGATCGTGAGGGTCATTGCTTGGGTCATTGCGTTCGAAAAATTAAAAAAATATATAAAATTTAATATCTGAAATGAATTCAATGCCGAAAACTAGGTGTGAGCTTTTGTTGAAATCAGTGTTCAAACGTAAGTGTCAACATCCAACTACTGTGTAATAAATCACCACAAGATGGGATATGTATTTTCGGAAATATTGAAAAATTATTATTTCGAAAATTTTGGGTATACGATTGTTCTCTTTCGGAATCTATCGAATAAAGAATATATGGGATGGTTCACAGTCATCTTTGCTTTAACGTGGTTCTGTGGGGTTCTTCAACTTCTAGTAGTCGTGCATTCGTTTCACAGAAGAAAATGGTTCGGCTTATATTTAACCTGAATCCTCAGGATTCTTGTGAACCCAGATTCAAAGAATTCAATATTTTCCACCAATTGCCTTTCTCAACCGTTCGTTGTATGTGAATTAAAATATAAATAATTTCCGAAAATGTGTTGATTTCCATGACTATGAGACCAGACATGATAATGTCCTATGTATTCTTAATCCTCGAAGAAAGGTGCCTTGAATGTTCATGATTTTGCGAAAGCTGGGTTGTTTCTGAGAAAACTACTTTTTTCATTCTTCTGGTAGATACGTTCCATATGAATTTTGTCGTTAGCATCTCACAATAAATCCAGTTTTAATTCGATCGAATGAGTATTTTTACAGTTTTTGGAGAAAACAGTATTTCAGACCGTCTTAATTCCGAGATTTTCTATCGGGTTTTGCCATCACCTGGCTTTTCTGTCCCCAAATTTACCATGAAACTGAATATCGTTCAACCACGGGTTCTTCATATGTGAGTAAAATTTAATCGTTTAATATTCGACCAAAAATTGCACCATTATGAACATTGGGGCAGAATGTTCAATAGAACAACTACGTGAAAAAGGAATGCTCTTGAAATATCCTCACACAACGTTCAAATTATCATGCTTATGATATCCTTCATACGAATCCTATCTAGAAAATTAATGAAACTTCTTCAGTTCCTATAGAAGAAACCGATTATAATAAATATTGAATATTTTTCTATCCACCTAGTTCCAAATCTGTATCATAATCACTGGCGATATTATTTTCCACATAGTGTTTTCATAACAACGTCGTGATTTCAGGATCCAATAGAACATCAGACAAACCGTTCACTAGTTGTATTAAGCTGTTTTTTGACAATAAGGGTCGTCTTTTTTTGTTTTTTTTTGTATTTGTATTTTTTCGACTATCCTAGGCTTCAACGAAACCCCTCCGAAGCTAAAAGCTTGTGCGAGTTAGGATAGCGGTTGTGTTCTGTGTAGGATTTGCCACTAATTCCTTGCGCCACGTTAGGAACAGCACTGTTAAATGTTTACCCAATAGAGAATGGTTGGACGGTCCCCAAACTGGAAAAGTTATTTTCCGGCCAAGGGCTTGAACCCCAAACCTTACGATCATGAGGCATGAGCTCTAACCACTGAGCTACCGCCGCATTCATCATTGGTCAGATGATGAAAAAAAATATATCGATTATATTTCGATTGGAATGACAAGACACTCTATTTAGTATGCGACTCGAGATGAGACTGCATAAGTCTGGGAGTCAATTCTTGAATCTCGATCAAGAATTGAAGAGTATGAAAATTGTCATAGGTTTACCTTGACTTTTTTAAATATGAACAATAAGTAAACATGACCTGCGCATGGAACCGAATGTAACTTGACAAAAGAATGTTATATCACCTATACTCCGTACCACTCGTTGCTTAGTCGAACGAAACGGTGATAACGTTATGATTATATTCGGATTGGAAATTTCTCGATATTTTGCATTCATTTCTTAAATATTTGCTTGAAAACGTAGTCGAAACATAGAAAATCGACGTAAACATATGACAATTGTAATACTCTTCAATTCTTGATCGAGATTCAAGAATAGACTCCATGGACTCCAATAAAGAGTGAAAGCTCTTCCCATTTTTTGGACGGGACTCGCGAGAACGAGACTCTTTTGGGCATCACTATAAGTGAGTCTAATCTCATCGTTGGAAATCATCTTTACCTCGAAATTGTATAATTAAAGGAAGACATTCAAATAGAACATACTCTGATTTCCCAGAGCATGCATGTGAAAAGCCCGGAGTCTTGAAATGACCTTCCTACAACGTTTCAATTCTAATGCTTAAGGTTTACTTCATACGAATATCAAACAGAAAATTATTCAAACTTCTTTATTTCCTAGAAATGAACACGATAAAGAATGAACATTCTATGTACTGTCGATCCACCGAGTTTCAAATTTGCATCCTAATCACTTGCGAGATCATTATCTACCTTTTGTTCTCGAAAAACACTGTAACTTTAGCGCCCACTGGAAAGCGTACAAACCGTTTACTGTTTTGAGTCCTTTCTTATCAACCAACCAAATGTATGATAAGAAAGACATTCCAGAAAAGCGCTGACGTGAGGTCAGGAGTTTGTTCAAATTCGTTGCTAAAGCAGTAATCTTTTTCATCGAAAAAAAACCTCTTCTTTCCGATGGAAAGATTTGACAATCCTATGTTTCGCTTAGGTATTCTTCAACTTAATACGTTGTTTCTGCCTGTTCGCGTCAGTACTTCTCGGATATTGAGGAACTGACCTTGAAATTTCAAATAACAACGAAATTTCACATATTTTTCCCCATATATCTGAAAATAAATATTAGATGAAATTGATTGAACTTTGCAGCCCTGTTCTTAAATATCTATTCGAGGTCTGTGCCAAATTTCATTGAAATCTCATTGATAGACTCACTGTAGGGTTCACAAAACTCTTGAAGGCCGATCAACTAGTCAATCACAGTTCGAATTCGATGGTTTGGTTGAAAATGAACTAAAATCGAGCGCATAATTCACTGTTGATTGACAATCAAGCCCTTGATCGGGCAATCAAAGTTTTGTGGAACGTACAGTCCCCGGCCAAATTATTAGACGCACCATTAATTCCACGCAAAATCTCAATTAAACACGCTATTATATTGGTTTTTGAATATTGAATCATTAAATTGAATATATATGTTTAATATACTTCATCTGCCAATGGTTTTCACAAATAATACATAATATTTGCTAGAAAATATTGATTTATTAATGATTTAAGATAGTCGGAACTGAACTACTAATATTTTGTTTAGCCACCTTTTGCCACTATAAGAGCTTCAATTCTTCGCGGCATACTATCAATACATGATTGTACAGTCTGCTGCATTTGTGGATGATGATTCCATACGTAAATTATCTTTTCTAAGAGCTGTGTTCTGGATGTGATCACGTCTTTAGTCACTTCTCTAATCATTAGCTCCAATACATTTTGGATGGGGTTCATGTCTGGGCTATTACCTGGCCAATTCAACAAAGGGATATTTTGTTCTTGTAAAAAGGTTTTAACAGACCGGGCTGTGTGGCAGGATGCCCCATCTTGCATGAAAATAAATGGTTCTCCATTGGGGAACCAGTCTCTGACTTGTGGCAGCAACCGATTTTGCAAGACTTCTTTGTACTGGTCTTGTCTCATTATGCCATTGACCAAGTACAAACGTCCTGTGCCTTTTCCGTTGATCACTGACCAGACCATTACTTTAGTAGGGAGCTTAACAGTCTGGACGACACAGTGTGGATGATATTTTTCTCTATGGCGACGACGTACGAACTGAGCTTTGTTCTGCAAAATTTCAAAAGTGCTCTCATCGCTGAAGCAGACCTACCAAAAACAAAAAAAAGAATTAAAATACTAATAATTGATGCTGTTTCTTTATTTTTGAATCGTAGATGATTAATTTAATATCAAATTACCGTTCTCCAGAAGTCCCCTTTTCCCGCGACTGTTTGGCCCAATTCAGGCGTTTTGCTTTCATGGCAGCTGTTAACTTTGGTTTCTTGGCAGGTCGGTAGGCCTTGAAATCCAAATCCGTCAATTTTCTGTGTACAGTGCGATATATATATTCTTTTGAGATGAGCAGTTCATTTTTTTTTTATATCAAACAATTTGTGTCATAACAGTATTAGCAGAGGAAATGTAAACGGGGTACCATACATTTTTACGTATGATACAAGAGCACAGATGAAAACCTCAGGAAAAACTCTGTCTCCCCGTATAAGTGTAATGAAATTGTTGTTTTTATTGAAGGGCTTCTTTTTCATCGATGAAGAGCCTTCACATTAGCATCTTCCAGTTTGGAATTGATGATTTTTGTGGTTGCAAATCTGTTTTCTAGACAAATTTTCTTCAGGCATCGTTCTGGCCTTGGTGTAAAAATTGGCTTTCTTCCACCATTTTTTTTTCTTTTTGGGGTTAATTGTTGGCCGGATTCAACTGCTTGCTTCAGAAATGTACGCTTGCTTCAGAAACATTCAACCTTCTTGAAATTTCGCGATTGGAAAACATTTTCGCATAAATGAGGGCCCTAATTTCAGCTTTCTTACGTGGTGTGAGGTCCCCTTTTTTACCCATGATTCAACGGTCACAATAAACTTTTTTGGTAACTAAATGTGCTCTGGACGAAGTGAACAAACCGTTGCGTAATTCAAGACTACGAAGTAAACAAGCGAGATATCGACTGGAAGAGATCTAAACAGATTCATACTCTGGTACCAATATGTCAAAATTGTAATGGAACACATCAAAAATAAATGAAAAATAGAACAATATAATAAAATTCCTAGATAAAAGTGACATTCTGTAGATTTCAATTTCGAAAATTTGGCTTTTATTCTCGGGAAATACGAATAAATATGGAAAATCATTGGTGCGTCTAATGAATTGGCCAGGGCCTGTATGTGTGGCCGTATGAAAATCAACAACTGTTCAATAGAAATATGGAAAATTTTCGAATTATATTTCTTGAGAACTTTCTGAGACCTAGATCCCAACTGAATTCTGCATAAAGTTACACGACGGCATGCTCCAACCATTGTCGAAATTTCAATCTTATCGCATCTCTATTTCTCGAGATATTGAATAACTTAAAAATTTGACCATTCACCTGGTAACAAGTCGATTAGATCTGAATTTTTGGAAATATAGGGTATCCTTTTTACGAATATCACCAGGAAGAGTATTTGAACTTGTTTATTCCTTCGAAAAAAGGCCGATAAATTAGGAACATTGTGTGTATCGTCGATCTACCAAGTTTCAATTTTGCATCCCAGTCACTTGCGAGATCATTATCTACCTATTGTTTCAGAACAACTCCGAGACTTTAACGCCCACTGGAAAGTCGTACAAACCGTTGGACGCTCTTTCAAACATGCGTCCTCCCAGTGACGGACACCAGAGTATAGTGCCACCTCAGCATGTTATGGCGATGTCGCCCAGTGGCGTGCGTCACAGCTGCACGAGCGCCTTTAGCGCGCCGCATCCTAGTGCCTATCATCACGTGGGACCAGGACATCACGGACCCCCTCCTCCTCCACCCCCGGCGATCAATGGGGAACCAGGATATATACACGGTAAGTGGAAGTTCACTTTAATTGGATAATTAATATGATATATTTGATATCCCGCTGTCTGTAGAGATAGCATTGAACGTATTGGCAACATCGAATGAAACGGAAACTCGTAGACCTATGAGGCGCCGTTTTGGACAAAAGTGCGTTTTCGAATATATATATTTTTGAGTCAATAAATTTATCAGTTGCAGCAATATATTCATTTTGTGTGCCGATATATTTATTTTTCGTTCCGTGTATATTATTTATCTTCTACGAAACACGATATATTTATGAGTTAGGTGTTGCAAATATACAAATTCGTGGTGTCCAATATATTTATTCATTCGACCTATTCCAAGTTGTCACGAGAGGGCGCGCCGGCAGCGTTCAGCACATTCCGAGCATTTGGCAACATGGCGTAGCCATTAGTACAACATATCACGTAGTTATCTTCTTAATGTGTACTACCTACACTGGCTGATAAATGGCTTATAGATTGAAGATATTGTAAGCAGAAAACCGACTTTTTTATAGCACATTGTGTATGATGCTATGAATAAAGAACAATAGGAAGGAGCATAACGCTTTTCTACTTCGTATAAAAGTGGGACATAGGCGCCCATATTGAACCTCCAAGTATGACTCATGTTAGTTAGTTTCTTCAAACAAAGAAGTCCCGGAACAAGTTGTTCTCTCTTCAAAGTGAAAGGAAAGTCGGCCATATTCAACATCCATCCCGGACCCACTTTGTGAGGCATTATGCTCCTTCCTTATGTTCTTTATTCAGAGGGTCCAATTAATAAATATATTGATTACCACGAATTTGTACATTTGTAACACTCAACTCATAAATATATTGTGTTTCGTAAATGTAAATAAATCGTCATACGAAGTAAATATATTGCTGCAACTAATAAATATATTGGTTCGAAAATACATATATTTGAAAACAAACTTTTGTTCCAAACGGCGCCTCATACCAGCACTTAAGAGTATGATAGACTAAGCCGTTAGAATTTTTCCCTCTCAATTCCCGGAAAATCAAATATCAAGAAAAAGGTAGTCCAACTCATATATTTGAAAACACGCTTTTGTCCCAAACGGTGCCTCATATAATAATAATAATAATAATAATAATAAAGTTTATTTCGAGAATAAACAATTACATCACTGAGGTATATAATAAAGTATAACCTGTATGTGACATTAAACAAAATATGTATTCTTGAAGTTGTTCCATGCAGATACTTGTAAGAAATTAATGAAAAATTGAAAAGAAGCAACACAAAATGAATTTTATGTAGTAACGTATCAAAAATTTTGGTTACAAAGCAAAAGAAACACGAGAAGCAGAGCAAAGTTCATGCATTGTGTACATTATTTGTGTAATGGAAGATAGGAAAACACTATGTAGGGTTATGCTACTAGTATCATCGTCGATTAAGGTAAGCTTGTTGTCTCAAATTGGGTAAATTTTATATTGTCAGTATCAGGTGTATTTTTGTCTTGTGCAGTTATTAAATTCCTCAATTATCATTTATTAAAGTATTGATCATGTCTCTAGTTTCACTTGTCATCCAAAGTCGCACCTGTTTTTTGAATCTTTTTAAGCATTTTATATTCTTTAGGTGATCAGGAATTATATTGAGAATCTTCGGTGCTAGGTAGGTGTAACTTCTCTGTCCTATACTTTTTCTACATCTTGGTGGTAGGTATGTGCGATCTTTTCCTCTGGTTGTGTATTCGTGATGCAATGCAATAACAGGAATTCTTTCCAGATAATCAAAGAGATTCTTATTAAAGGTATGGACACACGTATGAGGAGATCTGTAAATAGCTGTTAGTGTGAGGCTATTTTCAACGGCTATATTTATTTCTATGGACTTGTTTTCACCCAACGTTATTACATTGTGTGTATATTCTATATCGTTTCTAATGTAAACTAACACACCGTCATTTTTATTAAATTCCCCGCTGCTGTAAATCGCTCGGTATCCATTTATATTGAAAATTTCTATGTTATTTATTTGGAATGTTTCTGACAAGACTATCACCTCGAATTTTACTGAAAGGTAGTCCAGCAAGATCAGCAATTCATCGAAATTTTTCGCAATACTTCTAACATTCATATGAAATATTTTGACTTCCCCCTGCTTACTGACGTGTCTGAATGTTTGGATATTTTCTACTATCTTCGCTCTATACTTGACATCCTGATACACCCTTATATATGGATTCATATTGATAAGTGTAATGAAGTGAAAAGGAAAAAAAGGAGAAAAATGAGAGAAAAAAAAAATTATACAAAACAACAATACTGAAAAACTATTATAGGTCTAACTTAAGATCTCTTCGTACCAATCCGCAGTCTCATACCTGACTTTGTATCCTTTTTCAGTGGTGATTTCTTCTTGGAGGCTTTAGGACTTCTTTGTGCTCTCTTTGATTCAGATAAGTTGGGTGTTTCTGCTTTCGGGTCTGCTGTACTACTCGCCTCTACGTTATCCTCTACGGTCTCCCATCCTGCTTCATCACCTTCCTGATTGTCTTCATAAGGCAGATTTTCCAAATTTCCAGAGGCTGAGGGTGTCGAGGGCGTACTATACGTCTTCTTTTCCTGCGGGGAGCTCAATAGGTCTTTGGCTGTATATTTCTTTGTGCCAATTACAAGGTGGTTTCCTCGTATATAGGACTTAACAGTTGTTTCCGTTCTTGCCTTGAGTAGATTTGTTCTTAATATTTTATATTCTCTTCGTTGATCTTCCGTCAGATCGTTTGATATGCTGACAGGTGTTCCTTTTAATTGTTTGGCCTTCGAGAATATGACTTTTTTCTTCAGGTTCGAAATCAATTCTAGCTTGATGGGGGAGGATTCCGTTTTCCCCAATATATAGCAATCGTTTATATCATCCTCAGTCAGATCAACCCTCAGCAATCGACGTAGTTCGTCACAAACCCACCCAGGTGTAATTCCATTCACTGCTTTATTTAATCCATAAATTATAATGTTATTTTTTCTATTGATTCGATCAGCGTATTCAAGTTTTTCTTTCAAGGTGATATTTTCTTTTTCCAGATGATCCAATCTATTTTTTAATGAATGAATCTCTAATATGAGTCTTGTCTCTGCAGCCGCAATTGAGTTCTTCACCTCTTTCTTGCTCCTTATAATTTCCTCGTACAATTGTCTCAGGGTAAATCCATCAGCATCTCTGTCTTGCATCATCACAAATTGGTCACGAACGTGTATGTTACTCTTTAGAGATTTCCAATGTCAATGTATGCGACCGCGAAGTCAAACCAAAACAACTACACTTCGGACTTCGATATATTACTCAGGACTCAGGGAAAAACTTTTTTTTTTCCGCTAATCTATAGTGACCTATGTTTGAAGGTATTCAATCACCAAGATTTTCCGATTAATTTTTCCATTTATCAGTTAATTTTGTGAGAATATTGCGGAGTGCAATTTGACGATGTTCACCGCATGGAATCAAGATATGAATATAGACCGGCCTCCAAAACGGGTTATGCTTGGAAAATGCTTCTTGTGTTTTCAATCTGAAATAATAATAATGATGGAAGGAATGATTTATGTGGAACGAAAAACTCCATTTCAATAATAAACCTACATCAACACAAGAAAGAATATCTATCGACTTGCAAATAATTCACTTTGGTCTGATCTACTCATCCAACCAACCAAAGCCTCCACACCGAAGAAGAGTTGCCCAGGGAACTCGTTTACGGCAGTTTCACGGATATCTCCGATCATCAGAACCACTCACCTTGACAAGCGCCATCTCAGGAGCATCTCAAGAACCCTAACCGTTGAGTGACCAAAGTTTGTTGTTTAATCGACGGATATTCGTTTTTGTGTCTACGTTACTTCATTATTGAACTGGAGCTCCTTATTATCTGTGAACCATTCCTTTGTTTATCTGAAGCCTTGCGGGAGAAAACATAAGAACCGAGTGTTTCCTCGTAGTGATAGTGCCGTACAATCTGAAGAATCGCAGACACAGCTACCTGAAACGACGATAATTTGATGACAATGCACATCGCTGAAAGGCAACGGTTCTTGGGTTGCTTCTGAGATGGCGCTCGTGAATTTTTATGCTCAAGGCTGTTAAGCATCCAGAACCCTCCCAGCGTTTTCCAACTTCTGTAAACGAATTCCTTGGACAACGCTTCTTCAGTGTAGGGGTTTTGGTTGATTGGATGAAGACTAAGGTGGAAGCAATATTTGTTGATTGAACGACACAGCTGCGTTACTTCCGTAAAATATTGGTAATTAAGACCTTGGGTACTAACATTGAATTGTTAAAAATGCGAAGGTTGAGTTCGATAATGAACGAAATCGGTCAAATGGTTTCGGAATTATAGCTATTTGAAGTTTTGAGTTTATTTCCCTGATATTTCGAGAACTGCTGAAGCCATTGTATTACAACTTGGCAGTTAGTCGGAACATAAGGAATCGCAACATTAGCAGAATTTTGTTGAAATCGTGATGTCAGCAAATTGAAAAAAAATTTTTCGAAAATATTTTCTTCTCGGAAACTATTCATTACATTTGAAAAAGCAGTGTACCAAATTTCAATTCGATACGGTTTTTATTTTTGGATGTATTAGGAAAAAATATCTGAAATTCCGTGGTTTTTCCCGATATCGTTGTTTTTTCGGAATAACTCAATGAATGCTTCTTTTATCATAATGAAACTTGGTAACTAGTTTGAAAATGCTGATGAATAGCTGTGCATAATTTAGTACCCTTAGAACAATTTGAAGAAAAATTTGAATTTTTTTTCAAATATTCAATATTCTGTTATCTTCTGCTCATATTATCCTCATTTAATTCTGTATGAACCCTCAAACGGTAATTTTCGATGAAATTTCAATATGTTCTAATCTGTAGTTTTGGAAATATTGGGGAAATAAAATTTTGACTGGGCATATCTGCGGATGCATTGGGTTGAATTTACTCATTCGCGAATTTGGCCTTCTTAATTGAGGTCCAATTCTACATACATATTCCCAAAAACACACATTAGGTCGAATTGAAATCTAGTAATTCATGGAAAAAAAGTATGAAAGCACTCACGTGAAATTCAGTTTAGGTGATATCCTTTGAACATGCGCGCAAAAGCTGCTGACTTCACGTCAGTGCTTTTCTAGGTTTTTTTTTTATATATCAGACGTGTTCGAGTAAGTAAGATTGTAGACTTGCATAGCTTGAACGATAGGATTGTTAATACCTTTGTCTGTTCTTACATTCAACAAGCGTATGTTTGTTACTATACTAACTTAGTGGCATGCGGATGAACTTCACCTCTACATTTTTAAGTGATATTAGATTTTGTTGACTTCTGTTTTTTCTGCAATTAGTTGTGCGTTGGTACTCTTCAACTAATAATGAATTTTTGATCAGATTGCATCTGTTCTTTTTGAGATATTGCAGAAATAACGGCCGAATTTTGTTGAAATCTGAGAAATATTTCTCGGGAAAAAATAATGTTTTTTTCAACAAAAGTTTGAAGTATGTTTGAATAAAAAATGTTACAACTTACAACTGGATCCACATGAAATTATGCACTGAAGTACGTGTTGGTATTCCAAAACTGTCCACCAAGTTTCAATTTGATTGAATCAGTAATTTATGAGATTTCGATTAATCAAAATCAAAATATCAAAAGGGCCTATCCCTAATATTATTTGACGATTTCACCCATCGACAAACTCAACCGAGATATTTGGATTACAAACCTAATCTGGCAATTTCAAGTCGCTAGGTCATTTCCGCAGAAAGTTAGAGCACAAACGGACGGAAGGATAGAATTGAATTTGACCACTTCTTCAGGGAGTCCAACCTAATCGTTTGAGACCATTTTCGGCTCGAAATTTGAAAATTAGTTCCCTAGAACAAGTGCGTAAAGGTTGCACTGATCGAATGTACAATGGAATTCGTAGCTGCGGCGGGCACATGCCGGAAATCAAAAAAAAAAAATTACGATAAAGATGAATATCTACCAGATAGTAATAATGAAATAATCTAGAAAAACACTGACGTGAGGTCAGGAGCTTTCACGAACTTCATTGAAGAAAATTTAAATTCTAACCATTAGATCAACAAGAAATTTTGCACCTAGTTGAGTGTTGGTGATCTCCACCTGATTACGAAGTTTCAATCTGACTGCATTTGTACTTCTTGAGATATGTGGAAATAACGTTAAAATTCCAAATAACAACGAAATTTGGCACATTTTTTTCCTTATATACCCGAAAGTAAATATCGGAGCGAAATGAAATTTGGAACATTGTTGTTAAGTATTGACTCTAAGGTTTGTGCCGAATTCCATTGAAATCTCATCAATATTTCCAGAAAATAAAAATTTTTCATCAAAAATTTTCGAATAAATTTTTTTCCAATTAGATAATGCGCTGTTCCCTAGAAAAATGATGGTAACAATATTTATGCCTTCTGTTATTATTCAAAGCTCTCAATCTCTAAAAAACACCCGTGAGTATGACAAAACGTTGCTTTCAACAGGAAGTTAGAGACCGCAAGGTGCGTCATTTCCATTCTAAGGGGTCACCCCTCCGATGCTGATAGGCTGAAGTCGATAAGTTATAAAATCAGCATATCCATTTTCGAAGGTGAAAGAACAACATGCCATAAAATGCTCAGACCGGCTCGGCGTCGATTTTATCTCTTGCGATCAGGACGGGAAAATTCATTCCCGTGATGGGGATGCGGATCTAGATGCCTCCGGTAAATGGGTCAGAGGTCGAGCACTCTCTTCACTGCAGTATGATTTATTTTCGAACCTGTCTTTTTAGAGAACATCATCCCGTAATACTTCCACACCTGGAATCGTGCTCCAGACATGATATAAACCAACTTAAATGCTGTTTAGATATACTGTGCCTTTGGGTTATCGTCTTTCTATCGAAACATCAGTGTGAACCTGAGGGAATACTGACTTTTCATTTTGTTCGACATTTGAGACGGGGTAAATTTTAAGGAGTTATTCAGTTCTGCCACCTCTTAGATACAGGAGGAATTATGATGATTCGTGAACCAGAGATGCATAGAATAAATGGTGCGGACACTTTTTGACATATTTTGGGTCCGAAATGAGGTCCAAATGTTGTCAAAATACGGCTTTGTTGCTCTACTTTAGTTTTCGCCGCTAAATGTCGGCATAGGAAAATCTGCCATATGAAATCGGAAATATTTACGGAAGTTACCGACCTCTAGTATCAAAATTAGTCAAATCAGAACTTATTTCTGATTTTTCGTGCTAAACCATACATCATTTGCAAGAATTTCCGAGAAAATAAGTCATTTTGACAAATTTAAGTTATGAGTATACATTTCATTCAGTCAGAATGGCGATATTTATATAGGTTTTCTTCTTCTCTGAATACACAAGTCTGAAACTTGACATTTTTTAAAACCGGTTTATTATAATAGGTATTTACTAGCTGAGATGTGGATCTACCTTGCGCCCAGATCTACCTTTCGTGCAGATTCGCCTTTAATGTGGTTAAAAAATTTATTGTAATGACATGAAGTCATCAAAAAAAATTTGTAAATTTGTAGGGAAGATCCTACTGAATCGGTACAAATTAGGCTGAAATTTTGGAAAAAACTCAAAGTTGGTGGTAAAATACTTAAAAGGAATTAGTACCAACCTCTAATCGATCCATTTCAATATAATATATCCCATATTTACGTCGATTTCGTCGGATTTCATGTTAAAATTCCATATAAGGAGATCTCGGTCATCGGATAGATTCATGGAATTTCCTTCGAAAATACCACCAATCGCTTCATTCTTCTGCTTAAAATCGAAGCCCCGTGCTTAGTTTTTGCCATTTCATACAATTTTTGCAAGTATTTCGGCGTTTTTCGGTCAATTTCATCCAATTTCTACCTGACAGCATTGACCCAGGCTGTGAGACCCGTATGTAAACACAAATCGGACCCGATGGTCTGTCAGAATTTTTCCGAGAAATAAGAAAAGTCAAAAAATTACCAACTTTCTTACGTAGTTTTCGTACATTTCCATTCGTTTGAGAGGAATGAGAATACGCTCATATGTGTCTCCGGTCTTTAAAGGTTCATTCCCCACCCTCGGTCTCGGCCGAAAAGCTTCGCCTTCGGAGGAGATAGCTCTTGGGGAACGGTCTATTTTACGAAATCGGTGAGAACGAACGAACGTGATATCGACGGAAAGAGCGTTCTTTCTTCTTTCAGATCGGGCAGACCATAGACAACATGCACGATACCATGGAGGTATGAACCTCCATGCACGATACAAATATCCGGTATTCTATAGGGCGTGGAGAGTGAGATGAAGAACGATCTCACTTGCACAATATGAAGCCGATCTAGAGATAAAATCAAGCATTTGCTCCGGGGAAATGATTTCTTCCTGGTATATTAGAATAGATTGAAAGTTTGAAAACTTGTGATGAATGTGAACATAAGTCCGATATGAATATTCGAAATCATTAATCAATCACAATATTTGATGAATGACTCTTTTTCATTCAAATTCTCTTGGGCCGGTTTCAGGAAGGTATTCTTAGCTCCAAATCATTTTTTTCCTGAGCAGCGTACAGACACGCGAGCTGAGCTGCTTCCGGAGCACTTTAATTGAGCTACCTCACAAGTATATACGGTGTTTTGAACAGTTCACGAGCCATTCAACACCGTCCAAACATGCGAGGAAGCCGAATCAAATTGCCCCGAAAGTCGCTCAGCTCGCGTGTACGCAGCTTTTGAATTTTGTGCGTTAAATGGTCTCAAAAGATTAGAATGCACTAAATGGTGAAGAAACCAGTGCGAAATTCATTTCTGCGCTCGGATACATAGCATTTATACATTGATTTAATTTTTTAACTCTCTTTCCAAAATAATTTGTATTTTACTTTCATTTTATATCTCCTCGTACAATTAATGGCACAACACGAATTTACCATTATTCACCAGTGAAACCGATTTAAAATGAAGGAAATCAAATTATATTCAAAAAGCTTACGAAAACACAAAAAAAACGGAAATTATATCTTCTGTACAGTCTTTATATTCTAATTCAGAATGGAATAACACAAAATCTGCTTTGAAATACTTCCGAAAACACAAATTTGATTTGCAAAACTTTTGAAAAAAATGTATTTTTGACATAAACTTATGATTATAGTGTATGACTTAAAACTGATCTGTCCTATTTTTGCCGTATTCTATGGGTTGGCCCGCCCTAGTTCCATCTTTGTCGGCCCGCTTCCTCTCTCTCTAAGCCATGTCCATATAGTTTTATGGGTCTATGATAACTTACAACTACAAGGATTTTGTAGTGAGGAAAACAATGTAATTTCTTCCACCATTTACTATACAACAAGTAATAAAAATTAGACACGAGTTCCTTCACTAAGGATTAACTATACTTTTATTTGATAAGGAAAAAATAAATATTCTGGTGTCCTAAACTGGAACAGCCATCGTCAACAATGAATATTACTACAACGATTAATACAAAAATCAAAATTTTCCTCTTCCAAGCCAAATCGGAATGAATCTATAGGATGATACTGTTTATTGTCATGAAGGGAGAAACTGCAATTGGTCACCAATGTCAAAAGCGGAATTGAGGATCCCTTTACCACAAAAAAATTCGCCATATATCACCCTTCGGAGAATAAAATAGGTATCTCCATCTTTTTACCACAAGTTCAACAAGGAATGTAGCCTTTCAAAAGACAGTAGCTTTTTTCGATTTTTACGATTTAATGGTGGATTGGAAACCCCAAGTCATAAGCTTGAAATGTGTTGAAGCTCTGCTTAAGACATTCATTGTTGTGGAAACAACGGATTGTAAAATATAAGGTCCATGATAGGGGACGGAACAACCATTGATTTCTTTGGTGTTGCGAAATATCTGGGGAAAGTTTAAGATTAAATACTAAGTTTGAACGCCAATTTGACAAAAGTGTGTCACATAGCTCCCTCCTGTGCCTGGAGGCGAATTTGCCAGAAATCTCGAGGTTTTAAATTCAAATTGATGCGCTTCACTGATATCATCGGATCACAACTGACGCATGGCTCTATAGTGGAAAGAGACTTGAAAAGACCGCCTTCACAAAAAAACACAGGACAAGCTTTCCGTATAACACCCATGTCTACCATATAAATCCTCCTTGATTCACCCTCTCTGCACTTATTATTGTTGACAGAGATGAAATACTTCATCAAATGGCAACTAACCTGCCAAAGATAATATAAATGCGGGGTTCAGGGATGAGGGCAGTTTGAAGTGTCTAGGTCTGTTCACTAGGAATTGAAAGTGCCTGAGACAGCCTATACAGACAGAAAGACCTTAAGAAGTTGACCTGGAAACAAATTCTGGCTCAAGACTGGAAACTATTCGTTTAAGACCATTTTCGGTTGAAAATTCGATAACTAATTGACAATGAAGAAATTTTTCCGTTCCTGTGTCATGTACATAAATGTAGCAAAAATCCTTGAACATGAAAACCATTCTTCAACAATTCATCGTGGAAAAATATTATATTATGATTCTCACAATTCATAAAATGAATTCAACAAGAATGAATCAATCCTTAGAGACGTGTTTCAAATAATAATTAATTATACCATCGAATATTTCTAGTACTTTTCAACAATTTATCCCCGATCAGTTAATTCACTTTCATGCAGTATTCATTCGACTAATTCCAGAACGAAATTCCTTGAATTACGATTACTCCCACGCAAATGAGTTTCGTGTGGGAGGATAACGGAGGGGTTCGTCTCCACGAATACAAATCATTCCATAAAAAATTCTGTTTTCAGAAAAATTTCCTCGATCGCAAACTGAAAGGATGATTAAAATCCTATCGTCGCATATTCGCAGCTTCTGTGCGTTCGTTGATTCATATTTGAAATACTTCGATGGTTACTCAAATTGTCAACCAGTATCGAAGTAACTCTTTAAGTTTCAGAAGTGAGAATTATAGATCAGCCACTGTCTACTCGGTCCGTTTTTTAACGGGGAAAATTCAGGGTATGATTGTGGTTGGGAAAATATTATGGGATGCGTTGCAAATTGTGTGAAGAGGAATTTCGTCGCGAAATGGGATCTTGCCGCCGTGAACGCAGAATGCGAATCATGTTGGCAATAATAAAATGTAATGTCAAATGGAATGTAGCCTACAAGTGCACCTTCAGAACGTCAAGGCAAGAAGCATCTGCTTAAATGAAAGCCTTCAACGTAAAGCTAGGCTGTACAAACGCATCGTCAGAATGCACCATGTGCTAATATGAGTATCCGTCAGAACACGCAAAAATTTAGAATGTGCTTGTATGATAGCAGTTTCATTCAGAACGTTGGCTACGAGAGTGCCGTCAGCGGGTACAAGATAGCACTAAGTGCTAATATAAAAGACATATCAATTGGTGGATATGCTAAGAGCTCACCCTCAGAACGTGCAAGCAATGACCATGTGCTTAAATGAAAGCCTTCCAAGTATATCTAGGCTACCAGCGTATCGTCAGAACGCACCATGTGCTTATATGAGGGTCGTTTGACTTGGCGCTATAAGCGTACCGTCAGAGAGTATAAGCTAGAAGTAAGTGCTTATATGAGAGTAAACATTTGGTGTGTAGGCTATGAGCGTACCCTCAGTACGTACAATCAAAAATTATGAGCTCATTTGTGAGCCGTTTGGCATAATGGCCGTACGCGTAGTGGATACTCAGTACTTGAGAACGTATTAAGTCGACGCCTCCATTCCATATTGGTTACTTGACAGCCAAGCACTACTTTGCCAGTGCTTGAGGGCATGCTTGCTCAAGTCCACGAACCACCTACCTTGTGGCGTGCTCAAGCATGATATAATCACAAAATAGCGAAGATTCGTTTTTTGTGATTTCATAACCCTGCGTCGCTATTTGTGCTATAATTTTGGTGCTTCGTATTATGTACGATAAAGCATGGACGACAATAGCGTTCTGTAACAATTGAAAAATACAGATTTCCCTGTAGTATCTTTAGATAATGTCTTTCGATATTGATTTGATATCTTAAGATAAACTTTTATTGTCTTCGACTTACTACGTCTTCAATGACAACATTTTATTATATCAACTGGCATACAATGATTGAAGTAAAAAAACTTAAGAAAAGGGTAACATAATGAAATACAATCTAAAAATAATACTAGACACACTGTTCCATCTTCCTTTTTTCGATTTAGAATCATCAGTAGCATTCATTCTATATTATATGTCGAAAACTTACCACGTGTTTTCTCACCTACACTTCAATTCAACGGAATTTAGTAGATATAACTCCACGCGCAAGCTTGTCAAAATTGTGCCACAGAGTTTACTTACAGCTTCTTCTTGACCAATGAAATGCGGTAAAAATCATTTTGAAAATCTTTATAACCTGAAAAATAAAAAGACAGTTCATGTTGACTCTTGAAAACTATCTGTTTTCTTTCGAATATTAAATTCAAGAAGTCTGCTTGATAAAGGCTATTGATATAACAATTAAAAAATACAGATGTCTCTGTAATACCTTTACATAATATCTTTCAATATTGATTTGATATCTTACGATATGCTTTTATTGTCTTCGACGTACTACGTCTTCAATGACAAAATTTCATTATATCAACTGGCATACAATGATTGAAGTAAAAATCTTGAGAAAAGGGTAATATAATGAAATACAATCTAAAAATAATATACTACTCACAGTGTTTCATCTTCTATCTTTCGATTCAAAATCATCAGTAGCATTTATCCTACATTTTATGTCAAAAACTTAGCACGTGTTTTTTCACGTACACTTCATTTCAACGGAATTTGTAGATATAAGTCCATAAAATTTTGTCATTGAAGACGTAATATGTCGAAGACAATAAAAGTAAGATATATTCAAGATATCAAATCAATCTAGAAATATATTATGTAAAGGTATCACAGAGAAATCTGTATTTTCTAATTATTATATCAATAGCCTTTTTCGAATTCAATAAAAGCGTTTTGTGCGATAATTTCGGAGGACCTTCCATTCAAAAATTCAATTAAGCAAAAGTGTCCGAAGATACTAAAAATTTTAATGAAACTGTTTAAATTATTTTCGATAAACAGTTTGCTATCAGGGTATGAAGATGATTTTCTAAGCATTCTTCATATGCCCGTACGCATGTCGATACTCCGTACTTGAGAACGTCTTAAGGTTCGTCCCATATTGGTTACTTGACAGCCGAGCACTACTTCGCCAGTGCTTGGTAGCATGCTTGCTCAAGTCTACGAACGATCTACCTAGGGACGTATTTATAGTTGCTCCTTGAGGCTTCCTTACTGAAGGCCGCCTTGAATTCGCTTTTCTATGCAAATAAACTTGTATTTGTTTGCATAGAAAAGCGAATTCAGGGCGGCCTTCAGTAAGGAAGCCTCAAGGAGCAACTATAAATACAGCTCTTAGGGGCGTGCTCAATCATGATTTAATCACAAAATAGCGAAGATTATTCGTTTTCTGTGGTTTTATACAACTAAGCGTTGCCATTTGAACTATAATTTTGGTGCCCTGTACTATGTTCGTATACCGTGTACGATAAAATCGTTCTGTGCCAACATTTCAGAGAACCTACCATTTGAAAATTCAATTCGGCTGAAGTGTCCGAAGATACTGAAATTTTAATGAAACTTCTGAAATTATAAATAAATAGAGAAGTATTGGGAACTTGGATATTTTATTGTCTGCTACTTTGAAAACAACGTCAACGTTTCGAGGACAAATTTCCTCTTTATCAAGGCCAATTAACTAAATTGTACAAACTAAGTCAATGAAATCAGAGATATCAAAAAACAAGGTTAAGTACCAGGGCAACATCATACATGAAAATTACCTGAGAAACGAGATTCTCGTCGTTTTTCATCAATTCGAATTCACATTGTGCTGAAATTTTTATGACTCCACTGCCTCCATTGGATTCTGACTCTCGTCAAAATTTCGAAACCAAAATGAAGTTTCTTTTTGGTGTAACGTACGTTAAAGAGCAAAATATGGACCTTTTCGATTCGTTACCTCTGAACTTCATCAACTGCCTCATTATGAGTTTATTTTCACCCCAGTCCAAACCTGCTTATTCGTTCGTTAAAAATGAATCCATGTTCTCCATGCAAAAAAAAATATATGCATCATTCCTGAGAAAAATCCCCCTATAACATCTCAACGTTTCATATGACGTCAACAGAGGAATGAATTTTCCGTTAACAAATCTTCATTGCGCCAAAACAATCACCTCGTTGCGCCTTGGGCCATCCCCATTACACACAACTTTCCTTACTCATGCGCACGGGATTACTCATTAAAATACGACCTTTCGGCCAGAGTTCAAGCTAAGGACTACCTCACGGAAATCCCACGCGCGAGCAGCTTCCGTAGTTTGTATTTTGCGGACGAAGAAGACCGACAGTTGCCGACCAAATCTGATCTCTGGAACATTCTAGAGTCCGTAGAAGCTTCGCCGTTCGAGGGCTTCCAAGATTGTGCGGTCAGACTCCGAATACACGCTATGTTTTCCATGTTGCCGATTGATAAGCAACCCGCTGAAAGTGTTTATCGCTATTATGAAGTTTCAGGTGACAGGTTTGAGTTTGTTTGGGATGAAATACGTCGCTCGTTTGAGTCGTATACGTGAAACGTAATTGACCAATGTTGTTTGAATGTCAACCGTAAGTGCCGGTGCATTTGCGACGGAGTTATACTTTTTGTTGCTTTGTCGAGAGCAATAATTGTTCAGAATGCTCTTGTCTACATACAGCGGTGAGTTAGTTTACGTTTAATGCTCTTTTGTAGTGTTTTACGTCAAACTACGTTTTTGAAAAATTTCGTGTTATGGAAATGAGGTGTTGGAACAATTAGAAATTCGCTACAACGTTACACCTAGTTTGTTCAAATTCTCTCACATGATTCTTTCAGTTTTTCATAGAATGAAACGAAAGCTGCAGAGTTCGAATGAAGGTTTTATTATTTTCTTTTTATGTTTCAATAATTCAATAACTGTTCTTCGTCCTCATTCATAATATTCAACACTTTACTATCTGTTTTTGATGACTCCAGTAGTGTCAAACTCGAATCAGTCTATAGTACTGGAACATAACTGGAGAGACAGTATAGATTGTGCCTAATTGACCTGCCATGAATATTTCGAAAGATTTTAATTCCAAAAAAGTTGCTTTAACTATTTACCCGTTGAAAATGTTCCATTTTGTGGTAATATGTGAAACGCTTTCATGAAAAGTTTAGCGGGGCCTGCAGTTTTCTTCGGAGCCCTCAGTGGTTATTCATTCACAAAAATGTTTTCAGATATTTATTTTTTATTTTAGAAATGTATTCATTTAGGGACTACAACATTCTACAGCCTAGGCCAATTAAATTATGAGTTAAGTCCACATTGAAAAATGTACAACTTAAATAAGCATACTGGAATCATTAAACCAAAAAAAAAACAAAAACCAAATCGATAACCAAAGCAGGCATGAGCTGAAAAGCTGAAAAGAACTCTAGTCGAGAAAAATTCAAACTCAGAATAGCCCTTCTGATATCGGAAGGATTACAATAGAATATATCAATAACATTCTGATACGACATGTAATCTCGACACATTCGGCGAGAAAAGAGGGAGGTTGGAACGTGGACAAGATAGATAAAATGTGCTGACATTTCGCACGGGTATTCTAGAAACATAAATTTTAATCAGATATAAACATTTATGTTTCATTTGTTCTGCACTCATACTTGATGCGACGCTACCCAATCCCCACATTGGAAACATTAGGCCTGATTGATGGGGGTGGTAAAGGGGGTTATTGCTCCCCCTGATCTTAGACATGAAAGATACATGGAATAGAATAAAAAAATATTGATTTAACTCAAAAACTACCAGACAATATACCAAGTTGAACTATATTAACCTCACGGTTCTCCACTAATTTCTAGCGCGAAGTAACGAAACTTTAGTTATCAACCTTCTCTGATCTTCACCGCCACCCCGCTATAAATCAAAATTAAGTGGAAGATTTGTCCCTCCATCAATGAAACACAGAAAAAGCAACTTTTGAGAAACTCAGTGAAAGACTTCGGTGTAAACGCGGCCTAACATCGATTGTGCGGTCAGATTCCGAATACACTATGTTTTCCATCTTGCGATTGATTAGCAAACCGGTGAAACTGTTTATTGCTATTATGAAGTTTTAGGTGATATGTTTGAGTTTGCTTGGGATGGAATACGTCGCTCTTTTGAGTCGTATACGTGAAATGTTATTCACTTATGTGGTTTGAATGTCGACTGGTACATTTGCGAAGGAGTTTTACTTTTTGTTGTTTTCTTGAGAGCAATAATGGTTCAGTTACTTTTTTACGTCGAACTACTTTTTTAGAAACTTTTGTCATATGTTAATGTGGAGTACCTATGAAACCATGAGTAACTCGATATATAGTGGCACCTATAATTTGTACATAGTCTCTCACATAATTTTTTCAGTTTTTCATGAAATAGACAAAAGCTGCCGATTTTGCACGAAGATTTTATTGGAGTGTGTTTTCTTAGAGGTACAGAATTTCGAAATGGAATAAAACAAGGAGGAATCATTATCATTTCGTCAAGATGTCTGTAAGTTTCGAATTTTGAGCCGAAAATGGTCTCAAACGACTAGGTTGGACTCAGTGATGAAGAATCCGTGGTCAAAATTGATTCTGTCCGTCCGGCCGTGTGCGCTGTACCTTTCGAAAGGAAGGACCTAGAGTCTTGAAATTTTCAGGTTAGGTTAAGATCCTGAATACCTCGGTTGAGTTCGTTGATGGGCCAAATTAGCCGAATGGTTTTCGTGCTACAGCCATTTGAAATTTCCATTTTTCGATAACTCGAAAAATATTCATCTGATCGAAATGAAACTTGGTTGAAATAGGAACAGTGTCAATATGAAGATTTCATTGAAATTTCACTGAAATTTCTGAGTCATCATTTCACAATGTGAACAAGCGCGTAAAAGCTGCTGACTTCACGTCAGTGCTTTTTAGAATTGACATGAAATCCACTTTACTCAAAAGATAATCTTTTGGCATTATAATTCAAATATAAATTCTGGTTTATGACCGCCACGGCTGGCTCGGACATAATCTAATCTGGTGGCCCAATTTTCAATCACTTCAAACGTTTGTGGCCGTATATCGGCAATAACGCGGAGAATCTCAAAACTCAAAAAATACTAATTCAATCATGATGAAACTTGGCAGCTAGTTTTAAAATGCTGATGGACCACTTTGTGTAGAATTTCGTGATGCTCGTGACATAAGAACAATTTGAACAAACAATTTTAAATTTTTTTCAATATTCAGTGATCTTATGATCGTATTATGCTCATGAAATTGTGTATGAAGTGTCATTTTTCGATAAGGTACCGGATTTCAATTCGATCCAATCTGTATTTTCGGAAATATTTGGGACAATAAAATTTTGGATGGGTATATATGCGGAATCATCGGGTGGATTTTACCTTCGTTATTGAGATCCAAACCCACTCTTTAAACATCGAGTTTCTAAGTTCGGCCGTAAGGCTGACCGTAAACACAATAACTTATGGGAAAAACGCCTTCATTTTCATCACGGAATGCCCCCATAATTTTTTTCGGTGTTAATCAGATACACCCGGTATATAAATTATAACCCTATTCATCACGAATTTTTGCACAAAGTTGTGAATCAGTATTTTTCCAACTAGTTACTGAGCTTCATCATCATTAGATCAATATTTGAGTTATTCCAGAAATAACTACGATACCCAGGAAAACGAATTTTTGACATATTTTTTCGCGATATCTCCGGAAATGAGAATCTCGTCGAACTGTTGTGAAGTAAAGGGCTTAAATCTATGCGAAATTTCTCGGAAATCTGATGAGTTGTTTGAAAAAATTTTTTTAGAAAAATTTAACAAAAATGTTCCATTTGTTTTAACGGGCACGATCGCAACGAAACGTCTCACAATGTTGTACTCAGCATTTCTGCGTTATTTCGGAAATAACAATACCGTGATAAATTTTGACATATTTAGTCACAATATCTACGATCATCCGATCATTTAAAGCGGGTCGAACTGGCATTTGATTGACTGTTGTAAGTAACCTAAATGTTTTAACGTATGTGCAAAATGGGATACTGATCGGTCAACCAATTATTGGAATACCTCATCTCTACACATAATATAACTTGTCTGAATTAAGTGATCAAATCAAACATGCCTTTGGAGTGGATACGTGGCAGTACTCCGTTACCAATAATTCAATCAATGGATGTTATATGAATTGTTGTATATATTCAGAGGGTCTCACCATATACTGGACAAACAATCTATAATCATGTAATTAATATTGGAAGGGTCATTTATGCTTTATGACATACACCCCCTCGATGCATGAGCAAGTTGCAGCGAACTTCGAGCAGCAATGTTTTTTTGGGTGAGACGTGTTAAAATGGCTTTTGAAATAGCGGTTAATGGTTATATCTCATAATTTTTATGACTCAATTCAAAAACGATGGGCAATTTTTGGAAAGATGTTTCAAATGGCGCAAAACCTACGAAGTTGGAGATTTACATTCGGGGTTGACAAATTGTAATATTTCGATTTACTCATATTTCCGAGCCCCAATCTTTTTTAACAAGTCTTCAGTGAAAATAACTTTCTAATCCAACAGGTTTGCCTCTATGAAAGTAGTGACTCTGCCGTCGAAAAAATTGTGATATTGGTTCGTCGGAATGTCCCGCATGGCAATAACAATATAATTTTGGGTGGAAGAGTTCTTCACTGGGAACAGAAAAAAGATGCTTTCGGATTTCGATGAAAATCCTTATGAAAAATCTCAGAAAATCGAAGCCCATCTAACCTATACTTTACTTCCACGAAGTTAGTAGATAGGCCTTGTAATGAATTTATCAAGATTTTATAACTAAATCTGACGCAGGTTCGCACTAGTTAAATGTAGTCGAGGTCAAACTGATTCAGAGAGACGTTCTTAAATATTTTATCAATGACTCTGGGGTTTGGTTTCATTTCAAACGTAGATTTTTCAATTATACAGAGTTTAATGTGTCAAACATTCTTGGCCCTCCGACCGAATTCATAAAAGTGAATGGAGTATACATCGAAAAACTTAATTTCATTTGGTTTTCCGCCAGGATTTCGAAAACGGGGTATAAAATGACATTGATTCTTGATGTCATCTGAACCCTACGAAATACGCAAATCAGCATTCGATTCATGGGCGTAATATCTGTAGGTTTTTCAAATTTTCTTTGGTGAGTGTGTCCTCGAAAGATTATTACACGAAAAATTAATTTTATGGAAATTAAAAGAAGAAAGAGGAGTGCATCTCCAATCGCACCAAAACTCTTAATTAAGACTGTTCCCATTCGAATCCTTCAATATCTGAGGTTTCGGAATTGAATATGGTCAGAAATGTGTCTTACTCATTTTGTTTCAAATTTTGATCATATTTAAGGATCTATGCGAACCCTTAGGAATGCCAAATTATACTTGCTTCAATATAAAAACCTATTTAGTTTCAAGGGGGAAACATAAAAATATAAATAATATTAAAATCATGATACTGTCACCTTGAACGAAATCATGTGTTAAATATGAACTTGATTTCTTTCAGCATGTGGCTATAGAAATGTAATGAAGAGAGGGAGACTAATTCGAAGTTCTGCTAGTCTCCGCGATGTCATTACCACATTATTACGCGCTTGTTCTAGGGAACAGCTGGAAAATTCTAAAAAAATTATCCGAAATTTTTTTGAATTTTTGATGGGAATTTTTTTCTCTCTGAAAATGTTATTAGATTTCAATGGAATTTGGCACAAACCTTAAAGTCAGTGTTCGACAACAATATTTCCAAATTTCAATTCGATTCGATATTCACTTCCGGAGATATAAGGAAAAAAAAATTGCAAATTAACGTTATTTTCGCAAGGTACAAATGCCATAAGATAAGATTGAAACTACGTAATCAGGTGGAGATTGCCAACACGCAACCAGGTGCTAAATTTCGAGTTGATCTCATTGTAACTTCGTGGACAGTTTCGGAATACCAACTCGCAAAATTTCGTGTGGATCCAGTTGTTAGAAAATCAATGTTTCAAATGTCAATAGGTCTCTTGCATGAATTTTTTTTATCATTGGAATCGAATATTTTATCTATCTATGAAAAACTCTAACCGTCATCAAAAATTTCAATTTTAAACGAGAAAATGCTCTTTTAAATTTGGCTTCGCAGGTCGGTAGTTTAAACGGACGAAGCTTCGCGTTTTCCGCGACGTGTGCGGATATATCCACTCTCTCCCTCTTCCTGTATACTTTTCTCTCTAGCGAGCCAATATACAGCTTCGGGCTGTATCGATCGGTGAATCGTACAATAACGGGTGACGTAGAAGCGATCTGACGCGTTTCTCCTTCTTCGACCTTGAGTCCCGATTTGGCCATTATGATTTTGTATCGATATAGAATGAGGAAATCATTCAAATATGATAATTCGTGTTACATGCAAAAGACCTATTCGATCCGATATTTACTTTCGGAGATATAAGGAGAAAATGTGCCAAATTTCTTTCTTATTTGGAATATTAACCTTATTTCCGCAATATCTCAAGAACTACAAATGCAATCAGATTGAAACTTCGTAATCAGGTGGAGATCCAACACGCAACTATAGGTGCAGCATTTCGTGTTGATCTAATAGTTAGAATTCGAACAAGTGCGTAAAAGATCCTTACCTCACCTCAGTGACTTTCTAGATTTTTTCAATACATTATCTGAGACCGACGCTGGTAGCCTACCAGCGTAGCTTCTGGATAATTTATTGTGAATATGAGGAATACACTTCATGATATTTTGATTTTTTCATTGAATGAGACTCCCCCCATAATAGAAAAGGAAGCATATGTTTTTTGTCACAAATGAACCGGAGAATTCATAAATGGTTTTCGATTCGAAATATCTCAGTGGAGTATTATTCTTTTCTTCGAAAATATGAGATTAGTAGCCGTATGCGAATTCTCAATTCCATCTCAAAAAATGCGCACTAACTACCTCTTGAAACCTACCAAATTCTATTTGCATATTTCGACCGGTTTCTTAGCAATAAATAAATATCAAATTCGAACGAGTGCACTCGATGAAGGCTATTAATACAATGGTTTTTTCTGTAATACCTTACATAATATCTTTCGATATTGATATCTTACGTTATACTTTTGTTGTATCCAATGTACTACTTCTTGAATGACAATTTTATTCATTATATCAACTGGCATAATAATAATTGAAGAAAAAACTCTTTTATAATATAGAATCGCTGCTACTGACGAAAAAAAAATTGAAAGATAGTAGATTAAACACTGTATCTAGTATTATTTTTTTATTGTCTTTTACTATTTTATCGATTTCTCAAGTTTTTTTCTTCAATCATTGTTTGTAATAATTAAATTTGTCATTCACGAAGTTTAAGTATCGATCAAAGCTTTTTTTGGGAGGATTTCGCATCATTATTTTGGTTTTTATGGATTTTCACTCTCAATATCTGAAACAGAACTATTAAAAATTAAATAAAAATTGTTTTTTTTTCATGAAAAACGCCTTTGCAACGCCTTTGAGGATTGCAATATCGAACTATTTGTCAAGGGCAGTTTCTTGCAAAACAGATAGCGTAATGAACAATACAAACGATGAAGAAAGCGAACTGTTACGTTGACAGTTTTCTCAAAACTGTCAATTTGACAGAACTCTTAAATCGAATCGAAAAATCGAAAGAAAATAATTCTTGAAATTTTCTAATTTGTCTGATGAGAGAATCAGATTTGTACTCTGAAACGTCACATTTCGCTTTCTTTATCGTTTGTATTGTTCCTATATTGTTCATTGGGCCGTGAAGGCACTAGCTTTTGCGCGCATGTTCAATGTACGGGCGGCCTAACGGCCGACTGCGTGAACACAATAACTTCCGAAAGAAACAGCTTAGAAACTCGATATTTGTAGAGAAGGTTTGGACCTTAATTAGGGAGGCCGAATTCGTGAATGGATAAAATCCACCCAATGATTCCGCAGATATACCCATTCAAAATTTTATTTTCCCAATATTTTCAAAAATACAGATCAGATCGAATTGAAATTCAGTAGTTCATCGAAACATTACAGTTCGAAGGTTCATACAGAATTTAATGAGGATGATCTGATATGAAATCACAGAAATTTTTTTTTCAAATCGCTCGAATGACAGGATCATTACGAAATTTTGCATAAAGTCTTTCAGCATCTTCAAACTAGCTGCGAAGTTTTATCAGGATTGAATTAGTATTTCTTGAGTAATACCGAAAAATAACGATATCGAGAAGAAAACCTCCAAATTTGGCATATTTTTTCCCGATATCTCCAAAACTTTTGATCGTATCGAAGAGAAATTTGGTACACTGCTGTGAAATATGAATTTCGAAGTCCGAGTGGAATTTTTTTTTGGTATAATAAACGGTTTCCGAAGAAAAAATTTCGAAAAAAAATTTTTTTTTTAATTTACTGACAGTATGATCCTGACAAAGTTTGGCTCAAATTTGCGCGTCGTTATACTCCACCTAATCGCCAAGTTTGAATCCAATCGCTCAAGTAGTTTCTGCAATAAAAAATAAATAACTTCAAAATTTCAAGTGGCTATAACTCCGAAACTGTTCGAACGATTTGGCCCATTAACGAACTGAACCGCGGCATTCCAATGCGCGACCTTTCCTGAAAGTTTCAAGTTGCTAGCTCACTACGTTTGACAGATATCGTGTCCACGGCCGGCCGGACAGAATCGATTTTGACAACGGATTCGTCATAAGCGAGTCCAATCTAGTCGTTTGAGACCATTTTCACCTCAATCATCGGAAATAACAGACATTTGGACAAAACGATAGCACGCTGTTCTTCTAGAACATGCGCGCAAAAAGTGCCCTTGACAGATAGTTTGATATTGCAATCCGCAAAGGCGTTTTTCTTGAAGAAAATAATTTAATTTCATTTTTAATAGTTCTCTTTCAGATATTGGGAGTGAAAACTCATGAAAAACCTTAAAAATTATTCACGAAGTTGTACGTTGAATACAATAAAAGTATATTTTACGACAATATCGGAAAATATGATGTACTTAATGGTTTTCACAGAAAAACCTATATTTATAATGATTTAATAATAAATCAAATGAAAATAAAATAATGGTCATCTTAATGAGAACTTCTACACCCCGTATCTATAGTTATATAACCCTCTCAAGTTTGCCGCCTTATCACCAATACACAGTATATAGAACATTAAATAATGTATATTTTGTATCAGGAGATTCAACTCGTTGGCCACTTCAAAACCGCTGTTTTTTTCTATCACAGTCAAAATCAGAGAGTCAGTGCGGCCAAAACCCATCCGCAATTGATTAATTAAACACTAGACCAACCCAGGTAGGAATTGTTCCACGCGGTCCTTCACGTGAAAAAATCCATTTATCTTCTTCTTGGCAGCCGGCTCGTGCCCAAATATTGAGACCGCTGCGGTAAATAAGCCGTAAAAGTGGCTTTCGAATGAGGGACTCCAGATCGGGCAGGGGCGTAACAAGAACCGCTGCTGGATTTAAACAGTAAAGGAGCCCGTGTGTGTTACTGTAACATAGTTAGCTTATTGAAAGGATAAAAATATCATGGTTGAAGTATACATGCTTGGTCTTTAAGTTGTACATTAATTTCAACTCTAGATTTCTCTCATCAAATAAAACACTTTTTGCGCGCATGTTCTAAGGGAACAGCGTGCTATCGTTTTGTCCAAATGTCTGTAATTCGATAATTGAGCCAAAAATGGTCTCAAACGACTAGGTTGGACTCACTGATGACGAATCCGGTGTCAAAATCGATTCTGTCCGGCCAGCCGTCCGTGGACACGATAACTGTCGAACGAAACCAGCTAGCGACTCGAAACTTACATGGTAGTTTGCGCATCGATATGCCGCGGTTAAGCTCGTTAATGGCTAAATAGTTTTGGAGTTATAGCCATTTGAAATTTTGAGGTTATTCCCCTCATATTTCAGAAACCAATGTAGCGACTGGACTGTAATTTGGCAGTTGGTGCATAACGACGCGCAACTTTGAGCAGAATTTCATTGAATTCGTACGAAGACTCAATTTAAAAAAAATTATTTCTCGAAATTTTTTTTTTCCTGAAACTATTGTTCATATTGGAAAACAATTTCAGTTATACTTTGAACTTATGTTTTACAGCAGTGTACCAAATTTCAATTCGATACGGCTATCAGTTCTTGAGATATTGGGAAAAATATGTAGAATTTCGTGTTCGTTGTTTTTTTCGGTATAAATCAAGGAATACTATTTCAATCGTGATGAAACTCCGCAGCTATTTCGAAGATGATGATGGACAACATTGTGCGAAATTGAACAATATGGAAAAAAAATTAATATTCTGTGATTTTCTCATCATATTTTCCTCATTAAATTCTGTATGAACTTTCAAACTGTCGTTTTTCGATAAAGTACTAGATTTCAATTCTATGTAATCTGTATTTTTGGAAATATTGGAAAATGAAATTTTGAATGGGTATCTGCGGTATCAATGGGTGGATTTAACCCAATCACGAATTCGGCCTTCGTAATTAAGGTCCAAATCTTCTCTACGAATATCGAGTTTCTAAGTTGTTTCTCTCGGAAGTTATTGTGTTTACGGTCGGGCGTTTACAATTACTTTCGGTAGAAACGACCTAGAAACTCGATATTTGTAGAGAAGATTTGGGGCTTAATTACGAAGGTCGAATTCGTGAATTGGTAAAATCCGCCTAATGATTCCGTAGATATACCCATTTAAAATTTTATTGTCTCAATATTTCCAAAATTACAGATTAGATCGAATTGAAATCCAGTACTTGAAGGCAGCAGCCTTTGCGCGCTTGTTCAAATTCGTTGCCAAAGCTGTCATTTCCATTGTACATACGCGCAAAAGCTGCTGCCTTCACGGCAGTGCTTTTCTAGATGTTTCCATTGACCATTTTTCCTAATTCAGCCCCGGTGAAATGATACAGGCTGTTCAACTTGACTATTCCTTATTCTCTTGCAACGAGCCGTTTCCGAGATATTCACTATTTTGAAATCTGATAAAAAATCGAAAAATTTACTTATTTTTGTGGATCCGCCCCTGATCTATTAAAGACTGTGATTTAAGCTTCGCTCGCCTTCACCCAAAACATAAATTACACAGAAATATTTATCTATTTTGCATGTTCAAAATATTAGGTCTATGCTATTTCGTGACCAGACCACAGACATAGTCCGTGTCTATGGACCAGGTTTTGCATAGAATTCTAGAGTTCAATTCTTAGATTAGTTGAGTGATTTCTTATAACTCATTTATGAATTTAATGAAAATTGGAATGATTATGGAATTTTCAATATAAGAATGGGCAAGATTGAAATTGTATAAGATCTCATGATGGAAGCAACTGAATTTCAGTGGTAAGATTAGTGTTTCAAAGGTCAAGTGATGTGAAGTATTTTTTCCACAATAATACCGCAAAAAGTACCAAATTATGAGAATTAAGTGAGTAAATTGGTTTTTTCCATCATATTTCAAGCAATGAATTGATTATCCTGCAATACAAATAACCGTAAGTGATAAATGTATTGAACCTGCAAAGTGCAGGAGTGTATTAGCACATTGATAAATATTCAAATGCTTATAACTTTTCACCAGAGCCGAATCTGGAAAAATTGTTAATGAAAAAAAAAAGTGTCATATCTGAGGAGGGGAATCTATCGTTAAAATAAATGTGTAACTTAAAGACTCCTGTATACACATTTTGCTGATAACGTTCTTTGTAAATCGGTCTAGATTTAATCAACTTCTTTTGATTGTGCTTCTGTGTTGCTGCTATGATCGAGATGATTGATTGTTGGTTATATTCATCGGGATGTATTTCGAAATATTTATCCGTGGAAGATAAAAAAACAAATATTTATTATCAGAAGTTACTTTTTTTCTTGAAATATTCTCCATAAAAATCAATCAATTCACGTTGACAAGCTTTTGAACGAAGAGTATAGAATTTCAATAATTTTCGGATTTGAATTGCAGAGATTTTGCACGCGTTAGTGAATTAGAACCATTTCCATATACCTGGTTATTGAGTGAATGGGTTTTACTCACTCGATTCTTATGATTTGGTACTTTCTATTGTATTATTTTAACGAAAATATTCTACTGCATTTGGTCACTCAAACACTGATCTTCCACTTGATATTCACGAGTCTCTGAATTTCAAGCAATAGATTGGTTATTCTGCAAAAGAGATCACCGTAAGAGATATCAGTTTTGTATGGATTGAAGCATATTTTGGGAGAATTTCGTATCATTTTTCCAGGTTTTTTTGAGTTTTCGCTCCCAATATCTGAAACAGAACTATCAGAAATTAAATAAAAAAAGTTTTTTTTATTTGAAAACGCCCTTGCGGATTGCAGGATCAAACTATTTGTCGAGGGCAGTTTCTTGCTGAACAGATTGCCTAATGAACAATACAAACGATATATATATATATTCATATATGTCATCCTGACATAATACATGTCACAAGTTTTTCACTTTATTCCCGATATTTTATTAGATTTCTAGTTCGAAATGAACAATTATGGATCTATGGGAGATGATTCCCCAATAAAGGGGCCTGTAGCGTTCTTCGTTTATCTGAGGATCTGAAAATCATCGCTTGGAGGACTGAACCTGGTCGAAAGACCCTCTCGGTCATGAGCAAATGTAGGTAATATTATTTACTGCTTCCTTCTGGTTTTCTGTCCCTCTTTCTGTTTCAGATATTATGTCAAGATATTTTGTCGAAATGAATTCAAGATGACGAAAAAATTATTTTCAAATGAAAAAGATGCCATCCATCTTCTATAAACAAATTACTACACTTATGCGGGGAGACAGAATTTTTCCTGAGGTTTTTATCTGTGCTCTTGTATCATACGCAAATATGTATGGTACCCCATTTACATTTCCTCTGCTAACACTGTGATATATCTTAGAATTGTAATGCTCGTTCTCAAAAGAATATATACAAACGATAAACAAAGCGAACTGTGACGTTTCGGAATACAAATCGGACTCTTTCATCAGACAGAGGAGAAAATTTTAAGGTAATTGAGACAGCACCTGCACATGAAAGTGGGGATGTATTCTGTGTGTGATAGTTTCTTATATAATTCTTCCAATTTTCTAAAACAAACGGTCCAAAAAGCTGTACCTTTGAAACCCTCCCAAAATAAGCTTCAATCGATAGTAAATGGATAGGTATATGCCGTTTTCGATCGTTTGTTTCAGCAAATTGGAACAATTATATAAGAAACCATCACACACAGAATACATCCCCACTTTCATGTGCAGGTGCTGTCTCAATTACCTTAAAATTTTTTCCTTTGTCTGATGAAAAAGTCAGATTTGTACTCTGAAACGTCATATTTCGCTTTGTTTATCGTTTGAATTGTTTCTGTATTGTTCATTAGGCAATCTGTTTTCCAAGAAACTGCCCTTGACAAATAGTCTAATTCTGCAATCCGCAAGGGCGTTTTTCATGAAAAAAAACAATTTATGTAATTGTTTATAGATCTGTTTCATATATAAGAAGTGAAGACCAAAAAATAAAAACTAAAAAAACTATATCTAGGTTGAACTTGGAAACAAAATTCGTGTATTAGCACATTGAGAAATATTTGAATCCTTATAATTTTTTACATGAGCCGAATCAAGAAAATCAAAGAAAATAGACTTGCGTCTATTTTCATGCTCAGAGGTTCGGTTTATACGAAAGAGAATGAAGAAAACTTGTTGAAATTATCTATTTTCTATAACTATAGTATCAGAAATGAAGAAACTTTAGGATTACCGAAACATAGAACTGCTGAATTTGACCTTTCCTCAATTAATCAGTCTATTGAATTATTTAATCATCTTCCTAATTATGTTGAATCGGTATAAGAAGCTAGTGAAGGAATTGTTATATTGTCTAAGTCTTACTATAGCGTTAAAGATTATTTTCTTGATACTTTGTTATTCATTAATTTTTTTCTTGACCTATCCTATACATTTTTTGTAATGTCTGATAGGATTAATAATGTAATTATTATAAAGCGTATCATTTTTATGTGCTCATCTGCTCGAACTATTACGCACCTGAAAAAAGCATTCAATTCAAAACTTCTATTCATCAGATATTGCTGCAATTTGCCATAGTTTCACGAGCCTTCATTCTCAAAACGGAAAATGGAATTTCATTAATTTTCAAAAAAAAAAAACGAAACAATATATCTGCGCGGATTTGGATTGTGGGATATGTTATTTCCTTTTCTCGATTACTTGAAAAATTCAATTGATAAAATCAAAAATTTATATCTCATAGAAACGCTCGATTGGATTTCCCATGGAATTCGTCACTTTACATCCAAGTTCTCGATGGAAAAATTAAATTTCGGTGAGGAAAAGTGGATTTGAGTTACTATTGAGCCCTTGACATTCTTTTGAGAATGAGCAGTACAATTCTTCTATATCATACGGTATGTGTTATTACAGTATCAGCAGGGAAAATGTTAACGAGGTACCATACATTTTTACGTATAATAAAAGAGCACAGATAAAAACCCCAGGAAAAATTATGTCTCCCCGTATGAGTGTAGTGAAATTGTTGATTGTTATTGAAGGGCTCCTTTTTCATCAACGGAACGAAATTTCTTCTTTCCTCTCGAAGCAGGTTGATATCTCGAAATCACACCTGAAAACAACAAAGAAGACGAAAAAAGCAATAGGAACTAGTAAATGATTTATTATTCATTAAATTAATTAGAAGTACATAATACATCTCAAAAAATAATCAGACACCGAATGAATTGCCTCGAAATCATCGTCAAATTTATATATTGGACAACTATTAACTAAATGTTCTATTGTTTCATCTTCTTCTCCGCACTCGCACCGTGGACTTTCGACCGAATTCCACCTGAAGAGGAAACTTTTACAGTTACCATGACCGGTTCTAAGTCGATTCAAAATGCACGAAATTTTCCGGTGAAGAATAAAACCATGAACTTTTTCTGAAGGATCGCTTATCAAATCTTTGTTGAAAACATTACAAGAATTTCATTCCGAACGCCACATTTCTTTGTCACTTTTCTTGGACTAAAGAAAATCGTTAATCCATAAAGCTTTACGAGATTTCAATCTGGAATTTTAGAATCTGGAATATAAGACATGATTGGGAATGAATTCGGAAAATAATGATATTTATCCCTAGGCTTTATCACTGCGACCTGTCTACGAATATGGGGGGGTACATTATTTGAAAGAATTGGTAACCACTGTAGAGGTGTGATCTTATGGTCTCACGGATGATTCTCATGGCAACATTAAGCTGTGCATCAATTTTACTAACACGTGCGCTGTTGAACCAAACCGAACAACAATATTCAGCAGCAGAAAAAACCGGAGCCAAAGCTGCCGAACGAAGAGTGGTAGGGCAGCACCCCATTAAGAACCAGCTAGTTTCTGAAGAATATTATTCCTGGATTTCAAGTTCATGCGTATTTTTTTTAGACCTTGTAGTCAGAGATAACAAAAATAATGGCATTCATTTCAAAACTGCCACTCGCCAAATTTCTGATCACGGAAATATCGTACAAAATCCGTCGCACAAATATCACCTTCTGTTAGGCTCAACAAAAACAGGAACGTCCTCTCATTTATGCGAGGAAACTCCTGAAAGTCTATAACTTTCTTGCAATAATGCATCTTATTCTCAATATAAAAAAAATCACCTCATTAATCCATCATGTTCATATTATTGTTCTGTAACGTGACAAACGGATTTGTTTCATGTTCCGCCACTGTTCGAGGCAGGTGTGACCACGTTATTACAATAGGACAGGTGACGTTGGCTTACCTAACAACTACCTACTGTTCTTCGACTCACTTACCTCTTCTATTAACTTCCTTTCCTGTTCTACAGCTCGGTTTTATGCCTGGTTTATGTTCCTATAATTACCGTTTTGGGCAAGATACGTCGTCGATATGAAGATGAATGATTTAGGGACCTTCCTCTCTGATATTTCATTCGTTCGGTTTTCCCCAGGACTTTTTGATTTACATCTCATTAAGGAGGGATAATGCATGTGTCAAAGTAAAGTGGGGTCATTTCACTCGTCTTGTGTTCCAATTTTTGATCTTATCTTTTCAATCTTTTATTTGCATCTCATGGGAATTTCTTCTTCTGTAGCAGACCGTGAAGTTCAACTATTTGAGTTCTTTCCATCTTCTGCTCTACAATTCATTACTCAAAATTTTTATAAACCTGCTAGACGTTAAACGACATACACGAATTTTTCAAATTTTGAGCCGATAATGTTCTGTAACGATAATTTTATCATATTACATCTCGTAACAAAAAATGGCAATTTACATGATGATAGACTATGGTAGTATGTAAAATTCCTCTTGAGACACCCCGTATTCACACGTATGCTGAAAATGAATGAAAATCTAAAGTTTTCCTGAAATGTTGCTTGATCATTCGAACTGCTCATTTTAAAGACAGTATTAGATTTTAACACAAGTGAAATATTGGAGAGAAAAGTTATGATAGATTATTATCCGTGGAATCATCACGCGCATTCTATCCATTCGACCTTGATAAAGCACCTTACTTACCCTATGATTATCGAGTCTCTAGAGTCTTTGTCTCGGAAGTTGGGTTCAAGGACGGTCGTATTTTTCATTTAGTTCCAGTAATATATGAACCCAATCTTGTAGAACTACATCTTTCCAAATTTTCAAGGAATTTTTTCTCTTGAGAATAAGCAGTAACAATATGTGTTAACCCAGTATTAGCTGAGAAAATGTAAACAGGGTACCATACATTTTCACGTATGATACAAGAGCACAGATAAAGACCTCAGAAAAAATTCTGTCTTCCTATATCAATGTAGTGAGATTGTTGTTTGTTATTGAAGTGCTCCTTTTCCATCAACAGAACGAAATTTCTTCTTTCCTTTAGATGCAATTTGATATCTCTGAATCACACCTGAAACCAAGAAAAAAAACGGAAAAACCAATATTAACTATACTCCATTCACTTTCGTAAACTATCCTGGTTGGTCATGAAATTCTGACACATTTCAACTTGTATATTTTGAAAATGTTAGGTTATAATCATTTTCCTGTCAGATAACTACACAACGTTGTCCTCTCTACATAGAGGTCGTAGTAATTACTTATTCTTCAGAATGGGAATTGACTTTGGGAAAATAATTAATTTGAGAAAATATTATGTGAATTCAATAATTCCAAAGACCTGGCGGTATTGAAGAAACTTTTTTCTCTGTTAACACTATAGAAATATTTCACGTATATAAAAACATGGTTTGAAAATTCAATTATGCTTTTTTCTTGTACGGAAATCGAGAATCGAGTGTTGGAATTTTACTGAAAAAAATGGATAGTGATCCGTTGCTTTGTGATAGTTCATTCGAAAAAAAAGTACTCGAATAACCCTACAGTGAAACTTCTAAACGAACAGAAAAACCTTTGGAATTCCCACCTCTCGAAATTCTCAAGAAATTTACAGAAGACATTTAAATATCTTGTTGCACAACGTGAAGTACTCTAGTATGAAAATGTAGAAGTATTACAAAACCTGTGTCAACCCAAAAGAACTAACTCAATTAACGAAGTTCTTGGGAATCTATGTAAACGATACACTTGGGTTTTCACTCGCATACGTCGAAAATGTTCCCTAGCTTGTGATAAATTATTGATTAGCTTCCACAGTATTAAACTTCTGTTGATTATTCAAATGAAAACAAGAAACTTCTGTTTTATCAGAATTCGGACATGAACGCCACTCAATAAAATAATTTTTCAGAATTTCTAAATCTGTATTTAGAATGAATGTTGCCAACATTGCGCCCAAATTTGGAGTACATCTACGAGAGCCCGTTTCACAACTTCATCTCCATCAGTTATGTTTTTTTGCGGACAAGTTCGGGGCAACAGCGTGCTATCGCATCGTCTAAATGTCTGTTATTCTACAATTTTGAACCGAAAATGTCTCTGAAAATGTTATGTTGGACTCAATGATGACGAGTGTAAAAATCGAATTTGTCCGGCCGGCCAGCCTTCCGACACGATAAGATATTAAAGAAAATATGTCAAATTTTATGGTTTTTTACACGCTTGTTCTGGGAAACAGCGCGTTATCATTTCGTCATGATGTCTGTAGTTTTCTAGTTTTGAGCCGAAATTGATCTCGAACTACGTTGGACTCACTGATGAAGAAACCGTGGTCAAATTTGATTTTGTCCGTCCGGCCGTGTGAGCTCGAACTTTCTGAGGAAATGACCTAGAGTTGTGAAATTTTCAGATTAGATTTGGATCCTAAATATCTCGGTTAAGTTCGTCAGTGGGCGAAATCGGTCGAACAGTTTCAGTAGTTATGTCTATATGAAATTTTAGGTTAATTCCTCGATATCTTATGAAGTACTGTTCGGATCGGATTGAAACTTTGTTCTTGAATACCAACGCGCAACTTAGTGCAAAATTTCGTATGGATCTAGTGGTTAGGGTATTTCAAAAAACAGATCATTCGAAAATATCTGAAATTTTTGTTGAAAAGTTTTTTTTTCTCGGATTTTTGATCGAATTTTAAATGAAATTTACACAGACCTCGAAATCTGTATTCAACAAACACTTTTCAAATTTCAATTCGATACGATGTTTACTTTCGGAGATATATGGAGAAAAAATATGTCAAATTTCGTTGTTTTTCGAAATTTCGAGGTTATTTGCTCAATATCTCAAGAAGTACAGAAGCGATCGAATCGAAACTTTGTAATCAGTTGAAGAATATCAACGCGCAACTTACTGCAAAGTTTCGTGCGAATTCAGTCGTTAAAACACTTTGTAAAAATTTTTTTTGAAAATTATCCACATCCTTATCGAATTTTTTTTTCTGAATTCATTAACCAGAATTCGGTGCAGACCTTGAAGTTTTTATTCAAGAACAGTTTTTCGAATTTCAAATCGAGCAGATGTTGATTTTCGGAGATATAAGGAAAAAATCATGTCAAATTTCGTTGTTATTCGAAATGTTTAGAACATTTCCTGAATATCTCGATAATTATACACGCGATCAGATTTAAACTTGGGATGAACCTTGAAATAAGTATTTAAAAACAGTGCTTCAAATTTCAATTCAAGCAGATATTCATTTTCGGAGATATCTAAAGATTGAAGTTATTTCCTCAATATCTCGTGATGAACAGACGCGATCATATTCAAACTATGTACTACTTTGAGAAATAACAACGCACGAGTCAATTTAAAATTTGGTGAGGATCGTAGAGGTAGAAAAATTTAAAAAAGTATTCGTGTATTTCGTAAATTTTTGTTGAAAATTGTTTTTACCGGAAACTATTCATCAGATTCCAATAAAATTGGTAAAATTCTCGAGTCAGTATTTTACAACAATGATTCGAAGTTCAGTTCTATCCGATATTCATCTTCGGAGATATTGGGGGAACATTTTTGAAAATTTTCGGTTATTTCAACTCAAAAATCACTGAAATAATGAAATTTCAAATGGATATTCATATGCGGAATCATTGGATGATTTCACCATTTGGCGAATTCGGCATTTGTAATTGAACGAGTTCAACAAATATCCAGTCTCTGAATGGATGTTCACATTACGGTTGTCAGTAAGGCCGATCTTAACCACAATAATATCTGAAAAAAATTACTTAGAGACTAGATATTTTTTAGCAGGTTTGGTTGTTAATTCAGAAGGTCGCGAAAACTTGAAGTGATTTCGTAGATATATCTGTTCATAAAATCATGCATGAACCCCAAGCTATCATTATCAAATCAAGTACTATAGAGTACAATTCTATCCAATCTGTATTTTCGAATTATGTATATAAAAAATTAAATTTCGAAGGGGTATACCTGCGGAAGCATTGGACGGATTATAACCATTCGCGGATTCTGGTTACTTTACAAATATCGAGTTTCTAAATCGTTTCTTTCGGAAGTTATTGTGTTTACGATGGGACGTTAGAACGACCGTAAAAACAAGAAGTTCCGAAAAAAAAACGGCTTTGAAACCAGATATTTGTAGAGTACGTTGCGTAATTACGAAGTTCGACTACGTGAATGTGTGAAATGATATACCCTCTCCAAATTTTATTTTTCCAATATTTCTGAAAATACAGATTGGATCGAACAGAAATCTGGTACTTTATCGTGAAATGATAGCTTGAAGATTAATGCAGAATTTCATAGGTACCATATGGAAATAGGATCACCTTGGCAACGAATTCGAACATGCGTCTAAAAGCTACTGACTTTACGTCAGTGGTCTCCTACTTTTTTTGAAATATTGCGCCGTGTACCGCGCCTTATACCCTTGATTCTTGATTCGCTGGAATTTGAAGGTTGTAAATTGAACGGAACCAGTAGTTCGCGAGTTTACGTATTGCGGAAACCTCATTCCGGATCACTCCTCGATTAAAAGCCGTCTTATAAAATGGCAGAATGCCATCCGTTTGCAAGAACGCACTTGCATTTCAAGGTCCATTTCGAATGCAGGCAAAGAAACCCGACACGTCTAGGAACTGAAGGAAGGATTCTTGCCGTCTGCCAGCTGTTCTGCAAGCTGCCAGCTGTCCCCGACTGAAGATCAAAACAACTAGGACGACGTGGAACCCCGACAATGGAATTGTGGAACCCACACGCATCAAGGTTTTTCTGTTCCTTTGAAGTCTATTTTTATAACATATCAGCGATGTCTTCTGAATGGACATATATGACAATAGGAGATTAACGTTTTTCCGTTATAACGTAACGCAGTCGATTTGTTCTTGATATCGCCGAATTTTGTAGATCTTTCCCGCTATAACGGTTACGAACTGATACGCTTTCGCGGTCACCTGCGTTGAAGCCTTTCCACGCGCTCATTCTAGGGACCATCGCATTATCACAGAATAGAGAAGTATTACAGAAGCGACGCTTTTTGACATTTCCATTGTTGTCGATGCAGACAAATTTAGTGACCTTAAAAAACCATAAGAAATTTGGTAATAGAACCTGGCTACATTAATCATATAATTTTCACAGAATAGTATTATACATATACAGGGTGTTTCATCATGAACTAGTCAAACATATATAGTCGTAAAGATGACATTGGTGAAGTATTTTTTGATCATGACATACACCCCGTTTTCGAAGCATAAGCGAGATACAGGGTGTTTGATGTCAACTTTGAGTAATATTCTGATAACTGTGTTGAGTTAAGCGTGACCTTCGAAATAACGGTTTTTGGTCACATCTTAGTATTTTTTGGTGGTCTCTTCAACTGTGGTGTAGAATTCTGAAAAAAATATTTCAGAATGGCGGAAAACCTACAAAGTTCAAATTTTTTGTTTTCATTTGCCAAATTCGATAGCATTATTCCAATGTACTCAAAAAAAAATCGACCCAAATTTGTTGAAACCTTTCGAGGTTCAACATTCCTTCATTCTGAACACTGTTGTGAAACCAGAATGAAAAAATATACATTGGTGTTCATTCAAAAGCCTTTCAAACATTCCGCTCGGAGTACTGAAATAATTTTTATTTAAGAACCTGGTGGCTCTACGGGGGCCAACATTGTGCTAATGGGCCTCCAGAATTACCTGGACAGAAATATGAATTTATAAAAAAAAAATTCGAAAAAACTTTGATGGGAATCGAACTCGCTCCACTCACGGACAATAGTCCGAGTATAAATTAGATTTATTCTAATTATAATGAGGTCCGTCACCAAGCAACGGTAGTTCATCGAATTTGACCCTATTTTCCGAATGCGGAGAGAGTTCGATTCCTACCAAAGTTTTTACAGAAAAAATGTTTTCTTGATAAATTCATATTTCTATCCAGGTCATTCTGGAGGTTCATTAGCATAATTTTGGCATCCTTAGGGCCACCAGTTTCTTAAATGAATATTATTGAACTACTCCGAGCGGAATCTTCGGAAGGCTATAAAATGGAAACCAATTGATATTTTTTCACACCGGTGTTCAGAATGAAGTTCAGTTCAAATTCGAAAGATCTCAACAAATTTGGGTGAAAATTTTTTTCACTGTAGACATGTAAAAAAATAGTTGAGTTTGAATTTTGAAAAAAAATTTCCACGGAAAAACTTATAGAATTGAGTACATTGAAATAATGCTATCCAATTTGGCAATCGAAAACAACAAATTTCAGCTTTGTAGGTTTTCCGCCATTTTGAAATATTTTTTCCAGAATTCTACACAACAGTTGAATTGACCACCAAAAAATACTAAGATGTGACCAAAAACAGTTATTTCAAAGGTCACGTATAAATCACTACAGTTATCAGAATATTGATCAAAGTGGACATTGATCTCGCTTATGCTTCGAAAATGGGGTATATGTCATGAGGCAAAAATTACCCTCCCAATGTCATCATCTATACCGCTATATATGTTCGACCAGTTTATGATGGAACACCCTTTATAATAAACATACATCTCTATTCTGTTGGTGTTGTATTAATATTATAAACGAATCAAAATGCACAATCGAAATAGTCACTGTATAAAGAACCAAAAGTAGAATGAAATCGAACAAGTCGAATTAACGAAACCAACGCACGTTGGCGTTGAACAAATAATAGGGAAATTTCAATTCTATTCTTTGTCTGTGTGTTGACAAAAAAGAAACAATAACAAAATGGCGGATTGAAGCATGCGCATGTACATTTGGGACATTGGAAAAGGGAGACTATCGCTTCTGGAATATTCTCTATAATGTGGCATTATAGTTTGTAATTATTTTATATTTCAAATAATGGTCAAACAATTAGGTTGACCACACTAGTAAAGAATCCAATGTCAAATTAGTTCTTTTCCGGTTGTCTTTCCGAAATTTTTCTGTAAACAATTTTTACAGAAATTAATACTCCGACGAAGTTCACAGTCCTCGAACAACATAATATTTCACAACAGTGTACCAAAATTCAGTTTGATACAAAATACACTGATCCGATCATGGTGAGACTTCGTGACTAGTTGAAAAATGCTGATGACCTTGGTGCAATATTTCGTGATGATAATTCAGAATTTTGTTTTCAGATATTTTTCGTTCTGCGATCTTCCGATAATATAATTTTCACGAAATTCTACATGAACCTCCTAGCGAATATGTACTGGGTTTCAACTCGATCCAATCTTAAGAAGGAAACAACTTAGAACTGGATTTTTGTGGAGTAGGTTTAGACCTTCATTACGAGGGTCAAGTTCGTGAAGGGGTAAATTCGTGCAGAATTTTTTCTAAAAATTGAAAAAACAATTTTTTAAATAAATGAGGAATGAAAATTTTCCTTGCAAAAATTCAACTTTTCCAATAATTCCAAAAAACAGATTGGATCGAATTGAAATCTTGTTCTTGATTGATGTTAGCTTGAAGGGTCATGCAGAATTTCATGAGGACCATATGGAAAGATGATCGCCAAATATTTCCATCGTGAAGTAAATCTGCGTTTGTCGAGGTTAACGACTAGGTTGAACTCTGATGATTAATTCGGTGTAAAACTTGTAGAAAAACACTGCAAATTTTACACAAGGGTTTATTCTTCTCTTAGTTAAATAACCCAACCGAATGCGATGATTCATTTTCGATATTATTGGAAATTTGCAGCGTTTTTCTTGATATTGCAGGAACCACTGGTCGGAAATCATCCAGGTGAAATTTTTTGGGTTTAGTTATGCAACAGTTATCAACGTTCAGAGTTTCATGAAAATTCGGTGGTTAGTTTTCGAGAAATCATTTATTTTTCCCCCAACCTACATTTAGAGCCCTTAGGGTACACCGATCCTGCTGAAAAGCTTGGAGGACGAATCCCGAGTGACACACGATTTTTTTACCAAGTTTCAAAGATTTCCGTCAGTACTTCCAGAGAAAAGCCCCGGACAACGGACGGCGGACGGACGGATTTTGGTTTATTATTTGATAATAAAATGTTAACCCCCCTTGAAATTTCACAGTTTACGGTTTGGAGTATGTAGATTTGAATGAACGAATAAAAAAATTTCGTCCGTCCGCCGTCCGTTGTCCGGGGCATTTCTCTGGAAGAACTGAATGGAAATCCTTGAAACTTGGTAGAAAAATCGTGTGTCCTCCAAGCTTTTCAGCAGAATCAGTATTCCCTAAGGGGTCTTAATGGGGGTTTGGGGGGAAAAAAAATTATTTCTCAAAAACTTACCTCCGAATTTTCTTGAAACTCTGAACGTTAATTACTGTTGCATAACTAAACCTAAAAAATGTTACCCGGATGATTTCCGACCAGTGGTTCCTGAAATATAAAGAAAAACGCTGCAAATTTTCAATAACATCGAAAATGAATCACCGCATTCGGTTCTAAGTCGTTTAAGATATCAACGGTATATTGGGTTACTTAACTAAGAAAATAATAAACCCTTGTGTAAAATTTTCAGTGTTTTTTTTTCATTCTTTCATTGAAATCTACATACTCTAAAACGTAAACTGTGAAATTTTCAGGGGGGGTTAAATTTTTTCAACTTGCTCTTCACGTCCTTCCATTTGATTGAGGGATAGAATCACGGGTTTAGGACTTCACGTAAAAAACAACCACTTAAAACAAAGTCGACATTTCGTCGATATATTTCGACTTTCTCAAGACTAAAAGGAACAGAATTGAAAACAAAGATAAGGGTCTGAATGGTCAGTTCAGTTCCCATCAAAGCATGCGAAACTGTAGCAGATGCACGATACTGATATCACAACCTGAATAATAGATATTCAATTATTCAAAACAGGCCAAGGGGATGCTGTATATGTTGCGGAAGCAGTGAAGATGATTTTCTGTGTGAGAATGTGATAGTTTCCTGTTCACAGGTAGGGTCGATATATAAAGGGGAGAAATGGGCACATCCGAAGTGGGTTATTTGAATGGCTGTGTTATGTCACGAGATTTGTTCGGTCTTCAATTTGACTCGTAATCGGATTTGAATTCATTTGTGCCATCCGAGAGGTTTCAATGTGATATTTACCCGAACAACTTACGAATTAAATGAGCTGAGAATTAAAACTTTCAGACTCTGTGCGCATCAAGATAGAAATGCTGAGATCGTGAATTGTCGAAATCCTCCAGATTGTTTCGAAGATATATAGATTTTGGGGACATTCCTTTAACTTCCAAAAAATACTGATGCTATCAGATAAAAACTTGATAGTAAAATTTCAATCATAAATAATATGGAATGAAAAAATTCTTTAAAGGTGCTGACGTGAAGTCAGCGGATTGCGCGGGCATGTCAAAATTCGTTGCCGAAGCGGTCATTTTTGCGCGCATGTTCTACTAGGGGAACAGCGTGCTATCGTTTGACGAATCCGGTGTCAAAATCGATCAACTTGAAAATTTCAGGAAGGGTTTCTTTTCAAAATACGAAGGTTGAGTTCGTTAATGGGCCGAAACTGCCTTATAGTTTCGGAGTTATAGCCATTTGAAATTTTTAGGTTAATTTCCTTATATTTCAGAAACTACTGAAGCGATTGGATTGAAACTTCTGCGTTAGTTGGAGCATAACGACACGAAACTTTAAACAGAATTTGGTTACACAATTGAAAAAATTTTTCGAAAAAAATTTTTTTTTCTGAAATTATTGTTCATATTCGAAAAAATTTCAGTTATACCTTGAACTTCATATTTCACAGGAGTGTACCAAATCTCAATTCGATACGGCTGTTAGTTTCGGAGATAAAATCAAATAATAAACCTTAGTGATCGACCAACGAAAAAAAAATTTCGACCCCCCCTGAAAATTTCACAGTCTACGTTTTGTAGTATTTAGATTTGAATGAACGAATAAAAAAAAATCCGTCCGTCCGCCGTCCGTTGTCCGGGGCTTTTTTCTGGAAGTACTGAACGGAAATCCTTGAAACTTGGTAGAAAAATCGTGTGTCACTCGGGGTTGATCCTCCAAGCTTTTCAGCAGGATCGGTATACCCTAAGGGCTCTAAATGGGGGGTTGGGGGGAAAAAAAAATTTTTTCGAAAACTTACCACCGAATTTTCATGAAACTCTGAACGTTAATTACTGTTGCATAACTTAACCTAAAAAATTTTACCCGGATGATTTCCGACCAGTGGTTCCTGAAATATAAAGAAAAATGCTGCAAATTTCCAACAATATCGAAAATGAATCATCGCATTCGGTTCTATATTGTTTTAGTTATCAACGGTATATTGGGTTACTTAACTATGACTAATAATAATGCACCCTTGTGCAGTGTTTTTTTTTCAAAAATAAATCATACATAAATGAGGTTATTTCCTTTATATCTCAAGAAGAACTGATACAATCGGATATAAGCTAGTTGTAGAAGATCGATTTGTAACTTTTTACAAAATTTCATGAGCATCGTACTTACAGGTAGAAAATTGAAGAAAATTTTCTTCTTGCAAATTTTCATTTCAATTTTTTTTCTCTGAAACTATTCATTATATTTCATTAAAATTTGGCCCGGATCTTAAAGTCACCATTCAGCAACAAATTTCAGTTCGATGGTATATGCATTTTAGGAGACATTAGAAAAAACAGATCTCAAATTTCTAGGTAACTTTCTGGCTATCGTTGTTATTTCCGAAAATCTTCTAGGAAACATCAATCCGATCATGATGAGACTTGGTAACTACTTGGCAAATGATAATGGGCGAATTTTTGCACAATTTCGTTATGATCTCTTCAATTAGATCAATCTAAAAAAAATTATTTAAATTTTAAATGTTTTGTAATCATATACAATATATCATATATTATGGTCTTCGATGAATTCCGCATAAACATTCATACTGTCACTGTTTCCTCAAAGTACTGCAGATCTGTTTTGTCGGAAATATATATAACCTTCTTAACGATTATCAGGTAAGAAGTTATCAAGTCTTAGTAGTTAGTAGATTCTTCGGGTAATTCTTGTTTTACTCATATCAGCGGTAAGGCCGGCCATAAACAAAATTACTTCGGAAAGAAACGACTCAGACACTCGATATTTGAAGGTGGGTTTTCGCTGTAATCTCGAAGGTTGAATTCGAAAATAGGTTAAATTTACCCACTGATTATGTTGATACAGGCACCCATTAAAAATTTTGATTTGGCAATATTTCCAAAAATACAGATCGGATCGCTTTGAAATCTAGTACTTGACCATAAAATAATAGCTTGGGGTTCATGCATAATGTCGAAGGGATATTATGAAAAGAAAATCGATTAATCTTTTCATCAGAGGGTAAATCTGCGTTTGGCGGCGTCAATCCGTACGTAAATGAAGTTATGGACGTGCAAAGTTCTGTAATGATATATTTTCAGGTCCATCGTAAAAACAATCACAAACTGCTTTTTCATCGTTCACAAATCATCTGTGGACCTTAAAAAAACGATTAGTGACGATTTCTCAAGAATATTCGATATTCAATGAAAATAATCAATAAACCGGACGACCATTTATTCTCTTTTTTACCGATTATTACTCAATCTTGAAGTGAATTCTGGCAACAACGCCTCATCATCGCTGACGAGCGTATATCGCTGATAAGTATTTAAAGCCAGCTGTCATCGGCGAATACACATAATTCAGACCGATTAAATGGCGCCAATGGCAAACTTTTGAAGTGAGTGGAAATACAAAGATATACAGTTTATGTATTATAGTTATCTGATGTTTCAATTTATTTTTCATTGCATATTAACTATTATTGAAAGAACGTGCCGCTAATAGTTGAGTGAAGTGAAAGTTCGAATATGATTCGTAGATTGGATAAAAGAACTGAGTGATTACAGTGAATAAAGTGGTTTGAAACTGCATCAGTTAAGAACTGTGGGGGTTCATAACTTATGAGAGACCGCCTAGTTTCGACTTATAGATTTTTCTCACGTGAGCACACTGCGCACGTCGATGCAAATATATAATCATTATCTTGGCCACCTGAAAATTTCTATGATATTTTTTGTTGCAAATTGATTGTATACTACTTGGGCCCCTCAAAAAAAGTGTACAACCTGTATAGAGATATTCTATTGCGTCTTTCCAATATTGGTAATACTTTATTATCATGTTCGGAATATCATACATTTTTATTTGGTGGCGAAACTTTTTTCCGACACAGTCTCTCTAAGATGTTTACGAGATCAAACAAGCATTCAATAATTCGACTTCGTAACTCTATTTTCAGGGATCCATAATGTTGAAAGAGAGATCATATATTCCCCGTGGAATATCTCAGAATAAATCATATCTCACGGTGTCATTCATCCCATAAAATCAATCACAGCTACGACTCGTATCACATGTAGCCCGGTCTGGAGCTTATTGAGTCATTCAAGGAGTTCCTTTTAACCGAGACGAAATAAGCCAAGTATGGGTAATTTACTTATAGCAGAATAACCCGGGCTAGCTTTCCCAATATGATTTCGAGCGGATGGGGTGCAATTTTTGGCGGAGATAAGGCACGTTGGCTGTACCTAATTTAGATTTGTCATAAACCCTGAAGATGTATTTGCTTTGACAGGTGAATTACCAGAGTCACTAGGCTTGAGGAAAAATGATTTTTTAGATTTTCTCGTAGTATATTTACATTTGTTTTCTACTGACGAGTTTATTGGATTTCATTTTAATTCATTAATCAAACAGTAAACACTTTCGAATTACAAAAATGTTTCGTGAAAGACCAGAGGTGCAAAATACAGGGTGTTCGGTAAACCTTAAACAATATTTGAATCGGTTAAAGACTAGGTCATGACGACTCAGAATATCGAAAAATTTTCAGGTAGAAATTTCACTGTTTTCGAGATGATGGAAATTTTACAAATTCATGAGAAATCGATACCTTTCCTTGGTGTCTCCCATGTCTCTAAAGTGAAACTTATTCTGAAAATTTCTTCACCAAACATTGCTGATAAGTGTTGCTTTCTCAATGTATGAAACAATTTTCAAAAAATTGATAGAATTCTGCGGAAAAAGGGGATGAAATGACCGATTTTAATTGTACCTATTTTATCCTCGAAACTTCGACCCAATTTCCTGGAAAAATTCGAACCACCTGAATATGAACATTCAATTCAAAATATTCGCACTTCGTCGAGTCTTCAAAATGGTATAAAACAAAGTATAGTTTTTTCTGGAAGACGAAATATTTCCGTTCAAGTGAATGCGGAGATATTTGAGTCTATCCTCAACCTACCCAATTTTGACGAAAAAAGTATTCTGTTGTGAATTTACCAAAATAAAATTATGGAATAATGAGAAATATTAATACATTTGTGGCTTAGGAGTTTTCAGAAAAATAAAAAAAATACAATTTCAAATCCTCTTTCACTTAATATCTTCAAACCAGAGTTTCCAGCAATAAATTGCTCTTACTTATAACTCCAACTTACGCATATTTTAAAGCATTTAAATCTACCTCAAATTTTCTCAGAGTAGGCTTAATTATCCCGACAACAAAACCCCTTGTCAGTTTCCAAAAATATATTAACAATCATGTGTACAAAAAATTCACTAACTACAAAGTTGATCGATCAAATTCAAATCGTCAATCTCTCGAAACTGAGTAATTCTATAACCATTTTTGTCTTAGCTAAACGAGGTTCAGCGGTGTCCTCGACTTCATAAAAAATAGAAAGGAAATTCTGCTTTCAGACGCAATTTTGAATCTCCAGTGTATTTATTAGATCCTCGAAAAGAATGTGATATTCCATATTTTGAGAGAAGACGTTCTTGATTCTGCGTTCCGAAATTTTGATAGGAAAGGTTTTGGATACTGTATAAACGACTTTAATAGAAAATATTCTAGATACTGTATTGATGTTGATAGAAAATTTCTGGATATTGAACTATGAGTGCTTCCCTAAGATTTTGGCAGAAAAACTACTGGATGCTGTATTTCAAGTGCTTCTCGCAGAGATTGACAGAAAAAGTACTAAACGAAACTTAGTTTCCAAGTCATGAAACTCCCAAGCTAAAGTGCCAGTCGAGGAGCGAGGATAAGGTCATAAATCTCGCCAACTCTAATTTTTCAGAATATTTATTTTAAACGTGGATGATTGCAGATAAAATTATCCCAGGTATGATAAGTGTTTTCTCTTTCATACCAAAAAGGGAAAAAAGGTAATTTGCAAAAATTTAGAACACGCAGATCAATCATATCATCTGTCTTGTTGATCGAAGCGACATAACATCACATAACAATCAAATCCGTTACAAGTTACTCTATAGGTGCCAGTGGCGTCTCAAGAAAAATGTTAAATGAAAACATAGGCGAGCAAGTCGTAACAGACCATTGCCTGTTAAAAATTCGAAACCTTAAGACATATGGACAAACTGATAACGGGTCGTTCTCCAGAACCTGCACGAAAAAGAAATTAAAGTTCCGCCGAACTGTCGATTTGGCTTCAGTATTCGACCGGTTCGAGCTACTTTTCAGTTATTCGGTTTTCGCCAAAGCAGTTGTCCGACTCGGCCGAAGCGACGTCGACAAATTTCTTGTCGAACTTGCTCAGTTTAAATGTCTGTTTCATTAGAGACGTTTAGATAGTGCTGTTATTTTGTGCTGAAAGTGGAAGAGTGGTAGTACAAGCGAATTGGTTTGGAAAATGCATGGTCCAATAGCTGTGATTCTGGAATATTTAGGGGTTGGTTTTTAAAAGTTTAAGTACAACATCTTCAATGAATCCCCTCTAGGGAAAGAACTCAGACGAATATAAAAACGATTAAGATGAATCCTCAACAAAAAAGTTTAAACAGCCATCAATTGTTTGTGCCCTTCAGTCATGCTCCAAATCAACATAATCGTCACAACCTGCAATTAGTAATAACTCAAAGCAGTAACTATGTTCGCGGGTCCGATTCCGAACCGGTTCGGTACCGAAGGCATGCGTACTTTGAAGAAGAGCGTTATGTTGAAATGCCTAAAAGTATAGGATAGTTTGAATAAGTAGTGCCTTGTGTCTTACTCACGTCTATTTTAGGGTTCCGTAAGCGTTCGTGCTGCAAGGAATTCGTAATTGGTTCAGAACTATAGACATGCGCACTCTGACGATTCTGAGTGGGTAAGGTATTGATTCAGTATTGATTCGTTATACCACCCGCGAACGTATCTATTGACAATCAAAGATTTGGTTGAAAGAATCTATTTTGGTATTACAATTTACGTTTTTTTTTTTTTTGTGAAATTTTGATTTTACATTAGAGGTTATCTTACTCTTTGGTGCAATGTTTTCACCCATTATTAAGATCTAAAATCATTCGTTCTATAGATGAAATATACAGGGTTCCGCGAAAGACCTTGATAAAATTAATATCTTTCAAATCAGTGACTTAAAAAAAGCAAAAACACGTGAATTGATTTTGAACCAAACGTAATAAAGGGTCCGCCAAATAACTTTTTTATTTTGAAAATGCAATAAAAAAAACTACTGAATATTTTCTCAAATTTTTTTCATTTGAAAGTACAATCCTTCCGGTTAATAATGGAAAATAATTTCATTCAAATGGCTGCCTCGGCTGTCAATGCAGTAGCCTACACGATCGGTCCAATTTTTAAGCACATTTTCGATTGTGTGCAGCTGTATTTCACCAATGGCTTCACGAATATTGTCTTTTGAAGCGTCAATTGTCTTTGGCTTGTCGGCGCAACAATTATCTTTGACGGCACCCCACAAATAATAGTCCAATGGTGTCAAATAGCAGCTCCGAGGTGGCCAAACGACATCAGCTCTGCGGCTGATAATGCGATCTTCAAAAACAGGGCGCAAAACATCGAGTGCAGCTTCGGCTGTGTGGCACTTAGCGCCGTCCTGTTGAAACCAAATGTTGCCAATATCCTCCTCTTCAATTTTTGTGAACAAAAATTCGTTCAACATGGCCCGATAACGATCGCCATTGACTGTAACGGCCATTCCTTGCTCATTTTCGAAGAAAAATGGCCCAATTATGCCTTTGTACCAAAATCCGCACCAAAGAGTGACTCGTTTTGGGTGTATCGGCTTTTCTGTGCCCCAGATGCGACAATTTTGCTTGTTTACACACCCGCCAAGATCAAAATGAGCTTCATCTGAAAAGATGAAGTCGATCGCAGGCCCACTTAGCGAAGCGAAAACGCATTGGATGGTCAGTTGGCTTCAACTCCTGAACCAATTGGACTTTGTATGGCGACATACCAAGGTCTTTATGCAAAATTCGTCTCAATGATGTCTCCGAAATGTTCAATTCTTGAGAACGACGGTGAATTAATGTTGATGGCGCTTCACGCACACTTTCTGCCACAGCAGCAATATTCTCGGGGGTGTACGCACTGTTTTTGGCTTTTCACGCTTTGGGTTATCGTAAGGAGGCCAGTTTCTTTCACTTTTTTCACAAGATAACGAACATACGAAGCTGACGGTGCTTCTCTTCTTCCAAAATCCGTACGCAATTTTCGCACACATTCTGCAACATTACCATGATTTTCAAAGTTATGTCGCAGTATTTCCCAGCGTTGTTCAAGCGTATACACAACCATATTCGTTCAGCGGAAGGATGAAACTAATTATCTGTCAAATCAGACATGAGCTAAGTGTTACCATTCACGAAATAAGCAGTAGTTGAATAAAAACGTTAGATGGCGGACCCGTTTTTTGGCAATAAAATGAAATATTTTTCTTCAACTCCTTTGCTGCAACAATACCTAACATAAGTCGTCTGTAGGATCGTTGAAAAGCTCGTAACAGGTGAAATCTTAGCAGACTATTTTTTCCATTCAACTTATCCGGTTATTAGGAAATAAGACAAAACTTTTTGCAAAACAAAAACCTAAGTAAACCTGATGTCGGTATGCTTTCTTTCATTCGGAATGAGTTTTTACGTTACATCTTCAGAATAAAATAACAAGGAGGTGTTAAGCACGATGTTTTTCAAGATAAATGAATTGTAGTATATTTTGTGCTATGTTTATTGCCTCGATGAATAATTTTTTTATCATTTCAAAATTGTAGTTCTTCGTAAAATTGAAGCGTCCAGTTTATCGATCTTTATACCTTTAAAGTATTCTCTTTCAATTTGTTAATCAAAACAAGTATTGTCAAAAAGGTGGTGTATCGAAGTCTTGATATTGCTGGGACGTGGAAATAAAATGAGAAGTTTTTTTAGACGAGGATCAGATATTGGACATTGCCTTATTTCTGCAGGAGGATCCGCATATGTCAACGGTTTCATTGGCCCAAAATCATGAAGCAGCTAGAAGTACGAATGGGGGGTTTTGAAAGCAGAACTATATCCCCTTTTCAAGGTGCATCTTATCTAAGAGCTTTTGGAAGATGACCATTTCAGGCGTGTGCAATTTTGTGAGGAAATGATAAGGCGTTGTGGCGAGACTATAGGGTTCCCGCTCCCCAATATAGTCTTTTCGGATGAAGCTACCTCCTATTTAAATTGAGTGTTTAACAGGGATAATTATCGTTTCTGGTGTACAGGAGAACCACACCGGATAAGTGGAGCTCATACGCATCATCCACATAAAATAAATGTATGGTCAGGTATCATGAACAACAGAATATTGGGGCCACATGTTTTTGAAGAAAACATTACAGCCGAACGCTACTTGGACTTTTTAAGGTGCGAAATGGAGTCCCTGCTCTATCTGTTATGTTTCTCAATTAAGTAAATCCAGATATCCCTATTGAAACAATTTGTTTTCAACAAGCGGCGCTCTCCCACATATTGTGGTTAATGTCAGAGGATATCTAGATCGAATTTTAGCAAGAGGACGGATTGGACGACTTAGTACAATTGAATGGCCATCTAGATCCCCCGACATAACAATACTGGGGATGTCTCAAAGACAAAGTTTTCATAACAGGCCGGCTAATGTTGAATATCTTATAGATAGGATTAGAATCTAAACAAATACCAGCTGAGACCATTCGGTATTCCATAGACGAGTTTAACCATCGCCTGGGAGCAATGGAAGCATGCAAAGTAGAGGGTGTAGGGCATTTTCAGCATCTACTTCGTTAAATTCACTCGTAGATAGCACTTAAAATGTATTAATATTTTTTCTGATTTTCAAAGAGTTTGTCTTATTTCCTAAAAACCACATAGCGCAAGTAAAATGATGAAAAATTAGTATGGTTAGATACTAACGAGTCTACACACGACATATGTTTGCATTTGAAAGAAAAAGTTATGTGGTATTGGAGCTAAGGAGTTGACGAAAAATATTTCACTTCATTGCCAAAAAATATGTTTAATTCAGAATCAATTAACGTGTCTCAGCTTTTTTTAAAACAACTGATTCAAAAGATATTAATTTTATTGAAGACTTCCGCGAAATCCTGTATATTGATCTAGTAACAATGGTGTTTGCTTTATTCATTTACGGTCTTACTAATAAGTGCATTTATATATCAATAGTATCGATTCGGTAGCTATCATTGAGAGATTAGGTATACGGCCGAATCACAAAAAACATAGAAAAGCACTGACGTGAATTCAGCTGCTTTTATGTGCTTGTTCACATTGCGAGATGACGACTTGGAAATTTTAGTGAAATTCAAATGAAATATGTAAATTTTCAGAAAAAATTTTTTGTCAAATTTTTCCATGGATAATTCTTCTTATCGACACCGTCCATTTTCCAACCAAGTTTCATTTCGAGCAGATGAATATTTTTCGAGTTATTGAAAAATCAAAATTTCAAATGGCTGTAGCACTGAATCCATTCTGCAGATTTGGCCCATTAATTCTAGGTCCTTTATTTCGGAAGTTGGAGCACACAGGGTCGGCCGGACCGAATCAAATTTGATCACGGTTGCTTCATCAGTGAGTCCAACCTAGTGGTTTGAGACCGATTTAAGCTCAAAATTCTAAAATTACAGACATTGTGACGAAACGAAACGCTCTGTTCCCCAGAACAAGCGAGTTAAAAGACGCTTCGGCGCATCACTAATGAAAACCTTTATTTCTCTTCTTTTACACCGCGAAATGCCACAATCCCTTTCCTCAATTACGAAGCAATAAGTTCTGGCCCACATCCAATAGACCTCATCTCCCATAATCCCTCACTTGCGAAGTAATCGAGGTTCTCTCTCCTGTTCGAAAACCAATAATGAACACTATTGAGTTCGTCGGAACACAATGAAATAAACTCACATTTTCAAACTGGAACTGTATTCAATATTTTGTCATTTATTTTCCTTGTGAAATGATTATGTCTGCTGGTGGTGATCTATAAATAGAGAGAAAGGAAATCGAGCTGGCAAGATATTTGTTCCATCGGGAATAATCTATCGAGCTGTTTTGGAGCGGTTCCAGAATTCGCGGCCACATATTACTCGAACAATGTACAGATTGCATTGTTATCTGCTTACTGGCTTGTTATTAATGATGCTGATTTTTAACTATTGTTTCTCTTTTCCAGGTGAGTCCTGTACTGGGAGTTACGGCAACTATTGTAGTAAGTATAGATAATGCTGTTTCGTATATTCGTTTTCATATTCGTCAGTAGAATTTTGGTTTAATATTTGATCAAATCGAATGATGAACCTTAGTGATCGAGCAAAAAAAAATGTACCCCCTGAAAATTTCACAGTTTACATTTTGGAGTTTGTATATATATATTCTTTTGAAATGAGCAGTACATTTTTTTTTATATCAAACAATTTGTGGCATAACAGTTTTAGCAGAGGAAATGTAAACGGGGTACCATACATTTTTACGTATGATACAAGAGCACAGATAAAAACCTCAGGAAAAACTCTGTCTCCCCGTATAAGTGTAATGAAATTGTTATTTTTTATTGAAGGGCTTCTTTTTCATCAACGAAATTTCTTCTTTCCTATGCGATGCAGGTTGAAATCTTGGAATCATACCTGAAAACAAAAAAGAAGACGAAAAAAAACTAATATGAACTAGTAAATGATTTAGTACTCATTAAATTAATTTGAAGTTCACGATCCATTTCAAAAAAGAATCATACACCGAATGAATTGCCTCGAAACCATCGTCAAATTTATATATGGGACAACTATTAACTAAATGTTCTATTGTTTCCTCTTCATCTCCGCACTCGCACCTTGGACTTTCGACCGAATTCCATTTGAAGAGGAAACTATTACAGCGACCATGACCGGTTCTAAGTCGATTCAAAATGCACCAAATTTTCCTAGGAGGATTGAAACCATGAACTTTTTCTGAAGGATCGCTGATCAAACCTTTGTAGATTTGAATGAACTAATACAAAAAAATTCGTCCGTCCGCCGTACGCCGTCCGTTGTCCGGGGCTTTTCTCGGAAAGTACTGAACCGAAATCTATGAAACCTGGTAGAAAAATCGTGTGTCGCTGGAGATTAATCCTCCAAGCTTTTTAGCAGGATCGGTTCACTCTGAAGGCTCAAAATTGGGGGGGTTAAGGGAAAAAAAATATTTTTCGAAAACTTATCACCAAATTTTCATGAAACTCTCAATGTTGATCACTGCATAACTCAATGTGAAAATCTTTACCCGAATTATAACCGACCAGTGGTCTCTGAGTAATGAAGGAAAATGCTGCAAATTTCCAATAGTCCCGAAAATGAATAATCGTATTCGGTTCTAAGATTGCAATTAAGTGGAATGAATAATCAGTTGACTTTTCATCCAGAATCATCTGAAGGTAGATGAAAAGACTGATCACCAAATTTTCAACACATATCGAGAAATTTTCAACGGATTCGTTTATTATTTTATAAACACAATGTGCAAATGCCCCATCGATGTCCTTGACAATTTTATAATCGTAAGTAGTTCAAATTGAATATTTTTTGGTTTTCTCTCCCAATATCTGAAACATAACTATTAAAAATCGGATAAAAATTATTATTTATAGATATCACCTCGCGAATAACGGGATTTAAAACTAAATTTCTTCATGGAGCTCAATTATATCTCGAATAAAACTTTTATATCATTCGTGAATCATTCTGACCACACAAAAACCAATTCCATGAAAAAATTAATTTGAATCATAGAAATCTCAGTGAATACTCGTGTATAACTGAATAACACTTCAACATGCAGAACGCGAATTAAGTATATATAGCGTAATTTAAAATGAAAGATTCCCAAAAAATTCGGTTGATCGGAGGTTTCCATCAATTTTGGTTTGCGTAGTACAATAATTGTCAACATGTGGATATCCGTTACTGATTTCAATCGAAATCCAATATTTTTCGTTCTAAGAGTTTGAAATAAGCGTGAATATAAAAGATAATGTGTATATAATAAAACAAATTGGAAGATATATGCAATAAGAAACCGGAAATCTAATCAATTGTCGAGAATCTAATACCAAGGGTAGGAGCCTCAGCTCATTTATTTATATTCTTCAAAACAAAGTTGAATCCTAGTAGAAATCACTTCTACACATTTGATATAAGAGGAAAATCTTGAATTTTGTTTTACGTATTGGAGTTAGTTTGAAATTTTAAGCTTATTTCCTCAGTATCAAGATTACTAACGCGATCAGATTGAAACATCATAACTAATTATGAAATATCGACGCTCGATTCAATGCAAAATTTCGCGAGAATTGTATTGGAAAAATTCAATTTTTTTCTAAACATCCCTTTCGGAAACATATTCTTCGAAGTTCAATAAAATTTGGTACAGGTCTTAAAATCAACATTTGGAAACAGTGTTTCAAATTTCACGTTAACCGATATTTATTTGCGGAGATATTGGCAAAAAATTTCGTGGCCATTCTGAATTTTGAGGGAATTTCCCTGATATGTCAAAAAGGGCAAACGCTATCTGATTTGAACTTCATTTTCAATTGTAGAATACCGACACGTAATTCAATAAGTATGGAAAAGAGTAAGAATTCCAAAGAGGTAAAATGACTGTGGAACGTCTTTCCTTATTCAAAATATTATTTTGAATGAGGCTACTCAATTAGAGTTCTGCATGTGGAAATGTTATTCAATTATACGGGAGTATGTATTGAGATTTCAATGTTTCACATGAATTTTTTCATGGAGTTGGTTTTTTTTTGTCGTTAAGAACCAATGAGTTATGCATAATTGAAAATTTTATTCACGATATCGATGGTATTGGGTTATTAATCTGAGAAAATAATTAACCCTTGTGTAAAATTTGCAGCGTTCTATATTTGAACATACATCTTCGCTTCATTAAAGCACGTCTCACGTATAGTCATTTAGGTGCTGCAGGAAGAATTGGACTGGACGTTTTCTTATTCATCATGATACAGGGTTGGGTGATAGTGCGATTTGGACTGGAAGTCATAATTTTTCAACCATTAACATAGAATTAAGAACTCTAGAAAATCACCGACGAGAGCTCAGGAGATTTTACGCGCTTGTTCAGATTCGTTACCAAAGCGATCAGCTTTTCACTTATCGAGCCTATAACGCAACTCAACTTCCAGATGGAAAGATTAGGCGAACTTCTTTTTATATGGTTCCCACGAAATTTTCAAGAATCTATTTTTTTCTGTCAAGAACTAGGTTCAAATTTGATCTGATCTGAATAAGAATATTGGAACGTTTATTTACGCATTTACGTATTCGCGAATCGGTAACATTGATTACGCAAATATTCCATTGAAAATTTCATTTTCCAATATTCCAGATAATTAAGATTGACCATATGATCAGAAGATTCTCAAAATATGAAATATTTGAAAGCAAAATTTTTAAATTTCTTTTCGATTATTAGTTATTAAGTTTTATTTTGATCGAGTAAGCACGAATTTCTACATATTTTTTTCCCAATTTCCGATAATCGTAATAATAATGTTTTGTGAAATGTTTCTGGATTTTTTCGTCGAAAGCATTCATTGGGTTCCAATAAAAATTGGCGTAGACTCAGAAGTCGGTGTCAAACAACAGTGCTTCAAATGTCAGTTGCATTCGATAATTATTTTCGAAGACATTGAAGAAGAAATGTTCAATTCCTTGGCTATTTCAAATTTTGAGGTTAATTGCGCAATATCTCGAGATGAATGAACGCGATCAGATGGAAACTTTGAAGTCATAGTTCCAAAATTCCTACGTACAACTTCATATAGAATTTCGGGAAAATCATACAGATATAAAAAAACGTGAAATTTCAAAAAAAATTAACACATTCTTTGATATTATCCAAATGTATTCAACTCATTCACGAATTGTATCCCAAACCCACCCTACAAATATCTGTATCGGTGTCTATCTTGAGCCGGGTCCAGATAAGTGTAATCCGAACAGCGAATGCAATTAAATTTAATAAACAATTCGGCGAATGATGTGGACGGCCCTCGAGTTCAGCCTCGAATAGAACATTCAAATGCATCGTTCAAGTTGAAAACGTAGTCCTGGTGGATCAGAAAGAGCACTGCCTCGAACCATAAAACTTCCTGTGATTTATTGCATTCGCTGTTCGCATTAAACTCATCTAGGCTTTGGCCACAATATCCCGAAAGAAACAACTTGATAGTTGGGAACAGGTTAGAGCAGAATGTTATGGTAAAATCCATCCAAAATTAACGCTTACCTACTATTTATTCATTGAAAAATTCATATCGTATCAAGCTGGAATTTGTTACTTAGTTGTAATATGTCTGCTCGAACAATGGTGCAAAAATTCAGTGGAAATCGGCGAATAGTTTCTGAAATATAAAATTTCGGAAAATAATTTTAGTTACTCCACTCACTGTGAGATCCTCGGGAAATTTTACTTGAGTTTGCGCTTCGGCATTTCACATTCAAACACCCAGATTCCATTCGATCAGATAAGTCGCTATATAAAACTCCGCAATTGGGCTGAATTGGTCCATCACCGAGACGTTCAACATTCAAACCTACCCTGGAAATTTAAAGATTATTGGTCTTCTTCTTCAGGAAGTAACATTGTTCACAGTCGAAAGGACAGAATTTAGTTCGAACTCTGGATTCTTCATCAATGCATGCACCCTGCAACGACTTGCACGCAAATTTTAACATTCAACCTTTTCCTTGCGACGCCACTGGCATCCATAGAGTAACTTATAGCGGTTGTAATTGTCATACGTTGTTTTGTCAACGAGACAGATGATTTGATCGATCTGCGTATAAGAAATATCCCGAATTTGGCTTTGCCGTCCTTCATGTGAATGAGGAAACACGTATCGTACACGGAAATGTTATCTGCGATCGTCCACGTTGAAAGTAAATATTCCTGAAATTGAAGTTGGCGAGATTTAACCTTATTCTCGCTTCTTGCCTGGGACTTACAATCCCCTTTGAGATATTCACCTCTGCCTCAGCATCAGTCAGATTTGGAGTTTCTGGAGTTGAAGACGAAGCACTTATGCCCGTACGCATAGTCATAGTAGTAGAACTCCTACTTGAGAAATTCGCCGCTAAGACAAGCTCTAGTATTGACACGTGCTTAGCAAGGCTCCTATGCCTTAAACAAACCTTCGGCATTTCCCGGCGAAGTTCATCGATATCGGTAAAATCTAGGATGTTTTCACTTTTTCATGTTTGTCGCACTGAAAACTTGCCATTATATGACAGTATCTGTGTCAAAAAAGCCGCCCCATAAAACGAACCGTGATTCTGTCATAGAAAATGCCGACAGAATGGATGATTGATGGCATCTGTGTTACTTCCGAAAAGGGGGAAGTGCCTACTAGCATGCTGGCATCAAGAACAGGGCCACTGTATAAATTTCTGCAGTTATCATAATGAATAAGTAGAAAATAATATTCATTCCCTGGGAGCAATCTGTTTATCGTAAATAATTTGGGCAGTGTCATTAAAATTTTCAGTATCTTCGGACACTTTAGCTGAACTGAATTTCTGAATGGTAGGGTCTCTAAAATTATCGCACAAAACGATATTATCGTACATGCGGTATCGGACATAGTACAAAACACCAAAATTATAATACAAATGGCAACGCTGGGTTGTATAAAATCACAGAAAACGAATAACCTTCGCTATTTTGTGATTTTATCATGCCTCAAGGAAGGCCGTTCGTAGACTTCAGCAAGCATGCAACCAAACATTGGCAGAGTAGTACTCGGCTCTCAAGTAACCAATATAGGATGGATGCGTCGACTTAAGTCCTCCTCAAGTACGGAGTATCGACTATGAGTACGGGCAACTTGAAGTTCTATACCTCTAAAAAAAACATCCTTTAGTTCAATTTCAATTTACTCGCTCAGAAGTTGAGGAAAATTTTGACATCGAATCATCATCAGTGACTCTAACTATGTTGTTTGAGACGGTTTTTAGTACAAAATCCAAAAATCACAGGCATTTGGTAAAATTATTACAAGGATAAAGTATTTGTTTCCTAGAGCAAACGCGTAAGGAGGGCAGTTCTGGAGTTACATTTACTTTAGACCTCCGAGTTCCCAAAAGATTATTCTTCGACCGTCCCCAGTCGATGAATTTTTCCTGCGGAAAATTCTCTTCGCTCACCAGGAATTTCGCCCTCCGCATTATTCTACGTGAAGCTTTTCAACACTCCCGAATGATTATAACCGAGAACGATGTCATCCATAATCAGAAAACTTGCTGAATAACTTCTGGAATTTCTATCGAATTAACGTTTCACGTCATTTTCGAGATGACGTGAAACTTTGAGTGTAGGCGACAGAATTCCCGTTCAAATTAATACTTTGACACAGGGCTCCCATTGTTGTCAGTTTTAGCCAATAAGCTGTGGATTCCACAGATATACAGGGCTGTTGTAAAAAGTACGTCAAGTAGGTCAATGGGTCCTCTACCTGTTGTGAAATCATCCCCTATACAGGATGAGTCTTTGAGTTGTTCTTTAATTTTAATCGTAGATTGATCCCATTGAATTAAACACTTTGCCATTCTTACAGATTCGGCTCAGTTTGAAAGTTATAAGCATTCAAATATTTCTCAATGTTCAACTACACTCTTGCATTTTGTATACAAGTTGAAGACATCTTTGAGTTTCTCTGATCATAACCTAAATATCTTAAATAAACTCTTATGAAAAACACCTCCTCCGAAATAAAGCGTTTTCCAATAAGAGGTGTTATTTTGATATTCAAAGAAAAATACCATTTTTCAATATATATGATCGGATGTTCATTTTATCATAAAGAAGAAGCTATGCCGTTAATAGTGGAAAATATCATCAGGCAAATGACCACCACGACCACGCTCACAGGACCATATCCTTTTAATGAAATTTTCCATAACCAAATCGCAAAGTGGCTGCCCTATGTTCTCGATAGCCTCACGAATTCCATCTTTGAGGTCTTGAATCGACGCTGGGCTATTGGCGTAGAACTTCTCTTTCACGTGGCCCCAAAAGAAGAAGTCGCTAGGTGCAGAATCATTCGGCGAATGGGTAAAATCTGCCCAGTGATTCCATAGATATACCCATTGAAAATTTGATTTTCCCAATATTTCCAAAATTACAACTTAGATCGAATTGAAATCCAGTAATTCATCGAAAAAACCCAGAAAATCACTGATGTGAAGGCAGCAACTTTTGCGCGCATGTTCAAATTCTTTGCCAAAGCGTTCATCTCCATTGAAATTGCGCGCAAAAACTGCTGCCATCACGGCGGTACTTTTCCAAATTTTTTTTTAAATGAAATTGTTACTGTACGCTATACCCCACTGCCATCCACTTTTCCGTACAGATGAGTGTGTACGCTTATTCTAGAAATCAATGATGACGGAATATTCTATGCTCCTTCGGTTTTCGATATGGCACCCCAGTGTAAACATTGTAGCAGTGGTACTGGTGGGTTTGTTTTGTTGTAAACCTACAATTTGTTTGTGGCGGAAATTTTGTGAGATAGTGTTGTCACATATTAAGATTACGAGTACAGATCATAGAGTAAGGTTACCTTCTGTGATGGTTGTGCGTGAGTTTAAATAATGATTATAGACATCTTATATTCTCTCTGGTCCTATTATGTTATCTAGATGGCAATCACTGGCTTGAAAATGTCCACTTTGTTTGATACGTTCATTTGATTCATCAAACTAACAGAGTGCAAGTTAATTACAAGAATCACCGAACGTTAAACATAATATAGTATCCGATTGAACAAATTTTTTCCACAGAAATCAGGAAAACTTTCGATAAATCCTCTTTTGATGTTCCTACGAGTAGATTCAAAGTTTCAAACTGATGGCATCTGTACTTCTTGAAACTGTACGTCTTTAGATATTGGAGAGCTAACCTTAAAATTTCAGATAAGCCGATTTCACCCAGTAACGAACTTTTCCGAGAATTTCGCCCCCAAACATAATATGTCAATTTCAAGTCACTGGTTTCTTTTCTTGGAACGTTCGAGATCATACGGACGGACGAACAGAATTGAATTTGACCATATATTATTCTTCTTCTAATCGTTCAAGACCATCTTTGGCCCAAAATCCGTGTATTACAGGCATTCGGGCAAAACGATAACGCGCTGTTTCCCAGAACAAGCGCGTAAAGGATCACTTATAATGGATACAATTGAACCGAAGTTCATGTTCAAACTGTTTGGGATGTGAGAATCATTTTAATACCCTCCCGAGGTTTAATGCGCCAACTCCAGTATTCAGTGATCATCCCCCCAATTCTCTCTACGTGACAGATATTCTATAAAAGCGAAAAATGTTCTCTTGAGAACTGCCATGAGCGCAAACGATGGCCGTCCAGAACAGACAAAGGGATCGCTGAAGGCCTGAAACCCCGCACGATCAACAGTAATGATGGTTGTTATCGCCTTGTTTACACCCGCTCCGCAGCGAAAATTCGAGAATTATAAATTATACACTTTTATATATTAAATCGACCGTTATTTGCATATCGCTGACTACGCGTTGCCTGGCCCATAACCCATAAATATGGTCTGAACGTGCCGTCATAAAACAAAACTCGGCAGCCGACTTACGACATCATGTTGCATGCAATAGAATGCTGCAGCGAGAAACTTATTTCTCTAACTGTTGCTGCCGTTCTGGAAGCTCGTGTATTGTCTCCAGATTCATATCAGTGGGTTGAAATGTTATTGGTTTTTGAGCTCATGTTCTGGGGAACAGTGCGATACCGTTTTGTCCAAAGGTCTCTAATTTTGAGCCGCAAATGGAAACCAAACGGAGCCGCTTGCCAGATTATTAATTTATATCGAACACAATATATTAGGTCCAGTGCACACATACGGTTTTTCAACTCCGGAGCCGTTGCGGTGCGGTACTTATGTGTGACATGCGACTAGAGACAGGGACATTAGGGTTGGAATCGGCCAATCAGAAAGAACGCAGTATGGCGGTAATTTTGAACTTCGCAACTTGAATGATGACTGTTCTATATGGTGTGTCTTTGTTTCCATACAGTATTTAATCTCGATCTGTTCAATTGTGAATTGATTTTGATGAAACCAAGACTGTGTATTTCTCTATCTTAGGTATATTGGAAAATTAGTAACATGAAAGTCGATCCTTTTTTTCACCTGCTTGTTCTAAGGAGCAATGTGATGAAACTTTATTATTTTACCAACAATTCTGCAATTCTCGAAGAACGAAAGGCAAATGGCCTTGAACGACTTGGTTGGACTAGCACAGTGATGAAAAGTTAATTTGGAAATTAAATTCTGTTTGTCAGGCCGTAAACACTCTCTGTATGTAACTTATTTCGATGGAGAAGACTAAACTAGAGTATTTACTGAATATCCCGGTTGAGCAAACTCAATATAGAGCTAAATCCACAAAACAGTTTTGGAACATACAAATCTGAAATTATGGTGCTTTCCTAAATAATTAGCCCAAAAAAATCTTCTACGTACACAAAATTGAGACCTTGTAATTATAGTTGTGAATTTCAGTAAGAATAAGCTAAGGCATTCGATATTTGTTGAGCAAGTTTCCGGCCTAATATCAATATACAGGGTGAGTTTTTGACCTTGCAGAATATTTTAACAGAAGATTCCTGACGCCAAAAGAAACACTTTTTTCCCTTACCATTTTTTCCGATTCGGCTTGGTTCGTAAGATACAGACTGTTGAAAATCCATAAAAAAATTTAATTTTCGATTATATCTCGCGAACGATCTCATGGAATGAGATGATTTTTGGAGTATAGTTTTTTATTGATACGATGAATGTTCCTGGATTACAAAATTTCATCCACATCCTCCAGTTTCTTCAATATGGCCATAACATTTCATAAAAATACCAGAAATTCAAAGAATCCAACTTTTAAAAATAATTTGAATGCTATTCAACAAATTTTTGACCATTTTGGAAAGTAAAAGTATTCTTAATTTTTTTTCGTAAGATGCGCCGTTTTCGGGTAATCTGAAATTCAAAAATAAAGAATATCTGTGAAATTCCGAGAATTGGGTACTTTGGCTGAATGCAACTCTGTTCAAAAAATTCACATAATTCAATTTTTCCGCGTTGCCACGTCTTAAAGTTGAAAATGGAATCATAGCATTTTTTTATTTGGAATGATTTGTAAGCGGAGCAGCCGACTTTGCCCAATTCACAATGGACGTAACCGTAAGAATCCCGCAACTCGTGCGTAAAAATCAAAGAGGAAACTACAAAATTCATAAGTTCCAAAATCTTCACAACAGGTTCAACTTTGCTTTTGACTTCCATAAGTCGAATGCAGTTCCATTCTTATTCCTTATGATTTCTGTTGTTTAATTACATTTATGTTTAAGTAAATTTACGGTAAAGTTATGTCCATTGTAAATTGGCTATTAGTTCGAAAGTGGAGTAATATGAATAAGCTCACCTCAACTTCTACAATTTAAATACTCCTAATGTTCAAGCAAATTTCCACACCACTATCAAAGTATTGCTTCAGGCGCGTTACATTTTTTTGTCCTAGAGGGTTGTTCGCCAGGAGCCCTACTTTCCCACATTCAACCACTTATAGTAAGTGCTCGAAATAAATAAATAAATAAACCATTCAATTGAAAATCATGTTACCATGAAATACGAATTTCGAATTTCAATTGTTTTCTAATTTTCTTATCATTCTATGCGCATGACCGACCAACATAGAAGACTCGCGAACAATCAGTTGTTACAAACTTCAAATTTATAATTATTTGTACGATTTTTATTTTATTACGCATTGTAATATTAAACATAATAAATAACATAATCACAAGGACGAATATCCGTCGATAAATCAACAAATATTCCCCCTTGATCAGAGCTAATCACCCAATCAACAAAAACACCTTCACCGAAGAAGCGGATCCAAGTAGAATGACTACAGCTGTTTCACAATTGTTATTGATCGTCAGGTCAACTTAACTTGGATAAACCGCAGAGAGTTCTCTCGATACTTGTTACCTTTCAGAAGGATCGCTGCAGTATACAGCTTACAGCGCGCCATCTGCCAGGAGCATCTTGCGAGTCTCACCTTCGAGTGCAGAATACTTTGATCGATGTGTGTGACGTTCATCCTTTTGTATTACTACTGGAGCTCTTTCTTCTCCATGAAACCATTTCCCATTAAACATAATAATAAGTATCATCTGAAATGTAGAGTTTCGGATAGCAAATCATTAAACGAAATATTGACGAAGATGTTAAATTCTGAACGTCAATATTCTGTGACTGAACGTAGTTCTAAGCACAGTATAGAAACTACCCAGTAGTTGCACTCCCTGGATTTTTTTACTCCGTTTCCGACTCGCGCATACTTCGGTGCGTCTAACCTCAAATTCAGTTTAAATTGGTTCCGTTCACTTTCCCGGTTTGTTCATGTTATGAAATATAGCATTTTCAACATTTTTAGGACGAATTCACATGTTGAAATGATTTATACTAATAGAATTGGTGAAGCGTTATGCCAAGTTATTGTGAAATGCAACATAAATACACCGAGAGGGAGAGATGAAGGAATACTTTCTATTGTTTACATTGGCGAACAGCGATTATTTGGAGTTTTTAGTGATTTTACGAGTGAAATTTCGTGATAATGGAACTGATCAACTGATATTCAATCTCAGATGATATTCATTCAAAACGATAGAACTAAAAATTGCAGTATTGAACATTTATTCTTGTCTTCTAAAGCCTAGAGTATCAACATCAGAGATAGCAGTTATTATAAGTATAACTACGTTTGGCTCATTTATTCCTGAAAACGAACAGTAGAATGAAATTCAACAAATGCATGGAATGGAAAAAACATGGGTTTCAGAGAACTTCTCAGTACTATTTCAAATAACATTATATCTTGCAAATTATAAAATTACAGCAATATTAGTCTGCAGTTGATATGTCAGTGCTATCATAATCTTCAATTACATATTCATTATACTGAATATATGACACAAATGAAATTTAATCCTTGTGGTAGCCGATCTTCAAATTCATGCTCACAAAATGCTTTACAATCCATATGAAATGTGTTTTTATTATAAAGATGCAACATTAGGGCTTTCATAATCTTCAATTGACTATAAGGTCAATTCGAAAATTACAAACAACAAAATGTAGAACAAGTTCCATCCTTGGGTAGTCGATCCACATCAGAACATGTTTGGTTGAGTTAATTTTGTCTTTCCATTGCCTATCTCGTTGACAATGGGATAGTTGTCACGATCCAAACGCTCTTCATTTTATACAGAAATCTCATCAATCTGAATGAACTATCACATCTTGAAGTTATTTGTTTTGTATCCATACAATTCCAGTGATGTATTCATCAGGTTTCCACACTACAATTATTATCACCAAGACGAAATAAGAAGTTTCTCCAAAATAGGCTTCCATCCCAAAACTATATCTGTGTTATACAGTGGTGATTCGGTCCTGAATCGATTCATGAAGCTTCCTTTTCAATTTCGAGCTAATTTGTGTAGTATAATTGATTAACTTCTCACTTTTCCATGATAATGGGGATTCTTACTGGTTTGAATGAAATCTTTCTGCTGACCCAAATTTCTTGAAATTATGTACAGAACTTTGATAGAATTTATTTTGAGGTATTCTTCAAATGCGCTTTCATAACATTACAACCCATGGTGGAAGAATGACATAACCCTAAAACCACGGAGCCACAGATTTATAGTTCAGTTCAGAACCATAGACTATACAAGTGTATACATAGAATTAGCATATTGTGTGTTGTTTGATTTCGAAGAGTTCTTTCTTTCTGTTCGTCAATTTGGCAACGTTCGTACGTTCATAGATAAATTAGGTACTTCTGTTTTATTTATTTATGAAAATGAAAGTTTGAATGGGTTATGTCTGAATCTGATAATTCTTGGAGAAAATGAAATAAACAAAGAAAATTAATAATTACATATTGAAGATTAATCTCAAAGCTAATATGAGTGATAGCTAGATGAATTCCTCATTGTTGAAAATGAAACCAAAAGAAGAATATTCAACTTTTATCGCCCACGAAATTTGGAATACCTAACTTTTATTTATTGTACTATAAATACAACTTTTTTCACCAACTGGAATGTAAAAAGTAAGTTGACGCTTGTTTTCATAACAGAGTTGCTTATTTCGAAGATTTGAATGGTATATTCTAGGCTTTGAAAAACTTCAGTGTTCAGGTTGCCAGGGGCGGCTAGCCTATTATGAAAATTTATAATGCCCATATCTTTTTATCTAGGCCGAATCGGAAAAAATGGATGAGGACAAATGTGTTTCTTTCAGCTTCAAGAATCTTCTGTTAAAATATTCTGCAAGGTCAAAGACTCACCCTGTATAAAGGACGAATTCGTGAATGGGTATAAAAATATATCTGGAATGGGTGCAATGATTGTTTATCATCCGTCTGATGATTTAAGTCATTTACGAGTTGGTCTTTGTGCACCAAAACTATTTCTCTACAAATATCGGTTCACGTAGACCTACAGCCGCTAATTGTAAACATAATAACTTTGAGAACAAACAACTTAGACTTGAAAGTTGTAGAGCCAGGGGTTCGGAGCTCAAGTAAGAACTCATGAATGAGTGCTAAATCCACCTAAACACATAATATATTTATTAGAAATATATTATATACATATCCGATGGAGCTGAAATATTTATAGATATACGATTTTGATCAAAATTATAGCCTATTTTCAAGTTTCAATTTTGTAGACGCAGAATTCTCTCGAATTTATTATATAGGAAAACAACAATAATAATTTCAGATTTGTGTATCCCCGAAACTATTCAGCGGATTCAGCAGAGTATTTATGGCCTGACAGACAATTTAATTAAAAAATAGATTTTTCATCAGTGTAAGTCCAACCTAGTCGTTCAAGGCCATTTGCCGGTCGTTATTCGAGAATTGCAGAATTGTTGGTAGAATGATAATGCTTTAAATTGTTCCTTAGAACAAGCGCGTAAAAAAGAACAGACTTCATGTAACAAATTTTCCAATATACATAATATACTTATTACATAAATATCCAGTTTTTCGTCCTAAATTCTAGCCAAACTGAGTATTCTTGATAGTATAGCTAATGATATAGCTGATATTAAGTCAAACCAGACAATGCTTTCTGAGCGACTGGCGGCATGTGTGGAAACATTGAAGGTACAGGGAGACGTATTGAATGAGCATACTAGCACAATAAAGATCTGTCAAGCTGATATTTCAACCCTGCAGGAGGCATATAGTAATGTCAATGAGGATTTATCTACTGTAAAGTCTAAGGTATCGCAACTGGATGAAGTATCTAAAACACTTGAACAAGCATGTCAGTTGGCCCCATCGAATCCTACTGCCTGTCCGGAAGAAGTGGTTCTGCGTGTCAAGAGATCATACAACCTTCTGATTCGCCATGTTCCCGAAGATGGCGATTCCGGTCTTGATGATTCACTGGTGCAGGAGATTGTGAAGAGGGTTGATGCTAGGAGTGCTACCGATATATGTGCTGTTTACCGTGTGGGGTCATCCAAACCCGAACAACCAAGGCCAATAAAAATTGAGTTCAGCAACCCAAATTCGGTGACTCGAATTCTTCGCAATAAGAAGATTAGTGTTAGTGTTTATAGGTTATAAATGTACCTCAACTCTGTAACCTGGTTTAATAAAAAAAAAAAAAAAAAAAATAAAGAAGCACACAGTCTTGGTTTCATCAAAATCAATGAAAAATATCAGTTCGAGATGAAATACTGTATGTAACCAAAGATACACCATAAAGAACAGTCATCATTCACATTGTGAAGTCAAAATTACCGCCATTCCGTATTTTCTCTGATTGGCCGATTCTAACCTTCATGTCCCTGTCTCTAGTCGCATGTCTTATGTGTGTATTCTACCACTGATACTGTGTACTTCAGACCGTTAGTCCGGCGCCTTAGCTGGAAAATTAGGATGTGTACACCGGACCTTAGAGGGACCGGAAAGTAATGTCGTTTCTGCGAAAGTCAATTCTTGGGTGGAAAAAGGTAAGAACATCTGTGTCATATGATCGTGAAATTGTCAAACAGTCTTAACCAACCTTGGTCGACCATCTTAGAACATTTGAAGCAGATTGTGAAAATAATCAGAGCAGGTTTTTGGGCCCCACATAATCTGGTCGAAGAGATTAGAGAACAAGGCTAGCCGATCAATCGCATGCAACTTACTGTTTCAACGACACAACATAGAATAATTTTTTGATAGCTTGATCACAGGATATACAAAAAAGGATGCTCTATAATAACTAAAAACACAAGGGCGATTGTGTCCTCCAAGTGAAATCTCCCGGAGTACTGCTAAGCCAGGCTTTCCCCCCAAAAGAGCGCTCCTTTGTGTTTGGTGGAAAATTCGCGGCATTAATCATTTTGAATTGTTGAAACCTATAAAAACTGTTAATGCTGACCTCCACAGCGAGTCAATCAATCTTTAATTGGAAAGTGGCCAGTGATTGTCAACCGAAGAAGCGAAGAAGCATGATCGAGGGCATGATTCCCCAACACGACAATGCAAGAACGCAAAGCAAACCCTTGAAAAAAAATAATGAATTGGGGTGGGAGGTAGTGTTTCATCTACAATATTTACCCATTGTTGCACCATCGGATTTACAGTCATTCCGAGCTCTGCAACACTTCTTAAGCAACAAAAAATTTGCGAATCAGAATGATATCAAAAATGCCATTTCTAGATATTTTGCTGAAAAACCTATTAATTTTAATCGATAAGGGATTGAAAATTTACTCACTAGATGGCAAAAAGTTATTTACAATGATAAGGAATAAATCATTGATAAAAAACGTATGTGTTTGCATGTAGAGTAAGTCTGGTCCACCCCCTAATATTTACTCGTAGTGAGTTTCGAGTACATGAAAATGTGAGATCCGAGATATTTACCCATACATATAGGTCCCTTCTATGAATTTTTCACGCGCATGTTCTAATCAAAGGGAACAGGGTACTATCATCGTTTTGACAAAATGTCCCTTATTCGACTTAAACTTTCAGAATAGGCTGTTTCGAAATGCGACCGTTAAGTTCGTTAATGGACCAAACGGTTTCAGTGTTGTCCTTTAAATTTTTGAAGTTACATATTTCCTCAATATTTCAGCAACTACTGAAACGGTAGGGGTGAATCTTGGTAGAGAGTTGTAGCATTATAACGCGAACTTCGTGCATTATTTTGTTGGGATCGTAGAGTTACTAAATAAAAAATTGTTTCGGAATTTTTCTGGAAAATACTCACCTGATTTGAAAAAGATTTAGCACAACTGGTTTTGATTTCAGTATTTCACAACAGTGTACCAAATTTCAATTTGATCCTATTTCAATTTTCAGAGATATTGGGAATGAAATTTGAGGATTCGAACATTTCTCCTCGGTATCGTTTTTTCCGTAATAATTCAATTGAAGAGATGAAACTTGGTAGGTACCAAACTAATTAGAAAATTCTGATGATCAACCTTCCACCAAATTTCGTGATGATTATTTTCATAGAACATTCAAAGGAAAATTTTAAATTTTTTGAATTATCCTATATTCTATTTTATAATCATTTTACCTTATGAAATTCTGCCCTAAACAGCAAGCTGTCATGTTTCAATCGTACTGGATTTCAAATCGATCCAATCTGTTCGTTTGGAAATATTTGGGAAAATAAAATTTCGAAAAACTGTTTTTCGACGGCAGAAAAAAGTGATTCGGCTGTCACACTCATCTGGACCCAGCTCCTATCTAACCTCCAAAACGACATATGTCAAAATCCGTTAAGGTTGGCAAGCAACATTGCTGGGTCCAGATGCGTCTAATCCGAACGGAGAATATGATTAATGATTCGGCTAATAGTGGGGAAATCATACGCCGAATTTGTTTGTCTTGCCGTGAAGAAACCTAGTAAAGCTAATTGGGGTATTGGGTTTATTTTTGTTAAGAGTTCAGAACTGTCCTGAACAGTTCTGAATCGGTTCCGAATTCAGAACTGTTCGGAACGGCTCGAGCATTCGCGATTACGAATTTGAGTTTTGTTTCATTTCAGAACCGTTTCAGGATTTGAGTCCGAACTACTTCAGGATTGGGTCGTTGTCTGTGTCAGCGATTCAAATGGTAAAACTGACTTTTTTCGACGTCGTGGTGATTTGGTTTTTGATTGTTGTATCTGTTGAGAAAACTAATAGTAACTTCAATAAAGTTTCTCAGGAATTTGGACTGTGATTCATTAGAATCTATTAGAACATTGCCAACGTTTCGCAACTTTCGTGGTTCTTATTCAAGGCTCGTATTTAATTCGATTCGGAATGTGTCTGGTTCGAAACGTTGGAGATGCACTAATAGATTCTAATAAACTACTGTCCAAATTCCTGAGAAACTTTATTGAATTCATAAACATTGACGTTAACTACCAGCAGAACTAATATTAACGTTTCGCATAAATTTCCCTCTAAAGCTTACGTATTCGAAATAATCATTCAACTCCCTCACTGTAATTTTAGTACTTAGTTTCAGATTATTGGAACATTTCGAATTATATGAGTAATTAAATACCTACATGAGTAATCAAGAAAATCTTCAAAAATAATTTTCACGAAATTAAAAATTAAAATGGACGCAAGAATCGCAAAAAATATATATTCATCAAATGAACTACGATGGGGACTTTTCCGACCTTTTTGGAATTTCACCCCAGAAAAAGCATTACAATCATTCCTCTTTTCTGTGAAATTGAATACAGACGGAATTTTCCTTTCCTCTATTACACTGATGAGGACCCGAACTCAAGTCGTGTTTTTGTTTCATCGCTTCTAAAACAGTTCTAGGATAGTTCTATAGCGGGCTTCAACAGCGTATCGATTGGACGCAGAACTTAATCTGTCCTAGGAAAAAATGTTGGTGTTCGAATTGAAATCAAATATTCTATTCGTAAGACAAATGAAAAACTTTAACCGCCGTCAGAAATTTCAATTTTCAACGAAAACATATTTTTAAATTCAGCTCCGCATATTGGCTGTTCAAACGGACGAAACTTCGCGTCTTCCGTGACGTACCGGGATATATCCACTCCCTCCCTCTTCTCGTGTACTCTTCTCTAGCAAGTCAATAGACTGCGTCGGCTGTATCGATCGGTGAATCAGAATAACGAGTACCGTAGAAGGCGATCCGATGCGTTTCTCCCGCTTCGACCTTAAATACCGATTGGGCCATTTTTAATACAGAATTATTCAAAATTCGCTAATTGTTGAAGTATGTGACAGCATATTTCGTATCGATAAAGAATGAGAAAAACATAAAACTATGATAATTCGTGTTACATGAAGAGACCTACTAGGTCCATAATATCTGGATTCGGCTACAGTCTATCGTTACGTCATCCACTGGGTAGCTACCCTGATGTCCTTCATCCTTTTCTTACTTTGAGAAATCACTAATTCTAATACATCCACAAGCGAGAAAAATATTACTGTCCAAAAACATGTACCTATGTGTTTCAGGCATCTCTGAAATTTTCGACATAAATGCGCGAAAAACTATAAGCTATAACTATAAGCCAAAATGAAATGAAAAACAATCATGTAATTCTTACATTTATAAACAGATTTGACTAATTGTAATCCATTTTTTTCGATATCTTCTTCCTTGCATCTTTTTCATGAAAAATATTGTCCAAATTTGACAATTTTTTGTCCTATAATAATGAATTTACGATACTTTTTTTTGGTTGATGTGTATAGGAAATTTCATTTATTTTTCTGGTGTTAAAAAGGCATAAGCATCAGCATAAAAAGAATTTTTTTTATTCCACCTTCTGAGTCCTATGAGTTCACAGCAGATTATGCGAAAATATGCACTCGAATGCAATTATGCTATAGGGTTCAGAAATATGATATGATGATATAATATGATACACATATACATAAATAATTAATAGGTATGTATTAAGGCCCAGACCCCCTTGAAATAGAAATAAATAGGCATTTAAGCATATAATTCAAAAAAATTTTTACAACTTTTTCAGAATATTGTAGTTATTGAATTCTAACTTTGTTAACTTATTCGATTATTAATTAAAGTACTTAGTATATTTCAATATACAATTTTTGTTTATCAATGTAACTTGTAATCTTACATTTTTAGAGTACCTAATTGAAGTAAAAATTTCAATAAATAGCTCAAAATTGCACATAATGTTGAAAAAAAAATTCAAATTTGAGTTTTTTCAAATTTTTTTAAAACATTTACATTTAGTAGTTTATTTTTTTCACCATCAAAAAGCAGAGATTCCAAGGAACAAAAGGCAATACCGACTTTTTGAAAAAAGCTGATATTTTGACACGATAACTTTCGATTGAAAATTAGGGTACTTTTTCGATATTAAGTCAAAATGGGGTGAAAAAATAAATATTTAAAATCAAATGGATTACAGTGTATTTGGAACAAAAAAAAGTAAGTTTAGAGTACCTAATTGAAGTAAAAATTTCAATAAATAGCTCAAAATTGCACATAATGTTGAAAAAAAAATTCAAATTTGAGTTTTTTCAAATTTTTTTAAAACATTTACATTTAGTAGTTTATTTTTTTCACCATCAAAAAGCAGAGATACCAAGGAACAAAAGGCAATACCGACTTTTTGAAAAAAGCTGATATTTTGACACGATAACTTTCGATTGAAAATTAGGGTACTTTTTCGATATTAAGTCAAAATGGGGTGAAAAAATAAATATTTAAAATCAAATGGATTACAGTGTATTTGGAACAAAAAAAAGTAAGTTTTCACCAAATTTCGTCGAAAATTAAAAATTTCTGTGGAAGATAAAAATAAAAAACCCAAAACGTGGTGTTTTGAATTTTTCACATACATTTCGAGGTTATGAGAAAAAAAGTTACATACATTTAACTTTTTTTATAGGACTTGTAGTTTTGCCGGAAATCGAGATGGGCCGTTTTTTACTCTTAGAACATCACCCCTTTCCACTTCCCGACCTCAGATCGCCCGTAAATTATTTTTCCTTTAATTTGCATTCTATTCCCCTCCTTCTCTGATGGGTTTCATTCTACTATTATTTTCTTTCACTTTTGTTCAGTTTTAAAGGCTTCTACCCTGGTCTATATTTCAAAGTGGCAATAGTTCCCTATTTTTTATCGACAACACGTTATAATTTGTCAGAACCTCGATTCTCTTGTTATATCCGAATATCATCACGTATTCAGCCATATTTTTTAGAATCATTATTTCAGAACTAAACCACAAGCATAAGTAACATGTGATCAATTAATTAAAAGTAATGGACTATACGTGAAAGTTCGTTGCTCGAATGTAGGAACAAATTGACATAAAAACGTTTTTCTCTAATACGGACGAAGCAAATATTTTTCTTTCAGGTCAATCAAGGATGGCTACTTTCGGAACACAAAACGTTGAACGCTGTGGTATAAATCATCATCTAGAATCATTATCGTATCCTCTTTCCTTGGCCGTCTCTATGGGAGGCAATTTGATAGAAAATTTGTTATCGAGGCGATAAGTCTTTCAATTTACAGTTGTCCATATCGATGTTATAGATGAGTTTATTTCGTTTCGTGGGCGATGGAGGCCAGCATTTCGATGCTTCGTGTCGGCAGTAACGAAATGAGGTTCTTCAAGAGGACCGTTAACATTGAAGGTTAGATTCGATGAGAGCTCGTGGAAAATAGTGCATGGATGCGGAAGGAGTTCGATATTTTTCGGGACGATGAACCTGAGCGGATCTGTCAAAGAACTCACCTCCCCTTGGAATGTTTACCCTTCAGGTCTCGAAGTATGCTGATATTGTTTATAGAGACGGAAAGTTTAAATTGAAACGAACACAAATTTTTTTTAGTAAATTTATAGTAAGCTTTACACGGCAGATGATTACATTAGATTAGTGTTTTACCATCGACTACAGAGGTACTATTTCAGTACCTTCAATTACCGACGAGAGGGGATTGCTAGACCATCATATCAAGAACGAAACCTTTTTTATTTCTGTTTATTTTTGGAAAAAATATTGGTACTTTTTTTCGTATCTTATCATGATGTTCGTTGAGTTAAATTCGTGAATTTCCCCCTTTTTCAGTGAATATATGAACTCATGATATTGCAGTCTCAATTGTTTTTTCAGAAATATTATACCATTGCATCTTGATTGTTGAAATTGATTCGAAATAGATATTTTTCTTTGGTTTATTTTTGCGCGCATGTTCTAGGGATACAACGTGCTATCGTTTTGTCCAAATGTCTGTAATTTTTTATGATTGAGCCGAAAATAGTCTCAAACGACTAGGTTGTACTCACTGCGGCCGGCTCTGGATACGATAACTGTCGAACAAAGCCAGCTTGCGATTTTAAACTTGTAGGGTAGTTCGCGCATCTGAATGCCGCGGTTGAGTTCGTTATTGGGTCAAATCGGCCAAATAGCTTCGGAGTTATCGAAATTTAGAATATTGAGGTTATTTCCCTCATATTTCAGAAACTACTGGAGCGATTGGATTGCAACTTGTCAGTTAGTTAAAGCATGACGACGTGCAACTTTCAGCAGATTTTGTTCAAATCGTATGGTCACACAATTGAAAAAACAAATTTTTCAAAATTTTTTTTTCCGAAACTATCGTTCATATTCGAGAACAATCCCAGTTATGCCTTAAGCTCCATATTTCACAGCAGTTCACCAAATTTCAGTTCGATACGACTATTAGTTTTGGAGATATTGGGAAAATAATATGCAGAATTTCGTGGTTTTCTTCTCGATATCGTTGTTATTTTCGATATGACTCAAGAAAAATCGTGATGAAAGTTTGCAGCTACTTCAAAGATGCTAAAGGACAACATTGTGCAGAATTTCGTGATGATCATGTCATTAGAACGGTTTGAAAAAAAATTGCAAATTTTTTATCATCATATTATCCTCATTGAATTCCGTATGAACCTTCAAACTGTCATTTTTCGATGAAGTATGGGATTTCAATTCTATCTAATCTGTATCTTTGGAAATATTGGGAAAATTAAATTTTGAATGGTTCTGCCGAATCATTGGGTGGATTTCACCCATTCAGGAATTCGGCCTTCGTAATTGAGGTACAAAGTTGTTTCTTTCGCAAGTTATTGTGTTTACGGTCGGCCGTTAGGCAATCCAAATACAGGAAATATCAAAGTTTACAGACAAACATTACAAACAGGTTTGCTGTATTGTAGGCATACATATGACACATTTGTATGCAGTCCCAAGTAACGATTTCCGACACATTCTTGAGTTACATTGTCGACTTTTCAACCATTGTGAGCGAGGAATGTTTCGAAATTGTGACTTGATTTTGCCTTCTCTTCCCAATATGTATCTAAAATTGATCTTCTATGTGTCCACAATATTTCCGTTTTCCTCATAACAGAATCCGCAAAATTGACACATAGTGTTATGAATTTATCCTAAACTATTCATCGTTCGTTCATCGTCTACCGGAACGAATCCCAAAAGACACAAATCATATTTCTCCTCGACGCATCCTAGATATTCATGAAATCACAATTGAAGTTCACATTTAAATATTCTTACACTATACTTAAAAAATATTACATTCTTACACTATACTTAAAAAATATAACATTCTTACACTATACTTAAAAAATATAACAACATATTATTTTAAGTCTGATAAAAGTTTACATGGTACATTTTAGAATCTAACGCGCGTTAAAAATACCGATCAATTATATCAGCCGATTTATTTTTCTTTCCATGTGAAATATGAGTTTTTTTGATTATCTGCAGAATCAAAAAATCGTGATATTTCACATTCAAAGACATCATTTTTGGTTCGAATGGGGCTTGAAAAGCAAAAGAAGCCTTAGTATAAGAATACATTTTCAAAAACCGCCATTTTTTCAAGTGCATTTCACTTCCATGTGTTTATTGAAATATGGTGTACATGGATGGTGTCCAATTACACCCTTGTTTCCGTAGGGTGACGAAAATGTACCTACATATGGTCCACCCCGACACATTAGAAAAACGATTTGGAGTATTTTTTCCGAATGAAGACCAAAAATTAATGTTTAATGTGATTAAACGGTCACATGGACACATTTCAGTCTTTATTCAGAAGTGGGTCTATATGGTAATCGATCCTGTGTCTGAAATGCGGCGAATATTCGATAACACTCGTATTGTTTACCCTCACTTTATAAAGATTCATTCAGGTACATTACACGTTGCTTTCACTTTGAATGGATTTCTTTCTGATATCATGTTTGAGCAATGTTACTAAGTCATCAACATAATGAAAAACTGTACAGTATCTTTCTATATATTGCAAATAAAGTGGGGAAAATGGTCTTATTTTTTGCTAACAAAATCTTTGGAAGACATCCTGAAGTGAATCAGAGACGCGAAGTACGCGTTTGAATAAATCTGGATTTGTACTGTAAAGTAGGCATACATAGGTAATCCAAAAATTGCTAGCAAGTTCTGTTTGTTCTCTAAAAATGTCAACATTTATCATATGCGACATGTCATAAGCACATCGAAATTTTCGCCGAATTAACTAAACACAGTCTAGAAACAAAGCGAAAGCTATACGTGAGATAGGTTTCTATATGGATACTTATGAGCTCATTACATACAATGTACAGGGTGGGCAAAATTCGTTGTCTACTGAAGGGATCTCGAGAACTATAGCAGCTAGAAGAAAACTGATAATACATTCTCGAACTCTTTTTTCCTGACTAATCCGTATCTGAAAACAGATCCAGCTTATCTTTCATAGAACTTGAGTTATGAGCGAAAATTGAGAAATTGTCATTTTCAATAATGCTGAATAACTCGCTTGTTTGAACTCGTTTTCGAAATCTGTTGATACATTTTACAGGCACTTTTTTAGGAGTAATTCAAATATAATATGACTTTTTTAATCCAGCTATTTTCGAGAAATGGGAAGGATTTTGAATTTTTCAAAAGTAAACTATAGTCGAGGGTTCTCTTATCTTGCTACAAAATTTTTGCTGTCGCTTGTCAGAAAAAATTCAATACTTTTTTCCGGCTATTCTATTCACTGTTGAATTATGAGCAGGCTGACGTTACCATAGCGACGATTGAATATGCATTATGTTTGTGTGAACTTGCGCCTCTATGATTGGAATCAGCGATTGCTGAATACATATTTCTATGGTTAATTTGTCATAGTTTTTAAAATTAGCAATAGCAAATCTGTTTATTATCCCTAATGGCCCGAAATATTCAAAATTACGAAAAATTCGATATGTTGGTATGCTATATTCAAGCGAATGGAAATAGCCGAGTTGCAAGGAAAGTCTTCTTCGAGAAATATCCAGAACGACATACATAATGATATATAATGCAAATACAATGGTCGCTATGGTAACGCCAGCATACTTATAATAATTCAACAGTGAATAGAAAAGCGGGAAAAAGAATTGAACTTTTTCTCATGTTATATTCATGTAAATAGCGACATATGATACATTTTTGAAATCAGCAAAAATTTTGAAGCAAGATAAGAGAACTTTCGACTATAGTTTACATTTGAAAAATCCAAAATCCCTCTCATGTCACGAAAATGGCTGGATTAAAAAATTCAGTCATATTATATTTGAATTACTCCTAAAAAAGTGCCTGAAGAATGTATCAACATATTTTGAATACGAGTTCAATCAAACGAGTTATTCAGCATTATTGAAAATGACAATTTCTCAATTTTCGCTCATAACTCAAGTTCTATGCGCGATAAGCTGGATCTCTTGTCAGATACGGATTAGTCAGGAAAAAAGAGCTCGAGCAAATGTTATCAGTTCTCTTCTAGCTGCTATAGTTCTCGAGATCCCTTCAGTAGACAACGAATTTTGCCCACCCTGTACAGACAATAAAGTTACTCTCATTCCAAAACAAACCCAAATGGTAATTAATGTGTCAAATAGACTCATTTTAGAAATATCTTGTTGAGGAACAAATCAGACAAACTTGTGTTTATTTAGTGTCGACACACTTGTGTCTGAATCAATTTTAAATAGTCCAAATCAACTCAAAGCAGAGTAATTTTGAACACTTGTGCCTTATATATTCTTGTTCGGACACGCATATACTTCGGACAAAATAAGTTGTAAATGTGTCGACCCAAACTCAATACACTGAACACAATCTGGACCGAGATCGATGTGCTCTGAATTGTGTCGACACGATTCAGGCACAAAAAATTGTGTGCAGTTATGCCAAAAATTGTTACTTGGGGTACTACGCTTGATTTCGGACAGATGTGACAGAGTCTCCTGATTTGATGTTGTTGAGCTTCATAATCCCCCACCTTTTTTGGTGCGTCTAATCCGAAAATTATATTTATCTATTTATTTCTTTCAAGAAGACCTTCATTTTATTTATGGCTGTCCGCTTCATGCCTGAAGTTCCCGACTGATGCATTGTCGTAAGTGATCGAAAATGAGGAGGAAATTGATTTAATCTGAGACAGCTCGTACAGAAAAAAAGTTTCATTAGTAAAGACGCGTGATTTGAGAGTGCACGCGCGATCTCATGAAGATCAGAATCAATTCCAAGCCAGTAACCGAAACAGAGTGGTTAACAACATTCCTTTCTGGTCTAAACCATTTCATTCAAGCGAAATCGGTTACTCTATCGGTTTAGGTTCTTTGACGTCATGAATCAGTTGTGAGCTGCCACATCTGTAACCAGAATTTTGCGGTTTTAACCCAGTTATAGGGTTGTTTTTCATGAACAGTCGAAACAGCGGGAAATATGAATAAGCTGAGATGGCTGTAAACGTGAGCAGTAAATATTTTCCCCTCAAGATGTTGTCACGGTGGCGTGCAACAATTAATTGTTATATTAATAGCCTTTATCAAGTGGACTTTTTCGAATTCAATAGAATGGTGTACGACAAAATTGCTAATTTGAATCTGTGGACATTATTTTTACGCGATTATTCCGAGGTGCCGGAATTTTGGGTCTGAATTGGTCTCGCGTAGGTTGGACTCACTGATAAAAAATCTGAGGTCAAGTCCAATCCCGCCCATCTGGACGTAAACACTAGAATTCACTGAAGAGAAAATTCCGTAATCCGAAATTTTTTTTGCTAGGCCAACCATTTCGGAGTTTGGACCCCTAAGATGGTTTGTTGTTTTTTTCCCAATATCGCAAAACGCTGATCTAATCGAATGCCGATGCTCATACTTGAGTATATCTTATCTTTAGAAAAATAACATTAATTATTTCAGAAAGAAGAAGATTTTGTATTTTGTGGTTGAAAGCGATGGATGCGGTGGTTATTTGTTTCGATGTCAAGATATCTTTTGACTTACAACCAAAACGATGAACCGAAGATAACCAAAAACATTTTGGTCCATTGCTTGAAATTGATTCAGAAGTCACCATAATCGCACTCGCTTACACGGCCACTCTCCAGGAACGCTGCTGAGACAACTGAGAGACTGCTCAAGAAGTAGGAAGACTCACGAATGTATACGGCTTCGTTATCAAATGTAACTACATTTTTTTGGAATTTTCAGAGTGCCTGTCAGACCACAGGTCGGTACTTAAGCTCAAAAATGATTTTGGCATGTGACCACCGCAAATGGAGCGAACAGATTAGGCAAAATTGATGATACCTGAACAACGATATTTCAACCCTGAAATATAGACGAAAATGAATGGCACAATGCCGTTATTCATAATGCAGTCAAGTAAATTCCTACATCTTCTTTTGTATTCGACCAAAATTAGTATTTGGGACATTTCAACTTTAAACAGAATATTAGCCGTGTGGGTTGAAAGCTTGCATGACCTCTAAGATCATGAGAGATTGGTTACATGTTTGGCAGAAAAATAGTATGTAACATATAAGGCAGTTAAAGCATATTTTTGAAATTAGGTTACAGAATAACTCGTGATATAAACGTGAACGTATTTCATATTCTGCTTCACTGTCAATCCATGATATTTACACTTTCTTAGTCATAGCTATGCAATTGAAATAAATATTGAATTGAAGCTTTCTTTTGAATGAATAATATTAAAATATTGGATCGGCGAAATAGGCTCCATTCCAGGTTATAGTTTTGAAAGGTTCGGTTTTTCATTACACGAACAAGATTGATCAAAAGCTTCGCTCTCTTTTAAACGAATGATGAAGAATGATTATTAATCATATATCGAGAATATTCAAGAATATTTCCAAAAAATTCCTGAATTTTATTTCTAACAAGAAAAAAGTGAGGTACGGATGCCTCACTAGGTCACTTATAGCGAGGAGACTGCTGAGGGCCCTCAAATGGTTCCTGAACTCTTCGCCAAATTTCTTCGTAGTGTTTTCGTCCACCCTGGTAACAATAAAACCGTGGATACCTCAGGCGACTATGTGAATTTGCTTGATCCCATCACGCCGGAAAATTTCGAAAGAGTAATCAAAGATTTAGAAATTAAGTGTTCTGGTCCTGATGGAATCCCGCCTTCGTTCATTGAGGGATGCTCGCCGAATTTGATTGAGCCACTAAGAACTGTCTTTAACTTATCAATCGAGACCGTAGTTTTTCCAAAGAAATGGAATATCTCAGAAATTTTTCCAATTCATAAGAGTGGCGTGAGGGATGATGTTCAAAATTATAGATCGATCAGTAAGCTGTGTATCTTCGGTAAAATATTTGAGAAGATTATTTATAACAGTATTCTGCCAAGCATAAAGAATCTCATTATCGACGAGCCTCATGGTTTTTTCCGGGTCGCTCACTGGTTACCAACTTGCTACCATTTTCGGAATACATTATCGAACATATCGACTCACGAGGTCAGGTGGATGCAGTATATACCAACGTCAGCAAGGCCTTTGACAAAATTCACCACTAAAAACCCCTTGAAGAGGCTCGCTGAGGTCGGTGTGAGTGGTTCACTTTTGAGCTGGTGTAGATCGTATCTCTCCGGTAGAGTTGGATATGTCTCTGTTGCGGGTCATAGATCGGAAATTTTTGGCATAGCTTCGGGTGTGTCCCAAGGAAGTCACCTGGGATCCCTCTTTTTCATCATCTATATCATACTATAAAAAAATGTTTTCACCATTGGCTGATGACGCGGATGATTTGAAGATCTATCGATATATTAAGACCATAGAAGACTGTTTCAGAATGCAGGAAGACTTGCAACGGTTGACTGAATTTTGTCACCGTTACATTTCGATAATGAATCCTTCGAATTGTTTTTCCATCTCATTTACGAAAAAAATAATATAATCAAATGCCCTTACGAAATAGAGAATGAACTAGTGAGATACTCGAGTGAGGCGGTTGACTTGGGAGTTACACTTGACGAAAGGTGGTCACTCAGGACACATATAGAAAAGACAATTAATACATCTAATAGATTGGTTGGATTCATTAACAGAAACAGTAGAGATTTTAATAACCACAAACTTCGTGTTTCTCTGTACCATTCCTTCATTCATAGCAGGCTCTCCTTTGCATCTGTGGTCTTGTCACCAAAGTGTGATATTCATATAAAAAGAATTCAGCGAGTAAGGAATACATTTTTAAAATTCTTGGCCTTAAAAACACATAATGTAATTGATGATAGAAATTACAAGCCTTCAAGTAATAAATTTAAAATCCTGGAACTCGAGGATGATAGAACCGTAATGGATCTCTCTACACTCCATAAAATCATCAATAATCTTATCAACTCTCCGTACTTACTTTCAAGAGTCAACTTCAGAGTACCTGGTCGCGATGTTAGGGATAAAAGACTTTTTACGCGCTTGTCTGTTATTTTCTAATTTTGAGCCGAAATTGGTCTCAAACGACTAGGTTGGACTCACTGATGAAGAACCCGTGGTCAAAATTGATTCTGCCCGGCCGGCCGGCCGTGTGCGCTGTAACTCTCGGAAGAAAAGACCTAGAGTATTGAAATTTTCAGGTTAGGTTGAGATCCTGAATATCTCGGTTGGGTTCGGTAATGGGCCAAATCTGCCGAATGGTTTTTGTGCTACAGCCATTTGGAATTTTGATTTTTCAATAACTCGAAAAATATTTATCTGATCGAAATGAAACTTGGTTTGAAGCTGAACAGTGTCAAAAAGAAGAGTTATCCATGGAAACAATCGAAAAAAAATTTCACATTTCGCAATGTGAACGAGCGCGTAAAAGCTGCTTACTTCACGTTAGTGCTTTTCTAGATTTTTAACAACCCATATCGTACAACGAATACAGGACAGCACTCTTCTAGGATACGATTGCAGGCTGCTCATGACTCCGTCGGCTCGTGTGAACCGTGTACATCTTTTCACGGACGAGTGTCATAAATTTAGGAAATTTATTAACAACTTCCTCCTTGCTTCTTATTGAACAGTAATCCACTGATCATATGTCTAGTGTGAATTTGACTTGATCATTTTGTAATTTGCAGTTGCTTTGTTGGTACAATCTACTGTTTGCAACCTAAACGTACAATAAATAAATAAAATAAATGATTATCTGAGTTTAATTTGCTTCTAACTTCTTTCTTTGAGTCCATTTACCTAATTTTTGAAGTCGGAATCGACTCTTTCCTAGCATGCGGTGGCTCTTCCATTGAAATGTTGTAATGAAAGAGCCGTTTCATCAGGGACGGGCCGAAGCCAATTTTATGAGGGGGGGGGAGCATCGAAAATTTTTCAACTGTACGTTGAAGGAAAAGATAACCCAAGGTTATTCAATGACTTTTATTACTATATATAAGGTGCAATACTTGGAAATAAATTGGGACTTTTATGCTTATGAAAAAAGTGAGAAATAGCCGAATCACTCAACATTTATTTTGAGATAAAAAATATGGTACCTTATTGAACGAGTAATCTATCGAAATATTTGAAATAAAAATTAAAATGAGAAAAGCACTGACGTGAAGTCAGTAGCTTTTGCGCGCATATTCAAATTCGTTCCTAAAACCGTCATCTTTTCACGTATTGACCCCACCAAACACACAGTACATACTGGCTTTCAATTCGATCCAATCTTTATTTTTGGAAATGAATATCATGAAAATACAGATTAGATCAAATTGAAATTCAGTACTCTATCGAAAAATGACAGCTTGAAGGTTCATAAAGAATTTCATGAGGATAATAAGATCAGAAAATCGCAAAATATTGAATAATTTGATAAAAAAAAATGTTTGAGAATTTTGTAATGACACGATCAACATGAAATTCTGCACAGAGTTGAATATCAGCATTAACAAATTAGTTACCAAGTTCACTTATGATTGAATCAGTACCACGAACCACGAAATTCGATATAATTTTTTTCCACTATCTCCAAAAATTAGAATCGTATCAAACTGAAATTTAGTACACTGCTGTGAAATATGAAGCTCGAGGGATGAGAATTTTTTTTTTAATACCTATGATATGGTTTCCGAAAAAAAAATTTTCGAAGAAATATTTTGAAAATTCACTAACAATCTTATCAAAAGTTCCTCAAAAGTTGCGCGTCGTTATGCACCAACTAACTGTCAAGTTTCAATTCAATCGCTGTGGTAGTTCCTGAAAAATCAGGAATATAATCTCGAAAATTCAAGCGACTACAACTCCGAAAAAATTTGGCCGTTTCAACCCATAACCGAACCTAACTGCCGCATTCCGATGCGCGACCTACCCTGGAAATTTCAAATCGCTATAGCTTGCTCTGTTTGACAGTTATCGTGTCATCGGCCAGACGGACGAGCGGCCGGCCGGATAGTATTGATTTCGACAAAGGATTCGTCATCAGTGAGTCCAACAAAGTTATTTTAGAACATTTTAGGGAAAATATTCGAAAGTTACAGACATTTAGACTAAACCATAGCACGCTCTCCAAAACATGCGCGCAAAAATCTCATTCGAAGAGGAAGTGCCTGCTCCTAATTTACATCTTTGAGCCAAAGTGAATCCTTTTCGGTTCATTTTTAATTTATTTTGACGATGTTATTTCGTAAAAACTATAACACAATGTAAGTAGAGCGTAATGATGAATTCTGCCTGGCTGATAAAAACAGCTTAAATTGATGATACCAGATGGATTTTGATGACATTGTCCATACGACGTAACTGAAAAATCTTAGATCTGCTGCGGGTTATTGTGACAGGAGAAAAATTTTTCATATTTTCAAACACTTGGTATTGAATACTATTTATTGCCTGCCGACTATACATATCGGACTAAAAACCCTGAATCCATGTCAACACAAATCACGACTTTGTACAGTTGAAGTTATTTCATGTTATCCCGCTCTCTCTCTTCTCTGCATGCTTTTATCCGGTTTGTTAAGCACTGATTGCAAACTTTAGTTTTGAAAGGTTCAAATTCCTCCTTATTTCACAATTCTCTTGGAAATATATATATTTCAACCCCACCCATCGACATTTTTCCAACTGCTTTGAAATTTTTCCGACTGCTTTGAAATTCTTCCAACAGCCTTGAAAGTTTTTCGACTGCTTTGAAATTTGCCAACTGCTTTGAAAATTTGCCAACTCAGTTCAACATTGGGGGGCGATCGTCCCCCCCCCCCATCCCCTCCCTCAGGCCCGTCCCTGCGTTTCATACTTTTCAGAACTGGTTCTTTCATACACACCCTCGCCAACTAGAATAATGCATTAATTATCCATGGCAAATATCCCACATTATCTATTTTATTTCAAGGAGATCATTTCAGCTCTTTATTGTCATTACCGATGAATATTTAATTTTGCATTGAATTTCTTGTTTCCAACATCACTTCCTATACACCGCAACCTCGTTCAGTTTTCATTCAGAATAATTCCAACGAATTATTTTATCCCTAGCAGCTATATTCCTGCTCAATGTGTTGATTAACTACGATTCCTTGAAGCTGGCCATTTCCTGGTTAAATAGCCATCAAAAACATTCCGCTCTCCTGTCTTCCTTCGTCTGGTCCGACCTCAACCGAAGTGGCAATGAACTATGCTAATCAAGGCGTTCGGAACAATAAAACAAGTTTTATTCGACGATTTCTTTGCGATGTATTTCTTTTCAACAATTCGAGCTTTCACGGTTGCCATATCGGAGGTAGAGCTATTATTTGGATTGAACTTTTTTCGGATCATTAAGTGGTCAAGTTCATTGTTGGTGGGCACCACTTCGCAGATGATTTGAAGGTCTCGGGTACGAAAACTCATAACTCAATTATCGATCTGCTGGGGGTGTTTGATGATTTTGTTTTATTATATTTGGCTACACTAGACGGTAAAAAAACTCAACTGAATTTCTCGGCATTATGTGCTCATTATTTTATGTTTCCGCCCCAAATATCTGAAAAAATTATTAAAAATTAATAGGTACTTATAGAAATTGACCTTGACAATTGCGGGATTCAAAATATTCGTCAAGGCAGTTTCTTGAGAAAATGTTACCTTATGAACAAAATCGAAACAATGCAAATGATGAATTATTGGAACAGTAGCATCTTATAGAGTACGAATCTGACTGCTTCATCAGATAATAAAGAAAGTAAAGAACCCTATCATAATATCCTTGAATCGAGCACTACAACCAAGTCCGTCCACTACAAGTAGACACACAACAACAATAATGTCGACAGTTTAGTTTATACAAGATCGAATATGATAATAGTTTGTATGGGTGCATTTTTATTTTCATCGAAATGATTAATCGATTAACCTCTATCTCACTCTTCTTTGGTGGAGAAGAAGAGAAGAGAGAGAGGGAGATACACCGATTAACCAGTTCGATGAAAAAAAAAACGCACCCTATATTATAATAATTTGTAGATATTCTGATTTGTAGATTGAAATAGTTTGTAAATTGTTATATTATGGTATATGACCAACGAAACCAATAAATTTCAATGAAGAAAATACAAGAAAAGCATGGACGTGAAGTCAGCAGCATCTGCACGTATGTTCAAATTCGTTGTCAAAGCGGTAATCTCTTCTCGTATTGATTCCAGGAAGCGCACCTTGATTTCCTGATGGAATGATTTGGCGATCTTTTAATCATATTATTTTCATGAAATCCTCAATGAGCCTTCAATTCGATCGAATCTGTATTTTTGGAATTAAATTTCCGAATCTACGGAATCATAGGGCGGATTGCACCCATCCGCGAAATCTAACTTCGTGATTAAGCTCCAAACGTACTATATATTTATTATCGAGTTTTTAAGTCGCTTCCTTTAGTAGTTGTCCTCCTCAAGACCGAACGTAAACGCAGTAAGTCACAAACTCGTTTCAAAGTTGTACATCAGCATTTTTGAGATAGTTACCAATTCAAAAATGCTGATGTACAACTTTGTTCAATCAGTTGAGATTTGTTAAAATTTTTTCTTCATTTACTAATCATAAGTAGGATCTCAAAAAAATTTGCAAAAAGTTGCGCTTTATTATGCTTCAACCAACTGCCAAGTTCCAATCCACTTACACTAGTAGTTCGTGGAATGTTAGAAAAATAACTGAAACTTTACATCATTATAACTTCGAAACCGTTCGGCTGATAAGGTTCATCAACGAACCTAACCGTCACTTTTTGTGATCCAGCCTACCCTGAAATCCTCGCGTAATCATTTTCCAAAGTTTTGCTTAATATTTTCTTCCTCAGCAACTTTTGTTGAGAGTGCAACGAAATTCAGCAAGAACTCTGGAGAAACTATTCAGCAACAGTAGTTCGGATTTACATTCGATACTATGTTCATTTATAGATATAGAGAAAAAATTGTAATATTTCAGTGGTATTCGAAATTTTTTTATAATATGCCCTCCATATTTCAAGAAGCATTGATGGGATCAAATTGAAACTTCGTAATAAGTTTGAGATTACGAACGTGCAAATAACTGCAAAATTTCATGTGAATCTAGTCGTTATGAATCCTTTGAAAGATTTTATTCGAAAATTTTTTTACGCGGGGACTACAAATCAGATCACGATGAATTTCAGTAAATATCTTGACATCAACATTTGACAACGATGTTTTGAATTTCAAGTTCTCCCGGAATTCATTTGTGGAGATACAAGAAGAAAATACATCAAATTTCGCTGTTGAAATTTTGAGGTTTTTTCCTCTATATCTAGAGAAGTACAGATGCGATGTGATTAAAGTTTCAAAGTTGCAAAACCTTGTGTGGATCGAGACGTTAAAAAATTCTGAAATAATTTGTATTCTTTTGAAAAGATTTTTCTCTCAGACTTTCAACAAAATTTCAATGAAGTTTGGCACAGACCTTGAAGTCGATATTCAGCAACAGCGCTCCAAATTTCGAGATGATCCGACTTTCATCTTAGGTGATATTGTTAATGAAATATGTGAAATTTTAGTGGCTATTTAAAATTTCGAAGTTATCAATTATCTTGAGAAGGATTAATCAGATTTAAATTTCGTGGATATTTGCAGAATACTGGTACGCAACTATCTGTGAAAAATATTTTTTTCGAAAATTTTTCAGCAATTTTTTTTCGGAAACTATTCATCAGATTTCAATGAAGTTTTGCATTGACCTGACATTCACTATTTAGCAACAGTATCCAAAACTCAGTTTGATATTATCATCTTCGGAGATTTCAATTTTTTGGATTCTCTGGTCGTAGTTAATTTCGAAACACCTCAAAAATACTGACTGATCCGATGAAACTTGGAAAATGATGAGCAAATTTGTGCAAAATTTCGTGATGATAGTTAGATAAGATCAATTAAAAAAATATTTCAAATTTTTGTCACTGTTGACACAGAATAATGTACAGGGTACTCACTGAAAACTACCCACACCTCATCATTATTATTGCCCAGAGAAAAACAAGTTTCAAATAATAGTTTTTTGGTTATGGTTATTTTTTTCGAATGGAATATTATTGAATTCTTGGAATGAGCTTTTTTCACGATTTCGAAAATCTAATATACGTAACCCTATTCCCTCGCCGTTTTTCCGTTATTGGATGGCAAAATTACTCTAGACTCGCAGGTTAAAATTTTTTAAATATGCTGAGAAAATGATAATTTACTTCAATAATCAACGTTAAATATCTCAAAAACGGTATGAGATGAAGGTTACTACCATAAAGACGTCATATTTTACAATCAGGAAAAAATATCATTCCAAAAATTAAATAATGTTCAGGTTTTTCCATTTGAAGGAAGAATATTTATATTTGTTATTCGTGAAATCTACATGCAACTTTTTTCTTGTAACTATTCATCGGACTTTTTTTCTATGGGCCATAACCAATATGAAAAATTTATAGAGTATCGTGATGAAAAGGTTTACGGATAGATGAGAGAGCACGTGTTTCAAGTTCATTGAGAATTGGTTTTATTGCCTCCATTTGTTGGCAACTTGAAATTACAGTTTGAGATTCTTAGATTCAAGTTTCGGTCAACGATAACGATGTGAATAATAGAGTGTCTGTTCGCTTCGAATATCACTGTTTTATGATCCAACAAGTGACATCATAATTTGTATGGATGTAGGAGTTCTAAAAATAATATTCTGCGTGTCGGTGTGATGACAACATAGAGGTATAAACATATTTGATATTTGGGAAGAAAAATCATAATTCTTATTCTTAATTTGATGGTACTATTCGAAAATACCATATTAATATGGGAATTGTATCGTTTGGAAAGTACCTATGACTTGATTGTTTAGTGATACTTAGTTAATTCTTCAATACGTGGGTTGAATGATTGTTAATTCACAAAAAAAATTGATGTGAATTCAAATGATAAACATTCTTCGGAAAAAATATATTTTATGAAATGAGATTAAAGGTATCGCTCCTTTTACTGGTTGTTTCGATTCCCTCCTCAAAATTTTTTTATGCCTTTGACCTTTTTTGTTTTTTCCCAATTTTTTATTCTGAAGGAGCGGAGAAAATATCTGAAGAATGTAACTACAAATTCAGTTGTTTCATTGCAACTTTTGCTAGCGTAACTTTTCGACTCTTTTGTTTAGAGAGTACGTACCATCAAAAAAGGGCAAGCGCATAAAAGTACCCATGCATGAATTCAGCTCGGTAATTGAGGAAGAATTTCGTGAATGGGTAAAATACACCAAATGATGTCATAGTTATACTACCCATTTAGATTTTCTTCATTCAAAATCCTTCTAACTGCAGATCTTATTGAATTGGACTGTTCAAAAATGAAGAATTCCTTCTGGGCCGTATGTTCCGAAGCTAATTACATATATTTACATCGAAGGAAAGCTACGTTGGGCGGGGTCAATACTGTATAGCTGAAAGCTGCGGCAAAGTATTTGAACAAGCGCTTAAAAGCTCCTGACTTCACGCTCGTGTTTCTCACGAATTATTCCTACTCATTTTGTACTGCATGTATAAATAATTCTCGTTATATTCATTTGATGGGAGTTGAAACTTTATTATGTACATTTCAAATAACCATAAGAGACTGTTGAGCATTTACAATTCTCAGAAGCACTTCTCTGTTTCTTGTTTCTTATGATGTTTTTCCGAATCTTTGACGAGCAATACGATAAATCATAAAATTATCGACTACATACCTTTCGTGACATTTACATTACCCGAATGAACCCGGTCGGCTGTTTATTATCTAATAATATTCGGCAATTTGGCCCGAAAGTTCGGCTAATGATCCAAAGGATCTCACAGTTCATCGACCGCCATGTTCGGGACATTCACAATTTACGTTTGGAAATTTCTGTTGCGTCACCGTCGAGAGTTCCGCAGACAATATGGCGCTTATGCGGGAATTTCATGAATTTAGGACACGTTCTTGAAAATTTATTGGGACCTTTCAAATGAACTTCCAGCATATCTCGCGATATACGAGTATGTGTGAGTATATAAAGTCCTGAACCCCTGTGAAGTTATCGAAGTCACTTGCGAGGAAATTGATGAAACCTCTGACCATGTTACAATAATTTTAGCACAATTCAAAAGAATTTGGCTTGAAGCAAAAAATATATATCGCGCTTTCAGTGTTTTTGCGTAGGTTAAGTTCGTTGGGGGGCATAATCAGTCAAGCGGTTCAGAGTTATGGCCATTTGAAGTTTTGAGGTTATTTCCCTGATATTTCGTGAACTACTGAAGCGATTGGATGAAAACTTGGCAGATGGTTTGACCAGAAGGATTCGCAACTTCTCGCGGAATCTTGTTGAGATCGTGCTTTCAGTAAATAAAGAAAAAAATTTCGAAAAAAATTTCGAAATTTTTTTTCGGAAACTATATTATTTACAGAAAAAAAATTTGCTCATTCCTTGAGCTTCATATTTCTCAGTGGTGTACCAAATACTAGTTCGTCTAGTTCGATTCGATAATAAGTTTTGGAAATAGGTATTTCGAAAAAATATGTATAATTTCGTGTTTTTTTCCTGGATATCCTTGTTTTTTCGGGATAACTCAAAAATTGCTGATTCAATCATGATGGATCTGGGCAGCTAGTGTGAAAATGCCGATTGACAACATTATGCGAAATTTCGTGATGATCGTATCATTAGAATGTTTTGAAAAAAATTTAATTTTTTTTTTCCAAATATTCAATATCCTGTGATCTTCTGATCATATATATTAACCTCATTAAACTCTGTCATAACCTTCAAATTGTCCGATGAAGTATTGGATTTCAATTCGATCTGATCTGTATTTTCGGGAATATTGGGAAAAAAAAAATTTGAATGGGTATATCTGCGGAATCATTGGGTGAATTATGGCCATTCACGAATTCGGCCTTCGTTATTAAGGTCTGAACCCACTCTACAAATATCGAGTTTCTGAGTTTTTTCTTTCTAACCGCCGGCCGTGAACACAATAACTCGATATTTGTACAGTAAGTTTGGGGCTTCAATACTCTTCATATCTCGGTCCCCATGCAAAATCAAAAAAAATTCAAAAATTGGTTCATAATAATTCGTATCGCCCTGATTTGAGTGTGATGACAGCAACTCCTAAAATCTTGAATGGAAAGGGGGGTGGAGTGACACCTTGTTTCAGGGATAATTATCCTAGTGAATTTTCCAAAATGTCATATACTCAGACTTTTTGTTAGTACTTACCGAAAAATAAAAAAAAAATAGAGAAGCACTGACGTGATGTCAGCAGCTTTAACGCGCTCGTTCACATTGCGAAATGGCGACTTATAAATTTCAGTGACATTTAAATGAAATATTGAAATTTTCAAAAAAAAAAATTTTTCTTTCAAAATTTTCTATTGATACTTCTGCATATTGCCATGTTCAAGTTAGATGACCGCTTCGACAATTGAACATGTGTTTACGGTCGGCCTAACGGCCGACTGCTCAAACACAATAATTGCCGAAAGAAACAACTTAAAAACTCGAACTCGAAGGTTCGGACCTTAATTACGAAGGCCGAACTCGTGAATGGGTGAAATCCACCCAATGATTCCGTAGATATACCAATTCAAAATTTCATTTCCCCAATATTTCCAAAAATACAGATTATATCGAATGAAAATCCAGTACTTTATCAAAAAACCGAGAAAAGCACTGCCGTCAAGGCAGCTGATCATGCGCGCAAAAGCTGCTGCTTTCCCGGCAGCGCTTTTCTAGGTTTTTTCTTATTGGAGGCCACTCAATACTGCGGTAGCAGAGTCGCCCCTAATAGAAAACAAACCTAGAAGAGAACTAGCCTGAAATCAGCAGCTTTTGCGCGCATGTTCAAATTTGTTGCAAAAGCTGTCATCTTTAGTGATCTCATCCTCACGAACTCCTTTATGAACCTTCAAACTGTCAACACTAGATTTCAATTCGATCTCATCTGTTTTTTTCGAAACATCAGAAAAATAATTAATATTCAAATGGTTATATCTACGGAATCATTGGGTAGATTTTACCCATTCACGAATTCGAACTTCGTAAATAAGCCCCATACCAACTCAACGAATATCGATATTTGTTCAGTATAGGTTTTTTACCTTGAGGGCATACTGTACCTCAAAAAACGGGGTGACTTTTGGAGGCCAGATTTTTATTTTTTCAACAGTTTTTTTGGGTGCATATGGTTAAAAAAAATAGTAAGAATGTGCAATGTTGCCACCTTTCATATTGAATAATTTTCGGGAAATAAAATTGAAATGGAGTGGGAAATGGAAAAATAAATAACATTGCGCATTCCCACAAAAGAATGAAGAGCGTTCCAAAAAAAATTTTAAGAAATAATCACTTAAGCGTGCAGAAGGACAACCCGTTTTCTCTCATTAATGTCGAGATTTCACGCATACATATATTTCTCGCTGCTATTGGCATGCAGACCGCAGGCGCGTGCCTAACCTTGCGATGTTTATGAAGTTTTATGATACTTCACTGTGGCTGTATTGCCGAAACCAACGAAGCCTTAACTACCAGCCTGCGTTACTGTTTTCTCTAGATGATGAAGACCGAATTCGTGAATGGGTGAAATACACAGAATATTGAATATTTGAAATGAAAATCTGCCAATCATTTTTTTCCTCGGCAATTTCAAACAAGTAACTAGGTTTAATCGTGATTGAAAACAATTTCGAGAAAAATTTCGAAAAAACAAACTTGAGATAGTATGATCTCAACAAAATTTCGCGAAAGGTTGCGCGTCGTTATACTCCAACTAACTGCCTAGTTTGAATCCAATTATTCCTATACTCTTTGAAATATCAAGGAAAGCACCTCAAAAATTTCTGATGGCTATAACTCCGAAAAAGTTTGGCATATTTTGCCCATTAACGAACTTAACCATTGCATTCCGAATTGCAACCTTCTCTTTAAGATTTCTAGTCGATAGGATCATCCCCATAGGCCAGTAATAGTGCCTTTATGGAAGGCCGGCCAGACCGAATCGATTTTGTAAGCGGAATCGACATAAGTGAGTCCAACCTAGTCGTTTGAGACCATTTTTGGGAAAAAATTTGAAAATTACATTCCAGAATCGATAAATATGTTATATATTTTATCTTTCAAGCTCTTCAGCCATTCACCACCAGTCACCATGTTATTTTTATTGTTTAAAAATTATTTTTTGCAACAACGCAATCATGGTGGAAAATTTTTGAGGTGAAGGTGGTCAAAAAAAAATTCGCGACCAATCCTGCTCATTCAATTTCCCAAATTGATACTATCCTAATGAAATCATGACTGAAAATTTTATCAGATTACCCTGATTACCTCAAGTTTTCAATGAAAAATCGAACAGTTGAACAGGCAGATTTGAATTGGATCAGAAATTGCCCACCTTGAAATGTTATCGTTCGGGACTGTTTTCTGTTGAAATACGCATAAGTTCGCAAGAATTCACATCGTATGATTTAATTTATATTATGTCCGATATCAGAAAATATCTATGGTTTGTTTATTCTGTCTCCACTATGGAACAACAGTGTTTATCGTGTTGCATTAATAACGCTCGGCGATTTTCTTTGTAATCTGCACTGTGTTCGTTGCTGAAATGTAATGATGTAATGAATGTAGTCACAGATTATGAACTTCGGACTCTGTCATATAAAGTGGGTAATAGTGTTGGGTTATGTGAGTTTATATGTGACTATCCGTGGGTTTCACAAAGCTTAATCCTTTGATCAACGCCTTGTTATTGCTAAAAATGAACTGAAATTGAACATAGAATTGTCTTGATCAGAACAATAAAGTTGATCAGAGCTTTGTGAAACCCGCTGTAATAACATAAAGGACTCTCATCCTATATGGATTGCTTGAGTGATTTCTAGCAACAATTACAGTAATATGAGATACAGTAGGATCGCTGTTTTTTGTGGAAACAAAAGGAGCATAGAATCTTTGTTTTGAGCAAATCACTGAACATATTGAACTGAACAACACCACTCGCATCTCCACTAAACACTGGAAGTCAGTGAAGTGTAGTGTGCAATAACATTTTCATGCAGGTAGGTATAACGGACAAAACTATACAGGGTCATTATTAAGTACGGTGTTCTTCCATAGCTGCAAAACAAGACATCTTAGAAATTTCGTTCCAAAACAGACTTCTTAAAGACGTACTTCAACATCTCAGGAAATTATTTTCCAGTATACAGGGCATCCTCAAAAAAAATTATCCGACAGATGAATGATTATTTAAATGAATCGCTCTATATTTTTTCATATATTTTCAATGTGTTCTAACTCATCTTTAATGGTGTGAAATTTCAGAGATATTTTTCCAGCGGTGCAGATCTTATTGAAGGAAAACTGTAAAAAGTTGAGGGCATAGCCGTCCGGTAAAAGCCCTTAAACAGTTCTCAAAGAAGCAGAAGTAACACATAATTTTTTCCAACTGAGATATTCGCTGAGTTGTCGCAGCAAAATAATTATCCTACCTTCTACAGGGTGGCCGTTATCAACTTTCAAATATGGAGAATTTCAATTTGACGTTTCTCGATTTCTTCAAATGCAACACCACCTTTCTTCATGAGAATACAGACTATTGATTCTGTACATTTTTGCGGAAGTAACAATGGGGTTATTTTAACCATTGCGCTTAGCAGACACGAAAACTGCCATCAAAACTGAATATTTAAAATTATATTTATGAAAGCGTAAGAGAGGCGGAAAAATTAAACGGTGATGAAAATCATTCAGATTATTTCACGATAGATTGGTGGTGTAAGGATCGAAAATACAGGAAAACGATAATCTGTCAGACGAATATATCGTGAGGTACAATTTTTGGATCACCACTTCAGATCTTGTCATTCAGATTATATTTCGTGATCCATTTAAATAATCACTCATCTGTCGAATAATATTTTTGACAACTCCCTATACAAGCTGATTCATTGGTAAATGGGCGGAAGCTAAGGATAGATAGAGGACACTAAGGTGAGTCAGAATAACCTTTATTTAGGATCTGTCTCTCTTCATACTCAAGATACAGAGTGTTTTATTGATTTTGTCAATATCTTCGATCACCCATAAAATTCGAACCACCCCATATATGTTCATGATACTTGGTACGTTTATCCTCTTCTACAACTACTTCATACAGACATAGTAATTGAATTTTTTTTCAAGTCCGGCCTAGGAAAAATTGATAAATAAGATTCAATCCGAAAAAACACCCTGTATATCAAAATCCCTTGAATCTGATAGGATAATCGAAAAAAGGAGAAAAAACTGAAGAATGCAAGGTATATCTCGTACTTGCTCATGCGATTTGGATACTCAGTGAATCTAGTCAAACCTGAAAATTCAGCTACACATTAACCAAAATTCTAAGGAACTCAATTTTATTCGATATTTATTAATTTTTTAACAAATATCTAAATCGAAAACAAACAATAAAATGAGTCCTGAAAAACATAGCATTTTCATGAAAAAACCTTCTGATTTTGAGTAACCCCGAACAAAATAATCGATAAGATTGAAGTCGGGGCTCTTTGCAGGCCAGTTATGCGGTCCAACCCGACCTATCCAACGATTCAGGAAATTCCTCGAATCCGATAGGATATTCGAAAAAAGGAGAAAAAACTGAAGAAACCAAGGTATTTCTCGTTTTTGCTCTTGCGACTCAACATAAATAAACGATAGAATGCAATTTCTTCAGGACTCATTTTATTGGTTGTTTTTGATTTAGATATTTGTTAAATAGATTGAAATACGGACCGCTGCATTTCGTTTTGTTACAAGTTTATGACCCGAAGAATTCAATTGAATTGATAAAATTAATAAAAACCGAATGAATTTTCAGAATTTTAGTTACTGTGTAGCTCAATTTTCAGATTTGACCAGATTTATTGAGTATTAAAATCGCATGCGCAAGTACGAGAAATACCATCCTTCAGTTTTTCCTCCTTTTTTCGATTATCATATCAACTTTGAGGAAGTTTGATATACAGGGTGCTTTTTTTGGATTGAATCTTATTTATCAATTTTTCCTAGGCCGGACCTGTAAAAAAAATTCAATGACTATGTCTGTATGAAGTAGTTGCAGAAGAGAATAAACGTACCAAGTATCATGAAAATATATAGGGTGGTTCGAATGTTATGGGTAATTGAAGATATTGACAAAAACAATAAAACACTCTGTATCTTGAGTATGTAGGGAGATAGACCCTTAAAATGAAGGTTATTCCGACTCACCTGAGTGTCCTTATCTACCCTTAGCTTCTGCCCATTTACCAATGAATCACCTTGTATACTGGAAAATAATTTCCAGAGATGTAGAAATAGGTCTCCTAGAAGTCTGCTAGAAAGACCGAAATCTCTCATCTAATAGCACAACAGTTCTGTCAACCTCTGAACGGTATGTTCGTTGTCCAAAATATTTTATCTCCATACGGAGTGGTTTTTATCCAGTTATTTAATATTGTTCAAAGGGTATTAAGAGGGGAATTTTCCTTCAAACTTTTTCCCGCTCCCAATATTTGAAGGAACATGATCATTTTGGTACAACATTAACTTTAATCGTTTATTTTTTTGGTTTATTATTTGATAAAATCCAATAATAAACCCTACCGATTGACCAAGGAATATTATCCCCCACTGAATATTTCACAGTTTATATTTTGAAGAATGTCAATTCGAATGAAAAAAATCCGCTGTCCCTTGTCATGGGGGTTTCTCCTGAAATAACTGAACCGAAATCCGTGAAACTTGGTAGAAAAATCTTGTGTCGCTCGAGTGTGATCCTCCAAGCTTTTCAGCAGGACCGGTGTACCCTAAGTGCTCAAAACTAAGGGTAGGAGGGGAAAAAATCATTTCTCGAAAACTTACCACTGAATTTTTATGAAACGTCGATTACTGTTGCATAACTCAACCCAGAATTTTCACCCGGATGATTTCCGACCAGTGGTCCCTGAGTAATAAAGAAAAACACGCCTTTTACTCTACCTCTTCGGTTGTGTTGAAAAGAGTAACATTTTTAGATAGGAGAAACGACTGTGGAACGTCTTTTCTCGTTCAAAATATTATTTTAAATTATGCTACTCAATTAGCGTTCTGCATGCGAAAATTTCATTTAATTAATTATACAAGAGTGTTTATTGAGATTTCAATGTTTCACAGGATTTTTTTTTCATGGATTTTTCTACATTATTCGACTGAAATTGACATAGCATGAAACTATAAAAATTTGCAAGAGCGATTTCTATAAATAGGATATTTCTGTGTTTATTCTTTCTGTTTACGTATTGATATATAAAACTGAAACATTTCGATTTCACATCGTATGAACTGAATAAAATTGTTGATAGCTGAACCAAGTATAACTTTTTAAACCTGAAGGCTAGGGTAAGATGAATGGCACATTGCGGTTATATTTTTTCGCGAAACTCAAAATGCCATCATCCGCTAAATTTTTTTTTCGAGTTATAGACCGAAATTGACATTTGGGAGATTTATGTGTTTCACATATTGAAATGAAAAAACTAAAACATTTCGAATTCACATCGTATGAGCTGATTTATATAATGTATGATGTAAGAGAACTTGTTGCGTATTCAAGCAACTATTTATGAATCGAATATTATAAAAATCTTAATCCGGCTCGATGGACCAAAAGCTCCGGTATCACAACAGATGTGTCGAGCGACCTTCACAAGTCTGGACACACAAGAGATATTATGGAAGCAGTATCTCGAATGATGAAACATACGCAAAAGTACTCGTTTTGCTATATGTCAAGGACGCGACAGGCTAAGTTTCAAGTTTCCCCGATTAAAACCTGGTTGCACACGAGTATGTAGCGTATGACGTAAGTGTGACGCAATGCGAATACCGCTCTCTTATTGGTCGCCGTTCCACAGAGAGCTGCGTTGAACTGAGGACTGAGAACTGACCGAGGATTTTCGCGTAGGTTAAGTTTAGGTTTAGTCGAGGTGCAGTCAGCGTAACGTCTGTATGTTTCTTCGGCGCGTATTTTTTACTTCGAATTGTTCCGTGCGCTTAAATCGCTTGATTTTGACAAGTCTGTCGCATATCGTCAGTGCATCTTGAACGATTCGTGTTGGGACTAAACAGGTCCCTCATGACTGGTGCTAATGTATTTGGCGTTCTTCAGAGGCTGAATTACAGTTATACGCGTTTGTTTAAATGGTTTCAGCAGAGTTGAGCCTTTCGCTCCAACAACGGTCGTGTGGTGATGGACTAACAGTTCCTGTACTAGTATATGGATCAAGTGATGGTGAATTCTAGCAGTCGCAATTTCGTTGGAATTGTTTTGAAGATTGATTGTGACAAAATATTGTGGTTTCTACACTTTTATGTATGACGTGTTGTCCTGTGTGAGTGTGGAAAGTTTGTGTGTCTTCGGTACTAAACCTGCGAAAGTGACAAGTAGGATAAACTTTCCAAGCTATAAAATAATCATCGATCGCACTACCTAAATGAAGTTGACATTTCATGGATGAATTCAACGGATTTTTTGGATACTTTGTAGTTTTTTCTGTTATGATGTGAGGGGAAACGTCGAAGAGTTATTCGTTTGTAGTTTTTTTTCTTTCCTTATAGAATTCAGTTGTTATAATATAATTCGAGGTCGGTTATCTTCCCAAGTATTTCGAGAAGTATCGTGATATTGTGGAGAGTGGAATATTGAAAAATAATTTCTCCTATACTGAATAATCCCTTCAGCGCCACATATGGAAAAATAGTTTGGAGCAATTCTACGTAAAAAAAATATGAAAAATTTATGTGATAGTAAAATGCTGTGATTTCAATTAGAGTGATAAGAACCTGTGATAACAAGAAAGAAAACCATATATTCAAAATGAAGATAAAAATTCCGTGTAAAGTGTGTGCGATGTCCTTAGACCATCAAGAGTTAGCGCGGGAAGAGTGTACGCACACTTCGTTTGTGTCACCTTTAGGACAGGTGCCATCAGTGTTACCTCCTTTGGGATTAGGTGTCCAGAGCTCCGTAATTCATATGCCGCAATTCAGAGAAATAATGCTTGCGGCATATAGGGCGGCTTATTATTTATCAGGTGAGTTGTTGATACTTGGTTTATTTCTTCTTTCTGGATGTCACATTTCTATAGATTCATTGTTGCTTTTTGCGTACGAGAAATGAGCTCGAGCTTGCCCTCTCGTTCCCTTCTGGACATCCAGGTTATTAAAAAATCTCTAAGAAAATATTTTTAAGTTATTTGAAATACTTAACCACACTTCTACTTCTAAGTTAACACGTGATACCTATATGTTCATTTCAGCACATAGATCAGGAGTAGTTTTGACAGTTGAGAGAGACTAGACGACCAAAAATACCTTAAATGCATTGTTTACTTTAGTAAAAACCGATTTCTCTTGTGATTTCTCATTCATTTGGAAATTTTGGACTGATATTCACTTTTTTTTGATAGCGTAAATTTGGTGTGCACAATATGAAATTGGTCCCTAATTTCATGAAGAGGCAAATGAACAGACCTTTCGTTAGTTCAGTTAGCCGTCTTTCTGCGTGTTGTAGTTAATTATGTAGGCAAGTTGATACTTTCATATGGAGGTAAATTATTGCGAAAATATTTTGTGATATCATCGAGCTAATAACTTTTTCGTTATTAGACACTGCCGAGGGGGAAACCACTAGAGATATTTCGTGGCAAAAGATTGCCTCCCCTCAGGATCTCCTCAAGATCTCCCCGGATCTCCTCGGATCTCCCCGGGATCTCCTCGGATCTCCTTGGATCTCCCTGGGATCTCCTCGGATTTCCTTGGATCTCCCTGGGATCTCCTCGGATCTCCCCGGGATCTCCTCGGATCTCTTTGGATCTCCCTGGGATCTCCTCCTTATTTTCACGGATCTCCTCGTATCTCCTACGGATTTCCTCGGATCTCTTCGGATCAATTCACACGAAGTGCTATATTTCAGTTCGTCTAGAATATTCTGAGGAATTCAAGCTAGACCCAGTATTTGTGGACCTTCCTAAGATATTCTTCGAGATTAAAATTGGGTGATGCTAAGTTGTCTAGAGTGAAAGTAATGAAGGATCTTGGCGTAATATTCGACTCAAAACTAATATTTGATGCACATATAAATTATCTTGTGGGGTCCTGTAATAGATTAACTGGTTTCTTTACCAGAGAATGTCGTCAATTCAAAGATATAAATACCCTAATTACCTTATATCATTCATACATATCAAGCAAATTAAGCTATGCATCACTCATATGGAGTCCCGTTTAGAGTACTTATATATCGCGATTGGAAAAAGTGCAAAATAGGTATCTGAGGTTTATGTGCTATAGAACTAATTTCCGCTTAATCCCGGGAGACCCGGATAACTATTCTATACGATTCAGACATTTTGGTTTGCTCAGTCTGGAAAATAGGAGAAAAATAAATGATATATTGTTCCTACATAGAGTATTTGACAATAGAGTTGACTCGGCCGAAATTCTTAGTAGAATATTTTTTCATATACCTGTGAGATCTCTCAGACGTGAATATACCTTCCACATACCTTTCAACAGCACAAATAGAGCGATTAATTCACCTATATGCAGAATGCTTCAGCTCTGCAACGCGTATGTCGATGATGTTGATATCTTCCACCAGAGCAAAAATGTCATTAAATTCAAGTTGAGACGTATCTTCAGAGAGTTGGTTTAAAAAACAAAAAACATAATAGTAAGTAGGAAATAAGAGTAAATAGGAGAGGGAAAGTTTTTATGATGATAGATGATTCTGTTATTGTATTGTAATTTTTTCTAGCCATAATAATTAATATGTGAATGTTTTTTGTGGGTGACTGTGTCACCTGTTTGTGTTCCTTGTAGTTAAATAAATAAAAAAAAATAAAATAAAATAAAATTGAAACATATGGTGTGAAGACGAGTCTCTTTCCCAGTCTCGCCTAACTGCTGATCTTAAACACAATATCTTCCGAAAGAAACCACTTTGAAACTCAAAATTTGTAGTGTATGTTTGGACCTTATTTACGAATGCGTAATTCGTGAATGGGATTAGCCACCTAATAATTCCGCAGATATACCCGTTCAAAATTCTATTTTCCCAATAATTCCAGAAATACATACATAGATTGGATCGAACTGAAATTCCGTTATTCATCGGAAAATGACATCCTAAAGGTTTATACAGAATTTAATCAGGATAAAATGATCAGGAAATCGCAAAATATTGACTCTTTGTATGAAAAAAAATGAATTTTTTCTTGAAAATGCTTTAATCAAAAACTTTTGCAAAAAGTGGAATATCAGCATTCTCAAACTAAGTGCCAAGTTTCATTATGATTGAATCAATATTTTTGAGTATTTCCGGAAAAAACAATGATATCGAGGAATTTGACATATTTTTTTCCCAATAGGTATCTTCAAAAATTATAATCGTATCGAAATGAAATTCGGTACTGCAGTAAAATATGGAGCTGAAGGATGACTTTCCGAAAAAAAATGTTTTCTCCAAAAGCACTTCTTCCAAAATTTACTGACTGTACGATCTCAAAAAAATTTCGTTCAAATTTGCGCGTCGTTATATTCCAACTAACTGACTATAACACCGAAACCATTTGCCCGATTTGGCTCATTTAACAAACTCAACAGCCACATTACGATGAGCCATCCACCTTGAAAGTTTGCTTGCTCCGTTCTACAGTTATCGTGTCGTCGGCCAGAATTGATTTTGTCAACGGATTCGTTATCAGTGAATCCAACCTAGTCGTTTGAGGCCATTTCCGGGAAAAATTTCGAAAATTGTAAACACTTGGATAAAACGATAGCAGAAAATGCGCGCAAAAAACAGAAATGAAAAAATTGTGTTTTTAGTATTCCCTGTATTTGTCGGAAGACATAACATCAGCATCTCGGCCGTTATATATAGGAAAGCGAGAACATAAAAACAACCCAAGGAATAGGAACCTACAAAGATCCTTAATAGCGGACCATGAAAGTTCGACCATTTGGAATCACATGATAGATTGGGACAATACATAAATAGTGATGTCGAAACCAGATAATCTGAAACTAAAAATTGAAGAGTTCTTCTGCATTTTTTTCAATAATGATTAAATAAATTTAATAAGCATTAATTCAAAATCAAGAAGTTAATGGTTCAAAATTCAGCCCTCGAACCCTTATGTAAAGTCCAAAATTTTTTTTCGATAATGCATAATGATATGCTGAAGAATATTTTTTTCGATTTTCTTGATGCAGGTATTATGTTTTCCTATCAAAAACGACCCAAAACTTGACGGTTGAAAGTTCAATCCCTAAATCCCATTCGAAGTGAACATTTTCTTCGATAATTCATAAATCTATCGAATATATAAAATCTTCATTTCGCACTGATTAATCCCCTTTCCTCTCATCAAACATCGATTTTGTATGATAAAACTGAATCGATGCGGACGCCTCTGGTTTCGGATGTTCCTGGAGTCTGCACTTTTGGCCGGTTACTCAACACCGGTCATATGAATTTTTGCCCCGAGTTTTCAACCAACGGTCGAAAATAACCTAAAAATGTCGCAATCGACCTATTGAAACATAGACATTCCCTACCACCAATATTTCCGATGCAGACGCGGAAAGAGTGAGAGGGACGATGATCAGAACATTTGCGCATGCGCAAACGACACACAAATCTTGGATCTCCTCGGGATTTCCTCGGATCTCCTCCGGATCTCCTCGGATCTCCTCCGGATTTCCTCGAATCTCCTTGGATCTCCTCCGGATTTCCCCGGATCTCCTTGGATCTCCCCGGATCTCCTCGGATCTCCTCGGATCTCCCCGGGATCTCCTCGGATCTCCTTCCACTACGACATAAAATCTCCTCCGTGGTTTCCCCCTCGGACACTGCCAGGTATTCCTGGCTGTAGAAGGTAGAAATAGTGTATTGACACAGGGGCTGGTTTTTGATTCTAAAATACGACTCGAGGGTGATCAAATTTGGCTAAAACGCCGATTACTAATGATTCAGACCTTCTCTCTGTAAAGACAAACAGGAATGTTTATCAAAAACTGACGATATTACGAAAGTTCCTTGCCTGGAATCAATCGGCATACCCAAACAAAACATTGTCGGTAGTAATACTGCACCTAAGGCTGCACCTATACTGGACCCGTAATTTCCACGATACGATGTCGTACGACGTCGTACGATATCGTTGGAGAAACAAACTCATAGCTCGTAATGCAAGTGCCTATACTGGATCCGTAATTTCCAAAACGACGAAGACCGTTAAACGCACGATCGTCGTACGACGGTTGACGTTAGATGCGCCTACACTGGAACCGTATTTTTCACGAAACGATGTCGTACGACGACGGTGAAAAAACAAACACAGGACTTGCAATGCAAGTGCCTACACTGGACCCGTATGCCCGAAACGACGAAGGACGTCAAAGCAACGACAATTTGTCGAAACAAACATGTTTGTTTCCAAAACGATTTTCCAACACGACAGCCCACGATGAAAGGAGGTTAGAGAATGGGAGTTTTGTTTGAAGTTTTTATTAAAAATCAGCGCAAAAGGAAACAAATTAATAAAACCTTGACAAAAGATGAATAGCAATAGCAAAACTATATCGTTTTTAATCAATAGGGATTGTATATTCATTTCAACAATTGGAATTTATCCTGGAATTCAATCAAATCGAATAGCTTCTGGTATATATAATTTCCATAGTTTTAGCGCGCATGTTATGGTGAACGGGGTGATATATCCAAATGAATGTAATTTCCGAATTTTGAGCCGAAAATGATCTCAAACGACTAGCTTGAACCCACTGATGACGAATCCGGTGTCAAAATCGGTTATGTCCGGCCATCAGATCGAGGAAAAGATAACCGTAATACGGAGTTGCCAACAATTTAAAACTTTCAGGCTAGATCATGCATCGAAATGTGGCAGTCAATTTCATTAATGGGCAAAATCGACCGAATGGTTTCAAAGTTGGTCATTCAAACTTTTGGAATTTTTTCCTCAATATCTCAGAAACTATTGGTGGTTATGTGATATTAACATGTAATTAACGTAAAACAATTGTTGTCATCGTACGGTTAGTAAATTTGAATAAAATGTCGAAATTTTCCTTGAAATTGTGTTTTTCTAGGAACTACTACCGACCTCATTTTTCAGTCAATATGGTAATGGAGTTCAATTCGATCCAATCTCTATTTTTGAAAATATTGGGAAAATATCATTTTGGAATGGCCTAACTGCGCAATCATTGGTTTGATTTAAACCATTCATGAATTCGGACTTCGTAATTGAGATACTAACCTACTCCTAGGTTGAATTCCTGAATGGGTAAAATCCGCCCAATGATTCAACAGATATCCATTCAAAATACACAGATTCATATATTCAAAATGATATTTTTTCAATATTTCTAAAAATCAGATTGGATCTAATTGGACTCTATCACTCGATTGAAAAATGATGGCTGTAAGGTTCATGCAGAATTTTCTGATGACCATATGAAAAGGACAGCGCCAAACCATTCCATCAGGAAGTTAAGGTGCATTTGGCGGGGACAATACGTGAAAGGATGAATGCTTTGGTAACGAATTTTGGCATGCACTTAAAAGCTGCTGACATAAGTACTTTTCTAGAAATATTTTTTAGTGACACGATACGAAATTATGCATATCTGTATCCGTTTTGCACGACTACGCACCTGATCCATTCGACCTGATCGATCATTTTTGAATCACCGAGAGGAAAATTCTAAAAAAAAATAAAGTGGAGTCAACAGTTCTTGCGCGCATGTTCAATTTTTTTGCAAAGGCGTTAAGTGATTCGATATCTAACAGGGTTTTGTTAGTTGTGTTGATACATAAAATTGGAGTTTCGATTTTAGGTAGGTAGTTGTAATTTTGCGGAATATTTTTCCGGTGATAGTGGTCGTGTTTGCAAATGCACACGCGGCGACTATCACTCGAAAAGTGACTATGTGTGCTGGCGCAAGTGTTTCGCAACAACATAACTACCTAAATCCAAAACTCCAATTTTATGTACTAAAAACACTAACAAAACCTCGATACACAATAGATATTGAATCAGTTAACACCTTGGCAAATTGAAAATGCGTGCAAAAGCTGTTGACTTACGGTTAGTTTCTTCTGAGATTTATTTCACGAAAAATTATCGCACGATCATATCAAATATTGTTTGGATTTCCAAAAAAATTTTTCAGACTCATTAGAATTCTGTAGAGGGCGCTCTTTTCTTCCTTCAGTGAAAGTATTTCCGTGAACGGTCTGGAGGATATTAATTTGCAATCTGTGGTAGAATCATAAACATTGAGTGTCTATTTTTATCTCTAAGCTATTTTACTATTTTCATTGCTTTATTAACATCTGTCCATAAACATTTTCCCATTAAACACTATTTGGCAAAAATAAAAACGCGCATTCTCCTCATCCTCTAGACCTTGATATTGAACTCGTTCTCTTCGTGAGATAGGCAATGCTGGGAGTAAGGTCCCATCAAATATTCTTTCAAAGGATATGCATCGTCCTCCAAACATAATGAACAGTCAATATCAATCCCTTCGACTGGTAATGGTTGCGGTTAGGTGGAATGGTACTTCTCTGAGAATGTGAACAAATTAGAAACAGAAAATGTTCCTCCGTCGCTATGTCTTCCGCAACCCCCCCACGTCCACTAAAAACAAATCCATATTGGTTGTCCGTAACGTCTCATAGTATGAGGAAAAAAATCTTATAAGTAATTATAATACATAGCTTCACTCTGTAGTCGACATTTAATTGGTGTATGTAAGGTATTGTGGTTCCCATCAATACATCGGATGGCATGAGTGAAATTCCACCTTTCTTAAAATCCTGCAGCTATTTTCCCAAACTGTTAGCGATTAAGAACAGATAGGTGTGAAGAATATGAACTCCTTGAGCAAAAAAACCGCAAGAATTCATTTCTTGACAGTTTACAGATGTCAAAACTTATAATCACTCAGATCTGAGCACAGAACATCAAATATATCTGTGGCTGCTTCCCGATCGTCCGAACTACGGGTCCAGTGTAGGCACACTCATCGTACGACGTCGTACGACGAAATCGTGGAAAATCGTGTCGTGAGAATTACGGGTCCAGTATAGGTGCAGCCTAAAGTGAGAATCAGCCGAATATTTGACTGCATTGAATACTTGAATGGAAATATTTTCAATAAATGCTGCCTTGCTCATTCTTTTAATTTTAATTGAGGAATGCAGAAATTATGATTTTCTCTTTCAGAACCAATAGAATTTCCTTATTTTTCTTTTTAAATGGATGAGTTAAGTTCCTCTCCACATCCGGAAAGTAGCATTCAAATGAAAATACTTCAACAACTCATTGTTAGTTTTCATCGATTTGATGTTAGTAATTCGAGTTTGAATATCTAAATTCACTTCAAAAACTTTGGTTTCTAACTGTATATCCTGCCTTAGTAAACCCATCAACATGCAAAAACGGCATCAACCAGCAAGAATTGTATTTATTCGAAAAATTCCATAAGTTTACTAAAGCTGTTACTGCAACAAGATATTGAATACTTTGGATATATTTCCTAGATAATGCAATAGTAAATATTTCAGTCCAAAATGTCTCAAATAATACAGAATCACAAGCCAAATCGCTATTTTCCACTGTTACCATAGTTAACAATGCATTTTAGGTTATTGTTGGTCCTCCAGTCTCTCTCAACTGTCAAAACTGCTCGTGACCTATAACAATTAGGTATTACGGATAAATAAAATGTAATTATACGAAATCGTCCGAATTGGACATTTTTTAATGAAAAATTGTACCTTTGAAACAGACGAAAACTGGTGATGTCTAAAGTTTGATATTTCTGAGGAACACTGTGGTGAAATCCATAATTCATCCCGAGATTCATCCAAATCTCGATCCAAACACATTACTCATCTAAATAGAGTTGAGGCTTATTTTCTCAACGATACATTGTTTATATTTACGCGCTTGTTCTTGGGAACAGCGCGTTTCATCACGATGTCTGTAATTTTCGAATTTTGAGCCGAAATTGATCTCAAACGACTAGGTTGGACTCACTGATGAAGAATCCGTGGTCAAAATTGATTCTGTTCGCCCGGTCGGCCGGCCGTGTACGCTGTATCTTCCGAAGTCTTGAAATTTTCACGTTCCTGAATATCTCGCTTAAGTTCGTTAATGGGCCAAATCTACCGAATGGCTTTTGTGCTACAGCCATTTGAAATTTTGATTGTTCCATAACTCGAAAATATTTATCTGATCGAAATGAAACTTGGTTGGAATATGAAGAGTGTCATTGAGAAGAATTGTCCATGGAAAAATTGGAAAGAAAATTTTGTTTTTAAATTTTTTTTTTGTTAATTTTTTTCGAAAATTTTTTTATTTCATTGAAATTTTACTGAAATTTCCAAGTCACCATTTCGCAGTGTGAACAAGCGCGTAAAAGCTGCTGACTTCACTTCAGTGTTCTTCTAGATTTTTTTCTTTACCATTTTGTTTGTATTGAAAACATTTCTGAATTAATTTTTCATGGCGCTGTTAGATTTTCCCCCGGATTTTCCTATAGCTTTCTTTATATGTCTGGATATCCATACAAAATAATTTTCCCAAATAGAACCACTGTATATTCATGGATGATTCAGAAGAAGTTACGTGTGAACAGGAATATTCAGTAGTAACTATCATTCAAATAAAACACTTTAGAGTATCAAAAATCCGACACTTCAGTAGTACGGTATACTTCTAATAAATCGGGAAACCTCCGCTCTCTCCTTATTTCTTTGAAATGCCTTAATTCATTTACATATTATTAATTTTACAATTTATCCTCTAATACGAACCGGGAGACGAACATATTCCAACGTTTTGGCAACGACTGGGCGGATGGAGGATCGTATTAGTGAGAAAATTTTGATTAAATCGCCAATTCAAAATACCTACAGACATATTTCAAAATACCCAAACTTACTTATAATATTCAGATTGAAGTCTTTGAAATGTCCTAGAATATTTACGGTATTTGGTAAAGAAATCGTGTTTCATTAATTACCACCGATATATAAAGTATTAGAAAAGACTGCTACCATCGTTGAATCCTTCATGTTCGAAAGAAGTTATAGAAAATTTCAAAGTGTGCTTTAACGAAAAGCAATTCATATTATTTGTGGTAAAGTGTAATGGCATGACATTTTTTTGAGACAAATAACATACTTGTCAAGCAGCAATTTGGCTTCAGAAAAGGAAAGTCTACTATGACTGCAATATATCAGGCACTGACTTCTGTAATTAAATCACTTAACCAGCAAAATACCACAGCAGCTCTTTGTCTAGATCTGTCAAAGGCCTTCGATAGAGTCAGTCATGAGATATTGTTGGCAAAGATGGAGAAATATGGGATAAGAGGGCTACCACTGAAGCTCATTCGATCATATTTATCAAATAGAATGCAGAGGACAATCAGTAGAGGAAGTAACGGAAACTTAATATTATCTGATTCCAAAGAAGTATCATATGGGGTACCGCAGGGTTCAATATTGGGACCATTACTCTACATAATCTATACCAACGATCTGATACAAATTACCAAAAATGATGTCATAATGTTTGCAGATGATGCTTCAATACTATGTAAAGCTGAGAATCAAAACCAGTGCTCAAGAAGTCTTGAGAGTGACATTATGAATATGAATGAATGGTTTCTTAAGAACAACTTGATACTGAATCTGAAAAAGACAAAACTTTTATTATTCAGAGAAAAAAATGAAATAAACCTGAGATACCAAGACTTGAAAATTGAATCAGTTGAAAGTCTGCCCTTTTTAGGAATAAATATTGATAAGAATCTTGACTGGAAGAGCCATATTGAAATGATTTCACCAATGATAGCACGCTATGGATATGCTTTGAGAACCATACGAATGATAGGAATAGATGCTGCTCTAACCGCCTACAATGCTTATGTTCAGTCGAGAATAAGATACGGAATCATCTTCTGGGCGAGATCTACAGAAGCAAAACGGATCTTCCTTCTACAAAAAAGATGCTTGAGAATTATCTTCGGAATGAGACAACATGAAACATGCAAAAATGTATTCAGGAATTACAAAATTATGACATTGTACAGTCTGTATATCTACGAGTCAGTGATGTTCATTATAAATAACTATGAAGAGTTCAAAGATCTAAAACTTCAACATCATTATGATACAAGAGGGAAAAATAATCTACAAGAGGATAAACCAAACTACAGCTATTTACAAAAAAATGTAACTTACAGCTTACTAACTGTGTGGAATAAGTTGCCAAAAAATTTTAAATCAATTCCTAGTAGATTACAAAAACATAAACTCAAACATTTTCTTATAAATAAAAGTTATTATGAAATAGGTGAATTCCTTCAGGAAAATGATTTTGAGGGATTAATTTGAGATATGTAATTTCTCTTATTGTGACTGGATCAACACCTGTATGGTTTTTTGATTTAATAAATATATTACTTACTTACTTACATATAGACATATTTATGAAAGAAGTTGAAGAGAAACTTTCAAGTAGAAACCGAGAATTCTTAATGAAAGAATTAATAAACTTAATGTGTTGTCTATTATAGTTTCGTACAATCAAATAATGTGCTTCCATATTATGGAAACGGAGCCACATTTGCACGGAGGTTAAATGAAATAAAAAAAGTGGTGATCCATTAGAGTTTATTGTAGAGTGACGTTTCAACTGTCGTATTTCATGAAACTAAAACCAAACTGAAACTTATCACGCTGTCAATAAAATGAAAACAACAGTTCTGATAATAATTTATGGCATATAAATATATTTCGATATTAATTTATATTCTGAATGCCTTAAAAATAAGAGACTGAAGATGAAAGAATTGGAAATCTCGAAAAGAATAATTCGAAAACCAGACTAGAATAAAATGCAGGAGACCATGGAACTTTCCAACCATTCGCGGTCGAGTTAACAATTGATAACAGTGTTGTTGCGTGAATTAAGTGGGGAAACAGTAATGAAGCCTACACTAAGCACACCCATCAGTGTCCTCACTCGCACAAGCTCTAGCTTTGTAGGGGTTTTCTAGAAAAACTTGGGAATATCACTTATGAAAAAATAATGATAATTTGTTGAGAAAGTCACGACACGCCCCCACCCACAAGTATCCACACACCCTGTATATTTCAAAACATATGTACCTTTTTTGTTGACTAAAAGACATTCGTACTATGTGGATCATATAAACTTGTTCAGAATTGATTAGGACCACATAATTTCATGCCCGAATTATGTATGATAAACGATTATAATCATCGCACCTCATTATCACTCCAAATTGTTTCTCATCCATATATTATAGCTACGAGGCGAATTTGATTGGTGTGACATGCAATATATTTCTAGCAAACAAGTGAGACCGAAATCGCAAGCAAATGATGGAACATACGTTATCTGCTACATTCAAAAATGTTGAATTTAAGGATTTAATTACAATTATTACACTTTTGTCAGATTCTGCTGAAATTTTATATCTGACCTCCAAATTTCATCCGAGAAAAAGAGTGTTATTTTGAAAAGGTAAAACTCTTCATATCTCGGTCCCCATGCAAAATCAGAAAAAATTCAAAAAGAGTTAAACTCTGATTGGTTCGAAATAATTCGTATAGCCCTAATTTGAGTGTGATGACAGCAACTCCTAAAATCTTGAATGGGAAGGGGGGTTGAGTGACACCTTGTTTCAGGGATAATTATCCTAGTGAATTTTCAAAAATGTCATACACTCAACCTTCTTTGTTAGTACATACCGAAAAATAAGAAAAAAACTAGAGAAGCTCTGACGTGAAGTCAGCAGCTTTAACGCGCTTGTTCACATTGCGAAATGGCGACTTATAAATTTCAGTGACATTTAAATGAAATATTAAAATTTTCAACAAAAAAATATTTTTTTTTCAAAATTTTCCATTGATACTTCTGCATATTGTTCATCTTCCAAGTGAGATTCCTAGCTGTTCCCTAGAACAAGCGCGTAAAAATGGAAAAAATCTAGAAAATCACTGCCGTGAAGGCAGCATCTAATTTCCGAAAGAAACAACGGAGAAACTCAATATTTGTAGAGAAGGTTTGGACCTTAATTACAAAGGCCAAATTCGTGAATGGGTAAAATCCACCCAATGATTCCGTAGATATACCCATTCAAAGTTTTATTTTTCCAATATTTCCAAAAATACAGATTAGATCGAATTGAAATCCAGTGCTCTATCGAAAAATAGCAGTTCGTAGGTTCATACAGAATTTAATGAGGATACTTGAAAAAAAATTTGAATTTTTTTAAAAATTGTTTTGATGACACGATCATCACGAAATGTTGTACAGTGTTGTGCTTCAACATTTTCAAACTAGCTGCGAAGTTTCATCATGATTGAATCAGTATTTCTTGATTTACACCAAAAAAACCAATTATATTGGGAAGAAAACCACGAGATTCTACATATTTTTTCCCAATATCTCCAAAACTAAGGTAGTATCGAATTGAAATTTGGTACACTGCTGTGAAGTATAGAGTTCAAAGTATAACTGAAATTTATCTCGAATATGAACAATAGTTTCAGAAAAAAAATTTATTTCGAAAAAAATTTCGAAAAACTTTTTTTTCAAATTTAGAAACCATAAAATTTCGACGAAATCCTGCATAAAGTTGCGCGTCGTTATGCTTCATCTAACTGCCAAGTTTCAATTCAATCGCTGCAGTTGTTGCTGAGATATGAGGAAAATAACCTCAAAATTTCAAATTGCTATAACTCCGAAACTATTCGGCCGATTCGGCACATTAACAAACTTAACCTTCGTATTTTGAAATGCAACCCTTCCTGAAATTTTCAAGTCGATAGAATTCTCCGTAAGCCCGTTATCGTGGTGGCGACCGGCCGGACAGAATCGATTTTGACATCGGATTCGTCATCAGTGAGTCCAACCTAGTCGTTTGAGACCATTTTCGGCTCAATCATCGAAAATTACGGAAATTTGGACAAAAGGATAGCACGCTGTTCCCCTAGAACATGCGGGCAAAAATTATCGTATTGTACCTGCCTTCTTTATTACTGGTCTTCTTAGTTAATTAATTGTGTGATGAATTTGGATGAACTGTAGATAGAAATAGGGAACTTCTTTTTTGTTATATACATCTTTTAAAATTTTTTTTTGTTGCTCTGTGAGCACATTCTTCTGGGTATTCAATAACCTGTATGCGTGCTCCATAATTGAAATAAATAAATAATTAAAAAGAGTGAAATAGTGACGATATCAAGAGCAATGAAACATGAAACAGCCTTTCCTAGAATACAAGCAAATTCCACGTTTGAATAAAACGCGAGATAAAACCAAACTTTCAGATGCCACGAAATTTTTTTTCACAATATCACTGAATTTGTCGTTACATTCCTCAATGAAAAACATTCTCAATTCTTTAGATTATAAAATCGAAGAAAAACTAACAAGATGGTTCAAGCGAGGTTCAAGTATACGGCATTTGTGAAATGTCCATGTAATTACCTCGAAAATGAGGTACCACTCAACCCCCTTTCAATTGAAGATTTTAGGGTTCGCTGTGATCACGCTCACAGGGTTGATATACAAATTGACTGAAACCAACCTTTCAACTAGAGTCTACATGTTTTTTCATATTTTCTATTTTGCATGGGGCCGAGACATTTCCGGTATCACCTTTTCAAATTGAGACACTGCATATTCTTTATAAGAATCATTTCATTATTCGGAATTATATCTCAATTTAAGCAGAGGAAACTTAAAGTGGGCACCATAAATTTTCTCGTATGAAGGCCAACAAGCCACACTGGGGAACGGAATTTGGTTCTTTCCATATAAAGCCGCGTACAGACACTAGAGCTGAGCGGCTTGCGAGGCAAGTTAATTGGGCTGCCTCGCAAGTTGTACGGTGTCGCGAGCCATTTCAACAACACGAGGCTGCCTCACGAGTGCCTCGGAAGCTTTCGTGTCTGTACGCGGCTTAAGAATGGGACAGCGCGCATTTCACCGCAACGAAATACTACACATTTCCTTTCTGTCGTGGCCCGGCCCGTTGCCGATAAGTGCGTGTTGGTCTCGATACGAGGGCATAGAGGAAAAAACTCGGCAAATAACTCTGTATCTCCGCATAAGTAGAGTGAAATGAATTTATCCAAAGAATAAGCTGACATTTGCATAATGAACACAATTTTTTCTTCCTTTTGAATTGAGTTTGACGATAGATCTCAAAATCATCATGTGGAACAGCAAACACGATAAAAAACCAGCAGGAAGCAGTAAATAATATTAACTATGTTTGACCAAAAGAGTCTTTCGAACAGGTCCGGTCCTTCAAGCGATGATTTTTCAGATCCTCTGGTGTACGAAGAAAGTCATAGACCCCTTTTATCGGGTAATCATCTCCCATAGATTCTTTATTGGTATTTCTTTACTGAAAACATAATACAATATTGAGTCTGATAGAAATAACCTAGAAAAGCACTGACGTCAGATCAAGAGCTCTTACGCACTTGTTCCGTTGCCAAAGCGGTCAGTTATACAAGTATAGACCCTGCCAATCGCAGATATTTTTCATGTGGTCCTCACGAAATTCTGCATAAGCCAAGCTATAATTTTGGATCCAGTACTAGATTGCAATTCGATCCGAAATTTTGAATGCGTACAAGTATCTAAAGAATAATTTGCGAATTCAACCCATTTGAGCATTCGACCTTCTTAATTAAACTGAGAATCTACCCTACAAATATATTCCCTATGTCAATTCTTCCTAAAGTTAACGTTTTCACGGCCGGCATAACCTGATAGTGAACAAAATAACTTCCGGAAAAATCTACTCAGTAGCTTGATAATTGTAGAGTAAGTTTGGAGTTTAGTTACGAAGGCCGGATTGGCGAATTAGTAAAAACTATCGAATGATTCTGCAGATTTACCCTTTCAAAATTCCAGTTTCCCGATATTTCCAAAAACATAGATCGATCGCCCTTCGATGAAAAATGCCACCTTGAAGTTTCAGCCAAATAGGGTCAACAGAACAATGAGCAGAATAACTCCTTCCATTCAAAAAAAATGCAGGATGACTCTTAAATTTTTTTTGCTCATTGTTATTTAAACAGCGCGCCAAATCGTGCTAGCTCTAGTTCCTCATTTCGCCGCTTCATAAAAGGTGGCGCTCTCACGCTCTGGATTCCACAAATATTTGTCTCCTCGAATCAGCCAGGGATTGACTACTCTCTTTACTCACTGTAGAGTGTGAACAGACGCCGCTGTCCCGCGTCCTGCATATTGTCACTACAGGATCCAGTAAATGCTTCGACTATTCACCAAGGGATGCCGTGAAAGGTCGATGCGAACAAATATTTTGAACTTATTATCAGGAAAATTCAAAGAATACATATCTGATTGGACTAACACAGAGTCTCCGAGTTTCCGGTGTCGATAGAATAAAATTGAACGGAATCGGAGATATGCTTTTTGAAATACATATATGAATTTCTGAAATAAATTCTCTGAATTTTTCTTTTGATTTGTTCCTCATTAAATCAGGTAATTTGATTGGGCTGAAATGAAGTACTCGGTTATGAAGTGGCGGTTTGGAGATTTCGGGGAAATTTAAATGAAATATGGAAATTTTCGAAGAGAAAAAATTCTGACAGAATCAATTTTGAACATGGATTCTTCATCAGTGTGTCCAACCTAGTCGTTTGAGACCAATTTCGGCTGAGAATTCGAAAATTACAGACATCGTGACGAAATGAAAACGCGCTGTTCCCCAGAACAAGCGCGTTAAAATAGGAATTCTGTGGGGCCATTGCGCAGCCTGTGTCTATCTGAATGAACATCAGTTCGATATTAAGAAATATGGTCTTCAGATAAATGAAATTGAGGTCGGTTGAAAGAGAGTATAAATTAGAACAAAAAATCCTTGAAGTTACAAATTTTGGGTGTCCTCCGCTTTGTTTTCCGCTCATCATTCGACCATTTCAATGTCCGGAAGTGTATCATCCTATCATACTCACAATACACAACGAAGGTCTTCCTAACCACAACGAAAATAATTCAGAACTGAAACAATGCCTATTTCGAATTCGAACTGAGGACACACTCTATTAGGAACATGGATTCCATTGTGGTTATTCAAATAAAGCTAGTTTCAAAGGTTCATGCGCTCAGCAAAATAAAACTAATGAAGAAAGCCGAATAACTGACTAGCTTCAGCCGATCGAGTTAAACGACGTGCATTCTAAAACGAGGTTCGCGTTATTCTTGTGAAAGTAATCCGTAAGGTAAATACCGTTCATTATAATCGCTGTGCGAGAGCCAGCGTAGCTTTTTATGTGCATTTCGTTCAAACAGTAGAGGAAATACTTCGGAACATTTTTTGTAACACCTATATTTTAAAGAATATTGATAAATTATCTAAAATTTATGATTTAAATCCTTATACAGGGTGATTCCGGAGAAGACCGTCAGATTTTAGGATAAGTTTACACTAGTCAAGACTGTCTCGAAACAATGTTTGGTTTATGGTTCGGTTGGTATATTGAGAATAAACAGGGTGATTTGTCCGATTCGACCAATTTTACTTTTATTGATTACTTTGGTACGGCTCATTCGATTCCATTGAAATTTTCAGCGACATTCAATATTGATGAGCAGATTCATTAATTTAAATTTTGTTTTCAAAATAAGCGGTTGATGTTGTTAAAAATCCAGATGAATTGTGCAGGTTGAAAAAACACCCTGTACATCGCGTTTGCTAAACTACGCTATCTGTTTACGATTCTACTATAACAAGTCATTATCCGAGAGTTTCTAATTTTCTGGCACACTTCTAGTTTTCCGTGAAATCTTTTTCAAAAAAAGATAATGTCGAAATTTTGCTCCAATCGATTCTACTTTTATTGATAACTTTGGTATGGCTCATCCAATTTGGATGAAATTCGCAGTATAGAACAATCTGAATGAGTGAATTCAATAACCGCAACAATCTCTCAAAATACAGGGTTGTGATCGTGAAAATTTCAAATTAATTGTGTAGTTAAAAAAAAACACCCTCTACATTGCTTTTCCAAAACTTTCTTATTGGTTTCAAATTCTACAATATGTCATTATCCATAGGTTTTTATTTCTTTGGCTCACCTCCGATTTTCCTAGAAAACATTTTTGAAGTAGAGCATGATCGACATTCGGCTCACAACCAGTGAGAGTATTCCGCACTAGGTTAGGAAAGCTGTATTGTCCAAGGATGCAAAGCAATTCTTAAGTTCTAAAATATTCTTTTCAAATTCGAAAAATATTCTGAATTGAATGATTTCATACAGAATATTAGCAATTAAATATGAATTCGAAAAGAATATTTCAAAACTTAAAAAACTGCTTTGCATCCTTGGGCAATACAGCTTTCCTACCTAGTGCGGAATACTCTCACTGCTTGTGAGCCAAATTTCGATCATGCTCTTCTTCAAAAATGTTTTCAAGGAAAACCGGAGATGTGCCAAAGAAATTAAAAACCTCTGAATGATGACATATTGTTGTAGAATCTGGAACGAATAAGAAAAATTTGGAAATCAATGTACAGGGTGTTTTTTTTTTCAACTGCACAATTAATCTGAAATTCTGAAATTATTACAATTAAAACCGTGTGTTTTGAGAGACTGTTGCGATTATTGAATGTACTCATTCAGAGTGTTCCACACTGCAAATTTCATCTAAATTGGATGAGCCATACCAAAGTTATCAATAAAAGTAGAATCGATTGGAGCGAAATTTCGACATTGTCTTTTTTTGATGGAATGTTCTCAGAAAACTAGAAGTGTGCCAAAAAAATTAGAAACTCTCAAATAATGACTTATTATAGTAGAATCGTAAACAGATAGTGTAGTTTTGGAAATGCGATATACAGGGTGTTTTTTCAACCTGCTCAATTAACCTGGAATTATCACAATGACAACCACTTATTTTGAAGAAAACTTTGAAACTAATGAATTTCCTCATCAATATTGTACTTCGCTGAAAATTTCCCTAAAATGGAATAAGTCATACCACAGTTATCGATAAAAGTATTATAAAATCGGTCGAATCGGACAAATCACCCTGTTTATTCTCAATATACCCACCCAACCATTAACCAAACATTGTTTCGAGACTGTCTTGACTAGTGTAAACTTATCCTAAAATCTGACGGTCTCCTCCGGAATCAACTTTTAAATTTATTTAATAATCGTACAGTTTTGAGTAGGACAAATTGCTTACTTAATTCAATTTGTGAAATTTTTTCAAAAATGTTAAAAGTTACTTTTGCACGGTCCCAAGGTACAAACGAGGCTTGTAATCGAGCTTGTAATACAGTAATAGGACAGTAATATTGCACTTTCGACACCAATTTATAAAAGGTCATTTTGGTAGTGAAAACTAAAAATAATCAACGAAATTTTAATTAGTAACTCATTAAAAATAGGACATAATGTTGCAAGAAAGTTAACGAAAAAAAATGCAGTCCTCATATGGACCCAGAAATGTTTCGAAAGAGTTTTCACAACATCCATAAATTTTTGAGTGCTTGTTCTGAGGAACAGCGCGTTATCGTTTCGTAACAATTTTCTAATTTTGTGGTGATATCGGTCTCAAACGACTAGGTTGGACTCATTGGTGAAGAATCCGTGGTCAAATTTGATTCTGCCAAGGCGGCCCGCCGTGTGTGCTCTAACTTTCGGAAAGAAGGACCTTGAGTCTTGAAATTTTCAGGTTAGTTTTTGATCCTGAATATCTCGGTTAAGTTCGAGAATGGGTCAAATCTGCCGAAAGGTTGTTGTGTTGCAGCCATTCGAAATTTTGATTTTTCAATAACTCGAAAAATATTTATCTGATTGAGAATTTTCATATTCCATTTAAATTTCACTGAAATTTTTTAGTCAGCATTTTGCAACGCTGTCAGAAGAGTCGTCACTGAGGTCGTCACTATCCAAGTTCAAATCATATTCGTCTTCTATGCGCTGTTGGTATTGACTTTCTTAAGAAGTTCCTTGTAATAATTTTTTTTTTTTAATAACTTTATTTTCTTTGCTGTCAATAGCTCTTGCTCCTAGTTTTTAGAAACATCTCTCAATACTAAGTATCGATTAAAACTTGTTTTTGGAGGATTTCGCATCATTTTTTAGTTTTTTTTTGGGTTTTCACTACCAATATCTAAAACAGAACTATTAAAAGTTTAATAAAATTGTTTTTCCATGAAATACGCCTTTGCGGATTGCAGTATCAAATTATTTGACAAGGGCAGTTTCTTGCAGAACAGATTGCCTAATGAACAATTTAGGAACAATACGAACGATGAAGATTACAAATCTGACTCTTTCATCAGACAAAGCAAAAAATTTCAAGAATTGTTTTCGTTCGATTTTTCGTTTCGATTTAAAACTTTTCAAATTTACATTTTCGAGAAAAAATGTCAATTTTAAACTGCCCTTGACGAACAGTTCAGTCTTGCAATTCGCAAGGGCGTTTCTTCATGAAAAAACAATTATATTGAATTTTTAATAGTTTTGTTCCAGATATTGGGAGTGAAAACCGAGAAAAAACCTTAAAAAATATTGTTCTTGTTTTGTTCCTTGTCTTTATATTCTTGCGTGGTGGTCTTCCAGAATATTGATCGATATCTGCTTGGACAGTATTCAATATATTTTTTCCTAACACGATTTGGACCAGGTAGCTTTGTTACTACTTTGTGGCATCTGAAAAGTGATAAAACGAATAAATCACGTTGAAAAGCTATGAACTTTACCTTCTAAATGCTAGGCATGTACCATGGAACAGTCCCAAGGTACAATAATTCATGTGTCCCGAGGAACAAATTCCTGCCTTTATGACTTGAATTATTTGTGAAAATTGAAGACACTAGAATGATATGATTCCCTTGAAATACGGCCTTTATAATACCGGATTCGAGGCTTAAACCGACGATTTTCTTACCAGAAGGTTCAATATTGTTTTCACTGTTGGAAAGATAGTCTCTAAACATAGAATTGAATAGGAGCGACATTCATTGTGACTTCCAAGTCGAGATAATGAAAGCTGAGGTTTTCAGCACAAATCCCTGAGGAACGCCTGAGTGCGATCTGAATTTACCAAAACAGAAAGTATCCTCTAATGACTCTGATGCTAAAATATTTTTCGAAAACCCCTCATTTATGTATCACGCATTCCTAGGAATAGATTTCTAACGAGTTTTGCAATCCAAGCGTTAGTGGCCAAAAAGTGGTAGTAATATAAGAATTTCTGTTTGAATTATAGACGCTTAAACTAACGATTTTAACGACCAGGTGGTGTAATATTGTTACACCGTCAATCATATAGAATTAAAGGTTCATATATGTCGCTAACATGCACTAAACTTTGAGTGGCTGTTATTGTAACTTGCTTGGAGGACCATGAAAATTACGGTTCCAAGAAGAGAACCCTGAATAATGGTTAGGTTCGATCCAAGTTCACCTGAATTGAAGATGATTATAAATATGACATATTTCATTGCCCTTGTTGATCTTGTTCCAATAAATTACTTTTTGTCTTGTTCCATATCTCATTCATATGAATCAACTCGAGAAAAAAATTTATGCATTCAAGGATTTGTTGGAAGAGTTTTTCAAAACTATTTAGCAACCTCAATGGTGTTTGCCACGAAGTCGTAATGTTATAAGCAATTCTGTTCAAATAACAGACGCTTAAACTAACGATTTTAACGGCCATGTGGTGTAATGTTGTTGCACTGGCGATTATGTCAAATTAAATGTTTGTATACGTCGCTAAACATGCACTAAAATATGAGTGGCAGCTATTGCAACTTGTACGTGAAGAATTCAAGGGAATTATCTGAAATTATCGCTTGCAGTTTGCGCCTCGCTGATTAGACCACACAAGTCACGAAGGGGAGCGGAGTCTCGAGCGAGGAAGTGCCCCAGGTGTTTCCTACCATATTCCAAGGAGAAATGAAGGCATTCAATTCGTAGGGAATAAATTGAATTCATAAGGAACGGTGTTCTGAATATCTCGACGTTCTAGTAAGGTTATTAAACATTCTTATAAATGAGCAACTGTTTCTGAAGTGTCGTTCGTAATAACACTGTAAGTTCCAAGTCTAATGGAGAAAATAGGTAGGTATATTTAGTGACTTGTGAGCATAGTTTCAACCCGTAACTTATTATCCCATTAGGTGGGCTTCATGGTGAATAAATAGGTGGAACTCTTGATTCTTGGTTCTCTTATGTTCCAGGTTTATTGAACAGGCTGTAGTTTGTGTGAACGTCATAAATTTTCATTAAATTTTCAGATATAAAACTTCTAATAGAAAAAAAGGTTTGTTAACGGTAGGTCTCACCAGCCGATGGTTACGTTAACACAATATCTTCCGGAAGGAACAACTTACAAACTCGATATTTGTGGAGTAGGTTGAACTCGTAAATGGGTACAATCCTAGTTAAAATCCGTTCAATGATTTCGTAGATATATCTACCAATTCAAAAATTTAATTCTTTAATATTCCAAAAAAAAAACCGATTGAATCGAATTCTGGTGCTCGTTTGAAAAATGATATGAGAAGAAGATGGCAGGTAGGTTGGACGCACAGATGATGAATCGGCCGACAACAAGATTAATGTCGAATGGAGCAAGCTAGCGACTTGAAACTTTCAGATAAGCGTTGGATTGCGATGGATATGTTCGTTACTGAGACAAATCGGTTGATTCGTTTCGGAGTTATCATTTTAACTGTTTAGATTATTTTCCTGATATTTCAGGAACTATTGGAACTATTCGATTGACACTTGACAGTTAATTGAAGCCAAGGTTGAAGTATAACAACCGATAAAAACGCACAACTTTTCACAAAATTTTATTGAGGTCCGAGCCGTGTTACTCCTGAGAGTACTCCACATGAACAAATCTTAGATAGGTTTCAGCGTCTTACTTATCTGGGCATTTTATTTCTACGTAACATTTTGTGTTCACTTATCGACAATTCCTTTTTGCTAAGGTTGATAAAATTCAATGTGCTCAAGCTTTCTCTCAGAAATGTTACTACCTTCCACTTATCCGTTCCACGTTTTAAAACTCACCTTTTTTCACCGCTGTTAAGGGTATGTCAAGATTATAAGTTGAATCAGAATAGTATTGATATTTTTCCTTGTACGCCCTCGGAAATAAGGAGAATTGTTTTGGGTTAGCTGTCGAAGCTGGGCATGAGCTTTTTTCTCATTGAGTTTATTTATGCTGATGTTCAGTTTCAATTGATATTTTTTTGTTCAAGAGCAAAAAATACCTCGAATATAACGGAGTGACTTCTGGAGGCCAGAGTTCAGTTCTTGGTAAAAATTTTTTGCTGTTAGTGGTTGAAAAAAATCTTTAGAATGCACAACGTTGCCACTTTTTAATATTCAAGAATTTTCGCGCAAATAAAAAATTAAATGGAGTGAAAAATCAAAAAAAATCTCACATTGAGCATTCTCACAAAAGAATTAGGTACATCCCAAAAAACTAATTCGAAAAATACTCACTGAAGCCTGCAGAATGTACCTCGTTCTTTCCTATGAATGTCGAAATTTCTCCGAATTCTAATATTTCACGGGGCTATTGCCCGAACTTGAGATATTAATGAGGTTCAATGAAAGTTGAATGTGGCTGTGTTGCCTAGCCGTAACTCCGCACAACGTGGTATTGTTTGCTATTGAGTAAATTTATTATGTATCTAATTTTTAGACATACTTTGTTGTGAAGCGATTTGTTATTGTATCCATTCTATAATTTTCTTCGGCTGTTGAATGGTGTATGAATTAAATAAATAAATAAAAATCTTACCTTACTGTCAGTGAATTTCAAAAAATTTTTTGTTCTCGGAAACTTCTTCATGTTTCCAAAAAAAATTCTACTCATACCTTGAACTTTATATTTAACATAAGCGTATCGAATTTTATTTTTTAATAGGATCATAATTTCTGGAGGTATTATGAAAAAATATGTAAAATTTCGTGTTTTTTTACTGGATATCGTTGTTTTTCCAGAATTACTCGAAAAATGTCAATTGAGTCATGATAAAACTTGGCAGCTAGTTTGGAAAAACTATTGAACAATTGTGTGCAGAATTTCGTGATAATCGTGTCATTAGAACAACTTGAGAAAAACAATTCAATTTTTTTTTCCGAATATTCAATATTCTGCGATCATCTGATCATATTAACCTCATGAAATTCTGTATAAACCATCGAGCTGTCATTTTTCGATAAAGTACTGGATTTTAATTCGATCCAATCTGTATGTTCAGAAATATTGAGTAAATAAAATTTTGGATGGGTATATTTGCAGTATAATTGGTGGATTTCACCTGCTCGCGAATTCGACCTTCGTAATTAATGTCCAAACTTAACGGCCGATCGTAAGCACAATAATTTACGAAAAAAAACTTGGAAACTCGATATTCGAAGAGAAAGTTTGTTCGAATTCCTGAATGGGTAAAATTCGCCCAATGAATCCGTAGTTATACAAATTCAAAATTTTATTTTCCCAATATTTTCAAAAAGACAGATTAGATCGAATTGAAATCCAGTACTTTATCGAAAAGTTTCAGGTCAAAGGTTCACGCAGAATTACATCGGGATAAAATGATTATGAGATCACCAAAAGTGCGTTTGGGAGGACGTGAAAAGATGACCGCTGTGGCCAAAAATTTGAACATGCTAGCAAAAGCTGCTGACCTCACGTCAGTACCATGTTTCAAATATGTCCATGATGTTGACGTAACGTGGATGTAACTTTTTTAATGTCACTGAGTATAGGAAAATTATCTTGCATACTTTTATGTCATGATCCGCTTTGAGGATACTTGCTATACTATACTAAATTCAAAAAAGTCTACTTGTTAAAGGCTATTGCTACAACAATTAAATACAGATTTTTTTGTATTACCTTCACATAATATTTGGTATTATGTTAAGGTAATACAGAAAAAAACCTGTATTTAATTGTTTTATCAAGAGCCTTCAACAAGTAGACTTTATTGAATTTAATATTTGAATGAAAACTTATAGTTTTCAAGGATCAATATCAACTGTCATTCAATTTTTGAGGTTATAAAGATTTTGGAAAATGTTTTTTACCGCATTTTATTTGTCAAGGAAAGAAGAAGGTGTAAGTAAAATCTGTGGCATTATTGTTTCTATGCACAATTTTAACAAGCATGCGTATGGACTTAAATCTACTTATTCCCGTTGAAGTGAAGTGTACGTTAGAAACACGTGGTGAGTTTTTGATATATAATATAGAATAAATGCTACTGATGATTCTAAATCGAAAGATAGAAAATGAAACACTGTGTCTAGTATTGTTTTTAGGTTGTATTTCATTTTTTTACACTTTTCTCAAGTTTTTTACCTTGATCATTATATGCCAGTTGATATAATAATTTTGTCATTGAGGACGTAGTACGTCGAAGGCATAAAAGTATATCGTAAGAAATCAAATCAATATCGAAAGATTTTATGTAAAGGTAATACAGAAAAATCTGTATTAAATTGTTGCTATACTATACGTCTGCCGTTCTGCATAATGTTTTGTGATCCCCGTGGACGTAGAATTCAAAATTGGGCCATAACCAAATTGCTTATGTATTCGAAGCTGCAGTCTGCTATATTAATATACAAGGTGAGGAATCCAACTGGAGACAGTTAATTATTTGAAAATTTCGAATAAAAATTGTTAGGTATCAAGGGAGACATATTTTTTCACCTCGACCGCGACTTAATTTTTTCAAATGGAAAGGTAAGTATATTTTTCGTGCAGATTCTTATTCTTCATAAAAAAAGAAGTAACTTTTTTCATCGGATTCCAAAATGTCAAACCAAATTTTATTCAAACGGTTGAAAAAAAAATCAAAAATAATTTCAATAATGCTCATTTACTTATTAATTTCATATCATTTCAGTAAATGTTCTAAATGATGACCTTGGATTTCGATACATTCATCAATTCTTTCAATAAGTTATTAATTACATTGCATCAGAATTTCTGCATCGATATTCCTGTAAGCATATCTTTTGAATTTGCAATCTGATTGAAAAGAGTTTCAAAAAAAGAGAAATGAGAAACTGCACTCTAAAGTATACCTTTCCATTTGAAAAAATCAAGTTGAACTTGAAAAAACCCTGAAGTCAAGCACAGGGTCAAAATAAAATTTGTTCATTTTCTTTCCTTCTCAACACCTAACACTTCTTATTTGAATTTCTGAAGTACATAATTTTTGAGATCATTGGCTGTCTCGAGTTGAATGCCGCACCCTGTATAATGACATTTCCAGAGATGCAGGTCTATTCATGGCTCATGAGATTCCATGTGTTCGAATTGAACAACATCCCTTCAGAAAGCAAGCAACCCGCATAGGTTCGAATATTCCAACCGAATATAATCTAAATAATGGAACATCAAACCGGCCTCTCTGGATCCCCACATCGATCCTAATATTGGTATGGACAGCCCGAAGGAATTGATGAATTAATTCAATAATTGAATATCGATTGGCGCCTGTATGAATAATGATTGATTCGATTCGAATTATATAGGTAGCCGGCACGTTTACTAATTTGAAGCCTAGAGTTCGTACAATTTGTTTTATCTTTGTAATTGATAGGAATGTTGAGATCTAGATTAGGAAGGTCATTTAGAGTTAGATTAGGAGTGAATAAAAGAGATCTACCATCATTCATTCAGTTTTAATGAATATGTACAGTGCATCCCATTTTCGGTGAGACAGCCAGGTTTCTCGCTTGTTATTTGCGATAGTGCCTTTTGGTTTTCACGTTCCTGTCCTACTTTTTTGTGAAACTCAAGTTGGCCTTATCAGATTTCGCATAACTGTTTCCTTTCATGAGATACAGGGTGATTTGGAAAATTGATACTTTTCGGACCCCTCCTTTATCTCCGAAGTTATTAGAAATAATGCTCAGCTGAAAACTACGTCTGATACAGAATCCAGTGGTGTACTCAATTTCTTTTTCCGGGGTATGGTTCTTTCATTGTGTATTTCTTCTGTATTCAATTTGTATCATGAATTTTTGTATTATTTATTTGTTGCTATTAGGTAGGTATCTACGTTTTGTTTTTCGTGTAAGTGATGAGTGTATTATCTTTGTTTGCTTACTTATCTCCTATAAATCGAAATAACAAATGAAAATTATCCAATTGATTCTTCTTTTATTTGGGAAATCCATATCCCACTAACAAAAAATCATCATTATGTGATGTTTTAGTGTTTTTCAGCATTTCTGATCATCCTACCTATATAGTATTACACATTCAACGAAGTAATGAGATACAGGGTGTTCCATTGAAAAAAATATAGGTTTGTGTCGTATCTTCAAAACCATACCCCGAAAAAAAATTGAGTACACCACTGGATTCTACGCAGAATTCTGTATCAGACGTAGTTTTAAGCTGAGCATTATTACTAATAACTTCGGAGATAAAGGAGGGGTCCGAAAAGTATCAATTTCCAAAATCGCCCTGTATCTCATGAACGGAAACAATTATGCGAAATCTGATTAGGCCAACTTGAGCTTCACAAAAAAGTAGAGCAGGAACGTGAAAACCGCAAGGCTCTATCTTAAATAACAAGCGAGAAACCTGGCTGTCTCACCGAAAATGGGATGCACTGTACAGTGTGTCAATTTGAGAATATCTTGGCACCTGTGCAAAATCAGAATAAGTGCAATAAAATGGTTCCTCTGGTCCGTAGAGGGATATTTTTACGGTTGGTTTTAAATAATTTGCTCGATAATTTGTATCAACCATGTGGGCGCGATGACAGAAACTCCTAAAATTATCAGAAGAAGGGGTGACATCTTGTTTCAGAGTTGATTCGATTGCCGTTTCGAAAATGCCGTGCACTTGACCTTTTACGTTAGTACCTCGGTACTGACCCGGCCTACTATATGCCCATTAAGTTAGCAGAGCCACTTGCACTGAAATCAACTAAAACCATCTCAGTAATTGTCGAATATTTGTCGAAAATTTGTAGTGAAAGAAAAAAAATTGTCGCGTTTATAGTTTTTTTTAAAGGGTAGGCTGTGCTAACTTAATATTAGGTCAGCAGGGTCATCTCTTTTAAAAAAACTAAAAGCGCGACAATTTTTTTTTTCTTTCACGACAAGAATGTTTTGGTCATCCTTCAATCGTTCAGCTCATTTCCGGAGGAAAAAACGGTCATCTAATTAACTTTCTTGTATAGCAAAGTTACGTCGATGTATATCCGTGAGAATGGAATATGTCCATCGTTCCTTTATTTCCTGATTTCACATACTCATGTTTGCAGTACGTCTGCTTTTCAGCAGTGTTGCATTGCGGTCAGATTTGATGTTGAGCTCTGACGTGAGGCCAAGAGCTTCTATATGCTCGTTCATACGACTCGTCAATTCGAAGCCTGGGATTCGTTCCCTAAAAAACTTAAAAATTCATTTCAGCGTGGTTATTCCTCCAGGTCGTAATCCTGATTAGCACTGCTTGTCTTATTTTCCGATCCTCCACTCATATGACCCTTAGAAAATGTTACAAGAACCTTCAATTCGATATTCCACAATACAATATTGTCATTCGATCGGATGAACCATCAGGTGAATTCGATTCTTTTAAAGAAACCCCATGGGCTCAAAGTGTTCGTGAGAATCGTTGTGTTATTTCCTTATCTGATTATCTAATCAAGCTCAATTTAAACCTGTAGAGATCAAGTTTCCAAGGTTTCCTTTTAGAGACCACTATTGGACGAGGTCTGTCAAAACACACCTAGCTGATATATAAAGTGTCGATTTCATACAAATAGTCATCAAGTTTTCCTTCAATCGCATCAAATAATGCGAGTGGTCGTGCATTTCATCCAAAAACTTCAATTACGAATTAAATAATATTGAAGGGAACCGCTAATTACTATCACAATCATTCAAGCAACTGGAAGATTGGTATGCGAAATCAATTCACTACCGAAAGTAAACATCAACTTGCGAGATAAACAACGTAGATACTCGATATTGTAGAGAAGGTTCAGCGAGAGGTTCAGGCATTAATGAATAAGAAGATAAAATTTGTCATTGGGTAAAAACATAACTTACAATGGAAGCGGTGAGGGAAAGAGAAACCTGTGGTCTAGAGAAAGATAGAGCTAGGAGTGGCAAGAAACCCGCCAAATCGCATTCAAAAGCATTTATTAGAAGCGTGGAGCGTCTTATTTTATGCTTTTTGTTAAATTTTTCAAAGAGTTTTCTTTTTGAAGTGTGTATATTATAGTTACAAAACATGGTGAAAACTTGATCAGCCGTAATACTGCACAAACAGGTTGTAAAAAGGCCAAAATATAAATATGTCACAAGTAGATGACATCTATCTCATCTGGGTTTTTATTTAATTAAAACTGATTTGTTTTATTTTTTTTCCTTATTTCTGAATAAGAGATAAGACTTTCTGTATATCATAGATTTTCAAAGGACAATGTTCTGAGGAAAAGATGGTTAGTGGCGGTACGAAGAAAAAATTTTGTTCCCAAGGACACCTCTTTAATGTGCAGCAAGCATTTTGTTTAAAATTATTATTAACATTGGCATAAATGAAATTTTGTTCAAATAAATCAAGGTATTAAATCTCAAATGTTAATAAATGTTGAAAAATTCTTCCAGTGGATTTTGGATTGATTGAAAGTTTATTTAATGAAACATCACAGCGATATCAATCCTCATTTTGCGCGCATGTTCTCATTAGGGGAACAGGGTGATATCGTTTTGTCCAAATGTCTGTAATTTTCGAATTTTGAGCCAAAAATGGTCTCAAACTACTAGGTTGGACTCACTGATGACGAATCCGGTGTCAAAATTGATTCTGCTGTTCGATCGTGGACACAATAACTGTCGAACAGAGCAAGCTAGCGACTTGAAACTTCCAGGATAGGTCGCGTATCTGAATGCCGTGGTTGAGTTCGTTAATGGGCTAAATCGGTGAAACGGTTCCGAAGCTATAGCTGTTTGAAATTTTGAGGATATTTCCCTGATATTTCAAAAACTGATGAAGCGATTGGATTGAAACTTTGCAGTGAGTTAGAGCAACACAACGCGCAAATTCTGCAAAATTTTGTTCAGATCGTACTGTCAGTAGATAAAAAAAAATTTTCGAAATTTTTTCCAAAAATTTTTTTTTCCGGAAACTATTCATCATATTCCAAAAAAAATGTGCTCTGACCGTCACCTTCATATTTCACATCTGTGTACCAAATTTCGATTCGATACAATTATAATTTTTGGAGTTATTGCGAAAAAATATGTCAAATTTCGTGGTTATTTCCTCGGTATAGTTGTTTTTCCGGAATAATTTCTAGAAGAACTCGAAAAAAAACTAGAAAAGCAATGAAGTGAAGTCAGCAGCTTTTGCGCGTGTTCCCTTTATGGTGTTTTATTTTTTGAACGTGCGCGCAATAGCTGCTGACTTCACGCGTTAGTCTTCTATAGGATAGATTTTTTATTTTTCTTCCCGCGAATGTCCTTGATATTTTATGTAAGAAGAACAACATGAACCAAATTTTGAGAATAATTCATTAGAAATGATAGATTTGGAAAAGATATTAAAACAAAGAAATTTTCTTGTAAAGTGTATAGAATTGCATGAAATGAAAAAAGTATGAATTCAAGATGAGATATATAGCAGGTCTCAACTCCATTTTTTCATATAACTCATTCAGATTGTATAAATTCTGATTAATCAATATCCCGGAATCAAGGAAATGAATAAGAATATTTTCACCTACTAATTATCATTGATGTCAATTATAATACTTCTATTTCATAAAATAGTCTGTTATTTTAATGCTCCTTCATTGTAAATTTTTCGTTCTCCTTCTGAAGGAATAATAAAATCTCGAAAGCTTGCGCCAAGAAAAAAGTACCTATACATCAATCATCTATATCTTATTCCTGCTATTTCCAGTAATCCATTTTTGTAGCTATACAAACAAATAATCCTTGAGCCAATGTAAAAGCTTATTATTTTCATATTTGCTCCTAAAATTCTCAGGAAAGACGCATAAAAAACAGAATTTTCATCCGCATTTAATGCATTTTAAATGACAGGCCTCATCTATGGTTTGTTATATCTATAGGTAAAAAGCAAACAGTAGTTCCGCAGATATTTATTTTCCAAATATTTCCGAAAATGCAGATGATAACAAATTGAAATCTAGTACTCGATTGAAAAATGAGATATTGAAGGTTCATGCGGAATTTCGTAACAATGTATGATTAGAAAATCGCAGAATATAGAATATTCGAAAATATAATTGAATCTTTTTTCAATGATTCCAATGACACGATCGTCGGCGTTTCGAGAAATAGTTTTAAAATTTGACAACCATACGTAATCAACAGATATATAGCAAAAGGTCTTGTGTCGTCGTGATCCAACTGCCAAGTTTCTATCTATTTTGAAATTCAACCTACTCTGGAAGTTTCATGTCGATAGATTTTTCCGTTCTCTCGAAATCGTGCCTACCGCAGGACACAATCAATTTAGTCACCGGTTTCTAACGTTACGTTACGTTCTAAAGTTACAGACATTTTTGAAATACTTAAGCTTCCACGCAAAATTCTCGTCAGAACTTGATTCTCGCGATGACAATTCCAAGAAAATAAAATGTGCCATTTTTCTTATGGATGACTTTCCGTAGCGTCTTCGATTAGTTAAGAGATAAAGTAGTTTAACCATTTTGTTTGAAATATTCGATTGTTTCTGTCTTAAGGTACTTGACGGAAATTCATCTTGATATTGATTAGAGTAAAACACTTTATTTCCGCATATATATACCAGGTGACCCAGGAATACCGTTCGTTAGAATATTTTTGGGAAGGATTTGAAATTCAAGTTTACAATTTCGGACTTAAGCTTTCACTAGAGAGATCACTGAATGTAATTTTTTTGAGATTCCTCGGGATTCGTTTTCACTGGAAGTGATATGAGTTAGATATGCAGTCACGATTACATTTCTAATATCAATCTGCCAAAAAATACAATCGAAATTCAAAATTTCTATGAATAAATCTAAAATAATCGTTCAATATGTCCTCCATTTCCTTCGAGACAATAATTTTTTTCCTAGAAGATTAAAATTCGAAATGTTCTTTACGAATATCTCAGAAAATTTTAATTTGAGGCATTGGTGTTATTTCCACACCTACATTATTTTTCAACGTAGATTCTAATATGGCCATAAAAAAAGAGGTTCTAAATCGAAAAAACTGAGTTGTCACGTTTTTGAAATTGCCAACTTTGTCAGCGCTTTTGTGGCATACTGTATCATGAGTTTTAATTCTGATTATTTCGACAGAAATAATATTCTCAGTCCTCGCGGAAGCCTAAAAACGGCATTTTTGCGATGAAAAACCTGGAACCATATCCATGTTCCAGCAGTGCTGCAGTTTCAATTTTTTTTTAGGAATTCCACGTTAAAAAAGAATTTTGGACAGGAATTCAAAAATTTCACATTGAGACAACTCAGAATTTCATTTGGAATCTATTTTCATTATAAAATATGGGGCTTCCAATTTGAAAAACGGTAATTGGTGTCACTTCTGGAAGTCCTAAGAATCTTAAAAACTTTACATTCATTCATCTCTCTAGTAAAAGCTGAAGTCCGAAATTGCAAACGTGAATTTCGATTCCTTAACAAAAATATTCTAGCGAACGGTATTCGTGGGACACCCGGTATAAGCGGAAATAAAGTGTTTTACTTAAATCAATTTATGTTTTGTTTGAAATTGAGCGTGATTGAGGAGTACCTGCACAAAACTCGAAGACAATATCCTTTCGCAGAATAGCTGACATTGGTGCACAGAACATCGTATCTACCCGCCATAATTTATTACCCAAGTTCTCCACAATAGGGAAGTGCTTCCATCATATAATTTGCTACGGAATCATTCATTAGCGGATTCATCAAAACCACGATGACTCAATTCAACCGCTGCAAGCCATAACAATTGAATTAAATCGCTATAGATAGGCACAAAGGGTTCTTTTCAGTTTCAATAACTCATTTAACTCGTAAGTATGTACATGGAAACTTCGGCTGTCTATGAATAAATTTGTCTGTCATCTGGTAGCTATATGTCTATACCTCTATATAGAAGTTCTAAGATCAGATCTAATGTCATTTTCAAACCTCGAACCATTTTAACATTCGATTTTTATTTTTCCAAGGTCTCCTAAAATTCAGTTCGATGGATTTTTGCGTGTATGTTCTTGGAAACAGCGTGCTATCGATTTGTCCTAATGTCTGTTATTTTCGAAGTTTTTCCTGAAAATGGTCTCAAACAATTGAGTTGAACCCAGGGCTAGACTCACTGATGACGGATTCGGTGCAAAAATCGATTCTGTCTGACCGGCCATAAGCACGATTACGTACGCACGGAGGATCCTATAGACTTGAAACTCCTTAAAATGCAACGGGTGAGTTGCATAATGGGCGAAATCGGTTTAACGGTTTCGGACTAATAGCCATTTGAAGTTTTGAGGTTATTTCCCTGATATTTCAGGAACTAGTTGGACGATTGCATTGAAAGTTGGAATTCAGTTGAAGCATAACGACGCGCAACCTTTTGCGAATTTTGTTGTTATTGGAAATAAATTTGTGGAATTTTTTTTTGACTATTCATCATATTAGAAATAGATATTTACTCATTTCTCTTAGATACGATTATAATTCTCGGAGATATCGAAATATCTCGAAAAAAAACTGGTTTAATCATGAAACTTCATAAATACTTTGAAAATGCTAAATAGATTTTTTTGTGGGGATAAATAAAGGGTATCGTGTATGATGAAATTCCAACAACAGCTTCCAATATGCGAGGGAGCATTGTGACTGCTTTCCGAAGCATTACTCAAGCCATGCTGATGAGGGTTAGTGGGTCATTCGACGATCGGATCGCTTTGTGTTCCAGAGAAGACGGACGACACTTAGAGCATCTCTCAGATCATTAACACAATTTTTCTGTTCTGATTTTATTTTTCGTGCCTGCTGGACGCAGGAGTGGAAAAAGCCCTTTGGTTACTTCTGAAAAAATGTAAGGTTTTAAACTGTGTACATCATCATGGAAAAAAATACAGGGTGTTACAGTTGAAAAAATCGAGAAAAAATCATTTGATATTCTTCATATTTGGACATTGATAACGGACACCTTGTATAAAAGAGGTTGATCATTTAGGAACGATGACTAGGCAAATTCTTAAGTTAAAAGAAATCCTGATCCAATTCATGTTTCTATCGCTTCTGGAAATCGGTAAAGAGCTTTTACCGAACTACTGTTTCGTCGAAATTTTGCAGTTTTTTCTGATTAAGATCCGTACCGTGGAAAAAATACCTTAATATTTTGCATCATGGTAGAGGTATTGAACAGCATTGAAAATATGCAAAAATATAAGGGATGTTTGATTCAAAAAATCACTCATTTGTTGAATAATTTTATTCAGGAACACCCTGTATATCAGAAAATAATTTCCTGAGATGCAGAATTGAAAGTACAAAGGGAAGGCTCTTCAACTAAATTCCTTGAACGTCTGGGTTGGCAGATATGGAAGCCTAACGCACTATTTCAGGACCCTGTTTATATCAAGAAATTATGTTTGAACCTTTGCGGTGCAATTTTTAAAATCCAGTACTGGATTGTAATTCTATCTTATCTGTATTTCACCCATAACCGAATTCGACCTTCGTAATCAAGTTCCAAACCAACCCTACAAATATCGAGTGTCTCAGTTGTTTCTTTCAGAGGTTATTGTGTTTAAGATCGAATCAATGAATATATTGGATCAAGAGGATCCTACTGATACCAACAAAAAATCACTGATTTTTTTTTAAACTATCTATTAGACTTCAGAGAAATTTGGCACATACTCTGAGGTTGATATATGTTACAGCAGTTTTGCTCATTTCAGCTCGATTTGATATTTATTTTCGGAAATATTGGGAAAAATATATCGAATTTCATTATTTCGTAGCAGCTCATCTCACGTCAATGCTTTCCTAGAATTTATCGAATCATTATCTCTGAATTGTTTGTTTGAATGAGGTTTTATTTTCCTCTACCTATTTAGCGCCCACCTTGTACACATGCACTATCGACAGCGTCGTGTTTATCATATATGATAGATCGTTCAGTTAACATAATTAGGATTCCAATTCATAAATCAGAAATCTCCACTCATAAACGAGTATTCACTCGGACAAGTCATAATCCTCAGTAATGGTGTAAGATGCATGTAAATTATTTCATGATCGTTTCTCTACTCCTCAACTATATTCACATTCCACCAGCTTTACAACATTCCTTAATGATTGTATATGTAATGAAATAAGTTGAGCATTAGTTTTCTTATAGGTATTGCCCCATTTAGGAATGGATTTTATGCTAACTGTACTTCTTAATTGCGCGCATGTTCCAAGGGAAGAGCGTGCTATCGTTTTGTCCAAATGTCTGTAATTTTGGATGATTGAGCCGAAAATGGTCTCAATCGACTAGGTTGGACTCACTGATGACGAATCCGGTGTCAAAATTGATTCTGTCCGGCCGGCCGGCCGGTTGGCCGGCCGTAGACACGATAACTGTCGACAGAAGCAACCTAGCAACTTGAAACTTTCAGCATAGGTTGCGCATCGGAATGCCGCGGTTAAGTTCGTTAATGGGCCAAATCGATCGAATAGTTTCGGAGTTATAGGCATTTGAAGTTTTGAAGTTATTTATTTCTTATTTCAGAAACTACCCAAGCGACTGGATTCAAACTTGGCAGTTAGGTGAGGTACAACGACGCGCAACTTTGAGCCAAATTTCGTCAGGATCATATTGTCAGTAATTTTTAAAAAAAATTTTTTTCGAAATTTTTTTCCAAAAAAATTTTTTTTTCGGAAACCATTCATCATACCAAAAAAAAATGATACTCACACTTTGACCTTCTCATTTCACAGCAGTGTACCAAACAATAACTTCCGGAAGAAACGACTTAGAAACTCGATATTTGTAGAGTAGGTTTGGGGCTTAATTACGAAGGTTGAATTCGTGAATGGGGAAAATCCACCCAACGATTCCGTAGATATACCCAATCAAAATTTTATTTTTCCAATATTTCCAAAAATACAGATCAGATCGAATTGAAATCCAGTAATTTATCAGAAAAAAATTTCAAAAAGCACTGCCGTGAAGGCAGCAGCTTTTGCGCGCACGTTCAAATTCGTTGCTGAAGCGGTCATCTACATTGAACATGCGCGCAAAAGTTGCTGCCTTCACGGCAGTGCTTTTTGAAATTTTTTTTATAATAATAGGTATACTACTCAATCTATCCTTTCAACCTATTCAGAAAACTGTGAACTAGAAATCTCTCAATCTGCAGTTCCTTTGGGATTCTCAGGCATGGATGATAAAAAAATAAATTGAACACTAATAATTCCATCGAGGTACAGCCTAGTGAACAGTGATATATAATTCTGACTTACTAATTGTTGAATTAATTCTTGAAGTAAGGTGAAGGATAGAAAATAGAATCAAAAAAATATTCAAACACTTGAATTTGTTGGAGCAAATTAGTAAAACTATTCCAGTGGGAATATCATCCCTTCACATGCCACTCGTGGGCATTTTGTGTTAACCATTCGGTATTATAAGTGGTATTTGCGTGTTCAATGGGGGTTTTTCCTTTAAACGAAAATGCAGTTATTTTCATGAAGAACCTTTGGAACATCACATTTAAAACATATAATTTCAATATTATATTTTTTAAAAAATGTTTGATTACCTAAAACTGAAAAATAAAAATGGTGATTTGAAATTTTAAAAGATTGTCTCGAGTGCACGATATGGCAACGTCGAATTCAGCTCTCTCGGAAAGAAAAGGACTTCAAATGTGTTACTTTGCTTAGAAAAACAGAGATAGCTTTACTTCGATCTGGTTAGAGTAGAAGACAACGACCAAGGAATAAAAAAAGGAGAGCACAGACTGTCATATTACTGAAAAATCGTAAACGGAAACGAATAACAAATTTTTTGGTTTTACGTCTGAATAAAGAACATAAGGAAGGAGCATAATGCCTCACAAAGTGGGTCCGGGATAGATGTTGCATATGGCCTACTTTCCTTTCACTTTGAAGAGAGAACAACTTGTTTCGGGACTTCTTTGTCCGAAGAAACTAACATGAGTCATACTTGGAGGTTCAATTTGGGCGCCTATGTCCCACTTTTATACGAAGTAGAAAAGCGTTATGCTCCTTCTTGTTGTTCTTCATTCAAAGGGTTCTACTGACAAATAACACGTGTGTACCACAGAATAGGAATAAATATTTCATTATTAATTATTTATTATATTTTATTATAGAACAAGCTATCCTACTAAACACCGTTGCCACTTCGTGAATGCCGGGCAAATCCCTTTAAATTTTAAAACCTCAATTCTGAAATCTGATTTTGAACACTTTCCGAAGGTAATTTGGAAATATGATGAATTAAAACCATAATAATTATGTTCGAATTTGGATTGGCAGTAATAACCCAAAATCAGGAAAAGCCCCCATTAAATCACTAATCCAGAATCAAACAGAAATTCTAATCAAGTCAAAGGCGTCATGATTTCACCACGATTCTGAGTAGTTCATATTGAATTACAGGAAATCATTCACTGGTGGACATTGACACTTCCTCGTGGGAAATTCATTGAACTTTATTGCAGCCAACCCCAGATTTTTCACATTTTCGGAGACCAATGTTTGGTGGTAATCTTTGGGTTTTGACAAGCGAAAATCAAAAACAAGATTTGCGCATAGTCCAACAGTGTTATTTAGGGATCATCGTTGCCAAATTGTGCGGAAGACTAATATTAGATTTGGGTTATGGTATCATTGTATACTATAATATTGTCTTTATACAATGCTAGTATGTTGATTCACCCGAAATGATTTATTTTGACTTGAAAATGAATTATATAAAATATGGATCGAGTAATGTCAGGAATTCTGTCGTGGGTTTGATTAGTTTATTTTAATTTAGGGCATTGCCAGTCCAAATCAGAAGAGATTCAATTCAGGGATGGTGAACTTGAATAGGACAGTATCAATCCAAATCAGAAAATAAAATGATGGCGTCCCATAATTGGGAATTGGTGGTAATAATACCACCTTTATCTCTCCTTAAAATCAAAATAGTGCAGAAACTTTATTTACTTATTCAGACATATTCCTTTTATATTAAATGTACGTATCAACTCAAATTCTATAAAACTTTTATGGAAGAAACAGAATTTTAAATAACATGACATTCTAGTGGCGTCGGATTTATTTCATAGTCTAGCAACTTCGATCCCTAAATGACACTGTTGGAGCATGAGCACAGCTTGTACAAACCTACTCTTCAAATATGGAGATTCTAAGTAGTTTCTTCCGGAAGTTCTTGTACGTTCGAAATTTGATTTCCCCAATATTTCCAAAAATACAGATCAGTTCGATTTGAAATCCAATACTTCATAGAAAAATAACAGTTAGAAGGTTTATACAGAATTTTATGAGGATAATATGATCAGAAGATCACAGAATATTGAATATTTGGAAAAATAAATGTCCTTATTATACGAGCACCACGAAATTTCGCATGAAGTTGTCAATCAGCATTGTTGAACCAGCTGCCAAGTTTTATCATGATTGAATCAGTAATTTTTGAGTTAATTTTTTTCGAATATAATGGATAGTTTCCGAAAAAAAATGTTTCGAAAAAAATTTTTTTAATTTACTGACAGCACGATCTCAACAAAATTCCGCGGAAAGTTTCGAGTTCTTATGGTCAAACCATCTGACAAGTTTCAATCCAATCGCTTCACTAGTTCTCGGAATATCAGGGAAATAACCTCAAAAATTCAAATGGGTTCAACTCCGAAACCGTTCGACCGATTTTGCCCCCGAACGAACTTCACCTTCACATTTTGAAATGCAACCTTCCCTGAAATTTTCAAGTCGACAGAATCCTCCGTACGCCCCTAATCGTTGTTACGACCGGCCGGCTAGACAGAATCGATTTTGACACTGGATTCGTTATCAGTGAGTCCAATCTAGTCGTTGGAGATTATTTGGCTCGAAATTCGAAAATTGCAGACATTTGGACAGAACGATAGCACGCTGTTTCCCTAGAACATGCACGCAAAAATGAAGTTCGGTTTTATTCATCTTCGAAATTGGTTTTCAATTCACCGTAGGGACACCGTTCCATAACCGTTTGGTTAGGATGTCGTTGGATGACGATATCGAAGAATTCACACACGAATGAATGAAATTCTGCACATTAAAATATTGCCATTCATAAAAAACGATTTTTTTGAAGAAGACACAAGAAAAAATGACTGAAAGGGTTATCAAAAATCGTTCTGCTTATATTTTTCACATTCCTACTATTCCCCTCAATCGTGCATTATCCGTATGGACAATAAATCTGTTGTTCCGTTTTAAATCTCCATTTTATTTAAACAGTCAAAAAACTGAATCAACGCTCTTATATTTCAATTGCCATCATTGAAACCGCAAATATCACAAACTACAGACATCGTGGCGAAGATCGATCGAACGAAATGAATGTACTTGATGCATGTTATTCTCCACTCGACAAAAACAATGTTATTTCACGGCAATTAAAACTACGGTCTGGAATTGAATTCCTAATTAGACATTATCGTGTTAGCTGAATAAGCGATATAGATAAATTGAAGCTTATGCTCAAATTTCATCTAAGTTGCGAAAAATATCAACGCCATGCGATATAAAATTCTAATAATATCTGCCAAGGTCAAATTCGCCATGGACAGGATAAAACGCAATGTTCAACTATGCCAACTTCATATTATCATCGGGCAAGTAGATATTCGCACACGTTTCATGGTATTAGATAAGGATGAATGAAAGACTTTCTCGCCAACTGAATACGAAGATCGCGATAAGTGGAAAGGTATATTCATGCCTGTTTACAACTTACAATTTGTATTGAAATTGCTAGAATTCACAAATTGTCTTCAGTTTTCTCGGTCTCTGTCCATGGTTCTGCGTGCTTGTTCAATGGGTGATTTCATTCAATTTTCGGAGCGACGTCCCATAAACTACGGGGGAAATTTGTTGAGGTTTATTTATTCAGCATGAATGTTGATTCATGATAAAATTATCGACTATTCCTTCTGGCTGTTGAGCAATTTATTTACATGTACGATACCCATTATTCCGAGGTTCTAACCATTTGGTGTCCATGAAGTTAAGCAGCCACTTGCATGGAAGTCAATGAAAACCTCAGTAATAGTCGAAAATTTGTCGTGAAAAAAAATTTGCGATTTTAGATTTTAGTTAGAAGTGGCATTACACAATATGCATCGAAGTCGATCAAAAAGGTTATAATAATAATTGTCATAAACCGTCTAACTTGAAATATACAGAAAAAATCATTTTTATAGCTTTTTTTAGGTTTTATTAGAATGTGCAGTTTTCTGAGGATATTTCGCAAAGTAATGCAACACTGCATTGGTAAATTGATATTTCACGTTTATTTTCCGTAGCATTTTTGACTGATATTGGGTTGTATGTTAAATCTTCTATTTCTTGAAACCAACAATTTACGTTTCAATGCTGAATAATAGAAATATTCCATTCTCAAGAATGGGCACAGACGTGAAGATGTCACCGACATCAAATTTATACGAAACAAATATTGAAAATTACATTACAAACAATGATATCTAAAACTCATTGGACGTCTCACGACAAACATATATTGATCGTCCTTCAATCGTTCAGCTCATTTCTGGAATAATTTTCTTGTATCAGTTAAAGTTACTTCGGTGTATCTCGGTGAGAATGAAATACATATTTCCATTATTCAGCATTGAAACGAATATTGTTCGTTTCGGGAAATGGAAGATTTAAAATACAACCCACTATCAGTTGATTATGATAGGGAAAGTATACGTGAAATATCAATGTACCAATGCAGTGTTGCCGACTTTGTGAAATATCCTCAGAAAACAGAACATTCTATTAATTCTATTTTTCACGTTAGAAGGTTTACGACAAATACTCGACAATTATTTATATTATAACCTTCTTGATCAAATTCGATGCATATTGTAGAATGACACTGCCAACTTAATATTAAGTTAACAGTGGCACCCCTTTTAAAAAACTTAAAAGCGCGACAAATTTTTCCCTTTCACGACAAATCATCGACAAATATTAGACAATTACTGAGATGGTTTTCATTGACTTCCATGCAAGTGGCTCTGCTAACTTAATGGACATACCATATTGAAGTGTCTCAACCTCATATCATGATTTCCAGGATTCAACCATCATTTCATTCATTGTGGTTCATTTTGGCACATATTCAATTAAAAGAATCCCTATAGCAAACCTAATTTTTGACATGGGCAGATTCACTTTCAGATTGGGGCTTTAATAGCGTTAGTGCCTGACGTGATTCAAGGAAAATAGCGTGGCCAATTAAACCTTGCGCATTCTCAACGGAGGCCGATATGAAATGCCACGTTGACGTCATTGGATATATAAGAAGTTATATCATTGTGAAAAGTTATGTTTTTTTTCGATTGATACTTATTTAGCAGATTTTTATGGGCAAAGAACACAAATAATTTTGTGATTTGATCTCCATCCTTTGCTATTTTGTACAAATTATAATTTCAACATCGGAATACCTTCCTATAAGATATTCCCTTATATTAAACTTCGTACTTGATGTCAACCAGATCTGTGAGTAAGAACAAACATTCAAAATGGTTGTATCTTCATAGCCATTGAGGGGTTTTCACGCATTCATGAACTGAACCTAACAAATATCGAATTTCTGAATTGTATCTTCTTAAACCTGAAAAGGCTCGAATGTTCTGGCAAGATTCATTGATCTGTGTCATAAAGAGTAAAATATTTTGGATATGAACAAACGAGTCTTAGATTAGGTTGGGGCTACTGATGAAAAATTCATTTATGGCCGTTCACCGTCGGGATGTCCACCAGTAAATACTGTAGCTTTCCAAAAAAAGATCCAGAATCTTGAAATTCTCAGAGATAGTATGGAAACTGAATATCTTGTTCGAGTTCGTTAAGATTCAAATTTCGCGTAACGGTTCCGAAGTTTAGCTGGGTGCATAAACATGACGTTGCCATCCTCTTTCCTAGTTAACTTTTCCGTTCGAATTATTTCCTGGCCGGAGCTGGATCGAATTTCCAAGTTCCGTTGCGGTGCCGCAATCGCTATGTTGTCCCGCAACGGGATGATCGAATAAGTGCATTACCCCATTGATACTGCGTACCTCGTACAAAGGGCAGAGCACCGCAACAGCACCGGAACCTCGAAAACTTCGAGTTTACGTCAGGCAGGAATATTATTGGTAAAAAAAAACGTTGAAGCGCCGCTACGGGCTGGCCATATGTGTGCACTCTCCCATCTGAAACAGTGTACTTCAGATATGAAGTACGGCACCACAACGGCGCCGGAACTCGATCAACCGGATGTGTACACCAGGCCTAACAAGCTTAACCTCCTTTCGGGCATTCGAGTAGAAGGAGAGGATCGCATATATGATTAATCACTTTTTACTTCATTGTTGAATAAAAGAGCTATTCCGTATTGAATCCACATTAACATATATATATGCCAGAAGGATAGATAGGTACTATACCATAATATAACCGTCACGATGTGACAGAATTTGAAAAATTGTATTCACTACCATCTATTTCAACTCAATTATTGGCTGCACTAATGGTGTAATTTCTGAAGGGTTCTCTTGCTCATTCGTTATTCATTTAATTGAGAACGAGCCGCCAATAAATCATACTGGTTCTTACAAAACGACAACAACAATATGAGATTAAGGCTCGATTACAATCAAATTAAGGCAGGTTGGATTCAACCGAGTTGAAGCGAATCTATTACAACTAATTAGATGGAAGAAATTAGAAAGCTGCTCCTCCGAGCGCCGCAATTATCAAAATAAATCTTCCGGTGTATTATTCTCTACAGTTCGCCAGTGGCGTCGCAGTTCAACAGTGAGTTGTATTTTGGCATTTACTTTTACGAGGCGCCGTTCGAAACAAAAGAATATTTATGTTTCGTTCCGATATACAGGGTGTTTCACCATAAACTGTTCAAACATATACAGGGTGTTTCATCATAAACTGGTCAAACATATATAGCCGTATAGATGTCATTGGGAAAGTCATTTTTGCCTTATGACATACACCCCGTTTTCGAAGCATAAGCGAGATACAGGGTGTTTAATGTCAACTTGAGCAATATTCTGATAACTGTGGTGAGTTATGCGCGACCTTTGAAATAACGGTTTTTGGTCATATCTTACTATTTTTTCGTTTTTGTTCTGTAAATTCTGGAAAAAATATTTCTTTTTTTTTTGATAAATTCATATTTCTATCCAGGTCATTCTGGGGGCCTATTAGCACAATTTTGCCTCCGTATGGCCACCAGTTTCTTAAATAAAAATTATTTAAGTACACCGAGCGGAATCTTTGGAAGGCTATAAAATGAAAACCAATTGATATTTTTTCATTCTGTTTTCACAGCAGTGTTCAGAATAAAGTTTCGTTAACCTCGAAAGATTTCAACAATTTTGGGTGAAATTTTTTTCACTGTAGTCATGTAAAACAAAAGTTGAGTTCGAATTTTGGAAACATTTTTTCACAGAAGACCTTAGAAAATTGTGTACATTTAAATAATGCTATATAATTTAGCAATCGAAAACAAAAAGTTTCAACTTTATTGGTTTTCCGCCATTATGTTATATTTTTTCCTCAATTCTACACAACAATTGAATTGACCACCAAAAAATACTAAGATGTGATCAAGAACCGTTATTTCAAAGGTCACGCATACCTCACCAGAGTTATCAGAATATTGCTCAAAGTTGACATTAACCACCCTGTATCTCGCTTATGCTTCGAAAACGGGATATATGTCACAAGGCAAAAATGACTTTCCCAAGGTCATCTATACGGCTATATATGTTTGACCAGTTTATGGTGAAACACCCTGTATATTTTTTCAATTCACTTCAATTTTCCAGGTGCATAACAGTGAAAGTATTCATTATCGTTTCGAGGGCTAATATCTTTTCAATTTTAATCTTCAGATAGTCACGAATGTCTCCCATTTTAAATAATGTTTTATTGATATTAGACGACTCAGAAACTCAAATTGTACCTAAGAATATTATGATTGTAATCTTTCGGAAATCAAAAATACAGCTACCTCCTCGTGGTGAGTTCTGGATTATTTGGGATAAACTAATCAGAAAAAAACGAAATGCTATGTATTACTTTTTCACCAACAGTTCTTAGTGATATCACGTATGAAAGCATTTCGAAAATCACATCGTTAACTGTAAAGTGACTATGACATCATTGACATCGGTGCTCAATCTTCATTTCTCTCTGATACGTGACACTCTCTTAGCAACAACGGCAACATCCAACCTTCCGGCCTGTTAGTTCACGTAGGCTTCGTACTAACATGTTGAGAAATATTTAAATGCTCAATACAGCGAAACTCAACTGTCCGCTTCGGTGAAGCTGGGACACAGCCGCATTTTATCGACAAACTCAAGTAGCCAGTTACCTTGTAATTTTTGCGGTTTTTATGCGAGCTTTAATAACAAGAGACATGTGAATGCCAACCGGTGTCTGGTCAGTCGGTTATATAGTTCACCAAATAATTACCGTCTTGCATCGCAAGTTTCCCAGTAAGGTATAATTCATTTAAAAGTAAGTTGCTCCCAGAAGAGAGCGCCTTTCAGTTATTTGATGTTTATCTGCGGTTTATTGTTTAACTGATGCTTAGTTATCGCGTAATTAGATTAGTAATTTCATTTAAGGGCTAAGTTCGTAAATATAGTTCCTGAATGTCAATTCATCACAAACAGTATTCATAATAATTGATTGTGGAATGGAAATATTAAGAGAGCTATGCAATTATGCCTTTTCGTTTAATGTTTAATATTCCTCTGAAAATTTCAATTCTGCAGGTTTGAAAGTTTGTGCAGCATTATAGCAGAACATTTCTTATTTTAACTTTACCTAATTATTTTTGATGCATGATCATCGTGAAATTCTACTAAAAGTTAGTCGTCAGCATTGTCGAAAGAATAACCGTTTCAATTATACCGTTAGAGTATGGCTGGAATTCAAAAAAGAAATGGAAAACATTTCAGATGGGTTTAACTCCTAATCCATCGGGTGAATTTCACTTTTTTGAACTTTTTTTTTCGCTTGTTCTGCACATAAGTAGTCCATATTTTGCTGAATTTTCCGAATGAAAACCCGGAAAAGCACTGACGTGAAGTCAGCAGCTTTTGCGCGCGCATGTCCATAGGATATCACCAAAGGTGAACATGCGCGATAGCTGCTGACCTCACGTCAGTGCTTCATTAGGTTTTTTTCGATGAAGTACTGGATTTCAATTCGATCTTATCTGTATTTTCAGAAATATTGGGAAAATCCGGTTTATTCACGGAATCATTCGGCGGATTTCACCCATTCATGAATTCAACCTTCGTAATTAAGCCTCAAACCTACTCTACAAATATCGAGTTTCTAAGTAGTTTTTTCGGAAGTTACAACTTAGAAACTCAATATTTGTAGGGTAGGGTTGGACCTTGATTACGAAGGCCGAATTCGTGAATGGGTAATATCCGCCCAATGATTCCGAATTCCATTCTGAATTTTATATTCCCAATTTTTCAGAAAATACAAATTAGATCGGATTAAAATACAATACTATATCGAAAAATTATAGTTCGAAGGTTTATACAGAAATTCATGGGGATAATATGATCAGATGATCGCAGAATATTGAATATTTGAAAAAATAAAAATTTTTTATTTTTTTTCAATTTGTTCTGATGACACGATAACCTCGAAATTTTGCACAAAGTTGCCAATCAGCATTTCCAAACGAACTGCCAAGTTTCATCATGATTGAATCAATAAATTCCGAGCTATTCCGAAAAAAAACAATGATATCGAGAAAAAACCACGAAATTCGACAGTGGTACACCACTGCGACATAAGAAGCTCAATGCCTAAGCAAAAGTTTTTTCGAATATGATGAACAATTTTCGGAAAAAAATATTTTTTTGAAAAATATTTCGGTTAAAGTCGGGCGTTGTTATACTCCAACTAACTGCCAAGTTTCAATCAAACCGTTCCATCAGTTCCCGAATTATCACGAAAATAACCTCAAAATTTCAAAGGGCTCTAACTCCGAAACTCGATCGGATTTTCCGTACGCCCATGATCGTGCCTACGGACGGACGGCCGGCAAGCCGGACATAATCGATTTTGACACAGGATTCGTCATCAGTGAGTCCAACCTAGTCGTTTGCGACTATTTTCGGCTCAAAATCGAAACTAACATACATTTGGACAAAACGATAGCACGCTGTGCCCCTAGAACATGCGTAGAAAAAGTAGAATTAGGGAATTTCCATATCAAGTGAGTCTCCTTCTGTTCGTTTTCCGAAAACGTGAATTGGATAAAGTTCTTGAAATACAAAATTATTTCGAGAAAATACTATTCACGACTTTCGGTTTGAATGAAGGGGTCATAAACAGGCTGTCGCAGTTCCATTCGTTAATCGCATGCGTTTTTTTGAAATTGTTGATCAGGCGCTATTTTTCTAAGAAACGTAAAGAAATAGTTTTAATCCTGCAATTCACAAGGGGACTTCTGGAAATAATAATTTTCGTTTAATTTTTATGCGCATGTTCTATTTCGCTACACATGTTCTTGTTTTGACATGAATTGGTTTATTCAGGTTGTTTTGGGGGTTTCAGTAGTAGAGACCCCGTGTGGGTGAATTAATCACACTTGATTAATTCTGTCGTTATCAAAATGAAGACACGACCGACGAATATTTTCTGATCTTTATCAGAAATGAATAACATAATCACAAGGACGAATATCCGTCGATAAATCAACAAATATTCCCCCTTGATCAGAGCTAATCACCCAATCAACCAAAACACCTACACCGAAGAAGCGGATCCAAGTAGAATGACTACAGCTGTTTCACAATTGTTATTGATCGTCAGGTCAACTTAACATGGATCCAAGTTAAGTTGACCTAACGATCAATAACAATTGTGAAACAGCTGTAGTCATTCTACTTGGATCCGCTTCTTCGGTGTAGGTGTTTTGGTTGATTGGGTGATTAGCTCTGATCAAGGGGGAATATTTGTTGATTTATCGACGGATATTCGTCCTTGTGATTATGTTATTCATTACTACTGGAGCTCTTTCTTCTCCATGAAACCATTTCCTATCTTTATCAGAAATGTTGATGCTTCTAAAATAAGCAGATAATTGAAGAACTTATTGACCAGTTGTTCAATATCGTCGCACTAATGATCCGAAAATGGTGTTACGGTGTATTAAAAACGCATTTTTAACACGTAACAAAAATGTATTTTCTTGTATCTGTATTAGATAACAAGATCGAAATGGTATACAATTTGTACAATAGAATATTCCTTCTATATCTTAAGATAGCAAGGTTGAAGCGACATTCAAATGAGAAGTTACTATTTTACAACACAAAAATTAACGTATAAGTCTTGTTTATAAATTCGAAAGCGAATTGTTGTTTACTGTACAACGGTCAAATGAATAGTATCTAAAAACTAACGAAACCCAAATTAAGAAAATTCCCTTCTTCACATTTTAGAGGGAGAATATAAATTTTGATTGGTTTTTTGAATTAAGCGACTCCCTTCTAAGATCCGAAAGAACACCTCGGATTAGCTGGTGTGAAAGAAAGAGCACAAATGTGTGAAGGAAATTTCCCTAAATGGTCTAATAAGATAATTTCTATAAACTGTCACATGTGGTGTCTGGAGTATGCCATCCATCAAGCTCCGATTCCTGTAATGCTAAGAGCTTGAATTTTATCTGAGTATTTTCTGTCATGCAAAATTATACTTTATTGTTGGCTTGAGATAAAATGCTCTTAAAGCCGGTGTCAATTGATTTAAACCAAAAATATTGAATTCCGGGCATATTCCTAGGAACCAAAAGAATTTAAACTCCCACGTTGCAGAAGCAACAGTTTTATCACGCACACTATCGTTTTACCAAATGTCTGAACTTTTCTAATTTCTTCCCTGAAATTATCTCAAACGACTAGGTTTGATCTCCCGACTCGACTCCCGATGACAATGTAGCGTTTCGGAATGCGAAGGTTAATTAATTAATGGGACTAGTCGGCTTAACGGTTTCGGTGTCATAGGCATTTGAATATTTTAGATATTTTCTCAATACCGAAGAAACTACTGGAGAATTGAAACTTGGTGAATGGGTATAGGTATATGCGGGATCATTGGGTGGATTTTATCTATTCACGAATTCTCTCTTCGTATTCAAGGTTCAAACATACTCTAAAAATATCGGGTTTCTAAGATGTTTCTTTCGGAAGTTGAATTGTGTTCACGTTCGGCCGTTAGTCTCTCAAATGAGTCAGATATTGACTCTGAAACGTCACAGTTCCATTATTAGCTGTTTATCGTTTGTATTGTTTTTTTATTGTTCATTATTCAACATTTCATGTAGAAACTGCCCCTGAAAAATACTTTCAATAACTACCAAGCAAGGCGATTTCATGAATAATAATTTTATTTAAATTTCATTAGTTTTTTTCAGATATTCGGAAAAAACCAAATAAAAAATTATATTTAATTTTCAATCGTTTTTTAGATATTCGGAGAAAAAAACCGAAGAGTTCTAGAGAATAATACAAAATCTCCCCGAAATATCATTCAGTCGTAGGTATAGCCCATCACTCGTTTCATTCGCTTCCGAGCGAAATGCCTCGTTTTATTCAGTCCATCTGCCCGCGGCTTCCTTTTTTATTACGGCCTCTGTTCGTTGATTTTCATACTGATGAGTCGCGATCCTAGAGAAGCCTGGAACAAAGAGGATGAATGAAAACCTACTTTCTGGCGTTTATATCCGGAAAGAGGAAGTCTATTCGTTGGGGTATCGCAGCTGTTTGCGATTTTCATTAACGAATTTCATTGTCGGTTTTAGAGTTTGAGAAGAAACCCCATGAATGACACGAATAATGATTTTTTTTTCGTTGCCTCGTTTTAATATTCTTCCATAGCTGCTGAATTTGAATATTTCATTATTCATATAGATAAGGACTTTTGGATTTGAATCTCGTTTAACGAGTGATCTTGGTTCGGTCTTTTGAACTCGACTTTGTTAGGTACCTGTGTGGAGTTTTCTGTCATCCATTCGATGAAACACTTGATTTCTGTGCGTTATCGATAAGTCAGGTGATGATTTTCATGTCAAATCAATATATCATGAGAAAAATAGGGATATGAGATGGTGTATACAGGTGAGGAAACTTCTCAAAAACCTTATATTAAAAATAGGTTCATTTTCAATCCATAAAAGTTTAAACATCATATAAACATGAAGTTCATAACCAATCCCAATAAGTAAACTTGTAGTTAGAGCAAGCAATACCTCGAATATAACGGGTTGACTTCTTGAGGCCGATTCTTGAATCTCAATCAAGAATTGAAAAGTATGAAACTTGTCATATGTTTATGACGATTTTCTAAGTTTTCTCAAGCATATGCAAAATTTGTAAGAGTTCTATTACCCATAAACTGAATGCAACATATCGAGAAATTTCAAGTCGGAATATTAACATAACCTCATCACCGTTTCGTTCGACTTAGCAACGAGTGGTACGGAGTATGAGAGATATAACATTCGAGTTTCGAGTCACATTCGGTTCCATGTTTATATTTAACTTAGAATATCGACGCAAAGATATGGCAATTGTCATACTCTTCAACTCTCAATCGAGACTCAAGAATCGGATCCAAGAGTTCGTTTTTTTCAAAAAAAAAAATTCTGTGCAAATGGTTTAAAAAAATTGGGAGAATGGGCAATGTTGTCACTTTTTTATATTCAAGAATTTCCTGGAAAATAAAATTGAGTGAAAAATGGAAAAATATCTATCATTGCGCATTCGCACAAAAGAATTGAGTACATCCCAAAGAAAATTTCAAAAAATACTCACTGAAGCCTGCAGAACGACACCCCGTTTTCTTCTATAAACGTCAACATTCCTCCGAATTCTGATATTTCACGAAGCTATTGGCAACGTTGGACTATGTAGACTGCATCACGGTGCCTGACCTTGAGATATTAACGAGGTTTAGTGAAACTTGAATGTTGCTGTGTTGCCTGGCCGTAAATTAGCACCACGTGGAATTGTTTACTGTTAAGAAGATTTCAATTTGGCAGAAATTTAAATTATTGATTGTTGGTTCTATTTCAGCCAAGTACATAGTTTTGAAACACTTACAATTATATATCGAGTATTTTTATGACATTCCAACATTCAAATTTTCAATGGACAGTGACAAAAACTAATGTGTTGGCTTTCGTTTCATCAGGAAGTATATCATGAACATGAGGAGCAATAATTATATAATTATTTTGATCAATTGTTTTGTTTACTGTCAATTCAACAGTTATTCCATTTACGAACTTCATTTTATGTGATTTGTGTATTCTATTTTATTTTTGTTCTTCGGAGGATATATTAATATATTATAATTGAAAAAACAGATTTGATGCGTATAATTTATCTTCTCCAGAAATAATTTTGAGGAACCATTTCGGAAAATTTTTCCATGGCCTCTACTAATAATCGTTTACTCATCCAAAGAGTCCATACCTCAGTTGTATTTGTCCGACTTAAGAATACTTCTCCCATAATATCGTGCAAACCATAATTTGATTATTTTCTGAAATATTTAGCGAACTTCGTCCATACTTTCCCGAAAACAAACATGAGGAATTCGCGATTACGAAAGCATGGACGAATTTAATCCAGTTTGTGGAAGTTCTATCTAGTAATCTTAATCAACAAACAGCTATCCTGATGTACTATGCTCACGGATTCTCAAAAATTAAAAAAGTGTGTTTCTTTTAGGGCAACTACAAATGCAATTTACATATTCATTCTCCAGAAAAAATATTTCCGCTTGGACAGGACGCAGTCATGTAGGCCCATTTTTTTAACATATAGTAAACTCACCTTGCCGTCTATCTATATTTATGAAATGGTTTCATCCGTACTTGATAACGAGAGCTTATTTTACCAATATAAAAGGGATCGTGAATACAACACGGGAAAGAAAGATGATTTGAAGCGACCAAAGCTAAAAAAAATTCATTTCCAAAAAAAAGTTGAATAAGTAAGTAACCATGTCAATAAGCAAAAATTGAAGATTTTTCTGATTATAAAAGCGTATTATAATGTATCGGAGTATTTAAACGTTTGTAGAATTTTCGTAATGTGATAGAATGCCATACTGTAGAAATCATATACAGTGTGTAGTAATTTTTGAGTGAAAATATAATATCTATCTATAATAATCATTTTCGGGTCCAAATTCGTAAAATCGTATTTTCCAATTATTCAGAAGATACTCAGAACTCTCCACCATTTTTACCTCGGTTATTTTCACAATGAATTAATTCAGTCGGGAGGTGGGTATAATGAAGCTCGAGTCCTGAACACCGTTTTCTGATAATTACCTCTTCTCCTCATAATAATTCAGTAGAGTAATTTTGTGTTTCCATTTACAGGTGAGCTTAACTTCCAACTGCAAGTTTGGTGTTGTCCCGAGGAAGGTATTGTATTCTATTATTTTCGCTTGAAGAAGTACATTTATCTATCTCAGTCATATTGCTTGATTTTGAGAATTTAACGATTCATAAATATGGATATTATTCATCTTATTGCATTTCAGGAGCTTATAATTATCTTTGAAAATTTTTGGCAGTTCTAACAAACATTCAAATGATGTGATTTTGTGTCATATCAAACAATTATTGCATACAGTGCATTTATCAATCATATGAGAACACAATTGTTAATATCCCTCCGATATTAACAAATGGCTCGTAACTTTATTTGACTATACAGGGTGAGTCTTTAAGTTGTACATTAATTTTAACCATAGATTCCTCTCATCAAATAAAACACTTTATATCTTTGTCATTTTTCCAGATTCGGCTCAGGTAAAAAGTTATAAGGATTCAAACATAGATATCTCTTACGGTGATTTCTTCTGGAGAATAACCAATCTAAGGTTTGAAATTCAAAGAAACAAGATTTAGAAAACTCATTTTCTGACTTAATTCTTATGATTTGGTGATTCGGCGTGTCCATAACTCCGTAACCGAGTCCGTAACTGTTTAAAGTAGGATGAAAATGATTACTAAAGAATATGTGTAATAGTTATAGAAAACTTCACACCAAAGTTCATCTCATTCGAAGTTACCATATCAAAGCTACAGGGGAATAACTGATTTTTTTCAGAAATTGAAACAGCCTGTATCTATTTGTTCGAGCCGAATCTGAAAAAAATGATAAATGAAAAAAGTGTTTTATTTGATGAGGGGAATCTATGGTTAAATTAATGTATAACTTCAAGACTCACCCTGTATAATTGTAATTTTATTTAAGTTTTCAGCTTAGGGTTGTAACCAAGGAACGAGCTTTCGATTGCCATCAAATTATCAGATAATAGACGACGTTAGTTTACAACCCAAAAAATTTGGTGGAATTTGCTAGCACTGAGGAAGGGTAATTTCAAAACAAATTCGACATGATGAGTTTCGCGTTATTTATAAATAACTTACTGCAAATTGGGCATCGGTTCCTCAAATCAGATGATTTGATCCAAATATGGGTATTTGTAAAGATCATCTCTGCTTAGCTGAAGTTTGAGTTGGGATTTCTGATTTCATGTCAAAAATATCAGGTTTTTATAATAAAAAAGGTTGATTACGGAATTTGATTGATGAAAATGCAATCTTTCAGTCAACAGAAGGGCAGTCGATTTTCTATGGTAGCCTATCCATTGCACAGACTGTTGCTTCTGCAACGAGGGAGTCTGTATTTTTTTGGTTCCCAGGAATATGCCCGAAATTCAATATTTTTGTTTTAAATCAATTGACACCGGCTTTAAGAGCATTTTATCTCAAGCCATCAATAAAGTATAATTTTGCATGACAGAAAACACTCAGATAAAATTCAAGCTCTTAGCATTCCAGGAATCGGAGCTTGATGGGTAGTTTACTTCGGTTATTCGAAGAATCCAGGCACCACATTTGACAGTTTATAGAATTTATCATCTTAGACCATTTAGGGAAATTTCCTTCACACATTTGTGCTCTCTCTTTCACACCAGCCAATCCGAGGTGTTTTTTCGGATTTTAGAAGGGCGTCACTTAATTCAGAAAAACCTATCAAAATTTATATCCACACAGAGTATCTATTATTGAAACCCCAAAACACCTGAATAAACCAATCCAGGTCAAAACACAGACCAATCTATATTTACTTTATGATCTATAGTAAGTTGTTTTTGCGCGTATGTTCTAGGTGAACAGCGTGCGATCGTTTTGTCCAAAAGTCTGTTTTTCTCGAATTTTTTTCCGAAAATTTTCTCATTGATAACCATGATGTAAGCAAAACATCTGCTCAACTGTGATCGTATTTACCAATGATGGCGTTACTTTTTTCATTCGAATTCAAAGCACAGAATATTTATATCCTTTTATTTAAATCTTGCTGACGTCCACGTCCACAGCGTGCTATCTTTTGTCCAAATTTCCGTCCTTTCCGATGATTGAGCCGAAAATGGTCTCAAACGACTAGATTGGACTCACTGATGACGAATCCGGGGTCAAAATCGATTCTGTCCGGCCGGCTGGCCGGCCGTGGACACGATAACTGTCGAAGGGAGTGAGCTAGCAACTTGTTACTTTCAGGGTAGGTCGTGCATTGGAATGCCACGGTTAAGTTCTTTAATGGGCCAAATCGATCGAACAGTTTCGGAGTTATAGCCACTTGAAATTTCGTAGTTATTTAATTTTGATTTCAGAAACTACTTGAGCGATTGGATTTAAACTTGGCAAATAGGTGGAGTATTATGACGCGCAACTTCGAGCCAAATTTTGTCAGAATCATAATGTCAGTAAATCAAACAAAAAATTTTTTTTCAAAATTTTTTCCCAATAATATAATCATATCCGAAAAAAAAAGTCACTCGGACTTTGAGCTTCACATTTCACAGCAGTGTACGGAATTTCAGTCCGATACGATCATAAGTTTTGGAGATATTGGGAAAAAATATTTCAAATTTCGTGGTTTTCCTCTTGATTTCGTTGTTTTTTTCGGTATAACTCAAGAAATACTAGTTCAATCCTGATAAAAAAAAATTCTGTTATTTTCATATCATATCATCCTCATTAAATTCTGTATGAACCTTCGAACTGTGATTTTTCGATGAAGTACTGGATTTCAATTCGATCTGATCTGTATTTTTGGAAATATTGGGAAAATAAAATTTCGAATGCGTATATCTGCGGAATCATTGGGTGGATTTTACCCATTCACGAATTCGGCCTTCGTAATTAAGATCCAAACCTTCTCTACAAATATAGAGTTTCTAAGTTGTTTCTTTCGGAAGTTATTGTGTTTTCGCAGTCCGCCGTTAGGCCGACGGTGAACACAATAACTTCCGGCAGAAACGACTTGGAAACTCGATATTTGTAGAGTAGAGCTTCAAATTTCACAGCAGTGTACGAAATTTCAGTTCGATACGATCATAAGTTTCGGAGATATTGGGAAAAATTATGTCAAATTTCGTGGATTTCTTCTCGATATCGTTGTTTTTTTCGGTATAACTCAATAAATACTAGTTCAATCCTGAAGAAACTTTGCAGCTAGTTTGAAGATGCTGAAAGACAACTTTATGCAAAATTTCGTGATGATCGTGTCATTAGAACAATTTGAAGAAAAAATTTCTGTGATTTTCTGATCATATCATCCTCATTAAATTCTGTATTAACCTGCGAACCGTAATTTTTCGATGGAGTACTGGATTTCAATTCGATCTGATCTGTATTTTTGGAAATATTGGGAAAATAAAATTTTGAATGGGTTATCTGCGGAATCATTGGGTGGATTTTACCCATTAACTAATTCGGCCCTCGTAATTAAGGTCCGTTTCGTTTCAATGGTTCGTTAATTTTTGGGGGAAGGGTTGAACGTCTACCCTCGGCGTGAACATGTTTTGTGGCAGATTTAGTCGAAAGTGACTGTAGTAACCGGTTACACCCGATATTTACCTCAACAACCCCTCGAATAAATAAGTAAGTAATTCATAAATCCACCCCTCGTCAGGCAAACAGGAAGCAAACACATTCAACAGGTCGCAGATGATAGGTGCGTGCGATGAGTCAGATAAATGTACGCGAATATCTGTGTTTATATTATCCCGATAGTTTATCAAACGTTCAAGCCAAGCGTGTTGGCATCACTGTGAATCACAAATATTATCAATTCATCGAAAGCGACGTTGGGAAAGGATTGATTGGATATTAATGGTTTCATTCAATTACATTCTTTCTAGGGTATAAACGGATTGGAATGAACGGAAATATATCTGTCATTATGACACATTCACTATCATTTTACCGGATCATTAGGATTCGTCCATATTGTTACCAAAGAATTTTCAGCTCTAATACGACGATTCAACCTTTTAAGAGCAAATACTACCACGTGCTGGTAAATTACAGCTTCGCACATTTCGGCAACACAGGCACTTTCACGTCTCATTTAACCCCGTTAATATCTCAAGTCACCTGCGTACGGTGGTCATGCTTTAGCGTTGCCAATAGCCTTGAGAAGTATTAGAATTCGGAGAAGGCTGACCGTAAACACAATTATTTCCGAAAGAGACAACTTAGAAACTCGATATTTGTAGAGTAGGTTTGGATTTTAATTACGAGGACCGAATTCGTGAATAGGTAAAAATCCACCCTACGCTAATATTTTCGAAAATACAGATCAGATTGAATCGAACTACAGTACCTACTTTATCGAAGAATGAAGTTCGAATGTTCTGGCTGAAATTCATGAAGATATTATGATCAGAAGATCACGGATTGTTGAATATTTGAAAAAAAAAATTTGAAATTTTTTTCAAATTGTTCTAATGACACGATCATCGAATAATTTTGCACAAAGTTGTATATTAGCATTTCCAAGTTAGCTGCCAAGTTTCATTATGATTGGAAAAGTATTTTTTTGAGTTATTCCGGAAAAAGATAACTTTGTCTTGAAAAAATTTCAAAAAGCACTGCCGTGAAGGCAGCAACTTTTGCGCGCATGTTCAATGTAATGACCGCTTCAGCAACGAATTTGAACATGCACGCAAAAGCTGCTGCCTTCACGGCAGTGCTTTTTGAAATTTTTCACTGATAAATTACTGGATTTCAATTCGATCAAATCTGTATTTTTGGAAATATTGAAAAAATAAAATTTTGAATAGGTATATCTACGGAATCATTGGGCGGATTTTACCCATTCACGAATTCGACCTTCGTAATTAAGCCCCAAACCTACTCTACAAATATCGAGTTTCTAAGTAGTCTACAAATATCGAGTTTCTAACGGCCGACAGCGTAAACACAATAACTTCCGAAAGAAACAACTTAGAAACTCGATATTTGTAGAGAAGGTTTGGACCTTAATTACGAAGGCCGAATTCGTGAATGGGTAAAATCCACCCAATGATTCCGTAGATATACCCAATCAAAATTTTATTTTTCCAATATTTCCAAAATACAGATTAGATCGAATTGAAATCCAGTACTTCATCGAAAAATAACAGTTCGAAGTTTCTTACAGAATTTAATGAGGATGCTATGATAAGAAAATCATAGACAGTTTTTTTTTCAAATTGTTCTAATGACACGATTATCACGAAATTTCGAAAAAAGTTGTCTTTTAGCATCTCAAAACTAGCTGTGAAGTTTTATCATGACTGAATCAGTATTTCTCGAGTTATACCGAAAAAATCAACGATATCGAGAAGAAAACCTCGAAATTTGACATATTTTTTCCCGATATCTCCAAAACTTATGATCGTATCGAACTGAAATTTGGTACACTGCTGTGAAATGTGAAGCTCAAAGTGTGAGCGGGTTTTATTTTTGGATACGATGAATGGTTTCCGGAAAAAAAAATTGGCTCAAAGTTGCGCGTCGTTATACTCCACCTAACTGCCAAATTTGAATCCAATCGCTCAAGTAGTTTCTGAAATGAAAAATAAATAACTTCAAATCTTCAAGTGCCTATAACTCCGAAACTATTCGACCGATTTGGCCCATTAACGAATTTAACCGCAGCATCCTGATGCGCAACATATCCTGAAAGTTTCAAGTTGCTAGCTTGCTTCTGTCGACAGTTATCGTGTCTACGGCCGGACGACTAGCCGGACAGAATCGATTTTGTCACCGGATTCGTCATCAGTGAGTCCAACCTAGTCGATTGAGACCATTTTCGGCTCAATCATCGAAAATTACAGACATTTGGACAAAACGATAGCACGCTGTTCCCCTAGAACATGCGCGCAAACACACGAAATTTGTAGAATGTTCTGAAATATGAAGCTCATGGTACTACCAAAATTTTTTCAAAAATTTACTGGCAGCACGATCTCAACGAAATTTCGCGAAAAGTTGCAAGTCCTTATCAGGAAAATAACCTCAAAACTTCTAATGGCTATAACTCTGAAATCATTCGACCGATTTTGCCCATATTAACGAAATCAACCCTCTCTTCTGAAATGCAATCAACCCTCAAATTTTCATGTCGATAAATTCCTCCGTACTCCCGGGATCGTGCGTACGGACGGCCGGACATTATAGTTTTTGACGCCAGATTCGTCATCAGTGAGTTCAACCTAGTAGTTTGAGACCATTTTCGGCTCAAAATTCGAAAATTACCAAGTGTACAATATAAGGCTTCTACTCATGAGTTTTTCAGGCAGACATACTTGCAATCTGAAGATGCATAGACATAAACCTGCGTAAAGAAACTATCAAAATGTGACATAGTGGTCCATTCTTATGGTCAAGCTGCTATCAAAGCATTGAACTCCTAGGTAATCGCCAAGGGGAACTCAATGAAGTAGGTAAGAATAACAAGGTCTCTTTTGTCTGGGTTCCTGTCACTTAGGAACCAAAGGAAACTTAAAGGCTAACACAGTAGCCAGAATGGGAGCACAAACGCCCCTCATCTGACCCAGAACCTTTCTTTGGTTTAGGCGAATGCACTTATGAGAAAGAGTTTTGGAGAAGAAGAGAAACACTTGGGAGGAATTTTCAAAGAATAGATCATTCCGAGAGTTTTTTCGGAACTTTAAATATTGCAAGGCCCAAAATGTATTTGGATCCCAGTTAGAATAAGTTACGCCTACCCACAGCTTTCCTCTGTCGCCCAAGAAAGCATATTATGAGGAGAATGTGGGCTTTTAAGCATCTGACGATTGTAGATTCTGTTAGGAAGAAGAGGAAACTTCTGTTCTCCTAGTAACAGTATGCCTCTCCCTTTAAAACCGGCGAACAGAATATCTTGGACAGGGTAATTGTAAGAAGAATAAGGACTCAGCTGCCTTGAGTCCCTCAGAGACACGGTAGTTTGTTCATTGGATCTCTACAGTTGGAGGGCGAGCAGTAGGTAGGGGAGTTACGAAAACAGCTCTGATGGCGGGGCACAACAGTCCTCGAGAGCAACCAGGATTCTACGTAGTACTGAATAACGACTAGGCAACACAACCACATTCAAGTTTCATTAAACCTCGTGAATATCTCAAGGTCAAGCATCTGAATCGTGGTGTACATGTTTACATGTTGCCAATAGCCGCGTGAAATCTTAGAATTCGGAGAAATTCCGACGTTTATAAGAAAAAACGGGGTGTCGTTCTGCTATCGTCAATGAGTATTTTTAGAAAATTTTTTTGGGATGTACTTAATTTTTTTGTGAGAGGGCGCAATGTTAGTTATTTTCCCATTTTTCACTCCATTTCAGTTTATATTTTTCCTTCAGCCGGAATTGCGTTTACTTGGGAATAACCTTCGATGAAACCAGTACTGATGCAAAGGAAATTGAAATACGTATCGTCCAGGCAAAGAAGGTAATCGGCTGTCTCAATGGAATATTGTGAAGTAAGGAAATATTGAAGAGAACCAAAATCAATATATAGGAGACCATGATAAAAAGTGCACTACTGTATGGTGCCGAAACATGGAGAATAACAGAAAAACACAAGAAAAAGGTGGAGGTGGTGGAAATGGACGCGATAAGACGATCATTATGTATTTCAAAAAAGGACCACATAGAAAAAGAGAACAAAAAGATTATGGAAATCGAAGGTAACATACACGGGACATAGAAAATGAACAGCTAACATAAACATTAACAGCGTACCATGGTACGGAAATGTAAGACGTACGCCTGAAACAAGACTCCCAAAACGAGTTGAATCATGGCAGCCCGCACAATCGAGAAAAAGAGGAAGATCCAAGATAGAGTGACAAAACTCCGTACACAAATCCATGAGTGAAAGGAACTCAGGAGAAGAAGACTGAGGGGATAGGAAGAAATGGCGATTAGGCGTCGGACACATAGGTACATACTTGATGAAAAAACGGAGGGTCGGGGGGTCACAATATATTTTTTTTTCAATTTGATTGCCTCATGAAAAAAGTTGAAACACACTGCCCTAGGACGAAAACGTCAAAATCAAATCAACTCAAAGAAGTAAAATACAGGAGAAAATAATGGATTTGCATATCAAATTGACGTTTTTCCCCTAGTGGTCAGTTCCGTAATTATACGTAAATAAATTGATACGATAGAGCATTGATATCAAATCTGTTCATATGGGATGAATATATACGGTCTCTAAATATTGAATCGATTAATCACTCTTGCTGCGAAATAGCCAACGAAAATTACCATCCGTTGTATTTGAATCAAAATTGGAATGCATTGGCACATTGGTATTAAATCTTGTTAGTGGGCCAAAAATGCAGTTTTCACGACTGCCAATTATGCAAAACCCTCAGTGTTTCTATAGGATATTCACTGACTCGTTTTAAATCGGACTGATTTGAAGTTAATATGCGATGATTTTCATTTCAGGATATCACTACATCATAAAATCAGTTCCTGGAATGAAATTGCTTTATTCGTTATCAGTGGATACTCGGTATTGGTTTCGAAATGCTGAAACAGGTCTGTTTCATTTTAATATATTCGGGACAAGCGATTTAGCTCATGGACAGAGTGGTCCTCCATTCAGGTGCTGACCGTGACCAACGTTGCTGATTCGATAAGAAACTTGGTAATTAGTTGAGAAAGAAAATTGTGCTAGAATCACTTCATTAATGTCAATTAGAAAGACATTTTCATGAGCTTGTGCTTGGGAATAGCGCGTAATTATTTTGTCTAAATGTCTGCAGTGTTAAAATTTTTGCCGCAAATAGTTCAAAACAACTGATGAAGAATCCGCGTCTGTCTGACCGACCGGAAGCATGCCCAATTTTGGACAGAAAAAACTTTTAAACTTTCGTGGAAGCTTTGGGTTCGTCAATGGGACAAATGGGCCAAATAGTTTCGAGTTCATACTTACTGGAATTTGGAGGTTAATTCCTCAATATCTGGGAAATAAATGATAGAATCGAATTGAAACTTTTCAATAAGTTGTAGAAAGACGCGCAACTTATTTTTTACGCGCTAGGGAACAGTGCGTTATCATTTCGTCGTGATGTCTCTAATTTTCGAGTTTTGAGCTGAAAATTGTCTTGAACGATTGGTTTGAACTCCCTGAAGAAGAATCCGAGGTCAAATTCAGTTCGACCGTCCGTCCGGGTGTGCTCTAACTTTCGAAGAAAAAGACTCAGCGCCTTGAAATTGTCAGATTAGGTTTGGAGTCCAAATACCTCGGTTGAGTTCGTAATGGGCCAAATATGCCTAATGGTTTATGTTACAGCCATTTGAAATTTTGATATTTCAATAACTTAAAAAATATTTATATGATCGAAATGAAACTTGGTTGGAAGATGAACAGTGTCAATAAGAAAAATAATTCTTGGAGAAATTTAAAAACAAAATTTTTTTTCCTGAAAATTTTCATGTTTCATTTGAATTTCACTGAAATTTCCAAGTCGCGATGTGAACAAGCGCGTAAAAGCTGCTGACTAACGTCAGTGCTTTTCTAGGTTTTCTTTCCATTTTCGATAATCTTTTGGGCTGAAATTCTGGGAATAAGACAAAAAGTTTCAAATACATTATTTAAATATTGTGAATTCGAACTTTTTCGAAGTGAAATTAACCATCTAAAATGTGTACCATAATTTTGTGTGAAATAATAATAATAAATCCTATAATCCTGACATCGCTGCGCCATAATTTTATCTTTGACATCTGACAACACTAGTTTGAGTTCAGGTGCGGTCGGATTGGTTACTGCTGTTCGTTGGGTCCACGAACGTCTTTTGTGTGTACATTATTATGTCTGGATGATGTTATAGACTTTACCTTGTTGGTATTTTCTTCGTGTGTTAGGATTCTCAATGAATATAGTCAACAACATTCTTGAACTAAATTTCGATTGGCAGGATGAGCTGCAACTAGCCGATTTAGAACTGGGCTGGCCCTTGCCAGTTATCACAAACTTGTCGCCGAAAACAGATCTTTACTCTACGTTTTTCAATAGACATTTACAAAAAAAAATAACTGGATATGTGAGTGTGAATTAAAAATTTGTTATATTGTTTTCCGTGTTTGTTATTTTATTAAGTTGACTCAGGAATGGATCTCAACTGTGCAAGATGAGGAATTACTGAGTTTCACCATCTTCCAGAAAAAATGAGGAAACATGAATCGTCTCGTGATCACATCGATTCTTGCACTGCCTTTGCCTCACTTGGTAAGGTAAATTTTATGTCCCAGTTAAGCTCTGCGTATAGTGAAAGCAACATTTTACATAATATGTGGTCGAATGAAATAGACACATATAAAAAAAATCTATTATGTAAAATACTGTAGCACTTCCCCGCTGCAAGAGATTGCTCTGAGAATCAAGGAATATTCAAACAGCTAATTGATCTCACTGCAGAGCTTGACAAAACTAAAATTTTCTTCGGAGAAAAATGTTCTGTGCTGTCCTACTCTTTTTTGCGCGCATGTTCTAGGGGAACAGCGTGCTATCGTTTTGATCAAATGTCTGTAATTTTGGATGATTGAGCCGAAAATGGGCTCAATCGACTAGGTTGGACTCCCTGATGACGAATCCGGTGTCAAAATCGATTCTGTCCGGCCGGCCGGCCGGCCGGTTGGCCGGCCGTAGACACGATAACTGTCGAACGAAGTGAGCTAGCAACTTGAAACTTCCAGGGTAGGTCGCGCATTGGAATGCCGCGGTTAAGTTCGTTAATGGGCCAAATCGATCGAATAGTTTCGGAGTTATAGGCATTTGAAGTTTTGAAGTTATTTATTTTTTATTTCAGAAACTACCTGAGCGATTGGATTCAAACTTGGCGGTTAGGTGAAGTACAACGACGCGCAACTTTGAGCCAAATTTCGTCAGGATTATATTGTTGGTTATTTTTAAAAAAAATTTTTTTCGAAATTTTTTTCCAAAAAAATTTTTTTTTCGGAAACCATTTATCATATCCAAGAAAAATTATACTCACGCTTTGACCTTCTAATTTCACAGCAATGCACCAAATTTCAGTTCGATACGATCATAAGTTTTGGAGATATCGGGAAAAAATATGTCAAATTTCGAGGTTTTCTTCTCGATATCGTTGATTTTTTCGGTATAACTCGAGAAATACTGATTCAAGCCTGATTAAACTTCACAGCTAGTTTTAAGACGCTGAAAGACAACTTTATGCGAAATTTCGTAATAATCGGGTAATTAGAACAATTTGAAAAAAAAATTTATATGATTTTCTCATCATATCATCCTCATTAAATTCTGTATGAAACTTCGAACTGTTATTTTCGATGAAGTACTGGATTTAAATTGGATCTGATCTGTATTTTTGGAAATATTGGAAAAATAAAATTTTGATTGGGTATATCTACGGAATCATTGGGTGGATTTTACCCATTCACGAATTCGGCCTTCGTAATTAAGGTCCAAACCTTCTCTACAAATATCGAGTTTCTAAGTTGTTTCTTTCGGAAGTTATTGTGTTTACGCAGTCGGCCGTTAGGCTGACCGTAAACACAATAACTTCCGGAAGAAACGACTTAGAAACTCGATATTTGTAGAGTAGGTTTGGGGCTTAATTACGAAGGTCGAATTCGTGAATGGGTAAAATCCGCCCAATGATTCCGTAGATATACCCATTCAAAATTTTATTTTTACAATATTTCCAAAAATAGAGATCAGATCGAATTGAAATCCAGTACTCCATCGAAAATAACAGTTCGAAGTTTCATACAGAATTTAATTAGGATGATATGATGAGAAAATCATATAAATTTTTTTTTTCAAATTGTTCTAATAACACGATTATCACGAAATTTTGCATAAAGTTGTCTTTCAGCATCTTAAAACTAGCTGTGAAGTTTAATCAGGACTGAATCAGTATTTCTCGAGTAATACCGAAAAAATCAACGATATCGAGAAGAAAACATCGAAATTTGACATATTTTTTCCCGATATCTCCAGAACTTATGATCGTATCGAACTGAAATTTGGTACGCGCGCACGTTCAAATTCGTTGCTGAAGCGGTCATCTACATTGAACATGCGCGCAAAAGTTGCTGCCTTCACGGCAGTGCTTTTTGAAATTTTTGAAAGATACAAATATGTTAAATATAAGTCTTAGGGTGTGGTACACGCGAAAAATTTTGAACTTTTCCCCCACCCATGCCACTCAACCTACAATCTTTACTATTCGCGCCCCTCCGACCTCATACATCACGACACGCCATTGGTACTTTCTGATATAAACGGCGAAACAGCAGCGCTGAAAATATTCTAGTTAGAGCCAACAGATTTTCATGTCCAGGAAACCAAATTTTCTTTAAGAGCGTACGTTCCCGTTCTCCATAAAAGCCCAGGGTGCCAACGATGTGGGTCACCCTGTAGAGGTTTTCTTTATAAAATCCGCAATCATCCATGTACGAGTTGAAAACATTTCCACATTCTTCTACTTGACATTACGAATCCAATGAACTATCATGCGTATCGAAACCGGCATTATCAAGAATTAACAGTCTATAATAATATATGTAAATGATTCAGGCTATCACTTCATCATCGAAACATTCAGTTACACAAACATTCCCGCTTTGACGATTCTGTGTACCAGTGGAATTCCAGCTGTCGTCATCTATGATTGATATTCGGGAAGCGACCGCAAATGGATTGTGGAATCATATTCCCCGTTTCTATCTGGTTCAGAACAGGAAAATATGAATGCCTTCATTCCCCGATGATTCCGATTTTAGAATCCCATCAATTCCCTGTTCACGCACCGATTCCAGTCAAATTAATGGTGAATCACTTATGGCTCCATCACTAACAGACCGACAAATGTGGAATTAGCAGATTGTCGATTGTGCATCGAGTGCTGTATTATTTTCTGGATTGGAGATGGAGCATATAGACGTGATCCACTAAGTCTTTTGCGCCCTTGTTCTTAGGAAAGAGATATTTATCATATAGCTCAAATATGAACTTTTGAATTTTGACGTTCAATCGAATGCTTCGTTTTCGGAATACTGTATACCGGGTGTTCCTAAATTGGATGTACAAACAAAGAGAGGAGGTTCCTTGCGTAATTTGGAGAAAAAGTCCCATAAACTTGGAACTAGGGAACAGCGCGTTATCGTTTTGTCACCATGTCGAAAAATTTTCGAATTTTGCGCTGAAATTGGTCTCAAACGACTAGGTCGGACTCGCTGATGAAGAATCCGTGGTCAAATTTGAATCTGTCTGGCCGTCAGTGTTCTAAATTTCGAAAGGAAGGTCCTAGAGTCTTGAAATGTTCAGGTTAGGTTTCGATCCTGAATATCTCGGTTGAGTTCGTTACTGGGCCAAATCTGCCGAATGGTTTTTGTGTTTTTTGAAATTTTGATTTTCCAATAACTCGAAAAATATTCATCAGATCGAAATGAAACTCGGTTGGAAAATGAACAGTTTCAATAAGAAGAATTATCCATGGAAAAATTTGAAAAAAAAATGATTTTCTTTCTGAGATTTTCATATTTCATTTGGATTGCACCGAAATTTCCAAGTAACCACGTCCCAATGTGAACAAGCGCGTCAAAGCTGCTGACTTCACGTTAGTGCTGTTCTAGGTTTTATTCCCATAGCATCTTCATTTCACAAGATATTCAACTGAAATTTGGCACATATATTACATTTTAGAGCCACACAATGTGACCTCGGATTTCGATTACAAATCTACAGGGTGAAATTCATACCGGAAAAATGGCAACTGTTAGTTTGAAAATTTTTGCGCGCATGTTCTGGGGAACAGCGTGCTATAGTTTTGTGCAAGTGACTGAAATTTTCGAATTTTAAGCCGAAAATGGTCTCAAACGACTAGGTTGGACTCATTGATGACGAATTCGGTGTCAAAATCGATTCTGTCCGGCCGGCCGGTCAACGAGGGTCGAATTCGTGAATGGGTAAAATCCGTCCAATGATTCTGTAGATTTACCCATTCCAAATTATATATCCTCAATATTACCAAAAATACAGATTAGATCGATTTGAAAACCAATACTTTATCGGAAAAAATCTGAAAAAGCACTGCCGGTAGCAGCTTTTGCGCGCGTGTTCAAAGGATATCATCAAAAGTGAGCATACGCGCAAAAGCTGCTGACTTCACGTCAGAGCTTTTCTAGGTTTTTTGAATGCACGTGACGTCTTCTTGCAATAAACTGCATATATTCCTCGTCTTTCCCTTCATCATCTTGCATTCACTCCATAGCCTCTCTGCAAATTATCGACAAAAGTCAAAGCAAATGCCCCGTTCTTCGAAATGTTTTATGTAAGCAAGCGCTAGAATTTTTTTTTTTTTCACTAACGCCATTATATAATATTTCAAACAGACACAATGAATATTTTTGTGTGAATTATCGCTTATTATTTACTCCCCAGAATTATGCAGTGATCGAGATTTTGAGATTGTCGAATTCCATCAGGACAGCATTTTGCCGCGTAATATTTTATTTTAACAGCTGTGAGAAAACGAAATTTTCGACAGATTATACGTCATATCTATACGTGATCCATCTAGTATCTAGTTCAAATATGCTAAATATGAGATAGATGAAGTTCACAAATTTTGTACATATGAAACAGTGATTTCCCAGAATTGTCCTGCAGTTGCACTTGTTCCATTAAACTAATGAATACCAAGAGAAGCAGTGACGTGAATTCAGACGCTTTTCTAAGAAGAAGCTTCGTTATTCTAGGTACCAAACTTCATGGCCTCTCGTTATTTTGTCGTATCTGATTCCGATTTCGAGAAAAAAATTCGATTCTCTCAAAATTCTCAGACTTCTCCGAATTGTCGTAAAATCCAGTCAATAAGCTGCGGTGAATGAATTTATCAGTTTTATGGATATTTTCTGATCTATAGCAATCAATGAGTCCTAAAGAATCTCTATGAACTCGTGAACATCTTGTGTCCCATTTTTTTAGATGTAACTATAATCGTTGGAATGAAATTTTTACTTACTCACCTACTTTACTTGAAGAAAACTCAAACATTCACACCTTGTATCTCGAAATGAAACGTTTGCAGACCCATGTTTATGGGACTTTTTCCCATAAATTTATGTGAAGAATCTCCCCTCTTCATTTGTAGCTGCAATTAAGGTGATGACAACACCCTGTATAGTATTCCTGGGAATAAAAAATTTCCAGAAAAGCACTGAAGTGAAGCCAGCAGCTTTTGACCTCATATTCAAATTCGTCTGTTCGCGTAATTCCCCTGCCGAATGCGCCTCTATTACTTCCTGATGGAAAAATTTGGTGATCTTCTAGTCATAGTATCCTCACGAAATTCTGCATGAACCTTCAAGCTGTTATTTTTCAAACAAGTACTGCAATTGAATTCGATCTTATCTGTATTTTTGGAAATATTGGGAAAATGAAAGTTTGAATGGGTATATCTACGGAATCATTGGGCGATTCTACACGTTTACGAATTCGCCCTACGTAATAAAGCCCCAAACCTATCTCTATATGGAATATCTTAGCCGTTTCGTTTAGAAAGTTATTCTGCTTACCGGCCTAGTGACCGATGGTGAACACAATAACTTCCGGAGGAAGCAACTCAGAAACTTGATATTTATAGAGTAGGTTTAGACCTTGATTACAAAGGCCGAATTCATGAAGGGGTAAAATCACCCAACAATGCTTACGTAGATATGCCCATTCAAAATTCTATTTTCCCAATGGTTCCAAGAATACAGACAGGATCGAATTTAAATCCAGCTCTTAATCGAACAATGACAGCTTCAACGCAGATCGCAGAATATCGAATATTTGAAGAAAAAAATTTTTTTCAATGTTCAAATGACACGATCATCACGAAATTCTGCATAAAGTTGTTCATCAGCATTTTCGAACAAGTTATCAAGTTTCATCATGATTGAATCAGTTATATTTGAATTATTTCGGAAAAATCAACGATACTCCGAGTTAAACCACAAAATTCGACAGTTTTTTCTCAATTTCTCCGAAAATAATAATCGCATAAAACTGGAATTCGGTGAGAAGGGAGAGAGAGGATAGGACACGTAATGGCGAATTGAACAGATCTTTTTCCGCCGAAAATTCAAATGTTTGAAGGTGATAAAATTTTTTCACCATTCTTATGGATAGAATATGCGATTCCAATAATAAGAGAATACAGGCGTGCCACCTATTTGATAAGCAACCTACCCTAAACATTTTATGTCGTTAACTCATTCTTGAAATAGATTGCTCGCTCAACACTTGGTGAAACAATTTTCAATTTAAAATATCTTGTTGACATGCATGTTTCGGGTTTTACCCCATTTTCAAAACTGAAACGAGATACGTAGATGACGTTTTTTGTATTTGGACTGGCTCAGCTTCTGAACTGAAATCTTTCCTACGATTGATCAATTCATTTTATAGTTCTGTTCAATTCACTTTGGAAATAGAGAATGACAATAAATCACCCAATTTTTTAGATATTCAAATCGAAAGGGTAGATGACCATCTTGAATTTGATATATACAGAAAACCCACTTTTTCTGACACTCTCATTCATAACAGTAGTTCACATCCATATCGAATTAAAATGTCAGCGTTTCATTCCCTTGTAAATATATTAATTTCAACTCCGTTGTCAGATAATAATTTCAAAAAAGAAGTTGGAGTGTTAAAATTATTAGCGAAGAACAATGGCTTCTCCCCTGACATAATAGATAAATTTATATTTAGAAAACAACATGATAGACTGTTAAGAAGTATTTACCCAAGTCCTTTCGAAAACCATATAAAGAAATTTGTATATGTCAACTATATTCTGCAAGTAAGCGACAAAATTTGTAATAGGTTAAGACGAAATAATATTGATAAAATATGTACAAATAAGAAGAACTTAAGATCAATGTTCTCTAGTGGTAAAGATCGACTGAATCATTCATAAAAAAGTGGTTTATATAAACTTTTCTGTGACGAATGCCATGCATTTTATATTGGTCAGACCGGTCGTTCTCGCAAAGTGAGAGCGGAAGAACATAAGAAGTCAATTCTTCAAAACAAATCCACAACTGGCTTCTCCACACATTGGATAACTTGCAACCATTTCATAGATTTTAATAAAACAACAATCTTGCATGAAGGAGAGAAAGGAAAAAGACTAGATCTTCCAGAAATTTCGGAAATATCATCGGCACATAAAACAAAAAATACCAATTGTTAATGATCAATTGGAGTCTCGCTTATCTCCGGTGTTCACATCTGTAATGTGATGTATTTTTGTGTAGTCCCATGTATTCTCGTTTCAGTTTTGATATTGGGGTAAAACCCGAAACATGCATGTCAAGAAGATATTTTAAATTAAAAATTGTGAACGTAGTCAAGTGTTTTATTTGTTTTAATGTTGACTCATTGGTTTGAAATTTTTCGACAGAATAGAATTTGACCTATTCGTGAACCAGTTTTTGACTGAATAAAGCTCTGGTTCGAGAACAAACGCGTATAATGGTTGTATCTGTAAGCCAAGCAGCGTTGGGCGGAATGATACGTGGAGGGGTGATCACTTTGTATTATGTGAGTTATTTCCGAATACCTCCGGTTTTAATTCAGGGTGAATGAAGAAGGGTTGTTGTCTGCATGTTGGTGCCTTGAATTTTTCAATTTAACGTTCCATCTCAAGTTGAAAATTATCAAGCGAAATCCCGCTAACGGGGCATGTCGTTGAAATGGTGATTTGTTATCGTCTTGGAGACGAATGAGGCAATCTTCTAGTACTCCATGACCTCGTTCCAAATCGAATTCAAAAGCGCCGTCTTCACCCTGATAATCGCAGAAGTTCAAGTGTATGATATACCGAGTGACACGAGAATACAAACAATCTTGATTTATTACTCGGATGGTATCCTTGCGTATACGTCTCAGTAATTCCCTTGTTCGTTTTTATCTTCTTGGAGCAACAATGATTCAAGCAAAATACTTGTCGTTAACGTAACGAGATAATTTTGAAAGGGGTTGTTCGTTTGCGTTGTGGGCTTCTGCGACACGGAACTCGTAGTTCAAGTTTTCGTGTGCTTCACATATCCTCAGTACTGTTGTTATTGGTGATACAAAATTCTCGTTTTCGAGATACGGGGTATAGGTTTAGTTAGTAACGGGAATGAGGACTGAGGTAATTAGAAAAACCAAACTTTCGCCGACGTTTCGTCTATATTTTTAGACTTTCTCGAGGCTCATTTTAGAGTTGCTCTATATTAAAGGTGGTAAAATTGGCAATAAACATAATTGAAACTGTGGAGTTACAAAGAATTCCGACAAACGACAAACATAATACATAAGTCAATGGTTAAAAACATTCATTGGTAAATATCACAAATATTTAAGACATCTGGTCTACTCTTTCATGAGTTACCTACTACATTGCATCGACTTATAAATTCTGAATAAACTACTATACAATGAGCTAAGACCTTGTGTATCCATTCTACTGTTGATTGTTTTGTGAAGACTAATCTGTATCATCTCACTCACACATCTTTTTTTATAATTTGTTTCTCGGTCTAAGATTGAAACACTGTCAAATCGAAAATTATGTTCACTGTCGAAATGATGACGGGCCAATGCCGTCTTCTCAGGTGCATCCTTGTTTCTCTCTATACAATCATACTTTGATTTATTCTACTAGAGAGGTATTGTCTAGTTTGCCCAATATAGCAAGCGTCACACTGGGAACAAGGTATACAATAAATTAGATTAGAACATTGGAGTTTAGGAATCGGATCTTTAAGCTTCGTGAACAGAGAATTTACAGTTTTTAAGGTATAGAACGCTGGTGTAACGGTTGTATTACTTTCTTTAAAAATTCGTTTTAATCCTTCCGAAAGTCGTGGAATATAGGGAAATCTAAAATATAATCGCAATGGCTCATCGACAACTCGTCACGAACGGATGGTGAGAATCAAGATAACATCAGAGCTCAAGCTACTAATTTAATCACAAATATCTGCCAACATGGAGACAGACAATATTTTCATCGTGATCCTATACTGAAAGATTTCAAGATAACAAGATCATTTTTTGAAAAACATCCAGAAATCCTGTTATCACGTTCTGACAAGGGAAATTCGACTGTTTCGATGTACAGAGATGAATATTTGGTGGAGATGAAATTGATGTTGAGTGATGAAAGAGTTTACGCGAGAATACCGAGAGATCCTACCAGGAGATATCAGACTTTGTCTAACGAACTTGTGAAACAACTTAAGGAGAACAATTGTATAGATGAAGGATTGTCGAAAAAGTTGAGGACACATAACTCGGTATCACCTAGAATATATGGTTTGAGGAAGACTCATAAAGAAGGAATCCACATAAGACCGATAGTTAGCTGCATTATGGCTCCTTCATATAATTTACCCCAGTTCATCAGTGAGCTGTTAACACCTTTTACGACTACGTTTGAACATAAGATTAAAAACTCATATGAATTTGTAGATTTTTGCGGGTCGGTTCATCTGGACCCTGGCTACATTCTTGTTTCTCTGGATGTTGTTTCGTTATTTACAAACATTCAAAAAGAATTAGCTATTGCTATTGTAAGAAAGAGATGGCACATAATTTCCGCTTACACTGAGATTACGAAGAATGTGTTTTTGCAGTTGGTCGAGTTTTTGTTTGACTCTAGTTTTTTCTGTTTCGAGAATAACTTTTATCGACAGTTACAGGGCACTGCAATGGGAAACCCAGCATCACCGGCGATTGCTGATTTGGTCATGGATGACCTGATAGAAGTTTGTCTTGGTAAACTTGATTTTTATGTTTCTTTTGTGAAAGTTTTTGTGGACGATACTTTTTTGGCTGTGCCCGAAGACAAGATTGATTGTGTTCTTTCTGTGTTTAATTCGTATAACCCCGATTTACTGTTCACCATCGAAAGGGAAAAAGACATGTGTCTACCGTTTTTAGACATCATGGTTCACCGAAGGAATGATCGATTGGTGACTAATTGGTATACTAAACCAACAAGCTCATGTAGATTATTAAATTTTTCATCTAGTCATCATATCGTTCATAAAATATCTACAGTAAAAAATCTTTTGAATCGATCGTCTAGGTTGAGTGCCCCGGAAATCCACACTGAAAACGAGCGCAAAATAAGGGAGATTCTAAGGAAGAACAACTACCCCAGCTATTTTTTCAATAAGGTCAAGAGATCAAACATTTGCGTCAGACGAGTTGTCGATGAGCCATTGCGATTATATTTTAGATTTCCCTATATTCCACGACTTTCGGAACGATTAACACGAATTTTTAAAGAAAGTAATACAACCGTTACACCAGCGTTCTATACCTTAAAAACTGTAAATTCTCTGTTCACGAAGCTTAAAGATCCGATTCCTAAACTCCAATGTTCTAATCTAATTTATTGTATACCTTGTTCCCAGTGTGGCGCTTGCTATATTGGGCAAACTAGACAATACCTCTCTAGTAGAATAAATCAACATAAGTATGATTGTATAGAGAGAAACAAGGATGCACCTGAGAAGACGGCATTGGCCCGTCATCATTTCGACAGTGAACATAATTTTCGATTTGACAGTGTTTCAATCTTAGACCGAGAAACAAATTATAAAAAAAGATGTGTGAGTGAGATGATACAGATTAGTATTCACAAAACAATCAACAGTAGAATGGATACACAAGGTCTTAGCTCATTGTATAGTAGTTTATTCAGAATTTATAAGTCGATGCAATGTAGTAGGTAACTCATGAAAGAGTAGACCAGATGTCTTAAATATTTGTGATATTTACCAATGAATGTTTTTAACCATTGACTTATGTATTGTGTTTGTCGTTTGTCGGAATTCTTTGTAACTCCACAGTTTCAATTATGTTTATTGCCAATTTTACCACCTTTAATATAGAGCAACTCTAAAATGAGCCTCGAGAAAGTCTAAAAATATAGACGAAACGTCGGCGAAAGTTTAGTTTTTCTAATTACCTCAGTCCTCATTCCCGTTACCAACTATCCTTATTTCAACAGTAGGACGTGAAAAATCAAAATGTATACGGGGTATAGTTTGAATTTTGTTCAAGTTTTTTTTTTCTCATAGTAACTGCTTTTCACAAGATATTCAACTGAAATTTCTTGTAGATATTCAAGTTTGGAATTTACACCATTTGACGTACTAATTACGATTGCAAAACTATAAGATGATATTTTTTCGGGAATACTGTCCCCTAGAACTTTTTTTTGGTGATACATTTTCAGTTTGAAAACTCAGAAAAGCACTGACGTGAAGGCAGCAGCTTTTGTGCGCATGTTCAATGGAGATGGCCCCTTTTTTTGACAACGAATTTGAACATGCGCGCAAAAGCTGCTGCCTTCACGTCAGTGTTTTTCTAGGTTTTTTCGATAAGCTACTGAATTTCAATTCTATTTAATCTGTATTTTTGGAAATATTGGAGAAAAAACTGTCATTTTTCGATGAATTACTGGATTCGAATTCGATCTAGTCTGTCTGTTTGGAAATACTGGGAAAATAAAATTTTTGATGGGTATATCTACGGAATCATTGGGTGGATTTTACCCATTCACGAATCCGGCCTTCGTAATTAAGGTCCAAGCCTACTCTACAAATATCGAGTTGCTAAGTTATTTCTTTCGGAAGGTACTGTGTTTACGGCTGACCTTAATTACGAAGGCCTAATTCGTGAATGGGTAAAATCCACCCAATGATTTCTTAGATATATATAACCATTCAAAATTTTATTTTCCCAATATTTCCAAAAATACAGAATAGATTGAATTGAAATCCAGTATTTATCGAAAAATGACAATGCGAAGGATCATACAGAATATCATGAAGATCACAGAATATTGAGCATTTGAAAAAAAAATCGAAATTTTTTTTCAAATTGTTTTAGGGCCAATTGCACCATTTTCGTCTTAAGTTTCAGTTAGTTAAGCGACGATAAACTTATTAAACTCCGGTTTAAATATTCGGCTTGCACCAAGGTTGAATGTAACTAGATTAAAGTTAATCTTTAAATCTGATTACTTTCTCATGAATTTGTACTCGTGACTAGCTTCATGTTGTTTATTTTAACCCTAATTGATGAATTATTTTAATTCACAAGATGAAACTCATTGAATGGGTTACCACTACCATATTTACATAAGATATGAAAAATCAAAATGCATCTATTGAAAAACCCACCGAAAAAATATATATGACAGACTTTATAGCTTCTATAAAAATATTGCAGATAATGTTCCTGACTTGTTTATTATCTTAAGACTAGGGATCTTTTACCACAGACCTGTGCTCTTACTTCTGCATCAGGCTTTAAACATCATTCAAACTTATAGTTATATACTCGAGTAAACTTATATTTTGTAATATCATAAGATTTAAGCTTCTGCATGGAATTAAAATCCTGGCGATTGTAAAATGAATAAATAAATAAATAGTATTGATTTATCCACAACAATTTTCTTATAAGGAAAGGCTTACCCAAGGATAGGCTTTCTATTCAATTATTTTGTTTGTAATAAATATATAATGAATTTAGTTAATTTTTGGTCGAATATAATGAAAACTCTTATATGAGATCCGCAGAATAAAAAGCATTGTATATAATCATTGAAGTATCATGTATGGATGGATTGACGAAAGTGTACGTTTGAAGATCCACTAACACGAGGATGCAATTTCTTTTACATTAATTCGTTTGTAGTTATATTTAGAGTCCAGTTAATATATAATCGAGGATAATGATAGCACCGAGACAGCACCTGGACAATAATGAAGTAGTATATGATAGCTTTCCACGTAATACATCACTAAATAAAATAGTACTGAAGAATCTTCATGAAACTATGTTTTTTTCATTCCAAATATGTCTTCGATTTCATTCTGCTATTCGCTCTTGGAAATAAAGGAGCATATCATTGTAACTTTATCATTTCAAATAGTTGAAGGCTTATAAGAAATACCATTGAGTTTTCGAACCCAACGGAAATACTGATGTTAATTCTTCATGCTTCAAAAGATACGAATCAATTCCTACTGATGCCATTATCTCTCTATATCATTTTTCATGAATACCATCTGAAATTCAATAACTTTTGATCAAAATTTGATTATCAAATCCATTAACTCGTACGAGTTCTTCATGAATGTCCAATGTCAAAAAAAAAAATGTAAACAAACTGGAGGTTACGTCCAGAAAAATGTCAAACTTGGACGAAATCGCTCGAAAGTAAGGTTAGATTTCGAAGCTTACCATTAATCCTTCTTTTAAGCCCTCAAATTCGAGGATTTAAATTAAATAGTCAGTTAATGCCATTAAACGTGGATAACGTGACGGTGCAAAATAATTTTTTACCTAACCCTTGGATATAGTCTTAATCTATGGTTTTGTAATACGGTGCAAGTGGTCCATAATGACATGATCATCACAAAGTTGCCTATCAACATTTCCAAACTATCTGTCAAGTTTCTTCCCGATTTAATCAGTATCAGATCGAATTCAATTTGACACATGATACTTCATCAGTTAGTCCAACCTAGTAGTTCAAGAACATTCTCCGAAATTAGATTCGAAAGTCACAGTTATTTTATTTTGGCTGTTTCCTTGCGCGCAATAACATGGATGACAACTAAATATTTTATACCGATAAAAGTAAGATACACCTCCGGTTGTATACTGTTTCTGTTGAAAGCATGTAATCGGACCCGTTCACCATAACTTATCTCCAATTGATTAATACCCCTTTCCCACTTTTCTATGTCACCCAGCTTTATGTAGAACATATGTGGCCTCGGTGTGTTGAAACGCGTTTAACGATGATGTCAATATCGTCGACTGGTAAGAGAGAGACTCCGGGATTCCGGCTTTTTATAGAGCCAGAAATGACAGCTCTTATATATCTTGCCACCGTTTAAAGTAACACTGCCAGGCATATCTCAGATAAATTTATATCCCTCCGATAGCAACGAGGCCTCGATTTCAGAAGTAACCTTTTCAATATTCAGACACGTACATTCTGAAGATGATTAACATTCAATCGAGACGAAGATAAGATCGAGGCTGAAACGTTACATGGACACTTTGAGGTTATGACTATCGGTTTTTTCATATATTGGTTCTCGATGTTCAGTAGTTCTTTCTTTGCTTGTTTCATTTTCAATTTCCATTACTATGGAGATTGTTGCTTATAGCAGAGATCCCCAATTTTGGTATAGAGATAATTAATTTATACTTTCCTTGATGATATGCTATTATTTGGAAGGGCAATTATTGTAGCCATTTTAAGAAAAAAAACTCCTGTGAACGTATGTCGTAAATGTTGTAACTTTTGAGATAGAGGTTGATAAATTTTCTAGAAAAAATATAATATAATTTTTTTATAAGCGCACTGATGCTATCGAAGATATTTCCTTGAAATTTGTTATACATCTTCAATGCTTCCAGATGAATTTTTTATGTCTGAAGAATTTATTATTTTCACTAGTGGTGTTAGTATGAGTTAAGCATTGAATATTTTTGCAGAAATAAGTAGTACGACACTGCTTTCTGTCGTATAGAAAATGATTTCTGATAGAATTTGGCCTCGTGATTTTATTTGTCTGTTTTGACCTGAATTGGTTTATTCAGGTGTTTTGGAGTTTCAATAGTAGAGACTCCGTGTGGATGAATTAATCGCACTTAATTAATTCTGTCGTTATCAAAATGAAGACACGACCGACGAATATTTTCTGATCTTTATCAGAAATGTTGATGCTTCTAAAATAAGCAGATAATTGAAGAACTTATCGACCAGTTGATCAATATCGTTGCACTTATGACACGAAGATGCTGTTGAGGTGTATTAAAAACGCACTTTTAACACGTAATAAAAATGTATTTGCTTGTATCTGTATTAGATAACAAGACCGAAATGGTATACAAGTGACAATAGAATCTTCCTTCTATATCTTATTCGATAGCAAGGTCGAAGCGACTTTCAAATGAGAAGTTACGATTTTTACAACACAAGAATTAACGTATAAGTCTTGTTTATAAATTCGAGAGCGAATGTTGTTTACTATACAACGGTCAAATGAAGAGTGTCTAAAAAATAACGAAACCCAAATTAAGAAAATTCCCTTCTTCACATTTTAGAGGGAGAATATAACTTTTGATTGGTTTTTTGAATTAAGCGACGTCCTTGTAAGATCCGAAAAAGCACCTCGGATTGGCTGGTGCAAAAGAGAGAGCAAAAAATGTGTGAAGGAAGTTTCCCTAAATGGCCTAATAAGATAAATTCTATAAACTGTCACATGCTGTGTCTGGAGTATGTCACCCATCTCGCTCCGATTCCTGGAATGCTAAGAGCTTGAATTCTATCTGGGTGTTTTCAGTCATACAAAATTATACTTTATTGTTGGCTTGAGATAAAATGCTCTTAAAGCCGGTGTCAATTGATTTAAACCAAAAATATTGAATTTCGATATATTCCTGGGAACTAAAAGAATTCAAACTCTCATGTTGCAGAAGCAATAAAAGACAATCATAAAATGCTGGGTCCAGATTACGGGACACAACATTGTCCGGTGCATGATTTTCACATTAAAAATAAACTACTAAAGATTTAAGCCAATTCACAATCAATTTCTACGGAATAGTCACCCCGTGATATTTTCAGGAGTTCGACGCTGAACTGACATGAATTTTATTTTTATAAGTGATGAAAATCACGCGAGGGACAGTGAAAACTGAAGGATTTCTTGATGAATGATTGAGAATTTCAGAAATAATTTTCCATTCATGAAAAAGCAATGTCATACCATGCGAACCCCATATACTAGGTGTTTCATCATAAACTGGTCAAACATATACAGCCGTATGTGAATGACATTGGGAAAGTCATTTTTGCCTTATGACATATGCCCCGTTTTTGAAGCATAAGCGAGATAAGAAAATGTTTCAAAAATTCCAACTCAGTTTTTTTTTACATGTCTACAGTGAGAAAAAATTTCACCCAAAATTGTTGAAATCTATCGAGGTTGAACTAACTTTCATTTTGAACACTGGTGTGAAAACAGAATGAAAAAATATCCATTGGTTTTCATTTTATAGCCTTCCAAAGATTCCCCTCGGAGTACTATAATTATTTTAATTCAAGAAACTGGTGGCCCTACGGAGCCCAAAATTGTGCCCCCTCAATGACCTGGATAGAAATATGAATTTATATAAAAAATTCAAAAAAACTTTGATTGGAATAGAACGATAATACGAACAATAATCCGAGTATAAATTGGATTTATTCTGATTATGATGATGTCCGTTACCAAGCAACGGTAGTTCATTGAATTTGACCATATTTTCCGGATGCGGAGAGAGTACGATTCCCACCGAAGTTTTTTAGAAAAATTTTTTTTTTCTTGATAAATTCATTTCTATCCAAGTCATTCTGGAGGCCTATTAGCAGAATTTTGGAATCCGTAGGGCCACCAGTTTCTTGAATGAAGATTATTGAAGTACTGCGAGCGGAATCTTTGGAAGGCTATAAAATAAAAACCAATGGGTATTTTTTCATTCTGCTTTCACACCGGTGTTCAGAATGGAGGTCAGTTCAACCTCGAAAGATTCTAACAATTTTGGGTGGGATTTTTTTTTTCACTGTTGGCATGTAAAAAAAAGTTGAATTTGAATTTCGGAAAAATTTTTACACAAAAAATCTTAGAAAATTGAGTACATTAAAATAATGCTATTCAATTTGGCAATCGAAAACAAAAAATTTCAACTTTGTAGGTTTTCCGCCATTTTGAGATATTTTTTCCAGAATTCTAAACATCAATTGAATTGCCCACCAAAGAATACTAAGATGTGACCAAAAACCGTTATTTCAAAGGTCACACATAAATCACCACATCTATTTCAGAATATTGCTCAAAATTGACATTAAACTCCCTGTATCTCGCTTATGCTTCGAAAACGGGGTATATGTCATAAGGCAAAAATGACTTTCCCAATGTCATCCGTACGTCTTTATATGTTTGACCAGTGTATGATGAAACACCCTGTATAGATACGCCATTGTTGAAAATAATAAAATTATTTTGACCTCTCGTAGCAGTAAAAAGATGTACCTAATTTCATAGACTATCTCCAATAGCAGCATTGTGGTTATAATAAAATAAGATTTGTTTCTCGAAACTATACCACCCTATATTTCCAAAGTTAGCACGTGTACGACTATAAGGAACACCCGGTATGTATTAATAATGCAGGATGATTTCGGAATAAACTTACACTTGTCAAGAGTGTTTCGGAACAATGTCTGGTTCATTGTTGGGTGCCTCTCTTGAGACTCAACGGGGTGACCAATTTCACTTTTATCTTTAACTTTGGTATGTCCCATTCAATATATAGTCATAGTTATTCCGAATGAAATAAATTTTGGTGGGTAGTTGGAGGCAAACGCTCACTTATCGGCAACACGTCAAACGGACATTCATTTCCCTGGTAATTGGCCGTGTTCCGTAGCGGTCAAGTGCGCGCTGTCCCATTCAATTATAAAGAAATAAACCGCTGTGCTGTGGGCCTGGCTGTTGTTGATGAGTGAGCGTTGGCACATATTCTACAAAAATCACTTTAATCCTATTCTAATCACTTTCTCAGTTTGAGATTACAAAAATTAACATGAAGAATGAAGATTCCTCATGAATGCAAGGTACTGTCCTTCGCAGTCTGATACGTAGAGTATCCTGAAAGTTTCAAGTCACCAGCTCTATTCGTTCGAAAGATATGCAGACAAAGGAAGGCTGAACAGAAAGGAATTTAACTCTTTTTTCGGCCCTAAAATCGAAATTGCAAGAATTTTGGCGGGATGATTACTAGCTCTTCTCCAGAACTATCGTGTAAAAATGATAAACCATTACAGTTGAAGAATATTTTCTGTTGGAAATTATTTCAACTATCTGACTAAACAGGTGTCAGTTTGAAAACTTGCCAGGTCAATCATGTCACGACATGGATGTTTGTGAGAAAATGCCAGAACAGGTTCAATTTTATACGTGGGACATATTTTGACCTCAATTGTATGCTTAAATCCCCTCAACCCTAGGTGTAGGGGTTATCACCCATAAACCCTTAATAAAGAATAGAGGGGGAGCTGTGTAGATAATTTGTCTCTCTACATGAATACTACAGTACGCGAACGTTAAGTGACGCACTCTCAAGTATTTACAGGGCATTTATACCGGGTGTCCTAGGAATACCGTTCGTTAAAATAATTTTGGGAAGGAATTGAAATTCACGTTTGCAATTTCGGACCTAAGCTTCGACTAGAGAGATGACTTCCTGTAAATTTTTTGGGATTCGTGAGAAATTTCCAACTTCAACAACGCTTTTGTGACCTCCTGCATCATGATTTTTAATTCTGACTATTGTGACAGAAGCATTGTTGTTACTCCTCGCGGAATCCCAAAAACGACATTTTTTCAAGAAAAACCATTTTCAATTTTTTTTCGCACTTTCACGTTAAAAAAGAAATTTCTATCGGAAATTCAAATATTTTACATAAAATTTCAAAAAGCACTGCCGTGAAGGCAGCAACTTTTGCGCGCATGTTCAATGTAGATGACCGCTTCAGCAACGAATTTGAACGTGCGCGCGTACCAAATTTCAGTTCGATACGATCATAAGTTCTGGAGATATCGGGAAAAAATATGTCAAATTTCGAGGTTTTCTTCTCGATATCGTTGATTTTTTCGGTATTACTCGAGAAATACTGATTCAGTCCTGATTAAACTTCACAGCTAGTTTTAAGATGCTAAAAGACAACTTTATGCAAAATTTCGTGATAATCGTGTTATTAGAACAATTTGAAAAAAAAAATTTATATGATTTTCTCATCATATCATCCTCATTAAATTCTGTATTAAACTTCGAACTGTTATTTTCGATGAAGTAATGAATTTCAATTCGATCTGATCTGTATTTTTGGAAACATTGGAAAAATAAAATTTTGATTGGGTATATCTACGGAATCATTGGGCGGATTTTACCCATTCACGAATTCGACCTTCGTAATTAAGCCCCAAACCTACTCTACAAATATCGAGTTTCTAAGTTGTTTCTTTCGGAAGTTATTGTGTTTACGCAGTCGGCCGTTAGGCTGACCGTAAAGAGAAGGTTTGGACCTCAATTACGAAGGCCGAATTCGTGAATGGGTAAAATCCACCCAATGATTCCGTAGATATACCCAATCAAAATTTTATTTTTCCAATATTTCCAAAAATACAGACCAGATCGAATTGAAATCCAGTACTTCATCGAAAATAACAGTTCGAAGTTTCATACAGAATTTAATGAGGATGATATGATGAAAAAATCATATAAATTTTTTTTTTCAAATTGTTCTAATAACCCGATTATCACGAAATTTTGCACAAAGTTGTCTTTCAGCATCTTAAAACTAGCTGTGAAGTTTAATCAGGACTGAATCAGTATTTCTCGAGTAATACCAAAAAAATCAACGATATCGAGAAGAAAACCTCGAAATTTGACATATTTTTTCCCGATATCTCCAAAACTTATGATCGTATCGAGCTGAAATTTGGTACACTGCTGTGAAATTAGAAGGTCAAAGTGTGAGTATAATTTTTTTTGAATATGATGAATGGTTTCCGAAAAAAAAATTTTTTTGTAAAAAAATTTCGAAAAAAATTTTTTTTTTAATTTATTGACAATATGATCTTGACGAAATTTGGCTCAAAGTTGCGCGTCGTTATACTCCACCAAACTGCCAAGTTTGAATCCAATCGCTCAAGTAGTTTCTGAAATAAAAAATAAATAACTTCAAAACTTCAAATGCCTATAACTCCGAAACTATTCGATCGATTTGGCCCATTAACGAACTTAACCGCGGCATTCCAATGCGCGACCTACCCTGAAAGTTTCAAGTCGCTAGCTCACTTCGTTCGACAGTTATCGTGTCTACGGCCGGCCGGACAGAATCGATTTTGACACCGGATTCATCGTCAGTGAGTCCAACCTAGTCGATTGAGACCATTTTCGGCTCAATCATCCAAAATTACAGACATTTGATCAAAACGATAGCACGCTGTTCCCCTAGAACATGCGCGCAAAAAACGAGTCAGAATTCAATAAGGAATCTATTTTCATTATGAAATTTGGGGCTTCCCGTTTGAAAAACGAAAGTTGGTGTCACTTCCGGTGAAACCGGAAGTCTCACGAATACCAAAAAATGTACAGCGAGTCATGTCTCTAGACAAAGCTCAAGTCCGAAATTGCAAACGTGAATTTGAATTCCTTCCCAAAAATACGAACGGTTTTCGTGGAACACCCGGTATACCTACACCTGAAAACTCCACCGATAAACAGTGACACCTACGGAAGCATTTATCTTCATCACAAAAACAAAGCTGCATGTATGAATCGATTGGTTAAATACATATGAATCAAAAATACTCGCCTGCCAAATATTCCAATTTACAGATTGCAAAATTGGATTCGATTTATAAAATAGGTCCGGAAGTGGCTAGTACACTTTCCAAATTAGCTTCAGAGGACCCCGCACTATTTCAATGGGAAATTGAATCTCTGTGAAAGCAGCTCATCTTTCTATATTTTGTAGCTTATGGCGTATTGAACCAAAAGTGTCGGATATGGAAATGAAAACCTAAATAATGAACAGTTTTTTGAAAACCACAGCCAGTAAAGCACCAAAAATTCGACTCTTTGATTATATGGAAAAGTGGATCTCGGTGAAATCGGCTTATTTTTACGTGCTTGTTCACGATGTAATTTTCGAATTTTTATCCGAAAACGGTCTCAAACGATTGGGTTGAACTCCCTGAAGAAGAATCCGTGGTTGAATTCAATTCTGTCTGTCCGACTGTGTGTGCTGTAACTTCCCAAAGGAAAGACCTTGAGTCTTGAAATTTGCAGGTTAAGTTTTGATCCTAAATATCTCGGTTGAGTTCGTTAATGGGTCATATATATGTCGAATGGTTTTTGTGTTACAGCCATTTTGATTTTTCAATAACTCGAAAAATATTTAATGGAGATGAACTCTTCATGTCTACTCCAAATATACATTTAGCAAACTTAACGCTACATATGTTTCGATGAATTTTCGCCCCGAGTTTTCAACCAACGGTCGAAAATAACCTCAAAATGTCGCAATCGACTTATTGAAATATAGATATTCCCTACCACCAATATTTCCGATGCAGACGCGGAAAGAGTGGGTGGGACGATGATCAGAACATTTGCGCATGCGCAAACGACACACAAATCTTGGATCTCCTTGGGATTTCCTCGGATCTCCTTTGGATCTCTTTTGGATCTCCTCCGGATCTCCTTGGATCTCCTCGGATCCCCCCGGGATCTCCTTCCACTACGACATTGAATCTCCTCAGTGGTTTCCTCTTCGGTGAATATATATTTCAGCTCATGACTTAGGCAAAAGCTAATATCACTGAGATCCAATTTCCCATATAATCAATGCCCCCGAACTTTTCGTGTTTGAGTGGCTGAAAATTGTTCTTGATTCAGCTTTTTGCCTATTACATTTTTGTTGTTCATTTGGACATAAACTACAAAATAGTACAAGATTAGCTGATTTCACAGGAATCCAATTTCCCTTAGAAATAGTGCAGGCTCCTTTCGAATATTACTGAAATTTCATATCGAATCCATCCATAACTTTGTAACTAAAAAATATTTTCTGTTGGCGAAAACATCTCGAGAAACGATCGATCAGTCAATTAGTTTCTGAGATAAAAAGACAGGCCACCGAAGAGAATTACTCACGTAAAAGAAAATGCGAAATGTCTAATTGTAGAATAAATCTATTTTTTTTGTACAAAGAGAAAGCTCCGCTTGTGGAAGTAACCTTTTCAGTATTCCGACACATACATTCTACAAATGATTAACATTCAATTGCGTTCAGTGATAACGTAGCTCTTAAAATATTCAGAACAGGTTTGTTAGAGGCTGCGGCACGTGCTTCTATATGGTAATTTTGGGACTGGATTTCAAATATGTTTTACTACAGATATCTGCTACGCAGAAGGTAACAAGCCGATGGAATCCTCTTCATTAAAACTTTAGTATTGAAGTGTATTCAATTGAAAATTATAACGGAATTTTAATATTGTGACACCCTCCTTCGCTCAGTTTTACAGCATACTCGATAATCATTTACTCAAAACTAAGATGTAGGTATTGGGTAATTTATATACCAATTATTGTCCAAGTATTGACGTTAACCTTTTTTTCAGATTCCTGACACTTGGTAGCATCCAAAAATGCTCCATTTATGTTTGGAGATTTTTGTAGTTTTCTACTTATGATTTCTTTTTTTTGTTTATAATGCCGGCGAGATTTCAAAAATCTTTATCTTTTAATGTAGTGAATATTTTGCAGATTTTTTTTGTAACATGATCCACCTAAAATTTGTTTTAATGACAAAAATAACTCGGCTTCCTGAAGTTACCCAAAGGTACCCAAAAAAGTCTTGAATTTTAGAACTTCAGTTTTCAGTAGGATTCACTCAAACGTTCAACTTCCATTCAAAAATACAAAAAAACAATTTATACTTTCTGGCTGAGATTAAAAACTTCATACGGTCCTAAACTACCAAAATCATAAAAAAAAGGAAGTACTTCATTAGCTTTTTTTGTTTCAATCGGCTTCGAATGCGGATAGGCTATAAAAATCATTGAAACACGACCAAAGAAGATAAAATAAGAATGATAAAATGTAGAAAAATAACTTTAATCGTGTTTCAATAATTTTTAGCCTATTCGCCTTCGAAGACCGTTTCCAGTCAAAAAAGGCTAGTGAAATACTTTTTTTTACTTCTGGTGATTTGGGTAGTTTAGGAGCGCGCAAAGTTTTTAAACACAGCCGAAAGCTATGAAACCTATTTTTGTGTTTTTAAATTGAAGTTAAATGCTTCTGAAGTTATAACTCGAAAACTACGAAAAATCGCTCAACATACATGGGGTGATTTTGGATACTCCCAGGTGTGACGAGTCTAAAAAAAATCATGGACGTCACTTCTTAGAACACCCTGTATAAAATCAAGCTGGAATTCACTGGAGATTCTGAAAATGTAACTTTTACCCCCGTGCTAGGGTAACATTCACCCCAAACTATGTGATGTCCCTGGGAGTCGACCGAGATTTCTTCTGATTGTTCAATGGAATCTTATTCGAATAAAACAATTCCGTGCAATATTTATTGAAACGTCGGGTTATGAATTCGAACCTGATTTCATAATGTGCGTCTTCAAATGATAAAATTAATAAATTAAAATAATTTCAAAATATATTCTTTCGAAAGTATTTAACGAATTGGTAAATTTTCGGCTATTGTGCCCCAATCCTTCAGAAATCAACAGGTCTGATTCTTTTGTAATGACATATTAATTGAAAATACCTCCGTTTAATTTTCAGTTGGTCACCCTATACATAGTTACTATGTCTCAGCGATTGTCTCATTCACGGTTGCCTCAAAATTCGAATAATTATTGTTTTTGGATATAACTGCTGATAGCTCAAAAACTATATGGGTTAATTTTGAGACATCCTCGCAATAGTTATCCTGATTATTTCGGATATTCAATAAAATGTCCAGTATACAGGGTGGGCAAAATTCGTTGTCTTCTGAATGGATCTCGAGAACTATAGCAGCTAGAAGAAAACTGATAACACATTCCTTAGCTCTTTTTTCCTGACTTATCCGAATCTGAAAACAGATCCAGCTTATCGCGCATAGAACTTGAGTTATGAGCGAAAATTGAGAAATTGTCATTTTCAATAATGCTGAATAACTCGCTTATTTGAACTCGTATTCGAAATCTGTTGATACATTCTACAGGCACTTTTTTAGGAGTAATTCAAATATAATATGACTGAATTTTTGAATTCAGCCTTTCTCGAGAAATGAGAAGGATTTCGGATTTTTCAAATGTAAACTATAGTCGAAAGTTCTCTTATCTTGCTACAGTTTTTTGCTGATTCAAAAAATGTATCTATCATATGTCGCTATTTACATGAATATAACATGAGAAAATGTGTAATACTTTTTTTCCGCTTTTTTATTCACTGTTGAATCATTATAAGTAGGCTGGCGTTTCCATAGCGACCATTGAATATCCATTATAGTTCGCGAACTCCTCATAATTTTATGTGAACTCAACCTTCTGTGATAGGAATCACCGACCATAGAATAATTTATTATTCCTTTTATGTATCGATATCCTTTAGTGAAGAACATGATGTTTTTTACATCATGTTAGAGAGTAAAAGACTTTCATCTGCTTTTAAAGAAAAACATTCGAGTATCTCTTTTCCATTTATGAAAGAAATTTGTAAAGCCAGTAATTGAAAAAAATATACGATAGTTTACTATAATTATCATTTTCACAAAAGTAAGATGATTAAACAAATATATCAACGGTAGTGTTCGAATTGTAAACCATCGTTAGATAAGCACGCCATACATCTCGATCTTACACTACGTAGGGCGTTACCGATGTGACCTCTGGTAACTTCCCTCGGGCGTTGTCCGTTCTGCTTCTTAATTGTTCGTAGTTCGGTGATCTTGTTCCGTAAATTTTATTTTTCAAATATTCCCATAGAAAAAAATCAAGTGGTGTGAGATCTGGAGAACGCGCGGGCCATCACACAGGGCCATTGGTACCTATCCAACGTTCACCAAAATTTGAGTTGAATCAATATGTGGAGACTCTGGCGTTATGTGCCGGCGCTACATCTTGTTGAAAATATATTTCCCTCAAAGATATCAATGGTAGATTTTCGAGTTCAAGTTTCATATTTTACTGCATGAGGTTGAGATATGCATCTGCATTAAGTGTTTAATTGTAGATGTGATATATCAGAATTTTGTTTTTATATAAAGCAACCCATATATTGAACCCGAATCTTTCTTGTCGAAAGCCTTCTTCTATAACCAAGTGTTGATTTTGGTCGGACAAATCGTGCATTTTATGTCTGTTGATGTTTTCGATGCGAGCTTCATCAGTCCAAATAATGTTTTCTTGAAAAAGGGGATCTTCTTCTACTTTATTCAAATACCAATTGCAGAATTGAATCCTTCCTTCCCTAACTCGCAAATTATGAATTTTACGATATTTGTAAGGGTGGAATTCTGAAATTTATTACGTTTCAATATGTTCAACTCATTTCGCCGTTCGATACCTACTTCCTCTTGCAGTTTTCTCGATGAAAAATTTGGATTAATTGTCACAGCTCCAATTCTCTTCTTCATTTTCTTTATTATATTTTCTTGGACGTAATTTGGTGAAGCTTTCATGATTTTTCAGAATTGTGAACTAACCGCTGGCAATATTTTTCACTCGGTTGCTGTTCTTCTGGATATTTCTCGAAATAGACTTCCCTTGCAACTCGGCTATTTCCATTCGCTTGAATATAGCATACCAACATATCGGATTTTTCGTAATTTGGAATATTTCGGGCCATTAGGTATAATAAATAGATTTTAAATTGCGTATCTTAAGAACTATGACAAATAAACCATGGAAATATTTATTCAGCAATCGCTGATTCCAATCATAGAGGCGCAAGTTCACACAAAGAAATTGGATATTCAATCGTAGCTATGGTAACGTCAGCCTACTTATAATGATTCAACAGTGAATAGAAAAGCGGAAAAAAAATTAATTTTTTCTCATCTTATATTCACGTAAATAGCGACATATGATACATTTTTGAAATCATCGAAAATTTTGTAGCAAAATACGAGAATATTCGACTCTAGTTTACAATTGAAAAACCCAAAATCCTTCTCATTTCTCGAGAATGGCTGGATTCTAAAATTCAGTCATATTATATTCGAATTACTCCTAAAAAAGTGCCTGAAGAATGTATCAACAGATTTCGAATACGAGTTCAAACAAGCGACTTATTGAGCATTATTGAAAACGACAATTTCTGAATATTCGCTCATAACTCAAGTTCTATGAACGATAAGCCAGATCTGTGTTCAGATTCGGATTAGTCAGGAAGAATGAGTTCGGGAATGTGTTGGCAGTTTTCTTCTAGCTACTATAGTTATCGAAATCCATTCTGAAGACAACGAATTTTGCCCCCCCTGTACAGATGCTCTGTTTACAAACTATAATTTATATATGTCACTCATTTATAGCAAACCCTGTTTAACTATAACTGTATCTTGCGATTTAGCGTTTTTCTCAAAATGCGAAAAACATAAGGGTTCAGAGGTTGCTCACAATCAGCTCCTTCCTATATATTCTTGTTTCGGAGTTTTCATAACACGCTAAGCTGATAAATGTATAAAAATCAAACTATTAACCCCCCAATTAGCGAGCTTATTGAAACAGGACGGAAGTAATAAGTCTTCTTGTCTCACGTTCAGAGGAAGTAAAATAAATGGCTTGGTGGGTGACACCGTGATAACTCATGCAAATTAGAACGCTCTGAATGTAAATCAAACAGCTTGTAATTTAATTGACTCATGCCTTGAGATCTAAATGTTGTTATCACTACACCTACCCTAGGAAAGATGATCCCGCTACAAATTAATTACGTTGTTTTGTATCATTTTCTTTCGAATGATTAAGTGATGGAACAAGTAATGAGGATTTAGTGGAATTCATTTCATTAGGAGTAATTTCCTTTGCAATTTGTGATTCATTCCACTCTTTGAAAAGGAGAGTGGAAATTTACTCGATTTTTGATGACTGAAAATCATTGGTGTTTGTTTGCAAATATATTTATAAGTTGCATGAAAATATTCATTTTGTGTGATGGTTTGTTCATTTTTAATTCCGATATATTAATTTTCTACCGAACACAATACAGGGTGTCCAGTAAACCTCAAATAATAATTAAATGGGTGATAAACTGGGTCATTACGACTCGAAATTTTCAGGTAAAATTCTCATCATTTTCGTTTCAATCCATAAATATTCCTATAATGGAAAAAGCACACTATATATGTGAAGCTTTTGAAGGTTTGCGAGGTAGCTTCAACCTCTTTGGGAACAGTATCACGTTTCGTCCCGGCTTAGTTTGGGGGAACTCGTCAGGGCATGCACCAAACTAAGCCGTTTACATGCCTACGTGAGCGGGTACCCCTTGTGAGGAACACAAGGGAGTGTACCAGACCGTTGGGGATGAGCGTATTTCCGAGATCTTAAGAGGATCCAACCGGGACAGCGTGCGCGCTAGCGCCCCCTGTACGTTGACCGATGATGTTGGCCAAGCGTTAACGTAGGATACTTAAGACGCAAGATGGTACTGCGCGCGCGACTTAAGTAAGAGCTGAGAGAGAGAGGGCGCTCGCTACATATGAGTATTAAATTATATTATCTCCTACCGAAAGATATTTGATTTGGGACATTTCAGATTTCGTGAGGCTGTTTTTTGCTTATATTGAATTGTGAACCTTGCGGCCGACCGTAACACAATAACTTCCGAAAGGAACAACGTGGGAACTTGATATTTGTAGAGTAGGTTTGGATCTCAAACCAAGGCCGAATTCGTGAATGGGTGAAATCCACCTAATGATTCCGCAGATATACCCATCAAAGATGTTATTTTCCCAATATTTCCAAAAAGACAGACTAGATCGAATTTGAATCCAGTATTTCATCGAAAAATGACAGTTCGAAGGTTCATACAGAACATAATATTAAATATTTGAAGAAAAAATTTTAAATTTTTTTCTCAAATTATTCTGAACTGAACTGAACTGGACACCAAGTTTCTCTTGGATCGAATAAGCATTTTTTGAGTCATTCCGAAAGAAACAACGAAATCAAGAACGCAAGGTCTATTGGCTTGCTAGAGTACACGAGAATAAAGAGAGATTGGATATCTCCCGGAACTTCACGGAACAGGCAAAATGTGGAGCCAAATTTAAATGATCGTTTTCTCGATGAATATTGAAGATTTTTACGACGGTGAGAGTTTTTCAGTATTCTCACGGAAAGAAGATTTGATTCCAATGTTAAAAAAAAATCATGCAAGAAACCCATTGTCTTCCTAATCAATCTGACAACATAACATTAGGTGTTATTTTATCTATATATTCTTTCCAGTTAGATTTGAATGCATATAAACGACACAAAATTGGCTCTTTCCGATCAAAAATGATTTTATTTTCGTTTTGTTTTCATGAATATGATTAGTTCGGTCTTGTTCTGGTTTATTCAGTACTAATTGGTCCATGCCAAATAAACCACACAACCAATTCCTCCTATCCATCTTGCATAATTCTCTCACATATACTTCCATCAAATGCTCTACATATTATGGAGGTAGCATCCACAAACAATACTTTTTCAACTATATCAATTTATGAGGTTATTGGTATTAATAATTTAGAGCAATAGTCCCAAGATGTAACTCTGTGGAACACCTGCTTCTACATTACGCACGATTCAGATATTCATATGTCCGTCCTTTCTTGCGCTCACTGTTCTTTCAGCTATTGAATTCCAATGCAGTTTCCTCCAATTTCACAGACAATATTTCCTGATTTACTCTATTAAACGATTTGAAAAATCCAGGCAAAGAGCTGCAGTGTTAGTCTATATTTATATTGTTTTCTCTTTTATACACTAGCTTTAGTATGGCTTCTTCAAATTTTTCGATTTTTTCCACTCGTTAATGTTTTGTTTTTAGAGTGTGTTATTTATTGTGTTCTCGATTGGCTGTCAGGCGTAAAGAGGTTAATTCGGATTTTTACAATCACTCAAATACTCTAGATTTCACGTCACTGCCCTTCTACATTTTTCCTACTCCCATTTCAAAGATTTTTATCGTCGAAGAAATGAATAAACCAAAAGAGAAGCAATAACTCTTGACGAATTTAAGTGATTCAACTCGACTCGATTATCGATAATGATGGGTAGTTAAGGTTATCGGCATGGGTCTTGGTTTGTAAAGCGAGCAATTACTCGTTGTTTGTTCACGGACCGGTAATTTACAGCGTTTATTGTTGATTGTTGCTCAGGCGGTACCAAGACTCAGTTTCTTGCCCCCTCGAAATCTTGAAATACCGGATCGATAATTACTATAATTAGTCGTGCGAATCAACAATCGGCACCAAAATCTTTCTTCAGTTGAGAACATCCGTTCGAAAATGTTATTGATTAACCGACATATACTTTTAGTGCCATTTACATCGTAACTTTGATTGATTCGTTCTTTACTTCGTGGAAATTCATTTCAACTAAAAATTGTTATTTATAGAAAACGCCCTATAGGATTGCGGTATTCAAACTCTTTGTAAAGGGCAATTTCTGGAAAATGTTGCGTAATGAAGAATATGAGACAATAACGAGACAATTGGTGGTGTTTTCTTTCAATAATTTCATATTTCAAGATTTTCGTCAAATTGTAAAATTTTCAAAGAACCACAGCAACGGAGATTTACTCTATATGGAACTTTCCAATTCTACTTCTCTTTTCAGTAAATTCAGCCGACGCGCGTTAAAATTATGGAACAAATTAATTTTCTTAGAAGAAAAATATTTGGCAAAATCCTGAAACGGGCCAATTTTTGTTTCACTTTTACCAAATCTATATGCATTTTTAAAGGATTTTTGTTGCATCCTGTGCCATCCCCATCAACCCTCTGAATTTTTTGAATAGGGAAAGTAAGTCATGTGGTACTTTTTTGACAAGGTCTTTGTATCTTCTTTACAGGCGTTCAGAAATTTTTATTTGAAAAATGAGTTACTTCAAAGAGGTTTTCAGTATTTGCACTTTGTCATGGCTAATTTACTTTGAGACGATGGTACCTGATGAAATTTGTCACCGAATGAAAGTCGACCATTACAGTTTTGTTCATGCACAACTTTCAACCCATTTCAATCCCCTCACGTGAAAAATTAGAATGTGTAAAACACTGCGCTTCAGTTATTATCTTAAGTAGTTTTTTTCTACATTAAGGGGTTCGCAAGTGTTGAAAGTTGTGCATGAACAAAACTGTAATGGTCGACTTTAATTCGGTGAAAAATTTCATCAGGTACCATCGTCTCAAAGTTAAAGGCCTATTACACTATCCAATCTCTAGGTCCCGGTATGCCGGGTAGGTTGTTGCTTATCACACTATCCTAGATACCGGTGTGACTTCTGTCATCTGAACGTCAACGTAGGGAGGGACATTTACAAATATCCAATCGTTATGTCCCCGAAATTATCGAAAAGACAAAAAGTTGCATTTGTGCTGAGTTTGGCGGTCAGTACCTCGAAATCCACCAAACGGAAGGAGAGAAGAATATGGGTGAAAACATATTTGCTCCTCAGAGAAAAACTCTCAAATATGCAAATACTTCGTTGTTTAGACCAAACAGATTCACGGAACTACTTGAGACTAGGAACAGACCAATTTGAAGAACTACTTAGTAGCTTCGTTAATAAAAAAGATGATACCATTTCAAGAGAAAGCCCACAACAAAGACAGGTTGTCACATTGAGATTTCTAGCCACTAGAGACCCTTATCAAGATTTGAGATTTAGTTCTTTGATATCTCAACCCCTCTTATAAAATATTATAACCTTGACTGTTGCCGTTTCATCGAAGTTTTTATATATTTTCTTAGACCACCTTATAGCCATCATTCCTTAAGTCTTTATTGACATAGTCTTTGTGGCCTTTCTTCCACAGATACGTCATTTTCCTGTATATTTCTATTATATCAAGTAAGAATGCTTTTTCTCTTGCGCACGACATCTCACAGAATAACGCATTCAGGCTTATGACACGTTTATGTGTATTGTACGCTCTCTGCGTTGCTATGCGACTGAGCACCCTAACTCCCTAGCGCTTATTACACTGCACGGTATGCCGGGTCCGGCAGTTTGGATCTACTCAATCGCCCTAGATCAGGAACCTAACTGCCGGTTCCTTATTACACTACCCGGTCCCTGCCTGCAGAGCCCTGGAGATTGGATAGTGTAATAAATGAGCCATGACAAAGTGCACATACTGAAAACTTCTCTGAAGTAACTAATTTTTCAAAAAAAAAAAATTTTTCTTGAAATTTTCTGCACGCCTGTAAAGAAGATACGGAGACCTTGCCAAAAAAGTACCACAGCACTATTCCCTATTCAAAAAATTCAGAAGGTTGGTGGGGGTGGCACAGAGTACCACAACACAACAAAAATCCTTCAAAAATGCATATGAATTTGGTAAAAGTGAAACAAAAATTGACCTGTTTCAGGATTTTGTTGCCAAATATTTTTCTTCTGAGAAAATGAATTTGTTCTATAATTCCGACGAACACTGTATAGTCTATGCCTATTGAAACATGGGCGAAGTTATTTTGTCCATTTACCAAAATATAGGACTCCGTAATTTTTCTTTTTAGATTATCTAGTTCCGTCATAAGTATCTTTGTATTATCTCAATCTATCATGTGATTTTCAATGGCCGGTCATACATGGTCCGCTGTTTAGTACCGACCAGGACTCGGAAATTTTGATTTAAAACTCCAGGTCTCAAGAAACACCATGTAAAAGGAATATAAATTCGTCGTTGATATTATCTGATTCTACATGGATTTTTCATTTAAATACCGTTTTCCACGTAAACGACACGCCAACCGTTTTTTTGGAAATAATTTAACACTCATGATTTTTGAGAGCATAGAACGGGCATTGTCCTAGAATATTTGGTGGTTTGGGACTGCTCTGTCAGGATATTTCTCTTACCGTTGCTTGTCCATTCGAATTTCAGAAACCCTGAACAAGTAGTATCAAATCTTAATACTGAACGTTCGAAAAATAAGACATAACTCCAAAGAAATATCCCAAGATGTAATAATCAACAATTGGTAATGAATGCATAATGAAATATTTTTGTGGTCACTGCGTTTCGAGCAGGTATTCAATAAATAAAAGTAACAAGCATGCAATTGTTGGCTGAATATTGCAATTCAATGGAACTTCCAAAAAAAATAAGACAAATATTTAAATCAATAAATTCAGGAACATCTTATTACATAATGCAGGACAGTAAGAGCTGTCAAAAATCATTACCGTTCAATTATTTCCGAAAGAAAAAAAATTAACTGTTGGTGTGCCGTTCGCGTAGTCGAAAGAAAAATCTATGCAGAATCAGATGATAGCTACAACGAATTGATATTCCATGTACAAAGTGTTTACTAGGTAAGGAATTATAAATAACATTTTTCTAGTCCTGGTCTGTACTCACTATCTTGTTATTGTTCCTATGAACAGTTAGATGGCCTGAGATGCCGAATTTGAAGAGTATTAGTTGAACGGTTCAGAAGTTATAGCCATCTGAAAATTCTGCCAAAATCAATAAATCTCAAATATAATAAGCGTTTAGTTGTTTTTGGATTCGAAAAAAATCTATGCAGAACTAGATGATAGTTACGACAAATTGATAGTTCATGTTCAATGTGCTCTATTTAGACCTGTAATTAGAAATCAAAATTTCCTAGTCCTCTTCTGTTTTTAAGAACAGTTCAATGACCTGCGATTAAAATACTCGCCAAATATGTTGAATGGTTCACAAGTTCAAGCCACCTTAAAGATCTACCAAAATCAACAAATCACCCTGTATCTCAGAAACGACTAGCCTTAGCCCATCCTGTATAATCGACAATTCAGTTCATATGCAATCCCTGTATTAACACTATATTCGACAAGGATATCACGTTTAAGTTTCCACTTCGGAACTCGCTTATCCGCATCGTCTTGGTCTGTTACTTATCATTTAAATGTCCTCAGACCCATGCAAAAAGAGACCAGTACCTCATCCGGTACATTGGCCATTGGGTGATCGACACAAAGAACACCGTGTGTACTATACGTGCCTAAACATCGCTCCAGACAGCTAGACCGATAACGAGAAGTGTTCAAGTCTCGGTCGGATCGTCGCGAGATCGCTCCCATCGAATATTTTTATAGAAAGCTGGGGAGAGCGGCTCTCCTTCGACACGATACGATGTATGTAAAAATTAATTACCTTCGAACGATCTCTGACAGTATTATGTTTATGCGAATTGCTGCGGCCAAGATCGAACAGGTAAAGAGTGAAATTGCCATTCTCCAAGAGGTCGTCGCTGTGATATTAAGTCGCGTATAGACACGGGAGCTGAGCTGCCAATCAGCAGCTCGCGGAAAAATAGACGCAGTGAGGCAACCTTGAGCGAAGTTTGAGGCAAAGTCGATCCGAATTTGCTCGCGAGCTCCTTTCGGTTGTTTCCAGTAGTCAGTACAGCAGCGTAGTCAAACAGACGTTGATTATTTCACAAGGATTCACTGTTGTCATAGTGTAAACGTGTACTGATATGACATATACTCTATACTCTTTCCCGGTTGGCCATGACATTCTGACACATTTCACCGTGTATATTTTGAAAATGTTAGGTTATAGTAATTTTCCTGTCAGATAACTACACAACGTTGTCCTCTCTACATAGAGATCGTAGTAATTACTTATTTTTCAAAATGTGAATTCACTCTGGGGATATAATGAACTTGAGATAATATTAGGTGAATTGAATTATTCCAAAGACCTGGCGAAGATTGAAGAAACTTCTTTCTTTGTTAATATTTCACGCATATAAACATGGTTGGAAGATTCAGTTATGCTTTTTTCTTGTACGGAAATCAAGAATCGAGTGTTGAAATTTTACTGAAAATTAATAGATAGAGTAGTCCGTTACTTTGTGATAGATCATTCAAAAAAAAAATAAAAGTACTCGAATAACCCTGCAGTAAAACTCCCAAACGAACAGACAAACCTATGGAATTCCCTACTTTTCAAAATTGTCAAGAGATAAGTCTACAGAAGACATTCAAATACCTTGTTGCATAACTTGAAATACTCCAGTATGAAAATGTTGGATAGCTTGTGATAAATTATTAATTCTAAATTATCAGGGTTACCATCAGAAAGAGCAGATTTCAATTCTACGTAGCCCTTCCTGATACTTCGTCTCTGCTTCTTCAAAACTACCTTCAGCGTTTTTAATTTTCAAGCCAGATGATTATGTTGAGGTTGAGAGTAAAAATTGGCATTGGCATTTGGCAACGTCACTGAGAATTATTTTGACATTGTCGATATTTCACGGGTTCCAAGCTGCGTCAATTTTAAGTAAAAAAACCTAAAATACCTAAAAAATGGCCAACCGGAATAGTTTATAAAAGTGAATGGAATATAGGAGAGTAATGATAAATAAAAAAAATTATCTAATGAAAGTGACTGGGAAATCTAGGTTTGGATAAAATATGGTTGGGGATATGGAAAATTAGTTAATGATCAAATTATTCCAGAGGACTATTGAACATTAGGAGATCTTTGTCAATGATTTGACAACGAAAGTTATATTCACATTATGATTCAAAAGTTACGAAGGCACATCCAGCCCTAAAATTAATTTCAATATCCACACCATTGAAAAAATAAATTACTGGTGTATTTTCTGTTTATTTCGGTAACTCAGTTTTCACGGCATAAAGTTCGAATCATCTAGAGTTAATATAACTATAAACTATAAGTACTACATTTATAAATACGCAAATCTGCCGGAAAATTTCATTTAAGTTTTTCATTTCTTCCAAAGTAAACGAGATCATAACTATTATATATAGATATTTTTCATCTTGTACACCACCGACCTCATAGTAATTATTATTATTTTCAATACAATTCCGCGAGAACCATACGTTTTTTGCATTTGATTAGGTTAGTCACAGTCTGAGAAGTAACGAATCGTACATTATATCTATTCTTTTAGTGGGACTTATTCGGAAACATATATACACGCTTGAATTCATGAAATAAATCTCATGACGCGATCCACATATTTATTTAATCGCAAATTCATTAATATTACCCCAAACGAAGGGTACGCCCATGAAGAACAACCTAATGGACAGCGTCACGAAATGCAGCTGTGGGCTCGAAACATCGTAAAAACATTCTAGCGCTGCTAGTTTGCCGTCCAAACTGAGCTTGAGTCATCCTTTGACCTCGCCTTGAAAACCGACATCGGATGGATCGAGTTTAGCGGCTCGCGCATCGCTCTGCTACCGCTCAAAATACCGTCTACACGTGCAAGGCAGCCCAATTAAACTGCCTCTCAACCCCGCTCAGCTCACTTGCCTGTACCCGGCTTTAAGCCGCGTGCAGCCACGAGAGCTGAGCGGCTTGCTAGGCAATTTAATTGGGCTGCCTCGCAAGTGTATACGGTGTCGCGAGCCATTTCAACAACGCGAGCCTGCCTTACAAGTGCCTCGCAACTGCCTCGAAATATCAATATTACCCCAAACGAAGGGTACGCCCATGAAGAACAACCTAATGGACAGCGTCACGAAATGCAGCTGTGGGCTCGAAACATCGTAAAAACATTCTAGCGCTGCTAGTTTGTCGTCCAAACTGAGCTTCAGTCATCATTATTTGACCTCGCCGTGAAAACCGACACCGAATGGATCGAGTTTAGCGGCTCGGGCATCGCTCTGCTACCGCTCAAAATACCGTCTACACTTGCAAGGTAGCCCAATTAAACTGCCTCTCAACCCCGCTCAGCTCGCTCGCCTGTACCCGGCTTTAAGCCTTGTACAGACACGAGAGCTGAGCGGCTTGCTAGGCAATTTAATTGGGCTGCCTCGCAAGTGTGTACGGTGTCGCGAGCCATTTCAACAACGCGTGGCTGCCTCGCAACTGCCTCGAAAGCCGCTCAGCTCTCGTGTCTGTACGCAGCTTTATACTCAATGGCATTCGAAACGTTATATCCATACTTAGTTGTATTTTCTGTGATTGCCAAGCAGTCGACTTGTATTGAGACATAGTTAAACATATCGTTACTCGAGTTTGAAAACGACAAAGTTATCACTATGCAAGCAATTTTGTGAGACATGGATTGAATGAACAAAAAGGCTTTGCACTCACTTTTCTGCGACCGTTCTGTGGTTGTTATCGACGACGCGTTTCGTTTGCGGTCGGTGAGTGATATGATGTGTTTCCCTACTTATTCGCTACTTCACGACGGGCGACCGCAGATTACCTTAGGACCTCAGGGCTAACTCACACGTACCACAAGCCGATCACAAATCTGCGGTCGCCTGTCGTGAGTGGCGAATTAGCAGGGAAATGCATCATATCCCCACTCACTCGGCCGACATTGGGTTTGTTTTCGTTCCGAGTTCAGAACTATTCGGAACGGTTCGAGTATGCGCGATCGCGATTTTTCAGACTCAAAATCGCAACAGTCCTGAATTGGTTCTGAAGTGAGAACCAAAACAAAGCTATACTGCAGTCCATTTCGACAGCAAACAAAACGTGTCGCGATAACAACCACAGAACGGTCGCAGATGCCAACCACAGGAAAGAGATTGCAAAAGCCCTATAGTTCGTTCCTTGTCGCACACATAGCATTTTGATTTCGCGTACTCCGTTGGTACAGAATCAACAGCCGTGCCTCCTCTTCGAAATCCATCGTGAAACTGGTTCGTCTTTCGTGGCATGTCTACTCACACGTACCACTTTCTGACGACAAAGCTGTCGCACCATTGTTGTCGGCAAGTAGTCGAGTCATGCGACAGACCGACGGCCATTTTGTGGTTGCAATGTGGTACGTGTGACTGGAGCCTAAGTAACGCGACATTAGTTGTGAGTGAAATTGATGATTTCAGCTGAATGCGTTCAGAAATTTAGTCGTTAATTCGTCCACCCATGGACTTCACCAACTCAGTATTTCTGGATGTTGAAATAATGGAATTGAATGAAAATGCAAGCGGAATCGCATACGAACAGTATAGATATAATTTGGGGGCAACGAATTGATTTTTTGCAATTTTCTCCTCAATGATCTATTCTGCTAGTGCGAATACGCAATGTTGATTTTATTTAATTTTTTTAATCCGTATGGATTATTTTTTCCTGAAAATCATCAAAGCAAAGAACGTTCAACATTGTGCATTCTAACTGAAATTTTGAATCATTTGAACGAAAGAAATAATGAAAATTGAGTTGTAATCTGAAAACGGAACCCCGAGCCATTGGTAATTTACCACAACGTGGTATTTGTTGCTCTTAACATTGATCATCGAGTTCATAGACAGAATTTTTTCATAATTCACGGGTGTATAGAAATGAAATCGTCTCGTATGGTGATAGTTCGTTATTAAACTTCTCTCCCATCGAGATATCAAATAAAGATTCCCTGTATTCACCAATCCTCATCAATTCCGCGAAATAACTTCGCTGTCTAGAATTCTAATTCAAACTCGACGAAAGCTCCTGCGTGTGTAAAAGATCCTCATTTCGAATTCATTGACATTGTTCTATTTTCGTTGGCGCCAGTTTTTGAATGACATGCTGGGGGAATAGAATAATTGGTGTAACTTGTTTGGCCGTTTCGTCTCTAGATAAAATAACTGACATAGTTCTGAGTCTGCATAGAAATGTATGAGGTCGAACTAAAAGCGGTTGACATGTTGACATTATGATGCGGGAACTACGCAGGGGAATTCTAAAAAGAAATATGATTGAAGTGTGTGAACTCTTGAACTTCCGCATTGGTATAGGAAGGCAGCTCTGTTTTGTTGACTTGTTGTTAGTGTTACGATCGTACAGGGTATGCCAAATTGTACACTTTTGAATTGGAAATCGTATTTCTGTACTAGATAGAAGAAAACTGATGTCGGCGTACACCAAAGAAATTTGGTTTTCATATTTCATCAGTATGAAATAAAATCAATCACGTGAGTTATTGAATGTTAAACTATTACTGCTTCCTGCTGGTTTTCTTACCCTCTTCATTTTTCAGATATTATGTCGAGATATTTCGTCAGAGTAAATTCAAAATGACTAAAAAATTATTCTTCAATGAAAAAGATGCCATCCATATTCATCGAAGAAGTTACCATTACTATTAAGAATGTAATGCTCGTTCTTAAAATAATATATAGAGTTTATTGTTATAACTACGAAACTGTTTTCCGTGAAATTCTGAAGATATAATTTCAAAATTGACAAGGACGTTTAACTCAGAACTATTGAGGGATTCTGCTCATCAACGAATTCAACAGTCACATTTTGATTCGCAACCTACTCTGAAAGCTTCTAGTCGTTAGTTAGCTTACTCCATTCGAATGATATCGTGGCAATGGCCAGAAGGACGGATATGACTGTGATCGGAAAATTGCATGAGAATCTGCAGTTCCCCAAAACTAATGTCAAATTGTACACGTTGAATTGCAAAATGGTGGATGCACTGGCCAGTTTGGATTGGCTTTAATGATAACCTTGTAATTATTTCATGTGAAGCTAAGGCAAGTCTGTTGTATAGTAGGAAATTGAAGTAATGTATATTCTGAAGCAAGATTCAGTGCAAATAACTCACGTTGAAAATCAGTTATAATTGAATCGAAATATGGGGTTTCTCAGGGATGTGTTTTGGTTCCGATCCTATTCATCATTTTTACTATTGATATGTTACATAATTGAGGGAATCATAAGGTTGTTGGCTTTTTTTGTCCATGACACGAATTTGATGATTGGAGGAGGTGATTTTGATGAAATAAAGGCCGAGGCTCTTTCCATATATGATCAGTTCAAATCATGGTGGTAGCTGTATCATTTAGCTCAAATAGATCACAAAAATTGAAGGAAGATGTTCCGAACCTGAATAGTAATATCAAGATTGAGGGATATGTTAAGTTTTTGGTGGTTCACTTGGATGGCTTTCTGAAATGGTCTAATCACATAGACTAGGTCTCAGGAAAGCTATGTCGTGTTGGATTTGCTATTAGAACGATGTCAAAGTATTTGAGTGTGAATAACTTGAAAACTGTATATTTTGCAAATTTTGAATGCTTGTTGAGTTAAGATTTTCTGGGATCGAGTTCAGAAGTGAGTAGGTTGTTTGTTCTGCAGAAGAGAGTTTTAAAATGCATGTTTAAGATGACTTTCATTCAATCATGTAGGGGAGTGTTAAGGGATAATAAAGTGTTGACGGTTTCTGGTGTTCATGTGTTTGTATGTTTGATGTTTCTCTTTAAGAACAAATATATGTTTTCAGTTCACACAAGTAGCAGGCATTATCCTTTAAGATCACATAATTTACATTATCCTGTAATAGATTATCTTCATCTGAAAAACACCCTTCTTATATGTGTATAAAATTGTTCAATAATCTACCTAATATGATTAAACTGTTGAATAATATCAAGGCTATCATGAAAAATGTCAGGGAATATTTGATTGATTTAGAACTTTATTCCATGTCTGATTATTTGACGTAACTTTTTAAAGTTGCCTTTGACACAATTACTTTTTTGTATGAGCTTGTATATATCATGGAATAAAGTATATTTTCTATCTATATAAAGCTATAGTAGAAATTGTATCTCATGTCAGTTTTTGTTTCAGGTGAGCTCACTTACCATCGAGGATTTCCTCAATACACTTCGAAAGGTAAATTGGTTTTATTTTTTTCCCTAAATATATGAAAATGCATGGACTTGGGGACATCATGGCCACGTATCAGATTTTTTAGCGAATCGATGTGAACTTTCACATTTATGAAATAAACAATAAAGATGTGAACAGGAATCTCCTAGGATCAATTGCCCTTTCATTTCAGGGGAAATAAACGTCAATTGACATTGAGATTATCATTAGGTTACAGTGCGTCATTTTTGGTATCATTTTTGTCACGTGCCAAAAATTTCAATATTTAGATAATCTATCTTGTATCATCAGACAATGATTGAAAATACGTAATACCTTTACCTAATATCTTTCTATACTGATATATTACGATATACTCTCGGATATACTCCTATTGAATTCGACGTAACACGCCTTGAATGACAAATTTAATTATTGTATCAACTGGCATATAATGATTGAAGTCGAAAAGTTAGGAAAACGGTGGCATGGTATAATACAATTATAATACAAAAAGTTTTTTCATTTTTTTTCTTTCATTTTTTCATTGTATTTTGTTATGTTACCGTTTTCCTGAGCTTTTGACATCAATTATTGTATGCCGTTTGAATTCAATATGTGAACATGAGAAATTTAAGGTAGACTTGAAATAGCACATTCTTCCTCCTGAATCATCAAATACTATTCAGAAAATTCAAACGTCTTTAGGAATGAATGTGCGCTAACTCTCAAAAATGCTGTTATTTAATTCTTTTCAATCGCAAACCCCTCATGTTTTTAGCTCTTTTGAATCGAATTCTGGAAAGTAGGGAAAAGATGTGACATCCTTGTATTTGAAATGAACTGTTCTCTCAAAAGTCGCGAATAAAAAGACATTTTGTGTATATTGGAAAATTCCAAATCATCAGTTGACCTTGCAAAATCGATTCGATCTTCGATCTTTCTAAAAAGGAATGAGTTTGAGTCTATAGTGACGAACACATTCAAAGGTTTTCATGAAAAAACAGAGAAAAAGAAAAAAATCGAACAGTTCAACGATTATTGGAAAAATATAAAAAGAACAATTTCGAGAAGGCAAGTCCCGGTAAATGTTCCTACGCCTCACCCCATCTTTTTTTCATTCCTACTTTTCAAAAGTTACTAACATTCTTCTACACTCCGAAGTTCTCGACAATAAAGTCACGCGTAACTGATCGAAAAATGTCAAGAAATCAAAGTTTATAAGTAGGTTATCATTTCGTAACTATGAAAATTTTCTAATTTGGATCCGAAAATGGTTCGAACTCGCCCAAGAACTGGTCGAAATCAATTCTATAGATGCGCCCTGCGCCCTACTGTACAGACTCTAACTTCCGAAGGAGATACATGGTGACCCGAAATGTCCACAGAAAGTGTCATTCCCTAATTTGACATTCTCAGTCGAGCCCCAAACATACTCCACAAGAATCCGGTCGATTTTTTCGAGAAATATCGAGAACATCCATTGTAAAATGACAGCTTCAAAGTGCATGCAAAATTTCGTCAGAGTTGGATGCCCCGACGTTGTAAAATTGTTTATATTCGGAAGTCGAGCAGCGTTGAGCAGACTCAATACTTGGATGGCCGATCGCTTTCTGTATGAATACGAAGATCGCTTTGTTGCTTCCGCCATATTTTCGCGAAGTTTCTTCATGAACAACTTCTGGTAAAACGATTTATTTCACCGAGTCCTTTCTCCTATGGGAAAGAAAACTCATACTTTCAACCACATTGTGTGTGGAACTACAATTTCTTCGTAACTTCTCTATGGAATTATCCTTTTCCCTGTCGCATTCAGTTCCAGAACTCCAGATATTGAATCACATATGAGATGAAAGAAGTTTACGAATTCTTCTAGCTGAACTTCTGTAGCTCATTTCTACAGAATTCTCGCCAAAGTTTCATCGCACGAAGAGATAGTGGCCAATATTCAGCTTATTTGATATTTATAGAACGATATAAACTAACTTTTCCATCTTGTAGCCAATTCTCGTCGAATTGCACCATTACCTACGATAAAATGTGCTTAAAATACCCAGAAAGTTTTTCTGTTAGTGAAAAACAGGAAAATTCGAATAATAAATGTTGAGTGTACGTCCATTAAGAAATTTTGAGTGTATTGTTGTACGGCAATGCAATGAATACCCATTCAATTCACATGTTTGGTCATTTAGGGTCCTTTTTCCTTCGTACCCTGCCACGATACTAACATAAGACCGTTCCAAAAGGGTGGGTCGGGCGGTTGATCACAATGAAGGGTGAATCTTCAAGTTGTACATCAATTTCAACCATAGATTCCTCTCATCAAATAAAACACTTTTTTCATTTGCCATTTTTCCAGATTCGGCTCAGGTAAAAATTAATAAGCATTTAAATAATTCTCAATGTGCTAATACTCTCAGAGCTCTCACAAATTTCTCTTACGGTGATATCTTTTGGAGAATAACCAATCCAAGGTGTAAAATTCAAAGAAACAAAATTGGAAAAACTCATTTACTCACTTAATTTTTATGATTTGGTGCTTTTTGCGATATTATCGCAAGGAAAACATTTCACTACACCGGACTTGAAACACTGATCTTCAACTTGATGTTCTTGCATTTTCCAATTTCATTCCACTATAAGATTATACACAATTCCATCTTCGCCCATTCTGAAATTGAAAACTCCATAATTATACTTCTTTCACGAAATTTATAAATGCTCAATTTACTTCCCCTCACCCTGAATACACAATAACTTGTGAGATGAATTAGGAAGGCCGATAGTAAACACAATAACTTTTGAAATTAACAACTCGATAATCGTGGGGTGGGTTTAGACCTTAAGTGCGAATACGTGAATGGGTAAAATAAACCCATTGATTTCGCATGTATACCCTTCTGAAATTTTATTCTCCCAATATTTCCAAAAATAAAGATTGGATCGAATTGAAATACAGTACATCAGCGTGAAGGTTCATGCTAATTGCTTGAGTACAGTATTATTAAAAGATCGCAGAATATAAAATATAAAAATAAAAATTCGTGAAATTTTTTATCAACTCTAATCAAGCGATCATATCGATATTTCGCACATATTGTGCATTGTCATTCTCGGACTAGTTAAAAAGATTCATCATACCGAGAAGAATCCACCATATTCGAAATATTTCGTCTGAATATCTCAGGAAATAAATAATCGGAACGAAATAAAATTCAGTTAACTGTTTTGAGATATTGAGTTCCAGGTGTGTGCAATTTTTTCCGTAAAAATTCGGAACAAATCTCGAAAACTTTTCTATTATTTAATTAATCAACCATACATTTCCAACGAAATTTCGAATTTCCGAATTTTGTATTTCAACGAACATTCAAGTTCCAATCCCATCGCTAAAGATATTGTTGAAATAGTGAAGAAATAACCTGGAAATATTCAAATCAATTTAACTCCGAAACCGTTTGGTCGATCTGGTCCATTAACTTATTTAGCCGTCGCATTTCGATACACAGCCAAACAAGGTCGCTAGGTTTTTCCGTTCATGCCTACGGTTGGACGGACAGAATTGATTTTGATACAGGATTCGTCATCAGTGAGACCACGTAGTCCTTTAGGACCATTTTCCGAAAAAAAAATCGAGAAATACAGACACGAAATTTGACATATTTTCCTGATATCTTCAAAAATCAAAATCGGATCGAACTGGAATTTGCTTCTCTGTTATGAAATATGGTGTGGGAGCTCAGGGAAAATTTCCGTTGAAATTATGAATATTTTCCAAAAAGAATTGTCTCAAGGAAATCAAAAAAAATCAGCAGTTGTGTTTTATCATCATTGGATCAATAGTTTCTGAATTATTCCTGAAATAGCTATACCGAGGAAGAAACTATAAAATTTCACATATTTTTCTCCGATACCTCGAAAGTTTAATCCGGATCAAACTGAAACTTAGTACACCGTTGTAATATACAGGGTGAGTCTTTGACCTTGCAGAATATTTTAACAGAAGATTCCTGAAGCTGAAAGAAACACATTTGTCCCCTACCATTTTTTCCGATTCGGCCTAGATAAAAAGATATAGGCATTATAAATTTTCATAATAGGCTAGCCGCCCCTGGAAACCTGAACACTGAAGTTTTTCCAAGCCTAAGATATACCATTCGAATCTTCGAAATAAGCAACTCTGTTATGAAAACAAGCGTCAAATTACTTTTTACATTCCAGTTGGTGGAAAAAGTTGTATTTATAGTACAATAAACGAGTGAGGTATTCCAAATTTCGTGGGCGATAAAAGTTGAATATTCTTCTCTTGGTTTCATTTTCGATAATGGGGAATTCATCAAGCTATCACTCATATCAGCTTTGAGATTCATCTTCAATTTGTAATTATTAATTTTCTTTGTTTATTTCATTTTCTCCAAGAATTATCAGATTCATACATAACCCATTCAAACTTTCATTTTCATGAATAAATAAAACAGATGTACCTAATTTATCTATGAACGTACAAACGTTGCCAAATTGACGAACAGAAAGAAAGAACTCTTCGAAATCAAACAACACACAATATGCTAATTCTATGTATACGCTTTAAAGTCTGATTCTGAACTGAACTATAAATCTGCGGCTCCGTGGTTTTAAGGCTATGTAATGGTGGTTTTCTTCCACCATGGGTTGTTATGTTATGAAAGCGTATTTGAAGAATACCTCAAAATAAATACTATCAAAGTTATGTACATAATTTTAAGAAATATGGGCCAGCAGAAAGATTGCATTCAAATCAGTAAGAATCCCCATTATCATGGAAAAGTGAGAAGTTAATCAATTATACTACACAAATTAGCTCGAAATTGAAAAGGAAGCTTCTTGAATGGATAGTGGTGTGGAAATTTGCTTGAACATTAGGAGTATTTAAATTGTAGAAGTTGAGGTGAGCTTATTCATATTACTCCACTTTCGAACTAACAGCCAATTTACAATGGACATAACTTAACCGTAAATTTACTTATACATAAAATGTAAGAATTAAACAACAGAAATCATAAGGAATAAGAATAGAACTGCATTCGAATTATGGTCAAAGTCAAAAGCAACGTTGAACTTATTGTGAAGATTTTGGTACTTATGAATTTTGTAGTTTCCTCTTTGATTTTTACGCACGAGTTGCGGGATTCTTACGGTTACGTACATTGTGAATTGGCCAAAGTCGGCTACTCCGCTTACAAATCATACCAAATAAAAAATGCTAGGATTCCATTCTCAACTTTTAGACTTGGCAACGCGGAAAAATTGAATTCTGTGAATTTTTTGAACAGAGTTGCATTCAGCCAAAGTACCCAATTCTCGGAATTTCACAGATATTTTTTATTTTTGAATTTCAGATTACTCGAAAACGGCGCATCATACGAAAAAAAAATAAAGAATACTTTTACTTTCCAAAATGGTCAAAAATTCGTTGAATAGCATTCAAATTATTTTTAAAAGTTGGATTCTTTGAATTTCTTGTATTTTTATGAAATGTTATGGTCATATCAAAGAAACTGGAGGATGTGGATAAAATTTCGTAATCCAGGAACATTAATCGTATCAATAAAAAACTATATTCCAAAAATCATCTCATTTGCCGAGATCGTTCGCGAGATATAATCGAAAATTAAATTTTTTTATGGATTTTCCACAGTCTGTATCTTACGAACCAAGCCGAATCGGAAGAAATGGTAAGGGAAAAAAGTGTTTCTTTTGACTTCAGGAATCTTCTGTTAAAATATTCTGCAAGGTCAAAGACTCACCCTGTATAGTGGTCCGTACTAAATTTTATCGAAATCTCATAGTTTTCGAAAAAAGAATTTTTCCATGAAAAATTTCGAGAAAAATTTGATTAATGCACTAGCCAAACAATCCCAACAGAACTCGGCTAATAGTCGCGAGTCAAATACACTACAACTCACTACTAAGTTTCAATCGGATAGCTCAGGTATTTCGTTAGATATTGAGTATATAATCTCAAAAGTTCGAATGGCCAATTCATTATCCGACCGGCACAGTTTTGTGCCGCCGCGCCGAAGAATCTTTCCGTGGGTTTCATATGAACTTATTCCTTTTATTCGTCTATGACTCTTCGGTACCAATCTAAAGAGAATCCACTTGCGCGGCGGAATGGAGGTGTGCCGGTCTGATAATATGAATAGGTCCCTTGCATGTAACACGAATTATCATACTTTTATGTTTTTCTCATTCTACAGGGTGTTCCTTAATAAGTGTATCAACGGTCAACTGTAGATTTTTCATGAAAAAATAACATTTTTTTCTCTTCCATTTTTTCTACGGGTTTGCGTTTCAGAGAGACAGGGTGTCAAAAATTTACATTTTTTTTGGTTATCTCATAAACCGTTTGAATTCAAGAATTGAGTTTTCGTACACTTATTATCACTAAAACCAGCTACTTTCTTGCACTTTACTCGCTCTGATCAGACGTGCCAGTGGCGGAGATGCTGAATTTGCACGAAGGTTTAACCCCCAACTTCCATACCACTAGACAAATTTGCATTTGTACAGCAAATTCTGATGCGCCAATATGTTCTACATTAAGGAGGTCTTCTCAGTTCATTGCTGTAAAGTGAACCGTTTTCGAGAAAACTGACATATTATGATCAAAAATTAAATTGAAGCAGCATGACAATTAACACAGTTACCATTGATTATTTTCATGCGGTCACATGAAACTCCTGTTAACACCGTAGAAGAGTTGATCGCTAGAGTTGAAGCCGCAGTTGAGCAAATTAAAAATACGCCTCAGATTATCAACAACGTTCATAGGAACATGATCCAGACGTTACTGTAATGCGTGCATTTCAGCCAACAGGCGTAATTTTGAGCAATTCGTGTAATCTTGTTAATTATGGTGGCTGAAAATAATGGAAAGTAACTAAGCAATTTAACCTCAACAACCTAGTTGTCAAATTTTGTTAAGATCAATAAAGTTATTAATTATCACTACTTATTTTTCCAATTACAAGAAATTTAGAATGCGTTATCAAATTCTTATTGATCATATAATGCCAGTTTTCTCGAAAACGGTTCACTTCAGAGCAATGAACCTTTTTCATGTAAAGTATGTTGACGCATCAGAATTTGCTGTGCAAATGCAAATTTGTCCAGAGGTATTACAGTTGGGGGGTGAAATCTTTGTGCAAATCCAATATCGCCGCCACTGGCACGTCTAATAAAAGCGAGTAAAGGGCAAGAAAGTAGATAACATTAGTGACAATGTGTGTACGAAATCTCAAATCTGTAATCTAAACGGTTTCTGAGATATTAGCAAAAAGCTGAAAAAAATATAAATTTTTGACACCCTGTATCTCTGAAACGAAGACCCAGAGGAAAAAATGGAAAAAAAAAAAATGTTATTTTTTCATGAGAAATCTACTGTTGACCATTGATACATTTATTTAGGAACACCCTGTATATCGATTTAAAATCATAATGTATGCTTTCACACACTTCAACAATTCGCGAATTTTGAATAATTCGGTATTGAAAAGGTCGGAGCGGGAGAAACGCGTCAGATCGCCTTCTACGTCACTCGTTATTGTACGATTCACCGATCGATACAGCCCGACGCTGTTTATTGGCTTGCTAAAGAGAAAAATAGACGGGAATAGGGAGAAAGTGGATTCCGGTACGTCACGGAAGCCGCGAAGTTTCATCCGTTTGAACAACCGACATGAGGAGCCAAATTTAAAGTGGATTTTCTCTTGAGTTGAAGTTTTTCAGTGGTCTTACGGATAGAATATTTGATTCCAATGATAAAAAAGTTCATGCAGGAGACCTATTGTTAACTCCTAATCTATTCAGTCCATTTAGGAACTCAACTGCTGCAATGTGATGCGCGACCTACCCTGAAAGTTTCAAGTCGCTATAGCTTGCACCGGACAGTTATCGTGGCCGTCGGCCGCACAGAATCGTTATTGACACCGAATAGACGACTTCGGCCCAAGTTGCCAACCCATAATTTTCTTCACTAATTTACTATTACTGGGGAACGGGAATTTCAGGACAAATTCGACATGATAAGGTTCGCGTTATTTATAAATATCCGTGAAAGATGCCTCGGCTCCTCAAACAAGATAATTCCTTCCAAATATGGGTTATGTTGAGATCATCTCTGATTGGCTGACGTCTAGGTTGGGATTCCTGATTTCATGTAAATAGTATCAAATTTATATAGGATATATTCCGCAAATCAACTTGGTCATTTCAGGTGCCAGTTTTCCATTCCGTAAATATGAAATATTCGGTTGGTTCCTGAAAAAAGGTTAATTACGGAATTTGATTGATGAAAAAACGTTCTTACTGTCACCAGAACGATAGTCAATGTTCTATGGTACTATATCCATAGAATAGAGTAATCTTTATTTACTTTATGTTCCATAGAACATAGAAGAGACATCAATCAACAATGTAAAAATTACTAGGTGGTCTATGGATTATAAGGTTGATAAAGATTATTCTCTGCTATGGATATGTTACCATAAAACATTGATTGTCGTTCTGGTGCATAGACTCAATATTTCTATGTTCTGGTGCATAGACTTAATATTTCTATGTTCTGGTGACAGAAAGATGGCTTTTTCATCAATAAAATTCTGTAATTAACTTTTTTTTTTCAGGAACCAACCGAATATTTCATATTTACAGAACGGAAAACCGGCAACCGAAGTAACCAAGTTGATTTGCGGAACATATCATTTTTAAACATGACACTATATTAACATGAAATCAGGAATTCCAACTTAAATTACAGCCTAACAAAAACCTATATTTGGAGGTAATTATCTTGTTTGAAGAGCCGAGGCATCTTTCACGGATGTTAACGCGTACCTTATCATGTCGAATTTGTCCTGAATTTCTCGTTCCTCAGTGTTAGTAAATTTGTGAAGAGAATTGTGGGTTGGCAACTTGGGCCGAAGTCGTCATTCGACATCTGTTAGTCAAACATAGTCGTTTGAGATTATTGTCGGCTCAGAATTCGAAAATAAAAGACATTTGAACAAAACGATAGCACGCTTTTCCCCAGAACGAGCAAAAACTGTAGGCACCGACCTGACATGGTCAAGTCAGGAAATTTTCAATCAATCGGCCTTCATGGACTAAGAGCTAAGAAAATCGAATCAAAAAGGATACCGAGGTCGAATCGCACCTTTCCCACGGCCAGCGAAAAAAATATATACTGAGAATCCAACAACGCTAATTCGAAAGTACAGAATCGTTCAATAGACTATTCTAGAAACGTAAAACATCGCGGCGGCCAGCAAATAATGAACAATTCCTTTGTTGGTCTTCCTGTTCGCCTTAGTTAACCCGGTGTTCCTGGATATAACTCCGAAAAACAAAGCCGTGTTTTGCCATTGAAAGGCCGTTTTGGAATCCGAACAACTAAGACCGGAATTGTAAATTGTGACCGGCTTCGAGCCTATTAGAAATTTTTTTTTTCAACAATCGACGGTGGCCATGAACGTGCCAAATCCGCGACTAGTCGGGTCATTATACTTGAGCACTTGACGCAGGACCGTATCATTAAAAATTAACGGATTCGTGTATGTTTTGGGTTCATCAAACTTGAATTATTGTTGTTCACACATAATGATGAAACAAGATTATTATTCAGAACTCTAATAAAAGAGCTTCGAAACCTAATTATAACTTATTTGTCATCGGCAGTATGTTCTGTTTCCCGCAGCTTACATGATCATTTGTTATTTGCGCGCATGTTCTGGGTAACAGCATGCTATCGTTTTTTCCAGATGTCATTTTCGAATTTTGAGCTGAAAATGGTCTGACGAATCCGGTGTCAAAATATATTTTGTCCGGCCGAGGACACGATAATTGTCGAACGATGCAAGTAGCATCTTGAAACGTTTGGGATACGAACAGAACACAGGTGGGTGGAGGCACAGCCTCCTTAAATGTACAAGCCGGAACAGAAAATCTGGCAACGTCTACGATAGAACGCGAACGGCCCGAACCCTTTACATTTCGCGGCGTTTCTAGTTTCTATTCGTTTTTACAGTAGCAGGCAGGGCTGCTCCTGGGTTCTACAATTATTGTACGAATTGCTATTCAATACAATATTTCGTCGTACATGCATACCACAATGACAAAAAGCATACATTTTGACTTAAGTCTGTTTCCATTGAATAATCTCAGTTTTCTACGCGGAGCCATGATGTAAAAAATATGTGACGTCAGCAAGGTCAAAATACAAGGAAATATATATTCTCTGCTCTGAATTTGAATGAAAAAGTGACGTCATCATTGGTAAATACTATCACAGATTAGCGCACCGTGTTTTGTTTACATCATGCGCGGAGCCTGCCTTATCTATGTCAGATTGCGTGCTATGTAGTCTTCGTTCGGTCCTTGATTCCATCACAGAAAAAAACATGTCTACGCATGCGCAAACTGTTTTGTTCTGTATGCAAATCAGAAATGAGGCTGTCACTCGTCATTTTTTCTGATGCTATACAAATCCTTGCCAAAAGCCTTCATTTTCATCTGTCATATTCGTACAAATAAAAACCGCCTTGGAGCAGCACTCGTAGCATGTGGTGTTTTGTTTGTTTCGCGAACGCGTTTATCGGTGCAACAAGTGTTCGAAACCAGTGCAATACAGGGTCTTTCACGAGGAACCTCACCCATATTTATACGGGAAACTACTGAACGTATTTTCATGAAATTCAGCACTTATAAGTATTTCACGATGCTGATGAAATCTAAAATATTTTCAAGGCATGAGCACCTCCGGTTTTTCCGGAAATGACGTCAACTTCCGTTTTTCAAATTAGAACACCATTTTTTTATTGCAGAAATAGATTCCTTAGAAAATTTCAATTTATTTTGATGTAACATTTTTCAGTTTTGGTTGGAAAATTCTCTCTGAGCGGGAAAATTCGAAAAAAAAATCGAAAATAGAGCTCCGCTGAAACAAGAATAACTTACAAGTTTTTGGATGGAAAATTTTCATTTTTGGGATTTTACAAGATGTAAGATTGATGTATCCACTATAAAAATCGAAATCGTGATTCATGATACAGGGGGTGAAAAAATCGCTTTCAAAGTTAGGGTTATGGCAGATATTGAATTTACGTTAAAAAATAATGTGAGTGTATGCATCACACCCTTGCCCTAAAGTGGATATTTTCTGAGTTATTCACAAAAAACTGTTTTTCGTCTTGAATTTTCAGCTATTTCTTTTCCCTTCACGCCAAAAAGATGAAATTTTCAGGAACTGTTATTTGAACCATGCTGTAGATTTTTCACCCCTTCTTGAAACCGACTTCAAGTTACTATTAGGAGAACCATGGCAAACTCTCGCAGTTATAACTAGAGAAGATGCTCAGAGTTTTGACCGTTAATTTCTAGACATTTATTTATACGTCTCAGGAATACTTCGTGCGTTGCTCTTCTTATTTCATCGGGAGGAAGAGATCTGCAAATGTGTTTAAAAACCAAATTGAGTTTCAAAACTATGAATCTAAAAATCTAAACAAACCTGAACGCATTTCTGACTCGTTCTATGCAGTCCTCTTTATCAGTCAGGGGAGTTGAGTAGACAATATTTTTTATCCTACCCCAAACATAATAGTCTAAAGGAGTTAAATCGGGAGAACGTGGTGGCCAAAGATGTGGACCATTGTTCGCCAACCATCGATCTTCAAATAGCCTGTAGAGGATATTTGACACATAGAGTGAATTGTGTGGAGTCGCGCCATCTTGTTGATACCATAAGTCATTATGGTTCTGTACTAGCGGCTCAATTATTTGAGTCAATATGTCAGAATATCTATCTCCTAAGGGAGAACATTTTTTAAATAATGCAAACATGTGTAGTGTTCTATCTTACCAGTTAAAGTCCCATCATAAATGTGAACATCGGGAATTGCATTATTTTTGATGGCGCAAAAAACATTGAAACTCCAGGTCTCTTGAAAGTTCCATTGTCTGAAGTGGTGGTTGTTCTCTTCATCCCAATAATGACTGTTATGCCTATTGAAAGAACCATTCTTTGTGAATTTAGATTCATCTGTCCAAATTATACAGTCCAAAAAGTTTTCATTCTCTTGAAATCGAATCATCATAGCTTCGCAAAACTCTGTTCTCCTGACGAAATCAGTTTCCTTTCTATTGAATTTATATGGGTGCATTTTATGTTTTTTTAATATTCTCCAAACGCTCGATTGAGATAATCCCAGATCAATCTCGGCATCTTTGAGAGAATTTTGAGGATTCACACGAAAATATGCAAGAACTGTAATTTCGTTGTTCTCATCTTCTACTACACTTTTTTCTCTGTGTGTAGTTTTCTTAACGAAAGATCCGACATTTCTCAAGTTTGTCATGGTTCTGTTAATGGTATCTCTCGTTGGTCTGGGTCGGTCAAATAATGTTAAACATGGTAAGTTTTCGCATATGGTTCATAAGGAATTATTTATTTATCACTGGAGAGAAAACCGATGGCCGATTAGTTGAAATAAAGAGGTTTCCGATACAAATTCGAATCCGCATATCCGCAATCTTGCATATTAGGGTAGTAAAATCTAAAACATGGTTTAAGTAACAGTTCCTGAAAATGTCATCTTTTTGGCGTGAAGGGAAAAGAAATAGCTGAAAATTCAAGACGAAAAACAGTTTTTTGTGAATAACTCAGAAAATATCCACTTTAGGGCAAGGGTGTGATGCATACACTCACATTATTTTTTACCGTAAATTCAATATCTGCCATAAAAAAATGGGGTTCTAATTTGAAAAAATTGATTTTTCACGATTTTGTCATCCCTAACTTTGAAAGCGATTTTTTCACCCCCTGTATCATGAATCACGATTTCGATTTTTATAGTGGATACATCAATCTTACATCTTGTAAAATCCCAAAAATGAAAATTTTCCATCTAAAAACTTGTAAGTTATTCTTGTTTCAGCGGAGCTCTATTTTCGATTTTTTTTTCGAATTTTCCCGCTCAGAGAGAATTTTCCAACCAAAACTGAAAAATGTTACATCAAAATAAATTGAAATTTTCTAAGGAATCTATTTCTGCAATAAAAAAATGGTGTTCTAATTTGAAAAACGGAAGTTGACGTCATTTCCGGAAAAACCGGAGGTGCTCATGCCTTGAAAATATTTTAGATTTCATCAGCATCGTGAAATACTTATAAGTGCTGAATTTCATGAAAATACGTTCAGTAGTTTCCCGTATAAATATGGGTGAGGTTCCTCGTGAATATCAATACCAGTTGTTTCAGTGTTGTAATAATTATTAAGTGTCGTTCTGTAAATAGTGAATCTCTCTTTGGATTACTTTGGGTAAACGTTTAGTTTAGACAAGTGATAATCAAAACAATGTGAGCAGTGTCTTTTAGGGATCCTCGTTGCCAGATTGAGCAGAAGCCTAATATAAGACTTGAGTGAAAGCATTTTGTCTTGATTCACCTGAAGCCGGGTCAAGATGAGTGAAATTCGAACAGCGAATGCAATAAAATTTGACAAACGATTCGGCGAATAGTGTGGACGGCACTCGAGCTCAGCCTCGAATAATACATTTAAATGCATCGTTCGAGTTGAAAACCGAGTCCTGACGGAGCAGAAAGAACGCTACATCGGACCATGAAACTCCCTGTGATTTATGGCATTCGCTGTTCGCATTTAACTCATCTGGACCCGACTTAAGATAGTTTATTCTGATTTGAAAACTAAGTACAAAAAATTATAATCACGTAATGTAATAAATTCTGTCAGGGGTTAGATTAGTTTAATTTGGGGCATTGCCAGTCCAAATCAGAAGAAATTAAATTTGGGATAGTGCTCTTGAATTTCGTCTTCTGATTTTAGGCTCTAGGTCAGGTTAAGTTAGTTTGATTTAGGACAGTGCCCATCCAAATCAGTGAACAAATATATGGGTGTCATCATTGAAAAAAAAACTATTGAAAGGCATACTTTATCACTGTTTCAAACAAAAAAGTGCAGAATTGTCCTTATTTATTCAAACATATTCCTTTCAAGGTCGTGTCACCTTATATGAAAGAAACCGAATTCAAAAGGACGTGATATTCTTGCGACATAGGATTTATTTTACAGTCTGGCAACGATGTTTCCTAAATGACACTGTTGGTGCATTCCCACCGCGCACATCTTCTTTTGATTTCCACTTGTCGAAACTATACGTTTACCTTACCTTGTTTTCTTGGAGTTTCTTGCGTCCCATACTGTAAAAGTAATTTTAATTCTACCAAAATAAAGATTATTTTAGTTGTTTCGGATTCCTGAAGAATGAATGCTCCTATGGATAAAATCCATCCCGCGAAAAAAATTGCAAAATTGTTGCAGAGTCGGGATCAAAAATGTATTATGTGTGAACTTACTGTTCAGAGCATTGAATTGGACAGAATTCATAGAAACTTTTAGTTGTGGTTTGAATTCGAAACTCGTTCTAAATTTACTCTGTTCAATTTTCGCCAATTTACTCCTGAATAAATACGTCACTGATGAAAAACAAAAAGTTTGAAACTTTAATTGGATGATGTCAATGTTTTCATTCGCCCTAATCGAACATATAACCATCGTTAAGTTTCAGAATATAGTTTAATTTTGAGAATTTCATTTGAATTCATGATATTTTTGCAAGATATGGCCATACACCTTCCCGTGGTTCTTGCTGAACAATAAATTGAATAACAACTTCAATGTCATTACTCGAGTTTCAACGTCATTCTACGATTATTGAGAAGAAATAAACGCTGCTTTTCGTTTATTGACTAAGTTGGAAATAATACTATAATAGTTTCAAGTATTTTTCAAAGATAAAGTCATTTAATTAGTTTGACGAAGTGAAAAGTGAAGCTTTGTATTCATATTCTCTTACTGAATATTCAAGCGGCCGGCCTCTCAGTTTCGATTTCATGCGGCGTTGTCAAACTGTGTTCCAGGCTATTTCTTGAGACGGCTGTGGTAAAGGTAGGATCGCGGTCGATGTCGGCATCCATGTACACACATAAAATTGAATGGAACAGAACAAGTAGGTCATGTCATCCAAAAGGTACTTCGATGCTTTTGCAAGTCATATAATATGTTTTACATCGATGCCTTCTGTGTGGTCTTAAAGGATGCTTTCCTGTAATTGGTGCGTTCAAAGCCTAATTGCTATCTCCCTCCATAGCATAAACGATAGAATTATGTGTTTCGTGAGTAATCAAGGTAGCTTTCAAGTTACAAACTGAATATTAATACTTTACTACATATAATTCGGCTACCTACCAAGACACAAATATCACTGAACGGCTTAATGAAACTGTTATGAAACCTCTTCTGGAAATCTTGAAGGATTTCATGTAAGGAATAGGCGATAGGCTTTGAAGCAGGTAGTGTTTGGCCGTCAGGCCAACCGTTAATAAATTGTTACGAAATATCTTCCTCGTTAATTGAAGTCGTACCCGGCAATCGGCTTGTTATCAAACGTTTTCGGTTGACTACTATTAGGTGTCAGAAAAAAATAACCAATTATGTATTTTGACATATCAATAGTATTATTCGCCATATGAATGATTCATTTGTAAATAACAGTCAGTCCGTGAAATCATTTAAAAGTATAAAAGATGCCAGATCTCTTGAAAGCCTTCGAAGTATTGGTAGGAAAATACGAGAAGGACGTGGAGTCATCAACTTTTGTGCGTCTTTCAGCTGCCCTTACACGCATCAAAAGTAGGGATGAGCCGAAGCGTCTTTTTTGTAATTCGGCCGAACACTGAATTTCTTAATGAATCAGCCGAAATGTTCGCCGAATCGATAGTATTGATGAATACATGTTATTATTAGTGGGATCTCAAATGAAAAAGGTAAACAAAATTTTTTTAGTAAACGTATATTTCATCTATGAAACAAATGATAAGATCATCTTAGTATATAGATATCTCCCAGTGATATCGATTCATTGTTCAGAGCTAACACCACTGTCGTTGGCAAACCGAAACCAATAATCGTCAGATTCAATCGTAAGATCGCTAGGGACGAGTTTCTGGCCGCCTCCAGGTTTAAGCGAAGATCAAATGGGCCATCATCTCCCGGACTAAAAATTGACAACATTTCTGACCGGCTGTTCATTAACGAGCATCTTACAAGATTCAATAAGATGTTACTGAATAAAGCAAAGAATTTATCAAAATTACATAATTATAAATATATCTGGGTTAAAGAAGGTACTGTTTATACAAGAAAAGAAGATAGAGCTAAAGTGATCAAAATACTGACTGAAAGCGACTTGGACAGAATTATTTAATTCTTTGCCCAGGGTAACTATCAATAACAGTTATCATATTATGGGTCTTTCTTTTCTGTATCAGAATGTCCGTGGATTGAAATCTAAATTATCCAGTATTTACAACAGTTCTCTGAATTGTGATCATAACATAGTGTGCCTTACGGAAACCTGGCTTTGTGATTCAATAACTAACAATGAAGTTTTTTGTGATTCGTTCGAGATATTCCGGCGAGATCGAGAAGAGTGTAGCTCCAGTAAACGCGATGGTGGGGGTGTTTTGATCGCGGTGGACAAAAATTTGTGTGCAGTTTTGCGATCTGAATGGATGACCAATGCTGAGGATATTTGGCTTACTATAACATATAATTCGTTTAAATTTCACCTTTGTTGCGTTTATCTTTCCCCAGGTAACTCTCATCATTTACAGACTTTCTGTTCTAAATTAGAAGATATAACTATTAATCACTCTGGTGATGATTTCGTCATTTGTGGTGACTTCAATTTACCTTCTATTAGTTGGCAATATGATAACCTCAATAAGTGTTGCATTCCTCTCAATTTTACAGATGTTCACACTAATCTCTTTGTAGATGCTATTTCTTACTGTGGTCTCTCGCAATTCAATCATCATAGGAATATATCTCATAATACATTGGATTTAATTTTGAATAATAATTTTTCTGTTAAGGAGGTTAAAATTTGTAGCGCACCGTTGGTCTCTGAAGATAAGTTTCATAACACCCTAGAATTCGAATATGCAACGCAACGTATTTTCACTAATGATAACGAAAAGAACATTGATGTTAAACTGAATTATTCAAAAGCTAATTATGATCAAATATCTAGGAGGTTGAACGAGATTGACTGGGATGAATCGTTTAAAAATCTCAACACTGAACAATGTACCAATGTTTTTTATAGCAATCTTTATAGATTGATTGAACAAGAAGTACCTAAATCAAATAGTAGCCCATCAAGTTACCCAAGTTGGTTTAGTATATCAACTAGTACGCGCCCAGATCTACCTAGCGATAGATCAATCTTTACTGTAGATCTACTTAAACGATACCTACGTAGGAAGCGCCCAGATTTACCTAGCGGGTAGATTTGCGTTTTTGAGTAGATTAATTGAATAGTTGACTGAATTATTAAAAACGAAGCACACTGTTTATAAATTTACAAAGAATCAGTAGCTAATGTAAAATTCGATCACAGTTATCGTCTATCCTCGAACTGAATTTTGATCAAATCGTGTATGTATTTTTGTGAATATTGAAATGATGAAATTTCAAATGCGTTCATCTACTGAACCGTTTGGCGGATTTTGTTCATTCCGAACTTAACCTTCGAATTCAAACTTTAAACCTACCCGGAAAATTTCGACTGTCTAAGTCATTCCTTCGCAAAGTTATCGCGTTTACAGCAGATGAACGCATTTGAAAATTCCATCATCTCAATATTCACAAAAATACAGACACGATTTAGTCAAAATTCAGTTTGAGGATAGACCCTAACCGTGGCTCCACTTGCAAACATAAAATTGACTATAAAATGAAAATTCAATTTCTCAAAACGACACCAATAATACTGAATAGATATATATATCATCGCATGAAAAATTCATATTTCAACATTGAACAACGTTAAAAAAAATTTCTTGGATAAAATCCGAAAATGTTCACTATTCCAATTCAATATTCACTAAACAAATGCATGTGCATTTTACAGGAATTTCCAATGTCTCAAATTTACTGAATTTCAATATTTCTAGTACATCACTCTTCGACCGAGAATCACCAAAGCATGAAGTAATATTCATTTTGTAAAAGAATTACGGTATTATGAACATTTAAATTTTCTGTTTCATTAATGGAGATGACCAATTCATAATTGACATATTAAAATATGATTGAGTAACCAAGATATCATGTTTTCCAAACAGGACAAATGCAAAACTGCATATTGAAGTAATTTTTTATTTATCGATTATTGATAATGATAATAAAGTATAGTTCAATAGAATACATTGGGTGATACACAAAAATTCCAGAAAAAAGATAATTGAATGAATGAGTTCAAGTAAACTTGTTCATTAGAGAAGTGTGTCAGGGGTTTATGTGAAGAATTCATCAGTTGATAGCCTTCATCAGGTATGTTGCATATTACGATTCAAGAAGTTTCACATTGTTTTCAAACAATATCTGCATAAGCCTCTATATACCATCTTCTATCTTGATGTTGTTGGTGCAACTTCATTTGTAATTTTTCTCAAAATAGTTTCAGAAAATGGCAGATATCCTGTGAACTACACGAAATTATCAAGATTACCTTGCAGAATAGATACATTTCACTTCAGAATATTTCATCTCATCTCATATAACGCATACATTAGAAATTATACCCATATACAGAAAAATTAGTAGTTACTTGAAGGTGATATGAATTTCAACTTAAAAAAGCTTGATTCTCACTATACATTCTGTAACCTTCCCATTTTATCTAGGAAAAATATTATAAGGTGAAAATTAATTGATGTATCCTTCCCGGTTATGTTCCATCCCCATGCCATTTTTGCCAACCAAATTTTGATGTAGCAATATGGAAGGGATACATGAGTGTTACGGAACATATACTGAGGCTCAACCTTAACTCCCTATTGTGAAGATAAAATTTCATACGTTTCTTGATAATGTAATCTTCTTACTCACACTTTTCTATCATTTCTATTATCAATTGACATCAAATGTTACATCGACTTGTCATTTTTGAAGATTAACCTCTTGTGAATAGTAAGAATTTATTGAATATTCCTGTTTCATTCACAATTATGAATAAATATATCAGGGGTACAGTATCATACAGTCTTGTCCCACACCAGCTGTATATTATTGAAACCATCTATAGATTACATAGTATTTCTGCAATTTCCACTTCTCAAAATCTATTGAGTTCCCTTTTTTTTTCATAATGATGATAGTCCATCTTCTACAAAGTATGCTTGATTAAACCTAGGAATGTGATACATAAATTTGCCATGATCAAGTTTCCAATTTATCAGAACATTAGATATGATCCATATCACCATTCGATTACTCACCATAAAACTCAAATGGTTCAACATATATTGAATTCTCAGGGGGACGATAGTGAGATTTTTGAGATTCATAAAACATTCTACAGTCCTTCAAAGGCTTTCTTCCTTTGTATATGCTTAATGCTTGGATGGCATTTCACTTCAACAACACGACCTCACATATCTCAAAACTGCAAAAATATCATACTTGATGCATCTGCTAAAGGAAAATAACATAATAATGTATACCTTTGAAGTCGAGTTAATCTCCACCATGTTTTTTCGACGAATTCTGGATTAGCATTCTGATTCTTATCGTAGTCTTGAACCCATTCTAAACATTTTTCACTTTATGACTTCAATGATACAAAAACTTTCCAATGTCCAGTTCATTTAAAATGTCTGACTCATCTGAAAATAAATATTTCCTCATGATATTCAGGTTGGAAAAACTTGTGATAAGTTAAAGTATCTTCAATTGTAGGTAATACTTACTGTTTCCTCTCGTGAACGTAGCATAAGGTTATTATAACTTGCTAAAATTATACCGATAACTCGACTTTTTCTTGAAAGTCATTGTTAGAGTTGGAATTAGGCAGTATTGACCATTATTGATACTTCTTAATGCATTTCCATTCGTTACCAACTTTATTTTCGTCAATTTCAATGTAGCTTCCACATAGGATGCTATTTTGACGGCAAATTAGAATTGATGTTAATGACAATTGACATAAACATAACGCTGTTTCGGCTTGAAAATATTGACGGAAGTACCCGATCTTTGCCGACGGTCAAAGCCTACGATGCTTAAGTTTTCAGCGAAATCGACAGATATTCGAAGTTCGACGTTGCCATATATTCACTGTCGCAAGAAATTCTACCTCCAAAGCGTGCCCGAAGGCGGCGGAGATAGCCGATCTCGGCCGAGTCCACAGAAGAATATGAAATGGACAATTTTTACCGGATTTTCTTAGAAATGTCACTTTTTTCCATCATTCCTGCAAGAATACGAAAGTGGGAATCAAAAAAAGAGGCCCGCTACGCCACAATTTCGTCTTTCGTCTTTCTGTTCGTACCAAAAAACTCTACCTAGCTTGAACCCAGCGACCAAATGCTTTCCTGTGGTTTTGCACCTTTGGGAAATATCGATATTTTCGTTATTTTTCGGGAATTTTTTAAAAGTATCTCCCGATTTTTCCGCGATGAAAGATCAACAGTACGGGAAAATTCGAAATTTCCTCTTTCTAATCACGTTCAGATATCACACCGAGACTCCCCGGAAATATCAGAAAAACTCTCACGAACATAACCCTTTCTTAGCAAAAGTTTTTCTTGATCTCCTGCAGTGGTTTCGGCGGTGTTGCCTGTAACGCGTTTAGTATTATAGACTATAAAAGTAATAAAGCAGAAAAAGAGAGTTCACAGGAAATGGAAAAGATACAGGAATAATCTGGACTATCACGAATTCAAAATTTTGAGAAGCCGTTCAAAGTTTCTTATCGAATGTGACTATAAAAAATTTGTAGACTCTGCTGAGACTTCAGTTATTTCCGATTCTAAATTTTTGTGGCAGTTTGTAAAAAGTAAAAAAGAAAAACCTACTGCTATCATGACAATAAAAGAGAAAAACTCAGGGAAGATTTTAACAGATTATCAGAACATTACTGAAGAGTTTTCTAATCATTTCGTTTCCGGCTTCAATTTGTCTAATACGGTTAATGGGCAATTCTGCGGAGACTGAGGGTCAACATCATGTGAAATCTATAAATTTGTATTGCATTCCACCTGAAATCATTAGACAAAAAATCAACGAGTTACCGAATAAACCTCCTGGACCAGATAAGCTTCCAACATGTTTGATTAAAAATTGCGCATCTTCACTTGTAACACCACTTCACAAATTGTTCAATATGTCTCTGAGAGAAGGTTGTTTTCCAATTATGTGGAAGACTGCTTTGATTGTGCCAATACATAAATCAGGCGATAAAAGACTATTAGAAAATTATAGACCCATATCCAAATTGTGCATTATCGCTAAAATTTTTGAATCGATCATATTCGACTTTTTATATAGTGAAGTGAAAAATATCATAAACACTGAACAGCATGGGTTTATGAAGGGACGGTCTATTGAGACAAATTTGTTCGCGTATACTCAATACCTTCTTCAAACAATGAACGCTGGATTTCAGGTGGATTCTGTTTACGCCGACTTCAGCAAGGCATTCGATAAAATTGATCATGGTCTCTTGATTCGGAGGCTTGCTGGGGTCGGTGTTCATGGAAGTCTGCTGAGGTGGTTTGCTTCGTACATAGATGACAGACGTCAATCAGTTGTCATCGGTGGATGCTATTCCACACCTAAAAATCTCACCTCTGGAGTTCCCCAGGGATCCCACTTGGGGCCCCTGCTTTTCAATATATACATCAACAATATTGCGAGTTGCTTTAAATATGCCAGATTTCTTATGTACGCCGATGACTTGAAAATCTTTTTCATCATTTCCTGCTTGCTTGACGTGATTAGGTTGCAGGAGGATTTAGATAGATTCACCGAGTACTGCCAAAAAAACTCCCTCTTTCTTAATCTGAGTAAATGTCACTTCATCACTTTCTCCCGTAGCAAAAACATTATAAGCGCTCAATATTCTATCAACGAGAGTATTTTGACCAAAGCAACTGTGGTGAAGGACTTGGGTATTTTTTATGACTCAAAGCTCATTTTCGACCACCATATCAATTACATTTCTCAGAAGGCTAATAAAATGCTAGGATTCATAACCAGGGTTTGTAAACATTTTTGTCAGCATCAATCCCTGAGGACTCTATACGTTGCATATGTACAGAGCATTCTTAGTTTCGGATCTGTAATCTGGAACCCCAGTTACAATATTTATATTAATCGATTGGAAAGTGTCCAAGTCAAATTCATCAAACACGTCAATAGAAAATGTTACCAGAATACCATTAGTGATCCACGTCGAATAATAAAAGAATTGAATTTGACAAATTTGGCTGACCAACGAATGATGAGAGATATAAAATTTGTTTACAAGATTATGAATACCTTTGATTGCTGTGAACTGGTGAATATGCTTACCTTCAATGTGCCATCATACTGTACAAGAAATAAATTTCTATTTCATATGAATCAAAGTTCAACAAATTATCTTCTGAATTCCCCTTTAAGTAGATGTTGTAGATCGTACAACTCGCTCTCTAACCTTGTTGTGCTCGACCCTTTTTCGGATTCCTTGCTTGCATTTTCTGGTGTTTTGAGACGGTTCTTTAGAGGCCATTGTTGAGAAAAAAAAAAAAAAAAAAAAAAAAAAAAACTTTTCCGCATTTTGGTTTGTATGTTGAATATGTATTTTTCTTAATATTAAGCACCATTGTATTAATAGCTAATTAGTGAGTACATAATCTGGGTCCGTCCTGTCATGTATTCCATTGAAATAAATAAATAAATAAAGGCTTGAAACCTTACACGAGAAAGTTAGATAAATTCGAATAAAAGAATTATATTTGTTCGCTTCATAGACAAACATTATACTGATAGGATGTGAACTGTAATACTAGAACAGATTCCTACAACCAAATTTTTGAGTGTCCATTAATGCTTTGAGTGATTACTAATTGAAGCGTGATGTGGTGATTGTTGATACCCCATTTTTAGCATGTCTGTAAGGTACTTACTTTGAGCGAACAGTATTCATCACCAGATATTTCCTTGAGACTCTTTTTTTTCAACAGTCAGTTCTATCACTAGAACATTTACGTTGTTCCTTAATGATGAGTTTAACAGGCAGATTTCTGGAAGGCAGGGCATTCCTCTTAAGTATATTTCTCTGCTTGGATTAGGGGCCTGGAACAAAATTGTTTTCATGAATGTGATCTAATATTTCATGAGCAATTAGTGCTTACCTCTATAAAAATTATCATCATAGGAAAAATTCAGGTAACAGACTCTCAAAAATCTTGTTTGTTGGTTTTTATCGATTCATCAACACTTTCAGGCCCGACTTGTTATAGGAAGTTTCTTTCACCCTATCTCGAAATTTTTCACCGGGCTGTGGAAATCTATGGGAAGGGACATTTGAGTTTGCTTTTCCTCAGTAGAAGACTTGTAAAATCACACAAACGCCAAGAACAATGCATAAACTTTCTCATTTTTTTAACATTTCTTTTAACTTGGCAATGATAATGTGTGTACCTCGGGTTACTCGGATGGCCACCAGAGGAAGTAGCGCTTATCTTCATTCGCCAATCGGCGTGTCATTGAATATTTTTCTGTGGGCTGATATCAACATACGATGTCAGAACAAATATCATATTATTTGTCTTTACATTATGACATTTCTTGTAAACAATTAAAATGAATTATAAATGGCTGTCAGTTCGTGAAATTACATATAATCGAAATATAAAACTAGCGAGATTTCTGGAAGGTATTGTCAAGATAATGCGAGAAGGCCATAAAGTCAGCAGCTTCTGCGCGTCTTTCAAATGACTTTATATGCCTCAAATCTTCCTACCTTATATTGAGTCTTCGAGTTATTTCTTTTCATTTCTAAAATAACGCCACCCAATGCTGTTTGGCTTCTATATGAACGTAGATTCTTGTAATGGTATTATCCACGCCAATTCAAACATCAAACTTCAAACTGTCGTTCCACAACAAAGTAGGTATCACATCTAGAATAAACCGAATTTGTATCTTTGGAACTATTGGAAAAAATGACTTTTCGAATGGGTATAATTGACCATTCAAATTCGACTGTCGTAAGAAAACTACAAACTGGCCTCAAATGTTTTCTTCCGAAAAATATTATGTTTATGTTGAGCCTCGATCAATATAGGGACGTGTCATAACAAACTCAGCATTACATGCTATGTATGGAAATTGTGCAATGGTTTACCTTTTCTTTGACACCATTATGAAAATGACATATAAGCATATCAACTCAATATGAAATCAAATCAAAGTATTAAAAGATTCAAAAACATGATCTGATCCGAGAACATTTAGATAAGGAAGTCGATATGTAGGTGAATTAAATACAATTATATCTCATTCTCGTTTTGCAAAAATTTGTTACGATAATTAAAGAGATTAAAAACCGATTACAGTCCTACTGCATCAATTAAACATACTCGTTGATCCCGAGATATCGTTGACTCTATCTAGTCCATGTTCCGCTTAAGTTGGGAACACCTGCTTCCATTCTTGGATCGTGGTAAGTTACAAGACGTGTTTATGGCGCTTTATGATTATAAAATCCTCCTAATTAATTCCCTGCTACGGTGAGACAAATTAATGGGGTCGTTATTATGTCGACGCTCACTTTGTGCAGGAAGAAGGTATACTATTAGTGGAATTCTAATTTGGGGAGTTGAGATAGATTATGGCTGCTTGTTTACGCAATGCCTGTTCGAATGGGTTGGTTATAAAAGTCGGTCGATGGTAACTGTTCGTTTTCGCGTTTTATTCGTTTCCGAAGGCCTGTTAAATGTCACTAGCAGCTCCGTTACCTGCTGGGCTATACGTTACGTGGCAGCCTCAGATTCAGATAACGGATAATTCAAGTGCATTTTCCGAATTATGTAACGAATACATGATTGTGAAAGTTAATATATTACATTTCGGCGGACAATTCGTTGTGAGCGAAAAAAGATGAATTGTGAATCGAGACTTTCCTAGTTTAAAATCAGCATCTAGGAGACTTTCCTCAGAATTAGTCTCTCGACTTGTATTTTCCTGGAAAAAATTTCAGATATAAATGATGATACGATTAAAGCTTATACAGGGTGAGTCCTCAAGTTGTGCATTAATTTCAACCATAGATTCCTCTAAACAAATGAAAAACTTTTTTCCTTTGCCATCTTTCCAGATTCGGCTCAGGTAAAAAGTTATAAGCATTAAAATATTTCTCAATGTGCTGATACACTGCTACACTTTCTTTGCAAGCTCGCCACATATATCTCTTAGGGTGGTCTCTTTGGCAGTTTCAATCCAATGTTTGAAATTCAAAGAAGCATGATTGAGAAACTCGTTTACTCACTTAATTCATATTTTTTGGTGCTTTTTGCGATATTATCGCAGGTTAAACATTTCACTACACTGGACTATTGAAACAGTGATTTTCCACTTGATATTCTTGAGATATTCAAATTCATTCCACTATAAAATTACACACAATTCCATCCTCACCCACTCTCATACTTAAAACTACATAATTATTGTTATTTTCATCAAATTTATACATGAATTATATGGAATCAATCAACTAACCTGAACACATTAATTGAATTCTATAGAAAGTCAGGTTCATAGACATGAAGACCTAGCCCACATATCTGTGGTCTGATCACGAAATAGCATAGACGTAAATACAAGTACATTAGTTCTATGCGAAATAGGTAAATATATTTCTGTGTATTCTATGTATGTTCGGAGGAGTGGATGAAACTTAATTTGCCGCCTTTACTAGCTCAGGGACGGATTCATAAAAATGAGGTAATTTCTCGATTTTTTATCGGATTTTATAACATTCAACGTTGAATATCTCCAAAACGTTTAAGGAGGAATTATAAGGAATAAATTGAGTATTCTAAAATGATTGAAGATTCTTATTATGACATAAGATAAACTTCATCTGCAATCTTCATGCTAATTTCATATAGTTTTATGAATCGTTGAGTCTATAACTCGGAAACTATTTGAAGTAGGATGAAAGCGGTTACTAAAGAATATTTGCATATTTGTAGAAAACCTCACACCAAAATTCATCTCATTTGGAGTCGCCATATTAAATCTTAAAAAGAAAAACTGATTTTTTCTGGAAATTTAAACAGCCTGTATCTTTTTCTTGGAGACGAATCTGGAAAAATGGTAAATGAGAAAATTGTTTTGTTTGATGAGAGGAGAATCTACGGTTGAAATTAATGTACAACTCAAAGACTCACCCTGTATTGGGAGGATTTTGTATCATTTTTCCTTTTTATTTACCGAACTTTCAAACCGAAAGAATCGAAAGATAATAATTTGTACTATGTAACGTAACAGTTCGTCTTGTTTTTCGTTTTTTTTTATTCCTGTATTGTTCATTAGGCAATCTGTTTTCCAAGGAACTGCCCTTGACAAATAGTTCCATCCTGCAATCCGCAACTGCGTTTTTCCATGAAAAAACAATTTTGTTTGAATTCTAATAGTTCTGTTTCAGGTATTGGGAATGAAATCTCAGAAGAAACTAAAAAATAAATAATGTTTTTATTATTAGTGGCATCTATCGGGCAAGATGTACTTCCGAATATCCCATGTATGTTACGCGATTCTTTGTGGTTTATATTTTTTTTGTGATTTTTCAATTTATAATGCCAGCGAGGATTCGAAGTTTCATATCTTTTTATGTAGAATGTATTTTGCAGATTTTTTTTTATGACTGAATAAATCGGCTTCCATAAATCACTCACAGTTACTCAAAAAAGGCTTGAGAGTTAGAACTTTGGTTTTCAGTAGGATTCACTCAAACATTCAACTTCAATTCAAGAATATAAAAAGCAACTTTCATATTCTGGCTGAGTTTGAAAACGCGCATGGTCCAAAACTAGACCCAAATCATGAGAAAAAAATTGTTCTTTAATAGCCTTTTTTGTTGTAATCGGCCTTCGAAAGCGGATAGGCTAAATTTCATTGAAACACGATTAAAGTTATTTTCCTATTTTGATCACCCTCGGTGAATTAAACCCAAAAATTTGATTTTAAAGTAACATTCCATTGAAATTCTATAAACCCACTGTAGCTCGTGGAATTTCCACAATAATTTTGGTCTCACCGCACTGATTGAAAATGTGAGCATATTTCAAAATTGGTGGTTCTGAAATTACTTGCTTTTGGATGAGAATTATAAAAACAAATTATTGGAAAATGTTTATTCACTACTTATAAATCTTCGAAGTCCCTTCCTACAATTTGAATATATATTTGTCCACGTTTATCGTTTCATTTTTCATCCCGGTTCTAAAGGTTTTGTCTTATTTCTGTTTCGTTCGTGCTTTCCGTCACTTACACCAGGGCTTTGCAAAATCCCTAAATAAATCAATAGGGTTTAGGTCTGGTGAACGCACAGACCATTCCATCGGCCCTGCACGCCCAATCCATCTTGATGTAAAAACAACACTAGCCACAATTATTTTTACAGTAGTTTCATTCGAAATTACTCTGAATTACTCTGACTTGAATTTACCATAAGAATGATAAGTAGAAAAATATCTTCAATCGTGTTCCAATGATTTTAAGCCTATCCGCCTTCGAAGGCCGGTTACATTAAAAAAAAAGGCTAATAAAGTAGGTACTATTTTCTTTTTATGGTTTTGGTATTTTAGGATCGTGCGAAGCTATGAAAAATCTTTTTTTGTATTTTTAAATTGAACTTCGAGTTATTTCAAGAATCCGAGTTATTTTGTTATTGAGACAACATTCACGGAGAAAAAAAAATCTGCAGAATACCTATTACATAAAAGTATATGGATTTGTGGAACCTCGCTGGCATAATAAATTGAAAAAACACAAAAAAATCATAACTCCAAAACTACGAAATTTTTTGGATACCTCCAGATGTGAGTAATCTAAAGAAAAATTATTGACCTCACTACTTGGACCACAGTATACCCATTCGAAATTTATTTACCCAATATTTCCAAAAATACAGACTGGATCGAATTGAACTCTAGTACATGATTGAAAAATAATAAGCTTAAGTGTTCATACGAAATTTCGTGAGGCCCATATGAAAAGAAGATCTTCGAATCTTTCTATCAGAAGGTGAATATGCAATTCTCGGGTTCGACACATGAAAAGATGACCGCTCTGGCAACAAATTAGAATGACACTATCATCACGAAATTTCGAACAAAAGTGTGGATCGGCAGTTTTCAACAAGTAACGAAGTTTAATCATGATTGTACCAGTATTTTCCGAAAAAATATCACGATACCCAGCAAAACGCCACGTTATTTATCATATTTTATCCTAAAATCTTCTAAATTGGAATCGGATTGAACTGAAAGTTGGTACTCTGTTTGAGATATGCGCAAAAACACAAACTTTGAAATATTTCTCACCCCAATATCGACGGAAATAAGAATTGTAACAAACCGAATCGGTACATAAAATGTTATAAAATATTGAAATATTGAAGCTCATCACAAAATCTCATCGGAATATGGTGAATAGTTCCTGAATAGAAATTTCCTTCAACAATAATTTGAAATTTCATTCAAGTTTATTGGCTTACATTACCAAGAAAATCTTGCAATCAGTTTGCGTCTATCATCCTCCAACTGGTACATCATCAAAAAATCCGATCGCATCGACAGTTCCTGAGATATCGATGAAGTGATGTTAAATCGCCCGTTCTGACATGCATCCTACCCGAGAAGTTCCAATCGCTAGCTCTCTTCGTTGTCTTATTATCGTGCAACGGCTGCCGGAAATAATTGTTTTTGACTCCTTCATCACCGAGTCTGATCTAGCCATTTGGGACACCTTTGAACTTTTTCAATAGCATTCGCGAAATGCAAGGAGTACTTGACACAAATAACAAATCCGCCGAGGTCTACGCCTAAATAAATACAGTTTTTACTTGCTGATGTCAAACGGCCAGAACGTGGATGAACCGGCTCATTTAGAAAGCAGCAATGAGGTCGTATCAGGTCACTGTATTCATATTTCTTTACATAAGGTGATCGTGATTCTGAGCATTATTTCACGAAAATGTTTCGACACTTTATTTATAGGCACTTTCACATTAACATTTTGCAACACTAGATGTCTCCAATGCGATTACTGTTATTAATTTATTATCCTCAAGTTTTCTTGGTTTTTACTCCCAATATCTGACACAGTAAAATAATTGTTTTTTGAAATAGGATTGGATAGAGAGATTTAAATTATTCATCGGTAGCATTTTCCCGAAAAAATCAACAATATCCAAGAAATATAAACGATTAATGAATTGGAATGAATTTTTTCCATATCTCCTTTTTTAATTTTATTTAATTACTACACCAATCTACAGCCGAACCCAATAACAGATTGCGAAAAAACAAAATTAGAAAAAACACAAAAATTCCATGAAAAATCGAGAAGAAAAATATACATCTAGTTGGAAGCAAATACAGTTTCTCACAAAAATTGCGACCCCAACACAGCTCTCCTAACATCTAATTGAGAACTGTTCAAAATATCTAAAAGATGTTGAAAATGGCAAAAATTTTGGCGTATTCTGTAAAATGGCGAAAACCGAAGCACGTCAGTTCGCCGCAACAGAAGATAAAACGTGCTAATATTTCGAACAGGCAGTCTCAGGACGTGCAAATCCACTGAGGCTAGCAAGTAAGGGCAATCAATTTTGGAGCATACCATATTATGTAGGAAATAAATTCCTAAATAAACCCGACTTCTCTCTTCGGGGTTTACGTAAAAGCTATTCAATAAAAGCTCATTTGGTATACCACGAATCGGATAGATGCCATCAATTTTAAAACTAACCTACTTCAGGAAACGCCACTGTATTCACTCCAAATTATCAATAGGTTTGTTCCAACACCCAGTTCTGTTACTGTCTTGAACTCATTCAGAACTGAATCAATTCACACGTCTTCGCTCATTCTAGTTCGGGACTAATTCTGAATAGATAGTTCGAAAGTGTTGGAAACGCATCATTCTTAGAAATTCCCTTGTCATAGCCTAAGGGCTGTTTGTCACCCGAAAAATGCAGCCCGTCTCTGCCAGATGTGGTTTTATTGCCCCTTGCTGCATTCGAATGGCACGTAACAGATGACCGATTCGATTCCTCCTTCTCAGTTCTTGCCTAAACCCAAGAACTGAATTAACCGTTCTAGAACTGGTCTGACACAAATTCTTTTCACGTTGGAACACTTGGTTTGCAATTCCTAACCAGTTCGAAATTTGTTGGAACGCTAATATCGATATGCGCAAACTCCGCCCGATTAAGAACTAGTTCCAGAGTGTGTAGGAACAGACTTAATATAAACCCTATAACCAGAATTCCATACAATACATCCATATTCTATAACTTTGACCACACAAACGCAGCGAAAAAAAGAGATCCAGCCTCAAATAGGTACCTACCTGGAGTATGAAACCGAGAGTCTTGAGTCCCTTCGAAATAGTTGCACCCACATGGGGCACAAACGTTAACCCCTGATCGAATTAGACTCCCAGATCTCCACATACACTCACCCTGTCCAATACTCTACCTACAACGTATTACTGAAAATGAACCTTGGATTTCCCGCAGCCGAAGGACAACACGTTGCACTTTTCTATATTCAATAAAGCCCGTTTCTTCTTCACCAATCAGTCCATCTCAGTCACCCTGAAGATCCCAGCAACCCGGGATGGAAACAATACGGCGAAACAACTTACAATCTTCAACTTATTAAAGAAACAGGCAGAGCAGAAATGAATTCAAATCATTCATAAATAACAGGGGACTCAAAATGGAACCCTGCGGAACACCAGACGAGATCTTAATATCAGAATCCTCAATAGCCTTATTAATTGGAAATCAACAAAATCATATTCTCGCAATATCTTTGACCAAGGGATTTTGCCAAATTGACAATTTCGAAAAACACAGAAACGCTTGACATTGAAATTTTTTTTCAAAAATTTGCTTATGACAATAAGTTCAAATCCCGCAGACCAGAGATGTGATTTCTATTACTAACCATTGTTAGTGGTTTCAGATATTCGAAGAAAAAACCCAAAAAACTGAAGAATGATGCAAAACCCTCCCATAATATCCTTCAAATTTCCTTATCCTTATTGACTTGGTTAAGTTTCAAACTTAACTTCACTACCATGTAGAAGCTTTCAATGATACCCAAAAAAAATAAGTTGAGGTGTAGGGTGTACCTATACGTTCAGCCTAGAGGCCGACAATATATCTTCCGACAGAAACAACTTAGTGACTCGATATCCATATAGTAGGTTAGGGGCTTGATAGCAAAAGTCTTATTCTTGAATCGGTGAAATCTAGCGGCAATCCGGTCAATGATTTGGCGTATACATGCCCGTTCAAAATTTTATTCTTCTTATATTCTCAAAAATAAAGTACAGATCTCTAGTAATTGATTGAGAAATTTATGGTTCAGGCAGAATTTCATGAGGTCTAAACGAGAAGAAGATCGCCAAATCTTTTCATCAAGAAGTAACCTGGTGGGGTCAACAGCTTGATAAGTGACCGCTTCAACAACAAACTTTTAACGCGCTTGTTCCAGGGAACAGCGCGTTATCATTTTGACACGATGTCTGTAATTTTCGAATTTTGAGCCGAAAATGGTCTCATTGGGTTGAACACCCTGAAGAAGAATCCGTGGTCAAATTCAATTCTGTCTGTCCATTCGTCCGTCCGTATGTGCTCTTACTTTCGAAGCAAAAGGCTTAGCGGATTGAAACTGTCAGATTAGGTTTGGAGTCCAAAATCTCAGTTAAGTCCGATAATGGGTGGAATCGGTTGGATAGTTTCGGAGTTAGGCCCATTTAAAATTTTCAGGTTAATTCCTCGATATCTCATGAAGTATCGACTCGATAGAATTGAAACTTCGTTGATATAGTTTAGGAATATCAACCAAAACTTCGTGTGGATCCAGTTGTTAGAAAATCGAAAAAAAGCTTTATTCAAAAATTTTGATGAAAATTTTTTTTCTCCGAAAATATTAATTAGATTTCAATGGAATTTCACTAACTGACTTATAGTCAGTACTTAACAACATTGTTCCAAATTTCAATTCGATGCAATATTTAATTTCGGAGATATAAGGAAAAAAAATTGTACCAAATTTCGTTATTTTTAATTTTAACGACATTTCCGCAATATCTCAAAATCTCAGGTGGAGATTACCAATACGGAACTAGGTGTGAAGTTTAGTTGATCTGATAGTAAGAATTTGAACAAGCGCGTAAAAGCTCCTGACCTCACGTCAGTGCTTTTCTAGAATTTTGTAGAAGTTCATTTTGGTATATTATTGTTTTACGATGTTTGCTCCTCATTTTAGTTTCATTTCAATTTCAATTTAAACCTCCATTTGTAAATTAACTTGTTCGTAAATGCGGAGAGAAACTTGCCTAGAAATGAGAATGAATTCGTTGAGCAGAAGTATGTTTATAATGATTGATATTAAACGCTCAAAGAATGGACAGTTTCAGGCAAGACGAAATTCTCGAAAACAATTCTCTTTTCGATCTCAACTTTATTTTCTACTTCTATGAGTACAAAGTTTATGTACCACGAAATAACGCCTCATGTATACTGAATGGATCAAATATTCTATGCTCGTTTAGAACGTTACAATCTAACAATAAATAAATAGCTCAATTATTATCCATACTAGTCGATCTCGTGAAACTACATGACAATACGGAAGCAATAAATGCGAACGCCTATACGACATATCCGTGGAGTTACTTAGGCCGTAAAGCTTTCCAGACTGCACTCCTATCGATTTTTGAAATCTCGAGTGAAGAAGTCAGGTCGGACATTGAGGAGGGGAATTAATGATCTTAAGTAACTGAGAGAGGCTGGAATGCGAAGCAGGTTCCCAGGTTGTGTGAAATAACATCGATGGTGGGTCGATAGACACTTGTTTATGTTGAGCTTGAAATGATTGATGGTTTAATTTCCGCACGTATAGTTGATATGTATTTTTGGATGTTTTGTATTGAATTCACAGTATACTTAAAGTGGCCCTAAAAGGCCAATAAATTGATCAATTGATTGAATGAAATGTTTGGACTGCTTTTAATCTCAAACTTCAGTTTTACCCGCTTGTTTTTTATTTCACCCAAATGCGAATTTTGAACAAAATATTTCAAAAAGCACTGCCGTGAAGGTAGCAACTTTTGCGCGCATGTTCAATGTAGATGACCGCTTCAGCAACGAATTTGAACATGCACGCAAAAGCTGCTGCCTTCACGGCAGTGCTTTTTGAAATTTTTCACTGATAAATTACTGGATTTCAATTCGATCAAATCTGTATTTCTGGAAATATTAAAAAAATATCAGCCTAACGGCCGACTGCGTAAACACAATAACTTCCGAAAGAAAAAACTTAGAAGCTCGATATTTGTAGAGAAGGTTTGGACCTTAATTACGAAGGCCGAATTCGTGAATGGGTAAAATCCACCCAATGATTCCGTAGATATACCCAATCAAAATTTTATTTTTCCAATATTTCCAAAAATACAGATCAGAATCGAATTGAAATCCAGTACTTCATCGAAAAATAACAGTTCGAAGTTTCATACAGAATTTAATGAGGATGATATGATAAGAAAATCATAGAATTTTTTTTTTAAATTGTTCTAATGACACAATTATCACGAAATTTCGCATAAAGTTGTCTTTCAGCATCTCAAAACTAGCTGTGAAGTTTAATCAGGACTGAATCAGTATTTCTCGAGTTATACTGAAAAAATCAACGATATCGAGAAGAAAACCTCGAAATTTGACATATTTTTTCCCGATATCTCAAAACTCATGATTGTATCGAACTGAAATTTGGTACACTGCTGTGAAATATGAAGCTCAAAGTGTGAGTGAAATTATTCTTGGATATGATGAATGGTTTCCAGAAAAAAAAATTTTTGGAAAAAAATTTCGAAAAACATTTTTTTTAAGAATTTACTGACAATATGATCCTGACGAAATATGGCTCAAAGTTGCGCGTCGTCATACTCCACCTAACTGCCAAATTTAAATCCAATCGCTCGAGTAGTTTCTGAAATAAAAAATAAATAACTTCAAAACTTCAAGTGCCTATAACTCCGAAACTATTCGACCGATTTGGCCCATTAACGAACTCAACCGCGGCATTCTGATGCGCAACCAATCCTGTTTCAAGTTGCTAGCTTGCTTCTGTCGGCAGTTATTGTGTCTACGGCCGGACGGCCGGCCGGACAGAATCGATTTTGACACCGGATTCGTCATCAGTGAGTCCAACTTAGTCGATTGAGACCATTTTCGGCTCAATCATCCAAAATTACAAACATTTGGACAAAACGATAGCACGCTTTTCCCCTAGAACATGCGTGCAAAAATGGTCTAACGAGAATAAATTTGACTTACTCACGTCGAAATCAATTCTGTCCGTCCAATCAGCCGCAAACACTGTTTCTTCCAAGGAGAAAACTTTAGGTTTGTTTGTACCTACATTTAAATGTTATTGAACACTTCACTCCAGTGACTTCCGATAATCTGTGGAGTTGTTTGTTTGTTGTAGTTTATATGTATTGTAGTTTATTGTAGTTCAATCTGTTTACTGATTCTGCTACGATCAATGGTGTCTATTCTAAGACCTTTAATTTTCGCAAATAACTACCATTTCTAGGTTATTCCTAGTACTATAATTGTTACTGAAAATTGGGTTCATAGATGTGACTAGATATATGAGGTTTCAAACTAAAGGGTACCTGAGGAAAGGAGGTTGTTGGTGGATTTTCACGTTGGCAAAGCTGTCCACTAATGTTGGTTGTTATTTTTGTGTTTTGTGATGTAACCACAGATTCAATGAAGACGAGTCTAGTTGATACAGGATATTAATACGATCATTAAAAAAAATACAGATTTTTCTGTATTACCTTCACATAATATCTTTCGATATTGATATCTTACGATATAGGACTTTTATTGTCTTGTACGTACTACTTATGAATGACACATTTAATTATTTTATCAACTGACATATAATGATTGAAGTAAAAATCTTGAGAAAACGGTAACATAATAAAATAAAAAACAAAAATAATACTAGACACAGTATTTCATCTTCTATATCTTTCGATTTAGAATCCTCTGTATCATCTACCCTATATTATAATATATGTCGAAATCTCACCACGTGTTCCTGATTACAAACGGACTCAGCTGATTTAGAACCTTTAGCAAGCTTCAATGCATATTCGAATCTGACAAGCTTGCCGGAGGTTCTAAATCAGCTGAGTCTATTTGTAGTCAGGTGTTGGTGAGTACACGTGGTAAAATTTTGACTTATAATATAGATACATATAATGAATGAAGTGAAATACTTAAGAAAACGGTAAAATAATAAAATAGAATATAAAAATAATACTAGACACAGTGCTTCATCTCATATCTGTCGATTTAGAATCCTCAGTAGCATCTATTCTATATTATATATTAAAATCTCACCACGTGTTCTTCTTTAACACCTGATTACAAATGGACTCAGCTGATATAGAACCTCTGGCAAGCTTGTCAAATGCAAATATTTGTGAAATTGAATTCAAACTTTATACTTGCCTCACAAATTTTATGTATATGAGTTGTTCATTCACAAAAGTAATATTATAGAGTCAATATTTTCGAAGGCATCTTGGGTTTGATGACGAATGTACAATTCATGATTGGGTGAAATTCACCGATCGGTCGTTAGGCTTAATTACATTTAATTTCTCCAATATTTACAAAAATTCGGAATTGATCGAATAGAAATCTAGTACTCGATTGAAAAATGATAACTTCAAGGTTCATGTAGAATTTTATGAGGACCACATAGAAAAAAAGATCGCCCAAACTTTTCATCACGTAAATGAAGATGCGTTCATTTCAAAAATTTGTATTTTCTCTCTGTCGATAACATCAGATAATCAAAAAACCTCATGTCACTCAAAAAGCGTCGAAAAAATTCCATACCTGGATGGGTGACAGCTCCGTCTATGAAAGCACGCGAAAGTTGCGAAATTTGGATAATATTGAATGATGTCTTTCAATAACATGAGTTTGAAGATGAAGATTTTTCTGAGAAATTCAAATTATGAATCTGATCTAAAAATGTCCTGAGAGATCCCAACTGAAGTCAAATTTCTTAAGAGCAATAGAATCACGGAAGTGTATGGAACTTCGCTATCATACGTAACAAGACCCCCGGAGTGCCTGTCAGACCACACGTCGCTACTTAAGAGGAAACAATATCACGTGGTGATAAATTACCGCTAGGCAACACGGCCACATTCAAGTTTCATTGAAACTCGTTAATATCTCAAGGTCAGGCACCTGAATCACGGTGTACATGTTTCAACGTTATTAGAATTCGGAGAAATTTCGACGTTTTTAGGAGAAAACGGGGTGCCGTCCTGCAGGCTTCAGTGAGTATGTTTTAAAATTTTTTTTTTGGGATGTACTTAATTCTTTTGTGAGAATGCACAGTGTTAGTCATTCTTCCATTTTCCACCCCACTTCAGTTGTATTTTCCCCAAAATCTTGAATATAAAAAAGTGACAGCGTTGCGCATTCTCACGATTTGCACCAAAAAAATTTTTGGAAAAAACGGACTCTGGCCAACAGAAGTCACCCCGTTATATTCAAAGTATTGTTTGCTCTTAAATGATACAGGAGTTACAAATATCTCTTTCCGTTTCATAGTTATCACAATCAACCTGATGTGAATGTGCCCTTAATTTTCGAATTGAGACAGGATCAGACTGAAACTACATCATCTATCTTAGTATTCCATCCTTCTTGTATATGAGATTCATTAGAATTGCCTCAAATTACCCATCCATTTTAATATTCCAACGTGTTGCGACGAGTCACATTAGGCCATGAACAAGTTAATTTGATGCGCTGAAACAAATGATATACGAACTTAATATGTTCGTTCTTTTATACACATCCTAAACTACTTCTTTAGTATTCCAAAGCGATTCAGAACGAGTTTTTTTGTAATTTTATACCTGCTATTTTTCCGGTAAAAACCTTGATGATCTTGTTTGCTTTTAAGTATCTTTGTAAGTGTCAAAACAGATATAATTTCATATTGAAGTACACATTGAAACAAAAATAAACAGAAGTTTCGTTTCGCCTTGTTCGGAAAACCTGCAAATTAAAAATTTATTAGGTGTTAAAATTCTTCGTCGATTAGGAAAATTATTCATGTTTGTTGAACGTGATTTGGTATCCGATAAATCCCATATGGAGAAACCTTAATCACAATGATGGTTCATTCGAAAAAAACAAAAGTATATTGCAACCACCCTTTTTCATAGAAAATATTAATGAAACTATAAAAAGAACCCTCCTCATAAAAGTGACACATTTGTATACTTGAACCATGTACGAATAAGGACTGATTCAAAATCCTTTTGTCCTGAATATTGTTGATGAATACTACATACAGATGTGTAAAAAAAATTTCAAGAATTGTTATAATTCATTCATTATTGGTATAGTAATGATAGTTTTCAGAGAAATTGGGATGGAAATCATTTTACCTATTCACATAATATACACAACTTTGATTTCCTGAAATTACGGCGTGGATGTGATTATTTACCGCAAAAATATGTATCCTTTTTCATTTTGTAAGTTTTTTTCTTGGGTTTTCCTAATACTTAAACAAAACTATAAAAAATCAAATAGAAATTGCTATTTTATGGAAAATGCCCTTGCGGATTGCAGGATTGAACTATTTGTCTAGGGCAGTTTCTTGGAAAAGAGATTGCCTAATGAACAATACCGGAACAATACGAAAGATAAACAAAGCGAAATCTGTATTTTTTTAATGATTTTGTCAAATTGACATTTCAAAGAAATTGCAGCAACATAGATTCACTTGGTTCGAAAGTTTTCAATTTTTCCTCTTTTTTAGGTAAATTCAACTAAATGTGATTTCCACGGAACAATGAACAAAATTATAAATTATGTGGTTCCGACATAAGTTTTTTTGTATTTTCCTTATATTGGGAGTAAAATCCCAGGAAAAACCTACGAAATGATGCAAAATCCTCCCAAAATAAGCTTTGATCGATGTATACTATGTCTTGTGTTCGAAATGGTATAAAAGTTCTCTAGATGTTTTTCGAAGAAGTGATATTCATTGAATTAGTTCGGTTATATCTTCTGGTCTGGCATCAACTTTGATCAGCCGAAAAAATGCTCAAATTTTGACCCACTGTTAACAAGTCCAATGTCAATTTCAATTTTGGCCAGTTGTCAGTGAAACGAATCCGCCTGAGGCCCTGAGGGTTTGGGAATTATGCAAATTCGAATTTTTAAGGTTATTTCCTAAATATCTACTCATGCGATTGAATTGGAGTTTGATTGTAAAATATCGACTCGCACCTGCTTCTTATTATGTTTGGGCAGTATTTTTAGTAAATTAAAGCAAACCATTTCGGGAATTTTCTAGATTTCGGTTATATATATATACATATATATTCTTTTGAGAATGAGCATTACATTCTAAGATATATCACAGTGTTAGCAGAGGAAATATAAACGGGGTACCATACATATTTGCGTATGATACAAGAGCACAGATAAAAACCTCTGGAAAAATTCTGCCTCCCCGTATAAGTGTAGTTATTTGTTTATAGAAGATGGATGGCATCTTTTTCATTTGAAAATAATTTTTTCGTCATCTTGAATTCATTTCGACAAAATATCTTGACATAATATCTGAAACAGAAAGAGGGACAGAAAACCAGAAGGAAGCAGTAAATAATATCACCTACATTTGCTCATGACCGAGAGGGTCTTTCGACCAGGTTCAGTCCTCCAAGCGATGATTTTCAGATCCTCAGATAAACGAAGAACGCTACAGGCCCCTTAATTGGGGAATCATCTCCCATAGATCCAAGATTGTGAAAACTCGACAGATAAACATGAAATTCTGCACAAATCTTGAGGTCAAGAATTCGAAAGGGTTGGCTAAATTTCAGTTCGATCCAATTCAAATCTTCGGAGGTATTGGGAAAACTATATGCCAAATGTCGTGTTTTTTCCTCGGTATCGTTATTTCTAGAATAACTCAAAACTTACTGAACTGAACTTAGTAACTAGTTGGCAACTTCTCTTCTGATGCACGGATTCTAGAAAAAATTATCGATAATCATGTCATTAGAACAATTCGAAAAACAATTTTCAAATTTTATTTTTCCCAACATTCGTGCGAAAGCTGCTGACTCCTCTTAGTCTTTCTGGAATATTTACTGCTGCAGTTATGAAGATCTTGGTGCTTGTTCAGCTATGAAATGGACCATCCTTTATTTTTACCAGTTGGAATTGAGCAGAATCATGAAATATTCATTTCTCCCAAAACATAAACCTCACATTTCATCGATCATCTGTAAAATCCAAATAAAATCCGCATTATTCCATATTGTTCCCTTTGAATCATCAGAAAATCATGGCGTTCTTCAATCTTCTCGCACGCTATATAAACAGCTGTTCCAACATATCAAATAAATAACCCCGAAAAGCTACAGCATCTTCGTTTTGAAGGGAGAGCTTCTTGAGTGCTCGATGTTATCGGTTATAACTTCACATAAAAATGAAAATGGGAATTTATTGCCGCTCTTGACTCAAGTGTTTTATGCTTATTGACACTGACATTTTCACTCCAAGCTCGTAAAGAGGGGAAGGAAATGGTATGTAATAATATCAACGGCAATGACGTATCTATTAGTTCTGGAGAAGGCGATTGTATTTTATTGGAAGTTATGATAAGATTTTCAATGACATTGTGACGAGATATGACGTGAACCCTGACCCCATTCCACTTGATTAGCCGGCTGTTATAGCAGGTCGTAAATTGAAGCTTTTTATCTCGGCAGACCTGCGAAAACATGTATGGGGATGTTGTTTGAAAATATTTCTGAGGAGACGTGAAATATTACCGAGTGTAAATTGATGTTGTCCTACATTAACGAATATAATAAAATATAACATAACTCATGTGTGTCGAGTAAGGACAACTAAATATGACTCGGCATTAACTATTCCTCTTTTGCTGCCTCTCCTATTGATTACTCCTGTGAAAATTCATTTTCCTCTCTACGTTTTAGGAATTACAGTGCTGTCCAGTGACTTTGAAACGATATCCAATATCGTCTTCCTCATGGCAGATCGTAAACACAATCAATTCTAAAAATTACGACTTCCGCCCTATGATTCCGCAAATGAACCCATTCTTTTTATTTTCTCAACATTCATTTCCAAAACCTAAAAAAGCACTGACGTGAAGTCAGCAGCTTTCACGCGCTTGTTCAAATTCGTTGCCGACATGCCAAAGCAATCATCTGTTTGAGCATTTGTCCTCCTTGAAATAACATCAAAATTTCAAATAACAAAGAGATTTGACATATTGTTTCCCTTACATTCCAATATCGGATCTGCTTGAAATTTGCAATAGTGTTTGTTAATACAAGCTCTAAGGTCTGTGCCAAATTTCGTTGAAATCTGATCACCATTTCCGAAGAAAAAAAATTTTCAAATATGAGTTGAAAAATTTCGGTATCAACTTTTTTTTATTTTCTGACTACGGAATCAACACGAAATTTTGCACCAAGCTGCGCGTTGGTAATTTCGTACTGCATATGTACAAAGTTTCTGATCAAATCATCACTTCATAAGATATCGAGATATCGACCTCAAAATTTCTAATAGGTACTCTAAAATATTTCTTTCGAGAGTAAGAGCGCATGCGGCCAGACGGACAGAATCGAATTTGACCACGGATTCGTCATCAGTGAGTTCAACCTAGTCGTTTAAGACCAATTTCAGACATTGTGACGAAATGATAACGCGCTGTTTCTTAGAATAACGCGCAAAAATACAGATTGGACCGAATTGAATTCCAGTACTTGAGTGAAAATGACAGCTTGAAGGTTCATACACAACTTCATGAGGGCCATATGGAAAGGAGGATCAGTTTAGATAAATGTGCGTTTAGCAGGGTATAAATACTTGAAAGGAGAACTGCTTTAACAACGAATTTGTGTGAAACCATCATCACATAATTTTACACGGGTTGTGCATTAGCATTTTTCAAATAGTTACCAAGTTAACTCATGATTTGAGTTGTTTTTTTTCAACATCTCCAAAAATTTCAATGGGATCGATTTGCACTTTAATACACTGTCATGAAATTTACTATTCAAAGTAGTGCAAATTTTCAAACAATTTTTTCAAGATTGTTCTATTGCAACGATCATCACGAAATGTTTCAAGTCGGTGCAAATTGTTTAAACTTTTTTTTCATGATTGTTCTAATGCAACGATTACCACGAAACTTTTTACACAGTTTTACATCCGAATCTTCAACTACTTATCTGTCAAGTTTCATCATGATTAGATTAGTAATTCTTGAGTTATTCTGAAAATAATAATGATACCGAAAAAAAAACAACAAATTTCACATATTTTTTCACAATATCTCCGAGAGTTGAAAAAATTTGGTACACTGTTGTGATTATGCAGTTTTGTTCTAGGGAAAAAAATTTTGAAGAAAAATTTCAAAAAAATTTTTTTTAATTCACTTATCATACGATCTCGGCAAAATTTTGCTATTAATTGTGGACAGTATTACACAACTATAACTACCAAGTTTCAATACGATCGCTCGGATGATTCTTGTGTATGTAACTCCGAAACCATTTGGCCTAATTACTGATGCGCGACGTACCCTATCGCTAGCATGTTGTTTTCGACAATTATTGTATCCTTGACCGGCCGGGAAGTCAACCGGACAAAATCGATTTGGACACCGGACTCGTCATTAGTCCAAACTGCTCATTTGATATCATTTTATGGAAAATAACGGACAATATGACAAAACACTAGCACACCGTTCCCCATGAAATGCGCACAAAAATATGAAGTTAAACGTCTCAAAAAGGTATAAGACGTTTTCTAATTATTTTTGGATAGTTGATATCCATTAATTAATAAGTTGTAGCATTGTAGCGATGTTATTCAAAACACTGAGGTCAGGTCACGCTTTTCGAAAATGTTTTTCATCTCGAAAACGGTGGGATTAATAAGCACATTTTTTCCATTTTAAATGGTGATAACACTGATAACTTTTATCTTTAATTCCAATATTGCTCAAGTTTACCAGACAACGGATAATGTATTAGTTCTGCATGTCTAATGTCAAATTATCTGAGCATCTCTTCCAAAAATCAATGGAATCTGATAGAAATTGGTTTTCATTTCGAGGCTTGATGGAAGTGAAACAATTAATATTTGGCACTTCTTTTTGATGAAATAATCATAATTCTTTGCTAACTCAATATAGTTTCAAGGGAGTAAGTATTGTTCTCTTAAGAAACTTTGGTTACATTTCGTATTTATTTCTCATTAATTAATAAGCATTGCAAATACTCATTCTGGCGCTTCTCTTCAAAAATTCATATTTATTTCCCCATGTTCCGCCAATTTAAACCTCAAGGGAGCACTTGATGATCCATTCGGGAGATATGATGAGAAAATTCTATATTTTAGTTCGGATTCAACAGCGAACATACAGGGTGAATTTTCAAGTTGTACATTTATTTTAAGCAAAGATTCCCCTATCAAATGAATCACTTTTTGCGCGCATGTTCTAGGGGAACAGCGTGCTATCGTTTTGTCCAAATGTCTGTAATTTTGGATGATTGAGCCGAAAATGGTCTCAATCGACTAGGTTGGACTCACTGATGACGAATCCGGTGTCAAAATCGATTATGTCCGGCCGTAGACACAATAACTGTCGACAGAAGCAAGCTAGCAACTTGAAACTTTCAGGATAGGTTGCGCATCAGAATGCCGCGGTTGAGTTCGTTAATGGGCCAAATCGGTCGAATAGTTTCGGAGTTATAGGCACTTGAAGTTATTTATTTTTTATTTCAGAACCTACTTGAGCGATTGGATTCAAACTTGGCAGTTAGGTGGAGTATAACGACGCGCAACTTTGAGCCAAATTTCGTCAGGATCATATTGTCAGTAAATTCAAAAAAAAAAAATTTTTCGAAATTTTGTCCCAAAAAATTTTTTTTCCTGGAAAACATTCATCATATCCAAAAAAAAATTTCACTCACACTTTGAGCTTCATATTTCACAGCAGTGTACCAAATTTCAGTTCGATACGATCATAAGTTTTGGAGATATCGGGAAAAAATATGTCAAATTTCGTGGTTTTCTTCTCGATATCGTTGATTTTTTCGGTATAACTCGAGAAATACTGATCAGTCCTGATAAAACTTCACAACTTCACAGCTAGTGTTGAGATGCTGGAAGACTACTTTATGCGAAATTTCGTGATAATCGTGTCATTAGAACAATATGAAAAAAAATTTCTATGATTTTCTTATCATATCATCGTCATTAAATTCTGTATGAAACTTCGAACTGTTATTTTTCGATGAAGTACTGGATTTCAATTCGATCTGATCGGTCAGCCTAACGGCCGACTGCGTAAACACAATAACTTCCGAAAGAAACAACTTAGAAACTCGATATTTGTAGAGAAGGTTTGGACCTTAATTACGAAGGCCGAATTCGTGAATGGGTAAAATCCGCCCAATGATTCCGTAGATATACCCATTCAAAATTTTATTTTTCCAATATTTCCAAAAATACAGATTTGATCGAATTGAAATCCAGTAATTTATCAGTAAAAATTTCAAAAAGCACTGCCGTGAAGGCAGCAGCTTTTGCGTGCATGTTCAAATTCGTTGCTGAAGCCGTCATCTACATTGAACATGCGCGCAAAAGTTGCTGCCTTCACGGCAGTGCTTTTTGAAATTTTTTCACTTACCATTACCGGCTTCCACAATAAAACATTCTTTCTTTTGTGATTTGAGGTGGCCACTCCAAATGGAATGAATTTTGGTGTGAAGTTTTATATCACTATGACACATATTCGTCAGTAATTACTTTCATCATTCTTCAAACAGTTTCTTTTTGATAGACTCGCCGATTCATAAAACTATTACGAAAGCGAATAAATGAAGTTCATCTCAAGTCATTATGAGAATCTTCTACCATTTTGGAATATTTATATATTCTCAATAATTTCTCCTTAAGCGCACTGTTTTCGATATATTCAATACATGGTGCGGATACTATTTGACATATTTTGGGGCCGAAATGCGGTCCAAATAATGTCAGATTACGGCTTTATTGTGCTACAATTTTCGCCGATAGATGCCGGCATCGAGAAATCTGCTATGTAAAATCTGAAATCCGAAATGTCATATCAAAACTATAGTCAAATCAGAGTTTTTTTATAACCTCACATTATTTTCAAGAATTTCCGAGAATACTTTCATTTTGACAAATTTAAGTTATGACTATTCACTTCATTCAGTCAGAATGGCGAAAATATATAATGAAGGTTTCCTTCATCTCTGAATACACAAGTCTGAAACTTGATATTTTCGAATACCTATTAATTACAAGTCGTATTCATTATTTCAATATTCAGTTCATGGAGAAGTCTTTCAGAGTTGCGTATTCAAAAATACCTTGAGGAAACATTTGGAAAGATAAATACTACGATTACTTCGTCGAGTTCGAAATTCTTCTGATAAATTTTTAGGAACATGAACAGCAAAGTGAATAATTCATAATTAAATAATGATAAACATGAACATTTCCTCGAAATATTTCACGGGTTTGTAACAAATTCATATCTTTTTAATTCAATATTCATTAATAGGTATCTACATAAAAAATTTATAAACCATATTTTTATGGAAGGAGATCCAAACTATCCAATAAAATCCATGAGCAATATCAATCTTTTGTTCGTTTTTACTGTTGTTTTGGCTGCTGGAATATTACTTATTGTACCATGAAAGTCTTCAACAATAAACCTCATATTGTTCCATATTGCCTTATACATATTTCATATTATTTAATGAGGAGATGTTTCACATTTGTTATACTCATTTTCTATATTAGTAAGAATCCATCATTTCAAATATCTAATTCATATTTTGGGGAATAATTTCATCAGATCTAATAAATTATAGCTCAATTAATTTTTATTCAGCGGAAATAATTGTATGGACTTGATAAAGCGAGATTAGTGCTATCATCGTTTACAGAGCCAAGTAGTGAAATATTTGACAATACTAGGACCACGTTTTGGACCTTAAATTTTAGTGGTATTAGCATGATGTAAAAACCTAGGTGTGCTCATTTGCAAAAAAGAGTAAAGTCAGCAAGTTGAAATTCAAGGAAATATATATTCTGTGCTTCGAATTTTCATATAGTTTTAGTACGTCATCATTGTACGTAGGATCACAAATGAGCAGATGGGTACAACATGTTCTACTTACATCATTGGTAATAGTTATGATCACGATGTGAAGAACATGGTTTGCTGATCTGCAAAAACGTGACGTCAGCAAGATTAAAATACAAGGAAATATATATTCTGTGCTTTTAATTTGAATGTAGTTTCATACGTCATCATTTGTAAAAACAATCACAGAAAAGCAGATACATCATGACCATGATGTAAGCAAAACATGAATCAATTTCAAGCGATGGACCAAATGCTCTGGTTATAGTTTCGGTTATCAAAATTGGCAGATTATCCTTTGCCTATATGTCAGTTTGGATAACCGTTACTATGACCGGAGCTTTTGGTCCATCGCTTGAAATCGATGATGTTGTGCTCTTCTGTGATCATATTTACCAATGATGACGTCACTTTTTCATTCAAATTCAAAGCACGGAATATATATTCCCTTGTATTTTAATCTTGCTGACATCACTTTTTTTTCAGATGAGCACACCATGTTTTTTACATCATGGGTAATAGCATGATGTAAGTAAAACATGGTGTGCTTATCTGTGATCGATTTACCAATGATGACGTCAATTTTTTTCATTCAAATTCAAAGCACAGTATATATTATATTTCCTTGTATTTTTATCATGCTGACGTCACTTTTTTCAGATGAGCACACCATGTTTTTTACATCATGGGTAATGGTATAAGAAAATGTCGACACCTGAAATATTCTATGCATCTTGGGCTTTCCGCATAGTTCATAGAGTTCAAAAAATGCATTCACCCTGATTGTGTCATTTCATGAAATTCGTTTATAAATTGGATTAAAATTAGAAAAGTTATGCAATTTACAGTATGGGAATGGACAAGGATGGAGTTGTGTCTCATGGTGGAAACAACTGATGGATATTGGGTAAATATCAATGGAAGATAAGTGTGATGAAAATTTTTTTTTACAATAATTCCGTGAAAAGTACCAAATCATATGAATTGAGTGTGTTAATGTGTTATGTTTCTTTGAATTTCAAGCAATGAATGGGTCATTTCGTAATACAGATCACCGTAAGAGTAACTGTTTTGAACTTGAGAAATACTCATACAGTGCGCTTCAAAATTATGGAACGAATTCATTTTCTCAGAAGAAAAATATTTGGCAACATAATCCTGAAACAGGTCAATTTTTGTTTTACTTTTATCAAATTTATGTGCATTTTTGAAGGATTTTTGTTGCACCTTGTGCCAACCCCATCAACCCTCTAAATTTTTTTAATAGGGAAAGTGGGTCATGTGGTAATTTTTTGGCAAGGTCTTTGTATCTTCTTTACAGGCGTGCAGAAATTTTCAAGAAAATTTTTTTGAAAAATTAGTTACTTCAAAGAGGTTTTCAGTATTTGCACTTTGTCATGGCCCATTTACTTAGAGATGATGGTACCTGATGAAATTTATCACCAAATGAAAGGCGACCGACCATTACACTTCTGTTCATGCTCATCTTTCAACTCCTCCACGTGAAAAATTAGAATGTGTGAAACACTGCGCTTCAGTTATGATCTTAAGTATGTATGTTATTAGTATGTGAAACATTTCATCGAAAAGTTCCAACTTCAGTAGAAACGTACTAACAACATACCTCCTTAAACATAACTGAAGCGCAGTGTTTTACACATTCTAATTTTTTACGTGAGGGAGTTGAAAGGGGTTGAAAGTTGTGCATGAAGAAAACTGTAATGGTCGACTTCCATTCGGTGACAAATTTCATGAGGTACCATCGTCCCAAAGTAAATAAGCCATGCATGACAAAGTGCACATACTGAAAAAATTTGTTCTTGAAAATTTTTGCACGCCTATAAAGAAGATACGAAGACATTGCCAAAAAAGTACCACATGAACCACTTTCCTTTTTCGAAAAATTTAGAGGGTTGATGGGGATGGCACAGAGTGCAACAAAAATCCTTCAAAAATGCATATAAATTTGGTAAAAGTGAAACAAAAATTGACCTGTTTCAGGATTTTGTTGCCAAATATTTTTCTTCTGAGAAAATTAATTCGATCAATAATTTTGACGCCTACTGTATAATGCTCTTCACAGGAAAAATGGTAAATGTGAACAGTGTTTTATTTGATGTACAACTTGAAGAGTCGGTATATTCGAAGTATTTTGGAACGAGAGCATATGGAACAGTGTATTTCGAAAAATATTTTTTTTGGAAAAGTTGGCGTCTGAATTTAAGATTGCAGCGCCACTGTGGCCAGTTTTAGAACTTTACATACAGACATAGATTTTGTTTTGATAGTCAATTTTGTACTGTTTGTTAGTGTTTGGTTTGATAATTTTTGATTTCACGATTTATTCTAAGACTTTTTAGACTTTTATAGTTGACGAGAGTATTACTGAGAGTACATAATCCATTCTTATAAAGTAGGTATGTATCATTCTTCAATCTAATTGAGTGTAGCAACTCTAAAGTTACGGGGATATCTCCAAGGTTAGACAGTATTTTAATATTATTTATTTTCAGATCCAAAAGGCAAGATTGACTTTGGTGGATTTCTTAGGCTGTCTTGAAAGTTGAAAAACAGATAGTATTGTAAAACATACTTTTTGGAATAATAGACAAATACTCATAACTAAACTAAATAGTCAATATATTGAGAATAAAATGAATACATTCACATGAAATTAATGCTACTTCTACCGTAAGCCTTATTCATTATGGATTGACAAATAAATTTTCCAACACTCATATGATTGGTCTTGAAAAAACTGTAATAAATAGGCCTTCTACAACTTTGCTCCCATCGGCAGAAGCACTTTGAGCGAACAGTATTCATCACCAGATATTTCATTGTTGAGACTCTTTTTTTTTTCAATAGTCAGTTCTATCACTAGAACATTTACGTTGTTCCTTAATGATCAGTTCAACAGGCAGATTTCTGGAACGCATAGAATTCCTCTTAAGTAAATTTCTCTGCTTGGATTAGGGGCCTGGAACAGAATTGTCTTCATGAATGTGATCTAATATTTCATGAGCAATTCGGGCTTACCTTTATAAAAATGATCATCATCGGTAAAATGCAGGTAACAGACTCTCATAAATCTTGTTTGTAGGTTTTTATCGATTCTTCAACACTTTCAGGCACGACTTCTTGAAGGAAGTTTCTTTCACCCTTACTCCAAATTTTTTACCGGGCTGTAGAAATCTATGGGAAGGGACATTTGAGTTAGCTTTTCCTCAGTAAAAGCTCTTGTAAAATCACACAAACGCCAAGAAAAATGCATAAACTTTCTCATTTTCTTAACATTTCTTTTAACTTTGTTTTGACCTGAATTGGTTTATTCATGTGTTTTGGAGTTTCAATAGTAGAGACTCCGTGTGGATGAATTAATCGCACTGATTAATTCAGTCTTTATCAAAATGAAGACACGACCGACGAATATTTTCTGATCTTTATCAGAAATGTTGATGCTTCTAAAATAAGCAGATAATTGAAGAACTTATTGACCAGTTGTTCAATATCGTTGCACTGATGAGCCGAAACTGGTGTTGAGGTGTATTAAAAACGCACTTTTGACACGTAACACAAATGTATTTTCTTGTATCTGTATTTGATAACAAGACCGAAATGGTATACAATTTATACAATAGAATCTTCCTTCTATATCTTACGATAGCAAGGTTGAAGCGACATTCAAATGAGAAGTTACGATTTTACAACAAAAAAATTAACGTATAATCTTGTTTGTAAATTCGAAAGCGAATTGTTGCTTACTGTACAACGGTCAAATGAATAGTGCCTAAAAACTAACTAAACCCAACTTAAGAAAATTCCCTTCTTCACATTTTAGAGGGAGAATATAAATTTTGATTGGTTTTTTTGAATTAAGCGACGCCCTTCTAATATCCGAAAAAGCACCTCGGATTGGCGGGTGCGAAAGAGAGAGCACAATGTGTGAAGAAAATTTCCCTAAATGGTCTAATAAGATAAATTCTACAAGCTGTCACATATGGTATCTGGAGTATGCTACCCATCACGCTTCGATTCCTGGAATGCTAAGAGCTTGAATTCTATCTGGGTGTTTTCTGTCATACAAAATTATACTTTATTGTTGGCTTGAGATAAAATGCTCTTAAAGCCGGTGTCAATTGATTTAAACCAAAAATATTGAATTTCGAGTATATTCCTGGGAAACCAAAAGAATTCAAACTCCCACGTTGCAGAAGCAACAAACTTATCAATGATAATGTCTGTACCTCGGGTTACTCGGATAGTCACCAGAGGGGGTAGCTCTTGTCTTCATTCGCCAATACAACACATTTTTCCCAGAACTCGATATCGGCCTTCAATGTCGGATTCACAAGTGTTGTTTCGCTAACTCGATACACATCAAAAGTCTCATCAACTGAGTCGAAGTTTGATATTTCGATACCCCCGAGGCACATCTGCCATTTCCGATCGTTTCTCTATACGTTCTTTCAGACTCCATCAAATGAAAGTGTTTTCGAGAAGTTGCAGAAACTTTCAATTTCAATTCAGTGAGCTTTCGACATTTATCCGGTTTGCGACTTTCGATAATTCGTTAAGTCTAGCACAGAAAGTTCCGAGTAGCTTTTATAAAACGGAGTTTATCATTAATCTTGGCACTAATTGGATCGGGCAGTTTATTATAATTAGTTTGGTCGTTTTGTTGGAATCTGCTGGCGTGAAGCCAGATCCCTCAAATAAGTACACGAAGAGCTGTCGATTGTCTGTTCATCGATTAATTATATGGTAGGATTCCGATTGATTGGCGGGGTTTTGAATGTTTTATAATAATTCGAAGCAATTAGCGCGACCAATTCTCACATATTATGGATATGAGTACGGAGTTGGGGCTAGTTAAACTTCGTTCTTGAGTATTTCTGTGTAATATCGCTTTGGAATTAATTAGAGAAAAAAATTCTAAGCAGTCATGAATTTTCATTGTTCACGTGGAATAGACGACTTCGACCCACAATTTTCTTCACAAATTCACTATCACTTGGGAACGGAAATTTCAGACAAATTCGACATGATAAGGTTCGCGTTATTCATAAATATCCGTAAAAGATGCCTCGACTTCTCAAACAAGATAATTCCTTCCAAATGTAGGGTATTGTTAAGATCATCTCTGATTGGCTGAAATTTAAGTTGGGATTCCTGATTTCATGTTAGTAGTATCAAATTTATATAGGACATGTTCCGCAAATCAACTTGGTTATTTCGGTTGCCAGTTTTCCGTTCTGTAAATAAGAAATATTCGGTTGGTTTCTGAAAAATGTTAGTTACAGAATTTAATTGATGAAAAAAACGTTCTTTCTGTCACCAGAACGATAGTCAATGTTCTATGGTAACATATCCATAATATAGAACAATCTTTATTTACTTTATGATCCATAGCAGATCGAAGAGACAATAATCAACAATGGAAAAATTACTAGGTATGGTCTATGGATTTTAAGGTAATAAAGATTGTTCTATGGTATGGATATGTTACCATAAAATATTGATTGTCGTTCTGGTGCATAGACTTAATATGTCTATGTTCTGGTGACAGAAAGATTGCTTTTTCATCCATCAAATTCCGTAATTACCCTTTTACCAACCGAATATTTCATATTTACAGAAGGGAAAACCAGCAACCGGAATAACCAAGTTGATTTGCGGAACATATCCTTTATAAATGTGACACTATTAACATGAAATCAGGAATCCCAACTCAAATATCAGCCTAACAAAAAACCTATATTTGGAAGGAATTATCTTGTTTGCGGAGCCGAAGCATCTTTTACGGATATTTATAAATAACGCGACCCTTATGATGTAGAATTTGTCCTGAAATTCCCGTTCCCCAGTGATGGTAAATTAGTGAAGAAAATTGTGGGTTGGCAACTTGGGCCGAAGTCGTCTATTGAATATCCGTCCCTGTATTGTCCGTCGTACGTGGGAGTTCTGTCTGTAACCTTCATAATATCTGGAAATGCAGTATGAGTCTTCAAGTTGTATATTAACTACAATCATAGATTCATCTTTTCGAATAATACACTTTTTTGCACGCATATTCTGGGGAACAGCGTGCTTTCGTTTGGTGCAAATTTGTGTTATTTTCGAATTTTGAGCCAAACATGCTCTAAAACGACTAGGGCTTACTCACTGATGACGAATCCGGTGTCAAAATCGATTCTGTCTGCCCTGCCGGCCCTCTCCAGAATAACGGGCGTATCGACTTGAAGATTTCAGGGTTGGTTGCATTTCAAATTGTGAAGTTAATGGGCAAAATCGGTCGAACGGCTTCGGAGTTATAGCCATTTGAAGTTTGAGGTTATTTCCCTAATATTTCGAGAATTACTGAAGCGATCGAATTGAAACTTAGCGGTTGGTTGGAGCATAAAGACATACAACTTTTTGCAGAATTTTGTTGGAATTGTGCTATCAGTAAATTTGAAAAAAAAAATTTCAAAATTTCTTTGGAAGAAATTTTGTTGTTTGGAAACTGTTTATTCCATTTGTGAAGAATGTCGGTCATAGCATGAACTATATAGAACACAGCAGTGTACCGAATTTCAGTCCGATACGATCCTAACTTGAAGATATTGTGAAAAAATATGTCAAATCTTCGAAATGTTACTTTTCGATGAATTACTGGATTTCAATTCGATCAAAACTATATTCATGGAAATATTAGCAAATTAATTCGAATGGTTATATCTACGGAATCATTGGGCGGATTCTACCCATTCACGAACTCAGCCTTCGGAATTAAGCCCCAAACCAGGTTTGTTATTTGACATTTTCCCGCATATAGGTTGAGTTAACAATCATAAGCTTTTAAATATTTCTCGATATGCTAATTCACTTTTGCACTTCATTCGCAAGTTCACCAGTCTCGTATATAAGTGCTTGCGGAATATCCAATCGATTGGTTGATTTTCAAATGTACATAATTGAGAAACTGGTTAACTCACGTTATTCTTATGATTTGGTGCTTTTATCTATATTCTTGTAATGGAAATTTCACTACACTTGACAGATCGAAACAGAGATCTTCCAATTGATATTCGTGCAATATCCAATTGTTTCCAACATCAGATTATACGTAATTCCTTCCTCGCCCATTTTCATATCGAAAATTGAACAATTGTCTTTATTATCGTCAAATTTATAAATGAATAATTTGAACTTGCCGAACCAACCTATAACCACATTAATTTAACTCTATGAATTCTATACTGTGGTGTGGATGAACCTGGGCGGAACCTGGGATCCACAAAAATAGGAAAATGTATCAAATATTTATCAGCTTTTATAACATTCAACATCGAAAATCTCAAAAATGGCGCATTTCAGGGGAAATTATAATGTACTCTAAAATGATTGAAAATTCTTAGAGTGACTTGAGATAAACCTTATATTCATTCTGTGATGTATTTGGGTTAAATAGTGATTTAAACAATTAGATTCAAGGTAGTTTATTTGTTCACTCTTTCGATTGCAGAATTGAAATGAACGTGAAATCACGTATATCCTTATCTCAAATCTCATAACACATATATACAGGTGTTCTACAATAATATTATTCACACAAATCAGATATATCACACATTCTTATAGCTTATTTCTTATAGTTTTATGAATCAGCAAAACTTCAGCTTTGAAACCGCTTCAAGTAGAATAAAATTGGTTACTAGATCATTCAAACAGTGATCTTCCAATTGATATTCATGCAATATCGAATTGTTTCCAACATAAGATTACACATAATTCCTCTTTCGCCCATTTTCATATTCAAAATTACATAATTATCTTTATCATCGTCAAATTCATAAATGAATTATATGAAATTGCCCAACCAACCTATAAACACATCCATCAATTCAACTGTATGAATGATCCGGATGAACGTGGGTGAAGCTTCATTAGCTCAAGGGCGGATCCACAAAAAATTCTCAAATTATTATCAGCTTTTATGAGATTCAACGTCGAATATCTCAAAAATGTTTTTTTTTCAGGGGGATTAATGAAGTATAGTTAAGTATGTACTCTGAAATGATTGAGTAACTTGAGATAACCTTATATGCATTCTTATAGCTAATTCCTCATAGTTTAATGAATCGGCTATACTTGAGCCTGGAAACCGTTTCAAGTAGAATAAAATTGATAACTGAGGAATATGCGTCATAGTTATAGAAAACTTCACACCAAAATTCGTTTCATTCAAAATAACCTTATCAAAGCTACCAGAAATATTGATATTTTTAACAATTTCAAGGTATGTATCTTTTTACCAGAGCCGAATCTGGAAAGAGATGTAAAGAGTGTTTGATTTTGTCCGAGGGATATATGGTTAAAATAAATGTCAACTTAAAGACTCGCCCCATATTATTCAATATTTGTCGCGGTCGTTTCTGAATTCGACGTAAAATCGTAGAAAAGGCATTCATTTGGCATGATCGATTCTATTTCTTAAAGGATTCAAAGAACACTGATCCAATAGCCTGATGAAACTGGATAACTAGTTTGAGAATGCTGATACTCAACTTTTTGCTGAATTTCGTGATGATAATGTCATTAGAATAGTTCGAAAAAAAATCTAATTTTTTTTCAAATATTGTGTATAATCTGCTATCTTATCATTTGTTTCATTCGAAATTCTACATGAACCTTCTAGCTATCATTTTTCCACATAATTGATAGACCTATATCATGGCCGACCGGGATAGTTTATAAATGTGGAGTATACTTAGTCTCTTTTTGCATTACACACTCGTTCGAAATCTTATATTCTTGGTTCGAGACTAGTGAAAATAATATTGTCTAATTGTCCCGAATCGAAAACCGTGTTTGTGGCACAGAATGCAATCGCGTAAGCGTACACCGCTATTCTCGTAAAGGTTATAAGTTCGGCTCTGGGAGGCAGCAAGCCGTCTCTCTGGTGAAAGCTTTCTCGCGAGCAGAGGATGCAAATTTATGAAAGTGGCTTACGTCTCCGATTTGGAAAGTGGATCGTTTGTTGAACACTGAGTCACATTTAACGAGATATGATTCGAACGGGACCCTTTACCACGCTCTACTAAATGATAAAGATGGCCATTTCTCGGCTCTCTCGACCATCAGAAATACGAGAGTCGACCGAAAAGTTGGCAGCACACCATAACTTCTGCTGTCTTTGCTTTGGCTCAAAGCGAGTATTGGAGTCTTGTTGCTCTGAACTGGATGATAATTTCAGTACGAAATGATTGATAATTTTGTCCTTAAATACCTTATACCTGCATGAAGTTACTACTACTGACTACACTAACTCCACTATATTCCAATTCTCAGTATGCAGCTGCGTGTAGTTGAGTTTAGTCACAGATGAAAGAATGAGTGTATTTTATGTAGTTCAATCTGTTCAATGATGTTCAGAGAATACAAATATATACCTAATAGATGAATTCACGCAAATCCAAGGTGACAGAATTCTATGCTTCTTTTATTTTCGCTACCATTTCGAGGTTATGTGGTTATGTTGAAATGTCGTGAAGTATTTTCTGAAGTTATCACGGGAAAAATTCTGATCGGTTAAATAGAGCAAACGAACGTAGGAAGAAAGTGCATGGACAATTTCAAGCATGGTATTGCTATCTAGATAACAGAATAGGAACAGAGACAAGAACAGATGTCTATCATCATGATTTACGCATAATGCACTACCATCACGCACAACTATCACATAAAACAAACCTTACTGCATTCGTAGTCTGTGACTAACTTCCAACATTTCCGCAACGAACAGAGTGAAAGTTTCCAACAAAACACACCGAACAGTATCATTGGAGTTAGTGTAATTAGTGTAATTCATGCAGGCACAACGAACAAAACTATAGTTTTCACGAAATTCTGCATGGACCTTAATTTTTCAACCATAAGTTTATATATATATATACAGGGTGACCCATTTTAACTTAGGCAGCCAAATAACTCGAAAAATAAGCACACTACGAAAAAATTTTTAGAATCAAAATTTCGTCATTTCGAGGGGGACGTACAATGACGTTAAAATGAGCCCCTCCACCATTCCCCCTGGGCGGTGAGGGGGGGCAAGTTTGAAATCTTAAATAGGAACCCCTATTTTTTATTGCATATTCGGAATCTTTGTCTAAAAACACATACAATTTGTCTGAAACATTTTTCTCGATTCATGATAGATGGCGCTGTAATCGACGAAATTCAATTTCTTCGATTTCTCTTACTGAGAACCCATGCTTACGATTCTGCAATAAATTAACAATAAAAATACCACGTTTTCATTGTTAATACTCGAAATTAGTCTTAAAACAAACTTCTCATTATTTTTTATTACTCATTAATTACTTCTCAAGAAACTGCATATCGACTACATCTGTAGGCGTATAATTTGCCATTTTACCAAAATTTTATCAGAGTACAAATGTTAAAAAAATACATAAACACTTGTAACAATGAAAACGTGGTATTTTTATTGTTAATTTATTGCAGAATCGTAAGCATGGGTTCTCAGTAAGAGAAATCGAAGAAATTGAATTTCGTCGATTACAGCGCCATCTATCATGAATCGAGAAAAATGTTTCAGACAAATTGTATGTGTTTTTAGCCAAAGATTCCGAATATGCAATAAAAAATAGGGGTTCCTATTTAAGATTTCAAACTTGCCCCCCCTCACTGCCCAGGGGGAAGGGTGGGGGGGCTCATTTTAACGTCATTGTACGTCCCCCTCGAAATGACGAAATTTTGATTCTGAACATTTTTTCGTAGTGTGCTTATTTTTCGAGTTATTTGGCTGCCTAAGTTAAAATGGGTCACCCGGTATATATATATATATATATATACAGTACAATCGCGATAATATGAACACAAAACATTCTGGCTTGTTCATATTATAGGAACTGTTCATATTTCTGAAGGTCAAGAAAAATAATTTTTTAACAAATTTTCTAGGTTGTAAAGGGTTTTCCAATAAGAGGTGTTATTTTGATATTCAAAGAAAAATGCCATTTTTCAAAATAAATGATCGGATGTTTATTTCATTATAAAGAAGAAGCTATGCCGTAAATAGTGGAAAATAACATCAGGCAAATGACCACCACGACCACGCTTACAGGACCATATCCTTTCAATGAAATTTTCCATAACCAAATCGAAAAGTGGCTGCCCTATGTCCTAGATAGCCTCACGAATTCCATCTTTGAGGTCTTGAATCGACGCTGGGCTATTGGCGTAGACCTTCTCTTTCACGTGGCCCCAAAGGAAGAAGTCGCAAGGTTGAATCACAAGATCTCGGTGGCCAATTGTGATCACCTCTTTGAGAGATAACACGATGCGGAAACTTTTCCCGCAAAAATCAATGGTTTCGTTGCTTTTGTGGCACGTAGCGCCGTCTTGTTGGAAGTAAACGTTGTCCAGATCAATACCATCCAATTCCGGCCATAAGAAATCATTAATCATCTCTCGATAGCGCAATCCATTCACCGTAACTGTTGCTCCAGCCTCATTTTCGAAAAAGTAAGGTCCAATGACTCCGCCGGACCATAAACCGCACCAAACAGTCACACGTTGAGGATAGAGAGGCTTTTCAACAATAACTCTCAGGATTTCCGAGCCCCAGATGCGAAAATTTTACTTGTTGACGAAGCCACCGAGGTGGAAATGGGCCTCATCACTCAAGATGATTTTTCGATGGAATTCCGGATCATTTTCATGCATTTTAACGACCCAATCAGCAAAAACAGGACGTTGTTGATGGTCGGCCGGCTTGAGTTCTTGTGTTAACTGAAGTTTATGAGCCTTAAGACTAAAATCTTCATGCAAAATACGGTATAATGACGTTTGTGGAATGCCTAATTCCAAAGAACGACCAGGAATGGACAAACCTGGGTTTTCTTCAACACTTTCGTCTACAGCAGCAATATTCTCGGCTGTTCTTGAGCGACGTGCACGGGTTTTATTCTTCACATCAATAACCTGTCCCAACAGCTCGAATTTTTCCATCAATTTCTCTATTGCGGTTCGACAAGGTGCTTCACGACGACCCAAAATGTTTTTTACGAACCGTCTCTGCCAAATTTTCACCATTTTTATAGTAAATTTCAATAATTTCACTAATACTAATCCTTTATTGATGTCTTCTAGAACTTGGGCTTTCTCATCTTAATTTTCCACTCACCATTTTCTTGGTTAGGTATAGTATATTCGTGAAATAACAATGCGAGGCAACTTGTGAAAGGGCGAACCGGAAATGGATAACTGACAATCTTTGAATAAAGAACAACAGGAAGTAGCATTACGCTTTTCTTCTTCGTATAAAGTGGGACATGGGCGCCCATATCGAACCTCCAAGTATGACTCATGTTAGTTTCTTCAGACAAAGAAGTCTCGGGACAAGTTGTTCTCTCTCTTCAAAGTGAAAGGAGAGTCGGCCATATGCAACATCCTTCCCGGACCCACTTTGTGAGGCATTATGCTCCTTCCTTATGTTCTTTATTCAGAGCTGACGATAAATCGTGAAAACGAATTCATCTCTTTGAATGGAAAAAAAAAGTTACAACATGTTCATACTAGTGAGATTCTACTTTTTTCATTTTACAGAGAAGTCAATACAAAATATTTCGGAGTGGTTCATATGACCGCATGTTCATATTAACGCGATTGTACTGTATTTCACTTCGATTATTTCTGTATTTTTGGACCCATTGGAGAATATTACCGAAAAGAGACGGCGTGAAAGTTCATTTTGCATGAACCTTCACCCGGTCATTTTTCGTGAGATTCATCTATGGATCATGAGGCCATTCATTAATTCCACGTTCGTTAAGCATAAAGTCAATGTTCAACTATCGAGGTTCTATGAAATTCCTTTTGGAAGTTATTGTGTCTACGGTCAACCAAGCGAAATCATAAGAGGAAGTTCGTGTTCGTATTTCCGAGAATACTTTTCAGGTCTAGCTGAAATTAAGAACAATGTTTTCAAATATCGATTCAAAGGTTTTTGCCAGATTTTATCGAAACCTGATAAATGGTATCAAAAAAAAAACTAAATAATTTTCGTGTCGGGTTTATACGGAGCCAGGAGAGTCTAGTTGACTCCTCAAGCTAGAGCACGCGGCCGACTTTTCCACTAGACTGAAATGTCACTCACTGGACGCCAGTGGCGTAAATACTATTACAGTTATTGTCGCCACAGTGAGTGCAACGCTATTGGCCACAAAATCTCGAAATTACAGACATTTGGGCAAAATGATAATGCTCATGTTCCCTTGGGGAACATCGTAAATATGCTCATGCGCCAAACGCACTTCCTGATGAAAAGATTTGGCGATCTTCATTTCAGATTATCCTCACGAAATTCTGCATGATCTTTCAAGCCGTCATTTTTCAATCAAGTACTTGAGGGCAATTCGATCCAATCTGTATTTTTGGAAATATTGGTACAATTAAATATCCCCATTCATGAATTCTACCTTCATGATGAAGCCCTGAACCTACTCTACGAATATCGTGTGATTGTAAATCCAGTAACTTTCGATATAAACAACTTGGAAACTCGATATTTGTGGAGTATATTACGAAGGCCTTATTTGTGAATGGGTAGAATCCACCTAATGATTCCACAGATACACCAATACTGAATTTTATTTTCTCGATATTTCCAAAAATATAGTTTGGTTCTAATAGAAATCCAGTACTGGATTGAAAAATTACGGTTTGAATTTCGTGAGAAAATATAATTGGAATATTGCAGAATATAGATTTTTTTTTGAAATTCATTTTTTCAAATTGATCTCATGATTTCAGCATCACGAAATTTCGCACACAGTTGTGCATCAGCGTTCTCGAACTAACCAGGTTTCATCAAAATTAGATCAGTATTTTTTGAGTTACTCTTGAAATACCAACGATACTTAGGAGAAATTTCCCCATATCTCGGAAAATCAAACTCTGACGAAATTCTGCACACATTTTCTTGAAACAAATAGTTGAAGGTTGTTCAAATTTGTTTCCAAATCTGTCAACAGTTTGCGAAAAAAAAAATGATTTATACAATCTCAAATGCTTTCGTCGCATCTAAATGAGAAGAGAGATAAGTTTTATTCCCATTTGGGAACGTCGAAATAAAGAGTCTAATATTCGGTCCGTTATATACAGTGTGCGTCATAATTATGGAACAAATTCATTTTCTCTGAAGAAAAATAATTGGCAACAAAATCCTGAAACAGGTCAATTTTGTTTCACTTTTACCGAATTTTTATGCATTTTTGAAGGATTTTTGTTGCACCTGTGCCCTCCCCATCAACCCTCTAAATTTTTTGAATAGGAAAAGTGGGTCTTATGGTACTTTTTTGCTAAGGTCTTTGTATCTTCTTTACAGGCGTGCAAAAATTTTCAAGAAAAAATTTTTTCAGTATGTCATGCATGGCTTATTTACTTTGAGACTATGGTACCTCATGAAATTTGTCACCGAATGAAAGTCGACCATTACAGTTTTGTTCATTCACAACTTTCAACCCCTACGAACCCCTCAATGGGGAAAAAAATTTTTCACGTGAAGGGGGTTGAAAGTTGTGCATGAGCAAAACGTTAATGGTAGACTTTCACTCGGTTGCAAGTTTCATCAGTTACCATCGTCTTAAAGTAAATGGGCCATGAAAAAGTGTAACTAATTTTTCAAAAAAAAATTTTTTTTCTTGAGAATTTCTGCACGCCTGTAAAGAAGATACAAAGACCCTGCCAAAAAAGTACCACATGACCACATTCCCCTTTTCAAAAAATTTAGAGGGTTGATGGGGATGGCACAGGGTATAACAAAAATCCTTCAAAATTGCATAAAAATTTGAAAGTGAAACAAAAATTGACCTGCTTCAGGATTTTGTTGCCAAATATTTTTCTTCTGAGAAAATTAATTTTTTCCATAATTTTGATGCGCACTGTATATTTGAAACGACGTTTTATCAGCCGTTACACTACACCGCAGCAAGAGCAAGCGACCTCGTTCCACAAGTATAGTAGAAGCGGCAACACGGGATGATAAGTAGCCTTTTATCAATGATATCGGTGGTCTTTGCTCGTAGATCAAGCAAGTTACTCGACATGCGAGCTAGAGTAGGAGGAGCGGTTGCCCCTCCTTCCACACGAGTTGGAGAAAACGCAATGGCCGGCCGACTTTCAGCATTTCTACTCACTCTGGATGCGTTTTGGTCGTATTATTGGGATATTACAGAAATGTAATATTCCTTAGTTTCAGAAAATAAGCCAACATTCATGTTCCGACAAGGAAATATAACAACTACAATTAGACAAATTTGACAGAACAATCGATTGATAGTACGATCACTGCGTATACCTTACCCACAGCGTAAGTGAATTATTTTGTTTTGATTCACTTTAGCGAATTAAGATGTGATCACCAATGACTTTCTTCATTGTTTCTGAATTTGTTTGGTTTGGGACCTGGATATCTCGGTCAATAACCTACCTCTATTTTTGATGCTATCAGATTATCGGAACTTCGTAATAAGTAGAAGAACAGCAAAAGCATCTTGACGCAAAATTGTTTTTGGGGCTAATTCGCAAAAAAATCTAAACAAGTCGTCGATGAAATTAATCTTTATATTATTCAGAATTCCGCAAGAAATTCGCCAAATTTTCAACACTATTTGAGATGTCAGTTCGATCATTTATCCATTCTCATATATAAATGGAAAAAACAGTCAAATTTGGTTGTTGTTTAGAATTTTCAGGCTATTTGGTCAATATCTGAAGAAGTACAGTGGCGAACCCATTAAAACTCCTTAATTAGTTGGAAAATGTCAACTCGCAATGTTATGAAAAGTTTCGCGTGGATCTTTAGCTCTAATTCCCATCTTTGAAAATATTGAAAAACTGAAATTTCAAATCTACGAAATAATTTTCACGGTCGCTATAGCCGGTTTTCCCCGAAAGTTATCGTTGCAATGGACGGACGGATGGCCGGCCGGACAGAATTGAATTCGACATCGAATTTTGTCGGCAAAATATCCGAAAATCACAAAAATTTGAACAAATTGTTCAATTATAATTTTCTTGACATTAAAATCAAATTTATTTTTACAACTTCACACATAGTTATCAGGAAATTATTTGGAAAAATCATTCTTTTGACGCGCTTGTTCTATAGAACAAACGAAAACAGACAAGTTCTCTATAGAGAAAGATGAGTTTTCGTTTCGTTAAAATGTCAGTTATTTTCGAATTTTGATACGAAAATAAAAAAAAAAGATTGGGTTGAACACTGAAGAAGAATCCGTGGTCAAATTCAGTCCTGACATGCCGTCCGTCCATATGTGCTGTAACTTTCGATGGAAAAGATCTAGCGACTTGAAATTGTCAGATTAGGTTTGTAGTACAAATATCTCGGTTAAGAGCAAACAATAAGTACCTCGAATATAACGGGGGGAGTTCTGGAGGCCAGAGTTCGTTTTTTTCAAAAAAATGGTTGCAAATGGTTGAAAAAAATTGTAAGAATGCGCAATGTTGCGTCTTTTCATATTCAAGAATTTTCGGGGAAATAAAACTGAAATCGAGTGAACAATTGAAAAATGTCTAACATTGGGTATTCTCACAAAAGAATTAAGTTCATCCCGAAAAAAAAATTCTCAAAAAATATTCACTGAAGCTTGCAGAACGACACCCCGTTTTCTCCTATAAACGTTGAAATTCCTCACAATTCAAATATTTCACGCGGCTATTGTCAACGTTGAAGCATGTAAACCGCGTCCAGGTGCCTGACCTTGAGATATTAACAAGGTTTAATGAAACTTGAATGTGGCTGTGTTGCCTAGCCGTAATTAAGCACTACGTGGTATTGTTTGCTCTCAGTTCCGTTAATGGTTAAAATCGGTTGAATTGTTTCGGAGTTGGGCCCATTTTAAATTTTGAAGTTAACTTCATATCGATCCGATTCGGGCTTCGTGGACAGTAATTTGTAATATAAATGCGCAAACTAGTGCGGAATTTCGTGTTGTTGAAATTTCCAAAAAAAAATTTATTCGAAAATTTTTTTAAATTTTGATGAGAAATTATTTTTCTCTGATAATAATTATTATATTTTTGAGAAACTTTTGGCATAAACCTTATAGAGTAACACTATTCAACAACAATGTTCCAAATTGAATTCCTATCTGATATTCACTTTCTTGGGAAAAATTATGCCAAATTTCGTTGATATTTGACATTTTAACGTTATTTCTTCGATATCTCAAGAATTGCAAATAAATAGGATTGACATTACGTAATCAGGTGAAGAATACCAACGCCCAACTAGGTGCAAAATTTCGTGCTGATCTAATTTTCAGAATATGAACAAGCGCGTAAAAAATCTCTTGACCTTACGCCAGCGCTTTTCTAGAATTTTTCTTCCGTCTATACCTTTACTGATGCTGAATTGGAACTAGCATAACATTTACAAGCATTATAACTCGGAATTATTACAGCGGCTGACTTGGCGAATACTGGATGGCAAAATTGCCATAACATAATGCTGATGTGATTTATTGGAGGCTCGTGTGAAAATGACGTCATCACAGGAGGGTGATGGATGTGTCTGTCTGTGAATAATAGGGTGAAACTGAGATTGGGATGTTTGGTGTTGAAAGTAACATAGTCATAGGGTTTCGGCTGAAGGCTCTCTCTACTACTCGATGTTGGGTATATAATAAACGAAATAAACGGGACAGTACCTATACCATCTACATACAACATTTTAAATGATAATAATAATATTTATTACCGAAATCATAATTGAACATTTTGCTTTTTTCCGAGTTTGTTATTATTGCGGAAAATTTTTCTATTGAATGTTATTGAGTTTGTCCACATAACATAAGTTTGTCGTTTTGTGCTGTATGAAATTATTCCTAATCACTAATGTACACCAGAATTACCTCGACTTGCAGTCCAATATGTTGCTTCTGCAACGTGGGAGTTTGAATTCTTTTGGTTCCCAGGAATATGCTCGAAATTCAATATTTTTGGTTTAAATCAATTGACACCGGCTTTAAGAGCATTTTATCTCAAGCCAACAATAAAGTATAATTTTGCATGACAGAAAACACCCAGATAAAATTCAAGCTCTTAGCATTCCAGGAATCGGAGCGCGATGGGTGGCATACTCCAGACACCACATGTGACAGTTTATAGAATTCATATTATTAAACCATTTGGGGAAATTTCCTTCACACATTTGGGCTCTCTCGTTCGCACCAGCCAATCCGAGGTGTTTTTTCGGATCTTATAAGGGCGTCGCTTAATTCAAAAAACCAATCATAATTTATATTCTCCCTCTAAAATGTGAAGAACGGAATTTTCTTAATTTGGGTTTAGTTAGTTTTAAACACTCTTCATTTGACCGTTGTATAGTAAACAACAATTCGCTTTCGAATTTGCAAACAAGACTTATACGTTAATTTTTGTAGTGTAAAAATCGTAACTTCTCATTTGAAAGTCGCTTCGACCTTGCTATCGAATATGATATAGAAGGAAGATTCTATTGTGCAAATCACTCGTATACCATTTCGGTCTTGTTATCTAATACAGATACAAGCAAATACGTTTTTGTTACGTGTTAAAAGTGCGTTTTTAATACACCTCAACAACATTTTCGTGTCATAAGTGCAACGATATTGATCAACTGGTCAATAAGTTCTTCAATTATCTGCTTATTTTAAAAGCATCTACATTTCTGATAAAGATCAGAAAATATTCATCGGTCGTGTCTTCATTTTGATAACGACAGAATTAATCAAGTGCGAATAATTAATCCATACGGGGTCTCTATTATTGAAACCCCAATACACCTGAATGAACCAATTCAGGTCAAAACACAATCTCTGATTTTCGTAGCATATAACGTCAGAATTTTTGCAGGGGATTTCCTTTCTACCCATAACGTTTAATCCCATATTGGATAATATTTCATTTTTCTAGTAAAACATGTAATTACAATTTCAACTGATGTATTTCCAATAACCCTTTCTGTGGATTCTGGCAAATTCCTTACTCTTCCTCGTTGCCGTTTACTCCTCTTGAAAATTGTCGTTCAATTGAGTAGATCGGAGAATTGAACCTTGGAACAACGGGTGTACAGGTGACCATAATTCCATAGGAGCTTGGAAGAAATGGATCGCATGCTTCCGAAATATTTTCTCGTCACAAACACATTAGTGAGAACAGAAATTGACATTTGTTTTTGCGCGCATGTCTGTAATTTTCGAATTTTGAGCCGAAAATTGACTCAAACGACTAGATTGGACTCACTGATGACGAATCCGGTGTCAAAATCGATTCTGTCTGGCCGTCCAACGACACGATAACTGCCGGAAGGAGCGAGCTAGCTAGTTGAACCTCTCAGATTGAAATCAAATTAACTCCTGAATGTATCCCCAGTCGTTAATCTGGTGGTAATGATGCAACCTCTTACTCCCTATCTATTTATTTCAACTTTACAATTAAAATTGCTATTTACAAACACAAATTTACGTACAGTGAATCTGAGGTCCGGGATTCGAAGAAGCACTTATCTTAAAAGTTAGGATCCGGTGGTTTGATCCTTCAAAATACAAGTATTATGCAGGTAGTCCAGTTTCAAGAGATTCCATCCAGAGCAAAGTCCAGAATCAAGATATTCCAGTAATAATTAGCTTCGGTATAAAGGTATTCCAGCCATAATCAGCTCCAGTACCAAGATAATCCAGTCATAATTGCTTCTAGTACCAAGATGATACAGTCAAACTCTGGGTCCGGTAGTAGGATATTCAAATGGGCGTTAGCCCCGGTAAAAAGATAATCCAGTAGTCGGTAGCTCGGTGAAAAGATGGTTCAGTGGGCGATAGCCCCGGTACAAAGATGATGCAGTAGGCGGTAGCCCCGGTACAAAGACGCCTTTTGAATAGACGTCTTATAAGAAACAATAAAACTTCAAAATTCCACGATGTTAATGGATTACGAGATACGTTAATTCACTAAACTCTAGCAAGGTGTTGAATCTTCAACTTCCTACGCACCAAAAGAAAAAATTTTCCATCGGCTGGACCGAGTTTGAAGGGTCGCGCATGCGAAACACACACTCAACCGTCAAAGCGAAGAGCGTTCTTTAACGACCGATCATATAATTTCAGTAAGGCGTTTTTCTTGCGATTGGAATTGAAATTATTAGTATGACGTATTTTCGCGATGGAAACTGAAATCGACAGTGGAGCGTTTTGTAACGTTACAAGATTAGGTCGCGCATAGGAATGCGCCGATTAAGTTCGTTAATGGGGCCAATCGGTCAAATGGTTTCGGAGCTATGGTCATTTGAAATTTTAAGATTAATTTCCTGATATTCCGGGAACTACCCATGCGATTGAATTGGAACTTGGCAGTTAGTTGAAGCATAACAACGCACAACTTCCCACGAAATTTCGTTGGGATCATACTGTCAGTAAATTTCGAAAACAAATTTTTTGAAAATTTTTTTTTTAAATATTTTTTTTCGGAGATTGTTGATTGAATACGAAAACTACTTCTGATCATACCTTGAACATCAGATTCAAAGCAGTGTACCGAATTTAATTTCATACGACCATAATTTCTGGAGATATTGAGAAAATATATATAAAATTTCGTGCTTTTCTTTTCGATATCGATGTTTTTTTCGGAATAGCTCAAAAAATACTGATTCAATCGAAATCAAACTTGGCAGCCAGTTTGGAAATGATGATGGACAACAATTTTGTGCAAAATTTCGTGTCATTAGAACACTTTGAAAAAAAATTCAAATTTTTTTTCAAATATTCAATATTCTGTGATCTTCTGATCGTATTATCCTCATGACATTCTGTTTGAACCTTCGAACTGTCATTTTTCGATGAAACACTGGAATTTAATTCGATGTAATCTGTGTTTTTGGAAATATCAGAAAAATAAAATTTCGAATTTGTGTATCTGCGGAATCATTGGTTGGATTTTACCCCTTCACGAAACGCATATTATCGCTTATTCCGTCTAATAAACAACGCCGAAACTCGATATTTATAGAGTACCTAGGTTTGGACCTTGATTACGAAGGCCGAATTCGTGAATGGGTATAATCCACCCAATGATTCCGCAAGAATACCCATTCAAAATTTCATTTCTCCATTGTTCCCAAGAATACAGATAAGCTCGAATTGAGTGATTGAAAAAGGACTGTTAAAAGGTTCATTAAGAATGTAGTGAGGATGATATATAATCAGAAGATCGCAGAATACGGAATGTTTAAAATGAAATTGAATTTTTTCGAAAATTGTTCTGATGACACTATTATCACGAAATTGCGCAGAAAATTGTCCTTTTTGGTTGAATCTGTAGTTTTGGGTCATTCCAGAAAAAACGATACCGAGGAAAAACACAAAATTCAAAATAATTTTGCCGATTATTTCCAAAAATCGAAATCGTCATAATTCAACATGCTGAGAGTACGATCTCAACAAAATTTTGCACAAAGTTGTGCGTGGTTTTTCCAGCCGGACAGAATCGAGTTTGACACTGGATTCTTCTTTCAAACGATTGGCGTCTGTATTTTACAGTGACTATATTACCAATATGGTGGTAATATAGTCACTGTACTGTATTTAAGATTTAAGCGCCACAATGGCCAGTGTGAGGACCTTATTTGTATAGTCGGATAGGAGCTAGGTTTTGTAGTGAATTGTTGTATATTTTATTCATTTAAAGTCGATATTACTTTTCCAGCTAACATAAGTAGTTTTGGGTATAAATATTTCATTTCGGTTCATTATTTGATAAAATCAAATAATAAACCTTAGTGATCGACCAAAAAAAATTTTACAGTTCACATTTTGAAGGATATAGATTTGAATGACCTAATAAAAAACACTGCAAATTTTACACAAAGGTTTATTATTTTCTCAGTTAAATAACCCAATATACCATTGATAACTTAAACAACTTAGAACCGAATGCTATGATTCATTTTCGACATTATTGGAAATTTGCAGCGTTTTTCTTTATAACTCAGGAACCACTTGTCGGAAATCATCCGGGTAAATTTTTAGGGTTTAGTTATGCAACAGTAATCAACGTTTAAAATTGCATGAAAATTGGGTGATAAGTTTTCGAGAAATAATTTTTTTTTCCCGCCAACCCCCCATTTAGAGCCCTTAGGGTACACCGATCCTGCTGAAAAGCTTGGAGGATCAACCCCGAGTGACACACGATTTTTCCACCAAGTTTCAAGGATTTCCGTTCAGTACTTTCAGAGAAAAGCCCCGGACGGACGGATTTTTTTTTATTCGTTTATTCAAATCTACACACTCCAAAACGTAAACTGTGAAATTTTTAGGGGGGCTTAACATTTTTTCTGGTTGGTCGATCACTAAGGTTCATTATTTGATTTTATCAAATAATAAACCAAAAATCCGTCCGTGAATAATATATAAGTTTTATTTAAGATATCAATGGTATTGGGTTATTTAACTGAGAAAAAAATAAAACCTTGTGTGAAATTTGCAGCGTTTTTATGAAGGAGTTATGTACCATCTATTCTATTTCAGTATAGTAATGCTACAACTACTGTTAAAAACTTTTAATATCATCTTATTTCAACTCTAAATGGCAAGATTTATAATTGGAAATTATTTGGAGTATCTTGAAAAAAAAATGATTCTAAAGAAGTATTCAGGAAGACACATTTGATATGGTATTGCCAGGGCTGGGCAGTATTTCAATTACTTGTAATTGAAATAGGTATTTGAAATACAAATACGTATTTTGTATTTGTATTTCAATTACTTCTTGAAAATGTATTTTGTAATTGGTATTTCAAATACCTGACGCTGAAGTATTTTGTATTTTGTATTTCGATACTTTTGTCTTCAAAATACTTTCGAACAAATACATCTAGCGCTGAGCGCTCTACAGAAAATAATCCCTGAATCTCCCTTCAGATGGCGCGACGTTCATCTGCTTTATCTAGTTCTTTTGCTAGCAATTATATTTTCGGCAAATGGAAAGGAAGAAAAGGTCCTGCGCAATTGTCATTTCATCATGGAGTTAGAGTTAGTCAACTTCTTAAAACGATAAGAGCAAAGAGCTTACCATCCTTGAACATAATCCTAACATAAAAAATCTAGGAAAGCACTGACGTGAAGTCAGCAGCTTTTACGCGCTTGTTCACATTGCGAGATGGTGACTTGGAAATTTCAATGAAATAGGAAAATTTTACAAATAAATTTTCGAAAAAAATAATTTTTTTTTCGAATTTTTCCATGGATAATTCTTCTTATTGACACTGTCCATATTCCAACCAAGTTTCATTTCGATCAGATGAATATTTTTCGAGTTATTGAAAAATCAAAATTTCAAATGGCTGTAGCACAAAAACCATTCGAATTTGGCCTATTAACGAACTTAACCGAGATATTCAGGATCTTGACCTAACCTGTAAATTTCAAGACTCAAGGTCTTTTGTTTCGAGAGTTCCAGCGCACACGGCCGGCCGGACGGACATAATCAATTTTGACCACGGATTCTTCATCAGTGAGTCCAACCTAGTCGTTTGGGACCAATTTCGGCTCAAAATTCGAAAATTACAGAAATTGTGATAAAATGGTTACGCGCTGTTCCTCAGAACAAGCGCGTAAAAAGTGTTCACACAATCTAACACAAGTTTCTGCCCATCAGGACCTCTAGAAAGATTGTTGTGTTTCTGAAAGGAAATTCTTTATTTAGCGATGAAATAGCTGAGCTGAATTAGTTGTACCCTTTTCACATTTTACGTAACACCTAAATGTATTTTGTAATTTGTATTTCAAATACAAATAGTTATAATACTGTATTTTGTATTTTATATTTCAAATACCCGACTTGAAAGTATTTTGTATTTTGTATTTCAAATACCTGCGAGAAAGTATTTTGTAATTTGTATTTCAATTAAGACAAGCATGTATTTTGCCCAGCCCTGGGTATTGCATGTTGATTGCAAGACTGATAAATTTTCAACCTTCCTACTTACCCGAATTCATCACATACCCACTCAAATCTACTGCTCAAAGAGTTATATATCAGATAGTAATGTATATCATACTTCGCACTTCGTATAAAGAGTATTCATCAACAGATACTTATTTGTTGAGATTGCTTTCAATCGGTCAGTTTTACCATTATTCTCTTAAGATCAGTTCAACAGAAAGATTTCTGGTAGGCATAGCATTCCTCTGGAGCAACTTTCTCAGCTTGGATTAAGCGCCTCTAAACAATTGTCTCCATGAATGGGATCGAATACTTATTCAATGAACATTTTCTCTATATAAAAATTATCATCTTCGGTGAATTGCAGGTAACATTCCGTCATAAATCTTGTTGGTTTTTTTTTACCAATTCGGAGTTCCAAGTTGCCAAGCAATCTATGGATACATTTTCCACTGGGCTGTGGAAATATATCGCAGTTTTTTTTCAGTAAAAACAACTGTAAAATCACACCAACTGCCAGGAAAATGCTTAAACTATCTCTATTTTCTTGACATTTTTCTAACTTGCCTATGATAAATCTGACTATATCGAGTTACCCCGCTAGCCACCAGAGGAAGTAGCGCTTATCTTAGTTCGCCAATACCACGCTGTTCCCCACAACTTCTGCACAAAAATACCAGACACGCGAGCTGAGCGGCTTTCGAGGCAGTTTATCGGGCTGCCTCGCAAGTGTGTACGGTGTTTCGAGCGGCTCGCGAGCCATTTTAATATTAAATTCAAAAAAGTCTACTTGTTAAAGGCTATTGAAACAACAATTAAATACAGATTTTTCTGTATAACCTTTACATAATATAGTATTTAATAGCCATTTTAACAACGCGAGGCTGCCTCACAAATGCCTCTCAGCTCTCGTGTCTGTACGCGGCTTTAGCTTTTAGCCTTGATTCTACCCAATAAAACTTTCAATAAACCTTCTCCGGAACAATCCTCGAAGGTGGCGATATTAAGTATGATTCATTATTTCGGAAGCAAAAAGGGTAAACCGTCCAATCCGAAACCCTCATTTCCGTTTTTTTATTTCCTTCATCGCTAGCCAAATGTCAATAAACAGGCCGTAAATTCACATGAGATGACCGACCGTATATTGATAAACCTCATCGGAAACTGAAGGAGATATCCGGCCAGTACACTATCGTCGTTTATTCAAAATATCGGCATGCCAATGTTGCGGAACCCAACGCGAACAATAAATATTGCGGTTATGAAAGAGCCACCTGCTGACCTGTTGCATCTGGCTGCCGTTCCGAAATTTGTTTTCCTCGTCGGTTACGATATATTTTATGTGATTTGTCTAGACATAAAGAATATGTGCTTGGGATTATTATTATATTATTTGTTTTCCTCTTCTGATTTTTTTGGCATATCTGAATGAATATTTTCGGCTTTATAAGCCGAAGACGGACTTGGAATACACCTTCCACAGAGGTTATTGCGCGCATGTTCAACGTGCTATCGTTTCGTCAAAATGTTCGTAATTTACGAATTTTTTCCCGAAAATGGCCTCAACCGACTACGTTGGTCTCACTCACGACCAATCCGGTGTGAAAATCTATTCTATCCGGCCGAGGAAACGATAACTGCGCAACGATTTGAAACTTTCGTAGTAGGTCGCCCATCAGAATGCCGCGGTTGAGTTCGTTAATGGGCCAAATCAGACGAACGGTTTCGGAGTTATAGCAATTTGAAAGTTTTGAGTTAGGCCGACCGTTAACACAATAACTGTCGAGGGAAGCCACCGTTCCGAAAATGAACTGTTTCACATTTTGAAACAACTGAGATACAGGGTGCTTTTCATCAGCTATACTAACTGTCGAACCACTTGGCCGATTCGACTGAAATTTGGGTGAAGAACTATTTATTCTTCACAATCCAGAACAACATTCCAAAAACGAACTGTCTCACATCTGAAACAATTTAGATACAGGGTGTTTTTCATCAAAAGGCAGCTATACTAGCTGTCGAACCACTTGGCCGATTCGACTGAAATTTGGGTGAAGAACTATTTATTCTTCACAATCCAGAACAACATTTCAAAAACGAACTGTCTCACATCTGAAACAATTTAGATAGAGGGTGTTTTTCATCAAAAGGCAGCTATACTAACTGTCGAACCACTTGGCCGATTCGACTGAAATTTGGGTGAAGAACTATTTATTCTTCACAATCCAGAACAACATTCCAAAAACGAACTGTCTCACATCTGAAACAATTTAGATACAGGGTGTTTTTCATCAAAAGGCAGCTATACTAACTGTCGAACCACTTGGCCGATTCGACTGAAATTTGGGTGAAGAACTATTTATTCTTCACAATCCAGAACAACATTCCAAAAACGAACTGTCTCACATCTGAAACAATTTAGATAGAGGGTGTTTTTCATCAAAAGGCAGCTATACTAACTGTCGAACCACTTGGCCGATTCGACTGAAATTTGGGTGAAGAACTATTTATTCTTCACAATCCAGAACAACATTCCAAAAACGAACTGTCTCACATCTGAAACAATTTAGATACAGGGTGTTTTTCATCAAAAGGCAGCTATACTAACTGTCGAACCACTTGGCCGATTCGACTGAAATTTGGGTGAAGAACTATTCATTCTTCACAATCCAGAACAACATTCCAAAAACGAACTGTCTCACATCTGAAACAATTTAGATACAGGGTGTTTTTCATCAAAAGGCAGCTATACTAACTGTCGAACCACTTGGCCGATTCGACTGAAATTTGGGTGAAGAACTATTTATTCTTCACAATCCAGAACAACATTCCAAAAACGAACTGTCTCACATCTGAAACAATTTAGATACAGGGTGTTTTTCATCAAAAGGCAGCTATACTAACTGTCGAACCACTTGGCCGATTCGACTGAAATTTGGGTGAAGAACTATTTATTCTTCACAATCCAGAACAACATTCCAAAAATGAACTGTCTCACATCTGAAACAATTTATATACAGGGTGTTTTTCATCAAAACGCAGCTATACTAACTCTCGAACCTCTTGGCTGGTTCGACTGAAATTTGAGTCAAGTTCTACTCTTTTCAATCCGAAACAACATTACGAATATGAACTCACATTTGAAACAACATAGATACAGGGAGTTTTTCGTAAGTCGATATTTGTACAGTATGTTTAAGGCTTAATTACGAAGTTCGAATTCGTGAATAGGTAAAATTCGCTTTATGACTCCGTAAATATTGCTAGGTTGTTGCTACAATTTTGTTTCCCAAACCATACTTACCTTATTCGAGCTGAGATTTTTTTTCGCCTATTTCAGAAACCTCCACTTCTTCATGACTCCAACTGTTGCTAGAATGAACCTTTTGATCGCGATGCATTCGTCCGATTATGCTTTAATTATGTAAGATCCTGAATGAAACTTTATTTTTGGTTACATTGGAATTTCGTAGTTAGTTTGAATTTTGTCTATTATTTTTATATACTGTACTCTATTACAGATCATGTATAGGCTCACGCCTCCGTGATTACAGTTCGTACCTGTAGTTCACAGAATAAACTATATGCTTAGTGGGAAAAGCGCACTGACAGCAAGTTTCATTATACCTCGTTAATATCTCAAGGTCAGGCACCTGAATCTCGGTGTAGATGTTTTAACGTTACCAATAGCCGCGTGAAATCTTAGGATTCGGAGGAATTTCGACGTTTATAGGAGAAAACGGCATGTCGTTCTGCAGGCGTCAGAGAGTATTTTTTGAATTTTTTTTTTTTTTGGGATGTACTAAATTCTTTTGTGAGAATTCGCAATGTTAGTTATTTTCATATTTTTCACTCCATTTCAGTTTTTATTTTCCCGAAAATTTTTGTATATAAAAAAGTGGCAACATTGCGCATTCTTACGATTTTTCTCAACCATTTGCACCAAAAATATGTTTTGAAAAAACTAATTCTGGCCTCCTAAAGTCACCCCGTTATATTCGAGGTATTGTTTGCTCTTAGGTAGTTATGTTATTAAGAAAAAGTAGGTACTCTTCCACTATTTCACCTGTCAATTCTGAAGCGAAATTCCAGGATCAGATAGTACTCGATAAGATCTCCAAAATGAGGGCGGGGGTTGCAGTTACTGGGATGCAAAGAGCGGAAAAGTTGTTCCCCCTCGAATCAGAAATTGACGGGTGCGAGCGGTTTTCCACATTTTCATTTTGGAGCCGGAATATCGAGGTGTTGAGTTTTTGTTGGGCCACACTGTATAATAGCACATACTCTTCATTCTCGACTGGATCATTGATATTTTCAAAAAATATTTCATTTTCTTATTATGTTCACAGCTGCAGTTTAAGCTATGAGTTTCATGATTTTGCTGCGTCAGTACCAGAAAAAATAAAAAGTCTGTTCCTCCTTTGAGAAACATTTTTCGCTAAACAAATCATTTGAACTTCCTCTGATATTCAGATCGAAGATGATGGTGACTTATTGACAACCAATCCTAGGATATCTTTTATGTATTTGAGAAATATAAAGTGATAATGATCCTCGCATTTTTTTTTAAATTTCATTCAAAACTCCAATAATAACAGGAATACTAATGTTTTCTATTTCTTTCAGGGTATTATCAACCAGCTGGTCCGTTGATAACAGTGCCTTTGGGCCATGGGCAACCTCCCCTGGCGAAAAGCGCCCCATTGTCAGAGACGTCTCCAACAACACCATCACCATTAAGTTCACATCCACATCCCCCTCCAAGTACGAATGGTGACTCTTCTGATAGTGAGGTTAGTACTATAGACAAAGAAAATTTTTTGTTGGCGTCGGTTCGTCGAAATTCTGTACACAGTTGTTTGTTGTATAACTTCGGGTTCACATTCATATATCAATAATTCGTCGCCTGCCATGTCTGACACTTAAAATCAACTCTTGGGGCACCGCAATTGAGTTTATTCAAAGTTCATTTTCACCTCTTCATGCGCTTCTTTGAAAACAATTGTCAAATTAACAGGCCATTCAAAAAGTTCGTACTTAGAGTTATCTATGTTGCGTGTTTAAACAGAGTCCTGAAGTGTATTAGCATCTTTCAACACTAATAAATTTTAACTCGACCGAATTCTGAAAAACTGTCTTTCAACAGTTGCTGGCGTTGATTAAAAACATTTGGCCATTTTAGCCAAGTTTGTAAAAACGTTTTTGTGTCTTCAACTATTCTGAAATATCTTCAGAGCTGTCAGCACATGGTTCAGACAGGAATTTAGCTATTTCATAACGCCAAACCAATTCCTTTGCTCGATTTACATGAAATATATTGAATGAAATTTAGACATGGATGTCGAAGACACTTTATTTATTTAAAAATAATGTAATAATGTGATGTATCGATTCACTTACTTGGACAAAAACTAACTTCTATACTCCATTCACTTTTATAATGTAGCCCGGTTGGCCATGATTTAGGTTTATCAAGTTTTTTCCCTTAAAACTGACGCAGGTTGGCACTCATGAAATATCGGCAATGTCAAAGGACGTTGCCAAATTTCAATTTCTACTATTATCAATATCAATCGATTCTAGATTTCTAAATCTCAGCATAATAACGCTTGCAAACTAAAAATGCCGAAGGTAGTTTTGAAGAAGCAGAGGCAAAGTATCAGGAAGTGCTATGTCGAATTGAAATCTGCTTATTCTGATACTGACCCTGATAACTTGGAATCAATAATTCAACACAAGCTATCCAACATTTTCGACGTATGTGAGTGAAAACCAAGGAATTATATTTTATATGAATAGATATTTATTTTTTAGCTGCACATCAACTCAATAAGGAAGATTTTAAGTGAAAGAGACGACAAAGAATTTCCTATTGGAGCACCCAAAATGACACTGATGATTACAGACTTTATTATGAAAAAAGATCTGCAACGACAAATTTGGAATTATAATTTGAGAAATGAACACTTTTCGATTAATACACTATATATAGTTTTACTGCAGGGTTATTCGGGTGCTTTTATTTTTTTTCTAATGAACTCTCACAAAGTAACGAATTACTCTATCCATCATTTTTCAGTAAAATTCCAAAACACTCGATTCTTGATTTCCGTACAAGAAAAAAGCATAACATTCGCCAGGTCTTTTGAATTATTGAATTCAAATAATATTTTCTCAATTTCATTACTTTATCAATGTAGATTGACATTTAAAAAATAAGTAATTACTACGACCTCTTTGTAGAGAGGACAACGTTGCATAGTTATCTGACAGGAAAATGACTATAACCTAACATTTTCAAAATATACACGGTGAAATCTGTCACGATGTCATGGCCAACCGGGCTACATTATAAAAGTGAATGGAGTATATATTGCGCATTCGCTTCAGTCAGCTCGGAGCTGGATGAACCCCTTATTTCGTCCGATCAGGAACGCACATGCCATTTTCTGTTGCGCGATCGTTGAGTCGCAAGAATGACCACACTATTGAATTCGACTGCGCACACATACGACCAAATAATCGCAAATAATTGCTCTTTTGGCGACCGCAAATATTCAGTCGCGCAACAGAAAATCGCATGTGCACGCCTAGCCCAAGCGAGCACAAGCTTGCAGAAATATAAGCCGTGCGACTAGTACGTATCAAGATCAAGTAAGTAATTTGTCACGAGCTTGATTTTCAAGGCAAATGGTTCGTTTATAAATCAAGCTCCTTAATTGACTTGATGAACCGCTCGTTCCGAACCTACATTCAAAATTACGGCCGGTTTCACTAAACTTTGATTGCCTGATCACGGGCATTCTTACTGTCGGTTTCACAAAACTTGTGACGTCCGATCAACTCGTGGATTAAGGTTGGCATTCGATGTTTTGGTTGAAAATAAACTGAAATCGAACACACAATTCACTGCTGACTGACAAGCAAGCCCTTGATTGGGCAATCGAAGTTTCGTGAAACCGGCCGTTAATCGACAGTAAATTCTTTGATCGATTTCAGTTTATTTTTAACCTAACCATCGAATTCCACTGTAATCAACGAGTTGATCGGCCATCAGAAATATTTGTGAAACCGACTTTTATCCTTCGATAATTTTGGTTGACTGGATAAAGGTCAGGTTTTCAAAACCTAACCACTTCATAAATCAAGAACTGGTTTCGCTCTTATTCTAAAATCATCTTCTCTACAATGAAAAATACAGCAATTTTCCTGATATAGTACAATTAAAATTCATAAAAGAGATATAGTACAATTAAAATTCATAAAAGAGACATCATGAACTTGAAAACATAATCCATAATTGTTCCAAACAAAACACAACCACCAGGTTCTTAGTTTTGTTTGTAATAACTGTCCTCTTGAATGTATTGTTTTGTCATTGGCTTATAATATTATCTCCATAAAAAAACTCCTAAAATTCAATCTCATAACGTGTATACTCAGGTACAATCTGTGGTCGTTCATACTGATACGACAGAAGCAATCTACCATATAATTGCCGGATGCCGAAAACCTGAAAATGCTTTCCAAGTTGGTGCTTCAAACAGAATGGCGGTGTCATCTGCAAAGCCTATTATCTCACCCTCTCTTTGCACATCAAATAAACCATTTATGTATATCAGAAACAAAATGGGACTCAGCACTGTACCTTGGGGCACCCCACATCTTACTATTCTTTCTTCACTAACCACATTATCTATCATGACTACGTGTTTCCTATCTGAAAGAAAACTCCTTAGCAAATTGCTAGCCAATTCTCTGCATCCCTCAGTAATTTTAGAAACCAGCTTAGCTAAAGCATCCTGAGCAGATCTTTCCTTTTGGAATCCAGATTATTTTTTCGAGAGTAGTTGATATTTATTAATAAAATCACATAATCTTTTCTTCAGTATTTTCTCAAATATTTTTGCTAATGTTGAGGTCTATAGTTAGTAATACTTGACGACCTATACAAAGGAACCACAACAGAGACCTTCAAATGTCCGGAAAATGCCTTCGTCAATACTGTTGTTCATTAGATGGACCAATTGATGTTTCATAGAATAACCTATTTCTTTAAGTGTGATGGCATTAATACCATCGTGTCCTGGTACCGATTTTTCCTTGAGATCTTTAATAACATCTAATGCTTCTGTCTCATTCGTATTTGAAAGAACAATAGAAGTCAAGTTAGTCTTTTCATTTTTCGGTAGGTGATTTACTTTTTTGCGCGCATGTTCTAGGGGAACAGCGTGCTATCGTTTTGTCCAAATGTCTGTAATTTTGGATGATTGAGCCGAAAATGGTCTCAATCGACTAGGTTGGACTCACTGATGACGAATCCGTTGTCAAAATCGATTCTGTCCGGCTGGCCGGCCGTCCGTAGACACGATAACTGTCGACAGAAGCAAGTTAGCTACTTGAAACTTTCAGGATAGGTTGCGCATCAGAATGCCGCGGTTAAGTTCGTTAATGGGCCAAATCGGTCGAATAGTCTCGGAGTTATAGGCACTTGAAGTTATTTATTTTTTATTTCAGAAACTACTCAAGCGATTGGATTCAAACTTTGAGCCAATTTTCGTCAAGATCATATTGTCAGTAAATCAAAAAAAAAAAAATTTTTCGAAATTTTTTTACAAAAAATTTTTTTTTTCGGAAACCATTAATCATATCCAAAAAAAATTATACTCGCACTTTGACCTTCTAATTTCACAGCAGTGTACCAAATTTCAGTTCGATACGATCATAAGTTTTGGAGATATCGGGAAAAAATATGTCAAATTTCGAGGTTTTCTTCTCGATATCGTTGATTTTTTCGGTAATACTCGAGAAATACTGATTCAGTCCTGATTAAACTTCACAGCTAGTTTTGAGATGCTGAAAGACAACTTTATGCAAAATTTCGAGATAATCCTGTTATTAGAACAATTTGAAAAAAAAAATTTCTATGATTTTCTCATTATATCATCCTCATTAAATTCTGTATGAAACTTCGAACTGTTATTTTCGATGAAGTACTGGATTTCAATTCGATCTGATCTGTATTTTTGGAAATATTGGAAAAATAAAATTTTGATTGGGTATATCTACGGAATCATTGGGTGGATTTTACCCATTCACGAATTCGGCCTTCGTAATTAAGGTCCAAACCTTCTCTACAAATATCGAGTTTCTAAGTTGTTTCTTTCGGAAGTTATTGTGTTTACGCAGTCGGCCGTCATCTTGTATTTTGCAACGTTTTTTTCCCTAATTTACTATTGGGGCAGTATTGTGCTAATACTGTAAAATGAGCAGTTAGAGTGGTTTTATCACTTCTGCGCTAAAATTTTATTTATTCATCTTAGACTTCAAAAATATATGATCTACACAAGATTTTGATATTGGAACTCTTATGCTTATTTATTAAGGACACAAATTTATTTTCGGCCATAATATTTAAATACGCCTCAGATTCTCTCTATCGTGAAAGTATATCAATATTTATATCCCCTACAAAAAATACCATATATTATGTGGGCTGTTTCTTCTGTTGCAGATGTCGAGTAAATCTGACAAATTGTTAGTGAATTCGGTTGTAGGGAGGCTTGGAGAGCGGTATAATGAATTAACTTTTATTTTTTTACCTGCTTTATGTATACCTGTAATTTGGACTTTTATTTCTTTTAGGTTTAATATTTCTATTTCATGTTGTAAATCTTCCCTAACATAAGTTATCATTCTATCATTCTGGTTCAACCGACTATGATTGTAATATTCCTTGTAATCTTGGATTCTATACAGGGTGTTCCTAAATAAGTGTATCAACGGTCAATTGTAGACTTCTCATGAAAAAAATAACATTTTTTTCTCTTCCAATTTGTCCTCCGGGTCTTCGTTTCAGAGATATAGGGTGTCAGAAATGTATATTTTTTACAGTTTTTTACTTATATCTCAGGAACTGTTTGAATTACAGAATATAGGTTCTGTACACATATTGTCACTTATAATAGCTACTTACTTGCACTTTACTCGGTTTCATTGAACGTGCCAGCGGCGGAGATATTGAATTTGCACAAAGGTTTTTCCCCCAACTTTTACACCACTGGACAAATTTGCATTTGCAAAGCTAATTCTGTTGCGCCAATGTGTTTTACGTAAAAAGGTACTGGTTCATTGCTCTAAAGTGAACCGTTTTCGAGAAAACTGGCATTTTATGATGAAAAATGATCTGCTTACGCATTGTAAATTTCTTGTAATTGGAAAAATTAGTAGTGATAATAATAATAATAATAACTTTATTTAATCCTTTGTGACACAACATGGTGTATAGAACAAGTCAGAATAAGAGTTATAATAAAAAATAAAAATAAAATTTAAGAAACCAAAGAGTCACACAAATATTCTTGGACAGAGTAGTAGCCTTTTACTAAAAGGAGGTTCTTGACTTCTTTTTCGAACAACTTAGAATTCAGGGACTTAATAGGAGGTGGTAGATTGTTGAACAATTTGATGCTTCCATACATAGGAGAGCATTCAAATCTATGAGTCCTATGTTTAGGAAGTAATAAAGTTTGAGAATTTCTGCTTTCATAGCTATGATGTTCTGACAATTTCTTCCATTTGCAGTTGTTATCCTTGGCATATAGCAAACACTTGAAAATATAAATACATGACAAAGTTAAAATTTCATTTTCAACAAAAACTGGCTTGCACGAATCCATCGAATTTAGCTTAAATATTGCACGTATAATCCGCTTCTGTGCTATGAATACTCTGTAGATGTCAGTACAGCTACCCCAGAGCAAGATGTTATACGAAAGATGACTATACACCAAGCTAAAATAAACATTCATCAAACAACTCTTGGGCAGAATGTCCTTGATTCTGTAAATTGCAAAGTATGAGCTGTTCAACCTTTTACATAAAACGTCAATATGCGGTGTCCATTTTAAATTCGTGTCGACATGGATGCCAAGAAATTTAGTCGACTCAGATGTTGGGATAGTGTTGTCACCAAACTTTATGTTGAATGCTCCAATTCTATTATTTTTCAAACAAAATTGAACGCAGTTTAACGAGTTTATTAATTTTGACAAAATTTGGCAAGTAGGTGTTTAATTTTAAATTGCGAAGTTATTTTTCATAATTTTTAGCGACCAAAGTTAACAAGATTACAAGAATTGCTCGAAATAAAATCCGTTGGCCTGAATGCACGCCTCACAATAACGTCTGGATCATGTTCCTATGAACGTTGTTCATAAATCTGAGGGGTATTTTTAATTTACTCTGCTGCGGCTTCAACTCTAGCTGTCAACTCTGCTACGGTGTTGACAGGAGTTTCATATACAATGGTCTTCTTGTACCCCATAAAAAATAATCAATGTGGATTGTCATTTCAATTTGCTGCTTTATTTCAATTTTTGATCATAAAATACCAGTTTTCTCGAAAACGGTTCACTTTAGAGCTATGAACTAGGATTACCTTTTTTATGTGAAACACATTGGCGCATCAGATTTTGCTGTACAAATGCAAATTTGTCCAGTGGTGTAAAATTTGGGGGGTAAAACCTTTGTACAAGTTCAATATCTCCGCCACTGGCATGTCTAATAAAACCGAGTAAAGTGCAAGGAAGTAGATATTTCTAATGACAAAAAAACTGAAAAAATTAAAAATTTTTGACACCCTGTATCTCTGAAACGAAGACCCGGAAGAAAAATTGGAAAAGAAAAAAAAATTTTATTTTTCCATGAAAAATTTACAGTTTACTGTTGATACACTTATTTAGGAACACCCTGTATAAACTGGCGTCGAATATATTCCATGTTTCCGTTAAGATTATGATATCTACCTTGAGTTGGTATGTTGATAGCATACATTATGATTTTGTATAGAAATGGAATAAGAGAAACATAAAAATATTATATTTCGTGTAACATGCCGGATACCTATTATGGGTCACGTTTTCACGTTAATGATGTTTCATTTTCTGTTTTTTAATTGTCTTTCATTGCATAAATTTTGTATTTTTCATTGAAGAGTTCTCTGAAGATGATTTGAGAATGAAATCGAAACTAGTCGGCCTTGTTTAATTTGGTAGATTCGTTTTGAAAACCTGATCTTTATTCTGTCAACTGACATCCTCTGAAACTATCTCCTTCGATGCAACTAATGAGAAAATTTGTTCATCAAAATCTATATCCATATTTTTTTCAACAGGTCATTATAACGTCAGTAACGGCGGGAAAAGATGCAGTACCTCCACCGCTACCACCTCAATCTCACAACACTTATCCATATTCCCAGTACCCCCCAAATGTGCCTCCAGCGAACTACAGCTATCCTTACTCGTCCCATTACTACCATCCCTCCCCTGCGCCCCCTCCGTCCTACCCCCCTCACGACGTGTGCTACTCACCTGGTCCGTATGTCCATCACAAATTCACCCCGACGTCATACAGGAGGTATTTGGGAGGACCACAATACTACCCCCCTAATCCGCCACCCTCTCAGGAAATATACGCGATACCCACGCATGCGCAGCCTAGTCAACAGGTAAGTTAAATTTATTTTATGGAAAATCCTTTATTTTATTTTTCTTATTTTTACTGATTTCAAATGTACAGGGTGTATCTGAATAAAACCGAAAAAATTGAAGGGGTGATTCTGTGGTGTGAATAAAGGTAGGTGTTTGATATAAAATTTTTTGGGAAACCTCCCCCCGGAAAAGTTGCACCCTTCCGAAGATAAACAAAAAAATTGTTTTTCTTTTTTAATTTCCCTGTATATTAAGCTAAAGACACGAAACTTGGTAAATACTATTTGTCAGTAAAACTTTACATTCTGGATTTTTTTCAACCCTGAAGTATGCTTAGAAAGGGTTGAAATAGTCAACCCCTAAAATAGTTTTTTTTGATACACATTTACCTTTTGAAACCACATACCTAAAAAGCACAATTCAATTACTAACTTTTTTATCTATACAAATTTTTTTCTAATTTTCTCGAAATTCAGCAGGCATATCTCATCGTATACGCATTTCAATGAGGAGAAGCAAATGCTTGTATTGAAGCTGAAGACGGTCATTTTCAACATTTATTATAATTGTATTGTCAATACTCGACAGGTTTTTGTTCATTGTCCGCTATTGTTTTAGTTGTAATAGTCGAGCCTAGTAGAATCATAATTTGATTGGCTGTTGTTCAATAATATGCTATTTAATATGAGTTATGTTTTTCTAGTAGATGCTTAAGTTTTCGAAAAAACTTGTAAAAATAAAAAGGTTAGTGAATGAGTTATGTTTTTAAGCCATGTTTTATTTAAAAGGAATTTTTATCCAAAAAAAGATAAATATCTTATAGGTTGACTATTTCAACCCAGCATACTTCAGAGTTGAAAAAATTTCAAAATGTGTTGTAGTTGTATTCACAAATAATATTTGCGAAGTTTCGTGTCATAAAAATGAAAAACAAAACAGTTTCTTCGGATGGGTGTAACTTTTCCGGAGGAAGGTTTTTCAAAAAAAAATTTCACCAAATACCTACCATCATTTTCATCACAGAATCACCCCTTAATTTTTTACGGTGTTATTCAGATACACCCTGTATATACTTCATTGAGATCATCTCTTGTCAGTTTTCGAGAAATGAAGATTTGTTCGTTTAAATCTAAGGCAGTTGTAGAACGGCATGCGACAATGCTGCGAGTTTTGCGCGCATGTTCTAGGGGAACAGCGTGCTATCGTTTTGTCCAAATGTCTGTAATTTTCGATGATTGAGCCGAAAATGGTCTCAAACGACTAGATTGGACTCACTGATTACGAATCCGGTGTCAAAATCGATTCTGTCCGGCCGGCCGCCCGTGGACACGATAACTGTCGAAGGGAGTAAGCTAGCAACTTGAAACTTTCAGGGTAGGTTGCGCATTGGAATGCCGCGGTTAGGTTCGTTAATGGGTCAAATCGGTCGAATAGTTTCGAGTTATCCCCTTTCGAAATGTTGAAGTTATTTATTTTTTATTTCAGAAACTACTTGAGCGATTGAATTCAAACTTGGCAATTAGGTGGAGTATAATGTCGCGCAACTTTGATCCAAATTTTGGCAGGATCATGTCAGTGAATTTGAAAAAAAATTTTCCAAAAAATTTTTTTTTCAAAACAGCAGTGTACTAAATTTTAGTTCGATGCGATAATAAGTTTTGGAGATATCGGGGAAAAATATGTCAAATTTCGAGGTTTTTCTTCTTGGTATCGTTGCTTTTTTCGGTATAACTCGAGAAATACTTATTCAATCCTGATGAAACTTTGCAGCTAGTTTGAAGATGCTGAAAGACAACTTTGTGCAAAATTTCTTGATGATCGTGTCATTAGAACAATTTGAAAAAAAATCAGCAGTCGGCCTAACGGCCGACCGTAAACACAATAACTTCCGGAAGAAACTACTTAGAAACTCGATATTTGTAGAGAAGGTTTGGGGCTTAATTACGAAGGCCGAATTCGTGAATGGGTAAAATCCGCCCAATGATTCCGTAGATATACCCATTCAAAATTTTATTTTTCCTATATTTTCAAAAATACAGATTAGATCGAATTGAAATCCAGCAATTTATCGAGAAAAAATCTAGAAAAGCACTGCCATGAAGGCAGCAGCTTTCGCGCGCAAGTTCAAATTCGTTGCCGAAGCGGTCATCTACATTGAACATAGTGCTTTTCTAGATTTTTTTATGTCAAAGGAGCCGTATATCATGACACAACTAATATGCAGTCGTTTTATTTATCTATTACTATTACTACTACTAAAATTCGAATCATGTGTTCGAAATGACCCCCAATTACTTTTTCACACAATCGATATCTTTTCATTAAGTTTTCGAACGGAATAGAGGAAGAAATTGTTAATCTCATTAGACAGTTATCGAAACCCGAAAACAGGCCCGACTTTATTGAAAGATTCCTTATCGTTGTTCGACAATCAACTATCGAAGGGACTTATTCCCCCTCAACTTTAAGATGACATTTCTTATGTGGTTGTCATAGACAAATAGTAGAAATTATTTCACTGCAGACAGGTTTCAGATGAATAAAATTCAACCAAATTGGGCTTATGACGTATGTTTATCGAAACTTCGTAACTGGTTGGAGAAAATCAACGTGCAACTTGATTTCGTGAAGATCTAGTTGTTAGGATATATGTAAGAAATTTGTATTCAAAAATTCAACGAAATTTTGTTGAAAAAATTTTTCTCGGAGACTATTGACCAGATTGTTTTCACCTGCATTGGTTTATTCATCAGTTCTAGGTTTCTAAGATAGAGAACCCGTGTGGTTGAATTACTCGCACTCAATAATAGAATCACTTAGCGTCTTGACTTATTTCAATAGACGCTGATGACTGCCCCACTGTGCTGTATAGAATTTTTCCATTTTACATTTTACTTCTCGAAAATGATCGTTGGTTTTCGACTAAGTCTGAATTTTATATATGTGGCGAAATATCATCAACAAATTCAACATAAAATCTAGATCTTTCCATTACTTTTTTTATTATCGAACTACTATTTTTGGTTTATTATTCGATAAGACCAAAAAAAATTAAAATTACCCCCCCCCTGAAAATTTCACAGTTTACATTTTTAAGTATGCAGATTTGAATGAACCATTAAAAAAAATCCGTCTGTCCGTTGACCGGGGCTTTTCTCTGAAAGTACCAAACCGAAATCCGTGAAACTTGGTACAAAAATCGGGTGCCGCTTGAGATTGATCGTTCTAGCTTTTCAGCAGGATCGGTGTACCCTCGGGGCTCAAAATTGGGGGTTGGAAGGAAAAAAAATACTTCTCGGAGGACAAACCACCGAATTTTCATGAAACTTTCAACATTGAGAACTGTTACATAACTCAACCTAAAAATTTTTACCCGGATGATTTCCGACCAGTAGTCCCTGAGTTATAAAAAAAACGCTGCGAATTTCCAATAATCCCGTCAATAAATCATTCGGTTCTAAGATTGGAAATCAGCGGAATAATTGGTTAACTTTCCATCCAGAAATATATATCTAAAAGTAGATGAAAAGATTGATAACCAAATATACAACACATATCGAGTTTTTGTGTTTGTGAAATACCAATGAGGTATAAATAGTAATATAAGTTTTATTTAAGATATCAATGGTTTTGGCTTATTTAACTGAGAACATAATAAATGATAAAAAAATGTAAAATTTGCAGCGTTTTGGACTTCTAAACTATCAAACTACCCTTTTCTAACTTCCAAACTATCGAACTACTCTTTACTGATCTTGAACTATTCTGTATTTACCACTGAACATTCAAACTCAGAAAAACAGTGATTTTGTGCGCATCCTGAGTCACAAGAATTCTAGGAATTGTCGTCAGCAGTTGAGCCACTGCGTGAGACTGACAGATTTTGCATTATAACCGATAACTAGCCGGTACAAAGTCAACTTGTCATTCGAAGTGTAGGTACATCCTTATCTTTGGTGCGAACAAAGCGGCTATTCCACAAGACAATCGTGTTGGGATCATTCCATTTTCAACGAGAATGTCGAAGGTAATAGTGATATTTAATAAGTTGAAATGCAAATAAGATGCACTGTTTTTTGATAGCTTCAAGAAAAATTTTCTTCATGATTCAATTATATCCGTTGAAATGAAGCTTTTCTTTTCTTGTTACTGTTGATAATCTTTCGTTCACAAAAAGATGCATCGACATTTTTGAACAATTTCTTGTTTTGGGAAAAAATGAAACGAATCATACTCTGCAACAGAATTTTATGTACTGCGCACATGGGTTGTCAAAAATATATTATAACATTTTTTTTTAATTTAAAGAGTGGTTCAAATTCATGCCTTTTCTGATTTCGCTCGTCAAATATTTTTCACAAAACTGTATTTCCACCTTTTGAAGTGCTCAAAATGGCTACGAAAATTTCGTAGCTATTTTGAAATTGAAAATATTTTCCGAAATTTCTCGTTGCTATTCGATCCCAATGAAAGATGACATATTTCCATTCAATTTTTTAATTTATTCTGTGTAATAAGTTTGTTCAGCCATAACATCTACTATTTGAATGAATCAAATTGAAGTAAAGTAAGTTATAAATAGGTGTATTGTTATAATTATTTAGGGATATATTTTACCTGTTCTCGAAGGTTTATACATAATGATACAAAGAAAATGTTCATCCTCATAGTAAATTTACAGGGATAATTGAATACATTACGCTACTGCTAACCAGAAGTATCAGCCAGCCAGCTAGTCAATTCAAATGATTTCAGGTTATGTTATGATCCTTTTTGACCGTTACTCAAAGATCTCGTCGGCCGCCATCTTTAATATTGTGGATATATTCTGGCGTCGAGGAATTAACCGACACATCGAATTGAAAGGAACGTTCGGGATGTTGCTGACTGCTTACATGTTTCTTTCTAAAATAATCCAATACCTATATTGATAGTTAACTTCCAATTTCTTTTAAGTTTCCTATCTCGCTTTATCCTTTCAATAATGTCAAATCTGACATCATCGTCTGTTATTTTCGTTAAAATTGCAAGGAAAATTTGAAAATGAATATTATTTCGCCTTATATTGTTTGAAAACATATGTGTATGGAAAACGAATGAATCACTTCGTGAAAATAAGAATTATTGTTAGAACATGAAATCAATGAAACATCTTTTGTTCCTTCCAAAACATATGAAGATGTATTTTAATGCAAGGTGAAAGAAAATGCTGAACATAATAGTGAATTTTCAGGGAAAATTGAACCAACTAACTAACTAACTAGTGCTAATCAGAAATATGAGACGGACAGCCAGTCAAGTTAAATGATTTCAGGTTATGTTATGTTATGTTACTTCTTGACCATTTTTCAAAGATCTCGTTGATCACCATTTTGGATTTTCACGGATATATTCCGGCTTCAAAAAATTCACCGGTACGTCGAATCAAAATGAATGCTTTGTAATGATGTTGCTGATGTTGCGTACATCTTTTTTCCGAAAATAATTCAGTATATTCATAGTTAAGATCGAATTTCTTCTTCTTTATCTCGCTCACTCTTTTCAACTACGTCATATCAAGAGTGGAGATTAATATTAATATAACAATAATATACAGAGTGTAATAGCCAAATGGAATAAATTCGATAACGAATAAATGAAGGCGTGTTTGGAAAAACGCTCGGACACGTCGATTTGTAATTTTAAATGCGTATATTCTTAAAGACAATAATATTATATAGGGTGTTCCATGTGACCGTGGCCAATACCAACTTTCTTATTTCAAATGCAACTCCCTGTATATTATTTATTTTTTGGATTCTTCAGAGAATTCTAGACACAATTCATGCACAATGTCCTATACCTATCTTTAACTATTTCGGAAATATTAAGTGTTTTCAGATTTGGTCCAAAAATCAACGTTTTCAATAAAAATTATTTTATTTCACAAATTCGGTACATTACACTTAAAATCTAATAAGTAATACTGATTATTTCTTAATAATTGAAAAAAAAACATTAATGCCAATGTAGGAAATGTTCAAAATGCTCGCCGCGAACGTCTTGGCAACATGCTAATCTGGAGTAGAATTGTCTTCTAACGTTACTCAACATTTCTGAAAACACTTAATATATCCGAAAAAGTTGAAGATAGGTATAGGCCATTGTACATGAATTATGTCTAGAATTTTCTGAAGAATCCAAAAAATAAATAATATACAGGGGGAAACATTTGAAATAAGAAAGTTGGTATTGGCCACGGTCGCATGGAACACCCTATATAATTTTATTTTCTTGAAAACTATGCGCATTTAAAATTACAAATCGACGTGTCCGAGCGTTTTTCCTAACACCCCCTCATTTATTCGTTATCGAATTTATTCCATTTGGCTGTTACACTCTGTATATATTATTCGAAAACGTGTGTGAATTGGGAACTTCTGCGAAGATGCCAGCGCCCTAACGGATAAATTTGAAACCTGTCCAAGCTAGTAGTTTTATGTAAACAAACCGTGGTGAAGAACGAATATTTATAGAGCAGAGCTAGAATATTCAATGAAATTATCATAATTTTTTGTAAGATTTTTTGAGAAGGGACTTTTCTTTTGGATGACGTTATGAAATCGTGCTTCAAATCGTTCCTGGAGGATAATTTCGATGTTATTTTGGTGTCTGTTGCTTGGTGGATCAAAATGAACCAATATCTAAGTTTACTTGAATTTCTGGAAAAATAGGTACCTCATTAAGTAATTCAACGACTCTTATAAATGTGAAGAAGTGCCATACTATGTGGTAAATCTAGAATCAGTTTAAATGATATGAGTCGTTCTCTTTGTTTACAAACGAGTGAATCAATAAAATGAAAAGATAGCTTTTCTGCTCTAGTTTTTTTGCATAGTATTTCGAAAGAAAGGAAACAGATAGACATATAATTGATTTTATTTTCATATCATAGCAGCTCAAGATACACATACAAAATGAAAATGTCACAGCTGGTTCAACCTACCTACCTATATAGAAATGAAAAATATCGATGTATTTATATGAATCTCTTTGAATATGATTTTGTGTAGTATGTGAAGTAGGTAGCTGCAGAAGTGCTCGGTAGTTTCTCTGCAGGATCAGCATTTTTCATCAAAATTCCGTTATTTTCATTTACACCTAAAATATCTGGACATGAAGTTGTTTCGAAATGAATACATTGTAATTTACCTTTATGAAAATAAACATCTTCAGAGAAATGCAGTGAACATACTTTCATGTATTTCGTGACCTGTTTTCCAATCTTCAATTTCAAAATACAGGCTTTTCTTCTATCATTGAGTTTCCTGCTGTTTCCAAATTAACTTTACTTTCATTTGGCGTTGGAAAAAATGAAAACTTGAGGCAGTAGATGATCCTTTCTTCTTTGACTATGAAAAACATTGAGTTGAGGCACACAACAATAGTCATTTCGGGAGGATGCCATTTCGAATTAATACAATCGAAAATTTTTATCGGAAAGAAAGGAATCGATTGATGAATATTATAAACTCTTTCGGTATACCAAAATTTCAACTTCAAGCTCTAAACTGAACTCTGAAAGTAAGCAAAATACGTTAGAATAACGGGCACGTCGAAAAACTACTAGCTTGGAAGTGTTCGAATTTCTATCACCAGAAGGCGTATCGCTTAGCAGTAGTTGCGAATGGAACACAAGTGAATTGGTTCGTTACTATGTGACAATAAGTTTGTCCATCGTGTCTCCAGGAACTACACTATTGTACACCAGTGAAGATAGTTTAGCACTGGTACCTTTCGGTGTGTTTTGTTGTTACGAGTGTAGTGCAAAGAATGAGGTTATCCTCTGTGATGGTTATGCGTAAATATAAATCTTGATCATAGACAGCGGTTGTTGTCTCATGGTCCTATTCTGTAATCTAGATAGCAGTCACTGGCTTCAAATTGTCCATTTTAGAAAATCTTTCTGAAAAATCACCTTAACCCTAACCTATTATATGAACTTAACCTCCAAAAGGTGATGAAGCCAAAAGAAGCATAGAGTTCTGTCACCTTGGATTTGCCAAAAAATCATAGAATAGATTGAACTACACTCATTCTACTATCTGTGACCACACTCAGCTACACTCATCTGCACTGGGATATCTACAGACAGGGTGGGAAGTTTTCCAGAATGGTATTCAAGGTGTCTCACCAGAAATTGTACAGACATATATAGCCGTGTAGATCATATTCGAAAAGTTATTTTTGACGTATAACATATAGCCTCTTTTCGAAGCATGAGCGAGATACAGGGTGATAAATGTCAACTTTGAGAAATATTCTGAACTGTGGTAATTTTAGCGTGATCTTTGAAATAACGGTTCTTGGTCACATCGTAGTATTTTTGTGGTGGTCTACTCACTTCAATTCAGGGAACAAAATCGAGATGGCGGATGGTTGGATTTTTATTTTCGATTACCATATTTTATAGCATTATTTCAATGTATTGGATTTTCTAAGATTTTCCGTGGAAGATTTTTCCGAAATTCAAATTCACCTTTTTTTCGAATGTCGATAGTGAAAAAAAAAATGTGACCCAGAATTGTTGGAATTCTTCAAAGTTGAACAATCCTTTATTGTAAACGCTGGTGTGAAAACAAAACAAAAATATTTATTGGTTTTCATTTCGTAGCCTCCCAAATATTTCGCCTGGAGTACACACATAATTTTTATTTGAAAACTGGTGGCCATACGGAGACCAAAAATTGTGCTAATGGGCCTCCAGAATGACCGAGATGGAAATATGAATTCATCAAATCAAAAATTTTTGTTTCAAAATCGAACTCTCTCTAGAGTATAAATTCGATTTATTCTAATCTTATGAATGTCCGTTTCCAAGCAACTATAATTCAACGAATTCGACAGTTTATTCGAAATTTACTGAATATCATTTTGGAAGTTTTTGAAATAAATTTGAATTCGAGCAAAAATTAGCTAAGGCTCATTGAAGGCGGTTGAATATTTGATTCCAATGATAAAAAAATCATGCAAGAGAACTATTATTTGGATATCTTCTGCCCAGAAGTAACATATGTTTTGCAGACCGGTCAGGCATCCAAAAACCTAACCCACCCAACTCTAATAAGCTTCAATTGAATTTTACATTCGTTGGAATAGCTGAGAAATTGAACTTAGGAATTTGAACGGTTTCCCTTTTCTCGGAATCATTGGTTAGATTTTACTCATTGTGATCTTCACAATCAGGCTTTAGTTACTTAAAATTTAGTATAGAGTATCTATACAAACGATAACGAAATAAATCTTTGGGAGACAACTTAGAGACTTGATATTTGTAAAGCAGGTTTGAAACTAACATACGAAAGTCGAATTCAAGAATGGGTGACTTCCACCATGTGATGCCCATTCACAAGATTAGAAGTTCGTAATATCTTTTTATCAGGAGGTGAATCGGCATAGGAAAAATGAAATAAACGATTTTTTTATCTTTCTAGTGGTATAATCCTCACGAAATTTTGAAATGGTTTCCATGTAAAAATTTTACAACTATATGAGTTAATTTGAATTTACAATTTTGGAAATTTTCAAGGAATTAATTTTACGGTTTTCATTTTCAATTCCGATGACACGATCATCAAATAATTTCGCACAAGTTTCCATATCGGCATTTCACAACTAAATATCAATCTCGAACAGATCAGTACTTTTTGTGTTATTGGGTAAATAACGATACCGAGGAAATGTGTACGAAATTTCACATTATTATTTTCCAATATTTCAACAAGTAAAAGCTCTGATCGTAATCAATACACTGTTTTTCAATGATTACATAAAGGTTTGTACCAAATTTCATTGATATGTGATAAATAGTTTCCGAAACAGAAAGTAGTTCCTGAGCTATTGAGGAAATAAGCTGAAACAATCAATTGAATAGTAGGACATGTTTTCTAATTCACCAAATCGGTGTGGTGAAAGAGTGGTGGATACAACACCAAGTTTTTTCATTGCTGGTTGACATGATATACGACAAATTATCCAGTTCAGCGTCCACCAACCATCCACCATTTGTATTCTGTGTCCACCATACTCCACCTGAACCACACCAGTTTGGTGAATCGAAAAACTCGGCCTAACTCCGAATTTCTTCAGCTGATTGGGCCCATTAACGAACTCGGCCGTCGCATTCTGATGCGTGTGATCTACCTTGAAAGTTTCAGGTCGCTAGCTCGTTTCTTTCGACAATTATCATATCTACGGCGGGGCAAAATCGATTTTGTATCGAATACGTCATCAGTAAATTCAACCTAGTCGTTTGGAAATAAATTCGAGAAATAAGTCGAAAACTACAGACATTTGATAAAAACGATAGCTGGCTTTTTCCCAGAGCATGTCCTAGAAAAAAGTCTTGAGTAACCTACTATTTTCAGTACTTCTTCACGGGTTAGTTCACATCAATGAATCGTTGTATCAAGAAGTGTTTTAGTTCTCGTTTCTTCAGATAATTCACATGATGAATTTCATAAGTATGGTCATTTCATTCTGAAGATGATATTCAGTTAACGCCATATTTTACCCGAATCCTGAGTCAGCACAATAATTAACTGAAATATTCCAAAGAAAATTAAATCAACTAATTTCAGTACGAAATGGATTAATTTTATTTGTTTTGTTCCAGGTAGTAACAACCACACCAGTATCTGGTTCTGGAACTACGTACCAAACACCATTGGGTCCAAGTCCATCTTCAACAATATTAGAACCATACCCACCAACTCTAGTAGAGACATATCCAACACATTATTATCCTGGCTATCCTCCGGGGCCTCCACCTCGGTGTTACTCTCATGCGCCGCCGCCAAGAGCCGTTCCATTCATAAGTGAGTATGGCATCACATTTTTTCTATTTCTTGTTAGGATTGCTGTACTTTTTATTCTATACGCAGTGACATCAGAAGTTTTGTATTCGAAAGGAATAACTTCATTGTTGTCAACAGAATGACAATATTTGAAGTAGGCTGTGATAACGATCAACGTTTTAGTTTGCTTTTATTTGTGAAGAAAGCGGTTCATGTTACCTGAATAGTACAGTTATTTTCAGTTATTGCTTGGCAGTCGGCTTTTGTAAAGCCATAGTTAAGTTTTTATGCGCTGATAATGAATTGAATTTCCATAACACTAATCGGATGTGAAGTATTTCATTCAGGTGTGGGTATTTGTATTCTATTTTGCACGGTCCCGATCGAAGTTTGCTTATTCCAAGCTTCAACAGTGTGAGTGTCGCAACTTGAAATCTCAAGCCTTAGTTAAGCTTAACAAAATACTTCGAGTTCGCACACGTCAAAATTATTACCATGTTAGTGATTTCGACAGGGGTAGAATTGTGGCATACCGAGATGTTGATTTGTCATTTCGCATCGTGTTAGTTGTAATGGAATAGCAGTAATGCGTGTGTGTATTTATATGGACAAATGAAGGTGGAGGAACCCAAGGAAGGTCAACTGGTCAACCAAAGCTCACCAGAAAACGTCAAGATAGGCGCTTCAGACAACTTGCTATTGCGCGTCAAATCTCTGATCAATGGTTCCGAAGAAAAAGATATATATGTTACGATACCTACGTTAAATATCGTCGTATTGGAGGCTTTGGACTCCTCTGATTCCGTCCACGTTTAGTGTTGCCAACGTTTGAACTGATGACGAGAGGCAGGCTCGGCAGTACTTTAGTGGTACATGAGCGGAGCTCTTCACCAACGTTAGAGACACATTAAATAATCATTGCCATCCCAGGTTCGTACCTAAGACTAGACCGCGCGCCAGGAATTTGGCGACAAGTGAAATCCGCGGAGATGGAGTTGTCTTGAGAGGAAATGAAATCGGCCAGTCTTAGACCCAGGCCGTGTGCGATCTTGAGATAATATGCACGATCTGAATACGTGGTCGCTTAATTGAATGCTACCACATGGGCAAAGCGCGTCCTCAGTCATACCCATCCGATGCAGACTTCCTTTAAAAGGGCCATGGCTTGATATAAAGCAGACCAGATGGAAACTTGGTGGAAACCAAGGGTCTTCTGATGCGAACTGCACTGGGAGGATCCAGTTAAACGTTGTGCAACCCTTATCGGATGCCTCCCAGTCCGATTGCCAAAGGGAAGCGAAGTAACGTAAAGATTCATCGGCACACCGAAGAATCTGTATCATCCTATCGGGAACATCCAGAGGGATAGGCGGGAAGGATATCTCACCAAACCGGAATGGCAGGACCCTCCTGAGACTATATATCGCCGCGCGGTGGGTAATGTAGTAGTCAGCTGGAAGACTACAGGACACCACCTGAAGGGATGATGTAACAGTGGTGCAACACAAAGAGGTATCCAGTGACGAATCCTAATTCTGTCTAGGAATTCACGATGATCTAGGTCGCTTTGGACAGCGACTATTGCTTATAGTAGCTGATCATCACTTCTCTGTATATTCAAGGCAGTATGACAGCTATGCGTTATGTTAGCGATGTTCTCAAACCACTCTAGGGCCTTATCTAAATGACCGTTCAAACATCCTTTTTCAGCAACACAACGCACGTCCCCATATTGCTCGTCGAACTATGGACTAACTTGAAGAAGGTGACGTTTACGTCTTGCCGTGACCACCTCGTTCATCGGATTTAAATGCCATCGAACATGTGTGGGATCGGATGGGGTGGTGACTGTCCAATATGCACCAACTTCCACAAACTCTGCCACAGTCAATTCACGAAGTTCGAGTTGCTTGGAACGAGTTTTCACGACCATCTTATTTCGTCAATGCCTTGACTTGTACAAGAGTGTGCTGGGTACTCAAACACATTATAACTTTTTTGCTTAGTAGATGTTAATGAAATTTTCTAAAATTGCTATCAATTCATTCTTGACGTTAGACCAGCACATTACGATAAAATGAAGTTATTCTTCCTAGGTGTGAAACTTCCAATATCACTGAGTACATTTTCAGTTGCCGTTTAACTATAAGATAGCCCTTCTACTCTGCGAATAATGCGATATTCCATATTAAACAACTATAAGGTCATGAGCAATAAGCAGTTATTGTGAATTTCTTCGCCATGAGGCTATGTGAGCAAATTTTGGAAAGATTGAAAATATCCACATGCGATATCTTCAGGATCTCTCCATCAATATATTGGAGGAAATATAGCGCTCCCTGTGACCTCTTAGAGAAGTAGCAAGAGTAGTCTCAACGTTCCGAAAAGATATCTCCGGGATATCTTCAAAACCTCTCTGTGTTACCTTTTACATATTTTCCGCAATGTTAAATATGTTCCTGGGAGGTTAAACTCCTGAGCTTGGTTTATGTTGCGGGTAACTCATACCCTTACCTTGCAGATCTTGGATTATACCGGATGATATATTATCATTCAAATAGCGAAGAAATGTAAGTACATGATATAAATACTTGTATCATGTGAACAACTTTAGCCAATTTAATAGGACTGCCTAGCATGAGTGGAAGGCGTTTGAACTGGACCTGAGCGGCTCCCGAGCCTCTCAGCATTCGCTAAAACACCAGCTAATTGAATGGACTCAAGATGCACTCAAGTCGCGTGTATGGTCGCTGCTTACTTTTAAGTTTACTTGTGTTTACTTTTAAGATTAAGGTGAAGTTAAAGTTATCGGCCCTCATAAACCCTTATGTCTATTGATGTAAGGGATCACATACTCCAGCAAAGTAAGTCTTTCGGAAGCGACAGATTTACATTGTCCTCTAGAGGTTACTACTATGCACAAGATAATATTTTCTGAAATCGCCCAGAAAAGCCTAGCGTTTCATTTTGATAATCTGTCAAAACTTTAGACTTCCTTGGTAGTCACTTTGACGTTTATCGAAATTCGTTTCTATGTTGATGCGATTCCTGAAAAATATATGTGTACCGCGTAGTCAAAGCGCATTCCCATACTGGAACTAGATTCACATTGTACGTTGCTATTCGGGAATTGTGTAGTAAGCATAGGTAAGCTCAGTTGAAACGTTCGAATTGAAATTTATATTATATTATACACTAGATGGGCTAAAAAAAACTCTATGTCGGCGGCTAAGTTTGAAAGGAAATTCCAATGGCGAAAATTGAAATAGAATATCGATTTGTTGCATAGTTTCAAAAACTTTTTTCCTGAAGAATATTTTTCGTTTCTGTAAATCCATATCTCATGAACGGTGCTGACAAGTGTTCTTATATTCATACATATCGACAGATAGACAGGGAAATATAAAATATAATACCCTTTATATTTTGACCTTTGTATATTAAGTTTTAACAATCATACACACCTGAGATGAATTAGATTCAGATGATGCTTTGAATAACAGAATAGGAATATTTACATGTAACTGTCCAATTCAAATGAATTTTATTTTTTTCACACTCTATAAATGTAAAATTAGATTACAATTCAGGATAACGTCATAAAACTTCGAGAAAATTTTATGCGCTGATAATGAATTGAATATAACAATAATCGGATGTGAAGTATTTCATTCAGGTGCAAGACAAGTGAGTATTTGTGTTCGATTTTGCACGGTCCGAATCGAAGTTTGCTTGTTCCAAGCTTCAACAGTGTGAGGGTCCCAACTTGAAATCTCAATATTTCAAAGATGTCTTCATCGAAATATCAAATTTAACATACAGCTGTGGTTTTGATTTCAACCTCTATGGAAACATCTGAAAATCTATACATATTTGAATTGAAAATGTTTATGGACAGCTATCCATAATGAACGGTAATGAGAAAAATTGCCAGAACAATTATTCATTCAAATATGGTACATTTATTTTTTTACAGACAAAAATCGACAAAATAGGCCATTACATTGAAATTAAAATCTCGATAATATTTTCCCTTCATTTATCTGATGATATTTTGTCTTCTGATTCGCGAATTTTATTCGTTAGGGCTATCTTATAACTGATTTATAATCATGGTTATACATATATACTGTGTCTTTAACGATGGTATTTTTTGATTATTTCGTGATCCATTACATTCTGCATAATCGGCAATGAACATTAAATCTTCAAGAATTTCTCACAATCATATTATCATCACTGTGTTCTTTGAATATCCGAAACTTTGTACATATTACATTTTTCTTACTTCACCTTGCAGGCCACATTATCAAATAAAAAATTTGCTGAGGGCCATTATATATTGGCTATTAAATAAAAATTGTATACTCTTTCTAATTCAGAACACTTTCAGATGGAGCCTATCAAAATTGTCCGTGTCCAATGCAGTCGTGTCCAAAAAACGGACTTACTGGACCTCTTACTGGTGATAGTAAGAGGTCTAGTACCCTTCCAAAAGGCAACATGCCACCTCTGCCACCTGTAGCCTTAGCTCTTCCGAAGGAGCCGACAAGTGACGGACCTCCAAGTCCAGCAAGGGGGTCTGCGGGAATGCCTCCACCACCATCACCAGCAGGTGCGACCTACCAACAACAACCAACACCTCCAACAAAACACGAAACCATATCTCTCGAGAATCAAATACCAGTTGAGAAGAAACGGAAAGCTAGAGTTGGAAAAGCTATGGTCAGGAGTAATATGCAGAACACCATGCTGCTAATGTGTAACCCACTTAGTAGTAATTGCGTTAAAAGGGAAATCGAAAGCCCAAAAGAGAAAGAAATTATTATTGTGCCTGATAAAGAAGATGTTGCCTTAAATATTGATTCTAAAGTTGCTACAAAACTAGAAGATCCATCACCTCCTCCTGTTGGAACAGAAATCTTACCAATTCTGGAACCACCTCAACCGAACCCTCCACAATTGATTGAGGAGAAACCTGTAGAGCTTCCTAGAGAAGAAGAAACATCACTAGAGCCAGTTTTGAGTACAGTAGGGGAAAATGTCAAGGTTAAAAACATGAAGAGGAAACTATCGCTGACCATTGAAAGTAAGGAAGACTCCACCAATCCTCCTAAAAAACAAAAAACCGAAATAAAAATTAACGGTTCCTACAAAAATCTGATCAAGAAAAACACAAGTTGTGTTAAAATAAATAATGGTAAGAGAAAACTTATTCAGGAATCAAGAATACCTCGTAAACTGTTATCTAGAGCAACTGTTTTAAAGCGGCGAAAGGCACAAAATAAACGTAAGCTTTGTTCTTCCACAGAAATAGCCAACATCAATGGGAAAAAGTCCAAGCAAAACAAATCAAATGCAGCCTTATCAAAAGAGAATAACACCAAGCAAAATAGTAGAACCACAGAAGAATTAACTTCTGAAGTTCCAGCTGAACTCAAAGAAAACATCAAACGGGGAAGTGCCGCACAGCCTGGCACCAAAATAAATCAAAAATTAGCTGCAAACTTGTTAGACAATCTTATAGCTAAGAACAACGTAGACAGGACGATTGAGTGTGTGATAAGTGAGGCCATCAGGACAAGTTGTGTACCCAAAAAATCCGAGAAGGTGAAAGAAGTGAAAAAACCGTCGGTGCCAACATCCGTGAATGTGAAAAAAAGTACAAAGAAATCGTGTAGACAGTTGACTAGCAGGAGAAAATCGAAATGTAAAAATGTGGCGGACATTTTGCCAACCAAACAACCATTGAAGTCGTTGAATTCCCTAAGATGGTCCAATGGGTGGAACTGGGAAGGAAAATCTTTTGAGGCCAAAGTGTTTTTGAATGTAAGTTTTGTTTATGTAGTACTGAAGTATTACTAGATTAGACTTAATTAATGGAATTAGATATTGGCATTGTTAATGTTAAAGCCTTCTGATCAGCTGTTCAATGATCTCAAAACCTAAACATTTGAACTAGTGACAAGTATGCTCTTTTGTTTGTTTCACTTTTCTTGTTTGGATTTTTCTCTTTCTATAAGTTTTGCACAGGATTTTAGTTCACTAGGGATTTCGAAATGTTTAATTCTGGAGAGCAGATTTGCTTGTCCTATTAGCTAGTTGATCGCTAAAGGTGCTCTAATCAGTAGTTTCTTATAATCCATATATTCATCCTGAAGTCAGTATGTCCTCGTACAAAATCTTAGAGAATCTTTTTGTAGAGCTTATGCACATCTGGTATTAATTAGAATTATTCTCAGGATACAAAATCAGGAAAGAACTTGTATCAAACAATACATGTGAAATTATAGGAGTTCTCAAAAATGTGAAATCATAGGAGTTTTCAGAAACTGATCTGGTAACTGACCTGGTAGTACTCTAAAAGTTCAAAGGAACGCTATTGTACCTTAATCTGTCACATCAAGCCAATAACGGGTTGGTAAAGTGTAAGTTTTCAAAAACCCCATATGAATCTCAATATGGATACCTAGTTAGATCAATTTATTCTGAGGACCATTTTGAGGAATTCCTTGACATACCTTAACCCCTTTCCAGCTACCGTCTAGGGCGCCCCCAATGCACCTTGTAGGCGCGCCAGCATAGACAGGTCGTGTTCCAGTTCGCGGGAGCGTCAGACCCTCGCGCTTCCTACCCCTTTTCCCTGATGCACCACCCGAATTTGCAGGGCTTCACGCACTCACAGCTGTGAAACGCCAAAGTTATCATAATTTGACGGTTTGTTTATCGTCTCGTTCTCGAAATAGCGTGGGCGTGAAGCCCCAGTGCGTCAAGCCCCAGGGGTTTCATGCACTTTGCTGGAAAGCCACTCTTGTAGCTTGTGAAGGTACGAACAGAACAAGAAGGTCGCGATCGGGGTGGAGCTCGCGGTCTACTAGTTAAGTCTCGTTCCCTGTCCACAGTACATATCAAAGTCACCTGCAATGCTCTGTCGAGCTAGGAACACTGCATGCTTGCCATTTTGTGAGTAATTATAGCATTTGTGAGGCATTTCATGGCAAGTCAGTGTACACCAAAGTCCACAATACAGACCTCATCCCTTTTAGTTTGAGAAGCTAGCTCAATGTAAGGGGGTGAAACTTTCTATATTTACACTGGAGTTAATTACTTGCTTCAAGGCCTATGGACTATCCCTTTCTTGAAATCCTTTCGAGATTTATAGAAGAAGTCCCATAACATTTTTATTGAGACATTCAGTGATATTAGTGTCTTGTATAAAGTTGAATTATACGTAGTAAAGTACCTATTTATATTCTGTTTGAAACTGTCATAATCTGGAAATACCCACAATACACATCATTAGATCATTCTATGCGAATTGCCTTGAAGGGGATGGCAACTATGGCAATCACAAGGAAAAATCCTTGTGGACCGTGCAGTAGGCATCCATGTCAAACAAATTATTTGATTATAAAAAGCATCGAACCTCCTGGATGGCATCGTTCTAACCCTCTACCGCGACTTTCCTGTTCTGTTCTCTTCCATTCACTTCAATCTATTTGATTTACATGGATGTCGACATCCACGGTGACCTCGACTTCCACCTCTACCACGACTCACTTGTTCTGCACGTACCCAAATTTTGGGGACATTTTTCATCTGCTAATTGAAACTTAGTAGTTAATTGTAAAATACTGACTTGCAACTTTATTCAAAATTCCGTCCGGACCATACTGTTAGAAATTTAAAAAAAAATTTATCGAAACTTTTTTAAACTATACAAATATAAAACTATAAAACAAACCCAGAGGTTTTAAATTTTCGGAGATTTTGCGAAAAACTGTCAAATTTCGTTGATATTTTCTCATTATCGTTACTAAAGTACTCAAGAAATACAATATACTTTGCAACCAATTCGAAAATACGCACAAAAGCTGCCCACTTCACAATGCTTTTCTAGATTGTTTTACTTTCTTAATAATGTAAAATTAACCGAAGTCTGTTAAAAGTATCAGAATCTATACTCTACATAAATTATTTGTTACAATCATGGCCAGCATATAAAATAACCTTCATTTTGTGTGGTTGCCGAAGAACTACGATGAAAAGTTCTGTAAAACTTTAACTATAAGCTATGATTCTTTTGATCATATGATCCCCCATACAAAAGTCAGGTCGAAGTAATTCTGAGACTTTCTCGAAGTACTCGTGTCTCATGTCGGATTTTCGACTGAAATATTAAGTGCTAAAATATACCATTTTTATTGCTTCATCAATATGATATGATTTTCGGATTTTTGGACAATATACTTTAACAAAGGTTTGGATTTCAGAGTGATGAAACAACTGTCATCAGGAAATGTTATCCTTCCATGAGACATCATTCAGGAGATCTGATAGAAGTCAAGGATTGTGTCTTATTGAAGGCTGGGGCTAGAAAAAATGAACTCCCATTCGTTGCTAAAATTGCTGCGCTGTGGGAAAATCCGGAAGATGGTCAGTACCAACATACAGAAAATAAAGATTTGATATACTGCAGTATTAATTACTTATTCTATTTTATTTTATCACAACTATTAAGAAACGAATTTGTCCATATTAGTCCAAAAGCTCATGACACATATTTCATGAAGTGTTTGATTCAGGTTGAAATTTGTCATTACGTGATATAAAGCCTAGAAGTTGCGAAAAACTCTTAGCCAATAAAATTGTTCGCTTCAGGATTAAACAAGAATAATTCGACAATTTAATTTCCATGAAGTAAAAAAATCAATGAGAAAGACCATTTTGGAGGAGGTAACATTTAAAAAAAATCAACCAAATGTTGCTCTTTTTAGGTGATAAAAATAATTCAGGACCAAAAAACAAACTAATGTTATAATTTACTTGCCATAAAAAGTAGAAATATAAAAGAGGCTCTCTTGAATTTCCTATTCCATGGAAAGTAAATTGTAAAATATGTTCTATTTGATCCTGAATCAAACACTCATTCTTGTCTCCTAAAAAATGCGACTTAAGGGTAATTTGGTTCAATATTACCTCTTCGGAAATGGTCTTTTTGGCTGATTTTTTACTCCACGGAAATTAAATTGTATCCAGGTAGGTCAGAAAGACACTCAATTACATACTCATCCAGCCTATATATAATAATAAAAATAATGATAATAATATATTTATTCAATCCAAAGCTTATTGAAATACAATAAGGTTGGTTTTGTCAAAACAGAATACATAATTCAAAACAATTCACTTTTACAAAAATCAAAAAATTCACTCAAAGAATATGGTTCACAGTTAACAATTTCATTATACAGAGTACTTTTGAAAACTTTCAAGTTGGATGTCCTCAACCCTTGGGATAGAGCATTAAACAGCCTTAGGTCCATGTATAAGGGTGACTTTTCTGTTAAGGATGAAGAGTGCCTTGGGTACAAGTATGTATGATACCATCATGCAAGGGCGGATTCAGTCTAGATTTTTGGGGGGTAATAATATAGTTCAACTTTTTTCAAGGGGTAGTGGGGGTGTGTGTTTATCTGGTTTAACTTCATGGATTGTGCGGTAGTTTTTCTGTGAAATGAATATATATCCGGTTCTATTCCATGATTTTCTCATTTCTCTGGGAAGATGATCACCCCCTTTACTACCCTTGTAAATACGCCCTTGTCATCCTGTAAAATTTCAACTTGGAAATAACAATTCAAGAAACATGTGTCATACGTACAAGAGAGTTTATTAGAAGTTGCAATTAAATTTGTTTACAGGAGAAATGATGATGTCACTTCTTTGGTACTACAGACCAGAACACACTGAACAAGGACGAGTACCAGCGGATCAACCAGATGAAGTATTTGCTTCTCGTCATAAAGATTCAAACAGTGTAGCTTGCATTGACGATAAATGTTACGTACTCACATTCAATGAATATTGCAGGTGAGTGAGAACCTATTTTATTTATGAGATAAATTATGGTATAATCTTTTCACTAAGGAAGTATGGAATTCATTGTTGATCATTTTGAAGCATGCATATATAAGGTTCCAAGGAGAATTAATATCAATAGATTTGTTTGTTGCACCTGCATGAACTACAATTACTCCACTGATTTTCAATTCTCAGTGCAGCTCACAGATAACAGAATGCCTGGGGTTAGTATAGTTCAATCTGTATACAAATATATGATAGATCATTTTACGCAAATCCAAAATGACAGAATATCTATGCTTCTTTTGATTTCGTAACCTTTTCAGGTGATGTTGATTTGTCGTGAAGTTTTCTAAAGTCATCGCATAGGAAAATTCCATTTTGAATAACGATTTGATGAAAATTAATTTCGTCGAAAAATAGCCACACATACAGAACAAAATACTTCCAACCAGGAACCAGAGACAACAACAGATGTTTATAATTATGAATCATTATGGATCATGGAATAGAACAGAACCTTTGGATCGCTTTAATTTCTGAAACGTTCAACTAATTCGCTTCAAATTCGGCAAGTATTGTCAGCTCAGGTCATTGAGTTCAATGGCCTGAGCTGACAATACTCAGCTAGGGCTCGGAAATTTTGATTTTTAGCTCCACCCTGTATATGGAATATTGATTCGTCGGAACTATCATCTGATTCTTCATAGATTTTTCTTTCGAATACTGTTTCCATGTGAATGGAATAACAATCCTTAATTGTTTTTCATCAAAAATAGTTGCTTATGATTTTTGAGGGCTCTTAGGTCCCTGCTTAATGTTATAAGAAGTTCCTGATATTGATTTATTGATTCAAATGCTTGTATTACTTTCGGAAGTTCAAACTTAGTTGCACCATTCAGCCAACAATGGTATATATATACTCCATTCACTTTTATAATGTAGCCCGGTTGGCCATGACATCCTGACAGATTTCACCGTGTATATTTTGAAATTGTTAGGTTATGGTCATTTTCCTGTCAGATAACTATGCAACGTTGTCCTCTCTACATAGAGGTCGTAGTAATTACTTATTTTTCAAATGTCAATCTACATTGATAAAGTAATGAATTTGAGAAAATATTATTTGAATTCGATAATTCCAATAAAGACCTGGCGAATGTTGAAGAAACTTTGTCTCTGTTAATACTGGAAATATTTCACGTATATAAACATGGTTGAAAGATTTAGTTATGCTATTTTCTTGTAAGGAAATCAAGAATCGGGTTTTTCAAAATAAAGTCTTCAGTTCATTCTTTTTGGGTGCACCAATAGAAGGATATTCTTTGTCGTCTCTTTCACTTAAAATCTTCCTTATTGTGTTGATGTGCAGCTAAAAAATAAATATCTATTCATATAAAATATAATTCCTTGGTTTTCACTTACATACGTCGAAAATGTTGCATAGCTTGTGTTGAATTATTGATTCCGAATTATCAGGGTTACTATCAGAAAAAGCCGATTTCAATTCTACATAGCACTTCCTGATACTTTGCCTCTGCTTCTTCAAAACTACCTTCGGCATTTTGATTAGTTTGCAAGCGTTATTATGCTGAGATTTAGAAATCTAGAATCGATTGATATTTATAATAGTAGAAATTGAAATTTGGCAACGTCTTTTGACATTGCCGATATTTCATGAGTGCCAACCTGCGTCAGTTTTAAGGGAAAAAACTTGATAAACCTAAATCATGGCCAACCGGGCTACATTATAAAAGTGAATGGAGTATACTCATGAATTTTATTTCAGCTAACCATTTCTTATCTACTAAGTTTTGCTGCTGACTAGTATATCCTGAGGTTTTTCCTTTCAGTTATAATTCGTTCTTTGAACGTTTAGTGTTATGACATGGTACTTCTTTATGGTTTCTGCAATTCGATTGGTCCAGCAACGGTGAGAGAATATAGAAAAAGATATCTTGATAGGGCATTCCAAACCACCAAACATTCTAGGATATCGCCCTTTCTCTACTCTCAAAAATCATAATCGTTATATAACTTTCGAAAAAAAAAATGAATGGTATGCTCTCCACGTGGAAAACAGCATTCGAAAGAAAATCCTTGAACAGAGGGTGTTTCCTTAGACCTGGAGGTGAAAATCTAAATTTCCAGGTCCGGTCCTGTACTATTCCGGTATGGTTCATATGAACAGTTCGATGGCCTGTGATGACAATACTAACAGAATTTGAAGCGAATTAGTGAAATAGTTAGAAGTTATAGCCATCTAAAGGTTCTGCCAAAATCAATAAATCTCAAAAATCATAAGCGTTTAATTATTTTCGATTGGAAAAAAATTGAAGGTTGGTGTGCCCTTCACGAAGGAAACAGTATTCAAAAGAAAAATCCATGCAGAACTAGATGATGGTTACGATAAATTGATATTCCATGTAGAGGGTGTTTATTAGACCTGTAATTCGAAAATTTCCTAGTCCATGTCTATACTATTTCAGTATGGATCACATGAAAAGTTTGATGGCGTTAGATAACAATATCTGCTAAATTTGAAGGGAAATGTTTAATGGTTCACATCATAGCCATTTAAATAAAGGATCGGCGAAAATAAATAAATCGCCCTGTAACTCAAAAATGAATAGTCTTAGCCCGTATTCAATTTTGATTTTTCGGCTTCCCAAAGTACCATCTATTCACCATTAAATGATGTACAGATACTCGCAGTCCACTCATTATACTGCATGTTAGCAAGCACATAAATCAATAATACAATCATTCGAGTATATTCATCATTATTTGAACATAATTCCATGTATAGCTAAGGAATGCTTCACTTTTCTTCTTTCTAGTAAGTGTGGACTGTTTAGATTCCTATATGAGATTTCTTCAAATTTTAATATTTGTCCTAATGTTTTAGTATCTTAAAAGTTCTTCTAGTTAAATCCTTTTTCAGTTAGTTCTTATCTATTGTGCTACATCTGCAAACAACAATTTTGAGGCATGGCCAGGCTTATCTAAAGTCTTCTAAATTTGCACTCGTCATAAAGCATCCAATGTTAATTGTCGTTCATGATTCGATTCAAGAATCATTTTCTCCCTTCTTTGTGCTGTTGCCCCATTTAGGTCTTTATATTTTTTCCCATATGAAACCTTCGCAACGAATTCCATTCTAACAGAAAGTGCATTCAGAATATGAGATGGTGATTTTTGTGTCTTGGTTCATGACTTATGTTATTTGCTTTAATAATGATATACCATATTGAATTCGTACTATCTTACCTTCAAAACTTGAAGTCTTCAGTAATGGTTTTCATTTTTATAGGTACAGAAAAAGTTTACGGCAGATAGAGGAAGGTATAGAGGAACAAACCTCTGCCTGTATTCCGATATCTGAATCATATCCAAGATCCCACAGGCAGCCACCTCAGAATCTAAAAATATCTCCTGAAATGGTATTTTTCTGCAGGAGGGTATATGATTTCCGACAAAAGAGGATTATTAAAAATCCCACATAACTTATTTTTCCACTTATTGAAGCAAATCATATTTCTGTTGATATTTGTTATGTTATTTTATATATAATATTTATGATATACATTGTATAAAATTACGTAAGATCTGGTTCTGCTTTGGGAGGATTATCGTCATATTCAACATAACTCTATTAATTCCAAGTAAGTATTAAGCCGCGTACAGACACGAGTGCTTAGCGGTTTCGAGGCAGTTGCGAGGCACTTGTGAGGCAACTTTGCGTTGTTGAAATGGCTCGCGACACCGTACACACTTGCGAGGCAGCCCAATTAACTTGCCTCGCAAGCCGCTCAGCTCTCGTGTCTATACGCGACTTTACAGTTCAATGCTCAGAATTGGTACCCAACATTTACTCGAATCTATCTTTGGCATTTTTCAATTTTTGTCTCAGTTTTTCAGTTTTCAGAATTTAGAAGATTTTCGTAATTTTTATACTCGGAAACTTATATGACATGACAATAATCCAACTTGAAAAAGTTTTCAGAGGTAAGTTATACTAATAAGAAACCAATCAAAATGCGACATGAATAAGTTCAAGTAGCTTCAGGATGAACTGTATTGAAATCACAAATCAATGTCTACACAAAATGTCTTTCGGAATTTAAAAACTAAACATTTGATACATATACATATTGTTGAATAAAAGAAAGGGAACATTGTAAAAAACTAAGTATCAATAATGTTGTATAGAAATAGAAGAGATTATATATTTAAACAAAAAGCATTATTCGTATTTATAAAATAGCCTTTAGAGCATGTGTAAATGGGGTGTGCTTTATAGATACTAGGAGTATCGGTCAGTGTCGTCTTACATATTTTTTTGTAATTGATAAGCCCACATTTATTAATAAGCCATCTTGACTTGTTCCAATAAACACATTTTTTGGATTCATGTTGGAATATGAGATTTCCTAAAAAAATTATTGAATTGTTCTTTATTGGATTATATGGATTCTGCCTCGTTTTACTTAAGTGCAAACCTTCACAAATATTGTCCTACAGTTTTCTAGGATACCATTGATTCCATTCTTCATATAAATCCTGTACACGTCATTAATATCGTTATTTTACATATAGACCAATATAAAATTATTTACTTGATTGTCTCAGTCTTTACTTGTTGGAAATTCATCTTGATGATTAAAAAGTAAAATAACTTATTTCCGCTTCATATATTTATTTTCACAACAATTGTTTCGTCATGATAACATGACTTCATCAGGTGAGTATGGTAACTGACTACATTTTTGGCATACAGTTCTTTAAATAGTTGAAAAAAATGAAAAAATATGGTGCGAAATACAAGAAATTATGGGAATTCCTGGGTTTCAAAAAAGGTTGAGTAAGGGAGATTTATTCAGGTCCGTTTGGTCGTTGAGGAGAATCTGTTTTTTATTGTACCTATTTATCTCCATTGCTTCCAGGAAGTTCAATTTTAGGGTCTTATTTTCCACGTGCAAAATTTCGAAATTGCTGTCGAAATCATGACCAGTCTCCAACAAATGTTTTGCATATGTTGAATTAGGAGCTTCGTTTACGTATGCTTTCTGGTGTTCTCCTATCCTAGTCCCAAATGATCTTCCCCTTTGACCAACGTATACATATGGGCAAGTACCGCAGTTCAACTTATAGACTCCAGACTTTTTATCTTTAGCGACTTTATCTTTATTGTTTTTTATTAAATTTCCTAATGAGTTTCTAGTCTTGAATGAAATATGGTAATTATTATTTTTCTTTAGATATCTTGCTATTTTTTCAGATTTATGTCCGATGTATGAAAGGGAAATATATTTATTATTTTGTGAAATTGTTGGATATACAAGTGAAATAAATAAAAAAAAAAAAAAAAAAAATCTATTTCACTTGTATATCCAACAATTTCACAAAATAATAAATATATTTCCTTTCATACATCGGACATAAATCTGAAAAAATAGCAAGATATCTAAAGAAAAATAATAATTACCATATTTCATTCAAGACTAGAAACTCATTAGGAAATTTAATAAAAAACAATAAAGATAAAGTCGCTAAAGATAAAAAGTCTGGAGTCTATAAGTTGAACTGCGGTACTTGCCCATATGTATACGTTGGTCAAACGGGAAGATCATTTGGGACTAGGATAGGGAACACCAGAAAGCATACGTAAACGAAGCTCCTAATTCAACATATGCAAAACATTTGTTGGAGACTGGTCATGATTTCGACAGCAATTTCGAAATTTTGCACGTGGAAAATAAGACCCTAAAATTGAACTTCCTTTAAGCAATGGAAATAAATAGGTACAATAAAAAACAGATTCTCCTCAACGACCAAACGGACCTGAATAAATCTCCCTTACTCAACCTTTTTTGAAACCCAGGAATTCCCATAATTTCTTGTATTTCGCACCATATTTTTCATTTTTTTCAACTATTTAAAGAACTGTATGCCAAAAATGTAGTCAGTTACCATACTCACCTGATGAAGTCATGTTATCATGACGAAACAATTGTTGTGAAAATAAATATATAATGCGGAAATAAGTTATTTTACTTTTTAATCATAAAATTATTTATATACAGGGGTGTTTCGTAATTTATACCTGAAATGTTTGATAACTACAATATTTTTTGTGCCATGCAATACTGAAAGTAATCTTTATTTTTTCAAATGAAATACCATGTATTAAATTTGAGATTTTTCAGCTATGTATAATATAGTGTTTCTTAGAAATAACACATCATATTCCTTTCATTTTCATCTCTACTTCATTCCTGTGAAGTAGAACGAATAAAAAAGAATATTGACATTATTGATTATCATTGTCAGTTTCTCCTCCTGAGGCCAGGTGCATTTAAAACAATTAGGATTTCCTTACCAAGCGAAGCTTATAGTGAAGAATTATTTTTTGTTAGTTTTGTGAAATATTTTAGAATTAATTTCTGGCCTCTGTATGAATATGGAAGAATCTGACAATCACGGTCTGATGAAATAAATATCACATTTTCTCTTGCCTAAAACAATCTTTTGAAGGATTTTATTCAAATTAACATGGAAAAATATCAAGTAGTTGTCTCCTCCTGAAATATACTTGAATTTACACAGCTGTCATTGTGGTGATTTTCGTAATCAAAGATAATTATTTATATCCTGAATTTCGGTTAATTTCACGCAACATCACAGAATATCAATGTGATGATTGTGTACGATCGATCAATAATTGTGAAACCCACCATTTAAATTATCGATCAAACGATACTTTGGGAGGATTTTACATTATTTTTCTGGGTTTGAGTTTTTGCTCGAAATATCTGAAAAAAATTTAATAAGACTTATTATTCATAAAAATCGTCCAACAGCGAATGATTGGACGGTCCTCTGAAAATTCTTTTCTGTCCAAAGGCTTGGACCCCATACCTTACGATCATGGAGCATGAGTTCTAACCATTGAACTACCTCCGATGTAACGCGAAATATCATATTTTTATGTATTTTCAATCTATTTCGATACAAAATCATAATGTAGGCTATCACACTCCTAAACAATTCGCTTATTTTGAAAAATTCTATATTAAAAAGGGTAGTATCGAGGCGCACAATGGGTGGAACGCGGTAGATCGTCTCCTACGTTACAAGCCACCCCTCGGTTCTACAATCGATAAACCTTGTAAGAGAGAGAGGATATGACCCGATACGTCAGGGAATTCCGCAAAGTGTCGACCGTTTAAAAAGCCAACAATCCACTCTATAACTCATCCAATCAACTTTTATATCAGATAACGGAAATTGAACCAATACTGGAAAGAATGCAAAAACTCAGCAAGAAATTCATCACAAACCAAAATAACATCAACCTAATGGAGCCGTTGTTACACCACTACAATAGAGAATTTACACCAAAGGCAAAGTTGCCAGCTTTGCCACTTTTCGAACACCTTAAATCTCTAGAATAACAGTCATTATTGTTCAACATTATGTAATAATTCCTAACTGAATTGTAATATAAAATTGTATACAGAGTGTAACAGCCAAATGGAATAAATTTGATAACGAATAAATGAGGGCGTGTTGGGAGAAGAGCTCGGACACGTCGATTTGTAATTTTAAATGCGCATATTTTTCAAGAAACTAATATTATATAGGGTGTTCCATGTGACCGTGGCCAATACCAACTATCTTATTTCAAATGCAACCCCCTGTATATTATTTATTTTTTGGATTCTTCAGAGAACTTAAGACATAATTCATGCACAATGTCCTATACCTATCTTCAACTATTTCGGAAATATTAAGTGTTTTCAGATTTAGTGCAAAAATCAACGTTTTAAATAAAAATTATTTTATTTCACAAATTCGGTACATTACACTTAAAACCTAATAAGTAATACTGATTATTTCTTAATAATTAAAAAAACGAAAAAACATTAATGTCAATGTGGAAAATGTTCAAAATGCTCGCCGCGAACGTCTTGGCAACATGCCAATCTGGTGTAGAATTGTCTTCTAACGTTACTCAACATTTCTGAAAATACTTAATATTTCCGAAAAAGTTGAAGATAGGTATAGGACATTGTACATGATTTATGTCTAGAATTTTCTGAAGAATCCAAAAAATAAATAATATACAGGGGGTTACATTTGAAATAAGAAAGTTGGTATTGGCCACGGTCGCATGGAACACCCTATATAATTCAATTATCTTGAAAACTATGCGCATTTAAAATTACAAATCGACGTGACCGAGCGTTTTTCCTAACACCCCCTCATTTATTCGTTATCGAATTTATTCCATTTGGCTGTTACACTCTGTATAACTGGCTGGAAGACTGCCGTCGATGGCCATTTGATTGCAAGATCAATAAATTTAGTTTCTCTCTCTCTCTTTAAAAAGCCAATATTTGAAGCCAAGTTTAAAAGGTCGTTTTCTCGTTGAAATTTCACCGTCGACTGTATTTTTCCAGTGTTCTAATGGATAGGATATCCAATTCTTATGATTGGGCAAATATCGTGACTATTACCATACTCACCTAATGAAGCAAGATGTAATTGTTGAAACGACTGTTGTGTAAATAAATGAGTAAGAATCAGGGCGTCGTAAGCATTTTTCCGTGTTTTTTCCTTTTCCAACATTTTTTCAAGAAGCTGCCCTCGACAAATAGTTTGAATCCCGCAATCTGCTAGGGCGATTTCTATAACTTTCAACAGTTTAGTTTTCAGATATTGGAAGCGAAAACTTAAGAAAAACCTGCAAAATGGTGCACTATTGGAACGGTTTTTACAAAGCTCCCATTGTGATGATTATCATGATCGAGATAATTAAATTATATCTTCAATTTCAGTTCATTTTACAACATGCCTATCGGACTATCAACTCTGATGAAACCGATTGTTTCTCTAATAAACTTCAATATTGTATTCACATGGTAGTCCTGATTCATTAAGAAATGCGGGTTCAGAAATTCACAAGAATCAGCCTTTTTCGATAATTTGTATTCTTCTTCTAAGGACAATTCTTTGAAGTTTGTGAATCAACATGAATTACATAGTTTACATTTTCAAATGAGGACGATCAGAATATTGTATTCATTTTCAAAGTTAACTCAATTATAACTGATACATCCCACACAGAAGTGGCACACTGTTCAAAATATTTTACCCAAAGTCGTTATTTACAAACGATTCTTACATATACATAAACCTGCTAATATAAATCTCTCAGTTAATGATCAAGATATTAATGGACATACCATATTGAATTTGATGGGAAGAGAAACAGATAACAATACAGCCTAGGTTAAATGGATTTTGAGTTAATAAATGATTATTTTATTTTCGAACTTCAAGTCTACGTTTTTAAAAAATATTTCAATGAATTCATAATTTTCTCTGAAATCCAAAAAATGTGCTTATGATAAAAATTATTATTTGAACCAGCTGGAATCAATAAATCAACTGGAAGCAAAACTATTGTATGATGATGTTATCAAGTTAATTTTTATACTTTTGTATTTGTGAAAGCTCATTACTTCTTCTGGGGTATTAGCTTTATGAATAAATGTAATACCAAATTATGTCAATTCATTTGTGAAGAAAAAAATGTTCTAAACAACCTAACTTTATATTTTCAATCTTGGAAGTGATATATATGGAAATTTATTACTTAACTTTTACTTTTGAAGGTTCATCATTTTTCGGTTGAAATCCTGATTTGTTCATGAAACTGAAAACTTTGTTTGAACAAATGGCTTTATGTCGCTTCTTCTTGAATTTAATATTTCAGTATATAAGCTATGACAAATATATGGTTATCAGTAATTAAATTGAATTGAAATTTATTCTAGAAATGTTAATTAATTTATTTATCATTTGTCATAAATGGGCAGAACAATTAAATTCAAAACTTTGTTCATGCTCCAAAGAAAAACTCTCCATTGAAACCCTTTATTCATTGTTAACTTCAATGAAGATTTTTCTTCTAGTAGTTTGAAATGAAAATAAATCAGATTAGTACAAGTTCATACTTTTATTGTAAATGCATCCTCTACATGCATTTCCACAATGAGTTCCATAAAGATTTTGATTACACAAACAACAGGGCTCTATGAATGTGCAGTTTTAATTTTTTTTCTTTGTCTTATTGAATCTATATCGAATTTATTTTAACTGAGGTCTGATGGTTTAAGTCGATAGTTGATTGTGAAAATGCATACCAGCATTTCAATAGTTAACTTACATCTTTAAGTATTGTTTCTCCAACTAAGTCGTATGTGTATTTTGTTATGTATTCACTAAAGTAAATAGATGATGTATCTAGTTATTTTTCTTCTGCATATTTTATAAATTTTAATATATTTGTACAGCTTCTGAGCTCTATATTAGTTAATTTTTAGCCAAAGTTAATCTTTACTTTTATTTATATTTATTGTGTTTCCATATTAATATATTTGTATATGTAATGAAACATCGTCTTTATTTAAATTCTTAAATATTCATAAAATATCCCATCCTGCATCAATGTCCATTTTTTTGATTTATTTTTGTCTCAAATAACCCTTCTTACTGAATCTGTAATTTTTGCAATTCATATCGCTAGGAATTATTAGGACCTAGCCTGTGGATCCTGAGATTGATTCATTGAATTGATCATTTATTTCACCACCAATAACAAAAATAACATGGCATGTGACATTGAAACTGTATGCAACAATAAATATATTGATATATAAATTTCGAACAAATTGAAATTTAAATTTTTGTCCATGGAGTAAAAACAGTTGTTGATCAGGATACGTTTTACAATATTTGCAAACCTAGCAGCAATGGAAGCTGTCCTAACATATTATGGTTGATTAATAAAAATTATTAAAGCAAAGTAAAAAGAAAACAGTTTTCTAAAATAAAATTGACACTTGAAGTGCACTCTTATAAACAAATTTCAAACCCACGAAAGTATAAGGCTTGTTCTTGGAGGATCAATATAAAAAACACTAACTTCTAAAGTTTACGTTTAAGGCCAAATTACAGCCTTTCTAAAGAAAATCATATTCAAGACTTATTTATAGACTAGTGAAAACAAGAATATAGGCCTAATATTTATGAATATCTTAACAATGAAACTAAAGACATCTGTCAGAGTCTAGAAGCTATTATTACTTTCTTACTGTTCGCTGAAAGTCATAGACATAGGGCGCTTTTCTTAAAATTTCTGAACGTTACGCATTGCTGGTGAGAGAGAGATAAGGTTATCTTCACATCAAATAAATAGAAGATTACAGAGGTTGATGGTTCGCTTTATGATTTAATTATTTTCTATGAATGTTTTATTGTTTTGTTTTGTTTCAATAAACATTATTATTTATTATTATTAAAATTTAAAAAAAAATTACATCACAGGGAAACGAATGGTTACGTTTATTAACAGGTGAACTTTTAGTGAGCCTCTGTCCATAATGTTTATTTGCAGTATTTAGGAGAATATTACATTAGGTTATGTTGAAAGCAAATAAACTCTATTGTCATCAAAGTAGGCGCGACAGCGCAGATTACAGATCTATAACAAAAAAAACATCAAATTCTTCCTTCATAAACGAACTTCGACCATTCCTTTTTGTTGGTTGTCATCTTCTTTGCTCTTTCCTAAGTCCTTCCCCTTTCTCGAATTATCTCCCCCATTTGATTGTCCCAGGTAGTAACCGGTTTCGTGATTCATCCTATTCAAATTTCCCCACCAACTCAGTTGTCTCTTCTCTATGAAATCCTGAAGAGATTTTATTCCGATGTCTTCCCTGGTTAGCTCTTTTCTCACTCTGTGCATCTTTGTTATTCCCTTTACTCTTCTAAGATATTTCATTTCCATTGCCTGCATCTGCTTTTCTGTCCTCTCATCAAGTACCCACGATTCGCACGCAAATACAAGTTTTGGTCTATGTATCGCCTTGTATACATTCATCTTGGTGCTTCTTGATATTTCTTTCCTACTTAGGAAGTTCTTATTCATGGCATGGTATAGCTTTGATGTATTCCCCAATCTACTGCTCATCTCCAGATCTTGTTTTCCATTCCCTCCTATCTGCACTCCTCAGTATTTGAAAGATGTCACCTGCTCCAATCTTACACCTTCTATCTCTATATCAGCCTTTTCCTGAGAATTACTAACCACCATAATCTTTGTTTTTTTTTTTCATTTCCATTCCGAATTCTTTCAACGTAGCATTCTAGATGTCCATATTCGTGTGTAGATCTCTCCCACTCTCAGCAATGATATCGTCCTCAAAGGTACATTCTGACATCACCACTCTCTTTAAGTTTCTGAACCTAACTTGAAATTTCTTCGATCTTCTCGTACACTCTTTCAGAATTTCATCCATGAATATTGTGAACAGCACAGGGCTCAAACTACCTCCCTGTCTTAAACCTACTCTTGTACTAAATTCTCCTGATGTTTGGTTGTGGCTGATTATTCTATTCCTGTTCAATTCATAAACATTCTTTACAAGTCTTATAATTTTCTTGTTCATTCCCCTCCTTTCTAGAATTCTCCATAGTTTCTTTCTTTTAACTCAGTCAAAAGCCATCAGAAAGACCACAAAACTCATGTAAATCCCCCATCTTTTTATTTCGCCCTCTCGATTAGTATTTTCAATATAAATAAGTGATCTTGTATACTTCTTCCCTTTCTGAAGCCGCTTAGCGTTTCGTCTGGAGTTGCTTCTATCTTTTCTCTTATTTTTCCATCCAGCATTCTCTCAAATACTTTCATTGCTGAACTCAACAATGTGATACCCCTGTAGTTGTTACATTCTTGCACATCCCCCTTCTTGTGTATTGGTACGATTAAGGATGTTTGCCAATCCACTGGCACTATTTCTCCCGTCCATGCCCTTTGAACAATTTCCAGTAGCATTCGACTTCCACTTTCTCCTAGATTTTTCAACATTTCTGCTGTAATTCTGTCATATCCCGCTGCTTTGCCATTTTCAGAATATTTATCGCTTTCTTCAGTTCTTCCATTGATATGCCTCTTCCCCATTTAATTCTTGTTGCTCCCTAATTTCCTGTCCGATATCCCTTCCACGTCCCTCTTCATTAAGTAGTTCCTCAAAATATTCCCTCCACCTTTCCATTTTTCCAGTATCTTCCTTCGGCAGGTTTCCATTTCATCCTTTATCATTAAATTATCATTCCTTGTTGTCTTTCTCGTATTTTTAAGAACTCTATTAAATAGTTTTTGATAACTTTTATGATCTTTTTCATTTTTTCCCCAAAAACTTCCCATTTCTTCTTCTTCTCCCTATGTATCAATTCCTTTACTTCTTTTCTTTGTTCTTTGTATTGATTATATTTCTCTACTGTTTTATGACTTGAGTATTGTTACCAATTAAGCTTTTTAATCCTCACCTGAGATTTCACCTTACTTGTCCACCATGATATTTGTTTTCTCTTATTCGTCTTCTCATAACTTCCACATATATTACGTATAGTTTCAATAACTATGCTCTTGAAACTCCCCCATAGGCTCTCCATTGTTCTGTACGTCCGTAACGCATTTTCTCTTTCAAATCTCTCTTCTGTTTCATACCTATATGAATCTGCATTTTCCTTATTAGTGAGTTTGTAAGACTTTAGGCATTTATATGTTCCTACCCTTTTAGAATGTACTTCTTTTTTCCCTTTTCTTTCCTCAGCTTAGAAACCAACATATAGTGAACGCTTCTGATTTCTGGACCCCTTCTCACTTTAGTATCATAGATCTTCTCTTCTTTTGCACAAAATGTAGTCGATAATTGATTATTCTCCACGACTTTTGACTTCTCTTGTTCTTATGTTCAAACATTGTATTGGTAATAATACAATCATTGAGTAGATAAAAATCAAGCATTCTCGCACAATATGTCTTTGTAATCTGTTCAAATCTGCAGGCGAAGTTGAAATTTCGAACGTTGCATGTTGGTCAGAAATGTCCGCATGTGTCGTCCCTACTCAGGTATTACAGCCTGCAGCATTGTTATAACTACGTTTGCGGTGGTGTTTTTCGAGTTGGATGCTAAATGGATACAGACACGCATTCAACTATAAATTTCAGCTATTTGGGAGTGTTTCTCTGGGATCAGTCACTATATGGCTTCGAAGATACAGATGCGCGGAATTAAATGATTAATATAGTTGACTTTTCTAGTCGAGTTAGCGAAGTTATATTCATATTATTCTTAGGGCCTAACTCGGTAAATATTATACATTGCCCATGCATGTGCGGATGATATACCTTTAGTATTAACCGTTTGAGGCGAGCATGAAGGCATTCTAAGTACTAAGCTTCCAAATTCCAACTACCTTCAGTATCATTGAAAAGTGATACGATGAAGAAGGCCTTGATATCGAACCCTTCAAATCCATTTTCATTCCCTTTCACCGAAGGAGGAATCTCAATTTGAAAGCTTTGGTCCAAAATGGCCAGACTTGTACTTTTCCAGTAATAAGTAATAAGTAATTTATTGCCATCAAAAATTACATGGTTTGTCAAACTTCAAACAAATAATTCTAAAGAATATTAAAACTCCAAAAAATTCCTCTATGGTATAAAAACCATAATTTTTTTAAGCTCTTCATGAAAGGTTTTCCGGGTAACTCCTTTATTACAGGTGGTAGCTTGTTGAACATTTTTATACCCCAGTTGATGGAAACATTCTGGGTTTTGTTCTTTCTGTGCAAAGGTGTAGTCAGGTCATTCCTGTATCTAGTTTCATATAAGTGATATGATCCGTTTCGTGTCAAGCTGTTTCTGTTGTGGTGTACATATTTCAAACACTCTTTCATATACAGTTATGGTAAGGTGAGTATTTCATGTCTTATACAAACTGGCATATATGACATAATTCGGATAGCCTTCTTCTGCAGAATGAAAACTCTCGCAGCTTCCGGAGAATACCTTATTGCATCACACTCTGGAAGCTCGCAAAATATGCAGATCTCATCATCTAATGAGTCCCAACTTCCTCAGCAATTACAAGCTTCTAGACAGTTCACACACAAGAGATCGATATGTTAGGCCCAATGTAGTCTGTTGTCTAAGGTTATGCCCAAGACTTTGGCGCTCTCTCTGTTTTTCCCACTTCCAAACCTTAAACCACACGTTTTCTCCGAATTAAGTTTGAGAGAGTTCTTGAGAAACCTCTCGTAAACTTCCTTCACAGCAAGTTCTTTTCCATTCAAGAGATCAATCAATATTTTTGAAATTAGCACTATTGAAGTACCATCACAATATATGCATAAGCTGTTGCAATACTGATCAATCATGTCATTAATGTATATTAAAAAAAGAATTGATCTCAAAACTGACCCCTGGGGTACTCCATACCCAATTTTCTGGTGAATGGATATACTTATCATTCGAGTAAACTCTCTGATATCTATTTTCTAAGTATGATCTTAGTAACTTGAGTACAGTTCCTCTGAAACCATATGATTTCAGTTTTTCTAACAGAATTTTGTGTGATATCACATTGAAAGCTTTGCTCAAATCGAAATTCAGTATTTCTATTACGTCACCACTGTCCAGAGCGTCCATCACTTTATTAATATTTCATTTATTAATAATACTACTGTTGAATGAATTATCCTTTTCCGTCCATTTCAGTATTCTGTTTTCGATTATCGTTTCAAAAATTTTCGATATGCAGGGTAGAACTGCTATGGGCCTGTAGTTATTGTTGTAGTTTTGTCTCCTGACACCTTTATCTCTGTAAATGGGAATAATCTTTGCAATTTTTGATTCATCTGGAAAATAACCATCTTGAAAACATTTATTGATCAGAAACGAAATTGGGCGACTAATTTCATCACTTAATCTCTTCAAAAGTGAGTGCAAATATCTGGGAGTGTCAATAGATAGCAAACAAAACTGTATACAAAGTCATAGCGGCTATGTGCACATGTAAGAAGTTATTTGGTGAGACCTGTGGGGCTGAAGCTATAAGTGGTAATGTGGTTGTCACTTATGTATCCTTCAATATGGTAGTCAAAAACTGACGATGCTATCACAAGCAGTCGGTTATAGAAACTGTAACAACCTGCATGTTCTGATGTCAGAGGAACAAAGAAAACTACTCCCATGTTGAGAAAGGTATTTTCCTTCTTAATATGACTTGAATTTTTTGAGATTGGATCTTTCGTTTATTTCGTTTACGTAATATTCGATCTCAAAAATGAAATACCGCCCCATATCCCCGGAGTTAAAGATGATGATTACCATCTCAAATAGACAAAGCAGGAAGGATTTTTTTTTCCTGAAAACAAATGCTCAAACTGAACCCATCCAACTTCCATACAATGCTATAAATTTTGATCCAACTTCCGCCTCGCATTCTGGAGCGTTTCAGGGGTAGTTCGGCTATACATTCGTTGACAATTCGCTAGAGTAATTCCTTCAAAGAGGTGCCTTCTGTACCTGCCCTATGTATGTACATTGGACATCTTTATATAATGGTATGGAATATAAATATCATATTGCTAATATCCTCGGCTTAATTCGCTTTATGACGCACATCGGGCATGTCCAATTTTGCATGACTCTGGCGCATATAGGGCTGAATTCGTGGCCTTATCGCATAAAACTGCGAATTAATGAGAGAACATTAAGTGAAAATATACATAAGTGTTCTGTGGATAACTTCACATGGTCAGGACATTGTATATCTTTATACAATGGTGAGGATTAGGGTAGGTTAGCAGCCGTGCAGCGCTGCTTGCATCTGTAAGTGTTGCATGTAATTCCCTGGTCGCGACTGCCAGGCAGCTACTGCCGAGATCCGAATCGTACCCGAAGAATTTGATGATTTGAATGATTTTTGTACTCTCATTTTCACAGAAAAGTGGGAATATGAATATAAACGTGTCAGAAATAATGGAGAAGGTTCAATTCTCTTGGGGTACGGAATATTTGCCAATATTGCGAGTCACATATGCATGCATGCATATCCATTTCATAACGGTCGCCTAACCAAGCAGCAGTAGTGCTCAATGCATATATATTCGATTCCAGTTCAGACAATATAATTTATTGGTACAGTAGCATATTCTTTCTGATATGCATGAGTAACTTCAATTGTTTTCTCGAAATCAAGGCTTGATATAAAGTAAACACAAGCAACCAAAAAGTTGTATTTTTGCGCGCATGTTCTAGGGGAACAGCGTGCTATCGTTTTGTCCAAATGTCTGTAATTTTCAATGATTGAGCCGAAAATGTTCTCAAATGACCAGGTTGGACTCCCTGATGACGAATCCGGTATCAAAATCGATTCTGCCCGGCAGTCCGACGGCCGTGCACACGATAACTGTCGAACGGATTGAGCTAGCGACTCGAAACTTTCAGGGTAGGTCGCGCATTGGAATGCCGCGGTTAAGTTCGTTAATGGGCCAAATCAGTCTTACAGTTCCGGAGTTATAGCCATTTGAAATTTTGAAGTTATTTATTTTTTATTTCAGAAACTACTGAAGCGATTAGATTGAAACTTGGCAGTTGGGTGGAGTATAACGACGCTCAACTTTGAGCGAAATTTTGTCAGGATCATACTGTCAGTAAATTTTGAAAAACAATTTTTTTTTTGGAAACCGTTCATCATATTCATAAAAAATTCCACTGGGACTTCGAACTCCATATCTCACATCAGTGTACCAAATTTCAGTTCGATACGATCATAAGTTGTGGAGATATTGGGAACAAATATGTCAAATTTCGTGATTTTCTTCCCCATATCGTTGTATTTTTCGGTATAACTCGAAAAATACTCATTCAATCCAGATTAAAATTCGCAGCTAGTTTGAAGATGCCGAAAGACAACTTTGTGCGAAATTTCGTGATGACCGTGGCATTGGAACAATTAAAAAAAAAATTCTGTGATTTTCTTATCATATTATCCTCATTAAATCCTGTATGAACCTACGAACTGTCATTTTTCGATGAAGTACTGGATTTCAATTCAATTTGATCTGTACTTTTCTAATATTTTCAAAAATACAGATTAGATCGAATTGAAATCCAGTTATTTATCGGAAACAAATCTAGAAAAGCTCTGCCGTGAAGGCAAACGCACATGTTCAAATTCGTTGCCGAAGCGGTCATCTACATTGAACATGCGCGCAAAAGCTGCTGCTTTCGCGGCAGTGCTTTTCTAGATTTTTAGTTGCTTGGTCCAGAGAAATGGATTAATACAAAAAAATCAGTGGCGTACTATTTTTCTCAGTATTTTATCTGTGGTATTGATCTACGACGGCAATGAACTTAATAATTTCAATAAAGTTAGGGATAATGGCCTTCTCATCTCAAATGAATGTGCCAGATTCCAACCGAATCGGTTCAAGAATATTCATAATATTTTATATATACAGTTGTTTTCGAACTTCAACACCCTTGTATCTCAGAAACGATGAGTAAATTTCGAACCTATATTCATTGGAACTTTTTTAATGAAACGACCTAATGAGTCCCCCTTTTTAATTAGGTAACACCCTGTATGCATCCTTCCCTTTAGGCTTGTTGGAAATAGAGATGAAATACATAATTTAATATTCACTCACAACTTTTATAAAGTATTGATGATGGTTTTATTTCGAAAAAAATCAGAGGCATACCAAATTGCCCCTCAAAATATCCTGCAAGGAGCAAATACAAATGCCTAATAGCTGAATATGAATATGTGATATTTTATACAGCAGAATGTGCTTCCTTGATGAAAGTTTTTCAATTTATTCCAGTCATTATATTTCCAGTGTAAAATAACCAATTATGGATCTATGGGAGATGATTGTCCAATATAAGGCGGGGCCCGGGGCCTGTAGCGTTCTTCGTGAACCTGAAGATCTGAAATATCATCTTGGAGGACCGAACTTGGTCGAAACACCCTTTCGGTCAGAGGGCAAATGTAGGTAATATTATTTACTGCTTCCTAATGGTTTTATGTTCCTCTTTCTGTTTCACATATTGTCTGAAGATATTTTGTCAAAATAAATTCGAGATGAAAAAATTATTTTCAAATGGAAAAGATGCTAACCATGGTCTTCAAACAAATTACTAAAGTTATACTCGGAGACCAAGGAATGTAATGCTCGTTCTCAAAAGAATTTATGTATATACAGGGTGTTTCATTGTAAATGAACATACGGTAACTGGCCTAGACGAGTCCAAAAAACCTATATGTGGTAGATTAAATCAATTCCATGACCATGATACAGGTGTATTTCTTGTATTCACCAATACTTTCTGTTGCTCATTATTTTGGAATCACCCAGTATAATACGTTGATATTTAGAACGTATAATAAACTCATGCAGGTCAATCAATTCATATTCAAATAATTGGAAAATTACAAGTTACAGATCTTTAAAATATGGGCCTTTTGTCATTTTGAGATTCAGATTCGAAATGTCAAAATTGGATTTGAATATTTGAAAAGAGCAGAAAATTTCTAATTGGAATTGATTTTACAGGATGTCCCACGAATACCGTTCGTTAAAATATTTCTGAGAAAGAAACTCAATTCACGTTTGCAATTTCGTACTTAAGCTTTGACTAGAGAGATGACTCGTCGCAATTTTTTCGTGATTCGTGGGAATTCTGGTTTCACCGGAAGTGGCACCAACTTTCGTTTTTCAAATAGGAAGCCCCATATTTTATGATGAATAGATTCCTTATAAAATTCTGAGTTGTCCAATGTCAAATTTTTGAATAGACATAAGGAATTTCTTTTTCAATGTGAAATTGTGGAAAATAAATCAAAATGGCGCTCTGCTGAAACATGGATTTCTCCAAGATTTTTCATTGGAAAAGTTTCGTTTTTATGGTTCCGCCAGAAGTGAAAATAGTGTCAGAATTAAAAATCATGATACAGGAGGTCACAAAATCGTTGTCAATGTTGTCAATTTCGAAATCGTGAAAACTCATTTTTTCGAATTAAAACCCATTTTTTTTATACCCCAAATAGAATCTCCGTTGAAAATAATGCGGGTGTGCAAAACACCAATGCACTAAACTTCATATTTTCTGATATATGCAGTCGCGATTACATTTCTAATATCATTATTCTCAAAAATACAAACGAAACTGGAAATTAAGTATTTCTATGAGTGAAATCTAAAATGAATGTTCAATCCGTCCTCCATTTACATCGAGAGAATAATTTTCGTTCTGAGAAGAACAAAACTCAAAATGTGATCGCGTACATTGTTTTTTACGGATATATCAGAAAATATGAATTTTGGGGATTGGTGTTATTTCAAAACCTACATTTTTTCCAACGTAGTATTTGGGCCATAAAAAACTTGAGTTCTAATTAGAATAAATTCAGTTTTCACGTTTTCGAAATTTCCAACTTTGACAACGCTTTTGTGTCCTCCTGCATCATGATTTCCACTTCTGACTATTGTGACAGAAGTATTATTCTTACCTCTGGCGGAATTGTTAAAACGACATTTTCCAATGAAAAACCTCATAGTTATCCATGGTTCAGCAGAGCACCATTTTCAAATTCGAAAATTTGACATTGAACAACTCAGAATTTTATAAGAAATCTATTTTTATCATAAAATATGGGGCTTCCCATTTGGAAAATGAAAGTTGGTGTCACTGAGGTGAAACCAGAATTCACACGAAATTACAAGAAGTCATCTCTCTAGTCGAAGCCCATGTCCGAAATTGCAAACGTGAAGTTCGATTCCTTCCCAGAATTATTTTAACGAACCTGGAACACCCTGCATATACATCTAAATGATATTTTTTGAATTGCCTTCCGTTTGGAAACAATTAACAGATGAGATTTCTCAAACCAAATTTGGACACTACATTTCCCGAAAATTCCGCATTCAAAACTCTCTTTTGTTCATCAAAATTTCACGTTAATTTTGAGTCAATATTGGGACCTTATTTATAGGTCCACACTTGTCAAGGCAAATTCGGAACAATGTTTGGTTTATATTTGGGGGGCGCTATTGAGACTATAGAAGGTGGTTCATCCGATTCGAACGATTTCACTTTCATTAATATCTTTGGTATGACTCAGTCAACTTTGATGAACGTTTGAGTGTACTACGACACTGTTTTCAAAATACAGGGTTTATATTGTAATATCAGATTCATTGCATGTTGAAAGATCCAACCTGTACATTGCGATTACAAAACTTCGCTATCCGTTTCAGATTCTACAAAAATGAGTTGATATATTCAGGTGTTTTGAATTTTTGGCGAAATTCGGTTTTACGACAAAATTTAAAAAAAAAACAATATCGAAATTTAACTTCAAAGCATTCCGGGAATGTTCCGAACTAGGTAGTTATACTTTATCGTCCAAGGATGCAAAGCTGTTCTTGAGCTCTAAAATAGTTGTTTCAAATTTGAGACTCAAATTTTTACTAGCTCCTATTCTGAAAATAGAAAATATTCATTTCCGCTCTGTTGTATTTCAGCATGATGAAGCACCCCGAATCAGCCGATGACATCAGTTCTTTTCTAGATTTTTTTTCGATAAATTACTGGATTTCAATTCGATCTAATCTGTATTTTAGAAAATATTAGAAAAATATAGATCAGATCGAATTGAAATCCAGTACTTCATCGAAAAATGACAGTTTAAAGGTTCATACAGAATTTAATGAAGATAACATGATGAGAAGATCACATAATATTGAATACAGTATAACCTCCAGAATATTAAATATTTGAAAAAAAAATTGAAATTTTCTTTCCAAATTGTACGCTCATCACAATATTCTGCACAATGTTGTCCATCAACATCTTCAAACTAGCTGCGAAGTTTCATCACGATTGAATCAATATTTCTTGAATTATGTATACAAAACCTAGAAACGCACTGCCGTGAAGACAGCAGCTTTTCCGCGCATGTTCAATGTAGATGAACGCCTCGGCAACGATTTGGAGCATGTGCGTATGCCTTCACGGCAGAAGTTTTCTAGGTCTTTTCGATAAATTACTGCCAACTAAACACGAAACATTACATATCATTACAGCTACATAGTTTCCAGCTTGTCTGTACAAGGTTGTCCATAGAAAATTGTTTTTAAGATTTCGTAAGATTAGGAAATTATACATTAGTATTCATAAGTAACTGCAATAAGGAAATATCGAAGATTAAATATAATAACATTGACTGAATGTTTCTCGAGGAACATTACACAAAGTTAATTTAACTAATGAGCGCACAATATTACATGAGTAATGTTTATTCACTAATATAGCTGTAGCTTCATGAACGCAATCTACCATTTTATCTGAAACATTAGAGGGTGGTTCCAAGAGTAAGATAAGACACATATTACTGAAATGTTACAAATTCTAAGGTAATAATATCCACTTGGCCAACGCAGGATGAGAGTTATAACATAACCTATAAATAGTCGTTTTCTGCACTTGTTGACGTGTCTTTCAGTATTATCCACTTTCGATGGTGTACCCGTCTTTCCTCACTGGATGTTCGATGTGATCGAATCTATTGATTTTTTTATTATCCAACAGCATGAACGCGTATAATAATTATGATACTGAGGTAAGTGAGAATATATTCATGTACGAGTACCTACATATATTTTGTACTGGACAAGCGTACAAGTCGATTTTTCAAGCTCGATTATGCTTTTCAAAGGATCATAAATGCTAACAACTAAACAATAAGCCCTTTGATGAAATGAATCTAAGTATCATCTGAGACAAATCATTTATGTTATTGGGATGAACTCATGTTCGTCCATGGCTGGATATGGATGATTATAGAATTTTCAATATCCCACAAAGTATTCAGAAGTACATAAGTGAAATTGCTTCTCAGAGAATATTGCTTTGATTCATTCAATCTAGGACAAACGAATTCTTTTTCATGGTGATTTATTTCATATGATTTTCCGACTTCATATAGGGGATAATTGGATATTACATAATAATAAATAGAAATTTCGAGAATTTCATTAGAAATAATTATTCTATTCTATACTAATTGATTTCTGGTATCTTTCAGATGGAGTTCAATCTTTCAGATGCAACGTGGGTGACTTTTACTAATTTTCTAGTAGAAATGTGAAAAAGTTGTTATTTCGTTGTGTCCGTTCGCTAAGGTGCGTCACGAAAGAGTAACCATGTGAAAAATATGATATTTTATGCAAGCCGAAAAATATAGTGTTCATTTTAGGTCTGTTTTGGAAGTATCTGATAAAATATTTTTCTGTTAATTACTTTTTTTTCGTTCCATTAGATATCGAAAATATTTACTTATTCGCCATGTGCTGTAATATTTTATATCTTTATCTTAAATTACATCTTACATTCGACCAGTCTTTGAGGATTCTCGAAAAATCACCCTGATATCTCAATCACCAGAAATTTGGTGTTTTTCATATTTAACTTCAATGAGAAACATATTTAATAGTTCTGATGATATACATTTTATTGGTGGTTTTATAAGCCTCCTGAAAAATTGGTCTAATGTGATCTGGCAGGTTAATAATTCAGACCGGAGATATAAAACATTATTCACCTCCACTATTATAAACCTTACATAAAGCTTACTATTGAATACAAACTAATATTGCTAAGAATTTCCTTCAATATTACCTTTTGCAAGAATAGGCTAGCTAACATTGCACTGATGTAAAAATGTTTGTAGCGGCAAACTATATGCAATATTAATTTTGAAGAAAAATTGTAATATTACAGAACACACCTTTATAGCAAATTTACTCTGAAATGTTTCCGCAGTATTATCTTAGCAATGTTACATTTGTCAATATTAGTGAGCTACAGAAATGTGCAATACAGTAACATATATACAACTTTACTGAATGGAAATAACCAACATTACACATAACGAATGCAAATTTCAGTAATATTACCAACACTTTACATTGCTTAGTGGGTGGATTTCAATTCGATCTAATCTGCATTTTTGAAAATATTGGAAAAATCAAATTTTGAATGGGTATATCTACGGAATCATTGGGCGGATTACACCCATTCACGAATTCGACCTTCGTAATTAAGCCCCCAAACCTACTCTACAAATATCGAGTTTCTAAGTAGTTTCTTCCGGAAGTTATTGTGTTTACGGTAGATCGAATCGAAATCCAGTACTTTATCGAAAAATAACAGTTCGAAGATTCATACAGAATTAAATGAGGATAATATGATGAGAAAATCACAGAATATTAAATATTTGAAAAAAAATTTGAATTTTTTTTTAAAATTGTTCTGATGACACGATCATCACGAAATTCTGTACAATGTTGTGCTTCAACATCTCCAAACTAGCTGAGAAGTTTCATCACGATAGAATCAGTATTTCTCGATTTATACAAAAAAAAACAACGATATCGATAAGAAAACCACGAAATTCTACATATTTTTTCCCAATATCTACAAAACTAATGGCCGTATCGAATTGAAATTTGGAATACTGCTGTACACTATGAAGTTCAAGGTATAACTGAAATTTATCCCGAATATGAAAGATAGTTTCAGAAAAAGAAATTATTTTTCGAAAAAATTTCGAAAAATTTTTTTTTTATTTAGTAACTATACAATTTCGACGAAATTCTGCTGAAAGTTGCGCGTCGTTATGCTTCAACTAACTGCCAAGTTTCAATCCAATATGAGGAAATTAATCTCAAAATTTTAAATGGCTATAACTCCGAAACTATCTGGCCGATTCGGCCCATTAACGAACTTAACCTTCGTATTTTGAAATGCAACCCTTTCTGAAATTTTCAAGTCGATAGAGTCCTCCGTAAGCCCGTTATCGTGGTGACAGCCGGCCGGACAGAATCAATTTTGCCACCGTATTCGTCATCCGTGAGTCCAACCTAGTCGTTTGAGACCATTTTCGGTTCAATCATCGAAAATAACAGACATTTGGACAAAACGATAGCACGTTGTTCCCCTAGAACATGCGCGCAAAAATGATATTTTTCCACCTGAAGATGAGTCGAAGAATTTAGCCATTTTGATACTGATTTGACAAGAGAAGATGTATATAGATGAAATCATTTCAATCTACAACTTAGTAGGCGAAGCAGATCAGCTGCTGGATTCCGAACTCACGATTGCTATCGAACCATGTCGCGTTGACGCTTTTCATGATTCCTGACGTGCAAACGAAGATAAATTCCTTAATCTTGGCTTACTAGATTCTCACGAATCGTCATTATAGATCGTCGATCGAAATAGTATTGGAATCGAATCAAAATTGCGCGGCAGTTTCCCGATAAATTGAACGAACTCGAAAATAAGGATATTCCAAAGATTTATTCCCAACCCTATGGCATCCTCAAGATATTGTAGGGGTTGTCCAAGAAAGGGACGCAAAATCAGTAGAAATGCTGTCTGAGTTAGAACTTTTCAAGATCAAATTTCACAAAGAACTGCACAAAGAGCCGGAACAGCGCCGACCCACAGCCGTCTCTAGAAATTGCATTAAAGACGGCTGTGGCCGAGCCCAGAATCAGCGTCGAGCACCTAAAAATGTTCATGAATATTATTATACAGGGTGTCAATTTGAAAACTTCCCACCCCTATTATCTCGAAACGGGTTAGGTTTTTATAAAATCGCTAGGACAAGTCAATTTTATTTTCGAGGGGGAACAATTTTTATGTAGAAATCACTCTGCTTCTTTCGGTGATTGAGCCGAAAATGGTCTTAAACGACCAGGTTGGACTCGCTGAAGACGAATCCGGTGTCAAAATCGATTCTGTCCGGCCGGCCGGCCGTCACCACGATAACCTAATGGGCGTACGGAGGATTCTATCAATTCGAAAATTTCAGGAAGGGTTGCATTTCAAAATACGGAGGTTAAGTTCGTTCATGGGCTGAATCGGCCAAATAGTTTCGCAATTATAGCCATTTGAAATTTTGAGGTTAATTTCCTCATATTTCGGAAACTACTGAAGCGATTGGATTGAAAATTGGCAGTTAGTTGGAGCACAACGACGTGCAACCTTAAGCGAGATTTCGTTGAAATCGGTGACTCAATTTGAAAAAAAAATTTTTTCAATATTTTTTTCGAAAAAAATTTTTTCTCTAAAACCATTATTCATATTCGAGAAAAATTTATTTATACCTTGAACTTCATATTTCACAGCAGTGTGTCAAATTTCAATTCGATACGGCTTTTAGTTTTGGATATATTGGGAAAAAATATGTAGAATTTCCTGGTTTTCTTCTCGATATCGCTATATTTTTACTGATTCAATCAAGATGAAACTTCGCAGCTTTTAGAGCATTATAGAAATCCCTCTTTTTCATGATAAAATTGTATTGAGAAGCATTGAAAAATATTTTTCTGTTTCAAGCGGCACTATATGATAATGATGAAATAATTTCGTTCTTTTAGGGGTCTATTTCGATAGGTGAGGTGTTGACGTCATTCTTCGGTCATTAAGATGTTAATTTCGACATTCTGCGACCAGAAATTTCCGCCCGGAATAATGAAACATTCTTTATGATTTGCTAGAAATGTCCTATTTGAAATATAACTTAATAACTTAATAAAAAATTCGTCTTTGAATCACTTTGAATATGACAAGACTATTAAAAAAGGAAAAGGGATTATATGTGCTACTGGGTTATTTCAGGAAAATTTAGAATATTTCATGAATATTCGGAATATTCTAATCCATTTTTAGAGGTTCAGAGAACGTAGTATATTCGTAAGTACACTCGAAAAATGAAAAAACTTTTAGGAGCCGAAGTGAAATGTTTACCCCACTTTCTTTCATAAGAATTCTTCAATCGGCAAACGTGAACTACCAATGTTCACGTTTTCATCCTTCAGTATGAGGCTCGCCTCTATCCAATAAAAAAAATCGATTGGCGAGACAACACGCTAGTGAGTGAACGGCAAACTGAGCCCAATTGGACACTTCTGAATGAATAGTTCTCTTTATGTTTTTGATTGGCGAAAACTGAAGGTCTAAGGCTAGGCGTATTAATAAAATCTAGAAAAGACGTGAAGTCATCAGCTTTTGCGGGTATGTTCCAATTCGTTGCCAAAAATGTCACCTTTGGTGATCTTTTAATCATATTATCACGAATTCGATCTTCGTAATTAAGGCCCAACACAGAATTGAAATCCAGTACTTGATTGAAAAATGACAGCTTGAAGGTTCATACTGAATTTCGTGAGGAAAATATAAACAAAAGATAGCAGGATGTTGAATATTTGAAAATTTTCAAAATTTTCTGATGACACTATCATCACGAAACTCTGCACAAAGTTGTTCTTCAGCATTTTCAAACTAGTTACCAAGTTTATTCATGATTGAATCAGTAGTTTTCGACTTATTCCGAAAAAAATCCACGACTCCGGGGCAAAAATCACTAAATTTTACAGTTTTTTTCCCAATATATCCGGAAATTATGAACATGTCGAAGTGAAATTTGGTACACTAATGTAAACTATGGAGATGAAGGTATGAGCAGAATTTTTTTGGAACATTATGAATAGCTCCCGAAAACAAATTTTTTTCGAAAAAAATTTAGAATATATTATTTTCGACATTACTGATAATACGATCCCAACAAATTTCCCCAAAAGATGGCAAATCGTTATGCTTCAAATAACTGAGAAGTTCCAATCCAATCGCTTCATTAGTTCCTAAAATATCACGGAAATATCCTCAAAAATTCAAATGGCTATAACTCCGAAACCCTTCGGCCGATTTGGCCCATCATAGAACTGAACCGAGGCCTACCCTGACTGAAAGTTTTGAATTGCTATCTTGCTCCGTTCGACAGTTATCGTGTCCACGGCCGGACGAACAGAATTAATTTTGACACTGGATTCATCATCAGTGAGTCCAACCTAGTCTTTTGAAACCATTTTCGGGAAAACATTCGAGAATTACAGACATCTGAACAAATCGATAGTTGTTCCCTAGAACTTGCGCGCAAAATCGTCAAAGGTGAAATTTCTGGAAATAATTGACGCAAAGTCAGGAGCTTTTAGGCGCTGGTCTGAATTCATAGCTGGAGCGGTTACCCAATCAACTATTGACGTGTTAACGATCGGCCGTCCTGCTGACCGTGAACACAATATAGCTTCCGAAAGGAATAACTCGATATTTGTAGAGATGTAGACTAGGTTTGGAGAAAATGGACCCGAAATTTGTAGAGTAGTTCTGGAGCTCAACTGGAAAGTTCGAATTAATTAATGGAAACTATCCATCTAATGATATCCGCAGATATAGCAAGTCAAAATATTTCCAAAAATACAGGTTCTATTTAATTGAAATGAAGTCTAGAACATTCATGAAAAATTTCAGCGAACTTCGACCGTCATTTTTTAAGATATAACATGTCTGCTATAGTTTCTCCCAAATATATGTTTGTTTCGAATTTTGAGCCGAAAATGGCCCCAAACGATAAGGTTGGACTCACTGATGTCGAATACAGTGTCAAAATCAACTTGAAAACTTACAGGTTAGGTTGCATTTCAAAAGGTGACGGTTAAGTTCATTGAATGGTCCAAATCGGTCGAACGGTTTCGGATTCGGAGAAGTGGTCAGTTGAAATTTTGAGGATATTTTCCTGATAGAACTACTTGAGCGATTGGGTTTTGGCGCCTCTTAAGGCAATTTGTATCATTTTTGCGATCATGTTCTAGGGAAACAGATTGGTATCATTTTGTCCAAATGTCTCTAATTATCGAATTTTGAGGCGAAAATGGTCTCAAACGACTAGGTTGGACTCACTGAGGACGAATCCGGTGTCAAAATCTATACTGTCCGGTCGGTCGTTACCACGATTACGGCCGTACGGAAGATTCTATCTACTTGAAAATTTCAGGTTCACTTGCATTTCAAAATGCTATGGTTCTGTTCGCTTATGTGCAAAATCGGTCAAACAATTTCGGAGTCACAGCCATTTGAAGTTTTTGGATTATTTCCACGATATTTCCAAAAACACAGATAAGAACGAATTTAAAACCGGTATTTTATCGAAAAATGACGGTTCAAAGGTTTATACAGGATATCATGAGGATAATATGACCTGAAGATCACAAAATATTGAATATTTGCCGGGAGGCCGGCCCGACAGAATCGATTTCGACATAGGATTCATCATCAGTGAGTCCAACCTAGTCGTTTGAGACCATTTTCGGAAAAAAATTCAAAAATTACAGATGTTTGGACAAAATGATAGCAAGCTGTACCCACAACATGCGCGCAAAAGGTATCCAAATTGTATTATCCCTATTGGAAAACACGTTATAATACCATTCAGATATAACAATGAGAATTTCGATTCCGAAATTCGAGTTCTTCCGTATGTTTATTCATAAGAGGATACGATTGCTATAATATTCAAAAATTCACATCTGGTGATGGAAATGAAATAGATTCAAGGAGTTCTATGAGGAATAAATGTAAGTGTAAGGGCGAAATACAATTTTTTTTTGTTGGAAGATGATATTTTCGGATTTCGAATTTCAAATCAAAATTGAATATTCTCAGGCCGGTCCGAGGCTTGCCGAATTCTGGAAGCAGTAGTCTATTGGTCAGTAGCACCATGATGTGTCATGCAAAATAATAAAAGTAAACGTTTAAATGTTAAAATACTAATTTATCAATTAAATCATTTCGAAATTTGGCTGAATTTTATGCAGCTAACAGAATAAAAAGTTAACATTTCCTTAACAGGAAGAAAAAATTATTAAGTGGTGATTTGAGGTCGGGAAGTGGAAGGGAAGGAACTGTTTGAGGATAAAACCCAGTTTATTACATTCGGGAAAAATGTTAGTCATACTTTGAACTGTACATTTCACAGCAGTGTGAAAATTTAAGTTCAATACGATCATAAGTTTTGAAGATATGCTGAAAAAATATGTCAAATTTCGTGAATTTCTCCTCGATATCGTTTTTTTCAAAGTATTCAATATTCCGTGATCATCTGATCATAATATCCTCATGATTTTCTGTAATTTTTAAAAGAGTACTGAATTTCGATGCTAAAAATCTGTATTTTCGGAAAAATTGGGAATAAAATTTTTAATGGGTATAATTGCGGAATCATTGGGTGGATTTTACCCATTCATGAATTCGGCCTTCGTAATCAACCTACCCTACAAAAATCGAGTTTTTTTTTTGTTTCTTTCGGAAGTTATTGTGTTAACGGTTCGGTTCTGTCAGTGAACGAAATTTAATTATTAAAACGCCCCGAGCGATGCATTGCCTTCATAGCACTCCAGGCATTATTCATGTCTGAAAAGGAAAACTCGAGGAACTACCGCCTGAAATGTTCTCGCAACATGGGAATCGGCAGTAACTGGACGATATATTAATGAAATTTCGTGTGTATTTATATACATAATGCTATTCAATTTCTCAAATCTTATTTTTAAATTTTTTTGCAAATTCTTCCGATATTTTTTTGGATCCTGGGTTTTGGCGCCCCTAAACGGTAGCGCCCGTGTGCATTGCAAACTTTGCACATATGGTAGCGGGGGCCCTGCGTGAAGTCAGCAGTCTTTTTAAATTCGTGGCCAAAGCGATCATCTTCTCACGTATTGACCCAGGCAAAAGCAGATTCACTTTCTGATGGAACGATTTGGCGATCCCCTAATCATATTCCCACGAAATTCTACATGAACCTACAAGATGTCATTTTTCAATCAAGTAACGAATATCAATACGATCGAATCTGTATTTTTGGAAATACAGTGATGTCGTTTATAACAAACTTCGAGGGACCGTCAAAATCGGTTCGCTATAAGCGAAGTTCGTAATGAAGGATAAACGATAGTATCAATAAATTCATATCATTTTGAGAGAATGAGCCGACGATAATGACTTTTTGAACAAGGAATAACACCCTGACTCAAAGGGCCAGTTTCGAACAGATATTTGGCAACATAAACAGTTCAACTTCATACAGTCCATTTTCTTAATTCATTCTTGAAAACCTCTGAAATTTCAAAGGTTTTCACTGCGCGCTTGTTCTGTACGTGTTATGTTCTCGTTGAAATGACTGCATTTTCGAATTTTTTCCCGAAAATGGTCTTAAACGACTAGGTTGGACTTACTGATGACGAATCGGAAACCCAAATCGCTTCTGTCCGACCGACTGGCCGCAGGCAAGATTACACGAGAGCGCCCTTCGACTTGAAATCTTCAGAGAAGGCTGTACCTATTGCAAAATGCGGTGGTTTAGTCACGGTGTGATGAATCGGCTAAAAGCTGCTGTCTCCACTTCAATTCAGTTGAATTTTGTATGTGTAATTTATTGGCAACAGTGTCAACTATGCGACGTTCTTGAAATAGGGCTTTTATATTTTCAAATTATCAGTGACTTTCATTCTTATGCTCCTGGTGAATTTTTCACTAAGAGCGAAGTTTTTCTTCAGGGAACTTTCCTATCTTCAAATTTTTCACCAGGTTACTACTTAAAGTATGGATTCGTTCGTTATGACCGAAATATTTTTCGAATCTACCAAATATTAAAGTTCGTTTTAAAAAAAATTCGTTATAAACGGGTTCGTTATTAGCGGAAAAATTAACATATGTTTGATCATACAATTTTTTCGTTATCAGTGAAAGTTCGTTACTAGTAGAGCCGTTATAAGCGGACATTATACTGTTTTGGGAAAATCAAATTCTGAATGGATGATGTTAGTTAACTTGCTAGCCCATCGGGATACTTCGCTGATAAAATACATATTGACTTTTTTTTGGCGATGATGGTTCAGTGGTAAAAACAGTTCCTCCTCTTCGGGAGTTTCATAAGTTATGTGGTGTTGTGGGTTGCTTCGTGGACTGGTGTTATGGGAATAATCTGATGATTAACATTGGAAAAACTGAGTGTATCAAAGTATTTGCGGCCTCACAATTCACTATTGAAATGGGGACATACTATCTAAAGAAAGTGCTGAATTTCTTGGCATTTACACTGGTTTGAGATGGTCAACTCTACAGTTCCTAGTTTGCGATAAGTAGGAAAAAAGAAATATCCTTCCTCCACAAACTCTCAAAAATATTTATTATGGTTTGGTTTACAGCCATTTGTTTCATGTTCATAGCTATGTGAACTTGGCGATTTTTTTGCCCAATGTCCGTTATTTGTGGCTGACATCTGTCATTACGAAAACGCGCGATTGTTAATGAAATGTCACATTTTAAATTGTATGAATTTTTTTCCGCGTGGATCTGGTTCTTCAACAAGTATAGTAATTGGTTTTGTACCTATATTTTTCGAAGGATTGAATTAATAATAATAATAATTCTTCTAAGACAATAGTTGAAAAAACACTTTTCAATAAATTTATAATTTCTCATCCATTGTATTTAACCAAGATGACCAAGAGCTTATTTTGTTAACAAGTGCCTATAATCATGACAGTCTAGTATGAACAACCTCTTGAATGTTTTGAATATCCCGCCAAGTTGAAATTATTCAACTACAAAAAAAGAATCGCGTGATTTTGGTGGGAGAGCATCTGACAACTCAAATGTCATCGCTTGAGCGACAAACGCGTCCATCAGTTTGCGCCTTACCACTTTTATTTTTGCTGAAACTCCCATGGTTTTTCCTACACATCATAAAATTTTTCTCCTCAACTCGTCGATAATCCATGGAAATTTTGTGTGAAAATTGTGTGGTCGATTGTACCCGATTGTACCCGATTGTACCAAAAAAGTTTTGTTGGTAGCCTAACGTTTTCTTTATACAGTTATTAAGACTTTTGTACTCATTGGCATCCAGAAAAAAATTTAAATTTTTTCATGAAAACTTTGTGAAGAATTGTACCAGATTGTTACTCGACTGTAACACTTTTGTTTTTGCTGAAATCCCCATGGTTTTTCCTACACATTAGTTCGAAATTTTCTTTTCTCTTCAACACTTGATTGGCCGATAATCGATGGAATTTTTGTGTGAAAATTCTGTGGTCGATAGGACCTGGAAGGTATTCGATTGTACCTCAAAAATTTTTCTTTGTACCCCTAACGTTTTCTCTATACAGCCGTTATAACTTTTGAACCCACTGGCACAAAAAAAAATCGAATTTTTTTCATGAAAACTTGGTGAAGAATTTTATCAGGTAGGTACCCTATTGTACCACTTTTATTTTTGCTGAAATCTCCATGGTTTTTTCTACACATCAATTCGAAAGTTTTTTTCCTCCTACTCATGATTGGCCGATAATCGATAGAATTTTTGTGTGAAAATTCTTTGGTCGATTGTAGCTGTTGAAAATCATATCTTGATGGTTCATGTACAATTCCATGAGGACCATATAAAAAAAAGATCGCCAAATCTTCGATCAGGCTTTAAAGCCGCGTGTGGCGGAGTCAATACATGAAAAGATTACCACTTTGTGAACGAGTTCGGACATGCGCGCAAAAGTTGCTGACTTCCTCGTTCTCTATTAGAATATTTTAAAGTTGAAAATAGGGAACAATGTGAGCTTCCGATGATCAGTTCAAGAATAGAATTATTGCAAGAAAATATAAAAAATCATTGATTTGTAATCTACGCCGCTGGATCCTCTTAACATAGGCTACACCATGCTTGATATGGTACCCTACATTTTTTCGGAAAACCGACTGTCCCGTAAGATGTTACCATTTTAATAAGAGTTGCTGCCTTTATACTATAATATTATTGAAAATTTGGTTTCTGTTTTATCTCGATCTAATATACATATTTTTATCGCTAAGGTGATGCCGCTCACAAAAAAAATTATCAACAACTTTGATATTTCAAATAGACTCCTCTGTATATATTTATTGCTCTTTTCGTTTAGTCGTAGCCTCCTGATTATTTCTGTATCAAATATATGCATTGTTTTTCTAGTAATTGATTCATTTACTTCTACCATTCATGAAAATTCTAATTCTAAAACCCTACAGTTTAGGTGGAGGTACATGCTATATCGTTTGAAATTATATTAAATTTTCTTAACTTGTGATATACGGGTCATTTCATTTGAAAAAACGACTTTTTTTAATTTCAGTATTTCTAGGAAAGGACAGTATTGGCAATCCATGCCAGAAATCAATGTATTACTCGAAAAATACTGGAGATAGGAAGCTTCGCACGGCGAATCGAGAAAAGCAACAATATACAGGTGATGCATTTGAAATATCAATGTTGTATATACTTTCGGAAATAATATCGTGGCAACACCGCAGCGGCGAAAAAATAAAGGACCTATGGAGCAGTGATTCCTTCTGAAGACTCCAAATTGTCAATGAAATCGTACGTCCTGATCGCCGTCTAAGTCCAGGCATTGTGTAATCCTTCTTCATACAATGACAATGGTCCAGGTACCATCGGCCCACCCGCCTGTATATACAATGCTGATGAGGAATTGAAGAAAGGGTAATATTTCATACAGTAACATCTCAATATAGTGAGTTCTTACACGACTTCGACATAGTTATATTCGAAAAAACATTATTATCATTCTTCTTCCATTTGTGTTATCAGTTTTATTTGAATTTCGCGCGTACTGCGGCAATCAGGTGATTCAATACATAGTTGCTAAGCACGGACTAGAGATGACGCAGTAGGTTCCGACGAAATGATCGAATGCGGGAATCGGGTATTTCCGTGAGATTTGAGAGCTAAATGATTGGTCCCGAAGCAGACCGAACGGGTCAATGTATAATGGGAATCGAGAGAATGGACGAAGCCCCTTGCAAATGAAAAATGGTTCAAAGACTGCGTTGATTATCAAATATGAGGTGTTTTTGTGTATTGTAACTGTTCATGAACATTGGTGCGCGATTGCCAGACTATTTAGTCTTTAAATGTTATTTTAAAAAGAAGGGACGAAGTGTTCGTGGATAAGAAGGGTGTCATCGAGAAATGTGATAGGTCTACGAGGTTTTTAAGTTAGAGCATTAATTAAAAATATGAGTGGACGCCCCAGAACAACGTCTTTCGCTGAGGGCAACAAGCAACCCTTGAATCCCCCAATAGGTGGTATGAAGATTAGCAGTATAAGTAGTAAGTACACTATCTAGTGACCCATTGTATGACGTTGCAGAGCTGGAGCACTTGACGTTCAACATGGCTGCTTTGCTCTAGCTCTCAAACCTCGTCGTTCATTTCATGCATGAATCTTTTGATCATGAACTAATTAAGTTTCTTGTCATCTGAATCCTTTCGTTATCGATCACCTGAGATACTTCAGTCCCATTTCTTGACATTTCTGTTTGCTGCAATCTATTTGCTCTCGAGATCATTGCACCTGATTTAGTGTCGAAAACGATACATTTTGATTTATTTTGCATTCAACTCCATCAGAAAATGTGTGTTTTATTGAAAAGAATAATAATATTTAAGGAGTGTCATTTTGATTTCGATTTTTCCGAAGAGTACCTATCTATTTCTATCGAACTGAGGGAACACCCCCTACTATTCTGAAATCAGATGAACTATTGAATTTTTCGATATGCATCGTTCATATAAGTTGATATAATCGAATATCAGTCATTCTATATCTAATTCCACATAGTTTCGACCCTTTTATTTCGTTTACATTTTTTAAAGGGAATAACTGTCAGACCATTTCATGAAAAATCTAGGTACTTCCTGTTGTCTTTGTTAAGAAATTTATTCTCAATATTTAATTCTAGTTGGAATGACTCGGCTCTGTAATTGATAACCGAATAATTTTGAAGATGGAAGGTCAATTAATGGATATGTACCTATATGAATTAAATTTTTCAGTGAATTGATAAATTGGCATTTCAGATTTATACCCATTTATACCATTGAGTTTTGTGTTAATTCACATAGTTCCTTTTCAATCAATTAATAAATAAGTCGAAATAACATTCTAGATAATGAATATATTGGAATAATATTTATCAAAATAATCATCTACAGGACTATTCAATTAGCTGAATATTCCTAATTATAACACCAATCGTTATTACGTAGTGTACTAAAGGTTTATCGATCAAAAGAATGAATGATGTTCCAAATTTCTGACAAGAAGGAAGAGAATCCAAATTTGAATCTGATGTGTCACTTCCTATTAAGTTCATCATTACACTGTATTTTCACAGGATAAATTAAAGTGGTTTTTGAATCAGCTCAAATCAACTTATGCCAACGTTTCGCGCATATATTTCCACTTCTTCAGTGAACAACAGAGGAGATCGAAGATGAATTTGAACATCATGAGCGTACCATTGAAAATTATATTGATAGTTCTTTGAAGAATAACAATAACGATAATACTGACAACTGAATAAGATGGACTTATTATTTTAGTTTAGTTATTGTTATATTATGATTTCAAATTGTACATAGTGGTTGGGTTAGTCTGTTGTAGCCCTGAAGGAGTAGAAATATATCTGCGAAATGTCGGAATTTGTTGAACTGAGTTCTTTGAAAAACCACTTTTCTTCATCATGTGAACTCCAGTTTAATAATCATAATTGTATACCTCACCATATTGTAGCATTTTACAGAAATAATTTACGGAAAAATGGTCTTTTAACTTTTCTGAGTATTAAATTATTCAAATCCATTTGGGTCTTATAATATTTTGGTGTAGATACAAATATCTAAATGTTTCAGCTGTATGTCTAGGATATCTAGACTAGAATGTATTATATGCTTCTTGCGTATGTCATTGCTGGATAGTTTGACAGTAGACGATGATTGATCTTTGTCTACCTAGGCAGGGTGTCGGAATAAGATGCTGATCCTAGATGTCGTGAATCCCTAGGTGAATTTGAGAGGAAAACTTCAATAAAGCTTTGTAGGGAACCTCTTTTCTTTTGGGGTTCATTTTGATAAATTTTTGATTGAAAAATTGTTGTTTTACAACCTAAATCAATCTTCCAAATATTTTCTTGGACTTCATTACAAGTCCTTTGAGCATTAATAGCAATTTTTGGATGCAGATGTTTTATTGTTTCAACGATTGGCGAGTGTGAGGTGTCTGAACTAGATATTTTTGGATATATGTATATTATGTATGTCTGCTTGTTCTTGAAATAAAAATTATTTTCAAAATCCTTATTGGTTTCATTTTATCTAGTCCACATTCGTTACAGACACCAGTGGCTGAAATCTCTTCTGCCAAATTTCATAAAAATGTCTAGCAATATATCGAAGTTGCAAAACAACGATTTTTTCTTAGAATTTCACCGCTGTACAGTTGGAGGTTTATTCGAAGATTTCTGCTTAAAATCATTTTATACTCTATATCAATATCTACAACATTATCATTCAGTATTTCATCAAACTCTCAGCCATTTTCACCAATAATTTATTATTCTTTGTTTTGATCTAACGGTTTCGCATTCTTATATTTTTGGGGTTCACAGTGGTAATTTGGAGTAACCATTTGTGTTCCATGTCGGATATAAATAGAAAGAAACATATGGGACGGGTTGTCGAAAATGGTTTGAAACATGTAGCGTTACTTCTATACCTGCAGTCTACGTTGTGGTATAATAAGGCATTGTGTTTTCTTGTGGTCACAATTATTTCTTAAGGATTGAACCTGTTTGAATTTTTTTCTCGTCCGTACAGGTTGTACTCGAAGAATATGAATACTCCCGAATTTGTGCAGTATAACTGAACATTTAGATACATTTCTATAGACAGGGGATCCTACAATTTACCCAAAAATATTGGAAAGTAATGTGGCGGTTGCATACTTATGACCTTGGAAATATTAAATTTGAAGTGAAGTAACTTTAGAGTGATGAAAATGTACAGCTGTGAGGCTCCAAAAAAAAACGAAATCAAAAAAAAAAAATTTCACCTGAAGGCCGATCGTAAATACGATAACTTCCGGTAGGCACAATTTGAAAATTCGATACATATTTGAAATGAAGGTTTGGAATATGCCGAATTTTTGAATGGGTTGAATTTACTCCGTGGATATACCTATAAAAAATTTTATTGTCCAAAATTTCTGAACACACAGATAATAGGAGCTGCTTCACCTAATTCCCGCATAACAGCACAAGAACTTCTGTAGCTGCGTTCCGTTGTATGATGTAATTCTAAACATCCAATACTCCAATCAGCTGGCATAAAGCCGGGTCCAGATGAGTGTAATCCGAACAGCGAATGCATTAAAATTTGATTAACGATTCGTCGAATAGCGTGGACGGCACCCGAGCTCAGCCTCGAATAATACATTCAAAAGCATCGTTCTAGTTGAAAACCGAGTCCCGACAGAGCAGAAAGACCGCTGCGCTGCTTCGAACCATAAAACTCTTTAGGATTTAAGGCACTCGCTGTGCGCATTTCACTCATCTGGACCCGGCTTAATGCGAACAGCGAATGCAATAAATGACAGGGAGTTTTATGATTCGAGGCAGCGCTCTTTCTGCTCCATCGGGATTCTGTTTTCAACTCCAACGATGCATTTTAATGTATTATTCGCGACTGAGCTCAACTGCCGTCCACACTATTAGCCGAATCGTTTATCAAATTTCATTGCATTCTCTGTTCGGATTAGACTAATCTGGACCCGTCTCTACACACATCTGCAAAGGCCCAGACATAACAATAGGTTTGTTCCAACACCCAGTTCTGTTACTGTCTTGAACTCGTTCAGAACTGAATCAATTCACACGTCTTCGCTCATTCTAGTTCGGGACTAATTCTGAATAGATAGTTCGAAAGTGTTGGAAACGCATCATTCTTAGAAATTTCCTTGTCATAGCCTAAGGGCTGTTTGTCACCCGAAAAATGCAGCCCGTCTCTGCCAGATGTGGTTTTATTGCCCCTTGCTGCATTCGAATGGCACGAAACCATCCTCCTTCTCAGTTCTTGCCTAAACCCAAGAACTGTATTAACCGTTCTAGAACTGGTCTGACACAAATTCTTTTCACGTTGGAACACTTGGTTTGCAATTCCTAACCAGTTCGAAATTTGTTGGAACGCTAATATCGATATGCGCAAACTCCGCCCGATTCAGAACTAGTCCCAGAGTGTGTAGGAACAGACTTTATGTTATTTGGTTTGGTAGCAAACACTACCACGTGCGGGTAAATTACGGCTTCGCGAATTTCGGCAACACAGCCACATTCAAGTTTCATCATACCTCGTGAATATCTTAAGCTGAGGCAACTGCTCACTGTCTGCATGCTTCAACGTTGCCACCAGCCGCGATAAATATTAGAATTCGAAGAAATTTCGACGTTTATAGGAGAAAACAGGGTGGATTCTGTAAGCTTCGGTGATTATTTTTGAAATTTTTTTTTGGGATGCCTTATCTTAGTTATTTTTCCATTTTTCACTCCCATTTCAGTTTTATTCTCTCGAAAATTCTTGAATATAACTAAGTGGCAACATTGCGCATTCTTAAAATTTTTTCAACCATTTACATCCAAAAATTCCTTTGAAAAGAACGAACTCTGACCTTCCAAAATCGGTGTGACGAATATAACGGGGTGACTTCTGGAGGCCGAAGTTTTTTCAAAGGAATTTTTGGATGTAAATGGTTGAAAAAAATTGTAAGAATGCGCGATGTTGCCACTTTTTTATATTCAAGAATTTTCGAGAAAATAAAAACTGAAATGGGAGTGAAAAATTGAAAAAATAACTAACATTTGGAATTCTCACCAAAGAATTGAGTACATCCCAAAAAAATTTTCCAAAAATAATCACCGAAGACTGCAGAACGACACAGCGCATTACCATTTCGTCACCATGTCTGTAATTTTCGAATTTTGAGCCGATATTGGTCTCAAACGACTAGGTTGGACTCACTGATGGAGAATCCGTGGTCAAAATTGATTCTGTCCGGCCGTGTGCGCGGTAACTTTCGAAAGGAAGGACCTTGAGACTTGAAATTTTCAGGTAAGGTTAAGATACTGAATATCTCGGTCAAGTTTGTTAATGGGCAAATCTGCCGAATGGTTTTTGTGTTATCTGATCCAAATGAAACTTAGTTGGAATATGAACATTATCAATAAAAAGAATTTTCCATTGAAAAATTCGAAAAAGAAATTTTTTTTTTGAAATTTTTTTTTTGGAAATTTTTAAATTTCATTGAAATTCCACTGAAATTTCCCAGTCACCATTTCGCAATGTGAACAATCGCGTAAAAGCTGCTGACTTCACGTCAGTGCTTTTCTAGATTTTTCTCATATAAATTTCTCCGAATTCTAAGAATTCACGCGACTATTGACAATGTTTAAACATGTACAGGGTGGGCAAAATTCGTTGTCTACTGAAGGGATCTCGAGAACTATAGCAGCTAAAAGAAAACTGATAACACATTCTCGAGCTCTTTTTTCCTGACTCTTCCGAATCTGAAAACAGATCCAGCTTATCGTTCATAGAACTTGAGTTATGAGCGAAAATTGAGAAATTGTCATTTTCAATAATGCTGAATAACTCGCTTGTTTGAACTCGTATTGGAAATCTGTTGATACATTCTACAGGCACTTTTTTAGGAGTAATTCAAATATAATATGACTGAATTTTTCAATCCAGCCATTTTCGAGAAATGAGAAAGATTTTGGATTTTTTAAATGTAAACTATAGTCGAAAGATCTCTTATCTTGCTAGAAAATTTTTGCTGATTACAAAAATGTATCATATGTCACTATTCACATGAATATTACATGAGAAAATGGTCAATACTTTTTTCCTGCTTTTCTTTTCACTGTTGAATTATGAGTAGGCTGACGTTGCCATAGCGACGATTGAATATGCATTTTCTTTGTGTGAACTTGCGCCTCTATCATTGGAATCAGCGATTGCTGAATGAATATTTCTATGGTTAATTTGTCATAGTTCTTAAGATTAGTAATAGAAAATCTGTTTATTATCCCTAATGACCCGAAATATTGCTGATCTTAAGAACTATGACAAATTAACCATAGAAATATTTATTCAGCAATCGCTGATTCCAATCATAGAGGCGCAAGTTCACACAAAGATAATGCATATTCCAATCGTCGCTATGGCAACGTCAGCCTACTCATAATTTAACAGTGAAAAGAAAAGCAGGAAAAAAGAATTGACCATTTTCTCATGTAATATTCATGTAAATAGTGACATATGATACATTTTTGAAATCAGCAAAAATTTTGTAGCAAGATAAGAGATCTTTCGACTATAGTTTACATTTGAAGAATCCAAAACCTTTCTCATTTCTCGAAAATGGCTGGATTGAAAAATTCAGTCATATTATATTTGAATTACTCCTAAAAAAGTGCCTGTAGAATGTATCAACAGATTTCCAATACGAGTTCAAACAAGCGAGTTATTCAGCATTATTGAAAATGACAATTTCTCAATTTTCGCTCATAACTCAAGTTCTATGAACGATAAGCTGGATCTGTTTTCAGATTCGGATTAGTCAGGAAAAAAGAGCTCGAGAATGTGTTATCAGTTTTCTTTTAGCTGCTATAGTTCTCGAGATCCCTTCAGTAGACAACGAATTTTGCCCACCCTGTACATCGCGATTCAAGTGCTTGACCTTGAGATATTCACGAGGTTTAATGAAACTTGAATGTGGCTGTGTTTCCTAGTCGTAATTTAGGACCACGTGGTATTTGTTGCTCCTAAAGCCGCATTATCGAAGAATGGACCACCGTTAATGTATTCCACTTTTGGAGAGTGATTTATGATATTTTTTATGAAATGTTTCTGATTCAATTGAAGAGCCTCAGTCGCGGATTTAAAATTTTCAGCGCCCTACGCTAACAAACTTTGGGGCCTATTATATTCCTCTACTTTATCAATTTATCTCGAAACAAATCAAGGGAAACTTGGGCTTCTCGAAACAGTTTTCAATAGAATAAGAGGTTCATCGAAACAAAATGTAGGAAATGAATGAAAACCAATAACAAAGTGCAAAATATGAATATTGTATGGAACCGCTTCTAAAAATCTCGAAGGATTTCAAGAAAGGGATAGTCGATAAGCCTTGAAGCGAGTAACTAACTTCGGAGTAAACATAGAACATTTCTCTTCCTTATATCGACCTAGCTGCTCAAAAATTTCTTACATGCCTGGCAATTCCCCACAAATGTGTGTATTTACTCACAATTCGGCAACCTTGCAGTAGTTCTAGCTCGACTGAGCATCGCAGGTAACCTCCTTGTTGTATGCTGTCGCCATTGACCGCGACCTCCACCTCGAACGCGAGCCGCTCGTTCTGTTCGTAGAGATTTATCAAACTTAGTGTTTGAATAGAAATATTAACGTAAATTGAAATGTAAAAACTTTGCACTGCTTTTTTCTGCTACGTACAAGAGTGCTAAGAAGACAGAGCTGATAAAAATGAACTAGCCAAATCCTACATATATCATAAAAAGAAATATTGACACATTCAAACTTTGCTTTTAAGGGAGACATATTTTTGTGTGTTTTCTTTTACGTCGTTCATTTCCTCCTGCAGAGGGGTTGCCACCCTATTCATTACCTCTCAGTTGGGACTGTGGCTCCAGTTACACCCCGTTGGGGACCTTTCAGTGATCGGTTTTCTGGAAGAACTTTTTACCATTTTCCAACTGGAATTTTTTAAAATGAAGACGACCCTTTTGAAAGAGAAACGTACTCGGGTTATGTTCGCAAGTTCAAATGATGCTGTTCGAGTTTTGAAATTTCACCTTGTACATTCCTTACGAAGTGGTGAGTTCCATGTTGATTATTTCCATCGAATTGGATTCATAGGTTTTTACTTGGTATACTTTTATCTGAAACTCTCTGTACGGTGCAAGTTCAGGAAGATTTCTTGACGGCACACTTAAACTTATGTAAATTATGAAAGCTATTGTTGAAACAATCTCGGACGTATTTTCAACCTCCATAAAAGTTAACCAGCCACTCGCACGGAACTCAATGAAACCTTTCTGAATTATTGTCGATAATTCGAAAAAAATTTTCTTGCATTTAGTTTGGGTGGTTCTGCATATTTATATGTTTGCAGTGGTTAACATATACTAATGCGTTGTTGCCGACTCTGCGACATATTTTCAGGAACCGGGAAATGGGGGTTTTTCCTGAATTTGGGTTATTACTGCAAATGCAAATTCGTACATAATTATTATGGGTTTGATTCATCATTTTCCCAAATTACCTTCAGAAAGTATTCAAAATCAGATTTCAAAATTGGGGTTTGGGATTTGTCAGGCATGCACGAAGCGACAACGATGTTTAGTAGAATAGCTTCTGCTATAGAATAATGAAATATTTATTCCTATTCTATGATACACACGTGTTCTTTGTCAATATAACCAAACAATTTCCGTTTGCCATTCGTCAGTAATATAACAGTCTGTGCTCTCCTTTTTCTATTCCTTGGTCATTGTCTTCTACTCTAACCAGATCGAAGTATAGCTATCTCTGTTTTCCTAAGCGAAGTAACACTTTTGACGTCCTTTTCTTTCCGAGAAAGCTGAATTAGACGTTGCCATATCGTGCACTCATAATCCCTTCGAATGCAAATCCCCATTTTTATTTTTCAGTTTTAGGTGATCAAACATTTTTTTGAAAATATAATATTGAAATAACATGTTTGAAATGTGATGTTCTAAAGGTTTTCCATGAAAATTACTGCATTTTCTTTTGAAGGAAAAACCCCCATTCTATCAAAACGTATAAAAATGCTATAAATAATGATTTATTTGTGTTTTTCGAGTTAGATGGACTTAGACAACCTATTTATTGACATCATGATTATATCTGTTCTTCCTTGTGAATGACACTGCTAACTCAATATCAAGTTAGCAAAAAAAAACTAAAAATGCGAAAATTTTTCTGGGAAACGGCGTGCTATCGTTTTGTACAAATCTTTGTAATTTTCGAGTTTTTAGCCGATTTGGCCTTAAATGGCAACGTTAGACGTGCTGATGGTGATGACGAATCCGGTGTCGAAATCGATTCTGTCCTGTAGTAGGCACGATAACGGGAGAACGGAGAACCCTATCGACTTGAAACTTTCAGGATAAGTTGCCTTTGAATGCGACGGCTATATTTGTAAATTAGCAAAATCTTTTTTTGAAATTTTTAGTTTATTTCCCTGGTATTTCAAGAACTATCCAAGCAATTGGATTGAAACTTGGCAGTTAATTAGGGCATAACGACGCGCAAGTTTTTTCCATATTTCGTGGAGGTTGAGCTATTGCTGAAAAAAAAATCTAGATTATTTTTACCGAAACTATTTTTCAGATTTGAAAAACATTTAGTCATATCCTTGAACTATTCTGTATTTCACAGCAGTGTACCACGTTTCAGTTTGATACGATTATAATTTTCGGAAATATAGGAAAAAACCTAGAATTAGATTAATATTTTTCGAGTTATTGAAAAATCAAAATTTCAAATAGCTTCAACACGAAAACCATTTGGCAGATTTGGCCCATTAACCAACTTAACCGAGATATTCAGGATCAAAACCTTACCTGAAAATTTCAAGACTCTATGTCCTTCCTTTCGAAAGTAAGAACACTCACGGACGTCCGGACAGAATCGAATTTCACGACGGATTCGTTTGAGACTGATTTCAGCTCAAAATTCGAAAATTACCGACGTTGTGACGAAACGATAACGCGCTTGTTCTCCAGCACAAGCGCGTAAAAATATGTCAAGTTTATGGATTTTGCTCCGTGTGGTTGTGTTTCTCTGGAATACCTCGAAAAATACTGATTCAATTATTATGAAACTTGTTCGAAAACGCTGGTGCTCAAATTTGTGCACAATTTTGTGATTGTCATTGTCATTGCAACAGTTTGAAAAAAAAATCAAGAATTTATTTTCAAATAATCTATACTCTGCGATCCTCTTATCATACTATCCTCAAGTGATTCTGCACGAAACCTCAAACTATTGTGACTATTTTTCAGTCAAGTACTCTATTCCAACTCTATATCATCTGTTTTTCTGGAAATTTCTCAAAGTTCTAATATTTCACGCGCCTATAGGCAACGTTTAAGCATGTAGACTGGGTCAAGCGGTCTGACCTTGAGATATAAACGAGGTTTGATGACATTTAAATGCGGCTGTGTTGCCTAGCTGTAATTTACTACCACGTGCTATTGTTTGCTCTTAAGATCCAAACATACTACACAAATATCGATTTATTTAAGTCATTTTGTTTACGATAAGGGCATTTATTCTGATTTTGCATGAAGCCGAGATTTTGAGGTTGTTGAACAAAAATATCAGACACTTTTTTAGAAATTTCCCAAAATATCGCCTGCAGGAACTGATTCTATCTAACGTCAGCATTACAGATTTTCGAATTTTTGACGTTTGTTCGTGATCGAATTAATACAGAAATATGATCAAAGAAAGACTGGAATTCTCGATTTTCTTCAATATAACTCACTCAGTGCATCACATCATTTTTCTTTCGTCATTGCTGTAATGACTCTTGTCTTAACCACAAATTAATTGTTATTTCAATTCGTAACGGTTTATTCATCCTATAATATCTAATAGTTGTTCTCCTATGAAAGGTGTAATATTATTGAAGCTTGGGGAAATTGAATGAATTATTAATTAATTTACAATGAAAGTAACATCTGACTTTGATTATTACATTTTGCCAACCGTGAAAGTTATCATAAATAGTTTTATTTTCATAAATATTCATTTAACTCTGAGTCAAACTCCGGATTCATGAGATCAACAGATTGTGAGTCGAACAAACTTCAGGTAACGACGAAATCAGATACAGTGGCGGATCGTACCCAAGGGGGAACCTAGGCGATAATTTACAGCGTGAATTTTTCACGTCGTCCGTTTAAAACAAAATTGCTCGGAGGAAAAAGGTAGATTTTCTTTTGTTGATAATATGACTATGTTTTGGAAATATCACTAACAAGAAATATGTAGGAAAACCGCAATAGTCCATATACCTTATGTAGTCCCTCTACCTCAACTTTAAGGATTTTGGATATTGATGTGTTTTCCTCTTATTCACATTTTTTAAAAGTTGTACTTTGTTTTTAGATTTTCATCAGTTCGATACTTGGTGTCGTTATTTCATCGTCAACATTTATGTAAAACAGCTTTTTGCGCGCATGTTTTAGGGGAACAGCGTGTTATCGTTTTGTCCTCATATTTCAGAAACTACTGGAGCGAACGGATTGCGAATTTGAAAAAAAAATTTTTTTTTCAAATATTCAATATTCTGTGATCTTCTCATCATATTATCCTCATTAAATTCTGTATCAACCTTCAAACTGTCATCTTTCGATAATGTATTGGATTTCAATTCGATCTAATCTGTATTTTTGGAAATATTGGGAAAATAAAATTTTGAATGGGTATATCTGCGGAATCATTGGGTGGATTTTACCCATTCACGAATTCGGCCTTCGTAATTAAGGTCCAAACCTTCTTTACAAATATTTGTAGAGAAGATTGGTTGCCTTTTTGTAGAAAAAAAACTTCCTTACTTAAGATAAACATGGGTTTACCTCTGGCAGATCGAACATGACGGCACTGAGTAGCTTATTACAGTCAATAACGGAAGCACTTGATGATAAAGATGCTGACTTCTGATCGCCCTAGGGCATTTGACAGTGTGGTGGGGAGTACTATCGAGTTCGTGGCATCACCCTCTCTATCTTCCAGTCATTTCTTGAGGAAATATTGAATATTTTGGATTGGTAACATGTTAAAATTTCTAACTATTCAACAGAGCGTGGAGTTCCTCAAGGTTCAATTCTGGGGTCACTTTTTTTCCTCATGTCAACCCAAGCTAGTACTAATTATATGTGCTCTAAATTTTACATCAAGCTGCCATATTGTCTGAAAAAATTGAACTCGAAATCATTCGTTAATGAGGTGAAAGAGTTATTACTCAATGATTGTTTTTATTCGGTGGAGGAATTCCTCAGTTATAAATCATAGCTTTTATATGTTGTTTGTGAATTTATACTAATATTTGTCTTATACATTATATATTAAAGGAATTGGTACTGCTCCAGTAGTAATACTAACATGATCACAAGGACGAATATGTCGATAAATCGACGAATATTCCATCTTGATCAGAGCTACAGGAAGAAGCGGATCCAAGGAGAATGACTACAGCTGTTTCACAGTTATTACTGATCCTCAGGCCATCTTACCTTGGATAAAACCGCTAAATAGGAATCTCGGTACTTGTCACCTTTCAGATGGAATACTGCAGTATAACTACGTAGGTACAGATCTTCCAGGAGAATATTGCGAATCCTTCGAGTGCAGAATACTTTGATCGGTGTGCATGACGTTCATCCTTTTGTCGTATCAGGTTGCCGCATCTGCGATTTTGCAGTTTTATCCTGGCCTGACAATCAGTAATAACTGTGAAACAGTTGTAGTCATTCTCCTTGGATCCGCTTCTTCGGTGTGGATGTTTTGGTTTATTGGATGATAACCTCTGATTGTTGATTTATCTACAGATATTCGCCCTTGTGATCTTGTTATTATATATTATGATTTATCTCGAGTTGTATATTATAATTTATTTCGACTTTCCATTAACTTTTACGGATTTGATGGTGCAAATAAATATTATTATTATTATTTTTAAAAAAATCTCAAAATCAACGCAGTTAGGATCGATTCCGGCTACTTGCGCCATTTTGAATCTCTAGAGAAAGACTCAGGACCGATGTCCTTTACTAGGTTTTCGCTCTAAAACTCAAATGATCGGCCCGAAAAGGATTATCTATCACTTGACTTGAGTGAAGGCTCTCACTAATATTTACTCATCGCGTATTTAGACCAGGGTCGATAATTTTTTTAAACCAAAAAAATAATAGTTGAAAAAGGAAGAAAATATAACAAAAGTTTAAGGAAAAATAATTTACGGGCGATCCGAAGTCGGTAAGTGGAAGGGGTGAGGTTTTAAGGGTAAAAAACACCCCCCCTCGATTTCCGGCATAACTAAGAGTCCTATGGAAAAAAGTTAAACGGTAAAGTTGTAGGTGATAAAAAGATCTACACCTTTTGTATAAAACTTTTTTCGCACAACCCCAAAATTCATGAAAAAAATTCATATAACCAATTTTTTGGTGTTTATTTTTATTTTCCACAGAAAAAAAGAGTTTTCCACAAAATTCTGTGAAAAGTTATCTTTTTATGTTCCGAATACACTGTAATTCTTTCGTTGCAAAATATATATTTGTTCGCCTTAATTCGACTAAAAAAAAGGACCCCAATTTTCAATCGCAAAGTCTCATGTCAAAATATCTACTTTTTCAAGAAAGTTGGTGGGCTTTTTGTTCGTTGAAATCTCTACTTTCTGATGGTGTCAAAAAATATATACATTATTATGGTAAAGTTCCTTAAAAATATCATGTAGGCCTTTTCCCCACTTCTCTGTGAAATACCTATTAATGGGCTAAAATTTTCCTTAGGTCACTCAGGTATATTATATTATTTTTCACACCATCAGAAAGAAGAGATTTCAACGAACGAAAAGCCCATCAACTTTTTTGAAAAAGTAGATATTTTGACATGAGACTTTTCGATTGAAAATTTGGATGATTTTTCGATATTTTGTCGAATTAAGGCGAACAAATATATATTTTGAATCGAAAGAATTACAGTGCATTTGGAACATAAAAAGATAACTTTTCACAGAATTTCGTAGAAAAGTTTTTTCATGGAAGATAAAAATATAAAACCCAAAACTTATTTGAATTTTTCAAATGAATTTTGAGGTTATGTAAGAGAAGTGTTATACAAAAAGTTCAGATCTTCTAATTACCTTTAACTTTGCCGTTTAAATTCCATAGGACTGTTAGTTCTCCCGGAAATCGATATGGGCCGTTTTTACCCTTAAAACCTCACCCCTTTCCCTTTCCACATCTCGATCTAAGATTGCCCGTAAATTATTTTTCCTTTAATTTTTATTATATTCTCCTCCTTTTTCAATGGGTTTTATCCTACTTTTATCTTCTTTCACTTTTTATCATTTTTAAAGGCTTCTAACCTGGTCTAATTCGATAAAGTCATTTTTAAAATCGGGCACTAACCATACAGTAAAGTTTTATCGTATTCCAACTTGCTCCCATTGCAAGGTTTAAGTCGAAATGTCGTTGAACTGCGATGCCGTCCCTGTTGCCTCACATGAAGAGCCGCCAATGATCGGATGCTGGCAGCAGATGAAAAAGAAAGTAAGGTATTGAATGAACATCTAACATGTGGCGAGAGATAGAGTACATTCTCCAGAAATGCACCTTCATTTGTATATTTTAAGTCGACGGGGAATATTCGACGTGTGTTGTTTTATCGAAAGTAACCGTTTCTGTTGTGAACTGTACATTTTGTTTATGTGGATCCGGGTGTTTGTTTTTAATTTCGTGATTTGACAGGAGTTTACCGAATGTAACTCGTGAAATATTGGTAAATCAACAAAATTTATCATGTTTCAAAAGAACTTTCATTTGTTTTGGGTTTCTACTTTTGAAACTACTTCAACTTCCTGTTGACGATGTTAACCGCGTCATCATGTATGCATAGTGGTCGAAGATAGTTCAATCAATATAGAATAAAAAGAGGTAGATCATTTATATCATGTTCCTAAGATGAAACAAACTTTATGCGATAAAGAACTGGATTTCAATTCGATCTCATCTGTATTTTTGGAAATATCGGGAAAATAAAATTTTAAACGGGTTAATCTACGGAATCATTAGGAATCGAGCCGTTAACACAATAACTTCCGGAAAAAACAACTTAGAAACTCGATATTTGTAGAGTAGGTTCAGAACTTGATCTTGGTCGAGCTGTAATTTGGCCGGCGTACTGTTTGCTCTTAGGGGCTTACAGTACCGTCTACTGATAAATTACGGCTTCGTGGATTTCGGCAACATAGCCACATTCAAGTTTTAAAATTCCCTGTTAATATCTCAAGGTCAGGCACCTGCCCACGGTCTGCAAGCTTTAACGTTGCCAATAGCCGCGAGAAATATCAGAAAAGCTTGAAATTTAGAAGAAAGCGGGGTGTCGTTCTGCAGGCTTCAGTGATTATTTTTTGAACATTTTTTTGGGATGTACTCATTTCTTTTGTCCGAATGCTCATTGCAATTTATTTTTTCATTTTTCACTCCATATCATTTTTATTTTGCCGAATATTCGTGAATATAAAAAACTCGCAACATGGTGCATTCTTACTGTTTTTTTCAACCATTTGCACCAAAAAACAGGCTAAAAAACGTAGAAAAGTACTTACTTGAAGTCAGCAGCTTTCACGCGTTAATTCTTCTTATTGACACAGTTCATCTTCCACCCCACTTTCATTTCGTTCAGATAAATATTTTTTGAATTATTAAAAAATCGAAATTTCAAATGGCTGTAACACGAAAACCATTCGGCAGATTTGGCCCATTAACGAACTCAACCGAGATATTCAGACTTCAAACCTAATCTGACAATTTCAAGTCGCTAAGTCTTATCCTTCGAAAGTTAGAGCACATACGGACAGATGGACGGACGGTCCGAATTGAATAGTTACGACCTCTAAATTTCACATGTTTTGAGATTCTATTTTGAAATGCAAAGTATCCTGATAGCTTAAAATCTCTTATTCCTTTTTGATGTTGATATGGTAACGATCGAACATAATTGAATAGGACACCTTATTCTCATCAGCGAGTCCAATCTATTCGTTTGAGACCAACTTCGGCGTAACACTCGAAAATCTCTGTAATCTGGGCAATATGGAAACGTCTTGTTTTGCTGAACAAGACAAAATTCAAATAAATGATAAACGAAATTCCTTCAAGCTGCTTATAGACTGGTGAGCTGAGCGGCTCATGATCCGCTCAGCCTGAGCCATCTGTTTTTTTCCGAAGGGAAAATGCACTCAGTTAGAGAACGATGTCGTAAGTTAGTACGATAACTTGAGAGGCTTAGCCCTCAGTCCAATCTATTCGTTTGAGACCAACTTCGGCGTAACACTCGAAAATCTCTGTAATCTGGGCAATATGGAAATGTCTTGTTTTGCAGAACAAGACAAAATTCAAATAAATGATAAACGAAATTCCTTCAAGCTGCTTATAGACTGGTGAGCTGAGCGGCTCATGATCCGCTCAGCCTGAGCCATCTGTTTTTTTCCGAAGGGAAAATGCACTCAGTTAGAGAACGATGTCGTAAGTTAGTACGATAACTTGAGAGGCTTAGCCCTCAGGTTCGTTCGCAGTTTTCGGTTAATATCAGAGATTTTATATTTTATAATATATCTTATCGTTTGTGATAGGAGATGAACATCCTCAAAATTCATTTCGACGTTATAATTTATATTTAGGGGGACGAAAGACGAAAGTTAGGTTTATCTTCACTTATATCATTGTATAAAGATATTTATTATTATTATACAATGCTTATATCACGATTTCTCTTGAAATTCGGGGTCAATAGTGAGTGATTTGTAGTGCAGGTCTGTGGTATTATAGTCCCGTTGCTCTCCCAGATTGAATTTTAAATCAAGTCAGTATAACAACGATTTATCGAAACATGCTTTTAAAGTTTAAATCTCCCAAGGATTGATATATTAATAACTCACTGAGATATAGTAAAGATAAATCGTCATCTGCAAGGACACTTAAACCAATAATACAATTTCAAATTTCAAGTGAGTATAACATTGATGTATGGAAACCAGCTTTTAAAGTTTAAATCCCACCAAGAGGTATGGAAAAGATACATCGTCATCTAGAAGAACACGATCCTGCAGTAAACCTTGAGGAATTATTACGTTTACGCTTGAAAACAATCATGTAGTGATGTAATTTATTGTTCAATCGAAATTATTCTCAATTCTGAGCGCTAACAGAACGGGTAATATTAATCTTATGTTGGTATGGCTCATGTTGTGGTTGGCTTGGTCAAATTCTTGCTTTATTGTATCGGTTGATTCGCGCTAGTTTCAGGAGGCTAAAGCTTCGTCCGAATTTATACAGGGTGGGTCTTCAAGTTGTATATTAATTTCAACCAGAGATTCATCTCATCAAATGAAACACTTTTATCATTTATCATTTTTTCAGATTCGGCTCCAGAAGAAAGATAAAGGCTGTTTAAATTCCCGAAAAAAATCAGTTTTTCTTTTGAAGCTTTAATATTGTAACTCCATTTGAGATGAATTTTGGTGTGAAGTTTTGTATAACTACGACGATATTCTCCAGTAATCACTTTCATCCTACTGCAAACAGTTTCCGAGCTATAGACCCCGATTCATGAAACCATACGAAATTAGCATGAAGAATGCAGATGAAGTTTATCCTATGTCCTCATAAGAATTTTTAATCATTTTAAAATATTTGATTATTCCTTATCATTTCTACTTAAACGCACCGTTTTGCAGATATTCAACGTTTAATATTATAACATCGGATACAAATTCGAAAAATTTCCTCATATTTATGGATCCGTCCCTGATCTAGTGAATAAAGTACATTAAGCTGGGTTCACGTTTATGCGGACCATAGAATACACAGAAATATTCATCCATTTCGCCTAGAACTAATATCAGGTAGATGCATAGATATATTATAACATTAAGTTATAATTTCTATGGGTATATGCTATTCCGTGACTACACCACATAGTCCCTTTCTATGGATTAGACTTTCCATAACCATAACATTCTAGAGAATGTTTTCAGGTTAGTTGATTGATTTCATATAATTCATTTATAAATTTCGTGAAAAAAGTATAATTATGGAATTTTTAATATGAGAATGGGCGAGGATGGAATTGTGTGTAATCTCATGATGGAATGAAATTGGATATTGCATAAACATCCAGTTCAGTGTATCAAGTTCAGTGTAGTGAAGTATTTTCCTTACGATAATACCGCAAAAAGCATCAAATCATAAGAATTAAGGGAGTAAATGAGTTTTCTCAGTCTTCTTCCTTTGAATTTGAAACGTTGGATTGGTTATTCTCCAGAAGAGATCACCGTCAGGAATATCTGTGGTGGAATTGCAAACAAAGCGCAGGAGTGTTATAGCACATAGAGAAATATTTAAATGCTCATAACTTTTTACCTGAGCCGAATCTGGAAAAATGGGAAATGAAAAAAGTGCTTTTTTTGTTGAGAGGAATCTATGGTTAAAATTTATGTACAACTTGAAGACTCACCTTGTATATTTCTATTTGGCATTTCCCGATTTACGGTAAGATCCGGGGTTTTTGAAATGTTTGTAAAAGCACCCTGATCCGTATGGAGCCGGCTTCTTGTCGCTAGTCAAAGGGAACGCCGTCCACACTTTTCGCGAAATCATAAATCACAATCGTAGTTCGGTTTCGATTCGATCTCGATACGATCAGCGGTCTAGATGACGATTCCTCAGAATCTAGGCTTTCTGCAACGCACATACAGATCATCTTGCACGCAAAGTTTAAAGGAAACAGGCCAAGATTAAATAAAAAATAATTCTCGTGTGCACGGCAAAAATCATCAAAATTGACGACAGGACACGATTCTATTGCGGCTTCATCCCTTACAGTGAATGTGATTTATGATTACGCGAATCCCATTGATGTCAAGAAACCGACTTCCATCGGTTGAGATCAGATAAAATGGAATGTAATTTCTATTCTTAGTGGTCGAGATGAGCGGTTTCTTGACGCTGGCCAAATGAATTCATTCGATTTCTTGTCTGGATAATATTCGGCCTGCAAACATATAAATTATTTCGTGTCAGATTTTGTATAGAGACTGCGGAGGGTACAATGATGGCAAGAATATTCGGCGCGTGACAAATAAAAAATATCTCGATTAAGTGCGTGGGTTTAGTCTGCTAAGCGGTTTCCGAGTGACACTCTTTTAAATGGTTGATGCTTCCTTGAGAACTCAATAAATATTGATCCGATCGAATTAACACTTGGTTATTAGTTTTGAAATGCTGACGCAAAAACAATAGCAACAAAAGGTGCTTTCTATTTGACGCTGTATCACTTCCAAAGTGATGCAAAATTAGTTGATCTGCCTTCCATTTGCCAATGTTGTGATTTTGAACTGATGCGCATCACTTCTAACTGATGTTGCTTTCAGGCGGAATAAGTTTAATTTCTGTAATCACATCAGTTTGACATAACCTTGCGTTTTGGTAAATAAATCTGGAGTACCAATAATAACAATTGATAGTGATAGTTGATACCAGCTATTTAAACGGTGTCCACTGGGAATTTTCAACTTTGGATTGCCATTATCGAAATACTGGCGGGATGAGGTAGTGGATGGGGCATCATTCAAAGCGCGAGATTTGAGGATTTGTGCATCGCCTAAATGATGGCTCAAGCACGCAACTTATCGTGAGTGAAAAGGTTCAGACAAGAAAGGACAATGGTCAACAGACCTCAGGGAGCATGAACGTGAGCAACAACTCCAGAACATGTATCTTAAGTTCGGAATGAAATTATTCGAAATCCACGTTACTCGATAAGGAACATTACGGCCCCCACAGGAATAAAAAAATCATCAGTGCATGTTATTTCGCAAAAGATATTAAAACTCCATACAAGATGCAAATTTTTTAGGGTCTCAACGAAAGCGACTGTCCTTTGCGAGAAACCTTCGCTAGTACAATGATGTATCCCCAACCAACACCTGAGAACGGCATCTAGAACTTTTACATTGTTTGAAAACCACAGTTTGCTGTGCAATTTCTTCCAGCGGAGTAATTGACCCTTATTTTTTTTAACCAAGGAGGAAACGGTATCTGCTTCGGTATATTGCTGTATGATAGACGAGCTCCTGTTACCCTCACACAGCTAGGTGTCGATGGAAAAGTTAAGGTCAATTTACCCGAATATACTGATGAGCAAGTTCGGAGACATTCCATGGCCGCCTCGGTTGCCTGATCTCACGCCTTGCGATTTTGAATGGAGATACCTCAAATCAAAGTTTTAGATTAATAATTCCCGGACAATTCTGGCCTTGCAAAACAATATTCGCCGTGAAGGGTTCATCATTTTCTTAGTTAAATAACCCAATATACCGTTGATATCTTAACCAACTTGGAACCGAATGCGATGATTCATTTTCGATATTATTGGAAATTTGCTGCGTTTTTCTTTATATTTCAGGAACCACCGGTCGGAAATCATCCGGGTAACATTTTTTAGGTTTAATTATGCAACAGTAATCAACGTTCAGAGTTTCATGAAAAATCGGTGGTAAGTTTTCGAGAAATAATTTTTTTTTCCAGCAACCCCCCATTTAGAGCCCTTAGGGTACACCGATCCTGCTGAAAATCTTGGAGGATCAACCCCGAGTGACACACGATTTTTCTACCAAGTGTCAAGGGTTTCCGTTTAGTACTTCCAGAGTAAGGCCCCGGACAACGGATGGCGGACGGACGGATTTTTTTTATTAGTTCATTCGAATCTACATACTCCAAAACGTAAACTGTGAAATTTTCAGGGGGGTTAAAATTTTTTTTTGTTGGTCGATCACTTAGGTTTATCATTTGATTTTATCAAATAATAAACCAAAAACTGACATCTTTTGGACTATTTCGTCTTCAAAAAATGAAATCCGTTTTGTTTTACTGTACTTGAAATAAAAATAAATCAAAACGATGTAGTTGTAGTTCTACATTGTATTTTGAAGTTGAAAAATATCCACTGACACCCCTCATTTTGCTGAGGGTTCAGCAAGGCAGGAAATAAAATTCAACACCCAAGTTTTTCAAATTTATAAGATGTTTATGCTCAAATAATCATCATCACAACGATAAAAAGTACGAATGAGTTATTATTCGAAATGGTAGGTACTATCCGGATTTGGAGATGAACTTAACTTATCAATTTCCCAAGAGAGAAAGAAGAAAATTGTATTGGTTCTGAAAGGGAATATCATATTCCTTTATTTAATTTAATCAAGTTACTGCGTTTCAATACTGAAATATTTCCAAAAAACAATTATTACTCTCCAACTTGTCAGTTACCTCGGTAAAGGACATATGGGTAGAGAATAGACTCCACAATTGAAAAACTTGAATTGGGTAGGTTTACCTAAAAACAATTTCATTCAAGTATGTGATGAAATCGAATTTCGAGCTGATTCTCATGCTAAGTATTATCATCCATTATGTTTTATTCGAGCAACATGATTGTTTCCAAGTCTGGAATATATCAATTTGGAGAATTATCAGTTCTTAAGAGCAAACAACTCTACTTGGTGTTTAATTACGACTAGGCAACACAGCCACGTTCAAGTTCCATTAAATTTCGTTAATATCTCAAGGTCAATCGCGGCGTACATGTTTTAACGTTGCCAATAGCCGCGTGAAATCTCAGAATTCGGAGTAATTCCGACGTTTGTAGGAGAAAACGGGTTGTCGTTCTGCAGGCGTCAGTGAGTTATTTTTGAAAAATTTTTTTTTGGAATGTACTTAATTCTTTTGTGAGAAGGCGCAATATTAGTTATTTCTATACTACTATATTCTTACGATTTTTTTCAACCATTTGCAGCAAAAAATTTGAAAAAAAAAGGGCTCTGGCCTTCAAAAGCCACCCGCTATATTCGAGGTATTGTTTGCTCTTAATAAGCATTTTTACGCTCTTGTTCTAGGGAACAGCGCGTTATCATTTCGTCTCGATGTCTGTAATTTTCGAATTTTGTGCCGAAATCGGTCTCAAACGATTAGGTTGGACTCACTGATGAAGAATCTGTGGTCAAAATTGCTTCTGTCCGTCCGGCCGTGTAACTCGAAAGAAAGAACCTAGAGTTTTGAAATTTTCAGGTTAGGTTGAGATCCTGAATATCTCGGTTGAGTTCGTTAATGGGCCAAATCTGCTGGATGGTTTTTGTGCTACAGCCATTTGAAATTTCGATTTTTCAATAACTCTTCAAATATTTATCTGGTCGAAATGAAACTTGGTTGGAATATGAACAGTGTCAATAGGAAGGATTATCCATGGAAAAATTCGAAAAATTTTTTTTTTCGAAAATTTTCATATTTCATTAAAATTTCACTGAAATTTCCAAGTCACCATTTTGAAATGTGAACAAGCGCGTAAAAGCTGCTGACTTTACGTCAGTGATTTTCTACATTTTTCACAATGAATTTATAGTAGTTTTATTTGATATGAATATTTGTTTTGTTTATGTCGGTGGTTTGTGTCGGGGTCTATTCGTCATATTCACTTGAGTTCGAATTGAAGAAATTTGGAAATTAATCAGTCAAATAAAAAGCTAGGATTATCACCATCGTAGTACCAGAGCATTATTTTCCTTGAACTTATCTGGTTCCATATATCCAGTGAAACACAAAAGTGAATCTTATCAAGAGAGAACAATTTATTTTAGTTCCGAACGTCTGTTAACAACGTCATTTTCCGACTGACTAGATCATCGAAAAGTTCTATCTCTAAGAAATAGTTGCCATGTCAACTATGACTTACTTTAACTGTCCGGCTGCAGGCGAATTGTTACTGTGCAAACCGTATCTAGGCAAATGTTTCATTGTTCACGCAATTATAACGACTGTAAATGTAAATCAATTCAGAAGTGGATGTTCAGATTTTCAGGAATATCAAAATGATCGAAAATGAAATAATATTTAAATTTGCAGCGTTTTTCTTTATAACTCGCAAACTGCTTGTCCCAAATCATTCGCGTAAATTTTTTTTTATTGGGTTCTGAGGCAGTAATCAATATTGAGAATTTCAAGAGAATTCGTTGATGAATTTTTCAAGAAATAACTTTTTTCCCCTTTCAAACCCTTGTTTCGAACCCCTAAGGCACACCGATCCTGCTGAAAAGCTCGGAGGATCACCCCCGAGTGACACATTTTGTACCAAGTTTTACTGATTTCCGTTCAGTACTTCCAGGGGAATTCCCCAGACAACGGACGGTGGACGGACCGATTTTTTTATTCGTTCATTAAAATCTACATACTTCTGAACGTAACCTGTGAAATTTTCAGGGGGGGGCTGAAATTTTTTTTTTCGTTTGTCGATCACTAAGATCCTTACCTCAATAAAATGAAATAATAAACCACGATGGATTAAAATTCTTTACCGTCGATTCATTCAATATTCTGAAGAACAAATTACAACATAAATCATTCTAATGGTTGTTTTTTAATCAACCTTCATAATCCTACGTTGATTATCCTCATTAAATTTTAATTTTCTTCGGATTCGACTTGGCAGAATTTCTTGAAAACACCTGGTTACGATCGATAACAGGAAGTTGCATTTCTAGCGTCAGGAAACCGCTCTAGCCGAGGTTCACTCCTATTTCTAAACGCCTAATTGATCAACAACAACTCGACACCTTGCTCTCCAGTGTATTTCTACCTTTATCATTGAATTAGCCTTGAAAATGTGAAACCATGCCGCTGCGTTCGAAATGGGAGAGAGGCAAGCTTCAGCGACAGCTCAAAATGAAGCATTGAATGAATGTATTACAGCGTGTTCACCCAAACATATAGACATGGCTCCCAAGCAACTGGGCTTGGGTGAAAAAGTTTGGCGCGACCCGCCGGAAGACCGGCTAGTGGCCAAATCTGTGGTTGTGACTTCGGAACATTTCGACAAGTGCGTGTGCCATAGCTTGGATGTTGTGCTGCCCAAAAAGCACAGTAACGTGAGGAAATTGAAGAAGAGATCGTTCTCTAGTTGGAATTTAGGTAGTGATTTAAAAAGGAAGAAACATTTGGACGAGTGGGATTTTACAAGTACGAATGTGATTTCCGAGGAGAGAAGACAGAATGCGAAGACTGGGTTCAGTTTCGTTGGATGTATTAGAGTGGTTAGACGATTTTTTGGTAAACGTAAGTTGTTTTTTTTTAGATTGTACAACAAAATTTAAGCGTTTTAGAAATCCTTATTCCGTACCAATAATTGCTCAATTGGTTTCTGTATAGAAGGTGTGATGAATTAATATGTGCATTTTCTGACAGCTCAAAAAAATATATAGGGTGGTCCAGGTAGTGACGCCAATGATTTCTTTCAGATTCCTCACACCTCGGCGTATCCAAAAATACCACATGTATGTTATGCGATTTTTTGTAGTTTTCGAGTTAAAATTTTTGTTGTGTTTTTCCGATTTATTATGGCAGCGAGGTTTCAAAAATGTATATCTTTTTATGTAGTAGGCATTTTGTAGTTTTAACATGATCTCCCTGAATGTTGTTTTGATAACAAAAATAACTCAGCTTCCTGAAATCACTCAAAAAAGGCTTGATAGCATGAACTTCAGTTTTCAGTAGTATTCACTCAAACATTCAACATCAATTCAAAAAATACAAAAAGGAGTCTTCATAGCTTTTGCCTGAGTTTAAAAACTTTGCACGGTCCCAAACCACTAAAATGATAAGAAAAAAATTGTACTTTATGGGCCTTTTTTGCTGTTGTAATCGGCCTTTGAAGGCGGATCATTGAAACAAGACTGAAGGTATTTTTCTACTTTTATCATTCTTATGGTGAATTTAACTCAAAAATGTGTTTCTGAAGTAATTGGAATTGAAAATCCTGTAAACTAACTGTAGCTTGTGTAATTTTCACCATAATTTTGGTCACACTACTGACTGAAAATGCGAGCATATTCCAAAATTGGTAGTTGTGAAATTACTTGCTTTTGGATGAGAAATAGAAGCACAAATTACTGAAAAATTACCATTTGCTATAATAAATCTTTAAAGTCTTTCTCCATTTTGAATGCATAATCGTCAACGTTTTTTTTTCTTCTTTCCGCCTCTAAAAGTTTTTGTCTCAATTCTACTTTGTTGTTGCTTTTTGTCGCTTACACTAGCTCTTTATAAAATCCGCAAATAAAAAATCGATGGGGTTCAGGTCAGGCGGACGCGCAGGCCATTCGATCGGCCCTGCATACCCAATCCATATTAATGTGAAAATGAGTGCCACGATTGTTTTACAGGAATTTCAATTAAAATTACTCTGAAGTAACATTTTCAAGGTCAATTTTCCATAAGAATGATAAAAAGTAGAAAAATAACTTTACTCGTGTTTCAATGATTTTGAGCTTATCCTCCTTCAATGGCCGATTACAGCAAAAATGGCCAATAAAGTACTTTTTTTCTTATGATTTTGGTAGTTCAGGACCATGCGCAGTTTTTTAACTCAGCCAGAAACTATGAAAACTCCTTTTTGTATTTTTAAATTTATGCTGAATGTTTGAGTTAATCCTACTGAACACAGAAGTTCTCACTTTCAAGCCTTTTTTGAAAAAAATTCAGGGAGCTGAGTTATTTTCTCATCGAAACAACATTCAGGGAGATCATGCTGCAAAAAAATTCTGCAAAATACCTACATAAAAAGATATGAATTTTTGAAACCTCGCTGACATAATAAATTGAAAAAACACAAAAAAAATTATAACTCGAACACTACAAAAATCGCGTAGCATACTTGGGGTATTTTTGGATACCCCTAGGTGTGAGGAATCTTAACAAATGGATTGATTGACGTCACGATTTGGACCACCCTGTATAGTTTAAGTAAGGATTAAAAATGTGCATCTCTAATGTTCCAAACAGGTATTCCCGCGCGAGAAGTTCGTTGATTCTGTTTTTACGCGTTTGTTCTAAAACACAGGTGAATTATTGTTTTGTCCCAATGCTTGGTTTTTTTCAAATTTCGAGCCGAAAATAGATTGACTCAATTGGAAGAATTCATTGTCGAATTCAATTATATTTTCTATCTATTTCTCTAGGTCTTTGCTCCTAATATGTCAAAAATAAACAAAAATTAATATTCATAGAAATGATCTTTGATAAGAGCGGTATTGAAAAAAAAATAGATGTCAAGGGCAGTTTCTTGAAAAAAAATTTGCCTAATGAGCAATGTAGGAATAATGTACAAGATCAACAAAGAGAACTTTAAAGTTTCAGAGTCTATTCCCTAGTTCTTCGCAGATAAAAAAGCGAAAATTTGTTTTCTTGCAATACTCTCCCATTTAACGAAAATTTTTGAATTTCAAGTAAATGGTTCTGCAGTTTTCGCTTTATTGTCTGAAGGAGTTCACTTCGTTTATGGTTTATACATTATTCCGATATTGTTCAGCAGTCAGAAATTTTTGAAAGATTTCTCCTCGACAAATAATTTTAATCTTGCAATCCAAAGATATTGCGAGCAAAAACTTGGAAAAAAGCTAAGAAATAACCCCAAATTTTTCTAAAAATATCCGTCAGTCGGTATTGGGATTAAATTTTAGTCGTCAGACTGTGTATGATTTGTAACTTTCGAAGGAGAATTCCTAGAGCCTTGAAATTTTAGGTTAGGAACTAAGGATGTAAATGATGAAGATTTTGATGTGATTTAAACAAATTGGCAAAAAATTGTAATGCGCTCAGATTGACACTTGGTAATTAGTTGTAAAATGCCGAATCGCATATCTATGCAACCTCCGTGAGGATCAAAGAGTTGGATGATTTTTGTAAAATAATATTATTTATTTGTTTTCGGAAACTATCAGTTAGGTCTCGGTAAAATGCGACATGAACCATATTCAACTTCAGTGCACGAAAATTCGACTTTCGGAATTTTTGGCTGTAAGCTCACACTTCGTAATAAATATATTTTTTCGATCAAATACTGCATTTGAATTCGATCGGATCTGTGAGGGCGACCGTAAACACAACAATTTTGGGTCTCGATATTCGTGGAACAAATTTGAATATTGATTACGAAATCCGAATAGGCCTCTTACATTGAAATCAAATATTCTATTCGCAAGACTACTGAAAAACTTCAACCGCCGTCCGCTTCGACCTTGCGTCCCGAGTTGACCATTTTTAATACCGAATTATTTAAAATTCGCAAATTGTTGAAGTGTGTGATAGCATACATTATCATTTTGTATCGATATAGAATGAGAAAAACATGAAAATATAATAATCCGTGTTACATTCAAGAGACCCATTCGTGAGTAGATAAAATCCACCCCATGATTCGCAGATTTATCAATTCGAAATTTTGTTTGCCCCTCATTTTCAAAGAACATTGATCGAATTAGATTCTAGTTCTACTCAATTCGAAGGTTCAAGCAAAATTTCGTGTGGAAATGACTTTCGAATTCAAAAAAGGGCGTAAAAACTACTGACTGTCAGTTCTTCTGCAGGATTTTTGTTCTTCGATTCAGAAATTTTTCCTGTAGGTATAAGGTTTATCAGATTTAGGTAGGTATATTCAAAAGATCTAGAAAAGCATTGACTTGAAGTCAGCAGCTTTTGAGCGCATGTTCAAATTAGTTGTCAAAGCGGTCATCTTTTTTTCCTTTACAACCGGTAGATACTAAAATTTAATTCGTTTGTGTTTTTGGACATAACTGAAAAATAAAATTTCGAATAGATATATTTACTGCATCATCCATTCACGAATTGTATACCGTTTGACCCGTATTCGGCTCAAAATATGTAATTTACATCGCGGCAGAATGATGAAGCCCCGTTTCCTACACCAAACGCGCAAAATAGATTCGAATAAATTGCCAGGTGTATTCAGTGATGATGATAAATGAATTTCAAGGTTAGGTACGTTTCGAGATAGCTGTCGGCTGTTTGTCAAGAAAAAATATTGAAGATGATCCATGTTGAACAAATAGACATCACAAGAATTGCCGCGTGATCGGTTTTAGCTAACGATGGTTTTAGCTAACGATGGATATTATGTTTTATACTGGGGGGTCCGCGAGCAACTTTTAATGGTGAATAGGTAGATGGTATCTCGGGAAGACAAAAAAAATTTAATGTGGGCTGAGGGTATTAGTTTCTAAAGCCGGGCCCAGATGAGTGTAATGCGAACAGCGAATACCACAAATCATAGGGAGTTTTATGATTCGAGACAGCGCTCTTTCTGCTCAGTCAGAACTCGGTTTTCAACTCGAACGATGTATTTGAATGTATTATTCGAGGCTGAGCTTGAGTGCCGTCCATACTATTCGCCGATTCGTTTATCAAATTTTAAGGCATTTGCTGTTCGGATTACTTTCATCTGGACCCGGCTTAAGGTAGAGGGTGATTTATTGTATTTCGCAGAACCTTTGCATGTCTATAGCTCTTGAACCATTCAACGTATTCCCTTCAAATTTGGCAGGTTTGTCGTCTTAGGCCATTGAACTATTTATGTGAACCAAACCGAAATAATACAAATCAAGGTTAGAAATTTTTCATTTCTAATTCCAGGTCTGATAAAACTGTACATTGAGTATCAATTGGTCGTAACTTTCATCGGATTTTGCATAGATGTTTGGTTTATTATTTGATAAAATCAAATAATAAACCTTAGTGATCGACCAACAAAAAAAATATTTTAACCCCCCCTGAAAATTTCACAGTTTACGTTTTGGAGTATGTAGATTTGAATGACGAATAAAAAAAAATCCGTCCGTCCGCCGTCCGTTGTCCGGGGCATTTCTTTGAAAGTACTGAACCGAAATCCGTGAAACTTTGTACAAAAATCGTTCGTCGCTCGGGATTGATCCTCCAAGCTTTTTAGCAGGATCGGTGTAGCCTAAGGGCTCAAAATTGGGGGTTGGAGGGAAAAAAAATTATTTCTCGAAATCTTACCACCGAATTTTCATGAAACTTCCTATGTTGATTACTGTTGCATATCTCAACCAAAAAATTTTCACCAGGATGATTTCCGTCCAGTGGTTCCTGAGGTATAAACAAAAATGCTGCAAATGTTGGGGTGAAGAACCAATGAGTTATGAACAATATATAAGTTTTATTTAAGACATCAATGGTATTGGGTTATTCAACTGAGCAAATAATGAACCCTTGTGTAAAATTTGCAACGTTTTACTTCGAATATTGTTTTCCACGTGAACGGAACACCAAACGTCAAATTGAACGCTCATGATTTTTGAGACTTCTTGATTTTGGCAGAACTTTCTGACGGCCATAACTTCGGCACCGTTCAACTGATTCGTACCAAATTTGGCAAGCATTGTCATCATTGTCGAAGTTTTTTTTATGAATCATACCGAAATAGTAAAAACCAGGACTCGGAAATTTTGATTTTTACCTCCAGGTCTAATGAAACACCTGTACAAGAACTATCAATTCGTCGTCAATATCATCTGATTCTGCATAGATTTTCTCTTAAATACTGTTTTCCACGTGCACGTGACACGAACAACAATTTTTTTCTTCGAAAATAATTTAACGCTTATGAGTTTGAGAGCAGACAACGGGCGCTATCCTGTTTGGTGTTTTGGAAGTGCGGGATGCCTTCTACAATATTCTTTCACCGTTAGTCGTCCATTCGAATTGCAAAAGCCACGAAAAAGTACCATATCATAATACAAAACTTTCGAAAAATAAGTTATCTCGAGCGAAAAATCTCAGAATATAGTAAGCAGCAACAAAATTTTATTGATGAGAAATGTTGATTGATATTTCATGTACAGAGTGTTTCATTAGACCTGTAAGTAGAAATCGAAATTTCCTAGTCCAGGTCTGTACTATTGTATGGCCACGGCAAACTGCGTAAACACAATAACTTCCGAAAGAAACAACTTAGAAACCCGATATTTGTAGAGGTTTGGACCTTGATTACGAAGGCCGAATTCGTGAATGGGTAAAATCCACCCAATGATTCCGCAGATATATCCATCCCAAATTTTATTTTCCCAATATTTCCAAAAATACAGATCAGATCGAATTGAAATCCAGTACTTCATTGAAAAATTACGGTTCGAAGGTTCATACAGAATTTAATGAGGATGATATGATAGGAAAATCACAAAAAATGTTTTCAAATTGTTCTAATGACACGATCATCACGAAATTTCGCATAAAGTTGTCTTTCAGCATCTTCAAACTAGCTGCGAAGTTTTATCAGGATTGAATCAGTATTTCTCGAGTTATACCGAAAAACACAACGATATCGAGAAGAAAACCTCGAAATTCGACGAATTTTTTCCCGATATCTCCAAAACTTATGATCGGATCGAACTGAAATTTGGTACCCTGCTGTGAAATATGAAGCTCAAAGTCTGAGTGGAATTTTTTTTCGGATATGATGAATGGTCTCCGAAAAAAAAATTTTGAAAATTTTTTTTTAAATTTACTGACAATATGATCCTGACAAAATTTGGCCTGAAGTTGCGCGTCGTTATACTCCACCTAATTGCAAAGTTTGAATCCAATCGCTCAGGTAATTTCTGAAATAAAAAATAAATATTTTCAAAATTTCAAGTGGCTGTAACTCCGAAACTATTCGACCGATTTGGCCCATGAACGAACTTAACCGCGGCAACCCAATGCGCGACCTACCCTGAAAGTTTCAAGTTGCTAGCTCACTTCGTTCGACAGTTATCGTGTCCACGGCCGGCCGGAATCGATTTTGACACCGGATTCGTCATCAGTGAGTCCAATCTAGGCGTTTGAGACCATTTTCGGCTCAATCATCGAAAATTACACACATTTGGACACAACGATAGCACGCTGTTCCCCTAGAAAACGCGCGCAAAAATCGAGAACTGAAGAAATTTGGACAAATCGATAGCATCATGTTCTCCAGAAAACGCTCGCAAAAATTTTAACGAATACTTAATCAATATTAGTTGCCACGGTTGGCCATCAAGATATCATTGAGTTATCATCGGATGGTGCGATTTTTTATGTCGCAATATTATTCCGATCGCGCGTTAGACGTTTGCCGTATTTTAATTCGCTTGAAACGTCAATGTCATATGAATGGCATTTCTGTCATTACAATACATAACTGGGTCTAACCTTGGTGCGATCCCAAAGAAATATCGACCTGAATTAAGGTTCATTTTTACCAAACATCAATTATTAAATACCATATCAATTATATATCACATGCTTCGCACTGATTAGTCCGTCGACATCATATATACCCTTGTAGTTCGGAAATTAGATATTTCTAAAACGGAAATGGTGCTGCCAAGAAGGACACGCCCATTTCGGGCTGTCGTTGAAGCTTTGAAATGTTGAGCTAGAAATTCCTGTTGACTTACTTTTCCTTTCCAATCAGAGTTTCCTGTCAATGTTCATTCATAATGGGTTTTGTGTGCTGGAAGCGACCTAAAATTGCCTGGGGATTTTTGAGAGGTGAGGTTCAATTTTCGCTTTTAATTATTTCAGAAAAAAAATCCGAATATTTGCTACCATTGGGAAATCGTTGTCAATGGAAGATTTTTCGAAAACAAATTTGAATTATGACTTAAATGACAGACCGAATTTTATATATAAGAGTTTCTATGATCCATCATCTACCCTGTTTTTTGCGCGCTTATTCTGTGGATGAGGAGCCTTTTCGTCCAAAAACAGTCGGTATTTTTTCAAATCGTAAGCACAAAATTGCCTCGAATGATCATTTGATTGAGAAAAATCAGTATCACAAATTAAGGTTTATCTTATCCATTCATTTCGCTGAACTAAAATAACCTTTAGAAAATTCTAGAAATGTATGCAGCTTTTGCGCGTCTGTTCAAATTTGTGCCAAAGCGGTCACCTTTCCACGTATTGACCCCTGACAAACGCAGCTTCACTTCCAAATGGAAAGATGTGGTGATCTTCTTTTCATATGTTCCTCACGAAATTCTGCACGAACCTTCAAGCTGTCATTTCCCAATTAAGTAGTGAATTTCGATTCGATCCAATTTATATTTTACCCATTCCCGAATTAGTCTTTCGTAATTGAGCCCCAAACCTACTCTACGAATATCGAGTATCTTTATCGGTTGTTCCGGAGGTCATTGTGTTTACGACCGGCCGTGAGGACGAACTACTAAGAAAATTTCATGAGTAAAATGTAATAAGGAGACCGCAGAGTATAGAATATTGTGTATCAGCTTCATCAAACTAGTTATCAAGTTCCATCATGATTTAATCAATATTTTTGAGTTATTCCGGAAATTCCAACGATAAGGAGGAAAAAACTACGAAATTTGACATTTTTCCCCAAAATTATTATAGGATCGAACTGAAAATTTGTGAAACCTTGTAAAATATAAAGAGTAGGGTCAGTGCGAAATTTTTCCCAAACATGAAAATATTTACGGGAAAAAAAAGTTTTCGAAATGAATTTCAAAATAATTTTTCTACATTTAACAACCACAATATCCCAAAAAAAGTCGCAAAAAATGTGCTTCCTTATGCTTCAACTAATTGCCAAGTTTCAATCCAATCGCTCAAGTGGTTCCTGAAACATTAGTGGAATATCCTCAAAATTTCAAATGACTATAATTCCGAAATCGTTCATTCCGTTCAGCCCATGGAAGAACTTATCCGTCTCATTTCGAAATGCTACCATTTCTGAATGTTACGTTCATCAGATGAAAACTTACACATTTTTCGTGTTTGCGAATGTACGAATGAATCATGACGACATCATGGAATGATCCACGATGCAAACATGGTGTGCTCATCTGAAAAAAAGTGACGTCAGCAAGATTAAAATACAAGGAAATATATTTTTTTTGCTTTGAATTTGCATGTATTTCTATACGTCATCATTTGTACGTACGATTACAGATGAGCACACCATGTTTCTACATCATGGTATTTACCTATGATGACGTCACTTTTTTATTCAAATTTAAAGTACAGAATATGTATTTCCTTGAATTTGAATGAAGAAAAGTGATGTCATCATTGGTAAATACGATCACAGATGAGCACACCACGTTTTACTCACATCATGGAATGATTCATGATGTAAGTAAAACATGGTGTGCTTATCTTCTCCTCTGTGATCGTATTTACCAATAATGACGTCATTATTTCATTCAAATTCAAAGCGCAGAATATAGATTCCCTTGAATTTGAACGAAAAAAGTGACGTCATCATTGGTGAATACGATCACAGATGCGCAGATGAGCACACCATGTTTTACTTACATCATTGAATGAACCATGATGTAAAAAACATGGTGTGCTCATCTGAAAAATGTGTAACGTTAGCTAGCAGAAAATACAAGGAGTTGTATTTTATTGTGCAAATTCGAAGCATAGAATATATAACTCTTTTTATTTTCTTCTAGCTGATGTCACTCACTTTTCAGATGAGCCCACCATGTTTTTTACATCATGAATGAACGATGTTGGCTAATTGACCATAGAATAATTCTGTCATCGAGTCGAAACAGAAATATCTCAAGTAGTCCATGATGTTCTCTGTCAAAACTTCTCACGCTTTTTAACCTATCTCTATTCACCATTCATATATTTGATAGATTCGGGAGAAACTTCAATTTGGTGTTGTTTTGAGATGTTCTGAAAAAGTGAGTTTTTTTCATTCCTCTAATATCCATAATTCAGCCTGTTAATATTCAGATGAAACGTTGAAGCAAAATGGCCAAACGGAGAGATACTCAGGAAACTTTGGATGATGACAGCAATCATTTCACTTTGTCCCCAGCGAAAGTTCAATCAGGTACTTACTTAATTCACTTTCCTCTTACGTACAGACATACGAAGTATGAACTTTTTTCGGTTCCAATATATTCTATATTCAGTCTCATTTGAGCACTATGAACGATATCGCACCGGCAACTCCATACTCGCATTTTTTGAAATATCAAAGACATGTTGAATTTGTGTAGCACACCCAATATCTAAGAAAAGTACTCAATGATTTTGGTTTATTATTTGATGAAATCAAATAATAATCCTTAGTGATCGACCAACGAAAAAAAAAATTTCACCCCCACTGAAAATTTCACAGTTTACGTTTTGGAGTATGTAGATTTGAATGAACGAATAAAAAAAAATTCGTCCGTCCGCCGTCCGTTGTCCGTGGCTTTTCTCTGGAAGTACTGAACGGAAATCCTTGAAACTTGGTAGAAAAATCGTGTGTCACTCGGGGTTGATCCTCCAAGCTATTCAGCAGGATCGGTGTACCGTAAGGGGTCTAAATAGGGGGTTGGGGGGAAAAAATTATTTCTCGAAAATTTACCACCGAATTTTCATGAAACTCTGAACGTTGATTACTGTTGCATAACCAAACCTAAAAAATTTTAACCGGATGATTTCCGACCAGTGGTTCCTGAAATATGAAGGAAAACGCTGCAAATTTCCAAAAATATCGAAAATGAATCATCGCATTCGGTTCTTAGTTGTTTAAAATATCAACGGTATATTGAGGTATTCAACTAAGAAAATAATAAACCCTTGTGTTAAGTTTGCAGTGTTTTTTTTAGTTATCCTGCTGAATAAAGTAGATGGATAATGGTAATAAAATAGCTTATACCTATACGAAATTTTGTGAAATTAGCGAATCTGCAATTTGAGCTTTAAACTAGCCAGGATCAAACCAAGGATTAAAAATAGGACCACTTCTGATTGGGAAGGTCGAATTTCCATCATGAGTTTGTTTCGTTAAAATCACCCCCATGAAGGTGGTATTATTCTCCAACATTTTTTGCACTGGAAAGAAATGTCGAGTGTTGGTTATTTCGAAAGCTATTCATGTTCTTAGTTGAACTAACCGCCAAGTTTTCGGTTAGGGAGAAGTAATTCTTATGGCGACATTGCTCCGAAAAAACAACCAAATGCTTCGATTCTGAGTTGTGGGGGGCGGAGGTCACATTTCCGTTGCGACACCCTGTATAATTTATAACTATGGACATAAAAAAACCATCGAATTCTTTTAGCACTACCATTCCGTTTAAATTATATTTCGAAAGATTAATTCAGTTCATTAATTGCCCTAGGAGGAGAATCTGATTGCAAAAATCTTGACAAATTATCTGCAACATATATATAACATTTATCACACAAACTCAAAAACTTGAAATTATTTTACGAACTATACCGATTCTGCAAGGCACATTACAGATAACGTTTTGAGGTATAGGAGTTTGGTTTTGAAATGAAACTCATGATCGAATTTCGTCTACCTATTCCAAACATTTCTGACACCTATTGATCAATTTTTATCGGCTACTTAGCGATTTTAGTTATAATACAATAGTTTTGAAGTTATGGGTGATAGCTTTCGTTTATGTACATATATTAGAGGACATTTTTTGGTATTACTCTATCACGTTTCGTTTGATTCGCAAGGAAACATTTTATATGGCTGGTTCGAATCAATTTGTAACCCTGCAAGCGTGATTACAGCAACCGTACACTTGACCTTTTTATTCGCTTGTTCTAGAGAACAGCGCGTTATAATTTCGTCACGATGTCTGCAATTTTCGAATTTTGAGCCGAAAATGAACGATTGGGTTGAACACCCTGAAGAAGAATCCGTGCTCAAATTCAATTCTGTCCGACGGTATGTACTCTTACTTTTGAAAGGAAGGACCTGGAGTTCTTCCGGAAGTTATTGTGTTTACGGTCGGCCTAACGGCCGGAGTAGGTTTGGACCTTAATTACGAAGGCCGAATTCGTGAATGGAAAAATGACAGTTTGAAGGTTCATACAAAATTTAATGAGTATAATATGATGAGAAGATCACAGAATATTAAATATTAAAAAAAATAAACAAAAAATAATTTTGTTTTCGAATTGTTCTGATGACACGAGCATCACGAAATTTTGCACAATGTTGTCCATCAACATCTTCAAACTAGCTGCGAAGTTTCAGTATTTCTAAGATTATACCGAAAAAAAAAACATATCGAGAAGAAAAACAGGAAATTCTACTAATTTTTTCCCAATATCTCCAGAACTAATAGCCTTATCGAATTGAAATTTAATACACTGATGTGAAATATGAAGTCCAAGGTATAAATGGAATTTTTCTCGAATATAAACAGCAGTTTCAGAAAAAAAAATTTTTGAAATTTTTTAATTGAGTAACCATACGATTTCAAGGAAAGTTCGAGTTTCAATCCGATCGCTTCAGTAGTTTTTGAAATATGAGGGAATTAACCTCAAAGTTTCAAATGGCTATAACTCCGAAACTATCTGGCCGATTTGGCCTACGAACGAACCCAACCGCGGCATTCCGATGCGCGAACTACCCTACAAGTTTCAAGTCGCTAGCTGGCTTCGTTCGACAGTTATCGTGTCGTCGGTCGGCCGGACAGAATCGATTTCGACACCGGATTCGTCATCAGTGAGTCCAACCTAATCGTTTGAGACCATTTTCGGCCTACAATTGTTTTCCTAGATATGGATGGTGTTGACTTCTGGTGGTGTACACCCTTTGCAAGGCTATTTGCGAGTTTTCAATTGTCATTCGTCATGTATGAAATCAATATTCCTCTGTTGGTAGGGCGCAAAAACCATATGGTTCATTTAGAATTGGTCAAGAATAGAACCTTGTTGGACCCCTCCCTGCTTGTCAAAAGCACCATATAAACGAAATATTCATCTCCTACGTTTATATATTCGGAATTGAGATTTGGCAAACTAGACTCATTCATGTTTGTGTGTCACGATATTATGTTTACTTTTAATCGCATAATGCCAGGTATTATCACCGCGAAGTTGATAACTCTACTCATTATGGTAATCCAGAAACCCAACGAGGTAATAGAATTACATATTTATGTTTGAATCCTGTTTGAAGTATAAATACGTGTGGGAGAGAACCTACTCTTTTGATGTTGCTGAAAAGTGCCAATGTATAAATAGACTATTTTATGGTGATTTCAATAGTTGAGAAGAGTAGAATGTTTATGATTGAAGTTGGTCGCTGATTTGTATGGAACAAATTCAACTCTTATAGCTTGGTCCAGATGAGTGTAATTTAAATTTTTGGTTTATTACCACCGAATTTTCATGAAACTCTCAACTACTGTTGCATAACTGAACCTGAAAAATTTCACCTGGATGATTTCCGACCAGTGGTCCCTGAGTTATAAAAGTAACGCTGCAAATTTTGGTTAGAAAAATCAATGAGTAATGAATAATATACAGGGTGTATCTGATGATACCGAAAAAATTTAGGGGGTGATTCTGTGATGGAATTCAAGGTAGGTATTTGGTATGAAATTTTTTGAAACCAAGCATACTTTAGTGTTGAAAAAATTCCAAAATCTGTAGTTTTATTGACAAATAACATTCACCAAATTTTGTGTCTGAAGCTTGATTTACAGGGAACATAAAAAAGACAAACAATTATTTTTGTTAATCTTCAGATTGTTGTAACTTTTCCGAGGGGAGGATTTACAAAAAATGTTATACCAAATACCTACCTTGATTTTCATCACAGAATCACCCCTTACGTTTTTTCGGTGTTATTCAGATATACCCTGTAGAACCCCTTATTTCGGACTGTACTCCATCTAATTTCTGGAAAATCAATGAGTCCAGACTATTTTCACTCACTTCATTTTAAGTGAACGTACATTTACGACGACTCTGTTTCCTTGCTTAAATTTACCTTGAACCCGGTCACTTTATTGTTACTTGGATCAAACCTTGTACGCCATAATTAACCATCATTTAGTTATTCCAGATAGTGAATTATTAGTTCTATTCGTGTTTCTCCGAATTTTTATCGAATAAATTTTAGAACTACCTACATATTCCACCCAATTATCGAGTATGAAAAACTGCAATTTCTCATGACTGGACACTTCGTGACTTTTTTTTTTGGTAATAGACAGGCTTTCGTTTCGCAGACCGTTGGACTATTAAAAGTTTGTATTCATCTAGGTCCTAGACCTAGAGCTATGTGAAAGAGTATTCATCAACTCAGCAGTGTACCCATGTAGGCAAATGAAAATTTAAAACGCTATAACTATGAACTTTACAATTGAAGAAGAATGAGTTATTGCAAAACTTAAGTAAAGCGCGGTGTCAGGCAGGTGGATAAAATTTCACCCTAGCAATGGAAAATGATCATGAGATTTCATATTTTTCCTCGTTATTGATATTTCTGAAATGATTCAACCAGTACTCATCCAAACATGATAATATTATTTTGAAAATATGGTGAACGTGGTGACCGTGCAGAAGGACAATTCTAAAAAAATTTATTTTTTTTTCAAATCTTCTATATTCTGCAATATTCTATACATATTACTTCCACGAAATTGAGCATCAACATTCAGGCTGTCATTTTTCAATCGATTACTGGGTTTGGATTTCGTATTTTTGAAACTATTTGGAAAATAAAATTTCAAATAGGTATATCTTCGGAATTGTTGGGTGTATTTTATCCATTGACCAATTCGGCCTTCGTGATTGAGATGCAAACCTAGTCTACAAATATCGAGTTTTCAAATTGTTTCATACGGAAGTAATTATGTTCACGATCGGCAGTGTAATCGACCATATACCCAATAACTTTCGAAAGAAATGACTGAAAAACTCGATATTAGTAGAGTAGGTTTGGGGATTAATTACGAAGGTCAGATTCGTGAAAGGATAAAATGCGCCCAATGAACAGCGAATGAATTAAAATTTGATGAACGATTCGGCGAATAACGTGGACGGCACTAAGCTCAGCCTCGAATAGTACATCCAAATGCATAGTTCGAGTTGAAAACCGAGTCCCGACGGAGCAGAAAGAGCGCTGCCTCGAACCATAAAAGTCCCTGTGATGTATTGCATTAACTTTTCGCATTAAGCCGGATGAGTGTAATACGAACAGCGAATGTTATAAATCACAGGAACGTTTATGGTTCGAGGCAGCGCTCTTTCTGCTCCGTCAGGACTCGGTTTTCAACTCGAACGATACATTTGAATGCATTATTCGAGGTTGAGCTCGAGTGCCGTCCACACTATTCGCCGAACCGTTCATCAAATCTTATTGCATCGCTGTTCGGTTTACTCCCATCTGGACTTTAATGATGTTGCAAAATTTCAACTCGAATCAACACTTCATGAAACATTTGTCATGAGCTCTCCGACTAAAACAAGCGAGTTGAAATTGTTATAAGTTGCAAAAGGTCCAGCACCACCAGTATATTTTTTCCATTCCTGTTCATTATTTCCTTGAACGGGAACTTTCGAAATAGCAATTATCCGGATATTAAATATGCGAAATGAGTTTCACTCAACGCGTGCTATTCGCTTTCGGGCGTCTATTTTGAGATCACTCTAAGCGACGCAAAAAAACGACGACGCGTAGTTTGTTTCCGTTTTTGCGGCGTCGAAAGAAACGGCGATTCTGTTGTGTTTTTCTGCGATTTGTTTCCGATGATAATCTACACGTATGTCCTTTATTGTACTTTCGGGAAAATCGTCAACCTTCTATTGGTGGACCTGGGAACAGGTGAATGGATTTTGTGATGTGATTGGTTTGAATTTTAATTTGTTCACTGAATTGGTCGTGTGAGTTTCTTTCGTGGAAATCCTGAAACTTTTTTTGTTGTCTCATTCTTTGTTGTTCCTTCGTGTTTTATCTAGTTTTGAATTTTGTTTCGGTGTTGTTCGTTGAGTATATCATTTCTTAAGTATCGATTGAAACTTATTTCGGTAGAATTTCGTATGATTTTTGAGGATTTTTCTGAATTTTCATTCCCGATATCTGTAACAAAACTATTAAAAATTAAATGAGGATTGTTTTTTTATGGAAAACGCCCTTGCGGATTGCAGGTTTGAACGATTCGTCAAAGGCAGTTTCTTGGAAAACAGTTTGCATAATGAACAATACAGGCATAATATAAACGATAAACAAAGCGAACTGTAACTTTTCATCAAACAAGGGAGAAAATTTTTAGAATTATTTCTTTCGACTTTCGTTTTGAAACTGGTCAAATTGACATTTTCATGAAATCACAGCAACACAGATTATTTCAATTAAATTCAGCCAAATAGGGTACATTTCTACAGAACAATGAGAAATATTACTTTCTCCATTTAAAAAAATGCAAGAGGACTCTTCAATTTTTTTAATTATCTGATTTTGACATCAGTATTTTTGTATTGTCCCAATCTATCATGTGATTCCCAATGGTCGAACATACATGGTTGGCTCTTTGGGATTTTTGTATGTATCATTTCCTTTAGTTGTTTTTGTGCCCTCGTTTTCTGATATCTAACGTTCGAGATGGTTCCCCTGTTAATGTCTATCCACAAATACAGGGAATACTATAAATACCATTTTTCGATTTTTGCTTCTCGTTAATTGGTTTGGTTTTAGTTAGTTCGAAGTCCCAAAAAGAAGAATCGAAAGAAATAATTAAAACAATTTTTTCGCTGGTCTGATATAAGAGCCAGATTTGTACTCTGAAACATCACAGTTGGCTTTGTCTATCTTTTATATTATTCCTGTATTGTTCATTATGCAATCTGTTTTTCAAGAAACTGCCTTTGACAAATAGTTCTATCCTGCAATCCTAAAGGGCGTTTTCCAGGAAAAAATCAATTTTATTTAATTTTTAATATGTTCTGTCTCAGATATTGGGAGTGAAAACCCAGAAAAAATATAAGAAATATATCTGTTCTTCCTATTATTCATATTTTGGGCTTCTGTTTTGCCTTGATGCTGTTTGTAAGCATGATTACTTCTGGAGAAGTGAATATAGTTTCGAAATTCATAGAGTAGCCTTCAGGGAGAATTTGCTTGGAAGCTTAAAGCTTGTGCGATTTAGGACATCGGTTATTTTTTTATAGTTCAATAAATGGACCCAAGTAAAATTGAGTCGTTAGATCTGTAGATGGATGCTAATTATACATGGTGCACTCTGACATTTTGGGCCAGACCGAATCTCAGAGTAACAAACAACATTGAGGAAGCATACGTCATATTTAGAAGGCGAATGCTGTCCGCAACATTAGATAGAAAATTTGACACTTTGACCGCAATCAAAACAAACTTGTTAACAAAGCAGTTACCGACCTGTGATACGGTATTTCACTCAATTCACGGGATTCTCCACATTTTGCGGACACCCAAAAACTGCGACAGTCCCTCTATGCTGTTTGTTACAAAGTCATAACTTTTGAATTCAATAATTATTAGTACGCAAAAAATTTATTAACTACATTTTCATGAGAGTTTTTTGAGATATAAATTATCGAATCAAAAGTTCATCAGTAACATCAAACTAGGCCCATTTCGTAATAACCGTAATTCTGGTTTTGCCTCCTTGTTAGTTTTTGCATGATAACGCGCAACTTGTCTTGTTGAGACCATTTGATTAATAAATTCAAAAAATATTCTTCGAATTTTTTTCGGACATATCAGATCTTAAAATGATTTATATAGACACCTGAAATTCTATATTTCACATCAGTTTACCGGATTTCATTTTGATCCGATTTCACTTTCAGAGATATTGGAAACAAATATGTCGAATTATGTAGTTTCTTCCTCGGTATCATTGTTATTAATAATTTATCAAATGCTACGGATCCAATCATAATGAAACTAAGAAACTAGTTTGAGAAAGCTGATGCTTATCTTTGTGAAGGATTCAAAAATATGTTTTCAAATATTCTCTTCTATGCTCTCTTCGTATCATATTATTCTTACGAAATTCTGCATAAACCCTGAAGCTGTCATTTTTCAATCAAACACTGGGTTTGAATTCGATATAATTCGCATGTTTGGAAATATTTGATGATTTTGAATGAGTATATCTGCGGAATCAGGTGGATTTTAGCTATTCACGAATTTAGTCTACGTAATTGAGGTCCAAACATTCTTTACAAATATCTAGTTTAGTCTGAATTTGAAAGGTGACAGCAATTTGGAGATATTGTGTTGTTTTCGACAACTTCGCTAACGTTTCGGATAAGTTTTTATCCTTTTTCAAAGCTGTAAATGTATAATAATATCAATATAATAGTTGGTTGGTGAAACAGATCTCCGCTCACCTCGTTATTACAAATTCAACAAATATTTCTCTATTTATGTGAATGGCAGTCTTGTCGCTCTGTTGTTAATTCAAAAGTGAGGTTATGTGATGTCAGTCAGTCTGTTTTACTTATCAAGTGTCGTGCTTTTCTTATTTTTATGAATGAGTTGACAAATCTGTCCCCACAACCGGTTTTCTCAAACCAAAACTGCAAACCAAACACGTTAAAAGTATAGAACGAACAAACACATACAGAGTGTAACAGCCAAATGGAATAAATTCGATAAGGAATAAATGAGGGCGTGTTGGGAAAAACGCTCGGACACGTCGATTTGTAATTTTAAATGCGCATATTTTTCAAGAAAATAATATTATATAGGATGTTCCATGTGACCGTGGCCAATACCAACTTTCTTATTTCAAATGCAACCCCCTGTATATTATTTATTTTTTGGATTCTTCAGAGAATTCTGGACACAATTCATGCACAATGTCCTATACCTATCTTTAACTTTTTCGGTAATATTAAGTGATTTCAGATTCAGTGCAACAATCAACGTTTTAAATAAAAATTATTTTATTTCACAAATTCGGTACATTACACTTAAAACCTAATAAGTAATACTGATTATTTCTCAATAATTAAAAAAAAACATTAATGTCAATGAAGGAAATGTTCAAAATGCTCGCCGCGAACGTCTCGGCAACATGCTAATCTGGTGTAGAATTGTCTTCTAACGTTACTCAACATTTCTGAAAACACTTAATATTTCCGAAAAAGTTGAAAATAGGTATTGGACATTGTACATGAATTATGTCTAGAATTTTCTGAAGAATCCAAAAAATAAATAATATACAAGGGGTTACATTTGAAATAAGAAAGTTGGTATTGGTCGCATGGAACACCCTATATAATTTTATTTTCTTGAAAACTATGCGCATTTAAAATTACAAATCGACGTGTCCGAGCGTTTTTCCTAACACCCCCTCGTTATCGAATTCATTCCATTTGGCTGTTACACTCTGTATGTAAACAGTTGAAATATTCAAATAATCATAAAATGGTTATTTAGGTATCTATAATATTTAAAATAGCCGAAACGGTTAAAACACTAGAGAACAAACCACATTTTTCACATTCAAATACACAAACAATTATTGTTTTTGTCCCCCTCATGTCTAACAACCCTATCGTCACCATGCATCAAGTTCGCATATATTGAACTTGAATGTTGTGTGTCTTCCCTGAAATTAACCGCATTGTTTGTTTTAATGCGTATGATTTCGCATATTAATCTTGCGGTTCGATATCCAAAATACTGACACTGTCGAAGTTGAACCTCTGTCTTTTTGCGTATGTGTGTGGGGTTAGGGCCGTTTTACTTGTTTTGTCACGGTTTGTGTTGTCATTCTGGTGTTGTCATATTCTATTCTGTAAAAGTTGTTTCGTCAAAGAAGTTGTTTATGCCAACTTAATGTATGGTAGTAATAGGGTTGCTCGGGCATGAGGGCCGAAAATAATAGTTGTTCGTGTATTGAATGTAAAAATGTGTTTTGTTCTCTACTGTTTTAACCGTTTTGACTATTTAAAATATTTTAACTAGTTTAATCATTGTATGATTGTTTGATGATTTCAACTGTTTGAATATTTGTTTTTTCTATACTTTTAACGGGTTTAGTTCTCAGTTTTGGTTTTAGAAGACCAGTTGAGGGGACAAATTCGTCAACTCATTCATAAAAATAAGAAGAGCACAAAACTTGGTGAGGAATACTGACGGATTGACAACAACAGCAAATAACCTCACTTTTAAATTAAGAATAAAGCGACAATATTGTCATTTACATGAATAAGGAAATATCTGTTGAATGCCTAATAACGAGGTGAGCGATGGATCTGTTTTACCAACCAACTATTATATTGATATAATTTTATATTAAAAGCCTTGAAAAAGGATAAAAACTTAACTCTCAATAAATACTTGTCCGAATTCCTGTCACCTTTCAAATTCGTTTTTGCATATGGATATAATCAATAACAGATATCTTGTTTTAAAGTTTTTTTTCGGATGCTATTATGTTCACGATTGGCTGTGATTGGCTTGTATCAGCGCGTCCGAACTATAATAATGTCAGTTTCAGTACTGTGAATAACTATCGAAGAGCCTATCAAACACCTACATTCCGTCAAAATTAGATTTAAATTTGCCATAACATTACAACGCGAACATTCATATCAAGTTGCTTTAAGCATATCTAACAAGTAGAATCATTGCACTCTGATCTATTCTCAGAGTTTGTGCTGTGAAATGTCTGATGTTTCCTAGAAATGCATGTATAACGAGCATCCTCATCGCATCACCGTAGAAAATTGTTCGTGCTTTGTGTAGTATTCATTACGAGGGAATTTCAAACATTATTTGCGAAACTGACATAATCACAAAGTTTCAGTTCTTCATGACTGTCCTCGAACATATCCGTCGAAGTTTAACAAATTCTGCATAAAACGCACACGCAATCAGATCCTTTCACGCTCTACTTCATACTCAGAAAGAAACAGCTTAGACACGAGATATTTATAAAGCAGATTTGAAGCTTGAAACGGGGGTACAATTCGTGAATTGGTATAATCCAACCGACGATTCCTTAGATTTCTAATCCGAATTTTATATTTTCAATATCTCTGAAAATTAGAGACGGTAAAATCCACCAAATGATTCTCTAGATATGACTTTCCTCAAATTAACTTAAAAAATGTGTATAAAATGAAACCCCTTCATTTGCTACATTAAGTGGAACTACTTCAATCTAGTCAAGATATAAATTATGAAAGGAAACATTTACAACAAAATTATGCGAATTTTGTCTAGTGTCCAAAATTGTAGGAAACATATCGTTGTTTCTGAAAGGGTTTATATTTTCGTTGCAAGAGAATGCGGAGATATTCTGCATCTTAACATTCACAATTTCCGCCAAAACTGTATTCAGTTGCAAAGTTAACAAAATGAAGTAATGATTGGTGGTAGTGAATTCATTGCCGAGAAATTTTCAGAAAAATAAAAATAAATCTCAAATTTTCCTTCAGATATCTTGAAACCAGAGTTCCAGTGAATAAATTCCACTAAAAAGTTTTAGAAATTAAAATTGTTTTCTATCGTAAATGAATTTCAAGAAGAACCTTTAAGAACCATGCTTTGACACCGCACCAACAATAATCTGAGTATCCATGTAGATCTCAATAGTTCCATTTCAGTTGTATTTCACTCTATCGTAGACTTGTTCCATCGAATAGCAGAGGTGAAGTAAATCACATCGATAAATTCTTGCCAAACTTTCGTAAGCCGCTACGTAGTACTTTGCGGCTTATGATAATTAGCGAAAATGTATCGACATGATTACATTCGGGTGATCTGGGCGGTCGCAAGATTGGTTCAGGGTGTCCAATCCATTGTATCGGATACTTCAGACCCCAATTTTGAACTTGTGGTTCAATACTCACTAGTGATTTTGCAATAAGAACTGACTCATCTTTTAGGAAAACAGCCATAAAGTATTAAATGCCTATGAGTTCAACAATGTTTGGGTTTTATGTACTCAACAGATGAGACATCTTAGACTAACCCTAGGACCCCCCAAGATCAATCTACTAAAATCTTTTAATGAACTTCACTTGGGCTATTAGAACACGTTTAAGCAACAGCTGCAACTGATATAAAACAACTAAGACGGTGTGTGTCCACATGATATTAGAGCATCGTTGTGAACGGGGCCATATCACCATGTGAAATATCCTTCTTGATAGAATATCTGTCATATCTGCACCAGAGAGGATAGAAAAACATCAAATTTTTTCTTTAATAATATTTGTAACTGCAGTTTAGTACTTGAAAACCTGGTTTGAAGATATTAATTGAGAGCAGACTTCAATTTTTTTTTTCATTTTTCTGCAAACTCCCAAGCAATGAGTTCGTTACTATCAATCATTGTTTCATCTGTGGGGTCGTGTGTCCTGTGAAATCAAACACGCAATAAAGAAAAGGGATTAGCCTGTTTATTTTACTGTCGAGTGTACAACAAAAGTGAATCGAAAGGCAATAAAATTCTTTTTGTTGGAAAACACAGGCTAACAATTCTGGTTGTAAATCTTCTTGCGTGCGGACAGGTAGTTCTTCGCTGGCGCCGGGTTGTGGTCGATCGTGGAGCTAGGGGTGCCTACCGCCGGTCGTTACTTCAGTCTTCGAGGGTGGTAAAAAGCCAGATGTTGGATCAGGAATGCAGCGTATAGAATTTCTTCTTAGCGGTGGCGTAATCGGTGGATGCAGATGGATTGGAGAGTGATTTTTGAGAGCGGAGCGAAACATATTTATACGATTTTTCGGAGATTTGAATTTCGGGTTTCGACTGCGCCTTTTTTTCCGTTTTTGTTGAAGTGGACGAATTCGCTACACATAATTTTATTTCGATGCATTTGCAACAGGATTTTTTCCTCAAAATTGTGTTAATTCAGGATTGATCGAAATATCTCCGCATTCTCTTGCAACAATAATGAAGACTGGACAAAAGCCCATATTTTTGTGGTAAACGCTCACATTCATGTGGTTATAATTTTTTTTCAGAAAATCAGGTTACTAGGATGAAAATAGTTGAAATTTAAATATGTTATTTCATCCCCATTCCTCGCAGAACTTCACCAGTTTATGAAAATTGCTTCATGCATCTACAGAAAGGCACTCATCAGCATTCAGTGAAAAAAGTTTCCGAATCAGTAATAATTTAGAGACATGGTATCCAAAACATCGAGGAAGGTAGCGATTTTTCACCAGTATTCAAAATGCCCATTATCTAGAAAACGGCGAAAGTTCACCTGAAATAATTTCGATTTCATCAGTGATCATTACCTATCACCAATTCAAAATTTGTTTGAAGTTTATCGGGCACCCTGTATACTTTGGTTACGCTATATGTACCTCGATATTTTTTTCGTGTCGAATGCATTTCATGTTTATTTACTCGATCACGACCTCGTTCTCATCTCAAAAATTGCCGCGGCAAACCTGTTTCTCTTCAAGTGGCAATCTCGAGACAATCGTCCATAATCAGTTTTCCGCCGGGACAATCCGTTTCTCAACGCCCGCACCTGCGGTAAACTTGGTTCGAATCGCATCGACGAACGTTCTGGAATAAATTATCGCCCCGTTCAGTTTTCATCGCGGAAATGGCGTTTTTCTCCCAACAATTCCATTCGACAATTCGTTGCGGTCTGCGAGATAAGACGCACACGCGCTAGCTATACAACAGACTTCGACGCTAACGGGTTGAACTTGGGGTTCACCGAATTCGACTGATAAGATAAAACAGGCCGGATAATTTGTCGAAAGTACCTACTATGAACGCGTAGGTTCGGTTCGGTAACCGACAGATGAGATGCGGCCGCGATCGCTTCATCTGATTAGATCGCGACGTGCGATTGGTTAAGAATGGAAGAGAAGTTTTCGGCGTTGTTCTGAAATTTACGTGATGGTTGGATCAGAATTATTGTACGATATGGGACAGATCATCGCCTTGAGCCCGCTCTTAGGAAGGCCAATATGTCAGTGAGTTTTATTTACGTTGTTGTTTCATGCACAATCATCGGTTTGGGAGTTACTCAATTCTTGGAGGGAATGACTGAAAAAGTCTGTGTGTTATCGTCGTTGCTTTTTCCTTTTCTAAACATGGGTTCCTCTCATCTATTGAATATTTTTTTCGTTTTCCATTTTTCCAGATCCGGCTGAGATAAAAACTTTGAGCATTAAAATATTTATCAACGTGCTAATACTCTCCTGCACTTCGTTTACTGATTCAACACGGACTACTGTTACTGTAGAATTGTAGAATGTGCACTGCTTGAAATTCTATGAAACTTGATTGTGGAAACTATTGTAGGTACTCACGTGATTCTTATGATTTGGTGCTTATTGCAGCGTTAGTGTAACGAAAATATTCCATAATACTTGACCATTGAAACACTGATCTGCCACTTGTATATTGACATTCTTGCAATGTCCATTTGTTTCCACCATAATTAACTCCACGAATTTCTGGAAACTCTGGTCCAAAGACATGAACACATAGTCTATAGTATGGTCACCAAATCGAGAATTAACTTTTTGTATTCTGTGGTCTTGATGAACGTGGGTGAAGCTTGATTCAAGGCCCGAACTATTCCACCAGTGAAAGCAGCCCCGAGTTTCCATGCCACCCGATTTCTTTCACGACCGCGATAGGTTCAGTGATACAAACGCTTGGCTGGCTGTCACATCCGGGCTGTGGCTGCTTCTGATTCAAAGAAATTTACGTGGATTGAATTTTTTTTAGCAACCATGAGCTAATATGGGAGCTTTATTTGGGGATTTGGTCGAGCAAGAATTAACCCCACACCCTCAAACTTTCGAAGGAAAAGTTCGAAGTCTTCAAAGTTCACGTAAACGATTTTTGTTTTCGGAAATATCGGCTTCTAAGGACGCTTTATAAGAATACAACAAATGTCCTCAGATTAGAAGCAGCCACAACCACGCGTTTGTATCACTGAACCTATCGCAGTCGTGGGAAAATTCGAGGCTGCTTTCACACTGGTCACTAGTTTGGGAGTGAATTCACAAAAACAGTGAAATTTCTCGAATTTTTAACGTTGATACTACCACCGAAAGAACCTACTTAGAAACTTGATATTGCAGAGCAGGTTTGTAGTTCGATTACAAAGCCCCAATTCCCGAATTGGTAAAATTCACCAAATGATTCTGCAGATATACATTCAAAATTTTATTTTTCCCAATATTTCTAAAAATACAGATTGGATCGCACACAAACCCAGTACTGAGTTGAAAAATTACAGCCTCAAGGTTCAGGTAGAACTTCGTGAGAACCATATGATTGGAAAACTGCAAAATGTTAAAATTTCTGTTTGGATTGTTCTAAAGGGACGATCATCAGAAAATTTTATACAAGTTTTTGCGTCAGTATTTGCCAGCAAGTTACCAAGTTTCATTATCATCGGATGATCATTTGGGGTTATTCCTCAAGGTCTTTATTGCGAGTTAATGAATACCGTTCGAGAAGAAGTTTGTCAAAAACCAAAAAACACCAAAAACATGTTACAGAACTTATAAATGTGAAATAGGAGATACTTATTTCATTGATGGATATTCACGTATACTTGAAGTTGATTAATAAATTCGATCTGAACATATAAGTGGACTGCTGATGAAAAAAGTATTACTGGTATTTTGGATGGGTATACCTGTGGAATCATTGGGTGGATTGAACCCATTCACGAATTCGATCTTCGTTATCAAGATCCAAACCTACTACAAATATCGAGTTCCCAAGTAGGGTTTCATCGAGACGAGAAATCTTGTCACGAAGTCACTTTCTCGTCTCGATCAATGTATATATTTTTCAACCTATAACATAAGGCCAAGACATCACCAAAATGCAGGATTTTGAATTTTTTCTTCAAAAATGATTACAGTAAAATACAGAGCTATATGCTAGAACTAAAAGCCACGTATGACGAAAAACCTACAAGTATCTGCTCAAAAATTCAGAATATTAAAATTAAACGACGAATTAATTTAATCTTTCATCCACACTAGCACCAGTCATCTGTTGAAAAAAAAAATTGTATCGATATCACGCAAATTATTTTATCTCAATATTAGACGTTGCAATACTACAGTGAATTTATTCGAAAATGGTGGCATGAGTCAGCCACAAAAATATCACAATAATGTTGAACTTATGGTAGTTTCCCTTTATAGCATTCCTTCACCCCGAACGGCTAGACTGACCGAATAATGTCGTATCAATCATGTTTCGAAGTTATAATTATTATCCTTTAATTATTGTTATAAAGAAATATGAAATAGCATTGGACAAGACTTCAAAATTATCAAGCATCGGTCAAAGCTTATTTTAGGAGGATTTCGCATTATTTTTCAGGTTTTTTTCTGGGTTCTCACAACTCAAAACGAAAAATCGAAAGAAAATGATTCTTAGAATGTTCTCCTTTGTCTGATGAAAGAGTCAGATTTGCACTCTGAAACGTCACAGTTCGCTTTGTTTATCCTTTGTATTGTTTCTGTATTGTTCATTAGGCATTATGTTCTCCGAAAAACTGCTCTTAAATATGAACAATTTTATTTAATTTTAAATAGTTCTCTTTCAGATTTTGGGTCTGAAAACCCAGAAAAAACCAAAAAAATTTCAAAAAGCACTGCCGTGAAGGCAGCAACTTTTGCGCGCATGTTCAATGTAGATGACCGCTTCAGCAACGAATTTGAACGTGCGCGCAAAAGCTGCTGCCTTCACGGCAGTGCTTTTTGAAATTTTTTTCTGATAAATTACTGGATTTCAATTCGATCATATCTGTATTTTTGGACATATTGTAAAAATAAAATTTTGAATGGGTATATCTACGGAATCATTGGGCGGATTTTACCCATTCACGAATTCGACCTTAGTAATTAAGCCCCAAACCTACTCTACAAATATCGAGTTTCTAAGTCGTTTCTTCCGGAAGTTATTGTGTTTACGGTCAGCCTAACGGCCGACTGCGTAAACACAATAACTTCCGAAAGAAACAACTTAGAAACTCGATATTTGTAGAGAAGGTTTGGACCTTAATTACGAAGGCCGAATTCGTGAATGGGTAAAATCCACCCAATGATTCCGTAGATATACCCAATCAAAATTTTATTTTTCCAATATTTCCAAAAATACAGATCAGATCGAATTGAAATCCAGTACTTCATCGAAAATAACAGTTCGAAGTTTCATACAGAATTTAATGAGGATGATATGATGAGAAAATCATATAAATTTTTTTTTTCAAATTGTTCTAATAACACGATTATCACGAAATTTTGCATAAAGTTGTCTTTCAGCATCTTAAAACTAGCTGTGAAGTTTAATCAGGACTGAATCAGTATTTCTCGAGTAATACCGAAAAAATCAACGATATCGAGAAGAAAACCTCGAAATTTGACATATTTTTTCCCGATATCTCCAGAACTTATGATCGTATCGAACTGAAACTTCGAGTGTGAGTATAATTTTTCTTGGATATGATGAATAGTTTCCGAAAAAAAAAATTTTTTGGAAAAAAATTTCGAAAAAAATTTTTTTTAAAAATTACTGACAATATGATCCTGACGAAATTAGGCTCAAAGTTGCGCGTCGTTGTACTCCACATAACTGCCAAGTTTGAATCCAATCGCTCAGGTTGTTTCTGAAATAAAAAATAAATAACTTCGAAACTTCAAATACCTATAACTCCGAAACTATTCGATCGATTTGGCCCATTAACGAACTTAACCGCGGCATTTTGATGCGCAACCTCTCCTGAAAGTTTCAAGTTGCTAGCTTGCTTCTGTCGACAGTTATCGTGTCTACGGCCGGCCGGACAGTATCGATTTTGACACCGGATTCGTCATCAGTGAGTCCAACCTAGTCGATTGAGACCATTTTCGGCTCAATCATCCAAAATTACAGACATTTGGACAAAACGATAGCACGCAGTTCCCCTAGAACATGCGCGCAAAAATGATTAAAAATTATTGTTTAGATCTGTATACTGATAATCATTGATCTAATTGTTCGTTCCCGATAGTGTTTCGAACTGGCTAAACTGGCCGGCATCGTAAAATTATTTTTTAGCATAGTTGTAACGCTCTTGTTCTAGTTATAGTTTCGTCAGAATGTCTGTAGTTTTCGAATTTTGAGCCGAAAATGGTCTCAAAAGATTGGGTTGGGGCCGTATTTATAGTTGCTCCTTGAGGCTTCCTTACTGAAGGCCCCCTTGAATTTGCTTTTCTATACAAACAAACTTGAATTTGTTTGCATAGAAAAGCAAACTCAAGGCAGCCCTCAGTAAGTAAGCCTAGAGGAGCAACTATAAATACGGCCCTAAGGGCCGTATTTATAGTTGCTCTTTGAGGCTTCCAAGCTGAAGGCCGCCTTAAATTTCATTACATAGAAAAGCAAATTCAAATCAGCCTTCAGTAAGGAAGCCTCAAGGAGCAACTATAAATACGGCCCGAACCCAATCTTTTGAGACCATTTTCGGCTCAAAATTCGGAAAATACAGACATTCTGACGAAACTATAACGCGCTTCAACTAGAACAAGAGCGTTATAACTATGCTAAAAAATAATTTAATGATGCCGGCCAGATTTGCCAGGTCGAAACACTAGCGGGAACGAACAATGAGATCAATGATTATCAGTATACAGATCTAAACAATAATCTATCTCGAAAAAAATCTCGAGTCTCGCAATTGAGACGAGACACGAAATTACGAATTTCGATAGGCTATGAGGATGACCTTACGAATTGTTGAACGATGAAAGAGAAACAAATAATGAATAGTTTAAGTAGAGAGTTTGTCAAATATCCCAAACAACAAAATAGATTTTCCAATTCTGGGTTTATCGTCCAGCTAATTGTTGTAGGGAACACAGTCAAAGGTGATGTTCCTGACGTGACGTAAGAAAACAATAACGGAGCCAACACAGAAAACACTATTTTCCTGACTCGCAAAATCGATAGATAGCTTCTGGGGACGTTCTAGAGAAAACTGAAAGAATCGGGACAAATATCAATATAAATATAATCGTTCGCCTGATATCATCAAGGGACATACAGGGACAACATTCGTCATTCTTATATTATCTTGAAATATTTGTGCAAAAAAAAAATGGAAACACAAATTGGTATCTATGAACGAAGTCCCATGATACTCAAGCTTATGCTCTCAAGGTGCTAAATGAAACAAGTGACTAGCACAATATGGAAATTGCAACCCGTAGGTATCAAATTAGGATTATTAGGAAGTTTTATAAAAACATTTTGTTCTTCACAAAATTCAAAGCCGCTTTTGGCGTTTACATTATAATCAGTTCAATGCATCGATATACAAAAACAACCATTGGGAAATTGGTTATCCCAATATATCCAAAAATAAAACGATTATTGACTGTGATGTCACTCTGAAAAATAAACTTCTTTTTCTCGTGTTGCATGGAAAGCGAAGCAGTGAGAAGGATAAATTTCCATAAGATCTCACAAATAAATCTCTCAACAATAGGCTCAGACGCGTCCAGAAATTTGCGGTCGCCATGTGGTAAATGAATTAGTATAGAAACGCCTCATAGCGCTCACCTGATCGCATGCTGCGGGTCATGCAGATTGTGAGCACTATGATGCGTTTCTCTACTAATTCACTTACCGCCGCCGGTTAGCAGTCGGGGATGTGGTGTGAGTCAAGGCTTAGGATAATGCTAGATGCACCTGTTTCGTGTTCGAGATCAACTGCAGCTTGTCGGCAGTGTGAGCGCTTTGATGTATAAACTTTCTAATTCGCTATTTACTACAGGGCGTCCGAAGATTAGTAAGCGGGATGCGGTACGTGAGAGTTAAGCCTTAGGCTGGTCGTCCACTGCAAGCGATTTCGAGAGGCGCGATAGGAGCGTAAACGAACGAATTTGCGCGACAGATCCAAATGAATGGAATTCTAGGTACCCTCGTCGACTGGCAGCGACTTCATACGGGCGACTTCGAGAGAATTCGAGCGGCGCAATCGTATCCCGATCACTTTGGATCTGCCGCGTCTATACGATCGAAAATAGGAGCTAGCCGTCGGATAGTGGAATGTATAGTTTGTGAACGGAATATTTGTTGAAGCTCGTTGTTTATTGTTGGTGAATTTTAGATGGATCAGATTGAAAGGTTAATGAATGTTGTCTTTTTTCTCACATTAAACACATATCCAGAAGTTCTGTAGGTGTATAAGTAGCCTATCTGAAGTTGGACTCTTTGGCAATAATCGGCTGTATAGCATTCCAAATATAATTAATCCAGCGTGTTTCGCCATTATCTCGGGTTTTATAGCTCTTATTATCTCAATATCTATTATCAATTTGTTTTTTTAGTCTCCGACCAATTTTATTCCGAACATTTTTCTATATGCTCAAGTGTTTTTGGCCCATACGTACTGTAATGATTCAATTACGTTTCATATGCAGAACCATCTTTTCGATCACAAAATAAACATAGTTTTTTCTTTATAAAACGCTACGGATTTTTACTAGTGACCTGTTTTCTAAAATACGCATGCACTTCTGCAAAATTTTAAGAATTTCCGAATATCTGTATCACCATCATTTCTTTCGATGTTTGCTGTTTATAAAGTTTTGAAGTCACATTCTAGATACATTAATAACATATTTACCTTGTGAAGCTGACTTTCACAGATAAAATTCAAATCAGCCATAATTTCGAAGGTTCACATCGTTTGTTTTCGAAGTACCCAGGTCATCAACATTCACACTTTAACTTCCATTCCAGTATTATGAATGAGTATACAATAATAATCATTCATTATCAAGATGGTGAATTTTTTTCCGATAATTTCATTTTTTCTAAATTTGAATCTACCTTAGCTCAAAAATTTACCCCATTCCGTAGCTAACATATGCCTGATCAAGTGAGATTTATCCTTGAAATGAATTATTAATTCTAAATCCATTCCGTATCACAATTTCTTCTATAAACACGGAAATCTGAAGTAAAAATCCTCTGCTACGCAAGAACAAGAACGAACCGAAACCTCGCGAACTATCTGCCAGTGGACGACCCCGAAGCCTGAGACCGCTTCGGTCGTAAAAGCTCCTCGGCGCTCGTAAAACGCGTAGCTCATAAAAGCCCCAAATCGCTTCCAGTGGACGGCCAGGCTTAGAGCTAACTCACACGTACCACGAGCCGACCTTGAATCGGCGGACGTTAGTACGGAATTTGTAAGGAAACGCATCATGTCACTGACACGGCTGACATTCGACCAAAAATGAAAAGAGGGTAATGTTGGACGCATCTGTTTCAACGGATGCATATTTCCAGAATAAGGCTTCTCCTACACGTACTACATCCCAACCACAAACTGTGGTCGGTCTGTCGCGGGTATCGACAACTTGCCAAACATAAGTGTGCGACAACTTTGTCGTCAGGCAGGTGGTACGCGTGATTAGACATGCCACGAAACAGTTGCACGATGAATCGCGAGGATGCTGTGGAGTTTGCTCCGGCGCAGAAGGAGATTTAAGTGGAATTCAATATTTACGGCAATGATGACTCTGTATCTTCCTTGAAGAAGAATATTTGTAGATGCTGATGGTTTTTTGGACGGCCGTCGGTTGATCTTGTGTTTTGATGCACTGACACTTGTGAAACAGAGTTATTAGTAATTACCAACGTTGGTGACCTGGAGGACGATTCTTGAATCTCGATCAAGAATTGAAGAGAATGACAATTGCCATATGTTTGCGTCGATTTTCTAAGTTGAATATAAACAAGTAGACAATATCTGCGCATGAAAGCGAGTGCCACTTGACAATCGAATGTTAGATCTCCTATACTACGTACCACCCGTTGGTAACTCGAAGGAAAGGGTGTTAAGGATATGTTCATATTCCGATTTAAAATTTCTCGATATCTCGCATTCAGTTATTTTCTTGAATATATGCTTGAAAACATAGTAGAAATGGCAATAGAACTCTCACAAATCTTGCTGATGCTCGAGTAAACTTAGAAAATCGACATGAACATATGACAATTGTCATACTCTTCAATTCTTGATCGAGATTCAAGAGTCGGCCCCCTGATCTATTTCTCGGTGAATCGGTATAATCGATAGGGGTTGAGTATATACTCTGTCGGTGTCGAAATTGGGACTGATTCTCTGATCCTTTCTCTGTTTTCTTTTTTCTTTTACCCATAAGGATTCGGCGGACATGCGCAAGAACTTGAAATTTCAAACTACAAAGTTCAGGCGAACTATTTCGTATCCCTTAGTATAAACAACCTATTGTGCAGCAAACAGTTCGTCTACGATTTTATCATACATAAGGTGAAGTTTAATATTGTTATTGCCGATTTTGAACAAATGTCTATTTCAATTTTTTATGATAATGCGCTTGATTACTCTATGTTAAATGAGGAAAATGGTTTCTTGAAATTGTTTATTGTGATGTCAATATCGAAATACAAGTTAGTATTGACGTAATTCTTGTTACAAGGCTGTTAAAATTTAATATGTTCAAGACGCTTATAAGAAACCAATAGGTTATATTCACAGAGCAACTTTTGTAGAATGAGGCCTTCTGATGAAAATTCTTCAAGGAGAAATTTTACTTCGTCACTTTCTTGAATAATATATCTTAACTCTTACATATAGAGAACGAACGTTAGGTAATGCTTCAGAAAAATTCTCTAAATCTATATATTTTTTGATCCGATGATCCCCTCCAAACTTTGTGTTAAACTTTATGTCTCTATTACTCCTCTAACACACCTCATTTTGACCAGGCTGATAGTGCTTAGGATCACTGCAACTTACACATTTTAACACCTAGTTCACCGTATGTCAATTTGAAGAGGAATCAAAAAATGCAGAAAGTGTTCAGCTCATAGTGGGGCCTCCTATACGGTTGGTTCCAATGATGACAGCAACCCTTAAAATCTTGAATGGAAGGAGGTTAAGTGACACCTTGTTTCAAAGGTAATTCGAGTGTATTTTCAAAAATTCCATACACTTGACCTTACGTGTTACTTCCGAGAAATAAAAAAGAGAAGAATAGTTACGATAGCAAGAGTTGCAATGAAACATGAACATGATGAGGATATTTTACCTACTGAATTTATTGTTGATTTTTTCAGATATTTTCTTTACCTCTTCGAAATATCAAATTAAAGATTATTGACTAAAAAGTTTCAGTGTTTGAAAAGTCCATCAAATCACCTCTAAAACAAGGTGTCACACCCGCTACTGAGTTGATACAACTGTATGAAATGACTCCCTACGAACCAAAGTTCACCTCTTTTTGCATTCTTCTGATTAGGGATTGCGCAAATTAACCGAATTTTATTTTACCGGTAATTCGGTGAATTATTTTAAAAAAATACTGACTTACTGGTTTTTCCGACATGAAAAACACAACAAAGAAATAAGTAACGAAATGAATAACCGAACTTTAATTCTTATTAAATAATAACAGAAGAGTAAAACTGTGGGTAAAAAAATTATATACCTAAGTTGAAGACCAGTAACAGACCCTAAAACATTCGGAATAGTAAATTAAATGAAATATCTATCGTTTCTTATTTTTCTAACGACTCTCTCAATTTTTTTTGTTTAATAAAAAAGGCCCTGAGAAAACACAGCACATCAATATTATTATCATTGCTTGAAGTTTTTCTTCAATCAACAATTATCCGATTTTGATGTTGATGGGCCCAAATCCCGACTGAGGGGGATGTTATCCTCATCAGATGAATCGTCGAGGTCAATGCTATTTGTATTTTCTGATGACTATTCTAAGTTTTGTTTTGAAATTCGTCCAATTACTTCCAATATTGCATTTCTTATTGTTGATTGATTGGCTGTTTCTATGAAATACTCCATAATCGTCAACACAGGATTCTTCAGGAAACGATTATGCAGGTACTGAAGAACATCAGAATAAATGGTCCGTCTCTCTTTTATAAGATCTAACAATGCTTCTTTCAGTTCAATACTCAAACTGTGTTTTGGTTTGTATGCTCTTCATGAATTTTAAAGTAATATCAGCTATAAAAAGATTTGCATCTTCGCAACATAATTGCTCTTCTGCAGCTTTTACCGGTTGCAATGCTAAAATTGTTCTTGATAGTAACTAAAGTTTATCTTCTGTGAAGTTTACTTCTGATTCAATGTCTATTAAGCTCTTTCTGATGTAATCTTTCCAGCATTGCTTACAAACTGTTCCATTAGCTTTGCAATATAGTATTGAAGAATATTCCTCATTTAATTCTTCTTTTACATTTTTTTGTAGAATCTTATCATTTTCAGTCGGTGATTTGCGAAAAATTTTTAACGACTTTCCGAATTTTTATAATTGAACCATTCAGTTTAATACTTGATTAGAAAGTTGGTACTGGTAGAGCTGGATCGATGGTTCCAACAACTTCGTATTCAATTTCCGAATTGTCGTTTGAAATTTCATGTTCCTCTTCATCGGAATATTGTCAGCTTGGTATTTTTTCACCGAAATTATCTGTAGAAGATGTTGATCGTTTCGTCCGTAATTTAAAGAACTTAAGGCGGTAAATCGGTAAACCGGTAGTGCAATCCCTACTTCTTTCTGATTTCGTGCGGGCCGAGATATTAAGGTTCGTACCTTTTCAAATTGACACACTGTATAAGAACAACAACGAGCACGCAAAGATTCATCATAAAATATAAAAAATTCTAGAAAAGCACTGACGTGAAGTCAGCAGCTTTTACGCGCTTGTTCACATTGCGAAATTATGACTTGGAAATTTCAGTGAAATTTCAATGAAATATAAAAATTTTGAAAAAAAAATTATTTTTTTTTAATTTTTCCATGAATAATTCTTCTTATTGACACTGTTCATATTCCAACCAAGTTTCATTACGATCATATAAATATTTTTCGAGTTATTGAAAAATCAAAATTTCGAATGGCATTTCTGCATATTTGGCCCACTAACGAACTTAACCGAGATATTCAGGATCTTAACCTAACCTGAAAAATTCAAGACTGTAGGTCCTTCCTTTTGAAAGTTATAGCGCACACGGCCGGACAGCCGAACGGACAGAATCAATTTTGACCTCGGATTCTTCATCAGTGAGTCCAACGCAGGCGTTTGAGGCCAATTTCGGCTCAAAATTCGAAAATAACAGACATCGTGACGAAATGATAACTCGCTGTTCCCCAGAACAAGCGCGTTAAAATGGTGGAGAGAAACACCTTCTCTTCTCCCCTCTAACGAACCGTCACTGCTCGCAATTATCATTCGATAATTTCATGATTCTTTATCTGCCTTCCAAATGGACGATAGTTCCTTGGTGTTAACATAAATGTTAACTCAGGATACTGATAAGAATACACGTTTCTCGGTATTTTCTTAACCTATTAAAGCTTGTAATCTTTTCAGGAAACTTACCTTTGTCTGACCTTTGCAGATATGCGTTCTTAACAAGCGACGCATTCATATTTCGACCTTGAACTCCTTACGCTTGACATAACTACGATACGTGTCTTGTTTTCATTATGAACGTGAAATGAATTTTTGAGGACTTCATGAATTTGGTTCTTGGAATCTGGAATATGTATCCTTTAATTGCTTTCGTCTTAGCCCGATTCAGGAATGATTGCATATTTTCTCATAAGTATATCCTCGTGGAGAGGATGCTCTCCAATTGATTTACAATCATACCAGTTGTATCTCTGAAATGGTTAGTTAACCTTCAATAGACATGATGAAAATTCTAGATACGAACTGATGTGATGGCAGCAGCTTTTGCGCGCATGTCTATGTTGGATTTTTTTTAAAATTTCTCACTGTGCGTTCCTGACAAAATTATCCACAAAGTTGCGTGTCGGTATTCTACAATTAACTGCCAAGTTTAAATCCGATCCCCTCGGCAGTTACTGAGATATTAACCAAATACATTAATGTCCGCTTATAACGGCTCCGGTTTCAGTGAACTTTCGTTTATAACGAACCGATTTCCAAGGAAGGAAATAAAGTATCACCAAACATGTTCTAGTTTTTTCGCAAATAACGAGCCCACCTATAACGAACGTTTCGGGTGAAACGAACTTTAATTTTTTTTGTATTCGAAAAATATTTCGGTTATAACGAACAAGTTCGTTTTGCAAATGGGATTCAGTAAATCAACGGTGAGTAAGTACGCAATGAAAATATGTGTAGCAAATGAGATAACACCCCTACATATACGATATGGAGTACGAATTCAAATTATTCGAAATTTCAATTTCAGGTTGGAAAAATTTGTATGAATGAACTGAAATGAACGATTTTTTTAGATTACATTCTCAAAAACTATGAAAATACTACTATGAACTACATCGGTACATTTTTGCCAAATTATCGATACGCTCTTGCGGAAAAATATTTATACACATAAGACTTATGTATACATACAGGTTGTCTTCAATAAAAATACTGAATTCCTGATAGCATGTACATATAATCATTTATCCTTTATCACGAACTTCGCTTATAGCGAACTGTTTTTGACAGAACCTTGAAGTTCGTTATAGGCGGACATTACTGTAAATTCAAGAAAAATTTTTATACACCTTACCTTGAAAGTTTCAAGTCGCTTGTCCTATTATTTCTCAATAAAGGGTTATTTTGAATTCGAGTCTTTTCCGCGACCTACTAAAACTAAAAGGAGTGCGTAATTTTCAAATGAAATGATCTATACAGAGTGAGCCTTTGAAAACGAAACAGAGCCATTTATGGGCGAATTGGACACAGTCATTGAAAACGCTATGACAGGTCGATTTTTGTTTGTAGGGGGGCACTTTTTGACTAATAATTCATTATTGAAATAGCCACTCCCTGAACTCCTACCCTCAAATATTGAATAGGGAAGATAAGTTGTGTCATACCTCATATGAAAGCTTATACTGTCAGCTTTCCGTTTTTGTACTCTTTACGGAAATCGAAATCGAATTTGACTACTTAATGGATGTTCATAATTTACATGAGAATATATCCTGATTCGTGATAAGAAATGGGTATTGTTTTAAGTTGTGATTATATTTGTATTTTAAAGCTATGGGTTCTCAAAAATTGACTTCTAGAAGTGCAAAAGCCACCCCCTAAGCGGGGGGGCTACCACTCTCAAATTTTTAATTTGAAAGCTCATCACTTCAACTTTCGATAATTTGAGTTGAACTTTAATAATTAATTTTTGTTCATCATATCCCCCTTAGAGTGTAGCTATTTCACTTCTAGAAATCAATTTCTAAGAAGTCATAGCTTTAAAATACAAAAAAATCTCAACTTCATAAAATATTCGTTTCTTATCACGAATCAGGAAATATTCCCATGTAAATTATGAACATCCATTAATCCGTCAAATTCGATTCGATTTTCGTGAAAACCAAAGTGGAATGCTGACGTCATCAGCTCTCATATGAGGTATGACACAACCATCTTCCCTATTCAAAATTTTAGGGTGGGAGCCGCCCCGTTTAGGGGATGACTTATTTCATTAATGAATTATGCGTCAAAAAATATCCCTTTCCAAACAAAAATCGACCGGTCTTGGAGATTTTAACAACTGTTGCCTATTCGCCCGTAAATGGCTCTGTATATCGTAAGATGAGTTGAAACAAAATCGAATTTTTTTATCACGAAAATCGCTAGAGATAGATAAGAAGAGGCTGCTGTCACATAACTAATCAGAGGAATACGTCGAATCGAAAAAAGCAATGAACAGTCTTCCATTTGAAGTATCAAAGTTGTCAGTACTTTCCTTATGTAAGTGCATACACCGCATTAGTGAAAATATTCTAGCTCTATAGACCTCTGATTCCTTTCCTATAAACCAAAATTTCGATAAAATTTTATTGCCCACTCTCAGCTGAAGTCCAAGTTACCATCGACTGTGACCCAGCTAGTATTTAAAAAAATGAAAGCGAATTTGACTGAGTGCCTCGTCGAGATCTTCAAGAACGATGTTTTGATTCTTTACTTATTTTCTGCGGGGAATGCGGGGATCAATTCGACTTCTAAGATTTCGAAGCTCCTAAATTTTCTGTAGAATGACATAACAGCTGACCGTATCAATTCGTCCCTTTAAGTTCTTGACTTGAACCAAGAACTGAATTCACTGTTCGAGAACCGGTCTGACAACAATTCATTGTTCACGTTGGAACACTTGGTTCGCAATTCCAGAATGAATCGAACTTTGTTGGAGAGCTTATATCGATATTCGCACACACCGCCTAATTCAGAACTGGTTCCAGAGTGTTTAGGAATTTTAAATTCCGAAGCTCCTGAATTTTCTGTAGATCCAGCCCATGAATACAACTGATTAGTTCAATCCAAATCTCTTTGCTCTGTGGTGATGTTATCAGAGACGAATACGGAAAAAGTTGTTAGGCCATTAGGGAAGAGCTGGGTTATCAAGGGTGAGGCAGGTGAATATTTGGAAGAATATGGGTTACTAATGAGGGTAATATCATCGTTTAGCAATCTATCTCTTCTTTTGAACATATGTATACCGTCAAGCGTATCTAAGTTAGTTTTGCCCGAGCTCTTTAAAAGCTTTACACATTTTTCTGAAATTAAATGACCGGTTGTTAGAACGTGATTGGCGACCGCCGATTTGTCAGGATGTTTGTTACGAATATGACTTCTGTGTTCCCTAAATCTCGTGTTGATGTTCCTCGCTGTTTGTCCGATTTATCGCAGTCTGAACATTTTATTTCTTACATGCCCGATTTTAATTCATCCGGAATTTTATCAAACGTATTTCCCAACGGTTGTCTGCTTTTCTTGTAGGTTTCAGGGTGGTACGAAAATGCCCTAAAAGCGTTATCTTTTCCCGTTTCTTTCATCGAAGTTTTGTCTTTGAAAAATTGTTTATCTTTATGTTTGGTAATCAATTTTTGTACTAAGTGTTTATTGTAACCGTTGTGTTCAGAAATTCGGAAAATTTTGTTTTGTTCTTTATTGAAATTAACTTCACCGGATTATAACAGTTCGAGTTTGTGAGTTTTCTATAAATGTCGAAACTTATTGTTATGTTACTGTCTCTAGATAATTCTAAGTCTAAAAATGGAAGGAAACCGTTGTTTTCGAATTCGACGTGAATTTAATGGAAGGGTATTGACCGTTCGGTGAATTCTTCTACATCAAAATTTTGTCGACTATAGCGAAGACGTCGTCAATGTATCGGCCCCAAATTTTGGAAAATTCCTATAACATTTCATCAATTTCTTCTATAATTCACCGCGGAAAAAATTAGCTAAAAAAACGGAGAGCGGATTTTCCATGGCCGTACCGAATGTTTGTTGGAAATACTTACCATCAAAAGAAAAGACATTCTGCTCCATGCAAAGAGAGTTCAACATCAGCATACTCATTACAAATGAACCCTTTCGATGTTTTAAGCCAGTGTGGTTTTACCAGAATGGGTTACTTTCATTCTGTCAGTTATTTCAAGTCATGCGTTGGTGTAATAGACTTGTTATTTCTAGGCAATGTCAATACGCTCTTTCATTTCGAAAAAAAGCGGATAGGATCTAGATCTAGGACTTCCATAGCAGCTGTCGGTGTTGTGACAAAAGCACTAGTTATTACTGGCCAGTGTCTATACCGCGTATCTCATATCAAAAATAAGCGAAAAGGGGGAAAAGCTAGGCCTTCTATAAAGCAGCCCTTGGTGTTGCAGCACTCGCAATTTCTAGGAATTTTTCATATCTCTCTCATTCAAAAAACAAAAGAATGATTTATGAGTCTTTTTATTAACCGATTCCTTTTTTTCTAGGTAAGGACGGTAATAAAGTGACGACAGTAGTGGCGACTCCTGGTCAGGGACCCGATAGACCACAGGAAGTTTCTTATACGGATACCAAAGTCATTGGTAATGGCAGCTTCGGCGTCGTATACCAAGCCAAATTATGTGAGACCAATGAGTTGGTCGCAATTAAAAAAGTACTACAAGATAAAAGGTTCAAGGTAAGTTGTATAGTTAGAATTCAAGGGCGATATTCTTGACATCATGCATAACTGCGCGAATAAACAGGGATGCGAAGGTCTAGTTTCGATTACTTTCGAGTTGCGGTATTGTTGACCGCCCTTCGCAAAGTCCTGCCAAAGTCAATATGGCAACAACATCGCGGTTCTTGGAAAGAATGTAGACGAAATATAATACTATTTCTTCAGGTTCGGAGAAGCGGTCGTTTCATTCTAAAAAAATTGGTAATTTCTTCGCATATTAACAATTTACATAAGGTTTGTTCCAACATCCAGTTCTGTTACTGTCTGGAACTCATTCAGAACTGAATCAATTCAAACTTCTGCGCTCATCCTAATTCGGAACTAATTCTGAAAAGAAAGTCTTGGAACACAAACGAATTTCATCATATAGTGCTTACACCTGTAAAGGTTGATATATCATGGTATTGAAATAATTAATAAATATCTTTAAAATATCTGTTATATTTGCATTTCGAACGAATATTTCTTAAAAATTCCCTTATTATAGCCTGAGGGCTGTTTGTCACCTGAAAGTGGCGCCTGTCTATGCCAAATGTGGGTTTTTGCCCCTTGCTGCATTCGAATAACAAGCTGACTGTTTCAATTCGTCCCTTTCAGTTCTTGACTTGAACCAAGAACTGAATTCACTGTTCGAGAACCGGTCTGACAACAATTCATTTCACGTTGGAACACTTGGTTCGCAATTCCAGAATCAGTTCGAACTTTGTTGGAAAGCTTTAATCGATATTCGCACACACCGCCTGATTCAGAACTGGTTCCAGAGTGTTTAGGAATATGAATAATGAATGAACGTATTTAAGATATGTACGCTTCAGAGGAAAATGCAACAGAAACATTAACTATTCACCAGAGGGTGGACTCTTGCTTTAATAGATTATTTAAGATGTTTAAGAAGTAAATAACAATAGAATAGATAGAATAGAAGAAGATATATGAAAGTATTATTGAAAATCGTAGTAGAGTTATTATCCTCAATAACTGAACAGCTGACACGTTTTCTCAACAAATACACAAATCAAAAACCAAATCAACGCGACATTGAAAATGTGTGGTTAACCATTAACAACACGCAGATATAATAGCCACCCTACCACGCATATGCGAACTACCCAATTCTGAAGTAATTCGACGATAAGGTCCGAACACTTTCGCAGTTCTAGAACAGGTCGGAATCGATTCTGAGAAAAAGCGCAAATAGGAGTATTCGAATCCTGAACCGGTTCTTGAATGAACCAACTCACCAATTCGGAACCGCGCATGCACGAATCGTTTCGAATATTTCTGAGCTTGGATCCAAAACAAAGGTATTAGAGAGTTATCGAAACTCGAATACAGGCCCGACTTTATTGAAAGATTCTGTAGTAAATGATCTCTTATCGTTGGTTCGACTATCGAAGGGACTTGTTTCCCCTCAACTTAACAATGATACATATCCCTTGTGGTTCTTGTCATCTTGCCATAGACAAATAATCGAGGTGTTTCTCTGTAGAAAGGTATCAAGTGTGAAAATAAAATTCAACAGTATTATGGCTTATGTTTGAACAGATTATTTCGAAATTTGTCACAGACCTTATAGTCCACATTTGTCGAAAATGCTTTAAATTTCAATCTGATCCGATATTTTGTTCGGATATTTTCAAGGGAATTTAAATTTTTAAGTCATTTCCTCAATATCTCAACAGGTACTGATGCGATCAGATTCAAACCTTGTAATCAGTTGAAGAATACCAACTCGCATTTTGATGCCGAATTTCGTGTGGATCTATTCTTCATAAAATCAATAAAATTGCATATAGAAAAATTCAACAAATTTTTGTTAAATATTTAGTTATCCTTAGCGACTATTCATCATATCACTATGAAATCTGGCACTGACCTTGGAATCAATATTCGACAACAGTATTTCAATTTGAAATTCATTTTTGCACATTTAGTGAAAAAAATATATCATAGATTTCGTTGTTATTCTAAATACGAGAATAGTTTTCTTTTATTTTTTTTTCAATTCATACCATTGTTAAACAATGTTTTTTGTATAACAAATATAAAATCAAATACCACAACATTAAACGGCACTCTGAATTTATGAAGAAAAAATGAGCTCTAACCTCACAGAATTAGAAAGAATTCCAGTAGAACTGTCAAATATGGGATCTTTTATTTAAGTTAAAGTTGGGGAGGCCCGTATTTTGTTAAAGGCCACCTCGAAATTTTGTGCATGCGTTAATGTCGAAATAAAGGAAACTTTATTTGAGGCACGCCTCTATTTGGGATTAACTCTACATATATTAGCTTTGTTTCTGGAGTGTGAAAAGAAATTGTACCCACTGTTCTAAAACTATGTATAATGCAGGGTTCGAACGGGTTAAGGGATTATGAAACATTAGGTTTGTTTTGGTTTCGAAATTCAGAACAGTTCTAGAACTGCGCAGAATCGATGCGCTGGGGAAGCCCGATTCTGAACTATCCTAGAACAGTTCTAAAAGCGATGAAACCAAAACACGAATTAAGTTCGGGTTCTCATCGGGATCGTAGAGGAAAAAAACCTCCGTTTGAGTTGGTAGAAAAGAGGAATGTTAAGCATGTCTTATATATTGTGTGTATTGGTTTAATTAAACATATGCGAAAGTCCTTGTCGCACCATGTAATATGAAAATATTTTTGGGAATACTTTGCTTCCACTTATTTTTTTTTTCTGAATTTTCTTCATTACTTCAACTATATTCCGAAATGAACCAACAAATTATTGCTTTATATAATAATGAATTTAATAACGAAAGTATTTCGGATATGTGCTTTTTAGAGAAAAATTAATTCGAAACATTTTATTCAATAGAGGAAGAGGACTCTTGTATTCATAGATTTATTTGAGAAGTATACATCCCAGGTGTGAACAATAGAAATAAAATCCATTAGATTATCCTGGTTGGTCGTAGCGAAGGAATTATCCTCAATAACAAAAGTTTAAATTTAACAGTTAACCGTTTCCTCAACAAATAAAACAATCAAAAACCAAATTAACACGACGTCGAAAAAGTCAGGTTAACCATTTAAATCGTTGACAGCCACTCTACGCTCGTGCGAACTACCCAATCCTGATACAGTTCGGACTCTCACTTCCGAACTCCTTTCACAGTTCTAGAACAGTTCGGAATCGATTCTGAAAATAACCAAAACAGGATTACTCAAATCCTGAACCGGTTCTGAAATAAACCAAAACACAAAATCGCAATCGCGCATGCTGAACCGTTCCAGAATAGTTCTGAAATCTGAACCAAAACAAACCTATTGAATCTTCAAGTTTTCGAAAACGTAGATAAAGAAATTATACGGCTCATTAACGTAGAGAGAAGTCGTCATAGTGGAATTATCATATCCATAAAGTTGGCAGAGCCACTTGCACGGTAATCTCCGTCTGTCCTGCCGGCGAGCTGTAGGCACAATAACAGGCGCACGAAAAATTTGCATTTAAAAGTGCGACGTTTGAGTTCATTAATGGGCAAAAAGGTTTCGGAGTTGAAGTCATTTGAAATTTCAAGGTTATTTCCCTGATATTTCAAAAAATACTGGAGCGATTGGATTGAAATTTGGCTTTAGTGAAAGCATAATAACGCGTTGGGATCGTTCTGTCACGATTAAAAAAATTAATTTCCTTTTTTTTTTCTCGCAAACTGCATTTGAAAGAAAACCTCGCTGGCTTTTTATTTCAAAATAGTGTTGTAATTTTCAGTTTGATACTACAATTATAATTTTCGTAGAGCTTTGGGGAAGTTCACTTCCAATATCTGAAATAGAACTATTAAAAATTAAATAAAAATTGTTTTTTCGTGAAAAACGCCCTTGCGGCTTGCGGGATTAAACTATTTGTCAAGGGCAGTTTTTTGAAGAACAGATTGCCTAATGAACAAAACAAACGATAAACCAAACTAACTGTGACGTACAAATCTGACTATTTCTTCATACAAAGGAGAATACTTCAAGAATTATTTTCTTTCGATTTTTCGTTTCGATTTTAAAAATGATGCGAAATCCTCTCAAAATAACTAAAAAATAAATAAATAATGATAATAATAAATAAAATCGAAACGAAAAATCGAAAGAAAATAATTTCTGAAATTTTCTCTTTTGTCTGATTTCTTGGTTTTTCCTCGGTTCGTTGATTTTTCCGGAAAACTCAAAAAATACTGTTTCAATTATGATAAAACTTCGTAACTACTTTAGAAATGACGACGAAGTGCTTTGTGCAATTTTTTTTTAAATATTAAATATAAAGCAATTTTTCGATCATAATATCATCACAAATTTGGTATGAACCTTCCAACTGTCATTTACAATCAAGTATTAGATTTAAGTTTTTTATTTATATTTATTATTATTGACAAAGCAGAATTTTGAAAGGGCATATCTGCGGAATCATTGGGTCGATTTTACCTTACCCATTCACGAATTCGGCCTTCCTTATTAAGAAGTTTCTACCTTGTTTCTTTCGGAAGTTATGGTGTTGACAATCGGCTGTGACGACGAAGATTTGTCAAAGACGCTGACTGACTCGTTAACGACGATTTACCACTGAACGAAAGGAACTAAGAGCAAGTGTTCCGTCACAAGCTGCCGTTTAAACCAACTGTATCAATTTCTTCACAATACAACAGAATATCTCATCCCTTACTCGAAACACCAATGCAAAATTCTACTGACAAATTCAACCGTAACCTAAACCTTCGTCGACCGAAACTTCTGGAACTTTCCTAATTCATCTCTGAACGCCATGAAGTAACCGACTTGATTTATTAAGTCATATTAAGGAGTGAACGAAGCCTCAACCTCGCTGCCCACGATATTAATGAGATCCCAGCCTTGTGTTTTCCATTCAATCGAGAAATTAATTCCAATCACGTAGGGTGAAAATCCTCCCGACATATTGAATTTTCATCAGAGCTTTGAGATGCTCTGTTACTCTAAAATGTTCGAGACACCCACTCACGTGAAAGGCCTATACGCTCTTGTTTACCATTCCATTCACGATTCGAACTCACAGATGAAATTCGGATTCTCCAAATTATTCCCATCGAAAATAATGTATTGTGGATTAGGGACCGATCACTAATTCAGATACCAACAACGATAGGATTAAGAAATTTCCAATTTTCTTGTCATATGACAAACGTTCGCATAGATATTCGTCCGGAATTAACGTTCATATATTCCAGCGGGTGATCCTAGATATCGAAACATAAAGAAAACTTCACATCAACTCAAGTCCTAAAATGTAACCCTCGGGTGCTAGGAAGAACCTCTACTACATGAACTCCAAAATACCATAAATTCACGACGACTTTCTAAAAATTGGTGAAATCAAATGGAGTTCAGTTCATATAGATTTTTGGAGATACTTAAAGGTCTGGTGATGAAAAAATTAGCTGAATCTCATCAGTGGCGTAGATAGTAGGAAACCCTTTCACAAAATTACTTCTTGTTTTGAGTAAGTGATCTTATTGAGATCGTTCCATCTGAAGGATGGCGCGCATTTAGGGAAAAATGTTTCGTCCCGGTTCCAGAGGTGAACTCATCAGATAGGCTGAATCCTCTGGCACCTGCCTATGACAACCTCAGAAGCGGCGTAGTGAGAGAGACCGTTAGAGACGTGCTTATGCTGTATTGCATAGAGGCCCAAAATTTGGAGTTGGAGGAAAAAAAATATTTTAGTGATCGACAAAAAAACAATTAGCCCCCCTGAAAATTCCACAGTTTACATTTTGAAGTAAATAGAATTGAAGGAACAAATACAAAAAAATCCATCCATCCGCCGTCCGTTGTCCAGGGCTTTCCTCTGAAAGTACTCAACCGAAATCCGTGAAACTTGGTACAAAAATCACCAAATTTTCATGAAACTCTTAAAGTTGATTACTGTTGCATAATTCAACCTAAAAATTTTCACCCGGATGATTTCCGACCAGTGGTGCCTGAATTATAATTGTTATTGTTAAAGAAAAACGCTGCAAATTTTGGGGTGAAAAACCAATGAGTTATGAATCGTATATAAGTTTTATTTGAGATATCAAGGTATTGGTTTATTCAACTGAGAAAATAGAGAACCCTTGTGTAAAATTTGCAGTGTTTTTATCATTCTTATGGAAAATTAAACTTGAAAATATGATTTTAGAGTAATTTCAATTTGAACTTCCTGTAGAATAATTGTAGCTTGTATTATTTTTACATTAAGATTGATTGGGCGTGCAGGGCCGATCGAATCGCCTGCGCATTCGCCGCCCCTAAACCCCAACAGATTTTGAAGATTTAATGTAGTAAATAGTAATTTTACAGTAATTTATCCTTTTTATTTCTCATCCAAAAGCAAGTTATTTCACAACCACCAGCTTTGAAATATGCTCACATTTTTAATCAGTGACGAGACCAAAATTGTTGTAAAAATTGCACGAGCTACAGCTAGTTTACAGGAATTTCAATTGAAATGACTCTGAAATCACATTTGGTTTACCATAAGAATGATAAAAAGTAGGAAAATAACTCCAATCGTGTTTCAATGATTGCAACAAAAAAAGGGGCTAGTAAAGAACTATTTTTTTCTTATGATATTGGTTGTTCAGGACCGTGCGAAGTTTTTAAATTCAGCCTGAAGCTATGAAAACTCGTTTTTTTTTTGAGAAGAAATAGGGATAAATTTCGTCAAAAAAAAGGAAATACTGAACTGAGCAGAAGATCTCCTGTGTATGCGAGTGTGAGGCAATACAACTGTTTACCTTCATCCTTGAGGTTGTGTGAGAATTATTAAAAATTCATTAAATGTATAAAATCTTACATCTGCGAGAACAAATATTAGTTGATTTGTAGATTAGACTTTAGAAAATAAATAAATAATTTTCGAGCATTTTTCAGGTAACTTAGTAATTTCAGGGAGCTTACTGTTATCAAAACAACATTCAGGGCGATCATTTCACAAAAATAATCTGCAAAATACCTCCTATAAAAAGATATAAAGTTTTGAAACCTCGCTGGAACAATAAATTGAAAAAAGACAAAAAATATAACTCGAAAACTACAAAAAATTGCGTGACATATATGGCGTATTTTTGGATACCCATAGGTATGAGGAGTGTAAAAAAATGTATTGACTTCACTAATTGGACCTCCCTGTGTCGGAATTTTACTGATACAATGTAAACGATTCAATTTCAAATCGTTTCATTTTTCGACGTAGGCACCTCTAATTTTCACATCCTTTTCGATTTCAAAAAGATGCATAAAAATTATGATCTATGCCAAAAGTCAAATGCTAAATATGCCAAAGTGGCATCACTGAACAGTATTCAAATCCTGAACCGGTTTCGACATGAACGAAAACACAAATTCGGATCCGCGCATGTTCGGACTGTTCCGAACAGTTCTGAACTCGGAACCAAAACAAAGCTAAAGCTCAGACTGCCGAAGTTAAAATCGATTTGATAGCCTCTGCTGGGATTGCGAGGCCGCATCTAGATTGGCAATCGGCACTGCCGTTCAGTGCTGCTGTTTCGGCGATAACATAACACCCTCGTCATCATCTTTTACGATCACTCTGGAGGGTGCCTGAGCGACTGCCGCGAAAAAACTGATAATTCTCTGAAGCTTAGATCTCCAAAGAACTAGCCTCCTTCCTGACAATAAAACTGCACGGTAGCGGAGATGGAAATAGAGGAAGGCGAGTGCATTTTTACGCGCTTGTTCTAGGAAACAGCGCGTTATCATTTCGTCACGATGTCTGTAATTTTCGAATTTTGAACCGAAAATGGTCTTAAATGATTGGGTTGAACTCTCTGAAGAAAAAACCGTGGTCAAATACAATTCTTCCTGTCCGGCCGCCCGTCCGTCCGTATGTGCTCTAACTCTCGAAGGAAAAGACGTAGCGACTTGAAATTGTCAGATTAGGTTTGTATTCCGAATTTCTCGGTTAAGTTCGTTAATGGATGGAATCGGTTGGATAGTTTCGGAGTTAGGCCCATTTGAAATATTGAGGTTAATTCCTCAATATCAAATTCCGTGTGGATCTAGTTGTTGAAAAATTTGAAAACCATTCTTATTCGAGAATTTAAAAATTTTTTTATGAAAAATTCTTTTTTCTCTCAAAATATTGATTAGATTTCAATGGAATTCAGTATTTTACAACAATGTTTCGAATCTCAATTCGATACGATATTTACTTTCGGAGATATAAGGAAAAAAATATGCAAAATTTCGTTGTTACTTAGAATTTTAACGTTATTTCCGCAATATCTCAAGGAGTACAAATTCAATCAGATTGAAACTTCGTGATCAGGTGGAGATGGCTAACACGCAACTAGATGCAAAATTTCGTGTTGATCCAATAGTAAGAATTCGAAAAAGCGCGTAAAAGCTCCTGACTTCACGTCAGTGCTTTTCTAGATTTTTTTAGTTGCTCACGTCCCCAACGAATGAGAACTAAAGTTTGAGTTCTCAATTTCACCATTTTTCCTGATATCATCAATATGAATATCGTTCCATTCTTTTTTGCATGCATGTTCTAGGGAACAGCGTGCTATCGTTTTGCCCAAATGTCTTTAATTTTGGAGTTCTGTCCTGAAATGGTGTCAAACGACTAGGTTGGACACGCTGATGACGAATCCGATATCAAAATTGATTCTGTCCAGCCGGCCGCAAGCACGATAACTCAAGGACGGAAAACCCTAGCGACTTGAAACTTTCAGGGTAGGTTGCTTGGAAACATGTGATGCTTGAGTTATTTAATGGGCCAAATCGGCCGAACTGTTTTGGAGTTATACTCATTTAATCTTCAACGCCACCGACATAAACAACTTGGATACTTGAAATTTGTACGGTAGGCTTGAACCCTTAATTAACAACGCCGAATTCGTGAATGGGTAAAATCCATCCAAAAATTTTATTCGCCAAATATTTCCAAAAATACAGGCTTGATCGAATTGGAATCCAGTTTTTGATTGAAAAACTTAGAAGAGCACTGACGTGAAGTCATCAGCTTTTACGCGCTTGTTCATTTCCACGAATTCGCCTGCCATAATTAATCTCTTTACGTCTTGCCTAACCGCTGATCGTGAACACAATAAGTACCGAGAAAATCTGATTACAGACTGTGGATGAAATCAGCACGAAATTGAACGTAATTTTCCCCAATATCTCCCAAGATGAATATCCGATCAAATTCCAAAATTTGATATAAGTACTGTTGTTAAATAGTGACCTCAACGCCTGTGCCAACTCCATTGTAAGATTATGAATAGTTTTTGAAAAAACAATTTTTTCAACAGAAATCTCGAAAGTTATGCGTTGGCATTATTATTTAAGAAATTCAATTCTGACAACCTCACTGCTTCTCGAGAGATTGAGGAAATAATCTCAAAATTTGAAATAGCAAAGAAATTTGACATTTTTCTCCAATTTCTCTGCAGATAAATACCAGCTAAAACTAAAATTTGGAGCACTGTTGTTATATTTTTACTTCAAGGTCAGTGCCAATTTTCATTGGATTCTGATGAATATTTGTCTGAAAAAAAATCGAAGTATTCTTTAATCGATAAAGACCGTTTTTGGCTTAAAACTTGAAAATCTCATATACTGGAAAAAAGGATAACTGTTTTGTTACCTAGAACAAGCGCGTAATGAAAGAAAATAACCTTTTGTTTAAAATCTTTTATAGATAAAAATAAATATCTGATCGAGTTGAAATTTGAAACATTGTTGTTAAACATTGACTTCAAGGTATGTGCCAAACTTCATCCGAATCTGATTGGTAGTCTTCCGAAAAACATTTGTTCGGTATTTTTTCAACAGTTAGATCATCTCAAAATTGTAAACAAGGTTGCGCATTAATTAATTTCGGAACAAACCGCAAAATTTCAAATTGTCATAATTCCTAAACCTTTCGGCCAATTTTGCCAACCGAGATTTTGAGGCTCCGAACATAAACTGAAATTTTCAAGACTCTAGTTGTTTTCCTTATAGAGGTAGAGCACACAGTCGGTCGAAAAGAATTGAATTTGATCACGGATTCTTCTTCAGGAAGTCCAACCTAATCGTTTAAGACCAATTTCGGTTAAAAACTGATAATTACAGACATTGTGATGGAACGATATCACGCTGTTGCCCGAAACCGTATGATAAGAAAATATAAAATATTTATAAACTAAATCTTTTTATTTTGAATTATTCCAAAGAAATGATCGAAAAATTTTGCACGAATTTCCGCATCAAATTCCAAGTTCAGTCATGATCGCATCATTATTTTGAGTTATTTCGGAAATATCAAAGATTCTCAGGAAATAAGCACGCCAATGTCCTCTATAGTCACTGTAGAATCCAGTATATGCTTCGACCATTCACCAGTAGATGTCTTAAAGGGTTGATGAAAAAGAATATCCTAAACTCTAGATCTTATGTTCAAGAAAATTTGATGAATAAATATCTGATTGGACAGAAATAGAATCTACGGTGTAGATTTGAGTAAAATTTCAACGGAATCGGAGATATGGTTTCTGAAATATACAAATTTCCTTCATTTTTCTATAGATTTGTTTTTCAGGAAAATTAGGAAATCTGATTGGGCTGACAAAAGTACACGGTTATAAAATGGCTACTTTGAGATTTCAGTGAAATTTAAATGAAATATGAAAAAAGTCTAAGAAAACATTTTTTTTTTCGAATTTTCTTATGGATAATTGTTCTCATTGATACTGTTCATTTACCAACCAAGTTTCAATTCGATCAGATAAATATTTTTCGAATTATTGAATAATCAAAATTTCAAACGGCTATAACACAAAAGCCATTCGGCAGATTTGAGAGATATTCAGGATCGAAACGTAACCTGAGAATTTCAATAATCTAGGTCCTTTCTTTCGAAAGTTGGAGCACATACGGACGGCCGACCGAACAGAATCAAATTTGAACACGGATTCTTCATCAGTCCAGTGTCCAGTGACTCTTATGGGATATATCTATGCTCAAGGCTAGTCTTCTTCTTCCTGCACTATGACCACCACTCACGTTGGCGTTTGCCGAAATTGGCAAAATGACCTTTTAAATAATAAAAGGTCGACTCGCAAAATCGCGATATCATGTGCACTTTAGTCATACCCTTAGGCCGGACAGAATTGATTTTGACACCGGTTTCGCCATCGGTGAGACAATTTTCGGGAAAAAATTCGAAAATTACAGACATTTGGAGAACACTATAGCTCGCTGTTCCCCAATGATTTGCATACAATAAAATGTTTTTAAAAACTTGCCAAATTTTATCCAATAAAAAACTGTTTCATTCATTAGGTCAATTTCAGCGGATTTCTTCACAAGCAAACCTCTAAATGTCCGGTATGAAAAATATTGAATGTGTAGTCAAAAGGGATCAAGATCCCAAATGTATTCATACGAATTCTTTTTCAACATCTAATACAGCATAATTTCGCTACTTCCATACATATCAAATCCCAAAATTATAATTGAATATGGTCAACGTAGGAAAGATAATTTGAGGTGAGAAATATTCCGAAAATCACAAGAACTAAAATATCTGGGAAACTTTTGATTTTCGGTTATCAATACATATGGTTCAAACGAAAGCAAATGGGGCATACTAACACCTCATAAATTATCACGCCTAATTTGGAATCACCCTGTATCGTTGCGAGCTGGGAGCTTTAAATATACAAATATTTAAGATCCAATTCTTTTATCATAAATCTTCAAGAGATGGCACGTCGAAGGCATCTAGCAGCTTAGAACTCCAAGTTTGAAAAAGCCTAAAAATGTTGATAATCACTGGTTTTGATCTCATTTGTGAATATTTGGTGTTTTGCTTCTAATATTTGCAGATATTGTCGTAAACTCTGATTTCAATACGAACATTTGAAGCATGAATGCTTCCGGCGCTTCATCTCTTGACGACTTCAGTGAAATCAAATTAACTAATTTATTGAATCTTACATTTTTATATTTGACACTCCAAACTCGTGAATATATTGTCTTATCGCGGTTAAAAACAAGGATATCTCCGCGAAAAACTTATAAATGATTCAACTAATAAATATATTTACAAAAACACCATTGCCTTAAGCGGATCTCTTAATTCTCGATCAATTGGGAAACTTTCTCTCAATGATATAGCTTAGAAATTGCGCTTGAGGAATACAATTTATTCATTATTTTCATTAGATATTCATCAATTCATAATAAAATATGTTGAGTTTATCATCAAGACAATATCGTATTAATTGTTTTCTAATAAATGTTTTTTTTATTTCAGAACCGAGAGCTACAGATAATGCGAAAATTAGAACATTGTAATATAGTAAAACTTAAATATTTCTTTTACTCCAGTGGTGATAAGGTAAGTAGACAATTGACCGAATTCCTTGTGGATCCAAATGTCTTTGTTCAAATCTTGAATTTTAGAGCGAAAATAAGCAGAATAATGTTTGGCCGTGTTTGCCTTCAAAAACGTATAATCGAGATTATTCCCCCCCACTGTCGCTCTAAATATAATTTATTCTATTGTAAAAGATACGAAAAATTCGATTGTGCTTATTTCGAAATAACGGAAACCAGAAATAATTTGTGAACTGAACAAACCATTGTTGAAAATCCATCGGAATTTCGTGAAGTATTATTTTTAATTTGTTTTTATGTGTAGCGAGCCGAAATACCATGCGACATGACTATATTCATGGCAACAGGTCCGCAGGTACGAACCTGCCTTAATAAGTAAAATGGGAGGGGGTGTTATTCAAAAAATTGATCGGTAACAGTGCAAGAATTGAGATCAAATTACTCTACCTGTCTTTAGGAAATTTTGTTTAAAGTGGATTCATCTCATTGATTTTAGTAATATTTTCAAGATAAATGTGTCCGAGAATCAGTAACCAACAATTTGCCACCATACGTTCAAAGATATTTGAAAAGTTCCAATTTTAGGTTTATGATTTGATATAATCAAATAATAAACCTTGGTGATCGACAAAAAAAAATACTTCCCCTGGAAAATACACAGTTTACAATTTGAAGTATGTAGATTTGAATGAACTAATAAAAAAAAACTTCTGCGTACGCCGTCCGCTATCCGGGGATTTTCTTTGGTATTACTGAACCGAAGTCCGTGAAACTTGGTAGAAAAATCGTGTGTCGCTCGAGATTGATCCTCCGAGCTTTTCAGCTAGATCAGTATACCCTAAGGGCTCAAAATTGGGGGTAGGAGGGAAAAAAATATTTCTCGAAAACTTACCACCGAATTTTCATGAAACTCAACGTTGATTACTGTTGCATAACTCAACCTAAAAATTTTTACCCGGGTGATTTCCGACCAGTGGTCCCTGAGTTATAAAGAAAAAAGTTGCAAATTTTCAATAATCCCGAAAATGAATCATCGCATTCGGTTCTAAGATTGGAATTCAGTGGAATAATCGGTTAACTTTTCATTCAGAATCATATATCTCAAAGTAGATGAAATTAATGAAAAAATGTGTTTAAAATTAAATTTTTAACACAGATCGAGTTTTTGCGTTTTCGAAAAACCAATGAGGTATGAATAATATATAAGTTTTATTTGAGATATCAATGATCAACTGAGAAAATAATAAACCCTTGTGTAAAATTTGCAGCGTTTTTTTCTGAAAATGTTTCTTGATAGGCCAGCAGCTTTTCGAAAATACGATCCTTTGAATTGATTTCATTTATACTACAAGTGCGAAAGTACTATGAAAATGTTGAAGATGAAAGCTTCAAGGGTAAATTTTTTCTAATTTTGAGGCAACATTTCAATAAACGCTCCCCTGAGGTTCTCTTTTTGTTGAGTCAGTCTGATGATCGGTAAAAACCATGAAATATTTATATTATCCATATGGTTCGGGATGCTTAGCTCAGGTGAAGGTGGAGTATTTATTGATTTTTCGATAGATATACTCCTTTGTGTTGATTGTTACTGGATCCCTTTCTTATCCGTGTTCCATTCTTTGTTTTTGAAATGTTGCCTGAAAATTGGAATTATTGAGGTTCAGAAAAGTTTCGTTGAAAATTATCCTTGAAGAATCCCCTAGTAGAGATACACACCTGATTCAAATATTCATAGTATGTTCAAGGAAGTATAGTTTGAGCTTGTGAGCAACCAAATGTTTTTTGCTTCCCGAATAAATCAATTCCATGTTGACGGTCGTACATTTGATGCTGTTGCTCGTCAGAGAAACTATTGGAAAGAAATCATCTGAAATTATTCTAATAGTGTTGATCACAGGTTACTGTGATGAATTAATGACCACTCATTCTGGGACAACCTGGATATAGGGTGATTCGTTGCGAGGGCCGATTATACGTTCATGAAAACTTAATCATAATTTCGTGCTGAAAATTTGAATGTGAGGGTTTTCGGCAATGAACTTTCTCCCTTAAATCTTCTCAGACCTCTGTAACTTCCGTTTATACTGAAAACAACCTACATCCTTCTCATATCAAATGAAACATCCAGTATATTATTGCATCATTAGGTAGATTGTGTGTTGACTTTTACGACAATATGCCATACCTTATGTAAAAACTCAACTGTTTCTGGGGTATTCGGATGTAAAAAACGTCAACGGGGGAAGTGTTTTTCGAAAACTCTTTTTACGCGCTTGTTCTAGGGGGCGGCGCGTCATCATTTCGTCACGATGTCTGTAATTTTCGAATTTTGAGTAGAAATTGGTTGGACTCACTGATGAAGAATCCGTGGTCAAAATTGATTCTGTCCGTCCGACCGTGTGCGCTGTAACTTTCAAACGGAAGGACCTAGAGTCTTGAAATTTTCAGGTTAGGTTTAGATCCTGAATATCTCGGTTGAGTTCGTTAATGGGCCAAATCTGTCGATTGGTTTTTGTGCTACAGCCATTTGAAAGTTTGATTTTCCAATAACTCGAAAAATATTTATCTGACCGAAATGAAACTTGGTTAGAATATGAACAGTGCCAATAAGAAGAATTATCCATGGAAAAATTTAAAAAAAAAAAATTTTTTTTTGAAAATTTTTATTTTTTATATTCCATTGAAATTTCCAAGTCATCATTTCGCAATGTGAACAAGCGCGTAAAAGGTGCTGACTTCACGTCAGTGCTTTTCTAGATTTTTCATTCGCAATCTTGTCAATATGTAGTACTACCAAAATATTTGCTACTTGGACTGAAAATTAAGAGGGTGTTCTTGTGGGGATCGACATGGTCAGATCCATTCCATCAAAACACAAGATTTTCTAATTAGAACCTATATTTTTTAATCTTTCAGTCGATTATTCTTAAAAATGGGGGATACCTAAGCAAACGCCTTGAATGAATTTTTCAAGTTATAAAGGAAAAATTCGAAATAAGGAGAAACGGCATTTTCGAGTAGTCTGTGACTGAAACCACACAAAGAAAGTGACATTCGATGTTACTATAAATAATTATTATAACATTTAATGGATTGCAATAGACGGCCCAAGTTGCCAACCCACAATTTTCTTAACAAATTTACTATCACTGGGGAACGGGAATTTCAGGACAAATTCGACATAAGGTTCGCGTTATTTATAAATATCCGTAAAAGATGCCTCGGCTCCTAAAACAAGATAATTCCTTCCAAATGTAGGTTTTTATTAGGCTGAAATTTAAGTTTGAATTCCTGATTTCATGATAATACTGTCAAGTTTATGAAGGATATGTTCCGCAAACCAACTTTGTTATTCCGGTTTCCGTTCTGTAAATATGAAATATTCAGTTGGTTCCTGAAATAAAAGGTTAATTTCGGAATTTGAATGATGAAAAAGCAATCTTTCTGTCACCAGAACATAGACATATTAAGTCTATGCACTAGAACGACAATCAAGGTTTTATGGTAACATATCCTTAGCATAGAACAATCTTTATTTACCTTATGATCCATAGACCAAACCCAGAAATTTTTCCGTTGTTGAGATTGTTGTCTCTTCTATGTTCTAGGGATCATAAAGTAAAAGAGGAGTGTTCTATGCTACGGATATGTTACCATAGAACATTGACTGTCGTTCTGGTGACAGAAAGAACGTTTTTTCATCAGTCAAATTCCGTAATTAACCTTTTTTTCAGGAACCAACCGAATATTTCATATTTACGGAATGGAAAACTGGCAACCGAAATAACCAAGTTGATTTGCGGAAAATATCCTATAAAAATTTGACACTATTAACATGAAATCAGGAATCCCGACTTGAATTTCAGCCAATCAGAGATGATCTTAACAAAACCCTATATATGGAAGGAATTATCTTGTTTGAGGAGCCGAGGCATCTTTTACGGATATTTATAAATAACGCGAACCCTATCATGTCGAATTTGTCCTGAAATTCCCGTTCCCCAGTGATTGTAAACTTCTGAAGAAAATTGTGGGTTGGCAACTTGGGCCGAAGTCGTCTATTAATATTTGTTAGTTGAGATTGATGAAAGTAATGAATGAGTTTTTCCTTGATAACCCGGAAAATTTTAATTTTTGATATGAGATTTGCCTAGCCAACGTACCCTCTATTTTCACGTAGAATCGGAATATATGTTTCTAATTTGAAGATCTTGAGTTTGAATGGATTTGATTGGTCCAAATTGATGACTCTTTCATGAACACCTTACATTTTAGAGCCAAATAGCGAAAATTTTACAGCACTATAAATTGGCGAAATTGAGAAAGAGAAGATTTTTTTTTTTGAAGAACACTTCTACTGCAGAGTTATTCAAGAATGTGCGCCGTAGAAACTTTTTTTATATGGATTCAACTAACTCTGAAATCATTGAATTTTCACTAAAGGTATGGCATTTTCTTGTAAATTTCACCAAATAAGCTGTCTAATAATGCACTCGTTTACTGGTCGTTCCATTTAAAATAAGGAAATATTAGGCTGTTACAGGTGTAACCGGAAGTGGCAGAGTTCTGAGATAATTTCAGGGAGAAGAATTATTGTCGAATATCCCCACAAGCAAATTTTGAGCCCAAATTATAATTAGTTTTCTATAAATGTCTAAAAGGCCATCGCGATGAATCACTCCGTATAACGAATATATAATCGATACTCTTAGGGAAACGCATGAATGTTGAGCTGATAAAGCACTACAATTTACAGGACTGATGTTCCTATATTAAATATACGAAATGAATTATAAACGTTTGTTCTTTTCACTAGAAATACTGATTCTGATTCTTTGCTGTAGGTCTTGGTCTGTTTCCATGTGAATAATAAGTATAATAAGTAGGCATGCTAAATTGATCATTCATTTGACGTTCAAGTTTTTTTAGTTTCGAACGCAATAAGCATAGCCGATAATATTTTTTTGAAATTGTTCTACTGAAACAATCATCATCAAATTATGTTTCAGCATTTGCCAACAAATAACCATGTTTTGTTATGATCGGATCAGTAGTTTTTCAGTAATTCCGAAAATATCCAATAACCCAGGGAAGAAACATCGAATTTGGCATATTTTTTCCACATTTTATACGAATTAAGATCCTATCAAACTGAAGTTGAAACACTGATGATCAAAAGCGATTCCAAGAGATCTTTGCCTAAATTCGTTGAAATTTAACGGATATTTTCCAGAAAAAACAATTTAAAACAAAAAGTTTGAGAATTTTCAAAAATTTTATTGAAATCTGATTGATGGTTCCGAAATTGTTTGCAAGAAAAATTTGGGAATTTTTCGAAAAATATTTCTCTCAAATTCACCAACATTACGTTCTCAACTAAAGTTTGTAAGTAGTTGCGTGTTGGTATTTTACGACAAGTTACTTCGCATTTTCGAAAAAAAACAAATGAGAACTATAACATAAAACACTTCAATACGAAAAGTTTCAATAAAGCAAGCGAATTACCTCATTATTGCGATGTAACAGTATTTTTATAAACAAATCAAGCGATAATTCAGTTTCTGAAAGAAACGAAAGATGATAAGGAACTTCAACTGCGTCGTACTGAAAAAGTCATCACAATCTGTTTTCGTTCAATTAGGCGTTGCAGAATTGTTAAATTTTACCGAATCGTTTTATCTCTTCGTAAAAGGTTCATTGGTCCTCACAATTCCATTCAAAAAATATTGCTTCAAAAATTCCAACTACATTTCCAAGAATGAATAAACCTGAAAAATAATATAAAACTATAACCTCAAAATTGGCGAAATCATCTTGATTTATTCTCACTCGACACGTTTTATAATTAACATGAAAATGTTGGTTATCTACGTATTCCTCTGATTATAGAACTCTCGTCAATGAACCTAATTTCATTGTAGATATGTTATCTAGATTCGAATGAAATCATTTCATTTTATTTCCCTCATATCTGGTGCATGAAAATGTTATTGCATACAAACTTCACAGACTTCCACTTCTCAGTCCAGATGAATAAAGTCACAGATAACAGAATAAGTGTAGTTCAGTCTATTCTATGATTTTGCGCAAATCCAAGATGCTTCCATGTTTGCTACCAATTCGAGGTTGAGTTCATATAATAGTTATGTCGATTTTGAGGATGGATGATCTAAATTTGTCACGAAAAAAAAATCTCATCGTTTGAAGTAAGCAAATGAGTGTAAGAAGAAAGTGGACAATTTCAAGCCAGTGATTGGTACTTAGATAACAGAATAGGACCAGGGACAAAATGTTTTGATCTACTGGTTATCTGCTGTTCTCCTGTTTCAACTCTGAAATCTCCTGTTTTTCATAAATAAAATGTATATGAAAATTTTTGAAAACAAAATCGATTATTGACTATTTTTTCAAGCAATTGCTGAAAATTTTTCGAAAATACGTAAATACCCTTATCCTTAACCTTAGTCTTAGCCTTACCCTTTTGGACGAAAACTGCTGTTCCCCTGTTTCAACTTTGAAATCTCCTGTTTTTCATAAATGTATGAAAATTAAATCGATTATTGACTATTTTTTCAAGCAATTGCTGAAAAAATTTTCGGAAATACGTATATACTATTATTGATTAGCAATATCGCAATGTTTTGATCATATGACAAACTTCAAGTAGAAATTCCGCCCGGAGCTGAAGGCAAGCGACGATTTCTGCGGAAGGCTGAGACCCAAATTAGTCATCGGTCCATCCCTTGGAATTCAGCAGTTTTCTCGAAACGCGATTCGACATGTATATCTACATATCTAATTATATCTACATGTATATCTACATATATAAAAATTATCGGATATTTTCGGATTTCCAATGGACTAGAAAAACTAAAGGTGTGCAGAATCTATTTGAATTTGTCATACTTTACTGAATCGGAAATAGAATCAGAAGCTCAATATGAATAATAAAATGATATCTGAGGCTTTCTATTGTTATAACATATTGTTTATGCTATTTAACAAATACTTCAGTTTTGGAATTACTAATTTGTTTCGTGATTTCTTATTGTGTCGAAAAAAAATATGTTTTTAAAAAATCTCTGTTTTTCGCCTGATTCTCCTGTTTTAGAACATTTCCATCTGGTACCACTAGCCGGTGTGCAATAGTGTATGGAGACACAATCAATCATGTATCAAGGGGTTTATTGTAATTATTGTTTCGTTTGTGGCAAAGGTACAGACTACACCTTGTGTTTTCTATTCATGGATCTAAAAAATTTTCATCAGCATCAAAGAATATCTCCATAATTGAATTTCGCTTTGTTTTGAGCGTTAGATTGGAAAACCTGGACGCCCAGTATATGTGTACAAGCACCCACAAAATGAAATTAGTGACGTTATCAGAAGCGGAAGGTGAGGTTTCAAAGTGCCGCCTAGACACTAGAATATTACCCAAAAACAATGAGATAGATGATATTTTTCGCTAGAGAAAAATTTTGAGGTGGAGTAATTTTCGATATTTTGCGAAATTTCAGAAAGAGTTTCAAACATGGGGGATTGAAGGTACTTCAAACTATCCTTCTTTCTGTTTGAATAGCAGCCTCTCTGAGTAGAATTGTTAAGTTTTCCAACATTCCTCCTCCTGCTGAAAATTGAACGCATAAATTTGAATTTTTGGCGTTATCTGTACTATGCGAGCTTTCTTCCTTATCCGGAATTTCACTAACGAATCACTACCACTCTTGACATATGGCAAAAACAACACAACCGTTGAACAGAACTGTTTTTTAGAAGTTTGGTGCTGTGATTCTTTCTTAGTTTGGTTTATATGATTTTTCATAATAGGCTAGACTGTTTTTTTAGTCATTTCACAATTAACGACATTTTCAAAAAGGTGAAGTTTGCTGCGTCGAAGAGTTCTATCAGATTTTATGCTAGATTTTTGAAAATATCGTTAACTTTCAGGAGAAGTAATATTTTATTCTTAATACTGTTATTCTTTTTTCTTCAGAAAGATGAAGTGTACCTGAATTTGGTATTGGAGTTTATTCCCGAAACAGTTTATAAGGTAGCACGGCATTACAGTAAATCCAAGCAAACCATCCCAATAAGCTTTATAAAGGTGAGTAACTTTTATTATCAAACTATTATTTTGATTTATTTTTCGTTAAAGTTTTCTTGGTATGGTTGATCACAAGAACAGAGTAATTATGGCTCGTGAATGGTTGTAACAAATCTGCATTATCCGCAATGTTGGGTTCCATAATAGTATTTTGCCAACAATTTTTGGTTGAATTAGTAGATTCGACAAAGACCCCCTTTTTCAGTTTATTATTTACGATTCTTAGCATTCAAGTGATATCAATGAGCTTTTTAGAATTACTATGTTCAACTAAAGAAATTGAGTAATATTGCTTTTATGTAGACACCCTATAAACTCACCTTGCGATATACCTTATTGCCCCAAAATGAGTTTTCCATGAAAAAAAGGTAGAAAACTTCATTTAATACAAATTTTTTGATAAACAGTGCAACAAACATAACACACAGGTAGAGTTTTCTTGTCATTATTTTCAAATCCGTCGGTGGTATCTAAATTATATCACATTCAGGTTGATTCTGTTTGTGTATTGTTATACAGTGCGCGACAAAATTATGGAACAAATTCATTTTCCCAGAAGAAAAATATTTGGCAACAAAATCCTGAAACAGGTCAATTTTTGTTTCACTTTTACCAAATTTATATGCATTTTTGAAGGAATTTGTTGCACTCTGTGCCATCACCATCAGCCCTCTACATTTTTTGAACAGGGAAAGTAGGTCATGTGATACTTTTTTGGCAAGGTATTACAAGGCCATTAAGTAAGTAAGTAAGTAAGTAATCCCTTTATTTCATAAATGACAATACAAGATTGTGAAAAAGAAATACGTCATATAAAGAAGAAAGAAATACACAAGACAACAACTCTATCTATCCATTTTCACCAACATTACATCCAAAGTACTCTGACAAGGAATATGGCTCCAGATCCAGTAATAATTGCCTGACCTGATTTTTAAACAGTCTTTCGTTATTTATTGCTTTTATTATTGGGGGCAACTTGTTAAAAGCTGATATACCCGAATATAAGCATCCTTTCTCGAATTTAGTCAACCGATGTTTTGGGTAATTGTAATTTAAATTCCTTTCGCTTCGTGATTTAAGGTGACTAATCGAATTCTTGCTCTTGAAGAAATATATAATTAATTCGTATAAGTAGAGACCTGTCAAAGTGAGGATTTTGTTCTCTCGGAAGCGATTTCTGCAAGATTCTAAGGGTTTTAGATTCAAAATGGTTCGAAGAGTGCGTTTTTGCACTATGAATAGTTCGTTGGCCTCCCCTCCATTTCCCCAGAAAATTATTCCAAATCTTAGTGTTGACTGAAAACTTGAAAAGTACACAGTTTTTAAGGTGTCCTGGTCAGAGTAAGGTTTCAATACTCGCAGAGAATAAAGAACCGAGTTCAATCTTCCTCTCAGACCCTCAATGTGCAGGTTCCACTGAATGTTTTGGTCTATGGTTAAGCCTAAAAATCTGGTTGACAAAACTGTCTTTACAGTTTCATTTGCAATCTGAATTTCTTTGGGTGAATTTCTGTAGGATTTATTGGTTTCAAAAAAAATTGCACTAGTTTTTGCTGCGTTCAAGGTGAGGTAATTACTTTTGAACCAGTCAATAAGGCGTTCGCTACACATCTGTAATGTTCCCGTAAGAAGTTCCTGATTCTTCTCTCGAATCAGCAAATTAAAGTCTTCAGCGAAGTTCACCAAAGTACAACTCAAGCCTGTCACAACCTCTGCATCATTTACGAAAACCAGGAATAAGTTGTGCATGAACAAAACTGTAATGGTCGACTTTCATTCGGTGACAAATCTCATCAGGTACCATCGTCTCAAAGTAAATGAGCCATGAAAAAGTGCACATACTGAAAACTTCTTCGAAGTAACTTATATTTCAAAAAAAAAATTTTTTTCTTGAAAATTTCTGCACGCCTGTAAAGAAGATACAAAGACCTTGCCAAAAAAGTATCACATGACCCACAATCCCTATTCAAAAAATTTAGAGGGTTCATGGGTATGGCACAGAGTGCAACAAAATCCTTCAAAAATGCATATAAATTTGGTAAAAGTGAAACAAAAATAGACCTGTTTCAGGATTTGGTTGCCAAATATTTTTCTTCTGAGAAAATGAATTTGTTCCATAATTTGGACGCGCACTGTATAAACCTTGCTGTTTAGGTCATTTTGCTATCTTCTTAATTCACAAACATATGACGTTAATATACGTATTCTGTACCGAGTGTCATAGTAATGTTTGTTACGAGTTTCGTCATAGCAATATTGCTGCAGACATCCAAAATAGACGATTTCAGAGCTGCAGATATAGACAAAAATTATTTTGGAGGGATCTCTCGTTTGATAAGGTTTATATCAGGGGGAGAGTTTCTAGGAATTTGAACATAAGAGAAAATAGAATCTTGCCCTGTTTAGATATCTACCGTCCCGCTTCTACCTGCAGTAGAGTTCATACCAAATGATTTGAAAATTCAGTGCCGATTTCCTAATTATATTTTTCATGAATGACAAGAGTTCAATGTTTGTCCTTGCCTGAAGTTCAAACTCGTTTCGAAGTATTTTAATCTTGGACTAATAATATTTGACGTTCGTGAAAATAAACGCGGGAGGTAAACAAACGGAAATCATTGAATGTACACGGATCAACTATTTAGATATGTACAGGATATTTCAGAATAAGTTACTGATACTCGAGGGTGTCAAAACCAAAGGTAATTTCAAGAAGAAAACTCCAATTAAATCGATGTCGTAAACCGCATAACTCTTCAGCTACAGGTGGTCAGATTTGTAGAAATAAATCTTTATTTGGATACCTTCAATTCCATCAACATTTTCATGAAATTCGGCACAAACCCCTTTTAGCATCAATAACAATATTATCAGAGAATATCCGCTTATAATAATTTAGTACAGTTTCATCAATTTTGAATATTATTGTAGAGAGTGGAAAATAAATTTTATCCAAAAAAACTGCCTATGCAACAAAATAATTACAGCAGTCTTAAAGGGAATAAGGCAAATAATGGTTTGTTATTAGCTGAACAACTTATCATGTATATTTTTGCGCGCATGTTCTAGGGAAAAGCGTGCTATCGTTTCGTCCAAATGTCTGTAATTTTCGAATTTTGAGCTGAAAATGGTCTCAAACGACTAGGTTGGACTTACTGATGACGAATCCTGTGTCAAAATCGCTTCTGTCCAGCCTGTCGTCCGACGACACGAAAGCTATTGAACGGAGCACGCTAGCGACTTGAAACTTGATCTTATCATATTATCCTCATTAACTTCTGTATAAAACTTCAAACTTTTTCGATGAAGGACTGGATTGCAATTCGATCTAATCTGTATTTTTGGGAATATTGGGAAAGTAAAATTTTGAATGGGTATATCTGCGAAATCATTAGGTGGATTCTACTTATTCACGAATTCGGTCTTCGTAATTAATGTCCAAACCTTCTCTACAAATATCGAGTTTCTAAGTTGTTTCTTTCGGAAGGTATTGTGTTTACGGTCCGCAGTGTAGGCAGCAGCTTTTGTGCGCATGTTCAAATTAATTGCCAAAGCAATCATCTCCATCGAACATGCTCGCAAATGCTGCTGTCTTCACGGTAGTGCTTTGAAAGGTTTTTTTTCATTTATTTACGCGGGTCGGACAGCGAAAATTGAAGAAACCAAATTTGTTCCGAAGGAAAGATTTAAATAATTATTTTTATTTCCTACTGGAATTTCATGTTCACATTCCTTGCAGACACCATTAGTTAAAACTTCGAAACATCAACATCAAAAAATGGTTTTCAATGTTCAGAGCGCTAGAGCCGCCAAATTCCATGAAAATATCTGAAATGATATTGATGGGACCATCCTTTAGCTTAAAAGTTGATATGTTTAGGTGTTTGAGCCATCTTGAGAGTCACTTTTGTCCTGTAGAAGATTCGGAAGATATAAGAGGTAGACAAAGTCAGATTGGTACAAATGATTCAAATTCCTCGAAATAGTCTCTTACTGCATCAATATACAGGGTGGGCGCAGGAGCCGAGGTCGATCTTTGGACGTTCTCGTGAGTTCGCTCCAGCTGAAGGACGCCGCGCTCTTGGGTAAGGTATGTCTTCCCGGTTGCAAAGGTGAACTTACCAGATAGGCTGAATCCTTTGGCACCTGCCTATGACAACCGCAGAGGCCGCGTAGTGAGAGCGACCGTATTTGACACGCTTATGCTATGTTACAAAGAAGTAGCTCCAGCGTGCGCGTCGGTCGGTGGCGCCATCGTTTGGCAACACAGTTACTCTACGCCGCCTGCAGATATCTTAATGTGTAAATTCTGAACATTATACATTACATACATACATTAAGAAACATACTTATTACTTTTTAATGGAGCCTAATGTGAAAAAGTAAATGAAAAAAGTTATTTATCTGATGAGAGGATTCATGCTTGAAGTTAATGTACAACTTGAAGACCCACCCTGTGTACTTGACACAATTGGGTAGACAAAGTTCACACAAGTCACATCAATAATGTTTTATGTTTCATTGTATCGTTTACGAAAGTAGAAAAATCGATCATTCTAAATCTTGATGCAAATGATGGTGTTCACCGAGGTTTTCTCCTAAATGTAGAACAGCTTTTCTATAGCGGGAACGCTTTAATTTTTGGACCATTGCTATGCTACAATGTTTCACCCAGGAGAATTATTGTCCTTTCGCGAAGCCAATAATTTTCCTGAAAGACTTTTGGCTGAATCCCAGAAGACGAGGGCCCTGTAGATGAGATTTCCTCATCGATACGATTATGGAAAGAATAACGAAATGGAAAGAAGCACTGCCGTGAAGTAATCTGCTTTAACGCGCTTGTTCACATTGCGAAATGGTGACTTGGAAATTTCAGTGAAATTTTAATGAAATATAAAAATTTTCAAAAAAAAAATATTTTTTTTTCGAATTTTATCATGGATTATATGTATTGATGCTGTTCATCTCCCAACCAAGTTTCATTTCGACCAGATAAATATTTTTGGAGTTATTCAAAATTTCAAATGGCTGTAGCACAAAAACCATTCGGCAGATTCGGCCCATTAACGAACTTCACCGAGATATTCAGGATCTCAACCTAACCTGAGAATTTGAAGTTTCTAGGTTCTTTCTTTCGAAAGTTATAGCGCACACGGCCGGCCGGCCGGACATACATAATCAATTTTGAACACTGATTCTTCATCAGTGAGTCCAACCTAGTCGTTTGAGATCAATTTCGGTTCAAAATTCGAAAATTACAGACATCGTGACGAAATAATAACGCGCTGTCCCCAGAACAAGCGCGTAAAAAGATTCCTCATTTAAGTTGGCCGTTCTAACTATTTAGTGACTCATACCCCTAATCCATGAGGTTATATTCAACCCGTTGGTCTCGGATCTATAATCGCAAGAGGACTGAAAAAGTTTCTTTTCTGTTTGATGGTTAAAAGACTTATCTACTACGGTTCCAGATGATCCTCTGCTTACATTCAAAACTTCAGGTTTCGGCCGACTGTTAAAAGCGATGTAGATTCTCGCGCCTTTGATCTGCATGAAAAGAACATCATTTCCTAAGCCCTAACAGTGGCTTATACTTGAGAACGTTGCTGTAAGTTCCCCTACTCAATCGACCTACTTCCATACTCATTTGACATTATAATCTTTTGTAAACGAGAGAAGTTATTTTCTCACCGAGTCTAGAATACTCATGTTTTTTTCTTCTTTTCTTCTTCTCCCACCTCATTTTCAAGACAAAGTTTTGCCATTTTCTGTTCGTTAGGCGTCTTGCGATTAGGAAGTCCAACTTTAATACCATTCATCCCTTTGTTGGGCGCTATGCGGTTGGTTCTTTTTTCTTTATCCACCTATTTTGTCCATTCTTTCTACGTGATCACTTCTGTTTTGGCGACTTGACCGTGAAAACCTAACTACATATATCCTGGTCATCAGTTCTTTCCGTACCACCGTTCTTATTATTTGGTCACGTTGTGTTATTCCGTCCCTTTACGTCGGGTATCCTTTTCTGAGGTCGCTTATTAAACCTTCAATGCTTCGGTTAGAGTCAAACATTGAATCGACCTGATCTTGGCAATCTTGGTGCTTAATGAAGAGATTTCCTTCGATGAAATTCCGTGTGCTTAAATTAGGTATGGGTGTTATACTAACGGATATTACATATTATAATACCACGTTTAAGAAACCTCATTATTTACTATTCAATCTGTTCATGAAATTATAGACATATCAGTGTCAATGACGTGATAGACTTGATTTTATAATAATGGGTTATCCATTTTGTGCTTGGGAGAGAGAAGTTAAAAAAACTCGAAATATTCAGATGGAGAGAAAAGCTCCAATTCGTTATAAAGATTTAACCTTGGCATTATAAGCGGAATATATTGTATTCGTATGTCCTCCTTGGGACCTATTACAGGATTCAATCCTTTTCAGGTTATGGTCAATGACTTCAGCTCATTTCCATCAATATCTCGGTCAGAATATCACCTTTCAGTTGCTCAAGTGTTGGGTTTTTGTGTAAGCCTCACAATAATAAACCCAACAGTGTGAAATCACAGGGTATTGCAGGCCAATTAAAATTAACATCACTCTATCTGGATATTACGTTTCCTCGGAGCTTATCTTTCAAAAGAGCTCGATTGGCCTATGATGAATGCTTGGTCAGGATTGACAGTCACACTATTTTTTGAACGTTTCCAAAAAGTTTCGTGCCATTAACACCACCGTTGTTATTTTTTCAGGATGAAAAGTCCTTTTCACGATCATCTGAAAGTTTCGAGAGTCCCACATACGGCAGTGATATTCATTCACTTAACTATAACTGCAATGCGAAAAATGAGCCTCATCGCTGAAGAAAATTCAATTCGAAAAATAATCGTCAACGATTTGTTCAATCATCAAGCGTTAGCTCTGCGTTGTCCATAGTTCTGAGGCTTGGATTCCTGAGTGATCGGTTTTGTTCGTATAGTGTTGCAAATCTAAAAGCAAAATTCTCCATAATAAGCCCAAATTTTGGACACCTACAGGAATCGTCGAATTCGGGTCTTCTTCAGACATGAGCAGCAGCAATCCCAAAAGTAGTTCTTGAAATATTAAGTAACTAATAAGGTTTCGTTTCGGTTTCGGTATCCGCCCTACTTTTCAATTATTCGGTCTAAGCCGAAGCAGTTGTCCGATTCTGCCGAAGCTACGCTACGAAATTTCTTGTTGAGACGTTTAGATAATGCTGAAAATAAAAGTGCGCAGTAATTCCAGCAAATTGATTTGGAAAATCTAGTTATAGTTAGAAATATTATTCATTATGCGATGATGATAATTATAATATGAACGGTGAAATAGATTTGATTCTGAAATATCTAGGGGTATTATTTGTAAAAGTGAATCTATGATAAATCACCTAAGAGAAAACGCTCAGACGAATATAAACACCCCCAAAGTATATCCCCAAGAAAAAAGATAAAACAGTCCTCAACTTTTAGTGCCCTACAGTCATGCTCAAAATAGGGTATCGACAATCACACACTTAAATAAATAATAACTAAAAGCATTGACAATCAAAGAATTGGTTGTAGTAATCTGTTCTGGTAAGACAATTTACGTTTTTTTTTGTGTTATGTTTGTTTATTGAAAGAACAAATTCGATTTTGTATATTACAGTTTATCTTACAGATGTCAACTGGTAGTGTTTTAGTTTCCCAAGAAAGATAGACAAATGCGACCAAATTTTATGGATAATTCGATATTAATTAAACAATCGAAAATAAGTGATTTTTCCAACTTGAGAATTTTCAACATATTTTCTAGGTTGTATTTCTGACTGAGTACATGAATTTAAAAAAAAATAATGTAAATTATAATGACTGATCTTTTGTGAAGAAAAATTATGTTATTTTAGACCGATTCTCCTTCGCAGTTAATTTCGATAAACCCGCTCTTCTCATGTTTCATTTTCAGTGTAAATCTCTCAGTCAAATCCAGAGTATTCTGTTTTGACAATTTGATGGCTATGTTGAAAGCTTGAACTGCTGCTTGCAATCGTCAGTATAATCCTGTTTTATCAGCGTTATAGATTTGATGTTTGTTGGATTCATGGTCTTGAATGACTTCAATACATCTTCAGAAAGGGCAATGAGATCAGGCTGACTTAACGTTCTTCGATGCGCTGGAGCAATCCTTCACTTGCTTTGAATTCCGAGATATTCAAACTAGCACAAAAAGTCAACGCTTTCTGTTTAATCATTTCTCCAGAAACCGGCATATCTGAATCAGTTTTTTTGGCATTTTTAAAGCTGACTTTCCATTTCAGGCATTTCCGCCCTTTTAGAATCCATTTTTTGGACGATCTGAATGAATTGTCTACTCTCTCGAGAATTTGTTTTTCCTGGAACAAATCGTTGGTTTAGCAATACCATATTTCTTTGCCAGTAAGGCCAGTTAACACTAAGTCCTTTATTGATGTCTTCTAGAACTTGGGCTTTCTCATTTTAATTTTACTCTCACTATTTTCTTGGTTATACTTGTGAAATAACGATGCGAGGCAACTTGTGAAAGGGCGAACCGATAATGGATAACTGACGATGAATCGTGAAAACGAATCCATTCTTTTGAATAAAAAAGACAAGTTACGACATGTTCATACTAGTGAGATTCTACTTCGTTCATATTACAGAAAAAACAATACAAAAAATTCAGTGTTCACATTACGGAGTGGTTCATACGATCGCGTGTTCATATTAACGCGATTGTACTGTATTTTCAATGCAGTTATGATTTATAACAATAAAAATGTTTATTTACAACTAAAGCATTCGTTGCTTATCTTATGAAAAAAATATCATTGTTTTTTCATGATTTGCGATATAAATGAGTTTCCATAAAAAGTATAAAAATTGTACCAAATTGGCAGTTTTACCAAACATCTGCAAGAAAGAACGCTCTAAATTGTTTCATACTTCCTTGTGTGGGCACTTTTGGGTATCATTGTTCTAATTTTTGTGTTCCTAGTTAGAACAGGTGAACTTTTTTAGTTGAACGTGAATAATTATGACAATGAAATCATTTCAAAACACCTTCAGTTTTCATTTTGTTCAATTTTACTAACTTTGCCTCTTTGTTTCAGTTATATATGTACCAGTTGTTCAGATCTTTGGCGTACATACATTCGTTAGGCATTTGTCACCGAGATATCAAACCACAAAACCTGCTTTTAGACCCAGAAACTGGCGTGCTGAAACTCTGCGATTTCGGCAGTGCGAAGCATTTGGTCAGAGGCGAGCCTAATGTCTCCTACATTTGCAGCCGTTATTACAGGTAAGAATAATAGTTTACCTCAGATCAATCTAATTTTTGATACCAATTTATGCTTGATGTTCAGGATAATTAACTGTAAATTACACACCCTTTTCAATCGTTAATATTGGCAATTCGTAAAGAAGTTGTTTGGTTATGAGATTTCAAATGGGTTACCCTCCATATTTTTTAATTTTGTAATGAACTTGTTTCCTGATTTACACAAAAAATAATATTTCAACCATGTCCCTTGTGGTGTTTTTCAAATTAAAAGTCAAAATTTTTGGTTTGGCTGGATTTTTCTGGAAATACCTAAATATAAAATAAGCTATATCAAATTACTCAACTGAATATCTAGAATGCATCATATTAAAGCGAACATTACACCCATAGATATCTAACTATTACTCAGAGTAACTCCTCAGATCCAATAAAAAGTTAATAAGAACGAGCAGTTCAGATTCGGTCACATATCATCGAAAATTCACTGAAATGTTGAGAAAGTGTATAGTTATAATTATAGAGTAGATATCTTTTTAAATTGAAAATTAGTGTTCAGAACAGAGGATCTGCTTGTTACTGTATAATTTTTCAACCAATCATGTAAGCATTTGCCGAAATATTATCCGTAATCCATCGTTGTGTAATCAGTAATTTCACCATGAAATTCCTTCTTTCAAATTCACTTTTTTGGATTCGTATATACTTCATTCAATTTTATATAGTCAGTTGGACCTATGGAAGTCTGTCCAAATTTGCTTCATAAAATTATTGAATAGCCTATTGAATGGAGTACATATGCATAAGAAAATATCAACATGAAATCTGGGCGTTAAATGTAAAAGAATGAATCGAAAGAATAAGATGGGGAATTACAACGAAAATAATAATTGTTGATTGTAATTGAGGAAAACATTAATGTATTATTCTCGTTTTAGGGCTCCTGAACTGATATTTGGCGCCATTGACTATACAACCAAAATTGACGTTTGGAGTGCGGGATGTGTCTTGGCGGAACTGCTACTAGGCCAGCCTATATTTCCAGGAGACTCAGGTGTCGATCAGTTAGTCGAAATCATTAAGGTTCTTGGCACACCGACCAAAGAGCAAATAAAAGAGATGAATCCTAATTACACAGAATTCAAATTTCCACAGATTAAATCTCACCCATGGCAACAGGTTGGTGTAAATTTTCTATTTGAGATATCTTTTTCAGGAAAACGCAATCTTTGTATCAAGAGTGTTACAACGGTTTGTTCCACATGACATGGCAATTGTGAATTGGAGAGAGTGTGTGCATATCCAAATGAAGAACATCAATAGCTCACACTTCTGTCGGTTCACAAATAATTTCTGTGTGAATGACGATGTGGATCATTAAATGTTGGTGATGTCAAATATTATACTGTGTCAGCTAGTCCAGTCTTTCCATTGAATGGCTGAGATATGATTTGAATTTCTAAGGCATATAATTAAGAAGAAATCAAGTGAACTAATTCGGTAAAACTAACAAGATTTGCAAATTAGTAGTAAAATATAGATTTATGTGAACATCAAACTCCGTGACCTGTATTTTAAATGGAATCATCTTTTTCTATCTACTAAATATACAGGGTGATTCATTAAGGGTGGCCACCGGCCGTATCTCGGAAACCGTTTATCCTATAACTTCCGGAAAAAAATTCTGATGACAAAATCGGCCCTTAGAAAATGATTGAAAATATTTTCAAGTTCTTAGTTCCCCACTAGAGGGCGCATTCTATCACTTGTAAAATATAATCTCATTTTTCACGAAATAATCTCCAGCTAACAGTGGAAAAAAATAATAGAATAAGAAAATACTCTTTCTATTCAACAACTTTTGTTTCAGTAATTTTTCTATATTCTATTTTTTAGTGATGGGATGGAGAAACTTTTCTTCACAAAAAAACACTCTTACTTCTGTATGCGTGAACCGATTTTCACGTAATTTGATTTCATTCGAAGGTCATCAAAAGCAGATCACAGAAAAATATGACAACAACATACCGGGTGATCCAATTAAAAACTACAGGCTGTTTTATGTCACTTCACCCTATTTGTGCGTTTTACTTGAGAATTTCAAATGCAATGCTATGATTCTAACCGACTGAGAATAAGCTAAGCACTATCACCTATTGACTTGCCAAAACCGCAGACAGATATCTTCGGTCATACCGAAGATATTAACATTTTTGCAAGTTTTGATAAGTGTTGATCAACCCTGTGAAATTCAGGAGGAATTGGGTTGTTTCATCATCTAAACAATTGTTTAGATGATGAGTTTGACGTCGTCATTCCAGAAAAGTATTCAAAAGATTGACACGAAAAGTGCGAGAAACTAGTAAGGTTCAATATGTTGGAAGAAAAAATAGAAAACGTAGGAGCCGTAATGAGGATAATACTCGGGATAATATCATAAGTTTTGGCTTTTGTTTATGCTGAACCTTAGTCAAGCATCCGAAAAATTGCAAGTGATTTGGGATTGAATTATTCGCTAGTTCAAAGGATACTAAAGGACCATAAACTGCATCCATATCATGTTGTCTTGCACCAAGAATTGGAAGAGAGAGATTGTATTCAACGACTGGACTTTTGCAATTGTTTGAAAGAAATGCTGATCCAGCAAGATCACTCGTACTCACAGTATTAGATTTTCATTTTTGGGGGAGAATAAAGACTTGGTTTTCCGAACACCCCCAACTACAAGTGAGAATATGAAAAATAGATTTCGATAGGCAGCTGGAACTTTTTCTCATACTGAAATTGTGGCCAGTATCAACTCGACGTAAGAAACACTAAATTTATGTAAAGGAAAAAATGGTAGATATTTTGAATATTTGAAATGATTATTTATATGGGTTGTTTTTTTGTTGAAATACTTTCGTTGTTGCTAGTTTTTGTTTCATTTTATCGTATTATTGTTATTTCATGTGTGTTGAGTATTTTTCTGCGTTGTAATGACGAAAAAAGTCACTTGCTTGTTTTTTCAAGCTCACAGGGTTGATCAATACCTATCAAAATTTACAAAAATGTCAATATCTTCGGAATGACCGAAGATATCTGTCTGCGGTTTTAACGAGTCAATAGGTGATATTGCTTAGCTTATTCTGAGTCGGTTAAAATCATAGCATTGCATTTGAAATTCTCCAGTAAAACGCGCAAATAGGGTAAAGTGATGTAAAACAGCCTGTAGTTTTAAATTGGATCACCCGGTATGTTGTTGTCATATTTTTCTGTGATCTACTTTTAATGGCCTTCGAATGAAATCAAATTACGTGAAAATCGGTTCACGCATACAGGAGTAAGAGTGTTTTTTTTGTGAAGAAAAGTTTTTCCATCCCACCACTAAAAAATAGGAAATATAATAAAATTACTGAAACAAAAGTAGTTGAATAGGAAGAGTATTTTCTTATTCTATTATTCTTTTCCACTGTTAGCTGGAGATTATTTCGTAAAAAATGAGATTATATTTTACAAGTGATAAAATGCGCCCTCTAGTGGGAAACTACGAACTTAAAAATATTTTAAATAATTTTCTAAGGGGCGATTTTGTCTTTAGAATTTTTTTCCGGAAGTTATAGGATAAACGGTTTCCGAGATACGGCCGGTGGCCACCCTTAATGAATCACCCTGTATATTTAGAGTCCCCTCAATGTTCATGCATCTGTTTTTGTTGCGGAGTACAGTTTATTGGCCATTGTTATTTAGTGTGAGTAATTAGTCTGGCACTTTATTCTTATTCAGGAATTCCACTGTGTCGTCTGTCTCACCTAAAACTGAAATAAGTAGAAAAAGTAGAATCGTATATATCTGGTCTTACCAACGTTCAATGTTCTACTGCGTCCTACTAAATCGTCTCTACTGTAACTGATTATAACTCTTAAGTTCTGACCGTATGACGTTTGGCTCCAAGGTCTAATATCAACGGGTTTTTTGTAATACTGGTAAGGATATTGGAGCATAGTATATTTAATATTTTAACTACCACATTTCATAAGATAATATAATGATGGTTGATGGTTGTGCATGTATGTATGATATTTTTCACAGGTAATAATTACATATGGTTGATTTCATGCAATCACCTCTCAGTAAAGAATCCTTAACTTATCGACTTCTACTACATTGTTATAATGTAAAAAATGTCTATGGTTTTGTTAAAAATTCAATGAAAATCAGACAACACCGCGCTGACAGGAAAATTACTAGCACAGAGTATCAAACTTCCATCATAGCCTACCAACTATTTCGATATGAGTGTGTAGAGTATACTTAAGCTAACTTTTGTGCGAGGGAGATTCTTCCCTATTGGCCGACGACGATCACGTGACCGTCGTCGACCAATAGGGTGAATCTCCGATTCCCCAAATACCCGAATCTCCCTGGCACGAAAGCCCCCTTTATAGTATACTTACCGTCGGTCACAAAACCCTTGACAGTCCATCAACTCGCTGATTATAGTTCTAATAGACGACTTCGGCCCAAGTTGCCAACCCACAATTTACTTAGCAAGTTTACTTTCACTGGGGAACGGGAATTTCAGGACAAATTCGACATGATAAGGTTCGCATTATTTATAAATAACCGTAAAACATGCCTTGGCTCTTCAAACCAGATAATTCCTTCCAAATATAGGTTTTTGTTAAGATCGTCCCTGATTGGCTGAAATTTAAGTTGGGATTCCTGATTTCATGCAGTGTCAATTTTCATAGGATACGTTCCGAAAATCAACTCTGTTGTTTCGGTTGCCGATTTTCCGCTCCATAAATATGAAATATTCGGATGGTTCCTGGAACAAGCGCGTGAAAAAGGTTATTTACGGAATCTGGTTGATGAAAATGCGGTCGATTTACCTTCACCAGAACTATTTTCTATGGTAAATATCCATAGCATAGAACAATCTATGTTTACTTTAGGTTTGTTTTGGTTCCGAGTTCAGATATTCAGATCTGTTCGGGACGGTTCTAGCAAAGACCATAGATCTGTGCTAGAACCGTCCCGTACAGTTCTGAACTGGGAACCAAAACAAACCAAAAGTAAACATAGATTGTTCTATGCTATGGATATTTACCATAGAAAATCGTTCTAGTGACAGTAAATCGACAGCAATTTCATCAATCAGATTCCGTAAATAACCTTTTTCATGCGCTTGTTCCAGGAACCATCCGAATATTTCATATTTACGGAGCGGAAAATCGGCAACCGAAACAACAGAGTTGATTTTCGGAACGTATCCTATGAAAATTGACACTGTTTGCATGAAATCAGGAATCCCAACTTAAATGTCAGCCAATCGGGGACGATCTTAACAAAAACCTATATTTGGAAGGAATTATCTGGTTTGAAGAGCCGAGGCATGTTTTACGGTTATTTATAAATAATGCGAACCTTATCATGTCGAATTTGTCCTGAAATTCCCGTTCCCCAGTGAAAGTAAACTTGCTAAGTAAATTGTGGGTTGGCAACTTGGGCCGAAGTCGTCTATTGGGTTGAAAATGAAATAAAATCGAGCACAGAATTTACTCTTAATTGACAATCAAGCCCATGATCGTGAGATCAAAGTTTTGTGAAACCAGCTGTTAGATATTAGCTTAGTATACTAGTTCCACTTTAATGAGTTGGTCAGTTTTAATATTACACTGTCAAACCTCCATAGCCTACCGATTCAAAGGGCATGGAGCATACTTAGGTTTTATCTAAGCATACTGTTTCATAAGTGTTCTCATTCACACCCGTAAAGTCAGTCGTAATGCTGTCGAAGCTTGTCACATTCCTCCGTGTATAACTAAAACCGACTGACTTCTATTAGAAAAAGTGAAGTGAGAGTGAGTCATTTTCTGTCAGATGACTACGCACTTTCTACATAAAAATCGTAGTAATTACTGGTTTGACTAATTCAAACCATAGAGTCATTGATACAAATATTCAGGAATCGATGTATCGCTCCTTGTCGAATTAAGCTGTATTTGTAAACTTCAAGCTCTTGTTCAAAGTTAAAATGTAGGAATTTGCATTTATGAAGTCCACTGCTGCTTCAGTTGATTTGAAATATATTGAAGGAAATTTAGTTTTGTGATAATTCCAGTAATGTGGGGGAAATTAAGCCTACAATTATGACCATGAAAAAGGGTTGCGTTTTATTTTAATCAGTTAAAGCTATTAATTCGATTGAGCGATGAAAATACGATTCACTAAACGTCATCAAATGTATCGAAAATTTACTAACCATTTCGTGAAAATAATCAGAGACCATGAATTTACCTATCTTCAATCATAACTAAATTTACTCTTGAGTATCTTTGATCTCTTCATGAGAATGAAAACCCTTCTGCTGAAATAGTCATATAAACAACCTTTCAAATGATAATAAAATTGGGATTATACCTAGATTTCACTTTTCCTTGCTTATTTTGTACATCATTAAATTCTTCAAAATAGTCGCTAGCGATGTGGAAGCAGAAAATAAATCGACTGACCTTGATTTGCGTTGCAGGGGGAAACAAGACTTCTGGAACTACACAAATTATTGATGTTTTCATCATTGTTATGCGTCAGATATTTATATAAATCTTGGTCCTGTGCATGATTTATCTTTTGAAATAATAATTGCATTTCACTAACAATATTAATAATCTCTGCTTAAATTATTTGTTTTCACAAATTCAACATCAGATTGTACTCTTGGGAATATCGATTTAATATTACTACTTGAAATGTTAAACTTATTTTTTGCATTCTTTGAGTTAAGCTATGTTGAATTTGTTAAATATATTGCTCAATAAATATAACATATGATTGTACAACAAATTTTTTTTTAGATTCATAACATCCTTCACTCATTCCCTAGTCGGATGTCATTTCTTGAACAATCTTTCACAATAAAACCAACTAAGGTAAACCGCTTTAATATACATTCAATATAATTTCCTCAAAATTTATGTAGAAGTAAGTTCAAACCCTGATGTCATCAAATCAATCATTTCTAATAATTTCATTCACACTTAATTTTTGATACCTTAAATCAGATGTTGGTATAACTTTTATCATAACTTGTTTGAACTTGCTTTCTCATTTTCAAAACATGAAAAATACATAATATGAACCATATTTATTGAGCTTTATATTCGTTCTGCAATTTCTACAAACCAGACGGTCCAAAGATTGTGTGTTAGTATTGTTTCCGCCTTCAAAGTAACCGACTAACAAGTTGTGATTAGATTACGATTTGGTTGAGTCAAATTTGGACGTCTGTTTTGCAGTTCTTGCTGTCAAAAATGTACATGCCCTGCACTAGCACCACCCAGCAAAAATTACGTGTAAGTTGATTGTATGGAACTGTTGAGCCAAAATTAACATACTAAACTGGCTCCACTCACTTCTACACATAATTTGGAAACATTTGATGGTCGGGAAAGCCAGTCACTTCTTTCTGAAGATGATATTACTTTATTTTCCATGTAATGTAATGGGAATCTCTTCGCTCTTTGAGGATTTGATTCTTGTCTTTCAGTCCATTATTTTAACTCGGCTTCAGTTAGATTAAAAATTTTCATTCAAACATTCTAATAGCTTTGTTTTTTAGTGGTGTGTCACCATCTGGAGCACAGCATCCTATTTTATAAGTTTTCAGACTGAATGTGATGAACAATACTTCCTCACATTCCTACCATTTCTGCGAGCTGGCAAAAATTTAACTGATAATGGTTGAAAACCATTTCTTTTCGTTGTTTTCAATAATTGAGATGAAGTGGTTTACCATTGTGAGGTTCCTCTAAGCTATTTGTAGAGTCCCCTCAAACTTCGAAATTACAATTTTTCTCGTTCGATTTTGCTCTTTTTTTCAATCAGAACCTAATCTTTTTTTCTCATAACTGATTCATTATCTGATAAATGTTTGAAATTACAAAACTAAACATTTGATATATTTTTTGCGCTTTCATATAATACTAATAATTGAATATAATTTTTGATAAAACATGTGTGTCGATCTTTTTCAATTGGGAAATAAACAATTGTAGCTACTATTTCGTAATTGAAACTCAAACACGTTTCCTTTTTCAGGTGTTTCGTGTTAGAACCCCACCAGAAGCTATCGAATTGGTCTCTAGGTTGCTTGAGTACACACCTTCGTCACGAATAAGCCCTCTTCAAGCATGTGCTCATCCCTTCTTCAATGAGCTACGTGAACCCAATACCCGCCTGCCCAACAACAATGAGTTGCCACCTCTGTTCAATTTCACTGAACATGGTAAAGTAAAAATGTTGTACTTTTAATATTAGCACTAGGGATAGATGCATAGAATACATGATGCATGGCGGTATATTTTGAGTCTGAAAAGTGGTCTAGATATTTTCAGAATACAGTGTTATTGCTCTACGCTTTTCGCCGATAGATGCTGGCGTCGGGAAATGTGCCATATTTTATCTGAAATATTTACGTTATCGACATATTAAAAGTAATCAAATCAGAATTTTTTCTTATCCTCGAAGTTGGACTATACATTATTTCAGAAGGGCGAAAATACAAGATATAAGCTGGATTTATAAACTCGACGTTTCCGTTCCCGTTCGCAGTTGACGTTCCCGTTCAAAGTTAAAATGCAGTAAATGCGCAGGGGCATTTATAAAGTCCGCAGCTGCGTCAGCTGACTGATAATGTGCCGCTCTCCTGTTTTTTCCGCTGCCGTTCGAGATGACCATGTTTCATCTTTTGACGTTCCCGTTCGTATCTTAACCAATATAGTGAGGTTAGGATGCACTTATAATTCGGAGATTAGTTTGTTTATTGAAAAGTTACGCTTGGTTTGGTTATATTCCTCCAACTTTAACAAAGGAAACCCAAATTCACAGGATATTTGACCTCTATAAAACCTCATAAACGCGAACTGGCCGAACGGCGAACGTCAAGTTTATAAAAGGGGTATAGTTCGTTTTGAACCGCCAGCGGTCAACGGGAACGTTAGCGGGAACGTCAGCTGCGAACGGGAACGGGAACGAAAAGTTTATAAATCCAGCTATAAAGATAACCTTTTATCTAAATATACATTCTTTAGAATAACTATTATAGAAGGTATTCATTATTTCATTACCGATATGTTCACTGAAAAGAAGTGTTCTAGAGTTTCATATTCAAAAACATGTTGGATAGATTCAATTCGTGGGATTTACTATTCTTCTGACAAATTCGTATAACATAAATAAATAATTCCTATTTAAAAAATAATGAAATGTACATTTACTCGAAATATTTCAATGAGTATGTAACAAATTCATAACTTTTGAAATCAATATTCATTTATATTTATAAACAACAGGTTTATAAAAGTTGTGAAAGAAATTATCCATCCAATTTTGTTCATATCTATAAGCTGGATTTATAAACTGGACGTTCCCGTTCCCGTTCGCAGTTGACGTTCCCGTTCAAAGTTAAAATGCACTAAATGCGCAGGGGCATTTATAAAGTCCGCAGCTGTGTCAGCTGACTGATAATGTGTCGCTCTCCTGTTTTTTCCGCTGCCGTTCGAGATGACCATGTTTCATTTTTTGACGTTCCCGTTCGTATCTTAACCAATATAGTGAGGTTAGGATGCACTTATAATTCTGAGATTAGTTTGTTTATTGATAAGTTACGCTTGGTTTGGTTATATTCTTCCAACTTTAACGAAGGAAACCCAAATTCACAGGATATTGGACCTCTATAAAACCTCATAAACGCGAACTGGCCGAACGGCAAACGTCAAGTTTATAAAAGGGGTATAGTTCGTTTCGAACCGTCAGCGGTCAACGGGAACGTTAGCGGGAACGGCAGCTGCGAACGGGAACGAAAAGTTTATAAATCCAGCTTGAGTCCCGTTCCGCAATAGGTCTCTTGCATGATTTTTCTTATCATTGGAATCAAATATTCTATCTGTAAGATTACTGAAAAATATTAAGCGCGGTCAAAAATTTTAATTTTAAACGGGAAAATGCTCTCTCAAATTTGGCTCCGCATATTGGCTGCTTAAACGGACGAAACTTCGCGGCTTCCGGGACGTACACGGATATATCCACTCTCTATCTTCTCGTGTACTTTTCTCTCTAGCAAGCCAATAGACAGCGTTGGCGAACTGTTGAAATGTGTGATAGCATACATTATGATTTTATATCGATATAGAATGAGAAAAACATAAAAATAATGATTATTCATGTTACATGAAAGCCGTTGTTTTGGCTTCGAAATTACCTCTTGTATCCATGGAAGTCTTCTAACAACAGATCCTATTGCTTCTTCCCATATACAGGGTCAGTCGTTTAGTTGTACTGTGTCTCTTTTGCAGAATAACCAATTCCATGTTCGAAATTCAAAGAAACATGGTAGAAAAATCTCATTTTTACACTTAATTCTTATGATTTGGTGCTTTTTGCGTATAATTGCAAGGAATACATTTCACTACAATGGACTTGAAAAACTGATCTTTAACTCGATGTTCATGCCATATCCAATTTCATTTCACTATAAAATTACACATAATTCCATCTTCGCCCATTGTCATATTGAAAACTCCATAATTATTCTTATTTTCATCAAATTTATAATTGAATTATATGAAATCACTCCACCCTTGATGAACCCTTGATTATTTTTGTCGAAATAATTTATTGTCTCTTTTACAGAGTTGAGCATTCAACCTAGCCTCAATGCGATACTCATTCCCAGGGGACAAGGAGGTTCCGAGTCGACCAGTCCCCCAGATGGCCCATCAAGTGTGAATACTGAGGGCAGCGACACCCCCGTAGTAGCTGCAGCCACCGCATCTGGTATGGCTTAGATTGATAATTTATTCCTGTAAAAAAATAAATGGCAGACGGTTGGGCACCCAACACAATATGGGTCTTTTTCTAGGCGTACAAAACACACCACACAAACATTCGCACGCAAAATTTAGGGTGCGTGCTTTTCTGCTGATCCACTTCAATATGTTACATCTTTCAGATCTGTGTGTTCTTTGTCCATTTCGCTGGGACGGCTGTACTATATTTAGAGTATATAATATACGTTCATTGTACAGAACTCTTTGACTTATTGTTTTTTTTTTTTGTTCCATTAATATATGGCTGATTATTTTGTACTCGTTGAAAGTTTATACAAGATGGTTTTACTTGTGAGATCAGCTTGAATAAGTTCTTCGTGAAATATAATGTTGTGGTGTTGTTGATCAACTTGTGGGAATGACTAATAGGTCTCTTACCCTTTATAGAATGCTTCAGTTATATTGGTGATTCTAATGACTTCAAGTAACAATGAAAAGTGTTCCTTAATCATTGTCAATGTTGCATTGTTTAAGAATATTACATTTTTATATGTTTTCATTTGAAAAGTGTCAAAGTTGTACAACTCATAATCCTGTTATAGTTTTCATTATTTATTATCTCAGTCACTTCTCGTATTTGCCAAATCGTTTTTTTTTTATCATGAGCGTGAGTTGAATATCAACGCTGATCTTGAAGCAATCTGAAAACTTCACGCAATGAAACATTCACAACCATAATGAATTGCTGACGAATCATTGAAAAAATGAGAAAACTTATCTCAAAAATTTTCAACAGAAAGTAATTTTCGAATAAACTGCAGTATTTATATGCTTATTTCATTCTAACTTAACAGGAAATTCTTGATTATCACGCAAACATACAAAGTGTAACAGCCAAATGGAATAAATTCGATAACGAATAAATGAGGGCGTGTTGGGAAAAACGCTCGGACACGTCGATTTGTAATTTTGAATGCGCATATTTTTCAAGAAAATAATATTATATAGGGTGTTCCATGTGACCATGGCTAATAACAACTTTCTTATTTCAAATGCCACCCCCTGTATATTATTTATTTTTTGGATTCTTCAGAGAATTCTAGACACAATTCATGCACAATGTCCTATACCTATCTTTAACTATTTCGGAAATATTAAGTGTTTTCAGATTTAGTTCAAAAATCAACGTTTTGAATAAAAAAAATTATTTTATTTCACAAATTCGGTACATTACACTTAAAACCTAATAAGTAATACTGATTATTTCTTAATAATTAAAAAAAAACATTAATGTCAATGTAGGAAATGTTCAAAATGCTCGCCGCGAACGTCTTGGCAACATGATAATCTGGTGTAGAATCGTCTTTTAACGTTACTCAACATTTCTGAAAACACTTAATATTTCCGAAAAAGGTTGAAGATAGATATAGGACATTGTACATGAATTATGTCTAGAATTTTCTGAAGAATCCAAAAAATAAATAATATACAGGGGGTTACATTTGAAATAAGAAAGTTGGCATAGGCCACAGTCGCATGGAACACCCTATATAATTTTATTTTCTTGAAAACTATGCGCATTTAAAATTACAAATCGACGTGTCCGAGCGTTTTTCCTAACACCCCCCCATTGATTCGTTATCGAATTTATTCCATTTGGCTGTTACACTCTGTATACCAGTTTCATGATAGATAGTTCAATCTCAAAACTTCTGATGAATATTAGGCCACCATCACGTTTATGAACCCAAGTTTCAACGAGTACAATTTTCCTAACAGGTGTCCCATCCTTGTTTTATTGGTGTTGATTTTTTAAATGAAAATTTGAAACCCTCCATGAAAGTATTTCTTTCAGGCTTAATATTTAAACATGACATTTCGAAGAGTCATTTTTAAGAAAAGTGTTTTATTGAAAATATTTATTAATGTTCAGGTAGTTCATTTTCGCATAAATCATGAATAAGGAGAATTTACAAGACCTATTTGTTTCGATCAGCTAGTCATAACAATTTTTCGTTCCGTGCTAAATTATAATCGAATCTGTACATGATTAATTCTGAAATTTTGGTTAAAAAATTTAAGAAATTAGGTTTTATTAAAAATGTATCAATATTATTCTGATGTCAGATACAATGATCTTATGAATATCAGAGAAGTCACACCTCAATTTTAGATTTAGGTTAACATCAAATGAAAGAAGAAAAGGAGCTCTATTTTATGTCCATTTTGATGTTAATGCTCAGCTTATAGATGCAGATCCTAGATTAGATAAACTGAAATGCATTACCGTTTTCAGTGTAGAGTTCTTCCATAAGAAAACTGTTCAGCTAAAACATTTTTCTTAAATTAAAGAATTGAAGTTGAAATGAAAAATTTGGAAAGTAAATTTTTATTTGTGAAATTACCTTAGATAAAGAGTTAACAGTGTATATATATTGAAAATTCACAAGTAATATAACAAAAAACAAAAATATGGCTTTTATTGTTTTTGCCCTTCCAAGTAGAATTAGTATTGAAGTTTTTGGTTATGATTGTTATATTCCTCAGAATAATACTGACTTTTAGAAATTATTGTGTTATCTACTAGATATAATTTGCGAGTGGTGTCTGAGTAAGTTACCTTTTGTATCTAAATATTAACTTGACAATTACTTTATCATAATGATCATCTGTAGATATGGAACTCATGAATCTGATCTTGAATAGTAGTGGCCTTTACTTGATGTTAATCCATATGAAATTGAACACCATGTAGTTATGATTATTTAGTATCGTAACTGGTTTGGTTGTCAAAGAGATTTCATCAGTTTTTTGGATGAAATAATCTGAGGAAATCACTGTGACAATGAGAGACTTGAATAAAAGCACATTCATTCTAAAATAATGACAAAATCAAATGTTTTCACTTCGGATTTGTATTCAGGAGATAAATTAACAAAATGTGTACCCTTATCAATCTCATAATCTTCAGGCCGTTATGGTAAAGTATGTCATCTTTTTTTATATGGATAGAAATATATTACAGGTTTGAAAATTTTTTTGGCAGCTTCGAATTTTTTTCCACAAAAACTATTTTGAAATTGTTAAGAATTTTTTGGAAATGAGTTTTTTGAATGCGCAATTCTATGAATCATGTGCTTGAGTGCGAGTTCATGGTGATATCTCATTCTATGAATATTGATTTTTTTCCAAAATTTAAAAATATATTCCAGCAGGTTTAAGAGAGAAAAATTATTCGATTACTATGATTTATTCCTATAGAATTTGATGTTGGTTATATCAGAGTGCAACCAATTGAAGTAAGTATGTTTGTGTGAATTTGGGAAACTAAAATAGAGAGCACTAGATATCTAGCCGTTCAACTAACGCAATGGATGTTGCAAAATATTCGATTTTAAGGAACATTACTCCAAATTGTGTACTTCTAGCGTCTGCTTTTAAAAGAAATGAATGAAAATTATATATTTGTAGAATATCTTTGTTATAGCTTAAAACATGCAATGCGTTTTCCTCAACATTACCAACACCTTATTACTTCTAATAGTGTCAGACTGATTAAGTATAAAAAATACTATAATTAATTCTGAGAGATTTGGATTATAATTTTTCCTGTACATTATTTATAATAAATATATATCACTTGGACCTTGTACTTCGTTTTAATAAAATTTTGGAATTTCAGCTTAAATTTCAATTAAATTGAATAGATTGCCAGTCAGACACTACTGAAGGTATAGTAACCGGAGAGGTGTTTTTATTTTGATTGTTATAACGAAGTGAAGACCAAAGGAAATATTCAGATGCCTCATTGATACAACCATCTATATATATTGCTTAGGTATAATTCTTTTTAGGATTTTCTCATGATCTAATAACAGTTTTGATATTCTTTTCTTCCTGAGGGCATTTTTGAAAATCACTAATCTAATATTGAATACAACTTGATTGATTAACAAATTATTTAAGCTGAAACTTCTACAGATTTAAGTCATTGTTTCTACTGAAGTTAAGGAAGTTCGAGTCATGAAAGAAATATTTTGAATTTTTATCAATATGAAGTTCGATTTTTCTATAGAATTATTAAGATTCTTGATGATAAGAAACCATTCAAAAATTAAATTCAACAGGATTCAGTTCCTGTAGCAAGAATCCGTTTCCAATAGTCAAAAGTGTGATACCAAGTGAAAATTAAAATATAAGTCATTCTACTCTTAAACAGCGGAGTAGTCACAGTGTATATTCGATTTGCCAAGTTATGGACTCAAAATCCTTATGAAGTATAAATTACTTTATTTATATTCAAGTCAGAATTGGGGAAGAAGTGCTTTCTGCATTTCATCATAACAAATTTTTTATTTTCAAAAATGAATTTTTTCTTTCGAATCTTGTTTATTATATCAGGTCAGAACTAGTGATGAATCATAAACAATTTTTTTTGCGGATTTGAAAGTATTGTGTAAACTTTAGTAATACATCATTCCTTGCTCAGAGCTCAGGTTTGAGCCCTTCATTAATATTGTAAAAAAAATAAATTAGACTTCATATTATGTTGGTTTCAAATGATTCTTCTGATTTTTTTAAGCTATCACAACCTTTTAATGTTGTGCATAAGTATCTTGAAATATATCTTTAATTGATTGATTCAAACCTGTAATTCTCGGTTAAATTGGCAGGCATTTCATCTGATGGAATTCCATATGATATAACACTTAACAGTAATCTTTCAAGCATTTGACTTTTTCTTAATTTTAACGAGTCCTTTCCATTCTCGCCTACATATACCCGTCATTAAAACCAAAATTGATTCAACTAAAAAAATTAGCTTATATGTTAGAAATGGTTCATTAAAACTGAAAATAGTTTATCGACGTTTCAAAATCCCTTGTGAGAGAGCACAATTGTATAATATATTACTTTCACAGAGAGTATGTAATCTGCGATTACATTCAAAATACTACAATCCCAAGGTTTTCACTACAAAACTTGTTAGTTTGTTGAAGAAACGAATGATTTGAAATATTTCTAAGGTTATTTTCGAGGCTATTATGATCTCGGAGAATCAACTCCTCATAAAAGCTTCCTTAAATTTATATTAGCTGTCCTCACTGGAGAGTATTCAAGAAACATGGTATATTTTTTTTAGGAAACCTTCATATTTCTGTAAATTTTTTCATTTAAATATACCACACCAAATGTTGAGTGTATTTTTATTTATTTTTTCCAGATCATCTTAAGACTTTCTGAAACTACATTTATCTTTAAAGTGTGTCTCAGAAGAATGACAAAGTATCCATTTTATTTATGTCGTATAGTTGGCAAAAGTAATTAACGTTCACCTCATAATCAATACATGTAAAATAAGAACGAATTCTAATAAATCAATCAATTGATCCAGGGGATTCTAAGAAGATCCCTTAAGTCATGAATTTCTGTTTGAAAAAAAATTAATACCTACCTCTATATTTGTGGTGAAATCGTTCAAGGTTTACCAAAAGGAGCTATTGCTGTTGATCATGTATGTTTATGTTATATGCATTCCATGAATGCTATTTGTCCGGATAAACACAGACTGCCTATCAGATTGTGAATTTTTCAGTATCCTGATTGCATATTTCATTGATTCAATGGTTAATACTTAATTTGTCCATATTCAAAAACTATGAGAAAAATATTTTTGTTGAAGGCATTCTGTAAATATGATTAAAAATCACTTTTTGTTAGAATTCACATTATAATATTGTGCGCTCCGTAGAATATTAAATTTAGGAATTCAGCTATTTGTACATAAAACTTGATATAGAACTTGTGCAAGCAGTTATTCGAAGCTCTGTACTATAATTAGTAATAAATATCAAAATTTTAATCTCTGTCATTATTTGTAACCTCTCCAAATTAGAACATAAGTCATTTTTAAAACCGGATTTTTCGGAACACTACAAAATAATAAAATCTAGAAAAGCACTCCTGTGAAGGCAGCAGCTTTTGCGCGCATGTTCAATGTATATGACCGCTTCGACAACGAATTTGAACATGCTCGTAAAAGCTGCTGCCTTCGCGGCACTTTTTTTCTCGATAACTTACTGGATTTCAATTCGATCTTATCTGTATTTTTGGAAATATTGGAAAAATAAAATTTTGAATGGATATATCTACGGAATCATTACGCGGATTTTACCCTTTCACGAATTCGACGTTCGAATTATGCCCCTATTCTACAAATATCGAGTTTCTTCCGGAAGTTATTGTGTTTACGGTTGGCCTAACTGCCAGACCGTAACCACAATAACTTCCGAAAAAAACAACTTAGAAACTCGATATTTGTAGAGAAGGTTTGGACCTTAATTACGAAGGCCGAATTCGTGAAAGGGTAAAATCCACCCAATGATTCCGCAGATATACCCATTCAAAATTTTATTTTCCCAATATTTCCAAAAATACAGATCAGATCGAATTGAAATCCAGAACTTCATCGAATAATGACAGTTTGAAAGTTCATACAGAATTTAATGAGGATAATATGATGAGAAGATCACAGAATATTGAATACAGTATTACCATTGTATAAGGAGGGATCCCACTTTATACAATGGTATATAACCTCCGTAATTCGGACACACTCAAATCCGGACATCCAGTACTCCGGACGCACCTCTATAATCCGGACACCCACTAGCCGTCGCGCGTCTGAAATTAGTTGAGACTATTCAGAAGATTGTTGGGATGCGCTAGTGTACCAGCGTGCGTTTAGTTTCTTGTTAGTTGTTTCGCTTGCAGTTCAGAACGATTATTGTCCGAAAATGCCGTAAGGAATGCACACAACTTTGAAACTAATACTAAAGTGCGAATTAATTAATTTTTTTGTGGGTGAAAGTCTCAGAACACTTGCTCAGAAATTCAACTTCGAAAATAGACGATATCTGACATATGCAAGAATGAGGAACATATAAAAAGAAATCAAGCCGAACAGAAAAAATTGGAAAAAAGAAGAATAGGCTTTGTTTGTACGGGAAATAGGATTTTAACCGGTGACTTCAAAGCATATTGCGAATGGTTATAACAATTCAAACATAGATATGGTATCAGACAATTTCGATGCACTGGAACCATTTATAGAACAGTTGTCCTCTAAAATCGAAGAAATGGATCTTCACCTTGATAAGATATATAATACTGTTTGAAGAGGATTATTTTGGAGTTTCTTGCCAAATAAAACCATAAAACATCGATCTGAAAAATTGGAACCCGGTCGAAAACTTCCTAAAGAAAGAATGCTCTTATGCTACACAGGATCTCATAAAATGAGAATGTGTATTGTTGGGAAAGTTGTTACATCTACAGTGCTACATCTGTTGCACTGCATTTGAAAAAAAAATTTGATTTTTTTTTTAAATCATTCTAATGACACGATCATCACGATTGAATCAGTATTTCTCGAGTTATACCTAAGAAAACAACGATATCGAGTAGAAAACCACGAAATTCTACATATTTTTTTTCAATATATCTCCAATACTAATAGCCGTATCGAACTGAGATTTGGTACACTGCTGTGAAATATGAAGTTCAAGGTATAACTGGAATTGTTATCGAATATGAATAATAGTTTGAGAAACAAAAAAAATTTTTCAAAATTGGGTGACCATAAGATTTCAACGAAATTCTGCTCAAAGTTGCGCGTCGTTATGCGCCAACTAACTGCCAAGTTTCAATCCAATTGCTTCTGTAGTTTCTGAAATATGAGGATAATAACCTCAAAATTTCAAATTGCTATAACTCCGAAAATATTTGGCCCATTAACGAACTTAACCGCGGCATTCGGATGCGCAACCTACCCTGAAAGTTACAGGTCGATAGGATTTTCCGTACGACCGTAATCGTACTTACGGACGGCTGGTCGGCCGGACAGAATCGATTTTGACACCGGATTCGTCATCAGTGAGTCCAACCTATTCGATTGGGACCATTTTCGGCTCAAAAATTCGAAAATTACAGACATTTGGACAAAACGATAGCACGCTGTTCCCCTAGAATATGCGCGCAAAAATTGGTTTTCAGTATGATGAATAACCCAAATACTTATCCTATCTAAACTTTTCATGAAGATTTCAGCTGAAAACTAACAAACAAAACAATAATAAACTCATACACATCCATACTCTTTGGAATTTTATTAAATAAATTTTTCGAATGGTTGTATCAGCGATTTTATTGGGTGGATTATACCCTTTCATGAATTTGACCTTCGTGATTAGGCTCTTAGTTGTTACTTCAGTAGGTTGTTGAATTTATGAATGGATATAAAGATTTTACTTCAGAAGGTTTGGCTGTACCTGATTCAATGTTATGCCAAACGGCTGTTCAAAGATTTACCACACGTCTTTCTACGTGAACTACCCTGTTTGATTGTCAATAGATATATTCCGCCTATTTTTTGACAAACAGTTGGGATAATAGTAGTAATTTGAGTTTGCCTTATGCTTTTAATATTCTTACTTTTATTGATTATTGCAAAGTTTCAGACAAATATGGAAGAAATATATTGTATATCAAAAATATTAATTATCGTTTCGACCGAATGTCTGCAATTTTCAAATTTTCCGATGTCAAAGTCAATTATTTCCAGCCTACCGTTGCCACGATAACTTCAGAACGGAAGGAGCTAGCGACTTGAAACTTTTAGGATAGGCTGCACATCAAAATTGGCGTTTTCCACTTGTGGGTCGAGTTCTCCCAAAATTGCATTTTGATCAAAGATCAAACCGAAAAAAGGGTGGGTTCAAAGAAGGAATTTAGCGAATCTGTAAACAGATTCGGTTGGAAAAAATGTTGATGTGAAGTCAGATAGGTTTTACGACCTTTTTTAGATTCGTAGCCGAAGTGGTTACCCAACCAGATATTAAACCCGCATAACACATTTTGACTTGTCCCGATAAAAACAACTTTTAAGTCTCATGATTCGAACTTAATTTTTCATGACCCTTCAAGGCATTTTTTCATTTCGATCGAATCTATATTTTTGCTTGTATTAGGCATCAATATTTCGAATAGATATATCTACGGAGTAATTGGGAGGATTCCACCCAGTTACTAATGCAATTCATAATTTAGCTGTATTATCGAGTTTCTATGTTTACTTCGCTTCGGAATTCATTGTTACATTGGGATTACATTGAAAGACAAAAAAGGGATGATTAAGCCCCCCCCCCTTTCATGGAAAAGAACATAATACATATTCATTTTGAAAAAACTACACCGCACGTTACAAAAGTTGAACCAGATTACAGATTGAAAAGTTTTAAGCTAAATCCGCCCTTGTTTCCTAGTTAATGAGAACAAAATTGCAGATCCCATGGGGTGATTCGAACCTTTGTCTTTCGTGCATATTTACTGATTCGTAATATTTATTATTTTCACAATAAAATATATATCAAACTCAGCTCAGTTTGGATCTTTGATGTGAAGATTTCTATTGCCATTTACATTAAAAGAAATCTTATTAGGGAGCTGATGAATGAAAATGTTTAACTGGAAATGAATTTTATATTTATGTCGCTGCCCAAAGGTAATACTATAAGGAAAACAATTTTCATGAAAGAATATTGAATGATGGAGTTGTCCTTTTTATCACGTTATACTTCATCCAAGTAGAACTTTCTTCATCATATACGATCTTGAGGGTCGGGCCATTTCTTCCTTTGGTCCTTTTCTGCATTTGGGAGAACATAAATACTGTAGCAAGGGTATCCTATATTTTCCACAGAAGTCTACAAATTTGATGTGCTCCACTCTGTTGTCGAAGTAAACACCTGAAATAAACACAACTTATTACTGTGATGAACATATCCAGACAATACAATTTCTCAGAACATTGGGACTTTTATGACTTCTCTAATCATGGCATGATGACCTCTCTACCGAATCTTGTCAGCCATTGAAGGTGAAAAAATCCAAATTTCCCGCTTTGATGTTAGAAATTGAAGTATTTTTAACAATTTATGAGGATAATTTCACTAGTTTAAATGAGTTATATTAATACAGTTCGTAGAATAACAGGTCAATTTATTTTGTCATAATTGTGATATGCAACATAAATGCATCGAGAGAGGGCAAAATACGATTGTTCAGATTTCAGGTATATTATATTTGAATTTTTGCATGTTTTATCCTTTTCCCAAAATTCCATCCGACATTCGAAGGAATAGGAAAGTATACGGAATCTCCTACGGGGGCAAACTGCCAGAGTTCGTGCTATGAATTGGAGAAACTGACCTGACAATGTATCAAAATTGGATAGAGTTTGTTCGAGACACGCTGATGATTAAGGAATTATGTCGGTCTTTCTATTCAATTAGTTTTATATAATTTGATGAGATCGCTATGATGAAAATAACTCATATATTATTACGCAAATTTCCACAATAATGACTTCCCGAAAATATATTATATTTGGCTGGTTTTTTAGAAGAAACACTCCGATTGGAGGATACCGATACCATCTGACTACAAGCTATGTGAGGCCCAACTAAGCAATTAACTATGAGATACATAAGGGGTTAAATAAAACATTGCAGGATGAACCAGACCACTTTCTCTCTGTTCTCAACCAAACACATTATTCTATTTGTAATATATTTTTGAATTGAGTTTATATTTGGTAAAAAATCTTTGACATAATCATGAAAGCTCCGACTTGGCATCTGCAGAATGAAAAAACATTTTATACAGATGAGTATTTTGTAAGGACGAATCGAAGTGAACAAATTTCTTATTCTGCTCAACAAGCCATAGAACTGTAGGTACTTGCATTGCGAATTTTCAAATCCTATTGAGTTTGTGGCCGTTTTAGGAAGTCCCGAATAGGACTTTGCATAAAAGACTGGGTACTTCTCAGAGATATCGCCGGGAAGTCCGTGCTACTTTAATTCTTCCATTGTCGTCACACTGAGTATTTGAAAGGAAGGCATACCGGTACATTTTAATTATTTGCGAGAAGAATCTAGTGTTGTAGATATACAGGATGTTTCACCATTAACTAGTCAAACATATATACAGCCGTGTAGATGACAATGGGAAAGTAATTTTTGCCTTATGACATATACCTCCTTTTCGAAGCATAAGCGAGATTCAGGAGGTTCAATGTCAACTTGGAGCAATATTCTGATAACAGTAATGAGTTATGCTGGACCTTTGAATCAACGGTTTTATTAGATCGCTTCTTAGTATTTTTTGGTGGTCAATTCAATCGTGTTGTAGAATTCTTGAAAAAAAATCAAAATGGTGGAAAATCCTGCAAAGTTGGAATTTTTTTCGATTGCCAAATTGGATTGCAATTATTTCAATGTACTCGATTTACCGTGAACAAATTTCTTCAAAATTCAAACTCAAATTCAAATTTCACCCAAAGTTTTGAAATCTTTCAATGTTGAATTAACCTTCATTTTGAACACTGCTGTCGAAGCAGATTTTATCCATTGGTTTTCATTTGGTAGCTTTCCAAATATTCTACTCGGAGAACTTTCATTTGAAAAACTGGTGGCATTACGAAGGCCAACATTGTGCCAATGGGCATCCAGATTGACCTGGACAGAAATGAATTTATCAAGAAAAAAAATTAAAAAAACCTTGGTGGGAATCGAACTAGCTCCACTTTCTGACAGAAACGGTCACGTTATCTCTTGAGTATGAATAGATGACTTCGGCCCAAGTTGCCAACCCACAATTTTCCCCACAAATTTACTATCACTGGGGAACGGGAATTTCAGGACAAATTCGACATGATAAGGTTCGCGTTTTTTATAAATATCCGTAAAAGATGCCTCGGCTCCTCAAACAAGATGATTCTATCCAAATATAGGTTTTTGTTAAGATCATCTCCGATTCCTGATTCCATCATATTTCAAATATGAAATATCTGGTTGGTTCCTGAAAAAACGGTTAATTACGGAATTTGATTGATGAAAAAATGTTCTTTCTGTCACCAGAACGGCAGTCAATGTTCTATGATAACATATCCATAGAATAGAACAATCTTTATTTACTTTATGATCCATAGAACATAGAAGAGACAACAATCAACAATGGAAAAATTACTAGGTATGGTCTATTGGCGTCTGAATTTAAGATTGCAGCGCCACGGTGGCCAGTTTTAGAACCTTACATACAAACATAGATTTTGTTTTGATAGTCGATTTTGTACTGTTTGTTAATGTTTGGTTTTTGATTTCACGATTTATTCAAAGACCTTTTATAGTTGACTCTCATAAATCGTGTTTGTTGGTGTTTATCGATTCTTCAACACTTTCAGGCTCGACTTGTTAAAGGAATAAGTTTCTTTCACCCTAACTCCAAATTATTTATCGGGCTGTAGAAATCTATGGGAAGGGACATTTGAGTTGGCTTTTCCTCAGTAGAAGCACTTGTAACATCACACAAACACCAAGAAAAATGCATAAACTTTCTCATTTTCTTATCATTTCTTTTAACTTGTCAATGATAATGTCTGTACCTCGGGTTACTCGGATAGCCACCAGAGGGAGTAGCGCTTATCTTCATTCATCGGATTCATCCTGATCATATTGATGTCCGTTACCAAGTAACGGTATGGTTAATCGAATTCGACCCTAATGTTCGAATACGGAGAGAATTCAATTTCCATCAGTGTTTTTGAAAAATTTTTTTGGTCCATATTTCTATACAGGTGGTTCTGGAGGTCCATTAGCACAATTTCGGCCTCCGTAAGGCCACCAGTTTTATAAATGAAAATTATTTAGGTTCTCCGAGTCGAATCTTTGGAAGACTTTCACAGTAGTGTTCAGAATGACGGTTAGTTCCACTTTGAAAGATTTCAACAAATTTGGGTGAAATTTTGTTTTCACTGTAGACTTGTGTGAAACAAAAGTTGAGTTTGAATTTTGGTAAAATTTTCTTACGGAAAATCGAGTACATTGAAATGATGCAATCCAATTTGGCAATGAAAAAAAAGAAATTCCAACTTTGCAGGTTTCCCGCAATTTTGATATTTTTTCTGAGTTCTACAACACAATTGAATTGACCACCAAAAAATAGTAAGACGTGACATGACCTTCAACCTTTCTTTCGAAGGTCACGCCTAACTCGCTTCAGTTATCAGAATATTGCTCTAAGTTGACACTGAATCTTTTTTATGCTTCGAAAACGGGATATATGTCATAAGGCGAAAATGACTTTCCAAACGGCATCTACATGGCTATATATGTTTGACCAGTTTAAGGTGAAACACCCTCTATAGGATACATTAATTTTCATAGTCGTCTCATCGAATAAAAACACTTTTTTCATTTATCATTGTTCCAGGTTCGGCTGAGGTAAAAAAGATATGAGCATTTAAAAATTGCCATCAGTGGGCCTCTACTGCACTGCAGATATATCTTGATTCCAAAATATCCAATCCATTGCTTGAAATTCGATCTTTGTTACGAAAATTTCAACTCGCCCATTCTCATATTGAAAATAACATAATTATCCTTATTTTCATCGAATAGAGCAATTCCAGCTGACGTCACAACATGGCCGATGGGGGGACAGCCTGTCAAACGTTGAAAGCAACTCTATATACCTGGAAGGGACCCGTTTTGAGCGACAAGTGAAGCCAATTCGTTGCTTATGCAACCCGCGAAGTGGACGGGTATCTATCTCTTTCTTCCTCATTGCAGTAAAGGGAACTCTGTCGCATTCATTCTAAATCTTTTTAATTTTTCATTTCAAATTAGGAGAACCTGAATTTTTTTCTGACTAATTCGTGAAGAAGGCAGGATTGAAGAAGATCGCACATGTTCAAGTGAAATTTCTACTTAGTGAGCGGTTTTTCTAGGAAACAGCGCGTTATCATCCTCCGTAAATTTGCGTTTTTTTTTGCCGAAAATGGTTCCAAGCGACCAGGTTAGACTCACTGATGAAGAGTTCAATGTCAAATTGAATTCTATTCAGCCGCCCGTTACCACGATAACTTACTATCGAGAAAAGCTATAGCGACTTAGAAAATTCACAATAGGTTCGTTAATGGGCAAAATTTACCTAACAATTTCGAAGTTATATCTATTTCAAATATATTATTATTTTATTTCCTCTATATCTCAAGAAGTACTGATGCGATCAGATTGAAACTTGCTAACTGATTGCATGAAGAATCGTTAACAAAATATTTTTTTCGGAAACTATCAATGAGATTTCAATGAAACTTGGCGCAGACCTTGAAGTCGAATCTGAACAGCAATGTTCGAAATTTCAGCTCGATTCGACACACATTTCCAAAAATATCGGAAAAAAGTATACGTCAAATTTCGCATTGGCAATGAATTTTAACCAGCGCTTAAATTTTCCTGACTTCATGTCAGTGCTTTTCGAGAAGTATTTTCCTATGTTCCTATTATTTGAATTTATTTTAATAATGATGAGACATTCGTAAATCGTCAATGCACAGCTCACACCAACATAATTCTTCACTTTTTGAACCGCACGCGGTGAAGGCAGAGAAAGTAATGGCATATCAGAGAAAAATAGATATTCATTTTCAAAAATATTACACTTTCTAAACGATGTAATACCCAAACCACCAGAATTTCCAAGTAAAACCAAATTTGAGCCGTTAAACACCATTTACTCCAATGGGTGTGACAGGGAGAGGTTACCGTAATTAGCGCTATCTTTGTTTCGTTGCCCCTTGTTACGCTTTAAGCTTAGTTGAAGAAGGGTCGGGTCCTTTCCAGGTAGTAATATAGAGTTCTATGGTTGAAAGTAAAACAACACAACCTCACTTTCCCGTTTTGTTTATGTTATGAAGTACAGCATTTTCAACAATTTCAGGATGAATTCACAAGTTAAAATGATTTATATTAATAGAATTGGTGGATTACTAGGCCAAGTTAGTGTGTCGTTGTGAAATTCAACATAAATACACCGAGAGACGAAGGAATACATTCCCTTTGTTTACATTGGCGAAGAGCGATTATCTGGAGATTTTAGTGATTTCACAAGTGAAATTTCGTGATAATGGATCTGATTAACTGATATTCAATCTCAGATGATAATCATTCAAAACGATATAAATGAAAATTGCAGTATTTATTCTTGTCTTTTAAAGCCTAGAGTATCAACATCAGAGATAGCATTCATTATAGGTATAACTATTGAAACTGAAACAGTAAAATGTTTGGCTCATTTATTCCTGAAAATAAACAGCAGAATGAAATCCAACAAATGTATGGAATGGAAAAAACATGGGTTCCAGAGAACTTCTCAGTACTATTTCAAATAACATTATATGTTGCAAATTATCAAATTACTACAATATTGGACTGCACTTGCTATGTCAGTGCTTTCATAATATTTCGTGGATGAAGCTGAGCGAAGCTCAATATTCAAGGCCTTTTGACTAGCTCAGCGGCGGATCCAATAGGGAAACTCCTCAAATTTTTATCAGATTTTTTAACATTCAACGTGCGTTCAAAGAGACATTTTACAGAATAATTGAGTATTCAAAAATGGTTTCAAGTTCTTCTCAATATGAACTCTGTAAATCTGTATTATTTATGCAAGTTTAGTATACTTTTATGAATCGATGAGTCTTTATATCTGGAAAACCGTTTCTATGAGTTAAATAAAAGAGATTACTGAAGAATACGTGTCATTCATTCCAGCCGGATCTCCATATCAAAACAACAAAAAAAGACTGATTTTTTTTGGGAATTTCAACAGGCTGTATCATTTTGATCAGAGCTGAATCTGTAAAATTGGTAAATGAGACAACAATTTCATTTGATGAGAGCAATCTATAGTTAAAATTATAATGTACAACTCAAAGACTCACCCTGTATATAACTCATATAGTTATTATACATTATTTTCATATTGCATTACTAAATTTCCCGTGAAACGAATACATTCTGGGGATATCTTTTTTATAATATTGCATAGTTGATCGAGTTTGGAAACGGATTCATATAATTATGTTTTTAATACCAGTGAAACATTTTTAACTGTTACCTTTGCATCTTGGGTTCAAACAATGATGGGCAGAATTCAGATAATTGTTTAATGTCTTTGGTATATCTCCTTCTTCAACTGGAACCTTGTGTAATTTTATTACTCTGGCGGCTAATTCTAATAAGGAAGCAGGATTATTGCACATTTCAGTCACAAACTGAACTACTAAAGGATTATCACGTAAACTCAACTGAAATGATAAAAGAAAACACCATTAGACTATTAATGTGAGAAATGATCTGGATTAATATAATCCCATGATAACACTCACCTCTGTCAAATTCTTCAAAGCTATGATTTCAGGAGGAAGAACCTTCAAACGGTTTTTATGCAACTGGAGTGATTTCAGATTGTGTAAATTGGCAATATGCGCGGGTAAAATTTCTATTTTGTTATCACAAAGTGAGAGTATGTGCAAATTTTTCAATTGACCCAAAATACTAGGCACTTCGGCAATTTCATTTCCTCCAAGTGACAAAATTTGTATGCTGAAAATGAATGATCAATTATCAGAAATATACGTAATCATTACATAAATGATATACATTCTCAGAAACAATTTGCAAATAAACAATACAGAAGGCAGTCAGAGCTCAAGCAAAGTATCCTTTTTGAGGTTTACTTCCCATTGTAACATTTACTGTGGAACTCAAGGGTATAGTCTCATTGTCAAAGTATTTCGTTTTGTTCATAAGCTATCCACACTCATCAAAATTCCATTCAATTATATGACCCAATTTCATCGATAATTACAGTTCAATAGTAACGTAGATGTCATCATTTTTTAAAGTTAATTATCTACTAATAATATTCGCGTATAACCAACATTATCTTTCTATGCATATTGATTCAACGATATTTATTATCATTTATAGAAAACGCCCTGGCGGATTGCGGAATTCGAACTACTTTTCAAGGACATATTCTTGAAAAATTTGACAATTTGAGTTACAGTTCTCTTCGTTGATCGTTTACATTATTCCATTGTTTTTCATTAGCAATATTTTTTCTAGAAATTGCCCTTGACAAATAATTTGAACTGCGCAATCCGTAAGGACGTTTTTTATAAATAATAATTATATTTAATTTAAATAGTTTTTTGTTCAGATATTGAGAGAGAAAACCTGGAAAAAATGTGAAAATTAATCTTACTTTACTTGTTAGGAACAGAATATGTACATATCAAATGGTAATTTATTTATAATGTTCTTATATCCTCCTATGTCCAACTTTTAATCCACATCAGTGTATTATACAGGCCAGGAAAAGACAGTCGGAAAGGTGCGGAACTGAACGTGGAAATATAACATTATATTTCCACTATGATCTAGATGAGGTTCAGAATCCCTCCACCAGTGGAAGAATCGAAACCGCAGCGTCCGCAACGCGATTCCATATCGAATGAAAGACTGTTCTCTTGCAATGCAAATATTAAATTCTTTGTTGCAATGGTGAAAAGGGAAGCCTCGTTAGTACAATGCTACCATGCACGTATTATTGGGATTATATGTCTTTAATTACCACGATTGCTACAAGATCGCAACAAGCGATAGTTTATCTTGTCTATGGTCGTAGTGAGATGCGTTGGACCGTATCGGTTGAAAATGAATACAATAACAATTTTATGCGAGGAAATTATTTGCCACAATGAATGACACAAATAGTTTCCTCTGTGAAAATGAGTAGGTACTGAGGTTTTTTTCGTAAGAAATCAGAAGACAAAACAAATTCGAAAGAATTAGAAATCGGAGGCGACAAATTTAGATTAAATGTTCAAATAATCCACCTTGTGTTAAGGAGTAGCAAAATCTCATATCTCTGAGCAGATTTTGCAGAAAGTTGGATTATTTTGAAGTTTAATCCATTAATATTCGTAGCTTAAACCATCATCCCTATTTTCCGAATAATCATATGAAACTTTAAAAACTTTTTATACCTTCACAAAGCAACACACTCATCAGCAATGTTCAGGAAAAGATTTGTCCGAATCAGTTCCAATTTAGGACCATGATATTCAAAACATCCAGGGAAAGCACCGATTTTTCACGAATTTCTAAAATGTCTATTATCTCGAGAACGGTGAAAATCACCCAAAAGTTTCCGATATTCTGAGTGGTCATGACCTAGTCTATCACAAATTCAAATATTGTTTGAGGTTTACTGCGACACCCGTTATATTAACGAATGTAGAACCAATATGCTGGCTAACTAGATTCAGTAAGGTCTCAATTTGAACTAAAAAAATACGTACTGGGTGAAACTTCAAATTGTACAATGATTTTAACCATAAATTCCTCTCATCGAATAAAAGAACATTAAAAGTATCATTTTTCCAGATTCGGCTCCGGTAAAAAGATATAGTCGAAGTTTACAAAAACATATTAGTGTTCTATCGTAGCTTTGATATTATGGTTATTTCGATTGAAATGAATTTTGGTCCGAAGTTTTCAATAACTATGACACATACTCTTCAGTAATCACTTTAAACAATTAATTTAATTTCTAACGGTTTCCCAGTTATAGAACCCCAATTCATTGAACTATAAAAAATATTCAGGAAGAATGCAGATAGATTTTATATTAAGCCATTATAAGAAGGAAGCAGTAACCCAGGGATTCTGGTTCAAATCCTGACCATCATTACATGAACAGTAATTAAACGAATCATAACAAAGTAGACCTGCATTATTCATAGCGTAGCTCAAAAACTCCCGATTTCTCTATTTCAAGGTAAGCAAATATTGTAGGTTATTTACTGATTATATCTAATAGTAGGCATATATATTTGTATTCTGTGATTTCTAATACAGTTCGAGATCCACGATTAGTAAAATAATTGCCAAATTACACATTAATAGAGTCATGCGCTCTGATTGGTTGATTGGTGGCATTTACCAAGTAAGATTTCACGGGAACGGGGATGTACTGGAAGGGCGTTCAAGGTCTTGAATGAGGGAAAGCTAGTCGATGGTATGAGCGGATTTGACTGGTCATCATTTTACGAAATGAAAGATGTGGATGAGATGACTGACTATTTGATAACTAACGTTAAGATGGCGATTGAACGATCATATGTTCTAAGGAATTTGGTTTATTCGGAAAGGAAGAGGAGCCCATGGATCACCAGAGGTCTAGTCAAGTCGTCACATACTAAACAATTGTTTTATAAGCAGACTATTGCTAACCCAGATAATGTGGAACTCCTGAATAGATACAAAAAGTATAAAAATAAGCTCACTGATCTCATTCGGAAGACTAAGGAAGACTATTACAGAAACAAGATCGCAGAAAAAAGACATGACCATAAATCCTTGTGGGATAGTATATCGAAGATCACGAATAGGAACAGGCAGAGGGTTGAAATAGACATAATTCATCATGATGGCATAGAGGTGGAGGATAAGCGTAGGATTGCCGACATTTTCAATACTCATTTCACCAGCTTTGGCCAGCATGTGACCGGGCAACTTGGCAAATCGGACAAATCGGAAAAAAAAGGGAATACCTCTGATAATTCTATGTTCATAAGACCTACCGATGAGGTTGAAGTTCTCTCGATGATTAAAGAGCTAAAAAGTAACAAGAGTCCTGGAGTTGATGGTATAACAGCAGAACACCTGAAGGTGATTGGTGAGTTCATCAAGACACCATTGACATTCCTGATAAACAAAATACTGGAATATGGGCAGTACCCAAGAACCCTAAAATTAGCAGTTGTTAAACCCCTATTCAAGGGAGGGGACAAAAAAGATATTTCATGTTATAGACCGATTTCCCTCATCAGTTCGATATCAAAAATAATAGAGAAAATAATTGAAACACGCCTGGTGGAGTATCTGGAAAAGAACAATCTTATTTCGCCGAGGCAATTCGGTTACAGGTCTGATAAGTCAACGGAGGATGCTATTGTTAGACTGACAGATGAAATTTATCGTTCCCTAGATGGGGGTAAATGCACGGTTGGGGTTTTTCTGGATCTGGCAAGAGCATTTGATTCTGTGAATCATGAAAAGTTGTTAAATGTCATGGATAATATGGGAGTGAGAGGACTGGTTCATCAACTGTTCAGATCATACCTCCAGGATACAGAACAATGTGTTGTTGTTGAGGATCAAAAAAGTGAATCTCGTAGTTTACTTATGGGTGTGCCCCAAGGGACGGTGTTGGGTCCTATTCTTTTTTTGATCTACATTAATGGAATCTTCAACCTCAATATAGATGCTGAGATCGTATCATTTGCAGATGATACCGCGATTATTTTTGCTGACACGTCTTGGAAAAGAGTGAGAGAGAAAGTAGAGGAAACTCTTGCGAGGATAAAGAGATGGTTAAGTGATATGAGTCTTAGTCTCAATTTGAGTAAGACTAAATGTGTTATATTTACCTGTGGTATATGCGGTGACTCATGCATTCCCAATATAAATTTGGATGGAGTTGAGGTGAAGCGAGTGGAATTCGTGCGGTATCTCGGAATAGAGATTGATCAGCATATGCGATGGAACGTTCATGTTGCCAGTCTAATCAAGAAGTTGAGATATTTACTGTTCACATTTAGGTTTCTCAAAAGAATTCTTGGGTTGAGAGAGCTTAAGATGCTCTATCACGCTCTTGTGGAGCCCCATATCCAATACGGCATAACTGGTTGGGGGAGTGCATATGACTGTCATTTGTCGAAACTATTGATTATCCAAAAGTACTTTCTGAAGATCATATATGGTAGAGAACGCACCTACCCAACGGATAGACTATTCGAGGAGTCCACGATTTTCGAGTTGAAGAGGCTGTATTTGTTTAGAGTTTTATGCATGCAGTTTAAATACAAAAAGGAATTAGGACCAATACAGCACCATCACGAAACGAGGTATAAAGAAAGAACTGAATTCTCGACGATTAAAACTGTGAAAACGGTTGGACAGAAATCATTTTCGTATATGGGTCCGAAAATCTTCGATCAGGTGCCTCAGGTAATAAGGAACGTGAGAGGAGCTTCTCAGTTCAAGCGAAGGTTAAAGGTTTGGTTGGCATGCCTCACAACAGATGAAATATTGGTAATTACTTCAGTTGCTGTATAGAAGGTGGAAGGAATAAAATCTATGGTTTGTGTTGCCGTTCTGCGGTGGATCTGATCCTGATGAATATTTTTTTTTTCATATGAGTTCGTTTTTTTGTGATTGTATATTTATTTCTTGTGTTTTTAATGGCAGTATAATATATATTGAGAGCATTCTAATTACATGAGCATAGTTGTTAAATTGAAATTTACCTGAGTATTATACCCACAACAAGTTCTCTTCGTGGGATAAACCTTTTTATTTTCTGTTAAGTAAAGTATTGTTATTGCTCAATTCTATATGGAACAGTGTAGTTTTTTTATTGAAAATAAATATTTATTATTATTATTATTTATGTCGGTGGCCAGAGTATCAAATAAAATTTATTTCCCCAGTTTCGTCTACGGATTTGGAAGGACAACAAATGAAAGTAAAAGCACCATTATTCTATTCATCTAAGTTTACGCTCCTTTATAAACCAACTGACAAAGAAACTGCAATACCCAGAAGGAGCTGTTTAAATTTTACATTTTTTTTTGGTTAAACATAGATAGTATAGCAAGAAGTAAATGATAAAAATTTGAAGAAAAAATGGTGAAGGTTTTTCATGTGAACATTTTTTGTTTTTTGAATATTGTAATTGTTTTTCGCAAATTTTTTAAATTTTACAACAAACCAGCTGTTCCAGGAGATCCAAAGTCGATGATTAGTTATTGTTAAAATGCCTAGAGCACGTGTACCCGGAGTTTATCGCAAGCTAAGTGAATTTGAAAGAGGTCGAATTATTGGTCTACTGGAGGCGGAGTTGCCATTTCGAGAAATCGCTTACTGTACGAACAGTAATCCAACTACTGTTATGACTTGTTGTCAAGCGTGGTTTGATAATGCACAAAATCGAAGAAGATGAGTATGCACCGGACGTCGAAGGGGCACAAATGAAGTTCAAGATCGACTCTAAGAATTATGGCCAATATAGAGACCGATTTGCGACAACTCATCTTTGGGTGATGAATGGTTAGGAGAACAAGGCCATCCTGTAACTGTCCGAACGGTTTACTGCCGTATAAGGTCTTTTGGACTGCATCATTATCGACCCCATCTTGTGTTACCTCTTACGGTTGAGCATCGCCGGCAACGATTACAGTGGTGCAGAGAACGACAACTTTGAAATGTGGAATGGCAACGAGTCGTCTTTTCTGATGGATCTCGATTCTCCTAGGGTGCACATGATGGCCGAAGAAGGGTCAGACGACGTGACACTCATTTTGATGTTGAGCGTCATGTACACCGGATCGTAGGCTTTATGGTATGGGGTGCTATTGCTCATGCAAGTAGTCTTTATTCGAGGTAACATGACAGCGCTGCGTTACCTTCAAGAAATAGTGGAGCCATATCTATTCTCCCTTACCTTAACCGGCTCGAGAATCCAAAATTTCAGCAAGAAAATGCTCGACCTCATGTTGCCAGAGTTATTTTAAAATGTTTTGAAGTGACCCATGTGAATCTTTTGCCATGGCCGCCCAAAGCCCCCGATCTTTCGCCCATAGAGTATGTTTGGGACATCATAAATAGAGGCTTGGAAATTCACCCCAGCCCCCACGGACTTTGGCGCGACTCTGAGACATGAAGTGCAGGTAGCTTGGGAAAGTATCCCTCAAGAAGAAATATAGATCATTTTCTTGCATTAATGCCAATAAGTGTTGGGGAGTGTATAGATAACCGCGGTGGACAAACACATTATTAACAAATTTGATAAAAAACATTGTAAACCCTTCGTTTTTTTCCCCAAATCTTAATAATTTACTCTTTGCCAAACTATGTATGTATTACCAAAAAATTTTGAAATTTAAACAGTTCCTTCTGGGTGTTGCAGTTTCTTTGTCATTCAGTATATTTGTATTCCGTGCTTAGTAGATAAAGATCTGTATTCAGTAGAAGGTATTTAGGGGCATCCTTGGACAATGGTTGGGGGTATATTTTATATTCTTGTGGTTGAACATCCAGAGACTCCGACCATAAAGTAAATAAAATTGTTGCATTTGTAGATCGGCCAATTCCTACAAGTTCAGCAATTTCTTAAATCATTAAAAAGTAGTTTGAGACATGTTGGTGTTCAGCTACATGTTAAGACTGCACTATTGCTTAACCACCGAAATCAATGAGCGAAAAGCTTCTGAATGTGAATATAGAGATATAGATATGTGTGCTGCTGCTGAAATCAGTGCACCTTGTTCCAGTAAAGAAATTGCTGAACGAGTTGGTATGAGTGATAAAACTGTTCGAAATATTTTAAAAAGAAATGGTTATGCATTTGAATAAACATGAACAAATTATAAGAGTAGGCTGTGACACGGTGTGAATGTAGCAACGGTTTTTCAGCAACGGTTTTTTGGAACTGTCTATAATCGTATCTGAGTGAAAACAGCCGCTACAATTAGGTGCTTTTTGGAAAATATCTTATGGCGTGAGTTGAATGAGCTTAATTCAAGATCATAATTTGTCACCCTTAATTAACCCCCCCAACCGCCCCCTAAAGTGAAAAATAGCGTTATCACTAAAACGACCATAGCTGGAGATATTTTGATGGATATCGTTTATTTGGAACTCTATGAACACGTTCCATATAGTGAAATAATTTGTGACCCCTTAATAACCCCCTCAAACCCCCCCTAAAGTTGAAAATATCGCTGTCAGTAAAACAACCGTTGGTGGCGATCTTTTGATGAAAACCGTTTATTTCGAGCCCTATGAACACGTTCCGTATAGTGAAATAATTTGTGACCCCTTTATAACCCCCTTAAACACCCCCTTAAGTGGAAAATATCGTTAGGACTAAAACGACCGTTGCTTGCGATTTTTTATGGGAATCGTTTATTTCGAACCCTATGAACACGTTCCATATAGAAAAAAAAATATATTTTCTGCTGCTGTAACTGGGACAAGAAGAACACACTTGAAAGTACACGCTCACAGTAACATTGGATCCAAGATTATCCATTTTTCCGTTAGCTTTAAGCTCCTAAGGGGTTTCGTTGAAGCCTAGGATAGTGGGAAAAAAACAAATACAAAAAATAGAATACAAATTACCCGGTTAAAGACCAACGCTCACTTATCGATTGGCATAAGAGAATCTACAGCAACGGTCGTTTTAGTCATAACGGTATTTTCCACTTTAGGGGGTGTTTAAGGGGGTTATTAAGGGGTCACAAATTATTTCACTATATGGAACTTGTTCATAGAGCTCGAAATAAACGATTTTCATCAAAAAATCGCTAGCAACGGTTCTTTTTAGTGACTGCGATATTTTCAACTTTAGGGGGCGTTTGAGGGGGTTCTTAAGGGGTCACAAATTATTTCACTATATGGAACGTGTTCATAGGGTCGCCAGCAACGATCGTTTTAGTCCTAACGATATTTTCCACTTTAGGCGGTGTTTAAGGGGGTTATTGAGGGGTCGCAAATTATTTCACTATATGGAACGTGTTCATAGGGCTCCAAATAAACGATTTTCATCAAAAAATCGCCAGCAACGGTCGTTTTAATCATAACGATATTTTCCACTTTAGGGGGCGGGGTGTTTGAGGGGGTTATGAAGTGATCACAAATTATTTCACTATATGGAACGTTTTCATAGGGTTCAAAAAATAAACGATTTTTATCGAAAAATCTCCAGCAACGGTCGTTTTAGTCATAACGATATTTTCCACTTTAGGGGATGTTTGAGGGGGTTATTAAGGGGTCACAAATTATTTCACTATATGGAACGTGTTCACAGGGCTCGAAATAAACGATTTTCATAATAAAATCGCCAGCAACGGTCATTTTAGTGACAGCGATATTTTCAACTTTAGGGGGCGTTTAAGGGGGTTATTAAGGAGTCACAAATTATTTCACTCTATGGAACGTGTTCATAGAGTACGAAATAAACGATTTACATAAAAAAATCTCCAGCTACGGTCGTCTTAGGAATAACGCTATTTTTCACTGTAGGGGGTGGTTGGGGGGGTTAATTATGGGAGACAAATTATTATCTTGAATAAAGCTCATTCAACTCACGCCATAAAATATTTTCCAAAAACCACCTAACTGTAGCGGCTGTTTTCACTCGGATAAGATTAAAGACAGTTCCAAAAAACCGTTGCTACATTCACACCCGTGGCTGTGACTACACTGGGCTTTGTTGATTTAACGAGTCACTGTATCTGTACTGTGTACACTTATGTAGAATAAATAAGTCAAATTATGTTCACATTTTTCTTTGATTCTGCATTTCCAAGTGAAATTAAATTCTGTTTACCTGGCATATGCCTTTTTGAAATACAAATTATGCGTAAAACAATTGCGGGTTGTGCCATTTAAAATTAAACAATCATGATACGTTCTTCTATTGTATACCTTCGATTACTATACATATTCTGTAATGAATAAGATTTCTGATCGATAGTGAACCATTACAAGTAGTGAGAAATCGAGAGCTCTGTATACACATACCTACAAGTAATTTAATAATGACAAAATACTGAAATCGACTATTACTTACTATAATAATTTGTAGATATTCCTGGAAATATTCCTTATTTTATTACCTCCTAAATAGAGGTATTTCAAATTCACTAAATCACATATTTGTTCCGGGAATTCTGTCAAAGAATTTCCACTAAGGTTAAGTTCTCTCAACGTGTTTTTCTCAGAAAAACTCTTCGGCAGTGAGTCATCACTAAGCAAGTTATTTTTTGCTATCAAAGTAACTAAGGGACAGAATTGCAGTAGATCCGGAAGTATTTTAAGGCCATTGTTGCTCAAGTCTAAGGTGTTGAGATTCGAAAACCTAAATATATTTTCCGGAAAAGAGGACAGTTGGTTGTGGTGTAATATTATATTTTCTATTTCTGATGAACGTTTTTTGTTTTCGAAATACACTTCCAGGTTTAAATCGACTGCATTCGAATCTAGTAGTAAATAAGCCAAATCTATTATTTTTGCACTATTATCACTATCACTACTATCCGATGTGTAACTCGCCATCCTGTAGGATGTCTGATTGTCTGCGTGAGGGTCAGTTGCACTGAGACTATTAAATTTGCCTGTTCACTCTCATTAATATCAAATTATTTGATAACAGATAACACTTATCACGTTGCCCTCTGTTGAACTTGTGACGGTAGGGGATAATTTTTATAGTTTGTGCGCACCGAACAATAGGACTTAACTTCGTGATCTTCTATCTCGAATGCTGTATAACGAACTGTTTATTTTGATGGGTTGTAAAAGTGATATACTGTAGACCCGACCGCCTTCATCGAGGCCATTGCGGCGACCTTGGGATACTGGGACCAATTCCACCCAGACCATGCTGTCTGAATTACCTACAGACGACAACTAAATCGACCCAGGATTTCAACATTAATCATAATATAATCATGCTTAACTTGACTGGCATAGAGCGTGCTCGGCTAAGGATGAATTTTAATCGACGCAATATAGGTACACCACATTTCGGTTTCTACACATGCATTAACCGACCGGCGATAAAAAATAATATGAAGGATTAAACTTTCCTCGTTTAGAAGAGAAAAGTACCAACAAGAAGTCGCAATTTTCTCACCAAGTTCATTTGTATGGGGTGCAGTGTTTATAGAACAAAAAAAATCTAGAAAAGCACTGCCGTTAAGGCAGCAGCTTTTGCGCGCATGTTCAATGTAGATGACTGCTTCGGCAAGGAAATTGAACATGCGCGCAAAAGCTGCTGCCTTCACGGCATTGCTTTCCTAAATTTTGTTCGATAAATTTATAGATTTCAATTCGATCTGATCAGTATTTTTGGAAAAATAAAATTTTGAATGGGTATATCTACGTAATCATTAGGCGGATTTTACCTAGTCACGAATTCGACCTTCGTAATTAAGCCCCAAGCATACTCTACAAATATCGAGTTTCTAAGTCGTTTCTTCTGGAAGTTATTGTGTTTACGGTCGGCCTAACGGCTGGACCGGTAAGATCCACACAATAATTCCGTAGTATACCCATTCAAAATTTTATATTACAATATTTCCAAAAATACAGGTAAAATCGAATTGAAATCCAGAACTTCATCGAAAATGAGAGTTTGAAGGTTCATACAGAATTGAATGAGGATAATATATAAGAAGATCACAAATATTGAATATTTGAAAAAAAAATTTGAAACTCGTTCTAATAACACAATCATCACGAAATTTTGCACTATTGTCCTTCAGCATCTTTGAACTAGCTGCAAAGTTTCATCACGATTGAATAAGTATTTCTCGAGTTATACCGAAAGAAACAACGATATCTAGTAGAAAACCACGAAATTCTACAAATTTTTTCCCAATATCTCCGGAACTAATGGCCGTATCGAACTGAAATTTGGGTACACTGCTGTGAAATATGGAGCTCAAGGTAAAACTGGAATTGTTCTCGAATACGAACAATAGTTTCAGGAAAAAAAATTTTTTTCGAAAAAAATCTTTTTTTAATTGAGTGACTTTAAGATTTCAACGAAATTTCGCTCAGAGACGCGCGTCGTTATGTTTCAACTCACTGCCAAATTTCAATCGAATCGCTTCAGTTGTTTCTGAAATATGAGGGAAATAACATCAAAATTTCTATTTGGCCGATTTGACCCATTAACGAACTTAACCGCGGCATTCGAAGGCGCAATCTACCCTGAAAGTTTCAGGTCGATATAATTCTCCGTACGACCGTAATCGTCCATACGCAGGCTGGCCGGCCGACTGGCCGGACATAATCGACTTTGACGCCGGATTCGTCATCAGTGAGTCCAACCTAGTCGTTTGAGACCATTTTATGCTCAAAATTCAAAAATTACAGACATTTGGACAACACGATAGCACGCTGTTTCCCCAGAATATGCGCGCAAAAAATTTTTATTTTCAAGACAATTATAGGTATTTGCTTTGCCTGACGATATATTCATTTTTCGTAAGGTAGAGCTACCCTAGACGAGTCCAAATAATATATGGTAGATCTAATCAATTCCATAGCCAAGATACAGGGTGGTTCTTGTATTCACCAATCGTTTCAATTTTTCATAACTTAGGAACCACCCAGTAAATCCATTGATATATAAAATGGATGATTCTCTTATACAGGCTTATCGATTCATATTGAAATAATTAAAAAACTTCAGGTCTCTATCAGAGAAATATGGGACCTACCTGTGTATTGAAATATCAGATTGGATTGAAATATTCGGAAGATTAAAATAAAATTTCTAATTTGAGTCAGTTGATTTTTCCATCCCTTTCGTCAAATTGCTTATCGAAGATTTCATGGAAAGATTTGATTCAATAGTGAAATTCTCCGAAAGAGTGATCAAATCAAATCTTTCATTTTCCCGAAAAATGTTCAATAAAGGTATTGATTTCAAATTTGGGAAGACTTCCCTCAACTCTTGGCTTTCCAAATGTGGCACGTCATCAAGAAAAATAACTGACGCCTGAAAATGAATCAAATCTACCAGAAAACGTAAGCGGCTCAACTGAAAATATTGAAGTAGATAGGTAGGTAACTGAGACAACCTACCGATTTTATAATAATAAACTAATTTTGGGTTACAATTATTCATAATCGTGTTCGTGAAACTGGCAATGATCAGAAGATGAAAAATAAATTTGGTACTGTATACCCACCGTCTAAACTTATGCAATTTCAAGATCAGTTAATGAACCCACTTTGAGAGTGCTCGACGAGTTTAAGGATGACACACATGACCCTTCATCAAATTATCAGAAGAGGAAATAGTATTCATTCATATCATTTGACAAGAGAGCAAAATTTATTGGAGCCTCATCATTACCAGCGGCGGGTTGAATTTTGCCAATAATACGTTGACCAAATTCGGCAGGACAGAGTTTTTGGAGATGAAATTTTATGGATAGACGAGTCTTCTATTTTTCAATTCTTACTAGATTTGTTTCCTACGTCATGTCAATGTTTTTTGTTCTGATGTAAGTGGCACATATTTGGGAGATTGGGACCAAAGGGACCTTTTGTGCTAGAGAGATTCGGGTATGTTGGGTATCGGAGATTCACCCTATTGGCCGAGAGATTCTCCAATTACCCGAATCTCCCTCGCACAAAAGGTAGCTTCAAGGGGACTTTTAACAATTTTAAAATCAATATCTTTCCTTGAACAATTTTCGAGAAAATGGCGGATGAAATTTGATGTTGATTAATGACATTCCCACCGAAACTGTGTTCCATCTATTCTCGTTTAATTTTCTTGAGCGAAACAATACCATGAATGTGAATTGTTCGATTAAGGGTAAGTATAAATTTGTCGCCGCAAGTCTTTGTTGTTCTGGAGACATACTCTCTTTTCCGAAGCAATGCAGGGAAGTTCCAAAAGAGACAGAACAAGTGATATCTGAAAAACCATGGGGTTTTGAAGAAAAAGTTAAATGCAAATTTCTTGATGGAAACGATCTATAGTCTTACTTCATCAACTCTGTTACACCTATAGTATATATTTATTTATTATCCAGTTGATTAACATACAATCATTCACGGGAATCCTACAAGTGGGTAATCGTTAGCAACATTCGAAATACTGTTTATTAAAAAATTTCAAACCTTAGACGTGTTAGAACCCAAGTTGTTTCTTCTCAAAGTTATTATGTTTACAATCGGCCTCTGTAGGCTAATAACGTAAACTAATATGCGTAGAGTAAGGGCCGGCATTATAAATTAATTTTGAAAGATAACTTGTGAAATCTGTTTCAAAAATCCAAGGCGGCAGAGAGACGTCATTGAAGACGTCAGAGGAACCCCGTTATATTCAATAAAAATGAGGAAATGGTAGGCCGTGGTTGGACTTAACTTTTCCTGAAGCGGAATCCGCATTTAGCAAATCGAAAAGCACAAAGTATGGATGCCGCCCGTGCTCAAACACTGAATCCAATCATAGTAAATGACCATTTTACAAAACTTGGGAATACTCTGGGAATGTATACATGTGGATCAGCTATTCCACTCATGATTATCTTCGAAGGCAAGAGATTAAAGCCCGTGTTCGAATACAATTCACCGGCGGGAACATTAGTGAAAACGCTGCAAATTTTACACAAGGGTTTATTATTTTCTCAGTCAAGTAACCCAATACCATTGATATCTTAAATAAAACTTATACTGCGTGCCAAAAAAATAACGTAACTCGTCAATAATGCTTGTACGAAGGATTATTCAGGAATATCCTCGCACCAGCCGATTTTTAATTTTAAAACCAATTTATCCTGTGCTTCTTTGAATTTGATATTTCTCACTCCCCTACTTATTTTTTCAAATGGAAATATATGGATTGTGATACATCAAATGGAAGGTAATTTGATTACCTATTCAGCGATGTGGCCTAAAGTAGAATTGCTTGTGCCGTTTTTCATTGAAAAATTAGGAAATAATTTAGAATGTGTAGTTAGGAGGATGCTGTAATCAGACCATCATTCTTTTATTAAATAATAATAATATATTTATTCAATCAAAAGCTTATTGAAATACAATAAGCAAGGTTTCATCAAAACAGAATACATAACTCAAAACAATTCACTTTCACAAAAATCAAAAAATTCACTCTGAGAATATGGTTCACAGTCAACAATTGCATTATACAGAATAATTTTGAAAACTTTCAAGTTGGATGTCATCATGAACCCCTGGGGTAGAGCATTAAATAGCCTTAGGCCCATGTGTAAGGGCGACTTTTGTGTTAAGTTTAAAAAGTGACGTGGGTACAAGTATGTATCTGTGTGCCTAGTGTTGTTACAGTTTAAAAATTGTTGGAAGTATTCTGGATGAACCTTCATGAAAACGAGTACCCTATATACTTATAGACCATATGATGTTAAAAATTTGTTCTTTTTAAAATGCCCTCTACAAGGCTCTAAAACTTCAGTATAATTCTCAACAGGAATTTTTGCCGCAGAAACACTTACCTTATCACTAAGGGAAATTCTCGAACCCACGGATGAGTAATTTAAATTGAATTAATAATTAACTTTCATTTTCGTTCACTGAATTGGTCATCGAATGACCTTCGTTGCGATATATCACATGCAATATTTTTCTGAAGAGAAAAAGAAAATAAAAAGCTGTTGAGGTTATAGGGTATAAACCCCCAACTTTAAAACTGCATGCATTTCTCAAACTTCGAAAATAGAACTCGGCGGGTAGGAGGATATTTTTCAATATTGATTATTTCAAGAATGAGAACCTGACACCAATCCCAAATTATTAATTTTCTAATAGAAAAATAGCTGAACAAATTCTTTCTTTCCTTTACCTCCATTTGATAATCATAATAATTGGAGCGTAAAGGGTGGGAGATTTCGAATTCAAGAAATCATAGAGAGCTGCTTTCGGAATTACAAATCCATGGATTCGTGGATTTCTCTTAATAATAATTATTGAAAGGATAATGATCTGATTGCAGTACTCTCCAATCACAAATTGTAAATTAATTCCTAATTTTTTATTGAAAAACGGCACAACAAATTCCTTTTTTAGTCAAATCGCTGAGTAGGTAATCAAATTACCTTCGATTTGATGTATCACGAAACCATATATATACTCCAGTTTGAAAAAATAAAGTAATAGGGTGCGGGGCGTTGGGGGTGATAAATATCAAATTCAAAGAAACACAGGATAAATTGCTTTCGAAATCCAAAATCGACGGTTCGAGGATTTTCCTTAATAATTCTTCGTTCAAAAATTGTTGACGAGTTACGTTACTTTTTTGGCACGCTGTATACTATTCATAACTCATTGGTTTTTCACCCCAAAATTGCTGCGTTTTTCTTTATACCTCAGGAACCATTGGTCGGAAATCATCCGGGTGAACATTTTTAGGTTGAGTTATGCGAAAGTAATAAATATTTAAAGTTTCATGAAAATTCGGTAGTAAGTTTTCGAAAAATAATTTTTTTTTGCCCTCCAACCCCCAATTTTGAGCCCTTGGCGTACACCGATCCTGCTGGAAAGCTTGGGGGATCAATGCCGAGCGACACACGATTTTTCTACCAAGGTTCACGGATTTCGGTTCAGAACTTTCAGAGAAAAGCTCCAGACAACGGACGGCGGACAGAAAGATTTTTTTATTAGTTCATTCAAATCTACATACTCTAAAATGTAAACTGTGAAATTTTCAGGGGGGGTAATTTTTTTTTTTTGGTCGATCACTTTGGTTTATTTTTTGATAAAATCAAATAATAAACCATAGTGATCGACCAAAATGGCAACGAAAGGCAGTATGACTACCGAACTTTTCGTCGAATTTATCCGTTATTTGGCTAAATATAAAATTGGTAGGCCAATATTATTGGTCTTCGATGGAGCCAAGTGTCATCTGGAATACACAATAGTTGAAGAGGCTGATAAGCATGAAATCAAATTGATGTGTCTTCTGAGCAACACAACCCATGAGCTTCAGCCGTTTGATAAAGCCATTGATAGATCATTTGAAGCTCACTGGGACCAACAAGTGCTTCTTTATTGAGAAAAACATACAAAGAGGGTTAAGATTCATTCGAGATCCAACAATATTTTTTCAAAAGTATATGGTAATCAGTGCTTTTCTAGATTCCTTGGTTTCAAATTCGTTCTTATATTGAATTTAGCACCGAATCTTCTAATTTGTTTCTGAAAGTCCATGTACATTAGGAATCACATTCCATAAATTGGGTTGTTTATGATGGATGTTCTGGAGTTCTATTTATAAATTCCTCTAGTATATCCATTTACTTCAGATGAGATTTGATCTAATTAAATTCACGTTAACGAATATAATGGGATAAATATCTATTACAATTTTTGAAACCGCAATAAACAGGGAAGGATAGTTTTCTAAAAAATTCTCAACATTTTCTGGATGAATTACGAAATTCGATTCTCAACCCATATGACATTTCAGTAAGTTTTGATGTTGTCAATCTTTTTCCAAACGTTCCTGTTGATAAGTCCCTTTAAATTGTTCGAATATAAAATTGGAAGGTGATGATACAATTATTATCAACGATTCAAAATTTAATATCGATGATATTATGGAGATGTTGGACATTTGTTTGAATTCAATATTCCTTCAAATGGAAAATTTTATTGTCAAAATTTCGGAATGGCACTAAAACCGAAATATTGATGGAGATATGTTGATGATGTTTACGTAATCTGGCAACATGGAAGGAAAGAGCTAGACAAACTTTTCGAATACATAAATTCTAAAGAACCCACAATAAAATTCATAATGGAATTGGATACGAATAAAAAACTTTCATCTCCAGATGTTTCAGTTGAAAAATATCAGAATCATTCCGAAACAAGCTTCGTCAGAAAAGATAAACATTCAAATAGATATCTAAATTTTCATTCCAATCATCAACTCATTGTAAAAAGAGGAATCATTGAATCCCTTTTATGATAAAGTTTATGTGATCTCATCAATCCATGAGATTCGTTAACGTGAATTGAATTAGATCAAATCGTTTCTTGAAGTGAATGGATATTCTAGAAAATGTATATATAGAAGATTTTCAAATTTAGACAGAAAAACAACCCAGTTGTTATTGAATGTGATGCCTTATGTACAGGGGCTTTCGGAAAAAAATCAGTAAAATTGATAATAAATTCAATATAAGAACAGTTCTCAAATCAAAAATGATTCAAGATCCATACTAACTGAAACTAAAACAATTAACGAGAAACAAAAATCAGAAAATTGTGTTATTCCCTGTATTTGTGGAAAGACATATACAGGGGAAACATCTCGTCAATGTCTATTTGACAGAAGTCTCAAAACGAAAAATCGATAGAAAATCATTCCGAAAATTTTCTAGTTTTTCTGATGAAAGAGTAAGATTTGTACTCTGAAATGTTACAATTCGTTAAAATCGATTCTGTCCGGCCGGCCGACCGTTTGGGGGCACGATAACTGTCGAACGAAGCCAGCTAGCGACTCGAAACTTGCAGGGTAGTTCGCGCATCGGAATGCCGCTGTTAAGTTCGTTAATACTAAATAAATCGTAATTTTTCTACAGAAGTGCGTGTGTACTCTCTCATACCCTCTTTATATTTTGTTTATAAAGTCGTTTCCATCTCGGTGGAAGCTCAGTTTTATTAAGTCTATATTTAAATCAGGTGCTTCTGAAGAAATGATTAATTACAGGAGCGTTTGTATAGTCTGCCATTCCAAAGCTCCTGGACAGCCATTTATGATCAAATTGAGTTTTTTTGCAAGGAACTTTTAGTGGGTGAACAGCATAGTTTTAGTCGGGGCAAGTCTGTTATTACTGATTTGGCACAGAATAGAGAAGTATACTTCTCTATTCAGTGGATTTGGTATTGTATCAGGATACTCTGTATAATACCTTGGAAAATGGTCATCAGGTGGATGTTATATATACACCAGACTTTTCCAGAGTGTTTGACAGCGTTAACCATAATTTGTTATTACAAAAGTTTGGGTTTTCCAGGGTGATTAGTGTCGTGGATTTCAAGTTATCTGTCTGATAGACTTCAGCAGGTGAGGATTGGGGATGCTAGGTCACACTTCAACAATGTACCGTCTGTAGTACCGCAGGCTGGTCACGGTTCTCCTTTACTTTTCAATATCTTTATTAATGATATTTTGGTTTCTTTTAGAAATAGTAAATTTCTGTTATTTGCAGACGATTTAAATTTTTTTAGGGTAATTCGCTCCAAACAGGACATGATTTTGTTGCAAGATGACCTGAATAGACTGACTGAGTGGCGTATTCAGAATAATCTGTCGTTGAATGTAGGTAAATGCAGTTATATCAGTTTTTATAAAAGAAATAAAAGGGTACATTCTTCTTATACTATTGATCAGGTTACTCTCAGAGATACTGAGGCTGTGAAGGATCTCGGCATTTTTTTCGATGATCAACTGAAATTGAATACACATGTGAGTAATATTATAACTAAATCCTCTAAAATCCTTGAGTTTGTCTTGCGCAATTGTGAAGATCTTTCGGTGGAAACTTGTGAAAAATTGTATACGACACTTGTTCTCTCGTTGCTGGAGTAGGGTTCCATAATTTGGTCTCCCTACTATATGAATAGCTGTGTGACACCGGAAAGAGTCGAAAACGAATTTTTAAGATTTTGCCTTCGTGAACTTCACATTCCAGTGCCGAAGGAGCATAATTATACTGAAGCAATGAACTTGCTCAATATACAAAGTTTGATTAGAAGACGCACCTATAGGGATTTTGAGCTTTTGAGTGGCCAAGTGTGTTGTCCAGAGCTTCTTGGTAAAATCTCTATTAATATTCCTTCTCGCAATTTGAGAGCAAACCGCTTGTTCTCTTTTCCTTATCATCGTACCAACGCCATACATATGCCTATTCAGAGAACTTTGAGGCTGGTTAATTCTGAGGAAGTTGAAATTTTGGTGATTTCTTCGCTGCATTTTAAAAGGCTCGTTAGGGAATTGTAAATATACTCAGGTAGATATGTGTTTTTTTTCGAATCTTTCCTTTCAGTACCAGATAGTTTCAAATGTATCACATGGTTAAAGGTTGTTATTATGTTGGTATATATAATCTTTTTTGTCTTTAGTATTGGTAATGTCATTGTTGGGGATTGATGGAAGGATTTTAATTCTTATAATAATAATGATATTGTTAATTATGGTTAGGTAGTTATAGATTATTTTTATTAGCTCTATTTATATTTTGTAATGGAGTTGATGCCGTGTATTATTAATAAATAATAATAAAAAAACTAATAATGGGCCAAATAGTTTTGGAGTTATGGCCATTTGAAATTTTGAGGTTATTGCCCTCATATTTCAGAAACTAATGGAGCGATCGGATTGAAAACTTGGCAATTAGTTGAAGCATAACGACGCGCAACTTTAAGAGAAATTTCGTTGAATTCGTACGATCATTTAAATGGAAAACATTTTTTTTCTAAATTTTTTTCGGAAAAACCTTTTTTTTTTGAAACTATTGTTCATATTCGAGAACAATTTCAGTTATACTTTGAACTTTATGTTTCAAAGCAGCGTACCGAATTTTAATTCGATACGGCTATCAGTTTTGTTGATATTGGGAAAAAAATTGTAGAATTTCGTGGTTTTCATCTCCCCGATATCGTTGTTTTGTTTGTTATAACTCAAGAAATACTGATTCAATCGTGATGAAACTTCGCAGCTAGTTCGGAGATGGACAACATTGTGCAAAATTTCGTGATGATCGTGTCATTAGAACAATTTGAAAAAAGAATTAAATTTTTTTTTCAAATTTTGGTATTCTGTGATCTTCTCATCATATTGTCCTCATTCAATTCTGTATGAACCTTCAAACTGTCATTTTCGATAAAGTACTGGATTTCAATTCGAACTAAGCTGTATTTTGCGAAGAATTAGGAAAATAAAATTTTGAATGGGTACATCAGCGGAATAATTGGGTGGATTTTACCCATTCACGAATTCGGTCTTCTCCAAACCTTCTCTACAAATATCGAGTTTCCTTCGGAAGTCAAAATCATGATCCTTCAATTTTTTTCGAAAATTCGATCGAATAAAACAAAAAAAAACGGCTAGACGGATTGACTCGAAATTTTGTGGGCATATTAAACTGTAAAAGGCGCACTCAATATTACTGGTTTTCTCGATAATTCTAACTTAGCGCCTGATTACCCCGAAAGCCAGCAAAAAAACATTTTTTCTCAATTTCTCAAATTAACGTAAGGAATGAAGAATTTTTTTCAATAAACCGTAGCTGGTTCATTCAAGATTTGAAAACCCTCCTTAGTTTTCTAATGCGATCGGCGGTTGCTGAGATACACAAGATCATTTTCCGTTCAAAGTTCGATAACTCAGCGAGAAGTGGTCGTATCATTTCAGAAAGCAATTTAAAGCTGAATGAACAAGTTATCCGATACATTCAGTGGTTGCGTTAAGAAAAAATTTCCCAGAAAAAACGAACCGGAAAAATTCAATTTTTTTTTCGGTATTCATCTTGATTGGGCCGAACAAGTTCCTTGAAGAGTTTTATCATCATACGATCTCATAACTAGGAACTACGAGCTTTGAAATCCTGCTTTTAAAATTCCAGTACGACCACTTTTAAGGGAAATACACCCACTTGAAAAATCTCAAAAAGTTTGGGATTTTTTTCTGATCTCTTAATTTTTTCCACAAGTGCATATAAAATTAAAATTTGGTACACTGCTGTTATATTAAAGGTATGAGCCAAATTTTTCGTTCTCTCGTAATCGTGCCTACAGCCAGCAGTTCGGAGAGAAGAGATTTTGACATCAGATTCGCTATCAATAAGTCTAGCCTGGTGGTTTGATGCGAATTTAGGCGCAAAATTCCGAAATTAGACAACGATTGCACGCCGTTGACTGACATGAAATTTCAGGCTCATTCTCATAGAGATGAAATTCTATTCATTGAAAATAGCAATTATTTTTCTATCTTATATATTCAAACTGGCCATTACTTATATGAATAAATAAAAACCACTCAACATGAGATTGGTATCACCTGCATAATTGTAGATAAATTTTGATTGATAAAAAGTATCGTAGCAACTTAAAAACATCAGTGTTCCTTAGAAACGAATTGAAAGAGTATACGAGGGTAAATTAAAAATTTTAAGCGTTGCAGACATTTGAATGTGATACCTATCACGATGACGTTCACGATAGCGATCACATTCTGCCTGGAACATATTCAAATGTAAAAACACAAGGACAATCTATCGAAGCCTCTACACTGAAGAAGCATTATCCAAAGAATTCGGATACTCCAGTTTCATGGTTATTACTGGTCATCATACCGGATAACCTTGGAAACGCAGATAGGATTCTATATACTTCAAACCTGTTGGATCATTGCCGTCAGTATAAAAATTATACTTCTCATCTCGAGGCTATGATGCTGCTAAGATGGCGATGTATGATTTTTTACGCTGAAGGCAGTCACCCGACAGGGTCACAACGTTACTGCCGATCATAAGACCGACTCACCTGGGAGGCGCAGAGAGGATTCTAGATACTCCAAACATGTTGGATGGCTGCCTACAGTATAAAAATTGTACTGCGCCATCTCGAAGGTTATAGGCGCAAACTGATGGACGCGTTTGTCGCTTAAGCGAAGACATTTGAGTTGTCAGTTGCTTTCCCGCCAAAATCGCGCGATTCTATTTTTGTAGTTGAATAACTTAGACCTCAAGAAAGTGGCGCGATATTCAAAACTTTCATGATATTGTTCATTCTCGTCGGTCATGATTATAGGCACTTGTTAACATAATAAGTTCTGATTCCAGCAAAAACAATTTTTTCGATAGCTATGAGCATGTCCAAGGAATCAAAATTAATTCAATCCTTCGAAAAATATAGGTATAAAACCAATTACTATACTTGTTGAAGAACTAGATCCACGTGGAAATGAATTCATACAATTTGAAATGTGACATTTCATGACAGCTGTCAGCCACAAATTACTGACAATGGGCAAAAAATTGTCCGATTTTTATTTTTCGACGCGTCCATAAGTACGAGTCTTAGGGTGTTTATGTATGTATAATTTTTATACTGAAGGCAGTCTTTCAACAGGTTTCAAGAATCTGGAATCTTCTCTTCGTCTCCAAGGTGAGTTAGTCTGGTGATATGGAATGACCCTAAAACTGCAGTAACCTTGAATAAGAAAATTATTTTTGTTTTACTTTTCAACAGTTTTCCTTTCATCTCAATTTAAACCAATGGACTTGCTTTCATCGTGTTGTTGTTGGAATGTATATTTCGATTAGGTATGTAATATTTTGAATGAAACTAATCGAACATTGTCCTGATTCAATATGTTGAAACATCAGCCCAGTTGAAAGTGTTTTCTTGCGTTTTGACTATTCACCTTATCCGTAAGATTAATGATATTGATTATCAAATTTCAGATAAAGTTCTGCACAACAAATAAAATATACATTTGCTCTTTATGATATTAATTCTGTATTGTCAAACTCAAAAAATGTTAATATAGCATGGTTCCATATCTGATCATTCTGTAGATTCATTCTAAATACTCTTGAAAATTTCACTTCGGATATGGTTTTCAGATGGGTTGGTGAGCTGTTGAAGAATCTCGCATGTATCCTTCTTGATCCTTTCCAGTGATGATCAATCTGTGCCTAGGATACTTCAATAGCTCTGGTTTCATATGTACGGCAGGTTTTGTTTTCAAACAGGTTTATGTTCTTGGGAACGAAATGGATGCACTCCTGCATATTCAGGAAAGGGAACGCAAGTCAACATCGCATCCATAGACAAATCTCTTCAGACTGTAGCTCCTGGCAGGTTCAGGTACTGAATGTCATTAACACTTTCAATTTGGTGTGGTACACGAGGTATCTATATTTCAAAGAAGAAAATGGCAAGGTAAAGATGGGAAAAATTCAAAGGATATATCTATATCATTAGTTCAAGATATTTTGCTTCAGTATACTATATACATAATATACAGGGTCTTTCACGAGGAACCTCACCCATATTTATACGGGAAACTACTGAACGTATTTTCATGAAATTCAGCACTTATAAGTATTTCACGATGCTGATAAAATCTAAAATATTTTCAAGGCATGAGCACCTCCGGTTTTTCCGGAAATGACGTCAACTTCCGTTTTTCAAATTAGAACACCATTTTTTTATTGCAGAAATAGATTCCTTAGAAAATTTCAATTTATTTTGATGTAACATTTTTCAGTTTTGGTTGGAAAATTCTCTCTGAGCGGGAAAATTCGAAAAAAAAAATCGAAAATAGAGCTCCGCTGAAACAAGAATAACTTCGAGGTTTTTGTATGGAAAATTTTCATTTTTGGGATTTTTCAAGATGTAAGATTGATGTATCCACTTTAAAAATCGAAATCGCGATTCATGATACAGGGGGTGAAAAAATCGCTTTCAAAGTTAGGGATGACAAAATCGTGAAAAATCAATTTTTTCAAATTAGAACCCCATTTTTTTATGGCAGATATTGAATCTACGTTGAAAAATAATGTGAGTGTATTCATCACACCCTTGCCCTAAAGTGGATATTTTCTGAGATATTCACAAAAAACTGTTTTTCGTCTTGAATTTTCAGCTATTTCTTTTCCCTTCACGCCAAAAAGATGAAATTTTCAGGAACTGTTATTTGAACCATGCTGTAGATTTTTCACCCCTTCTTGAAACCGACTTCAAGTTACTATTAGGAGAACCATGGCAAACTCTCGCAGTTATAACTAGAGAAGATGCTCAAAGTTTTGACCGTTAATTTCTAGACATTTATTTATACGTCTCAGGAATGCTTCGTGCGTTGCTCTTCTTATTTCATCGGGAGGAAGAGATCTGCAAAAGTGTTTAAAAACCAAATTGAGTTTCAAAACTATGAATCTAAAAATCTAAACAAACCTGAACGCATTTCTGACTCGTTCTATGCAGTCCTCTTTATCAGTCAGGGGAGTTGAGTAGACAATATTTTTTATCCTACCCCAAACATAATAGTCTAAAGGACACTCGATTGAGATAATCCCAGATCAATCTCGGCATCTTTGAGAGAATTTTGAGGATTCACACGAAAATATGCAAGAACTGTAATTTCGTTGTTCTCATCTTCTACTACACTTTTTTCTCTGTGTGTAGTTTTCTTAACGAAAGATCCGACATTTCTCAAGTTTGTCATGGTTCTGTTAATGGTATCTCTCATTGGTCTGGGTCGGTCAGGAAACCTCTCAATGAACAGTCGAATCGTTCTATCTACAACTTTATTACATTCTCCATGAAGTAGAATGAGATTTAAATAATCTTCATTGGTAAAATTAGGCATAGTGATCGATTTTATAACTTAATACGAATTATCACCAAATTAATAGTAAACACAAAATGCTACTGAATAAAGAGGAATTTGGCAGATGTAATTAATGATATCTATCATTAAAAAAAAATAATGTAAAACATGGTAAGTTTTTGCATATGGTTCATAAGGAATTATTTATTTATCACTGGAGAGAAAACCGATGGCCGATTAGTTGAAATAAAGAGGTTTCCGATACAAATTCGAATCCAAATTCGCCATCTATTTAGGAACAACCTGTAACTTTTTTCTCTTGCATATTAGGGTAGTAAAATCTAAAACATGGTTTAAGTAACAGTTCCTGAAAATGTCATCTTTTTGGCGTGAAGGGAAAAGAAATAGCTGAAAATTCAAGACGAAAAACAGTTTTTTCTGAATAACTCAGAAAATATCCACTTTAGGGCAAGGGTGTGATGCATACACTCACATTATTTTTCAACGTAGATTCAATATCTGCCATAAAAAAATGGGGTTCTAATTTGAAAAAATTGATTTTTCACGATTTTGTCATCCCTAACTTTGAAAGCGATTTTTTCACCCCCTGTATCATGAATCGCGATTTCGATTTTTAAAGTGGATACATCAATCTTACATCTTGAAAAATCCCAAAAATGAAAATTTTCCATCCAAAAACCTCGAAGTTATTCTTGTTTCAGCGGAGCTCTATTTTCGATTTTTTTTTCGAATTTTCCCGCTCAGAGAGAATTTTCCAACCAAAACTGAAAAATGTTACGTCAAAATAAATTGAAATTTTCTAAGGAATCTATTTCTGCAATAAAAAAATGGTGTTCTAATTTGAAAAACGGAAGTTGACGTCATTTCCGGAAAAACCGGAGGTGCTCGTGCCTTGAAAATATTTTAGATTTCATCAGCATCGTGAAATACTTAAAAGTGCTGAATTTCATGAAAATACGTTCAGTAGTTTCCCGTATAAATATGGGTGAGGTTCCTCGTGAAAGACCCTGTATTAAAGTCAATTCTCACTAAACGATCCTTCTCCGTTCCATAATCTCTTCATTTATAGTTACGTCCATTAATTCGTAATTTCTCAGAAAAGGTGCAGGTTTTCGATGATTATGGTGAAACTCGAAATCTTGTATGATAGTCATCAAAAAGAGAAGGAAATTATTTTATAAATTAAGTTTGCCTTCAAATTGCAGCTTATATTTCTTTTAAACGGAACAGAGAGTATGTGGAATAGAAACGGAATGTAATGGGATGGTTAACAGAAGGAATCAGTTTGTATTGTATGCATTAAGATCTTAAAATATTTTATTTTAACAGAACGGAAAATATATGGAAAGGAGATGGGGTGTATAATGAGGATTAACACTATTCAGCATCAAAAAATAGAATTATATTACAAGAATCAATATTGTAATTACATCATCACTATGAGAATTAGTGAATGAAGATATCTATCTCTGTTGAGCTTGTTATTTCCACTTTCACTTGCTCAAATACATGCGTGATAAAACTAAAAAAAATGAACTCCCTCTGAAAATTCCAGAGTTATCGTTTCAAAGTATGTAGGAAGTTAATGAACGTGTGAAGATAGAATTTCTTTGTAACCATAACCGAAAGATCATGAATGTCGTTAAAACAACTTGAACACTCAAAAAATACTAAAAATCAATAGAACAGATATGAACTACAAAAACCAAGCGAAAAAATCTAGATGAACTTATTTTGCTGTGTTATTGCTTAAGACCTAAATAAATTTGAAATTGACAGCTGAAGGTAGCCTGAATGTTGAACCTTAAGTGAAGTTTTTTTGAATATTAACTGTTGTTTGAAATAGAAACGCCTTCTTGAAATTCATCATCACTTACTCAATGTAACTAAGTAGGCAATGATAAATAAGGATACAAACGGACTGTACACTCTATTCACTTTCATAAATTCAGTCAGTAGGCTATGGATGTTTGATACATTCCACTGTGTGTAATTTAAATGTCTTTTTCCGATTAAATAACTCTATGACGTTCTACATAAAAGTTGGTTCAGTACTTCTTGAAAAAACTTGATAAACCTGTTTCAAGGACTATTAACTGACTTTGTGAAAGAGAATTGAGTATAACCTTTACACCTGTTCAGACAGCTGGCCATAAGTTATTAAAGTGTAAACAAATATTAACTTCATCCAAGGGGCGAAAAAAGTTTGACAGTCAAAAAGAAACTTCTGCAAAAAAGTTGGTATCTTTATTAATAAATATATTTTAAGAAATCAGCATCTTCAATATTATTTACCATTTTGCTCTTTTGCCCCAATCCTTGGGAGTCCAATGTAAACATTTGGGGTCTATTCTGATTTTCCTACTCTCCATCGCCTTTCTGTGACTGTCCATTATGTCTTTGTTCAAAGCAATTATATACTGTCCCTTATAATAATTTATTAAATTTAAATTTTGCAATGTTGATATCACATCTTCTTTCTTGATACTGGTTAATTCACAAATTTCACTGAAATAAAATTTACTAGAAGCTACGAAATATTTGAGTTCATAAAAACATATTATTTGGATGGAAAGGACTTTCAGAGGAACCTAAAATTCATCTGAATGAGCCATTACATAATGAAACTGATGTTATTGTGGTTCCCATATCGTTCATTTTGAAAACAATACTTTTTAATATTTCTGAAGAATTGAAATAAATTTCCAATGATAAATCAGAGACTTAGTACTGAGAGGTGCTATTGACTATATAGAAAAAAAGAGCCAAGAGATATTTTTTGGAGTTCAAAATAATTCAATCTGTTGATTACCTTTGAGTTGATATTTAGTTCTTATAGAGAAAATACTATGAATCTATCTTGTATGCCTTAGAATACGTATTTTGAAAAACTTATATATTTTTATTTTATGGTGAATAGCTAATATTTTCCCAACACCACATATGAAAAATCCTACTTTTGGCAACATCTTGTAGGATGAGACTTATGAGAAGTAGACATGTCTTGAATATTTCACACATACAAAAAGAGATTTTGGGATATAAGATGAGAATAATTATTAAATCTCAGAAATCTTATAGGAATAAAGAAAATTACAAGCTGAAAAGCACTTACTTTATAGTAATTTGGGGTTTTTCATTCTCCCCCACAGGATTCATTGTTATAAGAATTTCTAATATTGTTTGTGCCCAGTAACTTCTGTAAGACAATAATCCTAAATCAGAGAGTGGTTTTTCTGGGGACCCAGTTTTCCCTTCAAACTTCGAAAGTTCGTAACCTGCAGAGAAAAATTCGAAATCCAATAGGGTATATAATAGGATATTATAGTCTTAACGCAATGATGAGCATATTGAAATATTTCTATGGATCAAGCATTATCCCCAAACAATCTCTAGATTTAAATATTCGTGATTTATTGCGAATTCTCAATAATTCTCGAAATTGTACTTGAAAGTCCTAACTTACAGCTGAAGAGAGACCTATCTGTCATTCAGATCATTCTCGCTGTATAGAATTAATTATTGAATGAAGCTGTTATTTGTTTTGCATGCTTTTCTGATGAATATTTTTATTCTTGCCCAAATAACCAGCCAATAAAGATTCACATTCATTGAACATAAATGTTTCTTAGAGAATAAAGGAAATTCGAAATATATAATATATTATATATATAATATAAACACATTTGTAATTCTAAATATCAAACTTTTGAACTCACTTTGTTAATGTCAAGTTAGAATAATAACAATGAAAAAATAGAGGTAACACTTTAAGAGTAATCAAAATCTGCATGAAAAACTCACACAAAAAAAAGAATCACACTAAAACAACCCCAAGTAATTTCGATGAATTTCTCTATGAAAGATACAGCAACAGAATAATATCTTAAAATTTCAATTCAACAGATACTTGATTCGACTAATTCTGGTTGAGTATATGCAACTCTTCAGAACTAATACTAATAATGTGTAATAACACACTTCAGATAACAAAATTCGAAGGATCATTTAGAATGATCAGGTGTAAATCAATCAACCGGCGCGTCATGCTGAGCAGGGGATCATTGAAACTTTTCATTAAAATGTACCAACAATCGCAAAAATACAAATAGATTATTATGCGATACTAAAATTGAGACATAGCAGAGCTGGATAATAAACTATAACCAACATAGTCGATAAATAACAAAATTTTACAAAATAATCCTAGGTTGCAAAGAAACCTCTCAGAAACTCAGTTTCTGTGTGCATGGAGATCCAGTGTCATTTGTATACACTTGGCTACTGGTTTTTCACATCACTTGATAAAGAGCACTATTAATTTATTACCCAACAGCTGATAGTCCCAGAAGAACAGATAATTTCTTTCCTAGTGAGCAGCTCTAACTTCTGATTTCACAGGAGAGTAATGGAAGCACCAACAAATTCAAATGTCAAATCGACATAAATATCTGCACATATATTTTAGAGAGGTTAGGTTTATGGAAACAAAAATAGTGTTTATAAACCCTAGAAATGAAATATGGGAGCTGAAATTTTATAAAACAAGAGGACAAGAAAGCGATCAGAGTAAAAGGGTGAAGCTCATTTGTATACCACTGACTATAGATAATTAATAATAATAATAAATTTTACTGTCAGAAATCTAAACATAACCAAAGTTTCTGCACTAATCATTCTTCAAATCATTGATTGTATAAAGACAAATTTTTTTTTTTTTGTCTTTATACAATGATTGTATGCTCAGCATCTGCTTTATGGGTTTTAATAATTGATATGAGTTTTTTTCACAATAAAAATGAATTCATCTCTCAAATTCGATTTTTAAGATAGTCCGACAAATATACCCGTAGCCTACGTAAACTAACGGGCCGGAAGACTAGACGTTGCTAACGGAGGGTCACGAAAAGGGACATCCGCGGATTGAGCACCGATGTTTCAGTTACTTTCTTTTTTACGCTGTTATTTTGAAATGCTTTGATTGATTGATAGTATCAATAAGAACCGTTTGTGAAGTAGATGCACAGCATTTCGTTCATTTGCGATCAGTTTTATAATCATTTATCACAAATAATCCACAACACGAGGAGGTAGCTGTTTTATTGAGTTCCAAAAGATGACAATCATAATAGGTATTATTTGAATTTCAGAGCGGTTTTATATTTATCAAACATTAAGTGTAATAAGAAACATTTATAAAAAACGAAAAAGAAAACTTGTAGTTATAGTATCCATCGAAAAGGATAAAGCATACTCTCATTGTTCATCACAAGCTTGAAATGAATTCTAAAAAACAAAAGTCAACAGAGATAATCTGTGAATGAGTACTATCATACTTAAACTAAAAATGAATTCTGTAAAACAGAAAATCCACTATGTATACGTATCGATCACCCAATTAGCCACTCAAATTTAGCAAAAGGGAAAATTGGTTTTAAAAATTTTTATTCTCAAATCTGTGAAAATTTTGGACCTCCAGGATAGGTATTTTTGGTAACTCGCCCTCTTTATTCATTTCATAAAACTGAACTAAATCACGTTAAAAGAGAAGTTGTCTTTGAAATGAATGCATAAGTGAGAAAAAAAATCAATCTGATTTTGATTGACCTTGCAGTTATAATTTTCGTCAAAAGGAATATCTAATTCTCGTCTGCGATGTTCCAGATTGGTTTTTTTGGGGGTAATTGTGGAAGACAAGTAACTAGCGAAATTTGAAAAATTGAAGGGAATTGGATCATCTGTTAATTTGGGAATTGGGAATACTAACGAATGAACCATCCAAAGTTCGTAGAAAAATTTCTTTTAAAATTTGACAGCCCACAAAATGTTTTATGCATACTATAGTATCATCGTTAATTTGGAAACTTTTTTCTTAATGTATTACTTTGAGCCATATTTGCGTCTTTTTACGGGATCTTAAGGGAATCGAAATCTGTATATATAAATTTTGCGTGTGTGGATTTATAATAACTGTTACAACTAGGTACTGCACAAGTTCGATCCATGATAAAATTTAAATTAAAGATTTCCAATACTTTAAATAACTAATACCTGTGGATTACCCATGATATCGACTCTTCTAATAGAATTCGAAAACACAAAACGCACTTCAAAAACACTTCACAATGATAATGACTTAATTCAAACACTTATTTTCACTTAAAACAATAAGAAACCGAAGAGGGGCGAAAAACTAAAGAATGCGAAGGTTTCATAACGTTTTCGGGCGGAATATTGATGTAAACAAAAGCAGCTGGAAGGCTGGAAGTAACCATTGAACTGATAATTCCATCAGTCGTTGTGAGGCCAGTTTGAAGAAGCAAATGATGTTAAATTTGAAGTATTGATAGATACTTACTGAATTCGATCAATAATTTTCCATAACCTTTCCTTTGATAAGGAGGCATTGTCAATATACATGCCACATTATAATCCTCAGTGGACTCTTTCTCCTTTGAAAAATATCCAACAATATGGAATCCTCTGTTGTCAAAGACTGTCATGACATAAAAAAGAAATGGGTCTGTATCATAATATAGTGTTTTATGATCAAGAAACAGTTTTGCTAATAAACATAAATTTTGTGCATATTGTTTGTTTTTTCTTCCATCTATCTCAAAAAAAGATACTCCTTCTTTTCGATATATCTCATTTCCTGGAGGATGTTTCAGATTACACTTTACCAAGTGTCTCTCTAGGCATTTTCGACTTTTCTTATATTTCAAACAGAATTCACATATGTAAATGCATGGAAGATTTACCATCTCCTGAAAAAAGAAACCATAGCTAAGAAACGAAATATTTAGATGAAAATTATTTTATTTGTCAAGAAAAGCAAGATAATGTAGAAACTCAATCTTTACGTCTGCATTCATAATTTTTTTGGGGGGCGAGGAAATTGTCAATAAGCTAAGACATGAATAATACTCTTTTTTCAGATTTTCTAGGTGATAATTTTGCAAACGGATGCGATAATGTTGACGGATTTTGTACTAAGTATCAGGAAGGAAAAATTGGTATAAATATGCGAAAAATTAAAACAACGATTACGTTTTCAAAAAAATTCTATACCTGTTCTCCTAGTTATCCTTTTGATGATCATTTCTGATCATCATCGAATTTTTCTCAAAATTGTACCTCCTCATTTGCCAACAAGTCTCATAGTGATCGTTTTTTTTAAACCATTCCGAAAATAACAAAGATACCACGGAAACACTACGAAATTTGACATATTTTATCGCATTATTGTAAACTAACCAAGTTGCAGTGCGATCACATAGTTTCTGAAATGTTGGGAAAATAACCTAAAAAATTCAAGTGAATATAATATCCGAAACCGTTTGGCCGATTTGAACCGTTAATGAACTGAACCGCCGCATTCTGATGCACGACCTACCCCAAAAGTTCCAAGTCGCTAGCTTTTCTCGTTCTAAAATCCTTACCAGACATAACAGATTCGTCATCATAGTCAGTCCAACCTAGTCGTTTCCGAAAATATTCGAAAATTACACACATTTGGGCGAAACGAAAGCACGCGGTTTCCTAGAACATGCACGCGACAAGACTAAAAGACATTCCCTCAGAATTTTTATCATCATCAATTCTGCAATAGTATTTTCCGAATTTCAATACCTAACTTTTGGATATATCACTTGAAACGAAATTGATCCACAAAGGGAAGGAAGTTCACCAATTTTGAGATAACTCTTAAATGAATATGATATGATGCAAGAATTTCAACATTTGTTTGTTCAATCTGTCCGTCTCCCTATTAGTTTTATTTTTCTGTATTGAAATTCAAGTTAAGTTACAGAACGTGAATACAATATAAATTAATATATTCCTCGATCGCCCTTTGAAGCCATACACAACAACTCTTCATACTGTCGAGATGATCTTGATGGATTTATCTTTAAGGGACACATTCAAGTTTCATAAAACCTCGTTAACATCTCAAGGTCAAGCACCCGCCCACGGTTTGCATGCCAATAGCAGGGGGAAATCATATTTATATTCAAGGTACTGTTTGGTCTTAAAGATTGAGAGTTCTTGGAGTGTCTAATTCAAATCCAACAATTATTATAGCTGGTCCGGAGCTTTCTCCACTGGACTGAGGTTGGTCGATAGTGGCAGTATACCAAGTGTGGGATACCATAATTGCTGCTTTCCTTTTGACGATTTAGGTAGCTCGGAGCTCCCCCCGCGCATGATATTTGTTAACAAATTTCATGCGCGGGGGCAGCTCCGAACTACCCAAATCGTCAAAAAGAAAGCAGCAAATGTTTTATGTGATCACTGATTATTTTGGCACCATGAAAGTCTACATCATCGTCTTAAAAAACGGTGAGCGGCATGAAACAGACTTACCTCACTTTTGACGATTTGCTTGATCCAAATCAGCGGATTAATGTTTATACTAAGCACCAACATTTCGATTTATCCATTAAAACAAATATTACCCTAAGCAGCAACTAGATCCGCTTTAAAGGCATAAACTTCTTGTTACGATCTACAATTTGTAGGTATAAAAGACTGAGCCTATATCTACCAATATCTACTATCCAAAAACCGTAGATGTCTCTCCATGGTATATGGTCGAATCAGGCACACCCCAGGGTAGTCATTGGGGTCCCTTACTTTTTCTCATTTACATCAATGACATCATTACTTGATTCAAGAAGGTCAGGTTTTTGTTATTTGCCGATGATTTGAAGATCTTTCTAATGATCATTGGCTCACTTGGATAGGATGATGGAAGATCGATTAGGTTCTCATTTGCCTGAGCAAGTGTGAGCATATGGGTATTTTTTAGATGTGATCAACAACTTGTATCCCGCTATTTTACCAATGACAGAGTGATTGATACTGTTAGCACAACAAGAGAATTAGGTGTCTTATACAACAATAAAATATGGTTAATTGTGCACATTGACCTCATAATCAATAAATGCTTTAGGATTCTTGGAGGCATTCTTGTGAGTTTAGAGCCATCAGCACTTTGAAACTTCCTTATGTTAGATTAGTCATACCTCATTTTGAATATGCTTCTTGTGTTTGGCCTTCCTACACGTTGGCTGACTTGAAGAGTTCAGGATAGGTTTTTTTCTTCTGTGTTGTGCAGGTTAGGTGCACCACGTGAACACTCTTCATTAACCAAGAGAAACCCTCTGCAGTTGCCTATCTTACACACCCGTAGAATTACACGAGATGTTTTGATGTTCGCACGACTCATCAGGGAAACCTTATCAACTATTTTGCTCAGAAAATCACAACATGTGAATATGATCTGTAGAGCAGGCATTGAATTTTTCAGTTTTCCTTTCCCTGCGATTGCATGTTTTGTTAATTTTAATATGTTATAGTTTCGTTGGTTCATATTATAGTCTTTTTTGTTATGACTATTTGTCTCATTATTACATAAGATTTTTAGAATTGGGTTTATTCTGTTAATAAGTAAATGAATATCCTAATTGTGTGGCTTGGTCTAGCCTTTCACAACTTTGTTCTATATGACCTTTTGTTCTATTACCCTACTCATTTGTTCCTAAGAAGATCGTCGATGATGTTCACGAATCTGATGATGTCCTTTGGCTGTCACGTCGTGAGGAGTTAGAACTGCTCAACAATATGTAAAATTCTTGGACTAACCAGCTCGGAATATTTGAATTCTATATGTTCAGCTGTTTCCTATCCATAGAGCCTGCATAGGTCACCTGCTGACTTGCCCATGCGGTACAGGAGGTGCTTTCATTGTTGGGCCGCTGCCATGTAGTGCCCACAGGGAGGCTCTGGCCTGGCAACTGAGGCTTTTTTCACAAGTTCATCGGCTTTCTAATTTCTTTCAATATCGCAGCGCCCTTGCACTCATGGGAGAGTCACTTTGCTGCCTTTGTCAAGTTTTTTTATAGTATTACGGCATTCCCAAAGCTCTGGATTGGTGATTCCAGGACACTCAGCGTGACTTGGCTGTCTGTTATGATATATACAGAGTGTAACAGCCAAATGGAATAAATTCGATAACGAATAAATGAGGGGGTGTTAGGAAAAACGCTTGGACACGTCGATTTGTAATTTTAAATGCGCATAGTTTTCAAGAAAATAAAATTATATAGGGTGTTCCATGCGACCGTGGCCAATACCAACTTTCTTATTTCAAATGTAACCCCCTGTATATTATTTATTTTTTGGATTCTTCAGAAAATTCTAGACATAATTCATGTACAATATCCTATACCTATCTTCAACTTTTTCGGAAATATTAAGTGTTTTCAGAAATGTTGAGTTACGTTAGAAGACAATTCTACACCAGATTAGCATGTTGCCAAGACGTTCGCGGCGAGCATTTTGAACATTTCCTACATTGAGATTAATGTTTTTTTTTTAATTATTAAGAAATAATCAGTATCACTTATTAGGTTTTAAGTGTAATGTACCGAATTTGTGAAATAAAATAATTTTTATTTAAAACGTTGATTTTCGCACTAAATCTGAAAACACTTAATATTCGCGAAATAGTTAGATAGGTATAGGATATTGTGCATGAATTGTGTCTAGAATTTTCTGAAGGATCCAAAAAATAAATAATATACTGGGGGTTGCATTTGAAATAAGAAAGTAGGTATTGGCCACGGTCACATGGAACACCCTATATAATATTATTTTCTTGAAAAATATGCGCATTTCAAATTACAAATCGACGTGTCCGAGCGTTTTTCCCAACACGCCCTCATTTATTCGTTATCGAATTTATTCCAATTGGCTGTTACACTCTGTATGTGCTCCCCCTTATGATTCTTTTCAGGCATTCTTGAGCACATAAGTAGACAGCCAGTATCCCCGCATTCAGAATATAGGTTACATGTCCCAGATGTTTACAGACCCTAAATTTCTGGCCATATACCCCAATATCTGTGCCCTTATCTGATTTTGATCAATCAGTGTACCATACTTTCAATCCAACCCATTAGTGAATAGTGTGAGTGAAACTCATCTGAACAGTCGCAGTCCTTCTGAACATGAAGCCTTTCAGTCACATTTCTACTTTTTTTAGCGCTAGATGAGCCTTGAGATATGCCTTTCACTAACCTGAAAGAAGTTTACAACTCCTCACTGAAAAGATGAGATTCGAACAGTCTTGTATATGGTTGACAAGTTTGCAATTTAGAAAAATTTAATTGTTCATGAGAATTGGAAAATATACTAAAAATATAGATTTAAATAATTTTATAATAATTCTATAGAATAATGAAAAAAATAGAATGTTCCGTAGGTATCATCTGATTTCTGTAGATCCACGGAAAATTCCATAAGTGTGGTAAAATTGCTACCTGGAGATCGACGGTCATTTTGTCGCCCAGCGTAAAAGAATATTCAATTCTTCTGGGCGATGATGGCGAAACTACCGAGTAAGTAACTAGCGAAAAGGCAGTGGAATTGCTACACAATGGAATGGGTACCGTATCATATTCATGTCACCAAGTGTTAAAGGTTTAATTTCCTACTTCACGCCATTGTCAGAACGTCAGCATCAAGTGTGTACCTGGCATCAACCGAGATCAATCCATCAAAAACACTAAAAATTTATTAAAAATTTATCAACATTTGCGAAACATCATCCATCATCGTCTGAAATAGATTTTAAGTAATTGTGAACTTCCTTAACTTGTGTGAGACAAATTTTTTGTCAATTATATGAACTATATGTAAAAGGTGCCAATGTTTTATTTTAATCAAAATGATATTGGAAATTGTGATTTTTTCAAAACATTTAATCACCTGTGGATAAGGAGCGAAATACCAAGGCTTTATTCTATGTTTCCCTAGTTCAATCATATTGATGTTCTTCATCCTTGTGACAACATCATCATGATGTGCAACCATACTACCAGATTGCCTTGGACCAGGGACAGGGGGAACTACTGGAGCATCTAGAGAATCCTCATTTTCAGTGGCAGGAACTTTCCTTTTTCTGTTGATTTTCTTTTGTAAAGCTGCAGCCAACACAGCGCTCCCATTAAGAATTTCTTGTGTTGGTGCTGGTATTGGACTCGATGGTCTGTAAACAGCCTTAATTTCTGATAAGAGTTCAAATCGAAGAGAAGATCAAGATTATCTCAACAAATCAAAATTCTTTCTCCTGAACACCTCTATTAAACATGAGTAGACAGAGGCAATATAAATAATGAAAACAAATCGATTCATTTTTGCCAAACTATCATAACCCACTATGTGGTCCTAAATTTTCAATTAAATATTGAATATTCTTGAAAACAAATGTCTCTTATTGTTGGTTCAAGGTTCAGAGGTGATTTGTGAGTAGTAGTAGTGAGAGATCTTTTTGAGGTGAAAAAAGGGACCTGAAAACGCATCACTTTTGAATTTGGGAGGCCCATATCTTTCAAACTGAGGGAGACCGCCTATGTTCGACTTCACATTTTGTATTCAGAAAAACCCACTGCGTACAATGATCAACACAATTTTGTTCAAGTACTAAAAGTCATCAGATATTTTGATTTGATTTCTAAGATAGACTTGAGTCAAAGATATTCATTATTCAACTCACCTAGAATTAACTTCACTGAAGTGTAATTTCTTCGGAGTCGATACTCCTGTGTTACTAGTTCCATCCCTCCTAGGAAAATGAACTTTTCTAGTATCTAAAAATTCCTCTGTAACCCATTCATCCAATCTCTTATTAACTGTAAGATTTCACAGAAGGAATATTTTACTTTCTTCAAGAATTACAATACTCACAGTCAACATAATGGACATAATAACATTTTGTTCCCATTATCTCTTTTATACTGATTAATTCGGCTAAGGCTGAAATATAGGTGAATTGTAGTAAGATAATAGTATTTTTAAAGAAATTGTTTCATAAGCTTACGCCAGTCGTCTGTTCCTTTCATATGAACAGGTAACCTGCATCCTTCTACCAAGGAATTCTATTGGGAGAAAATAATGAATAATCATCTGAAATTAAATTAATTTCCCAAATATCTTACCACCGAATCACAAATAGTAGTGTCGTCCAAATCTTCCATTTCAACTTTCATGAGTACTGTGTATTTTGTGCAACTTCTTAAAATAATTAATCTGAATTATAACTTATCAAACTGGTTGTCACAAAACTATATCTTTTCATTTTATCATTTGAACGACGAACGTGTATGTTTTATGTTTATGTTTATTAACCTCTGCATTTGTATTCTGCATTTGTGGTTTAAATCATAGAGCCTCTGCATCTAGAACAACAACACAGATAACAGACGCTGTTATCTGTAATCGAAGCACAGAACACATACTTTATGGTTTAAAATTCATCAAAACGCCGATACCTAAGCTGGATGGAACAATGGTGCTTTTATTTTCATTTGTTTTCCCACTAAATCATTAGACCAAACTGGGGAAACTAATTTTATTTCATACTGTCGCCACCGACACAAACGCCACCAATCGACGAATCAGAGCGCATGACACTATTAATGGTAATTCAGCAATTGTCATTTCGAATTTATTTATTTTCTCAGTTATTGATAAGTGCGTGAAATCTTTTTGTGTTAGTTTCGAGGAATTGTGTAGATCCTCAGATACTATTAAAAGGGTTCCTTTTGTATTTTGTTTGGACAGTGCAGATCTAAATTAGTGTTCAAATGAAGAAAGAATCCTATTTATAGAAGGTATAAACTTCATGATACTCGGCAGCATATCATTCTTTTCATAATTGTCTTCCAATCATTTTCACTAATCGAGGATCGAGTTATGAATCCCCAATTAAGATTTGCCGTGAACAAATTTTTCCAAAATTCAAACTCAACTTTTTTTTACATGTCTACAGTATTCACCCAAAATTTGTTGAAATCTTTCAAGGTTGAACTCACCTTGATTCTAAAAACTGGGGTGAAAACAGAATGAAAAATATCCATTGGTTTTCATTTTATAGCCTTCCAAAGAATCAGCTCGGAGTACTTAAATAATTTTTATTTAAGAAATTGGTGGCCCTACGGATGCCAAAATTATGCTTATAGGCCTCCAGAGTGACCTGGATAGGAATATGAATTTATCAAGAAAAAAAATATTTTCTAAAAAACTTTGGTGGGAATCGAACTCTCTCCGCATTCGGAAAATAGGGTCAAATTCGATGAACTACCGTTGCTTGGAAACGGACGTCATTATAATCAGAATAAATTTAATTTATACACGACCCCATTGTCCGTAAGTGGAGCGAGTTCGAACCCCATCAAAGTTCTTTTGAAAAACATTTTTTTTATGAATTCATATTTCTATGTAGGTCATTCTTGGGGCCCATTAGCACAATTTTGGCCTCCGTAGGGCCATCAGTCTCTTAAATAAAAATTATTTAAGTACTAGTACTCCGAGCGGAATCTTTGGAAGGCTATAAAATGAAAATAAATGGATATTTTTTCATTCTGTTTTCACTCCAGTGTTCAGAATGTAGGTAAGTTCAACCTCGAAAGATTTCAACAATTTGGGTGAAATTTTTTTTCGCTGTAGACATGTAAAAAAAATTTGAGTTCGAATTTCCGAAAAATTTTTCAAGGAAAATCTTATAAAATTGAGTACATTGAAATAATGCTATCCAATTTGGCAATCGAAAATTCCAGCTTTGCTGGTTTTCCGCCATTTTGAAATATTTTTTCCATTTTTCCAGAATTCTACAAAACCAATCAATTGACCACAAAAAAAATACCTTCAGATGTGACCAAAAACCGTTATTTCAAAAGTTAATGTATAAATCACCACAGTTACCAGAATATTGCTCAAAGTTGACATTGAACACCCTGTATCTCGCATATCCTTCTAAAACGGGGTATATGTCATAAGACAATAATGACTTTCCCAATGTCATCTATACGGTTATATATGTTTGACCAGTTTATGGTGAAACACCCTGTATTTGAAATCATTTTTTTTCCATTCTGAAAACTCATCTACATAGGTATACTTACCTACAAAGTCAAGATGGAATGGCATATTGATGCTAAGGAAATAGAGTTTTGGTAGAATTTTCATCGATTCTCAGGATTTAAGGTAAATTAGTCCTAAGAACAATGGTAATTTCACGAGTTGGAATACTTGGAATGTACGAAGGTCAATTGAAATAAAAGTCATTGCTATTGATATAGAGCATTCAGTTATATATTTTTTTGCAATTCATATCGTTTTGGGTATTAAAATAATGCAAAACAAGTAATATTCAGAAATGATATGAATTTACATGAAGGAGAATGGACATTTTTCCTTAAAATTAGGTAACGCCAATTTTACTTCTGTACACTTATCACATCGAATCAAGTACCAAAGATGTAGTAGTATATGGAAATTCAATCTGATGGTACTTAATATTTTTATTTGTCTCTTAAATAACAGTCTCAGATGAATAAATATTAGGGTGTACAAAGTATACATTGATGGGTTCACCATTTCTAATGTAAGATTTTGTTTCACTTTGAATTCCTTTGAATCAATTCAAGACAGTTCGTAGAAATGCATTCGTTCCAAAATTAATTCTTCACGATACTATCGTGAATTGTGCTTAGGCTGTTAGATCACTAGAAATGGCTTCTTCGATTTTTATTGGATACTTTGAATGACTCATTCGTTTGTCATTTTGATGGCTTTTAAAAGATATGCTCTCAGCATCCGTTCACATAAAAAATTTGACTCATCAATTCAATTTTTCCTTTCAGACTTATGAATTATACCTAATGAACATTTCAACTTTCATTCAAACTGGTTCTTATTTTGATTTACTTCTCGGGTCATTCTAAAACTATAAGAAATTTTGCAACAATTAAATTTTTCCATATTCATTTTTAAATTCACCTAAACAGTTGTAAAAAACTTCTGCATCTTGTCTGATGATAAAATGGGAGGTCTTATGTGAACTGTGCTTGAGAATAAAGTTTATTTGAGCAACACAAGTCATAATAAATCTATATTCATCACAATATAAACATTTGAAATTTATAAATTATCCGTAGTTTAATAACAGGTCAATAATTAATCAATCCATATTATTTAAAATATCAACTTTCAAGTTTACTATCACAAATATTTTTCACCCATGACCATAATCATTTAATTCGCAGAAATTCGAACATTATCACCTGTGAACTGCTCTAAGTATGTACTTTGAAATTTAGGAATAGGACATCAAGGATTACCTAATGAATAAAAATTTCATATATGGGTTTCAATTCAATGAACTTCTGAAATAACATCCTTCTTTAGTACTTTATTTTTTCTGTTGTTTGTAGATATCTACTTCTTCCAATCTTCAAAATCCCCTCCCCCCGGTTGAGGAGCCATTTTATCTTATTGTTTTCAAATGTTATTCTACAAGGTACAAGATGTTTAATGCTAGTGTTACAAAATAGCTCCCATGCAGACCGAGAAATTCTTGGAATATTTCATCAATACTCTTCATTTTCAGCTGCCGACTATATAAATGAGACCGAAACATGTTCATGAGGAATCCGCTCGAAAATTCTCTACATGCCTTCTATTTTTTTCTTGAGTCAGTACTCCGTACATTTAGCTCATCATAATTTCTCTCAGCTTCTTCATATGCTTTCGAAAACTTCCTGAATAACATTGCCTCCAAAAAAATAAATAATCAATCAAGAATCAATTATCTTTGTGGATAACAATCGGCCGACGAATAAATTGCCTAGGAAAGTTAACACAATTTCCATGACCGAAAATTGAACTTGGTTTGTACAGATCTCTATTAATTCATCTGTATTATAATTAAGTCCTTTTTAACAAGGTAGGCCCCTCAGAGAGGTCATTCAACATACCAATAATTTAGGTTTCGTTTCAGTCTATACAATTGATTTTTGTTTCTTTATTTTCTGTTTTATAGTAAAATCTTCTAAATCTTAAAAGTGAATGTCACTAATTTCCATTTAGTAACAAAAATCAACACGATCTCAGTTCTATTCCTTATCTTGGAATCGAAATTACCAAAATCGGTTTATATTACTGGATCGATTTCTGTTAAATCTTGCAACGGTGTTGCAGTTGGGGACCTTTCCAGATCTGATGTGATACCATCGGATTTGGAGCTGTTGGGAGTAAGATACATTGGAATAAGACTAACTACTTCTGGGCTGTTGGTGCCAACTGTTTCTTCATACACCCGTTCCTGAAAGATGAAAATACATTTAGTAATCTTTGAATACAAGAAATGATTTTTATTCTGCTATGCCTGGTGTCCATTAATAATCATTATTTATAGTTAATTACCGAGGGCAACAGATTTCAATCCCGAGGGACGTTTGCTCCGAGGGATTTTAATTTGCCCGAGGTTGTTAACATTCAATAACTCACGTGATTGATGATTTATTTATTTCATAGTAATGAAATATTAAAACCAAATTTTGTTGGTTTTTGAAATCAAACGAACGTTGTTTAAGAATTAAGTATTCAGACATGATTACCATAGATATATCAACTAACAAAATTGTGAATATTTGTCAAATTTGAAAGTAGGATGTTGGTTTACTTTCAAGACATTGTACGTGAACTCAGGCTTTATTTGTCTATTACGTTTCTATATGAAATGAACAATTTAATTCACGCACATATTCTGGACACTGCCTAAGGCCGCAAACAGAGCTGCGTGTAAAGGCGACCAACGCAGACTTACCGGACGGAAAGTTACTTCCCTTCTAATTTGAAGTGTTGCGTAGTGGTGAAGTGCGCGCTTTGTTATTCGATTATATAGAAAGAATAAAATGTCGTTCCGTGATGTGGCGTGGCTCGGCCTGTTAGCGTTCAGTGCGATTTGGCATTTGAGCGGCCAGCGGTCCACCCAGCTCGAGCCATATGATGTCAGTTTTCTCGGCGAGATCGAAGGAATCTGCAAGCGAATTAGTAGTATTTGAAATAGTCTGCCGAGACGTGTGTGCAAGTGTGTACGCACCCTGAGACCTAATGTATCTATGCTCTAACTCTAACGATCTGTCTGTGGTTGCTGGAAGAAGACACAACTTGAACATAGAACGAAATTTGGGTTTGAATGTAATCAGCCGGGTCAACTGCGTCTTTCTAAATGCATATACATAGCTGTACACAATAAATCCACGCCGACAATTATTTTCCAATCTGTATACTCTTTTGTGTTCCACAACACAAACAAAACGTAATAGGCAAATTCAAATGAGGGGTCGAAGACGTAGGAATGGAATTATTGTTGGTGAGTTGTTGTCTGTACCTGTGTTAGCAAAGTGATACAGTCTGTTGAGTTTCTTCAGTGAATCTATTCAGTTTTATTGAGAGAATCCATTTTTGCCGATAGAAAATGTGAGGCAATAGAAGTAATTCTCATTAGTCCGATCTGCGCAGGCTTAATATTATTTATTGTAAAAGTACGTCGTTCATAGTGTAGAGAGCTGCAGGTCGTTTTCAATCCCTGAGTCACCAGCCAATATGGCCACCGCTGTCGCGCGTTTCATACACCAACGCGCAACAGGGTAAAGGAGTCTTTCGCGGTCGCTCTCACAACACAACGTTGCATCAGCGTATGTGATGAGTGGATGAGTCCATCTCTGGCACTGGGACGAAACATCTTTCCAAAGAGACATCCCCTATATGGAGCTAGGGATGGGACGAGTCGTCAATTTCTCAACTAGATCTACTCGAGTTGAAACTATGGCCAACTCGAGTTGCAACTTGAGCTGACTCGACGCGCCAGCGATTCGCCTTCGTAATTTCGTATCGAGTCGAGTTGGTTCCCCTCGGGCCAGGACGCTGATTCGTTCGCCGGCTCGAGGCTCGATGCCTCGATGTCGATCTACTTGGAGTGAGTAGGAATAGAAATTGGAAGGAATTGTAGAATAGGGACTCGGAAGTTGGAACTTTTATGAGTCTCGCTAATAGCTGACTCAAATATCATGTATTGAATTACATTTTACTTTTATATGAGGAACAAGATTAAGGGTTCAAATGTTAGTGCCCAACTTTAATAAACAACGGATTTATTGTGAAAAAAGTTTAAAAAAATCACATTTCTCAAAAATGACTGTAATATAATATTTATAACGGAAAGGGGGTCATTGTCAATAAATAAATGAATAAATTTCAATCAATCCAACTCTAGTCTTAAATCATTCGTTTCACGACGCAAATATATTTTCAGTTATAGGCAGTCAATTTTAATTCATCCGTAATAGACCAACACCCTGTTTAGATCGATCCAGACTGAAGTGAAATTTAAATAAAACTGAATCGAACAGATCGAACTATTGCCGACTGCGACTGCCGATCTGCCAACCAACTCGAGCTGTATCGATAGACATCGACGACGGGAGGCACCGACCGACGATTCACGAAATCGTGATTTCTACGCATCGAGTCGGGTGCTGAACTCTAGATCCGAATTGCTTTCGAGTTGACTCGAGTTCATTCAAAAGCAAGTCGACCTGAATCGTCCATAGCGTAACTCGAGTTAATCGAGCTGGGTAGCTCGAGTTGCCCATCTCTATATAGAGCGAACTCGTATGAAACGCAAAAATTGAATGTGTCTCTAAAACTAGTAAATCCTCGTATGTTGCAGCACTAGTTCTCCATTTTCGATCCGAAACGATTGCAGTAAAAAAGAAATTGTCGTCGAATTCAATTCTATTCGTCTGTTTGACCGTCAACACCGTAATTATCCAATTTTTTTTGTACTCGATCGGTCGAAAATTATTCACAAGATAGCCCAAAAGATTCCAGTCGATGATTTTTAGCTGAAATTTCATTTATAAATGAAAATCTTCGGTACTGCTTTTATATTTTATTCATTCCAGCGGTAAATACTGCAGCTGTTGAAAAAAAAGTTCACAAAGCATCTAGTAGGAATGTTTTTATCTACTCCATACAGGTTCACAGGAACCACATCATATTTACAACAAAAGTATGAGTGACCACTGTCAGAGTAGATGAGCAGATGAGCAGACGGCCGCCATTTATGGCATTTCCATCACTTTCGCCAGAACTTTTGGTGACAGCTTCTCACATTCGTCATGGATATGGGTTTGGAAAGTATGACTCGCGACTTAAACCTCACAAAAAGAAGTTTACAACGATTGCGTTAGGCAATATCACATCATCTTATTCTGAACCAGTCCGTATATAAAATTTTCGGATTTCCACAAATTTTCTGGTTATACATTCCGAATGAAATTTTCCATCAGTCTTCGTGCCTTTAAATAGGTTTAATCAGATGAAAAAATTTCCCCACCGCTGGCATTGAACCCGCAAGTCGCCGATAAGTAGCATGTGAAATTTCCATCGTTAACTCATCTAGCCAGAACACATCAGCTTGTTGTAGTTTGATAATAATCTATGCGTATTCAAAAAAAATTGAGTTACATACTTTCATTGAGTTTTCAAATACAATTTACAAATAAGTATTTGAAAACTCAATGATACTATTTACGATTTGTTCGATTTTTCATTGAAACGATCGACTCGAGTAAAAATTCGATCAGATAACACTGATGAAACTATCAGTCGGATTCAGCTCATTAACGGACTTAACCGAGATATTCAGGATCGAAACCTAACGGAAATTTTTTTCATTCATTTCGAAAGTTAGAGCACACACGGTCGGACGGACAGAATCAAATTTAAACATAGATTCTTCATCACTGAGTCAAACCTATTTATCTTTTACGTGTTTTTCAAGCATGGGGTTTTTACGAAATTAAATGTCTAAATAACGTGAAAAGTTCCCATGAATATATATGCATGTCCGCGAGATACTCGATTCTGAAATACAGAGCGAGTTGAATTCTATAGTGTTTAGTTTTTTTGTGAGTATTGATTGATTTTTAATTCCGACTAACTGTTTTAATAGGGAATTAACCATTTTTACTGATATTTTCATGAGTATAAATTTTGGTTCGCTATTTTGCAACTCTAATCTAACTGTTCAGATACAAAACTCTCTCGAATATCATCATCCTTTTTTAATTTATTCGCGAAAAATTGAAATGAGAACTCAACATCTTATCTCTGTTTCTCAGAAAAGAATATGTTGTTGAAATACGACATATATGTATGAAAACTTCACCTCGTATTCTGCCGTCGGTGATCTGTTTCTTTCACAAGTGTGGAGGAAAGGCAGGGAAGATGGCATATTCGGGCTAAATGGCATATCATATGTATTGGGGAACTCACTGCAGGTAAAACGCCTGAAATTCCAATAAATGTTTATATAAGGTGGCAAAAGTGATCTGAAGTAGTTTTAACAAAGTCACGCTGTTGGTTGATAAGTTATTTGTTAAAAGTAGGTGGGTGCGTGTTGAACTTCAATGTAAGAGTCTTCTTTACGCCCTTATTATTGTTACTGGAAGTGGTTTTTCTTAATTTTCAAATTCGAGCAGAATTGTTCCTCTATAAGCTCAGTCTTGATAAATTCACTCTCCCGAAAAATTGATAGGGAGATGTTGATATATTCATTTATTTTCTAAATACCTGGTAGGGCAAGTTTGCACACATAGTGTAAAGATAAGATGGCATGACTTCTTTTCTTAACAACGTAATAATATTGTTTCAAATGGTGATTTCTTATCACAGAAAAACTTATGTTGGAGGACGGGATGAAAATAGCATGATGAAAGCCTTGAAATCTATGGAGGAGAAACAAATCGGAGGAGCCTTTGCAAGCAAAATACGTTTTCGTTCGCATTTATGTTGATTTCACTCTAGTGTGTTGAAAGCATATGTCTTGTTTATTTTTCAATAAAACTTAATATCTTCCAAATATTTGGTTTTTATTGAAGGATTTGTAACATTACAAAACGCTCCACTGTCGATTTCAGTTTCCATTGCGAAAATACGCTATACTAATAAATTCAATTCCAATCGCAAGAAAACGCCTTACTGCAATTATATGATCAATCGCTAAAGAACGCTCTTCGCTTTGACGGTTGAGTGTGTGTTTCGCATGCGCGACTCTTCGAACTCGGTCCAACTGATGGAAAATTCTTTCTTTTGGCGCGTAGGAGCTCAAGATTCAACACCTTGCTAGAGTTTAGTGAATTAAAGTACCTCGTAATCCATTAACATCGTGGAATTTCGAAGTTTTGTTTCTTATAAGACGTCTATTCAAAAGGCGATAAGTACTACGTATATCCCGACCAATATTTTTTGCTTTTGTAAATGCCAAATTGTGATTTCTGATTTATTTCATTCCATGCAGGTTACACAGGTCAACATTTTCCTTTGTATAATATTGTGCATTTGATTTCTTGCCTCATTCTTATTATCGAATAACGTGCTCTTAATCCTGAGTTCTAGATATTTCATCTTATATTTATTAACTTGTAAATTATTTCAATAACGTCTAGAGTCACTGGGAATGAGATCACGTGTTACAAGCACTATCTTATAGTTTTGAAATTTTAGTATTTTTACCGGGGCTAACGCCCACTGGACCATCTTGTACCGGGGCTACCGCCTACTTGATTATCTTGGTACCGGGGCTAACGCTCGCTGGATTATCTTTGTACCGGGGCTTACGCCCATTGGAATATCTTACTACCGGACCCAGATTTTAACTGGATTATCTTAGTACCGAAGGCATTATTACTGGATTATATATCTTAGTACTGGAGCTGATTATGGCTGGAATACCTTAATACCGAAGCTAATTATTACTGGAATATCTTAATTCTGGACTTCGCTCTGGATGGAATCTCTAAAAACTGGACTACCTGCATAATACCTGCATTTTGGAGGATCATAACGTCGGATCCTTTACCATTAAGATAAGTGCTTCTTAGAATCCCGGATCTCAGATTCACTGTACCTTAATTTGTGTTTGTAAATAGCAATTTTAATTGTAAAGGTGAAATAAATAGATAGGGAGTAAGATGTTGCATCATTGCCACCAGATTAACGACTAGCGATACATTCAGGAGTTAATTTGATTTCAGATTTTTGATTTTATTCCTACAAAAAGTGTCATAGTCGATTGTTTTGGATTATCACAATTTTTTCGTTGTTTCAAATTCATTTCTATAAAGTTAACCTTGTTGGCTGAAGACCCAATACATGATGATCTCTTAGTTTCATCCACATATAAGATAGGTATCAGCTTTCAAAAGATGGTATGGCATCTTCCCTTCCTCTACCCTTTTTAAGGAACACCTGTATAATTCGATGGAGAAGTAATATGATTTTACATCAACGGTTCTGATTAGAATCTGCCAGAATACTAAAATGAAGCGATCCGTTCATCTCAATACGTTCTCAGTCTGAGATCCAGAAGAGCTGAATCGAGAAATAGAACTATGAAAGCCCTGACCGACAATTGTATTGACTTTGATGAAAATATTCTTTATTCCTTCTGACACCTTAAGGTAAGCGTCTACTGAAGGCGGATCAGATTGCAACGGTGAGGCGAGCATTATTGCTTATTGCATACTGCGTCAATTGTAATTGAACACGGCGGACCGAGTAGACAGATTTAAGCTCAGAGAAACAAACAACCTAGAGGGACTGCACTGTACGCCGTTTTTGAGTGTCTGCAACATCCTTTTGTCGACGTAGTCAGATTGTGACATATTTGGAAATTCGCAGTGATATTATCTTATTGTAATTGTATATTAAATGAAATAAAAAAAATATTAATTTTAATAATTCTCGGTTAAATATGGAAATTTAAACATTTTATGATCGATATTTTTCTTCAGTTTCGAATTTGTGAAGAATACTTACCCTTTTCAGTATGTACCTGCTGAAATTCAAGCTTTGGCAACGATGCCGCATTAACAGTATACCGCCGGTCAATCTGTCATCCGTTATTTTGGTGAGTTTCTAACGATTTTTTAGATACTCCTAGCTGTTTACTGCAATATTTCTTGAATTATTACAATACTTTAATTCAGTATGGGACGAAAGAAGTCTGTTAATGGTGGAGAATCCCGAGAATTGAGTGAAATATCGCATCACAGGTTGGTTACTGCTTTGTTAACAAGTTTGTTTCGATTGCGGTCAAAGTGTCAAATTTTGTATCACATGTTGCAGACAGCAGTTGCCGTATGCTATCTCTATGTTGTTTGGTACTCTAAGGATTTATGTCGATTATCGTTATTAGTACAAGCTTGCGTAAATCAGGTGCGTTGCTCCAGTCCAACGTCCACTTAGGCGGGACGGGTCGCACACTGACGAAGGAAGAAATACGCTCGCTGAGCGATCCTTCGGCTGTTTCCGCCGCGCCCCAGCACTATGACGCTGCAGTGGACGCAGTTCTAATTAAATCTAAGCAGGCGGATTTCTCCGCCTGCGATCCGTCCACCTAATGGTCGCTTACCTTTTAATCGCCTAGCTATGCGGAGCATGGAATGCTATAGAATGCAACTAAAAGTAATACCTCACCTGAGATTTATCGTATTTCAATCGTTTCCATATGAACTGCCTTTTGTCCAAATTGCTGTTGGCACCATTCGTTGTGGCGTTTTCATTGTTTGGCGTGTAATAATTCGGGTTGACAAAACTACTCCCATGACCATAACCATAACGCTTCTTTCCTCTCATAAACAGCAATACTGATACGAAGATGATACAGAGAAGAATGATGCAAACCATCAACAGTAAAGAGATAATATAGAAAGAATCAGAGTGTGACGAGGAAAAATGCTCCACCACGTCGTTGTTTTTATAGGGATCGTAGTACGTTGGTTCTATGTCGTCATCATTTTCATAGTCGGTCCCACAATTGTATTTTTCCTTAGGACATTTGTTGGGAATTCGTAGAGCAGGCTCTGAAAATATTAGAAATGGTTTTTATTAACGCTAATTTTTTCAACGTTTCAATATTATACAGTGCGCGTAAAATTATGGAACAAATTCATTTTCTCAGAAGAAAAATATTTGGCAACAAAATCCTGAAACAGGTCAATTTTTGTTTCACTTTTACCAAATTTATATGCATTTTTGAAGGATTTTTATTGCACCCTGTGCCATCCCCATCCACCCCCTGAATTTTTTGAAAAGGGAAAGTAGGTCATGTGGTACTTTTTTGGCAAGGTCTCTGTATCTCCTTCCTTCACAGGCGTGCAGAAATTTTCAAGAAAAAAATTTTTTTTTTGAAAAATTAGTTAGTTCAAAGAGGTTTTCAGTATGTGCACTTTGTCATGGCTCATTCACTTTGAGACTATAGTACCTGATGAAATTTGTCACCAAATGAAAGTTGACCATTACAGTTCTGTACATGCACAACTTCAAACCCCTTTCAACCCCCTCACGTGAAAAAATTTATTTTTCTCCATTAAAGGGTTCGTAGGGGTTGAAAGTTGTGCACGAACAAAACTGTAGTGGTCGACTTTCATTCGGTGACAAATTTCATCAGGTACCATCGTCTCAAAGTGAATGAGCCATGACAAAGTGCAAATACTGAAAACCTCTTGGAACTAAGTAATTTTTCAAAAAAAAAAAAAATTTTTTTCTTGAAAATTTCTGCACGCATGTGAAGAAGATCCTGGCCGAAAAAGTACCCATGACCTACTTTCCATGTTCATAAAATTTAGAGGGTTGAAGGGGATGACATAGGAAGCAACAAAAATCCTTCAAAAATGCATAAAATTGGGTGAAAGTGAAACAAAAATTGACCTGTTTCAGGATTTTGTTGCCAAATATTGTTCTTCTGAAAAAATGAATTTGTTCCATAATTTTGACGTGCACTGTATAACACAATCAATTTCAAGCGAATAACAAAAACTCAGTGGTTAATACCAATCCATTTTGGTCTGAACCATTTCATTCTAGCTAAATAGTTACTCTATCGGTTGAGGTTCTACGACTTCAAGAATCAGTTGTGGAAGAGCACAACTGTCTTCTATTAACCCAGCTCTCGAGTAGTTTTATATTAATGGTTCATCGAATCAGCGGGTAATAGTGTGACGAGTACGGCCCTGTCTATTCTAGAATGTATTCGAACACTCCAGACGCGTATGCGTCACCCACTCTCCAGAATCTTCCAGTAATCGCTAGAAGTTGCGCGTGCGATATAAGGGCAAGCGCGGAGCAGCCCAGGGACTAATTCAGCGGAGGAATTCAAAGCGGAAAGTGTTCAGTGAAAATAAATTAGTGTGGGAATAAATTGTGCAGACTTTTATAGAATAAGTTGTTTAGTTATTGGAACAGTAGTGTGTAAATAAGTGTAAATAAATTGTTTAATTATCCTGAACGTTTTGCTGAAACCAGAAAACTTTACAATATGAATTAGTTGAGATGTCTGAAAACGTGAGCAATAATATAAGTTTGACAATATACCTCTTATAGACATAATTTTTACCCGTTCATTCTAGTATACATGAGCTTTATCATTTCATGCAAATGTCTGTTATTCTCTAATTTTGAGTATAAAATAGTTTTGAAATACTAGATTGGCTCACTATTCAGTTCTTTTCTTCTGGCCGTAAATTAATCTATCGTCTATCTATAGTCGTAGTATTGTTGTTTCTTTCACAACATCGCCAAAACAACTGAGTCAATCGAAAGCCGATTTTTGTACTTGTGCGAAATTTCGCGTTAATAGTGTAATCAAAAAAATATAAATGATTATTTTAGAAACTATGCGTCACATTGGACAGATAAAGGTTAGTTTATACACCGAAAAAGGATTTGTATTTTGTGGTTGAAACCAATGCATTCAAAAGACAAAAGCGGTGGTGAATTCAGGTAATCCTTTGACACATAACCAATTCGGTTATCCGCGAATAACCAAACACATCTTGGTTCATCGCTTGAAATTGATTCATGACTGGTAGAAGTACTCCGTTTAATTTAGACATCCGAAGTTACAATAATTCCCAGCCAGCTGAAAATTGGAATTATTGTTCAAAACACCATTATAAATGACATCTGAAAAGACCTCATCGATCCCATATCTGCGAAAAAATTGCTCGGGTTCCAAGGTCACAAAACAGGTGTTTCGCGATTTTCAGCACAACCGTAGGTTTTGTTCATAAAATGAGCTATGACAAAAATTGTAGATCAGATTATTATCTATAAAAATCTAGAAAAGCACTGCCGTGAAGGCAGCAGCTTTTGCGCGCATGTTCAATGTAGATGACCACTTCAGCAACCAATTTGAACATGCACGCAAAAGCTGCCGCCTTCACGGCAGTGCTCTCTGAATTTTTTTTTGATAAATTACTGGAGTTCAATTCGATCTTATCTGTATTTTTGGAAATATTGGAAAAATAAAATTTTGAATGGGTATATCTACGAAATCATTGGGCGGATTTTACCCATTCACGAATTCGACCTTCGTAATTAAACCCCAAACCTACTCTACAAATATCGAGTTTCTAAGTCGTTTCTTTCGGAAGTAATTGTGTTTACGGTCGGACTAACGGCCGACTGCGTAAACACAATAACTTCCGAAAGAAATAACTTAGAATCTCGATATTTGTAGAGAAGGTTTGGACCTTAATTACGAAGGTCGAATTCTTGAATGGGTAAAATCCACCCAATGATTCCGCAGATATACCCATTCAAAATTTTCTTTTCCCAATATTTCCAAAAATACAGATCAGATCGTATTGAAATCCAGTACTTCATCGAAAAATTACAGTTCGAAGGTTCATACGGAATTTAATGAGGATGATATGATAAGAAAATCACAGACATTTTTTTTTCAAATTGTTCTAATGACACGATCATCACGAAATTTTGCATAAAGTTGTCTTTCAGCATCTTCAAACTAGCTGCGAAGTTCTATCAGGATTGAATCAGTATTTCTCGAGTTATACTGAGAAAAACAACGATACCGAGAAAAAATCCTCGAAATTTGACATATTTTTTCCCGATAACTCCAAAAATTATAATCGTATCCAACTGAAATTCGGTACACTGCTGTGAAATATGAAGCTCAAAGTCTGAGTGAATTTTTTTTCTGGATATGATTAACGGTTTTTTTTAAAATTAACTGACGATATGATCCTGACAAAATTTTACTCAAAGTTGCGCGTCGTTATACTCCACCTAACTGCCAAGTTTGAATCTAATCGCTCGAGTAGTTTCTGAAATAAAAAATAAATAACTTCAAAATTTCAAGTGGCTACAACTCCGAAACTATTCGACCGATTTGGCCCATTAACAAACTTAACCGCGGCATTCCAATGCGCGACCCTCCCTGAAAGTTTCAAGTTGCTAGCTCACTTCGTTCGACAGTTATCGTGTCCTCGGACGGCCGACCGGACAGAATTGATTTTGACACCGGATTCGTCATCAGTGAGTCCAACCTAGTCGATTGAGACCATTTTCGGCTCAATCATCCAAAATTACATACATTTGGACAAAACGATAGCACGCTGTTCCCCTAGAACATGCGCGCAAAAATGTGCAATATTTTTTTCCCTTAGAGCTAGCGTTTTTAGGATAAAGCGATTCGAAAAGTTGAAAGAGTTGTAATCGTCATAATATAATTAAGAAAAAACAATACCTCTAATTATTAAAATATAATTGGTTGACTTCTGGAGGCCAGACTTAAATTTTTTCACTGAATGTTTTTGCTGTAAATGGTTGAAAAAATCTTAAGAATGCACAATGTTGCCACTTTCTGATATTCAAGAATTTTCGGGAAAATAAAACTGAAATAAAGTGAAAATGGCTAAATAACTAACATTGAGCATTCTCACGGAAGAATTAAGTACATCTCAAAAAAAAATTTTCAGAAAATACCCATTGGAGCCTGCAGAACGACAGCCCGTTTTCTCCTATAAAAGTCGAAATTTCTCCGAATTCTAATATTTCACTCGGCTATTGTCAACGTTAAAGCATGTAGACCGCATCCAGGTGACTGACCTTGATAGATTAACGAGGTTTAATTAAACTTGAATGTGGCTGTGTTGCCTAGCCGTAATTTAGCACCACGTGGTATTATTTGCTCTTAAGAACAAACAGCACCGCCAGCTGATAAATAACGGTTTCGTGGATTTCGGCAACACAGTCACATTCAAGTTTCAAAAAACCTCGTTGATATCTCAAGATGCCCGCTAGCGGTCTGTATGTTTTGACGTTGCTGATAGCTACGGGAAATATTAAAATGCGTGAAATTTCCAAGTTAATACTAGAACTTGGGTGGCGTTCTGCAGGCTTCACGAAAATTCTCTAATATAACAGTTGGTAACATTGCGGATTCTTAGTATGTTTTGCACCCAAAAATTACCTATTGACGTTGAGCTTTTACAGTTTTCAAAAAAATTTTTTTTTTGGTTGGACTTCGAGCAGTGAGTAATAATTACGAGTAAGCGCGAGTCCACAACGGAGCACCAAGCACTGACCATGGCACCGACCATCGCAAATTCACGAATTCAACCTAAACAATATGATGCTTAACTTATGAAAAAACAAAATGAATTTTAAGGGTAGATGCTGGATTCAGTTCTCCGGTCAGTACAAAGATAGATTATTATTATGAGGTTGATTTGCATTCAAAATCAAGACAAAAGTTTCATCAGTGCGGAGCTTTATTACAAACTGCGATTCGGTGCGCCGTTGTGGATGCCTTCTGTGTCTACATCTTAACCTACAACATTCGTTGTATTTATTGAATTCAGTTGATCTATTACTGTTTCAATTATCATTACATCACCCTCAGCATAAGCTTTGATTCGCAACTATTGCTGAGCGATACGCCCTCTGGCGATAGAAATTCGAACACTTCCAAGCTAGTAGTTTTTCGACGTGCCCGATATTCTAACGTATTTTGCTTACTTTTAGAGTTCATTTTTAAGCTTTTGTGTTGTTCTTCGAGTTGAAATTTTGGTATACCGAAAGCGTTTGTAATATTCATCAATCGATTCCTTTAATTCTTTCCGATTAAAATTCTCGATTGTATTAATTCGAAATGGCATACTCCCGAAATGACTATTGTTGTGTGCCCCAACTCAATGTTATTCATGGTCAAAGAGGAAAGGATCGTCTACTGCCTCAAATTTTCATTTTTTTTGAAGCCGAATGAAAGTAAAGTTAATTTGGAAAGAGCATTTGACAGGAAACTCAATGATAGAAGAAAGGCCTGGATTTTTAAATTGAAGATTGGAGAACGTTACGAAATACATGAAAGTATGTTCACTGCATTTCTCTGAAGATGTTTGTTTATTTTCATTAAGGTGAATTAGAATGTATTCATTTCGAAACAACTTCATGTCCAGAAGTTTTTAGGTTTAAATGAAAATAACAGAGAATTTTGATGAAAAATGCTGTTCCTGCAGAGAAACTACTGAGCACTTCTGCAGCTACCTACTTCACATACTACACAAAATCATATTCAAAGAGAGTGATCTGCTTGAAAACCTGCGAAAACTAGATATACTGGTACAGTTGATAATAGCTGAAGTTATTCATATAAATATATTAATATTTTTCATTTATATATAAGTAGATTGAACCAGCTATGACCTTTTCCATTTTGTATGTGTATCTCGAGCTGCTGTGATATGAAAATAAAATCAATAATGTCTATCTGTTTCCTTCTCTTTCGAAATACGATGCAAAAGAACTAAAGCAGAAAAGCTTCCGTTTCATTTTATTGATAAACTCGTTCGTAAACAAAGAGAACAAGTCATATCATTTGGACTGCTTCTAGATTTACCACATAATATGGCCTGCATTAACTTCCTCACATTTCTAAGGGTCCTTGATTTACTCATTGAGGTGCTTTTTTTTCAGAAATTCAAGCAAACTTGGTTCATTTTGATCCACCAAGTGAGAGACACTAAAATAACATCGAAATTATCCCCCAGGAACGATTTAAAGCACGATTTTTTATCGAGATCCAAACGAAAAGTTCCTTCTCAAGAAATCTTACACAAAATTATAATAATTTCATTGAATATTTTAGCTCTGCTTAATAAATATTCGTTCTCCACCACATTTCTACGGTTTGTTTACATAAATCTACTAGCTTGGACAGGTTCCAAATTTAACCGTTATTGCGCTGGCATCTTCGCAGAAGTTCCCAATTTACCAATAAATGTTCAGCAAGTTTTCTTTCAACTTTGAAATCAACCGAGATTTGTTGTGAGTATTTGCAATACATTTCTGTTTACTGGGAGAAACTGTCGGAGATTGACCAGATGAAATATGAGAAGATAAATATGTTGCTTTGCGGCTTGAAAATTTCTCGTATAAACATTATAGCTATCAAATACGGCAGTAACTCTGGGACCAAAATGTCGATGTATATACAGATTCATCCAAGATAACTTTATCACTTCGATCATTTTCAACCCTTGTCAATATATTGGAAAGGCCTACAGACTACTTTTAAAAAAATGCGCAAAGTATACTATCTCAAAGGCGGCGTGAAAACGTGTGCATAATATGCAATTGGAAATTCCTCGATACTTTTCTTTCCTGAAAGCCATCGTTCTTAATATGTAAAGATTCAAAAAGTTGTAATCGTCATAATTGACGATTACAACGATGGCTTTCAGGAAAGAAAAGTATCGAGGAATTTCCAATAGATATCTGATCTACAATTTTTGTCTGGGCTAATTTTAAGATGAAAATTTTGGAGTGGTCGGAGCAATGAGGATTTCAGATTTCATTTATGCTGGTGTTTTGAACATTCCTTCTAATTTTCAGCTTGCTGAAAATGATTACAACCTCATCTCTGTTTTTTGTCTAATTTGACCAGACTACAAGGTGTTAACGACGAGCTCAGTTGGTATGAATAGCTATGACAAACTATTTCGATTATGGAACTGTATCCATGTGAAGTAATCAGTTTTTGATCAGAACTTCAAACTCGTTGGCGAAAAAAAAATGTTGAATTCTTTTTCCAAATTGTTTTAATGCATCATCAAGAAATTTCGTACAAAATTGTGCAACAGCCTTTTTCAAACTAGTTATGAAGTTCGATCATGATCGGATCAGCATTTCTTGAGTTATTCGAGAAATAAAAACGCTACCGAAGAAAAACCACGAAATTTGACCTTTTTCCAATATCAGACACTGTTGCAACATATAAACTGTTTCAATTCTCTTGTAGCGAACTCATCCACTTCAAGAAAAACAGAAAAAAGGGCGGAGTCGAAACACGAAATTCAAATCTCCGAAAAATCGTATAAATATATTTCGCTCCGCTCTCAAGAATCACTCGACTCCAATCCATCTGCATTCATCGTTCACGTCACCGCTAAGAAAATATTCTACACGCTGCATTCCTGACTCAACATCTGGCTTTTTACCACCCTCGACGACGGAAGCGCTCCCGACATTACCGACCCCAGCCCGGCGTCAGCGAAGAACTACCTGTCGCCACTCAAGGAGATTTACAACAAGAATCGTTAGCCTGTGCCTTCTCAACAAAAAGAATTTTATTGCCTTTCGAATTCACTTTTGTTGTAATACTCGAGAGTAAAATGAACAAGCTAATCCCTTTTCGTTATTGCGTGTTTGATTTCACAGGACACAACTCGCCTACTCGGTCCATTCAAGCATATATAACGTCGTACACTGATGCGCAACCTACCCTGAAAGATTCAAGTGGCTAGGTGGTTCTGTTCAAAAGTTACCGATAGCACGCCGTTCTCCAAAACATGCGCGCAAAAATGACCAGAGTTTGTACTATACAGTGTTTCAAAAATTCCAAGAAATTTTCGTAGTTTTTGAGTTACAGAAAGAACAACAATACGAAGGAAATAACCACGAAATATGTTACACTTTTTTAAATCTACGAAAATGAATATCGGATCAAGATTTGGTTCACTTTTTCAAAATAGTAACTCCAATATATGTACTAACTTTCACCATAATCTGATCGATAGTTTCCGAAATCCAGAAATTGTTCTACAAAAATTAGAAATCTTTTCTAGTAATCCGATATGCACGATTCGCACAAAGTTGGGTATTGGTATTAATTAAGAGGTTTCAATTTGGTCGTGTTAGTACTCATTGAGATATTGAGGAAACAGCCTCAAAAATTGAAATGAAAATGTTTCCTCAAAACCATTTGGCTTTGGATTTTTTCCATTGACCGTTGTATTACATTTGGATACGAAACCTTTTCTTGAAGTCTCAAGTCGGTAGTCGTCGGGAAATTATCGTGACAACAGACGGACAGTCGGACAGAATTTAATTTGACATAGGATTCTTCATCAGTCCAACCAAGTCGTTCAATACCATTTCCGACAATCAATTAGAAAATAACCGTCATTGCGCGCTGTTATCTAGAACCATCGTGTAAAAATGAGTGTTGAATAGAAAAGAAATTCAACAAGGTCAATATACGAAACGACCAGTAAGCTATGAGCTCATTGTTATTCTTCTCAGAAAGACCCAAATCAGTGAAATTGATTTAAAAAATGGTTCTTCGAATATTCTGCATTGAAGATTTACAATGAAAGTACCGATTTTCGGTTTTGGGAACTAAATGGAATACATGAATTTCTAGAGTAACGTTTCAGCTATTATATTTCGCCTTCTTCAGGCTGAAATGAAATGGAACAGTAGTATGCGAAATAGTCATACTGAAGATGGGGTCCAATTTATGTGGAATTTATTCGATTCTTTCCATCGAGATTTGAAATTCGTAGTTGAAGTGGAGCACAATAATGCCATTCCTTTTTCGGATTTATGGATCATTAACAATAAAATAATTTTAAATATTTATCGAATATCGACTGCATTTCGGAGAATTGTCAATTACAAGTCATTTCATCAATTCAAACACAAAATTGCTATAATTAAGAACACCAGACAAAAAACTCTCGAAACTAAGCAATCCCATATTTCCCAAGGAAGATTTCGATTATTTTGCGAAAACGTTACACGGGAACAGTTGTAGGAGATTACTAATCAACAATATTTCCACTCATCATGTATGAATAATTAAATTCACATTTCAGATGATAATGAGATTGAAGCGCTGATTTTTTTCCTACTCTAATTGAACAACTTATGAATGCCTTGTCAAATATCGGAAACCAAGTTATTTTCAAATCCCTGTTCTCCGAATTGGAAGAATATACTCCAAAAGCATTACAATCTGATCTAATTCATAAAGAAATTTGTTAAAATTGTCAGTCATAATAAGTACCACAAACGAAACAATATTTTCAAAAACTGAAATGAAAATGACTGTAGGAGTGGTAATTTTTATACTGGACTATCTTTTCACCACAGGGATACCTTTCACCTTTGAAGAACCCGAAATTTCAGCCAAGGAAACAAACATTGACAAGAGATTATTCAAAAAGAGATGGTTTATATCAAAAAAGCAAAAGAAAACGTAAATGTTCAATCCGATACCTCCAACATGAACAATACCTATATGAATTTAATGAATGAATAATTCAGAAAGATATTCCTGCGTAAAGTCGGGCCCAGATGAGTGTAATCCGAACAGCGAATGCGATAAAATTTGATAAACGATTCGGCGAATAGTGTGGACGGCACTCGAGCTCAGCCTCGATTCTCGAATAATACATTCAAATCGAATGCATCGTTCGAGTTATTCGAGGCTGAGCTCGAGTGCCGTCCACACTATTCGCCGAATCGTTTATCAAATTTCCAGTTTCTATGAAACCAAAATTGTTCTCCTGATTTTAATTTTCGTGGAGGACACAGTCAAAGTAATATCATCAGGGTTAACTTGTTTTTAAGGTAGGAAAATCCAGTTTTTTCTTGCCGCATTATTGGTATTTTGTCCATGGTGATTTGCTGTAGTCTCTTTCACCATCAACCTGATTTTTTCTCGTTTTAAAAATTCATAGGTACTTGCTCAGCAACTATAGGAATCTGAACGGAACCCTAAATTTGGACTTTACCTGTTTTGCATGTTGGTTTATCATCAGGACATCCACAGGTGTAATTCTTGTTAGTGTAGAAACATAGGTATTCACAGCCGCCATTGTTCACTGCACAAGGGTTCCATCCAAGCTGTTTCATATGTGACACCATTGTGATAGCCATGGCTGCATCCAAATCAGGCCTAAGTACTATCTGTTCTTTTCCTGATGTTTTATCTGCTCTGTAAACTCGCTTCTGCCTCCAGTCCGTCCAATAAATATATGGACCGAGCTGAAATATTTATTTGGGTGTGTCAACTTTCAATTCACAGCGCATTCAAAAATTTAAAGATTAATTTAAAAAATCTAAGAACGCCCTCATGTGAGGTCAGGACCTTTCACGCTTTCATATTTTTCTCTAAAAATTGTGCAAGAACCTTCTAATTATCACTTTTCAATCGAGTACTAAATTTCAATTCTATCCGATCTGTACCTATTTTCGCAAATTATTCCGAAGATATACCCGTTTAATATTCCAATTTCCCATTTTTTTCAGGAATATATATGGAAAAAATTTTGAATCCTCTTCTTGATTGAAAAATGAGAGTTTGTAGATTAACGCAAAATTTCGTGAGGACTATATCATTAGAATATAAAATATTTGAAACAAAATTTTGATTTTTTCTGAACTGTTCTGATGAAATGATCAATAAATTCTACATTAGTATTCAACAATTAGTCCAAGATACAGAGGAAATTAGTTCGAAATAAGACATTTTTTCGCCAATATCTCCGAAGATATAAATCCGATAAAAGTAACATTTTTGAAAAAAACAAAATTCTCAACAGAAATTTGTAAAATTTTAGATTTTTTTTTAATTTCCTGTACCGAATAGAATAAGAGGAATCACTTGGTTAACTAATACTATATTTTGTTGAGGTTCAGAAGTGACTCGAATTCTGTATGGAGAGCAAACAATACCACGTGGTGTTGAATTACAACTAGATAACACAGTAATATTCAACTTGTATTAAACCTCGTTAATATCTCTAGGCCAAGCACCTGCATCGCGGTGTACGTGCTTTAACGTTGCCTATTGCCGCGTAAAATCTTAGAATACGGAAAAATTCCAACGTTTATAGGAGAAATTTCGACGTTTTTAGCAGAAAACGAGGTGTCGCTCTGCAGGCGTCAGTGAGTATTTTTTGAAGAATTTTTTTTTGAAATGTAGTTGACTTTTTTTTGAGAATGCGCAATGTTAATTATTTTCCCATTTCTCTCTATGTCAGTTTTATTTTTCTTGAACATAAAAAAGTGGCAACATTGCGCATTTTTTTCAACCATTTGCACCAAAAAGTTTTTTGAAAAAAAAGCCACCCCGTTATATTTAAGTTTTGTTTGCTCCCAAGTATTACTACATTCTTGAACTGGTTTTAAGTTATTTCGTTCATTTCATTTCAAATGAACTAATACAAAGGACTATCTAGGTATCCAATATTTCTTCGTGTAGTAGACTCCCGCATTACTGCATGAAATTATTCTACAACAAACAATGAAGTTCAATCTTGATAGTGTCACTTTTTCAGAAGATATTGAGGAAATATCCTCAAAATTTCAAATAGCCACGAAATCTTACATTTTTTTTAAATACGTATCTCTGAAATGAAAAGTGAATCAAACAGATAAAAAGCACTATTCTAGAATTTTCACTCGAAGTTATTTGACAAATTTCATCGAAATATTTCAATCTGATCTCTCCACTATTTCTTGGACTATTGTGGAAATTATCTCGAAATATAAAATTAACGACGAAACTTTGCATAATTTTCACCGAATCTTCGAGAATAAAAATCGGATAGAATTGAAATTTGAAATACCGTTGTTGAATATTGACTCCAAATATTCTGTCCAAGTTTGTCATCAATAGTGTTCAAAAAACGATTTTTATCCACAAAATCAATAAAATTCTCGGAAGTTTTTTTTCAATTACCTAACTAGTAGATTCTTACGAAAGTTCTGCCTGGTGTTGCTCGGTGGTATAGTTTAATTAATTTCGAAGCTTCAGATATGTTGAAATATTCAGTAACTAAACTAAATTTTGGCCATGAACGGGAAACCTAGAAATTCGAGCTCCATACCTAACCTGAAAATTTCGAGTTTAGAGCACGCATACTCATGGAATGCCAGAGTAATCAAATTCGACCAAGGATTCGTCTTCGGGGAGTCCAACCTAATTTTCTGCTTGAATTTCGAAGATAACAGACAATTAGGTCAACCGATATTGCGCTATTCACCAGAACAATCACGATAGAATATGTAATCGATTTTACGATTTCATTACCATATATATCTCATATTTCATGTTTCAACCAAGTACTACGATTCAGTTCGATTGGATCTTCGAAATTAAGTTCCGAACCTACTCTATACAAATATCGAATCTTCGAGTCCCTTCTTGACAGTGTTTACGTTCGGTGGACTTCCGAGAGGAAAAACTTACCTCGATATTTATTTGTAGAGAAGGTTTGGCGCTTTATTGCAAGGCCAGTTCGAGAAAAAAATATCTTCTATAAAATGAAATTAGAAGCGGAATACAAAACAATGTATACATTATTGCAGCAATAGTTCTTTAGGTTGCTCACCTGGGCAAGGGAGTTTGGATATGTTTTTCCAATATTCAAAGTGATTCTGTTTAACCCAAGTAAATTAGCGGTTTCAATTTGTTCCTCATTGGATTTGGCTTCAATCCAGTACAGTCTTTTGCTGACGTAATCAATGGTTAAACCAAGAGGAAAAGTTATTTGGTCGTTTATCAAAATTTTTCGAGATGACCCATCTAAGAAGGATCTCTCGATTTTGGGATCCTTCCAATCGCTCCAAAATAACAATCCCTTATTAGGAAAAACTGCGATAGATCTTGGATCTTGTAAATTTTTATCGATCAGAATTTTCCTTTGCGAACCATCTAATTTTGCCACTTCTATAACTTTTTCCTTGGTATTCGTCCAGTAAATATTATCAGCAATCCAGTCAATTGCTAAGCCATTCGTTTCTGTTTCGACTACGTCCTTTACTTCAGACAAATCATTCATATTGATGCTGCGAATCTTCTTGTTTTCGAAATCGTTGTAATATACCATCTTATGTTCCCAATGAAAATCTAAGTCATACGCTTCGTTGATATTTTTGATCGGTAAAGTGTGATCCCATATATCTGGCGTATCCAAGCTTATTCTACTTATAGCAAATCTTGTTGAAACCAAAAGGAAGGTGGACGGTAAATTTTCACATGTCGTGGTGCTATTTTTTCTCAACAATATTCCAGTGGGACATGCACAAGTGAATCCGGTTGGGTTTCTTAAGCAAAGATGTGAGCAGCCTCCATTGTTTTTCCCACAAGCATTTTCTGCTATGTTGTCTGTCTGTACTGCTCGTACGTCCATCAAACCTGTCAAATTTCTTCTGATTATTTTGCTATCTGAGCCCCTCAACTTTCCAGCTCTATGCAAAGCTTGAGTTTTCCAGTCAGTCCAATACATGTGGTTACCTACAATAACCAACCCGTACGGGTATGGGATGTTTTGGAGGATGATTCTTCTGTTTTGGCCGTTAAAGTCACAGGATTCAATTTTGTTTTTCTTGCCATCGTTCCAATATAATTTACTGGCTGGTCTATCAATGGCTAAGCCATTTGGCCATTCTAATTTTGTATCAATTATCACTTTTCTATTCTGGCCATCCATATCTGCTACTTCTATCTTAGGCTTGCTCCCCCAATCCGACCAGAATATGAGACCATGGTGATAGTGAAGCGCTATAGCTCTAGGTTTTCCATTGTCAGTTGAGAATAGAACTTTTCTGTTGGAACCGTCCAATTCACATACTTCGATGCTATTCCTGCCTCTATCAGTCCAATAGATCTGAAAAATATGTTGGTGTTAATCAATATTATCTAGTAAAACTTCGATATCATGGATAATGTGATTTGGTCATAAGAGATCACAAATTTACTCAGTAACAGAAGAAGCGTCACATACAAGAAGAATAACATTGCAAACTTTGTTTTTTGTCAATAAAATGACCATATTTAAAGCATGTTATGATAACGATCAGTAGCAGATTAACGTATTGAATAAGTGTAGGCTCCCGAGGTCCACAGGGCCCCGCGATCGAATCAACATTTTTGCAGAATTCAAGTTCGTACTGCAAGTAACAATCAAGAATAATGTAAAAATTGTCAGTCACACCTTGAGCAAAATTCAGCTCATCAAATCTAAAGCTGCGTACAGACACGAGAGCTGAGCGGTTTTCGAGGCTGCCCGACTAAACTGCCTCGAAAGTGCGGGGATCCTTTCCTTGAAACTTTCAGGGTAGGTTGCTTTTCGAAATGCGACTGTTGAATTTGTTAATGGAGTAATCGGCTGAATGGTTTCAGTTTACATGCATTTGAAATCTTGAGATTATTTCCCTGATATTTCAGGAACTAGATGTGCGATTGTATTAAAACTTCGCAGTTGGTTGAAATATACATCGATATTCAAGCGATGGACCAAAAGCTCTGGTCATAGTAACGGTTATCCAAACTGACATATAGGCAAAGCATAATCTGTCAATTTTGATAACCGAAACTATAACCAGAGCATTTGGTCCATCGCTTGAAATTGATTATTATGACCTGTTATCAATTTTGGCGGAATTCTGTTATCAGTCAATTTGAAAAAAATATTTTTCCAAATTTTATCTTCGATTTTTTTTTTCGGAAACTCTTCATCATATTCCGAAAAACTTCTCTTCATATCTTGAGCTGTATATTTCACAGCAGTATACCAAATTTCAGTTCAATACGGTAATTATTATTTGGGAAAAAATATGTCAAATTTCGTGATTTTTCCTATGGTATGGTTGTTTTTCTGGAGTATCTCAATAAAACTGATTCAATATTGATAAACTTGCTAATTAGTTTGATAATGCTGATGAACAACATGGGGCAATATTTCGTGATGATCGTGTCATTGGAATGATTTTCTGAACATATTTTCCTCACAAAATTGGATTTCCATTCGATCTCGTTTGTATTTTTGGGAATATTGTGGAAATATAATTTTAATCATCACCATAACTTAAACCTATTCTGTAACAATTTTTATAAAACTTTAACATATTTACAACATCCTTTCAAGGACTTTTATTAAGCGATTAAAGTTTCAGTCGAGTCTTAGAAATATCTTGCAATTTCTTCATAAACGGTTGAAGGAGAGTTAGAAATCCGATACACCTTTACCAACCTCACTCTACAAATATCTAGTTTCTTAGATATTTTGCTCACGATCGGCCGTTGGGCGTGATATAATGAAGAGTCTAGATTATGATGCTGCATTAACAAAATTTGCAAAATGAGAAAAAATATCTCTTTGATTAGTGTTCCGGCATTTCATATTATTTTAGTTTTCAATGATATTTCATGTTCATTTTATATGATCCGGTCGTTAGGCCGACCGTAAACATAATAACTCTCGGAAGAAATGACTTAGAAACTCGATATTTGCAGAGTAGGTTTGGGGCTTAATTACAAAGGTCGAATTCGTGAAAAGGTAAAATCCGTCCAATGATTCCGTAGATATACCCATTCAAGATTCTATTTTTCCAATATTTCCAGAAATACAGATTGGATCGAATCGAATTCCAGTAATTTATCGAAAAAAATCTAGTGAAGCACTGCCGTGAAGGTAGCAGCTTTTGCGCGCATGTTCATTTCGTTGCCGAAGCGGTCATCTACATTGAACATGCGCGCAAAAACTGCCGCCGTCACGGCAGTGCTTTTCTAGATTTTTTTTACCATTTTTATTTTCATTCCACTGATTAATCTGTGTATCTGCCACTCCCTCTCGTCTTGTTCTCTACCAAAGAAGAGGGAGATAGAAGTTAACAGATTAATCATGGGAATAAAAACGCGAAAAGTGTCCGCACCAGGTAAACTTTAAATCTATCTTTGAACTATGGGTCAAGATTGGATTCCTAAATAAAGTGGCTGATTACATTTCGCCTCTCGAACTAAAGGTTAAGGTGAAACATTTCGGGAATCATTAAATTTTCTTATTATACCTACCTTTCTTCCTGTTGAATCAATAGCAATTCCATCAGGATTCATTAGTTCGTGCATGATTATTATTTGTAAATCAGATCCGTCTGGTTTTATCCGCTTTATTACTGCTTCTTCGGTATCAGTCCAATAAATTTCTCCTGTTTTACGATCAACATCTACTGAAACTGCCATTTTTAATGGGGGAAATGGTAAAACCACATCTGCTGTATACGGAACATCCAATGAAATCTGTCTTATGTCAGTTCCGTGTGCTAAAACCAGATAATTTGTTGGCCCATCAGCACAAGTCTTACCATCATCCTACAAAAAAAAATTAACACCACTGGTGAAACCAGTTTCACAAGGAACTTGTCTCAACATTTTCGTTTTGGTTTATTATTTGATGAAATCGAATAGTAAACCCAAGTGATCTACCAAAAAAACTCCCCCCCCCCCTGAAAATTTCACAGTTTACATTTTGAAGTAAGTAGGTTTGAATTAACTAATGACAAAAAACCGCCAGTCCAGAGTCCGTGGTCTGGGGCTTTCATCTGAAAGTACTGGACCGAAATCTGTGAAACTTGATAGAAAAATCGTGTGTCGATATTCTAAAATTTTCCACATTTTTTTCTTCTGGACTATCGAGCAGATTTCTATGAAATTTGGCATATACTTTGAGGTCAGTATTGAACAACAATATTTGAAATTTCAATGTGATTTGCTATTTATTGCCGGAGATATAGAAAAAATATGTCAAGTTTCGGTGTTAATTGAAATGTCGAGGTTATCTCCTTAATAAAGCAAAATATATAGATGCCTTTGAATTTGAAATATTGTAGTTAGTTGAAGAATTTCTACATGCCAAATGATACAGAATTGTGTATGGATATAGTCGTAAGAATTTTTTTTAATTATAATTCGAAAATTTTCGTCATTTTTATTAAAATTTTTTTTTCTGGGACTATTGATAATATTTCAATGAAATTTAGTACAGATCTTGAAGTCAATATTGACCGACAATATTTTCAATTTCAATTTTACCCAATATTCATTCACGAAAAAAAGTATGTGGAATTTTGTTGTTATTCGAAATGTTGAGGTTATTTCCTCAATATCTCAGGAAGTATTGACGCGATCAGATGGCCTTTCGTATCTACTTGTAAAATACTGCCGCCCAACATTACGAAAAATGTGGTGAGGATCATAATGGTGAAAAATGTGAGAAAAAGTTTTTTTTGACAAAAATTGGTTTTCGCAAACCATTAATGAGACTGCAATGAAATTTGGCACAAACTTTCTAGTCATTATTCAGCAAGAGTGCTTCAAATTTCAGTTGGTTAAAATATTTATTTTTGGAGATATTGGAGAGGAAATATGTAAAATTTCGTGGGTTTTCAGAATGTTGAGGTAATTTCGTCAACTAACGCGATTATATTCGAACTTAATAGATTGTTGTGGAATACCAATGCGCAATAATAATAAGCGAAAGTTTCCAAGGATCGTACAGGGAGAAAAAAATTTTTCACGCACTATTCGTCAGATTTCAGAGTAATTTAGGGTAGTCACTATTCAGCATCAGTATTCAAAATATCAGTTTGATTGTAAATTTACCTTCAGAAAGATTTGAAAAAAGATCGTTATATTTCTTGGTTATTTCTTAAATATGATTGTTATTTCCGAAATACCTCAAGGAATTGTGATCTGATGATAATGAAACTTGGTAACTAGTTGTGATGATCGTTCGATTAGATAAAAAAACATTTTCAACTTTTTTTTTTTCAAATATTTTGCGGATATCGGTCTAAAAATTTCATGGTCCTCACGAAATTCCACATGAATCTATAAGCTGCTATGGAAGAACTGATGGATATTAATCCGACACGATCTGTAGTTTTCGAAATATTGGAATAATTAGATTTTGAATGCGCAATCATTGAGTGGATTTTACCAATTCGCAAATTCGGCCACCTTAATGAAACTTCAACCCTACGAAGTATCGAGTCTCCAAGCAAGATATTTCATTTACTATCAGCGGTTAAGGCGGTCGTAAACACAATACCTTCCTAAAGAAACGTCTTAGATACTCTATATTTCTAGAGTAGGTTTTCTCTTTTATTACGAAGGTCGAATTCATGGATTGTGAAATTCACCTAATAATTCCGTAGATTAAGGTACCCACCCATTCAAAATTTAATTTTTTCAATATTTCCAAAATTACGTCTGTTGACGGGGTCAATATGTGAGCGGGTGACAAGTGTTTTGGCAGCATATTGAACAAGCGCATAAAGGCCCCTGACCTAACGTCAGTGTTTTCCTATTTTTTTTGGGGGGGTTTTCACTCCCAGAATTTGATGAAAGACACAAAACGAAAACTCGATAGGAAATAATACTAAAACTTCTCTCATTTGTCTGATGAAACGTCACAGTTCGCTTTGATTATTATCGTTTATACTTATTGTTCCTGTATTGTTCATTAGTTATCTGTTTTCCAAGGAACTACCCTCTACAAATAGTTCAAATCTTGCAATACGCAAAGGTGTTTTCCATGAAAGAATAAATTTTATTTAATTTTCATTAGTCCTGATTTAGATATTAGTGGAAACCCAACAAAAACCTAAAAAATTCTGGAAACTTCTCTTACCTTCAACTTTATGCCTGTCGGACAAGCGCATGAATATCCAAGTGGTTTCAACAAACACAAATGGGAACATCCACCATTTTCCTTATCACATGGAGTTGGCTTCATTTTTCTGTTTCTGTGGAAAATTTTAACTTGCATTATATGGGTCACTTTCTTTTCTAATATAGTCCTATTCGAACCATCGAGTTTATTCGCCTTTTCGAGAGTGGAATTGATCCAATCAGTCCAGTAAATGCTTTCACCAAGTATATCTAATCCGTAGGGTTGTGGTACAGAAGGTCCTCCTGAGATAGTAAAATATCCAGATTAGTTCAGCAAAGGTTACAAAAATATGGTGTTAGATACTGAATCGAATTTTCAATCAAATCATTTTTTTCAATGTAGAGTCAGAATCTAAGATAATTCACTTCCATGTTGAAATCGTTTCTTGAATTCTTGCTTTCGCATCCCCCCACTGTCTTAACACTGTTGTGTTTTCACATCGAGAATGCAAGTTTCGCTCAGCACGGTTCTACTCAATCTTCAAAGGAAAAATTCTCAATTCTTCACAAAAACTTTATATAGTTTTTAAGGTAGTTCACACTTCTACTACTTAAGTTTTAAGTGGACGAAGATAATTTGGTTAATAAGGTCTTAAGTCTCTCTGGTATCGAGATGGAAAAAACAAAGAGTCCGGGAAACCAGATGAGTCCCTTTGTCTAGCTAATTTTCCTATTTTGCAATTGTGATTGTTCTCGTTAGGTATTTCCCCACAAATTTCGGGATTTTTCATTTCAAGAATAAGAACCTGACAACAATTACAAATTGTTGATTTTGTAATAAAAAAAAATAGCTTAACAAATTCTTTTTGCACTCACACCACTCAATATGCAATCGAATGTCCTGTCATTTCGTATATGACAATCCATATATTACTATGTGGAAAAAACAGTATAGGGGTGTGGAGCGTGAGGGGCGAGAGATACAAATTCAAAAAAAAGATTCGTGGATTTCCCTTAGTAATAATTAGTAAAAGAATAATGATTGCAGTACTATCCAATAACAAATTATGAATTATTTCTTAATTTTTTATTAAAAAAAAGCACATCAAATTTTTTCAGTCATATCGCTGAGTAGATCATCAAATTACCTTCTATTTGATGTATCACAACCAATATATTCCCATTTGAAAAAATATAGTGGTGGGGTACCAGGCGTAGGGGATGAGAAATATTAAATTCAACAAAATACAGGATAAATTGCTTTCGAAATTTAAAATCGACGGGTATGAGGATTTTCCTTAATAATTATTCCTCCAAACATTATTGACGAGTTACGTTATTTTTTTGGCACGCTGTATACTGTTCATAACTCATTGGTTTTTCACCCCAAAATTTGCAGCTATTTTCATTATATCTCCGAAACTACTGGTCAAAAATCATTCGGGTAAAAATTTTTACGTTGAGTTATGCAAGAGTAATTAACATTGAAAGTTTCATGAAAATGCGATGGTAAGTTATCAAAAAATATTTTTTTTTCCCACCAACCCCCAATTTCGAACCGTAAGGTACACCAATCCTGCTGAAAAGCTTGGAGGATCAATGCCGAGCGACACAAGAGTTTTCTACCAAGTTTCATGGATTTCGGTTCAGTACTTTCAGAGAAAACCCCCGGACAACGGACGGCGGACAAACGGATTTTTTTCATTAGTTCATTCAAATCTACATACTTCAAAATGAAAACTGTGAAATTTTTAAGGTGTATTTTTTTTTTGGTTATCACTTAAGTTTAATATTTGATTTTATCAAATAATAAACTAAAATCATATAGTCCTCCAGATACCACTTATAAAGAAGCCCCCTTGGCGTCCTTGACGATATGCATTTCAATGATCACATCTTTTCATAATTGATATTTTTCATTATGATATCCAGCCAGAATTCACTGTTGGCTCAAAAATGATCACTGATTAACTGAGGGTAACGTGAGGACACAATATGTACAAGTTTTAAGCTTCTCAGAAATTTCATTGGAACCTAGGATTAAACCTAGGATAATTTTTTACTTCTCCTCTCCATCCAAGTATTCCATAGAGCAACAAAGGATGGACCGAAACGACGCACAGTGTCCTTAACAGATCTGGTTAACAGAATCCTTTCAGAAACTTGAATCTGAGAACAATCTCAGAATTTGTTTCGTTACATTATCAATTCCATATCAAATGTGGGTTTACAATCTGCTTCAACACTATTCTTCAGTTTTCATCCTCGTAAAATAAAGGATGGTCCGCAATTTAACGGAAATATTTACCTGAAATTCAAATGATGTCTTCACCAAATTTCGTGAAAAATTATTATACATCTAGTTGTGGAATTTCAACTCAATCGTATTTGCACCTCTTGCAATATTGAGGAAATATCCTCCAAATTTTGAATGACTGTAATTCCGAAACAGTTGGGCCGATTTCGCTCATAAAAAAATCAATCCACTCATTATCACAACAAATTCAATCTGAAATTTCCAAGAGTTTAGCTAAGTTCCTCCGAATTTTTCAGAACTTACGAATGGATGGCAGGTCGAACATAATTGTTGAGTTCGACATAATATTTTTTGCCCATTGCATAAGAGATTCCTTAGATAATGTTCAAACTTAGGTGTCCTAGACGATTTCGGGAACTAATTCAAAAATAACATATATTTGGGCGGAATGATACGAAGTAAACGCGAATAAAAGTAGAGTGATATTTGTAGCAATCGGTCGAATTAATACGCTTGTTCTGGGGAAGGACCATAAAGAATAGAATAGAAATAATAGAATATACTAGCTGGGAAAACGAAGAACGGTTACCGTAGTGTGGAAAGGCTAGCGGCTAGCTAGCTGGGTGCTTTTACTCCCCCACTCTCTGCCCTACCGTCTCCGTCTCTTCATCTTCATTCATACATTCCTTAAGTCTTCGGCTACTTTAGCCATTTAGACAGCCCTGTATTTTTAAGCTAACCATTCCAAACATGGGACACTTTTATTTGTATGTACACAAACATTTCCAACACCACAAACTTACACAACATCCATGACCTCGCCGGAATTCGAACCTAGTACCTCCGGTTTTACATGCAGGCTACAAACCCACTGCTCCACCCAGGTAATCCTCGTCATCTATATCGCGGCCGCTTTATCATGGTCACAGAATAGAGAAGTATTATAATACTTCTCTATTCTGTGTCATGGTTTCTACAGCTTTTAAAGGTGCTATTCGTCTCTATTTTTATTTCTTTCAAGTTACTACTGCATGTGCGACAATTAATTGAACAATATGGTCACGATTAATACATACGAAATGCGAAGATTGGTAAATCAATCTAATTCATTGAAAGAAAACGAAATATGATAGGCACGTATTGTTCTTTGAAATGAATCAGTTTTTTGTTCTTGAAGCTCTGGTGCTTGTACCGGTTTTTTTCATTTTCATGGTGAAATATACTTTTCCATTCTCTCAATCAACTGGTTCCCATGGTTGTCTTCTCCGTTGATTGACAACTGATTTGATTCTATGAAAAAGCCCGAAAGTAAAGCAGTGGTTTATTGGTAATGTTGCTATTGATTTTGTTATTTCGAATTGAAGCTTTGAATATTTCTTTCCATATTATACAGATACGGTTCATATCTGATATCTGATGACAGTTGTATATATCCTCCTCGGTTCTTATTGAATGATATTAAATTCTTGTCACATTCTGTTGGGTGTTTTCTTTGCCTGAAGATATTGCAATTAAAATTTCTTACACTTGATATTCCTTCTGAAGCTTCGAACAATGTAATTATCTTGCGATATATCCAGAAAATGTGGCAAAATTCCATGAACGATAAACATATAATTCACTCATTTTAGGATAGTTGATATTTAATCATCCAGTTAGACACAGATGAAGTTTATAGGAAAAGTCATGAATTAAACAATTGTATCCCTAAATCCAGTTACCATTTAGAATTTCATCGCAACTATAATAACATTCGAACAATTCAATACTTTTGGAAAAGCTTGACACATTCAAAGATTTTCACCAGAGCAGGTAATTGATTTAGCAGCTTAGCTGTTCGATGTTCTGGAACGAGAAGACTGGATATTTTCCGTGGTCGAAATAAATTCTGTCAGGTCAGTACGCCCGGCAATCAGTCCGTCCGTATGTACTCTACAGAAGGAAAGGACCTAGCAACTTGAAATTCTCAGATGAGGATAGATTCTGCAATACCTGAAGAAGTACTGATGTTTTCAGCTGAAGCTTCGAAATTAGTGGAAGAAGACCAACGAGCAGCTTCGTGCATTATTTTGTTAGAAAATCAAAGACATTTTTTTTTAATTTTTGGATTTTGTTGAAAACTGTTACTCAGATAACGACTAAATTTTTCAGATACGTAATTTTTTTTCTCGATATCTCAAGAAATAGTGAAATGATAAAATTGAAACTTTGTGTCTATTTGGAGAATACTGACCCGCCATATAATTTAAAATTTCGTGAGGATAGTATCAGTAAAGCTCAAAAACAAATTTTTTCGAAAATTTTCAAATTTTTTCCAGAAAAATATGTTTTTTCGAAAAACTGATCTTGAACGCCTCAAGGTTTGAAGACAGAATAAAACAATATTGTTCTTAATTTCAATTCGATACTATTTACATTTTTAGCAATGAATGAAAAAATTATGTCGAATTTCGTAGCTTTTTGAAATTTTTAGATTTTTTCCTCAATATCTCTAGAAGAACTGACCTATCAAAATCATCTTTATTGTTACTTAGAGAATACCGTCAATGTTTAGAATTCCATGATGATCTCAAAGGTGGAAAAAAAGTTTATCGGGAATTTTCTAGATTTTTGATGAATCTTCACGAGCAGAATCTTACTAAAGATTTGGGTGTTCTTTTTGATAAAAAGCTCTTGTTTGATTTGCACATCGAAAAAATAATTAGTGATAGTAATCGGATGTTGGGCTTCATTCTTCGCCAAAGCAGACTCTTTGGGAATAATAAAACTTTTTTGACCTTATTCTATTCCTTTGTTTATAGTAAATTGAATTTCGCATCCTGTATATGGAATCCGCAATATAAATGCTATATTAATAGATTGGAAGGAGTACAGAAAAGATTCCTCAGATTTCTGGCATATAAAAATAATTGTACCATAGTCAATCACGATTATTCACAGATAAGGAAGGATTTTGGACTCATGATGCTCTCAGATAGAAGGAAAATCACGGACGTTCTGTTGCTCTTTAAAATTGTAAATAATATGGTCTCGATTCCAAGGACATTGGAGAGTATTCCCTTCAGGATTCCTGACATTAGACTTCGTCATAATAATTTGTTTTACACCCCGTACAGACGTACAAATTGTTCACGAAACTCTCCACTCAATCGTATGATGGATACTTATGGGACATTTTTTGATAATTTTGATCTCTTTAATTCAAACTTTTTGTCTTTCAAGAAAATGCTGAAGAAAGAACTCTCATAGAATTGCTGATGTATTGTATTATTTAATGAATCATTGATTGTTAATTGAAGTATATTGATTATTAATTGTATATGTGTATATTCTGTTTTGCTTCTGCTGTTTTTTGGTTGTGAGCTTATTGCATGGATGTAGATATTTGTACTTTTAGCGAATACTGTTTCTGGGGTTAACCTGTTAGTATTCCTGTTTTTCATAAATAAATAAATAAATAAATAAATTGTCTTTCCAAAATATTTTCATCGGCCTGCAATAGAGTTCGGCGCAGACCTTGAGGCCACTTTTTACAAATGTTTGAAATTTCAGTTCGATCAGATATTGATCTTCGGAGATGATGGAAATAAAATTCAATTTCCGTCCTCATTTCCTCATCATGAGTTAGTTTCATGGTTATTTCCGAAATATCTCAAAAATGATTATTAGACCATGTTGAAACTTGGTAACTTATTGGAAAATTGAAAATAAAACAAAACTTGGGAGTTTTTCAGCATCCCCAACATCAGGACGGAAAAGAGGAATGCCTCTTGTAGAAACAGAAAATGTACCTTTTAAATGTGGTAAAATAAGAAGTTTACGAAGTTGTCGTCTTCAATGAGTATCGGAGTTTTCGTTTGAGTACAGGAAAAAAACTATGTATACTGAAATGTTGAAGAGTATGGAGAATTTATGCGATTCCTAATAAACAAAATAGATCAATATACGGGTGTTATCTAAGTGAATGGCTTAGCTCTAAGGGGTGATTCTTTGAGGGGTTCTAAGATGAAAAGTTTATAATACCGAAGGTCCGATGATGCTTACGTTTCGAGATACTGGGTGTCAACATTTTTAACAAAAATATTTTTGTTTGTAAATATCTTGATAACGTTTTCATCATTTTTTTAATGCTTGTATTATATTTGATGACAATTGTTGAGCAATGGTTTAACTTGCAGCTTACTACCACATTCATTAAAAAATAAACTGTTTATCTTAAAAATGTTGACACCCTGTATCTTGAAAACGACGCATTACCGGACCTTTGGTTGAATAAACTTTTTGTCTTTGAATCAGTCAAAGAATCAAATCTTCACGTTTGGCCACGTACTTACATTACCCCCTGTATACGTCATCTACATTACAACTTGATTTCTATAATTACTTACCTATTATTTTTTTCCTTTTTGTCCCATCTAAATTCGACATGGAAATATTTTTCGCAATACCATCTGCCCAATAGAGCTTGTTAGCGTCATAATCTATGGACAATCCTGAAGGGGAAATCAAACCTTTGTTTATTATTACACTTCGCATCGATCCATCTAATGCAATCTTCTCGATTCTAGGTTTTTCTCCCCATGTCGACCAATACATGAACCCATCTGAAAGGTAAGTATAGCCACAGATATAAACAATGTATGGGAACCGTCAATTCATAGTTAACAAGATACAGCTTGTTCAATTTTGAAAGAGACATGAGAATTAATTCATATTTATTCGATTGGGAAACCAAATTTTAAATACCCTAAAGGTTTTTTTTGTGCGAGGGATATTCGGAGATTTGGGACCAAAAGGGTGAATCTCCGATTACCCAAATCTCCCTCGCACACAAGGTACCCTTAGGCCACTTACGCATAGGCAGGCGGCTTGCTTAGCGCCTAAAGCCTAGCGTGTCACCTAGCGAGTAGTAGCATAGTTAAACGACGAAGGTTCTAGAACTTTCGTTTTTCCATTGAGTTTTCAAATACTATTTGAAAACTCAATGGCTTTACTATGCTACTCGCTAGGTGACTCGCTTGGCTCTAGGCGCTAAGTAAGCCGCCTGTCTATGCGTACGTGGCCTACAAGTTTAGGGTCGATAGGATTCTCCGATAATCATACATATGGACGGCTGGACAGAATCGATTTTGACACCGAATTCTTCATCAATGAGTCCAACTTAGTCGTTTGATACCATTTTCGGCTCAAAATTCGAAAATTACAGGTATTTGGACAAAACGATAGCACGTTGCTTCCCTAGAACATGAGCGCAAAAATATTGGATTTCCCGTGCATGTTCTGGGGAACGGCTTACAATTATTTTGTACGAATGTCGTAACTTTCGAAGTCTCAGTTCAGACATTGTTAAATCAAAACAACTTCTTTGTGGTACAGTGTTCGCAATTTTCATTTTTTCTCTCCTCGCTAGAAGCGATGGTTTCCTAAGAAAGATTTTTGATACTCTTCATATACGCAAATTATGTTATTAGAATTTTGAGTGAATATTGGGATTCAACACGACATCGTCCGAAAGTCAGATCATAAGTTCTGGGGAACGAAGTGCTATGGTTCTTTTCAAATGTCTGTAATTTTCTCAACCAACTAGGTTGAACTCACTTGGATGAAGAATCCGATGTCAAAATCGATTCTTTCTGTCCCGGATGATTTGAGAACGAGAAGAGCTTTCCGTATGTACAATTACTTGAGTACGAAGAGTCCTAACGACTTTCGGTTTTAAAGTAATTTGAAACTTTGAGGCTATTTCCTCAATATTTCAGAATTTACTGAAGCGATCGGACTGAAACTCATTTGTTAGTTGTATCATGATAATGCCTAGATTTTTGCAGAATTTTCGGATACGGAAAAATTAAAATTTTTTTAATTTTATCACGAAAATTTGCACAAAGTTGTCCATCAGCATTTTCAAATAACCTGCCAAGTTTCGTCATAACTGAGTATTTTTTGAGTTATTCCGAAAGAAACAACGATATCAAGAAAAAATCCACGACATTCTACATATTTTTTCACAATATCTCAAAAATTATTATCGTATCATACTGAAATTTGGTACACTGCCGCGAAATTAGGAGTTCAAAGTATGACCGAAATTGTTTACGACTGTTATAAATTGCTTCTGAGAGGAGATATTTTTTTCGAGAAAAATTTTGAAAAAAAATTTTTTAAACTACTTACAACACTATCCCAACAAAATTATGCGGAAAGTTGGGGGTCTCTGTGCTCGATCTAGTTACTAAGTTTCAATTCAATCGCTCCAGTATTTCTTGAAATATCAGGGAAATTCCTCAAAATTTTAAATGACCATAACTCCAAAACTATACGGTTGATTTCGCTCATTAACAAACTGAACTGTTGCATTTTGAAACGCAACCAACCCTCAAATTTTCAAGTCGATAGAATCCTCCGTAAGTCCGTAATCGTAGTTTGGCCAGACAGAATCGATTTTGACACCGGATTCGTCATCAGTGAGTCCAACCTAGTCGTTTGAGACCGTTTTCGGCTCAAAATTAGAAAATTGCAGACATTTGGACAAAACGATAGCACGCTGTTCCCATAGAACATGCGCGCAAAAAATACTCTTCACTATTATAAGTAGGTTATTATTGAAACAATTACCATTCGGATTAACTACGATGTCTCTAGGAGTATCGATATCTTCCCAAACCAGTAAACATCTGTTGTTACCATCAATATCGGCAACCTCTAGTCTGTTCATTCTTGAGTCAACCCAGTAAATTTTTTTCGTTAACCAATCATATCCAATTCCCATAGGTGACTCTGAAATATTAAATACAATGATTAAATGTTAAATTCAAATAAGTCTACTTGACAGAGGCAATACATACATTATCATTGAAATTAATGATTTTCAGAAATACCTTAATTGACATAAGATCTCTTGAAAGGTATTGATATCTCACGATATACTTTTATTGTCTCCAACGTACTACCCCTAGAATGTCAAATTTAATTTTTATATCAACTGACATCTAAAGATTGAAGTCAACTTCAGAAAAAGGTAAGATAATAATTATAATAATAATAATAATAATACCAACATTATTTCCTTAGAATGTGCCAGCATTATGAAAAATGTCGAAAACAATGCAAAAAAAATCAAGATGGTTAGTCCCCATACGATAGGAACTCACCAATGCTGTAAAAGCCCTCTTTGACTAAGAAGTTTTTTAATTGTTTTTAGAAAGTGAATAGTGATTTTGCACTTTTGATAGAGTCATCAAGTCTATTATATATTATGTCTAAACTCACATGAATTGGCGAACTCCTACCAATTCTGTACTTGGAATTTGGGAGCACAAAATACCATCTAGTCCGTGTATCACACTGGAGTCGGTCACCATGCCTTGATTATTAGTATATTACCGTTGCCAATTCGAGAATCGAGAGCCAAGGCAATGTAATAATTTTAAACGATTTGAAGAAAGGTCTACAGGACATAGTCTGAGGAATGCCGGCTAAACATCTCACAAGTTTTTTTCGGCAAATGAAAAAATAATTTGAAAAAGAGGAAGATCCGCAAAACATAACGCCATAGGGAAGTCTTGAATGAGCCTGGACATAATACACTGATAAAAGGTGACCAGATGTCAGAACACTTTTCAAGTTCCTTAACAAAAACCACACCTCATTCAAATTATTTGGTCCAATTGAATTCCAAGAAACCGAACAGAATCTGTTCTCCTGTGGTCAGTGCCATTCAACCTCATGTTGTTACTCATATTTTTATTGATATTGTGAAATACGCAATATGCTGTTTTCTGCTCATATGGAGGTGATTTGTATCGAATCATTCATGCGAAGTCATGAGATCATTCTGGACGTTAATTTCCGAGGTATCCTCATTGTTTGCCGATATTATGACAGCAGCATCATCCGCATATATGTACACCTCATGCCCGACTGCATCAGCAATATCATTATATGAAGAAAAAATAGAACTGGACCCAAAACAGAACCCTGGGGTAAACAAATTCCATTTTTTATTTGTCCTGAATATAATGTAATAATGATAATAATAATAAAATACAAAAATAATATTATACTAAACCAAGTGTTTCATCTTCTACCTTTTGATACAGGATACCACGTGCGTGCTTTCACCAACACTTGATTATTTTTGTATTGTATTTCATTATGTTACCGTTTTCTCAAGTTTTTTACTTCAATCATTAGATGTCGGTTGATGAAATAATTGAATTTAGTAGTACTTCGAATACAATAAAAGTTTATCGTAAGATACTTATATTGAAAGATATAAAGTAAAGAAATCACAGAAAAATCTGTATTTTTTAAGACTGTACATAAAACAAACTTCATTACCTAGATTTGTGTCAATTATAGCTTGCTGGTTGCTTCCATTCCAGAATGCCCTATATATTGCTTTCTTCTCCACGTCAGTCCAAAATATTAGGTTCAGTGTGGAATCCCAGGCAATTCCTGAAACTGATTTCAACCCTTCTACCGGAATTACCTGAAACGGAGAATATTATGGATATGAGTTCGTTTTTTTGTGATTGTATATTTATTTCTTGTGTTTTTAGTGGCAGTATAATATATATTGAGAGCATTCTAATTACATGAGCATAGTTGTTAAATTGAAATTTAGCTGAGTATTATACCCACAACAAGTTCTCTTCGTGGGATAGACCTTTTTATTTTCTCTTAAGTAAAGTATTGTTATTGCTCAATTCTATATGGAACAGTGTAGTTTTTTTTTTTTTTACTGAAAATAAATATTTATTATTATTATTATTATTATTTACAGTTTGTTTACTTCTAAAGGTACCAAACTTCGAGGGGAGATTAAACAAGGCATTTGCAAACAAAATGTCACAGAAAACATATTCGAAATTTTGACTGGTATTCTTCAATTTAATATTTATTGATTTCACGAAAATTCTCCCTCGTTGAGTCAATTTCAACTTACGTTTTTGCAGTTTCGTCAACGCCAAATTCAACCATATATTTCCAAAGAGCTTCGAATTTATTGTTAGGTAAGAATCAGGGCCAGATCTAGAATTTTAGCTTATGTGGCGAGTTGTCGAAATGCGCCGTCAATCAACTACATAATTTTCATAATCAATATATTCTTAATATTTCAAAGAATTTCTTTATTCCCAAAATATTATTCATCGTGATATATGAATGATCAAAACATGAAAAAAAAAACAAAAACAAAAGTGACCGACAAAATTAAATATCACAGTAGGATTCAATTGATCCTACGGATTATCATAGAAAGTCTCTTCTTTCTTGCCCTATAGCTATAAAGCTGACTTTTTGAAAAACTAGAGATGAAGCTATCATATTCTTTTCAAGATATTGATGTTAATTTTCAAATTCATGACATATTAACGTTCGAGTAATTATTGTACAACTAAATACTTAATTTCAATTCAATCGGATCGGTATTTATAATTTCAGATATCGGGAAAATATTTCGAACGATATCCACAAAACCAGATTTTATCTTCCAACGAACACAGCCGACATATGCACACCCCATATATCTTATCATTTATAAATTTCTCTTAGTTATACCTTTCGAAAATCATCCACTATCGTGTTCACGGACGGATGACTACCGAACTGAATATAATTTGACCAAGAGTTCTTAATCAGTAAGTTTAAACCATTACAAACTGAAATTTTAAAATCATAGACATTTGTTCCAAGTATGAATGATATGATAGCTCCCTGGGCGAGCGTCGAGGGCGCGAAAATCCCCAAGAATATTATGACTAGGCGCATAAATTGACTGGTATAATTGTCCAGGGATTAATTCAACAAACCCGATTATAATTTCGAAACTTTTTTCAAGACGAATAATTTCCGGGGGCCGATAACCGTATGAAAAATAACTTCCTCATTTTTGAATTAATTCGATATAAAATGTGATGCAGTACGCCACTGCATAATTACTCCAGCTACTAGAAAAGACTAGGCGACACACTGTGATGAGTTCATCTAGCGATATTGCCCCTTGGTCACATTATGCACGTCTTCGTAACTCATGAACCTTGATCAGATCTCAGATATTGGCTCGATAATTGCAAAAGTAAAATTATTATCTAGAACTTTTTGGTAACTACTTGTCGCCCCAAGAAAAAAGTTCATAATTTTGAACCCCTATTGAGAGAGAAGAGAATAAAGAAAAAAGAAATTCAGTGACTGCTGTGGTGAGGAGCTGACAGTAACGGTTCTGAGTACAGCAAAATTGGCGATAACTTTCCAATGGTTTTATGGATGAGATATTATTATTGAGATTTTTTTTTCAGTAGCCAGGACTAGCTCTTGTAGTGGAATTTTGAATTTTTGTACTAGCTACTTGGCCACTGATGTGATATCTTGGCCAACGTGATGACGAAAATATTCGAAGTTCCTTCGACCTAGCTCAAAACTTTTTGTGATTGGATATTGAATTAATTCTCATTGAAACCTTGTATTTCAAATATTTGATTGTATCGGTCTTTACCTGACGGCAATTCATCTTGATATTGATTAGAGTGAAATAGGTTATTTCCGCTTATATTTACTAATTTTTCACAACAATTGTTTCGACTATCACATTGTGACTTCATCAGGAGAGTATGGTAGCTACCCACTTCTTCGTTCGTTTTCTTCAAATTAAAGTTAGAAACCAAGAAACGTGACAAAATATTATGTATTTATGGAAATTCCAGCAGTTTTGTTTGTTATTGATAGAGCTCTTTTGGCCAACGTACCCATATGGGCATGTACCACAGTTCTACCTATGGACTCCTGATTTCTTGTTTTTGACGGATTCTTCATTATCACGAGCTTGTTCTGGGGAACAACGACTAGGTTGGACTCACTGATGAAGAATCCGTGGTCAAATTTGATTCTGTCCGGCCGGCAGTCCGTCCGTGTGTGCTCTAGCTTTCGAAAGGAAAGATCTAGAGTCTCGAAATTGTCGGTTTAGTTTTTGATCCTGAATATCTCGGTAAGGTTCGTTAATGGGCCAAATCTGCCGAATGGTTTTTGTGATAGAACCATTTGAAATTTTGATTTTTCGTTGACCCTTGAAATATTTTTCTTATCGGAATGAAACATAGTTGGGAGAATTTGAAAAAAAAAATTTTTTTTCGAGAATTTTCATGTTTCATTTGAATTTCACTGAAATTTCCAAGTCGCCATTTCGCAGTGTGAACAAGCACGTAAAAGCTGCTGACTTCACGTCAGGGCTTTTCTAGGTTCTCATTTTATATAACGTGCTTATTCTGGGGAACAGCGCGTTTTAGTTTCGTCACAATGTCTGTAATTATAGAGTTCTGAGCTGAAATCGGTCTCAAAGGACTAGGTTGGACTCACTGATGAAGAATCTGTGGTCAAATTTGATTTTATCCGGCCGACCGTCCATCCGTGTGTGCTCTAACTTTCGGAATGAAGGATCCAAAGTCTTGAAATTTTCAGATTGGGTTTTGATCCTGAATATCTCGGTTATGTTTGTTAATAGGCCAAATCTGCCGAATGGTTTTGTGTTACAAAAATTTGAAATTTTGATTTTTCAAGAACTTGAAAAATATTCATCTAATCGAAATGAAACTTGGTTGGAAGTTAGTGTTAATACTAAGAATCATCCACGGAAAAATTAAAAAAAATTTTTTTTTCGAAAATTTCCATATTCCATTTTAATTTCACTGAAATTTTCAGATCACCATTTCGCAGTGTGAACAAGCGCGTAAAAGCTGCTGACTTCACGTCAGTGCTTTTTTAGGTTGTTATTTTGCCTAATGTATTCACGGTTCTAAATGATATTTTATGTTTCGATTTTTCATTAAACACACAGGAAAATTTTGATACAGAATTAAATATCATCAAACAAATCGCCGTTAATGATGAATAATACATTTGTAAACGTAGTCAAGTGTTTTATTTGTTTTTATGTTAAATACGATGTTTCACCAAGTGTTAACATTTCATATCCGGCGTTTTCTGACATTGAGCGTCCAAATTATCCAGTTGTATCTTTCAGAGAACATCACCAGCGACCATTGGTATACTTTCAACGTTTCAACCAATGAAACTTCTTTGGGGAACGATTTTTGCCATTTTCGAGTGGAATTTTTTTCCATCCTCGCTAGAAGCAATGGTTTTTCCGGAAAGGTTTGATACTTATCATTTACGCAAATTATGCCGTAGTTAAGTAGGAATATTGACTAAGTATTGGGACATAACACGGCAGCGTTCAGTAGTCAGTACATGAGTTGATTATTGCCATGCAAGATCAGTAGTATAAGAGTTCTTATGTTGAATCACCGCTTCTTGCATTTCCATCAAGGGAAACTCGATACAAAACGATAGGAAAAATCTCAAAAATGATAAAGCAACCGCGGATACCATATTTTGTAAATCAGCTTGAGGTGTTCGGAATATACCAAATGTAATGTAACATCGAAACCCTCTAGTTACCTTAAGACCTACCTATCTAGTAAAGGCTAACAATTCATCCTAATGGTAGATTCGCCTTCTTGGACATATGAATGGAGATGGCAGTGCAAAAAAACTCAGTAACAGACTTCGAGAGTGGCACCAGAGCCATTTTTGTATGGTTGCAAAATAGCACAGGAGCCGGCATAGATTGTTTACAGTGTCGATTTCGAGAATTTATTTAAAAAACTTGTGACCGTCGGATTACTCTATGTCGTTTCTTCTTTAGCTCTATCTTTAAACTTCAGTTAAGAAAAGTAAAAATGCTGTCAGAATTTTTGTATTTACAGTTGAAGCTTGTTCCGATTCACAGCTTATTCTATTAGTATATCATAGAGCCATTGTATGAAGACCACATCATCTTTATTCGATGATAGAACTTACATTCCGATACATTTCTGTCAAATAATCTTAAACCGCAACGTACTTCGTTTGGCTAAGGTTCCTATCTCATAGGACAAGCGTTCAAAGGTGAGAAAGATTAGTTATGCCTTCAATAAGAGAATAATCAAATCATTGGAAACGACTCATATTACTCAACTTTTCTAGTTTTATTATTATTATTTACTACTTACTATATCATGCTGATGAAGAGCATCTTCATCCAAGTGTTTGATGACTAGGTTCTTCTTTCTGGCGAAAAATATAAATTTTTCTGGTTCCAAACATGATTTTTTATCCGCTCCCAGTTTTTGACCCAATCGACAGACACACGTGTGGGATACCTGTTTTGGGAGACACATATGTGAACATCTTTTTGTGCGACAGTGGTCTCTGTAATCAGGTTGCCTCTGAGGATGAAAACTGTGAATATCCATGGGGAAATTCAGCTTAGAATGGATGGTTCTCAGACCCAAACCAGTAGACTTGCTAGCCGATGATATGGATTTTGTATGCCAGTCTGTCCAATAGATGATATCCTCGAATATGGTGATAGCAAACGGATGAGGCAGACCTTTATTAACAACTTTTTTTCTATTCGTGCCGTCCAGTAATGATGACTCAATAACATTATGTTTAGCGTCTGCCCAGTAGATGCGATCCGTAGTATAGTCTAGCGTTAGACCATTCGGCCAAAATATAGATTCAGTTATAATTTTTTTTCGGTTGTCGCCGTTCATCTCGGCCCTCTCGATTTTTGGATTTGGTCCCCAGTCTGCCCAGAATACTAATGCTTCACCAGGATGAACTACTATTGCTCTTGGCTTGTCTATGTCGTCCGCTGCTAAGATTGCTCGATTTTCTCCATCAAGACTTGCCACTTCAACTCTTTGGGTGCCAGCATCGGTCCAAAACAAGAGATCATGTATCCAATCCACAGCCAATCCTCCGGGTGTTTCTAAGCCAACTTTGATCACGTCTGAAAAAAATTTTGTAACAAGATAAGAGAACTTTCGACTATAGTTTACATTTGAAAAATTCAAAATCTTTCTCATTTCTAGAAAATGGCTGGATTAAAAAATTCAGTCATATTATATTTGAATTACTCCTAAAAAAGTGCCTGTTGAATGTATCAACAGATTTCGAATACGAGTTCAAACAAGCGAGTTATTCAGCATTATTGAAAATGACAATTTCTCAGTTTTCGCTCATAACTCAAGTTCTATGCGCGATAAGCTGGATCTGTTTTCAGATTCGTATTAGTCAGAAAAAAAGAGCTCGAGAATGTGTTATCAGTTTTCTTCTAGCTGCTATAGTTCTCGAGATCCCTTCAGTAGACAACGAATTTCGCCCACCCTGTACACTAAAATTGTTGTTGCATTTTTCAGTTATTTCCTTCACTTTTTTAGAATAATCAGCTAAGGATGTACTTTCAAAAAAAATCCAGTATACGGCAGTTTTGAAAGGGCTATTAAATTACCCTCAAAACAAGGTGTAACTCAACCCCCCACATTTTTAAAATTTTTTATAGTATAATATGTCCAATTTTTATGGCCCACCGACTATTAAAAATTGAATTGACTACAAGTAGGTATTTCGATAAAACCTAAATTTTCTGTCAGAAACAATCAGCTATTATTGGGAAATTATGAGATTCCACCTCTTACTACTTACTCTTACTACAGACATAGAACCTCAGTTGACATATCAAACCACCCGCAGAATTAATTATATACAATTAATATAATTCAGCAAAAAATACTCCAGATCATATTGGCAAGTAGAATCAAAACATACCATGGGAAAATGAGACGAATCCAATGAGACGTTCAAAAGTCAGAAGGAACATTCTGTGACTCACCTTGTATAATTGTACAAAAAATTTTTATTACCTTTAGGGGACGAGCCATTGATGAAGGCACTTCTGATTACGTCTATTGACATTTCTGACCAGAACAGAATCTGTTTTCGATAATGGTAGCTCAGGAATATGGCATTGTGCAATCCTTTTAACACTGGGGTGTACTTGGCGCTGCTAAGAGACGCCTGAAAAAAAAACTGCATTACGAATACAATCATTGAGTTAGACCTATTGGAATTATATCAATTATGGAATACACATATCAAAAAAAAATGTAAGAAACAAGTATGTAATTTTCTAAGCTTCTTCCTAAATATTTGGGAATCGCCCCAGTACATTTTCCTGTAGACTGGCTCCATTTTTAGTTTGATGTCTGCAAACATACTTTCTTCCCATAATGAACAGAAGAGCACACATACAATGGTGTAAAATACAGTAGACATATAATACATTCTGCATGATTCTATTGTAGAAATCTGACTGAAATCTAAGTTTAATTCGAAACCAAAAGTTACATGGCGATGCGTAATTGCAACAATTTCGACTCTCGGGTATATATGAAATAACAGCAGACTCATAATCCTGGGGAATATCAAGACGATTATAGTTACTCACACAATGGTCTTTATGTTAAAAATTCGTGACAGATGGTTTATATTCTAATTTGGAGAAATAATTCGACGATGCCTCATAACGCCTTTCACAAACATTTAAACAACAGTTTACATGTTGAAAAACTCCAGCAATGCAATCACGTGAGATCAGGAGCTCTTACGCGCTAGGTCAAATTCGAGAGCAAGGGAAGAGTTCCTGGACGTAACAATAGTAAATTCTGCGGCCAGGAAAAACATTAACTATTGGAGGGTGATGAACGAACTCTCTGATCATAGGATCATTGAGTCCAGGGTAGAGGGAGAACCATCTGAAGGAAAATCTAGAACAAATCAATGTTCGATTTGAACTCGAGGGGTGAGCAGGTTAGTAGGGCAATAATGGAGGCCAAAGCTGAACCCAGTGAAGATGCACATTGGTGGAACGAGAACCTGTCAAATCTCTGAAAGGAGGTCCGTCGTATCTTCGATAGGACAAGATGGAATAACATTTGGCAGGAGTACACCGAGAAACTTACAGAGTATAACAAAGAAATAAGGAAGGCCGAAGGGCTTAACTTTCAAGCTTTTTGTGAAAATATCACTTCCACTCCTATCGCAGCCAGACTTCAAAAAATCATGGCAAAGGGGGACACCATCCCCATACTGTCGCTCAAAAAGCCAGACGGGTCATACACTGAGAGAGAAGATGAACGATCGATTCTTCCTCTCAAAACACATTTTCCAGGTAGTGAACCCATGAGTAGTATTGAATCAGCAACCGAGTACACCAAGAAATCCGGTAAGGATGATTGGGATATTGCTAGGAAAATATTCACAAGGCAACGACTGGAATGGGCAATTAGTACCTTTCAACCTTTCAAATCACCATGAGTAGATGGTGTGTTTGCTGTACTCCTGCAGAAGGGAGCGAAAGAGATTGTCCCCATCTGGTGAAAATAACAAGAAGCAGCATAGCATTTAGCCAAATACCTGATAATTAGAAAAGGACAAAAGTAACCTATATTCCAAAAACAGGGAAAAATTACTGGACTGATTCCCGTTCTTTTCGGCCCATTTACCTAACTTTGTTCATGTTCAAAACGATGGAAAGATAGTAGATAACTACATAAGAACAGAGAATCTGGAAAAGAAGCCACTTCACAACTGTCAGCATGCGTACAGGGCGGGACGTTCTACGGAAACTGCTCTGTATGGGCTGACTGAAGGCATCCAGAAGACTCTGCACAATAAAGAAATCGCATTGTGCGCTTTCCTAGATATATCTGGGGCCTTTGACAACACAACACATGTGTCTGTCAGAGAGGCACTTGTAAGGCGAGGAGTAAACGATACCATTATAAAATGGTTGCACGAGGTGCTCACGACGAGGACAGCTGAGACATTGGTGGGCAGTCAGACCATCTCTGTTAACACTACTCGCGGGACACCTCAAGGAGGAGTACTATCCCCCCTCCTATGGAGCCTGGTAGTAGATGAACTATTGCACAGGCTAACGGAGCTTGGCTTCGAATGCATAGGCTATGCCGATGACATAATCCTAATAGTGAGAGGCAAATTTGAGGATGTCCTCTGTGAGTTGTTGCAGAGGGGCCTCAGAAGCATTGAGCAGTGGTGCTTATCAGTGGGTCTAAACATTAACCCAGCAAAGACCACAGTAATTCCCTTTACTTGGAAGAGAAACCTTCCAGCTATGAAATCCATTTCGGTACCTAAATGGAGTTATTGTATAATGAGCATGTTAAAATTACTGCTAGTAAAGCGATAAGGGCTTTAATGGTGTGCAGAAGACTATCCGGTCAAACTTGGGGCTGTAACCCTGAAGTACTGCGATGAATGTACTTCATAATTGTAAGACCGATAATGACATACGGGGCAGTAGTCTGGTTTGCTAAAGCAGGGCAGATAAGCACGAGGAAAATACTCGACAAGGTACAAAGACCTTCCTGTGTTTGCATCACTGGGGCTATGAGAACGTCACAGACTAGAGCACTTGAGGTCATCATAGATCTAAATCCTCTACACCTAGTGATCAATAGGGTAGCCCATGAAGCTATCCTTAGAATCTCTAAGGAAGGTACAGGTAATGAGAGAATTAAAAGTCAGAGAGCCTGGTCCTCTCTGAACAAGTACATCTCATCAGCGAACCTACCTAGTGATGTTATGATTAAAAGAGTGCGCATCGAAAAGAACTTTAACTCAATACTATGTAAAAGGGAAGAATATTAAAAAGGAATACATTTCCCAAAACTTCAAAGCAAATACCGTTAAATGGTATACAGATGGTTCTAAAACCACTTTGGGAGCCGGCGCTGGAGTATACGGGCCTAGAACCAAGTGTACACTATCACTAGGCTCCTACTCGAGTGTTTTTGAGGCAGAAATACTTGCAATGGAAAAACGCATAGACAAATATCTGGAAAGAAATTTTCAAGGGTGTGACATCGTGATCCATTCTGATAGTTAGGCTGCTATTAAAGCACTGGACTCCTATGTCATCGACTCAAAGCTGATATGGAAGTGCCGAAGGAAACTCAATGAAGCAGGCAAGAATGACAAGGTCTCCTTAGTCTGGATTCCTGGGCACTCAGGAATCAAAGGAAATGAAGAGGCTAACACTCTAGCCAGAAAGGGAGCACAAACGCTACCTACTGGCCAAGAACTTTTCTGTATAGGCAAATGCACCTATAAGAAAGAGTTTTCGTAGAAGGAAGAAAATGAAAGAGGGGCACTCTGGAGGAATTCTCCAGGAATAGAACACTCCAAAAAGTTCCTTCGGAATTTCGAAATTGCTAAGTCCAAAAATCATTTGAATCTCTGTAAGAACAAGTTACGCCTCCTCACTGGTTTCCTCAAAGGACACTGTCGCCTGAGGAAGCACATGATGAGAATGGGCTTATCAGAAACTGACGAGTGCAGGTTTTGTGGGGAAGGAAACTCCTGTTCACCTGATCAGAGAATACCTCGCCATTGTGAGCCTGCGCAAGAAATATCTTAGACAGGAGCATTATAGGAGGAATGAGAGCTTAGCGTCCTTGAAGTCCTTACAGATATTAGAATTCATCAGAGCTCTAGAGCTGGAGGGCGAGCTGTAGGTACCGCAATGCGAAAACAGCTCTGAAGAGGGGGCACAATAGACTTTAAGATCGCAGTGGAATGTAACCCCTTACCTAACTATATAAACTATAGGTCAAATTCGTTGCCATGCATGGAGGTCACCTAGGTATATCATGACTGAATCAGTGTTTTTGGAGGTATTTAGAAAATAAAACGATACTTACAAGAAAAATCACAAAAAAATTCATTTATCTTTTTCCCAATATATTAATATACGATCAACCCGAAATTTCAGACTCTGTTGTGTTTTGTGTTTTTTACCTCTATGATCCTTACGAAAGTTGGAAATTGTTGCGCATTGGTATCCGGCAAGTAGTTCAAATCTAATCGCGTTAGTTCTTTTTGAAATAATGAGCTAATAAGCTCAGAATTTCGAATAGCCACGAGATTCGACATATTTATTTTGGTATGAAGGATGCCTACTAAATAATTTCTTATGAAGATAGTGCACAAAAATTTGGGCTTCCAAGAAAATTCATGGAAAGACCGGATTTGTCTGACGAAGAATTTTGTACAACTTTCATTATATCTGATCTTTATAATTGTCATACTCTTCAATTATATTTTGTACATATTCATATCATTTCAAATTGTGGAATAATTCGGTATAATTGTGTTGTGCTCTAAGCTGGTAAATAAAAATAAAGCTTGCAATAATTATTCCAGTCGTAATAGCGGGTTATCATTTCGTCACGATGTCTGCAATTTTCGAATTTTGAGGCAGAAATGGTCTTAAACGATTGGGTTGAACTCTCCGAAGAAGAATCCGTGGTCAAAATTGATTCTTACCGTCCGTCCGTCCTTATGTGTTGAATAGTTCCGTAGTTAAGCTGGTTGAAATTTTGAGGTTAATTCCTCGATATCTCATGAAGTATTCACACGATCGAAATGAAAATTCGTAGACAGTTTTTAAATGCTAACGCGCCACTTAGAGCGAAATTCCATGTAGATACAGTTGTTAGAAATTTTAAAAAAATTTTCAAAATTTTCGATGAAAAATTTCTTTTCTCTGAAAAAATTCATTAGATTTCGATGGAATTCGGCAAATATCTTAGATTCACTATTTGACAAAATTGATGTTCACTTTCGGAGATATAAGGAAAAAAAATTTGCCAAATTTCGTTGTTATTTCGAATTTTAACGATATCTCCGCAATATCGAAAGAAGTTTAAATGCAATCAAATTGAAACTTCGTAATCAGGTGGAGATCACAAACAATCAACTAGGTGCTGAATTCCGTGTTGATCTAACAGTTAGAATTTGAACAAGCGCGTAAAAGCTTCTGACCTCACGTCACTGCTTTTCTAGATTTCATTCTTCATTCCTAGGCTCACAAAATTATAGTTCGTTATTACTCAACAGGGCCAGAACTATGCGAGAGCTTTCAGGATACTGACACAGGTCACAGACTAACTGTTGGTCTGTGATACTGATTCTCAGGGAGGTTGCACAATATATCCAGCTCTCTTTGCTCTTGATGGCGCATAATATTTTACAACTTTCAATATCACCTGAAATGAATTCAATATATTGCACAGGATTAACGTTCGGTTAAAGAGAATATTTTTTGGAACATCGCAGTATAGTTACATGAGATCATTTAAAAGTTTTAATAAATTAAAAATTTGTTTGTTGATTCCTTGTAGAAATGTTTTTTATACAAATTGTTTCATTCTATATAACTTGTTGTTTAATCAAATACTGCTGATTAAGTTAGATTCATGTATTTAGACAACTGTATGTATATCATAAAAGCTACATTTTATTTTTTTCTGTCTAATTAATCCAGCCTCTATATACCCAACTATCTCAACATAGAGCAATTGTACAGTTACTGCATTACAAGTGCCACCGGAATGCAGTACATAAAATGTTGTATTGAAACTGCACAGTCTCTGTATTGGTAATACTGCTTTCCTAAAAATGCAGTCTTTTAAATACAGCTGCTGTGCAGCTTTTGGTCAACAAAATGCTGTATATGGGACAACGCTGTCTCTGTCTTCGATGTTATATTTCGTTCTAATAGTCAGCTATCGATGTCGGGTACAACAGACCAACTGTGGAACTGTGCCGGTAGCCGGTACGTTAGAGAAGCGTTGTCAATCGTCGTCGTCGACCATGCTGTTTTATAACGGAAATTTGTTTGTGTTCGTTTTGTGAAAGATTCTAAGTCAATCACGCTATTTGCACTGACAGTTTGTTTCGAGTTGACGTGCTGCAAGTGTAAAAAACTAGTGTGTCGACACGATGAATTCCCGAAAAAACAAAATAAGGCAAATTAGACGGATCTGTGTGGTTCAGTTAAATATTTATATGATGCCATTTCTTTCGGAACAAGAATAAAAAGACAATAGAAGAAAACATCTGGGTCTCTACCTGAACTGGACAGGGCCCGCAGAAAACAGAATTTCAAAGTATATACACATCAATGAAGGAATTTTAGGTATTATATCCACACAAGGTGAATTCTTTTTATTTCTTTACTCATTTTTTTCCACTTTTAGTTGCTCTACGAAAGTAACGAGAGAGACTGGCCCAATAATATATTATATTATGTATAATGTTCGATATGGCGGGTCTTTCTGTAAATTCTAGTTTTTTCTATTAAATTCATGTTCCTAGAGCAGTATTTTTATTCAGTTGAATTTGCTATGAATCTCTGTATATACTGTTATATACAAACTAGGTTAAACCGATTCCTAAGACAGACAGTATATGTTTCAGGCTCACCTCCGAGAAACCTAAAATTTTCAAGTACATAATTGGATTGAAATTTGGGACATGCATACCACAGACTGTTTTTTTATCGACTAAGGCAAAATAGGGAAAATCTGTGTCTTCTGGTCTAACCGGGAATGGCAGAAATTCGATTTTTTTTATATGATTTTGTGTATTTTCTTATATATTTGAATTCCATGCTGAATTTTTGGTGAAATGTCGTGAAAAATCGAATTATTTCAATATTTTCTTCTAAGTAATCAATATCTAGATAAAGAATTTCAGTAACTTTTATACCGTAAAGCATAGCATTCCAATATGCAAAAATATACAGGGTGATTCCGGAGGAGACCGGCATATTTTAGGATAAGTTTACACTAGTCTAGACAGTCTCGAAACAATGTTTGGTTTATGGTTGGGGGTCTCTATTGAGAATATACAGGGTGGTTTGTGCGATTTGACCTTTTTTACTTTTATAGATAACTTTGGTATGCCTCATTCGATTTGAATGACATTCTCAGCGAAGTAAAATATTGATGAGCACATTCATTAATTACAAAATTTTTTTTCAAAATGAGCGGTTGTTATTTGTGATAGTTCCAGATCAATTGTTCAGGTTGAAAAAACACCCTGTACATCGCGTTTTTTTACTACGCTATCTGTTTACGATTCCACTATAATAAGTTATTATTTGAGATTCTCTAATTTTTTTGGCACACTTCTAGTTTTCTGAGAAAATATTTTCAAAAACAGACAATGTCGAAATTCCGCTTCAATGGATTCTTCTTTTATCAATAACTTTGGTATGGCTCATCCAATTTTGATGAAATTTGCAGTGTAGAACAATCTGAACGAGTACATTTGATAATTGTAACAACCTCTCAAAATACAGGATCGTAATTGTGATAATTTCAGAATTTCAGATTGATTGTGCAGTTGAAAAAAAACACCCTGTACATTGCTTTTTCAAAACTTTCTGATTCGCTTCAGATTCTATAATAATATTTCTTCATTCAGAGGTTTAAAATTTTTTTTTTCCAGTTTTCCGAGAATAAATGTTTGGAGAAGAGCATAATCGAAATTTGGCGCAAAAGAAGTGAGAATATTCTGCACTAGGTAGTAAAGCTGTATATTCCAAGGATGCACAGCAGTTCTTAAGTTCTAGAATATTCTTTTCAAATTCCGAATTCATATTTAATTGATCATATTCTGTATGAAATCATTTAATTCAGAATATTACTTCATATGCCCGTAAACCAAACAAATCTCCACACATGAAAACAAAATTTGAACATACATACGAAACAAATGACAAGTGGAATTCAGGATCAACAGGAAATTCACATGGAATTTCCGAAATGGTTTCCTCTTTTTCGAATACATAGATGCGCCTTTTTTTAAAATTTCCATTAAACTTTATTGAACAAAATCACATAACGTCACTGCTTCATAGAAATAACCCTTTTATTGAAAAGCGGAGGTCTGCAAAAAAATTCAATTAAGTTATTTTCTGAATGGAATGATTCTATACAGAAAATGAGCAATTGAAAATAAATTCCGACTTTGAATAGAATATTTTAGAAGTGACGAACAACTTTGCAGCCTTGGAAAATACAGCTTTCCTACCTATTGCAGAATACTCTCATTGCTATTGGGCGAAATTTCGATTATTATCTTCTTCAAAAATATTTTCTAGAAAAACCAGAGGTGTGCCAAAGAAATTGAAAATCTCTCAATAATGACACATTATGGTAGAATCTGAAACAAATAAAAAATGTTGGAAAAGCAATGTACAGGGTGTTTTTTTTTGAACTGCACAATTAATCTGAAATTCTGAAATTATACCGAATACAACACTGTATTTTGAGTTGCAATTATTGAATGTACTCATTCAGATTGTTCTACACTGCAAGCTTCATCAAAATTGGATGAGCCATATTTTTTCAACCTGCACAATTGACTAGGAATTATCACAATAACAACCGCTTATTTTGAAAAAAAATTTTGAAATTAATGAATGTGCTCATCAATATTAATTGTACTTTTTAAAATTTTATTAAAATCGAATAAGCCATATCAAAGTTATCAATGAAAGTAAAATAGGTCAAATCGGACAAATCATCCTGTATATTCTCAATAGAGACCCCCAACCATAAACCAAAAAAATTTTCGAGACAGTCTTGTCTAGTGTAAACTTATCCCAAAATCTGACGGTCTCCTCCGGAATCACCCTGTATACATCACATCATATGAGAAAATCAAAATTGATTCGGAAATTTCCGGGTAAACTGAAAGTCGTAGACTCACTTTTTTCACATCTGTCGATGGTAAATAATTTTGTCTCAATGTGGAAAGTTTCAATTCAATCACTAAAAAAATAAATTTTTTTTCGGGAGTGAGTTATGTTCCTGTAAGTCTCCTTATACAGCCGAGCTTCTGCTGCATTATTGCGAGAAGAAAGTGACCAAATAATATATTATATTATGTATAATGTTTGATATGGCCGGTCTTTCTGTAAATTCTAGTTTTTTCTATTGTCAAATTCCTTGTGCAATATTTTTTTTATTTAGTTGAATTTGCCATGAATCACTGTTGAATGCTCAATACAAATTATGCTAACCCCACCTCCGAAAAACCTATATTTTTCAGATAATCGGATTTAAATTCTGGACATGCATACCACATACTGTTTTCCATCGACTGAAGCGAAATAGGGCAATCTGTGTCTTTTGGTTCAACAGGCGATGGCCGAACTTCGATTTTTCATATGTTTTTGTGCATATTTTAATATATATGAATTCGATGCTGAATTTTAGGTGAAATATTTTTTTGAGTAATCAATATCTAGATAAAGAAAAATTGCAGTAACTTTTATACCGTAAAGAATGGAATTCGAATATGCAAAATATAAACATCACATCATATGAGAAAATCAAAATTTATTCGGCAATTTCCAGATGGTAAATAATTTAGTATCAATGTGCAAAGTTTCAATTAAATCTCCCAAAAATAATTATTTTTTCGGGAGTGAGTCTAATTCCTGTTGGTCTGCTCATACAACCGAGCTTCTGCTGCATTTTTGCTGCGCAGAAACTTCATATCGAAGTAGCACAGTTGCTGATTTATTACTGCGTAGGGAATACATAACGAAGTGGCACAGCTGCTTCATTATTACAAAGTAGAAACTGCAATACGATAGCTGCTGCACAACTGATGTACACTTGCTGTACTTCTGATACAGTTTGAACTGTACAGTTTCAAGGCATATCCGCGGGACATATGCCGTCTGTTTCGATCTCGGTTCCGATACAGTTACTGCACCACCATCGCATCAAGTGCAGCAACGATGTACAGTTTTGTACCCTCGCTGCGATGTGGTGTTTGATCATGACTGGCATTGACCACCTAGCTCTTATGCCTACACAAATAACTAATAAATTTTACCTGTCTTATGTCCCTCCTGTTGGCAAACAGCAAAGTAGGTGTTGCACCCTGAGCCTTACAAGAACGATAATCTGGTCTTAGAACGTAACCTGTTAGACAGCCACAGTGGAAACTTCCAACTGTATTTCGACATGTTTGGGAACAAACTGGATCCGTGGCATATTTACATTCGTCGATATCGATGCATCTATAAGAAATTATACCTAACATTAAAAATTGTCAAAATAGAATTATGACTTTGATTGCTGAATTCCCTAGAATGATTTCAGTTTATGTTTGTTTTTTCAGTAGGTACAAGCCTCATTTTAAAATCTAGCTGTACTCTGCTTCCCCATGTCTAGGCCGCCCGCATCACCATATGGAAAAAATTGCGTCCAAAATCAGTTTTTTTAAAAATATATTCTCATAGTTTGCACTATCATTCCCTTTGAATTCCGAGTAATGGATATGTTATTCTGTAATACAGACCACTGTATTAGATATCTGTGTTCAACACCTGAATTTGTAAACAATGTGAAGGACCTATTAGCACATTGAGAAACAGAACATAAGCAAAAGAAAACAAAACATCTTCGGAAAAAGACCTAAAATAATGCGAAATCCTCCCAAATAAGCTTTAATCGATAAACATATATCTATTCGCTATTCGCATTGTATATAGTACACTTGGGAAATATTTCTTCGAACTGAATGTTCAAACTGAGCTCCATGCAATTCCATACAATAATTTATTCTATGGAAGCGAATAGCACTACCTTTGAACAAATGTGCCCCATTGTTCACTAAAAACAATGTGTAGAGCAAACAGATATTTCCTTTTTTCGTCTTGAAATAATCAGGTTATCTCTACGAAGGAAATTCGAAGCCCTTTATCATTAAATATTATTTGACCCCTATTTCCTATTCAAATTCTTGGGGTTATAGCGCCCCCTATTGGGGGATTGCGATTTCAAATATCCACTGTACAGTAACATTTGTCTCCCGCAAGATTTCCCGTCGCTAAGATATTAAAAAGATATTTACACCATTGTACGCAGTACAATTTTGTTTTAAGAACAAAAAATGAGAAGTCGAACATAGGCGTTCTCCCTTAGTTTTGAAAGATATGGCCCCCAATGTTCCAAATTGATGCGTTTTCAGGTCCCCTTTTCCACCATAAAAACAATCTCTCACTTCTTCTGTATAGTTCACATATCACCTTTGAACCTTCAACCAACGATAAGCAACTCTTACTTTCAAGAAAGGTCAATATTTAATGAAAAAACAATGAAATTACTAGACAACCACTTAACCTCTATTCCTTCTGATTTCGACTCAGTCTAAAAGTGAAGTTTGGCATTGGCGAGAATTTCATCGGTCGGAATCGTGCGTATTGGTGAATTAGAGATTATTACTGGCGAGAAAAATGAAATGATATTCTTACTGCTTGCTGCGGTACTCTTGTCTTAATCTTCCACCAGGAGATTTCGTTTTCAATGAAATCTACAAGGTTGAAACACATAGTAATGGAATGCGAATGCACCCTGATATATATTTCAACGTATATATATCCTTTCATATGTGATAGATCGCATCCTTCCCAGTTTTCCAATGAAATCGAGGTTATTATATAACCCATTTTATTGGAATACCCTGAATCTCATTCTAAACTGGGACCATCTCTAAGACACAAGAAAAAAAGGAGTTCGACTATAGACAACAACCACCCTATTTTGGAGGGGGTAGAAAGAGAGTGAAACCTTAAGCAAATTTTTTCAATGATTTTGTTTTGATGTTAAAATAACCACCTCTTCTTCAGTGACAGAAGCATTTGCTTAATCATATCCTTCAGCTGTGTATCATTTCATTTTTCCCGCCAGCAGCTACTCTTCTGTCATAATACGTTGACCAGCGATGAAAAGACGCTGTTGCCAAGCTCCGCTTAAACATTGAGAAAAATTTTGTAGAAATATAGGTGAAGTGGTTGTCTAATATTTTCACTTTTCTTTCATTAAAGGTTCAAAGATGATTCATGAACTATATTTGAGTAGTGAAAGATCATTTTTATGGTGGAAAAAAGGATCTGAAAATGCAAAAATTCGGAACTTTGGCGGCCATATCTTCCAAACAAAGAGGGACCGCCTATGTTGGCCTTCATATGTTTTGTTCGGGAACTCACACTGCTTACAATGATGTAAATATCTTACTAATATCTTGGCGACGGGAAATCTTGCTGGTTTACCCATACGTTATCTAAACTGGGGTTTATTGGACTTCACTATGCTGCCTGAAAACATATATAACAGAGCTCATATCACTATCACTTACTTGAAGCCGTCGTCTGCAAGAGTGAAGCCTCGAGAACAATCACATGCTGCACTTCCATCGTGTTTCGTTACACACAGTTGTTGACACTTCGATCCCTTCTCACATTGTCTTACTTTGGGGCAGTTTATTTCATCCTCTGCATTGGGACAGTCATCTTGAGTATCACAGACATGTTTCTTATTGATGCAGTATGATGTTGAATTGTCCTCTGGGTATGCGGTAGCACATGAAAATTTTGACTCGTCACAAACTATCGAGCAATCTTTTTCATCTTCATTTTCACTGCAATCTTGAAAACCATCACATACCCAAGTGCGCTGTAAGAACATAACATTACACGGTGTCTCGTAGAGGTCTTGTTAAAATTGGGCAGCATGTGATTTTGGAGGTTCAGTATTTTCTGCGTTCGATTCATGGGAATATTGCCTTTCTTACTTGTTTTTTTTCTGAACATTTGGTATTATCTCCTACTGTATCAGGCCAGAACCCAACAAATGTTGACTTCATAAAAACAAATCATGAACTTAATAATCGAAATGATCCTCATCTGACAACTCAATTATTGTTTACAGGATCATCTGAGCCGACTGTTCAGTGTTTGATGGCGAAATTATGTCGTATGCCAATGATAATTTAAGCAACAATCATGCACGAGGACAATGCTGTCCACCCAGGGAACTGGGTAGTTGATTCAGACATTTCTTTTTTCTCAAATTGGATTTTATGGATCCAGCACAACGTCCTTACAACAATCATCATATCGCGATGAACATTCTCCACCACAATGAACATTCGGTACGAGTGAATGAAGGGTGTGAAAATCATGGGAGTGAAGTCAATTGACCACGCTAGATGATTTCTTTCAGAATATTTCTAAAGTTCTATTCCATTGCAATAAGCCGCGAACGACCAGTGATCGCAAAAAGGATTTTCGGAAAATGTACGGGTTTCTTAACCAGTGTCAAAATTAAAGGCCTGTTACACCATCCAACCGCAGGGGGCCGTCATATCGGGTTCCAATCTGCAGGGTCTGGAGTCGCCTATTACACCACCCGAAATGCCGGCCGCTTCTATTCTCTTCGTGAATGAACGCTCTCGGCTTTGCTATGATACTGCTCTGTATGCCAGGCGGTAGGAAGCTAGATCAGGATCCTGGTTGCCGGTTCGTTATTACACTACACGGTCCCTGCCTGCCGGGCCTGGGATATTGAGTAGTGTAATAGGCCTTTAATAAGCCACCCTAGGTGATGGCCGTTTTCTGAATTAACCCTCTTGGCGTTGCTTTGATACTGCCCTGTATGCCAGGTGATAGGGACCTAGGCAAATCAGGTCATCTCGATCGTCCTAGATCAGGAGCCTAGCTGCCGGTTCCTTATTACACTGCTCGATCCGTTCCAACCGGACCCTTGATATTGGGTAGTTTAATAGACCTTTTCGCTTATCCAAGTTAGTTAGTGATCGAGTAAGTTTCCGAAAAACCCAAAAGATAACAAACAAAGAGACCTGGATTTTAGGGATCCAGCCCAAACTCCTTACAACAATCACCGTATCGCGATGAACATTTTACACCACAATAAAGAGCAAACAAATGGTATGAAAATCGAAGCGTTCCCTTTCAATGGCAATAAGCGGGGAATGACCGGTGCTCTCGAAGAGAATTTTTATAAAATGTACGAGTTACTTACCCGGGTAACTCGAATGGCGGTTTCTCAACTCTCTTTCTGCCAATATGTCAAATTTAGCTAACCCAGGTAGCTAGTGATCGAGTAAGTTTCCGAAAACCCGATAATATAACAAGAGCTTTAAACTGGAGATGACTTGGTACCACGTGAATTGAATATTAATTTCAATTGATAATGGAGATATGATACAATTCCAGCAAGGAAAAAAAGATGCTTCCACCTGGATGTTAGGTACTTGATATATATGCTTCCAAGAATGAGGATGATAGTTTCGCTTGTATTCGAAAGTAATAATTTCATAGGAACAATCTCCGTGGGCATAGCTACAAGCTTGCCTATTACCTATTATAATATATTATAATACTTCTCTATTCTGTGACCCTATTACAAACGGACTCAACTGACTTAAAACCTCTGACAAGCTCGTCGAATGCACTGTTTTGACAAGTTCCACAAAATTGTTCTATACGTGGGGGAAGGTGGCCCAAATTTATCCCCCGAAGCTACAAATAACTGTAAAAATAAAAGTATACAACAGAAGGAGCTCAATTATTTTTTTTTTGCAATGCTGGAGGATTGTACTTAAATGTTGCTTCACCAATTTTCGATATGATGTGGAAGCAAGTTTTTAGGGCTAGTAATGTATATATTCACAAAAGGATCGGCTCACCCTAATAGGTTGGGCAAAATGATCACCTAAGGATGGGCAGAATGATTCCTAGGTAAAGATGCACTTCACATTTTTTATGTTATGAAATATCCTATTTACGTCAACCGAATTAACTTTATTCGACTCAACCAAATTAACAAACAATATAAAATTGCCGTATAGCAACAATAAAAGTGTTAAGAAACAAAAAAAAAAAAAAAATTTTAGAACGCAAAACAAGTTGACTTTTCAAGTCATCTGCTAACTGTTTACGCACTTTGTTCACTTTGGAATGATCAATACAATAGTCACAACAATAGGGATCCCAGTCATTAGCAACATTTTACCCAACACGGTGAGGGTTCGTTCTGCCTCGACAGTCTGCATCTTGTATTAGATCATGGTAACTTGGTGCCAACTCTGTTCAATATTTTCGTAAACTCCTCAAATCTAAGACGAAACTATGTGTTTTCATAAAATACACAGCAAGTCAATGTTACTTTTACTATAAAAACACTACTAGAATAGATCGAAAGCACTTACCTTAGATCAAACAGTACAAAGAACAGGTTTTAACAAATATTTTTATGAAACGATATTACATCATTTATTTATTTAAAAAAAAAGGGAAAGATTTTGGGCCATCTTCCCCTACCTACAAATATTCGCAGTTGACAAACTTGCCAGAGGTTTTTAATCCGTTTGTAATCAGGTGTTAGTGAATACATGTGGTGAGATTGTGACACATAATATAGAAAATATACTACTGAGGATTCTAAATCGAAAGATAGAAAATGAAACACTGTGTCTAGTATTATTTTTTTAATGTTTTTTATTACCTTTTTCTCAACTCTTTGAATTCAATCATTATATGTCAGATGATTTATTTATTAAATTTGTTATTCATTCGTAGTACGTTGAAGACAGAAGACAAAAATTATACCGTAAGATAACAGTATCGAAAGATTTTATGTAAAGGTATTTCAGAAAAATTTGTACTTTTTCGATGATTGTATTGATAACCTTCATCGAGTGAACTCGTTCTAATTTAACCTTCAAATACGCTGTTTTCTGACTTTAATTACGCCAGTTTAATAATGTAGTAGTACTACGAAACTCGGTTCACTGTTAAACCTTAATAAAACACAATGATAGTAAACAAGGAAAACTCATTCATTCTTTTCCAAACGAACTTTTGTTTTAACTCACCAGAATACAACCTCCATTCCGACAAGTATACTCATCAGATGAGCAATTCTTCTTGATGGAGTAGTCACAGTTAGCTTCATCTTCATTATTATCACAATCCCGTTGCTTATCACATCTATACCTATCAGGGATGCACCTTCCATCAGAACATCTACAAGCACAAAACACAAAAAACTATTTTAGTCCTGTAGGATGATTCGATATTGATTATGAGTATATTACTATGAAACTCATAACTCACGAAGGATTGTTTGTTCTACTAGACAAACCTATCTAACTACTATTTTCTTATTCAAATACATATAAGCAGGCCTCAGCTATGTTATAAAGTTCAAGTTTGGTGACGAAAATTCACTGGTTAATTCAAATTGCTCTTCACGTCCTTCCATTTGGCATTTATATGCCATTCACATCATTCTTAGACAACTGACAAAACTAGTCTTGAGAAAGTCGAAATATATCGACGAAACGTCCACTTTGTCTTAAGTGGTTGTTTTTTACGTGACGTCCTAAACCCGTGATTCTATCCCTTAATTCACTGATTAATTTCATGAGAAGTAGTCGAGATTAACTCCCGACTACTGCTTATGAAATGATCCACGTCGAGAGTAAAGGATCCAGATTATCACTCTTAGAATCACTTCGAATAAACCGATCTTATTCTCAGGAGATCCTCTTAAATGAACAGAGCTTTACCAATAGATCACCCTCATTGAATATCTTCATGTAATATGGAAATACCAGCGGAACCTCCATTTGGTATCATTGTCGGTTTCTCTTATCTGCGGGTGGTTGAACCACTGAGAATATAATTAACTAGAGCGGCCACCCAGATACTCGCGATATGTTCAGCTTCCCCCGCTCTTTGGTGCCTTCCTAGCTGACTCGTACTAGGAGTGCTCGTGAAAGTATTGCATTTTATTTCTGTTATATCAGTGTGTAATTCGTTCATTTTATAAGCACAATTTGGCCTGATTGATTTCAATAGAAAGAAAGAAATGTGCGTTGCTTCTGGATACAAAAATAGGTATAAACGAAGAGGAAAACTGCAAGTACCGACTTGAAGAACTTTTCTCTTGATCGTTCGCCCGATGATCCCGAATTCAAAAAAGAATTCGAGCGATTAGGAGGGATAATTGGAAACCAACCGATCCAAGTCGTGTTTGTAGTGGTCATTATAAAGACAATGATTACTATAATAATTCATTTCCTCTTCCTAGATACTCAAAGGAAAATGCTGTTTCATCGATTTGCTTCGCATTTATGCCTTATTTACAGACACCAACGTCAGCCACACCCCTAAAGAGAGTTTTAAAGCATATATGACGATGAGCTTGTCTCGAAAATAGTCTAGAAATACTTAACAAATAACCTCAAAGTGACATGAAAATACTAAACAGGAGCTACTTGAGACGAGGAAAAACCTTGAAGCAGAGTAGATTTAAATTGGAAAGTCGGTAATTGAAAATATATTGTTTGAAAATTTCAGGAACAGATCAGAACATGATGATTTACTGATAAATATTTCAGCAAATTCTTTCTGTCTCATAAAAACGAAATATCAGAAAAATATCCATTCATCTCGTTCCGAAACATATAGAACAGCTAAGTATGAAATATCAACAAAATATCGGAGCATTATCAATTATTTGCCTGCTTTAGTAGAATCTTCGAATGATTCAAGTTTTTTCAAGTCTTAAACTGAGCATATGTTATTATAATTGAATTTCTGAGTGATAATTTGGTTCAGTGATTTATTCGAGTTAACTTGTCCTTCACATTTCTTCTGTGTCCAATTGGATGAGAAGATATTATTATTTCCTTGAAATGCGGAAATTATATCATAAACGTCAACGACATTTTGCTACTACTGCAAAGTTTTTGAATACGTCGAAAGATACATTGTGCAAGGCTTCAGGAGGACGATCCAATATGAACAAACAATTTTATTTGCAATACCTTTAGACAAATAAAATATACCTCAAAATTTTACAACGTATTCAATATTATTCAAAAACCGAGTAGGACATAGACCGTCATCAGATCTGACGCGGATTTGTAAAATCTATGAAAAACAGTTGAAGAATAAATTTGGAAAAACAAAATCAGTAGCAAAAAAAAAAGTTGAAAAGACAACCATTAGAACTGATTGATTGAAAGCATTACTGACAATTATAATTGAAGAATACATCCGTGACCAGAACCAGAGCATTGATGAACAAAGAGTGCGACAGAGACCTAAAAAACTAATTCATTTCGAAGGACTGATATATGTTCCTCCCCTTTTTCGTTTTTTTTCAATGATTGTATTGATAAACTAACCTTTCGATATGTTTCAATAAATTTGTCGTCACCATATGGTTTTATCAATTGCCATGCATTCATCAACTTAAAAACTTGAAGAAAATGAAAATCACATCGAAGAGTACCTATAAAAGCGGTAGAAACCATGATATAGCAGGGGCGTTGACGAGCCAGTAGGGCATCAGAGAGTGGGGGAATAAGAGCACATATTCGCTGACCCGTTCCCAATACCATTGTTTGAGGAGTTTAAGGTTTTAAACAATGGCAAAACGATGGCCGCTCTAGTATATTCTATTCTCTCTGGGTTGAACCGATACCTGCCATTCTATCCATTGTCATGTTTACTGTAATACCTAGCATATTTAAAAACCTATGTAAATTGAATTTTCAAAAAGTATCAGTCGAGATGTAGGCCACAGTGTCACAAAACAATTCAACTTAAAAATTTTGTGGAAATTGAATTCTGTTTCTACTCATTTTACCTAGAATCTTTGACACCATCAACCATAGATTTTTATTGCTAAACTCGACTTTCTGCAGCATATCTGAATGTTTCAAAATTAATCTTGAATGGCAGAAACTAATACTATTGAGAGGGCAGGTAGGAACACTTGTATATTACACTGATCAGGGGTGTTCTCACGAGTAAATCTTGGGACCACATCTCCTATTAACTGCAGATATTCTCATCAATCATTATATTGTATTGTATTTATCATGATCTGAGATTTCTAGAGAACGCCAGCTGACAGCTCGGATGTGTCAAGTGTAGGCTTCGATACTGCTTCCTTTCAGGAAACTCTTTCCACTACATCTATTTGCCGATGATCGTTAAATTTTTCCGGTTTTCCTCCGTACAAGGTCCTGGTTGCATGATTGTTAACTATTCAAGATGGCTCCGTGGCAAAAAAACCCCCGAGAAAGCACTTTTCTTGCTTTGTTCACAGCATAATTGAATCGCAATAACTCTTATGCATATGCAACAAATACAATTACAGACATTCATTTGATGAATATAGAAAACAATCGAACATCACTCTTGTTCGCAATATTAGAAAAAATTATTAAGATCAGGTCACTCAGCCGCTTTCGGTCTTGAGTGAAACATTTTATTTTATTCAATCAGAATATATTGGGTATGTTCATGACAAAGAATGTAAAGTTTTTATGAACAATGGCCCGAAAATACCCCCAAAGGGAGCTAGAGCCTTTTGAAGATTACTTTTTCCAATTATTTCAAAACGTATTCAAGATACAAATTTGAACTCGAGCAACCAGTGCAGGCCATTTCCAGTGGGCTTGCGCTCTGTTCTAAAGAATTAGCGGAAGCATATGTTCTTAGTTTCTCACCGCGTTTCAAAATTTACGAACGAGTTTCACGGACACCGTAGGTAACTACATGGGAACGTCTGTAAACACTTCTTTAGGAATATTTTTTGGAAAATGTAGGTAGAAAGTTGTTTGATGGGCAAAAGTGTGGAAACCCGTTGAGCTAAGGTGATGAAGATGTTATATGAATGCAAACATTACCTGAATTCGCCTACTTCACACATTTGTCGAAGACTATCACAGTTATATTCATCACTCCAATCACCACAGTCGTTATCACCATCACATTTGAATTTCATTTTTATACATTTATGTGTCGAACATAGGAATTCGTCAACCAAACAATCTGGGGCATTTATATCTGAGAAAGACAACATATTTCAGAAAGCCATCCATCAATGGTTTCTGATACTGACTTATTTCATCTTATTTTTTCAATATTCATTGATCCCTATACATTATATTGTTGAGATTTAACTCCCAAACCTTAAGAATATGTTTAAATTTCGGTCAAAAATATACTAACTGTAAATAAAAAATCACCGATTGATTCGAATTATAATCAAAATATGTCTCAGAAACTGCTTTCTATTTAAAATACAAAAAAATCCAATAGGTAGTTTCTTTATATCAGCATGAAATGGAAACAATTTACAAAATGTTGAGTTTTATATAGTACAGGGGTCTCAGAATTATTTACCATCCTATTCTACAATCAAAAATATTTGGGATCGACAAGGCAAACAGCCCTCCGCAGGTACTACCTACAAGATGGATGTGACTTGTTTTCTTCGGAACTAATGCAGCAGAAGTCATGAAGTTTGGTATGACTTTGGTTACATAGGAGCTCGTACTACATATTATTCCTGTAGTAAATGTAATTGTTTATTCACCAATAACCCAACTTATTTTCCAGACAGTTACAGTTTGAACTGTTCTGTAGTGACTCAGATTTCATAAATAAATCCGATGAAGAATAGGTAGCAATATTAGAAAATTTATGCGACTTGTGTATGATCAAAGATCTTCAAAAATAATTTATGTATTTAATTAATTTAGAAGTGGTTAAAAATGTATGGTGAGTTCGTGGACTATGAGGATTTTCAGTTTTAACTTCATTTTTTGATCTTCCATTTAGTTTATGAGTTTTTAATTATTGTGCATTTTATTTGTTCACAACCTCCAGGATAAAAATTGTCTTTTTTGCAAATTCATTTTCATTCACAACCTTGAATATTTAGGATTTTTTTTCATCTCATATTGTATTCTATATTCAATCAAGCAACCTTGATTTTCAGAAGAAAATGTCTTCTTCATCTCAATTTATTATTATTGATTTCAATTCATTTATCTCAAAGTTTCTATTCATACATTTTATTTGTTGACAACCTCAACAGGCTCAATTTTTTTTTCTTATTTTTGATATTCATAAATTATTCTTCAAAACTTCTTATTTTATTTCCCTCTCGATGAATATTTCCGAAAATATCTTTTCATTCATAAGTGGATATCTTATGGACATCTTTTGTAGGGGTATCCATGAGATATCCTTGAAGAACATCCTATGGATATCCTGCCACTATATCCATAGAATATCTTTGTCGGATATCTTATGGATGTCCCTCAGGGATATCTTATGGACGTACAGGTTGAAGCACTCTGGACATCCATTTGACGTCCATAGGATATGTTTTGGATATTATTGATGTCCATAGTATATCCATAAAGTCCGTGAAGGATGTCCAATGGATATCCATCGGATGTCCGTGTGTTATCTGGGAGCTGCCGGCATACTATGAATATTTCTCGTTATGAGGAGAAATTCTCAAATCTCAAATATTGAGGTGCGAAAATGTTTTTTTTTTTATATTTAAGTTCAAGAAGGACCTGTGTAGTTTGAGCTTCGAAGTGACAGTTAGGGTTATTCAAAATTCGATAATTTTATGTACATTACTCTCAACAAAAATAAAATCCATCTTGAGGGTCATAAAGTTGATTGGTTTTTGCTTTGTGGAGAAATATTTTTCGATTGAAATCATCCGGAGATTCCCCAATATTTTTGATCGAAGAATACAATACCTTGCTGGATTACGGACCAATTATTCAGGAACAACCTGAAATAGTTAAATTTCGAAAATGACCAGAACGCTGAAATGACGGTTTCTATTAATTGGTTTTACCTTGCTCTAATTTGTCATCGAAAGAGCATGCAACTTTAAGCATCTCGAACTGTAGGATGAACAACTGATCAACTTCAGTTTCAATAACAGAATCTTTTTATCACACTTAAATTAGGGTATGGCCAAAATGCACGCGAGATTGCTTTATCGTGAGCCGGCTGGTCAGTTTATGATGAATCTTTAAATGATCTCCTCTCGCGTTGGCGTGGCCCAAATTGTCGAAATAAGTTTCTCGTAAGCGAGATAATGATTCGCGATATCGCAATCTCGCTAGTAATTTTGCAATACCCTAAAATACTTAGTGGAAAATGAGAAATAATTGTTCAAAAACTTACTGCATTGCACCTCATCTCTTCCATCAGCACAATCTACTTCTCGATCACATTTCCAGTTATTGGAAATACAAGTTCCATCTCCACAGTCGAACTCTTCATCCTTACACCTTGAAAATAGATTTATAGAAAGAATAAGACAAATCTATTGTTCAGATTACCCCGCTTGTGTGCAGTTCAATTCATCTGAAAAATCTTTACAATCCACATCGTCATCGCAGACCCATGTTCTAGGGATGCATAGTCCATTAGAACATTCGAATTGTTCCGATGAACAATTTCTTGCTCCTTCTGAAATATGATTCTAGTGGATTATTCAATTGATGATGTGAGGAAGAAGAATTTTCATGAAAGGAAGAGCTTAGATTATAAGTAGGAAATGTTTTTAGCTAGTTCTCATAGACAATAAAATATGATGAAATCAAGGGAATATTTAAAAAAATCACTGGCCTGAATTCAAGATATTTCGCACGCATAATTTCTCGTCTATTCAAGTCTCATACTCCCCCGAACATTTCATTAATTTAGAGCAATTCTCGAACACAGGCAAAGAATTCCAAACAGCCGTTCGTAAATATGATAACTCTCAAAAGAAACAAATTAGGAACTGATATCTGAATCTGTTCTGTCCTGATAACAGTTCTTTTTCGTTGGCAGTAGTGTATTTAATCACCTAGGTTCGAAGGTGATATAATTAGGTAACTCAGATGAATAATATGTAGGTACTCTGTGACTCTGTGTTAACTGACCGAATGTCCTGTACATTATTGACGAACTACTGCCAGTAGAAACAATAAAATGATATTGCAGCTTTCCGATCTAAGATCCTTCTAAAGCCTTGATTTCTTCTTTTTATTCTTCTCCTTAAGGAGGCGTACTGCCTGTTTTATTCGGTCTATATTTCCTGTGACTTCAATTGCCAACTGCCTCGCTATCGCTTTGGTGGACGTCCGATGGGTCTTCTTCCGTGGGGTTTGTTGTCCCTGGTGACCCTTGCCATTCTGTCTGGCCTCATTCTGTCCACATGCTGGTTCCATTCTGTACGCCTCTTCCTTATCCATCTTACCACATCGTCTGCTTGGTACTTTTCTCTAATAGTAGAGTTCCTCTGCCTGTTAGCCAGTATGTATTCCATTATTGTTCTCAGGCTCTTTAATTCAGTTTTTCGTAATACCATCTTTGTAATAGACATTTCAGCACTTGTCTCCTCTCCGTATGTCATCACTGGTCTTATTCATGTTTCGTATATTCTCGACTTGCAAGCAGTGCTTAGGTGTTTCTTCTTCCAAATGGGGTATTTAAGATGTCCGGATATTGCTGCAGCTTTATTGACCTGTTTCCTCACTTCGTCTTCCAGGAATCCTGACCTTGTGATTTCACACCCGAGATATGAATGACATGACCTGGTCAATGATCTTATTTCCTATTGTTATTCTATAACGCTGAGGCTCCTCTGCTTTTGTCATGCATTTGTTCTTCTTGGTGGAAATAAGCTCGTGAAGTTCTAATGCCTGTATGTTAAAGGCTTGTAGTAATCTTTGGAGTTGGTCTTCCGATTCTGCAATAGGTACTGCATCGTCGGCAAGGCATAATATACTTATTTTATGTTCTCCCATCCGATATCCCAATCTAGTGTTTTTCACGGCTTTATTATTTCGTCCATAATTAGATTGAATATGAGAGGGCTGAGACTGTCACCTTGGCGGTTTCCTGTCGTTGTTCGTGAAGGCTGGGTTAGAGTGGAGTTAAAGGCCTATTACACTATCCAATCTCCAGGGCCCGGCAGGCAGGGACCGGGTAGTGTAATAAGGAACCGGCAGTTAGGTTCCTGATCTAGGGCGATTGAGTAGACCCAATCTGCCGGATCCGGCATACCGTGCAGTGTAATAAGCGCTAGGGAGTTAGGGAACTCAGTCGCATAGCAACGCAGAGAGCGTACAATACACATAAACGTGTCATAAGCCTGAATGCGTTATTCTGTGAGATGTCGTGCACACGAGAAAAAGCAATCTTACTTAATATAATAGAAATATAAAGGGAAATGTCGTATCTGTGGAAGAAAGACCACAAAGACTATGTCAATAAAGACTTGAGGAATGATGGCTACAAGGTGCTCTTAGAAATCTAAGGAAATATGTAAAACCTTCGATGAAACGACAACAGTCAAAGTTATAATGTTTTATAAGAGAGGTTGAGATATTAAGGAACCAAATCTCAAATCTACCAGTGGCTAGAAATCTCAATGTGACAACCTGTCATTGTTGTGGACTTTCTCTTGAAATGGTATCATCTTTTTTATTAACGAAGCTACTAAGATAAGTAGCTCTTCAAACAGGTCTGTTCCTAGTCTCAAGTAGTTCCGTGAATCTGTTTGGTCCAAACAACAAAGTATTTGCATATTTGAGAGTTTTTCTCTGAGGAGCAAATATTTGTTCACCCATATTCCCCTCTCCTTCCGTTTGGTGGATTTTGAGGTACTGACCGCCAAACTCACCACTAATTCAACTTTTTTTCTTTTCGATAATTTTGGGGACATAACGATTTGATATTTGTAAATGTCCCTACGTTGACGTTCATATGACCGAGCCCTAGAGATTGGATAGTGTAATAGGCCTTTAAGTCCGTATTTGTGTTGTCGTGCCCATTTGCCGTGACTTCCTTGTTGTGAAATGTATTAAGTATTGGTAGAGAAATTCGAATTCTCCTTCATATTATATACAAGTTGGATATTATTCGCAGAATATCACATTGAATTCCTCCTTTTGAATATTTGTGGCAACACTAATCGAAATAATAATTTGGGAATTTTCCAATTACTATGATGCGATTTATCATAATTTTTGAAATTGAAAGTTATTGTGAATGATCCCTAACAGTGAGTACTTAATAAGACTGAGGATAAAAATTCGTGGTCATATCCAATTCTGTATGTCCGTCGGTCGGTCTATTGTAAAACAATAACAAAACGAAAAATGACGAATTCATAATCGTTTGAGAAGATTTTTGATTCAAATTCAGATTCAGATCTTGAGACGAAATAATAATTCTCGCGTTTTTAGAAACAAGAAGTATGCACTAATAATCATAAACTAGTTTTCTGATTGAAAACCTCTTCCTCCATGAGTCGATGAGATAATAGAAACGATTATCACATACAAGAAATTATATTTTCTTATATACTCACCACATCGCGTTTCATCAGAAAAATCTCCACAATCATCCTCTCCATCACACAACCATTCTTTCAATATGCACTTGCCAGTACTTGAACATCGTACATTCAATGTTTCATTGCATTTTGTTTGCCTTTCTAGTTCGTAATCTGAGCAATTCAATTCATCACCATTGTCTTCGCAATCAGCTTTTTTATCACACCTAGAAATAATTTACAATGCAGAACTTCTGAGGGAAAACTCATACGAATAGAAAATAATTTATTCTTCAATATCAGACAAATGCAGTTTATACAGTTCCAGTATGAGGTCAAAAATATTAGTTTCAATATAAACTAGCATGTCACAAGTATGATTATCTGCCCATAAATCAACAATTATTCCATGTTGATCTAGGCTAAACAACAAAAGCCCTTACATTGAAGAAGCGTTGTACGAGGTATTTAGTTACTGCAGTTTCACAGTTTGAGAGATCATCTGATCGACTCGCCTTAAAAACGCTACAGAGTATTCTGGATACTTATTACCTGTTGGATGACTTGTCTGTATAATGAAAATAGTACAGCGCTATCTCAGTAGCATCTTCCGAACCCAAAATTTCGAATGAAGAAAACTTGGAGTCATCCAATTGTCTTGTCATGTCGCTGCATTACGATTTTGCAGTTTGTACAGCACTATCACGACGGGGAAACACTCGGTTCTAGTGGTGTTCCGACAAGACGGTGACGTCTTATATCAATCGAAATATTCGTATAGTTCAATAACATAAACTGAAATGACACAAAGACGATTATCTATAGATAAATCAAAAAAATTTTCAACTTGATCTGAGCTGATCATGCAATCGTCCACTGAATGGATGATTAGCTCAGATCAAGGCAAAATATTCGTCGATTTATCGAAAAAAAATAATATAATGATAATAACAATACAAATAATGATATTTACAATAATAATACTAATAATAGGAGAGCGGGGCTGAAAGTGCAGAATTTGACGAAAACTTAAATAATTCAGATAAAGCAAGTATATATCTGAAATAAGACGTTCATCCTAAGCGAAGTTAAGTCTATAATACGAATTCACCAACAAATTTTACACATTTTCAATAGTTTTAAGGAGAGGTAATTTCATTATACATCGGCGGCAAGGCACTAAAAATTCCCCTTTGGGGCAAGTTGTGCCGAAGCTGAGGTCGGTTGTGAATAATGCTAAGTGTTCAACATCAATGTAGCATTCAAAAAAGATCAATTTAATAATAATATATTTTTTCACTATACTTTTCATTATGATTGTTTGAGCACTATACTCAAAAAATTAAAGATTTCTCATAAATTCTAAGGTGGCAGAGTTCTTTTTATAGTTATAATCTTATTAATCTCTTTTTCTTGAGAAAAATATATTAAAACTAGTTCATCACTAGATTACTAATCAGAATACCAGTTGAGACATTAAAATTCTATTCTTCATCTTCAATACATTTCAAATGAGCCCAATTCTACATTCTCTACACTCAATCTATTTTCCTCTAGGGGCAGATTTAAAATAGGCATCACATCCTATGATACAGTACCAATCTTGTTCGTCATCAGAACTGTCCTCATCTGGTTAAACCCTTCTCTTAGCGGTATTCTTAGTCATCTTTGTTTGTTCATTCAACACCTTTCCTTCTTCCTCAACCTTCTTGGCAGCTTCAATTTTTTTCGTCTTCTTTTCATTACCCTGTTCTTCTGCCAAAACACCTCTGGAGTGGTTTTAGGCAGTAGTTCCATTAGCTCTGGTGAGCAAATTGCTGTATTTTCATCTCCTAGGTTGTTATCAGCTGATTGAGAAAGCTGGGCGCTGCAGGAAGGGATAGGCTTCTGAGAGCACTGAAGTGTCTCTTGTTTTTGCCTAACTGATAGTTCACTTGTACGGTCAACGCTGCATTCGCTTCGCCAATGAACCATGTTGTATCGACGGACTAATCTGAATCTCAACCTTGCTGCCCACATAAACTGACTAAGCAAGATATTCGGAAGTCCTTTCTCCATTGTTTGGAGGGTCGGGCAATTTGTCTGTATCTTGTGGGGCTATTTTTTGAATGCGTTGCATATAGTGATAGGTTTTGCTGCCAAGGAGAAAACGTATTTTATTTTACCTAACATTTCATAAATGTTTATATTCTTCCTGGGATTAGTTCTCAACCAGATATTGTGAGCTTTAGAGCAGTATGTCTTAAAAGGCCCATTGAAATCAACATCCAGGGCTTGCATACGGTAAGTACAGTGTGATAAAAACGAGAATAATATTACATAGTTTCTTTTGGCCTTTTCAATCACATCAAGATTTATGTGAAATGAATGATTGTCTAAGAGCAACAGCACTAGCTCTTCAGGGCTAGTGTTCATTGTCTTTTATAAAATGATCCATAAATATAAAGAACTCAGTGCCTGTCTCACAACTGGGTTTATTACCAGCCCCTATACACCCAGGAGAATTATGGTGAAGGAATAGGTTTCAGACGTGGAAATCCAAACATCTGAGGAATTGAGTTTCCCAGAGCAGTTACCGATAACTTTACAGTGACTTAAGTTCCACGCTCTGATGAAACAATTGCTCCTACTCGTTTTTTTTCTTGGTAAGCCGAAATTTCCTTAGGTTTCAGCACTATTTGGACACCAAGTTCGTCTTAATTCCAGATACGTGAAGGAGTAAGATTACGCTTTGTAATCAAGTCGCCAAGTTTCTCGAAATATTTTTTCACGTTATGTCGGTTGAATGAGGTCGCGTGTCCTGAACTGGTAGCTTCAGGTGTCCTAATAGAAAGTTTAGAGTTCCTCTTCAGAAAATTTGTCAACCAATCCTTGCCAGCCTCACCATTTGTATGCGAAGATGGTGGGATATTTTGTACATTAAACTTCTCCGCACTTCAAGCAAGTTCCGGTTAAAGATCCAAGTGAATAGAAGTGCTTCTTTAGATGTAGTTTGACAGACATCCCGCCGCTAAAGCTGCTCCACATAAGTGGCACATTTTACCCCGCTTATGAGCGTGTGATGTTTTATCTCACGTATAAAATCACTTTTTTACTCTGAATTAATTTAAAATTGAATCGAAGCATACAATTATACTTCATTGCAAATCAGGATAAATAACAAACATTTTCATTAAAACTTTCAGAATGAAAGCACAAAAATGCTAGCTTGCGACCAAAAAGTTTCGAAACGAAAATATTCACTTACGTAGTGTTGGAGGAACCTCACATGTCAAATCGCCTACTGCTTCTAGGTCCGCATTGCAACCAGTGATGAAATTCGTTTGTTTATCAATCTCTTTCTAAACAATAAACAATAACACAATTTTTCCCTGGCACTTTCAGCCCCGCTCTCCCCACACATATTCTCAACAACTTCACACCCAATTACAGAGAAAAATGAAACAATAAGAAATAGAAAAGCCAACACAAATTGATGCGTGATATGCTACAATACAAGAAAATTATAACAGTTATATCAAAACAAAAAGTGCCATAATCAAACAATATATAGCCCACCAAAATATATATCACATCGATTTCAACACCTATCATATACATTACAGATAAAGTTGATAGGAGAACATGACGTAACATTCAAGCTGCTGTAATCAACATGAAAATTACTCCATCTCAGACCAGGCCTTTGGTATTGGATATTTATCTTGCTGAGAAGAAATGGCGAGTCAATTTTATTGTTCAGATTTTTTCATAGAAACGTTAGAGCGAAACACTCATGTCCCAACTTCAACACCTCAATTCCAAGACTTATGGCGAGGACGGAGTGTTCAGATCCTTTCGGAGGATATTGCCAAGAACATCTAAAGTACATACACTTCAAATACTTTCTGACAAAATAACTCAGCGTTCTAGAGGCAGATGTCGTTATCTGACTTATGTGTTCCGAAAAGGATAGCTCATAGTCAAAAGCAATTCCCAGATCCCTGAATTTAACGCATCTATCCAGAATCTGGTCATCCAATGTATAGTCGTGGTGAATCGGAGCCAACCTGTGACAAAATGACAAAACCCTACATTTACTGAGATTGAGCGTTGACCGTATCCAAAGACGCCTGTAATATGGCACAATCATGACTATCATGAAATCAGCAAATATTCTCAAATAATCAGCAAAAAGCAAATGCATACAATTAGTTTGTAGAGATAGGTCTTTAATGTATATAAGAAATAATAAAGGGCCCAAACTAGACTCCTGTGGCATACCGGATGGGGCATGATAAGGTGCAGATTCACCACCTCTATGCTCAAAACATTGGTAATGACCCGAGAAATCTGATTGCATCAATAACCATAAATGGGACGAAAAGCCAACCGACCGATGTTTATACAACAATATTCTATGATGAATCTGATGGCCTCCTGAATATCCATGTTAATAACATCCATATGACTACGGTCATCTTATGATTCAGAGAGAGATTGAGTAATACCAAATCAGTACAGTTGAGCGACCCTTCATAAACGCATGCTGATGCGGTGGAATAAGTGTACGAACTGACCAATAAATATAGTCATATAGAATAATTTCAGCGATTTTAGTGAATTTGCACGAAACAGCTATGGGCCTATAGATATTTCTAAGGGCAGGATGGACAGATTTTAAACCCGGAAAAATTCAAGTAATTTTTCCAATCTTAGAAATATGCGTTTTCTTCAAAATAATATTAAAATGTATAGACAGGGGTTCGGCAAAAGAATGAATGCAGTCCTTGAACGAAAAATTAGGTATATGGTCCACACCAGAAGTAATTTCGTCTTTGTGTTTCCTAGAAGTCCTGATTTTGTCACCCTCAGAGATAGCCGGAAAAGCTATGGAATTGTGGTTGGGGTTTAGTCCATCATTATGTTCAGGAGGGAAAGTTATATAAGTGGTTGTAAAGACAGTGGAGAAGAAACTGAAAAATCCGTGTACAAAACTCTGACAATCGCTAAGCTCAACATTCTGGTTGTAACAAGACCTGGAATACGGGATTTAGAGTTCTCTGTCTGCACAAGAGACCAGGAACTATTCGGGTCCTCACGAATTCTGTCATCTATGCACTGAATATAGGTTGAATAAGATGCATCCACGTCTAGCTTAATTTGACCTGGCAGAGTTTCGAATTTATTGTTATCACAATCACGCCTATATTTTTTATGCAAGCCATGATAACGATATTTCAGTCTTATGGTAGTTATTATGTCGTGAGTGAACCCAGGAGGATAATAGTGATCTTTGTGAGTATAAAACGGTACAAAACTATCAGAGATATTGTTGAGGTTGACGGTTGACATACATCACAACACACGTCAAAACACAATCATTCATAGGATGAATTATTGACCAATACTTAGAATTAATTAATCAATTAATACCTATGTGGAAAATTGGCTCCTTCAAAATTTGAAATTTTTACTCCTTATTACACTCTTATGTTGCTTGTTCATATTTTTGAACTGGAGCTATATTCCCCCCGAGAACCATTGCTTATTTCGATTGATATAGGCCGTTACAGTCTTATGGAAAACCACAGGAGCCTCGTAGTGTTTGCTCGTAGTGATGGTGAAGTACAAACTGCAAGATCGCAGATACAGCGACCTGAAATGACAATCGAACGAACGTCATACACATCGCTCACAGTTTTTTTCAATTCTTGTGGAAAAAAATTGAATATTTTGGTCCAGTGGTGCATATAAACCTCTGGAACATTGTAGTTTCTGTTTGAAGTAACTTCAAATTTCCCTTTATTCTTGTATCATACCTGTGTTCCTTATCATCCTGTTCTGATACATGAATTTTATTACATTGCATCTATACAATTGCTGTAAGTCCATCTATCATTAGCGAAAAGTTTTTGAATTAAATATGAATTTTTGGGTCAAAAATTGTTTTGATTTGGCTTTCGTAGGTACCACCCAAGATAATATTCCCATAGGAGAAAATCGACTCGACCAAAGACCCATACACCGCCCTCAAAATATTTATAGATGACAATTTTCCCAACCCATAAAAAGTAAACACTAATTTTTCAGTTTATTTGTTGAATAGGCTGTACTATTTAAGCGTATTGTTAATCATTAATACAACAAAAGGATGAACGTCATACAAATCGTTCAAAGTATTCTGCACTCGAAGGTGGGACTCGCAAGATGCTCCTGGCGATGGCGCGCTGTACTTTGTTATACTGAAGCGGTCCGTCTGAAAGGTAACAAGTATCGAGAGATCTCTCTGCGGTTTATCCAAGGTAAGTTGACCTGACGATCAATAACAATTGTGAAACAGCTTTAGTCATTCTCTTTGGATCCGCTTCTTCGGTGTAGGTGTTTTGGTTGATTGGATGATTATCTTTGATCAAGGGGGAATATTTGTTGAATTATCAACGGATATTCGTCCTTGTGATTATGTTAGTTTATCATTATACCCAAGTATTTAATGAATTCTTCCTTCCATACTCTTCTCTCGCACATACAATCAGACAATGAGCGCTTGGAATGGCAGATAATAGAATAAAAAGTTGGCTGAACCGCACTTGATCTCACAGAGACCTATTTCAGATTGAGCTTTCGTATTTTTTCAAATGTCATCGGTGAGAAGCAGAACAGTATCATCAACATAAGAAATGATATTTCCTCTTATGTCCGTCTTCAGATATCATTAGATAGAAATAGTTGCGGCCCAAGGATAGTCCCTTGAGGAACACCATAGGTCATATTTCTACCTTCTTTGAAATGAACACCTATTTTTACATATGATATACGATCTATCAAATAACTTCTTATCTGTTCATGAGCTTGACCACGTTACCATAGGATTTCAGCTTCAGCCATATGAGAAATACTATCGAATGCCTCCGCTGAATCTATATGCCAATTACTTCAACAATCCTGGTTCAAGCATAACTTACCTTTCATCCTGTTTAATGCAGAAACAATTGGGAATGCATGGGTATTCATCGGGCGCACAAGTTGTACCGCACGAGTGCTCGAAATCCATCTCTACCAAGTCTGTTGAATCACCCGAAGGATGAATTATTTCCCTATCTCTAGAAGAACCTATTTTCGGTTTGGTTTTTATGGGGACATATGTCCTCTCGAATCCCCTTCCTGGTAGAGTACCCATATCGATAGGATAGTTTCCAACAAATATTTCCGAGTTCGGTTTCCCAGAATAATATTCCGGGCGTCCACCGTAGAGACCACCTGAAAAAGTATAATTTAACTGCAAATGAGGAAAGCATGTATGTTCCTTTGATACAAGCGTTTCATTTAGCAGAAGAAAACCTTGAATACATATTCGATGAATCATTTTGAAAAAATAATATATTCTTGAAAAGAAGCTCTTACTCTAGAAGATGAAGACATAAATGTGAGGGGAAAATATATTTTTGCTCTACTTTTTATTAGAAATTCGAGCGGTGTGAGTTCGCCTGAATGTTTTGAAATCTCAAATTTTGGTTCGGAAGTGGTAATCAGCGCAGCTCAAACCCGACTAACAGTGAATAAACACCAATCAGTCAGTGAAAACATTTCATCTTCATACAATGGTGAAGTATCTGAAATATCGATAATACTTAGCAACCCAACTCGGCGTTCTGAAGATAAATTAAACGCATGTTTTATGAAACAGCGTGCTTCCGTTTTGCCCAAATTATGAGATATTTTTGAATTAGGTAGGAATTACTGATGAAGTATCTGATGTCAAAATAATTTCTGTCCGGCCAAGCACGCGATAACTGTAGAACAGAACTCGCTAGAAATTTGTAATTTCCAGTTCCAGTCACACATTATAATGCGAAGGTTAAGTTCGTGACTAGGCCGAATCAGCCAAACAGTTAAGGAGTTGTACTCATTTGAATTTTGGACGTTATTTCCTCGTAATCTACTGGGATTCTACTTATGTGATTTGTTTGAAACCTGGTAATTGAGTGTAAAATCAATTTGAAATTCAGTTTGATGCGATTTCATTCTCCGGACATATTAGCTCAAAATATGGCAAATATTGCAGTTTTTTCATTATAGATCTGAAATAACTGAAAAAAATGCGGATCTGATCTTGATGAAACTTGGTGACTAGTTGAAAAATGCTGATGCAAAATTTTGTGATGATCTTTCCATCAGGCCGATTTGAATATATTGAATTTCAAATTTTTTTTTCTGAATAATAATTGAAGATTTCCGGTCTTCGAAAATATCACTACCTAAATCCGCAGCTCAAGGTTTATGTAACAAAACCACTAGAAAGCCGTGATACTGAATGAATATAAAATCACTTAACGCCTTTGTAACGAATTTGAACATGCGTGCAAAAGCTGATGACTTCACTTCAGTGCATTCCTAGTATTTTTAGTTTAAAAGATGGGCCCTCAAATTTCCGTGTCATTTTAGGTAATTTCAGTTTCATTTGGAGTATATTTTGTTGTTTGTCCTTGATTCAATTAACCAATCTAAGAACTCAACAAATTTTTCTGGATTGCTTGATAACAATTTACTATTGATATTGCCGTTTCAGGTAATTCTAGGCATTTTGGTTGTTTGATATTTGTATGCAGTGGTGGGACTAATACAAACTATAGGAAAAAATTCACAATCTATGTTTCTGATATGGATATGGAACAAAACACATCTGTGTCGTCAAAATATAAAAGGAAAATGCAATTTTCAAAGATAAATATCTCTTGAACTACTAGGTTGCCGGAGTTCAGATTGGTACCAATTTTTCATGAAGAACTGCATCTATAAAAATCAGGACTGTGAGCACAACTTCCAGAAAAAAAATACTTAGAGACTTGATATTTTCAAAACTAGTGTAGAGTTTAATTAAAAAGGTCGAACTCGTTTATGGGTTGAATTTGTTATTTATAACGTAGATAGATCGATTCGAAATTAAATGCTCCTAATAATTTCAAAGGTACAGATGTGTCGAGTTGAAGTTTAGTACTTAGATGAAAAATCATGACTTGAAAGTTGATGATTGATAGAGAAAACGTGTTCGAATTTGAACAAGCGCCTAAAAGCTCCTGACTCCTGCTTTCCTGGAATTTTTTACGCGCTTGTTCTGGGGAACAGCGCGTTATCATTCCGTCACGATGTCTGTAATTTTCGAATTTTGAGCCGAAAATGGTCTCAAACGACTAGGTTGGACTCACTGATGAAGGTCAAAATTGATTCTGTCCGTCTGGTCGGCCGTGTGCGCTGTAACTTTCTAAAGAAAGGACCTAGAGTCTTGAAATTTTCAGGTTAGGTTTAGACCCTGAATATCTCGGTTGAGTTCGTTAATGGGCCAAATCTGCCGAATGGTTTTTGTGATACAGCCATTCGAAATTTTGATTTTTCAATAACTCGAAAAATATTTATCTGATCGAAATGAAACTTGGTTGGAACATGAAGAATTTTTTTTTTTGAAAATTTTTATATTTCATTGAAATTTCCAAGTCACCATTTCGCAATGTGAACCCGCGCGTAAAAGCTGCTGACTTCACGTCAGTGCTTTTCGAGATTTTTTTTCATTTCGAGTTCAAGCTCGTGCTAATTCACACCTTATGATTATAGTTAAGTAAAGAACAAACCTCTTCGGCGAAATTATGAGCACGCAAAGGGCCTGATTTTGAAGTGAATTAGGTAAACATTACTCAAAGAAATCGAAAGTTTGTTTTTAATATATTTATCTCACCTCTCAAAATTGGACGATCCTTACCGCTTCTCGTGGATGACCTGTGCCCCCCTATGACCTCGGGCATGGGATACAAATCGTAGGGATATGGAAAACCAGGATTCGGTAGTACCCTGTATTTTGAATAAATGGAATCCGGGCTGATGGTGCTCCTTTCCATAAACCGCCTCTGATCAGTGCCATACATCGGATGTGAATCTCTGGGACGAAGAGAACCTGAACCAAACATCTGCCTCGCTGCTCCCCGATGACGAGGGATCTTTCCGAAGGTAGTCACAGTCATATTTTCCGTACAAACAACTGTAAAAGAATAGAATCTCTCAATGCTGGATCGTTTTCCAAAACAATTGCAAGTTTTAAACAATCGGAACAAATTCCAATTTCTGATGAACGCGTTGCTTATCTGTACAAAATATGAAATTTTACCTCAGTCGATCAAGGTACAATAAGAAATAACCTTCATTTTGTTTTTAGGACCCTTTTCACGGTTTTTCCAAAATAAATCAAAAACTATCAAATTTTCCGAAAATACTGTGAGGAGCAAAATGAAAGTCTATTGAATTTCCTATGAAATACAGTTGAGTTATGAATATTTTTACCCCAACTGTTTGCCAGATTTAAAGATATTCAAGAAGAAGTATGGAAAACTTGTATAGTAGTGGGGAAAAGAGCTTAGATGAGGATTTTCATCATTATCTATTATCCAGATGCATACTTTCTACCTGAAGTATGGTGTGTGAGTAAAGGGTGAAAAAGGGGAGAATTCAAATCATAATATTTGATATTCAACAAACACACAATGACATAGCTGAAACTAACCCAATAATTGGATAAACATACTGAAATGAATTGAAGATCTAAAAATAAATAGATATGCAAACAAATGCACGACATATGTCATACAAGCATATATAAACAAATCGAAAACTTTTCACAATATTGATTTTTTATTCTATGGCAACTACATTATCGAATAGTTTTGTTTCGTCCTGAATCAAACACTTTTTTTTGTTACTTTGAGGTCATGTCTTATTTGAGCGAGTGGTTTAGTGATTTGCATGCTGATGAGGAAAGTTTGTGACAGTTTTATTAATGCATCATGGAAAAATCTGAATGAATGAATGATACTGAAAAAGTTTTGAGTTCTTCAATGCAACAAAGGGAGGTATAATGTCGACCTTATATGTACTCTCTAAAGATAACTATATGGTTTGCCATCATGGATATATTGCTACAGGCAATGATCACATTTTACATAATGGAGCCAGTTTCCCAAAAAAATAACCCTTTCTCGGATAATGAAACATCCTGAAGAAGATTCGATTTAAATATTATCGGGATACCTTCAATTATTTTTTTTTACGCGCTTGTTTTGGGGAACAGCGCGTTATCGTTTCGTCACAATGTCTGTTATTTCCGGATTTTGAGCTGAATTTGGTCTCGAACGATTAGGTTGAACCCACTGATTAAGAATCCGTGGTCAAACTTGATTCTGTCTGAAATCTGGGCTAAATCTGCCGAATGGTTTTCGAGTTACAGCCGTTTGAAATTCTGATTTTTCATAACTGGAAAAATATTCATCGAAATGAAACTTGGTTGATAGACGTACAGTAGCAAAATGAGAAATTATTCATAGAAAAATCTGAAAACAAAATCAATTTTTTTCGAGAATTTTCATATTCACTGAAATCTCCAAACCGCCACTTCATAACCGAGTACTTTATTTCAGTCCAATCAGATTTCCGGATTTCTCTGAGGAACAAATCAATGGAAAAATCTAGGGAATTTATTTTATAAATTCATATATGTATTTCAAAAAGCATAATTCCCATTCCGTTCAAATTTTATTCTATATAATACACACCGAAAACTCAAAGACAAATGTCACTATACGATGGTATAACAGTCGCCTGTTCACACTATATGCTTCATGAGGTAATTTTCTGGATGTTTTATCTGTACTACTTAACACCGGTATTTCAAATTTCAGCTAGATCGGATATTCGTCTTGGGAGATATTGGAAAAAAATATGTCTGATTTCGTGCTGATTTCCTGAGGATAATTGATATTTGCTGAATAACTCAAAAAATATTGATCCGATCATGACGAAACTTGGAATGAAATTTCTCTATCATTTCATTGAAATAATTGAAAATTTAAGATTAAGTTAGTACATATCTTATATTTCTTCTTATGATTTGGTGCTGGACAACAGCGTTATAATGTTCCATCACAATATCTGTAATTATCGAATTTTAAACCGAAATTTGTTTCAAACGATTAGGTTGGATCTCCTGAGGAAAAATCCGTGATCAAATTTAATTCTGTTCTGTTGACCTTGTGTGCCATAACTTTCAATGAAAAGACCTAGAGTCTCGACATTTTAGTTTATGTTCGGAGTCTGAAAATACCTGTTGAGTTCGTTAATGGGCGTAATTGGCCGAAAGGTTTCGGAGTTATAACAATTTGAAATTTTGAGGGGTTGTTCCAAGATTAATTGAAGTGATCAGATTTGCGCTTCGCTAAGTTGAAGAATACCAACGCGCAACCTGTTCACAGTTTTGATATGATCTATCCGTTAAAAAAATTCCAAACAAATGTTTTTCGAAAACAATTTTTTTTCGAGAGGCTACTAATCAGATCTGGATGAAATTTGGCACTACCTTGAAGTCAATATTTTACAACTTTTCAATTCAATCAGATATTCGTTTTCTTTCATGAAACATATTGAGCAGAAAGTTATTTTCTTTCCTCACGCATACTTGTTCTAGGGGAGAAAAGCGTTATCGTTTTGCCTAGTTCTGTGATTTTAAAGTTTCGAGCCAAAAATGGTCTTTATGGATTAAAAAAATTTCGATTTTTGTCTGAAATATATTCATCAGAAAGCAATGAAAATTGGCACAGCCTTCAAGTCAAAATATAACAATAGGGCTCCAAATATCAGTTTTAGCGAATATTTATCTGCGGAGCAATTGGAAAAAATATGTCAAATTATGGCTATTTCAAATTCGAAGATGATTTCCCCAATTTTTCGATAAGAAGTGAGGTGGTCAAAATCAAACTTCTTTAATAGTAATACTTTTGATATTTCTGTTGAGAAAATTGTTTTTTCGAAAACTTTTCGTAACCTTATAATGGAGTTTGGCACAGACCTTGAGTTCACAATTTAACAACAGTACTTCATATATCAAATTTCGGAATTTGATCGGATATTCATTTTGGGAGATATTGGGAAAAATATGTTCAATTTCGTTCTGATTTCATCGCAATGATTTTTAATTATTCCCGAAATAACTCCAAAAATACCACCTATATATCCGATCATCTATTGCGAGAGTATGTTTATCTGCGGGATCACATTTATTTAGTCTCTAAGCAGATTCTCTCGGTACTTATTGTGGTTATGATTAGCGATTACGCTAGACGTAAAGAGATTAATTATGGCAGCCGAATTCGTGAAATCGAAAAAGCGCGTAGAAGCTGCTGACTTCATGTCAGTGCTTCTCTAGGTTTTTTATTATTGGTTGAAAAAGGTCAGGATAATCATCAATTAGAACGTCCAAATCAGCCACGAAAACTGCAGAGGTACTACATTTGTCCAAGAAAACTGCATATAATATGCAATTTTTTTCACTTTTCTGTCCTTATCTAACTCTTAAGTAGTGGAGCAAAATCGATAGTTCATGCTCAAGAACATTGAGTTTTTGTATAGGGTGTTCAGAAATGAGGCCTAATATTCAACCAAATTTTTATGTTCTGAATAATCGTTTATTTCCTGGAATTTTCCATATCATTTAAGAGTAAATGTGTATTAGAATTCAACAGACTCCGAAATTGACAGAGTAAATGAAGAACCCAACAAATAAACAGGGTGTTTCACCATGAACTGGTCAAACATATATAGCCGTATAGATGACATTGGGGAAGTCATTTTTGCCTTTTGACACATACCCTGTTTTCGAAGCATAAGCGAGATACATGATGTGTAATGTCAACTTTGAGCAATATTCTGATTACTGTGGTGAGTTAGGCGTGACCTTTGAAATAACAGTTTTTGGTCACATCTTAGTATTTTTTGGTGGTCAATTCAATTGTTGTGTAGAATTCGGGAAAAAATATTTCAAAATGGCGGAAAACCTACAAAGTTGGAATTTTTTTTCCCGATTGCCAAATTGGATAGAATTATTTCAATGTACTCCATTTTCCAAGATTTTCCGTGAAAAAATTTCTCCAAAATTCAAACTCAACTTTTTCTTTACATGTCTACAGTGAAAAAAATTTCACTTAAAATTGTTGAAATCTTTCGAAGTTGAACTTAATACCATTCTGAACACCGGTGTGAAAACAGAATGAAAAAATAAACATTAGTTTTCATTTTATAGCCTTCCAAAGATTCCGCTCGGAGTACTCAAAAAATTTTTATTTGAGAAACTGGTGGCGCTACGGAGGCCAAAATTGTGCTAATGGGCCCCCAGAATGACCCGGATAGAAATATGAATTTATCAAAAAAAAACTTCGATGGGATTCGAACTCGCTCCACTCACGGACATTAGGGTCGTGTATAAATTGGATTTATTCTAATTATAATGACGCCCGTTACTAAGTAACGATATCAAATTCGACCCTACTTTCCGAATGCGATTCCTAACAGAGTTTTTTGAAAACAATTTTTTTTGATAAATTCATATTTCTATGCGGGTGATTCTGAGGACCCATCAGCACAATTTTGGCCTCCGAAGGGTCTTGTACTCCGAGTGGAATGTTTGGAAGGTTTAAAAAACAAAAACTAATGGATATGTTTTCATTCTATTTTCACATCAGTGTTCAGAATGAAGGAAAGTTCAACGTCTAAAGATTTCAACAATTTTGGATGTAATTTTTTTTCACTGTAGGCATGTAAAAAAAAGTTGAGTTTGAATTTTGGAAAGAGTTTTTCGAAAAAAATTTCTGAGAATTGAGTACATTGAAATAATGTTATTAAATTCGGCAATCGAAAACAAAAAATTCCAACTTTGTAGGTTTTCCGCCATTTTGAAATATTTTTGCCAGAATTCTACAGAACAATTGAATTGCCCACCAGAAAATACTTAAATGTGACCAAGAACCGTTTTTTCAAAGGTCACGTATAAATCACCACAGTTATCAGAATATTGCTCAAAGTTGACATTAAACACCCTGTATTTCGCTTATTCTTCGGGGTATAAGTCATAAGGCAAAAATGACTTTTTCAATGTCATCTATACGGGTATATATGTTTGACCAGTTTATGGTGAAACACCCGGTGTAGAGATTTTCCATGTCTAGATATAGTTCAAATTGTGGATCAGAAGTTAAATGAAATAACCATAGCAGTTGGGGGTTAACACAACTTTAGTGTTGCTCCCGAATGTCATATTTATGTCGATGTTACAGAATCCAAAAGTGACAAGACAAATCACGACTCGATGGCAGGTTGCTAGAGCAACACGTCTCTGCGTGCGAGTAATGAATGAACATGTTCATTCAGAAACTGCGAGCAGAAGACAGCGATAGCGATGTAGTCGTGGTGATATTGATTTGTACGGCTTAGGTGGGTCATGGAGCCCACGCCCTGTTGTTCGGCGTTCAGCACCCAGAGAAGGATCATTCTATTCTGTATATCACTGGAAAAGGTGCTACTATGGTTACATCTAATTGGTGGATACGTTATTGATAGGAGAATTTAATTATTTTCTGTCCAAAGCGTCATAGAGTGAGAGGTGGGGAAAGCCAGAGGAAATTAAAATAATTGATGAGGAAATAATTAACATTTCAGTAACATTTTAATCATTTTGACATGGAATTTTACATTCGGCGAATCTGAAAGGGCGGTCGAGCATTTGAGGTATTTTGTCACCTTGATAAACATCCACTATCACGTCATTAAAAAAATGTGTACACCGCGAATAACCGAGTAAATTTTTGTCAACTATGGTGACATTTTGTCACATCAGAGCATAGATTAAGAGCTTGATTACTTTAAAATCTGTACGCAAAGAAAGCGATTGTCTCTCTGGTTTTTTGTCGAATTGGACATCGCGGCGGTAGTGTTCACACTTATTATAAGAAGCAAATGAAAAAAAAGATAACCTTTATCCATTTCGTAAAGAAAAGCATGAACGGTCAATTCTACACCATGTTTTTAAGACTGTGACCTCACCTCCAGAAACATAATCGTTACAAATTTTTCTTTTACTCAAGTTATCAAAATGAACGGTTACATAAAAAAATTCAATGATCCCTGCCGAAGGAACCCTCTTTATGACCCCTAGGTACTGTTCTGGGGTTGTGAACCTCGTATTAATTCGCATTGTCTTGTATGATTTCAAAAAAAATTTTACACTAATTCATAAGAAGTTTTATGGAGCTTATTAATCATTAAGAAGTCCCATAACATTAAAATTATAAACTATTCTTACGTAAATTGTTTATTAGAATAGGAAAAATATACTCATTATTGTTGTAAATTGAAATGGTATCTTTTCATGAATATTTCCATTTTTTTCGCTGAAATAATATTAAAACTATCCACCATGAAGTGCAGTTACATCTTCTGGGTTATTCGAATCAGCCATTCTTTACGAAATATCGCATACATCCTTCTGAGCAATACTTTTGGTGCAGGTTAATTCACCTGAATACTGTATCGAATTCTGTCGAAATCATGAATTCAAATTTACGAACGTAAATTCGGTGACAAGTGACAATATGTCACCGAGGCTTCACAGTTTATGTAACTACTGTGGTAATTTCATGAACGGCTGTGAGCCATCGAATTTTCCAGGCGATAGAGTCCTATTTTTCAACAGATTAACTGATTAAGCAGTTGTTGTGGAAGACGCAATGGTTAGATTGTCTGTTGTTACAAAATGGCGAAGGAACCTCGCATTCAGTTACTATATGGTTTTATACTATACGTATTTCATAAAGTATCCAAAAATATAACATGTATAGTTTGTACACTAATCAGATAGTTCACTCGTATTCTGGTAGTTCGTGAACTAACTTCACCGACGTGTGAGTACTTCATGGAAAATAAAATTACTCTCAGAAAAGGAACAATACTGGTTGTTAAGTATATCTGTTAGTGTACGTCGAATTCTGTCGAAATCATGAATTCAGATTCACGAACGTAAATTCGGTAACAAGTGACAATATGTCACCGAGGCTTCACACTTTATGTAACTACTGTGGTAATTTCATGAACTGCTGTGAGCCATCGAATTTTCCAGGCGATAGAGTCCTATTTTTCAACAGATTAACTCAGTAAGCAGTTGGTGTGGAAGACGCAATGGTTAGATTGTCTGTTGTTACAAAATGGCGAGGGAACCTCGCATTCAGTTACTATATGGTTTTATACTATACGTATTTCATAAAGTATCCAAAAATATAACATGTATAGTTTGTACACTAATCAGATAGTTCACTCGTATTCTGGTAGTTCGTGAACTAACTTCACCGACGTGTGAGTACTTCATGGAAAATAAAATTACTCTCAGAAAAGGAACAATACTGGTTGTTAAGTATATCTGTTAGTGTACGTCGAATTCTGTCGAAATCATGAATTCAAATTCACGAACGTAAATTCGGTAACAAGTGACAATATGTCACCGAGGCTTCACACTGTTTTCTTTTTCACCCGAGATCTAATTCACTGAATCTTTTAAATTTGTGTGTTGTGATATTCATATTGCTCTTATGATGAAAATTGTTACTTGTGACTTTTATTCTTGATCTTGATCGCTTGAGTAGTTCCTGAGATTCTCAGGTAGTAATCCCAAAAATTGAAATGACTATAATTCCAATACTTTTCGACCGATTGCGCCCATTAATGAGCTGAAACGAAGCATTTTATGCGCAACATACCTTGATTTGGTCGAAGTTTTTATTTTTCTGACAGTGAGTTCATCAACTGAGTGTGATGGATCTTTTTGGGATATCGAAAAAAACCTGTTTCACTTTTTTACTTGAGATCTAATTTTTAAGAATCTTTTAAATTTTGTGATGTAATATTCATGTTGCCCTTATGATGAAAATTGTTTTTTGAGTATTGTTCTTGATGACATGATATATTGTTCTTACTGCTAAAGTGGTAATTTCATCATCATTTTATTTTTTGTTCTCATTTTAGCCTGAAGGAAGTCCAATAAACGTTGCCCAAAGCATATTTTTTCACAATCGTTTCTTGACCGAGATTTGATTCCTTATAAATGCTTCATAGGTAGGACTAAACAGCACCAATAATCTATAATTTACCAGCACAATTTTACGATTGTAGACCCATCGATAGTAAAAAGAATGAAGAAACGAACTGTACAGTACAGAATTTGATGTCAAAATACCACAACACCTTAGATATATATGAAGGAATCTAAAAAAGCACTGACTTGAAGTCAGCAGCTTTTGCACGCATGTTAAGGTCGCCAAAGTAGTCATCACGTATTGACCCTGCCAAACGCACCTTTATTTCCTGATGGAAACATTTTGTGATATTCTAATCATATATCATATATTACGAAATCCTGTGATTTTTCAATCGAGTAATGAATTTCAATACGATCTTATCTGTATTGGAAATATTGGGAAAATAATATTTTGAATGGGTATATCTAAGGAATCATTGGGCGGATAACAGCCGATCGTAAACACAACAACTTTCGATAGACACAACAGAGAAACTTCATATTTGCAAATTAGGTTTGGGCTTTCATTAACAAGGCCGAAATGATAAATGGGTAAAATCCACCAAATGATTCTGCAGATTTATCCATTCGAAATATTATTTTCCCAATTTTCCTGAAAATACAGATGAGATCGAATTGAAATCCAGTACTCGATTGAAAAATGTCAGCTTGGAGGTTCAACGAATTTCGTGAGGATTATATGATCAGAAGATCACAGAATATTAGTTGATAGTTGGTTAAAATATAATGATGCGCAAATTGCTGCAAAATTTTGTGGTGATCATACATCCACTCATTTGAAAAAAAAATTTTTCCGGAAACTATCCACTATATTTGAAAAGCATACTTGTCATACTTCGAGCTCCATATTTAACAGGAGTGCACCAAATTTCAGTTTCATACAGAAATAATTTTCGGAGATTTTGGGAAAAAATATGACAAATATATAAATATAATTCTAGAATTTCTAGAATTGTTTTAATGACACAATCATGACAAAACTCTGAATAAAGTTGGTTATCAGTATTTCCAAACAAGCCATTGAGTTTCATCATGATTGAATCCGTAGTTTTCGAGTCATTTCTACAAAATTTCTCATATTTTTTCCCAATATCTTCAAAAATTATTTTTGTATGGAACTGAAATTTGGTGCACTACTGTCAAATATGAAGCTCTATCTGCAACAATTTGCGCATCGTTATGTTCCAACTATCAAATTTCAATGCAGTTACTGAAATATGAGGGAAATAACGTTGAAATTTCAAATGGCTATAAGTCCGAAATAGTTTAGCTGATTTCGCCCATTAACGAACTCAACCGTCGCATTTTGAAATGGAACCGACATCATCAGTGGGTCCAACCCTAGTCGTATGGGCCCAACTTTCAGGAAAAAAGTCGAATTGTTTCTGTTTATCCAGCAAAAGAAGTTAGTTACCCCTAAGACGCATTGGTCATTCATTATCGATGTATACGATGTGAATTCTGTATCTTTTAATATTTTTTTATTTCGCGGTAGTACTAACTGTGCAGCACATCCGAAAACCAACCACAGTATAGCGCCCCTTGACGAATTCACTACAGATTAAAATATCGGCGAGCAAATTCCACTCCTCACTTCACCCAGTTTTTCAAATTTGGCCCAAAATTGACATACTTATAATCGTAACAAACTTGAATTCGGTACATTGCTGTGAAATAAGATTCAAGAACTGAGCAAAATTTTTTCCAAAGATGTAAATGGTTTCCAATAAAAAAGCTTTTCGTAAAATTTTGCAGTATTTTTTTCAGATTCACCAATCAAACGATACCAACAGAATTTCACAAGCAGCTGCACGTCAGTATGTTTCCACTAACTGCCAAGTAACCAACCAATCGTTCAGGTAAGTAGTTCCTGAAATATCAGAGAAATAACCTCAGAATTTCAAATGGTTATAACTCCGAAACAATTTGACTGATTCTGCCCATTGACCGTGGCAATTTGAAATGCAACTGACCCTCAAAGTATCAAGTCGATAAGATTCTCGGTGCGCTTGTAATCGTGCTCATGGACGGTAGGCCGGACTGAATATATTTGGACACCGGTTTGAGTCCAACCTAGTGGTTTGAGACCATTTTCGGGAAAAAATTCTAAGATATTTCGACAAGATGAAAGCTTGCTGTTCCTCACAACATGCATACAAAAATTAACGAAAACCGGAAATTTATTTCATACAAGTTTTACATCCCATCTAGAAATAACCTAACCATTTTCGATACAGATGCCTGGGTATGCTCCCTCAAGAAGAAATATTGGAATGGTCAGCTAATCAATGCCTATTGAAGAAGAATTTTTCATGTGATCAATAATCTCTAAACAAACCCCAGGATGCTTGAGGTACGTATTGAAAAACCACCCAAAAAATTGTCTTAGAATGAAAACTGTTTCTCATTCAGATATTAGATCAGTGGAATATGAAAGTATCCTATCCATAGAAAATGTAATATTTCAAGAGAAATGTCCTCAACTAATCGATATTACTCCATTCAAAATGTGTAATGAGCAACCTGCAGAAGGAACTGTGTAACCGCCACCAATGAGGAAAAATATATTATTCCACCCGAGCAAACATATATACATTCTAGAATGGCTCGAACGAGAAAAATTTTGAGTAAGGAGACCTTCCAGCTGAAACTTGGACCAGTAAAATGAAACTGGCCAACCTAAAAAATAACAGTTTTATTCAATTAAAAAATACTCGTTTTTGTAAAAATTTTGGCTCTTGCTTCCAGACATTCCAGGAAAAATGTATTATACTAAGCAACACATTTAGGTTATACTTTTCCCCAAGAAGGGGAGGAATCACGTAATATAAACCCTTTTCCCTTTCTCCATTTCATAAGACCTTTATATCAGATTGTATTATATTGCAACTCAGCATTCATCCCAAAGAATCAGTTTGTTATTCATCTGTTATTCAGATATGAATACCTTTATATTAAATTGCATCTGTTTATTCAACAGGATGAAGTCAGTTGAAGTTCAGACGCATACGACATTCGTTATTGCATTCGGAATTAACTGTTTTTAAAAACATGGTTTTCAATCTTAAAATCATATTTATAAAGGGTGGTCCGTGATAAACTATTCATGATCATAAACATATGATTCTTTCGGAACCCAGGAAAAAATAATTAAATATCGGCTTATCTAATTTGATTCTGAGATGCAGGGTGATTTATTGATTTTGGCAGAACATTAAGATGGTTATAATTCGAGAACCATTCAAAAAATTCGCTTCAAATTTGGCAGGTGTCGTCATCTCAGGCCATCAAACTGTTCATATGAACTATACCAAAATATACTAGGAAATTTCGATTTCTAGTTCCAGGTAAGACCTGAAACTGAAACACTCTGTGTATGGAAATTTCAATTCTGATTTTGCATAGATTTTTCTTCCGATTACTATTTTCCACGTGAACGGCACATCAACCGTTAATTTTTTTCAACGAAAATAGTTGAATACTGGAGATTTTTGAGAGCTCCCACAGCCCTGCATAATGCTCTTGATATTTAATTTATTGATTTCAATGCTTGTGGTGCTTTTGGATGTTTTAATAGAGTTGCCATGTTCAGCCAAAAGTGGCATACTTTTTACTCTCATTTATGGAATACATGCCTGCAACGCAATGACCACAGACATATATCATTTATCATTTCTCACCAGTTAAATTTTGTTGCTTGTTATTATATTCTGAGTTTTTTTTTTGAGCAATGCATCGGTTCTCGAACATTAAGTATTAACGATATAGAGTATTTGTTTATGGTTCCTGCACTTTGAATGGACGAGCAACGGAGAGAGAATATTGTAGAAGGTATCCTGACAGAGTAGTTCCAATCCACCAAACATTCTAGGATAACGCCTGTTCTCTGCTCTGAGAAATCATAAGTATTCAATTGAAACGTGAATTAAAGACTGTATTCGAAAAAAAAATCTATGCAGAATTAGAGGCATAAATGAAAAATTGATATTTTTTGTACAGGGTGTTCCATTAGACCTGAAGGTACAAATCAAAGTTTCCAAGTCCTGGTCTGAACTATTTCGGTTTGATCCATGTAAACAATTCGATAGACTGAGATGACAATACCAATCTGAAGCGAATAAGTTGGAAGGTTCAAGAGTTATAGACATCCAAAAGTTCTGCCAAAATCGATAAATCACTATGTGTCTTAGAAGCCAATAGCTTCAGCTCATATAGCACGACTTGATTATGCTTCGATACTATCTGTATTTCAGCGTGGAAATCATAGGGCGGATTTTACCCATCCCCTGATTTAACCTTACCTTAACCCTACACTTCGGATGTCAAGTATCTTAGACTTTTCTTCATGTCTGTCTTACACCTGACCCTTAACACAATGACTTCCCAAGGGAATAACCAAGAGAGCCGATTTTTGTAAGGCATTTTTGGAGATCAATAACGTAAACCGAATTAATACATATCCAACCTTTCTTAAAATTTTTACTAGGCTTTGGAATGTCTTCTCGAAAATTTTGGCGAAATATAACTCTTAGTTACTTAATTCTAGGAATTTCTGCGAAAAAAAGTTCCCCATTTTTATAATGAATCGATCCTCACAAAATTTCGCACAAACTTATGCGTTGCCTTCTTTCAATTCATTATCAAAAATTTATTCGATTAGATTTTTGAGCGATTCTGGAAATAACAGCCAAAATGTTAAATAGGCGTGACTCTGAAATCGTTGAATGAATTTCGTCAATTAACGAACCTAGCTCAGGCTGCTAACCTACCCTGACAATTTCAAGACCATAGGTCTTTTCCTTTGCGATTCTCAGTGTTCAAGGTGGAACAGACAGAATTGAATTTGATCAGTGGGTCTCATATACTGGTTTTATATCATTTTAGATCCAGATTCGAAAATAACAGACATTTCGGTGAAAAGATAACGCTCCTTTGTTCTGAAAGAAGCGCGTATACTGGGTAAAATCGAAAAGTATCCGAAAATATGTTGCAATCACCATCAGTTCCTCAGCTTGTGGGATAGGTAGTCCAAAACTATCGTGCAGACATATTGAATGAAAACGGCCAAAAACTCCATGATCAAACAAATCTTGATGTAAGGAACCCAAAATTGATTGTTTGTGTTCAAAATAGTTACACAGCTCTTCAACCAGCACATGCCAGTATCAATCCTTCTCGTTCAGACCTGACCAGTCACAAGTACTCCTGCCTATGTTCGCCATCCTGTTTCTTCCATTCAAATACATTCAATATAGATGTCAGCTTCTGGATTGTTGCTATTTTTGAATCATCATTGAAATCTGAATAAGTCGTGATTCTTTCGGATTGCATCATTTTATTGATTTTGAAATGTGAATTATTATATTTACTACACTACTTATGCCTTATATTATTTATGTAGTTATGTTATATTTTTCATTGTGCACAGAAGTAAAACTCACTATGGGAATTTTGAAATTCAAGATTTCAAAAAGCAACTTAGTGCAGTTCAAATCTCCTCATATAATATTTTATCTCATTATCTCCTCATATAATATTTTATCTCATTCTTTTTCGATGATTTATGATTGACAACAATCGAATTTTTCGACAGTTAATCTATTTTAGAAGCGGAATAAAATGATCATGAGATGAGGTAGGTAATCATTGAATATGTGATCATAAGATGGTACATTGTCAACGGAAAAAAATGGTTTCCAACTCACCCATTTCCAAACAAGAGAAACATATCATCAGCACAATTGTTGCGGTTGAAGAACAGCACATGTCTACCACTGATAAGTACAAGTTCACAAATTCAATACTTCCCACAACCAAACTCCATCTTCGTTTTTCGGTGAACAGTATTGAAATTTTTTTCAATGAATGGCATGTTTTCCAGATACAAAATCACTCTCGGAGATGTTATTATTCGTGACGGAAATGCTATGCAATTATGGTTAACTATGATTCAAGACGAGTAATTGATTTCACTCGCAGTCAGTATCAATCGATTATTGTTGTTCACCATCATTCAAATAGAATTAGATTTACCCCGAGATATCTGGACCTCAACTGGAAGGATTCTGGGAGAATCGAGATGTCCTGAACAGAACGCATGCGCAGACTTTATCCTACGCTCAATTTACATCCTTTCATACCATTCATTCTATTATGAATTCGATAGTTACTATTGCAGTTGTCTTCTGATGACTGAATTTCGTTTATATATATATACTTCAGTGTAATTCAAATTTTAATGTCGTATTTTCGCTGCTTAAAGTAGAAATTAGTCATTATCTTCTGAATATGCAAGAAGGAAGGACTCTAACCTAGCAACCATTCTGAAAAAATCACCATTACATCGAATGTTCGTTCTTTCATATTAGTTTCAGAAGTGGTAGCTATCATTTTCGATAAAAAAGAACGAATATTCGAACAATGCATTGACCTGAATTAAGAACATTTTACGCCCTTGTGATTACCCATCCAGATACTTATCCAGATACAGATGTTACTTGGCTATTCAACAAACTTCCCCGAAAATCTTTGACTTCTTTTCACTATAGACTATAGAGTCACTTTGAAGCTCATAAAAATTTCGTGATTCATAATAATTCTGATTGCGATTCCAGAAAAAACAAAAAATTGTATATCATATCAAATCTTATTTCCAGGCTTGGATTCTCTTGAAAATGACAATCAACATGTACTACTGGACAGGAATTTATTGTGCTTATTACTATGGATTCATAAAATTCAATTTTTTCCAATTTTTTCAAGAATGAAGATCGGATTCTCATTAAAATTCTAGAAGAGCACTGCCGTGAGGTCTGGAGCCTTTATGCGTTTGTTCAAATTCATTGCCAATGTGTCATTTCTTGCATTATTAGGGAAAAAAATTCTGAAGCTGCACACCCGTGAATTCAAGAGTTTTTTGGGGAGTTTCAAATTCGGTGCCGAAATAGTTTATTACTCACGTATTAACCACGCCAAATGTAGCTTCACTTCCTGATGAATGAAAATTGTTGTTTTATTCTTATGACACGAAAATTTTGCACAAGTTTGCAAATCTGCATTTGTCAACTAGTTACCGAGTTGCATCATGATCGGATAAGTGTTTACTCAGTTATCCCTGACTGAATCGGGGATAGTTCCGGTAAATCTTTTCCAAGTGGGTTATTTTGTACATATAGTTGATCCAAATTGTCTTCTTAAAATGTGAAAATCAGCATATGTTCACTGAAGTGCTAATAGCGGAAGACGAACAGGAGATGGATTGCGAGAAATCCGCCTGATCGAGATTACCGGTTGAGAGCAAACAATACCTCGAATATAACGGGGTGACTTTTGGCGGCCAGAGTTCGTTTTTCCCAAGGAATTTTTTGGGTGCAAATGGCTGAAAAAAATTGTAAGAATGCGTATGTTGCCACTTTTTATATTCAAGAATGGAAAAATAACTTACATTGCACATTCTCACAAAAGAATTGATTACAATTTCAAAAAATAATCACCGAAGCCTGGAATGGCACCCTGTTTTTGGTTTATTATTTGATAAAATCAAATAATGAACCTTAGTGATCGACCAACCAAAAAAAAATTTCAACCCCCCTGAAAATTCTACAGTTCACGTTTTGGAGTATGTAGATTTGAATAAACGAATAAAAAATTATCCGTCCGTCCGCCGTCCGTTGTCCGGGGCTTTTCTCTGGAAGTACTGAACGGAAATCCTTGAAACTTGGTGGAAAAATCGTATGTCACTCGGGGTTGATCCTTCGAGCTTTTCAGCAGAATCGGTGTACCCTAAGGGCTCTAGATGGGGGGTTGGGGGAAAAAAAAAATTATTTCTGAAAAACTTTTCACCCAATTTTCATGAAATTTTGAATGTTGATTACTGTTGCATAACTGAACCTAAAAAATTTTACCCAGATGATTGCCGACAAGTGGTTCCTGAGTTATAAAGAAAAACGCTGCAAATTTCCAATAATGTCGAAAATGAATCATAGCATTCGGTTCTAAGTTGTTTGAGTTATCAATCGTATAGTGGGTTATTCCAACTAAGAAAATAATAAGTAAAATTTGCAGTGTTTTTCATATTCACGTCGAAATTTCTTCGAATTCTAATATTTCTCGCGGCTATCGGTAACGTTGAAGCAACCAGACAGGTACCCGAACTTGAGATATTAACGAGTTTTAATGAAACTTGAATGGGACTTCGTTGCCGAAATACGCGAAGCCGTAATTCACCAGCACGTGGTAGTGTTCGCCCTTAGTCGGATATTACAATGATTGAACTGAAATTGAAAGGTGTCATGAATCTTTAATACCAGTCCTGATAAGGAGTGATTCCGTCGAACTTTTTGCGCGCATGTTCTAGGGTAACAGCGTGCTATCGTTTTGTCCAAATGTCTGTGATTTTGGATGATTGAGCCGAAAATGGTCTCAATCGACTAGGTTGGACTCACTGATGGCGAATCCGGTGTCAAAATCGATTCTGTCCGGCCGGCCGTAGACACGATAACTGTCGACAGAAGCAAGCTAGCAACTTGAAACTTTCAGGATAAGTTGCGCATCGAAATGCCGCGGTTGAGTTCGTTAATGGGCAGAATCGGTCGAATAGTTTCGGAGTTATAGGCACTTGAAGTTTTGAAGTTATTTATTTTTTATTTCGGAAACTACCCGCGCGATTCGATTCAAACTTGGCAGTTAGGTGAAGTACAACGACGCGCAACTTTGAGCCAAATTTCGTCAGGATCATATTGTCAGCAATTTTTAAAATTTTTTTTTCGAAAACCATTCATCATATCCAAGAAAAATTATACTCACACTTCGACCTTCTAATTTCACAGCAGTGTATCAAATTTCAGTTCGATACGATCATAAGTTTTGGAGATATCGGGAAAAAATATGTCAAATTTCGAGGTTTTCTTCTCGATATCGTTGATTTTTTCGGTATAACTCTGATACTGATTCTGTCCTGATTAAACTTCACAGCTAGTTTTAAGATGCTGAAAGACAACTTTATGCAAAATTTCGTGATAATCGTGTTATTAGAACAATTTGAAAAAAAAAATTTCTATGATTTTCTCATCATATCATCCTCATTAAATTCTGTATGAAACTTCGAACTGTTATTTTTCGATGAAGTACTGGATTCAAATTCGATCTGATCTTTATTTTTGGAAATATTGGTAAAATAAAATTTTGATTGGGTATATCTACGGAATCATTGGGTGGATTTTACCCATTCACGAATTCGGCCTTCGTAATTAAGGTCCAAACCTTCTCTACGAATATCGAGTTTCTAAGTTTCTTCTTTCGGAAGTTATTGTGTTTACGCAGTCGGCCGTTAGGCCGACCGTAAACACAATAACTTCCGGAAGAAACTACTTAGAAACTCGATATTTGTAAAGTAGGTAAACACAATAACTTCCGGAAGAAACTACTTAGAAACTCGATATTTGAAGAGTAGGTTTGGGGCTTAATTACGAAGGTCGAATTCGTGAATGGGTAAAATCCGCCCAATGATTCCGTAGATATACCCATTCAAAATTTTATTTTTCCAATATGTCCAAAAATACAGATATGATCGAATTGAAATCCAGTAATTTATCAGGAAAAAATTTCAAAAAGCACTGCCGTGAAGGCAGCAGCTTTTGCGCGCACGTTGCGCGCAAATTCGTTGCTGAAGCGGTCATCTACATTGAACATGCGCGCAAAAGTTGCTGCCTTCACGGCAGTGCTTTTTGAAATTTTTCATAAAATAATAGAAACTGAAGAGGACCTCATATAAAGTCAAAAACAAATTATGAGACTTCTGAAAGGACAACCCAAGAAACTTCGGGAAGAATTTGATAATCTGCCTACGACACTTTCAAGCCACCAGTTCACATACGAGGAAGCCTTAAGAGCAAGCATTACTATGTGCAGGTAAATTATGGCTTCGAGTAATTCGGCAACACAGATACATTCAAGTTTCATTAAACCTCGTTATTATTTCAAGGTCAGGCAACTGCCCACGTTTTGCATGCTTTAACGTTGCCAATAGCCGCGAGAAATATTAGAATTCGGAGAAATTTCGACGTTGAGAGGAGAATACGGGGTTTCGTTCTGCAAGCTTCAGTGATTATTTTTGTAAGATTTTTGTTGGGATGTACTCAATTCTTTTGTGAGAACCCGCAATGTTAGATATTTTCCCATTTTTCACTCCTTTTCAGTTTTTATTCTTCCGAAAATCCTTGAATATAAAAATGGCAACATTGCGCGAGCTTACAATTTTTTTTTTAATCAATTGCAACCAAAATTTTTTGAAAAAAACTCTTCCCTCCAAATGTCACCCCGTTATATTTGAGGTATTGTTTGCTCTCAAATAAGAGAGCAAGAAACGGTCAATGAAACCATTCCTTTATTGTTCTCAAACCGAAAAGTAAACAGGATAGCTCTAAAACAAAGAAAGATAGAATGAACAATTTGTTCAGTATGTTATCATATCGGTAGGAAGAATCTCGGTATTGAACAGGAAGGACTGTGGTGTGTTGATTAAATGTAACTCCAGTGGATCTGCCAATAAGATGAAAGATCAGTTAGTTTCGAAAATGGGAGAAATTTATGACCGAAAAAAAACGAGAATGCGCAAACTCAGCATTGTTGTTTCGAACATAAACAAAGACTTTCTCAAAGATGATATAGACTAGAACTAGTTTTGGCCAAGATCAACAGGAATAATACATCTTAACACAGTATAATAAAATGTAAGGATTCAGCATTCAAAAAATTAATTTCCGTGAGCATACACATCGGACTCCGAAGATGTCCTGTTTAGGATTAGTCAAAAGTGTCAAGATGTTAAAAATGTTATGGCTTCAACCAAAAAACCAATGACTGCAAATATAATGTAACCACCAAGTTTTTTCAGTGTCCTGACTGTCGTGGCTAGAGGTGAGGTAGTTCGTGAACAAACTAGTTCAAATGAACTATTCTTTATGAAGAACGAAACGAACTAGTTCATGAAGTATGTACAGAATAGTTCTCAGCGAACTAGATGAATTTATTCGCTAGACCGGAGCCGGGACCGTAACGTTGTGGTCGTAGATCGAAGACATGAGACATACGATCCATTTGATTCGTTCACTGTGAACTGTGAACTATTCTAGATATAGTATAGTGGTATCTACGTTGGTATCGTACCGAGTAATTCTGAATGTAGGCAAGGACCTGAGCTTGAGGACTGATATGATATGTTAGATTAAGCCATAGACAAGATATACTTTACTAGGTTAGATATTTGGATTAATTCGCGGTTGGGTTGTAGAATGGGCAATGTTTGAGCGTAGTCAGCGCTCATCAGCAAGGCGCCGGCCTAGGATAACGAATTATGATTTTTGTCAGCCGCTGTAAAATATTTTTTAACTATTTCACCCTCGGCTCCTCTCTTTGTACTTTTTCATGGTAATACTTGACGATCATTTTTTGCACGCGTGTTCTGGAAAACTCGTGGTTTCTTTTCGTACAAATGTCTGTAATTTTCTATTTTTTTCTCGAAAATAGTCTCAAACGACTAGGTTGGACTCACTAATGACGAATCCGATTTCAAAATCAATTCTGTCCAGCTGACTGCCGCCTGGCAAAGGACACAATAACTGAATATTTGAATATTGGAATTTTTTCTTGATATCTCAAAACTACTTACGTGAGCGATAGAATTGAAACTTGGTAGATAGTTGAATCATACCGATGCGCAACTTCTTTTGTTTGGATCGTATGGTTAGAAAATAAAAAAAATTTCTTCGAAATTTCAGACTCAATATGTATTTCTGGACATAGTGGAAATCAATATGTCAAATTTCGTGATTTGTCCGCGGTATCATAATTTTTCCGAAATAACTCAAAAAATACTGATCCATTCATAATAAAACTTGATAACTAGTTGAAACAAGCGGGTGCACAATTTGTGCAAAATTTCGTGATGATCGTTTAATTGAAAGAGTTCGAAAAAATTTTAATTCCAAATTTTGTTGAAACAAATTCGTGCATATTGCAGAACATTGTAAAAAAATCATTATATTTTAGTGAGGAAGATACCTAATAACAAGGACGAATATCTGTCGATAAATCAATAAATATTCCACCTTGATCAGAGCTAATCATCCAATCAACCTTCGATGTAGATGTTTTGGTTGATTGGATGATTAGTTCTGAACAAGGTGGAATATTTATTGATTTATCGACAGATATTCGTCCTTGTGATTATGTTATTTCAATATTGATAATGTTCCTGCTTGCTCGATTTTTTCCTGTTAAAATAAGATATTTTTCCTTTTTCATATAGTTTAGTTCCGTTTCTATTTGAGTGTCTTTTTTTTTAATTCAATGAATCAATAACTTACCACACAAAGCGGGTCCAGAGGCTTGCGAATGGTTTTTTTGACATTTTTAGGGCTGAAATATCTGTTAGTTTAATCAGTATCTAATGTTGTACAGGTTGTGAGAAAGTTGTATGGGGCCAAATAAACATTATAATAATTAATCCTGATTATTTTGGAACGATATCATGTAAAAGCCACGAATTCGGATGAACCAATTTTACCAATATCTCCGAAATTAAAATTTAGATCTGCATCAAATTCATATTGCACACTATTCTTGAATATTGAATTCAATATCATTGAAATCTGAGGAATCGTTTCCTAGAAAGATGATTTTTTCAACAGTAATTTTGGGAGTTGCGCGTTGGTATTCTCAACTTATTACCAAGTTTGAATTCGATTGGATAAGTTCTTTATGAGATTTGAGGATTTGGCTTATTTACGAACTTAACCGTCGCATTCTGATGTGCAACCCACCCTACAACAAAAAAACAAGATTCGATGTCGGTTGTGATACATTGACTTTGTAGCGAATTCATCCACATCAGGAAAAACAGAGGAAAGGGCGGAGTCGAAACACGAAATTTAAATCTTCGAAAATGATGCAACGAAGAAATTCAAGAAGATTCAGCGCTCCAAAAAACATCTGGCCCTTACCACCCTCAGCGACCTGAGCACCTTCTACAGTAACCTGCGCCTAAGCATCCCTTACTATACGATCAGACCCGACTTAGCGTCAACGGAGAACTACCTGTCAACACTAACGGAGATTTATGGCCAGAATTATTAGCCTGTGTCTTTCAACAAGAAGAATTTTATTGCCTTATGAATTAACTTTTTTCGTGTCTGTTGAGAGGAAAATAAAACAGGCATATCCTTTTTCTTTGTTGCGTGTTTGATCTCATAGGATACTCGAACCGGAAAATTGGTGACCCCTGACGACCTCAATGAGGAATTCCGGTGGCGTATACGACAACACTGCCGATCCAAAGTCAAGAAGAAAGGAAGAACGTTCTGGAATCAGCAATATGCAGAGCGACGAACCATAGTTCTCCATGGTCGCAGTTCGAATGCCAGAATTCATTTCCACCGACCCGGAACTGAGATTAGCTATATAAGGGAAGGAATCTTCACTAGTGCCGGCGTGACTTCGGACAAAACGAAGTTCAGACACGTAGTAGGGGCCCTACCAGCGAAGTTCGCAACCGAGGTGAATGACGTCATCCTGAAGTCACCACCGTCTGAGGTCTCCTTAAAAATCAAGAAGGAGCTGATCTGGCTGCTGTGCACATCGTAGGAAGAGAAGACACGGTCTTCTCGAACGGTAGGAAATTGGCGACCGCAAACCATCCCGGTTCCTCTGGCATTTGAGGGGCCTGGCTGATGCCAACGTACCCGAGGGATGCAATCCCTCGACGTCATGATGAACACGTGTTGCAGCTCACCCTGGGACTGAACTAGGAGATCGCAGCACTACGAGCAGGAGTGACACCCCTCAGCAGACGACTGACACAGCAGCGACACCGGGAACGTTCAAGGTTACGAAGCCACAGTAGACAACGCACCAATGGACTCTGCTGGTACCATCTGCAGCTTGAAAGCAACTTCACGAAGTGCACACAACCCTATTCATACCAGTCGTAAAACGACAGGAGCAATCACTTCATCACTGACCGGGAATCTAAGAGGCAATTCCTGATAGACACCGGCGCCGATCTCCGCGTATTTTCTGGCAGTAAACATCTGGATGACTACATCGTCTCAACAGCCAATAGCACAGCCATCGCAACGTATCGTACAATCAAGCTCTCGATGAAAGCGGGAGTATGGCGCGATTTCACATGGAGATTCATCGTAGCAGATGTCTTCTAGCCAATAATCGGAGTATACTTCCTCAGCTGCTACAATTTACTGGTGGACATGAGAAACCAACCTAAACGGGGCAACTCAGCTCACCACCAGAGGAGAAGCAAGAGAATGCAACATCTCGGTCATAAAAACAATCAGCGGTTCATCCAAGTACCACTAATTCTCCGACATGACGAGACCTGAGGGAGGGCCAATGAAAATCAAGCACCAGATGAGGTATCGAATTCAAACAACTCCTGGTCAATCCCTTTTATCCAGACCCCACGCCTGGCATCAGAGAAACTCAAAAGCGTTGAAGGAAGAAACTGGAGCCATGATCAATCTGGAAATTGCACGACTTTCCGAAAGCCCACTACACCTGGCACCGAAGAAATCCACCGACAGTTGGATTACTCAGCTTTCGCACAATTCCAGAACGGTATCCAGTGAGGCACATACAAGACTTTGCCCACATCCTGTAAGGAAGGGGCATCTTTTCCAAATTGAACTTTGTACTGCAATAAGATACCAGTTGCTGAAGAGGGGGTTCCCAAAACAGCCATCACGATACCTTTCGAAATATTCGAATTTCTATTCATCTTACGGACTAGGGAACGCTGCTTAGACCTTTCAACGCTTTATCGACGAGGTATTACGAGGAATTGACTTCTGATTCAGCTACCCAGACGACAGACGCATCGCCTCAGAATCCGTGGAGGAACACACGAAACACCTCGGAATCGTCTTCGCCAGATTCCAGGCATACTCGATGACAATGAATCCAGCCAGGTGTGTTTTTCAAGGGAACCTCATTTCCGCTGAAGACAGTCGCCCACTACCAGATATAAAGTTACCGCATATTGGAGTATCCTCAACCAACCACAGCCAAAGAACTCCACCGATTTCTAGGTATCATAAAAAACTTCTATCGTCGTTTCATACCCAGCATATCAGACACTCAATCACCCCTCCACGACTTACTGGTCCAAATCTCTGGACTCCAAAGGCTTTAGCGGCATTCGAAGAGTGCAAAATATTGTTATATCAGTAGTTCATATGAAGACAAATAATGCAAAATGTTTTATCTGCTTCTGTGACTATCTGTCAGTGGTTCATATTATAGTTGAGTTCCGATATTCCTAGCCAATACTTGTCAGTGAATTTTGACAGTCGATTTTACTGACACTGCTTTGGTAATTGTTCGTATCAGTACGAAGCGTTTCGAAATTACTGATACAGGCCAGTACTGATTGGGAATATCGGAACTCAACTTATGAAATAATGAGATTGATTGGCAGGGCTGCCGTTACAGTACAATTATATTATTTACAGTACATTTTCATCAAAAGAGTACAACACAATTTTATCAAAAAAATACTTATTTTAGTAAAATTTGGAAAATGCCTTCCAAATTGTACTTTTACAGTACATAACAGGTATATCTAATATATTTCTCTGCAAAAATCGAATTTCGAATCGCAGTTGACATAATTATTTTATGACAATCATCAGTAAACTATTGGAGCATTCCGATAACTTGGCAACACCGATTCCGTTATCCATCCACCAAAAATAATGTTGACATATCAAATCCTGGGTTGTCACAGAAATGTCTTGTGCTCGCGGGTCAGATTATAAAGAAGTTTCGTATCATACGCATGCGTAGTTAGAAAAAGAGCATTTGTCTCTCTCGTTCTTTCACATAGTACATTACAGTACATTTTCTTCGAAAGACAAAGTACATTGGGTTGAAAGCTCGCGGCAGCTCTGTTGATTGGTATTCTGTGTCTGTAATACAATGATGTATGTTTTCAAGTTTTTCAAATAAAAAGCTTACGTTTTAAGTAGATTCCAGTCTTCAATAAAATATATTCTTAAATACAGATTTTTCTGTATAACCTTTACATAATATCTTTCGATATTGATTTGATATCTTACGATATACTTTTATGTCTTCGACGTACTACGTCTTCAATGACAAAATTATTATATCAACTGGCATATAATGATCAAAGTAAAAAACCTGAGAAAAGTGTGAAAAAATGAAATACAACCTAAAAACAATACTAGACACAGTGTTTCATCTTCTATCTTTCGATTTAGAATCATCAGTAGCATTTATTCTATATTATACATCAAAAACTCACCACGTGTTTTGTTACGTTCACTTCACTTCAATAACGGAAATAAGCAGGTTTAAGTCCATACGCATGCTTGTTAGAATTGTGCATAGAAACAATAATGCCACAGATTTTACTTACACCTTCTTCTTTCCTTGACAAATGAAATGAGGTAAAAAACATTTTCCAAAATCTTTATAACCTCAAAAATTAAATGACAGTTGATATTGACCCTTGAAAACTATAAGTTTTCATTCAAATATTAAATTCAAAAAAGTCTACTTGTTAAAGGCTATTGAAACAACAATTAAATACAGATTTTTCTGTATAACCTTTACATAATATCTTTCGATATTGATTTGATATCTTACGATTTACTTTTATGTGTTCGACGTACTACGTCTTCAATGACAAAATTATTATATCAACTGGCATATAATGATCAAAGTAAAAAACTTGAGAAAAGTGTGAAAAAATGAAATACAACCTAAAAACAATACTAGACACAGTGTTTCATCTTCTATCTTTCGATTTAGAATCATCAGTAGCATTTATTCTATATCTGTATCTATAATCTGTATTTAATTGTTGTTTCAATAGCCTTTAACAAGTAGACGTTTTTGAATTAAATTTATTCTTAAAAAGTACAATGATGAAACAACAGGTTATGGGCACAGATTTCCAAACTGTGCTTCGATTGAAATAAAGAAACAATAAAAAACGAGACGAATAAAGAAGACTGATCGCATGTCCATGCTGAAGGATGCCTCCAGATTTCCGCTGTGGGAATTGGAAATGGGAACCCTATTTGAAGCAAAAGACATCTGGGAAATCGTGGATTACCAAAGAAAGTGCTGAACTAGATCCCAAGAGATGAAATAATGGAAAACGAAGGATGCCTTGGCCAGCAGATACATACCAGCTACATGTGATTTAAGTGTGAAAAACGATGTTTTGAGGTGCCAATCTGCCAAAAAAATGTATGATCAATTAAATTCTGCTTTCAATAAGGACTCATCTCAACAAAAAATCAGACTTTGGGGTGAATTTTATAATTTCAAGGTCAATAAAAATCAAGACATTCTGTCTAACATCTCAAACCTTCAAAATATCACTTTCCGACTAAACAGAATGGATGAAAACATTTCATAAATTCAAAGAATTATATCTGCTTTACCATAGGAATATCGATACTTCGGTAGTGCTTGGAACTCTACTACAACTGAGCAAAAAACCCTAGAAAATCTCAAGTCAAGACTTGGTACCGAAGAAGAAAGAATTAAAAAGAAAACGGATGAAGATAAAGTTGCTTTTAGTACAGTAGGTGGTAATGGAGCTAAGAAGAAAAGAAACAATGTGAAATTCTTCGAAGGGATTATTTGTCATTTCTGCAAAAACAGGGACATTATAAAAATCATTGTGCTAAACTGAGAAATGAAAATCAAGGATACAAAAGGAAAGGTAGCAAAGAAGAGACATTTTCCCCGTGTCCGTATTGTAAGATCAAAGTGAGGCCAAGAAAAGAGATTACAATAACAAGGTAGCGTACAAAACCTCTCTTGTTTTAGATGAAGAACATGTTTTGTTCAGTGCTTCAGATTACCTTTTGTTGCGGACACTGGTGCAACAGAGCATTTTGTAAAAGATGCAAGATTACTAAACAATCCAAGAAGAATCGAAGAAATTGACGTTGGTGTTGCCAAAGAAGGTGAGAAACTTACCTCAAATCCCTGTGGAGAAATTTCGTCCCAAGATGTCATACTGACAAACGTTTTACATCTTCCTTGTGTGAGTGAGTAGAAATTTACTTTCAATCAGTGCTGGGATTGAAAGAGGAGGAATTGCAATATTTGATAACAAGTCAGTAATAGTAGTACATGATGGAAAAATTCAGATTGTTGATGGTACTGTTGCACTGAAAGGGACAAAAACAAATCAAGGACTCTGGGAAATTGATATGAAAAATCGTAATTTCGCACAAGCTTTATTAACCCTACAAGAAAAATTCATGGAATGGCATAACAAACTAGGCCATATAAATTTCAATGATCTTAAGAAATTTCCTGACCTCCGTGATGGTATTGATGATGATATTAAGAAATGTCAAGTTGAAGAAACCTGTGAATCCTGTGTGATAAGCAAAACGAAACAAGAAAACCATTTTGTCCAGAAAGAACCAGGGCAACACGTCAATTGCTACGTTTCATAATGAAGAATATATATTGACAATATTGGATGACTATACACATTTTTTAAAGGTATATCTTCTGCATACTAAAAATGAGGCTGGATACTATATCAAGGTTTATGTGTTAGAAGCTGAGGCTCATTTTAATTTAAAAACTGAAAGACTATGTTGTGATAGAGGAGGCGAGTTCAGTGGTAATAAATTCAAACAATTGTGTAAGAATAGAGGACTGGGCATTGAATATACAATAAATGATAACCCACAACAAAATGGGGAAGCTGAGAGAGTTAACCTGACTCTTATGAGACCAGATCTTTCAAGAATTTTGGTCAGATTGTATAGACGAAAAATCTAGGTATTTTGATAGGTTATAGTATACATGGATATAGAATCTGGAACAATACTCATGGTAGAGTCTACATATCAAGAGATGTAGAATTCACTAATAAATTTGAATTATTTGAAGAATCAGATACAATTGTACTGCAAGATTCAAATGTAGAAGTAGGAGAATATGAGGATAATTCTGTCCATCTAGAAACAGAATCAGAAGATGACGAATCTGAAGAGCCAGATCAAGACACACATGCACGAAGACGAAGAAGATTTCCTCGACATTTTGAACAATATGAAGTACCAGAAGATTTCTTACCGAGACATCGTGCCCTTTTAACAGTAGAGGAAGTTGATATGACATATTAGCTATGTATGGCCAGCGACAATAAGAAAATTTGGCAAAAGGCTATTAACGAAGAGAAAAACACCATAAAAAAAACTGTGTATGGATATTGGTTGATGCAAAAAACGCTGAAAACAAAAAGATAATAACAAGCAGATGGATATTTAAAAGGAAAGATAATGGTGTACATAAAGCACGTCTAGTTGCTCGAGGATGACAGCAAGAGAAAAATTTCACTAGATTTCGCTGAAATCTATAGCTCAGTGGTACAGACAACTACGTTGAGAATACTCTTAACTATAGCCAAGAAAATTTCAAAATTATAACGTTTGATATAAGAACAGCTTTTCTCAATGGCAAACTGGATGCAGAAATATTCATGGAAATGCCTGAAGGATATAATGAACCCGGAAAGAGATGTTTGCTCAAGAAAGCTTTGTATGGTCTCCGACAAGCTCCTCAAAAATAGAATCAAAGAATGTCAGAGTTTCTGAAACTCCAAGAACTTGTTCCTTTAAAAACTGACCAATGTGTTTTCAAAAATGAAAATAAAGACTTATTCATTGCAATTCATGTAGACGATGGTCTAGTTATTGGTAAAAACATAGAAAGAATAAATCAACTTATGAAATTGAAAAATGAATTTTAGGTAACAGTGGATGGAACTTGAAAGAACACAAGATGGAATCTATTTGTTCCAAGAAAAGTATGTGAAAAAAATACTCGCTAAATATGGAATGAAAGACTCAGAGAAGATGGATACACCAATAGCAATTCAAGGAAATTATGTTGATACCATAAAAAATTGTAAATATAAATATAGAGAAGTAGTTGGAAGTCTGCTTTTCTAACACGTAAGTCAAGACCAGATATAGTTTTCGCGGTGAATTTCGAAAGTCGGGCATTGAATAATCCAGTGTCTCAAGATTTTGACAATGTTAAGAGAACACTAAAGTATCTGAATGGAGATCCAGGGAGTGGAATTCTCTTTCCATCAAAACAGAAACTACAAAATTCAAGCCTATTCGGATTCAGACTATACGCTGGATGTGTTGAAACGAGGAAGAGTACAACGAGTTATGTAATTATGTTTGGTGGAGCTCCTATATCCTGGTGTTGAAGAAAACAAAAAATTGTTGCTCTATCGACTACAGAAGCTGAGTATTTTGCAGCTGCTCAGTGTGTGAAAGAAATGAAGTATCTAAAGACTGTTATACAAGAAGACAAGAGACAAACTCCGAGATTGAAATGAATCTGAATGAAGATAATCAATCTGCAATTAAGATGATCAAATCAGGTCAATTATCAAAGAACAGTGAGCACATTGAAGTGAGATATAATTTCATAGCTGATGAAATCAAACAGGATTGGTTTGATGTGAATTACTGCTAAACCGACAAACAATTGGCCGATATCTTCACGAAGCCCATGCCGAATGTGAAGTTTACTAATTTCAAGAAGATGCTCATGAAAAAACTGAATGAAGACCCTTTTAATTAGTATTTTGTTTCAGGTTACATATTATTCCTGCAATAATTGTTTTTTATGTTTAACATTGAAGCTTTGGATGAGTTATGGATTTTGTGGTGCAGACATTTATCTATAACTTGTTAAAGTTAATTTTTTGTTTTTTAAAAAGTTTGACCTCTTTAGGCAGTGTGTTGTTATATCATATAAATATAAAGACAGGGAGTGCAAAATGTTTTATCTGCTTCTGTGACTATCTGTCAGTGGTTCATATTATGAATGAATGACATTGATCGGTATTCTGTAATACAATGATGTATGTTTTCAAGTTTTTAAAATAAAAAGCTTACGTTTTAAGTAGATTCCAGTCTTTAATGTGATATATCCCCAAAAACTACAATAATGAAACAACACAAAAAAAAACTAACTATGGCAACACTTCTTTCACACCCCAAGGACGATTCCCTCTGGCCATAGTAACCGATGCTTTAGATACAGCAGTTAGAGCAACTCTACAGCAACTGCACAATCGAGAATGACAACCACTAGCTTTCTTCTCGAAGAAACTATCAGGAACAGAACCCCACTATGGAGCTTAGGATCGAGAACTCCTTGCCATCTCACCATCAAGCATTTTCGGCATATGAAGAAAATTCACCATCTTCACGGACCACAAGCCTCTGACGTTCGCCTTCAAACAGAAACCAGAAAATTGACAGTTCCGCCACCTCGACTTCATCCTACAGTTCACCACCGATATCCGCTACGTACCAGGGAGTCCAAACGTCGAAGCACCTTCGACAGTAACCGGTGCCTAAGCATCCTTTACTGCACGATCGGACCCGGCATGGAATCAACGAAGAACTACCTGTCAACACTAACCGAGATTACCGAGACGAATTGTTAGCCTGTTCTTTCAACAAAAACAATTTTATTGTCTTTAGGCCGACCGTAATAACTTCCACAAGAAACAAGACCCTATTTATCTGAAACTTCAAGATGGCATTTTTCATTGAAGGGCGATTCGATCTATGTTTTTGGTAATATCGGGAAACTGAAATTTTGAAAGGGTATATCTGCAGAATCATTCGAAAGTTTTTACTAATTCGCCAATTCGGCCTTCGTAATTAAACTCCAAACTTACTCTACAATAATTATCAAGCTACTGAGTAGATTCTTTCGGAAGTTATTCTGTTCACTTTCAAAATTTTGGATCGAATTGTAATCTAGTACTTGATCGAAAATTTTAGCTTGAGGTTCATGCAGAATTTTGTTAGGACCATATGAAAAAAATCTGCTTTTGGCAGGGTCAATACTTGTGTAGATGACCGCTTTGACAAGGCGCGTAAAAGCTCCAAACCTCACGTCAGTGCTTTTCTAGGTTTTTTTAACAATCAAATCATATCAAAATTGTGAACAGGTTGCGAGTTGGTATTCTCCAACTTCTTACGAAGCACTAATCTGATCTCATCAATTAATTTTGGAACAACCCCTCAAAACTTCAAATCGTTATAACCTTTTGGCAAATTTCGCCCATTAACGAACTCAACCGAGATTTTCAGACTCCTAGCATAAACTAAAAACTTCAAGACTCTATGTCTTCTTCTCCTTAGAAAATTAGAGCACACACGGGCGGCAGAACAGAATTGAATTTGATCACGGATTCTTTCCCAGGAAATGAAACCTAATCGTTCGAGACCAATTTCAGTTCAAAATTCGACAATAACAGACATTGTGATGGAACAATATCACGCTGTTGCCATATGATTAGAAGATATTTCTAAACTAAATCTTTGAATTGTTCCAATGAAATGATCGAGAAATTTCGCACGAATTTGCGCATCAACTTCCAAGTTTCGTCATGATCGGATCAATATTTTTTGAGTTATTTCGGAGATATCAATTATTTTTAGAAAATCAGCACGAAATCAGACAAACTTTTTTCAATATCCCCAACCCGATCAAGCTGAAATTTGAAACACTGTTGTTAAGTCGTAACGATTCCGATATCTGCTCATGCGTTACGGGGAAGTACCGATAAAACTTCCAGCCTCACCTCATGAAGTATAGAGTGTAAACAAAATATTGTAATATGTCGATTGACGATCTAGTGATGCTGCTTTCCTGCATATTGTCACTGTAAGATCCTATAAATGCTTCGACTATTCACCAGTAGATGCCGTGAAAGGTCAATGCGAACAAATATTTTGAACTTATTATTGGGAAAATTCAAAGAATACATATCTGATTGGACTGAAACAGTGTCTTCGAGTTTTCGGTGTCGATCAAAATAAAATTTAAACGGAATCGAGGATATGCTTTTTGAAATATATGAATTTCTGAAATGAATTTCCTGAATTTTTCTGTTTATTTGTTCCTCAGAAAAATCAGGGAATCTGATTGGGCTGAAATGAAGAACTCAGTTATGAAGTGGCGCTTCGGAGTTTCAGTGAAATTTGAATGAAATATGTAAATTTTCGAAAAAAAAAATTTTTTTCAAATTTTTCTATGGAGAATTCTTCATATTGCTACTGTGCATCTACCGACCAAGTTTTATTCCGATCAGATAAATATTTTTCGAGTTATTGAAAAATCAAAATTTCAAATGGCTGTAGCGCAAAAACCCTTCGGCAGATTTGGCCTATTAACGAACTCAACCTTCGTATTTTGAGATGAAACCCTTCCTGAAATTCTCAAGTTGATAGGATATTCATTATCATTTTTTTTATATTTTAGCTAATATTTTGTACTGACAAAACTGACGTGGAGTCAGCAGCTTTAACGCTTTCTTGTATGGTCACTGTAACAAAAACTAGTTTTGATTTATGTAATAGCGTTGTTTAAGGAGATATTCTCCTCAAACAATGGTTATAGCATTGTTGACCTTAAACAATGGTAATAGCATTTTTTTTTACTCATTAAACATTGGCCATAATCCGTTTAGAACTTCTCAGTGAGTATGCGGGGCCATGATAAACTTACATCATGGGAGGTGCCGTAAAAAAATACTTAAGTCTGTGTGTCTAGTTCAGAAGTTTGTTGTATGAAGAGGGATAGCAAGGCAACCTTACGGAAATATCATTTGACGGCCCTGATACCACGCATAGAGGGCGACACAAACGCTGGTATCAGTGACAGGTCGATTCTTAGTTCGGGTTGTAGTATGTCGTAGCTTGAGTTACGTAGGCTCGTAACTACGTAGCCAACTCTACCCGATAAAAGATGGCGCAGATTCTTTCAACTGAGATGTCTCTGCGATCGCAGGTCATTTGGATGATGGAACATGGTCGGAACTGGAAGATGGGTATATTCATCTCAATCTGCAAAAGCATAGTTAAAGAAAACAATGACAACAGAAAAATAAGTATTAAAAAAAAGTTGAAGAAATTGACTTGCGCATCGAGAACTTCGAATGATTTGTAACTGATAAAATATTGGAATACAGTTTCACCAAATTCGATTTTAATATTTTATTCTTTAATTAAAATACTTCACAAGCATTGTATCCTTATACACCAATGCTTAAGGAGGAATGCTAAATCTCAATAGAATCGTATAGAGAATACGATCAAATAACGAAAACTTTTGATAATTTCCCACATGAAATAATTAGTAGTCAATAGACGACTTCGGCCTAAGTTGCCAACCCACAATTTACTATCACTGGAGAACAGGAATTTCGGGATTTCATGTTATTAGTGTCAAGTTTATAAAGGATATGTTCCGCAAATCAACTTGGATATTTCGGTGGCCGGTTTTCCGATCTGTAAATATGAAATAAGGTTGATTACGGAATTTGATTGATGCAAAAGCAATCTTTCTGTCGCCAGAACAAAGACATATTAAGTCTATGCACCAGAACGACAATAAATGTTTTATGGTAACATATAAGTAGCATAGAACAATCTTTATATACCGTATGATCCATAGACCATACCTAGTAATTTTTCCATTGTTGATTGTTGTCTCTTCTATGTTCTATGGATCATAAAGTAAATACGGATTGTTCTATGCTATGGATATGTTATCATAGAACATTAACTGTCGTTCTGGCGACAGAACGTTCTTTCATCAATCAAATTCCGTAACTAACCTTTTTTTCAGGAACCAACCAAATATTTTATATAAATTTGACACTATTAACATAAAATCAGGAGTCCCAACTTAAATTTCAGCCAATTGAAGATGATCTTAACAAAAACCTATATTTGGAAGGAATTATCTTGTTTGAGGAGCCGAGGCATCTTTTACGGATATTTATAAATAACGCGAACCTTATCATGTCGAATTTGTATTGAAATTCCCGTTCCCCAGTGATAGTAAATTTGTGAAGAAAATTGTGGGTTGGCAACTTCGGCCGAGGTCGTCTATTAAATCCCAAAAGTCACAATATTATATTCCTGAGGTTCCATTCCAAAAGAGTGATAATTATTTTTGTATAAAATCAATGCCAAGGGCTCCACGCCTAAGTGGACCTGTGCGCTGCGTTTATCCGTATTTTCATCGTTTCCACCTAAACAAGGCAGATAATACATAAAGAGGCATATCTAATGCAGAAAAATGAGCCATACTCATCGTTACACCTGTAGAGGTCGATATATCATATAGTATTATTATGATTATTGAATCCTGACATATTATTTGTTATATTTTGCATCTCTTACTAATAATTCTCTTAAAAATTCCCTTGATATAGCCCAGGGCTATTTGAAACCCGAAATCGTCGGTAGTCTACCTAGATGCTATTTTATTGCCCCCTGTTTACATTTCAAGGGTTTGTCTAGTATTATTTTCGATGTTGCGTGTCTCTCGAAGCATTGTATAAAGTTATACAATGCTCGAAGCAATTTTTCATGCAGTCAGTAATTGAAAAAAAATTTTTTCAAAATTTTTTTCCAAAAAATTTTTTTCTTCGGAAACTATATCCATATATTTCAAACGAGCTTCATATTTCACAATATTATACTAAATTACAATTGGATTCTATTATAATTTTTGGAAATATTGGGAAAAAATAGTTTCAAAATACTGAAGAAAAACTTTGTGCAAAGTTTCGTGATGATAGATTCATTAGAACAATTTGAAAAAATTTCATTTTTTTTCTCGAATATTCAATATTCTGCGATCCTCTGATTTCAAGTTCTGGATTTCTATTCGATTCAATCTGTATTTTTGAAAATATTGGGAATATTACGAAGGTCGGATTCGTGAATGGGTAAAATCGACGCAATGATTTCGAACAACGAATCTGAACATGCGCGCAAAATATACTTTTTTCAGGGGCTTCACGCCGAGGTGGATCTGTGCGCTACGTTTAACCACATTTTCACTTAAAAAGGAAGCGTTTTCATAAGTGTATATAAATGAAGGATTTTTTTGTGCAGAAAACTAAGTCACACTCGCCGTTACACCTGCATAGGTTGATGAATCATACAATATTGAAATAATTAATAAATTCTAATGAAGTATCTGTTACATTGTGCATTCCAAACGAATAATTTCTACAAATTCCCTGAGGGTTACTTATTGTCACCCAAAAGTGACGCACGTCATATTCCAGATGCGGTTTTATTGCCCCTTGCTTACAATTCAAAGGTTTGTCAGGTATCTTCATTCAGTGTTTTTGTCGTTTCGAAAGTGCTGTAGGAAAACAGGGGACAGTGTCATGAAAAAACATCAGTTTGTAGATTTGCAATCGAAATTGGCATGTCACATTGGGTTAACTCTAAAATGTAATTTTTTATACCAAATTTCAGTTGAATATCTTGTGAACTGCATTTACTATGGGAAGAAAACTTGAAAAAAAATCATACTTTAACACATTGTATCTTGAAAACGAAATGTTTGAGGTCCCATATTTATGGGACTTTTTAATTAAAATTATGTGAGGAGTCTCACCTCTTTGTTTGTGCGTCCAATTAAGGAACAAACAATGAAGGTACAGACGGAGAGAGGAGAAACCATGCGTAATTTTAAGGAAAAAGTCCCATTAACATGGGACCGCAGACGTTTCGTTCTCGATGAGATAAAGGGTTTTAAAGTTGATTTTATTTCAAGTTTTGTTATTTAGCATCTGCACTTCACAAGATATGCAACTGAAATTTGGCATAGATATCAAATTTTATAGTTCACACAATTTGAACTGCCAATTTCGATTGCAAATCTACAACTACAAACCAACTAACACTAGATATCTCTTCCCCATTCAAAAATGCTGGGGGTTGATGCAACCTTCATGGGGTTATTGGTTTTTTCGGAACAAACTCATGATGGAAAGTCGTCCCCACAAAACAGAAGTTGACCTGTTTTTTTGAATCTTCGAAAATTTTTCGTTTTTGAGTGGTAGGTGACATTCTCGTTCGGACACCCTGTATTCATAGGTTTGCACCATAGACATATTAAAAGAAAAAATCAAGCATTAACTATTCCCTAAGTATCCTTGGTATTGATTACAATACAATATTGAGAGTTGGTGATTAACGTGATTATTATTCGGATATGAATATTTAAAATCAATAACAATATCTGATGATTGACCCTATTTCTTTAACCTTACATTGTAAACATTGTAGCTGAGTAGTGTGCGAGTCTGATGATGATGAGTGAAGTCATCGAAATGCCTTACTCTTGATTAAAAGATTGTCATTTTCATTCGTGGTGAAAAGTCTTCTCCTTCTTCTAACCCGTTATAAATAGCAACTCCTCTTCAAGAATGGACTTCTACTTACAAACAAAAAAAAATTATGATTATCAATTATATCCTCTTACAATTAATGGCACAACACGGATTTACCATTATTCATCTAGCAATCAATCCGATTTAAAACGAAAGAACTCAAATTCTATTCGAAAAGCTCACGAAAACACGAACAACACGAAAATTATATCTTCTATACACAATTTATAATCTAATTCAAAATGGCATTACATTAAATAAGCTTTGAAATTTTTTCGAAAACACAAAAATAACTTTCAAAACTTTTAAAAAATATATTTCAAACATTGATTAATAGAATTTAATGTCTATTGTTTCAACCTGATCTGTCTTTTTTTGCCGTATTCTATGGTTTTGCCCGTACTAGTTTCATCCTTGTGCCCGCACCCCCCAGTTCCCCTCTCTCCAAGCCTTGTTCATATAGTTTCATAAGTCTATGGTTTGCACAGTTGGGATGAATAAATTCAATAATCAAATAAATTATTCAGCTCCACAAAGTAGGCTATGTTTCCAACTTTAGGTTAGCTGTATAAGCACGGCTCAACTACATGGCTGAGGTATTTTTCGAGTTACAAAAAACTTTCTCTCGATTTTTTTATTGTGCAAATAAAACACACTAAACATTCGATGTTTCCTCAGAAATGCACAGTAACCTGAGTGAAAAAATCTTTAACTCTTTATGCATTCAACGAAATACTCTAAAAGACACGATCGAATTGACTAATCGCTCTAGCCACTGTATAAGGATTTTGAATAAAAAGCTTCAGCGCTATTTATCAAGAAATAATAGATATTGCAGTGTCAAATTTGTGTGACGTTATTAACGCAAACGTTATTTTTGACATCTAAGCATGCGCAGATTCAGTTTCAGAATAACGCGACGTTAATAGCGTTAGCGTCTTCCGTTATTTACGGAAAATTGCGAGCCGCATTTTACGTTGCGCTATTCTATATCGGAAGGAATCGTTAAGCTTCGGGCTCTTCCGGCTCCGATCACTGTCATAGAAAGGCTGTTTGTTAATATGTTTTTCGGAATTAATTACACAACTTCCTCAGATTTGTCGAATCTATTTTACAATACCTCTTAGACACAACTGATATTAGACATTAAGATTTATTGGTGCTACCTAAGCAAAATTTTTTCATAAATAGGTATTTGTTACCTTTTCACGAATTAAGAAATACTTTTGGAAGCAACATATGAGGGGTTGGAAATTAGATATAGTTTGAACCATGCCAATTATATTGTGTAATATAACTTATTTCCACTTCTTCTGCATTAGCACCACGTGAAATTACCGCTTCTGATTCCATTTTCATCTTGTCCAGAATCAAAAAACTAATGCAGAAATGCAAATTATCAAGCTTTAGGAGTTTGAACGTGAGGTTCCATATGTACCGTAAATCACCATGGTTAACCCGGTTACTGAAATCCTGTCCCGTAAATGTCAGATTTACAGAATTACATGTTTACGGGACAGCGATCCTGAAAGCTGGTTAACTGAAATCTGTCACCAGAACAACCGACGATTTGTATCGGTTATAGCGGTAATCTTAAGATCATAGACAAGATTCTAATGGTTATGTTATGGTTGAAGTTTGTATTCTGTGGGTTGAAGTAAATATTAACGTTTGCTGTTTGAAACTTTGAAAAAAATTGTGAAGCATGTTGTTCTTTATTCAAAGCTCACAACACAAGTCATAACCTTACAAACAAAACTGACGAAGTGGACGAATGACAAGTGACTGTGAATGAATGGTAGAAAACGTGTCCCGAAAATAAGCTGGTAACCAATAACCAGACCTGAAAATCTAGCCAACCCGAGCGGTTACTATCGGGCATATACGGTACATATCAAACTGATATGTATATATAGCGCACCGTAATAACATAACGCTTGCGCTATTCAAAAGTTGCAATATCTCTCTAATATCGTGGGCCATACACGCCACTGTCTCGGTCTTATTTTATATTTTAAAGTCTTGAGATTAGTCTGTTCGAGTTGATTACAGTTCTCTAGATAGACAAATATAGAAAACTTCATCCCTCTTTATAGAATGGTAGTTTTTATACAATGGTAGAACATGGCTTTTGCAATCTGCGAGTAGCCACTACTAATACGAAACAAATAATTCCGTTTGTATAGGTATATACTATCATTGTTTAAACAATGATAGATACTATCATCATTGTTTAGGAGGACTTAATGCTATCATCATTGTATAAAGACATTGTCTTTATACAATGCTATCATTGTATAAAGACAATGATTGTATAAAGCCAACATAGTAGGAAACGATGTCATACGTTTTCAAGCGACATCTAGCGAAAGTATTTGGAAACTCTGAAATAAGAGCCCGTACAGGTGCCCTCGTCATAAATATTCATATGAAAAGCTTAAGAAAATACAGGGATGGCTTGAGGATATGTTCTGTACGGATAGTGAGTAAAGGATACAATCCTGCAAGCAATTATTTAACCATAACTCTTGGAATACAGTACACAGAATATATTCATTAGCAGTTTTAAGTATTCGTATTTTACTTTATAGTGATATTTTATCAATTTTTTTTTATAATTTCTTGACTTTGGTATTTCCAAAACAATTAATTCACCGATGATAAATGTGTCAAAATGAAAACAGAAAGATGCTGCCTGATTATGATGTAAGCCGAGTAAATGTATATAGAAGTCCTTCCATCCTCCTTTGTTATTATAGCAATCGCTCTGAATTGCTTTTTGGTCCATATTCTTGAAATTATTAATTTGGAATAGTTCCCATGGTGAATTTTTCATTGAAGTCTTTTACGTATAAATGAATCTTTGTCACAGGATGACATCGTTATTTTCGATCATTTTGCCCCCATGTCAAGTATTTTCGAATATATCTGAAACGACCAAGTGAGATACACTGATAAAAAATCAGATGCGGAATTCAATTCTGTCCCGAAAAATCGTAGCGTCAGAATATGTGAAAGAATCTTGAAAATTTCAATGATTTTATTGAAATTTGGTATTAACCTTGAAATTAATATACGACAACACTATCAGTTGGTTCCGACATGTATTTTCGGGGATAATGGAAAAAAATTATTCATGTTCCTCGGTATTGATGTTTATTTCCAAAATACTCAAAAAGAACTGATCATATCATAATGAAACGGCAAATGCGTAAACTTATGCGGAATTTTGTGATGATCTTATCGTCAGACCCATCAAAAAGCTTTCAGGCGCTTGTTCAATTGGAATAATTTTTGTCCAATATCCCGAAAATATATATCGGGACAATTTGATGCTGTTGTCGAATATTAATTACGAGGTCGAAACCAAATTTCAATGAAATCATTGAAATTTTCAAGATTTTTTTACTTACTGATGGGAAGATTTGGCGATATTCCTTTCATCTGTTCCATACGAAATTCTTCATGTATCTTTAAGCTATCAGTTTTCAATCCAACACTAGATTTCAATTCGATCCGATCTGTTTACTTCAGGGAATATTGAGATAATGAAAATTTGAATAAGAATGTCTACGAAACATTAGGTAGATTTTACACATTCGCATGAATCCTGCTTCGTAATCAAGCGGCCTAAACCTACTCTTATCTATAAATATCGGACCTTGAAATTTTTGATGATATAGATCCACGTCCTTCATCAACGAACATTAACAATGGATAATGGAAATAGGACAGCCTTTCAAGAATTGCAAGTTTTTAATTACACGACGTTTCGTCTATATATTTAGACCTCTTCACAGCTAAAATTACACAATGAATTATCACAGAATTCTCAGCATTTGGTAGAAACTTACCCTTCATTAATTGTTGTAGGCAAAAGATGAAATACAAGTCAGAAATTTTTGTGTTTAAGGCTTTGCTATAAACGCAGATCGTACACGTTATAAATACCTATAGAATTTTCTTAGAGATTCTTCCAGACAACCTTCAATTAAGAAGGAAAAATTGGCGAATTGGTATCTTCATCATTTCCCGATGATCCCGCAGATATATCAACTCAAAATTTTATTTTCTCGATATTTTCGAAAATACTTGATTGAAAAAAGATAGGCTTAAGGTTGCTGCAGAAAAGTTGTGCATGAACAAAACTGTAATGGTCGACTTTCATTCGGTGACAAATTTCATCAGGTACCATAGTCTTAAAGTAAATGAGCCATGACAAAGTGCACATACTGAAAACCTCTTTGAGCTAACTAAAAAAAAAAATTCCTGAAAATTTCTGCAGGCCTGTAAAGAAGATACAAAGACCATGCCAAAAAATCACCACATGACCCACTTTCCCTATTCAAAAAATTTAGAGGGTTGATGGGGATGGCACAGGGTGCAACAAAAATCCTTTAAAAATGTATAAAATTTGGTAAAAGTGAAACAAAAATTGACCTGTTTCAGGATTTCAATGCCAAATATTTTTCTTCTGAGAAAATGAATTTGTTCCATAATTTTGACGCGCTCTGTATAATACTTGAAAACGAAATTTTGGAATTCACTTCTGTGTATTGTTTTGATAAAACGATCATCAAGAAATTTTGCACAAGTTTGCGCATTAGCATTGTAATTACCAAGTTTCATCAAGATCGGGTTAGCGTTAGTGAATGATTCCGAAAAAAACTGAATATTTTTTTCCAATGGCTCCGAATATAAATATCCAATCGAACTGAAATATTTGAACACCTCAAGATTTGTGCCAAACTCTATCGCAGCCGGATGAACATTTTTTGAAGAAAACAGTGTTAAAACAAACATATGGAAAATTCTCCGAAGAAAATTTCTGTACAATTCTGTCGGTATTTTCGAACTGATAGTGAAGTATATTTACTCAATTTCAGCATCAGTTCATCTGGAGATTTCAAGAAAATAATCTCAAAATTTCAAACAGCCACGTAATTTGACATATTCCTGATGAAAATAAATTACGGATTGAACTGAAAATTGGTCTGTGACAAATTTCATTGATATCTGATTCAGTTTCTGAAAACCCGAGATTTTTCCACAAAAATCAAAATTTTTTTTTTCAATTTCCTAGCTGCGGATCCCCATAAATTCTGCACCAAGTTGCAAGTTGCTATTCCTCAACTAATTTCGACGATTCAAGCTGACTGCATTAATACTTCTCGAGATATCGAAGAGAAAACCGCAAAATTTGAAATGGGCATAACTCCGAAACCGCCTGGCTGATTCCACCTATAATCGAATAATCGATAATTTTTTCAAAAATATGATATATTTCTCTTTCTATCATAATAATATGAATCCTACGAAATCTTTCATAAACCTTCTGGCTGTCCTTTTTCAATCCAATACTCGATTTCAATTCGATCTATGATTTCGGAAAAACGAAATGAAATTTTAAAAATCACGTCAGCACTTGTCTAGAATTTTTATTCAAATGGTGATTAGCGAAAAATAAAATATTTTTCGAACTTCGAAACCTATACAAAATAATATTGCCCATAAACATCATATCATATTAACAATACGAAGTTCACAGTGCGCGAAGAAGAAGACATGGACTGAAGACAAAATTCGTTTAATCAAATGGCATTTGCCTACCCGAAATCCAAGATTCTAGAATTTTATCTTGGAGGTGATCAGCAAGTAATATTTCCTCTTGTTCGAACCTCAAAATCTACAAAGTATTGCCCATAAACTTCAAAATCCAATTGACCATACGTAGTTCACAGTAATCGATGGGAGAAACTCATAATATCAAATTATCAAATGGCTATGATTGCCTTGTCTACCCGAAAATCAAGATTCTCAGAATCTCTCAATCTCTAATCTGCCGGCCCTGTGATACTATGGCATACGATTTTCGACAGTATTGACTTCGAGTATCTATCGACGGTAGTGCCATCTAGCTCGAGTATCTTTTTCGTGAAACGATATTAACAAGGAGGTTTTCCTACTATTTTGTCTTCATACAATGATGATACTTTCATCGCAAAAATCATACCATTTTTCCTTGAACAATAATTATAGCATTATTCAAGCAATGATTATACAATTTGCGATAAACGATTTTTACAGATTTCTTTTCGAATTATTTCTATTTTTATTATTCTATGATCTCCAATATTCCATACTGTTATTCTATGTTACATACATTTATGTTCTGTGATTCCTTACATAGAATAACAATGTCCCTTTCATAAAATAAACATAAGTGTTCTGTGTGTAACGGGAGAATATTTGGTTTGTATACTATTCTGTGATTTATATTCCATTCTGTGAATCATGTAACTTGGAGATTTGACAAGATGCTGTAGGAACGTAAAATGTTATTAACATTTTATAATCAGCAAAGTTTCTATTGAAAGAGTTGACGATTTTGTCTTTGAATTATACATTTAATTTTAGACTCTTTGTCATTCAATATTCTATTCCAAATCGTTTACAAATTAAGGAAAGATAAATGATTTATAAAATTATTTAGAGACGATTGTCTGCCATGATTGATTATTGGCGTCCTATGGCGTAGACTCGATACGTTTTTATTGATAAAATATGTGTGTAGAAGTTCATTTTTGATGAATAGTGTGGCTGAAATAATTCGTGAGACTTTGAGTTTATATCATACAGTAAGTCATTTCATTTCTCAAACTTAACGGTTCGTACCGTTGAGCAGATAGTGTCCATACCTGAGACAAAAGCTCTAATCTTCTGAAATTACTCAGATTTTCTGCAGTTGTTAATAACATTGAACATTGTTGAGTCATATCATCCGCCTAAAGATGGAATTTCAGATTGAAATAATAATGTTGAAAATCAAGTGTTGAACGTTCTTTTCTTTTATTGATTAGTTCATAAAATTCGAGGAAGGATCCTTTCCAAATTATTTTCTGCAAGTATCTATTTACTGACTACGATATTTGTATTTAGAAACTTTAAGAGGATGAAGTGTTCAACTGTACCTGATCCACATGTATTTTCTTCAGTATTTCTAAAATATAACAACAATTAACTTAATAAGATTTGTTTTACAGTGCCTGCTTGCCAAGGTGGTTTTTAATATGTTTCAATCACAATCTCAGTGATATCAACATATCCATGCATTGCCATGTACAGCACTACATAAGGAGGTAAGGTGAATTACAAACTCATAGTAGTAGGTTTGTGTATATATTTCATAGTTTAGCTGTAATTTAGATGTTCCATTTTCTAGTAAAGATAATAGATGTTTGAAAAGTACTTCCCGTTCATTCCTTGAAAGATAACCATTTTACACAATTAATGTATTTGCAGTTTTCATATTACAACTCAAAATTATTCTTAAGTGAATCCTGTCAAGTCATGATTCAATCATGTAGTGGTAGACTGCATGTTGTAGATAAATGGGATTTCAGAAATTCAAACAATCGAAGTGGTATTCATACCTATAGTTACTTCAGCTCTTAAGTCAGATAACGATATAATGAAAAAATTACTGAAGGAGAATTTCCAGCATTTGTATTCGACAATTATAAAGATTTCTTAAAAAATTGAAACCATTTATTATAATGAAAAGCATTAATATTTTGACAACTATTTTCATATGGCATATTCAAAATACGTCTACTTTAGATTTTTTTTTACTTAGAATTGTAAGTCAATGCATTGCATGTCAATTCCTAGAAATATGTGAGAAAATTTGTAGATTTTCCTTGATGTCTAAATAAATCAATTAGAATGTTCATGGTCTATACACTATAGAACTTCTAGGTTGTGAAATGAATCTATGTGGCTTTGTATACCTTAGATTAGACAACTGCACATTACGCCCATATTCGTTTTAGCTGTCTTCAGAGTGATGAGTCCATATTCACAATCAAGTAATAAAAATAGCTATTTAAAATCTATGAAAGCCTGATATGATAATACCACATGATTTCACAAAAATTAAAACAAGGGAAGATATTCAACAGATTTTGAATTTTTAATTGGCCTTGATCCTTGAGTTTCACAAATGGAAGATATCACAGCTTTAGTTATAATATGCATACTGAAGAACAGTTTCTTGTTATGAAAGCCTTGATAAGAAGATGAAGGGGTTTCCATAGTGTTTTTCTAAATTCATTACTGTTTCCAACGTTGTCATTCCCCAAGTGACTTCAGCCTACTCCCCTTGGACTTTAGTTGGGGTACTTGGAACATGTTTCTTGAACAGAAATCAAAAATTCTCCTGCTTAAATAGTATATAATATTCAGGATATTTTTCAAAAAAATGTGTTTGCTAGTGGTTGTTTCTGAGATGGAAAGGGTCAAAGTTGAAGTAAGGGTGTTTTTCAGAGGTATAGAACTTTGAAATAGAATAAAACAAACATGAATTTTTAAAATTTACATGAAATTGACTTTATTCAAAAGATAATCTCTCAGCATTATAATTTAAATATAATTTCTGGCATATGATCGCCACGGTTGGCTCGGACATAATCTAATCTGGAGGTCCAATTTTCAATCATTTTTTCCAACTGTTGTGGCCGTATATCGGCAATAACGCGGCGCATGTTGTCCTCCAAGTGGTCGATCGTTCGGGCTTATCGGCGTATAATAGCGACTTCATATATCCCCACAGAAAATAGTCAAGCGGCGTTAAATCGCATGATCATGGAAACCAATTCTCTGGCCCGGAACGTGAAATTATGCGGTAGTCAAAAGTTTCCTTCAGTAAATCGATTGTGGCAAGAGCTGTGTAACATGTTGTGCCGTCTTGTTGAAACCACAGCTGCTGCACATAATGTTTGTTTAGTTGAGGAACGAAAAAGTCAGAAATCATGGCTCTATAGTTGTGCTCTATGGCGGATATAATGATCCGGGTCTTCTTCTACGCTACGCTCTACAGCAGCAATGGCTTCTTCTGTTCTCACTGTACGACGTCTCTGTGGATGCGTATTATCAGTTATAGTGAACGTGGTGCGAAAACGGTCCATAATTAGTCGAATTAATTGCTCTGATGTACGATTTTGTTGACCGTGAAATGGATGTAGAGCGCGATACGTATTTCGAACAGAACCATTATTTTCAAAATAAATTTGCACAATTTGGAAGCGTTGTTCAGGTTCATGTTGCAATGCCACAAAACACTTAACAGCTGACAAAATGGCCGCCAGTTAAAACAGTGTCAATTTAAAGTTCTATAATTCTAAAAAAACACCCTGTAATATTTTTCATAGGACTACCAGCCAAAGTATGGAGGATGATACAAGATCGTCTTTTTCAACAATTGCTCCAATTAATCCTCAACTGACTGTTGAAGTATTAAATTTGTTTCAATTACCCACTGCTATTTTTATAAATAATCGTCATTCATAATCATTTCACCAATCATTTCGAAGCCGAATAACTCGAAAACAGTTGCTTGCAGTAACCTCTACCAACTCTTCAATGTTAGAGGAACCATAAGAAAACTAGATAAACGTACTAGAAAACTAGATAAACGTACTCACAAAAGAGTTGACATTTCAAATGAATGAAATGATGTGTGGGTATCGCCATTCTTATGAAAGAGACAAAACAACATAAACATTCGATCTTTTCATTGAAAATTGTTTCAAATACCAAACTACTCTGGAATATCACAATTATTCTGAAATTCATGCAGGAAAAAATCATCCGATTTGGAAACAATTTTGCACAGAACTTGAACCCCACATTTCACAACAGTAGGCCGAATTTCAGTAAGATCCGATTATAATAAATATTGGGAAAAATATGTCAAATTTCGTGGTTTTTCCTCTGGATTGCCATTCGATCCCATCAATCTGTCTATTTGGAAAATAAAATTTTGCGGAAGCCTTTTATGGATTTAACCTGTGACCGTATTCGGTCTTCCCGATTCTATTTTACAATTTTCGAGTGTTTGAGTAATCATTCGGAAGTTTTGTGTTCCCAATCGGCCCCGAGAACTATCGTAGGGCCGCATTTATAGTTGGTCTTTGAGGCTCCTTACTGAAGGCCGCCTTGAATTTGCTTTACTATCTAATGAAATTCAAGGCGGCCTTCAGTAAGGAAGCCTGAAGGAGCAACTATAAATACGGTCCTTAAAGACGATAGATATATCCATTAAAAGCTTTATCTTCCCAATATTTCCAAAAATACAGATAAGAACAACAACAATTCTCCTTAATTGAAAAACCTAGAATAGCACCCACGTGAAGTCATCAGCTTTCGGGCGCATGTTCCCTTTTGGTGTTATCCTTTGAACATGCGCGCGAAAGCTGATGACTTCACGTCAGTGCTATTCTAGGTTTATTACTGGGTTTAAATTCGACCTAATCTGTATTTTCGGAATTATTGGAAAAATAAAATTTCGAATAGGTATATCTGTGGATTCATTGAGAGGATTTTGCGAGAGATTGCGTGTTGTTATGTTCCAAGTAACTGTTGAGTTTCAATCCAATCGATCTTATAGTTTTTGTATTATCAGGAAATAACCTCAATATTTAAAATAGCTATAACTCCAAAACCGTTTGGCCGATTTTGCCTGTAATCGTGCATACGACCGGCCGGCGGACAGAATCGATTTTGACACCGGATTCGTCATCAGTGAGTCCAACCTAATCGTTCGAGAGCATTTTCAGCTCAAAATTCGAAAATTACAGACATTTGGACAAAACGATAGCACGATGTGCCCTAGAACATGTGCGCAAAAATTACAGCTTGACGGTTCGTGCAGAATTTCGTGAAGATAATATGATCGCTGAATCTCACCATCGAGAAGTAAAGTTGCGTTTGGCGGGGTCAATACGAGAAATGGTGACCGTTTTGGTAACGAATTTGAATATGCGTGCAACAGCTGTTGACTTCATGCCAGTACTTTCCAAGATTGTTCAAGTTTTGCATGAACCTTCACGCCGTCCTTTTCCAACCAAGTTGACCTCTATTCGAACAAATCTACATTTTTGGAATTCAGCATAAACCATAAATTTCAGCTCGACCGTACGTATAGTCCTGAAATATCAGAGAAATAGAATTATGTCGAATGGCGTAATGAATTTTTGGGTGGATTTTACTGTCAATTCATGAACTCAAACTTCAGTAAATTTTGAGTAAAAGTTTTTTTATCGAAAAATTTTGTGTTCACAATCGTCCGTTAGGTTGACGTTAACACATAATCTCCTGAAAGAAATAACATTTCCGCCCGATTATTTCGTAGATATGATACTAAATTCTGCATAAACCTTCACGCCAGCATTTTGCGACCAAGTATTAAATTTCTATTCGATCGGATCTGTATTTTCGGAAAGCATATTGAGAAAATGGAATGGTTATATCTACAGAACCATTCTGTGCATTTTACCAATTCGTCTTCCTTATTATTACTCATATTCTAGCCAAGGTTCAAGCGGGAACTCAAAGATCCAAACCAAACTCGTTGGCGTCCAATATATTTATTTCCTTAAATGAAATTTAGTCGAGCTGAATATTTGGTACACTTCAAGGTATGTGCCAAACTTCATTGAAATCTGATAAATAGTTGGATACGATGAATCTCTCCATTCAAGTATGTGGTTTAATTTGAGAGTAAGTTATAATAACACACTTTTTGTTTCACGGAAGAACATTTATTTCAGCTATCAATTTCTACTATATGCCATCATCTGGCTGTCTGAAATACAAGTATAACATTAATATAAATATACATTTCCTCAAGAATTGCATGCAGTTAACGAACAAAAAATAAATTACTCATTAATATAGAGTGAATATCACAGGTGGATTTTGTTTAGAAATTATTGCACTCAATGTTAGAGAAATATGGTGTAAAATTGATTTCAAATAATACTGGTCTACATGATGTTTGGGGACTGAAAAGATATTCAATACTTATTTTTTTCAAGGTGTGTGACGTCCATGTGATAAATATTTTTCCTACTAGCTACTTCTCCGGAAAAAATCCAGTATTTCTATTACATAAGCAAATGACTGCCTAAACTAAATAGCATCTTATGATACCAGATGTTTATATTCACATTTACTGTGCTATCACAATCAAACAGAAAGTCGTTATTGCAGTTAATTATCAATCTTTGCTATTGTCACATCCATGGGAGCAGTAGGCAGAACAAAATAAAAATTGTCTGTGGTTTAATTAGGGATGATTCTGAAATGGCATACCCAATAGTGATTACCTAACTGCATCTATGGTCACATTGCATTAACTAAGAAAAATGTGTATTTCAATTTTGTTTGTTTTTTACAGGAATAATCTGGTCTCATAACAATGGTTGTGGATTTACCACACCGTATTCCTCATTATAAGATGCAACCTACTGGAATGAGCCCTAGAGAGTTATCTGAGAATGATGATCTCGCTACATCACTGGTATTGGACCCCTATTTGGGGTTTAGTACTCATAAAATGAATATAAAGTCCAGACCTCCATTGAAAGCTAGTTCAACCCAGTTACGATCCATAATCGAAGAATTTGTAAGAACTCAGGATTACAAGAAAACTTTCACCTCAATAATAAAAGGGGATTGGATGCCTAGAATCAGATCTAAAAATCAGTCAAAAAAATTTGAGGAACATGTAAGTTGCAGAGTTATTTTAAATTGTTATAATAAAATCAAAAAATTGAAACTGGCTTACTGATTAATGCTGCTAATATATGATCTTCTGGAAATCTATTCGTAGCATCAGTATTTGAGCTCAACCTTAATATCCAGTGAATTTAGTACTTCTTCAACTACATCTTCCTCTGTTGCTCATGAAAGTTTTTCTATTTTTCAGATATACAGATACCTCAGGGTTTTCAACAAAGATTCAGGATTTGTAATAGAACCCTGTTATAGATATTCATTAGAGGGACAAAAAGGAGCAAAAATATGCTCTACCAAAAAGTGGTATAAAAATGAAAAAATTGAATGTTTAGTAGGATGCATAGCCGAACTAACAGAAGAGGAAGAAAAACAACTGTTGCATCCTGGCAAAAATGATTTCTCTGTTATGTACAGTTGTAGAAAAAATTGCGCACAGTTATGGCTTGGTCCTGCTGCATATATAAATCACGATTGTAGAGCCAATTGTAAGTTTGTGGCCACAGGAAGAGACACAGCATGTGTTAAAGTTCTGAGGGACATAGAAGTAGGGGAGGAGGTAACTTGTTTTTATGGTGAAGATTTTTTTGGTGACAAAAATTGCTATTGTGAATGTGAGACTTGCGAAAGAAGAGGAACTGGAGCTTACGCTAAAAAAGGAACCGATCAAAAGGAAGAAAATGGATATAGGCTTAGAGAGACAGATAATCGCTTGAATCGCACTAAACAGAAACTTCAGAATAAGAATGAATTAGTAAATGTATATAATGAAATTTCAAATGAGAAAGTTTGTACTCCTCTTAGTATGAAAGAAATGCGTCAAAAGGGTTTAACAAGGTATGATGCTGAACTCTTGATTGCACAGGGTTGTAAATTTTCTGACATCAGTGACTTCAAAAATCATAAACAAAGTTTGAATTCAAATTGTGTAAATAGTAAAATAAATGTAAATTCTAAAAACTCTAGGAAGACTGTGATAAAGGAAAAAAGTGCTTCATCAACTAACTCTAGAACTGAAAGATTACAAAGGAGAAATGCAAGACAAGCAAATCAAGACTTAGTGGAGCAGAAACTTTCTAGATCGAATCTATTGGATGATCTGCAAAGTAATGCAAGTAGCTGCACTAGCACCTTCAGTGATCAAGATATGGTGAGTGATGGCATGGTTCCTGCCAAAAAATTCAATGATAGTCATGAAAGTGGGAAAGGCTTGTTGACAGGTAATTATATTTAATAATTCTCTAGTAGCAAAAAAATAACGAATAGGTTCCTTTTTGCATGGTTCTATGTGATATCAGCTTTTTGATTCTGTCTGTTTCAATAAAGTTTGAGATTGAGTAGTTTAATAATATGTTATATGAAAATAAATTGAAAATTTATCTCAAGAATAATTCACTGGAGTTATCTGAAAATTTTAATTTGCTCAGCTTTGTAGCTTTTTCATCTGAAGGAATACTCGCTGTATGGCAATATGTTACATCAACACTATTGGGCGGAATATGAGAAATATGTTTAGGGAGAAATTTTTTGTTTTAGTTTTTGGACACAAATTTTTATCCTCTTCATGAAATGATGCTGAATTGACTTTCTTCAATTTGAACTACTCCCAAATAAACCTAAAGTGAAAATGAAGAACTCCATATTTCACAGAAAATTTGAACAAAGAAAGTCGATTTCCATTTGGCTATAACCTGCGCTAAAAATACTAATCTTACACAGTTAACTTTGAAATATTCTGGCGTCACATTTTTGGTTATATTATTTCACTCTATGAATGAATATCTGAAATAAACTAATAAAATTCTAGTTGTGAAAATTTTTCATTTCAAAATGATATTCTGATTTAATTCGGAAATATCCTGGGAACGTCAAGGTGTTACAAAATGTTCATACACTGATCATAATTTATTTGTAAGCTACCAAAATATTCTCCTATAATTTTCATTAAGCTGTTTTTGATTTGTGCATTAACTACACATTTCAACACCTTTGATATGTACAATTTTAAAAAATTCGAAAAATGTCTCCAGGTCGTGTTCAATCTCATCAGTTAATTTGTACATATATGAATTCACAATTTTTGCCTGGTAGTCACTGTTTATTTCAAGAGCACCAAAAAACTCAACTGGAAAGGTCAAAAACACCTGAACCATAATACTGTGTACAAGCAACCGTTGAAAAATCATTTTAAATATAAAGTTTCTGAATTGCTTTCAAGGTAATCTTTCTTATTTTTCAAGGGATTTTAATTTCAACACAAATATGAAAAAAAAAAGTTGTCTTAACATTTTTTAGAGATTATAATAAATTGACTCTATATGAAGAAAGAATTGTTTTCCATTTCAGGACTGGACGGAATCACTCTTAGAAGCAACAAACCTTTATCCGATTCTGGTGTAGATCTCTGTCAAGATAAATCATTCCTAGATGCAGATATATTCCAGAATGGAAGCAAAGTGGATTGTAACCAAAATGGGGGTATTATGTCTTCAGAGCAATTACTATCTGACGAGAATGAATCTGAGGAAGATAAGAGCTATCAAAAAAAAATAACTAAGAATCGTAGGAAATTGAAGAACACTGCCACTGAGAATTCGGAAAAAGAAGATGAGCAAAAGGATGTGTATGAATTCAATGATGATGAGAACACCATGGATTCAACTGAATTGAGGCACAAGAATAATACGGTAATAAATAATGACATAGAAATGAATTGTGATGAAGTTGATGAGAGAGAGTCTGATGACTTAAATACTGCCATTATTGATAAGGAGTCTGAACGTATTGATACACCACAAAGTGTTCAAGTAATAACTAATAGAGAACAGACACCTGATAAATGTGGTAGCTTGAAACTAACTCTAAGAATGAAACGTTCTCCGGTTCTGGATGAAGTTATTGAATCTGGAAATAGTTTGAGCGAAGACACTTTTGAGCCTGAGTACGAAGTACTAAGAGTAGAAGGTCTGGAAGACAACAACTTTTCCCACTTTTCACATAAGAAAAAGAGGCATAAACCAAAGGATCGAAAAAGAGACAGGGAGAGAGATCGTAAAAAGCTTTTAGAAGATGTACCACCTCTTCCTTTGAAGAGGTTAAAACTGATCATTGGCAATGAGAGCCATACCATCAACTTCCCATCCAAAAATGAGAACTGACAAGACGTGTCCGCGGGCTGGTGTCTTTTTATTTTATGTTCGTCTCTAATAATGCTGTATAGCTCATTCTTAATTTTATAAGTAAGTTCATAAATTCAGTGTATAAGTCCAAACAGAGTTTCCTTATTTTCATTTATGATTAGGTATGTACTTTTTCGCCAATTGAAAATTTAGGTCAGCTTTAATTCAGCTGTGATAACAATTTCAATATGCTAAAGTGGGCCTAGTTTTAACTTTGGACTTGGAAGAAAGCTTCAAAATATCATCATGGTAAGGCTCTGCGTTCAACTTAATCCAAATATTGAATAATTTGTTTAAAATATGGGCTGAAAGGGGTAAACAACAGTCGAAGTTAATTTTTTGTGAGTCAGTGTGATACCCTTTGTATTGCATTTGTAATATATTGTAATATAGGAAATATCTGTATTATCTTTTAATAACTCAAATATTATCTTTGAAAATATCAGTATTAAAGATGTGACAATACATTATTCACACTTGCAATTATATATTGATTATATTCCATTTGATACAATTACTTTGCTCGATGATATCATATGAGAAAGAGAAAGTAAAATATAAAAACTTTCGATACTTGTCATTTTATGAGTGGAAATTATTTTATTTCTTCTCCAAGACATAAGTGGAAAGGATAATGCATTCCATTATGAAAAATTTAATAATATTAAAAAAATTCAACAATTGAGAAGAATATCAGAGGTATTATATTACTACTGGTAAGCACATTCAAATTATTGCCGATAGTATTAGTCCATAATAAAATAAAACTTAATGTCGATATAAAAGAAAAAGAACAATAATCATTCTCGTTAGGGAAATGATTCCTGAATGTGAATAGAACACTTGTTTTATGTTAGGTAAATAAATTCAGAAATAATATCTGGATTGTCACAGCGAAAATGCATCACAAACTGATGTTTCAATGATAATTTATATTTCAAAACTATTCCTTGTATTATTTCTAAAGTAATAGCATTCTTGTTTGTTTGGTCGATAAGCTATACATAATTTACTCAACAATATATGGTCTAAATTATTTGTTTAATAATTCATGTTGATGCATTGATTTATTTTCATTTCTGAAAACAAAATTTGGCTTTTGTTACATCTTTCAACATATATATATGGGGCTGTCTAGTGTCTCCCTCTATTTATTTATTCTATATGTATAATTTTGTGAGTCTTATTGAAGTTTATTATATTTATTATTTTTTTTATGATAAGACTTTTGTTCATATGAAGTAGTTATATCAGTGATTCGCCTGTTGTTTATTACCGTGAGAAAATTTACAGAAAATAAATTTTCATTGCAGATGTGCACTGAAGTTGAAGCTATGTGGTTCCTGATATGCAAATAAACATTATGTATACCATAAAAAACTCAAATAAAGGTCTTTAATTTTCCTACTCATAATTATTGATTCCATACTATATGCGAAAAGAATCTCCAATTCTTCAGTTCCCTCTTGTACATTTCGAAGACATCTGAGAAATTTTCATTCCGTGCACTCAATTCATCAAAGTTTCAGTCTAGTCTGAGGACTTGATACTATGACATAAACATTTTCACCTTCTGGTTCTTCGATTAAGTAATAACGGATTTTGTTTATATTCCTCCAATGCAATATTTCCATTTACTTTCGCTGAGTGTATAAAATCATTTTCCCTTGGGAGTTTGCCGAGATGAAAATCAGTCTGAGTGAAATTCTCGGTTCTTTTTTGATCTCTCAAGATTCGGGGAAATTAATTTTCAAATTTCAATAGACTCTCCCGGTGCAATTTCAGCCTGTTGGACAGTCAATTTTCGTCTGGAGGATGAAGAAAGTTAGTATATCTCATATTTACTGATTGTTAATGGCAAGACATGATTCCAACAACTATAAACGGATGTAGATTAAGTTATTTACTCTTTTATTATCTTGTGTTTGAATCATGATAAAATAAGAAATCTTTTTTTTTGTAACAGGTGTTGCATTCGCAGATTAACGAAATTAAAATCTCTCTATTTGTAGAAAAAGAGGTTATTAAAGTTTACGAAAACTGCTCTTCCTAAATTTTTCTGCAGATTTGGTATACGTTTGGTACCATTTGGACTGTGAAGCTGTAAACTTCGTTCACAAGTCCATCATCTTTTCCACCCTTGGTCCGACAAGGAAACGGGTACTGCTGTTTCTTGAGATATTACCATAGACAAAATATAAAATGGATATTACTCTAATATCTGTACATAACAGAGAAAGTTCTCCATCACAATTGAAAAGAGGGAAGCTCTCCCGATCCCCTAATAACAACAGGGAGTTACACGATAGCAAACTTCTCCACCTGTCCCGCCTATTCTCCCCAATCCAACTCAAAAATAATCTCTTACCACAGTTCCTTCAGAAAGCAATTCCAAAAATTTCTTATTGTTTGATGAAGACTTATTCAATATTATTTCACAATGTGTATCGAATAACTGTGAGTTTGTAAAAAGGCTTACTAATTTTTTGATGAATGATCAACCTTCTCATCTTCCACCCAAAATAGTTATAAACCTAATGATGATGTTCCCATTTCTTCTTGTGAATTAACAAAGAATCATTATTCCTCTGTCTTATATCCTTTTACTTCAATGTAGTCTCATTTCTCTCTCTAACCCTAATCTTTGGAATGATACAGTGGAATATATTGAGGGCCGGTGTTATAAAACTTATTTTGATCACAGAGAGCAGGAAACTTCCATTTTTGAACCAGATTGCACGAGTTAACTTCTAGTAATCTATCAAAATAGTTTTGTAATACCGGCCCTAAAGTAACCTACAATATCTTGAAGAGGAATATCATTCGAACAGTATTCACCTTTCGGAAACTTGGCTGAAAATCAGTCGAACTTTCGAGATGCCAGGTTACATCATTACATCAGAGATCAGACAGAATACACTAACTCCTTGCTCGAGGAGGTGGTATCTGGTATACCCTCACCTGTAAAGGATAATCTCATCTTTACTGATCTAAACCTTGGATGTATCTGCCTCAGATAGAATAATCAACCTTCCTGCATTCTTTAAATTTGATTACCTTTCAGTTGTTAGTATCTGTTGACCTCAATTGTTCTCCCCATATTTTTATATATATTGCATCGCTGCGTACAGACACGGGAGCAGAGCTGCTCATGAGCAGCTCGCGAAAAAATAGACACAGCGAGGCACCCTTGAGCGAGATGTGAGGCCAAGTCGAGCCGCAGTAGCTCGCGAGCCCCTTCCCAGTAGCCCGTACAGCAGCGTAGTAAAACAGACGTTTATTATTTTACGAAAATTCATATGTATCAACGTATATATATATTCTTTTGAGATGAGCAGTACATTTTTTTTATATCAAACAATTTGTGTCATAACAGTATCAACGCGTACTGATATGACGAATGAGATAATGAGAACATGAGAATGATGCTAAATATAAAAATTATTTAATGGGCATGATTGGGGAATCTAGGTTTTCATGGAATGTGGTTGGAAATACGGAAAATTGATAAATGATTGAATTATTCCATAAGAATATTGTACATTATAAGCTTATTCACAATGATTTGACAACGAAATATATATTCACATTGTGAACCAACCGGAAAAGTCAAGAATAGAATTCGTTCAACCCTTTGATTATTCAAAGTAACCGATGCTCATGCTGAATGGAAAAAGTTACATAGTTATATTATTCAAAACGCTCTCATCCATACTCTCTCACAACTGTTTCATTTTTCATAGTGCCTTGACGCTTTTTTCAAAGGCTAAAATGAATTTAACTCTCTATACCATCAGAAAAATAAATTGCAACTACAGTTGCTTTTCCCTGTTTATTTCGTTAACTCTAAGTTTTTACGGCACAAATTTCGAATCATCTAGGGTTAATATCAATATAGACTCAAAGTAGATACTACCTTGATGAATACGCTTATATCAAAATACTAGAGACAAATCTGCCGAAACATTTCATTACAGTTGCATTCCAAAAAAAAAGAGCTTACCATTAAATACCTAAAGATATTTTTCATCTGATAAGCAACCGCGAATTAATAATTATTATTTTCAATATGTATAACTCTGCGAGAATCGTTCGTTTTTTGTCTCTGATTATATAATAGATTATTGACAGAATGAAAAGTAACGAATTATGCATTATATCTATTCTTTCAGTGAGAATTATTCGGAAAAATATCCTATACGATTCAATTCACAAAATATATCTCACGGCTCGATCCGCATTTTCATTAAAATTCTATTTCATTAGAACTATTCCATACAAACGATACGCCTATGAATAACATCAAGACGGATAGCGTCACGAAACGCAGCTGTGTGCTCTCAACATCGTAAAAACATTCCAACGCTACTTGTTTACCGTCCAAACTGAGCCTGAGGAATCCTTTTGCCTCGCCGTAAAAACCGACATCGGATGGATCGAGTTTAGCGGCTCGCGCACCGCTGTGCTCCCTCTCAAAAGACCGTCTACACTTGCGAGGCAGCCCAATTAACTTGCCTCACAAGCCGCTCAGCTCGCGTGTCTGTACGCGGCTTTATATATCTTGTCTATGCTCATGGGGGTTTTCCCAATGATCTAATAATAACTAGATGGGCCTTAGAGAGAGAGGAATTGACTCCCTAACTAAAAAGAGAGGATACATTAATTGTCTCAATTCCAAACCAATCAAAATCGATGTGGGCGTGGTCTCTTTGGCGCCAGTTTGAATTGAATTTCTGCTTGGAAGTATTTGAACTTAACCAAAACTGTCATCTCACGTTGTGCGCAAGAAGTTAATGTATATGTGGTGAACTGTAAATTGTACTGAACTGTTTGTATTTCAGTAGAATGTATAGTAATAAACATAATATTACATTAATTCAGTATATTGCACTGAATCACCATTTGATTAGGTATGTTATAAACAAACAGTAAAGTACATTTTTCTTTAGATTAGTATTTCAACAAGTCATTCATTCAGTACATTGCCCAAAATTGAAATGTTTTGGCCTCGCAGTGTATCAATTACCATTTTATTAATAAATAGATTTAGATGTGGATGTAGAGAACGAGTTAGGAATATCACTATGAATTATCACAATGCATGATGAATTCTGAATCATCAGGATATCCCAAAAGAAATATTCAGGTTCTTAATATATTCTTAGATAAATAACTTTCTTTTAATCATTGACTGTTATTGTCTCAGCAACACTGTCCCAATGAAGGAAGCTTCGTTATAACTTTTTGAATTTTAGAGTTTATTTCATTGAATATTAAATTTAACTTCTATATAATTAGTATGTCTTAAAATAGTCTACTTGGCAGTTTTTTATCTGCAAATCAGTGAAGGATCTATATTTCATCAATGATTCAGTTTATAAATTTACGAAATTTTCGTTATAAAATAGTCAATGAAGAGTGGGTTATTACTTCGAAGGAATTAGGAACAGGGAAAATATACAATAATCATATTTGAAGTTGTTTATTTTATGAACTTCGAGCAAATAATTACAATAACAAATGGAAAAATTAATCTTCCAGGGTTAGTAATTCAAAGCTAACAAAGAGAAAACAGTTTTTTCACATAATTGATTCAAATCCCAACTACAATTTGAATGTCATTTGAGATTGACTGAAACTAGTTTATTTATTTTTAATTTTATTTCAGGCTCCCAACTCCCCTACACCTGAACCAAAATGCAATATTTGTATAAATACAGTGCACATTTCATTCCAAATTTCAATACTTTTAATTTGAGAAAGTAAGCAGTGTTAAGAGAGTTAAGTTATTATTATTATTTGCACCTTAATATGTTAAGAACTGTAACTATACACACATCACATTAATCCTCACCTTCAAATCATCATATACATTTCACAATTCCTAAGCAACTTGAACATAAGCAATATTTATCACACCTAAGCTAACATAACAATGTTATTAAGGATTGTCTGAAACTAGTTTATTTTCAATTTTATTTCAGGCTCCCAACTCCCTTACACCTGAACCAAAATGCAATATTTGTATAAATACAATGTACATTTCATTCCAAAATAATAAAATTCCAAAATTGAATATTTTACTTTAAGAAAGTAGCCAGTGTTAACAGAGTGTTAACTATAATTATTATTTGCACCTTAATATGTTAAGAACTGTAACTATACAGACATCGCATTAATCCTCACCTTCAAAACATCATACACATTTCACAATTCATAAGCATCATGAACATTAGCAATATTAACTATACCTAAGCTATATAAAAACACAAACTACCATCAACTTTGTAAAATGAAGATATACATTCTTTACATAACGAAAAACTATACGGAAAGATCCCGAAAATTATGAATTTAAAACATGCGAGAAAGTTTCATTTATCATTCGGAAAATATGTCTGCTTCTCCACTTTCCTCTTCTTAGATACATGCTCACCAAAACCATGTCCCATATTAGCTCTCAATTTCCATGTTTCTGCCATGAATTTATTGAAAGCATTTTCATCCAAACTTCTGAGAAAGCTATTATATTCCTCTAAAGCCATCTACAAACAACACCATCAACATCAAATACAAACCAAACACATTTTTAAGGTGTTAATACCTCTCTTCTTTCCTCGAAATTAATGGATTTATTACGAGGCCTGCTCTTCCGAATAAAATGGGTGAGATTATCCTGGCAGAACAGCTTGGTTCCTGTGGGCTCATTAGGATATAGTGTATCGCTTTCATCCGAATGTGGGGAACCTAAAACAGACTCGCTTCTCTCCTCGAGCTGTTATCGAAACATCCACATGTCCCACGTGTGTTTCAACAAATGTTACTGTGAATAAGCCTAATAGGAGGTAATCATATCAGATTAATACATATATATGCTTAGTTAATAGTTATTACCATCTGTCGAAATTTTAAGTGAAAATCTTGAAGGGCATATTCCGTGAATATGAATACTTCCTCCGAACTTCACGTTACGTATTACACAGTTACTTCGGTATCCTGAAATTCAACACAGTTGATTCTCCAGAATCAGAAGTGTCCTACATACCTCTATAATTGCTTCTGTTACAATGGTAGTATACAATTCTATCCCCCTTCTTATTTTCAACAGCCCTAGTACAAGCATAATTAACATCTCTGTTTTCCTCTCCTCGCCATGCTTCAAACTCTTTATGGCTTTTGAAATTAGTAATACTTTCTTTGATTTTTATGTTGTGGATATTTGTATAATGCTTATCCAAATCATTATAGGATGAAAACTTCTCTCTGCATTCATTGGGACAAAGAGAACACATAATATTCTGCCTCCTTTCCACTTTTGGAGAATCATGCTTATGTATTTTCCGGAGGTGCCTGTTTTTATTAGATACGCTGGTAAACTCCTTCCGATATTCTTCACAAATTAGTGGATTCACTCTGCAAGAAACCCCAAATTTTATCAAAAAACTATTCTATAATGTATAAACTAAACTTACCTCACAGGGTCCATAATTAAGATGAAAATCTGAATTTGTGTAGTAATGTAATAATTTATGAATAATAATTAGCCCTGTAGAGCAATGATAATTGCTTTATCGAAACGTCTGGACAATTTGATTAATATTTGTATTTTGTTTGAACTGATAATCTGTGCTGATAATTCTTCAAAATATAACAGAACAGTAGCCAAGCCAAGCCAAGCGTTAGTGCGTTAGATAGATTAGGGTTAGTAAACCGCAATCGCAGCGAGAAATCCCGCCACGATCGAGCCGATCGATAATCGACTTCACACGAAAGCTTTCGGGTTCCTTCGGAAGTGCGTCGATTTTGATTGGTTTGGAATTGAGACAATTAATGTATCCTTAAAAAGAGAGGCATGATCCGAATCAGCTGTTTACGGGCAAAACAATCTATGTTGCAGTAATTGATAGTACTGTTATCTCTTATTTTCTTGGAATTTTTCGTTTGTAATTGCGTTATTTTTTTTTCAATATCGTCTAACTACTTTTTCGAAGTGGTGATGTCCTGCTCAGCCTATGGTTGCACCAATCGGCACGAAAAGGATAAGAACATATCATTTCATAGGTAAGAGCTATATAAGTTTTGAGGAGAAATGATTGGAATATTTCTTGATTCAGTTTTCCAAGGGATCCAGTTTTAAAGAAGAAATGGCTAGCAGCTATTAGGAGAGATAATTTCATCCCTGGGTTGCGTGCAACCATATGCTCAGAATTTCTGCAATAATAAATGGAAAGCAGTGGTGAAAGTTTGTCAAAAATATACCTGTTGAGAAGTTTCAAGTCAGATTACTGTTTTTACTTTCAGGTGGCAACAGTTATGGAAACTAATCAAAAGTTACGACATGAAGGAAACATCAACATCAATAGATACACAAATTACAACACTGATTTAAATATACCTAGAGTAACAAACAATTTAAACCTCTTCAATATTCCATTAGTTATATAAAGTGGAAACACAAACGTGATTGTACAAAATTTTGTTTTTTAAATAGATATAATTCGAAAATGTGCACTATTGATTCAATCTATCGCATGTTTGCTGAAAAAGGAGGGGACGCTACATGCAGTGAAACTCTTTTCTTGGACCACCATTACTTGTTTCATAAAATAATATTTTGTTTTTAGGTTTGTCTTCCAGAGGCTGAAAAGAAACTGCTTATGAGACAGCTCAAGTTAGCCTCTGATAAAAAATTTCCTCCGAAATTGAGAGCATTTGCTTTAAGCTTACATTTTTATTCACCTAATGCCTATAATTTTGTAAGAAAAGAATTTGGCGATTGTTTACCTCACCCACGAACTTTAAGAAAGTGGTACCCTTCGGTAGATGGATCACCTCGGTATACTTCTGAAGCACTTCATGCCATAAAATTAAAAGCCCAGGAATTCAGAAGGAAAAGATCTTGTATGCTCTCTCATGATGGACCAATGTCGATAAGAGAACATGTAGATTGGCAGGGTGGAAGAAATGTGGGATATGTAAATTTTGGCATAAATTTGGACAGCGATTCTTCCCCTTTAGCAAAAGAAGTTTTGGTTTTTTTGTTGGTGGGTGTAAACTGCGATTGGAAACTACCAATCGCATATTTCCTAGTTAAGTCTATGACAGCTTTAGAAAGGGCGAATTTGGTGAAAGGATGTTGTAAAATGGTGCATGAAGCAGGAATAAAACTTATTTCATTAACGTTCGATGGAGCTGCTACAAATATTTCCATGGCTTCGGTTTTAGGTGCCAACTTTGTTTAACCAACACCCAAGCCATATTTTTTGCACCCAGACACTCAAGAACCAATATTTTTAATATTAGATGCATGTCATATGCTGAAACTAATCCGTAATGCCTAAGGTGATTGGGAAACCTTTGTAGATGGTGATGGTAATTTTATAAATTGGCAGCTCTTCAAAGAATTAGTTAATCTACAAGAGCAGGAAGAATTACATCTAGGGAATAAGCTGAGGAGGCGCGATATAGAATTCAACAATGAAAAAATGAAGGCTCCTTTAGTTGCTCAAATTTTCAGTTCTAGTGTAGCAGATGCATTAGAATATTGCCAATCTGTCCTCAAACTCCCACATTTTTTAAACTCTACAGGAACTATTAATTTCTGCAGAATAATTGATAGAATTTTCGATATTTTGAATACCAGGAATTCTCTAAGTAAAAATCCGTATAGAAAATCATTATCACAAAAAATTTTTAACTTCATCCTGTCATTTTTCTTCAAAGCAACAAATTATTTATCGAACTTGAAAAATGCCCAAGGGCAATTATTAATTAACACAAAAAGGAAGACCGGTTTTGTGGGGTTTATAATAAATATGGTTTCAGTGAAATCCATAATCGAAAGATATATTTTTGAGAAAAAGTTTTCATATTTACTGACTTTAAGTCTATAATATTTATTATATTTCCATGTACCTACCTAAATATTAAATCTAAAAATGATTTTGAAAACGAAGTTCCTTTCCCAAGGCATAATTTCTCAAAATTTCATCATAATAGCTTGAACTGAAACACTGCATATATTTCTCATGTTTGAGCAAGGAAGATACTTCAAGATGAATTTTATCCCATATTAGATTGATTACATACATATAATCGTGAGTTTTAAACCCTTTAGCAATATTATTTTGGAAGTTTACTCCGTTTTTCGATCTCGAAATTATATCAAATCAGGATCAGTCAGATTAGACTATATTCTGTTTATTATGACATATTGATAAAACCTAATGTCGAATTTGCTCTCTACATTAATAGTCATGATTATCAACAATCGAACTTTTCAATTGCAATCACATTTCTCCCTCATAATATTGAAAAATTCGAGTTTATTTGCCGAATTCCCCTATACCGCTATGTTAAAATTCAAATCTTTGCCCGTAGTCACGTGATCACTTTCCAGCCGTCCCACTTGCTTATGTTGGGTAGCCTATAACCTTTTCTCTCTTTAATGTTGGAGTCAATGCTCTGTACAGACTACAGACGCAGGGCCCATCTAGTAGTATATATTATTAGATCATTGGGTTTTCCCGTTTCAGGTGGTAGTGACGTCACTACCCCACTCTGATAATTAATAGTTACGAACCTATGTCTTTACTTATCTTGATCCTTGATCCCTTTTCAACCTCCGGATAGAATCTTAAAATGATACTAATTGTATTTATTGTTCCAGGAATTAGCTACTCAAGACATAGAATGTGGAGACATACTTGAGGTAAGTATATATAGGTATCTATACAGGGTGAGTCTTTGACCTTGCAGAATATTTTAACAGGAGATTCCTGAAGCTGAAAGAAGCACATTTGTCCTCTACCATTTTTTCCGATTCGGCCTAGATAAAAAGATATAGGCATTATAAATTTTCATAATAGGCTAGCCGCCCCTGGAAACCTGAACACTGAAGTTTTTCCAAGCCTAAGATATACCATTCAAATCTTCGAAATAAGCAACTCTGTTATGAAAACAAGCGTCAACTTACTCTTTACATTCCAGTTGGTGAAAAAAGTTGTATTTATAGTACGATAAACAAGTTAGGTATTTCAAATTTCGTGGGCGATAAAAGTTGAATATTCTTCTCTTGGTTTCATTTTCGATAATGGGGAATTCATCTAGCTATCACTCATATCAGCTTTGAGATTCATCTTCAATTTGTAATTATCAATTTTCTTTGTTTATTTCATTTTCTCCAAGAATTATCAGATTCAGACATAACCCATTCAAACTTTCATTTTGATAAATAAATAAAACAGATGTACCTCATTTATCTATGAACGTACAAATGTTGCCAGATTGACGAACAGAAAGAAAGAACTCGTCGAAATCAAACAACACACAATATGTTAATTCTATGTATACACTTGTAAAGTCTAGGATTCTGAACTGAACTATAAATCTGTGGCTCCGTGGTTTTAAAGTTATGTCATGGTGGTTTTCTTCCACGATGGGTTGTTATGTTATGAAAGCGCATTTGAAGAATACCTCAAAATAAATACTCTCAAAGTTCTGTACATGATTTCAAGAAATATGGATCAGCAGAAAGATTGCATTCAAATCAGTAAGAATCCCCATTATCATGAAAAATTGAGAAATTAATCAATTATACTACACAAATTATCTCGAAATTGAAAAGGAAGCTTCTTGAATGGATAGTGGTGTGGAAATTTGCTTGAACATTAGGAGTATTTAAATTGTAGAAGTTGAGGTGAGCTAATTCATATTACTCCACTTTCGAACTAACAGCCAATTTACAATGGACATAACTTAACCGTAAATTTACTTATACATAAGATGTAAGAATTCAACAACAGAAATCATAAGGAATAAGAATAGAACTGCATTCGACTTATGGTCAAAGTCAAAAGCAAAGTTGAACCTATTGTGGTACTGGTGTGATTTTGGTATTTTTGAATTTTGTAGTTTCCTCTTTGATTTTTACGCACTAGTTGCGGGATTCTTACGGTTACGTACATTGTGAATTGGCCAAAGTCGGCTACTCCGCTTACAAATCATTCCAAACAAAAAATGCTAGGATTCCATTCTCAACTTTTAGACGTGGCAACTCGGAAAAATTGAATTCTGTGAATTTTTTCAACAGAGTTGCATTCAGCCAAAGTACCCAATTCTCGGAATTTCACAGATATTTTTTATTTTTGAATTTCAGATTACTCGAAAACGGCGCATCATACGAAAAAAAATAAGGAATACTTTTACTTTCCAAAATGGTCAAAAATTCGTTTAATAGCATTCAAATTATTTTTAAAAGTTGGATTCTTTGAATTTCTGGTATTTTCATGAAATGTTATGGTCACATCAAAGAAACTGGAGGATGTGGATGCAATTTTGTAATCCAGGAACATTCATCGTATCAATTAAAAACTATATTCCAAAAATCATCTCATTTGATGAGATCATTCGCAAGATATAATCGAAAATTAAATTTTTTTGTGGATTTTCAACAGTCTGTATCTTACGAACCAGGCCGAATCGGAAAAAATGGTAAGGGAAAAAAGTGTTTCTCTTGACTTCAGGCATCTTCTGTTAAAATATTCTGCAAGGTCAAAGACTCACCCTGTATATCCTGCCTGTAAAAATCACCTGACAAATCACCCCAAATATTGAGTACTCTGGTAGAACACATGAGCTAATCACTTACATGAAATAGGTCAGAAGAATGTGGAAATTAAATTACCGTATCAATTCTACGTTGGCGAAATTCCTAAATCCAAGAAAAAAAATTGTAGCCAAACGAATAATAAGAAAAAAGAAGAAAGCATACTTCAGAGTTCGATGAGAGCCTGGCAATAAAAGACAGCAAAAATCTTTGGGGAAAAGTTACAGAAGATTTCGCTGTGGCGCCTCCCTGAATCCGCCAAGATGGCATCTTGTGATAGAGAAATTGGTAATCTTTGAGTTTCGACAAGTGGAGATCAAAACAATATGTGCGCATGCTCCAACAGAGTCATTCAGGAAGCATCGTTGCCAGACTGTAAAATCAATCCGATGCCACAAGAATGTCATGTCATTTAAAATCCTGTTTCATTTATATATGTCGTATAGAAATAATATGATTAGGAAATTGAATATCAAAGGAATATAATTGAAGAAGTGAATAAGGGCAATTCTGTACTATTTTATTTGAAATAGAGATATAGTAAATTTTTCAATCATAAGTTGTATGGAATATTTCAGTAAGGCTTTCGATCGTGTGTCTCATGAAAAGCTACTTCGAAAGTTATTCCGTTTTGGTTTGTCGAGTGATCTTGTGTCTCTCTTAGAGTCCTTTTTGACCAATAGAAAGTACTACGTTGAGTATGAAGGATCGAAGTCCTTTGTGTTCACTGCGACTTCGGGAGTTCCCCAGGGATCAAATTTAGGACCACTCTTGTTTGTTTTATTTATTGATGACATTTTGGATATAGTTTGTTCACATAAATTACTTTTTGCGGATGATTTCAAAATATTTAGAGAAATAAAAAGTTTAATTGATTGCTTTCTATTGCAAGACGATCTTAATAGGCTGTATAGATGGTGTGTTGATAATGAATTATCCTTGAATATAGAGAAATGTAAGACGATGACGTTTACGAGGAAACTAACACCGATTATTTTCGAATATAAAATCAACAGCTTGGAGGTGACGAGGGTAAACGAGACGAGAGACTTGGGAGTTCTTTTTGATCGGAAACTAACGTTCTCTTCTCATATAAGAGAAATGACTTGCAGTGCTATGAAAAGTCTTGGTTTTGTAATACGCAATTTCATCCATCTATCAGGCTCTTGTTAGAAGTAAACTCTCATACTGTAGTGTGGTATGGAATCCCTGTCATAAAAAGTACATAGATTGTATTGAAAGGGTTCAGAAAAAATTCATCAAATTCCTTTTTCTGATGAAGCATGGTTTTTATCCAGATAGAAACTATAGTTACGAATCCCTTTTAAATGAGTTTGAGTTCGCTTCGCTTAGAAAGGTCCGTGAGATGAGTGACTTGATATTTCTTTATAAAATCGTGCACAATCAGGTAGATTCGATGGCTCTGATCTCGTCACTGCAATTTAATGTTCCCCGTTTCACTTCCAGATCGCACATAACATTTCATATTGAGGTACCTAATTCCTATCATCATTTTTTCTGCCCACTAACAACAATGTGCAGGAGTTATAACAATCTTAGAAATGTTGACATATTCTTTCTTTCATTGTCTCAGTTCAAGAGATCGTTGAACCGCGCGTTGAGTAACTAAGATGATTAATGACTCATTATGGATTTTTTTTTTTTCTATTTCTAGGACTGTATGTTCTCTTAACTCTTGTCTGCCTCATCAACGTCGATGTATTATTTTGTTATTTTTTTTTTCTGTATCATTGTATACACCTGTAATTGGGCCTCGGCCTGTTGGATGTATTTCTGAATAAATAAATAAATAAATAAATAAAAGATGAGGAGACTTTATATGAAACGAATGTTTGAATCAGTAAATAAGGGCAATTATGGCCCTATTTTGTTTGAAACAGTGATATAGTATGTTTTCAATGATGGGACACCTTTATTTTTACTTTCCGATTTGGATTAGGACGAATGGAAAGACGAAATTCAAGTGCACTATCCCAAATTTTATTTATTTTGATTTGGACTGGCAATGTCCTGAATTGAACCATTTATCCTAACCCCCGACAGAATGCATTACATTACTAGATAATTACTTAATGTACTTATTTTCAAGTCAGAATGAACCATCTCAAATGAATCGAGATACTATCACCATTGCTTCTTAAACAATGCTATCACTCAAATCTAAGGCTCCGCACAATCTGGCAACGATGATCCCGAAATGACACTGTTGGTGCATGCGTACATCTTGTTTTGATTTCGACTTGTCGAAACTCAAAGATTACCTAGTGTAACTGTACAGCCGCTTCGTTCTGCCCGTTAAGCTCCTGTCTGCTAAAGGTTTTTCAGTCGCTTATAACAGCAACATTATTGGATACACCCTATGAACTCAACTTCCCAACAACAATCGGTGACTGATGCCACATTAGTTCCCATATGCTCGGTATTTGTGAAATAATTATATATATAGGTAGGTAGTTGTTATCTTAGACATTAAACGAGTCCATGAATCGGTAAACTTTCTGATAAATTAAAGTCAGTCCTAATGAAAGAAGGTATCTGCTGTCAAATCATGAATGTCCTGCGAAGCCTCAAAGTGATTTTAATATTTTTCTCTGTTGCCCCCTGTTTAACCTTTTCGTTGAAGGTTTTTCCGCATTTTTGATTATCCCAGGATTTGAGGTTCTTAATTATGCAGATGACACTGCTGTTATATTATATCTTCGGTGAAACCTTTCAGGGAAGTCTTCTCTCAAGACTTCCAGGCATCAACTCAGCGTTAAAGAATGGAGCCGACGTATACACCTCACCATCTCGGCAGGAAATCAAAGCAATATGTTTTGACAAGAAAAAGATCCTGGTCATATTCTCCCTGCTATCCAAATTTTTGATAATGACATGGACCACTTTCAAAACATATTCGTTCAAGAGCTAAGACGACTATCAACGAATAGTTGTTATGTTGGACATGGCAAAGATCACTTCCTTAAATTATGTTAACAGTTCACAATGCAATTGTCCTTTCCTCATTGCGCGAATTACGTCTTGGGAATTTCAAAACTTGTTTTTAAAAACTATGTATATACAGGGAATTTTTTCAAGTGGGAGATGTGTTTACAAGAAAAGAAGTAAAATATCAAGTCTGTCTTATTAGATCGAATAGGTTGTATTTATAATATCTGCATGCAGTTAAAACGTTAAAAGATAAGAATATGCTGCGGTACCACTTCCCATGGGTACCTTCGTATTGGTCTGCGGACTCATTATACGGGAGTTCCTTATGGAATTGTAACTCGCGCATGTTCTATACAGGGGACGGCGTATTATCGTTTTGTGCAAATATCTGTTGAGAATTTATTCCTGACAATGGTCTCAAACGTCTAGTTTGGACTCACTGATGACGAATCCGGATATTAAAATAGATTCGGTCTGGCAGGCTGTCAAAAGATTAGATAACTCTCGAAAGAAGCTATAGGGTCAACTCAGCCAAATGTTCTCGGAGTTATGGGTATTTGAACTTAAAATATTGCGAAAATAAAATTTCAATTGGTATATTTGCGGAATCATTATAGGTGGATTTTACCCATACAATAATTCGACCTTCGTAATTGAGGTTCAAAGTTCATAAAACTGAGTTTCTAAGTTGTTTCTTTCAGAAGATGTTGTCTTCACAATCGGCCGTTGGGACGACGTTAAGTTGTTGTGTTTACGGTTGTCCCTCATGTCAATATATTCCGAAACGAACCACTTGAAAACTCGATTTTCGTGAATGAGTGAAATCCACCCAATAATGCTGCAGATATACCCATTCAAAATCTTATTTTTCCAATATTTCTGATAAAAAAAAGAACCTAGAAAATCACAGACGTGAAGTCAACAGCTTTTGCGCGCATGTTCAAAGGATAACACCAAAAGTGAGCATGCGCGCAAAAGCTGTTGACTTCAAGTCTTTACTTTTCTAGGTTTTTTCAATCAAGTACTCAATATATACATATTGAGTACTTGATTGAAAAAACCTAGAATAAAACCTCAATATATACATATTGAGTACTTGATTGAAAAAACCTAGAAAAGCAAAGACTTGAAGTCAACAGCTTTTGCGCGCATGCTCACTTTTGGTGTTATCCTTTGAACATGCGCGCAAAAGCTGTTGACTTCACGTCTGTGATTTTCTAGGTTTTTTACCCATTCACGAATTAGACCTTCGTAATTAAGCTCGAAACCTACTCTGCAAATATCGAGTTTCTAAGTAGCTTCTTTCGGAAGTTATTGTGTTTACGGTTGGCCTGACGGCCGACAAATTAGATCGAATTGAAATCCAGTAATTTATCGGGAAATGGTAGTTCGAATGTTTATACAGAATTTAATGAGGATAATATGATCAGAAGATCATAGAATATTGAAAAATTGAAAAAAAAATTCAACTTTTTTTCAAATTATTCTCATTACACGATCATCACGAAATTTCGCACGAAGATGTCCATCAGCATTTTCGAACTAGTTACCAAGTTTCAACATGATTGAATAAGTATTTTTCGAGTTATTCTGAAAAAACAACAATATCGAAAAAAAACACGAAATATCAATAATAATATTTTTCCCAATATCTCCGAAAATTATAATCGTATCAAAGTGAAATTTGGCACACTGTTGTGAAATATGAAGCTCAAGTTCTGCGCTCTCCGAATATAGTGAATAGTTCCCGAAAAAAATGATTTTGCGAAAAAAAATTGATTTTTAAATTTACTGACGGTATGATCTCAAAAAAATTTCGCAAAAAGGTGCGCGTCCTTATACTCCAACTAACTGCCAAGTTTCGAACCAATTGTTTCAGTGGTTCCTGAATTATCCCGAAAATATCCTCAAAATTTCTAAGAGGCTCTTACTCCGAAACCGTTCGGCCGATTTTGCCCATTAACGAACTTAACCGCCGCATTTTAATGGGCGATTTAACCTCAAAGTTACGGTTTGCTTAGCTCGCTTCGTTCGAAAGTTATCGTGTCGTCTGGCCGGCAGGACATAATCGATTTTGACACCGGATTCGTCGTCAGTGAGTTCATCTAATCGTTTGAGGCCATTTTCGGAAAAAAATGACAGCTTCAAGGTAAGTGCAGTATTTGGTATGGTCAGAAGATCTTCCGTCTGAAGATAAATTACTTTTGGCGGGTTGACTACCTGAAACAATTACTGCTTTGAGAACGAATCTGAACACTTGCGCAAAAGCTGCTGACTTCACGTCAGTGCTTTCATAGGACTTTTACGCTTGAACTTTCGTATAAACGCCGTCCTTTTCCAACAAATTAGATCGCTACTCGATCAGATATGTATTTTTTGAATATATCGCGTTTTTAGAATTCTTTTCGTAACTTCTTGTTCCTCTCTTCGCAGTACTTAGAGTTTCAGATTGAAAATTCCTCTCTTCGCAGTACTCACACTTTCAGATTGAAAATTTCTCAACATTAATCGAAAAATAATTCGAACACAAATCATCTTCTTTAATTGTGATGGCAATCGATGAAGAGTGGGAGCCACGACATTAATCAGAGTTCAAATTTACCATATGGATATAATGAAGCTGATATTCATCGTAACAAAGTATAAGGACGCATGTCGTGGTAAGGGATGTTTCAAAGTTTCCTGCTGCCCCACATTTCGATGTCGAGTGGAGATAAAGTTACCCGCTGCCATCCTTAATTCGAGTTAATTCTTTTTCGACTCATGTTCTGTGCCGTACACTTTTCACGGACTATTATGTGCGTTTTTCTATTTCTGAATCTGTAAGTTTATATATAATTTGTTGGAAGTTTTCGATTTTAGAAATGGGCGCGTATTATATTCGTTGATCATAGAAAAATCAGGAATAAAATGGAAAATTTGAATGAGTATTGATGGGAATTATTCAAGCACGAAAATGTGTGATTTCAAGAATCCAGCGGTGTACAGGAGTGAATAATATATTTAATTTTAAGGAAGAAGAAGAAAATAATATTCTATATTGAATACAAATAGAATATATCTATGGAAACAACTAGCGTACGCCTCCTAATCTACACATTCCGTCCCGTATTCGGTATCTCGTAAAATGGCGAAGGTGACGGGCCGATTTCTTACCGGGTAGAATCTGGGAGTTTTTCAAAAATACTCGGTTACTTCAGGAATTTGCATGTTTACGTTCATAAGATTTCGTGATGATTTTTTTCTCCTAGAAAAGTCGAAATAACCTCTGGTCATATTTAGACTTAGGTTAAGCTCTTAACAATTGACTTCTTATTCAATTGGTTATTATAGAACTAGTGAAGGCCATAAATTAATCCTAGCAATAGGTTTAGGTTAGATCAGTTGAGATGTTAGTGAAAAATTATCAGGAAAAGACATCAGCACAAGAACCACATTTTCTAGAGTTTAGAAATTGCGAAGGAGCTGAATCCGATCCCTTTAATGAAGGCCACATATACTCCATTCACTTTTATAATGTAGCCCGGTTGGCCATGATTTAGGTTTATCAAGTTTTTTCCCTTAAAACTGACGCAGGTTGGCACTCATGAAATATCGGCAATGTCAAAAGACGTTGCCAAATTTCAATTTCTACTATTATCAATACCAATCGATTCTAGATTTCCATACAAGAAAAAAGCATAACTGAATCTTCCAACCATGTTTATATACGTGAAATATTTCCAGTATTTACAGAGACAAAAGTTTCTTCAACATTCGCCAGGTCTTTGGAATTATTGAATTCAAATAATATTTTCTCAATTTCATTACTTTATCAATGTAGATTGACATTTGAAAAATAAGTAATTACTACGACCTCTTTGTAGAGAGGACAACGTTGCATAGCTATCTGACAGGAAAATGACTATAACCTAACATTTTCAAAATATACACGGTGAAATCTGTCACGATGTCATGGCCAACCGGGCTACATTATAAAAGTGAATGGAGTATATATGCGATAGCGATGTCCATAAAGTTAGCAGAGCCACTTGCACGGAAGTCAATAAAAAACCATCTCATTAATTGTCGTATATTTGCCGAGAATTTGTCGTGAAAGAAAAAATTTTGTCGCACTTCTAGTTTTTTTTAAGGGGTGGCTCTGATAACTCAATATTAAGTTAGCAGAGCCATTCTAAAATATGCATCGAATTCGATCAAAAATGTTATGAGTAATTGTCGAGTATTTGTCGAAGACCATCTAGCCTAGAAAAAACAGAAAAATGATTTTTTATAGCTTTTTTTATAGGTTTCAATGAAATGTTCTGGTTTCTTTGGAAATTTGTCAGATTTGGCAACACTGCATTGGTAAATTGATATTTCAGGTATGTTTTTCGTTTCATTATTGAGCGATATTGGGTTGTACATGTTAAATCTCCTATTTCCCGAGATGAACAATTTTCGTTTCAATGCTGAATAATGGAAATGTTCCATTCTCACGGATATACAGCATTGAAACGAAAATTGTTCATCTCGGGAAATAGAAGATTTAACATATACAACCCAATATCACTCAATAATGAAACGAAAAACATACCTGAAATATCAATTTACCAATGCAGTGTTGCCGAATCTGACAAATTTCCTAAGAAACCAGAACATTTCATTGAAACCCATAAAAAAGCTATAAAAAAAATATTTTTTCTGGTTTTTTCAGGCCAGATGGTCTACGACAAATACTCGACAAATACTCATAACCTTTTCGATCGAATTCGATGCATATTTTAGAATGGCTCTGCTAACTTAATATTGAGATAGCAGAGCCACCCCTTTTAAAAAAAACAAAGAGCGCGAAAAATTTTTTTCTTTCACGACAAATATGTTTTGGTCGTCCTTCAATCGTTCAGCTCATTTCCGAAAGAAAAAGTGGTTATCTAATTAACTCTCTTGTATCACAAAGTTACGTGGATATATATCCGTGAGAATGGAATATTTCCATTATTCAGCATCGAAACGAAAATTGTTCATCTCGGGAAATAGAAGATTTAACATATACAACCCAATACCACTCAATAACGAAACGAAAAACATACCTAAAATATCAATTTACCAATGCAGTGCTGACGAATCTGACAAATTTCCTAAGAAACCAGAACATTTCATTAAATCCTATAAAAAAGCTATAAAAAATTATTTTCTCTGGTTTTTTCAGGCTAGATGGTCTACGACAAATACTCGACAATTACTCATAACTTTTTTGATCGAATTCAATGCATATTTTAAAATGGCTCTGCTAACTCAATATTAAGTTAGCAGAGCCACTCCTCAAAAAAAAACCAGAAGCGCGACAAATTTTTTTCTCTCACGACAAATTCTCGACAAATGTACGACAATTAATGAGATGGTTTTTATTGACTTCTGTGTAAGTGGCTCTGCTAACTTTATGGACATGCGATAGCGATGGCGATCAGATGATTACATTGAACTAGTGGAGCACCACGCACTTGTCGCGACCCGTCTGCGTCCTGTCAGCGTTTGGTTGTGTTGTGACCGCATGACGTTAATCTAACATATTACCTTTTCTATGGATATTTCAATAGACAATGTGACGAAGCCTCTCGATCTGATCGCCTATATATGTTCCGGCAGATCGTAATCGTCATCGTGAACGGAATCGTGTATATGTGGCCACCACTTAACTGTGTCGTTTCTATGAATTTTTAAATGTATTCAGAATCATCACGTTCTTCAGTTTACTTGTTAGCGCTATCTCACAACCTTCATCCAAAGAAATCGAACTTTCGTCAGAATTTTTGTATTTCGAGTTTAAGCTCGCTAAGATTCACACCTTATTCTATTAGTATAGTATAGAATTAGTATAGTATAGAACTAGTACGCGCCCAGATCTACCTAGCGATAGATCAATCTTTACTGTAGATCTACTTAAACGATACCTACGTAGGAAGCGCCCAGATTTACCTAGCGGGTAGATTTGCGTTTTTGAGTAGATTAATTGAATAGTTGACTGAATTATTAAAAACGAAGCACACTGTTTATAAATTTACAAAAAATCAGTAGCTAATGTAAAATTCGATCACAGTTATCGTCTATCCTCGAACTGAATTTTGACCAAATCGTGTATGTATTTTTGTGAATATTGAAATGATGAAATTTCAAATGCGTTCATCTACTGAACCGTTTGGCGGATTTTGTTCATTCCGAACTTAACCTTCGAATTCAAACTTTAAACCTACCCGGAAAATTTCGACTGTCTAAGTTATTCCTTTGCAAAGTTATCGTGTTTACAGACACGATTTAGTCAAAATTCAGTTTGAGGATAGACCCTAACCGTGGCTCCACATGCAAACATAAAATTGACTATAAAATGAAAATTCAATTTCTCAAAACGACACCAATAATACTAAATAGATATATCATCGCATGAAAAATTCATATTTCAACATTGAACAACGTTAAAAAAAATTTCTTGGATAAAATCCGAAAATGTTCACTATTCCAATTCAATATTCAGTAAACATATGCATGTGCATTTTACAGGAATTTCCAATGTCTCAAATTTACTGAATTTCAATATTTCTAGTACATCACTCTTCGACCGAGAATTACGGTATTATGAACATTTAAATTTTCTGTTTCATTAATGGAGATGACCAATTCATAATTGACATATTAAAATATGATTGAGTAACCAAGATATCATGTTTTCCAAACAGGACAAATGCAAAACTGCATATTGAAGTAATTTTTTATTTATCGATTATTGACAATGATAATAAAGTATAGTTCAATAGAATACATTGGGTGATACACAAAAATTCCAAAAAAAAGATAATTGAATGAATGAGTTCAAGTAAACTTGTTCATTAGAGAAGTGTGTCAGAGGTTTATGTGAAGAATTCATCAGTTGATAGACTTCATCAGATATGTTGCATATTACGACTCAAGAAGTTTCACATTGTTTTCAAACAATATCTGCATAAGCCTCTATATACCATCTTCTATCTTGATGTTGTTGGTGCAACTTCATTTGTAATTTTTCTCAAAATAGTTTCAGAAAATGGCAGATATCCTGTGAACTACACGAAATTATCAAGATTACCTTGCAGAATAGATACATTTCACTTCAGAATATTTCATCTCATCTCATATAACGCATACATTAGAAATTATACCCATATACAGAAAAATTAGTAGTTACTTGAAGGTGGTATGAATTTCAACTTAAAAAAGCTTGATTCTCACTATACATTCTGTAACCTTCCCATTTTATCTAGGAAAAATATTATAAGGTGTAAATTAATTGATGTATCCTTCCCGGTTATGTTCCATCCCCATGCCATTTTTGCCAACCAAATTTTGATGTAGCAATATGGAAGGGATACATGAGTGTTACGGAACATATACTGAGGCTCAACCTTACCTGCCTATTGTGTATATAAAATTTCATACGTTTCTTGATAATGTGATCTTCTTACTCACTATCATTTCTATTATCAATTGACATCAAATGTTACATCGACTTGTGATTTTTGAAGATCAACCTCTTGCGAATAGTAAGAATCTATTGAATATTCCTGTTTCATTCACAATTATGAATAAATATACCAGGGGTACAGTATCATACAGTCTTGTCCTACACCAGCTGTATATTATTGAAACCATCTATAGATTACATAGTATTTCTGCAATTTCCACTTCTCAAAATCTATAGAGTTTCCTTTTTTTCTCATAATGATGATAGTCCATCTTCTACAAAGTATGCTTGATTAAACCTAAGAATGTGATACATAAATTTGCCATGATCAAGTTTCCAATTTATCAGAACATTAGATATGATCCATATCACCACTCACCATAAAACTTAAATGGTTCAACATACATGAATTCTCAGGGGGAGGATAGAGAGATTCATAAAACATTCTACAGTCCTTTAAAGGCTTTCTTCCTTTGTATATGCTTAATACTTGGATGGCATAACACTTCAACAACATGACCTCACATATCTCAAAACTGCAAAAATATCATACTTGATGCATTTGCTTAAGGAAAATAACATAATAATGTATACCTTTGACGTCGAGTTAATCTCCAACATTTCAAATATATATGGCAATGTGATGTTTTTTCGACGAATTCTGGATGAGCATTCTGATTCTTATCGTAGCCTTGAACCCATTCTAAACATTCTTCACTTTATGACTTCAATGATACAGAAACTTTCTAATGTCCAGTTCATTTAAAATATCTGACTCACCTGAAAATAAATATTTCCTCATGATATTCAGGTTGGAAAAACCTGTGATAAGTTAAAGTATCTTCAATTGTAGGTAATACTTACTGTTTCCTCTCGTGAATGTAGCATAAGGTTATAATAACTTTCTAAAATTATACCGATAACTCGACTTTTTCTTGAAAAAGTCATTGTTAGAGTTGGAATTAGGCAGTATTGACCATGATTGATACTTCTAAATGCATTTCCATTCGTTACTAACTTTATTTTCGTCAATTTCAATGTAGCTTCCACATAGGATGCTATTTTGACGGCAAATTAGAATTGATGTTAATGACAATTGACATAAACATAACGCTGGTTCGGCTGGAAAATATTGACGGAAGTACCCGATCTTTGCCGACGGTCAAAGCCTACGATGCTTAAGTTTTCGGCGAAATCGACAGAAATTCGAGGTTCGACGTTGCCATATATTCACTGTCGCAAGAAATTCTACCTCCAAAGCGAGCCCGAAGGCGGCGGAGATAGCCGATCTCGGCCGAGTCCACAGAAGAATATGAAATGGACAATTTTTACCGGATTTTCTTAGAAATGTCACTTTTTTCCATCATTCCTGTAAGAATACGAAAGTGGGAATCAAAAAAAGAGGCCCGCTACGCCACAATTTCGTCTTTCGTCTTTCTGTTCGTACCAAAAAACTCTACCTAGCTTGAACCCAGCGACCAAATGCTTTCCTGTGGTTTTGCACCTTTGGGAAATATCGATATTTTCGTTATTTTTCGGGAATTTTTTAAAAGTATCTCTCGATTTTTCCGCGATGAAAGATCAAAAGTACGGGAAATTTCGAAATTTCCTCTTTCTAATCACGTTCAGATATCACACCAAGACTCCCCGGAAATATCAGAAAAACTCTCACGAACATAACCCTTTCTTAGCAAAAGTTTTTCTTGATCTCCTGCAGTGGTTTCCGCGGTGTTGCCTGTAACGCGTTTAGTATTATAGATAATTGGGATAAAACGTTTGCACTGTTGCTAGAAATATGTCCTTGTATAGTACGAGTATATAGCTTGGAATAAATTCAGCAAACAAATGATATTGTTAGAAATTTGCTCAAGGAAATCAATTGAAATTTCAAATAAGTCTCTTTCTGGTGTAAGAAGATATACAGTGTGTCCCAATTTAAAAATATGACGTTATCTAATATTTTTTTAACTACCAATCCCACTTTTGCGCGCACGTTCTGGTGAACAACGTCCTATCGTTTTGTACAAATGTCTGTAATTTTCGAATTTTTCCCGAAAGTCGTCTTAAACGACTAGGTTGCACTCACTGATGATGAATCCGATGTCAAAATCTATTCGGTCCCACCGACATTCCGGCTGGCCGATGACACGATAACTGTCGAAACAATAAAGCTAGCAACTTGAAAGTCTTAAATTAGGCCGCGCATTAGAATAAGGCATCTGAGTCCGTTAATGGGACAAATCGGTCGAATGGTTTCGGAGTTATGGTCGTTTGAAATTTCAGATCAATTTCCTGATATTTCAGAAACTACCTATGCGATTGAATTGGAACTTGACAGTTAGTTGAAACATAGTAATGCATACCAGAATTTCGTTGAGATCATGGTGTCAGTAAATTTCGGACAAAATTTTTTTCGAAATTTTTTTTCGACGTTTTTTTCGAATTTTTATTTCTCTTCGGAAACTGTTCGCTGAACCCGGAAAAACTACTACTCATACCTTGAACATCATATTTTACAGAAGTGAACCAAATTTCATCTTGATAATTTTTGGAGATGTTGAAAAAAAATATATAATTAATAATTTCGGGTTTTTCCTCGATGTCGTTGTTTTTTCCAGAATAACTCGAAAAATACTGATTCAATCGCAATGAAACTTTGCAGCTGGTTTGGAAATGCTTATAGGCAACTTTGAGCAGAATTTCGTGCGGATCGTGTCATTAGAACAATTTGAAAAAAAAAATCAAATTTTTTTTTCGAATATTCAATATTCTCTGATATTCTGATCATATTATCCTCATGATATTCTGTATGAACATTCGAACTGTCATTTTTCGATGAAATACTGGATTTCAATTCGATCTAATCTGTATTTTTGGAAATGATGGAAAAATGAAATTTTGAATGGGTATCTACGAAATCATTAACAAAATAACTTCCGAAAGAAATTACTTAGGAACTCGATATTTGTAGAGTAGCTTTGGGGCTTAATTACGAAGATTGAATTCGTGAATGCGTAAAATTCGCCCAATTTATCTGCAGACATACCCATTCATAATTTCATCTTTTCAATATTTCCAAAAATACAGATTAGATAGAATTTAAATTCAGTCGTTTATCGAGAAAAATCTAGAAAAGCACTGACTTGAAGGCAACAGCTTTTGCGCGCATTTTCAAATTCGTTGGTAAAACTGTCATTTCCTTTGAACATGCGCGCAAATGCTGCTGACTTAACGGCAGAGCTTTTCTAGATTTTTTTTATAACTTTTATTGAAGGGTACGTAGGTATGTCAAGTCAGGCATGTGTATCAAATATCAGACTCTATTCAATTCTAAAAGTAAGAAATTTTACAAATCTTAGGGATATTGTCGGTTAATGGACATTATTTTGGGCGTCTATTGTTTTTGAATTGATATTGGATAGATAGTGGTAGACATAACATATTTTTAGCGACAAATGTGTCCTTTTAAATAGATACAAAGGCTGATGATACTTTTGTTCAGGGGAGCACTAATTCAAGAATACAAAAAAATGAATAAGGATTTTGAATAGGATATTACCAGATGTCAATTATCGTATTTTTTCATATTTTCCCACTGACCTTTTTCATGAAATAAATCCCTTTTGTTCCAGTTATTGTCTCCACCAAAATCTGAGCAAACAAAACAAATAAATGCATCTTATATACATCCGCATAAATATAAAGTATCTTCGTGAAGATTTGCTTGAAACTTCCACGTAAACCCCGCCAGATTCTTAAATCCTGGTCGCACTTGATTTAAATTCAATACGGACACAGATCGTTCATTGTTTTTAATATTTACCTTACCGCCAAACTGAAAGAGCTAAAATATAATTTCGTTAGATCACACATTCTTTTTGCGAGTCCAAATCTCCGAAGCAAAAGTTCACAAAACTAAACAATTGGCACCTACAAAAAACCTTTTTATTCAGCGTTACCATCTGGAATCTGGAATCTCACAGTGCTACAGTCCTGAGGTAACATCGTCTACGACTAGACACGTTCCATGGTAACCAGCGGTTTCGCTTGGGCGTTCGAAATAAAGCCCAACATAGAGCGCTTAATGCAAATGTAATTATTGTGAAATATTGATGAGCTAGGTAAAATTGTTTCAATCTTAATTGAATCTAGTTTGGGGAGAAAAGGACGAATAATTGCATATACAAAATAGTTGGTTATATATTCACAAGGGCGGCTAGCCTCCAGCCTACCCTCAGCAGCGACCTAGGTAAGTTTATCTAGTGTTGCAAATTGGCGAAAGAGCCGCGTATACGGATATCCTGAGGATGAGGTATAGACGAATTCGGATTTCCCTGGGATATACTAATATCTCTGCTCGATATCCCAAGAACATCCTCAGGATCTTATTGTGCTATCTGGGTAGTCAGTTCTTCAGTAGGTTTAGATCAAATTTCTAATATTTCGAACTGAATAGAGGTTTCCTTTCGGCAGGATTGTGTAACATGATATAGCTTTTAAGAATAGTCAAGAAAAGTAGGATAACCTTTGAATGAATGGTCATATCTAAAATTCGCCACACGCGGTATAACATTTTCTTACACAAAAAGAAGCGCGCAATTTGAAATGCTGTCCAAGCATTTTTCAGCGAAAGGACTCTATTTGATCTATTGAATTTATTCCAAGTTCGCCACTCGCACTGTATTTTACGAACTTTACTCAAAACTAGTAATCTGCTACATATGGTAAAATTGAATAGAGATATAATTCAGAAAGATATATATGTCTTCATTTTATAACCTAGTGAAATCTATGGTCTCAGTTCAGACTTTACAGTTAAAATAACTATACTCGCTGTGTGTCTAATTGTTCAAAAAGTGATATGGGGAACATTGAAACGAATTCAAGAACGTTATAAGGATTGGATGTTTGTGACGCACAATTTGAAATGTTTGTTGGTCGAGGGAAGAAAAATAAGTACATTTGATTCTGTGTATGCGCATATGGTGAATTGGTGTTTATTAAGTTCACATGCAGAAATTGGGTCATGGATTCTGCAATAAATTCTGAGAAGTTAGTAAAATGAATAGATATGAAAATTGTATGGGATGGGAATGACAACATTGGGTGTCAGCCCCCTTCCTCACGCCCCTTCCGGAAAAGTGCTCTTGATTGTTTTTCAGTAGCGACTATAGTTGTACGTATCCCTGAAACCAAATGAACACACAATTTTTAAGTAATTGATCATTCATACCTATTATTTATTCGAGTTGAAGTGGAACTGAAAAATATTGGATGGTGCATTTTGCATTGTTCCAAGAATATATAAAATGTTTCGGTCTTTTCATTTCGTTGGTCCGAAGATTTTTAGTTGGTTTTGTTTCTGTTTCATTATCTTTTTCGTTTGAATTGTAAATCAGGCTTAAAAGCGTTGGGCAATGAGATTTATCTGACTGGAACATAGAAAATAGATTAAAACCGAACGAGTTCACTCGATTCAGGTTTCCACTACAATCATTTAAAAGTAAAGCGAAATTTTCCGTAATACCACAAGAAATATCTTTTAATACTGATGTACTACTATATTTTTCATTGCTTGCGAAGGTTAAAAATTTTAAATGACGGAATTAAAAATAATATCCATTAGCATATAATGATTCAAGTTGAAAACTTGAGAAAAAGCAATCCGAAAAATGAAAAATAAAAATTATACCTCCTCCACACAGTCAAAAAGATGAGAAATTTAAACACAAAAATATAATATAAAAATTATACCAGACACAGTATTTCATAATTATTCAGGTGTTTTCTAGGCTTTCACTCCCAATATCTGAAAAGAAACTATTAAAAATAAAAAAAATTTATATTTATAGCCCCTTGGACAAAAGTCCCAAAAAACGAAAATAATCGAAACGAATAATTCTTCTTTACCCGTTTGTCTGATGAAGGAGTCTGATTTAGACTCTGAAACGTTACATTTCACCATGTTGATTGTGTGCTATATTCCAATATTTTTCTTTAGGCAACTTTTCTGCTGAAAACTACCGTTAATAAATAATAATTTTTTATAATTCTTCTTCGGATATTGGGAAACCTAGAAAACACCTGAAAAGTAATGCCAAATCCTCCCCCAAAATATTCTTTAATCGATGAATTGTTTCATATTTTATGAAAGATGAAACACTTCTGTGTAGTATTATTTTTGTCAGTTGTTATAATTTTAAATTCTGTCATTCAAGACCTAGTAGGTTCAAGGACAATAAAGTATATCACAAGAAAATGGAAGTTTTACAGAAAAATTTATATTATTGAATGGTTGAAAACAGATTTTGATCATGTCAGTCTCTCGCTCTAAGCGAGATAAAATGATTTCAAATTAAAAAAAATACTTGAATTTTTTCCCAGGAAACAGTCTGTGCGATGCATTCATTGTATCTTCTATGAGTTCATAATGCTTTGCTTTGTAGATATCAGAAATATCCTGGAGACCAGTGCTGAAGCCTTCAAAAAAGGTGAAAAGTGAAAAAAATAATAGTAGGATTAAACTCATTGGAAAAGGACGAGAGTATTGCGAAAATGAAGGGAAAAATAATTTAGAGCTGATCTGAAGTCGGGAAGTGGAGGGTGGTGAATGTTTAAGACTACACGGTTAATATCAATTTCCGGCAAAACAAAGTTAAATGGAGTAATTGTAGGTGATAAAAAGATCCGCAACGTTCGTATCTGTATTTTTCTTACATAACCTCGAAATTTCGCTGAAAAATTAAAATACCTTAGTTTGAGGTTTTTATTTTTATTTTTCACAAAAAAAAATTTTTTCACGAAATTCAGAGAAAACTTACCTTTTTGTGTTCCGAATACACTGTAATATTTTTGATTTAATATATCTACTTATTTGTTCGGCGTATTTCGACTTAATATTGAGAAAGCACCCTATCTTTCGATAGAAAAGGCGTGAATCTTGTTCATTGAAATCTATTTTTTCTGGTCGTGTAAAAAATAACCATTTCTGTGGTGAGTTTTCTTAGAAAATGCAAAAATATACTGCTATAGGTAATTAACAACCAAAAAATTCATAAGGTTAATATTCAACAAGACATCTTCAAATGAAATGCGTTGATGCCTGTTACTGCATATTATTTTTTAAGAAAATTTACCAAAGTAATGAACATTTGTTCACACCATCTGGAAGTAGAGAGAACAAAAAGCTGTTCAACTTTTTTGAAAGAGAAGATATTTTGACGTGAGACTTTTCGATTGAAAATTGGGATGCTTTTCAATATATATACTCAAAAAAAGGCGAGAGATGCAATATTTATTTTATCGAAAATTACAGTATATTTTAAACGTAAAAAGGTAAGTTTTCACCGAAATTCGTGAAGAAAATTTTTTTTTGTGGATAAAAATGAAAAACCAAAAAGTTGGTTATTTGAAATTTTCACACGAATTTTGAGGTTATGTGAAAGAAGAGAGAATACAAAAGCTGTAGACCTCTCATCACCTGTAACTTTGCCTCTTTACTTTTTTTCATAGGACTTGTACTTTTGCCGGAAATCCAGATTAAGCGGATTTTATCCGTAAACAACCACTCCCTTTCTCTTTCCGACCTCAGATCACTTCTGAATTATTTTTTCTTTCATTCGTGTTTCATTCCCTTCCTTTTCTAATGGGTTTCATCATACTATTATTTTTTTTTGGTTCGTAAAAATGATCGACCCTGGTCTATAACAGCAGTTTTCCCACGATAACATTTCATAATTGACTGAAAGTTTGAAAGATTTCAAGCGATTATCAGTTGCCTATATTGGAAATGTAGGGGAAACGCAACTCAATAAGAGCTGAAACGTTTGTACAGAATGATAACCAGCAAATGGTACTGTTAGTAGAAGTTAGTAGACTAACTGAACAGAAGACCGATTTTCCCTTTTTTTTATTTTGGCGAATGAGGTATTTTTGTATTTTCATTTATTGACGCTCTTACAAACTCACAATAAGTCCCGATGGAGAGAATCAAAAGCTAATAGCTTCTGCAAGTTGGCAATCAAATACACAGTCGGATTTAAATTTTCATTCGATTCTGTTGATGGCAGTTGGAATTAAGGTCTGATTTCGTCCGAGTCCATTCTACCGATTCAGGCGTATTGAGAGTAGCTATCGTTTAATTCGTATCTTTCCTAAGCAATAATGTATATTCGAGGTACTCCTATTCGATAACATCATATTTAAGAAGTTCATAGATCTGTCACGAATTTTCTACCCGAACGTTTGGATTGAAACTTGGCTGTTAGTAGAAGCATAACGAAGTGCAACTTTTGCCGAATTTTGTTGAGATCATATGGTCCATAAATTAAAAAAAAACTTTTTTCGAGAACTATTCATCAGATTTCAACATCACTCAGAAGTTGAACCTTATCACAGCCAGTGTATCAAATTTCGATTGAATACGATTAAAATTTCCGGAGATTCTGGAGGGAAAAAATATGTCATGAAGCCTTTGAAGGTTTGCGAGGTAGCTTCAACCTCTTTGGGACAGTGTCACGTTTCGTCCCGGCTTAGTTTGGGGGAACTCGTCAGGGCATGCACCAAACTAGGCCGTTTACATGCCTACGTGAGTGGACACCACTTGTGAGGACCACAAGGGAGTGTACCAGACCGTTGGGGATGAGCGTATATCCGAGATCTTGAGAGGATCTAACCGGGACAGCGTGCGTGCTAGCGCCCCCTGTACGCTGACCGATGATGTGGGCCAAGCGTTACAGGCAGATAACGCAGGATACTTAAGACGCAAGATGGTACTGCGCGCGCGACTTAAGTAAGAGCTGAGAGAGGGCGCTCGCTACAGTCAAATTACGTTTTATTGGTATCGTTGTATTTTGTGACAAGCTGAATAATGCCGAGGAACAACAAAATTTCGTTAGGATCGTGTCATTAAAACACTAATACTGTTATGATACATATTGTTTGATATAAAAAATGTACTGCTCATCTCAAAAGAATATTAGAACAATTCGAAAAAAAATTCAGTTTTTGTTCAAATATTCTATATTCTGCGATCTTCTGATCCTATTATCCACACGAAATTCTATATGAATCTTCAAGCTGTCATTTTTCAGTCAATCGCAGAATACATTTATTTGAAATAGAAATGTTAACCTTTTTTTCAAATTTTTCTAATGACCCGATCATCACAAAATTTGTTCATCAGCATTGATAAAGAATGCAGATAGAGTTATCTCAAGTCATTATAACACTATTCATTAATTTAAGAATAAGGATTTATTCTCCGAAATACGCCCTTTTCGAGATATTCAGTATCTATATGATGTTAATAGGCATGTAACCATGGCATCGTATGTGCATATTGTGATTCGTTCCGATAAGTACATTCGATGAGATAACCACTAACAATGAATATTGTGCTGAGTAGTTAATCGAGATTTTGAAAATGAGCTCCTATCAACCTTTACATTAAAAATCTGTTTTTTTTTCAATTTTCACAGTCGCGATCCTAACAAAACTTCCCAAGCAGCAACGCGTCAATATTCTACAACTAATTGCCGAGGTTTCAATTCGAAAGCTCAAGTACCTAGTTTCTGAGATATTTAGGAAATAACCTCAAAATTTCAAATGCCCCAAAATCGTTCAGCTGATCTAGCTTTTTAACTAGCTAAACCATCTCATTTTGATATACGCAACCCTGAAATTTTCAAGTCGCTATAGATTCTCTCTTTTCAAAATTATCGTGCTTACAGCTTGCCGTACAGAATCCATTTTCACGTCGGATGCTTCATCAGTGAGTCCAACCTTGTCGTTTGAGACTATTTTCGGGAAAAAGCTTCACACACATTCGGACAGAACGACAGTATGGTAGAATATGCGCGCAGAAACAGTGGCTTGCAGATTTCAGCATATAGGAAATCTTTTTTTTCATATGGCATACCTGTATGTGTGAATTATTGAATTTTTGAAATATGTTTTCGGGATTTCGAAAATATTACATTATAGTTTGCTATGCGAAGTCAAAATAATTTGAATCAATTTCAAGCGATAGACCAGGAGGTTTTTGGTTACTTGCGGTTCACTGTATTGGTTATAAGTCGAAAGATAACCTGACATAACAACAAATAACCACCGCCTCTATGGCTTGAATGCATTGGTAAAAATATAAAATACAATCTCCTTTTTGGTTTGAAATCTTACCTATATCTGTCCAATGTGACAGATAGTTTCTGAAATAACTCATGATATTTTTGTAGGATACGATATACGCAAGTATAAGTATCGGCATTCTATTAGATCAGCAGTTTTACGATATGGCTAAAAAACAACAAAACATTCTAGGGCTCCAACTTCGAAATCGTTGGTCTACCAAAAACATTTCGAGACGAGATTTTCTCTTTCGTAAATTAAAGTGTTTACGTCTAGATGGACAGGATTGAACTCGATTCTTAACCAGTGAGTCCAACCTTGTCAAGACCAACTCAGACCCATAATTCGAGAATGATAAAGCTCCTGTACCTCGAATAAGCGCGTTAAAATAATGTCCATAGATTTGAATTGACAATTTCGTCGTCCACCATTGTAATCACATCTTGAGGGAAATATGTATCTGCTCACGTTTTCAGCCATCTCAGCTTATTCATATTTCCCGCTGTTTCGAGGGACCGTTCATGTAAAACAACTCCAGAGTCGGGTTGTAACCGCAAAAGTTTGGTAACGATTGTGGCAGTTCACAACTGATTCATGACGTCATAGAACCTGAACCGACAGAGTAACCGATTTCGCTTGATTGAAATCGTTTAGACCCAATTGCACCGTTTTCGTCTTAAGCTTCAGTTAGTTTAACGACGATAAACTTATTAAACTCTGGTTTAAAAATTCGGCTTGCACCGAGGCTGAACGTAACTAGATTAAAGTTAATCTACAAATCTGGTTACTTCCTCATAAATTGGTACTTGTAACTAGCCTCATGTTGTTTATTTTAACCCTAATTGATGAAATATTCTAATTCGAAAGATCAAAAGATGAAACCTATTTTAATGGGTTACCTCTACCATATTTCGATAGGTTATGGAAAATCAAGATGCATCTATTGAAAAACCCACTGAAAAAATATATGACAGACTTTATAGCTTTCAAAAAAATATTGCATGTAATGTTCCTGACTTGTTTATTATCATTAAGACTAGGGATTTCTCACCACAAACCTGTGCTTTTACTTCTGCATCAGACTTTCAACATTATTCAAATTTATAGTTATATACTCAAGTAAACTAATATTTTGTAATATCATGAGATTTAAGCTTCTGCATGGATTTAAATCCTGGCGTTTGTAAAATTTATAAATAAATAGTATTGATTTATCCAAAACAACTTTCGGATAAAGAACGGCTTACCCAAGTGTAGACTTTCTATTGAATTATTTTGTTTGTAATAAGTATATTATGTATTGAGTTAATGAAAGAAGATAATGATAATGAAAACTCTGATGTGGGATCCGCAAAATAAAAAGTATTCTTTATAATTATCGAAATATTATGTACGGATGGATTGACGAAGGTTTGAAGATCGACTATGACTGGGATGCAATTTCTTTCATATTCATTCGTTTGTAGTTATGTTGTAGGTCCAGTTAATCAATAATCGAGGATAATGATTGCACAGAGACAGCACCTGCACAATATTGAAGAAGTATAAGATAAATTTCCAGTAATATGTCACTGAAGAAAATAGTACTGAAGAATCTTCATGAAACTATGTTTTATCATTCCAAATATGTCTTCGATTTCGTTCTGCCATTCGCTCTTGGAAATAAATGAGGATATCATTGTAACTTTTTCATTTCAAACAGTTGAAGGCTTATAAGAAGTCATTGAGTTTTGGAACTGAATAGCAATACTGATGTTAATTCTTCATGCTTTAAAACATACGAATCAATGCCTACTGATGCCAGTTTCTCTCTACATCATTTTTCATGAATATCATCTGAAATTCGATAACTTTTAATCAAAATTTGATTATCAACTCTACGAGTTCTTCATCATTGTTCAATGTAAACAAGAAAAATGTAATCAAATTGGAGGTTACGCCCAGAAAAATGTCAAACTTGTACGAAATCGCTCGAAAGTAGGGTTAGATTCCGAAGCTTATCATTTATCCTTTCCCCCCCAAATTCCAGGGTTTAAATTTAATAGCCAGTTAAGGCCATTACACGTAGATTACGTGACGGAGCAAGATAATTTTTTACCTAAACCTTGGTTATGGTCTTAATCTATGGTTTTGTAATACGGTGCAAGTAGCCTTTAGACCAAAAGGATTGGTTACTCGCTTGTCTAGTTATGAAAATGACAACGTCAAATTGTTTTTCAACGTTTAATAACCCAATGAAGGTATAAGATAGAAGTAACATCTCTTATATTTTTGGGATCAATAATATACAAAAAATATTCTTGCATCTCCAGAAATCTGCACGCCACTATTTTTTTATTACATTTTATCGAAATTGAATCATAACCCAACAACATTAATTCGATTTTTTTTTCTTTATGTGCAATAATAACGATCGGAGGCAGGTAGATAATTTTAAATTGATTAAATTCGTAAAACTCAAAGAATCTCTCCGTATATTGCTGATTTCCACTTAAAGTTCCCCCTGTTCGTCATTGCCAACCCTGTATAACTCTCAAGAAATGAATGCATATTTTTCTTCTAAGAAAAGAAGTATTCAAACAATCAAAAAGTGCAAAACGAGAATTCTGCATGCAGAATTTTTCACGAAAGATTATTATCAGAAACTCTAGAGGGAAGACAATGGAATATTAAGGTGCTAATACTGAATATTCACCCCAAAAGAAACCACTTCATGGACCCTTCACCTCATTGAGATCCAAATGCAATGTGGCCTACTTTTCAAAAGCCAAGAATCGATAGACTCCTCAATCTATCGAACAAAATTGAGGGCTAGATCAGCAGTTCTGCAAGTGGCAAAGTCGGTCAATTTGGCATGCTCGAATTGATATTCATCAATTATTCTTGTGGAAATTTCCATCTAGGCTTGTGAGAGTCTTTTATTCGAAAGATTCTTCGGTCATTCATATCATATATTTGTAATTTTTCTCGTTTGATGCTACTTGAGTATCTCAGGAGCCATCCTATAGATTCAGGAAATGGTGAACCTATGTTCATGATGTATGAAAACTCATGTATGCTCATCTGTGATCGTATTTACCAATGATGACGTCGCTTTTTGCGCGCATGTTCTAGGGGAACAGCGAGCTATCGTTTTGTCCAAATGTCTGTAATTTTCGATGATTGAGCTCAAAAATGTTCTTAAACGACTAGGTTGGACGAATCCGGTGTCAAAATCGATTCTGTCCGGCTGGCCGTCACCACGATTACGGACGTACGGAGAATGCTATCAACTTGAAAATTTCAGGAAGGGTTGCATTTTGAAATGCGAATGTAAAGTACGTTGATGGGCCGAATCAGCCTTATTGTTTTGGAGTTATAGCCATTTGAAATTTTGAGGTTAATTTCCTCATATTTCAGAAACTACTGAAGCGATTGGAGTGAAACTTGACACTTAGTTGGAGCATAAGAACGCGCAACTCTGAGAAGAACTTCGTTGAAATTGAATGGTCACTCAATTCAAAAAAAAAATTTTTTCAAACTATGGTTCATATTCTAGAAAAATTTCAGTTATACCTTGAAATTCATATTGTGTATTGCAGTGGACCAAACTTCAATTCGATACGGCTATTAGTTCCGAAGATATTGGGAAAGAATATGTAGAATTTCGTGGTTTTCTTCTCGATATCGTTGTTTTTTCGGTATAACTCAAGAAATACTGATTCAATCATGATGAAACTTCGCAGCTAGTTCGAAAATTAGAACAATTTGAAAACAGATTCAATTTTTTTTTCAAATATTTGATGTTCTGTGATCTTCTCATCATATCATCCTCATTAAATTCTGTATAAACCTTCAAACTGTCATTTTAAGTACTGGATTTCCATTAGATCTAATCTTTTTTGTTCCTGAAAATATTGAGAAAATTAATTTTGAATGGGTATATCTACGGAGTCATTGGTTGGATTTACGCATTCACGAATTCGGCCTTCGTAATTAAGGTCTAAACCTTCTCTACAAATATCGAGTTTCTAAGTTGTTTCTTTCGGAATTTATTGTGTTTACAGTCGTGCTTTGAATTTATATAAAAAAATTCCAGAAAATCACTGTCGTGAAGGCAGCAGCTTTTGCGCGCATGTTGCCGAAGCGCTCATCCACATTGAACATGCGCGCAAAAGCTGCTGCCTTCACGGCAGTGCTTTTCTAGATTTTTTCATTCAAATCCAAAGCACAGAATGTATATTTCCTTGTATTTCAATCTTGCAGACATCACTTTTTTTTCAGATGAGTACACCATGTTTTTTAGATCATGCCAATAGTGTTAAAATGGTATTCTGACGTCCGTCCATTTAGTGGTTTCCGAAGTAGACAGTGTCAGTTTGAAATTGAATGGAAGTAGTAAGAATCTATTTCGTCCACGAACATTGAGCAATTTATATATTCCGATGGCTCTTGTTGAGGAAAAATTACAGTCATTATAATAATCTGTGGATAATAGGCGTGTAAAATGAATATTATACACTCCATGCATAGATCAAGTGAAAATTTTGACTTTTCTCGTAAGCTTGACAATTTCCAGCAGTCACAGAGAATGAATTTGATCATTTTGACAACTCTATTTCAGGTTGTAGAAAATGCAGAATTATTCCAATTTAACCAATGAAATCGTGGACAAAGAATAGTATGTAACTCCCATAAAATTGCTATAATTTCCTTGGGTGATTCCCTGCGGCTCGTGTCGCAAACTTCACCCTCGTGAATAATAGCAGTCATTATATGCTCGTTGAATTATATTTTATTATCGTACTACTGTCAAAACTTGCAAAGAAATAACGAGTTTTCCAAAAAAATGCTAACAATTCTTTCTGAGCTAAAAACGAAAAATCGAAAGAAAATAATTCTAAAAATTTCTTCCATGTCTGATGTAAGAGTCAGATTTGTACTTTGAAACGTCGCAGTTTGCTTTGTTTATCGTTTGCATTATTCCTGTATTATTAATGAGGCAATCTGTTTCCAAAAATCTGCTCTTAACAAATAGTTCAATCCTGCAATCCGTGAGGGATTATTTTGTTTTTCAAGGTTTATATCATATAGTAAAATGCTATTCACAGGTATAATATTTTTCCTGGATTAGTTTGTTTCATATATATCTGCTACAACTTTCGAGAAGCCAACTAATTTAAATAATTCCCTTTCTTCGTTGATGCAGCAAATCCACATCAAGAACCAGAAGAGAATTGTAAATTTTCACTAGAGAACAGTAACAAATTCAAAGGAATCCTAAAAAAGCGCTGACGTAAAGTCAGTAAAAACGTTCGGTTATTAGGCGCTCTCGATTGGCCTTTGGTTTATGACAGCGGTTCAGTTTTTGGTCCAAGTTGTGACGTCAGATTGAATAGTGAAACGAATGGATTGGTTAGCAGTTACGGTTGACATCGAAGTGTCTAACCTAACCTATTTTTGGCGTCTGCCGTATCTACTAATTAACAAAGATCAACGGTGGATCGTAACACAATAACTCTCGGAAGAAACATCTGAAAGACTGAGAGTCGATATTCGTTGAGAACATTTGGATCTTCATTACGAAGGGCCGAATTAGTGAAAGAGTAAAATCCCACCAAGGTTTCCGCAGATATACCTACCCATTCAAAATTCAATTTTTCCAATATTTCCAAAAATGTAGATAAGATTGAATTTGAACCCAGTACTCGATTGAAGAATAATAGCTCGAAGTTTCATGTACAATTTCGGGAAAACCATATGATAAGAATATAGCAAAATATAAAATATTATCAAAAAGATTATGAATTTTTATCCGAAATTCCGCATCGCCATTTGCCAACTTGTTATCGAGTTTTATCATGATCGGATCAGTAATTTTGATTTATTTCGGAAATGAAGATACCGAGAATTGTAGAAAATGTCCGAAAATAAAAAATCGAATTAAACTTTTGTTGAATCGCAATTGATTAAATGTTGATTATACTACAATAAACCATTGTTGTGATTAAGAAGATGTAAAATAGTATCTGTAATGAATTATATTCAAATTCCAAAACCTGTAAACAAATTTCTCGAACGTTCGAACGAAGAACGACATAACATTGAAGAGAGAAAGATAATACCGCTGATTTGGAATAGCCTTAGGAGCTGGTTCTAAAAAATCAGAACCCGGTTCGACCCGTGACGTAATCGATTATGAATCGAGAACAGTTGGTTCAGTTGTGGTTAACTTTTAGTTGATACCAGAGTCAATCGAGAACGCCTATTGTGTTTATGGGTTGGCCTAACCTCCCTAACCTTGCCGATAATGATGCCGATGATAATTACTTGAGGAATCTAATTACGAATTTTATAATTGAAGTGAAGGTTAGGAGTTCAACTACAAAGGCCGAATTCGCGAATTAGTAAGATCCTCCCAACAATTATTCTTCCGATCTACCCCATTCAAAATGTCATTTTTCAATTTCTATCTGAAAAAAAGATCGGATCGAATTTAAATAGTATCCCGATGAACAAGCGCGTAAAAATGACAGTTTGAAGGTTCATACGGAATTTCGTGAAGATCATATGATAAGTAGCTCAATTGTCTGAGCATGTGGAGCCGGGCGGCTCTGTTAGTATAGAAAACATGTTCATTGCATATTTTCTTATTCACAGTATAAAATGAGGGCAATTATAATAGATTAATATTTCATTTTCAGCATTCCGTCGGATATATACGGAGATAGTACCAGAAATGGTGTCATCCTGGATCATAATCGGAATGATTCGAAAAACAATACTTTGGCTCTAATCATTTTGAAATATTCTAAAAAAGATCAACTGTATAGACCAAATACAGACAATTCTGTTGTTATAAGGAAAAAAAGAAATGATGTGGTTAGCAGAAATATCTCCATGGTGCTTGAAAATTTGTTGAAAGAATATGAAAGTTCTCAGTTGCCAACTCACGGAAGGGGTGAGTGATCACAAAATGTTCTGTTCAGAAACCCAGAACCTACTTTTTGTACAGTTCATATTAGAATTTTTGGATATGTTTCCTGATATTCCGCAACTCCAAAATCCAAAATGAAAGGGCACTTCGAGCAGGAGTACATACTTACGTACTTGGATCATTGAAATTAATTATAATGAAGCTATCAGCAAATGATCACTTCTGCTCAGTTTGAATGGTTCATATCAGCTTTGTACTTTCATCAAACTACAAGAAAATGTCATAGATTATGAAAAAGGAATGGTTCATTTAGATAGAAGAGCTAGAGTTATACAACAAAAAACCAAAATAAACACAAAGAAGAATATTTGTCTATATAAATCAACCAATTATCCACCTTGGTCTGAGCTAATTGTCAGATCAACGAAAGCCGACACACTCAAATTTGATGTTAGATGCTGCCATCTTGTGGGTCAAACTGTACTTCTCTTCCTCTTGTTTTAGGCTCACAGCCTGTTTTTACAACTGAATCATAAGATGTTGAAATTCAGGAGTCACCCCATTTTTTTGGTGGTCTACCTAGGGGAGTCTGTGGTTGCCGGGATTCAATCTTGTGCGGTCCCCGCTATTCTATTATGCGTCATTCTACCTTCAGGGTATGCTTCTTTATATACATTTTAGAAACGAAATTAGAATATGAAAGAAGGCTTTTTTCGTTGATCAACGAAGGAATTTCTAACAGGATATATCGAGATATCATCAGGATCATTCTCCCTCGATTCTCTCAAAAGCTTGATAATTGCCTCTCTCAGCCTGCCAATTCTTCTACTATACGTTTTCTGCTTTTGTCTTCAGAATTTTTTATGACGATAATCGCACATGCAACAATACAATATTTTTATCCGAAATACTCATCTCAAGCAGACCACAATATACAAACTGAGAGTCCAGTCATCGTGAATCTCTCGGATAATTACTAGATGGCTATATGCCCTATCAAATTACAATTTTCATGAAGTTTTTCACCCATACACAAACGCTTTCTTTATTCGAATGGCTGTAGCTGGCCATACACGAACGTTCTTTCCTTTGGAAAATCATGGCTCGTGAGGACGTGGCGGTTATCATGCCATAAAGTGGCAAAAAACTGTAGTCGCCCATACATGTGATAAATTATTTCAGATCCTTCAACACATTAATCAATTTCAAGCGATGGACCAAAAGCTCTGGTTATAGTTATCCAAACTGACATATAGGCAAGGGATATTCTGTCAATTTGGATAACCGTAACTATAACCGAAGCTTTTGGTTTTTGGTCCATCGCTTGAAATCGCTTATTATATTACGTAGCGAGTCATTTAAATGGAAAAAGCGTGTGTGTATGGGCGAAAAACGTCATAAAAAGTGTAATTTGAAAGGGCATGTAGTCGTCTATTAATTACCAGAAGGATTTACGACAACTGGACATTCAGTTCGTATATTGTGTTTTGTTTGAGATGAGTATTCCGGATAAAAAAATGGTATTGTTGCATGTACGGTTATCGTCATGAAAAATTCTAAAGGAGAAAGTAGAAAACCGGGAGTATGTCAGAAAAATGGGCTGGCTCATAGGGACAATTATCGTCACACGTCGCTCTTTAGAGAATTAAGGGGAAAAGATCCTGATGATATCTCGATGAAATCTGTTATAAATTTCTTCGTTGCTTGACGAAAATGAGACATGTCCCATAATTCCAGTTCGTTACAAAAATTTACATAGAGAAGCGTACCCTGCAATGGTACGCGGACAAGGAATGGTAGCACACTTTCACTTTCTATCAAGTCGTAAGGCGTGTCATCTTCAAAATCATCTTGAAAATAACGTCCTATATGACCAGCTACTAATGAATATCCCTATACATTTCAGATTGTTTTCATTTCCACAGTTCTTCGAATTGATTTCCTTTTACTGTTGTCAGCTCTCGTCTCTATTGTGTATTTCATGACAGGCAGAATGCAGTTCTTCTATATTCTTGCTTTTGCGTCCTTACTCATTTATTTGTTGTTCCATTTTATATCCGCCAAGCTTCCTGGAATTCTATTCGCCTTGTTTATTTGACTTCTTACTTCTCGTACTCTGTCTCGATTTGCGGACTCCTCTAGGTAATTAAAGATCATGACCCACTCTATTGAAGGCTTCGTGCTTATTACAATTGTTTCAATTTTTTTGTTGAATTGTTTATTTATGCTCTGGAATGCGCATAAAGCCTTTATAGATCGAATCATAACGGTGTAATATATGATTTTGATATCCCTATATTCTTTCTGTACCATAGTGACGTTCTCTTCTAACGTATTCAATTATTCGATCCATAACCTAGCTGAAAATTAATAGGCATGCAGAGTTCCCTTGACGTCAACTTGACGTTATACCTGGTAAGGATGCAGTTTCCCGAGATTTGTATTGTTTTGTTGGATTTCAGTTCTTCAACTATGTATCATGTTATAATATATATAATATATCTTATTTGTTTTGCATTATTTGCAGGAAATCAACCAGTCTTACTATAACGAAGGCTTTAAGTAAGGTCTATGATACACATAAATGCGGCTTCCGCTGTCTATCCATTCTTCCAGAAACCCTGCCTTCTTCTGATATGCTACAATATGCATTCGCTATTCTCTCCATGATTTTGGAAAATACCACCATTATCGAATTTAATAGGGTTATTAGTTCCTCTATAGTTTTCTGTATTTTTCTTGCCCACTTTCTCGAATATAGGTTATACTTCAATTCCAACTTCGAGGTATCTTCTGCGCTTTAATTATTCTGGAAAATAATTTTCTTAGTTTTTCGTGTTGTGATTCTCCTCCATATTGGATTAATTCGTTGGGAGTATTGTCAGGACCTGAGGATTTTCGCCTTTTAAAGGTAGCTATCGCTTCCTTCACCATCTAGGGACTTATAATTTTATTCATATATTCTTGATGATCAGGTACATTTTCGGGTGATTGTTCTGTTGTGAATGGTTTTCATTGGTGTATAGTGTTTCGAAGTGTTCATTCATATTGAGAAACATTTAGAGATTCAAATCCACCTTGAATCTTCTCCAATATTCGTTTCGTACAACTGTGCAATCTACAAAATCGCATATATATGTAGCTCCCTGAAACGACGACAGGATGAACGTCTTACACATTGATCAAAGATTTCAGTACTCGATGGTTAGTGTTCGTACGGTTCTACTGAAATGGCGCAAGTGGATTTTGTTCTCAAATTCACCATTTAAAAGATTTCAAGTTTCTGCTCTCTTCTCTCTCTTCCCCATGAAACCATTTCCTATCTTTGTAAGATGTTGGACGTTTTCGTCTTGTGGGAATCCACATGAACCGAGTGTTTCCAATGTTGATCGGTTGTTTGTAAAGCTGCAATATCGCAGTTACAGCGACCTGATGCGACAAAAGGATGAACGTCACACACATCGATCAAAGTATTCTGCACTCGAAGGTGAGACTCGCAAGATGCTCCTGGCAGATGGCGCGCTGTAAGTTGTATACTGCAGCGATCCTTCTGAAAGGTAACAAGTATCGAGAGAACTCTCTGCGGTTTATCCAAGTTAAGTTGACCTGACGATCAATAACAATTGTGAAACAGCTGTAGTCATTCTACTTGGATCCGCTTCTTCGGTGTAGGTGGTTTGGTTGATTGGGTGATTAGCTCTGATCAAGGGGGAATATTTGTTGATTTATCGACGGATATTCGTCCTTGTGATTATGTTAGTAATCATTTATGTTCTTCATTATTACCTACAGATTATAAAAGCTATAGTTTGCACACGTTTGATTTTTATTTTGAGTTTGTGCCAAGGTAAATTAGCAGGAAATAACCATCAAGAATCCCCGCTGGCGCTTATTGTCGAAATTACTCTTGTCTCTAAGCTGGTGCCCATTTTCTGAAGACCGTCTTATGGTGAATGGCCTATTAACTAGTTTTTTGTTCTGAAGATTTGGGTAGATGGTTAACATTTTTAATCTACCGGGCTGGAGTACTTTCAGTGTTGTGCCATCATTTCGTTTATACGAGAAAATTCTACAAATTCCTCGATTTTAAATTTTTGCTTCTCTACCAGAATGTGAGTATTTTTGTTTCGTACTTCCTTATCCATATTCCTGATACTTTCGGAGATATTAAATGTCAAAAACACGAAACCGTTAAATATGCATTCGAAAGACATTTCATATTTAATATTATTTTGAAGAAGGTCAATGAGATCCTGAACATGAGTTTCTTGCGGAAAGAGGGGTGTTACAAAATTCTTCGATCAAATATTAATTTTCTTGAATGGAACAACCTAAGTTTTATCTGATTCTCAAATAATAAAAATTAGTTATTGCAGAGAAACCCACGTTGGTTAAAACTAATATTTTAATCCGAAGCATGGGACCTATATCAGAGTTAGACATGGTAAGTACAATTAAATTGAATATGATAATAATATCAATAAATGGTATTTTTTTTGATGGAAGGAATATTCGATGGATTGTTATTTTCGACAGTATTGGCGGGATGATCGATTGTCTTTTAGAGGACCTATCAAATCTCTGTCACTTTCCATAAAGATGCTAGAAAGAATCTGGAGACCAGATACATTCTTTTATAATGGGAAAAATTCTTATGTTCACACCATTACAGTTCCAAACAAACTACTCCGGATATCTCAGGACGGAGATATCCTTTACTCAATGAGGTAAGGTTTTGATAAAGTTCTATATGTCATTTAAGTAGGTGTAATTATGCTGTTCATTAAGGTGGGTACCATTATGAATAATTCATTGGTATCACTATTATTCTTCTGAGTTTTCTTGCCTGAAATCCATTCATTACTTGTACACATTCATTACTTGCACACGTTGGGGAGAAAAATATTAAATTTTTCAAATGTTCCAATCGCATACCATCATGATTGGATCAAATCGTTTCGAAAATAATAACGATACCAATGAAAAAACCACGATAACTCATATATTTTTTCTAATATATCCTTATATCAAAATTGGATCGAACTGAAGGCTGATGAAATTTATTCGGGAATATTGATTTCAAGGTTAGATGAAATTCCATTGATGATGAATAATATTCAAAATAATCTTTTCTCAAACTAAAATTGGAAAATTTTCGCATGTTTTTATAGTGATCATATGATCCCAACAAAATTTTGCAAGCGGTTGCGCTTCGCTGTTCGATTTCATCTCTTTAGTAGCGGTATTGAGGAAATAACCTCGAGATTTCAAATGACTGCAACTACGAAACTGTTTGACCAATTGGTCCCATTTAGTTGCTAAATGATGTGCAACCTTTCATAAAAGTTTGAAGTCGAAAGTGTTTTCCGTTTTCAAGTAATCCTGCTTAGGGGAAGCCGGATAGAATAGATTTTGACATCGCATTCGCCAGAACCGGAACCAGAAATTTTCGAGAGGCACCTTTGAGGAAATTTAGTTCTCAACTTCCCATTCCCAATAATCTCCCATATTTTATAAGGTAATGAACATAACTTACAGTCGTATTGGAATAGGATAATAAGTGTAGGAAAAAAAATTAGAACGATAATATGTCCGAGTCCATAGGACAGATTCAGCACATTAATGAACTCAGCCGACATATGCACACACCAAATCATGTAGATATGAAGTCTCAAAGTTATGTCTTTCGAAAATTATAGGCTATCGTGATCTCAGGCGGATGACTAGCCGGACAGATTATAATTTGACCAAGCATTCTTGATCAATAAGTTCAGAGAATAGGCTATAATAGTTATACTATTATCAACTCGAATGTTAAAATAACAAAAATTTACTGTAAGTCTTAATCATATGATAGTGCATTTGAAGAGCGCTGAACGCGAAAAAATTGCCATGAATAGTATGATTAGGCGCGAAAAATTGGCTGGGTATAGTTTTCCAAGGATTAATTCAATAAGTTAAATATAACAGATTCAAATTTGAAAACTCTTTTCCAGCAAGAATTCAACAACCGTACTGCACATAACATATAGGAAGCTCCTATTTTTGAAATTGATGCAATTTAAACTGTACTGCACGCTGCATGAACTTACCCCAGATGCGCCTTGAGAGCTATTCAGACTAGGGCGGATTCAGCTAGCCGTATTCGATCGTAAACGTCTTCGTCATTTATGACCTTTGAGGGGATTGCAGATAGTGGATCGAGAATCGTAGGTAGCCGACGAGTGTAAAAATTATTATCTGAGATTTTGTTCGGTAACTACTTGTTGCTCCAAATTGTACAAAAGGTTCATGCACCACAGCATCGTTCTGAAATATGTAGGTATGAAGCTTGAAGGAAAAATATGAAGTCAAAATTTTCAAGAAAAAAGTTCATAATTTCGCCCGTGGCAAATGTCATTCTCCAGCCACTCGAAATCGAAAATTACAGACGTTTGATTACTCGAGCTGAAAACATGTAATGATTTGGTTATGGGCCTGTGGTTGATGTAACAGAGGATCTGGATACTTTTTTGTTTGCCGATTATACAAATGTCATATCAAGTGGTAGGAATGTTGAGTCGCTCTCAGTCAACATCAAAGACACGATAGTAAGAATTCAAAATTGGTGCATGGATAACAAGTTGAATCTCAATGCAGACAAAACAAGCATAGTGATCTCTTGCAGCAATAGATCTAATGTGATGTACCCCGAAAGTATCACACTAATGGATGGTGAGGTTCCGGTCAGTGATAACACCAAACTTCTAGGCATGATGATTGATCGTACCTTGGGCTGGAGGTTGCATTGTGATGGCTTGATTTACAGACTAAGTTCTGTAATTTACACATTAACAGCCCTGAGAGACCAAGTTGATGGAAATACCTCAAATATTGTATATTACGCAAATTTCCAGTCCTTGTTAATTCATGGATATGTCTTCTGGGGAAGTGGCTCACAGGAGGAACCAGTATTTGTTGTGCAGAAGAAGGCACTTCGGACAATGGTTCGAATGGAGTACAAGGAATCATGCAGGAGCGTTCCTGATCTATTTTATACAGAACCCTGCTTTTTCTCCACAAGAATAGACGCTACTTCCAGAATCATAAAAATATGAGCAACACCAGAAGAAAAATTGCATATTTCTTTCCCGCTCACAAGTTATCAGTTACTGAATGCTACCCTATTTACACTGCAACACGATTTTTCAACGTTCTTCCTAAATATTTTAGGGGAAATTGAGAATTATAATTCATTTCGTAAATCTCTTTATAGCCTTATCATGAATACTGAAGCTTATTTTGTTTTTGAATTTATTCACGCTTGTGAACGTTCATGATTTTTATAGTTCATTTTCGTTGACCTATTTTTTCTTTGTTGTCTCCTGATGATAATTCTGAAAATAAATGCATATTATTCTTGTTATTATTATACTTTCTCAATCGGAGAAAATCGATTCATTCTGAGCATACGGGTATTCTTTCTTTGAATCAACTGTTTATTTGTTTGAAGCGTTTTCTTATCCTGAAAATATTTTCTTCTTTTCAGAGAATAGAAATATTGATAGAAAATGACCCTTCCCAATTGAAAACCTTCAATTTTTACGCGCTTGCTTCATTCCAATCCGAATCATTTTCAGACTAAAGTTATATTCCTTTAGAATAACGTGTTCTATTATTGAATGAATCATGATCATGAATGAAAATTGATTCATACTCAATCAATACAATATCGGTATAATTTTTTCAACTCCGAAGTATACACATCATAGCTCTAGAAGCTCATATGAAAAGTAACTTTGCATTTTTGCAATGTTTGATATCTTTCATATAAAACATTTGTTTGAAATTTTCTGCATATATCTTCAATAACTTGAAGAATACTAATCCTATCAACTTAAACTAATTGGTAGTGAAATGTAATAGTGCGAACTTGTGGCAAAGTTTTATGATAATATTATTCCTATTGAAGCAGGAAAAAACCATGCCAAAATTTCTTTCGAAGGGAATGAGGTGAGGGACTCGAAATTTTTAGGAAACGTCGTCTCTGTGAATTTGACGATTGAGTCTGTGAATGGGATGAATCCAACCGCGGATTTCGTATTTATAGCCATCTAATACTTTGCTTCCTAAATACCTCAAAAATTACGATCCGATCAATTTGGAGCCTAATAGTTGGTAGCAAAATTCCAACGCACAATTTTCGCAGAATTTTGAGGGGGTTATATTTTGGACTCTATTCGTCAGAGTACCTACGCATCAGTATTTGAGACGTCATTTCACAAACGAGTGACATGTTTCAGCTCGATCGGATTTGAAATCTTGGAATTATTATGTAAATATGTAAATATATAACTGATATCTGCACTGAAAGTATATCAAATTCTTATACATTCGGCAGAAATTTTGCATATGCCTTCAACCTGACATCTAAAAACCGTGTAGGTATAAAATTCCAGCTCCATCCGATAAACGTATATTTTTGGAAATATTAGGAATATAATATTCTATCTAATCAGTGGAAACTTTGGTTGGATTCAATCCATTCTTACTCAATCAGCGATCAGCCGCTAGTATAATTATATAGAATTTCGAAAATGTTTCATTCAGAAAATGTGCACGAACCTTCACACAGTAATTTTTCCACCAAGTAGGTATTAGACTTCAATTCAGTCGAATTTAAATTTTTTGAAACTAAATTTTGAATATCAACGAAATCATAAGGTACCTAGTTGGTGATTTCACGAATTCGCTCCAAACCTGATCAACAAATATCTCTCAGTCGATTCTTTCGGGAATTATTATGTTAACAATAAACTATTGATTTTTCTCGAATTTTATCGTTCAAGTAATTACCCCCTTTACCACCCCCATGAATCCGCACTGAATTTATTATGCTCTCATTTCAAGACTCACCATAAAGGCGAAATGTCCCATGAAATTACATACTTTTCCAATGGACCGACAATCTTGCCCACTGATTCTAGGAAGTTGTAAGTTCTTATGCATGGAAATTTGCCTTTTTCGTTAAATTTTTCATTTAACTTTACTCTAGATGCGTATTCCTCGAAGGATATCATTTACCAGTGGATGGATGAAGGAAGTGTTACATTTGTACCCGGGATGACACTTTCTCAGTTCGATCTCATTTCTTTCCCCTATAGAAATCAAACAATCACGAGAAGAGAAGGTGAGTGAAATTAACTAATCTGGGTTCATGATTTTAGACCTCACACATTAAACAACTTCTTCCAGGGCTGAGGAAAACTGCTTTGAGTATAATAATCATCATAAAAAGTTTTTATATTCTTATGATAAAACTCAACATAGATAACGAAGAGCCATTATCAAGGGAAAATCACCCTTTTAGAATCGGACCTGGATACCCACAAATATAATCGCATATCTATCGATTTTTATTTTCACAATAATATCGAATCTACTTAATTAATCGTGACGGAGATCAATTACTTGGTTGAAACATGATGCCTTGTAAAAATTTGCAAATTTGGACGAATTCTGATTTGTAATTTCTGGGATGAAAATTTCTTTGGATTTTTTCTTTCCAGTGATTCTTGAGAAATTTTGGAAAAGTTTTGTCCGTTTACCTTGCACGTCTAGCAACCAAGTATTGATGAGTAGTTTTCGAGATATTGAGTGAAAAATATTTCAGATAGCTGTAACTCCGGAAGTTTTGGGCAGATTTTGCCCTTTAACGAACTTAGCCGAGATATTCAGGTTCCTTATCAGTAATTATCAAGACAGAATTTCAGTATGCGCAAAACCAAACGCTCGAGGACGTTTGAATAGGTTTTCGTCCAAACTTCGACAATTATAGACATCTGGGCAAAATAGTAAAACGCTCTTGTCTTCAAAAATGAGCGCGTAAACCGACTAAGAGGTTTAATCCGATTTTTCTGTCACAATTTCATTCTCCTTATTCAGGACAGCTTCCATTGTATGCTCCATCAATCACAATAACTCTTTTTTTCAAACTTAACGTTTTTTTTTGAGGATGACTTCTTGAGATTCTTCCATGAAATTGAAACCTCAAATGTTTTTCACCCACGTGCTATATAGCTGAAATATGAAAATATAAAATTAAAATATTACTGTTTAATCGTAGTGCATTTCAACCTGACCGAATTTGTTATTGCAATCTGTCATACAGTAAAAAAACTATTTTCAATTCAAAATATCAAGAACGGTAGGTAAATTAGGAACACGTCAGACAAACAGAATTTAACTGATGTCATGCACGCAAACCATGCAGTTATGGTGCAAATGTAGAGCACTTGTGCAGTTCCACCTGTATTCTGTGAATTTATGACTACAGAATATTTGTGCCTTGAATTTGCAAGTATCTAAAGTCAATTTTTAAACGCACAATATAAGCTCACCTTGTTATTTACATCACAATTCAATGTCAAGAACTCCAATGATCTAAGTCAAAACTCCAACTTCAAGTTACCTAGTATGGTTTAACTGTTACTGATCAGAATGACTAATTTCGGGCTAAAAGCAAATTATGCAGGTATTCAGAAACAATAAATAAAAATCAATACAGTTCTTCATATGCAATAAACAGTATATGGCAAATTACATCAAAACTTACATTAGGAGTAAACTGATATTTGGAGATAGTTTAGTTCAAAGGAGCTCTTTGCTTTTCCGTGAACTTTCCATATTTTGATTGATCTTGGACGTTTCCGTCTTCCGGGGAAACCCCATGAACTGAGTGATTTCTCGTTGTAATGATGCCACAGAAATTTAAAATCGTAGATACAGAGCGTCATGCACATCTCTCAAAGTTTTCTGCACTCGAAGGTTAGGGTTCGAAAGATACTGAGATGGCTCTGTGTTATTTTATACTACAGGTAAGTCATCCAACAGGTACTAGGTATCTAGAATCATCTCCAGCTTTTCTAAGATCAGTCTGATGATCGGTAAAACCATGAAACTACGGTTACTGAATTCCTTGGACAACGCTTCTTCAGTGTAGAAGGCTTTTGATGATTGATCAGGTTGAGGGGCAATATGTGTTGATTCATCGACAGATATTTGTCCCTGTGTCATGTTAGTTCATGTTGAAAGGATCCGCAATTTTTCAAGACACAATATCCGCTTGAAGCGAATAAAAGTTCCAGAAGCAGAGTTAACCAAATACTAAGAAATGTTAGTACTTTGTCTCGAAAATATCCCTGAGAAATTTGCGAAAAAAATCTTCTCGAATTGAATCTTCAAGTGAACATAGAATCTGCCAAGATGAAGCCATGCAACGATCAAGGGATAGATCCCCACCTCTACCTATTTCAAACTTTGGGTACTGCGAATCCTATCTATTTCAAACCATGTTTCCACTTCGATCTATTAGAGAATGGAATTAATTCGCTTTCTGATAAGTTTATATGTTTCAGGTGATTTCTCTGTTCTACAGGTATCCTTCAATCTTCAAAGGCACACAGGTTATTTCCTTATTCAAGTTTACGTCCCATGTATACTGATAGTTGTACTATCTTGGGTATCCTTCTGGATACATAGAGAAGCTACTAGTGATAGAGTTGGTCTAGGAATAACCACAGTTCTTACCCTCTCAACCATAAGCCTAGATTCTAGAAGAGATTTACCAAAAGTTAAATATGCAACGGCATTGGATTGGTTCCTCCTCATGAGTTTCTTTTATTGCATAGCTACTCTTTTGGAATTTGCCAGTGTCCATTATTTTACTAAAGTTGGAAGTGGTGAAATTCCAGTAGATGAGGAGGAATGGGAGGATTTTGAAAAAGAAGAAATCATAGGTGCTGATTCCAGTGAGATATCGGATCATGTTATGCTGACAAACTCAACACAGCTTAATAGAAGAAGGAGCTCATTGGTTTGCCCAATACTCAACGTAAGTGATGGGCAAAGTTCGGTTTTACATTGAGGCATGATGAAATTGACATAATGGCACGTTGCCTCAACAGACTGAAAGATTCAATAATGTGCTAGTGCAAGTTCTTCAGAATATAGAATTTATTGAGATATGCCACAAAATTGAAAATAGATATTATACAGAAAACATAGGGAGAAATGCAACAAGAGGAAAACCATAAAGTGTGGTCATTTATGTGGACTCATATCGGTGAATTCTACTTACTCCGGATTTCAATAATTCTTCAAAGAATCAACTTACGTTTTTTCAAACTGGCCGTGAACAGAAATAATGACGAGAAAAAAAAAGTTTCTGCATTCCACACTGCATACAGCCTTCTCAACACATACAATTGTCATAATTACGTTGGAAAAACATTGAAAAACGGTTCATTCAGTGTGTATTTGAATAGTCTGTTCAAATATCTGCATAGCTTTATTGTTTTTTAGATGGTTCTGTCGAATTACTTTTCTAAGCACATGGAGGAAATTTTCAGTGTAGGTACCTAAACGAGCTGAACCAAAATGACCAAACATACAAATGTCCAGAATTATCCTAATAAAGTCCTGATTTTTCTTATTTCCGGAATTGTAAACGAAAGAGATCTGAATGGGTGAAATAATTGCAATCTTCAAAATCGCAGGATTGATGGAACTGAAATTCCTCCCCATATCCATTGGGTATTAAACCACTCAATGCCATATAATATTGAGAGTACGCCTTGTTAATCTCCTTTTGAAGGGTTCCATTTATTTTATTCCTTTCAGGACACCTATAGCAGAATAATTTCAAGAAGTGCAAGGAGTTGAAAATTTGGGATAATTTTGGCTTCTTTTGTATTATCCTCGTATATAATGAGAAGATTTGTTAAATTGACGATTGACTATATATAACTTTCGTTGGTGGTTTCTATCCTCGCAAAGTTGCAACTTCTAAATTGAAGAATATTGTAAAATATAAAATTTTGTGACTTTTTTCCAACAAAATATATATTCAAATTATGCGTCTAATCCAAAGAATTCTTTACGTGCTCAATAATATATCCTGTGAAATAATTCTTTCCATTAGGATCCCACTTCACCGTACAGTAGCAGACGAGCTTCTGGATATCAGCTTCCAAAAAATTTTGCTCGAACTATGGAGAAAACGACGCAAACTGAGTTCAGAATTCCGAAATGGAAACAATTTGTTTATTGTTTGAAAGGAGACGATAATTTTCGAAAACAAAGACAAAGGGAAGCTGCGATTAATGGATCCGGTGAGTTGGATTTCGTATTGCAACTTTATACCGGGCTAGACTTTAAGGAAATATTTCCTTGTCAATTTCACACACAAAAAAAACTTATTAGGAATACCCTGCTCACCCCCTCCCAACTTACAGCGTTTTCAATGTGCGATCTTGAACTAGTAAATATCTGAACAATGAGTTCGCAACATCACAAAGTTGATGATAGCCAGAAAAAAATTCAGAAAAATAACACAAATTTTGAATGAGAAATACACGGATTAGATTATGTAAAATGACATTTTCCACTGGAATCTTAGGAAATTTTTTGACTCTTTTTTTACTTCCTGATTTTTTATTTCTTATTTCCGAACTTACTTTCAATTTTTCGAATGGTGTTTTTCAATTTGATTCTGGATATTTAATTGGTAATCTTTATTTTTCAATTCATATTCAATGATTTTCAATTTCCAATTTTCGAATTTATTTCAAATTCATTTCAGAATTTTATTTTGAATTTTCATCTTTGCCTTTCAATTTGAAATTTCAATTTTCAATTGGTCAGTTCAAATTTTATTTTTAATTTCAGAGTCTTAATTTTATCTTTTGGGAGTTGCGCCAATTACTGTTTCTAGTATAGAATGCTTCCTGTCAATGTGACTTTCCACATACTTCAGCTGAAGAATGATCGTACCAAATGAAAAATGAAAATTTCAATTAAATTATTAACTAAGGCGCTTCGCTCACGTTCTTGTTGTTGACCATAAAGATTTCGACAATTCATTTCATTTATTGTTGCTGAAAATTGAGGGTTGAGATTAGAAAATTATCAATGTTGTCATATCCAAGTTGGTTTTGTCAAGTATACTGATTTCAGGATATTAACGAGTTTCCTACGGCTATTAAAGAGGAAAATGATTCTACTATTTTCTAAGCATTATCAAAAATATTTGAAATATCCGAATTCCAAGGCGGAAAAATTCTTAAATGATAAGTAACTTCCTATTGATAAGAATTCGTGATCAAATTCGATTTGCCTACTCATGTCCATATTATGTACACATATTGGATACCCCATACTTGAGAACGACTTATGCCCGTACGCATAGTCCGATCTAGAACTCCTACCTTCGGCAATTCTCGGCGAAGTTTATCGATATGGGTAAAATCTAGGATCTTTTCACGTACTCATGTTTGTCGCACTGGAAACTTGCTATTATTAGTATCTATTCAAAGAATATGTCAAAGAAGCCGTGCCATAAAACGAACCGTAATTCGGGCTATCTCGGGAGCCTAGAGAATGGAGGCATTGTCTAGGATGCTCCGGGTTCGAATCCCGGCGAGGTCATGGATGTTGTGTAAAGTTTGGGGTGAGGGTATATGTTCGTTTGTCTTGAAAATGAAAATTATCTATAGCTGATTATGAATGAGAAGTATGCAATAAAAAAGTGTAACTATAATCTGTGTACATGGCTTAATCCGGGTACATGAATGAACCGTTATTCTGTCCCAGAAAATGGTGACAGAGTGGATGATTTATGGCGTCTGTTTCACTTCCGAAAAATGGAAGTGCCTTCTAGCATGAGGGTCATTAAGAATAGGGCCACTGTAATCGATTTCAAGTGATGGACGAAAAGCTCCGGTTATAGTTACTGTTATCAACATTGACAGATTATCCTTTGCTAATAGTTTGGATAACCGTAACTATAACCGGAACTTTTGGTCCATCGCTTGAAATCGTTCTGAGTATTATTATGTATTTAGTTCTGTGTAATTACTATAATGAATTCGTGAAAGATCATGCCCTGAGAGCAATCTATTTATGGAAAATAATTTGAGCAGTTTCATTAAAATTTTTAGTATCTTCGGACAATTCAACTGAATTGAATTTTCAAATAGTAGGATCTCCGAAATTATCGCAAAAAAATATTATCGTACCAAAATCATAAGCAAATAGCAACGCTGGGTTGTGATTATATCATGCTGGAGCACGCCTCAAGCTAGGTCGTTCGTAGACTCAAGCAAGCATGCCACCAAGCACCGCTGAAATAGTGCTCGGCTGTCAAGTAACAAGATGGGACGAACGCGTCGACTTAAGACGTTCTCAAGTACGGAGTATCGAGTATGCGAACAAAACGATGGCTGCGCAGAATTCATGATCATCGCAAGAATGGATTTTGCGCTATGCCCACGGGAATAAATGAACTAATCTAAAAGATTATTATCTATCTATGCGTACAGACATTGAAGACATGATATTTAATCATAGAGTAGGTTTGAGCTGAATGAACAAGCTTGGCTACAACTTAAAAACTATTTTCATTACTCAAAATCCATTGATTTGCAACAAGTGAATATTAAATTTCGATTAGAGCATTGACTAAGAATGCGCTTTCTTTTCCAAACTGTCATTGAAAATTGAAAACGACGTGAGAAAGACGAAACGAAGCCATCCCCCCCCCAAATACATCTCTTAAGATAAAAGGTGTCCAGTGGATATTTTTCAATTTCCAAATAAAACAAACTACATCGGTATGGTATAGCTGCCATTTTATGAAAAACACCCTGTATCTCAGTTGTTTCGAATGTGAGACTGTTCTTTTTCGAAACGTTGTCTTGGATTGTGAGTAGTATTTGACTCAAATTTCAGTCGAATCGTGGTTCGAGAGTAAGTATAGCTGCCATTTGAAGAAAAACACTCTGTATCTCAGTTGTTTCGAATGTGAGACTTTTCATTTCCAGAACGTTGTTCTGGATTGTAAAGGGAAGTACTTGACAAAAATTTCAGTCGAATCTGCCAAGTGGTTCGAGAGTTAGTATATAGTTGCTATTTGAAGAGAAACACCCCGTATCTCGGTTGTTTCAAATGTGAGATAGTTAATTTTCAGAATGTTGTTTTGGATTGCGAAGAGTAGTGATTGACCTAAGTTTCAGTCCAATCGGCGAAGTGGTTCGAGAGTTAGTAAAGCCACCGGCATAACAAAATGGATTTCATTTTTTAAGGACGATATGGTCCAAATGATGACCATTTTTTCCTAAAAACTCTTGCAGTCTGACCCTTACTTTTGCAAACACGCGACAGATCACCAGAGTAATGTCTTTCATTTCACGGCGAATATTGTTTTGCAAGGCCTGAATTGTCCAGGGATTATTATTTTAAACTTTTGATTTAAGGTATCCCCATGAAAAAATCGCAAGGCGTGAGGTCAGGCGACCGAGGCGGTCATGGAATGTTACCGAACTTGCTCATCAGTTCATTCGGAAAAATTTACCTCAACTTAATCGACACCCTAGCAGTGTGAGGGGTGGCACCATCTTGCTGAAATAATGTTCAGTTGTTGTAACCTTGATGCAGGTGTAATTGCGCTAGATTCGCCACACTTCAAATAATACTCGACGGTGAACGCCGGTGTTCTCCCGGTGATTCACATATTCGCAAATCTCTCGCTTCGAATGATACTCCACCTACTTCAACCCGCCAGTATTTCGATATTGGCCATCCAAAGTTGAAAAATTTCCACTGGACATCGGAAAAATATACTGACTTCTACTCGCAATATTTCAAATAACAATATAATACTTACAAATACACTTCGCTCAAGTCAGTTCATTATCACCTTATTAAGATAGAAAAAGATTTATGGGGTACGAAAGGTTCTGTCTCATTCTAGGGGTAACCAATTTTCTCTATGTGAAGATGAAAGTCATGAATGTGTATTACAGAGGGTCAATTCTCGAATCTCGATCAAGAATTGAAGATTATGACAATTGCATATGCGTTGATTTTCTGAGTTAAATATAAACAATATGTAGATATGACCTGCGCATGGAACCGAATGTCAGTCGACAATCGAATGCTATATCTCCTATACCCCGTACCACTCGTTGCTAATTCGAACGAAACGGTGATGAGGTTATGTTTATATTTGGACTTGAAATTTCTCGATATCTTGCATTCAGTTGATTTCTTGAATGTTTGCTTGAAAACATCGCCGAAATGGCCAATACAACTCTCACAAATTTCGATACTCGAGAAAACTTAAAAAATCGACATAAAACATACGATAATTGACATACTCTTCAATTCTCGATCGAGATTCAAGAATTGGCTCCCAGGTTACTCTTTATCCGAAAACGACCCGGAATCACTGTGCGAACACGATTCACTCTATTGCGCATGATCTTTGGTCCTAAAGTTGTTCCTTGAAGCTGTGCAAACAAACCGTATGTCTATGGAAAAAAGTAATGGGTGCATTTTTGTTTCAACTTTTCAGATTCTTCAGATGGATTCCAACATGTAAATAGTGTTTCATTGATAGACCGTACTGCTCGTATCATGTTTCCCGTTTCTTTCACTGTTGGAAATATCTTTTACTGGCTGACTTTCTTCATGTATCATGATGATTTTGAGTGGGAAAATGCCCCTTCAAATACGTTGAATTGAACTTAGGAGCTTATTGTTATAAATTCTTTATCATAGTTGTAATATGAAGGTATTAATGAGTAGTAAATATTTTCAAAGATACTCCTGGTCAATTCGTAGTACCGTTAGGAATAATCCAAGATGTGAGTTAAATAAATGATAATAACTTGGTTGATGGCTTGGAAATATTCTCATTATGCTGTTTCATATGCATAGTGTTCAAATTCTCGATTTCAAGCAAGTCATCCATTTTCTTGGTAAAACGTAATATTTCTTTCAAATTTCCTATGCTTTATATTTTGAAATCCTTTGTAAGCAGTGACTAAGAATAATTCAATAACTCAACTAGGATTTATAAAGAACCTGTGTCATCGAAAAGACCAGAAGTTGAAATGAACGTTTGAAAAACCCTTAAACCACTTCATTGTCACACCCAGTATAGGCAAATACAATACTTTGATGAAATAGCCATAGAGAATGAAATGTATGTACTCATGAAAGAAGTTGTGATCATCAGAATAAAAATTTTCGAATGGAAAAGTGTTTTGTTTGTCCAATATCACAAAAAAGTAGGGTTCCCTGAGGTTCTACCATAAGACAGCAACGTCACACAAAGGAGATGGTTCATAGGAGCTTCATTGTAATCATAATAACAAGTATGAATACTTGTTGATAAATTAAAAACTATTCCACCTTGATCTGGTTCCAATTCATAATGGTCAGTGCAAAGTTTGTAATTTTTTGATTGTATCTGTTGCACCCTCCGAAAATTCACACATCTACAAAAAATGGTTTTTTGGTTTTGAGATCGATGGAGATTCTGGTTACATTCATTATCACAGTCATTTCAAACCATTGAATAATTTTCCTACTCAAAATTGATCACTCAGGCAGCAGCTACAGGTATTTTGTTTTCGTCTCTTGCGAGGGGTGAGCTTTCTCCTCCTGCTCTTATAACATTTTTATGTTCTTGACATTTTGCAACCATGCTCTTCGAATTTGCAGTAATGGGATAGATATACAGGGTCTTTCACGAAGAACCTCACCCATATTTATACGGGAAACTACTGAACGTATTTTCATGAAATTCAACACTTATAAGTATTTCACGATGCTGATGAAATCTAAAATATTTTCAAGGCATGAGCACCTCCGGTTTTTCCGGAAATGACGTCAACTTCCGTTTTTCAAATTGGAACACCATTTTTTTATTGCAGAAATAGATTCCTTAGAAAATTTCAATTTATTTTGATGTAACATTTTTCAGTTTTGGTTGGAAAATTCTCTCTGAGCGGGAAAATTCGAAAAAAAAATCGAAAATAGAGCTCCGCTGAAACAAGAATAACTTCGAGGTTTTTGAATGGAAAATTTTCATTTTTGGGATTTTTCAAGATGTAAGATTGATGTATCCACTTTAAAAATCGAAATCGCGATTCATGATACAGGGGGTGAAAAAATCGCTTTCAAAGTTAGGGATGACAAAATCGTGAAAAATCAATTTTTTCAAATTAGAACCCCATTTTTTTATGGCAGATATTGAATCTACGTTAAAAAATAATGTGAGTGTATGCATCACACCCTTGCCCTAAAGTGGATATTTTCTGAGTTATTCACAAAAAACTGTTTTTCGTCTTGAATTTTCAGCTATTTCTTTTCCCTTCACGCCAAAAAGATGAAATTTTCAGGAACTGTTACTTAAACCATGTTTTAGATTTTACTACCCTAACATGCAAGAGAAAAAAGTTACAGGTTGTTCCTAAATAGATGGCGAATTTGGATTCGAATTTGTATCGGAAACCTCTGTATTTCAACTAATCGGCCATCGGTTTTCTCTCCAGTGATAAATAAATAATTCCTTATGAACCATATGCAAAACTTACCATGTTTTACATTATTTTTTTTTAATGATAGATATCATTAATTACATCTGCCAAATTCCTCTTTATTCAGTAGCATTTTGTGTTTACTATTAATTTGGTGATAATTCGTATTAAGTTATAAAATCGATCACTATGCCTAATTTTACCAATGAAGATTATTTAAATCTCATTCTACTTCATGGAGAATGTAATAAAGTTGTAGATAGAACGATTCGACTGTTCATTGAGAGGTTTCCTGACTGACCCTGACCAACGAGAGATACCATTAACAGAACCATGACAAACTTGAGAAATGTCGGATCTTTCGTTAAGAAAACTACAAACAGAGAAAAAAGTGTAGTAGAAGATGAGAACAACGAAATTACAGTTCTTGCATATTTTCGTGTGAATCCTCAAAATTCTCTCAAAGATGCCGAGATTGATCTGGGATTATCTCAATCGAGTGTTTGTGGAATATTAAAAAAACATAAAATGCACCCATATAAATTCAATAGGGTACAGCATTTGAAGGAAACTGATTTCGTCAGGAGAACAGAGTTTTGCGAAGCTATGATGATTCGATTTCAAGAGAATGAAAACTTTTTGGACTGTATAATTTGGACAGATCTAAATTCACAAAGAATGGTTCTTTCAATAGGCATAACAGTCATTATTGGGACGAAGAGAACAACCACCACTTCAGACAATGGAACTTTCAAGAGACCTGGAGTTTCAATGTTTTTTGCGCCATCAAAAATAATGCAATTCTCGATGTTCACATTTATGATGGGACTTTAACTGGTAAGATAGAACACTACACATGTTTGCATTATTTAAAGAATGTTCTCCCTTAGGAGATAGATATTCTGACATATTGACTCAAATAATTGAGCCGCCAGTACAGAACCATAATGACTTATTGTATCAACAAGATGGCGCGCCTCCACACAATTCACTCAATGTGTCAAATATCCTCTACAGGCTATTTGAAGATCGATGGTTGGCGAACAATGGTCCACATCTTTGGCCACCACGTTCTCCCGATTTAACTCCTTTAGACTATTATGTTTGGGGTAGGATAAAAAATATTGTCTACTCAACTCCCCTGACTGATAAAGAGGACTGCATAGAACGAGTCAGAAATGCGTTCAGGTTTGTTTAGATTTTTAGATTCATAGTTTTGAAACTCAATTTGGTTTTAAAACACTTTTGCAGATCTCTTCCTCCCGATGAAATAAGAAGAGCAACGCACGAAGCATTCCTGAGACGTATAAATAAATGTCTAGAAATTAACGGTCAAAACTTTGAGCATCTTCTCTAGTTATAACTGCGAGAGTTTGCCATGGTTCTCCTAATAGTAACTTGAAGTCGGTTTCAAGAAGGGGTGAAAAATCTACAGCATGGTTCAAATAACAGTTCCTGAAAATTTCATCTTTTTGGCGTGAAGGGAAAAGAAATAGCTGAAAATTCAAGACGAAAAACAGTTTTTTGTGAATAACTCAGAAAATATCCATTTTAGGGCAAGGGTGTGATGCATACACTCACATTATTTTTTAACGTAGATTCAATATCTGCCATAAAAAAATGGGGTTCTAATTTGAAAAAATTGATTTTACACGATTTTGTCATCCCTAACTTTGAAAGCGATTTTTTCACCCCCTGTATCATGAATCGCGATTTCGTTTTTTAAAGCGGATACATCAATCTTACATCTTGAAAAATCTCAAAAATGAAAATTTTCCATCCAAAAACCTCGAAGTTATTCTTGTTTCAGCGGAGCTCTATTTTCGATTTTTTTTTCGAATTTTCCCGCTCAGAGAGAATTTTCCAACCAAAACTGAAAAATGTTACATCAAAATAAATTGAAATTTTCTAAGGAATCTATTTCTGCAATAAAGAAATGGTGTTCTAATTTGAAAAACGGAAGTTGACGTCATTTCCGGAAAAACCGGAGGTGCTCATGCCTTGAAAATATTTTAGATTTTATCAGCATCGTGAAATACTTATAAGTGCTGAATTTCATGTAAATACGTTCAGTAGTTTCCCGTATAAATATGGGTGAGGTTCCTCGTGAAAGACCCTGTATAATTCAGTTATGTGAAGGAGGGGTGCTCTATTATATTGCTCTATGGTTGGAAAATAGATTAATTCAATTAATTACTTTAGTCGATGGGGGGCAATTTGTAGTATCAATATCCAACATTTCAATCCGATATCTTGAAAAATGTAGATTTTTTTAGGGCTGAACCTGATTCCTATGACATCGGTATATTCCGCTCCACCACTACTCAAATTAATAGTTTATAGCTTTTTATTTAACAAGAAGAGCTCGACGTGCTTGCAGTACTTGGAATCACTAGCAGTGCTCATGAGCATTTGCGCAGTTCGAGAGCACTATAGTGCTCCGGGGCGGTTTGTAGTGATCGAATGAACGTTTTCGGATTACTAAGCACTAAGCCTTCTCAAATATTTTTTGAAGCACTAATCACTGGCTCGATATAGTACTCGCGATCAGAGTGCTTGGGAGCACAAAAATGCTCAGATTACTTTAACCAGCACAAGTACAGGGCTTTGGGACAGCTCTGATGGGGAGACAGAGAAACGCTGGTGTAGGTGAACGTACTATGCAAAACATAACATTAGGGTTGAATATTTTTGATAATTTGCAAGATAGCTTAGTGATTTGAGGGTATCGTCTTGACTCAATTCGGGGAATTCGTCAGGTTATGCGCTAGACTAAGCCTACTTGAAAGTTGTTTGATACCATCTACGTAGATTGTGAATACTCGAAAAGGAGCGTACTGGATGGTCGTAGTTGAATAATTCCCGTACATATAGTAGACATTGATCGATAATTTTTTAAATGAAAAAATAATAGCAGAATGAAGCCCATTGGAAAAAGAAGAGAATGTAATAAAGATTGAAGAGAACATAATTCAGAGGCGATCTGAGGTCGGGAAATGGAGGAGGGTCAGTGTTTACATAAGTGTAAAACACGGTTTATCTTGATTTTCGGCAAAACTACAAGTCCTATGGAAAAAATTACATAGCAAAGTTGTAGGTAATGAAAAGATCTACAACTTTCGTTTCCACACTTTTTTGACATCTCCTCAAAGTTCATGTGAAAAATTCAAATACTAACCATGTTTTCATTGATTTGAAATATCCATTCGTTCTCTTCATTTTGGCTCAGTATCGAAAAAAATACTCTAATTTTGAATCGATAAGTCTCAAGTCAAAATATCTAATTTATCGAAAAATTGGTGGGCTTTCTGTTCGTTGAAATCTCTACTTGCTGATGGCGTCAAAAAAATATTCATTTTTATTATGAAACCAAGTTTTTGGTTTTCATTTTTTTCTTCCTTCGAAAAAGTTTCTTGGAAACTTACCTTTTTATGTTTGAAATACACTGTAATTATTTCGACTCAAAATATTCATTTGTTCACTTCATTCTGGCTAAATATCGAAAAAGCCCCCAAGTTTTGAAATGACAAGTCTCACGTCAAAATATTTCTCTCAAAACTACTATCAGGTAGTGTCCCTCATTTTCGGGAAAAAAATTCGAAGATTACAGGCGTTTAGACAAAAAGAAAGCACGCTGCAGATCCCCAGAACATACGTGCAAATGAAAGAATGAGTTGCATTATCCACTTTGAAAGGAAAGGCATATGAATGGCCTACTCCACTTCACACCAGGCTCCTACGACTGAAAAAGCTCGCCCCAAGAAACTTGATCGCGATTTCAGAATTATTAGGAGTACAAATACGTTTCCACCGTTTTGAGACAGATGGTCTGGCACGAATTCTGAAAGACAAAAGACCTCAATAACACTCCAGATACGAAAAAATTATCCTCTTTCATGATAATGCTATGTACAGGTCCTGGTGAAGAAAAAATCTATTTGAACACGCGATTGGGTAGTGTTACCCCACCCGCCGTATTCACCAGATATTGTGCCGTCGGACTACCATCTGTCCTGGTCACTAGCTCATGCTCAATCGGAGCAGCTTTTCATATTCTATGAAGATATCAGAAATGTGGTTGATTCCTGTATAGGCTCAAAAGATGAGGAGCTCTTCAGAAGTGGAATCCCAATGTTGCCTGGAAGATGAGAAGGAGTAGTTGCTAGTGATATACTTCGATCAAAAAAAAACTAACGATATTTCATAATAAATATTATCATTTTTATAAAAAGGACGGAAATTTATTTGTACACCTAATACCACCACAATTTTCGAGCATTCATTGAAATCTACTGTTAAATAACATTATACCATAATGAAAAAAATCAAGAAAAGCACTGACGTGTAGTCAGTGCTTGGTGACTTGGAAATTTCAGTGAAATTTTAATGAAATATAAAAATTTTCGAAAAAAAAAATTTTTTTTTCGAATTTTTCCATGGATAATTCTTCTTATTGACGCTGTTAATCTTCCAACCAAGTTCCATTTCGATCAGATGAATATTTTTCGAGTTATTGAAAAATCATAATTTCAAATGGCTGGAGCACAAAAACCATTCGGCAGATATGGCCCATTAACGAACTTAACCGAGATATTCGGGTTCTTAATCTTACCTGAAAATTTCAAGACGGCTGGCCGGACGGACCGAATCAATTTTGACCTCGGATTCTTCATCAGTGAGTCCAACCTAGTCGTTTGAGACCAATTTCGGCTCAAAATTCGAAAATTACTGACACCGTGACGAATTATAACGCGCTGTTCCCCAGAACAAGCGCGTAAAAATTATCTTTCGTGATAAAAGAGGTACCTGTGCGAAAATTATACCAGTACTGAAGAGTGGTGATAAGAGTGTGATCAATGATTATCAACCGATAGCATTGTTGTCGAACTTCTCCAAAATTTCGGAAATAATACTTTATAGCAAAATTATTCCATCTATTAAGTGTCTGATCAGTAACTAGCAGCATGGTTTTATGACTGGGAGATCTTGTGTCCAATTGGGCTTCATTTTCTCAGTTTTTTTCGAGGCATTAGATCATTCTGATCAGGTTGATGTTATCTGCACGGATATTCAGAAGGCTTTCGATGGCGTCCACGTAGAGTAAAGTGGAAAACAGATATGGGTTCTGTCCGCAGTTGATACGTTTGTTTTGTCTATCTGTTGAATCGCAGAATATGTTCTTGTTGATGGTTCTTAGTCATTCCATCATTATCTATCTATTTCTGGTGTGCCTCAGGGCTCAAATTTTGGGCCATTGCCCTTCCTGCTGTTTGTTGATGATCTGATTGGTATGTGTTCCATGATGCGGCTGTTGTTTGCGGACGATTTTAAGTTCAGGGTTACTCGTATTAGGAACTGGTATGCTGGAGTAGGTGCAGCGCAGATACTACTACTGGTGAAAAGATTCGGAACTGTACCTTTTGCTGATCAGGGTTTTCTGGCCATATCTTTTTTTGTACAATCTCATTAACGGTAATATTGATTGTCTATATCTACTAGAGAAAGTACATTTTTATGTACCTAGGCCCAGCATGAGAACTAGACCTTCGTTTTATTTGGTTCCACGTAGGAATAATTGTATGCTTCAAACGCCTATGCAGCACATGTGCAATTTGTTCAATACCTTTTGGAAAACCTGGGATGTTTTTCATGATACGTTCCAACAATCACTGATACCTGAATTGTATAAGTAATGATCGTTTATTTGTAGCATAATTTTTTTTTGTAATTTTTTGTTAATGAAGCTTATCATTATTTTCCTTTCGGAGAAAACCTTTTCATGATCTCTAGGTATTGTTGTAAATTCTGTGTCTAGTATTTTCATTTGCTCGCATGAATCTTCTCTTATCGTAAAATTAAGATTTCCTGAAAAAAAATCCGTTTTGTCAACAAATCATGTCCGCAAAATATACAAAGGTAACTTCACTCATAGCCTGTCACCGAAACTGTCACCTATCAGTGACTGGTGAAGATTTGTGACGAGGCTGATCTCGTTGACCAAATTCACCCAACGTTGGCGTGTGCGCGCACATCAATACTAATGCCAAAACCCATACTGGGCATTGAGGTGCATAGCACATCTTCTATGCACTTTGGTGGAAATATAACCACCATGCCAAGATCCAGTAACGGTGACAAAACAGTGCGCGGCTGCTCTAATCTTGTCATGATTGCGGGTGCAATTGTTTCAGACGACACAAAATAACAAAATGTTAATTGGTCGTTAGAACTTTCAACAAATTTTCAACTAAATATTTTCAATCAATATCTCGTCAATTTCATAAGAGAAAAGGGAATATTATCTTAGGAATCGATATATTCCATTCAATTTTGTATTGAGGAAATAGCTTTCAGACAGTGATGTAGAGAAATCGTATCCTTCGAAATGAAAGGAGATATATTTTGGGGAAAAACTTACTCAAATTGATTTTAGTATCACGTTTCAATATGCTTTCATGGTATACGCGTATATTCCTTTGTTAGCCTGCTGTAACGGACATTTTGTAACATTATATACCCATCCTCAAATCTGAATGATTGACAATACTGTTTGATCCAGCTCGTTGCTTCGATGATATTCAACTATGCGGCAGTGTTTTCGATGAAAGTTTGTTCGCAAATACTTACTAACTGATGAAGGAACTGCAACACCCAAAAGGAGCTGTTTAAATTTAAAATGTTTTTGGTAAAACATAGATAGTATAGCAAGGAGTAAATGATTAAAATTTGTAGGAAAAAATCGTGAAGGTTTTTTCATGTAAACATTTTTTGTTACTTAAATATTGTATTCGTTTTTCGCAAATTTCTTAAATTTCAGCCTTCAGCACTTGTACTTGGAATTTATCGCCAGCTAAGTGAATTTGAAAGAGGTCGAATTATTGGTCTATGGGAGGCGGGGTTGCCATTTCGAGAAATCGCTAACTGTACGAACAGAAATCCAACTACTGTTATTAGATGTTGTCAAGCGTGGTTGGATAATGCTCAAATTCGAAGGAGAGTACGCACCGGTCGTCGAAGGAGCACAAATGAAGTTCAAGATCGACGTCTGAGAGTTATGGCCATTAGAGACCGATTTGAGACAACTCTATCTTTGACTTTTTTCATTACCTGATTCACCTATGTTATTTCTGGGGAGAATGATTTATAAGATATTATCACCACTTCTTTTGAAATTACACCCAAATTGTAATAATATGATAGACTATCATTGTATTTAACTCTCAACATATATACTAATGGAATCAAAGAGTTAAACATCTGGTGATATTCGATAATATTCCATTTTTTTTTTATGTTTCTGACTCAACGACAGTGAAGAATTTTTCAGTCGTGTCATTACATGGTCCGGATAGCTCGATCATTCAGCTTCAATTTTCTTCTTTCAAGACCTTGGTACGACGATTTCATGTCAAATTAACGAAATTTCAATACAAAAGTGGCATTCAGTATCAAAAAATTTTTAAAATCGTTCGAACATTTTCTTCATCAATTCAGACGTAGTTCGCAACCAAAATATGAGGAATCACCGAAAAACTAGATCATGGTTATAGTGAAGGCTATCAATTAACCCCAGTGATATATTGGTATTTTTAGACAGAGCAATCGGGATGCTAGAGCAGAAACCCTAGAAAAAGACATCGGTATCAGTACAAGTTTGTAGACTTGCAAAATGGCGCAGGATTGGGATAGATTGCTTAGTGTGTCGATTTTAAGAAATACTCGGAATTTTCGAATTGAACCTTTTAAGCGCTCGTTCTGGGGAACAGTGCGTTTTCGTTTCATCACAATGTCTGAAATTTCCAAATTTTGAGCTGAAATCGGTCTCAAACGACTAGGTTGGACTTACTGATTCGTGGTCGAATTTGATTCTGTCCGGCCGTGTGTGCTCTAGCTGTCGAAACAAAGGACCTAGACTAGGTTTTTATTCTGAATATCTCGGGTATGTTCGTTAATAGGCCAAATCTGCAGAATGATTTTTGTGTTACAGCCATTTGAAATATCGATTTTTCAATAATTCTAAAAATATTTATCTGGTCGAAATCAAATTTGGTTGGAAGAATAGAAAAATTATCAAATTTTCATATTTCGTTTAATTTTCACTGAAATTTCCAAGTCACCAATTCGCGATGCGAACAAGCGCGTAAAAGCAGATAACTTCACGTCAGTGCTTTTCTAGGTTTTCAGTTTACTTGTAAGCCCGATCTTTCAACTTTCTACCAACAAAGACGAAAGGTCGTTTTAGTGTTTCTATTTCTATTTTAAGATCTTCGTATATATATAATTATGTTTTTAAGGGAAGAAACCTTGTTTTTAAAAAATCGACTTTATTAACTATAGGAAGCGTTTACAATCTATCTGATTACTGTCTGACTACTATCTCCTCGAGATTCACTGGGTTATCGTATTTAATACATCGGTTTGTCTGAATAAGCATAAATTCATGTGGGAAATAATATTTGCAACTATGCAACTCTAGTGTTCTCATATGGAGATTCTTATTAGGAAATAAGTATTGTGTATTATAGGAAAGAAGGGTTGGTATTACCTAACTCCTCCCCATTTTGGTTAAAGGTATCACCTTGTGGTGTAGCTTTAAAATTGAAATTTTTGAATTTTTTAAGAAATTTGAAAATTGAATAAATCACAATTATTGTTATTATCGTTATCATGAAATAGAAAAAATATGAAAATGCAATTGGTTGAAGACTCCATTGGTCCAATTCTTCTAATTTGATATCTGGGATGTCTTCTTTCATCAATTCTTCTTTCGTGTGGTCCTGGGAAAGTCGTGTGAATTCTGGTAAAATAATAAATTTTTCTTCACTAATCGAAGTGGCTGGAACAATTTCTTTTTCAGTGTTATTAATGGTACATTCAGTTCGTAAAATAGCTATTTCTGGTATGAAATGGTACTTTGTCTGTTGAGGGCATTTTTCTCTGATTTTCCCATTTTTGATTGAGAGAATACTTCCATCTTCCAATAATTTCAAGTCTCGTAGTGGAATTCTTCTAACTCTTGGGCAATTTTCGGTGTGATTTTTGAGGATATTCTTCATACATTTCGGGATTTCTTCTAATGAGTCTTGATCGCATAGGTAGTCGTTCTCTACTGGATGGCAATGATTGGTAGACCATTTCAACTCTTCTTCTCGTGAGAGCGAATAGGGATTGGTATAAGGAAGGGATTCGTTATTTTGTGGAATATAATAAAACTTGTATAGATCATATTGTTCTTTATAAACTAATGGAATCGATATCAAAAATAATAGAGTTTTGTTTTTGAAAATTACTTTCGTATGACACAATTGGTAGTAATCTTTCAGGTGATGAACTGGTATGATATTTTCATTCTTGATCAATTCTGAGAATTTGGAATATGGTAAAACTGATTCATGTAACAAATGTAACCTTGCAAAACTTACAGCTGTCTGTATTTCATCTAAAACATTTTTAATTTCTTTCAATTCGAACATCAAAAGGTGCATTTGTTGAACTTCTTCTAATTGCGGTACAATTTGAAACAATTTGAGGTTTTCGGACATCACTTGGAATTTATTGATAAATTTATTTTTAAGATCGTTAACTATTACAGCAATCTGTTTTTGATTTCTAATTAATTTTTCTTCGTTATTTTTGATACTTTGAAAATAGCTTTGATATAAGGCTTCATCGTCAGAATCTAATGTTCCGAATAGAAATTTTGAAATTTTTCCTCCTAGGTTAACTAATCCTCTTTTGAATCGTACTTTCTGATTCAAGAGTTCTTCGAGAGTGTTAATGTTTATTTCATTTGAATGTCTCAAATATCTATAATTTGCGGTTTGAGCAAAGTTTAATTTCGAATTTTTGTAGTTATTTATTTCGTTTTGATAATCGCAAATGATTTCTTCTATTTTGTTGAGATCTATGTGATAGACCAGTTGTAAATTCTTATGACTCAAATAAGCTCTTCCTAATAAAATGGGTAGTATGTTATTTTGGATTTGGATAATTTCTAAGGATATTGAAAAGGTGATAATTTTAGATAGTATTAGAAGTATAATACATCGATCCATTTTGAATCTGTAACAAAATTTTGGAACTAGTTCTTTCTTTGTTTCAAAATTTTCTTATGATAAATGTGTTTGTTTTTCTTATCTTGAATACGATTCTTGTCAATTTCAGTTGCATCTATCTTTTTGAAAACAGGATCTAATTTTCGTGTAATTGGGTTTTTGATGTAAGTAGGATTTTTGTTCAAAGGGTGATCTTCTTTTGCTGATCGTTTCTCGTTAGTTTTTTCTAAACGTTCGATATTTTTTTGTCTGTTTTGTTCCAAATGTTTCGAAATATCGTTAAGGTTTTCGACGTAATTTTTGACATAATTTTGTAATTTTTCATTGTGGGTCTGTTCAATTGGTAATGAGTAATTCAAATCTGCTTTAATGATTTGCATGGGTGTCATCTCCAAACTCGAATGATTTGAGTTATTATAACTCAGTAATGCTTGGGAAAGTCTATTTTGAAAAGTTAAATTTTTCTCTGCAATTGTTCTCAATTGTTCGATTAATGTTGAATGAAATCGTTCTACTATGGAGTTGGAATTTGGATTATAGTTTGTTATGTAATGAATTTCGATCTTATGTACCTTACAAAAATCTTGAATGACATTATTCTTGAATTCTATACCGTTGTCACAAGTAATTTTGTTGGGAATACCATAATGGCTGAAGTAAATTAACAATTTATCTAAAATTTCTGTTCCTGTTTTTTGTAATAAGGGGTAACATTGTCCTAGTCTAGAAAAAGAGTCAACGATACTTAAGCAATGAGTTTGATTAAATCTTATAGTATCGCAGTAAATGTGGGTAAATGGTTTTGATCCGATTGGGTTAGGTCTAAATTGTAATTGAATTGGGGTGCGTTCGTATTTACTTTTTTGACATAATTCACAAGAGTTGATATAATTTCGAACATCTTTATCCATATTCGGCCAATAATACTTCTTTTTTAAACTTATCAAATTTTCTCGTAATCCGCGATGGATGGTTTTTGTTTCGTGAAATTGTTGGATACGAAGAAGTTGTTCTTCTTTATCTTCTACGTCTTCTAGAAAAATTTTGGAAATTTTTAAATCGAATGTTTTATAATCAAACTTCTCTTGCAAAATTCTAATCAGAGGTTTTTCTAATTCCTCGGAAATGAAATACAAAGTATACGATCTTTTTCTTTGAACGAATTCTTTGATAAACTTGATCAGGTCATTTTCAATTTGGTTTATGGAAACTCTGAATCTAAGTTTATCTCCAAAAATTTTTGTTTTCGTTACTCTATAATTTGGGGCTGTTTTGAAAATAATTTGAAGGGTTGCGGAATTCAAACTTCTTTCTGTAAATGGTAGTTCTAAAATAGGATTTTCTATATTACTGTGAACAGTCATGTTTTCCGTTTCGAAATCAATAATATTTTCGTTTTCATGTTCATTTGGGTTTCCGGTTGGGTTATTTGAATTTAATAAATTTAAACAATCGACTAATTCTTCTGTTGTTACCTGATTAGCAATGGAAACTAAATCGTCTTCTATACCATTAATTTCAATGTTGTTTTCCTCGATTCTAATTCTCGAAAGGGCATCTGCGTTATTTGTGGAACCTTTTTTGTATTTAATTTCGCAATCAAATTCCTCTAGTTTGATTCGCCATCTCATTAAACGTGAATTTGGTTCTTTCACAGAGAATAACCAACATAAAGGTTTATGATCGGTGTAAATGGTAAATTTTCTTCCGAATAAATAGGGTCTAAAATGTTGACATGACCAGACGATAGCTAATAATTCTTTTTCTATCGTACTGTATCTAGTTTCAGCGTCGTTTAAAGTTCTGCTCGCGAATGCAATCGGTAGATCACTTGGAGGATTACCTTGAGATAACACTGAACCTATCGCGTAACCTGATGCGTCTGTCGTGAGAATGAATGGTTTATTGAACTCGGGATAACTTAATATGGGGTCATTCAATAAATTTCGTTTACAAATTTTGAATGCTTCAATATAATTTGGATCATCGATGTTGATTTTTGCATCTTTTTTGAGACAGGAAGTAAAAGGTTTTGTTAATTTCGCAAAATTTGGAATGAACTTTCTATAATAGCCTACTAAGCCAAGGAATGATTTAATTTCTCTTTGAGTTTTTGGAATCGGAAAATCGATAATACCCTTTAATTTGTTTGGATTCGGCTTAATTCCGTCTGATGTAATTATGTGTCCTAAAAATTCTATTTCGGTTTTAAAAAAATGACACTTGTCTGGTTGTATTTTTAAATTGTCAACTCTAAGTGCTTCTAAAATATTGTGGATATGGGCTAGATGTTGTTCTTCGGTTTCAGAAAATATTACTACGTCATCCATGTAAACGTAACAAATTTTTCCTATATAATTCCTCAAAATTTTGTTCATTTGTCTTTGGAAAGTTGCTGGGGCATTTTTGAGTCCGAAAGGCATTCTTAGAATTTCGTAGTGTCCGTTTTCCACAGTAAATGCAGTTTTTTCGATTGATTCCTCATCAAGTTCAATTTGGTGAAATCCGGAGGCTAAGTCGATTGTGGTGAAATATTTTTTGTTTCCTAATTTATCAAGTATGTTATCAATTTGTGGCAAAGGATACTTATCGTCTATAGTTTTGTCATTTAGTTTTCGGTAATCTATAGCCATGCGCCATTTTGTTTTTCCGGATAGGTCTTGTTTTTTGGGGACAATTACAACAGGAAAAGACCATGGGGAATTACTGGGTCTGATGATTTTTTTCTCTAACATATCTTCGATCTGATTTTGAACCTCTTGTTTGTGTATTTCTGGGTATCTATAAATTTTGCAATGGACAGGGATTTCATCGGTTGTTCGAATTTTGTGTTTTATCGTACTTGAGAATTTAAGGGGTTGTCCTGGTAACTGTAAAACATCTTCATTTTGTTGAAGTATTTTCATTAACTGACTTCTAATTTTCGGTTCTAAATGAGATAGATCAATGGGAATATTTGAGGGGTTTTGGCAAACTTTTTGGTATTTGAAGGGAATTTGGCAATATTCATTGGTTAATCTTTGATTTTTGAAATCTAAATTTAATCCGTATTTATTTAAGAAATCTGCTCCAATTAATCCGTCGTAGTTTTTGTGGAATTTATACAAAATGAATGGATGAAAATCATCTACTTGAAATTCTCTAAATACAGGCATTAAAACTTTTTCGTTTGATGTTTCTTGTTTCATGCACGCGGTTAAAGTTGTCGGTTCATTGAAAATATTGTTTGGAAAATTATTATAGGCAAATTTAGGGTCTACTAAACATACTGAACATCCGCTATCTATCAAAAGTTTACATCTTGGATTTTCAAATTCGATGTAGGGTAATTGGTTTTTATTGTCAAGTGCAGAATTTAGGTCAATGAATCGTTCTGGGCTAGTTCTAAAAAATTTTCTTCATTATAACTATCTGGGTTTAATTGTGAATTCTCAAAATATTCATCTGAATAATTTTGTGGTTCAATATAATCGGTATTCAATTGTTCTGAAGTTGTTTCATAATTATCTGTACAAATTGATTCTGATGAAGTTGGTTCAATATGGGTTAATTCTTCGAAAGTGAAATTGGGATTTTGATAATTATTTCTTTGATTAAAATGTTGGAATTTCTTTTGTGGATTAACCTGATATTGGGTCGAATAATTTTGACGTTTTTGTGGGTAGTTCCTGGTCTGAATAGACATTTTCTCAGGTGGGGTTTGTATTCTTTGATTAGGGTTTGGTTTGAAAACATTTGTTTGAGGCTTCGATGAACTAGGGCCAAAAACTTGTTGGTTAGTTGGGAAATACCGGTTTACTGGGCGTTGTTGCAATTGAATAGGTTGTGAGGGGAAATTTGGATGATTTTGATTTAATTGATTGTGATTTGAATAATTCATTTGAAAATCTGTAGGAATTCGTGGTGTATGAAAGTGGTTAGTTGGGACTTGACGTCTATAATTTTGAGTATTTGGTTTCTGTGAAATTTGTGTTTTATAGTGTAGGAAAGGTTGTTGATAATAATAGAAATCTTGCCTGATGAAATTAACCATGTCGTCGTAATTCATTATGCCGTGACCTCTAAGGGCTGTTCTCAATTCCGGGTTGATATTGTACAAAAGAACTCGCGTTGCTACTCTAGAAGCGATGTTTTTCTCTTGTTCTTTTTCAGTGATACTCAATTCTGATAGTTCAACTTGGTAATCGTATTTATTTTTCAAATCGACGATTTTTTCTAAGAAATCTAAATCATTTTCGTTTCGTACTCGTTGGGCATTTTGGAGATCCCAAAATAGTACGGTTAAACTAATTTTTTCTTCGAATTTTAATTTTAAAAATTTTTTCAAATCTCTCCAATTTGAAGTAATTCTTTCATTACTACTAACAATTTCGCTAGCATTTCCTATTAATTTACTTTTTATGATATCTATAACTGCTTCATTCAAAATTGCATCATTTGATGAGAATGTACTGTTGAATCTATCGCAATGATTGATAAATCGCGTAAGATTTGCAGGGCTACCATCAAATGGAACGATTGATTGGGCAAAAAGATTTATTAATTTCATTTTCTCAAAAACATTATTACCGTCTTGGGTCATTTTGATTTCTTTTATTTTTAATTTAGATATTGAATCAATTAAAATATTTACGGGGTCAATCTTGATCGATTAAAAATTCAAAACTTATAAACTAGGTATTTGTAAAAAAAAATTATACAAGTTTTACTCTCAAAACTGTAGGGAAAAGAATGGATATTATGGGTTTTTTAACTTTGGGCCAGGTTAATGACTGGGGAAATAGAGTACAGGAAATTGCTTTTTCTCACCTCCCTGAAGTCCTTGAAGATTTTTTGTTGAAGTCGTCGAAGGGCGCTACTCAATCGATCGGGGCTTCTGGTTTCTGTTCCTTTGTTCGTGGTTGTACCTTCGCAGTTGAAACTGTTAGCCTTTGAAGATTCTCCGTGGATCTCTTGAATTTTGGGTCACACTTTTCTTCTGTTCAAGACTGGCACAATCCCATCACCTCGTCGCCAATTATGTTTTTAAGGGAAGAAACCTTGTTTTTAAAAAATCGACTTTATTAACTATAGGAAGCGTTTACAATCTATCTGATTACTGTCTGACTACTATCTCCTCGAGATTCACTGGGTTATCGTATTTAATACATCGGTTTGTCTGAATAAGCATAAATTCATGTGGGAAATAATATTTGCAACTATGCAACTCTAGTGTTCTCATATGGAGATTCTTATTAGGAAATAAGTATTGTGTATTATAGGAAAGAAGGGTTGGTATTACCTAACTATATATATAAATATATATATGGTGGTCTAGAATTCTGGTGAAAAAATTTCCAAATGGCGGAAAACCTGCAGTTGAAATTTTTTATTTTCGATTACCAGATTGGATAGCATTATTTCAATAGGAGGGGTGGATATTACTGGGTGAATAATTATGGAAGGACGTGAAAAACAAACTGAATTATTTCGATGTACTCGATTCCTAAGATTTCACGTGAAAAAATTCTGAAGAAGAATCCGTGGTCAAATTCAATTCTGCCCGTCCAACTGTCCGTCCGTATGTGCTCAAACTCGAAGGAAATGAATGAATAGTTTTGGACGTTGACCTATTTGAAATTTTGAGGTTGATTCCTTTATATCTCATGAATTACTGATTCAATCAAATTGAAACTTCGTGAACAGTTTTGGAATACCAACGCGTAAGTCAGTGTGTGGATCCAGTTGTGAGAAATTAAAGAAAAAAATTTATTCGAATATTGTTGAAATTTTGTTGAAAATTATTTCTCTAAAAACTATTCATCAGATTTCAACGAAAATGGCAAAAACCTAGTCCGTATTTCACAACAGTGTTTCATAGTTCAGTTTTATCCGAAATTTTCCTTCTTTAAATATTCACATATTGGAAAAAATGGGACAAATTTGTGGGTTTTTTCCTCTGTATTGTTGTTCCCTACAGAATAACACAAAAAATACTGAAGTAAGGAAATTTCGAATGGATATGTATGCGGAAACATTAGATGATTTTACCACTTCCAGAATTCGGCTTTCGTAATTGAACCGGTTCAACAAATGTCAAGCCTCTGAATGGATTATCATTTTATGGTTAGAAGTTCGGCTGATCTCAACCACAATCACATCCGAAAAAAATATAGAGAAGCACTGACGTGAATCAGGAGCTTTTACGCGCTTATTCAAATTCTAACTATTAGATCAAAAACCTGGAAAAGCACTGAAGTGAGGTCTATTGAATCAACACGAAATTTTGCACCTAGTTGCGTATTGGTAATCTCCACCTGATCACGTAGTTTCAATCTGATTGCATTCTTACTTCTCGATATAGCGGAAATAACGTAAAACTTCCAAATACCAACGTAATTAGGCACATTTTTTCTTTCCTTTCCGAAAGTAAATATCGGATCGGATTGAAATTTGATATATTGTTGTTAAATACTGACTCCAAGGTGTGTGCCAAATTAATTAATATTTTCAGAGAAAAAAATTTTTCATCGAAAATTTAAAAAATTTTTGAATAACTTTTTTTTGAGATTTTTAACGACTAGATCCACACAAAATTTTGTTCTTAGTGGAGCGTTTATATTCCAAAACTAGCTACGAAATTTCAATTCGATCGAGTCAATACTTCATGAGATATCGAGGAATTAACTTCAAAATTTCAAATGGACTCCTTAACTATCCAACCGATTTCACCCATTAACGAACTTAACCGAGATATTGGGACTCCATACCTAATTTGATAATTTCAATTAAGTCGCTAGGTTTTTTCCTTCCAACGTTAGAGCACATATACGGACGGACGGACGGAGGGACAGAATTGAATTTGACTTCAGGGAGTTCAGCCCAATTGTTTAAGATAATTGTCGGCTCAAATTTCGAAAACTACAGACATAGTGACGGAATGACTCCCAAGAACAAGCGCTTAAAATCGACTAAGAGACTCGATATTTTCATAGCAGGTTTTGGGATTAATTAACAAGGTCGAATTCGTGAAAACTTGAAACCCCTGCCAATGATTTCGAAGATATATCAATTCAAAATTTTATTTTCGCAGTATTATCAATAACGCAGATGCATTCGAATCGAAAATTCTGCACGTGGTTGAATTATGACAGCGTGAAGGTTCATGCATTCTCAGATCTTCCCGATAGAGACCGTTGATTCTTAAGATTTTGTTATTGGGGAAACAATAGCTCTCATCAATTTCATCCGATAGCCGAGAATATAGCTCAAGAAACTGACATCCATTTGCTTCAAACTCCAGAGATTCCGGTGATCTCACAACTGTTTTCACAATTTGGATTATCCGATACGAAAAATAGAACTTCCTCTCTGCGACAACGAATTGATGAATAGCAGGACTGGGATTGAAATGCGATTGTTCCTGATTATTCTTTGAAATATTCTGATTTCGATTGCTCCGCTTCGGGTTGATGTGAAATATATCAGGCTATCGACAAATTCTTATCGTGATTACAGCATCCCATGCGTCTGCGCAAATAACAGAATTATCCAGACTCCGAAGGCGAAATGTGGGACAGCATCGCGAAGGGGGTTGTTCATCACCTACATCAATTCAACATTGTTTGAGGGGAAAACAGAGTCTCAATACGTCAGAAAAATGAATGACGATACGTAATGTATGTGCTATCGTGATTAAATAATTCTCAAAAATGTGGGGAATAATTAGTGTTTTGTTTCTGTTTTTGGGTCAACATTCATGTTATACGGAGTTGAGGTAGGTGATGGCAAAATGAATTTAAGAGGAAACTTTTCCAGTACTGAGATATATCAATTTTTATTCACGATAAAATGAAGTTTAGAACCTTCCAATGGTTGTTATTCATCTCGAAAAAAAATGGAATGCTTTTTCTTCAGTAGTTCAAAGGAATTCTTGTTTTCACATGCATTTTCACGCATAAAATTAATAGGGTGTTCTTGAACAAGGTGGATACGCTGGGTCATACAAGTTGAGAGGTAATTATTTTGAAAATCAAATCGAGGAACTACACTTCAGCTCAATATACCCAATATGGTTGCGAATTTCTTCATCTTGCTGCATATTTTTTAACGACTGTAGTCACAACTCCAAAGATCCATATTTGGTCAGTTAAAGGTTTAAATTAAATAGTTCATTCAGAATAGTGTTAAAATTTTTTCTTTCTGCCTCTGCTGAACTTGACACCTGATTTCGAAAAGATATTTTAGGACCTTTTTATCCAAACTTTTTGGTCATCCAGGAAATTTTTCTCAATTGTCCTAGGCCTTCCATGAAAAAAAATATTATCAACCATTTTCAGCCTGGGGACCGACGATAGATACAACTATCGGAAGAATCGACTAAGAAAAAGACTTGCCCTTTTTAGAACTGGTTTTAAGCTAATAACGAAAACCAAACTTGAGAATAGGTTGAATTATCAGTTTGAATGTTTACACTACTTCCTAATATATGTACAGAATGGACCAAATTAGTAATACCTGAATTCCAACTTCCAACAGGAATAAATAGAGAGATTCAATATTTTTCAGCAACACATAATGTCGTCGAGAAATAAGCCAGAATAAACAGCTGGGTACTTTCAAGGTTGGTCATATTTACGTTCCTGTTTGTACCATGACCTTGAAATAGGTACCGACAATTTTTTGATCGTGGTCAGTGACTGATACTGATTTTTTCCTATAGGGTTTCTTTTGCTGCACTAAAGTATAAAATGTAATATTTCCCATGAAAAAAACCAGTTTTTTCTATGTGATTTTTCCCAATAGTTTTCTTCCTTGGCAAATACACAAATTTATTATTTCTTATGGAAGCAATAGTTCATTATGACTAAGAAAGAATCACTTTAGGTAATAAAAGATCATCAGTGTACGCCATTGACAATATATAACATATTTAGTTTCGAAAAAGAAAAAAAATCTAGAAACGCACTGACGTGGGGGTCCGGAGATTTTTACGTGTTTTCTTTCAAATACGTTGCCAAGGAGAGTTTTGACATAGTAAATATCGAATAGACGACTTCGGCCCAAGTTGCCAACCCACAATTTACTTAGCAAGTTTACTTTCACTGGGGAACGGGAATTTCAGGACAAATTCGACATAATAAGGTTCGCATTATTTATAAATAACCGTAAAACATGCCTCGGCTCTTCAAACCAGATAATTCCTTCCAAATATAGGTTTTTGTTAAGATCGTCCCCGATTGGCTGAAATTTAAGTTGGGATTCCTGATTTCATGCAAACAGTGTCAATTTTCATAGGATACGTTCCGAAAATCAACTCTGTTGTTTTGGTTGCCGATTTTCCGCTCCGTAAATATTAAATATTCGGATGGTTCCTGGAACAAGCGCGTGAAAAAGGTTATTTACGGAATCTGGTCGATGAAAATACGGTCGATTTACTGTCACCAGAACGACTTTCTATGGTAAATATCCATAGCATAGATCAATCTATGATTACTTTAGGTTTGTTTTGGTTCCGAGTTCAGATCTGTTCGGGACGGTTCTAGCATAGACCATAGATCTGTGCTAGAACCGTCCCGTACAGTTCTGAACTCGGAACCAAAACAAACCTAAAGTAAACATAGATTGTTCTATGCTATGGATATTTACCATAGAAAATTGTTCTGGTGACAGTAAATCGACCGCATTTTCATCAACCAGATTCCGTAAGTAACCATTTTCACGCGCTTGTTCCAGAAACCATCCGAATATTTCATATTTACGGAGCAGAAAATCAGCAAATGAAACAACAGAGTTGATTTTTGGAACGTATCCTATGAAAATTGACACTGTTTGCATGAAATCAGGAATCCCAACTTGAATTTCAGCCAATCGGGGATGATCTTAACAAAAACCTATATTTGAAAGGAATTATCTGGTTTGAAGAGCCGAGGCATGTTTTACGGTTATTTATAAATAATGCGAACCTTATCATGTCGAATTTGTCCTGAAATTCCCGTTCCCCAGTGAAAGTAAACTTGCTAAGTAAATTGTGGGTTGGCAACTTGGGCCGAAGTCGTCTATTGAGCATTAGGCACAATATCGCTTCATGTTCACCTCGAGATATGTGCCAAACTACATACAAACCTGATGAGTAGTTTGCTTCCAAAAATACTATCTGCTCAAAGTTGCGATTCGGTTTTACATAGTTCAAATGTGATGGCGTCAGTAGTTCTTGGGATATTCCCGATATAACCTAAAACTTCCAAATGAGTAATACCCCGGAACCGTTTTCCATTGACGAACAGAGCATTTTAAGGCCCAAAACCTACTATGAAAAATTCGGGACTAGCTGTTCTCCTTTAAAATGAGGGATGACATACTTGAATTTGACATCTGATTCCTCATCACCGACTAGCCCATTTTTCGCAAGAAATTTAAATTTCGACGTTCTTGTTGCGCGTGAAAATTTGATTTTCCTAAGTCATTGTAAACAGTTCTTCCATGAGAAAAAACACAAATCATGTCATTTCTCAGCAAGGACAACCTTCAATAAAATCAAAGAAAGCTATCCTTTTACCATTTTTTTTTATGATTTCGTAGTACAAACAGAAACTAATATAATGATCAAAATGTCAATTTTGGTTACGACCCTGATACAAAAATATTGGAATGCAGTTAAAGACATGGTAATTCTTTTTGTAAACATCCGGAAAAGCACTGACCTGAGCGCTTCTACGCGCTTGTTCAAATTCGTTGCCAAAGCGGTCACCTATTCACGTATTGAACCCGCAAAAATCATATTTACTTCTGAATGAAAAGATTTGGCTAACTGTTGGTGGTTCAAGTTTCTTGAGGTTTTCTGTTTGTTCACTATGTATTGAATTTTTGGTTGAGCTTGAGTTACATTGTATTACAGCACACAATAGAGTTACCTACCTTATAGTGATGTCGTATGTCAAACAAATTGTTTCTCAATCCCTCGAAGAAAGAATGAATGAGAACAGTCGAAAATCGAACCAACTATGCAGAAAAAATGTCCGAAGGCGACCAACATTCAATGATTTTATAAACATTTTAGAGAAGCACTGGCGTGAGGTCAGAAGCTTTCACGCGCTTGTTCAAATTCGTTGCCAAAGCGATCATCTATTCAAGTATTGACCCTTCCAAACGCAGCTTCACTTTCTTATGAAAAGTTTGGGGATTACCTTTTCATCTCACAAAATTCTGCATGAACCTCAAGCTGTTACTTCTCAATCAATTACTAGATTTCAATTCGATCAGATCTGTGCTCTCGGATAAATTGGAAATTCAACCAAAAATCGTTAAATTCCGGAATGAAATCGAACTAAATCCACACGAAATTGGGCACTGAGTTGCGCGTTGATATTCTTCAACTAGACACCAAGTTTCAATCTGATCGCATCAGTACTTCTGAGATATCGAGAAACCGTTCCCATTCATGGACTCACTTGCTTTCCTTCGAAAGTTAGAGTACATTGTAATGGGGTATGTTCCCCAGAACAAGTGTGTGAAAAGACGTTTCATTTCAACACGAAGAAGTAATTATTATTTGGCCTATTTTTCTTTTTATCTCGAATTTGAATATATAAGACTTGCAGCATGGAAGTAGGTTTTTGATTTGATGTATCTTATCGTAAATAAAAGCAAGAAGAAGTTATATTTGTGTCACATAAAATTTCTGTGGTATAAGATATCGATGAATCGATAAAATATTCATCGAAACTTGAATTGAGAATTTAGTTTGTTGAATAGTGTTGAATTATTATATGCAAAGTGTAGTATTATTTTGAAACCTTATGATATATGCATATTATATACAGATTTTACTAATGGAATACTTATTCATGTTACACATTGCAGCACTAGGACATCATCACAGAGACTTGATAATGTAACAAAAACTATCTCAGGTCTACTTAGGGGATATGACATTCGGTTGAGACCCAATTTCGGAGGTGAGTTAATTGAAACTTCCACTTTGAGAATATCATCAGCAGTACTGTATTCACCCTGTCCCACAGACTACATATTGTGTTATCTGTTCTCGGTTCTTTCTAAAGGTCAAATTTGAAGGAATTTAAGGTTTAATTTCTGTTAGATTTGACTTTAGGTCTATAAAGTTTTTTACTTAAAACTGACGCAAGTTGACACTCGTGAAATATCGGCAATGTCAAAATAATTCTCAGCGACGTTGCCGAATGCCATTGCCAATTTCTAGTCTCAATCTCAACATAATCATGACGCTTGTAAACTAAAAACGTCGAAAGTAGTTTTGAAGAAGCAGAGACAAAATATCAGGAAGTGCTATGTAAAATTGAAATCTGCATTTTCTGATAGTGAACCTGATAATTTGGAATCAAAAATTTATCACAAGCTATCCAACATTTATAGGAGAGAATGACGATCAACAGCAATGATGGAGCGACTGGATAGAAAGATCCAATATTTTCGACGTATGGGAGTGAAAACCCAGAGTATCGTTCACATAGATTCCCAAGAACTTTGGAAATTGAGTTTGTTCTTTTAGGGTTACACAAGTTTTGTAGTGCTACTCCATTTTCATACTGGAGTATTTCAAGTTGGGCAAGAAGGTTTTTAAATGCCTTATGTTGACTTATTTCATGAGAATTTCGAAAAGTACGGAATTCCATAGGTTTGTCTGTTCGTTCAGAAGTTTTACTTTGTTCAGAAATGCTTATGGTTTTGATGCCAAAAACCTTCGGAGGTAATTTTGGTATTAAAAAATTATTTTCAAATGAAAAAGATGCCATCCATCTTCTATAAACAATTTACTACACTTATGCGGGGAGACAGAATTTTTCCTGAGGTTTTTATCTGTGCTCTCGTATCATACGCAAATATGTATGGTACCCCGTTTACATTTCCTCTGCTAACACTGTGATATATCTTAGAATTGTAATGCTCGTTCTCAAAAGAATATATATATACTGCGGGGTTATTCGAGTACTTAAATTTTTTTTTTCAAATGAACTATCACAAAGTAACGGACTACTCTATCTATTATTTTTCAGTAAAATGTCAACACTCGATTCTTGATTTCCCTATAAGAAAATAGCATAACTGAATCTTCCAACCATGTTTATATACGTCAAATATTTCTAGTGTTAACCGAGAAAAATTTTCAACATTCGGAAGGACGGCAGGAGTCATTGAATGCACTCAATATTTTCTAAAATTCATTATTTTCCCAAAGTAAATTCACATTTTGGAAAATATGTAATTACTACGATCTCTATGTAGAGAGGACAACGTTATGTTTATCTGACAGGAAAAGGACTATAACCTAACATTTTCAAAATATACACTGTGAAATGTGTCCGAATGTCATAGCCAACCGGAATAGTTTATAAGGGTGAATGAAGTATACAATATAGTATAAATATGTGCTCTGTGTGCGACAGAGAGAACATGAAAGGAGTAACGAACGTTCCTATCGTGACGGGTAGTTCAATCCAACGCTGGAGAAATAATCGACTTAAATCGGTCTAATGACTCAGGAAGTGACTTTGTTCAGAAATGCTTATGGTTTTGATGCCACAAACCTTCGGAGGTAATTTTGGTATTAAAAAGTTATTGAAATGCAGATAGAGGCTGTACTTTATTGAAGGATCCTGTAATGAAACATCCCTCAACGTTGATTCCTTATTCGAGCTTCTGAAGCAACTTGTTTCTTGTCAATTTCATGACATTTAGGCCGTGATTATTCTTTAGATTTCAAACTCAAAGTTAACAGTAACAAGTACCTAAAAGTGCACAATAACAAAAATTATTTGTATGTTCGGGATATAGAATTTTGTTTCATATAAAAAATGATTTTACTGTTGTTCTCTTGTAATCTGATAAATATTATATAAATACAGTAGTATGTAGAGGTGGCGGTAGAATGTAACCCTTTACCAAACTGTAACTTGAACTATAACTAAGGATGCCTGAGATGTAAACATAAGGCTCCAGATAAAAATTGAGTTCGTAATAAAAACCACAACATCACCATAGTAGATAGAATGACAGGGATACTGTCAGAATAAAGAATCAACCATTTATTTGAAAATACCTGCTCTTTATTCAACTTAAAGTAAAAGAGTATCGATTAAAGGATATTCTGGGGGTTTCGCATTATTTTTTTGGTTTTTTCTATGTTTTCACTCCCAATATCTGAGAAAAAGTAAAATGAAATATTATATATAAAGAATGCCCTTGCAGATTGCAGGACATTTTCTCGAAAAAAAGTTGCCTAATGAACAACATCGGGATAATATGAATTATAAAATAAAATTGATCGATATTGATGGATTTACCTTGATTGAGGAAAAATTGAACTTCTAATATCTTCTGAGAACCTGTGACTATATATCCTCTAACAAATATAAAAAAAGTACCCATCGAACAACGAATGGTTTCAAGCAGTATCAATAATGAACCATTTTCTCCCTGTTATCCAATAAAACTCAAAAATCATTATTCTTACTTCTCGTGGAAATGATCGGCAAGGATTATTATTTGAGGATGATAAACTGAAAATTAATCTTGAACAATGTGGAATAATGCCAATGATTATGTCTGAAAATTTGCAGGCGAACCACTCTTTATAGGAATGGATTTAACTATCGCGAGTTTCGATGCGATATCTGAGGTCAATATGGTGAGTCCTAGGGGAGAAAATAATATGGTGGGAAAATATCTTTTAAATTCATTGCAGGATTACACTATCACCCTGTATCTGAATCAGTATTGGAAAGATGAGCGGCTGGCTTTCAGCAATGAAAATGAGGTGTTAACTCTTGCTGGAGACTTTGCAGAAAAAATATGGGTTCCAGATACCTTTTTCGCTAATGATAAAAACAGGTGAGAGTGTTTGGCTTGGATATAATCGAGCTTGAATACCTGATGTTATTTTCAGTTTTTTTCATGATGTAACTGAGAGGAATAAACTAGTAAGATTAGATGGTGAAGGAGGAATTACTTACGGCATGCGATTCACCACAACTTTGGCATGCATGATGGATTTACATTATTATCCATTAGATTCCCAGAATTGCACTGTGGAAATAGAAAGCTGTAAGTCCCAAATATTGTATGTATTGCTATATTTCAGTCACCAAAAGATACTTGAACTAATTGGCCATTCCTTCAAATCACCAAAGCATTCATTCATTCATTCACTCCTCCAATGTCCTCGGCTACTTTGGCCAATTCGATATGTTTTCAAATTTTATATTATATTTTCACATTGACATTCATTCAGATTCATTCTAAATTAGGAAAATTTGTATTTATGGACTCATCGACATAAACTCACACCCTAAATTTACACATCATGCATGAGCAGGCCAGGATTCGAACCAGTAACTCCGGTTTTATATGCAGCCTACTAACTCACTGCACCACCGAGGCAGTCACCCCCACCAAAGCAACAATAGAAATTCAATGACCATTATAGAGCATAATTAGCTCAAACTTGAAGGTCAAGACCATAAATGGGTCGAAACCGTTCCACGCTTTCGTTGATATTCGTTAAAATTTCATTGTCCTGATATTTTCATTTTCAAGAATCTCGTCTCGAAACCGAGATAAGACCGTAAACACTCAAATCAGGACAATACTTTTGTGAAGTCGCAACTCGATTCCACAAGATTTTTACGAGCAGATGGGAAGATGAGTAGGACTATTCTTATAATAGAAATGGATACTACATGAGACGGTTTCTATTTGGCCTTCTAGGTAGCTCCAGCGATGCCGAAATACTGACATTCGCGTTCCTGAAGAACCCGAGCAAACTCCAACAAAACGTCCTTCATTCAGATATAGGATTTAAATTCTGAATTGAACAACAAAGGTTTGACATGCAAACCCAAACAACCAACATGGCTTTCTAGAAGGAAGATCCGTCATCATAAACCTCCCCAAGTGTTTAGACGAAAGCGCTGGATTCTAGCAAACCAATTGATTTTATTTTCCTTGATTTCGTACGAGCTTTAGATAAATTTCACATAGACGTCTATTTGCCAAGCAGGACAACCTTGAAATTTGAAGAAGTCTACTTTTTTGGATTGGGGCTTTCCTGTTCGGACGTCAGTTCATGTCCGTGTCGGTAGTTCACATTCCACCTCGAGATCCGTTACGAGCGGTGTACCCCAGAGGTCAGTATTAGTATCAATTTTATTCCTCCTGTAAACATCCGATCTACCAGGGTTGATCTCGTCCTCTGTTTCTATGTACACTGACGATACGAAAATTGATGGAACTGACAAAGACTCTCTCCAACGAGATCTTTTCATCATCCAGCAATGCTGCAAAGACTGACTGACGTTCATTAATCCGGAATTATATATTGTTCTTCATATGGGGATTGGGAATCTCCAGGAGCAATACAAGATGAATGACGTGACTATTTCTGAAAGCACAAGTCATATTGATTTAGGAGTCACCATAGCAGAGAATTTCAATTGATTAGATAATTTCAAAAATACCTATGCCAAGGCTTCAAGGGTCTGCTATCTCCTAGAAAGAGTATTTGGAAAATGTGACATCACTACATGCTGCTCCCTGTGTAGAACAAACATTCGACCGTTAATTGAGTATGCTGTCCCGGTTTAGGATACGAGATTTGTTGGTGACAGAACTTCTTCGGAGAATATACAAAGGCAAGCCACTAGGATGGTTTTTGGTTACCATCGACCAAGTTATGATGACCGACACCGTATGATGGACTTGCCTAGTTTCGAAGATCGATGTTCACGTGGAGTCCTCATTATAACCTATAGAGCTCTAAGAGGATTGTTGTAATGAGAAAGTTTTCATCATGCGGCAAGGGATCATTTCCTTCACAACCTAGTTTTCCATTTGTGAAATCAGCGTCCATTTGTGGTGGTGAATTGTTGCTATGTCAATTTTATCAAGAACAATTTAGACCAATTAACTAACTTGGATTTAAACTCATGAGATGTTTCACTGTGTATATTTGCTGTGAGTTTAATTTTTGAGCCCTATAGATTTATATCATGACTCTCATCATAAATAATAATGATAATAATGAAATATTTCCTTATGCTCCCAGAAATCGACTTTTCAGAGTCATCGTTCCAAAAAAAATTGTACACACTTCGACAGATCCACCACTCCATAATATACCATCTGGTCGGCATTTTCGGAAACATTGTGTCATCATCAACCCCGACTAAGTACCATCGACGACAATTGATCTTTACCTGTCAAATACAACCCTGACGTTAGCCTTTGCGTTTCAAATGAGAATGTTGAAGTCCTCAGATCTCATTCGTTATAGTCACCGTTGAGAGCAAAATAAACGAAGGTGATCCTGATTCTTTATTGCGTGTGTGATTCCACAGAACAGCCAATCCATAGTACCTATAAGTTTTCGGAAACTAATCGGTTAACGGGCTACAAACACGTAAGTTCGAATAGACAGATTGACAGCTTTCGAGAAATCAGAGGTGAGCCTTCTAGTTACTTGGTGAATGTCCGAGAACCCCCTTTGAATATAAAGTTCCTGAATGCCCGACAGTGCTTACCTAGTTGTACCCATATCAAACCTCTTCTTCTTCTTTCACGTGTCCTATCTGGTCTCCTGAACGTTGGCTATCACTCTGGCTCTGGCACTGCTGAACGCACATTTGTCCACTCACGAATGTTCTTCAACCATGACTGTCGCCTTCTTCCAGGTCCACGGCGCCCCTCTATCTTGCCCTTCATTATTATTTGGAGTAGTTGGTGTTTTTCTCCTCTTAGCATGAGACCCAGATATGCAATTTTGCGGCATTTTATGATGATCTTTAATTGCCCGTCATTGCTAGCCCTCCTTAGGACTTCCTCATTCGTTACATGGTCCGTCCAGGGAATTCGCAGCATTCTTCTGTGCAGCCACATCTCAAACGCCCCCAACGGGTTCATTGTGTTGATCAGCTTAAGGTTCAAATCATCATTGCAAAGAAGTGATCTCATTTTATTGAACGCTGAGCGCGCCGTCTTTATTCTGCTTTTTATTTATGTATCAGGGTCCAGTGTTTCCGTTATGATACTTCCGAGATATTTAAGCTTTGTGACGCGTTCTAATAGGTTACCATCCTGGTTCAGATAATCGTTATTCTGCACGGTACGACTCACTACCATGAATTTTGTTTTTTTAGCGTTGATTTCCAAGCGGTATCCTTTTCCAACTGTGTCAATTCTGTCTAGGAATATTTGCAGATTTCATTGTGTCAGCTATTATAACTGTATCGTCAGCATACCTAATTGTTGTTTTGGGTAAGCCATTGACTTTAATTCCGCAGTGTCCCAGTTCTTCAAGGACTCCTTTGAATATTTGGTCGGAATAGAGGTTGAGAAGCAGTGGAGAAAGTATACAAACCTGTCTTACTCCTTTTTCTAGTGCAACATCATTTGTAGTTATATTGCCTACTCTTGTACTCGCTATCTGCCCCCGATTTAGATTCTTTATGAATTGGATATATTGTCTATCTAATTCTCTTTCTTTTAGCATTGCTAGCAGTTTATCATGGTCAACTCGGTCGAACGCTTTCTCATAGTCCAGAGAGCATTTCGGCATTTCTGTAACATCACAGTACTAACATTGTTGGATAGGTTGTTGCTGTTTCATAAGGTCTGTTATGTTAGCAAAAAATGGCATTGATATCCAATGGCGTTATCATCAAGGAAATCCTAACAAAATTCAAATTGTATGTGATAAAACTGGATATTAGAGAGTATACTCTCCCAAAAATGTTTGGAAGCCAATGGAGAGGTATTCGCTAGAACCAGAGATCAGAGAACAAGAATCAGCAGTCGAAAGTATATCGTGTAGAACTGGATATTGGACAATATGGAATAGTCCAGAAAACATTTCGGCATTTCTGTAACATCACATTGGTTCCGAACAATGCCTCCCTTTTAATAAACGCTTTTTTGAAGCCGAACTGTGATCGATCTAGTCCTTCCTCGCATTTACCTCTAATACAGGCATGAATTATACGCAAGAATATGTTTTCAGCATGTGTGACATGAGGCTATAGTCGCTTCATTGTTCTGGATATAGCTTCTTAGGTACGGCAATAAATGTAATATAATAATAAAACTCACGAAGTGGTATATTGATCAAATTGGAATTCAGTATTTGTTGCAAAATGGAACCTTGATTGTTCATGCAGAATCTTTCAACGTTATAGGATGAGTGAGTAAATGAAGGAAGAGACAAACTAAACCTCCTGATTTCACACCAATACATTTTTTGAAATTTTTTTTTTTGTAAAGGTTATATCATTTCGACATACTGGAAGTGCAGTATTGGAATACTCAATAGCTACAAAAAATAGGTCATAATTAACTGATATCTAGGATGAAACATTATGATAATTCCATTTGAATGCTATGTTGAGTATGATTCCAATTTGTAACACCTATGTAATGTGTATCACTTTATTTTCAGATGGTTATACAGTGATGGATGTCGTAATGTACTGGAAGGATACACCTGTACGGGGTGTAGAAGAAGCCGAGCTACCACAGTTTACTATAGTTGGTTATGAGACTAATGATAGAATGGAGAAATTGGCTACTGGAATATATCAGAGACTCTCCCTCTCGTTTAAATTACAGAGGAATATAGGATATTTTGTTTTCCAAACCTACCTACCAAGTATCCTTATAGTTATGTTATCCTGGGTATCATGTTGGATAAATCACGAAGCAACTAGCGCAAGAGTTACCCTAGGTAGGTTCTTCGAAATCCTAGCAATGAAAAACTTTATGATATATAATTCGGAAGTGGCCATGGTCAATATTTCTGTTTGATTTCATCAACGAGATCTGATAAATTTTTGTTGAATGCACTTTCAAACCAGACATGCTATTCTGCTTGAATCGAAAGAATATAAAATATAAGAGGAAATAGCAGGATTTTTTTCTTTCCGCTTGTTGCTCCTTCGATGAAAACCTTCGCCGATATGATACTCCCTGTTTTGCCAGAGAATCACAACTTACAACTTACGAAATTGATGATTTGATTGCTGATCAAATATTCACTGGCGTAAAATATGATAAAAATTGGCTGCAGTTTCCGAAAGAATTTTGAACGAGAATTATCCATTAGGTAGGGATTGGTTCAGTAATAATAAACTAACATAACCACTAAGATGAATACCCGTAGAGAAATCATCATTTTTTCAACTTGTTCAGAGCTAATCATCCCCTCAACCAAGATATCTACACCTAAAAATCGGTGTCTAAGGAAATGGTCTTACAGAATGAGGATCTAAATAATTATCACCGGTTAGGTAGAACACTGCAGTATAAAGTATAACTACATACAGCGCGCCATCTCTCCAGGAGCATCTTGCGGATCCTAAACTTCGAGTCAAAATACTTTGATCCATGTGCATGACGTTCATCATATTGTCGTATCAGTTCGCTGCATCTACGATGTTGCAGCTTACAATGCCCGTCACGAATTGGAAACACTAGGTAAATGTCGTTCTTCACAAGATGATAATGTCCAACATCTAACAGTAGTTATACTGCAGTGTTCTAACAGATAATAAGTATGTAGAGTTTTATTTTGTGGTTTATCAAGGTAAGGTGGTCTGAACATCGGCAATAACAGTGAAACTTCAGTAACCATACTGCTTGGATACTGCTTATTCGGTGTAGATGTTTTGGTTGATTGGATGATTAGCTCTTAGCAAGGTGAAATATTTGTTGATTTATCGACAGATATTCGTATTTGTGGTTATGTTAATTCATTATTACTAGAGCTCTTCCTTCTCGATGATTCAATTCTTACCTTTGTTAATAATTCGATGAACTTTTTTTTGGCAACTCAAAGGGATATCTGATGTCTACAATACCGGCATTTTAGTCGGAGAATTTTCGTTAATAGTAAATACCTATTCTAGAGAACCTTGAACTCATTTCCTTCAGCATTTTCTAACCTTTTTTTATTATATTCGAATTCTTGGAACAAATAATATTGAAACAAATAGTTCTCTGTCATATTCCCTATCTTACTAATCTTGTTAACGACCCTAGCAAATACTATTTAGATGTTTGTAAGATTGCAATATTGATAGCAACATTCTTGTGGAACTGACAGATCATATTGCTCAAAATTGACGATCAGAATTCGAATATTGCTAGTCTTGTTATGAAAGCAACATCTTTTTCTTGGGAGTATTGCCATTTGCAAACAGAATAGACCTGAGAGTACCTATATAAAAATTATATCATAAGGGTATGAACTCTCGAAGTGAGTGAACGTGGTCAACGTGAGATCCTCTTTATATTGAGTTTAACTTTGTGCTTTCAACTTAGCTCTTACATGGGTGGATAGTTTTTTTTGCTATTGTTACCAAAAATGGCATTGATACAGAAATATACGCAGAAGTTAATGAAGAAGGCATAGAAAGCAATTGTATCCGACCGAAACTTCCTGGATTCGCCGATCGAATATGTATCGGAACACCTAAATGAAAAAATAGATGAAGTACTCGCTAAACAGGAGGATTGTGAGCGGAAAATAGCATCCTTGGAGGTCGAAAACAAAAATCTTAAACGTAAAATTGCGATGCTGTACCAAAATCAAACCAAAACTGAATAAGGAATTTGATGTGATGAATGTGAAGAAGAGAACACTGAAGATGTAGTTTGAAATCTTTTCAATAAAACGATGAAAGTGAAAATCAATGTGGCTATAAACATTGAGATATGTCACTGTGTAGGACGACAAAAAATAGCAAGAGGGCCGCAAGAGATATGGCAACAAACAGCATCTCCGTGTCATACTAGAACGTTTTTTTCAATTACAAAGATTACAAGTTATGAGAAATCGCAAACTATTGCAATCCAGTGGCGTCGTCATTAGGTAAATCCTAACCAAATTCAAATTGGATTTAATGAAAATGGCAATTAGAAATTAAACTGTCCCGAAAATGTTTGGAGATCTAATAGAGAGATATTCGCAAGAGTAAGAGATCAGAGAACAAGAATTAGCAGTCAAAATGATTTGGTGTAGAACTGGATATTGAACAACGAAAGATGCGGTCTCCCTAGATGTCTATTATTTTCATTTTCTATTTTTTTTTAAATATTTTCCTTGTAATGCTGCATATAATATATATTTGTTTCGATTTTTTTGAGGTTAACTTGTCGGAATAGATGCACGGGAATAATATTGAGTGTTACTATTAAAATTTTAGAGGTTTGTGGGCAAAAACTGAATATTGAGTAGGAAGATTATGAACAAAAGCTAGGTTACGTATTTTTGATTCAGAAAGGAGTAACTTATTGGAATGATATCAAATTTATAGATCAGACAGGAATTTGAAGTGAATAAGGTTAGAGGTGGAAGGGTAGCAGTAAATAAAAAGTTCAAAGTTCTGAAGATTGATCGTAGAAAGACCAATTATGAACTAGGCTGAGCTTAGAACCAGAAAAGAAATTTTATCAATTGTTTTTGTCTGCTATCGAATGATGAAAATATTCCTTTGAATGTGTGGAACAGGTTCTAGAAAGAGAAGGAAATGTCATTACCAACGAGGTCTTCAATCTGCAGGATTTGCCAGATATTTTAACAGTGTAAATGTCCTGGACAAGAAGCATAATAACTTTTTTCAGATTTCATCAGCATATCTGTCGGCAAACATATCAACATATCTGTTCAAGAACAATGCAATACCAATTGTAGAAAATTGGACCTCATTTTGGTCCCGTGCGATAGATCACATAGATTATTAGTCGCGAAAGCTGAGTTTTCCCTGATATCGGAGGATCAATATCACCCCTCATCCATTATTGAGGTTTTTTTGGATTGTGGAAATGGTTAGGTTAATAGGGAAATTGGAATGAGGGAGAGAGATGAACCTTAATTTCCTGTGTAGTTCAGCAAAGAAGTATTGCACTCTATCAAAAGAACAAATCATTCGCAAAAATTAGAACATCCATCGGAACATCAAATGAAATTGTACAGGGGTGATAGACGTTACCTCTGAAGATTAATAACATTGTCTCATGAAAAATATATAAGAAATATTGGAGACCAGGTGAAAAGGGATAATAACATGGATGAGATTTTTTGCTTCCTATTCAAGAGACAGAACATTCAACGTCGAGTATGATGGAGATTATTCCAGAAAATTCCACGCAAATTCTGGAGTACCTCGAGAATCCAACTTGGGACCACTTTTATTCCTTATATTTATGAACGACCTACCACATTTCCTGAAACACTCCGAGTGTCGACTATTCACAGAAAATCTGAAGCTCCATCGAATGATTTCTAGTGCCCATGACTGTTCCATCCTACAATCAAAACGAAAGCAGTGTCCACGAAGGCAGTTTAAAAAATGATCTACTTTCCAATTAATCAAGGTGCGCAATTCTGTCGTGCACTCGAAAAAGAGATGTATTGACAAATGGTTATAATATGGACGGAGAAAAACTGAAGAGATTATACAAAATGAAAGACTTAGGTATAGAGTATAGCTGCTCCACAATGTCTTTCAAAGAAATTATCGAGAATGTAGTTGCAAAAGCACCATGTAGTCTAGAGTTTCTGATGGGACATTGTAGAAGTTTCAGAAACGTGGAAACAGTTGTTTGATTGAATAACGCTATCATCACCCAAACTAGAATTATGCTCGTTAGTTTGGCATTCAACATCTCTCAGGTAAAAAACAACTTCAGAAAAGTTTCAAAACAGGTTTCTGTGTCAAAAAAGTAAAGAGTTTACTCTGACTACAACACATTGAGATCAATCAGACTGAGAAATGAATTTCACATAATGTCCCTTGAGAACAGACGACGAGAAAAAATAGTGAAGATTTGTTACAAAATTTCAATCGACTTACCTACAATGAATCATGAGCTGCTGAAGAATTCCTGCTCGAGCTACAAGGCTTTCATTTCCGACATTAATCGTCCAGTAGTGCGTATATGTCGATTTAACTTTTACGCGCTTGTTCTGGGGAACAGCGCTTTATCATTTCGTCACGATGTCTGTAATTTTCGAATTTTGAGCCGAAATTGGTCTAAAACTACTAGGTTGGACTCACTGATGAAGAATCCGTGGTCAAAATTGATTCTGTCCGTCCGCCCGTGTGCGCTGTAACTTTCGAAAGGAAGGACCTAGAGTCTTGAAATTTTAAGATCCTGAATATCTCGGTTGAGTTCATTAATGGGCCAAATCTGCCGAATGGTTATTGTGCTACAGCCATTTTAATTTTTGATTTTCCAATAACTCGGAAAATTTTTATCTGATCGAAATGAAACTTGGTTGGAATATGACCAGTGTCAAAAGGAAGAATTATCCATGGAAAAATTAAAAAAAAAATTTTTTTTTCAAATTTTTTTTTTAGATTTTTACATTTCATTGAAATTTCACTGAAATTTCCAAGTCATCATTTCGCAATGTGAACAAGCGCGTGAAAGCTGCTGACTTTACGTCAGTGCTTTTCTAGATTTTTATATTTGTGTAAGTGTGAATTTTATAGACATAGTTAATAATACTTCGATGTAAATTTACGTATCTAACCCTTTTATGGCCATTATGCATTACCAGACAGAATCACGATTCAACGCCTGATACGACAGTATGTCATTCTGCCCTCACAGCTGCGGTTCTCTGCATCAGACTGAACGTTGACGACAGTGGTCAGCAGTGAGAGGCAGCATTAATCAAAGATGGTATCGAATGAGTTCAAAGGCTCGAATACGGTCTACCTTCTTTTTCGAACCATTGATTAGCGATTTGAAGTGTAGTAGCAATTCTCCCGAAGCATCTACCTTGACGTTTTGTGTTACACCTCGGTTGAAAATTTGGTCTTCTTCGTGTTTCTCTACATTCATTTTTCCATAAATTATCCAGAAGATTACTGTCATTACATTTCAATTAATACGACTGCTAATTCAGGGGAAGGACAAACCACAACATCTGGATAAATAACAATTCTACCTCTGTTAAAATCACTAATATGGTGAGAATTTTGACGTCTATTTGAAGGCATTTTGTAACGCTTGAATATGGCTTGAAACCAGTCCATTCCCAGTCAATAACTGAAAATCCTTATACTATTGAGGTTTCATGAATCTCTCTCTTCACAAACAAAATGACAAAAAAATCTGTGTTGTTTATGTTAATGTGGAAAATGAATATTATTTGATTTGATTTGATATTGTTCTCATAGTATGCTTTAATTAAATATGGTCATTCTATAGACGAAAAAAAAAGTTTGCAATGTTGAGAGCAAGAAAAAACTCGAATATAATGGAGTGACTTCTGAAGGCAAGAGTTCGCTCCTTTAAAAAAAAATTTTTGGTGCAAATGGTTGAAAAAAATCGTAGGAGTGCGCAATGTTGCCATTTTTTATATTCAAGAATTTTCAGGAAAATAAAACTGAAATGTAGTGAAAAATGGAAAAATATCTAATATTGTGCATTCTCGCTTAAGAGTAAAGTACATCCCGAAAAAAATGTTTCTCCGTTTTCTAATATTTCACGTGCCTATATAGGCAACGTTTGAGCATGTAGACTGGGTCCAGCGGCCTGACCTTGAGAAATAAGCGAGCTTTGATGACATTGTAATGTGGCTGTGTTGCCTAGCTGTAATTAGGGCTGGGCAAAATACATGCTTGGCTTAATGGAAATACAAATTACAAAATACTTTCTCGCAGGTATTTGAAATACAAAATACAAAATACTTTCGAGTCGGGTATTTGAAATATAAAATACAAAATACAGTATTTTAACTATTTGTATTTGAAATACAAATTACAAAATACATTCAGGTGTTACGTGAAATGTAAAAAAAGTACAACTAATTCAGCTCAGCTATTTTATCACTAAATAAAGAATTTCCTTTCAGAAACACAATATTTTTAAATGTAGTATCAGATAAACAGCCTCTTTTTGGGGAATGAATGAAGCCTGCTAAAGAAAACAATCTTTCTACAGGTCCTGATGGGCAGAAACTTGTGTTATATTGTATGAACACATTCTTTATGTTAGGATAGTGTTCAAGGATGGTAAGCTCCTTGCTCTTATCGTTTTTAGAAGTTGACTAACTCTAACTCTATGATGAAATGACCATTGCGCAGGACTTTTTATTCCTTTCCATTTGCCAAAAATATGACTGCTAACAAAAGAACTAGATGAAGCAGATGAACGTCGCCATCTGAAGGGAGATTTAGGGACTATTTTCTGTAGAGCGCTCAGCGCTGAATTTATTTGTTCGAAAGTATTTCGAAGACAAAAGTATCGAAATACAAAATACTTCAGCGTTGGGTATTTGAAATACCAATTACAAAATACATTTCCGAGAAGTAATTGAAATACAAATACAAAGTACGTATTTGTATTTCACATACGTATTTCAATTACAAGTGCCGAATTTTTTCTGAATTTCGCGTGCGAATTCAATGCGGATATCTCGAAAATAAGACACCTCAACCACAGTTAGACACCAACAGTTACCGATAGGATTGTAGAATGATAATTATTATTTTTTTTTTAGGAATCACAACGGTTCTAACAATGACTACCATAAGCACAGGAGTGAGAAGTTCTTTGCCCCGAATCAGCTATGTCAAAGCTATTGATATTTACCTAGTTATGTGTTTTGTATTCGTTTTTGCCGCACTCCTCGAATACGCAGCGGTCAATTATACATATTGGGGTGCACGAGCGAAGAAGAAGAGCAAGAAGAATAAGGAATTGGAAAAGAATAGAACAGGTTTGTAGTGCTTCATATGCCGATTTCAAAAAAGAATGATGTTCTCATTTCTGCTAGAAGTGTATTATCGTGTACACCTTGTTTACGAAATGGCGGTGGTCCAGTCGTAATCATAACTTCGGAGGTTCGAACCTCAGGCGGGACATAAATTTTCCGGCTATTTCGGGATCATCCAACCATTTAGTGTTGGGAAAATAATTAACTCTGATCAGAGGTGCATATCACAGGGTTAGGACTTCAATAATAACAACTCTTTAAAACAAAGTCGACGTTTTCTCGATAGAGTTCTACTTTCTCAAGACTAAAAAGACAGAAGTTATAAATTAGATACACTGAAATTTAACAAAAAATTATGTTCTTCCTAGTTTTCTTTGTTGTTTAACTAAATATGAATGCAGACTCAAGAATTGGAAATGGAACACTTTGTTTAGTCAAAATAAAATTGTCAATCAGTTTAAAACAGTTCCTAAATAATACAAATGACAAGATTAATAAAAATATATATAATGTAAGAAACGATTTTTACATATGGAAGGCGAACATAGACAATATTGAGTATTCGACACACAAACGATCTAACGAAGAACTCGGATGGATTATTTCAACGATTATTTAATTGTTTGAAAAGTGATATTAGGTGATTGTACGATTGGGTCAATCGCTGAGTATCCATTATATTGTTTACAAGATTGTTTGAATTACTTTGAATCGTCTCACTCAAATTTCTTCTAAACCAATTTTTCTCCTTATCCAACATAGACATTTCGTCGGAGTTGAATTGGTGACTTGTGAATGTGTGCAAAGCTTGCGCTGTTTTTCCGTCTTTGCCCCTGAATTTTTCTTTGCAATCATTCTTATGCTGTTTTATTCGATTAGAAAGTAATTGTTTTGTCTGTCCTATGTAATATCTTCCACAGTCGGCGCAGGGTATTTTATAAATTATATTCGGGCGTTCATGGGTTCAGTTTTACCTTTGAGCTTTGAAAACAGTTACCCAACAGTCTTTGAATTGTAAAAAACAAGGTTAGTATTTTTCGAGACTTTTTGGATGGACTTGGCTATATTGGGGGATAATTTCGGCATACCTATAAGGAAACCTAAAATTTGTTTTGTGATCCGCAAATTTTTTATCAATTGCAGATCAAGGCTCATACTCAGTGATGATTTTATTGACTAAGTGTTTGGGGAAATTATTAAGCCTCATGAGGTATTTTATTCTCTGGTAACTTTCTGATTCTCACAAAGTTGTTCATCAGCATTTTCAAATTATCTTCCAACTTTCATTATGATTGAATCGGTATTTTTTGAGATATTCCGAAAAAAATAACGATATCAATATATTTTTTCACAATAAATCCAGAAATTATAATCGCATCGAACTAAAATTGGGTAATCCCAAAATATGATCCGAATTTCGTCCAAATAGAATCGATGGTTACTGAAAAAAAATGTTTTCGAAAAAAATCTTGAAAAACATTTTTTTCAATTTAGTGACAGCACGATCTCAACAAAATTTCGCGAAAAGTTTGTGAATTCTTATGTTCCAACTAACTCCCAAGTTTCAATTCAATTGCTCCAGTGGTTCTTGAAATATCAAGGGTATAAACTCAAAACTTCAAACAGCTATAACTCCGAAGCTATTCCACTGATTCTACCCATTAACGAACTCGACCTTTGCATTTTGAAATGCAACCAACCCTGAAATTTTCAAGTCGATAGGATTTTCTGTACGCCCGTAATCGTGCCTACGGAAAGACGGCTAGCAGGACAGAATCGCTTTCGACACCGGATTCGTCATCAGTGAGTTGAACCTAGTCGTTTGAGACCATTTTCGGCTCAAAATAAAAAAATTACAGACATTTGGACGAAATAATAGCAAGCTGTTCACCTAGAACATGCGTGCAAAAAGGTTGTCAGCGAAAAAAAGTTATTACTGTTGTAACGGTAGGGTTTTATGGCAGGGAAGGAAATTGAAGACTTGTTGAAAAACTTCTTTTATTAAGGAGAAAGGTTTCGGAAATCTCTCACAATACTTCAATGAATATTGAATATCAAAATCTGCAAAAAAAACCAACTCATTGCCCACGAGAATGAACCATTTACCTGCAACCAGGACTAGATCCTCGTATATTACAATGTTCTATCTGAGATCCTAAATTTCCTAAGGGCTCGCTAAGTTTTCGATATTCTTCCGGTATTCGTAGAAGACAAATGATATTGAACCGCATATGTTTTCGATCTTCAAGCCCCTCCTAAACGAATAGTTGCGCTCTGTGTCCATTTTTCGCAGTATTGCTGGCCGAGATATAAAATTAATTCCCGTCTAAATTGTAATCGTTACACTGTCTAGTGAGATTTAATATAGGTTCGAGAAGAATGTTTGGAAAGCATGGACGTAAAATCAGCAGGTGCCTTTTCGCACGCATGCTCAAATTCGTCGCCAATGCGATCACCTATTCCGTATTGACTCCGCCAAACGCAGGTTTACTTCCTGATGGAAATATTTAGTGATCCTCATTTCACAGCATCTTCACGAAATTTCGCATGAGCCTTGAAACTTTCAATTATTAGATTTCAATTCAATCCGTTCTGCATTTTTGAAAATATTGGGGGAATGAAATTTTGAATGGGTATACCTATCTGCAAAATCATTGGACAGAATTGCTTGAGGATAATATGATTAGAATATATCTCAGAATATAAAATATTTGCAATATTTAAAATTTTTTTTTCAAGCATCGTCTTGCCAACTCATTACAGAGTTTCGTCATAATTAGATTGGTGTTGTTTGGGTTCTTTCGGGAATAACAACCATACTGGGTAGAAACCACGAAATTTGACACAGTTCTTCTCCAAATATCTCCGAGAATCAAAATCGGATCAAACTGAAATTTGGAACGCTATCGTAAAATTTTTACTTTCAGTCTGTAGGAAATTCATCGAATCTGATTAGTTTTTGGAAAAAAATATTTTTGGTGACAAATTTCGATGTTACCAACCCATTTCAGAAATATCGAGTTGTTACTTTCGGAAATTATTGTTCCTTTGGATGTCTTGCTTACCGTTAACACAATAACTTTCAAAAGAAATGACTTGAAGAAATGATACTGGAAGAGTAGGTTTGGAACTCAATTACAGAGGTCGAATTCTTGGATGGGAAAAATCCGTCTATTGATACCCATTTAAAACGATATTTTTCCAATATTTCCAAGCATACAGATCAGATCGAATTGATATCTGTTATTTATTGATTTAAAAAAAAACAGCCTGAAGATGTTTGCAGAATAAATGAGAACCAGATGAAAATCGAACCGCCAAGTCTTTTCATCAGAAAATCCAGCGGGGTCGGTACGTGAATAGGTGACTGCTTTGGCCATAATTCGAAGAAGCTCGTGAAATCTTTTGATCACATGACAGTGTTTTTTTAAATTATTATTTCTCAGGTATTTATTCCAGGTATGTTTCCAATTTATTGGAACAGTTACACACATAACCAGCTTCTGACGATTTTTTGTTTGCGTTTGGCAAATAAATTATCATTGCTGTAAGATTTCGAATACCATTCTTATCAAAAATGATACCATGAGCAAACAGTCTAAGAATATGCACTATACAGGTATTTTTCGTAGTGAGTAACTGGGTTAGTGAAACGCACCAACTTGCTGACGAAATAAATGGTATAATCTCGAGTAGTTTGTTTAAGAAGGTGTTTCTTGCAAACTAACCTAACAAGATAAGCTCGAATTGTACAGGTTAGACCGATATTTGTCCCCATACTCACTTTGTTTATCAACGAATCTTTCAACTTTTGGAACAAGAGTCTATTGATAACATTTTATGTTGGACATCTGATTATTCAAAATGATCGTTTATCACTGAAGTATAGAGTTTAACAAAAGAAGAATTCAATTTTTGAAAAAATTTCAGCGACAATGGCCATGCGGATCGGAAATTGCTCTGCGCAATATTCAATGAAGTTACATCTGTTGTTGTAAAATAGTTGGTTGAGGGTTGATACTTATTTTCGTATTGATTCTACTCAATCCACCCAATGATTCCGCAGGTAAAAAATACCCATTCAAAATTTAATTTTTCCAATATTTCGAAAAATTCAGATCACATCGAATTTCAATCCAGTTCATGATCGAAAAATGACAGCTTGAATTTATTACATATTACTAATTTTCATCATGATCAGATCAGTAGTTTTTGAGCTATTCTGGATATCGAAAAAAAACACGAAACTTGAAATTTTTTCCAAATATCTCCGAAAACTATAATCGTATCGAACTGAAATTTGCTACACTGCTGCGAAATAAGAGGTCCAAGGTCGGAGCCAATTTTCAAATCTGATTAATAGTTTCCGGAAAAAATTCTGATTTTTTTTTTCAATATTCTAACAGTACGGTTTTAACATAATAATGCAAACTCGTCGGTATGCTAATTGCCAACTATCAATCCAATCGCTTAGGTAGTTCCTGAAATATCTCAGGGAAATAATCTCGAAATTTGAAATGACTATAACTTCGCAACCGTTTGGCTTATTTTGCCATCCATCAAAGAACTCAACTGTTGTATTGTATGAAACCATACCGAATGTTTCAAGTCGATCCGATTCTAAGTACGCCTGTTATCGAGCCTACGGACCCCGCTGGCCGGACAGAACCGATTTTGAAACCGGATCCTTCATCAGCAGAGCCGTAGCTCGAGATGAATTAGAGGTAGGGCAGTAAAAATTTTCATGGATCTAATGAATATTTAGCTTTTGCTTCTTTAAGGTAGGGCTATAGGGGTTCAAGGTGAGGAATTGTTCTACCTCGCCACACCCTAGCTGGTACCCTGCATCAGTGAGTCCAACCTAGTCGTTTGAGATCATTTTCGGGAAAGAATTCGAAGATTATTGAGACATTTGAAGTGAACAATCATAGTAATACAAAACAAAGTAATTTCGTTACTCTGTTCATTCGTGAGGGATGTCCTCGAAATCACCGGACTTTTCTTCAGCGCTTTTCCCGAATCTTGCAATGAGTTAATTGGAAGCTTATACAGGGTGGACCGAATAACCCAATTTAACCTAACATAAATTGGCTAAGTTCAATAAATTGAAAAGGATGTACTATAAATCCCCAATAGTAATCCATTAAAAATGAAAGAATTGAATGAATAACTCAATTTAACCTTAAATTATAAATTTGGCCAAATTTGTAAATTCGGTCTAAATGTTAATTTTAGTTCAATTTGCATATTCGGTCAAAAATTTAGGTTTAGTTCGATTTGCAAATTCGGTCAAAATGTTAGGTTTAGTTCGATTTGCATATTCGGTCAAAAACTGGATTGGTTCAATTTGCATATTCGGTCAAAATATTAGGTTTAGTTCAATTTGCATATTCGATCAAAATGTTAGAATAGGTTCGATTTACATATTCAGTCAAAATATTGGATTTGGTTTAATCTGCAAATTCAGTCAAAATGTTGGATTTGGTTTAATCTGCAAATTCGATCAAAATGTTAGGTTTAGTTTGATTTGCATATTCGGTCAAAATGTTAGGTTTAGTTCAATTTGCATATTCGTTTAAAATGTTAGGTTTAGTTCAATTTGCATATCTGGTCAAAAACTGGATTTGGTTTAATCTGCATATTCAGTCTAAAATTTAGGTTTAGTTCGATTTGCATATTCGATCAAAAAACGGGATTTGGTTTAATCTGTGAATTCGGTCAAAATGTTAGGTTTAGTTCGGTTTGCATATTCGGTCAAAAAACTGAATTTGGTTTAATCTGCAAATTAGGTCCAAATGTTAGGTTTAGTCAATAATTTTTGACAAATACCCTATGTATGTCAAGCGGTTTTCTGTAGTTTTCTAGGTATTACTTTTTTTGTGTTTCTTCAATTTATTATGCTAGCGAGGTTTCAAAAATTCATATATTTTTACGTGGTAATGATTTGGCAGTTTTTTTGTGACATGATCGCCCCGAATAATGTTTCAATAACAAAAATAACTCAGCTTCTGAAATTACTAAACATAACCCAAAAAAGGCTTGAAAGTTAGGACTTCAGTTTTCAGTAAAATTCACTCAAATATTATTTAGTATTTTTATTAAACATACAAGTAGAGTTGAGGAAATTCCTATAAACTCAAAAAAAAAACAAAAATAGAAAAAAAGTTTACAAATAAGTAGTTCTTGCATCAAAAAGATCCAACGCATTCTTGAAGGCATTGACGGTTCCAGCATCGACCACGATACTCGGCAAACAGTTCCATCTCTCAAAAATTCTGTTGGTCAGAAAACTGTGTCATTGGAATGTTCGAAAGTTTTCCATCGACAATTTGAACTGATGTCCTCTCAGATTGTTGTTGTTAACAGTGAAAAGGTCACGAATACGATAACCGAAGTCACCACGGAGTGATCTGAAGGAGAACATTAAGTCTCCCCTTTTCCCTCGTGATTGAAAAGATGGCAACCCGAAAAAAATGAGTCTGTACTGGTATGAAGGGCGAGTTATTCCGTATGGTATGCGTGTATTCCAATGCTGCACTGACTCAAGATGGTGTTCGTCGGCACGGGTGGAGGGTCACTAAACCGGGCCAGCATACTCCAGCAATAGTCTTATGTAACTCGTGTAAAGGAGTTTACACGTGGCAACGTCACATCCGCTAAATATCCTCTGGATGCCATAAGTCAATTGTCTCGCCCTAGCAGTGATGGAAGAAACATGGTTAGACCAAAGTAGGTCTTCGGTAACAGTTGACTTGATACACTTCGCAGTGTGAAACCATTGATGATGTATTCCTTTCTCGGGTTGTTTCCACCAATATATAGTACAGAGCATTTGTCCATGTTCAAAGGAAGTAACCCGTTTTCACATCAAACGCCAATCTCATTCAGGTCCCGTTGAAGTGTTTCGAAATTGGACAAAGGAAAATTGTAAATTTTAGTGTCATCCGCGAACATTGAGCAAGCTTAGTGGAGAAGTTTAGGGAGATCGTAGCTGTATAATAAGAACAAGATAGGGCCTAGAACGGAACCCTGGGGGACACCCGACGTCATAGGCCTATCCGAACAAGAAAAAGAACGATTCACTCTAACTCGAAAGGTACGGTTTGATAGAAAAGACTCAATCCAAGATAAAACACTTTCCCGGATTCCAAGATGGTAAAGCTTAGCAAGCAGCCGCCGGTGGCGGACCTTATCGAAGGCCCTTGAGAAATCCAGATATATCACATCCACAGGCACTCCCCGGTCCCACGCCTCAGTCCACTCATTAACGCATGAAATGAGGTTCGTCACCGTAGAGCGACCTGATAAAAATCCATGCTGTTCAGTTGGAATAATACCATTAGTCAAAGCAAACTGAGTTACATGATCAGACACGATTCTTTCAAGGACTCTCGAAGCTGCTCATATACTAATAGGTCCATAATTGTGCGGTGGTAGTTTGTCCCCTTTTTTGAAAACCGGGGTTACGGAGGCAGATAGCCAGTCGTTGGGCAGAATGGAATATTTAAGGGAACTTGAAAATATCTTAGAAAGTGGCGAAGCAAGGGAATTGGCGCAACACCGGAGAAGTCTAGAAGAAAGACCTTCTAGTCCTGGATCAGTATCTCTGAGCTGTAGTAAGTACCGCTTGGTAGCCACCTTGACTTGGCAAATTTCATCAGAGATTTGAGGAAACCTAACTTCAGGAAGAAATCGTTCATTAACGAATGCGGAAGAGAATACCTCCGCTAATACATTGGCCGTCTCGAGCGAATCCTAACACTGATTGTCGGACAAATCTCGAATGGTCGGAAAACTTTCACTTCCGCTCATCGAAGTTTTCAGATATTTGAAAAATTTCTGCCTGTTCTTGGCAGAAGCCAGGGTTTTCTAATACGTTGTATTAGTCTGTTTCATTGTATCAGAAAAATGATTGGAATAAGTTCGGTGATTTTGAAAATCGGTCCTTGATCTAGTCGGGAGATATCTCTGCCATAGGGACTACTTTCTTCTAGCCATCCTTAAGACTGCATCGTTAATCCATGGCTTCACAGAGTGAATTCTTACAGAACGAACAGTTGTGCAAGACGTAACAGCGTCATTAACCACCCTCTAAAAGAAACTCCACATTTCGTTAACATCCTTCTCATCCTCAAATATTGGTGACCAGTCTTTAGATTCCAATAATTCAGATACCTTGTTATAGTCAATATTGTGGATTTCCTCAGTGGATTTAGTATTTGAATTCAGAAGACGAAACTGTAGCTCTTTTGCCAAGGTGCTATGGTCAGATTTCCCAAATGGTGGTAAATAGTCTATGTCAGAAACGAGATTAAAATCGGAATCTAAGATTAGATCAAGTAAAGATGGCAACTGACCAGCTTTCAATCTAGTTGGTTTATCGACTAATTATTCTAAGGCAGTCTTGCTAATGAGGTCTGCATAGGGATAATAGGGGGACCAACAGGTGGCAAACTGTTGAAAAAGAACATAATACTCGGTTGATGCAACTGAACATACGTTAAAATTTCAGAAAATTTGGAAGAATTCATCTTCAATTTGAAAATACAAAAAAGAGTTTTTATAGCTTCTGGCTGAGTTCGAAAATTTCGCACGGTCCTAAACCACTAAAATCATAGAAAAATAGTTCTTTATTAGCTTTTTTTGTTGTCATCGGCCTTCGGAGGCGGAAAGGATAAAAATCATTGAAGCACGATTGGAGTTATTCTTTGCTTTTTATCATTCTCAGGTCTATTGTGAAACAATTTCCTTTGTTTATCTTCGGAGGGGTGTAACTTTTCAGGGAGGAGGTTGTTCAACAAATTCCATACTTAACCACCTTAATTTTCATCACAGAATCACCCCTTAAATTTTTTTGGTGTTATGCAGATACCCTGTTCATCTGTCAGGAAAGTTCATGCAAAATTTCAAGTTGCTCATTTGGTGGTTAATCGAATAAGAGAATGTTACTGGGAGATACTTAAATACTAGTAGTTTAAGAGTTTATGGACTCGAAGGAGGCCAGTTTTTGCTGCTAAAACATGTCATATATTATATAAGATGAGTCTGTAAGTTGTAAACTTATTTCAACTATAGACTCGTTCCATCAAATAAAACACTTTTTTCATTAAATATTTTTCCACGTTCGGCTCCTATGGAAAAACAAGCTTATGAAAATTAAAAAAAAACCGTGGTTTTTTTGTAGCCTAGAAGGGTTACTCCGAATGGAATGAATTTTGGTATGAAGTTTTCCATAACAATCACACATAATCTTAAATTATCACATGCATTCAACTTCAAATGGTTTCCTTGTTATAGACTCGTCGATTCATTAAACCGTATAAAATCAGCATGAAGAATACACATAGTTTAATTAACTAAGCTATTATAAGAACCTTCAATCACTTTAGAATACTCAAATATTTTTTATAATTTTTACTTAAATGAACCGTTTTAGAGATATTCAACTTTGAATGGTATAAAATATGTTAAAAATATGAGAAGAAACGTTTATCCGTACCAAGAATACACATAAATATTAATCTATTTCACAATGAACACTTTACCGACACTGACGTAGTATAGAGTTCTATTTCATGATCCGACCAAAGACATATAGAGGTGATGTCTCCATGTCCATGGACCAGACATTTTACCTGACCGAACCTGGAAAAATGATACATGAAAAACAGGTTTAATTTGATGAGAGGAATCTTTGGTTGAGATTCATGTATAACTTGAAGACTCACCCTGTGTATGTGGATGAATTTTAACATTCTAAATGTAATATACAGTGCGCGTCAAAATTATGGAACAAATTCATTTTCTCAGAAGAAAATATTTGGCAACAAAATCCTGAAAAAGGTCAATTTGGTTTCACTTTTACCAAATATTATGCATTCTTGTTGCACCCTGTGCCATCCCCATCAACCCTCCGAATTTTTTGAACAGGGAAAGTGGGTCATGTGGTACTTTTTTGGCAAGGTCTTTGTATCTTCTTTACAGGCGTGCAGAAATTTTCAAGAGAAAAAATTTTTCGAATACTTCAAAGAGGTTTTCAGTATGAGCACTTTGTCATGGCTCATTAACTTTGAGACGATGGAATGGAATGGAAGTCGACCATTACAGTTTTGTTCATGCACAACTTTCAACCCCCTCACGTGAAATTATTCACGTAATCTTGACGCGCCCTGTATATGAAGAAATCATGTAACCGCAACAGTTTTTTTATCTTCAAAATTAATATTTTATATACGGTACTCATACATCATTGATACAGAACATGAACTCATCTGGAGAACATCACTTTGAGTTGAAAAAATCTTACATGTACATTATAATGTAACGTAGTGACTTCAAGTTTTACATTGTGAACGATTTTTTCAGCTGAGAAGGTAAACTCAACAGATCACAAATTCACAAGTGACGATATTATCGAACTGGAGGAAGTCAGAATGAGTCCCATTCCATCCATCAGAAATAATTACACTTCCAGGGGGGAAATATTCGACTTTGACCAATCCAGATTTCCTCCTAGTTTTCGAATCTCCAGATCTACTGGATATGCTTATAATTATAGGACAACTGGATTGAGATATAGAGGAAATAAAAGTAAGTATGGGTAGTCCAAATATTCGAAGATTCATATTTCGTTGTTTGTTTTTTCTATAACAATTTTCAATCGCCGCGTAAATTCAAATCACGCGATATTTCGCGCCGGCTACAATGACGATACTCCTCTCCATTCCTTATACTTAATAGACGTATACCTGCTGAATGACGTCACTTTTATCATTGAAATTCAAAGCACAGAATATATTATATTTCCTTGTACTTTAGTCTTGCTGACGTCACTTTTTTCTCTCCGATGAGCACGTCATGTTTCTTTCATCATGCTGGATACTAATGATCAACAGGAAAGAAAGATAGGAAGAGAATCAATTTAGGCCCTGAAAGATTATCGACTTAACACCTATCAATAGCATCGATTTCTCGACCAGAAATATATGTGAACCACGTTATTAAATTCACTAAAATTGAAGTTGCCGTTAAATTAATCGCGTTTGAAACCCAAAAACTATAGTACACTACTCTCGCCTTCACATATTTCTGGTCCTTCGATCCGGATAATCGAACGAATACAACTCAATATGAATTTTTTGAATTCTATTTTCCGGACCGATAGGACCATACATAAATAATAGCAGCTCTATTAGGATGGATCTGCGCATCATTATGCTGCTGCTACCAGATATTTTCAGATACCCGACCAGTGGACTGGTGGAAGGAGTCGTATAGAATGGGCAGCGATATCTGTCCCCTTCAGAATACTTCTGGTGAAGTCACTTTAAATCAAAAATGTATACCACAATATGTGCTTCTGTGGAAGATTCACGCCAGCGACAGGTCTTCGAGTTTCACCGAATTACCCCAAAATGCTCTAGATTCGGTCGGAAGTAATACCCTTGTATGAAAGTTGGCAGATCCTTGGATCGTTTGTTAGGTTACACTATTCGGAACACTTTTTTTCTGAACAGAAGTGTTGTCCCTTGCATTGTGTCTTTGAAATTGGCAATCATGTTATGCTTCAGGTGATTTAGGTGGTATTTCATTTATTGCCATTTCAACAACATATCGCACGAACAATCTTCCAATTCAAATTAAAGGGCATTGGTTTACAGCGCAGAGGGATGAAATGATGTGCAGATTGATTTTATGTGAGAAAATGTCTCCCTCAAAAACAAAATTGATGGTTTTGAGAGATTTTCCAAAATATTCATTTTCCTACTAGACACTGTTCTTTTTATCGTGACATCCTGCATAAGAATTCACATTGGGGATATTGCCTTCTATGACACAAGAACACACACGATACAAACACCCGGTATCAATTTACTCAGGAAATCTCCGCAGAAATGACTTCTTTTTGGTACTGAATTGGAAATGAAGAGTACAGTTTTGAAAATTTATGGTTATTTTTCGGATATGAGTGTTTGAGATGATCGATTGATATAAACATTTGATAAATGTCTTTTTATTTCAAATTTTCTAGAACAGAAGGATTCAGGGCGGTATCCTCAGCTCTGAATGTTTTATTCTTAAAAAACTATAAAACAGCCACCAACAAGGATTCCAAAATCCAACGCGACCGCGGTGTTCCATATCTCTATTTAGGAAACATATAGGAATCTAGTTTTTATTTGATGTTCAATTATTGCTGGAAATCGACAAATTAAAAATGTTTTCGGTCAGACATTTTTTTTGGGTTTTACCAACTCAGTTTTTATGAATGGCAACCTGAATTTTTATTTGCCGAGTCCCATTGGACTTTATTTCTGGCCAAATATTGAACATTGGTTACTCTCTCAAATGGTATATCTGAAATCGAAATGAGACATACAGGGTATGAAAAACAGCCTGCCACACATTGAAAATGAAAATTAGCTGAATTTTCCATATTTCAAATGGAAAACCATATAATTTATCGATCCATAAAAAGCACCAAAAAATCTCTACAAATTTTGTGTAGTAGTCCTTATGTTAAATTTCACAAGTTTTCCCCAAAACAGCTCTTTCTTCTGAAGAATATTTCTATACCATATACTATTTAAATGAGATGTGTATCGTGGAGAGCTTAAACTCGAAAGAGAAATATTTGGACGACATTTCGACTTCTATCAGAGAAATTTGTGAGAAAAAGCTTACCGAGTATTTTTTTTGAACCTCAAAATCGACGAAGTAAGCTATCGATCCGGCTCCTGCTCCTTCGCCAGGTTTTTTGCACCTTAATCTCAGATCATCGGTCCAAAAAAGGTTATCTATCGCTAAGAGTACATATGTTTAAAGAAAGTTGAGGTCAAAACATATGTTTAACGGGTGTTCCATTTTATTGAATGAAGTCCACGTTAGAAAGATTTTTCTAGTCTGCGCAAGATAGCTGGTGTATCCGTTATTCTATGCCGCATCTTTTCGAAAGAAATTGTTGGATCGACGTGAACCATATTTTGTGTATCCCCATAAAAGAAATGACCTGTTTGAAGTAAAACTATAGTGAACTTAACCATAAGGACTACTGGACGAAATTTGTAGAGCTTTTTTGGTGCTTCTTATGGATCGATAAAATATAGGGTGTTCCATTTGAACTAAGGAAGATTTTGCTAATTTTATTTCCAATATGTGGTAGGCTGTTTTTATACCATGTATATTTCAATTCGATTTCAGATATACCGTTTGAGAGAGTAACATTGGTTGCTCTCTCAAACGTATTGTACATTGGTACAATATTCGACCAGAAATAAATTCCAATGCAAATACTCAAAGTTTGTGTTGTCGGATTATATTGATTTGTTTCTTGTACGTCATGTGCGCCGCAATGAAAATAAATAATGATAAATCCATAAGATCTGTGGTCACGTGACCAAAAAATCTGTCGCTCTCGGATGCAATAAACGAACGCAGCAATAGAAAGTTTTATACTCCATGCATAGATCAAGGGAAAATTTTGACTTTTCTCGTGAGCCTGACAATTTCCAGCAATCACAGATAATGAAGTTGATCATTTTGACAACTCTATTGTAGGTTGTTGAAAATGCGGAATGATTGAAATTTCACTAAAGAAGCCTTGGACAAAGTATAACATTTAACGCATCATTTTGTGGTTACTCACTTGAGAGATTTGCGACAGCCGCCAGCGACTGTCGTCGTAAACATCCCACTCGTGAATAATAGCAGTCGTCATAAGTTCATTGAATAAAATACTATTTTGTAGCTAATACATGCATCTCTGTTTCAGTGGGTAACATACACAAGCCGAAAGTTATGCATGCGATCAAGAAAGGAGCACTGGTTATTAAAGCTTCGATGCCGAAAATAAAGGATGTTAATGTGATAGACCAATATTCCAGAATAGTCTTTCCCATATCCTTCACTTTGTTCAACGTAGGGTATTGGTTATTCTACTACTTTGAATGAAATAAATGATATTTTCACTTTGAAGATAGTGAAATAATAATTTGAAATTGAAAGGGATTATTCTTGAGATTCATTGTGAATGATGGAGAAATCCAAGAATTTTTCAGTTAATAAAAAAAAGATAGGAAGTTTCATTGCGAATTATTATTCAGATTAACTCCTATAAGGCTGGAATCATATTGGTGGTGTGCATATCCACAGCGATATAATTGTAAAATATTGCTTTTTTTGGTGAAACATTTAATCCAGATATACTGGTGATGCGGAAAAAATGGGATTAATCAACTTAAAATTGAAAAGAGTTCATTCACGGTTTAGTTCTTAATGAATTGTTTGGTATTTGTTAAGTCAGATATCAGAAATATTGGAGGGTATAAAATATGAAAATGAATATGGTGAGGAAGTCACCCACAGCCATGATGTCTGAAACACCTTATGAAGAATTTTATTGTTTCAACTCATCTTTTCTTCGCTGCAATTACTTTTTATAGAAGAGAAATGTATAAGCAATTCATTTTCATTTGATTCTGGAATAATAACAAGGAATACAGCAACACAATTTCAAAAAATGAAGTGCCGTTTTGGCCACTCAATGAAACTCACTAGATGCTTTTATTCGGATCATATTACACGTTTTTCCTAATAAACATTGCCAAAACAACCATAAATGTATAATCTCGAAAGAAACAGTTGGTATGTTGATCAGTAAAAAACTTTGTAAGGCTATCAGAAATAAAGTATGTGAGAGTCACCTGTTTAGAACCCAAACTTTTCGAAGTATGAGTCATTTTAGCCATAGTCATATAATGTGGTGCTTGTTGTATTTTGCCATGATTTCAAGCGATATGTGTAGATTTTATTCAAATATTTCCATTCATTTCTACAGGGTGATCAGTTTTGAGTTATTGGTTATTACTCAATTCACAATATATTCCAACGTGTGTTGTCAGAAATTGTGTATTGAACAATTATGGCATTTGTTCTCTAGATATTACTAATTACATTCGTTATCGAAATGTTGTTTTGAAGTATTTATGTGATGTGGAAGTTGGAGCATGCTCATGTTGAAGAGGTAAATAGCAAAAAACTTGTAAATCTCAAGAATACGTTTCTACTTTATATTTATTCATTTTGCAATACATTTTCTGATATTTTATAGACTGGAAATTGAACTATATAGACTTAGTTTGGGGCATCAATTCCACTTAAAGTTTGGAATTTTGGAAATGCTGGTCTAATGAGTTGCAATACTCCCATGCCACCTGTTTGTTATAAGGCCAAGTTTGAATCTCTTCTTTGTTTTCACTTATCTTCATTTTCATAACATTCAACTTTGAGATTTGTTGTTCCATATTTTCTTAGGAATTCTGATTAATCATGATTCGAGGATATTTCCAGAACGTATAATATCATTTCTATAGAAGCTTATTCTTGTTGAGTTCAGTTTTTTTTTAAATAATCATTTTCATATAAAAATACATACATAGGATACATAGGTACCTAGTTACATTGTCATAATTATCATGAAAATTGAAAACTTTTACTTATGAGTTTCAATTATTTTGCATTGTAACTACATTTTTACGAAGATGTCGATATTTGTATGCCACCTCTGAAACCTAACAGTTTGAGAGGATGTGCATATAGGTACCCAGAATAGGACCAAAACTAATTTTCCACTTAGTTTATATATAACAGTAAAAGTTTGTATAAACTTCCAATATATTGCTAAAAAAATCTATTAGAACGAGAATATTTCATTTCACTGGAACCTTTTCTTACTTATCAATTTCAGATAACATTGAAATATTGAATCATTATCTAAGAGAATATTTGTACTACATAGGAGTGGGAGACAAAATTCACCCATTTCGTTATCGACGTTAATTTTAGAAATCGATGAAGATAGTCATTTGTTGATTTGCTTCGGAGCTCTTAACTACTAGACTGATCCTAAAATTTTTCCACCAGCTGAAAAGAGGTTCTTCCTGAAAGGTTTCGATAATTTTGAAATTGTGAAGCAAAATTTCTGATACCCTATTTCACTTTGGAGTGGTTTCTATAGTGAATATCAATCAATTATAATATGGTAAATATTAATCAATCATAACGGTTGGTGAATATTAATGAATTATACCTGGAAAAGTGTTGCGTGCTACACATTGGTAGAAACAATCCCGAACTCTCATACGTGCTCATGGGGCGACCTCTTGTCGTTGTCAGGGGCCATTGTAACTTTGGCGTAGTGGTGAATTCCGATCTAGATTGGTCAAAGCACAATCTGCAACAGGGCCAGGAAGACTACCTAAGCGCTCATTCGGTATGTCCTTAAAGCTACACCAGCATTTATGGCACACTTCAGAAATATATTGCTCAGAATTTTATATACATTTATTACAAATTTGTGTCGCAAAGCAAAAATTTATTACAGGTCCCGTTTTCCAGAAAAATGGCGTGGGCCAGCTTTAGATTAAAGCTGCACTACGCAGTCTGTATTTTCCAAGAAATGCCATATTTAGTGATCGAATTGGCACCAGAATTTCTTACACATTTATTACAGATAAATGACGAGCAAAAGATTCAGAATTATTATTAACCCCAAGGGGATAGACACCACTAAATATTGAATATTCAAGTTAAATATCCATCCAAAAGGTGGACGGTATGAAATATTCCACATACTTTCTTAAACAAACATTAAACGATATCATATTGTCCGATGATGGGGATGAACCATCCCCAAACATCTCGAAATTCCTATTACGTAATTATATGAGCAACGACATAAACTGCGTAACGCCATTTCCCGCGGACGGTACATATACTCGTATCTGTCGGGATATTTCAACTCTCCAGGATATCACCGATTTTTCTCAGTTTCAAAAATTTAATACAGTAGCCCACACTTTTTTACATATGCTCTGGGATTCGAAAGAACTATTCCAATCAGAAAAAAAGGACTTAGTAACGTGGTATGTGAAAAAAAATTAGAAGTATTATGATGAAGGATTTCGATATTCATCAATGTTTCTCGTTGTCAAAAATTTACTGCAGTGGCACAAACTTCTTCACCACATGCTTAAGGATTCGAATGAACTATTTCAAGCAAGAAAAGTAAGGAAGTAGTAACGTAGTATGTAAAAAAAAAAATTCGAACTATAATGATGGAGAATTTCGATATTCATCGATTTTTCTCGTTGTCACAAATTTATTACAGTAGCCCACACTTCTTAAACCCATGCTTGAGGATTCGAATGAACTATTTAAATAAGAGAAGTATGGAATTAGTAACGTGGTATGCGAAAGAAAAATTAAAAATATTATGATGGAGAATTTTGATATTCATCAATTTTTCTCATTGTCAAAAATTCATAACAGTAGCCCACACTTCTTAAACACATGCTTGAGGATTCGGATGAACTATTTAAATAAGAGAAATAAAGAATTAGTTACGTGGTATGTGAAAGAAAAATTAGAAATATTATGATAGAGAATTTCGATATTCCTCAATTTTTCTCGATGTCAAAAATTTATTACAGTAGCCCACACTTTTTAAACATATGCTTTGGGGTTCGATTGAACTAATTCAATCAGAAAAATAAGAAATTAGTAACGTGGTATGTAAAAAAATCGAAATATTCTTAAACACATGCTTGAGGATACGAATGAACTATTTAAACAAAAGAAATAAGGAATTAGTTACGTGGTATGTGAACAAAAATTCGAAATATCGGTGATATCCTCGAGGGTTGAAATATCCCGACAGATACGAGTTTATGTACCGTCCGTGGGAAATTGGGTTACGCAGTTTATGTCGTTGCTCATATAATTACGTAATAGGAATTTCGAGATGTTTGGAGGTGCTTCATCCCCATCATAGGACAGTATGATGTCGTTTAATGTTGGTTTAAGTATTTACACTGATTATGGGAATAAAGTAATGCTTATGATCATGTTTAAGAAAGTATATGGAATATTTCATACCGTCCACCTTTTGGATGCATATTCAACTTGAATATTTAATATTTAGGGGTGTCTATTCCCTTGGGGTTAATAATTTTGAATATTTTGCTCGTTATTTATCTGTAATAAATGTGTAAGAAATTCTGGTGCCAATGCGATCACTAAATATGGCATTTTTTAGAAAATACAGACTGCGTGGTGCAGGTTTAATCTGAAGCTGGCCCACGCCATTTTTCTGGAAAACGGGAGCTGTAATAAATTTTTACTTTGGGACGCAAATTTGTAATAAATGTGTACAAGATTTTGAGCAATGCATTTTTGAAGTGTGCAATAAATGCTGGTGTAGCTTTAAGGACATTCATTCGGTGGCTGTAATATTCAGACCGCCAAGTTGTTATACACAACTTACCTATATTAGGCCTATTCTGGAATACGCGGGCCCTGCTTGGTGAGTCGTCTTGAGATCCGACCCCCACTTTCTTGAGTCCGTGCAGAGATGGTGCACCAGAATTCCATTCCCGACCACCTCTCGACCGGACTACCCTGCTAGATTGAGACTCTTCGGGCTGACCAGCTTCGAGGATCGGCGTGCCAGGGGAGACTTGATCGTGGCATTCCGAGCGATGCATGGTTTCTTCGGTGTGGACCTCCGACAGCTGTTCGTTCATAACCGAAATAACCTTCGTGGCCATGAGTTCAAACTGGCCGAGGAACCATTTCGTACTTCCTGTCTAATCGAGTCTTCCAGGCTTGGAATCGCCTTCCCGTTGAGGTGGTAAACGCGAGTTCGGTGAACGGGTTCAAGAACTCATTCGATAGAATTACGTGGAGAGTTTTTTTTCATTAACCGTTACTTTTTTTAGTGCAGAATACTTTTTTGTTTCATTTGAGTGCAAAGGTAACATGTACCTCCACTCTAATCAATATTTAATAATAATAATAATATGGTAAAAATTAATCAATCATAACGCTCGGTAAATATAAATCAATTATAACGGTTGCGTATAAGTCACGCGTTGTGATTTCATATTATATCTTAGGAACTTCTCTCTCAAAATGTTTCACCGACTGGAAACAAGATACTCCTAAATGGTTGTGGGCCGAATTTCATTTCGAACGCGATATCCGCAATCCATATGAAATTTGAATGTTTTCAAAGAATTTAAGACAGAATATAAGGCATGCTTCTAAATGCCGGAGTGCTCTTCATTATGTAAAAAACTTTCAAAGCAGATATAACCAAGGTAGTAAAGTTATGTGCAATGGTTTTGTATTATATCTCAGTATCCGTGCATCCTATGGCTTATGAAGGCCAACGCTTACTTATCAGCAACAGCCTGAACTACGACAAAACGTAAATTGGGTAAAGATACTTTGCTGACTGAAATCGAATTATATCGTTAATTTCACCTTTCTGGTACGAATATGAGACTCAACATATGCAACCGGGATATCACCGAAGATAATCTTCTTGCCACCATATTCAAAGTTCAAATCCATCCCAATTTGGGGTAGTTTAATTTTGTAGTTTTCCAGAATAGTTTGCTGACCGGAGGTTTTCAGTCGAGATATTTTATTGAAACACTGCATTATGACTCAAAGTACTTTTTGTGCCACCATGGAAAAAATTCAGATCCGCCGCCTATTACCGGCAGTTTAATCCTGTGATTTTTCAGAAATCCTTGCTGATATTTTCTCATGGAGATATTTCATTGAAACAAAGCATTATGAATACCCTCTGTGTCATCATACAAACATTTCGGGTCTGATTCCTTTAAGGGTAGTTTTTTCTCGTTATGTCTCAAAATACTTTTCTGAGATATTTCATTGAAAGAAAGCATCAGGATTGCAAGTCGGATACGCTTTGTGCCACCCTATAAAAACTTCAGGTCCGATACCTTGAAGGGTAGTTTATCCCCGTTATTTCGCGGAATACTTTGCTGACCGAAAAATTTCAGTGGAGATATTTTGTTGAAACAATGAATTATGACTAAACGTAGCATACTTTTGGTGCCATCATAAAAACATTCAGATCTGCCTCCTATTAAGGGTAGTTTATTCTCTTGAATTTTCGGAAATTTTTATACATTGATATTTTCCAGTGGATATATTTTATTGAAACAAAGCATTATGATTGCAAATGGAATACCCTCTGTGCCACCATACAAAAATTTTAAGTCCGGATCCTTTAAGGGCTTTCAATTTCTTGGAATACTTTGCTGACCGACAGTTTTAGTGGAGATATTTGATTGAAATGATGCATTATTACTAAACGCAGCATACTTTCGGTGCCACTATAAAAAATTCAGATTCGCTACCTATTAAGGGTAGTTTATTCTTGTGATTTTTTGGAAATCCTTGCTGATCGATATTTACCAGTGGAGATATTTCATTGGAACAAATAGCATATGTAATGATTGCAAATCGGATACCGCCCTTACTAACATAAAAAATTTTTAGGTCCGACTTATTTAAGGGTAGTTTATCTTCGTAATTTCTCGGAATACTTTGCTGACCGCCAGTTTTAGTGGAGATATTTTATGGAAACAAAGTATTATGACTGAAAGTAGCATACTTTTGGTGCCACCATAAAAAAATTCTTAGGCGAATCTCTCTTGTGATTTTTCGGAAATTCTTGGTGATCGATATTTTCCAGTGGACATATTTCATTGAAACAAAGCATAATTTGATTGCAATTCGGATACCCTCTGTGTCACCCTACAAAAATTTCAAGTCTCACCCTTTTAAGGGTAGTTTATCCTCGTAATTTCTTATATAGGCATCTACGTAAAACATTGGACGGATTTCACCCATTCAGAAATACGACATTCGTAATCAGGCTCCACAGCTTAGTTACTACTTACATATCTCCAAGAAAATCCTTTCGGAAGTTGAGGTATTTACGATAGGCCGTTAGTTGAGATATTTTTCCAATATTTCAAAAAAATACAGGTCGGATTCGAATTGAAATCTAATAATAAAATTAAATATTTGAAAAAAAAATTTCTAAACTTTTTTCTTATCATTCGAAACGATAATCCAGCAATTGTGCCTCAGCATTTTTCAACTAACTAATAAGTTTCATCATGATTGGATCAGTATTTTTTGAATTATTTCGGAAATAACGAGACCTAATTTTTGTCTAGTTTCTACATTATTATTTTTTATCATGTGTTTTTTTCATTTGTGCTTTCTTTGTATGACAAGTTTCATTTTCACAGTCATTGAATTGTAATAGATGAAATAAAAGGATTACTTACTTACTCATTAATTTCTGTTTCTGAAGTAGTTAATGGTATCATTATTACCAGTTGTAACGACGGAGGAAATGAATGAGCTATAATATGATTCGAAGAGGATAATTTAGATTGGGTGAAAATAAAATTCAACTCAAGATCTAGAACATTCATCACCGATTTATTTTTTTTGTATTCCCTCACCCAAAATTATATATAAACTATGTGATTTCATCTCAACGTTGGACTTCTTGTTTGTGATGATTTCGAGCGTGATGTTTTTCAGCATGTTGTATTCTTTGATTATGTTTGAGTTCATGGTTTTCATGTTTATGATTTCTTTCATGATGCTTATCCTGATGTGATCCATGATTGTGTTTTCTGTTGTTATGGTTTTTCTTTTCATGGTGATGTTTTTCTTGGTGAACTCGATGATTTTTAGCATCATGCTTATTCTCGTGTTCATTTGTGGCATGATGGTGTTTATATTTGTGGACAATATTATCTTGTCTTTCTTTGTGGTGTTCTCTAGAAATATGATTTCCATGGTGTCTGTGTTCCACGTGATGCCTGTGGTGATGTTTCATCTCAAAAGTCCCTTCAGTAGTCGCTTGAAAAAATATGATTTCAGATTATTACACTGAATTGCTGAATTATGAAATGTTCAGAAATAATTTTCAATTACGAATCGATTTCATCATAGTATGATTTCTGATTATCAGTACATAAGATAGCTTTAAATGTGATCATGCATATTTATTGGGATGAATTCAACTCAGAAATTTCACAACCTAATTGTTTCGCAGAATTATTCAGAGGGGTGACAATTCAAACCCCAATGGTACAGAATCACTCGAATGATCATGGAAAAATATACATGAAATCCTAACTCGAAACGAATGCGATCACATTCAAGTGGGGTAGTCTGAATCAGTCAAAAAACTGTAAATTAATGAGCGCCTTGGCAAGGAAGCAAAAACGTTATTGTTTGGCCCAAATGTTCATAACTTCAATATTTCGAGTTGAAAATGATCTTGGATTAGTTGGAGCATGTGACTAAATATTTCTGGTCGAATTTCCTTTTGTTCGGTGGAAAAACGATTTCTAGGACAGAGTTCGAATGTGCCGGTTGAGTTTAATACTGAACATCTTCAAAAAGTATTTATGATACCAAACCATATTCCTTAACTGAGTTGAGGAAAAATCTAATTCATTACAAACAGTGCCGGATCGACGATTCCCGGGGCCCTACGCTTGAAAACTTTAGTGGCCCCCCCTCTAATCTTTCAATTTCATTCGAAACAATTTTTCAATCAGAATTCGGTTTTTTCAGCACAAACCCAACATTTATTGCTCAAATTTATCGGTAAAAACTAGTATTTCTCTCTACACAAAAATCATATGAAATGAACATAAAAAATGATTGAAAACTAAAAATATTATGAAATGCCGAAAAAGTAATCAAAAAGATATTTTTTTCTCATTTACATGTCTGCAAATGTTTTTAATTCAGCATCATTATTCAGACTTTTAGCCCCACGGCCGATCGTAAGCACAATACGTTCCGAAAGAAACAACTTAGAAATTAGATATTTGTAGAGTAAGCTTGGAGTTTTATTACGAAGATTGCTTGAATGGGTAAAATTTTAAAATTTAGAAATTTTATTTCCTCTATATTCCCAAAAATACAGATGAGATCGAATGGAAATAGTACTTGATTGGAAAATGACAGCTTGTAGGTTCACAAAGAATTTCGTGAGGAAAATATGTTCAGAAAATCGTTCCAATGACATGATCATCACGAAATATTGCCCAAAGTTGTTCATCAGCATTTTCAAACTAATAAACAAGTTTCATCAATATTGAATCAGTATTTTCGCGTTACTCCGGAGAAACAACGATATTGAAGGAACAACCATTTGTTTCCATATTTTTCCCAATATCTCGGAAAATATTGACCGTAACAAACTGAAAATTTGTTATACCGCTGTGAAATTTAGAGCTCAAGATATCAGCAGAATATGAATGAATATGATGAAGAGTTTCCAAAAAAAAATTTTTTGGACGAAATTATTGAAAATATTTTTTTAAATTGACTGACAACACAATCCCGGAAAAGTAGATTGCGCGTGATTATATTTCAAATAACTGCCAAGTTTCAATGTAATCGCACATGCAGTTCCCGAAATATCAGGAAATATTCAAGGAGGTGATAGTACAGATCATTTCCAAGGAAAAATGAGCAGAAAACATTCTCCTCAAACCCCCTGGTTCTACAGATATCAGTTCTTCTGTCTTTTTTGGAAACTTTCCTAACTTGTTAAAGAAAAGGGAGTATATCTCCGGAATGACAAGACATACGGCAATAAATGGGCCTTAAATCGAAAGAGAACCAGATGCTTCATTCACCATATCCAGTTTTGCTCGAGCAAATTTAACAGGAACCAAAAGAACACAGTTCAAATGAGATTTTATTCGCCATTCTCTCGATAAATGGTCCAGGTCAGGTGTTGATTTTATAATTGTGAATACTTCCCTCAAGTCTCCGCTTCTCAAATATGTGGCACGTTCTTTAAGAGAAAGTCGTTGACGTAGAAAAAATGAGGTAAGTCTATCAGAAATCGTAAGCGCCATATTGGAAAACATCGAAGTAGAATAATGGTCGTATATGTAGAAGCAACAATCTTCTATGAATTTTCTTATCAACATAGAGAGCTTGATAGTAGAAAAAGGCCTGAATTCTCGATTAAGTACCCATAGTTTAGTTCTTGTATTTCGTCGACAAATCTGATTTGCGTATAATGACTCTTGAGTATAGCAATATTGTGTATGCTGATATGCTCTACATGTACGGGTTGGCAGATGGAAATACCTGGCCTGCTGTTCGAGAATACGAGCTTCGCTTTCCGGGACCCCGAATCCCACATCCTCGAACTTTTCAAGCTGTGTATGTGAAACAGGTGATGTGCAGAAAGCGAAAAATGAAGTTGGTCCTGTACCCACTCTCCAATCTGATGCAATTTTAAGATCAAAGATGATGAACCAACTTTGAGTACTCGGCGCATAGCTGCAAGAATGACGGTGAACCGAACTATCAGGAGAGAAAGTATTCATCCACATCATTTGATAAAGGCACAAAATTTATTGGAGCCTGACTACCAGCAGCGGGTTGAATTTTGCCAATGGTATGTTGACCAAATTGGAATGGACAGATTTCCTGGAAATAAAATTTTATGGAGGGACGAGTCTACTTTTACTAGATGTGGTATTGTCAATCTACGAAACTCGCACATTCACAGCCGTGAGGACCCACATGCCATATTGGTCACTTCCAACAAGCCTTCAGAATTAATGTGTGGATGGGAAAAAATGGGCTTCATTTATTTGGACCAGTATTCCTTCCACCTAGATTAAATTTGAAATCATTTCTTAATTCTTATATTCTCTACAAACAACATCAGTAATGCCATGGAGGAACAATCATTAAAACATAAGGCAGGATATGAGGTTTCAAATATATGGTTGTCCTACTCATAATGGGCGCATGGTATCAGATAATATGAATGCAGCCTATCCTGGTAGATGTATTGGACAATTTTTTTCGATACATTAATCAGCAAGGAGTCCGGACTTTGGATTTATACCTGTGGAGCAGGCTGAAGTCTGAAGTTTATAAAGGTACAGTTGTGTCCCTAGAAGATTTGAAGATGCAAATTGAAGAAGCCTGCGCTATGGTCCTTAGGAAATCCGCAGGAACTGCAGCGCGTGATTAACTCAATTCGCAAAAGATGTTCTCTGGGCCTCCAACACGTTGAAAGGTACATCGAGCTCTATATTTGAGTAAAAGAAGTGTTGTCATCCAAATACTTTCTTATATTTCGATTTTACTATTATACATTTCTTTCAATTATCACCAAGCAATAAATACTCAGTTATATCGAATGTAACTGAGCTACTTGAAAACCAACATGTGTTCATTAGGAAATCGGTAGGCAGTCTCAGTTACCTATCTACTGCAAAGTTTTCCATTGTGGCGCTTACGTTTTCTGGTAGATTTGATTCATTTTTTCTACGTCACTGATTTCCTCTTGGTGATTGTTCCAGATATTTGGAAAGCTGAAACTAGCGGGAAGTGTTCACAATTAAAAAATCAAAACCTCACCTCGAGCATTTTTCGAGAAAATGGCGGATGAAATTTCACATTGCTCTCCTTCATGGTCTGAATTTCTCACTGAACCTGTGTTTTTCCGGTTCCTGTTGAATTTGCTGTAGCGAAACTGAATAAGGTGGATGTAGTATCGTTTTCTCTTCGGATTAAGGGCATATTCATTTCCGTAAGTCTTGTCGTTCCGGAGAATATACTCTCTTTTTTGGAGCAAGGTAGGGAAGTTTCCAAAAAACAAAAGAATCGATATCTCTCGAACCGGGGGGCTTGAGGAAAAAGTAATAAGCAACTTTTTTGTTGAGAATGATTTGCACTATCACCTCCTTGAATATTTTTCATCAACTTTGTTACATCCTGTACACTCAACAAAATGGAATCGAGCCAAAAATGGACAGCATCGAGTCGTGTGTAGCATAAGTGGTTCAAATTGAAGTACTTCATACCTCCGTCAAAGACTGTAGGTGCATTTTCATGGAGCCAGTAGACGGAAATGATTCATCAAGCCTTCTTTTTCCACTGAACTGATATGTCCACTAAGCGCCACTAGTGTGGACACAATTCTAGTATTATGCGCCAGTTCGACTGTCTCCGTATAGAGGCCAACGCTCACTTATCGGCAAGAGCCCAGCCCGCGCCACACCGGCATTTTATTATTTCCATATAATTGAATGGAACATCGCGTATTAGGCCGCTACGGAAAACGGCAAATTAAGCAGGGAAATAAATTTTCATTTTTCCGGGGTCCCGGCTGTTGCTTAGGAGCATTGAGTATTAAACACAATAATACTCAATGTTATGAGTGAGCGTTGGCCCTAACTGCACCATAAGAGGGGAAAGTATTTCTAGAATAGAGAATTATCGAACTCGAATACAGACCCGATTTTATTGAAGAATCCTGTAGTAAAAGATCCCTTATCGTTGGTTCGACAATGGACTGTAAGAGGGACTTGTTTGCTTGTTTCCCCTCAACTTTAAGGTGCCATTTCTTATATGGTTATTGTCATAGATAAATAATAGAGAGTTTTCTTTATGGAAAGGTATCATATGTGAGAATATGGCTTATGTTTATTGAAGGAAGCTTTGTTACTGATTGGAGCAAATCAACTATTTATCAGATTTAAATGAAATTTGGCACAGACCTTGAAGTCAACATTCGTCAATAATGCTTCAAATTCGATTCGATATTTACTTTCGGATATTTTGAAGAGAATTTCGTTGATATTTGAAATGTTCACCTTATTTTCTCAATATCTCAAAAGGTACTGATGTGATCAGATTTAAACATTGTAATACCAACCCGCAACTTGATGCAGAATTTCGTGTGGATCTATTCTTCAAAAATTCCAAAAAATGCTTTATAGAGAAATTCAACGAATCTTTGTTGAAAATTCAGTTTTCCTTGGTGACCATTCTTCAGATTACTTTGAAATCAAAATAATCAAAATTTTCGGAAACGCAGTAAAAGAAATATTTGATATTTCGTTGATATTCTAAATACTTGAATAGAATATCGCTCCTGCAAAGAAATTCAAACAAGCGCGTAAAAACTCCGGACCTCACGTCATTGCTCTTCTAAAATTATTAAATTAATTTTATACTATCACAAATATCTAATCGAATACCACAACATAGAATGGCATCCAGAATTCATAAAGAAAGAATGAATGAGCTTTAACCTCCAGTCATTACAAAATTGAAAGAATGATAGGAGAACTGTGAAATAAGGGATTTTTTGTTTGAGTGCGCCTGTCTTTCATTTAAGTTAAAGTTGAGGAGGCTCTTATTTTATATAGGTCAGCCTCAAATGTTTTTTGCACAAAACATTTAAGGCTGAGTACGCATGCGTGTATGTCAAAATAAAGGAAACTTTATTTAAGGTACGCCACTATTTGGTTTTTGATAAGTCTCTTATAATCACCAAGAAGACTCTTAATATTCGACATCCATAAGTTTTTTTGAGCCATGGTTCGTCTTAAAATATAAATTTCGGTTCGCAATTGCGCTATATGAATTTGTGCATGTTCATGACAGTGAGCGTAAAATAAGGCTTGACAATGAACGAAAATCCCGGAAATATGAAACTGTCTGATAATCTAATTGGAAACTTTGAACATTATTATAGGTATTATCTGTAGAGTTACCTATTCAACCAGCACAATTAATCATTGATACTATTAATAGCAACAAATAAAAAATTTAATGGATATATCTATTATACAGGGAGATTCCGGAGGAGACCGTCAGATTTTAGGGTAAGTTTACACTAGTCGAGACAGTTTCGAAAAAAATTTGGTTTATGGTTTGGGGGTCTCTATTGAGACAGTACAGGGTGATTTGTCTGATTCGACCGATTTTACTTTTATTGATAACTTTGGTTTGACTCACTCGATTTTGATGAAATTTTCATCGTAGCACAATATGAATGAGCTTATTCAAAAATTCTCAAAAATATGCTGTTATTATTCTGGTAATTTCAGGTTGGTTGTGCAGGTCGAAAAAACACCCTGTACATTACGTTTCCAAAACTTCGCTAACAGTTTTAGCGTTAAACATAAATATATATAGATATATAATGTATTAGATAATGATCGCTGGTAATATTATAGTATTAGGTTAAGGGATGTCGATCAATAATAAACAAGATATGTTTACTCTTTACTCATATAGCCAAGCTTTCGAAACCGATTAATCGGTTTCGAAAGCTTGGCTATATGAGTAAAGAGTAAACATATCTTGTTTATTATTGATCGACATCCCTTAACCTAATACTATAGATATATATATATATAAGCTGGTCCCCAATAGCTGAGTACCCATAACTATCTCTTACAATTTACACGGCAATAGTATTTCACTAATTATATATATATATATATATATATACATACATATCTTTCATGTGGTGGGTATTGTGCAGATTTTTTTTTGTAACATGATCACCTTGAATGTTGTCTTAATAACAAAATAACTCATCTTCTTACAATTACTCAAAGTTACTCAAAAAACGCTTGAGAGTTAAAACTCCAGTTTTCAGTAATATTCGCTCAAACATTCAACTTCAATTCGAAAATACAAAAAAGAATTTCTATTGCTTCTGGCTGAGTTTGAAACTTCGCACGCTCCTACGCTGCTAAAAATCATAAGAAAAAAAGTATTTTATCAGCTATTTTCTGAACTCCATCGATTTTTTTAATTGGGGATATTACAAATCGCTGGGGTAAGCGACGGATAGCAACAACGAAACAGAATTGAGACAAAAACTAGAAGCGGAAGAAAAATAAAACAAAAAACTTTGACGATTATGTATTCAAGCTGGAGGATGGGATTCGGTAGATATATTGTAGTGAATAGTAATTTCTTAGTAATTTGTGCTTTTTATTTCTCATCCAAAAGCAAGTAATTTCACAATTACCAATTTTGAAATATGCTCACATTTTCAATGGAGGTGAGACTAGAATTATTGCAAAAATTACTGGAGCTACAACCAGGTCACAGGAATTTCAATTAAAATAACTTTAATATGAAATTTTGAGTTCAATTTGCCATCAGAATGATAAAAAGTAGAGAAATAACCTAGATCGTGCTAAAATGATTTTTAGCATGTCCGCTCTCGAAGGCCGATTACATGAAGAAAAGGCTTATGAAGTACTTTTTTCTTATGATTTTGGTTGTTTGAGAACGTGCAAAATTTTTGAACTCAGGTAGAACTATCAAGCCTTTTTTTGATGACTTTAAGTGATTTCAGGAAGCTGAGTTACTTTTGTTATTAGAATATTGAAAACGATCACGTCAAAAAAAAATCTGAAAAATACCTACCACATAAAAAGATATTAATTTTTGAAACCTTACTGGCATAACAAATCATAACTTGAAAACTAAAAGAAATCGTATAACGTACTCTTGAATACCCGAATCGAAAAAAAATGATTGACGTTACTACTTGGACCACCCTGAATAAGGAACCAAGACATTATGTTGAAGTGTTTCAATACGCGATTCAATGTAACGAGCAAAATATAATATTTTGAACAGACGTGATGAAGTTATTGGAGATGCCGAAATAAAGCATGTTTCAATTTAATTTGCTCGATCACTGTGGCCGGAGTATTCCACAATCCTATTGACGCGATTTCAATGGAATTTGACACATACTTTAAAGTCGCTCTCCGACAAAGAAGCTCCAAATTTTTATTTTATCTGATATTTAGACTTGGAGATACAGGAAAAAATTGGTCAAAATTCGCAGTTACTTCCTCGGTATCATAGTGATTATCTCTGAACTTGAACTTGGTAATTTATATCGTTGCGCGAAGGTTTGCATAAGTTCATGATAATCACTTCATTACAACGATAAATGAACAAAATTCAATTTTTCCGTCAAATCATCATCTTATCATATAATTTCCAGAAAATTCTGCATAAAACATGGAGGTGTCATTTTTCAAATGGGTACTGGATCTCAATGCGATCCAATTTGAAATAAATATATCTATGGGATCATTGGGTAGATGTTACCTATTTTCGAATTCTGCCTTCGTCATCAAACTACAAACCTGCTATACAATTAAACAAGTCTCTAATAAGATTCTTTGAAAATTTTAATTTCAAACTATTGTAAAAGATACAAATCGGACATATAGAATTGACATCTAGTTGTAATGATAGCTTGAAAGTTCATGCAAAAGTTCATGAAGAGCATATGGAAAGAAAAAATCCAAATCTTTCCATCAGGGAATAAAGGTGCGTTTGGCGGAGTCAGAACGTGAATAGGTGACCACTCTGGCAACGAATTATGACCAGCTCGCAAAAGCTCCTGACTTCACGTCAGAGCTTCTTGAATTTTCTTCACTATAATCGGCCCACAAAAATTTTCTTGCGAAATCCGTTGTAATCAACACTCAAATGACTCAATTCTTTCTATGAATATCTTTGATTATATATTTTTTCTTAAAGAAATAGTTGTTCTTATGGTCAAACTATCGGCCGAGTTTCAACTGAATAAAACTTACTAAATAATAATTGATGTACTCATGTTGACGAAGTTCAAGCTCCTGAATGACCAAAATACACCAAAATTCTGCCATTCGGAATATTATTTTTTCAATATATCCATAAATACACATCCAGTTAAGCTCAGAAGTGGTACATTTTTGTTGAATATCAGGGGTTGGTCGAATTGTAATGGCTTGTTTTCGGAAAAAAATTGAAATTTGGATTTTTATTTTTTTCCTACTCTGAGATCTTTACGGAATTCTGCATATACGAGTTAGCATTATTTACCTAATTTTGTTTCAGTCTGATCGCATCAGTATTTCTCGGAATAGTATTGAAATAACCCCAATATTTAAAACGGGTATTACTCCAAAACTGTCGGATTTTGTCCACTACAGACCTAAGCCGAGATATTTAGGCCTCAACCCTACCATTGGAATTTGAGTACCTCAGGAATTTTCTTCCAAAAGATACAGTTTATACAATGGAATGGATGGCTGGCTGGACACAATTTAATTTGACCACGAATACTTGTTCAGTGAGTCCCGATAAATTGTTTGAGACCATTTTGGTTCAAAATTCCAAAATTTGGGCGAAATGGTAACGCTCTTGTTCTCTGGACATGCGGGTGAAAATGAAAAATTGTGTACTGAAAATATGTACTAACCTGATGAATCCTCAGCATTAACCATTTTAGTGCTTGATTTCGTTTCTTTTTCCTCGCATTCATCGCATTTCGTCTCAGTTGTTTTTCCAGAAGACTCCTCTGTAGTTTTCTCCGAATCATCATCAGATGTAGTTGGCGACACAGAAGCAGTCAAATGTGTTTCCTCAGTTTCAGGAGTCGAAGGTTTTTTGGTACTGTCAGGTTCATCTGAAGAAGTCGTTGGTTTTTCCTTCTTTTGGGATCCATCTCCTTGTTCCTCGCATTCGTCACAGGGTGGTTTAGAAGAAGTAACTTTTTTTTTATCATCATCATCGTCTCCTGCTTTGGTAGTGGGTTTGGATTCTTTCTCTTCGCCACTTTTTGCAGTAGAAGAAGGAGGAAGCACAGGACCAGGTTGTAATAACGGGAAATTAGGAATACTAGGTGGATTAGGTAGATTAGCTATCGGAATGAAATGTTGAAATGGATCAATGAAAATTTGTTTCATTATGTTGCCGGATTCCTTCGCAAACTTTGAAAATCCATCAGACCCCCATTTGAACGGTGTAAGGAACGGGTTTCTCGAAAGGTATTCACTAAAAGTACCCCCATTTAGAATTTTCGAGAAATCGACATTTTTTCCAAGAGAATCTTTATAAATTTTGGAGAACTCGTTGAAAACTGGCACATTATCGAGTATTTGGTTAGCGTTACCTCCTTTCTTCAACTGTTCATCGAGGTTGTAGTTTTTGCAAATTGAACTCCAAATCGAGCTTCCATTTCCTGAAAGATCCCCCACAGGGACACCAGGAACTAGCTGTTTAACAGCTTCTGGATCCGAAGTAGCATTGAGGAAAGCTGCGAAACCGTTGAAAAAGAAATTGCTATATTTCTCAGGACTGAATAGTTTGAAAGTTATATGGCTTATTACTTTCAATCCTCCAATTGCATCTCTTTTCCTCCATTTCTCTACTAACTCAGAAATATTCACATTATTCTCTATCAGACTACTAACAGTAAGGTTTGTGAAGAATTTCGAGAAACTGCTTGATTTTATTGCTCCATCGTATTTTTTGGACTGTTGGTCGGTAATATTTTTCAGGTCCTTCAATACTTGTTCGAAATCTCCATCGTCAGCTTGACTCCACTGATCATTCGTAGCTGATTCAAATAGGAACTTGACAAAATCGGTGAATGAAATTCGCTGTTGAGCTGCTGCCACAAAATGTTGGAGTAGTGCAAAGGTTTCATCAACACCATTTTTACTCTCGCCACCTCCAAGTTTCTCTATAATGGCCAAAACCTGATCCATGTTATTTAATAGGCCGCTCCAAAGGGTTGACAGGTCAAACTTGGCCCCAGTTTGTCTCATAATATAAACGAATACTTCAGCACCATTCTTAGCATTGAAGAGATTATTCACTTCAAACGAAACTTTTTTAGCTAGTATAGCTTTGAGACCCCCATTCGCTCTGCTGAATAATTCGTGTAGACCTACGGATATCGTAAGGAAACGATTGAGATTCTGTTTCAAAGGGTAAGTACCCTTTCCTAGCAGCCCCTTCAGTGAACCCATATATAAGCGGTTCAGTCGTTGTTGGAACCTCTTCAGATATTTAAGACTACGGAAGTCCTTGTTTCCCGCTTCCTTAGGATGTCCCAAGTGAAGATACACGTCTGACCAAAAAGATATAGCATCCTCAGATGAGGATTGTATTTCTGAGGAGTTACCGGAGATTGGTTCATCTTTGAAAACAAAGTTTTGAAGAATCAAGTCAACTACTTTCAAAACGTCCCCTCTGAATTCATTATTTTGGATCAATGTTACTTTGTCTAACTTCTGGAAGCTCAGGACATGACCTGTCTTTGAGTCTAGCAGGAATTTAATATCACCTCCCTCGTGGTCTGTGAATGAGACAGCCACATTATCTGATACATTAAGAAATCCTATCGATTTCTTTTCATCGTCGTACATTAGGTTCAAGCCTTCGTAATTAGCTGAAAAAATATTATGAATTTTAATTTCAGTCGTAGAACTAAGAAGAAAATACTGACCAAAATAAAGACACATGAATGCGAAGTAAGATATAAATATAATAAACGATTTACTGCAATAATAACCTCAAAAATCGTAGCATCTTACGTTCTTTCAATCATTTCAATGATATTGATGTCGATTTGTGAATAGAACAAAACTCATTTTCATCTACAAACATTCATAATCGAGTTCAAAATCTTCGTCAATAAGCGAAGGGAATTCGCAGGAAAAAGGCAGTTTCAGATTTGCACTCGACAAGATCACAGTATTCGTTTTCATTGAATATTAAAGAAAAGTTGGAAACTTACGGCCATATTGGTTATAATATTGTAAAGCAAAAAGTATGTTAGGTACCCCCCCTGAGGCTGAGATTCTCAAAATTTCGATGATCGTCCGCACCATGATGTATTATTCACATCATTTCAAAGGAATATCGCTCAATCCATTGATAATAAATATTGAGCTGTTTTAATGAGGTTGATCACACTTTTTGGATCAGTTCTTCGAAGTGCTTTCTTGTCCTGTATAAAATCTAAATCGTTTAATCAGATACTTTGGTTTCACAGATTACGAACATCAGAATCACAGAGCACACAGATTAAGGGAGGCCGCACACTAACTCATTTGCTTATACTCTATCAAAAATAGAACAACAAAATGTGCAACAAACACCGAGAATACCCAAATACCCAAATGCAGAGGACCGAAAACTTTTAGAACGAATTCTACAAACACAACAACCACCATTTCACAATGAATAATTTAATAGATGACTCATCACTGACCTTCGAAAATACTTTCAGATTGGTTCCAATTTATATAAAAAAAAATGTTAAGTTCATTTGCTAAACTGAGCATACATGCAAGGGGAGATCTGGAGCTGCATGATAGCGTAAGTAAATGGAACAAAACAGAAGGGCGAGTTCTTCTGGCTGGCACATGAAATCTCATTAGAGACAATGTCTCAGGAGAATTTATCATATTATTGAGATTCTTGAATAAAATACCAATAAACTAACTTTTCTTCTGTTATCTTAGGATAAAATTCTAAATTCCTTTCTCAGCTGTTTTGTTCTGACTTTCATATAATCCGGCCATACACGATATTTTCTGAAATGTAGATATCTTAAAAAATTTATTCTGAGCTTTTTCAACCCGACTCAAAGTGGACTGATACTGTAGCGTTTTTTCCATGATGTAAGAAACATGGTGTGCTGATCTGAAAAAAATTCACGTCAGCAAGATTAAAACAGAAGATTAATAATAATATATATTCTGTGCTTTGAATTTGCATGTAGTTTCATACGTCATCATTCGTAATTACGATCACAGATGAGCAGATGAGCACACCATATTTTACTCAACTCATGGTTTCGCCACTGTCAAAGGGTCCCAGATCTAGTATTGACATGCGGGCACTATAGTCTACATGATAGTTTGGTGAATTTCTGTCAACGAGATCGGCCTCGACGACAAATCGACACCTGCCACTGAGGGGTGACCATTTTGGTGACAGGCTGTCACTGAAGTTGAAGGCCTATTACAATATTCGATCTCAAGGACCTGGTATATCGGGTGTCGCTTATTAAACTACCCTAAATGCCGACCCTAGTTGCCAGTTTCTTATCACACTACTCGGTCCCTGCCTGCCAGGCCCTAGATACTGGGTTGTATAATAAGCCTTTCGTTACGCCACCCTAGATGCCGGCCTCTCCCTGAGTGTATGCTCTCGTTGTTGCTATAATACTGCCATGTATGTTGGGTGGTAGGGAGTGAAGCAGGTCCACTCGATCGCCTAGATCAGGGCCCTAGCTGCAAGTTGCTTATCGCAGTACTCGGTCTATGCCTGCTGGTCCCTAGATATTGGGTAGTGTAATATGCCTTAAACGTTCGAAAATCTCTGCTCACAGAAAGGAGTTTAATTCAAAAAATCAGTTTACACTTAACAGTAATCGTTTGATAAGATTCATGCAATTTTTCTACAGATGGGTAGATTCGGAAATCCTAAAAGGTGTTTGTGTAGTTCCAGGAGTGAAGTTTTCCTATTTCAGCAGAAAAAACCATTCGGAAATATCAAGAAAAGGAAACCACTTCAATTTTGATGAAGTGTGTACTGACAGTGAGTTTGAAATTCTTTTTTTTTCATTTAAAATATTTTACGAATGCCTTCCCAGGAATTCTTGATTTTAATATTGTACGAAATTCTCAATAAAATGAAAATCTATAAAACTTGATTGTGAAATTTTTCATTTTAAATCATACAGAACATCCAAAAAATTCTGATTCTGAATGATCAAATGAGAATAACAGACACGAAATTCACAAGAGTACCTTGGACTCATAAAAGGGAATAATAATCTCATTGTTTTTTCATTTTCTATTACAGTTGATTTCGGTAAACGATCAAAGATCATGAATTGCTATGCTTATTCTGAAATATAGGTAGCGATTTAGTTTCTGGGGTGAGATGTCAGTCTTGAAAGAATGACGTAAAGTAGTCCATTTATATGCCTTATATCTACCTTCCCTATGGTCCATGCAAAGGCCACTGACTCCTCGATGTCCAAATTGGTGAATCATCAAGGACAATATCATTGTCTATGCGAATATATTACTCTGGAGCATAGATTACGAAGAATCCAAGTTTGTAATCAGTGTACCAAGGTGACAGAAATTCACTCGGTCAAAAATTTTCATTGACGTGACAGTGACAGTGAATATTTATCAAGGTCACATAATTTCACCAGACTAGGCCGCCCTTACTTACAATAGAATCTCTTTATGATATGTTGTTTGAAGAAGATTTTGTCTTTCGTTGGTATCGCTTGCGCTAGGAGTATATTTTGAAACTCAGTGAAAGGCGAATGAGTTTCCCCTTTATACCAGGTGTCATAGAAATTAGGTTCGCCCCCAAAAAATCCTTATTTTCCGAGACATCGGATTGGATGTTTGCTCATGGTTACTACAAATTGGTACCCATCGACTAAAGTAATTAATGTGTTTCCATTACTTTCGGTTTAACCGGAATTTTCAGTTTTCCTATAAGAAATTATGTATATTTTTGTGTATTTGAAGAGAAATTAACGTGGAATTTTTTTTTGATTCTGACTTAGCTTCGATTGAAGATCTTGGCATATTAATTTTGCTGTTATTTCGAATCACTGAATTTATTTCTAGAAATCGAACACATGGGCAGAAGTAACATAATATGTTATTCTGTTTCAGTCCCATGCGGGAGATGAGCCTTCTGCTATCACTCTAATCAGGTTCATAAAATGTTGCACGAATATTTTCTGATCAAACAGTGTATGGATAGAGAAATAATTCTATTTATTTCCCGCCCACAGAGCAATATTAGTGGAGAGGGAAGCTAGTGAGACACCTTAAGGTTTAAGGATGTATAACTTTTTTGCTTTTAGGAATGAAACAATAATTTCGAATGGAGGACAAGTCTAATTATTTGTTTAATGAATTCAACTCGAAGAATTGGAAAAATAATAACACTTTCATGAAAATTTAGACTTAGGGGCAAATTGCAAAATGTTTCACTTGCACCAAGGTATGGGGTGAGTGAGCGATCTATATGAGGAAAGTGAGTCTCTCTACTAATAATCAACGGTAATTGTCACAATTATAATTGTGAGCACCTGGTACATTATCTGAACACTCTTCGTGCATACCGGCCATAAATCCGATGCAGTCAATCCATTCTTCATGTCAAGTCTCTCCATATGTTTCATTAGAGTAAAAGCAGATTGTTCTATTGTTCTTTCCCTTACATTTACATTGTTGGTAGTTCTGCTGATGCGTCTCTCTTTTTTCCATCAAAGTTCAGTGGTTTATCACTTTTACATCACACACAGGTGGTACTTACTGCTTTCGAAGAATTCTTTTTTGAACAATTCATATAGGGTGTATTTGAATAACACTAAAAAAATTTGAGGGGTGGTTCTGTGATAACAATTAAGGTGGGTATTTGATATAAAATTTTTTGAAAAACCTCCCCCCCCAAAAAAAGTTACACCCCTCCGAAGGTTGACAAAAAAAAATATTTTTTTTATTTTCCCTGTATAGAGACACGAAACTTGTTGAATATTACTACACATTTTGGAATTTTGGCAACTCTGAAGTATGCTTAGAAGGGGTTAAGATAGTAAACACCTAAGATATTTTTTCTTACATCTTCATTTCGGATACACATTTTCCTTTTAAAACCACTTGCCTGAAAAGCCCAATTCATCTACTAATTTTTTCATCTCAACAAGTTTTGTTGAAAACTTAAGCACGTAGGAGAAAAAAATATGCGATGAAATATGCCTGCTTAATTTCTTATTGTTTCACACCCTGCTACAATGCGGGTTCGCCGAACATAGATATTTTTTTCTCGTAAGTGCTTGAGTTTTCAAAAAAACTTGATGAGATCAAAAAATCAGTAAATTAATTGGGCTTTTCAGGCAAGTGCTTTTCAAAGGAAAATGTATATCCGAAATTAAGTTGGGAGAAAAAATATCTTAGGGGTTGACTATTTCAACGCCTTCTAAGCATGCATCAGGGTTGAAATAATACCAAAATGTGTAGTTTCATTGATAAATGATATTTACCAAGTTTAGTTCTTTCAGCTCGATATACAGGAGAAATAATGAAGAGAAAAAAATTGTTTCTTAAATCTTCGGAGGGGAGTAACTTAATTAAAAAATTTTATACCAAATATCCAGCTTAATTTTCATCACAGAATCACTCCTTGAATTTTTTTGGTGTTATTCAGATCCACCTGTATAACGTAAACTATGGTTGAGCAAGTGAGGAGAGATTGAGATTCACATGCCCCAAAGTGTCAAATGAGAAGAATGGGAACATGTGGAAACCCATCAGGAGTTCTAACATGCACACAATGTAATGCTATGCAAATGGAAAAATATCCCGATAGTGTTCTTAAATTATGAATTCCTTATGAAATTCAACTGAAATATATCAACGCAATTGGCAAATCAAGAAAAAACTTGATATTTACTTGAGATTAACTAATTTTCATTCAATTCATTGTTAACAACAATATGTGGTTAATAGATATTTAAACTGCATTGACTATTTCCAGATAAAGTTATAGTTACAGGAATTATTCCGAAAAATTACTGACCTGCCTCCCTGCGGCTTACTTGCCCTTCTCTCCCCTAAGATGAGTTTTTTTTTCACATTCCGTTTTATTACCTCTTCTCACAAAAATATAACTCGTAAATCACTAAAATTATTTCGTTATCCAATTATTGTATGATCGAAGACATGAGAGTACACAATTTCATAAACCTAGACGCAGTGTAATTGAAGTTAAAGTGACGAAGGACCACCCCTCACAATTATTTTCAGAATTCAACGTATAATTCGAATATGTAAAATATGCATCAGTTCATAAATGAAAATCGTAATGTTCGTCCATTTTCGGTTAAATTTGAAGGAATACCTTGTTCACCTTAGTCGATGGAAAACAATCTGTAATATCAGTGCCCAAACATTCGTTCATATGTTCATCGCGAACAATTCTAGCGAATACCTACTGATTATTCTGATGTCATCAACAGCACAAAGTTTGTAAAATTATATTGTTTAATAGGTAACTGTCGATATACAGGATAGTACGCAGGTAACTGTACTGTTGAAGATCACTTTGAACTCCCTAATACTCAAATGTCACTATGACATGACTATAATCATAGAAATGATACATAGAAGATAGGTTAGGTTCCTTTATTTGTACATGATTGAGTGAAGAGCACAAGTTCTGTCACGGGTTTGAGTTAAGTTGTTGTAGAAATGATGAAATGGTAAAAATTGGGAAATGAAAGCAGAAAAATAGGAAAGATGTTTCATTAATCCACAAAATATTCAAGAGTTTGAGGATGAAAAGAAAAAAACAATTGAATATGTGATTAGGCTATTTTTTCAGATAAAGATTCATTGATTTCGGGGGAACTTTTGGATAGCTATAACTTCTGAACAGTTCAACGTATTCGCTTTATATTTGGCAAGTATTATCATTCCACGCCATCAAACTATTTATATGAACCATATCGAAATTTTGCAGACGACAACTCAAAAATTTTGATTTTTAATTCCAGATCCCTTAAAACATGGGATATGAAATTATCGTTTATATCATCTGATTTTACAAATATTTTTGTTTAAAAAAGTATTTTTTACGAAAACGCCACAGAAAACGTTAATTCTTTTTTTCTGAAAATGATTTAACGCAGAATTGTTAGATGAAATACCACTGCGTATCAGGCAAGTATTCCATAAAGAATAATGAATCTGCCATTGCTGCATTTGCTGATTATTGCAATATAATTTGAATTTTCAAAACTGAAACAATTATTTAAATCAGTTAATTCAGTACCAGGAACACCTTAGTACATTATAAAGGGTCGTGAGAGCTCTCAAAAATCATAAGCGTCAATTTGTTCCCGAGAAATGAATTGAAGTTTAATGTGCCGTATACGCGAAATTTAGTTTCCGACAGAATAATCTATGCAGAATCAGATGATATCAACGACAAATTGATATTTCATGTATGGTGTGTTCCATTAGATCTGGAAGTAAAACTCAAAGTCCTGGTCTGTACTATTTCGTTATGTTTCATATGAACAATTCCATGGCCTGAAATGACGATACCTTCTATATCTCAAACAAAAACGTTGAACGGTTCAGGAACCATAGTCATACAAAAGTTCTGCCAAAATCAATGAATCACCTTGTTTCTTAAGAACCAATAGTCTCAGTCCATATTTGAATGTTGTTTTCTAGCTCCTCCTATTCACTATCAAACGATGTATCACTAGGACCTGTATGAATGACCAATGACATCGTAATTAACATGAGAAACAATTAAAACACTTGGTGGAACCTCGTAATTAACATGAAAAATAAATAGAACACTTGTCTACGTTCAAAATTTTTACGCGCTTGTTCTGGGGAACAGCGCGTTGTCTCGATGTCATCGTCACGATGTCTGTAATTTTCGAATTTTGAGCTGAAATTGGTCTCAAACGACTAGGTTGAACTCACTGATGAAAAATCCGTGGTAAAATCGATTCTGTCTGTCCGGCCGGCCGTCCGGCCGTGTGCGCTGTAACTTTTGAAAGGAAGGACCTAGAGTCTTGAAATTTTCAGGTAAGGTTGAGAATATCTTGGTCAAGTTCATTAACGAGCCAAATCTGCCGAATAGTTTTTGTGCTACAGCCCTCTGAAATTTTGATTTTTCAATTACTCGAAAAATATTTATCTGATCGAAATGAAACTTGGTTGGAAGATGAACAGTGTCACTAAGAAGAATTATCCATGGAAAAATTCGAAAACAAATATTTTTTCTTGAAAATTTTTATATTTCATTTAAATTTCTCCGAAATTTCCGAGTCACCATTTCGCAATGTGAAGAAGCGCGTAAAAGCTGCTGACTTCACGTCAGTGCTTTCCTAGATTTTTTAATTGAAATATCTTGTTGTGATGCACATTTCAGGTGTTACTCCATTATTAAAACTGAAATGAAAATACATGGGACCACACTAATATGTATATATCACATAACCTATGTTAACAAGAGATGAGCGGAACTCCAATCGGTCATATACAATTAGAAGATTTTGTTCATGTGCCGACAATATTCACAAAATTTCTAAGAGATCTACCGTCAGTTTCACAAAACTTTTGACTTCTGATCAACTCGTTGATTAAGGTTTGCATTCGATGGTTGGGTTGAAAATGAACTGAAATCGAGCACATAATTTACTATAAACTGACAATCAAGCCCTTGATCTGGCAATCAAAGTTTTGTGAAACTGGCCGCTAGTCTTTTTCCTTTTTTCCCTTCATGCATGATTGTTTTTTATTGAAGTCAGAGTTACTTTGGTATCTTAGTTCCTTTTTTTGTTGGCGAAAAATAACTAGTATCTTAGATACTTTTCGAAAGGAACTGTATCTTATAACTTAAAAGTTCCTTTAGACGAATTGGTGTGAAGGTGGCCCAGCACTTCGCGGTTTTCGAAAAAAATTTTTCTGCTGAACTGTTCTTGGTTTGTGCTGCTTTGTGCCGTTGAATTTTTTCTTTATTATGGCTCTCAAGATATTCCATAAAATTCCCAGCTCTTCTCGAAAAAGTGGGTTCCAAACGGCTGAAGTATAGATTGTGCTATACAGGGTGTTCTACAAACTCTATGACAAACTTTGACAGATGGTAGCTGTGCTTATTCTGGAAATTTTTTTCCTATGAACATATATCCGATTCGTTTTTGTTAAGAAGATACAATCATTTGAAAAATTATATTTTCATGCTCAAATCATAATTATAAATGGAAATTTTGATACTATAAAGATTGTTCAAAATGTCCACGTTCGGCTTGAATGCAAGCTTCACATCGACGAACTAAAGATGCCGTTATTCGGCGGATCAGATTTGGGTCGTTTCGTATTTGGTTTGCTGCATCTTGAATTCTATCAAGTTATTGTTGATGAGATTCGATTTCAACATGATAAACCAGCTGCTACATATGTCCCCATAAATAAAAATCTAAGGGATTCAGATCAGGCGAATGAGGTGGCTATTGTATTGGTCCTCCTTGACCTATCCATTCGTCTTCCTCTATGTGGTGGTGCACCATCGTGCTGATACCACATATTTCCCACAATGTTTAGCTCTGAGTCATAAATGAAGTGAAAAAGGTGGTGCTCCAAAAAATTTTGCAAATTTGCATTTAAACGGTCATTTATAACATGTACTGGCATCAAGTCATTGTTGAAAATCCCACCCCAAACGTTTACACTGAAACGTTGCTGAAATCGTCTTTGTCTAATGGCATCTGGATTCTGCAGTGCCCATACATGTTCATTGTGGTTATTGTTGATACCGTGAAACAAGCCTCGTCAGACCACATGACAAGCGAAATATATCTATTATCTTGGGCATGTTGTTGAAGTAACCTTCTTCAAAATTATAACCTTCGTAACCCCATCGTCAGCATGTAGAACTTGTACATTTTGTTTATGAAATGGATGCAACATTTCTCCTTTCAAAACACGCCATTCGAAATTTGGTGATAAATGAAGAAGAGTAGCTATACGTCGAACACTAATCGAAGGGTAGTCACGGACAGCATCTATTACATTTTCCTCATTTTCTATATTCGCTTCAGTTGGTCGAATGGCTTTCTTTGCAGCAGGATTGCCTTTTTCTCGAAGTCTTCGGAATGATGCCTGTGTGATGCCTCGAGCTGCTCTTCTGGAGTTACCATTAGAATACCCATATTCAAATACAATATCTGCATATTCCTGAGTCGTGAAAGAATGCATTGTTATCCAAAACGTACACCAAGTGTCAAATGAATAATTAAAATAACGTCAAATACCATATCAACCGATATTTTATGTCGGTCTACTTGATCAAAACATGGAAATAATTTTTTTCAAATGCTTGTAACCATCTGTCAAAGTTTGTCATAGAGCTTGTAGAACACCCCTCTATATGTACTGAGTTGTACCATTCGAATTTTTCTGAAAGTTCATCTAATTTCTACAGAAATCATAAATTCAGAATTTCCTTCTCAAAATGGAGTGACAAAAATTTGTTTTACATTTGTGCTGAATTTTGCCGTAAATATTTTCACGAATATTCGTCAGGTTTCCAGAGAAATCGTGAAACTGAAACTAAAGTAAGCCCAGCACTTTTGATATACGTAAGATGATTCTTGCTGTTTAGTTGTTCATGAAAATACCGCTAATTTTTCAATAGAAAGATTTTGGAAAAACAGGGCACTTTCGTTTTATGTCTCAAAAATTGTTCAATATAGTTATGCTACATTTAAACCGACCTGTGCCTGTCAGATTTTCAGGAAAAATTTTTCACCTTTCTTTTCAATGGTGAAAATCAGAAAAAAATCAGTTTTGTTACGAATTAGTAAACGAACTGTTATCTATTACTCTTCAAATCATTTATAGTTTGTTCTGGCGTCAATGAAATTTGAGCATACAAATTCTCCTATTCTTCAAATCAATTACGTCATAAAAACAATAAGAACATTAATTCATATAAAACGTTGAGAAACTCCAACCTTACATATGAATGAACTTAAAAAGGATCTTATCTTTTTTGAAAAGGAACTTTAAAGATACGCGTCTTTTTTTTGAAAGTATATAGATACTCGAAGTAACTTCGATTTGTTTTGGAGAATTGAGTTTTTGCGAGCATTTTCTGGGGAATAGGGTGCTGTCGTTTCGTCAAAATGTCTGCAATTTTAGAATTTTGAGCCGTAAATGGTCTCAAACGACTAGGTTGGACCCACTGTTGACGAATCTGGTGTCAAAATCGATTATGTCCGTCTAGACGTGAAGTCAGCAGCTATGCTTCAAAGTATATAACCGCTTCAGCAATGAATTTGAGCATGTGAGCAAATCTGCTAACTTCACTGCAGTCCTTTTTCAGGTTTTCATTGTTTTCATCCACTCTGACTTGGAAAACATGCATGTCAGCAGGATATTTTAATTTGAAAATTGTGAACGTAGTCAAGTGTGTTTTGTTTGTTATTTATATTCATGAATAACAATTATAATTAATTATAATTATTATTAATTATATATAATTTTTTGAATTATTCATTTTCATTATTGGACATGCAGTTTGTGATTTTCAGCTTTTGTTCACTTACACAGGGTTGAGCTCACATTTACTGGTGGAGGTTCTGTTGTAGCTGGCACTGGCGATGATTCTTCTTCTCTGTCTAAATGATGTCTGAAGGCCCCTGAAACATTCGTTTTCAGGATTCAATTCGAGAAATTCTATTCCGTGTTTCTGCTTGAAATTTATGTTGTGCAAAATACATTACTCTATTTAATGCTTCTGCATTAGATGTCAAAAAGGACGCACAAAAAAAACTTATTATGCTATTATTATGCTATTATGCTTATTATGCTAACTTCCTTGTCATTTCAGGGGGGACTTGGTTTTGTTTCTCTCACATCCTTACAGAATTTCGCTCACGGTTTTGAAGAAAAAGGCGCAGTCCATATCTCTCTATATCTATGGATTTTGCGAATGATGCTATATGAACTTCCATAGGTAATGCATATATTATTATTGTATTTGCTACAAAATAATCACTTATTAGAACATTCAATACATTCCTATTACATGCATAAATTTATCGAAAAGACATATATATATATTCCATATTTATTTGTGATATTGTGAAATTGAGGAATTTGCATTTGATAATTCCCTTTTTCATCTCCTAGTACATCATAAAGTCAGTCGGTATGCCTTGAAATCGGTTTATCAAATTTTTGTTACAAGCATTGAGCCAGATTGGCACCACTGAAATATTGTCAGGGTCAAAATAATTCGGTGGGACGTTGTTATACCAATGACTCTATACAGGGTGGTCCAAGTAGTGACGTCAATAATTTTTTTTTAGATTCCTCATATCTGGGGGTATCCAAAAATACCACATGTACGTTACGCGATTTTTCGTAGTTTTCGAGTTATAGTTTTTTTTGTGTTTTTCCGATTTATTGTGCCAGCGTAGTTTCAAAAATTCATATCTTTTTAAGTAGTGGGTATTTTGCAGAATTTTTTTCTGTTGCATGATCTTCCCGAATTTTTTCTTGATGAAAAAAATAACTCAGCTTCCTGGAATTACTCAAAGCTTTTCAAGAAGAGGTCGAACGTTAAAACTTCAGTTTTCAGTAGGATTCACTCAAACATTCAAGATCAATTTAAAAATACGAAAAGGAGTTTTCATAGTTTCTGACTGAGTTTAAAAACTTTGCACGGTCCTGAACTACCAAAATCATAAGAAAAAAATAGTACTTTTATTGGCCATTTTTTGCTGTAATCTGCCATCGAAGGCAGATAGACTCAAAATCATTGAAACATGGGTAAAGTTATTTTTCTACTTTTTATCACTTTTATGGCAAATAAAGCTTGAATATGTGACTTAAGAATAATTTTAATTCAAATTCCTGTAAAATAATTGTGGCTCGTGTTATTTTTACATTGGGATGGATTGGGCGTGCAGGGCCGATCGAATGGCCTGCACGTCCGCCAGACCTGAACCTCATGGATTTTTTTATTTGGGGATTTTACAAAGAGCTGGTGTTAGCTACGAGAAGCAACAACAAAGCAGAATTAAGACAAAACTTTTGGAAGCGGAAAGAAAAATAAAACTCAACAGTTGACTATTATGTATTCAAAATGGAGAAAGGGACTTTGAAGATTTATTGTAGTAAATGGTTATGTTTAAGTAAGTTGTGCTTTTATTTCTCATCCAAAAGCAAGTAGTTTCACAAATACCAATTTTAAAATATATGCCAAAATTTCCAGTCAGTGGTGTGTCCAAAATTATTGCAAAAATTACACAAGCTACAGTTAGTTTACAGAAATTTCAATTAAAATTAGTTTAGAAACACATTTTTGTGTATAATTTACCATAAGAATGATTACAAGTAAAAAATAACTTTAATCTTGTTTCAACGATTTTTAGCCTATCCGCCTTTAAAGACCGATTACAGCAGAAAAATACCCATAAAGTACTATTTTTTTCTAATGATTTTGGTAGTTCAGGACCGTGCAAAGTTTTTAAACTCAGTCAGAAACTATGAAAACTCCTTTTTTTATTTTTAAATTGATCTTGAATGTTTGACTGAATCCTACTGAAAACTGAAGTTCCAACTTTCAAGCTTGTTTTGAAAAGCTCGAGTAACTTCAGGAAGCTGAGTTTTTTTTTTCTTAAAAAAACGTTTGGGAAGATCATGTCACAAAAAAAATTCTGCGAAATATCCACTACATAAAAAGATATGAATTTTTGAAACTTCGCTGGCACAATAAATCGGAAAAACACAAAAAAAACTATAACTCGAAAACTACGAAAAATCGCGTAACATTCATGGGGTAAAAAATTTATTGACGTCACTACTTGGACCACCCTGTATAGTAATTTTGTGTAAAACGGACACACCTTGTATAGGAAAATTATTATAACCTAACGTTTTTTGATATACATTGTGGAATGGGTCAAACATTCATATTATTATCTGATTTTTCTTTTCTACAGTGGTTTAACAACAGCATTCTTTTATAATCAGCTAAATAGTATATCCGATTAAAATATGAATTTTCAGTAAAGAAAGTGTTCAAAGCGACATAATAGTTACGATGAATTATGCTAGAAATAGTACATCATCGAACGAAAAACGAAAAATGATGAATAGCATTACTTTAATGAATGGGAAAGTATTCACTAGGAATAATGAATTAACATTAGTAACATTCAATCTTCAGAACATAAATTAGCTGAAAATGAGTTGAAATTCAATGCAAAATCTCGTTTTCATATTATACCGTATGAAAAAGAGTAATAGAAATCTTATCGCCGCATCTCCACCTATTTGAGAACACTGATAGCGAATAAGATTAAGAATTATACTGAGAATTAATGAATAAACTTCGAAAGCAATAATTGGTGACAGCTTTGCTCCTCAATTTGGTATTTGTATTAGCGGATACTCCTATATTTCAACGGAACCTCTTAGGAGCTCATAGGTTGTGCGAGTTAGCACCTCCTCGGCTTTCACAAAACTTCGTAAGTTTTTCAATTCAACCGATGATAATATATTTGTATTTTTATCGCTTTAATATCAATTTTTCTCAAAAATGAACCATTTCCTAGTGAACCATAGTGAAGGGAAATAAAATGTTATTATGTATCCCAACTGTAACTGTAACCACAATAACAGAAATTATTTCAGAAGCAAATGAGAAAATTCTTACCATGAGCCACTGCAACTGCAGACAGTCCAATTAAGGACCACACAAATAATATTTTCATTGTAATTCGCTTCGACGTTGGAAGTGCAAGAAGCAAACAACAAATAGAATCATTTCTCGACTATCATTTTTCATTAAAATACTTTGATAAGAACTTCGGAATATAAGGAATTTTAAGGGTGTCTAATATATGCAGGAATTTCTCTACTTAGTTCTTAGTTCCTAGAGAAATGCTGTCCTTCAAAGTTCCTGACGACGTCAATTGTAAAGGATATAATTAGAAAATGAATTGGTTTCGAAAAGAATCTCCATTTGCATTTAAATAATAGATAGATGGAAATTTTTTCGACATTAAACATCCATTGGTAATGGAAGTATCCGAGAGATTTACTTATCCATATTGCTTTCGAAATTTGTGAACATTTCATAACAAAGTGCTGGAATACCTGCACAGCACTGAGTGACATGGCGATATGAATACGTTGATTGGATTAGAAAACAAGGGCAGTTTTCAATGAATCTGAGATTTAATGGTGCATGTGCAAAATTGAAAATTTAGACGTTGGTCTTGTTGATAGTACGATGGCAGGTTAAGCACCGTTCGTTATAACAAATTGAAAAATTTTATGAACAGCAATCTGGTCACAGACTATTTTTTTAGATATCCAGTATTTTCACGCGCATCTATCGGAAACAGCGTGTTATCATTTCAAGAAGAATCCATAGTCGAATTAAATTCTTTTTGGTTGGTCTTTTGTCCGTCTGGTTGCCTTTTTGTGTGTGCTTGAATTTCGGAGGAATGGACTGAAATTTTTAGTCTATGTTTGGAGTTCAAATCATACGCATTTCCAAACTATGAGGTTGTTAGCTCCTCAACATCTCTAGAACTACCTGTTGATGAGATCAGATTGTAGCGTCGTAATTATTTGAAGAATACCACCGTATCGTATTGGTGGAAAATTTGCAGATGAAACGTTTTCGAGAATTTTCAAAGTTTGGTTGGAAACCGTCAATCAGATTTCGATAACTTTTAGCACAGACCTTGGAGTCAACATTCAACAAGGAAGTTTCAAATTTCACTCTGGTTCGATAACCATCTGCAGAGATAATAAGAAAAAAATATGTGAAATTCGGTTGTTACTTGAAATTTCAAGTCATTTCTTGGATATCTCGAAAAATGCTGACTCCATCAGAGTGAAACTACGTAGCCAGTTGGAGAATACGGACTTGGTTTTCCCATGATTATAATATCAATGAACTGGAATAAACATTTTTCAAAAATTTTTGTCGCCAATTTTTTGTTTTTCGAGAACAATGGATCAGATTCAAGAGACATCTGGTACAAACCTTGAAATCAATATCAATCAACAGAATATAAAATTACAAATTGATCCATTTTCGATTTTCAGAGATATTGAGAAAAAATATGCCAAATTTCATGGCTGTTATTTTATGTTTTCTAGATATTCGCAATGATAATTTTACTACCATAATAATATTGCAGTTTATGCATCTTGTAATACAAGGTATAGCTTGAGATTGCTTCCATTTCATTTCAATTAAAGTAGGCTTATTCTATTCACACATTGGTAATCGTGACATAATTATTGTGCAATGTTTTTCTTCTCAATTCTACTAAATTATATTTCTTGTGAACGGAATGCACACTCTTTATCTCTGAAACTAGAAATTAATATATTAAAGGGAAATTTAGCTCAATCGTCGGATGAGTTCTTCGATTTTTCAACTAATGAAAGCCTCACATAGTTTTGCATACGTCTTAGAGTCAATTCTTCTACCAATTTGTTGGGACCTGAATCGGTTTATTCAGGAGTTTTGGGTTTTTGAGATAGACACACGATGAACTAATCGCACTTGATTTATTCTGTCGTTATCAAAATGACAACACGATCGACAAATATTTTATGATACATTATCAGAAATGTTGATGCTTCTATAACCAGGACACAATTGCTGAACTTAATAATAATAATAATAATAAAATTTATTTCAAAGTATGTCCCACAAACAGATCAATTTCTACCATGAGCATAAAATGAAATATCGTCTATTCAAGTTTGGATCATCCATCAAAATATTCGCTCAGACAATACAGCTCCATCTCGACCAGCGAATTCTTGACCCTCCTCTTGAATAAGCTCATAGAGGAACATGTTTTCACATTGTCTGGCAGTTTGTTGAAAAATCTTATACCTGCATAATTTGGATGCGTCTCTGTTATGTGTAATCTATGCTTGGGATAGCTAATGTTAACTTTTCTGGTGTTATAATTGTGAAAAGAGCCCACTTCTGGGAACAAGTTTCTATTTTTGTGAATGTAAATTATTTTCTCAAGAATGTACAACCCATATATTGTTAATATCCCATTCTTTTTGAAGATTCCTCTGCAACTTTGGGTACATTTCAATCTGAACATCGCACTCATTACCCTCTTCTGAACTCTGAACAGTTTCAATATGTTGTAGTGGCTTCCCCATACAATAATACCAAATCTCATGAGGCTCTCGAAGTTGGCAAAATACATTATTTTCATTGATTCCTCATTCACATACTTTTGTAGAACTCTCATGGAGTATGCTACTGAGTTGAGTTTGTTTCCCAATTTTTCAATGTGTTTTGCCCATATTAGATTTTCTTGTATAGTGATCCCTAGAAATTGAGTGGAACTTTCTGGTTTTATATCTTGACATGATAGCGTAATACTGTTAGGAGTCTCAATCTGTTGCTGTTCAGTTCGAAACAGGATAACATTAGTTGTGTCCATTTTCATAATCAATCCATTATTTAGAAACCATTGCTCCAACTGTTGAAATAGACTGGAAGCTTCAGCTATCAGATCAGGATAGCTAGCATTTGCAACTAATATACTTTTGTCATATGCATAACTTGTGATCTGACATGCACCTCTTGATCTAACAATTCCAATCACATCGTTCACATACACAATGAACAGCTTGTTGATCTGGTTGATCAATATATCGTTGCACTGATCAAATGATGATGTTGTTGAAAAGGTGTATTGAAATCGCCCTTTTAACACTTAACAGAATGTATTTTCTTGTATCTGTTCTAGATAATAGGATCGAAAGGTAATACAAGTGAATTTTTACAAAAGTCCTTCTATTACTTATTTGATAGCAAGGTTAAGCTTCTTTCAAATGAGAAAGATACGATTTTTACAATACAAAATTCAAAGTATAAGTCTTGTTTATAATTATTATTTCTCGAGAGAATTGTTGTAAACTATACAACGTTCAAATGAAGAGTAATTAAAACTAGCGAAGCCCAAACTGGAGAAATTCCCTTTTCCCACATTAGTGATGGGGAATATAAATTTTGATTGTCTTTTCGAACTGAGCGACGCCGATCTGAATTCCAAAAAACACCTCGGACTGGTTAGTGTGAAAGAGTGCTCAAATGTGTGAAGGAAATTTTCTTAAATGGATGATAAATTCTATAAACTTTGTCATGTGGCGTCTGGATTCTTCGAGCAACTGAAGTATGTCACCCATCAACCTCCGACTCCTGACGGAATTCTAAGAGCTTGAATTGTATCTGAAAGTGTTTTCGGTCATGCAAAATAATAAATTTATTTGTTGGCTTGAGATGAAATGCTCTTATTGATATGATTAAAAAAAATATATTTAATTTGGCCTTATTCTCGGGAAACAACATTCAGACAATAGATTTCAAAATGTTGGGTCGCATATGGGACGTTACAAAATTAACAATATTGAATTCGATCGAAGTGATGTTCCCCACGAAATCTTGCCTAACAATTTTTAAGAGTTTGTTCACGGAACAGCATATTATCATTTCATCACGATGTCAATAATTTTCGAATTTTGAGCCGAAAATGGTCTCAAACGATTGGGTTGAACTCCCTGAAGATTCAATTCTGTCCGACCGTATGTGCTCTAACTTTCGGAGGAAAAGACTTAGCGACTTGAAATTGGCAGATTAGGTTTGGAGTTTAAGTATATCGGTTTCGGAGAAAGACCCGTTCGACATTTTTTGAGATTTTGGTGAAAAATTTTTAGATTTCAATGAAATTTGGCACAAACCTTAGAGTCAGTATTTAAAAACAATGTTTCAAATTTCATTTCGAACCGATTTTAATTTCGGAGAAATAAGAAAAAAAATGTGCCAAATTTCGTTGCTATTTGGAATTTTAACGCTATTCCCGCAATATCTGAAGAAGTACAAATGCAATCAGATTGAAAGTTCGTAATCAGGTGGAGATTACCATCACGCAACTAGGCGAAATTTCGTGTTGATCTAATTGTTAGAATTTGAACAAGCCCGTAAATGCTCCTGAACTCCCGTCAATACTTTTCTAGATTTTGTTGGTATAGTTCATCTTCAAACCCAGTTTCAATTCGATGAGATAGATATTTTTGGGGTTATTGAAGAACTAAAAACCTAGCATAACACTGAGACCACTAAGCGAATTTTGCAAACGTACTTACTCTGAAGATTTTCAGGCTCTGTAGGGGTTTTACTTCGAACGCTAGAGCAAAAAGGCTGCAATGCCAAACCAAATTGAATTTCACCACAGATTCTTCTTAAGTGAGTCTAACCTAATCTGTACTCACTTTAAAACAGATAAATTTGAATTTCAAAATTGCAAACTCATTGGGCAAATGTCACCCATTCACGATTTCTGCCTTCGTTAAATAATGAAATTGAAACTGCTCCACAAATATGGAGTTATTGGGAAGTTATTTTATTCGAGATCAACTGTGAAGCCTATTCGGACATTTCCGAATCCTAATTATAAAAGGTGTTTTTTTTAGGGACCTATATAGAACTTTAAGTTGGCAACACTGTTTTAATTGGCGGCCATTTTGTCAGCTGTCAAATGATTTGTGTTTAGTTTGGTCTGGCATTTCGACATGAATAGAATGATGCCTGAACAACGCTTTCAAATTGTCTAAATTTATTTTGAAAATAATGATTCTGTTCGAAATATGTATCGCGTTCTACGTCCATTTTACGGTCAACATAATCGTTCATCAGAGCAATCAGCTCGACCATTGTATAAAATTTATACAATGTTTCGACTAACTATGGACCGTTTTCTCACCACGTTCATTCTAACTCATTGGAGAAGTCGTTCAGTGAGAACAGAAGAAGCCATTGCTGCTGTAAACCTAGCGTAGAGGAAGACCCGAATCAGAACGTTACAGTCAATGGTGACCGCTATAGAGTCCTGAGTACTGTCTTTTCCGTTGAACAACCCTGATGTGCAGCCGCTGTGGTTTCAACAAGACGGCGCAAAATGTCACATAGCTCGTGCCACAATTGATTTACTGAAGGAAACGTTTGATAACCGCTTGATTTCACGTTTCGAGCCCGTGAATTGGCCTTCAAGATTGTGCCATTTAACGCTGCTAGACTATTTTTTATGGAGATGTGTGATGTCTACGCCGATAAGCCCGAAACAATCGACCACTTGGAGGACAAAATTCGCCGCGTTATTGCCTTATACGGCCATAAATGATGGAAAAAGTGATTGAAATTGAATTGATTTGGACCTCCAAATAAGATAACGTCCGAGCCAGCCGTGGCGGGCGTATGCCAGAAATAATATTTGAATTATAATGCCAAAAGATTACCTTTTGAATAAAGTCAATTTCATGTAATTTTAAGAATAAATCCTTGCTTCATTCCATTTCAAGGTTCTTTACCTCTAAAAAAACAACTTTTAGGATTCGGCTGATTTGACCCCCGAATAAGGAGTAAAATAGTGAATAGTCAATATAATCATAACGCGTATCCATAATAGGCAGGAATGGGAGAATTGTATCCACAACATTCATGAAACACCTGTAAACTATATATTCAGCAATAACAATGTGTCATAATCTTACTCACCTCAATTTTTTATCATCTTCGTAATCTGATAAGATATATCTATCTCAGAGTACACACACATTTCAAAATTGGAATGAACGGAATCATTAACAATCCAATCATTAAAGCGCTGAACAATACGTATGAACGGAACATAGTAAAATGGTGAAAATTCGAATATTGCTTTTTGTATGTTTTTTAAAATTAGTTCTGAGTGAGAATAGTGTTAGTTCTGACGATGTAGAGACTATAGATGGGGTGCCTTTAAAGCAGAAAGTTCTAGCTGCGATTGGAGAGGAAAATACAGACCAACTCCCCAGTGATAATGGAGTCTATCCCGATAACAAATATGGTAATTCGATTTGGTTTTTATTTGATGAAAAGAGTTGCTTTTTATCCATTCAAAATATTTTTTCACACGTTTTATCACAGAGTGCAAGTATTCGCTGTTTTTGCTCCCATGATCTGATGAACAGCGTGCCATCGTTTTATCGAAATGTCTCTTCTTTTCGATGTTTTCCCGAAAATATTCGCAAACGACTGGGTTGAACTCACTGATGACGAATCCGTTGCACGCGTACGGGGGATCCTATCGACTTGAAACTTTTCAGGGAAGCATTTCAAAATGCGTCGGTTGAGTTTTGGGCAAAATGGTTTCGGAGTTATAGTCATCTGAAATTTTCAGGATATTTTCCTGATATTTCAAAAACTCCTGAAGCGGAGTCAATTTTTGCTGTGAACTCTTCTTGAGAGATTATGTGTCGGTCGACAAAGTGAGAAGCTCAAGGCCCATCATTTAAATGAAAAAACTGTATTATTTTTTTTTATTCAGCAGTATAGTTCGAACTCACGAGGTCAACTTTTTTTGAGTTACTAATCAACTATAATCCAAATATGGACATTATCTCTTTCGCTGAGTCATTAATCTTTCTGCGGAACTTTCAGGGCCGGAGTAAACTAACATGCTTCCTTAGGCCGAAAACGGTTAGCTCAGTTTTTGATTCATTCTATTGGGGAAGAAGAAGAAGTAATAAATCACTATCACACAAATGCAACAATTGAACAATCAGAATTCATTGGATTTTTTAGGCACTTGCTCTAGGGAACAGCGCGTTATTGTTTCGTTACAATGTCTGTAACTTTCGAATTCTTAGCTGAAATTTGTCTCAAACGACTAGATTAGATTTACTGATGAGAAGTCCTTGGTTAAACTTGATTCTGTTCGTCCGACCGGCCGCGTGCGCTGTAAATGTCAGATTGACCTAAAGTCCCAAAATTCTCAGGTAAGGTTAAAATCCTTATTATCTCGGGTTGAGTTCTTTAGTGGACAAAATCAGCCGAACAGTTTCGGAGTTATAACTGTATGATATTTCGAGGTTATTCCTCGATATGAAGTATTGATGCGATCGGATTGAAACTTTGTAACCAGTTCTTGAATATTTGCTCGGTATTAATGTTATTTACAGCGTTACTCAAAAAATAATGAAATAATGATGATTCGAATGGATATATATGTGGAATCATTGGATGATTTTACCAATTTGCGAATTCGTATTTTAATACTTGAACCGATTCAACAAATATGAAATCTCTAAATGGATTCTCATTTTACGGTTGACAAATAGGCTGACCTTAATCAGAATAATATCCGAAAAAACGACTAAGCGACTCGATATTTTCATAGCAGGATTGGGAGTTTATTAAGAAGATCGAATTCAGTCGATAGATCCATTTGAAACTTTATTTTCCCAATATTAACAAAAACCAATAATGCAGATATGATCGAATCGAAATTTTGCAAGCGGTTGAACAATGACTGCGTAAGGGTTCATTCAAAATGTCTTGAATGTTAACAAGAGCGTAAAGGCTCCTGACCTCACGACAGCGCTTTTCTAGGTTTTTCGGTAACATTATAACATTTTCTGTATAGGTTGAACTTGAAACTAATACCAACGTTCGCAATCGAAATGTTTAGAAAAGGAGTTACCTACTTGAATTCAGGAGCTTTAAAACCGGGTCCAGATGGGTGTTATCCAAGCAGCGAATGCAATAAAATTTGATAAACGGTTTTTCGCATTAAGCTGTATTCAGAGATTCGCGGGCGGAGTGCAACTTCAGCACGCAAGTCGGCACGAAATTGACCATTCACAATGAAATCCGAGATTTTCAACAATTCTATGGTTTATGTTCTTAGATAAGATCTATTATAATATAAGAGGATTTAAAGTCTTCCATAGTCCTCATCCATTTTTACTTCATTCAGTAGTTAATAATTGTTGCAAATATAAGCAAAATACATGCAAAATTCTAAGAAAACACATAAAACCCCCCACAGAAGGAATGCGCATGTGCGATAGTCAGCACGAAGTGTAGATCGAAGTCGAATTGCAAGTATGCAAGAAATTCTGCCGACTTCAACTTGCGTGCCGACACGAAATTCATTGTGAATGACAACGTTGGAACCCATATGCTTAGCACCCGTGGCGAAGTCGCACTTCGCCCGCGAATTGATTCTGAATGCAGCTTTACACTCATCTGGACCCGGCTTTACGCGCATATTTGAACTCGAAGCCATAGCGGTTACTCATGCAGGCATTGAACCAACCCATAAGGCAGATTTGATTTGAAACGATTCTCCAATCATATCTTTTTCCAACTGAGTACAAGATTTTAATTCGGTCCCATTTGTATTTTCGGGAATATTGGGAAAATAACATTTTGAATTCCATTATAAATACCAATATGATTACATATCTGTGAAACCATTAGACAGATTTTACTCATTGACGAATTCGATAATCTGAAAGTTACCATAATTGCGATCGGTTCAACGGCGGATCATAAACACAATGTTTCACAAAACAAATTACTTGGAGACTGGGTTGCTCTTAAGCCGATTTTGGATTCACTCTCGAAGGTCTAATCTATACAGTACAGGGGTAAATCCGTCCAGAAATGAAGATCGGATCGAATTGATATCTAGTACTTGGTTGATAAATAAGCAGCTTTCAGGTTCATGCAGAAGTTCATCAGGGCAATATGATTAGAAGATTCCAATAATCCTATCAGGGAGTGGAGCTGCTTTCGAAAAGTTCTCATTTGTATTTCGCTGAAATCTTGCATAAACCTTCATTTCCTTATTTTTCCCAAGTCTTAGATTACAATTTGATCCGATCTGTATAGTTGGAAATATTTGAAAACTTAAATTTTGAATGGAGACATCTACTGAATCATTATGCTTCTTCTAAGTAGTTATTGTCGGGATTTATTGCATTTACAATCGGCCTTACCGCCGATCTACCACACAGATCACCAAACAGAACACCAGTTGTTGGCTTGTGCTATGTTATTGCTGTTCAACTTGGCGCTGGTGAAAACTCCATAATACAGGGTGATTCCTGAGTGACCTTACATACGTCAATGGCAGATAGAGTACTCCAAGGCGAGTCAAAAAAATTTTGTTGTTCATTGGTTACGAAGATACAGGCTGTTTTGTATGTTTGGTATAAAACATCGATAAGCGATATTTCTGAAACGCTTCCTGTTATTTCAATGAAATTTGCTAGTAATGCCCTTTGTTAAAGCTTGTCAATATTTCATTCTGGGAAAATTCGAATCCAGGGCCGGGCTGGAAAAATTGTGATCTTATGTTATTTGTTGCCAAACTTCATTTTGTGACCGCTTTTTTGAAAAACTATCATTTGATTCGAAAATCCAAGAAAAAAATGCAACAATAATCGCTCTTCAATTTGGATGGCACACCTTAACTGTTTCAAACAAAAAAATCGACAAAGAAAGTTTTTTCATTTTCGACCGGACATAATTCACGAATGAGTATTGTTTGACTGAATTCACTAAAATTAATTTTTTGGTTGAAACAAAAATCTTGAAAGTAACAAGTAACATTTATTGAATTATTATGGCCCCATACGTAATAATCCAAGACAATAAGGTCGGGAGACCAAGAGGGACAGGAATGGGGACAAAACAAAAACAAAAAACGATAGCACGCTTTTCACCAGAAAATGCGCTCAAAAATAAATTTTAGAGAATTCAACCATAGGTTATGTCCGGTCGAAAATGAAAACTTTCTTACAAATTTTTCTTTACCGATTTTTTTTTGAAACAGTTAATGAAAATGAAGTTTTTCAACAAATAGGAGATTTTTTCAGCTCATCCCTGGATTTGAATTTACCCAGAATGTCATATTGACAAGTTCTAACCGAGGAATATTATTAGCGAATTTCAACAAATTGACTGGAAGCGTCTCAGAAATATCACTCATCAAAGTTTTATACCGAACATTCGAAACACCTTCTATCTTCGTAATCGAAAGAACAAAATATTTTTTTTCCTGGATCTTGACTCGCACAGTTGAGATGTGCTATTCAAATTGAAGAGCCATTATTGTAGCATTTTTCCTTAGCTTTTCTAGTCCAATAACAGTTTTTCGGAAAAAGGGTCAGAAAATGAACTTTTTCAACAAATAACTGTAGATCACAATTTTTCCAGCCCAGTCCTGAATTTCAATTGATCCAGAATTTCATATTGACAAGTTCTAACAGAGGAATATTACTAGCAAATTTCAACAAAATAACTGGAAGCGTTTCAGAAATATACTTATCAAAATTTTATAGCAACCATACAAAACACCCTGTATATTCGTAACCAATGAACAAAATTTTTTTTCGGCGGATCTTGACTCGCCTTGCAGTCCTCTATCCGCTATTGACGTATGTAAGTTCACTTATGAGTCACCCTGTATAAAGCCGCGTACAGACACCCGAGCTGAACGGCTTTCGAAGCAATTTAGGCTATAGTTCGTATATATTCTTGGTTACTAATGGTTAGTGCCATGTGACAGATAATGTACCGTCAGGAATTTGACAGCCCAGGCACTAACCATTAGTAACCAAGAATATATACGGACCATACCCTTAATTGCAAGGCAGCCTCTAAATCTGCTCAAGGCCCGTATGAGAATTTTACTAATTAACACCGCATATGCGCATCTAAGTTCACTTGTCCACAATACGGGTCCAGCTCGCATATCTCTACGCGGTTCAACCGAAGATCAAAGACCGTATCCTCGAAAGTGTGGCCTTCGACGAACAAAACCCATGTGGAGCAGAGATGAAATTACTCGTTTGTAATAGCGCGGAAAATAACCAACAATTGTTTACCTCTGAATGCAAAGTAAAAGGATCGGTCCATCGTGAGAAAGAAGAAGAATTTTCTACATATAGCCGCTTTCTATTTGACGCTGAGCACTTCTAAACTGATGCAGAATCAGTTGATCTGCGTTCTATTCGACAATGTTGTGATTTTGAACTGATGGACATCACTTCCAACTGATGTTGCTCTCAGGCGGAGTGAGTTTAATTTCCGTAATCACATCAGTTTAACATGACCTTCCTTTTTGGTATACGAACCTGGAGGACATACAATAACCATTGTTTACTGATGGGCAAAAGCCCATTTATAATTATTTGGAGATTTTGCAATGAAATATTTACTTTTTCACAATAAATATGAACCATATTCGAAGTTTTCAATATCTTGTTACAGTAACAACTTTCCTAAACATATCAAATATTTGGAATAAATACAAGTCTTGATAGTTGATACCGACTCTGTATGTTGCTGGGTTCAGCAAGGCAGGAAATACAATCCAAAACTTAAGTTTTTCTGACTAATTGAGATGTTTAAGCTCAAATAATCATCATCACAACGATGAAAAATACGAATGGGTTTCCATTTGAAATGGTACAATCCAGATTTGGATATGAACTTAACTGTTCCATTAGGAGAGAAATAATAAAAATTATATTGGTTCTTAACGGGAATATCACATTCTTTTGATTCATTTAATCAAATTACTGCGTTTTAATACTGGAAAATTCCCAAAACAAATTTTACTCTCTAGCTTGTCAGTTACCTCTGTAGAGGAAATATTATCATCTACCATATTTTGTTTTAGCAACCTGATTGATTCCGAATATATTCCATATTTGAAAAATCATCAGTTCTTAAAAAAATTTCTGACAATGAATGAATGCATTGCGGACAATGATAGGAATTGGTTCATGGAGAAAAGAGAGCTTCAGCAGCAATAGACTGACATAACCACAAGGACAAATTTTAGTCGATAAATCATTCAACATTCCACCTTGATCAGAGCTAATCATCAAATCAACCAAAACATCTACACCGAAGAAGCGGCGTCCAAGGATAATGATGACAGCTGTTTTTTATAACAACGTACAGCGCGAAATCTCCCAGGAGCATCTTGCTTGATTGGATGATTAGCTCTGATCAAGGTGGAATGTTTGTTGATTAATGGACAGATCTTCATCCTTGTGGTTATGCTATTTTATAACTACTCGGGTGTTTCAAAAGTTGTGACGGATGTTGTAAACTGCAAAATCGCAGATGAAGCGACCTTATACGACAAAAGAATGAAGGTCAAGCACATCGATAAAAGTATTCTGCACTCGAGGGTAGGATTCGCAGGATGCTCCTGGGAGATGGCGCGCTGTGCGTCGTTATACTGCAGTATTCCATCTGGCAGCTTCTAAGTATCTAGATTCCTATGGGGTTTATCCAAGATGAGATAGTCTGTTGATCAGTAAGAACTGTGAAACAACTGTAACCATTCTCCAGGCTGAACCAACCAACGCCGTTTGAATCTCAATACCAATTGATGTAGATTACAGAACTTCAGGTCCATAGCTCTAGTCTAGACTAAGATAACTATTGATGATAATAATGAAATGAGGGTTTGTTGAAGCAGAACTGTTTGAAAAATTCACAAAGAGGCTTCCTCTCCTCGCAGGTGACATTTGAGTATTTTCAACACACAATTCTTATTCGTTCTTGATTACAAAATTGAGATTTTGATCAGGTAATATCACAATTTCTCGGGAAAATATTATCAATTCATTCGAGGACATATTCTTACACAATATTTGAACTTTTTCAGCAGATAAATCAGATAATTACTAATGTCGGATATTATAAATAGATAATATATGAGTCATCAGTATCACTTCTCGTATTTAATATCCTCATTATATGAAGCACGGTTACTGTTGGTTAATAAAGGTAAAAAAAATTAATTTCTCTAGGTATGTACATATTCTCTGATGATTCATTATCTTTAGTTAATATTTTTTTCACAGAGCCAGGTCTTTCCGTTAATTTTTCTGTTTCGAAGTGTTACTACATGAAAACAAATTTGGCATTAATTTCTGTAATTAAGCTCATACATACAGAAATAAAAAAATTATACAAAAGAATTCTCACGACCTCTACTTCCTTTCATATAGGGTTCTAATTGAATCATTATTCTTTCAATAGAGTGCTCGATTTCAGTTCGATCCAATCTGTATTCTCGAAAATATATTGGAAAAACATATGATTGACTGGGCATGAAATAGTGGGAGGATTTGTACCTGTTTATGAATTCGACCTTCGTATTCGAGCACCAAACCTTCTCTACAAAGATCCAGTTTCTAAGTTGTTCTGTTCGGGCATTGTAGAATGTCAGCTAGAAGGATGATGGAGAATTTCGTGCGGATCCTATGATAAGAAAAAAATATGAACGGGTAATGAAACTTCAAGAAAATTAATGGATTGTTTCCAGCACCTAACTGGTTCATAAATAACTTCTTCTTCAGTTCCTTGCGCAATGTGCCCAAAGGAATCCCCTCACACCCTCATTTTGCAAATTCACAGCATTGAAGGTGAAACAGCGCTGAAATATAGCTGAAACAAATCTTGACAACATAAGCCTTTGCCAATGCTTTAAAGCCACACGATGAATATCACCACCCCAAAAAAAATTGGAAACGCGTCGCCATGCTCCAAACTAACGGTAAACCTATAAGATTCCTCGTCGACGATATATTAATAAGATATTTACATCATTTTACGCAATTTGTTCTTCTAAACGAAAAATGTGAAGTCGAACATAGGCTTTGTTTGGAAGATATGGGCCCCCAAAGTTAACAATTGACGCGTTTTCAGGTATCTTTTTCCACCATAAAAACGATCTCTCACTTCTTGTGAATTGTTCACAAATCACCTTAAAACCTTCAGGCAACAATTATCCACACTTTCTTTCGGAAATAGTCTAAATTTAATGGAAAATAAATTGAAATATTGTACAACCACTTAACCTCTGTTCCTTCTGATTTCCAATCAGTCTATAAGTGAACTTTGGCATTGGCACATCAATCGGAATCGTGCCATCGTGCGAATTCATGAATGGCAGAGGATTACTTGCTGGCGGAAAATACGAAAAGAAGTTTCTTTCTGCGATACTCTGAATCTTCTGATAGTTAACAGGAGATTTAGATTTTACTGAAATATACTCGATGGAGACAGACATATGTAGTACCGGAAAGCGAATACACCCTATTATATTTTTCAACGTACATATCTTTTCATATATAAAAGATTGCACCCTTACCAGTTTTTCAATGAAATAATTAACAACCTCTTCATTTCGAAGCGGGTTGAAAGATTAAAGTTTGAAAGAAAACATTGAGGGGAAAACCGTAAACAAATGTCCTCAATGTTTTGACTTATGATGAGTAACCACCTCTGACAGAAGTATTTTCCTTACAACCATATCCTTCACCTATCCATCATTTCATATTTCCCGCCAGCAAATAATACTCTTAAAATCTAATAGTCCTCTGTCATTATAGTTCGCCAGCTAGGAAAAGCCGCTGTTGCCAAACTCCACTTTAACATTGAGAAAGTTACAAAGAACATGCACGTACATATCACTAATGAGGGTGAAATTAACTTAAACCGACTTCTGTGGAATATTTTTCCTGTGTCTGTGACAGAAATTGAATGAGTCAATCGAGTTGGGAAGAAAATTGAAACTTTATATTCGGAATACAAGAAAATAAAGTTTCAGAAACAAATCTGTCCAATTTTCGGCATGGTGTTGTTGGTCAATGAAATTCTTCATTCATTTGTGTATATTTATGATTTATAGGTGTCATTGTATATCATACAACGATATACGATTGTATTTTAATTATATTCCATTATTGTATTAGACTGTATTGCAGAAAGAAGCATTAATCGGTCGGGGACATCTTGTGTAGTTTTGGATTGACACTCTTGAATTACTATCAATCGGATATTATTTGTTTCAAATTCTGTGGAAGAAAGTGACAGTCGGAGAGCTCATGACCCATGATTCGTATGCTTGATACGAGTATAAAATATATATCATGATATATTTAGGGCCAATTGCACCGTTTTCGTCTTAAGCTACAGTTAGTTAAGCAACGATAAACTTATTAAACTCTGCTTTAAATATTCGGCTTGCACCGAGGCTGAATGTAACTAGATTAAAATTAATCTACAAATCTGGTTACTTTCTCATGAATTGGTACTTGTGACTAGCTTCATGTTGTTTATTTTAACCCTAATTGGAGAAATATTTTAATTAAAAAGATGAAACCCATTATTATGGGTTACTACAATACTACAATATTTCCATAAGTTATGAAAAATCAAGATGCATCTATTGAAAAACCCAACGAAAAAATATATATGACAGACTTTATAGCTTCCATAAAAATATTGCATGTAATGTTCCTGACTTGTTTATTATCATTAAGATTATAGGGATCTCTTACCACAGACCTGTGCTCTTACCTCTGCATCAGGCTTTAAACCTTATTCAAATTTATAGTCATATACTCAAGTAAACTCATATTTTGTAATATCTCAAGATTTAAGTTTCTGCATGGAATTACAATCCTGGCGTTTGTAAGATGAATAAATGAATAGTATTGATTTATCCGAAACAACTTTCCGATAAGGAACAGCTCACCTAAGAGTAGACTTTCTAGTAAATTATTATAAGTATATTATGAATTGGGTTAATTTTTGGTCGAAGATAATGAAAACTCTGATGTGGATCCGCAGACTAAAAAGTATTCTATATAAATATTGAAGCATCATGGATGGATTGACAAAGGTGTACGTTTGAAGATTGTCTAACACGAGGATGCAATTTCTTTCACATTAATTCGTTTGTAGTTATATTTTGAGTCCAGTTAATATATAATAGAGGATAATGATAGCACAGAGACAGCACCTGCACAATAATGAAGTAGTACATGATAGCTTTCCACGTAATATATCACTGAATGAAATAGTACTGAAGAATCTTCATGAAACTATGTTTTCTCATTCCAAATATGTCTTCGATTTCATTCTGCTATTCGCTCTTGGAAATAAATGAGCATATAATTGTAACTTTTTCATTTCAAATAGTTGAAGGCTTATAGAAATACCATTAAGTTTACGAACTCAATGGAAATACTGGTGTTAATTCTTCATGCTTTAAAACATACGAATCAATGCCTACTGATGCCAGTTTCTCCCTATATCATTTTTCATAAATATCATCTGAAAATCAACCACTTTTAATCAAAATTTGATTATCAACTCGTAGGAGTTCTCCATCAATATCCAATGTAAACAAAAAAAACGTAAACAAACTCGAGGTTACGTCCAGAAAAATGTCAAACTTGTACGAAATCGCTCGAAAGTAGGGTTAGATTCCGAAGCTTACCATTAATCCTTCTTTTAAACCCCCAAATTCGTAGGCTTAAATATAACAGTCTGTTAAGGCCTTTTAACGAGGATTACGTGACGGTGCAAGATAATTTTGTACCAAAACCTTGCTTATGGACCTAATCTATGGTTTTGTAATACGGTGCAATTGGCCCTTAGTCAGATAAGTATATAATCTAGTGTCTTTTGACCTATTTGGTTACACCAAGTACCTACTGCACATACAAAAAATTCGCGAAAAATCTTGGGCAAAACAACAATGTAATTTAAATTTAAATAAATCGTTGAGGGGGGTTATTTCCAAGGAGGTTACATAGAACAAAATTACCCCGAAGTTGCATCATTTAGGAGACAAAAGAAATGTTCGATTGAGGACCAAACAAAATTAATCCAAGGACTTACTTGCCACAAAGTGGAAAATTAACTAGACTCCCTTTTCTATCTCATGGCAACCAAATTGTCGAAAAGTTTCAGTTTGGTCCCGAATCAAACACTTATTTTTGTCTTCGATATAACCTCCCCCAAAATAGTCTTGAATTGAATTGAGTATGAATTTCCCATAAACATATAAAACGTGTAAAAGGTTAGGGTGGTTGAGTTTTTTCCTGACAGAAATGTGGATTTGGGAGAGAACTTCGTTATCGAATGATTATCTTCTTTTTCAACGGTACATGAACGAATGTATGGTTCACATGCTAGGCTTGAGCAATATTAGACAACAAAACAATCTTATCTGAAAAAGATTGCGTATAGGATGAGGCATTTCGCTCTAGTGGCCCGAAAGGTGAATGAGGTGTAGGTATCTCTATGTACAGTGCGCGTCAAAATTATGGAACAAATTCATTTTCTCAGAAGAAAAATATTTGGCAACAAAATTCCGAAACAGGTCAATTTTTGTTGCATTTTTACCAAAGTTATATGCAAGGTTTTTTGTTGCACCGTGTGCCATCCCCATCAACCCTCTAAATTTTTTGAATCTTTCATCTTTCATCAGTCCCCTTATTTCGTGACAAAATACAATATTGTCTCCTTGGGAAAAGAATGGTAGAAGATCTTTTTTCTTGTGCGGTAAAAGGTAATTTTGGTTCCTTGTTCCAATAATTTTTTTTCGTTCAACCTAGGAACCAGTACTTCAGAATTTTTTTTCGATAAATTGAGATCCCTGGTGAGATCATTTAATTCATTTTGATTGAAGCGTTGAGGAACTGATGACGTCATAGTCACTTTCAGTTTCATTGGCATCACAACTTTTATTAGCATCACGAGAGCGATCAGAGGGAAAATATTCGTCATCAAAGATATCTGGTAGCTGATGGAATTTTGGAATCGGTATTTTATCTGAGTGCGGGATAGGGCGTATTGCCGAGTCTACATTGGGATAAGTCCACTTACTGCGGTTATATCTATTCATTCCATTTGTATTTACTAAACAGAAATAACAATCATTGAAGTGGTTTTTCGGTTCTCTCTAAACCATTGGCACGTCGAATTTTAGACATTTTCTTTTTCCGGTAGTCCACTGCCGTAATTCCTTTGTATAAGCTCAACTCCAAAGTATCCAATTACCTTCATTAATGAATACATAATAATTTTAGAACTCTCATAAATGAATATACTGAATGAAATCCACACTGGTAAATAAGATAATGTATCGAAAAAAGTACACCTGATAGAGAAAAACGGATTTCATGTACAGATTAAGCGTACCAAATATAGTTGAAATCAGCTCCTAAATTACAGGCACCAAAAAAAATTTTTTTGTAGCCCTATAATCGAAAAAATTCACACATTATAATATAACACATCTGTTATATTATAAATTGCTCTTTTGACGCTGGCATCTTTCCTGATTCTGTCAGGATCACTCTCGTGAAACCTTTCCACACGAACCCCGATGAGCTCTCAAATTAACGATCTATTAGTTTGATAACATCATTTGCAAAAATATTTCAATACTAAAGGGTTTTTCAATAAGAGGTGATATTTTGATATTCAAAGAAAAATGCCATTTTTCAATATAAATGATCGTATGTTCTTTTCAGTATAAAGAAGAAGCTATGATGTTAATATTGGAAAATAACATCAGGTAAATGACCACCACGACCACGCTTACAGGACCATATCCTTTTAATGAAATTTTCCATAACCAAATCGCAAAGTGGCTGCCCTATGTCCTCGATAGCCTCACGAATTCCATCTTTGAGGTCTTGAATCGACGCTGGGCTATTGGCGTGGACCTTCTCTTTCACGTGGCCCCAAAGGAAGAAGTAGCAAGGTGTTAAATCACAAGACCTCGTTGGCCAATTGTGATCACTTCTTCGAGAGATAACACGATCTGGAAACTTTTCCCGCAAAATATCAATGGTTTCGTTGCTTGTGTGGCACGTAGCGCCGTCTTGTTGAAAGTAAACGTTTTCCAGATCAATACCATCCAATTCCGGTCATAAAAAATCATTAATCATCTCTCGATAGCGCAATCCATTCACCGTAACTGTTGCTCCAGCCTCTTTTTCGAAAAAGTAAGGTCCAATGACTCCGCCGTACCATAAACCGCACCAAACAGTCACACGTTGTTGATGATCGGCCGGCTTGAGTTCTTGTGTTAACTGAACTTTATAAGCCTTGAGACCCAAATCTTTATGCAAAATACGGTGTAATGCCGGTTGTGGAATGCCTAATTCCAAAGAACGACGAGGAATGGACAAACCTGGGTTGTCTTCAACACTTTCGGCTTCAGCAGCAATATTCTCGGCTGTTCTCGAGCGATGTGCACGGTTTTTATTCTTCACATCACTAACTTATCCCAACAGCTCGAATTTTTTCACCAATTTCTTTATTGCGGTTTGACATGGTGCTTCACGACGACCCAAAAATGTTCGAGTTTTACGAACCATCTCTGCCAAATTTTCACCATTTTTATAGTGAATTTTAATAATTTCAATGCGTTGTTGAAGCGCGTATCGTTCCATTTTTATTAATGGCGTAGTTTCTACTTGTCAAATGTCAAAAAATGACAGCTTCAAAAGTGACATCTACCGAAATAGCGGGCTATTCAAAATAACACCTCTTATTGGAAAACCCTTTACAATATCTTTTTTCAACTAGATGAAGTCTGTAAGCAGTTGTACAGAAATTGATTTATTTTATTACATTTCCAATATTTCATTTATACATAGGTATATCTTATACTTGTTTGTTTACCTGTTTTATTCACAGTTCAAGTTGGTTGGGATTTCTTCAGGTCCTATTCCTGTTAACACTATCACTAATTCTTACGCAAGGACGTGAAGCTATATGGAATTCATTAGGAATTCGTGTCGAAAATGTTCTTGAACGATTTGGTTGAACTGACTAATGTAGAATCCATGAAAAAAATTAATTCTGTTCGTCCGAGTATGCTTTCGGAGCCAACCTACTATAGAGCCTTGAAAATGTCAGAGTTTGGATCCATTTTTCGACTGAGTTTTTTTATATTTCAAATTTCAGGATTATTTCCCTAATATCACGAGAAAAACAATCCAAACGTGGGTGTTAATTATTGTGAGATGTCGTCTCGCAGACTGTGAGGATAGTATTGTGGCAAAAAACAGAAAAAAAGTTATCTCGTTTGCGATTGGCGGTTTGGCGAAAGCACACTAACTTTCGAAAGAATCCTCATAGAGGTTTGAAAGTTTTAAAGCAAGTTTGGCGCTTGATTACGAAGCTCTCAAACCTCAGCACAAAATACCAAGGAAAGGTGATGTTATAAAATGCTAAAACACATCACGTGATTGATGGACATTTTCTTATGATATCAGAGTCACTCCAATTCGATTCGACTTAAGACGAAGTTCACTGAACGGTCTTTCATTATGAGATTTCGTTTCACAAGTTTTTAAATTGATGAGTTTGGAGGTTTTCATTTATTTTTCTGTGTTCATTCCATTCTGAATATAACGCATCTGAAAATGGGTAAAAGTACCTACTAACACTAAACTTCATTTTTCCTTATTATAGTTCCTCCACCGAAATCAGGAGCTTCAATTACTTACCACAGTCCTTCTGGAAAATATATAACCTACTATGATAACGATTACGGTTAGTGCAGAGCTTTTCAACTCTTTGTTGCTAATTTGCTTCAGCTTGCAACATTATTAATTTGAGCCATATGTTGCTTTCATTCATTCATACCTGTTTTCATAAAACATCAATAATTTTTCTCCCCCACATAATATAGGCTAGGTAGTATTCATAATGTGGAAAAAAGTTACATTTCAGGAGTCGGCGATATAAAATTTTATTTTGTAGGTGGAACCATCACAAACCTAAAAGGTTCATTTTTGGAGTTAGTAGATTCGGCCATTGTGATGAATTGTGACGTAACTAAACAATCAGCATGGATTCAAGCACTTTTTCTGCAATGTGCAAGGCAATTGAGTATTCAACTAGTTGAATACTCAATGGTTAATTTTATCATCCTCATTCCCCAACATGTTGAAGGTTCAATGGATGTTTACTTCTAGGATATGATGGACATTCGATGAAACAAATTCAGGGTGTTTCACCATAAACTGGTCAAACATATTTAGATTTCAAGCGATGGACCAAAAGCGCCGGTTATCGTTACGGTTATCCAAAGTGACATATAGGTAGAGGAAAATTAGTCAATGTGAATAACCAACCCTAACTATAACCGGAGCTTTCGGTCCATCGCTCGAAATCGATTTTAGCCGTATAGATGACATTGGGAAATTCATTTTTGCTTTATGGCATATACCAAGTTTTCGAAGCATAAGCGAGGTATAGGGTAGGGTATTCAATGTCAATATACTGATAACTGTGGTGATTTATAAGTTACGTTTGAAATAACGGTTTTTGGTCACATATTTGTGTTTTTTGATGGTCGATCCAATTGTTGTGTAGAATTCTGGAAAAAATATTTCAAAATGGCGGAAAACCTACGAAGTTTTTTGCATTTTTGTTTTCAATTGCCAAATTAGATGGCATTACTTCAATGTTCTCAATTTTCTGAGATTTTCCGTGGAAATTTTTTTCCAAAATTCAAACTCAACTTTTTTGTTACATGTCTACAGTGAAAAAAAAATTCACCCAAAATTATTTAAACCTTTCAAGGTTGAACTAACCTTCATTCTGAACACTGGTGTGAAAACAGAATGAAAAAATATCCATTGTTTTTCATATTATAGCCTTCCAAAGATTCCGCTCGGAGTACTCAAATCATTTTTATTTACGAAACTGGAGGCCCTACGGAGGCCAAAATTGTGATATTGGGCCTCCAGAATGACCTGGATAGAAATATGAATTTACCAAAAAAAAAAATTTCAAAAAACTTCGATGAGATTCGAACTCGCCCACTTACGGGCAATGGGGTCGCGTATAACTGCGATTTATTTTGATTATAATGACGTCCGTTACCAAGCAACGGTAGTTCATCGAATTGGACCCTATTTTCCTAATGCGGAGAGAGTTCGATTCCCACCAAAATTTAAAAAAAAATTTTTTTTTCTTGATGAATTCATATTTCTATCCAGTTTCTTGGATAAAAATTATTTAAGTACTGCGAGTGGAGTCTTTGGTAGGCTTTGAAATGAAAACCAATGGATTTCTGTTTTCACCCCAGTGTTCAGAATGAAGGTGAGTTCAACCTCGAAAGATTTCAACAATTTTGGGTGAATTTTTTTTCTCACTGCAGACATGTAAAAAAAAGTTCAGTTTGAATTTTGAATTTTTTTTGCTATCCAATTTGGCAATAAAAAACAAAAAATTCCAAGTTTGTAGTTTTTCCGCCATTTCGAAATATTTTTTCCAGAATTCTACAAAACAATTGAATTGACCACCAAAAAATACCAAGATGTGACCAAAAACCGTTATTTCAATGGTCACGTATAAATCACCACAGTTATCAGAATATTGCTCAAAGTTGACATTAAACACGCTTATGTTCGATATCGGGGCATATGTCATAAGGCAAAAATGACTTTTACAATGTCATCTATACGGCTATATATGTTTGACCAGTTTATGGTGGAACACCCTGTATATATATATATATTCTTTTGAGATGAGCAGTACATTTTTTTGTATCAAACTATTTGTGTCATAACAGTATTGGCAGAGGAAATGTAAACGGGGTACCATACATTTTTACGCATGATACAAGAGCACAGATAAAAAACTCAGGAAAAACTCTGTCTCCCCGTATAAGTGTAATGAAATTGTTGTTTTTTATTGAAGGGCTTCTTTTTCATCGACTAAATTTCTTCTTTCCTATGCGATGCAGATTCAAATCTTGGAATCACACTTGAAAACAAAAAAGGAGACGAAAAAACTAATATTTTGTATTTTTTCCGAATATCCTAGGCTTCAACGAAACCCCTCAGAAGCTTTAAGCTTGTGCGAGTTAGGATACCGGGGTGTGTTCTGTGTAGGCTTTGTTACTAATTCCTTGCACCACGTTAGGAACAGCACTGTTAATTGTTTACCCAACAGCGAATGGTTGGACGGTCCCCTAAAAACCGGAAAAGTTATTTCCCGGCTAAGGGCTTGAAGAACCCCAGACCTTACGATCATGGGGCTTGCGCTCTAACCACTGAGCTACCGCCGCTATATGAACTAGTAAATGATTTAGTACTCATTAAATTAATTTGAAGTTCACGATCCATCTCAAAAAAGAATCATACACCGAATGAATTGCCTCGAAACCATCTTCAAATTTATATATTGGACAACTATTAACTAAATATATGTATGTGTATGCATGAGACTGAAAGACTTAATTCGGAATGCATCTCAACTCATTAACTACGAATTAAAACCGAAGAGTAAGTCAAGGGTTTTCAACTATTTTCTCGGGACATAACCTCAATTAGAAATAATCATCCAACCAAAATCTGATAAGCCATGTTTAGAGTATGCAATATATGGACTCGTCACTCAGTCTATCGATATTTCCTCCAAAAATAGGCTACGGCAAGCTCAGGGGGCATAAAGCTTCAACGTTCTGTAACGTTACAAAACGCTCCACTGTCGATTTCAGTTTCCATCGCGAAAATACGTCATACTAATAATTTCAATTCCAATCGCAAGAAAAACGCCTTACTGAAATTATATGATCGGTCGTTAAAGAACGCTCTTCGCTTTGACGGTTGAGTGTGTGTTTCGCATGCGCGACCCTTCAAACTCGGTCCAGCCGATGTAAAATTCTTTCTTTTGGTGCGTAGGAAGTTGAAGATTCAACACCTTGCTAGAGTTTAGCGAATTAACGTACCTAGTAATCCATTAACATCGTGGAATTTTGAAGTTTTATTGTTTCTTATAAGACGTCTATTCAAAAGGCGGTAAGTACTACGTATATCCCGACCAATATTTTTTGCTTTTGTGAATGCCAAATTGTGATTTCGGATTTATTTCATTCCATGCAGGTTACACAGGTTAACATTTTCCTTTGTATAATATTGTGCATTTGATTTCTTGTCTCATTCTTATAATCGAATAACGTGCTCTTATTCCTGAGTTCTAGATATTTCATCTCATATTTATCAACTTGTTAATTATTTCAATAACGTCTAGAGTCACTGGGAATGAGATCACGTGTTACAAGCACTATCTTATAGTTTTGAAATTTGCAATCTTTGTACTGGGGCTACCGCCTACTGCATCATCATTGTACCGGGGCTACCGCCTACTGCATCATCTTTGCACCGGGTCTATCGCCCACTGAACCATCTTTGTACCGGGGCTACCGCCCACTGCATCATCTTTGTACAGGGGCTATCGCCCACTGAATCATTTTTTCACCGAGCTACCGACTACTGGATTATCTTTTTACCGGGGCTAACGCCCATTTGAATATCCTACTACCGGACCCAAAGTTTAACTGGATCATCTTAGTACTAGAAGCAATTATGACTGGATTATCTTGGTATTGGAGCTGATTATGGCTGGAGTACCTTTATACCGAAGCTAATTGTTGCTGGAATATCTTAATTCTGAACTTTGCTCTGGATGGAATCTCTTGAAACTGACTGACTGAACTTGACTACCTGCATAATACCTGTATTTTGAAGGATCATACCACCGGATCCTTACTTTTAGGGTGGGTGCTTCTTCGAGTCCCGGATCTCAGATTCACTGTACCTAAATTTGTGTTTGTAAATGGCAGTTTTGGTTGTAAAGTTGAAATAAATAGATAGGGAGTAAGAGGTTGCATCATTGCCACCTGACTAACGACTAGGGATACATTCAGGAGTTAATTTGATTTCAGTTCATTCATTGGTCGATATAACTCATAGTTTGGTTATGGGTTACATTCCAGTGCGACCTTAAGATCTAGTTCAGTTTATAAGCCTTCGATGAGTCCGTTATGGATTAATTTCAATATGCAGTGTCCAGCGGGTAGTAGTAGTTGTATATTCTCTTTTTCCAAATATTTCATATGCATTCGTTTTGTCCGATATTGGGAAATTCTATATGCAATCTGTACTTTTCATTGAGATGCTTATTTTGGGGAAAACCTTGCAATCGGTTTGTCCAAATGTCTGTAATTTTCGAATTTTGGATATATTGGGAAAAATATGTCATGGTTTTTCCTCGGTATCGTTGTCCTTTTTTGGGAAAACACAAAAAATACTAATTCGATCATAATGAAACTTGGTAACTAGTTTGAAACTACTGATGAACAAGTTCGTGCGGAATTTCGTGATAATCGTGTTATAACAATATGAAAAAAATCAGATTTTTTTTCAATATTCTGGTTCTTCTTAACATATCATCATCACGAAATGCTGTGTGAACCTTTAAGCTGTCATTTTTCAATCAAGTACTGAATTTAAAGTCGATCTTATCTGTACTTCTGTGAATATTGAGAAACTTTTGTATATATCTGCGAAACCATTGCATGGATTTTTTCCATTCACAAATTCGGTTTTCCCAATTAAGTTTCAAACCGAGTCTACAAATATCGAGTTGTTTCTTGCGGAAGTTATTGTGTTCAAGATCGGCCGTGAGGACGACAATAAGCACAATAATTCTCGAAAGAAACGAGGAGGAAACTCGATATTTGTAAATTAGGTTTGGGACTCTTTCAAGAAAATCGAGTTTGTGAATGCGTAAAAACGCAAAATGATGGAGAAGATAAACCCATTCACAATTCAAGTTTCCCAAGTGCGTTTAACGTGAAAAGATGACCGCTATAGTCCGTATATCTCAAATTTTTCAATTAGCGAGATCGGTTCGTGAACAATCACCAAAGTTTCGACCAAGACGAGCGAGAAGAAGGCGAATTTGAACGTAGAAGTACACATACACCTTAGACGCAGCTTTCAATTCATATTTGGTCTTGGTCCATAGCCGACTATAGCTAAAGGCATGATGTAAAAACATGGTGGGCTCATCTGAAAAAAAAATGACGTCAGCTAGTTGAAAATACAAGGGAATATTTATTCTGTCCTTTGAATTTTAATGAAATAGTGACGTTATCGTTTAACTGCCTCGGTGGTGCAGTGGGTTGAATAGCCTGCTTGTAAAATCGGAGGTACTGGGTTCGAATCCCGGCGAGGTTATGGATGTTGTGTGAAGTTTATGGTGTAGGTATATGTTTGTGTGTCTATAAATGAAAAGTCTCTAGTTGGTATGAATCTGAATGAATGCCAATGTTTAAATGTAAAAATTGAAAGCTTGTCTAAATGGCCAAAGTAGCCGAGGACATTTAAAGGAATGAATGAATGAATGAATGAATGACGTTATCGTTGGAACTACGATCATAGATGAGCAGATGAGCACACCATGTTTTACTTACATCATGACTTAAGGCTATAGTGATATGTAAAAAAAACATAGATATTCGTTGATCAAATGACGAAATATAAGACCGTTTTGTTCTACGTATAATTCAATTCGAATTGCATGAATAAATCATTAAATTTATTCAGTGCGTCGGAATAAACATTAATTGTCATGAATCGCAGATTGTGAATTGAGAATCACTTTTAATTCCTTTGGCGTTGGCTTGGCGACCAAAACATTTCAAGATTGTTTCAACCGATCTATTCTTCCAGATCCAATGCAGTCGAACGTTGCACCACCAGCGACAGACCAAAGAGGTGGATCCGGCCAGCCGTACACAATTACTGAAGACAGGCTTACGTTTATACGTTCCTTGTTCATGTATCCCTATTACAACAAGGGAGGAGGAGGAGACAACGAAGGAGACTACCAAAGACAAATACAAGCCTCAACAACCATAGTTCATAAGAACCTTAATTTTCAGCTCCCATTCTTCGGATTCAGGTACAATTACACACGTGTTTCTCTGAATGGTTACCTGGAATTCAGCGATCCACCGCCAACTTACGACAAATATCCTCTGACCTTTCCCATGCCTGGATGGCCGAAGGTGAACGATCCAGCTTTCATTGGTATTTTCTACAGTAAATGTAGAATGGGCTTGCTAAGAGCTGAAGACGTAGACAGGAGGAACCCCGGAGTTTATTTCAGGCTGGAGAGAGACCTCAGAGACAGGACTGATCAGATGGGCGTTGAAATGAGAGAAAGGGTTAAATGGGATATCAGAGAAGGAGTTATAGGGACAGACAGTTTTGATCCTAAGCATGCTATCATCGTTACTTGGAAAAACGTTTCCTTTGCTGGTGGTATTTCTGACAGTTTGATGAGGGTGAGTAAACTTTAGTTTTTGCATGCTTGTTTCTGGAAATGGAAGCGTTATTATTTCGCACAAATGTTTCAAACGGTTTGACTGGATCCATAGAATATGTAGTCATGACATTTTTTGAAGTGAACTGTGAATTATTTACATCTGTTGTATACATGATGTAAAAAACATGGTATGCTCATCTGAAAAATGAAAGACGTCAGCTAGCAGGAAATACAAAAGGTTTGTTCGTTGTACCTGCATGAAATACACTAATTGCACCAACTCCACTGACTTTCAATTCTCAGTGCAGCTGATTTTAGTCACAGATAACTGAATGAGTGGACTTAATGTAGTTCAATCTGTTCTATGATTCTCACAGAATACAAATTTATGATAGATGATTTTACGCAAACCCAAGAGGACAGAATTTTATGCTTCTTTTGTTTTCGCTACCACTTCGAGGTGCGGTAGATTCGTCGTAAAGTTTCTCTTATGTCTTCACGGACAAAAATTCCATTTCTACGATATGATGAAAATTAGTTTCGTCAAAAAATAACCACACATAGAGAACAAAACAGGTCCAACCAGTAACCAGAGACAACCACAGCTGTCTATGATTATGAATTATATTTACGCAAAACCATCACAGAAGATAGGTACTCTATGCACTGCAAGCGAAATCTGTTACTAAACTGACACCCAATATTTCCTCAACGATCAGAGTGCAAGTTTACAACAAAACACACCAAACAGAATCAATGGAGTAAGTGTAATTAGTGTAGTTCATGCAGGTACAACGAACAAACTTCTGTGCTTTGAATTTGCATGTTAATTCAAAGCAAAGAATATATAACTCTTTGTATTTTCTGCTAGCTGACGTCACTCATTTTTCAGATGAGCACACCATGTTTTTTACATCATGTGTTTGTATACAAACATCGATTTTATGCTGTAGAGTCGTTGAAAAAAAATTGTATGATTCTGGTAGATATATCAATCAATTCGGCGGCCGTGCACAAGATAATTTTTCTAACCGTAGTATTTTATCATCCCCACAGAATGTGATTGTTTTGTAGGTACTAGTGGTGACTTGCGCGCACTAGTTTACGTGACAGTTGGGTGAATTTTGTCAACGAGATCAGACTCTGTGACAAATTCTCTACGAGTTCTGTGAAACTCCCCTAATTATTCAACTGCTTTGGAGCAATGGGGTTTTCTCCTGAATTTGGGTTATTACTGCAAATGCAAATTTGAACATAATTATTGTGGGTTTGATTCATCATTTCCAAAATTGCCTTCAGAAATTATTCAAAATCAGATTTCAAAATTGGGGTTTGGGATTTGCTAGGCATGCACGAAGTGACAACGGTGTTTAGTAGAATAGCTCTTTCCGCTATAGAATAATGAAATATTCATTCCTATTCTGTGGTACACACGTGTTCTTTGTCAATATAACCAAACAATTTCCGTTTGCGATTTGTCCGTAATATGACAGTATGACAGTCTGTGCTCTGCTTTTTCTATTCCTTGATCATTGTCTTCTACTCTAACCAGATCGAAGTATAGCTATTTCTGTTTTCCTAAGCAAAGCAACACATTTGACGTCCTTTCCTTTACGAGAAAGCTGAATTCGACGTTGTCATATCCTCCACTCAAGACAAATCCCTTTAAATGCAAATCCCCATTTTTATTTTTCAGTTTTGGGTGATCGAACATTTTTTTAGAAATATAATATTGAAATTATATGTTTGAAATGTGATTTTCTAAAGGTTTTTCATGGAAATTACTGCATTTTCGTTTAAAGGAAAAACCCCCATTAATAGTATTTGTACTCAAACATCGTGAGTTATAATAACTTACTAATATAACCCACGATAATTAATCGGACAATAAAGAGAGGAAAATCCCATAGGCAAGGACCCTCGGCTCGGATCGACAGCGTATTTCATTCCTCCCAAATGAGCATTTTTGACGTTTCTCATATCTCCGAAAAATTCTGTCAACCATCAGGAATTTTTTGTTATTTGCCGATAAAGATCTTCCTCTATACTCGTATCCATGATATGAGTAAAACATGGTGTGCCCACCTGCTCATCTGTGATCGTATTTACCAATGATGATGTCACTTTTTTCATTCAAATTCAAAGCACAGAGTATATATTTCCTTGTATTTTAATCTTGCTGGCATCAGTTTTTTTTTTCAGATGAGCATACCGTGTTTTTTACATCATACTCGTATCTGAGTATTTATTGTTATAGTCGTAGATGACAGTATAGTGTTCAACGAGAATATAATGACTGCTATTATTCACGAGAGTGAGGTTTGTGACACGATCCGCAGGCGAGTGTATACTATACTTACTTACTAATACTTACTATACTACTTGGAATAATTCTGCATTTTGAAGAACCTACAATAGGGTTGTCAAAATGCTAAACTTCATTCTCTGCGATTGCTGGAAGCTGTCAAGCTTACGAGAAACGTCAAAATCTCCACTTCATCTATATACATGAAGTGTAAAAATATTCATTTTGCACTCCTATTATCAACGGGCTTGATTAATGCCTGTCATTTTACTTCAACAAGAGCCATCGGAATTTATATATATTTCAATAGTCGTGAACAAAGAACATTATTCAACTTCTCGAAATGGTTATAACTCACTTGATCAATTACAGCACTCGCAAACCTTATCTTCGTTATGAACTGCATTTCTCGTCCTTCAGTAATAAAGCTACTCATCATAAGTGAGTATGAACATTTCATTCAATCATACAGGATAGACATAATAATCTGATTTGAATGAGCAATTTAAAATACTACAAACAATGATACGAATTGGTTCGTGGAGAAAAGAAAGCTACAGTAATAATAAGCTAACATAATCACAAGGACGAATATCTGTCGATAAATCAACAAATATTCCACCTTGATCAGAGCTAATCGTCCAATCAACGAAAACATCTACACCGAAGAAGCGGACCCAAGGAGAATGCCTACAGCTGTTCCACAGTTATTACTGATCATCAGACCATCTTGCTTTGGATAAAACGCTGAGTAGGGAATCTAGATACTCGTCGCCTTTCAGATGGTATACTGCTGTATAACTACATACAGCCGGACATATTCTAGGAACATCTTGCGAATCCTACCTTTGAGTGCAGAATACTTTCATGTGCATGACGTCTGTCACTATTTTTAAGAAAACACTCGGTTCATGTGGTTTTCCAACAAGGCGATAACATCAAACATGTGACAAAGATAGGAATTGGTTCGTGGAGAAAAGAGAGCTCCAGTAATACGTCATGCACATCTATCAAAGTATTCTGCACTAGAAGAAAGGATTCGCCAGTTGCTCCTGCGAAAGATGGCGCGCTGTAAGTAGTTAAACTGCAGTATTCCAACTGAAAGGTGACAAGTATCTAGGTTCCCTACTCAGCGGTTTTATCCGAGGTTAGATGGCCTGACGATCAGTAATAACTGTGAAACAGCTGTAGTCATTCTCCTTGGGTCCGCTTCTTCGGTGTAGATGTTTTTGTTGATTGGATGATTACCTCTGATCCAGGTGAAAAATTTGTTGATTTATCGACAGACATTCGTCCTTGTGATTATCTTAGTTCATTATTACTGGACCTCTCTTTTATCCATTTCGATCAGATAAATATTTTTCGAGTTATTGAAAAATCAAAATTTCAAATGGCTGTAGCACAAAAACAATTTGTCAGATTTGACCCATTAACGAACTCAACCGAGATATTCAGGATCTTAACCTAACCTGAAAATTTCAAGACTTTAGATATTTTCTTTCTAGAGTTACAGCACACACGACCGGACGGACAGAATTGATTTTGACCACGGATTCTTCATCAGTGAGTCCAACCTAGTCGTTTGAGACCAATTTCGGCTCAAAATTCGAAAATTACAGACATCGTGACGAAATGATAACGCGCTGTTCCCCAGAACAAGCGCAAAAATTCAGTTCAGTTGATAATAGTGGATGTACAGTCAGGTGCGTGAAGCTCCCGTGGCTTGACGCCCGCGCTATTACGAGAAGATATACAAAGCAGCCAATTATGGCTAGTTTTGGCGTTTCACAGCTGAGAGTGTATGAAGCCTGGCAAATTCGAGTGGTGCATCAGGGAAAACGGGGTATTATAATCATTATATTATGACACTTATTCTGAAAAAGCCATTGTGTATCTAGTGGCCAGTTTTCAGTTTCAAGAGAATAGTGTAAAACAGGCCTTTTATTTTCCTTTCTTTCCAAAGTGGATATAGGCAATCTTTTTTTCCGTATTTTTTGTCCCTCTATATGACGAGTGCTGAAACAACTGCCGTCCCGATGTCCAAAATAAGCAAATATCCAGAGACAATCTCATTCTCCACTTGAATGATCACTCGAAAGCACAGATTATAAAGTTATGAAGTTCGTTATTCTTGCCAAGTGGCGTAATGTCAGCCTATGGTGACAGAAGTTCCTTGAGTAATGCGAGGGATCAAAAATTTGGAGTGACGTGACAGTGGCAGTAAATATTTTTCCAGGTCACAAAATGTTAATATACCACAGATAGCGAAGAGAGATGGCAGATCGTCTTCTTCTATCTTTTTGATGGGGAGAAGGTCTCGTTTTTCCCGCACCGGTATAATTTAACGCCAACTTCTCTATGCCTATGTTACTAGCACAAGCATTTGGACAAAACTGAAGCGAACTTCACAAGGTGTCACATTGAGAAGAAAACAGAGATCTTTTCTAGCAGAATAATCTACATTCTTCCATATATAAATAATTTCCATTTCTCTGCGCGGCAATACCAATATTTTAAAGTTGAATTGTGAAAATGGGCTATGTGATATGTTGTTAAGAAGGGTTGGTTTTTTCTGAATAAGACAGCTTATTTTCTTCGAGATTTGATCATTCGTCTACGTAATATTCCAATTTGAGAATGAAATATCACCCACTTTCACTGGCGTATGAGATATTACCCATTGCAACAATGCAGGAGGGGAAGGTTTGCTGAATAGTTTAATTTATTGGGCCCCATACACTACGCGATATCCTTCAGTTAATGGCCGGACAATCTATGGAAAATAAAAGTTGACACTTACGTGAAAAAAACTAAAGCTTTTGCAATAAAAGACAATGTTCAAATATTTCCAATAATTGGTAGATCGCAATATTCAAAATGTTTGAGATCAAAATCATGTTTTTTCGTGAATTGTTCTGATGGAACGACCATCCAGAAACTTCGCACAAGTTTGCGGATCAGCAGTTGCCATTTAGTTATTGGGGGGTTGGTCTTGTTGCTATTCAGTATCCTGTGTCGAAAATAAAGCTTCACCTCATTATAACGTTGCTGTCAGAAAATTCTTTAACATGAACTTTACCAAATTTTCACCTTTTGCTTTGTCTGTTTGAAATTGGTTATCATCTTTACTCCATATTTATTTGGTGATATTTCATTTTCAGATTCGAATACAACCTGAATAAATGATAAACTTTCCTAAGCAAATTAAGAAGGAGAAAACCTCATCATCTGATTCCCTTGTTGTGTGACACCCTCTAAAAAAACATTTCTTCGAAATCGTACCTTCATAACGTTCTTCACGATTAAATTTTCAGACAAATACCTTCCAATTAGTTCTTGTAACGGACGAGGTTTTCACATATGCCATCTTCAACTACCTTAACCTAGGTTGGACAACTCACACAGAAGCACGAGGTGATACCACAACTGGAGAGGGTGGTACTCCAGCATTCATAGGCTTCAACGGTGGTAATGGTACTAGAAGTTATGAATACAAACCATACAGTCAAGATTCGGTTATAAGAGATCTAACATCAACCGGATTCGCCAATGGATTCCAAGGAAGACATGTATTCAGAATAGACGAGAATATTTTGCCTGGTACCTGTAATAAAGACATAGGTAAGCATCAAATTGTCTTTCCCACAAGAAAGCTGCAAAAATGTGACTGTGACTTCCGGTGCAACCGGAAGTAGGCATTACTTTCTATAATCTCAGATGAACTGATGTATATTTTTGCATATTCGAATTCCACGTTGAATATCGAGTGGAATATCGTCGAGGGAAAAACAAAATTAAAAAAAAGATTTTAATCCGATTCTTTCTGTTTTTTAATTCAGTTAGACATTAGCTTGATTCAATGATCTGGTCGTTTCTCCAAATCATTAGAATCTATTTTACTAGAAATCGAACCCTTGGGTAAAAGTTGCACGTATTTTGCGTATTATGCGAGAGGTGAGCCTTCTACTCTATCTCATACCTGAGTCTAGGGTCCTGAATTTTGCACACATATTCTTTGCGCATACATTGTCTGAATAGAGGAATAATTTCATTTGTTCTCTACCTATAGAGCAATATTGTCAATATCTTAGAGGACATTTGCTCGACATTCCGATGGTGCATTCGTTTTCTTGCCTCTTTTGACAAAAATATCGACAATATTCGTTAATTACCAAAATTATTTCTCCTTATAATTACTGTATGACCGAAGAGTAGAAGTTCAAAATTCCATAAACCTGAAGGCAGTGTAATTGAAGTTAGAGCAGAAGGCTCACCCACCTCGCAAGAAACTAAAACAAAACACCTGTTACTCCTATTCAAATGGTGAATTTTGAATAGAAAATGTCTTAATTATTTGGAATAATCATGAGAATGAATGTATCCAGAATTCAACGACTAATCCGCAAAAATAAGCATCAGTTCATTTGAGAAATTCAAAAGTTACGTCTATTTCCTGTTAGGCCGGCAATCATAGTCACACTAAGTTTAGCTCAGTCGATGGAGAACAATCTGTAGTATCAATGTGCATTAGAGGGGTTTTATACTTTCACCAATCCGGTCTTCGTTATTAGAGTCCAAACCTATTCTGTAAACATCGATTCTCTAGTTGCTCGCTTCGGCAGTTGTTTTTACGGTCGGCCTAACGGTTGACAGTAATTTGACATCAATGACTAAACAAGTCTTTTGATATCTAACGATATGAAATCATTGGGAGAATGCCATCATCTCTTCGTAAAAGTTCCCAAACCTTTTTGGATTATCGTTGTAAGTTTGCGGCGGTTCTTGTGAGTTCGCTCTATCTGAAAGACGGGCGCGCTCTTAGGGAAAATTGTTTCGTCTCAGTGCCAGAGGTGGACTCATCAGATGAGCAATCCTCTAGCAACTACCTATGACAACCGCAGAAGCGGTGTAGTGAGCGACCATGACGGACGCGCTTATGCTGTGTTGGAATGAAGTAGCTAGCGTGCGTCGGTCAGTGGCGCCATCGTCTGGCAACTTAGTTGAACTACGACCCTACGAGTTCATTCAGAGTACTGTAAGGCAAGGTCAACCGCAAATTCTGGTTTCTTCGTTTAGTTTGGAAATAGCAAATGTGAAATTATGAAAAAAATTACTGATTTGTGAAAAGTTGCTTCCACAAAGTGATTCTGTAATTAATGGATCTGGTATTAATAAGAGAAGTTCACAAACTCTAGCGTGACATCGAAACGACCGTTAAAGTAAGTTGAATCTTTCCATCTAGTGTTGGCATCTTTGAAAATATAATAAAGTAATTAAGTGATTTGAAAACCGAACAGATCGTTTACTATTTGAGAATATATTTATCTAAGTTGAAGCATTATAGAACATAGAATTATTTCGAAACGGTCAAGCATATAAAAACTTATTCTGAATGAAAATTTTGACAAACACAAAATAATCTTACATTATAGATTTTCATAATCAGAGCTACAGAATTCAATATAATTGCAGCATACTGCTTTTTGTGACATGTGGCAATCCATAACGAAGCAGACACAGGAGATTCTATTTGAGGAAAATGATTTGTATGGATTGAATATATTTGGAATGCTTCACAGTTGGTTATCGCCCAAAAATCCAATTTCAGGGAAGCTATTCCTCCTACAAAACGTCCCTATTCTTGAATCGGGGAAGGGAGAAAATAGGCGTGTCGACGCAGTTGTCAAGGAAAACGCGGTGCGGTCCCTGGACATGACTCGGACGAAAAAAGACCAGAAAATACTAATTATACTCAATCAAATCCATTAAAAATTCACCAACAATGAAACATGAACTTGTTGACGAAGCTTTTTAAACTCTTTGGAATCTGTTACGCGTTATCGTTCCTTTAAACCGAGAACTCATGACACATGTCTCATGAAGTGTTTGATTCGAGTTTAGATTTTACATGATGGTATTGTTGACCATTTTTGAAGAGATAACATTCAACAAAATTGCCCAAAAGTTGCATTTTTAAGGGGATAATACTTTTCTCTATGATGAGTTAACTGACGAATTAATTTCGTTTGGTCCTGAATCAAACACTCACCTAAAAATGCAACTTTGAGGTAATTTTGTTCAATGTTTCCTCCCCCAAAATGGTATTCTTCATTGATTCTCTCTCTCAACGGAAACTAAATTTTCAAATTTTCTTTGTATGCGAAACAACTGATGTGCCCAGGTTACCTAAATAAACCATCATGTGAAATTTTACCATACATCAAACTCTCCATAAAACATGTCTCATGAGCTCTCCGACTAGTTTACGCTCTTACGCTGGTCGTCCCCCGCAAGTGATTTCGAGAGGTGCGATAGAAGCGTAAACGAACGAACTTGCGCTACAGATCCAAATGAAAAAAAAACAAACATAGAAAAGCACTGCTTTTCTAGGTTTTTTTCGATAGAGTATTGGATTTCAATTGAATCTCATCTGTATTTTTGGTAATATTGAGAAAATGAAATTTTGAATGGGTATATCTACGGAATCATTGGGCGGATTTCACCCACTCACTAATTCGACCTTCGTTATTAAGCCTTCTCTACAAATATCGAGTTTCTAAGTAGTTTCTTCCGGAAGTTATTGTTTTTACGTTCCGTTTGACAGTTACTGTACTTGTTCAAGGCCGCCCGGCAGAATCGATTTCGACACCGGATTCGTCATCAGTGAGTCCAACCTAGTCATTTGAGACCATTTTCGGCTCGAAATCCGAAAATTACAGACATTTGGAACAAAAAAGCACTCTGTTTCCCTGGAACATGCGCGGAAAAATTCTAGCTACCCTCGTCGACTGGCAGCAAGTTCATACGGGCGTTTTCGAGAGAATTCAGGCGGCTAAATCGTATTCCGATCAGTTTGGATCTACCGCGTCTGTACGCTCGAACAGACGAGCTATTCGACGGTAAGCGGAAAATTGTATGTGAATGAAATAGATTTTGAATCTCGTTTATTGTTGGTGAATTTTGTATGGAACAGATTGAGAGGTTAATGAATGTTATCTTTTCTACGCGCTTGTTCTAGGAAACAGCGCCGATCATTCATTATCGTCACGATGTCTGTAATTCTCGAATTTCGAGCCGAAAATGATCTTAAACGATTTGGGTTGAACTCCCTGAAGAAGAATCCGTGGTTAAATTCAATTATGTCCGTCCGTCTGCCCGTATGTGCTTTAACTTTCGAAGGAAAAAACTTAGAGCCTTGAAATTGTCAGATTACGTTTGGAGTACGAATTTCTCGGTTAAGTTCGTTAATCGATGGAATCGGTTAAATAGTTTCGGAGTAAGGTCCCTTTGAAATTTTGAGGTTAATTCCTCAATATCTCATGAAGTAATAACTTGATCAAATTGAAGCTTCCTGGAGAGTTTTGGAACACCAACGCGTAATTTTGATCCGATATTTATTTTCCAAGATATGAGGAAAAAATGTGCCAAATTTCGTGGTTGCAAAATTTGGTGTTGATCTAATAATTACAATTTGAACAAGCGCGTAAAAGCTCCTGACCTCACGTCAGTGCTTTTCTAGTTTTTTTCACATTAAACTCACTACCAAGAGTTCTGTAGGTGAAGTTGCCTCCCTGAAATTAGATCGTTGGCAATAATCGGCTCCGTCCGCTACGAAAGAACAACCACCAGAATTAATTGAAACCTTGCTAACTATAATCGATTTCAAGCGATGGACCAAAAGCTCTGGTTATAGTGACGGTTATCCAAACTGCCATATAGACAAAAGGATAATCTGTCAATGTGGATAACCGTTACTAAACCGGAGGTTTTGGTCCATCGCTTGTATCTGTCAGTGGACGACTCCGAAGCCTGATACCGCTCGGGTCGAAAGCTCCTCCGCAATCGTAAACGCATAGCTCGTAAATGCTTGGGGCTTCCACTGTACGGCCACTGGCAGGCTTAATTCGCTGCTCGACATTGCAACCAGTGGACGACTGCCCTAAGGCAAACTTCAAAAATGTTAATGAATAAGGGGGCTTGAGATCATTAAATGTTCTCGTCAGGTTATTCATCACTCCAACAATCAAGGCATCAGCAGTTGATTTTTTCTAGGAAACGACAGTTTATACTTATGAAGCATAAGTTGAAGCTTTTGCATTCCTGATGGAAAATAACAGTTGCGAAAAAGTTAGAATACTCGAGCAAATACCAATGATAAGTATGTAAATAAGGAACTCATTCACTTACCTGCATGCGAACTATAATTATGATCAGCTTCGAGGATATGAAAATGATTTTTTTGTGATAATGCAGTGGCATAAGCCTTTGAGACTGTAGTATGAGCCTTGAGACCATATGAGACTAGGGTGGTGAGACGAGACGAGTTTCAACAAGGCGAGAAGACTCAAGGAAAATCTCATATCCGTAGCCTCGTCTACACCACTGCGTTTCTACGATCAGAAATATTGAAATGAATTTTTTTTCAGATGCCGGTATTTTGGATCTGGTGTTCGCCCCAGAAAGTGGAAATATGCTCGGTGGAACTGTTGTCAACATCACGGGACCTTGCTTTCAACCCAATGATAAGGTCACCTGTATATTCGACATAGCACCACCTGTAATGGGTGTTGTGGTCAACAGAAATCGGGCGATTTGTGTGCAACCCCCATTGATGGCTGAGGGTTGGGTGAGATTCGAGATTGCCATCGGAAACGAACGGTTCAAATGGAAAGGAAAATACTTTGTTGGTGAGTGTCATTTCTTGCTAGTTTTAAATGATTCCAAGTAAGTTGAACTTCAGCAATCTGCTTGCCAGATAAAAATAATACACGATCGCATGAAGTATCTGTCTGTATATATAGTCTAAGATCCCGCTGCAGAGTTAGTATTTGCTGAAACTAATTTCCTACAAACATTCGTCTATAGGAGAATGTATATCTACGGGGTGGCTCATCAAAATGTGGCAGCATCATATTCAACAGGCAGCAATCCTTATTTTCGGTTAGATTTACTCAGGCAATCTTGCGTCATCGTACACAGAAAAAAATCAACCTCAATTTGATATATAAATAAAAGATGTATGTATGTGAAAGTAAAAAGTAACGAAATCATATCTGTTCATTCCTGCTGCGAAGAAGTGCGGCCAATTTAGGAACGGCAGTCGTGATTTTTCGAAGTCTTCACATATATTACTATGAGGTGAATGATATCTTATTTGGAAAAACAAGCGAATGCAATTTCTTCCAAAAAAATACTCAATATTTTTTTCTTTAAAATCACTTGTGGCCATATTTTGATAGGCAACCCTGTAGATATATTCCCGTATTGAAAAATGTATGTAAAAATTTGTTACAAGCAAATACTCGATGAGCTCACTAACTCTGCAACCGGATCTCGTACTTTATACAGTGTGCCAATTTCTTCTCTGAGAGGAAACTATACCAAGTGGTAGTAATTTACAGCTAGGCAACACAGCCACATTTAAATGTCATCATACCTCTCTTATATCTCAAGGTCAGGCCTCTGGGCCCGGTCTACAGGCTTAAACGTTGCCTATAGACGCGTGAAATATTAGAATTCGGAGGACATGTGATATTTAGCGATGTATAAATTATACAGGGTGTATCTGAAAAGTAGCGAAAAATTTAAGGGATGACTCTGTGATGAAAATTTAGGTTGGTATTCGGTATGACATTTTTTGAAGAACCTCTCCCCGAAAAAGTTACTCTCCTCCGAAGATCAACAAAAAACACTGTTTTTCTTTTTATTTTTCCTGTACATTAAGCTAAAGATACTACACCTTTTGGAATTTTTTCATTCCTGAAGTATGCTTACAAGGAGTTGATATACTCAACCCCTAAAATATTTTTTTTTGATTAAAATTTTCCTTTTGAAGAAACATTGCTTAAAAACTCAATTCGTTCACTTACTTTTTATCTCTACAATTTATCTCGAAAGTTCGAGCTTTTACGAGAAATATATAGCTCATATTAAATAGCATTTCATTGAACAACAGCCAACCAAATAATTATTCTACAAGGCTAATACTTCTACAACAATGAACAAAAACCTGTCGAATATCGACAATACAATTATAATGAATCCTGAGAATGCCCGGCCTTCAGCTTCAATACAAGCATTTACTCTTTTCTTCATTGAAATGAGTACGCGATGAAAAATGCGTGCTGAATTTCCTATTGTTCCACACCCTGCTACAAAGATGTTTCGCTGATCATCGATATTTTTTTCTCGTAAGTGCTCAAGTTTTGGAAAAAACTTGTATAGATAAAAACGTTAGTTTATAAATTCGGCTTTTCAGGCATGGTGTTTTGAAAGGAAAATGTGTATCCAGTTGTGAGAAAAAATATCTTAGGGGGTTGACTATCTCAACCCCCAATCCCAAAATATGTAGTTTCATTGGCAAAAAATATTTACCAAGTTTCGTGTCGTCAGCTTGATGTACGGGCAAAATAAAAAAGAAAAACAAGTTTCTTGTTATTCTTCGGAGAGGTAACTTTTCCGGGACGAGGTTCTTCGAAAAATGTTATACCAAATAACTATCTTAATTTTCATCACATAATCACCCATTGAATTTTTTCGGTGTTGTTCAGATAAACCCTGTATGTTCCTCACGAAATTCCGTATTAAACTTCACGTTGTAGTTTTTCATTGAAAAGCGGTTCCATCTATGTTTTTTGAAATATCGGGAAACTGAAAGTTTGAATGGAATCATTGCATACAAATTCGCCAATTCGACCTCCTTACTCTACAATTATCAAGCTACTGAGTAGATTCTTCCGGAAGTTATTTTGTTCAATATCAGTGGTTACGCTGAGCGTGAAAACAATAACTTAAGGAAGAATCGACTTAGGAAATATATTTGTAGAGTAGGTTTTCAGTTTAATTTAGAAGGTTGAATGCTTGAATGGGTTGAATTCGCAAATTATTCCTCAGATAGTTATACCTACCCATTCAAAATTTTGGATCGAGTTTCAATCTAATACTTGATCGAAAATTATAGCTTGAGGTTCAAGCAGAATTTCGTGAGGACCATATGGAAGAAATCTGCGTTTAGCAGGGTCAATACTTGTATAGATGACCGCTTCGGCAACGTGAAAGCTCCTGGCATCACGTCAGTGCTTTTCCAGGTGTTTTTCAATCCATAAAGACCATGTTTTGCTCAAAACTTGAAAATCACAGACACTCGGCATAACTATAACTGAAACTAAAAAATTCTGCTTTTGGTGGGACCAAAACGTGTATGGATAGCCGCTTTACCAATGGAACAAGCGTGTAAAAGCTCCTGACTTAGCGTCAGTGCTTTTCTAGGTTATTTTTTTTGCGGATCGAAGTACCAACTAGAACAGTCGAGTGCATTTTCGAGAAGGCAACCTTCGAAATAAGGTATCACTTAACCCTCTTATAATTCAATATTCAAGGGGTTGCTGTCATCACGCTCAAAGGATTGACACTAATTGATTTAAACAAAACCGTTCAAAATGTTCCCTTTCGAACCGAAATTTGCCTATTTTTACATTTTACATGGCGGCTGAGTGAGGATGGTTCACTTTAGAATTGACATGAATTATCGAGAAATACATATTCGATCAAATTTATAATCAATACTATCTTGGGAATGGTGACTTTAATATTCATGCAAAATTTGGATGCTTTCTGATGAAAATATTTTTTTTGAAAAACTTCTGGTATATTTTTGATTTTATACAGGGTGATTCCGGAGGAGACCGTCAGATTTTGGGATAAGTTAACACTAGTCAAGACAGTCTCGGAACACTGTTTGGTTCATGGTTGGGGGTCTCTGTTGAGATGAGGGTGATTTGTCCGATTCGACCGATTTTACTTTTATTGATAACTCTGGTATGGCATATTCGATTTCAATGAAATTTTCAGCGTAGTACAATAGTGTTGAACACATTCATTGATTTTGATTTTTTTTTTCGACATAAGCGGTTGTTATTGTGATAAATCCAGATGAATTGTGAAGGTTGAAAAAACACCCTGTACATAGCCTTTCCTAAACTACGCTATATGTTTACGATTGTGCTATAATGAGTCATTATTCGAGAGTTTCCAATTTTTTTGGCACCCTTCTAGTTTTCCGAGAAAATTTCTTAAAAAAATGATAATGTAACTTTGGCTACAATCGATTCTACTTTTATTGATAACTTTGGTATGGCTCATCCAATTTTGATGAAATTTGCAGTGTAGAACAATCTGAATGAGTGCATTGAATTATCGCAACAATCTCTCAGAATACAGTGTTGTAATTGTGATAATTTCAGAGTCTCAGATTAATTGAGCAGTTGAAAAAAAACACCATGTACATTGCTTTTCCAAAACTTTCTTATTCGTTTCAGATTATACAATAATATGTCATCACCCAGAGGTTTCCGATTTCTTTGGCACACCTCCGGTTTTCCTAGAAAACATTTTTGAAGAAGGGCATTATCGAAATTCGGGTCACGTGCAGTGAGAGTATTCCGTACTAGGTAGGAAAGCTGTGTATTCTAAGGATGCAAAGTTGTTCGTCACTTCTAAAATATTCTTTTCAAATTCTGAATTGAATGATTCCATACAAAATATAAGCAATTAAATATGAATTTGGAATTTGAAAAGAATATTTTAGAACTTAAGAACTGCTTTTCATCCTTGGACAATACAGCTTTCCTACCTAGTGCGGAATACTCTCACTGCTTGTGAGCCAAATTTCGATCATGCTCTTCTTCAAAAATGTTTTCTAGGAAAACCGGAGGTGTGCCAAAGTAATTAAAAACCTCTAAATGATGACATATTATTGTAGAATCTGAAACGAATAAGAAACTTTTGGAAAAGCAATGTACATGGTATTTTTTTTTTCAACTGCACAATTAATCTGAAATTCTAAATTTATCACAATTATAACACGATAGTTTGAGAATTATTGAATGTACTCGTTCAGATTGTTTTATACTTGTTTTATCATCAAAATTGAATGAGCCATACCAAAGTTATCAATGAAAGTAAAATCGATTGGAGCGAAATTTCGACATTGTCTTTTTTTGATGGAATTTTCTCAGAAAACTAGAAGTGTGCCAAAAAAATTAGAAACTCTCAAATATTGACTTATTATAGTAGAATCGTTAACAGATAGCGTAGTTTTGGAAATGCGATTTACAGGGTGTTTTTTCAATCTGCACAATTAACCTGGAATTATCGCAATAACAACCGCTTATTTTGAAAAAAACTTTAAAATTAATGAATGTCCTCATCAATATTGTACTTCGATGAAAATTTCTCTAAAATCGAATAAGCCATACCAAAGTTATCAATAAAAGTAAAATCGGTCGAATCGGACAAATCACCCTGTATATTCTCAATAGAGCCCTCAACCATAAACCAAACATTGTTTTGAGACTGTCTTGACTAGTGTAAGCTTATCCTAAAATCTGACGGTCTCCTCCAGAATCACCCTGTATGAATTTTCTTGGAAAAAAGCACACACGGCTGGCCGAATGATGATGGAAATGGATTCTGATCCCATAAGTATTAATTAGCATAATGAGGAAATGTCCTAAGAACTCAATATTATGTGTGAACCTAGAAAATTTAAATACTTTAGGAGTTTTCCTTTGAAAATTAGAATACTCACGAAGGGGAGGTCAAGCGACCGGTTGACAATTGGTTGATTGGTTGACAATTCGAAAATATGGAACATTCGGACAGAAAACGATAACGTTTGTGTTCTCTAGAACAATAAGCACGTTTGAAGGTTCAATTCAAGGCGCAGAATTATCTTTCTATGTCAAAACTGGTTCTAAGACACCCAATATATTCTATTAAAGAGTTTATTTTTTCAACGTTCTTCATTCGTTTCAGAAACACCATCTATGGCTGCACAGAAGATATTCTTCTCAGATATGTCATATCATGATAAATCACCTGCAGAAATAAGTATCTCTTGGGAGAACAAGAATTTAACATCTAACATAAACGCTAACATAAGGATATCTTTATGGGGATACAGAGAGACATTAGTTTCGCCACACTTTGTTTATATAACAGAGCTCGCCACCAACGTTCAAAACACCGGAAAATACGTCATAGTCCCATCGCAATACAGACTGAACGATAACAGATTCCAAAAGGACATAACAGTGGGATTTATTCAAATCAACTTGACGGATTCGATTCCAGTAGAAAATACAAGTGTCAAAATCACTCCGCTTATATGGAGTAGACCGATTCCTTTAGCTTGGTACTTTGGGCCACAATGGCAGAGATTATACGGTGATAATTGGGCGACTGCAATTTGTGATAATTGGATCAAGGACGATAGATATCTCAGCAACTTTGCCCATGAATTGCCTCAATGTCCTTGCACCTTACAGCAGGCTCTGGTTGATAAAGGGAGATATATGCCTGATTTTGATTGTGACAAAGTATCAAATCCTTTATGTTACTACCAAGAAAATGCCCTTCATTGTGTTCGTTCTGGACTTCCAGGGTGAGTACAATATCCTTATGAATGAGCAAATATTTTATCTTTAGCTTTGAACACATTTGATATTATACTCCCCCTCATAATTTATATTTTTGATCCGGTGAATGCATCTTCGGAACTAAGGTTTCACTCACACGTACCATATGGCAACCACCAAAGAGCCGTCGGTCTGTCGCATGTATCGATCCCTTGCCAACCACAACGGTGCGACAATTTTTGTTCCAGATGAGTGTAATCCGAACAGCGAATGCAATGAAATTTGATAAACGATTCGGCGAATAGTGTGGACGGTACTTAAGCTCAGTCTCGAATAATACATTCGAATGCATCGTTCGAGTGGAAAACCGAGTCCCAACGGAGCAGAAAGAGCGCTGCCTCGAACCATAAAACTCCCTGTGCTTTTGCAGCCAGGCAGTGGTACGTGTGAGTAGACATGCCACGAAACAATTTCACAATCGATTTCGAAGAGGAGGCACTGCTGGTGATTCTGCTCCAACGTAGAAGGCGAAAGCGTCGGAACAGATTATATTGGGTTCATCATACATCACAACAGTGTACCAAATTTCAGTTTCATAGGATTATAATTTCCGGAGATATTGAGAGAGAATAATTGTCAAATTTCGTGGTTTTTTCCTTGGTATCCTTGTGTTTTCCGGAATTACTCAAAAATACCAATTTAATCATGATGGAACTTGGTAACTAGTTAACGATCGAAATTGGCCGAAAGGTTTCGGAGTCATAAGAACTTAAAATTTTGAGGTTTGCATCGAAATTTATTGATGGAATAAGACTGGAGCTTCGAAATAAGTTGAAGAATACCAGCAGCCAACCTTGTGCTGGATTTTGAGATGATCTTACCTTTAGAAAATTCTCGAACGAATGTTTTTCGAAAAATTCCCAAATGTTTGTAGAAAACTTTTTTTTCGTATATTACTGAAAAAAATCTCGATCAGATATGTATTTAATTTTATGAAACTTATTGAGCAGAAAGGTATTTTCTTTCATCACGCACTTGTTCTGAAGAACGAGATCCTAAATGGGCTCACTCAATTAAAAAAAAATTCGAAAGTTTCTCTTGAAGAATCCTTTTTTTCTGAGAAATATTCCTCAGAATTCAATGGAAATTAGCGCAGACCTTGAAGTAAAAATATAATTATAGTGCTCCAAATTTCAATTTTAGCGAATACTCATTTGCAGAGGAATTTGAAAAAAATAAATTCAAATTCTTGGCCCTTTCGAATTTTGAGATGATTCCATGTGTTTGAAGTTGGCCCAGCACTTTTTATTTTCGAGAAAAATGTTTGTGTCCTGAATTGTGCTAGGTTCGTGCTGCTTCGTGCCGATGAATTTTCTTTAATTTTCTACGGTTCTCCAGATACAGTTCCAGAAAAAAATGAAAATCTAAAAATATATGACCAGATTATTTCAAAAGCTTTTTTTCCTGGAATACATGCAGTAATTTTGTGGGAGTTTTAACAGTACAAGTTACCTCGCATAAGTTACGATTATTTATAATATATTTTCATGACGAAAAAACGAATGTGCTAGGCAAATCTTATATTGAATTTCGCGATTTATCGGAAAATTCAACGAAATATCGTGAAAATATAAACAGCACAAGTCAGCACAAACTTTTTCACCGATTTTTAAGAAGAAAAACCAAAAGTGGTGCACTAACTTTCTCTTCAGTTTTTGATTTTTCGAAAAATCACAGTGATTTTCGGAAAAATTCAAACAGCACAACCCAGTATATGTAGTAGTAAATTCTATGACAGCCATTACTTTTTCGAAATGTGCTGGGCTTCTCTATTTTATACATTTTGTACAATATCTAGGGAACCGTACAGAATGAAGAAAAAATTTCAACGGCACTAATAGCAGCACAAACCTAGCACAATTCAGGACAGAAAAATGTTTTTCGAAAATCGAAAAGTAATTGGCCAACTTCACACACATGATGATTTCCCGAATTACTCGAAAAGAAATCGAAATCATTGTTAATTATTTCCGAAATAACTCAAAATAATACCTTTATCCGTTCATGCATTGACAGGGTATGAATATCTTCGGAATCACAGGATGCATTTCAAGAACTCGACATTCGTAATGAAACTCTGAATCTGCCCTACAATCCGTAAGCAGAATTTTTTGGAGCTCATTTTGTTTACGATCAGCGCTTAGACCATCAGCGGTGAAGAGATTATGGCAGCTGAATTCGTCAATTTGGAAAAAAGCGTTAAGGCTCCTGACTTCACGTCAGTGCTTTCCTAGATTTTTTTTTCATTAAAACACATAGTATAATAATTTATCATCTCTGATATTCTGCTTGCATATCAAAATTTCAATACTTATTCACTGCTTCTATTCACAGGAATGAGGGAGGAGAGCAACAATGCTGTTATGACAAAAACAATTTTCTAATGTTATCATATGATCAGATCGGTGGTTCCAACCCCAAACGTTCCCACAATTTGGGTCTTAATCCTTACACAGAATCGACAAAAGTGCCCTCTTTATCGCAATGGTATCATGATATGATTCCTAAGTTTGCCTGCTGTCGTTGGCAAGACAACCAAGCAGTAGGATGCGAAACATTCAGGTTTGAAAGAAGACCAACCCAAGACTGTACGGCTTATCAGGGTCCTGCTGTGGCTGGTGTGTATGGCGATCCACATATTGTAACATTTGATGGACTAGAATATACTTTCAATGGAAAAGGGGAATTTGTACTTGTGAAGACAAACGTAGCTTCACAACGATTGGAAGTGCAGGCAAGGTTTGAACAGATGCCTCCGAATCAGTTCAACGAAGTGAAAGCAACACAGCTCACTTCGGTGGTAGTCAGAGGAAACGCTTCTACAATAATTGAGGTCCGAATCAGACCAAAATATGCTAGATGGAGGTACAGGATGGATGTCATTGCTGATAAGAAGAAGAGGCTTTTCTTCGATAGGCCATCATTGAAATTTCAGCATTTTTCAGGTTAGTTATAATTGGTCAAATATCAGTTAAAAGACTCAATTGATTGGAAATATTTGGAAAATAAAATTTCGAATGGGTATACCTACGGAATCATGGGGTGGATTTTACCCATTCACGAATTCGACCTTCTTGATTAAGGTGAAAACCTAATCTACAAATATCGAGTTTCTAAACCGTTTCTTTCAGGAGTTATTGCCTAACGGCTGATCGTGATTACAAAACTTTCCTGAAAAAACTACATAGAAACTCGATATTCGATTTATGGATATAGTTTTTATTTTCTCAATAGCTCCAAATTACAGATTAAATCGAATTGAAATCGAGGACTTCATCGAAAAAAAGTCAGCAGCTTCTGCGCTCATGTTCTCATTCGTTGCCAAAGCGGTCATATTCTTTGAACCTGCGCGAAAAAGTTGTTGACTTCACGTCAGTGCTTTTCAAAGATTCAAGGTATCGTTCAAAAAATACTGACCTAATCAAAATGAAACTTGCATGGTAGCTAGTTTAAAATACTAATAAACAACTTTATACAAATTCCATGAAGATCGTTTCATTAAAATGATTTGACGGAAAAATTTGAACTTTTGTTCGAAATATTCAATATTTTGCAATCTTTTGAACTTTCGAACTGTCATTTTTCAATCAAGTAACGGATTTCTATTCCATTTTATCTGTATTTTTGGAAATAATGAAACATAAAATTTTGAATGCATATATCCATACTGCTATATGAATTTTATCCATTCACGAATCCGAAGTTAATAATTAAGGTCCATACCCAATTTACCAAATATCTAGTTACTAAGTTATTTCCTCAGGATGTTATTGTGTGTACCATCGGTAAGAGTGCGGTCGTAAACGCAATAACTTTCGAAAGAAACTACTTTGGAACTCGATAAATAGGTTTGGGGCTTGATCACGAAGGTTGATTGTAGGAATTGCAGTTTGTCCTTGCCTTCATTATCAACCGATTTCAAGGTCTCAGACTTCAGATTTTGAAGTTACTAGTCTTTGTCAACAATCCTTGGACCCTTAAAACTACCCTTACTTAACTTATAGTGAAAACTTCGGCGACAACCACTTGACCGACTTAATTCCTTGGCTTTAATGCATAAAAAATAATGACATCAAGTATAGAAAATTTAGTGACAACTTTCGCGATATGAAGTAGCTAATTCTATTCAGACCTTTCTGAAATCAATTTCACCTGACATCAAAAGAAAAAACCAGAGCCTTCATCTCTTGAATGCATTGGTTTCAAATACATAATACAAATCTCCTGTTCCGTGTAAAATTCAACTTATGTCAATGTGACGGATAGTTTCTGAAATAATTCATGTTATTTTTCCACGGATATGATATACTCAAGTTTTAACATCGGCACTCGATTAGATCAGCGGTTTTGCTATATTGAGGAAAAATTAACAAAATATCCTAAGGGTCCTATTCCGAAACTGTTGGCATTCCAAAACATTTCGAGACAACGGAACTTTTCTTTCGTGAATTATAGTGTTTACGTCCAGATGGACAGGATTGAACTTGACTGCAGGTTTTTAATAAGTGAGTTCAATCTAGCCATCCAAGACCAATTCAGAGCCAAAATTCGAAAATGTAAAACTCCTGTAGCTTGAAGTAAGCGCGCGAAAATAGTATCCATAGTTTCAAATTGGCCATCTCGTCGTCCACCTCTCACGTTTCCAGCCATCTCAGCTAATTCATATTTCCCGCTATTTCGATGGCCAGTTCATATAGAACATCTCCAGAGCTGAGTTAAAGCTGCAAATTTTGGTAACAGTTGTGGCAGTTCAAAACTGATTCATGACATTATATAACCTTAACTGCTAAAGTATCCGATTTCGCTTGAATGAAATGGTTTAGACCAAAAATGAATGGTTTTAACGACTCTGTTTTAGTTGCTCGATTGAGATTTATTCTAGATCTTCATTTTGCTCATGAATTTCAATTTCAGGATTGACAGTTTATACACCAATGGATAACCTCAACCAATCTGCAGTGATCATCATGTTGGATTCAGGGGCTGGTGTTGAAGTAATCGAAAGTATGGGTTTCATGAGTGCGAGAGTTTACCTACCATGGACATTCATAGTGAGTAAAATCAATACAATTGGGATCGAAATATCTAGAAGGCATCTAATATATCATGGAATTTTCAGAATAAAACCATGGGCCTTTTTGGTAATTGGAGTTTCGACATAACAGATGATTTCACTCTACCAGATGGGACAAGAAAACGTAAGATATTTTATAGCTTCAATATTCGAATTTGGAGCTGGACTCCTTGAATAAGAATTCATGTCCAAACTTCATTTTGCCCAGGTGGTCGGCCAGCCATGAGCTCTGGTCTGTAATCTGCCTTGAGAACGAAAGGACCTTGTCTTGAAATCAAAAGTCAGTGTTAACTTTGAGCTGAAATATCTCGGTCATATTCATTTATAAACGAAATCAGCTGAACTCTTTCGAAGTTATAACTATTTGATATTCGAAAGTCTCTCACTATCTCAACAAGTACAACGGTGAGAATGAAACTTATTATTAATGGTTGAAGAATACCACCCCTCAACTATTTTTCAGATTCCGATGAAATTTGGTGTACCAAATTTGGAGTCAATATCAGTGTAGACCTTGAAGTATTCTACAACATTGAAAACTCAATGAAAAATTCAATTTCGCAGATATTCGATAAAACACGTCAGATTTCGAGGGTATTTGAAATTTAAGAACTGATGGGATTATATTCTTCCCAAACAGATGTAGAATGCCAACTCCCAACTTTATGCGGAACTTCGTGAGAATCGTAAAGGTGGAAGAGTTGAAAATATTTTTTTTTTGAGTCATTTGCAAATTCTTTTTTCTGAAAAATTTATATTTCCAGTAAGTATTCGTCATATACCGATGGAATTTGGCGCAGATATTGAAGTATTTTACAACATTGCTCCAAATTTCAGTTCAACAGGATAATCATTTCAATGTTAATTATTCATTTATTCAAATTTCATGATAATTGGAAAGTTTGAGAATATTTCCTCAATATCGCAGAAAAAACAAAAAATATCACATTTGAGCTTTACCCAGGGTTCTAGAATATCCGCTGGCGACCTCATGCTGAATTTATTGGAAATAGTACAGGTAGAAGATTTACAACATAATTTTTTTTGAACATTATCCAAATGTTCGTTTTAATTAAAATAAAATTTCCTTCAGACCTTGAAGTTCTATTCAACAACCGTTATTCGAATTTCAAGTTGATCGGATATTTTCATTTTCAGGGATATTGGGAGAAAAATATGTCAAATTTCACGGTATCGTTGTTATTTCCGAAATAACTCAAAGAATATTGATCCATTCATTACGACATTTGCTAGCTAGTTGGAAAATCTTGAATTTTCCATTCAAGTACCGGATTTTAATACGAACCAATCTGTTTTGTTGGTAATAAGTAGAAAATAAAATATTGACTAGGTATATCTGTGACATCGTTCAGTGGATATTATCAATTCGCTAATTCAGCTTTCGCAAATAAACTCCGTACCTGCTCTACAATTATCAAGACTATAGTAAATCTTTGGAAAGAATCGATCGGCCAAACCGCCGTTCCTAGAAATTATAAGGTAGCTTCCGAATGATTGAAAAATCATTCAGAAGTGGCTTTGTGACTCAATCCTGAAGGTTGAAATCAATTGAATCCACTTGAACACGCAAAAAATTTCATCAAAATCAGCCCAGCCGTTTAGGAAGAGTTCTGTGGCATACGCACAGAAGATATTTATCTATAAAATTGAGTGTCTCTTCTATTTCAGCAATTGTGACCAATATAAACGACATGCAAAGTGTTTATGATAATTTCGGAAAACTCTGGATGATAGACGATTCCGAGGATACCCAAAGAGGACAAGCTCTCTTTGCAATAGAAAACGGACGTACAGCTGCTTACTACAACGATCTGGATTTCAGACCAGAATTCCGGATGAACATAAGAGACCTGATCTCGCGAAATATATCCGATTACTACATCGACCAAGCTTATCAAGCCTGCTCTAACAAGGATTACCAGTGTTTGTACGACTATGCCATGACTTTGGATAAGGACTGTGCTTTTTACACTACCATTTTCAAATCCGGTTTGAAGGATATAAGGGAAGCAGCAACTACAAGGACTGTATCTTGTGGCGTTCTAGAGACGCCTAGGTTTGGTTGGAAGTCGAATTTCTTCTTCACTCCTGGTAGTAAAGTGAGCTTCGAGTGTGCACAGGACTTTGTTCTCGATGGGGATCCGAGAAGGGAATGTATGAGAAACGGGCAATGGAACATGCCTGAATACGGATACACAGAATGTCTACGTGAGTATAAGTTCAAATTATAATATCGAGAAGGCTCTCCGGATAATAATGAGAACTTTTTGAATTGAATGAAATGTAAAATATTCGAGAAAATAATTTTCCTGATTAGGGTGGGAAAAATAAGTGATACCTGAATTACAACTGTTAAATCCTCTTGGTGCATTTTCACGTAGTCCAGTTAACTGGAGCCATTTGACTCGTTCATCAAGTCAGTGCACTGGACCAATCTCCAATGGACCGGAATGGTCTCTAGTACTGTGTAACTGCACCATAAGGAAAAGAGTGGAATGAATGGCACATTCCCGAGGAACTCTTGATGCCATCATCTGTACTCCCCTATCTTCTATCGCTTTAGATTTCTATCGACATGCGGGTAACTTCAATTAAGATCAATAGGTTTGTTCGTTGCGCCTGCATAAGAATGTTATTGTACAGTACACTCCACTGACTGCCACTTGCCAGAGCAGATTAATCTAGAAGAGTGTAGTGCAGCGTTCAATCTGTACAGTGATTCTGCTGAAATCATAGATAACTATTCTGTGCTCCTTCCGTTTTCGTAAATAACTATGATACTTCAGAGTTCGTGAATAAAATATGCAACATGTCATCAATTCTGTCCCACATGTTGTGGCACTATTCGATATTGCCTGCGGATAGTTGAACGATTCTCTGTTGGTAAGAATCAGTAAAAAATAATGTTTTGTTGAATAAAATTATTGAAACTGATTTCTACTGCGAATATTCCTCGAAACAATCTATTGCATATCTCCAGAATTCCGATTGTTGAAGTGAATATCCACTCAAGTTTGGTGTAATCCAATAATTCAACATTTAATGTTCGAACCGCCAAACCTCAATAGGAAACATTTGTCGAACGGATAATTCTTTAAATTTTTGTTCTGGTTCAACCATGAAAGATTTCAACAATTTTGAGTGAATTTTTTTTTTCACTGTAGACATGTAAAAAACGTTAAGAATGGATTTTGGAAAATACTTTTCACGGAAACTCTCACCAAATGGAGTACATTGGGCAGTTGGGCAATCAAAAAAATACAACTTTTCAGGCTTTTTTTCCATTTCAGTTTTTTTTCACAATTTTCCACCACAATTGGATTTACAACCAAAAAATAAGTGACCAACAGCCGTTACTTCAAAGGTCAAGCATAACTAACCACAGTTATCAGAATTAATATTGCTCCAAGTTGATATTAAACAACTTGTATCTCGCTTATGCTTCGAAAACAGAGTTTATGTTATAAGACAAAAATGACTCTTCCAATGTCACCTACGTGGATATACATTTTTTTCCAGTTAATGATGTACCCTGTATATAATGAAATCAGTTCAGTCAGTTTAGGATATCAATGAAGAATGACATTTTAATTACGTTTGATTACTATTGGAGGAAGATGTATCAACGAAAGTATAGATAATCAGAAAAAAATGGAAACTTCTTAGTGCTATTTTGGGGTTATATCACAGAAACCAACCGCCCTTTTTCCTCAGGTATTCTATGGTCTGAAAGCTCACTTATTGATAAACCTACTATCTATGGACCCTGGTAATACTCCAATTTTTGAGATTATTACTGGAAGTTACCCACACAAATGCAATCCTCTTCGACTCAGAACTTCATAATGTGTGAATGCACTTCATTGCAACATTTCAGTAACAAACAGAGTGCAAGTTCAAAACAAAAATCACCGAACGTCATCCGCCTCACACAATCTACATCTGTGTACAATATTGTAGTTCCTGAAGACACATCGAACAAACCTATTATCTCCGTTCCTGATAGGGTTATGGAGTAAAAAAAATGTTGAAAACACATATTTTAAAGCAATCCATTAACTTGCTCTGATTTTTCCACGGGATTTCCATGCTGAGCTAAAACATAAAGTTGTAATGAATCTTTTTAAAACAATAGCTTATAAAACATCGAGTGATTCTTTTCTAGACATAAGCAAGACTTGATGTTACCACAGGGCACTAGGGCATTTCCTTAGGTCCGGTGTACACATCCGGTTTTCAAGTCCTGGTTCCTTTGCGGTGCGCACTTACGATCTGAAGTACACAGCATAAGATAGGCGAATGCACACATCTGGTCAGTCCGTTGCCTAGCACTTTGATCTAAGATGAAAGGATGCCGCAAATTTTACTACGTTCTCTTAGTTCTCCGTTGTATATCGAGCCGTTCACACATCAGCGCGGCGATCGCGAACACACTTGCGTTATTTTGAGTTCAAATGTGCATTTCATTAACCCGGCTCAGCAACACTACCGGAACTTTCGAGAACAAGTGTTCATCGAATTGATCCGGCATCGCAACGGCACCAGAGCTGGAAAACCGGATCTATACAGCGGGCCTTAAAAACATCACGGTATACCTAATACTGGCAATATAATATTTGACATAATCATACACTTTTGATACAGAAATGAAAAGAGATTTTTCAAAGTCAGTATAAACTATTCCTTGTATTAGGGACAACACAACCTCACCAAGAGTATAATGACCACAATTCAAACTGCACAACTGTCAATTTTAGCTGATAACTCAGAATTAAAAGAAGTAAGCGGAATTCAGTTGAAGGCATTGAGAAAAAGTTCCTCGAGAAAACATAACCGCAATGTTGTATTGAATCGCCTCCATACCCCAGCGTTAAAAAATGATCTGTTTAAAAGATACAGCTTCACTATGTGTTTTCTTCAAAACTTCAGCATCTAATTCTCACATTTCAGAGTAGGTCTCAAAAATCCACAAAAAATCTCTTTTCATTCCTCCGAATTAAAATGTATTCAAACCCCTTTCAATACATAAAATAAATTCTTCATCGAACAAACATAGTTTGTGGAGCTCCTAAATATCAGCATAAACAAAAGTGAAAATATTCATCGACAAATCGACAAGTATCCCTCCAAACAATACATGGGTTTATCTCTTGAGCTTCACTGATCATTCATTAGAAGCCCGAAGCAGGTAGCTACCGCAGTTTACGTCTTCATTTCTGTAGATGCTCTGTATGATCAGCTCAGGAAAGGGAGGGATATTTGTTGATTCATAGATGAATAGTCGTCCTTTACATAATATTCATGCTAAAGAGGATTTCCAATGTATTTTCATAGTAAGTAGACTTACACTCATTGCTGTTTGAAGAGTCAAAAATATCATCCTACGAAAATACAAAATAAATATAAAAATTATATCATCTTTTGAACCTCATCCTATTCTCTGGAGAAATGAATTATTTAGCTCCAAACATTCACATACAATAATATCTTCATACATTTTCGAAATGAAACTTCAAAATCTATCGGTTTTTATCTATTCATTTGAGCATAAAATCAATATAATCTATTCAACAGGTGCTGAGGAATATTCCTTACGACAGGCTGGAATTACAGCAGGACTGATCCTTCTAGTCATTTTACCTTTAGTTTGCGTTATACTATTAGCAGTTAAGAAGTACTATAATAACTATTACAAAAAACCCTATCCAGAACTTGGTCCGAAGAATCTATCATTAGTAAGAGCCAAAAGTCGGTCAAAACTGAGCTTAGCAAGCGTTGGCACCACTAGTCCCACGAAAGACGGTGACTTTTCTCCTATATCAAGTCCCACTTTTAGCGGATCTACTGGAAGTCTCGCTCCAAAAAAGAGGAGATCGTACGATAAGGTATACCGTACACACGAACCCTTACCAGGCAGACCAGATATTGAATTTGAGGAAAAACCTTTTGATGTTGAAATAGATGAGGATCTAACTGACAGTCCGAAGCTTAAACGTGATGGCTATCTCTTCGATTCTGATGGATATGCTCAGCTACAAAAATCCAGATTACCAAAGACAAGTACTATAGTATCAGATGTGTAAAATATATCTCTTGATTTCGTACATGGCTCAGCATGAAGAGCTCTCTGATTCACAAAGTTGAGAACCTACTTGCTGAAATCGTATCCATAAATATATAGGCAAAGTAAAATCTTCTCGGATTTTCTTGCTGTTTTTCAGCGATTAAACTGACTAATTTAGGAAATACTGATATGGATCAAATATGCGCCCCTGATTTCGATAATTCTCTGTTATTTAGATGGCGAATTCCTGATTTCGCGATGAATGAAGACCTTGTTCTTATCAGTGAAATAACTAGACTAGTTTATTTTTGAGAGGTTTCCTTGAAGCAAGTTTCGTGCACTAAAAGAAATTGAATACGTGGTAAGCTGTTGGTTTCTTGATTTCAGGTCTGGGCAATACGACGAATGCGGTGACACTTGCAACACACAATTTCAACTCTCAGATTCAAATCAATTCAAAAATTATGTGCGGTTTTATCTTCATGGAACACAACACCGTACCTTCCTGATTCTGGTATAACGCCATCTTCGATTTGCTCAATTCCTGATATTTTGATCCGACAGAAGTAGCTATATGGTTTCTTTAAGACCTCGCCAAACCTACAATCTTCCTGGCCGTAGCTTTCAATACTTTATTGGTTCTATAAACAGCACAAATTGTCTTTTCTCCTTGGTCTGTATTTTCGAGTTAGGTTTCACTGGTTCTGGTACTGGTTATGTATCGATTTTATAAATCTTCATTTTGGATTCTGGTTTATAAAATACTGACAAATTTCTAAATACTGTAGGCACGTATATGAGATTATTTCTTCTGATATTAATGATATTCATTATGGCCGCTGCTGGTAATGGTTATTCAGAATCTATGTCGTTGAAGATGTTAGAATATTATAAGGTAGCTCTGTATTCTTCCACAATATCACAGTCCAATATCACTTTCGTCCACTATTATCATAACCGCCAGCAAGTCTCACTGGAAAGGGGTTTTAGTTTCTTTTAAACAAGGACGTAATGATGACGTCAATTTGACTATGTCAAACACTTTCTCCTATATTTCCGGTCCCGCAAGGGTTAGAAAGAAGAAATACCGTTCATTACACAGTATATAGCAACAATACTACTTTGGAGAACTTTTTTCACTATTAGGTAGTTAGCCATTCAGTTAGCTATGGTTTTACACGAAGTATTGTTCGTACATCATAAGATACCTAAATAGCTCAATGGAGACTTCGGGCAAAAAATGTCACAATTCTCTATCTTCCTACTGAAACATCATTTTTTATACTCATATCGCCCTTTTGAATCATAGAAAAAATGGAATCACGCATCGATATTCTGGTCCTTATGCTGCTGCTGCGAGTAGACGGTAATCTTTCCTGATAATTAGAGGAGCTTTTGTAGACTTGAGTACATATATTTTATTCTCTATGGATTATATAATTTACAACCCTCGCCACAAGAAATTAAAACCAGCTATTATGCACTAATTCATAAAACTAGCCAAGCTGGATTGGAGCAAATTTTAGGCATGCTCTCATTTTATACATCCACAAAAAATTGGTGGTTCGGTAAGGTGCACTGACGAAAGAACACTGATAATGGAACATCGTTTCAGCTTTTTGTCATCCACACTGATTCTACTGATGTCACTACGTTTTAATTAGATTTCTACCCATGGCAAATTTCAGCTTGAATCAGTACAAGCTGCGAATTGGTTGTACAGGAAACAGCACAGATTAAATGCTTAATTTTAGAATTTCTCTGGCATTGTACGTGTAAATTGGAAAGGAACTTCCTCGTTGAAATGGAACCGAATTGTTGAATTATTTCTTGCAAAGTACCCCATTTCCTTTTTTTCGAAAAAGGCCGCCTTAATCAGATATATGTATTTTCCTGGAAGATAGACCTCTTGGTATTTTTCCATCATTTGGAAATCTTCCTTATGGAAGTCGGATTGCTGTGTTTTCTCATATAGTGCTGTATGCTAGTCAATCTTTTTATATTCTCTCTAGATGGTCACGCGTGTATCTCTTCCTTTCACATCTGTCCTCCCCGCCGTGCACGTTGTCTTTCTGTTGCTGTTATCAAACTGTCTATAAAGCTTATTGAATATAGAACGCCACAGACCAGTGAAACAGAACAGTAAGATAGGGTTCGCTGGGGCTGAGAAATTCTAGTCATTCCATGCCAATACCATAATGCCGTGATGAACTGGCCCACCATGCTGTCGTATGTACAATATAGAACCCAGTGTTGTATTTGCGAAGGACAGGATTTGTGTTTCCCCATTCATAAACTTCCTTGTCATGTATCTATATCGCCCCTACAGACAGCTCAATTTTCATTTGTAAAAAGTTGAAATAGTTAAGAAACCATATTTTCAAATGTCCCAAACCTAGTGATAAGCTATTGACTGACAGACTGCGAATGATTCGAATTCCATTGAATTACATAATATAATGAGAAGACATATTTTTCTTCCATAGGAACTCTTCAGACCACGTTCGGTTTGGGAAATTTCATTGTATTTATTAATGAGATAGTTTAAGTTATTGAAGTGGAATAGTCTGTCAATATTTGAGTTGATTTATTTTTTGTATTTGTTTAATGAAAAATAAAATCTGTATCGATCGAAATCAATGGATAATGCAGACAGTCTATTCCACACTTCTAAACTATAGTTCAATTGACTTCGTCAAGGTAAAATGACTTGGAATGAGGAACAGACAGTCTGCATTCCATTTTCTTTTATTCATACCCAATCATTCCAATATATAATGAAATAAATATGTCTAATATAAAATTCGAAATCAACTAGGGCAAGAAGAATATTCACTTAGGCAAGCTGGATTAACCTTTGGAATTGTCCTAGCTGTGATGATCCCTCTCATACTTATATTAGTTTATTTCGGCTACAAATTCATGCAGAAGCTATCAGAACAAAATGATCAACAGAATCAAGAGCGAGACACAATGGAGCAACAAAAGAGGTGAGTACCTATATTCTCAACACTTGAGATGTAATTTTACATTTTTTGGTGGCAGTTTATCTGAATTAGTGAAATAGCAGCAGCCTTAGAATCCGAGGTGTATATGGGTGTATTTATACAGGGTGTCTACTTAAAAAGTCCAAAACTTCAAGAAATGATTCTCCATGTGATTTCCAACAAAAAAAAGTCATAAATCACATGGTCGAAATATTGACGGTAATTCTTCAACTCAACATCAATCATACTCCAGTTATCCTTGTAGCCTCATAAAATTTTATCACATATCTCAAAAGACCATGAATTTGGCTATAACACAAGAATATTACTGTGTCAAAAATTCCTTACTGCGAGCGTGGTAAGTAGATAAACATAAAAGAACTCAGGTGAAAATTATAAATCAAATTTTTCCAATAGTTTTTTTCTCTTCAGTAAAAACCCCATTAGGTGATCTTTCGAATGACAAATCAACTTTTGCACTATCGGTTTCTTTTCAGCCTCAATATCAAGGCTAACATGGTAACAACGAAAAATAAGAAATCATTCAAACCTGATTTTCTTCCATTTTGAGTAACTTTCAATAGAATTGTTAATTTATATGTCAATTCAAACGAATGAACTAAAGTTAAAACTTAATACATATTATAAGGAAGAAGTTATGAGAGAGGAAAAAATGCTGAAAAATAATTAAATTTTATCATTTTAATAACATCTTCGGATGGAATTGAGTCCATAGGAACAGTTGCCCAAGCTTCTAATATGATATGTTCATAAAGTAAATGCCAAACTATCATGAAGTTCCGGTGTGACCATAGTTAAGGAAGTTTTAATTGAATAACCCTTTATTCAATGTTAAGAATTTCGATACCTCAGTGAGAGTTGAAAATCCTATCACCTCAATATATTAACCCAAATGTTCTCTGATTTCAGATTAGCACAGGAAAGGGCTGCGAAAAAACTGACAGCAGTTGATGACGATCAAGATGATGTACTTTCTGAATCAACATCATCTCCGAGAGAAACAACGGTTTACTGAATTATTCGGGGTATGAGAGATAATTTGTGTGTTCAGTGTTCATAATAGTAATATTTAGTATTTATATGAAATTCTTTAGTTTTTAAGATAAGATGTAATACAGCGAATAGTTTTGTATCAAGTTTTATATTCTGGACTTTATTATTAATAAAAAACGATAATAAAGTTTTTTCTGCAGAATCCAGCAATGCAATATGGGTAATTGCAATTCAATCGAAAAAAGTATATAATTCAAGAGCATATAAATAATGACTGCTATTATTCACGAAGGTGAAGTTTGCAACAAGAGCCGCAAGGAAGTGTCGCAATTACCCAAGTGAATATAGCGATTATACGCAAGTTAAATACTATAAATTGTCCAAGACTTCATTGGTAAAATTGGAATTACTCTGTATTTTCAACAACCTCCCCCATGGTGAACTGAGTTGGCAAATTTTCAAAGCAGTTGGCAAATTTTCAAAGCAGTTGGCAAATTTTCAAAGCAGTTGGCAAATTTTCAAAGCATTCGAAAAACTTTCAAGGCTAGTGGTAAAATTTCAAAGCAATCGGTAAAATTTCAAAGCAGTCGGCTAAATTTCAAAGCAGTTGGAAACATTTCTATGGCTGGGGTTGAAATAGACATTTCCAAGCGAATTGTGAAATATGAAGGAATTTGAATTTTTCAAAAATAAAGTTTGAAATCAGTGCTTAACAAACCCACAAACCGGATAAAAGCATGCAGAGAAGGGAGAGAGAGCGGTATAACATGAAATAACTCCAACTGTACAAAGTCGTGATTTGTGTTAACACAGATTCAGCGTTTTTAGTCCAATATGTATAGCCGGCAATAAATCGTAGTCATCCCAATACCAAGTGTTTGAAAAGATGAAACATTTTTCTCCATTTGCGTTAACCCGCAGCAGGTACCTAGTTGTAGATTTTTTAGTTACGTCGCATGGACTGTGTCATCGATATCCATCTGGTATCATCAATTTAAGCTGTTTTTATCAGTCGGACAGAATTCATCATAACGCTCTACGTACATTGTGTTATAGTTTTGCGAAATAACACCATGAAAATAAATGATAAATGAACCGAAAAAGATTCACTTTGGTTCAAAGATGTAAATTAGGAGCAGGCACTTCCTCTTCGAATGAGATTTTTGCGCGCATGTTCTGGAGAACAGCGTGCTATCGTTCAGTCCGAATGTCTGTAACTTTCCAATATTTTCCCGAGGATATTCTCAAACAACTAGGTTGGACTTACTGATGACGACTTCGTTGTCAAAATCGATTCCATCCGGCCGGCCGTTCGTCCGTCTGGCCGATGACACGATTAATGTCGAACAGAGCAAGCTAGCGACTTGAAACTTTCAGGGCAGGTCGCGCATTGTAATGCGGCAGTCAGGTTCTATAATCGGTTAAAACGGCCAAATTTTCTCGGAGTTGGTGTCGCTTGAACTTTGGAGAAATAATATGTATATGATTTTTCACTAACTACCTCAGCGATTGAATTGAAACTTGACAGTTAGTTGGTGCTTAACGACGCGCAACTTTTGAGGAACTTTTGTTGAGATAGTACTGATAGTGAAATTTTAAAATTTTTTTTCAGAAAACTTTTTTTTGGAAACAATATACTAGGTATTCAAAAAAAACTCTCATCCCTTGAGCTCCATATTTCGGAGCAGTGTACTCAATTCCATTTTGATCCGATTATAATTTTATAATTATAATTATAATTTTTCGAGATATTGGAAAAAAATTATGTCAAATTTCGTGATTTCTTTCTCGATTCTATTTTTTCCGGAGTATCTCTAAAATACTGATTCAATCATGAGGAAACTTGACAGCTAATTTGTAAATGCTAATTTTCAACTTTGTGAAGAATTTCGTGATGATCGTGTCATTGTAAAATTTTCAAGAAAATATTTTTTATCCAATTATTCAATATTTTGTGATTTTCTGATCATATTATCCTCATAAAATTCTTTATCAACCTTCAAGCTGTCATTTTTCGATAGAGTACTGAATTTCAATCTGTATTTTCATAATATGTATTTCCAAAAATAAAGATTGGATCGAATAGAAAGCCAGTATGTACTTGATTGACAAAATGACAACTTGAAGGCACATGTAGAATTTCGTGAAGATAATATGATAAGGGGATCAACAAAAGTGTGTTTGGTGGATTCAATAGATGAAAAGATGACGGTTTTAGCAACGAATTTGAATATTCGCGCAAAAGCTGCTGATTTCACATCAGTGCTTTTTCCAGTTTGCTTTTTATTTTAAAATCTTGATAGATTACTTGTTTAAGAAGGTACCATCTTTATTTCTAAGTATTGCACCTTATATACAGGGTCTTTCACGAGGAACCTCACCCATATTTATACGGGAAACTACTGAACGTATTTTCATGAAATTCAGCACTTATAAGTATTTCACGATGCTGATGAAATCTAAAATATTTTCAAGGCATGAGCACCTCCGGTTTTTCCGGAAATGACGTCAACTTCCGTTTTTCAAATAAGAACAGCATTTTTTTATTACAGAAATAGATTCCTTAGAAAATTTCAATTTATTTTGATGTAACATTTTTCAGTTTTGGTTGGAAAATTCTCTCTGAGCGGGAAAATTCGAAAAAAAAATCGAAAATAGAGCTCCGCTGAAACAAGAATAACTTCGAGGTTTTTGGATGGAAAATTTTCATTTTTGGGATTTTTCAAGATGTAAGATTGATGTCTCCACTTTGAAAATCGAAATCGCGATTCATGATACAGGGGGTGAAAAAATCGCTTTCAAAGTTAGGGATGACAAAATCGTGAAAAATCAATTTTTTCAAATTGGAACCCCATTTTTTATGGCAGATATTGAATCTACGTTAAAAAATAATGTGAGTGTATGCATCACACCCTTGCCCTAAAATGGATATTTTCTGAGTTATTCACAAAAAACTGTTTTTCGTCTTGAATTTTCAGCTATTTCTTTTCCCTTCACGCCAAAAAGATGAAATTTTCAGGAACTGTTATTTGAACCATGCTGTAGATTTTTCACCCGACTTCAAGTTACTATTAGGAGAACCATGGCAAACTCTCGCAGTTATAACTAGAGAAGATGCTCAAAGTTTTGACCGTTAATTTCTAGACATTTATTTATACGTCTCAGGAATGCTTCGTGCGTTGCTCTTCTTATTTCATCGGGAGGAAGAGATCTGCAAAAGTGTTTAAAAACCAAATTGAGTTTCAAAACTATGAATCTAAAAATCTAAACAAACCTGAACGCATTTCTGACTCGTTCTATGCAGTCCTCTTTATCAGTCAGGGGAGTTGAGTAGACAATATTTTTTATCCTACCCCAAACATAATAGTCTAAAGGAGTTAAATCGAGAGAACGTGGTGGCCAAAGATGTGGACCATTGTTCGCCAACCATCGATCTTCAAATAGCCTGTAGAGGATATTTGACACATTGAGTGAATTGTGTGGAGGCGCGCCATCTTGTTGATACCATAAGTCATTATGTTTCTGTACTAGCGGCTCAATTATTTGAGTCAATATGTCAGAATATCTATCTCCTAAGGGAGAACATTCTTTAAATAATGCAAAAATGTGTAGTGTTCTATCTTACCAGTTAAAGTCCCATCATAAATGTGAACATCGAGAATTGCATTATTTTTGATGGCGCAAAAAACATTGAAACTCCAGGTCTCTTGAAAGTTCCATATTCAGAAGTGGTGGTTTTTCTCTTCATCCCAATAATGACTGTTATGCCTATTGAAAGAACCATTCTTTGTGAATTTAGATTCATCTGTCCAAATTATACAGTCCAAAAAGTTTTCATTCTCTTGAAATCGAATCATCATAGCTTCGCAAAACTCTGTTCTCCTGACGAAATCAGTTTCCTTCAAATGCTGTACCCCATTGAATTTATATGGGTGCATTTTATGTTTTTTTAATATTCTCCAAACACTCGATTGAGATAATCCCAGATCAATCTCGGCATCTTTGAGAGAATTTTGAGGATTCACACGAAAATATGCAAGAACTGTAATTTCGTTGTTCTCATCTTCTACTACACTTTTTTCTCTGTGTGTAGTTTTCTTAACGAAAGATCCGACATTTCTCCAGTTTGTCATGGTTCTGTTAATGGTATCTCTCGTTGGTCTGGGTCGGTCAGGAAACCTCTCAATGAACAGTCGAATCGTTCTATCTACAACTTTATTACATTCTCCATGAAGTAGAATGAGATTTAAATAATCTTCATTGGTAAAATTAGGCATAGTCATCGATTTTATAACTTAATACGAATTATCACCAAATTAATAGTAAACACAAAATGCTACTGAATAAAGAGGAATTTGGCAGATGTAATTAATGATATCTATCATTAAAAAAAATAATGTAAAACATGGTAGGTTTTTGCATATGGTTCATAAGGAATTATTTATTTATCACTGGAGAGAAAATCGATGGCCGATTAGTTGAAATAAAGAGGTTCCCGATACAAATTCGAATCCCAATTCGCCATCTATTTAGGAACAACCTGTAACTTTTTTCTCTTGCATATTAGGGTAGTAAAATCTAAAACATGGTTTAAGTAACAGTTCCTGAAAATGTCATCTTTTTGGCGTGAAGGGAAAAGAAATAGCTGAAAATTCAAGACGAAAAACAGTTTTTTGTGAATAACTCAGAAAATATCCACTTTAGGACAAGGGTGTGATGCATACACTCACATTATGTTTTAACGTAGATTCAATATCTGCCATAAAAAATTGGGGTTCTAATTTGAAAAAATTGATTTTTCACGATTTTGTCATCCCTAACTTTGAAAGCAATTTTTTCACCCCCTGTACCATGAATCGCGATTTCGATTTTTAAAGTGGATACATCAATCTTACATCTTGAAAAATCCCAAAAATGAAAATTTTCCATCCAAAAACCTCGAAGTTATTCTTGTTTCAGCGGAGCTCCATTTTCGATTTTTTTTTCGAATTTTCCCGCTCAGAGAGAATTTTCCAACCAAAACTGAAAAATGTTACATCAAAATAAATTGAAATTTTCTAAGGAATTTATTTCTGCAATAAAAAAATGGTGTTCTAATTTGAAAAACGGAAGTTGACGTCATTTCCGGAAAAACCGGAGGTGCTCATGCCTTGAAAATATTTTAGATTTCATCAGCATCGTGAAATACCTATAAGTGCTGAATTTCATGAAAATACGTTCAGTAGTTTCCCGTATAAATATGGGTGAGGTTCCTCGTGAAAGACCCTGTATAGTAATGAATGTCATTGGATAACCTTCGGTTATCCTTTCCTTCAACGCACAGTTGGAAAATTTTCGATGCTTTACAAATTGGCTTCGACCCGTCCCTGATCCAAAGTATTCTAGTTTTAATGTAGTTAATTTAATGTTAAAATGGGATCCACAAAAGTGGTCATACTTGTTTCACAATAACTGTGAAAATTAAAACTGAATCAAAATGAAATATAAAGCCGCGTACAGACACGAAAGCTGAGCGGCTTTCGAGGCAGTTGCGAGGCACTTGTGAGGCAGCCTCGCGTTGTTGAAATGGCTCGCGACACCGTACACACTTGCGAGGCAGCCCAATTAAATTGCCTCGCGAGCCGCTCAGCTCTCGTGTCTGTACGCGGCTTAAAGCCGTGTACAGACACGAGAGCTGAGCCGCTTGCGAGGCAAGTTAATTGGGCTGCCTCGCAAGTGTAGACGGTATTTTGAGCGGGAGCAGAACGGTGCGCGAGCCGCTAAACTTGATCCATCCGATGTCGGTTTTTACGGCCAGGCAAAAGGATTCCTGAGGCTCAGTTTGGACGGCAAACAAGTAGCGGTGGAATGTTTTTACGATGTTTAGAGCACACAGCTGCGTTTCGTGACTGTCCGTCTCGATGTTATTCATAGGCGTATCGTTTGTATGCGATAGTGTTAACGAAATATCATTTTAGTAAAAATGCGGATCGAGTCGTGAGCTATGTTTTGTGAATACAATCGTCTAAGATATTTTTCCGAATAATTCTCACTGAAATAATAGATATATTGCATAATTCGTTACTTTTCATCCTGTCAATAATCTATAATCAGAGGCAAAAAACGTACGATTCTCGCAGAGTTATACATATTGAAAATAATAATGATATCTTTAGGTATATAATAGTAATCTCGTTTTGCAACTGTAATGAAATGTTTCGGCAGATTTGTCTCTGGTATTTTGCTATAAACGTAATCATCATTTTGCTATAAGCGTACCTACTTTGAGTCAATAATGATATTAACCCCAGAGGATTCGAAATTTGTGCCGTAAAAACTTAGAGTAAACGAAATGAACAGGGTAAAGCAACTGTAGTTGCAATTTATTTTTCCGATGGTGTAGACAGTTGAATTTATTTTAGCCTTTGAAAAGAGCGTCAGAGCTCTATGAAAATTTTAACAGTTGTGAGTGAGTATGGATAAGAGAGTTTCGAATAATATAATACTGTTTAACTTTTCGATTCAGCATGAGCTTCGAGAGGCCCTTCAGTTACTTTAAATAATAAAAGGGCTGAAAGAATTCTGTTCTCGACTTTTCCGGTTTATTGACAATGCGAATACAGGGTGTTTCATCATAAACTGGTCGAACATATATAGCCCTGTAGATGACATTAGGAAAGTCATTTTTGCCTTATGACATATACCCCGTTTTCGAATCATAAGCGAGATACAGGATGTTCAATGTCAACTTTGAGCAATATTCTGATAACTGTAGTGAGTTATGCGTTACCTTTGAAATAACGGTTTTTGGTCACATCTTAGTATTTTTGGGTGGTCAATTCAATTGTTGTTCTGAAAAAAATATTTCAAAATGGCGGAAAATCTATAAGTTGAAATTTTTTGTTTCCTAATGCCAAATTGGATAGCATTATTTAAATGTACTCAATTTTCTAAGATTCTCCGAAATAAACTTTTCCAAAATTCAAACTCAACTTTTTTTTCACATGTCAACAGTGAAGAAAAAAATTCCCCAAAAATTGTTGAAATCTTTTGAGGTTGAACTGACCTTCATTCTGATCACCGATGTGAAAACAGAATAAAAAACTATCCATTGGTTTTCAATTTATAGCCTTCCGAATATTCCGATCGGAGTACTTCAATAATTTTTATTTAAGAAACTGGTGGCCCCACGGATGCCAAGTTAATGCTAATAGGCCTCCAGAATGACCTGGATAGAAATAAGAATTTATCAAGAAAAAAAATATTTTCTAAAAAACTTCGGTGGGACTCGAACCATCTCCGCATTCGGAAAAATAGGATCAAATTCGATTAATTACCATTGCTTGGTAACGGACATCTTAAAAATCAGAATATGTCCAATTTATACTCGGACTATTGTCCGTAAGTGGATCGAGTTCGATTCCCATCAAGGTTTTTTTTGAATTTTTTTTTCTTATAAATTCATATTTCTATCCAGGTCATTCTGAGGGCCCATTAGCACAATTTTGACCTACGTAGGGCCACCAGTTTCTTAAATAAAAATTATTTCAGTACTCCGAGCGGAATCTTTGAAAGGCTATAAAATAAAAACCAATGGATATTTTTTCATTCTGTTTACACACCAGTGTTCAGAATGGAGGTTAGTTCAACCTCGGAAGATTTGAACAATTTTGGGTGAATTTTTTTTCACTGTCGACAAAAAAAAGTTGAGTTTGAATTTTGGAAACATTTTTTCACTGAAAATCTCAGAAAATTGAGTACATTCAATTTAATTCAATTCAATTCAATTCAATTTTATTCACCATGAAAGTTACAAACAAATAATATTACATACACTCGTACATTAGTTATCTTCCACACAACCATAAAAAAAAACTTCAATCAATGAATGTACGTACCATCGGTAAACGGTTTCACACTAGAAATCATGTCTGTGTCGTGAAACCATCAACCGCTTAATCTAAAATGCAAGATTCAGAATGGAGCGAAACGAGGAGCCCAGAAACCGCCCAAAGCGAGCCGGGCGAACAAGCGCCTCGTCGAGAGATTACAAGTAACAATATTAACAAGTAGTTTTAGTACCACAATTATTCACGTTGATTTCATGATATTTAAAAATGTCGAATAGTTCTCCTGGATATATTTTTTAGTTTGTACAATGAATCTACGTTTGTTTTTATTCAATGATTTAATGTTGTTAGGAAGTTTGTCGTAAAACTTGGGTGCAAAATAAGTTACTGTCCGCTGCGTGTGTGATTTTGTGTACAGGTGGGTTCGCAATAGTTTGGATCTGGTGGTGTAGTGGGTAGGTATTTTTGGCAACAGATGCTGTAACTTGGGGAAATAAATTATGCAAACTTGAATATATAGGGCCTTGAGTGGTAGCACATCAGCCAACCTATACAATCTGTCAGTTGGAAAAGTGCGTTTTTTGTTATGTATTATTTTCAGTATAAAATTCTGAGTGGTCAAGATGTTTTGTAAAGAATTATTGAACCCCCCTTCCCAAACAACTAAACAATATCTCATAATTGATTCTACTGGTGAGATATAGACCATTTTCAATAGATTTTTGTTGAGAATATCTCTGAGATGATATAGTCTATAGACCAAATTTCTCATTTTCCTATTGATATAGTCACAATGATCATTCCATCTAAGATGCTTGTCTAAGATTATACCTAAATATTTAATATTTTCGACAGTTTCTATGTGTTCGCACGTGCAGTTAGAATTTGAACAATTTTCACTGTGAATTTTCAAGGTCATATTTTGTGGTCTGTCGTCAGCCAAGATTGAGAATGTGATATATTTTGTTTTTGGGATGTTTACACTGAGAAGCTTGTAGTTGAACCAACTATACAAATTTCCAATACCATGTTCTGTCTCCTCAAATACATTGCAATAATACTTTCCAATTTGGCAATCGAAAACAAAAAATTCCAACTTTGTGGGATTTCCGACATTTTGAAATATTTTTTCCAGAATTCTACACCACAACTGAAAGACCACCAAAAAATACTAAGATGTGGATAAAAACCGTTATTTCAAAGGTCACGCATAAATCACCACAGTTATCAGTTGATATTGAATACCCTGTATCTCGCTTATGCTTCGAAAATATGTCATAGGGCAAAATGACTTTTCCAATGTCATCTATACGTCTATATATGTTTGACCAGTTTATGATGAAACACCCTGTATTGTTGTGAATAAGCTTTTAATATTCAATATTCCAATGGAATAATCCAATCATTAATCAATTTTCCATATCTCCAACCACATTCCATCGAAACCTAGATTCCCCTGTAGCGAATTCATCCACTTCAACAAAAACGGAAAAAAGGGCGGAGTCGAAACACGAAATTCAAATCTCCGAATAGTCGTATAAATATATTTCGCTCCGCTCTCAAAAATCACTCTCCAATCCATCTGCATCCACCGATTACGCCACCGCTAAGAAGAAATTCTATACGCTGCATTCCTGACTCAACATCTGGCTTTTTACAACCCTCGAAGACGGAAGTACCAACCGGCGTGAAGGCATCCCTAGTTCCCGATCGACTAGCCCGGCGCCAGCGAAGAACTACCTGACAGCACCCAAGGAGATTCACGACAAGAATTGTTAGCTTGTGTTTTCCAACAAAAAGAATTTTATTGCCTTTCGAATTCACTTTTGTTGTAACACTCGAGAGTAAAATAAACAGGCTAATCCCTTTTCTTTATTGCGTGTTTGATTTCACAGGACACACGTTCCCACACCCCAATCATGCCCATTAAATAATTTTATATTTATATTTATATTTTCATTCTCATTCGTCCTATCTGTACAAGTTGATACATATGAATTCTCGTAAAATAATCAACGTCTGTTTTACTACGCTGCTGTACTGACTACTGGAAAGGGGCTCGCCAGCCACTGCGGCTCGACTTGGCCTCACATCTCGCTCAAGGCTGCCTCGCTGTGTCTATTTTTTCGCGAGCTGCTCAAGAGAAGGGCTGCTCCCGTGTCTGTACGCGGCTCAATAGTCTGAAATTTTTTGAAAAAAATATATATTTCAAATTCATGAACGATACGATACCAATAAATTTTGCGATTTTATATTTGTAGGCATATATTTTACCCCCATACAGATAATCGTTGCATATATACTAACTGATAAAGAAACTTCAACACCTAGAAGGAGCTGATTTTTTTTTTTTTTTTCGGTAAAATATAGATGGTATTGCAAGGAGTAGATGATTCAAATTTGGAAAGAAATAACGTAGGGTTCACAATTTTCTTCATTAAATTTGTTGAAAATGTGTCTACCGCGGTTATCTATACACTACCCAACAAGTCTTGGCATTGATACAAGAAGAAGGTATATTTATTTTTGAGGGATACTACCCAAACAACCAGTTCTTCATGTCCGTGGGGGCCGGGGTATATTTGCAAGCCTTCTACTAATGATGTCTCAAACACGCTCTATAGGCGAAAGATCAGGGGATCTGGGCGGTCATGGCAAAAGATTCAAATGGGTCGCTTCAAAAAGGTTTAAACTAACTCTGGTAACATGAGGTCGAGCATTATTTCGCTGAAATATTGGATTGTCGAGCCAGTTAAGGCAAGGGAAAACATATGGCTCCCCTATTTTTTGAGGGTAACGCAGCGCTGTCATGTTACTTCAAATGAAGACTAAAGGTGACCTACTTGCATGTGCAATAGCACCCCATACCATAACGCCTTATATTCGGTGTACATGACGCTAAACATCGAAATGAGTTTCACGTCTTTTTCCCCGACGTCGTCTAATCCATTTTCGGCCATCATGTGCACCCAAGGAGAATCAAGATTCATCAGGAAAGACGACATGAAGCCATTCCACATTCCAATGTTGTCGTTCTCAGCACCACTGTTATCATTGCCGGCGATGCTCAACCGTAAGAGGTAGCACAAGATGGGGTCGATAATGCTACAGTTCAAAAGACCTTATACGGCGGTAAATCGTTCGGACAGTTACAGCATAGCCTTGTTCTCCTCACCACGCATCAGCCAAAGTTCGAGTGGTCGCAAATCGGTCTCTAATGGCCATAAGTCTTAGATGTTGATCTTGAACTTCATTTGTGCCCCTTCGACGTCCGGTGAGTACTCTTTTTCGATTTTGGGCATTATCAAACCACGCTTGACAACATCTCATAACAGTAGTTGGATTTATGTTCGTACGTTTAGCTATTTCTCGAAATGACAGCCCCGCCTCCCGTAGAACAAAAATTCGACCTCTTTCAAATGCACTTAGCTGGCGATAAATTCCGCGTTCACGTGCTCTAGGCATTTTAACAACTGAACATCGACTTTGGATCTCCTCAAACAGCTGGTTTGTTGAAAATTTAAAAAATTTGCTAAAAACGACTACAATATTCAAGTAACAAAAAATGTTTACATGAAAAAACCTTGACGATTTTTTCCTTAAAATTCAATCATTTACTTTTTGCAATGCTATCTATGTTTTACAAAAAAAAAATTAAAATTCAAACAGCTCCTTCTGGGTGTTGCAGTTTCTCTGTTAGTTGGTATATAAGTACCCATGAATTGCTCCTTTAAGTGATTAGATAGGCCGACATTCACTGATTTTTCATAACCGACTAAGTCGATTTTGACATCCACAGATTTTCAACAGGATGTCCAACCTAGTCGTTCTAGACCATTTTCGACAAAAATTTCGAAAATTACACATATATGTGCGAAACAATATCCAGCTGTTTCCTCGAACATGAACGCAAAAATGACACTGGGTTTCTTTTATCCGGACATTATGAGAAAAATGCTGATGAAGCGGTATCCGCGAGAAGAGCCTCAGAGCCAATCAAAAATCATCACCGGGTCACGGATCTTATTTCCCTTTTTGTGACATATTCAAATCACTTCATACGCCGGGTATTATATTATGATCACGTTTTATAAGGGACAATTCTCCTCTGCTCTTGTACTGTCGGCAAAGTACCCTATATTAGTAGAGCTTGTTCAACTCGAAACTCTCCAAAATGTATTTGGGTCTAATAAGTTCTCTCTTTGTTATATATAATATTGATGAGGGTTTTTCTTTCAACTTCGAGTTGTGATTTATGAACCTGAACGCTCCACCCCAGGCTGATATTCCATGTTGTAGGTGAAAGTGGACAATAAAGATCTAAGATTATTCAATATCTCGACGATATGGAGATTTCATCGAAGATGAGCGTCTAATTCAATCTCACTGTCGGCCTTTACCACAACTTCCCCCAAGTAGAGCCAATAAAGATAACTACAGTAAAATCTGTGAAAGTAGACATCTCGGCGTCTACTCTCAGAGACACCAATCCATTTAGGTATATTGAAGCACACGCCCCAGAACCGTCCCCTGTGGTACACCGGTCCAAACCTCATGCTACTCGTTCACGTTCTCCTCAACCTGTACGCATTGGGTTTTATTTTTGAGGTGAGATTGGAATGAATCACCTGCATTTTCTTTAATACCAAGGTCCTCCAAAACTTCTAATAGTATTTCGTTGTTGATAGGGTCAAAGCCCTTGGTCAAGTTTACAAAAACTCCTATTGTGCACTTTTCCTCATCAAGTTCTCGTATTTGTCCAATAACTCATATTGGACAAATAATAAACAATGGCACCATCAGTTAATCTCTCTGCCCTGAACCCATACTGTCTCGTGGAAAGCAGATGGTTCTTCTCGAGAAATCAAACAGTTGCAGTTCAATCACCTTTTGATCAACCTTGGAAACGGTATTTCAAACCGGACAAATTAATTGTAGTATCTATCGATCAAAATGATTTCTTGTGGAATTTTTGAAAACGCAACTCTGGAATATTTCCTCTGCATGAACTAAATATTGAGATAATAAACTTGTAATAAACAGGTATTCAAAAATATCAAGTTTGAGACTTGTGTATTCAGAGACGAAGGAAATCTTTATATATTATATTATCGCCATTTTTACTGAATGAAATGAATAATCATAATTAAAATTTATCAAAATGAATTTATTTTCGAAAATTCTCGAGAATAATGTATGGTCCAACTCGGAAAATCAGAAAGGAGTTCTGGTTTTACTAGTTTCGATATGACAGGTCGGTAACCTACTTAAATATTTCAGATTTTATTCGGCAGATTTTCCTTTGCGGCATCTATCGGCGAAAACTGAAGTGGGACAACAAAGCCGTATTTTGACAACATTTCAACCTCATTTCGGACCTAAAATATGTCGAAGTGTGTCCGCACCATATATATTATATGAATCTATTATAGGCGTAAAGACTGTTCAGGACGTATTTTCTATGACTTCATCGAAAACTGAAATAAGATTGAATGTTAATTTGACAAAACGTCATCAGAAGTATGAGTTGATACACAAAATGATTTCTAAATTAACAGTAATGATCCAATGGAATCCATAACTCAATTAAAATCTATTTCCTCATAAGTCGATGGTCATTAAGGACAAAATATAATGTCAATAGTAACTGGTCATGAAACTTGGGAAAGCCATAATTGGAATAAACCCTGAACTGCAAATAAAACAATTTAATATGGGTTTTTTATCAAAAACTCTCTAGATGAAAGACTACAGCAACCCGAAGGTAAGTTCAATATGTGAGAGAGTCTTTAATTGTGACCAAACCTTAATGAAACTAGAATTCGAGATTTATGGATCGGGTACAAACCTACGCCGGCGTATAAGTGCCACTGAAAAATAAAAATCTAGCAATTGCGTGATTTAATCTGGCAAGTGCGTTATTTACTGTCGGTTTCAAAAAACACTGACGGCCGATCAACTCGTTGATTAAGGTTTGCATTCGAAGGTTGGGCTGAAAATGAACTGAAATTGAGCCCAGAATTTACTGTTGATCGAAACAGGCCCTTGATTGGGCAATCGAAGTTTTGTGAAACCGTTAATCGGGCAATTGACAGATTCAATCTGGCCATTGTGAGATTTTATCTGGCAATTTTCGGTAGTTCCGTAGATAAACCCATTCAAAATTCCATTTTCCCCATATTTCCACCTATACAAATTGGATCGAATTGAAATCTAGTACGTACTTGATTGAAAAACGGTATATTAAATATAATATGATTAGAAAATACCCCAATCTTTCCATCAGGAAGTGAAGATGCGTTTGGCCCTCAATACGTGAAAAGATGACAGCTTGGGCAACGTATTTGAACAAGCGTGCAAAAGCTGCTGACTTCACGTCAGCACTTTTCTAGAATTTCTTCAGGTGCTATTGCCCTATTCATACTTATTCAACTTGGAAAGATTTTTTTGTAATAAGTCAAGCTGCGTTGGGTGGGATGAATACCTGAATGAGTGACCACTTTAGATACCAAAAAAAAATTCCAACGAAGTCTTAGAAAGTCTTGACTTTGAGTGCTTCCCTTGATTTTCGTTACAATTCAATCATTGCATAATGAGTTGAGGTTTTAGTATTGTGCGAGTAATGCATCAGTGGCTGTAACGACGAATTGCCGTACCATAGACAATAATGAATAAATTTGAATTAGCTAACCATATTGTATAAATCAAAATGAAACTGTAACCAAACTCTATAAACTCCATGATTTTACATTTACAAACATCAATATAAAATAAGTATTTTCGTAGAATATTATTGAAATTGATATTTCCACAGGAGTTTCACGCCAAGCTCAATCTATATGTATGTATACAGCGTGCCAAAAATCTAACGTTACGCGTCAATAATTCTTGTACGAAGAATTACTAAGGAAAATCCTGGCACCCTTCGATTTTCAATTCCAAAAGCAATTTATCCTGTGCTTTCATGAATTTGGTATTTCTAACCCCCTAAGCACCCCACAACTTCATTTTTTCAAATGGAAATATATGATGGATTGTGATACATTAAATGAAAGGTTATTTGATTATCTATTCAGCAATGTGGCTAAAAGTAGAATTGGTTGTGCCGTTTTTTTTATTGAAAAATTAGGAAATAATTTACAATTTGTGATTGGTTCTCCAATCACTACTCATACTGCTTGCTATCAGACCTTCAAACTTTTACTAACTATTTTTGTGGGGAAACACACGAATCCATGGATTTGTAATTTCGAAAGCAGGTCTATGCTTTTTTGAATTTGATATCTCTCACCCTTCACGCTTCACATCCCTCTGCTGTTTTTTTTCAAATAGGAATTTATGGATTGTGTGATATCAAATAATGAAAGGACATCTGATTGCACATTGAGCGGTGTGACTGAAAAAAGAATTTGTCAAGCTGTCAGGTTCTCATTCTTGGAATAATAAATATTGAGAAATATCCTCCAAACCGCCAATTTACATTTTCGAATTTTAAGAAATGCACGAAGTTTTGAAGTTGGGAGTTTACACCCTTAATCCTCAACAATTTTTTTATTGGAAAAATATTGCTTGTGATATATCTCATCAAAAGTGATTCGATGACCGATTCAGTTCTGAGTATGAAAAGCACTGAAGTTAGGTCAGGAGCTTTTACACGTTTGTTTTAACTATCAGATCAACACGAAATTTTGCACCTAGTTGCGTGTCGGTAATCTCCACCTGATTATGTAGTTTCAATCTGATATTCTGATTGCATTTGTACTTTTTGGGATATTGAGGTAATAACGTCAAAATTTCGAATAACAACAGTATTTGACATATTGGTTTTTTTATCTCAGAAACTAAATCTCGTATCGAATTGAAATTCAGAATATTGTTTTAGAATATTTATTCTGAGGCCTGTGCCAAATTTCGTTGTAATATGATCAATATTTCTGGAGGAAACAATGATTTTTCAATAAAAATTCGAGAAATTTCTGAATGAATATTTCTTTGAAAATTTTTTACTACTGGATCAACTCAAAATTTTGCACTGTGTTGCGCTTTAGTATTCTCGAATTACATACAAAGTTTTGATGAGATCAAATCATTACTTCATGAGATATCGAGGAGTAAACATCAAAATTCCAAATCGGCCCAACTCCGAAACTATTCGACTGATTCCACCCATTAACAAATTCAACCAAGATATTCGGACTGCAAATTCAATATGGCCATTTGAAGTCGCTACGTCCCTTCCTTCGAAAGTTAGACGGACAGAATTGACTTCGACCCCAAACCCTTCTTCAGGGTATTCAACCCAATCGTTTAAGACCATTTTCGGCTGTAAATTCGAAAATAACAGACATCACGACGAAACGATAGCGCCCTGTTCCCATAAAACAAGCTAGTAAAAAAGTGAATGAATAGGTCCAGAATTTCTAAGTGAATACGATATCACGAGAGAAATTGATTTTGACCATAGTGAACGATGCATTTTAACTTATTGTTGATCCGCCAGCCTCTCTCAACTGGTTAAACTGCTCATCACCTTTTCCAGAAGAAGGAAGTCAACATTTTTACCTAACCTCACTTTTCACGACGTACTGGCCCTTTAAGATCTCTTACTTGCAGTAGCCTTCAGTAAATGTATAGCTTGGTATAGGCACAGCCGTCTTTAATGCACTTTAATGCATTCTAGAGACGGCTATGGTATAGGATACATTGACATATCGCGGGAAGACGATCCCAGTAGAATTCAGTAATTTCGGAACGGATCTGAATACTAGTCCGTACATTTTGGGAGTTTCGTGAGAATTTTATCTATTATGTACTTGCTAACCAACTTTTTCTGAGATCTTTCTTCTGATGTTTTTCTGAATGTATATCTACGCACTTGGTATGAGGAACAGGATTTTTTTGTATGGTCTCAACGATTAGACGTTTGGACTCACTGATGAAGAATTCGATGTAAAATTCAATTATGCCCAGTGGGCAGTTGTCACGATAACTTCCTTACGTGAGGAGCTGAAGGGTGGGTTCCGTATTGTAATGTGATGGTTATTGAGCAAAGTCGGCCAAACGATTTCGGAGTTACACACACTTGAAGTGTTGAGGATATTTTCCCAATATCTCATGGAGTCAGGGCCGGCGAGAGCAATGCTGGCGCCTGAGGCAAAAATTTTTTTGCGCCCCATCGTATGAAAGCATGAAAAATAACAATAGTGGAGTTAATCGGAAAAATTGGAGTGGGTGTAAATGAAAAATGCTTATCTCGATATACTTATATACGAAGGTATATCAAGTGTGTCCATGGTTTTTTTTTCAATGAAACAAAAAATATTATATAGATTAAAATATCACATTGAGAAAAGAAGGAAAAAATAACATAATTGTGTAGATATTATACCTTCAAAAACAAAACATAAGAAAATATAATCATAAACTGTATAATATATATAATATTACGGTTGGCCTTACGGCCGGACCGTAATCAGAATAACTTCCGAAAGAAACAACTCAGAAACTCGATATTTATAGAGAAGCTTTGGACCTTAATTACGAAGGCCGAATTCGTGCATCGGAAAAATCCACCAAATGATTCCGCAGATATACCCATTAAAAATTTTATATTCCCAATATTTCCAAAAATACAGATTAGAAAGAATTGAAGTCCAGTTTTTCGATGAAAATAACAGTTCGAAGGTTCATACAGAATTTCATGAGGATAATAAAATAGGAAGATCACCGAATATTAAATATGTATTTGAAAGAAAAAATTTGGAATTTATTTGAAAATCGTTCTAATGATACTATCAAATACTGTACAAAGTTGTGTTTCAGCATCTTCAAACTAGGTGCGAAGTTTCATCGTGATTGAATCAGTATTTCTTGAGTTATACCGAAAAAAACAACAATATCGAGAAGAAAACCACGAAATTTCATATATTTTTTCCCAATAGCTCCGGAACTAATAACCGTATCGAATTGAAATTTGGAACTGTGTTTTGGAATATGGAACTTAGAGTTTGCGGGTTTATTTTTCAAGTATGATGAACATTCGCGAAAAAAAAAATTTTCCGAAAATAATTTTGTAAAAATTTTTTCTTCAATTTACTGATTGTATAATCCCTTCAAAAGGTCGCGAAAATTTGCGCGTTGCTGTACTCCAACTGCCAAGTTTCGATCCAATGGTTTCAGTAGTTTTTGAATTATCGCCACAGTAGCGTCAAAATTTCGAAAGGCTCTAACTCCGAAACCGTTTGGCCGATTTTGCCCATTAACGAACCTAACCTTCGTATTTCGAAATGCAACCTACCCTGTAAGTTTGAGGTCGATATGATTCTCCGTACGACCGTAATCGTGCTCACGTATGGCCGGACCCTCGGACAAAATCGAGTTTGACACCGGATTCGTCATCAGTGAGTCCAACCTAGTCATTTGATACCATTTTCGGCTCAATCATCGAAAATCACAGACATTTGGACAAACGAAAGCACTCTCCACCAACGTTTCGTTCGAGGATTAAAGTGACCAGAAATTTGTCGGTCCGCATCATCGCACAAAATATATTTTGTGCGATGATGAGTTTATGATGAGTATATTTTGTGCGAGTTTGCGCGTCATAATTCTTCTTCTAAATACTAAATTTCGAATTGATCAGATATGTGGTTCCGGAAATACGGAGATAATAAGGAAAACTTCGATTGTCAATAACTACAGGATGGATTTGGCCCTTTTACGAACTTAACCGCAGAATTTCGGACCCGAACCCAACCTAGATATTTCAAAGCCCTAACTTCATAGGTTCCGACGTTATTATGTACACGGATGGCCGGATAGAATCACTTTTGACCACGGATTCTTCACAGAAAGTCCGACCAAGGTCATTTGGGACCATTTTCGGCTCGAAATTGGAAAATTACAGACATTTGGACAAAATGATATTCCCTATAGTATAGGCGCGCCAAAACTACCAACTTATTACTTTGTAATTCCCCAGTTGCTGCTACGCCGATGTTTACTGCATATAGGATAGGTGTTATATTCACTTCTCACAACACACTATGATTATGAACGAACGATAATGGAACTATCATAGGGCATCGATAGGGTTGCAGCTCGCAGTTGAGTGCCGTTACCAGGCGAAAACAGACAAACCAAAATATAATAAAATCAGCGGCAAAATAAAAAAAAAACACTGAAATCTTCGAGAATACCAGTAGAGAGTCGGTCCCGTCGTGGGGTGAATGGCAGACTGCCGACGAAGACAGTACGCCGTTGTCGGCACAATAAAGAGCGGTAATAAAACTAAAAGTGACACTTGTGGCTTCGGCATATTTCATCGAACCTAATTATAAGGATGATTAGATTGACTTTTATTACCGTTAGGGTGAATGTTTACACATTTTCAAACTGCAGCATTAGCAGACCCAAGGCTGTATGTTCAATAATAATCTGGGATTCAAATAAAATATGAAAAGGTGGCCCTCCGATTTTGCTCGAAATGCCGCCCCTAGCAGAGTGGCGCCTGAAACAACTGCCTCGCTGCCTCACCCCTAACGCCGGCCCTGCATGGGCATGGAGTAAAAAAAAAGATGTAATCATAAGAAAATTCGAAAATGAAGTTATCGAAAAATTCTCAAACATTTATTGGGAAATGTGTATTTTCGGAACCTATCAATCATTTTCCGAGTTCATTTAAAATCTTGCAGTATTTTTCAGGACGATCGGAAATGAATATTCCTACATGCTGGAAAATTAAACTTTCCGTACAATTTCTCGTATTCTGTACATATACAAATTTCAACTACTTCTTCAACCTTCAAACTTAACCTTTTTGTTCTCGATTTCATTGTATAAACAGTCGAAGGGACGGGTCGGATTGAATGTGACCACAGAGGAGTATCCATTGCATTATTACGGTGAGTCTGATGTTATCGTCCGAGGAATCCGGCTCGAAATTCCATGAGTTAAAACGGAATAATGAGTAGTGGTTGATTTTAGACCGGAATTGTAGTGTTGTTCGTTTTGAAATAATAACACAATTCTAGAACGAAAGTTTCGTGAGTATCATATCATTGAAATCTCGGAAACAATCCGAAAACCATATCTTAGCTGTAACAATTGCATACCCAATTCATATATCTGTACCTACTCGAAACAGATTCAAGAATCACTATTTTTGTCAACAAATTACCAAAATCGGGAAATATATCATTCATGTTATGATTTTTCACAAATATTTTTTGATATACACTCTTTTTCCCGTAAACACCGTTCGATGAAATTGATCGGCTTATGCAGTCGCTAGTTGTTGCACAGTCCGCTTTCGAGTTTATTTTTACCTCATTTCGATAGATCGTAAAATTCTTCGTGAAACCTATGTAATAAAATTGTATTTTATATCAACAAATTGAGAGAGCTTCAAAACCCTTAAAATTGAATAGGGAATAGGGGTTGTGTGATACTTCATTCGAAAAGTCTCCGAAGCCTCTTTACAACGGTGTTTGAAAAACTTCATTTTAAAGAACCGTTTTTGGCGAAAATCAAATTTTCAGCTCTTATGAGTCCCCTTAATTATTTTGGTCATTTTACAATATACAAGCCAAATTTTATCAAGCCCTTTCAACAAACTGAAAATATTGAATTGGTATTCTTTCTCAAGTAATAACAAGAATTCTTTCGAACTATAAAAAAATCAAAACTTTTCATTATGTTCAGTTCATTTTTTGTTCTCAGAAGGTGTTTATCTGGTTATGAAACGATTCTTCGATCATTTGATGAATAACAATTAATCAATCTGTTGGGTTACTACTTTGCTGATTTGTTTGAAATTTCAAAAATAATTATAGTATACACATTGCAAGAACGTGCTGGTTAGCCTGTATTACCAAAATCAAAATTGTGCCCGAGCAGCTTCAAGGATATTTTACCAAAGCCATCCTGAACGTAGCGTTCGCAATAATTACGTAATGAAATTGGTTTCCAAATTCGTTGAGATGTGTTCAGTAATGGATAAAAAAAAGTGCACTCATTGAAATTGTGAATGATGAAGGAGCAGCTGTGGCGGTATTGGGACATGTTCAACTTATGCCAAACACGCAATATGTAGGTACGACAACTTTCTGCAACTTCCGGTACTAGCCAATCTAACGTTTTCAGAAATTCACATGAACACAAGTTTAATCCTTAAAAAATTAAATTAATTCATGAATAAGATGATGATGCTTTGGATCGAAGGCAAGAGTTGTTGAATTTATATACAGGGTCCGTCTTTAAGTTGTACATTAATTTCAACCATATATTCCTCTCATCAAATAAAACACTTTTTTCATCAACCGTTTTTCCAGATTCGACTCAGGTAAACAGTTATAAGCATTTGAATATTTTTCAATGTGCTTATACACTCCTGCGCTTTGTTTGCAAGTTCACCACAGATATCTCTAACCGTGATCTATTATGGAGAATAACCAATCCAAGGTTTGTAATTCAAAGAAACAAGATTGAGGAAACTCATTTACTCACTTAATTCTTATGATTTGGTACTTTTTGCGATATCGTCGCAAGGAAAATTTTTCACTACACTGGACTTAAAACACTGATCTTCAACTTGATTTCCATGCAATATCCAATTTCATTCCACTATGAGGTTATGCACAATTCCATCCTCGCCCATTCTCATATTGAAAACTCCATAATTACACTTTTTTCACGAAATTTAATAATGAATTATATGAAATTAATCAACTAACCTGAAAACGTTCTCCAGATTGTTATGGAAAGTCTAGTCCATAGACAGAGACTTTGTCTGTGGTCTGGTCACGAAATAACACATACCTAATATTAATTCTACGCGAAATAGATGAATATTTCTGTGTATTCTATGGTCCGGATAAACGTGAACCCAGCTTAATTAACTCCCTTTACTAGATCAGGGACGGATCCATAAGTATAAGGTAATTTTTCGAATTTTATCCCTTTTCATAAAATTCAACGTTGAATATCTGAAGAACGGTGCGTTTACGGAGAAATTATAAGGAATAATCAAGTATTTTACAATGATTGGAGATTCTTACAATGACAAGAGACAAACTTTATTTGCATTCTTCATGCTAATTTCGTATAGTTTTATGAATCGACGAGTCTATAACTCAGAAACTGTTTCAAGTAGGATGAAAATGGTAGCTGAAGAATATGTGTCATAGTTATGGAAAAATTCATCTTATTCGGAGTTACCATATCAAAGTTACAAGAAAAAAACTGATTTTTTTGGAAATTAAAACAGCCTGTATCTTTTTGCTGGAGCCGAATCTGAAAAAAATAATTAAGGAAAAAACCGTTTCATTTGATGAGGGGAATCCATGGTTGAGATTAATGTACAACTTAAAGACTCACACTACATACAAATATGTATATATATACAGGGTGATTGCGGAGGAGACCGTCAGATTTCAGGATAAGTTTATACTAGTCAAGACAGTCTCGAAACAATGTTTGGTTTATGGTTGGGGGTCTCTATTGAGAATATACAGGGTGATTCGTCCAATCCGACTGATTTTACTTTTATTGATAACTTTGGTATGGCTTATTCAATTTCAGTGAAATTTTCAGCGAAGTACAATATTGATGAGGACATTCATTAATTTCAAAGCTTTTTCGAAATAAGTGGTTCTTCTTCTTCTTCTTCTTCCTCTTTTTTTTAAGACTTAGTCTTGTTTCTTCCACTATTCAGCCTCTTGAGAAACAGATGTCCAGCTGTCATGCCATCTCAAAATAAGTGGTTGTTATAGTTATAATAACAGGTTAATTGTGCAGGTTGAAAAAACACCCTGTACATCGCATTTCCTAAACTATGCTATATGTTTACGATTCTACTATAATAAGTCATTATTTAAGAGTTTATTATTTTTTTGGCACACTTCTAGTTTTTTGAGAAAATTCCATCGAAGGCAATGTCGAAATTTCGCTCCAATCGATTCTACTTTCATTGATAGCTTTGGTACGGCTCATTCAATTTTGATGAAATTTGTAGTGTAGAACAATCTGAACGAGTACATTCAATAATCGCAAAAGTCTCTCAAAATACAGGATTGTAATTGTGATAATTTCAGATTAATTGTGCAGTTGAAAAGAACACCCTGTACATTGCTTTTCCAAAAGTTTTTTATTCGTTTCAAATTCTACAATAATATGTCATCATTCAGAGGTTTTCAATTCCTTTGGCACACCTCCGGTTTTCCTAGAAAACATTTCTGAAGAAGAGCATGATCGAAATTTGGGTCACAAGCAGTGAGAGTATTCCGCACCAGGTAGGAAAGCTGTATTGTCCAAGGATGCAAAGCAGTTCTTAAGTTCTAAAATATTCTTTTCAAATTCCAAATTCATATTTAATTGCTAATAGTTTCTATGAAATCATTCAATTCAGAATATATTTAGAATTTGAAAAGAATATTTTAGAAGTGACGAACAACTTTGCATCCTTGGACGATACAGCTTTCCTACCTAGTGCGGAATACTCTCACTGCCTGTGAGCCAAATTTCGATAGTGCTCTTCTTCAAAAATGTTTTCTAGGAAAACCGTAGGTGTACCAAAAAAATGAAAAACCTCTGGATGATGACATATTATTGTAGAATCTGCAAAGAATAAGAAAGTTTTGGAAAAGCAATGTACAGGGTGTTTTTTTTTCAACTGCACAATTAATCTGAAACTCTGAAATTATCACAATTACAACACTGTATTTTGAGAGATTGTTGTAATTATATAATGTACTCATTCAGATTGTTCTACACTGCAAATTTCATCAAAATTGGATGAGCCATACCAAAGTTATCAATAAAATTAGAATCGATTGGAGCGAAATTTCGACATTATCATTTTTTGAAAAAATTTTCTCGGAAAACTAGAAGTGTGCCAAAAAAATTAGAAACTCTCAGATAATGACTTATTATAGTACAATCGTAAACAGAAAGCGTAGTTTAGGAAACGCTATGCACAGGGTGTTTTTTCAACCTGCACAATTAATCTGGATTTATCACAATAACAACCGCTTATTTTGAAAAAAAAGTTCGACATCAATGAATGTATTCAACGCTATTGTACTACGCTGAAAATTTCACTGAAATCGAATAAGCCATACCAAAGTTATCAATAAAAGTAAAATCGGTCGAATCGGACAAATCACCCTGTATATTCTCAACAGAGACCCCCAACCATAAACCAAACAGTGTTCCGAGACTGTCTTGACTAGTGTAAACTTATCCCAAAATCTGACGGTCTCCTCCGGAATCACCCTGTGTATATTGTTGGATATAATGGGAGAAGAATTTTTTGAATGGGAACGTATATCTGCGGAATGATTGGGTGGATTTCACCCGTTTGTGAATCAAGCCTTCTTAAAGAATCTCCAAACCTACTCTAGATTGGAAAAAAGAGAAAATAAGTGTTACTAAATTTACAGATCTATTTGGATTTTGAAGATGACCGTAGGGTCGAAACATGTTAATCCAGGATAATTAATTACATAGGTTCCAGTTCATGAAGATAAAAACTTTCTCTTTTTTTCTATATTGAATCTTCTCAATGGGTTTCCATGAATTACTACTTCAAATTTACTAAGTCTCTAAGTAGAGTCTTCCGGAAGTTATTTTGTTCAGTATCAGCCGTTAGGCCGGCTTCAAACACAATAACTACGAAAAGGAACGACTTAGACACTCAATATTCGTGAGGTAGATTTTCGATTTAATTTCGAAGGAGAAATTCGTGAATGGCTAGAAAAAACGCATCGATTCCGCAGATGGAGCTACCCATTCGAAATGTTATTTTTTCAATATTTCCAAAAATACAGATCAGTTCGAATTGAAATCGAGCTGCGTTTGACGGGGTCAATCTCTGGATTAAAATTGAAATTTTTGACGGTAATTGAATTTTTTTCAGTATGCTTATGGATGGAATAATCGATTTCAATAATAAAACAAATACATGCAAGAGGCCAGTTGAAATAGGGCTGAGATTGAATCGACATGAGGTCCCGAGTGAAGCCCTAATTTAGGTGGGGCCATATAACTTGACTTCAGAGGTCATCGAAAAATTTAGGCAAATTATAAATAGTAAATACGAATACTTCCAGGGTATAATAATAATTTCAAACTTCCAACAAATCAATCATATGTGTGATATGCGCTCCCACAAATGTCTTCTGATAAACACTACGTTGTGATTATTTACTCATTCAGGCAATATAGTTTGTGTCGTCCCGTCAGTGTGATTTCGTGTTTCTTCAATTCGTTATAATTATAGTTAAAATCGTCTGGTGTCCATTCTTCGATATCCATGAAAACAATGGGAAAAAGTGGTCAAATTTCAACCTCACGCAATTGTTTGAATTGAACTCGAGTTCATTTCACACTCGAACATTATATCGAAGATTTCTATTGATTAGTTGAATAAATGAAATTTGTCGTTATATCGATCAGGTATTATGCCATGCTCCTTCCACTCAAGAATTACAAAGCTTTTCCACTGAATTTCGCCTGAAAAATATAGTGATTTCGGTACTAAGGTTCGTATATAGATAAACACCACAGAACACATACAGATAATAGGTATATGGTTTGTGATGAACATTTAGTTGCATTTATTAATTTTTTTCTGTAAGAATAATCCGCGCCATTTGGACAGTTTAGTTTCGATACTATCTAATTCGATATTATCACCATTGAAAACTTCAGGTATTCGTGAGTATTCATGAAAATAATTAAAATGAACTTTCCTATATTTTAACCTCACTCAGTTGATCAGATGGAACTTGAGTTTATTGTTCCGGTAATTAGGGCCGTATCTAAGTACTATGATGCCCGTGGCAAAATATTAGACAGCACCCCCTATTTGCGTAGATTTTTTCAATCAATTATATTTTCTTATATTATTTTTTCATCATAATTTTAGTCATATATTTTCTTAAATGTTTCGAAATAATACACATTATTATAGATATTCATTATATTTATTGAAACCATTCAAATACAGATTTCATACCTGAAATACCACAATTTCTTTTTATGGAAGTTAATATACAGGATGAGTCTTTGACCTTGCAGAATATTTTAACAGAAGATTCCTGGACCCAAAAGAAACACTTTTTTCCCTTACCATTTTTTTCGATTCCGCCTTGGTTCGTAAGATACAGACTTGAAAATCCATAAAAATATTTAATTTTCGATTATATCTCGCGAACGATCTCATCGAATGAGATGATTTTTGGAATATAGTTTTTTATTGATACGATGAATGTTCCTGGATTACAAAATTTTATCCACATCCTCCAGTTTCTTTAATATGACCATAACATATCATAAAAATATCAGGAATTCAAAGAATCCAAGTTTTAAAGATAATTTGAATGCTATTCAACGAATTTTTGACCATTTTGGAAAGTAAAAGTATTCCTTATTTTTTTTCGTATGATGCGCCGTTTTCGAGTAATTTGAAATTCAAAAATAAAAAATATCTGTGAAATTCCGAGAATTGGGTACTTTGGCTGAATGCAACTCTGTTCAAAAAATTCACAGAATTCAATTTTTCCGCGTTGCCACGTCTGAAAGTTGAGAATGGAATCCTAGCATTTTTTATTTGGAATGATTTGTAAGCGGAGTAGCCGACTTTGGCCAATTCACAATGGACGTAACCTTAAGAAGAGTTGCGGGAACTCGTGCGTAAAAATCGAAGAGGAATCTACAAAATTCATAAGTACCAAAATCAAATAGTTGTCACGATCCAAACGCTCCTCATTTTATATAGAAATCTCTTCAATCTGAATGAAATATCACATCTTGAAGTTATTTGTTTTCTATCCATACAATTCCAGTGATGTATTCATCAGGTTTTCCATACTATGATTATTATCACCAAGACGAAATAAGAAGTTTCTCCAAAATAGGCTTCCATCCCAAAACTATATCTGTGTTATACAGTGGTGATTCGGTCCTGAATCCATTTTTGAAGCTTCCTTTTCAATTTCGAGCTAATTTGTGTAGTATAATTGATTAACTTCTCACTTTTCCATGATAATGGGGATTCTTACTGGTTTGAATGCAATCTTTCTGCTGACCCAAATTTCTTGAAATTATGTACAGAACTTTGATAGTATTTATTTTGAGGTATTTTTCAAATGCACAATGCGCTTTCATAACATAACAACCCATGGTGGAAGAAAACCACCATGACATAACCTTAAAACCACAGAGCCACAGATTTATAGTTCAGTTCAGAATCATAGACTATACAAGTGTATACATAGAATTAGCATATTGTGTGTTGTTTGATTGCGAAGAGTTCTTTCTTTCTGTTCGTCAATTTGGCAACGTTTGTACGTTCATAGATAAATTAGGTACACCTGTTTTATTTATTTATGAAAATGAAAGTTTGAATGGGTTATGTCTGAATCTGATAATTCTTGGAGAAAATGAAATAAACAAAGAAAATTAATAATTACAAATGGAAGATGAATCTCAAAGCTAATATGAGTGATAGCTGGATGAATTCCTCATTATCGAAAATGAAACCAAGAGAAGAATTCAACTTTTATCGCCCACGAAATTTGGAATACCTAACTTGTTTATTGTACTATAAATACAACTTTTTTCACCAACTGGAATGTAAAAAGTAAGTTGATGCTTGTTTTCATAACAGAGTTGCTCATTTCGAAGATTTGAATGGTATATCTTAGGCTTGGAAAAAATTCTAGGGGCGGCTAGCCTAATATGAAAATTTATAATGCCTATATCTTTTTATCTAGGCCGAATCGGAAAAAATGGTAGAGGACAAATGTGTTTCTTTCAGCTTCAAGAATCTTCTGTTAAAATATTCTGCAAGGTCAAAGACTCACCCTGTATATATGAAACAATAAATCAGATTTATGGCTAGAAACTCGAAAACACACTAAGCAGTCAACATGGTTTGAAATATATACTTTTCTCGCCAGAATAGAAATCTGGTAATATTCATGATGTCTCGTATTTATATAGTTTTCCCTCTTCTTGCGGTTTAAAATTCTGATTTGTGATGGTGAATTGAAACTAAAATCATTTTCTGGAATATCCGAGAATTGTATCAAGGAAGCCGCACACTTCACACAAAAATAGATGGTACTGTTTGTCGAAGAGGTGCCGACAAGCTTGATGAAACGCGAAAATAGGGGTAAGCATACATGCCGACGCGCGACAGTATTTATTTTTTTTATGACCGGAATGCGGCATCTTTGAACATGCCGATGCCCCACAGGAATATTTATGACTAAATTGCGGTACACTTGAATATACCAATTTTTATATTTTTTTACCTTAAATTAAAGTTTTGCTGTCTCAGTGATTATTTTAGGCTAAGAAGGCAAATTCTAGGAATGGCCAGCAATATTTATGTTTCCAGATTCCTCGGCATCCCTTGTTGCGAGGATTATACATGAAAACCAAGTTGTGATCTTACGAATTATTTCGCCTGGCGCTCTTATTTTTTTATCTTTCGATATTTTTTGGCGGCCCTGCGCAGCTTGCGCCACCTTTGCCACGCCCTAGATACGGCCCTGCCGGTAATGTAATCTAACCCCTTACCAACTATCAATATTCGAATATTATATTGAAGATCTCTATTCATAGTTAAAGAAATAAAATATATCCATTCAACAAACTGTTAGTACGTAATGTTATTTACGTCCACCACAGAATAACGAAGCTTTCTCGCTGAATTTTACCCGGAAAATATGGTGAGTTTGTTAGTAAGGTTCGTATAAAGATGAAAACAATATTTACATCCAGATAATATTATACAGGGTTCTCCACGAGAAACTATACATAGTTTGAAGGTGAATAGGTGATACCTCGAAGAGCCAGAAAACAACAAATAAATATGGGCTGAGGCCATTCGTGAGATACAAGGTGATTTATTGATTTTTGTCAGTGTCTTTAGATGGTTATAACTCGGGTACATTCAACGTATTCGCTTCAAATTTTGCATGTATTCGAGTACTGTTATCTCTGACCATCGAAATGTTCCTATGAACAATACCAAAATAGTACAGAGAAGGAGTAGAAAATTTCAATTTCTAGTTCCAGGACTAATAAAACACTCTGTACATGAAATACCAGATTGTCGTTACTATCATCTGAATCGGCATAGATTTTCTTTTCGAATAGTGTTTTCCATGTGAAGGGCACACCACCTATTCATTTATTCTTGATCAAAAATAATTGAACACTTGTGATTTTTTAAATTTAATGACTTTGTCATAACTTTTGTATGGCTATAATTTTTAAATCGTATTGCAAGTATTGTCATCATAAGCCATCGAAAAGTTCATGTGAACCATACCGAAATAATACAGAGCAGGACTCAAAAATTTCGATTTGCACCTCCAGGTTTAATGAATCACCCTGTACGAGGATTATCAATTTCTCGTAACTATCACCTGTTTCTGCATACATTTTTTTTAATACTGTTTTCTACGAGAACGGGTTACTAATCGTTAATTTTTTTCATCGAATATATTCGAACGCTTATGATTTTTGAAGCCCTGCATTTGGAAGTTCAAATTAGGTTGCAATAAACAGCCAACAATGACGTTTTCATTACTTATATTTATGGAATACATGCCTGAAATTTAGTGACCACAGAAAAATTCCATTCAACATTTCTTATCAAGTGAATTGTGTTGCTAGTTATTATATTCTGACATTCCTCTTTTGAGTTACGCCTCGTTTTTCGAACGTCAAATATTACGATATGGAATACTTGTTTATGGTTTCTGCAATCGGAATGAACGAGCAACGATGAAATAATATTGTAGGAGGCATCTTGATAGAGCAGTTTCAACTACCACACATTCTAGGATATCACCCGTTTTCTGCTCTCAAAAATCATGAGCGTTAAATTATTTTCTAGAAAAAACAGTTTGTGTGCAGTTCACGTGAAAAACAGTAATTGAAAGAAAAATCTATGCAAAATCGAATAATATCAACGAAAAATTGATATTCTATATGTACAGGATGTTTCGTTATACCAGGAGGAAAAAATCAAAATTTCTGAGTCCTGGTCTGTACTATTTCGGTATGTTTTATATAGAGATTTCGATGAGCTGAGATGACAATACTTGCCAAATTCGAAGTGAATTTTGTTTAACGGTTCAGAAGTCATATTCATCCGAAAGTCCTGCCAAAGTCAATAAATCTCAAAAATAATGAGCGTTTAATTAGTTTTGATTGGTAAAAAAACACTAATTGATATTCCATGTACAGAGTGTTTTATTAGACTTGGAACTAGAAATCGAAATTTCCTAGTCCTGCTCTGTACTATTTCGGTATGGTTCATAGGAACAGTTCGATGGCCTGAGATGACAATACCTGCCAAATTTGAAGCGACTACGTTGAATTAATTTGAAAGGTAACAGGAATTTGGAATGTATTTCATTGTGTTGTTTTGTTAAATTCCCAACAACTTCGCCAACGTTTCGGATAAGTTTTATCATTTTCCAAGGCTGTAAACATATGATAACAGTAATACAATAGTTGGTTCGTGAAAGAGATCCGTCGCTCAACTCATTATTATGCATTTAATAAATATTACTTCATTTATGTTTGTGGTAATCTTGTCGCTCTGTTATGAATTTAAAAGTGAGGTTATGTGATGTTACCGTCGATCCGTCAGTATTCCTTAACAAGTCACATAACCTCAATTTTAAATTAATAACAAGCGACAAGATTTCCACAAACATAAATAAAGAAATATTTGTTAAATGCATAATAATGAGGTGAGCAACGGATCTGTTTCACCAACCAACTATTGTATTAATGTAATCATGTATTTACAGCCTTGAAAAACGGTAAAAATTATCCGGAACGTTGTCGAAGTTGTTGAGAATTCAACAAAACAAGACAATAAAATACATTCCGAATTCTTGTTACTTATCAAATTAATTATAAAATATTGATTAGTGTAGGGATTCGGTATAAAGGCAAAAAGTTCTTTAATCTACAGAATGATTCACTGACGCAACAGTTTCGGAGACCAACTGTTTCCTGCTTCAGGATATAAAAGAACATGACGAAATTTCAAGACAAAAACCACTCATACAAGAACTCACCGTTACAAATCTATCATCTTAAAGACTTTAAAATGTGTCTTTAAGATAATAGATTTATAACGGTGATTTCTTGTATGAGTGGTTTTTGTCTCGAAATTTCGTCATGTTCTTTTATAGCCTGAAGCAGGAAACAGTTGGTTTCCGAAACTGCTGCGTTAATAAATCATTCTGTAGACTAAGCAAGACAATCCATGGTGTAATAAAATATGGATCTAATTAATCAACAAATACGTTGAATGTTTCACGAGTTATAGGCACGAAGCTTTCTTGCTGAATTTCACCCAGAAAATATGTTGATTTCGTTACTAAGGCTCGTAGGAGGATAAACACCACAGAATATTTACATACAGTTAATATATCGGGTGCCCCAAAATCGGGTTCACCCCCTAAAGTTCCTAATTTTTCAAGACATTGGTTTCAAATTTTCGACATCGATACAGCAGATTGATTCTTATCGATTATGGTACGCAAGGTGTCTATGAGCGAAACTTTCGATTTTCTATTATGAACTTGTTTTTTCATATTCGTATATTATATACATTGATTTTTGAGTAAAATGTCGTCGACACGAAAATAAAATGAAGAAAAAAGTTTTTATTTTTTATATCAGATCGATTGGAATTCTGGATACATCAATCATCGCGGTTAGGTATTATAAATCATTAAATATTTTTTCACTCACTATTTACCATTAAGGCAGACGTATCAAGTATTTCGCTTCAGTCTCTTGTGAGGGAAGAGCCTTCTGCTCTAACTTTGATAATACTCCGTCTTGGTTTATGGAATTTTGCACTCATACTCTTCGCTCATGTAGTAGTTGGATTGAGGAATAATTTCAGATATTCACAAATTATATTTTTGTGATAAAAGGTAAGAAATCGAATGCCCTATCGAAATGTGGATAGAAAGTATTGTTTCTACAGTTGGAAAATAAGTTAATTCATTTCTATATCCAAAGAATGTATGATCAAGGAATATGCTTTCAAAATTTCATAAATCTTGACTCAGTATAATTAGAGTAAGAGCATAAGGCTCACCATCTGCATGGTACTTAAAACAAAATACGTGTAACTTCTGTTCAATCAATCTTTTCCTAGTGGAAAATAATTTTAAATATTTTAATAATGTCAGAAATTCATATATCGAGCATTACTATCAAAATGAATTCGAAACAAAAAAAAATTCTTTCATTGAATTTTTTTTCAAAACAATTTTTTCTTTTAACAACATTTCACTCAAAATTCAATGTAAAATTCGATTATGCAAAAATATATAGCGGTTCATATAAGAAAACGGAAGGTTACGTCCACTTCCGGTTAAACCGGAAGTCATAGACACACATTCATTATTTCAGTCGATGGGAAGCAATCTGTATAGTCCGGTCAATTTAGACAATTGAAATGAAGAAATATTCAGGGCAGGAAAGCCATCAAATCCCTCAACAACATTTTATGGGATCAGAAAATCAGCAAAGAGAATAAACACCGAATATACAACACAATAGTTAAGAGTATCGTAACTTATGGCAGTGAAGTATGGCAATTGAAACAACGAACAATGAAATATCTAGAAGCCACAGAAATGGACTATTGGAGACGAGCGGCGGGAAGATCTAGGTTGGAAAGAATAAAAAATGAGAGAATCCGCGAAATCATGGGTGTAAAACAAACCATAACCGAAGAAGTGAGAACAAGGCAGCTGAGATGGTATGGACACGTACAAAGAATGACACCAGACAGACTCCCAAAACAAATATTGGAATGGGTACCTGAGGGCAGAAGGAAGAGAGGAAGGCCAAGGAAAAGTTGGAGGGAAGGCATCGATAAAGAAATGCAGGAAAGAGGGCTTGAAGAAGGCCAATGGAATGATCGTGACGAATGGAGACTAGGTATCGGAAGACGTCGGAGAACGTTAGAAAACCGATAGATATATATAAATGAAGAAAATTCCGACAGAGCCAAATCTTCGTAGAGACCTCAGGTTTACCACAAGGAATAAAGTGTCAAAAGTCCCAATCAGACTTATTCGGGGCCCTAGGTAAAAATTTTAGGTTTTTGGATTTTTCTCGAAAACGGTAAGTTTAATCGAAAAAGTACCTAAGAGCAAAGTTGTAGATCTTAAGATTTTTTATAAAAATGGTCCTCATAATTTTTCCTCTAAGACCCACTATTTTCCAGATATTGCGCTTGTGAGAATCATGTTCTACATAGTATTCACACATATGCAACGTATATACATATTTAGGTACTCAAGCAAGCAAAAATGCCTACTCGTGTCTCTTTTATGTATACATTATACTATTCTAAGAAAATATACGTTATTGATGGGGGATATCTGCACATCACGTTGTGTGGAATCGAGAAGAAACCTTTAACGTAATTTTTGAAAAATATGTTCAGTATTCACGTAGACATTAAGGTCATACAGTTACGGTAGTATTTGATGAACAACGTCGTCGTACTGCAAAAACATGGTCAGGTACCGACATAATGTTTGATGAATTTATGACAGTTCCAGTAAACCAACAACTTTTTTTTGCAAACATAAATAATAAATCTCGTTTTATTTCCATGTTGAGTAACAAATTAACAGCTGAAAATATTGCCGTGAAACAAGCTCCGAATGACGCTGATGTCCTCATAATTGAAACAGCAATAGAACAATGTAATGCAAGAAATACAACTATTGTAGTGGGTGAAGATGTTGATTTGTTAGTACTACTCACTGCAAGGACTCCATCTGATAAAGTTATTTACTTTTTAAAACCTGGGAAGGCGCAGCAACGGACAGAAATATATTCTTCTAAAAGTTTATCAGCTTATCCAAAATGCCAAAACTATATTTTATTTTTACATGCGATAACCGGATGCGATACTACGTCAGCAATGTTTTGAAGGGGCAAAAATTCAGTATTAAAATTATTTGAAAAAAAAGATTTGATTGACTGCGCAAAAGTATTTACAGAAATTAATTCTTCACCTCAAATACTAATTACTAAAGGAATTCGGTTTCTCCTTGCGGATTATGGAGCTCCAAAAAAAATTGATTGCATAGATACGTACAGATATTTAACATTTGTAAAAAACACACGAAACAAAAAGCAAGTACAACTATCTTGTCTTCCTCCATCATCGGCATCTGCTACTCAACATTTGTTCCGAGTATACTATCAAGTTCGGACATGGCAAGGCAATGAACTGAACCCTGAAGACTGGGGTTGGAAATTGATAAATAATACTTTGGAACCGATTCGAACTTTACTGCCCCCTGCTCCAGAAAAACATCTTAACACTATTTTTTGCAATTACAAGAAAGGTTGTAGTGCCGAATGTGGCTGTAAAAAAGTAGGGTTGCAGTGTTCTCCCGCGTGTACCAATTGCCAAGGTGTCTCTTGCTCAAATGTTCAATTAAATACAAAAGAGGAAGATTCATGTGATTTTGGTGAAAAGACAACTGATTCATATTCATTTGAACAATTCCTAAGCATTCATCAACAGGAAAGAGGAGAAGAAGAACAAGAAGAAATTGAAAAAAACATGATTGTTAAAGTAATAAAAAAAAATTAGAACGACAGTTAAACTCAGTAACACATATCAATAATCTTCATACTATTAAATAATTATTGTCCTTGAAAATAACGTCATAAAGGTTCGTGGAATAGGCCTACCGGGGATACCACGTTAAAAACGCTGCAAATTTTACACAAGGGTTTATTATTTTCTCAATTTAATAACCCAATACCATTGATATCTCAAATAAATCGTATATATTAATTATAACTCATTGGGTTTCCACCAAACGAAAATCAATTCCATGAAGAAATTCATGTGAAATATTTAAATTCAATAGTAACTACAAAATTATCCACGTCGAAACCAAAAGTACCTACATAACTCCTAGAGTCGTTAGAAATCAATAGGTACAACACTCGCAAAATCCTATTGAATGAACAAACAGATGTGAATAGCTCTCTTCTACTGAATATTTTTCTGTAACCTAAAAACCCTGTGGCAAACCCCAATTTATACCTACTCTCACTTTTACGCTTTGGTATAATTATTTAGGCACGTTCCGGACCATATTTAAACCTTGTTGTACTACCATTGTATAAAATTATACAATGGTACTACATACCATCAGTCAGTAAAATGTAGATACATGAAGAAGTTATATTAAAGCGAAAGATTTTTAGCAACTTTCTTCGTGTTTTTTTGTGATTCCGGGGTATTACTATGAGATGGAGTTTTTATGTCCGACTGATCATCAGAATTATCAGTCCTGTCACCGATACAATCAATTACCGTATCCATGTTGTCTGTCTCATCTAAATATATTCCCGAAATATGGTAGATAAACCTATTCACTAAGGTATCAACATATAACGAAAATTTTGCTGGAAAGAATTGAAAGAATCACTTTATAATGAAGCTTGGAGGAGGTTATTCATAAAAATCTTAAATATTTTTTATTCCAAATCACATTTCCTATGAAATATTGGAGTTGAAAAATAAGAAAATTATCTTGGTGTTGAGTTTTCTTAAAAAACTACTTTACAAAGGTCAAGTCACCTTGTTGTTTCTTTCGTTAAAGTTAAGTTAAATATCCTAAAAATATTTTTTACTAATATTTTGCCAGTACGATCTTCACGATATTACCCATTAAATTGCGTGTCGGTAATACACAAATAGAAATGAAATTCAAATCAGAAAGCGTTTGCGCCTTTTGATATTTAAGGGAAATAACCTCAAAATTTAAAATGTCCACAAAATATTTCGCCAATATCTCTGCAAATAAATATGGTTTCAAAATGTTGACTAAGACCTGTACCAAATTATATTGAACTTTGATGAATAGCTTCCGAAAAAAATGTTTAGAAAAAATTAAATTTTTTTCCAATACAATTCTCACGAAATCATGCATTAAATTGAGCGTCGATATTTCACAACTAGTTATGATGTTTCAATTTGATCGCGTTAGTATTTCTTGAGAAACTTTCGGGAAAATTAACTTAAGCCCTCAAATTAACAAATACGTAAAACAAAATTCAAGATTTTCCGCTAATATTAAATGTGTGGATGTGATTCCTACTAGGATTCAACTTTGTTCTGAAAAATATCAATGAAATGAAAAAAAAACTCACCCGTCCTGAGCAACTTATCTGAAAAAAATTTTTCCACAGTGCATATATCCGATAAGAGTTCACTTGATTCACAAAATATCCAATACACAAACTGAAGACCTAAAGTTATTTTCAATAACTTTTCTGTAAAAATCAAATATATCGTGAACCTCTCAAGGTTGAATTCGACTGAATAATTCTAAAAGAGAAATTTCGTTCCGTATAGTTGTCAGATACACTCGACTAAGAGGGTGTGAAATCCCAACGTCTGTTTAATGTAAAAACGTCCAATTCAAACAAGTAGTTTGCGGACCTCCAGATGTTGAAACATGCGGAATATTCTAGTCTTCGGTCCCCGATACACACTCTTCTGAACAGGTCAATTATCGGCTCCTGCCTTAGTCTAAGGCTCGGCTCGTACCCTTAGTATTAGATTCTCGACAATTGATGAGATTTCCGGTTTGATAATTGATTTGTTTGCATATATCCTCCAATTTGTTTATCACATACATGCTCATTATCTTTTATATTCACCCCTATTTCAAAGTCTCAGTACGAAAAATATTGGATTTCGATTGAAACCAGTAACGGATATCCAAATGTTGACGATAATTGTACTACGCAATCCAAAATTGATGGAAACCTCCGATCGACCGAATATTTTAGAAATATTCATTATTTTAAATAACGCTTCTTAATTCGCGTTCTGCATGTGAAAGGGTTATTCAGTTACACAAGAGTATTTATTGAGATTTCAATGTTTCAAATGAATTTTTTCATGGAATTAGTTTTTGGGTTGTGAAAAACCAATGATTTATGAATAATATATAAGTTTTATTTAAGATATAATTGAGCTCCATGAAGAAATTTAATGTTTAATCCCGTAATTCGCAGGGTGATATCTATAAATAATAATTGTTATCCGAGTTTTTGTAGTTATGTTTCAGATATTAGGAGAGAAACCCCAAAAATATTTAATTTGAACTACTAACGATTATGAAATTGTCGAGAACATCGATGGGGCTTTGCACATTGTGTTTATAAAATAATTAACGAATCCGTTCGAAATTTCTCAATATATGTTGAAAATTTGGTAACAATGTTTTCATCTACTTTCAACTATATGATTCTGGATGAAAAGTTAACCGATTTTTTCACTGAACTCCAATCTTAGAACCGAATGCGATGATTCATTCTCGGGATTATTGGAAATTTGCAGCCTTTTTCTTTGTAACTCAGGGACTACTGGTCGGATATCATCCGGGTGAAAATTTTTAGGTTGAGTTATGCAACAGTAATCAACGTTGAGAATTTCACAAAAATTCGGTGGTAAGTTTTCGAGAAATAATTTTTTTTCCCTCCAACCCCCAATTTTAAACCCTTAGGGTATACCAATCCTGCTGAAAAGCTTGGAGGATCAGTCCCGAGCGACACATGATTTTTCTACCAATTACGGATTTCGGTTCAGTACTTTCCGAGAAAAGCTCCGGACAGCGGACGGCGGACGGACGGATTTTTTTTTATTCGTTCATTCAAATCTACATACTCCAAAACGTAAACTGTGAAATTTTCAGGGGGGGGGTAAATTTTTTTTTTTGGTCGATCACTAAGGTTTATTATTTGATTTTATCAAATAATAAACCAAAAACGCGCCGAGTACACTACCTAAAGGGTGGTGAGGAAATGTGTGCATATTATGTAGAACGTGATTCTTACAAGCGCAATATCTGGGAAATAGTGGGTCTTAGAGAAAAAATCATTGAGACTATTTTTATAGAAAATTTTAAGGTCTACAAATTTACTCTGAAATACTTTTTCGATTAAATATACCGTTTCCGAGAATAATCCAAAAAACCTAAAATTTTTACATAGGGCCCCGAATAAGTCCCTTGGCGCACATGGGACTGATTGGGACTTTTGACACTTTATTCCTTGTGGTAAACCTAAGGTATCTACGAAGATTTGGCTCTGTCGGAATTTTCTTTATTTGAGCACTATTTTTATGTCTAAATTGACCGGACTAGTAGTATCAATCTCCAGAACTTAAATACGATATCTTCAAGAATGTAGATTTTTTGTGGGTAAACCTGATTGCTGTGGCACCCGATATAGTCTTTGATGAATACTAAATTGTGTCCATTTAATTGCGAGTTTTTGCGATTTGTGGCACCGAATGCATATATCATACCCGTCAACACCCAGTATATATATCATACTATGCAAAATGAAAGAAATATCCAATCCTACCGTCATGTTTCTAATATTCATATTTTTCAAACCTATTGTGCATACCAATTTCGAAATATCCATAGAAAAGAACCTATTATTATTCGAAAATTACATTGATATTCATTTTTTTATCTTTTTTAGATATGAAAATACCATACATCAATCATGCTAATGCTACGAAGGTCGAAAAAAACAAATCAACAAATTATGTGAAAAATATCGTTGTTTCTGATAAAAAAAGTGTTGAAAAGATATAACTTGAATTTTCAAGCCATAATTCATTCTTTCAATTTTTCATGGTGCTTCATATACCTCATCATAAACTTCAACATTCAGTGGTCTAAAAACAACTGAGCAAATACTTAATCCGATTAATCACTATTCAACGATCATGAGCCACAATTGGATCGTTTCGGTTCTAGGTAAGCTATTGATTTTTCAGAGTAGTACTTGCCTAATATTGAATTATTTCAGTGATTATTTTCTCCTCCATTTCTCACGGTTGGAATTATAAAGAACAAGGTAAGTTTATCTAAAATGCCTAATGTTTTTTGTATTTGTATATACCGCGTTCAGATATTGCTGAACAGTATTGAGCATTATATTTAACCGTTCCGATTTTTCTGAAATTTACTGGCAATGATTTCGCGCCACCTTTCTCAATACCCTATTGGAGAATAGAAACACAGATCAACCAGATGAACCCCTCGCGTCATTTACTTAGGAAATATATGTCAACACACATATGAGCGTGAATCGAGCTAATTAGAATTTTAGCAGGCGTTCGGAGTGCTTTGGGGTGCCAATCAGATTGCAGATATAGGATTACTTCACTCCCGCCGCTTCTGGACTCGCTTGGGTTATGCAAACAAACGGAAATGAATTTTTTTTCTATTTATTTGATGAATAATTTCGTATTTGTTCCATTTTAGATTAAAATCCTAACAGTTTTCACAACAAAATCAATTGTTTAGTCATCACTGAGGTTATATTTTAGGATGACAGTCCTCATTATATAATCTTTCAATTGCACAAGAACAAGAATTGGAATGAAATTGAGGAGGACTCATTTATAATGTTTATTTTCTATAATATAAGGAAATCTCAACTGAAGTGAAAGAATGTCAATCCATTATTCAATTGAAACGATGTGGTGTCTAATAGAATTGTATATGATTGAACAACTACAAGGATTGGAATCGAACAAAGTTGGTCTATTCATAGTTTGATTTCATGTTGAAATTAATCTCATTTTAAGTATCAAAACCTATACATTTTCCAGTCATAACAATAGTATGTTTCTGTTTGCATGATAAATTGATTTCAAAGAACAAGTTTCTGCCAAAAAAATACCTTTTCTTATATATGTTCTTTATTGATAAAATAGTGGAGCAAATATGGATTATATTCAACTTCCTGAATTTATTTATGTCGAAAACAGTGTCAGGAACAGTCTGGCAGACTTTACATAGACATGGTATATTCACCACAATCTATGTATTGACAACTTAACGATTCACATATACTAACTGACACAGAAACTGCAACACCCAGAAGGAGCTGCTTAAATTTAAAATTTTTTTTGGTGAAACATAGATAGTATAGCAAGGATGGCAAGAGAAAATTTGTAGAAAAAAATCGTGAAGGTTTTTTCATGGAAACATTTTTTGCTACTTGAATATTGTAGTCGTTTTTGCAATTTTTTTTAATTCAACAACCAACCAGCTTTTCGAGGAAATCTAAAGTAGATTTCTAGTTGTTGTTAAAATGCCTAGAGCACGTGTACGCGGAATCTATCGCCAGCTAAGTGAATTTGAAAGAGGTCGAATTATTGGTCTACGGGAGACGGGGTTGTCATTTCGAGAAATCGCTAACCGTACGAACACAAATCCAACTACTGTTATGATATGTTGTCAAGCGTGGTTTGATAATGCCCAAAATCGAAGAAGGGTAGGCACCGGACGTCGAAGAGGCACAAATGTAGTTCAAGAACGACGTCTAATACTTATGGCCATTAGAGACCGATTTGAGACAACTCGATATTTGGCTGATGGGTAGTTAGGAGAACGAGGCCATCCTATGCAGAAAACGACTACATTGGAATGTGGAATGGCATCAGGTCGTCTTTTCTGATGAATCTCGATTCTCCTTGGGTGCACATGATGGCCGAAGAAGGGTAAGACGACGTCGGGGAGAAAGACGTGATTCTCTGGCTCAACAATCCAATATTTCAGCGAAATAATGCTCGACCTCATGTTACCAGAGTTAGTTTAAACCTTTTTGAAGCGACCCATGTGAATCTTTTGCCATGGCCGCCCACATCCCCCAATCTTTCGCCCATAGAGCTTGTTTGGGTCATCATGGGCTTGGGAATTTAACCCAGCCTCCACGGATTTTGGCGGCTCTAAGACATGAAGTACAGGTTTGGGATATAGTATCCCTCAAGAAGAAATAGACCATCTTTTTGTGCCTCAATGCCAAGACGTGTTGAGGAGTTTATAGATAACCGCGGTGGCCAAACACATTATTAACAAATAACATAATCAGAAGGACGAATATCTGTCGATAAATCAACAAATATTCCCACTTGATCAGAGCTAATCATCCAATCAACCGTAACATCTACACGGAAGAAGCGGGTCCAAGGAGAATGACTACAGCTGTTTTACTGATCGTCAGGTCAACTTACCTTGGATAAAACCGCGAAGGGAATCTCTATACTTGTCACCTTTCAGATGGACCACTGCAGTATAACTACGCACAGCGTGCCATCTTTCAGGAGCATCTTGCGAATCCCACCTTCGAGTGCAGAATACTTTGATCGATGTGCATGGCGATCATCCTTTAGTCGCATTAGGTCGCTGGTTCTGCGATATTGCAGATTTACAAATACCGTCACGACCTTAGATCCTTTGTCTCACGACATTGGAAACACTCGGTTCATGTGGATTCCCACAAGACGAGAAGGTCCAACATCTAACAAAGATAGGAATTTGGATGTTGGTCGTTTTCGTCTTGTGTGCAATATCGCAGATATAGCGACCTGATGCTACTAAAGGATGAACGTCATGCACATCGATCAAAGTATTCTGCACTCGAAGGTGGCATTCGCAAGATGCTCCTGGAAGATGGCGCGCTATACGTAGTTATACTGCAGCAATGAACTCTATATTATATACCTGGGAGGTACCCGTTTTGAGCGATAAGTGAAGCCAATTCGTTGCTTATGCAACCCGCGAAGTGGACGGGTATCTATCTCTTTCTTCCTCATTGCAGTAAAGGGAACTCTGTCGCATTTATTCTAAATCTTTTTAATTTTTCATTTCAAATCAGGAGAACCTGAATTTTGTTCTGACTAATTCGCGAGGAAGGCAGGATTGTAGAAGATCGCACATGTTCAAGTGAAATTTCCACTTAGTGAGCGGTTTTTCTGGGGCATAGCGCGTTATCATCCTTCGTAAATTTGCGTTTTTTTGCCGAAAATGGTTCCAAGCGACCAGGTTGGACTCACTGATGAAGAGTTCAATGTCAAATTGAATTATATTCAGCCGCCAGTTGACACGATAACTAATTACTGAGAAAAGCTATAGCGACTTAAAAAATTCAAAATAAGGTCGTTTATGGGCAAAATTTACCTAACAATTTCGAAGTTATATCCATTTTAAATATATTATTTAATTTCCTCTATATCTCAAGAAGAACTGATGCGATCAGATTAATACTTGCTAACTGATTGCATGAAGAATCGTTAAAAAAATATTTTTTTCGGAAACTATCAATGAGATTTCAATTAAACTTGGCGCATACCTTGAAGTCGAATCTGAACAGCAATGTTCGAAATTTCAGCTCGATTCGACACACCTTTCTAAAAATATCGGAAAAAAGTATGTCAAATTTCGCATTGGCAATGAATTTTAACCAGCGCTTAAATTCATGTCTTCAAGTCAGTGCTTTTCGAGAAGTATTTTCCTATATTCCTATTGTTTAAATTTATTGAAATAATGATGAAAGTATCGTCAATCGACAATGCACAGCTCACACCAACATAATTCTTCACTTTTTGAACCACACGCGTTGAAGGCAGAGAAAGTAATAATGGCATATCAGAGAAAAATAGATATTAATTTTCAAAAATATTACACTTTCTAAACGATGTAATACCCAAACTACCTGAATTTCCAAGTAAAACCAAATTTGAGCCGTTAAACACCATTTACTTCAATGGGTGTGACAGGGAGAGGTTACAGTAATTAGCGCTATCTTTGTTTCGTTGCCCCTTGTTACGCTTTAAGCTTAGTTGAAGAAGGGTCGGGTCCTTTCCAGGTAGTAATATAGAGTTCTATGTACTGCAGTGGTTCATCTGAACGATGACAAGTATCGAGAGATCTCTCTGCGGTTTTATCCAAGGTAAGTTTACCTGACGATCAGTAATAACTGTGAAACAGCTGTAGTCATTTTCCTTGGATCTGCTTCTTCGGTGTAGATGTTTTGGTCGATTGGATGATCACCTCTGATCAAGGGGGAATATTTGTTGATTTATTGACAGATATTCCTTCTTGTGATCATGTTATTTTATTATTACTGGAGCTCTTTCTTCATCATTAGACCAAATACTATTATTAACAAATTCAATAAAAAAAATTGTCGACTCTCCGTTTTTTTTCTCAAAATTTTAATCATTCAATCCTTGCTATATTATCTATGTTTAAAAAAAAATAAAATTTGAACAGCTCCTTCTGGGTGTTACAGTTTTTTTGTCAGTAAGTAGGTATATATGTATAAGTAATAATTGAAAGTATTATGGCAATCATGAAACGATGCAGTTTTCGAAGGAATTCCTTTTCTTTTTTATAAATTTTAAAGGTTTCTTTCTCCTTACACATTGATTCGATTGTATTCACACATATTAAAAAAGGCTTGCAATGAAATAGAACACACCGAAACTCCCGCAATATTCTGAGGGGTTTCCTAAAGACCTATAAGTGTCAGTCACTAAAAAGATTCTCTGATTAAGGAAAACTGGTTTCATAAAATTTTTCCAAAATTTCTATTTACTCCATCCGAGTTCTTCGACTTATTTCTACAGGAGTTTTAGATGTGACAAATCACTCGCTTTGGTATTAGAGATTTGCTTTTCAAATGGTTTCACCTAAAAATCTTAGTCTGATTTTGATTCCTGAATCCCGACAAATCCGTTTCAATTTTAGATATTTGAAAGTCAAGTATTCAATTTGACAGCAGTTTTGAGGAAGAAGAAAGTGTGGTTATGTCTGTAATTTTTCTCAAGGTAGGAAAGACGCGGTTCCCGCAAACGATGAAGTGATTTGTCCTGTTGGTCTGTGCTAGAAAATTCCTGATGCTACTGCCATAGAAGCGGTCGTACAGCTCCACTCTCCCTCCCCTAAGTTGGTCTTAAACGACTAACTCAGTGATGACGAATCCGGTGTCAAAATCGATTTTGTCCGGCCGGCCGGATAACTGTCCAAAAGAAGCAAGCTAGCGACTTGAAACTTTCAGATTAGGTCGCGCATTGTAGTGCGGTGGTTAAGTGCGTTAATGGGACAAATCTTAATCAACGACTTAGGAGCTCCATATTTGTAGAGTAGGTTGAGGGCTTTATTACGAAGGTCGAATTCATGAATGGATGAAATCCGCCCAATGATTCCGAAGATATACCCATTCAAAATTTTATTTTTCCAATATTTCCAAAAATGCAGATTAGATCGAAATGAAATCCGATAGTTTATCCTAGAAACCTAGAAAACCACTGCCGTGAAGGCAGCAGCTTTTGCGCGCATGTTCAGATTCGTTGCCAAAGCGGTCATCTCCATTGAACATGCGCACAAAAACTGCTGCATTCACGGCAGTGCTTTTCCACGTTTTTTTCATTGAAAAGTATATAATAAAAACGATGTATTCTTATCATCGTGATCTCGTCATGATTGAATGAAAAATGTAGACTGAAATGAATAGAGTGTTCAAAACAATTCCACTACCATTTATAGAACAACTTCAGGTTTGCCTTCTCTAGGAGATTCCACATATTTTTCTATGAAAGGAGAAACGAACATTCAAATATTAAATCCATACTACAATACATCCAGTGCTATCATATAAGGAAAGAAAAAGATCATCATAATCAACAAGATCCTTTTGACTGAAAGTACGAATACACATTCATTTTCAATTTGCCGACACACTTCATTAGAAGTTACTTTTGATAGTACTGGTTCAGTAAACTATTATTGATAGACTGGTTCAGTAAACTATTATTGAAGGAAAATATCGGTATACCCGTTTCGATATTTTCCTTCAATAATAGTTTACTGAACCAGATTTGGTTCCGATATTGCTTAATATTATCAACTGTCAACAGTAATTTCGGAACGCGATCATATTGACATTCTACCCTTTCCGTTAATTTTTTCTTCATTTTCTAACCACTAGATTGACAGGAAATTCTGCAGTCAGTTGCACGTTAGTATGTGTTACGAAGTTTCAATCTGATTGCATGTGTTCTTTTTGAGATATTGCGGAAATAACTTTAAAATTCCAAATAATAACGAAATTTGGCATATTTTTTTATTATATCTCCGAAGCTAAATATCGGATCGATTGGTCACGATATTGCTTACTATTATCATAGTATAAGGGCCGGTTTCTAAAGCTTCAGGTTACGTTTCGGTTATGCAGCGGTCAGATAAATCGCTACCTCTCAGTTACCCGCGTTTGGGTTTTTTTCACAGAAATTTAACGGACAGTTGGTAAACTAGACCTTTTTGGGAAATTTAGGGTTGAACGAATGGTAAACGTGTCATATCTATCTTTTCAATGCTATTTTTATTCAGTTTTCACACAACAGATGTTCGCTGTTTCACTTGTTTCTAATCTTGTCCAGTGTTTAGGTACCTATTTCACTTAGTTTGAAACAACTTTCAAGCCAAAGAAAAGGTCAGCAAGTGGGAATGAAAAGAATGAAATTGCCTGAAATGGAAATCATAATGATATGGAAGAAATTCGGATGAATGATAATGAATAACAAACTGTTTGAGCTATATAAGAAATGGAAAATTTTGTTTCATTTTATTTCCGAAATTGCCTGACTCTAGAGTATCAAATATTTTGATAAGGTATCAATAGCATTCCATAATGATATTTTTTTCAACCAGTAACGTTAGTTCATTCACGATTTATTGCAGACACAAAAAGAAGTTACATATTCTTATACCACTACTATAAACATTCTGATGTAACATTATTCGCTGCTACCCACGAATTCAAAGAACGAAATCGATTATTTTCCATTTGTTGGTAGCATCAGACACTATGATTGAGTTTAAAAGTATCGATGTTTTCTTTCTTATGAAATGTTTTTTTTCATATTTGAAAATGTGAGATTTTAATAAGAAATTGATAGGAATACGAAAGAATTTTTTCAGATAAGCGAGAATAACCATAAAAAAAAATATTATCATGATTTAACTTATAATTTATTCGCTCTTCACATTATAATCACCAAACTCCTCTTTCACAAAATCTATCGAATTATTATCGGATCTATCATCAAATTTATCAGTCGAATTCATTTCTGTCGGAAAAAGACAGTCAAAATTAATTCAGCATCGGGTTCAAGGATACTTCAAAATGTCAAAAATAGACAAGAACGTTTCATAACTGACAGGTGATAGCAATAACCGTCACTTCAAGCGGGTGGCAAATTTAGCTTCTGGATAAGAAGCCTTTACCTGAATGTGAAAAAACCGAAATTTTATCAAACTGACGGATAACGTCTACCGGCCCTAAGGGCCAATTGCACCGTTTTCGTCTTAAGCTTCAGTTAGTTAAGCGACGATAAACTTATTAAGCTCTGGTTTAAATATTCGGCTTGCACCGAGGCTGAATGCAACTAGATTAAAGTTAATCTACAAATCTGCTCTTAGTTCTGCATCAGGCTTTAAACATTATTCAAATTTATAGTTATATACTCAAGTAAACTTATATTATATATCATAAGATTTGAGCTTCTGCATGGAATTCCAATCCTGACGTTTGTAAAATGAATAAATAAATAGTATTGATTTATCCGAAACAACTTTCGGATAAGGAACGGCTCACCTAAGGATAGACTTTTTATTGAATCATTTTGTTTGTAATAAGTATATTATGAATTGAGTTAATTTTGGGTCGAATATAGTGAAAACTCTAATGTGAGATCCGCAGAATAAAAAGTATTCTATATAAATATTGAAGTATCATGTATGGATGGATTGATGAAGGTGTACGTTTGAAGATCGACTAACACGAGGATGCAATTTCTTTTACATTAATTCGTTTGTAGTTATATTTTGAGTCCAGTTAATATATAATCGAGGAGAATGATAAATAAAATAGTACTGAAGAATCTTCATGAAACTAAGGTTTTTCATTCCAAATATGTCTTCGATTTCATTCTAACTTTATCATTTCAAATAGTTGAAGGCTTCTAAGAAATGTCATTGAGTTTACGAACGCAATGGAAATACTGATGTTAATTCTGTATGCTTTAAAAGATACGAATCAATGCCTACTGATGTCATCATCTCTATATATCATTTTCCATTAATATCATCTGAAATTCAATAACTTTTAATCAAAATTTGATTATCAAATCCATTAACTCGTACGAGTTCTTCATGAATGTCCAATGTAAACAAAAAAAAATGTAAACAAACTGGAGGTTACGTCCAGAAAAATGTCAAACTTGTGCGAAAGTAGGGTTAGATTTCGAAGCTTACCATTAATCCTTCTTTTAAACCCCCAAATTCCAGGGCTTAAATTTAACAGTCAGTTAAGGCCATTAAACGAGGATTTCGTGACGGTGCAAGATAATTTTTTTACCTAATCCTTGGTTATGGTCTTAATCTATGGTTTTGTAATACGGTGCAAGTGGCCTTAACAATGCTATTATTAACTGTCACCAGTAATTTCGGAACGCGATCATATTCTCATTCTACCAGTGGCGGATTAACCGGTATGCTTATGCGTAGGGCCCCAAGGTCAACAGGGGCCTCCAATCGAATGAATTAATGAACATTTTTTTCAGAATACAAAAAAGCAAGTTGAAATGAAGAATAACGTGAAACTTGTCAGTCTCACGGAACAAATAAAATTAATTTGAAATTAGCAAAAAACGCGTGTAAAATTGATTTCGATTTCTGGCATACATATATTAAAAAAGTAATAGAAATTAAAACGAGAAAGAAAATCCGAACCGTTAATAACGAATTCAGGAAGCTCGTTACTACTGTTGAAAATTCGAATCCCATAGTTAAACATTCACGAGACACCGCGAACGAACAGAAACATATGGTTATTAACAATTCGGGCCTTAATTTCACGGAGGAAGAAATTCAGTTCCTGAGCAAAGGGCTTAAATAAAGTATTTTCCCGGGAAACATAGATTTCGAAACCTTCGTCGATGAGATTGAAAACGCCATATTTAGATTGCCGCAATCTGAACAAAATTTAGTCCGAACTGAATGTAAAAAATCTTTCTTGATGAAACTGAAATCTCAAACCGTAAAAAACAAAAAAGATAGTAACAATAAAATTATCCAATCGCTTAGAAACCAACCGTGTTTTTATTTGAAATCGTACAAGGGCAACTCGGTCGTGATCATTTCCAAATCAGAGTACGTGAAGTCAGTAAACAAACTTATTGAGGAAGGACCCTACGTGAAAATAAAACTGAACCCTCTCAAAAAATGCGTGATTAAATTCAACGTGACCCTTAAAGAATGCACACATATATTGAAGCCGCAAGAGATTTATAGATTAAAAGTAAAAAACCCGAATCTACCACGTATGTACTGCTTGCCAAAAATTCACAAACCGGGAAATCAAATGAGAACAATAGTTTCGAATATAAACGCTCTGACTTACAACATCGCGAAATGGTTAGTTAACAAATTCAACTCACTAGGATCTCCACCTTCCCTTTCAATCAAAAACTCGCCGGAATTAGTAGAACAGTTGAAAAGGTATAACGTAAGTCACAACGACCCTTTAATATCCTGGGAAGTCGTATCATTATTTCCAAATACCCCAGTCGATATCGCGTTAAAACAATTAGAAGAATGGTTGCTCGAATTGAATCTTCCTCGGAAAGAAGTCGATGAGTTGCTGATGTTGACCTCCCTTTGCATGGAGCAGAATGTCTTTTCTTTTGATGGTAAGTATTTCCAACAAACATTCGGTACGGCCATGGGAAATCCGCTCTCTCCTTTTTCAGCTAATTTTTTCCTCGATAAATCAGAGAAGAAATTAAAGAAATCTAATAGAAATTTTCCTAAATTTTGAGCCCGATTCGTCGACGACGTCTTTGCTATAGTCGACGAAAATTTTGATGTAGAAGAATTCACCGATATAATGAATAGTCAATACCCTTCCATTAAATTCACGTACGAATTCGAAAACAACGGTTCCCTTCCATTTTTAGACTTAAAATTATCTAGAGACCACACCACAGCAATTAGTTTCGACTGTTATATTCCGGCCGACTCAGTGGCACCCTGGTCCATAAAACAGCCAGCTTACACTTTTTGATTGATCGTTTATTCGGGATGCCGGTCAGTGAAATTAATTTCAACAAAGAACAAAGCAAAACTTTTCAAATTGCTGATTACAACGGTTACAATAAACACTTAGTACGAAAATTGATTAGCAAACATAAAAATAAACAATTTTTCAGAGACATAACTTTAATGAAAGAAACGGGAGAAGATCACTGTTTCAGGGCATTTACGTATCACCCTGAAACCTACAAGAAACGTATTAACATTTTCAAAATAGTAACAACTATTAAATTAGCTTTCACAACCGCCACGAAAACCAGACAACTTTTGGGAAATACGTTTGATAAAATTCCGGATGAACTAAAATCGGGCATATACGAAATAAAATGTCCAGACTGCGACAAATCCTACATCGGACAAACAGCGAGGAACATCAACACGAGATTCAAGGAACACATATCCAGTAACCATATCCGTAACAACCATCCTGACAAATCGGCGGTTTCGAATCACGTTTTAACAACCGGTCATTTAATTTCAGAAAAATCCGTAAAGCTATTAAAAAGCTCGGACAAAATTTACCTAAACACTCTGGAAGGTATACATATGTTCAGGAGAAAAGACAGATTGCTAAACAATGATCTCACCCCCATTAGTAACCCATTATTCCAAATATTTACCTGACTCATCCTTGATAGCCCAGCGCTACACTAATGACCTCAACAACCCTTTCCCATTGGTCCTGTATACCATCCTCTCACTAATGCAACAGGTGCGCTTGCAATGTAGTTGGTAACGATATGTCTTTGGCAAAGAAAACTTGGTTTCCGAAACGTGCGTTAGACGCAGAAAGTTTAAGTGGATTAGAGAGTAGTTACACACTGTTTTGTTAGTAGTCTCACGGAACGCAACCAGACCCAGAGCAAAATTCAGCTGTAAAAAAATCTAGAAAAGCACTGACGAGAAGTCAACAGCTTTTACGCGCTGGTTCACATTGCGAAATGGTGACTCAGAAATTGCAGTGAGATTTTGATGATAAACACTTTCAAAAAAAAAAAATTTTTTTTCGAATTTTTCCATGGATAATTCTTCTGATTGACACTGTTCATCTTCCAACCAAGTTTCATTTCGATCAGACAAATATTTTTCGAGTTATTGAAAAAACAAAATTTCAAATGGCTGTAGCACAAAAACCATTCGGCAGATTTGGCGCATTGACTAACTTAACAGAGATATTCAGGATCTTAACCTAACCTGGAAATTTCAAGACTCTAGGTCCTTTCTTACGGGAGTTACAGCACACACGGTCGGACAGACAGAATCAATTTTGACCACGGATTCTTCATCAGTGTGTCCAACCTAGTCGTTTTAGACCAATTTCGGCTCAAAATTCGAAAATGACAGACATCGGGACGGAATGATAACGCGCTGTTTCCCAGAACAAGCGCGTAAAAATATCATCATATCAAAGGTTTCGCTTTCGCATGTTTTTTCCAATAAATCTTATCTGCCAGCAATAAATTTCCGAAAGGGTGCAGTAAAGTAGTCGAATCCCTTTGAAATCTAGCTACATGCCACCTTCAGTATTGTGTGGAGAGAGTGGTGCAAAATGCGTGACACTTATTTGACACAGATTTCAGAAAACTGAACTGATGTGAAGTCAGGAGCTTTTACGCTCTTGTTCACATTCGAAGCCATTTCCTCAAGATATTTTGCATGCCCCTTCCGCCGTCAGTTTTCAACCAAGTGCAGAATTTCGATTCACACACTTCTTTCTGCATTATTGGTAATACTGGGAAAATAAATTTTTGAATGGATATATCTTCGAAATCAATGGGGGGACCTTCAATTAACCCCCAAATCTGCTATAAAAATATCGAGTCGAGGTCGGCCTAACTGCCAACCGTATGATGAGAATCCATTCAGAAAATTAATATTTGTTGAACCGGTTTAATTACAAAAGTCGAATTCGATAAAATGGTAAAATCATCCAAAAGTTCCGCATATATTTCCATTCGAGATTTCATCATTTCAGTATTTTTTGAGTAACTCTGTAAATAACAACAATACCTATTGAATAACCGAGAAATTTGACGTAATTTTCCCCAATATCTCCGAAGATGAATATCGGATGAAACTGAACTTTGAAACACTGTTGTAAATTACTGACCAAGTTTCTGCCAATTTTGTTGAAATCTGATGAATAGTTCCCAGTAAAAAGAATTTTCAACAAAAACTTCCAACTACTAATAATAATATATAAAAAATAATATTTCGAATACTTTTCAACAATTTTCCACCCCTATATACCTATATACGGTCTTCACGTGCATTAAGTCGTTCGTTGGTATTCTCCAACTTACAACATAGTCTAAATCTGATCGCGTATGTTCTTCAGATATTGAGGAAAAAACCTGTTTTTGAATATTGACTTCAAGGTGTAACCCAAGTTTCAATCTGATCGCGTCAATAGTTATCGAGATATTGAGGAAATATTCTAAAAATTTCAAATAGCAACGAAATTTGACCAAACTTTTTCCTAATGTCTCCGGAAATAAACATCAGATCAATTTGAAAAACTGTTGGGAAAGGTTGAGTTCAAGGTATATGCCGAGTTCAATCGAAATCTGGTGAATAAATTCAGAAAAACATATTTTTTTTCGATGAAGATGTGGATAATTTTAGAAAAACCAGTTTTTCACAATTTTTAACGATTGGACTCGCACAAAACTTTGCGGTAGGTTGCGGATTGATATTTTTCAAATACTCACGAAATTTCGATGTAATGGGTTCTCTGCTCCTTGAGATATTGAGGAAATAACATCTAAATTTCAAACAACGAAATTTTACATACCATATATCGTACCATATATCGTATTGAAATTTGAAACATTGTTGTTGAATACTGATTCTAATCTGATCAACATTTTCCTAGAAAATTTTTTTTTTAAAGAATTTTCGAAAATACAAAACTCTGCAATCACCTAGCGTTGGTATTCCTGATATAATAAAGAAGTTGCGATCTGATCGTATCTGTACTTCTTGAGAGATTGAGGAAATAACGTCAAAATTTCAAACAACAACAAAATTTTACATATTTTTTCCATACATCTCCGAAAGTAAAAATCGTATCCGATTCAAATGTCAAACGCTGTTGTTAAATGCTGATTCTGAAATCTTTGCCAAATTTCGTCGAAATCCACCCTTCCCGAGAAAAAAAAATGTCGACAAAAATTTTTAAAATGTTCAAATAATGTTTTTCTCATTTTCTAACTACTAAACCAATACCAAATTTTGCACTCAGTTGCACGTTGCTACGTTTTCCTCAACTGATTACGAAGTTTCAATCTGATTGCATGCGTTCTTCCTGTGATATTGCGGAAATAACGAAAAAATTCCAAAGAACAACGAAATTTGACATATTTTTTCCTTATATCTCCGAAGCTTAGTATTGGATCGGTTTGAAATTCAGTATATTATAGTTAAATACTACGTCAAAGGTCTGGGCCAAACTTCTTTGAAATCTGATCAATATTTTCCGAGAAAAAAAATTTTCTACAGAAATTTGAAAAATATTCGAAAAAACATTTTTTGAAAAATTTTCAAACAATTGGATCACAAAGTTCCGCATTGAGTTGCTCATTGGTATTCTCAAACTATCTACAAAGTTTTGATCTGATCGAATCAGTACTTAATGAGATATCGAATAATCATCCGCAAAATTTCAAATAGGCCAGATTGCGAAACTAGTCGACCGATTTTACCCATTGAAGAATTTAACCAATATATTTGGACTCCAAACCTAATCTGGCAATTTCATGTTGTTAGGTCAAATAGAATCGAGAAAGAAACTACGAAATTTGACATAATTCTTTTCCAATATCTCCAAAATTTATAATCGTGTCAAAATGGAATTCAGTACAGAGCTGTGAAATATGGAGTTCAAGGGATGAGAGTTTTTTTTTGAATACCCATGATATTGCCTCCAAAAAAAACTTTTTCGGAAAAAATTTTTAAAATTTCACTATCATTACTATCTCAACAGAAGTTCCTCAAAAGTAGCGCGTCGTTAAGCACCAACCAACTGACAAGTTTAAATTCAATCGCTGAGGTAGTTCCTGAAAAATCAGGAACATAATCTCGAAAGTTCAAGCGACTACAACTCCGAAAAAATTTGGCCGTTTTAACCCATTATAGAACCTGACTGCCGCATTCCGATGCCCGACCTGCCCTGAAAGTTTCAAGTCGCTAGCTAGTTGTTTGAGAACATCTTCTGGAAAATATTGGAAAGTTACAGACATTCGGACTAAGCGATAGCACTCTGTTCTCCAGAACATGCGCGCAAAAATCTCATTCGAAGAGGAAGTGCCGGTTCCTAATTTACGTCTTTGAACCAAAGTAAATCCTTTTCGGTTCATTTTGGTTTATTATTCGATAAAATCAAATAATAAACCTTAGTGATCGACTAATAAAAAAAAAATTTCAACCCCTCCTTGAAAATTTCACAGTTTACGTTTTGGAGTATGTAGATTTGAATAAACGAGTAAAAAAAAACCGTCCGTCCACCGTCCGCCGTCAGCCGTCCGCCGTCTACCGTCCGCCGTCCGTTGTCCGGGGCTTTTCTCAGAAAGTACTGGACCGAAATCCGCGAAACTTGGTAGAAGAATCGTGTGTCACTCGGCATTGATCCTCTAAGCTTTGCAGCAGGATCGGTGAACCCTAAGAGCTCAAAATTGGGGGATGGAGGGAAAAAAATTATTTTTCAGAAACTTACAACCGAATTTTCATGAAACTTTCAACATTTATTACTGTTGGACAACTCAACCAAAAAAGTTTTAGCCGAATGATTTCCGACCAGTGGTTCCTGAGGTATAAAGAAAAACGCAGCAAATTTTGGGGTGAAAAACCGATGGGATATGAATAGTATACAGCGTGCCAAAAAAGTAACGTAACTCGTCAATAACTTTTGAATGAAGAATTGTTTAGGGAAATCCTCGCACCTGTTGATTTTGAATTCCGAAAGCAATTTATCCTGTGTTTCTTTGAATTCTATATTTCTCATCCCCAACGCCCCGCGTACCCCACTACTTTATTTTTTCAAATTGAAGTATATGGGTTGTGATACATCAAATGAAAGGTAATTTGATTACCTACTTAGCGTTTTTCAATAAAAAATGAGAAATTAATTTACAATTTGTGATTGGAGAGTACTGCAATCAGACCATTATTCTTTTAATAATTATCATTAAGGAAAATCCACGGATCCAAGGATTCGTATTTCCGAAAGCAGGTCTCCCTATGCTTTTTTAATTCAAAATCCCCCACCCTTTACGCTCCACACGCCCATACTGATTTTTTTTTCAAATAGTAATATACGCAGATAGCACAATGAGATCCTGGGGATGTTCTTGGGATTATCGAGCAGGGATATTAGTATATCCCAGGGAAATCAGAATTCGTCCATACATCATCCTCAGGATATCCTGAGGATATAGAATGTTACTAAGTGGGAATCCCCCAGGTGGTGTTTTTGTATATCCGGAGGATATACTCCACAGACCATAAGCTATCAAGAGGACATCCTGAGGATGACTTATTTAGAAAAGTGGGAACTCCCCCAGCGCTCTACGCATATATTCTAGGGAAATAGTTCCAAGTTGACTATAGGACATCCCTAATTTAGAAAAGAGGGAGGGGAGGAGTTTCACATTACAGGGTCATTAGACTAAAGCAATGTACGTAATTTCAGTAATTTTATTCTGAAAGAAAGCCTACAAAAAAAAGGGATATTACATATTTCTCAACTTATCACAGGGTTCAATCATTTTCTTACATCTCTCTAGCCAGCCAGCAACAGATTTTTCCGTCTTTCTCAGTGTAGAAATTTTCGCAATTTCATCAGCGTCTGAAACAAAATATATAAATTGAAACAATAAATTAATTGCAGACTTATTTTGCTTACCATTTATCAATTTTGTAATATACAATCTCCCAAATTTCCTCTTTTTCTTCGCCAGTTAAACTGCATTGCCGTTGTCACTGATTGGGGGAGTCATTGCCCCTCCTACAAATTCATAACTATTGTTTCTTTCGCATTGTGCAATTTCTTTGGCCTAAAATTAAAAGTCAGCAAGTTACATTAACATTATGACAAATGACATTCAGACAGTTGCAAGTACTTATCAACACAAAATGTGATTTCAAGCAATGGACCAAAAGCTCCGGTTATAGTTACGGTTATCCGAATTGAAAGATTATCCTTCATCTATGTCAGTTTGGATAACCGTAACTATAACCAAAGCTTTTGGTCCATCGCTTGAAATTGATTATGGTTACGGTTATCCAAATTGACAGATTATCTTTTGCCTATAAGTCAGTTTGGATAACCGAACGATAACCAGAGCTTTTGGTCCATCGCCTGAAATTGATTCATGTTATCCCATTTTGACCAGTTAAAAGGACATTATTCAACCCATAGCATCAAGGGTAAGATGACAATCAAATACTCAGTGACCTAGCAACCATTAATCAAAGCAATACATTTAATCTTATTTCCTAAAATACTTTTTTTCTGAGAAGAAATTATATCATTTAAATCCTCATCAAAATGAATTGACACTCATAGGTTGAACTTTCTACTCATGAGTTCATTTAAATCACTTGATATACAAACTATTAATTGAACTCACAACTAGATCAAAAATTTGCTCATCACTTAAAAAAAATCTTAAATGTCTCCAGATCTAAGCTATTCATTGGGAAGGTTATATCCAAAGAATCATAATGATTAGTTGATAATAATGATAATAATACCGTTCTTTATTCTTTCTGAAAAGGGCATCGACCGAAGTCCTTCAGCCTATTATTGGTTGATATTTCATCGTTTGCTGGTTTTTGGGCTTCCTTTAGGTTTTGTTTTATTTTCTTCACATCTTGTACAATATCCAACAAAATACTTAGGATAATGTGACACTGCGTATTCAGAGTCTTAACCATACTTTGATCACCTTAAAAGTTTCACATATTATACTGTCTTATCGAACTGCACCTGATCAACTCACAAATGTTCAAATTATTTTGTGTGCAATCCTTGTTGCATACATTATTTCACATTCTCTTGGTTTGATTTCTTCCACTCACTGTATTTGATGCGGGAAATGAATAAACATATAAAATAATATAAAGTGCAATAAAATATTTAGTGAAATGAATAGAAAGAATCAAACATGAGTTTACAAAAAATTCAACTATGAACAACACCAACTTCATGTTATATTCTGATCTTTATGTTAGGTCCTATACCAGATTTTATATTGCGAGGCCAAACGCTAATTGGAACAGAACTAAATTTATGAACTAGGCGTTCTTGATCGAGCTTCGATTCCAGTTCTGGTTCACTTTTGAATTCGATTTCGATTTCCTGATCGGCTGAGTTGCATCGACCAGCTCAGTCGGTACAACACATATTGTACTTGTACTTGTAGTTTCTATACTGTGCTAAGAACTACGTTCAGTCACAGAATATTGACGTTCAAAATTTTACATCTTCGTCAATATTTCGGTTAATGATTTGTTATCCGAAACTCTACATTTCAGATGATACTTATTATTATGTTTAATATATTATAATGCATAATAAAATGAAAATCGTGCAAATAATTATAAATAAAAAAAAAGTTTGTAACAACTGATTGTTCGCGAGTCTTCTATGTTGGTCTGCGCATAGAATGATTAGAAAACAATTGAAATTCGAAATTCATATTTCATGGTGACATGATCTTCAATTGAATGGTTTATTTATTTATTTAATTCAAGCACTTACTATAAGTAGTTGAATGTGGGAAAGTAGGGCTCCTAGCGATCAACCCTCTAGGAAAAAAAATGTAACGCGCTTAAAGCAATACTTCGATAGGGGTGTGCAAATTTGCTTGAACATTAGGAGTATTTAAATTGTAAAAGTTGAGGTGAGCTTATTCATATTACTCCACTTTCGAACTAATAGCCAATTTACAATGGACATAACTTAACCGTAAATTTACTTATACATAAAATGTAAGAGAATCGAATAACAGAAATCATAAGGAATAAGAATGGAACTGCATTCGACTTATGGAAGCCAAAAGCAAAGTTTAGCTTATTGTGAAGATTTTGGCACTTATGAATTTGGTAGTTTCCTCTTCGATTTTTACGTACGAGTTGCGGGATTCTTACGGTTACGTCCATTGTGAATTGGGCAAAGTCTGCTACTTCGCTTACAAATCAATCCAAATAAAAAATACTAGGATTCCATTCTCAACTTTCAGACATGGCAACGCGGAAAAATTGAATTTTGTGAATTTTTTGAACAGAGTTGCATTCAGCCAAGGTACCCAATTCTCGGAATTTCACAGATATTTTTTATTTTTGAATTTCTGATAACTCGAAAACGGCGCATCATACGAAAAAAAATTAGGAATACTTTTACTTTCCAAAATGGTCAAAAATTCATTGAATAGCATTCAAATTATTTTTAAAAGTTTGATTCTTTGAATTTCTGGTATTTTTATGAAATGTTATGGTCATATTAACGAAACTGGGAGATGTGGATAAAATTTTGTAATCCAGGAACATTCATCGTATCAATAAAAAACTATATGTCAAAAATCATCTCATTCGATGAGATCGTTCGCGAGATATAATCGAAAATTATTTTCAACAGTCTGTATCTTACGAACCAAGCCGAATCGGAAAAAATGGTAAAGGAAAAAAGTGTTTCTTTCGGCTTCAGGAATCTTCGGTCAAAATATTCTGCAAGGTCAAAGACTCACCCTGTATATCAAATGGAAGTACATTCCATTGCATATTGAGTGGCGTTACTGAAAAAAAATTTGTTAGGCAATTTTTTCATTAGAAAATTAACAATTTGTGATTGGTGTCAGATTCTTATTCTTGAAATAATAAATATTGAAAAATATCCTCCTACCTGCCGATTTCTATTTTCGAAGTTTGAAAAATGTATGTAGTTTTAGAGTTGGGGGTTTATAACCTTAAACGTCAACAGTTTTTTTTTGGAAAAATAATGCATGTGATATATCGCATAAAAGGTCATTCGATGACCAATTCAGTTATGTGAACGAAAATAAAAGTTAATTATTAATTCAATATAAATTACAAATCCATGGGTTCGAGAATTTCCCTATTTTCATTTCTATTTCTATTTTCGAAGTTTGAGAAATGCATTGCTGGGGGTTTATACCCTTAAACCTCAACAGTTTTTTTTTGAAAAATACTGCATGTGATATATCGCATCAAAGGTCATTCGATGACCAATTCAGTTTTGTGGACGATAATGAAAGTGGAGTATAATTCAATTTAAATCACAAATCCATGGGTTCGAGAATTTTCCTTATAGTAATGAGGTAAGCAAAAATTCATTTTAGAATTATACTGAAGTAAGGTTTTAGAGAATCTTGTAGAGGGCCTTCTATAGAGAACAAACTTTTAACATCATGTGGTCTATAAGTATATAGGGTACTCGTTTTCATGAAGGTACTTCCAACAAAATTTAAACTGTAACAACACTAGGCGCACTGATACACATACTTGTACCCACGTCACTCTTTAACCTCAATAGAAAAGTCGCGCTTGTACATGAGCCTAAGGCTATTTAATGCTCTACCCCAAGGCTTTAGGAGGACATCCAACCTGAAAGTTGTCAAAACTACTTTGTATAATGCAATTGTTGACTATGAACCACTATGACTCCCTAGAGTAAATTTTTTGATTTTTGTAAAAGTGAATTGTTTTGAGTTAAGTATTCTGTTTTTACGAAACCAACCTTATTGTATTTTAATAAGCCTCTGATCAAATAAATATATTATCATCATCATTATTATCATTATTTATTAATAAAAGAATAATGGTCTGATTACAGTACCCTTCTAACTGAAAATTTTAAATTATTTCCTAATTTTTCAATGAAAAACGGCACAAGCAATTCTACTTCAAGCCACATCGCTGAAAAGGTAATCAAATTACCTTTCATTTGATGTATCACAATCCATATATTTCCAGATGAAGAAATAAAGTATTATAGTTTACTGAGAAATATCAAATTCAAAAAAGCACAGGATAAATTGATTTTGAAATCAAAAATCGACGGGTGCAAGGATATTCCTTAATAGTTCTTCGTACACTCATTATTGACGAGTAATTTTATTTTTTTGGCACGCTGTATAAGTTTCATTTAAGATATCAATGGTTTTGGGTTACTTAACTGAAAAAATAATTAACCCTTGTGTGAAATTTGCAGCGTTTTTCATTTATTTTCACGCTGTTAATTCGCAAAACTATAACACAATGGACGTATAGCGTTTTGATGAATTTTGCCAGACTGATAAAAACAGCTTAAATTGATGACACCAGATGGATTTTGATGATAGTCCATGCGACGTACCTAACTGAAAAATCTACAACAAGGTAACTGCTGCGGGTTATCGCAAAAGGAGAAAAATATTTCATATTTTCAAACACTTGGTATTATTGGTATTGGGATCAATACTATTTATTGCCGGCTATACATATCGGACTAAAAAACCCTGAATGTATAATATGTCAACACAAATTACGACTTTGTACAGTTGAAGTTATTTCATGTCTCGCTTTAATCCGGTTTGTGCGTTTGTTAAGCACTGATTGCAAACTTCATTTTTGAAAGATTCGAATTCCTCCATATTTCACAATTCTCTTGGAAATATGTATTTCAACCCCATCCATCGAAATTTTTCCAACTGCTTTGAAAATTTGTCAACTCAGTTCAATATTTGATACGCATAATATATTCGGAGATATTGGAAAAAATATGTTAAATTTTGTGGTTTTTTTCATAGAGTGATAAATTATCGACTGTACGTTAAACTAAAAAAATAAATTACCAGGAAAACAGTCAGGTCAAGGGCAATCAGAAAACTCTTTTCAACTCATTCAAGCTTTCGCTAATTTTATTAGCTTCTTCAGGAATCTACAAAAAACATACATACGGTGTAACAAACAGACCAAACTTACAAGACAACTCACGTTTAAGTCGAGTTTATGACAGCTCACTTGCCATATCAAAACTATTTCAGAATAAATCCTGGTCATCAATGTCCTTTTCTTAAAAATTATATAGACAGGCAACTCATCAAATTACATAAAAATCCATCATCAACAGATCTTTCTTTGTTAAAAACACCTAATTTATTGCAGAAAAAGATTAAGGTTAGTAATAAATTAGGTGTTTTTAACAACAAAGAAAAGATCTTTTGACCAATTTGAAGATTTTTGTACTGAATGATTGAAAGATCTGTTGATGATGGATTTTTATGTAATTTGATGAGTTGTCTGTCTATATAATTCTTAGGAAACGGACATTGATGACAAGGATTTTTGGTATAGTTTTGATATGGCTAAGCTGTCATAACCTCGGCTTAAACGTGAGTGTCTTGTAAGTTTGGTTTGTATGTTACACCGTATATTTGTTTTTTGTAGATTCCTGAAGAGGCTTATGAAATTATCGAAAGCTTGACTGAGTTGAAAAGAGTTTTCTGATTGCTCTTGACCCGACGGTTTTTCGGATAATTTATTTTTGAAGTTTAACGTAAAGTCGATAATTTATCACTCTATGAAAAAAAACCGCAAAATTTTTCATAATTTTTTCCAATATCTCCGAATATATTATGCGTATCAAATTGAAATTTGGTACACTACTTTGAAGTATGAAGCTCAAAACATGAGCACATTTTTTTGGAATATGATTAATAGTTTATGAAAACTTTTTTTTTCGAATTAAGTGACTATACGGTCACAATGATATTTCGCTAAAAGTTGCGCGTCGTTATGCCTCAACTTACTGCCAAGTTTCAATTCAACCGCTCCAGTAGTTCCTGAAATATCAGCGAAATAACCACAAAATTTCAACTGACTATAAATCCGAAACCATTTGGCCGTTTTGGCCCATTAACGAGCTTAACCACGGCACTCCGATGCACGAACTACTCGGCCGTCCGGACGGACAGAACCGATTTTGAAACCGGATCAGTGGGTCCAACGCAGTCGTTTGAGAACAGTTTTGGCACAAAATTTGAAAATTATAGACATTTGCCAAAACGATAGCACTCTGTTTCCCTAGAACATTATCTATTATGGGAGTTCGAAGCCAAGGAATTATCCCTAATAACAAAAGTTCAAATTCAACAGCTAACCGTGTCTGCATATAACAATCAAAACCAAATCAGCACACTACGCCGAAAAGGTCAGATTAACCATTTAAATCATTGACAGTCACTTTACTCTTGTGCGAACTACCCGATTCTGAACCAGTGAAATGAACAAATACACAAAATGGCAATCGCGCATTCTCGTACCGTTCCAGAACAGTTCTGAACTCTGAACCAAAAAAAACCTATAGATTTGTTTTGGTTCCGAAATTCAGAACACTCCTAGGAGGTTTCTAGTTTTGCGCAGATCCGATGCACTGTTGAAGCGCGATTTATCCTAGAAAATTTCTGAAAGCGCTGAAACCAAAACACGAATTTAGTTCGGGTTCTCATCTTCATTTAATTAGGTGAAGCAGCCCCTCTTGCTAAGTCATCCTCGAAAATTAATCCGGAACTGATTGCTCGTCGGCTTGTAAATGTTTCCAACTCGGTTAAAATTTCTAGTTCAAAGATTAAAGAAATGAAGAAAAATCTTCATAGGTTGAGATCATCGCCATCAACTTTGGATGTTATATCTAGTCCATTCACCATGGATGAATTGAAATCTGCGATAAAGTGTACAAAATCTCGGAAGGCTGCTGGTTTCGATGGGATTTATCCTGAGTTCATAAAACATTTGGGCAAAAAGGCATTATCTTGGTTATTATCTTTCTATAATGATATTTTGAATTCTGGAAATATTCCAACGGAATTTCGTAAGGCAAAAGTAATAGCAATTCTGAAATCTGGGAAAAATTCATCAGACCCAAGTAGTTATAGACCTATAAGTTTATTGAGTGTTCCTTTCAAAATTTTAGAGAGATTAATTTTATTCAGGATAGAATCATCTGTTGAAGATATTCTGCAAAATTGTCAAGGTGGTTTCAGGAAAAATAGAAATTGTTCTGATCAAGTTGTTAGTCTCACTACGTTCATTGAATCAGGATTCAATAAAAAATTGAAAACGGGGGCTGTATTTGTGGATCTTTCAGCAGCTTACGATACGGTGTGGAAAGATGGTTTAATATTCAAACTCCATAAATTTCTGAAATGTGGAAAAGTAATTCAATTGATCGAAAATATGTTATCTGACAGAAGACTCCGTGTTTTTGTTGATGATGTTAGTAGTAGGTTCAAAACTTTGAATAATGGACTCCCACAAGGATCAGTTTTAGCTCCCCTTCTATTTAATTTATATTTATGTGATATTCCAGCAACTTCTTCAGAGAAATTCATCTATGCAGATGATATTGCTCTGGCTTTTCCTCACTCTGATTTCAAAGTCATTGAAAACACTCTAAATACTGATTTAGAAATTCTGAAGAATTATTTTGTTGAGTGGCGTTTATGTCCAAATTCTAGTAAAACAGAAGTTTCTTGTTTTCATTTGAATAATCAACAGAAGTTTAAAACTTTGAATGTTACTTTCAATAATGCCGTTCTGAAACATAATTTCACTCCTAAATATCTTGGAGTGAAATTGGATACCTCTTTAAATTTCAAGGCCCATTTGGAAAACTTACGCATGAAGTTGAAATCTAGGAATAATATTCTTCAAAAACTAGCTGGTTCTTCATGGGGGGCTGACCCTACAACTCTCCGTACCGCAGCTTTAGCTTTGGTTTTTTCTGCTGCTGAATATTGTTGTTCGGTTTGGTTTAATAGCGCTCATGTGAGTAAAATAGATGTACAGCTTAATGTTGCTATGAGAATTATTAGTGGGACCATAAGATCTACTCCTTTACAGTGGTTACCAGTTCTCTCAAATATTGTACCGCCCCATATTCGTAGACAGGTTGCAGTGATAAAGTCTTGGGATAAATATCGTTCCTTTCCGAATTTATTCCCAATCATGTCTTATATTCCGGATTCTAAAATTGCTAGATTGAAATCTCGTAAACCTTTATGGATCAACGATTTTCTTTACACCAATAAAAGTGACAAAGAAATTTGGCGTTCGGAATGGAATTCGTGTAATGTTTTTAACAAAGGTTTGATCAGCGATCCTTCAGAAAAAGTTCATGGTTTCAATCTTCCTAGGAAAATTTGGTGCATTTTGAATCGACTTAGAACCGGTCATGGTCGCTGTAATAGTTTCCTCTTCAAATGGAATTCGGTCGAAAGTCCAAGGTGCGAGTGCGGAGAAGAAGAGGAAACAATAGAACATTTAGTAAATACTTGTCCAATATATAAATTTGACGATGGTTTCGAGGCAATTCATTCGGTGTCTGATTCTTTTTTGAGATGGATTGCGAACTTCAAATTAATTTAATGAGTACTAAATCATTTACTAGTTCATATTAGTTCTTTCGTCTCCTTTTTTGTTTTCAGGTATGTTTTCAAGATTTCGATCTGCATCGCATAGGAAGGAGGAAATTTTGTCAATGAAAAAGAAGCCCTTCAATAAAAAACAACAATTTCATTACACTAATACGGGGAGACAGAGTTTTTCCTGAGGTTTTTATCTGTGCTCTTGTATCATACGTAAAAATGTATGGTACCCCGTTGACATTTCCTCAGCTAATACTGTTATGACACAAATTGTTTGATATAAAAAAATGTAAATGCTCATCTCAAAAATATATATATATATATATATATCGGGATCATAGAGTTAGAAACACTTCCGTTTGTGTTCAATGGCAGAAGAGAGGAATGTTAGTCATGTCGCAGTTTATTTATATGTAATATACAGTTTGTCCACGGATTGGGTGCCGGTAAGGTGTAAATGACGAAAAATTTTCGAGTTAGACTCTGATATCTTGGGAATCGCTCCTGCTTGGTCTCAAATTAAGATGTTGAGAAAATGAGCCAAATCAATTAATATACAGGGTGGTTTAGAACTGATTTAAGGAAAATTGTTAGGAATAAAACACCTTTATTTCAAAAGATATCGAGAAAGTTTATTGAGAAAAGTTGTTTAGAATCAAAAGACACGGCTAAATCTCGAATTTCAGATAAATCGATCAACTTTGATTTTGTAAGTAGGTTATGAAAATATTTGATAATATCCCTGGTTACAAATGCCAGACGTGACTTGAAACGTAAATTTTATTCGCCATAAACGAAAATTTTCCTGTTTAAAGCATGCTGACCATAGAACAAAGTGTGTTTATTGTGCGGCTTAGGTGCAGACATTTCGTATCAGGGAGTAATAAGACAATTCCATTGACGCTGGCCAAATGTTGCGGTACCACGTAACCCTGCTGAAAAAATAGTTTCAAAATTTAAATTTTTGATCATGACAAAAATCTCACGTATACAAAATGTTCATGACCAACTTATTGAGTCAAGGTAGGCTGATTTATCTGTAACTGGAGTTCCTGCAGCAGCTCGTCATTCAATATTCATTTTCTCAATAAACTATCTCGATATCTTTTAGAACAAAGGTACTTTATTCTTAACAATTTTCATTGAATCAGTTCTGAACCACCCTGTATATAAATTTATTTGGCTCATTTTCTCAACATCTTAGTTTGAGACCAAGCAGGAGCGATTTCCAGAATATCAGAGTCTAACTCGAAAATTTTTCGTGCTGTCTGCATCTAAGCCGCAGCACTGCACAATAAACACACTTTGTTCTATGGTCAGCATGTTTTTAACAGGAAAATTTTCATTTATGACGAATAAAATTCACGTTTCAAGTCACGTCTGGCATTTGTAACCATGGATATTATCAAATATTTTCATAACCTACTTACAAAATCAAAGTTGATCGATTTATCTGAAATTCGAGATTTAGCCGTGTCTTTTGATTCTAAACAACTTCTCTCAATAAACTTTCTCGATATCTTTTGAAACAAAGGTGTTTTATTCCTAACAATTTTCCTTAAATCAGTTCTAAACCACCCTGTATATTAATTGATTTGGCTCATTTTCTCAACATCTCAATTTGAGACTAAGCAGGAACGATTCCCAAAATATCAGAGTCTAACTCGAAAATTTTTCGTCATGTACATCTTACCGGCACCCAATCCGTGGACACACTGTATATGTCTTTGAGGATACTAGAGTTTCATTTTTCTGAAATTTTCTCCAACTATATTTGAAAATGAAACAACAATATGAAAGTAGGTACTTCAAATTACATTGACATTATGAGGAATTTAATGATGAACGTATTCCAGATATACAGGGTGTCCGGTGAATATTATAATATTTGAACTGGTGAGGGACTAAGTTAGGTTAGGTTAGGTTATGACCACTCAGAATATCGAAAAATTTTTAGGTAGAATTTTCACCGCTTTTAGAGTTTGGAAATTCGTGAAATGTCTCTACCCTCGATGTTTTGGCTCCGTGTCTCTTAATTGGTACTAATTTTTTTACTAAACATTGCTGATGAGTGCTTCTTTTTGGATGTATGAAATAATTTCCAAAAATTGATATTATTCTGAGAAAAATAGGGATGGAAGAACAAATTCAAATTCTACTTATTTTATTCCCTCAAATTCGACCCGATTTTCTGAGAAAATTATATAATAATCGTATATCATTGGATAGATCTCACGAATTCGACCCTCGTTGTAGTTATGAACCCTTCTACAAATATCGGGTTGTTTCCTGCAGAGATAATTGTGTTTACGATGGAAAGTAAGAACGAACACAAACACAATATCTTCCGACTTCGAAACTCGATATTTGTACAGCAGATATGGGGCACAATTCGTGAATGAGTAAAAGCTGTTCGTAGATTACGTATATACGCTCATTAAATATTTCTTTTTCCCATATTCTACTAAATCCGCCCTTGTCAGTATTTTCGGAAATATTAATGTTATGGAATTCAAATTGAATAGTTGATTGAAAAATAAAGGTTGAAGGTGCCTGCAGAATTTTATGACCCATGAAAAAAGGAGCGCCAAATATTCATCCATCAGGATGTAAACCTGCGCTTGTGGAGTCTAGAGATGACCGCTTGGGCAACGGATTTGAACATGCACCCAAAGTTGCTGAATTAACGGCAGTGTTTTTCTAGAATTTCTTTATTGTTATGCCAAGATATTATCGTGTTTTCATTGAAAAAGTGTTCCCCACATCCGAGAATGTTACCTAAACAACTCCGACGGTTTTTCTTTAGAAAAACATATTTTGACAAGTAATCGTAGCTTACTTGGATGATAATCAATTCCAGATAAATGGCCAGAAACATGCCAGAAAGCAATTGCACAATCTCCTGTGAATCTAGATGAAAACCGTATGTTGAAAGTTGACATGGGAAGACTCCTCTTCAGGAACTGGGATAAAGAATATAACGCTACAATGACTAATAATGGTCACACAGGTGAGTATCGAAATACTATCTGTTCGCATAAAGCGGCGGACACAACCGAGTATCATAGAAATCAGGTTCACCCCCAAACACTTCTTAATTTTTCAAGATATCAGAATCAGATTTTGAACATTGGTGCTACAGACTGGTTCCCATAGACTGAGATAAATTATGTGTGCCTATGACTTCCGGTTTAACCGAAAAAGGACCTTTCGTTCGATTTTCTCACATGATTTCTGTTCTTCATTCTTGGATATTATATTCTACGTTGAGTTTCGAGTGGAAAACCGTCGGAAATGAAATTAAGAAAGGAAAATTCAGTTGAAAAAAAATTTTTGTGTTCGATTTCTGTTCGATTGTGTTTTATTCAGATTTATATCTTTGCCGTAATTAAAAACCACTAGAATTTATCAACACCCGAGGGTTGATCCTTCTGCTCAAACTAGAGTATTGCTTTGTCTATATACATCATATGGATAGAAATATAATTTCAGTAATTTTCCAACCATTTTTTCTTTTCAATTCCTATAAATTATTTCATCTATACTATACTGGTTGTCATGGAAATCAGGTTCAGCCCCAAAACATTTTTCAAGATAGCGGATTGAAATCTTGAACATTGATACCAAAGATTATTATTTTGGCATATTTGAATTATTCCTTGAATATCGAGTGGAATCATGTCAATCATCAAATTAAGAAAAAAAAAATTCAATCAAAAATTTTTTTCGATTCCAATTCGATTGTAATGCTTGATATATTGACTTTTGCTCATATAATTGGAATTTATTGACACTAGAAATTAACCACTTCGGCAAAAAATACAAATATTTCGTTTTGGTCTCATGTAAGGGGTGAGCCTACTTCTCTTACTCTAGTTATACTGAGCCTCGGTTCAGAAAATTCTGCACGCATATTCCGTGATCATCTATCATATCTGGATAGAGTAATAATTTCCTTTATTTTCCGACCATAGATAAATATTGTACATTTTTCCACATTCCAATGGAGCATTCTTATCTCTTTTCACAAAAATAAAATTCGAGAATTACTAAAATAATTCTTCTATCAACTAATGGTATGATCCGAGAAGAATACGTGCAAAAATTCACTAACCTAGACGTGGTGTAATTGAAGTTAAAGCAGTAGGTTCACCCCTTGCGCGAGACTGAAACAAAATACCTGTTACTTCCGCTCAAATTGTCGATTTTGAGTAAACTGTTTCAATGATTTCTATTTACGGTGAGAATAAATATTTTCGGAATTTCAATCGATCCGATGACAAAATCAAACAAAACATTCTTCATTAATTTTTTATTTAATTTCATTTTTGTTTTGATGGCATTTTATTCAGAATTCAACACATAATTTGAATATGTAAAAATAAGCATCTGGAACTCAAAGACATACCTTGCTTCGCTCAGTCGATGGAAAATAATTTTTTTATCAGTGTCCAAAATTTAATCCGATAACTTGTGAAAAGAAGACTTTTGGTGGCGAACCTTTCCTTGACACCCAGTACACTTATTGAATTGAAAGTTTCTTTGCCATTTTGCACCTTTATCTTTCTACAGAATCTTGTATCAATCAATCTGTTGAAAAAGTCGAATCTATCACCAGCAAGATTCGATGGCCTACACTAGCATGTCATCCTGTAGAGCTACCTTTTGTGCGAGGGAGATTCCGGTATTTGGGTAATCGGATCAATTGGCCGGCGACGATCACGTGACCTTCATCAGCCAATTAGGGTAAATCTCGCGACCAATAGAGTGAATCTCCAATTCCCCAAATACCCGGAATCTCCCTCGCACAAAAGGCCCCTCAATGTTACATATATCTAGGGTATCCAGATTTAACATTCACATATTACGGAGGGCCATTCTAAAGAACAAGATATAACGAAATCTTCAATTCAACTTGAGTTCTAAAATATAACCCACGGGCGCTAGAGCCTCTTCAACATAACTTACAAAATCAACCACAAAGTCACAGACGCTTTCAATGTTTTTTGAGGTAAGCATTCTGTGGCTCAGTTAGAATCCAAATCATCACAAAATCACAATTTTTTTCGATAATAATGGACCGAAAAGCTTTCAACTAAGGATACCTTTCCTTTGGAAAATATTAGAGGAACGTTGAATGCGGACACCCTGTATTTAAAAACAGCTAAAATTATTGAATTCGGCAATTTTCAGTTCTTGTTGAGTTATCCAACAAAGAACCCTTAGCTGTGACAGGAGGAGGACTTCCAGGTATTTACAAATTAGCTCAATTCCATTTTCATTGGGGTGCAGAACATACTCTCAATGGAAAACGGTGAGTATTCACACTATGATACTTAATCATATAAAATGCTTATGCGGATCGAACCCTTACTGCGATAATAAAGCTGGATTTATAAACTCGACGTTCCCGTTCCCGTTCGCAGTTGACGTTCCCGTTCAAAGTTAAAATACACTAAATGCGCAGGGGCATTTATAAAGTCCGCAGCTGCGTCAGCTGACTGATAATGTGCCGCTCTCCTGTTTTTTTCCGCTGCCGTTCGAGATGACCATGTTTCATCTTTTGACGTTCCCGTTCGTATCTTAACCAATATAGTGAGGTTAGGATGCACTTATAATTCGGAGATTGGTTTGTTTATTGATAAGTTACGCTTGGTTTGGTTATATTCTTCCAACTTTAACAAAGGAAACCCAAATTCACAGGATATTTGACCTCTATAAAACCTCATAAATGCGAACTGGCCGAACGGCGAACGTCAAGTTTATAAAAGGGGTATAGTTCGTTTCGAACCGCCAGCGGTCAACGGGAACGTTAGCGGGAACGTCAGCTGCGAACGGGAACGGGAACGAAAAGTTTATAAATCCAGCTTAATAATAACAACATTTTACGCAGGACTGGATTTACACCTAGGCAAATCTCTACAGTAGACATTTATACAACGTACATTTATTTGGCGATCCGCTTAGTATATTACCGGAAAATGATTTCGAATGTTGGTTAATAAAATAGTTCGAGAAAATGTATGCCTCAGGTCTAAATGGTTTCTTCTTAAACTATGTTATATTTTTCTGTTGGAGAAATGTCAAGTCTGTATAATCGATTTGAAGTAATTTCTGATACTTTGGAGAAATATTGAATTAGTTCAGTTGATAATATTGTTACGTCATCTCGATAATTAAGGGATAATTATAAATAACCGGTGACATTTGGTAATGGAATAACTAGGATCAACAACATGCTACAAAATATTGTATTATAAGAATGCAGGAATATCGAGAGCCGAATATAACCCTATCAGATTATATTATTGCCTAATGGTTTGAAAGTATGATAATATAGGAAATGGTTCTGGAAATTCATATTTCAGAAGTGTCCATGGTTATATGTCATTATTCTAAGAAATAAATGAACTTACCGAGGAAATTCTAAATAAACTACTTGTAGCAAGCATATTCCACACATTGAATAATTTCGTCAATGTTTAATCCATTTAAATATTACCACGAAGCAAGGACTTCCTCAGGGTTCTCCCTATCACCATATCTTTATAATATATATTGCTCAGATATCTACGAAACGAAAAACAGCACACAATGCACAACCAAGATAAATTCGTGTATATTAAAGTTTGCAGATGATACCACCCTAATTGCACATGGCAAAAGTATATCGTTCATGATGAAAAAACTGGAAGAGACCAAGGAGAAGATGGCCCAATGGATGAACAAGTGGAGAATAAAAAAAATCAAGAAATTTAAATTCATAATATTTCAAGATAACACCAACCATTACTCGTCCGCAATGACCCTAGACAATACGTCAATACCCTACTGAAACCTGTAACAAACTGTAGATACCTCAGCATGATGATTGATAGTAAACTCAAGTTTGAAATGCACATCAACTTCACCAAACAAAATACTATCACAAGAGCTAGCCACTCATTAAAGACCAAGGCATAAATACAAATACAACATCCAAATATACAATAATCTGTTACCCTCTTCTCGATTATGATCCCGAGATGCTGAGTTCCTGCAACAAAACTACCATGAGAATTGTGGAGGTAGCGGAACGAAGCAGTCTAGGGAAAATAACCAGGATCAGACATCTCAACAATCCACTTCACTACTTATCTAACTAGTACTTATATGAAAAAATCTAGAAAATCACTGACCTTAGGTCAGGAGCTTTCACGCGCTTGTTCACATTCGAAACCATTTCCTCAAGACATTTCAAATTTTTACGAATTCGACCTTCTTAATTAACCCCCAAACATGCTATAAAAATATCAAGTCTCTAAGTCGATTTTTTCGGATGTTATTTTGGTTAAGGACAGCCTTACTGCCAACCGTAAAATGAGAAGCCATTTAGAGACTTGATATTCGTTGAAACGGTTCAATTACGAAAGCCGAATTCGAAATCATCCAATGATTCCGCTTATCCATTCGAAATTTTGTTATTTCAGTATTTTTGAGTTAGGTACTCTATGAATAACAACATTACCTAGAAAATAATCAAGAAATTTGATGTATTTTTCCCCAATATCTCCGAAGATGGATTTTGGATCAAACTGTACTTTGAAACACTGTTGTAAAATACTGACTATAGGTTTTTGCCAACTCTGTTGAATTCTGAAGAATAGTTCCCTGTACAAAAGTTTGGTGAATAAAATTTCCAGAATTTTCTAATACTTTTTAACAATTTTCTACCCTTATATACAATCCTCAAGAAATTTTGCATGCGTTGGTATTCTCCAACTTCCTACATAGTTAAAATCTGATCACGTTTGTTCTTCTTGAGATATTGAGGAAATAACCTCAATCTTTCAATGTCTCCGAAAATTAATATGGGATCAAATGAAATCTGAAGAACTATTTTTGAATATCGACTTCAAGGTATAATCCAAGTTTCAATCTGACAGGATCAATAGTTATCGAGATATTGAAGAAATATTCTCAAAGTTTCAAGAAACAACGAAATATGACGTAAGTTTTTCTAATATCTCAAAATAAACATCAGATCAAATTAAAATTGAAAAAACTAATGAGACAGATTAAGTTCAAGGTTTGTGCCATAGTTCATCGAAATTTGGTCAATAAATACAAAAAAAAATATTCTTTTCGATAAAGATGTAGATAATTTCAGAAAAACGTTTATTTCAAAACTATTTAACGATTGGAGACGCACAGAACGCGGTAAGTTGCTGGTTGATATTGTTAAAATACTAACGAAGTTTCGATGTGAACTCTTTTGTACTTCTTGAGTTATTGAGGAAATAACCTGAAAATTTCAAACAACGAAATTTGACATATTTTTTCCATATATCTCCGAAAGTGAATATCGCATCGAATTGAAATTTGAACCATAGTTTTTGAAATCTGATTCTGAGGTATGTGCCTCATTTCATGGAAATCTGATCAACATTTCCCGAGAAAAAAAAAATTTTCAACAGAAATTTCAAACATTTTTCAAGAATTTTGTAACGACTGGATCCATACAAAATTCTGCAATAATTTTTGCGTTGGTATTCTCCATATAATTAGGAAGCGTCGATCTGATCTTCTTGAGATATTGAGGAAATAACGTCAAAGTTTCAAACAACAACGAAATTTGGCATATTTTTTTCCATATATCTCGGAAAGTGAATATCGTATCGAACTGAAATTTGAAATATTGTCGTTTAATACTGATCTGAAAGTTTGTGTCGTATTTTGTTGAAATCTGGAACAATAAGTTCCAGGTTGGTACTCTCCATATAATCATGCAGTTTTGATCTCATCGCATCTTTACTGCTTGGGATATTGAGGAAATAATGTCCAAATATCAAACAACAACAAAATTTCACATATTTTTTTCCATATATCTCCGTAAACATATATCGTTTTGGATTGAAATTTGAAACCCTGCTATTGAATACTGATTCTAGAGTATGTGCCAAATTCTCTTGAAATCTGATCAACAATTTCCAAAAAAAAATTTTTCAACAAAAATTTCAAAAAATTTTTTATAATTTTTTTTTTCATTTTCTTACTACCAGATCAACAAGAAATTTTGCACTAGTTGCAAATAATTATGTATTTTTCAACTGGTTACGAAGTTTCAATCTGATTGCATCTGAGATATTGAGGAAATAACGTTAAAATTCCAAATAACGGATTCGGCATTTTTTTTCCTTATATCTCCGAAGCTAAATTTTGGATCGATTTGAAATTCAGATTGCTATTGTGATATACTGTGTCAAATTTCGCTAAAATCTGATAAATATTTTCCGATAAAAAAATTTTTCAACCAAAATGTTAAAAATATTCAATATAATTAAGCCACTTATACATCAGACGTCCCTTCTAGCAGTACCCAAAAGAAGTTACCAGAGCGACAACCTCTTCTACCATACAGATGAATTTGCTCCACTCAAAAGTTAAACTTATTTATTAATTTATACATTGTAAAATATGACTCTGTCTATGGGCAAGAGGACCTAGGTCGTTAGCCCTCTGAAACATTGTTTCAATAAAGTTTATAACTACTTGCTGCTGCAACCATAGACTACATATCCTCCATAGGATATGTAGTCTATGAACTTATTACATCTTCTAAACCGACAGACATTTTCTTCGTTGAGATTCGCCGAATTATAAATGAGAATTTGATATTTACTGTTTTTTTTTTCGTTGGAATCATGAAATATCAAGAGAATTTCATAATTATATTGCTTGCTCATTTTATTTTTATTTTCTTAAACATTGAATGAGTTTGATATTTCATTTTGGAGAATCTCAAAACGTGGACGGGGACTTTTTAGAGGATTTATAATTCTTCCATGACGATAATATATTCTTTTTATACGTGGATAGTTCAATTCGAGGATGATAAAGGGTTAATAGAGCTCTTCCAAAAATTAGTCAAATGATTGGAGAAGGTTCAAAAAAAATTCGCTGAGGGGAGATAAAAAGCGGCGATAAAATTCAGATCAGCTCATCATTCAATATGGCATCGGTAACTTGTTTTGTCAATACAAAAATTAATTTTGAATATCTATTTTTGGTAGTGTTTTATATCATCAAAATTTATTCTGTCAAACAGTTTATCTTCGCAATGAAAGCAAATTATGTTCGAACTTCAAATCTAACAATTTTCCCTCACTCCAAATAGAGTAAGTAATTTTTCATGGGTTCATATTGAATCGATAAAAAGACTCTTAAGTCATTGTCTCGGAATTTCCATTCGAATAGATTAGGATCCGAAAAATTGAACCAGAACATTTGAAATCGGATGTAATTTTTTAGAAGTTAACAAAAATGAACTAATATTTCAATAGAAGTAATAGTATATTATTTAACGAGTGGTAATGTAGGTCATAACTAACGCAGATGAAGTTTGCAGCACGAGCTGTAGGCAGGTGCTGTTATTCATCAAGTGAGTTATGACGATTACCTCAAGTTGAATACTTGCGACTATAACAATAAATCTCAAGTACAGTGGAAGAACCTTGTCCATGACCACTAAATAATATGTATATTTCGATGGCTCTGGTTGAAGAAAAATAACAGCCATTAATGAAGCCCTTGAATAATAGGAGTGTGTAATTGCTGCGTTCGTTAATTGCATCCGAGTGGCGACGGATTTTCTGGTCAGGTGAGGTGAACATTTGAAATCGGATGTAATTTTTTAGAAGTTAACAAAAATGAACTAATATTTCAATAGAAGTAATAGTATATTATTTAACGAGTGGTAATGTAGGTCATAACTAACGCAGATGAAGTTTGCAGCACGAGCTGTAGGCGGGTGCTGTTATTCATCAAGTGAGTTAATGACGATTACCTCAAGTTGAATACTTGCGACTATAACAATAAATCTCAAGTACAGTGGAAGAACCTTGTCCACGACCACTAAATAATATGTATATTTCGATGGCTCTGGTTGAAGAAAAATAACAGCCATTAATGAAGCCCTTGAATAATAGGAGTGTGTAATTGCTGCGTTCGTTAATTGCATCCGAGTGGCGACGGATTTTCTGGTCAGGTGAGGTGAACATTTGAAATCGGATGTAATTTTTTAGAAGTTAACAAAAATGAACTAATATTTCAATAGAAGTAATAGTATATTATTTAACGAGTGGTAATGTAGGTCATAACTAACGCAGATGAAGTTTGCAGCACGAGCTGTAGGCAGGTGCTGTTATTCATTAAGTGAGTTATGACGATTACCTCAAGTTGAATACTTGCGACTATAACAATAAATCTCAAGTACAGTGGAAGAACCTTGTCCATGACCACTAAATAATATGTATATTTCGATGGCTCTGGTTGAAGAAAAATAACAGCCATTAATGAAGCCCTTGAATAATAGGAGTGTGTAATTGCTGCGTTCGTTAATTGCATCCGAGTGGCGACGGATTTTCTGGTCAGGTGAGGTGAACATTTGAAATCGGATGTAATTTTTTAGAAGTTAACAAAAATGAACTTATATTTCAATAGAAGTTATAGTATATTATTTAACGAGTGGTAATGTAGGTCATAGCTAACGCAGATGAAGTTTGCAGCACGAGCTGTAGGCGGGTGCTGTAATTCATCAAGTGAGTTATGACGATTACCTCAAGTTGAATACTTGCGACTATAACAATAAATCCTAAGTACAGTGAAAGAACCTTGTCCACGACCACTAAATAATATGTATATTTCGATGGCTCTAGTTGAAGAAAAATAACAGCCATTAATGAAGCCCTTGAATAATTGGTGTGTGTTATTGCTGCGTTCGTTAATTGCATCCGAGTGGCGACGGATTTTCTGGTCAGGTGAGCACAGATCTTATGGCAGTGAATACGTAGGTATTCTGTGCTTATGGATTTATCCGATTTTATCTGATGCTGCGTTCGTTTATTGTATCCGAGAGGCAACGGATTTTTTGGTCACGTGACCACAGATCTTATGGATTTATCAGATTTTATCTGAAATAAACGACTCAGACGAAATGAAAATCACAGACTATAAATATTCGATATCATCTCATCTGTGTATCATAGAATGACGATAAATCAAAATTGTTAATCATATATTTTATTTTCTGCAGCGTTTATTTCTCAGCTCGTTGGAAAATATGAGTGTGAATGTAACTTTATTAGCACTAATTAGAGAAGAATATGAAATACTGTTTCATCATGATGAAGAGGACGACGAACGCAGTTTTAAAAAAAAATACAGGGGCTTGCTGAAAAAAGGGGGCCTCAATTTGCAAATCAACAGTTTAAAGATCCCACAGAATGTTTCACAGTTATATGAATTCAGCAAAAATTATTTAAATCATTATTTTTTCATATACAAGTAGACGAAATTCAATGATAAGTGATAACCACCTTGCCTTCGATAAAAATTTGGCTCTCAGAATCTTGCCTGAGTATTATATTAAGTTACTTGGCCTCTTAAAATTGGGAGTCCCTAGTGAAGAGAGTTGATTTATCATTAAGGCCAGAATATTTTAGATTTTGAGCCCTTTGCCTAGGTGTAACGGAGTTCTGAACTTAATTATTCTCGCCGCGCCGGTTGGCATTTCAGATATATTTTGCATCTCAAAATTAACTAAGAATGGGCAAACGCCAATTAAGCTAATTATATAAATTCCCACTCGAAAAAATACTTTGTCTGAACTGTGCTGACGAAAAAAATAATTCACAGAAAGCACAGAAAGCACGTGAAGTCAGCAGCTTTTACGCGCTTGGTCACATTGCGAAATGATGACTTGGAAATTTCAATGAAATATAAAAATTAAAAAAATTTTTTTTTTTTCAAATTGCTCCATGGATAATTCTTCTTCTTCTTCTTCTTCTTATTATTATTATTATTATCAACACTGTTCATCTTCCAACCGAGTTCCGTTTCGATCAGATAAACATTTTTCGAGTAATTGAAAAATCAAAATTTCGAATGGCTGTTGCACAATAACCATTCGGCAGATTTGGCTCATAACGAACTCAACCGAGATATTTAGAATCTTAACCTTACCTGAAAATTTCAAAACTCTAGGTCCTTTTTTTCGGAAGTTGCACACGGCCTGACACAGCCTGACGGACAGAATTAATTTTGACCACGGATTCTTCATCAGTGAGTTCAACCTAGTAGTTTGGGACCAATCTCGGCCCAAAATTCGAAAATCACAGACATCGTGACGAAATGATAGTTAAGAATAATCATTGGTCAAATTTTATTTTATCTGTCCGGCCTTCCGTCTGGGTATTCGGCCGTATGCATACTTGACGTAATAGATTTATCGATAACATTTTGGCAAGTTACACAGAATATCCAGCTGGGATATTTTCAACCAATATGTCAGTTCATAAAAATGCACAATCTATAACAATACAGTGAAACTCTACTAAAAAATACCGAATTGTATATATAAAATTATTTTGAAGAACACACACTCTCAGCCCCAAATGAAAAAACCCTAATAAAAAGTGGATGGAATTGGGCAGATACCAAAAGAAGAAGTTAATGAGCAATGGAACTCATTTCTAGAGCTTGTCCATTGAAAAAGATTATAAGGCACATAATACGGCATAACTGACAAAGGAAAAACCTATACTTATCACCCTCAAGATAGTAGATATAATAATGAAGAGTACAAAAAAGTGAAAAAAGAAAATGACTATCTCTTGAGAATACAGAAAAGACAAGGACACAGAGTAAAAGCAGAAAAACAACAGTGATAGAATGTTATCCAAGGCAAATACCAAATTATGTACTTCAATCATCATTTCTCAATAGCGGCATATGACCTTATTAAATGAATGAAAAATATTTACACATACTATTGAACGTGTTACAGACAAACTTATCTTCAGACAAGTAACTGAGAAATAAGTACTACTGACTTGTTTCAAATTAAAGAATGAAGACAGCTATGGTTTAGATGCTGTGTCTCATAAAGTCATCAAGGGCTCCATAGACTTAATTGTCCGATCACTTAGGTACATACTGTATCATCAACAATATGCTAACATATGGAGTATTCCAAGAACAGTTAAAACAGACAAAGGTTATAACTATTTATACAAGAGGATATACTAATGAGATGTCCAACTATGGGCCAGTTAGAGTATTACCATCTTTTTCGAAAATATTGAAATTAATTATTGCAGATCTACTAATGGAACTTCTCTTATAACATAATTGGTACATGAGCATTCTCACAACATGGATATATTAGAGAATGTTGCTTGACATAAAATCCTACAATATTTAAGAAACTTTAAGAAAACAACATTTGATGAGCAATTTCGTTTTAGTTACGGTATTTCATTTCGACGACTACTTTGTCGGTATTGTAACTTTTATCTAAAACGAATCTTGTCCTATCTTTTGCCCTAGTAAAACACTACACTCACAAAATCACTTAACACATAACATGTTTTATTTTTTTTCTACTTCTACCACTTTGTTGGCATTGTAACTTTAATCTGAAATAAATCTTTTCCTATCTTTTTTTATACTCTAGTAAAACAGTACACTCACAAAATCACTAACCTTGTTTAATTGATCTCATAACATGTTTTAATTTTTTTCTTTCGAAGGAAAGCCCTGGAATCACATTTTGTCACTTACAACTCACAATACCAATCACCTGATGAAGCTATGAAGTATCGGAATGGAATTGCAGTTCTAGCTGTTTTGTACGAAGTAAGTTACTCACTTAAAGGGTTCGAATTATAGTACAATATTCAAAGGTTCACCGAGAGTTTCACAAAACTTTTGACATCTGATCAACGCGTTGTTTAAGGTTTACATTCGATGGTTGGGTTGAAAATGAACTGAAATCGAACACACAATTTACTGTTGACTGACAATCAAGCCCTTGATCGGGCAATCAAAGTTTTGTGAAACCGGCCGTCAATATATCAATCTTTCCTGTGATTATAATGTCAACAAACGATACAGCGTCGTCCATATTCAATAAGGCGTATATTGGTAGCAGAAAATAGGACATAAATACAGATGAAGATGTTAAAAGTTTATTATATAGGTGGTGACGTTTCGCAAAAGTGTCCCTTTGCTTCTTCAGGCTTGTAATTTATTGAAATATGTACAGATTACAGGTTTCCTCTGTATTATCATTCATTATTGTAAAAAAAGAAATATTTTAGAGATGGTTTATATTAATTTATTTAACTCAAGGATACTGAGCATTTATCTAAACTTTACAATTCTATTATTTCGAAGTATAACGAAATGAAAATGATAAAATAGAAATAATTGTGGTAAAATTATATTCATTATGAGGTTGTCTACAGTCAACTGTTCGAACTCTTTGAAGGAATGTTTGGTGGCTGAAAATTAATTCGTTGAATGTTTATATGTGTCATAGGCGTGTTAGATAGGATCTGTCATTTTATCTCCTGAATATTACCTGTCTGAAGTTGTAAGTGATAATTTGACTATTTTAGTGTGTTGCATTCTTTTTATTTTTGAAGAATATTGTATACAATAGTTTTTCACTGTGTTCTTGCGAAGGTACTATGTGCCCGGATATGTGCAACTACTGTCAAGTTTTACATTATTTGTTTAGTCATAAAACATTATGGAAGGGAAAAAAAAGAGCAAACCTGTAATCTGTATATATTTCAATGCAGGTCTGAAGAAGCAAAGGGACACTTTTGAGAAGCGTCACCACGTATGTAATGAACTTTTAACATCTTCATCTGTATTTATGTCCTATTTCCTGCTATCAAATTATGCCTTATTATGAACAATGAACTGACATGAACACAAGGACAAATATTTGGCGCTAAATCAGCAATTACTTTACCTTGATCTAAGCTAATTAACGGGAGCCTCAGAAGTTCACGGCAGTTAAACGGTTATTACTGATCATCAGAAAAATTTACCTTGTCGATTACCGAATACTAGATACTTGAGAGCAAACAATACCACGTGGTGCTAAATCAAGGTTAGGCAACACAGCCACATTCGAGTTTCATTAAACCTCGTTAATATCTCAAGGCAGGCAGCTGGACGTGGTCTACATGCTTCAACGTTGTCAATAGCCGCGTCAAATATGAGAATTCGGAGAAATTTCTTCGTTTATACGAGATAAAAGGGTGTATTTTCATCCTACTTCAAACAGTTTCCGAGTAATAGACTGGCCGATTCATAAAACTATACGAAGTCAGCATGAAGAATGCAGATAAAGTTCATCTTATGTCATTATAAGAATCTTCAATCATTTTATGATACTTAATTATTCTTTGTAATTCCTCGTAAAACGCACCGTTTTGCAGATATTCTACGTTGAATATTATAAAATCGGATGAAGATTCGAAAAATTACCTTATATTTATGGACCCACGCCTGATCTATTACAGGAAGTAAATTAAACTGGGTTCACGTTTATCCGGACCATAGAATACACATAAATATTTCTATTTCGCATAGAACTAATTTAGGTACATGGTATTTCGTGATCATACCACAGACCTAACCATAACATCCATAGACATAGAATATCATTTTATTATAAGTCTAGAAAACTTTTTAGGTCAATTGATTGATTTCATATAATTTACTTATAAATTTCGTGAAAAAAGTATAATTATGTTGTTTTCAATATGAGAATGGCCGACGATGGAGTTGTGTATAATCATATAGTGGAATGAAATTGGATATGGCATGAATATCGAGTAACAGATCAGTTTTTTAAGTCCAGTGTAATGAAATGTTTTCCTTGCGATAATATCGCAAAAAGCACCAAATCATAAGAATTAAGTGAATAAATGAGTTTTCTGGATGCTTCCTTTCAACATGAGCACGTCTCCATTCTGCACATCGAAAAAATTTACCCTTGTCGTCCATATAACATAGGTGGTCAGGTTTTGGTATCAGTTTCCCAATCATCCGGCCTTGGCATCATAGTCTCGGATAGGACCTCAGCTGGCGTAGCCATATCGAGCATATCTCTTCTTAGACCGAACAACTGAGGTGTTCTGCAGATCTTTTAAGGGTTGCAATGACTGAACATTTCTTATTATTTTTAAGACCTACATCCGCCCCACCTTTGAATACGGGGGTTTGGTGGTGTACAACAAAAGGCGTGGCAGACTTACTCGTGGCCCACTCGTATTGGCTGTGGACCTATGACTGCAAAAAAACTTTTTCATTTTATCCATTTTTTTAAGTGTCTTGTTGTGCATGCGTACCAACCATTGTAATTTACTCTTTGAGTGAATAGGTTTTAAACCTCAACTCTTATGATTTTATAACAATAGTAATACGTATTTTCAAAATCATGACTACATATCATATATCGTCCCTCAAATAATGCATAATCAATTATTGCCTTTAAGAGTACTCTACAACACTGCCCCATATATCTATTATAGAACCTAAAAATCAAAACTGCACCATAGCATTGTTCTATCTTGCGATCTTACACACAATAAGCTGCTTGGGCTGCTAGGAAAGTTTTCTGAACACATTTTTCCTGGAAAATAGTTTTAATCCAGGCGATTTCTATGAATATTAATTCCTATGCAATTTCAATACTTCTGTATCAGATATTGTGACAGAAAACAAAAAAAAATCATAATACAAATTCGAAGCCCTCTCGCAAAATATTCTTCAGTCGATAAAGTCGCTCCTAACAAAACACGAATTTCGAATAAGCTACTGTGTTGTACTCAAACTGAAGATTTGAACAATGCACCTTATGAGAGGCCTGAATATTGGGTATGAAATAAAAAATATTCGGCGTTCAGATTGACTTTTAGGTGTGTATTATTTTCAAGAAAGATACTGAAGTTGGATAATTATTGATTTAAATTTTTGCCCAATACATGAAAAACTATGGACTTCCCACTCAAATAAAATAATGCAGAGGTGGCACGAGACTACCAGACTCTCACAGACTCCCGTACGAGAGTCGAAGCGAGACCTCAGTTTCCAGAACGGGAAAAGACGAAATTAAAGTGGAGTCTTGTCGCGTTGGTCTCGTGTGGACAGCAATATTTGTTAAAACGACTTCCCAATCAAATGATTCGCTTCAAACTCGATAAGTATTTATTTTGAAGTTCCTAGGAACCTTATAAAATCCTTTTCTAGCTATCAGGAAGACCAAATGAAAAATTCAAGCCGATTGTTGAAAACCTTCAGTCGATCCGAAAGGTCAAACAAAAAACCACCATAGATATCAACCCGACTAAGCTGCTACCAAAGAATCTTACAAAATTCTGGAGATATCATGGATCTTTGACAACACCTGATTGTAATGATGTGGTTGTTTGGACAATTTTCAGTAGACTGGTTCCAATTTCAGAAGAACAAGTAAGATTTTTTTTTTCCAATAATTATTATCATTGAAATGCTTCCAATACTCACAACAATAGTCCGGAGCATACAGCTGAAGTGGAAGTAGTTTTTCGGAATTCCGAAAATAAAATATTTCCTTATTATTTGCTTTTTTCCTTTGTCTCATTAAGCGAGAATAACCTACAGATTCACCCGATATTTTAGAGCAAATTTGGAGCTTGATTACGAGGGTCCTTCAAATTCGTGAATGGTTAAAATTCATCCAATGATATTACTGATATATCCAGAATTTATTTTCCCAATATTTCAAATAATAAAGATCCCTTTGAATTCAAATTCAATAGGAATCAAAAGAACACACAGTGGGAAATTTAATCCGATTAAAAAACCAACATAAGATTTCATCCGCCATTTACTCGAAAAATGCTCGAGGTGAAGTATTGATTTCATAATTCTGAAAATCTTCCTCAAGTATCAGCTTCTCAAATGTGTGGTGCATCCATCAAGAAAAAATTAATGACTCATGAAAATGAATCAAACTACCAGAAAACTTAAGAACTGTATTAGAAAGCATTGAAGTAGATGAGTAGGTAACTAGAACCACCTACTAATTTTCTAATGATCCCATGCTGGTTTTCTAGAATGAATGGGAAAATTCTCCAAAATTACAACTTAGAATTATCTAGAAAAATATGAAAATAAAAATCAAATTATAACAAAGCATTCGGGTGAAAAAGCCACCACTTTCCTTCAAATGTATTGCTGGATGTGTCTTCCACTGTTCCTGCGGATTTCCTCGGATCATATCGCAGACTTCTTCAATTTTCACCATCAATTCCTCTATCGACTCAATTGTTATTTGATGAACCCGTCTTCAGCCTGACCCACAAATAAAAATCCAATGAATTTAAGACTCCTTGCGAGTATTTTTGGGACCAAATCATCCAATCCCTTCATCAGAATAAACCGCATTCATTTATTCTGATTATGAATCCATTATGATTAGGAACAACCTATTTGAAACCACATATCGTGCTCATATTTATTGGCAGGTATTTCCTCCAGGGTGTGGCTGATGTTGTCTGGCGAATTTTGAAACGATTCTGAATTCAATCTGGAAGGAATACTGGTCCAAGTAAATAAGGCCCAATTTGTCCCATCCACACATTAACTCTGAAGTCGTGCTGATAGTGCTTGACCAATATTTTATGTGGGTAGGTTCTCATTGCTTATAAAATGCGAGTTATGAGGATTGGTGATACAACACCTAGCGGAAGTAGACTCGTCTATCCTTAAAGTTTCAATCCCAAAAATATATCTCGTCAAGCCATTGCCAACTGTTTTCGATTAACCGCATTTGAGATACTTCCATCGCAATTCGTTGAGAACTCAGAGCTGGTTCATTTTAAACGGATCTTAAAAATGCATAAGAATGGACCGTGGGTACAAGACCAACTTCATTTTTCGTCTTCTGAACATTCCCTATTTCACTAACACGGTTATGTATACTTGAAAACAAACATAAGTTCATAAGGAAATCGGTAGGTTCTCTTTCGATTAATGGTACATTCATAGCAGTAGGTATTGTCGTTAGGGAGATATACTCCTTCTCTGGAGGCAAGTTTCCAAAAAAGACAAAAAAATTAATATATGTAGAACCGGGGGGTTTGAGCAAAAAGTTATATCCACATTTTTTGCTGGAGATGATCTGTACAATCTCCTCCTTGAATATTTTACATCAACTTTGTTACACCTTACTCGGTTTTGCGATTTAAGTACTACACTGCCTCTAGTATGTCAGGGATAAAATTGGATTTAGGTAGAATGATTCATATTTTCCGATGCTTCATCTCTAAAACTATTTCCTTGGACGAGTTTGAAAATTCAGTGAAGCAATTAATGGTATACTCCATTAGCTTTTATAAACTGTATATTTTGAAATGTTAGTTTATAGTCATTTTTCTGTAATTAATACGCAACGTTGTCCTCCCTACAGAAATGAAGTAATTATGTATTCTACAGAATGTGAATTCACTTCAGGAAAATAATAAATTCGAAAAGATATTATGTGAATTCAATAGTTCCAAAGACATGACGATTGTTGAAAAATCTTTTTTCTTTGTTGTTGATGAAAATATTTCACGTATATCCACTGATTGGAAGATTCAGTTATGCTATTGTCTTGTACGGAAATCAATAACCAAGTGTTGTAATTTCAATGAAAAATAATGGATATAGTAGTCGGCTACTTTGTGTTAGTTCATTCGAAAAAATAATGCAAATACCCGACTAACCTAGTTGCCCAACTTTAAATACACTAATTTGAAAATGTAGTATTACTAAGAAACCCGTGTCACTGCTAAGCATTAATTAAATATAGTGATAGGAAACGAAGTAATTCCATTCGAGAGTTTATCATCTACCAAATATGCTCATGAATGAAGATAGGGTTTCAGCTGAATTTCAAACATTTCATTATAATATTTTGTAATTCTTGCATGCTCATTCGTGAAAATAACTATAAAAACACTATTAATTTCTATCAGAATAATGATATTCATTCATATCAGATAATTTCACACGTAAGTAGTGGTCGTTCAATCATTTTACGAAGAAAATCATGAAATTAATCATCTTAAGCATTAGAAATATTAAAAATTGGTTACAATAGGATTAGATAAGATGCCGTATTATTCATTATATTTTCGTACATAAAATTCCAATGTTTTTCCAACATCAGATCAACAGAAAGTATTCCCATCCGATTACTCAATGTCAACATGTTTCCAGTCACCCTGAAGAAGGACACCTTGATTGGACACAGGGTAGCAGTGTATTATATTTCTGGTGGGATAGGTGCTGTAGAAGCCTCACATATACATAAGAATACTGAAAAGCTGGTGTCCCTCTCCACCTCAAAATGTCAATAGCTTGATATCAACTAGCTGAAATGAGAAAACTGATTGCCACTGATGAAAGGACAAGAAGACAAATGTTGTGCAGCATAAAATGATTACTGGTGATGCACAACCCCTTTGACAGCACCTTAGACGTCTTTCCTTGTCAAAAAGAGAAAAGGCTGAACGGATTATGGAAGACATGGCGAGAGAAACTATCATTTAACCATCCAATATCCCCTGGACGTCGCCTGTAGTATTAGTGAAGAACGAGGATAGGTCCATTAGATTCTGTGTGGATTATGGGCAACTAAATCAAGTTACGAAGAAGGACAGCTATCTCTTACCGAAAATTGATGTTACACTTTATACACTCTCAGAATCACATTGGTTTTCGACCCTGGATTTGAAGATCTAGATAGTGGGTATTGGCAAAATGGCTTGGATCCGAGGGATGAAGAAAAAACTGCCTCCAGTATTGGAACGGGCCTGTGATAATTTTAAGTGATGCCTCTCAGCATATGCAACGCTCCTGCCACATTTGAGAGTTTAATGAAGACTATATTAACAGGACTCTCCAGAAAACCTTGCCTGGTGTACATAAATGACTAATAGTAGTGGGAAAATCATTCCAAGGCAACCATCACAACCTACCCGAGGTCTTCCAGCGACTTCGTGAAGCCAACCTAAAGCTTAAGTTCAAAGAAATGCAATTGATTTCGATCAGAGGTGCAATATTTAGGACACGTAGTTTCTCGAGGGGGCGTGAAAATTTACCCGGACACGATCAAGACAGTACAGGAATGACCTATACTGAGAGACAAGATTCAGTTGCGAATTTTCTTCGGCTTATGCACTTGTTATAGAAGATTCATATTTGGATCACTCAACGTTACCAAACCTCTAACAAAATTAACAGAGGATGGGCTGGAGTACATATGGACCTATGTTTGCGCTGAAGCCCTGAAGGAATATTTGTGCTAGACACGGACGCTAGTAATACAGCTATCCGGGCCGTTCTATCGTAAGTTCAGGATGGACAAGAAATAGTCATTTTACAGCAAGGTATTTTTGAAGCTAGATGGGAATTACTGAGTGACCAGCAGAGAACTTCTATCAGTCACGAAGACCAGAATATTTCCACAAATATTTGTACGGATGGCAATTTCTGCTGAGAACCGACCATGCTGCTTTAAAATGGCTCCTAATTTTTGAGAACCTGCAAGGGAATGTGGCCTGATGGATCGAGAGACTGCAAGAGTATATCCTTGACACCGAACATGGAACGGGGGCTACCCATCGGAATATAGATGCTTTATCAAGACGACCTTGGCCCGAAAATTGGAGCCATTGCTCTCGTGTGGAAGAAAGGGACAGTTCAAGATAGACCACAGTAAATGAAAATTACTGGCTTCTCCAAGAAAACCAAAGAGCACAAGAGGATGATCCAGACTTCAAAGTAATCCTGAGTTGGAAGAAAGGCGGTAGACAATGAAGCAGTATAACGCCGGATCTCCCATAGAACGAGTAGTTATCGATATCGGGTGTCATTTTCCAGGAACACACCATGGAAAGGAGTACCTACACATATATCCACGATGGCGTTTAGATCTTCGGTTCAAATATCTACCAATGAAACTTCATCCAATATAATGTCCGGCCGAAAAATTAGACTACCTTGTGAACTTGAGTTTGAATGTAAGCCTGGAGATGATGTAGCTGGGGAGGACTACACTAACAAATTGTGAGGAAAGCTACATCGCATTCATGACAAGGTGCGCAAGCAAATGCAGCAAGGAAGTGATCGGATGAGAATGCGTTACGACATCAAGACTATTGAAGAGGGGTTTACCGCAGGAGATATGGTGTTGTATAAACCGCAAAGAAGAGGTTTTTCGCCGAAGCTGCATAGACAGTGGAGAGGACCTAATAAAGTTATAAAAAAGGTAAAATGATGTACGCGGGGAAGCTCCCCAGCGAAAAACCGAAGATCGCTCCTTTCAACTGATTGGCCCCGTACGCGTCAACGCAGGGTGACAAAGAAGAATGACTTCTCATGGAGGTTCCTGCAAAGGAAAACAACGATTTCCAGGAATTCATGAATAGCAATGGGGGAACACGCGTTGCGCGGTTTGGCGTCACACAGGAGGTTCGTCAAGACCTGTACACAGTTTCCGAGGAATACTCTCTTGCTCATTTTGTAGAAGTCAATCTACGTATGTACAGCCCACAATCGGAAAATATCTGAGATTGTAGTAAGAGGGTCGGTTCATTTATTACTTAGTCACCAAGCAGTACTCCTATCAGAAGCCCTGCAGCACTGCATGGCTTGTAAGATGTTCAATGATTTGTAGTTACGAAATATAAGAGTTTCATAGTCCTCATCCATTTTTCCTTTATTCAGAAGTTACTTATTGTTGTAAATATGAGCAAAATACATGCAAAATTTCAAGAAAACATATCGAACCCTCCACAACAGAAGGAATGTGCATGTGCGATAGTCTGCACAAAGTGTAAATCGAAGTCGAATTGCAAGCATGCATGAAATTCTGCCGACTTCAACTTGCGTGCAGGCACGAAATTCATTGTGAATGACAACATTGGACCCCATACTCATACCACGCGTGGCGGAGTTGCACTTCGCCCGCGAATTGATTCTGAATGCAGCTTTATTCGGCGAAGTTATTCGTAGCAGTTATTCAGAGGAAAGTGACAAGTGAAAATAAATAGTGTGGAAATAATTGTGCACAGATTTTGATTGAATTAGTTGTTTAGATCTTATTATAGTAGTGTTTAGATGAATAGCTCAATTATTCTGAACGTCTTAATAAATCAAGAAAATGTTACAATATCATTTGAGATTGATATTTCACGATATACTTCGATAATCTTCAGAGTACCACGTCTTGAACATCAAATTCAATTTATTATATCAACTGGCATATAATGATTGAAGCCAAAAACTTGAGAAAACAAACACAATGAAGATATTGTTTTACGATATATAAAATAATAATTATTAATAATATATAATAATTTGCGAGAACGACTAATAGGAATTTGTTCGAAGAAATAGTCTGTTATGTTCATGATAGAGGGCATCGTTTTCCAAGATGAAATTTCTCCTTTTTTAGGATTAAGAGTACTAAGACTGACAAAATATCTTGAACAGAATCATATCTGCAACAGAGAAGAGGATAGAAACTTAACATGACATTGAAAAAAATTCCACTTACATTGGGTACCTGACAAGGAAAATCTTCAGACCAGATCTGGCCCGCCGAGCAATGATTTCACAGATCCTCACATGTACGGAGAACGCTACATGCCCTTTATATTTGTGAATCATCTCTTCAATGCAGAGTTGTTCACATAAAATTTTGTGTTCATTTACTCTTTTGAATTTGTAACCCATTGATTTTATGAAAAGTGATGTATGTCCGTGGTTGTATTCCAAATGTTCCGTCTCAAAAAAGAGAAGTGCTTCAATCCAAAAATGGTTATTTTCCAAATTATAATTCGAACGTGGTCGTTGCACCAATAAAAGGAAAATCTTTTGATGTCCTTTCAGTCCAAATCTTCCTAAAAAAGCTGAAAAATAAATATCTATCCATAAAAAAATAATACATTGGCTTTTACTCACATATATGTCGTTAATGTAGGATAGCCTCTGATGAATAATTGTTTTTCAGGGATACTATCGAAATGAGCTTAATTCTGTATTACACTTCCTGATACTTTGTCTCCACTTCCTAAAAATACTCTTATCGGTATATTCGATTTCGAATCAAAGCGATGAGATGTTTATTTATAACGCGAAAATAATCTTAAGTTTGGAATATTATGCTGAAGCTGAATGGTTATTTAAAGGAAGTATAAATTGGCAACGTCTCGGAGAATTATTCTGACATTGTCGATATAACAACAACTTGATAGACCTAAGGCATGGCTTACCGAGAGACTTTATAAAAGTTAATGGAGAATAGTAGTTATTCCATTGGACCACTGTGTTTTGTGTGGTTATAAATTACATATTGACAGTCATTTCAACAATGTTTATATCGATAATTCTTTAATTTTAGGTTCAAGAGTTTGCATCGATAAGGAATGAGGAAGGGAAAACATTATCGCAAAATTTCAGATTCGTACAACCACTGAATGGAAGAACTATTTATGAAATATATACTGATGACACCTGTTGCGATTAGTGAGAGATGATCACATTAACTCACTGAGTAGATTTCATTTTCTTCCCGTCACATTTGAAGGACTTTGTGAATATTACAATAATTTCAAGAAATCAACCAGGCCGCTAAATTTTCAGAATATATGGGTTCGTTTGGATTGGAAAAAATACAAAGAATGTACCCTATAACTACATCTGCATTTTGGGAATGAAAACAAAGAGAGATCCCCAGTTATTCTTCGACAACTTATTTTATTTTTATCTTGCCTAACTCACTAATAAAATTTCCAAGAACTTAGTACTCTATTCTTTATTTTCAACATTGAATTATTATCGATTATGCGCAATATCTTCAGAAAATGTAGGTTTTGTTTTCAACCGAGGGTACGGGTGTGTTTTCATTTACATCTAACTGATTAATCGGTGTATTTCCCTATCTATCTTCAATTCTCTCCACCAGAAAAGAAGTGAAGGGGTCAATCGATCAATCATTTCGGTGGAAATAAAAAAGTACACTAAGCTTGAGAGTGAGAAGATTGGGAATTATTTTATTAAATTCAGTCATTTTTTAGTGTAGTGGTCCCAAATTAAATGACGAACACCAAAATAAAACAAATTCACAAGAGTTTTCAGCATTTCATAAAGGAACTGAGTATTAATTTCATTCCATTTATTTGTAATCTATTTTAAGATTGAGAATCCTGTCTCCGTTCATTATTTCTTCTATATTGTACTAATTAAATAGGGTCTGAATCGTGACGGCATTTCTACTTCTCTGGGAGAAAGTTAAAAGATGAAGCTTGCCAGTGAGCGTTAGGGCAAATACTACCATCGGCTGATAAATTGCGGCTTCGTGGGTGTCGGCAACACAGACACATTCAAGTTTCAGAAAACCTCGTTAATCAGTTCGATCCTGTTGGCAAATAGCAATATTGCTAGGAAAAATATTGGAATTATTGGTATTCTGATCAACGATTTTGAGCAATATGACCTGTCACTTCAACTAGAATCTTGCTGTCAATATTGCTATCTTTGCAACCTTAAAATAGTACTTGCTATGCTTGATAACAAGATAGGTAAGAAAGAAAATTTTACAGAGATCCATTTGTTTCAGTATTATTTCTCCCAAGAATTCAAAAATTAGAAGATAGGGAAGTATATGCTAATAGAAATTTGATCAAGATTCTTTTGAATATTTAATTTTAAGGAAAATTCTTAGACTGAAAAACCGGCATAGTAAGCAACAGTTGAGATGAATATTCTAATGATCTCAACAACTGCCATTCCTTTGAATTGCCAACGGAAAATTTCATCGAATTTCGAATTATTCACGCCTGCATAAAATCGCTGCATTTGATTTCTGGAAACCAATATTCTATTGGTATCCAGGAAATTGGTCAATTTGACTTTAATTGGTTTTCGAAAAATCCTTGAATAAGTTGATGTTTACATAAATAAAAAAAGCTCGAAAAGCACTAATGTGAAGTCAGTAGCTTTTACGCGCTTGTTCTCTTTACGTCTAGCCTAACCGCTGATCGTAAACACAATAAGTACCAAGAGAATCTGCTTAGAGACTTAATAAGTTAAGAAGGTTTGGAGTTTAATTACGAACGTCAAATACTTTAAATCCATCCTGTGATCCCGCAGATTTACATACTCTTGCAATAATAGAGGATAGGATATATAGGTATTTTTTGAGTTATTTCGGAAATAATAAACACAGATAGCGATGAAATAAATGAATCTCGAAAGTAAAGCGTTAGCATTACTATTAAGGGAGTTTAATTTTGACAACCTCACTTCATTTGGGAAAATCATCTCAAAATTAAAATTGCCCAGAAATTTGACATATTTTTTCCAACTTCTCTGCAGATAAATATTCGCTGAAACTGATATTTGGAGTACTATTGTTATATTTTGACTTCAAGGTCTGTGCCAATTTTCATTGCATTCTGATGAAGTTTTTTCGGAAAAAAATCGATTTTTTTTCAATCCGTAAAGGCCATTTTTGGCTCAAAAATCACAGACACTGGGCAAAACGATAACGCTTTGTTCACTAGAACAAGCGCGAATTGAAAGAAACTAACTTTTTGCTCAATAAGTTTCATGAAATAAGATGAATATCTGATCGAGTCGAAAAGTTGTTTAATATTGACTTCAAAGTATGTGCCAAATTTCATCCAAGTCTGATTAGTAGTCTCCCGAACAAAAATGTTTCCGAAAAACATTTGTTTGAAATTTTTTTAACGATCAGATCATATGAAAATTGTGAACAGGTTGCGCGTTGGTATCTGATCTCGTCTATCAATTCTGGAACAACCCCTCCAAATTTCAAATTCTTATAACTCCGATTTCGCCCATTAACGATCTCAACGGAGATTTTCAGTCTCCGAGCATATACTAAAAATTTCATGACTCTAGATCTTCTCCTTAGAAAGTTAGTGCACACACGGTCGGCAGAACAGGATTGAATTTGATCACGGATTCTGCCTCAGGAGATCCAACCTAATCGTTTGAGACCAATTTCGGTTTGAAATTCGACAGTTACAGACATTGTGATGGAATAATATCACGCTGTTGTCCAGAACAAGAAGTGTTGGTTTGGAGATTTCAGTGAAATTAAAATGAAATATGAAAATTTTCAAAGTGAAAAAAAATTTTTTTTCACATTTTTTTATGGATAATTCTTCATATTGTTACTGTACATCTACCAACCAAGTTTCATTTCGATCAGATGAATATTTTTTGAGTATATGCTAATGGAAATGTGTTCAAGGTTCTCTAGGGAAAATTCTTAGACTAAAATACAGGCATAGTAGACAACAGCAATCCCTTTGAGGTGTCATCGAAGAAGTTTTTCGAATTTTGAATTATTAACGCCTTAATGAAATTTATGTCGGTGTTTACATGAAAAATGAAAGCCGTAGATGGTGGTTATGTATGCGAAATCATAAAAAAACTCACAAAGTAGTGTTATTTTCTTCTTCCTCGTAGCTCTTAAGTCACAAAATTCAGTGTTGTCAGCTCTAAACTCACCGATTATGGAAGTCCATGAGAGCAATATTGCTATGACAAAATTCATAACGAACATTGCTATAACACTCGGAACAGAATACGTAACAAGATGACCATATTGCTATGAATCAGAGAGATATCAATATGACTAGAATTGCAAGGTTCATAGCAATACGCAAACATAATCGACCTGAATATTTCAAGTTCAATCACCTCCCCTCGGTCTGCATGCCATAACGTTGCCAATAGCTGTGAGAAATATTAGAATGCGTGAAATTTCGACGTTAATAGGAGGAAACGGGGTGTCCTTCTGCAGGCTTCAGTGATTATTTTTTCGAAATTTTTTTTTTTGATGTACTTCTTTCGTGAGAAAGCGCAATGTTATTCATTCCTTCATTTTTCACTCTATATCAGTTTTTATTTCCCGAAAATTCTTGAAATATTGAATCGGCAACATTGCGCATTTTCACTATTTTTGACAACCAGAAATTTCTTTGAAAAAAACGAACTCTGTCCTCCAAAAGTCACCCCGTTATATTCGAGGTACTCTTGCTCTTAAGAATGTGATCTTTCGATGATTCGAGTATACATAAGAAATTCTCGAAATCGACAAAGGAAAAATCGATCCTAGCCTCTGCGTCATTTTGCATCTCTAGTAATTCCATCTGATCTCGATGTACTTTGATGAGATTTTTGCACTAACATCTCAATAATCTGTTCAAAAAAGGTTATTTGTGAATTTAATTGATGACCTCGACTGGTTTTTCTCTATAGGTTAATGTTTGCTTGTATCTTACACATAGGAACCATAGCGGATGGCCAATGAACTGACATGGGATAACAACGTTATTCGCTATTGAGATGACAACAAAGTATTGCGTACTGATTTGGGAAGCTATTTTAAGAGAATATATTTAGTTTAGGCAGTGACGGCGGCACACATTAGTATTTTAAGTATCGAGAACGGTAAGGAGATTTCAGCCATCGAAGACAATAGTTTGGGGAAGGAGCGCAGCGACGACTCCAATTATTGTCTGACATCGGTAGTCCTTAACGTTCCAGGTCCCCTATTTCCCAGTGAAGCCCTAACAGTGATGGAGCCCTACAACTTGGCTTCTGATTTACTGTTGGTTCAATAATTCACATTCTGTATCTAGGGTGTCGTAAGGACAGAGTTACAGAATCTACCTAGAACACACCCGATATCCTAACTCGAAAACGCTAGAAGCCTAGGAATAATCTGCAATAAACAATAAAATACCAATATGAATAGATGTTACGATTGTACTTCATCAAGATATAGAACCAAATATGATTTACCCAGAAACCCTCTACCACTAAACGTTGAAACATTGAAATTCAAAACGCTCATAATGAAATGTAAAAATGGATTTTTATACAAAGAAATACAATTTTTTTTTTAAATCCCATGAAATAACATCAACAATATAGACACAAACCTGAAGATGATGAACTTACCTGTGAAATATAGAGGAATCATGTTTGGTTCAGAAAAGTTCAGATTGTTAATGTTCAGAAGGAAGGAATACCCTGACACATACTACTGGGATAACTGACAAAAGTCCATTCTGATTAAAAATATATTCATGAAAAGAAATCCTCTGGAAGCTCCAATGAAATATGGCAAAGAGTCATTGTATGTTTGAACCATAATGATTTTTTCAAGAATTTTTATCCCTGTCAAAAGGACCAAAATATAGAAATATTCATTTATCGAAAGAAATATTCGCTTTAAATTACGTACTATAAGAAACAAAAAGAAATTTGAAGTTTAACGACTTGTCCACAAGAAAATAAAATTATCCACAACAAAATGCAAGATTCTCTGCTAATATAATATGAAAGTACGATTATAGAAGGTTATGAAAGTGGAACCCGGATTTCCAAAAATGAATCGTGTGTATGGAAATCCCATTGAAAATAATGAAACGGCCGCCATGAATCTATCGTCGAAACTCAAAGAAACTCACCCTTTTATGCGAAATAAATATGAAACAATGTTTTCCACATTAGATGAGAATTCACTCGATTCACAAAATATCTAACATAACTTGAAAAACTAAAGTTGTTTATTGTGAATAACTTTTCTGTATTAGAATTGAATGTATCGCATTTGAGGTTGAATTCGAATAAAAAAAAACATAGAAAAATGCACTGCCGTGAAGGCAGCAGCTTTTGCGCGCATGTTCTATGCAGATGACCGGCAGTGCATCTCTAGGTCTTTTTCGATAAAGTACTGGATTTGAATTCGATCTAATCTATACTTTTGGAAATATTGAGAGAATAAAATTTTGAATGGGTATATCTACGGAATTATTGGGCGAATTTTAACCATTCACGAATTCGACCTTCGTAATTAAGACCCAAACCTACTCTACTACTCTTCTCGATATTTGTAGATTGTAGGTTTGGACCTTAATTACGAAGGCCGAATTCGTGAATGGGTAAAATACTAACCAATGATTCCATTCAAAATTTTATTTTTCGAATATTTCCAAAAATACAGATTAGATCGAATTGAAATCCAGTACCTTATCGAAAAATGGCAGTTCGAAGGTTCATTCAGAATTTAATGAGGATAATATAATGAAAAGATCACAGAATATTGAATATCTGAAAAAAATAAATTTGAATTTTTTTTTCAACTTGTGCTAATAACTCGATCATCACGAAATTTTGCACAAAGTTGTCTTTTAGAATATTCAAATTAGCTCTCGATTGAATCAGTATTTCTTGAGTTATACCGAAAAAGACTACGATATCGAGAAGAAAACGAGAAGAAAGAAACTTTACATATTTTTCCCAATATCTACAAAACTAATAGCCGTATCGAATTGAAATTTGGTACACTACTATGAAATATGGAGCTCAAAGTATGTTGTTTTCGAATGTGATTAACAGTTCGGGGAAAAATTCGAAATTTACTGATGTTATCATCTCAACGAAGTGTTGCGCGTTGCTATACTCCAACTAATTGCAAAGTTTCGATCCAATCGTTCCATTAGTTCCCCAATTATCACCAAAATAACGTCAAAACTTTAAAACGATAGCACGCTATTCCCTAGAACATGCTCGTAAAAATACTCAAATAAAGATTTCATTGCGTATCGTTGTCAGAAACACTTCAACTTTACTCAAAAGGGTGTCTCCAAAGACCTGTCCCGAGACCTGTCCTATGTAAAGCTCCCCCAGTGACGTATTCACGAGAAGGGAGTGAAAGTGCTGAGTTGATTCTCTCAATTAGTATTTTCCATTTCATGGATATTGTTCATCGAAATTTCCAACCAGACTGAAATGATAAACCTTTTTTACGCCCTTCTTCTGGGGAACAGAGCGTTATCGTTTCATTAAAATGTCTGTAATTTTCGAATTTTGAGATGAAAATGGTCAGGTAGTTTCGGAGTAAGACTCATTTGAAATTTTGAGGTTAATTTCTCGACATCGCATGAAGTACTGATTTGATCAGATTAAAACTTTCTATATAGTTTTAGAATGCCAAGGCGCAAATCACTGCTGAATTATGTGTGGATCCCGTCCATTAGAAAATTCTTAAGAAATATTTATTTGGAAATTTTTCAAATTTTCATTCTCCGAAATTATGTACAGGATTCCAACGAAAATTGCCAGAAACCTTAAAATCGGTATTCATCAACAATATTCCAAATTTCGATTCGATCTGATATCTACTCTCAGAGATACAAAGAAAAAAATATGTCAAATTTCGTTGTAATTTGGAATTTCAACGTTTTTCCGCAATATCCCAAGAAGTACAATTGCAGTCAGTTTGAAACTTCGTAATCAGTTGAAGAATACTAACGCGCACCTAGGTGCAAAAATTCGAGTTGATCTAGTAGTCAGAATTTGAACAAGCGCGTGGAAGCTCCTAACCTCAAGTCAATGCTTTATACTGAAAACCATAATCACCCATACCTACTTCAAGGAGTTTTATTTTTTGATCGATTACTATATAAGTTTATCATTTGATGAAATCAAGAAATAAAACTAATTAGCAAACATTCACATAGTAAAATACGGATATAGAGTATCCTATAAATTCCAAACATTTAAATAATTGTATACGCGATGTGCACTCTCACAAACGTCTTCTGATAAACACTGAATTGTGATTATTTACTTTTTCAGCCGATATACTTTGCGTAGCTTGGTCGAGGTAGTTTCGTGTTCCTTCAATTCGTTATGATTATCGTTTAAATCTTCCTATGTTCATTCTTGGATATTCATGAAAACAATCAAAATAAACGATCCAATTTGAAAAAAATTATCGTTTTAATGATGAGGTATTGTGTCATGTTCCGTCGAGTCACAGAATAGAGAAGTATTAATACTTCTCTATTCTGTGGTCGAGTATCGAAGCTGTTCCATTGAAAATGTAGTGATTTCGATACTACGGTTGGTATAAACACCATAGAATAATATAAGCAGTTATCTAATAGGTATGTGGTTTGTTATATACATTTGAATGTATTCTTTATTTTTTCTATGAATATGAACCGCCTCATTTGGACAGTCTAGTTTCGTTATTCTCTAATTCGTTATTATTAACATTGAAAACTTCAGGTGTTCATTCAAGAATATTCATGAAATTAATTAAAATGTTGGATAATTCGTGAGATTGGAATAAGTTGGAAATGAGACACTAATCCATTCCTTCAAGCGACGTTTCGCAACTATTTCGTTGCTTCTTCAAGCTTTATAATTGTAGAACACTCAGTTGAAAAACGTAACTAAATCAACAAGGTATATAGGATTTCAAAATTTATTCTTTTACTTCGGAAGCAGTAAATGTCCTGTCAATGTTTCCATGCAATGTCATAAAATCTCGAAAATCAAGAATATTGGGTTCTATTAATCTAAAAGTCAGCTGATTGAGATAAACAAACTGACGTGTGCCGTGACATATATATGAGAACCTGTTCTTTCATTCTCAGTTGAATAATTTTGAGATGAACGGACACCACTACCCCGCGTAATACATATGGATTGAAATACACACAATGATCATGGAAATAAACGTGCTACAAAGAGTATAAAGATAAAACAATTAAATATAATAAATGAAGTTAAGTAGAGTTAATAACGATATATACATGGTAAAAAACAAATGAGAACATACAATACAATATTCTCACATTCTTCTATTGGAGTTAATGTTTCGGGAATATAAATCAAGAAAGTTCTGGTAAATGGCACTTACACCCTAACAGTCTGTTCTTAAGTTAATATTTTCTGTTGAGTGAATTTGTAATATCTCCCCCACATTGCGTTTGAACCAAATTGGATTGGTGCTGTTTTATTAACTTCGTTTTGATTATGATTTGACAATCATTTTTATGCTGGTTTATTTTCAATTTTAGGTATTGTTTAGTCTGTCCTACGTATGATGCACCACAACAACACGGTATTTCATAAATTAAATTCGATTTATTTATTTATTTAATTATTCACGAGATAAACCCTATTACACAGAAAATATAAAATTACATGAATTACATAAACAACATGAATAGTACAAACATTATCGAACTAAATCAAACACTTCTCACTATTGCAGAATATGATGAATTGAAAAAATCGATTCCTGACCGAAAGGCAATATTGACACTTTTCGTAATTCTGGGAGCAGGAGATGCTCTCGAATAATTAAACCGGTAATTCGCAACGTTTAGCAGGGCAGACTCTCTAGTGTTTCTTGGTGGGACAAGAAAACCAAACAGTGAGAGCAGCTCTGTCGTCGACAGCATCCCCCCGGTTAGTCTTCCAAACAACAGGACATCGTCCCTTGTCCTACGTGTTCTCAAAGTAGGCAATCGAAGTAAAGCTCTCATATGAGTTGTCAAAAATTGATTCGGGGATGACCATTCGGCCAGAAATACAAAGCAGAAACCTATTCTGAACACTCTCGATCCTGTCACCCTCCAGCAAAGTATACGGGCACCACACAGAGGATGCGAACTCCAATTGAGGTCTAACTAAACTTAAATATAGATGTTTAATGGTGTTGATATCCTTGAACTCATATGAATGCCTCAGTATGAAACCAAGCATCCCCAAACTTTTACTAACAATTCCCTCAATGTGCGCACTGAAACTCATTCTGGAGTCGTACACAACACCCAATTCCCTCACGATATCAACCTCACTCAATGTTTCACCATTCAAAATGTATCCTGAACGAAAAGGACTTATCTTCCCGGAAATGGACATATGCCTGCACTTCCCAACGTTAATAAAAACTCCGTTAGTCATACACCATTGCTCAAGCCTCTCCAGATCAGATTGTAGATTCAACATATCAGGCAGGCAATTGCCTATCAGGAGAACCTTCAAGTCATCGGCAAACAAGAGAAATCTCGTGAACCTAAAACAAGTAGCGATGTCATCAATGTATATTAGGAACAAAAAAGGTCCTAGGTGACTGCCCTGTGGAACGCCCGGAGGGACCACATATGATGAGGAAAACGAAGCTTGAACTTTTACCCTCTGGGTACGATGATCCAAATAGGACACGAACCAGTTAAGTAATCGGCCTTGATCGCTTGATGGTATTGGATCTTTCAATTTTGTAAAGAGACCTAAAACCACACAAAATTTCGCACTGGATTGCGTGTTGGTATCTCAAAACTGTACACAAAGTTTCAATATGTTCGATTCTGTACTTCATGAGATAACGGCAATTAATCTCAAACTCCGAAACTAGAGCACATACGGACGGACGGCCGGAAGGACAGAATTGAATTTGACCACGGATTCTTCTTCAAGGTGTTCTACCCAATCTTCTAAGAACACTTTCGGCTCAACATTGGAAAATTACAGGCATTGCGACGAAACGATAACGCGCTGTCCTCTAGAACAAACGCTTTGAAACTAAGCTAAGATATAATTTTACGATGCCCGCCCAGCGTTGCCAGGTCGAAACACAAGCGGTAAATGAGAATGACATCGATGATTATCATTATATTTTCATTAAATTCAAACAATAATTTCAAGTTTTTTCATATGCCATTTTATATTTCCCCATTACAATTACAAGATAATTAATATTACTTTGAGAATTAATTGATAGGACACTATTCTGTCAGTCTGGTCTTTCGGGGTAAAGAAATGCCATAAAGGTAAAGGACCACAAATTCAACATTATTTCTATTGTATTCTTAAAAAACGTTAGTCCAAGCTTATTACTATTTTACTTCTAAAGATATTCTTATGGCAGACTTATATAGTAAATGCGACCTCTACTATTGGGATAGAATAATTTGAAAACTCAATGGGAATATCGACAATGTTTGTATTCAACAGACGACTGTTGCTGTACTTTTCCCTTCACGAACAAAGAAAGAATTTTAAACTTTCACTTTTCGTACCTTGGTAAATTTGTTATGTATATGGATGAAAGATCGAATCAAAACATCAAGGATTCGTTTAGTTTTCATTTTTGGGAACAATATTCTTTATTTTGTAATGATACTCGGTGGTTTTATTTGTTATACGTTGCTTTCAGTTCACAGACTCTATATTTGGACGTTATTTTTTCCATAGAAAAAAATTAATACCCTGTTTTTTGGTGCAGTATATCTCGAGATCGGGAAATTGTCTTCGAGAATAACATTGAGGCAGGAGTTAGTTTATTTCTCGTCTCGATGATCGAGACGAGACGAGAAAGTACATTCGAGACGGGACTTCTCGTCTCTTTGAAACCCTATCAGTGGAATTAGGTTCACCACAAAAAAATTTTCGGTTCAGAAGATATTGGATTGAAATTTTGGACTCTATGACTTCCGGTACAACTGGAAAAGAACGTGTAACTTTTTTTACTGCCACGGTGGTGCAGTGGGTTGATAGCCTGCTTGTAAAACCGGAGGTACTGGGTTCGAATCCCGGCGAGGTTTTGGATGTTGTGTTCAATTTGTAGTGTAGATAAATGTTTATGTGTCTATAAATAAAAAGTCTCTAGTTGGTATGAATCTGAATGAATGTCAATGAAATCTAAAATAGACGACTTCGGCCCAAGTTGCCAACCCACAATTTTCTTCATAAATTTGCCATCACTGGGGAACGAAAATTTCAGGACTAATTAGATATGATAAGGTTCGCGTTATTCAAAAACTTCCATAAATGATGCCTCGGCTCCTCAAACAAGATAATTCCTTCCAAATATAGGTTTTTGTTAGGCTGAAATTTAAGTTAGGATTCCTGATTTCATGTTAATAGTGTCGAGCTTATAAAGGATATGTTCCGCAAATCAACTTGGTTATTTCGGTTGCCTGTTTTCCGTTCTGTAAATATGAAATATTCGGTTGGGTCCTGAGAAAACGTTAATTACGGAATTTGATTGATGAAAAAGCAATCTTCCTGTTACCAGAACGTGGACATATTGAGTCTATGCACTAGATCGACAATCAATATTTTATGGTAACATATCCATAGCATAAAACAATCTTTATTTACCTTATGATCCATAGACCACACCTAGTAATTATTCCATTGTCGATTGTTGTCTCTTTTATGTTCTATGGATCATAAAGTAAATAAATATTGTTCTATGCTAGGAATATGTCACCATAGAACATTAACTGTCTTTCTGGTGACAGAAAGAACGTTTTTTCATCAATCAAATTCCATAATAAACTTTTTTTTCAGGAACCAACCGAATATTTCATATTTACGGAATGGAAAACCGGCAACCGAAATAAAATAGTTGATTTGCGGAACATATCCTATATACATTTGACACTATTAACATGAAATCAGGAATCCCAACTTGAATTTCAGCAAATCAGAGATGATCTTAACAAAACCCTTTATTTGGAAGGAATTATTTCGTTTGAGTAGCCGGGGCATCTTTTACGAATATTTATAAATAACGCGAACCTTATCATGTCGAATTTGTCTTGAAATTCCCGTTCCGCAGTGATAGTAAATTTGTGAAGAAAATTGTGGGTTGGCAACCACACAAACTGAAAAACTAAAGTTATTTTCAATAACATTTCTGTAACAATTAAATATATCGTGAACGTCATCAGGTTGAATTCGAAAGAATAATTCTAGATTATAAATTTCGTTCGTTGTTATCGTTGTCAGATACACTCAACCAAGAGGGTGTCAAATCCGAAAGTCTTTTTGATGTAAAGACGTGAAATTCAAACAAGTAGTTTGCCGACAACCAGATGATGATATATGCGGAATATTTTTGTCTACGCTATATCCCTTGTCTAAGGTCACGACCCGGCACAGACCCCATTCAGAACAGGTAGATACTAATCCTCGGCTCCTAACTTTAGTCTAAGGCTCCAACCCTCAGTATTAGATTCTCGACAATCGACAATTGATGAGATTTGCTGTTTGTTATTGATTTTTTGGCATATTATATCCTCCAATTTGATTTATCATATAAATGCTCATTATTTATTATATTCACGCTTATTTCAAACTGTCAGAACGAAAGATTTTGGATTTCGATTGAAACCAGTAACAGATATCCACATGTTGACTATAATCGTTCTACGCAAACCGAAATTGATGGAAACCTCCGATCAACCGAATTTTTTGGAAATCTGCATTATCTGCGCTACTTAATTCGCGTTCTGCATGTAAAAGTGTTATTCAGTTATAACAGAGTATTTATTGAGATTTCAATGTTTTAAATGAATTTTTTCATGGAATTGATTTTTGTGTTCTGAAAAACCAATGATTTATGAATAAAATAAAAGTTTTATTCAACATATGAATGAGCTTTATGAGGAAATTTAATCTTAAATCCCGTTATCCGCAGGGTGATTTCTATAAATAATAATTTGATCCGATTTTCAGTACTTATGTTTAAGATAGTGGGAGAGAAAATCCAAAAATATTTAATCTGAACTACTTACGATTATGAAATTGTCAAGAACATCGATGGGGCATTTGCAAATTGTGTTTATAAAATAATAACGCATCCATTAAAAATTTCTCGATATGTGTGGAAAATTTGGTAATCAATATTTTCATCTCCTTTTATAGATGTATGATTCTGGATGAAAAGTAAACCGATTATTCCAGTGAACAGAATGCGATGATGTCATTTTCGACATTATTGGAAATTTGCAGCGGTTTTCCTTATAACTCAGGAACCACTGGTCGGAAATCATCCGGGTAAAATTTTTTTGGTTTAGTTTTGCAACAGCGATCAACCTTCAGAGTTTCATGAAAATTCGGAGGTAAGTTTTCGAGAAAAATTTTTTTTTCCTCCCAACCCCCCATTTTGAGACCTTAGGGTAAACCGATTCTGCTGAAAAGCTTGGAGGATCAATCCCGAGCGACACACGATTTTTCTACCAAGTTTCACTGATTTCGGTTTAGTACTTTCTCAGAAAAGCCCCGGACAACGGGCGGAGGACGGCGTACGGCGGACGTCGTACAGCGGACGGACGGATTTTTTTTAATAGTTTATTCAAATCTACATACTTCAAAACGTAAACTGTGAAATTTTCAAGGGGGGTTAAAATTTTTTTTTTGTTGGTCGATCACTATTAGTTGATAAAATCAAATAATAAACCAAAATGAGTGTTATATTGTGGAGGAGGTCATAATGTACAAATGTCAAACTGATTTATACACAATTTATATACAATGTTGTTGTTGATTATTTCATATTTATTCAATAGTAATTTCTGTATCACATCCTGAACTTCATTGAGGAAGGAAAAAGATAAGATAAGATTCTAGAGAACCGACACATTGAAATGTCTGTTGGACATATACCCCCGAAATCATAAGGCTGATTCTGCCTAATAACAATAACAATTTATCTCATTTATACCATCAGAATATCAAAGGACTATTTAATATAGATATGAAGCGGGGTTGGATAGGGTCAGTAGCTGAATATGTGGCCACTCTATATATCTATGAGTAATAGGTTTCAACCTGATTCAGTAATTAAACCGAAATTATTGATAACGATTCCATAAAATGAACTAACGTTTTCGCGCAAACCTTAGGGAAAAGCTATCGTTTTTTCCAAATGTGTGTAATTTACGAATTTCTTTCAAAAAATGGCCCAAAAAGACTAGGTTCGACTCACTAATGACGAATTCGATGTCAAAATCTATTCTGACTTGCTAGTCATTCAAATGGCAGCACCCTAATTTCTGGCCCGATTTCCCCAAGCAACCATACGTCATCGTACATAGAAGAAAATAAGCATTCTTTTGATATATAAATAATAGATACACGTTCTAAACGTAAAAATTATACAAAATCATGTGCATTCCTGGCTGCGAAGAGGTGCGGCCAAGTGCGCAACGGCACTTGCGCTTAATTTTGATAGGCAACCTGGCTGATTCATATTCTCCTATCCTAAGGTATGTGAAAAATTAGTTTCAAGCAATTTTTCGAGGAGCCAGATCACGTACTTAACAAGAAACCCTATCGACTTAAATCTTCAAAGGCAGGTTGCAATTCAAACTGCGATAATCCAGTACTTTAATGAGCGAAATTGATGAAACGTTCCGGAGTTATAGTCATTTAAATTTTTGGGTATATTTCCTCAATAGGAACTATACTTACGCTATGGGATTGCAACTTGGTAATTTGCAGTAACATTCTTACGATCAACTGCTCGCACAATTTTGTTGCGATCGCATGGTTGAACCCTATATTTTACATTAGCGTACCAAATTTCCGTTTGATCCGATTCTAATTTTCAGGGATATTCGAAAAAAACGTGTGGAATATAGGCTTTATTCCTCGGTAGTTTTTAGCTCCTGAAGATGTCAAAAAATACTCCAGTCATATGGAGCAGCTGGAAAGAAGATTGTCACATCTTGCCATCAAAAAGTAAAGCTGCGTTGATCACTCTGGCAACGAATATTCAAATGCGGAAATTACGTGTTAGAGAGCTTAAAACGTGTTTTTAAAAACTATGTTTATTGATACAGCAAAATAATTAAGTGTTAGATATGTGTTTACTAGAAATGTACTAACAGAACTAACTAACTTCATTGCATGGGTTCTATTTATCACATCTACATGCAGTTGAATGATAAAAAGATGCTGCGGTTGCACTTCCCACGGGTACGTCAAGATACCTCTGATAGATCTTACGGGAATTACTTATGGTATTGTAACTCGCGCAAGAGCTGCTGACTTCACGGAGGTGATCATTTAGAATTTTCTGTTCACAGAGAAAGAGGATCTCTCAAATCAAAAAAAAACATATTCTTGAATTAAATAATCTTCTCCCAAAAAGTAATAATTTAAAATTGTCCAATATCCCTCTATGTTCAACCATTGTATAAACCATTTTATATATACAATGATTCAACTCTTTTCGTTGTTTGCCTGTTTACATGAATTTTCTTGAATCGAAATTAGTAGAACCAAGACATACGTACTCTTCACTTCAAAAAAAAATTCAGCGAATCCTAGTTCTCTCGGATCAAGAATATCATTTCTTATTAAATGTGTTCTGATGACGAAGGCACGTACACGTGATCCCCTCGACCAATAGGCGGTATTACTGCTGAAGATGCATGGAATGTAGAACCGCAGATGGCAGAACATATGGATATGTAGATAGGAAACAACGCCACGGCCGCCATAGTGAATAGTGCACAATTGCGTTTGTGTTTTTGATGATGCATTATGAATTTTGTGTGAATGGAAAACTTCTTATCAAGATCGAGGAAGTTTTTCGGGAACAGAGTTTCGAAAAGTCAAGAAGAAAAGGTTGGTGTTAAGAATAAGCTTGGTTAATCCCGAACAAACTTTCAATTGAGACATGTTTGTATATGTGGGTGCATGCTTACATGTATGTGTGTTATGCACAAACATTGGCACATGTATATGCGTGAACTCCAGACAACACATTTTAATTTTATGTTTGGAGGTCGTGAGTATACATAGTAATCGAGCGAATTGTAATAACATAGGTACTTCTGCTCTTGGATCTTCGAACCCCTGTTCCCAAAAACTTTCTTGTTAGAAGGTAATCCTCCATTCGCACCTTATTTATGATTGATATCTTCAAGAATGATTATGGAAAGCTTTTTGAGATACTCATTTTTTATAATTGAGAGCCGCTAATTGCAAACATTTTATATTCTCTTGGTAAATAATTTGAGATCTGATCAAATACAATAAAGAGAATAGCTTATGTAGACACTCAATCATATATAATTATTTCCATATATCGACCCAACAGCTATCCCAGATCTGATATTAACTTGTTTTTTGAAAAAATCTTCTGCAGAATCTTACGAATTCCAACAACCAATATATAATAGCCGGTGACTTCAATGTAAATATACTTTCCAACAACTCAGAAACACAAAAATTTCAGTCAATTCTTGAAGGTTTTGGCGCAAATATCACAGTTCGCGAACCAACCCGAATAAAATCAAACTCAGCTACTTGTTTAGACAAATTCATTACAAATTTGAACAGGTATGATGCTGTTGTCATTCCATCTCATTTATCAGATCATACCGCCCAACTATTCTCTTTTCCTGCTTGTGAAGCTCATCCTAAGTCTGCGACGAAACAAGTTCGTCTGATTGACGATTCAACACTGAGAACTTTTTTGGAACTTCTGTCGGCCGAAAATTGGGACGATCTTTCTATCTACCAGAACATCGTAGATATTGATCTCATGTGGAACATGTTTTTCGATAAGTACAAGACCATATTCGATACTGCATTTCCGCTCATTGTGATAAAGGACAAATCATCTCGAGAGAAGTATATGGATAAATCACCTGAGGTTAACGAACTCAAAAAAAGACTCGACTGCATTTACACCATTTCTCAATCTCGCCCAGAATTCAACAATCTTTACAGAAACACGAAGAAATTATATGACGAGTGCATCAAATCGAATAAGAAAAAATTCCTCAGAGAAAAGATCGCCAATTCCAGAAATAAATCCAAGACGGTGTGGAAAATGATAAACCGAGTGACAGGCAGAAAGGGCGAGAGTGATTTCGCGGTGCTGAAGTCTGATGAACCTGAAAAACTTGCGCATGCATTCAACATGTACTTCAGTGGTGTGGCCGCATCAATGAAGTCACATTCTCCTAATGCCAATGTTTCAGATACCTCTGTTGGATCCAATGAAAGGTCGTTCTTTCTCGAAATAACTGCAGATGAAGTTATAAGGACTGTGAAGGCTATGGAAAACAAGGGTTCTTTCGGATACGACGAATTCCGATGACAGTTGTTAAGAAGTCCATTGCAATTGTGGCGAAAGCTTTAGCCCATATAATGTATATGGCATTTAGAGATGGTGTCTTCCCGGGGTCTCTCAAGATAGCAGTCGTGAAACCATTCTTCAAAAAAGGAAATAGAGACGATCTTTGTAATTATCGTCCGATGAGTCTGCTGACTTCGTTTTCAAAATTATTCGAGAAGGTTCTAGTGAATAGGCTTCTGAACTTTTTTCATAAATATCACCTGTTTTCTAAATCACAGCATGGATTTCTCAAGACAAGGAGCACGGAAACCTTGATATTTGAACTGACTAGATCAATTCTTCTGGCTATGGAGAGCGGAAAGGTTCCGGCAGGGCTATTTCTAGACTTCCCCAAGGCTTTTGACTGTGTCAATCACGAAATATTGTTGAATAAACTCTGCAGATATGGAATTAGAGACAAACAACTGGATCTAATGCGCAGTTATTTGGATGGCCGAGTCCAAAGGGTATCCATTGAGGTTGATGGTGCTGTTTTCACTTCACCTGATGAAATACTTGGTGATGGTGTACCTCAGGGGAGTATTGCGGAGCCCTTCCTTTTTCTGGTCTACATAAATGACTTGCCAGAGTACAGTGCATCCCATTTTCGGTGAGACAGCCAGGTTCCTCGCTTGTTATTTAAGATAGAGCCTTGCAGATTTCACGTTCCTGTTCTACTTTTTTGTGAAGCTCAAGTTGGCCTAATCAGATTTCGCATAATTGTTTCCGTTCATGAGATACAGGGCAATTTTGGAAATTGATACTTTTCGGACCCCTCCTTTATCTCCGAAATTATTAATAATAATGCTCAGCTAAAAACTACGTCTGATACAGAATTCTGCGTAGAATCCAGTGGTGTACTCAATTTTTTTCCGGGGTATGGTTTTGAAGATACGACACAAACCTATATTTTTTTCAATGGAACACCCTGTATCTCATTACTTCGTTGAATTTGTAATTTTTTTCCCTTCAGAATGATGTGTAACACTATATAGGTAGGATGATCAGAAATGATGAAAAACACTAAAACATCACATAATGATGATTTTTTGTTAGTGGGATATGGATTTTCCAAATAAAAGAAGAATCAATTGGATAATTTTCATTTGTGATTTTGATTTATAGGAGATGAGTAAGCAAACAAAGATAATACACTCATCAATAACACGAAAAACAAAACGTAGATACCTACCTAATAGCAACAAATAAATAATAAAAAATTCATGATACAAATTGAATACAGAAGAAATACACAATGAAAAAACCATACCCCGGAAAAAAAATTGATTACACCACTGGATTCTACGCAGAATTCTGTATCAGACGTAGTTTTCAGCTGAGCATTATTTCTAATAACTTCGGAGATAAAGGAGGGGTCCGAAAAGTATCAATTTTCCAAATCACCCTGTATCTCATAAACGGAAACAGTTATGCGAAATCTGATTAGGCCAACTTGAGTTTCACAAAAAAGTAGGACAGGAACGTGAAAACCAAAAGGATCTATCGCAAATAACAAGCGAGAAACCTGGCTGTCTCACCGAAAATGGGATGCACTGTACATTCTGATCGAGGAACCAATTTTGTTGGACCCACTCATATAAGTAGGAATGCAGTGCCAAACAGAAGATAATGAGGATACACTAATGTATGCGGACGATACCATCATACTGATTGCGGCTTCCAACGTGACAGAAGTGGTGAGATCGACTCGAAGAAAATTTTCTGCAATCGAAAACTGGTGCCTTCGGAATCATATCAGCTTGAATTTCCAGAAAACCGAATATATGTTATTTTGTACCTCACATAGCAAATTATTGAAACCAGAAACCGTTGATCTTCTGGGTTTTAAAATTAAAGTCAACCATTGTACCAATTTTCTGGGAGTTGAAGTAGATGAGCATCTGAACTGGTATAATCACATCGATACACTTCAGCGAAGACTGAATTCGGTGCTTTATACTCTTCGTATTCTGGTGCAGCAGTCTGACCTAGAATTGCTGAAGATTGTGTATTTTTCGAGTTTCCAGTCGATCATGGGTTATGGAATCATTGCATGGGGGAACAGTTCTGAAATCAATAGAATATTCGTAATTCAGAAGAGAGCACTAAAAACTATGCTTCGCCTATCCTCCAGAACATCCTGCCGAGGAATATTCAAAAGAGAAGGCATCCTAACATTGACTGCTTTATACATATTTCGTTGTCTTGTGTTTCTGAAGAGTAACCTGCATTATTTTCAAAAATATCAAAATTTGAATATGACCAGACGAATCCATTCATTCCATCTCCCAAAATGCTCTCTCACTCTAACACAGAGAAACGTCGAATACATGTGCCTTATTTTGTTCAATAAATTACCCAAAAATCATCAAAATATAACGGAAATGAAAAACTTTAAAAAAATTGTTCGAAATCTTCTGATTGATTTGGAACCATATTGTATAGATGATTATTTGAACTATAATTTTCTTGTGTAAGCGTAACTATATGTTATTCAAATAGTTAAGTAGTGCACGATTTTCGTCTTTTTGTTATGTTTGACCTGTTGGTTACTATGTTCACTCTCGACCTCCAATCTAAAATGAAAATGTGCAGTCTGGAGTTCACAAATTTGGGTATACGTGTGACAATGTTTGTGCATAACACACATGCATGTATGCATGTACCACATATTTCAATTCAAACTTTGTTCTCGAGTAATCGAACTTATTCTTAAAACCAACCTTTTCTTTTTGATTTTCGAAACTCTGTCCCCGAAAAACTCCCTTGATGTTGAAAAGTAGTTCTCCATTTACACCAGATTCATAATGCACGATCAAAAACACAATCGCACTTGTTCACTATGGCGGCCATGGCATTATTTCCTATCTAAATATCCATATGTACTGCGATTCTACATTCCAAACGCCTCTTCTGCGCTAATGACGCTTATTGGTCGAGGGGGTCACGTGTACGTTCTTTCGACATCAGAACACATCAAATAAGAAATGATATTTTTGATCCAAGAGAACTATGATTAATTCAAATGGTTTTCTGAAGTAAAGAGAACGTATGTTTCAGTTCAACTTAATTCAATTCAAGAGAATTCATGTAAACAGGCAAACAACGGAATGAGTTGAGAATAGAAGTATATTGTAAAATTGCAAATTATTATTCTTGGGGGAAGATTATTTAAGTCAAGAAAATGTTTATATTTGATTTAAGAGATCCTTTTTCTCTGTGTTTGTTTGTTTCCTGAACAATTCCAACGGTTTCATTTTGGAATAGCATATTCCCGAAAAATATTCATTTGAAAAACAGCTTATTCAGTAATAATCGATTCCAGACAAATTGCCCGGAAAATGCAAGAATGGAATTGCTCAATCCCCTATTAATCTTGATGAGAAGCATACGTTGAAAATTGACATGGAACGACTGGTCTTTGGAACTGGGATAAGGAATATAAAGCAACAATAACTAATGATGGTCACACAGGTGAGTTATATTCATACTTACCATCCGTTCGCATAAGCTTTGTGACGTATTCAAATTGGTACTACAGATTGTTCCCCATCGACTGAAATGAATAATGTGTTTCAATGACTTCTGGTTCAACCAAAAAAGGATTGGGCGTTCGATTAGCTCACATGAATTGATGTTTGATCTCGGATATTATAACTCCACGTTGAATTTTGAGTGAAATACTGTCGAAAAAAAAATTGAGAAAAACTATTTTTATTTATTTATTTATTTACATGAATAGGAACCCCTACAGGCAAATGCCCAATTACAGGGATTCACTTATACAAAACTGCAAAATTCTATACTAAATTTATCTTATGCTAGCTGAAAAAAAGAAAAAAAACTATTTCATCAACAATAAGGATACAATTGCTCATACTCATACATACGACAATTAAATAGACAAGTACTGCATCCGCAGTATGGATGTGACTCTTGACCTGAGAATACAGTGACAGACATGTTGAAAACATCCATGTGATTTATATGCCAGTTGTAATATCGCATTATTCTGAGAAACACTGAGTGATAATAAAGGGTGGACTTTGCCCTCGGAACACAGAAAAGATGCCTCACGCAGCCACGATAAAATGGAATATAAAAATGAAGAAAACCTACCAAATTGGTATCGAAGTGATTATGGAGAATTCTGTGAAGAAAAACCGCATCAAAAATAACTCTTCGATGCTCCAAGGACAACGCCCCATGACTGCTTAAAGCACGTCTGTAACTAAAGTTCTGACCTGGAGAATCTCCCTCGTATCTATAGCACAGGCATCTAAAAAACTTTCTCTGCACCCTCTCTATTCTTTCGATATATTTATAATAATGGGGCACCCATACGGGCGTTGCATACTCGAGGCAACTTCTTACCAAGGAGTAATATAAAAGTTTGACCGTATTGATGCTTCAAAAATCCTTAGAAATTCTCAATATGAAACCGAGCATTCTAAGCGCCTTAGTGACCACGGAGTCAATATGAATGTCAAAGGTCATTTTACTGTCCAGCACTATACCCAAATCCCTGACCTGATTTACTCTAGGAATTACACTTCTATTTAGATACAGCGGCAAAGTAAACTGTGAGATATTCTTGGTAAAGGTGATATGCTTGCATTTAATTATATTCAGCTTTAAATAATGAGGACAAACGATATAGATCCTCTTGAAATATGTTCAGGTCCCGCACGGATTCAATTCCCTTTCTTATTCTTAGATCATCCGCGTACAGATCGTATTCACTGTACCAAAAACAGCCTTAAATGTCATCGACATAAATCAAAAAGAGAAGAGGACCCACATGGGATCCCTGCGGCACACCTGACGTTACTCTGATCGAAACCGTTGAAACCCCACCGAGGGCGACAAACAGAGTCCTTTCCTCCAAATACGACTTAATCCACTTACACAAAGGCTTAGAAGAGTTTCGTGATGAACTCTATCAAAGGCCTTCTCCATGTCGGTATAAACGGTATCGGCCTGAACACCCCGATCGAGACTCCCAGCGACGAAACTCATATGCGGTGCTGGGTTTGTAAGTACCGACCTACCCTTGAGAAATCCGTGCTGTCGTCCAGATAGTGACATGTGAACCATCCGTGAAAGGTGGTCCGTAACAATTGACTCGAAAATTTTGGCAAAGTGATTCAACAAGGAAAAAGGTCTATAATTCTCGACCTTACTCTTATCCCTCTTTTGAAAATAGGTATAACTTTTGAAACCTTTCACCTTGACGGAAAAACACCTGTACTCAAAGATTCATTGAAAATAGTTATGTTAGGGTTCTGTCCATAATCGGGTGTTTAAATGTGTGATGTGTTAATATTCACATTCATAACGATTCATAACTATAAAAAAAATCAAAACCTTTCCCTATATTGCCTACATTTTTTGTTCTCAGGTGTTCATCTGGTTATAATAAGATTCTTCGAGCATTTGATATATTATAGTTCAATCTGTGGGGTTACTACTCAGCTGATTTGATTGAAATTTCAAAAATAATTATAGTATACACGTTGAAAGAACGTGCAGGTTAGCCTGTTTTACCAAAATCAAAATTGTGCCCGAGCGGCTTCGAGGATATTTAACCAAAACCATCCTTAACGTAGCTTCGCCATGAGTACGTAATGAAATTGATTTCAAAATTTGTTGAGATGGGTTCAGTAATGAATACAAAAGGGCACCCATTAGAATTATGAATGATAAAGGAGCAGCTGTGGCGGTATTGGGACATGTTCAACTCATACCAAACACGCAATATGTACGACAACTTTCTGAAGCTTCCTGTATTAGCCAATCTAGCGTTCTCAGAATTTTACATGAACATAAGTTCCATCCGTACAAAATTGAATTAATTCATGGCTTAGATGATGATGCTTTGGATCGAAGGCAAGAATTGTTGCATTTATATACAGGGTGAGCCTTTAAGTTGTACATTAATTTCAACCATGGATTACTGTCATCAAATAAAACACTTTTTTCATTTGCCATTTTTCCAGATTCGACTCTGGTTACAAGTTATAAGTACCTATTTGAATATTTCTCAATGTACTAATAGACCCCTGCGCTTTGTTTGCAAGTTCACCACAGATATCTCTTACGGTGCTTTGGTGCTTTTTGCGATATTATCGTAAGGAAAATATTGCACTACACTGGACTGAGATACTGATCTTCAACTTGATGTTCATGCAATATCCAATTTCTTTCCAAAATATAGGTCACTAACCTTAAAACATTCTCTAGAATGTTATGGAAAGTCTAGTCCATAGACAGGGACTATGTCTGTGGTTTGGTCACGAAATAGCACATACCTGATATTAATTCTATACGAAATAGATGAAAATTTCTGTGTATTCTATGGTCCGGATAAACGCGAACCCATCTTAATTTACTTCCTTCGCTAGATCAGGGACGGATCTATAAATATGAGGTAATATTTCGAATTTTATCCGATTTTATAATATTCAACGTTGAATATCTGCAAAACGTTGCGTTTAAGGAGAAATTATAAAGAATTATCAAGTATTTCACAATGATTGAAGATTCTTATAATGAAATAAGATGAACTTTATTTGCATTCTTCATGCTAATTTCGTATAGTTTTATGAAGTGGCGAGTCTAAAACTCGGAAACTGTATGAAGTAGGATGAATGTGATGGCTGAAGAGTATGATTTATAGTTATAGAAAACTTCACACTTAAATTCATCTCATTCGGAGTTACCATATCAAAGCTTTTGACGTCCTTTTCTTTCCGAGAAACCTGAATTCAACGTTGCCATATCGTGCACTCAAGACAAATCCCTTTGAATGCAAATCCCCATTTTTATTTTTCAGTTTTAGGTGATCAAACATTCTTTTAAAAATATAATATTGACATTATATGTTTGAAATGTGATGTTCCAAAGGTTTTTCATGAAAATAACTGCATTTTCGTTTAGAGGAAAAATTAGTGGTTATTATTAGTGGTTATTATATTCCGAGACTTTTTTTTTGAGTTCTAACTTGTTTTTATTCGCACAGAAACGGATTATACGTGCAATATTCGAGCTAAATTCGATGGATTCGTGCAAGCCAGTTTTTGTTGAAAATGAAATTTTAACTTTGCCTCGTATTTATATTTTCGAGTTTCTGATATATTCCAAGGATAGCAACTGCAAATAGAAGAAATTGTCAGAATATCATGGCTATAAAACGAGGAATCCTCACGATCACGAGGGTCGAATGTGTGACTGGTTAAAATCCGCCCAATGATTCAATAGATATGCCTTTCCAAAATTTTATTTTCCCAATATTTACAAAAATAGAGATTAGATCGAATTGAAATACAGCGTTTTATCGAAAAATGACAGCTTACAGGTTCATACAGAATTACATGATTGATGATACGCTGACTTTCTGTCTCTGCTGTTCTAGATTTTTTCAATCTCAATTCGATCCGATATTTTTTCTCGGAGATAAAGCGAAAAAAGTATACCATATTTTGTTGTTATTTTGAAGTTTGACGTTATTTCCTCAATATTTCGAGACATGCCATCGAATTCCAACTTCATAATAAGTTGGAGAATACTGAACCGCCACATAGTGCAAATTTTCGTGTGGATCTAGTGGTTATGAAATCGAAAATATTATTTTATTTCAAAATTTTCCAAATTTCTGTCGAGAATTCTTCTGACTAGCTGCCCTTAATACGTAAACGCGGAATTGGACTAATTCCGAGTTTGAAGTCGGAATTAGCCTAATTCCGAGATTAAAGTCGGAATTAGGTGGAAAAATTTTTGTCGGCAAAGAGTGGCCCTTCTACGCCTTCGTAGATTACAATACTTGCCAAATTTGAAGAGAATTTAGTTTAACAGTTCAGTTGATTGGAATAACACGAGTTTGTTGTTTCGATGGACGAATATTATATTGCAGATCTCTATCGATAGTGATAGGGTGCGTTTTTATTTTCATCGAACTGATTAATCGGTGTATCTCCCTCTCTCTTTTCTATTGTTCTCCACCAAAGAAGAGAAAGATAGAGGTTAATCGATTAATTATTTCGATGAAAATAAAAACGCACCCATACTGATGAGTTATTATTTTATCCGCCACAGAGTAACGAAGCTTTCCTGCTGTATTTCACCCAGAAAATATGTTGATTTCGTTACCAAGGCTCGTAGAAAGATAAATGCCACAGAATATTCACATACCTACAGGTAATATACCGGGTGTCCCAAAATCAGTTTCACCCCCTGAAAATCTTTACTCTTCAGGACATTGGTTTGAAATTTTGGACATCGATACAAGAGACTGTTTTTCATGGACTTCATGGTGTGTCTGTGACTTCCGGTTTAATCGGAAATGAGCAAAACTTTCGATTTTATTTTATGAACTGATGCTTGTTTTTTTTCATTTTTACATTGATTTTTGAGTAAAATATCGTCGAAATGAAAATAAAATGAAGAAAAAAGTTTTCTATTTTTGACATCAAATCGATTGGAATTCTGGATATATTGATTCTCACGGTTAGGTATTATGAATCATTAAATATTTTTTTTCAAAATTTTTTTCAAAATTTTTTTCAAAATTGACCAAGCATTTCGCTTCAGTCTCTTTAGAGGGGTGAGCCTTCTGCCAGGGCCATATATACTATGGTGCCTGTAGCAACGTATTAGACAGCGCACTCTGCCCTCCCTCCCCATTTGCGTAGATATTTTTTAATAAATTATATTTTTTAATCAATTGTATTTTTTTTTTCATAATTTTAGTCATATAATTTCATTGATGTTCTTAAATAATACACAATATTATTGATATTCACTTATATTCATTAAAACCATTGAAATACAGATTTCATAACTGAAAAACCACAGTTTTTTTTATGGAAGTTGAAATATATATATAAAACAATAAATTAGATTTATGGCTAGAAACTCGAAAACATACTGAGCAGTCAACATAGTATGAAATATACTTTTTTTGCCAGAATTGAGATGTGGAAATATTCATTATCTCTAGTGATATTTCTCCCTCTTTTTGGGGTTTTTGGGGAGATGGTGGTAACGTTTGTCGAAGAGATACCGACAAGTTTGATGAAGCACAAAAAACTCGTGAAAAAGAGGTAAGCACACATGCCGACACGCGACAGTATTTATTATTTTATGACCTGAATGCGGCATCTTTGAACATGCCGATGCCCCACAGGAATATTTATGACTAAACTGCGGCATGCCATATTTACATATTTTTTGCCTTAAATTGAAGTTTTGCTGACCTTGTGGATAATTTAGGCTTAGTACGCAAGTTCTAGGGAAGGCAAGCAATATTTATGTTCCAAGATGCCTCGGCATCCCTTGTTGCGAGGCGTATACGTAAAAACCGAATTGTGATTTCTTGAATTATTTCGCCTGGCGATCTTTCGAAATTTTTAGGCGCCACTGCGGAGCTTGCGCCCGTGGCAAGTGCCACATTTGCTACGACCTAGATACGGCCCTGACTTCTGCTCTAACTTTGATAACACTGCGTCTAGGTTTATGGAATTTTGCACTCATACTCTTTGCTCATGTAGTGGTTGGATAGAGAAATAATTTCAGAAATTCCACAAGTATATTTTTGTGATAAAAGGTAAGAAATCGAATGCCCTATCGAAATGTGGAGAGAAAGTCCTTTAAAATATTGCTCTATAGTTGACAAATGAATTAATTCATTTCTATATCCAAAGACTGTACGATCAAGGAATATGCTTGCAAAATTTCATAAATCTTGACTCAGTGTATGATTAGAGTTAGAGCATAAGGCTCACCCTCTGCATGGTACTTTAAACAAAATACGTGTAACTTCTGTTCAAGTAATCAATTCATATGAAAAATAATTTCAAATATTAGGAGCATTATGAGGGAGTTATAGACACGCATTCATTATTTCAGTCGATGGAAACAATCTGTTGTATCAATATCCAAAATTTCAATCCGATATTTTCAAAAATGTAGATTTTTTGGCGGTAAACCTGATCTCTGTGGCACCCGGTATAGTCCTTGATGAATATTAAATTGGGTCCATTTAAATGTGAGTTTGTGCAGTTTGTGGCACCGAATGCATATATCATACATTATACCAGTGAACACCCTGTATATATTATATTTCGCAAATGAAAGAAATATCCAATCCTACTGTCATGTTTTAAAATATTCATAAATTTCAAACCTATGGCGAATACCAATTTCGAAATATCCATAGAAAGGAACCCACTAATATTGCCAATTTTTTATCTTTTTCGGATATGAAAATACCATATAATCATCATGCTACGAAGGTCGGCAAGAAATAATCAACGAATTAAGTGAAAAATATCGTTGCTTCAGATAAAAAAATATTGAATTGATATATATATATATATAAGTGAAAAATAATGGGTTATTTTTTATCTATCCAACTCCACCAATGGACTACTATCAGAATATATATAAGTTGAATTTTCAAGCGATAATTCATTATTTCAATTTTTCATAGTACTCAGACTAATTTTCATATACCTTATCATAAACTTTAACATTCAGTGGTCTAAAAACGACTGAGCAAATACTTAATCCGATTAATCACTATCCAACGATCATGAGCCACAATTGGATCGTTTCGGTTCTAGGTATGCTATTGATTTTTCAGAGTAGTACTAGCCTAATATTGAATTTTTTCAGTGATTATTTTCTCCTCCATTTCTCACGGTTGGAATTACAAAGAACAAGGTGAGTTCATCTAAAATGCCTACTGTTTTTTGTTGAATGCAGTTCACAGATTGTATATCCCGCGTTCCGATATTGCTGAACAGTACTGAGCATCATATTCAACCCATCCGTCTTTTCTGAAATTTACTGGCAATGATTTCGCGTCACCTTTCCTGATACCCTATTGGAGAATAGAAAAACAGACCAACCAGATAGACCACTTGCGCGGAAATCTATGCCAACGCACATTTGAGCGTGAATCGAGCCAGGGTTGCCAGATTAGGGGATTTTCCCCAAAAATGAGGGTATTTTTTTCCCTTTTGGGGATTTTTTGGGTATTTTTTTTTCTGGGGAAAAAAATTTAACTGGGTATTATCAGGGGATTTTAGGTCTTGAACAACTCGACTCGAATCCAGTCTAGTGGTCTCATGAATTTTCCCGTTCTTGATTAGGGAATCAGAAAAATTGCAATTTTCGGTATTTTACGAATCCGGAAACGATGTTATGACGAAAGTACCGATGTTTTCAAGATTCATAACAGACAGAGGGAGGACAATAAAAGTTTCACCCTCGACCGTCCTTTCCGATCTTCAATCCAGTTTATTACCTCTCATTATTATGACGGTTATGAGGACAAACAGTTACAGATAAACAAGTTCCATGTTGCGTCGGCTTTGTCGGCACCTCTGATAGAATGGTAGTAAAATTCCCCAATTTATTTATCACCCATCCTATACCTTGAATTACGGAAGTATAAACGAAATTGATCTAAAATATTTTTGGATCAGTAAAGTGGTGATTTTTGAATTCATCATCATTCTCCACGAAATAATTAATTCGTATCATTTTGTATGTCAGGACTAAATAAACTAGCAATACATTTGTTGTTTTTGTATTGAAAAATTCTGCGAAAAAATCCCTCTTTCTATTCCTCTTTCGCGAAAACTAACCTCATTCATGACAAACTTGCACTGAGGATTTTTTTTTTGAAGCAGTTCATTTTTGGGGTATTTTGAGACCTACTGAAGATATTTGGAAAAAAATATTCAGTAAATACCATAATTTGAAATTTTAATAATAAAAAAAATAAATTGGAGTTTTTTTTTTGAAAAGTCCCGAATTTAGGGGATTTTTGAATTTCGACTGGGGAAATCGAGCCAAACATTCTGGCAACCCTGAATCGAACTAATCAGAATTGCAGATATAGGATTACGACACTCTCGCCGCTTTTGGACTCGCTTGAAGAGGTTATGAACATGTAAACAAACTGAAATGAAGTTTTCTTCCTATTTATTTGATGAATAATTTCATATTGGTTCCATTTATGAATATAATCCAAACAGTTCCACAACAAAATCAATTTTTCGGTCATCTCTGAGGTTCCATTTTGTGATGACAGTCCTCATTATATAATGTTTCAATTGCACAACAACAAGAATTGGAACCGAACTTAGGAGGACTCATTCATAATGCTTATTTTTTATGATATAAATGAATCGCTACTGAAGTGAAAGAATCACAATCTCCATTATTCAATTAGAGCGATGTGATGTCTAATAAAATTGTATATGATTGCACAACCACAAGGATTGGAATCGAACAAAGTTGGTATTATATCCATAGTTTGATTTTATATGGAAATGAATCTCATTTGATGTGAAAGTATCACAACCTGACATTGTCCAGTTAAAACTATGTAGTATGTTCCTGTTTGCATGATAAATTGAATTCATAAAAAGTTCCTGCCAAAAATATTCCTCTTTTTTACGCGCTTGTTCTCGGCAACAGCGCGTTATCATTTCGTCACGATGTCTGTAATTTTTGAATTTTCAGCCGAAATTTGTCTCAAACGACTAGGTTGGACCTACTGATGAAGTGAAAATTGATTCTGTCTGTCCGACCGTCCGGCCGTGTGCGCTGTTACTTTCGAAAGGAAGGACCTAGAGTCCTGAAATTTTCAGGCTGGGTTAAGATCCTGAATATCTCGGTTAAGTCCGTTAATGGGACAAATCGGCCGTATGGTTTTTGTGCTACAGTCATTTGAAATTTTGATTTTTCAATAACTCGAAAAATATGTATCTGATCGAAATGAAACTCGGTTGGAATATGAACAGTGTCAATAAGAAGAATTATATATGGAAAAATTCGAAAAAAAAATTATTTTTTTCTGAAACTTTTATTTTTAATTTTTTTTTCAATTTTTTTATTTTATTGGAATTTCACTTAAATTGCCAAGTCACCATTTCGCAATGTGAACAAGCGCGTGAAAGCTGCTGACTTCACGTCAGTGCTTTTCTAGATTTTTTTTGATAAATTACTGATTCTTCTTCTTTGATGAAATAGTGAAACATATATGGATTATTTTTATACTCAACTTGCTGAATTTATTTAGGTCAAAAACAGTGTCTGAAACAGTTTGATAGACTTTACACAGACATGCTATATTTACCACAAAATATGTACTGAAAATTTAACTAATAACATATACTAACTGACAAAGAAACTGCCCAAAAGGAGCTGTTTAAATTTTGGAATTTCTTTGGTAAAACATAGATAGTATAGCAAGGAGTAAGTGATTAAAACTGTGGGAAAAAATCGTACAGGATTTTTCATGAAAACATTTTTTGTAATTTTGAAAATGTAGTCGTTTTTTGCAGTTTTTTTTTAATTTTACAACAAACCAGCTGTTCGAGGAGATCCAAAGTCGATGTTTAGTTGTTTTTAAAATACCTAGAGCACGTGTACGCGGAAACTATGGTCAGCTGAGTGAATTTGAAGGAGGTCGAATTATTGGTCTTCGGGAGGCGGGGTTGTTATTTCGAGAAATCACTAACCCTACGAACATAAATCCAACTACTGTTATCAGATGTTGTCAAGCGTGGTTTGAGAATGCCCAAAATCGAAGCAGATGAGTCACCGCACCTCGAAGGAGCACAAATGAAGTTCACGATCGACGTCTAAGACTTATGGCCATAAAAGACCGATTTGCGACAAGTCGATCTCCGGCTGATGAGTGGTTAGGAGAACAAGGCCATCCTGTAACTGTCTGAACGGTTTACCGCCGTATAAGGTCTTCTGGACTGCAGCATTATCGAGCTCATCTTGTGTTGCCTCTTACGGTTGAGCATCGTCGACAACGATTACGGTGGTGCAGAGAACGACAACATTGGAATGTGGAATGGCATCAGGTCGTCTTTTCTGATGAATCTCGATTCTCCTTGGGTGCACATGATGGCCGAAGAAGGGTTAGACGATGTCGGAGAGAAAGACGTGACACTCATTTTAATGTTGAGTGTCATGTACACCGGACAGTAGGAGTTATGATATGGGGTGCTATTGCACATCAAGAAGGTGACCTTTAGTCTTTATTCGAGGTAACATGACAATGCTGCGTTTCCTCCAAGGAATAGTGCAGCCATATGTTCCCCCTTACCTTAACCGGCTCGAGAATCCAATATTTCAGCAAGACAATGCTCGACCTCATGTTTCCAGAGTTGGTTCAAACTTTTTTGTAGCAACCCATGTGAATCTTTTGCCATGGCTGTCTAGATCCCCCAGAGCTTCCGTCCATAGAGCATGTTCGGGTCATCATGGGCAGAAAGCTTGGAAATTTACCCGAGCCCCCACGGACTTTGGCGGCTCTGAGACATGAAGTACAGGTAGCTTGGGATCTCACACCACAAATGTACGTTCAATGGACATAGAATGAATGTCCATAATGGACGTTTGAAACACCCATTGGATGTCCAGAATTGGTACATTATACATCCAATGGACGTCCATCGGACGTCCAGGATACTACTATGGACGTACAATTAATGTCCAGAGAACGTCCAATGCATGTACAATGTTGGTACGTTGGACTTCCATTGTACGTACAATGGACATAAAATGGATGATCAATGGACATTTTTCTTGGATATTGAAAACATCCGGTGGACGTCCAGAATTGGTACATTATACATCCAATGGACGTCCATTGGACGTCCAGGACACAACTATGAACGTACAATTAATGTCCAGAAAACTTCCAATGGATGTACAATGTTGGTACGTTGTACGTCCATTGTATGTCCTATGTACATAAAATGGATGATCAATGGACGTTGTTTATTGATATTAAAAACATCCTCTAGACGTCCAACATTGGCGTATTATTAATCAAATGGACGTTCATTGGATGTCCAGGGCGCCATTTTTGAGGTACAATGCAGGTTCAGAAGACATCGAATAGATTCACATTGTGCGTATTTTGGCAATTCATTGTAAGGCCATATATTCAAAACAACAGATGTCCGAACATGTCCAATATAATTCAATCTCATTACGTAAGCTTTCCTTCATATATTTGAGAATACTTCGGACACTATTACTGAACGTACACCGTTGTTCAGTTCGGGGCATATTTTATTTGAAATTGTCATTTCCATAAACCACCAGTTTGAATACATCCGCAACCAAATTAATCCTTGAGATAATAGCAACATTGATGTATAATAGATTCCTTGAAAATGTTTATTTCAACAAAACTGTGAAAAAAATGCTCTAAAATATTTATATAACAAAAATAATTCTTCTTCGGCCAAAATGAATAAATTGGTGAGAATATTTAGAGAATATTATTTGCATTCATTTGATCTCCTTCTAGCCATCATATCACTTCCTCCTTCATCTTTTTTGAAGTTCTTTTCATTTACTTGTTCTGCAGTACCAAAGAGTTTCAGAATTTTCAAAGGATTCCTTTTGCTATACTGGGATGCATGACGGTACGGTAGCTTATGTCGGGATAAACATCGTTTCCCCTACCCGTTTTTGACATCTCAATTGACTAAAAAATTATTAACGAAGAAAAAGAAGTGCTTCGAACAGAGTATAGGAAATCTCAAATCAACAGACTCTGCTACATACTCTTTGAAAAGGGCTCAATCTTAAGGGTTCTTCAAAGGCAAAGAGTGTTAAACTTGAATTTCTAGTGTTTTGGTGTGTTGGATCTGCTACACTTATATTGTCCATTGTCATACTATTGTACACTACTACATTACCAATGAAAGACTATTGATTCATGAGATTCTTCATAGCTTCACCTTAAAAATAATAAATCAAGACTGACGAAAAATCGGAAATTGATGAACAGTCAATTGTGATGAAAATAGGCTAACTAATGACTTTAATCTTTCGAGTTGAATAACACCAATTTTTTTCACTCTGAAGAAATTGACATTGTAACTTCACCCACAGGATAAGATATTTTTTAAGTATCAAAAAGCTCTGAAGAAAATATTCTATGGCAAATCAGCTTAGGAAGAGATCAATAAAAAAATCTTTCTCTCCGACTATTTAATCATTAATTGTAGGCTTCAATAGGGGTTATTTACTATTTATCTCAGAATAGACATGAGACCTTGCAAAGGATTCTATCCTTTTTTCATTGTTGATGGGGAGGAGGAGGTGATTTGCTCTCGGATTTGCTATTCGCTTCTTCAGCCCCACTTTCTTTCTTCATTTTCTAGACTGAGGACCAACATCATTCAAATATCTGCTGTATTCAGACAGTTTGCTCACATTTCTTGCTTCCAAGTGACATATGTGTGAATATTGAAATTCTGATATAGTTGGTAAATTTCCAATTTTTAGGTGGTTTTTCAAAATGTCTGCAATGTACATATGGAATACATAATATAAATATATATCTTATAGGTAAAGAAATATGAACTTCAATAATATATTCTTTCAGCAGAATGAAGAGTGATCAGAATTGTATGTTAATCACACAATTTCAATCATTTTAAATGTCCTCTTATGATATTCCTTCGAAAATTTTCTAGAACTGAAATTCATCAATAATTAAAAGAAACTTATCTCACCTGAATTTGATTATGGAAGGAAGGAATAGATCGAGATCCACGGCATCCTGGAAACTCTTTGAATTTTAATCAAAGTGTTTTCTTGTCTCTGGTGGTAAACAAAACACAAACTAACAACTAACCTCACACTCCTCAATGACGCACCACACAGTTCACAGAGTATAGTAATCTGAAAAATATATAAAATAACAACTAGATCCACATAAATTCTGCACTCTGTTGCGCTTTGGTATTCTGAATTATATACGAAGTTTTGATCTAATCAAATTAGTACTTCATTAGATATCGAAAAATCAACCGCAATGTTTCAAATAGGCCTAATTCCGCAACAATTCGATCAATTTTACCAAATGACGAACTCAAACGATATATTTGGACTCCAAACCTAACGGACGGAGGAACAAAATCGAATTTATCCCTGGCATCTTCTTCAGGGTATTCAATTCAATCGTTGAAGACCATTTTCGGTTTGAAATTCGAAAATTACAGACATTGTCACGGAACAATAACGCGCTGTTCCCCAGAACAAGCGCGTAAAAACTAGAAAAGCATTGACGTGAGATCGGGAGCTTTCACACACTTTTTCTAATTCTAAGTACTAGATCAACACAAAATGCACCTAGTTGCGCGTTCGTATCCTTCAACTGATTTCAAAGTTTCAATCTGATTACTTTTGTATTTCTTGAGATATTGCGAATATAACGTTAAAATTCCAACTAACAACGAAATTTGGCATTTTTTTTTTCTAATATCTCCGAAAGTATATATCGTATCGAATTGAGAGTTGAACCATTGTTGTTAAATAGTGATTTTAAAGTTAGTACCAAATCTCGTTAAAATTTAATCCATTTTCCTAGAGAAAAAAAAATTTCGACGAAAATTTCATAACTTTTCGAATATTTTTTAATAATTTTCTATCAACTGAGAGCTATCTTCAAAGTTTAATTTTGATCGAAACAGTACTTCATGACATATCGAGGAATTAGCCTTAAAATTTTAAATGGGCCCAACTCCGAAACTTTTACCGATTCCACCCTTTAATGATCTCAACCGCGATTATTGAATTTTGAACCGAATCTGACAATTTCAAGTCGCTAGATCCTCTCCCTTGAATTTTAGAGCACATACGGACGGACAAAAGTGAATTTAACATTTGCATATTTTAATAGTTTGGTAAATAATGACATTCAAAATGAATCTCGTTTTTTGTTCAGGTGAGAAAGTTTCATGGACTTACTGAATTTTATCTTTCATGAATATGATGAATGTATTCAGTTCTCGTATAGAATTTTCAATAATCTCCAATTTATATTTCCGAAAGTGTCGAGAAGTTTCACTTCAATAGTAATATTCATGATCACATTTAGTGGATTTTGCACATTCACGAACATTTGTTCAACCTGGAAATTTCGGTTATCTAAACTTCGAAAGTTGAAGTGCTATCAAATACACGGAGAGAAATAAGATTTAATGAAGTAAGCCCAGCTATCATATTGCGCGTTAATGAAGAAAGAACCTAAATCTCTTTTGAGATATGAAGAAAGACGCCCGCGATCGATATATTTTCTGGATGCACTTTACATATCCGAAGATAATACGATATCGAAGTTCAACCATGAATGAAAAATTGCTCAAATACTTTAGAAATTTTTCTCATATATTCTCGTTTCATTATTATTTTATATCCATTAATTAGCGACTTTCATGGGGCAAACAATTAATTTCACACAGCTATAGATTTACCGATTAATTTTTTTATTATTATCGATGTAATGGCCGATGAACTAATCCGGCAATGATAAATATAAATCGGTACTTATACACAGTCCCGGATTAAGATGGAGGCGCAAGACAAATCTGGGCCCCTTCTTTGTGGGATGTGAAGGCTGTATGGGTAATCACAGATGGTAGTTTTGTTAGGGTACGAACAAAACGCGTGGGTCTCGGTAGAGGTTGCGGTGAATTCTATACTAGTTAAGTCGCGGTCGATGTCGGCAGCACATAACCAGGTAGGATACCTGTGAAGCTCAGTCGGGCTAGAAACACTGCACACCCGCTAATTTGTGAGTATTTACTCACACCTGTCAGAAATTTCATAGCTTGTGAGGAATTTGACGGGTGGTGGTGATTAGTAAAACTATAATCCCTTAGGAAGATAAACTAATAAATATACTTACCCAGGATCCCAAGTAACACAAACTTCCCGGCGAGATATCTGAGAAGTCGTGATGCGGCTTTCACGCGAACTCCTTAAGTGATTTCCTAAAGTAATCACAATTACTACATGATTTGGGAATTCGCAACGCGAGCTCCTAAAGTTATAGCATACGTAACCAGAATTAGATATTCACAATGCGAGTTCCTGAAGTCATCTCAGATGTAACCAGAATAGGAAATTGGCAATACGAGTTCTTAAACTCATCACAGACATAACCAGAAAGGGAAATTCGCAATACGAGTTCCTGAAGTCATCTCGGATGTAACCAGAATAGGAAATTCGCAATACGAGTTCTTAAACTCATCACAGACATAACAAGAAAGGGAAATTCGCAATACCAGTTCCTGAAATCATCTCAGATGTAATCAGAATAGGAAATTCGCAATGCGAGTTCCTGCGGTCATCACAGACAGAACAAGAAAGGGAAATTCGCAATGCGAGTTCCTTAGGTCTTCCCAGACGTAACCAGAATAAGGAATTCGCAATACGAGTTCCCAAAGTTATCACAGACATAACCAGAATAGGAAATTCGCAATGCGAGCTCCAAATATCATCCCGAGTGTAACAACAATGGAAAATTGTCTTAATGTTCCTGAAGTTATCCCGAACATGAGGCAGAATTTTTTACGATACCCCTCGTGCGTAGTTTGAACAAAGAGAAATTGCAGATTTCGTTGTCCACACATAGGCATACATAGGCAAAATATGAGTTTGATCTATAAGAACGAAATAAACAACTTCGGAGAGGCTTCCTAGAAACCATAGGATAATAGGCAAACATACCAAAAACAAATCAGCTAAAACATTATTCACATTGACTATATCATATTTTGTAACTGGCTTTTATGGTGCCGGATTTTCCGGGAGGTTATGATGAAAAATTTTGTGGTACAAAATCACGGCGTTTGTCTACATTCGGCGAAGGAGTAAATGCATTTCAGGTTGAAACCAGTATTAACAAGCAAGAGGTGTCTAGAAAATTTATAGTTCTGTTATTGAATGAAGACCTTCCTTATACAATGGTTTTATACTAAAACTATGGTTATCGACTAGTTTACTAGTTGATAACGAAACGAACCTAATTAAGTAGCATGACTTCATTCATCGCAAAGAAAGCTCTCTTTTTCACATATCATATTTCTGGATTGAAAATCACTACCAGTATAGGTTAGACAACGGCAAACTTGTACAACATTATGCGAGTGGAAATCACGTTCTCAAATCTGAAGAATTTCGAGAATTCTCGGAAGAAAATAGAATATCAAAAATTTAATCGAAACTGCTTAATCTTTTTCTCAGATTCGTCAGAATATCGACCAGTCTGAGATCAGTAGATTTTCCTCAAGAAATCATCAACACATTTCTCATTCAAATACTGACACGGATTCCAAATCAATATTTTGTTTCCATATACCCATCAAAGAAATATGGATATATTTTTCCAAGAACTGATAATTAATCTCCATTCATTTCCGAAATACAAATCAATATTCATCAAAGCCATCTAACCTCCAGACGTAAGAACCGACAATCTAATCGCTCATATTACGATTTCGTCTGGTATATCTTATTCACGGATCTCGCCATCTCGCGGATCTCATTCATATCTACACGCCTTCGTAGGCGTAGAAGGGCCACTCTTTATCGACAAAAATTTTTCTACCTAATTCCGAGTTTAAACTCGGAATTAGACTAATTCCGACTTTGAACTCGGAATTATAGACTAATTCCGACTTCAAACTCGGAATTATACATAATTCCGACTTTGAACTCGGAATTAGACTAATTCCGAGTTTGAAGTCGGAATTATAGACTAATTCCGACTTTGAACTCGGAATTATAGACTAATTCCGACTTTGAACTCGGAATTATAGACTAATTCGTACATATCCGATATACGAATGAAGAATGATCATAAATTCCGACCGCGCTAAACAGTACTCGAAGTCATCTAACCACCAGACGTAAGAACCGACAATCCAAGCTCTTTTGTCATACGATATCGCCTGTATATTTGGATCACCGATCTCGCCATCTCGCGGATCTTTGGTAAAGTAGATCTGTAAATCATTGCCTTGGGTATATTCCATGAAACTGTCCGTAAGGATTCAAGATCTGTGTAGGCAAAGTGCTGTCTGTTAATTCTGCTATTTCCACATAGCAAGTCAGCACAAAATCATTATAATTATCATCAGGAAACTTTCCAGAAATATAATTTACATATTAATATATACCTATATCTGATATCTATTCTTCCGGATATTGTCACTAGGGACATTTCCTGAAAATATCGCATGTCGTACTGCCAGATATCTCGCGATGGGAAGATATCGCCGGGATATCTTTAAAACCTCTCTGTGTTGCCTGGGATCTGTGTTGAATGACCAATAGGATCATTCTCAGAATATAAGGTGTGGAATAGAAAAGGCGAGAGTAGTGTTTTCCAGAATGGCTTCTTTATTTGAGAGCCGTTCTTTGACCATGACAACTAGAGTGCGCCTCCTTCGTTGTTAGGTGTTCTCAGTATTACCGTATGGGGCAGGGTCGTAGACCCTGACTGATGCCTCAATGAAGAAACTGATAGCATTCGAGATGTACAGAAGAACACTGAAGATTTCATGGGTGGATCATATAACCAACGAGGAAGTTCTTCATAGGATGATACGGAGATAGTGATGACGGTGAAGTCTCACAAATTGGAATACCTGGGTCACGTAATGCAAAATAAAACAAAATACGGACCTTCACAGGAGATTCTACAGGAAGAAATTTCGGGTAAACGCGGTCCAGGCCGAAGGAGAATTTCATGGCCGAAAAACCTAAGGACCTGGAATTCCACAACGTCTACATCGCTTTTCAGGTCAGCATGGGATGCCAGGATGATTGCCTACATCCGGACCGGATAGGCACTGGGAGAAGAAGAATGGCCAATTCTTAGTAAACTGTGAGCTACCATAGGCCAGTGAATACTCGAAGTGCGAGATACAGGCCTTTTTCCTTTCAATTTCAGGAGCTAGCTCAATGCTGGGCAGTAACATTTTCAAAATCTCCTTCGAGGTTAATTTCTTAATTCATGGCTTTTCGACAATCTCCTTTTTGAAGTTCTTCAAGGTCTTACGAAGCATTTCCTTAGCATTCATATTGAGCCATTCAGTAGTATTTGTGTCTGGGTGTAAAGCCGAATTATTTTATTCTACACAAATATGTACTTGAGTATTTATATTCAGTTTAAAACTTCTGAAGTGTCATAATCTTGAATTCCGCACAACAAATCACTCTTTCAATCTAGGAGAGTTTGACTTTCAAAAGCATCGATGTAAACCTCCTGAGTCTTGAAACGGAGCAGGGAGAAAATAGGCGTGTCGACGGTGTTGCCGATAGAGAACGTTCACTCCATCACATTCAAGTTCATTCAAGTCATTAGTTCCTATTTCCTGTACTAGCCCAGCAAGCTTCATCATTATTTGGTTTATTCGTGAAGGACTCTAATATCTACCTCTCATTTCGATAATGTTTCAAATTACAGTTTCGGAAATTTCTTCTTTCTTTCCTTTAGAAAACTATACAAACCAAAAATTCATTTGAAAATAATCAAAGTAAGGTAATATAATAATAATAAGGTTCTTTATTTCTACAGGTATACACCCAGTTACAGAAAATCTTACAACTAATATTAAATATTAAATGAGTGACAAAAAAAAAGAAAATCTCAAGTTGATACAAAATAAAGATGAAATCATCAAGCATAACAAAGTAAAAGCAACAAAAACATCCAACTTTGAACACAAAATATTTTCTTCCTTTAAAACCAATCATTGCAGCTCATTTCAATCAAGTAACAACTCCAAGAACATTCTACTAATAAAAGCAAAATTATCGTTATTTATATCACAATAACCCGAAACCCTGTTGAACGAAAAACACATATGCCTTATAGGTGACTGGATAAGTGAATTCGTTCTGGGAGTACTCAAATAGAATATTTGACTGGATCTTGAATTCAACCTTGGGACCAGAAAATCAACGGATGCAAGAAGATCAGGACAATCCATGTTACCACGCAGAAGGTTGTAAAGAAACCTTAGGGACATTAACTTAATTCTGGTTTGAAGTGATCTGACCCCAAACCTACTCAACAAATGGATCTGATCGAAGCCTCTCACCGGGTAAACACCATCTTCCCTCCAAACCAAATATTTTAGAAATTTTCGCTGCATTGATTCTAAATGGCGACGGTGGATGTTATAGGTGGGGTGCCAAATAATACAGCCAAAAATCATTCTGCTTTTAACTAACGAGTCAAACAATCTCAGAAGTGTACCAGTATTCACGAAACATCTGGCATTGCGTACAATAAAACCATAAACTTTGAATGCAGAAGATAAGGCAGAACTTATATGAGGGACGAAGGTTAAACGCTGGTCGAATGTAATGTTCAGATCCCTAATCTCGTCAACCCTTTTCAAGATAGAGTGATCAATAGTATACTCAAAGTATATAGTATGGATCTTCCTAGTATATGTAACCACATTACACTTCTCAACATTCAAATTCAATTTGTTCACTGCACACCAATCTGAGATGGCATTCAGACCGATCATTATTTTAAGAAATATTTTCAAATCATCGGCATACATAAGTTTAAGAGTATCAATGGAGTCCATCAGTCCAAATTAGAGCCCTGTGGTACACCAGATCCCGCCACAAACTCCAAAGAAGAGTGTCCCTCGAAATCATCAACGAAGAGCAGTTGAAAGTTGAAAATCAAACTAAGTGTGATAAAAAATTGAATTGTGTTATACTTCAAGAATTGTTAAATATCTAATTCACCGAATCCGATCTTTTGTACTGATTTTTCCTATCATTCGTATCAATTGTGACACTCATTTCATTTGCTTTCTTTCAGTGTATTTGATTTAGAATGCTTGCTTTAGTCCCACCAACTTAGAGACTAAAAACTCAAAGGTTAGCCAGCCACGTACGACTGACTCTGTGGTGATTACCGAAGTTTATAGGCAATGAATTTCTATTCTACTCTATCGGATTTTATGCTCTATAAGATCCCATATCTATTATGAGGGAATTAATACAACCCATAAATGGTCGAAATGTGATAATAAGTCTATGATAACAACCAAATCAACAAAATGAATTTAATGAAGAAACATTCTAGAAGAGCACTAACGTGAAGTCAGCAGCTTTTGCGCATATGTTGGTTGCTAATGCGGTATTTTCTGAATGAGTTGGGAAATAATAATGGTAGTGGCGAAATAACAACGAAATTTGACATATTGAAATATGATTTCCGGAAATAAATATCGGATCGATATCTGATTAGTCCTGCAAGTTTCTGCCATATTCCATTGGCATATGGTGGGTGGTTTAAGAAAAAAACATATATTACCAGCATTTGAGTTATTGTACAGCTTAATAATTAATTACAATTATATTGACATATTGCGGAAATAAATTGGAATCATTATATCGCTAAAACCAAAGGACTGATTTTGCCTTTCAAATTTAAACCCCATGAAGTTGTAAGTTTTGAAAGTTATCGACTATCGTCACTAACAAACAATACAACATATAATTTGACATTGAACCTCATCATTCAAGATCATTATCTATATAGATTTTGAAATTACAGACATTTATTCCAAAGGATAAAGGGACGGACGTCGAACGCGCAAAAATCACGAAATACGGATAATTTCCAGGCGTGCTTAGACGTCAACCGTATTACCATTGTTTAAGGACAATGGTACTAAACAATATTTATAATAAAATTTTAAATTGAAGGGATACTATTGAGTTGCACTGAACACAGATGAGAATCGAGGATCGTTAACTAATTGTCGCCTCACTCCGTATAAGCTGTATCGCTCTGAACATGGAGCTTATAGTGGAACAAGGCATTAAATTTAAGGAAGATTTCATATTTCGTTACCCTGGTTGTTTTGCTCCCATGACAAATGTCTCCTTTGCTATGGCCCAGATCCGGCTCTGCGTTTAATTCTCTACAAAATGAAGATTATGGTTATTTGCTTATGGTATTTTGTTCTAAGCTGTAGCTTCGTGGATCCGCTATGCCAGACAGAGTAGATAATCTCTTCATCATATTCCAAACGGTGTTAAATGAGATACAAATTTCATTGTTCAGCAATCTGATACGTTATACTAGAGCTGGTTCTCTGAACCGTCTATCTAGATACTCTCTGGGTAGGTTGACACGGTGGTCTTTTCTGTTTTCCTTCAACCTACTGTTTCCACACATGATACACACGCATTAGATTCCTGTACTTGTAATATACACAACGGCCAATTTCTCGATAAAAACGCTGCAAATTTTACACAAGGGTTTATTATTTTCTCAGTTAAATAACCCAATATACCATTGATATCTCAAAAAACTTATATATTATGCATAACTCACTGGTTACTCACAACACAGAAACCAATTCCATGAAATAATTCATGTGAACATTGAAATCTCAATAAATACACTTGTATAATTGAATAACATTTCCACATGCAGAACGCTAACTGAGTAGCAAAATTTAAAATAATATTTTGAATGAAAAGAGACGTTCCACCTATTTGAAAATCTTACTATTTTCCACAATTATTAAATTTCGTGCCGGTATTCTACAACTGAAAATGAACTTCAAAACAGATAGGGTTTGCCCTTTTTGAGATATTAGGGAAAAAACCTTAATATTCAAAATGGTCACGAAATTTTTTGCCAATATCTGCACAAATAAATGTCGGTCAAACTGAAATTTGAAACACTGTTTCAAAATGTTGACTAAGACCTGTACCAAATTTTATTGAACTTTGATGAATATGTATCCGAAAAAAAAAAGTTTAAAAAAAAATTCGATTTTTTCTAATACAATTCTCACGAAATTTCGCATTAAATCGAGTGTCTTTATTTCACAATTAGTCATGATGTTTCAATCCGAACGCGTTCGTATTTCTTGATACTGAGGAAATGAACTCAATCTTTCAAACTAACACCAATACGTACAACAAAATTCGAGACTTTCCGCTAATATCAAATGTGTAGATGTGATTTCTACTAGGATCCAACTTCGTTCTGAAAAATATTAATGAAATGAAAAAAACCTCAACCTTCTTGTGCAATTGATCTGAAAAAAATTTTTTCCACAGTGCAGATATCCGATTCACTTGATTCACAAAGTATCCACCACACAAACTGAAAAACTAAAGTTATTTTCAATAACATTTCTGTAACAATTAAGTATATCGTGAACCTCATCAGGTTGAATTTGAAAGAGTAATTCTAGATTATAAATTTCGTTCGTTGTTATCGTTGTCAGATTCACCCAACCAAGAGGGTGTCAAATCCGAAAGTCTGTTTGATGTAAAGACGTAAAATTCAAACAAGTAGTGTACCGACAACCAGATGATGATACATGCGGAATATTTTTGTCTACGCTATATCCCTTGTCTTAGGTCACGACACGACCCGGCACAGACCCCATTCAAAACAGGTAGATAGATCATCGGCTCCTAACTTTAGTCTAAGGCTCCAACCCTCAGTATAAGATTTTCGACAATCGACAATTGATGAGATTTTCGGTTTGTTATTGATTTTTTTGCATATTATATACTCCAATTTGATTTATCATATAAATGCTCATTATTTTTATATCACGCTTATTTAAAACTGTCAGTACGAAAGATATTGGATTTTGATTGAAACCAGTAACGGATATCCACATATTGACGATAATTGTACTACGCAAACCGAAATTGATGGAAAACTCCGATCAACCGAATTTTTTGGAAAATCTGCATCATTTTAAATTACGCTACTTAATTCGCGTTCTGCATGTAGAAGTGTTATTCAGTTATAAAAGAGTATTTATTGAGATTTCAATGTTTCATATGAATTTTTTCATGGAATTGGTTTTTGTGTTCTGAAAAACCAATGATTTATGAATAAAATAAAAGTTTTATTTAAAATATGAATGAGCTTCATGAAGAAAATTAATCTTAAATCCCGTAATCCGCAGGGTGATTTCTATAAATAATAATTTGATCCGATATTCAGTAGTTATGGTTAGGATATTGGGAGAGACAACTCAAAAATATTTAATCTGAACTACTTACGATTATGAAATTGTCAAGAACATCGATGGGGCATTTGCAAATTGTGTTTATAAAATAATAACGCATCCATTAAAAATTTCTCGATATGTGTTGAACATTTGGTAATCAATATTTTCATGGTCTTTTAGATGTATGCTTCTGGATGAAAAGTGAACCGATTATATGAAATCAAATTTCGGTCGAGGAACAACTTTAGAAAGGAAACTATTCTTTCAGCAACGTTTCGGCCCTTTATTTTTGTATGATTTTAGCCTGAAGAAGGCCCACTAAAGGGCCGAAACGTTGCTGAAAGAATAGTTTTCTTTCTAAAGTTGTTCCTTGACCGAAATTTGATTTCATATAGATCATCTGGAACGATACTTGGTTTGATTATTAGTGAACCGATTATTCCAGTGAATTCCTATCTTAGAACCGAATGCGATGATGTCATTTTCGACATTATTGGAAATTTGCAGAGTTTTTGTTTATAACTCGGGAACCACTGGTCGGAAATCATCCGGGTAAAATTTTTTTGGTTTAATTTTGCAACAGTAATCAACTTTCAGAGTTTCATGAAATTTCGGTGGTAAGTTTTCGAAAAATAATTTTTTTTCCCCCCAACCCCCATTTTTGAGCCCGCAGGGTACACCGAACCTACTGAAAAGCTTGGAGGATCAATCCCGAGCGACACACGATTTTTCCACCAAATTTCACTGATTTCGGTCCAGTACTTTCTGAGAAAAGCCCCGAACAACGGACGGCGGACGGACGGATTTTTTTTTATTAGTTTATTCAAATCTACATATTCCAAAACGTAAACTGTGAAATTTTCAGGGTGGGTTAAAAATTTTTTTTTGTTGGTCGATCACTTAGGTTTATTATCTGATTTTATCAAATAATAAACCAAAAAGTAACCCAATGGTCAAATATTATACACATGTCAGCATTGCCAAAGTATACATTTAGACATCTTCGGATTCGAGGAATTCTAGTATATGGAGGCCACATGACTGGTTTTAGCTCTCATAAACCGATGACTTAAAGAAGATAAGAGAAATAATTTTGTTTTTTGGAAAAAGTTTCCGAACAGACAATACGGTATCAAATTAGCCAATCGGGTGTCATCAATGTAGACATTATTACTACTGCTTCCTTTCGCCAAAACGCAATAGCGAATGCTTGGACGGTACCTCGAAACCAGGAAATGTTCTACTAGATCATGGCACGAACCCCCGATCAAATGGTTTAGAATAGACACAAAAGAAATCTAATAGATTTGTTTTGGTTCCGAAATTCAGAACGGTCCTAGGACATTTCTAGTTCTGCGCAGAATCGATTCACTACTGAAGCCCGATTCTGAACTATCCTAGTACAGTTCTAAAAGCGATGAAACCAAAACAGGGTTTAAGTTCGGGTTCTCATCAGGATCGTGAACGAACAAAATGTTTCGTGTGTGTGCAGAATAGGTGAATTTTATTCATGTCTCATTGTCTGTGGTATAAATAAGGAATATGTCACAGTTTCATATGTAGTTTATATATTTCTGGTGATACATATTGCGTCCACTTAAATTTTTTTGTGAAAGATCTTTTTTCAAATTTTTCTTTAAGTGGGTTGGTGGCTGTGTACTCAAATTATCGACGATTGTTTGAAAACAAGTGTATAATTTTTGAGTATGTTTTTCATTACAAGCTGGTAGAGCGCTTTCGGCTGTTAAGCCATCTTCAGTACCGTTGTCTCAGATATATCAAGAAAAACATAAGACAAAGATGCACAAACACAAGTGAAAATGAGAACCTGAAATTTGGATCCCTTGTTTGAAATTAAATGACGCAGACTCAATCGTCCATCTGAAAAATCCGTCAAAACGTTTTGACGGATGTGCGAACACTTCGGAATCGATTCTGAAAACAACCAAAACAGGATTACTCAAATCCACAAAACACAAAATAGCAATCGCGCATGCTCGAACCTTTCCAGAACAGTTCTGAACTCGGAACCAAAACAAACCTATAGATTTGTTTTGGTTCCGAAATTCAGAACGGTCCTAGGAGGTTTCTAGTTATGCGAAGATCCGATGCGCTGTTGAAGCGCGATTTGAAGTATTCTAGAAAATTTCTGAAAGCGCTGAAACCAAAACACGAATTCAGTTCGGGTTCTCATCGGGATCATTGAGTTAGAATCACTTCCGTTTGTGTTCAATGGCAGAAGAATGGAATGTTAGTCAAGTATTGGCTACAGTGAAATTCCAAAAAATGCGAGTGGCCCTGTCGCAGTTTATTTATATGTAATATATATGTTTTTGAGGATACTAGAGTTTCATTTTTCTGAAATTTTCTTCAACTATATTTGAAAATGAAACAATAATATGAAAGTAGGTACTACAAGTTACATTGACATTATGCGGAATTTAATTATGAACGTATTCCAGATATACAGGGTGTCCGCTGAACCTTAAACAATATTTGAATTGGTTAGAGACTAGGTTATGACCACTCAGAATATCGAAAAATTTTTAGGTGAAATTTTCACCGTTTTTTAGATTTTGGAAATTCGTGAAAAGTCTCTACCCATCCTCGATGGTTTGGATACCATGCCTCTTAATTGGTACTAAATTTTTGCCAAACATTGCTGATGAGTGCTTCTTTTTGGATGTAAGAAATAATTCTCAAAAATTGATATTATTCTGAGAAAAATGGAGATGGAAGAACAAATTCAAATTCTACTTATTTTTTTCTCTCAACTTCGACCCGATTTTCTGAAGAAATTTCATAATAATATATCTATCATTGGATAGATCTCACGAATTCGACCTTCGCAATTAAGATATGAACCCTTCTACAAATATCGAGTTGTTTTCTAAGGAAGTTTCTAAGGAAGTTGTGTTCACGATGGAACATGAGGACGAACATAAACACATTATCTTCCGACTTAAAACCCGATATTTGTAGAGCAGATATGGGGCTCAATTCGTGAATAAGTAAAAGCTGTTCGTAGTATTCGTATATACGCTCATTAAATATTTCTTTCACCCATATTTAAAGGTGGATTTATGGTGGTGGTGAAGGGGGTAATGACTCCCACTGGGACATGGAAAATTCATGGAATAGAATTAGATTTATATTCAGTTGACGCAAAAACTACCACACAGTACATGATGTCAAACTAGATTACCACCCGGAAAAATGAACTGAATACGCCCTTGCCAGTATTTCCGGAAATACTGATGTTATGGAATTCAAATTCAATGTTTGATTGAAAAATGAAGATTGAAGGTGCCTGCAGAATTTTATGACCCATGAAAAAAGGAGCGCCAAATATTTATCCATCAGGATGTAAACCTGCGTTTGTGGGGTCTAGAGATGACCGGTTTGGCAACGGATTTGAACATGCACGCAAAAGTTGCCGAATTCACGGAAGTGCTTTTCTAGAATTTTTTCATTATTATGCAGAGGTATTATCGTTTTTTCTCTAGAAAAATTGTTTCCCAGATCAGAGAATGTTGCCTAAACAACTCCGACGGTTTTTCTTTAGAAAAACATATTTTGACAAGTAATCGTAGCTTACTTAGATGATAATCAATTCCAGATAAATGGCCAGAAACATGCCAGAAAGCAATTGCACAATCTCCTGTGAATCTAGATGAGAACAGTACGTTGAAAGTTGACATGGGAAGACTCCTCTTCAGAAACTGGGATAAACAGTATAATGCTACAATGACTAATAATGGTCACACAGGTGAGTATCGAAATACTATCTGTTCGCATAAAGCGTGGACACATACTGAGTATCATAGAAATCAGGTTCACCCTCAAACATTTCTTAAGTTTTCAAGATATCGGAGTTAGATTTTGAACATTGATGCTATAGACTGGTTCCCATAGACACATAAATTATGTCTGCCTATGACTTCCGGTTCAACCGAAAATCGACTTGACGTTCCATTTTCTCACACGATTTTTGTTCTTCATTCTTGAATATTTATTCTACGTCGGAAATAAAATTAACGAAGGAAAATTCAGTTAAAAAAATGTTTGTGTTCAACTTCGGTTCGATTGTGATTTATTCAGATTTATATCTTTGCCGTGATTAAAAACCATTAGAATTTATCAACAGCCGAGGGTTGATCCTTCTGCTCAAACTAAAGAGTATTGCTGTGTCTATATACATAATATGGATAGAAATATAATTTCAGTAATTTTCCAACCATTTTTTCGTTTCAATTCCTATAAATTATTTCATCTATAATATACCGGTTGTCATAGGAATCAGGTTCAGCCCCAAAACATTTTTCAAGATAGCGAATTGAAATTTTGAATATTGATACTAAAGATTGTTTTCCTTAGACTGAAGTAATAAATGTGTCTGTCTTCCGGTCCAACCGTCCGGAACTTAACTTTTGATTTTCGTACATGAACTGGGGTATATTTCGGCATATTCGAATCATTCCTTGGATATCGAGTGGAATCATGTCAATCATCAAATTAAGAAAAAACCATTAATCAAAAATTTGTTTTCGATTCCAATAGACGACTTGTGCCGAAGTTGCCAACCCACAATTTTCTTCACAAATTTACTATCACTGGGGAACGGGAAATTCAGGAAAAATTTGACATGATAAGGTTCGCGTTATTTTTAAATATCCCTCAAAGATGCCTAGGCTCCTCAAACAAGATAATTCCTTCCAAATATAGTTTTTCGTTAAGATCATCTCTGATTGGCTGAAATTCAAGTTTGGATTCCTGATTCCATGTTAATAGTGTCAAGTTTATTAAGAATGTGTTCCGCAAATCAACTTGGTTATTTCGGTTGCCGGTTTGCCATTCCGTGAATATAAAATATTCGGTTGGTTCCTGAAAAAAGGTTAATTACGGAATTCGATTGATAAAAAAGCAATCTTCCTGTCACCAGAACGACGGTCAATGTTCTATGCGTGATGTAAGCAAAACATGGTTCTATGGTAACATATCCATGGCGTAGAACAATCCATGATGTTTAACTTACATCATGGAACAATCCATGATATAAAAAACATGTTGTGCTCATCCTCTGAATAAAGAAAAGCAGGAAGGAGCATAATGCCACACAAAGTGGGTTCGGGATGGATGTTGCATATGGCCGACATCCCCTTCACTTTGAAGAGAGAGAACAACTTGTTCCGAGACTTCTTTGTCTGAAGGAGCTGACTAACATGAGTCATACTTGGAGGTTCAATATGGGCGCCTATGTCCCACTGATATACGGAGTAGAAAAGCGTTATGCTTCTTCCTGTTGTTCTTTATTCAAAGTGCTCATCTGAAAAATGAGTGACGTCAGCCAGCAGAAAATAACAAGAGATATATATTCTGTGCTTTGAATTAACATGCAAATTCAAAGCACAGAATATATAACCCCTTGTATTTTCTGCTAGCTGACGTCACTCACTTTTCAGATGAGCGCACCATGTTTCTTACATCATGGAACAATCTATATTCACCTTTTTCATCGATCGAATTCCGTAAGTAACCCTTTTTCAGGAACCAACCGAACATTTCATATTTACTGAACGGAAAATCGGCAACCGAAGTAACCAAGTTGATTTGCGGAACATATCCGACATAAACTTGGCACTATTAACGTGAAATCAGGAATCCAAACTTAAACTTCACCCAATCAGAGATTATCTTAACAAAAACCTATATTTGGAAGGAATTATTTTGTTTGAGGAGTCGAGGCATCTTTTACGGACATTTATGAATAACGCGAGCCTTACCATGTTGAATTTGTTCTGAAATTCCCGTTCCCCAGAGATAGTAAATTTCTGAAGAAAAATGTGGGTTGACAACTTGGGCCAAAGTCGTCTTTTCGATTGTAATGCTTGATATATTGATGTTTGCTCATATAATTGGAATTTATTGACATCATAAATTAACCGTTCGGGCAAAAAATACAAATATTTCGTTTAAGTCTGAACTGGGAGGTGAGCCTACTTCTCTATCTCTGTTTATACTCAGCCTAGGTTCAAAAAATCTTGCACGCATATTCCTTGATCATCTATCATATCTGGATAGAGTAATAATTTCCTTTATTTTCCTACCATAGATAAATATTACAAATTTTTCCCCATTCCGATGGAGCATTCTTTTCACAAAAATATAATTCGAGAATTACTAAAATAATTTTTCTATCAAATTATGGTATGATCCGAGAAGAATACGTGCAAGAATTCACTAACCTAGCCGTGGTGTAATTGAAGTTGAAGCAGAAGGCTCACCCGTTGCGCGAGACTGAAACAAAATACCTGTAACTTCCGACCAAATTGTCAATTTTGAGTAAACTGTTTCGATGATTTCTATTTACGGTGAGATTAAATATTTTCGGAATTTCAATCGATCCGATGACAAAATCAAACAAAAAATTTCTTTATTAATTTTTTTTCTTCATTTTATTTTTGTTTTGATGGCATTCTATTCAGAATTTAACATATAATTTGAATATGCAAAAATAAGCATCCGGAAGTCAAAGACATACCTTGCTTAGCTCAGTCGATGGAAAACAATTTTTTTATCAGTGTCCAAAATTTAATCCGATATCTTGTGAATAGAAGACTTTTGGTAGTGAACCTGATTTCCTTGACACCCGGTACACTTATTGAATTGAAAGTTTCTTCGCTATTTTGCACCCGTATCTTTCTACAGAATCTTGTATCAATAAATCTGTTGAAAAAGTCGAATCTATCACCAGCAAGATTCGATGGCCTACACTAGCATGTCATCCTATAATGTAACATATACCTAATTTCAACATTCAAATATTACGGAGGGTCATTCTAAAGAAGAAGATATATAACGAAAACTTCAATTCAACTCAAGTTCTAAAATGTAACCCACGGGCGCTAGAGCCTCTTCAATATAACTTACAAAATCAACAATAAAGTCACAGACGCTTTCAATGTTTTTGAGATAAGCATTCTGTGGCTCAGTTAGAATCCAAATCTTCACAAAATCCCTATATTTTTCGATAATAATGGATCGAAAATCTTTCAACCAGGGATACCTCTCCTTTAGAAAATATTAGAGGAACGTTTAATGCAGACACCCTGTTTTAAAAACAGCTAAATTTATTGAATTCGGCAATTTTCAGTTCTTGTTCAGCTGGCCAACAAAGAACCCTTATCTGTGACAGGAGGAGGACTTCCAGGTATCTACAAATTAGCTCAATTCCATTTCCATTGGGGTACAGAACATACTCTCAATGGAAAACGGTGAGTATTCTCACTATGTAGCTCAATCATATAAAATATGCTTATCCAGATCGAACTTTGACTGCGATAATAATAATAACATTTTACACAGAACTGGATTCACACCTAGGTAAATCTCTGCGGTAGACTAGACGTACCTACATCTATTCGGCGATCCGCTTAGTATATTACCGAATAATGATTTCGGATGTTGGTTAATATAAAAATAGGTCGAAAAATTTCATGCCTAAGGTCTTAATGGTTTCTTCTCAAACTATGTTATACTTTTCTGTTGGAGAAATCTCAAGTCTGTATAACCGATTTGAAGTAATTGCTGATCCTTTGGAGAAAAATTGAATTAGTTCAGTTGATAATATTGTTACGACTTCTCGTTAATTATAGGATAATTATAAACAACCGGTGATATTTGGTAATAGAATAACTAGGATCTAGTATCAACAACATGCTACAAAATATTGTATTATAAGAATGCAGGGATATCGACATTCGAATATAACCATATCAGGTTATATTATTGTCTAATGGCTTGAAAGTATGATAATATAGTAATTGGTTCTGGAGTGTCAATGGTTACATCGGTCACAATGAAAAAACTGGAAAGGACCAGAGAGAAGATGACCCAATGGATGAACAAATGGAGAATACAAAAAAATCTCAAGAAGTCTAAATTCATAATATTTTACTACAAGACCAACCGTAACTCACCAGCAATTACCCTAGGCAATACCTTACTCAAACCTGTAACAAACTGTAGATATCTCAACATGATGATAATTGATGGTAAACTCAACTTCAAGATGCACAGCAACATCGCAAAACAAAATACTATTACTAGAGCTATCCACTGCAGGACACTCATTGAAGACCAAGACATAGATTCAAACACAGCATCCAACATATACAGAATGGTCTGCAGACCTCTTCTTGAGGATGATCCCCAGATGCTGGTAGGTAGCGGAACGAAGCAGTCTGCAGAAAATAACCAGGGTCAGACATGCCAACAATCCACTTTACAACCCATCTAACCAGTCCCTACTTATATGAAAAAACTTAGAAAAGCATTGCCGTGAAGGCAGCAGCTTTTGCGCGCATGTTCAATGGATATGACCGCTTTGGCAACGAATTTGAACATGTGCACAAAAGATGCTGCCTTCAAAGCGGTGCTTTCCTAGTTATTTTTTTGATAAAATATTGGATTTCAATTCGATCTAATCTGTATTTTTGGAAATTTTGAATGGGTATATCTATGGAACCATTGGGCGGATTTTACCTTTTCACGAATTCGACCTTCGTAATAAAGCCCTAAACCTACTCTACAAATACTGAGTTTCTGAGTTGTTTTTTTCTGGAGTTATTGTGTTTAGGGTCGGCCGTTAGGCACAAACACAATAACTTCCGAAGGAAGCAACTTAAAAACTCGAAACTCGTAGAGTATGTTTGGACCGTGATTACGAAGGCCGAATTCGTGTGGGTGAAATCCACCAATGATTCCGCAGATACACCCATTCAAAATTTTATTTTTCCAGTATTTCCAAACATACAGATTGAATCGACATCCAGTATTTCATCGAAAAATGACAGTTTGGAGATCTAAACAGAATATAATGAAGATAATATAATCAGAAGATCACAGAATATTGAACATTTGAAAACATTTTTTTATTTTTTTTCGAATTGTTCTAATGACACGATCATCATGAAATTTTGCACAAAGTTGCCCAGCAGCATTTTCAAACTAGGTGCCAAGTTTTATCTCGATTGAATTAGAATTTTTTGAGTTATTCCATAAAAACCAACGATATCGAGAAAAAAAACACGAAATTTTATATATTTCTTCCAAATATCACCAGGAATTATATTATATCAGGATGAAATTCGGTACACTGCTGTAAGATATAATCTTCAAGTTATGAGCAGAGTTTTTCTCTGGATTCAATAAACGGATTTCGAAAAAAAAATTTTTTTGAAAATAATGCTTTTCGAAATTCACTGACAGTGTGATATGGTCGGAATTTCGTGAAAAGTTTTGCGTTGTTATGCTTCAACTTACTGTCAAGTTTCAATTTAATTGCGGGACTAGTTCCTGAAATATCCGGAAATTAATCTCAATAATTCAAATGACCATAACTCTGAAACCATTCGACCGATTCCTCCCATTAACGAAATCAAAGGCCGCATTCCAATGCGCGTACTAATCTGAAAATTTCAACTCGCTAGCTTGCTTCTTTCGACAGTTATCGTGTCATTAGCCGGCCAGCCGGACATAATCGATTTTGACTCCAAATTCGACATCAGTGAGTCCAACCTAGTCGTTTGAGACTATTTTCGGGAAAAAATTAGAAAATCACAGATATTCGGACAAAACTATAGTACTATAGCAGAACAGGCGCTCAAAAACACACGTAGAACCATTATTTGACGGGAGACATATACTGAATAAAAAGTTTATTAAACAGCAGAACTACATAAATATAATTGAGCCACTTATACATCAGAAGAAGTAAGTTATGACTATAACGCAAGTTGAATACTATACGTTATGTACGACTATAGCAATAAATCCTGACAGTCAACGACGAACCGTGGTATTACAAACACGTGTGACCTAAGCTGATACGATAAACAATGTCTTCATCTGAAAATTCAAACAGGTGAAAATAATTCAGAAATGCAAATATATTTATTTTCCGTCATATTGTTATTACGAACAAATTAATTAACCCAAAGCCAACAACTCAACAAATGTCTTATTGAACTGCAGCTTGAACCCAAATACCGACTTCATTTCCAAAGAGGGATTAAGGCATCATAATAAATGCATATGAAAACTTGGGAAACATATGTTAAAGCGATTGCGAATTAAATTGGATCAAAAATCATAAAATACATCTCTCGTCTCTTAAATGAAAGAATTTGTGTATTTCTGGATAGTAAACAAAGAGTTGAAAAATTGGTGGAAAATCACTATTCGATCTCAATTATTCAAATTCAAGTGAACATTCGCAAGCTGGTTACTCCTGCGAAAAAAGTGGTCATTTCAAACGCTTGTCCGTCTATACCACATGAACTAATCGAAGAACACATGAACACTGAACCTCGTTTCACGAATGAATTTTCTTAGAGCTGGAATAGACGGAGAAGAATTCGCTTATGTTCTCAGTTTTAATAGACAGATCTACATCAATTCACCCCAGGATAGTAATATGGAACTTCCTAATACATTTCTACTCACGTACGATGGGACAACATTTATATTATTTCTCTCTTCACATCTGAAGAGAGAAGCAGGTTTAGCCATCGCTAAACCTGCTTTAACTGTACAGAAACAGAGCTCACTGCACATAATTGTCCAAAAAACACCACTGAAAACTGACAATAATACTGAAAATGCCAACAAGTATAAAGAACCAACATGCACCCCAACAGAAATAAATAAAAACTGTATTACACTCAAGGAAAAACACAATCCGAAGAAACGACGAAGAAATCCTTCCCAATTTCCAATCTCTTTTTAAAAGATTTTTCTTGATGATAACTATAACTCAAAAGATCCATTAACTGAAGCAGAAAAAACTACTGAAAACTACACTCTTTCATACTCTGGAAGAAATTTATCCTCACTTACCCAGTAGAACTGCTAAATCGAAATGCACTGAAGTTATAAAAAAATTGAAAGGACAACTTGACGATAAAGAGAATAAACCAGCTGTAATTTGAGCGAATGTTCACAGGAAGTCATTGTTACAGAAAGTGGCGAAATTTCTCATTTCTCATCTTCACAGTAATACAGTGGAATTTCCGTGGTTTTTACCAGCGACATCATGTCATTCCAAAAAAAAATTCTAAAAATCCATCACCGGAGCTATACGGTAACCCCATCGAAAATGTTGAGAACCATTTCTTTTTAGGAATGGTATTCGACTTAAAATTGATGTGGAAATCGCATATTGAGAAATTGAAAGCAGGTTGTCTCAAAAGATTGAAATATCATGAAGGCGTTAGTAAACAGTCAACGGAGAGCTGCCGAGCAAACACTAACCTAACCTAACCATATACCGTACTCTCCATTGCACACAGAACACTGCATTAAGATAGGCGACTGGAATTCTAAGAACAAGTCCCTCATTAAATCTGCATCGAGAAACAGGAGAACTATCTTTAGATTTTAGAAGACAATCACTGAAAGTCACTTATGCAGCGAGAATAACCGCAGATGCAACCAACCCAGAAAAAAATTCAGCCAGAAAAGAACTAGTGCGATATACAATCGATATCTCAAACTCAAAACCCCCCATTACTTCAAAATACACCAACAAATACCTCAAAACCAATTATTACAAAGACCCACACAACAGAAGCCCCCTGGAACATACCTTCTCTCGTCTGTGATGATTCTTTGGCTAACCAAACAAAATAATACATGTATTCTCAAATAGTACAGAAAATGTTTCTCGAAAAATTTAATTCCATTACCCACGACTGTGTTTTCTACACTGATGCCTCTTACAAAGAGAATAATGTTGGCTGTGCATTTACTACTCTCGAACACACAAAGAGATTTCAACTCCCAACAATCAGTAGCATATTTACTGGAGAACTATTCGCAATTCATCAAGCAATGAACCATATTGAGAAAAAATGCATTCTTTAGCAACTTCATCTGCGCCGATTCACTTTCAGCACTTCAGTAAATACTATCACGTATTCAATAAAATTTTCCAACAAAGTAGAAAATCTATTCTATTATGGATTCCATCACATATGGGAATACCCAGTGATGAAAAAGCTGATAGAAAGGCAACTGACCTTAAAAGCTTTTGAGAAAGAACTTTCATAAGCAAATGGAACATAAAATCGCAGCAAACAGCTTCCAAGCTAAGACAGATAGAGCCAACAATCCAAAACCACATTTCGAAATGCTCAACCAAAAGAAGAGATCTAATAACATTATGTATAGATTACGAATCGGACACACCTTAACAACAAATTCATATATATTCAATACAGATGACGCTCCCAAATGCACCTATTGCAGTACCCATCTCTCAGTTGAGCATATTTTAGAACAGTATCCAGGCTGATACTCCAAAAAACCCACGATGTTCCTTCGATGATAGAAGACCTCAACATTAACAATCGTCAGGTGCTGAATAGCCTGAACTTCATCAATATTGAAATATGATTGTTTACTTACCATCATAATGTAAATTCAATGTACCATGAACACTAATGACCTAGTTGCCGAAGCGTATTTCAATTAAAGAATACTCCTATGTTCAATGAAAGAACTTTGTCCACGACCATTGAATACTATGTGTATTTTCTATGGCTCTTGTTGAAAAAAATTGGCAGCCATTAATCAAGCCCGTGGATAATAGGTGTGTATAATGAATATTATACACACCATGTATAGATCAAGTGAAAATTTCGATGGTTCTCGTAACGTTGACAATTTCCAGAGAATGGACCATTTCGACAACTTTGCCAACGGAGTCCTGGACAAAGTATGGAATTTAACTCGAATTTAATTGCTATTATATTGAATAATATACTATAGTTGACTAAAAATATCTGGATGGTTGTCAGAATTTTAGGAGGTTTAATAAACGTCAAAACATTGCCAACGTCATTTCGTTTTTATCGTACCTTTCGGTTCCTTTACAAGGCATCAGAATTCGCATTGCAAAGCTTTTGGTCCTTGCAGATTCTTTTCTTGCCCTCGGTCCGATCCGAGTACCCTTGCTTTCAGCGATTCTCCTCTTTTGATTTTTTGATTTATCATTGTGAGTAATAAAAGTATTATTATAACTCAAGTTGTTTGTTGAGATATTATATTGATTCATCAAAAGCAGATGAATAATGAATGTATAATTTAATAGTCAAGTTGGAGTCAAAGTTAATATTTACCCACGATATTCATGGAAATAATGGAAAACGGTATGCGAGAAGAAAATTATTTTAGTTTGAGAATGATATGAGATTGGAATGGAAAATCCAAAGCTCTTCAACGAGTAGTCATTGTTTACTCCATTGAAAGAACTCTATTTTCTCAGGAGAAGAAAATATTTTTATGATAAAAAATTGGCATGGCGAAATAAAAATAGTTGAGCTGAAATATTATCAATGTAATATAATAATATATGCTCAAAATAAGTTGTCATTTTCTTCGATTGTAAAAACATATCCAGGAAATTACACTGTTTTTTAGAGTATACCTTTTTATATCCTTGTTCTGGAGAGCAGCACGTTGTCGTTTTGTCAAAATGTCTGTGATATTCGAATTTTGTGCCCAAAATGGTCCCAAACGATTTAAATAGACTGGGTGAAAAATAATCCTTGGTCAAATTTGATTTTATCTGTCCGTCCGTTCGTCTGGCTTTTGAAGAAATATCAGTTAACTTCGTTAATAGTTCACTTAAAAACTGAATGAAGCTGATCTTCACAGCTGTCCCATGTGAAAAGAAAATCCGCCTATTAGTTTCGGGAATTTGGTCAGCTGGAATTTTTTTCTCTAGATACCTCAAAGAATATATGAGAGTGCATAAACAAGAAATAGAACATCAAAAACTGGAGTCAATAGGCAATGTTAGAGATAAACTAGAATTATTAACCAATGAGAAAATAACGTATTCTGTGTCTATTAGAACACTGGAAAACACTCGACCAGCTAAGTGATTATGCTATTTCAAATCTCAATCTGGCAGTGTCGAGATCGATATGAAAATGGTGGTAGCACAATATAGGTCAGATATAATATAGAGTTCAAGGTGAGAGAAGATTTAATTAAGCTTTCAGTTAAAAAGATGACAGAATTATTGGCAATTGAAATGAAAGAGACAGAATCATAATGTTAACATCAACGAACATTGAACTCGTATAGTATATATGCAACAATAATGGACCAAACAAGAAATAAATGAACTTCAAAAACTCTTTTCGATAAGATTTCTGCAAGTTACAGAGAATATCAAGCTGAGACATTTTCAAATAATATGTCAGATCATAATAATGCACAATCCATAAAATACAGTGCAACTGTAATAAAAAATACCGAAAAACCTAACTTAACACCCTCAAGACGGTAGATATAATAATGAAGATTACAAAAAAGAATATGATCATCTCTTGAGAATACACAAAAGACAAGGACACGGAGTAAAATGCAAAAAAACAATAGTGATAGGAGGTTATCCAAAGCAAATAGCAAATTACTTCATTCATCATTTCTCAACAGCGACATATGACCTTATTGAAAGAATGAAAAATATTCACACATTCTATTGAACGTGTTACAGAAAATTTTATCTTCAGACAAGTAACTGAGAAAAAAGTACCACTGACTTGTTCCAAATCAAAGAATAAAGACAGCTGTAGCTTGGATGGTGTGATGTATAAATACATCAAGGTTTCCATAGACTTAATTTTTCGACCACTTAGGTACATATTATATCATCAACAATATGCTCATGTATGGGGTATTCCCAGAGCAGTTGAAACAGAAAAAGGTTATATCAATTTATAAAAGAGGATATACTAATGAGATGTCCAACTATGGGCCAGTTAGAGTTTTACTATCTTTTTCGAAAATATTGAAATTGATTATTACAGATCTACTAATGGAACTTCTCTTGAAAAATAATTGGTACATAAGCATTTTCACAACATGGATATATTAGAGAATGTAGCTTGACATAAAATCCGGCATCATTGAAAAATTTTTGAATGGATCTAAAACGTTTGATAAGCAACTTCGTTTTTGTTTTATTCACGGTATTCCATTTCGAAGACTACTTTGTTGGGATTGTAACTTTTATCTAAAATGAATCTTGTCCTATCTTATACCCTAGTTAAACACTACACCCACAAAATCACTTAGTTTCTTAATTGGACTTACAAGATGTTTTGATTTTCTTCTACTTCTACAACTTTGTTGGCATTGTAACTTTTATCTGAAATGAATCTGTTTCTATCTGATATCACTTATTACTACACTCACAAAATCACTTACCTTTGTTTTATCGATCTCATAACATGTTTTAATTTTTTTCTTCCGAAGGAAAGCCCTGGAATCACATTTTGTCACTTACAACTCACAATACCAATCACCTAGTGAAGCTATGAAGTATCGGAATGGAATTGCAGTTCTAGCTGTTTTGTACGAAGTAAGTTACTCACATAAAGGGTTCGAATTATAGTACAATATTCAAAGGTTCGATATATCAATCTTAGGTATGGTCCTTTGCTCCTTCAGGCCTACAATTCATTGAAATATGTACAGATTATAGGATTGCTCTTTATTATCATTTATTCTTATGAAAAAAAATTTTTTAGAGATGGTTTATATCAGTTTGACTGACCCGATGAATTATAGAACGGATACTGAGCATTTAGTTAAACATTACAATTATATTATTTCGAAGTATAAAGAAATGAAAATGATAAAATAGAAAATAATTGTGATTGAATTATATTCGATTGAAGCTTATTCTGGAAGGCTTTTGCATTAAGTATTTTTTAGGTTTTTATGGGTTTTCTCAATTTTTATTTAATTTTTAATAGTTCTGTTTCAGATATTGGGAGTGAAAACCCATAAAAAAATAAAACATATTAAATTATATTCATTTTGAGGTTGTGTACAGTCAACTGTTTGTACTCTTTGAAGAAATGTCCGGTGGCTGAAGATTCATTCGTTGAATATTTATATGTGTCACATGCGTGTTCGATAGGACCTCTCATTTTATCTCCTGAATATTACCTATCTGAAGTTGTTGATGATAATTTGAGTATTTTAGTGTGTTGCATTTTTTTCTTTTTGAAGAATCTTGTATTCAATAGTTTTTCACTATGTTTTGCGTACTATTTGGCCGGCTATGTGCAATTACTGTTAACTTTTACATATTCCAATAAATTGCAGGCCAAAGAGCGAAACGTCGTCACGTATGTGATGAACTTTTAACATCTTCATCTGTATTTATGTCCTATATCCAATTTATGCCTTATTATAAACAAAGAACTGACATGAACACAAGGACAAATATTTGGCGCTAAATCATATCAGCAATTACTTCACCTTGATCTGAGCTAAATATCCAGAGCCCCTGAAGTTTACGGCAGTTACACGGTTATTACTGATCATCAGGAAAATTCACGTTGTCGATTACTGAAAGGGTGCTAGATACTTGAGAGCAAACAATAAGACGTGACGCTAAATCAAGGCTAGGCAACACAGCCACATTCAAGTTACATTAAACCTCGTTAATATCACAAGCTCAGGCTCCTGGACGTGGTCTACATGCTCCAACGTTGCCAATAGCCGCGTGAAATATGAGAATTCGGACAAAATTCTACGTTCATAGTAGGAAACGGAGTGTCGTTCTGCTTGCTTCAGCGAGTAGTTTTTGAAAAAATTTTTTTTTGGTATGTACTTAATTCTTTTTTGAGACTGCGCAATGTTAGTTATTTTTCCATTTTTCACTACATTTCAGTTCTATTTCCCCGGAAATTCTTGAATATATTAAAGAATTAAAGAGGCAACATTGCGCATTCTTACTATTTTTTTCAACTATTTGCACCAAAAAAAAAATTGAACTTTGGCCTCCAGAAGTCACCCCATTTTATTCGAGGTTTCGCTTGCTCTTTCTACCTATCAGGTTATTATTTTGCGGTTGATATTTCCCTGATGCCATCTCAGGAGCACTAACGAATACCAAACCTTCGAGTGCAGAAAACTCTGTGCGATGTGCATGACGTTCATCCATTAGTACTTTATGGAGCTGTATCTGCGATTTATCAGTAATTTTACAATACCATGTGGTGGATTTGCCACAAGGCTGTGTAGGCCTCCTATGGTGGCAGGTTTTACGAGGCGGCAAATTTTGACCAAAATGTTTGCTCTCACAGAAATGAAAAAATACGTTTAATATAAAGGGTAGACAGAATTGGAGATTCCTGATCTGAATTAATTAATTGATAATTTGTTTATATCTCCGTTAATTTTTGTTTTCGGAACTTTCATTAGAAACATGTAAAAACACGTTTTGATAACAATCCAGTGGCTTGCTCCGATTGTTTTCCAAGGGGTTTCCATACTGAACTCTGAGACAAAGTTGTGCTCATTCATTATGAAAATAATAGTTTGTCATGACATAAAGAAAGTATCACCATTTTATTCTGTTTCGAAAATGTATGATATATTACATATTATTAGCAGCGTACTCTAATTATTTTGAATGTGTTTCATTGCTATATACAGGGTGTTTCACCATAAACTGGTCAAACATATATAGCCGTATAGATGACATTGGGGAAGTCATTTTTGCCTTATGACATACAACCTGTTTTCGAAGCATACGCAAGATACAGGGGGTGTTTAATGTCAACTTTGAGCCATATTCTAATAACTGTTTTTGATCACATCTAAGTATTTTTTGGTGGCCAATTCAATTATTGTGTAGAATTCTGAAAAAAACATTTCAAAATGGCGGAAAACCTGCAAAGTTGAAATTTTTTGGTTTCTATTGCCACATTGGTTGGCATTTTCTCAATGCACCCGATTTTTTAAGATTTTTTTTGAGTTTGAATTTTTCCAAAATTCAAACTCAATTTTTTTTTACATCTCTACAGTGACAAAAAAAATAGCCAAAATTGTTCCAATCTTTTGAGGTTGAACTCGCCTTCATTCTGAACACTGGTGTGGAAACAGAATGAAAAATATCCATTGGTTTTCATTTAATAGCCTTCCAGAAACTCCGTTCGGAGTACTTAAATAATTTTTACTCAAAAAACTGGTGGCCCTACGGATTCCAAAATTATGCTCATAGGGCTCCAGAATGACCTGGATAGAAATATGAATTCATCAAGAACCCTTCTGTCCGGAAGTCGAGCGAGTTCAAATCCCATCAAAGTTATTTTGACAAAAAAATTTTTTTTGATAAATTCATATTTTCATCGAGGTCATTCTGGGGGCCCATTAGCACAATTTTTGCTTCCGTAGGCCAACCAGTTTCTTAAATGAAAATTATTAAAATACTCCGAGCCAAATCTTTGGAAGGCTATAAAATGAAAACCAATGTATATTTTTTCATTCTGTTTTCACACCAGTGTTCGAATGAAGGTTAGTTCAACCTTGAAAGAGTGCAACAATTACGGGTGATTATTTTTTCACTGTAGACATGTAAAAAAAAAAGTTGATTTTGAATATTGGAGAAAGTTTTTCACGGCGAATCTTTTAAAATTCAGTACATTGAAAAAATGCTATCCAATTAGGCAATCGAAAACCAAAAATTCCAACTTTGTAGGTTTTTCGCCATTTCGAATTTCTTTCTAGAATTCTACACAACAATTGAATTGACCACCAAAAAATACTTAGATGTGACCAAAAGCCGTTATTTAAAAGGTCACATATGAATCACCACAGTTATCAGAATATTGCTCAAAGTTGACATTGAACACCATGTATCTCGCTTATTCTTCAAATGCGGGGTATATGTCATAAGGCAAAAATGACTTTCCTAATGTCATCTATACGGCTATATATGTTTGACCAGTTTATGGTGAAACACTATACATATAAATACAGGGTGTTTCATCATAAACTGGTCAAACATATATAGCCGTATAGATGACATTGGAAAAGTCATTTCGGCCTCATGACATATACCCCGTTTTCGAAGCATAAGCGAGATACAGGGTGTTTAATGTCAACTTTCAGCAATATTCTGATATTCTGTTTTTGTATAATATCAAACAATATGTGTTAACAGAGTATCAGCAAAGAAGATGTAAATGGGGTATTATTACATTTTCACGTATGATACAAGAGCACAGATAAAAGCCTCAGGCAAAACTCTGTCTCTCTGTATGGGTGTAGTGAAATTGTTGTTTGTTATTGAAGGGCTTCTTTTTCATCGAAAAAGTTTCTTCTTTACTTTCGATACAGGTTGAAAAGTCGAAATCATACCTGGAAACAAAAGAAGACAAAAGAATCCAATATGAAATAGTAAATGATTTATAACTTATTAAATTAATATGGAGTCAAACTCATATATTGGACCCTATTAACAAAGTGTTCTATTGTTTCCTTTTCTACTCCGCATTCGCACCTTGTACTTTCGACCGAATCCCATTTGAAGAGGAAATCATTACAGCAAACATAACCTGTTCTAAGTCGATTCAAAATGTATCAAATTTTCCTAGGTAGATTGAAACAACGAATTTTTTCTGAAGAATCGCTGATCAAACCTTTGTTGAAAAAATCATTCGAATCCTTTTCCGAGCGCCAATTTCACGAGTTCACGAGATTTCAATCTAACAACTTAACTATCCGGAATATAAGACATGATTGCGAATAACTTCGGGAAGGAATGGTATTTATCCCAAGATTTTTTCACCGCAACCTGTCTACGAATATGGGGTGGTCCAATATTTGAGAGAACTGTTCGCCATTTCAAGGGTGTAGATCTCATGATTCCACTAATGATTATCATCGCAACATTGAGCTATGCATCAATTTTGCTTAGATTAGCGCTGGTGAACCAAACCGAACAACAATATTCAGCAGCAGAAGTAAAAGGCTTTATTTGCCTGAGGCATACCACTATAACAAGGAAGACATCCTTTCCTACCATGTCCATTGCCTCATTTAATGTATAAAAATTTCAGTTTGTGAAACTCAACATGCAGTGTTGAGGATCATAGTGAATTATACTGGTCAATTCTAACTCAACTCGAATACCTAGGAACCTGAGTATGACGATTCAATTGGATGCAGGCTTTCCTATCTTACCGTTCGTAAAGCGTTCGTGTCGGATTCGAGCTCTCTACAAGGTCTTGGCAGGTGCTTTCTGGTGTACCTCAGAGATCCGTCCTGGGTCCACTCCAGTTTCTTTTGTATATTTCTGATTTTCCACTCCACATAAGATCGAATCTATCTCTTTCCGCTGATGGCCTCAAAATGTACAATTCTCCAACTAACAACTTTTCAACACTTCAAGAAGACCCGGACAGCTTTAGGGGCTGGTATAACACCTGGATGCTTCCTCTCAATATAAGCACTTCTCCATTCTGCACATCGATAAAATTAACTCTTGTCGTACATATAACATAGGTGGTCAGGTTCTAATACCGGTTTTTCAACCATCCGACCTTGGCATCATAATCTCGGAGACGACCTCAGCTGGCGTAGTCATATCGAGCGTATCTCTTTTAAGACCAAACAACTAACGTGTTCTAAAGTTACACGGTTATTACTGATCATCAGGAAAATTCACGTTGTCGATTACTGAAAGGGTGCTAGATACTTGAGAGCAAACAATAAGACGTGACGCTAAATCAAGGCTAGGCAACACAGCCACATTCAAGTTACATTAAACCTCGTTAATATCACAAGCTCAGGCTCCTGGACGTGGTCTACATGCTCCAACGTTGCCAATAGCCGCGTGAAATATGAGAATTCGGACAAAATTCTACGTTCATAGTAGGAAACGGAGTGTCGTTCTGCTTGCTTCAGCGAGTAGTTTTTGAAAAATTTTTTTTTTGGTATGTACTCCTCTCAATATAAGCACTTCTCCATTCTGCACATCGATAAAATTAACTCTTGTCGTACATATAACATAGGTGGTCAGGTTCTAATACCGGTTTTTCAACCATCCGACCTTGGCATCATAATCTCGGAGACGACCTCAGCTGGCGTAGTCATATCGAGCGTATCTCTTTTAAGACCAAACAACTAACGTGTTCTAAAGATCTTTTAAGTGCTGCAATATTTGGTATCATTTTCAAGGCCTACTTCCGCCCCACCTTTTAATACGGGGGTTTGGTGGTGTACAAAAGGCGTGGCAGACTTACTCGTGACCACGCAAAGATGGCCCACTCATATTGGCTGTGGACCTATTCGATCCACATACCAACAGTGACTCAGATCCAATGTACTGATATCTTTCGAGGAGAGCAGAGCTCGCAGTGATTTGAAATTCTCCTACCGAGCCATACGCGGTTTTCTGAGTCAGCGACAATTTCACTCTAAACAGAAGCCATCTCAGAGGTGAAGATAACAAACTGAAACGCGAAAACTTCAGGCAACTCAGGATAGGAATTTTCTTCCCAACAAAGTTTTCAGTGCCTGAAACAGTCTTCCAAACTTTGTCAATTTTCTTGTCATGTAAAGAAGTCTTTGCAAAATTTCAAATAATTCTGAGAAATAGCCATCACTCAAACAGAAGATTAGAAAAATACACCTTATAACCTTATAATGGGCCTGAATAGTGGGTTTGAAACGAAAAATATTTGGCACTCAGATTGTTTTTTAGGAATGAATATATTTCTCAAAAAGGATATCGAAGTTGAATAATTATTCATTCAATTTTTTATCCAATACATGACAAACTACGGACTTTACACTTAAATAAAATAATGCAGTGGTGGCACGAGACTACGAGACTTTCACGAGAATCCCGTATGGGACTCGAGGCGAGACTCCAGTTTCCAGAACGAGAAGAGACGAGATTAAAGTGGAGTCTCGTCGCGTTGGTCTCGTGTGGGCAGCACTATTTGTTGAAAAAAGATGTTACAATCAAATAATTCGCTTCAAACTTGATAAGAATTTATTTTGAATTTCTAAGGAACCTTATGTAATCTTTTTCTAGCTATCGGGAGGGCCAAATGAAAAATTCAAGCCTATAGTTGAAAACCTTCAGTCGATCCGAAAGGTCAAACAAAAAACCACCATAGATATTAACCCGACTAAGCTGCTACCTATGAATCTCACGAAATACTGGAGATATTATGGATCTTTGACAACACCTGGTTGTAATGATGTAGTAGTTTGGACAATTTTCAGCAGACTGGTTCCAATTTCAGAAGAACAAGTAAGAATTTTTTTTTTCAAATAATTATAATCATTGAAAAGCTTCCAATACTCACAACAAAACTCTGGAGCATACAGCTGAAGTGGAAGTAGTTTTTCGGAATTCCGAAAATATAATATTTCCTTATTATTTGCTTGCTATCGGCCGTGTTTTTTCCTTTACCTCATTCAGTGAAAACATCCTACAGATTAACCCGATATTTCAGAGCGAATTTGGAGCTTGATTACGAAAATCCTTCAGATTCGTAAATGGTTGAAACTCATTCAATGATTTTGCAGATATATCTGTTCCAAAATTAATTTTCCCAATATTTCCAACAATAAAGATCCCTCTGAATTGAAATCAGGTTTATGGCCGAAAAATATCTACGAGGAGATTCATGCAAAATTATGTGAGCATCATATCGTATCCACGAGATAATCGACTTGATTTGATCCATTTATGAATACAACTTTACTTTCGTTCAAGCCACAAGTAACTCCACAAATAATATACAGGAATTTCTGAAACTGTTCTGTGTGTCATAACTGCTGTATGTAGTTACGTTCTCCAGTGAACGTTCGAAATTTGGTCTGTGTATTCATAAATAGTGAAAATGCATTTTTGAAATGCGGCAATATTATGGAGTTTACCGAAAAAACAAGAACGAGTTATTCAGTATGACTAAATTATGATGAATAGGAGAATTCAAGACAAGATTAATTTATTTTCTCAAATTTGGTTTCCATAACGAAGACAATACTATTTCAAAATTCTCTTTTGAAATTCAAGAAAATGGTTTCTGGAATCAAATGGCTGTACAATATTCACGAAGATCATAGGACAGAACATTTCCAACAAAAAACGTGCTTATAACTCTTCAAGCCTCCCGGTTTTACAGATATCGATTCTTTTGTCTTTTTTGGAAACTTACTTACCTAACTTCAGATGAACGAGAAGCATAATTGCAATTTTCGCTCGAGCAAATTCAATACGAACCAAAAGAACACATAGTTTCAGTGTAAAATTTATTCGGATCAAAAAATCAACATAAATTTCATCCGCCATTTTCTCGGAAAATGCTCCAGGTGAAGTATTGATTTTAATATCCTGAAAACTTTCCCCAAGTCTCAGCTTCTCAGATATGTGGCATCCATAAAAAAAGTTTGATGGCTCATGATAATTAATCAAATCTACTGGAAAACTTAAGCGCCGTTTTAGAAAACATTGAAGTAGATGACTAGGTAACTGGAACCACCTACTAATTTTCTGATTATCCCATGCTGGTTTTCTAGAAGGAATTGAAGAAATTGAAGTATGATGAAAAAAATCAAAGTATAACAGAGCATTTCGGGAAAAAGCCACCACTTTCGTTTAAATGTATTGCTCGATGTGTTTTCCTCTGGTCCTGCGGATTTCCTCGGATCATATCGCAGATTTCTTCAATTTTTACCATCAATTCTTCTGTCGATTCAATTGTACTTTGATAAACCCCAGTCTTTTGCCTGACCCACAGATAAAAATCCAAGTATTGTTCCGGGCCAAATCATCTAATCCCTTTAACAGAATAAAACGCATTTATTTATTCTGCTACTATGAATCCATTATGACCAGGAACACCCTCCATTTAAAACTACATATCGTGCTCATGTTTATTGGCAAGTATTTCCTCCAGGGCGTACCTGATGTTGTCTAGCGAATTTTGAAACCATTCTGAATTCAATCTGGAAGGAATGCTGCTCCAAGTAAATGCGACCCAATTTGTCCCATCCACACATTAATTCTGAGGTCGTGCTGATAGTGCTTGACCAATAGTGTATGTCGGTAGGTTCTCATTGCTCTAAAAATACGAGTTATGAGGATTGGTGATACAACACCTAGCGGAAGCAGACTCGTCTGTCCATAAAATTTGAATCCCAAAAATATGACCCGTCATGCCAAACTTCAACCCGCGCTCTTGTCGAATGGTATGATGAATATTTCCTCTCCTGTCAATTCGATTTACTGTCATGTGAGACATTTCCATCCCAATTCGTTGCGAACTTAAAGTTGGTTCATCTTGAAATTATCTGAAAGATACATGAGGATGGACCGTGGGTACAGGACCAATTTCATTTTTCGTCTTCTGACCATTCCCTATTCCATGAACACGGTTATGTGTACTTGAAAACAACCTATCTTCTTCAATGATTTCCATTGCGACGCTTACGTTCTCTGTTGATTTGATTCATTTTTCTACGTCAGCGATTATTTCTTGATGAATGTGTGCCACATATTTCGGAAGCTGAGACTTGTTAAAAGTCTTCAAAATTACCTTTCTTCTTACACTTTTCGAGTAAATGGCGAATGAAATTTGGTGTTGATTTTTAATCGGAATGAATTTCCCACTGGAACTGTGTTCTTTTGATTCCTGTTGAATTTGCTTGAGCTGAACTGAATACGGTGAATCATCTTGCTCGCTTTCGATCAAGGGTACATTTAGGTAGGTTAGGTCTTGTCGTTAGGGAGACATACTTTTTTTTGAAGCAAGGTACGGAAGTTTCTGAAAAAGACAAAAGAATTAATATCTGTATAACCGGGGGTTGAGGAAAAAGTTGCATTCACATTTTTTGTTGGAAATGAGCCGTAGTTATCACCTCCTTGAATATTCTACTTCAACTCTGTTGCACCCTACTCGGTTTTGCTATTTACACTGATTTAGTATGTTTATTTTAGGGATTTATTTTAGTCATTTTAGGGATAGAATTGGATTTAGTTAGAATCATTCATATTTTTCGAAAAATCATCACTAATACATTTTCCTTTGACGAGTTGAAAAATTCAGTGAAGCAATTAATGGTATACAGAGATGTCATAGTAATTATATGTATTCTTCAGAACGTGAATTCACTTCAGGAAAATAACAAATTTGAGAAGATATTTGGTGAATTCAATAATTCCAGGACCTGGCGATGGTTGAAGAAACTCTTTTCTTTGTTGTTGATGGAAATATTTCACTATATGAACTGCTACTCTTGTAGGGAAATCAAGAAAACAATATTGAAATTTCGATAAAAAATAATAGATACAGTAGTTGGCTACTTTGTGGTAGTTCATTATAAAGAATAATAAAAGTACCAGACTAACCTGGCAGTAAAACCTTGTGACACAACTTGAAATACACTAGTTTGACAATGAAGTAATACTACGAAGCCTGTGTCACTGTTAATCCTCAATGAAATATAGTGATAGGAAACTAAGTAATTCCATTCGAGAGTTTATCATCTACCAAATATGCCCATGAATGAAGATATGGTTTCAGCTAAATTGTTATGAAAAAGTTTCAAACATTTCATTATAATATTTCGTTATTCTTGCATGCTTATTCGTGAAAATAACTATGAAAACTATTGATTCCGATCAGAGTAATGATATCCATTCATATCAGACAATTTCACATGTAAGTAGTAGTCGTTCAATCATTTCACGAAGAAAATCATGAAATTAATCACCTTAAGCATTAGAAATATTGAAAAGGGGTAACACTAGGATTAGATGAGGAACCTTATAGTTCATTATATTTTCATACATAAAATTTCAATGTTTTGCCAACATATGAACAACAGACAGTATTTCCATCCGATTTCTTAATGTCAACATGTTTCCAGTCACCCTGAGGAAGAATACCTTGATTGGACTCAGGGTACCAGTGTATTATATTTCTGGTGGGATAGGTAGGTGCAAAAGCCTCACAGATACAGAAGAATACTAATGAACTGGTTTCCCCCTTCACCTCAAAATGTCAAGAGCTTGACCTGTCTTAACTAGCTGAAATGAGAAAACATACTCCCACGTGTTTGCCACTGATGAAAGGACGAGAGAAGACCGACGTTGCGCAGCATAAAATCAATAGTGGTTATGCACAACCCATTCGATAGCTCTTTAGACGTCTTAGCCCGACAAAAAAAAAAAAAGGCTGAACGGATTATAGAAGATATGGCAAGAGAAGTTATCATTGAACCATCTGCTATCCCCTGGACGTCGTCTGTAGTATTAGTGAAGAACAAGGATGGGTCCATTAGATTCTGCGTAGATGATAGGCAGCTCAATCAAGTTACAAAGAAGGACAGCTATCTCTTACCGAGAATTGATGATGCACTGGATAGACTCTCAGAATCACATTGGTTTCCGAACTTGGATCTGAAGATCTAGAGAGTGGGTATTGGCAAAATGGCTTGGATACGAAGGATGAAGAGGAAACTGCCGTCAGTATTGAAACGGGCGTGTGGTAATTTTAAGTGATGCCTCTCGGCTTACGCAATGCTCCTGCCACATTTGAACGTTTAATGAAGACTATATTTACAGGACTCTCCAGAAAACCTTGCCTGGTGTACTCAAATAACTAATAGTAATGAGAAACTCATTACAAGATAACCATCACAACCTACCCGAGGTCTTCCAGCGACTTCATGAAGCCAACCTAAAGCTTCAGTCCAAAGAAATGCAATTTATTTTGAACAGAGGTGAACGTACTTTCTCGAGGGGGCGTAAAGATTGGCCCGGACACGATCAAGACAGTACAGAAATGACCTGTACTGAGAAAAAGCCAGTTCAAGACAGACCACAGCAGAGCTGTGCCGAGCACTGATGGAAAGTGCTCCGAGCACAAAGCACTAAGCCCTTTCGAAAAGTGCTCCGAAATATCGAGCACTAAGCACTCATTTTTTGTGAAATGCTCGCGATTACCAAGCACTTTCAAAAAGTAATTCGTTAACACGAGCACCGAGCACTAAGCACTTTTTAATATGAAACCTCGACTTTAAGACTTTTTCAGCAAATTGTCTGGAATTTTGGTATTTCGATTTTTCGAAGACGGAAAACCATCCTAGGACCGACCTTAATTTGGAACCCGAACAGAGCTTTTCTCCTTTGAGATTTATCGTGTTTACGACTGGACAGAATCGATTTTGACTACGGATTCTTCACTAGTGTGTCCATTCTCGGTTAAAAATTTCAAACTTACTGTCCGACATTCGATCACATCCAAAATATAGTTTTCGCCATAATAATATGCTGTCGAAATAATGGAAACATAAAGACATGGCTCAGAGAATGCATGGCCTACGGCGAACTCGTTTTTTCGCGCATGTAGGGAATAACGTGCTATCGTTTGTTTGGTGTTTGGTTTGTCTGTAATTTTCGAATTTTGTGCCGAAAATGGTCTCAAACGACTAGGTTGAACCCACTGATCCGGTGTCAAAGTCGATTATGTTCGGCCGGCCGTCCAACCGAGGACCTAATATCTGTCGAACGGAGCAAACTAGAGGCTTAAAACTTTCAGGATAGGTCGAGCGGCCCAACGGTTTCAGCGTTATAGCTATTCGAAATTTTGAGGTTATTTCCCTAATATTGAAACTTGGTACTTAGTTGGGGCACAATGACATGCAACTTCTTGCAAAATTTTGTTGAGATCGTATCGTCAGTAAGATTGAAAAAATGTTTTCAACATTTTTTCAGAAAAATTTCCATTATCGGAAACAGTTCACTACAGTTGAAAAAAAATTGCTTATACTTTGAACACCATATTTCAAAGCAGTGTGCCAAATTCCAGTTCGATATGTTCATAATTCTCAGAGATATTGGGCAAAAATATTAAGAGGAAATTTTGGATGGTTTTTTACTCAGTATCGTTATTTTTTTGGGAATAACTCAAAAAATACAATTTCAATCATTGTGAAACTTAGTAACTGATTTGAAAATGCTGATTTGCAACTTATTGCGGAATTTCGTGATGATCGTATCATTAGAGCAATCTAAAAAAAATTTTTTTTTCAAATATTCAATATTCTAGGAACTTCTGATCATATTAGCCCCACGATATTCGGCGTGAACCTTCGAGTTGTCATTTTTAAATCAAATATTTGATTTTTATTGGATCTCATCTGTATTTTTGAATTTTTTTTTTGTTTACCTTCCTGATTTAATATCGATGAAAATACTGTTTAAATGAGCTGACTTTTAGATTAACAGAAGCCAAGATTGTAGATATTGAAATTGTTTGACATTATATGGAAACATTGACAGGACATTAACTTCTTCCGAGGTAAGAGAATAAGTTTTGAAATATTACACTTTGTTGATTTGATTACGTTTTTAACTGTTTTATGATTATAGAGCTTGAAGAAGCAACAAAATAGTTGCGAAACGTCGCTTGAAGGAATGAATTAGTGTCTTATTTCCGAGATATTCCAATCCTACGAAATATCCTAGATTTTTCAAAATATTGGGTGTTGAAATTTTGAATGGCTATATCTGCGGAATCATTGGGTGAGTGGTCACGAATTCGGCATACGTAATTGAGGCTTCACAAATATCGAGTTTCTGAGTTGTTTCTTTCGGAAGTTATTGTGTTTAATAGAGGCCGTTAAGTTTGTTAACGAAAGCTAAAGAGCAAATTTGTACGATTTCATGATGATCGTTCAGTTAGATTGAAATAAAATTTTGTTTCCACAAATTTTATATTTGAATCATGTCATTTTTCATTGAAGAACTGGATTCAATTCGATTTTATCTTAATTTTTGGAAATACTTGGAATATGAAATTTCGAATGGGTATAAATATTACGGAGGTATAAATCGTGAATGGGTAAAATCCGCCCAATGATTCTGTGGATATATCGATTCAAAATTTAAGATTCCCAATATTTCTCAAAAAACGCAGATACTAACAAATTTAAATCCAATACTTAACGTGTTTGACTCCCTGATGATGAATCAGTGATCCATATCTATGTTTGGCTGTTCGGCCGTCCGTAAACACGATTACTCTCCAAACGAAAAATCTAGAGCCCTGGAAAGTTGCAGGGTAGGTTCAGAGCCTAAATATCTCGGCAAAGTTCATTTATAGGCATAAATGGTCGAGAAGTTACATTGTTATTGACGTGAGCATAATTAAATAATTTTGTCCCATAACTTCTTAAAGGGATAGCTTCGTGCCAAGTTTCGTGATGACCGTTTAATCAGGAGATCAAAAAACAATATGCATTTCTATTCATCCCATCATATTACTAATAATCTGAATCAATTGATATTCATACTATTTTAAAGTAGAGATTGGTCATCTACCATAAATGGCTCAAATCACTCATCCAGGATTCATTTAAGCTCAAGAAATATATTTTTCTTGAATATTCTAATTTTGCGATACTCTCGTTTTTACACGAACCTGCACGCAATCATATACTACATCAAAGAATGCAAAATATCATTTCAATCAGATCATTAGGTTCGAAATTATAGAGAAAAGAAATAATGAAATTTTAAATGTGAACCGTCATGTGTGACATACCAATACGAAAATTTGATAAGTATAATCCACGTGACTGCACGTCAGTGGATTTCTTGAAATTTTTCAAGAGTCTTCAGAAAGAAATTCTAATATCTCCATGATCGAGATAGAATACGAATTATTGTATCTCGATATTCCCAGCTGAAAGCTCACGCTTAACACTTCGACTCTGAAAGGGTTATATTATTTTCATATAATAGTGGCACAAAACTAAACTTTTACAAATATATCATGAATGTGTCGAATGAGGATTTTTCTTGTCAAATGTCTCCAAACACCAGAGACAACAGATATATTAGTTCTCTTTGTCTACTCCAATCACGCGATAGCCCGACATTTTCCTGTTTCGACAAGTCTATAAGGGCTTAGTGCTTACTACTCCCGAGAAGGGCTTCGAAGCACTAAGGTGCTCGGGAGTACTTTGCGGTGCTCGGGAGCACTGCGGTGCTTGGGAGCACTTTCCGGTGCTCGGGAGCACTTTGCGGTGCTTAGGAGCACTTTTTCGAATTACTAAGCACTAAGCCTTCTCAAAAAATTCTCGAAGCACCAAGCACTAAGCACCGGCTTAATAAAGTGCTTGGGGGCACAGTACTTAGGAGCACAAAAGTGCTTCGAGTGCTTTCACGAGCACTAAGCACAAGGCTTCGGTACAGCTCTGCTACACATCTATTCACGATGGCATATAGATCTTCGGTCCAAATATCTACCAATAAATCTCCATCCGATATAATGTCCGGCCGAAAAAGTAGACTTCCTTGTGAACTTGAGTCTGAGTTTAAGCCTGGAGATGATGTAGCTGGAGAGACCTACACTAACAAATTAAGAGGCAAGCGAGATAGCATTCATGACAAGGTGCGTGAGCAAATGCAGCAGGGAAGTGATCGGATGAATATGCGTTACGACATCGAGGCTTTTGAAGGAAGGTTAACCGCAGGAGATCTCGTGTTGTTGTATAACCCGCAAAGAAGAGGTTTTTCACCGGAGCTGCAAAGACAGTGGAAAGGACCTAATGAAGGTATAAAAAAGGGAAAAATGATGTACGTGGGATAGCTCCCCAGAGAAAAACCGAAGATCGTTCCTCTCAACCGATTGGCCCCGTACGCGTCAACGCAGGACTTCTCATAGAGGTTCCTACAAAAGAAAGCAACGATTTAGAGGAATTCATGAATAGCTATGGGGGAACACGCGTTGCGTGGTTTGGCATCACACAGGAGGTTCGTCAGAAATTGTTCACAGTTATCGAGGAATACTCTCTTGCATATTTTGTAGCAGCCAATCTCAGTATGTGTAGGGGAATAGCAAGAGTATTTAGGGATAAATTTGAACGTCAAGAGGAACTAATGAGACAGCATCCCAGATACTTTCGAACAAATACATTTAGCGCTGAGCGCTCTACAGAAAATAGTCCCTGAATCTCCCTCCAGATGGCGCGACGTTCATCTGCTTAGTTCAGTTATTTTACTAGCAATCACAAGGTTTGTTTTGGTTCCGAGGTCAGAACTGTTCTGCATGCGCGATTGCGATTTTGTGTTTTGGTTCATATCAGAACCGGTTCAGGATTTGAGTAATCCTGTTTTGGTTATTTTCAGGATCGATTCCGAACTGTTCTAGAACTGTGAAAGGAGTTCGGACGTATGAGTCCGAACTGCTTCAGAATTGGGTAGTTCGCACAAGCGTAGAGTGGCTGTCAACGATTAAATGGTTAACCTGACTTTTTCGACGTCGTGTTGATTTGGTTTTTGATTTGATTATTGTATTTGTTGAGGAAATGATTAACTGTTAAATATAATTTTAGTTAGTGAGGATAACTCTTTAGCTACGACCTCCCAGGATGATCTAATGGATTTTATTTCCATTGTTCCCACTTCCTCTATTGAATAATAATAATGTTTCGAATGAATTTTTTTCGGAAAAGCACATATCTGAATTACTTTCATCATTATATTCATTATCATATCAATCAATAATTTGTTGGTTCATTTTGAAATATAATTGCGAAGTAATGAAGAAAGTTCAGAAAAACGATTTTTACAAAAAAAGATTCATTTCATTAAATTCATTATTATATCAATCAATGATTCGTTGGTTCATTTTGAAATATAATTTGAATAATGAAGAAAGTTCAGAAAAACGATTCTTAAAAAAAAAAGGACTTTCGCATATTTTTAGTTAAACCACAGGCAATATATAAGAACTGATTAGCATCCCTCTTTTCTGCCAACTGAAACGGAAGTTCTTCCTCTACAATCCGGACGAGAACCCGAACTCAAATCGTGTTATGGTTCCATCGCTCTCAGAACTGTTCTGGGATAGTTCAGAATCGGGCTTCAACAGCGCATCGATTCTATGCAGATCTAGAACTGTCCTAGGACGGTTCGGAATTTTGCAACCAAAACAAACCTATATTTTCGGCAAATGGAAAGGAAGAAAAGGTCCTGCGCAATTGTCATTTCATCATGGAGTTATAGTTAGTCAACTTCTAAAAACGATAAGAGCACAAAGCTTACCACCCTTGAACATTATCCTAATATAAAAATGTGTTCATACAATATAACACAAGTTTCTGCCCATCAGGACCTGTAGAAAAATGTATTTTTTTGGTAGGTTTTATTCATTCCCCAACAAGAGGCTGTTTGTCTGATACTACATTCAAAAATCTTGTGTTTCTGAAAGGAAATTCTTTATTTTGCGATAACAAAGAGGAGCTGAATTAGTTGTACTCTTTTCACATTTTACGTAACACCTGAATATATTTTGTAATTTGTATTTCAAATACGAATAGTTATAATACTGTATTTTGTATTTTATATTTCAAATACCTGCGGGAAAGTATTTTGTAATTTGTATTCCAATTTGGCCAAGCATATATTTCGCCCAGCCCTGATGGTTATTGAAAGGGAGTAGAAATTGGCAACGTCTCGGAGAATTATTCTGACAATGTCGATATTGAAGAACTTGATAGACATTGCTTACCGAGAGACTGTGTCAAAGTAAATGGAGGATAGTTGTTCCATTGGACCACTGTGTTTTATGTGGTTATGAATAACATTTTGACAAAAGTCATTGCAACAATGTTTATATCTATTATTCTTTGATTTCAGGTTCAAGAGTTTGCGTCGATAAGGAATGAGGAAGGAAAAACAGTATCGCAAAATTTTAGAATCGTACAACCACTGAATGGAAGAACTATTTATGAAATAAATACTGAGTAGATTTCATTTTCTTCTCATTACATTTGAAAGATTTCATGAATATCACAATAATCTCAAGAAATTAACCAGGCCGATAAATTTTCAGAATATATGGGTAAAAATTCAGAATATTGGAAAAAAATTCAAAGAATTCACTCTATAACTACATCTGCATTTTGGGAATGAATTTTGACAACACATTTTATTTTTATCTTACTTAACTCACCAATAAAATTTCCAAGAACTTAATACTCTATTTTTTATTTTCAACATTAAATTATTATCGATTATTAGCAATATACGAGCAATTCAGTGTGACGAAACGAGGTTAGAACTTTATAAAAAAAGTTGACTATCAGATTTTTCAGAGGGTCAGATTGAAATGCCTGTTACACTAATCTACATCTAGTGTCCGACAGACAAGGACCGTGTAGTGTAATAAGGAACCGGCAGCTAGGGTCTTGATCTAGGGTGATCGAGTTGACTTGATCTGCCTAGCTCCCTACCACCCAACATACAGGGCAGTATGATAGTAACGCCGAGAGCGTACATTCATGAAAGGGCCGGTATCTGGAGTAGTGTAACAAGCGACACCCTACCCGAAATATCGGGTACCGTAGAGCTATCAGGGCTGGCGTTAGGGGTGAGGCAGTCGTTTCAGGCGCCACTCGGCTAGGGGCGGCATTTCAGGCAATATCGGAGGTTTTCATATTTTATTTGAATCCCAGACTATTGAACATACAGGCTTTATGTTCAGACCCGAGACAGGCTGTCGAGGGTCTGCTAAATGCATCGTTCGAGTTGAAAATGAGGGTCAGCATATATTTGATGATATTTCGAAGACCAACGCGTTCAATGATTATTTCGTTAGCGTGGGAGATGCACTTGCGTCCAGAATTACCAAGCCATGCACTTCACCACCGGGGAGGGATCCACTCACGAACTCATTCAGCCTGTTCGATATTACTGAAAGCGAAACACTAAATATAATAAGAACATTGAAGTCGAACAAGACACCTGGTATAGATCAATCAGATAGAAAGTGAAACATTGAAAGCTGTTACTGAGGAGCTTGCAGGTCCGGTAACACATCTCATTAACTGCATATTTCATGACCGGCACTTTCCTCAAGTATTGAAAAAAACCATAGTTATACCTATATATAAGAAAGGTGGAAAAGATGACATGTGTAACTATAGACCAATCTCTATCATAAGTTCGATTGCAAAAATTGTAGCGAAAGCAATAAAGAGCAGATTGACCAATTATTTAAACAAATTCAATATTTTATCGGAGAGACAGTTCGGATTCCGGGAGGGTTTATATACTAATGACGCAATGACCAGCCTACTGGAGAAGGTTTCTGGATCGATCGATAAGGCCGAGCCCACATTGTGTGTGTTCCTCGATTCGGCAAAAGCTTTTGACACGGTAAGTCACTCGGAACTGGTGGAACTGTTGGAGGAGGTTGGAATACGGAATAATGAGCTAGCATTGCTGAGAGAATATCTTAAGGATCGTCCGCAAATGGTACAAATTGGCAATGCGAGGAGTGAAGAAAAAACTCTTAAATTTGGTGTACCCCAGAGAACAATTTTGGGACCGTTATTGTTTTCAATATATATTAACGGTTTATTGAAATAAGATACATCAGGGACTATCATAACTTATGCAGATAATACGGTAATTATATATGCTGCAGACACAGGAAAGTTTGAAAACAAAGGCCGAAGTGGACCTAGTGAATATATATACTCAATTGGTTCCAACACAGACTACTGACAGTTAATTTGGAGAAAACTGTTTTCGTTCCATTTACCAGCTATAAGCAGAATCTGCCTGAATATAGAAGGATTGAAATAAGAAATAATGATGTGTAACGGTTTAAAAGTACATTTTAACAATAATATAAACGAAGTAGTAGTTAACACTTCAGTAGTTCAATTTTTACTTGACACATATCGAACTCTGTGTTCTCGATACTGTTGCGCAATCGCGTCTGACGAAGGTGCGCCTGAGAGTTCCTTCGTTCGACTTCCTTCTTTCTTTTTCTGGCAAAGATCGATCTTATATTAACGATCAATATCGATTAATTGAGTTTAGTATTCTCATTGATTTTGAGAAATTGTTACCTGTGTGCTCTAATATTAAGTATTAGGGCACTTTCCCTGGAATCTAACTTCCCGGAACCTGACTTCTCCTGGAATTTCACTTCCTGGAAACTGACTTCCTGGAGTCTAACTTTTTGGAACCTTACTCCCTGGGTTCTCATCTTTTGGATACCGAGTACCTGTTCACCTGATTTATAACCATTACATACCAACTTGCGTAACTACCTGCAATTCCACCTGTGATACCGAGCGGTTCAAGAGTACAAACCAAAATTGGATTAAAAAGGCCTACGACCTGAGATCTTCGACCACCAACACACAAGATCTAGTCGACTGTTAGATAAGTGTTACTTTTCTTGTATTTCTGTAATCTGAGCTCAGAAATTGTTTGTAAAAATATGTAGATATTTGTGAAAGATTAATATATTGGATTGGTTAGTAATCCAGTATTTCAGTTTCCTCTCCATGCAATAGGTTGAGTGAGTTCAAGGTTTAAATATAACAATTGTAACTTTTTATTGTTATACAAATTGGCGCCCAACGTGGGGCCACGATTTGTGTTTTTTCTTGCTTTGAACTCTTTCACTTTTGCTTGGAGGGGAGAATGGATTTTTGAGCTCTGAACCGATGATACTTTGGGTGATATCTTATTGATTTTTCTGATTTTCATTTGATTGAATTTTATTTTCTTCAACCATAGTAGCCGCAATGAATCCAAATAACTTGAAAACTCATGAACTTGCTTATGAACTTACTATTAGAATTGGTAAGGAAATTCCACCTACAGTAGAGTTAAAACGTTGACTTTTGAGGGGTTTGTTAGCACAGGAAAAAGGGGATCGCAGTTTTGTAGAGATTAAGGATGATTATCCGATCAAGGCATCTTTTGATGAATTGAACTTGTCGATTGCTGATTTAAAAAATGTTATTTCTAAATTGTCTGTTGCACCTTCTGACAATGAAATTAAAAGAATCACTGATAGGTTATCTCATTGCTCGCATAGGTTGCGTAGAATTGCACCAGAGTCAGATGAAGAGCGAGATAGAAAAAAATAAATTATGTTGAAAATAATAAACTTAGAATCGGAGCTTGACAAACAAACTTCACCATCTATTAGGCCAATTACTTCGACCCCAGTTAAAGGTTCAGATGTAAATATATCTGCTTTTTCTTCTAAGAAAGTTCCTGTTTATAAATGGAGTTTCAAAAAATTTTCTGGCAAGGAACCTTTGATGCCTTTCCTCGAGTTGATTGATACTTTGAAAATTTCTCGTGGTTGTACGGATGCCGATCTCTTTGAGTCAGCTTCAGATCTTTTTGAGTCAGATGCCTGGTTGTGGTGGCATAATCATTTTGTGAGTAAGAGTTTTACGGACTGGTCAGAACTAGTAAAAGGTCTGAAAGAAACCTTTTTACGTACAAATTATGATCAGACTTTATTGAGCGATATAAGATCTCGGAAACAAAAAGTAACAGAAAATGTGAATATTTTTATTATGTCTCTTGAGGCTCAATTTAACCGATTAACTACAAAGCCCTCTGAACAAGAAATGGTCGATATTATCAGATCTAATTTGTTACCTGATTTCACCAAAGCTTTAGTTTTACAAGACATTAGTACCTTAGGTCAGTTAACGACTTTATGTAAAAGGGTAGAAGATACTTTCAATTTGGGTCACGGTCATCAAAGATTCTCTAAGAATTTTTCTGTAGCTGAAATTTCTCTAATGAGATGTTGGAACTGTGGTAAAACGGGACATAAGTACAATGTATGTAGGAAACCTAGGAAAGTCTTTTGTTATGGTTGTGGTAGGTCGAACACTATAAAAACAAAGTGTGCTTCCTGTTTAAAAAACGACAACGCTGGTCACGATATGGCAGAAATGGTGGACCAGTCAAATTCATCAAAAATGACTGCCACCCCCAACTATCAGAAAAAGAAAAATTAAATTTTGATGTTGCTGATTGGCATGCTTGGCTGAAAACAGTCAAAGATTTTTATAATGTAGGAAATTCTCATGTCAATCACAGTAACTCTATCTCTAGCTTAACACCCTTATTAGACAGCTCACCTAATCTTAACTCTATTTGTCCAATATTATCACGGAAGGAAAATGATAACAGACCTTATCTTGAAATTAATATATCTGATCAAAAATTTTTGGCTCTGTTAGATAGTGGAAGTAACGTTTCATTGCTGGGTGGTCCCTCTCTATTTTTGTTGAAGAAACTTAACTTGAATTTAGATTATAACGTGTCTATTCAATTAACAACCGCAGACGGCCAGATTCAAAATACTTTAGGATGTGTTTGGTTGCCTATATCTCTCTCTGATAAGGTTAAAACCTTGAAATTTCTTGTTGTGCCAGCTATTTCTCATGATATTATTCTTGGTATGGATTTCATCAGGACATTTGATCTAAGGGTTGACTTTTCTAAATTTTCTTTTAACTCTTCAGCGCTATCTTCGGCAGCTATACATGCTATTCAGACGGCTGATTCCTTGTCAGATTCCCAGAGACAGAAGTTGGAAGAAGTCGTAGAACTTTTCAAATCGATAGGACCCGAGGACAAAATAGGTAGAACGCATTTATTGACACATTCCATTAAAACTGAAGGCACCCCAATTAGGCAGCGACAGTATCCGTTATCTCCAGCAATGCAAAAGATCCTAAATGCACACGTAGATAATATGTTGAGGCTAGATGTTATCAAACCAGTAACTGATTTTTCCCCATGGTTATCTCCTCTATGGTTGGTAGGTAAGAAAAATGGAACGTACAGGGTATGTTTTGATGGAAGAAGGTTAAATTCTATGACTCTGCAGGATTCCTATCCAATGCCGTTAATAGATACTGTAATTTCAAAGGTCAAGAATGCTTCATATTTGTCTTCAATAGATTTGAAGTCGGCATTTTTCCAGATTCCTCTCGATGAAGAGTCTAAATTAAAGACAACTTTTTCGGTACAGGGTAGAGGCTTATTTTGTTTTAACGTACTTCCTTTCGGTTTGAATAATGCAGCTCAAGCTATGTGCAGACTCATGGACAAGGTTATTGGTCCTTCTCTAGAACCTTACGTTTTTTATTATATTATGACGTTATTGTGGTAACGCCCGATTTCGAAACTCATGTGTCCGTTCTGAAAGAGTTATTCAATCGCTTGAAAGAAGCCAATTTAACAGTTAATTTCGCTAAGTGTAAGTTTTGCAGACCTTCCCTTAAATTCCTGGGATTCTTAGTAGACGAGCAGGGGCTTAGAACTGACCCAGAAAAGGTTGATACTATCTTGAATTATCCGGTTCCCACAAATACAACTCAAATAAGGAGGTTGATAGGCTTAGTTGGATATTATCGTAGGTTCTTGAAAGATTTCGCTACAGTGTGTGCACCTATTTCTGATCTTTTGAAGGAACGCAAGAAGGGACAGTCTATAGTTTGGACCAAGGAGGCTGATGATTCATTTGCTGAGATCAAGAAGTTGTTAACTTCCGCACCAGTACTTGCAAGTCCTGATTTTTCCAAGAGGTTCTATATTTCCACTGACGCTTCAGATGTTGGAGTGGGAGGCGTGCTTTTTCAAGTAGAAGATGGTTTCGAACACCCCATAGCATTTTTCAGCAAGACACTGACTAAGTGCCAGCGTAGAATATTCACAACAACTGAAAAGGAGTGTTACGCAATTTTATGTAGCATTGAGCGCTTTCGAGTCTTCGTTGAGGGAACTGAGTTCACGGTTATCACAGATCACTCCAGTTTGACTTGGCTTATTTCTATGAAAAATCCCAGTCCACGACTAGCTAGATGGATTGTCAAGTTATCTTGCCACAAGTTTGAGATAGTACACCGAAGTGGTTCTCTAAATAAGGTAGCAGATTCTCACTCTCGTATCCCTGAATCTCTGGAAATCTCAGTATTGGACCTATCTAACTTGAAACCTGATAAATGGTATCGAGAAATGCTCAGTAGGGTGGTTAATACTCCTCATCTTTATCCTGACTTTAAAGTAACTGGTAATGTCTTGTATAAACATATTCTTTCTGGATCTAATTTCTCTGATGATTCACCTGATTGGAAAATAGTTGTTCCTACCTCTAACAGATTAGAACTTTTAAAAAAATACCATGACGATCCATTGGCAGCTCATTTAGGCGTTTTCAAGACTTTATCTAGACTATCTAAACTATATTATTGGCCGAAAATGAAAGATTCAGTTTTATTTTATATCAGGAATTGTAAAGTTTGTGCTTCGTGTAAAGCAGATAATTTGCCTCAAGCTGGATTGATAGGAAACTATAGAAACATTAACTTCCCGTTTCAATTGATTTCAGTTGATTTGTTAGGACCTTACCCTAGATCTACAAATGGCAATCAATATGTGTTAGTGGTAACTGATTGGTTTTCCAAATTTGTGTTTGTCCACCCTATGATCAAGGCTACTGCCAGGGGTATAGTTAAGTTTATCGAAAATCAAGTTTTTCTAATTTTTGGAGTTCCTCAAATTGTAGTTGCAGACAATGGTCCTCAATTTGTTTCAAAAGAATTTAAGAACATGTGTAATAAGTATAACGTTCAAAAAATTTGGTATAATGCTAGATATTTTCCGCAAATAAACCCTACAGAACGAGTAAATAGAACAATTACCACCGCTATTCGTTCATACATTCATGAAAACCATAAGACCTGGGACCAAAATATTCATCATATAGCTCAAGCTATAAGGTTGGCTCGTCATGAGGTAACTGGTTTTTCTCCATCATATCTTTGCTTTCTGAGAAATGTTCCAACTGATGGTGCCTTCTTTGGTAAAATTGCGGATAACGCCCACAATTCTGTAGAAATTAATAATAAAGTTTTAGATCCATCTTCAAAACTTGAATTACCACGATTGTATCAATCAGTTCAACAAAGACTTTTTAAAGCTTATAAACAGAATGCCCATCGATATAATTTAAGAAAGCGGAGTGTTCAATTTCATGTAGGAGATAGGGTGTGGAAAAGGAATTTCGTACTTTCAGATGCTACGAAGAAGTTTTCATCAAAGTTAGCTCCAAAGTTCATACCGTGTATAATCAATAGAGTGATTTCTCCATTAGTCTACAACTTGGAAGATTTGAAAGGAAATAATCTGGGCAATTATCATGTAAAGCACATAAAGTTGGATATTACACAAGATGATCAGAATTTCTTTAGTCAGGATGAATCTGAAAATGACAGTAACTAAATTTGACTTGAAATTTTACCTGATATTGACTTAACTCCTATCTATGACTATCTCATGTTTCAATTATATATTTTTTTTTTATCTTGATGTCTGTATATTGGATCAAAATATTTTTTTTATGGCAATTCATGTATCTTTCCTACTCACTCTTGGTGACTATCTTTACAGTATAGCTGTGTTTCATCACAGGAGTGATATTATCCTTATCTTGTCATTTGAGATGACGTTTCCCTACCTTTATCCTGTCATTTGAGATGACGTTACCTTACCTTTATCTTGTCATTTGAGATGACGCTATCTTACCTTTTATCTTGTCATTCGAGATGACGTTTGCTTTATGAATTGCCAGTTAATCTGTCTGGAGCTTATTGTGATTATGCAGAATCGTCAGATTAAATTTGGCGTAGTCACGAATATGCTTTGGAGTATTTATGTAATTTGTGGGTCCCGAGATCCTGTTTTTTCTTTGTATTTGTGTCTCTGAGACATAGTGAATTGTGAAAATCTACAGACATGTTATATTTTGATCCCTTTATTTTGTAGATTTTTAGAAAATCTACTGGCGCCCTATTTTTGTTTATTTTCCATAATACTCGGTAGGGTCAGAAAATCTCGGAGGTTCAATCGCTATTTCACGTTTTTTTTGAGACATGCACACATTCAGAATCAACAACTTTTCTGTAATTCAAATTAGATATACTTAGTTGGTTTTCTGAAATTCACTTCAATAGGAGAGGTTTGGGTTGGGAAGTGATCTCATGCGCATAGTTGAGACACATACACAAATAGATTTAACAACCATTCTATCATTCGAAATTGACTAAGATCTTGTAACATTTTTCTGCATATTTTTGAATTGGTGGTTGATCCTTACGTGTTCCGTATTGTGTTTATACTTATGAATGGAAAATTGTCGTGAACCATATTTTCTCTTATCTATCTGATTGATATCTTTTGACTATCTATTTGAGATTGATTGGTCCATGTCAATTTTGCCTAATTATCTATTACCTATTTCGTCATAACTTATCGAACCTGAAACTTATCTTTGAGCGTTATATCGGTTCTACTTTTCATGCTTAGTCACCTATTACGACACGACTAAATTACCTATTTTGACATAACTTATCGAACTTGACACTTATCTATTACCTGCTTTGACTTAATTTCTCGATTTGGACGTTTATCTTTTATTTTCACCGGATTTGACATCGTCTTCTGTCCGCTGAAACCGGCTGAGGATGATGGAAGTTTTTTTGTGGTTTTGAGACTTTTGAATTCATAAACCTCCATGCCCGTTATTGTTAGTTTTTGTTCCGGACTAATGATAACATCTTTTGTTTTAATTATGCGGGAGTAGTGAAGAGCGAAGGAATGTTTCAATCTCGATTGAAATTTTCTTTCCTCGGAATTCCTATGCGTCGTTCTCTTTTTATTTTTGGAACGGAAAATTTTATCGTCCCTTTATGATTTGATCATTAGTTTTTGCATTGACGATATGGTGTACGCCTGGGCATGATTTTGACAATTGGTCGGATGACAGTTCTGCAATGAATTGTAGTTCTCTTATCCCTTTTCCTTCGGGAATTGGCCTTCAGTGACCAAGAGTCCTTCACCTTTTGTTTTTAAAAAAAAACCTATTTTTTGGTTGGAGTATAGTGTGGTTGATCTATCATTTGGGTAGATTTGAGCATCAAATATACGACTTGCTGGACTTGATTATTACGCATTATCGCACTATTTGATATGGTCGACGAACAACTGTTGAACCTGCTCTCGATATCTTATAATTGGTATTCTGGCTCATGAGGTATCACTTTCTAGTATCTCTAGTGTCTAACTGTTACTACTGTTGTTGAAGAAAGTTGTTTTCATATTGCACGTTTTTTTTTCTCATTAAAAATGTTTTTTTTCAGCAGAATGTCTTGGTGTCAATCTCTCCGAAGTGACGAATTAAGCTCTAGAATCAGTTTTTCAAAATTTATTTCACATCTTTTCCTGGTCAGTTTTTTATTGCAAGTTGAATACTTTGCCAGATTCTCTAACGATCTTTAAAAAAAATTATATTTTTTTTTAGGGGTAATGGGTGTGTGTAACGGTTTAAAAGTACATTTTAACAATAATATAAACGAAGTAGTAGTTAAACACTTCAGTAGTTCAATTTTTACTTGACACATATCGAACTCTGTGTTCACGATACTGTTGCGCAATCGCGTCTGACGAAGGTGCGCCTGAGAGTTCCTTCGTTCGACATCCTTCTTTCTTTTTCTGGCAAAGTTTTCAAGGTGCAAAGATCGATCTTATATTAACGATCAATATCGATTAATTGAGTTTAGTATTCTCATTGATTTTGAGAAATTTTTACCTGTGTGCTCTAATATTAAGTATTAGGGCACATTCCCTGGAATCTAACTTCCCGGAACCTGACTTCTCCTGGAATTTCACTTCCTGGAAACTGACTTCCTGGAGTCTAACTTTTTGGAACCTTACTCCCTGGGTTCTCATCTTTTGGATACCGAGTACCTGTTCACCTGATTTATAACCATTACATACCAACTTGCGTAACTACCTGCAATTCCACCTGTGATACCGAGCGGTTCAAGAGTACAAACCAAAATTGGATTAAAAAGGCCTACGACCTGAGATCTTCGACCACCAACACACATGCTCTAGTCGACTGTTAGATAAGTGTTACTTTTCTTGTATTTCTGTAATCTGAGCTCAGAAATTGTTTGTAAAAATATGTAGATATTTGTGAAAGATTAATATATTGGATTGGTTAGTAATCCAGTATTTCAGTTTCCTCTCCATGCAATAGGTTGAGTGAGTTCAAGGTTTAAATATAACAATTGTAACTTTTTATTGTTATAGATGATACTGTTGAAATACAGGCAAAGGATTCTCAGAGGTATCTTGGTATCACAATAGACACGCATTTAAGATGGAACATTCACATAGATAACGTAACTAAAACACTAAGACCATTGTTATACAAATTTCGATATTTAAGAAATATAATAGACATGAAATACTTGAAGATGCTTTATTAAGCATTTGTGGAGTCGAGACTACAGTACGGGGTGCTTAGTTGGGGTGCAGCTTTGCCAGTCCATCTGAGAAAACTAGATGTTGTTCAGAAGAAGATTTTAAAAATTATGTTCAGAAAGGAGGTAACATATCCATCAGATGCTCTGTTCAATGAAACACAGGTCTTAGATGTGAGGCAACTGTACATGTGCAATGCACTTGTATTTCTCCACAAAAATAAAAATTTAATCAGAAGGGTGGATCATCGATATGAGACGAGAACTGCGACGAATCTTTTCATACATGTTCAAACTATGAAGAAATCTATTGGACAGCGTGCACCTTTGTATCAAGCGAGGAAGATGTACAACTTTTTACCGGAGGTTCTTAGAGGAAATACTAAGAGTGAATTCCATAGGGTTGATGAGAAAGAAAATTAAAGTCTACATCAGATCTATCAACCGTGGGGCTGTTCATTGTTTGGTCGTACCTCCATCTATGTGAAGGTGTGGACGCGTTGTTGGGCACGGAGATTCATCGTATGGAGGATTTGCGGTTTTTTTTTGTGATTGATAGAACTGTTTTGACTAGGGGGCACCATTTCATAAATACGTGGGAAGCTGACAACTGACCCCATGCACAACCTAACGGTTTCTATAGGGGTTATTGTTTGTTCTCCATATGCATATTAGATTGTATAATATAATACCTTTTGTATGGTGAATAAAACTCATTATTTTTAATATTATTATTATTAACATTTTGATTTTTTCACGTCCTACTGTTGAAATAAGTATAGTTGGTAACGGGAATGAGGACTGAGGTAATTAGAAAAACTAAATTTTCGCCGACGTTTCTTCTATATTTTTAGACTTTCTCGAGGCTCATTTTAGAGTTGCTCTATATTAAAGGTGGTAAAATTGGCAATAAACATTATTGAAACTGTGGAGTTACAAAGAATTCCGACAAACGAAAAACAATGGTTTTTAACCATTGACTTATGTATTGTGTTTGTCGTTTGTCGGAATTCTTTGTAACTCCACAGTTTCAATTATGTTTATTGCCAATTTTACCACCTTCAATATAGAGCAACTCTAAAATGAGCCTCGAGAAAGTCTAAAAATATAGACGAAACGTCGACGAAAATTTAGCTTTTCTAATTACCTCAGTCCTCATTCCCGTTACCAACTATACTTATTATTATTAACTATTTACTCGACTTTTACATTAATTCATTGAATGAACGCCTCCTACAATTAAAAGAGCATAGTTCATTGTTTGAATTTTTATATGATGTTAATGCATAAGCTTCAAAATCTCCAGATTATATAATGCAAAATTGCAGTGGAATTTTCGATCAATTAGGAGATGACATTGAATATGGAAATCTTAGCACTGAATTGCTGTTTTTGAGTCGCTCGCTAGAATCGAAAATGTCACCACTCCATGAATGAATTGTTGAATTGTTGATGTTGATGAATTATTTAGAGAAGAATAATTTATCAGATAATTATCCTAACCTCCTAATTGTTCTCAGGATACTTATTACAATGCCAGTAACTGTAGCTAGCGAAGAATGTTCTTTTCCAAAATTGAAAATTAGAAAGAATTATTTGCGCTCCGCTATGCACCAACAGAGACTTTCTGGACTAGCAATAATCTCTATTTAACATGAAATAAGCAAAAAAAATAATTTTGTAGATGTAATAGATGATTTCGCTAGAATTAAATCCAGAAAGGTTCAATTACTGTGATTTCTAAAAATTCCAAAGTAGTAATGACAAAATGCTCATATCATAGTCAGGTGAGCTTTGTATATAGAAAATCTATATACCATTTTATTTTATATAGGGTTTATGATTAAATTTTTTCATGTTTTGTTTTTGAAGATATGATATCTACACAATTATGTTTTTTTTTCTTCTTTTTTCAATGTGGCGCAAGGAATTAGTAACAAAGCCTACACAGAACACACCCGGTATCCTAACTCGCACAAGCTTTAAGCTTCTGAGAGGTTTCGTTGAAGCCTAGGATATTCGGAAAAAATACCAAATACCAAATCTATATAATATATTTTGTTTCATTAATTAAAACCTTGGCCACACTTGATGTACCTGCATCTACAAGTATATCGAGATAAGCATTTTACACCCACTCCAATTTTTCCGATTAAATTAACTTTAATACGATGGGGCGCAAAAAAATTTGTTGCCTCAGGCGCCAGAATTGCTCGCCCCGGCCCTGAGAGCTATGTTTCTTTTCGCAGATTCTAAAAAATTTTCAAAATTGTACTTTGAATTCTGAAGACTTATGCTATCTTCTTTTTGTAGCTTCAACTTGTATGTATGTGTCACCGATATTTTTGTATACGAATCAAAATTTTGAGTACTTATATATTTTTATTATGCCGAAATCGTGGTGAAGTAACCTTCAAATTGGTGTTACTTTGCCGTTGCTTGTAAATTGAGGGTACACCAAATTATAACCTACTGTGCCAATAAAATTATTTATTTTATTTTTAAATTTTCTTATTTAGAAAATTTAAAAATTATTAGAAATCATTAGGCAGATTTTAACCATTCGCGAATTTGACCTTCGTAATTAAGCCCCAAACCTACTCTACTAGTCTACTCTATATTCGTAGAGAAGGTTTGGACCTTAATTACGAAGGCCAAATTCTAGAGTGGGTAAAATACACCCAATGATTTCGCAGATATATTCATTCAATATTTTATTTTCCCAATATTTCCAAAAAAAACAGATCAGCAGATCGGATTGAAATCCAGAACCTTATCGAAAGATGACAGTTCACAGGTGCAAACATGATTTAATGATGAGAATATAATAAGAAGATTACAGAATAATGAATATTCGAAAAAAAAATGTTTGAAATTTTTTTTTTCAAATTGTTCTTGAAACTCGATCACGAAATTTCGCAGAAAGTTATCTTTCAGCATCTTCAAACTAGCTGCGAAGTTTTATCATGATTGTATCAGTATTTCTTGAGTTATACAGAAAAAACATCGATATCGAGAAGAAAACCACTTAATTTCACATATTTTCTCCCAATGTCTCCAAAAATAATAGCCGTATCGAATTGAAATTTGGTACACTACTGTGAAATATGGAGCTTTAAGTATGCTCGGAATTGTTTTCGAATGTGATTAACAGTTCGCGAAAAAAAATTTACTGATGTTATTTATGAACTCAAAAAAAGATTGCGAAAAGTTGCGCGTTGCTATAGTTCAACTAACTGCCAAGATCCGATCCAATCGTTCCATTAGTTCCCTAATTATCACCAAAATAACGTCAAAACTTTAAAAGGCTCTAACTCCGAAACCGTTTGGCCGATTTTGCCCATTAACGAACTTGACCGTCACATTTTGAATGCTATCTACCCTGAAAGTTTCAGGTAGATAGGATTCTCCGTACCTACGGACGGCCGGCCGGCCGCCGGACAGAATTGTTTTTGACAACGGATTCGTCATCAGTGAGTCCCACTTAGTCGTTTGAGACCATCTTCGACTCAAAATTATAAAATTACAGACATTTGGACAAAACGATAGCACGCTGTTCCCCAGAACATGCGCATAAAAATACTCAAATAAGAATTTCATTGCGTAAAGTTGTCAGAAACACTTCAACTCTACTCAAGAGGGTGTCAGGTCAACTCCAAAGACCTGTCCCGAGACCTGTCCTATGTAAAGCTCCTCCCGTGACGTATTCACAAGCAGGAGTGAAAGAGCTTAGTTGATTTTCTCAATTGATATTTTCCATTTCACGGATATTGTTCATCGAAATTTTCAACCAGACTTGCTGAAATGACAAACCTTTTTTACGCGCTTCTTCTGGGAAACAGCATGTTATCGTTTCGTTACAATGTCTGTAATTTTCGAATTTTGAGATGAAAATGGTCTTGAAATATTGTGTCGAACACCCTGGAGAAGAATCCATTGTCAAATTCAATTCTGTCCTTCCGTCCGTATGTGCTCTAACTTTCGAAGAAAAGAACCTAGCAACTCGAAATTGTTAAATTATGTTGAGAGTCCATATATCTCAATTGAGTTCACTAATCGATGAAATTGGTCCGGTAGTTTCGGAGTGAGGCACATTTGAAATTTTGCAGCACTGATTTAATAAGATTGACATTTTGTATATAGTTTTAGAATGCCAACGCGCAAATCACTGCTGCATTATGTGTGGATCCCGTCATAAGAAAATTTCAAAGAAATGTTTATTTGAAAATTTCAATTGTTTATTTATAATTTTCTTTCTCTGAAATTATGGACAGGATTCGAACAAAAATGGCCAGAAACCTTAGAGTCGGTATTCATCAACAAGATTCCAAATTTCAATTTCAATTTGATTCGATATCTTCTCTCGGAGATACAAGAAGTACAAATTCAGTCAGTTTGAAACTTGATCAGTTGCAGAATACTAACGCGCACCTATACTCCATTCACTTTTATGAGGTATCCCGGTTGGCCATGATTTAGGTCTATCATGGTTTTGTAACTAAAACCAAGGCAGGTTGGCGCTCCTGAAATGTCAACAATGTCAAAATAATTCGACGCGAGGTTGCCAATTTCTACTGCCTTTCAATAACAATTCAGCTTCAGCCATAATAAACTAATAAGTTAACATTGCGCTTTGATTGTATTGTATTGAGCCTTAAGTAGGTAGACATGTTTGAATTGAACAAATTCCTTAACAAATAATTTCAAAAGTTATATATTTCGTGGAATTGTTTCGATAGGAAGTAGTACATTGAAAATGAACTTGGTATATCCTTTGTTGGCATAACATTGAATTTTTATGCACGAAAATAACATGAATTATACAATATCTCATTCAATGCTATTTTTTCAAATATTTTAGGAATTGCTTTTTTCTGGGAATTGAATATTTGAGTTGACTTCAAAGTATGTCCATAAAACATAATTCTATATCTTGCTTTTGACTCGAGTACTGCATGATAGGTAGTTTTCATGGAGAAATTATCCAGATATCTTGTCATTACACCTAAAGATAACAGACTGAAGCTAAGCTGCATCCCAGCTTAGAAATATGTTGATCCCAATTCAGTGTATGTATCATTCACGTAGATTCCCAAGACCTTTGTAAATGGAGTAAGTTCTTTTGAGGTTAACTGTGACACAGGTTTCGAAGTACTACTACATTTTCATACTGGAATATTTCAAGTTGTGCAACAAAGTATTTAAATGACTTCTGTAGGCCTATTTCTTGAGAATTTAGAAAAGTAGGGAATTAGAAGTAACGGACTACTCTATCCATCATTTCACAGTAAAATTCCAAAACACTCGATACTTGATTTCCCTACAAGAAAAAAGCATTACTGAATCTTCCAACCATGTTTACATACGTGAAATATTTCCAATATTAACAGAGAAAAAAGTTTCTTCAACATTCGCCATGTCTTTGGAATTATTGAATTCACATAATATTTCCTCAAATTCATTATTTTTCCCAAGTAAATTCACATTTTGAAAGATACGTAATTACTACGACACATAGACCTAAAATAACAATATAATAATAATAACAAATAAATGTTATATTAGATCTATGCTACGACCTCTTTGTAGAGAGGACAACATTGTGTAGTTATCTGATAGGAAAATGACTATATCCTAACATTTTCAAAATATACACGGTGAAATCTGTCAGGATGTCATGGCAAACCGGGAAACTTTATAAAAGTGAATGGAGTATAGGTACAAAACTTCGAGTTGATCAATGCTTTTCTAGGATTTTAAAACTAAAAACCAAAATCACCCATACTTCAAGAAATTTTATTTTTTTGATGGATTACTATATAGGTTTATCATTTGATAAAATGAAGAAATAAAACTTATTAGCAAATATTCAAATAGTAAAATACGAATATAGAGTATCGTATCAATTTCCAACTTTTAAATAATTGTATACGCCATGTGCACTCTCACAAATGTCTTCTGATAAACACTGAATTGGGATTATTTTCTCTTTTAGCCGATATACTTTGCGTAGCTTGGTCGAGGTAGTTTCGTGTTCCTTCAATTCGTTATGATTATCGTTTAACTCTTCCTGTGTTCATTCTTGGATATTCATGAAAACAATCAAAATAAACGAGCCAATTTCAAACTTACGCAATTATTGTTTGAATTAAAATCGATTTTATTGTTCCGTTAATAAACGAATATTATTTCGAAGTTTTCCATTGATTAGTTCAATGAAAAAAAATTATCGTTTTAATGATGAGGTATTGTGTCATGTTCCGTCGAGTATCGAAGCTGTTCCACTGAAAATATAGTGATTTCGATACTACGGTTGGTATAAACACCACAGAATACATATAAGCAGTTATCTAATAGGTATGTGATTTGTTATAAACATTTGACTGTATTCTTTTTTTTTCTTTATATACAAACCGCCCCATTTAGACAGTCTAGTTTCGTTATTCTCTAATTCGTTGTAATTGACATATAATTAACTTCAGGTTTTCATTCGAGAATATTCATGAAATTAATTAATATGTAGGATGATTTGTGAGACTGAAATAAGTTGGAAATGAGACACTAATTCATCCTTAAAGCGACTTTTCGCAACTATTTTGTTGCTTCTTCAAGCTCTATAATTGTGGAACACTTAGTTGAAAAACGTAAATGAATCAACATAGTTTATAGGATTTCAAAATTTATTATTTTTCCTCGGAAGAAGTCAATGTCCTGTCAATGTTTCCATACAATGTCATAAAATCTCGAAAATCAAGACTATTGGAAAGTCAGCTGATTGAAACAGTATTTTCATTGATATTTAATCAGAAAGATAAACAAAACTGACGTGTGCCGTGACGAACATATGAATGAGAACCTGTTCTTTGATTCTCAGGTGAATAATTTTGAGATGTCCGGACACCACTACCCCGCGTAATACATGGATTAAAATACACATAATGATTGTGGACATATACGTGCTATGAAAAGTATAAAGAAAAAACAATTATTTAGAATAAATAGAGTTGAATAGAGTAAATAACGATTTATACATGGTAAAAAAACAAATGAGCACATACAATATAATATTCCTACATTCTTCTATTGAAGTTATTGCTTCGGAAATATAAATCAAGAACGTTGTGGTGAATGGCGCTTAAACCCAAACAGTCTTTTCATAAATTAATATTTTCTATTGAGTGAATTTGTAAAATCTCCTCCACATTGCGTTTGAGTCAAATTGTATTCCCTTTCTAAAATTATTGTTTCATCAAATTCGAAGTGATGTGAAGCCGTTTACTCTCAATTTTAGGTATTGTTTCGTCTGTCCTACGTATGATGTGCCACAACAACACGGTATTTCATAAATTAAATTCGATTAATCGCTTGATGGTATTGGATCTTTCAATTTTGTGAATAGACCTAGAACCACACAAAATTTCGCACTAGATTGCGTGTTGGTATCCCAAAACTGTACACAAACTTTCAATCTGATCCATTCTGTACTTCAGAGATATCGAGCAATAAATCTCAAACTCCGAAATTATTCAACCGATTTTTCACATCAACAATTTCAACCAAGATTTTTGGACTCCAAACTAAATGAGAATGACATCTATGATTATCATTATATTTTCATTAGATTCAAACAATAATTTTCAAGTTTGGTACAATGCTATTTTATATTTCCCCATTAAAATTACAAGATAATTGATATCGTTCTGAAAATTAATTGATGGGACACTATTCTGTCAGTCTGGCTTTTCGCGGCAAAGAAATGCCATAAAGGTAAACGACCATAAATTCAACATTATTTCTATTGTATTTTTGAAGAACATTAGTCCAAGATTATTACTATTTTACTTCTAAAGATATTCTTATGGCAGACTGGTGTAGTAAATGTGACCTCTACTATTGGGATAAAATAATTTGAGCAATATCATTGAGTTTTCAAATAAATAAATGAATTTGAAAATTCAATGGCAATATCAATGATTTTTTATTCAACAGACGACTGTAGGTGGTACTTTTCTCTTCGTGAACAAAGAAATAATTTTGAACTTTCACTTTTCGTACCTGGAAAATTATAAATGTATGGATGAAAGATTAAATCAAAACATCAATGATCTATGTAGTTTTCGTTTTTTAAACAATATTCTTTATTTTGTGTTGATACTCGGTGGTTTTTTTGTTATACGTGGCTTTCAGTTCATAGCCTCTGTATTTTAAAGTTATTTTTTCCATAGGAAAAAAATTAATACCCTGCATTTCGGTGCAGCCTTAGTCTCGAGATCGAGAAATTGTCTTTGAGAAAAACGTCGAGGCAGGAAATTGTTTACTTCTCGACTCGATGATCGAGATGAGGCCAGAAATTACATTAGGGACGAAATTTCTCGTCTGCTTGAAACCCTATCACAGGAATTAGGTTCACCCCAAAAAATCTTGGGTTCACAAGATATTAGATTGAAAGTTTAGACTCTATGACGGTTCAACTGAAAATGAACGAGTAACTTTCAATTTCGTTGAATAAAATAATACTGTTTTTTGCATATTCGAATGATATGTGAAATTCTGGGAGAAGTATCGTCAAAACAGAAATAAAATAGAGAAGAATTTAATCAAAAGTTTTTTTTGTTTTTTACTTCGCATCGATGGGAATTCTGGACATAGTAATTCTAATCGTCACCATAAATCATTGAGTCATTTTTCTACTTAAAGTTCACCACTATTTGGGAAGGAATTACCTACAAGTATTTTACTTCACCTTCTTGTAAGGGGTCGGCCTTCTGCTCTAACTTTAATTACAATGCGTTTATGTTCATGAAATGTTGTACCCATATTTTACGATCGAAAAGTATTTGTATTGAGAAATAATTTCAGTAATTTCCGAATTATATTTTCACAAAAAGAGGTAAGGGAACGTTTATTCTATTGAAATATGGAAAATATATCTTCTGCTCTATGGGTGGAAAACCAATGAAATTATTTCTCTATCGACATACTGTATAATCAGAAAATACGCGAGCAATATTTCATGAACCAAGGCTCAGTATAGTTAGAGTAAGGGCAGAAGACTCACCCCTCGCAGGGGACTAAATCAAAATACATGTAACTTCGGCCCAAGTGGTCAATTCCTAGCGAAAATAGATTTTAATGATTTCAATTATGGCCACAATAAATATATCAACAAAACGAAAGTTTCTTGAATTTTATTTTCATTTTGACGACATTCCACCTAGAATTCAACATTTAATTCGAACAAGCAGTTCATACAGGAAAATCGAAAGTTACGTCCATTTCCGGTTGGACTGGAAGTCATAGAGCCACATTACTTGCTGCAGTGGATGGGAAACAATTTGTAATGTCCAAAATTTCAGTCCAACATTTTGAGAATTCAGAAGTTTCAGATATCCTGATTCCTGTGACACCTAGTATAGTTTCTGTGGTAAACACTGAATAGTATTCATTTGATTTTTCTCTAGAGATACTCTGCGTTACTTAGTAACGTTAGTTTTGTTCTCTTATCCATTAGTATTACCTTTAAAAACTTCCTGTTGGTACTCGTTCATGAATATTCATGAAAACTTTTCTCAGTTAATTGGATTAAATTCTAGTTTATTGTTCCATTGATATACAATGATGATCTTCATTGATAGTTGAAGATATCAAATGTATAGTTTTTATGATCAGTTATCATTTGACGTTTCATTACGTCCACCACAGATTAATGAAGCTGCCTTGCTGTACAGGGTGATTCATTAAGGGTGGCCACCGGCCGTATCTCGGAAACCGTTCATCCTATTACTTCCGGAAAAAAATTCTAATGACAAAATCGGCCCCCAGAAAATGATTAAAAATATTTTCAAGTTTGTAGTTCCCCACTAGAGGGCGCAATCCATCACTTGTAAAATATAATCTCATTTTTTGCGGAATATTCTCCAGCTAACAGTGATAAAAAATAATAAAATAAGAAAATGCTCCTCCTATTCAACAACTTTTGTTTCAGTAATTTTTCTTTATTTCCTTTTTTTTTAGTGATGGGATGGAAAAACTTTTCTTCACAAATAAAACACTCTTACTTCTGTATGCGTGAACCGATTTTCACGTAATTTGATTTCATTCGAAGGCCATTAAAAGCAGATCACAAAAAAATATGACAACAACTTACCGGGTGATCCAATTGAAAACTACAGGCTGTTTTATGTCACTTCACCCTATTTGCGCGTTTTACTGGAGAATTTCAAATGCAATGCTATGATTCTAACCGACTGAGAATAAGCTAAGCATTATCACCTATTGACTTGTTAAAACCGCAGACAGATATCTCCGGTCACTCAGAAGATATTAACATTTTTGTAAGTTTTGAAAATTGTTGATCAACCCTGCGAGCTTGAAAAAACAAGGAAGTGACTTTATTCGTCATGACAACGCAGCAGAATACTAAACACACATGAAATGACAATAATACGATAAAATGAAACAAAAATTAGCAACAACGAAAATATTTGAACAAAAAACAACCCTTATACATAATCATTTCAAATATTCGAAATGTCTACCATTTTTTTCTATACATAAATTTAGTCTTTCTACTGATACTGGTCACCATTTCAGTATGAGAAAAAGTTTCAGCTGCCTGTCGAAATATATGGTATAAATATAATGGTGTTCGGAAAACTAAGTCTTCATTCTCCCCCAAAAATGAAATCTAATACTGTGAGGTCGAGTGATCTTGCTGGAAAAATACTACCTCGTCCAATCCACCTCTTTGAGAAGACGGTATCTTAATATTCCCTAGCATTAGCAGCATAATGCGCCGGGCAACCATCTTGTTGATACCACACATCTATTCTGTCTTGAATAGCAATATCATCTAAAAGAATTCGAAAATTTTCCGTTGAAATTTCAAGCACCTTTCTCCCGTTAAGTTTCGGATGCTCGAATGTGATTCAGCATAAACACAAGCCAAAACTTTTATGATATTATCTTCATTACGGCTTCTACCTTTTCTATTTTTTCTTCCAACATATTGAACCTTCCAAGTTTGTCGCACTCTTCGTGTCAATCTTTTGAATACTTTTCTGGAATGACGACGTCTTTCAGGATATCGTATCGGGTATTCCCTTTCAGCTACTGCATTTTCTAAACATTTAGCATCAACATTAAGCATATCAAATGCTTCTCCGTTTGAATAATGAGGCCTCATAAACTAGTAGTTTGCAATCGACCTAAATAAATTTTACAGCTATAGAAACCGAGAATAAACAGTAACGCCAAAGCTCACTGGATCTAGATCAGCTTGTTTTGTGAGTGGCATACATTTTTGATAAGTTTTTTCTTTTATTTGATTGTTTAGCTGATGAGATAACTCAATTCTGAATAACTGAATTTCACAGGGTTGATCAACACTTATCGAAATCTGCAAAAATGTTAATATCTTCGGAATGACCAGAGATATCTGTCTGCGGTTTTAACAAGTCAATATGTAATAATGCTTAGCTTATTCTCAGTCGGTAGGAATCATAGCATTGCATTTGAAATTCTCCAGTGAACCGCGCAAATAGGGTGGAGTAACATAAAACAGCCTGTAGTTTTTAATTGGATCACCCGGTATATTGTTGTCATATTTTTCTGTGATCTGCTTTTAATGGCCTTCGAATGAAATCAAATTTTGTAAAAATCGGTTCACGCATACAGAAGTCAGAGTGTTTTTTTCGTGAAGAAAAGTTTTTCCATCCCATCACTAAAAAAAAGGAAATATAGAAAAATTACTGAAACAAAAGTTGTTGAATAGGAAGAGTATTTTCTTATTTTATTATTCTTTACCACTGTTAGCTGGAGAATATTCCGTAAAAAATGAGATTATATTTTACAAGTGATAGATTGCGCCCTCTAGTGGGGAACTACGAACTTGAAAGTATTTTTAATCATTTTCTAGGGGGCGATTTTGCCATTAGAATTTTTTTCCGGAAGTTATAGGATGAACGGTTTCCGAGATACCGCCGGTGGCCACCCTTAATGAATCACCCTGTACTTCAAACGCAAAATATAGTGATAACTAATTGATAATAATAATACCTACCTGATCTGCCGACCAAATTGCGAGTTTGTTATTTGGTACCATGCAAATCTCTATATCACACCAGGCAAAGATCATAATATGTTGTGGAAAATGAGAGAAATATAAAATATCCATAAATTTCAAACGAATTACGTATTTCGAAGCATTCAATGAAGGTCCATATTTAGGTACCTATTAATATTTTGTAATAATTGCGTTTATTTTCTTTCATTTCATCCTTCCAGATATGAAAATACCATGCATTCATTAAGTTACATAGGTCGGCGAGAACAAATTATGTGAAAAATATCATTACTTGAGATATAAGGTTTATTTTCAAGCGATAATTCATAATTTCAATTTTTCATATTCCCCGCATTAATCTTCATATACTTCGTCATGAACTTCAACATCGAGTGGTCTAAAAACAATTGAGATAATCCGATCAATCACTTTTCAATGATCATGAGCCGAAATTGGATCATTTCGGTTCTAGGTAAGCTATCGATTTTTCAGACTGGCACCTTCCTAATATTGAATTATTTCAGTGATCATTTTCTCCTCCATTCCTCACGGTTGGAACTACAAAAAAGAAGGTAAATTCATCTAAAGTAATCATTCCAAGGGCGGATATAGTTTTTTTTTCATGTGGGGGGGGTGGGGTAATAACGATTGGGAACCAATAAATCAGGTACACAATATTCAATCACCTCATTGTCATTGATTGCAATATTTGGAAATAAATAATTCAGAATTATTGCATGGAATATTTTGTGTGCACCACGTTGCGTAACTTTTTTTAAGGTTTCCGATTCTAATGGGGGGGGGTTAATTACCCCCATTACCAAACAATCAAGATTAAGGAACCAGGTCATTTACAGCGATGCTTTTGAGAATCAAATAATAAGCCAATGGCACGGTCTACAAAGATGCTTCCCTATGATTGGTGCGTTCAAGGCCTAGTTCATGAAAACTTGCATGTGTTTTGTAGGCAATTCGAGACTATGACAGTTTTCAAGTTTGAAACTAAATATCAATACTTTTCTTCATATAATTCGATACACATATCACTGAATGACTTGATAAAATGTTATGGAACCTCTTCTGTAACTGTCGAAGGATTCTAAGTAGATAGTTGATAGGCCTGGAAGCAAGTAATTGTGCCCGTCTTAAGTATAGAACGTTTCACTCCCTTAATTGAGCTAGCTCCTCAAATCGAAAAAAAATAAAACCTTAATGGAGCACTTTGAATGTTTACTGACTTGTGAAGGCTCACAATTGGTCGTTACTCACAAAATTTTTCACATGCCAAGAAATTCCTCATAAATGTGAGTACTTACTCACCTTTTGGCAATTTGCAGTGGTCCCGACTCGACTGAGCTTCGCAGATAGTCTCCTTGTTATGTGCTGTCGACATCAACCGAGACATTACTAGTAGCATCGAACGCGATCGCCACCTCGACCGCAACCCACTTGTTGTGTACGCATCCTTACGCAGTTTATTTCATCAACAGAGTGAGCAGCGCCACCCAGGTACTGACACTACTGACCAACAAAGTTTAACTTTATGATCTGATTGTATGATCTTCCCGAAATTTCAACTCCATCGATAATGGCAGTGGTCGAATTTCCCTTACCATCTGATAAATTTTGATGGAATTTAAAATAGGTGTATCTTCGGAATTATTGCTACTATCACGAATTCGACCATCGATATGATTGTTCGTATTAAACTCTATAAAATGGTTATGTAAAATAGGGTATAGGAAATGTTTCTATATTTCAAATTTAGAAAATAGGAAAATTTCTCGCAGTCGAGCGAACGTTTCGCGTAATAAAACAATATGGAAATAAGTGGCTACATCTGTATCGTCCACATCCTAAAAAAACATTTTCATATACTGAATGAGAATAAAAATGAAGAAGAACTATTTTTTCGGAAAACAATTCACCAGTTTATTGTAAATACTAACTGGAAATCTATACCTACCTTCAATAAATAAATACTGGTTTGACTTCATATAATAATTTTTTTCGAATTTTAAATATCTATACTAACATAATCGCAAGGACGAATATCTGTCGATAAATCAACAAATATTCCACCCTGATCAGAGCTAATCATCCAATCAACCAAAACATCTACACCGAAGAAGCAGAGCCAATAAGAATGACTACAGCTGTTTCACAGTTTTTACTGATCGTCAGGCCAGCTTACCTTGGATTTTAAATATACACTCAATTAACATCTCACATTTCTCAGTTATAATGAGGAAAATGAAATAGTGGGAAATTCTTTTGGTTTTGACAAGTAAAAAATCTGTGAAGTCAGCGCAGCTTCTGCGTACATGTCCGATAAGAATCAATATCAAATCGAGGTGAAATTTTGTAGATATTTGGGATATATTGCCTTTAAGGTTGAAGTAATTTGACATATTGTTTCAGGAAAAAGTACAAAGAATCGAAAAATTTCTTAAATATTTTGAATTAATTTCCAACGATAGATAAAGGCGCAAGGAGAATCTGGACCTGTTTTTCGTGTGGTATGCAAAGGTAGTATAAGTCTTCGCAGCTTGTTTTGTTGGTCAAAGAAACTCGTTTTCCTCATGCTGAGGAATGTATCACAGATACCAGGTATCATTTATGATGTGTAAAAGTACGTCTACACCGGTAAAAAGGTTACATAGCAAAGTTATGGAACAAAAAATTTTGTGAAACAATGTTGTTTAATATGTTGTGTCTCTTATTATGCACTGCAAATATACCATTATCCTATTCAGAATTCAATCCACGCAGTTCAGTAGAGACATTGAGTAGTAAATCAAATGATTCAAAAATTACGAACACAATAATAGAACCAGAGCCAGTAATTGATACATCCGATTACATCTCAAACTGAGCAGAAGATCAGGAACAAAATCTAGATGACCTGAGCAAAGTTTACTGGAGAAATATCAAAAATCATGCCATGCTGACAACCTGTACGAACTTACTTCTTTTGCTATCAGTATGTGGCATGGTGATTTTTATTCTGAAAAATATGACATTACAGAAAAGATCAGCAGGAAACAGCCCACCAGAAGCAAGCAGGAGAAGCAGATGAGGGTGGTAACGAGCTACAGCCACTAAGAATGCCACCCTTCAGCAAATCTTCTTCACTTCCAGATGTGGACCCATAACGCTGATCATGTCCTGGTCTCTGCTAAAATGTTCAGAGTTCTGAACAGGAAACCTTATAATTCCATTAGAATTAATTTCATTATATAATTCTTAGGAATAGGTAGCGTCCTATTTAATATTTCATATGAGAAATTATTAAGAGGAATTCGTCAACTTCATGGAGCAATCGATGGCCAACTTTGTTGATTTCTATACATATTCAGGTCGCCAAACAATAACTTTGACCATGAAGTTATACCATTGCCTGAATAATCGATAGTAGGAATTATGAAAATGCAATTCTGCACAAAGTGGAAATTCTTCCGATTGCCTTCTCTTGCAAGTTGGCACTTTCCATATACATAATTTCTCGTAGATCTTAGGTTGGAGGTTTTAATATGAATGTAATGTTAAGTCAATAGAATTATCAATCCCAAAAGTGATCAACTATTACATACAGCTGTGAAATTAAGAATTTCTCCAAAACGTCTGGTCGGTCGGTACAACAACTTCAAAAACCTCATAATTGGTAATTTACCACACATCTTGATATTGCTAATTAGGAAAAATGAATCAAATGATTTAACACTCAATGGTAGTGTGGCTTTCAAGAGGAGAATTGGAGCTCTGCTTACTTAAAATGAGTTCTAGATTGTGTAGGACTTCATGAAGTACAAATTTTAAACTCATTCATACCTTACATTCTAATTGTAGGTATATAAACAATGTTGTTGTTGATTATTTAATGTTTATTCAGTAGTACTTGTTGTGACACATCTTGTAGTTTATTGAGGAAAGAAAAAAAGATAAGATAAGATGTTAGAGAACCGACACATTGAAATGTCTGTTGGACATATCCCCAAAACCATAAGGCTGATTTTGCCCAATTTATCCCATTTATATCATCAGAATATCAAAAAGCTATTTTATGTCGATATCAAGCGGAGTTGGATAGGGTCATTAGTTGGATATGTGGCCACTCTGTATATCTATGCTCAAAGGTTTTAACCTGACGTCAGGAATTTGAGCGAATTTATTGATAACGATTCCATAAAACGAATTCACATTTGCGCGCAAACTTTAGGGAGTAGCGTTCTATGGTTTTTTCCAATGGTCTGTAATTTTCGATTTTTTTTCAAACAATGATCCAGAACGATTATGTTCGACTCACCAGGCATATTCAAACGGCAGCATCCCAACTTCTGGCTCGATTTCCTCAAGCAACTCTACTTCATCGTTCATAGAAGAAAATAAGAATTAATTTGATATATAAATGATAGATGTACGTTTTGAACGTAAATAATTAACAAAATCATGTTCATACCTGGCAGTCGTGATTTTTCAAAGCCTACACATATATTGCTATGAAGTTTATGATATCTCATTTAACAAAAAATGACTGAAATTCCAAAAAAATCATTTAATAATTATTTATTCAAAAATACTTCGGGCCATATTTTGATAGGCAACTCAGTTGATTCATATTCTCCTATTAACTGAGGTATGGAAAAAATTAGTTTCAAGCAATTATTCGATGACCCGGATAACGTACTTAACGAATAACCCTATCGACTTGAATCTTCGAAGGCAGGTTGCATTTTAAAGTGCGACAATCCAGTTCGTTAATGGGCAAAATTGATCAAACATTACGAAGTTATAGTCATTTGAAGTTTTGGGGCTATTTCCTCAATATTGCAGGAACTATACTTACGCTATTGGATTGCAACTTGGTTATTAGCAGTAACATGCTTACTATCCACTACTCGCAAAATTTTGTTTCGATCGAATAGTTGAATCCTATATTTTGAATCAACAAACCAAATTTCAGTTTCATCCGATTCTAATTTTCAGGGATATTCGAAAAAAACATATGGAATTTCGGGTGCTTTTCCTCGGTAGTTGTTATCCCCAGAATATGTCAAAAAATACTGATCCACTCACAGTTAGACATGGTACTAATTGAAAATGCTGATGCTCAAATTCGTGTGTAATAACGTTATAATCTTATATTGAAAACAATTCGAAACCAAAAATTAAAATTTTTTTTTTCAAATATTTTTATCTTCTAATCATATAATCATCCACGTGAAATTCGGTATGAACCTTCAAGATGTCAATTTTCAATTATGTACTAGATTCAATTTGTATTTTCTTTAAAGGAAAAATAAAATTTTGAGTTGGTATATCTGCGGAATCATTGCGAGGATTTTAATCCTGCACGAAGTCGACCTTCGTAATCAAGGTCCGAACCTACTCTACATAATTCGAGTTCCTGAATTAGTTCGGAATTTTCAGATAGTTATTGTGTTTACAATTCTCCGTAAAGTTCAAATTGGAATCCAATACTGAATTGCAAAATGATAGCTGGAATGTTCATGCAGAAATCCATGAGAGCCTGTGGAAAGAAGATTGTCAAATCTTGCCATCGAAGAGTAAAGCTGCGTTTGGCGGGGCCAATACTCGAAAGCATGATCGCTCTGGCAGCGAATATGAAAATGCGCACAAGAGCTGCTGACTTCACAGCGGTACTCTTTCAGAATTTTCTGTTCGTTATACCAATAGATTTCGGCAGATTTTCTTGAGAAACCCTGTATGTTGATTTTAAATCAGAGTATATACAGTTATGCTACACTTCATGCATGTCTGCATTGTTTGCATTCAAAAAAGGTAATGGAGACATATGTATGTTTCCTGAACAACTCCAATGGTTTCATTTCGGAATGCCATATTTCTAAAAAAATTTCATTTGAAAACAGCTTATTCAGTAATAATCGATTCCAGGCAAATTGTCCGGAAGATGCAAGAATGGAATTGCTCAATCCCCTGTTAATCTTGATGAGAAGCATACGGTGAAAATTGACATGGAACGACTGGTCTTTAGGAACTGGGATATGGAATATAAAGCTACAATAACTAATGATGGTCACACAGGTGAGAGATCTTCATACTGACCATCTGTACGCATAAGCGGAGGACACATTGTGAGTGATTCAAATTGATACCACAGATTGTTCCCCATCGATTGAAATTAATAATGTGTTTTACTGACTTCCAGTTTAAACAAAAAGGGATTGGACTTTCGATAAGCTCACGTGAATTGATATTTAATCTCGGATATTACAACTCCACGTTGAATTTCGAGTGAAGTACTGTCGAAAAAAATGCCCAATATACAAACCTACAAAGTTCATGAACGAAATTCATCTTATGCTAGCTCAAAAAAAAAACTATTTCATCAACAATAAGGATACAATTGCTCATACTCATACATACGACAATTAAATAGACAAGTACTGCCTCCGCAGTATGGCTGTGACTCTTGGCCCTAATACAGTGAGAGACATGTTAAAAACATCCATGTGGTTTATATGCCAGTTGTAATATCGTATTATTCTGAGAAACACTGAGTGATAATGAAGGGTGGACCTTGCCCTCGGAACACAGAAAAGATGCCTCACGCAGCCACGATAAAACGGAATTTAAAAATGTAGAAAACCTACCAAATTGGTATCGAGGTGATTATGTAGAATTCTGTGAAGAAAAACCGCATCGAAAACAACTCTTCATTGCTCCAAGGACAACGCCCCATGACTGCTTAAGCCACATCTGTAACTAAAGTTCTCGCCTGGAGAATCTCCCTCGTATCTATAGAACAGGCATCTTAAAAACTTTCTCTGCATTCTCTCTATTCTTTCGATATATTTATAATAATAGGGCGGCCATATCGGCGTTGCATACTCGAGGCAACTTCTTACTAAGGAGTAATATAAAAGTTTGACCGTATTGATGCTTCGAAAATCCTTAGAAATTCTCAATATGAAACCGAGCATTCTAAGCGCCTTAGTGACCACGGTGTCAATATGAATGTCAAAGGTCATTTTACTGTCCAGCACTATACCCAAATCCTTGACCTGATTTACTCTAGGAATTACACTTCCATTTAGAGACAGAGGCAGAGTAAACTGTGAGATATTCTTGGTAAAGGTGATATGCTTGCATTTAATTATATTCAGCTTTTAGTATCTTTCCCGGCAGAATGAGGACAAACGATCTAGATCCTCTCGGAATAAGTTCAGGTACCGCACGGATTCAATTCTCTTTCTTATTCTTAGATCATCCGCGTTCAGATTGTATTCAGTGTACCGAAAACAGCCGGAAATGTCATCGACATAAATCAAAAAGAGAAGAGGACCCACATGAGATCCCTGCGGCACACCTGACGTTACTCTGATCGAAACCGATGAAACCCCACCGAGGGCGACATACAGAGTCCTTTCCTCCAAATACGACTCAATCCACTTACACAAAGGCTCCCCAAATCCAAAATCATTAAGAACGCTTAGAAGAGTTGCGTGATGAACTCTATCAAAGGCACAGAATAGAGAAGTAGTACAGAAGCGACACTCTTTGACATTTCCATTGTTATCGATGTACCGAAAATTCGTGACGTTGAAGACCAACCAAATGGCTGGTAGGCGGCGTATTTGAAATTACATATGGATACTTATGTATGTTAAATGTATTAATAATGCAGGATATTTGAGACATAACTGCGTTGAATAATTTTATGGATGCAGTTGTTTTATTTCAAAGTTTTTTCGGTGAAAATTTGTAGAATTGATATAGTTAATGTGCTACGTGTTAATTTCATCACCTTGTGTTTGATAGATTCTGTCTTTACTTGGTAGAAAATATTTTGTGGAAACTAAATACTGTCTCCTTATTTGTAATTTCATTACCTTATTTGAATTCTTTCCTGAATTACAACAATATCGCTTTTATTGTATTATACAATAATCTTTTATAAATCGTACTAATAAGGTAAACGCTGACTTAATTTCATTATTTGAAATGAAGAAGCCTCCAATCATTTCATAGATGAACTATCTTGCTTGAACGGCATGCTTTCTGGACAGGAGGTGAATATGTTATTTCAGGACGAATGCAACCTCATTTATCTGGTGATTTTCAATTTTTCTATTGATCAAATGAACTTTATAAGTATACTCACCGTATATTATTCATTAATTTCAACGTACTATACCATTCTTTATTCGAAAGAGATAATTTATTATCTACGCAAAACAAAGTCCTAATAAATTTTAATATCACTTCAGTAATGTTCAATTAATCGATGTGAATGAAAATTTGCAGAAATCTTTGAGAAAATTATCACGACCTTTTTATTTCTTATATTTCTTTCAACAAATAAAACCACTCAAATCATATACTCCAACATATATATATTATCATAGTATGCATATAACAATTTATTTGATAATAATTTTAGGACAATGAAATGTTCAATGAGTTTGATGAGTATTATGAAAACTTGGATCTGGTTAGAATAGAATTTCTCTGGCGATTCTTTCGAGGCTCTTCATAGAAGGTAAATAAAAGAGCTCCTCAAAACATGTATAAGCGTTTGGTCCCAGGAAATACAGAGATAAATCGAATTTCTTCATATTCTGCATTATATCTCCAACCGTTCGCCTTATGCAGGTTCAACTACACTTGCATTCTCACAAAATCTAGTAATTCCTGAGGCAGAAACCTAAGGCAGAATTCGTGTAATTGATTCAAAGACATTAGTTCTTTCTCTTTTCCTTCAGATGTTTTCCTCATTTTTCTTTTGAGGGCTCTAACTTTTTCCTTGAGTTTGTGCTTCCTTGGGCTGTATGAACTCAAAGAGGCAGCAATTTGTGTTCTTACTGATGAGGCTATTCCTTCACCAATCTGTCTTTGATTGAAGGTAGTGTACTGTCAATACCTAAAAAAAACCAAATATAATGTTCAAGGCACTATTCTGGAAATCTCATCAAGGGATGTTGAAATACATGTAATTCAAACCTAAAATTAGAAGCTCTATTAGACTGTGAATGGTGAATTTGTTCAACAGATTGTAATAAATCATACAAGATTACAGATTGAAGCATCTGAAATAATGCTTTCATACCTACTTGATATTGCCGGAGGAGTCACATAAGGAATATAAATAAGAAAATCTCGAATGTCATGAAACCTGTGTGAATAGGAGTTTTCCTTGTACATTCGGTCTCGGCATGTTCCTCCTGTACAGCACCTCGAAATGAGCAGCACAAATCCTATATGCTTTCAACTGGGCAGGAGTTTTACCAAATAGATCTTAGTAATAGTAAATTTAAATAACATTCAAAACGAATCAAGCAGCATATTCTTGGAAGTCATTTAAACGTAAATATAATCAAACTTTGTAACCAACAAAAAAAGGCGGATAGAAGCATGCGCATGAAAATTTGGGACCTAGGAAAAGGAAGAGTGTCGCTTCTGTAATACTTCTCTGTCAATTCTGTGTCAAAGGTCTTCTCCATGTCGGTATAAATGGTGTCGGCCTGAACACCCCGATCGAGACTCCTGGCGATGAAACTCATATGCGGTGCTGGGTTTGTAAGTACCGACCTACCCTTGAGAAATCCATGCTGTCGTCCAGATAGTTACATGTGAAAGATGGTCCGTAACAATTGACTCCAAAATTTTGGCAAAGTGATTCCACAAGGAAATAGGTCTATAATTCTCGACCTTACTCTTATCCCCCCTTTGAAAATAGGTACAACTTTTGCAACCTTCCACCTTGCCGGAAAAACACCTTCACTCAAAGATTTATTGAAAAATTTTATTTTAGAATTCTGTCCATAATCGGGTGTTTAGATGTGTGGCAGATGAGTTGTAGGTACAAAATTGTTTAAAAACGATTCATTCGCATATCGCAATTTCGGACTTGAGCTTTTACTTGAGAGATGACTTTTGCCACAGATACATTATTTTTACTCCACGCGAAAGCCCAAAAACAGCATTTTTCTAGTGCAAAACTTGGAAGATATCCATGTTTCAGTAGAGCGCCATTATCAGTTTTTATTGGAATTCCACATTGAAGGATTTACTGACAGAAATGGGGGTTTTCCTGAATTTGGGTTATTACTGCATATACAAATTTGAACATAATTATTATAGGTTTAATTCATCATTTTCCCAAATAACTTTCAGAAAGTATTCAAAATCAGATTTCAAAATTGGGGTTTGGGATTTGCCAGGCATGCACGAAGTGACAACGGTGTTTAGTAGAATAGCTTTTTCTGCAATAGAATAATGAAATATTTATTCCCATTCTGTAGTACACACGTCTTCTTTGTCAATATAACCAAACAATTTCTTCTTCTTCTTCTCTCTCAAATCCAGCCCTCTCACCAGCAGACCCCCAAAAGGAGATGGGCAAAGAAATATAGAACGCCCTTCCGGCTATCCATCCAATCTCTACGTAGTTACCGTAGTCCAACAGTCTGATTCCCAGGGGTGCAGGAGCTTAGAACAAGTCTATACCAGACTGCGATGAATTTGTTGTTCTTGAAAAACTACTCTCTTGTCAAATTTTATCTATTTTTTTTTATAACTTGGCTTTCTCAGGGCAATACCTCATGAATGTAAAGAGGTGCGGAAAATTTGAAATTCAACAATCCTCTATATAATTTATTTACATTTTGTAAATTATCAATGTAGGCGAGGAATATATGATTCAAGTCTCCGAATTTACCGCAGCTGCATAGTGGAGAATTTCTGACGCCAATTCTGGCCAAATGCGCTGGAAAAGAGCAATGACCTGATCCGAGTCGGATAAAGGTTGTAATATCCTTTCTGGGCGTTTCAAGGTTCTTAAACCATGTTCTACATCGATACTTGCTTGGTTTATTAAAATGTGCATATATTTTGGCTTTCCTTTGACCTATATTAAGAAACTCACTATCCCACTCCCTCTGAATTCAGGCCACAGCTCGTGAGAGGATCACCCCTTAAGTTGGATCTGCCGGGAAGAAGTCTGCCTTGATTGGCCAACACATCCGCGATATCATATATATTGTCTATAAAGGAATGACTTGGTACCCATATCATCGTGATGCAAAGCCCCATCGTTCTTGCCTTGGATGATAAGATTAAAACGCTTATTGTAACTATGTCTGAATACGAATCGATCCTGCTGCTTTTCAGCTTGTTTAGAACGCTGAGATAATCGGACACAATCTCTGTCTCAGAAAATTGACTCTCTATGATTAATGGAACCGCCCGATTGATAGAGTACATCTCTGCTAAAAAGATGGACCGGAAGTCTACCACAGATTTTCAGGCACATCGTAGGTGTTCAGGTGTTGTGAGATTTCGAAGCGTCAGTGTGGACGTCAATGCGTCCTCCGAACTCTTCTGACAGGAGATATCTAAATTTTACCTTATTCAGCACATATTCCTTATACAAACCTGAAATGATTATGTTACTTTTCTCCGACCTATCCCGAATATTAGTCATTAAAGATGGAAGTAAGGTTGATCTCCAGATGAGACACTTCTTGTCCGACATGAGTTTCATCCCACGAATATAGCCAGGAACCACATCATTAAACCAGAGCCTATCCAACCTACCAGGATCCCCAACAATCCGAAACAATGGATGATCGGTGAATCTGTAGAGCTTGAAAACAAACTTAAAAGAAAGCCACTGTCGTCTATACTTAGGAGCGAGCTCTCCACTCTCTGATAGAATTATGTTAATTGGGGTTGACCTCATGAGACCGAGGGAAGTGCGAATGGCCGCAAATTGCACTCTATCCAGCTTACCCAACACAGCCTTAGCACATCTGCCTTATAGAATACCTCCAGAGTCCAAGTATGGCCTAATTAGAGCCCTATATACATTGACAAGAGTAGAAGGATGTGATCCCCAAGAGGGTCTGCACAAATGAAGAAACGTCCGGTGGAACATATACGTTAAGAATATTATGACCCGCGCAATGAATTCCCTGCAACTGCAGCCCTGACGGTAGATTACTGGTTTGAATACCTAGACTATTAAACGAAAGATTGTTTCGTACTGCCACGGCAATACCACCATACCCATCAATTCTGTCTGATCTCACCAGGAAGAAGCCCGACAATGAGAAGTTCTGTTAAGGCTTCAAAAAACTCTCGTTAAGACAGATGATATCCGGTTCTAAATCCTTGATAAGTGCCTTGAGGTCCTCAAAATTAGCGTTTAAAGATCTAATATTCCGCTAAAATATTTTCAACATCTGCGAAAATCGAGTAGTCAATAAGAAATTATCAAATATGTGAAAAACAATGAGGAAAAGAACTAATTAATCGTTATAATTCGAAATTGAATTTATGAATTAGACGAAAATTCCTCTTGTCGAAGGTAATCTTCATTATAAGTGATTATTTTCCTAGTATTTAAATTTTCATCATCCATCGTGCAAGCTAGCATCATATGTACTGGCTTGTGGAAAAAGTTGTCACGCAAAGACGGACTGGTTGGAGCATTGCTCCTAGCAACTCCGTGGACGGGGGTAGATGTATCCCTTTCGCTCGTAGGGGATATTCTATTGAGATCAACAGGCAAAGAAGGTCTGTAAGGAATCAAACATGCATTATGTGCCTCTTTGTCAAATCCAGGCTGAAAGGTGGCCCTTCTTTTCGGGCGATGTCGATCATCTGACAAATTACTAGATTCTTGACTTGTATTTTTAGATCGCGAAGTGACACCAGCCTATGTTAAACTTCGCTGAGTATTCGAATGTGCCGCTGTATTTTGTTTTCTACTCAGGGAAGGAAAACCAGATGGAGAAGGATCGATTCGACTCTCACACGCTTTATCGGCTTCAAATAAGGATATGTTATGTGAAGCCATGAGCTCTTTCATTTTGGTTTGCCTTAGATATTCTGGACAACGTCTATCAGTGGCAATATGTGACTGCCTACAATATACGCAACATGGTTCTGAATCGCACGTATTATCGGAGGAATAAACATTTCAACTGGCAATCTAATTGTATATAATTCGAAAAATTTGGGGAGCAAGGTTCCCTCAAAAGTTAACACACGGGTATTAGTTTTGACATAAGTGTTTCCTTTTTCAGAGGTCTTCCTATTATTGAACCTTATCACACCTACATTTGAATTCAACCCCTTATCCGAACTCACAATCTCTTCATCGGTAATATCTAGGCCAATATCCCTGACGATTCCCATAATAGAAATGAACCTTCCCAGAATATAGACTACAGAAACACTAGGATCAAAGTTGTTATATTTAACGAAGGAATTGGCCTGATACGCAGATTTAGATTCTTGATTTCCCTATCAGAGCATTCTATTATAACCTCAAAGGGACTCTTATTCTTGCTTGAATATAAACAATGAAGTTTTTTGATTTTCTGTTTACTCTGTGTAATCCTTTCGAGGATCACGTCAATATCTTCGGATATAGTTACGTTGTTGTGTCTAATTGCCTCTACTATAATCAGGGTCAATTCCTCTTTTGAAAGACCTATATTGATGGAATTCCATTCATTCCTATCCAGCTGGATGAATGTCGTTTTGGCTCTAGGAGATAAAGCATCCAGAACCCGAGGCCAAGCCTCGGGATCTGTTTCGTTCATCCCGAAAAAAAGGTTAGAGATAAGAGCTTATTTGCTTCAATATGAAATGAAACTAAAAAAATGCTTAAAAAAAATTAACTCAAACACTAGGCTCAAGGGCCGAAAACAAATCAAATATTCAGCACTACGATATATAAGATATGCAACTCACCAGGAGAAAGAATACACACACAAAATGGCACAATTGAGGGAAAAATTTAGGTTTGAGAAACTCCACAAACCCAAGGATCTTGCCCTGTCAACAGCCAACGAAATACCAAACAATTTCCGTTTGCGATTTGTCAGTAATATGACAGTATGACACTCTGTGTCTTCTTTCCCCTATTCGTTGGTCGTTGTTTTCTACTCTAACCAGATCGAAGTATAGCTATCTCTGTTTTCCTAAGCAAAGTAACATATTTGACGTCCTTTTCTTTCCGAGAAAGCTGAATTCGACGTTGTCATATCGTGCACTCAAGACAAGTTTAAGGTGATCAAACATTTCTTTAAAAATATAATATTGAAATTATATGTTTGAAATGTGATGTTCTAAAGGTTTTTCATGAAAATTACTGCATTTTCGTTTGAAGGAAAAAAATTTGACATTAAAACTCAGAATTTCATAAATATTCTTTTTTGATTGAAAAAATTTGGGGCTACCCATTTGAGAAACGAAAATTGGTGTCACTTCCGGTAAAACCAGAACTCCCACGAATCTCTAAAAATTTACATTCAGTCATCTCTCTAATGAAAGCTCAGGTCCGAAATTGCAACCGTGAATTTTGATTCCTTCACAGAAATATTCAAACGAATGGTATTCATGGTATTCGTGGGACACCCGCTATACATAGTACCTACATATATGATTGAAATCATAATCATACATATGAATTAAATGAAGCTGAATTCAGAAACAATTCGCAGGCGAAGTGCAACTTCGCCACGCGTGCTATCCAACGTTGTCATTCACAATGAATTTTGTGCCGGCACGCAAGTTGAAGTCAGCAGAATTTCATGCATGCTTGCAATTCATGCTGACTATCGCACATACACATTCCTTCTGTTGTGGAGGGTTAGATGTGTTTTCTTGGAATTTTGAATGTGTTTTTCTTATATTTGCAACAATTATTAACTACTGAATAAAGGAGAAATGGATGAGAACTATGAAACTCTTCAAATCCTCCTATATAAGATCTAATCTAAGAACATAAATCATAAAATTGTAAAAAATCTCGGATTTCTTTGTTAATGGTCAATTTCGTGCCGAAAAACACAACATTCAAAATGACGCATAAAATTTGCGAATAAATCAGTGAGTGGGGCAATTTCGGTAGAAAAAAAAACGCTGCAAATTTTTCATCACACTGTCATCGCCGCGAGTACCATAAGTGAGAAGTTTGACAGTGGAAGGAAACAATTTTCAAAATTGTCCGCCAATATCGGCTAGTAAATATTATAGCGGGATTCAAAGTTATTCTGCAGAAAATTCTGAAATGCGAGCAGCCGTATTAAGCCTCTTGTATTTCGGAATATTCTTTCAGAAAACTGCAATATTGGCGAGCAATCTCTTAAACTGTTCGTTTCTTATTTCTACCTGGCTGGAAAAATTGAAAAATTCCAAAATTGAATCATATAGAACTAAAACAGGCTTCAACTTAGTCTAAGGTTCCTACTCTTAGTATTAGATTCTCTACAATTGATGAGATTTCCGGTTTTTTAGTGATTTTTTTCAATATATATTTCCAAGTCTCAGCTCGAAAAATATTGTATTTCGATTGAAACCAGTAACGGATATAAGTCATAATTTGTAAATACGATCACAGATGAGCAGATGAGCACACCATGTTCTGCTTACATCATGACTATAGCCTAACATTTTCATATTATACTCGGTGAAATGTGTTAGAATGTCATGGCCAACCGTGATAGTTCATAAAAGTGAATGGAGTATATGTTGTGGATTTTTCTGATGTTTACCCAATTGCGATATATCGAGATGCGTCGTACAATTGTTTTATCATAATCTTCAGTTTAAATGGGTCTTCACTCATAAGTGCTATGTGGTCAGCGGGACGTACGTGATGGATATGTTTGCCATCTCATGAAAAATGTGATTTCCATGCCTAAAATAATGTAAAATAAATTGAAGGTTTGTTGCCCATGGTCGAATAGTCCATATACCTTCGGTCCACCCTGTATCTCAACAATCAATCCAATATCGATAGGTTCTATCGAAAAACAGGTAAATATATTGAAATTGGCAATTTTTAGTTCTTGTGGAGCTATCTAGCGAAGAACCTTTAACTGTGACAGGAGGGGGACTTCAAGGTATTTACAGATTAGCCCAATTCCACTTTCATTGGGATGCAGAACATACCCTCAACGGAAAAAGGTGAGTATTCTCACTCAATCATAGGAGATACTCATATTTTCATCGATCCCTGTTATGTTTATAAAAGGTGTGGCATAATAAGAAGATATTACGGTACCTGCGGGTTTGAGACGTGGTGGCGATGCATAGAGGCTCTATCGAGTGTTGATTATGATGTTTGGGGAGCGTGCATAGTTTTTTTTTAAGGCTCAAATATCATGTGTTGCTTGTTTTTTTTCTTAAGTTGAGCTTTAACTGGTTCGAGGAGAAATATGATCCACGTGAGTGCCAAGATTCCGAAATGGTTCAACAAATCGTATTTCCAGCATTTATTTCGGAATTAACTCCCATAACAATGAGACAAGGCCTGGTTCCATGTGAACACTGTTTTTAAAATTTGAATATGTTTTTTCAATTTAATAACCATATGATCGCGACAAAACAAAAGTTTCAATCCGAACGCTCGAGTGGTTCCTCAAATATCTGGAAAATAACCTCAAAATTTCAAGCAACTATAGCTCTGTAACCGTTTGGCTAATTTGGCTCATCGACTCACTCAACCGTCTCATTTTGAAATTCCACTTGTCAAAAACAGGACTTTTTTCTTCATTGGGTATTGTGAAAAACCGATATCCAGTATACTCCGTCCCTAGATTTCGAAATATTTATATTGACGAAGCGACAGGGCCTTAGACCTTCCTTCCATTATGATGGATTCTACGACCATATAGTTTCAACCATTTTATTTGTACACAGTTTGGCAAACGAATGAATTGTACCCATATTTTGGATATGTTCAGAAGGAATCACTACTAAACATGAACCACACAGTAAACATTTCCATACCTACTGATTTATACCCTAGTACAATACTACACTCACAACATTACTTATTTTTGTTCCATTATAGTGCTACCTACCTCAAACTGATATCATGTTTATATTTTTTTACTTTCGAAGGAAAGCGCTAGAGTCGCATTTTGTCACCTACAATTCAGATTACCAATCACTCAATGAAGCTATGAAGCATCAGAATGGAATTGCAGTACTAGCTGTTTTGTATGAAGTAAGTCACTCACATAAGAGGATAATCAGAGTACAAGAATCGAATTTTTACTGTATCAATATTCTGTAATAACAAAAGATTCTAACAAACTAACCTAAACACGAGGACGAATATTTGTCGATGAATGAACCAATATTCCACCTTGTACTGCTTCATCGTCCAATCAACCAAAGCCTCTACACTGAACAGACGCTGTCCAAAGAATTCGTTCCCTACAGTTTCACGGTTAATACTTATCATCAGAACAACTCTCCTGTCGAATACCGAATGGGTTCTAAACACTCTATTCCGGTCGTATGGAGTTTGTAAATACAACTACACTAATACCATCCCATGAGCACCATACAAACTTTAATCTCGAGTGCGAAAAGCTTTGTGCAATTCGAAAGCCCAAATTGACATTTGGCGATACTTTCATCAGTTCTTGTGTGACGAACTTGAAATGAAGACATAATAAATACACTTCTTGATAGCAATTCAGTACCTTACCCTGATTGATTGAGTTTTTTCCTGGGAAGAATAGGGTATAATGACAGTAGGAATCACTATTTCCTTTCGTTTTGAAAATATAATATGTGATATGTAACTGTTGTAGGATTGAGTTAAAGTGGACCGTTTAAATTTCAATGATGTCAAAAAACCTTCAAATCCTACCTTTTGTGTTGCACTGACCCGGTCTTTTTTGAGTGATTCGTGCTTGAATTGATTTGATTTGTGGAATATGTGGGGAGCTCACCAAAAGGCACTCGACTTTGATGTTCCGCTTTGCAGAAAAAAAAAAGTTTTGGTGTAAAACTTGATGAAAATCTTGTGAAAACTTTGAAGACAGTTAGCTTGTGCGAAGAAGTAATCCTAATTGCTTGTTGTTGAATTTCTATAGATTCATATATGCATCGAAGACGTAAAAGACAGATTTGAAGGTACATTGGGGATGAAAAATGATCTGGTCAATACTGAGTGAACCATTCCAAGAATGAAAGCGAATGAAACTGAAAAATGAATACAGATTTACGGAAAGGGACTGAACGAAAACAATAAAACAAAAGAAGAAGATGCGTTTTCAACAGTAACATATTTTCAGTGGCCTACTCTGATTTTTTTAAGGGGGTGTCCTTGTTGAGCTCCCCTCGCATAAAAGACATTCTCAAAACATAACAAACTATTGATTCCATGAGAAAAGGCAAAACTTATCGTCATAATAGTTCAGCAAAAAAATCCCTTGGGTTCAGTGAAAGTACGCCACAAGCAATATATAAAATTTAATATATTTTTAAGACGAAATAATAATTGTGATTCATTCGAAGTTCTTGTCAACAATTGCCTTCCCTTCATCCGCCTGACAGATATCTATCACTATAACCAAGAGGTCCTCTTTATTAAAACTACTGTGTCATATGATGGATGAATAGATTTTATAGTTTGGTGTAGGGGTTACATAACACTGCGAACTGAGGTCTGTTGTCCCCTATCCCCCATCAGAGCTGTTTTCGCACCGCGCTGCCTATTCTCGTCTACCATTTATAGAGTTCTGATAATCTCCACTATCTGTGAGTACGTCCTCATTCCTCCTATGATTCTCCTGACCGGGACATTCTTTTAGCGGGCTTGCAATGGCAAGGCATTCTGTAAACAGGTGAACAGTAGTTTCCTCCTCTTCCCTACAGAATCTGCACTTGTCAGTTTCTAAAGAGCCCATTCTTATTATATGCTTCCTTATATTAGGCGACAATATCCTGTGAAGAAGCCAGTGAGGAGGCGTCACTTGTTCGTGATGAGATCCAAATACTACTTGGACCTTGCAATTTCAAAGTTCCGAGGGATTTTTTTGGAATGATCCATTCCTGGATGATTCCTCCAGAGTGTTTCTCTTTCAGGTTCTTCCTTTTTCAAGACTATTTTTTTATTTGTTATAGGTGCATTTGCCTTGACCACATGACATAGAAGTTCAGTTGATAGCAGCTTGACTAACTTGATGGATCAGTATGAAACACTCTTGATAGTTTCTTTCCAGGTTTATGTCTATGCATCATTCGATTGCAAGATTCCTGGTTTCAGAAACATCTGTATACCATTTATTAAAGGTATTTATTTTGACTTTTTGGGTAGTGCATTCATTTCACAATTCTTCCTCTTTATATAGCATTAGGTTGAAGTTCTCCTCGATGTTTCCTTTTCAATCATAATATCACTATGTAGGTTAACTGATGAGTTGAACTTGTACCCTCCTTAGATATTCTAAGAATCTCTTCATAGGTACCCGACTGATCAATACATGTAGGGGAATGAGATCTGTGTTGACCTTTAGTGCTCTAGTCAGGCCCACTGATACAAACAAAGGTAAGCCTTCTTACTTTGTTGAGTATTTTCCTCGTAATCGTATGTTCTGCCTTAGCAAACTAAACTACTGGCCGGTATATTATTTATCGGTCTCACAATCATGACGTACATACATCGCAGTATTTTAAGGTTACAGTCCCAAGTATTACCAAATAGTCTTCTGCACGCCACTCATGCCATTATCGCTTTACTAGCAGTCATTTCAACGTGCTCGTTCCACAGAAGAATTTTGACATATCTCATACATAATTTTTATGTCTTCAAGAATTGATAAACTATTGGTATCATTATTATGCTTATTATCATTATTATCATCATTATTATAATAATTCTGAGATCCTTCTGCAAAAATTCACAGAGGATACAGTCGAATTCGCCTCTTACTATTAGGACTATGTCATCGGCATAGCCTATACATTCAAAGCCAATCTCCATTAGTCTGCGCAGTAGCTCATCCACCACCAGGTCCCATAGGAGAGGAGATAACACTCCTTCTTGAGGTGTTGCGCGGGAGGGTTTAACAGAGATGGTTTGATTGCCCACCAATGTTTCAGTTGTCCTCGTCGATAACATCCATTTCATAATGCTATCATTCACTCCTCGCCTTACAAGTGCCTCTCTAGGAGACACATGTGTTGTTCTGTCAAAGGCCCTAGATATATCTAGGAAAGCTGAAATTGCGATTTCCTTATTGTTCGAGGTCTTCAGGGTGCCGGATGTCAGCCCTTACATGGTAAAATCCGTGTCCCGTAGGTACGTAGACATGCTGACATATTTGTAAAGTGGTGTTTTCTCCGTTTTCTTGTCCAGACAGCACATACACGTTTTAGGAAAGTTCATATTCTAAGAACAGTCTATGAACTATGAGAGAGAAACCATGATTCTATGGAAGTTCCTCAGAATATCTCAGAACGGTCTGAACACCGGTATATTTTCTCACAAAATATCCTATTCATAATCTTGTAAATACCCTCTGGAGATTTTCATTTAATTTATAATATTAGACAAATTCATTTTTCTCATAATATCATAATACAATTTACTGTTTGTATCCTCTCACACATTGAGATTAAAATAAATTCATACAATTTTCACAATTTTTCATCCCCTAAGAAGAATATGGAAACAAGTAATTGATGTGGATTTTTTATTTATTCATTTATTTTCTCATATGAGATTGATTCCCAATTATTATGAACAATAACAACGAAATAATCTGTATTCTACATTATATGGATGAAGTACATCAGTCCAAACATTACTCAACAAAATATAACATTATTTCAACAATATGGACAAAACAATACAAAAACATATTTCCTTATACATAAGAATGTTTTCAAATAATGAATTCGAAATTATCTTCTAATAGCAGAAAAAAAAATATCATTTTCAACAAGAGGAAATGACCTTTCATCATAAAACTGTATTCCAATAAAAGGGTGAACAAAACACACTTTACAATTGACCTGTATTTTAAAAGTGTCTGAACTCATACTTATTGACATGAATATTGACAGGTAGTTTTGGATAACGACTAAAAATGTAATCATTTTACCATGAAATTTGTACTCGGAACAATCACCTCGATTCTATATCAAAATCTTTAAAAGCTTAAGGACTCAAATTTTATAATCTTTCACCCGAATATTTCACAAGATCTTGAAGGTACACATTACTTCCTTGGAATTGCCTACTATACATTTGCTTCCATAATAGAAAGATATTGTTAATAAATTAATATAATCATTAAATTCCAATTAAAATCATAATAATCTTTTCATGCATAACAGTCTTAGTCATAATCAGTATTTAGTCTCAAGCATAAAAATAATGTTAAACCCGAGGTAAAACCTGTTAATTTCTAAGGGTGCTTATATGCGGCATAATCATCAGCATAAGGAATAAGAACTACCTTCAGACTTCAACCACAGTTTTGCCAGTTTTGTGATGTATAAATTGACCCTTTTAATGGACATTTTCAGGAAAAACATGAATAGGTCCTCTAGTCGATACAGCTTAACTCCATTCACTTTTATGAACTATACCGGTTGGCCATGACATTCTGACACATTTCACCGAGTATATTTTGAGAATATTAGGTTATAGACATTTTTCTATCAGACAACTACACAACGTTGTCATCTCTACATAGAGGTCGTAATTATTACGTATTTTTCAAAATGTGAATTTACTTTCAGAAGATATGTGAATTCAATAATTCCAAAGACCTGGCGAATGTTGAAGAAACTGTTTTTCCTGATAACACTGGAAATATTTCACCTATAAGATTATGGTTGAAAGATTCAGTAATGATTTTTTCTTGTACGGAAATCAAGAACCAAATGTGGAAATTTTACTTAAAAATAATGGATAGAGTAGTCCGTTACTTTGCGATAGTTCATTCGAAAAAAATAAGGGGTCTCGAACAACCCTGTAGTAAAACTTCTAAACAAACAGGCAAACCTATGGAATTTCCTACAGTTCGAAATTCTCAAGAAATGAATCTACAGAAGACATTTAAACACCTTCTTGCACCATCTATGAAAAAGAGGTAGTACTACAAAACCCTGTGTCACTATAAAAGAACTCAATTCACAAAGTTCTTGGGAATCTAGGTTTTTACTCACATACGTCGAAAATGTTGGATAGATTGTGATAAATTATTGATTCCAAATTATCAGGGTTACTATCGGAAAAAGCAGACTTTTTCACATAGCACTTCCTGATACTTTGTCTCTGCTTTTTTAAAACTAACTTCGGCATTTTTAGTTTCCAAGCGTGATGATTATGTTGAGCATTTGGCAACGTCTCTGAGAATTATTTTGACATTGCTGATATTTCACGAGTACCAACCTGCGTCAGTTTGAAGTAAAAGAACTTGAGAGACCTAAATCAATGCCAACCGGGATAGTTTATAAAAGTGAATGGAGTATACTTATAGTATTGATACATAAGTTTTTGAATGAGCTGCTATGTCGATAAATCAATTACCCTGTCTTATAAACTATTCTGAGAATAGCACCGTGTCGAAGGCCGGAATGGTGGGTGTGAGAAGAAAAATGTCTGGTTCCAAAATTGTCTTCGGAAGGTGAAGTATATTTTCACGAAAAAAAAATCAAAGTTGAATCATTATTCATTGAAATTTCTCCAGAAATCATTACCTTTCAACTTTCATATTCTGGATATACTTATATGTTATCTTTTCCAGCTATCAGGAAGACCAAATGAAAAATTCAAGCCGATTGTTGAAAACCTTCATCAGTCGATACGAAAAGCCAAACGAAAAGCCACCATACATATTAACCCGGCTAAGCTCCTACCAATGAATCTCAAGAAGTTCTGGAGATACCATGGATCTTTGACAACAACTGATTGTAATGAAGTGGTAGTTTGGACAATTTTCAGTAGACTGGTTCCAATTTCGAAAGAACAAGTAAAATTTTTCTTCCAAATTATTATAATTTCAAAACTAACATTGAAGGAATGGAACATGCTGCTAGTTTTTTGCATATTCCAAAAAATATATTTTATTATTTTTTCGCTACATTTAGTAAGAAACAACTGAGAAATTCACTCAACATTTTCAAAGCCAATTTGTAGCTTGATTACAAAAACCTTCAGATTTCAGTTCTGGAGATATAGGTATCTATTCGAAATTTTATTTTCCATTAATTCCAACAATAAAAATCGGATTGAATTGAAATCAAGTATATGGTTGAAAAATTTCTACTCGAACGTGTATGCAAAGTTCCGTGAGTATCATTTTCAAGAAATCATCGGGTGGATTTGATACATTCCTGAATGCCACTTTTCTCTCGTTACAGCAACATATAACTCTACACATATCCAGGAATATCTGAGATTCCTTATATTTCGTTCGAATTCAGTTCCAAATAATTGTTTCCCAATGCTGTTATGGATTCGACTAAATTTTTGGGTATAGTTAAAGCAGATAATCAAAGCAGATATCTATAAACCAACATTATGAGTAGACATTTCTATTATCTTCCGAAACCTGAACATTTCAACCTGATACATTATTCTAGACGTAGTACACATGCATTTTCAGCATTCCTTCATCTATAGATAACATCACAAATTCAGGACGTTCCCATAATAATTAAATTTCCTCAGGCATAACTCCAAATATCTGTTGTGGCATTAGAAAATATTATATAAAAATAGTGAGGTAGAGGTTGTAATAAAAACAAAAAAAATACAAAAATATACCTCTATATGTATTTGGAATATCAATCTCATACATGAAATCTAACAGGCCAGAAGGATGCCGCAAAAAATTATATCAGACGCGTGTTAGTTCATTATTAACATCGCGTTCTTTAGGTTAAGGCTCTCTTCGGTTGTCTTATTAGTGTTCGAAGTGGAAATAAGTGTTTGAATGATGTCGTTATGATTCTAGAGGGTTGTTGAAATGCTTTCTACTTGAAGATTCGATATCTACAGGTTATGTATCTGAGCAATTGAAAATTCTTATTTGAATTTTACAATAGCTTGAACTTGTGCAGTACCTGGTTGTGAGAGGAATTATAAATCCACACGCGTAAACGTTTCAGTTTTCGATTCCCCAAGATTCCAAAAGAGAAGATTAAAATATCTCGATGCAATACATGCGGAAATGAGTTAAAAATTAACGACGATCCTGCTACTGTTATATGAAACAAAATATTTCATATATGTATGCTCATATTGTAAAAGTTTCTGAACCAACTTCAGAGTGTCTCATTCGTCAGTATACCTACAAAAAGTCTCAAACTATAATCCGGCATATAGAAGACAAGAATTTCATTCATTATGAAAAAATTATAACTGATACAATCAATTCTGATTACTTCATTCATTCTCCCATTTTTGTGTCTATTACATAGTTTTCCTATGTTGATTTCTTTCATCGTTCAAGAACCATAGGCTGATGGAGATTTTCACCGATTCGAGAATTGAAATATTTAAATCAGTACCTACACTGATTTTTGAATTCAACTTGGTGAAAGATACATGTTATAGATGGTCAAAATTTGAAAATTGGATCTCACAATTGCATGTATAGAATAAATTTCGAAGATCTTCAACATACTCGAAAGTTGTATCAGTAATCTGAAAAACATCAATGAGGACGACATTGAGACCTCTCAAATGAATAAATTACTAACTTTTATGGAGTCACAAACGAAAATCATTAGTTCCACAGAAACTCCTTCATTTCACAGACGGGTTCTTGTGGGCAATTCAGTACCTACTTCGAAATTTATAAATGCCCCTCATTTCACTGAATGTTTCATTTTGTAAAAAATCTAGAAAAGCACTGCCGTGAAGGCAGCAGCTTTTGCGCGCTTGTTCAATGCAGGTGACCGCTTCGGCAACTAATTTGAACTTGCGCGTGAAAGCTGCTGCCTTCACGGCAGTGCTTTTCTAGATTTTTTTTCGATAAATTACTGGATTTCAATCCGATCCAATCTGTATTTTTGGAAATATTGGAAAAATAAAATTTTGAATGGGTATATCTACGGAATCATTGGACGGATTTTACCCATTAACATCTCGAGCTTCGTAATTAAGATTCAAACCTTCTCTACAATTATCGAGTTTCTAAGTCTTTCGGAAGTTAATGTGTTTACGCAGTCAGCCATTCAAAATTTTATTTACCAATATTTCCAAAAATACGGATCAGATAGAATTGAAATCCAGTACTTCATTGAAAATTACAGTGCGAAGGTTCATACACAATTTAATTAGGATGATATGATAAGAAAATCACAGAAATTTTTTTTTCAAATTGTTTTAATGACACGATCATCACGAAATTTTGCATTAAGTGGTCTTTCAGCATCTTCAAACTAGCTGCGAAGTTTTATCAGGATCGAATCAGTATTTCTCGAGTTATACCGAAAGAAGCAACGATATCGAGAAAAAAACCTCGAAATTTGACATATTTTTTCCCGATATCTCCAAAACTTATGATCGTATTGAACTGAAATTTGGTACACTGCTGTGAAATATGAAGGCCAAAGTCTGAGTAGAATTCTTTTCTGAATATGACCAACGGTTTTCGAAAAAAAAAATTTTGGATAAAAATTTTGACAAAAAAATTTCTCAATCATCGAAAATAACAGACATTTTGACAAAACGATAGCACGCTGTTCTCCTAGAACATGCGCGCAAAAACATCGTGAGCTATAAGGTGACTACAAAATCGGTGCTCGATCTACGCATTCTTACCTGCCACTAGATCCTCTTTTAGCAAAAACGGCAAAATCAAACCTTCCGGCCTGTTGATTTACATAGGTTGCAATCATTGTTGAGGCCATCGATTTAAGGATTAATATAAGCAATCCCTCCATACATGGACTGAAGGGATGATTCATTCAACCCTACGAATACATTGGAAGTATGTGATATAATTCGAATATTCCAATGTATCATCACTAAAAAAATTCTCTTCGACAAATAAGACAATTCAGTGAAGCAATGAATGGTAGTTGTTCCACTGATGAGCTACTTCGGTCATCTGTGATTAATTTATTGATAAGAAATAATTGCCATGATGACGATATCGATAATTCTTTGATTTCAGGTTCAAGAGTTTGCATCGATAAGGAATGAGGAAGGTAAAGCATTATTGCAAAATTTCAGATCCATACAACCTCTGAATGAAAGAACTGTTTATGAAATATATACTGATTAGTGAGAAGTTGAATACATTCACACACACACTGAGTAGAATTTATATCCTTTTCATCGCAGTTAAAACATTCTGTAAATGTAATAACAATAATGTACTATATACAACAAGCTACAATAATAATTCCAAGATATTTACCAGGCCGATGGACTTTCTGAATATATGGGTTCTTTTAGAATTTGTAAAAATGCATAGATTTTCTCTTTGTCTATAAATGAAAACGATTCGAAATCTGGGCAAACTCGGAATTATCATTCATCCACTAGTTAAGTGCCCCCAAATTACTTGATGAACATCGAGATAATTCAAATATTCAAGATTTTTCAGTAATTTACGCTTTAGAATCCTGTCTTCGCTCGTTATTTGGTCTTTTCCATATATTAAAGTTTGTAGCTTGCTTGCTTGAATGACTGGATAAAAAGGGAGCTTACTTGAGATGACAACAATGGTATTCACTCAGGAAATTGACACCATACATTATTTACTTTTCAGTGAAATAATACTTATCCAGCACAGACGAAGGATTCTACAGTAATAGAAAATCTAAAAGCAGAATTAAAAGATTCAGGCACTGATACCACTCGTCATACAAATTTTTACAGTCTACAGTGAGACATAGATTTGAATGGAAGGGTTGTATCCGAAATAAATGCATATTATACGCCGCAAAATACAATCCTACAAGCTGCATAAAGAATACACGATAAAAATACTTCTCATTTTGTATCGTGATAGAATATACAGGTCTGACCAAGACACTCGGCACTATGCGAAACTAGACGTTAATCTAGATGAGTGGAGAATATAATCCGCCAGTCGAATAATCAAAACCTCGTCGCGATGCATGCCGAATAAACGACTGTTTTTTGCAGGTTGGTGTCGAATCTGAGGTCCGCAGTCCCTCGATACGCGATCGCGATCAAACTAAGAATAAGAATTTGCTAATATGCCAGTCGCACTTCAGACGTGAGTTATGTTAGACCATATCGGTTGAACATAAATACGACAATTTTATTCCAGTGAGGAAGAGGAATTTATTTGCGACCATGAATGACAAATAATTTCCTCTGTGGAAATGAGTACTTTGGTTTGTTTCTGCCATAACTGTCTTGAAAATGAAATAAATTCTACGAAATTCAGAAATTGGAAAACAGAAACAAATTTTAAAAATGCGAAATTAAGGTCGATAAATTTAAATTGAATGTTCAAACAACCCACTTTGTGGTGCTTAACAATATCCAAATCTATTATAAAGAGATAACCTCATATCTCTGAGCAGGTTCGGCATAGTTACTATTTTGGCACAAAGTTGAATTATTTTGAACCTAATTCAATTAATATTCGTCGCAACATCAATTTCGTGCCAATCAAATTTTCAATTACCGCATGTTTGTTAACACTCACATTCCTCGAATTTCTTTTTTATTTTAGAAATAGCGAAACTTGAAGGTATAAGCTCATCTTCGAAGGCAACAATAAATTAACTTATTGTCTCTCAAGTTGAATGACCACCAAAATACCATTACATGATTTGAATTTCTTCTTTTGCGTTAAACATTTCGATTTACGAGGAATCTACTTAATTTTCTACCGATATGGTCTGACGTTTAGAGCGCGACTGGCAAATTCTTACTTCGATCGCGTATCGAGGAACTAGAGATTCCCTACCACCCTGCAAAAGAACAGTGGTTTATTCGATACAGCATCATGCTGAGGTTTCAGTACTTCAACTGGCGGACTATATTCTCAACAGATCTAGATTAACATGGAGTTTCTCATAGTGCCGAGTATCTTGGCCAGACCTGTAAATATATGAGGTATCGACACTTTCCCACTATTACCCACAACAAAATACTAGAATTGTCAAATATCTCTCAGAAAATAAGTTAGATAATTCGAATGTTGGCTTGTTGCTAAAATGAATTGACTGCTCCTATTTTGGTCTCTCATATACAGGGTGATCCAAAAAGTGACGCCAATATCCAAAAATGCTCCATGTATCTTACGCGATTTCTATTGTTTTTTCAATTTATTATGCCAGCGGGGATCCAAAAATTCATATCTTGTTATAACCTAAGTAGGCCCTGCCTGTTATTTCAATAGCAAGAATAACTCGGCTTCCCAAATTCACTTGAAGTTGCCCAAAAAAGGCTTGAAAGATATTACTTCAGTTTTCAGAGAAAGATTCACTCAACAATAAACTTCAATTCAAAAATACAAAAGGAGCTTTCATAGCTTCTGGCCTAGTTTAAAAACTTTTCACGGTCCTAGACTAATAAAATCATAAGAAAAAAATAGTACTTTATCAGTTTTATTTGTTGTAATTGGCCTTCAAAGGCGGATAGTTTAAAATTCATTGAAACTCGAATAAAGTAATTTGTCTACTTTTTATCATTCTTATGGTGAATTAACGTTGAAACTGTGATTTTGGAGTAATTTTTATTGAAATTCGTGTGAAACATTTGTTCTTCGTATTATTTTTACGTTAAGCCGGATTGGGTGTGCAGGGCCCATGGAATGGCCTGCGCGTTCGGCAGACCTAAACCCTATCGATTTTTTATTTGGGGATCTTACAAAAAGCTAGTGTAAACGACAGAAAGCAACAGAGAAACAGAATTAGAACAAAAATTTTCAGAAGCAGAAAAAAAAATAAAACAAAAATATTCGAACAGCTTCAGGCAATGAAAATTCAACTTTTCAAAACGTAGACGATTATTTATTCGAGTTGGAAGAAGGGATTTCAAAGATTTATTGTATTAAATAGTAATTTAGTACACAGGCTACAGTTAGTTCAAAGAAAGTTCAATTAAAATTACTTCAAAAGCACAGTTTTGAGTTCAGTTTACCATAAGAATGATAAAATTGGATCGTGTTTCAATGATTCGTAGCATATTTGCCTTCCAGGGCCAATAACAACAGAAAAGGCTCATTAAGTACATTTTTTTTTCTAATGGTTTTGTTTCATTGAACCGTGCGAAGTTTTTGAACTCAACCAGACGCTATGAAAACGCTTTTTTGTATTTTGATGTTTGAATCAATCCAACTGAAAACTGAAATTCTAACTTTCGAGCCTTTTTTGGGTTACTTCGAGGAATTTCAGGAAGCTGAGATATTTTATCATTTAAACAACACTTAGGACTATCATGTCACGAAAAAAAATTTGCAAAATATCTACTACAAATAAATAAACATAAAAGGTATGAAATTTTGAAACCTCGCTGGCATAATAAATTGGAAAACCCAAAAAAAATTATAACTCGAAAACTACAAAAAATCGCGTGAAATTTATGGGATATTTTCAGATACCCCTAGGTATGAGGAATCAAAACACGTCACTACTTGGTTCACCCTATATAGTATGAGTATAACAACTGTGGGACATCTGCTTATTCGCAATATGAAATATGTATGGTATGATGTGAAGAATATAGAATGTATTTCAAGAAGACCTTCAATGACACAAGAAGTGATTTCGAAGCCAAAGCAAGAGATAATACAGAACAGGTTATTAATATTACAAATGAATTTGTATGTAGTAATATTGATTCAAACAATGACATTAATATTAATTTTCAACAAACCTCTGGAAATATATCTAGCTAATGTGAAATTCGAAAAACTCTATATATCTATTTGTTGCAGTTTTTTTATCAAGGGAGTTCATCATAAGAATATTGAAGGAAAGGAATCAATCGTATATAAAATTCTTACTATTTCCCATAGGTGTTTTTGAGTGAAAATCTGGAACGCTTCATTTACATGAACTTAATAATGAAATCAATCAATAATTTCAGTAATGGATATTCCAGAACATCAAGTTTTAAATAGGTTTTCTTGTTTGGAGATGAAGGGTATGTATCTTGATGTATATTTTCGCCATTCTGAATGGATGAAATTAATCATCATAACTTAAATTTGTCGAAATAAATTTATTTTCGGCAATTCCAGAAAAGTTATTTTTGTGTTGAGTAAATATAATGAGGGTTTTTCAAGTGGCACAGGCGAGTGAACATTTTTGGCCGAGAACGCAGGTGAAGGCCAAAAATTTTCTCGAATGTGCTTTTGAAGTGTGTATTTTATATGCGAAGTACAGACAAAATTTTTTGTATAACTGTGAATATGAAATTTAATTGTCTGAAATGTATTCAAAATAAAAACTCCCAATACATCTTGATGTGGTTTTTTGTCCCGATATGTTATGGCTTTTAAACAACTGTTGTATCGAGAAAAATAAGTTTAAAATAACTGAATAATATTTTTCAATTCCATTCATCTTATCCCTTCATCAAGCAAAAGCTTAATATCTAAAAAATTCATTCCATGAATGAACAGTTTTATGGCTCTAACTTCAACTTCAATTTCCCTACCTCTAAGTCAACTGTATAGCTACGGCCCTGTTTCACATCATCCAATGGTCCTTCTGTGCGGATACTATAGAAATGGTTTGTTGATACGTAACGTGTTTGACTGTGTTTGCCCGTAGTTTCTTCAATTTCGAGGCATTTCAAGATTATGGATGTTCAATATGATAGTGATACCCCACCAGATATATCTGAGAAAGCAAATGCGATAGTATCTAATATTTTACCGGCCAAATCCAAGTTAGTATATCAGAAAACAAATGACGAATTTCGTGAATGGTGGGACAAGAAACATGTGAAAAAAATTTCTGAAATGGTGCTTGCAGGCTATTTTGAGGAGAAATGCACAATTATAAAACCTCCTATGTTATGTGGTGCCCACCCAATTTTGAAAAGTATATTGAATGTTGAGGAAAATATTGATATAAGGTTCTCGAAATTGGTCCCGCTCATCAAAGGATAAAAGTGTAGGTACCGAGGAAAGAAATCTGAAGTTTCATCAAGGGATGATAGCAATAAATGTGTTCAAAATGCCGATAACGAAACAAATTTACAGATAATGGCTCTGGAAATAAACACCTCCTTCCGAAATTTTATCTTTTCCTTTGAGTTTTCTGGATCTATATTGATTGCTAAAATACCTGATATGAAGACCTATTGAGCAAGAACGTTTATTTTTTAAATTCTTATTATATTGATATAACGCAAGTATAGAGCACTAGGGCCACCTCATACAAAAAGTAACAGATTATTTTTGAAATATTGGAAAGGAAAATGTACCTCCCAACATGTGGGGATAAATAAAAAAGAGGAGAAACCCCAGCTTGACTGCAAAATGGCGTGGAAAAGATAAGTATAAGAGCTACACAGGTCGTGGGAGAAGCTCTGTTATTCTACTGGACAATTCAGGAGCCAAAATTACATCCATAAAACGTCACGGTGCCTGGAAATCTACATCCGTAGCCGAAGCATGTAGGTATATGAGATAGTTTGAATAATAAAATTGAGATTTCCAACAAAACATTGAATTGTCCATCAGGAACTGAAATATCTAATAAAATTTCGGAATTGGCAACAGCAACATGGAACATCTTCGGGAATCTATGTTGGAATGATTATTCAACATTTATAATTAATAACAATACCACAAGGACGAATATCTGTCGATAAATCAACAAATATTTTCCCTTGATCAGAGCTAATCATCCAATCAACCAAAACATCTACACTGAAGAAGCGGACCCAAGGAGAATGACTGCAGCTGTTTCACAGTTATAACTGATCGTGAGGTCAACTTACCTTGGAAAACCCCAGAAAGAATCGCGATACTTGTCACCGTTCAGATGGACCGCTGCAGTTTAACTACGTAAAGATCGTCCCCTTCCAGGAGCATCTTGCGAATTCTACCTTCGAGTGCAGAACACTTTGATCGATGTGCATAACAATTAGTATTGTTATCTTTGATTGCTCATCGAACTTGGAATTCCGGTAATTCGGGAGTAGATCACTTAGATGTGATCAAATTCTCCAGGATTTGGTGTATCTTAACTGAAAGATTTTCAGGCATGGTTCAAAAACTGGCGACTGATATATGTTTACAGGATGACGCTGTTTTCGAGACGTTCTATGATGTTCCTATCTGGCTTCAATTTGGAAAGTAATTCTCTCGAAAAGATGGGCACCAGACCAGTTGTGGATATTATTATGGGTTCTATGACGACTTCTTTGAGGTCCTTTTTTTTGTGTGAAGGAATGTTGTTGATATTTTCCAACCTGATTGTTTCTCGTGTCTTCTATATTTGTTGTATTTGGGACAGCACCATCTATAATGTATCTTCTTTTGTTTTTTCTGGATCTGTTCAATTATTAGGTGTTGAGTCAGCCAGAATAATGGATAGGTCCCAGTAGCTAATGATATATGCCGCTCTTGATATCGGTGAGGATCGATTCTTGTGCATATTGTTAATATGGAGGATATAGGCTCTTGATGAGGCTGTCCAGTTCTAGGTGTTTGATCTTTTCCATATCATCATACCGGGTCTTGTATTCAGTAGAAGTTATTTAGGTGCTACCACCTATGATATGCTCGATGGTTTCTCTTGGTTGTTTCATAGCCTCCTAAAGCACAAAGTGCTCTAGAAGGCTGTGGTCGCACCCAGAGACAAGATAATTTTCCCTTTCTCTATGGTTGCACCATCCTCCCTAATTTTCTTTCAGTAGGTACGTGCCAACTTCACTTGGTATCAGAGTATCTGAACCCCTATTTTTTTCCCATTATATTATTGTAGAACATCTCAGTATTTTTTCTAGAGAGTTTATTGTGTTGGAACCGATTGTTATTATTACTGTTGTTATTATTATTATTATTATTTGTATTATTCAAGAATACAGAATTGAGAAAAATTATGAAATCTTCGTCAATTTCAATAAATACCCTCAATTAAACAGTGCTAGTTCTGAAGATCATCCACAAAGAAGGTTATTGAAATTACGTAAAGAAGGAGCAGAAAAAATACCAAAAACAAAGATACAAACACGTCACAATGACTCTATTAAAAATTAATCGTTCAAAAAGTAATATTTGATGTTAATAACTTTGTGAATTATTTTGGTAGTAAAACGAAGAGAACACTCAGTTATAGTTATAGTTTGGAAAGGGGTTACATTCAACTGTGACCTTGAGGCCTATTGTAATCAAAATTTATTGTTTCACAGTCAGCCAATCTGATCGACGCCCTGAGTAATTTTTGGCGAGCAATGCATAAATGTAAATAAAAAATCATATACCAACCCATAACTTCTTAATGCCTCCCAAACTGCTTCAACCGGATTGATTCGTTTCAATGGTCGTAAATCCTGGCTTTCATTGGAAAAACTCATTTGCATAATTAACTGATGGACTCATATTTCGTAAAACGTTCAAAAAAGCATCGGGAAACCAACAAAGGTATATGCAAATCCAGGAAATCATACTCACTTGCAAAATGTATGTAAATATGGGGCTGGATTCATTATTATATCCAAAGTAAATTTATCTCTTTTCTGGAAATTAATCTTGATGCATCTCTACAACATAGAAACTTCACCTCATATTAAGTTAACCCACTATCCACTTATCGTCGCGAAATCACATACAAGAAAAAACTAATCAGATTATCCAAAAACAAAAGTCAGACCACTTGGTTAGATTCTAGATTTATCTAGAACTTGTTAGGACTCGCAGCCAGGGGTATTGAGATCAGGGTAAAATTCCTTCACGCTGTTGTCACATATACAGAGTGTAACAGCCAAATGGAATAAATTCGATAACGAATAAATGAGGGCGTGTTGGGAAAAACGCTCGGACACGTCGATTTGTAATTTTAAATGCGCATATTTTTCAAGAAAATAATATTATATAGGGTGTTCCATGTGACCGTGGCCAATACCAACTTTCTTATTTCGAATGCAACCCCCTGTATATTATTTATTTTTTGGATTCTTCAGAGAATTCTAGACACAATTTATGCACAATGTCCTATACCTATCTTTAATTATTTCGGAAATATTAAGTGTTTTCAGATTTAGTTCAAAAATCAACGTTTTGAATAAAAAAAATTATTTTATTTCACAAATTCGGTACATCACACTTGAAACCTAATAAGTAATACTGATTATTTCTTAATAATTACAAAAAAAACAAAAAAAAAATATTAACCCAGATAGCACACCATATCCCCAGTATATCCTCTCAATATCCTATTCGTGGCGTATGTCCCAGGACATTGGGAGGATATACGGGGGATGTACAATTGGAGATATCCCTATGATTTAGGGTTCGTATATACCAAGTATGTCCTCTGAGTAACTGCAACCCACATTGAATTTTCGACATTGAGAGGACATACTTGGGATGTACAACTTGGGATATCCCTACGATTTAGGATACGTATATCCCAATTATGTCCTCTAGTAGCTGCGAATGCTGCGATGCAATCCAAGTCAAATTTTTCGAAATACGCCTTCGCGTTAATTGCTGGTTCAAATACCAATAAGAGCCAGAATGTTTATGGGTTTGATCGATGTTGTATCATTTAATAACGAAAAATATCCAACTTGAGGTGTGAAATCGAATCATTCACTTTTTTAATATATCTGGGTGCATATCTGAAAGCTGAGATCAATGAATATCATTTGTGGATTATGAAAAAATCAGAAATAATCTGATAATATAAATAAATAAGAATAGAATAATAAATAAGAAAATTCAATGTAGCAACGTGAATAATGTGATAATATATTATTAGATCATTGATTATCGATCACACAGATTAGGAAGTTATAAGTTTATATTACTTTATGTTCTGTGGCTCATAATCTATGATCGGTCAATCATGGCATTTGACAGATTCTGCGTTGATCGGTATTTTTTTATTTTTTTGCTTCTTTTCTTGACTTGGAGTAATATTAATTATGGGCATCACAAAACACAAGAACTGATGAAATGGTATACTTGTCGTCTTCAGTAAACTCGTTCTGCATTCGTCCATTTCGAAAGTGGATTTTGGCAGTGATTTTGTGCTATATTTTATACTCTGTGGTATGTAAGTATAAAAAATTCATTAACTAGCTAACAAATATAACCTAGGGGTCCAACGACAAAAAGGAGTAATTCAATACATATTTTATATGTTTATTCATTTCCAGCATCAAATACAGTGAGTGGAAGAAATCAAACCAAGAGAATGTGAAATAATGTATACAACAAGCATTGCACACAAAATAATTTGAACATTTGTGAGTTGATCAGGTGCAGTTCGATAAGACAGTATAATATGTGAAACTTTTAAGGTGATCAAAGTATGGTTAAGACTCTGATTATGCAGTGTCACATTATCCTGAGTAGTGTTGGATATTGTACAAGATGTGAAGAAAATAAAACAAAACCTAAAGGAAGCCCAAAAACCAGCAAACGATGAAATATCAACCAATAGACTGAAGGACTTCGGTCGATGCCCTTTTCAGAAAGAATAAAGAACGGTATTATTATTATCATCTAATTATCATGATTCTTTGGATATAACCTTCCCAATGAATAGCTCAGATCTGGAGACATTTAAGATTTTTTTTTAAGTGATGAGCAAATTTTTCATCTAGTCATGAGTTCAATTAATAGTTTGGGTAATTGTCTAGGAGATCGCATAACGCTCTAAATTTTATGAAAAAATCAGTACTCACTAATTTTGGTATAGAAATCACGAATCCGAAGTCAAAAAATGTCGCTCGCTTCTAGTTTTTCCAAAAAAAATTCACAAAATTCTCCGAGGTCACTGAACTTTTCTCGCTGAATTTCACTATTACACTCCATCTCGAACTATTCCCTTGATGGATATTGGTTATAAATGCATCAATATAAAGATTTAAAGCAGTTTTCACTACAAAAATTGCCAGGAATTGTGAAATTACATTCATTTGCTCATTGTTTATTTTCGGCATATATTCGGGCTATTCGGCCATGATGGTTTTGAAGTTCGGAAGAACGACATCTGACAGCAACTTCAGTCTACTACTTTTCAGTGTTGCCGGATCGAAAACATTCCCGATTAGACTGAATAGGAAAAATTCCCTAGGCCCAACTTAGCGAACAGTGAACTTGTTCCAACACATTCCATCATGCAATTGTTTTATTATATTATGTACAATTTATGAGATGGTTAGAAAAGTTATTCAGCAAAGATAACGAGGAGGTGTGGACCAACCCTGCCAGGAAAGGAGAATGGAAAAGAGGAAAGTTTGGGTTATGGAGAGAAGTTGAGAAATTTGGAACACAAGATTCTAGCGGTCGCCCCGCCATGGGTGAAAGCACAAATAAGGCTAATGTACTTGGTTAGGTTAGGTTAGGTTAGTTTAGAACAGTGCCAGTTCGAATCAGAAGAGTTAATTAATTTACTCTTCAGATTCGAACTGGCACTGTCCTAAACTAAACTAACCTAACCTAACCAAGTACTTAATATCTTCTGAACTAAACATTTTTATTAGTTATCAAACCACCTGTGACTAACGCGAATGTGTTCACCCATGGCAGGGCGACCGCTAGAATTTAGTATTTCGAACCAAGCAAGAATAACCTGAACTCGGAAATGGAAATTTGGAATATAATACTTAAAGAAAACTATACTTTAACAACTTATATTGACTAAAAACCAATTTTGAAAATGAATATCCTTCAAAATTTCCCCGGCATAATAGATTCAGGAAATTGACTGGCACTGGCAACCCTGCATGATATAGTGCTGTACGCGTACCCGCGTACGTCAAAAAGGGAAATTGTAAACAATGAGGATATCAATTTATTTTAACAATTCCTGGTAATTTTTGTAACAAAAATTGCTTGAAATCTTTATATTGATGCTTTTATAATCAATAGCTATCAAGGAAATGGTTCCTGATAGAGTGTAATAGCGAAATTCAGCGAGAAAAGTTCAGTGACCTCGAAGAAGTTTATGAATTTTTTTTGGAAAAACTAGAAACTAGCGACCTTTTTTGACTTCGGATTTGTGATTTTCATACTAAAATTAGTAAGTACTGATTTTTTCATGAAATTTAGAGCGTTATGCGATCTCCTAGACAATTACCATAGTTTGTACATCAAGTGATTAAAATGAATTCATGAGTAGAAAGTTCAACCTATGAGCCCTAAGTGTCAATTCATTTTGATGAAGATTTAAATGATAATTTCTTCTCAGAAAAAAAGTATTTTAGGAAATAAGATTAAATGTATTGCTTTGATTAATGGTTGCTAGGTCACTGAGTATTTGATTGTCATCTTACCCTTGATGCTATGTGTTGAATAATGTCCTTTTGAATGGTCAAAATGGGATAACATGAATCAATTTCAGGCGATGTACCAAAAGCTCTGCTTATCGTTCGGTTATCCAAACTGACTTGTAGGCAAAGGATAATCTGTCAGTTTGGATAACCGTAACTAATCAATTTCAAGCGATGGACCAAAAGCTCTGGTTATAGTTACGGTTATCCAAACTGACATAGATGAAAGATAATCTTTCAATTCGGATAACCGTATCTATAACCGGAGCTTTTGGTCCATCGCTTGAAATCACATTTTGTGTTGATAAGTATTTGCAACTGTCTGAATGTCATTTGTCATAATGTTAATGTAACTTGCTGACTTTTAATTTTAGGCCAAAGAGATTGCACAATGCGGAAGAAACACAATAGTTATGAATTTGTAGGAGGGGCAATGACTCCCCCAATCAGTGACAACGGCAATGCAGTTTAACTGGCGAAGAAAAAGAGGAAATTTGGGAGATTGTATATTACAAAATTGATAAATGGTGAGCAAAATAAGTCTGCAATTAATTTATTGTTTCAATTTATTTATTTTGTTTCAGACGCTGATGAAATTGCGAAAATTTCTACACTGAGAAAGACTGTTGCTGGCTGGCTAGAGAGATGTAAAAAGATGATTGAACCCTGTGATAAGTTGAGAAATATGTAGTATCCCTTTTTTTTGTAGGCTTTCTTTTAGAATAAAAATTATTGAAATTACGTACATTGCTTTAGTTTGAATCAGGGATGTCCTATAGTCAACTTGGAACTATATCCCTAAAATATATGCCTATACCGCTGGGGGAATTCCCACTTTTCTAAATAAGTCATCCTCAGGATGTCCTCTTGATAGCTTATGGTCTGTGGAGTATATCCTCCGGATATACAAAAACACCACCTGGGGGATTCCCACTTAGTAACATTCTATATCCTCAGGATATCCTGAGGATGATGTATAGACGAATTCGGATTTCCCTGGGATATACTAATATCCCTGCTCGATAATCCCAAGAACATCCCTAGGATCTTATTGTGCTATCTGGGAATGTCAATGTAGGAAATGTTCAAAATGCTCGCCGCGAACGTTGTGGCCACTTGCTAATCTGGTGTAGAATTGTCTTCTTACGTTACTCAACATTTCTGAAATCACTTAATATTTTTGAAAAAGTTGAAGATAGGTATAGGACATTGTGCATGAATTATGTCTTGAATTTTCTGAAGAATCCAAAAAATAAATAATATACAGGGGGTTACATTTGAAATAAGAAATTTGGTATAGGCCACGGTCGCATGGAGCACCCTATATAATTTTATTTTCTTGAAAACTATGCGCATTTAAAATTACAAATCGACGTGTCCGAGCGTTTTTCCTAACACCCCCTCATTTATTCGTTATCGAATTTATTCCATTTGGCTGTTACACTCTGTATGATAAAATTCAGTAATTGGAATAATGCGGTATTCGGATCGATTTCGTTCATAAAATGAAAAATAAGAATATTCTTACTATGGACTCATTTTCAACCGAATTTAGGTTCTGTATTTCCTCTGTATATAAACAGTATCTACGTATATTTATGTTTTTACCTGAAAGTCTGACTTAGTAGCGTTCGTTATATATCAGCCTAAATAAGAACAATATGTAGTATATGCGTGGCATCTCTGTAAGCATTTACGAAACGAAGATATGCGGTTTTGATTCTGCTGGTGTGAATTTTGATTCAACTTGTATCAATTTTGATATTTTGCTCTTCAGGTGCAAGCCTAGCTGGTGTTTTTTTTATATTAGGGATTTGAAATATCACTATGCTATTCATGAAAGTGATACATGGGTGCAAATTTTGATAATCAGATGAAATCTTGAAAAAACTATCAATTCTCTGAAATGTTTATTTGAAATTTCCCCACGCTGAGCTCATTTTCACCAAAGATGTTATTTTGATATTTTATGCGTTTTGTTACATAAACTTTCATTATATATCTTAATAAAAATGGTGGGATCTCGAATAATTTTTTCATATTCTTGATTCAGCACTTGTTTATAGTATTTTGTATCATAAATCACACGAACAAACATCATATTATAATAATTTCAATAATCCGGATAGGAAATTGAAATGTTGTTGGTAAATTATGTCGATATTTTTTTAAAAGTATAAAGTCAACGTTCACACCAAGATTTTTCTTAGAGTGTATAAACAATTCTTTGAGGATATTCATTCTTGCGTCCTGTCATTGAGTTTTCAAATACTTCTATTTGAAAACTCAAAGGTCCTGTGTAACCGAAAGAGAATTGGTAGCTAAATTATTCCAGCTCAGCAAAGGATATCGAACGATCTCATATTCATATTCAAAAAGGCCTAGTTCTCCTAAAAATTCACATAGGCATATGCACTGGAACTTCAAATGATCTGTGTGAATATATTTCATGAACCAAAAATTTCACTTAGGTCGAATAGGGTAAAAATACTTTGCTGACTGAAATAGAATTATACCGTCAATTTCCGACTTCTAGTAAGAATATGAGACTCATAATGCAAACCTAAGATCTATCGAGGATCGCCTTCTTGCCACCATATTCAAAATTAAAATCCACCCCAATTTGGGGGGTAGTTTATTCTTGTAATTTTTCAAAATAATTTACTGACCGGAGGTTTCCAGTCGAGATATTTCATCAAAACGCTACATTATGATTGAATGTGGCATACTTTTTGTGCCACCATAAAAAAACTCAGATCCGCCCCCGTTTGAGGGTAGTTTATTCTTGTGATTTTTCAGGAATCATTGCTGATCGGAAATTTCCCGTGAAGATATTTGATTGAAACGATGTATTATGACTAACCGTAGCATACTCTTTGTGCCACCATAAAAAATATTCAGATCCACTCCCTATTAAGGGTAGTTTATTCTTGTGATTTTTCGGAAATCCTTGCTGATCGATATTTTCCAGTGGAGATATTTCATTCAAACAAAGTAAAATAATAGCAAATCGGATACCCTCTGTGCCACCATACAAAAATTTCAGGTCCGACTCGTTTAAGGGTAGTTTATCCTCGTAATTTCTCGGAATACTTTGCTGACCGAAAATTTTCAGTGGAGATATTTTATTGAAACAACGTATTATGACTAAACGTAGCATAACCTTGGTGCCACCGTGAAAAAAAATTCAGATCCGCCCCTGTTTAAGGGTAGTTTATTCTTGTGATTTTTCAGGAATCCTTGCTGATCGGAAATTTCCCGTGAAGATATTTGATTGAAACGATGCATTATGACTAACCGTAGCATACTCTTTGTGCCACCATGAAAAATATTCAGATCCACCCCCTATTAAGGGTAGTTTATTCTTGTAATTTTTCGAAAACCCTTGCTGATCGATATTTTCCAGTAGAGATATTTCATCGAAACAAAGTAAAAAAATTGCAAATCAGATACCCTCTGTGCCACCCTACAAAAATTCCAGGTCCGATTCGTTTAAGGGTAGTTTATCCCTGTAATTTCTCGGAATACTTTGCTGACCGAAAATTTTCAGTGGAGATATTTTATTGAAACAACGTATTATAAATAAGCGTAGCATACGCTTGGTGCCACCGTGGAAAAAATTCAGATCCGCCCCTGTTTAAGGGTAGTTTATTCTTGTGATTTTTCAGGAATCCTTGCTGATCGGAAATTTTCCGTATAGATATTCTATTGAAACAACGCATTATGACTAACCGTAGCAAACTCTTTGTGCCATCATAAAAAACATTCAGATCCACCCCCATTAAGGGTAGTTTACGAGGATAAACTACCCTTAAACGAGTCGGACCTGGAATTTTTGTATGGTGGCACAGAGGGTGTCCGATTTGCAATTATTTTACTTTGTTTCAATGAAATATCTCCACTAAAAAATATCGATCAGCAAGGATTTCCGAAAAATCACAAGAATAAACTACCCTTAAACAGGGGCGGATCTGAATTTTTTTTATGGTGGCACCAAGGGTATGCTACGTTTAGTCATAATGCATTGTTTCAATAAAATATCTCCACTGAAAATTTTCGGTCAGCAAAGTATTCCGAGAAGTAACGAGGATAAACTACCCTCAAACAAGTCGGACCTGAAGTTTTCGTATGAAGGCACAGAGGGTATCCGATTTGCAATTATTTCACTTTGTTTCAATGAAATATCTCCATTGGAAAATATGGATCAGCAAGAATTTCCGAAAAATCCGAAGAATAAACTACCCTTAATAGGGGGTGGATCTGAATATTTTTCATGGTGGCACAAAGAGTATGCTACGTTTAGTCATAATGCATCGTTTCAATCAAATATCTTCACGGGAAATTTCCGATCAGCAAGGATTCCTGAAAAATCACAAGAATAAACTACCCTTAATAGGGGGTGGAACTGAATATTTTTTACGGTGGCACCAAGAATGTGCCACGGTTAGTCATAATACATCGTTTCAATCAAATATCTCTACGGGAAATTCCCGATCAGCAAGGATTCCTGAAAAATCACAGGAATAAACTACCCTTAAACAGGGGCGGATTTGAAATTTTTTTACGGCGGCACCAAGCGTATACTACGTTTAGTCATAATACGTTGTTTCAATAAAATATCTTCACTGAAAATTTTCGGTCAGCAAAGTATTCCGAGAAATTACGAGGATAAACTACCCTTAAACGAGTCGGACCTGAAATTTTTGTATGGTGGCACAGAGGGTATCCGATTTGCAATTATTTTACTTTGTTTCAATGAAATATCTCCACTAGAAAATATCGATCAGAAGGGATTTCCGAAAAATCACAAGAATAAACTACCCTTAACGGGGGGTGGATCTGAATATTTTTTACGGTGGCACAAAGGGTATGCTACGGTTAGTCATAATACTTTGTTTCAATCAAATATCTCCACGGGAATTTTCCGATCAGCAAGGATTCCTGAAAAATCACAAGAATAAACTACCCTTAATAGGGGGTGGATCTGAATGTTTTTTATGGTGGCACAAAGAGTATGCTACGGTTAGTCATAATACATCGTTTCAATCAAATATCTCTACGCGAACTTTCCCATCAGCAAGGATTTCTGAAAAATCACAAGAATAAACTACCCTTTAACGGGGGCGGATCTGAATTTTTTTTATGGTGGCACAAAAAGTATGCTATATTTAATCATAATATAGCGTTTCGGTAAAATATCTCAACTGGAAACCTCCGGTCAGCAAATTATTTTGAAAAATTACAAGAATAAACTACCCCCAATTTGGGGTGGATTTGAAATTTGAATATGGTGGCACGAACATATCAATGTACACAACTCAGTTTTAGAGTTTGGTTCAATTAAATATTCTTTAAGGTCGTGATTTAGAGGATTATATTTTGGTCAGCAAATTATCCACACCCGGTCGAATATGCACTGCCAATTTATATTCGAAGAATTGTATAAAGAATATATGCACTGTTCGAAGAGATTAACAAAAACTAAAATCTCTTGTTTACCCATGACGAGCTTTATTAGGGGTCATAAAAGCCGAGTAGTATTTTATGTACCAGAAATATTCTGGTTTAAATAATTGAATAGTGCCATCTAGCGGAATTGGTGTTCTGGTTGAAAGTATCAAACATCCTAAAAGGAGGAAAAATGTCACTGACATCTAGCGGAGCAGTGACCTACTAGCTGTTTCATTGAAATAACAACTTGGCTTTCTATCAGAGCCACCGAATTATATTGAAGTAAACAAAGTTCATAATTCCATATACCTATTATATTTCTCTTTTATTCCTTACTGCATTTAAAATGGTAAGTAGTGTTGGCATTGTATAAAGATAACTTTATCTGATGGTGAAAGTGCTCATTAAGTTGTGGAGTTTTCTAGATTTATAAGTTTCGTTGTCTAATGTTTAGATGGAGGCACGAATGACATGCAGGTACGAATACGGGATATTCAATCTTAGGAGTATACCAACTGGATTTCGTTCGATCATAGAAAGGGATATACATACAACTGGTTCCGATCAGTTCAGTCCATAAGAAATATTGGCCAAATGAATGTTAGAAACTACGGAATTATGGGGCGGATTTCGAGTACACATTGGCAAAAAAAAATGTGAGATTTTTTGTCGTCGTCTCCATAACACTGGCTTAAAATCGCCTCTCTTGAAATTTAAGGGCCAATTGCACCGTATTACAAAACCATAGATTAGGTCCTTAAGCAAGGTTTTGGTACAAAATTATCTTGCACCGTCACGTAATCCTCGTTAAATGGCCTTAACAGACTGTTATATTTAAGCCTACGAATTTGGGGGTTTAAAAGAAGGATTAATGGTAAGCTTCGGAATCTAACCCTACTTTCGAGCGATTTCGTACAAGTTTGACATTTTTCTGGACGTAACCTCCAGTTTGTTTACGTTTTTTGTTTGTTTACATTGGACATTGATGGAGAACTCCTACGAGTTGATAATCAAATTTTGATTAAAAGTGGTTGATTTTCAGATGATATTTATGAAAAATGATATAGGGAGAAACTGGCATCAGTAGGCATTGATTCGTATGTTTTAAAGCATGAAGAATTAACACCAGTATTCCATTGAGTTCGTAAACTTAATGGTATTTCTATAAGCCTTCAACTATTTGAAATGAAAAAGTTACAATGATATGCTCATTTATTTCCAAGAGCGAATAGCAGAATGAAATAGAAGACATATTTGGAATGAGAAAACATAGTTTCATGAAGATTCTTCAGTACTATTTCATTCAGTGATATATTACGTGGAAAGCTATCATGTACTACTTCATTATTGTGCAGGTGCTGTCTCTGTGCTATCATTATCCTCTATTATATATTAATTGGACTCAAAATATAACCACAAACGAATTAATGTGAAAGAAATTGCATCCTCGTGTTAGACAATCTTCAAACGTACACCTTTGTCAATCCATCCATGATACTTCAATATTTATATAGAATACTTTTTAGTCTGCGGATCCACATCAGAGTTTTCATTATCTTCGACCAAAAATTAACTCAATTCACAATATACTTATTACAAACAAAATAATTTAATAGAAAGTCTACTCTTAGGTGAGCCGTTCCTTATCGGAAAGTTGTTTCGGATAAATCAATACTATTCATTTATTCATCTTACAAACGCCAGGATTGAAATTCCATGCAAAAACTTAAATCTTGAGATATTACAAAATATGAGTTTACTTGAATATATGACTATAAATTTGAATAAGGTTTAAAGCCTGATGCAGAGGTAAGAGCACAAGTCTGTGGATAATTTCTTCTCAGAAAAAAAGTATTTTAGGAAATAAGATTAAATGTATTGCTTTGATTAATGGTTGCTAGGTCACTGAGTATTTGATTGTCATCTTACCCTTGATGCTATGTGTTGAATAATGTCCTTTTGAATGGTCAAAATGGGATAACATGAATCAATTTCAGGCGATGTACCAAAAGCTCTGCTTATCGTTCGGTTATCCAAACTGACTTGTAGGCAAAGGATAATCTGTCAGTTTGGATAACCGTAACTAATCAATTTCAAGCGATGGACCAAAAGCTCTGGTTATAGTTACGGTTATCCAAACTGACATAGATGAAAGATAATCTTTCAATTCGGATAACCGTATCTATAACCGGAGCTTTTGGTCCATCGCTTGAAATCACATTTTGTGTTGATAAGTATTTGCAACTGTCTGAATGTCATTTGTCATAATGTTAATGTAACTTGCTGACTTTTAATTTTAGGCCAAAGAGATTGCACAATGCGGAAGAAACACAATAGTTATGAATTTGTAGGAGGGGCAATGACTCCCCCAATCAGTGACAACGGCAATGCAGTTTAACTGGCGAAGAAAAAGAGGAAATTTGGGAGATTGTATATTACAAAATTGATAAATGGTGAGCAAAATAAGTCTGCAATTAATTTATTGTTTCAATTTATTTATTTTGTTTCAGACGCTGATGAAATTGCGAAAATTTCTACACTGAGAAAGACTGTTGCTGGCTGGCTAGAGAGATGTAAAAAGATGATTGAACCCTGTGATAAGTTGAGAAATATGTAGTATCCCTTTTTTTTGTAGGCTTTCTTTTAGAATAAAAATTATTGAAATTACGTACATTGCTTTAGTTTGAATCAGGGATGTCCTATAGTCAACTTGGAACTATATCCCTAAAATATATGCCTATACCGCTGGGGGAATTCCCACTTTTCTAAATAAGTCATCCTCAGGATGTCCTCTTGATAGCTTATGGTCTGTGGAGTATATCCTCCGGATATACAAAAACACCACCTGGGGGATTCCCACTTAGTAACATTCTATATCCTCAGGATATCCTGAGGATGATGTATAGACGAATTCGGATTTCCCTGGGATATACTAATATCCCTGCTCGATAATCCCAAGAACATCCCTAGGATCTTATTGTGCTATCTGGGAATGTCAATGTAGGAAATGTTCAAAATGCTCGCCGCGAACGTTGTGGCCACTTGCTAATCTGGTGTAGAATTGTCTTCTTACGTTACTCAACATTTCTGAAATCACTTAATATTTTTGAAAAAGTTGAAGATAGGTATAGGACATTGTGCATGAATTATGTCTTGAATTTTCTGAAGAATCCAAAAAATAAATAATATACAGGGGGTTACATTTGAAATAAGAAATTTGGTATAGGCCACGGTCGCATGGAGCACCCTATATAATTTTATTTTCTTGAAAACTATGCGCATTTAAAATTACAAATCGACGTGTCCGAGCGTTTTTCCTAACACCCCCTCATTTATTCGTTATCGAATTTATTCCATTTGGCTGTTACACTCTGTATGATAAAATTCAGTAATTGGAATAATGCGGTATTCGGATCGATTTCGTTCATAAAATGAAAAATAAGAATATTCTTACTATGGACTCATTTTCAACCGAATTTAGGTTCTGTATTTCCTCTGTATATAAACAGTATCTACGTATATTTATGTTTTTACCTGAAAGTCTGACTTAGTAGCGTTCGTTATATATCAGCCTAAATAAGAACAATATGTAGTATATGCGTGGCATCTCTGTAAGCATTTACGAAACGAAGATATGCGGTTTTGATTCTGCTGGTGTGAATTTTGATTCAACTTGTATCAATTTTGATATTTTGCTCTTCAGGTGCAAGCCTAGCTGGTGTTTTTTTTATATTAGGGATTTGAAATATCACTATGCTATTCATGAAAGTGATACATGGGTGCAAATTTTGATAATCAGATGAAATCTTGAAAAAACTATCAATTCTCTGAAATGTTTATTTGAAATTTCCCCACGCTGAGCTCATTTTCACCAAAGATGTTATTTTGATATTTTATGCGTTTTGTTACATAAACTTTCATTATATATCTTAATAAAAATGGTGGGATCTCGAATAATTTTTTCATATTCTTGATTCAGCACTTGTTTATAGTATTTTGTATCATAAATCACACGAACAAACATCATATTATAATAATTTCAATAATCCGGATAGGAAATTGAAATGTTGTTGGTAAATTATGTCGATATTTTTTTAAAAGTATAAAGTCAACGTTCACACCAAGATTTTTCTTAGAGTGTATAAACAATTCTTTGAGGATATTCATTCTTGCGTCCTGTCATTGAGTTTTCAAATACTTCTATTTGAAAACTCAAAGGTCCTGTGTAACCGAAAGAGAATTGGTAGCTAAATTATTCCAGCTCAGCAAAGGATATCGAACGATCTCATATTCATATTCAAAAAGGCCTAGTTCTCCTAAAAATTCACATAGGCATATGCACTGGAACTTCAAATGATCTGTGTGAATATATTTCATGAACCAAAAATTTCACTTAGGTCGAATAGGGTAAAAATACTTTGCTGACTGAAATAGAATTATACCGTCAATTTCCGACTTCTAGTAAGAATATGAGACTCATAATGCAAACCTAAGATCTATCGAGGATCGCCTTCTTGCCACCATATTCAAAATTAAAATCCACCCCAATTTGGGGGGTAGTTTATTCTTGTAATTTTTCAAAATAATTTGCTGACCGGAGGTTTCCAGTCGAGATATTTCATCAAAACGCTACATTATGATTGAATGTGGCATACTTTTTGTGCCACCATAAAAAAACTCAGATCCGCCCCCGTTTGAGGGTAGTTTATTCTTGTGATTTTTCAGGAATCATTGCTGATCGGAAATTTCCCGTGAAGATATTTGATTGAAACGATGTATTATGACTAACCGTAGCATACTCTTTGTGCCACCATAAAAAATATTCAGATCCACTCCCTATTAAGGGTAGTTTATTCTTGTGATTTTTCGGAAATCCTTGCTGATCGATATTTTCCAGTGGAGATATTTCATTCAAACAAAGTAAAATAATAGCAAATCGGATACCCTCTGTGCCACCATACAAAAATTTCAGGTCCGACTCGTTTAAGGGTAGTTTATCCTCGTAATTTCTCGGAATACTTTGCTGACCGAAAATTTTCAGTGGAGATATTTTATTGAAACAACGTATTATGACTAAACGTAGCATAACCTTGGTGCCACCGTGAAAAAAAATTCAGATCCGCCCCTGTTTAAGGGTAGTTTATTCTTGTGATTTTTCAGGAATCCTTGCTGATCGGAAATTTCCCGTGAAGATATTTGATTGAAACGATGCATTATGACTAACCGTAGCATACTCTTTGTGCCACCATGAAAAATATTCAGATCCACCCCCTATTAAGGGTAGTTTATTCTTGTAATTTTTCGAAAACCCTTGCTGATCGATATTTTCCAGTAGAGATATTTCATCGAAACAAAGTAAAAAAATTGCAAATCAGATACCCTCTGTGCCACCCTACAAAAATTCCAGGTCCGATTCGTTTAAGGGTAGTTTATCCCTGTAATTTCTCGGAATACTTTGCTGACCGAAAATTTTCAGTGGAGATATTTTATTGAAACAACGTATTATGAATAAGCGTAGCATACGCTTGGTGCCACCGTGGAAAAAATTCAGATCCGCCCCTGTTTAAGGGTAGTTTATTCTTGTGATTTTTCAGGAATCCTTGCTGATCGGAAATTTTCCGTATAGATATTCTATTGAAACAACGCATTATGACTAACCGTAGCAAACTCTTTGTGCCATCATAAAAAACATTCAGATCCACCCCCATTAAGGGTAGTTTACGAGGATAAACTACCCTTAAACGAGTCGGACCTGGAATTTTTGTATGGTGGCACAGAGGGTGTCCGATTTGCAATTATTTTACTTTGTTTCAATGAAATATCTCCACTAAAAAATATCGATCAGCAAGGATTTCCGAAAAATCACAAGAATAAACTACCCTTAAACAGGGGCGGATCTGAATTTTTTTTATGGTGGCACCAAGGGTATGCTACGTTTAGTCATAATGCATTGTTTCAATAAAATATCTCCACTGAAAATTTTCGGTCAGCAAAGTATTCCGAGAAGTAACGAGGATAAACTACCCTCAAACAAGTCGGACCTGAAGTTTTCGTATGAAGGCACAGAGGGTATCCGATTTGCAATTATTTCACTTTGTTTCAATGAAATATCTCCATTGGAAAATATGGATCAGCAAGAATTTCCGAAAAATCCGAAGAATAAACTACCCTTAATAGGGGGTGGATCTGAATATTTTTCATGGTGGCACAAAGAGTATGCTACGTTTAGTCATAATGCATCGTTTCAATCAAATATCTTCACGGGAAATTTCCGATCAGCAAGGATTCCTGAAAAATCACAAGAATAAACTACCCTTAATAGGGGGTGGAACTGAATATTTTTTACGGTGGCACCAAGAATGTGCCACGGTTAGTCATAATACATCGTTTCAATCAAATATCTCTACGGGAAATTCCCGATCAGCAAGGATTCCTGAAAAATCACAGGAATAAACTACCCTTAAACAGGGGCGGATTTGAAATTTTTTTACGGCGGCACCAAGCGTATACTACGTTTAGTCATAATACGTTGTTTCAATAAAATATCTTCACTGAAAATTTTCGGTCAGCAAAGTATTCCGAGAAATTACGAGGATAAACTACCCTTAAACGAGTCGGACCTGAAATTTTTGTATGGTGGCACAGAGGGTATCCGATTTGCAATTATTTTACTTTGTTTCAATGAAATATCTCCACTAGAAAATATCGATCAGAAGGGATTTCCGAAAAATCACAAGAATAAACTACCCTTAACGGGGGGTGGATCTGAATATTTTTTACGGTGGCACAAAGGGTATGCTACGGTTAGTCATAATACTTTGTTTCAATCAAATATCTCCACGGGAATTTTCCGATCAGCAAGGATTCCTGAAAAATCACAAGAATAAACTACCCTTAATAGGGGGTGGATCTGAATGTTTTTTATGGTGGCACAAAGAGTATGCTACGGTTAGTCATAATACATCGTTTCAATCAAATATCTCTACGCGAACTTTCCCATCAGCAAGGATTTCTGAAAAATCACAAGAATAAACTACCCTTTAACGGGGGCGGATCTGAATTTTTTTTATGGTGGCACAAAAAGTATGCTATATTTAATCATAATATAGCGTTTCGGTAAAATATCTCAACTGGAAACCTCCGGTCAGCAAATTATTTTGAAAAATTACAAGAATAAACTACCCCCAATTTGGGGTGGATTTGAAATTTGAATATGGTGGCACGAACATATCAATGTACACAACTCAGTTTTAGAGTTTGGTTCAATTAAATATTCTTTAAGGTCGTGATTTAGAGGATTATATTTTGGTCAGCAAATTATCCACACCCGGTCGAATATGCACGGGTGTGGATAATTTGCTGACCAAAATATAATCCTCTAAATCACGACCTTAAAGAATATTTAATTGAACCAAACTCTAAAACTGAGTTGTGTACATTGATATGTTCGTGCCACCACATTCAAATTTCAAATCCACCCCAAATTGGGGGTAGTTTATTCTTGTAATTTTTCAAAATAATTTGCTGACCGAAGGTTTCCAGTTGGGATATTTTATCGAAACGCTCTATTATGATTAAATATAGCATACTTTTTGTGCCACCATAAAAAAAATTCAGATCCGCCCCCGTTAGAGGGTAGTTTATTCCTGTGATTTTTCAGAAATCCTTGCTGATGGGAAATTTCCTGTAGAGATATTTGATTGAAACGATGTATTATGACTAACCGTAGCATTTCTTTTGTGCCACCGTAAAAAATTTTCAGATCCACCCCCTATTAAGGGTAGTTTATTCTTGGGGTTTTTCAGGAATCCTTGCTGATCGGAAAACTCCCGCGGAGATATTTGATTGAAACGAAGTATTATGACTAACCGTAGCATACCCTTTGTGCCACCGTAAAAAATATTCAGATCCACCCCCTATTAAGGGTAGTTTATTCTTGTGATTTTTCAGAAATCCTTTCTGATCGATATTTTCTAGTGGAGATATTTCATTGAAACAAAGTAAAACAATTGCAAATCGGATACCCTCTTTGCCACCATACAAAAATTTCAAATCCGCCCCTGTTTAAGGGTAGTTCATTCTTGTGATTTTTCAGGAATCCTTGCTGATCGGGAATTTCCCGTGAGGATATTTGATTGAAACAATGTATTATGACTGACCGTAGCATATTCTTGGTGCCACCGTAAAAAATATTCAGATCCACCCCCTATTAAGGGTAGTTTATTCTTGTGATTTTTCAGGAATCCTTGCTGATCCGAAATTTCCCGTGGAGATATTTGATTGAAACAATGTATTATGACTAACCGTAGCAAATTCTTGGTGCCACCATGAAAAATATTTAGATCCAATCCCTATTAAGGGTAGTTTATTCCTGTGATTTTTCGGAAATCCGTGCTGATCCATATTTTCCACTAGAGATATTTCATTGAAACAAAGTAAAATAGTTGCAAATCGGATACCCTCTGTGCCACCATACAAAAATTCCAGGTCCGACTCGTTTAAGGGTAGTTTATCGTCGTAATTTCTCGGAATACTTTGCTGACCGAAAATTTTCAGTGGAGATATTTTATTGAAACAACGTATTATGGCTAAACGTAGCATAAGCTTGGTGCCGCCGTAAAAAAAATTCAGATCCGCCCCTGTTTAAGGGTAGTTTATTCTTGTGATTTTTCAGGAATCCTTGCTGATCGGAAAGTTCCCGTGGAGATATTTGATTGAAACGATGTATTATGACTTTCCGTAGCATACTCTTTGTGCCACCATAAAAAACATTCAGATCCACCCCCTATTAAGGGTAGTTTATTCCTGCGATTTTTCAGGAATCCTTGCTGATCCGAAATTTCCCGTGAAGATATTTGATTGAAACGATGTATTATGACTAACCGTAGCATATTCTTGGTGCCACCATAAAAAATATTCAGATCCACCCCCTATTAAGGGTTGTTTATTCCTCGGATTTTTCGGAAATCCTTGCTGATCGATATTTTCCACTGGAGATATTTCATTGAAACAGAGTAAAATAATTGCTAATCGAATACCCTCTGTGCCACCGTACAAAAATTGCAGGTATGACTCGTTTAAGGGTAGTTTATCCTCGTAATTTCTCGGAATACTTTGCTGACCGAAAATTTTCAGTGGGGATATTTGATTGAAACGATGTATTATGACTAACCGTAGCATATTCTTGGTGCCACCATAAAACATATTCAGATCCACCCCCTATTAAGGGTAGTTTATTCTTGTGATTTTTCAGGAATCCTTGCTGATCGGAAATTTCCCGTGAAGATATTTTATTGAAACGATGTATTATGACAAACCGTAGCATACTCTTTGTGCCACCATAAAAAATATTCAGATCCAACCCCTATTAAGGGTAGTTTATTCTTGTGATTTTTCGGAAATCCTTGCTGATCGATATTTTCCAGTAGAGATAATTCATTGAAACAAGGTAAAATAATTGCAATTTGAATACCCTCGGTGCCACCATACAAACATTTCAGGTCCGACTCGTTCAAGGGTAGTTTATCCTTGTAATTTCTCGGAATACTTTGCTGACCGAAAATTTTCAGTAGAGATGTTTTATTGAAACAACGTATTATGACTGAACGTAACATACGCTTGGTGCCACCGTGAAAAAAATTCGAATCTGCCCCTGTTTAAGGGTAGTTTATTCCTGTGATTTTTCAGGAATCCTGCTGATGAGTATTCTACGGTTGTAACATTCAAAAGTTACAAGTACGAAAGAATACTAAATGCGCCCGCGCCAATACGTACAGCCATCGCTTCATCTGGGTCTCAAAATTTGTGGAAATCAGAATGGAGATTTTGTACTGTGCTGATTGTTATCTTTACTGCCAGCTACGAAATATCGTATATCTATGAATACCATTTATCTACCTGCAAGAGTGCTTGTATCATATCTCAGTAAGTAGATTTCAAAAATTTTTAGTTTCAATTTTAATTTCACGTTCCTTTTCTAATAGCTGAATTTTTTTAAAGGCTAAGAACTGATATCTTGTCATCAGCCGACATTTTGTTCTTTCCGTTAGTCTTCCTCCTATATAAGGGGTGAGTCTTTTTTATTATGGCTTAGATCAGAAGTTTTTTTATTAATGCATTCATAAATCTTGATTGATATTGTATTATCATTAGGGACTTAGGAAATTACCTACATATCTTGGAAATTTGGAAGTGGCTTTTATGAGAAGGGACCTTAATCAGATCTGTATTCATTTGTTTTCAAGGAAGGATCTGGAGACACAGAGGGTATCCGATTTGCAATTATTTCACTTTGTTTGAATGAAATATCTCCACTGGAAAATATCGATCAGCAAGGATTTTCGAAAAATCACAGGAATAAACTACCCTTAATAGGGGGTGGATCTGAATATTTTTTAGGGTGGCACAAAGAGTATGCTACGGTAAGTCATAATACATCGTTTCAATCAAATATCTTCACGGGAAATTTCCGATCAGCAAGGATTCCTGAAAAATCACAAGAATAAACTACCCTTAAACAGGGGCGGATCTGAATTTTTTTTACGGTGGTACCAAGCTTATGCTACGTTTAGTCATAATACGTTGTTTCAATAAAATATCTCCACTGAAAATTTTCGGTCAGCAATGTATTCCGAGAAATTACGAGGATAAACTGCCCTTAAACGAGTCGGACCTGAAATTTTTGTATGGTGGCACAGAGGGTATCCGATTTGCAATTATTTTACTTTGTTTCGATGAAATATCTCTACTGGAAAATATCGATCAGCAAGTATTTCCGAAAAATCACAAGAATAAACTACCCTTAATAGGGGGTGGATCTGAATATTTTTTAGGGTGGCACAAAGAGTGTGCTACGGTTAGTCATAGTACTTCGTTTCAATTAAATATCTCCACGGGAATTTTCTGATCAGCAAGGATTCCTGAAAAATCACACGAATAAACTACCCTTAATAGGGGGTGGATCTGAATGTTTTTTATGGTGGCACGAAGAGTATGCTACGGAAAGTCATAATACATCGTTTCAATCAAATATCTTTACGGCAAATATCCGATCAGCAAGCATTCCTGAAAAATCACAAGAATAAACTACCCTTAAACAGGGGCGGCTCTGAATTTTTTTCACGGTGGCACCAAGCTTATGCTACGTTTAGTCATAATACGTTGTTTCAATAAAATATCTCCACTGAAAATTTTCGGTCAGCAAAGTATTCCGAGAAATTACGAGGATAAACTACCCTTAAACGAGTCGGACCTGAAATTTTTGTATGGTGGCACAGAGGGTATCCGATTTGCAATTATTTTACTTTGTTTCGATGAAATATCTCTACTGGAAAATATCGATCAGCAAGGATTTCCGAAAAATCACAAGAATAAACTACCCTTAATAGGGGGTGGATCTGATAATTTTTTACGGTGGCACAAAGGGTATGCTACGGTTAGTCATAACACATCGTTTCAATCAAATATCTTCACGGGAAATTTCCGATCAGCAAGGATTCCTGAAAAATCACAAGAATAAACTACCCTTAATAGGGGGTGAATCTGAATATTTTTTATGGTGGCACGAAGAGTATGCTACAGTTAGTCATATAACATTGTTTCAATAAAATATCTCCACGGGAAATTTCCGATCAGCAAGGATTCCTGAAAAATCACAAGAATAAACTACCCTCAAACGGGGGCGGATCTGAATTTTTTTTATGGTGGCACAAAAAGTATGCCACATTCAATCATAATGTAGCGTTTCGATAAAATATCTCGACTGGAAACCTCTGGTCAGCAAATTATTTTGAAAAATTACAAGAATAAACTACCCCCAAATTGGGGTGGATTTTAATTTTGAATATGGTGGCAAGAATGCGATCCTCGATAGATCTTAGGTTTGCATTATGAGTCTCATATTCTTACTAGAAGTCTGAAATTGACGGTATAATTCTATTTCAGTCAGCAAAGTATTTTTACCCAATATGCACTGCCAATTTATATTCGAAGAATTGTATAAAGAATATATGCACTGTTCGAAGAGATTAACAAAAACTAAAATCTCTTGTTTACCCATGACGAGCTTTATTAGGGGTCATAAAAGCCGAGTAGTATTTTATGTACCAGAAATATTCTGGTTTAAATAATTGAATAGTGCCATCTAGCGGAATTGGTGTTCTGGTTGAAAGTATCAAACATCCTAAAAGGAGGAAAAATGTCACTGACATCTAGCGGAGCAGTGACCTACTAGCTGTTTCATTGAAATAACAACTTGGCTTTCTATCAGAGCCACCGAATTATATTGAAGTAAACAAAGTTCATAATTCCATATACCTATTATATTTCTCTTTTATTCCTTACTGCATTTAAAATGGTAAGTAGTGTTGGCATTGTATAAAGATAACTTTATCTGATGGTGAAAGTGCTCATTAAGTTGTGGAGTTTTCTAGATTTATAAGTTTCGTTGTCTAATGTTTAGATGGAGGCACGAATGACATGCAGGTACGAATACGGGATATTCAATCTTAGGAGTATACCAACTGGATTTCGTTCGATCATAGAAAGGGATATACATACAACTGGTTCCGATCAGTTCAGTCCATAAGAAATATTGGCCAAATGAATGTTAGAAACTACGGAATTATGGGGCGGATTTCGAGTACACATTGGCAAAAAAAAATGTGAGATTTTTTGTCGTCGTCTCCATAACACTGGCTTAAAATCGCCTCTCTTGAAATTTAAGGGCCAATTGCACCGTATTACAAAACCATAGATTAGGTCCTTAAGCAAGGTTTTGGTACAAAATTATCTTGCACCGTCACGTAATCCTCGTTAAATGGCCTTAACAGACTGTTATATTTAAGCCTACGAATTTGGGGGTTTAAAAGAAGGATTAATGGTAAGCTTCGGAATCTAACCCTACTTTCGAGCGATTTCGTACAAGTTTGACATTTTTCTGGACGTAACCTCCAGTTTGTTTACGTTTTTTGTTTGTTTACATTGGACATTGATGGAGAACTCCTACGAGTTGATAATCAAATTTTGATTAAAAGTGGTTGATTTTCAGATGATATTTATGAAAAATGATATAGGGAGAAACTGGCATCAGTAGGCATTGATTCGTATGTTTTAAAGCATGAAGAATTAACACCAGTATTCCATTGAGTTCGTAAACTTAATGGTATTTCTATAAGCCTTCAACTATTTGAAATGAAAAAGTTTCAATGATATGCTCATTTATTTCCAAGAGCGAATAGCAGAATGAAATAGAAGACATATTTGGAATGAGAAAACATAGTTTCATGAAGATTCTTCAGTACTATTTCATTCAGTGATATATTACGTGGAAAGCTATCATGTACTACTTCATTATTGTGCAGGTGCTGTCTCTGTGCTATCATTATCCTCTATTATATATTAATTGGACTCAAAATATAACCACAAACGAATTAATGTGAAAGAAATTGCATCCTCGTGTTAGACAATCTTCAAACGTACACCTTTGTCAATCCATCCATGATACTTCAATATTTATATAGAATACTTTTTAGTCTGCGGATCCACATCAGAGTTTTCATTATCTTCGACCAAAAATTAACTCAATTCACAATATACTTATTACAAACAAAATAATTTAATAGAAAGTCTACTCTTAGGTGAGCCGTTCCTTATCGGAAAGTTGTTTCGGATAAATCAATACTATTCATTTATTCATCTTACAAACGCCAGGATTGAAATTCCATGCAGAAACTTAAATCTTGAGATATTACAAAATATGAGTTTACTTGAGTATATGACTATAAATTTGAATAAGGTTTAAAGCCTGATGCAGAGGTAAGAGCACAAGTCTGTGGTAAGAGATCCCTATAGTCTTAATGATAATAAACAAGTCAGGAACATTACATGCAATATTTTTATGGAAGCTATAAAGTCTGTCATATATATTTTTTCGTTAGGTTTTTCAATAGATGCATCTTGATTTTTCATAACTTATGGAAATATGGTAGTAGTAACGCATAATAATGGGTTTCATCTTTTGAATTAAAATATTTCTTCAATTAGGGTTAAAATAAACAACATGAAGCTAGTCACAAGTACCAATTCATGAGAAAGTAACCAGATTTGTAGATTAATTTTAATCTAGTTACATTCAGCCTCGGTGCAAGCCGAATATTTAAAGCAGAGTTTAATAAGTTTATCGTTGCTTAACTAACTGTAGCTTAAGACGAAAGCGGTGCAATTGGCCCTAAGGCGATTAATCTGAAGGCCCATCATAAACGAAAACTTCAGAATGCAAAATTTCAGTGGAATTTAACGGATAATTAAAGATATATAAGAATAAAAAAATTTCATGATTTTTCAATAAATCTTCCAGAAAAAATCCACTAAAATAATTCAATGTGATTGGAAAAGCACTGATGTGAGTTCCGGAGCTTTCACTTTTTCAAATTCGTTGCCAGATCACCTAATCACGTATTGACTTCGCAAACTCAGTTTCACTTCTTAATGGAAAAATTGGGCGATCTTCTTCACACTCATTTTCTATAGGGGTACAGCGTGGTTTCGGTTTGTCCAAATGTCTGTAATTTTCGAATTTTGGCCGGAAATGGTCTCAAACAACTAGGTTGGAATCACTGATGATTGATCTGGTGTCAAAATCGATTCTGTCCGTCCAACCGTGGACACGATTACTGTCAAACGAGGTAAGCTAGTAGGAAAGATTACGGGCGTACGGATAATTCTATCGAACTGGGTTGTATTTCAAAATGCGACGGTTAAGTTCGTTGATGGGCATAATCGGCCAAACGGTTGCGGAACAATAGACGTTTGAAATTTCGAGGTTATTCCGCAGATGTTTCGAAAACTACTGACGAGATTGGATTGAAGCTTGGCAGTTAGTTGGAGTAAAACTCGCAACTTTTCGCAGAATTTTGTTGATATCGTGCTATCAGTGAATTGAAAAAAATTGATTTCGAAATTTTTTATGAAAACTATTTACCATACACGAAAACAAACTCTGCTCGGACCTTGATCTTCATATGCTACAGCTGAGTGTCAAATTTGAGTTTGATACGATAATAATTTCTGGAGATATTGGGAAAAATATGTCAAATTTCGTGGATTTTTCCTCGGTATCGTTGTTTTCCCGAAATAACTCAAAAACTACTAATTCAATCATGATTTTACCTGGCGCCTAGTTTGAAAGTGCTGTGAATCAATTTTATACAGAATTTTGTGATGATCGGGGTATAGAACAATTTGAAAAAAAAAATTTCAATATTTCATATATTCCTGCAATCGTCTGATCATATTTTCCGCACAAAATTCTGTATGAACTTTTAAGCTGTCATTCTTCAATCAAATACCGGATTTCAATTCCATCTTTTGAATGGGTATATCTGCGGAATCATTGGGTGGATTTTACTCATTTACGAATTAGCCTGAAACCTACTCTACAAATATCGAGTCGTCTAGTTCGAAAGTTATTGTGCTTAGGGCCGAAGTAGCCGCTGATTGTATAAACAATGAATTACTTCTGAAAGAATCTAGTAAAAAACTCTGAAAATTGTAAAGGGTGGATAGGCGAATTCGCAAAATCAACCATATACGCAGATATAGGTACAGGGTGGACGCTTTTGAATGGGAAGTCCTATTTCTGTACTAGATAGACGAAAACTGATGTCGGTGTAGGCCCAATTATCATGAAAAACTCTTAAGCGAAAACCGCAATTCATAGGTGTCACCATTACATATATATTTTGTCCCAATAAATCCGATAAATATCCGATCTAAACTAAAATTTCATGTAATATTGTAGTATAGTGAAATTTGATGAATGAATAGTTTTCCAAACAAAAAACTTCCACTCGTATGATCCTACTGAATTTGATCGCGTTAGTTCTTCTTCCTTCTCGAGATATCGAAGAACTCAACTCAAAATTTCAAATGACTTGAGTTATTTTCCATCTCGAAAAATAAATATTCGATCGAAATGAAATTTGAAGGTCTGTTGATAAATGTTGACTTCAATGTTTGTGCCGAATTTCATGGGAGTCTGCTGAATAATTGCCGAAAAATATTTGGATAACGATCCTCACGTAATTTCGCATAAGGATGGGCATCGGTAATCTACAGCCATGTATTTACGAAGTTTCAATCTGACCGCGTCAGTACCGCAACATTTCAAATATCATCGAAATTTGACATATTTGTTGTTGTTGAATTGGAGAAGAATTGCTGAATGTTGATCCCAATGTGCCATATCTCGTAGAAATCTGATTGATAGTTTCCGAGAAATGTTCGAAAAATCGTTCAAACGTGAAGAAATAAAAAAATTTCAAAAATTTTTCGAAGAATTTTTATCAGATTTTGCCGAAATTCGGCACAGACCTTATAGTCACTATTTAACAACAGTGTTTAAATTTCAGGTTTCATTTCATAAGATCGCTACATCTTACCATAAGGAAGTGAAACTGCGATATGCGGGGTCAATACATGAACACGTGACGGCTTAGGTGACGAATTTGAACAGGCGCCTAAAAGCTCCAGGATGACCTCGAGTTTGTACTTTTCAAGAATTTCCAACCTAATACTGAAGTTCTGGCTTTTCAGATACAACTTTTTGAAATTTTCACGGGAGGCCTAGGTCCGATTCCCAGCTGAGATATATAGAAATATTTTTTCAAAATAGCGAAAAATACCAATCTGATCAGTTTTTTTCGAAAAGAATTGGCCCGAAGATTTGTGAAGCTGTTAGATATCAGCAACTGAGAAAACGAAAACAACTTGAAAAATAGAGACCTATATACCAAATTGCGAATCATTCATACTCGACCATTGAAAATCACATCAGATATCTGGATAATACAAAAATTGTTATGACGAAACCAGATAATCTGAAAAAAAACTTAGATAGTTATGCTGTTATGATAGTTATGCATGCAAACTAGAGAAAATATAATAATTTCGCCAATTATTTCATGGACATTGACCATATTTATCAGAATTAACTGAAAAATGAAGTATAATTGAAAAGGTTCATGTTTTCTAGTGGTAAGGATCGACTGAATCATTCAGAAAAAAGTGGTGTATATAAACTTTTCTGTGACGAATGCCCTGCATTTTATATTGGTCAGACCGGTCGTTCTCTCAAAGTCAGAGAGGAAGAACATAAGCAGTCAATTCTTCAAAACAAATCCACAACTGGCTTCTCCACACATTGTATAACTTGCAACCATTTGATAGATTTTAATAAAACAACAATCTTACATGAAGGAGCGAAAGGAAAAAGGCTAGACCTTCTAGAAATTTTAGAAATATCATCGGCACATAAACAAAAACTACCAATTGTTAATGATCAATTGGAGTTCCGCTTATCTCCGGTGTTAACATCTGTAATGTGATGTATATTTGTGTAGTCCTATGTATTTTCGTTTCAGTTTTGATAATGGGATAAAACCAGAACATGCATGTCAACAAGATATTTTAAATTAAAAATTGTGTACGTAGTCAAGTGTTTTATTTGTTTTAATATGAGAAGGTTCATATCAAGGGCATCAATTTGACAAAAGTCTTGAAATACGAATTTATTGAAAGAAAATAATTCTGCAAATTTTTTCCTTATTGTCGGATGAGGGAATAATAGTTCACTTCGTTGATCGTTTGCATTATTTGAATAGTGTGCAATAAGCCACTTCTTTTCTAGAAACTCAGAAACTGCCCTGACAAATAGTTTGAATCTAGCAATCCGATAAAGAGTTTTCTATAAATGACAATTTTTATTTGATTTCAATAGTTTTTTTTCAGATATCGGAGGTGAAAACCAATAAAACAACTGTAAAATATTACAAATATTGAATAATATCGCAATTACTATCGGGTCCAATAGTATGCGCCTCAAGACTTGCTATTAGGTTTATTTCTAGTACCTGCATGAACTACACTAACTCCACTGACCAATTCTAAGTGCAGCTGAGTGTAGTTGAGTTTAGGAACAAATAATAGAATCTGTGAAGTAAGTGAAGTTCAATCTGTTCTATGATTCTCGCAGAACACAAATATGATACATGATTTTACGCAAATCCAAGATGACAGGATTCAATGCTTCTTTTGTTTTCGCTCCCATTTCGAGGTGATGTTTTTTTGTGAAGTTTTTCTGAAGTTGTCACGGAAAAAAAATCATTTTCAATGATGATATGATGAAAACGAATTTCGTCCACAAATAACCACACATACAGAACAAAACATGTCCAACCAGGAACCAGTGACAACAGATGTCTATGATGATGAATTATACTTAAGCATAATCATCACAGAAGATCAATCATGATCATTGGTAGCTTTTTGAACAATGCTGATGTACAGATTGTGCAGAATTTCGGGATGATCATTTCATTCATTTTCGTTGTCAAAGCAGTCATCTTCTAACGTATTGATCTCACCAAACGCAGCTTTACCTCCGGATGCAAATAAATATTTGACGAAGTTCTGTTCATATGGTCCTCACAAAATTTTGAATGAATCGACAAGTTTTCATTTTTCGATCGAGTACTAGATTTCAATTCTTTCCAATTTTTACGCTCTTGTTCTAGGGAACAGCGCGTTATCATTTCATCACGATGTCTGTAATTTTCGGATTTTGAGCCGAAATTGGTCTCAAACGACTAGGCTGGACTCACTGATGAAGAATCCGTGGTCAAAATTGATTCAGTCCGTCCGTGTGACCTGAAACTCTCGAAAGAAAAGACCTAGAGTCTTGAAATTTTCAGGTTAGGTTGAGTTCCTGAATATCTCGGTTGAGTTTATAATGGGCCAAATCTGCAGAATGGTTTTTGTGCTACAGCCATTTGAAATTTTGATTTTTCAATAACTCGAAAAATATTTATCTGATCGAAATGAAACTTGATTGGAAGATGAACAGTGTCAATAAGAAGAATCTTCCATGGAAAAATTCGACAAAATAATTATTTTTTTTTCAAAAATTTTCATATTTCATTAAAATTTCACTGAAATTTCCAAGTCATCATTTCGCAATGTGAACAAGCGCGTAAAAGCTGGTGACTTCACGTCAGTGCTTTTCTAGATTTTTTCTTTGGAAATATTGGAAAAATAAATAAGATTTTGAATGAGTGGATTTTACCCATTTCACTAATTAGGCCTTCGTAATTATGGTTCAAATGCACTCTACAAATAACTTGTTTTAAAAATTTTCTTTCGTAAAATAATTGTGTTTATGATAGGCCGTTGAACGACTTAAAAACTGTATATTCATGGAGTAGGTTTGAGGCTTAATTAGCTCGAATTCGTGAATGGGTCAAATCCGCTCAATGATTCCGTGGATATTCCTATTCGAAATTTAATTTTCCAATATTTTCATAAAAACAGTTTGCATTGAATTGATTTATAATAATTGATTAAAAAAAATAATTGCTTGGAGGTTCATTCAAACTTCCATAAGGGACCTCATGAGAAAATCATCGCTAAATCTTTCCATCACGAATAAAGATGCGTTAGCAGGGTTGAAAAGATGCTCTTCTAAAAATTTTAAATTCTGTTATCTACTTCAAATTATATTGATTAATCCCTTTGTGAAATGCAACAAAGGCTATTCCTCCTGCAAACGAGGAGAATTATTGCGACACCTATTTGATGTAATCTTCACATATTCCTGAGATAACCGGACGCATAAAGCTTTCACTGCACCATTGACCCGTTTCCGATCCTGGTCTTAATTTCCTGTCACCTGCCCTAATCTGGAACTGTTACAATCCTGTGAATTGTGGAATATGGGAGCTCTTGATTGGAGCTGAGAGTGACAGAGGCTCAGAAATAATAGGAAAAATAACTTTCGTTTGTATCAGAAAATATGAACAGAACCATTGAGTTCTCAAATATACATGAACTGGACAAATATTTGGCCGAATAGATGGCATTGGATTAGTAATTTGTGTCTTATTACATACACCCTGTTTTCGAAGCATAAGCGAGATACAGGGTGCTTAATGTCAACTTTGAGGAATATTCTGCTAACTGTGGTAAGTTATGCGTTACCTTTGAATTAATGGTTTGTGGGCACATCTTAGTATGTTTTGGTGGTCAACTCTATTGTGGTGTAGATTCTGGAAAAAAATATTCAAAATGGCGGAAAACCTTCAAAGCTGGAATTTCTAATTTTCAATTCCTAAATTGGATAGCGTTGTTTCAAAAGTCCACGATTTTTTTAGGTTTCCCATGAATAAATTTCATTAAAATTCAAATTCACTATTTCGCCTTTCAACTTTTTTCACGGGTTTACATTTAAAAAAAAAGTTCACCTTAAATTATTGAGATCTTTCAAGAAAAACTGTCCTTCATTCTGAACACTGGTGTGAAAACAGAATGAAGAAATATTCATTGGATTTCATCTTGTAGCCTCCAAAGTGGTGGTCTTTGGAGGTCGAAATTGTGATAATTTGATTCCAGAATGACCTGAAAATAAAATATGAATTTATCGACAAAAATAAATTCCTCCTAAATTCAAACACAACTTTTTTTACGGGCTTACAGTAAAAAAAAATCCACCTTGTTGAAACCTTTCAAAGTTGAACTATCCTTCATTCTGAACACTGGTGTGAAAACAGAATAAAAAATTTTCAATTGGAAAATTTAAATAATTTTTATTTGAGAAACTGCTGTCCTTTGGAGGCCAAAATTTCGCTAATTGGCTTCCAGAATGACCTGAATGGAAATATGAATTCATCAACAAAAATGAATTTCTCCTAAATTCAAACCCAACTTTTTTGTTCACAGTGATAAAAATTCCACCTTGAATTGTTGAAATTTTTCAGGGTTGAACTGTTCTTCATTCTGAACACCAGTGTGAAAACAGAATAAAAAAATATCCATCGGTTTTCATTTTGTAACCTTCCAATGATTCCACTCGGAGAACTCAAATAATTTTTATTTCAAATATGGTGGCCTACGTAAGCCCAAATTGTGCTAATTGGTCTCCAGAATGAAGTGAATAGAAAAATGAATTTATCGACAAAAAAAAATTTTTTTAAAACAACTTTGGTGGGAATCGATCTATTCTCACATTCGGGCATTGGGGTCAAATTCGATGAACTACAGTTGCTTGGTAACGGACATTAATATTATCAGAATAAATAAAATTTATACTCTAGAGGTGGTAACATCGCTCTACTGTCCGAAAGTGGAGCGAGTGCGATTCCCACCAAAGTTTTTTTGATGAATTTTTTTATTTCATAAATTCATATTTCAAACTGAGATAATCAGCACAATTTTGGCCTCCGTAAGGCCTCCAATTTTTTGAATAAAAATTATTCAATTACTCCGACCTTAATCATTGGAAGGCTACAAAATGAAAACCAATAGATGTTTTTTATTCTGTTCTCACACTAGTATTCAGAATGAAGATTAGTTCAACCTCGAAAGATTCCAACAATTCTGAGTGAAATTTTCACGAGAAATCTTAGAAAATCGAATACATTCAATTGATTCTATACAATTAAGCAATCAAGAATGAAAAACAGCGTAGGTTTTTCGCCATTTTGAAATCTTCTCTGCCAGAATTCTATCACAATCGAATTGACCATTAAAAATACTAAGATGTGACCAAAAACCGTCATTTTAAAGAAGTATCTCGCTTTTGCTTCGAAAACAGGGTATATGTCATAAGACAAAATCACTTTCGCAATGTCATGTACACAGCTATATATGTTTTTCCAGTTTTTGGTGAAACGCCCTGTATAGAGTATTTGGAAACTCAATGACAGAGCTCGAAAATTAACCAGCATATCGGCAAACATGATCGAAACATATCAGGTAACCCAAGTTCTAGAAAAGAACTGACGTGCATTCAAGAACTGCTTAGCGCTTGCTGAAATTCGTTGCCAACGCGGTCACCTATTCACGATTTCATCCAGCGGAACAATACCTTACTTCCTGATTGAAAGATCGTTGAGAAAATAGCTTTCTAAAAAACTTAGATACTCGATATTTGTACAGTAGTTTTAGATCTCAAGTGTAAAGACCAAATTCATTAATGGTTGAAATCCGCCCAATGATTCCGTAGATATAGAGCCATTCAAAATTTACTCATTTACTCACCTTAACGGCCGATCGTAAGCACCACCTTCCGACCTTTATAAAGTAGGTTTGGCCTTTAATATCATAGGCCGAATTCATGAATTGGTAAAATCCACCCAATGATTCCGCAGATACATCCATTCAAAATTTATTTCATCAATGTTTCGAAAAATACAGATTAGAAGATCACAGAATATATAATACCTACGTGAAAAAAATTTGAATTTCGAACTGTTTTAATGAAATGACCATCACGCAGAAATATTGGGCATCTAGCAGTCTCAAATCACTTATGAAGTTTCATCAAGATTGGACCAGTATTTTATGAATTATTCCGGAAATAACTACGATGCTTTGGAGTAACCTACGAGATAAGAAACATTATTTCCTGAAACCTTCTTAAGTTGAAATAGAATGAAAATAAAATTTAGTAGATTGAAGTGACAAAAAGTATTCAAGGTATGTAATTTTTTGTTTCAAATCCATTTCATAAAGGAAATACCTAGTTCCGAACGTATCGTTTCAGTAGTTCGAAGGAAATATCCTCGAAAATTCAAATTACTTCAACTCCAGAACCATTCGACTGATGCTAATCGTGCCTACAGCCTGCCGACCGGACAAAACCGATTTTGACACAGGATTCGTCAACAGTGAGACCATTTTCGGGAAAATTCTTAAACTACACACATTCGGACAAAACGATAGCAAGCTATTCTCCTGAACATGCTCGTTAAAAGCGTTCAAAGTCTCTCGACTCTATCTCAATGTTTTTCCCAAGTTTCTCCTAAAAAAAAAGTAGAAAAACATTCCTCATGCCCAAGAAATCTATCAATTTCAATCAATAATGGTCAGCATAAAGAAAATCCTTGGTACCCACTTACGGATCCATAGTATGTTCGTAGAGACAATCAATTTACATAATCAGTTGTCATTAGTGTGCACTGCATAGCAACATCCAATCATAACAAAGAGTGGATTACTTATTTGGAAAATCAATAGGGTACCTTCAACAGTGAGGTACACAATAATGTTAAAATTGTTTGATGATAATAATGAAATGGAATACTAGGAACTGCCACCTCAAGGCCAAGTCTCTTGTTCATACATATAATTTTCGAAACTGATATGATAAATATTTAGAAATTGAGTTTATTGTTTTCCGATGAACCTTCGTTTTGCCGTTGGTAAACCCACTTTATTAATACCTTTTCTGGTCATAAAAATATTCACTTGAATTACGTTCTCTATATATTCATCAAGATATAATACATATATTCGCTTACTAAAATAAAAATTTTTGTTTATCATGATTTTCCATTGACGAACTTCTTATTTCTGTTGGAGCTTGAAACTAAATTGTATACTTTTGAAGGGGAAGTCCTTTATCTCTACTAGATAGACGAAAACGGATATCGGTGTCTGAGGTCAATTTTCATTGGCAAAACGGCAACTTTATAGCCATTTCCGTGACGCAGTTACCGGGAGCTTTTCTGAAACCTTAGAGGCTGCTCATCAGCATCTTTTTCGGGTATATTACCAAGTTTAAGTGTGGCTTGCTTATCAGCTAGACCAAAAAACTTGGACTGGAGGTTTGTCGACAATACATTAAGCTGCGTACAGACATGCGAGCTGAGCTGCTTTCGAGGCAGTTTAATGAGGGATTTTCCTTTAAACGAAAATACAGTAATTTTCATGAAAAACCTTCAAAACATCACATTTCAAACATATAATTTCAATATTATATTTAAAAAAAATATTTGATCACCTAAAACTGAAAAACAAAAATGGGGATTTGCATTTAAAGGGATTTGTCTTGAGTGCACGATATGTCAACGTCGAATTCAGCTTTCTCGGAAAGAAAAGGACGTCAAATGTGTTACTTTGCTTAGGAAAACAGAGATAGCTATACTTCGATCTGGTTAGAGTAGATGACAACGACCAACGAATAGAAAAAGAAGAGCACAGACTGTCATATTACTGACAAATCGCAAACGGAAATTGTTTGGTTATGTAATGTAGCAGAAAAAGCTATTCTACTAAACACAGTTGTCACTTCGTGCATGCCTGGCAAATCCCAAACTCCAATTTTGAAATCTGATTTCGATTGCTTTCTGGAGGTTATTTGGGAAAATGATGGGTTTGTTTTGGTTCCGAATTCAGAACTGTTCGGGACGGTCCGAGTATGCGTAATTGCGATTTTTAGTCTGAAAAATCGCAATCGCGCATACTCGAACCGTTCAGAACAGTACTGAATTGGTTCTGAAGTCGGAACCGAAACAGAGCTGATGAATCAAACCCATAACAAGTATGTTCAAATTTGCAATTGCAATAACCCAAATTCAGGAAAAACCCCCATTTGGGCTGGCTCGCAAGTGTGTATGCTGGTTTGATCGGCTCGCAAGCCATTTCAACAACGTAAGGCTGCCTTACAAGTGCCTAGCAACTGCTTCGAAAGCCGCCCAGCTTTCGTGTCTGTACGTGGCTTTATAACCAGTTAAATTTTACTCCCACCTGCGCCGGAAAAACTTGCCAAACACAATTTTTTGCAACAGTAACAAGGGATGCAGTGCTGAATATGGTTAAAAAAAGTTGACTGTTTTTATTATGCATGTATAAATTGTCAAGACCGGTATTGCTACAAAGTTGAAGTAATATAAAATATGGCTGATAAACCCAGAGGATTGCTGGTGTTATAACATCTCTCTTAACTTCGGTTATGTTTATGGTTAACAGTGAAAGTGTCAGGTTTATGAAGTGAAAAAAAAGAGTTCAGAAGAACACATGTATTCTTTACGGGATTTTTCATCGTTGAATGTTAAGCTTATACAAATATCTCTGTGATGAGACAAAAAATACTGCGTGTTGCGGTGGCACGTTAGTAGATTTCTTTCAGTTTATAACGTGAAGTGAGAAATTCCAAAGATAGACATGAGATAGATTAGGTATCATATTTTACGAATCGATATAATTTTGGATTCGATACGGAAAATGTGTTTTAAATTTCGCAAAATATTTTATGTTAAGGATCAAGTCAACAGAGTTCTGACCTGTTGCCAGAATTTATTATCGAGAAAAACGTGGTCAAGTCGAAAATAAATCAAAGTATGTACTATGTTTCCTGAAGACTATTTGGCCGCCAAAATTTTATTTTTACAAGAAGAACTGTGACAGGTTTGAAATTTTCTAGTTCAACGGAGAGGTCACTAAATCGATGGCTATTTAACGAAACAGAAGCCGATATTTGCGTTGAGAATTGTTGAATTATCAATATGAAACCCCAAATGAATGAAGTTTTATATTGTCTTCGATGCAACCACTGGTTTTCTTGAGCAAATAGTTGTTTAACGGAATATAAAGTCTAAAAGTATGAATATTGGTTCGAATTAATGTCAGACGATGAATTATGTCAACGGGTTTGTCCGTATGTTCTCTAACTTTCTAAGAAGGGCACCTAACAACTCGAAATTATCGGGTTAGGTACAGAGCCTGGAACAGAATCGACCGAACGAATGCAGAGTTATGACCCTTTGATATTTTGAGGTAAGTTTCTCAATACCTGAAAAACTACTGATGCTATCAGATTGAATATTTGAGATCAGTGCGGAAAACTATAAAAAAAATTCGGAAGTTTCACAGACTTGTGTTGAAAAAAAAAATATTTTTTCGGAAACTATTATTCGTGTTTCAATGAAACTTAGGAAAGAAATATGTGAAATATCGTGGTCAACAAAAAATTTTGGGTTTTTCATCCCAATATCTCAAGACATACTGAAGTGATCAGACTGACACTTCGAATCTAGTTGTAGAATACCGACGTAGAATGTGTTGCGAAATTTAAAATAAATTGGTATTCGTAAATTTTACAGATATTTTTTGATGACATTTTTTTTCTAGACAGTTCAAAAGATTCCAATGAAACGTGGTACAGACCTGGGAGTCAATGTTCAACGGCATTGATTGAATTTTCAAGTTTTTCGGAGATTTTGAGATTATTTCCTCGATATCTCAAGAAGCTTCAAACTTCACTTCATTGTTATACATAAAGGTAACGAAGGCGCAGTTTTATGTAGAATTCAGTGAAGAGAGTACCTGCAAAAAGTGTGAAAAAAATTTTTCGCGAATTTTCCACATTTTCGTTGAAAAAACTGTTTTTTCGGAAACTGTTCATCAGATTGCAATTACTTCCGGCATAGACCTTGTCGCTTTTTCACGACAGAGTTCTGAATTTCGTCGGATATTTATCCTGGATAAGAGATATCGTGGAAGGAATATGTGAAATTTCGTGTTCATTTTCCCGGTATCGTTGTTATTTTTGGAATAACTGAAAAAAACTCATCCGGTCATGATGAAACTTGGTATTTCTTTCGTAAATGTTGATGCGAAAGCTTGTGCAAAATAACTTCAGATCAATTTCACGAAAAAATAAAGGAAAATTTATCAAATATTCGATATTTTGTGGTCTTCTAACTATATGTTCCTAACCTCACCTTAAATAATCGTAGGGTCCTCACGAAATTCTGCATAAACCTACAAGCTGTCAGTTTTTTCAGTCAAGTATTGCATTTCAATTCACTCCTATCATCCTATCTGAATATTTGGAAATATTGGAGAATAACATTTGGATGGGTTTATCTGCGGATTCATTGGGTGGATTTTACCAATTAGCTAATTCGGCCTTCGTGTTTAGACTCCAAACATACTCTATATAATTCAACAATAACTTCCGTAACGACTTAGATTCCAGATATTTGTATAGTAGGTTTGAGGTTTAATTTCGAAGGTCGAATTCGTGAATGGGCAAAATGCTAATGGTTCCTTAGATATATCCATTCAAATTCGTTTTCATAATTTCTCAAAATACATATCGGATCGAATTGAAAAATGAATACTTGTCGCTATAATAACATATAAAAAGAAAACCTTGAAATAGTTTCATCGGGAAGTAAAGCGGCGTTTCGCAGGGTCAATACGTGACTGAATGACCGCTTTGGTAACTAATTTGATGAAGGCGAGAAAGGTCCTGAACTCACGTCAGTGATTTTCGAGTTTTTTAACATTTTTCATACTTATTCGCAAAAGGTATATCAGAAAAATCCTGCAAAAACTAAAAATGTCTAATATTGGACTGCCGCGCGTGCGTTCGGCATCACCTTTTGAATAGTTTGTTTCGGACGTTTCGGTGTTTCTTGCCGCGCTTCATTCACCGATGTGAACTCAGAGCTAAACGGGTCTACGTGGGAGCTCTGCATTATTTTCGAGCGGATTTTCCGTAATATGTGGCGAAAAAACGTGTTTGTTTTTGTGAATTATTACTTGATATCTTAAGGTTGAGGATTATTCATTATCTATGGGGATTCACCGATCTTTGAAGGTAAATTTTTGTATTTCTTAGCGCTGCGAACTTATTTGTATCGAATAATTTCCCCACAAACTTCAATGTGTCAAATATTTCTTGGTACAAATATCTAGGTACATGATAAAACATTCAAATACAGCGGCTGTAGCATATATCTTTCATAATTTTGTCCACATAAAATACTTTCAAACAAACCAAACGCCTCTTTTCTAACAAACTCATGTATATACGGAATACAAACACTATATTATGAAATTGCCTTCGAGGACCTTTCTCAAAAAAAAATTTCCAATATTCTATTTCATACTTCCCTTTGAGGACCAATTCTCATGATCATTTTCTTTCGAGTACAAGATCTCATTTCAATGATACTTCAGTACTGTGTAACGTAAATTTTTCTTTTTACCAAAATGACTTTGAAAATTCCTAACATGAATTAATTGACCAGGCTCATGGCTCAGCATTAAGTGGATGAAGGGGGGTGAGTTTTTTTGAAAAAACGGGTTCCAGTCGCTTTCACTATTATATTATGAACTTAACACTACCAAAATACTCGATTTACTGAATGAAAGTGTCACAGAAATTTTTTTTTCATATTCAGCCAAAAGTTAATAATTCTATAAATCAAGAAACTAATCTTTCCTGAAACATAAAACATAAACCTATCTTCCTTTTAATGTAATTGTAGAGAATATTTCAATCACTGTACTTCAACATTTTCCAATAAAGTGTCTATTGAAGAAGTCTGGACGGATCAATCCGGCACATAAATCAGTTTGGGCATTGGAAGTCTTGCTATTTCAAGAAGGCTACAAGCTAAAGGGTTCCACATACGCTGCGGATATCCTCTGGGACTGTCTTGACTATTTATAACTGTTAATAGTAGCAGCATTGCCATAACAAACAAATACGTTATGGTTTGCTTAGGTATTCCTGAACACGAACTCGAATGTTTGCACTGTACTGATTGAAATTGTTCTTCATGGATAATTCCAAAATAATAATATGTCCAAGATGTGAAGTCTCCGTTATGTTGAATTTTCGTGGTGGAAATGAATTGAAAAATCTTTATTCTCTTAATATCACTATCATTTTTGTTTCAAGCAATCAGAATAGCTCTTGAGAATCACTTTTGCCATTTAGTTAAGTTAATTGGTTCCAAAACAATCTGCTTTTTCTTTCTTGAATTTCAGGAACTCTACGGAATTCTGCATCAATTTTGAGTAGAGTAACTGTTCGAAGAATCAGTTATTTCGGAGAAAGGACTGATCCTCGAGACAATTTGTCAATTTTGTTTTTCGGGGGTATATAGTTTATGGTTAGGTTGAACTTGAAAAAGTTTTTGACCTTGTTGACAGAATTCAACATCGGGGTGGACGCAGTACTGCTACCGCATATCAGTAACAAAAAATGTCTCCTAAGCTTCTTACCACTCAACATTTCATTTTCATAAGAACAACATGCTTGATTTGTTTGACCTCCATTCATCCACGGGTTGGAATCGACTACCTTTTCAAGAGTATCTTGAAATATCAGCTAATAAGCAGTAATGAAATTCTAGAAAAACAATGACGTGGAGTCAGTAGATTTTGCACGAAAAAAGTTTTTTCGATTGTTCTGATGAAACGATCATCAGTATATTTCGCATTAAATTGTGCATCAGCACCCGCAAACTATAGGAAGCAAGTTATATTATAATCGTATCAGTATATTTTGAGTAATTCCTGAAATATCAACGTTACTTTGGGAAAAAATAAAAATTCTACATAATTTTTTTACAATATCTGATCAATAGTTCTCGAATGTTTTTTTTTTTTTAATTCACCAACTATAAGATATAGACAAAATTGAAAGCGGTTGCTCGTCTGTATTCTTCAAGTAGATATAATATAGAAATGACCAACAGAAGTTATTCAAAATATTATACAATGAATAGATCCAAGAAGAAAATGGGTTTATCATCATCATAATGCTAATATTCATGGCACAAAATATCCAATATATAGGGTGTCAATTTGAAAAGATAACACCCTTAATATCTCGGCAAAATCAGAAAAAATGCAAAAACTGGCTCGTAGTGGTACATTTTAGATGGTTGGTTCCAATCAGTTTGTATCAACCCTGTGAGCGTTATGACAGCAACCCCTAAACAACTATGGAGATGCCTGTGACATTCATTCAAAATGAATTTTCTAACATTATTAGTGTATCTTCAAATTGAATGCTGAGTATTAAAATGATTTCTTTATGCGTCATTGTTGATTCATGATGTTTTGGTATTCATATCTTATGGAAATTCGAAACGTCAGATAAATATGCACATACTGGGTACTCCCATTTATAAACTCCATCAGTCCTAAATCTTGATATTCCTTTCCAAAGCTCCGAATAGCAATATTACAGTGAGGTTCGACTGTCAGAAATGTGTTACCATAATTTAGACCGACTATATGTTATTGTGAAATTTCGAACTGCCTCGATCGGCTAGTAGGTAAGTGTCGATAATTTTTGAAACAAAAAAAACTAAAAGTTTGATGATACTCATTGTAAAAGGAAGAGAATGTTACAAAAATAAAAGGAAAATAATTCAGAGACGATCTGAGATCAGGAAGTGGGAGGGTGAGCTTTTAGGGGTAATAAACTATTTATCTCGATTTCTGGCAGAACTACCTTATGAAAATAAAAGAACATTTCAATCACTTCACTTCTATGGAAATGAAATAAACGACAAAGTCTTAGGTAATAATAAGATCTGCAACTTTTGTTTTCACTCTTTTTTCACAAAACCTTGAAATTTATGTGAAAAATTCGAAAGTTCTTAGTTTTTTTATTTTCATCTTTTCAGAAAAAAAATTTCACGGAATTTAATAAAAACTTGCCTTTTTATGTTCCAAATACACACTAATTTTTTCTATTCAAATTATCATTTTTCCACCCTACTTTGACCAAAAATCGAGAAAGCACCCTAATTTTCAATCGAAAAGTCCTACGCCAAAATATAAACTTTTTTGAGGAACTTGTTCAGCTTTTTGTTCGTTGAATTATATACTTTCTGATGGTGTCAAAAAAATATACATCACTATGGTGAATTTCCTCAGAAAATAACAGGTAGTCAGGCCCAGACTCTCCTAGCCCCTTCCCGAATTCTATATGAATTGCCTTAGTATTGTATATTTTCTCACACAAAATAAAGATTTGAACGAACAAAAAGCCTACCAACTTTTGAAAAAAAGTAGATTTTGTGACTTGAGACTTTTTGATTGAAAATTAGGGTGCATTTTCGATATTTGGTCAAAATAAGGTGAAAAAATAAATATTTTTGAATAAAAAATAACACAATATTTGGAACATAAAAAGTGAGTTTCCATCAAATTTCGCGACAAAATATTTTTCTGGTAGAAGATAAAAAGAAAAAGCGAAGACTCATTTGACCTTTTCACATATATTCCGAGGTCATGTGAAGAAAGTGTAAAAACCAAAGTTGAAGATCTTTTTATTATCTACAAAAATGTATTTTATTTTCATAGGACTTGACGTTTTGCCTAAAATCGTGATAAACCGTGGTACCCTCAAAAACTCACTTCTGCTCTACTTCCCGACTTAAGATCTCCCCTCAATTAATTTTCCTTTCATTCTTGTTTTTCTTTTTCCAATGAGGATCACCCACTATATTTCTTTTTCAATTTTTAACATGGTCTCTATTTGCCACAAATCACTTGACAGCTCACAAAGTGGCCGCCAGTTAAAATAGTGTTGCCAACGTAAAAAGTTGTATACCCCGTCGATTAAATTCGGTTTTAATCAAGATAGTTCAAAGTGATTGGGGTTTACTGTCGTTCAGTACATTGTTTCGGGGTAGTATTAGGCATGAATAAACTGAAGAACATTCATGCAGAAGCTTCTGACTTCATGTCAGTACTTTCCTCGAATTTTGTTACAATGAGATTAGAAATAGCTGAATACAGTAATCCAACTCTAAAACCGCCAGCGGCAACACAGAGCCTGACTTTTTAACGGCTTACTGCATGTGCATATTATCTTGATGCGAAAGACCATAAATCACCTAATAGGTAAATTTAATATGTATTATTATCCCGGCTATGCAACCAAAAAAAAATGCATTTTGATATTTAGAGGAAAAATTCAGAGAATTCTTTTCCGAATTGTAATGCAGTTTTCTAGTAAATGGGCTGAAATGAAGAAAGATCAGTAATTGGGATCATTTCAAGCCACGCATCAATGATGATGAGGGTATGAAATCGATATTTCAATGAACGCCAATCAGAAGGAATATTTATCGATGAAAAAATTATTTCATGAACTATTCCAACGAATTAATTAGACTCTTGCATTGAAATTACCTGATAAATTATGGCGATGTTGCCTGCTTTCGTCAATTTCGATATTTTGGAAGTTCTTCAGAAAATATTTTTCAGGAATTTGACGAATGCAGAGTCAATATTCTGGAATAAAAAATCATAGGTAATTAAGATGCATTTGAGAACTAACTCAGGATAATGACATCATCTGCGTGCATGGTAATGATACTTGATATTTAGCCAAAAGTTAATAATTCTTTAATCAAGAAACTAATCTATCCTGAAACATAAAACCTATCTTCCTTTTAATGTAATTGAAGAGAATATTTCAATCACTGTTCTTCAACATTTTCCAATAAAATGTCTATTGAAGAAGTCTGGAGGGATCAATCCGGCACATAAATCAGTTTGGGCATTGGAAGTCTTGCTATTTCAAGAAGGCTACAAGCTAAAGTGTTCCACATACGCCTGCGGATTTCGATATTTTGGAAGTTCTTCAGAAAATATTTTTCAGGAATTTGACGAATGCAGAGTCAATATTCTGGAATGAAAAATCATCGGTAATTCAGATGCATTTGAGAACTAACTCAGCATAATGACATCATCTGCGTGCATGGTAATGAGTTCACGTACAGGGATTTTAATGCTCTATTAAGAAATATTAGGAAAAGATCACCTGACCATTTATCATTCTGACTTTGTTACCTCAAAAAGTTTGCATTGATCGCCTCTGATATATTGAGTGAAGAACCTTTCTTCAAAATTGAAGAATAGAATGTTGATTCTCCCGCTGTACGCTGCGTATGAAAAGTAATTGGTAATTTGAATGCACTTGGGTAATCACTTACGATAATTGCATCGTGTATATCCATGACAATATGGTGATGTCGAAGGAAATGCAGTGTCCACTGGCAATTCGAAAAATATCAGAAATAAATCGATGTACAGATACTATTCGTATTCATGAACAATTTTAACGAATTCCACTCTCCCATTTATGATAGCAAATGGTCCAAATTTCGATATTGTAAAAAATAAGAACAAGTAAACAGTTTCAAATAGCAGTAATTTCTATTCGTGCGTTGCCTTAGCGACCTAGAATGGTTTTAATTATTATCGGATGAAAACTTGAAATCGTAATTGATTATAATTTTTATATTTCTATTCGATAACGTCACAAATAGGAATCGTACCTTAAAAAAATACGTTCGTTTAAAACAGAATCGACGCGTTAGAACATTTTTTCGACGAACTCTCATTCTCATAAATATGGAAATCATTCGTTGCTTTTCGAAAGCACTCTGTACCATGTGTCCATGTTTTGACAACAATTCCGGACGTACAGAGTAATTGCGTTTTTGTGTAATAGCAAAATAATCAAGCAGTTAGTTATTCTGTCATCAAAATGGTCCTTCGTTGTCTAGTCAGTGAATGTTTCCAGTTAGAATGGGCAAAAATTCGAGAAAATTGAACTCAGAAGTAAAATGAACAGAGCTCTGATAATAATTCATTTTTATACCAGGGGCTGGTAAGAAATATATAATATAAATATAGAAAAATAACTGATGTGAAAATAAAATACCAGAAACTTTCCATAAAACGTGGAGCAATCCATGCAGTTTCATATGATTCTGATCACCTTTCTAAATCTTCATATACGTGATATTCGATTTTATTTCAATAATTCATTTCCATTTCAGGTACTCGGTTTCTCAAGGAATCCTCCTTTTTACGTAGAATGTTCTAATTTGTAAATTTTGAGATTTGATTTGTCCATCAGGTTAATGATCCTCTCATGAACACCCTGTATATATTTTTGGTCCAAATAGCAATTGTTATAACACTGCATAGTTGATGATAAGACACAATTTATGGCATATTGCTGTGAATGCCACCAAAGAAGCAATCCAACGATGCAAGAATATACTGGGTGTGCCGTTTGAAATAGGAAAGTAGTAGGTTGATTCCGGTATAACCGGAAGTTGGAGAGGTCTTTTAATGTTTTTGGGAGAGAGTTCATTGTCGAAAAGTGGCAAAATTATGATTAGTTTTCCATAAACGCACAACAAGCCATCGTGGTGAATCATCCCGTATATTGTTCTTATGATTTATTTTCATACTCCTGGCTATTTTTGTGAGGGGAATTCTTGAGAAGAATTCATTATGCTCAAAAAATATATATTTCTATAAGATGTGCAGCATTTAATTAATTTTCTGATGCTTTCAATCGCCTCTGCCAATCTTCATTTACGCGATTCTCGATTTCTTTCGAAAGTCCTTTAGACGAAATTACAACTACAGACTCGAAACACAATGAAAACAGAATCTCAACAATGTTGCCTCTTCAGATGAATCTCATATTGAACAATCGCTCTGTGACTGTGAATAAATGAGTGGTATGTCTGCCCCTAAGACGCCACTCTGGTTCGAATACACCTCAGCTCTATTCTCAAAGCTGGCGACAACAAACGGAATTATCTTTTCCATCCGACTTCCTGTGCAATAAAAATGAAAGGCCCCCTTGTGAGTAAATTATCAACAGTCTACTCGCACACTCGTACTCTTCCCCAAATAAATTTTGAATCTCTTCTGCGAGAGTATCCGGAAAGAATTATTGACTGCTATTTAGCAAAACTATCGAGATAATTGCAAAGAACTGAGAAATAAAACCGCATGATCAATTGAACATATTGTGGCTGAAATATGATTACATTATTCAGGTTGTCAATTTGAAAACTTTTGCCAATGTGATACAAACAGAAGAAACAGAGAACAGACTGTGTTATGTTTGGCAATTAATGGAAATCATTTCGAGCATCTAATTTGATTAGAAACTTAAAGTATGAACACCCTATACCTACTTCAAGAAACGAATAAAAATTTGCGAACTGTAGTCTTCATGTTGTGGATCAAGTTGTAATTCAATCGAGGTATAGCTCACCTCTGTTCTCTTTCAAGGATTTGATCACAATCTTTTGGTTGTGCAGATGTGGGCATTTTCTCTCAAAATATTCCTGTCGTGACGTTATTATCCTGGCAAATTTTAAAATATGTACAGGTGATTATGAGGAACCTCAAGATACCTTATATTTTTGTATAAAATTTCCTGCTAAATCTGGTAAATTTTCATGGAATCTTCACAAAATTATGTGTGGGCATTTCAATGACTAACTACTTTGTCTCGCCTCGGATGGTTCTGTTGTTTTGAGATGATGATAAATCATCAATCAAATTGGGTTGTAATGGGAGACGATTGATAGATTTCTATGAGATTTTGAACATACCTTGAAACCAACATTTCACAACAGTGCACCAAATTTCGTGTCAAACAACTTCAATTATCCATTATATTGTGAAAAAATGTGTCGAATTTCGTTGTGTTCACCTAGGTATCGTTGATATTTCTCGAAAAATATTGATCCGATCAAAATGAAACTTGGTAACTAGTTGGCGAATGCTCATACACAAATTTGTGCGAAAGTTCTTGATCATCGCGCTATCAGAACAATTAAAAAAGTAAAAATTTTATCACTTACGAATTTGAACTCGTCAGAGCTGAAGACTACACATGCTGTTTTACAATTTATGTTAGCATTCAACTTAGCTATAAAAAATCTCGAAATTATAAATATGTTATGGACTACTTTTCATTGTGAACTAAATAAAACAGAATTTCAACATCGAAACCCCCGTTTAAACAACTAGATGTGAACACCTTCATGTGTCGTATGCTTGGATAACCTTAGTTTCTGTTTTAACTCCATAAATATGGTAGTACCTATACACACCACCAGGTCATCAATCATCTTGTTAAAATTCTACACATAAAAAAAACCCGGGAAAGTGTCAATAATTCGATACGGTCTACCAGTGCAATTTCTTTGGTTGGTGGCAAGTTTTATCGTTGGAAATTAAAAATATGGTGGGATGAAATTTTTTCGTTCTTTGAAGCCAGATGAAAAAGAAGAGCATATTTTTTCTCTGACTATTTTCAAATATTGAGCAAAGCCATTACTATCGACAAAAACTCCAATACTATGCCTAGATACTAGAAGCTTCGAAATATCATTCTCTATACCTTGAGAGTTTTTCACTGGAATACTTTTTTGAAGCTAACCAATAAATGATTACTCCAGTTCGATGGTATTGAAATAAGTCATTATTCACTGTTATTCTCTACGGAGAGATACTGATTTTGAAATTTTCAGCTCTCATTTATTGCGCGAGGTTTTTTTTTTGATGACATGAATAACATTTCAATGAGGATATTTATGTGTGGAAATTGAGAGAACCTCCTCGCAGTTTTTTGAGTTCAATTATCTGAATGCTACAAACTGGAATTATAAATGCCAAGTTCACTTCAAATGAACTCCAATGGAATGCTACAATCAAATGAATGCATATTAAGTTTGCACATTAGGAAATTGAAGTATTCTGCTACACCTATAAGAATTAGACTTATGTTAGAGTAGACTTTTCTCCCTGTCATAGTGACGAAAATATACTACCTCTGGAATTTTGTTTTGAATTTTCGAAGAAACAGATTTTATATTGATTATTATCGAAATATATTTGAGCGCATGTTCTGGGGAACAACATGCATTCGTTTGGTCTGAATGCCTATAATTTCAAAAAATTTTCCCGAAAATTATCTCAAACGATCAGGTTGGACTGATGACCAATCCATCAGTTTCAAAATTGACTCTGTTCGGCAGGGCGTAGACACGATTGAGTGAACATAGAGAATGAATTCGACTCGAAACTTTCAGTGTAGGTTGCATTCCAAAATGCTACATTTAGGTTCGTTAATGGGCCGAATCGGCCAAACGGTCTCAGAGTTATTGTCATTTCAATTTTTCGGGTTATTTCTTCAATATTTCGGAAAATACTGAAGTGATTGGATTCAAATTTTGTAGTTACTCAAAGCATATTGGGGCGCAACTGCTTGCAAAATTTTGTTGAGATATTATGGTTGCTAAATTTTTCCTCGGTATGTATCGTTGATATTTCCGAAATAATTCAAAAAATACTGATTCCGTCATGATGAAACTTGGTTACTGGTTTTGAAAGAATAGTGAAATGAAATGATTTATGATCCTTTCTGATACAAAGTGTATAGGACAAGTCTACAAAAAATACAGATGTACAATGCAACGATTAAAATCTATATCAAGTTCATATCGATCAAATTCATCTCCACTATAGTAGGCTTTTTTTTGTCAATATTTCTTTGATCGTTTGCATGAACCTTCAAGCTGTCATGTTTTCATCCAGTTCTGACTTCTGATTCGATCCAATATGTATCCTTGAAAATATTGGGTAAATAATATTTTTAATGGTTATATCTGCGGAATCATTGAGTGGATTTTACCCACTCACAAATTCAGCCTCTTAATTGAGGTCCATACGTACTCCACAAAGTTTCATTTTCCTAATATTTCCAAAAATACAGATTGGGTATTGGATCGAATTGAAATCCAGTACTTGACCAAAAAATGGTAGCATGAAGAATTTTGTGAGGATAATATGATTACAAGATCGCCATGCTGCTGACGTCACGTCAGTGCTTTTCTATAATTTTTTGCTATTAGCTTTTCATTCCATATGTTCTAATTGAAGCTAAACTCAAATCAATTCAAAGCTTTCTCGAGTAGACGGCAGTAATAAAGAAACCACTGTAATACCTGTCTCCAAATAAATCATGATGCATATTGTCCCGAACAAAGCCGCTTTGACAACAGCTCGAAAGTATAATGCATAAATATGTATAATGTATGTAAACCTTAATGCGACACCGACTAGAAGGAGGGTCTTTTAGAAGGGACTTGACCTGGACTAATGTTAAATAGAGGCCATCTGGGTCTCTTATTCTCTCAATTTATACTACTTAAATGGATGATCTTCAAGATTTGAATGAATTACAAGGTCTATTATCCAATTCTAACAATCTTCATTTACATTATGTCAAGACGAATATGTTTGTTTACAGAACGCAATAAGGATTGCACATCTATTATTGTTTCGCCATTGCGAGATTGTTTGAAAACTTGTCTGTTTATAAACGGGGACAGTTTCGGTTTGACATGTGTTCCCTTTTATTTGACCGTTCCTTGGACAGTCTCCGTTTGAAGTACGTGCGGAAGCGGTCCAGACTTTAGTAGGCCTTGCATCGAAAATAGTGGAGCTTTCCTGATGTCTTATGTGATATTTTGTTGAGTTTTCAATGAATTATATGAGAAGCTTCGTTTTGATTGAAGAAGATTATATATTACGTGGAACATTTTTGATATAAAGTTCTATGAAATTTCGTAGTTTGTTTCCACGAAATTTTCTCTAATTGCTTTCGAGTAGACGGATTTCTCAGCGTGAATCTCAAAATATAAACCACATATCTTTTCGATCGTTTCTATAGTGAAGGTCATTCAAACTTCAATTTCATGAAGAAATCAGGGATTATCTAATCTCCATTTAAAAATGTATTTTTAGTTTTTGTTTTTTATTTCCTTGAGAAATGGAGCACTCACATCGCTGCGAAAAATTTTGCGCGATGGTTTTCATTCAAACTGAAACGTTGGTCAGTATCCTTATGAAGACGGAAGACCTCACACCGGGGTATCCAAAAATGTCCCATGTTCTTACGCGATTTTTTGTAGTTTTCGAGTTATAATTTTTTTGTGTTTTTTCAATTTATCATGCCAGCTAATAATAATAATAATATAATAATAATGTTTATTCAAAAATTATTTACATTTTAAACAAGCACAACTACCACATATTTAAGAATAAACATAAACATCTCACAAACGTCAATGACCTGTGCGTGAGAACTTCAATTTATACATCTAAATCCATCTAATATGGCAAAACATAACTTGTACACCGACAAAACTAAAAAAGATATTCTAATTCCATGGTTTTCTATGTAAAGTTTCGTCTATTATGGAAACTGTTCCAAAATTTTAACGGCTGCTGTCCAATCCATTTTTTTACTTGCTTGCAATAAGAGGATCGGTATGATGTCTCTCTTATTTGTGCTGGCAATTTACCATACAAAAGTGGAGCGAGGTAAGTGTAATTTCGCAATCCTAAAGTTTTTCTTGCTATTGGCAGTTTAACGTTTGGATTTCTTGTTTGGTAACAATTTATCAAGAAATTATATCTTTTATGTAGTAGGTATCCTGAAGGTTTTTTTGCAACATTATCTCCCTGCATTGTGTTTTAGAAACAAAATAACTCAGCTTCCTGAAATCACTCAAAGGTACTCAAAAAAGGCTTGAAAGTTAGAACTTTAGTTTTCAGTGGGATTCACTCAAACATTCAACAATTTGAAAATAAAAAATTGAGTTTCCATAGCTTCTGCCTGAGTTTAAAAACATCATACAGTCCTAAACTACCAAAATCATAAAAAAAATTCAACTTTATCATCCTTTTTTCGTTGTAATCGGCAGTCGAAGGCGGATAAGCAAAAAATCATTGACACGATTAAAGTTATTTTTCTACTTTTTATGATTCTTATAGTGAATTAAACTTGAAAATCTGACTTTAGAGTAATTTTATTTGAAATTACTGTAAAATAATTGTTATTTTACTTTAGGATGGATTTGGTGTGCAGGGCAGATCGAATGGCCTCACTAGACCTAAACTTGATAAATTTTTATTTTGAGATTTTACAAAGAGCTAATGTAAGCCACGGAAAACAACAACGAAACAAACTTAAGAAGCATTTTTTAGAAGCGGAAAGAAAAATAAAACAAACGTTGCCGATAATCTTTTCAAGTTGGAAGAAGGGCTTTTGTATACTTACTGTAGTTGAAAGTAGTTTTTCACTAATTTCTGCTTTTTATTTCTCATTCAAAAGTAAGTAATTTCACAACTATCAACTTTAAAATATGCTCATATTTTCAATCAATTCAGAGAAATTTCCATAATAATTACGTCGAAATCACATTTTTGAGTTCAGTTCACCCTAAGAATCATAAAAGGTGGAAAAATATCTTTAGTCGTGTTTCAATGACAAGGCTATCCGCCTTCGAAGGTCGATTACAATAAAAAAGTCTGATGAAATAGGTACTATTCTCTTAATGATTTCAGTAGTTTGGGACCGTGCATAGTTATCAAACTCAGCCAGAAGTTATGAAAGTTCCTTTTTGTATTTTTAAATTGAAGTTGAATGTTAGAGTGAATCCTACTGAAAACTAAAGTTCCAACTTTCCAGCCCTTTTTTGAGAAACTTTGAGTAATTTCAGGAGCTGAGGTATTGTTGTTATTGAAACAACATTCACGGAGATTATGTTATAAAAAATCTGCAAAATACCTACTACATAAAGAGATATGAGTTTTTGAAACCTCGCTGGCATAATAAATTTAAAAAAATACAAAAAAATCACGACAAGAAAAATACGAATAATCGCATATCATACATGGGGTATTTTCAGATAACACCAGGTGCGAGTTATCAAAAAAAATTATCGACGTCAATACCTTGACCACTCTGTAATCACCCGGAATTATTTTTGATACGAAGTTTCATTGAAATTTCATAATTGGTCTCCACAAAGTTTTCAAGTAGAAGGATTCCTTAGCATAGAAATCAGACCATTAATTACGTCATTATCTTTTCGATAATTTCATAATCTATAAATAGAAAGGGAAGTCGAAATAAAAGTCTCGAATAAATCAGGCATACTTGATTTGCATCGAAATATTTATTTTTTTTCAGTTTTTGTTTTTTATTTACTCAAGAAAGTGAAGGCTAAAATCGCTTTAAAAGCTTTCGCCCGATGGTTTCTATTCATTTCAAAACCTTTGGCACTCTTCTACTCAATGTCTCCACGAAGTTTTATGATTCGTGGCAGCGCTCTTTCTGCTCCATCGGGATTCGGTTTTCAACTCGAATGCATTCGAATGTATTATTCGAGGTTGATCTCGAGTGCCGTCCACACTTCACCGAATCGTTGCATTCGCTGTTCGCTGGACCCAGCTTAAAAGAATTTCTTAGCTTTAAGTTCACTATGCGTCTTTTCGATATTGACTTCAAAATTTCTGAATGGAAAGGTTATTTAAAATAAAATGTCTTGAAGAAATCGAGGGTTATTTATTTTCTTCGAAAACTTTATTTTTTTAGTTTCTATTCTCTCGAGAACAAAAAAGCCTCACAAAAACCTTTTGTGCGATGGTTTTCATTCATATTGATACCTTGAACAGTCTCCGTTTCAAAGTACCTGCTTGCTGAGGCAGCCGAGAATTTAGTAGGCCGTTGATAGCAAATAGTAGAACTTTTCTGTATTATGTGAAATTTTCTTGATTTTTCAATTATTTTATTATTTATACGAAAAACTGAGTGTTGATCAGGAAACATTGCATATGACATGTATGAAATTATTCTTGATTCGAAGTTCCATTGAAATTTCATAATTGGTTTCCACGAAGTTTTCTTCAAATTGTGAACAGGAGCAGTATTTATTTATTTTCATTGAAAAATTCATGTTTTATTTTGTTTTTATTCCTTCGAGAAAATGGGCGCTAAAATCGCCACAAAATTTTTTGAGCGATGGTTTTCATTTACACAATACATATTAAAAACTTGGACAGTCTCCGCTTGGAGTACGGGCGGAAGCAGCACTATTGATCGAAAATCGTTGAACTTTACCTGTCTTATGTATTATTTCTTTGAATTTTCAATTAATTATATGTACAAAGTTTTGTGAAATTGTTTTCGAATAAACGGATTTCTCAGCGTTAATCTCAGAATATAAATTGCACATTATTTCGATGGTGATTTTATTATTTCTATATAAAAGGGGTATTTAAAATTTAATTCCGTGAAGAAATCAGATCAATAAAGAAATTTGAATTTTTTCAGTTTTCTTTCTTATTTCCTCGGAAGAATGAGCCATACTCTATTGAAGCTATTTCACAATTGTTCTCAATTGATTTATACTCTTATAAAAATTCTTGGAAGGCACTGACGTGAAGTCAGCAGCTTTTGAACGCATGTTCGAATTCGTTGCCAACTCGGTCATCATATTTTCATGGATTGGCTCCGCCAAACGCAGCTTTACTTTCTGATGGAAAGATTTGGCGATCTTTCAATCACATTATTCTCACGAAATTCTACATGAGCCTTCCAAATGCCATTTTTCAATCAACTAATGGATCTAAATTCGATCCAATCTGTATTTTTCGAAATATGTCTTCCGGAAGAAACAACAGGAAAATTCGAATTTGAATTAGGTTTGTACCTTAGTTACGAAGGCCGAATTGGTGAACGAGTAAAATCCACTCAATGATTCAGCAGACAACTCATTGAAACTTGTATTCTCCCAATGTTTCCGAAAAAAAAAGATAAGATCGAATTGAAATCCAATACTTGATCAAAAAAGGCAGTTGCAAGGTTCATGCACAATATCGGGAGGATAATATGATCAGAAGATCGCAGAATATAGAATATTTGAAAACAAGTTTGAAATTTTTTGTCTGAATTGTTCCAATGATATCACAAAATTGTGCACGAAATTCTTCACCAGCATTTTCAATCTAGTTACCTAGGTAAAAAATACGTAATTTGACATATTTTTCTCCGAATATCATGAACGGATGGAACTGAAATTTTATACACTATTGTGAAATATAGATTCCAAAGTTTGTGCAAATGTTTTTCCGAACCTGATGAATAGTTTCAAAAAAAAGATCTGTACAAAAAATTTCGATATTTAATACCTGAACGACCTCAACATAATACTGCGAAAAGTTGCTCGTCCTTATGCTCAACTAACTGCCTGGTTTCCATCCAATCGCTCAGAAAGTATCTGGAGAATAAGGGAAATAACCTCGAAATTTCAAATGTAATTCCGAAACCGTTTGGCCGTTTAAGCCCATTCGAACTTAACCGTCGCATTCTGAAAAGTATCCTACCCTGAATGTTTGAAGTCAATATAAGGTTCTTCGTTCTCACTTAATCATACCTACAGCCGGCCGGACAGAATCGATTTTGTCATCATTGAGTCCATCCTAGTCGTTCGAGATCCATTTCGCTTCAAAATTCGCGTGACCGATTAAAACTTTCAATAAATTTGTGGAGACCCGAACATTTTAATGGTTAACTCACATTTATTTCAATTATTCTACTTCGGTAATAAACAGCTGTCAGAATTGCAGTTAAAATGAGTAAAACCAATGTGAGGTGAAATCAATGAAATTCTCCTGTAACGATGATGTGAAAACCTTCTGATTTTACCCACATATGTCCATTTTGAAAGTCACCTTTACCATTAATGGGTTTCTACATGTTGTGCAATTTTGCTCATAATCATGTTTGACTAACTCGCGAGAGATCATTGATTCCATGCAGAAAAAGTAAGTAATACCAAATAAAGTTTGCAACTTTTATCTCAGAACCTGTTTCTCCTTGGAATAAGGATCTCGTTTCGATGATATCTTTTTTCTCGGTAATCATATATGGTAGACTATACCAAGAAGCAAAAAATACAAGTTCAGGAATCATTGTGTAGTGAAGATACTTTTGTTTCATATTTGATTGGTGACTACGGTTATCTCGATTCTCACTAATTGTAATTGCTGAACTATGTTCTTCCAACCTTGGGAATTATTGTCTGCCACTTCGTCAGATTTATTTATTGCAAACTTGATGACGTGTTTTTTGTGCGCATATTCTAGGTAACGGCGTGCTTTTGTTTCGTCCGAATCTAAAATTAGAAAATAATAACGACTAGGTTAGACGCAATGATGACGGAATCCGATGCCAAAGTTGATTCTGTCCGGCAGGCCGGCCATTGCCATTACAATTTGAGAACGGAGAAAGCTAGCGACTTGAAACCTTCAGAAAAGGTCACAACGTATCAGAATGTAACGAAAATCTTTGTTGGTGCTTCTTATCGGCCAAACGGTTTCGGAGTTACGTTCCTTTGAATTTTTGATGTTCTTTCCTCAATATCTCAGTGACTACTTCAGCTATCAGATTGAATCTTGGTAGCTAGTTGAAGTACATCGACGTGCAACTGTGAACAAAATTTCGTTCGGATCGTATAGTTATTAAATTTAAAAAAAAAATTCGAAATATTTGTTGAAAAAAGTTTTTTTCTCAAATTCCTAGAAACTGTTGATTGAAACCTAAACTCTAAAGTGATGTATCAGATTTCAGTCTGATTGTTCTTTCAATTTTCTAGATATTATTTCCGGAAAAAATCAGAATATACTGATCCAAACATGATAAAACAACTTGCTGATGTATAACTTTGTACAAGATTTCTTGATCATCATGTCATATGAACAATAAGTAAAAAAAAAATTATATTCTATATTCTGCTATCCTCTGATCATTTTTCCATTTAGTACTGGATTTCAATCCGAGCCATTCTGTATTTGTGGAAATATTTGGAAAATAAAATTCCGAATGGCTTTGTCTGTGGAATAATTTGGTCGATTTTCCATGTCACGAATTCGGCCTTTGAAATCAAGGCTCTAACCTACCCTACAAACATCGAGTTGCTTAGTTGTTTCTTTCCGAAGTAAGTGTATTAACGATTGAAAGTTAGGACCATAGAAACGACTCAAAAATTCTATATTTGTAAGACAGAGTTGGGATTTACTTATTAAGTTCTGAATCGTGAATTGATTGAATCCGAACAATGATTCCAAAGATATATTAATTGGAAACTCAAATTGAAATTCAGTTCAAACTGATTCAAAATTAAGGTTGAAAAATGACGATGTGAATAGTGTCGTGAAATTTGGTAAGCATCATATGATCGACAGATCGCAAAGTGATTTTTAAAGGAGGTATTGCTGTAATATTCAGCCGGGTCAATACCTGACTTGGTTACTGCTTGAACAAACACATAAAAGCTTCTTACTTCACGTTAGTCTTTTCCTCGAGTGTTTAATTAATACTTAAGAAAATGAAATAAGGATGTTTATGCCGTTCTATATACCTAATCTCGAAATTTACGCTACAAATATCAATATCTCTGATGATTTATATTTTGTTCAGGAAAGATACAACGGACATAAAAATCAGAACATGAGTCCGAGATCATGCTGTATTAAATTTATTGATTAAATTCATCATGCATTCTATTCATGGTAATTGTGATGGATTATGATAATGATGTGAAACAACAAGAAAAGGCTAACAAATCTATATAATAAACGATGTGCGAGTAGGGCTCTGTTGCTGTGACCTTACTCCTACCCTCGGCATATCACTGTTAAATTGCAACCCAACAGCGAATGGTTCATAATTTTTGGGCGATGAATTCGTGAAACAAACAAGTGTTTGATTCGACTCGAAATTTATTATAAAAATCTTCTATCATTTCAGAATACTTAATTATTTCTTGTGATTTCTCCTTAAACGCACCGTTTAGGAGATATTTAACGTTGAATGTTATGAAATCTAAGAAAATTCGAGAAATTACCTCATTTATATGGATCCGCTCTTGAGCTAGTGAAACCCGTAAATTAAGCGCTGCCCACGTACATATAAATATTTATCTATTTCGCATAGACTGAATATACTTATATTAGGTCTATGAGAAGACCTCAGGCATCGAGGCTATGTCCCCATGTCTATGGACCAGATTTTCCATGGAGTTCGATGAATGTGTTCAGGTTAGTTGAGTGATTTCATATTATTCATTTTTGAATTAGATGAAAATAAGGATCATTAAGGAGCTTTCAGTATATGAATGGGCGAGGATGAGGAATTCTGTATAATCTTATGGTTGGATGAAATAAGATATTGCTTCAATATCAAGTGGCAGATCAGTGTTTCAATATAGTCCAGTGTAGTGAAATGTATTCGTTACAATATTATAGCAAAGAGCACCAAATCTTAATAATTGGGTGATCAGATGTGTTCTCAATCATGTTTCTTTGAATTTCGAACATCGGATTGGTTATTCTGCAAATGAGATCATCCTAGGAGATGTCTTTGTTGAACTTGCAAATAAAGTGCAACTGTGTATTAGCACATCAAGAATTATATGAATGCTTATAACTTCTCAAAACAGTCGAATCTGGAAGAATGGCAAATAAAAAAGTGTCTATGGTAAAAATTAATGTACAATTTAAAGACTCACCCTGTATGGGATACATGAATATTTGATCGATTTTCTTTATAACCTACATGGATACATCAGGTACTACGAAAATCAGATTGTCGAATTATTCTTGTTTCGTCCAATATTTTTTTGCAACTTCATTGAATGCGCAGTACTTGGTGTACCCAAGTAGGTCGATTACAAACTTATCTAGCCTATAATATACCATCATGTAAAATTTAATATTGAAACACTTCATGAAACATGTGACATGGGACCCTATTCTTGAATATGATAGAATGAACGTTCTCTATCGTTCCATCAAAAATGCACCGCGTTTCCTTGACAACAGCGCCGACACGCCTATTTTCTCCTTTCTCCGATTCAAGAATAGGGGCCCTGAACTCTTCGACTAATTCCAATGATCTAATAATATATACTACTAAATGGGCCCTACGTCTGTGGTCTGTACAGAGCATTGACTCCAACATTAAAGAGAGAAAAGGTTATAGACTAAGGCTACCCAGCATGCTCAAGTGAGACGGGTGGAAAGTGGTCCGTTGATTACGGGCAAAGATTTGAATTTTAACATTGCGGTATATGGGAATTCGGCAAACAAACTCGAATTTCTCAATATTATGAGTTGAAAATGCAATTACAATTGAAAGTTTCGATTGTTCACAATCAGGAGAATTGATATAGAGAATGAATTCGGCAGGAGATTCGATCAAAATGTTATAATTAACTTAATATAGTCTAATCTGATTGACCGGTTATGATATATTTTCGAGATCGAAAAAAGGATTAAACTTTCGAAAAAATATTGCTGAAGAGGGCTGAAAACCTACAGCCATATGTATGTAATTATCCAAAAGTGGATAAAATTTCATTTTGGAATAACTTCCTTGTTCAAACATATAAGAAATTCATGCAATGTATCAGTTAAAGTTATAATGAAATTTTGAATCATAAATCTTGGGCATAAAAATTTTGTTTCGAAAATTATTACTAGATGTAATATTTAGCAAGGTATATAAAAATATAATAAATTTTATAAACTTATAGGTACATTTATAAATACATGTGTAAAATTATATTTCAATGCATGGGTAGGCTCATAATTACTTTTGATCATAATTAATTTTGTTTATTTTTTTGAAACAATTATCATTTTAGGTAATAAGTAAAGGTGAGAACTGTTTTTTGGACTGAACATAAAATCTGGAGATCAGCCATTACAGGCCATTAGGAACTTCTTCTATTTGCGAAACAAAATAACAGGCATTCGCATTTGTATTGACATTGATTATGCTGGAATATTGAAGATCTATAAATTGTTTGATATACTGGTGTATTTAAATAAGTGTTGTTATTTGTATACCTATCTAGGAGAGATATTCAATTCATGTTGATTTCTTCCTTCATGTGATAAATTTTGATTAATGCCCATAACTGTTGCCACCTGGAAGTAAAAACGATCAGAGTTTACACTTCTCAACAGGTAAATTTTTCTGAAAAACTTTCACCCGCATTATTGAGGGGATGTTTTTCAGCACTATCCACAATGCATTTTATCGCAGCTTCATAACTTGTTGCAGGGATATAGAACTAAAATAATACAAAATTAATACTATTATAAGAATAACCATCAAAGAATATCTCACAAAGATGTGTTCTGATATCAGCAATACATTCTGACATGTCTAGGCTATAAAATAAGAATTAAAGAAAAAAACGTATTATCAAAAGCCTGAAATGATAACTTAAAAAGATATGTTTCTTTTTCCTCAACTTTAGGGAGTCTCTTAGATCTCTGCTTGATTGTATTTTTCCATACTCTATGCATATTGACGCACATTGCCCAACATAGCCAATTCTTCATCACAAATAGATCCCCTGGAAATCTAGATCAAGAAATATTCAAATCATTACTCCTCAAAATCAAAAAACCTTACCAATGAAATTATATGTTCTTATCCTTTTGGCGCAACCATACGCTAAGCAGGACGAGACCGTTTATAAATATAGATTCGATGATAAAATAAACAAAAAACGTAATTTCAAAATGATTAATTTGAGGAAAATCTTAAGAAAATAACGGCATTCCCAGTCAACAGTCAACCGCACTATACTGATTTTTCCTCCCGTTCTCCATAAACTAACATGAACTGGCTATCAAATTAAATTTTCAATTCTTAAAGCTTAAATGAGACAAGCGAAATTCGTCCTCTCGAGGAATTTAAGCCCTACAATTATCTCGTAAAGTTGGAATTGTATCGTTTCAGTGCTGAACGCCAACTAAAGGAAACAATATCTTTCGCAAACCTCTAATTACAGCGTTCAATGTCTTCCTCGTTAATGAGTAAAGAAGGCATTGAACCGAGTGTATCCGAGAAATAATGAATTCTCTTGGATGAAATCACCGAGACGGAGTGAGTATCTTGGATAGACAATTGAGTTAGAAGACTCCAATTTATCAATCTCACGATATTCGATCTGATTTAGTTTATAAGAATGAGACGATTACAAACATGTAATTACAGCTTTCTTCATCTCAGTGAACTATTTGGTAAACCCGCAAGATTTCCCGTCGCGAAGCTATAAGTAAGATATTCACATCATTGTAAGCAGTGTGAGTTCCTGAACAAAAATTATGAAGGCCAACATAGGCGGTCTCTCTTCGTTTGGAAGATATGGGCCCCCAAAGTTCCAAATTGTTGCATTTTCAGATCCTTCTTTCTGCCATAAAAATGATCTCTCACTTCTCAAATCTAGTTCATAAATCATCTTTGAACCTTCAACCAACGAATAGCGACACTTTCTTTCAAAAATATTCATTATTTAAAGGAAGAAAAGTGAAAATATTAGGCAACCACTTAACCTATATTTCTACGAAATACTTCTCAATATTGAAGCGGAGCTTGGCAACAGCGTCTTTTCATCGCTGGCCAACGTATTATGACCGAAGAGTAGTTGCTGGCGGGAAATATGAAATGATGGACAGTTGAAGGTTATGATTGTAGGGAAAATGCTTCTGTCACTGAAGAAGAGGTGGTTATTCTAACATCAAAACAAAATCATTGAGAATATTTGTTTAAGGTTTCACTCTCAGTATGTTCGTTTGTACTTTCTTTCTATCCCCCTCAAAATAGGGAGGTTGTTATCTACTTTTGTGTCTTCGAGATGGTCCTAGTTTAGAATGAGATTCAGGATATTCCAATAAAATGGGTTATACAATAACCTCGATTTCATTGGAAATCTGGAAAGAGCGCGACCTATCACATATGAAAAAAATGTCCGTTGAAATATATATCGGAGTGTCTTCTCATTCCATTACTATGTTTTCAACCTTGTAGATTTCATTAGAAACTTCCTATTGGAAGATTTAGAGTATCGCAGAAAACAGTAAGAACATATTTCATTTTTGTCGCCAGCAATAATCTGTCATTCACGAATACGCACGATGGCACGATTCCGACCGATGAATTTTGCGCCATTGCCAAACTTCACTTTTAGATTGGGTCAAAATCAGAAGGAACAGAGGTTAAGTGGTTGTCCAGTAATTTCATTGTTTTTTCATTAAATATTGATTATTCTTTGAAAAAGTGTTTCTTATTGTTGGTTGGAGGTTCAAAGGTGGTTTGTGAACTATACAGATGAAGTGAGAGATCGTTTTTATGCTGGAAAACGGGACCTGAAAAAGACTCATTTTGGAACTTTGGGGGCCCATATCTTCCAAATTAAGGGAGACCGCCCATGTTCGATTTCACATTTTTTATTCAGAAAAACACACTGCGTACAATGATGTAAATATCTTCTCAATATCTCTGCGACGGGAAATCTTGCGGGTTTACCAACTATTTTAGTCATATGCGGATATAACTTGATGGAATTTTTTCTTATATCTTCCGCATTTCTGAACTTATTCAGCTGAATTCTGGCGAAGAAATTACACTTCAAGATTAACATCATATGATATGTCAGTGGTCCGTGAAAATCTACATGGCGACATTCTCTAGAAGCAATATGAGTTTTTTCTCCAAAAACTTTCAGATCTATTGCAAATGTTTATTCACGTATCGTATCCTCTTCTGTTTTTGAGGAAAAAGAATATTGAACAATCCGTCTCTTGCATGGTACAATAGACATCATATTTCATTTTTCCTCAAACTAATGGGAAATTTCGATGGTTTTCGTCTAGGGTTCGAAAGTTGAGAAAGGGATGCATTAAATACATGATGCGGACACTCTTCGATATATTTTGGGTCCGAAATGAGGTCCAAATGTTGTCAAAATACTGCCGGGTAAAATCTGAAATAAATATTCGGAAGTTACCGACATGTCATATCAAAACTAGTCAAATGAAAGCTTTTTTTGGAATGTCCGAGTTGGACCACATATATTATACACAAGAATTTCCGAAAATAAATTGATTCTGACAATTTTGAGGTATGACTATTAGGTCCATTATCAACCAAAAATTCGAAAATTACAGAAAATATTTTCCCTAGAACAACCTCGTTAAAGCAGAGCAAAAGTATCAAACTGTGGTATTAACAGATCTCATTATTCCAATAGTAATCATAGCTTGCATTATTCAAAACAATAAAACTCTATTATTCCAATGTTAGAATTTATATGGTATATAAATAATAAAGATCTCATCACAATAATCGCGAATATTTTATGCTAATTTTGAAACAAACAAATAGCTTGAACCGACTCATGAATACGAAATATTTGGTTGTCAGATCACATGCGAATTTGTTTTAATTCGGAGTGTATGCTGCTGTGATGTAACGAACTAGAAACTTCATTGAATACGTGCGATGACATACGAGTAATTATTTTCTTAATCCAAAAATCTTGAAATGAGCATCTGATTTCTTTTGATAACTAGTGAAATTCTTTGAGTTCGTAACCCTCAAATGAAATCCATAGAGGGTTTCACAAAAATCAGTTACCTCCGGAAATGACATCAGATTTCGATTTTCGCATCGGACACTCTATATTATAATATTGCTGGAATATTCTCTGTAGGCTATGGTTGTTCCATTCCACTCTGTATAATTAAAAAAATGTGAGGTTAGATTTTCCTATATTAATTCACGTATGTCACCAAACAAAACCATACGGAAAAAATAAACAGGGTGTTTCACCTCCATTCACTGGACAAACATACATAGCCGCGTAAATGGCATTGAGGAAGTCATTTTTGACTAATGACATATACACTGTTTTCGAAGCATAAGCGAGATACAGGGTGTTTCATGATAGCTTTGAGCAATATTCTGATAACTGTGGTGAGTTATGCGTGGTTGATTCAACGGTTTTTGATAACATTTTATTATTTTTACGCGCTTGTTCTGGGGAACAGCGCCTTATCGTTTCGCCACAATGTCTGTAATTTTCGAATTTTGAGCTGAAATTGGTCTCAAACGACTAGGTTTTGGACTCACTGATGAAGAATTCGTGGTCAAATTCGATTCTGTCCGTTCGGCCGTCCATGTGTGCGATAACTTTCGAAAGAAAGAACCTAGAGTTTTAAAATTCAAGGTTAAGTTTCGATCCTGAATATTTCGGTTAAGTTCGTTTATGAGCTGAATCCGACTGATAGTTTCAGTTGTATAGCAATCTGAAATTTTTATTCTCAAATAACTCAAAAACTGTTCATCTGATCGAATTGTATGTAACTCGACTCTTTGTTGTACAGTATCAACATAAAGATTTTCGCCAATGTTTCGGGTCGATCGTATCAATAAAAAAATTCGAAAAAAATCATAGTATCTCAATTTGCCCTGAATACTCGTAGGTAAAATCATAAGGGCAAGGGGCATCTAATTTTTCCGAAAAAAATCGAAAAAACACGTTGCGTAACATTTCAACAAGAAGCATGATTGTTGGTAGCAACAATCGAAGACGATTTTTTCGATGTTTTTCACAGGAAAAATTAGATGCCCAAATGGTATTTGACAAGACTATTTCATGAGTAACAGATTATTCTGCATGCATTATGTATAGGTATTAATTTGAAATTTGAAAAACAGGTACCATAATTAATTACCTTTGTTTTCAAAGGTATTGTAATTTTTGGTGACAACAACTGTTAAATTTTGCCGCGGGTAAACTCGAATACACTGCTGACAGCTCCTGCCAAAGAGTTTTTCCACCTAGAAACCATTTGTAATTCATAATTGCGCATTTCTGATTGGAGGAAATTACGACGAGGGAAATAGTCATGTATTATCGACCCATCACTATAGACACCGTAGCTAGGTTAGTTACGCGATTAACCCTATTTATTTTTATCTGAAGTGAATTCATTATACAATGATTGAACATACTAAATTTTTCACGTGCTCTGTCATGCGAAACTTGAAAATATCGCTTGAGGTTACGATCTGCGCGGAGCACTCAGGATCGATTTTCAGTGGGTATTTGTAATTTTGTTTTTTTCAAAATGTAACTCGAAGAATACCACTCGGATTGAATTGTGCGTTAGAAGTTGGGTTTGAAGTACCGACACGAAGACTGATGGAAAATTTCATCAGGATATTCCGTACCTAACCAGAAAAATTATGAAAACCCGAAAATTTTTTATACAGGCTGCTTCAGAATAAGATGTGACTTTAACAAGAAAAGTTAAATTTAACCTATGTTCTGAAATTTCTAACTTTTTTGGTACGAGCAGTAAAGTTTCGAGAAATGAATCATTCTTTTATCTTAATATCTTATATTTCCACGAAATTTTTCTCGAGGTTAAGGCCTTGTGACAAAGGTGTTTGAAAATTGAGACCAGGGCCGCCTGTGAAACATTTCGTGAGGATCCAATTATTGGGAAATTCAAGCAAAATTGTTTTTCGAAAAGTTTTTTCGGAACAAGTTGTGCTTTCGGTGACTATTGATTGAATTTCGATGAAGAGACCTTGAAAATAGTAAATATTTAACAACAGTGTTCCAAATTTCAATTTGATTCAATGTTAAATTTTGGATATATTGGAAAAAATATAAGAACTTTCAGTGTTATTTGAAATTTCGAGGTTATTTCCCGAATATCTCGATGAGTACCGACGCGATCAGATTGAAACTTTTGTTCACCATCAGCGGTTAGACCGGCCGTGAAGAATATAACTGAACTGCAAAAGTAAATGACTCAGATACTCGATATTTGCAGAATAGTTTTTCGGTTTAATCTTTTCAATATTCAATTCTGAATTTGTTAATGGATAAAATTCGCTCAATAATGATTCTGTAGAAGAAGGTAACCATTTGAAATGTTATTTTCCAAAATTCCCAAGGATACAGATTAGATCGAATTGAAATCTTTCACTTGGTCCAAAAACGATGAGTTTCATGCAGAATGTCGTAAGGACCGAATAGGAGAAGAGCTGAGTTTGGCGGGGTCAATATGTAGATAAGTGACAGCTTCGGCATATTTGGCAACGAATTTCTCATTGAAGTACTGGATTTCAATTCGATTTTATCTACATATATTAGAGGAAATATCAGAAAAATGAAATTTTGAATTTGTATATCTGTGGAATCATAGGATGATTTTTACAAATTCGCCAATTCGGCTCTCGTAATTCAACTCCAAACATACGCTACAATTATCAAGCTACCAGGTAGATTCTTCCGGAACTCATTTTGTTCACTACCAGCGGTTAGGCCGGCCGTAAACACAATAAATTTAGGAAGAATCCACTTAGGAACTATATTTCTAGAGTGGGTTTTCAGTTTAATTAGGAACGTCGAATGCATAAATGGGTTGAATTCGATAATTATTCCTCATATGTTAAACCCGTTCAAAATTTTGGATCGAATTGCAATCTGTTCTTTATCGAAAATTAAAGTTTCAGATTTATGCAGAATTTCGTGAGGGCCACATAAAAAAAGATCTGGTTTGGCGGGATCAATACGTGTATAGGTGACCGCTTTGGCAACCGAACAATCGCGTAAAAGCTCCTGACCTCACGTCAGTGCTTTTCTAGTTTTTTTGGAGGTCAATTCAATTGTGGTGTAGAATTTTGTGCAAAAGATTTCAAACGGCGGAAAACCTGCAAGTACAGCAGGTTCAATGAACAAACCTTTTCATTCCAAATTTCAGTGATCTCGTTTTCAGGAATAATGGCGCTAAATGAACATTTGAGGAAGAAAACATCCCTGATTTTGAAAGGACAGTTCTTAGATTCTTTCACTAAATGTTGATAGGAAGTTTTGCATAATTATTCCAATAAATAATTCAGATCCAATTAAGCGTCGTATGTTCCTATAGAGCTTGATATCCTTCCTTCACCAAACCAATCAACTCGCATGACTAAATTTCATTAAGTTTGAATATATTTTATGAGGTGAAGTTTCGAGTGAAAATGAAGCCTTAATAATCAGGAACATGAGGCATGGGTAATTTGTAGTTCTTCTTCCAGTTAGGCAGTTGGCACAAAGTAAATGTGTAACAGATTGGGAGAAAAAAAACCCTTTCGTTCTGGATGATTTTACCTGGGATCTGCGGTATCTGGCCGGATAGTGAAAATAAGGCCAGATACCGAATAGTAATTCAGTATCCGGCCGGATTCCGGATAGTGGAATTCTAAAGAATTTCATTAATTTAAACAAAGTAAATCATACCACAATAAGATATGGACACCGTTTATTTTTATAATCGCACGTCAAAAATTTTTGTTCTATTAATTAGTTATGTTAACAAGTGGAAAATTGTGGTGAATGATGTGACTACCAAATTTTAGGCATTTATTGGTATAGGGGTCTCCACTCTGCATTGTATACCAGACCAGCTTCCTAAAAATGCCTTTAGCTGTGAAAACTAATACCAAATTCTAGCAAATCTTGACAACTGAGGGAACTGATTTAAATTATCTGACTACCGAACGGGTCGTGTTTGCGGCAGAATCGAGATCTCTTTAAGAAAAAGTGAATCTCGTTAGCAATTGTATTTTGTTTGTCTTGATCGCGAATATCTGCTATCATCCTTCGTCACTTCATTGAAATAATCTCGAAGAGTGTCAAAAGCTTAACGTGTGAAATTGATTCCAGTTTAACATCCATTTTCTTTCATTAATTTACCAAGTGTTGGCATGACATCGATGATCTCCCAGAAAAAGATTCGTCATATACCTAACGCTACAAAGGCCGAATATCCGGCGCTCCGGCCTCGTAGCTGGCCAAATACTAGGAATCCGGTATCCGGCCAAACCACCATCCGTCTCATCACTAATTTTTAGGCACTTGTTCTGAGAATCAGCGTCAAATGTCTTAATTTCTTTACATTTTTTCTTGAGAATAGTCTTGAAGCCTTGATTGGACTCACTGAGAAAAAAAATCCTAGGTCAACTCAAGTCTGTCCGGCCGGGCTTCCGTCGGTCCGTTGCTACGATATCTCTCGGCTGGAACGAGCTAGCGACTTCAAACTATTAGTTTGAGCATCGAGTGTTGAATTTGTTAATCTTCCAGAGAGACGACTCGGGAGTGTCGCAAATGGCACAGAGGCTGATTTTTGCGCGCTGTCGTTTCAACCAAATCTGTAATTTTCGAATTTCTAGCCGAACATGGTCTCAAACGACTGATGACGAATCAGGTCTTAAAATCGATTTAGACCGACCGGTAGGGAAAATGACAACTGTGGAACGGAGCAAGTTGGCAAATTTCGAAACTATTCATCATATTTCGACAATATCTTGAGTAGTTGCAGTATAGGGTGCTGTTTCTTTATTTCACAGCAGTGTACCAAATTTTGGTTCGATCCGGATTTAACTTTTGGAGACATTGTGAAAAATCATGTAAAAGGGTGGGCTATCAGTATTATTTCCGGAAAAACGTGAAAAATACTGATTCAATTATAACTAAACTTACTACTAATTGAAAGGTGCTGATGCATGTCGTTATTTTTTCATGAAAAATTTTTTTCTCGCAAAAGATTCATCAGATTCCGGAAAGAATTTGCACAGACTTGTACCTAGCCATATATTTCATAACATTCAACCAAATTTCGGTTCATTTTTGGAGATATTTGAGAAAAATATGTCAAAGTTGTCTATTGTTGTTATTTTCAGAATTACGCGAAAAATATTAATCCAATCATAATGAAACTTGGTAACGAGTTGAAAAAGGCCCATGCACAACTTTGTCCGCATGATTTCGTAATTTCGTGTTTCAAAAAAATTTTCTTCGGAAAATATTTATCCGATTACAAATTCATTTCGCAGAAACCTTAAATCTTATATTTCACAACAGCTACGGACTTTCAATTCGATCCGAGTTTAATGTTTGAAAGTATCTAGTGGGAAAATTTCTCAGCACCCTGCACTAATTATATGGGAAATTGTATATTGATGAAATCAGCTGATTTTTCTATATGTTGTAGCTTATGACATACTGAACAGAAAATGTTATAGGCAAAAAAAAATTGATGAACAGTGTTTGAGCTACAGCTAAGAAAAAACGTGTAATTTTTTGTGTTTGACTGGCTACAGCTCAAAAGCTGTTCATTAATTAGTTTTAGGCCTATGCTATTTTTTATTCAGTCCGCCATTAGCTAACAACATATTGAGAAATCAGCCGATTCCACCAAAATCCAATTTCCGATACTTCTTCTAATTGATGCGCAGGCCTCAACTTTTCGTATTTGACTAGAAATAGCTCAAAAATGTTCATCAATTCGCTTTCCGCCCATGATATTCTCAGTACAGTAGGTCATGAGCTACAATATATTGAAGAATTATTCGATTGCACCGAGATCCAATTTCCCATATAATACAAGCGCAGAGACTCTAATTTTTTTCGTGTTTGACTGGCTAGAACCCAAAAACTGTTCTTATTCAGCTTTTTGTCCATAACATTTTCGTTCAGATGGTTATAAGCTACAACATATTGAAGAACTAGCCGATTTCACCGAGATCCAATTTCCCATAGCATTAGTGCGTGGTACTTTTTCAAATCTACATACTTCAAAATGTAAACTATGAAATTTTCAGGCGGGGTAATTTGTGTTTTTGTCGATTACTAAGGCTTATTATTTGATTTTATCAAATAATAAACCAAAATCCGTCCACCCGCCGTCCGTTGTCTGGGGATTTTCTCTGAAAGTACTGAATCGAAATACGTGAAGCTTGGTAGAAAAATCGTGTGTCGCTCGAGATTGATCCTTAAAACTGGGGCTGGGAGGGAAAAAAAAAATTTTCTCGAGAACTTACCCCCGAATTTTCATGAAACTCTCAATGTTGATTACTGTTGCATAACTCATTTTTAGCTCACAAAAGCTGCTAACACGTCAGTGCTTCTCTGAAATTTTTATTCGTAGGAACCTGCATGAATTGTTCAAAACCTAATTGGGGTTTATTATGAGGATAAGAATAAACAACTTCCTGATTTGTTTTATGTGAATATACAGTTCGCGTCAAAATTATGGAACAAATTCATTTTCTCCGAAGAAAAATATTTGGCAACAAAATCCTGAAACAGGTCAATTTTGTTTCACTTTCACCAAATCTATATGCATTTTTGAATGATTTTTGTTGCACCCTGTGCCATCCCCATCACCCCTCTAAATTTTTCGAATTGGGAAAGTAGGTCATGTAGTAGTTTTTTGGCAAGGTCTTTGTTTTCAAGAAAAAATTTTTTCTTGAAAAATTAGTTAGTTCAAAAAGGTTTTCAGTATGTGCACTTTGTCATGGCTCATCTACTTTGAGACGATGGTACCTGATGAAATTTATCACCCAATCGAAGTCGACCATTACAGTTTTGTTCACGCACAACTTTCAACCCCCTCACGTGAAATTTTAGAATGCACTTCAGTTATGATCTTAAGTAGGTATGTTATGTTATATGTTTCTAGAAACGTATTAATAAAATAGTAAAGTGAGTAAATGAGCCATGACAAAGTGCACATACTGAAAACATCTTTGAAATAACTAATTTTTCAAAACAAAAATTTTTTTCTTGAAAATTTCTGCACGCCTGTAAAGAAGGTACAAAGACCTGGTCAAACAAGAACCACATGACCCACGTTCCCTATACAAAAAATTCAGAGGGTTGATGGGGATGGAAGCAACAAAAATACTTCAAAAATGCATAAAAATTTGGTTAAAGAGTGAAATAAAAATTGACTTGTTTCAGGATTCTGTTGCCAAATATTTTTCTTCTGAGAAAATGAATTTTTTCCATAATTTTGACACGCGCTGTATATCAGAATTGTGTGCAAGCTCCTGAATATCTCTTGATCCCAGTGTCTGCGGGGAATGCTACTTTTTCCCCTCGTCTCACATATTGAAAGAGCACGTAGAAGTGCGACGAACTAGGACAAGAGTCATTATATCACTTCTTGAGTTCATCATGAAAGCGTTCCTATTCAAGTAGGAGAAAGAGTTACCACTCTTCTGGAGGACTTATTTTTAATTAAAAGAAGCATGTTGCCGCATAAACGAAAACTGAGCATATTGTGATGCAGATAGCAAATTGTATGCAGAAGGAAGTAGTTGAAGTTGATCTAAATTAATGTTCTTCTCAATTGTTCAGGACGAAATATCCAGAAACAAGACGAGGAGAATTAATTAAGTCGCAATGTTGTCTCCTCCAAATGGTCGGAATACCCCTCTGAGATTCATTTCCATTGCTATCATTCTGCATTCCACTTTTAAATGGTATCTGGTGGTAGTTTCCGCTTCATTAATTTTAATGATGAACGATTTGAAATGAAGACATTTTTCGCCGCCTGAAATTCAGGATACTTAAAGCATGGATTCATTGAAATGGGAATCTGATGAAAATTATAAGAATTTTTTTTTTCGTGAGAAAGCAGCACAATAATGACTTTGATAAAAAAAAACTCGAATGGCTGAAAAGTAACATTTATCTTAAAATTTGATATCGTCTTCTTATAATAACAATGTTTATACAATTAAATATCAACAAGAAATTATGAACGAAATGAAGATCATAATGTTATTAACATTGACATTTAAAACTTCTGTTTACATAACCATTCGATTTCAAAACCACTGGAGCATCCTCGGGATGCGAGTCCAGCTAAATACGAATTTAATGGTTTATAATTCACGAATTATATGTTGCTAATTAGGTATACATACGTATAGCTTAGACGAGCCTTTTTTGTCTACTGAAATTTAGCCGATGCCAGAGGAGTTGAAAATACGAATGGTGCAATGGGTTGAAGTCAGGAGCATTATCGGGTTCGTTTGAATTTAAACCCTGAGCATCCACCCATCCAGATATACTGACTCTGACCAACAGAGATTTGAGATTGAATCGATCCTCCGGTTTTATAGTCGTGATGTTCTAAGAGGATTTTGCATGAACCTTCTTTCTACGGAAAATAGTATTCATACCTCAATTACTCGAGAAACTGGAGATTTCAAGTGACATTGATAAATAAAATAATTGCGAATCGAAATGAATCACTATCCATCCGAATGAATTAATTAAGTTAATATTTAATTAAATATCTCAAATATGAGATTAAATTATATGCGTAGACGCCCATTTATTGCTATAATTCATATGTTCAATTGACCTACAGAAAATTTGAGATATTTTGACTTGAGCCTTTTCGCTTGAAAAATTGAGGGGGTTTTTCGATATTCACTCTAAATGAGGTGAAAAATTAATATTCATGTCAAAAAATTACAGTACATTTAGTTAATAAAAATGTAGTTTGTCACGAAATTTCGTGGAAAAATCAATATTTTTTAAAAGTTGAAAATAAAAAATCAAAATTTGGTTTTTTGAGCTTTTCGCCTGAATTTTGATGTTATGTAAAAAAATTTAGGAACAAAGTTGTAAATTTTTTCATTAACTATAACTTTGCTGTTCAACTTTTGTTCATAAGACTTTATAGTTTTTCCGAAAATCGAGATGCACCGTGTTGATCCCTTAAAAACTTAACTTCCTCTTCCTGACCTCAGATTGCCCGCAAATCATTCTTCTTTTCATTTTTGTCATTTTTCTTCCTCATCCAAAAACAACTTTATCTAGACTGCCTTGAGGAGGAGCAGTCCGTTTTTATATAGTTTGAGAACCGTTCCTCATCATGAAACCATGCCTTTCTGTTTTTTCTATAAAATATAAGGTATCATTTATGATATTCATTGATTCAGTTTATTTTTTAATTTATGAATATTTTCGATAAGCAATATCACATTTTTCTCGAAAGAAGCAGAAAACTTGAACTTTCAAGCAAAAACCGATAAATCCCAGAGTTTTTCATTGAAAAAACAATAATTTTTGAATATCTTCTAAAGGGGATTTATCAGTTCTTGCATGTGAGCTCCTCAAATGAATTTGATTTAGGAATTTTACCCGTGCATGGTCTCGAACGACTAGGTTGGACTCACTTATATGACGACTCCAAAGGGAAATCCTATTCCGTCTGATTAAACTTTGTGACTAGATGAAATTTTTTTTGAAAGAATTTGAACATCATATTTCACCACAGCAAACTAAATTTCTGTCTGATTTTTTTCTAATTTCTGGAGATATTGGAAAAAAAAATGTCAAATATCATGGATTCCCCTCGGTATCTTTATTCCCGGAAAAACTCAGAAAATACGGCTTTTATCATGCTGAAAGAATGAAACTAGTAGGAAAATGGTGCGGCACAACTTTGTGAAAAATTTCGTGATTATTGGGTTGAAAACCCATCAGTTTGAAAAAACTGTTGGCAATGCAGTCATCTGTTCACGTATGGACATCATCACCTCTTGATGATTTGGCGATCTTTTTTTCCCATGGTCCTCATGAAAATCTGAATTAACCTTCAAGCTATCACTCATCAATCAAGTACCAGATTTCAATTCGATCCAGTCTGTGTTCTTGAAAATATTGGGAAAATGAAATTTTGAATTGGTAATCTACGATTCATTAAGCTACGAATATCGAGTTTCTATTCCGGAAGTGATCATGATTAAAGTCGGCCTGCTGGCCGAATTGTGTTTAGCAATATTGAATTGGAAATAAACCAATTCAAAGTTTTGTTTTCCCAATATTTCCAAAAATACAGATTACACCGAATTGAAATCTTGTAGGTACTTGATTGAAAAATGTAGCTTGAAAGTGCATACAGAATTTCATCAGGAACAATCGCCGAATCTATCATAGAAAGTGAAGATGAGTTTTGCAGGTTCAATACGTGTAAATATATCCGTTTTGGCAACGAATTCGAATATGCGTGCAAAATCAGCTGTCTTCACGTCAGTGGTTTTCTAGAGTTTTTAGAGTTAAGTCTATTTATCATTGCTTAAGAGCAAACAGTACCTCGAATATAACGGGGTGACTTTTAGAGGCCATCAACCTTCGTTTTTTGCAAATTTTGGAAGCAAATGGTTGAAAAAAAAATATTAAGAATGAGCAACGTTGCCACTTTTTATGTTCAAAAACTTTTGGGAAAGTAAAACTAAAATTCAGTGAACAATGGAGGAATATATAACATTGCCCGTTCTCAGTTCTCTAACTGAGTACTTCCCAAAAAAATTTCAAAAAATTTTCACTGAAGCCTACAGTGCGACAACCCGATTTCTCCTTTTTACGTCGGGATTTAACGCATTCTAATATTTCTAGCTGATATTGGCATGCAGGCCGAGGGCGTGTGCCTGACCTTGAGATGTTAACGAGGTTTTATTAAACTTGAATGTGGCTGTGTTTCCGAAATCCACGAAGCCGTAATTTACCAGCCCGCGTTACTGTTTTCTCTCAATGTATTATAGATTCATTATTTATTCCGATACAAGTATAATCGGCATAAATTAATTCAAGTTCCATGCCTAAACAGTGTAAAGAAGCATTTTCTCAGGAAATTGCAGCCTGCTGGAGTGTCGTCTCATTTCCAGACTAGACTTTTCGCTCAGTGTCGTTTCCATACAGTCAGGATACAGGAATGCCCCCGATACCGTATATTTAACACCTCGTTAACTGCGAAACTAAACATTTGTTTTGCAGCCAAAACGTATAAGTGTACTAGCCTCAAGTATGAGACCAGAATTAGACTGTTTGGAATTGCAGCATTAAAATAACAAGTTATTTCTGTCTCTGCAAATGTTCGCAGTTCGATTGAATTCGGCACGTTATTGGCAATATTTGCGGATAACCTGCAGAAGTGTCCAGTGAACTCGATTGCCTCAGCGATGGAAATGCTATGAAGATATTATATTCAATTCGAAATTTTCGTAATGAGATTTGGTGCATACTACCTGCAGTGGCCAATATGCTCTTGCTAGTCGAATGTAGGGGGATTATTCCATGGAGGTAGAATAAAATGGAGGGGGCATAAAAGTGAAACACATTTTTGAGAAAATTCGGTGGACTTTTCCCATACCAATATGGCAAACTTCGAACGATATAAACATTGAATGATACAAATATTCAACGTTCAAATAGTTCGAAGTCGGCCATATTGGTATGAGAAAAATCCACTGGAAAGTGTGTGACACTTTTGGTACAAGGGAAATATAGGATATGAGCCCTCCCCTCCTGTTATCTCTATGGTTTATTCGCTGAATGTAAAGAGTGTTTGCTCGTTTTTTTTGAGAATAAATAAAATATAGATGGTACACTGAATTCGTCCGGGTATTTTGACATTTAAGAAGTGTGATGATGATGTACAACAACGCGTTCGAATTGTTGAATTATTTTATGGAAAGCAGCGTTCTGAGAAAAGTGTTTTTAGAAAATTACGTGAATTTTATGGTTAACATAATCGTCCGTCTGAAAGCAATATTGGTCGAATTATTAAAAAAAAAATCAAGAGACCGGTTCTGTGGAAGATCAATGAAGTGAAAAATACAGTCGTAGCGGTCGTTCACAAGAAAATATTGATTTGGTTCGTGAAAGTGTTGCTGAAGACCCTGGAATGTTCATTAGACGACGTTCACAGCAAGTTGGACTTAGTGGGTCTAAAACATGGCGTATTTCACACAATGCCCTGAGAGCATATAAGGTTCAAATAACACAGGAACTAAAGCCATTAGATTATTCAAAACCTCGTTCAATTCATCAATGAACAACCAGCTGATTTGTTAATAAAAAAAAAATTTCGTATCTGGGGTGAGGAAAATCCACGAATTATTCATGAGAAACCTATGCATCCTAAACGAGTTTGGTGTGCATTATGGTCAGGTAGTGTAATTGGACCTTACTTCTTTGAAGAAAATGCTACTAGTGAAGCTGTAACTGTCAATAGTGATCGATACCGTCGGATGATCATCGAATTTTGTGGTCTGAATTAATGAATATTGATCTAGAGGATATTTGGTTTCAAGAGAATGGCGCTACACCTCACTTTGCAAATGACACAATTGATTTATTGAGAAGAAAATTTCCTTGACGAATAACCTCCAGAAAAGGTGATGTCAATTGGCCATCAAGATCATGTGATTTGACACCGATGGACTATTTTCTTTGAGGTTATGTGAAAAGCCACAATCGATTCCTGAACTGAAGGATGAAATTATTCGTGTCAAAATGTCATTGAAAATTTCAACAAAAGAATGAACGTCTGTAGAGCTCCAAGAGGGGGCCATTTGACAGATATCATTTTTCGTATATAAATGTCATTACTGATACTTCAATCACCAATAAAAAGTTTTCGAAAATGAATGTAAATTATGGGTTTTATTTATTCTAAAATAAAACGCGCAAATTGAAACACCCTTCACAATCTCAGCAATACCTCATTGTGGGTATTTTTATCATCTTCAAGAAGATGCAGATGGGTAGTTGAATGGTCGACAGTTGATTTCCCGCAAATATGAATTTCGAAAAATAGTATCCTCCCATTTATTTTCGGTTGTTTTCTGAATCATTCATTCGGGATACAGACTATTGGAAACCGAGTGTAGATTTTTTTCCAATATGCCAAAATTTGCCGACTAGTATGTACAATCAACATTTCAACTTCCGAAATGTAACTAAAGAAGGGTTGTACCACTTTGTAAAGCTTTACACTTGCCCTGGATATCTCAAATCTTTTTCTTAAAATTTTCAATAGTGGAACGAATAGATATTGACCTCTCAATCCTGTGCAATTCTATGTGATCGTTTGTAACGATTTTCAATTCAAAATTACGAAAATGAGAGCAATTGAATCAAATGACGTAGTGAGTCAAAGAACAGTAAGGATTATCGTGTCGAATATATTTCATCACTATTTAATAATACATATATAAATTTCTGTTGTTTCTATTGTTTGAGTTTAATGAAATTCCAAAGATCAATATTCTTGAGCACTATACGAATTTATGTGAGCAGAAATTAATTACTTGAAATCTATCAACAAAACAATACGTCATTGGGTGTATTAGTTTTTTAGCATTTGTAATTCATTGGTTTTCATAGTACGAACTTATTCGTTTCACATTCCTGCGCGTGTCTATCGACCATTTTGAATCACTTAAATAGTCGTTCAAAAATGTACTTCTGCATTAGAACTCGAATTTCTAATCCGTTCTGAAAATACTGTAGGTTGAAATGAGAAGGTACGTGTGTGCTTTTTTTCATTTCTACGAATCCGATGCGGGTACGAATAAATGAACAGTTCTTCTATTGTATACAAGATTTACAGTTGTATATCGTTTATATAAACCTAATAAACGAACTGATATGATATGTACATCAAGCAATGATATTATCATTACTTCGTATTGCGCGCATGTTCTAGGGGAACAGCGTGCTATCGTTTTGTCCAAATGTCTGTAATTTTGGATGATTGAGCCGAAAATGGTCTCAATCGACTAGGTTGGACTCACTGATGACGAATCCGGTGTCAAAATTGATTCTGTCCGGCCGGCCGGCCGTCCGTAGACACGATAACTGGCGACAGAAGCAAGCTAGCTACTTGAAACTTTTAGGATAGGTTGCGAATCAGAATGCCGCGGTTAAGTTCGTTAATGGGCCAAATCGGTCGAATAGTTTCGGAGTTATAGGCACTTGAAGTTTTGAAGTTATTTATTTTTTATTTCAGAAACTTCTCAAGCGATTGGATTCAAACTTGGCAGTTTGGTGGAGATAGAATTGAAATCCAGTAATTTATCAGAAAAAAATTTCAAAAAGCACTGCCGTGAAGGCAGCAGCTTTTGCGCGCACGTTCAAATTCGTTGCTGAAGCGGTCATCTACATTGAACATGCGCGCAAAAGTTGCTGCCTTCACGGCAGTGCTTTTTGAAATTTTTTTTTCTACCGTACATATACACTTCAGAAAGGGTTCAATATAATTAAAGGAACTATACTTCTGACGGTTCTTCATAGTTTCGAAAGCAAAACTGCTGTTCAGTCAATTCTATAGTGGCAAATTTCCCAGTTACAAAAAAAAATCAGAAAGCACTGATATCCAGTAAGAAGCCGTTTCTCAATTGTTAAAATTCGTTGTAAGAACGATCACCCATTCACGTTTTGGCCCTGCCCAATGCAGATACTTCTTTATAAAATGAGTTTGCTGTCTGTGGTCACGAAATTCTACATAAACGTTCAAGCTCTCATTTTGCAACCTAGTATTATAGATTTCAATTCAAGAGATATTTTTGAAAATATTTGGTGATATAAAATTTCTTATGGATATGCGGACTTTTACCATAGACGAATTTAATTCTCGTGATTAGGCCCCAAACCTGCTCTACAATTATAGAATGTTGAAATCATTTTCTCCGGGAGCTATTGTGTTGACGGAAGGCCTAACGGACGATCTAGTGTGCAGTTGCAGAAGTCATTCTTAAGCCTGGCCATGAAGGTTCATGCACAAATTCATGAGCACCATGTGATTAGAAAATAGTCTTTATTTCTATAACTGGTTTGGAGCTCAATATAGGAGGTAACATTCAAGAATGTTTAAAATCCACACAATTCTTGTGCAGATATAATATACCTATTCCAACTTTCATTTCACAGATATCGAAAAATCAACTCTTCAATCTGGTTCTTCGATGAACGGAATGAAATCTTCTGCCGAATTTAAATGTTAGATATAATGTTAAACAATACTCACGAAAGTTTGCATACGTGGATAAGAAATAGGAAGAATAGTATTACTCCCAGCTAGAAATCGAACCTGTATCTCTGCAGATACTCAATATTTCATTCCCACAATAATTCGGAAATTTTTGATATTTTTCACGTGAATTTGTAACGAAAATAAGTAATATTCATTAGTGTTTACATCAGAGTTCATAGATATTTACCAACCCTTGTTAACATAAATAACGAAAATCATAGATAAAGTTTGTATTTGTATTTTGTATTTTTTCCGAATATCCTAGGCTTCAACGAAACCCCTCAGAAGCTTAAAGCTTGTGCGAGTTAGGATACCGGGAGTGTTCTGTGTAGGCTTTGTTACTAATTCCTTGCGCCACGTTAGGAACAGCACTGTTAATTGTTTACCCAACAGCGAATGGTTGGACGGTCCCCTAAAAACCGGAAAAGTTATTTCCCGGCCAAGGGCTTGAACCCCAGACCTTACGATCATGGGGCTTGCGCTCTAACCACTGAGCTACCGCCGCTAGTGTATGCGAAAAATACAAAAATCATAGAAAACTTGAAAAAATGTTCATGGATTAGGGTAACTCTTCCCTTATTGTTAAACCATTCATCATATAATACAGTGATTTCAGGTGTGAAAGCTCCAATTCCGTAAGTCTCTGGTAGCAATATTGGCTAATGAAGATAAGCGCTGCTCCCTCTGGTGGCTATCAGAGTTACCCGAGGTACAGACATTATCATTGACAAGTTAAAAGAAATGTCGAGAAAAAGAGAAAGTTTATGCATTTTTCTTGGTGTTTGTGTGATTTAACAAGTGTTTCTACTGAGAAAAAGCACAGTCAAATGTCCCTTCCCATTGATATCTACAGCCCGGTTAATTTGGGTGAAAGAAACTTCCTTTAATAAGTCGGGCCTGAAAGCTGAAAGTGTAGAAGAATCGATAAAAACCTTGGCAACTTGCAACTCAAAATTAGTAAACCAACAAACAAGATTCATGAGAGTCTGTTACCTGCAGTTTACCGATGATGATCATTTTTATAGAGGTACGTACGAATTGCTCGTGAAATATTAGATCACCTTCTTGAAGACAATTTCTTTCCAGGTCCCTAAACCAAGCAGAGAAACTTAACTCGCTCAAAGTGCTTCTGCCGATGAAATCAAATTGTACAAGAAGATGCATGTGATATTATGTTGCATGATATTTGCAAAACTAATAAACTTTCAACCTTTTTACCTACCCAACTTGATTATCGATTAAACACCCCCTCAGATCTACTGCTCAAAAAGTTGAAATACAGATAGTATTGTAAAACATACTTTTTGGAATAATAATATTTTTAATAGTCTATAGACGACTACTCAAACTTTACTATTTATATAAGGAAGGACTGAATACACACAATATATTGTGAATAAAATTAATACATTCACAGAAAACTAATACACTCACATAAAACTAATGCTACTGGTCCCGTAAGCCTTATTCATTATGGATTGACAAATAAATTCTTCCAACACTCATATGATTGGTCTTGAAAAAGCTGTAATCAATAAGCCTTGCACAGCTTTGAGTTCATCGGCAGAAGCACTTTGAGCGAAGTATTCATCACCAGATATTTACTTGTTCAGACTCTTTTGTTTCAATTGCTCAGTTCTATTACTAAAATATTTACGTTGTTCCTAATGATCAGTTCAAGAGGCAGATTTCTGGAAGGCATAGCAACTTTCTCTGCTTCGATTAAGGGCCTGGAAAACAATAGTTTTCATGAATGTGATCTAATATTTCATGGACAATTCGTGCTTACCTCTATAAAAATGATCATCATCGGTAAAATGCAGGTAACATACTCTCATAAATCTTGTTTGTTGGTTTGCCAATTTTGATTTACAAGTTTCTTTCATCCAAAATCAAAATTGTGGATATCCATGGGAAGGGACATTTGAGTTTGCTTTTTCTCGGTAGAAACACTTGAAAAATCACACAAACGCCAAGAAAAATGCATAAATTTTCTAATTTTCTTGACATTTCTTTTAACTTGTCAATGATAATGTCTGTACCTCGGGTTACTCTGATAGACACCAGAGGGAGTAGCGCTTATATTCATTCGCCAATTGCTATGACAAAATTATCAACAAACATTGCTATACCACTCAGAACAGAATACGTGATATCAAGGCCATATTGTTATAAATGAGGAAAATAGCAATATGCCTTTCAGGCTCATAGCAATACACGAACAATATCGACATGATTTTATAGGGATTTTTCAACGAGTCTATCCAGTTATTCCCGTTAGTTTTCAACACATTACTTATTCTGACTCCAACCCACGTAACAGAAAACTTAGCAGAAATAAAATTTCAAGCATACTCTTAACCTCAACTCAACTCGTATCATTTCACACACATCATTCATAAACAAATCGAAGCTATTAATAATCGAACTTTTTATGATAACATTGACGAAAGCGAAATTTGAATTTTCTTTCCAAGAAATTCTATTCCCATTCGAACTTTGTACGTTGTGATTGACGTCAAACTGGAAATCGAATATTTTTAAATTGTTTTCTTCTTCGAAATGTTATATCGAACCATTTTCTTTTTGAATATACCAATACTGTATATTCTAAGGAATCAATATTCCAAATCCAGGTCGGTTATTTATTGAGTTTATAATCCACAATTCGCGAAGTATTCACTGTAGTGTAGGTCATTGTTTTCAAGAAAGTTATACCAGACCAATGTTGTTTTTATAGTTTATCCCAAGATCGTGAGCACAAAAGCTTCCTGAAGAAACAATTCAGAATCTCGATATTTGTAGAGTCGGTTCGTATATCTTGATTACGAAGTCCTAGTTAGTGAATGGGTAAAATCCACGCATTGATTCCGCAAATGTACCCATTAAAACATCTTTTTTTGCAATATTGTCAAAAAACAAATGGAATGGGATTGTTATGCAGTACTTGATTGAAAATGACATCTTGAGGGTTCATGCAGAATTGCGGGAGGATAATATAATAAAATATATAAGAGAATAATATAATAGAACATTTCATAATATAGAATATTTGGGGAAAAACATTAGAATTCTTGTTTTCAGATCACCACAAAAATTATAAGTTATGCATCTGCATTTTTCGAGACGTTATCAAGTTTCATTACGATGGCATCAGTAGTTCATGAGATATTCCGGAAATTACAACGATACCTAGAAAAAAAACCTAGAAAAACACTGCCGTGCAGGCAGCAGTTTTTACGCGCATGTTCAATGAAGATGACCGCTTTGGCAACGAATTTGAACATGCGCGCAGAAGCTGCTGCCTTCGCGGCAGTGCTTTTCTAGGTCTTTGTCTATGGAGTACTGGATGTCAATTCGATCTAATCTGTATTTTTGAAATATTGGGAAAACAAATTTTGAATACAGAATCATTGGGCGGATTTTACCCATTCACGAATTTGGCCTTCGTTATTAAGCCCCAAACCAACTCTACAAATATCGGGTTTCTAAGTCTTTCCTTCCGGAAGTTATTTTGAGTATATTTCCAAAAATACAGATTAAATCGAATTGAAATCCCATACTTCATCGAAAAATGACAGTTCGAATGTTCATGCAGATATTAGTTGAGTTCCGATATTCCCAATCAGTACTGGCCAGAATCAGTAATTTCGAAACGCCCCGTACTGATACGAACAGTTACCAAAGCAGTGCCAGTAAAATCGACTGTCAAAATTTACTGACAAGTACTGGCCAGGAATATCGGAACTTAACTTTTAAGATCAGAAGATCACAGAGTATTGAATATTTGAAAAAAATAATTTGAAAGTTTCTTTCAAATTCTTCTAATGACATGATCATCACGAAATTTTGCACAAAGTTGTCCATCAGCATTTTCAAGCTAGCTGCCAAGGTTTCATCATGATTGAAATAGTTTCCTTTGAATTATTCCGGAAGAAAATACTCATATTTTGAAATAAAAAACACGAAATTTGACATATTTTTTCACCATATCTTCGAAAATTATGATCATATCAAACTGAAATACTGTGAAATACAAGGTTCAAGGTACGACCAAATTTTTTTCCAAATGTAGAGTGATAACAGTTTGATATACAAAATCTACTGCTCATTCTCAAAAGAATATATGTGATAAAAATTCATATACAATTTTGGGGTAAGTTTCTTGAAAAAAATATTCGGCCTTTTTAGGATTATTATTCGGAAGATAAAACAAAAAGGAGAAATTATTTTTCCTCTGATGAATATTTTTCATCGGGAATAATTATGTGGAGCCCACCAGTTCTTTCAACGTTCGAATTCTCATTTTAAAGCGAAACAAGGAGGCAAATTGAGAAGGCCGAAGGGAATGCAGATGTTAATTGAATTACTCGTTACGGTTTCGCTTCGTTTTGTAACAATTTTGTGGAACCCGAGATCTCAATCCTAGCACATTCCAAGTGGTAAAACTTTCCTTTCTTTTCAATTTTCCAGTTCAGCAGAAAAAATGGCATTGATTCATTCGTGTTAAATTGCCAAGATCCATCTCCGATTGAAAAACGTTATTTCTCTTACATCGGAATATTTCGTTCCGCACATTTTGCGGAACGAATGAATAGAAGGGCTATTGGATCTTCTGTGTAAATAATAAGGAATCTATTCGTCAAGACTTCCGTCTTATTTTCGTGAATATTTCGCTTCCCTTTCATCCTTCGAAAGGGTTCAATATCGGGATCGGATATACTGAAGTGGAATTATCGTATGCTTCGTGCACCATTTATTTTTCAAATACAGGATGTCCAGTGAGATTAGGCGAAGATAGGGGACATATGTGCGGGTTGTGAAAAATTTTAATATTATTTTCCCGTTTTTCTCTTGGTTTTTGCTCACAATGTCAAGGAATGGACTATGAAGAATTAAATAGAATTGATATTTATAGAAATGGCCCTTTTGATTGCAAGAAATTGGAAGCAAAGACCAAAAGAAAAAACAAAAAAATGATTCCAAATCCTTCACAAATATCCTTTAAACGATAATTCCATTAAAATTCAAGTGCCTACTATATCCAGTTTCACTGACTTCTTGTTCGATTGGTGAGATCACAAACTTGAACTATGAAAAAAAATTCTTGTCGAGATCCTAGGGGAACATCAGGCATACAATTTATGTTTGAAAAAAAATTTAAATCAACAATCATTGTGTGTTATTGTTCAAAAATGTTTGTAACTTGAATTCGGAAGAGATTTATTCAAACAAATTAAAGGGAGCTCAAATCTCCACTGATGTTTTTTTGTATATCGCATTTTTTGTATATCGCATAAAATCATATTTGCGCGAACACAGTAAAAGTTCCAGATTTACGGGTATTCTTTACATATGTGGTCCTCATAGAATTCTGTATGTATCTTCAAGCTATAATGTTTCAATCAGGTACTTTTCGATAAAATCTATATCTATATTGCGAAAAAAAAATTCGAATGGATATCTGTGAAAAATCATTAGGTGGATTTTTTCATTTACGAATTCCGCCTTCGTGATTGAGGTCCAAGCCTACCCTACAAATATAGAGGTTCTGAGTTGGTTCTCACTGTTTTTATTGTGTGTACGGACGGCCTGACGGCCGATGGAGTTATTCCGGAATACCAAATTTGTACAAACTTTTTTACTTACATCTCCAAAAATTTTAATCGGAACGAAGTTAAATATGGTACACTGTAAATTATGGGGTTCAAGGTGTGTGCAAAATTTATTCGAAATCTAATGAATAGTTTTCGAAAAAAAATTTGTTCAAGAAAAACTCCAAATTTTGTTATGTTTCTTATTACACCATCAGTATTTTCCAATTAGTTGTCGAATTTCATCACGATTGTGTTAGTAATATCTGAGTTATTGTGGAAATAACTACGATACCGAGGAATAACGTGAAATTTGACATATTTTTTTCCAATATCTCTATGAATTCAGGTCGGACTGAAAATTGGTAAATTGTTATAAAATATAAGTTTCAAAGTCAGTGCAATTTCTCTTTGAAATCTGATGATAAGTTCCCGAAAAAAGAATGTTTCTCGAAAAAACTTTCAAAACCATTTTTCATTGAAGCCGTTCTGATTACACGATCAAAACGAAATTCTGCACAAAGTTGTAAATCGGCATTTTTCAACTAGCTACCTAGTTTTGTCATGATGACATCAGGGTATTTTTGAGTTATTCAGGAGATAACAACGGTACTGAGAAAAAAACCACAACATTCAACATATTTTCTCTGATATCTCCGAAAGTTGAATTTGGATCAAAACGAAATTTGGTTCCTCGATGTGAAATCATGGGCTTGAGGAACGTGCAAAAGTTTTTTCGGAATCTGTCAAATATTCCTCGAGGTGTTTACCAACCAGAACTAAACGAAAAGTTGATTTTTCTGCTGAACTTTCATTTAATTCTCGAGAAAGTATAAATTCGTCATTCGTTGAAACCATAATTCTGGAAATGAATTCAACATGTACCAGAGTGAATTACTCATTAAACATTTTGAACATACTCCTGTTTCTATCTTCATGTCGATTCATTGCCCCAATTTGTGTGTTTCTTTGTCTACACACCCACATACGCAACTTACATTTCAACAGTATTCCTCTTCTGCGAAGATAATATCATAAACGTTAGTATAAAACAGCATAAAATTGTTTGCGTCCACATTCGTACCAAAGAAAATAAACCCGTTTTATTTTAAGCTTGATTGCTAGATGTGAATGCCTCCATACCAGATTTTTTTCACTCTCTAAGATGATGTTTTACAGGATATGGAGAATTTCATAGCTCTCATTTATGTTTATGTTTTGGGGAACTTGGCATCAAGAATTGTTCTGATTGGTGGAAGTCGTGGTTCATAACATACTCCTAATTTATTGAGTAATGACATTTGACAACATAAATTCTGTATTAAAAAAGTTCCGAGAATTGGTAAATCAGAAAATTCCAGTGAATTAATGACCTTGGATCAGCAACTTTTGCTCGCATGTTCAACTTCATTCAAAAGCGGTCATCTTTTCACAGATTGACCCCGGCAAACGCATCTTTCCTTCGTGGTGGAAAGATTTGGCGATCTTTTTTTCTAATGGTCTAATTTCTATATCGAACAATTCGGTAACTAGAAATTTGTAGAGTAGCTTCTTACATCAATTACGAACGCTCAATTCGTGAATGGGTAAAATCCATCCAATGATTCCACAAGTATACCCATTCAAAATTTAATTTTTCCAATATTTCCAAAAATACAGATTGGATCAATTTGAAATCCAGTACTGTAGTGAAAAATGTTACCTTGAAGGTTCATTCAGAATTACTTGACGGCCCGATGAAAAGAAAAGGGAAAATCGCCGAATCATTGCATCCACAGGTAGAAGTGCGTTTGGACAGGTCAATATGTGAAATGTTCTGCAACGGAATAAATGACACTATCATCACGAAATTCTGCACGAGGTTGTACATCAGCATTTTCCAACTTATTGCCATCATGATTGGAACTAATAATCTGATCGAGCTGAAATTTGATATACTTTTTTAGGTTGAGAGCCTGTGGAGAATTTTTCAAATTTGATCAATTTTACCCGAAAAAAACAGACGAAATTTTTTTTCCAATATCACAATCATCACGAAATTTTGCGTAAAATTCTGCATTAGTAGTCTTTCAAAGACTCACAAAGTTCCATCAGGATTGGATGAGTAGTTTTTGAGATATTCTTGAAAGAACAACGATACCGAGGAAAAAACCATGAAATTGGACATATTTTTCCCAATATCTCCATAAATTAAGATCGGATCGAAATGAAATTTGGTCTCGATTGAAGCTCATTTTGGCAGAATTTCGCTTCATTTTTAGTTTTTTTATCGGGGTTTTCACTCCCAATTTCTGAAACAGAACTATCAAACATTAAATAAAAATTGTTGTATCATGGAAAACGCCCTCGCGTATTGCAGGATTGGTAAATGGTAGTTTCTTGTAAAACAGATTGCCCAATACAGCAGCCATACAAACGATGAACAAAGCAAACTGTGACGTTTCAGTGTACAAATCTGACTCCTTAATCAGAAAAAACTACTTTTCAATTATTATTACGAGTGAAAACCCAAAAAAAAACTAAACAATGAAATTCATCGGTACACTATTATGAAATAAGAGGCCATATTATGTTGTTCTCAATCTATTCATGACAAGCACATCAATTGATTCAATTGATCCTAGCCGAACAAATAAACATACAATTTCACGTCAGAGTCATGTCTAACCAAGTCCGTTGATTACATATCATGGTTGTTACTAACAAGTTAACAGAACCAATTTTGTTATTGAAATGAACAAACGTTGCAAATCCTGCATGAAAATTCCCGCATTTTGTTTTCAAATTGTTTAAATTCGTTTTTTACTTCATGCATCTTTTTTACCACTACTTAACTGATGGCTGATCTGTCGATATTTTTGGAATAAATAATATGTCCATCTAGTCGGCTGAAAAGCTCTGATAATGAACTAATTTGCGGAGAATATCAAGCCAAACTCAACCCAGATTGTTTATATATCTTCCCTGATTCGAATTTATTAATATTCAAGGATATTGCGGGGAATCAAATTTCAAGTATGAAAATTCACAAAACAGCTGGGTGGATTCGATATTTGATCCATAACCTGATCGAGAATCCCTCATTTTAGGTGAATGGCAATTAATTAATATCGTTGATATAATGAATAACTATCATGATAAACCTTAACTCATATTTGCTTATCAAAACTCATACAGACAGCCATTATTTCCAAAAAAATTTACTTCAATAAAAGCCCTTTATGTCAACTATTTAATTTTTATGAAACTCAGGTGGACATACTATTCAGAATAGATATGTGGATTGTTACTTGCAGAAAGAGGAGAAGTCAGCAGTGTTCTACTAGGTTTTTTTCGATACGGTACTGGGTTTCATCTAATCTGTATATTTTTGAAAATATTGGCTACTGTGTTCAGTTTGGAGACTTCTTGCGCTTTTTTCGAGGAAGCTTTTATTTTCTGGCAAACTGGGAAAACAACGTAAATGTTCAAAATGACGCTCTTTATTAATTTTTATACCTTAAACTTAAAATTGAATGGTCCTTTCGGTTATTGGTTTTCGAGAGAAAAATGTGATAAATGAAAATATCCCGTCCTTCGAGGGGGTGTATCTTGTCAGAGCTCAAAATTCGAAAATCACAGACATCTGGACAAAGCGATAGCACGCTGTTCCCCTAGAACATGCACGAATAACATAATACAAAATATACATTCTTCGCTTTTGACAACTAACTGGGCACAAACTTCATTGAGTTTCGAAAGCTCCAATAATGAACTATTCAAATGACGTACACTTCTAGTAAACGAATATTTTCAGAGTAATTTGAAACATTTCCAAATGTTCCAATTTTCTTCGCTCATCTTCATATCACGAGAGTTGTTGATCGAATGATATATACACATTCATTAGGTAGAGGAGTGTGAAATTACTACAAAGTTCCGAGAATAATGTGGAACCAAAGCGGAGCTTTATATTTCCGAGCCAGATCTCTATTATGTCTGTGGTTCTTACAAATTTTGTTGACCTCAAAAACTTTTGAATAGCAGTGTTTTTTTTAAACCGATTCGCCGTAAACCTGATGTTATATTACTATCATCCGCACATGTACTATTCCCAGTGCAAAACAAATGATATATTTTTTTCAATATTTTCTTGAAGATCGAGCTTAACTGGCACTGCCCACAAACTAAATGACAGATGGTGCTCATACTCCACCTCAATAATAAAGAATATTTAAATTAGTAGTATTTTTCAGGTGACCCCTAGGTTTTCACTGTCAATATCTTAAACAGAACTTCTAAATATTAAAAAAAAAATTGATATGAAAAAGCCCTTATGGTTGATTTCGAGATTCAAAATATTTATCAAGGGTAGCTTCTATATAGAAAAAATGTTTTCTAATGAACAATATCGGAATTATGCAAACTATCAATGAAGTGAACTGTTTCAGAGTACCCTACTCCATCATTATACAATGAAGAGAAAATCAGCAGAAATATATATTTTCTTTTTAAAGTCCGATGAAGGAGTCAGATATAAACTTTGAAATGATAGATTTTAATTCGTTAATCATTTGCATTATTCCAATATTGTTCATTGGAAAACATTTTGTCTAAAAACTACCCTTGACAAATAGTTTGAATCATTGTAGAAATGTTTGAATCGTCCAATCCGTAAGGGTGTTTTCCATGAATAACAATTTTTATTTAATATTTAATAGGAAGTTCTTTTTCAGATATTGGAAGTGAAAACCTAAAATACCTGTACAATAATGCAAAATCCTACCAAAATATCCTTCGAACGATACTGTCAACTTAGTGACAAAAAGAATTACAATAACCCCTTTGCAAGCTTTTCAAATGATCTATTCCAAGTTTGTATATGAGGAATGGTGTCGATCAAAGCTTATTTCGGGAGGATTTCCTATCATTTTTTCTGGGTTTTCACTCCCAATATCTGAACCAGAAGTATCGAAAATTAAATAAAAGTTGTTTTTTAATGAGAAATACCTTTGCGGATTGCAGGATTTAACTAGTTTTCAAGGTAAGTTTCTTGGAAAACAGATTGCCTAATGAACAATACAGGAACAATTCAAACGATAAACAAAGAGAACTGTGACGTTTCCAAGTACAAATCTGACCCTTTCGTCTGACAAAGGAGAAAACTTTAAGAATTATTTTCTCTCCATTTTCCGTGTTGACAAAAGTCTCAACTCAAAACGAAAAATAGAACGAAAATAATTCCTAAAATTTTCTCCTTTGTCTGATGAAAGATTAAGATTTGTACTCTGAAACATCACAGTTCGCTTTGTTTATCGTTGTTTATATTGTTCCTGTGAAACTGCCCTTGACAAATATTTTAATCCTGCAATCCGCAAGGGCGTTTTCATGAAAAAAAACAATTTTCTATGATATTTCAATAGTTCTGTTTCAGATATTGGGACCATTGGGAGTGAAAACCCAGAAAAAGCCTCGAAAATTAAAGGAATAAAGTGATCATGACGATCACCATCATATTCAAGTTCTGTGTATTTTGTATCAATGTAAATTTGTTTTTTTAGCAAAAACCCACGACACGCCCAACTTCTATAATTCGATAGAGAACTGGTGCGACAAATCATAAAACAAATTCTTGTTAAAGTGTTTAATGACAAATTCAAAACGTAATAGACCTGAGGAGTAACCATCCTCAAATTATAACTGCAAAAATCGAAACTCAGTAAATTCAAATTCAACCAAAAGGTGTATTCCTCATCCATCACGTTTTTTGTGTTTTTTGTGAATCTCAAAATTCCTAGAATCAACAGATAGGTATTCGACAATCTTCTATATTATCGTCCTGGTTATATGCTCATACTCAAGTTCTACTAGTGTGGGAAAATCTTGAGCACCTTATTTCCGAACAAAAAAGCCTCAAGGCATCTCTAATGAATGTCAGGTCAGTTTCCGAAAAAGGATCCGTTCCCTTGAAATTCTATATGCATACCATATGTCAATATTGGATATATTAGAACTGCATGTTGACGAACGTGATACTCAAAACTGATGCATTGTCAACAACTGTCTGGTTCATCTTGAGAATTCGAAAGTTTAATGTGTGATTCAATATAGGCAGGGATTTGAACTTGAAATGCAAGAGTAAGAAGTGGACATTGTTGAAGATGCCTGATTACGTTTTAAGAATCTCCGTATATCTCGTGATTTCGACAAAAGTTAATAATTTAATTTTTTCGAAAGTTTTTTCAGTCTTACAATTAGAAATGATGGTAAGAATGGCGTATGTTGTCGGTTTTTTTTGAGGAAAAAATACGAAATTGATCACACGACAAAATAAAATACGAGAAAAATAATCCGTTACCTACAAATCACACCAAATTTTTGCAGTTTCATCTAAATCTTTATTATTTCAATACATTTTCATGACAAAATACTACTGGGTCACCAAAGTGCATCAATGACATATTTTGCGACTGAATCGCTAAATGAATTAAGATCATTTCTTTGAATTCACCTGAACTGATCATTCGTAACATTTAAGTAGGAATATGAGTGAAGGTTGATTCTCACTATACGTAAGGGATACCTTCCAGTATCCCTTCTGTATGTTTTACCTCAAAATTCAGTAGGCAAAAATGTAATTTAGACGGGACGTGAACAGGACGTATAGTGTGCATACATAAATTCATTTACAACTTATAATATTTTACGGGAAGGATACTGGAAGGTGACAGAACTTACAGTGAGAATCAACCTAAATTCATCATTTTGCAATATGTATACCAATAACTCGATATAAAAATCTTCTAACTATATCCGGCATTTCAGTTGTTAAAGTTTGTTGAACACATGAAGCGGAAACCACATATACGCGATCACGATCACGATGACGTTCACGATGGCGATGGCGATCAGATAATTACATTGAACTGGTGGAGCAGCTCACACTTGTCGCGATATGTCTCCGACATGTCAGCCTTCAGACGGGATCGCATGACGTTAATGAAATATACTGTCGTTTCTATAGAGATTTTGAGAGACACTGTGAAAAAAGTTCGCGATCTGATCGCATGTATATGTTTCGGGTAGAACCTGAACGCCATCATGAATGTATATGTACTCATATACTACCAAATAACCAAAAATTACTTTATTGGCGATCGCGAATATTCAACTCCAACAATTCTCCTACATTCCATAGAAAAATTTGCATGAGAACTCCGAACAGACATATTTTATCCTTCAAAAATCTAAAAAAAGCACCGACGTGAAGTCAGCAGCTTTTGCACGCATGTTCGAAGGGGATGTCCGCTTTGGCAACGAATTTGAACATGCGCCAAAATGCTGCTGACTTCACGTCAATGTTCTTCTAGGTTTTTTTAGTTACTCCGGTAATGAATTTTTTTTCGAATTTTTCTAATTGCACGATCATCACGAAGATCTGTTCGAAGTTGTTTATCAGCATTTTCAAACTGGGTACAATTTTCATCATTATTTAATCAGTACTTTTCCAGTTATTCCAAAGAAAAAACCAAGAAATTGTTCCCAATATATCTCCGAAAATAATTACCGAATCGAATTGAAATTTGGTACAAATTTGTGAAATATCAGGCTCAAGGTTCGAGCGAATTTGTTTTCAGATACTTATCATGAGTAAATTCCAAAAAAAAATTTTTGCGAAAAAAATTTGAAAAATAAATTTTCTCAATTTAATGACTGCACGATCTCAACAGAATTTCGCGAGAGGTTGTAACGGCCAAGTTTCAATCCAATCGCTTCTGTAGCTCGTGAAATACCAGGAAGTAACCTTCAAATTTCAAATGGCTATAACTCCGAAACCATTCGGCTGATTTTGCCCCCCTAACGAACTTAACAGTTGCATTTTGAATTTCAACCTACCATTAAAGTTCCAGGTCGAATGGATTCTCCGTAAGCCCTTAATCGTGCATACGGCCGAACAGAATCTATTTTGGAACCGGATTCGTCATCAGTGAGTCCAACCTAGTCGTTTGAGACCTAACCTAACCTTGTCGTTTGAGACCATTTTCGGGGACAAATTCAAAAATCGAAGACATTTGGACAAAACGATAACACGATCCCCAGAAAATGCACCCAAAAATGATATGCAAAGTCATGAAACCATCATTTAGAAACCACCTACGACTACTATTTACGTTGTATCGTTGATCAATGAATATTTGATGATTATATATTCAGCTATTTGTCTATTTTTAGTTTGTTCTTGTCCCACTAAATCAACTTAGGTACTCAAATGTGAATATATTATCGTAGACATTTAGGAGGTATTATAATATTTATAAAAGTACCTCGTATCTGCTCTGTATTCAAATCTCGTTGAGGAGTCCTGAATGCTTGATAATAAATATAATCATATACCCAATGAATCTTCAGTGGAGATCGAGTACTTCATTCGGTGTGAATCTTCGACTGTTTTCATAAATTTTTCTGAGAATTTGGCACCAGCTTATTCTCACAGAAGAAATTATCTTCACTAGAAACAAACAGATGCATATCATACATAATATTACAGTTAATTGGTGTGTCTTCGGCAACAATATGTTTGTATGCGATTCGTCAAGATACAAGAGAAATGAGTTTGAACAATTCAGTTTGTTATGAATGCAGAAAAAATCATGAATACTGTTTGAGATAATTTTTTAATATAATCAATATGTTATCAATGAAGCTTAACCGACATAAATATACAGGGTGTCACGAGAGTAACAGTACATACTCTTACCAGATGTAAAGTAGCGTTCGGTGATTATGGATTAACAGTGATAAATTAATTTCTGGCTCTATTTAGGAAACTGAAAGGTGTTTGTTCAAATTTATGAAAATAACTAGGCATAATTAGATATACTCAATTAAACTCATGGACGGAATGTATTGAAACTTAAACCGTTGTTGACACATGTTGAAAAGAATATTGAACATTGATTCAACGTGTTTTCCAAAAATCACCAATTCTAGCATTCGGAGTTGTCACACCTAAAATTCATTTCCATGAAATTTTGGTTATGGATAGAGCACGAATACTGAATTTACCATGAATATCTCATGAAAAAATTGGAATGTAATTGAACAGACTCATCGTTTTCGGGTTGCCATCTTTTCAATCACGACGGGAGAGAGGAGACTTAATATTCTCCTTCAGATCACTCCGTGGTGACTTCGGTGGTCGCATTCGTGACCTTTTCACTATGAACAACAACAACCTGAGAGGACATCAGTTCAAGTTGTCGAAAGAAAACTTTCGAACATCCCAACGACAAAGTTTTCTGACTAACAGAATTTTCGAGAGATGGAACCGTTTGCCGAGTAATGTGGTCGATGCTGGAACCGTCAACGCCTTCAAGAATGAGTTGGATCTCTTTGATGCAAGAACTACTTATTTGTAAACTTTTTTCTATTTTCATTTTCTTTTTGAGTTTATAGGAATTTCCTCAACTCTACTTGTATGTTTAATAATAATAATAATAATAATAATAATTTTTCATGATAAACTCAAAGAATTCTGGGATGTGATACCGTCAAATTATATCGCCATTGTTTCTGAGTCTATAATTCTTTGCATTATCATGATTGACAGGATGTCTCTAGCATATGCCATATCCTTAAATTTTCTCCACATAAAATAATATACGGGGTTCATATCTACAGAACGAGGTGGCCACGGAACAGGGCCTCTCTATTCTTCTATTCTGAATCAAAATGAGTTCGTGCTCCATCGCGTTGAAAATATATCCTTATCTCTGATAAGGGTATATACTGCTGATCCCAGAACACCTTGTTTATAGCATGATATCCAAAATTCTTAAGAGAAAGGATAAGTTTTCTGAATGTACGATATGAATTGAATGAATGAAGTAATAAAACTAGAGTGTATCCTTTGGTGACTCTAAGTTCAAAGGAAAAAGTAATAAAAATTTTTAGAGGTGGTAATTTTTTTTTTGTTCGATCACTAAGGTTTATTATTTGATTTTATCAAATAATGAACCAAAAGCAATAGATATTTCCTTCAGTATATGAGTACACACGGTGATTGGAAGGTTTTTTTTATAAGATTGGAGAATTTGTACTTCGAAAACTTCGTAAGAGGCAGGATTCCGAAGTTTCGAACCAATTTTATCACAGAAAGGCAGGCGGAAAAGAGTGTGTCTGAATGAATTTTATATGATATAGCTAACTACTAGGTAATTTAGAGAAAGGCCGCCAGATTTTATGAGCAGAGTCTTCTCTTTGCCGAAAATAACACCATGTTTTTCTATATTCTTTTCCAATTATCAGCCTCTGCCGATATACACCCCCTCGAAGGATTGGGATATTTTGATTTACCACAATTTTTTCTCCAAAACCAATAACCGAAGGAAAACATATACAGGACCATTCAATTTTGAGTTCCAATGTGGTATTCGTATAGGTATGAAAAATAATAAAGAGCTTCATTTTGAACATTGACGTCTTTTGCCAGTTTGCCAGAAAATAAAAGCTTCCTCGAAAAAAGGGCAAGAAGTCTGCAGTATCCGACGACTAAAATATTGAAAAATTTTTTTTCCATTTTCATGCCATGAAAAAAATATGCAGAAAGAAAAGAAAGCGATTTCAATCTTTATTTCCTGCGGATGTATTGCAGGGTTGGGCACTTAGTTTGAAACTTTTTGCGCTCATGTTCTGGGGAACAGCGTGCTATCGTTTTGTCTGGCTGTCTGTCAATTTCGAATTTTAAGCCGGAAATAGTCTCAAACGACTAGGTTGGAGTCACTAATGACGAGTATGGTGTCAAAATCGAGTCTGTTCGGCCGTCCGGCCGTATGAACGATTACGGGCGTACAGAGGATAGTATCGACTTGAAACTTGCGAAACATGCGAAGGTTAAGTTCGTTAACGGGCAAAATCGGCCGAATGATTACGGAGTTATAGCCAACTTGACAGTTAGTTGCAGCATAATGACACGTGACCTCTCGCAAAATTTTGTTAAGATCGTGCTGTCAATAAATTTTGAAAAAATATTCTTCAAAATTTTATTAGAAAATTTTTCATTTATCAGATTCGGAAAAATTTCGCTCAGACCTTGAGCTTAATATTTCACAGCAGTGTACCGAATTTTAATTCGATTCGCTCATTATTTTCGAAGATGTTGGGAAAAATTATGTCCAATTTCTTTCTTTCTACTTCGGTATCTTTATTTTCTCCGAAATAACTGGAAAAGTACTGATATAATAAAGATGGAACTTGGTAACCAGTTTGAAAATTCTGATAAACAACGGTGTGCAGAATTTCGTGATGATTGAGTTATTGGAAATATTCGAAAAAAAATTCATTTTCGGAATAACTCAAAAAACCCAGAAAAACTCCGACGTGAAGTCAACAGCTTTCGCGATCATGTTCAAATTCGTTCGTCAAAACTGACATCTTTTCAAGTATTGAAAGTGTTGGTGATCTCCTTTGAACATACGCCCAAAAGCTGCTAACTTCACGTCAGCGCTTTTTTAGGTTTTTTTGAGAAGAATACTATTCCCGCCAAATTTGATTCCAGTTCAATCATTGGTTCCTGAGTATGAAATAGAAATTAATGGAAATATCTCGTAATTTCAGGTTTTGTATTTCGGCAAAGATTGAGAATTCGAAAGAAAATTTCTGAACGAACGTTTTATTTTTGGCAAAAGAGTCTGTCCCAAAATGAGGTGGCCTATTTTTGATCCAACTCGTCCACCAGATTCATTGAATTATTAGGACGGCAACGTCAATTAACTCATTTAATTGTTACATGTAAACGAAATTTTAGATGATTGTGTCCGTCGAATGTGAGAGAATACAATGACTTTTGCAGTACAATAACAGTACCTACCCACTTTTTCACAATAAAGCCAACCAATCCTCATTCAGCCAAGCTTGACGAATTGCCAAAAGTTTACTAACCCGGAGAAACGTGAATGAACTCTTGATTATCTTCTTGAAGTCACTGTAGAGCATGAAAAACTTACACTACTTATTTCGTTCCATTAGAAACAGTCTACGAAAGAAAACCGTTAACTGGGTTTCGCCAACAGGCTAGGATTATGTATTAAGGAAGATTCATACTGGATGGAGTGACATTATAGATGAAATATTGAATGTGGTTTCTGATTTGATCTGCAGGATATTTTCGGTTTCATTAATGAAATAATATTATATTATAGGAATGTAATATACAGGCTGTTTCTGAATTGTGTGAAAAATTTTAATGGGTGATTATTTAGCAAAAATAAAGGGGGGTCTTTCACATAACTTTTTATTCAACACCCTTTTCTCTCCAAGTTATACCCCTTTAAAATTAGGTGAAAAAAATTGTTTTTATTTAATATTCACTTCGGAAAAAGTCATGAAAATGAAATTTCGCCTACAGAATGTTGTGCAGATCTTCTTGTTGGGAGATCGAAAAAAAAAATTTTTCGAAAATTTTCCTCATTTTTGTATAAATAATTTTTTTTCGATGACCATGGATCAGATAACGATAAAATTTGGCACAGACCTTCTTGTCGATATATTTGATAGCAGTATTTCGAATTTCATTCGATTTGATATTTATTTTCGGAGATATTGAGAACGACTTATATTAAATATATTACTATTGTAATATTTCTTTGATATTTTGACGTTGTTTACTCAATTTCCCAATAAATAGTGAAGCGTTCAGATAGAAATTTCCTGATTTGTTGGATGTAGATGCGCAACATAATGCAAAATTTAATGAGGTTACATATTCAGATTCGAATTTCAAATTTTATCTGAAAATTTTCTACTTTCTTAGTTGAATAGGAAAATTATTTTTGGAACTCATCTCATCAGATAACAATGAAATTTGGCGCAGACCTTGAAGACATAATTTTAAAATAGTGCTCTAAATTCAGTTTGATATTTATTTTCAGAGATATCGGAAAAAATAGCCACGAAATTTGACATAATTTGAAATTTTGAGATTATTTCCCAAATAAAAAAACTATCAAAATTTAACTTCATTGTTTATTGTAGAATGCATAGATTTATGCATTTTTTCGAATTCACTATTCAACGACAGTGTTTCAAGTTTCAGCCCTATCGGACATTCATTTTAGGATATATTGAGGAAAAAGTATGTCGAATTGCGTGGTTATTAACACATTAACACAATCCCTCTTATTTTCGGAATATCTCGAAAAATACTGATCTGGTCATAATTTGCCAAAGTAAAAGCGCAAAAAAGTTCCAAAATTATAGATGTAGGTACTTTTTTCATCATAATAATTGATAAATATAATAATCAATAATAATTCTGTTTTTCAATATTTCATATTCTGAGATATCCTCATCAAAAAATACTCACGAAATTCTGCCTGAATCATGAAGCTGTCATTTTTCAATCAAGAAACGGATTACCTTTCGATCAAATCTGTATTTTAGGAAATATTGGCCAAATAAAAATTTGAATATATGTAACTGCGAATCAATGAGTTCTACCTATTCGCAAATCCAGCCTTCATTAATAACCTCTTTAAGTATATTATTTCGGTAGTTAATGTTTTCACAAACGGCAGTTAGGCCAGCAGTTAGTGCAATACCTTCCCAAACAGACCACTTTGAGACTCGATATTCATACAGTAGGTTTAAGATGCTTGATTATGAAATCTGAATTAGTTAATGGGTGAAATCTGCCTAATGATCCGTGCATATGTCCATTCAAATTTTCATTTTTTCAATATTTCCAAGAATGCAGATCGGCCAAAATATGAACAAGCGCGTAAGAGCTCCTGACCCTACGTCAGTGCTTTTCTACAATATTTTGTGAAAAAAGAAGTATGGAGATCGATTGAACACACGATGAATCTTCGATTCAATGAGATTATAAAACTTTGAAGAAATGAAGGTGGTACGACAATCGAATGTGTGCCTCTTATCAATTCAGCAGCTGAATTTAAAATATCTGGGAAGATTCGAAACGTGCACCGAATGAAAAAGTGTGGATGTTTTCGGTCTTGCCAATCCTACGAAGGGAATACTTAGTTATTCGCAGATACAGAAGATTTGCATATATTATTCGCAACTACTGCTAAGCGATACGCCCTCTGATGATAGAAATTCGAACACTTCCAAGCTAGTAGTTTTTCGACGTGCCTGATATTCTAACGTAATTTGCTTACTTTTGGAGTTCATTTTCGAGCTTTTGTGTTGTTCTCCGAGTTGAAATTTTGGAATACAGAAATTGTTTGTAATATTCATCAATCGATTCCTTTCTTTCCGATTAAAAATTCCGATCGTATTAATTCGAAATGGCATCCTCCCGAAATAACTATTGATATGTGCCTCAACTCAATGTTATTCATGGTCAAAGAAGAAAGGATTATCTAGTGCTTCTAGTTTTCATTTTTTCCAAAGCCAAATGAAATTAAAGTTAATTTGGAAACAGCATTTCGCAGGGAACTCAAATATAGAAGAAAGGCCTAGCTTTAGAAATTGAAGATTGGAAAACAGGTTACGAAATACATGAAAGTATGTTCACTGCATTTCTCTGAAGATGTTTATTTTCATAAAGGTAAATTACCTACAATGTATTTATTTCGAAACAACTTCATGTCATGATGTTTTCAGGTGTAAATAAAAATGAGAGAATTTTGAAGGAACTTACCGAGCACTTCTGCAGTTACCTAATTCACATACTACACAAAATCATATTCTGAAAGAGTGATATGGTTGAAAATCTGACAAAAACTAGATATACTGTTAGAGTTGATAATAGCTGAAGTTACTCATATAAATACATCAATTCTTTTCATTTCCTTATATAGGTAGGTTGGACCAGCTGTGACATTTTTCATTTTGTATGTATATCTTGAGCTGCTGTAATATCAAAATGAAATCAATTATATGTCTATCTGTTTCCTTTTCTTTAGAAATACGATGCATAAGAACTAAAGCAGAAAATCTCTTTTCATTTTATTGATTCACTCGTTTGTAAACAAAGAACAAGTCATATCAATTGGACTGATTCTAGATTTACCACATAATATAGCCTGCATTCAGCACTTCTTCACATAAATGAAGTCCTTAAATTAATTATTGAGGTGCCTATTTTTCCAGGAATTCAAGTAAACTTAGATATTGGTTTATTTTGATCCACCAAGCAACATACACTAGAATAACACCGAAATTATCCTCCAGGAACGATTTAAAGTACGATTTTATATCGTGATCCAAACGAAAAGTTCCTTCTCAAGAAATCTTACACAAAACTATAATAATTTCTTTAAATATTCAAGCTCTGCTTAATAAATATTCGTTCTCCACCACATTTCTAAGGTTTGTTTACATAAAACTACTAGCTTGGACAGGTTCCAAATTTATCCGTTAGGGCGCTGGCATCTTCGCAGAAGTTCCCAATTTCCTTCAGTTATATCGGTTCAACCGACATCGGGGCTTATCTTCCACATAAAATCCTCTCGAAATTCAAAACCTCTTAACTTCGGTTAGGCTGGTATAGGAGATGAGGAACACGTTCGAGATGAGATTTTGATAATTCTTTCAATTCTGATGATTGAAACTTGCCTACATAATTTACAGGAATTGATTTTCTTAAGGTTTGTTCGTTATACCTTCATGAACTACACTAACTACACCAACTCCACTGACTTGCAATTCTCACTCTCAGTGCAGCTGAGTGTAGTCACAGATACCTGAATGAGTGGACTTAGTGTAGTTCAATCTGCTCTATGATTCTCACAGAATACAAATATATGAAAGATGATCTTACGCAAACCCTTAAGATGACAGAATTCTATGCTTCTTGTTTTTCTAAAGTCGTCACGGACAAAAATTCCATTTTGAAAAGCGATATGATGAAAATTAATTTCGACCAAAAATAACCTCACACAGAGAACAAAACAAGTCCAACCAGAAACCACAGACAACCAGAGATGTCTATGATTATGAATTATATTAACGCATGCTCTATGCACTGCACACTTAATCTGTTATCACAATGACTTCCAATATTTCCGCAACGAACAGAGTGCAACTTTACAACAAAACACATCGAACAGTATCAGTGGGGTTTGTGTAGTTAGTGTAGTTCATGTAGGTATAACCATGACGTAAGCAAAACATGGTGTGCTCATCTGCTTTTCTGTGATCGTATGTACCAATGATGACGTCACTTTTTTCATTCGAATTCAAGGAAATATATATTCTGTGCTCTGAATTTGAATGAAAAAAGTGACGTCATCATTGGTAAATACGATCACAGAAAATCAGATGAGCACACCATGTTTTAATTACATCATGGGTACAACGAACAAACCTCAAGTTGCTAACTGTATGAAACACATATATGTATACTTCTATAGTACTTGAAATCAACCCGATCTGATCAATATATTTGGGAATATTGGAACAGTCAAATTTTCGTTTGTGAATTATACCTATTCTCGGATTCGATTTTCGCAATTGAGCCCCACACATACTGCGATAAATTTGGGTCTTTGTACCGTAAGTTCGTAGTTACAAAGAGCGCATTCATGAATGGGTAAAATCCACCCTAGTAATCTACATATAAATTTATTCGAAATTTTAGTTGAACTCGAATTCAAGTGGAAATGTAACGGCCGGAAACCTTGTGCAGAAGCGTAATAGGATCGACAATTTATGAGATATCGGATTTCGAAAATATATTATTTCAGTGATTCGATCCTCATGAAATACGATTTAATGCATGTGTGTCTATGGTTTATTTCAACTAGTCACTGAGTTCAATTCAATCAAATCGTTATTTTTTGAATTTTTCATAAGAAAATTAAGGATTGATATCACTTCGAAATTCTTGGGTGAATTCCGTCCAATTAACCAATGTCTGAGTGCCAAATCTCCTTTGACCAAAAACACGTGTGAGAAGACTTTCGAGTGTACATTCCTGAACCATTTCGAGTTTATCTTTCTTCATTTACTGCTATCCAAAATAGTGTCAGATCAGAATTGGCGTATAAAGCTTTACATCAAATAATTTGAGTCTACAATAGTCATCAGGAGATGTTTCAAAAATCAAACTTTCTGTACATAGTAAATTTATTGCCAAATCTTCATAACGATTCAGTATCGAAGTGATATAGTAAGAGATATGAGTATAATGAGAGTATTGATAATAATGCTTCATTTTCATAACCTCAATCTGTACTTCGATATACCTCGATTCTCGATTGAATTTCAATATTTTCTTTGATTCTTGATAAATGTTCAATATATTCTTATTGAGTTGAGTTTCAACGAAAAGCTGTTATGGTTCATTCTTTTCGTACTAAAAAATTTGAGGAAAGTACTGACCTGACGTCAGGAGCTCTGAAACGCTCATTCAAATTCGAAGATATTTCATAAAGACATTTTGCTTTCGATCTGATCTCTTTTTCTGGAAATATTGTGAAAATAAATTTCAAATGGATAGACCTGAGGGCTGATAGTGAACACAATAATTTCCGAATGAAACAACTGAGAGACTCATTTACCATAGGACGAATTCGTGAATGAGTAGTATTCATTCAATGAGCCCGAAAATATATGCATTCGAACTTTTAATATCCCGATGTTCCCAGAAATACAGATCCAATTCAGTAATTGGTCGAAAAATGATGGCATGAAGGTTCATACAAAATTCGTGCGAATCATATCTACGAAATCATCGGACGGCTATGACCCATTGATTGATTCCACCTTCGTTGTCAAGACGGAGTAACCTTAGGATTATCGAGATTTTATGGGATTCCTTCCAGAAGTTATTGGCTTTAACAGTCAGCGTATTGGCCGATGATGAACACAGTTACTTCCTACCAAAATTTGTATAACACCTTTGAGACCTAATATCAAAGTTGGTGTTCAAGAATATATGAAATACACCAAAAATTTCTGCCAATTCTGAAATTTTTTTTCTCTCATCAGTTTCGATAGTACATATTCTATCGAGCTGCATGTAAAGATGACGACGAAGACTTTCGATTAAAACAATTTTTCAACTTGAAATTGTATCTTAATTTTTCAAAGCTGAGTTCCTTATGGAATTTAGCAAAGGTTTAAGAGTCGGCATCATACAAATAATTAACAAGATTGAATCTGATCGCATCAGAAATTCTAGGGATATTTAGGAAATAAGCTAAAAATTTGACCAACTTAACCGAGATAGTTAGGATCCTGCGAATTTCAAGAATCTAGGCACAGACTGTGATCTAGGTCTATCTACTGATAGACAGACGGTTGTACAGAACTTAATTTGACCACTCATTTTTCATAATGGGTCTATTTTAATCGTTTGAGACCATTGTTGGCTTTTCGCAAAAAAGAGACATAAGGCTTCCTTGAAAAAGCGATTATAATAACAATTGGCAGTTTACGGATTCAGTGAAAGCATGAACCAAACGTCCAAGCTCGTAGAGATGAATTCACGTTTTGAGCTTCGAAAGAATCCATTCTAGAGGGACGCAAATCCGGATGATATGTTTGCAACACCAAAATTCGGCTTATTGTTTTCGGGTTGGCATCTCTTGAAATATTATATTAAGACGAGTCTGCTTGATAATAGTTATTTATACTATCTTAAAAAAATACAGATTTTTCTGTAATACCTTTACATAATCTCTTCTGATATTGATATCTTACGATATATACTTTTGTTGTCTTCAACGTACCACGTTTGAATGACAAATTTAATTATTATATCAACTGACATATAATGATTGAAGTGAAAAACTTGAGAAAACGGTAACATGATAGAATACAATACAAAAATAATACGAGACACAGTGTTTCATCTTTATCTTTCGATTTAGAATCCTCAGTAGCATCTATTTCATGTAATATGTCAAAATCTCACCACGAGTAATCGCTAACACCTGATCACAAACGGACTCAGCTGACATAGAATCTCTGGCAAGCTTGTCAAATGCGAATATTTGTGCATAGAACAACTTTGACATCAAGTTTCACGCAATCTTCTTCCTTCGATGAATGAAAGGTAATAAACAACACTTTCAAAAATTATATGACAGTTCATACTGACTTTATAAAACTATTTATTTCATTCCAAAATTAAATAGTATGAAGAATCATTCGAATAAGTATTTCTCGCTCGGAAAAAATCAAACAAATTTTCCCATCCATGAACTCGATCTGTTCATTTACTCTTGAAAATTTAGCTCAGCTATCCCTTTCAATTTTTCCACCCTTTCAAAAGTTTATGCTCTCAAAGAGCTAACAGAATTCAGTAAGACCACGAATCCGTCCTCAGTTACACGTACATTGAATCTAGAATATCGATGATTCGAGTGATTGAGATGGTATCTCTTTGTTTCAGGTTATGGTATCAGGCTATAGTGTTCTGGTTTTCATATTTTTGTTCACCTGGACTGCGGCCTCCATCTGTGAACAAGGCAAAACATTCCACCATGCTGATCTTCAACAATGCGTGAATTGCACAGTATGCAAAGAAGGTGAAGTTGTCATACGCCCATGTGAAATTCACAGGGACACACATTGCGGGGTTCTTAATCTCAAAGACATACTCAAGTTTGTAACCCCTGAGCCATCGGTTCCACAGAACCCACATAGGCATCATAAACATAGGAATCATCCCCATAAGAACCGGAGTGAACATGAAAATTGGAAGTACCACGATGGCGCCGACAATACGGAGGAGATGTTTGTTGAACCGACGATGGAGCCTGAAAAGGTAGCACCATTGGTTTCCAGTACGGAGGTGCCCTTTTCTAGTGCGGAAACTATAGTGTGGGACTGGCAGGCTATTGCCTTGTCTACTGCAGTTTTTACGTGTATACTGTTTTTTCTTGTGATCACCCTCTATTCTTTGCATCAGGCGAAGCAATGGAGGAGGTTGAAGGAAACTTTCGAAGCTGGTGAGTATACTGTCTTAAATTTAGGAGACTTAAGCTACCTTTTGTGCGAGGGAGATTCAGGTATTTGGGTAAACGGAGATTCTTCCCTATTGGCTGACGACGATCACGTGACCGTCGTCGACCAATAGGATGAATCTCCGATTCCCCAAATAACCGAATCTCCCTCGCACAAAAGGCCCCTTTATTGTCGGTTTAACAAAACTTTTGACGGCCGATCAACTCGTTGGTTAAGGTTCGCATTCGATGGTTGTGTTGAAAATGAACTGAAACCAAGCACAGAATTTTCTGTTGATTGACAATCAAGCTCTGGTCAGGGAATCAAAGTTTTGTGGAACCGGCCGTAATTCATTTATTATTTCACTGTAATGTGGTTTCGAATATAATTTTGTACGCAGCAATCACATTCACCCATGAATATCGAATAAAAAATTTAATTCAATAATTACAGGGAATTATTGTTTTATACATACATAATTATTGGTCATGAAAAAGGTGGCATGTTTCACACAATTCAGTTAAGTGGTCTATACATAAAAAGAAGATGTTACTGCCCAAGTAACACAAACTTCCCGGCGAGATATCTGAGAAGTCCTAACCCGGCTTACACGCGAACTCCTAAAGTGATTTCCTAAAGTGATCACAAACACAACATAATTTGGGAATTCGCAATGCGTGCTCCTAAAGTTATTGCATACAAGTAACAAGAATTAGATATTCACAATGCGAGTTCCTGAAGCCATCTCAGATGTAACCAGAATAAGAAATTCGCAATGCGAGTTCCTAAACTCATCACTGACATAACAAGAAAGGGAAATTCGCAATGCGAGTTCCTGAAGTCATCTCAGACAGAACAAGAAAGGGAAATTCGCAATGCGAGTTCCTTAAGTCTTCCCAGACGTAACCAGAATAAGAAATTCGCAATGCGAGTTCCTAAAGTTATCACAGACATAACCAGAATAGGAAATTCGCAATGCAAGCTCCAAAGATCATCCCGAGTGTAACAACAATGGAACATTTCGTTGTCCACTATTTATACATAGGCAAAATATGTGTTTGATTCATAGGAACGAAATAAATAACTTCGGAGAGGCTTCCTAGAAACCAATAGGATAATCGGCAAACATACCAAAAACAAATCAGTTAAAACATAATTCACATTGAATGTATCATATTTTGTTACTGGCTTTTATGGTGCCGGATTTTCCGGAAGGTTATGATGACAAAATCACGGCGTTTTTAAACATTTGGTGGAGGAGTAAATGCATTTCAGGTTGAAACCTGTATTAACAAGTAAGAGGTGTCTAGCAAATTTATAGTTCTGTTGTTGAATGAAGATTTTCCTTGTACAATGGTTTAATACTAAAACTAGTTATCGGCTAGAATACTAGTTGATAACGAAACGAACCTAATTAAGAAGCATTTATGACTTCATTCATCACAAATAAAGCTCTCTTTTTCACATTATCATATTTCTGTATTGAAACTCACCACTGGTATCGGTTGGACAACGGCAGACTTGTACAACATTATGCGAGTGGAAATTACGTTCTCAAATCTGAAGAATTCAGAGAATTCTCGGAAGAAAACAGAATATCAAAACTTTAATCGAAACTGCTTCATATTGTTCACGACATATTCGTCTGAATGTCGACCAATCTGAGATCCGTTGTTTTTCCTCAAATCACATTTCAATTCAATCAACACATTTCTCATTCAAATACTAACAGGGATTCCAAATCAATATTTTGTTTCCATACACCCATTATAGTAGTATGGATATATTTTTCCAAGAACCGATAATTAATCTCCATTCATTTCCGAAACACAAATCAATATTCATCAAATCCATCTAACCTCCAGACGTAAGAACCGACAATCTAAGCTCTCATATTACGATTTCGTCTGGTATATCTCATTCACGGATCTCGCCATCTCGCGGATCTCATTCATATCCGAAATACGAATGAAGAATAAATTCCGACCGCGCTAAACAATACTCGAAGTCATCTAACCACCAGACGTAAGAACCGACAATCCAAGCGCTCATATTATACGATATCGCCTGGATGTCTTGATCACGGAACTCGCCATCTCGCGGATTCCTGGTAAAGTAGATATGTAAATCCTTGCATTGGGAATTTTCCCTGAGGCTGTTCGTAAGGACTTATGATCTGTGTCGGCGAAGTGCTGTCTGCTAATTTTTTGCATAGCGAGTCCGCAGAAGTCAGCATAAAATAATTTCAATAATAAATAATAACAGGAAACTTTCAAGAAATATAATTTAAATTTTAAATGTCACTATCTGATATCTGTACTTCCGGATATTGTCGCTAGGGGCATTTCCTGAAAATATCTCTTGTCGTACTCCCAGAAATCTCGCGATGGGAAGTATTTGAGAATTTCTCAAACTCTTCGCCATGAGACTGTGTGAGCGAATTTCCCATAAACCTCCCATTGTGGGAAGTTTGAGAATTTCCGCAGGCGATATCTTCAGGATCTCTTCGAGAATATCGCTGTGGCGGACATTTGGAGGAAATATAGCACTCCCTGTGACTTCGTAGAGAAGTAGAAAAAGTACTCTCAATGTTCTGAGAAGATATCGCCGGGATATCTTTGAAACCTCTCTACGTTGCCTGGGTGGGTGATATTAAGTTATTTTTACAATTCTGACTGACGAAAAATGTTGAAATTGACAAATGTGTTTTTATGTTCGTAACTTTTTCTGTGGAGAATTCAAATAAATCTCACCATAGATTAAAATGGCGGATCGTACTCATATTACTGTAAAGGCGATGCTTTCTGGAATATCTGGTAACCTTATCCATGTAATACACTCATTTATATATAATAATTTTCATTTGGTTTGTACTACCTGGGATATGTGATGATATTCGTTGTTCAAGGGCCCAGCTCAAACCGTCTATTTGCAGGTTTGAAGCTTTCTGATGGATTTCGAAGTACTTCAAACTTCTTTGCGCGGATAACGCGTCACGATCTGGTATAATATGGTTAACTTTTCAGCTCAGTGCATACCGCATTAAGCATTTATGCCTACGTGAGTAATTAGTTGTAGAAAGCTTTTACACAGATCAAAATTCATGAAATAATAAACTGTATATAAGGACCACAGCTCTGACTAACCACAGGGTTTCTGAGACCGATCGTATGGGTATAGCGCAGACGCTAACGCCCTCTGGTTTTCATGAAACAACAGATTGCTGGAATCAGCTAGGAAATCTGCAATAATATGTATATGATTAACGACATGATTTCCAAATGCCTTCCGCAAAGTGATACAGTGGGGTGTTGAAATTCAATAGAAATCACACTAACTAATGAAATGACAATTTTATGACACTTTCAGCAGAAATGTAAGCAATATTTGAGCAATCATATCCTGAATGATAAACCTTATGGTTTATCTGAACAATCAACTTGAAACTTTCAGAGTGTGTTGCATTTCAAAATGCGACGGTTAAGTTCATTAATGGGCAAAATCAGCCGACCGGTTTGCCTGACATTTCAGGAGCTACTCAGGCGATTGCATTGAAACTTGGCGGTTAGTTGGGGCATAACAACGCGCAACTTTTGCTTGATTTTGATGAGATCGTAATGTTGGTAAGTTTCGAAAAAATTCCTAAATATTTTTCGGAAATTCTTCTCAGAAACTATTTATCATATATGGAAAAAAAACAGTTCTACCATGAGCTTCATATTCCACAAATTCATCAAATTTCAGTTTGGTATGATCATAACTTTTGGAAACATTGTGAAAAAATATGTCAAATTTCATGGTACTCCCTCGGTATTGTGTTTTTTCCAGAATAACTCAAAAACTACTGATTCAATGATGATTAAACTTGATAACTAGTTTGAAAATGCTGACTAACAACTCGCTGCCGATCGGAAACACAATTTTTTCTGAAAGAAACAACTTAGAAACTTGATATTTGTAGAGTAGTTTTGGGGCTTAATTACGGAGGTCGAATTCTTGAATGGGTAAAATACAACCAATGATTCTGAACAGATATCCATTTAAAATATTATTTTCACAATATTTCCAAAAACACAGATTGGATAGAATCGAAATCGTGCTCGATTGAAAAATGCATGACAGCTTGTAAATTCATGCTGAATTTCGTGACGAAAATATATGATAAGAGGATCGCCAAATCTTTCCATCAATACCACTTTGGCAACGAATTTGAACATCCGCGTAAAAACTGCTGACTTCACGCTTTTATAGGAATTGTTTTTCATCACCATTTCGGTATCTCTATAAAGGATAAAAGGTACTTTATTGGTTTCTTTACCTCGAAAAACTTAACAGTGTTGAAGATATTTTGTCTGACATATCTTTTGTTCAATATTCATCATGATTCATGGATTCATTACGTTTCACAAGGTTCCAGTAGAATTTATTTTCGGTCGAATATTGTACGTTGGTTTCTCTTCCAAATAGTATATCTGAAATCGAACTGTTATATGCAGGATATAAAATATATTGTAAACTCTTGTGAATCCTTCTCGAGGAATAATACAATTATTCATTATATTTTAAGCAAATGTGCCCTGATGCGAGTGCGCAAATAGTTTTTTTTTCGTTTGAAACGATAATAAATCAAAAGAGTACATGACTTCTGGTCTAGCTTCAGACTGCTCTTTTTCACAATACGAAAATACATTCTTTGTTGGCTGTAGCTGTAGCATAAAATTGAAGAAATATGCAACTTCAGAAATAGACTCATCATATTTATGGACGATATGATGAATTATGTATATGGAAGGTCGTGTGTATGCTGCACTATGAATATTTTTCATTTAAATCCTGAGAGTACACACACATGTTTTCAACTGTGCCAAGTCCAGCTTAAAATTTATGCCTGGATGTGAGAGTTCGCAATTACATGTAGCAAACTTTTCAACTGTTCATTTCTGTTGGCGAGTTGGATAAAATGTGATGGATTGTAACATTTTTGCACATATCGAATTAATCCTGCTCCCATTCAATTATGCTTAGAATCCGAGCAACTATTCAGTTAAGAATAACATAACAAGTTTTCTGAGGAACGTATATAGCTCCGAATTGGCGAATTTGTTTTCTGTTAGGTATAACAAATTATGAAGTTTTGGGAATACTTGAGGTTGGTTTGAATTGAAAATTCTTCATGAATAGATCAACACAATTTACACAAATCATTCAAACTCGTTCTTGAAAATGTGAGCATTTTATGGTGTTCATAATCATCTCATCAGAACAATTAATTTGAGGATATGTCAATCGTTTCAGTGCCTCACAATTATTCTTTGCACAACAAGCTGGTGATGCTTTGCTCTGTAGTTCTTTGAATTTTTTTAGCGAAACTGCTAGCTCTCGATGAATACTTCTGTGAGTTGTTACCTATGATGATGACCAAATATCGTGCTTAACAATAAAACCTGTCTCCACCTACTGAATGGAAAATTAATTCCAAGATCTTGGTTAATCGAAGGAATGGTTCACGGAGAAGAATTAGCTCCAGTGATAATGAAAAACTAACAATATAAACACAAGGATGAATATCCGTCGATGAATCAACAAATACTCAACATTGATCTGAGCTTATCACCCAATCAACCGAAGCCTTCACACTGAAGAGGATACAAATAATTCGCTTTCTGCACTTTCAAGGTCGTTATCGATCATCTGAGCGACTCACCTTGGAGAGGCAAAGAGGATTCTAGATACTCGATATCTAATGGATGACCGCCGGTATAAAAATCTAGGAAAGCAATGCCGTGAAGGTAGCAGCTTTTGCGCGCATGTTCAATGTAGATGACCGCTTCGACAACGAATTCAAACATGCGCGCAAAAGCTGCTGCCTTCAAGGCAGTGCCTAACGGCCGACTGCGTAAAGACAATAACTTCCGAAAAAAACAAATTAGAAACTCGATATTTGTAGAGCAGGTCGAGTTCGTGAATGGGTAGAATCCGCCCAATAATTCCGCAGATATACCCATTCAAAATTTTATTTTCCCAATATTTCCGAATCAGATCTAATTGAAATCCAGTACTTCATCGAAAAATTAAAGTTCGAAGGTTCATAAAGAATTTAGTGAGGATGATATGATAAGAAAATCACAGAAATTTTTTTTTCAAACTGTTCTAATGACACGATCATCACGAAATTTTGCATAAAGTTGTCTTTCAGCATCTTCGAACTAGCTGCGAAGTTTTATCAGGATTGAATTAGTATTTTCTTGAGTTATACCTGAAGAAACAACGATATCGAGAAAAACCTCGAAATTTGACATATTTTTTCCCAATACCTCCAAAACTTATGATCGTATCGTACTGAAATTTGGTGCACTGCTGTGAAATATGAAGCTCAAAGTCCGAGTGGAATTTGTTTTCGGATATGATAAATGGTTTCCGAAAAAAAAAATTTTTTGGAAAAAAATTTTGAAAAAAGATTTTTTTGAAATTTGCCGACAGTATGATCCTGACAAAATTTGGTTCAAACTTGCGCGTAATTGAACTAAACCTAATTGCCAATTTGAATCCAATCGCTTAAGTAGTTTCTGAAATAAAAATAAATAACTTCAAAATTTCAAGTGGTTATAACTCCGAAACAGTTCGACTGATTTGGCCAGTTAACGAAATTAACCGCGGCATTCCAATGCGTGACCTACCCTGAAAGTTTCAAGTCGCTATCTCACACCGTTCGACAGTTATCGTGTCCACGGCCTGCCGTACAGAATCGATATTGACAAGATTCGTCATCAGTGAGTCCAATCTAGTCGTTTGAGACCATTTTCGGATCAATTATCGAAAATTACAGACATTTGTATAAAACGGTAGCACGCTGTTCCCCTAGAACATGCGCGCAAAAATACACAGTGCCGTCTCAAGAGCACCATTCTAACACTAATCTACGAGTACAGCAAACTCTGAGCAAAGTGCATTACGTTTGACGAGAACTTGATAAAAGACATACACATCCTCGAAGTTTTCTGCACTCGGAGTTTGGAGTTAGTAAGCTGCTCCTGAGATGGCGCTGTATTATTTCTCCACTGAAGGCACCCATCCAACAGATTTCGAGGATTCAGAATCCTTTCTGTGTCCTCAACGTGAGACAGGAAATATGCGTGAAACTGCGGAAATCAAATTCCTTCCTCAGTGTGAAGGTTTGGTTGATTGGATGATTAGCTTAGATAAAAGTGATGTTGTTTATTTATCAACGGATATTTGTCCTTGTGCGGTTATGTTAGTTTATTCTGGTTGCAATTCTATTCCAGCGATAAATTCCACCAACATAATAATACTTGATTCACTGAGATAATGATTCCACTACATGAACCTGTGCATGACCACCTTATATTCTACGACTTGGTGGTATTGGATTATTTTATTTGAGGTTACGTGTTAAATCCCATGCCCAGTTAACGTCCATAAACTAGAGGCAATCAAGATTGCGCCTTTCAGGCTCATGTTACGTTATCCTATGCCGTAAATTCAAAAGTTCTGCACCTTGAAAACACATTTATTCAAATGATGTCATAATTTGCAATCACAGCTTAATCTATAAATATCTTCAGAAAACAGAATTTGTCAGGTTCATCATATATCGACAGACACGAAATTAGATCAGATTAGAATATGGGAGGTGTGATGAGGATCTGTGAAACTCGTAAGTACTTTGACCTTAATATTCATTGCATAACCCTGAGCTTTTTTCTGGTCGGACAATGAAGTGTCTTGATGCTACGTCCATCACTTGGTCCAGTTTCAGGAACCACGAGCCTTGGTGTTGTTGCCTTTTTCTTTGGAAACCTCCACGATCGCAAAGCAGATGTTTCGATGTTTCAGTGGCTTATTGACAAGAGAGACAGCCATCATCTAGAACCTTTTCGTTTTTTGATCCAGGTCGTCGAGTAGTAAAAATTAAAACTGACAAATCTCCTCATTCATTCTCATTCCTCAACTGCTATTTTCTGATGGCCAGAATGCCAAAAAATGCTCTAGCTCAATGAGGGATGTTGCCTTCCATTCCTTGGCCACTTGTTGGGGCGTTTCGTTACCAGGCACCTAAAGAAGGTTTACCTAACCATCTTTTCAGAGTGCATTGAGTGACGTCTTGCCCTCCCAGATAGCTCCGATCAAACCGAATGGGCTAGTAGGACTGCCCTGCTATCAGGTACTATGTCCTATATCCTTTCTGTACCAACATACTGTAATGATATATTGAACTAACATATTTCTAAACATAATCATCATCATCATAATCATCAGTGAACGCCTTCAAGAACAGGTTTGACATTTGTTCAGTTTTATTTTCTTTTGTGTTAAATTTTCTCATTTGGGTTATTTTTTTCAATGTAATTTTGTTGGGAGTTTTATAGTTTTTCTCAACTCTGTAGCAACTGTAATAATAATAATAATAATAATAATAATAATAATAATAATAATAATAATAATAATAATAATAATAATGGTATTATGTCCAATGGTCCCAGAATAAACCCAAATTTAGGAAATAATGACTGGTGATAGATATCTAATGACATCAGCTGGGACACTCTTGTCAAGGGACTTCGACGAATTGTAGGAGGTTTGTGATGACCGTGATGATTATATTTCTTAGAATACCCTCTTTTCGAAATAAAGGTTAATAGAGGGTTATAAAGATAATACAGAAATTGTAAGTGTGTCTTTTTACTCGAAACTAATCATTTGAGTTGTATATATTTTTGATGGAGTAGAAAATAATTTCTGAGTAATGCAAATCTTTTGAATCTTTGTGTTTCTAATGGACCATGGTGTAGTAAAAAACAAAAGTATATATCACATTGCACGATATCCACAATACAACCTGAAGCAGTTCATTTATATTCGATGTTCCTTCTCGCCATAACTGATGAAATTATGTCCTGCTTGTCTGGCATGAATGTACCATTTCCCCGAGGGATAAAAAAACACATATGAAAATGGAACTCCGGGCGATGGCATGCACGCCGAACTAGAACCGAACGCGGCGATTCCAGCAGGAATACCTGGGAAAATTCCATATTCCCGAATTCCAATTATCCAGCATCCATCTATACGGAAAAGTAAAGCCATTAACGCGTTCCTGACAATTTCGAAATATTCAATTCGGTTGAGGTGAATAGCGAAACCTGCAATTGGTCCATGTCCATAAGAAAAAAATGGAACCGTCATAACTGTATATTTTTGATCATGGGTCCATGTTTCTACTATGTTCACGTTTGCAATTTCCTTTTCACTTGAAATTGTTTCCTACCAGTAATTACTTGCGGTTGTGATAAATTGGTTTGGTGGTCTTTTGTTATTCCAATTTTTTCGAAACGGCATTTTGCGAACTAGTTTCATTTCTATGTTTCAATACTTGGGTTAGTGAGCAAAGGATGGTAAGGTTTAAAAGAAAAATCGTTGTTTCATCATAATCCACATATCAACCTAGATAATTTTACAAAAGTTGGCACAAGCGTTCTGAGCATCAATATCAATATCAATTTTTTATGTAGAAGATGTTATAATGTTTTCAACCAGTATCTGTAAAGGATATGGACTATATAATTTCGGAAAAATAATATGTTTGCCGCTGTACTCTCTTGAAATAATTTCCGATTATCGAGTAAAAAATTAAAAACCATTCTTGTGCGTGGTCAAGTTATGGGTGAAAACCCACCTATAATTGCACCTAATTATCATTCAGATTGTTTAAGTAACATGTTGAAATTCGAACCAACCATGAATAGAGGAAATTTCTTCCTTCTCCTTCCAACGACACTGGAGTCGGCATTATATTCGATATTCAATCGATAAAATGGCACGCTACTGATTTTTTCCTCCTTCTGGAGGTGGATATTCATTTTGAGATTTGTCAGGTGATCTCTACACATGGCAGGTTTCTTTCAGATTCCAGCAAAATAACCAATGAAGTCTCTATGAAAATAATGCAGAATTATAGGAAGATGCAATTTTTTTTGGTTTTTTTACGCTACAATCTTCGAAGACCTAGAAGGGCCACCTTTTGTCGACAAAAGTTTCCAACATGATTCCGACTTGTTCGGGTTCCTAAATATTTCAGCACTTTTTGAGTGTACTCTTAAAAGATGTCGAATGCATCTTCATGGCGAGCTGATTTTCTAGATCATTTCGAACTTGAACTTCTACTTTGTTGGTACTCAACGTACCGACTTCGCCATGTTACAATAATAAGAAGTAATCTTATTTCAATACATATTTTATTCAACTGTCACTCTGACAACCCCCCCGCTTCCTCAAAATCGGCGTATCACAATACATAATTCCGACCTGAAACACGAAATTATACATTCTTTCGACTCGAAACTCAGAACTATACATAATTCCGACGTCAAACCCAGAATTATGCCTAGTTCCGATTCTCCAGTTGAAATCAGTCCAGTTTCCAGTTCAAACTCGTAATTAGGGAGGAGAAAATTTCACAAAGCCTGCAAAAATTTATTTCTAAATGACAAACGGAATATACCTTTTCTGATGTTGCAATGTAGTTCAAATGTACCATTTAACATGTATCGGGGTAGTTCAAATTTACCATTTATATGTTCAAGGTAGTTCAAATGTATCATTCATACGTTGAAGGGTACCTAAAATATACCATTTGCAAGTTGCGAGCAATGATTCACCTACACAACTGAATACCTAGGCTCATTTCCACTCAAACTACATTTCCTTTCACAACCTCCGTCTTCAAATTCGTTGCTGAGGCTGTGTGTTTTGAGTAAATCAGGAAATAATAACTAAAGAAGCACTAATAGCAACGGAATTGGACATATTGTTTTTTCTTTGGGCGCACTGTGTTAAATATGTCCCGAGTGTTGTTCTCAATTTCCATTGAAATCTACAACCTACAACTAACTACCAAGTTTGGTGGTGATTACCTCCATAAGATCGGTTTTTTTACACTGCTTTCCAAAGTGCAGCGAACAAAATGGAGGGTGTATAGAACTTTGAGTTGGCAACACTGTTTTAACTGGCTGCCACTTTGTCAGCTGTCAAGTGATTTGTGTTAAGTTTGGTCTGGCATTTCAACATGAATAAACCGACGCCTGAACAACGCTTCCAAATTGTGCAAATTGATTTTAAAAATAATTGTGCTGTTCGAAATACGTATCGCGATCTTCATTTATTTTACGGTCAACATAATCGTCCATTAGAGCAATTAATTCGACTAACTATGGACCGTTTCCGCACCACGTTTACTCTTACTGATAATACGCATCCACAGGGACGTCGTACAGTGAGCACAGAAGAAGCCGTTGCTGCTGTAGAGAGTAGAGTAGAAGAAGACCCGAATCAGTCTATCCGTCATTGTGCAAATCTATGCAGCCATGAATACTGACTTTTTCGTTCCTCAATTAAACAGCCATGAGTTGCAGCAGCTGTGGTTTCAAAAAGACGGCGCAACATGTCACACAGCTCGTGCCACAATTGATTTACTGAAGGAAACCTTTGATAACCTCATAATTCCACGTGCGGGTCCGCGAATTGGCCCCAAGATCGTGCGATTTAGCGCCGTTAGAGTATTTTCTGTGGGTATAAGTTAAACTCGCTAGTCTACGCCGATAAGCCCGAAACGATCGACCACGAGAGGACAACATTCGCCGCGTTTTTGCCGGTATACAGCAACAAATGTTGGGAAAAGTAATTGAAAATTGGACCTCCAGATTAGATTACGTCCGATGCAGCTGTAGCGGTCATATGTCAGAAATTATATTTAAATTTCAATGCCAAAAGATAATCTTTTGAATAAAGTTAATTTCACGTCAGTTTTAAAAATTCATCCTTGTTCTATTCCATTTCAATGTTCGATACCTCTAAAAAACCACGCTTTATTTGACAAAAAGTTAACTTGAGCACACATTACAGAGAGGTGACCTTAGTGTTAACCCTGCCATCGCTTCTTGGGTTCAAGGTAAAACTACTTCCAGATCGTTCGATCCTTACGAAATTTTGAATGAACCTTCAACAAAGTACTAGATATCATCACATCTTCATTTCGAAATGGGTTTATCTCTGGAGATTCCCTCCATTGCAATCTGAATTTTTTCCACTTCTGAAAAAGAGTTTGGTAAAAGATCAGATATTTTAGAACAATAAGTAATACTTATTGAACTTCCCTAGCCAATCTTCTCGATCTTTGAATGGTCAATCGGAGTTTTTCAAATAAACTACTCTAGTCAACCGCTTCAACTAAGACCATTACAATGAACTTCAAAGTTAAACACGTGGAAAATCCTACAAACCACTACTCGATAATCTATTACCTACTACTACTTAGATATCAATTTTCATCGCATGTAAAGCTGTCGTTAGTTTTATTATATAATATTCATTCACCCTTTAACCACGGAGTTAAACGTGTACAGAAATAATATTTCAAAATCGCCACGCTCCTTGCGAATAATATGAAAATAACATCGGTGGTCGGCGTTTGAAAGTACAGAAATACATAAACCACAACACGACCGCAAGAAATGCTTCCGATTGAGCCCATCGATATTTCAGTCACGAAAAAAACGTGACCTCAAGGTGCGGAAGTGACGTTTTAGCTCACATCTCGGTTCTATTGTTCCTCTGCATGTCAATCCATTTGAGATATGAAGTTCCTAGAAGTCTTCAAATCTTTCTCTGAGATTCGTGAGAAAATATTGGCTATGCAGGTGGGTCGCGGTATTCGTAGGAGATCTTTGTGCGACTCAAAACAGATTGATCCAAAATATTCAAGCACAACATATCATTTGTCTATATCCTATCGGAATGATCTTATGGATTTTACCCATTCAAGAATTCGGCCTTCGTAATAAAGTCCCAAACCTTATTTATGAATCTCGAGTTTTCAAATCGTTTTTTCGGAAGTTATTGTGGGTTCTATTGCTCAATAGGAGTAAAGAAATAACTTAGAAACAGTATATTTGTAGAGTTGGTTTGCGGCTTTATTAAGAAGGTGGAATTCGTGAATCAATCAAATACTTCAGGTTACAATATTTCCAAAAATACAGAGAACATCGAACTGAAATCCATACCTTGATTGAAAAAACTACAGCTTGAAGGTTCATGCAGAGTTTTGTGAGTATAGTATGATTAGAAGATATTTCACATATGTTCTTGCAATATCTCCGAAAATTATACTCAGATGAAATGAAATTAAAATATGATAACTGTTGTGTAATATGGAGTTCAACGACTGAGCAATTTTTTCTAGTTTACTAACCATACCATACCAACAAAATGTTGAAGAAAAATACGCATTGATATTGGTCGGACTCATGACAATTTCGTATGATGTGACCAACAGCTAAAAATATCCATATTTTACATTTCCTCGCAATAATTTCATCAGTATAGAACAAACGCATAACTTTTTAATTCAATAATTGTGAATTTTAATTGCATATTATAAAAATATCCAAGTAAACTCAAGAATAATTGTAATCGCCCATTTCGTATTTTCCGTTGTCCTGACTTTCTTCTTTTCCATGAAGGTATTATTGAGTATTTCATCTTCACTTATACATATTTCATATTTGAAGGGGAATATGTTCATAACAGATTTAAACTAGACAGAATGATCATTTTGAATGTCCAATTTTTTTTCAAGAAATAGATTCACCATATTGGTCAATAAATTTCGTTCCGCTGAATCAATTGTCTAAACTTATCAAGTATTTACAAAATGACCTGAGAACCATCAACTCTCACACAGAGAAATAGAACAATAATTCTTCAAAATTCTATTTTATTATCGGACCCAAAATTCTAGTGAGTAATGGAAAGAAGGCGTCAAAAACTGGTATTCTATGCATCTTGATCTGCAGTTATCAGGAAGCCACTAAGCTCTATTCATATAATTGTCTTTCTTATGAGTATTGCCTGCCCATTTCTGATTTTCCTAGTTATGCCGAAGTGCTCTCAATTTTCATTTTGACGAGGAAACCAGTGCAGTGAAATCGTTACACAACGTCATATTCTAACTCTCTGAGGATATAAGAACAAAATTACAGACAAGTGAATCCATAGTTGTATTCGCAACTACTGCTAAGCCCTCTGATGATAGAAATTCGAACACTTCCGCGCTTGTAGCTTTTCGACGTGCCTGTTATTCTAACGTATTTTGCTTACTTTAAGAGTTAATTTTCGAGCTTTTGTGTTGTTCTCCGAGTTGAAATTTTGGTATATCGAAAGTGTTTATAATATTCATCAATCGATTTCTTTCTTTCCAATTAAAATTCTCGATTGATTTAATTCGAAATGACATCCTCCCGAAATGACTATTGTTGTTTGCCTCAATTCAATGTTATTCATGGTCAAGGAGGAAATGATCAGCATACGGCCTCAAGTTTTCATTTCAAATTGAAATGAAGTTAATTTGTAAACAGCATTTGGTAGGAAACTCAATGATGAAAGAAAAGCCTGGATTTTGAAATTGAAGATTGGAAAACAGGTCACGAAATACATGAAAGTATGTTGACTGCATTTCTCTGCATGAAGATGTTCATTTCCATAAAGGTAAATTTCAATGTATTCATTTCGAAACAACTTCATGTCCAGATGTTTTAAGTTGTGAATGAAAGTATGAGAGTTCTGATGAAAAATGCTGTTCCTGCAGAGAAACTACCGAGCATTATGCAGCTACCTACTTCACATACAACACAATTTCATATTCAAAGAGGGTGATCTGGTTGAAAATCTGACAAAAACTCGATATACTGTTATAGTTGATAATAGCTGAAGTTATTCATATAAATACATTAATATTTTTCATTTCTATATTGGTACGTTGAACCAGCTGTAACATTTCATTTTTTATGTGTATCTTGAGCTGTTGTGATATGAAAATAAAATCAATTATATGTCTGTTTCCTTTTTTCGAAATACGATGCAAAAGAACTAAAACAGAAAAGCTGTCTTTTCATTTTATTGATTCACTTGTTTGTCGTTTGTGAACAAAGAGAACAAGTTATATCATTTGGACTGATTCTAGATTTAGCACATAATATGGCCTGCATTCTGCACTTAGTCACATTAATAAGAGTCCTTGAATTACTTATTAAGGTGCCTTTTTTCCACAAATTCGAGTAAACTTTGATATTGGTTCATTTTGATCCACCAGGCAACAGACACTAAAATAACATCGAAATTATCCCCCAGGAACGATTTGAAGCACGATTTCATATCGTGATCCAAACGAAAAGTTCCTTCAGAAGAAATCTTACACAAAATTATAATAATTCCTTTAAATATTCTAGCTCTGCCTAATAAATATTCGTTCTTCACCACATTTCTACGGTTTGTTTACATAAAACTACTAGCTTGGACAGGTTTCAAATTTAACCGTTAGGGCTCTGGCATCTTCGCAGAAGTTCCCAATAGTCAATAGTTATAAAGGGTCTTTCAATAAGGACGGGTCGATTTTGACATGAAATAAAAAAGGCCGTGTGTGAGATTTTAACGATTTTTTTTTTTATTTGAAAGAGCTATATATGCCATTATGTGTGGAAAATCACATCGTTTCAATGTCCGCCGCGGCTTCTCACGGTGGCACGAATTCGAGTTGTCCAATGTTCAACAACTCTGCCGCATAGTTCGGGTTGAATTTCAGCGATAGCCTGAGCTATGTTGACTTTAAGGGCATCGGTCGATTGTGGCTTATTGGTATAGACCTGCGACTTAAGAAAACCCCACAAAAAAAAGTCTAAAGGTGATAAGTCGCAGGATCTCGGTGGCCAATTCACGTCACCTCTGCGAGAGATAACCATGCCCTCAAAGCGTTCATGCAGAAGATCCATGGTGGCATCCGCTGTATGGCTCGTAGCGCCATCCTGCTGGAACCACATGTCGTCTAAGTGTAGATCGTCCAATTTGGGCCAAAAGAAATCGGTGATCATCCTTCTGTACCGTTCGCCTGTGACGGTAATGGCCTCACCAACATCGTTTTCAAAAAAGTACGGACCAATAACACCGCCGGCCCAAAATCCGCACCATACGGTCACTTTTTGTGGATGCATGGCTACTTGGTGAACTTCGTGTGGGTTGTTGTCATCCCATATACGGCAATTCTGCTTGTTCACATAGCCATTCATCCAGAAATGCGCTTCGTCGGAAAAAATGATTTTTCTGCCAAAGTTGGGGTCCTCTGCCAAACACACTGTAGCCCAATCAGCGAACGAACGGCGTTGCCTATGGTCAGTAACTTTGAGCTCCTGAGTGAGTTGAATCTTGTACGGGTGCAGCCCTAAGTCCTGACGCAAAATGCGCCACGTTGATGTTTGTGAAAGACCGAGTTCTTGTGAACGTCGATGAATTGACTGCCTCGGGTTCTCCTGCACACTATCACGGACAGCAGCGATGTTCTCGGCCGATCTGGCGGTCTTTGCACGTACGGGTGTTGGCAGATTGTTTATTGAACCGGTCGATTCGAATTTGGCCACCAAACGTTGGAGAGTCGACTTTGAAGGACCACCTCGTCTGCCGTAAAATGGGCGCACTGCACGTAACGTTTGCACTAACGAACACTCATTTTGGTAATACATTTTTAACATTTGGACGTGTTGCTCAACCGTGTAACTTGCCATGGTGATTTGGCATTACTAACTGAATAAAAAAATATAGGTTAGAAAGACGACGTTAAAACAACATGGCCGCCACAGGCTGCCAACATCGACCCGTCCCTATTGAAAGACCCTTTACTATGGTATAACTCCGAAACCGTTGCCCGGTTATGCCCACCAATGAAGGCGGCCGACGCCATGTGATACGCAAACGACCCACGCTGTTCCCCAGATCATGCGCGCCAAAACTGGAAAGGATATATTTAGCCAAAAATTTGTTGGATTTACCTATTCACGACACCTGTTTTTGAGAATCAAACTTTCGAGAGATTTATTGTCATTTATATTTGGTGCTGGTTGTTCAGTAGTTTACCCAAACATCAGGGATATCTGTATTTTATGAATAAAATTGTGACCATTTTTCGTCGAAGAATCCCAAATGAAACTTTTCTGGGTAATTATTATTCCCAACTTGTACATGGTGTGAACATATGAATTAGACAGCTGCAGATGGAAGGCCTTACCGAAACAATGTATAATTGAAACCAAATGCTTCACTTTGTTGACATGTTGAAAGATAATAGGATACCTGATTATATGCGACTTAATTAGAGAAAGACTTACTTTGAAATGTCATGGACCAAGATGCATAGAATATATAAGGTGTCGACACTTTGCTACTATAACCCACTAAAATTTTGGGTCCAAAACGCGGCTCTATAGAATTGTCAAATATGAACTACTTGACTCTGTAAACGATGATGGTGCTGAAGTCGCTTTTGGTTTATTATTTGATTTTTTACAAGACGACCTCGGTTTCCCTTTCAATGAGACACTCTATATACAGTGTGTCAATTCGAAACGGTAAAACACCCTTATTTTCTCGGTCAAAATGAAATGAAATGGAAAAAAAAAAGGTAAACTTTCTTTCGTAGAGAAACATTGGATACGATTGGTTCAAATCAATTTTTATCAATCTTGTGATCGTAATGAGCAAATCATTTTGAATCAGAAGGGGGTTTGAGTGACTTTTTGTTATTCGATGGCCTTTTAAAAAATGCCGTACACTCATTGCTTGTATTCTAGGAAATGCTGTTGTCGGACCTATTAGTTCTATCATTTTCATGTTATTCCAGTGTATTTCTTGCTTTTGTAATTTTTTCTTTCATTTTCTAAAAGAACGGACAGAAGAGATGAAATCGATGGGATTTTTGAAAAAGCCATCAGATTACCTTCAAATCAAGGTGTCACTCAACCCCTCCTCCTTTCAGTTGCTATCGTCACGCTTACAGGGTGAATAGGAGTTGGTTCAAACCAACCGTATAAAATGTCCCCCTACGGACCAAAATTTACTTCTATTTGCATTTTTGTTGTTTCAGCATGAGACCGAGATGGTGCCTTTTGAATTTGACACATTCTATATAGGGTGTATCTGAATAACACCGAAAAAATGTAAGGGGTGATTCTGTAATGAAAATTAAGGTAGGTATTTGGTATAAAATTTTATGAAAAATCTCCCCCCGAAAAAGCTACACGCCTCCGAAGATTATCAAAAAAAATTGTTTCTCTTTTTTATTTTCCCTGTATATTTAGCTGAAGTCACGAAACTTGATGAATATTATTTTTCAATGAAACTACACATTTTTTCAACCCTGTAGTATGATAAGAAGGGGTTGAAATAGTCAACCCCTAAGATATTTTTCCTTCCAACTTCAATTAAACTGAAATTTTTCCTTTGAAAAAACGGGGCTTAAAAGCCCAATTCATGCACTTTATCTGTACTACTTTTTTCGAATACATATGCATTTACGAGAAAAATATTACTAATTAGTAAAAAAATTTTCAGGAATATGGAAAATGTATTTAGCTCTCAACTTTAATCAATATGCCAACGTTTCGGAGATACAATTAGTACTCCTTCTTCAGGGCTAAAAAGACGAATGTAGGCATAAACATTCTGCAAGAACACTCAACGAAACAATCACAAAGATCATGATACCAACCTCAAGATTACGAGTTGTTGGAGAGTATACATGTATGGTGAATTAACAATATCGAATTTTGCATGATATCAATTTTGGAACCAACATCGCCACAAAGACGTTAACAGAAATGTCAAACAAAACACATAAACAGGGAAACATATCGCAAACGTCACAATGATATTTTACATAGATAATTGACAGATCATCTTCTTCTTTTCAAAATAGGTCTAACCGTTTTTTCATATCTCACGTGATGTCGAGTAAGATATCATAAAAATAGCTGAGATTTTTCACGTCTTCTCTTAAATTGACCACGTTATTGCTCCTGATGGGACTCATTTCACTTATATTTCTTTTGTAACCATTACTCTCATACATTTTCCATATTCCTGAAAATTGTTTTACTTATATTATACTCATGGATGAAAACCAAACTGATCTAATATAACACATGTTAAATAGCCTTTTATTGAACAACAGCCAACACAATTATAATTCTACTTGGCTTAGACTTTTACAACTAAAACAATAGCGAGCAATGGACAAAAACCTGTCTTCAGCCTCAATACAAGCTTTCATTCTTCTCCTCTTTGAAATGCGTATGCGATGAATAATGCCTGCTGAATTTCTTATAGTTTCACACCATGCTTCATGCTACAATGCGGTTCCGCATATTATCGATATTTTTTCTCGTAAACTTACTTATTTAAGTTTTCGAAAATGCTTGTAGAGATAAAAGTTAGTAAATAATTTGAGCTTTTCAGGCACGTCATTTTAAAGGGAAAATGTGTATCCAAAATAAAGTTGTAAGAAAAAATATCTTAGGAGTTGGCTATTTCAACCCCTTCTAAGCATACTTCAGGGATGAAAACATTCCAAAATGTGAAGTTTTATTGACAAATAATATTCACCGACTTTTGTGTCTGCAGCTCAATATACAGGGATAATAGAAAAGAAAAACAATTTTTGTGAATCTTCGGGGGGTTGCAACTTTTCCGGGGTGAGGTTTTCCACAAAATGTTATACCAAATACCTACTTTAATTTTCATCGCCCGTTAATTTTTTCGATGTAATTCATGTACACCCTATATAACTTTTTGCAGAATTATTCACTAATGTTTGCACATTTGTTATATTAACCAGCACTGTAACTTGATATGGACATTTGAAGTTGCCCCTTTTTTGCGAATTTTCAGCTTGACGTTAAAAAAAGAAACGGCATTCCTCATCCATCTGCTCACCGTCATTCTAGACATTCATCCAGACATTCAATCGGAGCCAGAAGATAAATGTGACACAGGATACCCATTAGCGTACTTTTCGCCGACGTCCCTCCGTAATGAATGAAAAAAATCCCGCCTTTCCTAGAGAAATGAACTCGGCGGAATGAAATTGTCTCCCTACAATAAACACGGAGGTCATGAACCATACAGATTTTTTCATCACCAGACGCAATCAAGCTTTTTCAATGGATTCATTAAGTCCGCTTCCTATGTTTACTTCCTACGGTTGGTAACCATCTGTCGACGATTGAACCAAGTAGAATTCATAAGAAATGGCGTAAGGTTATTTCCGTTTTATGATTTTTACAACACGTGCTAGATCGGGTTTAGTCCTACACATATAGTCCGAGAGCTCATGACACATGTTTCTTGAGGTGATTGATCCAAGTTGAAATTTTACGTGTAGTATACAGGGTGAGTCTTTAAGTTGTACATTAATGTTAACCATAGATTCCTCTCATCAAATAAAACACTTTTTTCCTTAGCCATTTTTCCAGATTCGGCTCAGGTAAAAAGTTATAAGCATTTAAACATTTCTCGATGTGCTAGTACACTACTGCGCTATGTTTGAAAGTTCACCACAGATATCTCTTACGGTGATTTCTTCTGGAGAATAACCAATCCAAGGTTTGAAATTCAAAGAAAATAGATTGAGAAAACTCATTTACTCACTTAATTCTTATGATTTGATGCTTTTTGCGATATTATCGCAAGGAAAACATTTCACTACACTGGACTTGAAACACTGATCTTGAACTTGATGCTCGTGCAATATCCAATTTCATTCCGCTATAGGATTTTTCACAATTCCATCCTCGCCCGTTCTCATATTGAAAACTCCATAATTATACTTTTTTCGCGAAATTTATAACTGAATTATATGAAATCAATCAATTAAACTAAACATTTTCTCTAGACTTATAATAACATGTTATTCTATGTCTATGAATGTTATGGTTCGGTCTGTGGTATGATCACGAAATAGCATATAACTAAATGCTAAATATTTATGTGTATTCTATGGTCCCGATAAACGTGAACCTAGCTTAATTTACTTCCTCTGCTAGATCAGGGGCCGGTCCATGAATATAAGGTAATTTTTCGAATTTTCATCCGATTTTATGATAGTCAACGTTGAATATCTGCAAAACGGTGCGTTTTAGGAGAAATTATAAAGAATAATAAGTATTTTAAAATGATTTAAGATTCTTATAATTATATAAGATAAACTGTATCTGCATTCTTCATGCTAATTTCGTATAGTTTTATGAATCGGCGAGGCTATAACTCGGAAACTGTTTGAAGTAGGACGAAAGTGATTACTGGAGAATCTGTGTAATAGTTATAGAAAACTTCACACCAAAGTTCATCTCATTCGGAGTTACCATATCAAAGCTACAAAACAAAAACTGATTTTTTTTTGGAATTTGAACAGCCTGTATCTTTTTGCTGGAGTCGAATCCAAAAAAATGATAAATGAAAAAAGCGTTTCATTTTATGAGGAGAATCTATGGTTAAAATTAATGTACAACTTAAAGACTAACCCTGTATATAGGATAGATTAGTATGTGATCGATTGTGTTCTTGACCAACCTAGAAATAAATTTTGGAGCAAGTAACAATGATCATAATTAGACCAGAGTTGTATTTTTTAGGCGACAAAAATCCTCTATTTGGTTCAGGACCAAACAAAGTTCGTCCGGCCATTTACTTGTTTTTAACCAATTTCAAGCGACTTACCGAAACAGAGTGGTTAAAACCTAATCTATTTTGGTCTGAACCATTTCATTCAAGCAAAATACCTCTATCGGTTTAGGTTCTATGACGTCATGAATCAGTTGTGAACAATGTGAACTGCCATAACTGTAACCAGAATCTAGCGTTTTTAAGCTAGCTGACTGTCATTTTTCTTCAACAATAGCAATCGAAATATATATATTATTCAATGGTTGTGTACAAAGTACAATTCATCGGCTGTTCATCTAACAATGATTACGGATCACGATCTGACTGTCAGCATGCGAATCATCTAATCAAAAGACAACCTCATTTTTCAATTTGAGGTCTTTGTACCATCTTGAAGTACCAGTTGTTCAAATCCATGAAGATTGAGTTGGTGAAAGCGCTTATATTTCCACATACTAACTATATCTGTATGGTCGTTACTTTCTACCACACCTCAACCAGCTGTAGGAGATTCATCTGTAATATTCCATGTAGGATCATGTATTGTCCTCACCTCAGAAGACTCGAAAAGTTGGACAATCATAGAGTTGCTTTATTAAATATGTTCTCATTGTTCATATTCAAGCCACCATTTATTATTTCTATGCTCTACTTTTGAAAAAATCATTTTTGCATAGTTGAAATGTTACTTCACTATCCATTATTATTCTACTGAATGAACGTACGAAAATTTTCATAAGTGTACAATGTACTAGGTCGAATTTTCGTCATATAGGTCGAATGGAGATTGAGGAGTAGGGATTCAATTTTTGCGAGCATGTTCTGGGGAACAATGTGCTCTCGTTTCGTCCAAATATCTAATTTTCTAATTTTTTTCCCGGAAATTTCACAATCGATTGTGTCCGACTCTCCGTCCGTACGCACGATTACGGGCATACCAAGGAGTCAATCGACTTGAATCTTTCAGGGTAGGTTACATTTCAAAATTCAACGGTTAAGTTCGATAGCGGGCAAAATCGGCCGAATAGTTTCGGAGTTCTAGCCTTTTGAAATTTCGAGGTTATTTTTCTGATATTTCAGGAACTCTTGAAGTGATTGGATTAAAACTTGGTTTTTAGTTAGAGCATAACGGCACACCAACTCTAACGAAATTTTGCCAAGATCGGTCTGTCAATTATTCGAAAAAAATTATTTTCTCATATTTGAAAAATATTTTGATCATACCTTGAGCTCCATATTAAACAGCAGTGTACCAATTTGCAGTTCAATAAGGTTGTCATTTTCGGAGATATTGGAAAGCATATCAAATTTCGTGTTTTTTTTCGATATCATGTATCCGGAATATTTCAAAAAATACTGATGCTATAATGATGAAACTTGGTGAGCAATTTGATATTGCTGATGTTAAATTTTGTGCTAATTTTCGTGATGATCGTGTCATTACATCAATACGAAAAAAATATTAGAATTTTCTTCGTTTTCTCTCGAAATTCCGCATGAACCTTTGATCTGTCATTTTTCAATGAAATACTGGATTTTAATTCGATCTTATCTGTATTTTTGGAAATATCGGGAGAATATACCGTAAACACAATAAGTTCTGAAAAACGACTTAGGAACACGATATTTGTAGAATAGAGTTGGGGCTTGATAACAAAGGTCGATTTCGTGAATGGCTGAAATCCGCGCAATTATTCTGAAGATATATCCATTCAAGATTTTATTGTTCCAATCTTTCCAAGAATACAGATGAGATCGATTAGAAATGCAGAGCTTGATTGAAAAATTACAGCTTGAAGGATCATGCAGATTTTCGAGAGGATATGATGAAAAGGTCACCAAATGTTTCTATCAGGTAGTAAAGGTGCGTTCGGTACAATACGTAAAAAGATGACCGCTTTGGCAACGAATTTGAACATTCTAACAAAAGCTGCTTACTTCACGTCAGTGCTTTTCTACATTTTTGTGTTACAACCAATTCGTTTTTACCCAACTTCAGCTAGTTCCATATAATCTTAGGGATAATAATTCACACTATACACATGGTTATCCATGAGCGAGACGCTCATTTTTCTTCTTCTATAGACATGATTTCATGGCGGATTGTTGTTTTGAGTTCTCAAGGTGTTCTCGGATTGCTTTTATGAATTCTAAAGGAACCTCAGAAGAAAGATCAGAATAAAATTAAACCTTTCGACAGAGGATTTCATGAGATATCGCCTTACTCCAAACTTACATGCTCTAGAAAGATTTCTGAAACAACCCTCCGAACTGTGGCTCCATTAAACATGTTGTGGAAGATACTGTATTCTTTCTCTTTACTTTTCAGGATTCAACAAGTTGTTTAGCATTTGGGCAGTGTCCCATCCTTCTTTGAAATATGTTCACTCCCATATCGCCAATTTCTGATACAACCCACAAAACTTTTACCTACTTTTTTTGAGTATAAAGGACGTTTGTGAATAGACGAAGGGTTAACTGGAGCTCAGCAAAGACGATGCTACATCGCTAATAAGAATAATGGCACACAACTATCGATTAAAGCTTGTTTAGGTGGAATTTGCATCGTTTTTTCTGGGAAACAGTGCGTTATGGTTTCGTCACAATGTCGGTAATTTTCGAATTTCGAAAATAGTCTTGAACGATTGGGTTGAACACCTTGAAGGAGAATCCGTGGTTAAATTTAATTTTGTCGGTCCGTCCGTATGTGCTTTAACTTTCGAAGGAGATGACCCAACGAATTCAAATTGCCAGATTTGATTTATAATCCAAATATCACGGGTGAGTTCGTTAATGGGTGGAATCCGGCGAATAGTTTCGGAACTAAGCCCATTTGAAATTTTGCGGTTAATTCTTCGATATCTCATGAAGTATAGATTCGATCAGATCAAAACTTTGTAAGTAGTGTAAGAATACCAATGCGCAACTTAGCGCAGAATTTTGTGTCGATCCAGAAGTTAGAAAATTCTTAAAAAATCTTTATTCAAATATTTTTCAAAAATTTGTTGAAAAAAATTTTTTCTCGTTAAATATTGATCAGATTTCAATGAAACTTGGCCCAGACCTTCGAGTCAGTATTTCACAACAATGATCCAAACTTAAATTCGATCTGAAGTTTATCTACGGAGATATAAGGAAAAAAATATGCCGAATTTCGTTATTATTTGGAATCTTGTTGATCTAGTAGTTAAAAATCAGAAGAAAAATTATTCGAGAAATTTTTTTTTGGTGAAAATTTTTTTTCTTGGAATATGTTGATCCGATTGCAACGAAATCTGGCACATACTCCGAAATCAGTATCCAACAACAATTTTTCAAATATCAATTCTATACGATATCTACTTTCGGAGATATATGGACAAAAATATGTCAAATTTCCTTGTTGTTTGAATTTTTTACGTTATTTCCTCAATATCTCAAGAAGTAAAGATGTGATCAGATCGAAACTTCGTGATTATTTTGAAAATGCAAACGCAAAACTTAATGCGAAATTCCATATGGATCAAGTCGTTAGAAAATTTTAAAAAAATGCATATTCGAAAATGTTTGAAATTTTCGTTGAAAAAAATATGTTTTTGAAAACATTGATCTGTTTCAACAGGATAAGACCCTAAGAATCAGTATTCAACAACAATGTTTCAAATTTCAATTATATACGATATTAACTTTCGGAAAAAAATATGGAGAATTTCGTGAAACATTGAGGTTATTTCCTCAATATCTCAAAAAGTACAGAAACGATCACATCGTAACTTCGTGATTATTTGAAGAATATCAACGAGCAACTTACCGATAAGTTTCGTGCGTCACCAATCGTTAAAAAAAATTTGAAAAGAATGGTTCTTCTAAAATTATCCACATCTTCATCAAAAGATATTTTTTCCTGGATGTATTAACCAGATTTCGATGAAACTCGGAATATACCTTGAAGTTAGTCTTCTGCAACAGCTCTCTGAATTTCAATTTGATCTGATTTTTATTTCCGGAGATATTGGAAAAAATTATGTCAAATCTCGTTGTTACTTGAAATTTTAAGAATATTTCCACAATATCTCGATGAATATTGACGCGATCAAAGTGATACTCGAGATATACCTCATAGTCAATGTTCAAAAACAATACCTCAAATTTCAGTTCGATCGGATTTTCAGTTTCGGGGATATTGAAAGATTAAGGCCATTTCCTCGATATCTCAAGAAGAACAGGCGCGATTTTCATATTATATATTTCGTATTCTACGCGCTTGTTCAAAACATTTTTTCTTGAGTTCTTGAGGAAACCAATTTGGTTTTATGTTTCTTATGATATGATCCTCTAGAAATTCCACATAAGTATAAGCATCAGAATTTGATTGGTTTAGTAAATTCAACAATAGCAAACATTTGACAAAAAAATAAGGCTTATGTGCTCTAGAATAAGCGCGTTAATACATTGTCCATAAATTCAAATAGGCAGTTTCTTCCTCCTCCACTGTGTACCATCGTAATCGCAGGGAAATATGAATATTTCCCGATGTTTGGATGGGCCGTTCATGTAAAACTACTCAAGAGCTCAACGTTTTGGCAACAAGTAAGTAGTGGAACCTCAAAATTCGCTTGAATGAAATGTTTCAGACAAAAAAGTTTGGTTTCAACCACCCTGTTCTGGTTACTCGCTTGAAAGTGATAATAAAATTTCGTGGTTCATAGAACACAGACTATCTTCTTCACAAACTTCGGAATATTCTCAGTTCAATGAACACACTCGCATGTAACGACCATAGTAAAGTTCGATCCGCTCTAGAAAAGCTCAGCTTTCTTGTCGAACTGGAATTATGAAACTTGATATTCGAATGAGCCATAAAGTAAACAGACACGTTTCAAACAAATTTTGCCTACATTTTAACAAACTGTCAGACGAATCGATTTTTGGAACAGCAAACACATTCGATCGCTCCTACAAACTCTGTGATGTGAATTAACGGATTTATGAATTTGTATCAGGTATAGTTTGTTTTGTTTTCTAAACACGTTCGACATAAATGATCTGGTCGATTTGGCAACCTTCCCATCACAAACGTTCAAGGATTCCTCCGGTGCTGGGCAGTCTGCATGTACGCATTATTTCAGTGCTAAAATAGACCGAGAAGTGCAAATCCGAAAACAATACTTTGGTGTAAATATAGAGTTCATGCCAGTTAGTCGCTCATAGAAATGCTTTATCGCCTATCCAGTTTCACCGTTCTTCGTGTTTCTATTCTAAAACGTATTCATAGTTCCCAAGTGATTTTTTAATAGAAGTTTCCTTGTCACTAGCTTGTGAACTACATTGCTCCAATAATTCCCAATTCCCAAATCATGTTTGAACATAGAAAGATTTTATATCAAAAATATACCCCATATATATTTTTAAGATGCCTCTTAATCGAGGGAGATTCGGTGATAAGGGGAATCGGAGATTCGCCCTATTGACTGAGAGATTCACCCTTTTGGCCGACGACGGTCAAGTGATCATCGTCTGTCATTAGAGTGAATCTCCTAATCTCCCTAGCACAAGAGGCACCTATATAGGCCTTTACCAAATATAGACTGGACATGACGAACTCATCAATAGAGTTTTTGTTTTGATATCAATAGAGTGAGACTAAATTTTCATTATATCTCTCCCCCAAAAACTTTATGAGTGCCTTTATGAATCTTGCACCCTGGAGGTTTGTCAATTCTGAATAAATCCCGAGAAAATTCTTATATCTTCTCCGTAAGTCTAATGCCACCACTTTTTGCGTGCATGTTCTAGGGAAACAGCGGGCTATCGTTTGGTCCAAAGACCTGTAATTTTCGAATTTTCAGCCGAAAATAGTCCCAAACGACTAGGTTTGACTCACTGATTACGAATCTGGTGTCAAAATCGATTCTGTCCGATCGACCGGCCGTGGACACGATAACTGTCGAACGGAGCAAGCTACCGACTTGAAACTTTCAGGATAGTTCCCGCATCGTTAATTTCGTTAATGGGCAAAATCGGCCGAATAGTTTTGGAGTTATAATAGCCATTTGCAGTTTGGAGGTTATTTCCCTAATATTTGCAGTTAGCTGAAGCATAACTACGTCGAACTTTGAGCAAAATATTGTTGGGATCATATATTCGTCCACAATTTTTTTCGAAAAATTTTATTTTCAAATGCTACTAATTATATTCTTACAATCCTACTCATACCTTGAGCTTCATATTCCACAGCATTGTACAAAATTTCAATTCGATACGGATATCAGCTTTGGAGATATTGCGAAAAAATATGTAGAATTTCCTGATTTTTTTCTCGATATCGTTGTTTTTTCGTTATATCACAAACAATACCGATTCAATCATGATGCAATTCCGCAGCAAGTTTGAACATAGAAAAGGACAAGTTTGTGCAAAAGTTCTTGATGATCGTGTCATAAGAACAATTTGAAAACAAAATTCAATTTTTTTTCAAATATTCAATATTTCATGATCTTCTCATTATATAATCCTCATTGAATTCTGAATGAATCTTCGAACTGTCATTTTCCGATGAAGTACTGGATTTTAATTCGATCTAATCTGTTCTTTCGGAAATATTGGGAAAATAAAGTTTTAAATTGGTACCTATATCTGCGGAATCATTTGGTGGATTTTACCCATTCACGAATTTGGCCTTCGTAATTAAGGTCCAATCCTTCTCTACAAATATCGAGTTTCTAAGTTATTTCTTTCGGATGTTAATGTCTTCACGGTCAACTGTTAGGACAACCGTAAACTATGTTTGAATTATGCACTCCACTTTTTATTCGCAACTACTGCTAAGCGATACGCCCTCTGGTGATAGAAATTCGAACACTTCCAAGCTAGTAGTTTTTCGACGTGCCCGTTATTCTTACGTATTTTGCTTACTTTTGGAGTTCATTTCCGACCTTTTGTGTTGTTCTCCGAGTTGAAATTTTGGTATACCGAAAGTGTTTATAATATTCATCAATCGATTCCTCCCTTTCCGATAAATATTTTCGATTGTATTAATTCAAAACGGCATCCTCCCGAAATGACTATTGTTTTTTGCCTCAACTCAATGTTATTCATGGTCAGAGAAGAAAGGATCATCTACTGCCTCAAGTTTTCATTTTTTCCAAAGCCAATTGAAAGTAAAGTTAATTTGGAAACAGCATTTGGCACGGAACTCATTGACAGAAGAAAGGCCTGGATTTTGAAATTGAAGAATTGAAAACAGGTCACGAAATACATGAATGTATGTTCACTGCATTTCTCTGCATGAAGATGTTTATTTTCATAAAGGTAAATTACAATGTGTTGATTTCGAAACAACTTTATGTCCAGATGTTTTTAGGTCTGAATGAAAGTAAGAGAATTCGGATGAAAAATGCTGTTCCTGCAGAGAAACTACCGAGCACTATGCAGCTATATCTACTTCACATACAACACAAAATCATATTCAAAGAGAGCGATCTGGTTGAAAATTTGGCAAAAACTAGATATACTGTTATAGTTGATAGTAGCTGAAGTTATTCATATAAATACATTAATACTTTTCATTTCTATATATAGGTAGGTTGAACCAGCTGTGACATTTCATTTTGTATGTGTATCTTGAGCTGCGGTGATAGGAAAATAAAATCAATTATATGTCTGCTTCCTCTTTTTTCGAAATACGATGCAAAAGAACTGAAGCAGAAAAGTTGTCTTTTCAGTTTATTGATTCGCTCTTTTGGAAACAAAGAGAACAATTCATATCATTTGGACTGACTCTAGATTTAGCACATAATATGGCCTGCGTTCTGCACTTGGTCACATTAATAAGAGTCCTTGAATGACTTATTGAGGTGCCTTTTTTTCCAGAAATTCAAGTTAACTTAGATATTGGTTTATTTTGATCCACCAAAAACAGACACTAAAGTAACATCGATATTATCCTCCAGGAACGATTTAAACCACGATTTTATATCGTGATCCAAACGAAAAGTTCCTTCTCAAGAAATCTTACACAAAATTATAATAATTTCTTCAAATATTCTAGTTCTGCTTAATGAATACTCGTTCTACACCACATTTCTAGGGTTTGTTTACATAAAACTACTAGCTTGGACAGGTTTCAAATTTACCCGTTAGGGCGCTGGCATCTTCGCAGAAGTTTCCAATGATCATTCACTTATATGCTCGAGTTTCTGATATATAATTCTATATCCTCATTTTTCTTCTTCTTTGGTAATTCCAGAGTGAAGAATGAGTAGTTACAAACATAAATATTATTTGAGTTATCATATTTTCTCGATGGATCAATAGGTCCTTTGCATGTAACACGAATTAACATATTTTTATGTTTTTTTCATTCCATTTCGATGAAAAATCATAATGTCTGCTATCTCACACTTCAATAATTGGCGAATTTCGAATAATTCGGAAGTAAAAATCGTCAAATCGGGACGCAAAACAAAACAAAAGTGGGTGAAACGCGTTAGATAGCCTCCTACGTCACTTGTTATTTCACGATGCCCTGATCGATACAGCTGACGCTCCCTATTGGCTTGCTAGAGAGAAAGGTACACGAGAGGAGGGAGAGAGTGGATATATAGCGATACGTCGTGGAAGGAGCGAAGTTCCGAGTGTTTGAACAACCAATATGTTGGCCTAATTCAAAAGATAGTTTTGTCATTGAAAAATGAAATTTTTGACGGCGATTGAAGGTTTTTCAGTAGTCTTATGGATAGAATAATTGATTCTAATGATAAAAAACAATACATGCAAGAGACCTATTAGACAAAATACTGAAAAAATGACCTCGAACCTTTTCACGCTAGAATCTGTGAGGGGTTCCAAATATTTCTGAAATTTAATATGATGTCGATGTCGAATCGAATATCGAATACTCATTCCAGATGAAAGACTGGAATTCAGTCCATTCAGAAAATTCAATAACGGCGCTCGGTATTAACTCTCAGTTTTTTGTCGAATTTGATGAGAATGTCAAAACACGGGTGCCTCCATAAACGTATTAGTTGATTGATAATATGTCTATGAGTGCTTCCTATGTAGACTTTGCAAGATATGCAAATTCGGGGGTTGTGATAGTTCATTTCACCTCCTACAGATGCCGTCTTGTAGAAATGACGGCGAAGTTTGAATCAACTGGTGGTTTTTAATCAACCCAAACATTTAAACAAATTTAAATCGGTAGCTCGGTGGGTACAGCGTCGGACTCGTTATCGAAAGATCCAGGGTTCGATTCAGACCTAGGAAAGAGAGTTTCTAGTAAGTTGGAGTCCACAACGGAGCTCCAAGCAACGACCATGTTACATCGCAAATACACAAACTTAACCTATACATTATGATGCTGTTCTCAGTGATGTCAGATCTCACGATTAATCGCGAGAAAACAGGATTTTGGTTCCGATTTCACGATCTCACGAATGAGGAAACAATTCTCACAATTTTTGAAAAAATTACTTTCGAATAAACAATAGCATTTAAACTAAATCAAACCAGCTAAACATTGTCAAATTCATTGATAGAATTACCCATCGACCAATTTACTCCGCCCTTGTAGTAAGTTAATTATGACAATGACAAGGGCTTATTCTCAGAGGAAGCCCCGTCGTCTACAAGTACGAAGTTATCGTGCGAAACGCCTAGGTGAATTTGTGCGTTACATTTATTCGAGTCCCTACCTAAAAAGAGTTTTTCATATAGGTAAATACATTGAGGGGAATATCTTGCGCAGAAAATTGAGGCATACTCATCGTTACACCTGTATAGTTTGATATATCATACACTATTGAAATAATTAATACATCCTAATAGTATCTATTAGATGTTGCATTTCTGAAGTATAATTTCTTTGTTATAGCCCAACAGGGCTATTTGTCAAACGAAAGTGGCGGTCGTCTACCCACCCGGCTGCTATTTTATTGCCACTTGCTTAAAATTCAAGGGTTTGTCACGTAATTCTTCGATGTTTTTTGTCACTCAAAGATATTTTTTCATTGCTTACAGTTCATTTATTCGTTTGCAGTTTTAGGCAGTCTTGTCGTAACGTAACTGTCGTAGCCTAAAATTCGTTGATCTTATACGTTTTTAATTGGGTAGAATTCTCGACTTGGAAATTAATATATCGTTATAGGGAAAGAAATCAAATAAATTAATAAGGACCACAAGTGTATTCTTTATTGATATTTCCTAGCTTTCGTTCCTACTTTTGGAGCTTCTTCAGGGACAGAAAACAAAATGATGTTATTTGTAATGAGCATTCACATAAAGAAATTAAAAAAACTTACATTCAATGAGAATTTTGAATACATTGAACCAATTACTATCTACCATATAATTTATGGTTTCATCAATAGCTGCAACTTCTGAATCATAATTGGTTTCAAAATAGTAAATTATTAATTAAAATTTCTTGCACTTTCTTCTTGAAATCTAAAAACAACAACTAATGGAAGCTCAAATGCAATCTACAAAAATTTTTGCACCGGTACCAAAAGACAGGAGGAGTGACGTTAAGAAGCCGAGACGTCAATGTCAACAATGAGAATCCGTGATATGTTCTTATTGTTCTTCGTTCGGTTCTTGCTTTTCCGAGGTTTCTCGATGTCCAGTCATCTTCTTTTTCAGAAGTGGTATTATATTACAATAGATGTCATTTATGTAATTTGAGTCCATAAACACGGACTCGAATTACATAAACCAACATTAATATAATATTGGTTGGACACATATTAATTTCTGCGGACTCTAAGAACAATCTTTTATTATTGCCGAAATCAAATTAAGTGAAAATCGGTTCACGCATATAGCAGTAAGAGTGTTTTTTTTGTGAAGAGAAGTTTATCCATCTCATAACTAAAAAATAGGAAATATAGAAAAATTACTAAACAAAAGTTGTTGAATAGTAAGAGTATTTTCTCATTTTATTATTCTTTACCACTGCTAGCTGAAGAATATTTCGTAAAAAATGAGATTATATTTTACAAGTGATAGATTGCGCCCTCTAGTGGGGATTGAAAATATTTTAAATCATTTTCTAGTTATAAGATAAACGGTTTCCGAGATACGGCCGGTGGCCACCCTTAATGAATCACCCTGTACAGTAGCTCCTTATTTGTATATACTCACGACAACATTTTTGGGTTAGTGGATACTATTATTCAACAGCTCAGTTAATGATTGTGTTTTTGAGCAATTTGTGATCTCACGATTTCTCGTCATTGAAATCGTGAAGATTTCTGCTCCATCTCATCTCGCAACCCTAGATATGCTTGCTTATGGAAAGATAAAATGAATTTTGGGGTAGATGCTGGATTTAGTTCTTCGGTCAGTACAAAGGTCGATTACTTGAGTCGAGGTTGTTTTGCAATGGAAATCAAGGCATAGAGCTTTGCCGGTGGGGCTTGGTTCGATACTGCAACTTGGTACGCTGTTGTGGATGACTACTAAGATGGTAACGACCACCATTCACTATTCAGTCGAAAACGTACTGTACCCGTCCAACAGTATTTGTCAGGTAGTACTAAATTTGATTATGATTGGAGTAGTATTTTTGAGTTATTCCAGAAAATGCAACAATATTGACATATTTTTTTCGGATATCTCCAGACGTTTAAGTCGGATCAAACTGAAATTTAGGACACTGTTTTGGTTTATTATTCTATAAAATCAAATAATAAACCTAAGTGATCGACCAACAAAAAAAAAATTTTAACCCCCCCTGAAAATTTCACAGTTTACGTTTTGGAGTGAGAACGAATTAAAAAAAATCCGTCTGTCCGCCGTCCGTTGTCCGGGGCTTTTCTCTGGAAGTACTGAACGGAAATCCTTCAAACTTGGTAGAAAAATCGTGTGTCGCTCGGAAAGATCCTCCAAGCTTTTCAGCAGGATCGGCGTACCCTAAGGGCTATAAATGGAGGGGGGGGGGGGGGGTGGAACAAATTTTTCTCGAAAAGTTACCACTGAATTTTCATGAAAGTGTAAACGTTGCATAACTAAAACTAAAAATTTTACCCGGATGATTTCCGACCAGTGGTTCCCGAGTGAAAAAGGAAAACGCTGCAAATTTCCAATATTATCGAAAATGAATCATCGCATTCGGTTCTAAGATTGGAATTCAGTGGAATAATCGGTTACTTTTCATCCAGAATCATATATCTGAAAGTAGATGAAAATATTGATTACCAAATTTTCAACTTATATCGAAAAAATTTTAATGGATGCGTTATTATTTTATGAACACAATGTGCAAATACCCCATCGATGTTCTTGACAATTATCATAATCGTAGGTAGTTCAAATTAAATATATTTGGGTTTTCTCTCCCAATATCTAAAACATAAATACTGAAAATCGAATCAAATTACTATTTATAGAAATCACCTTGCGGATTACGGGATTTAAGATTGAATTTCTTCCTGAAGCTCATTTATATCTTAAAGAAAACTTATATTTTATGCATAAATCATTGGTTTTTCAGAACACAAAAACCAATTCCATGAAAAAATTCATTCGAAACATCGAAATCTCAATAAATACTCTTTCATAACTGAATAACACTTTTACATGCAGAACGCGAATTAGGTAGCGTAATTTAAAATAATGCAGATTTCCAAAAAATTTGGTTGATCGGAGGTTTCCATCAATTTTGGTTTGCGTAGTACAATTATCGTCAACATGTGAATATCCGTTACTGGTTTCAACCGAAATCTAATTTTTTTCGTACTGAGAGTTGGTAGTAAGCGTGAATATAAGAATGATCAGCATTTATTTAAACAAATTGGAGGATATATGCAAAAAAATCAATAACAAACCGGAAATCTCATCAATTGTCGAGAATCTAATACTGAGGGTAGGAGCCTTAGACTAAGTTAGGAGCCGATGATCTACCTTTTCTGAATGGAGTCTGTGCCGGGTCGTGACCTAACAAAAATATACCGCATGTTTCATCATCTGGTTGTCGGCAAACTACTTGTTTGAATACTACGTTTTTACATCAAACAGGCGTTCGGATTTGACACCCTCTTGGTTGGGTGTATCGGACAACGATTACGAACGAAATTTCTATTCTAGAATTATTCATTCGAATTCATCCTTGGATGAGGTTCACGATATATTTAGTTTTTACAGAAATGTTATTGTAAATAACTTTAGTTTTTCAGTTTGTGTGTTGGATACTTTGTGGAATAAATTTTTTTGGGATCAATTGCACAGTAAGGTTGAGTTTTTTTAATTCATTAGTATTCTTCAGAACAACAAAAAATTGAATCTTAGTAGAAATCACATCTACACATTAGATATTTGCGGAAAATCTTGAATTTGGTTTCACGTATTGTTGTCAGTTTGAAAGATTGAGCTTATTTCCTCAGTATCAAGAAATACTAACACGATCAGATCGAAACATCATGACTAGTTGTGAAATATCGAAGCTGGATTTAATGCAAAATTTCGTGAGAATTGTATTGGAAAAAATCGAATTCTTTTGAAACTATTTTTTTTCGGATACATATTCATCAAAGTTCAATGAAATTTGGCACATGTTTTAGAGTCAACATTTAAAAACAGTATTTCGAATTTCAGTTTGACCGATATTTATTTGTGCAGATATTGGCAAAAAATATTGTGACCATTTTAAATTTTGAGGTTATTTCTCTAATATCTCAAAAAGGACATACCCCATCCGATTTGGAGTTTATTTTCAGTTGTAGAATACCGACACGCAATTTAATAAGTGTGGAAAAGGGTAAGATTTTTAAAGAGGTGAAACGACTGTGGAACGTCTCTTCTCGTTCAAAATATTATTTTAAATCATGCTATTCAATTAGTGTTCTCCATGTGGAAATGATATTCAATTATCCAAGAGTATTTATTGAGATTTCAATGTTTCACATAAATTTGTTCATGGAATTGGTTTTTTGTTGTGGAAAAGCAATGAGTTATGCATAATTATAAATTTTATTTAAGATATCAATGGTATTGTGTTATTTAACTGAGAAAGTAATAAACCTCTGTGTAGAATTTGCAGCTTTTTTAAATATCGACTTAGTTAATAATGTATTATTTTCTAGGATAAAAGTTCTTCTCAATGTATTGAAACTTTTTTGACTTTATCCTCATCAGATGTCCTTATTCAATTGTTTCGGGAACTCATTTTAATATGTCAGTTTCGTCCATTCACAAATAGAATTCAATTTAACAAATACGAATATGTATGTCAAATCTAAAATTTTCACCAGAGCTGTTATCGAATACTCAAGTTGAATCACCGCTTTTCCTGACATTCTGTTTCTATCCTACATTTAAATTTTCTATCTGATCGCAGAATTCTGCGTTTCATACGCATATATTTTTTCCACAATAAAAACGATCTCGACCAGAGGAAAAGATATGAATTTGTAACTTAATTAAGTCGTGCGGTATGGCTGCAATAATTCAAACCCAGATTGATGTTATTCCGACGCCTAATTAACTCTTCAATTAAGCATCAGACATTAAAACTTTCGTGATGTGTGATCTAACTTTGTGACAGAATCCACAGTCCAGTTATTCGCAGCGCTGAAAACATTTTCATGTTCATGAATGAAAATAACTGAGGAAAGTAACTTTCTGACTTTAGAGTATAAAATTCGAAAGAAACAAGGCTTGTCTGTCTCATCTTTACAGATTAATGGGACAGGTTCCAGTGAATTCATCATGGTTTCCCTTTTTCAAATGATTTACGTGTTATATCGTATCCAAGCGGAGTTAAGGAAAAATATACGTAGAAATTACAGGAACTTGAGTACTTTCGTATTTAGACTCAATAGAAACTTTTTTTCCATATTACGAAAAATATCGCTTTAACCGAATGCAAACCTAAGTTTTAGGATCATATGATTTTTAGTTCTCAGAAACGTTCCAGATATGTTTTATCATAAACAAATAATGAATCACCTCAAAATCGGTCACAATTTTGCGCAATCAAATTTTCCTATAGGGAAAAAATATCTATACCAAAGCTGGAATAGAATTCAATGAAATCAAAACATTACTCGTATATCAAATGAAAATTCTAGAAAAGTACTGGCGTGAGGTCAGAAGCTTTACTCGCTTTTTCACGTTCACGTACGTATCAACCTCACCAAATGCAGCTTTCCTTCCTGATGGAAAGATTTGGTGATACTCTTTTTATATGGTCCCCATAAAATTTTTCAATCAAGTGCCAATTTGATTTGATTTGATGTATTTCTGGAAATATCGGAAGAAAATAATTCCAAAATAAATTACTTACAGACTGGATATTTGTAGAGTAGGTACGGAGCTTAATAACAATGATGTTTTCAATATCAAAAATTGAAAGGTTGACGCAGAATTTCACAACAACCATATGATTAGACGACCAAAATCTGAATTACATTGAAGAAGTTAGGAATTTCCAATGACCATTATCACGAAATTTCACACAATCTTGCGCATCAAGTTTCCAAGTTTCATCGTGATCGAATTGGAGATATTAGGAAATAGCAAGGAAACCGAGGGAAAAACTATAAAATTAGACGTTTTCATTCCGAATATCTCCGAAAATTTATAACTGATGAAACTGAAATTTGGCGTACGGCTGTAAAGTATTGACTTCAAGGTATCTGCCGAATCCCATTGAAACCTAACGAATTCAAATATATTTCAATTTTTTCACAAACTTCCGCCATCAGTTGTGTGTCACTATTCTATAACTAATACGACGTTTCGGTCTGATCGAATAAGTGACATAATATATGTCACAAGTTTTTCGGTTTTTTCCGGGAATTTTACGTTGGCGGTTCTCGTGAGTTCGCGCATCATCTGGCAACTCAGTTGAACTACGCCGCCTACACACTCCCCCACCAGCGACGATGATGACGAAGTAGGAAGAGGTGGATGTCAGGTAGAGAACCGCCATGTTCCATTATAGAATAGCACATAGATATGTAATCTCATTGAGATAAGAATATCTATGGCATCCTTGTGGCGAAAATAAAATAAAATTAAATAAACTAAATAACGTCCGGGTCACCCCTTTGGCGGTTCATTCGAGATCGCGCCATCTGAAGGACAACTCGCTCTTAGGGAAAGTTGTTTCGTCCCAGTGCCAGAGGTGGACTCATCTATAAAGTGAATCCTCTGGCACCTGTCTATGTCTATCTATGGCATCACGCCGGGGTCAACAGTTTGACGGTTTTACTCACTTTTGCGGTTCTGGTGAGGTCGCGCCATCTGAAGGATGGCGCGCTCTTAGAGAAATTTGTTTCGACCCAGTGCCAGAGGTGTACACATCAGATAGGCTGAATCCTCTGGCACCTGCCTATGACAACCGCAGAAGCGGCGTAGTGAGCGACCATGACCGACGCGCTTATGCTATGTGGGAATGAAGTAGCTAACGTGCGTCGGTCAGTGGCGCCATCGTCTGGCAACTCAGTTAAACTACGCCGCTAACAGATTTCTAGTGTAAAATTACCGATTATGGATCAATGAGAGATGACTCCCCAATATAGAGAGCCCGTGGCGTTCTTCTCTTTCTCTGAGGATCAGAAATATCATCGATTGGAGGATCGGACCTGGTAGAATTACTGGAGGGTCAGGACAAAATAACTCTGTTATTTTTTCGATTCCTCTCTTTTTTGTGAATTTTATTTTTCAAATTGATTTTCTTCCGATTCTGCGTCAATTTTGTACAAACCTTCGAGTCAACACACACCTAGCAGTTTTGTACGAAATTTCAGCTCGAAAAGATATATTTTTGGAAATATTTGTGAAATAATATTTCGAATACAGGAATCTTCGGGTTTATGGTTTTTTTCATTTTGTTAGCAGCCTACTTTTTTCAAGCAGTAATAGATGAGCAATATCATAGATAGTTTCATTACACGAGTTCAAAAACTGGCATAGTAGAAGCAGTTGTCCGACTTGATGATTACCAGGATTATTTTCTGTATACATACAGTCAGAACTTATTCCCATTTGAAATTAAATTCTAATTACTCAATGTTTTGAAATAGATCTTCCACGATCTACCGTACGGTTATTAACTGGCAAAATGGAGAATATCAAATTAAAATGAAGCAGAAACTTTTGGAAGAAACAGCGCATTCAGAAACGTCACTTTATTTCAGTAAAAAGCAACTCGTATACACAGAAATCTTATGAAATTATGACATTTCTTCTCAGATTAGTTTTTTTCCATAAGAAGTGCAAGGAACTACCCAATTCCAATTTTGGCTGATTGAAATCAATACATTGAAGTGATAATCGAAAAAAGTTCTGAAGCAACCCTCGCTATCGAGTTCATATCTATTTCCCTGTATTCCAACTCAAGTATGCAGCGGAAGAAGTTCTGCTTTTTTGCAAGAATCTGTGAAAGAAACTTCCCCATCTGTATGAAAAATGATCCAACCTAATGACCCGTTTTTCTCTAACTATAAACGTCTTTGGCAGAGATTTATAGTTTCCAACGCGTTTTTTCGAAACGAGCATGCTGAATGAGTAGGTCTACTGAATACTCATTAAGATCTGCACCTTAATTAACGTAGTTGTAACTGAGAGATGAGATTTCTGGTCTCCGAATTCGTTCCTGTCCCTAATCCTAAAACGAATACTAATTGAAGTGTGTGTAATGAAATCTTATTTAACTTAGTTATTTCGGTTGCCGGTTTTCCGTTCCGTAAATATGAAATATTCGGTTGGTTCCTGAAAAAAATCTTTAGAAGCACTGACGTGAAGTCAGCAGCTCTTACGCACTTGTTCACATTGCGAAATGGCGACTTGGAAATTTCGGTGAAATTTCAATGAAATATAAAAATTTAAAGAAAAAATTTTCGAAAAAAAAAATTGTTTTTTCAAATTTTTTCATGGAAAATTCTTCTATCGACACTGTTCATATTCCAACCAAGTTTCATCTCGATCAGATAAATATTTTTCGTATTATTGAAAAATCAAAATTTCAAATGGCTGTAGCACAAAAACCATTCGGCAGATTTGGCCCATTAACGAACTTAACCGAGATATTCAGGATCTTAACCTAACCGTCCGGACGGCCCGACGGACAGAATCAATTGTGACCACGGATTCTTCATCAGTGAGTCCAACCTACTCGTTTGAGGCCAATTTCGGCTCAAAATTCGAAAATTACAGACATCGTGACGAAATGATAACGCCGCACTGTTCCCCAGAACAAGCGCGTAAAAAGGTTAATTACGGAGTTTTATTGGTGAAAAAGCAATCTCTCTGCCACCAGAACGACAATCAATGTTCTATGGTAATATATCCATAGCATGGAGCAATCTTTATTCACTTCATTCATTCGTCATTCACACTTATTGGGTTTAACCTGTGGTTATGGGCCCAGTCACGAAATCTTCATATATTTTTACATTAACAATCATTCATATTCATACCATACTTAAGACATTTTTCATTATTTAGACACACAAACGTATACCTACACCCTAAACTTACACAACATCCATGACCTCGCCGGGATTTGAACCCAGTACCTTCAGCATCCTAGACAATGTCTCCATCCCCTAGGCTACCGAAGTAGCATTATTTACTTTATGATCCAAAAAACATAGACGAGACAACAATCAACAATGAAAAATTACTTAGTATGGTCTATGGATCATAAGGTAAATATAGATTGTTCTATACCATGGATATGTTACATAGACCTATAAAACTATATGGACATGCCTTAAAGAGAGAGGAAGCGGGCCGACAAAGATGGAACAAGGCGGGCCAAACCATCATAGAATACGGCAAAAATAAGACAGATCAGTTTGAAGCCATAGACTGTAATTATAAGCTTATGTTTGAAATACATTTTTTTTCAAAAGTTTTGCAAGTCGAAGTATTTCAAAGCAGATTTTGTGTTATTCCATTCTGAATTAGAATATAAAGACTGTAGAAGATATAATTGCCATTTTTTTTTGTGTTTTCGTGAGCGTTTTGAATAGAATTTGATTTGCTTCATTTTAAACCGGGTTCACTGGTGAATAATGGTAAATTGGTGTTGTGCCATTAATTGTACGAGGAGATATAAAATGAAAGTAAAATACAATAATATGGAAAGGGAGTTAAAAAATCAAATGAATGTATAATTGCTATGAATCCGAGCGCAGAAATGAATTTCGCACAGGTTTTTTCACTATTCAGTGCATTCTAATCGTTTGAGACCATCTAACGCACAAAATTCAAAAGATGCGTTCACGCGAGCTGAGCGACTTTCGAGGCAATTTGATTCGGCTTCCTCGCAAGTTTGGACGGTGTTGAGTGGCTCGCGTACTGTTCAAAACACCGTATATACTTGTGAGGCAGCTCAAAGCTCAATTAAAGTGCTCCGGAAGCCGCTCAGCTCGCGTGTCTGTACTTTAATAAGAAAAAAATCATTTGGAGCTGGGAATACCGTCCCGAAACAAGCGACCCAGGAGAATTCATAATATATTGTTATTGACTTATCATTTCGAATATTCATATCGGAGTTATGTTCACATTCATCACCAATTTTCAAAACTTCAATGTAATCCAATATACCAAGAAGAAGTCATTTCTCCGGAGATTCCCAAAGTAAATGCTTGATTTCATCTCTAGATAGGCGTCATATTGTGCAAGTGAGATGATCCTTCATCTCACTCTCCATGCGCTATAGAATAACGGATATTAGTATCGTGTAATTTGTCTATGGTCTGCCCGATCCAGGTCCATCTCTCTCTCGGACCTCTCACTTGCTTCATTATCCCCATTCGACTCTTTGGAAATGAATTCGTACGGCGTGTCTAGAGAGTTTAATATGTCTATGATATGTTACCATAGAACATTGACTGCCGTTCTGCTGACAGAAAGATTACTTTTTCAGCAATCAAATTCTCTAATAAGCCTTTTTTTCAGCAACCAACCGAAATAACCGAGTTGAATTGCGGTATTGCGGTATATCCGATATAAACTTGACACTATTAACATAAAATCAGAAATCCCAAAGCAAATTTCAGCCAATCGGAGATGATCTTAACAAAATCCTACCAAAAATAGTGCCTGGTTATTGAAATGTTTTCATATTGACAAGAAATAAATCGATGATTTTCTACTGGGTGAAATTTTTCAGAACTATCGGTATAGTTTCTCCACGAATTTTAAGGCGTCAAAATAATCAATTTACAAGCACCCATATTCAATGTATTTCGGAATCTGCAGGTTTGCCAGGAAAGTTCGGTTATCTAATTGAAGGGTATACGATGTTGTTTGAACTGCCATATAACAGTTTTGTTGATAGTTTTCAACATATGGTGATATTCCTTATGATTACTGAAAATAACGTTCGAGAGATTTAGAGTCCGGCCCTGGGAATTTATGAAACTTTTTTCCAACTGTATGGGAATCATTCCACCTGGCATACAGAATTTCATTTATTTGCGATAATTCGTTTGTGAAATAGGTAATTTTGAGTATATTACCCAAAAATGAAAAATACTATATAAACCTTGCATATGTGGTATTTATCTGTGTATGCAGTACGTACAGTTCAACAGGTTTCCCTGGATATAGAATGGTATTCTGAAAATTTCTTATCCTGTTGACGAAACTAACGTGCACACGAACTCCACACAAAAAAATTTAAATTATGTTGGTACGGTTGAATTTATTATTTCTAATTTTAGGAAGATGGGATATCATGTCGAATTTTTCGAGCAGGATATTTTAAGAATACTCGTGGAAACTTTTTTAATTTTGATTCTGCAGCGACCTACTCCTCCCTGACGACCTAAAATGAATATTTCATATATTCTGAGTTCGAATATGAACCGATATAATGAAGCAATCATTCGCAATACTCGAAAAAAATTTCCTCTATGCATTAAGAAATACGATTTTCTTGATATCAGGAAAAATGAATAGGTTTGAATCCTTAATTTCGCAAATGCATTGAATTTTTTTTGCAGCTTTTGAATTAGGAATAATAATAATACGGTTAAATTATTGGATTCAACGTGAATTTTATGAATTCAAGCTTCGTCTGAATCGATTTATATATTTGTGAGGATTTCATTTCATACCCTCAGCTTTATTCAGTGAGTTCAATCTATTCGATTGAAATGTCGGAGTTTGATAGTGTACCTAATTGTATCAACCGATTTAATAGGAACTTAATCTATTTATGTCAGAATTTTCGCAGAGAATCCAATATTGCCTGCGCAAGGTATTCCGCAATCCCCAAGGGCATTTTCTATATGAATTACGAATTTTATTTAATTTTTAATAGTTATTTTTCAGATACTGGAAGCGAAAACCTGGAAAGTAACTCAAAATCCTTCAAAAATATTCTTCAATCGATATCCATTATTTCTTGCTATTCTTATAATCATCAGCAATATTATTGACACGTGTACAAGGTGTTACAATACAGACAATATCTCTGCTCTCAAACGAAATAAAGAGTTCAAACAAGAAGTATTTCGAATGGAATCGAATTTCCTACCAGAATCGGTCATTAAAATTTTTGTTTCTGATAACTACCCCTGTAAAACTTCACCCAGATATTTTTTCAAAATTGCACCCTTATATTTTTTCACTCTCAACGATTTCCCTGTGAAGAAAAAAATTTTTAAAACAATTTTTCATCATTTCATGTATATTCAACCATTTAAAATTATAATGTTTAGTTGTGGCACATCCCCCATTTTTGTGATTTATGGTGGAATATTCATGCTGTCCCAAGATATTCATTTCAGACAATAAATAAAACAGTAACACAAAGAACTCCTTGCAACATAATAACACTACTTAATACTTATTTCAAATTAAAATAAACATGACAATTGTACGAAATTCTTGGTGCCACAATTCATAATTATTATTTTTAAGGGTTGAATTCACGTAAAATGATAAAAAATTATTTTGAGGTGTTTTTCCTATTACTGGGAAATCGTTTACAGTGAAAAATGTAAGGGTGCAGTTTGAAAAAAATATCTGGGGGTAGTTATTTTAGGAGTGGTGATTAAAACAAAAATTTTAACAACTTAATCTGATAGAGACTTTGATGCCATTTAAAATATTTTTTTTGAACTTTCTATCCTGTCTGAGAACCAAGATATTGGCTGTATGGAACATCTTGGGACACCCTGTATAGTAGCACCATTTAATTTAGCGTACCACTATCTGCTGTAATTTTATTTTATTCCAAGATACTCCACCACCTTTCGGATGCATTTAAGGGCTCAAAACTCAGTGTTGTTATTAGAAGATTATTATTATTTCTTTGATTGGTTTTTGAGAAGGAGTTAGAAATCAATGGGAATATGTTACCTGTGGAGGGTGTGTATCTCGCAAGGGTTGAGAATTGGAAACAAAAGTACAGAACAAAATTGTCATATTTTTCACCGAAGATTCGTCCTAAAATTTGGCGGTCTTTAACTGAATCACTCTGTATTCCGCAGTTCCATATACAGATAAATTAGGTATAACAGTTTTGTTTGTCCATATGTCTGTAATTTTCGAATTTTGAGCCGTAAAGTGTATCAAACGACTAAGTTGAACTCACGGATGACGAATCTGGCCTTCCGTAAGCACTGTTACGAGAGTACGGAAAACCCTATAGACTTAAAACCATAAAATAACAAAATCCTAGAAGTGCTCAGTCCCTACTGAATCAGGGAAACAGAGTGGCTGCCATCTTTTGGGGACGTGGCGGGAAAATGACAGCGATTTGAATATTGGTGCAGGAACCTCTATACATTTGAAATATTGGAGTTTTTATTGTCTCATATAAATCATAAATCAAACAAACATAGCTGAAAATTTATTAAGTCGAATATATTTCACATAACCGCTACAGAATGATCTTTTATTATGATTGAATCCAGAGATTAACTAGTCAGATAGGTCAATTTGTTGAAGGTTTCTCATTAATCCAAAATATAATAATTTACTTCAATGAACAGTGATCAAACAGTCCATGCAAACATTTACGGAAATCTCACTACAATAACTATTGATATTAAGAATACATTTTACATGGAAATGAATCTGGAAAATTTAAACATCCTGTTATCACAAACATATTTGTTGCGTTTCGAAATTCCCAACTAGAACTGGTCAGTGATTCGACCCGTTCAAGGAAACATTATAACCATTCCTTGATGCTATGAAATGTTAAAGGAGCTATCTCTCTAATACAAATAATTCTAATCCAATTAAATCTTGTTTGTGTACAAATATGAGTGAAATATACATATGATTAGTCTCAACATACGTCAAAGATTTCTAGTCAAACTATTCAAGTTCGATCATAATCAAACAGAGCTTCCAAACAGAAAAATGGAAACTGATTTTTGGCAACTTATTCCATTGGATCCGATCACAATCTGAATAAGCCACTGACTTGCTTATAATCTGAAATTTAATAGGATGATTAATGCCTGAAGTGAATTCACTTCATAATATATTCATAAGCCATCTTTGAACATATAGTAAATGTATAAATTTTGGTTTCGTTTAAGCAAAACTAGTTTTGCCACATTTCGTTATTTCTGTTCTGTTTTGAATTATAGGTTAAGAAAGTTATAATATTTCATAGAAAACGAGAGGCAAATATCTAACATCTCTTTCCAAATGCTGGAGTCGCCTGTTTCTAAGATTAGCACAGCAGTTTCATACCCCCGCTTAAAACTTTCAGGGTAGGTGAGGACGTTTGAGTTCATTGATGAACCGAATCGGCCAAACGGTTTCGAAGTTGAAGTCATTTCAATTTTTCCTGTTATTTCCTCGATATCTCAGGAATTGCCTGAGTAACTGTATTGAAACTTAGTTGTTGATTGTATCATATTGTCGCACAACTGCTGGCGAAATTTTGTTAAGATTGTATGGTCAGTAAATTTGAGGTAAATATTCGAATTTCTTCTTCGAATTTTTTTGTTTCGAAGTTATGTATCAGATTCCAAACAGTCCTTGAACTCTTCATTTCATAACAGTGTACCTAATTTTAATTTAATCAATGATTTTAAATATGTCCGATTTCGTTTTCTATTCCACGGTATCGTTGATATTCTTGGAATATCTCGAAATATAAGGATCCAATTATGATTAAACTTGGTAACTAGTTGATGCACAACTGAGTGCAAATTTCGAGATGATCCTATTCCGAATTCTTTTCAATAGTATATATTCTGTGATCTTCTAATACATTTTTCATTCGATTACTGGATCTCCATTCTATCCAAACTATAGTTTTCGGAAATAACGGGAATATGAAAATTTGAACATGCACGCAAAACTGCTTTATTGGAATTTTCATTAACTGGCAATCCACTGAAGCCATTCATTTTCAGGATATTTTATTAATTTTTGTACACCAACAATGTTCGCCATTTACATTTCACTGAAAATATTTCTTTTTTTCCAGACGTTGAAGAATTATCAGCTAGTCTGATGGCAGCAGCGGGAGCTCAAGCAAAAAACAGTGACGTTGAAAAGGGCGAAGACCATCTGTCTCCTCAATCGACAAAGTCAAAGATAGGTTCCGAAGGGAACTACCTCAACAGATGTGTATATCTGGAACAACTGCTTAACGGTAAGATGCTAGAATTATACGACATACATGTGTTCTTGTGGACACAAAACGAACATGAAATAAGAGTAACTGAACTCTGATTGCTAAACATATCAGTCTCACTCTGGAGTTGAAGTTCAGAGGGTTTAGTTCTTATTTGGGAGTAATCACGAAACATTCGTTCTTATTTTAAACTATAAATATATGAATGTTAGAAAATGTACTATACAGTGCGCGTCAAAATTATGGAACAAATTCATTTTCTCAGAAGAAAAATATTTTGCAACAAAATCCTGAAACAGGTCAATTTTTGTTTCACTTTTACCAAATTTTTATGCGTATTTGAAGGATTTTTGTTGCACCTTGTGCCATCCCCATCAACCCTCTAAGTTTTTTGAATAGGGAAAGTGGGTCATGTGGTACTTTTTTGGCAAGGTCCTTGTATCTTCTTTACAGGCGTGCAGAAATTTTCGAGAAAAAATTTTTTTTTTTTGAAAAATTAGTTATTTCAAAGATATTTTCAGTATGTGCACTTTGTCATGGCTCATTTACTTTGAGACAGTGGTACCTGATGAAATTTGTCACCGAATGAAAGTCGACCATTTACAGTTTTGTTCATGCGTAACTTTCAAACCCCCCACATGAAATTTTTTACGTATGATTGTGTCTGTTTCATAAAAATTAGTGATAAGTGAAAACAGGCGAATGGTTGGAACAGATCTTCAAGAATTTCAGAAAATATAGCACGCTGACGTGGAGTGAGGAACTTTTGCGGGCATGTTCGAATTCGTCGCCAAAGCGATAGGTTTTGAATCCTGCAAACGCATCTTTTTTTCCGGAATCTCCTCATATAACTCATTTAATCCCCACGAAATTCCGCATGAACCTTCGAGCTTTAATTTTTCGATAAAGTACTAGATTTCAATTCGGTTGAATATATGTATTTTTGGAAATGTAGAGCAAGATAAAATTTAATAGAGGTATATCTACGGATTCATTGGGTGAATTCTACCCGTTTTCAGATCCGACCTTCGTAGTTAAGAAGTGATAATGAAACCCCAAGCCTACTCTACAAATACAGAGCGGGAACGATCGTTAAAACAATAACTTCCGGAAGAAACGACATAGAAACTCGATATTTGTAGAGTAGATGTGGACATTGATTAGGAAGGCCGAATTCATAAATAGGTGAAATTCACCCTATGATCCCGCAGATATGCCCATTCACATTTTCATTATCCCAATGTTTCCAAAAATACAGAATGGATCGAATTCAAATCCAGTACTTGATCGAAAAATGACATTGTAAAAGTTCATGCGAAATTTTCTGAGGATAATATGATTAGAAGATCGCAGAAAATAAATATTCGACAAAAAATTGCAATGTTTTTGCGTGCATGTTCTAGATCTAGATGAACAGCGTGCTTTCGTTTTGTCCAAAAGTCTGTAATTTTCTAACTTTGGCCTCACTGATGAAAATCCAGTATCAAAATCAATTCTCTCTAGCTAGCGAGTTGAAACTTTCAAGGTAGGTACCGCATCAGAATGCCTCTGTTCACCTCGGCAATGGGCCAAATATGCCAAACAAATCTGAGTTATAGGCATTTGAAATTTTGAGGTTATTTCCGTGATATTTCAAGAACTACTCAAGCGATTGGATTAAAACTTGGCATTTCGTTGGAGCGTATTGCTGCGCAACTTCTTGAATAATTAAGATCGTATTGTCACTTTATTAGAAAAAAAATTTTTTAGAAAATTATGTATTCATCATATTCGAAAAAAGTTCCTCTCATACCTTGAGCCCCATATTTCACAGCAGCGTACCAAATTTCAGTTCGATACGGTTATAATTTTCTGAGATATTGGGAAAAAATATGTCAAATTTCGTGTAGGCTTACTCGGTATTGTTGTTTTTCCGGAATAACTCGGAAAATAATTATTCAATCATGATGAAACTTGGTTATTAGTTTGAAAATGCTGATTAACAATTTCGTCCGAAATTTCGTGATAATCGTGTTATTACAACCGTTCGAAAAAAAGAATTCGTTTTCTTCTTGTTATTTGATATTCCGCCCTCTTTTGATTCCATGAAATTCCACATGAACCTTCTAGCTGCCATTTTCAATCAAGTAATGGATTTCAATTCGATCTTATCCGTATTTTTGGAAGTATTGGGAAAATTGATAATTTTAAATGGGTATACCTGCGATTTAGAAACTCGATATTTGTAGAGCAGGTTTGGATTACAAAGGCGGGATTAGTGAATGGGTAAAATACAGATCGAATTAAAATTCAGATCTTAGTTGAAAAAACTTGAAGTCAGCAGCTTTCGCGAGCATGTTCAAAGGAGGTCACCAAAAGTGCGTTTGGTGGTGTCAGTACGTGAAAAGATGACTACCATACGCACCCTTGGTGATCTCCTTTGAACATGCTCGCGAAAGCTGCTAGTTACCAAGTTTAATCGAGATTGGATCAGTATTTTGACACGCTTTTTCTGAGGAACAGCGCGTTATTATTTCGTAACGATGTCTGTAATTTTCGAATTTTCAGCCGAAAATGGTCTCAAACGACTAGGTTGGACTCACTGATGAAGAATCCATGGTCAAAATTGATTCTGTCCGTCCAGCCGTGTGCGCTGTAACTTTCGAAAGGTAGGACCTAGAGTCTTGAAATTTTCAGGTTAGGTTGAGATCCTGAATATCTCGGTTAAGTTCGTTAATGGGTCAAATATGCCGAATGGTTTTCGTGCTTCAGCCATTTGAAATTTCGATTTTGCGATAACTCGAAACATATTCATCTGATCGAAATGAAACTTGGTTGTAGTATGAACAGTGTCAATAAGAAGAATTATCCATGAAAAAATTCGAAAAAAAAATTTTTTTTTTTTTAATTTTTTTTGAAAATTTTTATATTCCATTGAAATTGCACTCTTATTTCCAAGTCATCATTTCACAATGTGAACAAGCGCGTAAAAGCTGCTGACTTCACGTCAGTGCTTTTCTAGATTTTTTTTTGATTATTCGGAAAATGTCGAAGTCTCGAAAAAAAATGAATAGAATTTAATTTGTCCCAATATCTCCGAAAAATATTATCAGATTGAACTGAAATTTGGCGAAAATATGGAGTTTAAGGTTTGCGTGTTCCATTTAAAAACTTAAGTGCAGTATTCTGATGTGTGACCTCTCCTTCATCATCAGTTGTTTGAGACCATTTTCCGCACAAAATTCGAAAATTACAGATATTGGGACAAATGATAGCACGCCGTTCTCTAGAACATAAATAGACACACATAGGTAATGAAATTAATCATAGCAATAAATTTCCTGGTACCAATAACCACTAGAAACAATACTCTCTAATATTTCATTTTTACAAAAGCAATTTCTGCAGGCGCCACAATTCCAACGGACTCATTCAATCATATCGACGTTACCTGCACTTGCAGCCAATAGGTCGATGTTCCGTTAGAGATAAACCTAAAACAGAAAATAAAACGGAAACAAATTTCACTCAACAGTAGTTGTAAGTTATTTCTATAAATGTATCTTTAAGTCTGATTAAAATATTTCATGAAAAAAATTCAGATTGGACACGCCTTAGCAGAACTGTACCCATGTTTTGACTTATCACGCCGTAAAATTCAATGAATGCACTGATGTGAAGTCAAGAGCTTCCGCGCACTACTTCAGCTGAAGGTAGACTCCATTCGGTTTCATAAAGTCAGTGGGTTGGTTGTCTATGGAAGATTGACATATTCCACTCTGCATAAAATAAAAAAAATCTAAAAAAGCACTAACGTGAAGTCAGCAGCTTTTACGCGCTTGTTCACATTGCGAAATAGTGACTTGGAAATTTCAGTGAAATCTCAATGATATGTAAAAGTTTTCAAAAAAAAAATTTTTTTCGAATTTTTCCATGATTCTTATTGACACTGTTCATCTTTCAACCAAGTTTTCGATCAGATTAATATTTTTCGAGTTATTGAAAAATCAAAATTTCAAATGGCTGTAGCACAAAAACCATTCAGCAGATTTGGCCCATTAACGAACTCAACCGAGATTTTCAGGATCTCAACCTAACCTGAAAATTTCAAGACTCTATGTTCTTCCTTTCGAAAGTTACAGCGCACACGGCCGGCCGGACGGACAAAATCAATTTTGACAATACAGATATCGTGACGAAATGATAACGCGCTGTTTCCCAGAACAAGCGCGTAAAAAAATGTGTGGTAACGTTTATGCTCCTGTCAGATAACTACGCAACGTTGTACGTTCTACAAGAGGGTAGTTGTAGTTACGTATATAACTGAATAAAGACTCTCATATGCACATTCGTGAAGGTTTCTAGATTGCGCGCATGTTCCAAGAGAACAGCATGCTGTCGTTCTGTCCAAATGTCTGTAATTTTCTAATTTTGGGCCGAAAATGGTCTCACTGATATCAAGTCCGGTTTCAAAATCGATTCTGTCCGGCCGGCAGGTCGCGGTTAGTTCGTTAATGGGCCAAATTAACCGAATGGTTTCGGAGTTAAAGCCATTTGAAATTTTGAAGTTATTTCCCTGATATTTCAGAAACTACTGGGGCGATTGAATTTCAACTTGGCAGTTGCTTGAAGCATAATGACGTGCAACTTTATGCAAAATTTCGTTGCGATCCTGTAATCCATCAATTCAAAGAAAAAATCGAAAAAAATGTTTTTTTCAGAAACTGTCGACTATATCCGAAAGCAATTTTGCTCCTACCTTGAGCTTCATATTTCACAGGAGTGTACCAAATTTCAATTCGATACGGCTATTAGTTTTGGAGATATTGCGAAAAAATATCTGAAATTTCGTGGTTTTCTTCTCGTATATCGTTGTTTTTTCCGTTATAACTCAAGAAATACTGATTTAATCATGATGAAACTTCGCGGCTAGTTTGAAGTTGTGCAGAATTTCATGATGATCGTGTAATTAGAACAAAAAAACTTCAAATTTTTTTCTCAACTATTCGATATTCTTTGATCTTCTTATCATATTATCCTCATTAAATTTTGTATGAACCTTCGAACTGTCATTTTTCGATAAAGTACTGGATTTTATTTCGATCTAAGCTTCTAAGTTTTATTTGTCATATTCACCAATAAAATACATTCTTACATGAACCGCATCATTTTCTGATTTATATTTTGGATCCCCATTATCGTCCCATGTTCATTGATAGAATGTAAGCTATAATATAAGTAATATTTCACTGAAGCCACTCAATAAATTTACAATATCAGCACATCCTTTGAGATCGAAATCCATAGATCATTTTAATCCGCTATATTTCTTCTTTATTATGTACCGTCCTGAATATTTCCTCATTATTTCACGATGTACAATGTGGAGGTATTGTTCTCTCGGCTTTAAAGAATCGGATTGGGTTTCTTCAGGTCTGAGGATATCTCTTCTTCAGTTCGGATTTTTATTTCCATGATTTATTATCGAGACAGGCTCTTCCAACCTGAATATCCATTTTAATCATGCATTACTGAAGATTATATTAACATGAAATAGGAAAATATGAAAAATTTGATGTGAGTTATGCAATCCATATGGGATATGGTTTATCGTACAGTTCGAAATATATTTGTATTGGTTCTTCTGAAAAAAGTGAATACTTCTAACTCTGACAGCATTCCACAGAAGCACTTCCTGGCGAATCTAATTGATAATAAATTGATAATCAATACAATTTTTGCGATCTTATATTTCCCCAGAATTCTTCACTTCGCGTATATCGAATATTAAAATCCACCCGAAGATTCGACAGATATGTTCATCCGAAATATTTAACATATATTTTATCCTCACAGCCAATCGTGAACACAATATCTCCCGAAAGAAACAACATAGAAACTCGATATTTGTAGAGTAGGTTTCAACCTAAATAACAAAGACCGAACTCGTGAATGGTTGAAATCCACCAAATGATTCCACAGATATAATCATTCCAAATTTAATTTTCCCAATATTCCCGAAAGTACATATCAAAAAAAAATTTAATTTTTTCAAATTGTTTCAATAACACGCGCATCATGAAATTTTGCACAAAGTTTTGTTGATCGGCATTTTCAAACCAGTAGCCAAGTTTTATCATGATTTAATCAGTAATTTCAAGTCATTTCAGAAAAATCAACGATTCCGAGGAAAAAACTCTCATTTCTGAAACAATTGGAAAAAGTTATTCATATTTCAGTATGTTATTTCAAACGAGCCCTCCTGTCAAAAAGTAGGGTCTCATATCTTGTCCCCCTATAATTAAATTTTTGATCGGCTATTGAAAGTGTGACATATAGTTTTCGAACCGAGAATCTTGATTGGTTCATTTGTTCTCATTTCTGATGAAATCGTTAAAAGCAATTCATATTTCAGTATGTTATTCAGGAAACGGCCTTCGCCAAAATTATTTTTTATATTTGATGAGACACTTAGATTAAGAATATGTAATAAGTATTTTTGTGAAGTTTATTAAATTTTTCTCTTTTTGTCGAAAATTCGAAAAATTTGGTCAAGTTTGAAGCATCGTATTTCCCAACAAAATCTATTAAAATTCATGCTATTCAAACTGTTTATCATTCGATCCTTCACGAATAGAATGTACATATTCGACATACGTACCTGAAACCATATGGAAATGCCAACGCTTTTCACGGGGCTCATTTTGTGACATTTTCTTACAGCCAGTATTCAGGACATGCTGCAAATGAACGAAGCCAACATTCTCGATTCGAAATTTATATATACTACTTTCAACGACGCATTAAAATTTTGCTTTAGGGGAACAAAGTATTTTTTTGATTTAGAGGGGTCTTTTCTCAATAACATACTGAAATATGAATCGCCTTTTCCAGTTTCTTCAGAAATGAGAGCAAATAAACGGAGCCAACATTCTCGGTTCGAAAGTTATATGCCTCACTTCCAACGACCAATAAAATCTGAAACCCTATTTTTTTGATAGAAGAGTTTTTTCTCAATAACATGCTGCAATATGAATCGATTTTTACTCGCTTGTTCTGAGGAACAGTGCGTTATCGTTTTGCACAATGTCTGTAATTTTCTAATTTTGAGCTGAAATTGGCCTCAACCGACTAGGTTGGACTTACTGATGAAGAATCCGTGGTCAAATTTTATTATGTCCGTCTAGGAAGGACCTAGAGTCTTGAAAATTTCAGGTTAGGTTTTGATCCTGAATATCTCGGTTGGGCTCGTTAATGTGCGAAAATGGCCGAAAGGTTTCGGTGTTATAACAATTTTAAATTTTGAGGTTTGTTCCAAAATTAATTGATGCAATCAGATTGCAGCTTCTTAATAAGTTGGAGAATACCGACGCGCAACCTGTTCACAATTTTGGGTGATCTTACCGTTAAAAAATGTCAAACAAATGTTTTTCGTAAACATTTTTTTTTTCGAAAGACTACTTATCAGATCCGGATGGAATTTGGCACATACCTTGAAGTCAATATTTAACAACAATGTTCCACATTTCAACTCGATCAGATATTTATTTTATAAAACATATTGAGCAAAATGGTCTTTCATTACGCGCTTGTTCTAGGGAACAATAGCGTTATCGTTTCTTCCAGTGTCTGGGATTTTTTAGTTTTGAGCCAAAAATGGTCTTGATCGATTAAAAGAAAATTCCTTTTTTTTCCGAACAATATAATAAGTCGAAATATTAACAATTGTGCACCAAATTTAATTTTTAGCGAATATTTATCTGCAGAGAAATTGGAAAAAAATATGTAAAATTTCTTGGCCATTTTGAATTTTGAGATGATTTCCTCAATTTCTCGATAAGGAGTGAGGTTGTCGAAATTAAACCTCTTTATAGTAGTATTGCCAACGCATAAATTTCGAGATTTCTGTTGAAAAATTTGTTTTTTAGAAAACTATTCATAACCTTATTATGAAGTTTGGCACAGAGCTTGAAGTCACTGTTAAACAACATTAGGTACTAATATCCAATTTCGGAATTTGATTGGATATTCATTTTGGGAGATATTGGGGGAAAAATGTCGTGCTGGTTTCATCGATATCAATGTTATTTATTTCCGCAATAACTCAAAAAATACTTATATATCCGATCGTTTATTGCAAGGGTATATGTATGTATCTGCTAGATCACAGGATGGGTTTCAAGAATTTGGCGTTCGTAATAAAACTCCAAACCTGCCCTACAAATATTAAGTCTCTAAGCAGATTCCCTCGGTACTTATTGTGTTTACCATCAGTGGTTAGGCCAGACGTAAAGAGATTTATTATGGCAGCAGAAGTCCTGAAATTGAACAATCGCGTAAAAACTGCCGACTTCATGTCATTGCTTTTTTTTTAAAGAGAGCAAATTACCGTAGCCAACATTCTCGGTTCGAAATTTATATGCCCCACTTTCAACGGCCGATAAAAATTTTCCGTGTAAAGACTAAATATGAGCCTTTAATTTTCTGATAGAATAGTCCTTTCTCAATAACATACTGAAAGAAGAATCGCTTCTTTCAATTTTTTCAGAAAGGAGAAAAAACAAACTTAACCAACATTTTCGGTTCAGACACTATGTGTTCCACTTTCAACGGCCGATAAAATTTTTTCTTGCAGGGGGACAAAATATAAAACCCCATTTTTTCCATAGAAGCAACGATTTCCCTGATTTTTTCCGGAATGGAAGCTTATATACGAAATCAATATTCCATATCTGCATTTCCCTCTAGGTGAATAATTGCAAATATATTCGATAATTATATTCAATTTTGATGGATACACAACATCATCACGTGCTTATTACAACCCTACAGGTGACTTTTTTATGTTACCGGGCGTACGCCACTGATTGCCCTCGTTCGGGTATCGTCGTAGAACTGGCCGCTAATAGTGGCCGTTTAGTTCTCACAGGTATCAGGAGTTATAAAATAATCGAAAGCTTTCAAGTTAATCACATCTACATCCATTATTTCGAACGACTTCTCAATAAGTTATCCATTTCCGTAGAAACCTCAAATGCTTTAAGATGGGATTAGATAGGATAGGGAAGCATATCCTCAGAGATTATTATCGATAAATTAAGACACATTCCGACTCCTTGAGCATTTATTCCTGAAAAATTGAGTTTGGTATGAAACGGATTATTTATTATAAGGGTGTACTCTACAATCAGAAATTGAAATTGAAATTCTCTTAATTTTTCTTGAATTTCGAAAGAAATTTTTTTCTTAGGATGTTTACATCTCGATGACTTTTTCGGGGTAATCTCAATGCATACAATCGAGCAACAGCGTAGTTTTAAGGCATATATTTGCATATAAACAATCGATGCTCCTGACTTCACGTCAATGATTCCCTATAATTTTATTTCTTGTATTTCATTTCACCCCTTCGAAAGTTCATAGTTCTTTGAATAGAAATCCATTCCTTCTTCGAAACCCTCAACAACTCTCACAAAATGCAACATCAAAAAAACCTTGTTTCCTTTTTTGCACCCTCTGAATAGGTAAAAAGAACAAAGATCCTCGATGTTACAAAACGAGCAAAAGCTTTCAAGTTAATCACATCTACATCCATTATTACGATGGGCTTTTCCATAAGTTATCCGTTTCCGTAGAAAGCTCAAATGCTTTCAGATGGGATCAAGTAGGATGAGGAAGTCTATCCTCAGAGGTCATTTTCAATAAATTAAGACACATTCCCACCCCAAGAGCTTTTATTCCTGAAATATCCGCTTCTGAAATTGAGTTTGGTATATAACGGATTATATATTCGGGAAGTGTACTCTGCAGTCGGAAATTGAAATTGATGAAAAATATTTCCAGTTCCCGAATTCTATGTAGCGATTTTGATTTATCCCTTGCAAACAAAGAACTCTCGGAAACGTTCAGCGAAAATAGGTACTTTCCTAATTTTTCTTGCATATCGAAAGTTATTTTTTAAATTTTGACCTATAAAGTGACACTCTTGAGAACTCATTGACGTTATAAAACGTCTTAATTTGTGTAACTAGTTGAACAAAGTGAAATATTATGGTACTAGTGACGAAAACTGGATTTCACAATAACTGACAAAAAAAATCCATGTTATGACACAAGATGGGAACAAAAATTTGGCAAAATCTCCTTTTATAAAAACTTTTGGCTTCTTAGCACTGTAGCCGTCCGATTGCCTTCTAATATACCCTATCAAATTTGTTTATTTTTATGTCAATATTCTTGTGAAGATTTAGATCGGATTGAAAAGTGTCGATAATGTGGATTCTTTTAGACCTTTCTTACCCTCAAAATTTGCAAGTAAGACTTTCTCATTAATATGTTTCATCTCCTCATCACACCAAGTTATAAATTTTTCGTAAGCCAAATTGACTTTTTAGGAATTGCTGATGTAAGAGCCATTACCTGCTACCGCTTCAACATTGCTTGGTAGCTCTTCAGAAATTGAATCACTCATTTTGTGGAAGTAAATAAAAACCGTGCGTTCCGGCCATAGACTTAGTTTAATATGTCTATGGTTCCGGCTTAAGGTTGATTCTCACTGTACGTTCCGTAACCTTCCAGTATCCCTGCCGTATGATTCACGTCAAAATTTTGTAGGCAAAAATGTCATTACGACGGAACGTATAGTGTGCATAAATCAATTCAAACGAAAGGACTTATAGGTCCTTTCGATTGCTTAAAAAGTGTAGCACTTTCCTGCACTCGGTGTAGATATTCTATATTATAGTAGATATTCTATATTATATCTACACCGAGTGCAGGAAAGTGCTACACTTTCTATGCAAACGAAAGGACCTTATTATAACGTGTAAATGAATTGATTTATGCACACTATACGTTCCGTCGTAATGACATTTTTGCCTACAAAATTTTGACGTAAATCATACGGAAGGGATACTGGAAGGTTACGGAACGAAAATTGAGAATCAACCTTTATTTATCTACAAAGTGTCAAACTGACATAAAATGATAGCAGTCAAGAGACTTGATTTATGTTTCCACAATTTTCATCAATAATATTCTATATTGACATGCAGGCCGAGGGCGGGTGCCTGACCTTGAAATGTTAACGAAGTTTCATGAAAATTGAAGGTGGCTGTATTGCCGAAATCCACGAAGCCGTAACTTACCAGCCCGCGTTACTCTTTGCTCTTAATTCAATAATTTCAGTTTAAAAATCTCTCGAAGTTGATCAGTGTAGAACATGAATATCCTGAAATGAACTACAATTAGCAATTTTTCTGAAAGGAAGTGACCTGAGGTAAAGGGCTTCTGCGCGTTTGTTGAAATTCATACAAAGGGCGGTTATCCAACCACATATTGACCTGTCGAAAGTTGCTTTGTATTCTAGCGAACTTTTCATTCTATCATGCTAATACAATTTTTCATGAAACTTCCAGCCGAGTTTTCGAAAATACTGCGAAAATTCAACTGAATCTTGGTAAATGCTTCCAAAAACACCAATTTGACTTGCAAAACTTTCGAAAAAAAATGTATATCGAACATAGACTTATAATTATAGTCTATGCATGGCTTCAAACTGATCTGTCTAATTTTTGCCGTATTCTATGGTTTTGCCCGCCCTAGTTCCATAATTATCAGTCTGCTTCCTCTGTCTCTAAGCCATCTCCATAACGTTTTATAAGTCTATGGTCGGAGTAGTTTTGAGGCATATTTCGGCAGACGAACAATCGAGAGAAAGCTCCTGACTTAACGTTCATTCTTTTCAATTTCAAAAATCGCTTTTCGTTCACAATGATTTGTCACGAGTAAATAACTAACCATAATTGTCCGTTTCGGCCCATTCCTTCAAATTGTCATTTTTCCCCAACTCCCACAAAACTCATTACGCAAATTAATGACCATCTATAACCGTATCTGTATCCTCTGGGATCCAGCCTAAAATTAGGATAACGACTCAATCATACCCGTCAAATTAACAAGTCCCGCTATTGCAATACCGTGAAATCATTATGCCATTCCTTTCCGGAATAGAAGTCCCCGAAACGAACGAACGAATACTAGATGTCCTCGAATAATGAAGGCTCCCATTCAGCATTTCTCACTTCCTGCTAATAACAGCGCGCGCCTTCGGTGAAATGTAGTGCGAGGGCTAAATTAGATCGGACAGGAACACCTTTGCTTAGGATTTTGGGTTAGGAATTCTTCGACTGATCCGGATGAGTTCTCGAGGACAGGAAGTCTGAATACGTTACAGCTATTCGTTACATCAAAGTTACCACTTTTCGTGTATATGGGAAGTAGTTGATTGCAGGGCCGTAGTGACACTGTTTCCCGAAAGTTAAGTCTGGGATGCGAAGGTCATATATGTCAAATTTATGACAGGCTTCAGTTGCTAAATGATGAAATATATAATAAAAATAAAAAAATCTAGAAAAGCACTGCCGTGAAGGCAGCAACTTTTGCGCGCATGTTCAATGTAGATGACCGATTCGGCAACGAATTTGAACATGCGCGCAAAAGCAACTGACTTCACCGCAGTGCTTTTCTAGATTCTTTCTCGATAAATTACTGGATTTCAATTCGATCAAATCTGTATTTGTGGCAATATTGGAAATAAAATTTTGAATGGGTATATCTTCGGAATCCTTTGGCGGATTTTACCCATTCACGAATTCGACCTTCGTAATTAAGCCCCATACCTACTCTACAAATATCGAGTTTCTAAGTCGGTTCATCCGGATGTAGTTGTGATTACTCAGAAACTTGATATTTACAGAGTAAGTTTGGACCTTGGACCTTCGGACCCATTCAAAATTTTATTTTCCCAATATTTCCAAAAATACAAATAAGATCGAATTGAAATCCAGTTCTTAATCGAAAAATGACAGTTTGCAGGTTCATACAGAATTTAATGAGATTTAATATGATGAGAAGATCACAGAATATTGAATATTTGAAAAAAAAAATTTGAAATTTTTTTCAAATTGTTCCAATGGCACGATCATCACGAAATTGTTCACAATGTTGTCCTTCGACATCCTCAAACTAGCTGAGAAGTTTTATCATGATTGAATCAGTATTTTTTGAGTTATACCGAAAAAAACAACGATATCGAGAAGAAAATATATCCAAAACTAATAACCATATCGAATTTAAATTTGTTACACTGCTGTGAAATATGAAGTTCAAGTTATAGCTGTAATTGTTCTTGAATATGAACAATAGTTCCAGAAAAAAAAATTTGCGAAAAAAATTTTGAAAAAAGTTTTTTTTTAATTGAGTGACCATACGATTTGAACGAAATTCCGCTCAAAATTGCGCGTCTTCATGCTCCGACCAACTGCCAAGTTTCAATCCAATCGTTCCAGTAGTTTCTGAAATATGAGGGAAATAAGCTCAAAATTTCAAATGGCTATAACTCCGAAACTATTCGACCGAATTTGCCAATTAACGAACTTAACCGCGGCATTCCGATGCGCGAACTACCCTGCAAGTTTCGAGTCGCTAGCTGGCTCTGTTCGACAGTTATCGTGTCCACGGCCGGCCGATCGGACATAATCGATTTTGATACCGGATTCGTCATCAAGTCGTTTGAGACCATTTTGGCTCAATCATCGAAAATTACAGACATTTGGACAAAACGATAGCACGCAGTTCCCCTAGAACATGCGCGCAAAATCTTGGCCATTAAAAACTGTTGTCTTTTTCTTATGAAACGATTATCACGAATTTTCTGGCGCATCAGCGTGTATCAACTAGGTTCAAAGTTTCATCAAGATCGAATCAGTATATTTCAAATTATTCCTGAAATACCAAGGAAGAAAACACCGAGTTTCACAAATTCCTACCAAATATTTCGGGAAATGAAAATCGAACCAAAGTAAAGTTTGTTACTCTATTCAAGAATATTGACTTCAAAGTATGTGCTGAATTCCATCGAGATCTAAGGAATAGTTTACTTACTCGAACAAAATGTTGCTAGATGTTTCATTATGCTTCTACTAACTGCCAAGTTTAACCCCAAAAATGTGTGGCCGATTAGGCCCATTAAAAACTCAAACGTCGCATTTTGATTCGCAACTTACCTTGAACGTCTCAAGTCACTAGGTTCCATTCGTGCCTACGGCGGCCCAGAGAGAATCGATTTTGAAATCAGATTCTTCATCTGCATGAGTCCAACCTAGTAGTTCAAGATCTTTCTTCGGAAGAAAATTACTGACATTACTTAAAAACAAAACAGTTTTTAGCCCTTGTGCCCTCTTCATACGTTCGATATGGTGCGGTTTTTCAGTATTATTCACAAATAAATATAATGAAGATGGATGAACAATGCAGATTTGATCATTAAATTATATAATTATAAAATAAGATGATAAGGTCGTTAATGGGCAGAATCGGTCCTACGGTTTCAGACTGTAAATCATTTGAAATTTTGAGGTTATTTCCCTGATATATCAAGAGCTATTGTTACATTTAGATTGAAACTTGACAGTTGGGTGGAACATACCAAGGCACGTTTTTTTTTAATTTTGTTGTCATTCTGGTAGTGAATTGGAAAAAAGTGTACCAAATTTCAGTCCAACACCATGATAATTTTCTGTGATATCGGAAAAAATATGTCAAATTTCGTGTTTTTTCTTAATGTAGATGTTTTTTTCAACTACCTGGTTGCTAAATCGAAAATGCAGATGAACAACTTTGTGCAACATTTCATGATGATCGTGTCGTCAGAACAATTTTTGAAAACAAAATCGATTTTGTTTTTTGAATATTCTATATTCTGCGATCTTCTTATCATATTATCGTCACGAAATTCTATAGGAACCTTCATTGAATCAAGTACTTGATTTCAATTCGATTAAATCTATATATTTCGAAAAATTGGGACAATAAAATTTTGAATGGGTATATTTGCGGAATCATTGGGTGATTTTACCAATTCATGAATTCGTCCAAACCAGCTTTACAAATATCGAGTAACTAAATTGTTTCTTCCGGAAATAATTTTGTTCACGATAGGCCGGAAGAAGCCCTCATACTCACTTCATTCCCATTTCATATCACATATTCAATTATCTGCAAGTCTTATCATTTTGAATTCACCCTGTTTTTAATTTAAGAACTATGCTGTTTCTCTGTTGCTTTCGATTTTCGGCCCCCTTCAAAATGAAGTGTGATGTTGAAATAAATGTTTCATATTCATTTTATTTTCATTTATGTCGGAAGCACAGAACACACCTGATATCCTAACTCGCAAGAGCTTTCAGGTTTTGGGGGGTTTCCTTGAAGCATAGGATAACCGAAGTTATCTGAAAAATATTGAGGTTGACGATCAATCATTCAAGATTCAGACCATGAGTCCCCATGAAAGATCATTATACGTTTGGCCGTCATTGAGATCCAGCGGTTGAATTTTATTTCATTTTTTTTTTGTAGAAATAATAAAATATGATAATTACATTATAGAATATAAGATAACAGAGCTAGCTTAGGCATTGTCGAATCAGTTCGAAATTTCCATTGGAAATAGTATTGAGGCCTTTTACGATGCACTTTCGTGTATCCGAATTTTCAATCACAGTTGTTCAAAGAAAGAATTTTGAATAACATTGTATGAAATGTTCGTCAATTGAAGGTAGAAATGAAAAGGAAAGATTCCTTGCGTACCTAATTCTAAGAAAAATGTCCTATAAACATGGGACCGCAGATGCTCCCTTGTCGAGATACAGGGTGGTTAGTGTTTACATTTTTTTCAAATTTTTTCTGATAGTATCTGCATTTCACAAAATATTCAACTGAAATTTGGCATAGATATTACATTTTAGATTTCACACAATGTGACATAACAATTTCGGTTGCAAATTGTTTTGATATTATTTCCGGAACACTGCCCTGTTATCCTCAAGAACTTGTTTTATGCTCTTGTTCTAGGGAACAACGCGTTATCATTTCGTCACGATGTCTGTGATTTTCGAATTTCGAGCCGAAAATATTCTTGAACGATTGGGTTGAAGTCCCTGAAGAAAAACCCGTGGTCAAAGTCAATTATGTCCGTTCCGTCATATGTGCTCAAACTTTGGAAGGAACGTACTTAGCGACTTGAAATTGTCAGATCAGGTTCAAATACCTCGGTCAAGTTCATTAATGGGTGGAATCGGTTGGATGATTTCGGAGTTAGGCCCATTTGAAATTTTGATGTTGATTCCTCGATATCTCATGAAGTATTGACTCGAAACTTCGTGGACAGTTTCGAAATATTAACACGCAACTTACAGCCTGTGGATCCTGTTATTAGAAAATTTAAAAAAAATTTGTTTAGAAAATTTTTAAATTTTTGTTGAAAATGTTTTTTCTCTAGAAATATTGATTAGATTCCAATGGAGTTCAGCACAAACCTTAGAGTTAGTATTTAACAACAGTGTCCCAAATTTCAATTCGATCCGATATTTACTTTCGGAGATACAAGGAAAAAAATGTGCCAAATTTCGTTGTTATTTGGAATTTCAACGTTATTTCCGCAATATCTTAAGAATTACGAATGCAATCAGATTGAAACTTCATAATCAGGTGGAGATTGCCAACACGCAAATAAGTGCAAAATTTCGTATTGATCTAATTATTAGGATTTGAACAAGCGCGTAAAAGCTCCTGACCTCACGTCAATGCTTTTCTACGTTTTTATTAAATTCAAAAAAGTCTACTTGTTAAAGGCTATTGAAACAACAATTAAATACAGATTTTTCTGTATAACCTTTACATAATATCTTTCGATATTGATTTGATATCTTACGATATACTTTTATGTCTTCGACGTACTACGTCTTCAATGACAAAATTATTATATCAACTGGCATATAATGATCAAAGTAAAAAACTTGAGAAAAGTGTGAAAAAATGAAATACAACCTAAAAACAATACTAGACACAGTGTTTCATCTTCTATCTTTCGATTTAGAATCATCAGTAGCATTTATTCTATATTATACATCAAAAACTCACCACGTGTTTGTTACGTACACTTCACTTCAATAACGAAAATAAGCAGTTTTAAGTCCATACGCATGCTTGTTAGAATTGTGCATAGAAACAATAATGCCACAGATTTTACTTACACCTTCTTCTTTCCTTGACAAATGAAATGCGGTAAAAAACATTTTCCAAAATCTTTATAACCTCAAAAATTAAATGACAGAAGTATATCGTAAGATATCAAATCAATATCGAAAGATATTATAAAGGTTATACAGAAAAATCTGTATTTAATTGTTGTTTCTACGTTTTTGATAAGTTTGACTTGATTTTAAAAGGAAGCTTTTTTTGTTATACTAAATTTTATGGCCCCCTGTGATTTTGTCGTATCTGATTCCGACTTGGAGAAAATTTCATTTCCTCAAAGTCCCCAAACACTCCAAATCGTCATAAAATCCAGTTAGTAGTAAGCTGCGTGGAATAAATTCATTATCATTTTTCACGAATGCTTTCCTATCTGTAGCAGTGATTCATAAAGATTCTATAGATTCGTAAAATCATATTGTGTAGTAGGGATACTATGAGGAAAAAATCAAAATTCCACATCCTGTATCTCGAAAACGTTTGTGGTCCCGTGTTCATGGAATTTTTTTCCATAAATTCATGCGAGGAATCTCTTCGTTTTTATCTTCAATTAAGGAACACCCTGTATATCCCAAGAACTGGTGATGCCATCAATAAATTCACTCAAACTTAGAGATCGTTTATCATGCTCAAAATCTCGTATCTCAATAACGATAATATTATCATACATATTGGTGAAAGCTTGAGGTCTTGAAATGAATTGCTTCAAATAATATTCACATATTATATTAGAAAAAAAAACTTCAATTTTTTTTTTGATTATCTCAAAGTTTCGAAAAAACAGAGTGGTAAAGTCCCCTCCTGTGTCGATACAGAATCCTCAACCTTTCATGCACAACCTATTAAGTTGGCCAAGTTTATTTTGGAATGACTAATGAACGATCATTTCCTGTTTCAGTTCGGAAGGACAACAAAAATCGAGATTCCAGAGTAGGTGGAAACGTCTACATCGCCCCTAAGATATCAATGAACACAAAACCGTAATAATACCGGAAATCAAGGCGAGAGACACGAGAGCAGAGGAACTTGAACCCCCAAATAGATGACAGATATGAGGGAAGACTCTACTTTGAATCCATACACTTAATTAGTTTCCGTGTTCAAACGGAAGTGGTGAATGGATTTGATTATTTGACATAGAGGGTAGAAAATAGGAGTTTTTGCGCAAGATCAGGTTTGATCTGTATCATAAGCTTTATCTAAAGAATAATGCACAATATAATATACATATGAAAGACAACATGGATTGCTATTTACATATCCGGAATAGATAACAAATATAGAATAATATTATTCGCATTTACCTGAAAATAGCATTTTTCAGCGAATTCGATATATTTGTGTAGTACTTTATCATGAATTGTACCTATATACCTACCCCATTCACCTTTAGAAAGTCAGACGGTAGGCCTTGGAATAAAATCTATCAAGTGTTTGTAACGAAAACTGAGCCAGAGTGAAATCTCGTCAAGGCCAAAATAATTCGGCGGGACTTTGTCAATTCTCACTTTCTTTTATCAATGACTGTAAGGTTTAGTCATTGTATAATATACAATGGTTTAGTTACATTCGCTACAACTACTTCCTTTGTGTCGAACGAACAATTTCGCTTAGTTATCTGACAAGAAACCTAACATGTTTTAATTATACAGAGTGGAATGTGTCGAACGTTCATGGCCTACCGACTGACTTCATGATAGTGAATGAATTATACAAATCTTTACCCGCCTCAGGTGATAGCCATGCAAAATAATGCAGTAGCAATGCTCAGTGCGTATTATCATTTGTATATCAAAATATTTCACATTTACAGTCTCATATATTTTCACGGATTCAAAAGAAATTAGTAAAGCTGGAAGGTGGGTCTTGAACGTCTTCTGAACAATTTTTGGAATTGACGTTCAAAAATTATATAAACGAAACAGATTATGATATTACAAAATAAAAACTTATAAATTTGACAGAATGCGAAACAAAGTGGTGGAAAAAGAAGGAACGAAGTAAGAAAAGTAGTTTAACAAATGGAATTTATCCGTATAATTTACTGAACTCATTTTTTCATGCCAAAAAAATGTTCCAACGTCACCTCTGTGAATAATTTGTGTATCCAGCACAGATTTTATGATTATTCAAATCAATTATTAGCTAGTTGCTGATTTCCTCGGTAGTTTTCGGGTCGAAATTCGTGAATTTAGTCTTAGAATTCAAACTTAAGCCACAAGTCGATATTAAAGGGGCCTTTTGTGCTATAGGGAGATTCGGGTGTTTGGGGAATCGGAGATTCACCCTATTGGTCGAGAGATTCACCCTATTGGCTGACGACGATCACGTGGTCGTCGTCGGTCAATGGGGAAGAATCTTCTATTACCCAAATACCCGAATCTCCCTTGCACAAAAGGTAGCTTTAAAGTTGGAGTAAAACCTTCTTCAAATTTCATTGATGCCAAAATTTTACTGTTGGTATACCATGATGCATTATCGTCCAAAATTGTTGTTTAGATGATCTAGTTCTTGAAAACCATAGACATATTGCGACTCGCAAATGTCGTTTGATAAATAACTACTGTTGCCAGTTCTGGGTATATGAATAGCCATCTATCTTACATATCATTCAGTATCAATCAAAGAGAATTCTTAAATATCAACTGTATTAAGTATCAAAAAATTTTGAGAAACGTTTTCCAGTTTTAGTACGAATTAACTGACAAAATTTGTATCATACTATACTATAGGTATAATACAATACCTGATAGAGTCAAGATACAATGGAAACATATCGTTTTTTCAAATTTTCAATCCACTATGAATTGAGTCAATAATGTCCTATGAGTATCGACATTCTATTGAGTTTTTTGAAATACTGATTTCAAATGTAGGAGGTTCTGAAGGTTAGTCCTCTTTCAGCGAGAAGATACCAATCCAGAATATCTCTAATGAAATGAATCCTGATAACTAATTCTGAATCATAATTGATTTTTTGCAAATCATCTATCTGGTAATTTGACTGGAGAGCCATATTATGAAATAATCGGTGTGATCCAGAAAAGAATTAAAGCGTTATTCTCCAGAACAAGCGCTTAACAAATTATTTAGGTATGATCTTTCAAATATGAAGCTTGCATCCTTCGATAACGTAAGGATGAATTGCTTCATATTATCCAGAATTATTCGTTATTTATTCTTGAATTTCCGCGATTTTCTTCTTAATAAAAGATTTGCATTAATCTCACATATCTTCTGATGTTTCCAAATGTTTCTATAATTTAGGAAAAAAACAAATTTGGGAAATATTCAAGATTTTCATTCATGAAACAAATAAAAGCACATCTAATCTCATCGAGGCATTAGACTAAATGATTTAGGTTCCTTGTACTCTGTATAATATACCGAACTTATAGTTGTCCGATTATAAGCAATGTCTTATATTGTTAACTGCTAATTCAAAGGGTACCCTTCACTTTTCTCTTTCATAGAGTCGATTTCAATAACTTGCCTAAATAACATTATATTATATTTTAACATCAAGAAAAAAATTATATTCCAAGAATTAAATGATGAATTTGTTATTGTTAAGTTTCAGACGTGAAATAGATTGATACTAGGATGTGGGATACTGTGTGTTTTTAGGTACACCTCAATCTTAAAGGCTTAAGTAACATATTATCATTTGCTTTTCAGTCTCTACTTTGTACCTCGAATATTACGGTGTATTATGTATTATTAGATAAGATGAAGCCATGAGTTATTTTAATGACTTCAACTATAAAATATTCTAAAGAAAAAGAATAATTAAAATCGGATTTACTCCTATCAATGACATGTTTGTATACATTCAAATTTTTCACTTGTATTGAGAATTTAGAACTATAATATAAGCCTGTTTTACTCCATATAATTCATAGATTACTATGTTCCATAACAGTAAATGTACCTATTGCGTAATTCTATAACTATTGTAATGGTTGTAGTGATTATGTATTATTTTCGAATCAAGTATTATTTATTTGTAAATTTTCAATGTATGTATAAATTTTTTCGTTATAAAGTGTAAATAATATTTATTCAGAAAATACGTGGAATCGTGTCTTGTACAAATTATTTAATTGCATTGTTAGATATAATAATATTGAAAGTGCTATCTAAAATTTTTTACTGATCAAAATTCGATTTAATATATGAAATCCATTTTGTTCAAATCAGCTATGGAAAACAACATAGTTTCTGATTTTAGGCAGCACCTTCCTCGATTTAATATTATTTATTTTAATTAGGTAGATCTAAATTTAGAGACCTGTCTGGCAGCCAACTCAATGTGTATATATACTGAATAAAAATTAAAAATAAGAAAACATAACTGTGAAGCGTATGAATGAACCTTGCTTGGCACATATGAAATTTGTAGTTGAATCTCTTCAGATACATTTTTGAAATCTATAAATATTTCGAAACTTGAACGAACATCTGGTTGAAGTTTATTAGTAGGAGGATGAGTGAAACTTGTATACTGAGGAAATTTTTCGACGAATTGGCATAATTAGGCATACAAAACTGATTCCGATGAAGGAAGAATGGAACAATAAGAAGCCACTTTGAAAATTAATTTCATCGCGTCTTTACTAATATGCTATTATTTCCTTAAAATATCTTCGTATTGCGATTTTCATGACGAAAATGATCTGAAACTCCCGTTCTGTCTTGAGTTCGCTCAGTTTGACTAAAATATTTTGAGATGATATGTTTTCAATGGCGGCTCCCATATAAAGGATATAACATGTAACATGAAAATCCGATTATGTCAATTTCATTTGACATAATAAATTGGTAATATTCGAGAAACAAAAATGTTCAATACTGTAATTTCATTAACGTGAAATTTTCATCCATCTGGGCAATCCAAAAATGGCACCTTTGCCGACGGAAGGGGAGACTTCTGTCCAAGTTACCAACCCAAAATTTCGAAAATCTCCTACCACTGAGGAAAGAAAATTCAGAAACAAATTCTTCATGTTGATATTTGTGAATATCCGCAGGTCCGCGGCTCTTCGAACTAAGAAATATCAATATGTGTGAAGATCCTTTTCGATGGCTGAAAGATGTGTTGGAGTTCCTGATAGCACGTCAATAATGTCGATGTAGTTGGTTTATATAGGATATATTCATATGTAAATCTAATTGGTGATTTCGGTCGCTAGTTTTCTGTTCCGTAAAAATGAAATTTTCAGTTGGTTCCTAAAAAAAAATCGAAAATCATAGACATTTGCGGAACTGGATGGCTGAAAAGGCGGTAGATTTTTTGTCGCCAAAACGACTACCTATCGGTTTTCTATGGTTTCGTCAGTATTAATAACCAAGCTCCGTTAAGAACCAAGAATACCTCGAATATAACGAAGTGGCTTTTTGAGGCCAAAATTGGTTTCTTTCAAAAAAATTTTTTTGGTGCAAATGGTTGAAAAGAACGTAAAAATGCGCATTGTTGCCACTTTTTATATTCAAACATTTTCGGGAAAATGAAACTGAAATGTAGTGAAAAATGGAAAAATAACTGACATTGTGCATTTTCACAAAAATATTAAGTACGTCCCAAAAAAAAATTTTCCAAAATACTCACTGACGGCTGTAGAACGACACCCCGTTTTCCTCTATAAATGTCAACATTTCTCCGAATTCTCATATTTCATGCGGCTATTGACAACGTTGAAGCATGTAGACCACGTCCAGGTGCCTGACCTTGAGATTTTATTGAGGTTTAATGAATGTGGCTGTGTTGCCTAGTCTTAATTCAACACCACGTGGTATTGTTTGCTCTTAATAAGTTTTTTTCTCAAACAAACCCAAGATTTCATATTTACGGAATAGAAAACTAGTGTAAGGAATATTCAATTTGATTTGAAGACGTAGAATCAGGAACTCCAACACGGCGTTCAACCAATCAAACATAATCTTCACAAATTTGATGTTTGGATCCAATTTCTTAGTTTAATGAGCCAAGGCGTGGGTTACAGATATTTAGGGGTAGACAATTTCCAAAATTTTTGGATTGGCAACTTGGATCGGCACAGGCATAAAAATTTAACAATAGTTCTCTGAACTTCACTTTTAGCCTTTCAAAAAGGACCTTTGTCTAACGATTGGATATTTATTTTCAGAGATATTATAAAAAAATGTCAAATTTCCTGGCTATTTGAAAATATGGGATTATCACCTAAATATCTCCATAAGAACTGACGCTGTTGAAATTTAACTTTTTTGTTGGTTGTAGAGTACATGCAGAATTTCGTTAAGATCGGGGGAAATATTTAATTATTGTTTTTCGAGAAATTTCAAGTGGTTGCTTGAAAACCAGTCATCAATTTTCAATTAAACTTGGTGCAGACCTTGAAGTCATTATTTAGGTAACAATGGTGTTATAAATTTCAGTTTGATCAGATAATCATCTTCGGAGATATTGGGAAACAAATATGTCAAATTTCGTACGTACTTACAACCTCGGTAGCCTTTGTATTTCCGCAATAACTGAAAAAATATTGATCCGATAATTATGAGATTTCGATACTTATCGGCGAATTCTAATGCAAAACTTCCATCAGAACAGTAAGGAAAAAATCGAAATTTTGTTTTCGAATATTTTATATTTCGTGATACTCTCATCATAAACGAAATTCAGCAAGAACCTTTAACACTCTTATTTTTTAATCAAGTACTGGATTTCAATTCCATTCAATCTGTATTTTTGAAAATATTGGGAAAACAATTTTTTCAATGGAATCGTTTCGTTGATTTCAACAAGTTGGGAATTCGGCCTTCGTTATTCAACTCCAAACCTGCTCTACAATTATCAAGAAAATAATTGTATTATTTCGGTAGTTATTGTATTCACGGTCGGCAGTTAGTTAGGCCTGTCGTAAACACAATTAGATATACTTATTAATTATCAGGCAGTTTTAATCCACCTTTTTCACGAATATGGACGTTTATATAAGTCCTTTATTTCTTACGCTATTATATTAAGTAGTTCACCTAGCGCCCAACCATTGAACACAATAACTTCTAAAAATAACTACTCAGAGACTTCATATTTAGGTAGGTTCGTGACTTTTGGCCGAATTCGTGATTGCGCCCAATAATTCGTAGATACCCATACAAAGATTCATTTTCCTAATAATTACAAAAACTACAGATCGCATCAAATTCAAATCTTGTATTTGACTGAAGAATGATAGCTTGAAAGTTCATGTACAATTTCGACCACGAATAAATCACTAAATCAGGAAGTAAAGCTTCGTTTGACGAGTTCAATACCTGAATAGGTGATCGCTTTAACAACAAATTTGAACAAGACTTCATGTCAGTACTTTTCTAGAAATTTCGTATGAATTTCTACATAATAGTGTTCCAAATTGCTTTCGGAGATATTGCATGGAGAAAAAATATGTCAAGTTTCGTTGTTATTTCAAATTTCGGGGATATTTCTAACTTTTATTCAGAAACTCAGCTTTACTTCCTGATGGGAAGATTCTGAATGAACCTTCAAGCTATTATTTTTTCAATCAAGTACTAAATTTCAATTCGATCTTTTCTGATTTTTCAGAAATATCATTGAGTTTTGAATGGGTATGTTGGAACACAGAAAAATTGGGCATATTTTACCAATTCACGAATTCGACCCTCGTAATCAACCCTCAAAACTTCTCTGAATATCGAGTCTCTGAGTCGATCCTTTCAAGGGTGGATATATAGGTATGAAGATGGGGGGTAATTAGCACATCAGTGCTTTCTTCGATTTTTTTCATATCACCTGCTTTTTGTAAGTATCGACTATTGAGGTTGGAAAAGATCCATATGCTCAATTTTGCCTCAGGTCTGTTACTAACAAGAGGATCATAAAAATCATGAGAATCCAGGAACAATTCTATTTGCAATAGTATCAATCTCAAAAAATATGGTCACACCAAGGTTATCAGACCTTGCCGCCGCAAATACACTGTTAGTAGTCGACAACGTAACGTTATCATAAAAATTTTAGGGCCGCGTAAAAAATTTTGATTTCACGGCAGCTCTTAAGAATTCTACACAATGAAGACATTTCACAACTCATCCCGGACCCATAATCTGATCAAATTTGATAACAAAGTTGTAATGAGATCGTGTGCTGTTCTCGAATGAATTATAAAAAATCTAGAGAAGCACTGGAGTCTAGGGCCTTCACGCGCTTGTTCAGTTCGTACAAAGAAATGGCACAGAAGAATATCGCTGCCTGAAGTGTGGCCAAAACCATTCTACTCACATTTGCGACAAATAGATGACAAACAGAAGAAATGTGCAAACTGTGTAGGGCCTTATCCAGCCAATTCAGTGAAGTGACCCGGAAACCGACAAATAAGGAAATACCTGAGAATGTATTTCAGTGGAAAAAGGTCACTTAGAGACGAAAACTATCAAAGAAATCCAGAAAGATGAAATTAAAGAAAAGAAATCTGAAAAAAAACAAAATAGCGGATAGAAAATCGAAAATAGCGAAAGAAATAACAGAACTTCTGCTGGACATGAAGAACTGGAACCAACTTTCGAACAAACCACAAATACCACCAGCAACATAGCACAAAAGTAAAACTTTTAAAAGAAAACATTAACATGAGAAGAAAGTTTAAAGGAATAAAAATAATATCATGGAATTTATCATTACAGAAAAGGCAGATTCAATAAGGGAGGTGGTGATGTGGCAGTTATCATAAGAAAGGATATCGCTCACTACCAACAAACGATAATGAATAAAGGCCGAAACTGTTGGCATTGAAATTCAGGAGAAAACAACGAGATGGTTCAGATCTACTCGATATACATCCCACCCAACAGCAAATCCAAAAAAGAGGAGCTAGACGACACCATGATACCTACAAGGAAACAAAGTTCTCCTTCCGGGGATTTGAATGCAAAAAACTCAGAATGAATATCCAAAGCGACCAACGAAAGAGGATAAACATTGACACGATATAAAGAGAACCGAAACATACAAATACGGGATGAAAATACACATATTTATAAAGGAAGGGGCGACATACTAGAGATCGACCCGAACAAAAATATTTGTGGAAATATAACATTGGAAGTAATTGACGAATCAACAACAAACCATGGACCTGTGGTTATAACCATCAGAGGAGAAGAAACGACGAAAGAGAAGACCATACATAACTGGGAAGAATTTACCAAAACTGTGGAAAAACTGACTGAAAAAATTGAGAAAATAAACAACAAATAAGAGCTAGAACAGGAAGTGGCTGACCTAGAGGAAATAATTTTAACCTCAATCAAGGAATCAACCACAGAAATAGAAATGAAAGAGGAGAACACTAGATTCCCAGAACACATCAAAGTTCTTATAGTCCTTGAGAAGAAAGCAAGATAAGAATATCAGAGAACGCTCGATCCAAAGAAGAAAACAGTTATTAACCAACTGAACAACACTATCAACACTGAACTGAAAACCCACCACAACGAACAATGGAATAAACTGGTCAAACTATCACAAGGAAACAAACCACCATGGCAATAGCCATATCATTGATAAAACAAACGAGAACAAATTCGATGCTGAAAAAAAACAACCACACGATACCGAGAGGTGAAAAAAAGGCAAAAATATTTGCCATATTGCTCGAAGAACAATTCTAAACTGAGAATTTAAACTGGATGAAACCCAGGACACCATATTTGAACAGGAAATAAGAGAACACTAAAAGCTGAACTAAAAATCCAAGATAATTACAAATTCGAAGAAATTGCCACCGATGAAATTCAATCAATAATTAAAAACCCCCACCCAAAAGAGGCCCAGGGATGGACAGAGTTAATAACTAGACACTTAAGCACTTCCTAAAAAACACAATTGAGAGAATAAAAACATTTATAACGGCATTTTCGAAACAAGATGTTTCCCAACCAGATGGAAAATAGCAGAAACGCTAATGATACCCAAACCAGGCAAACCAAGAACCAATACAAATACACACCAATAAGAATACTTTCGAGTCTGAGTAAGTTGACGGAAGAACCCATTCCAGAGAGACTGAACAAAAATCATTGCAGATAAAGGAAAAATCCCAGAAGACCAACACGGCTCTAGAAAAAAACATGGAACCGGAACACAACTTACCAGAATAATTGAAACGATTCTGAAAGAAAAACAAAGAGAACACAAAACAGCGGCAATATTGATGGATATATCAAAATTATTCGACCGATACTGAAAGTCCATTTACCGATAGCATACCACAAAATAATGGAATTATACTTATCAGACAGAACATTCTACGTAAAAGTCAACAAAGAAACATCAGAAATGAAAAATATATTATAGAATCAGGGTGGCCACAGGGATCCTCACTAGGCCCTGTACACTACAACATTTTCACAAGTGACATACTCACAAATCAAGCAGTTACACTAGGTTTATACGCAGACAATGCAGCGTCCCTAGCCTTAGAAAAAACTATTGACAGTGACACAAAACGACTTCAGAAACACGTCTACAAACTGACCAAGTGGTACAGAAAATGGAAAATATTAATAAACGAATGCAAAAGACAAACCATAATGTTCCAATACAAGAAAAAGAAACATACACCACAACTGAAGATAAATACAAATGACAACGAAATTAGAATGACAAAATGCAGTAAAACATTTAGGGCTTACATTGGACGAAAACCTTACCCTGAAACACCACACAGAGGAAGCCACTAAAAAAGCCAGAAGCATCAAAGGATATCTCTATCCTCTCATAAACAGAAAGAGCAAATTAGACCAGAAACTGAAAGTAAGGTTATACAAAACTATAATATGACCGAACATGACAGAGTGAAGTAAAATTTCAATAAATTGGATGAGAATCAAATCAGAAATTTAGAAATAATAGGGAACTAAACTCTGTGAGAAGCCCTAGATGCAGACTAGCATAAAAAATAAACGAATAAGAGATCAGACAGATTACGGAAACGCCGACAATAAAAGAACACTTAATCGAGCTGAAACAAAGAGCCTACGAGAGAATGGAAATCCACGAAAATGTTGGAATAATCGAAATTGTAAACTACCACGAAAATGAAAACTGAAAAATCAAAAATCCGAGGTCCAGAATGGGACTAAACCTAGACGAAAAACTAAGAGAGAAAAATTGACCGAGAACGATTTAAAATGAAATTGAAAAGAACACAGGAAGAAGAATTTGATGACAGCAGCAAGAGAACCAATTTCTAGTGTGCAAATACACCGGCACATAAGATACAGGATGAATTTTGAGACTGTCAGTCCAAATATAGAGCATGATTAAGCCACAGTGTGGCGAAATAATTGTCGTTTTGTAGAAATTGAATTCATTTACAACTCATTGAAAGTTTAAAGTCTCTAAGACAGAATATAAACAGTAAGTTCCACAAAACTTTTAATGATGTATCGAATAATCTTTGCTGCATCCGAATTCGAGGTTCTGTAGTTTAAATTGAAATTATCTTCGCGAATATTTATAGTAGTAAGTTCTATCCTTTGTCTAAGGTTCTATCGAAAATTTTTTGGGTCAGGCAAAGACTGCGATATTCATTTGAATCAAAATCATAGATGTGAACAAAAATATTCGACGATAGTTTGCATGAACTTTATTTTCAATAACGTCCATGCATTCTGATGAGTCTTGAAGACCGTGTAACATGTTGATGAATTATGGTGGATTCGCTCCAATACACGACAGATCATACATTTGCTACGAAAATTTTAATTATATAGGTTGAGTGAAAAGTGAAGTTACCTCATGAAACTTGAAGCAAATATAGGCACATAAATCGGTGCTTTACCTCTACCTGTTATAAAAAAATCTCTTACGAAAGTCTTAACCATTTTGGAACTATCATAAAAGTATAATTTATTGATGTAATGTTCAGCACTAGCACAGAGCACAGTATTTTTTGGCGGTTGTTGTTGTGGAACAAGAGAATAATAATTTGGCCCAAATATCTGTAATTTTCTGACTCTTAGGCGAAAATGGTCCCGGAGGATACAAACAACTCAAAAACTACTGATCCAATCGTATCCAGATAATTAGTTCAAAAAATTTTCAAATTTCAAACACTCTTCGTCAGATTCCCCCGAAATTCTATACAAATTTTCATGTTTCAAACATGTACTAAATTTCAATTCGATCTTTGATTGGATTTGCAGCTTTGGAAACATCAAATGAGAGATGAAATATTCTAGTTTAGCATTTGGCGTGAAGTCAGAAGCTTTTGCAAGCATGTTCAAATCCGTTTGCAAAGGGGTCGTCTTTACACATATTGACCCCGCCAAACACGCAGCTCTACTTCCTGATGCATAGATTTGGCGATCTCCTTTTCATATGGTCCTTTTTATCTGAAACTCTGCATGAGCCTTTAAGCTATCATTTTCAATCAAGAATTAGATTTCAATTCAAACCAATCTGTATTTCGGAAATTTTGGGCCCCAAATCTACAAATATCGATCGACGCTTAGGCAGCTCATAATCAATATAACTTCCGAAAGAAACGACTTAGAAACTCGATATTTGAAGAGCATTTGAGTGCGAGGATACCCAGTAAAAATCGGGATTTGAAATTTTTCCCAATATCTCCGAAAAATACCATCGAGTCAAAGTGAAATTCGATACACTATTGTGAAATATAGGTTTCAATGTCTGTGCGAAATTTTCTTCCAAATCTGATGGATGGTTTCCAAAAAAAATGTCATTCAAGAAAAATAAAAAAAGGTTTTGAAATTTACAAATCATACGAAGAACAAACAAAATTTTGCAAGCCGTTGCGCTTCAACTCACTACCAGCTCAGGTAGTTTCTGAGATATTGTGGAAGTAACCTCAAAGCTCTAAATGATGAAATAATGATCTACCCAGAAAGTTTCAAATCGCTTATACTTGTTCATTTCGACAGTTACCGCGTCATCGGTCGGAAGGCCAGCCGGCTCAAAAAAAATCCTAAAATATAGATCCGAAAAAATGTAATTCTAGTACTTGGTCGCAAAATGACTGCGTGAAGGTTCATGCAAAATTGCGTCGAGAAATGGTTCCGAAATCGAACAACCGCGTAAAAGCTCGTGACTTCATATCAGTAATTTTCTAGCAATACGCATAGATAACTAATGGGCCAAATCCACCATGTGGTTTCATAGTTATGGCCGTTAAATTTTTCTTAAGTATCGAACATAACTAATTCATCGAATTGAAACTAATTAGTTAATTGTAATGTACATAAAGACACGAAGGCTTATGCAAAGTTTCACGAGGATTGCATAACTAGGAAACTACCATTTAGATTTCGCTGATATTCAGTATGAACCTCCGATCCGTCATTTTTCGATGATCAATGAATGACAAGATTTGAGCTGGATCTCATCTGAACTACTGGAAATATTGGGAAAGAAGTATTAAGAATGAATACATCTAAGGATTCACCCACTCATGAACAACACAATATATCGCAATATAAAATAAATCCTGCTCCAAGAGGCTGTGGGTTGTTTCATTCGTAAGTTCACGTAAAATTTCCTCAGGAAATGGCTTCGAATTCGAAGTGTATGAAACCTCCCAACTAAACGTCATTATTTTTCTAGAATTTATGGAGTAACGCGGAATTTCTAAGGCCGTCCCTGTGTAATGAGTACAAGAAGGATGCGAAACGCGAAAGTATTACAACGGTAACGGGCAGTTAGAGCGCCTGTTGTGATCCCATTCTCCCAACTATACCATGGAACCCGTTCCGTTCAGTGACACGATTTCCCGAGCCGATCCGGCCCTGAAAAATCCCACTTCCTCTGTCAGGTCAACTCTGGAATGGCCGAAAAGCGGTCATTCCGTATACTTACAGGTGTTTTTTGATGTAGTTTATAGTGTTCAATCCTTCAACTTTAATTTTAAGTAAGTTTTTAGTTTTCATCCCCGAGACTCCACTGGAATTGTAAAAGGTAGGATTCTTGTATTACTTTGAAGGTTAGGTTATTTTCATAACATTAATAATAATTCATTTTTCTTTGATTTGTTGTTATCTAGTGCATAAAGTTTATTGCATTGCTGACGAGATTCCCTGTGGTGTTGAAGGAACAGTCGTTCCCAAATATAACGTTACTTTCTGTTGTCTACGTCGCCCGATGTGAACGGTCTAAATTGTTTGTTGTTTTCATATTTAATTTCGAAATTATACACCGAAATGCACGTTCAGTTCATTTTAACCGTGATGTAATTAGTAATACATATATCTTTGAGTGAATAGTAATTTCAAATTTGGGTTATTACTCGCGAAAGTAGGTAATTCGTCTGAAACGAGTGCACTGTGTTAAAGAGGTCACTCAAGTCCGTTCTAGATGAGGAGAAAAACTTTACAGCATTTCCAACTTATGATGTTTTCTCTGACCTATCAAGATTCCATTAGCCCTTATTCATTTTATTTTATTTGGTGAGTTCAAGTTTCATACTTTGTCTCCTTGAATATCACTTGATACTTAGATTTATCCTTATGTTATTCCTAATTTTTGAGACAAGTTATAATACATATTACCTTCAAACTATTCAGGTAGAATTTGGGATGAGGTGAAGGGTGTGATATGAGAATCCCAAGGAATAAACTACCTGACCTGGACAATGCTGGTCATTTAAGTCTTAGGAAATATTTGAGTCCCAAAAAGTATATTTCTTTAACAGGCACTCAGTGTTAATCAAATGAATGATTAGGTCTTCAAATGGAATTCAAAAATATTTTCTTTTATAACTGAAGTGAATTTGTAAACATACTGATTTTCGCATTGGGAATATTATTGTGATGGTATTCATTATTATTTTATATAAAAACAATGCATATTTAGCTCGAAGATAATTGATTTTGCATATCTATGATTGAGTTGCCTTGTTTTGGTTTAAAATAATTAATTTTATGCCTGAAAATTGTTGCATTCGATAAATATTCACTATACTAATTCTTGACCTTTGTTTCAGTCATTGATGGAAGTGGCAAATCCCTCATTTTTATTTTCTTTTAATTAAATACTAAATGTAATCATGGCAGACACTGCTGCAGAAACAGAAGCAGATTCAGGTTCCGCATTGACAATTGCTGTAGCCCGAGATGATGAAGTAGATCAGAATGATACAGACAAAGTGACTGGATCCAATGCAGCATATGATTCAACTGACAGTCATTTCAGGTGATTATTATGATTCTGTGTAGAAATAATTTATGAATAGTAGTTCCATGTGGAGCTGTTTCTAATTGATTGATGCAGGAGTAAATTCTATTTCTATATTTTAGTGGCTTTCTAATTCAAACTATACAGGTGGTCCAAGTAGTGACGTAAATAATTTTTTTTTTTATTCCTCACGCCTGGGGGTATCCAAAAATATCCCATGTATCTTACACGGTTTTTTTTAGTTTTCGAGTCATAATTTTTTTTTGTTTTTTTAATTTATTATGCCAGCAAGGTTTCAAAAATTCTTATCTTTTTATGTAGTATGTATTTTCAGAATTTTTCTCTGAAGCATGATCTCCCTAAATTTTTCATTGAAAAAAATAACTCTGCTTCCTGAAATTACTCAAAACTTTTCAAAGAAGGCTTGAGCGTTAGAACTTCAGTTTTCAGTAGGATTCCCTCAAACATTCAACATCAATTTAAAAATACAAAAAGAAGTTTTCATAGTTTCTGGTTAAGTGAAAATTTCGCTCGGTCCTAAACTACCAAAATCATAAGAAGAAAATAGTACTTTCTTGATCATTTTTTGCTGTTATCGGCCATCGAAGGCGGATAGGCGCAAAATCATTGAAACACGAGTAAAGTTATTTTTTACTTATTATCACTGAGTAATTTTAATTGAAATTCCTGTAAAATAATAGTGGCTCCTGTTATTTTCTATTAAGATGGATTGGGCGTGCAGGTCCGATTTTTACAAAGAGCTAGTGCAAGCCACAAAAAGCAACCACGAAGGTGAAAATTTCGCTCGGTCCTAAACTACCAAAATCATAAGAAGAAAATAGTACTTTCTTGATCATTTTTTGCTGTTATCGGCCATCGAAGGCGGATAGGCGCAAAATCATTGAAACACGAGTAAAGTTATTTTTTACTTTTTATCACTGAGTAATTTTAATTGAAATTCCTGTAAAATAATAGTGGCTCCTGTTATTTTCTATTAAGATGGATTGGGCGTGCAGGTCCGATTTTTACAAAGAACTAGTGCAAGCCACAAAAAGCAACCAAGAAGGTGAATTAAGACGAACACTTTTAGAAGCGGAAAGAAAAATAAAACAAAAAACGTTTACGATCATGTATTCAAAATGGAGGAAGGGATTCTGAAGATTTATTGTAGTAAATTCAGTAGTTTGGGCTTTCATTTCTCATTCAAAAGCAAGTAATTTCACAACTACCAATTTGAAATATACTCACATTTTCAGTCAGCGGTGAGACCAAAATTATTGTAAAAATTACACAAGCTACAGTTAGTTTACAGGAATTTCAATTAATGAAGAAGATTAAAAGTAAAAAAATAACTTTAATCTTGTTTCAATGATTTTTAGCCTTTCCGCCTTCAAAGGCCGATTACAGCAAACACAGGCCCATAAAGTGCTATTTTTTCCTTATGATTTTTGTAGTTTTGGACAGTGCAAAGTTTTTTTTAAACTCTGCCAGAAGGTATGAAAACTCCTTTTTGTATTTTTTAATTGATGTTCAATGTTGGAGTGAATCCTACTGAAATCTGAAGTTCTAACTTTCAAGCCTTTTTTCAGTAACTTTCAGTGAACTCAGGAAGCTGAGTTATTTTTGTTATTGGAACAACATTCAGGGAGATCATGTTACAGAAAAAAATCTGCAAAATACCTGCTGAAAAAACATAAAAAGATATGAATTTTTGTAACCTTGCTAGCATAATAAATAGGAAAAACAAAAAAAAAACTATAACTAGAAAACAAAAAATCGCATCACATACATCGGGTATTTTTGTATACCCCCAGGTCTGAGGAATCTAAAAAAAATTTATTGACGTCACTACTTGGACCACCCTGTATTTCAGCGTACAAATAAAATTTTCAAGAGGCTCATAAAATGTAACATCAGAATTCACATTAATATTTGATGTATCAATATTCTGTTTATGTGTACTTCTACATTTTTTCTAGCTGAATAGAGTGAATATTTTCTAAACTATTGGTTTTAGATAATTCCTGTATCTACTATTTTCGAAGTAGACTATTTACCGATTTTAAAAGGAGAATATTTATTTCCTACATATTATTATGTGTATAGGCCTCAATGATTATTCTGATGATAGTTGAAGTAGATTCGCTACAAATTAAAAGCTAACAGCTATTGAAAATTGAGTGGGTACTCAGATTCTGCTCCTCAAGAATTTAGCCCACTTTTAGAAATTAAAAATGTCTTTATTTTCTTCAAAATGGCGCGTTTTACAGAAAAATAATTGAAGTAAAAAAATTCCAATTTTTGAGGATTATTCAGAAACTATTATACATTCACTTTTATAAAGTCAGTCGATAGGTCTTGGAATAAATTAATCAAGTTTTTTTAAGTGGAACTGCAACAGGTTGGCACTTGTTAAATGTCATCAAGGTCAAAATTTTTTGATGGCATTGAAATATTGAATGCTCACAAAAATAAGTTTAGTTGATTCATTAGAATTCATGTTTGATCAATGACCCTAAAATTTCATTGTTATTCCAAACCCACCAACTTTGTCGGCATTTTCTTGAAGACTGCAATATTCTGCATATTGCAAACGTTCAAATAAATAACAAAACTCAAATACAAACTTTAACCCAACAATTTCTACAGAATAAGTAAGAAAATCAAGTCTCGCATCTTTTTTACTAAACCACTTTATGAATAGCAGGTTCAGTGGGGTTGAGGGGGAAGAAATAGTCTTAATGCATTCTTTGATAAATCGCACGAAACTGAGATGGATGAAATATGTCTTACAATTGAGCAGTAGAGTTGTGCTGATAATGTTTTTTAATCTCAGTTGAAGCTGGTAAAAAGCAAAGCACCATTATTCATATTCAACTGTTATGCATGAAAACAATCCAACTACAGAAAGATTACTGAGGTGGAATTAATCAAAGATCTATCTATTTTTTATAATATCTAGTAAGACTCTGATAACATACTAAAAAACATTAAATTGGAGTTTCTTTCATATGGTAGGGGTACATGTAGTTTAAACCTTATGTATACTCTGTTCACTTTTATGAAGAGTCGGTATGCCATTCAAGTTTGACTCATTTCACTATGTATAATTAAAAAATGTTAAGTTATCGTTATTTTTCACAGATGACTACGCGGCGTTGTCCGTTCTACACAAATGTCTCACTTATTATGTATGTAATAGAACAAAAGCATAGGGTCATTGATAAAACATGTTAGAATTGACAACGTCCCGCCGAATTATTTTGATCTTAACGACATTTTAAGAGTGCCAGTCTAGCTCAGTTCTAGTTACAAAACCTGGATAGACTTATTCCAAGGTCTATCACGGACTCTGTAAAAGTGAAAAGTGCAAATAGTGTAGTCTGTGTATGAAGTAATATTTCGAATCTTATTTGAATTAAAGATAACATTAGTCATAATTGATATAAAATTTAAAACTATTTATTTAAATGAATAAGACTCATGTGACATTATTCAAAGTTTCACCAAGAGTTTTGATGTTTATACCAGTTAGAAACACATTCTCTAGTATAGTTGCTGAAACCTTTGCCTGAAGATGAAATTCTTGTTTGGCACTCTCAGATGATGAAAAGATGCTTCAGAAATATCATTGTAAAGGAGAGATGTCGTATACAGACAATTTTACGAGCAAATATTATCACAAATGAGAATTTCGCAATACTGGTAGAAGCTGTTTTCACATTAATGGAACGATTGAAATCGTAGTTAATTCAATGTGTTCATGACTGCCTATGAAAACTTTCCCAATACAAAATGACGAAAAACTCAACTTGATGTACTCAATCGCAATTTCTTCTATTATGTATTAATATATTTTGTTTGGTTTGAAATATCTGCAGGTGCAATCAGTGTGATTTTGAAGCAATCCACCAAGTAGCTCTCAGTGCTCACATTTCACAGGTCCACTCTAGCAATGAAGTAGATATGGAAGCAGAGAATAATAATCCGCCAGCTGAAGGTCGGACACATAGGAAAATGTTTGAGTGTGATGTTTGTAATATGAAGTTTTCTAATGGAGCAAATATGAGGAGACATAAGATGAGACATACAGGTGAGAATGAAAATCTAGAAAAGCACTTACATGAGGTCAGGAGCTTTTACGTCCTTCTTCGAATTCTAACTATTAGATCAACATAAAATTTTGCACCTGGTTGCATGTTGGTAATCTCCACCTGATTACGAAGTTTCAATTGGATTGCATTTGTACCTCTTGAGATATTACTGAAATAATGTTAAAATTCCAAATTACAACGAAATTTGGTATATTTTTTCCTTCATATCTCCTAAAGTAAATATCGGATCGAATTGAAATTCAAAACATTGTTGTTAAATACTGACTCTAAGGTTTGTGCCAAACTCCATTGAAATATAATCGAAATTTTCAGGGAAAAAAAAATTTCATCAAAAGTATAAAGTTTTCGAATAAATATTTTTTTTTTATTTGCCAACAACTGAGTCCACACGAAATTTTGCTCTAAGTTGAGCCTTGATATTCCAAAACTGTCCACGAAAATTAACGAACTCGACCGAGATATTTGAAGTCCAAACCTAATCTAACAATTTCAAGTCGCTAAGTCTTTCCCTTGGAATCTTAGAGCACATACGGCCGGACGAACAGAATTGGGAGTTCAAGCCAATCATTTAAGACCATTTTCGGCTGAAAATTCGAAAATTACAGACATCGTGACGAGACGATTACGCGCTGTTCCCTAGAACGAGCGCGTAAAAAGATGAAATATTGATCCACATTTCATTTTTTCATGATCTGTTACATCCATTGATATTCAACACACCTTAAATGTAACAATGAAACATAAAATATTGCGCTTCACTGAATGAGACTATCAACCGTCTCAATCCAAAAATTATTCATTATTACTGGAGCTCTTTCTTCTCCGTTAAACCAATTCCTATCTTTGTTAGATGTTGGACGTTTTCGTCTTGTGGGAATCCACATGAACCGAACGTTTCCATGTCGTGATGGTGTTTGTAAAGCTGTAATATCGCAGATACAGCGATATTCGTCATGCATATCGATCAAAGTATTCTGCACTCGAAGGTGGGATACCCAAGATGCTCCCAGAAGATGGCGCGCTGTACGTTGTTAAACTGCAGCGGTCCATCTGAAAGGTAACAAGTATCGAGATTCCCTCTGCGGTTTTATCCAAGGTAAGTTGACCTGAAGATCAGTAACAACTGTGAAACAGCTGTAGTCATTCTCCTTGGATCCGCTTCTTCGGTGTAGATGTTTTGGTTGATTGGATGATCAAGGGGGAATATTTGTTGATTTATCGACAGATATTTGTCCTTGTGATAACGTTAATTTATATAAAATAGTTTTTATTGACAAAAATTGGATTTTGGAAACCATTGATTCAGTTCGAAAAATACTTAAATTTTTTAGGTGTTCTGTGAAAGCCTACCAACGCTCTATTTAAATTTTATGATTTTTCTCTTTTACAGAGGGTGTTCTTAAATTGGAGGTACAAATGAGAAAGGGAGAGGGATTGAATTATTTGTTTGCGAAATACAGGGTGTTGAAGTTTGAATTTTCTTCAAGTTTTTTTCTCAGTATCTGCCTTACACAAGATATTCAATTGAAATTTGGCATAAATATTACAATTTGAAGTCCACACCATGTGACATGCCAATTTCGATTGCAAATCTACGGGGTGATATTTTTTCACAGTCCCCTGTTTTACTCCTGAACTTTTTTTTGTGAGCTATATACAGTGTACTGAACTTTATGGTCTTCTGTGAGAAACTAACTATGAATTAATTCATCACCGCTTATCAACTCAATTTTTATGATAATTAAGATGTTTCTGAGGATTTTGGGAGAATTTTTTCTCGAAATCAGTAGCAGATACGACAAAAGTACAGCAGACCAAAATGCTTATTAAAAAACTCCTACTTACAGTTTATCAAACTAACAATGGCTGACCATTAAAAAGTTTTCAAATTGAACAGCGGACGTTCTACAAAAAAATTTAACACCCTGTATCTCAAATACAAAGCGTTTGCGATCCCACGGAATCACCCCTCTTCGTTTGTACCTATAATTTAGTAGCTATGTGTGTGTGTGTGTCGCGCAAGATCTAGAACGTTCGTTTTACTATGATACTTGCTAGGCGCTAAGAAAGCCGCCTGTAAATTTGAGTGTGGTCCCTTCACCAATCCTAACTCATAGGTTGAAGGTTGAAGTGCACCTGTTTAAAAAATTTTAAGCTGAAAAGTGTTATTCACAGTAATTTATCGCTATCTGAGTTCTATTTAGTACTCGATTATGGAAAATCTTATGTGAAGATTAAAATTCAAAAATGATTCGATCGAACTTTGATTTCAGGTGTGAAACCATATGAATGTCGAGTTTGCCAGAAGAGGTTTTTCAGAAAGGATCACTTAGCGGAACATTTTACCACACATACAAAAACATTGCCCTATCACTGTCCTATTTGCAACAGAGGCTTTCAAAGACAAATTGCTATGAGGGCTCATTTCCAGAATGAACATGTTGGACAACATGACTTAGTGAAATCCTGTCCACTGTGCAGCTACAGGGCAGGTTCTATGAAGAGCTTACGGGTACATTTTTTCAATAGGTAAGTACCTGTTTTGTGAATTTTAACCGAGTTCCAATATGCTATACCAATAATATCAACATTTTTCTGCCAACACTAATTGATTTCATGTGCAATAATAGTTCTCTTGCATGAAATTTTTTTATCATTGGAATAAAATATTCTATCCGTGAGACTACTGGATTACTATAACCGCCATCAAAAATTTCAATTTTCAACGAGAAAACGATCTTTTAAATTTGGCTCCACATATCGGCTGTTCAAACGGACGAAACTTCGTGCCTTCCGTGAAGTACCGGGATATATCCACTCATTTTTTCTTCTCGTGTAGTTTTCTCTCTAGCAAGCCAATAGAGAGCGTCGGCTGTATCGATCGGTGAATCTTGCAATAACGAGTGACGTAGAAGGCGATCTGATGCGCTTCGACCTTGCGTCCCGTTTTGACCATTTTCAATACCGATATATCTATAATCTATGACCTTTTACCATGTAATGGTGTAGGGTAATTTTCAATACCGAATTATTCAAAATGCGCCAATTGTTGTAGTGTGTGATAGCTTTCATTATGATTTTGTATCGATATACAATGAGAAAAGAATGAAAATATGATAATTCGTGTTACATGCAAGAGACTAATTACAACAACATTCTTCCAAAATCTAATTCGTTTTGAGCTTGCTTGAAAATTTTATTTTCGGATTCAATACATTTGAAAGCAAAAAATTCGTGAACAAACAACCTATGAGAAGGTGCATTTATCACTCAAAGATTTCGCTCTCTTCTTCATAGAATGTTGCTCAATTTCACAAACCAAACTTTTTGAACCAATTGCTCGCTTTTTGCAAGTAAGTGTAGTTTTGTTGATATCTTACCATTGGAAATGATGAAAAAAAAATTTATAAATTTTTGTTGAAATTTTTTTGAGAAACTATTCATCAGATGTCAATTGAAATTTGTCCTGTTCTTTAAGTCATTGTTTTTCAACAATACACCAAAATTTAGTTTGATCTGATTTTCATTTTTGGTGAAATTGGAACATTTGTCAAATTTCGTGGTTTTTTTCCTAGGTAGGTAATCGTAGAACAATTTGAAGAAAAACCAAATTTTTTTTTAGCCACGAATTTAAACATGCTGCTGACTTCACGTCAATTCTAGAATGTTTTACTTCAAATGAAACAGGTTCAAAATCCTCGGCGAAAAGAAATGTTTAAATAAATATTCATATTGTTCTAATGATACAATCACTCAAAATTGTGCATCAGCATATAGGCGGTTTCGGAAACTTGATTAGATTAACACGGGTAACTTACCCGGGTCACCAAAATGACAGATAGAGGGTTCAACATCTGTCATTTGAGTCATTTGACCGGGTAAGTTACCCGGGTTAATCCGATCAAGTTTCCGAAACCGCCTTATGTCAACTAGTTACCAAGCTTCATCATGATCGGATCATTCATTAGTTTTTGATTTATTACAGAAATATCTATACTGAGTAAAAAACCACAAAATTCAACTTATTTTTTGTCAATATCTCCGGAAATTAAAATAGGATTCAACTGAAATTTGTTTTACTGTTGTAAAAGGTGCGGTATAATATACATGTTACGAAAAAAAAACATGTTAATGCACAGACAGACCTCAAAAAACCCTTTGGCCTATTTGGCCCATTAGCAAATTTAACCGGCGTATTCTGATGTGCAATATTGCTTTATATGGTGTTTGTTCATACTTCGATTATTTTTATGTGTTCTCAATTGTTATTTTCATTGTGTTTGTTCAATGATTAAGTCACTTGAGTAGTTATTTGATTTTGATGTGTCACTGATTCTTACTTTTAAACTGAAAAAGGTCTGAAAGAGAGCATATGGCCGTTCTGTAAATCGCGTCTCGCTAATCTTCAAAAATTCAAAGTAATTTCGTGCAAAATAATTGTCAACATCATATAACAAACCTGCCTAAAAGTGTAAACAAAAAATTTCAATAGCTAGAAAAAGTAAGAAAGTTAGGGGGCCTAAGTGAAACCCAAAGAAGGTGAATAAATTGAAAAATCTTTTCTGAACAAATTGTATTATCATACAAACATTATCAATATCAATATCTGTTGATTAATATTGGAAACACATCATTTATCGACTGGTTCAGGTGCTTATTTTGAAAAATTTATCTCCTAAAGATTTGATAGAAAGGCCATATCAATTATTGTACCGGAAATCTGGTGTTGGATTGCATCCACTATGATAAGGACACTGACAGGGCTTTGATGCATTGGCGTTCTTGCATCATAATACAGTAGAATCCGTTTATAATGACATTGAAGGGAAGTGACAAACACGTCATACTAACCGGATGTTACATAAAGCATAATCTTTGAAAAATTGAGGGATTTCAAATGTTTGGTATGGATGTAGTTTGATATACAGAAAAACCACTAATCGAACATAAGTATTCACAAGAAAGTAAGGAAAAACACCAGGTCACACTGAACAAAAGATTAACGTACGAAGATTCACCGGCAATTTTACCTGATACAATGTTACGTCTAACTTTGAAACGACTCAACCAGCTCGCAGAACAATTAGGATTACTCATGATGTAAATAACATGGTGTGCTCATGTGCATTCGAAAGTGACGTCAGCTAACTGAAATTATGAAAAAATTCGAAGCACAGAATATGTATTTCCTTGAATCTTCAAGTTGCTGTTGTCACTTTTGAATGCAAATGAGCACACCATGATTTTTACATAATGAGATTGCTTATACCAAAACCAGAGAAGAAACCTGTAAAATAGGGCCGCTGACAGGTATTCTGTGATTTTAAATCGCTGAAGATAGATATTCTTTTGTCGTGACTTCCAATTCCTCATTGGTTTCAAAATATTCGAATTGAACGATTCCTTAATCTGGTGCTGGTTTTTAAGAACAATTGGAAACATCGCATAGGGGTACGTAGGTTCGCGAAAACTATGTCCGGTTATAGTGACCACTCACTATAATTCCTTCAAATTTTAAATGACATGTCAATATAAGCGAAGTCATCTTATCCGAACGCTTTTATAGAGCTTTATATGGATGCCAAACTTCACACTGCAATCACGTCATATTAAGCGGTTTGTCAATATAGCCGGCGTCATAAGAAACGGATTCTACTGTAGTGGCTTTCCAGTAAAGTGCGTGGAGCCCTTGGGGCTTGACGCACAGGTGCTTCACGCCCACGCTATTTCGAGAACGAGACGATAAACAAACCGGCAAATTATGAGAAGTGTGGAGTTTCACAGTTGTGAGTGCATGAAGCCCCGCAAGTTCGGGCGGTGCCTCAGGGGTGCGTTCAGATGCTACGCCGTGTGACGCCGGGCGCGTCCCAAAGCGTTCAGATGATTACGTCTGGCAAATGGTTAGGTCGTTCAGATGCTTGGGGCAAACTTTACCAGGCGTCCAACCGTCTAGCGGTCTAACCTAGCCCTTACATGGGTAGAAATTGACCCACATGTGCTTTGCAGTTTATAATTACAGGAGTGAGAAGTTTGGGTTATACAGGGTTTTTCAACAAGTACTTTGTTTTTCAATGTGGTAACACCGGCACCACATGACAGTTTTGACATTTAGTTTTTTGACGTATTCGCAGTATATGCTTTGGCAATTGTTACAATGAATTCAATTTCGCTCGAAAATCGCATTAAAATAATTCAAATCCACTATGAAAATGGTCGTTCTGTTAAAGTTACATTTCGTAAAATTCGTGATATTTTCGGACAACATAAACGTCCTTCTGAGACCGCTGAATTTTGGCCTATTATTGATGACATGGATGTCACTGAAATGTGGTTTCAACAAGACGGTGCCACATGTCACACAGCCAATGAAACGATCAATTTATTGCAAACCAAATTTCCCGATCGCATAATTTCGCGAAATTCAGCTGTTAAGTGGCCGGCCAGATCGTGTGATTTAACACCACTGGATTATTTTTTATGGGGCTATGTTAAAGACAGAGTTTATACGGAGCCAATCGAATCGATTGCAGCCTTAAAACTCAAAATCCGTGATGTCATTAACGAAATAGACCCTCCATCTTGCCAAAAAGTGATTAAAAATTTTGATGAAAGAATCAACGTCTGTCAGCGTGGTCGTGGTGGACATTTGTCAGATATCATTTTTCATTCATAATTGCCGAACTTTTCTCTTTGTAATACAATAAAAATTTTATTCATTTTCCACTAAATTCTTTGTTTTATTTTGTTTTCAAAAACAAAGTTCTTGTTGAAAAACCCTTTATTTACAATTTCAAAATCAGATTCAATAATTTTTAACTTTCGAACTGGTTGTATCTCAGAGGAAGAAATATATATTTCTTACTCTGAGACTTGTACATGCATTTTTACCCTGCCAAAAACGAAGATTTCAAAAATATTATTTTTTCGGGGTTATATAAGATAAGTTGAAATTTGGCATTTACAAATATAACGCCACATCGTTCAGATGAATCTTCTATCAACGGCTACAACCAAGTGAAATCCTACCGTGCGATTTTTGTCCACTGGGTAATGCATCTAAACGCACTCATGGGAAAGGGGTAGGAAATGCTCTGGTCTGATGCTTCCGCGTACTGGAACACGACTTGTCTATGCTGGCGTGCCTCCGAGGCGCATCGGGTACGCCCCAGACGGTAGCTGGAAAGGTGTTATTATACTAAAACAGCCATGATACACAAAACTGTTCTTGCATCATAATATACTAAAACAGCCATTTAAACAGACACATCACATAACTGAACGATAACTTTATGCCGATATGTAGGAGCACAAATTCTATATCTCAATGAACAATTCTTTTTTTCAGGCATGGAATAGACCTTGATAATCCAGGTCCAGCTGGATCCCAAGCATCTCTTTTAGCTGCAGCTGCTCAGGGTTTCCCCATTGATGGCTCAATAACAACGTCTCTGAGTAATCTAACCAGCAGTGTGTCCGTTAGTGTTACTGGTGGGAATAACAATACCTCTAACTTCAGTGATTCGGGGGATTCTACGGGAGCAAGATCCACTGACAATGCTACACCTCCTATGCACTTCTTGACACCCCATGTGGAAATAAGTATGTCTGATGCACCTGCTCCTGTATTCTCACCGTTACAAGTAAGTTATGCAAAACTTGGAATCCTTGAATAAGATTTGCCACTCATTTAAACATTTCAAAATTTTGAAAAAATGTTATCTTTTCGACTCAGGTGAGCTCTGTGTAGGTGTTTCAATCGCGAATTCTACATGAAAAACATATATGATTTGCTATATGAAAAATCAACAAAAATGGCTCGTTGGAGAAATAATTGTAATTTAAAAAATTTCAAAAAGCACTGCCGTGAAGGCAGCAGCTTTTGCGCGCATGTTCAATGTAGATGACCGCTTCAGCAACGAATTTGAACGTGCACGCAGAAGCTGCTGCCTTCACGGCAGTGCTTTTTGAAATTTTTTTCTGATAAATTACTGGATTTCAATTCGATCATATCTGTATTTTTGGACATATTGTAAAAATAAAATTTTGAATGGGTATATCTACGGAATCATTGGGCGGATTTCACCCATTCACGAATTCGACCTTCGTAATTAAGCCCCAAACCTACTCTACAAATATCGAGTTTCTAAGTCGGCCGTTAGGCTGACCGTAAACACAATAACTTCCGGAAGAAACGACTTAGAAACTCGATATTTGTAGAGAAGGTTTGGACCTTAATTACGAAGGCCGAATTCGTGAATGGGTAAAATCCACCCAATGATTCCGTAGATATATCCAATCAAAATTTTATTTTTCCAATATTTCCAAAAATACAGATCAGATCGAATTGAAATCCAGTACTTCATCGAAAAATAACAGTTCGAAGTTTCATACAGAATTTAATGAGGATGATATGATAAGAAAATCATAGACATTTTTTTTAAATTGTTCTAATAACACGATTATCACGAAATTTTGCGTAAAGTTGTCTTTCAGCATCTTAAAACTAGCTGTGAAGTTTAATCAGGACTGAATCAGTATTTCTCGAGTAATACCGAAAAAATCAACGATATCGAGAAGAAAACCTCGAAATTTGACATATTTTTTCTTAATATCTCCAAAACTTATGATCGTATCGAACTGAAATTTGGTACACTGCTGTGAAATTAGAAGGTCAAAGTGTGAGTATAATTCTTTTTGGATATGTTGAATGGTTTCCAAAAAAAAAATTTTTTTGGAGAAAAATATCGAAAAAATTTTTTTTAAGAATTACTGACAATATGATCCTGACGAAATGTAGCACAAAGTTGTGCGTCGTTGTACTTCACCTAACTGCCAAGTTTGAATCCAATCGCTCAGGTAGTTTCTGAAATAAAAAATAAATAACTTCAAAACTTCAAATGCCTATAACTCCGAAACTATTCGATCGATTTGGCCCATTAACGAACTTAACCGCGGCATTCTGATGCGCAACCTATCCTGAAAGTTTCAAGTTGCTAGCTTGCTTCTGTCGACAGTTATCGTGTCTACGGCCGGCCGGCCGGACAGAATCGATTTTGACACCGGATTCGTCATCAGTGAGTCCAACCTAGTCGATTGAGACCATTTTCGGCTCAATCATCCAAAATTACAGACATTTGGACAAAACGATAGCACACTGTTCCCCTAGAACATGCGCGCAAAAACCGGAAGATTCATTGACCAGATAGTATTCCAAGTATGGGGGTGACATACTTTGTGGTGAGATAACTTTTCTGTTTAATAAAATCATTCAACCAGGAAAAATACCGACCCCCTGGAAGAAAAGCATAATTATTCCCATATTCAAGAAAGGGGTTAAATCAGATCTTAAACACTACCGTGGTATCACCCTCCTGAGAACTGTTCTGAAGCTGATGACAAGAATGTTATCCAACGAGGTTACTAAGATTGGTGTAAGTGAGGAACAAGGTTTCAGAACAAATAGATCCACGCTTGATGCAATATTTATATTGAGACATATTCGAGAAAAGCATCAAATATAACAACCTGCTTTTCATGTGTTTGTGGGCCTCAGGCAAGGTTTCACCAAAGTGGGACTTTAGGGACGTTCTAAGGCTACTCAAGCCACGGTGAATTGACCACCGAATTATAAGAACAACGAGAGATCTCAACGGCGGCAACACGACAAAAATTAGAACAGGTAATCAAATATCAAAGAAAATACCAATTGCAGATGGTATAAGGTAAGGAGACAGCCTTAGCCCAAGTCTCTTCAATTTGATCATGAACGAATTAATTTCCGAGCTCAAATCCATGGGTTGAGGATATTCAATGGGGTACCAGGCTGTTAAAATTATCTGCTACGCCGACGACGATGTTTTTATAACCGAGAATGAGGATGACCTACAGAGTATGGTGTACAAATTACAGCAGGTATCATTTAACCTGAATATATCGGTCGGTAAAGAAAACAGAATCCCTTACAACATCTAAGGAACCAAGGCGCTGTAAGTGATATCAGGCTTTTTAAAGGGCATCGTCTGGAGAAATATATGCTTATGTCAGTAACAGGCAAAATAAGAATCTACAAAACCTATGTGAGACCTATAATGACATATGCTGCAGAAACAAGAGCCGAAACAGCAGTTACCAACCGTCTACTCCGAACAACGAGGAACAAGGAACAACGAGATTAGACAACTCTGGGAGGTCAACGATGTTGTCAGATGGGTTAGAGGTAGAAGAAGAGGCCAGAGGGATCATGTGGACAGGATAGCAGAAGATCGGAATGCGAAAATTTACAAGAGTCAATAGCAAAATGTAATTAAAGACATGGGGTGCGTTTTTAGTTTCATTGAACTGATAAATCGGTGTATCTCCCTTCTTTTGTTCTCCACCAGAGAAGAGAGAGAGCTTAATCGGTTAATCATTTTGATGAAAATGAAAAAAACATAGTATCATGAAGATTCTTCAGTACTATTTTATTTAGTGATGTATTTTGTGGCAAGCTATCATATACTACTTTATTATTGTGCAGGTGCTATGTCTGTGCTATCCTTGATTATATATCAACTGGACTAAAAATATAACTACAAAGGAAATAATAAAAAAAGAAATTGTATCCCTGCGTTAGTCGATAGCAAATAACTTGTTGATAATAATACATCATTATTATAATCTCAATTAATTTTTGGGCAAACCCTCAAATTTTCTCGTTGCAGAAATATTGATTAGATATTTAAATCAATGTATGTCCTGTAGAAAAAATCTGTAGTGGAAACTACAGAATTGGGATTCAACAAAGGAAAGGGCAGAGATATCCGTGTACAGGTTGAAACGAAGGTTGGATGGAAGTTTACTCAACACTTAATATTGATAAAACTAGATTCCTCGCATTCTCCCGATCAACGCCGTCATCTCCAGGCTTCTGGCACTTGACACTACGTGAACAGAGTGCACACTCCACAATAATTGTAGATGTACAGAAGTCATGGAAAGAAAGAATTATCTGAGGTATACTCCATTCACTTTTATAATGTAGCCCGGTTGGCCATGACATCCTGACAGATTTCACCGTGTATATTTTGAAATTGTTAGGTTATGGTCATTTTCCTGTCAGATAACTATGCAACGTTGTCCTCTCTACATAGAGGTCGTAGTAATTACTTATTTTTCAAATGTCAATCTACATTGATAAAGTAATGAATTTGAGAAAATATTATTTGAATTCGATAATTCCAAAGACCTGGCGAATGTTGAAGAAACTTTTGTCTCTGTTAATACTGGAAATATTTCACGTATATAAACATGGTTGAAAGATTTAGTTATGCTATTTTCTTGTAAGGAAATCAAGAATCGGGTTTTTCAAAATAAAGTCTTCAGTTCAGTCTTTTTGGGTGCACCAATAGAAGGATATTCTTTGTCGTCTCTTTCACTTAAAATCATCCTTATTGTGTTGATGTGCAGCTAAAAAATAAATATCTATTCATATAAAATATAATTCCTTGGTTTTCACTCACATACGTCGAAAATATTGCATAGCTTGTGTTGAATTATTGATTCCGAATTATCAGGGTTACTATCAGAAAAAGCCGATTTCAATTCTACATAGCACTTCCTGATACTTTGCCTCTGCTTCTTCAAAACTACCTTCGGCATTTTTATTAGTTTGCAAGCGTTATTATGCTGAGATTTAGAAATCTAGAATCGATTGATATTGATAATAGTAGAAATTGAAATTTGGCAACGTCTTTTGACATTGCCGATATTTCATGAGTGCCAACCTGCGTCAGTTTTAAGGGAAAAAACTTGATAAACCTAAATCATGGCCAACCGGGCTACATTATAAAAGTGAATGGAGTATACTTAAGAGTTTTCATTGATGAAAACTTCAAATGGAAGGAATGTAAAATATGTTACTGGAAGAGTAGAAAATTAATTTATAAGTTTTACCAATAGCGGCATACACTTCCATTTAAAACTTTAAAGAGAGTCTACCAATCACTGACTGAGTCAATATTAAATTATGGTATTGTAGTGTGGGGAAATGCTGGCAAGACATTGATGTCATCTTTACAGGTAGCCCAGAAATATATTATAAAAATAATACTTTTTAAAAACCGCACATATCCAACTGATCTAGTTTATAAGGAAAGTGGCCTGCTCTCTCCGACTGAACTCTATACAAAATCGGTGATTAGATTCATGTTAAAAATAACACATTATAAGACCTGCTTGGCTCATTCTGTTAACACCAGAAACGCAGCTCAAAACAATGTTCTACTTCAAAATCCGAAACATGTTTCCTGCCAAGGCCATGTATGTTGTGTAGGTCCAAAAATAATAATAGATAGTCAATACATTTCCACAGGGATTTCGAACTACACCATATTACAAGATCAATAATAGAATAAACAAGTGGATTGTTGATTAACTGTTGAGAAAAAACTGAATTAAGTAATGAGCGCACACACAGCAATGCAATTGCCATTGTACGGTGGAAAAATTTTGGGAATATTAGATAACAGATATTTTTTTTTTTTTTTAATTAACATATTTATTAGCAATCAAAACATACATTCTATAAGCTAATTAGTTGACAAAGAGCTTACAGTACCCTATATAACATGGTGAGTACTCTTCCAGTGAAGAGCCTCTTTTATTTCATTTCAGGTCGTTTGGCCAGATTCTCTTCAGTCTTCTATTATTTTGTTGTTCCAGAAGTGGTTGCATGAGCGGGTTCGTGTGGGATTCTAGCTTGGCAAAGTGTTTTTTACATTGTTCCTTCACTACATCTTTCACAAAGGGTATTTTCAGGTCGTCGTGTAGAGTTACGTTAGTGACATACCATGGCGCGTTGGTTATGGCACGGAGAATTTTAGATTGAGCTCGCTGGATTATGTTTATACTCGACTTGCTGGCGCATCCCCATAATTCTATTCCATACGTCCATATGGGTTTAATCACTGTCTTATAAATAAGAATTTTATTGTCAAGTGACAACTTCGATTTTCTTCCTATGAGCCAATTTATTTCTTGGAATTTCAGGTCAATTTGCTTCCTTTTTTTGGTTAGATGTTGTTTCCATTTTAGTCTCTCATCCAGATGTAGGCCCAAGTAGCGTGCAGATGGCATTTGTTGTACTACTTTGTTATTAATTTGTACTGCAGGACATTTGCCTTTCCTCAGTGTGAATGTTACCTGCGTAGATTTTGATTCATTTACCTTTATTTTTCCACTTATGAAACCATTTCTGTAAGATGTTCAGGTGATTTTGTAGGATAGATGATGCGACTACAGGATCTTCATCGCTAGCCATAATAACTGTGTCGTCCGCAAAAGTGCCTGTTACCGTTTCCGCAGTTGTTGGTAAATCTGCAGTGTATAGGAGGTAGAGTAGGGGACCTAATACACTTCCTTGGGGGACGCCTGCTCTGATTGTTTCAAGGTTAGAGTATTCACCGTTGACTTTGGTTTTAAACGTGCGGTTGCTAAGGTAAGATTTAAATAATCTGTGGAATAGTGGGAGCTTTTCTTTGATTTTATGGAGTAGGCCTTCATGCCATACCCTGTCAAATGCCTGGCTTATGTCCAAAAATACAGTTGTGCAGTATTTTTTTTCTTCTAAGGACTTGTTTATCTCGTGAACAGTTCTATGGCATTGTTGTATTGTCGAGTGGTGTTGACGGAATCCAAACTGGTGATCTGGTATTTCATCTATTATTCCTCTTATTCTACAAAGTATTAGCTTCTCTAAAATTTTTGAAGGAATTGACAGGAGACTTATAGGCCTATAGGATGATACGTCGTGGGGGTTTTTACCTGGTTTCAATATCATTATGATTTCTGCTGATTTGAATTGCTTAGGCCAGTAGTGATGTTTCAAGATGGCATTTAATATATATAGCAGCATTTTAAGTCCCTTTTCCGGAAGTTCCTTCATCATTTTTGCCGATATTTGGTCCAAGTCTGCAGATTTTTTGTTTTTTAATCGCCGTATTTCTCTCTTCAGATCTTTGTATTTGAAAGGTTGTATTGTCTCCGTTTCTTGAGTGTTATTGGTCTGTTCTTGGATGTTTTGATTTGTTGTGATATCATGAGGGACAAATGTGTTGGCAAGATGTTGGGCGAAAAGGTCTGCTTTTTCCTTGTTACTTCTTGCCCAAGGTCCAAGTGTAGGAGTTTGTTTCCTGATTGGAGGATCTCTCGTGGTTGGCTTTGATTTTGATTTTATAGGTCGCCAAATCGAATTGTCATACCGATTGAGGTTCAGTATGTAGTCCTGTATTGCATTTTCTTTTGCCTCCTTCAATTTATTCTTCAATCGATTACTTAGTCTGTTGTACGCGTTTTTGTCAGATGGTGTGTGACTGTGTTGCCATTTTGCTCTGGCTCTAGACAGATATGAGGGTAAATTTTTTTTTTCTTGTTTTATTGAGTTGGTAGTTTCCCCTCATATATCGGTGCTGTGAGTTACTTCACTTGTGGTTGTGGAGTAAATGGAAATCAGTTGAAATAGAGGTTATGTGGTTATCTTATGTTTTCTATTAATTTCCATTGAATATTAACTATTCCTGAAAGTAAGTGCCACTTATAATTGAGTGAAGGTTCAAAAATGATTCTAGGACTATATAAAAGAAACGATTGATCCTTTTCATGGTGGAAAAAGTGACCTGAAAATGGCATCAATTTAGAATTTTAGGGGTCCATATTTTCCGAACTATTATAGACCTTCTAGTTTCGACTGTTCATTCTTTTTCAGATGAGCACACTGCACATGTTGATACAAATATCTAATCAATATATTCGCTACGGGAAAATTTACTATCTTACCCATTTTTGTTAATCTGATAAATGCACAGAAATAATCCTGTATTTATTCATAAAATTTATCTCGAAGGGTATCTTATGAAAGGCCAATCTATCAGTATGTGCATGAGTATTATCATTTATATATATATTGTAAAAAGTATTTTTTCAGCTCGATTTACAACGAACCAACAGTCAGTCCGGTCAAAACTCTGAAACAACCTCTAGATGTAACGGAGATGCTCCAGGTTCACCTCATTCTGCTGATTCGAACTCTAATGCTCCAACCAGTACCCATGGCGCATCAAACTCTCTAAGAATGGACCAGGAAACTAATATAACACCATCTATTTCTCTAATACCAATCAAACAAGAACCTGGAGAAGAAAACTCGGAATCCAACAGAAGGAATGGACCTGTAAATTCAAGCCTATCACCTCCAGGCGGCGCGCAATCAACCTCTAATAGTCTTAGTTCAATGATCAAAGTATCTCCTTTAAAAAGTTTGCTTAGAGACGATTTGAAAAGAAAAATAATATCCAGAAGTAATAGCACTGCCCGAGGGAGATCCACAGCATCTCCCAATAATCCAGAAAGTTCACCAAATGAATTGACCACAACAAACGGTAAGTTTCAATTTTAAAAGAAGAGTTTTTGAAAGCCTTTATACAAATGAAGATTTTATCTATAAGAGCGTCCGCACACGGGTCGACGCGATGTGGCCGACGAGATGTGCTCGACTCGAACAGTGCGACGTCGGCAAGTTCGTACGTCAAAAGTTCCGAGTTCATTTAATATTGACCATAGATAGTGCCGATTTCAAAATCAGCGCGTCAAAAGAAGGTTGTCAATTCGTGGAAAACTATTTTTTCAAGTTTAATAATTATTTTGCTCAGGGGCTGATTTCGATCATTTTTTTTGCGTTGGGTTCAGTATGACAACGAGGTGGTCCCTCTTTAGAATAAAATATACAGGGCAGTCCTTCATTCGTTGGCATCATCAACATTCTATTGAATGAATTGGTAGGAAATTTCCTACCTACGGCAGGATATTTATGGCAAAATACACAGGGTGTATCAAGAAGTTAATTTCCACAATTCTGCTGTTTATGGATATATTTTGATGATATCCCTTGGTTTGCATTCGGTATGGCTTCAGGGTGGGCTAATTTCAGAATGAGATATACAGGATGTCTCAAAATATTAATTAGAACTATTCTCCTGTTTATATTTCCATTTTGATGACTTATCTTCCTCTGTGTTCCGTATGGCTCCACAGTGGTTTGATTTTCGAATGAGATATACAGGTTGTTCCAAAAATAATCTAGAAAAGCACAAACGAGAGGTCAAAAACTGTTACGTGATAGCTCAAATTCCTGAACAAAGTGGTCACTTATTTACGTTGACCCTGCCAATTGCAACTTCACTTTCTGATGGAAAGATTTGGCGCTCTTCTTTTCTAATGGTTCACACGAAATTTTGTATGAACCTTCAATCTGTCATTTTTCAATCAAATACTATATTTAAATTTGATCCGATCATTAGTTTTGGAAATATCGGGAAAATAAAAATTTAAATTGGTATGTCTACGAATCATTAGGACGGTTTCAACCAATCACGAATCCGGCCTTCGTAATTAACAAGCCCGAAACCTACTCTATAATATTTTATTATATATAATTATTATGGGGTCTCAAAGAAGCTCCTTTCGGAAATGATTGTGATTAGGGCTGGCCAAACCACCGATCATAAACACAATAACTACCGAAATAGTCTACTCAGGGACTTTATAACTGCCGAACAGGTTTGGAGTTCAATAAAGAAGGCAGAATTAGCGAATTGGCTAGGTATATTCACAAAATGCAGGTATATCCATTGAAAATTATATTTTTCTTATATCTCCAAAAATACGGTAGGAATCGAATTGAAATCAAGAACTTGATGTGAATATGAGAGCTTGAAGGTTTATGCACAATTTCGTGAGTACCAAACTATGATAACAAGGAAATGAGGGCGAAACTTATAATTTTTTCGATCTCCGAATATAAATATCCAATCAAATTGAAAATCGAAACACTTTTGTTAAATAGTGACCTCGAGGTTCGTGCTAAACTTTATTGTTTTTTTTTGTGTTCATATATTTATCTCGTACAATTAGGTAAATGATGAGGGGTTTTTGCTGCATTGATCGCACGAAAAATGTGAATTATACGAAGCTAGACGTATAAATTGGTGAGCATCTACGCATTAGATAATAGTTTTTACGCGCATGTCCTAGGAAACTAGAGTGAATAATTCCATCACAGTAGTCTGATATTTTGCACCGAAAATAGTTTTGAACGACTAGGTAGGACTCACATATAAAGAATTTTTGGTCATTTGCAATTTATCTGTTTGATCAGTCGTTAGTTGGACCCTAAATACAGAGAATATTTGATCAATATCCATCTAATGATTTCAGCGGTATATGCTTAGACATATATCCTTTGTCTAAGGATATATGCATTCGAGAATTTATTTCACTAGTATTACCAAATATCGAATGGAAATAAAGGTATATATAATTTTTTCGTCATCTTGAATTCATTTCGACAAAATATCTTGACATAATATCTGAAACAGAAAGAGGGACAGAAAACCAGAAGGAAGCAGTAAATAATATCACCTACATTTTCTCATGACCGAGAGGGTCTTTCGACCAGGTTCGGTCCTCCAAGCGACGATTTTCAGATCTTCAGATAAACGAAGAACGCTACAGGCCCCTTTATTGGGGAATCATCTCCCATAGATCCATAATTGTTCATTTCGAACTAGAAATCTAATAAAATGTCGGGAATAAAGTGAAAAACTTGTGACATGTATCATGTCAGGATGACTAAAATAATAACCATGTTGGAAGTTTACTTTTACCGTACGTAACCTCGTATGAATAATTCAAATCTCAAAGCACTGAGAGCACCTTACCACGAAATCGCCAGTGCTCGCAGTACAAATATGGCGATGATCAATGACGTGACACATTTCTCTAGGATACTGCGTCATTCCATAACGGAACGAATTTCTCCGCAGTGAGAGTCTCAGTATATATCGGAACATACTCTTTGTTTCATAAATGTCTGACGGTAGGCTATTGAATTTCGACACATTCCACTCTGGCTAGGACTATAGAGGTTTGGAGAATGCAGACCGCACAATGCGAAACCCTATGTTAATCTATATGAACTGAGAGTCCAATACGCCAATGGAAGAATCGAAACCTCAGCGCCATGCCATATCGAATAAACGACTGTTCTTTTGCAATGGCAAATAAAATCTATGAAGGGGGCTTCAGTGCACGATACGCGATCGGATCGAAGGAAGCGACACCCTTCCCAGACTACAACGAACTCACCAACTACATATAGTGTTGTCATAGGTTCAGTTGAACATGATATATTGGAGAATGAAATCAGTGAATATCTTCATCGCATCCAAGTAGATCATCGGTATTGTAAGGGAATCATAGCGAGAGCAACAAACAAACTAACAATGATGATTCGAATCGTAACATCTTGTTTAAACTCATCTGAGAAATTGCTGAACGAAGGTTTATTCTATATGCATAGATATTACCCAGTATACCCCAGTAATCCGCCTGCACCCATACCTCAACCCTGCTCTCGCTGTCAAACGTTCACACACACTCGTAAAAATTGCACTAGCTCTATCAAATTCACCAAATGTGAAGGATCTCATCATTTTAGTAAGTGCAATAGTCAACTTCCTCCAAAATGTGTTTCTTGTGGCGCACAGGACCATGCAACTTGGTTGTTAAAATGCTCTCGCAGACCAACTAAACCTATAGATGGGATACCCAACAATCCAATTAACCCTCTCAATAAAAAGTCTAGAAAAATCGACAGTGAAGTTACGAAAAACTCAAAATTACATTCAGCGGTAACGATATACGATATGATTATTGACACATATATATACAAATTGAGCAAGAATAAAAATGCAAATAGAGAAGTATTAATTGCATCAACCAATACTCAATTGAAACAGTGGCCCATTTTTCAGGAAACAGGCTCTATTTGTTAATGTTCGATTTGGAAAATCCTTCATCAATATCGCCCACACAACCTTTCCTGGGAAGTTCAAATATGCAAATTCATGTCGATACTTAGAATTATGTACGCTAACCTCAATAGCTATACACGAAGAAAACACCTCATAAACCATATAATTGAAGAGCATCAGATAAACTGCTCTTTTTTTGTTGAAACCAAAACAAAGGAGAATAGTAACACTAAATATAAAAACTGGGACATTATACAAAGAAATGGGGGAGTAAATAAAAATATATGTGGTGGAAGCTTGTGCCAGATACATCCTGGCCTGAGAATGAATAGAGAGAATCCCCTGAGAATTAACAACCCCTAAAAAAATTAAGCAGATAAATGAATTTTTGAGAAAAGCACCATTTGAAATGGCCATTACACCTCCAACATTCAGAATGACCATCTATCCAGACTCAACCCCTGATCGTTTAATATATACAGGAAACTTGAAGAATAACATACAATCAATCGTAACCCACCCTGATCTCGGTACTGAACATGATGCCATCGAAATTGTAATAGACGTGCCTTATGAATATTCAGTGAAGAATACCTTTAAAAAATACAACATGGAAAAAGTTAATGGAGATATACTGACTTTTGTAAATGAGATTTCAGGAGAACATATAACTAAGGAAAAAAATCTCTGAATTTAATTCAGTCTTGTCAGCTTCATTGCTTGAAAACAGTCCAAATTATGAAAGTAAATATTATGTCCATGAACTACCGTCATACATTATCAAACTAATTTAAAAAGAGAGGAAAATGCACAGAGATTACTCAAATTGTCCCACTACTGAAATCAAAAAGGAGATTACTCAATTCAACAAAAATATATTGTCTAAAACAACAATATAAAGAGCACAAATGGATATCAATTTGCAATGAAATCAATGACATTAGGAAAGGTAACTTTTGGAAACAATAAGGAAATTGACTCGGTACAAGGAAACCAATGATGGCCCAATTGAAGAAAACAACACTTTTTATACTTCAAATAAAGAAAAAGCAGAACTCTTCGCAAGTTATTAAAAGAAAACATTTTGTTAGAAATGCAACAAGAAGTATAACGAAATGAACAAGTGGTATATGGATTACTTCAGCAGAGAGCCAGTAAAGGAATCGACATGTTTGGAAGAAGAGCTCTATTATAGAACATTATACAGGGGAAAAAGCACAGCACCTGGACACGACAACATCTCCAAAGAAATCTTGCGCAAACTCAACCAACCAATACATGAGTACATCATCGAAATTTATGAGTTCTGTATTGGTAACCACTACTTCCCTAAGGAATGGAAACATGGAATAGTAATCACAATTCCAGAATATAATACAAGACATACAATAAAAAATTACCTGCCGATCACGCTATTACCTGTATTATGAAAACTTCTGGAGCAAATTTTGAATGAATTCGTGCAACAGGAAACCAGCACAAAAATCCCAAATTATCAATTCGGAGAAGGAAGGAAGGAAGAAGGAAATTCCACCATTCACACAAACGATACTGGCATCTGATACACATATGCGCTGCAATTTGCTGATGATACAAATCTATTAAGTCACAATAAAATAGTCAAAGAAACCATAGACAACCTACAGCTGCTACTCAACTCAACATTGAAATGGTTCAGCACATGGAGGCTCCAAATAAATCCAGAAAAGTCTCAGTTCGTGATATTCCATCACACCATCACAAAAAACTCGCCCAAACTGGTTTTGGCAAATTCCAGTATCGCTACTAAGAATAGTGCAAAATACTTGGGTGTTGAATTGGAGAACAAGTTTTCACTAAACAGTGATACAACAAAAGTCAAGAAGAAATGTATCAGCAGGAGCAAGCACTTAAGGTCATTAACCTACAAAAACCAAGGTATAAACACTAAAACAGTGGCTCAGATTTACATTTCGATATGCCGTCCTTGACTGGAGTATTGACATCCAGTTTACATCACCAGCAACAAAACCGTTGAGAATATACTAAGTACAACAAAGACAACATCACTTAGGGCAGTTACCAAAATGAGACAGGCAAGTCACAATTTGTATGACCCTCCCAATAGCCTATTGTATGAGAGAACCAGAGTCACACCAATTGAAGAGCGACTCAAAACAAAATGGATGAAATTCGCACTAAAACAGAACATCATAGAGATATTGAAAATACTGTGTCAAAAGAGATTCTAATAGAAAATCCCTTAGAAAGACGCCGCCAAACACAATATGGGAAGAATTACAAAAATTTTTAACGGCATAGCTTACAATTCATAACAATTCATACAAATAATGTATATTTTTTTTCACATTTCAGATTTAGAATTTATAATTTTACATATTTTCAGTGCTTAATAATGGTTGTTATAAAACTGGCCGAAGGACTTTGGTCAATGACCTTTTGGATCTTGTTCCAATAATTGACTTTTTGATGATGAAATCGGTCAGTAGGCCTTTGAATAGGTTTATTGACTTTTTGTAACTAAAACAGGCTGGCACTTGTCAAATTTCAAGGTCAAACAAATTCGGCGGGACATTGCCAATTCTTATAAGGAATATTCATTAAGGACTCTGCAGTTTGATTCAGTAACATATGTTATTGCGAGAAACTTGATGTAGAATGGACAATGGTAAATAGTTATCTGACAGGCAAATGATTCCAACCTAACTTTATTCAGAGTGGAATGTGTTAAACTTCCATTACCTAACAACTAACTAATGAAATTGAATCGAGTATATGTTGCTGAACCGAATCACAAGAGTCTGGTAAAAATATATAGAATTAACAAGCACTCGCTGAACTATTTTAACCTTGATGACATTCCAGGTTAATTAAACTATTCCAAAAACTAACTTTATAAAGTGAATGGAGTATGGATATTTCAGTTGGCAAAAAAGATGTGATGAATTTGGAAAAATTTGTTTCATACGTTTTCATAAATGCAGCTTTGTGCGTACAGATTCTTAGTTTTGGCGAAATTCAAGTTATTCTGATCTATTGTTGATGAACCTAATAATATTTTCAATTCACTGGTAAACGAGTAGTGAATTTGTCAAAATGTGGTTGTAGATATAATAAAGATTCAACTGAAAATTATCAAATAATAAAGCAGAAGTCAAAATGATATTAAGAACGCAGTTTGTGCTAATTTGATTTTAGACAATAGTATTGATGCCATTTATCATTTCAGGTACAATAACTTCAACGGGTACAGAACAACCATCTGACTCCTCCCTCTGGAGGACACTTGGCAAAAGGTCTTTGTCAGGCCTACAATGTGTCTACTGTGGCATATCATTTCCGGACCAAACTCTGTATTTCCTTCATAAAGGATGTCATTCGGACGCAAATCCTTGGAAATGCAATATTTGCGGTGAACAATGTTGCAATGTTTATGAGTTCAATTCTCATTTATTAAGTAAAAGCCATCAATAGCTCAAAACATAGGGAATGTTTCAACACTCTTCAAAAGTTGATAATTATAGGGAACTTTATCATAATGTTAATAGTTTCTGTTTTTTAGAAGATAGGTATATTTTCTTGGTTCTCAAAGCAAGAAAGGGATATGGGGGCCTATTTTTTCCCGTCCTGGATAGTAGTTCAAATGGAACTTTCCAAAGCTCAACTGATTTCCAAAAAGATCTGCGGAATATAGTTTTTTTAAAAAAAATTTTTGAAAAGGCTCAAATATTTCTAATGAAAATATCCACAACTCACAAATTTATAATGATAAGATAATCAAAATTTGGGTTTGCGACTAACTCTAAATCAAATAGATTTTCATTTTGTGTTCATCAAGATTTTGGTACTGAATTGAAGTGTAGAATAGTTCTAGTCCATCATTCAGAGGAACTTATCAGTGTCCACTCTCTGTATTGCTGTTGGTATTCATTGACTCACTAAACATGATGTATTTTTCATTTGAAAACTCTTGTGTAAATGATCATTCAAAGCAAGGATTGTAATACAGATGAATAGAGTTGAAATATGCAAGTTCTTATGATGAATATCGTCAAACTTCGTTCTAAATATTTTTGACATGAACAGAGTTGAATAGAGCCCTAGATTTCTATAGCATTTTTTGTGCCTTTGCTTAATAACGGGGAGTTAACTTCAAACTATCCGTCCAATGTAAAAATCATTCCAGCCTTTTTAAAATTGCCTTATATATTAAAAGATTATATTTAAAATTAAAATTTCATATACAAAATAAAATATTCTCTTTGAAGAATGTAAATAGATTTTGGCTATTTATAAGTTAATACTCATGTAAAGACTATCAATTTTATACATTTTTCAGTTTTCCTCATATTGTGTCGCAGCATAAACTGTAAACTCTACATTCATTTGTTTTTTACTTCAAAACATTATTTTTAATTGATTGGTATTAGAACTAAAGACCTTATAGCGAGAAACGATCCGTCCAGTTGTTATCATATTGAAATAGATATATATTGTATTTAAGCTTTTTTTGTATATTAGTAGTTATAGTATTTGAAACAAATTTAGACCTTTCACTATGAACTGTATAAAGTAAATCATTAGATTATCCATGTAAAACTTTTATTACATAGGATAAGTATTATTTAGTTACATTCCATTATTCTATTTGTTTACAAAATGTACAGTATTTATTTATTGAAAATGTTGTTCAATCTAATTAAGTGCAATACTTATTGCAGTGCCTTAAAAAATGGGGAGAATCATTCACTCATGCCTTTTTTTATTCCTCTTCTCATTATGGAATCTTTATTCAAGGAAATTTCATATGTTGTTGACGTTTTCAATTGCAATTGAAGCTACTGTTAGCAAACATCATGAGAGTAATAATTGTAATATACAATGGAAGTTTTTTTTTTTAAATCGATAATATTGAAACACGTTTTAGAAATAAGAACCCACATTCCATAAATTTATCTTTTTGTGATGAAATTTTTTAGGGAAATAAAATATACATATTTATTTTCAGTTATTTATGAAGAAATAATAAAAATGCAATAAAGAAGGTAAAGGGTTAGAATAAATTTTTGCTCTTCTATCCAAATGTTTACTTGATTCCCTATTTTAGTTCTATTACAATGCGAATTATATCAAGCCTATGGTGGTATGATTTGTTCATAATACTATAAGTGGTATATTTTGAAGAATAAAGGTTTTCATTCAAAAGTGGTAGCAGCTATTTGCCAATGTAATCCTAATTTGCTACATGTAACCACAGATCAACCAGATAAACCACTCGCGTCATTTACTTAGGAAATCCATGTCAACGCAGATATGACCCTGAATCGAGCTAATCAGAATGTTAGCTGGCGTTTGGGGTGCCAATCAGATTGCAGGAATAGGATTACGTCACTCTCGCCGCTTTCGGACTCGCTTGAAGAGGTTATAAACATGTAAACAAACAAATGAATTTTTCATCCTATTTATTGATGAATAATTTCGTATCTGTTCCATTTTAGAATATAATCCAAACAGTTTTTTACAACCAAATCAATTGTTTAGTCATCTTTGAGGTTCTATTTTATGATGACAGTCCTCATTATATGTTTTAATTATACAAGAATTGGAATCGAACTTAGGTGGACTCATTCATAATGTTCATTTCATATAATATAAAGGAATCGCAACTGAAGTAAAAGCATTACAACCCCCATTATTAAATTAAAACGATGGGATGTCTAATAAAATTGTATATGATTGCACACTAGGATTGGAATCGAACAAAGTTGGTCTATTCATAATTTGATTTTATATTGAAATGAATCTCATTTGATGTGAAACTACAAAGATTCTCTGATTAAGGTAAACAGGTTTTCCATAACATTTTTCCAAAATTTTCAATTACTCCAACTGAGTTCTTCTACAGGAGTTTAAGATGTGACAAAACACTCGCTTTGGTATTGGAAATTTGCTTTTCAAATGGTTTCATCGAAAAGTCTTAGTCTGATTTTGATTTTGTGATTCCTGAATCCCGATAAATCCGTTTTTACATTTCGATTTTAGATATTCCAAAATCAAGTTTTCAATTTGACAGCTGTTGCGAAGAAGGAGAAAGTGTGGTTATGTCTGTTATATTTCTCAAGGTCGGAGAGACGCGATTCCCGCAAACGATGAAGTGATTTGTCTTGTTGGTCTGTGATGTAACTATTTCATATCTAATCATTCGATTATTCTATGAACTTTCAACGAATAGAATGATAAAAAGTACTATTCAATGCTAAATTGAAAGAATATCTTACAAAAGACTTATGGTTTGAGACAATAAAAATGTCAATAGTTTTGAACCAGTTATAAGCTCTTCAACAGGTGATACATTTTTGTTTATGGTTCATTAACCTAATCTTTAAAATGATACTTCGTGTTTTGAGCGCGAATGTTCTGAGGAACAGCGTGCTATCGTTTTGTCCATATGTCTGTAATTCTCGAATTTTTCACGAAAATAGCCTTAGACGACCAGGTTGGACTCACTGATGACGAATCCAGTGTCAAAATCGATTCTGTCCGTCCGACAGGCCGGCCGTCAGTTAACACGATAACTGTCGAACGGACAAAGCTAGTGACTTGAAACTTTCAGAGTAGTTCTCGTATCGGAATGCCGCGGTTAAGTTCGTTAATCGACCAAACGTTCGGAGTTACAGCCATTTCAAATTTTGAGGTTATTTCCCTAATATTTCAGAAACTACTGAAGCGATTGGATTCAATCTTTGCAGTTAGTTTGTTTGACGAAGTGGATTTCATCGATAGGCTGGGAAGTTTGCATCCTCAGCCTGTCTACTTCAGGTTGAAGTATGTCGTAGCTTGGTTCTGGTACATTCTTAGATTTGGGACACGACGTAGCTCAATAACAGATGGTGCTGACGAAGTCTATATAGATGTCGCTTGTCGCTGTTTTTCATAGCCTCTTTATACAATGGTTGAAGCATAACGACGCCCAACTTTCAGCGAAATTTCGTCTGGATCATATCGTCACTTAATTAAAAATGTTTTTTTTTCGGGAACTTTCATATTCGAAAACAATTTTAAGCATACCTTGAGCTCTATATTTTACAGCAGTGTACCAATTTTCAGTTCGATAAGGTTTATAATAACATTATCGAACTAAAATTTTGATTGGGAAAAAAAATCTGTCAAATTTCGTGTTTTTTTTCTCGGTATCGTTGTTTATTTTCAGAATAACTCAAAAACCTAGAAAAGCACTGACGTGAAGTCAGCAGCTGTTTCTGCAGTGTGGGGGGCTTTGATTGATTGGATGATTAACTTTAGATCAAGGTGGAATATTGTTGATTTATTGATAGATTTGTCCTTGTATCATGTTAGTTTATTTTTAATCGACTTCAAAGAAAGGAGGTTCTTAATTCGTCGAATTTTTCATTTTTTTTTGTTCATGCAACCACAATATAAGTTCGTTGCTCATGGACCGATTTTGATTATTCTTATTGTAATCCAGAACTTGGTTAGGAAATGACAGCTTGGGGGTACATACTGAATTTCGTGAGAATAATACAGTCAGATGATCGGAGAATATACAATATTCCGAAAAAAATGTTCATAAGCATTTTCGAACTATAGTATAACCGAGTGATCGATTGAAGCTAGCATTTTGTCACTTGACAAATAGTTAAATCCGCAAGGCATTTTCCATTGAAAAAGAATTCTTTTTTAATTTTTAATAGTTTTAGTTCAATAGAAAAAACCGAAAAAACAGTATAACCAAGTTTTCATCATGATAGAATCAGTATTTTTTTGAGTTATTACGGAAAAGCATGAAATTTGACATATTTTGTCCCAATAATATCCGAATACATTTTTTTTCACTAACAATACATATGATCCCAACGAAATCTTGCAAAAAATTGCGCATCGTTAGGCTTTAACTAAATTTCAATCCAATAGCTCCTGAAATATCAGGGAAGTAAATTCGAAATTTCAATTGACTATAACCCCGAAAAAGTTTGGAGGATTTTCCTCATTGCATTTTGAAATGTAACCAACCCTGCAAGCTTCAACAATAAGTCGATAAGATTCCCCCATGCGCTCCACACGTTGGCCCCAACATGTTCGCCAACGTCACTCGTCGACTCGTCCAACGTGTGGATCAAGAAAATCGCGTTGGTCCAAACGTTGGGGCCAATGTTGGTAGTTGTCCGTCGCTTGTCGGTTATATCAAAGTTCTCTGAGCCAATGTTCTCGATCCGTCCACACGTTGGTGGTTTCATCAGTCTTGTTCATAGACAAGATATACTTGGTCTTGTTGCAATACTCATACATTGAGTGCGTACGTCGAGAAAATGTCTTACTCATGGTCATGGACGGATAAAAATGGCATAGAATTTTTGGAACATTGCCATACACATCCAATAATATGAAATAAAGCTGCCTTCTATCCGAGGGAGATTCGGGTATTTGGGGAATCGGAGATTCACCCTGAATTTAAAGGCTCGTACTCATGGACGCGTCGAAAAATAAAAATCGCGCGATTTTTTTGCCCAATGTCAGTTTTTTGTGGCTGACTTCTGTCATTACGAAAACGCGCGATTGTTCATGAAATGTCAAATCTCAAATTGTATGAATTTATTTCCACGTGGATCTGGTTCTTCAACAAGTATACTATATTTTTCGAAGGATTGAATTAATAGACGCTTTTGATTCCTAGGACATGCACATATCTGTCGAAAAAATTATTTTTGCTGGAATCAGTTTGTTCTGCAGAAATGATTATTTAAGGTAGAGATAGCTAAATCAATATCATGATTTATCATAATAGTGGAAAGAGACATTTTATTTTCGTCTTGGCGTAAAGAGACATTAAATTACATGCATATGAAATGCCATATATCGACACTATATGATTGCAATTGAGTACATTAACAATAATAATTCTTCTTAGACAATAGTTGAAAAAATACTCTTCAATATACTCATAATTCCTCATCCATTGTATTCAACCTCTTATGATCAAGAACTTATTTTGTTAACGAGTGCCTATAATCATGACAGACGAGTATGAACAATATCCCTTGAATGTTTTGAATATCCCGCCATTTTCTTGAAGTTGAAATTATTTAACCACAAAATCGCGTGATTTTGGCGGGAGAGCATCTGACAACTCAAATGTCATCGTTTGCGCGACAAACGCGTCCATCAGTTTGTGCCTGAAGTACTGGCTAGGAATATCGGAACTCGAAAAGACCACAAAAATAAAAATGTTTCAGCAAATGCATGGTATACCATACAACAAAACATGGAATAGATCATTTTCAATTATTGAAGAAATAAAAATTCTAGAAAAGCACTGATAAGTGAAGTCAGCAGCTTTTGCACGCTTTTTCAAATTCATTGCCAAAGCGGCAATCTATTATATTCACGTATTAACCCCGCCAAACGCAGCTTTACAATCTGCTTATCATATTATCCTCACAAATTTCTGCTTGAACCTTCATGCTGTCATTTTTAAATCGAGTACTGGAATTTCAATTCGATCCAAATCTGTATTTTTGGAAATATTGGGAAAATCTAATTTTAAATGTGCAGCTTGAAGATTCAGGCAGAATTTGGTCAGGATAATATTATTGGAAGATCGCAGAATATAGAATATTTCAAGGAAAATTTTTCAGAATTGTTCCAATAACGAAATTACGCACAAAGTTGAGCATCAGCATTCTCAAAATTTTAGAATATTTTCACAAAAAAACTTGGAAATGGCCTTCTCAGTTGAAGAGTTAAAAAACGGGAATCGTCTATGAGCACGTGGTTCTTTAATTTTTTCAAAAAAATATAAATTATGACATACATAAAAAGGGCCGTATTATGAAACTTTTTTGACCGATTATCAGCAGTTAACTTATGAATTGTGGTTCAAAATCAAGAAAAGCACTGACGGGAGGACAGGATGAGCTTTTACGAGCTTGATCAAATTCTAACAATCAGATCAACATGAAATTCTGCACCTAGTTGCTCGTTGGCAATCTTCACCTGATTTCAAAGTTCCAATCTGATTGTAGTTGTACTTCTTGAGATATTGCGGACATAATGCAAAATTCAAAATAACAACGAAATTTAATTGGCACATTTTTTCTTCGAAATTGAGTTGTATATGAGATTGAATTGAAAAATTGTTGTTAAATACTGACTTTAAGGTTTATGACAAATTTCGTTGAGATCTTTTCCATCAAAAATTTGAATTTTTTTTTTCAAATTTTCTAAATGGATTAACACGAACGCTGTAAAACCACTTAGCGTAACTTCGATATCTGACTCGCACATCCTCACCACAGAACATCAAAATATAAGAAGTGCAACCTGCCTTGTAAACTATGCGCAACAATTGTGACATTTCTCCTGTCATAAAATAAGTGGGAATATTCCATTATGGTTCTAGGGGGTGTCCGCCAGTTGAAGTATATGTCATTTTTCTCTAAAATTACATTGGTGCTCTGTGGTTCAGTTAATATTTCTGATTATTCTGTGTTCTAAATTTAAATTGAATGGAAAGGAATTTTTGTCTTCAATTAGAAAAAAGCTTTATAAATAATAGTTTATTGAATACAATAATTTTTGCAATTACATGTGTGTGAAAAACTGAATTGTAGGATAAACAAGTATCCGATATTTGTCTTTTACCTAACGAAATATGAATACTTATAACATAGGTTGCGGTTTTCTGGACCAAACAAATACAATTAGCTCCTAGAGAAACCAAATAAATCCATAATAAGGATTGAAGAAATATTTCTGAGAAGGTTAGCACTGATTCACAACAATCCTAATGTTGTCACAAAGATTAATATATTCACTTCACTAATTTTCAATAACACTGATTCATCAAGGGAGGGGAGCGGCATCCAAAAGTCCAAAGAAACTGCCAAAATCATGTAGAAATCTTCAGTCCCAGTCCTTCCTGGCAATACCACTTTTCTAGAAAATCAATCAACAATTAGACGATGAATATTGAAATAAAAATTAACTATAAATACTCCGAATTAATCTTTCAAAGATAAGACTCCCAATAAGATAGTTCCCTGAATGAAGTTCATTAAGTAGTACTCCACTATGCTAGTAGAATATTCACACGAATTAAATTTATGAACTGTGAGAATAATAAGTGATATAATCCCAGGTAAAACTTTTGCACCCGGCCAGTAATTATTATTCTTAGAATATGGGAAATATATGTTATGTTTCTGATGGTTCAACTGAAGAGATTTTTAGGCTGGAATTGCCGAATATACATACACCTAATAACATATCAAATTAGGTCTATGCGTAAATACAATGTCCAAATAAATTAACTGACATTCAGGTCGATTCTGTTTGCAAATAGCAATATTGCTAAGAAGAAGATATTGCTATCATAACAAGATTGGAATTATTGGTATTCTGATCAACGATTTTGAGCAATATGATCTGTCACTTTAACGAGAATCTTGCTATCAATATTGCTATCTTAGCAACCTCAAAATAGTACTTGCTATGCTTGATAACAAGATAGGTTAGAAAGGGAATCTTACAGAGATCCATTTGTTTAAGTATTATTTCTTCCAAGAATTCGAAAATATTGAAGATAGGGAAGTATGTGGTAATAGAAATTTGTTATTTCATGGAAAATTCTTAGAATAAAATACCGGCATAGTAAGCAACAACTGAGATGATTATTCTAATGATCTAACAGCCCTCCCTTTGAATTGCCAACAGAAAAGTTCATCGAATTTCGAATCAATAGCATAAAATTGCTGCATTTGATTTCTGGAAACCAAAATTCTATCGGTATCCAGAAAATTGGTCAATTTGGCTAAAATTGGTTTTTCTGTTTCGTAACATTTTCGACTAAGTCGATGTTTACATGAATAAAAAAAGTATACGCTAATGGAAATGTGTTCAAGGCTTTCTAGAGTATTATTTAATTTCAAGGAAAATTCTTAGACTAAGATACAGGCAAAGGCAACAGCTGAGATGATTATTCTACTCGTCTCAACAAATGCAATCCCTTTGAGGTTCCAACGAAAAAGTTTATCGAATTTCGAATTATTAACGCCTGAATAAAATTGCTGCATTCGATTTCTGATAACCAATATTTTATTGGTATCCAGGAAATTGGTTATTGACCAATTTGACTCGTTTCTTTTCCTAACATTTTTTATATCGATGTTTAAATGAATAAAGAAAGCCGTAGATTGAGGTTATGTATGCGAAACCATAAAGATAACTCACGAATTAGGGTTATTTTCTTCTTCCTTGTAGTTCTAATGTCACAAAATACAGTGTTGTCAGCTCTAAAATCACCAATTATGGAAGTCTATGATAGCAATATTGTTATGACAAAATTCATAACAAACATTGCTATAACACTCGGAACAGAATACGTAACATCATGGCCATATTGCTATAAATTAGAAAGATAGCAATATGACTAGAATAGCAAGGTTCATAGCAATACGCAAACAGAATCGACCTGATGATGCCATTGCCTTTGTATTAAGATAACTTATTTTCACTAGAATCTAAGATTGAAAAATTGTGAAAACACATGCCTAAATGATGGATTATTTGTACTGCATAGGTAATGATAGTCAAAGTAATTACCTTTTTTTATCTTATCATGGTTAAAAATTAGTGCTTGAGCTCATACATAAATGATTCCCCCGAATTCAACATTATCTGAATCCTGAAAATAAATATGATTACACATATTACACCTGAAAAGATATTAACTTCATATTACACGGGTATTACTTTAATTTCAATTTTCAATCTCAATAAGTCTGTTCCAACACACTCTGGGACTAGTTCATAGACAAGACTAGTTCTGAATCGGGCGGAGTTTGCGCATATCGATATTAGCGTTCCAACAAATTTCGAACTGGTTAGGAATGGCAAACCAAGTGTTCCAACGTAAAAAGAATTTGTGTCAGACCAGTTCTAGAACGGTGAATTCAGTTCTTGAGTTTAGGCAAGAACTGAGAAGGAAGAATTGAAGCAAGGGGCAATAAAACCACATCTGGCAGAGACGGGCTGCATTTTCGGGTGACAAACAGCCCTTAGGCTATGACAAGGGAATTTCTAAGAATGATTCGTTTCCAACACTTTCGAACTATCTATTCAGAATTAGTCCCGAACTAGAATGAGCGAAGCCGTGTGAATTGATTCAGTTCAGAATGAGTTCAAGACAGTAACAGAACTGGGTGTTGGAACAAACCTAATAACAAACTGCCACAAAACACGCCAAAAATGAAATTAGCATTTGACATAATGTCATGTCATTCTTCCATTTCGATATATCCACGACATACGTTTCTGACAGATAAAAATAAGTGGAAACGTATGTCCTTGTTTCTACTTTTCCTACCGTCGCTTCACCCCCCTGATCCTCACGTTGGCTCTGACACAGAATAGAGAAGTATTACAGAAGCGACACTCTTTGACATTTCCATTGTTATCGATGTACCCAAAATTCGTGACCTTGAATACTAACCAAATGGCTGGTAGGCGGCGAATTTGAAATTACACAAGGATACTTATGTATGTTATATGTATTATTACTGCCCGATATTTCAGACATAACTGCGTTGAATAATTTTATGGATGCAGTTGTTTTATTTCTACGTTTTTTCGGCGAAAATTTGTGGAATTGATATATTTAATGGGCTACGTGTTACTTTTATTACCTTGTGTTTGATAGTTTGTGTCTTTACTCGGTAGAAACTCATTTCAATAAAAAATAGTTTCCACAAAATATTTCGTGGATACTAAATACTGTCTCCTTATTTTTAATTTCATTACCTTATTTGAATTATCTTGCGTGGAATACATCATCGCCTTATTGTATTATACAATATTCTTTTTTAAATCGTACTAATAAGGCAAACGCTGACTCAGTTTATTATTTGAAATGAAGAAGCCTTCAATCATTTCATAGAAAAAATATCTTGATTGAACGACATGCTTTCTGGACAGGAGGTGAATATTTTAATTCAGGACGAATGCAACCTAATTCATCTGGTGATTTTCCATTTCTCTATTAATCAAATGAACTTTATAACTATACTCACCGTATATTATTCATTAATTTCAACGTACTATGCCATTCTTTATTCAAAAGAGACAATTTATAAACTACGCAAAACAAAGTCCTAATAAATTTTAATTCCACTTTAGTAATGTTCAATTAATCGTTGTGAATGAAAGCGTGCAGAAGTCTTCGAGGAACCCAGCATCTTCCAGAAAATTAACACTACCTTTTTATTCCTTATATTTATTTCAACAAATAAAACCACTCAAATCATATACTCTAACATACATATATTATCATAGTGTGCATATAACAATTTATTTGATGAAATTTTAGGACAATGAAATGTTCAATTAGTTTGATGAAAATTATGAAAACATTAACCTGGTTTAAACAGAAGTTCTTTGGCGATTCTTTCAAGGCTCTTCACAGAAGATAAATAGAAGAGTTTCTCAAAAAATTTATAAGCGCTTGGTCCCAGGAAATACAGAGATAAAGCGAATTCCTTCATATTCTGCATTATATCTCCAACCCTTCGCTTTATGCAGGTTCAACTCTGCTTGCATGCTCACAAAATCAGCTTATTCCTGAGGCAGAAACCTAAGGTAGATTTCGTGGAATTGATCCAAAGTCATTAGTAGCCCCTCCTCTCTTCCTTCAGATGTTTTCCTCATTTTTCTTTTGAGGGCTCTCACTTTTTCTTTAAGTTTTTGCTTCCTTGGGCTGTATGAACTCAAAGACGCAGCAATTTGTGTTCCTACTGATGAGGCTATTTCCTCACCAATTGATGGTCCGTCATCAATTGATGATCTGTCTTCGATTGAGGCTAGGGTACTGTAAATACCTGAAAAACAACCAAATATAATGTTCAAGGCACTATTCTGGAAATCTCATCAAGGGTTGTTACGAATATATGTAATTCAAACCTAAAATTAGAAGCTCTATATGACAAATTACAGATTAAAGCATCTGAAACAATGCTTTCATACCTACTTGATATTGCCGTAGGAGTCGCACAAACTATACTGGTTCCCTCGTGGTGGCACTACATCAACATCAATGACCATATCTGAAAAGATAAAATTGGTTTTAAGTGATATATTTTATATACACTCTAAAGTTTTCCATTCGTTAATGTGAGTATAGCAAGGGATATTCCCTAATCTCCAGATCACATATTTGATCTTTGAAATAATTACAATTTTTCCTACGGCCGGTTTCCCAAAACTTTGATTGCCAGATCAAGGGCTTGATTGTCAGTCAGCAGTGAATTCTGTGCTTGATTCCACTTCATTTTCAATCCAACCATCGAATGCAAACCTTAATCAATGAGTTGATCAGACGTCAAAGGTTTTGTGAAACCGACAGTTAGAGCTACAAAATAAATAAATATAATTTCTAATCTAATGGGTATAAGGAATATAAATAAGAAAATCTCGAATGTCATGAAACCTGTGTGAATAAGAGTTTTCCTACGACATTCGGTCTGGGCATATTCCTCCTGTACATCAACTCGAAATGTACAGCACAAATCCTATATGCTTTCAACTGGGAGAGGGTTTTTCCAAATAGATCTTCCCGAACACATACTGTTAACCAATGGTTTATTCTGGAAAAATAATAGTCATAAGATTTCGACATCGTCCCTAGTATCGAATTATTCCTACCTTCCAGATTCTTTTGGTGAATCGAATAACGTGCAATTACCGTCTCTTGTAGGCTCAGACATCCATCTTTTTTATTCCCACTCATGGTAAATGCAAATAATAAAATAATATTCAAAACGAATCAAGAAGTCGAAGTTATTTAAACGTAAACATAAACACTTTGGAACTAACAAAAAAATGGCGGATTGAAGCATGCGCATGAAAATTTGGGACTTTGAAAAAGGGAGAGTGTCGCTTCTGTAATACTTCTCTATTCTGTGGCTCTGACGTGATGAAACAAATCAAAGAACATCAAATATCTAAATTGATAGCAAACCCACAGAATACAGCCAACCTGTGGAAGACGGGGATGAAGCTTCTATGCGAATCTTGGAAACAAGAAACGTCAAACGACACCAACAATTCACGGTATGCAAATCACGGTATACGCCGTTGATCTGCATAATCAAGTCAATCAGCGTTGAGAATTCAAAAATTCTTATCCTGAAAAGTGAAAATTGTTATGATGGCGGTTGGCTGTTTGATGTGGAGTTGTGGTTATTTCAGCACATAATAATTAATTAATAATATCACAGACCTGATCTGTAATAATATATTCATATTGATTTTAGGTAACAGTTGATAGAAAAAATTCGTCTGGTAGTTTCCTCCATTTATATTTAAATTTATTAGTATGTCAGGAAATAGAAACGTTGCTTCTGTTTACGATTGGATCAAATTCATATCCCACAATCTACCCAATGGACATTACCGAATTCTTCCGAAAGAACGATCCCAATTATTGTCTTAGAAGAAACTCTGCTCTTTTAGTCCAAGCAAAAACTGATTATATGATTGCGTCTAAATGTTTGCTTATGTCGGTTTTATAGTTCGGTCTCATAACTTCATGATTATGTGTTCAATGAAGTTAAAAGTATTGTTTTGTATCAATGCCCAGAAAGCCGAAATCAATTTCACACATTTTTGAAGATAGACACTCATTATTCAAATAAAATCTTTTGTATTGATAGGAAATCAATTATTCAGTCTAAAATTTCATTTCATAAATCTATAATTTGTAAATGAATTGATTTGTAATCTTCATTTCATATCAAATATGTAAGATACGATGACTCCAATACATTTTTGAAATAAAACTTTTCGTTTGATTTCAAAATAGAACCATATTGATAAATAATTCAAATAAATTAGTTTACCGCCGTAATTCAAAATTATTCCCGCCATGACACCAACAAATGGCGGACATATATATATATATTTGTATTCTGTGATGAAGAGTATTCTGTGGTTTCATCGTCTAATGGCATAGACGATAGACCTAATATTTTTTTCTTTTTTTTTTTCCTTTATATGTGCCGGGATACTATGTCCATCTACACATTCTCAAGTATTTACTTTTTAGATTCTTACAAATCACCACCACCTATACACTTTACAACATCCATGACCTCGCCGGGATTCGAACCCGGTACCTTCAGCATCCTAGAACATGTTTCCACCCTCTAGTCTACCGAGGTAGATAGACCTAATATAATGGTATTTTAGGTCTATGACTAATGGAGGTTTGTATTCTGTGGTTGTTATTATGAAAATTCTTTATAATCGTTTATAATTCAAAATACAATCCAGTCATTCCAGTCTGCGTTTTTTGTATACAGCATTGATATTATTTTTTCCGAAATATAAATTGAGTTCCAAATATTTCAGGAAGTTTGAAATTAATTTTTTATTCTTATGGTATCCAACAGGTTGTTGAAAATTGTTTAACCTCAAAATTGTTACTTTATGTAATAAAATTGGCATTTCACGACTTTTCAATCCATGGCTGGAAAAAGGAGAGCTACTTCCGAATTGAACAACGATAATTGGGATCAGGATGAACCTACCGAAGAAGTTGGAGTATTTACTAAAGCATCAGAGGATATTCTCAAGAAACGAGTCTTCAAAACAGCGAGACGGAGAATAACAAAGCCCTCCGAGGTAAATATTCAGGAAACATTTCTAAGTTGTATTCTTTCTCTGAGTTATATGACATTCATATAGTGTCTAGTTCTGTATTTTCTTCTATTCACAAGTCTAATGAAAATATGTTAATGGCACTATACTCTGTAATAAATTTCACTACACATGTGATAATATCCATAGATATTTCAATAAATTTTCTCCTATTTTCAGGAGGGTTCTCTGAATGCGTTCAATCCAGCCAGTTTGGCTAATCTCACTTCAAAATCAAATCAACCTGCTAATCAATTATTCAATTTCTTGTCAGACATCAAATCTGATGTTTCTAAAACAAATGGAGTGAGTAATAAACCTAACAATCAAGCAGATGAAAAGAAAATAGGGACATCTTTGTTATTCTCGCTTGGAAATAAAATGGAAAAACCAGAAATTAAATCCAGCTCACCTTTTGGGAATACTACTGAGAAAACTGAACAAAAGGCTAATATAATGTTCAGCTTTGGTGACAATAGTTTGAAGGTCGATAGTACGACAGTAACATTACCTGCATTCAGTTCAGGTAGTACTAAAAAAATTGAGTTTGAATCCTGTGGAAATCCATCGATGAACTCAGGAAATAAACTGAATATGACTACTATACAGAGTGAGAAGACAAGTGTTGATCACTACTACGCAAGACTGAAAGGCCTGAATGAAAGTGTAGCAAAATGGATTAATAAGCATGTTGAAGATAATCCTCTTATCAATTTGCAACCAATATTCCATGATTATGAGAAATTTTTCGATGAAATTGAAAAAAATTATAAATCTGATACAGCAAATTTGAAAACTGATTCACAAAAGGAAAACAAAGTTTCATCTTCTACCTCTACTCAATCTGGAAAAGAGACAACTTCTCCAATGACTTCATTTAAATTTGGTGCTTCAGCTGTGGAAAATAATATTTCCACAAATAAAGTTGTATTACCTTCAATGCCCACATTCAAATTTGGAGCTCCTAGTTCTACAACAAATAAAATTCCTCCTAAGAAGGAAGAGGTACCCCCATCAAGTACATTCAAATTTGGTTCAACTAATACCTCAAATATTGCATCCACAAATAAAAGTGAGCAATCTATTTTTAAATTTGCAGCATCAACTACAAGCGAAGTTCCTAACACCCCTGGTAAATTTAGTTTTGGAGGAAGCAGCACTGGATTCACTGGCTTTGGTTTTACTTCCAATTCTATTACTCCATCTAATTCTACTGGTACAATCAACTTTGGTAGTATTCCCTCCAATAGCACTTCAAATAATGGTGAAAATAAGGATGAAGAAGAATCTGAAGAACCTCCAAAAGTTGAAGTAAAAGAAGTTGAAGAAGAAGGGCAGATATACACGATTCGTTGCAAGTTATTCGTCAAGAAAGATGGTACTTTTGTAGAAAAAGGTGTTGGAAATCTCTTTCTAAAGCCTGTTCCTGAATCAGATAAGATGCAGGTTATAGTTCGAGCCCATAACTCTCTTGCGAATGTTCTATGTAATTTCATTTTATCAAAGAACATACCAACTCAAAGAATGGGTAAAAATAACGTTATGATTGTCTGTATACCTACACCAGAGTCTAAACCTCCTCCAATTCCTGTTTTGATCAAAGTGAAGACTGGTGAAGATGCTGATCAATTGTTGGAGACTTTGGAAAAACATAAGAAATAAGTATTGACGCAGTCTCAGTAAAAGGGAGAATGTTAACGTTTATTTGTTATCGATTATTGTTCTTACTGCTGTATGCTGGTTAGTCATATTGTGACTTCATTAATTTCCTCTACCTGAAAGTGCCATGAAAGGAGACCTTTATCATTAAATGATGGTATATTTTCAGATGGATGTTATTGGTTGAAATTTTATTGTATGCCTTGGTCTTCAAGTAAAAATATAAGTAAACGCCTGCTCATGAAGTGACGGTGACCAAACTTTAAACCAGATCACACACTGAAATGAAATAAATTTATTTTTTCCGTACGTACCAAACTAATTTCGTTTTTAGAGTTTGAATGTCCAGTCGTTGGCTATAAATTAGTTAATAAAGCAATTATGACCACTATATGTACCATCTAATGAAAAAATATCAACCATCTAATGGAAATGGTGTCTTTTTTGGGCCTACTGGAACAAGATTTCTTGTCCTCGTCATGAATGTATTCTGATTAATTTTATACAAAGTTTTCTTTCATTTACCATCAATTTTTGATGAACTTGTGAGTTGTATATTTTTTTAAAAGTATAAATCAATAAAATAATTTTATTTCAGCTATGCCTCTGTCATTCAATTTCAACCATTCACATCAAAAATAGTCCAAGCAAAGGTAAATAATACTAATGTAATGATATGGTACATGTTTTATTTATAAGCCTTATCTTCTGCATCAGGCAAATGTGTGAGGAATATTAAATTTTTGTCTTTAACATAATCAGAGAATAGTTGTCTATCAAACAGAAATTCTCCATTTGGATTTTGGGCCATTTTCCTTGCTCTTGTGAGAAATCTCGCCATTTTTTGAATGCTTTCATTCTATAATGAACGTAATGAGAATTGATTTGTACTTATATTTTCCAAATTGTAATACTTACCTGTTCTTTAAGGTACTCAGATGTTAAGAAATCAATCAGTTGATGGTCATGATGTTTTTCAGCTTCTCTCACAAGCAAGATAATTTTCTATAAAAGAATAAATATATATCCAGTTAAAATCTATGGTGAAGAGCTTGAGAGTAGAATATAATTATTACACCAATCCGAATATAGATGAAAGCATGATACAAAAGTATTTCTATCGTGGATAAAAGCATATTTGTAAGACTAGCGATGATATTGTGCCCAAATGTTGCAATTGCGAATTTTGAACTGAAAATCGCCTTTGCATGCTGATCCTTGGCAAAGTTCAATGACAAAAAGACCTAGGGACAGGTGAACTTCTTTAATGAGCGACCTCTTTGAAGATTTGTTTTCTGAATAATTCGAAAAATAACGAGTACTTTAAACTTTCGATTCGAATAAAGACAAACATTAATCAGACATTAAATTTTTATAAAAATAAATCATTGTCTCAAAAATTTTCAACCAGATTTCCCACACTCTGCGGGCGTTCCTTAAATTTACATCTATATTCAACCAAAAGCACAGAAGAACTGAGATTTTCATCATTAATTATATAATATATATATTTATATACTAATCAGCGTATATTTGCTTTACTTGGCCAAATGATATATAGATAAAATTGTGCAATTGATTGGTTTTAATAACATATACTGAAAATAACGCAGCCAACAGTTCCACCTAACAATGAAAATGAAACAAATATACCTCTTTAACACTTTCTTCGAATCGAAGGCCTGCTGCGAAGGCTTTGTCAATACCTCCCCAATTTTTTTCTGGAGCTTCTATTGTATGCAAGATAACTTGTCCCCCACGCATAAGCTGATAATTCATAAAAACAACAGCGTGCTCCATTTCTTCCAAATACATATTGTAGAAGAATCCTTGGCAACCTGGTAATGCAACATCAGTTCGACCAAAGAAGGCAGACATAGAAAGATAAGCGTAACTTGCATTAAATTCTGTTAGAATTTGTTGATTTATAGCTTTTTCGATATCCTCGTGAAATTGGTGTCTTCCAATTTTATTCTGATTTGGAATGGTGAAACAAGTTGAAAATGTAACATGATGAGGGGTACATACGTTCAGTCCAATTCGACGAGAATTCAACAAATTTGCCTTCTCATTATTTTTCGTTGAACTTTTCTTGTTACCAATATATTTAAAGTGCTTAGTAGGAATATTTTTTAGTTTACTGAGTATAGCATCTCTAGAATTTCGAGGAAAAAAAATTTTTCTAAGGGACCCCATACCTGCAATTTGCTAATTGTACTGTCGATGACTAGGAACTAATCATTATGACAATAACATTTTCAATCCAGCCGTCATTTTGATTTACTTCAAATCATGTCAAAACAATCACTGATTCAACCATAAAGGACCAATATCTTGGATTGTGCAAATGAAATAAGAATTTGTCCATCAACGAATTTAATCTCACAAAAAATTATTTGATAAAAAAATTCAACTTGTTTACACACTCAATCAATATACATACATAATGTACAAATCAAGAAAATTTTATAAACCAAAAAAATTTCTATTTTCATACATTAAAAAAAATGGAATAAAATATAAGAATATATATACAAATCGAACACAATAATATCGTACTATGTTTAGTGTAAAAGACAGAGCACTCGATTTCAGTTCAATTGGAAGCAAAAATAAATATATCTCACGGCAGCAGAAATCCAGTTGATATTTATTCTGGTTTGGGATAATTCTGTCCTGGGCCACAAATGCCTCCACTGCCTGTTACACTAATTACACGTGCTTGTTTTCAATCTCATTCAATTTGTATATATCCACATCTTTCACTAGTGATTTATAAATATTTAACTATATACAATGTTTACAAAAAACATAGATTTAAAACATTTGTGAAATAGCTGAAAAACTTGTACAATGCTCAGTTCAGTCACCCTTTTTACAGTTAAATACATGTTTTAATTTCCTTAGTATATTACACAAAGTTTCAAAGTTTATTGCACGCAATAAATGATTATCATCAAAATCACCTTTCACAGATATTCATTCAAAAAATTATAAATTTGCAATGCCTTTTGCAATTGAGTTCACTACTATTTTTTTGTTCCTGGAAATCAGTGAAATCCATATCACAATAAAAATATATTTACACAGAGACAAAAATTATATATTGGTCTCTAAAATTTTGAATTATGAATGGATTCGATTAAAATTTCCGACCTTCTGTGGTGAATGATATTTAGATATTAGTTGTAGGATATTGGTTGTTACATTAATCATCAGTTGGGTCCATTCTTTAGACTGTTTGACAGAAAGGTAATTTCTTATCCACAAAAATAATTCACAGAATGATTTCACATTAAAAAATTCAGTAAGTTTTCAAAACAGGTATATCTGATTTCAATTTAACCTGTCCTAAACCTATCTGTATATGCTTCATATAAATTTCCACATGATTCTCAAATACTTCCTGACTTTTACTGCTCAACTTTCGCTTTATTTGTTCCATTGTTCCCTGTAAAACTTGAAGTTCGTAGGCATTCTGGTCTGAATCTGCTAAACTTTTTACCTGTAACATCAAGGCTGTTAAATCTGTGATTAGGTCATAGATTTGTTCATTGGCCATTGCTTTATCTGAGGAACTGTTATGTCTTTGAACCAATTCCATGGCATCTTCTCTACATTTTTCCCGTAGGTGACTAGGTACCAACATAGCAGCTACACTTGGTTCCGGAGCAATTTCATGACAATAACTTTGTATTTCATCTAAATAGATTTGAAGATCATGATTTAATTTTTCCAGATCGGTTAAGATGCTAGCATACTCTCTCTGAAAATCTTCAGTAATTTCAAAATCATATGATTTTTGTTTTTCGGCTTTGGAATTCAAAATTCCCAAAGCTTTGACCTTGGATTTTTTGGTATTTAGGATTTTTGTCACCAGTACCATTTTTTCCAATAATTTCACAGGAAATCCACCAATTTTTGTATCACTATGGGGGATAATAGGTCTTTCCAACGTAGTTCCTGATAATAATGGATCTTTCTTATTTTTAATATAAGTCGGTGTCTTTGTAATTGGTGAAAAAGGAGATAAAAATCCATTTCTGGGTCTGAATTTATTCTGAAAACTTGACAATGATAAAGTTTCTGGAGGCTCATTGGATAAAACTTCATAATCTGGAACAGAATGTGTTCCCAATCCTTGACGTTCAAAAGTTATTCTATAAGTATTATTAGAAGTATCTACAGCATCCACACTACCAGTAAACAGTCCATCCTGTGGTCTTCTCAATCTAGCGGTAACTTTGGTCCCTATTACCAACTGCATAGGAATTTCCAAAGGCAAATCTTTGAAACTTGTTAAATCTGTTGCTTTCCGCTGTTGTAATGCTCTGATTTTTTTACGTTTTTTTTCTAATTCTAATCTTTCCTCATTGAAGAATGCTTGGGAGCATCTTCGAGGTTTACCCATCATTCTTCGAATTTTGGTCCATTCAACCCTTGTTAAAAATTTAGTTTGTAATTCTGGAAAAGATTCCTTGAGACATATGCTAAAATCATTTTCACCAGAAAAGAGGCAGTTATCTATATCACTATAAAACCATTCGTAACATACCCACTTATGTGCTTTGGGGAGCTTCAGTAGATTTCTCAATCTAAGACCGATTTTTTGTCCAATTTTTCTGTCTGGGCTCAGTAACGTAGGTAATGGAGCATTACTCACGAGTTTTTCCTTGACCTTTTTCTGTGGACTTTTTGGACTTTCTTTATATTGTTTTGAGGGGGTTAGATTTCTTGTTTTCTTAGGTGTTGATGAAACTTTTTGCCTTTTGGTTGAAGGAACACGATGGTGAGGGGTATTTACTAATTCATCATCATAAAAAAGCTTATTCTTTTTACGAATCCTAGCAGGCATACCTCTAGCGTTCAATACTTGTTTGGGAGTAGTAACAACAGTTTTTGGGGGTTGGACAGTACCTACTCGTTGCAAACCAAGAGCTGCCGGTCCTAATATTGGTTCATCCCTTTCTTCTTCTTCATCCATGATATCATTGTTAGAATCATCATCATCCAATATTTCTTCCTTAACTTTAATGTGGATGTTCATTTTTTGAATTTTTCAATCTAACTGGATCATTAAAATATACCTAAAATTGAACAAAAGTTAATAAAACATACCTGATTCGTTTGATTGTAGGGGACAAAGAGTTCGATTATTGATCACGTTCACTAGAAAATTTTGATGAAAGGAGAAACAAGTTGCGTAAACAATTCATTTTTAAATTTGGTGACATTATATTCAAATTTCAAACGAATAGAGGCCATCGGAGAAAATTGTTAATTCTAACAAGAACGTGCCCTTAAAAGGCAAGAAATTAGGATAATAAATCTTATACCTACTAGATTTATATTGAAATTATTCAAGATTATCGTTAAATTCTTTTAAATAGCAGGTATTTTGGAATATCTTGGACATTAATTACTTTCAAGTTGGTCAGCCATATTTGATAACAAAGGTGGGGGATAATGGAAATACAAAATGCGCGCCCAGCGCCACACTTAATTTCATTAACCGGCATCTTTAACTAATTTTTTTTAACCAAATAACGCATTTTCTGGAAGAGAACTATTAAAAAATCATAAAATAATTACTGTTCATTTAATTTCAGTGTCGCTTATCAGTTTATTTTCAAATTTCATATTTGCAGTAAACTGTGTTGCGCATGTCTCAGACAGCTACTACAATGAACAGTTGAATACGAAATCGATTAAGGATATTTTGAATTTTATCCGTATATAAATGATGGAAATCATAATGCTTCTTTTAATTATAATTCATAAGAGCGTGCAAGAGGCTTTTCAGAATGAAAATGCGGAAAATTGTAGAGAGAGAAATCGTTTGATAACTAGTCAAAACGGTGACCTCTATGCTTTAGTTGATGCAACTGTTGGAGAAAAACTAATAATGCAATGCCACTATTGGTACGTAACTACGTAATCAGTTAATAAGTAATTGATAAGGAACACAAAGAAATTTATTCATGAAAATATCTTCGGCATAATTAGAAATAGAATGAGAACTATGATGGCAATAAGTCATTTTTTATCATTTTACTTTTCTAGCAAAGAAATGGATGATACTAGACCAAAAATTTGGTATACAGTTGATGTTTTCGGGAAGTCTGAACCTAAGGAAGTAGAAGTAACGATGCGAAATGATCTTTCCAGCAATAAAATACAATTAACCTCTGATCATAGCTTGATTATTTTGAATTTCACCAACAATGATACAGGAGTCTATTTCTGTATTGGAGTTGAAGAATTAGATACTGAAGATAAAATCAATTATCTCGTTGATGGTAAGAAAACAATGTTGAGAATATTTGGTTGATTTTGAATTTCTCTTTATGGAATACTACAATCAGAGACATAATATAATGTTCAGAATTATAATAAACATACCTCTCATTAATCCATGTAAATAATACAGAATATGTTGAACGTTTCCACAAGATATTCAAGTAAGAATTCACAATCTATTATTTGTTCTGAATGGTGTTTATAAATTTCAGGTTTTAAATATGATTTTTCAAATTGAACATAAAAATTTGATAGAACCTAACCTCTTCACTTCGAAATGTTTGCCAAGCTGATTCATGGACCATAGAATTATGTCGAAATCACGATAATTTTTTTTGCATCGTGGTAGAAATCAAGTTTGTACCAAATCAACATTCTAGGCATAATGCTAATCCGTAATTAACCTTTGTCATTTAAATAGATACTTGCCTACATCAGCACATAATTTCAGATTCAAGTATTTGAGTGCCTAATGACCATGTTGTAAGTAAAGTGACGTCATCATTGGTAAATACTATGATGTAAAAAACATGGTGTGCTCATCTGAAAAATGAGTGACGTCAGCTAGCAGAAAATACAAAGAGTAGTGTATTCTGTGCAAATTCAAAGCACAGAATATACAACTCTTTGTATTTTAATCTCGCTGACGTCACTCATTTTTCAGATGAGCACACCAATTTTTTACATCATAGTAAATACTATCACAGATGAGCAAATGAGCACACTATGTTTTACTTACATCTTACATCATGCTAATGACCATACACAAGATGGTAATGAGGGATAACGAGATAGAGAATTGAGTGTATACATGTAAATAATACATGGTGTCTTCAAGTACATCCTTCCCCTAAATGGCGTCAACTGCGTGTTTTTAAATGCATAGTTACATGTACATGAAGATATTGTTATTTTATGCTTAACACCATTTTCGTGAAATCAGGAATCAAATAACTTTTGAACAGAGTTTGGGGAAAAATATGTAGAATTTCATGTTATTTTCCCTCGGTATTTTCCTCGAATATTGTCATTCTATGATGAGTGTAGATGCATACAATCTTTGAATAAATAAGCATAGTACATGATGTAAGCAAAACATGGTGGGCTCATCTGTGATCGATTTACCAATGATGACGTCACTTTTTTCATTCGAATTCAAAGTACAGATAATATATTTCCTTGTATTTGAATCTTGCTGACGTCACTTTTTTTCAGATGAGCACACAATAATGGATTTCAAGCGATGGACCAAAAGCTCCGGTTATAGTTGCGGTAATCCACACTGACATATAGGCAAAGGATTATCTGTCAATGTGGATAACCGCATTTATAACCGGAGATTTTGGTCCATCGCTTGAAATCAATTCATGTTTTTTGCATCATGGCACAGTATACATGAATCAATTTCAAGCGATGGATCAAAAACCCTGGTTATAGTTACGGTTATCCAAAATTACATATAGGCAAGGGATAATCTGCCAATTTGGATAACCGTAACTATAACCGGAGCTTTTGGTCCATCGCTTGAAATCGCTTATGGTGTGGACAGTGTGGACACTGACATTATTTTGGGTCGGAAATCTGGTCCAAATGTTGTCAAAATATAGCGGAATTGTTCTACTTAGGTTTTCGCCGATGGATGCCGGCATCGAGAAATCTGCCATGTAAAATCTGAAATATTCACGGAGGTTACCGACATGTCATAACAAAATTAGTCAAATCAGAGCTATTTTTTATTTTTTTTTGCATAATTGATGTTGTGGACATTTCGCTGCAAATGCGATCGGGAGTTCATGTTTTAAGTACATCGCATGCGAGCTTTTAGTCGCAAAGTTACTTCACAGATACTCCCAAGTTTGTTGGGGTTCGCAGTTAGATTTTCCGATTGTTCTATATCTGACTCATGATGTAAGCAGAAAATGGTGTGCTCATCTGGAAAAAAGTGACGTCAGCAAGATTAAAATACAAGGAAATATATATTCTGTGCTTTGAATTCGAGTGAAAAATTTGACGTTATCATTGGTGAAACGGTCATAGAGGAGCAGATGAGCACACCATGTTTTACTTTTACATCATGATCTGACTCCTCTCACTAGAGTCAGCACCTTGTCGCGGTGTGAGGGCTTTTGGTACTGCAATGAGTCCTGAACCTTAGCGACTGGAACTCCGGTTCCTGGTAGGGTCACCACCCATGTTGAGAAGGTTGAAGATGAGCGGGAAACTAGGACTGACCAAGAATCCACATGGCAGGACCAAACCCAAGTCCTGTCATTCCTCACCAATGGTAGCAGACCAAGGCAGACATGCCCTATCTGCTCCCATCCTCCCACTCCTGACTTGTTAGGAGATATCCTTTTTGTCTACAAAAACCTACCTCCCACCCCCTTCCTTCCCATCTATCTTCCCGTCTTGGTCTCCTGTCCCGGCTGTAGTCTCGTGGCCAAGGGATTGCACCAGGAAAAACGATGCCAGATGGAACCCCGGGCATACCTTGGGACCATTCTGTTATACCAACGCTTCCTGGCTGTCTGTGGTCATGTCTCGCGGGCCAGCGAAATGAGGGGGGTCTTGGCTTAAAAACCTGGACCGAGAGGAAACAACCTCATCAAAAATTCTAAATCCAAAGCGGGAGACCAGGCTGAGGGATGCGTGGCTTGATAGAAGACTAGTCTCTACTGGTTTCGACCTTGGAGCACCGGGGGGAACTCCATTGTATAAACCCCTTACCTCTGCAAGCGGCTCTAGGTTAGTTTCTCGAAACATTGAAAGATCAACGTTCCCTTCTATGATTGGGGAATGAAAGAACCGTGAATCGAATGAATGAATGAATCACGGTTTAGCACATAGGCGTAGTATTTAAATATAGGGAAATATTATGATTTAAAACCGGGTACAGTACACTATATCCCTTGTCTAAGGTCACGACCCGGCAGAGACCCCATTCAAAACAGGTAGATAGATCATCGGCTCCTAACTTTAGTCTAAGGCTCCAACCCTCAGTATTAGATTCTCAACAATCGACAATCGATGAGATTTGCGGTTTGATATTGATTTTTTTGCATATTATATCCTCCAACTTAATTTATCATATAAATGCTCATTATTTTTTATATTCACGCTTATTTCAAACTGTCAGTACGAAAGATTTTGGATTTCGATTGAAACCAGTAACGGATATCCACATGTTGACGAGAATCGTACTACGCAAACCGAAATTGATGGAAACCTCCGATCAACCGAATTTTTTGGAAATCTGCATTATTTTAAATTGCGCTACTTAATTCGCGTTCTGCATGTAAAAGTGTTATTCAGTTATAAAACAGTATTTATTGAGATTTCAATGTTTCAAATGAATTTTTGCATGGAATTGGTTTCTGTGTTCTGGAAAACCAATGATTTATGAATAAAATAAAAGTTTCATTCAAGATTGAATGAGCTTCATGAAAAAATTTAATATTAAATGCCGTTATCCGCAGGGTGCTTTCTATAAATAATAATTTGATCCGATTTTCAGTAGTTATGTTTAAGATATTGGGAGAGAAAACCCAAAAATATTTAATCTGAACTACTTACGATTATGAAATTGTCAAGAACATCGATGGGGCATTTGCAAATTGTGTTTATAAAATAATAACGCATCCACTAAAAATTTCTCGATATGTGCTGAAAATTTGGTAATCAATATTTTCATCTCCTTTTAGATGTATGATTCTGGATAAAAAGTAAACTGATTATTCTAGTGAATTCCCATCTTAGAACTGAATGCGATGATGTCATTTTCGACATTATTGGAAATTTGCAGCGTTTTTCCTTATAACTCAGGAACCACTGGTCGGAAACCATCCGGGTGAGGTTTTTTTGGTTTAGTTTTGCAACAGTAATCAACTTTCAGAGTTCCATGAAAATTCGGTGGTAAGCTTTTGAGAAATAATTTTTTCCCCTCAACCCCCCATTTCGAGCCCTTAGGGTACACCGATTCTGCAGAAAAGCTTCGAGGATCAATCCCGAGCGACACACGATTTTTCTACCAAGTTTCACTGATTTCGGTTCAGTACTTTCTGAGAAAAGCCCCGGACAACGGACGGTGGACGGACGGATTTTTTTTTATTAGTTTATTCAAATCTACATACTCCAAAACGTAAACTGTGAAATTTTCAGGGGGGGTCAAACATTTTTTTTGTTGGTCGATCACTAAGGTTTATTATTTGATTTTATCAAATAATAAACCAATATTATTTGATTTTATCAAATAATAAACCAAAACATGGTGTGCTCATCTGCAAACCAAAGATTTAATCTTTGCTGCAAACTGAGTGACGTCAGGCAGTTGAAAATACAAGGAATTATATATTCATTGCTTTGAATTAGCATGCAAATTCAACCCATAGAATATATATTTTCTTGTATTTTCAACTGCCTGACGTCACTCAGTTTGCAGATGAGCGCGCACCAAGTTTTTACATATCATGTCTACTCCTATGAAATTATATATTCATTGAATATTGATTCTTCAACCGCTTTTGAGCAATTAATAGTATCTGTAAACGAAGAAAGTGAGTTATAATAACTCACTATTAATATAGCGGAAAAAAAGCCTAGTCAGCAGCCTTTACGCGCCAGTTCGATTTCATGAATTCGGCTGCCATAATTAATCTCTTCACATCTGGGCTAACCGCTGATCGTAAACACAATAAGTACCGAGAGAATCTGCTCTGAGACTCAATAATTGAAGAGCAGGTTTGGGGTTTAATTACGAACTCCAAATTCTTGAAATCCATCCTGTGATCCTGTAGATGTACCTACTCTTGCAATGCAAGTTATCGGATTTATAGATATTTTTTGAGTTATTTTGGAAATTATTAATAATGACACATCTCCCAAGATAAATATCCGATCCAACTCCGAAATTTGATACAAGTACTGTTGTTGAATAGTGACCTCGAGGTCTGTGCCAAACTCCATGGCAAGGTTATGAAAAGTTTTCGAAAAAACAATTTTTTCAATAGAAATCTATCATTTCTATTGAAGAAGTTCAATTTTGACAACCTCACTTCTTTTCGGAAAATCTGGCAACTTATAGTTCTCCGGGTAGTTGCTAGGCACCGCTACCATACGGCACGACTTTTTGGCTTCACTTGCTTGAACAACGTTTCTCCTCTATCTCTAGGTATTTGAAAACTCAATGCTATTAGATCAACACCCAACATGAAATTTCGCACCTAATTGCGCGTTGGTATTCTTCAGCTGCTTATTACGAAGTTTCAATGTGTCCATGAAGTTAGCACCCACCTTTTCGAAAATAAAGTTGTTTTTTTGCATACGTTTGTAACTTGTTGGTAACTATTTGTAACACCAACATTTTCGTTTGTACCTCAAGGACTGGTAGAAAAAATCACATTCGGCTGAGTGCTAACTTCAGCGGTATCCACTTTTTGATTTTTTTCGAAAAAAATTGAGTTTGACGATGCATCGTTTGTTACTATTATTGGCAACACAAAAATTTTGGTTTGTAACCATGCCCATGAGCCCATGGTAGAAAAATGACACCCCAAAAATGCGAAGTTGTAAGGCACATTAATTATATGTCTATGTGTTTCCTTTCCTTTCCCTTCGAAATACGATGCAAAACTGATTGAAGCAAAGAAGCTGTCTTGTTATTTTATTGACTCACTTGTTTGTAAACAAGGAGACATAATCCATATATATCATTTGGACTGATTCAGAATTACAGCATAATTATTATGACCTGCATTAAGCACTTCTTCACATTAATGAGAGTCCTTGATTTACTTATTGAGGCGCATATTTTTCCAGAAATTCAAGTAAACCTAGAATTAATATAATATAATTATTATTATGATATAGTTCAATTATAATATAATATATAATAATAATACCTAGGTATTTATTCATTTTGATCCACCAAGCAACACACACTAAAATAACATCGAAATAATCCTCTTAGGAACGATCTGAAGCACGATTTTGTGACCTAAACGAAAAGTTCCTATACTCAAGAAATCTGATACAAAATAATAATTCCTTCAAATTTCGTAGCTCTGCTTAATAAATATTCTGTCTTCACTTCATTCCTACGGTTTCCATTGGGAACTGCTGCGAAGATGCCAGCGCCCTAACGGTTAAATTTGGAACCTGTCCAAGCTAGTAGTTTTATGTAAACAAACCTTAGAACTTAGAAATGTGGTGGAGAACGAATATCTCTTAAGCAGAGCTAGAATATTCAAAGAAATTATTAGAATTTTGTGTAATATTTCTTGGGAAGTAACTTTTCGTTTGGATCACGATATAAAATCTTGCTTTAAATCGTTCCTGGAGGATAATTTCGGTGTTATTTAAATGACTATTGCTTGGTGGATCAAAATGAATCAATATCTAAGTTTACTTGAATTTCTGGAAAAATAGGCACCTCAATAAGTTATTTAAGGACTCTTATTAATGTGAAGAAGTGTTGGAATGCAGTCTATATTATGTGATTAATCTAGAATCAGTCCAAATGATCAGACTTGTTCTTTATGTTTACGCACGTGTGAATCAATAAAACGAAAACAGCTTGTCTTCTTTAGTTCTTTTGAGTCGTATTTCGAATGAAAAACAAACAAGTAGACATATGATTGATTTTAATTATTATTTTCATATTACAGCAGCTCATGATACACATACAAAATGAAAAATATCACAGCTGGTTCAACCTAACTAAATAGAAATGAAAAATATTAATATATTTATATGAATTTAGCATAACAACTACAACAATTTATCTAGTTTTTTTCAGGTTTTCAACCATATCACTCTTATTGCATATGATTTTGTGTAGTATGTGCAGAAGTGCTCGGTAGTTTCTCTGCAGTATTTTTCGTCAAAATTCTCTTATTTTCATTTACACCTTAAAACATCTGGACATGAAATTGTTTCGAGATGAATACATTGTAATTTCCCTTTATGAAAATAAACATCTTCAAAGAAATGCAGTGAACATACTTTCATGTATTTCGTGACCTGTTTTACAATCTTCAATTTCTGAATCTAGACCTTTCTTCAATCATTGAGTTACCTGCCAAATGCTGTTTCCAAATAAACATTACTTTCATTTGGCTTTGGAAAAAATGAAAACTTGAGGCAGTAGATGATCCTTTCTTCTTTGACCATGAATAACATTGATTTGAGGCACACAACAACAATCATTTCGGAAGGATGCCATTTCGAATTGATACAATTGAAAATTTTAATCGGAAACAAAAGAATCGATTGATGAATATTACAAACACTTTCGGTATACCAAAATTTTAACTCTGAGAACAACACAAAAGCTCGAAAATGAACTCTCAAAGTAAGCAAAATACGTAAGAATAACGGGCACGTCGAAAGACTACTACTATAGCTTGGAAGTGTTCGAATTTCTATCGCCAGAGGGCTTATCGCTTAGCAGTAGTTGCGAATACATAAATTTACTAGCTTGGTTGGACAAGTCCTAAATTTAACCGTCAGGGCGCTGGCATCTTCGCAGAAGTACAGTGACTATATTACCAGGTATCCAGGTAAAATAGTCACTGTACGAATAAGTTCCCAAGTGAGTATGACCAATTTGAATACTATAATTCGTTTACGTCTAAAACAATAAATATTAATATACAAGGATAGAGAAAGAAACTTATTGGCAAATCACGAAAAATTCTGATGCTTATCAGGATTTTTCCGAGATTTGAGAAATATCGAAAAATCACCACTTTATTTCGAATTTTTTTAAATTTCGGTTCATTTTCGAGTAATAAAAATACGCCCTGCGAGCCTATCGGTTCTTGTAGGTCCTTTTTCACCCTCGGTCCGACGAGGAACGTTGCCTCCGGCGATTTCCCCCTCATTCTTTTCCGATTTAGTATAGTGAGTTATAGTAGAGAATTGCTATAACTCACATTGTTTTTTTTACAGATCATATTAATTGCCCAAAAGCAGTTGAATAATGAATATATAATAAGAGTATAGATAACATTATTTCATCTTCTCGCGACAATCGCCTGCAGCTCCCCTGCAAACTTTATCTGCTTGAGTTATCACCAACATTACCACTAGTTGAATAATATACTATTTCGTTCCTTCTTCTATCATTTATGCATTTTCGATTTTATTGTACTCCAGAAAACTCATAATTTATATTTTTTTCAGTTGTGGAGAAAGTGAATATTTCCAACATAGAAAAAGGAAATATTACAGACTGGCTCAAATATCACGAGGATAATATAATACCAATTAATTTTCTGTTCAAAAATTCTCTCAGTCCCGAATATGTTTATATAAGAGAAAAATTGAAATTAGCTTTAGAATTGAAGACTGATTGGGATCCCTGGGGACCTTGTGAGGTGTGCGGAAGATCAAAGGGAATCAAGACCCGAAGAGGTCGCTGTCGCATTAAAAAGGAACATATCCAGCAAACTGAGAATTATAAGTCGTTCACAACAGATGAGATTTTTCTTGTGAAGACTTTTGAAATTTCTTGCAGATCTTTGACCATCAAAAGACTTGTACCTACCATTTTCAATACAACAAAGATCGTGCCTGATTTTACGCAGACTCAAGAGTGTGACGGTATTTGCAATCCTGGTATGAATATTTTTGACATTACTATTTGTCTGTAATTTTCGAATGTTGAGTCCAAATCGATTAGGTTTTGAATTCATTGATCACGAATCCAGTGTCAAAATAGATTCTGACCTGCCGGCCGTAGGCTCAATCACAGCCTTCTTTAATTTCTAGAGACGGCTGTGGCTCAATTAAGCCGGGTCCAGATGAGCGTAATGCGAACGTCGATCGCAATAAATCACAGGGAGTTTTATGGTTCGAAGCAGCGCTTTTTCTGCTCCGTCGGGAATCGATTTTCAACTCGAACGCTGCATTCGAATGTATTATTCGAGGCTCAGCTGAGATCGAGTGCCGTCCAGTCTATTCGTCGAATCGTTTATCAAATTTTATTGTATTCGCCGTTCGAAATACACTCATTTAGACCCCGCTTTACGGGCGTACGGAGAACTCTGGGTCCTTCAAACTGCAAAGGATAGGTTGTGTTTCAGAATACACTTGAGTTGGTTAGTGGGCAAAATTTGAAGGTTATTTCTATGATATTTCAGAAATTGATTGATTGAGTTCAAACATAACGACGAGCAACTTTTTCCATAATTTTGTTGAGATATGTTATTATATTGAGAAAAAGTTTTTCGAAATATTATTTGAAATATATTATGTTCAAGATGCTCTGGGAGAAAATGCTGGATGGAAAACAGGAAAAACAAAAGGTTACAAGTACAGAAAATCTGTCGTTATGGCCGAGGGAGATTACTTGACATTAATTTGCCCCGAGTAAGTGAAATCTACCGCTATAGTTCAAGGGAACAAGACAGTAACCATTTGGTCCAAATAATTTCGGTCTTCTTTCTGATAATAGTCTTATATTCTAGAAAAGCACTGAAGTGAAGTCAGCAGCTTTTGCTAGCTCGTTCAATTCAGTCGAGACGGTTGTCCTTCACGTATTGTCCATGCCAAAAGTATATTTAGCGATGGAAAGATTGTGCGATGTTCTAATTATATTATCCTCATGAAAATATGCATGAGCATTCAAGCTTTAATTTTCCAATTGAGCACTGAATTTCAATTCGATCCAATCTGTATTTTTGGAAATATTGAGGAAATAATATTTTCGATGGATAAATCTACGAAATCATTGGGTGGATTTCACCCATCCAAACGTTCGACGTTCGTAATCAAGCCCCAAGCCTACGCTACAAATATCGGCTTTTTAAGTCTTCTTTCGAAGGTTATGGTTAGACCGGTAAACACAATCATCCTGATGGTAGATCGTTAACAGATTAGCTCCCGAAAAAAAAACTTAGAAACTCGATGTTTGTGGAGTACGTTTGGATCTCAATCACGAATGCCGAAATCTTGAGAACTTGAGAAAATGGTAACATAATAAATAAGACACTTTTAGTCTCAAAATCCGAAAATTATAGACATCGTGACGAAATGATAAAGCGCAGTACCCTAGAACAAGCTCGTACAAACAATCCAAATTCAATACTAGACACATTGTTGAATCTTCTATCTCTCGATTTAAGTCCAAATTATATTATCCGACTGGCTCAGCTCAGTTTCGCCGGCAAGAGGATTTTTCTTTGATGTGTGCCGAAAGTCGTAGACGGATAATATGAATTAGTAGTATTAGTACGTATAAAACCCAGTAAAAGATTCTCTGGCGATCGAGTCATCGAGCCTCGAGCCGGCGAACGAATCAGTGTCGAGGCCCGAGGTGAACCAACTCGACTCGATACGAAATTACGAAGGCGAATAGCTGGCGAACGGCGAACGCCAACCGCGGAAGGGACCGAGTCGAGTCAGCTCGAGTTGGCCATCATTTCAACTCGAGTAGATCGAGTTGAGAAATTGACGATTCGTCCCATCACTAGTATGAATCGGCCTTTAGAATCCACGGGAGCATCTATTATATATTATACGTAAAAATTTTACCACATGTATATTCACTAACACCTGATCACAATCGGACTCAGGTGATCTGGAACTCCTGGCAAGCTTGTCTAATGCGAGTATTTGATCGTAGAAAAATTTTGCCACAAGTTCCACGTCATCTTGCTCCTTCGATAAATGAAATGTAGGAAACAACACTTTCAAGAATCTTTATTACTTATAAATCATTTGACAGTTGATATTGACTATGAAATTATATATTTTTTTATTTCAAACATTAAATTCAAACGAGTTTACTTGATGAAGGTTATTAAATAAAACAGTACAATTGCGTTAATATGAACACCGAATTGTTTGTATTGACTTCTCTGTAATATAAACAAAGTAGAATCTCGCTAGTATAACCATGTTGTAACTTGTCTATTTTAATCGAAGGAATGAATTCGTTTTCACGATTTATCGTCAGTTATCCATTACCGGTTCGCCCTTTCACAAGTTGGCTCGCATTTTTATTTCACGAGTATACTATAACGATTGTTAAACAATGCTATAACCAAGAAAATGGTGAATGGAAAATTAAGATGAGAAAGCCCAAGTTCTAGAAGACGTCAATAAAGTACTTACTGTTACCTGACCTTACTGGCAAAAAAATATGGAATTGCTAAGCCAACGGTTTGTTCCAGAAAAAACAAGAAAAAAACAAATTCCTGTGAGAGTAGAGTAGTGATTAAGATCGTCCAAAAAATCCATTCTAAAAGGGCGGAAATGCCTGAAATGGAAACCTTCAGAAATATGAACAGTTCCTGTAATATGAAGAAGCCAGAATTTTTTGTTTTCATATTAACGCGATTGTACTGCATATTATAAATACAATTGTTGAAGACAATAAAATGACTTATATCGTAAGATATCAATATCGAAAGATATTATGAAAAGGTATCACAGAAAAATCTGTATTTTTACCCTCTGGGCAAGTGACGTTCGAAAAATATCGATTAAAGTATCCTGCACTCGAAGGTGGGATTCGCAAGATACTCCTAGAAGATGGCACGTTGTACGTAGTTATTCTACAGCGGCCCATCTGAAAGGAGACAAGTATCGAGATTCCCTCTGCGGTTTTATCCAAAGTAAATTGACCTGACGATCAGTAATAACTGTGAAACAGCTGTAGTCATTCTCCTTGGATCCGCTTCTTCGGTGTAGATGTTTTGGTTGATTGGATGATTAGCTCTGATCGAGGTGGAATATTTGTTGATTTATCCGTCACATATTCGTCCTTGTGATTATGTTATATTATTAATACTGGAGGTCTTTCTTTTCCATTAAACCCATTCCTATCTATCCTATATATGATCTCGTAATACCTATTCAAAATTTTATATTCCCAATATTATCAAAAATACAGATTGAATCGAATTGAGATCTACTATTCGATTATAAAATGATAACTTGAAGGTTCATGCAGAACCGTCTTCACAAAGTGAAGATGGGTTTGTCGCGCCCTTATATATATTCGAAATTTTATTATCTCAATATTATCAAAAATACAGATTGGATCGAATTGAAATCTAGTATTTGATTATAAAATGATAACTTGAAGGTCCATGCAGAATATTTCCATCAAGAAGTGAAGATGCGTTTGTCAGGACCAATACGTGAAAACCTGGCCGCTTTCTATTTTTCATTTGATTAGCTAAAGCTTCTCACTTACGCCACATGTCTATTGATGAACCCTGAAAATGTCAAGTCCTAAGTCTTTTCCTCCGAAACTTATCGTGGCAACGGTGTAACGAAGTGATTTCCGTTACTAAGAAATTAATCAATTTGTTTCGTTTATTTCGATAGATTTCCTAGAAGGAATGAAAGAATTATTACTTCAAATCTATTCCGATGCATTTCAATCTCCGACCTATTTTAATTAAGTGATTTTCATCACTTAAGAATTGTCGAATTAATTTTATTTCGTTTCTAGAAATTTCCTATCAAAAGGAATTATTCCATCATCTTTGTTTCGATGCAAGGAATTTGAATGAACCAATCAGGGAACCGTAAAGCATCCTACCCTAGGAGATTTCTCGAAATTTTGGACATGTGACATCCCCACTTTTCCGAAGTTATAAAAGGACTTGTCCAGACGAAATGGAAAACTTTTTGAGAGTATTTCGAGCCGTCAAGTCTAGTTAGATTTTTGCTATTCCCGATTCAATTCACTATTCTGCAATAATTAGTTATTAGCGTTTTTATCGTGTCAGATCCGACAATTATTTCAAGTAAATTTGAGAAGTAATTAAGTATTCAAATTTGACAACCGTATACAGTGAGTGAAAGTGGTGTTTTACCTGGTAAGAACCCTTTGGGCTTTATTCGGCTTTCCGTTTGATTTCTGTATATTTTCCTGTGTTCCATTTCTATTTTCCGTTCAATACAAATCGAGAAATAATATTGCTATATTATTTGGTATTCCGGTGAATAATTTTTGGAGTGTTTTCGGGAACGTTGTGGGAGACATTACCTGCAACCTTAGTTCAATTGCCCTCCCATAGGGGTTGAATTGAGGTGGTACTGTACCCAAGTTATCCTCGAATTATCTGGTTGTACCCGACGCTCTGGGCCAAGCACGGGCGAAAGATACAGGCTGTGATTCGAGTTTGAATTAGCGAGACGTTTCTGAAATATCCGGTTTATTCGTTTCGTATGTTGGAGTACTGCCGTTATATTTTAGCTGATTATTTTTGTAGTGTTTTCGGGAACGTTGTGGGGGACATTACCTACAACCTTAGTTCAATTGCCCTCCCATAGGGGTTGAATTGAGGTGGTACTGTACCCGAGTTATCCTCGAATTATCTGGTTGTGTCCGACGCTCTGGGCTAAGCACGGGCGAAAGATACAGGCTGTGATTCGAGTTTGAATTAGCGTAACGTTCCCGATAGTCCCTTTTAGATTTACGGAGTGCTCTGTCGTCACGGCCTTGTATTTTGGTTAGTCATACTCGACAGTATTTTGGAGTAGGTCGACATTATTTCCGGATTTTCCTCGATCTAGTTCGCCGTGGCGTTTATAAATTGAAGTGGGTGCGCCCTTCAGGCCGCACACTCAGCGTTTTTTTGAGACATTTGGACCAACTTATTTTCTTGGAACACAGGTCAATACCGTAGTCAAAGCCGGCCCTGTCCGTTTACTGCTTTCTCACTTGTATTTGCTCATTATATGCTCTCATTGTCCGTCATTCACCAATTTACCAATACCGTCATTTTTCACCGCTTTTACCTCCTGCTCTGCTCGCTCATCTTATTTCTCACTACCGTTCACCGTTCTGCTTATTTCAAGATTACATATTTCTGCTTTGTTAACATCTGACTGTACATTATTTCATTGCTTTGATCATTTCTTATATTGTGTAAATAGTAATTTTGTTCATATCATAATAAGTTTAGACACATTGACAATCCACATCAGACTGCTCTTGGTGTAAATATAATTGTGGTCAACAGAGTAAGTGACACCGTGAAAGTTTTGTAATATATCTGTACATATATAGTGTGAGTTTCATTCCTGTGATATTGGTCTTCTCTATAAACAAAGAAATTACCACCAAGCAATCGCTAAGACCTTAGATTGCACCGAACCCTTCTCCAACTGTGTAAAGGCTACCTGGGAAGGACAGAGAAGTGTACGACAAGGAATTGCAACCTTGGACCAAAATTTGCAACTGGCGCCCGAGAAAATAAATCAAAACCGTTTAGTCACACAAGCCCGAGAAAAGGTCGTCACACGGCTAGCTGGACAGACGAAAATGATTGAATTTCACCCGAATTCCTCATCGGTGAGTCCGAAATGAGTAATCCAGAATTCGTAACTGAGTAATCTAGAATTCGTAAATTACAAACCTTCCGGCGGAATGATTGAACTGTTGTGCACTATAACAAGCGGGTTGAAAAAATAGCTCATTACTATCAATACTCTCAAATTGTCAACTGTTGGACGGAAAAATTGCAGGACATATCTTTATTACTCTCATCACAATACTTGAATGATGATGAATGATGAACATATTTCGAAAATTACATATTTTCAGGTCAACTTTAGACAATGAAATCATTTGGAAGAGAAACGGCAAACTACTAAAGAGGGGAGAATACGTGAAACCTGAGAAGAAAGATGAAGAACCCAGAATTTTGGTTGATACTTTTAGTACACTGTATCTGGTTGAAGTGAAAGCTACAGAAGAAGGAAACTATACCTGCATTGTAGACGGCATTCAGATGCAGCAAGTCATAGTTTTCATTTCTTCAAAATCTAAAGTTCTGACGAAATGTAACGTAACTTTTCTGGTCTTTGAGGTATAAGGGGTAAAAGTACGTGGTTTTGAGTTTTAAACTCAGTTTGGGGTTGGTGAGAGTAGCTCGTGTACGTTTTGTGCCGATATGAGTTTTCATTATAGTCGCATTGATGGAGACATTTGGAATTTCTTTAAAATTCTAGAAAAGCACTGACGCGAGATCAGGAGCTTGTACGCTTTCGTTCAAATTCGAAGCTATTTCCTTACGAAATTTTAGACAAACCTTCATGTCGTCATTTTACAAACAAGTACCAAATTACAGTTAGATCACATCTGTATTTTTGGAAACGTGGGCGGCGGTAGTTCAGTGATTAAAACTCATACCCCATGATTGTTAATTCTGTGGTTCAAGCCCTTGACCGGGAAAGAATTTTTTGGTTTTCGGGGGCCAGCCAAACATTTGCTGTTGAGTAAACAATTAACAGTGCTGTTCCTAACGTGGCGCAACGAATTGGTATCAAAGCCTGCACAAAGCACACCCGGTCTCCTCACTTGCACCAGAATTTAGCTTCTGAGGGGTTCCACAGTGGAACTTGGGAGAATTGGCAAAAATACAAACAGATTGGCAGAATAAAATTTTGAATGAACATATCTACGAATTAATTGGGCGGATTTTACTCATCCACGAATAGGACTTTTAATTGAAGCCCAAACCTGTTCTGAAAATATGGTGTATCGTAAATAAAGGGTGTTTCAAATCGCGCGTTTTTTTCAATAATAAATAAAACACATAATTTGCATTCATTTTCAAAACTTTTTATAGGTAATTGAAGTATCATTTACGACATTTATATACGGAAAATAATATTTGTCAAATGACCCCCTCTTGCAGCTCTACAGACGTCCACTCTTCTGTTGAAATTTTCAATCACATTTTGACATATTTGAGGCTCTATCTCACTAATGACACGAATAATTTCATCCTTTAGTTCAGGAATCGATTGTGGATTATTTTTATAGACCTGGCTTTTCACATAACCCCAAAGAAAATAGTCCATCGGTGTCAAATCACATGATATTGGTGAAAATGTGCCTCATCGGAAAACATGATTTTTTGAGAAAAATCAGCTGGTTGCTCATTGATGAAATTGACAAATGAACGACGTTTTAAATGATCTAATGGCTTTAGTTCCTGTGTTATTTGAACCTTATGTATGCCTTTAGAGGTGAATCCTTGTGTAAAATACGCCATGTTGTGGACCCACAAAGTCCAACTTGTTGTGAACGTCGTCTAGTGGACATTCCAGGATCTTCAGCAACACTTTCACGAACCAAATCAATATTTTCTTGTGAACGACCGCTACGACTGTATTTTTCACTTTTTTGATCTTCCACCGAACCGGCCTCTTGAAATTTTTCAATAATTCGACCAATAGTGCTTTGAGAGGGACGATTATGTAAACCATAAAATTTACGTAATTTTTAAAAACACTTAAAAACAGAACGCTGATTTTCATAAAATAATTCAACAATTTGAACGCGTTGTTGTATCGTGTACGAATCATTTTTATGAAGGTCATACATCACACTTCTCAATTGTCAAAATACCCAGACGAATTTAGTGCGCCATCTATATTTCAGTTAATCTAAAAAAAACGTGCAATTTGAAACACCCTTTACATTGAGAATCAATTCACAAAACCGTAATTTGTAGAGCCGCCAATAGTTTCTCAGATATATGCATTCGAAATATCATTTTGTCAATATTTCGGAAAGTTCTTTCGAAATATTTCCGATTGCATTGAAATTCAGTATTTGTGGAAAAATGATGGCGTGAATTCTAATGGAAAATTTCATTCTAGAAAAACGAACGAAATAATCATGAGAATTACAAGCTGGAACCAACTAAAATTTCAACCTACCAGATTTCAACTACCCAGATTCACCGTAAGGTAATAAGAATATATATGAAACGATATGGACGGAATTGACATTTAGGTAAAGAAATAAAATATATTCGAATTGTGGTTAAATTTCCATTACTTTTGCGATTTGCAAATTATATCAATCGATAGATTTCAACAAAAAATCTAATATTGCGATGATGAATTCTGTTGTTTTGCTAAATTTAAAGTTTCGATTTTAGGTAGTGATATTTTTAAGTACTCAATGTTACTTTTTATTAGGTCCAGTTTTTGTTTTCATCATAAAATAAAATAATAACTCGCAAAAGCAGTTGCGACAGGCCAGCTAATATCTAAATAATCAAAGTACGTAGTCTTACCCTTTACCCCGATTCAACCCATATTTTAGAATCATACGAGAGCTGCTGTAGAATATTTATTATTTCAGTGTTTATCAGATACATGCTTTACCTGGGATTTGTGATGTCTCTTACTTCATCTTGTTATTTTGGAGGCCTTCTTATAGCTTGCCGAAGACGTTATACGTTCAAAACTTACGCAATGCTCAGAGATGAAGCAGGGGAATCGGGTAGAGAGGAGGATAGTGAAGACGAAGATGAATAAATTTGAACACTTTCATTGGTTATATTTGTCCGTTTAATATATATTTGAAAGAATCGTAGATTTTTTTATGAGTATTTTGAAGCTGTAAACTTGATCTCTAAAATGAATAAAATCACCCTGGAAATATTAGCTCTAGGATAGATTATAGAGGAATGAAAGAGCAATGAATGAACAATTTTTCGTTACCTGATATATTTTAACCCCTAATTCCAGAATATAATTATTGGACTTCATGCCGACCAAAGAGATTTTGTGAAAAGATTTTTTCTTGAAAATTTCTGCACGCCTGTAAAGAAGATACAAAAACCTTGTCAAAAAAGTATCGCATGCCCTACTTTCCCTGTTCAAAAAATTTAGAGGGTTGATGGGGATGGCACAGGGTGCAACAAAAATCCTTCAAAAATGCATATAAATACAGTAAAAGTGAAACAAAAATTGACCTGTTTCAGGATTTTGTTGACAAATATTTTTCTTTAGAGAAAATGAATTTGTTCCATAATTTTGATGCGCAATATACAGGGTCTTTCACGAGGAACCTCACCCATATTTATACGGGAAACTACTGAACGTATTTTCATGAAATTCAGCACTTATAAGTATTTCACGATGCTGATGAAATCTAAAATATTTTCAAGGCATGAGCACCCCCGGTTTTTCCGGAAATGACGTCAACTTCCGTTTTTCAAATTAGAACACCATTTTTTTATTGCAGAAATAGATTCCTTAGAAAATTTCAATTCATTTTGATGTAACATTTTTCAGTTTTGGTTGGAAAATTCTCTCTGAGCGGGAAAATTCGAAAAAAAAATCGAAAATAGAGCTCCGCTGAAACAAGAATAACTTCGAGGTTTTTGGATGGAAAATTTTCATTTTTAGGATTTTCCAAGATGTAGGATTGATGTATCCACTTTAAAAATCGAAATCGCGATTCATGATACAGGGGGTGAAAAAATCGCTTTCAAAGTTAGGGATGACAAAATCGTGAAAAATCAATTTTTTCGAATTAGAACCCCATTTTTTTATGGAAGATATTGAATCTACGTCAAAAAATAATGTGAGTGTATGCATCACACCCTTGCCCTAAAGTGGATATTTTCTGAGTTATTCACAAAAAACTGTTTTTCGTCTTGAATTTTCAGCTATTTCTTTTCCCTTCACGCCAAAAAGATGACATTTTCGGGAACTGTTACTTAAACCATGTTTTAGATTTTACTACCCTAATATGCAAGAGAAAAAAGTTACAGGTTGTTCCTAAATAGATGGCGAATTTGGATTCGAATTTGTATCGGAAACCTCTTTATTTCAACTAATCGGCCATCGGTTTTCTCTCCAGTGATAAATAAATAATTCCTTATGAACCATATGCAAAAACTTACCATGTTTTACATTATTTTTTTTTAATGATAGATATCAATAATTACATCTGCCAAATTCCTCTTTATTAAGTAGCATTTTGTGTTTACTATTGATTTGGTGATAATTCGTATTAAGTTATGAAATCGATCACTATGCCTAATTTTACCAATGAAGATTATTTAAATCTCATTCTACTTCATGGAGAATGTAATAAAGTTGTAGATAGAACGATTCGACTGTTCATTGAGAGGTTTCCTGACCGACCCAGACCAACGAGAGATACCATTAACAGAACCATGACAAACTTGAGAAATGTCGGATCTTTCGTTAAAAAAACTACACACAGAGAAAAAAGTGTAGTAGAAGATGAGAACAACGAAATTACAGTTCTTGCATATTTTCGTGTGAATCCTCAAAATTCTCTCAAAGATGCCGAGATTGATCTGGGATTATCTCAATCGAGTGTTTGGAGAATATTAAAAAAACATAAAATGCACCCATATAAATTCAATAGGGTACAGCATTTGAAGGAAACTGATTTCGTCAGGAGAACAGAGTTTTGCGAAGCTATGATGATTCGATTTCAAGAGAATGACAACTTTTTGGACTGTATAATTTGGACAGATGAATCTAAATTCACAAAGAATGGTTCTTTCAATAGGCATAACAGTCATTATTGGGATGAAGAGAACAACCACCACTTCAGACAATGGAACTTTCAAGAGACCTGGAGTTTCAATGTTTTTTGCGCCATCAAAAATAATGCAATTCTCGATGTTCACATTTATGATGGGACTTTAACTGGTAAGATAGAACACTACACATGTTTGCATTATTTAAAGAATGTTCTCCCTTAGGAGATAGATATTCTGACATATTGACTCAAATAATTGAGCCGCTAGTACAGAACCATAATGACTTATGGTATCAACAAGATGGCGCGGCGCGCCTCCACACAATTCACTCAATGTGTCAAATATCCTCTACAGGCTATTTGAAGATCGATGGTTGGCGAACAATGGTCCACATCTTTGGCCACCACGTTCTCCCGATTTAACTCCTTTATTATGTTTGGGGTAGGATAAAAAATATTGTCTACTCAACTCCCCTGACTGATAAAGAGGACTGCATGGAACGAGTCAGAAATGCTTTCAGGTTTGTTTAGATTTTTAGATTCATAGTTTTGAAACTCAATTTGGTTTTTAAACACTTTTGCAGATCTGTTCCTCCCGATGAAATAAGAAGAGCAACGCACGAAGCATTCCTGAGACGTATAAATAAATGTCTAGAAATTAACGGTCAAAACTTTGAGCATCTTCTCTAGTTATAACTGCGAGAGTTTGCCATGGCTCTCCTAATAGTAACTTGAAGTCGGTTTCAAGAAGGGGTGAAAAATCTACAGCATGGTTCAAATAACAGTTCCTGAAAATTTCATCTTTTTGGCGTGAAGGGAAAAGAAATAGCTGAAAATTCAAGACGAAAAACAGTTTTTTGTGAATATCTCAGAAAATATCCATTTTAGGGCAAGGGTGTGATGCATACACTCACATTATTTTTTAACGTAGATTCAATATCTGCCATAAAAAAATGGGGTTCTAATTTGAAAAAATTGATTTTTCACGATTTTGTCATCCCTAACTTTGAAAGCGATTTTTTCACCCCCTGTATCATGAATCGCGATTTCAATTTTCAAAGTGGATACATCGATCTCACATCTTGAAAAATCCCAAAAATGAAAATTTTCCATCCAAAAACCTCGAAGTTATTCCTGTTTCAGCGGAGCTCTATTTTCGATTTTTTTTTCGAATTTTTCCGCTCAGAGAGAATTTTCCAACCAAAACTGAAAAATGTTACATCAAAATAAATTGAAATTTTCTAAGGAATCTATTTCTGCAATAAAAAAATGGTGTTCTAATTTGAAAAACGGAAGTTGACGTCATTTCCGGAAAAACCGGAGGTGCTCATGCCTTGAAAATATTTTAGATTTCATCAGCATCGTGAAATACTTAGAAGTGCTGAATTTCATGAAAATACGTTCAGTAGTTTCCCGTATAAATATGGGTGAGGTTCCTCGTGAAAGACCCTGTATAAATCACGAAAGTGTGATCGACCGTGGTGGAATGAAAAGTCCCCGGCCGGTAGCTAATATTACCGGGGTAATAAGATCCCAAGCAATATGATGATCAATAATGAGAATTGAGATTTCATTGAATAATTTTATTGAAATATGTCATTTGCTCTGATAATCGATAGCATTGTAATAAATAATAACATATATTTGTTCATATTCATTTTACTGCTGGAATTGCACAGATCTCCTCTGCAAAAGCACATCAACACATTTCTATAATTCCATTTTGTATAAGCACATCTGTCTTCGCTATCAGACGGACCTCTCTGGAGGCAAAGCCTTTGTGTTGCAATACCATATTCTGAAAAAAAAACCCTTTTATTCCCAAGGCCTTAACACACAGTATTTTATTTTCATGGCTATCATTAATGATATTTCACATTATTATTTTTATTCGTGGGAGAAATTCTTTCCAGACCGAATCATGTCTTGGAAGTGCAAGATCCGGCACGGGGTTCGAGTGGGAAGGGTTGCCAGACGTTTGGTTCGATTCTTAGATAGACGTTCAATTTCTCCATAGAAGTTACAGACTTCTCCAAAAAAAGTTTATTTAATATTATAATTTCAATTTATCAAATTTACTAAAAAGAGGTTGCTTATAAAGCAAAAGTAAAAGCTTTAGTAAGTGTCAAAATACCCCAAATATGAACTCTTCGAAAAAAATCCCCCAAAGCAAACATTAGAAATTCATAACAAGTACGAATCAACCATAGTGAAGAACAATTATGAAATTAAAATTCACCACATAACTGATCCAAAATATTTTAGACCTTTCTCGTTAAAGCTAGCCGTCCATTTGGTCGGTGGCGATACGCGGTGCTGCACGGTCCACAGCGGAAACGCTGTTCTGGAGGAATATAACATTATAAATAAATAAAAATTATATTTCCACCATGGTTTAAACCTAAATGAACTAGGTCTGCCATTATGTTGGTTGCACGGCGCTGCGCGGTCAGCGCTCGGATTATCCACAGTGCCGAAATCATGCGACATCGGTAATTTGCATTTTCCGAATATCCTAGGCTTCAACGAAACCCCTCAGAAGCTTAAAGCTTGTGTGAGTTAGGATATCGGTAATTCTCGATATCATTCGGCTGGATTCGTTACCTTATAGTTCAGCTAGCGTAAATACATCGACAGCACAGATTACAAAGAGACTCTAACGTCTGTAATATGTGATTGACAGTCCACAGAGAACTTGGCGCCGACCGCTGTATAGTTGATAGACCTCTTCATTTACGTAACGGGCAGCGGCGAGCAGCGCCGCGCATCGCCACCGACCTAATGGACGGCCAGCTTCTACCTTCATTAATTTAATATATGCCGACAAGTCCGTACAAGGGGGGTTGTATTTTCTACACTGCAATCAGGAGGTTCCAACGCGAAATGAAATTTGTTGTCATAACTGTGAGAAGTAATAAATTGTGAGCAGCAACTGTGAAGCAAACCTATTGAAGGACTGCGAGGGGGAAACTTTTATTGATCTGCTGTTATGAATCTGGAAAACATCAGTACTTTCTTAATAGCATCTTTGGTGGATTCGTCAAAAATTCCAAAAATCGCGCTTTTTTGATTTCCTTCCCAGGTAGGAAGGAATTCATTAGTCCACTAGTCTGGATTTGAGACATTTGAGTCGAGTCGAGTGACGAGATAATTTATATTACTGCTGTCATAATAATTTAGGGCGGAATGCTCTCAAAACGAAGTAATATCGCCATGAGCTTGAGGTTGTACCCGGTACAGGGTTCGGACGCGTCGCGTGTGTTACTGTTACTGGTATCAGACGAGCACGAGTATAAAGAGCCGCGACCAAAGACGCTACAGACCTTCGTGCCCACTGGTAACTGTGTTAACTTAAGCGTGGCCTTTGAAATATCGGTTTTTTTGGTCACATGTCATTATTTTTCGGTGGTTCATTCAATTGTGATGTAGAATTCTGAAAAAAATTGGCGGAAAACCTGCAATGTTAGATTTTTTATTTTGAGTTGCCTAATTGGATAGAACTATTTCAATGTATTCGGTATTCTAAGATTTTCCGTGAAAAAATGTTTCCAAAATTCAAACTCAACTTTTTTTACACGTCTAAAAAAAAAATTATTTCACCAAGAAGAGTTGTAATCTTTCAGGGTTGATATATTCTTTATTCTTAACATCAGTGTGAAAACAGAGTGAAAAAGTATTCATTGGTTTTCATATTGTAGCGTTCCGAAGATTCCGGCCGACCGTAAACACAATAACTACCGAAAGAAACAACTTAAATACTCGATATTTGTCGAGTAGGTTTAGACCTACGAAGGCCGAATTCGTCAATGGGTAAAATCCACCCAATGATTCCATAGATATACCCATTGAAAATTATATTTTTCCAATATTTCCAAAAATACAGATATAAGATCGAATTAAAATACAGTTATTCATCGTAAACTGACAGGATCATACAGAATTCAATTGGGATAATATGATCAGAAAATCAAAGGATATTGAGGATTTGAAAAAAACAATTTAAAATTGTTCTGATGACACGATCATCACGAAATTTTGCACAAAGTTGTCCATCAGCATTTTCGAACTAGATACCAAGTTTCATAATGATTGAATAAATATTTGTCGAGTTATTTCGAAAAAAAACGAAAAAACCAGTAAATGTTACAAACTTTTCCCCAATATCTCCGAAAATAATAACAATATCGAAAAATTTTGGGAAAATTTTTTTTGTAAATTTACTGACAGTATGATCTCAACGAAATTCCTCGAAAAGTTGCGCATCGTTGTACTCCAACAAACTTTCAAGTTTCGATCTAATCGTTCGACTAGTTCCCGAATTATCTCGGATATAACCTCAAAATTTCAAAAGGCTCAACTCCGAAACCTATTGGCCGGTTTTGCCCATTAATGAAATCAACCGTCGCATTTTGAAATGCAGCCTATCCTGAAAGTTTCAGGTCGATAGGATTCTCCATACGACGGTAATCATGCATACGGACGGCCGGACGGAAGGTCAGCCGGACAGAACTGATTTTGACACCGGATTCATCATCTGTGAGTCCAACCTAGTCGTTTAAGATTATTTTCGGACAAATTTCGAAAATTACAGACATTTGGACAAAATGATAGTACGCTGTTTCCCAGGACATGCGCTCAAAAATTGAATTAATCACTTATCTTCTGGCGAAACAGACGAGAGATTATATTCATATTTATTTTTTAGAATTACTTGAATAATGAATTATTGATTCAAAAATTTCATTCACTGTTAATCTTCGACGTTTAATTAGACGTTCTTTCAGTGCATAGGTTTATGGAACTTGTACCTTCTTCTTTTAAAGCTTGGTTTTCAGTCTCTAGTATTTTACCACACCATCCTGAGGCGCATGGAACTGCTGCCACACCCTTTACTGTTATTTCTACTGTGCCATTTACCATAAATTTATCTTTACATGTTCCTAAATCACCCCGTGAACGACATACGAAACATCTTCTGAATGCACCTGCAAAAAAATAAGAATTAGTACGATCTTGAGAACATTCTTGACGAAACAACGTATGATTTGGAATGTCATATCAGAAAGAGTGAGGTGTTTTAATACAATCCAATCCTGGTATAATGTTGTAGGGTCGTAAAAAATAGATTATCTAGGGTAAAAGGCAAGGCCAGATATCTTAATCTTGCAGCGTGATCTCTCACACAGCTTGAAGGAAAGAAATTGATGGATATGTCTTTAGTCCTACATCAATTTTAACAATTTATTAGTCTCACCAAATAAATAACTATTTTCATTAATCATTTTCCCAGATTCGGCTCCGGTGAAAATACAGGCTACTGAAATTTCCAAAAAGTTTTTGTGGTTTTAAGATGGTTATTCCGAATAAAATGGATTTGGGTTTTCTTCAACACATATTTTTCAGTAATCACTTTTATCCTACAAAACGGTTTCCTGATTCGAGAAATCTCCCTATTTTTGTTGATTCGCCCCTAGGCTAGTACAGGCGTTAAATTAAGCTCCGTTCACATACATACGGGCCACTCAATACACGTGGATCATTATCTACTTTATGACCAGAGCATAGACATATACTATTTTCATACCTATGGACTAGAGATTAGACATTTCATAGAATTAATAGAGTTGAATGAATGTGTTCATGCTTATTGATTGATTTCGTATAATTCATTTAAAAATTGGATGAAAATAAGGATAATTACAGAATCTTCAGTATAATAATTCTCGAGAATGAAATTGGTTATAATCCTATGGTGAAATCAATTGGATATTGCAAGATTATCAAGTGGATTACTCATGTTCAAACGGTCATGGGTCCTGAAATATTTTCGTGAAAATAATGCATATAATATCAACGGATCATAGGAATTAAGTGAGCGAATGAGTTTTCTCAATCATGTTCCTTTGAATTACAAGCAATGGATTTGATATTTTGAGGTGCCGATAGCACCGTAAGAATTATCTGGGTTGAACTTGCAAACAGAGTGTAGGTGTTTATAAGTCGGTTGAGAAATAGTCAAATGTTTATAAATTTCGACTTGAGTTGAACCTGGAATAATGGCAAATGAAAAAAAGGGTTCTATTTGATGCGATGAGATAAGATGAATTTATTGCGCTCATACAAAGTCACCTGCTTACACTCGTAATAAAATATTAGCAAAATGAATGCCTGAATACAAAAATAGAAATATACAACCATGTATAAACAATTAACAAGCTGAACCAACTGCACTGAAATCAAAAGCGAAGTATTCGCCAAGATCATGAAATGCTCCCCACACCAGAATCGCTTCAACAGTTTTTTTAAAACTCACCAAATCTAATTCCTGATGTTGGAAGTCTGTTAAGCCGGGTCCAGATAATTGTAATCCGAACAGCGAAAGCAATAAAACACAGGGAGTTTTATGGTTCGATGAAGCGCTCTTTCTGCAACGTCGGGACTCGGTTCTCAACTCGAACGCTGCATTTGAATTCATTATTCGAGGCTGAGCTCGAGTGCCGTCCACACTATTCGCCGAATCCCTTTTTCAAATTTTATTGCATTCGCTGTTCGGATTGCACTCATATGGAACTGGCTTGATATGATTTCTTGTACATGTGAAAAGGACCATTCTTAGTCATCGTGAGGCAGCTAAAGCCGGGTCCAGATGAGTGTAATGCGAACAGCGAATGCAATAAAACACATGGTTCGGGGAGGCGCTCTTTTTGCTCCGTCGGGACTCGGTTTTACACCCGAACGATGCATTCGAATGTATTACATATTCGAAACTGAGGTCACAGTATACATATCTATTTACCTTATGTCTGGGTTTGAGTGCCGTCCACATTATTCGCCGAATCATTTGCACTCGCTGTTCGGATTACACACAACAGTAACCGGCTAAAAATCTGCGCGAATCGAAAATCTGCCTCTAGTACGGTAATCATGAAAATCGCAGTTTCTGCTGAAAGTGCTCTTATTAACATGTGCAAAAATCAATGCGTCCAAAATACAGGGTGAGTCTTTGACCTTGCAGAATATTTTAACAGAAGATTCATGAAACCAAAAGAAACACTTTTTTCCCTTACCATTTTTTCCGATTCGGCTTGGTTCGTAAGATACAGACTGTTGAAAATCCATAAAAAAATTTAATTTTCGATTATAACTCGCGAACGATCTCATCGAATGAGATGATTTTTGGAATATAGTTTTTATTGATACGATGAATGTTTCTGGATTACAAAATTTCATCCACATCCTCCAGTTTCTTTAATATGACCATAACATTCCATAAAAATACCAGAAATTCAAAGAATCCAACTTTTAAAAATAATTTGAATGCTATTCAACGAATTTTTGACCATTTTGGAAAGTAAAAGTATTCTGTATTTTTTTTTGTATGATGCGCCGTTTTCGAGTAATCTGAAATTCTAAAATAAATAATATCTGTGAAATTCAGAGAATTGGGTACTTTGGCGGAATGCAACTCTGTTCAAAAAATTCACAGAATTCAATTTTTCCGCGTTGCCACGTCTAAAAGTTGAGAATGGAATCCTAGCATTTTTTATTTGGAATGATTTGTAAGCGGAGTAGCCGACTTTGGCCAATTCACAATGGACGTAACCTTAAGAATCCCGCAACTCGTGCGTAAAAATCAAAGAGAAAACTACAAAATTCATAAGTACCAAAATCTTCACAATAGGTTCAACTTTTCCCAAAACTATATCTGTGTTATACAGTGGTGATTCGTTCCTGAATCCATTCATGAAGCTTCCTTTTCAATGTCGAGCTAATTTGTTTAGTATAACTGATTAACTTCTCACTTTTCCATGATAATGGGGATTCTTACTGGTTTGAATGCAATCTTTCTGCTGACCCAAATTTCTTGAAATTATGTACAGAACTTTTATAGTATTTATTTTGAGGTATTCTTCAAATGCGCAATGCGCTTTCATAACATAACCCATGGTGGAAGAAAACTACCATGACATAACCTTAAAACCACGGAGCCACAGATTTATAGTTCAGTTCAGAATCATAGACTACACAAGTGTATACATAGAATTAGCATATTGTGTGTTGTTCGATTTCGAAGAATTCATTCTTTCTGTTCGTCAATTTGGCAACGTTTGTACGTTCATAGATAAATTAGGTACATCTGTTTTATTTATTTATGAAAATGAAAGTTTGAATGGGTTATGTCTGAATCTGATAATTCTTGGAGAAAATGAAATAAACAAAGAAAATTAATAATTACAAATTGAAGATGAATCTCAAAGCTAATATGAGTGATAGCTAGATGAATTCCTCATTATCGAAAATGAAACCAAGAGAAGAATATTCAACTTTTATCGCCCACGAAATTTGGAATACCTAACTTGTTTATTGTACTATAAATACAACTGTTTTCAGCAACTGGAATGTAAAAAGTAAGTTGACGCTTGTTTCCATAACAGAGTTGCTTATTTCGAAGATTTGAATGGTATATCTTAGGCTTTGAAAAACTTCAGTGTTCAGGTTTCCAGGGGCGGCTAGCCTATTATGAAAATTTATAATGCCTATATCTTTCTATCTAGTCCGAATCGGAAAAAATGGTAGAGGACAAATGTGTTTCTTTCAGCTTCAAGAATCTTCTGTTAAAATATTCTGCAAGGTCAAAAACTCACCCTGTATATGCCTGGCCGTCTTTCACCAGGTGTTCTAAAAATGGCTTATTTTGGTTTGATTGAGATTTTGCTGAGGTATGGTGTTCCGGCTTGGGGAAATTCCTCCTCTGGTGGAAGGATATTTGCATTTCAGAGGAGCGTGGTAAGAGTCATTGCCGGTATTAACTATCGCGATGATTGTAAAGCGTCTTTCGAAGCGACGAATCCTTAAGGTTAAAATTAATGTACAGCTTTAAAACTCAGCTTTTAGGTATATGAAAAAACCTATGAAAGCACTAACGTGACTTGGAAAATTCAGTGAAATTAAAATGAAAATTTTCAACAAAAAAAATTGTTTTTTCAAAATTCTTCATGGATAATTATTGGAAAAATCAAATTTCAAATGGCTGTAACACAAAAACCATTCGGCAGATTTGGCCCATTAAAGAACTTAACCGAGATATCGTTCAAGACCATTTTCGGCTCAAAATTCGAAAATTATAGACATCGTGACGAAATGATGTCTATAATTGTGTCAACGACATTTGACACAAACCTTGAAGTCAATATTTTTCAATAGTTCTTCGAATTTCAATCTGATCCAATATTTGTTTTCGGAGATATAGGGAAAAATATGTCAAAATTTCGTAGATACTTTAAATTTTCACGTTATTTCCTCAATATCTCAAGAAGTGCTGATACGATCAGATTCAAACTTTGATATTAGTTGGAAAATACCAACTGAGAACTCATCGATGTCGATTTTCGTGTAGATATATTTTTGTTTTGAGCCAAAAATGTTCTTAATCGATTGAAAAAAATTAGAAAATATTTCTTCAAAAAACTTTTTTTTCGAGAAAATATTTATCAGAATCCAATGAAAATTGGCATAGAACCTGATGTCAAAAAATAACAGTAGTACTTCAAATTTCAGTTTTAGCGAAGATTTATTCCTCAATTTATCGAAAAGAAGTGAGGTTGTCAAAATTGAACTTCTTTAATAATAATTTAAACACAGCCAATATCAAATTTCGGAATTTGATCGGATATTCATCTTGGGCTGATTTCATCGGTATCATTGCTTATTATTATTTCCGAAATAACTCTAAACATACCTATATATACGATCATCTATTGCAAGGGTATGTATATCTGCGGGATCAGACAGATTTCAAGAATTTTGCGTTCGTAATTGAACTCCAAATCTGCACTACAATTAAGTCCCTCGGCCGATTATCTCGGTACTTATTGTGTCTATGATCAGCAGTTAGGCTAGACTAAGGAGATAAATAGTGCGGCAGCCGAATTCATGAAATTGAGGAAGCGCGTCAGTGCTCTTCTAGGTTTTTTTTAAAAACACTGTGAGAACCACATATTGAAAAGCTATCTTTAATTTCCAGCGACGAACACAATTGTTGAGTATTCAACAAGCCGACTGCTCAATGGCCCCATGCATATGATTATTTTGATTTTTATTGCATGATTAGCTTGGCTCTGAAAAAAAAGTATTTTTACGGAAAGCCGTATGATACATACGAAAAAAATAGTTCGAATAACTTAAGACTCTAATATTACAGTATTTTTCAATGAAGATAAGCAAAAATTCATCGTAGATTATAGATTTCAAGTATTTCGTGATAAATAGCGATATTTATTTGAAATACTATTGCAAAAGAGGTCTATTTTCAGTATATCCAGGCCAAAAAATATTTCAGCAGAGAGAGTATATCGAGAAACACCAGTTAGAAACGGTTAACGAATTCTGAAAAACTACCGATGTGTGATAAGAATTTTTTTCGTGAATAATCCACTGAATGGAAGATTTGGCTTCGAAATACCCCGTGAACCTTCAAAGCTATCATTATTCAATCAACTACTGTAGATTTCATTTTCATTCAATCTGTATTTAGTGAATACTAAAAAAATAGAATTTTGAAAGAGACTTCATAATTGTAGAGCAGGTCTGCAGTTTGATAACGAATTGCTGAATTCTCTTATTGGTGAAATCCCCCCAATGATTCCACAAATATATCCGAACAAAATCTCGTTTTCATAATATTCTCGAAAAATACAGATTGGATCGAATTGAAATCCAATATTTGAAACATTTCAGCTTTAAGATTAATACATCTTCCCAATATTTCTGAAAATTCAGATCGAATAGAATTGCAATCCAGATTGGAAAATGACAACTCGAAGTTTCATACAGAATGTAGTGAGAATCATATAATATAAAATATTTGAAAAAAAAAATTTTTTTAAGATTTTTATCGATTCGCCATTACCAAACTCTGTATTAATTCGTCGTCAGCCAAATAACAACGAAATTTGACATATTTTTCCTCATATAGCTCCAAAAATGAATATGGGATTGCGTGAAATCTGAAACACTGCTGTTGAATGCTGAAAATTTCATCGAATTCCAATTGAAATTCTCCGATAAAAAAAATTTTTTGCAACGAAAATTTGGAAAAATTCAGAAATTTATTTTTTTGAATTCACTTACGATAAGATAAAATTTTTTTGAATTCGCTTACGATAAGACCAAATTTTTTGGTTGGTATTCTTCAATTAATCAAGGTTATCGGTCATGTTCAATATTCGAAATTGTATAGATTGTTATTAGCTATTAAATTTGGAAAAGCATTGTACCTTGGTCACTATCTCGTATGATTGAACTGAAACTGATGACGGACTATTCTTAACTTTTCAATAGATTTTCTTGACAATAATTCGTTCGAAAAAATGAAAATTTTTTCCATAATTCTCTAAGTTGATCTCACTGCTGTGCCATATCGTTAACTGTAGAATGCATATGCAGATTGTAACTTAATTCCTCTATCGATCAACATTTTGTTATCACATCTGAATAACTAGAAAACGATCTATTTTGACATTAACTGCGGGTGACTTCAACCTCCGAGTAAGAGAGAAACCTTTCTTTCAAGGCGAAATCAATTCGAACGAGGTTAGATATTTCAACTTACCATTGCTTAAATTGGGAAAAATCACAATAAACACAAATAACAAAATCGTCTCTTTACACTTTATATACATATTATTGTAACTTGATGGTAAATATATTGGTGTAGTGAAATATGTCAGTCAGGCTTTCTTCATGATGTTTACAGCGCATTGACTCCAAACTCAACTAGTACTTTCTCTTTCTGTATATTTCATACGTCTGTTGTTCGTTGTTGGCATTGTAGTGACTAACCCAAGAATCGAGAAGTCACTACTTCTTGGTAGTTGAGTAAGTTTAGCAGAGATCCGGTCACTTCTATGATGAAAATAATATACCGAATTGAAATAAAGGTATCTACTTTTTGGTCAAACTTTCAATATTCTGGGATGTGGAATTCTTAAACTTATATTCGGAGAATAAAATTTTGAATTTTACTTGAATCGTAATGAAACGGTGAATTCTAACATATGTTTCGATGTATATTTTTTCTGGATATGAAATTCAGGTAAAACTTTCAATATGTTGGAATGTTACTTCGGAGATTCGAATTTGAATATTGAATCAGTACCAATATAATTGTAGATTCCAACATATTTTCGATTAATTTTTTTTCTGAATTTGAGAAATTTTAGTCGATTTCCCAATATTTGGAAATTTAGAATTCCTCACTTCGAAGGTTCAAAATTGAATTATCGAAAAATAGATTCGAAATTCATGAAATTTGAATCTAACTGTCAATATTTGGAATGTAAATTCTTGAACTTTGGAAAATTCAATTCGAATTCAAACTATAATGAAACAGTGAATTTCAACATATTTTCCAATATAATTTTTTCCTAAATACATAAAATTCAAAAAATTCTATCAGAGCTGTCAATTTTTTTAAATTAAGAATTCCCTCACTTCGAAGATTCAAATTTAAATATTCAAACTCAACGCTATAATGAAACGGTGACTTCCAATATTCTTTTGCGAATTTGGTATAGAACTATGAACTATTTTGGAATTCAGAATTCTTACCGTCGCGTCGGTTTCACAATACTTTTGGTGGCCGATCAACTCGTTGAATAAGGTACGTATTCGATGGTTGGGTTCAACTGAAATCGAGCACAGAATTAACTGTTGATTGACGATCAAGTCTTTGATCGGTCCATCAAAGTTTTGTGAAACCGGCCATTATAGGCTTCGAAGATTTAGATTTGAATATTTTAACTATACTAATAGAATTGTCAATTCCAACATATTTTTTGACTCGTATTTTCCCCGAATGCGGAATTCATGAAATTTTGGTCCAGCTGGCAATATTGTGGAATTCAGAATTCTTTAATTTAGAAGGTTCAAATTTGAATTCGAACTATAATAAAACGGTAGATTTCAACATGTTCTGCGATTCAAATTTTTTCTCAATACGACATCCAAGAAATTTAAGTCGAACTTTATTATTATTTCGGAATGTGGAATCCAATATATTTTTTGAATCATATTTTTTCCCGGATGAGGACGTCAACACAATATTTTCCACGTCATTTCAACCCAATGAATTTCGAACCGAAAATGGCCGGAATCAATAGGATTAAATTATCTGATTCAGAATTTATACACAAATTCAATCGTATCCGTCCAGCCGGCCGGCAGGCCGTTAATACTCTAGATTCAGAAGGTAACGACTTGAAATTTTCAGAATACGTCGCATATCACATATCCTTCTGCATAGCTTCCTTCCGTGAATGGGCAACATCTGCCCAATATTTTATGTTATGCACATTTCGTTACTGAATGACTCGATAAAATTGATACTATAGTGTTGTCATGTCAGCAGTTAGCAAGAGAATGGTTCTTGTACCTAGATAAAAGAGTTTCAGGTTAATGAATGAACATAAACATAGGGACTGATATCTAACGATCAATTGACCATTTCTTCATCTTTATCTGAAGAAGCATTGTCCAAGCAATTCGTGAACTACAGTTTCACGTTTATCACCATCAACATCACGACTCACCCTGTCAAATATCTAAATAGTTGTTACCCCTTGAATGACGGTCTGTGCACACATTTTTCCTTGTGTCATCAGAAGCACCCTAACCTGATAGTGCAGCAAATTTTTAACCATGTGTATTTTACGCAAGACAGCAACCTCTAACATCGAACAAAAAATTGTTCATGAAGATGGAAGATTGTCAGTTTATTGAATCAACACAAGCAAGAATATTCGTCGATAAAATAAGAAATAGTTCACTTCGATTTGAGCGAGTCATAAACAAAAGCCTCTACACTAAAGGAGCATACTGCAGTTTCACGGTTATTGCCGACATCACTACGATTCACTTAGCTAAAAACCGAAAAATTTCTAGATGATCAAAACCTGTTAGATGGCGGTCTTGTGAAGATAATTCCACTAGCGCATTACCTAATTAGGTAGCAAATAGTCGTCCTGTTGCTTATATTGGGTATGGTCTGTATATATTCTTGGTTACTTATGGTTAGTGCCATGTGAGAGATAATGAACCGAAGTGTCAAGAATGTGACAGCCCAGGCACTAACCATTAGTTACCAAGAATATATATGGACCATACCCATTGATAATTAAATAATTGTGAACTCACACGAGGACTGGTGCAAAAGTCCTGGATGTTATATAACTATAAAACAAATATCTTATTTTCAATTCGATTCAATGTTAAAGTATATACAGGGTGTAACAGAGTTGTTGTAAAATATTCGAGGAGGTGATAGTACAGATCATTTGCAATAAAAAATGTGCTTATCACTTTTTCCTCAAACCCCCCGGTTCTACACAATTCTTTTGTTTTTTTGGAAACTTTCCTACCTTGCTCCAGAAAAAGGAATATATCTTTGGAACGACAAGACCTACGGCAATAAATGTGTCCAGGGGTGGAAAACTGGCAAATGAAAAAATGTTATATTTGATGAGAGGAATGTGTGGTTGCAATTGATGTACAACTAAAAAACTGACCCTGTATAATAGACACATACATATCTTCAGGCAGCAAAACCATTCAGGCTGACAATATTTCACTTCGACTTAAATGAATATTCAAAAGCGGTGCTCGAATTGTATTCCAGCCCCATAATTCGGTTCTCCAGTCCCCCAAGGGCCACCATAATGTCTCCCGTAATTGGCGTAGGCATCTAACCTAGAATTTTCATTTTTCCACAAATTAGCGGTACCTGTTGCTGAAATGTCGGTTCCAAAACCAAGAGTATTTGAAGCACGTAGATTTATTCTGGAACCTGAAAAAGTATAAAATGTTGAGATCGAACATTTTCAACATTTTTTCTGAAAAAAATTATTTCGGTGCACCGTAAACACAATAACTCTTGAAATAAACGAATAATGGGATCGATATTTGTAGAGCTGGTTTGGAGTTAGCCAAATTTTCCCGAAAATAATGTCTATTCTTAATTTAGTTTTCCCAATTTATCCAAAAATACAGACACGATCGCACAGAAATTTAGTACTCACTCTCATATGAAGGGTGATTCATTAAGGGTGGCCACCGGACCTATCTCGGAAACCATTATAACTTCCGGAAAAAAATTTTAATGACAAAATCGGCCCCTAGAAAATGATTAAAAATATTTTCAAGTTCGTAGTTCCCCACTAGAGGTCGCAATCTATCACTTGTAAAATATAATCTCATTTTTTACGAAATATTCTCCAGCTAACAGTGGTAAAAAATGATAAAATAAGAGAATACTCTTCCTATTCAACAACTTTTGTTTCAGTAATTTTTCTATATTTTCTTTTTTTTTACTGAAGGGGTGGAAAAACTTTTCTTCACAAAAAAAACACTCTGACTTCTGTATGCGTCAACAGATTTTCACGAAATTTTATTTCATTCGAAGGCCATTAAAAGCAGATTACAGAAAAATATGACAACAACATACCGGGTGATCCAATTGAAAACTACAGGCTGTTTTATGTTACTTCACCCTATTTGCGCGTTTTACTGGAGAATTTCAAATGCAATGCTATGATTCTAACCGACTGAGAATAAGCTAAGCATTATTACCTATTGACTTGTTAAAACCGCAGACAGATATCTCCGGTCATTCCGAAGATATTAACATTTTTGCAGATTTCGATAAGTGTTGATCAACCCTATGAAATTCAGGAGGAATTGAGTTATTTCATCAGCTAAACAATCAAATGAAAGAAAAAACTTATCAAAAATGTATGCCACTCACAGAACAATCTGATCTAGATCCAGTAAGCTTTGGTGTTACTGTTTATTCTGGGTTTCTATAGCTGTAAAATTTATTTAGGTCGATTGCAAACTACTAGTTTATGCCTCATTATTCAAACGGAGAAGCATATGATATGCTTAATGTTTATGCTGAATGTTTAGAAAATGCAGTAGCTGAAAGGGAATACCCGATACGATATCCTGAAAGACGTCGTCATTCCAGAAAAGTATTCAAAAGATTGACACGAAGAGTGCGACAAACTTGGAAGGTTCAATATGTTGGAAGAAAAAATAGAAAACGTAGAAGCCGTAATGAGGATAATATCATAAAAGTTTTGACTTGTGTTTATGCTGAATCACATTCAAGCATCCGAAAAATTGCAAGTGATTTGGGATCGAATTATTCGCTAGTTCAAAGGATACTAAAGGACCATAAACCGCATCCGTATCATGTTGTCTTGCACCAAGAATTGAAAGAGACGAGAGGACTTTTGCAATTGGTTGAAACGAATGCTGAACGGCGAACCTAACTTACTTGATAGAATATTATGGACTGACGAGGCTACTTTTTCTAGCAATGGTAAAGTAAATTTACACGACAGCCACTACTGATCATCTAACGACCCATATTGGCAAAAATAAGACAATAATCAGAATCGCTGGAGTGTTTACGTGTGGTGCGGAATTTTTGATGGAACAGTTGTCGGACCATTTTTCTTCGATACTATCTTAACGGGACAAAGGTGCTTGAAATTTTAACGGAAAATTTTCGAATTCTTTTAGATGATATTGCTATTCAAGACAGAATAGATATGTGGTATCAACAAGATGGTTGCCCGGCGCATTATGCTGCTAATGTTAGGGAAAAAGATACCGTCTTCTCAAAGAGGTGGATTGGACGAGGGAGTATTTTTCCAGCAAAATCACTCGACCTCACAGTATTAGATTTTATTTTTGGGGGAGAATGAAGACTTAGTTTTCCGAACAACACCAACTACAAGTGAGGATATGAAAAATATATTTCGACAGGCAGCTGAAACTTTTTCTCATACTGAAATTGTGACCAGTCTCAACTAAAGAAAGACTAAATTTATGTATAGAAAAAAATGGTAGACATTTTGAATATTTGAAATGATTATGTATAAGGGTTATTTTTTGTTCAAATATTTTCGTTGTTGCTAATTTTTGTTTCATTTTATCGTATTATTGATATTTCATGTGTGTTTAGTATTTTGCTGCGGTGTCATGACGACTAAAGTCATTTCCTTGTTTTTTCAAGCTCGCAGGGTTGATCAACACTTATCAAAATTTACAAAAATGTTAATATCTTCGGAGTGACCGGAGATATCTGTCTGCGGTTTTAACAAGTCAATACGTGATAATGCTTGGCTTATTCTCAGTCGGTTAGAATCATAGCATTGCATTTGAAATTCTCTGCTTTTAATGGCCTTCGAATGAAATCAAATTACGCGAAAATCGGTTCACGCATACGGAGTAAGAGTGTTTTATTTGTGAAGAAAAGTTTTTCCATCCCATCACTAAAAAAAAGGAAATATAGAAAAATTACTGAAACAAAAGTTGTTGAATAGGAAGAGCATTTTCTTATTTTATTATTTTTTACCACTGTTAGCTGGAGAATATTTCGTAAAAACATGAGATTATATTTTACAAGTGATAGATGGCGCCCTCTAGTGGGGAACTGCAAACTTGAAAATATTATTAATCATTTTCTGGGGGCCGATTTTGTCATTAGAATTTTTTTCCGGAAGTAATAGGATGAACAGTTTCCGAGATACGGCCGGTTGCCACCCTTTATGAATCACCCTGTATAGTAAAAAGGCAGTATTCGTGCAAAATAAGGGAATGCCTTCGAACTCAAACCAATGTGAGAAAGATCCTGACTTCACGGCAGACCTTCTTTAGATTTTTTCCGAAAATATTTTCAAAATTAAGTGAATTTTTGCAGCTCCGATATCCATTCTTCAAAACATGATTTCACATTTTCGGAGTGAAATTTATTTTTCAGAGCATCGACGTACTTTTTTGGCTGATTCAAATCGTAAACCTCTTATCCTTCATTCGTAAAAAGAAGATGTTAGAATTTACCTCTACACTATACGACCCCATCTTGGTATGCTCTGAGTTCAGATACTCATTTAATTGTTTGAGAATTAGTATGGTTTTAAGGGTTACCTTGGTTTAAAATGATTTATCCTTCTTGGACGTTTTTTCCGAATATTTTGGAGAACCCTGGGCAAATAATCTGTATATATCTTTTATTCCACATGGTTTCCCATCAATTTCAACAAAAAATTCAAAAAAGCACTAACGTGAAGTCAGCAGCTTTTGTGCGGATGCCAAACGCACCTTCACTTACTGATGGAATATATTTAGAGATCCTCTTCTCATATCGTTCTCATTGAATTCTGCATGTACCATTTGATTCAATCTGAATTTTGGGGAATAATATATATTAATATTATTGGCAAAATATAATTCTGAATAAAGCTCCAAGCCTGCTCTGAAATTATCCAGTAGAGTGGCAGTTTCTTTCGGAAGTTATGCTGTCCCCAGTCGACCCAACAACCGATTGTTGACACAGTAACCTCCACAAGAAACTACTTGGAAACTCGATATTCATAGAGTATCTAGGTTTGGAACTCAATTACGAAAGCCGAACTCATAAGTGGGTATAATCCACTTAATGATTTATTCGGATTGAAATTCAGCCCTGAATTGAAGAAATGACAGCTCGAAGATTCATACAGAACTTCGTGAGGATAATATGGTTAGGAGATCTCTGAATATAGAAAATTTGTCAAATATAATCTTCTAATTTAGTTTCAATTTGTTCTAATGACTAATCACGAAATCTGTACAAGGCCTATTTCAAAAAGTTGCCAAGTTTCATTATGATTGGGTCAGTATTCTTAGATTTATTTCGAAAATAACAACAATACACAGGAAAATCAACGATGACTGGAAAAGTTATATCCGTATCGAACTGGAATTTAGTAAATTGTTGTGGAATATAGGTACGTACAAAATTTCGTCGGAATCTGAGGAATTGTGCTGAAAAAACATTTCGAAAATTTATAACGCCGAAACCATTTGGCCGATTTGGCACGTTAGCGAACTTAACCGCCGCATTTTGATGATCGACCTACCCTAAAAGTTTCAAACCACTAGCTTGCTCCTTTCGACAGTTATCGTGTCGTTCGGCTAGCAGAAGAGAATCGATTTTTCCAACAGATTCGTCATTAGTGAGTCTAACCTTGTCCATTTGGACTAAGCGATAGCACGCCGTCTCCCAGACAATGCAAGCAGAAACTATCAAATTATTTACCTGATGGGATATGTTCGTATCCAACACCCCCTCCTACGGTAGTAGGGCCGTTAGGAAAAAAATTTTTGAACACGAAACCATCGCCAGTGACAGAATGTTTTTCATTCTCAAATATGGTTCCTTTATGCCCAAGTGTCACTTGTGTTCCGCTGGGATTCTGGTCGATACCCAACGTTGTTTGCCTGAATAATTCGATTTCATATTAAATATTTTAGTAAAATTTATTATTACTATGTTGCATTTTACGACGGCGTATTAGTGCCACTGAGAAAAATAAAGAATGACGCAATTGCCAGATTTAATCTGGCAATTGCGAGATTTAATTTGGCAATTGCGACAATGAATCTGGCAATTGCGACATTTAATCTGGCAATTGCGACATTTAATCTGGCAATTGCGACATTTAATCTGGCAATTGCGACATTTAATCTAGCAATTGCGAGATTCAATCTGGCAATTGCGACATTTAATCTGGCAATTGCGATACTTAATCTGGAAATTGGGAGATTTAATCTGGCAATTGCCAAAATAAATCTGGCAATCTTAGATGTGGAAAGGAAATTCATAGAAATTCGCCAAGCTCTACCTTAAAAAATCATAGTTCACGAAGACTTGCAATTTTCGCTGTCCAGAAAACTGAGTTTCCTATATGGACTAGTCATGTTTATATTACAAGGTCGCATTTACGAGAATAATAATTTTTGTTGAGTACTGAATAGGATGCACTCTATCCTTTTTATGTTGACAGAAACTTTTTTTTGAAATTCTGAATGACAAACTTGTGTACTTTCTCTGGTATATATGTATAACCAGAAGTGACAGAGACCTGGAGATATGTCAGTCAAAATCTCATATATATTTATATACATACATTTGGATTCAGCTCGTCGTCTGGCAATTGACAGATTCAATCTGGCAATTTTAGGTAGTTCGGTACCTAAGTATTCATAATGATGTGTTGACTCGATTAATGATGTATCAGGGCTTGATTACGAAGGGGAAGCTCGTGAATGGATAAAATCCGCCCAATGATTCCGCGAATTTCGCGAGGATAATATGATTAGAGGATAACCAAATCTTTCCATCAGGAAATATAAAGATTCGTTTGGCGGGGTCAATACGTGAAAAGATTCCGCTTCAGCATCGGATTTGAACTAGAGCGCAAAAGCTGCTTACTTCACGTCAGTACTTTGCTACAATTTTTTCACGTGCTATTATTGCTTTATTAATACATACTCCACTTATGGACATTTTTTTATAATACGTCAAAGTGGCGTTGGGAGGGATGAATATCTGAATGGGTGACCACTCTAGCTACCAAACAACAAAGTTCGAGCGAAGGCGTAGAAACTCTTGACTCTAAGTGCTCCCCTTGATTATTAAGACACTTGGCGAATTTATATGAACTCCCTTTCCACGTCTAAAATTGCCACATTTATTCTGTCAATCGCCAGCAACCCTTCAACGGCTAGAGTGTCCATATGGCAACGCCGCTAAATTATGTTTGAAAAATCAGCCAGTTTTCTTCAGGTGCATTTGAGATTTTGTTTGGTAGTGGAAAACTGATTCAAAAGGGTTGTTCATCTGTGTAGTATGTGTGGTTTTTCAGAAAAACTTGAAGAATTACTGTAACTGTGATTGAAACTTGGTCCAATTCGATGATGTCACAAATATCAGACTTCGTGCTAGAGTTAGTATCACACTAAAATGACTACTTATATTTTGGATGTGAAACCTATTGAATTGGCCAGCAGAATAGTTCATTGTATATGTCATAACACTAACATATTATAAAATGCCTTTTTTCCAACATGATTTCTCTTAGTGTTTCCATATGGCAACACTAGCCAGTGCAATGGTCAAAAATTGTACTCACGGCATGCAAGTTAACCTTTAACCGATATGTTTTTTGTAAACTGGGATTCACACTTGGGATAGTTTCAGATAAATTTTGAGATTTCTCCACTCACAGATGATACTAATCAAAACAAATAAGACTAAATTTGGCAACTCAGATCCTTGATGGACTTGATGAAGGAAAGGTTCAGGTTAATTCCGAATGAACATCTTGACTTTGATGAGTCTAATTTCGCAAAATTCAAATCAAGAGGAGTAGTCTCCTAAAGATCGGGACGGTGGCATTATTCTTGTCGAATGGAAGGACAATAATGTTGAAGCTACAGCATCAACTTGCCATGGTGATGCGCGCACATCGCATGTGAAACGATATTCACAAAAAAAATGATTCAGGTACAACGTCCATCAATTACAGAAGAATGCAATACATTTTACGGGGGAAACAAACCTAATGGATGAGCATATAGGAAGATATACATCAGTTTTAGGAGAAAAAGGAGGTGATGGCCGATTTCCACGTAGCTTTTCGATGTGGCTATAGTCGACATCTCTATAATAAGTAGGCAATGCAAAACTAAGCCTCAAATTAGCCAGCTGGAATTTCGAAGGCAACTTGTACAAATAAACCAGGACAAGAACAGATTTTTGCCTGAGAGTGCAGAAAAACCAACAACCTCGTTATCCAGTGTAACCTTGTCAAAAGTACCTGATGATATTCGGTACGATCACTTGAATCACTTACTAATTTCAACTCCAGATAAAAAAATGGAGAAGATATGCAGATGAAGCCTGCACGTCTATTATACGCCTATTACCATGTGTCAAAAATGCAATGTTGGTTTGTGCTTGGAGTGCAATGAAAATTTCCATTCAAAATGATCACTAAAGAGTGTCTAGTTAACATAATTTTTTGATGAAGATTTTATGTTAGTTTTGCATGCTCATGCGTTAAGCTAGGGTTGCCAAATGGCAACATCATTTTTTTCGAAAACTATTTTCCGCTTTGATATTTTCCTTAACTGAAGTTGTTAAATAAACAATTAACTGATGAGTTTTCTGTTTGTTTTCATGAAATTCTCCAAAAAATAATTCTCTCCGTTGAAGGGTTAAATCACGTAATTGCCAGATTTTTGATTTTCCACAGTCGTAGGATTTTGTTAAAATGAAAGTACATTTATTTTTTCATCATTATTTCTTCAAACCCTCCGAAATAATATTGATTACCATCAAAACTAACTCACCTTCTTTGTCGTACAAGAGGAATCGGCACCAAAAGGTATTCTGATCCAAATTGGTCTTCAGCAAGATATGTATGTGCAGCTGATAATGCAAATATGGCAAAAATAAACAGCAAACTTTTACACAACATGTTTCGGAAAACTGAAGAATGCTTGAGCAAAAGTAAGGATTCGAACTGACTGAGATGAAGAGGCCATAAGATTTATATGCTTTCACAGAACCTGCGTTCGATGCAGAGAATGAGTATATTAAGATTTACCTTTTTTTCAGTGTTATCAATGAATGGAATGTTCTAATGAAAAATAATATACCATGCCATTAATCGTTCTCCTTGACGAGGTTATCATTATACATTGTTTATTTCTCCAAATAAAAAGCGATGTGAATTCCCTTGCTCGACAAGAAGCTTCAGATTATCCGATTAATAATTTCTTTCAACTGGAATTATTTTTGGGATTGATAATTTTGCATTTTGAATAAAATTTCAGAAAAGTACTGACGTAAGGTTGTGAACCTTTATTAGGCGCTTGTTTGAAGCGATATTTTTGAGTCGTTGTGGGAATAGCAACGTTGAAATAGACATATTCATTCCAATATTTCCTGAAATGAAAACCGACCGAGCTGAAATTTGTAAACTATTGCTAATGACTTCAAGGTTTGGTCAAATTTCATGGATGAATAGTTTTCCAGACAGTTTTTTCTAAAAAAAGTTGGAAAAGTTTCGAAAAAAATTATTTCCAAAATTTTCTGAGATTACGATTTCCACGAAATCTAGCATAGAGTTGCACGTCGACATTATACATATACAACTACTTACAATGTATCTGTCAGATTACATTTGTACATCCTGAGATATTGAGGAAACAACCTCAAATAATCCAATGAGTCGTACTCCAAAAATGTTCGACTGATTTCGCCCATTGCCGTGACATTTGAGCTCCCAACTCACACTGAAAATTTCAACTCTAGCTAGGTATAACAGGTTTGAAGTATTACAGCACTTACGAGAGGACGGGCGGCGGTCCTACAGAATTAAATTTGACATCTAATTCTTCATTAGTGACTCGAACTTAGCCTCGTGAAAGCATTCTTGGAATAAAACTTGAAAATTGAAAGCTGAAGACTTCACGTCAGTGCTTTTGTAGGGATTTTTCGGTAAAGTACTAGATTTAAATTCAATCTAATCTGTGTTTTTGGAAATATTGGGAAAATAAAATTTTGAATGGGTATATCTACAAAATCATAAGGAGGATTTTACCTATTCACACATTCGATCTTCATAATAAAGAGCAAACAATACCTTGAATATAACTGGGTGACTTTTGGAGGCCAGAGTTCGTTTTTTCAAAAATTTTTTTGATGCAAATTGTTTAAAAAAATCTTAAGAGTGCACGATATAGCCATTTTTATATTCAAGAATTTTCTGCAAAATAAAACTGAATTGGAGTAAGAAATGGGAAATTAACTACCATTGCGCATTCTCACAAAAGAATTAAGAACATCCCAAAAAAAATTTTCAAAAAATTCTCACTGACGCCGGTAGAACGACACCTTTTTTATCCTATAAACGTCGAAATTTCTCCGAATTTCAAGACTGCACGTGGCTATTGGCAACGTTGAAGCATGTACACCGCGATGCAGGTGCCTGACCTTGAGATATTAACGAGGTTTAATGAAACTTGAATCTGACTGCGTTGCCTAGTCGTAATTCAACACCAAGTGGTATTGTTTGCTCCGGAGCCCCAAACCTACTCTACAAATAACGAGTTTCTAAGTCGTTCCTACCGGAAGATACAAGAACATCGACACATAGGAAACAACTTTGCAAGCAATAGATAAATGCCTGCCAGCGAAAAAAAATTTAACCCTGAAATACTACCAATCTGGAACCTTGTCGGAGGTCAGACTGGATACAGTTAATAGAAGCAATTTGATTCATCCTAGCGTTTGGCTTTTGAAAACTATTTATATTATGGAAAGTAAGTTCACCCATTTTCATGGGAATTTTATGAATAAAGAAAAATTCATTTTCAAAAATCTAATTAATATAGTTAAGCATAATCCTGAACTTATTAGCTTGAATGTTACCATCCCTGATCAGAGCCGGATTTCAGCGCCCGTGGCAAGTTATCGAAATGCTCCCTTTTCAAATTTTTGTTTTCAATGACTACATACTTTTCATGAATAAAAGTATTTATTCTATTGCTAAGATATTTCACTATTATTATATTCTTTCGAGAACGAGCATTAGATTCTTAGGTATATCAAACAATATGTGTATAGAAATTAATATATTCTCCCATGTATCTCATAAGGTGGTGAAGTCTCACAAACGTAGTAATATACGATAATGAGGGTATGAAGAAAACAAAAAGGAAGCGAAAAGAATTATTTATTCTCAAAATAAGATATAAGCATTCAAAGCTTCAAAAAAACAATAAATGAAAGTGTAAATAAAAAACTGAAATACATTGGAGAACACACATACCGAAAAAGGTCATAACGAACACTTTAATATTACTTTTTATAATTCGCCATGATGTAGGGTCATTAAAATCAACTGGTTCAGGTTTAACCTCAGTAAGTCCTGATTCCTCGTTAAAAGAATTTTCCTTGTCCGAATTATCCGAAATGGAATTCTTTCTTACGATAGGCTCGGTACTTGAAGAAGTAGAAGGAAATTCCGCTACATGATGGGCTTCGCTAGTGGAACCACTTTTTGTCGACACAATACCCGCATCGTTCTTAAAGTAACTTGAGATATTACTGGTATTTTTTTTTAGGTCTAATAATTTTTTATCCCTGATCTTCCGAGATGGCGATCCTGATAGTTTCTTGGGCGGCATTTCAGTTGGTTATATAAACCTAAAATTATATAAGATTCTGAAAATGCATGGACGTGGAATCGGAATGTTTTGAGCGCTCGTTTATATACATATCTGAATTGTCTCAATGCCCGACAAATGTCAGGAGGACAGAAAAAGGTTTCATGTTTCAGTGAAACTCAAGAATTATACTATTCATTTCGACATTTGATCGTCTTTCTGTAGTACCCATAGCCAAGAAGCTGATTAATAAAATACTAGAGATACGATACATTTATCGTATTCTTCTCAATATTTTGATTTTTTTTCTAACTTCTTCTTATAAGTATGAAAACTCGTGTTATTATGGTACAACGCAATTTTAATTGAATCGGTATAATTTGGGATCTCGCAAATAAAATTCGAACGATAATATCGCCGACATATTCCCAACCCAAACATAACCTTATAAATTTTGCAGTCTCTAAGTTATATCTCTCGAAAATGATTGACTCTCGTGTGTACGGACAGAATATTTGACCGAACACGCAAAAATTCTCAACTCAAAATTGAATTATTCAAACATACCTGATTGAAATTTTTAAACTTTTTCCAGCGCGAATAATTTCCCGGCCCGCTTGCACGATCACGTTATTTGCGGTATTGCACAATATATAAAATATAATGATAAGTTCCTGGTTCCTATTTTTCTTATTGATGCCATCAACTGCGCCGCTGCATGGAAGTACCAAACATGCGAGAAAAAAAGTAGTATAAATAAGACTGGGGTGATTTCATATCGGTCGTAAACGTCTTCGAAATACATTACCCTTATCAAAGCCGGTGTGATGAACGATTCGGCGAATAATGTGGACGGTCTGAAACTCTTTGTCATGCCGTCAAGAAACCGACCCTTGACGAGGCGCTACCGCCGCTAGCTCGAACTCCCTCTGAACTTGCCGCTAATTGAGGTCTTCAGTGTTCGAATAACATCTGGAAGCGATCGGGAATCGTAGGGCGACTGAAAAGTGTGAATTTATCATCTGTTAATTTATTGGTAACTACTTGTCGCCGCATATTGTACAACAGGTGCATTCACTATAGCACCGCTCTGAAATATGAATGGACTTCTGAAGAGGAAAAACATCATTTCAAGAAAAAAAAATCATAATTTTGCACCCCCAGTTGGTTGGCGCCCGTGGCCAATGCCTCCCTCGCCACGCCCTAGATCCGGCTCTGTCCCTGATGAATTTTGACTGTGTATGTGCACGTACTAGAACGTACATCAGATTGCGAAACCTTGAAAAGTAGATAAATTTTGAAAGTTGTGAAAAATATTATAAAATAAAATGGAAAAATTCACTAATTGCAATGAATAAATTTACCGATTTTCATTTCCACATCTCCTCCTAACAATTATATCGTTTTTGGTATAAAATATTATGGGATAGTTCATGAATAATTTTAGGCATTGTTTCTGAATACAGATAATCAATAAAAACAATTGATGCTACTGCTTCAACATTATCTTGAGCTTCGTTGAGAACCTCTCATATCAAATTCCAGAGAACAATATTACTAAATTTAAAATGGTCTTATTATTTTCAAGTGAAAATATTTATTTGAATATTTCAATTCTTTCATGAAAATAAATTGATACAAGTAGGGTTTCTCCTATCAGCTTTTTAAGAATTGAGTTGAAAAATATTTCTACAAACAATGAAATGAAAGCCATATTAGTCCTTCTTTTTTGAATATATTCAATCCCTCTAGCTCAGTTTTATGAATTTTTTTCCAGAATAGAGGATTTCTTGGGTTCAGTAAATCTTCTTCTTCTAACTCATTATTTTAAGAAATGAAGATCGCTTGGAAAAACCTAATTTGGGTTCCTATATTAGCAATTCCAATTTTGACATTTTCCTCTGAATTATCCAATATAAGTCATTTTCCGCCTACGTAGTTGAATTAATTCTATTGGATCCCATACCTATTTCACAGAAGATATTCAAATCAATCAGAACCAGTAAACTTGTGAATTGCATCGAAAATCCATTGCGAAAGTTCAAACAATTGAAGAATTTTACCAGACTGACGTCATCCAGTATTTTATTGAAATATAAAAGCTTGAAGGTACATACTGAATTTCGTGACTATAATATGATTAGAAGATCACCGAATGTTTCCATCAGGAAGTAAAGGTGCATTTGGCGGGGTCAATACGTGGAAAGATGACCGCTTTTGGCTACAAATTTGAACATGCGCTGCAAAAGCAGTGCTTTCTAGAATATTTTTCATTCGATTTCAAATATCACTGAAATTTTTTAGGCATACGGTGAAGCTATAGGTCAATTTTGAGGTAAACATGCAATAGTGAAACTGAATGTATAAATTGCAGAGCTCCTACAACGTAGTTATTTATGCACTGAGAAATTGTTGAAAGTATATTGAAAATGTGAAAAAGGATGATTCGGTTTAAAGAATTGTTTATTTTCTTGAACAAATTTGGCAATATTCAAGGCACTACATTTCTTCAATCAAAAATATACATGCTTATTGTTGAATTGAGTATTTCTCAAAAACGATGGCTGAATTGTAAACCACCTTCATAATTAGGTCGTCCAGTTCCCCATGGGCCTCCATAATGTCTTCCGTAATTACCGTAGGCATCTAGCCTGGAGTTTCCATTTTTCCACAAATTGGCAGTACCTGTTGCTGAAAGATCTGTTCCCAATCCACGCGTATTCGAAGCACTAAGGTTTATTCCTGAACCTGAAAAAGTATTGAATGTTAGGATTCAAAATTGACATTCAGGTCGATTCTGTTTGCGTATTGCTATGAACCTTGCTATTCTAGTCATATTGCTATCTTTCTAATTTATAGCAATATGGCCATGATGTTACGTATTCTGTTTGTTATGAATTTTTTCATTTTAGAGCTGACAACACTGTATTTTGTGACTTAAGAACAACAAGAAGAGTGAGTGAGTTTTTTTATGATTTCACATACATAAGCTCTATCTACAGCTTTCATTATTCATGTAAACATCGATATAAAAAATGTTAGGAAACAAAAGGAGTCCAATTGACCAATTTTCTGGATACCAATAGAATATTGGTTAGCAAAAATCAAAAGCAGCAATTTTATTCAGGCGTTAATAATTCGAAATTCTATAAACTTTTTCGTTGGCACCTCAAAGGGATTGCTGTTGTTGAGATGATTAGAATAATCATCTCAGCTGTTGTCTGCTATGCCTGTATTTTAGTCTGATAATTTTCCTTGAAATTAAATATTCTAGAGAACCTTGAACACATTTCCATTAGCATATACTTTCTTTTATTTATGTCAACATCGACTTATTCAAAAATTTTACGAAACAGAAAAACCAATCAAAGTCAAATTGACCAATTTTCTGGATATCAATAGAATATTGGTTTCCAGAAAGCAAATGCAGCAATTGTATGCAGGCGTTAATGCTTCAAAATTAAATGAACTTTTCTGTTGGCAATTCAGAGGGATGGCTGTTGTTGAGATCATTAAATTAATCATCGCAGCTGTTGCTTACTATGCCGGTAATTGAGTCTAAGAATTTTCCTTGAAATTAAATATTCTGAGAACCTTGAACAAATTTCTATTAGCACATACTTCCCTATATTCAATATTATCGAATTCTTGGAGGAAATAATAGTGAAACAAATGGATTTCTGTGATATTCCTTTTCTAACTTATCTTGTTACAAGCTTAGCAAGTACTATTTTGAGGTTGCTGAGATAGCAATATTGATAGAAAGATTCTTGTTGAAGTGAGAGACCATATTGCTCAAAATCATTGATCAGAATACCAATAATTCCAATCTTGTTATTATAGCAATATCTTCTTTGCTAGCAAGAGTGCTATTTGCAAACAGAATCGACCTGATTATTTATGTAATGAATATTACTTCCACAAAACAAAAAGTCTAAAGGTTGATCTTCATTTGAGCGAATGTGCGTGCACGAATTGCTGTGCGGTGGAAATTTAATTATTTGCCATGTTGGCATACGTCTACATTGAGCAAATTTACGCGGGCACTGGGCATTCCGTGCGTGCACGAACAGCGTGCGCGCACATTTGCTTATCTAATGAATTTCCACCCTAAAGAAGCTTCAAACAGAGCCGGATCGAGGATTTTAGCGTCTGTGGCGAGTTGACGAAATGTGCCCTTCAAGGAATTCATTTTTCAATAACGACACAAATTTATAGTTAATATGTTATGCTACTTTATATTTTGAAGAATTTTTCAATCCGAATAATCTCCTCTCAACAATGAATAAACAGGCATATCGAAATAGGATAATAAGTAATTATAAGTATGGAAAAAATAGTGATTTGTTCTCAAAATGATATTTATCGTGATATATGAACATCAAGAACACGAAAAAGAACAAAAATAATTGAGTCCCAAAAAATCAAAGATCACAGTAGGATTTAATTGATCTATACGGTTTTTCATAAAAAAGTCGTTTCCCTACTTTTCGTTTAGCTATAAAGCTTTTTTTTCTGGAAAACCGGAATTCTAGACATATAATCCTTCGAGTAATTATTCTACAAGTAAATAGTAAATTTCAATTCAATCGTAGCGGTACGTAATTGGAGATATCAGGAAAATATTTCTAGCGAAATATCTCCTACACCATTGTGCAGATTTTATCTATTGGCGAACTCAGCCGACATATGCACACCCCACACCTACCTTATAAATTTGAAGTCTCTAAGTTGTATGTTTCGAAAATTATCGACTATCATGTGCATCGACGAATGACTACCGGACAGAATACAATTTGACCAAAATTCTTGATCAGTAAAATGAAATCAGTAGTTTGAGATTATTATCAACTATCAATTATTCAAGATTTTAGGTAGTTTTTCTAAGTCTAAATGATATGGTAAAGCCCTGAATTTGCGCCGAGGGCTCAAAATTCGTCGAGAATATTATGACTAGGCGCTAAAAACTGGCTGGTATTATTGTCTAGAGATTCATTTAGGTCAAACATACGCTGTTTAAATTTGAAAACTTCTTTCCAACACGAATAATCTCCAGTCGCGCCTGAACGATTAGTTACCGTGTTGCACATAAAATATTATAAGTTCCAGATTTTTGAATTGATGCGATTTCAATTGTGATACGCTGCTGCATAGAATTACCCAGATGCTATAGAAAAGAGTAGTGGGTTCATCTAGAGATCTAGTCCTCTGGTCGTATCGTAAACGTCTTCGTAATTTATGACCCTTGAGCGTATCCTAGATAGTGGATCGAGAATTGCAAGTGTTAAATTATTATTCTTATTATTATTATCTGGATTTTTTTTTGGTAACTTCTTGTAGCCCTAACGGTCGCGTGCACCACAGCACCAGTCTGAAGTATAAAGCTTCAAGTAAAAAAGTCCGAGAAAAAAAATTCATAATTTTGCGCCTCTAGTAAGCTTGCGCCCGTGGCAAATGCCGACCCCGCCACTTCCTAGATCCGGCTATGGCTACAAAGTTCCGGTCCTATAAAAAGGTCAAGAGTCCTTTTTCCGGCCAAGATGTTGGCTTCAGCCTTATCGCTGATTCCCTAGTGTTGCGTACACGGACACAGGAATTCCTACGGTAATACTTACTCAGTTTGTTGAGATTATATTACGTGGATTCGGAGAGTACCTGAACTTTCTGTTACGGTGACAAAAACAGTCAGGGGGAACCCACTTTTAATTATATTCATAATCATTAAAGAATTGGATAGAGAAACAAAGTAAAATATAATAAATATCAATTTCTCGCAAATTCTTACTTCCTCAAAATTAAATGAAGTTAGAATTTGTGAGAGAGAAAAGAATTATAAAAAAAGGAAGATTTTAGAGATGGTTTATATTAGTTTATTTGACTCAATGAATTATAGAACGGATACTGAGCATTTAGCTAAAAATTACAATCCAATTATTTCGAAATATAAAAATAAAAATGATTAAATAGATATAATCGTGATTAAATAATAGTCATGTTAAGGTTGTGTACAGTCAACTGTTTGATTCTCTGAAGGAATATCTGATTGCTGAAGATTCAATCATTGAATGTTTATATGTGTCAGATACGTGTTCGATAGGATCTGTCATTTTATCTCCTGAATAATACCTGTCTGAAGTTGTAAGTGATAATTTGAGTATTTTAGTGTGTTGCATTTTCTTCATTTTCTTTTTTTTTTGAACAATCTCGTATTCAATAGTTTTTCGCTGTGTTCTTGTGTACTATGTGCCCGGATATATGCAATTACTGTTAAGTTTTACATTATTAGGTAAGTCAGAAAACATTATGAAGGAAAAGAAGGGCAAACATGTAATCTATACATACTTCAAAGAATTTTAGGCTTGAAGAAGCGAAGGGACAGTTTTGCAAAACGTCGCCACGTATGTCATAAACTTTTAATATCTTCATTTGTATTTATGTCCTATTTCCTGCTACCAATTTATGCCTTATTGAATATGGAGGACGCTGTATCGTTTGTTGACATATAATAAATATCGATAAACGTTCCCCGAAAGAGGAAAAATCTCATAGTCGCTAATTCTATTCACCTGATGGAATATGTTCATAGCCAAGTCCTCCTCCTATGGTAGTTGGACCAGTAGGACGAAATTGTTTGGAAACGAAACCTCCTCCAGTGACTGAATGTTTGTCGTTCTCGAAGATAGTTCCCTTATGTCCAAGTGTAACTTGTGTTCCAGTGGGATTCTTACTGACATCGACTGTTGTTTGCCTGAAATATTCAATTATATATTCGATATTGCGTACCTATAGTATTTCATGTGATGTAATGGGTGAATTGAAGGAATACTTTCATTGTAGCTAACTCTTATAATAGTATAGAATAATAGAATAATAAGAGTAACTATTAACTATCCAAGCTATAGCTCACCTTCTCTGTCGAACAAGAGGAATTGGAACAAAAAGATATTCCGATCCAAAATCGTCTTCAGCAAGATAAATTTCTGCAGCTGAAAATGCAAAAAAGCCGAAAACGAACAGTAAACTTTTGCACAACATGTTCGAGAAAATTGAAGTACCCTTGTGTAAGAGTAAGTGTTAAGATTCGAACTGATGAAAGAAGAAGGCCTACAGTTAGTTTTTATAAATTCCGGAGAAACCTCTACATGCCTTGTAGAGATTCAGAAATTGGGATTTACCTTTTCCCAGTCTTATCACAATGAAGAGAATGCTCCAGAGGAGAATTAAAACATGACATAAATCGTATTACTCGTCCAGGGTCAAATTAAGGTTTATCAAAATCCATTGTTTATTTCCTCAAATAAAAGCTAATCTTCAATACGGGTGAGGGACTTCACATTATCCAGTATATTTGTTCTTTCCACATAAATATTATAAGGGTTTTGTTATTTTTCTGTTCGAATGTTGAATAGAAGAGGTTAAATTCAACAATCAGTTCTGACTTAAATATTGGGACAATCAACATGATGTTGATTCATGTTATTCACGAAATAATCTGGTTAACGAGCTCAAAAACGTGATCATTCCCTTTCAAGCTCGACAAAGTAAATCGTTATAAAAACATATTGGATCTTGATTGTTTCTAGAAAAGTCAGACATCCCTCAATGAAAATTAAATTATATATTATTCCTCCAGATATATTGTATCGTTTTCAAAGTATGCACCAAAATCTTTGCCAGCTCAGATTAAGGAATAGATTTCGCAGTGCTCGTCGCAAATTGTTTTTGCGCGCTTGTTCTGAGAAACAATGGGTCTTAAACCACTAGATTCGACTCAATTATTGAAGAAGCATCCGATGTCGCATTCAATTCTGTCCTGCCGCCTGTAGCCACGATATCTTTCGCAAGAACCCAGCTAGCGACATCAGAGGAGTTACTAGAGGGTGTAGACTTCTCCATAAATTCAGGAAGAACGTACTTATTCGATCAGTGAAGCTTGGTTATGAGTTCAAATTCAAAAACTTTCTTTTTCTACGCGCTTGTTCTAGGAACAGCATGATTTCGTTCCGTCACAATGCCTGTAATTTTCAAATTTCAAGCCGAAAATAGTTTTGAACAATTGGGTTGAACACCGTGGAGAAAAATCTGTTAGGGAACACAACTCTTGTGATACATTTCTGTGTTCATAATATGTCAGCAACGACATTCACTGTTATGTGTGTAATAAGTCTATGAGAAAAGTCTAGAACAATATTTTTCGTATTCTGTGTCCAGAACCACGTTGCTGTAGAAGCTTGCTTACGTAAAATAAAACTACGTCTGTTAATTCCAATCTCTTTGTTTTCCTGCTAGAAACAAACCAAGAGTTTTGAGCATTCCAATAGAATCCGTGTCACATTCAATTTTGTTCGTTCTTATGTGCTCTAACTTTCAGAGGAAACGACCTAGCGACCTTGCGAGTTTAGGTTTGGAGTCAAAATATATTGGTTGAGCTAATGGGTGAAATCGGTCGAATCACCCTGTATATTCTCAATGGAGACCCCCAACCATAAACCAAACATTGTTTCGAGACTGTCTTGACTAGTGTAAACTTATCCTAAAATCTGACGGTCTCCTCCGAAATCACCCTGTATATGTTGTTTTCTTACATGATTTTATGAATTGAATCCCAGTGGTTATCCAAAAAAAATTATAACAGGGATTTTGGTATATACATTTCTAGGTTCAAAACCACTCTTAGGGCCAGTATTGTACAACCTAACTGGAAGTTATCTTTAACTTTAACTGACAGTTTTGACAGTTATGTCCTAACATGACTGTCGAAACTGTCAGTTAAAGTTAAAGATAACTTCCACTTTAGTTTTATAATACCGGCCCTTAGGGTGATTTAGCTACCTCAAGATGTATAGGTGACTAGTTATGTAAATGTACCGAAATAATGTTTACAGTTGTAAGGGGGGGGGATGTAGGAAATGAAAAATATTTTTTTTATGTCGAATAGCAATAATCTCAGTTGCAAATTTAGAACCCTTATGCGAAATCTGAAAAATAGAATTCGAAATCCTCCCAGAATGTCCTTTGATCGACTATCCAAATAAGTTTGCATATATTTGGAGATGTATTCGCAATCTTACAGGAATCGAATAAATACTTAGATATACTCAAATACATATTGAAGAAATTCTGGAAAAATCAATTTCATCCACTAAACTTATTTGCCTATCATGCAGATAACTATATTTATCAACAAGTTAACAGAAACTCAATAAAATATGTATAAACATATTCAAACACATATAAGAAATTCATTATTCGAATAATGACATCTGAAAATGGGCGAACAACGTGAATGTTACTTTAATAATCCTTAAATTGAACCTTCTGAACGCTTCGATGCATAAGGTCGCTAATTTCTGGTCTAACACCCGTTTACACGCGAGAGTTTGCCTTACTCGCATCTTCACGTTCAGTCACAGCGAAGGGGATTCAACAACACATTTTCTTATTTTTGGAGAAAAATTTTGGTTCTATTGAAATTTAGAAAAATCTATCTGAATCTAGACTTATCTGTTAACACCTTTTATATGACACATTTTTTCGATAATCCCAACAGTTTTCGAGCAAAATTGAAATGAACATAATTGTAAACATGCATTTTCAGAGCAGGCGATTATATCATAAGGAACTCAATATAAGCGCATGGTATCAGACTTTTTAGATAATTAAAATAAAATATTTCTGAATCGTATATTTTGATAGAAATTTGTCTGAATGAAGAACGCTCAACGTAGATGAATATGAACGGAAAACATTTTTTTGCCAGTTTTTGGAAAAATGTCCCCCACCACTTCCTGCACATTTTTTTACGACATGTTGATTTTGCATTGTAAGGATATAGTGAATGATACTAAGTGGTTCGTACATTTTGGCAATGAAGTTCACACGAAAATCCGTTTTTGAATGAAAATTTTTAAATTTTTCTATGAAGATTTCTTTATATTGCTACTGTACATCTACCAACCAAGTTTCATTTCGATCAGATGAATATTTTTCGAGTTATTGATAAATCAAGATCTCAAATGGCAGTAGCACAAAAACCATTTGGCAGATTTGGCCCATTAACGAACTAAACCGAGATATTCAGGATCTTAACCTAACCTGAAAATTTGAAGACTCTAGGTTCTTTCTTTCGAAAGTTATAGCGCACGCGGCCGAGCGGACGGACAGAATCAATTTTGACCTCGGATTCTTCATCAGTGAGTCCAGCCAAGTCGTTCGAGACCAATTTCGGCTCAAAATTCGAAAATTACAGACATCGTGACGAAATGATAAAAACATTGACGCTACCGCTTCAACTTTATCTTAAGTTTCGTTGAGAAACACTTATATCAAATTCCAGGGAACAATATTACTAAATTTAAAATGGTCATATTATTTTCAAATGAATATTTGAATATTTCAACCCTTTCATGAAAATTAATTAATACAAGTAGGGATTCTCCTATCAGCTTGTTACGAATTGAGTTGAAAAATATATCTACAAACTCTGAAATGAGAGCCATCCATGTTGGTCCTACTTTTTCAAAATATCTTCAAGCGCTCTCGCTCAGTTTTATACATTTTTTCCAGAATAGAGAATTTTTTGAGTTCAGTAAATACTTCTTTTCCTAACTAATTATTTTAAGAAATGAAGATCGCTCGTAAAATCTTAATTTGGGTTCCTATACTAGCGATTCCAATTTAGACCTTTTCCTCTAGATTATCCAATATTAGTCAGTTTCCGCCCATGTAGTTGAAACATATTAATCAAATCAAATCGAATCAAATACATTATTAATTTCATTGGATCCCATACGTATTTTTACAGAAGATATTCAAATCAATCAGAACCAGCAAACTTGTAAATTTTACCAAACTGAAGTCATAGCGAGCGACAAGAAAGGGTATATTGTCACGTCCTTAGGCTTATTTTCACAATTTCCTTAAAAGAATCAGCCGACTAGCTTAATGAGGTAGAAAAAAAGGGGCGCCACTTGCTCTGGTGAATGAGATCTTCCAGCTGGCTCAAAAGGTCGTGGATGTGTTCGACTGGGAGCAAGACCTGAAGTTGCTGAGAACGAAAGCTTCCAAAGGATGCGCAAGAACGCACCATGTTATATTTCCAACATGGTACACAAGGAGAACTATCAGAATCAGAAGTATATCGTTAAGGATCCAGAGATGACAGACGATAGATGTGGGAAATGCGAGGAGTATTCGGAAATCATAAAACATATCAACAATCAGGTTGCAGCTAAAATTCATTTCATTTCGATCTGATCTGTATCTTTCTCAATATTGGGAAAATAAAATTCGCAATCATTTTATGTCTGCGGAATCATTGGTTGGATTTTACCCATTCACGAATTCGGCCTCCGTAATAGTCCGCGCCTACTCTATAAACACCCATGTTTTAAGTTGTTTATCCTTTCGGAAGTTATTGTATTTACAATCGGAAGTAAGGACGAACGTAAACAGTAAAGACCTTAAAAAACAACTTCGAAACTCGATATTTGTAGAGTGGGTTTGGGGCCCAATTACGAAGGTCGAGATCGTGAATGGGTTAAATCCGCCCACTGATTCCGTAGATATACCCATTCCAAATTTTATTTTCCCAATATCTTCAAAAATACAAATCTGATCGATTTGAAATCCAGTGTTTGATTAAAATATAACTGCTTGAAGGTAAATAACTTCGTGACGATAAAATGATTAGAAGATCACCGAATTTTTCCATCAGGAATTAAAGGTGGGTTTGGCGGGGTCAATACGTGAAAAGATGACCTCTTTTGGCAACAAATTCGAACATGCGCTGCAAAAGCAGTGCTTTTCTAGAATATTTTTCATTCTATTTCAGATATCACTGAAATTTTTTAGGCACTCAGTGAAGCTCTGAATTGAATCTAGAGGTCAATTTTGGGGTAAACATGCAATAGTGAAACTAAATGTATAAATTGCAGAACTCTACGCAGTTATTTTTGCACTGAGATATTATTGAAAGTAATGCAAAAAATCTCAAAAAGCACTGCCGTGAAGGCAGCAACTTTTGCGCGCATGTTCAATGTAGATGACCGCTTCAGCAACGAATTTGAACGTGCGCGCGTACCAAATTTCAGTTCGAGTCGATCATAAGTTCTGGAGATATCGGGAAAAAATATGTCAAATATCGAGGTTTTCTTCTCGATATCGTTGATTTTTTCGGTATTACTCGAGAAATACTGATTCAGTCCTGATTAAACTTCACAGCTAGTTTTAAGATGCTAAAAGACAACTTTATGCAAAATTTCGTGATAATCGTGTTATTAGAACAATTTGAAAAAAAAAATTTATATGATTTTCTCATCATATCATCCTCATTAAATTCTGTATGAAACTTCGAACTGTTATTTTCGATGAAGTACTGAATTTCAATTCGATCTGATCTGTATTTTTGGAAACATTGGAAAAATAAAATTTTGATTGGGTATATCTACGGAATCATTGGGCGGATTTTACCCATTCACGAATTCGACCTTCGTAATTAAGCCCCAAACCTACTCTACAAATATCGAGTTTCTAAGTCGTTTCTTCCGGAAGTTATTGTGTTTACGGTCAGCCTAACGGCCGACTGCGTAAACACAATAACTTCCGAAAGAAACAACTTAGAAACTCGATATTTGTAGAGAAGGTTTGGACCTTAATTACGAAGGCCGAATTCGTGAATGGGTAAAATCCACCCAATGATTCCGTAGATATACCCAATCAAAATTTTATTGTTCCAATATTTCCAAAAATACAGACCAGATCGAATTGAAATCCAGTACTTCATCGAAAATAACAGTTCGAAGTTTCATACAGAATTTAATGAGGATGATATGATGAAAAAATCATATACATTTTTTTTTTCAAATTGTTCTAATAACCCGATTATCACGAAATTTCGCAAAAAGTTGTCTTTCAGCATCTTAAAACTAGCTGTGAAGTTTAATCAGGACTGAATCAGTATTTCTCGAGTAATACCAAAAAAATCAACGATATCGAGAAGAAAACCTCGAAATTTGACATATTTTTCCCGATATCTCCAAAACTTATGATCGTATCGAGCTGAAATTTAGTACACTGCTGTGAAATTAGAAGGTCGAAGTGTGAGTATAATTTTTTTTGGATATGATAAATGGTTCCCGAAAAAAAATTTTTTTGTGAAAAAATTTCGAAAAAAATTTTTTTTTAAATTTATTGACAATATGATCTTGACGAAATTTGGCTCAAAGTTGCGCGTCGTTATACTCCACCAAACTGCCAAGTTTGAATCCAATCGCTCAAGTGGTTTCTGAAATAAAAAATAAATAACTTCAAAACTTCAAATGCCTATAAATCCGAAACTATTCGATCGATTTGGCCCATTAACGAACTTAACCGCGGTATTCCAATGCGCGACCTACCCTGAAAGTTTCAAGTCGCTAGCTCGCTTCGTTCGACAGTTATCGTGTCTACGGACGGCCAACCGGCCGGCCGGCCGGCCGGACAGAATCGATTTTGACACCGGATTCGTCATCAGTGAGTCCAACCTAGTCGATTGAGACCATTTTCGGCTCAATCATCCAAAATTACAGACATTTGGACAAAACGATAGCACGCTGTTCCCCTAGAACATGCGCGCAAAAAGGATGATTCGGTTTAAAGAATTGTTTATTTTCATGAACAAATTTGGCAATATTCAAGGCACTACATTTCTTCAATCAAAAATATACATGCACATTGTTGGATTGAGTATTTCTTAAAAACGGTGGCTGAATTGTAAACCAGCTTCATAATTAGGTCGTCCAGTTCCCCATGGGCCTCCATAATGTCTTCCGTAATTACCGTAGGCATCTAGCCTGGAGTTTCCATTTTTCCACAAATTGGCAGTACCTGTTGCTGAAAGATCTGTTCCCAATCCACGCGTATTCGAAGCACTAAGGTTTATTCCTGAACCTGAAAAAGTATTGAATGTTAAGATCCAAAATTGACATTCAGGTCGAATCTATTTGCGTATTGCTATGAACCTTGCTATACTAGTCATATTGCTATCTTTCTAATTTATAGCAATATGGCCATGATGTAACGTATTCTGTTTCGAGTGTTATCGCAATGTTTGTTATGAATTTTTTCATTTTAGAGCTGACAACACTGTATTTTGTGACTTTAGAACAACAAGAAGAGTGAGTGAGTGAGTTTTTTTATGACTTCGCATACATAACCTTTATCTACGGCTTTCATTATTCATGTAAACATCGACATAAAAATGTTAGGAAACAAAAAGAGTCCAATTGACCAATTTCCTGGATACCAATAGAATATTGGTTACCAAAAATCAAATGCAGCAATTTTATTCAGGCGTTAATAATTCGAAATTCGATAAACTTTTTCGTTGGCACCTCAAAGGGATTGCTGTTGTTGAGGTGATTAGAATAATCATCTCAGCTGTTCTCTGCTATGCCTGTATTTAAGTCTGAAAATTTTCCTTGAAATTAAATATTCTAGAGAATCTTGAACACGTTTCTATTGGCATATATTTTTTTATTTATGTAAACATCGACTTATTCAAAAATGTTACGAAACAGAAAAACCAATTAAAGTCAAATTCACCAATTTCCTGGATATCAAAAGATTATTGGTTTCCAGAAATCAAATGCAGCAATTTTATGCAGGCCTTAATGCTGAGAAATTAAATGAACTTTTCTGTTGGCAATACAGAGGAATGGCTGTTGTTGAGATCATTAAATTAATCATCTCAGCTGTTGCTTACTATGCCGGCAATTAAGTCTAAGAATTTTCCATGAAATTAAATATTCTAAAGAACCTTGAACAAATTTCTATTAGCACATTCCTACCCTTTATTCAATATTTTCGAATTCTTGGAAGAAATAATACTGGAACAAATGAATTTCTGTGATATTCCCTTTCTAACTTATCTTGTTAATTACTATTTTGAGGTTGCTAAGATAGCAATATTGATAGCAAGATTCATGTTGAAGTGACAGATCATATTGCTCAAAATCGTTGATCAGAATACCAATAATTCCAATCTTGCACTCGCGTGCACGAATTGCTGTGCGGTGGAAATTTAATTATTTGTCATGTTGGCATACGTCTACATTGAGCAAATTTACGCGGACACTGGGCATTCACGCACGCTATCCGTGCGTGCACGAACAGCGTGCGCGCACATTTGCTCATCTAATAAATTTCCACCTAAAAAGGGTGCGTTTTGACAGGGACTATACGTGAATATCCCTGGATAAAGAATTTCGTGATGAGTTCTCAGGTATGGCTATATATTTCTCCGATATCAACCTTCCCTGAGTGCTCAGAAGCTTAACTACAAAGTTCCGGTCCTATAAAAAGGTTGAGAATCCTCTTTCCGGCCAAGGTTTTGGCTTCAGCCTTATCGCTGATTCCCGAGTGATGCGTACACGGACACAGGAATTCCTACGGTAATACTTACTCAGTTTGTTGAGATTATATTACGTGGATTCGGAGAGTACCTGAACTTTCTGTTAAGGTTACAAAAACAGTCAGGGGGAACCCACTTTTAATTATATTCATAATCATTAAAGAATTGGATAGAAAAACAAAGTAAAATATAATAAATATCAATTTCTCGCAAATTCTTACTTCATCAAAATTAAATGAAGTTAGAATTTGTGAGAGAGAAAAGAATGATAAAAAAGGAAGATTTTAGAGATGGTTTATATTAGTTTATTTGACTCAATGAATTATAGAACGGATACTGAGCATTTAGCTAAAAATTACAATCCAATTATTTCGAAATATAAAAATAAAAATGATTAAATAGAAATAATCGTGATTAAATTATAGTCATGTTAAGGTTGTGTACAGTCAACTGTTTGATTCTCTGAAGGAATATCTGATTGCTGAAGATTCAATCATTGAATGTTTATATGTGTCAGATACGTGTTCGATAGGATTTGTCATTTTATCTCCTGAATAATACCTGTCTGAAGTTGTAAGTGATAATTTGAGTATTTTAGTGTGTTGCATTTTCTTCATTTTCTTTTTTTTGAACAATCTCGTATTCAATAGTTTTTCGCTGTGTTCTTGTGTACTATGTGCCCGGATATATGCAATTACTGTTAAGTTTTACATTATTAGGTAAGTCAGAAAACATTATAAAGGGAAAGAAGGGCAAACATGTAATCTGTACATACTTCAAAGAATTTTAGGCTTGAAGAAGCGAAGGGACAGTTTTGCAAAACGTCGCCACGTATGTCATAAACTTTTAATATCTTCATTTGTATTTATGTCCTATTTCCTGCTACCATTTTATGCCTTATTGAATATGGAGGACGCTGTATCGTTTGTTGACATATAATAAATATCGATAAACGTTCCCCGAAAGAGGAAAAATCTCATAGTCGCTAATTCTATTCACCTGATGGAATATGTTCGTAGCCAAGTCCTCCTCCTATGGTAGCTGGACCAGTAGGACGAAATTGTTTGGAAACGAAACCTCCTCCAGTGACTGAATGTTTGTCGTTCTCGAAGATGGTTCCCTTATGTCCAAGTGTAACTTGTGTTCCAGTGGGATTCTTACTGACATCGACTGTTGTTTGCCTGAAATATTCAATTATATATTCGATATTGCGTACCTATAGTATTTCATGTGATGTAATGGGTGAATTGAAGGAATACTTTCATTGTAGCTAACTCTTATATTAGTATAGAATAATAAGAGTAACTATTAACTATCCAAGCTATAGCTCACCTTCTCTGTCGAACAAGAGGAATTGGAACAAAAAGATATTCCGATCCAAAATCGTCTTCAGCAAGATACATTTCTGCAGCTGAAAATGCAAAAAAGCCGAAAACGAACAGTAAACTTTTGCACAACATGTTTGAGAAAAAAGTACCCTTGTGTAAGAGTAAGTGTTAAGATTCGAAGTGATGAAAGAAGAAGGCCTACAATTAGTTTTTATATATTCCGGAGGAACCTCTACATGCGTTGTAGAGATTCAGAAATTGGGATTTACCTTTTCCCAGTCTTATCACAATAAAGAGAATGCTCCAGAGAAGAATTAAAACATAACATAAATCGTATTACTCGTCCAGGGTCAAACTAAGGTTTATCAAAATCCATTGTTTATTTCCTCAAATAAAAGCTAATCTTCAATACGGGTGAGGGACTTCACATTATCCAGTATATTTGTTCTTTCCACATAAATATTATAGGGGTTTTGTTATTTTTCTGTTCGAATGTTGAATAGAAGAGGTTAAATTCAACAATCAGTTCTGACTTATATATTGGGACAATCAACATGATGTTGATTCATGTTATTCACGAAATAACCTGGTTAACGAGCTAAAAACGTGCTCATTCCCTTTCAAGCTCGACAAAGTAAATCGTTATAAAATCGTATTGGATCTTGATTGTTTCTAGAAAAGTCAGACATCCCTCAATGAAAATTAAATTATATATTATTCCTCCAGATATATTGTATCGTTTTCAAAGTATGCACCAAAATCTTTGTCAGCTCAGATTAAGGAATAGATTTCGCAGTGCTCGTCGCAAATTGTTTTTGCGCGCTTGTTCTGAGAAACAATGGGTCTTAAACCACTAGATTCGACTCAATTATTGAAGAAGCATCCGACGTAGCATTCAATTCTGTCCTGCCGCCTGTAGCCACGATAACTTTCGCAAGAGTCCAGCTAGCGACATCAGAGGAGTTACTGGAGGGTGTAGACTTCTCAATAAATTCAGGAAGAATGTACTTATTCGATCAGTGAAGCTTGGTTATGAGTTCAAATTCTCTGGGGAACAGCGTGTTATCGTTTCGTCACAATGTCTGTAATTTTCAACTTTCAAGCCGAAAATGATTTTGAACAATTGGGTTGAACACCGTGGAGAAAAATCTGCTAGGGAACACAACTCTTGTGATACATTTCTGTGTTCATAATATGTCAGCAACGCCATTCATTGTTATGTGTGTAATAAGTCTATGAGAAAAGTCTAGAACAATATTTTTCGTATTCTGTGTCCAAAACCACGTTGCTGTAGAAGGTTGCTTACGTAAAATAAAACTACGTCTGTTAATTCCAATCTCTGTGTTTTCCTGCTAGAAACAAACCAAGAGTTTTGAGCATTCCAATAGAATCCGTGTCACATTCAATTTTGTCCGTTCTTATGTGCTCTAACTTTCAGAGGAAACGACCTAGCGACCTTGCGAGTTCAGGTTTGGAGTCAAAATATATTGGTTGAGTTAATGGGTGAAATCGGTCGAATAGTTTCGGAATTAGGCCAATTTTAAATTTTGCGGTTAATTCTTCGATATCCGATGAAGTACAGATTCGATTAGATCAAAACTTTGTAGATAGTTCAAAATTACCAATGCGCAACTCAGTGCAGAATTTTGTTTGGATCCAGAAGTTAGAAAATTAAAAAAATCTTTATTCGAATAGTCTTAAATTTTTTCTTGAAATTTTTTTTTCTCGGAAAATAATTATTAGATTTTAACGAAATTTGGCTCAGACCTTTGAGTCAGTAGTTCACAACAATAATCCAAATTTCAATACGATCCGGTATTTACCTTCGGAGATATAAGGAAAAAAATATGACAAATTTCGTCTATATCTGGAATTTTAACGTTATTTCCGCAATACCTCAAGATGAACAGATACAGTGCAATCAGATTGCAACTTCGTGAGCAGTTGAAGATTACCAACGCGCACCTAGGTGCGAAATTTCGTGCTGATCTAGTAGTTATAAAATCAAAAAAAAAAAAATTATTCGAAAATTTTTGAATTTTTGTTGGGAATTGATTGATCTGATTTGAACGAAATCTGACACAGGCTTCGAAACAGTATTCAACAACAACTTTTTGAATTTCAATCCGATACAATATTCACTTTCGGAGATATATCGACAATAATAGTCAAATTTCGTTGTTGTTTGAATTTTTGACGTTATTTCATCAATATTTCAAGAAGTAAAGATGCGATCCGATCGAAACTTCTGAATTATATGAAGAATACCAACGAAAAACTTCTCAGGAAATTTTGTATCGATCAAATTGTTACAACATTTCTAAGACATATTTATTAGAAAATGTTTGAAGTTTTTGTTGAAACATTTATTTTTTCGGATACATTGATCAGATGTTAACGAAATGAGGTACAGACCTTAGAATCAGTATTCAACGAGACTTTTGATGATGTGTGTATATGCGGAATCATTGGATGATCTTACCAATTCGCGAATTTGCCTTTCGTAATTGAACCGGTTCAACAAATATCAAGTCTTCAAATGGATTCTCACTTTACAGTTGGCAGTTAGGCAGACCAATCACAATCACATCTGAAACAACGACTAAGAGATTCGAATGTCTTGAGGAAATGGCTTCGAATGTGAACAAGCCCTTGAAAGCTCCTGACCTCACGTCAGTGCTTTTCTAAATTTTTTAATGGAAACTTTTTTTGAAAATTATTTATTTATTTATTTTGAATTTGGCATTCACATTCAGTTTACGAGCTCGATCGTATGTTTATTTTGGGAAATACTGGAAAAAACAGGAAAATAATATGAGATTTTTCGTTTATATTTCATCGGTATCGTTAACTCCAAAAGAACTCTGAAAATAATTTTGAAATCTTAATTAAAACTGGTAGGTTTCATCAAGTGGTGATGCGCATACTTGTTCGAAATTCCGTGACGATGATGTTATGAGCACACGAAAACTAATGATACATTCTTATTGAGAATTGATAGTTAATTGAATATTACCAACGTGCACATTTGTGCGGAATATTTTTCAAAAAATCCTCAAGCTGATTTTCATATTTCAGCAAATTTTTACCTGATTGAATCCAACCTCGGTTTTATATTCAGAGAGCTTCCGCGAAGCAGCTTTACCTCCTCATTCAAAGATTTTGCGATCTTCAAATCATATAATCCTCTCGAAATTCTGCATGAATCCAGATTTCACTTCGAACCGATCAGTTTTTTTGAAAGTGTTTGGAAAATAGAATTATGAATGGTATATGCGATTCAAGCCATTCTCGAATTCGACCTCAATCATGATCCAAATATATGGAGTATCTAAGAGACCTGATACTTTTGAAGAATGATAGGGGATTAATTACGAAGGCTGAATTGGTGAGTGTATGAAATCTGTCCAATGATTCCGTATACGTATGATATTCGAAAAGTCTATTCTAGGAATTTACAGTTCAAATTGAAACCTCTTGGGTATTTGCGTAAAAAATGAGGGGTTAAAGGTTCATGCAGGATTTCGTTGAAACTAAGAGAATCATAAAATTTATTCATGAGCAAGCACGTTGAGCTCATCGTGCCTCCTGACTTTCAGTCTTTTCTAGAATTTACTCTTTGATCAGTTCAGATTATCTGCATTAGTGTATTGAATATATTCTGCAGATTTTCACATTTAATTTAAGTCATGAAAATAAATCACTGATTGCAGATTCAGTTCAGTGCCTTCTTTTCGGCTATCAGGCCGACAGAAAACACTCATATATTATGGTCTTCACGAAATTCAGTATGAAACTTCAGCTGTCTTTTTCCATTGGAGGACTGTATTTCAATTAGATACGATCTGTATTCTTGAAAATATTAGCGAAATAAAATTTTAATTTGTATATCTGCGGAATCATTGGTTGGATTTTACCAATTCGATAATTCGACCTTTATAATTGAACTCCAAACGTTTTATACAATTACCAGCAAGGTACGGCAAGGCAGGGCAGCTTTAAACACCATTGCCCCTCCTTTTAAAACAAAAGCTTTTACTGAACCAGGTTTTATATATTAATATTTTCATATAATTAAACGTTTCGCCTATGTGTTGAACCGTAATTCAATCATAGAAGGGAACCGTGATTTTCCGATAGTCGGAAAAAAAACCTAGAAAGAAGAAGATACGAAGTGCCGGCAATGATTAATTCTCTTCGACCATTGTATAAAGAGCTTTATACAATGCTTCGACTACCTGATGTATCTTACCTTTTGTTGTCGCGAGACCTATCTTATACCTTGGGTATAAGGTTCGGTATTGACTGCCTTGGTCTGCCGGGTTCAGATGAGTGTAATCCGAACAGCGAATGCAATAAAATTTGATAAATGACTCGGCGAATAGCAAGGACGGCACTCGAGCTCAGCCTCGAATAATACATTCAAATGCATCGCCAGAGTTGAAAACCGAGTTCCGACGGAGCAGGAAGAGCGCTGCCTCGAACCATAAAACTCTCTTTGTTTTATTGCATACCCTGTTCGCATTACTCTGATCTGGACCCGGCTTTACAATACAGTAGTGTAGATAGAACCTATTCGTAGATTCATTGAATCCTTCCACGTCCGCATGGGCAGGCGGATTGCTTAGCGCCCAGTGCCCAGCGAGTCACCTAGCGAGTAAAACCACACACCAACTGTCGGGTCTGTGGAAGAAGCGAAGAAGGTAGAACTCTGAATAAAGAACAACGGGAAGGAGAATGAGGAGTGAGGCCTCACATCGGAGGTCCAGGATGGAGGTTGCATATGGCCGACTTCCCTTTCACTTTGAAGAGAGAACAACTTTTTCCGAGACTTCTTTGTTCGAATAAACTAACTAACATGAGTCATACTTGGAGGTTCAATATGGGCACCTACGTCGCAGTGATATACGAAGTGGAAATGCGTTATACTCCTTCCTGTTGTTCTTTATTCAAAGAGTTAGAACCACAGATCAACTGTGAGCAGTGCGGCCGATCGCGAAAGTTCTAGAACGTTCGTTTTGATTTATTATTTGATAAAATCAAGTAATAAACCTTAGTGATCGACCGAAGAAAAAAAAATTTCACCCCCTGAAAATTTCACAGTTTACATTTTGGAGTATGTAGATTTAAATGAACTAATAAAAAAAACGCTGCAAATTTTACACAAGGGTTTATTATTTTCTCAGTTAAATAACCCAATATACCATTGATATCTTATAAAACTTATATTTTATGCATAACTCATTGGTTTCTCACAACACAGAAACCAATTCCATGAAATGATTCATGTGAACATTGAAATCCCAATAAATACACTTCAATCTTTCAAACTAACACCAATACGTAAAAGAAATCAAGACTTTCCGCTAATATCAAATGTATAGATGTGATTTTTACTAGGATTCAACTTTGTTCTGAAAAATATTAATGAAATGAAAAAAACTCAACCTTCCTGTGCAATTGATCTGAGAAAAAAATTTTCCACTGCAGATATCCGATTCACTTGATTCACAAAGTATCCACCACACAAACTGAAAAACTAAAGTTATTTTCAATAACATTTCTGTAACAATTAAATATATCGTGAACCTCATCAGGTTGAATTCGAAAGAATAATTCTAGATTATAAATTTCGTTCGTTGTTATCGTTGTCAGATACACTCAACCAAGAGGGTGTCAAATCTGAAAGTATGTTTGATGTAAGGACGTGAAATTCAAACAAGTAGTTTGCCGACAACCAGATGATGATACATGCGGAATATTTTTGTCTACGCTATATCCCTTGTCTTAGGTCACAACCAGGCACAGACCCCATTCAGAACAGGTAGAAAGATCATCGGCCATTAACTTTAGTCTAAGTTCAACCCTCAGTATTAGATTCTCGACAATCGACAATTGATGAGATTTGCGGTTTGTCATTGATTTTTTTGCATATTATATCCTCCAATTTGATTTCATACTACTACTGAACTACTTACGATTATGAAATTGTCAAGAACATCGATGGGGCATATGCAAATTGTGTTTATAAAATAATATCGCATCCATTAAAAATTTCTCGATATGTGTTGAAAATTTGGCAATCAATATTTTCATCTACTTTTAGATGTATGATTCTGGATGAAAAGTAAACCGATTATTCCAGTGAATTCCAATCTTAGAACCGAATGCGATGATGTCATTTTCGACATTATAAGAAATTTGCAGCGTTTTTCTTTATAACTCAGGAACCACTGGTCGGAAATCATCCGGGTGGAATTTTTTTGGTTTAGTTTTTCAACAGTAGTTAACGTTCAGAGTTTCATGAAAATTCGGTGGTAAGTTTTCGAGAAATAATTTTTTTTCCCCCCAACCCCCATTTTGAGCCCTTAAGGTACACCGATTCTGCCGAAAAGCTTGGAGGATCAATCCCGAACGACACACGATTTTTCTACCGGCGGACGGACGGATTTTTTTTTTATTAGTTTATTCAAATCTACATACTCCAAAACGTAAACTGTAAAATTTTCAGGGGGGGTTAAAAATTGTTTGTTGTTGGTCGATCACTAAGGTTTATTATTTGATTTTATCAAATAATAAATCAAATCCGTCCGTCCGCCGTCCGTTGTCCGGAGCTTTTCTCTGAAAGTGCTGAACCGAAATCTCTGAAACTTGGTAGAAAAATCGTGTGTCGCTCGGCATTGATCCTCCAAGCTTTTCAGCAGGATCGGTGTACCCTGTGGGCTCAAAATTGGGGGTTGGAGGGAAAAAAATTATTTTTCGAAAACTTATTACCGAATTTGCATGAAAATTTCAATATTCGTTACTGTTGCATAACTCAACAACCTAAAAAATTTTACCCGGATGATTTCCGACCAGTGGTTCCTGAGGTAAGAAGAAAAACGTTGCAAATTTTGGGGTGAAAGACCAATGACTTATGAATAGTATACATAGTGCCAAAAAAGTAACGTAACTTGTCAATAATTGAATTGAACAAAGAATTATTGAGGAAAATCCTCGCACCCGTCGATTCTAAATTCCAAAAGCAATTTATCCAGTGTTTCTTTGAATTTGATATTTCTCACCCCCAACGCCCCGCACCCCACTACTTTTTCAAATTGGAATATATGAGTTGTGATACATCGAATGAAAGATAATTTGATAACCTACCCAGCGATTTGACTGAACAAAATTTGTTGTGCTGTTTTCAATAAAAAATTAGGAATTAATTTAGGATTTGTGATAGGAGAGTACTGCAATCAGACCATTATTCTTTTAATAATTATTACTAAGGGAACTACACGAATCCACGGATTTGTAATTCCGAAAGCACGTCTCCCTATGTTTTTTTTTAATTCGAAATCTCCCAACCTTTACACTCCACACCCCCATACTGATTTTTCAAATAGTAATATATGGATTGTGGTATATCAAATGGAAGTACATACCATTGCATCTTGAGTGGCTGGAGTGGAAAAAAAATTATTAAGCTATTATTTTTATTAGAAAATTAATTGGTGATTTGTGTCAGGTTCTTATTCTTGAAATAATAAATATTGAAAAATATCCTCCTACCCGCCGACCCCTATTTTCGAAGTTTGAGAAATGCATGCAGATTCGAAGTTGGTTGTTTATACCCTTAAACTTTTATAATCTTTAAACTCAATATTGCATGTGATAGATTGCATCAAAGGTCATTCGATGACCAATTCAGTTATGTGAACGAAAATGATAGTTAATTATTAATTCAATTTAAATTACAAATCCATGGGTTCGAGGATTTTCCTTAGTAATAAGATAAGTGTTTCTGAGGCAAAAATTCATATTGAGAATAATACTGAAGTTAAGTTTCAGAGTCTAGTACAGGGCATTTTGAAGAGAACAAATTTGCAACATCATATGGTCTATACAAATAATGGGGTTCTCGTTTTCATGAAGGTTCATCCAGAATACTTCCAACAATATTCAAACTGTAAAACACTAGGCGCACATCAGATACATACTTGTAGCCACGTCACTCTTTAACCCTAACAGAAAAGTTACCCTTATACAGGGTCTTTCACGAGGAACCTCACCCATATTTATACGGAAAACTACTGAACGTATTTTCATGAAATTCAGCACTTATAAGTATTTCACGATGCTGATGAAATCTAAAATATTTTCAAGGCATGAGCACCTCCGGTTTTTCCGGAAATGACGTCAACTTCCGTTTTTCAGATTAGAACACCATTTTTTTATTGCAGAAATAGATTCCCTAGAAAATTATAATTTATTTTGATGTAACATTTTTCAGTTTTGGTTGGAAAATTCTCTCTGAGCGGGTAAATTCGAAAAAAAAATCGAAAATAGAGCTCCGCTGAAACAAGAATAACTTCGAGGTTTTTGGATGGAAAATTTTCATTTTTGGGATTTTTCAAGATGTAAGATTGATGTATCCACTTTAAAAATTGCGAAATTGCGATTCATGATACAGGGGGTGAAAAAATCGCTTTCAAACTTAGGGATGACAAAATCGTGAAAAATCAATTTTTTCAAATTAGAACCCCATTTTTTTATGGCAGATATTGAATCTACGTTAAAAAATAATGTGAGTGTATGCATCACACCCTTGCCCTAAAGTGGATATTTTCTGAGTTATTCACAAAAAACTGTTTGACTCAAATAATTGAGCCGCTAGTACAGAACCATAATGACTTATGGTATCAACAAGATGGCGCGCCTCCACACAATTCACTCAATGTGTCAAATATCCTCTACAGGCTATTTGAAGATCGATGGTTGGCGAACAATGGTCCACATCTTTGGCCACCACGTTCTCCCGATTTAACTCCTTTAGACTATTATGTTTGGGGTAGGATAAAAAATATTGTCTACTCAACTCCCCTGACTGATAAAGAGGACTGCATAGAACGAGTCAGAAATGCGTTCAGGTTTGTTTAGATTTTTAGATTCATAGTTTTGAAACTCAATTTGGTTTTTAAACACTTTTGCAGATCTCTTCCTCCCGATGAAATAAGAAGAGCAACGCACGAAGCATTCCTGAGACGTATAAATAAATGTCTAGAAATTAACGGTCAAAACTTTGAGCATCTTCTCTAGTTATAACTGCGAGAGTTTGCCATGGTTCTCCTAATAGTAACTCGAAGTCGGTTTCAAGAAGGGGTGAAAAATCTACAGCATGGTTCAAATAACAGTTCCTGAAAATTTCATCTTTTTGGCGTGAAGGGAAAAGAAATAGCTGAAAATTCAAGGCGAAAAACAGTTTTTTGTGAATAACTCAGAAAATATCCATTTTAGGGCAAGGGTGTGATGCATACACTCACATTATTTTTTAACGTAGATTCAATATCTGCCATAAAAAAATGGGGTTCTAATTTGAAAAAATTGATTTTTCACGATTTTGTCACCCCTAACTTTGAAAGCGATTTTTTTACCCCCTGTATCATGAACCGCGATTTCGATTTTTAAAGTGGATACATCAATCTTACATCTTGAAAAATCCCAAAAATGAAAATTTTCCATCCAAAAACCTCGAAGTTATTCTTGTTTCAGCGGAGCTCTATTTTCGATTTTCTTTTCGAATTTTCCCGCTCAGAGAGAATTTTCCAACCAAAACTGAAAAATGTTACATCAAAATAAATTGAAATTTTCTAAGGAATCTATTTCTGCAATAAAAAAATGGTGTTCTAATTTGAAAAACGGAAGTTGACGTCATTTCCGGAAAAACCGGAGGTGCTCATGCCTTGAAAATATTTTAGATTTCATCAGCATCGTGAAATACTTATAAGTGCTGAATTTCATGAAAATACGTTCAGTAGTTTTCCGTATAAATATGGGTGAGGTTCCTCGTGAAAGACCCTGTATATACATGGGCCTAAGTCTATTTAATGCTCTACCCCAAGGGTTGAGGAGAACATTCAACTTGAAAATTTTCAAAATTACTCTGTATGATGCAATTGTTGACTGTGAACCATATTGTGAATTTTTTTATTTTTGTGAATTGTTTTGAGTTATGTATTCTGTTTTGACGAAACCAGCGTTATTGTTTTTCAATAAGCTTCTGATTGAATAAATATATTATTATCATCATTATTATTAATCAATAAAAGAATAATGATCTGATTACAGTACCCTCCTAACTACAAATTCTGAATTATATCCTAGTTTTCTTCAATGAAAAACGGCACAACCAATTCTACTTTAAGCCACATCACTTAAAACGTAATCAAATTACCTTCCATTTGATATATCACAATCCATATATTTCCATTTGAAAAAAAAGTAGTGAAGTGAAAAATATCAAATTCAAAAAAGCACAGGATAAATTGGTTTTGAAATAAAAAAGCTGCAAATTTTACACAAGAGTTTATTATTTTCTCAGTTAAGTAACCCAATACCATTGATATCTTAAATAAAACTTATACAGCGTGCCAAAAAAGTAACATTACTCGTCAATAATGTTTGTATGAAGAATTATTTAGGAATATCCTCGCACCCGTCGATTTTTGATTTCAAAACCAATTTATCCTGTGCTTTTTTGAATTTGATATTTCTCAGTTCACTACTTTATTTTTTCAACTGGAAATATATGGGTACAGTAATCAGACCATTATTCTTTTATTAATGAATAATGATAATTATAATAATAATATATTCATTCAATCAAAAGCTTATTGAAATACAATGAGGTTGTTTTCGTGAACAAAGAATACATAACTCAAAACAATTCACTTTTATACAAATCAAAAAATTCACTCTAAGGATATGGTTCACAGTCAACAATTGCATTATATAAAGTAATTTTGAAAACTTTCAAGTTTGTTGTCCTCCTAAACCCTTGGTGGAGAGCATTAAATAGCCTTAGGCTCATGTACAAGCGCGACTTTTCTATTAAGGTTAAAGAGTGACGTGGGTACATGTATCTGTGCGCCTAGTGTTGTAACAGTTTAAATATTATTGAAAGTACCTTCATGAAAACGAGTACCCTATATACGTATAGACCACATGATGTTAAAAAAATGTTCTCTTTAGAATGCCCTCTACAAGATTCTCTAAATCCTAACTTCAGTACAATTCTCAACATGAATTTTTGCCTCAGAAACACTTACCTTATTACTAAGGGAAATTCTCGAACCCATGGATTTGAAATTTAAATTTAATTAATACTTAACATTCATTTTCGTTTACATAACTGAATTGGTCATCGAATGACGTTTGATGCAATATATCACATGCAATATTTTTCAAAAAAAAAAAACTGTTTAGGTTTGAGGGTATAAACCCCCAACTTTGAAACTGCATGCATTTCTCAAACTTCGAAAATAGAAATAGAAATGAAAATAGGGAAATTATCGAAACCATAGATTTGTAATTTATATTGAATTAATAGTTAACTTTCATTTTCGTTCACATAACTGAATTGGTCATCGAATGACCTTTTATGCGACATATCACATGCAATATTTTTCCGAAAAGAAAACTGTTGAGGTTGAAGGGTATAAACCCCCAACTCTAAAACTGCATGCATTTTTCAAACTTCGAAAAAAGAGATCGGCGGGTAGGAGGATATTTTTCAATATTTATTAGTTTAAGAATAAGAATCTGACACCAATCACAAATTGTTAATTTTCTAATAAAAAATTGCTTAACAAATTCTTTTTCAGTCACGCCACTCAATATGCAGTGGAATATACTTCCATTTGATATATCACAATCCATATATTACTATTTGAAAAAAAAACAGTATAGGGGTGTGGAGCGTAAAGGGTGGGGTATTTCGAATTCAAAAAAGCATAGGGAAACCTGCTTTCGGAATTACAAATTCATGGATTCGTGTAGTTCACCTTATTCAATTAGTATAGTATAGAATTATTAGAAGAATAATGGTCTGATTGCAGTACTCTCCTATCACAAATCGTAAATTAATTCCTAATTTTTTATTGAAAAACAGCACAACAAATTTTGTATAGTCAAATCGCTGGGTAGGTTATCAAATTTTCTTTCATTTGATGTATCACAACCCATATATTCCCATTTGAAAAAATAAAGTAGTGGGGTTGGGGGGGTGAGAAATATCAAATTCAAAGAAACACTGGATAAATTGCTTTCGGAATTTAGAATCGAAGGGTGCGAATTCTTTGTTCAAAAATTATTGACGAGTTACGTTACTTTTTTGGCACGATGTATACTATTCATAACTCATTGGTTTTTCACCCCAAAATTTGCAGCGTTTTTCTTTATACCACTGGTCGGAAATCATTCGGGTAAACATTTTTAGGTTGAGTTATGCAACAATAATAAATATTGAAAGTTTCATGAAAATTCGGTAATAAGTTTATGAAAAATATTTTTTTTCCCTTCAACCCCCAATTTTAAGCCCTTAGGGTACACCGATCCTGCTGAAAAGCTTGGAGGATCAATGTCGAGTGACACATGATTTTTCTACCAAATTTCGCGGATTTCGGTTAAGCACTTTCAGAGAAAACTCTCGGACAACGGACGGCGGGCGGCGTACGGCGCACGACGGACGGACGGATTTTTTTTATTCGTTTATTCAAATCTGCATACTCCAAACCGTAAACTGTGGAATTTTCAGGGGGGGTTGAAATTTTCTTTGTTGGTCGATCCGATCACTAAGGTTTATTATTTGATATTATCAAATAATGCAGCGTATTTGTGGCCTGAAACTGAACAGAGAAAGCGATCCATTGCCGCAAATGTTGCTGCGGCTGATCGATTTCAGTGTACAGACGCCTTCAATGTTCCCTCAAAAAGCACCTCCTGAATGAATCGATCTGTAAATACCGTTGATTCAGGAGCGTATCTTCACTCAGGACCCGATACAAGATCACTGGTCTAGTGTAATCTGTTAAAATGAATCTTTCATAATTGGATAGAGTAGTCCTTCACTTTATGATATGTATATCAATTGAAAACAGAATGAAATAAATGGCTTCTATTTCTATCTTCTCTATCGCATAGAGATAGAAAACAAAGTAATTTCATGAATCTTCCTAGTTTCATTCGATTCAGAAGAAGATAACTAAAACTTTTTAGGAAGGTAAACGGAGAAACTTTGAGAAGAAAACATAGATGAATATTATAGGTGAACATGCAATAATGAACCCATACTTCGCAGTTATTTTCACACTGAAATATTATCGAAAGTGTATTGAAAAACGCAAAAAAAAATTAATTAGTATTTATAAAATTGTTAATTTACATGAATATATTCATATGGCAATATGTAAGGTATTACATTTCATCGAAGATCAAAATATACATGTTGATTATTGATTGTTGAATGGAAAAATTCTCAGAAGCGGTGCGTATATTGTAATCCACCCCCATAATTAGGTCGTCCAGTTCCCCATGGACCTCCATAATGTCTTCCGTAATTGCCGTAAGCATCTAACCTCGAGTTTCTATTCTTCCACAAATTGGCAGTACCTGTTGCTGAAAAATCGGTTCCCAATCCACGCGTATTCGAAGCACTAAGGTTTATTCGTGAACCTGAAAAAGTATTATACTATACATTACATGAATATATTATTCATACAGTGCGCGTCAAAATTATGGAAACGAATTCATTTTCTCAGAAGAAAAATATTTGGCAACAAAATCCTGAAACAGGTCAATTTTGTTTCACTTTTACCAAATTTTTATGGATTTTTGTTGCACCCTGTGCCATCCCCATCAACCATCTAAATTTTTTGAATAGGGAAAGCTGGTCACGTGGTACTTTCTTAGCAAGGTCTTTGTATCTTTTTTACAGATGTGCAGAAATTTTCAAGAAAAAACTTTTTTTTTGAAAAATTAGTTACTTCGAAGAGGTTTTCAGTATGTGCACTTTGCCATGGCTCATTTACATTGAGACGATGGTACCTGATGAAATTTGTCACCGAATGAAAGTCGACCATTACAGCTTTGTTCATGCACAACTTTCAACCTCTACGAACCCTTTAATGGAAAAAAACGTGATGGGGTTGAAAGGGGTTGAAAATTGTGCATAAACAAAACTGTGATGGTCGACTTTCATTCGGTGACAAATTTCATCAGGTACCATCGTCTCAAAGTAAATGAACCATGACAACGTGCACATACTGAAAACCTCTTTGAACTAACTGATTTTTCAAAGAAAAATTTTCGTTCTTGAAAATTTTTGCACGGCTGTAAAGAAGATACAAAGACCTTGCCAAAAAAGTACCACATGACCCACTTTCCCTATTCAAAAAATTTAGAGGGTTGATGGGGATGGCACAGGCTGCAACAAAAATCCTTGAAAAATGCATATAAATTTGGTAAAAGTGAAACAAAGATTGACCTGTTTCAGGATCTTCTTGCCAAATATTTTTCTTCTGAGAAAATGAATTTGTTCCATAATTTTGATGCGCACTGTATAATGCATATTTGTATCAAAAAAATCAAGTCTAAAAGTGTCACCGAGGCTATACGTGAATATCGCTGGGATATTGGTTATACATCAAGTGTCCGACTGATGACTCCTCAAGTATAGGTTCCTCACATATCTCCATTCAGAGGTTCCGAGAAGTTGGCAAAATGCCAACCCTCGCTGTTGAGTCCAAAGCTCTTTTTGAACGACTTCCAATGACTAGGAACTTTGTGACCTACTATAGGTGTTTATGGATTTCCTATACCTCCCGATAGAGTATATTCCTTGCAAGGGTTGTGTTTCCCTACGAAACACAGAAGTTTCAGTTCTATGTCTGGCCAATGTTTTGGCCCCAGCCGGCTGATTCCCGAGTGACGAAGAACTCTTACCCAGGAAGTCCCATATCGTACTGGCTCAATTGGGTGATATTATAAGTAATAGGTACGTGGATTCGGTTAGTAGATACATACATACATAAACTTCTAGAGACGGTGACGAAAATAGTCAGGGCAAACTCACTCTTAAATGCATTCATGAAAAATCATTGAAAAGGTAAATACAGGGTGAATCCGAAGAAATCCGTCAGATTCCGAGGTAAGTTTACACTAGTCGGGACAGTTTCGAAACAATGTTTGGTTTATGATTGGGGATATCTATTGAGACTATACAGGGTTATTCGTCTGATTCGACCGATTTTACTTTCATCAATAACTTAGGTGTGGCTCATCCGATTTTGATAAAATTTTCATCATAGTATAATTTGAATGAGCAAATTTAAATTTTTTCAAAAAACGCGGTTGTTATTGTGTTAATTCCCGATTGGTTGTGCAGGTTGAAAAAAAACCTTGTACATTACGTTTCAAAACTTCGCTATCCGTTTCAGATTCTAACATGATGATCATTATTCATCATTATTCAGGTTTTTTAATTTTGTTGGCACACTCGGATATTTCCGAGAAAAAATTATCGAAATTTCGCTCGAAAGCATTGAGAATATTCTACAATGGGTAGTGATGCTGTATCGTCCAAGGATGCAAAGCTCGCTGTTCGTCAGTGCGAGAAATATTCTCAACAAATTCAAAATTTACATTGAATTGTTCTTATTCCGTATAATATCATTCAATTCAGAGAATTGCTTGATTTAATTTTTTTCACACCATCGCTTTTCTATAACAGGATTATTTCTATGAATCAACGATCGTTAAGTTATTTCGTTCAATAATGTAGTCATTTGCTCAAATAAAGTCCATACAGAATATTAACCTGAATATTAGCAATCAAATATAAAATACGAATTTGAAAATACTATTTTGAAAATTGGGAGCTGCTTTGCATCCTTGGAATATACTGGTTTACTGCTTTATTACCTAGTGCAATATTCTCACTACTCTGAAGCGAAATTTCCATAAAGTTTTCTTTGAAATTTTTTTTTCGGGAAAACAGTAGCGTTCCAAAAAAATAGAAACATCGTAACAATTCTTCATTATTGTAGAATCTGAAACGGATGAAATTTTCATCAAAATCGTTTGAGCCATACCAAAGTTATTGATAAAAGTAAAATCGGCCGAATCAGACAAATCAGTATAGTCCCAATAGGAACCCTCAACCATAGACCAAACATTGTTTTGAAACTGTCTTGACTAGTATAAAATTATCCTAAAATCTGACGGTCTACTCCGGAATCACCCTGTATATGGTAAAAGATAAATACAACGTTTCTTCGAAAACCAGAAGGTTGCATTGTCGCTAATTACAACATGAAACAAACGCCAAGAAGAAAATTTATTCACCTGATGGAATATGTTCATAGCCAAGTCCTCCTCCTATCGTAGTTGGACCGGTAGGACGAAATTGTTTAGAAACGAAACCTTCTCCAGTGACTGAATGTTTGTCATTCTCGTAGATGGTTCCTCTATGTCCAAGTGTAACTTGTGTTCCAGTGGGATTCTTACTGACATCGACTGTTGTTTGCCTGAAATATTCAATTATATATTCGATATTGCGTACCTACAGTTTTTCATGTGGTGTTATGGGCGAACTGGAGGGAATACTTTTATTGTAGCTAACTCTTCGGAATAATAAAAGTAACTATTAACTATCCAAGCTATAGCTCACCTTCTCTGTCGAACAAGAGGAATTGGAACAAAAAGATATTCCGATCCAAAATCGTCTCCAGCAAGATATGTTTCTGCAGCTGAAAATGCAAAGAAGCAGAAAACGACCAGTAAACTTTTGCACAGCATGTTTGAGAAAATTGAAGTAACCTTGTGTAAGAGTAAGTGTTCAGATTCGAACTGATGAAAGAAGAAGGCCTACAATTAGTTTTTATATATTCCGGAGGAACCTCTACATGCGTTGTAGAGATTCAGAAATTGGGATTTACCTTTTCCCAGTCTTATCACAATGAAGAGAATGCTCCAGAGAAGAATTAAAACATAACATAAATCGTATTACTCGTCCAGGGTCAAATTAAGGTTTATCAAAATCCATTGTTTATTTCCTCAAATAAAAGCTAATCTTCAATACGGGTGAGGGATTTCACATAATCCAGTCTATTTGTTTTTTCAACATAAATATTATAAGGGTTTCATTATTTTTCTGTTCGAATATTGAATAGAAGAGGTCATATTCAATAATCAGTTTTGACTTATATTTTGGGAGAATCAACGTGATGTGGATTCATATTATTCACGAAATAATCTGTTCAACGAGCTCAAAAAAGTGCTCATTCCCTTTCACGCTCGATAAAGTAAATCGTTATAAAATCGTATTGGATCTTGATTGTTTCTAGAAAAGTCAGGCAGCACTCAATGAAAATTAAATTATATATTAGTCCTCACGATATATTGTATCGTTTTCTAAGTATGCACCAAAATCTTTGTCAGCTCAGATTAAGGAATAGATTTCGCAGTGCTCGTCGCAAATTGTTTTTGCGCGCTTGTTCTGATAAACAATGGGTCTTAAACCAATAGATTCGACTCAATTATCGAAGAAGCATCCGACGTAGCATTCAATTCTGTCCTGCCGCCTGTAGCCACGATAACTTTCGCAAGAATCCAGCTAGCGACATCAGAGGAGTTACTGGAGGGTGTAGACTTCTCAATAAATTCAGGAAGAATGTACTTATTCGATCAGTGAAGCTTGGTTATGAGTTCAAATTCAAAAACTTCCTTTTTCTACGCGCTTGTTCTGGGGAACAGCGTGTTATCGTTTCGTCACAACGATTGTAATTTTCAACTTTCAAGCCGAAAATGATTTTGAACAATTGGGTTGAACACCCTGGAGAAGAATCTGTTAGGGAACACAACTCTTGTGATACATTTCTGTGTTCATAATATGTCAGCAACGTCATTCACTGTTATGTGTGTAATAAGTCTATGAGAAAAGTCTAGAACAATATTTTTCGTATTCTGTGTCCAGAACCACGTTGCTATAGAAGGTTGCTTACGTAAAATAAAACTACTTCTGTTAATTCCAATCTTTTTGTTTTCCTGCTAGAAACAAACCAAGAGTTTTGTGCATTCCAATAGAATCCGTGTCACATTCAATTTTGTCCGTCCTTATGTGCACTAACTTTCGGAGGAAACGACCTAGCGACTTGAAATTGCGAGATTAGGTTTGGAGTCAAAATATATTGGTTGAATTAATGGGTGAAATCTGTCGAATAGTTTCGGAATCAGGCCAATTTTAAATTTTGCGGTTAATTCTTCGATATCCGATGAAGTACAGATTCGATTAGATCAAAACTTTGTATAGTTTAAAATTACCAATGCGCAACTCAGTGCCGAATATTGTTTGGATTCAGAAGTTAGAAACTTAAAAAAATCTTTATTCGAATAGTTTTCAAATTTTTCTTGAACTTTTTTTTTCTCGGAAAATAATTATAAGATTTCAACGAAATTTGGCCAAGACCTTTGAGTCAGAATTTTACAAGAATAATCCAAATTTCAAAACGATCCGGTATTAACCTTTGGAGATATAGGGAAAAAAATATGACAAATTTCGTCTATATCTGGAATTTTAACGTTATTTCCGCAATACCTCAAGAAGAACAGATACAGTGCAATCAAATTGCAACTTGATGAGCAGTTGAAGATTACGAACGCGCACCTAGGTGCGAAATTTCGTGCTGATCTAGTAGTTTTTTTTCTCTGGAAGTGTTGATCCGATTTCAACGAAATCTGACACAGGCTTCGAATCAGTATTCAACAACAACTTTTCAAATTTCCATCCGATACGATATTCACTTATATCGACAAAAATATGTCAAATTTCGTTGTTGTTTGAATTTTTGACGTTATTTCATCAATATTTCAAGAAGTAAAGATGCGATCCGATCGAAACTTCTGAATTATATGAAGAATACCAACGAAAAACTTCTCAGGAAATTTTCTATGGATCAAATTGTTACAACATTTCTAAGACATTATTAGAAAATGTTTGAAGTTTTTGTTGAAACATTTATTTTTTCGAGTATATTGATCAGATGTTAACGAAATGAGGTACAGACCTTAGAGTCAGTATTCAACAACAATGTTTGAAATTTTAATTCGATTCGAATCTTACTTTCGGAGATATATGAAAAAAATATGTAAAATTTTGTTTTTTGATACTTTGAAGTTATTTCCTCAATATCCTCAAGTATAGAAGCGATCACATCGAAACTTCGTGAATATTTGGAAAATATCAACACGGAATTTACCGTTAAGTTTCGTGTGTCTCCAATCATCAAAAAAATTTGATAAAGTGGTTTTTCTGGAATTATTCACATCTTCATCGAAAAAAATATTTTTTTCTGTATTTATTGACCAAATTCCGATGATACTCGGCATAGACCTTAAAGTTGGTTTTTCACAGCAGTTTTTAAAATTTCAATTTGATCTGATGTTTATTTCCGGATATAACAGGAAAAATTATGTCAAATTTCGTTGCTATATGAAATTTTAAGAATATTTCCTCAATATCTCGATGAATATTGACGCGATCGGATTTAAACTTGGGATAAATCTTGAACTCAATATTCCAAAACAATTCTTCAACTTTCAGTTAGTCAAAGAATACGACTCAATGCAAAATTTCGTGAGGATTGTATATAGTTGTAGAAAATTGTTGATAAGTATTCGAAAATTTTGGATATTTTCGTTGAAACATTTTTCTACCGGAAACTTTTTATTAGATTCCAACAAAATTGGCAAAAACCTAGAGTCAGTATTATACAACATCACTGTTTCAAAGTTCAGTATGATCTCCATCTTCGGAGATATCGGGAACAACTATGTCAAATTTCTTGGTTAATTTCTCGGTATTGTCGTTATTTACAGAGTAACTCAAAAATTACTGAAATAATGACATTCCGACTAGATATGAATTGGAGGAATCATTGGATGATCTCACCAATTCGCGAATTTGGCTTCCGTAATTGAACCGGTTCAACAAATATCAAGTCTCTAAATGGTTTCTCATTTGACAGTTAGCAGTTATAGGCTGGCCTCAACCACAATCACATCCGAAAAAACGACTAAGAGACTCGATATTTTTATAGGAGGTCTGGGGGTTTATTAAGAAGGTCGAATTTGTGAAAAAAAGTTTATGCAAAATGTCTTGAAGAAATGGCTTCGAATGTGAACAAGCGCGTAGAAGCTCCTGACCTCACGTCAGTGCTTTTCTAGATTTTTGATGGAAACGTTTTTTTGAAGATTGTTTCTCGGATTTCGTTCGAATTTGGCATAAACATTCAGCTCGATTTTAACAGTTTACGAGCTCGATCGTATTTTTATTTCGGGAAATACTGGAAAGAACAGGAAAATAATATGAGATATTTCGTTTATAGGTAATCGGTATCGTTGTTTATTCCCAAAGAACTTAGAAAATAATGTTGGAATCTCAATTAAAATTGGTAGGTTATCATCAAATGGTGATGCGCATATTTGTTCAAAACTCCATGACGTTGATGTTATTTGCACTAGTAAACTACTGATACATTCTTATTGAGAATTGATAGTAAGTTGAATATTACCAACGTGCACATTTGTGCAGAATATTTCTAAGATCGTATCATGAGAAAATTTTTCAAAAAATCCTCAAACCTGTTTTCTTTGAAAATTTCATGTCAGCAAATACTTACCTGATTGAATCCAATCTCGGTTTTATATTCCGCGCTTCCGTATTTTTTTCAATATTTTCAAAAATACAGATCAGAAGAAAATGATTCAACAGCCCTGTAGCAGAGCCGTAGCTATAGGGTTCAGCAAGGTAGGGCAACTTTAAACATCATTGCCCCACTTTAAAAAGCAAAAGCTTGTACTGAACCAGGTTTTATATAATAATATTTTCCTATATTAAAATGTTATGCCTATGTGTTGAACCGTGATTCAATCATAGAAGGGAACTGTTATTTTACGATAGTCGGAAAAAAAAACTAGAATTTGAAACGTCGGCAATGATTAATTCTAATGACTACCTGATGTATCTTATCTTTTGTAGTAGTGAGACCTTCCTTTGTACCTTGGGTGTTAATTTCGGTATCGATTGCCCTCGACGTTATAAAGCCGGGTCCAGATGAATGTTATCCGAACAGCGAATGCAATGAAATTTGACAAACGATTCGGCGAATAGTGGGGACGGCACTCGAGCTCAGCCTCGAATAATACATTCAAATGCATCGTTCGAGTTGAAATTCGAGTTCCGACGGAGCAGAAAGAGCGCTGCCTCGAACCATAAAACTCCATGTGTTTTATTACATATACTCCATTCAGAGCCGGATCTAGCGGTTTCAGTTTTGACCGATATTTATTTGTGCAGATATTGGCAAAAAATTTCGTGACCATTTTGAATATTGAGGTTATTTCCCTAATATCTCAAAAAGGACAAACCCTATCTGATTTGTAGTTCGTTTTCAGTTGTAGAATACCGACACGAAATTTAATAATTGTGGAAAGAGGTGCAACGACTGTGGAACGTCTCTTTTCATTCAAAATATTTTAAATTTTGCTACTCAGTTAGCGTTCTGCATGTCGAAATGTTATTCAATCATACAAGTGTATTTTTCGAGATTTCAATGTTCACATGAATTATTTCATGGAATTGCTTTCTGTGTTGTGAGAAACCAATGAGTTATGCATAATATATAAGTTTTTTGAGATATCAATGGCATATTGGGTTATTTAAATGAGAAAATAATAAACCCTTGTGTAAAATTTGCAGCGTTTTTTTTTATTAGTTCATTCAAATGTACATACTTCAAAATGTAAACTGTGAAATTTTCAGAGGGGGTAATTTTTTTTTTTTTGGTCGATCACTAAGGTTCATTATTTGATTTTATCAAATAATAAACCAAAAATAAGTCATTTTTTATGGAGATGTAGATAGACATTGTGGAAAAGGTTCGTGATCTGATCACATATATATTTCCCGGCAGGAATGTGATTGCCATCGTGAACGCCATCGAGCACGCGATCGCGTATTTGTGACCTCTGAAGCTGAACAGAAAAAGCGATCCATTGCCGCAAATGTTGCTGTGACTGATCGATTTCAGTGTACATACATACGCCTTTAATGTTCCCTCAAAAATCACATCCAAAAGAAATCGATCTGTAAATATCGTTGATTCAGGAGCGTATCTTCACTCAGGACCTGATACAAGATCACTGGTCTCGTGTAATCTGTTAATATGAATCTTTCATCGTTGGATAGAGTAGTCCTTCACTTTATAATATGTATATCAATGGAAAATAGAATAAAATAAATGACTTCGATTTCTATCTCCTCTATCGCATAGTGATAGCCAAAAAGTAATTTCATGAATCTTGCTAGTTACATTTGATTCAGAAGAAGGTGACTAAAACTTTTTAGGAAAGTAAACGGTGAAACTTTGAGAAGTAAACATAGATGAATATTATAGGTGAACATGCAATAATGAACCTAAATGTACAAATTCCAGAGCTCATACTTCGCAGTTATTTTTACACTGAAATATTAACGAAAGCGTATTGAAAAACGCAAAAAAAAATTATTTGTATATATAAAATTGTTAATTTACATGAATATATCCATATGGCAATATATTAGGTATTACATTTCATCGAAGATCAAAATATACATATTGATTATTGATTGTTGAATCGAAAAACTCTCAGAAGCGGTGCGTGTATTGTAATCCACCCCCATAATTAGGTCGTCCAGTTCCCCATGGACCTCCATAATGTCTTCCGTAATTACCGTAAGCATCTAACCTCGAGTTTCTATTTTTCCACAAATTGGCAGTACCTGTTGCTGAAAGATCTGTTCCAAAACCACGCGTATTCGAAGCACTAAGGTTTATTCGTGAACCTGAAAAAGTATTATACTATACTTAGATTACATGACTATATTATTTATACAGTGCGTGTAAAAATTATGGAACAAATTCATTTTCTCAGAAGAAAAATATTTGGCAACAAAATCCTGAAGCAGGTCAATTTTGTTTCCCTTTTAAGACATTTTTATGCATTTTTGAAGGATTTTGGTTGCACCCTGTGCCATCCCCATCAAACCTCTAAATTTTTTAACAAGGGTAAGTGAGTCATGTGGTACTTTTTTGTCAAGGTCTTTGTATCTTTTTTACAGATGTGCAGAAATTTTTAAGAAAAAAACTTTTTTTTGAAAAATTAGTTACTTCAAAGAGGTTTTCAGTATGTGCACTTTGTAATGGCTCATTTACTTTGAGACAGTTTTGTTCATGCACAACTTTCAACCCCTACAGACCCTTCAATGGAGAAAAAAAAATTCTTCACGTGAGGGTGTTGAAAACTGTGCATGAACGAAACTGTGATGGTCGACTTTCATTCGGTGACAAATTTCATCAGGTACCATCGTCTTCGTAAATGAACCATGACAAAGTGCACATACTGAAAACCTCTTTGAAGTAACCAATTTTTCAAAAAACAATTTTTTTTCTTGAAAATTTCTGCACGCCTGTGAAGAATAAACAAAGACATTGCCGAAAAAGTACCACTTGACCCACTTTCCCTATTCAAAGAATTTAGAGTGTTGATGGGGATGGCACAGGGTGCAACAAAAATTCTTCAAAAATGCATATAAATTTGGTGAAAGTGAAACAAAGATTGACCTGTTTAGGATCTTGTTGCCAAATATTTTTCTTTTGAGAAAATGAATTTGTTCCATAATTTTGATGTGCACTGTATAATGCATATTTGTATCAGAAAATCAAGTCTAAAAGTGTCACCGAGGCTATACGTGAATATCTCTGGGATATTGGTTATACATCAAGTGTCCGACTGATGACTCCTCAAGTATAGGTTCCTCACATATCTCCATTCAGAGGTTCAGAGAAGTTGGCAAAATGCCAACCCTCGCTGTCGAGTCCAAAGCTCTCTTTGAACGACTTCCAATGACTAGGCACTTTGTGACCTACTATAGGTGTTTATTGATTTCCCACACCTCCCGATAGAGTATATTCCTTGCAAGGATTGTGTTTCCCTAGGAAACACAGAATTTTCAGTTCTATGTCTGGCCAATGTTTCGGCCCCAGCCGGCTGATTTCCGAGTGACGAAGAACCGACGACACTAATAAACGCCGATTCCCCGTAAATGTTCGGCAATTTCCGATGACAGTCGGTAGTTCGAATTATGCGGAAAGTTTGAAATATGGACGTTTGATGTTCCTGGGATTGAAGTGATATTGAAATTCGCTGTGGCTGAATGTTTTCAATAGATTGGAGTAATGTATTCCTGATATAAATTTTTTTAAAACATGTTAGCTAATTTACTCGTCATGGAAAATCTACTAAGTTCAATAAACTATACGAACTAAACGATTCACGAATATGTTAATACAATAATATAATTTTATTTCTGGATGATTCATATAGATTTGCATCATTTATTTTATATTTTTGAAGACACGAGTAGATCCAATCGTGATCAGACAGATTAATTATGCTCTTAAGATGTCTCACGGCTCCCCTGGAAGGCGACCAAAGTTCGTGAACAGTCGGGACAGTTTCGAAACAATGTTTGGTTTATGATTGGGGGTCTCTATTTAGACTGTACAGGGTGATTTGTCTGATTCGACCAATTTAACTTTTATCAATAACTTTGGTGTGGCTCATCCGATTTTGATGAAGCACAATATGAATGAGCAAATTCAAATGTTTTCAAAATACGTGGTTGTTGTTGTGGTAATTTCCGATTGGTTGTGCAGGTTGAAAAAAAAACCTTGACTTTCCAAAACTTCGCTATCCGTCTCAGATTCTGACATGATGAGTCCTTATTTTTAATTTTGTTGGTACACTTGGGGTTTTCCGAGAAAAAATTTCAAAGAAGAACATTATCGAAATTTCGCTCGAAAGCAGTGAGTATATTCTGCACTGAGTAGTGATACTGTATCGTCCAAGGATGCAAAGCTGTTCGTCAGTTCGGAAAAAATTCTTAACCAATTTCAAAATTTATATTCTATAACAGGATTATTTCTATGAAACAACGTTCGTTAAGTTATTTCGTTCAATAAAGTACTCCTTTTCGCATATAAAGTCACTGTCTAAACTAAAGGATTTCATCCAGAATATGAGCAATTAAATGTAAACTACGAATTTGAAAAGAATATTTTAGATATCTGGAGCTGCTTTGCATCGTTGAAATATACTGCTTTACTGCTTTACTACCTAGTACAATAAATATTCTCACTGCTTTGAAGAGAAATTTCCACAATGTTTTCTTTGAAAATTTAAAAAAAAAAAATAGAAACACCTCAACAATGACTGATTATTGTAGATAGAGATATTGTAGAATCTGAAACGAATGAAGAAGTTTTGTAAACGCAATGTACAGAGTGTTATATCAACCTGCACAATTAATATCAAATTATCTCAATGAAATACCTGCATTTCAGAAAAAAGTTGAAACTATTGAATGTACATATTGCACTACACTGAAAATTTCATCAAAATTAAATGACCGATACCAAAATGATCAAAAAAAGTACAATCGGTTGGAGTGAAATTGCAAAATTTTCCTTTTTTGAAAGAATTTTTTCCGGAAAACTGGAGTTGTGCCAGAAAAATTCAATAATCCTGAATAATGACTCATAATGGTAGACTTTGAAACGGATAGCGACGTTTTGGAAACGCAATGTAAAGGGTGTTTTTTCAACCTGCACAACCAATTTGAAATTACCATAATAACAACAGCGTATTCTGAAAAACTTTTGAGAATTTTGAATTTGCTCATTCATATTGTACTACAATGAAATTTTCATCAATATCGGATGAGTCACACCAGAATTATTGAGAAAAGTAAATCAGACAAATTACCCTGTATAATCCCAATGGGGACCCTCAACCATAAACTAAACATTGTTTTGCAACTGTCTTGACTAGTGTAAACTTATCCTTAAATGTGACGGTCTCCTCCAGAATCACCCTGTATATGGTAAAAGATAAATACAACGTTTCCTCGAAAACCAGAAGGTTTCATTGTTACTAAATACGACTTGAAACAAACGCAAAGAAGAAAATTTATCCACCTGATGGAATATGTTCATAGCCAAGTCCTCCTCCTATCGTAGTTGGACCGGTAGGACGAAATTGTTTGGAAACGAAACCTTCTCCAGTGACTGAATGTTTGTCGTTCTCATAGATGGTTCCTCTATGTCCAAGTGTAACTTGTGTTCCAGTGGGATTCTTACTGACATCGACTGTTGTTTGCCTGAAATATTCAATTATATATTCGATATTGCGTATCTATAGTTTTTCATGTGGTGTTATGGGCGAATTGGAGGGACTACTTTCATTATAGCTAACTCTTCGGAATAATAAAAGTACCTATTAACTATCCAAGCTATAGCTCACCTTCTCTGTCGAACAAGAGGAATTGGAACAAAAAGATATTCCGATCCAAAATCGTCTTCAGCAAGATATGTTTCTGCCGCTGAAAATGCGAAGATGCCGAAAACGAACAATAAACTTTTGCTCAACATGTTGAAAATTCAAGTAGCCTTGTGTGAGAGTAAGTGTTAAGGTTCGAACTGATGATGGATGAATACCTACAATTAGTTTTTATATATTCCGGAGGAACCTCTAAGTGCGTTGCAGAGATTCAGTAAATTGGGATTCACCTTTTCCCATTCTTATCACAATGAAGAGAATGCTCGGAGAAAAATAATATCATTCTATTCATCGTATCACTAGGCCTGGATCACATTGAGGATTATCACTAGTTATTTTAGACTTCCTCTAATGAAAGCCTCTTCGTTCAACAGAAAATCTTTGGGGTTTCATTATTGCCCTATTCTCCTGAATAAGAAATATCGAATCCAATTATCAGTTTCTATCTATATTTTGGGAACTTCATAATGGGGATTTTGAATTTTATTCACGGAATAATCTGGTTGACGAGCTCAAAAACGTGCCCATTTCCTTTTGATGCTGGACCCAACTGTATTGATATAACATCTTATTATTGGAATTGGATCTCACGTATATTATTCACTCGCTTGTTCTGGGGAACAGAGCATTATCGTTTCGTCACAACGTCTGTAATTTTCGAATACAGACGAAAATGGTCTTAAACAATGAGGTTGAACTCCCTGAATAAAAATCCGTGGTCACATTCAATTCTGTCCATCTGGCCGGCAGTCCGTCCGTATGTGCTCTATTTTTCGTAGGAAGAGACCGCAGCACCTGGAAATTGTCGACTTTGGTTTGGAGTTCAAATATCTCAGTTTAGTTCGCTAATAGGTGAAATTGGTCGAATAGTTCTGAATTTGGAGCCATTTGAGATTTTGAAGTTAATTTCTCGATATCTCATGAAATATTGGATCGAGCAGATTGAAACTTTGCAAACAGTTTTGGAATACCAACGCGCAACTAAGTGCACTTCAAGTAGTTGGAAAATTTTTCAGATTATCGATGAAAAAGTTTTTTTCTCATAATATTTTGATTAGGTTTGTACAAAATTTGGCACAAACCTTAAAGTCAGTACTCAACAACAATGTTTCAAATTTCAATTCGAACCGATAATTACCTTCGGAGATATAAGAAAACAAACAGGCCCAATTTCGTTGTTATTTGGAATTTTAACGTTGTTTCCGCAATATCTCAAGAGGTACAAATGCAATCAGATTGAAACTACGTAATCAGGCGGAGATTGAAAACACGCAATTAGGTGCAAAATTTTGTGTTGTTCTAATTGTTAGAATTTGAACAAGCGCGTAGAAGCTCCTGACCTCACGTCAGTACTTTACTAGATTTTTTATTATTGGAATTCTACCCACAACAATAATGAAAAAATTCGTTTGTGTCGAAAGTTTCAAATTTCAACAAGGAAACTGTCTTTCAAATTTGGCTCCACATATTGGCTCTTTAAACGTTCGAAAGTTATGCACTCTCTCTCTCTTTCTCTTTTCGTGTACCTTTCTCCCTAGCAAGGCAATGGACCAGCAATGAGCTAATAATATAATTATTAGATCATTGGTGGACAGATCATAGAATCGTGCAGAGACAAGTAAAATAGGAGACGATCTTCCTCTTTCCACCTAATTTCAACTAGCCTCCCTATTCGCCATTTAACACGCGCTTGTTCTGGGGGACAGCGCGTTATCGTTTCGTCACAATGTCTGTAATTTTCCAATTTTGAGCTGAAATTGGTCTCAAACGACTAGGTTCGACTCACTGTTAAAGAACCCGTGGTCAAATTTGATTCTGTCCGGCCGGTGGCCGGCCTTGTGTGCGATAACTTTTGAAAGAAAGCACCTAGAGTCTTGAAATTCTCAGATTAGATTAGGATCCTGAATATCTCGGTTAAGTTCGTTAATGGGCCGAATCGGCCGAATGGTTTTTGTGTTATAGCCATTTGAAATTTCGATTTTTAACTAACGCAAAAGCTTCTAGAAGATTCTACTCAATGACTTGATATTTATAGAGTAGGTTTCGACGTTAATTATAATATTTCCAAATCACAGTCCGGATCGAATGAAAATCCAATTCTTCAATAAAAATGACAGGTTGAGGACCAAATATTAAGTAGATCGCCAAAAATGAAATATTTGAAAAAATATTGGATTTTCTTTCGATTTCTCTAATAAACGATTATCACGAAATTGCGCACAAAATTTCGTGGCATCATTTGCCAACTAGTTACCAAGTTTATAATGATCGGAACAGTTAATTAATAAAAAAATTGAGATGACCTCTACATTTCAAATTCATCTGAGAAATTCGATTTAATGCTTTTCCGGTAATGAATGTCGGATCGAAGTGAAATTTGAAATATCATTGTTAAATATTGACTGTGCCGAGTTTTATTGAAACTCAATCAATATTCTCACAGAAAAAAAACTTCAACGAAAATTTGGGAAATTTCGAAATATTTTTTTTTTTCACAATTCTCACCTTTACACTCTTCGATAAATTATGTGTGATGTTGCGTGGCGGATTTCTAGAAATAGTTACTAAGATTCAGATAGTTTCTCGAGATATTGAAGAAAATCCCTCAAAATTTCAAATAACAACGAAATTTGAAATATTTTTCCTCTATATCTCGAAAAAATATTGAATCACATTGGAAATTGAAATATTGATGTCTTTTATCAACTCTTAGATCTATTTCAAATTCCATCCAGATGTCAATAATTGTTTCAGAGAATAAAGTTTTTGATCAAAAGTTTGGGGAATTTTTGAATAAATTTGTTTTCAATATTTTTTAACGACTACATCCACAAGAAATTCTATATCAAATTGCGCGTCAATTATCTCCAATTAATTTATTTTTAATCCAAACGCTTCAGTAGTTCCTGAGATATTGTGGAAGTATTGTCAAATTTTCAACATAGATGTATCTCAAAATAATGATCAGATCCCATTAAAATATGAAGCAAAGTGGGCAAATATTATCCTGAAGATCTGCGCCAAATTTCATTTAAATCTGATCGATTATCTCCGAGAAAAAAAATTCAACAAAAATTTTGAAAATTTTCGAATACAATTTTTTTTAATTTTTCGACGGTGAGATACACATCAAGTCTTTTATTTCTTTGCGTATTGATATTATTCAACCAATTTGAAAGTTTCATTCTGATCACATATAAGTATGTGTTGAGATATCAAGGAACTAACCTCAAAATTTCTAATTTTGCCCAGAAAGGAACTTAACCGGAATATTCATTCTCAAAACCAAATCTGAAAATTTCAAGTCGCCAACTGCTCTCGCACATAATATATGGACAGACAGAATTGGATGTGACCACTGATTTTGCTTCAGAGAGTGCAAATGAATCGTTTAAAACTATTCTCAGCTCGAAATTCGAAAATTACAGGTATTTGGACATAATGATACGCTGTTCCCCAGAAAAGCGCTCAAAAACAGATACAATTCAATATCTGCATTCAATGAAAAATTGAAGCAGAAAAATAACGAAAGTGAAAATTGCTATGACACTGTCATATCGTTTATGGTAAAGTCCCTCGCCCAGAATGCGAAACAAATGAGAATAATTAGGAATGCGTGCTTCGATGACCCCTCATAGTTCATAAAAACCTATTATATTAATCTGAGTTGTTTATGGTCACGTAATATTATCTCATATCAGTTTAATTCTTGATAAGACTGGTTAGAGATAAATCCCGAATTAGATTACATTGTAACATTGGGTATCTAAGTCAACGAAAGTAAATCATAGGTGTAATTGGTAATGTTGCTATTGATTTTGTTATTCCGTATTACTTATGCTTTGAATAATTTTTCACAGATTATACAAATCCGGTTCACATCTGATGACGGTTGTATCTGTGCTCCTCGGTTTTTGAATGATATCAAATCCGTTTTCAAATTCTGAGGGGTAGTTTCTCTGTCTGAAGTAATTGCAAATGTAATTCTTCACACTTGATTTTTCTTCTGATGCCTCGAACAACGTAGTATCTTGAGGAAAATGTTAAATAGTGGCAAAATTTATAGTGTTAACAGAAAAAAAAGTTTCTTTAACATTAGCCAGGTCTTTGGCATGATTGAATTCACATGATAATAGGTTTGTTCCAACACCCAGTTCTGTTACTGTCTTGAACTCGTTCAGAACTGAATCAATTCACACGTCTTCGCTCATTCTAGTTCGGGACTAATTCTGAATAGATAGTTCGAAAGTGTTGGAAACGCATCATTCTTAGAAATTCCCTTGTCATAGCCTAAGGGCTGTTTGTCACCCGAAAAATGCAGCCCGTCTCTGCCAGATGTGGTTTTATTGCCCCTTGCTGCATTCGAATGGCACGAAACAGATGACCGATTCGATTCCTCCTTCTCAGTTCTTGCCTAAACCCAAGAACTGTATTACCCTTCTAGAACTGGTCTGACACAAATTCTTTTCACGTTGGAACACTTGGTTTGCAATTCCTAACCAGTTCGAAATTTGTTGGAACGCTAATATCGATATGCGCAAACTCCGCCCGATTCAGAACTAGTCCCAGAGTGTGTAGGAACAGACTTATTATCTCAAATTCCTTATTTTCCCAAAGTAAATTCACATTTTGAAGAAAACGTAATTACTATGACCTCTATGTAGAGCGGACAACGTTGTGTACACAGAACATCAAAATATAGTGTATAGGTTGTATAGTTATCTGACAGGAAAATGACTATAACCTTAAATTCTCAAAGTATTCACGGTGAAATGTGTCAGAATGTCATGACCAACCGGGATAGTTTAGAGAAGTGAATGGAGTATATAATCTGTTGAGACGGGTTCAGTAATGAATAAAAAAGGGGCAACCCTCGGAATTGTGAAAGAGCAGCTGTGGCGGTATTGGTCCAACTTATGCCAAACACGCAATCTGAACGACAATTTTCTGCAGCTTCCGGTATAAGCCAATCTGACGTTTTCAGAATTTCACATGAACACAAGTTTCATCCGTGCAAAATTAAATCAATTCATGAATTAAATAATGATGATTTGGATCAGTTTTGAGAAATTATGGCCGATGGTTTATCAACAATAACCCAAATTTCTTGTACAACGTTTGCTTTTCTGACAAATGCACTTTTTACTAAATGGAGAAGATAACTAACATAACTGTAGATTTTGAAGCGATACAATCGTTATGTTTTTCGAGAACCTCACACTCAACATCCGGAAAAGCTAAACGTTCGGGTAAGAATTCTGGGAGACCACCTAATTGGACCTCTGTTTATTCGTGGTAATTTAAATGGCGAAATTTATACTGAAATGCTGGTAAATGCGATTGATGTGTTAATAACAGAAAAATTAAAAAACGATCCTCTACTACTCGAACAAAAGTTGCATTTCCAACAAGACGAGCTCCTCCCCACTACGCCGCACCAGTTCGCCAATACCTCTATTTGCAATGCCATGGTCGTTGGATTGGAAGAAGAGGTCCTATAGAGTGGCCTTCCTGATCTCCTGACCTGAATCCTCTAGGCTCCTTCTTGTGGGGCATCTTAGGTCCAAGATTTTTTTAACTCAGCCTGAAAATTAAGACGAACTTCGCCAACAAATTTCTTAATGAGTGTCGTCAAATAACTCCAATTGTATCAAACCTATTAGAGACGATTTTCAATCCAAATTGTATTCTTGTATGGAAGTCAAGGGAGGACAATTTGATCCTTTGATTTTAAAACGCATATTCGATTTTTTTAGTTTTTAAGTGAAAGGGATTAGTAAATTGATTTTGGCTGAAAAAAGTTCTTTAAAATCAAGTTTTCCATGCGATGTTGAAAATAGGTTTCCAAAAATTTTCAAACGAAGGATCAGTCAACCCCCTCACCCCTATTCAATTTTGAGGAGTTGAAGCGCCCACTCTCAGGGGATTGTTCGTAAAACCCTCAAATATACGTCAAAAGATGATCATTCGACGTGTTTCGGGAAATTTTTCCAATTACTATGGGATAAGAAATATACGGGGTGGCTCGTCTGAGATGGAACACCCTGTATACTGAATTGATGTACAAAACTACATTATTGTGAAAGCTTTTCACTGGCTATTACTTAGAGTTGATAGGGATAGTGATTTGGACGGCTACCTGATACCGAATATTCGGCAAGCTACGGGGCCGGGTCGCAGGATATTCGGTTGCCGGATATTCGGCCCTTTATCGCCTATCGCGTTACATGACGAATCTTCTTCTGACAGTAGAGATCATCGCTGTCCTTAACTTTCTCTAAACTAATGAAAGAAAATAAAAGTGAAACTGGATCTTACTTCACACACAAAGCTTATGACACTTTTTGGGACTGTTTCTATAGGTTTGTTTTGGTTCCCAAATTCAGAACTATCTTAGGACAGTTCTAGAACTGCGTAGAATCGATTTGAGTTGGCAGGAAAGAGGAATGCTTATCATGTCTTATATATTGTCTGTGGTTTAATTGAAAAAAATAGGCGGAAGTCCTTGTCGCGTGTTGTAATATATAAGTATTTTTGGGTATACTTGCGTCCACTCAATTTTTTTTCTTTTTGTAAGCATTGTTTTTCTGATCTTTCCTCATGTTCCAAAATGAACCAACAAATTATTGATTGGTATAATAATGAATTTAATGATGGAGGTTGTACTATCCCACCCTTTTAGACCCCGGCTACCTACTCGCAAACCCACCCTTGGCCAATACGCTGTGATCGTCTAGTAAAAGGAATAGGACTCTACGTTGTGTTCGCAACCCAAAATACTTTTATACTCAGAGAATGAGAGAGAAGATTGATGGGAAGTTCTGGTTAGAATAAATAAAATAACAATTCAGCTATTCGGTGCGGTTCCCTTGCAGGAGGAAAAAGAATGCCTTGGAAAAACTCCCAACCGATAATTATTACAATGTAACATCAGGAACAACTAGCAGTAAATGTAGAAGTCATTTAAGCTCAGACAATCAGTGATAGCCAATCTCTAATGAATGAAGCAAAGAACCACGAAAGTTGTCCAACAGATAAGTTCCTCTCATAAGCCTCATTCATAGGAATACCTCCGCCATTTAGGCGCCAATAAATGGCAAAGGTAGATGTATAACAGGTTTATCAGAAAACACTGAGCTGTCAGTTCTTCTAGGTTCTTATGTATGATACATAGAGTCAAATATGCCTTTGTATAAATAACCTCGATGAATAGGATATCTCTAACAGATACATAGTGGAAACAGTTACATTTCGGAATACCACCATCAGTGGAATAACAATATGCAGATTGACGGAGCTCAAAGGGGTTCTAGAGCTAAGGATCATCGGTCTCCGTTCCACATTCGGTTCATCACAATATAAATACTCTACTTGTTATCAGGGGTGAGTTCTTATTTTTTCTGGAGCCGAGCCCTACAGCTAATGGTCTCTCGCCCTCACCCCTTTAGAATTTAGCTACAAGAGTCTCGAACCCGCCATACGGCGCAAACCCAAGACAGGAAAGTAGTTGGTGTCAAGCCAAAGCCTACACATTGTAGTAAATGATTATTTGAATATTCAGCAAAGAATCACATTTAAAAGGGGATGAATAACAGCTAAGTCATGTAAAATATTAGGTACATAAATGGTAGTCGATAGGTGAAAACGGAGCAACTCAAACATTGCCAGCTCCTAGAGACTAACCAGACCTCGGATCGACACCGGGATGTTCAGTATTCTAGATAAGAAGCACTGACCATTCACTCATAATTAAAACTGATGAAATCCTTAACGATCGTAGAAACACCTTGAACAGGATGATCGATATCAATTTAGATTATAACTTCGAAATGTACTGGGTCCACTACATAATAGTTGAGATTTAATAATGGCAATCAGAATGAACAAGCTTGTAGTAATTGTAATAATGTAACAAAGATTTACGTGGTAAAAAACGAATATTGAACAAGTACACTATGCCAAGATGGCTGTGTTTAATTTCATCATTTGTTCGTCGTTATTTCGAAGAGGGACTCTGTCGACTTACTTCTTCCATTGTGAATTTTATAGAGAGTCCCTAGCGTTTTTGGTCCTCTCTAGGTTAGTTTCTCACCCATTGAAAAATCAACGTTTCCTTCTATAATTGGGTAATGAATCAACCGTGAATAAACTAATGAATGAATGAATGAATCACGGTTTAGCACATAGGCGTAGTATTTAAATATAGGGAAATATTATGATTTAAAACCGGGTACAGTACAAGGTATCTTATATATATTTTTGGGTATACTTGCGACAACTTAATTTTTTTTAAAAATCGTTTTTCTGAATTTTCTTCAGTACTTCAATTATATTTCGAAATGAAGCAACAAATTATTGACAGGGCCGGCGCGAGCAATTTTGGCGCATGAGGCAAAAAAAAATTTTGCGCCCCATCGTATAAAAGCATGTAAAATAGCAAAATTTAAGTAAATCGGAAAAATTGGGGTGGGTGGAAATGAAAAATGCTTATCTCGATATACTTGTATACTTAGATATATCAAGTGAGCGTCCAAGGTTTTTTTTAATGAAACAAAAATATTATATAGATTAAAATATCACATTGAAAAAAGAAAGAAAAAAAAATCACATAATTGTGTAGATATTATACCTTCAAAAACAAAACATAAAAAGATATAATCATAAACTGTATATAAAAAAATATATATGTTCCGAAGTTATCATGTCATCACTTTTGACCACGGATTCTTCACAGGGAGTCCGACCTAGACCTAGTCATTTGAGACCACTTTCGGCTCAAAATTCGAAAATTGCAGACATTTGGACAAAACGATAGCAAGCTATTCCCTATAGAATAAGCGCGCAAAAACTGCCACTTACCTTACGTTTTCCCCTTTATAATTCCCCAGATGCTGCTACGCCGATTTTTACTGCATATATGATAGCTGTTATATTAACTTCTCACACTATGATTATGAACGAACGATAATGGAACTATCATAGGGCATCGATAGGGTTGCAAAGCTCGCAGTTAAGTGCCGTTACCAGGCGAAAACAGACAAACCAAAATATCATAAAATCAGCGGCAAGATGAGAAAAAATTTAGAAAAGTACTGACGTGAAGTCAGCAGCTTTGACGCGCTTGTTCACATTGCGAAATGGTGAAATTTTAATAAAATATAAAAATTTTCAAAAAAAAATAATTTTTTTCGAATTTTTCCATGGATTCTTATTGACACTGTTCGTCTTCCAACCAAGTTTCATTTCGATCAGATAAATATTTTCAGAGTTATTGAAAAATCAAAATTTCAAATGGATGTAGCACAAAAACCATTCGGCAGATTTGGCCCATTAACGAACCTAACCGAGAGATTCAGGATCTTAACCTAACCTGAAAATTTCAAGACTCTAGGTCCTTCCTTTCGAAAGTTACAGCGCACACGGCCGGCCGGCTGGACGGACAGAATCAATTTTAAACCGCGGATTCTTCATCAGTGAGTCCAACCTATCCATTTGGGACCAATTTCGGCTCAAAATTCGAAAATTACATCGTGACGAAACGATAACGCGCTGTTCCCCAGAACAAGCGCGTTAAAACACTGAAATCTTCGAGAATACCAGTAGGGAGTCGGTCCCGTTGAGGGGTGCGTGGCAACCTGCCGACGAAGACAGTACGCCTTTGTCGGTGTAATAAAGTGCGGTAATAAAACTAACAGTGACACGTGTGGCTTCGGCATATTTCATTGAACTTAATTATAAGAATGATTAGATATCCCAAGTAACACAAACTTCCCGGCGAGATATCTGAGAAGTCCTAATCCGGCTTTCACGCGAACTCCTCAAGTGATTTCCTAAAGTGATCACAAACAATACATGATTTGGGAATTCGCAATGCGAACTCCTAAAGTTATCGCGTACGTAACCAGAATTAGATATTCACAATGCGAGTTCCTGAAGTCATCTCAGAGATAACCAGAATAGGAAATTCGCAATGCGAGTTCTTAAACTCATCACAGATATAACAAGAAAGGGAAATTCGCAATGCGAGTTACTGAAGTCATCTCAGATGGAACCAGAATAGGAAATTCGCAATGCGAGTTCCTACGGTTATCACAGACAGAACAAGAAAGGGAAATTCGCAATGCAAGTTCCTTAAGTCTTTCCAGACGTAACCAGAATGAGAAATTCGCAATGCGAGTTCCTAAAGTTATCACAGTCATAACCAGAATAGGAAATTCGCGATGCGAGCGTCAAAGATCATCCCGAGTATAACAACAATGGAAAATTGTCTTAACCTTCCTGAAGTTATCCCGAACATGAGGCAGAATTTTTTACGATATCCCTCGTGCGTAGTTCGAACAAAGAGAAATTGCAGATAATTTTATTTCGTTGTCCACTATTTATACATATAGGCAAAATATGTGTTTGATTCATAAGAACGAAATGAATAACTTCGGAGAGGCTTCCTAGAAACCAATAGGATAATCGAAAAACATACCAAAAACAAATAAGTTAAAACATAATTCACATTGACTCTATCATATTTTGTTACTGGCTTTTATGGTGCCGTATTTTCCGGAAGGTTATGATGAAAAATTTTGTGGAACAAAATCACGGCGTTTTTATACATTCGGTGGAGGAGTAAATGCATTTCAGGTTGAAACCTGTATTAACAAGTAAGAGGTGTCTAGAAAATGTATAGTTCTGTTATTGAATGAAGACCTTCCTTAAACAATGGTTTCATACTAAAACTATAGTTATCGACTAGTTCACTAGTCGATAACGAAACGAACCTAATTGAGTAGCATTTATGACTTCATTCAGCGCAAAAAATGCTCTCTTTTTCACATTATCATATTTCTGTATTGAAACTCACCACCAGTATCGGTTGGACAACGGCAAACTTGTACAACATTATGCGAGTGGAAATTACGTTCTCAAATCTGAAGAATTTCAAGAATTCTCGGAAGAGAACAGAAAAGCCAAAATTTAATCGAAACTGCTTCATATTTTTCTCAGATTCGTCAGAATATCGGCCAATCTGAGATCCGTTGTTTTTCCTCAAGAAATCATCAACACATTTCTCATTCAAATACTGACAGGGATTCCAAATCAATATTTTTTTTCCATATACCCATCATAGTATTATGGAATATGGTTATATTTTTCTAATAACCGATAATTAATCTCCATTCATTTCTGACATAAAAATCAATATTCATCAAAGCCATCTAACCTCCAGATGTAAGAACCGACAATCTAAGCGCTCATATTACGATTTCGTCTGGTATATCTTATTCACGGATCTCGCCATCTCGCGGATCTCATTCATATCCGAAATACGAATGAAGAGTGCATATAAACTTCGACCGCGCTAAACAATACTCGAAGTCATCTAACCACCAGACGTAAGAACCACAGATTACAATCTTTTACATCTCTTTGTAATCTGTGGTAAGAACCGACAATCCAAGTGCTCATATGTTACGATCTCGCCTGGATGTATTGATCAAGGAGCTCGCCATCTCGCGGATCCCTGATAAAGTAGATCTGTAAATCCTTATCTTGGGTATATTACCTGTGGCACTTCTCGTGAGGGTTTTTGATCTGTGTAGGCAAAGTGCTGTGTGTTAATGCTGCTATTTTCACAAAGCAAGTCGGCACAAAATATATGTAATTATCATCAGGAATCTTTCCTGAAATATAATTCACAAGAATAAATATCTGTAATATCTGGCATTTCCTGAAAATATCGCATGTAGTACTCCCTGAAATCTCGCGATGAGAAGTATTTGAGAATTTCTTAAACTCTTCGCCATGAGACTGTGTGAGCAAATTTCCCATAGACCTCCCATTGTGGGAAGTTTGAGAATTTCCGCATGCGATATCTTCAGGATCTCTTCGTGAATATCGCTGTGGCGGACATTTGGAGGAAATATAGCACTCCCTGTGACTTCTTAGAGAAGTAGAAAAAGAACTCTCGATGTTCTGAGAAGATATCGCCGGGATATCTTTAAAACCTCTCTGTGTTGCTTGGGATACTTTTATCACGGTTAGGGTTTTTACACATTTTCAATCTGCGGCATTATCAGACCCGAGACAGGCTGTATGTTCAATAATCTGGGATTTAAATAAAATATGAAAAGGTCGCCCTCCGATTTTGCCCGAAATGCCGCCCCTAGCAGAGTGGCACCTGAAACGACTGCCTCGCTGCCTCACCCCTAACGCCGGCCCTGATTATCGATAGATATAATAATGAATTTAATGATGAACGTCTTTCAGATATGTGCTTTTCAGGGAAAAATTCATTCGAAACATTATTATTCAATAGAGGAAGAGGACTCCTGCATTCATAGATTTATTCAAGAAGTTTACATTCCAGGTGTGAACAACGGAAATAAATCCATTAGATTATCCTGGGAGGTCGTAGCGAAGTCATTATGGCCAATAACAAAAGTTTAAATTTAATAGTTAACCATTTCCTCAACAAATACAACAATCAAAATCCAAATCAACACGGCGTCGAAAAAGTCAGGTTAACCATTTAAATCGTTGACAGCCACTCTACGCTTGTGCGAACTACCCAATTCTGAAGCAGTTCGGACTCTTATGTCCGAACCGAACTCCCTTCACAGTTCTGGAACAGTTCGGAATCGATTCTGAAAATAAACAATACCGGATTACTCAAATCCTGAACCGGTTCTGAAATGAACCAAAACCATTGAGTTTTCAAATACTATTATTTTGAAACTCAATGCCAAAACACAAAATCGGAATCGCGCATGCGGGACCGTTCCAGAACAGTTCTGAACTCGGAACCAGAACAAACCTAATGGATTAGCATTGGATGATAGTACTGATCGTCGCGATTAGGGCTGGGAATCATGAATGAATGATTTGAATATTCGAATATTCATTGAATAATTATTCGAATAATTTGGATTTGCAATATTCAATGAATACTTTTTATTCATGAATACTCAATGAATACTTTTTATTCATGAATATTCAATGAATACTTTTTATTAATGAATACTCAATGAATACTTTTTATTCATGATTATTCAATGAATACTTTTTATTCATGAATACTCAATGAATACTTTTTATTCATGAATACTCAATGAATACTTTTTATTCATGAATACTCAATGAATACTTCTTATTCATGAATACTCAATGAATACTTTTTATTCATGAATACTTTTTATTCAATGAATACGTGACTATTCAATGAACAGTTGACTATTCACTATTTAACTGACTATTCAGGAATAATTAAATGCTTGTTCTTGAAATGGTTCCATAGATTGCTTGTAGGTCCTTTGAACTTCGTATTGTAAGGGCATAGTTTACACTGAACCTGATCTTCATTTTTCAGAAAATATTTGCAAATATTACTTCTCTTCGAACAAACTGAAATATTGAGAGCTTTACAGAACTAATATTAAGAATTAGGATCTATAATACCGCTATATATAACGAATTGAGTACCAGGTCCCAACAAAGGTATTACTACTTTAATATACCCATGGGGTAGGGGTAGATTTACGGAACATTTGTTGGTTTTTCCAAACGAAAGTTTGATTATGAGAATACGACCATTTCTTGGTAAAACCAGGGCACCCCCAACTTTCCAAGAATAACGAAATAGGCGAAACTCATAACTGTGTTCAGTATTACCTGTTCGTTAAATGGAGTACTTCTTTTGTATACCCATGGGTTAGTTTTACGATTCAATTGTTGGATCTTCCATACCGAAATAGTTTTATCATTTATGATAACTGTGTTCACTATTATCTGTCCGTTAAATAGATCTGTCAAATATTCATGAAATTTATGAAACTAGGAATGTAACTTGAACGGAGCTCGCCTACGCCATGGACTATTTTCTTTGGAGTAATCTGAAAACTTTAATATGCTTCTGGAGTGACAACTGTAAATGAGCTAAGAGAGATTTGAAAATACTTGTAACAATTTGCTCAATGATAAACATTTTTCAGGAATCTCGACGAACCAACTGTTGATATTGATACACTCGCGTAAATAAATTGGAGTTTGAGGTAATCATTTTGAACAGTTACTTTGAGTGAATTTGTTTTGTTTTAAATGTTTGCTGTTGTTATTGCAGCTGTTTGTTTTTATTTTTATACCTACTGCAAACTAAAAAAAAATTTTTTCCATATCAACAAATCAGAAATTTTGTAGGAGGAAAAATAGTGAATAGCGCTGAATCCCTTGAACGTTCCCCCGATTTCGAGTCTATTCGACTGAATAACAAATAAAATGTCTGTACAACGTAAATTCCCAATAAATAAAAATTATTTACCCTCATTATCGACATCCGCAATATCGAAGAATTTGTTCGTAGTGAATCACATGAAGTTGTTTTAATTATTCCTGAATAGTCAGTTAAATAATCTTTCAAACTTTCAATCGTAATTTTACGAATGATGGATTACTCAACTAACCACTAATCAGCAGTCCTGAATAAATAAATATTTAGGAATAGTAACGAATATTCATGGATAAATGAACATCCAACTATTCGCTGCATATTGATCTATTCAGTGAATATTATTCTATACATGAATTAAAACTATTCACTGAATGGTAAACTATTCCCTGAATAGTCAACTATTCATTGAATAGTCAACTGTTCATTGAATAGTCAAGTATTCATTGAAAAGTCAAGTATTCATTGAAAAGTCAAGTATTCATTGAATAGAAAGTATCCATTGAGTATTCATGAATAAAAAGTATTCATTGAATAAAAAGTATTAATTGAGTATTCATGAATAAAAAGTATTCATTGAATATTCATGAATAAAAAGTATTCATTGAATAAAAAGTATTCATTGAGTATTCATGAATAAAAAGTATTCATTGAATATTCATGAATAAAAAGTATTCATTGAGTATTCATGAATAAAAAGTATTCATTGAATAGTCATGAATAAAAAGTATTCATTGAATATTCATGAATAAAAAGTATTCATTGAATAATTCATGTGTTTGAATGAATTATTCGAATAATCGAATAAATTTTTGAATGAATATTCGAATACAAAAAAGCGAAAAAGTCCCAGCCCTAGTCGCGATCAAAGAAAACAAAATACAATTGATAACGAGATTGACCTTGTCTTGAAGAGAATTCGAATCGATCGCAATCACGATCCATTCATTTGTTGGTCAGTTAATTTGAATTAGTACCCACAGTCGTCCAGATTTGCTAGAATTAATCTTTCAGCACTTGGCGGTAGCGATCGCGGCGAAAGGCTATTTTCAGAAGCTGGTTTGCTATATGAAGCCAAGCGGAGACTTCTTTCAACAAATGAGGAAAATTTGGTATTCATTCAGCACAATTTGCCACTAGCTAATTTTGAGTACTGAACTAATTAATAATTGTTCATTACATTTTGGTTTATTATTTGATAAAATCAAATAATATAATACATATGTAAACTAACCTAATCACAAGGACGAATATCTTTCTTCTCCGCTTAGCAATTCCTATCTTTGCTAGATGTTGGACGTTATCGTCTTGTTCACGATACAAATATTTGTATTTGTATTCGATTGAATTTAGCTCTGATCAAGGTAGAATATTTGTTGATTTATCGACAGATATTCGTCCTTGTGATTATGTTAGTTGGTCAATAATTGATGGAGCTCTTTCTTCTCCGTTAACCAATTCCTATGAATATATGGATTCTTTTGAGATGAGCAGTACATTTTTTATATCAAACAATATGTGTTGTCACAGTAGTCATCTTCAAATATCTCAGAATACATAATCAACATGAAGTTGCCAATACTTCACTAGAGAGCAAAATATTTTTTCATCGTTGCCAGCTTTATTTTGGTTATTTGGTTTTCGCACATAAATTCAGAATATGTTTAGGACACTTTGTTCATAGTGAATTCAATCCAAATTTGGGGCGCACCCTGTATTATGGACGTGCTCTAATGACACAAGGGTTTCAGTTATTAATCAATTCTACCAAAGGATGCCAGTCATTGTTCTAAGTTCACACTTATCTTGAAATTGAAGAAGTATTGTCTAAAATTTGTAGCTTATTTGGGTCGAAACTTAATCATAAATTCAAAAACTACGAAGATTCTTCAGTGATAAAAAAATTGACCGAAAGACAGAAGCAGATGCCTGCTTAACACAATAGACCAATGCCTTGAATTCCATTGTGATTCGAAGACTATGTAGCACCAAAGTTATTTATTAGATTTCATTCATCTGGCCTAGAAGGTATACGGATCAACTTTGAGTCGATCTTTTTGAGGGCTTATTCGGGTAAAATATTTGTGAAGTAAATGTAAAAAATCAAAATAAATTTTATTCACAAAACATTGATATGAGTATGATTAAACAAAAATCTGTCATTACATTCAATTTGGATATGAAGGACATGGCTAGATCTCACATTTTTTTATTATTTCATCAATAAAATGAGTTCGGGTGAATGCACCCAAAAAGTGTATCTGTATTTCTCAATTTCCAAATTTTCCACTTGCAATATATCAGTCCAAAATTTCCTTATATCATAGTAATTTCACCGATTCGTACCTAAGTAGATAATTTTCGGAAAGCATAAAACTCCACGGCAAATTGGTAGGATACACTTCATTTATGGAAGAGGAGTTTCTGTATTCAATATAAAAAAAAAACTTATCCGATTGAATTCAATATAGTATATATATGACAAAATCAAGATTGAACCCAATCATACAAATATATTTTTTCTTTATCTGAACCTGATCATTATCTCACTTCGTGATTTGTTGCAAACAGTAAGCTCGAATGAAAAAGTTTGAAAAGAGGATATTTCAATTACCTATTCTATTATGTCAGTTGATAAAACCTCAATTCCGTCATTAATGAACAATGCTTAATAGACAATAATGTTCATCGTAAGATATTATAAAAAGGTTCCTGTACTTTTTTTTTAAATAAAATAGGAATTACTCGCGAATTACTTGAAACATTTTTTTACAGATTTCGGGATTTTAAAGAAGATGTTGATAAAACAAGTTCAATAGTAAAATAGATAGGAAAAAATTCAATACTCTTAATTTTTTCATGTTATTGAAGTCTACCCATTTGAGGTCGTTAATTTTGCCTCCTTAAAAATGAAACGATTTCCTGATTTTTTTGTTTGAAAAAAAAATATTCAGAAAAGCACTGACGCGAAGCTAGGAGCTTTAACACGCTTATTATTGAAATTCATTGCCGAAAAGGGGTCCAATTCACTTATCGACCCCGATCAACGCAGCTTCATTCCTTCCTAAGTGTCGACTATTGTTGCATTTTACTCTTGCGTTTCGAAATTTATCATTACAAACAGAATTTGTGAATCCCTTGTATTCACAAGCATGAGAATGTAATCTTCTTTTGAAGAATATTATGCTTGATATGGTAGGTAATATATACAGTGCGCGTCAAAATTATGGAACAAATTCATTTTCTCAGAAGAAAAATATTTGGCAGCAAAATCCTGAAACAGATCAATTTTGTTTCACTTTTACCAAATGTAGAAGGATTTTTGTTGCACCCTGTGCCATTCCCATCAACCCTCTCAATTTTTTGAACAGGAAAGTGAGTCATGTGGTACTTTTTTGGCAAGGTCTTTGTATCTTCTTTACAGGCTTGCAGAAATTTTCAAAAAAAAAATTATTTTTTTTTGAAAAATTAGTTAGTTCGATGAGGTGTTTAGTATGTGCACTTTGTCATGGCTCATTTACTTTGAGATTATGGTACCTGATGAAATTTGTCACCGAATGAAAATCGACCATTAAAGTTTTGTTCATGCACAACTTTCAGTCCCTACGAAACGTTTAATGGAGTAAAAACATGGAGTGAAATTGGAAATTTATTTCGGCATTGAAGAACCACCCGGAAAATCATTGTGCATTAAAAGATAAGTTAAATTAAATGTTCAAAATGACCCCCATTTTATTACTTCGAATTTCAAATCTCTACATGGTTGTACCTGGTTACACATTCATAACATTGATGAAATTGCGTTGTCAGAAATCTTTCTTTGAATTGAAACATTTCATCGGAAAGTTTCAACTTCAGTAGAAACGTACTAATAGCATACCTACTTGAAATCATAACTGAAGCGCAGTGTTTCACACGTTCTAATTTTTCACGTGAGGGTTTGAAAGGGGTTGAAAGTTGTGCATGAACAGAACTGTAATGGACGACAATTCGATGACAAATTTCATCAGGTACCATCGTCTCGAAGTAAATGAGCCATGACAAAGTGCACATACTGAAAACCTCTTTGAACTGACTAATTTTTCAAAAAACAATTTTTTTTCTTGAAAGTTTCTGCACGCCGGTACAGAAGATACAAAGACCTTGCCAAAAAAGTACCACATGACCTACTTTCCCTATTCAAAAAATTTAGAGGGTTGATGGGGATGGCACAGGGTGCAACAAAAATCTTTCAAAAATGTATAAACATTTGGTAAAAGTGAAACAAAAATTGGCCAGTTTCAGGATTTTGTTGCCAAATATGAAATATGAATTTGTTCCATAATTTTGACGCGCACTGTAGATATGGAAACCTCATCTGTCCATTCCAGCATAACAAATGCTATGTGGAGGACAACAAAAATACAGAACTATCCCACAACTATGAATTTCATTTTAGGTCCATTCACATCAATTTTGTCCATATGATAATGAAAATACTTTATATTATTATAAATACAATGATGTGAAGAAGGTTCTATGAATTCACAGTAATGATTAAAGCTTACACGAAAAATCTCTAATTATTGAAAACAATTTAAATGGAATACAAGGTGATTGTGGTTTTCTCATAACCCATCTGTCCAAAGAATTTTTGATGTCATTCATCCAGTATGACAAAATATATTCTCTATGTAATGAAAACTACAACCTTTAAATGAGTTGAATCAGCAATTAAAATGATTGATTATTCGTTGTATCGAATTGATATAATACACTTATCATTTTGGCGTTGTTTCAAGGAGTATAATTTTTCGATATTCAACAAAAACCGATGTTATCCAAAATTATGATGTTCCCTCGTAAATGAAGAATCGGTCCTCAACGATCCTAACTTGTGTCCAGCTAGTCCATTCAGTTTTCTCTTCTCCTGATTGTATAAAAGTGCTCTTTCATGTGGATAATCACCGAAAAACAGTTCCTTGTTGTATAAAATAAGTGCAGCTCTCTTGGCAGCAACTCCTTCGAGAAGATATGGATCGTGATATCCTGCAAAAATTATTGCAGATTCAGTTTCAAGTATGAACTTCATCATTATTCATTTAATGTTGATAACCTCATCCAATATTCACTTGGTTCAACAATAATCAAATATATGGACTATGTCTTCACCTCAAAACTGTAAACTAAAAGCATTGTCTTTATACAGTGCTGAAGCTAAATATTGCATTCAGTATCAAAGCGTTCGTATCCTATATCCTATGGCTAAGGCCAATATGTAAGCGAGCTTGCGATTTCGCGATTCGGCTGCTTACTTCCGAGAAAGTCGTTTTGTCCAAATACCAGTAATTTTCGATGATTGAGCCGAAAATGGTCTCAAACGACTAGGTTGAACTCACTGATGACGTATCCGGTGTCAAAATCTGTAATCTATCCGTCCGTAGACACGATTACGGTCGTACGGAGAATCCTATCGACCTTAAACTTTCAGGGTAGGTTGCATCTCAAAATGTGACGGTCAAGTTCGTTAATGGGCAAAATCAGCTACAAGATTTCGGAGTTAGAGTCTTTTGAGGTTTTGACGTTATTTTGGCGGTAATTCAAAAACTACTGGAACGATTGGATCGAAACTTGGCAATTAGTTGGATTACAGCAACGCGCAACTTCTCGCGAAATTTTAAAATAATTTTTTTCAACATTTTTTTTCAGAAAATTTTTTTTTCTAGAACTTATCACATTTTAAAAAAAAATTCAGTGCGAACTCCAGGCTTTCAAATACATATTTAATATTCTGTGATCTCCGTATTATATGAAATCCTCATTAAATTCTGTATGAACCTTCGAACTGTTATTTTTCGATAAAGTACTGGATTTCAATTCTATCTAATCTGTATTTTTCCAATATTTCCAAAAAAACAGTAAGATCGAATTGAAATCGAGTAATTTATCGAAAAGAATCAAGAAAAGCAAACCGTGAAGGCAGTAGGTTTTTTGCGCATGTTCAAATTCGTTGCCAAAGCGGTCATCTGCATTGAACATGCGTGCAAAAGCTGCTGCCTTCACGGCAGTGCTTTTCCAGATTTTTTTCGGTATAACTCTAACAATACTGATTCAATCAAGATGAAACTTCAGAACTAGTTTGAAGATGCTGAAAGACATTTTTGTTGGTACAAAATTTAGTGATCGTGTCATAAGAACAATTTGAAAAAAGTTTCAAATTTTTTTTCAAATATTCAATATTCTGTGATCTTCTTATCATATTAGCCTCATTAAATTCTGTTTGAACCTTCGAACCGGCATTTTTCCACAAAGTACTAGATTTCAATTCCATGTAATCTGTATTTTTGGAAATAATGGGAAAATTAAATTTTGAATAGATATATCTGCAGAATCATTGGGGGGATTTAACCAATTCACGAATTTGGCCTTCGTAATTAAGGTCCAAACCTTCTCTGCAAATATTGAGTTCCTAAGTTGTTTCCTTCTGAAGATATTGTGTTTACGGCCGCGAACACTTCCTTGTTGCAGCTTTATCACTAACGAGACGCTTATTCGCGATATCACTTGCACTCTGTTCGTACACTATAGAGACGAATATAATTTTTCATTTTCACTTACGGGTAGAATTTTCATTCTGAAAAATATTTACAATATCGAGTCAGAGGCCGCTGAGGGCCTCGGGGCACAACGCTTAAGCGTACCGGTAAATTTCCGTTCTGTTGTGGCCCGACCAGTTGCTATTAAGTATGCATTGGCAATACTCTCGGGCAGATTTTGTCTGTTAACAAACTCAACCGAAAGATTCGAGAATGAAGGAGAATCAGTACTTCAAGTGGAATTCATTGAAGGTAGGGGGCCAAGCGCTTTCGACACTCGATCATCATCAAGGTTTCCTGGAAGGGTTAATATGATTATCACGAAAACTTTGATTGGTGTGCACAACCATCTTCGTAATTTACAATAGTCATGGTTTACAGTTACCGCAGGTTGACAGTGAGAAAGGGATGTAAGCAGCTTGATATTTGTTTCATTCATGAATGCAGGAAGAAGGTGTTGACGTCAGAGCCCAAAGACGAATGCATACCCTTGATTTCAAAATTACTGCGTGGACATGACGTCCTTGTATCCGAGCTCACAGATGTTCTCAACCTGCTGATGCTTTTATATCAGGACTTCTGTCTTCAATGTATGGCGTATAGACAGATTGATGGGCTGGCTGTGAATTGCCAATTGTCTTTCCTTTCAGCTGACTGAGAAACTTGAAACCAAGCTATTGAGTAGATGGAATTGAATGGTCCGATGGTACAGATATGTGGATGGCATCAATTCGGATGGTGCTCATACCCTGCTGTACTTCGTCAACACAGTTCATCTAATGTCAAAATCACCCTGAACTTGAAATTGACAAAAAAATTCACTTCCTCGACCTCAAGGTTGTGATGCGACTGCTGGGTATTTGACGTGCATAGAAGGGATACACAGATGATATAATCCCAGCCCACTCTTGCCGCCCCAGAAACTACAAACTAGCATATTTACGATTCTATGTTCAAAGAGCCCGCGACAGCCCTTTTTCTGAAGATAAAAGAGATGAAGAGCTCAGCATAACTAGGCAAATAGTTTTAGTTAGAATAACGGTTAAGATTTGAGTGAAGTTAATGAGGTCAAGAATATCATATATATTCGATTTTTTCATATACGTGACTTGAACGTTCATCAACATCAACACCAATTAAACCCAAATCGAGATTCCAAAATATTGCACATCATCAATCACAAGCAACAAAAAACGCTGCAAATTTTACACAAGGGTTTATTATTTTCTCATTTAAATAACCCAATATGCCATTGATATCTCAAAAAACTTATAAATTATGCATAACTCATTGGTTTCTCACAACACAGAAACCAATTCCATGAAATAATTCATGTGAACATTGAAATCTCAATAAATACACTTGTATAATTGAATAACATTTCGACATGCAGAACGCTAACTGAGTAGCAAAATTTAAAATATTTTGAATGAAAAGAGACGTTCCACAGTCGTTTCACCTCTTTCCACAATTATTAAATTTCGTGTCGGTATTCTACAACTGCAAATGAACTACAAATCAGATAGGGTTTGTCCTTTTTGAGATATTAGGGAAATAACCTCAATATTCAAAATGGTCACGAAATTTTTTGCCAATATCTGCACAAATAAATATCGGTCAAAACTGAAATTTGAAACACTGTTTCTAAATGTTGACTCTGAAACCTGTACCAAATTTCATTGAACTTTGATGAATATGTGTCCGAAAAAAAATGTTAAAAAAAAAATTTTGCATTGAATCGAGTGTCTATATTTCACAATTAGTCATGATGTTTCAATCCGAACGCGTTCGTATTTCTTGACACTGAGGAAATAAACTCAATCTTTCAAACTAACACCAATACGTAAAACAAAATTCAAGACTTTCCGCTAATATCAAATCTGTAGATGTGATTTCTACTGGCATTCAACTTTGTTCTGAAAAATATTAATGAAATGAAAAAAAAAACTCAATCTTCCTGTGCAATTGATCTGAAAAGAAATTTTTCCACAGCAGATATCCGATTCACTTGATTTACAAAGTATCCACCACACAAACTGAAAAACTAAAGTTATTTTCAATAACATTTCTGTAACAATTAAATATATCGTGAACCTCATCAGATTTAATTCGAAAGAATAATTCTAGATTATAAATTTCGTTCGTTGTTATCGTCGTCAGATACACTCAACCAAGAGGGTGTCGAATCCGAAAGTCTGTTTGATGTAAAGACGTGAAATTCAAACAAGTAGTTTACCGACAACCAGGTGATGATACATGCGGAATATTTTTGTCTACGCTATATCCCTTGTCTAAAGTCACAGACCCCATTCAGAACAGGTAGATAGATTATCGGCTCCTAACTTTAGTCTAAGGCTCCAACCCTCAGTATTAGATTCTCGACAATCGACAACTGATGAGATTTGCGGTTTGCTATTGATTTTTTTGCATATTATATCCTCCAATTTGATTTATCATATAAATGCTCATTATTTTCTATATTCACGCTTATTTCAAACTGTCAGTACGAAAGATTTTGGATTTCGATTGGAACCAGGTATTGGGAGAGAAAACCCAAAAATATTTAATCTGAACTACTTTCGATTATGAAATTGTCAAGAACATCGATGAGGCATTTGCAAATTGTGATTATAAAATAATAATGCATCCATTAAACATTTTCCGATATGTGTTGAAAATTTGGTAATCAATATTTTCATCCCCTTTTAGATGTATGACCCTGGATGAAAAGTAAACCGATTATTCCAGTGAATTACAATCTTAGAACTGAATGCGATGATGTCATTTTCGACATTATTGGAAATTTGCAGTGTTTTTCCTTATAACTCAGGAACCACTGGTCGGAAATCATCCGGGTGAAATTTTTTTGATTTAGTTTTGCAACAGTAATCAACGTTCTGAGTTGCATGAAAATTCGGTGGTAAGTTTTTGAGAAATAATTTTTTTTTTCCCCCGCCCCCCAATTTGAGCCCTCAGGATACACCGATTCGGCTGAAAAGCTTGGAGGATCAATCCCGAGCGACACACGATTTTTCCACCAAGTTTCACTGATTTCGGTTCAGTACTTTCTGAGAAAAGCCCCGGACAACGGACGGCGGACGGCGTACGGCGGACGGACTGATTTTTTTTATTAGTTTATTCAAATCTACATACTCCAAAACGTAAACTGCGAAATTTTCAGGGGGGGTTAAAAATTTTTTTTTGTTGGTCGATCACTAAGGTTTATTATTTGATTTTATCAAAAAATAAACCAAAAATACGACATTAAGATGAACTTGTTCGAAGATCTTGAGATTGTTCGGGAGATGGACTCCAACAGCAACTACTTTTTTAAAGTATGAGAAAGGTGTTTGAAGGTAGGCCATTGTCATACCCTAGCTATGGACCTGTTTTCACACCTTTTTTCTAGAGACTGCATTCCTGATCATCGTGGTTTTTATCAGCTTTATTCTTTGAGTGGTATTTTGTTCAAAGTACCTACAACATCTTTCTGTGATGTCATCGCTGTTGTCTGAATATTTCCGATTTTGAATTGTAGAAATCATATCATACAGTGCGTGTCGAAATTATGGAACAAATTCATTTTCTCATAAGAAAAATATTCGGCAACAAAATTCTCGAACAGGTCAATTTTTGTTTCACTTTTACCAAATGTTATGCATTTCAGAAGGATTTTTGTTGCACCCTGTGCTATCCCCATCAACACTCTAAATTTTTTGAATAGGGAAAGTAGGTCATGTGGTACATTTTTGACAAGGTCTTTGTATCTTCTATACAGGTGTGCAGAAATAATTTTTTTTCTTTGAAAAATCAGTTACTTCAAAGAAGTTTTCAGTATGTGCACTTTGTCATGGCTGATTTTCTTTGAGACGATGGTACCTGATGAAATGTGTCACCGAATGAAAGTCAACCATTACAGTTTTGTTCATGCACAACTTTTAACCCCTTTCAATCCCCTCACGTGAAAAATTTCACGTGAGGGGGTTGAAAGTTCTGCATGAACAAAACTGTGATGATCGACTTTCATTCGGTGACAAATTTCATCAAGTACCATCGTCTCAAAGTAAATAGGCCATGAAAAAGTGCGCATATTGAAAACCTTTTTGAAGTAATTAATTTTTCAAAAAAAAAAATTTTTTTCTTCAAAATTTCTGCACGACTGTAAAGAAGATACGAAGACCTTGCCAAAAAAGTACCAGATGACCAACTTTCCCTATTCAAAAAAATTAGAGGGTTGATGGAGATGGCACAGGGTGCAATAAAAATCCTTCAAAAAATTGACCTGTTTCAGGATTTTGTTGCCAAATATTTTTTTCCTGGGAAAATGAATTTGTTCCATAATTTTGACGCGCACTGTATATTTCATTCAAAATTTTCTAATATGGATGGAGAATGACAGTCAGAGGAACATCTCTTAACTCATTTGTCCACGATCATTAAATAATATATACATTTCGATGGCTCCTGTTGAAGGAAAAATGACAGTCATTAATCAAGCCCGTGGATAATGGGCGTGATAATTTTCAAAAGTTTTTGAATTCGTAAATTTGGCTTTATTTCTAGGTAGTTGTTTACCAATTTGTGCATGTTCACTAGCCATTTGTAGTATCATTTCTGGACGAGTAATTATCAGTTTTCAAACATTTTTTTTTCGTGATAACCATATTCACTCTCCCTCGAAACCCTGATGATGACTTAGTGTCGGAAGCGCTCGGTTCCTATATTGAATAAATTCCACACTGAAGTACTTATTTCCTCCCATTCTCTTTTTTTTAATGTGCACAACCATCTTCGCAAAGTATTCCAGGTTCGAACTCACCCTGGAAATTGCAAGACTATAGGTCTTCTCTTTCGAAAGTAACAGTATTGAGGTACGGCCGAGAATTGAATTTTGACTTCATCATCAGTGGGTTGAACCTATAGTTGTTTAGGAACATTTTCGGATCAAAGTTCGAAAAAACAGAAATTCGGATAACATGATAACTCTTTTAAAACAAGCGCGCAAAAACGTATCTTCTTCTGATTATCTTATTTCTTTGACTGCGTGAAAATCTCCAATTAGTTATACTGTCTGAATGAATAAATGCAGGTGGCAAAATTAGCTACCTTATATTCTTGATCTCACCTTCATCGTTTGATGTGAACTGTTCATGGCCCAACCCTCCTGAAAATGGTTCCAATACAATTCCGTGATTTGAAGGACCATCAGACAACGAATTCCAGAATTGTATTGTTTCTTGGAAAGATATGGGAACATCAGATGGCACATCGAGTGGTTTGTACTCAATATCGAAAGGCTTCAAGAATACATCGACAGATCTTTTTCTATCCTTTTTGTTGAATTCCATAGGCAGTAAGTGAACAGTTTGTAGAACAACTGATAAAATGGCTATACGTAGGTATATCTGAAATGAAAGGATTAAAAAAATTATTATCAGCTTCTCATATATAATTCACGCCTTAGCTAGCGTCATTTCAAGGCGAAAAATGACCTCAGTGGAACTAGCGAAACCATATTGGTCAATTTTGAACTTTTTTGTTGATTAAAAAACCATGAGTTCTTGTAGATTAAAGAGTGAAATAGACAACCATAGCATTCAAAAACAAGCCCTTCAAAATATGGTTCAAGCTCATGATTATTGTTAGCATCTCTTCGCACTGAGTGTGGTGGGTTCTTTAAGGTTGCCAAGCTTGGGGTAAATGGGTCACTTCTTTGGAGATGAGCTTCAGATCTGTGATGCCAAACTGGAATTTGAATGTTTCGAACAAAGTGGAAATCATAGAGTTATTCGCTATAGAATTTAGACTAATGAACCCTTGTGCAAAGTCACAACTTCCTCGTGTCAGTACACAACAATTAATTACCAAGATTCAATCCGATCATTACGATCGTTTCAGTAGTTCCTGGGAAATCGAGGTAATAACCTCAATTCTGATGCACAGCTTTCCCTGAAAATTTGAAGTGGCTAGATCCGTTCGAGAGTTATCGTGTCGTCGACTGGAAAGCCAGCCGAAAAGAATCTATTTTGACACAGTATTCGTCATCCGTGAGTCTAACCTAGTCGTTGGTGACCATTTTCGGTACAAAATATAAAATTACAGATATTTGGGCCAGATGATAGCACGCTACGCTCCGGAGCATGCGCCCCAAAATGGATATATTTAGTTTTAATATTAATACTATACTTGCTCATTCACCAAACCCATACACACCAAAAACAGGCATTTTGCAGCACTTTCCCCCAATAATTATCAGTTGAAATTTCCAACAAATAGTGTTACGTATTCTAAATCTCTAGCTTAGCGGTGAACTTTCACGGAACCAATAGATTGTTCATCTTACTGGAACCAGTTGGTCGATTCATCAAGCCAGTGCACTGGACCAACTCTTCCATTGAACTGGAATGGTCAATGGATGCCACAGTTCATCATGATTAACTGGCTCCAGTTCACAAGGTCAAAGTAGCTGGACCGTCATCTGGCTCTATCTATCCTCACCTTATGGTATGTGAATATGATTCATTAGAAAAGCTTGAGAAGGCTCGAAAACTACGGTAATGAAAAATTATATTTGACGAACAGGTAACCCAGTTCAAATTATTTCTCTGAGTGACGTTACATGCTAACACGGACGAAAATAATTGAGCTGTGGTTATAACAACACCACTATTCTTCTACCATTCTTTGAGTTATATATATAATATACTAGAAGGAGACTAAACTTCTACCGTTCTCCTTCAGGATTTTCGAGACAGCTCTATTAAAAATAGTTATCAATAATACATATAGTTAGGGAGCTCAAAAGGAAAATTTCTAGATTTACTCGAGCCAGTCAGATTGAGGTTGGGTAAGTTAATTAGCTCCTGAAAAATGTACATTCAACTAACCTGAAAACTTCAGTGTGAAGTAAGAGGGAGGGTTACAAAGTTGTAAAAAAATTTGATCATCAGATTTTCTCGAGCGCGTCTGAAGAATCCCAAATAATCGTCAGGTTATTGGTCAGCACGTCAAGCGTATTAAAATCAACCGTATACAGGTCTGGCCAAGACACTCGGCACTATACGAAATTCTGCGTTAATCTAGAGGAGTTGAGAATATAGTCCGCCAGTGGAAGATTCAAAACCTCAGTGCAATGCCATATCGAATAAACGACTGTTCTTTTGCGCGGGTTGGGGGGGAGTCTCCGCAGTTTCTCGATACGAGAACGCGATCCAAGTAAAAATTAAGAATTGCTCCAGTCGCACTCCAAACTTGAGGTGCGTTAGACCATGAAAGAAAAATACAAATCATAAAATGATATTTTGGTGGTCAATCAATTCAAGACACAATAAATTCATTCATTGTTGCCTTTGAAGCCACTCCTAAACCTTTCAGTTCCGCTATTTCTAGAATAATTGAGAAATTCAAGAAATGTGGTTGTTAACAAACCTGCAGTAATTGCAAAATTGATAAACCACCAAAAACCATCATTGAAAACCGTCTGAGAAAAGGATGAGCAAATGTGTGTGCTGCTGTTGAAACCAATGCACCTTGTTCGAGTAGACAAATTGCTCTGAACAAATCGATATGAGCGATAGAACTGTTCAGAATATTTTGAAAAGGAATAGATACCGATGTTATAAAAGGTTCAAACGAATCAAGAATTTTTTCCAGAAGACCACATCCAAAGAATGGATTTTTGTGAAAGGATGATGGATAAAGAGAATGAAAATAGCTTATTTCTAAGCAATATCTTATTCACCGATAAGTCATCGTTTTCTTTGAATAGAAAACATAACCCATCAGTAGTAAGATATTGGTCTAGGAAAAATAAGCATCTAAGTATTCCTGTGCGTACCCAGTATCCTCAAAAACTTAATGTTTGGAGAGGAATACTGAGGAATTACATCATAGGGCCATTTTTTACCGACGGTAACCTAAACGCTGCCAAATATTAAGGGCCAATTGCACCGTTTTCGTCTTAAGCTACAGTTAGTTAAGCGACGATAATGTTTTTAAACTCTGCTTTAACTATTCGGCTTGCACCGAGGCTGAATGTAACTAGATTAAAATTAATCTACAAATCTGGATACTTTCTCATGAATTGGTACTTGTGACTAGCTTCATGTTGTTTATTTTAACCCTAATTGAAGAAATATTTTAATTCAAAAGATGAAACCGATTATTATGGGTAACTACTACCATTGTATAAAGACAATGTTGTCTTTATACAATGCTACTACCATATTTCCATAAGTTATGAAAAATCAAGATGCATCTGTTGAAAATCCCAACGGAAAAATATATATGACAGACTTTATAGCTTTCACAAAAATATTGCATGTAATGTTCCTGACTTGTTTATTATCATTAAGACTAGGGATCTCTTACCACAGACCTGTGCTCTTAATTCTGCATCAGGCTTTAAACATTATTCAAATTTATAGTCATATACTCAAGTAAACTTATCTTTTGTAATATCTTAAGATTTAAGCTTTTGCATGGAATTACAATCGTGGCGTTTGTAAGATGAATAAATGAAAAGTATTGATTTATCCGAAACAACTTTCCGATAAGGAACGGCTCACCTAAGAGTAGACTTTCTATTAAATTATTTTGTTTGTAATAAGTATATTATGAATTGAGTTAATTTTTGGTCGAAGATAATGAAAACTCTGATGTGGATCCGCAGAATAAAAAGTATTCTATATAAATAATGAAGTATCATGGATGGATTGACAAAGGTGTACGTTTGAAGATTGTCTAACACGAGAATGCTATTTCTCTCACATTAATTCGTTTGCAGTTATTTTTTGGGTCCAGTTAATATATAATAGAGGATAATGATAGCACAGAGACAGCACCTGCACAATAATGAAGTAGTATATGATATATTTCCACGTAATACATCACTGAATGAAATAGTACTGAAGAATCTTCATGAAACTATGTTTTTTTATTCCAAATATGTCTTCGATTTCATTCTGCTATTTGCTCTTGGAAATAAATGAGCATATCATTGTAACTTTTTCATTTCAAATAGTTGAAGGCTTATAGAAATACCATTAAGTTTAAGAACTCAATGGAAATACTGGTGTTAATTCTTTATGCTTTAAAACATACGAATCAATGCCTACTGATGCCAGTTTTTCCCTATATCATTTTTCATAAATATCATCTGAAATTCAACCACTTTTAATCAAAATTTGATTATCAACTCGTAGGAGTTCTCGATCAATGTCCAATGTAAACAAAAAAAAAACGTAAACAACCTGGAGGTTACGTTCAGAAAAATGTCAAACTTGTACGAAATCGCTCGAAAGTAGGGTTAGATTCGAAAGCTTACCATTAATCCTTCTTTTAAACCCCCAAATTCCTGGGCTTAAATTTAACAGTCAGTTAAGGCCATTAAACGAGGATTTCGTGACGGTGCAAGATAATTTTTTACCTAAACCTTGGTTATGGTCTTAATCTATGGTTTTGTAATACGGTGCAATTGGCCCTTAGAGAATCAAATTATTTCGACAGTTACCAATCAATTTCGATGATGTCTGGTTTCTACAGGACGGCTGTCTGAGACATAACGCGAGAGTAGTCACACAATATTTGAGGACGACTTTTTCGGATATTAATGAACTAAAGGTTCAAAATACTCCCACTTTGTGCCAACATAGCAACTATACCGTATCAGCTCAGAGATATGAGATTATCTCTTTATAATAGATTTGGCTACTGTTTGACACAACAAGATGGATCATTTGAACATTTAATTTGAATTTATCGACCTTCAATTTCGCAATTTTTAGAATTTTTTTAAAATTCCTTACTTTCGTAGAATTGTTTTTATTTTCAAACCAGTAATGGCAAAAAAAACCTAAGTCTACATTTCCACAGAGGACATTATTTGTGTGTAACATTGTGGCAAATGAATTCCTCTTATTCAATGGAATAAAATGGTCGTATTTATTTTCAACCGGTATGGTTTTACGCACCTCAAATTTTGAGTGCGACGAACTTGCGCAAAAGAACAGTCGTTTATTTGAACTGGAATGGCACTGAGGTTTTGAATCTTCCACTTGCGGACTATATTCTCAACTCATCTAGATTAACTTCATTTCGCATGGAGCCAAGTGCTTAGTCAGACCTGCATATCTCAATCTGACGCGCTCGAATATTTCAAAATCACGAATTTTTTGCATAACTCAATAATCGCCGTGAACTTGCGTTACGTATACTGAATTTTTGCGTTCACTTGAAATCCCCTCAAAATATCTGAGGTTCACTAATTTTTTTTTAAATTTTCAACCCTTATGGACCGGGTGCTCCATCAAGGGTGGCGATCGGTCGTATACCAGGAACCGTTTATCCTAGAGTGAACTGATATATAACAGCCAGTAGTTTTTCATTGGAATAAGTATGTTGTTGTTGTCATATGTTTCTGAAATCTGCTTTTATTGACCTTCAAATTAAATCAATACAATCGGTACAAGCATACAGAACTGAGCGTTATCATTTCGTCACGATGTCTGTAATTTTCGAATTTTGAACTGAAAATGGTCTGAAACGGTTGGGTTGAATTCCCTGAAAAAGAATCTGTGGTCAAATTTAATTCTGTCCGTCCGTATGTGCTCCAACTTTCGAAGGAGAAGACTTATCGACTTGAAATCACCAGATTAGGTTTGGAGTCCAAATATATCTCATATGAAATTTTGAAGTTAATTTCTCGAAATCTCATGAAGTATTGACTGGATCAAATTGAAACTACGTGGACAGTTTTGGAATACTAACGCGCAACTTAAAACAAAATTTTGTGTGAATCCAGTTTGAAAATTTCAAAAAAAATTATTCGAAAATTTTCAAAATTTTTGAATGAAAATTGTTTTTTCTCTGAAAATATTGATTAGATTCCAATGTTATTTGGCACAAACCTCAGAGTCAGTATTTAACAACAATGTTCCAAATCTCAATTCGATCCGATATTTACATTCGGAGATATATGGAATAAAAAAATTGCCAAATTTCGTTGTTATTTGGAATTTGAACGTTATTTCTGCGATATCTCAAATACAAATACTATCAGATTGAAACTCCGTAATCAGGTGGAGATTACCAACACTCAACTAGGTGCAAAATACCAAAATATCCCAAAACAACAACAGAGAATATAGAAAGATTACTGAAACGAAAGTTGTTAAATAGAAAGCGTAGATTGTTATTTTATTATTATTTGCAATCGGTTGTTGAAAAGTTATTGCGTGGAAAATGCAATCATATTTAACAAGTGATAGATTACACGCTAAGTGGAGAAGTACGAACTTGAAAATATGTTTGATCATTTTACGCGCTTGTTCTGGGGAACAGTGCGTTATCATTTCGTCACGATGTCTGTAATTTTCGAATTTTTAGCCGAAATTGGTCTCAAATGACTAGGTTGGAGTCACTGGTGAAGAATCCGTGGTCAAAATTGATTCTGTCCGTCCGGCCGTGTGCGCTGTAACTTTCGAAAGAAAGGACCTAGAGTCTTGAAATTTTCAGGTTAGGTTAAGATCCTGAATATCTCGGTTGAGTTCGTTAATGCGCCAAATCTGCCGAATGGTTTCTGTGCTACAGCCATTTGAAATTTTGATTTTTCAATTACTCGAAAAATATATATCTGATCGAAATGAAACTTGGTTGGAGGATGAACAGTGTCAACAAGAAGAATTATCCATGGAAAAATTCGAAAAAAAAATTTTTTTTTGAAAATTTTTATATTTCATTGAAATTTCACTAAAATTTTCAAGTCACCATTTCGCAATGTGAACAAGCGAGTAAAAGCTGCTGACTTCACGTCAGTTCTTTTCCAGATTTTAAGAGCCGATGTTGTCATAAGAACTTCTTCCGGAGGTTATGGGATAAACGGTTTCCGAGATACTTCTGGTTGCCACCCTCAATGAATCACCCGCTATAGCATCAGATTAACATACCTACATTACTAAATATACATAGAGCATATATGGTATCAATATCTAACGCGCTCGAACATGTCCATGGAACAGTTTTTTTACATTTTTGAAAATCTGTATGTGCTCACCCCACCGATGGACGAGTATACCTTAATACCATTTTTTCATTTTATCATCTGAGCTTCCGAATCCAGTGGGTCTCCAAGACGTGAGTATAGAATTCTTTCACAAGTTCGAATATTCCAGAATATGCAGACCCTGATTGTACCATAAAACGGAATAAAATTTCGCAACTTGGTAATGTGAAAAGACACTACATCAATCGACTATGGCCTTCTTTGATAATTAATGATCATGCTTTAATTGGCAATAAAATTATTTGTAGTTTAAATATCATTAAAGAGAACACGAAATATGCAAACCGAGAAAGTACGAGTAGGTAATCATGTAACTGAAGTGCTTATTGAACTCTCTTTATAAATTTATGAAGACCTTTCTTTGGTGATTGTATCTGCACATATAAAGAATGATACAGACGTTCATTCATGATTTACGATAAAGGTGGGAATTTTTTCATAGATACATGGTATAACTAAGATTATCGTTTTCGAGCACATGTTTAATTGTGTCGACACTAGGTGTCCGTACCTTAATAAAACGTAGAATGGTTGAATTCTAAACCTTTTTAACTCCAAATTGAGACCTAACAAAATCAAATTGGGAATGAACATATTCAAATCGTTACTAAACGAAATCGAATTAAGACTTGACAAATTCACATTGGGAAGAGGCCAGTTTTATGAGGTTTCTCAGTTTGAACTGTGCTAATACGGTCTCATTTGCATTTTCCTCCTGGTTTTATGCCCACCTGAGAACATTTGACTTCTTGAAACCCAAAGCGAGTCCTCTCGAATCGCCGTTTCCCTTATTGGATGTAATTCCCTGCTTTTTAACAAGAACAAATTTTCGAATTACTCTTTGGTATATAGTGGTTCAATACTTTTTCTTGACATAAAGTGTTGGTTTCATAAAGTAATCAAAAGATTCAATTCACAAAGCAACGAATTTTGTATCAATATGAAATTGATCATTCCCAATTTAAAATTGTCAACTGCCAATTTGATTTCGTTCAGCAGTCACAATTTGAATGTGATCATTCCAAACTCGATTTTTTCTTTTCTCAATTCGTAGTTGAAAAATTATAAAAACAAACTAATGAAGTCAATTCAAATGACCAATTTGGTATGTATTTCGAAATCTGGAAATTCGAGAAAATCACTGACTCGGAGTAAAGAGCTTTTGTAGGCTCGTGGAAATGTATAGACATAGTTGTCACCCATTCAGGTACTGATCATGCCAAAGGCGGCTTTACTAGGGGCCGTATTTATAGTTGTTCCTTGAGGCTTCCTTGAACTGAAGGCCGCCTCGAATTTGCTTTTCTATGGAAACAAATACAAGTTTGTTTGCGTAGAAACATAGAAAAGCAAATTCAAGGCGGCCTTCAGTTCAAGGAAGCCTCAAGGAACAACTATAAATACGGCCCTAGATGAAAATTGTTCTTTCGTTATTCTTCATGAACCTCATGTTGATTTTTTCCGAATGAAGAACCACTATGTCAACTGGATTGACGCGATTGGATCTAGGGGTTGAGTAAAGACAAAAACTAAACAATGAGCAAACCCTGCAACTTGATCTTCGTAGAGACTCAGAGTAGGGCTTGGACCTTAGGCAAAGGTCATTCATCCAAGGTTTGGACCCAAAATCAAAGGCTGTGCTAGTAAATAGCTAAAATCGGCTCAATGATCACGTAGATCCATTTGAAATACTCTTTTTTATATATTTCCAAGAATATAGGTTTAATCAGAATGAAATTTAGTACTCCCAGATTCAAGACGAAGACTCGAAAGTTCATTCCGAATTTCAATGAAAATCGACTAAAAGCTTCTGTGATATAAAAACAAAATAGAGAATATGGAAACCCAGTATGTAGACATACTAGGCTTATTCTAGGTATCATCTAGTAAGCCTTGGATGTTTGTATTTTGCCCGCATGTTCCGGAAAACAACGTGCTATCGTTTCGCCAAGTGTCTGTAATTTCCGAATATGTAGCCGACAATGTTCTCAAACGACTAGGTTGGACTCACTAATGACGAATCCGATGTCAATATCGATTCTGTCTGGGCGGCCGGTCAGGGATACGATAATTGCCGAAACGAACAAGCTAGCGACTTGAAACTTTCTTGATGAGTAGCTCATCAGGATGCAGCGATCCAGTTCGTTAGTGGGGGAAATAGGCAAATGGTTCCGGAGCTCTAGTAATTTTTATATTTGAGGATTTTTTCTCAATATTTCAGAAACTAATGGACCAATAGGATTGAAACTTGATGGTGAGTGGAAGCATAATAATAACTTCTCGCGATTTATTTTTTGGGATTGTATGGCTAGTAAATTTTGGAATTTTTTACGAAATAAACATTTTCAAATAAGTACTGACGTTAGCTCAGCTTTTACCCGCTAGTTCAAATTCCATACATATATGAGAGCAACACGAAAATTTGCACCTAATTGCTTATTCGGAATCTTCACTTGATTACGAAGTTTCAATCTGATTGCATTTGTACTTCTTGAGATATTGCCGAAATAACGTTAAAATTCTAAATAACAACGAAATTCTTTGCCATAATTTTTTCCTTATATTTCCGAGAGTGAATACGGGGTTCGAGTTAAAATTTGAAACATTGTTGTCAAATACTAACTTCAAGGTATGTATCGAATTTTAATCGAATCTAATCAATATATTCGAAGAAAAAACTTCTTCATCGAAAATTTTCGAATAAAATTTCTAACTGGATCCACATGATTCTGCACTAAGTTGCGCGTTGATATTCCCAAACTGTTTATAAAGTTTCAATCTGATCGATCCAGTACTTCATGAGATATCGAGTAATTAACCTCAAAATTCCAAATGAGCCTAACTCCAAAACTATTCAACCGATTTTACCCATCAACGAACTCAACTGATATTAATTTCCATTCAACTGATATATTTGAACTCCAAACCTCATCTGTAAATTTCGAAGCGCTAGGTCTTTCCCTTCTGAAGATAAAGCACATACGGACGGACGGCTGGACCACGGATTCTTCTTCAGGGAATCGTGTAAGACCATTTCAGCTCAACATTCGAAAATAACAGACATTGTGACGAAACGATAACGATTGTTCCCCCGAATAAGAGCGTGAAAATCACACACCAAGAACTCTATATTTCGAACAATATACAAAATTTGATTCTGATTCGATTTCAGTTTTCAGATGAAATGAAAAAAAGTCTAAATTTTTCTTTCGAATATTCCATATTCTGAGATCTTTTTTATATATATCCGCACCAAATCCTGCATAACCCTTAAGCTGTCATTTTTGGTTTATTATTCGATAAAATCAAATAATAAATCTTAGTGATCGACCAACAAAAAAAAAATTTTAACCCCCCCTGAAAATTTCACAGTTTACGTTTTGGAGTATGTAGATTTGAATAAACTAATAAAAAAAAATCCGTCCGTCCGCCTTCCGTTGCCGGGGCTTTTCTCAGAAAGTACTGAACTGAAATCAGTGAAACTTATTAGAAAAATCGTGTGTCGCTCGGGATTGATCCTCCAAGCTTTTCAGCAGAATCGGTGTACCCTAAGGGCTCAAAATGGGGGGGTGAGGGGAAAAAAAATTATTTCTCGAAAACTTACCACCGAATTTTCATGCAACTCAGAACGTGGATTACTGTTACAAAACTAAACCAAAAAAATTTCACCCGGATGATTTCCGACCAGTGGTTCCTGAGTTATAAGGAAAAACGCTGCAAATTTCCAATAATGTCGAAAATGACATCATCGCATTCAGTTCTAAGATTGTAATTACTGGAATAATAGGTTGATTTTTCATCCAGAGTCATACTTCTGAAAGGAGATGAAAATATTGATTACCAAATTTTCCACACATATCGAAAAATTTTTAATGGATGCGTTATTATTTTATAATCACAATTTGCAAATGCCCTATCGATGTTCTTGACAATTTCATAATCGTAAGTAGTTCAGATTAAATATTTTTGGGTTTTCTCTCCCAATATCTTAAACATAACTACTGAAAATCGGATCAAATTATTATTCATAGAAATCACCCTGCGGATTACGGGATTTAAGATTAAATTTCTTCATGAAGCTCATTCATATCTTGAATAAAACTTTTATTTTATTCATAAATCATTGGTTTTTCAGAATACAAAAACCAATTCCATGAAAAAATTCATTTGAAACATTGAAATCTCAATAAATAAATACTCTTTTATAACTGAATAACACTTTTACATGCAGAACGCGACTTAAGTAGCGCAATTTAAAATAATGCAGATTTCCAAAAAATTCGGTTGATCGGAGGTTTCCATTAATTTCGGTTTGCGTAATACGATTATCGTCAACCTGTGGATATCCGTTACTGGTTTTAATCGAAATCCAAAATCTTTCGTACTGACAGTCTGAAATAAGCGTGAATATAGAAAATAATGAGCATTTATATGATAAATCAAATTGGAGGATATAATACGCAAAAAAATCAATAGCAAACCGCAAATCTCATCAATTGTCGATTGTCGAGAATCTAATACTGAGGGTTGGAGCCTAACACTAAAGTTAGGAGCCGATCTACCTGTTCTGAATGGGGTCTGTGACCTTAGACAAGGGATATTGCGTAGACAAAAATAGTCCGCATCTATCATCATCTGGTTGTCGGCAAACTACTTGTTTGAATTTCACGTCTTTACATCAAGCAGACTTTCGGATTTGACACCCTCTTGGTTGAGTGTATCTGACGACGATAACAACGAACGAAATTTATAATCTAGAATTATTCTTTCGAATTCAACCTGATGAGGTTCACAATATATTTAATTAATACAGAAATGTTATTGAAAATAACTTTAGTTTTTCAGTCTGTGTGGTGGATACTTTGTAAATCAAGTGAATCGGATATCTGCTGTGGAAAAATTTTTTTTCAGATCAATTGCACAGGAAGATTGAGTTTTTTTTTCATTTCATTAATATTTTTCAGAAGAAAGTTGAATCCCAGTAGAAATCACATCTACTCATTTGATATTAGCGGAAAGTCTTGAATTTTGTTTTACGTATTGGTGTTAGTTTGAAAGATTGAGTTTATTTCCTCGGTGTCAAGAAATACGAACGCGTTCGGATTGAAACATCATGACTAATTGTGAAAAGACACTCGATTTAATGCAAAATTTTTCTTTACACATTTTTTTTCGGATACATATTCATCAAAGTTCAATGAAATTTGGTACAGGTTTCAGAGTCAACATTTAGAAACAGTGTTTCAAATTTCAGTTTTGACCGATATTTATTTGTGCAGATATTGGCAAAAAATTTCGTGACCATTTTGAATATTGAAGTTATTTCCCTAATATCTCAAAAAGGACAAACCCTATCTGATTTGTAGTTCATTTTCAGTTGTAGAATACCGACACGAAATTTAATAATTGTGGAAAATAGTTAGATTTTCGAAGAGGTGAAACGACTGGGGAACGTCTCTTCTCATTCAAAATATTTTAAATTTTGCTACTCAGTTAGCGTTCTGCATGTCGAAATGTTATTCAATTATACAAGTGTATTTATTGAGATTTCAATGTTCACATGAATTATTTCATGGAATTGCTTTCTGTGTTGTGAGAAACCAATGAGTTATGCATAATATATAAGTTTTTTGAGATATCAATGGCATATTGGGTTATTTAAATGAGAAAATAATAAACCCTTGTGTAAAATTTGCAGCGTTTTTAATCTTCAACTTGATTTCGATCCCCTCCTTTTTGTGTTTATGTAAATATTAGGAAAGTTTTAATGGGTATACGTGCGGAATCACGAATTTGGCCTACTCTACAAATACCGAATTTGTAGGTCTATTCTTTCGGAAGATACGGTAGGCCTCGTGAGGCAGAAACGACTCAAAAACTAGATATTAGTATAGTAGCTTCGAGGCTTAATTACGAAGGAAGAATTCGTGAACAGGTAAAATCCGCCTGATGATTCCGTAGATACAGCCATGCAAAACTCAGTTTCCCAATATTTCCAAAAATACAGAGCGGAGCGAATTAAAATCGAGAACTTGAATGAAAAATGTCATCTTGAAGATTCATACAGAATGTCGTGAGACATTCACATGATAAGAACATCGCCGAATTACCTCATCAGGAAATAAAACTGCATTTGTCGGGGTCAATACGTAAAAAGATGACCGCTTTTGCGACGAATTTGAAAATGCGCACAAGACCTGCTGACTAAAAAATTTTTTAAAAATTTTTCTCAACATACTTCTTAAGCAGAATCTGTAGAAAAAATTTCCATGGGATCTAAAATACACTCATGAAGCCTGCAATTGATTTCATCGTAAGAAATCGTACCTTGATGTGCATGTGTAACCAGCTTTAGTATTCTTCTGAAGATTGGAAGTCTTAGTGGAGAATGGTGTCATCATTTTTGCAGTGAAGTGACAGGTAAATAGAGACGATAATCCAATATGAAAAATAGATGAAAGTGAATGCTAACCTATTGTACACAGTATGAGGAAGCAATGTATTCAGATGAACGTAATAGAGGTCAACTCGTAGAGAAACGCCAGAGATGTGAAGACCAATAATTGCTTTGACTCATGAGAATTTCAGATTGAGTTAATTGAAACGTATCGTTATATAACAAAATGTATCAATCGATTCATATCGACCTGTATTAAGAATATGGTCAGTATGAAAACAGGAGCGGATATAACCAAACGAACTAACGCACTTTAAAGCCGGGTCCAGATGAGTGTAATGCGAACTGCGAACGCCATAAATAACAGGGAGTTTAATGGTTCGAGGCAGAGCACTTTCTGCTCCGTCAGGACTCTGTTTTCAAACTGGAACGCTGCATTCGAGTTTATTATTCGAGGTTAAGTCCGAGTGCCGTCCACAATATTCGCCGAATCGTTTATCAAATTTTATTGCATTCGCTGCTCGGATTACACTCATCTGACATGCGACTAGAGACAGGGATATTAAGGTTGGAATCGGTCAATCAGAGAAAACGCGGAATGGCGGTAATTTTGAATTTCACAACGAGAATGACAACTGTCCTTCATGGTGTCTTTGGGTTTATACAGTATTTTATCTCGAACTGGTTCATTTTTCATTGATTTTGATGGAACCAAGACTGTGTATTTTTCTATTTTAGACTTGATAATTATATATAAATAGAAGAAGAATAAAATATTATTCGAAAGCTAGGTTAAAACAAAGAAGAGTAGTTCATTCATTCTCCACAAACCAGTCTATATCCCATCAAAAAACAAACTTTAAATAGTATGTATATTGGAAAATTTGCAGCATAAAAGTTGGTCCTTTTTTTTGCGCGCTCGATATAAGGAACTATTTGAAGCGTTATCATTTTACCAACAATTCTGCAATTTTCGAACTACCAACGGCAAATGGCCTTGAACAACTGGGTTGGACTCACAGTGATTAAAATTAATTTTTAAATGAATTCCGTTTGCAGGGCCATAAACACTGTAACTTATTTCGAAGTTATGACCTAGACCTATATAGAGTATTCCCTGAATGTCCCGGTTGAGCACACTCAATAATGAGCTAAATCCACCAAACAGTTTCGGATATACAAAGCTGAAATTATATTAACTTTTGGTAATAAGTTGTAAATTTCATGAAAAAGCTGAGGGACTAGATGGATGGGTAAAATATATCTGAAATGGATGCAATGATCAGGCGAATATAAATCATTTACGAATTGGTCTTTTTGTATCAGAGAACTCTTACTCTATACAAATATCGGTTCATGTAGGCCTACAGCCGCCGATTGTAAACATGATTACTTTGAAAACAAATAACTTAGACTTGGAAGTTGTAAAGCCAGGGGTTGGAGCTCAAGTTAGAAATCACGAATGGGCAAAATCCAACAAACACATAATATATTTGTTAGAAATATATTATACATTTCCGATTGAGTTGAAATCTGGTACTTGATTCTGAAAAATGTCGGCTGGAAGGTTTGAAATTTTTAATAAATGAATTTTTTGAATGTGAACCGCACCTGTGGGATTTGCGTAAAGTTTATTTTGTTAATCAATTGGTTAAATAATCAATATATACAGATAATATCTTGATGAAATTAACAAGTAATTAACAAGGATTAAATTTTTTGTACGCAGGATTCTTTCCAGTTTATCATTTAGGAAATCAACATAATTTCAGATTTGTATATCCTCTGAACTGTTCAACGGATTTAGCCCATTATTGAGTTTGTTCAACCGAAACATTCAATATGTGAGCCTGAAAATTTCAATACTGTTTTTCTCCTTCGAAAGTTACAAAGTGTTCATAAAGCCTGACAGATAAAATTAAATTGAAAAATTAATTTTTCATCACTGTTAGAACCTAGTCGTCCAAGACCGCATTTGCCGTTCGTTATTCTGAAATTGCAGAATTGTTGGTAAAATGATTACGCTTTGAATTGTTCCCTAGAACAAGCGCTTGGAAAAAAGGCTTCATGTTACAAATTTTCCAAAATACACTTATTACATAAATATCCAATTTTTCGTCTAATAGAGAAATACACAGTCTTGGTTTCATCAAAATCAATGAAAAATATATTAGTTCGAGATAAATACTGTATGTAACCAAAGACAAACCATATAGAAGAGTCATCATTCACGTTGAGAAATTCAAAATTACCGCCATTCCGCGTTTTCTCTGATTGGCCGATTCCAACCTCCATGTCCCTGCCTCTATAGTCACCTCAGAGTAACAAAATAGAGGGACTGTACTCAATTTTTGGGTGTCCGCAACATGCTTTTGTCGACGTAGTCAGATTGTGATATATTTGGAAATGCGCAATGATATTATCTTGTAATCGTATATTAAATGAAATAAAAAATATTAATTTTAGTAATTCTCGGTTAAATATGGAAATTTGAACATTTCATGATAGATATTTTTCTTCAGTTTCGAATTTGTGGTAAGAAGTATACTTACCCTTTTCAGTATGTACCTGCTGAAATTCAAGCTTTGGCAACGATGCCGCATTAACAGTATACCGCCGGTCAATCTGCCATCCGTTGTTTTGGTGAGTTTCTAACGAGTTTTTGGATATTTCTAGCGGTTTACTTCAATATTTTTCGAATTATTACAATACTTACAATTCACTATGGGACGTAAGAAGTGTGTTGTTTGTGGAGAATCCCGTGAATTGAGTGAAATATCGTATCACAGGTTGGTTACTGGTTTGTAAACAAGTTTGTTTTGATAGCGGTCAAAGTGTCAAATTTTCTATCTCATGTTGCGGACAGCATTCACCTTCTAAATATGACGTATGCTGTATGTTATTTGTTACTCACATGTCTCATCTGGACCCGGCTTAACATGCGATGGTAAAGGAGCCTTACTAGCGAGATAATTCTGTGGTTGACGTGAGGTCAACAGCTTCTGCACGCATGTTCAAATTCGTTAACAAAGCTTTCATCTTTTCACGAATTGACCCCGCCAAACGCACTTGAATTAAAGATTCAGAGATTTTCTAGTCATATTATTCCCCACGAAATTCTGCATGAACCTTCAAGCTATCATTTCTCGATCAAATACTGGATTTCACCACGATCAAATCTGTATTCTGGGAATATTGGGAAATTATAACTACGAAATCATTGGGCGGATTTATCCCTTCAAGGAGCCGACCTTCCTGATTGAGCTCTAAAGCTACTCTACAAATATCGAGTTTCTAAGTCGTTTCGCTCAGAAGTTATCATGTTTAAGGTCGTCATTACGGCCACTCATGAACAAAATTACTTCATAATATTAGAATCTCGAAATTTGTATAATAGAGTAGGATTGGACATTAATCACGAAGGCTGAATTCGTGAATGGATCAACCCAATGATTTCGTAGATATATCCGTTCAGAATTTTACTAAGTATCCCAATATTTCCAAAACTACAGATTAAATCGAATGAAAATCTAGTGTTTGATTGAAAGATGGCAGCTTGGCCAATCATGCAGAATTCCCTGAGGATAATAATGATCAGAAGATAGCCGAAAATATAATATTAAAAAAATCCATTTTTTTTCAAAATGTTCTGATTACATCACGAATTTATGCACAAAATCGTGCATCATCATTCTCGAAATGGTTACCAAGTGTTTATGATCAGATTTTTCGAGTTATTCCGGAAACAACAACACTGAGGAAAAAACTACGACATTTTCTACACACCTGAGGAATAGTTTCCGAAGAAATAAATCTTTTCGACAAACTTTTTTTTTAAGATTTACTAAGCGTAGGATATTCCAAATGACCATTTGGCCTATTCGGTCCAATAACGAACTTAGCCCCCTCATTCTGATGCGCAACCTCCCTGAAAGTTTCTAGTCACTAGGTCGTTCCTTTCATCAATGAGTCCAACCTAGTCATTTGAGACCATGTTAGGTGCCAAATTGGAAAATAACAGACATTTAGATGAAACGGTAGCATGCCGTTTCTCAGAGCATGCGCGGAAAATGGGAATTTAAGCAATAATAAGCCACAAGTATAAATTTGAGTCATTTGATATGTTTTTATTTTTTCCAGTAATTAGCAGTGTATTTGAGCTTGATGAGCCAAAATACATCGATCATAAACTTTCTATTCCCAATATTCCTTGAGCAACTTCATAAAATTACAATGTAATAAAGAGTAAAATTTCAACATTCAATACATACTCATTACCACCCAATAATTTATATGAATTTCTCCCTCAGAAGCTCATTATTGCTATTATTCTCGATAATAACTGCAGAATGTTATTTCGCGTAAACAATATAAACAAGATGATACACTTTCTACTACCGTCATAGTAATAAAAATATTTGACCTTGCAGCATCATTTCAACTTGCAATATATTTCTTGATAATCACGAGATCTATTTTGAAACCTACAACTGCACAACAATATTGCATTACTAACAAGATTTCGCCACCATCACTTATTCTTAGGTAGATCTCATAAATGAAAGTAAATCGTAAATGTACTCGAACAACAAAAGAATAATTTATGGAATGAATTAGAGAAATTGTGGTCAACCAACAATATGCATGTATGGACATTTGATTAACGAACAATTAACGTCAATTACGCAGAAGTAGAGAGAACTTCTTTGCATATTGGTGAATTATCTTGAAAATCGCTGACGTAAGGTAAGAAGCTTTTACGAGCTTCTTCAAATACGTTTCAAAAGCCATCTATTCATTCTGATGGAAAAATTTAGCGATCCTCTTTCAAATGGCCGCTCACGAAATTTTGCATAATCCTCTATAGAATTTAATTTTTCAATCAAATACTTGATTTAAATTCGATCCGATATGTATTATTGGGTATATTGTGAAAATGAAATTTTGAATGGGAACATATACTAATCATTAGGTGGATTTTACTGATTCAAGGACTCGGTCTTCGTAATTATTCCACAAACCCGCGCTATAAAAATCTAGAAAGGCACTGACGTGAGGTCAGGAGCTTTTACGCGCTTGTTCAAATTTTAACTATTAGATGAACACGGAATTTTGCGCCTAGTTGCGTGTTGGTGATCTCCACCTGATTACGGCGTTTCAATCTGATTGCATTTGTACTTCTTGAGATATTGCGTAAATAACGTGAAAATTCCAAATAACGACGAAATTTGGCACATTTTTTTTCCTTATAACTCCGAAAGTAAATATCGGATCCAATTGAGGTTTGAAACAATGTTGTTAAATACTGACTCTAAGGTTTGTGCTGAATTCCATTGAAATCTAATCAATATTTCCAGAGAAAAAATTTTTTTATCGAAAATTTCAAAAATTTTCAAATAAAATTTTTTTCAATTATCCACACGAAATTTTGCTCTTAGTTGCGCGTTAGTATTCCAGACCTGTCACGAAATTTCAATTTGATAGAGTCAATACTTAGATATCGAGGAATTGACCTCAAAATTTCAAATGGGCCTAACAGAAGTATCCAACCGATTCCACCCATTAACGAACTTAACCGAGATATTTGGACTCCAAACCTAATCTGACAATTTTAAGTCGCTGAATCTTCTCCTTCGATAGATAGAGCACATACGGACGGACAGCCGGACAGACGGACGGACGGACAGAATCAAATTTGACCACGGATTCTTCTTCAAGGAGTTCAACCCAATCGTTGAAGACCATTTTCGGCTCAAAATTCGAAAATTACAGACATCTTGTCGAAAAAATAACGCGCTGCTCCCTAGAACAAGAGCGTTAAAAATTGAATCGCTTAGTAATTTTTTTCGAAAATTATTGTGTTTGCAGCTGACCTAACCACCGATCGTAAACACAATAACTACCGAAAGAATCTACTTTGCGGTTTGATAATTGTAGATCAAGTTTGGAGTTTAGTTATGAAAGCCGAATTGTTAAAATTCACTGAATTAGTCAGCAGATATACCTACTCAAAATTTTATTTTCTCAATATTTTTTCAAAAACACAGCTTGGAACGATCGAGTCGGAATCCATTGGAAAATGAGAGTTCATGTGAAATTTCTTGATGGCGATATAATGAGCAGATCGCAAAATATAAAATATTTTTGAATTTTTTATCATCCCAATTGATCACGAAAGTCAGCACAAGTTTAAGCATCCGCATTAGTCTATTACTTTCCAAGTTTCCTTGATCGGATAAATATTTATTGAGTTATTTTGGAAATAACAATTATCACGTTTAAATTGCATGTATTTTTCCTAATATAAACATGCCAGCAAACTACAATCTGAAGGACTGATTTTTAATGGTGGTCTCAAGGACTGTGCCAAACTTCATTGCAAGCAGACAAATAGTTTTCAAAAAAACAATTTTTTTCCATAAGAAATCTGAAAAAAACATTATTTCCGTACGATCCCCAAGCAATTTTGCATAAAGTTATGCATTGATTTTCCACAACCAACCATAAAGTTAGTACTTCTGGCGATATTGAGAAAAAACAGAATTTAATATACCTATTTATTCCTATCTCTGAAAAATAATATCCGAATGAACTGAAAAAATACTATGGTTAAATTTCGATTTCGAGGTCTGCGTCGAATTTCATTGAAATCTGAGTATTAGTTTTTCCACAAAAATATACGAAAGTATTGGAAAAATTAATTTTCAGATTTTAACTGAAACTGTCCTCGCGAAATTCCGCATTTTCTTGCTCATCGATATTCCACAACTAGTTGGGAAGTTTCAATCTGATCGCTGCTGTATTTCATGAGATATTGGGGAAATAATCTGAAAATTACAAATTAACAACGAAATTTCACATATTATTGTCCCAATATCACCGGAAATAAATTTTGGATCGAATTGAAATTCCAACCACCGTAAATAATGAATCTAGAGACGGAGCCAAAATTCATCTTGATCTGATCAATAGTCTAGGAAACCATTGGGTTGATTTTGCCTGTCAACGAAAATTACAGACATTGTGACCAAACGATAACGCGCTGTTCCCCAGAACAATCGCGTGAAAACACTAAACTGGACAATGGAAACTGAGCGTTTTCAAAATGGCCCATTTAAATCCTCCTTTAACTCATTGAAATATTTTTACTTCTTCAACAACACTCTATAAAAGTATAAAAAAGCTCACCATGTTGTATTTTATAAAGGAAAATCCTTCAAGTTCACGCACAATGAAATATCTAATGAAAGCACACAAACTGATTACATTAATCCAGTTTAAACTACATCTGCGATTGTACTGCACCTGATACTAATGATGGTACCGTACTCCATTCTTCTCACGATGAGTACCTACCTATGGAAAGATTCATCTCCCTCTTTGCAATTGTTGACAAATAGCCATTAAATTGTAGAATGTGGTTTTACACTCATTCTTGATAGGTTCATTCTTATATGTATTAAGAATAGAACGTCCTAAATTTTCTCGACCATAATAATGATGAAGAGATTCAAGAATATCAGGAGCATCTGCAGGCTACTTCATATTCCGATTTTAATTCATTTCACTGTTTTCCGACACACTATCATAGTTCTGTGAACAGGGAATTTATATTTTAAGGTAAAGAGATCTGTGCGATATCGTATACAGGGTGTTTCATCATAAACTGGTCAAACATATCTAGTCGTATAGCTGACATTGGGAAAGTCATTTTTGCCTTATGACATATACCCCGTTTTAGAATCATAAGCGAGAAACAGGGTGTTTAATATCAACTTTGAGCAATATTCTGATAACTGTGGTGACTCATGCGGGACCTTTGGAATAACGTTTTTTGGTAACATCTCAGTATTTTTTGGTGGTCAATTCAGTTGTTGTGTAGAATTATGGAAAAAATATTTCAAAATGGCGGAAAACCTACCAAGTTGTAAATTTTCGTTTTCGATTGCCGAATTGGATAGCATAATTTCAATGTACTCAATTCTTTAAGATTTTCCGTGAAAAAATGTTATCAAAATTCGAACTCAACTTTTTTTTACATGCCCACAGTGAAAAAAAAAATTCACCCAAAATTGTTGAAATCTTTTGAGGTTGAAGTGATCTTCATTCTGAACACCGGTGTGGAAACAGAATGAAAAAATATCCATTGGTTTTTATTTTATAGCCTCCCGAAGATTCCGCTCGGAGTACTTTAATAATTTTTATTCAAGAAACTGGTGGTTCTACGGATGCCAAAATTATGCTAAAAGGCCTCCAGAATGACCTGGATAGAAATATGAATTCATCAAGAAAAACAATTTTTTCTAAAAAACTTAGGTGGGAATCAAACTCTCTCCGCATTCGGATAATACGGTCAAATTCGAAGAACTACCGTTGCTTGGTAACGGACATCATTATAATCAGAATAAATACAATTTATACTCGGACTATTGTCCGTGAGTGGAGCGAATTCAATTCCCATCAAAGAATTTTCGAATTTTTTTTTTTTAATGAATTCATATTTCTATTCAGGTCTTCTTGGGGGCCCATTAGCACAATTTTGGCCTCCGTAGGGTCACCAGTTTCTTAAATAAAAATTATTTCAGTACTCAGAGCGGAATCTTTGGAAGGCTATAAAATGAAAACAATTTGATATTTTTTCATTCTGTTTTCACAGCAGTGTTCAGAATGAAAGTAAGTTCAACCCCGTAAGATTTCAATAATTATGGGTAATTTTTTTTTCACTGAAGACATGTAAAAAAAAGTTGATTTCGAATTTTGATAAAATTTGTTCACGGAAAATCTTAGAAAATTGAGTACATTGGAATAATACTATACAATTTGGCAATCGAAAACGATAAATTCCAAATTTGTAGGTTTTCCGCCATTTTGAAATATTCTTCTTCTAAAATTCTACACCACAGTTGAAGAGAACACCAAATAATAGTGAGATGTGACCAAAAACCGTTATTTCAAAGGTCACGCATAACTCACCACACTTATCAGAATATTGCTCAAAGTTGACATTAAACACCCTGTATCTCGCTTATGCGTCGAAAACGGGGTATATGTCATAGGGCAAAAATGACTTTCCCAATGTGATCTATACGGCTATATATGTTTGACCAGTTTATGATGAAACACCCTGTATACAGGGTGATTCCGGAGGAGACCGTCAGATTTTGGGATAACTTTACAATAGTCAAGACAGTCTCGGAACAATGTTTGGTTTATGGTTGGGGGTCTTTATTGAGAATATACAGGGTGATTTGTCCGATTCGACCGATTTTACTTATATTGATAACTTTGGTATGGCTTATTCGATTTCGATGAAATTTCCAGCGAAGCACAATATTGATGAGCACATTCATTTATTTTGAATATTTTTCCAAATAAGCGGTTGTTATTGTAATAATTCCAGATTAATTGTGCAGGTTGAAAAAGCACTCTGTACATCGCGTTTCCTAAATTGCGCTATCTGTTTACGATTCTACTAAGTCATTATTTAAGAGTTTCTAATTTTTTTGGCACACTTTTAGTTTTCTGCGAAAACTTTTTCAAAAAAGGATAATGTCGAAATTTCGCTCCAATCGATTCTACTTCTATTAATAACTTTGGTATGGCTAATCCAATTTCGATGAAATTTGCTTTGTAGAACAATCTGACTGGGAACATTCAATAATTGCAACAATCTCTCAAAATACAGGGTTTTGATTGTGATAATTTCAGAATTTCAGATTTATTGTGCAGTTGCAAAAAAAACATCCTGCTTTTCAAAAACTGTCTCATTAGTTTCAGATTCTACAATAATATTTCATTATTCAGAGGTTTTTATTTTCTTTGGCATACCTCCGGTTCCCCTAGATGAAGAGCATAATCGAAATTCGGCTCACAAGCAGTGAGTATTCCGCACTAGGCAAGAAAGCTGTATTATCCAAGGATGCAAAGTTGTTTTTCATTTCTTTTCAAATTCGAAATATATTCTGAATTGAATGATTTCATACAGGATATGAGCAATTAAATATGAATTTAGTATCTGAAAAGAATATTTCAGAACTCAAGAACTGCTTTGCCTCCTTGAAATATACAGCTTTTTACTACCTAGTGCACAATATTCTAACCGCTCTTGCGCCAAATTTCGAGTATGCTCTTCTTCAAACATTTTTTGTCGGAAAATCGATGGTGTGCCAAAGAAATTAAAATCCTTTGAATAATGAAATATTATTGTAGAACCTGAAACGAATAAGAAAGTTTTGGAAAGCAATGTACAGGGTGTTTTTTTCAATTGCACAAGTATTCTGAAATTATCACAATTACAACCGTGTTTTTTGGGGGATTGTTGCAATTATTGAATGTACTCATTCAGATTGTTCTGCACTGCACATTTCATCGAAATTGGATGAGCCATACCAAAGTTATCAATAAAAGTAGAATCGATTGGAGCGAAATTGCGACACTTTCTTTTTTTGAAAAAATTTTCTCGGAAAACTGAAGTGTGCCAAAAAAATTAGAAACTCTCAAATAATGACATATTGAAGTAGAATCTGAAACAGATAGAGTAGTTTTGGAAACGCGATGTACAGGGTGTTTTTTCAACCTGCACAATTAATCTGTAATGATCACAATAACAATCGCTTATTTTGGAAAAAATTCTTGAATTAAGGAATGTACAGTGCATCCCATTTTCGGTGAGACAGCCAGGTTTCTCGCTTATTATTTAAGATAGAGCCTTGCGGTTTGCATGTTCCTGTCCTACTTTTTTGTGAAACTCAAGTTGGCCTAATCAGATTTCGCATAACTGTTTCCGTTTATGAGATACAGGGTGATTTTGGAAATTGATACTTTTCGGACCCCTCCTTTATCTCCGAAGTTATTATGAATAATGCTCAGGCAAAAACTACGTCTGATACAGAATTCTGCGTAGAATCCAGTGGTGTACTCGATTTTTTTTCAAGGGTATGGTTTTGAAGATACGACACAAACCTTTTTTTTTTCAATGGAACACCCTGTATCTCATTACTTCGTTGAATTTGTAATTTTTTTCCCTACAGAATGATGTGTAATACTATATAGGTAGGATGTTCAGAAATGCTGAAAAACCCTCAAACATCACATAATGATGATTTTTCGTTAGTAGGTCATGGATTTCCCAAATAAAAGAAGAATCAATTGGATAATTTTCATTTGTGATTTGGATTTATAGGAGAGTAAGCAAACAAAGATAATACACTCATCACTAACACAAAAAACAAAACGTAGTACCTACCCTATAGCAACAAATAAATAATACAAAAATTCATAATACAAATTAAATACAGAAGAAATACACAATAAAATATTTATCATTGATACAAATGTTCAACACTGCATAATATCTTACGAATTAAACTGTTCGAATTGCTGTCCATTTTCCCCAATACATAATCGACAAACCTTTTCAATACGTCTGAGTGCATTTAATATTATAAATGCACGATGCACGAAGTCCTTCGAGACTATTGTTTCTCTTACTGTATATTTTGTTTTTCAAATAACCCCACAAGAAAAAGTCTAATATAGACAGATCAGGTGACTTTGGAGGCCACCTGATGGGTCCATGAGTTTCAATCCAACAACCCTGGAAATTATTATCTAAAAACCGCCCGATCAATCTTGAATTATGGGCAGGGGCGCCGTCCTGTTGGAAATGTATGTAATTCAGAAAGGCGAGGGGAACATCTTCCAGTAACTCCGGTAACACGTCTTCTAAAATTGTCAGGTACTTATTTGCGGTAAGAGATCCTTCAAAAATGCGGTATATGATTTTTGTCCCTAATATGAAACATGCCACATTAAAACCGAATCGACCCTGTTGATGTCGTTCAAAAATTATGTGCTGGTTTTCATCATACTAGTGCCTTGTATTTTGCCTGTTGAATATACCAGCACTGCCTATATGTGATTCGTCTGACCAAATAACTTTTTTTGCAAAATCAATGTCTCTCTGAGTATGGTTCAAAAACCAATTGCAGAAATTTATACGTCTTGCTGCGTCACCAATATATAAGTATTGGACAATACCGACTTTGTAGGGTTTAAACTTATACTTTTTTGAAATTTTGTGTACCCGTGATCTGGAAATGCCAGTTTCATTTTCTAATTTTGCACAAGAAGTCTGATGATAGGCATTAACGTAGCTAACACATTTATTTCATCTACTTCTTGATTCTCTTTATTATATACCTTGGGTCGAGGTTTAGAATATCCACCATAATTCAGTAAATTATTCTTGAGTCTGAATATAGTTGCTCGACTAGGTTGATGCCTCTCAGGATATCTGCAAGTATTCAAATCACGATGTAAGAAATCTTTTGTGGTGGAATTCTCGATGTCACACCTGTTCAGTTCAGTTCCAAAGCTTCACCAACATTTTCATTGGATTGATTGAAACATTGTATAATGTCATATTTTTCATTGTTTTGAAAAATCAAATCTCTTCCAGCCATTATCAGTTCTTATTAACAAATTCACAAACAATATTTTCTAAAATATTTAATATTCCTTCAAACCCAAACACGATGAAACCAATAATAATTCAAAGCGATGACAGATAGATCAGATTTGTTTTTTTCTTTCCAATGCCTGCTTGATAAAACTCCCAATACAAAGTAGCTATAATAACAACAAGGATGTTTTAGTGTTTTTTAGCATTTCTGAACATCCTACCTATATAGTATTATACATCAATTTGAAGGAAAAAAAATTACAAATTCAACGAAGTAATGAGATAGAGGGTGTTCCATTGAAAAAAATATAGGTTTGTGTCGTATCTTCAAAACCATACCCCGGAAAAAAAAATCGAGTACACCACTGGATTCTACGCAGAATTCTGTATCAGACGTAGTTTTTGCCTGAGCATTATTCATAATAACTTCGGAGATAAAGGAGGGGTCCGAAAAGTATCAATTTCCAAAATCACCCTGTATCTCATAAACGGAAACAGTTATGCGAAATCTAATTAGGCCAACTTGAGTTTCACAAAAAAGTAGGACAGGAACATGCAAACCGCAAGGCTCTATCTTAAATAATAAGCGAGAAACCTGGCTGTCTCACCCAAAATGGGATGCACTGTACTCGTCAATATTGTACTTCGCTGAAAATTTCATTGAAATCGAAGGAGCCATACCAAAGTTATCAATGAAAGTACAATCGGTCGAATCGGACAAATCACCCTATATATTCTCAATAGAGACCCCCAACCATAAGCCAAACATTGTTTCGAGACTGTCTTGAGTAGTGTAAACATATCCTAAAATCTGACGGTCTCCTCCGGAATCACCCTGTATAAGCGCAGATTTTCAGAACCTTATTCTTTCTCACTGAGAAGTTGTTTAGTGGATTGTTGATCTTTCTGACCACTTGAGTTGTCGATATTTTTTATTCGAAGTATTTTCATCGTTTTCGAAAAACCGAAGTTTGTAATAAAGTTCTGGTGTAGTCCTGAACATTTTTTGCATGAACATTCACGTCGTTATTTCACAACCGATTCCTATTAGTAGGGTAAACAAACGGAGCTCTGCCGTGTCGCCCCTTGTGAACTTCATTGCTGAAATGTATGAACCACTTATTAACATTTCCTACACCCTTGCAATGCAAAATCAACTTGTCGTCAAAAAATCTTTTACACGCTTATTCAAATTCTAATAACTATTAGATCAACACCAAATTTTGCATCTAGTTGCGTGTTGGTAATCTTAACCTGATTACAAAGCTTCAATTTGATTGCATTTGTATTTCTTGAGATATTGCGGAAATAACGTAAAAATTCCAAATGACAACGAAATTTGTCACAATTTTTCTCCCCATATCTCCGAAAGTTGATATCGGATCAAATTTGGAACATTGTTGTTAAATACTGACTCCAAGGTTTGTGTCAAATTCTATTGGATCTAATCAATATTTTCAGAGAAAAAAAAAATTTTCATCAAAAATTTTCGAACATATTTTTTTAAAAGTTTTCCAACAACTGGATTCACACGAAATTCTGCTCTGAGTTGCGTGTTGGTATTCTAAAACTGTCCACAGTCACAGTTCCTTATGATATAATCGCTTGTCTTGAAAATGCATGTTCACATTTATGTTCATTTCGATTTTTCTCGAAAACTATTAGGAACATCGAAAAAATGCTTCATATGAAAGGTATTAACCGAAAACATAAGATTCAGATGGATTTCTCAAAATTCCAATAGGCCGAATAGTTTCCTCCAAAAATCTAGAAAAGCACTGACGTGTGGTCAGGAGCTTTTACGCGCTTGTTCAAATTCTAACTATTAGATCAACACGAAATTTTACGCCTAGTTGCGTGTTGGTAATCTTCACCTGATCACAGAGTTTCAATCTGATTCTATTTGTACTTCTTGAGATATTGTTGAAATAACGTTGAAATTCCAAATAACGAAATTCGGCACATTTTTTTTCCTTATATCATTGTATACAATGCTTATATATCTCCGATAGTAATCGGATCGAATTGAGAATTGGAACATTGTTGTTAAATGCTGACTCTGAAGGTCGTGCTCAATTCCATCAAAATGTAGTCGAAATTTTCGGAGAAAAAAATTTTTGATCAAAAATTTTGAAATTTTTGGAATAAATTTTTTTTTCAATTTTCGAACAACTAGATCCACACGAGATTTTGCTCTAAGTTGCGCGTTAGTATTCAAAAATTGCCCACGAGGTTTCAATTTGATCTAGTCAATACTTCATGTGATATCAATGAATTGGCGTAAAAATTTCAATTGGGCCTTACTCCGCAACTATCCAACCGATTTTACACATTAACGAACTTAACCGAGATATTTGGACTCCAAAACTAATCTGACAATTTCAAGTCGCTAAGTCTTTTCCTTCGAGAAGTTCCTTCGAAAGTTAGAGCACATACGGACGGATAGAATCCAATTTGACCACGGTGTCTTCTTCAGGGAGTTCAACCCAACCGTTTAAGACCATTTTCGGCTCAAAATTCGAAAATTACAGACATCGTGACGAAATGATAACGCTCTGTTCCCTAGAACAAGCGCGTAAAAATAAGAAATTGTGTTGTTGAATCGCATTCACCGTGGCTGAATGTAGAGATGCAAGTAAGGCGCACTCTCGCGTGTTAACCGGTCTTGGACCAGTAATAAGCGACCTTATGTATCGAAGCGTTCATAAATTTAAGGACCAATCAAGTAACATTCACGTAAGCATTATGGTTCTGCTCCAATGTCTTTAGTTTTCGAATTTTTAACCGAAAATACTAATATAAAGTAGGTACCTATAGCTACCATATATCAGAATCTATCTTCCAAATTTCGCTGGAAGTTTGCGTAAAGCTTTTAAACTATACAGGGTGTTTCACTCTAGACTGAACAAACATACATACATATATGATTATAATGGATTTTCATATAGAAAAGCAACAACAGTCTTAAAACTTCAAGTTTATTGGAACCTTCAAGTAATTATCTGCGTGACATGTTTCGGCAGTTTGGCTATACTACCATTTTCAAACCAACAATTAATTACTGGTTCCTTAGTCATATAGCAAATGAAATCATTCAGTCAGGTAAATAAGATTGAAAGGTCAAAAGATAAAACAATAAATATGAAACAAACTGAATATTGAAGTATTACGGATGACTAATAATGATATTAGTCATCACCGGAACCGTTTGAAAACTGAAAAGTGCAAAGATGCAAAGAATTGAGTTTGTTGCAATAATAGTTCCCATAGAAAAATAAAGTTTCGAAAAATAAATTACAAAATAACATTAAATTAAAATTCAACGTTGCATAACTTTATTGTACATATTACCTACATCTATGAATTACCAAAATTCCATTCGAATAATGGAAAATGTATAAAACTATGAATGATTACTAATTGAATTATTCATATTGACTACCATAATACAATTTCAAAATTGTTTCATCCAACGTATCCACGTTATAATAGCATTGTAAGAATCACATCACTCGGCAAATTTCATATCAAATTTTTGCTACATAAATATCCACAGTGACCACAGCAGACTACAAATTTTCAATTATAATTCCCGAAATACAGAAATTTCATGAACAATTCAACTTGCAAAAAAGATCTTATATGAATTTGCTGGAATATTCAAATTGAAATCGTAAAGTTAAAAAATGTATTATAAATATAGAATAGCAAGTCATCATTTATAGGACTTCTATATGTTTTCAAAGCCTGATATAATTTGTGTTATCAATGCATGTGAAAATATTTTTCAATTTCCAGTAGAGCTGTGCAGTTTTTGGTCGAACATGAAGACGCCCAAGCCATCACCTACTCGTTTCAAATTAGTAACATGGTCGGCTATTTCCTTGATAGCATCAACTTGTTCCTGAAGATAGTGAGTTTCCAAGAAATCGCATAAATTAACATCCATGTGGCCCGAAGCAACACTATGGAGGTGGAGGAGACTCTAAAATATAAATGGATAAATGTAAAAGATTGAAAATACTGAAAAAAATAATGCAAAATGATGACGGGATTTATGGGGGTAGGGGATGCGCGGCATACATGTAGCGGAAGTTTTTCCTATTGTTAAACAGTTTTGATGCGCTTCTTTATGTTTATTTGGGGGAAATTCAGTATTTGAAATAACACCTCCTCCCTGTCGACATATCTGCCTGAACCTTTGAATAAAGATTAACAGAAATAGCGCTTCGTATTTCACTTTCGCAGGTGCTCATATTGAAACCCCAAAATATGACTCATGTTAATAAGTTACTTCGAACAAAGAACTCCCGAAAGAAATTGTTCTCTCTTAAAAGAGAAAGGGAAGTAGGCACAGGGGAGCCTGAACACTGACCAGCAAACCCTGTTTGAACTAGCAGAAAAAAATCAAATATGAAAATTTTTTAATGAACTCTATGTGATTTGATTGTAGAGCCCTTTCGGCGCCGAAACCGCTACCAGCCTGGAATAAAATGCGAATACTCAAAATTATACACTTCTTTCAATCAATCATTGATAATTTGAGTACAAATCCACTTACCCACTCTCTATGAGATTTGTATGAAATATATACGGAAATAGAATGTATTTTATTGATTTTTTCCAATGGAAACTATATAAGGTACTCACGTTACATTGAAGTAATCAAAAATTCCTGAATTTTTCTACGCTACCGTAAAATGAAATCATTTTTACTAATTCGCTCTTCGTAGCACTGGTTATCATAAAAACCTAGAAAAGCTGCTGACATGACGTCAGTGCTTTTCTATGTTTTTTTTCGATAATAAAGCTTCACGGTCAGCTTAACGGCCGAACGAAAACACGATAACTTCCGAAAGAAACAACTTAGAAACTCGATATATGTGGAGTAGGTTTGGACCTTAATTACGAAGATTAAATTCGTGAATGGATAAAATCCACACAATAATTCAGCAGATATACCCGTTCAAAATTTTATTTTCCCAATATTTTCGAAAATACAGATTTGATCGAATTGAAATCGGCAGTGTCCCATCTATTCTCTCTCTGTTATCTGTGAGGTTGACCATGCTTGGGATCCTGTACTAAGACAATGCCGGCATTTTTATTTTCATCGAAATGATTAATTGGTGTATCTCCCTTCTTCTCCGCACAAAAGAAGAGATAGATGTTGATTTGTTAGTCATTTCACCAAAGATAAAATATGCACTTACCTAATGCTCAACCTGAACGGATAAATATAGACTTTATCACGGCGTTCCTATATCGCCTTAGGCACAGCACAGTAATTTTCAATTCAACATTCATTAGTGGCTGTGCCACTGTACAATGTCTTTGATCCCAAGGACCAATGCTCCCTACTACCAATGAGCTACATTGTCCATTAAGATGATGAAACTATGGTTTCCATAACAGATTGATTGCTTGAAAAATATTTGAATATTTTCAAGTATGTATTCAAGGTGCATATGCTGATGGGCACTATATTAATGGCCAGAAATTTCTAGGTCAACTTCGGTAGGAAATTTCAAACTACAGGCAAATACAAAAATCCCTCAATTTTATCAGGAAACGACAGGTAACAAAACAATAGTTTGGAAAAAATTTACGGCATTTTTTTAAGTCACAACCTCAAATCTTTCATGTTCCATGAGATTTTGATGAATAAGCAAAAATACTGTGATATTTATTTCAACTTGGGTTTTATATGGACCATAAAATGTTTATATTTTGAATCTGTATGATGATCCAAAGATACCTCGAAATGAATTTTGCTTAAAGGCTTCATGAATGTCACTCAATAGTAATACACAATTTACCTAGATACCATTAAAATTTATTTAAACCATATCATCACTTCTTTGATTTTTTTCAAATCCCTTATTATTCAAAAACAATTCTCATTGAAAGGAAGAAATTTATTGCAATTCAGTTTTCCACACAAACATTCTACACCAGTGTTGAACTCATTACTATCGTTCATTTCACCATAATTAAAGGTTATTTCTTCATTCACTTTTATATCATCTTTTGCGAATATGCACAATTTTGGAAAATTACTATGTACTCTCAGAATGACTAAATCACAATTGGGCTCACAACTGTGATTAATATATCTACCAATATTACCAAGTTCGGTGGGATCTATTATAGTTTTATATACTTTATTGCCGAATTGTTCATTAATGCAAAAGATATAATTCATTGCATATTTCTTTGAATAGATAGAATGTGCATGTTTGGCCATATCTTCAGTTATTATTCTTCCTGCATATTCACATATGAAAGATCCAGAAGGAATATGTTTAGATGTTTTCAAAGCCATTCCTTTGAGATCAAGCTTAATTATTTGTAAACCACTTCGTGGTCCACACTGAACCAATCTGTTTCCACATAATTTTCCAATACATCTACAATTATCATTGCACTCATAAATTGGTTTCTCACTAACAATCCTTTGTATTTTATAAGATTCTGGACATTTTCGATTTGAAAATACATATTTGGCTCCACTTCTTTGCAAACATGGGCATATCTCTGACAGACATTCAAATTCACAAGAACATCCACAAAATTCATATTCATAAGGTTGTAATGCAGAACATACTGAGGATTCCGGTAAATATTCGATAATGGAGTCTATATGCTCATATGAATCTTGGAAGTTATAATCATATTCATCCATAACAGTCGATATCAATGTCAAAGATAGCAACTTGCGATGTTGGTTTGGTCTGTGTTTTTATATTCATAAATTGCGCTTGACTCGAGAGTATAGTGTGAAGTTAGCTTCCAAAAGATAGCTGACAGAGTTCTCGAAGATACCCGAACGGGTTTAGAGGGCCAGTGGCGTGCCTTTGGTCGGTAGCGCAGGAAACAATGGGTTACGAAATAAATTTTTGACTCATGAATTTGAATAATAATTGAAAAGGGCATTTCTGTTACTGATTGTGTTGATAAAATTGTTGAGTAGTTTTTCATGTAATAATAGATGATAATTGAGCATTAATAGTGCGGGAATGAGGGATATATCAAAATGACCAATGGGTCATTTTCAAGATTGACAAATGGTCTCGATTCACAACCTTGAACGAAATATTCATTGCAAAATATCAGATGGACTGGTGCAAATTTTATATAATCAGTGGAGGAAAATCTCTTCAAATTCTAATATAATTGTATTAATATCAGGGAAGATAATTGTTCGTTTCACCTATTCGCGAAGTACCGAAATCGTCAGCTATCTAGATCGATTTCAATCCTTTGTAACTTTTTATCTTTCAGGTCTGCATTGATGGGACCTTTTTGAAAATGTTAATAAGTATGTCCAGATTAACATCCATAAAAAAAATTCACTTTCTCTGCTTGCAATCACCCCGTTTCACCTCTATTCGCGAAGTATCGAAATCGTCAGCTATCTAGAGCGATTTGAATCCTCTATTTTTCCTCTTTATTTTTCAGACCTGCATTGATGACACCTATATGGAAATGTTGAGTAGCATGTCCAGATTGACATCCATTAAAAAAAATTACTTGCTCTGCTTGCAGTCACCCCGTTTCATCCCTATGCGCGAAGTATCGAAATCGTCAGCTATCTAGAGTGATTTCAACCCTTTGTTGAAATCGCTCCAGATAGCGATGTCAATCTGGACATGTCAATTAACATTTACATATAGGTATCATCAATGCAGACCTCAAAGATAAAAAGTTACAAAGGATCGAAATCACTCTAGATAGCTGACGATTTCGATACTTCACGAATAGGGGTGAAACAGGGTGACTGCAAGCAAAGCATGTGAATTTTTCTTATGGATGCCAATCTGGACATGTCAATTAACATTTTCATATAGGTATCATCAATGCAGACCTGAAAGATAAAAAGTAACAAAGGATTGAAATCGCTCTAGATAGCAGACGATTTCGATACTTCGCGAATAGGGGTGAAACGGAGTGACTACAAGCACAGCAAGTGAATTTTTTGTGGATGTCAATCTGGACATGTCAATTAACATTTCCATATAGGTCTCATCAATTCGGACATAAAACATAAAAAGTTACAAAAGATTGAAATCGCTCTAGATAGCTGAGGATTTCGATACTTTGCGAATAGGGGTGAAACGGGGAGACTGCAAGCAGAGCAAGTAATTTTTTTATGGATGTCAATGTGGAGATGTTCGTTGAAATTTTCTTATGAGTCTCATCAATGCAGACCTGAAACATAAATAAAAAGTTCCAAAGAACTGAATTGACGCGACGCGAACGATTATCTTCTCTGATAGATAATACAATTATATAAGAATTTGAAGAGATTTTCCTACGATGATGATATAAAATTTGCCCTAGCCTATCTGACATTTTGCAATAAATATTTACTATTAATGCTCAATTATTATTTATTATTACATGGAAAAACTAATTAACAATTTTATGTCAACACAGTCATTAACACAAATGACCTTTTCAAACACTATTCAGATTCATGAGTCGAAAATTTATTTCGCTACCGAATAAATGCACGCCACTGATCCTCTCAACCCGTTCGAGTATCTTCGGGAATTCTATCAGCTATCTTTTGGAAGCTAACTTCACACCGGTGATTATATTAGGATATATCAACGTCCATTAAAAAATGATAACACGTTATTATAAGAGCATTGTTTAAGGAGAATGAATAAACAATTATAAGAGTGAATAATTACTTATCTATATTTTTTGCAACGAATAGGATATATTCGAGAATAATTTCTCCAAATACAGGAAAAGCTTTCGAAATTTGAAATTCATTCAATCATCTCGAAAGATATTCTGCGCATAGCATATAGAATTCTGTTCTATGGTTACTGTCAAAAATATGTTTTGATGTTTATGAACATTTTCGATAAATAAATAAAGATCGAGTTATTCGAATTTTAAAAACCTGATTTTCTGTGAAGTTGTGAAAAGATATCTGAACGACAAATATATAAAATGCCCCCAAAATTGAAGTTCTCCGAAGGAGAAAGGGTACTTTGCTTCCACGGTCCTCTAATATATGAAGCAAAATGTTTGAAATCCACAATAACTAAAGACAAGCAAGTGAAATACTTCATTCATTATGCAGGATGGAACAAAAATTGGGATGAATGGGTTCCAGAGAGTAGAGTATTGAAATATAACGAAGCTAATGTGTCCCGTCAGAAAGAGGTTCAGAAAGCCCATGCTGCTCAGCCTAACAAAACCAAAAAGTCTAAAAAACAAAAGACTGAGCTATCAAAAGAAGGCGATTCCAGGGCTAGTACTCCTAATAATGAAGTATCAGCCAAGGGAGGTAAAACAAAATTCAGCAATACCCCTTCAAATAGTGGTCAAGAATTGAGCTCAGATGCTCCGAAGAAGAAGAGAGGTAGACCAGACGCTACTGTTGAATCGGAAGAACAATTTCTGAGTAAAGTGGAAATCAAAATAAAGATTCCAGATGAACTAAAGCCTTGGTTAGTAGATGATTGGGATGCTATTACCAGATTAAAGAAACTAGTGCAGCTTCCTGCTAAAGTAACTGTTAATCAAATACTTGAAAATTATCTAACATTCAAGAAGAGTTCCAAGACTAATAATGTCAGTAAAGAGTCGGCTTGCCTGGAAATCGTTAAAGGTATCAAAGAGTACTTCAATGTAATGTTAGGAACTCAACTATTATACAAATTCGAAAGGCCACAATATGCTGAAATATTACAGAACCATCCAAACCAACCTATATCTGAAATATATGGAGCGGAACACTTGTTACGACTCTTTGTAAAATTAGGAGCTATGCTAGCTTATACCCCATTAGATGAAAAGAGTATCCAGTTGCTGCTAACAAGTATTCAAGATTTTCTGAAATATCTAATCAAAAATAGTGCACAACTTTTCAGTATGCAACATTACATGAATGCAACTCCAGAATATCATAGAAAAGCACTCTAGTTTTGAGTTTGGTATCTATTAACTAGTGGAGTGTTGAATTTTTCCTTATTTGATTGAGAAATATTGTAGTCGCAGCATTTGTTGAATTTGTACCCCTCGAAATGATTTCATGATTTTGTTTCCCAAAATCATAATTTATTATATTGAGTATTGATTGTTTTAGGTTAGAGCTGAGACATGAAGATTGTTCATTATCATTGTTTGAAAAAATGTTGGATTTGTCATATGTATCTTTATGTCAATGAAATTATTTTACATGTTGACAATTACATTGTATTGCTTTAATTCTTTTATATGATGATTATAGTTAGTTATTGTGTAATATATCATAGAGAAAGGAAGGATATTGTATAATAAATCATAAACATATGATGATAATAATTATTTTCTTTTGTCCCTCTCTCATCAAATGTAATTTTCTCAGTGTTCTTTATTGAATCGAATGGAATTTGAATATGAGGAACTTTTAAGTTTGTGAATACTATTATAGTTTGGAATGTAAATCTATTGTTTGCTCTTCCAATCACATTGCATCACAAATAAAAGGATGAATGTCACGTAATGTACTTAATAGATGATATTTCATAAAACAATCGTGTTTCTTCTTTCAAAATAATATAATAGTTCAATCATATTCAGGAATATTTGAACTCATTATTTGAGGAATATGTTTTTTGCGCGTATGTTCTGAGGAACAGCGTACTTTCGTTTTGTCCGAATATAATTTTATGACGAATCCTTTGTCAAAATCGATTTTGTCCGGCCATCCCCAGGCACAATTATGGGGGGCGTACGGAGCATCCAATCGACTTGAAACTTTCAGAGTATATGTTATATTTCAAAATGCGATGGTTAAGTTCGTTGGTGGGCAAAATCGGGCTAATGGTTTGGAAGTTACGGCCATTTGAAATTTCAAAGTTATTTTCATTTTATTACAGAAAATAACAGTGCGATTGGATTGGAATATTGTAGTTAGTTGAAGCATAACGCCGACGCACAACTTTTGGAAAATTTCGTTGGGATCCTAATATCATTTTAATTGGAAAAAAAAAATTCTTCAATATCTCTTTCGCAATCTGTTCATTGTATTCGAAAACACTTTCTGCTCATTTCTTGGGCTCTATATTTCTCAGCAATGTACCAAATTTATGTTCGATAAAATTATAATTTCTGAAGATATTGTGGAAAAATATGTCACATTTCGTGTTTTTTTCCCCAATAACACAAAAAATACTGATTCGATCAAGATGAAACTTTAGTACATAGCTGGTTTGAAATGCGGATGATCTATCAACGTTGCGCAAAATTCGTGATGATCGTGACATAGAACAATTTTAAAAAATCATTATTCTTTCAAATATTCCATATTCTGCGATCTTCTGATAATATAATCCTCACGAAATTATGTATGAACTTTCAAGCTGTCATTTTTCAGTAAAGTACTAAATTTCAATACGATCCTTAATTATTAACTGCCTATTTGGAAATATATATTGGAAAAACAAAAATTTCAATGGCTATATCTGCGGAATCATTGGGTGGGTTTTCTCCATCCACTAACTCGGCCTTCGTAATTTAGGTCCAAACCTACTCTACAAATATCGAGTTTCTAAGACGTTAATTCTTCCGGAAGTTATTTTGTTTACTGTCGGCCTAACGGCCGGACCGTAAAGAGTAAAGGTTTTTTCTTCCACAAAAGCTGCATATGCATATAAGACAAATTCGTGGTCAATATTTCCTAAATTATTAGATTATCGAATTGAAATCCAGGTTTTACGCGTCCGTATTCTACAACTGTAACTTATTCGATCCGATCGCTCCATTATTAGTTCCTGAGATATTGGCAGTTTTCAAGTCGCTATAGTTTTTCCGTTCTCAAGTTATTGTGCGGCACAATATTGTTTTTTCATGTCAAAACATAATATTATTATTCATCGAACCCATATGAGAAGGAGCTAGCTTCTATGGTCCTGGACGTTCCGACCAAATATGGACATGTAATGGACGTCCTCAGGACGTCCTGTGCTATCTGGGATCATAGTATAAAATACAATGTTTCTATCCTATTGAGATTCCAAAAATATGAGGGGTTGTTACTTTATATTCGTTAGGGGTAAAAAAACCTATCCATATGACCCATTTTGTCATACTGCCGTATTCGAGTTTGAACATTTCCTTGCGGACTAGATTTCGTCAGGGCCTCCGCTACCATATGTGCAAAGTGTGCAATGCACACGGGCGCCACCCTTTAGGGGCGCCAAAACCAAGGGTCCAAACAAATATCTAAAGAATTTGCAGAAAAAACGAAAAACAAGGATTTATATAAGATTCGAGAAATTAAATGGGATCATGTATAAAAACACACGAAATTTCATTTCCAGTTACTGCCGATGTTGCGGTGTAGTTTCTTGATTTTTCGTTTTCAGACATGAATAATGTCTGGAGCGCTATAAAAGCCATGTATCGCCAGGGGCGTTTACAATTTTAAACAGGTTCGTTCAATGAATGTATCGAACCGTAAACACAATAATAACGTCCAAAATAAACAGAAACTCTATATCTGTAGAGTAGGTTTGGCCTTGGTTGCGAAGGCCGAATTCGTGAATGGGTAACATCCACCCAATGATTCCGCAGATATACCCAATCAAAATTTCATTTCCCCAATATTTCAGAAAATACAGATTTTATCAACTTGAACAATAACTTCATCGAAAAATGACAGTTGGATGGTTCATATACAAAATCAAGAGTATACATATTATGACCAGGAATATTAAATATTTGGAAAAATGAATTGATATTTTTTTTCGAATTGTTCTGATGACGATCATCACTTAATTATTCTGCAGAAAGTTGTCCATCAGCATTTTCAAACTAGCTGCCAAGTTTCATCATGATTGAGTTAGTATTTTTTGAGTATTGTCGAAAAAACAACGATTCCGAGAAAAAAACACAAAATTTGACATATTTTTTACCAATATCTTCGAAATTTATGATCGTATCGAACTGAAATTCAGTACACTGCTCGGAAATATATAGTTCAAGGTACGGATCGACCAACATTTTTTCCGAATGTAATATACAGTCCCCGCGAAAAAAATATTTTCCGAAAACCATTTTGACACGAAGTTTTTCCAAAAAAAAATTGAAACAAATTCTTTTCTGACTATACTGACAGCATGATCTCAACAAAATTCTGCAAAATTTGCTCCAACTAACCGCCAAATTTCCATTCAATCTTTCCAGTATAGTTCTCGGAATATCGGGAAAATAACCTCAAAATTTCAACTGGCTTTAACACCGAATTCTTTCGACCAATTTTGCCCATTAACGAGCATATTCTTCTCATTTTAAAATCCAACCAACCCTGAAATTTTCAAGTCGATATAATCCTCCATAGGCCCGTTATCGTCCGTGGGCCGTACCGAATCTATTTTGACATCGGATTCGTCATCCGTGAGTCCAACCTAGTCGTTTGAGACCATTTTTGGCTCAAAATTCGAAAATTACAGACATGTGGACCAAACGATAGCAGGCCCTAGAACATGCGCGCAAACATGATCCGAATGGCCTTAAGGGGCACCAAAATCTTTTTTGCACACAGGCGTCAGTAGCCCTTACGGGGCCCTGGATTTCGTAGACCAATAAAAAATAATATACAGGGTCAGCCTTTAAAGTTGTACATAGATTCCTTCCATCGATAGAACATTTGTTTCATTTGCCATTATTCCAGATTCGGCTCTTTAGGTAAGAGTTGTAAGCATTCATAAATATTTCTCAATGTGCTAATAAATAACTTCTGCACTTTGTTTGCAAGATCAACGAGACAACTTTTTACTGCTATCTGTATTGTAGAATATCCAAATCACTGCTTGGAATTCAATGAAACTTGATTGAGAAAATCTTCGAACCTTCAACGACCGATTAGCGACAGTTTCTTTCAAGAATAGTTATTATTTAATGGATGAAAATCGAAAATATTGGACAACCACTTAACGTATATTCGATAATCGTTGGTTGAAACTTCATAGGATATTATACAGAAGAAGTGAGAAATTTTTTATGGTGGAACTTTGCAACTTTCCAAACTAAGGGAGACTTCACATTTTGTGTTCATCAGGAAAACATATACTGCTACAATGATGTTAATATCTTATTTATATCTCGGCGACGGGAAATCCTGCGGGTTTACCGCCAATTTCTTATTGTTCAATGAACCTTTGAGTCCTCAACTAGGAAGCCGTTTTTTGTAGGACAATAATAAGATTGATTAGTGAAGAACAATAAGTGTCATAGTGTAATTACAACGCCCACCTTCCTCTTGATGTTCTGGGGTTGCAAAAAGATGGTAAATGCGCCTGGATCGATTCCTTTACTTGCTCGAATTGGAATCAGTTGATTATTTCACGGAAAAATTTGATTATATAGTGAAATTCCACTGAATTCGCAGAAGAATTAAATTTCATGATGGAATTGGAAACATTTCTTGTCCTACTAATTTTAAATTTGTATCTCTTTATTATACTCTTCGAAGGATGGTTTCGAACAATTTCCAGAAAAACATCAATTTTGAAGAATTTATCCGAGGTTAGCAACAATAATAAATCATACAAGAAGTTTTAAAGTAACTCCGGCCCTTTTGTTGAATTTTCATTCTTGCCCGTTTCAAAATATTACCGACAGTTTTTTTCGATCATGTCTGAATTATGATGTGTTTCAGCGTAGGCGGATTCGATATCTTTCCTTCCTATCTCCTTACTTCCCTACTTAGACGAATTCACTGAACATTTTGAATATGTATTCCCAAATTAAATAATCTATTGATTCAGCGGTCCAAGTCTGACTATCCACATATTTGAAAGTTCTGTTAGACGAATTTCCATGCTATATAACTCTGTAATGATGTAGACCCCTACTATGCTAAAAACCCATTTTTGCCATTTCTGGTCCTTCGATTATTACAGGAAGATGCTTTTTGGGGGGAATCTAAGTACCTACATATCATCCGTAGGTAGGATATGTGGCCCAACCAATCCATTTTTATAACTTGGAGACCATACGTTTATTGAAAATCTGTATCTGGATTTTCGTTTACCCGACCTCATGCGGATTTTCTTCAGTCTACGCATGTTCAGGAAATTTTTACATTAGTACTTTCCAAATATGTGTATAGGCAGAGGTGAACCGCATAGCTGGTGGACCTTTAGATCACCAGATTCAAGTACCTACTGACAATAATTTCATTTGGGAACATTTAAAATGTTTACTTGTATTAGTCTGAGATCGGAAGTAAGATGATTAGGAAAAAGCAAGGATATCAAAGCTGCCTACTAATAAAAAGCAAGTTATATTCCAGACATTATCAAAAAAAACTATTAGTAATCAGTATTAATTCGAACCTTCCTCTGTGATTCATAATTGAAGTTTTTGTTCCTCAATTCATTCATTTTTGTTGTTAATTTCGGATACACTTTTCAAAATTGATGTTTTTCTGGAAATTATTCGAAATATATATATATAATACAAATTTCCAATCAGTAGCACAAGAAGGTTTTCAGCTTCCGAGGGGTTCCACAGCGGAACCTAGGAGAATCAGCAACAATACAATACAATTCCAGCACGAAGAACGATATCCCTGGGAATTTCACTATTGAATCTGTAGCGAGCCCTCTCTCAGCTCTCACCTAAGTCGCGCGCGCAGTACTATCCCTTGCGTCTTAAGTACCGTACGTTACCTGCCTGTAACGCTTGGCCACATCATCGGTCAACGTACAGGGGGCGCTAGCGGGCACGCTGTCCCTGGCAGATCCTCTCAAGATCTCGGAAGTAGTGACACAGACCAACAAGACAAATCACTTCATCGTTTGCGGGAATCGCGTCTCTACGACCTTGAGAAATATAATACACATAACCACACTTTCTTCTTCCTCGAAACAGTTGTCAAATTGAATACTTGATTTTGGAATATCTGAAATCGAAATGTAAAACGGATTTGTCGGCATTCAGGAATCACAAAATCAAAATCAGACTAAGATTTTTCGATGTAACCATTTGAAAAGCAAATTTCCAATACCAAAGCGAGTGTTTTGTCACATCTGAAACTCCTGTAGAAGAACTCGGTTGGAGTAAATGAAAATTTTGGAAAAATGTTATGGAAAACCCGTTTACCTTAATCAGAGAATCTTTGTAGTTTCACATCAAATGAGATTCATTTCAATATAAAATCAAACTATGAATAGACCAACTTTGTTCGATTCCAATCCTAGTGTTTGTGCAATCATATACAATTTTATTAGACATCCCATCGTTTTAATTGAATAATGGAGGTTGTAATGCTTCTTCTTCGGTTGCGATTCCTTTATATTATATAAAATGAACATTATGAATGAGTCCACCTAAGTTCGATTCCAATTCTTGTCGTATAATTAAAACATATAATGGGGGCTGTCATCATAAAATAGAACCTCAAAGATGACTAAACAATTGATTTGGTTGTAAAAAACTGTTTGGATTATATTCTGAAATGGAACAGTTACGAAATTATTCATCAATAAATAGGATGAAAAATTCATTTCAGATTGTTTACATGTTTATAACCTCTTCAAGCGAGTCCGAAAGCGGCGCGAGTGACGTAATCCTATTCCTGCAATCTGATTGGCACCCCAAAGCACCCCAAACGCCTACTAAAATTCTGATTAGCTCGATTCAGGGTCATATCTGCGTTGACATAGATTTCCTAAGTAATTGAGGCGAGTGGTTTATCTGGTTGATCTGTGGTAGTGAAGTACGCTCATCCCCAACGGTCTGGTACACTCTCTTGTGATCCGCACAAGGGGTGTCCGCTCACGTAGGCATGTAAACGGCTTAGTTTGGTGAAAGCCATAGACAAGATATACTAGTGAAAGCCCTGAAGAGGTTGAAGCTACCACGCAAACCTTCAAAAGCTTCAAATTAATTCATTCCGTAAAATTTACGATAAGAAATTAAACGTGAGTGATGACAATCAACTAATTCCATTATAAAGTTTTCTGCATTTTTCAAATATTTCCAATTCTGCGTTTCAATATACACAGGGTGTTAAATCCCAGCTTGTCCTTCTTAGTCCCATATTTATCTTATACAGACCTCGAATTTTTCAATCGTTTTAATATAAACCTTAGACAAAGGGAACTTTCCTTTGTCTAAGATATAAACCGATTGACCTCTACAAATGAATCATACGTTTATATCAACGGATGGTTCCAGAGTTATGAGCAATTGGAAATCTTAGTGAAAACAAGAAGCACCCTGCATCTTGGTTATGAAATTGATTAGATACCCTTTAAAGGTTTTGTGTACTAGTCTAAGATAGCTACCTCCGGTTGTCGTATGTTCATTTGCCTATGAAACAGCCTGTATAAATTATCACATATTTGCCTAAACTTCAGTATTGATACAAATAATAAAGTTTGTTTGAAATCTGACAAGGTTCAAGAGATATAGATAAATGAAAAAATCACATTGAATAGTAAACATTCTTCATTACACAGTGCGCGTTAAAATTATGGAACAAATTTATTTTCTCAGAAGAAAAATATATGGCAACAAAATTCTGAAACAGGTCAATTTTGTTTACTTTGACCAAATTTTTATGTATTTACTTTTTTCAATGATTTTTCATGAATGCATTTAAGAGTGAGTTTGCCCTGACTATTTTCGTCACCGTCACTAGGAGTTTATGTATGTATGTATCTACTATAACCGAATCCACGTACCTATTACTTATTATATCACCAAATTGAGCCAGTACGATATGGGACTTCCTGGGTAAGAGTTCTTCGTCACTCGGGAATCAGCCGGCTGGGGCCAAAACATTGGCCATACATAGAACTGAAACTTCTGTGTTTCGTAGGGAAACACAACCCTTGCAAGGAATATACTCTATCGGGAGGTGTAGAATATCCATAAACACCTATAGTAGGTCACAAAATGCCTAGTCATTGGAAGTCGTTCAAAGAGAGCTTTGGACACGACAACGAGGGTTTGCATTTTGCCAACTTCTCTGAACCTCTGAATGGAGATATATGAGGAACCTATACTTGAGGAGTCATCAGTCGGACACTTGATGTATAACCAATAACCCAGCGATATTCACGTATAGCCTCGGTGACACTTTTAGACTTGATTTTTCTGATACAAATATGCATTATACAGTGCGCGTTAAAATTATGGAACAAATTCATTTTCTCAGAAGAAAAATATTTGGCAACAAGATCCTGAAACAGATCCATCTTTGTTTCACATTTACCAAATTTATATGCATTTTTGAAGGATTTTTGTTGCACCCTGTGCTATCCCCATCAGCCCACTAAATTTTTTGAATGGGGAAAGTGGGTCATATGGTACTTTTTTGACAAGGTCTTTGTAACTTCTCTAAAGGCGTGCAGAAATTTTCAAGAAAAAAATTTGTTTTTGAAAAATTAGTTAGTTCAAAGAGGTTTTCAGTATGTACACTTTGTCATGCCTCATTTACTTTGAGACGATGGTACCTGATGAAATTTGTCACCGAATGAAAATCGACCATTACAGTTTTGTTCATGAACAACTTTCAACCCCTACGAACCCTTTAATGGAGAAAAAAAAATTTCACGTGAGGGACTTGAAAGGGGGTTGAAAGTTGTGCATGAACAAAACTGTAATGGTCAACTTTCATTCGGTGACAAATTCCATCAGGTACCATCGTCTCAAAGTAAATGAGCCATGACAAAGTGCACATACTGAAAACCTCTTTGAAATAACTAATTTTTCAAAAAAAATTTTTTTCTTCAAAACTTCTGCACGCATGTAAAGAAGATATAAAGACCTTGTCAAAAAAGTACCACATGACCCACTTTCCCTATTCAAAAAATTTAGAGGGTTGATGGGGATGGCACAGGGTGCAACAAAAATCCTTCAAAAATGCATAAAAATTTGGTAAAAGTGGAACAAAAATTGACCTGTTTCAGGATTTTGTTGCCAAATATTTTTCTTCTGGGTGAATGAATTTGTTCCATAATTTTGAAGCGCACTTATATAATAATATGACCGTCAGATTATCCAAATCACCAATTAAAAAAAAAGAATATCAACTTTTGTGGATCAGTTCATTTATTCTTCTGGGATTATTGCAGAGAATATATAGGAGAGTTTACCCCGAATAAAAATCATTGAGAAGTATACTTTTGTTGTATTGAGTGCGCTCTCTGTTTTTTACGACTTATATGTATATTTGAAACAATTTCCAGGTACGACTAGAGATAATATTATAGAATCCAACTGATTCTATCCTCAGTGGTTAAAACGTCAATCATTATTCGCATGGAATGTATAGATTAAGTTGAGTTAATAATAAAGAGTTTAAAATGTGATGTTCCACAAGTAATGAAATATGAATTAGGGAGTTATCGTGTCTGATTTGTATTCTTTTCACTTTTATAACCAAACTGGCTCCTTATGAATCCCTTCATAAATCTACTTACCTCATTGACACTCTTTTCCAATTCTAGAGCAGAGTGCATCGCCTCTTGTCCAGTACCCCATTCCTGTTTATCTGGAGGTGATATTTCGGTGAAAATAACATGACCTCCCCTTTTATTCATATACTCGATGAGTTTCCAAGCATGTTCGGTTTCTTCTTTGCTACAATCTTTGAAATACTTGCTAAAACCAGGTAGAGCAACGTCCTCCCTGTCGAAATAAGCAGCCTTAAAATAAAAAAATCGATTAACTATTGCTCAAGGTTCAACTCAAATTGACTATGACTACAGAGAAAAAACCACATTGTTTGTATCTTAATGATCACAATCTTTCGTTCAATTACAGTAGTTTAAGATCCAGTGACGACTCGTGGCTTCATGTCTATGTGAACCATTTGAATAAAATGATATACTTTACTCTCGTTCTGTGCACAAATACAGATATTTTCACAGAATTCTCGATCATTTCAGTCTCAGTTCATATGTTTCATAACATCAATCAATCCCGATGGAATATCGAAGAAATATTTTTTTCATAATTCATTACGAAAAAACCTGTCCAAGCGAATTTTAGCTGAGAATTAATGATCTCAAATGAGTACTTTATGCACTCACCGCGATGATCAAATTCGTTCTCAAATTCAATTATATCTCTCCGTAGTCCGTGCAGTATGCCGTGAACATAATAAAGGCCGATAATATAAAATTTCATTCGACCGCAAAAAAGCAGTTTACTCTACTTTTTCAACCAAATTCCACAAGTCAATTACAATATGGTTATAGTCATCTATTAAAATATTTTCATAATAAGTTTATTAATGGATTAATTCCGCCACTGGTTTCAGAGAAATAGCCCTGTGAATTTCTCATGAATAATGACAAAATACTAATCCGATCCATTTGAAACTTGCATACACATGTACGATGTTATCCAGGTGGCAGAATGAGATAATGTCATTTCAACAATTCAACTTCATTAATCCGTGATTTTGGTCTACGAGGTATCTGACCAATGTATGACCCATACATACTGGTCAAGGTGTTTTATGCCAAATTTGAGCAATATTCTGATAACTGTGGTGAGTTATGCGTGACCTTTAAAATAACGGTTTTTGGTCACATCTCAGTATTTTTTGGTGGTCAATTCAATATTTGTGTAGAATTCGGGAAAAAATATTTCAAAATGGCGGAAAACCTACAAAGTTGGAATTTTTTGTTTTTGATTGCTAAATTGGATAGCATTATTTCAATGTTCTCAATTTTCTAAGATTTTCCGTGAGAAAATTTTTCCAAAATTCAAAATCAACTTTTTTTTACATGTCTACAGTGAAAAAAAATTTCACCTTAAATAGTTGGAATATTTCGAGGTTGAAGTAACTTTCATTCTGAAACCTGGTGTAAAAACAGAATGAAAAAATAGCCATTGGTTTTTCATTTTATAGTGTTCCAAAGACTTCGCTCGGAGTACTTGATTAATTTTTATTGGAGAAACTGATAGCCCTACGGAAGTCAAAATTGTGGTAATGGGCCCCCAGAATGACCCAGATAGAAATATGAATTTATCAACAAAAAAAATCAAAAAAACTTTGATGAGATTCGAACTCGCTCCACTTACGGACAATAAGGTCGCGTATAAATTGGATTCATTCAAATTATGATGACGTCCGTTACCAAGCAACGGTAGTTCATCGAATTTGAGCCTATTATTCGAATTCGGAAAGAGTTGGATTCCTACCAAAGTTTTTTTGAAAACATTTTTTTTTTGATAAATTCATATTTCTATCCCGGTCGTTCTGGGGACCCCTTAGCACAATTTTGGCCTCCGTAGGGCTACCAGTTTCACGAATAAAAATTATTTAAGTACTCCGAGCGAAATCTTTGGAAGGCTATAAAATGAAAACCAATGGATATTTTTTCATTCTGTTTTTACACCAGTGTTCAGAATGAAGGTTACTTCAACGTCGAAAGTTTTCAACTATTTTGGGTGAAATTTTTTCACACTTTAGACATATAAAAAAAAGTGGAGTTTGAATTTGGAAAATTTTTTCAAGAAAAATCTTAGAAAATTCTACACAACAATTGAATCGACCACCAAAAAATACTGAGATGTGACCAAAAACCGTTACTTCAAAGGTCACGCATAACTCACCACAGTTATCAGAATATTGCTCAATGTTGACAGTAAACACCCTGTATCTCGCTTATGCTTCGAAAACGGGGTATATGCCATAAGGCAAAAATGACTTTCCCAATGTCATCTATACGGCTATATAAGTTTGACCAGTTTATAGTGAAAAACCCTGTATATAAGTGTACCGCAATATGGATCCGAGAGAGACCATACACAGTACTATTTTGACAATTAATAGAATACTTTCGTACTTGTCAAAGTCGAGTGGTGTAGTATTTTGGTATAAATACCTACCTCTATTGCAGTATCAAGTATTCTAAATTCCCATACCTATATCTGCAAACTCTTAAGAAACCATGATACATGTCAGAGCTTTGGGGCTGTTTACGTTTGGGGAATCATTTCTTTTGTGCTTGATTTATTACTGTGTACTTACGTCACCTTTGCCCCATAGCCATTTCCTTCGAATACTGACGTACCTTTAAATTATCTATTCAGATGTCTTTGTAATCTGTAGCAGTCGCATCAAGAAAAGTACTGACGCGAGGTCGTCATAAAATACTGACACCACTGTGCAGATGTGTTATATGTTTTAACGCGCTTGATCTCTAGGGAACAGCCTAAATGTCTGAATTTTCTATTTTTTCCGAAAATGGTCTTAAACAACTTGGTGAGACTGACTGGTGAAGAAATCCGATGTCGATTTCCATTCTGGCCATCCGGCTGTCCGTCCGTCCAAAAAAAGCTTTTCTTTTTTAACTTTCTATCAGATTTCAATGAAGTACAGCACATACCTTCATGGGAATAATTCATATAGGGCCGTATTTATAGTTGTTCCTTGAGGCTTCCTCACTGAAGGCCGCCTTGAATTTGCCTTTCTATGTAATGAAATTCAAGGCGGCCTTCAGTAAGGAAGCCTCAAAGGGGCAACTATAAATACGGCCCATAGTGAACCTACCAAAATATATTTCAAATTTCATTGATATTTCCTCCGTATCTCCTATTTTCCACTTTGGCAACGAATTTGAACAAATACGTAGGGATGAATGGAGATGAAATGACCTATTTGTATTCTACCTATTATCATTCTCAACTTTGACGCGATATTCTGAAAAAAACTTATTACCACGCGAATGAGTATATTTACTAAAAAATATGCGCAATTTAACCATTCTCCGAAATTGTATGAAACATGCTCTGATTATTCCTGGAAGGGGTGATCTTACCGTTGCAAGATAATGGTCTATCCTCAACTGTCTCACTTTTGAACAAAAAAGTCCTCTGCAGGCGTTTTTTTCGGAATAAAATGATGAAATAATGATTATTTATAATGAATTCATTGACTGAGAGTTTTTAGAAAAATAAAAATATTTTAAAATATTCTTCTGATAATGATCTTCTCAAACTAGAGTTTTAAGCAATGAATTTCAATGACAATCTTTCAAGAAGTCCCGTTAAATGTTTTTTTGCTCCATTTACAACGATTTTCTGGTAGCATGTTGATACACCGTCCCAGTTGTTTCATGTCAGTTGCAATTGTTGCTCAAACTTGTTCTATCATGAAACCCAAGTGAATTTTATCGAAAGATTTTAGTTAATTGATCTCCGGTCCCTAGGGTTGCTTAAGGATGTCTCATTCATTGTACAAGGTATATTAAACCGAAACATTTTCGAACTCACGGGTCAGTTCCTATTACGAAATCAGAAGCCACAATATCGATAATATTCGGGTCTAATTTACTCAATATTTGAAATGGATTGGAGACTCTAAGCCAGTCTTGCAATTATGTGATTCATTTCACCTGGTCTGTTTGAAAGTAGGTATAACCATTGTTAAAGGAGGAAACAAATGGTATAACGTTACAGTTAAATACAACTGAGGTGGAACAATAATTGAGTTGGTGTATCCATATATGGACACACAGATTATCGTCGGTGCGGTAGTGAAGCATGTTCAAAAACGTCCTTCTTGAAAGTATGTCATTTTGGCATTAGAACACATAGAAAACAATTGAATAAGTTTTTCTATTACTTGTTTATGGAGTTTATTGCTTAAAAATCTGGTTTGAAAAGATTTTAATTCAGAAGAAGATTCAAAATTGTTTTTTTTTATTTTTCTGAAAACTCTCAAGCAATAAATTCATCATTGTTAATCATTATTTCATAATTTTATTTTGAAAAAATCGCAACAGAAGTTTTTTTTTCCACAGTAAAGTGAAAGTTGAGGATAGACCAGAGTATCTCCCCATTCTCTTGCAACGGACATTTCACCCCTTCCTAAAATAATCAGAGTATGTTTGATAAGTTTTTCCAGAATATCATCGGGTCAAAGTTACGAGAATATTAAAAGGTAGAATTCAAATATGTCATTTCAACCCCATTTTTGCAGAATTATATCCATATTAAAAAATTGTTTCATACATCCGAAAAGCAGCAGTCATTCAGAAACATTCCGAATCAGTACCAATTTAGAAACATGGTGTCCAAAACATTGAGGAATAGTAGCGATTTTTCAGAAATTTCCAAAATGCCCATTATCTCGAAAACGGAGAAAATTTCACCTACAAATTTTCGATATTCTGAGTGTTCATGGCCTAGTCTAGCACCCGTTCAAATATTGTTTAAGGTTTACCGGACACCCTGTATTTAGTTGCGTGGATCAGTTGACCGCTTCTATATGTTGGATTTTTACTGATATGATGAGTATAACAAATGTGGTATATTTACTGATTTATATAATACGGAATATGTATAAAAGAGTAGAAAGGAATATGAAATTTATTGATAGAAAGACTTTCACGGATATGAGAAGTCATTTCAAACCAAAAAAAATGGTTATTACGAATGGGATATTGATATTACTCATGAATTTCATTGGATAGTTCGGATGTCCTTTCATAAAAATGTGGCTTATGTATTTTGTATACATATTCCAGTAAATGAATTTGACCTCGATAGTTATGAATTTGTTAAAAATTTGTGAGAATATTCCGAGGAAATATTCATGTTTATTTCATTATTGAAATGAGAATTATTAATTCTGCTGTTCATGAGTCATCATAAACGATTTGTCACAAGAATTTCAAACCCCACGAATTAATCGTATCTAACGTTCCAAATATTTCCTATATAAGAGCTTTTTGAATACAAAACTTCTTTTCCATGAACTGAATAATGAAATGATAAATCATCTCGTAAAAAATATATTACAAAATTCGACCAAGTATTCAGATTTCAGTTCGGTCGGATCTCTGTATTTTCGAAATACCTATAAACTGGTGAATCAGTTGGTATTTTTTACCAATTATTCCCATTGTTCCCCGAGTTAAATCTTCATAAAATCTGCTTCACGAATATCGAGTTGCTAATTTGTTTCTATCGGATTATTTTCTTCCTTAACTTTTTTCTCATCGCACGACGGTTATATACCTAGCCAAATTTTTTCATTTTCTGCTCTAAATGGTTAATTCACAGAAGTCGACAACATTTCCTGCGCACAATCGCCAAGATTGAGGGAATAATAAATTGTTGAATCGTTTGCGCTTATTCTATAAAATTAATATAATAATATTGCAATGATTGTAACTAATTATGATAAAACATCGGTAAAAAATTTAAATATTTTTCTATGGAGAACATACTCTAATATCTGTCTAACAATTTTGCTACACCTAACTTCCTGAAAAAGTTTTCCTTGAAATGAACAGTGACTAATCAACCAAATAAACAACTTATTTATAGACGCGCTATTTCATGCAGATATTTGTCATTGTAGGACAATCATAAATCTGTCATTTACTTGCCCGGTACAGTTAAAAAAATCAATAATCGATATCGCAATAACCTTAAAATTCAAATCAACAGGAATTATGTTTTCGTTTATGTACGACGATTATATACCCATTTTTTATCATTTTGTTGTTATCAGTTTTAATTTTGTCAGTAACTTACCAAGGAAATGTATGTATAACTGGCGAATAATTCCAGATTTATCTGTTTATTGATGGCATCCTCGCAATCTTTGTGAAAATTTTGACGCACTTGTGAATGGGACATGTTAACGAATAACTCAATACTCTCGAAGTTCGGTACTGAATGGTGCTATTATTTTATACCAATGTGTTATTTGTTTGAAGAAAATCACACGAAACAATACTGTTTATTCACGCCTTCTTATAGAAGCAGACAGCACACAATACAACTATTACAACCGTTTGCTAACAAAACAGATGGGAATATTGTTGGTTGCAGATCTCTTGATTACTTTCTCGCCCACCTTTCACTTTTACCATTTAATAAAGAGGGCCAATTGTCAACTGTTCAGTATAAATTAACTATTTCTAATAGTGAATATCGATGTACTTCAAGAGAATTAATTAAATTAATTATTATTATTCCCACAAGCGGGATTCGAAGTTTTTCTGAATAAATTCTGAAATCAATCAAGCATCGAAAATTCAGGAATGTTCATTCAGAAAACTGCTATATTAGCGAGCAATCTCTTAAACTGTTTCATTTCATTTCTTGTTTCAATTCCTACCTGGCTGGAAAAATAAAAGCTTCCCAAAATTAAATCATAGAACTAAAAAAGAAATTTTCTAGTTAGACGGTAAAAGCCACCATTTAATGTTGGGTCAATAACTAACAGTGCTGTGTCAAGGGGGACGTAAGGATATAGTTACAATTCCTACCCAGAACAAACCCGATATACTAACTCTCGAACAAACTATAAGCCTAGAAATATTCCACTGTGTTATGATGTATCGTAGAACGTTGGGGAAGCTGGCTCACCTTAGTTGAAGTTTAAAAGACTAAAAAAATAAAAGATATTGGTTTTGTTTTGGTTCCGAATTCAGAATGGTTTGGGATAGTTCGAGTATTCGCATTTGCGATTTTGTATCTGAATTGGTTCTGAACTCGGAACCAAAACAAATGAAGTCAAGCATTCTCGATAATATTCACATGGAATTATTTCAAAGAAACAATAATGAATTCTCTGAATGAATGAGATTTGATAACAACTTTTATGCTTAAAACCAAAATCAGGCATATTTCAAGAAATATGTGTGGGTAAAATCATTCTAATTCATAAGTCTTTTGCAGGCTGCTTATATGGGAGTTGGGAAGGAAATTAACCCTTATCCATAAAGCTATCCTGAATAACCTAACATTTTAGAAATATACTCTGTAAATGTGTCAAAATCTTATGGCCAACCGGGAGACTTTACAAAGTGAGTTAAGCTGTTGCCTTTTTACTGAGTAAGCTTTTCTCATCGGCGCCATTTTGGAGACTGATATTTTTCACATTGATATATATGAGTATTTTACGAGATGTGTTTTGGCAAACTCAGCGATTTGAGCCAACTTGGACGATGTGAACTAGAGAGATATTTGAAAGATTTCAACCACTTACCATCTGAATCGAAGACACTTTTATTCTGGAAATCATGTATGCATGAAATCATCTTTATGCCTCAAAAGGATTTTTAATGATTTCTGAGAATTGGTTAACGATGATATTTTACTTTAAATTGTTTAGTTATCGAATTCTCCATCATGGCCTGTCTTTGAGTGTTGTGGAAACATTAGGCAACTTTGTACTTTACATTTATTTTCATTTGCATTTATATTCGGTGAGTTTCATAATATCTCGGTGATTGTTCTTGAAATTTGGCCCGAAAAGAAATATATTGATGGTTACACCTTTAGGGTTCGAATGTATTAGCACAGACAGTCTGTGGTAATTGGTAAATGTTCGAGTGAATCGTCCACCCCAGGATTATTGTTGTCATAGCTTATCTTGTTTAGGTGAATCTACAAGTAGTATGTGGATTTTCATTGGGCTCACCACAACTACTGATAGGCTAGTGCCCTACCTTTCACGGAGGTTCAGAATAAATTCTTAATATTTGAAATATATAGGTACATTGGCACACTATGGACGGCCTGTTAGTGAAGTCAACAACTCCCAAACTCTGTAGGATTATCGTACACTCACCGATCTCCCCCATCAACTAATCCCTCTAATTGTAGGCCTGGGCAGGTTACAGGAAGCTCCGGCCTGGTGTGGTTTGTACTGTCCTAGTTCTTGGTATGATAGAGTTTGTGTTCTATGATGTGTTCTTTAGATGGCGAGTATTTCAAAATCAATAATTACGACTTTTTAGAGTACCTATTACAAGACTCGGTGTTCTTACTATTACTTTCTCCGTTCATGGTATTGAGATGAATGATTTGTAAAGACGTTATTGTTGTTTGACTTTCCCGCCAATTTTCCTTGCATTTTTCGAGTGTATCTTGGGTTGCCTATTCAGCATAGAGTCCTTTCCATTTTACTAGACGATCATAATCATTGTTTAAGGACAATGATCATAATCAACAGATATTCAGGTACTGGATAATTACATAGCCCATCGATCTTTTGCGCCCCGGGCCCGAAAACACATTAAACCAGCACAAGGTATCAATAATTAATAACTCTATAGTTACGCCAATTCAAAATGGCATTCAACCGAAATAATTTCGACAACGCTGTCACAATGTAGGTATATAAAATTCCAGTGCGAAATAAAATGAACAAAATTATCAACTCAAAAATAGTCCCACGAATAAAACTAATCCTCAGAAGATCATGTCATTGCCACGTTGGTTCAGCAACACCTGTACAAACATTCACCTGCTGCGGATTAATTCCTGATTTACTCCCTCATGCACCATGTGAAACTCTTATGGTATCCTATAAGAGGGTATGCGCGAATTTGGGAAACGAATTAAATCCTATAAATTGCAAAGATGAACCACTTGTAAAGTGGTGTGCCACCCCAGAGAAACTTTACACGCTCATTATGTTAGACCCAGATGCACCCTGCAGAGTGATTCCATCATCGAAAAACTGGTTACATTGGTTAGTTGGTAACATTCCTGGTGGTGCAGTCGAAAGGGGAAGAACTATTGCATCTTATGTTGGTCCAGCTCCTCCAAAGAATACAGGATACCATAGATATGTGTTCTTGCTGTATCAGCAACGTTCTGAGGTCAATTTTCAGGAAAATCTCATCTCGAATTGTTGCGTAGAGGGTCGACCCAAGTTCAATCTGCAATGCTTTACTAACAAATATAGTCTGGGCGAACCACAGGCTGGCAATTTCTTCAAATCTGAATGGGATTGTTATGTTGAAATCATAAATCGACAATTGGGAGATAAACAGTAATTGTAATAAAGTGCTCATCGATAAAAAATTAAGATTTTTCTCTAATACATTCACAAAATATCTTTCGATATTGATATCTTACGATATACCTTCAGTGTCTCCAACGTTCTAACTATGAATGACAAATTGAATTATTTTATAAACTGAAATAAAAAACTCGAGGATACGGTAACATAATAAAATAGAATACAAAAATAATACTCGACACAGTGTTTCATCTAATATCTTTCGATTTAGAATCCTCAGTAGCATCTATTCTTTATTATATGCCGAAATCTGAGCACCTGCTCTCTCTAACACTAGATTACAGAGTCAGCTGATCACAGATTACAGAATAAAGCAGCTGATCCACAACCCCTGGCAAGCCTTTCAAATGCGAGTATTTGTGCATAGAACAATTTTGCCACAAGGTCATTACCATCTTCTTCCCTTAATTAATTATTATTATTAATTAATGCATGGAATGTAGTAAATATTCTAAAACATTTATAACTTCAAAACTTATATGAAAGATGATACTGACTCTATAAAACCATGTGTTTATTTCAACAATTAAATTAAAACGAGTCTATATACTTGACAAGGGTTATTGATACAATCAATAAGAAATACATATTTTTCTGTAGTACCTTTACATCATATATTTCTATATTGATATCTTACGATATACTTTTATCATTGTATAAAGACAAGTCTTTATACATAATGCTTTTATTGTCTTCAACGTACTATAGGTATGAACGACAAATTCAATTATTACATCAACGTACATAGCACTGCGTGGATTCTAAATCGGAAGATAGAAGATGAAACACTGTGACTAGTATTATTTTTGTACTGTATTTTATTATGTTACCGTTTTCTCAAGATTTAAACTTCATTCGTTATACACCAGTTGATAAAATAAATAAAATTTGTTATTCATTCGAAGTACGTTGAAGACAATAAAAGTATTATATATCGAAAGAGATTATGTGAAAGCATTGTTTAAGGTGTTTAAACAATGGTAAAAGTATTACAGAAAAATCTGTATTTCTTTATGATTTTATCAATAACCTTTATTTAGGGCTTGTAATATAAAACAATTTTGACAGATAATTAGAAGATAACTGGTGAAATCTGGTTCAAAAATGGGAGTTAACTGCTCTCTGTGGTCCCAATAAATTTTATGATACCGGCCCCAAGTAGACTTTTAAGGGTGTCCGGATTTAACAATAATATTTTTCAGATGGTGATTCTAGAGATCCAAATATTGAGAAAACTATCAAAGTTCCCCAACTCTTGATAAGTCAAAAAAATTATTGGAATCTAGGAACAATACTCGTAAATATCAATGAAATGATGGTTTAGAATTTGAATTTTACTCATTCGAGTAGAAGTTCTTGGGATATATTGCGGAAATTAGGTGAAGCAGCTCCTCTTGCTAAGTCATCCTCAAAACTTGATCCGGAGCTGATTGCTCGTCGGCTTGTTAATGTATCTAACTCAGTTAAAATTTCTAGTTCAAAGATTAAAGAAATGAAGAAAAATTTGCATAGATTGAGAGCTTCGTCATCAGTTCTGGATGTTATATCTAGTTCATTCAACATGGATGAATTGAAGTCTGCAATTAAGTGAACGAAATTTCGGAAAGCTGCTGGTTTTGATGGGATTTATCCTACCTAAGTTCATAAAATATTTGGACAAAAAGGCATTATCGTGGTTATTATCTTTTTATAATGATATTTTGAATTCTGGAAATATTCAAACGGAATTTCGTAAGGCAAAAGTAACAGTTATTCTTAAATCTGGGAAAAATGCATCAGACCCAAGTACAGGGTTTTTCAACAAGAACTTTGTTCTTCAATGTGGTAACACCGGCACCACATGACCTTTTTGACATTTAGTTTTTTGACGTATTCGCAGTATATGCTTTGGCAATTGTTACAATGAATTCAATTTCGCTCGAAAATCGCATTAAAATAATTCAAATCTACTATGAAAATGGTCGTTCTGTTAAAGTTACATTTCGTAAAATTCGTGATATTTTCGGACAACATAAACGTCCTTCTGAGACCGCTATAAAGAATTTGGTCGCGAAATTTGAGTCGACAGGCTCGGTACAAAATGTGCCAACACCAACACGTGTTCGACCGGGTCGTTCAACAGAAAACATCGCTGCCGTGAGCCACAGTGTTGAGGAAGATCAAAAGTTATCAATTTCACGACGTTCTCAACAATTGGTGTTATCCAAAAGCACAACATGGCGAATTTTGCGAAAGGATTTGGCTTTGAAGCCTTACAAGATTCAACTGGTGCAGGAATTGAAGCTGACCGACCATTCAAATCGCCGTAGATTCGCTCAATTCATTCAGGAACAACCTGCTGGTTTTTCTCAAAAAATCATTTTTTCAGACGAAGCACATTTTCATTTGTCAGGGTACGTCAACAAGCAAAATTGCCGCATTTGGTCTTCTGAAAATCCTAAAGCAATTATTGAGAAGCCTTTGCATGCTCAACGTGTCACTGTGTGGTGTGCTATGTGGTCTGGAGGTGTGATTGGGCCGTTTTTTTGCGAAGATGAGGCTGGAAATGCGGTAACAGTCAATGGATCACGCTATCGCGAGATGTTAACAACTGAATTTTGACCTATTATTGATGACATGGATGTCACTGAAATGTGCTTTCAACAAGACGGTGCCACATGTCACACAGCCAATGAAACGATCAATTTATTGCAAACCAAATTTCCCGATCGCATAATTTCGCGAAATTCAGCTGTTAAGTGGCCGGCCAGATCGTGTGATTTAACACCACTGGATTATTTTTTGTGGGGCTATGTTAAAGACACGGAGCCAATCGAATCGATTGCAGCCTTAAAACCCAAAATCCGTGATGTCATTAACGAAATAGACCCTCCATCTTGCCAAAAAGTGATTAAAAATTTTGATGAAAGAATCAACGTCTGTCAGCGTGGTCGTGGTGGACATTTGTCAGATATCATTTTTCATTCATAATTGCCGAACTTTTCTCTTTGTAATACAATAAAAATTTCATTAATTTTCCACTAAATTCTTTGTTTTATTTTGTTTTAAAAAACCCCTTAGTTATACGCCTATAAGTTTATTGAGTGTTGCTTTCAAAATTTTAGAGAGATTAATTTTGTTCAGGATAGAATCATCTGTTGAAGATATTCCGTTAAATTGTCAAGGGGGTTTTAGGAATAAAATTTAAAAAAGCACTGCCGTAAAGGCAGCAGCTTTTGCGCGCATGTTCAATATAGATGACCGCTTCGGCAACGAATTTGATCATGCGCGCAAGAGTTTGCTGCCTTCACGACAGTGCTTTTCTACATTTTTTGTCGATAAATTATTGGATTTCAATTCGGTCTAAACTGTATTTTTCGAAATATTGGAAAAATGAAATTTTGAATGGGTATATCTACGAAATCATTGGGCGGATTTCACCTATTCAAGAATTCGACCTTCGTAGTTAAGTCCCAAACCTACTCTACAAATATCGAGTTTCTAAGTCTATTCTTTCAGGAAGTTATTGTGTTTAAGGTCGGCCTAACGGCCGGACCCTATACTTTTTGCATTTGAAATCTCTCGCCCTTTACGCTCCATACCCCTCTACTGTTTTTTTCAAATAGGAATATATAGATTCTGATGAATCAAATGAGAGGACATTCGATGTCACATGGAGCGGTGTGATTGAAATAAGAATTTGTTAATGTCTGCGAAGTTGGCCCAGCACTTTTCGATTTTATAAAATTTTTTTGTACCGAATCGTGCTAGGTTTGTAATGCTTTGTGCCGTTGAATTTTTTTTTATTTCGTACGGTTCTCCGGATATTGCACAAAATGTATAAAGTAGGCCTGCTCAGCATATTTAAGAAAAGTGGATTTTGATGGCTGTTATAAATTGTGCTATACATATAGGTTGAGTTGTGATGTTCGAATTTTTCCGAAAGTCCCTCTAATTTTTCGAAAAAACAAAAACAATTTACAATCCAATTTCCACGGCCATTTGAAAAAAAAATTTGAGAACTTAATGAAACAACTTTCGACAGAGAAAAGTACGATAGTACTAGTCCGACCTTCTTCCAGAATTTTTCTCCTTCGGAAAATTAGCAGAATTTCTGTGAAAATTTCAACAATACGAACAATAATCAAATAAGATTACGTGAAGCACAATTTTCTTCATAATATGAAGAAAACATATTATGTTTCCTATCATTACGAAATACCGAAATTGCTGAGCTAATTTTTTTTAAATTTTTTATTTCTGGGAAATAGGGTGAAAAATTCGAACGGCACAACTCGGTATGTGGATAGCACAAGCTATTTCCGGCGTTGACACCCACTTTTTCAAAAAGTTTTAGATGTCCCATTTCAAACATTTTGTGGGATATCTCTAGAACCTTATGGAATAAAAGGAAAATCTCAACAGCACAAAGCAGCACAACCCTATCTGAATTCAGCAACAAAAGTTTTTTTCAAAAATCGAAAAGTGCTGGGCCAACTGCACACTTATCTGGGAGGTCCATCTCGTACATTTTGTGGAATATTTTGAGAACCGTCTAGAATAAAAGAAAAATTCCAACGGTACAAAGCAGTACAATCGAAAAATATTGGACAAAATATTTTTCGAAATCTTTTTTTTTCGGAAAATTAGCCTTCTTTCGTGGAAATGTCAACGGCACGAGTTAGCTCGCCTAAGAGACTATTTTTCATATATATTTTCGTCACAAAAAAACGAATGTGCTGGGCAAACTTTTTTCCTATTTCGCGATTCGTCGGAAAATCCGACACAATATCGTGAAAATATTTACGGCACAAGTCAGCACAAATGTAGCAAAAACTTTTTCACTCATTTTTGAGAAGAAAAAACAAAAGTGCTGGGCTAACTTGTTTCTTAGTTTTTGATTTTTCGAAAAATGCGGATGACTTTCGCTGGCAAAATCCTATTTTTCGAAATGTGCTAGGCTGGCCTACTTTATACATTTTGTGCAATATCTAGAGAACCATACAAAACGAAAAAAAAATTTTCAACGGCACAAAGCAGCACAAACCTAGCACAATTCAGGACAAAAAAATTTCTCGAAAATCGAAAAGTGCTGGCCAACTTCACACACATAATTTGTAAAGCTCTTTCAATACAAAATTAACAATTTACGTGATTGGTATGTCGGGTTCTTATTCTTGAAATAATAAATATTGAGAAATCGGCGGGTATATAGGAGGATATACTCCTATATACCCGCCGATTTCTATTCTCAAAATTTGAGAAATGCATTCAGTTTTGAAATTGGTGATCTATACACGCTTCAACCCTCAAAAAATTTTCTATTGAAATAATATTGCTTGTGAAATATCGCATGAAAGGTCCTTGATGATCAATTCAGTTTTCAAAAGGAAAATAAATTACCTTTAAATTCTTGCAATAAAAATGTTACGATGAAAAAAAAATCAAGAAGTTGAAAATAGCTGCAAATGAATGTAACAGATTGCAAATAAAACAATAAACAGATGAGGATGGTGATGTCGCTTCCACACACATGAAGGCGTTCTCGAAACAAAGTGAGAAGGTTTAGAAAAAATTCGGTTTTTGTTGAAAAAATATTCTTTCATCAATATAGCAGATCAAACTAAAGATGACAAAATGTATGGTATCGTATATTGGTTACTGATCTCTCTGAGGCGAATAATATCATTTTTCCCGAGAATTTTCAATTCGATTTAAATCAATTAGGTGGAAAGCAGCGAATGGATATCTTGAGATTTCTGGGACATGGGGATCGCAAGTAGACCTATGTGCGAAGTTTTTAATGAGCGTTATCAATACAGCAATTATAAATGAAACTACGCTTTGTCGGGTGGTTAAAACAAAGTGGAAATGTTAAAAACTGATAGACCTTCAACTACGTCATGTGGCGATAAAGCCCTCGATATATCACTTTCCATAGAAGAGAATCCGAAACAATCTACACGAAAATTGGACGTTGAATTCTATGTGAGTAAGCAGTCAGTTGGTAATCTTCTTAGAAAAACTAAGTTTCACCCATACATGATTCAAAGCACACAATTATTATCTGATGACGAATTTGACCGATGAGCGCAATTTTGTGAAGTAATGCGGGAGATATGAAATGAGGATGATACCTATTCATCGAGAATTCTTTATACGGATGAAGCTACTTTTACTTGAATGGGTCTGTCCATCGTCATAATTGTCCCTTCTCGGCCTCAGCAAATCCTCATTGGGTGCAAAGAGTTGTCAACCAACATCCCGAAAAATTGAATGTGCGGCTGGGCCACTGAACTAATAACCCATGGAACACAGATAACATCTTATCTTATCTCTTATCTGTGCCCATGAAAGGAATGTAGAGAGACTCACGGTAACGTTTGTGAGTAGTGATGTGCATAATCGCGAATGATTTCAATAATCGAAATATCGACATTTCAAGTTGGGGTGGATCATTCGAGAGGTCCACCCCAACTAGCAATTTCATATTTTATAACTGTTGTAAATGCTTATATAATATTTGTCTTCTCGGAAATGTTTTTAATGCGTTTAAACAATAACTATAAATACAGAATTGGCTCATTTTATAAAACAATTTTGCGACCCTCGAGATTTTATAAAGCCTCTCGTGAAAGTTACAAGAAAAATATAAAGCAGCTTTAAAACTGTTTTATAGGAACTTCATGAGGTTTTTCACATGCCTGTTTTGAAATAAGAGAGTAATCTGGAATGTTATTCAAAAAATAGAAATAGGTACTTTTTAATTATTTCTTTCAGTTGCAAGAAACAATTCGGAATATGACAGTCGATGGGAAAATATTGAACGTCGCTTATCTCTACTCTTTAGCAGAAATCATTTTATTTATACGTTAATGCACTAAGAGTCATAGTTCCCGAAATTGGGAACGAAAATATTGATGCAAATTTCATTGTGAAATAATGCATAATATTAGTATATCATGAACGCGCTTAATATTTTCGAACGTTTTCCATAAATAAATGAATAAAACATTAATATGCTTAGTGGGTCTTATAATTTTTTTTTTCATCGGCATATGAACCAACGTTTGCGAAACATCATTATCAAGCCAATTTTTTTCTTAGGTGATTCAAATATAAACACGGATGCAAATTTCAGTACTTTCAGAATTCGTTATAGTTTCTTCAGATTGATCCAAGAATAAAAAATAACCCGATATTCTTGTTTCTATGCAATATAAACTTGAAGTAAGTGGAAATTTTTCAAGAATATTGCGATTGTTGTTTCGAGAATAGTTTTCTTTCCGTGTAGAAAAATAACTTTACTCGTGTTTCAATGATTTTTAGCCTATCCGCGTTCGAAGATCGATTACAGCAGAAAAAGGCTAATAAAGAACTATCCTTTTGCGCGCATGTTCTAGGGAAACAGCGTGCTATCGTTTTGTCCAAATGTCTGTAATTTTCGATGATTAAGCCGAAAATGGTCTCAAAGGACTAGATTGGACTCACTAATGACGAATCCGGTGTCAAAATCGATTCTGTGCGGCCGGCCGTGGACACGATAACTGTCGAACGAAGTGAGCTAGCGACCTGAAACATTCAGGGTAGGTCGCGCATTGGAATGCTGCGGTTAAGTTCGTTAATTTATTTATTTATTTATTTATTTATTGATACATCGGAATACTAACAGGTTTGAACCCACATGAAGTATCCACATTTTAACAAAAAAAAAATATATCACACCTATCAACAATTCAATACACAAAAAAGGCTTCGTCTCATCGGAAAATCTAAACTAAAATTTATATCTGTACATTATGGGATTTGAAAGTTTTTGCAAGCCTGCTTTTTATTGAAGGCATTGTTTGATGGAAAATATCCAACCCGACCAGCCGCGAATTGCAAGTGACCATCATCCTGCAGAGTGGTGAATTCTGTGCTGAATTCGTATTTCTGAATGGTAGGTAAAAAGTCTCCTTGGACCGCAAAGTTGAATTTGGAATTTTAAAAGGAACGTTCTGCAGTATACTGGGCACCGACAACACACCACTCACGATCTTGATCATCATCATCACATCTGCAATCTCTCTACGATCCACCAAACTTAACATGTTACAGACTCTCAAAATTTCAGTATAATCATGATCTAGAATGACAGTTCCATTCTTATAAGACACAAATCTCAAAAACCTATTCTGCACTCTCTCCAAACGTTTAATGTAGCATGCATACCTGGGACTCCATATGGAGGATGCAAAGTTCAACTTAGTGCAAACAAAGGAATAATAGAGTGTCAAGAGTGTTTCCTTATTATGAAAATGGCGGCTGTTGCGGAAAAGAAAACCCAAAGCTCTATTAGAAGTATTTACAACTTTTTCAATGTGTTGGTCAAAAAGCAATTTTGAATCGAGTGTTACTCCCAAATCACAAACAGTATTCACGAATTCTGTAATATTTATTGTAAGAATTAAATTCTCTATTTATATGTCACATTATACTGAAAAATACGAAATATATGATCGATACAAATGACTACGAAGAAAATATTCTCAAAAATGAATATATTCATTAAATCTGTTGTATTTGTTGAACATTGATTGTACTAAAATATGTGTTCGTGAGAACACCAACTAAAAGATTCATTTTTCTCATGAATATTGTAATAAATTATTCGTCACCGGATGGTTATATTTCTTCTGTGGATTTCATGAAATTTGAATTTGGGTGATTGTTACGATTACGTTAATAGTCGTCTCAGGTATCTAAAGCGTCCAGTTACCGAAAATAGACTTGTGATGAAAACATTTATTGAACAAAACTGTTCAGATCTATTTAGTAATATGGGTTTGTTAGACGTTTTGATATATAAAACATCTAAGTTCAATATATGTGAGGTTGCCATCCGTCCGGGTTTCCCCGGATTTGTCCCAGTTTAGAGAGCGTCCAAAGACCGTCCGGGCCGGTCTTCATTCGTAGTCCGGATTTGAAAATTTAAAGATAATTATTATTCAGTTTGAAGAGTTTTCTTGAATGATCTCTGTACTTCTAAGATATTCGATTAAAAACATAATTGAAGTTTGTAAGATTTAATATTCGAATAAGGCTCTGTTTTTATAACGGTATATTAATAATTTGTGTTTCATTTTAAGAATGAGAAATGGATTAAAAAGCACTGACGTGAAGTCAGTAGCTTGTATGCGCTTGTTCACATTGCGAAATAGTGACTTGGAAATTTCAGTGGAATTTCAATGAAATATGAAATTTTCGAAAAAGATAAAAAAAAAATTTTTCGAAATTTTTCCATGGAAAATTCTTCTTATTGACACTGTTCATCTTCCAACCAAGTTTCATTTCGATCAGATAAATATTTTTCAAGTTATTGAAAAATCAAAATTTTAAATGGCTATAGCACAAAAACCAGTCGGCAGATTTGGCCCATTAACGAACTCAACCGAGATATTCGAGATCTTAACCTAACCTGAAAATTTCAAGACAACACAACAACTTCAGGAAGACTCCACATAGGGAATATATTTATACAGTAGGTTTTCAGTTTAATTTAGAAGGTCGAATACTTGAAAGGGTTGAATTCGCCAATTATACTTTAGATAGTTATACCTATTCAAAATTTTGGGTCGAATTGCAATCTAGTACTTGATCGAAAATTATAGCTTGAGGTTTATGGTAAATTCCGTGAATACCATTTGAAAAAAATCTGCGTAAGGCAGGGTCACTACTTGTATAGATGACCGCTTTGGCAACGGAACAAGCGCGTAAAAGCTCCTGACCCCACGTCAGTGCTTTTCTAGGTTTTTTTTAACGATTAGATCATCTCGAAATTGTAAACAGGTTGCGAGTTGTTATTTTTCAACTTATTACGAAGCACTAATCTGATCTCATCGATCAATTTTGTAATAACCCCTCAAAATGTCAAATTGTTCAAACTCCGAAACCTTTCGGCCAATTTCGCCCATTATCGAACTCAACCGGGATTTTCAGACTTCGAGCATGGACTATAAATTTCAAGACTCTAGGTCTTTTCCTAAGAAAGTTAGAACACAGACGGTCGGCAGAACAGAATTGAATTTGATCACGGATTCTTCCTCAGGAAATCCAACATAATCGTTTAGGACCAATTTCGGTTTGAAATTTGACAATAATAGACATTCTGATGGAATGATATAAGATATTTATTAACCAAATCTTTGAATTATTCCAATGAAATGATCGAGCATCAAGTTCCAAGTTTCGTAATGATCGGATCAATATTTTTTGAGTTATTTCGGAAATATCAGTTATTCTCAGGAAATCAGCACAAAATCAGACATATTTTTTGTCCCAAATCTCCCAACAGGAATATCCGATCAAGCTTAAATTTGAAACACTGTTGTGAAGTAGCGACGATTCCGATACACTGCTCATGCGCTACGAGAAAGTACCGATAAAACTTCCAGGGAATCACCAGATGAGGTGTAGAGCAGGGGGGTGAAGCGACGGTAGGAAAAGTAGAAACAAAGACATACGTTTCCACTTATTTTTATCTGTCAGAAACGTATGTCGTGGATATATCGAAATGGAAGAATGACATGACATTATGTCAAATCAGTCAAATGCTAATTTCATTTTTGGCGTGTTTTGTGGCAGTTTGTTATTGTTATTGAAAATTGAAATTAAAATAATACCCGTGTAATATGAAGTTGATATCTTTTCAGGTGTAATATGTGTAACCATATTTATTTTCAGGATTCAGATAATGTTGAATTCGGGGGAATCATTTATGTATGAGCTCAAACACTGATTTTTAACCATGATAAGATAAAAAAAGGTAATTACTTTGACTATCATTACCTATGCAGTACAAATAATCCATCATTTAGGCATGTGTTTTCACAATTTTTCAATCTTAGATTCTAGTGAAAATAAGTTATCTTAATACAAAGGCAATGGCATAATGTCAGTTAATTTATTTGGACATTGTATTTACGCATAGACCTAATTTGATATGTTATTAGGTGTATGTATATTCGGCAATTCCAGCCTAAAAATCTCTTCAGTTGAACCATGAGAAACATAACATATATTTCCCATATTCTAAGAATAATAATTACTGGCCGGGTGCAAAAGTTTTACCTGGGATTATATCACTTATTATTCTCACAGTTCATAAATTTAATTCGTGTGAATATTCTACTAGCATAGTGGAGTACTACTTAATGAACTTCATTCAGGGAACTATCTTATTGGGAGTCTTATCTTTGAAAGATTAATTCGGAGTATTTATAGTTAATTTTTATTTCAATATTCATCGTCTAATTGTTGATTGATTTTCTAGAAAAGTGGTATTGCCAGGAAGGACTGGGACTGAAGATTTCTACATGATTTTGGCAGTTTCTTTGGACTTTTGGATGCCGCTCCCCTCCCTTGATGAATCAGTGTTATTGAAAATTAGTGAAGTGAATATATTAATCTTTGTGACAACATTAGGATTGTTGTGAATCAGTGCTAACCTTGTCAGAAATATTTCTTCAATCCTTATTATGGATTTATTTGGTTTCTCTAGGAGCTAATTGTATTTGTTTGGTCCAGAAAACCGCAACCTATGTTATAAGTATTCATATTTCGTTAGGTAAAAGACAAATATCGGATACTTGTTTATCCTACAATTCAGTTTTTGACACACATGTAATTGCAAAAATTATTGTATTCAATAAACTATTATTTATAAAGCTTTTTTCTAATTGAAGACAAAAATTCCTTTCCATTCAATTTAAATTTAGAACACAGAATAATCAGAAATATTAACTGAACCACAGAGCACCAATGTAATTTTAGAGAAAAATGACATATACTTCAACTGGCGGACACCCCCTAGAACCATAATGGAATATTCCCACTTATTTTATGACAGGAGAAATGTCACAATTGTTGCGCATAGTTTACAAGGCAGGTTGCACTTCTTATATTTTGATGTTCTGTGGTGTAGAGCAGGGGGGTGAAACTCCTAGTCGAATATGGGAAGCAATTTTCTGTGACTGTCCACTCGAGATTGAGGGAGATAGAAGATATGAAAGTATAGCTTTCTCCGTCGGGACTGGATGATCCGAAATGACATTTGACTTTGACTTCTATTTATTGCCGGTAAAATAAAAATGGAGTTGTTTACTAAGGGTACTGGCTAGATAAGCTAATAGTTTCTGAATATTCTATACAGTTTTTTGTATTCTTTTCTCATTAAGCTCCTGTTATAATATCTGAAATATCAATGAAACCTTCCTCGATCAAACTTAAGTTCACATGAAAATTTTCCTTAGATGAAAATCCATACCAGTAATGTCAAAGGTTTGTGATATCACAGGTTCTCAAAAAACCCTGTATTTTCTCGATTTTTCTAAGAATCCTTCTAGATTATTAACATAAGGCTTCGATATTGATGCAATTCCCGAATATGTTCTAAATGATCATGTAGATAAAAATCTTATGATTTGTGTTCCGAAGACAGCTATAATAGTTCCAGTAATGACTGTGAGAAAATCATTGATGCCTTCAACATCTGATCAACCTTCAGTAGAAAAGCCTGATACAACAAGCTTTGCTTCTAGTGCTGAAGTTGCCAAAATTATATAGGTAAATGAAAATTTGTTTTTAGTTGAGAATCTGTATTTTTACGAAAATTAGGATTCTCAATCATATTTGTCCCCTGAGCTGCAGTCCTTATACCAAATTCATAGAGAACTGTATCTTTCGAATTATTCGAACTCTAAACGAATAGTAGGCAAAAAAAATTAAAACTTAATAGAAGTCGCCTCTGCGTTAACAGAGTCGTACCTTCTTTTCAAAGTTTATAATGCTGTATTGATGCAGTAACGCAGGAGAAATTTGTTTCCATTACCAATAGTTTTAATTATTTTCACTTGTATTTCTAATGTAGAACAAGCAACATTTTTTACTTGAAAAAAAAAGGATGATTTCCTAAAGTTTTCAATTTTGAATTAATTTAAACATTTGATTTCTAGGTTTTCACCTCTAGTTCCAGGATCAATGGATTAAATAAAGTGGATTCGATAACCCTTTGATGGAAGACTCTTTTGGACATATCCTTAAATGTTAATATTATTATTATTCTTTCAAATTTTCAACATATCATTTCGTTAATATAAATAGTTAATGAATTGCAAATGACCTTTTGGTTATTTCTTTATATAATGTTGGTAAATTCTGTATATTTGAATGGAAGAAATAAATGAAGAAACGTAATATAATTAACACATATTACATAGGTATGTAATTGATTTCACTTCATGTAATTTTGGTTTTCATGACTGAAAAAAAGTAACATTCCATTTGAAAACATAAAATGTAGTATGAAGTTAATTTCTATTACCTTCTCTTATACCTAGCTCTAGCAGTTAATTCAAATATTCCCGCCACAAACAAAATACTTTCAACTCTAGGGGTGCGTTCAGATGCTACGCCGTGTGACGCCGGGCGCGTCCTAAAGCGTTCAGATGATTTCGTCCATAGAACAAGTATAGATAGAATGGAAACTGCCATGCTATGATTCGGCACAGTTTTAAGCGACCTCATGCGGGTGATTAGGGAAGTATTTGGCCCTCTAGCGGTGTTTTTCGGAACGAATGCCCGCGAAAATTTAAAATGCTGCCCATTGTATACACATTTGATATCTTTGATTTCAAGAGGGAAACAAACGGCAATCGAATATATCGATAATAGAGCATTAATTATAAATCAATTTGATTACATTGAAGATACTAAATGCTATCGATATATTACGATCACCATTTGTTTCACAATCTTATGTCTTGGGGAAGATTTAATTTCGGAAAAAAAACACAAATGTTTACAAAATATCATTTTATTTTCGCATTGTTGGGTTTTCAGAAAAATCGATAGAATTTTTTGGACAATTGATGTGAAAAACTATTAAATTTTGAATCAGTGCCTTTCGTGATTGCATTCACACGTTCACAACAAAAAATTAACAAATAACTTACAGGCAGCAGTTCCTGATTCAGGATGTAAACTGCAGTGAATTGGTTTAAAATTCTTACTTGAGAAATGTTGAAATCATAGGTAGGCTGAGGAACATCATCAATTTAACAATATTTGGAAAAGGATTAAGTTAATCTGCCTTTTCTAATCTTTCTTTGAATGAGGCCAACCAATTATTAGTCCTATACAATTTGCAACTTTAATCAATAACTTTCTTAGAAAGACATTTTTTACGGTCACTCAACCTTGCTTGTCCTCTCCAGTTAATTGCAGATTTCCTTGGTCCTCTTCAAGTCCAAGTTTTAGAAGGCCCTGCCAATTCGCTTGGGACAGCATCCAATGGAGCACCATGGACATGACTATCTATCATTGGATATGTATCTTCAGTTTGACCTGTAAATCATAATGAAATAATGGTTAAAAATGCTTGAAACACAAGTTTGACGTGAATTTATCTTCATCTCCATACTAATGAAAAATGTGTTGGTGAAATTATAAATAATGAATCTTACCAGTAAGAAATAAGACAGGTGTAGCTGTATTCCAAATACCTTTTCGACCTAATTTCACTTCATCTGTGGAATGTCTATCACAGACATACTACATTTTTCGTATTTGCTCCTCTGTTTTTACTTCGAATAACGGATTATTCACTTTTCAACCCAAAGTTTGAAAAATTCAGGTTCCTTATCTGGTCCAGGAAAACGATGGCGTTTACTATACCGATCTTCACAATTAGGGAAGCAACATTTGTTAATTTCAACAGGTCCAGACACCGACATATTTATAAATTTATAAAATTCGAAATCCACGAGCAATTAAGCCGACTGTTGACAAAATAGAACGAGAACAAGGTTATGTTATTGTTATGGAAACATATAAGCAAACTTAAAATCAGAAATCGGCGATGTGAGCGGTTCCCCGCGGGTGATTATGGAACTAAACTATTGTTCCAAAGCTTAGTAGGCAAGTTTCCTCTCTATCTATATTTACTTTATGATTTCGTCTGGCAAATGGTTAGGTCGTTCAGATGCTTGGGAGAAACTTTACCGGGCGTCCAACCGTCCAACCTAGCCCGAACATGGGTAGAAATTGACCCGCATGCGCTTTGCAGTTTATAATGACAGGAGTGAGACGTTTGGGTTATGTTTACAATTTCAAAATCAGATTTAATAGTTGTTAACTTTCGAACTGGTTGTATCTCAGAGGAAGAAATATATATTTCTTCCTCTGAGACTTTTATATGCATTTTTGCCTTGCCAAAAAGTAGGATATCAAAAATATTATTTTTTTGGGGTTAAGTGAGATAAGATGATATTTGACATTTATACCACATCGTTCAGATGAATCTTCTAGTCAACGGCTACAACCAAGAAAAATCCTACCGTGCGATTTTTGTCTACCGGGTAAAGCATCTGAACGCACTCCAGCTGTTAGGGTCGCTAGTGCGCTTTCCATCCAAAATTAGTTCTCCATGGGGCCGTTGGTGTCGCTAGTGAATGTCCATCTAAGATGGCCGCCACTTTGTTTCCACAGATTAGTAGGGAGTTTACACTTCTTATATATTTGTATTCTGTGGTGTAGAGTCTGAACAGATGCCGCATATTGTTACTGTAGGGTCCAGTAAATGCTTCGATCATTCACCAGTAGATGTCATGAAGGTCGATGCGAACAAATATTTTGAACTCATTGTAAGGAAAATTCTGATTGGGCTGAAATGAAGTACTCGGTCTCAACCTAGTCGTTCGAGACCTTTTTATGCTCAAAATTCCAAAATGTAATACATCGTGCCAAAATGATAACGCACTTTTTCCCAGAACAAGCGCGTTATTAGTCTATTTTGCTGGGAAAATAATAAACCCTTGTGTAGAATTTGCAGCGTTTTCAAATTTCGAGCTTTGAATAAGTACCTTGAATATATGTCTGGGTACTGAGATGTTAGCCGCTCACATTGTATAGATGAGAAGTGATGCTTCTGAAAATCCTGCAGATCCTCTTGGTCGATTTGTAGTGTCAAATTAGTGACGTAAAACATACTAAACTTTTCAATGCCCTCGACACATGAATTTACCGAACAGCTCCCAACAACTAATGCTCAGTATTCTACTATTCACTTTGCCATTCAGAGGATTTCGTGGCACTATTAGAATCTACAATTTCATTTTCCACTTCGATAAATGTATTATTTTCACTGGGTGGAAACTGTTCTAACTCAATCTTAAGAGCGTTAGGTGGCAACAAATTTGAAATAGCGCGTAAAAGTTTTCCTAGAATTTGTTAATAGATTTAAATTCGACTGAATTTGTATCTTTTGGATTACAAGAGACACTGCATTTGGAATGGAAATATCTACGTTCTCATCAGGTGTTATAAACTCAATCCGGAATACGTTTTCCGTAGTTGACCTTGCTCAACAAAGTTGTGTTATTTGGAAGCTAATAAATTAACCATCGGATGTTATTTATAGAATAAGTTTGAGGCTTTATTAAGAAGCTTAAATTGATATATGTGTAGAATTCGCCGACATTCTGCAGGTATACTCATTCGAAACTCAGTTTACCAATATTTCCGAAAATAAGAATCCAGTAGAAATGAAATCTGTTGCTATATGTTGAAAAGTGACAGCAAGAAGATTTATGTAAAACTTCAGCAAAATACGATTAATAGTTCATTCAAAACAGCTTAAGATTCTCATGGCAAGATTTTCGATATCCTCATGTTATGGTTCTCACGAAATTCTGCAAGATACTTCAAGCTGTCACTTTTCAAGTCGAAATAAGGGCCGGTCTCAAGGACAATATATTCCGAAAGTAAGAACTCAGATAAATGAAACAATATTGGGTAATTGGACTATTTACTAACTTCAGTTCGTAACTACGCCGACTTTTCGAAGAATGATCTCCTCTTTTGCTTAAATAATTGACCTGGCTAAGCAGAGGGGAGTACATTTTTACGTACCTAGTTCACGAATTAAAGGTTATTGTCATTGATTAAAATTCGCTCGAAGGATGAATAGTGAAATTGCGTCTACACATGGTACAATCTTACAAACAAAGAACAGACGCATAATAAAATAGGGTGACATGGACCATGGACAAGGTTAAGAAAATATATACTTTCAACTGCCACAAAGATAAAATATGGAAAACAAGAACAGAAACAAAACAACAACTGTGAACACTCGACCTAATCATATTATCCTTCACGAAATATGAATCTTCAAGCTGTCACTTTACAATCAAGTACTAGACTTCAATTCGATGTTATCTATAATTTTGGAAATATCGATAAAATAAATTTGGAATGGGTCGCTGCTGTTTTTACCCATTCACGAATTCGACCTTCGTAATTGAGCCCCAAACCAACTCTTCAAATATCGAGTTTCTAAGTCGTTTCTTCCGGAAGTTATTGTATGTACAATAACGTCCAGAAAGAACAATTTAGAAACTCGATATTTGAATGGTAGGTTTGGGGCTTAATTACGAAGTTAGAATTCGTGAATGGGTAAAATCACCCAATGATTCCGTAGATATACCCCTTCAAAATTTTATTTTCCAGATTACCACAAGAATTCATATAAGATCAAATTTAAATCCAGTACTTGATTGAAAAATGTCAGCTGAAGGTTCATACAGAATTTCCTGAGGATAATATTATCAAAATATCGAAAAAGAATGAATATTTGAAAAGAAAATTGAAGGTTTTTTTATTGTTCTAATGACACGATCCTCACGAAATTCCGCACAAAGTTGTTCCTCGGCGTTTTCGAACTAGTTGACAAGTTTCATCGGTATCAACGATACTGAGGGAAAATCATGAAATTTGACATCTTTTTTTCCAATATCTCCGAAACTTACGACCGTATCGAACTGAAATTTGTAACACTGCTGTGAAATATGGAGATCAAAGAATGAGCGAATTTTTTTTCGAATATGGTAGATAGTTCCCGAAAAACAAATCTTTTTAGTAAAAAAATTCCAAAAAAAAATTTTTTTTCAATTCACTAACATTAAGATCCCATCGAAATATTGCGACAATTTGGTCATTATGATTCAAAAAACTGCCAAATTTCAATCCAATCGCTGCAGTAGTTCCTGAAATATTAGGGAAATAACCTCCAAATTGCAAATAGTTACAACTCTAAAACTGTTGGGCCATTAACGATCTCAGCCCAGCAGCATTCTGATGCGCGACCTACCCTGAAAGTTTCAAGTAGCCTAGCTTGCTGCGTTCGTCAGTAATAGTGTCCTCGGCCGTGTCATTTTTCAATGTACTGGATTCAATTCGATCTGATCTTTATTTCCGGAAATACTTATAATATGAAATTTTGAATGGGTATACATATTACGAAGGTATAATTCGTGAATGAATAAAATCCCCCCAATGATTCCGTAGATATAACCATTCAAAATTTTATATTCCCAATATTTCTCAAAAAAACGCAAATAATATCGAATTGAAATCCAGTAATTAACGTTTTTGACTCTCTGGTGATGAATTCGTTATCAACATCGATGTTTGGCTGTTCGGCCGTCCGTAAACACGATTACTCTCCAAATGAAAAATCTAGAGCCCTGAAAGATTTCAGGGTAGGTTCAGAGCCTGAATATCTCGACTAAGTTCGTTTATAGGCATTATCGGTCAGGAAGTTCCAGTGTTATTGACGTGAGCATAATTATATGTTTTTGTCCCATAACTCCTAAAATGGACAGCTTCGTGCCAAGTTTCGTGATGACCGTTTAATCAGGAGATCAAAAAACAATTTCATTTCTATTTTCCCATCATATAAGTAATTATCTAAATCAACTGGAATATATAGTATTTGAATGTATAGATTGGTCATTTGCCATAAATGACTTAAATCACTCATCCAGGATTCAGTTAAGCTCGAGAAATATATTTTTCTTGAATATTCCAATTTTGCGATACTCTCGGAATATCTCACGAACCTGCACGCAATCATACTACATCAAAGAAGCAAAATATCATTTCAATCCGTTCTTCAGGTGCGAAATTATATAGAAAAAAATAATGGAATTTTAAATGTGAACTGGAATGTGTGACAAACGAATACGAAAATTTAATAAGTATAATCCACGTGACTTCACGTCAGTGGATTTCTTGAAATTTTCCAACACTCTTCAGAACGGAATTCTAATATCTACATGATCGCGATAGGATACGAAATAATCTATCTCGATATTCCCAGCTGAAAGCTTACGAGTTTACACTTTGACTCTGACAGCATTTTATTGATTTTATAGGTAATAGCACAAAACTAACGTTTTTCATAAAATAATCACTTGCACTTGATTGAGAAAAAAATACGACAGACCGATTGAACAAATATTCAGGAGTTTTTTTAGGTACTTTTGCCCTCAGCAGCTACGATAAAATAAATACAGAAGCTTTCTAATGACTAAGAAGAAATCGTTTTTCATAAACTTGCACTTGATTGGGGAAAAAATATCAGAGTCGGATTGAACAAATTTTCAGGAATTTTTTTAGGTACTTTTGCCCTCAGCAGCTGCGCGGAAATGAATACAGACGCTTTCTAATGGCCAGAAAAACACATTTTTCATAAAATAATCGCTTGCATTTGATTGGGAAAAAATACCATAGTCAGATCGAACAAATTTTCATGAATTTTTTCAGGTACTTGTGCCCTCAGCAGCTCCGATGAAATAAACACAGAAACTTTCTAACGGCCAGAAGAATACATTTTTCATAAAATAATCGCTTGCACTTTATAAGGAAAAAAATACGAGAGTCGGATTGTACAAATTTTCAGGAATTCTTTTAGGTACTTGTGCCCTCAGCAGCTGCGATGAAATAAATACAGATGCTCTTTAATGGCTAGAAGAACACATTTTTCATAAAATAATCGCTTGCACTTGATTGGGAAAAAAATACCAGAGTCGGATTGAACAAATTTTCAGGAATTTTTTTAGGTAATTTTGCCCTCAGCAACTGCGATGAAATAAATACAGACGCTTTCTATTTTCTATTTCATGGAAAACGAGTTCTTCTTAGCCATTGAAAGCATCTGTATTTATTTTATCGCAGATCCTGAAAGCAAAAGTACCTAAAAAAATTCATGAAAATTTGTTCAATCCGACTCTGGTATTCTTTTCCCAATTAAGTGTGAGCCATCATTTTTTGAAAAACGTATTTTTCTTAGCCATTAGAAGGCATCCGCATTCATTTCATCGCAGCTGCTGTGAGCAAAAATATTTTTTTCCCAATCAAGTGCAAGCGATTATTTCATGAAAAACGAGTTCTTCTCAGCCATAAGAAAGCATCTGTATTTTTTTATCGCAGCTGATGGGGGCAAAAGTACCTAAACAATTCATGAAAATTTATCCCGTCCGACTCTGGTATTTTTTTCCCGATCAAGTGCAAGTGATTATTTTATGAAAAACGATTTCTTCTTAGTCATTTGAAAGCTTCTGTATTTATTTTATCGCTGCTGCTGAGGGCAAAAGTACCTAAAAAATTCCTGAAAATTTAACACGTCTGACTCTGGTATTTTTTTCCCAATCAAGTGCAAGTGATTATTTTATAAAAAACGAGTTCTTCTTAGCCATTAGAAAGCATCTGTATTTATTCCATCACAGCTGCTGGGGGAGAAAGTACCTAAAAAACTTCATGTATATTTGTTCGATCCGACTCTGGTATTTTTTTCCCAACCAAGTGCAAGCAATTATTTTATGAAAAACGAGTTCTTCTTAGCCATTGAAAAGCATCTGTTTTGATTTCATCGCAGCTGCTGAGGTCAAAAGTACCTAAAAACATTCATGAAAATTTGTTCGTTCCGACTCTGGTATTTTTTTACCAATCAAGTGCAAGCGATTATTTTATGAAAAACGATTTCTTCTTAGTCATTAGAAAGCTTCTGTATTTATTTTATCGCAGCTGCTGGGGGAAAAAGTACCTAAAAAATTCCTGAACATTTGTCCAATCCGTCTCTCGTATTTTTTTCCCAATCAAGTGCAAGTGATTGTTTTATGAAAAACGAGTTCTTCTTAGCCATTAGAAAGCATCTGTATTTATGTTTTTGCAGCTGGTGAGGGCAAAAGTACCTAAAAAATTCCTGAAAATTTGTCCCGTCCGACTCTGGTATTTTTTTCCCAATCAAGTGCAAGCGATTATTTTATGAAAAACGAGTTCTTCTTAGCCATTGGAAAGCATCTGTATTTATTTTATCGCAGCTGCTGAGGGCAAAAGTACCTAAAAAAATTCCTGAAAATTTCTTCAATCCGACTCTGGTATTCTTTCCCCAATTAAGTGTAAGCCATCATTTTTTGAAAAACTTATTTTTCTTAGCCATTAGAAGGCATCTGCGTTCATTTTATCGCAGCTGCTGTGGGCAAAAATACCTAAAAAATTCATGAAAATTTGCTCAGTCCGACACTAGAACGAATCCTTTTCCAAATCTAGAGCAAGTATTTAACTATGACAAATGTGTTTTACTTTCATGAGAAAACATCTGATTATAATTGAGAACAGCGCTGGTGTAGCTGAGTAGCAAAATAAATTGTTTGGATATATTCCGTGAGTTCGGATGAAGTATAACTTCCATCATATTAAACATAAACTGAGTGGATCTCATCGAATTCGCGGAAGCATTCGATTCCTCCGACGCCGCTGGCCGTTCGGGTATTTCCGGAAGTTTTGCCTGCCAGCTCTACCTGTCAACTTCACATTGGTAATTAATTAACCCAACTGTCCAACTTCTCCATGTCAAATATTTTGATATAATTGTGCTCAGTTTACAAAGTAATTATGTGATAATTGTCCCCTACTGCTTACGTCAGTCCACGCAGTTTCCTAAGAATAACTAGAACTATAAATCCTTAAGACAATAAAGAGATAGATATTCAACAAAATTCTTATCTGCCAGAATAAAATTGCGAAATTAATATGAACGTGTAAATAAACTATGTCAAGGATGAAGGATCCTCAATCTCTACATTGGTTTTGAATTATGAAAAAAATATACATATAAAATGAAGAAACCAAGAATATTTGTTGGAGCTCTGAGTATTGTATTTTTCATAATTATATGGAAACTTTCTGGAATAGAATCTGGTAAGGCTTGCTAGATATTTGATTCAGTAATAAAAATAAAATCATTGGTTAGGAATGTTTCAATATAGATTCTTTATCGTAACATAATTTCATGTTATATATACCCAATCTCCTCCTTCTGTAGCTTCTGAGGGGTTTCCTACAAAAACCTAGGAGAATTGGTACATATATAATATACCACACATTATCTTCTGATTTATTTGTACAATTCATTCATTTTCTGTGAACATTGAAATGATAAATTGTTCTGTAAGTAAAGATTTTTCAGCAATACTAAATAAATGGACTTATTCCAATTCTTTTTGGATTATAGGAGTAGAGGAGTTGCAACAAGAATTAGAATATCAAGAGAATATTAATCGTTTTCCTCTCAGTTTAGAGCGAAATCTTAATCAAGTAACCATATACTGTGTTACCCCAACCTATTGGAGATTTGTTCAAAAGGCAGAACTCATTCAAGTTCTACAAACTTTGACTTTAGCTTCATTCAAAGTGAATATTAAATGGATTGTAGTTGAAGATTCAGTGGAAAAAACTCCATTGGTTACTAATTTGTTAAAGAGAATAGATGATGTTGGGGATCCACGGTTAGGATACATACACCTCAATGCAAAAACACCACCATTTCAAAAATTAAAGTCAAAGGTTTGTACTTCAAAGACATGAAAAATCATCATTTATTCATTATCTCAAAAACCTATAATTTGCAATGCTCATTTTGTATCTTTTTGACTGCCTGACAGATAGAGTCAGTAATTCATAAGAAATACTCAGGCATTGCAGGCTGTTTTGTTGATTGTTTCAGGTATGAAATCTAAAACATAACTGTTTCCCCTTGATGTAAAACATACAAATAGACACAAAACATGCATGGTGTAACACAGGTTTCACGACATAAATATCATAAGGTCAGGAAGTATTAATTCGATGTACTGTAAGCTGGTGCTCCTCATAAAGTTCACCAAACCCAATACATTTTGGGACATTAACCGAGGATCTGGATTCAAAGCTTTATCTTACTTGACTAACTAAATTTGTGTCCTGTTGAACATCTTTGTTATGTTATATCATTCTATATTATTGGTCTTAATACAATGCTAAAACCATGTAAATTATTTTCAAGAGTTTGACAGAACAAGATCAAATTGTAAGTGGACAATTTTTTTATTTTAATATTTTGTATTATTTTTATTGTCATTCATCTAGGATAAAGATGTTCAATCACTCACCTATTAGAACCTAGTGATCAAATTGTACATGAATTCACACTGTTTGCATATTTGAAAAATTTTCATTTTAATTCTCACATTGGGGCAGTCTCAGTTTGGCCAATATAACACCAGAAAATAAAACTTGTTGATGTCTTTGTAGACCTATGATGAAGCAACACACTAGTCACAATCGCTTTGGTTCTTGAATAAACCTTGTATTCCATTTTGCCAGCATGCTAAACTAGTTGCTTTAATACACCGAGTTTTCCGAAAAAGCTCTCAAATACTGCCTCTTTCAATTACTCCTCTAGGTTCTTATAATAGCTATCGAGAAGGAGAATCAGTTGTGTTATGTATCTCCAGTTTAAAGTTAACCCATTCTTTTCGATTCACCCTGTTTATAAATAAAATAAATATAAATTTTCACCGATAATTTCAGGATCCTAGATGGAAAAAGCATAGAGGAGTTGAACAGAGAAATGCTGCCCTGAAATGGATTAGGGGTAATTTAAAACCACTTGGATCGAGAAAGATACTTTTTTTCATGGATGATGATAATACTTATGATGTAAAACTGTTTGAGGAGGTATATTTTTTAACACGATTATTGTTCTTTATTCAAATGTTTCATTATTCAGATCAAGAAGGTAGAGAAAGTAGGAGTTTGGCCAGTGGGTCTAGTTGGTGGTCTTAATTTAGAAACACCTGTAGTAGATCCAAAAACAGGTGAGTCAAACAAATTATAGTTTAGCACTCGCATGTCTGGATAAAGGTTGATAAAAAAAATCTGCACTAGTCTGAGTTTTCATGTGCTTGTTCAAATTCAATGCCAAAATGGAATTTATAGTTATTTTTTTCGTAAATATTTCCGAAAATGGATATCGTATTGATTTCAGGGACTGAAAATTTTAATAGAAATCTAATGAATATTCAACAAAAAAAAAACATAAAATTTTTGAACTACACAACCTCCATGAAATCTGACAAAGTTTCACGTCAATATCATACAACATGTTCGAAGTTTCAATCCGATCGATTGTATAATAACAGGCATTTGGGAAAAACTGATATCGCATCTAAAATACTGCTTGGCTCGAGTCAAGATCAGGAATATGTTCACATAGTTCTCATTAATGAATGCTTCGAGTAGAATATCTGGTTGGTCAGTGTTCATGGTAATCGCCTAGAGGGACTAATGTAAACTCGAGATAAATTCACACCACATAAATTGAATATAACTTTCAATTGATGATTGCAAGTTAATAAGAAAAATAATTAAAATGTCCTCACCTGTATATTAAATTTAAAAACTGGTACTATTCACTTCATTTTAAATATATAAACATAGGTAGCAATGATATCAAATAAGCGTCAACGGCTTTCATTAAACTTTTAACTAAACTAATATGGAAATTTGGTTGTATTTCAGGCAAAATAACAAGTTACAAAAGTGGATGGAAGCCTGATAGACCATTCGCAATAGACATGGCAGGTTTTGGAATAAATATCGATTTAATTTTAGAAAAATCAGAAGCCGCATTTTCTTACACAATGGAAAAAGGTTTTCAAGAAAGCGAGTTTTTGGGATTTTTCACAACAAAAGAACAGCTTGAACCTCTTGCAGATTTCTGTACAAAAGTTTATGTATGGCATACTAGAACAGAAAATCCAGTTGTTCAGGGTACAGTGCCTGGTTTCGAGGTGTGATATATTTCCAGTCATTCATTCTTCAAATGGAGGAATGAAATAAATTTGAAAACCTTTCAGTGTTAGCTTCTCAACATTCATTGATTTTGACGCAGTTAGTACTCTACCCTTTAATGAATCTCTGTGATAAATTAATACTCTTTTGTGCCGGTAACATATTAATTGTACCCTTCATTTCATGCTAGGAAAGGAATATTTTAATTTTCTGACAAATGTGAGTTGAATTTAATAAAAATAAGTTATTTGTTTTATGGTATTTCCTTCTGAATTCAATGAGTTCTAATGAAATGTAATTGAAAATTTATTTTGAAATAAATAAAACGTAAATTAAAGCTAAGTATTTCATCAATAATCAACTATTGTGTCCCAATTAATACGTGTAACTACTCTCGCGTTGTGACTTGGGCAATCATCCTGTTGTAAGCAGATATCATCGAAATTATTAAATTATCAACACAAAATAACAGGTATTTGAGCAAATAGAAGGTAGAGGACCACACCCTTCATAGTTTCCGACCAGTGTTAAATTAATCTATACAACTTTTTTGTTTGAGTTTCAATCAAATCTGTACTTTCGAATGTAATTTTTTCAATAAGCCATTCTTGAAATATGTCGGCGGCTGTTTACATTTCTGGACAGCCAATGGGTTTCAAATATATTGAAAGTGGACAATGATCTACATGAAAAAATCATCAGCACACCTGAATGTATACAAAGAAACCTTTATTTTATGCCACCTTCACTTGCTATTATTTTACTATGTATTTAATAATCCATTATAAAAATTCTTACCTGTATTTATAAGAAGCAACACAGTTGAGTTTAAATTGATCTAATTGAAAACAACAAGAATTCTAATGCTAAGCAAATAACTTTGGTACATCAAGGCTTAATGCTCTCTACTTAGTCCTGCAACAGAGCACCAAGCACTGACCATCGCAAATACACAAATTTAACCTATACAATATGATGCTGTGCATATGGAAAGACAAATTGATTTTTGAGGGTAGATGCTGGATTTAGTTTTTGGGTTAGTACAAAGGTCGATTACTTGAATCGAGGTTCTAATCTAATTCTTTGGAAGATTGTGATTGCAGAGCGCTGCAAGTTGATTTAAAGCCAAAATATCTAAGAAACTAGAGTGAAACTATTGCCCATCTGAACTCTTTATTTTTTGCAGTATGTGGAAACACGAAACAAATTAATAAACCAAATCTTAAGTTTTCTAGAAATACAAGAATGATGGTGAACATCATTCTAAGAATCTCAGCAACCATGATTTCACACACTCCTCGCTGTAGTTCAGTATAGTTAGGAACTGTTTTTGAAATAAAACACAATTTTTTTCTTTCAAACTACTTTACAGAAAGACAACTGTAAATGCTGATGTGGGTATGCATTGGTGTAATTTTTTCGTTTTTATTCACAAGTATACAGTATATTTGAGTAACATGGACAATTTTCATCAATGAATTGTTAATGTTTTCCTAAACAGTTTCCATGAAAATGAGAAAAGTGTTAAACGGAATTTTGAAAGGAACCCTTCAAAAAAGAAACGACTTAGAAACTCGATATTTGTAGAATAGGTTTGGGGCTAAATATCAAAGGTCAAATACGAGAATGGGTAAAATCCGCCCAATGATTCCCTTGATATACCCATTCAAAAATGTATTTTCCCAATATTTCCAAAAATACAGATCAGATAAAGTTGAAGTCCACTACTTTAAAAAAAACCTAGTATATTTCTAGCTTGAAGTAAGCAGCTTCTGCGCATATGTTCACTTAGTGGTATCCTTTGAATATGTGCTTTTCTAGGTTTTATTTTCATTGAAATGATTAACCCCTAATCTCTGTCTTCTTTGGTGGAAAACAAAAGTATAATTTTCACGTTTTTGTTCTAAAGTAGAAATCGTATATTTGAATAAGATGGACAATTTTCATTATTGAATTGTTACTGTTTTCCCAAACAGTTCCTATGGAAATGAGAATAGTATTAAACTGAAAGAAACCCTTCAAAAAAGCTAGTTCACTTTATATATCCTACTATAATAGTTTTTCCACTTGACACAAATTGTTCATTATTTTAGCAAGAGATGTATAGGTACTAATATAATCTCTTATAGAAAGCGAATTCATGAACTTGAATCAAATAAAGAAATTTGAAATAAATCCAACATGTCGAAATTGTTTGATGTATCTTAATTATACTACTCGTGAACTCTACCAGCTTCATTATATATGTAAAATGAAAATGAATCAAATGTACCAAAACATGTGTTTATAACATTTATTATGTACTTACAAAGACAAAATTACTTCAGAGGTATAAAACGGGAGCTGTGGGTAGCACCAATACCGGGTCTACCATGTTTGACAGGTTTGTATGTTAGGGAGAATTCTCCCAAGTAATGTCCGATCATTTCGGGCTTGATTTCTACTTGAGTGAAGGCTTTTCCGTTATATACGCCAACAATAGATCCTACCATTTCAGGTACAATGATCATGTTCCTCAAGTGAGTTTTAACAATCTCTGGTTTCTCTAGAGGAGGTGCTTCTTTTTTCGCTTTTCGCAATTTTTTGAGTAAAGCCATAGGTTTCCTCTTCAATCCACGGCTGAATCGCCTCCTTGCACGACAATTCATGAGTTCAGATAGTTGTTCAGTGGAGATATCCAACAACTGATCCAAATCCACGCCTCTGTAGGTGAATTTTTTGAAAGTACGTTTTTTCTTGATAGCTTCTGCTTCAGCCATTGTGACTTAATATAGAATTATCTAAAACAAGTTAAGAATAGTTCATATAAAGAAAATATTACTGAAATATTATTTAAACATACTTACACGTGTTGGTTCACAAATATCCAAGATGAAAGGTCTTCGCGAATGCAAAGCGGAAACAGGTGAAAAATCTGTGGTCAATCGTTCACACCATAGAAATGTTTATGTACTATTTTTCACTTACTGGCCAGTGTATTCTGAGATTTTCATCCAACTAAAAAAATGTCTTTTCAAGCACTTGTTCCACATTTTTTAGACGAAGTCTAAAAATGTTGGATTGTAGCTTTTATTCAACCTCCGCACAAGACCTTGTCCGGATATTGTTATTCAATGCTTGTCATGCGCAATGTGTTCCGAAACGTTTTGAGACTCTTTTTCGTTGGAACACAGAATAGAGAAGTGTAATACCACAGATCAACTCATCAATCAGTTGGTCTGTGATAATACTTCTCTATTCTGTGGTTTGAATAAAATTTGTTGTAAAAGGAGGTGCGTTATTATTTCCATTGAACTGATTTATCGTTATGTCTCCCCTTTCTCTCTTCTTTCGTTTTTCACCAAAGAAGAAAAAAGAGAAGGGTTAATCGATTAATGATTTCAATGAAAATAAAACCTAGAAAGCATTGACGTGAAGTCAGCAGCTTTTACGCGCATCTCCACTTTTGGTGATATCTATTGAACATGCGCGCAAAAGCTGCTGACTTCACTTCAGAAATAAAATTAAGTTTTTTTTTTCGATGAAGTACTGGATTTCAACTCGATCTGATCTGTATATTTGGAAGTATTTAGAAAATAAATTTTTGAATGGGTATACCTACGGAATCATTGGGCGGATTTTACCCATTCTCGAATTCGACCTTCGTTATTAAGCCCCAAACCTATTATACGAATATCAAATTTATAACTCGTTCCTTTTTTGAAGGGTTCGTTTCCATGGAAACTGAAAAAACATTAATGTCCATGTTATTCCAATATACGGTTTCTACTTTAGAACACAAAACGTAAAAATTATACCATATTGCATACCCACATTAGCATTTACAGTTGTCGACTTCCTGCAAACTAGTTTGAAAGAAAAAAATGTGTTTCATTTCAAAAACAGTTCCTATCTAAACTGAACTACAGCAAGGAGTCTGTGAAATCATGGTTGCTAAGGTTCTTGAAATTATATGTTCACCATCATGTTTGTATTCCTAAAAAACTTCAAGATCTGGTTTATTAATTCGCTTCCGCATATACTGCAATGCGTTTTACAATTCATACTTGGGCGGACGAGCTGCTCAATATTTTTGGCTTTTTTCAACTTGTAGCGCTCTGCAATCACAATATGAGAAAACATAAATTCAAAATGACGTATACAATTTAATAGTGTCAGGCGCTCTGATTGGTCAATCAGTGGCGTTTGTGTCGGTGACGACACTATGAAATACAAATAGCCTCCCGTTTGGTCTAATATGATTTAGTAGGGAAACAAATGCACCATTGTTCTATTATCCTAGTGAAATCAAAGATGCGCTTTTGTTTTGCCAATGCTGGAGACATCGCTAGAATTCACTGAAACTGAAGGTGGCGCTCATTGTAAACAATGGCTTGTCGTCAAGGCAACGGTCTGTCAGAAAACAAATAAATTCAAAATAATCAAAATGCCGAATTAAAATTAAGCGTCATAAATAGAATATTTCTATTCGTATTCGACAAATCTACCATCGTCGTAGGCCGTAAACCTTTATCTACGATCATTGTTTAAACAATGCTACGCGCGATCATTCCCTATTATAGATATAGATCTATAAGAGACATATAGAGATATATATATGTGTTTTTCTATCTACTTCCTACTTCATAGCAAGAGCTAGCCTACTAGCACAGGTCTGTGCTACTAGTGTCGTTTCTATTACTCCGGAACCGCTTTCCTTCCAGACATTTCAGTTAGATTTTAGATATAATGGGGATTTGAAAAATATCTATGATGGTCCTGACATGATTTCTATATATTTTCTTCACATAGGACTCATGATCATATATGTGCGACTGAAGGAGGAGGTGCAAGTTTACGTTATTATCGACACATGTTACAGAAAAGTTCTCCAACGCGGGGATCATTAAACAAATAATCGCATATACTTATGCTTAATACGCCTTCTTTGGTATCTTCATAATACATCCTCAATTATTTTCATTGAATAAGTGGGTATCTCGTTATCTCATAAAGAAATAATACTGGGCCTGCCGGCGGTTCAACCAATCTGTAAAAGGTTTACGAAAATGAATCTAAACACAACCCTACTTCTGTTAAAGGAGTTTGAATTTTCATTATTAATCGAAAAAAAAACAATAATATACAATTATTCTAATAATTCATATGAGTTCCTTTTTCATATGTCTTTTTCAATAATTACATTTCCATTATTCCATACTATCGATAGATTTGTCTCCACGCATGCTTATTTTGATTTGTGGGTTGACAACTGACATCATTTCTGTGTTTGACTTTCAGAATCTATTGTCACAGACCTGCCTCTGTCTGTCTGTGCTATTGTTTTTAGTAAACAGCTGACCGTACGTGGTTGTGTTTGTATGAAGTTAATACAAATGTCATCATAATGCAAGTGTTCCTAATATTGACCCTTCTCTGTACCGTTGGTTTAAATTCTGTCCCATCTCATGCTAAAACTTTGAGTGGTAATTTATATCCTACTCAGAAAAGACTATTCACTTTCAATATAGATGAGGATGCACACTTCTTATCAAGGCCTAGAAGGGATATTGCTATCAGCAGTAACGTTACCAGCCCTATAAATGTTAAGGTATTTGTGAATATTGTTTCCATTTCATGTAGATCTGAGCAACATTATTATCATAAGTTGTATAAAAAAGTATAAACATATATAACCATAACCATAGTTGTGACGTTTTTGATGACACTGCTGGATTTTCCGGCTATAAAATGAGGTATAATTATCCCCGTTAAATTGACGATATAAAAAGAAAATACCTTTCGGGTATTTGTCCCAAAAAAAGAAATCAAAAATATTGCTCTATTGCTTTTATTCCGAACACAGTTGTAATAAATAAAGTTCATTTTCGTGTCCATCGCCTCCAAAGTAATGAGTAAAATGTTTATATACATTCATATTGTTAAAATATATAAGTTGAATTGATTGATTGATAATATTTACAATGTATTAAAAATATTACTATTATTATAAACTTTCCGTGAAATTCAGTGTTAGCAGATAGGGGAAATGACCACCCTAGAATCTATGTTTAATTGAAAAATTGCCTTGTTTGCACTCTGGAGTAACATAAGGCTCAAACAAGAAATATCGAGGCTAATATATTATCAATATCCTCAATTTACTTCATGAATTAACATTCGTCTTGTTTTGTGAAGATAATGGGGGTGAATTATAGGATGAAGGAAATGTTTTGTTTTGCAGTGTTCAAGAAATAAACAGGATTAAATGCTAGCAAGGAATAACGTTATACCAATAAGCTTATTATTAAGGTATATACTTACCCCCCTATCCCCATAATTCACCTCAACTAAGGAGGAGGAGATTTCTATTTTTTTGTATTAGAATTGATTATTTATTATTGAAGGAAGAATTCTGGAAGAAATTGATTTTATTTCTCGTTTCGTCAAAATTCAGAGTCCCTTAAAGCTCGAATTCATGGACGCGACAAAAAACATAAAACGCTCAATTTTTTGCTTGATTATTTTTTCGTCATCCGTCATAACCAGATAGAACAGAGGGATTTTTGACATTCACATGTGAGTTGAAAAACTTGATATTCTAATAAAATTTCTAGGAAAGCACTGACGAGAGGTCAGGAGCTTTTACGCGCTTGTTCAAATTCTAACTATTAGATCAACACGAAATTTTACACCCAGTTGCGTGTTAGTAATCTCCACCTGATTACGGAATTTCAATCTGATTGTATTTGTACTTCTTGAGATATTGCAAAAATAACGATAAAATTACAAATAACCAAATTAGGTACATTTTTTCCTTATATCGGATCGAATTGAGATTTGGAATATTGTTGTTAAATACTGACTCTAAGGTTTGTGCCCAATTCCATTGAAATCTAATCAATAATTTCAGAGAAAAAAAAAAGTTTCATCAAATATATATATAATAATTTTTTTTTGATTTTCTAACAACTGAATCCTCACGAAATTGCGGTCTAAGTTGCGTGTTAGCATTCCAAAACTGTCTACGAAGTTTCAATTCGATCGAGTCAATAATTCATGAGATATCGAGGAATTAACCTCAAATTTTCAAATGGGCCTAAGCCCCAAACTATCCACCCATTATCTACCCATTAACGAACTTAACCGAGATATTTCGACTCCAAACCTAATCTGACAATTTCGAGTCGATTTTCATTTTCCTTCGAAAGTTAGAGCACATACGGACGGAAGGACAGAATCGAATTTGACCACGAATTCTTCTTCGGGGAGTTCAACTTAATCGTTTAAGACCATTTTCGACTCAAAATTCGAAAAGTACAGACATCGTGACGAAATGATAACGCGCTGTTCCCTAGAACAAGCGCATAAAAATGGGTTTCAATCTTTCAATCATAAAACGATCTGTTTGAAAATATCCCGCAATCTGCCGTTGTGAAATCTTAATAAGCGACCAGTCGGTTATTGCTGACCGGTGTTCGAACACATCTGGTACTGCCCTTAAGCATTGTGTATTAAACACGTGTTTAATACTCAATGCCTTAAGTGAACTTGGCCGGTTTCACAAAACTTGCCCGATCAAGAGCTTCATTGTCAATCAACAGTGAATGCTGTCCTCGATTTCAGTTTATTTTCTACCCCATAATCGAATTCAACTACAGGTCATCAACGAAGTGATTCCCCATCAAAAGTTTTGTAAAATCTACGGTTAGATCGCTATTCTTGCCTGGAAGACAGGCAAATATATAAATATAATTTATGAACACAATTAAAATGTTTGTGAATATTGGGCCCTCCGTAAACATGATAATTTTCCAAAGAAACGATTCGGTAAGTTGATATTTTTCGTGATTATTTGGAGCGAATTCCGCCATTGATCCTTTAGAACATCCATTGAATATTTTCTTGTTTCAATATTCGAAAAAAACTCTCTTGTGAGACTTATAAAATATGGACCAACTCTTAATGGCGGACGCTACTATCAATTACTGCAAGAACTTATTTACCCTCTACCTATTGACTTCGTTGAGAATGGCAATCACTATTCAGGGAAACTTCTGTTTTTCCAGCAATATGGAACCTCGCCTCTTCATGCCGCTGCTATCAGACCGTTTTTAGAATGAACTCTCCCAAACCAGTGGCTTTGTCGGTGGGGAAGAAGATCCCCGGATCTGTCCTCTCAAGCCCCTTTTGCGAGGCCATTTAAAATCGAAAATTTATATCACATAATGTGCTTTCTGGTATATTGAATTGTAGACGAATATAGCCGAATTAACTCCGATATGCTCCAGAACTCGAGGCGGAAGTTTGAGCAAAATTTATACCATTGTATAGAAGTTGGCGGTGCTCAATTTGAGCATTCGTTTGATTAAACTTTCCAGGTCACGTATTCCCTTTTTCTGATCAAAACTTTTCATTCTGCATTGGTAATTATCCTATGCTTCAGGTAAATTTCATTCTCAAAGTAGAATATTACGTAAACGAATGATTAAATCACGAAAATAATTCTACTGTCGTCTGTCATATTCAGAAGGTAGAGACCTTTTCAACAACATATCGCACACCCCTATTTGAATTTTAGCCTCGATTTCAGCGCTTGGAGTTCCCGCGCAGAGGGATGAGATGATATGATGACGATCTTCGAAAGCCTTGATTTTTCTATTAGGAAAGATCTATATTTTCCTTTCAGTGTGACACCCTGTATATATGCAGTTCGGTTTGCGAGGCATACAAAAGTTGTCGCGAAAACCAGAAATTGGAGCTACCATTTGTTGCCCATGCAAAATTTGAAAGAATGGGGGTTTTTGCTGAATTTGGGTTATTACTGCAAATGCAAACTTCAACATAATTATAATGAGTTTGATTCATCATTTTCCTAAATTACCTTCAGAAAGTATTCAAAATCAGATTTCAAAGTTGGGGTTTGGGATTTGCCAGGCATGCACGAAGTGACAACTATGTTTAGTAAAATAGCTTTTTCTGCTATAGAATAATGAAATATTCAATTCCTATTCTGTGGTTCACACGTGTTCTTTGTCAATATAACCAAACAAATTCATTCATTCATTCATTCTCTCTTAAATGGACTAACCTGTAGGTTATGCGCCCAGTCTCAATGTTATTTTTAATTTTGCAATGTACATATAGGGCCGTATTTATAGTTGTTCCTTGAGGCTTCCTTAAACTGAAGGCCGCCTTGAATTTGCTTTTCTATGGAAACAAATAAAAGTTTGTTTGCATAGAAACATAGAAAAGCAAATTCAAGGCGGCCTTCAGTTTAAGGAAGCCTCAAGGAACAACTATAAATACGGCCCATAATCATTCATCTTTTCACACTGTACGTTATACAATTTTTATTTAATTAAACACCACAAACATATCATATAACCAACTCTCACAACATCCATGACCTCGCCTGGATTCGATCCCGGTACCTTCAGCAAACCAAACAATTTCCGTTTGCGATTTGTCAGTAATATGACAGTATGACAGTCTGTGCTCTTCTTTTTCTATTCCTTGGTCGTTGTCTTCTACTCTTACCAGATCGAAGTATAGCTATCTCTGTTTTCCTAAGCAAAGTAACACATTTGACATCCTTTTCTTTCATAGAAAGCTGAATTCGACGTTGCCATATCGTGCAATCAAGACAAATCGCTTTAAATGCAAATCCCCATTTCTATTTTTCAGTTTTAGGTGACAAAACATTTTTGTAAAAATATAATATTGAAATCATATGTTTGAAATGTGATGTTCTAAAAGTTTTTCATGAAAATTGCTGCATTTTCGTTTAAAGGAAAAACTCCCATTGTGGAATGAGCTCAGTTACTTGAATTGAAATTTTTCAGAAATTTAGGGAGAGGCATACAAATAGGATGAGTTGTTGGGGCTTGAGAAATTTATGAGAAGTACAGGGTGGGCAAAATTCGTTTTCTACTGAAGGGATCTCGAGAACTATAGCAGCTAGAAGAAAACTGATAACACATTCTCTTTTTTTCTGACTAATACGAATCTGAAAACAGATCCAGCTTATCGCGCATAGAACTTGAGTTATGAGCGAAAACTGAGAAATTGTCATTTTCAATAATGCTGAATAACTCGCTTGTTTGAACTCGTATTCGAAATCTGTTGATACATTCTACAGGCACTTTTTTAGGAGAAATTCAAATATAATACTCTGAATTTTTTAATCCAGCCATTTTCTAGAAATGAGAGAGATTTTGAATTTTTCAAATGTAAAATATAGTCAAAAGTTCTCTTATCTTGCTACAAAATTTTTGCTGATTTCAAAAATGTATCATATGTCGCTATTTACATGAATATTACATGAGAAAAAATTCAATACTTTTTTCTTGCTTTTCTATTCACTGTTGAATTATGAGTAGGCTGACGTTACCATAGCGACGATTGAATATGCATTATCTTTGTGTGAACTTCGCCTGTATGATTGGAATCAGCGATTGCTGAATAAATATTTCTATGGTTAATTTGTTGTTGTTAATATTAGCAATAGAAAATCTGTTTATTATCCCTAATGGCCCGAAATATTCCCAATTACGAAAAATTCGATATGTTGGTATGCTATACTCAAGCGAATGGAAATAGCCGAGTTGCAAGGGAAGTCTATTGAATATCAGAACAACATATATAATAATACATATAATGCTTATTCAATGGTCGCTATGGAAACGCCAGCCTACTTATAATAATTCAACAGTGAATAGAAAAGCGGGAAAAAAGTATTGAACTTTTTCTCATGTTATATTCATGTAAATAGCGACATATGATACATTTTTGAAATCAGCAAGAATTTTGCAGCAAGATTAGAGAACTTTCGACTATAGTTCACATTTGAAAAATCCAATTCTCATTTCTAGAAAATGCCTGGATTGAAAAATTTTGTCATATCATATTTGAATTACTCTTAAAAAAGTGCCTCTAGAATGTATAAACAGATTTCGAATACGAGTTCAAACAAGCGAGTTATTCAGAATTATTGAAAATGACAAATTCTCATTTTTCGCTCATAAATGCGCGATAAGCTGGATCTGTTTTCAGATTCGGATTAGTCAGGAAAAAAGAGCTCGAGAATGTGTTATCAGTTTTCTTCTAGCTGCTAAAGTTCTCGAGATCCCTTCAGTAGACAACGAATTTTGCCCACCCTGTATATCTCGGTGCGAAATATTCGAATGTCGCACCAGCAGAAGAATTTGATCATGGACGAAAATTTTGGATTGTAATTTTTTACAATTCACTGTTCTCACAACTAACGTATCGGTGTGGCCGAAATAAGCGGACTCGCAGACCGGTTTGTAGCTTCTATATATTTGAGAAAAATTAGAGTGACAAAAAATCATTTCCGAACGGATTCAAGAATCATCTAAAATGTTGTGAGGATCAAATAATCTGAATGTTGAAAAACTGAATTTATCTAAGGATCATCCAACGTTGGCTCAAAATCTCATCAATAAATGAAACGCATTTAAAAAGTTAATCAACCTTATTTATTGAAAACACTAAACAAGATTCTTCAAAACGAAAAAAAAAATTACAGAAATGGAAAAAGTTAATTAGTTAATGCATTTATCGAAATTTCGTCTTTCGAATCATAAGGAATCTCCTTTACTGAGGCTGTGGCCTTATCCCATATCCATTCCAAGTTGATACTAGTAATTTACTATTTCATGCTTCAGCTGTAGACGCGAACGTGGGCTCTATACAAATATCTAAACAATAAAATGAGTTTGGCCGTTTTTGCGCGCATGTCTAGGTGAACAGCGTCTTATCGTTTTGTCCTAATGTCTGAAATTTTCGAATTTTGAGTCGAATATGGTCTCAAACGACTATACTGGACTCACTGATAACGAATCCAGTGTCAAAATCGAATGGTCATTTTCGTTAGGGGACAAAATCGGTCGAACGGTTTCGGAGTTATAACCATTTGAAGTGTTGAGGCTATTTCCCTGATATTTCGGGAACTACTGAATCGATTGGATTGAAACTTCGCAGATGGTTCGACCGTAAGGATTTTTTTTTAACTATTCATTACATTTGGTGAACATTTCGGGCATACTTTGAGCTCTATATTCCACAGTAGTGTACCACATTTCATTTCGATACAATTATAATTTCTGGAGATATTGGGGAAAAATATGTAAAATTTTGTGGTTTTTTCGGAAAGACTCGAAAAATGCTTATTTAATCATAATGAAACTTGGTATCTAGTTTGAGAAGGCTGATAAACAACTTAGTGATGATCGTGTCATTAGAACAGTTTGGAAAAATTTCAATTTTTTTTCAAATATTCAATATTCTGTGATCTTCTGATCATATTATCCTCATTAAATCCTGTAAGAACTTGTCATTTTTCAATAAACTACTGGATATTAATTCGATCTCATCTGTATTTTTGGAAATATTGGAAAAATAAAATTCTGAATTGGTATATCTGTGGAATCGTTGGGTGGATTTTACCCATTCACGAATTCGGCCTTCGTAATTAAAGTCCAACCTACTCTACAGATATCGAGTGTCTAAGTTGTTATTCTGTTAACGGTCTGCCGACTCTTGAACAATTCCTTTTCAAGGATGCTGTTGAGGCAATTGCTGTTAGTAGCTTGTCATAAAATGTTATAAATCTTTTTTTCTGTAGGATTCTTCGACTTTTTCTTTAGTACAACTTTGTAATAGTTTTTCCATTCTTATAGGAATAACTTTCTCTCTGGTACTGTTTGCACCTTGTCCAATAGGTCCTTGATGTCATCCAGTCAAACTTGGTCCATACTATATAGTATCTTCATTCTATGGCATTTCCTTTGAATACCTACAATTTTCAGAAATATATCACCTAGTCTTATTAAAAACACAAAATTTGCAACTCACTAATCAACCTTCAGGATATCATGAAACGAAGTTGGGGATTCCCCGAAAATGCGTCATCGATCGGACAAACGGTTTATCGGTGAATACCCATTTTTAGCTGACTTGGGCATAGCGTGCTCTTAAATCGCGATTGATTATTAAATGTTTACGCAGCGTATACATTTCAGTTGATTTATAAATACCCTTGATATATCACTGCTTATAAATATCGAGATGTACAGGGTATTCCTTTGGTATCCTAAACTTTAAGGGAGCGATTCTTGGAGGTACTTCAACAAAAAGGGAAGTATGTTGTAAACGTGCTAACTTTTAAGATACTGGAAGTAAAAAATTTTAAAAAAATCTCATTTCTATATCCATAATGATGCAGTTAAATATATTTCTATGAAATTTGGTACACGTTTTTAATGTGTCGAGATACATCTTCTGATGTGCAAACAAATTCAATATTTATCCCCTGGCGCCTGTATGGGTTTCGCATTGAATATTATTAAAGAAAACATTTTTATTTTACCCAAAATAAAAACTATTTTTGAAATTCTTCATTTCTGAACAATTTCAACATTTTGATTTAACTTTGTCTGGCGCATGATTTTCGCTTACAAAAATTCTACTTCCAAACTGCTGAAAAGTTTGGTCGATACGCAATAGCGAGCAATTTCTCATGAATAATTTCCCATGACATTTTTAGGAGTTTGATGCTGAAGTAAAAAGATTTCTATTTTTTGGGCGAAAACGAATTTATTCAGAAATGAATGAGAGTTTCCAGAATAATTTCTAATTTGAAAAAAAGCAGTTTTGTGCCATTTTCTCTCCAAAGATATTCAATTCGAAACTTATAAAGACGCCATAGATAAGAATGATAAAATTGTTTGTATATCAGAATATATGTGTGTATATCTTTATGCAGCGAGAACGTGAATAAGATTTCATATAGGAATATCTGCAAAAGCATCGTAATAAAAAACGATTTTTTCCGGAAACTTTACCAGTCTGTGTACTAAGAGTTTACGACATGAGTTCGTATGATTTTTATTCTTAAAATGGCTCCAAGAATCACCCCTTTAAATTTAAGCATATGATATTAAGGAAAACCTGTTTTTCGGTCGAACATGGTCGGTCGCATTTGAAAATTGTGTTACTGCATGGTGACTTCTATTCATCTCAATTTTCTTAGCATCGTATATACGTTTCAGAGTACAAATCTGACTCTTTCATCAGACAAACGAGGAAATAATTCTGCAAATTTTCTCGTTTGTTTGATGAAAGAGACAGATTTGTACTGGGAAACGTCATAATTCGCTTTGTTTATAGTTTGTATTGTTTGAGTATTGTCCATTAGGCGAACTGTTTTCCAAGAAACCGCCCTTGACAAATAGTTCAATCCTGCAATCCGCGTTTCTCATGAAAAAAACGCTGCAAATTTTACAAAGTTTTATTCTTTTCCCAGCTTAATGTGCAAATTCTTCAGCGATATTTATCACACTTTGATCGTCGCGAGTATCACAAGTTAAAAGTTTGACAGTGGAATAAAACAATTTTCAGGATTGTCCTCCAATAACGGAGAATAAATATTATAGCGTGATTCAAAGTTTTTCTTAAGAAAATTCTGAAATGCGAGCAGCCGTACCAAGCCTCTTGCATTTCGGAATATTCCTTAAGAAAACTGCGATGTTGGCGAGCAATATCCTAAACCGTTTATTTTCATTTCTTATTTCAATTCCCACATGACTGGAAAAATTGAAGCTTTCCAAAATTGAATCATAGGCTCAAACCCTCAGTATTAGATTCTCGACAATTGATGAGTTTTCCGGTTTGTTATTGATTTTTTCTGCATATATATCCTCCAATTGGTTTCATCATATACATGCTCATTGGTTTTTATATTGACCCTTACTTCAAAGTCTCAGCACGAAAAATATTGGAAATCGATTGAACCCAGTAACGGATATCCACAGGTTGATGATAATTGTACTACGCAAACCAAAATTGATAAAAACCTCCGATCAACCGAATTTTTTGGAAACCTTCATTATTTTAAACTACGCTACTCAATTAGCATTCGACATGTTAAAGTGTTATTCAGTTATAAAGAGTATTCATTGAGATTTCAATGTTTCAAATGAATTTTTCCATGGGATTGGTTTTTGTGTTGTGAAAAACCTGTGATTTATGAATAATATAAAAGTTTTATTTAAAATATGAATGAGCTTCATGAAGAAATTTAATATCAAATCCCGTAATCCGCAGGGTGATTTCTGTAAATAATAAGTTTTATCCGATTTTTAGTAGTTTCAGATATTGGGAGAGAAAACCCAAAAATATTTAATTCGAACTACTAACGATTATGAAATTGTCAAGAATATCGACAGGGCATTTGCACATTGTGTTTGTAAAATAATAAACGAAATCGGTTAAAAATTTCTCGATATGTGTTAAAAAATTGGTAATAAATCTTTTTCATCTACTTTTAGATGTATGATTCTGGATGAAAAGTTAACCGATTATTCCACTGAAATCCAATCTTAAAACAGAATACGATGATTTATTATTATCGAGATTATTGGGAATTTTCAGCGTTTTTCTTAATAACTCGGGGACCACTGGTCGAAAATTATCCCGGTGAAAATTTTTAGGTTGAGTTATGCAACAGTAATGAACGTTGCGAGTTTCATGAAATTCGGTGGTAAGTTTTCGAGAAATGATTCTTTTTCCCTCCAACCTCTAATTTTGAGCCCTAAGGGTACACCGATCCTGCTGAAAAGCTTGAAGGATCAATCTCGAGCAGCACACGATTTTTCTACCAAGTTTCACGGATTTCGGTTCAGTACTTTTAAAGGAAATTCCCGGACAACGGACGGCGGACGAACGGATTTTTTTTTTATTAGTTCATTCAAATCTACATATGTACTTCAAAATGTAACCTGTGAAATTTTCAGGAGGGGTTTTTTCTTTTTTTTTGGTCGATCACTAAGGTTTATTATTTGATTTTATCGAATAATAAACCAAAAACATTTTATTTTATTTTTAGTAGTTCTGTTTCAAAGTTTGAAAGTGAGTACACAGAAATAAACTAAGTGATCGCATTGGATATTCGATCACACGATCACGCAGCCAATTTGAAGTGTTTTCAAATTGTTGAAAATCTATTTGAGCTCTGAATCTTGGATTAGTATCTATCCAAAGATACTTCAAAGGCATCAAAGTTACAATTTGCCAGGAAACGTGAATCAGAAGTCATACGGTGATGATTGTTTCAAATCAGTGAGTCATTGCTGATAAAACTGTCTTTTATCGATCATAGCATGGGGTGAATCAGCTTATATGAGAAGAACTTCAAATTCCAATAGATTACTTTATCGGAGCTAAGAAATTTATAATAAAATTTAACATGTTCAGATACATGAAAATATTAAGGATGGTTTTTCATCCGTATTGACGGGGTTGTTCACCAGAACGTCTCTTGCACGAATTTTTTTTTATCATTTGGAATCAAATATTCTATTTGTAAGACTACTGGAAAACTTTAAACGCCGTCAAAAATGTTAATTTTCAACGAGGAAACGATCTTTAAAATTTGGCTCCAAATATTGGCTGTTCAAACAGACGAAACTTCGCGCCTTCCGTGACTTACTGGGATATATCCACTCTCTCTCTCTTCTCGTGTACTTTTCTCTCTAGCATGCCAATAGACAGCGTCGGCTGTATCGATGGGTGAATCTTGCAAAAACGAATGACGTAGAAGGCGATCTGACGCGTTTCTCCCGCTTCGAGCTTGCGTCCCGATTTGACCATTTTAATACCGAATTATTCAAAATTCGCGAATTGTTGAAGTATGTGATACATTATGATTTTGTATCGATATATAATGAGATTATTATGGAAATATGATTATTCGTGTTACATGTAAGAGACCTATTGATGTTGAACCTTTGAGATCTAGCAACAAAGAAACATTTTAGCCTTTCGTAGGTTCTCGGTTTTCCGTTTCGGTATAGGTAAAAAATCTGAATCAAAATATACAGGGTGTTCCTTGATGATATGCTAATAATCAAGAGGGGCAATTTTAGGAATTTAGTTCCCGCAGAAATATACTTAATAGATGTAATATTTTCATAATAATTCAACAAAAATACATGCTGAAATCTGATACTCGGGTCTTGAATGGCAACTTGTATGCTTTGACGAGAAGATTCAGAGATTATATTTATTTACAAAAGGAACACAAAAAGGAACGTAAAACTTATTGTATATTTTCTCTTCCAATCATAGGATCCTCACAAATTTTTGCATAAGTATTCGAATCATATTAGTATTTTTCAAAACTGGCGGATTGTGGTCGTTTACGAACATAACCCAGGTCTTTTACCTCAGAAGATACAGTGTGGATTCGGTAAGCCGTCAGAAGTGAGTCCAGCTTATTATTTTTGAACAGATTGGGCAGAATGATAACGCTCTTTTTCCCCTGAACGACCGCTAAAAACCCAACAAAAGAATACATATACATCACTAATCCCCTTGAGCTCCATAAAATTGAATGTTGGTACGAATAAAGCCTTTGGAAATCAATTGATTTTATATCCATCTGATGTACCTATTCATAGAGGCATAGGGGTAGCAGGATGAAGGTTTTCATTAAATCTTGTTGACGATATTTTAGCGAGTATTCAAGTAGTCTATTCAAAACCTTATACATACTTACATATATCTGATGCTTGAGAGGATATCCTTCTGGTTCATGAACGCGGTCAAATATTTTGATCTAAATGACTTCGGCTGGGGCTACTTCAGGATGTGTCCGAATTGTTATAGTGTGAGTTCTCCTCAGAATTTTCATCAATTCTGATGTAGAGAGCACTCCAAGGTCATTAAACTAGGATAGATATATTGTTTGGAAGCACAATAAATTTTCTAGTCTATAGAAATGACATTTCCTGGAATCGAATGAAACATCCTAAAATTTTTAGCGGCTCATGGGAGCAGTTAGCAAAAAGCCTGGAGGATGCTAGGAATCCTTTAATTAGCCCTCCCAAGGCACATAATGAAAACTCATAAAGACTGTACATGGACTGGGCATCCACAACATTAACTGGGCTGAAAAGTTCATAAGCTGACACATAGATGGCTCCACTAGTAGTGAATCCAAATTGTATCTAGTTAGTCCTAATCTCAAAAGAAACGTGTATGAATTTAATGGTTGTTGCACCATTAGTAAGTGACTCACAATATTTTTAGTGAAGCATCTGTTGATAGTTTGAAAAAATGGATAAAACGAAATTTTGTGTGTTAATATAGCTTTGCTTTGTGGCGAAAAAAATAACTATTGAAACCGAAGCTTATCTTGATAAACATTATTCTGGCTTTGCACCAAGAAAACCAAACGTAAGGACGTGGTTTACTAAATTTAAATGACGCGAAAAGAGCACCAAGGACGATGCACGCAGTGGACACCCCAAAGAGGCTGTTACCGACCAAAACAAAAATTTCCACGGAATAATTTCTGATAACCGTAAGCTGAGACCCTATGGATATCAAAGGAACGTGTTTGACATATCGCTAATGGATTTTTGGATATGCGATAGCTCTGTTCGAAGTGGGTGCCGCGAGAGCTCACAATAGATCAAAAACAACAACGAATTGTTGATTCTAATCAGTGGTTCTAGCTGTTCAATCGCAATAAACTCGAATTTTTGCGTCGATATGTGAAAATGTATGAAACATTCAGCCGGGTGTACTTCACGTGATGAACCGACTTAAAAGCTTGAAAAGACGCAAAATTCGGCTAGCAAGGTAATGGCATCGATATTTTGGGATACGCATGGTATACGAAATCGCGAAAAAAACGGCCTCATATGTAGAAGAAAGTGCTGTTTCATCAACATAAAGCACCGTGTTGAAAATTAATGAAAACGATGGGAAAATTGCAAGGGTTGGGATTCCAATAGCTCAGACATCCACCGAATTCTTTAAATCTGGGCCCCAGCGGCTTCCTCCTGACTAGACAGATGTTTCGCGCCGATGAAAAGGTTTTCGGCGAAACTGAAGCCTATTTGGAGGGTGAGGACAAATCGTACCGTAAAAATAAAAAAAAAACCTAACTGCGCTCATATTCGAACACATTTCATTCCATCGATTTCAACGGAATCAAAGCTTCTGCAGACTTAGTTGCCGCAGTACGAAGGGTTTTCCCCAGGTAATTTCTGTTCATGTAGGAAGTTTGGTTAGTTTGTGATAACCTAACTGCGCGCATATTAGAGCTTAGAACACAGTATCATTCCATCGATTTCCACAGAATCATAGGTTCTGTTGACTCATAGACATATTAAACTCTCTGGACACGGCATACGAATCCATTTGTGAAGAGTCGAATGGGGATAATGAACCAAGTGAGAGGTCCGAGAGAGAGATAGAACTTTCAAACAGATTCATTATTATAGTCTATGGCTTCAAACTAATCTGTCTTATTTTTGCCGTATTCTATGATGGTTTGGCCCGCCCTAGTTCCCTCTTTGTCGGCCCGCTTCCTCTCTCTTTAAGCCATGTCCATATAGTTTTATAGGTCTATGTGTTGACTTAATTACTCCTTAGGTTAGGTTAGGTTAGTTTGTGATAGCCTAACTGCGCGCATATTAGAGCTTTGAACACATCTCATTCCGTGGATTTCAACGGAATCAAAGCTTTTGTTGACTTAGTTGCATCTTAGGTTTCCACCGGTAATGTCCGTTCACGAAGGAAGTTTGGTTAGCTTGTGATCACCTGTGCTCATAATAGAGCTGCGAACACATCTCATTCCATCGATTTCAACGGAATCAAAGCTTCTGTTGACTTTGTTGCCGCAGTACAGAAGGGTTTTCCATTGGTAATATCCGTTCACGAAGGAAATTTGGTTCGTTTGTGATAACCTTACTGCGCGCATATTAGAGCTTAGAAAACATATTGTTGCTTCTGCAACGCGGGAGTTTGAATTCTTTTCGTTCCCAGGAATATATCGACATTCAATATTTTTGGTTTAAATCAATTGGCACCGGCTTTAAGAGCGTTTTAACTCAAGCCAACAATAAAGTATAATTTTGTATGACAGAAAACACCCAGAATTCAAGCTCTTAGCATTCCAGGAATCGGAACGTGATGGGTGACATACTCCAGACACACATGTGACAGTTTATGTAATTTATCTTATTAGGCCATTTAGGGAAACTTCCTTCACACATTTTGTGCTCTCTCTTTTGCACCAGCCAATCCGAGGTGTTTTTTCGGATCTTAGAAGGGCGTCGCTTAATTCAAAATTCCAATCAAAATTTATATTCTCCCTCTACGATGTGAAGAAGGGAATTTTCTTAATTTGGGTTTCGTTAGTTTTTAGACACTCTTTATTTGACCGTTGTATAGTAAACAACATTCGCTCTCGAATTTACAAACAAGATTTTACGTTAATTTTTGTATTGTAAAAATAGTAACTTCTCATTTGAAAGTCGCTTCGACCTTGCTATCGAATAAGATATAGAAGGAAGATTCTATTGTGCAAATCACTTGTATACCATTTCGGTCTTGTTATCTAATACAGATACAAGAAAATACATTTTTGTTACGTGTTAAAAGTGCGTTCTTAAGACATTCATTTTGATAACGACAGAATTAATCAAGTGTGATTAATTCAACTAAGCGGGGTCTCTACTATTGAAACCCCCAAACACCTGAATAAACCAATTCAGGTCAAAACACATATCAATTCATCGATTTCAACAGAATCGAAGCTTCTGTTGACTTAGTTACCCCTTAGATTAGGTAAGTTTGTTATAACCTAACTGCGCGTATATTAGAGATTCGAACACATCTCATTCTATGGATTTCAACGGAATCAAAGCTTCTGTTGACTTAGTTGCCCCTTAGGTTTCCCCAGGTAATGTACGGTCACGTAGGATGTTTGGCTAGTTTGTGACCGATGCATATTTACATTCGCTATAGTCTCAGTCACCGCTCATAGTCGTTGATCTCCAAAAAATTAATTGTTAACATCTTGTAGCTGTTACCACAACAATTGTCAGTTGATAGATTATTTCCTACTTCGAATTTGGTTGAAATGATGTTTGGACATTTTTCTGAGTTCAATGATGTGCTACTTCTAGTGCACGGAAAGCAAATGTATGGGGCGCGCAAATTGGGGCATTAGTGTAGTTCGAATTATATTTATTTCTGAATCAATACATTGATTAGTTGTTGATATATATATTTATCTTTCATTCTGATATATTCATTATCTACCAAACTCCTGGACGCCAATATTATTGCTTCATTTGACCTATTTATTTTGAATCCTCAAGAGGTGTTCACCTTCAGCTTCAATGCAGGCTTATGGCAGCATGGAGGTGCTCCACTGCTCAGTCTGATTGAAACCACAGTAATCACTACAAATATTCAGAAAATAAATAAATAACAAATAGCATCCAAATAGTGGTTGATTATCCATATTTTTAGGCTCTATCAACTCTTCTTCAACTTTCAACAGATCTGGTCGAAAGACCGTCCCGGTCAGCGAGCAAATGTAGGTCATATTATTCACTGCTTCCTACTGATTTTCTGTTTCTTTTTCTGATGCAGATATGATTCCAAGTTATTCTGTCATAATGAATTCAAAAGAGGAAATTTGGTTCCAAAGTGACGGATGCCCTTCATTATGAATGAGTCAGCCTATTCTTGAAACACAATAAAATTTCATCACACTTATACGGGGAGACAGTTTTTCCTGAGGTTTTATCTGTGTTCTTGTATCATACGTAAAAGTGTATGCTCTTCATTAGGTTTTGAAAAAGTTATTCAACCTGATATTGCCAACTTAGTCGGAAAAGTTAATTTTATCGTGCAGAAGCAAGCAGCGGAATAAATTTACTCATTAAAACCTCATTTGCACTTGCGATATTGGCCTGTTTCCATACTTTGTCTCAATGTGTAGAGAAGCAAAGGAGGCAGCTATTTAAAAATAAAATTATTAATGTATCTTCTTAGTCCTTAAATGTGCTCGATCGAATGTATCATTTTGGCATCATTCGGGAAATATAATATTTCCATCAACATAGAATAACATTTGTTCTTTCAACTGAAATGAAGATAAATAACCAATGAAAAATATGTGGCTAAAACAACAACCAATATATGCGCATAGTTGGCTATGTTAACAAATATACATATCGACATATTTATTTATGCGAAAGCATAATTAAACCGTAAATATAATGTTTTCGAACTCGGCTTATCGTAGTAGCTTTTGCTGGTAAGAAATGAAGTTGCCTAATATTTATCGCGGTTGTGAAAACTTCATTACAATCACTATGAATTTCATTGCGCCTAAAACAGCTTACCGTCTTGTAATTAGGCCCGGTGCACACATACGGTTTTTTCAGCTCAGGCGCCGGTCTGAAGTACACAGCATTAGTGGTAGAATTCACTCATAAGTACGGCACCGCCGGAGCTCGAAAAACCGTTTGTGTGCACCGGACCTTATGTTTTCATATTTCGCGATAAACAGAGCTATACCACAGCACAGACCAACAAGACAAATCACTTCATCGTTTGCGGGAATCGCGTCTCTCCGACCTTGAGAAATATAACGACATAACCACACTTTCTTCTTCCCCAAAACAGCTGTCAAATTGAATACTTTATTTTGGAATATCTAAAATCGAAATGTAAAAACGGATTTGTCGGGATTCAGGAATCACAAAATCAAAATCAGACTAAGATTTTTCGATGAAACCATTTGAAAAGCAAATTTCCAATACCAAAGCGAGTGTTTTGTCACATCTTAAACTCCTGTAGAAGAACTCGGTTGGAGTAAATGAGAATTTTGGAAAATTGTTATGGAAAACCCGTTTACCTTAATCAGAGAATCTTTGTAGTTTCACATCAAATGAGATTCATTTCAATATAAAATCAAACTATGAATAGACCAACTTTGTTCGATTCCAATCCTAGTGTTTGTGCAATCATATACAATTTTATTAGACATCCCATCGTTTTAATTGAATAATGGAGGTTGTAATGCTTTTACTTCAGTTGCGATTCCTTTATATTATATGAAATGAACATTATCAACGAGTCCACCTAAGTTCGATTCCAATTCTTGTTGTATAATTAAAACATAAAATGAGGACTGTCATCATATAATAGAACCTCAAAGATGACTAAACAATTGATTTGGTTGTAAAAAACTGTTTGGATTACATTCTGAAATGGAACAGATACGAAATTATTCATCAATAAATAGTATGAAAAATTCATTTCAGTTTGTTGACATATTTATAACCTCTTCAAGCGAGTCCGAAAGCGGCGAGAGTGACGTAATCCTATTCCTGCAATCTGATTGGCACCCCAAAGCACCCCAAACGCCTGCTAAAATTCTGATTAGCTCGATTCAGGGTCATATCTGCGTTGACATAGATTTCCTAAATGAATGACGCGAGTGGTTCATCTGGTTAGTCTGTGGCTATACTCCACCACTGAAATGAAGTCAGCCCAGTCGGTTGACCATGAAAGGTTGCCAAATTCCCCTCTGTTACATTGTATTATTGGATATTCTTGGAAAGCACTGACGCGAAGTCGGCAGCTTTTTGCGCGCATGTTCAGATTCGTTGCTAAAGTGGACATCTTTTCACGTACTGACCCCGCCAAACGCACTTATCTTCCTGATGGAAAGGTTTGGGGATCTTCTTTTCATATGGACCTAATGAAATTCTACATGAACCTTCAAGCTATCATTTTTCAATCAAGTACTAGATTTCCATTCCTCTCAATCTGTATTTTTTGGATTATTGTGTTAACGGGTGGCCTGACGACTGATCGTAACACAAGAACTTCCGAAATATTCAACTCCTATTCGTACAGTTAGTTTGGACCTTAATCACGAAGGATAAACTCGGGAATGAGTTAAATCCATCCAATGATTCCACAGATATACCCATTCAGAATTTTATTTTCCCAATATTTCCAAAAATACAGATTATATCGAATTGAACTCCAGTACTTTATCGCAGAATGTTAGTTCGAAGATTCATACAGAATTAAATGGGGACAACAGGATAAGAAGATAACAGAGTATTGAATATTCGAAAAAAATTTTTTTTCAAATTGTTCTAATAATACGATAGTCACGAAATTTTGCACAAAGTTGTCCTTTATCATCTTTAAACTAGCTGCAAAGTCTCATCATGATTGAATCAGTATTCCTTGAGTTATACCATTGAGTATTAAACATACTCAATTATACCATATACATACCATTAATACTTAATGGTTATATCGAAAAAACAACGATATCGAGAAGAAATTTCACATATGTTTTCCGCATATCTCCAAAACTAATAGCCGTATCGAATTTAAATTTACTACACTGCTGTGGAATATGAAGCTTAAGATATGAGCATAATTGTTCCCTAATACGATAAATTGTTTCTGAAAAAAAAATTTTGAAGATTTTTTTAAAATTAAGTTACTATACGATCCTAACGAAATTCTGCTCAAAGTTGCGCGTTGTTATACTCTAAGTAACTGCCGAGTTTCAATCTAATCGCTTCAGTCTTTTCTGAAATATCAGGAAAATAACCTCAAAACTAGAAATGGCTTCAACTCCGAAACCATTTGGCTGATTTGGCTCATTAACGAACTTAACCGGCGCATTCCAATGCGCGACCTAATCTGAAAGTTTCAAGTCGGCAGCTGGCTCCGTTCGAAAGTTATCGTGTCATCGGCCGGCTGGCCGGACAGAGTCGATTTTGATACCGGATTCGTCATCAGTGAGTCCAACCTAGTCGTTTGTGACCATTTTCGGCCCAAATGCGAAAATTACATAGATTTGTACAAAACGATAGCTCGCTGTTCCCCTAGAACATGCGCACTAAAACACAAAATTTGACATATTTTCACCCAATATCTCCGACGATTAGAATCGGAATAGACTGAAATTCTGTTCAAGATCTGTGCAAAAGTTTTCCTAAATCTGAAGGATAGTTTTGGAAAATTTCGCAAATTGCATAAGTAGTTCCCGAAATATACAGGTGATAACCTCAAAATTTCAAATCACTGTAATTCCGAAACATTAACAAAATTAAAAGTCTGATGCGTGACCTACCCTGAAAGTTTCAAGTCACTAACTCTGTCTAGTCGACAGTTATCGACATTTGCACCTCATTTCGACGAAACGATTATGTGTTTCCCAAAACGAGGTAAAAACTTGATAAGTCCCAACCCACACCTACCACATCACAACCACAAAACTGTGGCCGATATGTCGCAGGTATCGACCACAATTGTGCGACAACTTTGCCGTGCGGCACCGTGCGTGTTAGAATACATGCAAAAAGCATCGAAACTTGGTAGTTAATTGTAGCGTATTGAAGGGCAACTAATTACAAAATTTTGTTGGGATAGTATGGTAAGTGGAGAAAAATTCAAATTTTTCATGAAAAAAAAAATTGTTTCAAAAACTATTGATCTTATTCCGACGAAAATTCATGCGTACCTTAAACCCTACATTTCACAAGAGTTTCCCAATTCAGTTCCATCCAAAATTAACTTGCAGATATTGGGAAAAAAATATTGCAAAATTGTATTTTTCCACGCTATCTTCGATATTTCCTCAAATAATACTAATCTAACCTTTGTAAAACCTGGTAGCTAGTTTAAACATTGATCCACAACTTCGTGCAAAATTTCGTGATGTCAGTAAATATTTAATCCCATCGAATATGTTGCTTTGCTTTGGTCAGATTTTTCATCTCCGCTTCAGGTGAAAATTTAAAATTAAATTATTTATTTTCATAATGAAGCAGAGAATCACTGTCCCATTATTTTCTGGAATATGCTAGACAACACTTTTTGCTATCATGTTCTAGAAACATAATTATGTCAAAATGTCTGTAATTATGGAACATCGTTGCCATAAATATCTTACGGAATATGCCAGACTTGAATAGTTTGAAAGTTTCTTGGCGATCACTTTAATTATTTGATTTTTCTTGATGGCAGATCAAAGAGCTGGATGACAGGCATAAACAGCTGATGGTCCATTGGGTGGGTGAAGGTAGTAGTGTCATAATTTGTCTTGCAAGGGACCCAGCACCATTATCTGATAACTCGCCCGTTAATCCTTCCTCTGTGTACATTTCCTATGATTATGGAGATACATATGTCGAAAAAATCGATGAGTTCAAGTTGGCTGATGGAAATCTATCAACGCTGGAAAAGTTCTACAACCATCCCAGATACAACACTCATGTAAGAAATCTTAATGTATTATTATTTTAGCGTATTTTTTCACCTTACTTAAAAAAAAAAGAAATTTCTGGTTGTTAGTTCCTCACAATTAGTTATTATGTTTTTTTCCAGTTCGTATTTGCTGACATCAAGCATAAAACTATTTTTGTCACTTCGGATTATGGAAAAACTGTTACGAGGAAAGAACTTGAATTCTCCCCATCCGATATTTTATTCCATGAGTACTATCCAAATACATTTTTTGTCCATGACAAAAATGATCCAGAAATGAAAGTAAGTATTTTTTTTATTTTAATTCGTTATCAACTATAAATTATCAGTTTTGACGGTTTTAAAAATATACTTTGCCCTATCAACTCCATTTATAGGAATATGGTGAAGAGTCATTTAGGGTAACTTTGTCCATCGCATATTTGCTTAAAAAATAAACCCTCTCATAACATTTCAATCCGAAGAACAAAGTGGGTTAAAGTTAGCGGGCAGACTGAAAAACCAGTTATTTCAGTTGATTTTTAGGAGCTGGCTCAAAGTTACACGACCTTGGGGGATAACTTTGGCCCACCTTAATTTTTTTAAATAATTGTTACGAAATCCGAACCAAGTAATTATCATATGAGAAGATTGTAGCTGATAGAACATTTCTTTTTCTAAGACTCCTTAATTTTTTCTCGAATATGGATATGAGCATTATTTAAATGTATTCATTTAGTTCCTATTTTACCAAGATGATTCAATTATTGATTTTTATTGCCAGGCGAATCGATGATTATGTTGTTTTAGACCAAAATGCGATTATGTTATTTTGGACCAAAATGAGTTGAGTACCGTAATCCATCATCCTTGAAGGCCAGTTCGGTACAAAATGTTCATGTCAGTTATGAAACTCGAGCAGGTTTGAAGCTAAATAACAAAAGACTAATTAGTGAATGGTTGAAATCCGCCCATTGATTTCGTTTATATACATAATACCTGATTCTTTAAGAGCAAACATTACCACGTGGTGTTGAATTACGACTAGGCAACACTGCCACATTCAAGTTTCATTAAACCTCGTTAATATCTCTAGGTCAGGCACCTGCATCGTACATGGTTTAACGTTGCCAATAGCCGCGTGAAATCCTAGAATTCGTAGGAATGTCGGCGTTTTTAGAAGAAAACGAAGTGTCGTTCTGCAGGCGTCACCGAGTATTTTTTGGAATTTTTTTTTGTGATGTACTTAATTCTTTTGTGAGGATCCGCAATTTCAGTTATTTTCTCATTTTTCACTCTATTTCAGTTTTTATTTTCCAGAAAATTCTTGAATATAAAAAAGTGACAGCATTGCGCATTCTCACGATTCTTTACAACCATTTGCCCCAAAAAAAAATTTTTTAAAAAGAAAAACTCTGGCCCCCAGTAGCCCCCCCTTATATTCGAGGTATTGTTTGCTCTTCTGCTGAAATTTACACCCGTTGTGATGAAATGATTACGCTCCTGTTTCCCACGACAAGCACACACATAAGAAGTTTTGAAATTAGCATCCGCTTTGGAATCGTTGCATAGCACATCAGAACAAATTTGACATAGGAAAGATCTCTTGAAAACGATTCCATATTATGAAATGGTAATATAAAAATATTTTTCTACAATTTTTCAGGTCTATTTAACTGAAGATTTCGGGAATACTTTTAGTCTATCTAGAGTTTTCGTAATGCAGTTACATTGGTTGAAAGATTCCAATGATAATCAGCAACTTGTAGAATACAGACTGGAACCTTCCAAAGCTGGAACTATAATGTATTCTAATAACATGTTCAAAAAACCCCCAATTTCAATATATGCCACAAAAGTAAAGGATATTTATATTAAAGATTCCTATATATTCACAACCAAGGAAGGAGATAATGTAAGTAACATATCGATGTAGTTCAGCTCTAGAAACTTATATTGTGCATAATTAGTATCATTGTAAATTATTATACAATGTAAGTATTAGTATTGGTGATGATTTGTGGTTGAAGAAAATATTAACTTACCAAGGTTTTCTCTTGATGATTTTTATCAGTATTGGAGAAAAATTTAATTACTATTTCCCCTTGATTAGCTACCTATCATTAATTTTTTATCAACCCAAATTAATTATCTCACATTCAATTCTCAAATCTGTAATCAATGTGTCAAAAAATTCTGCTTATCAGGAACTCTGATAATTGCTCTTGGTTTATGTCTAGGTATATTTTTCCTGGCGAGTGAATGGAGAATAAAACAACATTAACATTTATGATAGAATAATTAAATCTTCCTTATGGATAATTCACAAAAGGATGAAATCACAAAATCCGTGCTTTTTTTCTGAGAGCATATGGAGAAAAAAATCGTTTTTATCTTTTTGAATGTATTATTTCACAGATTATCCGAAATATTTTGAAGTTTCGATATGTTTGCCACAGAACACATCTGTGTTTCACAGAACACATCTGTGTTTCACAGAACACATCTGTGTTTCTATATTTATTTTATTCTGTTTGCAGCAGCAGCACGTTCACTCACCATCCTGGACACAAGTGTCTTTTTTATATGTCTGTGATAATAGACTCTGTTATTGATTTCAAGAAACATTTACTATCTATCCAAATGTAGAGATAACTTCTTGACTATTACCTACTCATAAAAAAAAACGAGCAGCAATGTTACAGAACGCTATTAACCTCCCTTGCTAATATGAATTTGAAACTACATAGCTGCATGTATTTTCATAAACAAACTCGACATTTTCTCCGTCTTTAGACAGTCTACATTTATTGTCTATCCAAATGTGGACATATCTTCTCAACTATTACCTACTCACAAAAAAAAACAACGCTATTAACCTTCCTTGCTAATATGAATTCTAAACTAAATAGCTGCATGTATTTTCATAAAGTAACTCAACTTTTTGTCTGTCTTTAGACAGTCTACATTTACTATCTATCGAAATGTAGACACATCTTCTTAACTATCACCTACTCACCAAAAAAGAAAAACTAGCAGCAATATTAGATAAGGCTATTAACCTTCCTTGCTTATATGAATTTGAAACTATATATTTGCATGTATTTTCATAAACTAACTCGACGTTTTCTCTGTCTTTAGACAGTCTCAACATTTTTATAAGTTTATGTATAATAAATAACATAATCACAAGGACGAATATCCGTCGATAAATCAACAAATATTCCCCCTTGATCAGAGCTAATCATCCAATCAACCAAAACACCTACACCGAAGAAGCGGATCCAAGTAGAATGACTACAGCTGTTTCACAATTATTATTGATCGTCAGGTCAACTTAACTTGGATCCAAGTTAAGTTGACCAATTTTATTATTGATTGATCAATAATAATTGTGAAACAGCTGTAGTCATTCTACTTGGATCCGCTTCTTCGGTGTAGGTGTTTTGGTTGATTGGATGATTAGCTCTGATCAAGGGGGAATATTTGTTGATTTATCGACGGATATTCGTCCTTGTGATTATGTTATTTATTATTACTGGAGCTCTTTCTTCTCCGTGAAACCAATTCCTATCTTTATGTATAATCATGTTATTTTAGAAGATCAGTTACCTCTTAAGGTTGATTTTACAGCAATAAGAAGAGAAAGCATACGTAAAAAAAACGCCTGTTCATTGTTGTTTTATTGAATTTACTTGAGGTCTCACCTTGTTATATTGAATCAATTTGATAATATGATTTTCAGGAAAATGTGGATCTCTATGTGTCATACAAATTTGGGCCACAAAAAAAATGTATATTTGATACACAGCTTGAAAAGAAAAGTTACTTTGTAGTGGACGTTACTGAAAATAGAGCTTTGGTAGCAGTTAGTCATGGAAAGACTGTGTCTCATTTATATGTATCAGACAATCTGGATGGAAAACTAGGACAAGTTGAATTTATCCTGTCCCTCGAAGATGTGCTTTGCTATTTCCCTAATAATACTTGGCACGAAACATTGATGCAGTAAGTAATTCTATATACTAATATATTCCGTTATTAATTCATACGTAGCTGTTTTGGTTCCATTTGAAGAATCCATTAATCATTAGTTGACTACCGTGAACCTCACAAACTGAAAGGCTCAGCTGTAGTTGTATTTTATATAAATAAAGATTACAGAACTAGAACCCATACCGGCAAGTTTACACATACTTGAGGGAAGTAAATAAAGTATAATAATAAAAAAGAGGTGCTCATTCCTTGAATACCACCTTTGATTATTTCTGAAATTACCGATTCCTGTTGGCATAATTTTTCCATGTGCCCTGTGCGAGGCTATACATTTACTGTCTGATGCTGTCTGTAAAATATCGTGTTAGAACCAATAGGTCATAAAAATTGATGTTATTTATACTTCATACATTTTAATAAAGTTAATGGAAGGATTCGGAATAAATAACATAATCACAAGGACGAATATCCGTCGATAAATCAACAAATATTCCCCCTTGATCAGAGCTAATCACCCAATCAACCAAAACACCTACACCGAAGAAGCGGATCCAAGTAGAATGACTACAGCTGTTTCACAATTGTTATTGATCGTCAGGTCAACTTAACTTGGATAAACCGCAGAGTGTTCTCTCGATACTTGTTACCTTTCAGAGGGATCGCTGCAGTATACAACTTACAGCGCGCCATCTGCCAGGAGCATCTTGCTTGATTCGGAATAAGTTGCACTCGTGAAATATTATGGTCAATATTTATTCGGCGAAACGTTAAAATTTTTTTACATATTTTCATCAAGGATTCTGAGGTTCTCTTTTGTTACATACCTAATTACTACGACCTTTATGTGGAGGGGACAACGTAGCCTAGTTATCTGACAGGAAAATGTCGTAGCGGTCATTAACGTGGCAGCACTGTGTGCGAGCGCCCTTATACCTGGAAATTGCAATGATTTCAATAGCTAGAGTGCGTTTTCATTTTCATCGAACTGATTAATCAGTGTATCTCGCTTTCCCTTCTTCTGTTCTCCATCAAACAAGAGAGATAGAGGTTAATCGATTAATCATTTCGATGGAAATAAAAATGCACCCCTATTTGGCTTCATATCAATAATAATATTTTTTTCTATCTCCCTCTATTGCACTTGGTTTGTTATGAAGGAATGAATATTGTTCCTCTTGTACTTTCAAACATTCTTGGAACTAACCGATATTTTTTTCCACTAAGCTTTAAAAGGTAGTAACTCGTTTTTTTGTTCAGGCTTATGGCTGAAGATACTTTCGCTGATGTTTACAAAGTTGAAGGCCTTTCTGGGATCTACATCGCTTCAAGGGTGGTGAATAAACCGAAAGGATTGAATCTTGGTCCTCAGAATCTAGGTTCGGTTATTACGTTTGATCATGGTGCTACATGGAGATTAATTCGAGCACCACAAAGGGACAATGAAGGACAACTTATCAGCTGCGATATCCACAAAAACTGTTCTTTGCACCTCAGTCAAAAATTCAGTTTTCTATATCCTGACACAAAAACGATCAGTATTCTTTCTAGTAAATCTGCCCCAGGGTTATTGGTAGCAACAGGAGTTATCGGTAATTCGTTAAAGGTAAGAACATACTTTTTTGGATTGAACAATAGATTGAACTCACTTGACTGAGAAGCCATGTTGAAATAACTATTTGAGTTCACTGTGGATAGAATACTGACGCAGAAAGTGTAAGTGGATAAGAGATTAGTTACACACTGTTTCGTTATACTTTTTTGCGGTTATATTAATTTGTTTTCGGCTATATTCGAGCTTTTTCACTTCCAAAAAAGAAATCTCTTATGTGAGGTGTTTTTTTTGATTCTTAATCGCTTTTGAAACACGGGAGACACCTAATGTGTAATCATAATAGTTGTGTCACAGCTTTTGGCACTCATGGTTCGTGAAATGAAACAGTACTCCAGATTCTAAATTGGACTTTTGTTGCTGGAAATATGTTCAGAGTCATGCAGATGTCTCTATTGCAGTCTATATTAGAGATCTTCGGAAATTATACCATTTCGTTCATTTAGTCTTCTCAGATATTCATATCTGACAACAGTTGATCTTTAATTGGTGTGAAATTTTATCTTCATTGAGACCATAATGCAGTTTTCGGTAAACCCGCAAGATTTCCCGTTGCGAAGCTATAAGTAAGACATTCACACCATTGTAAGCAGTGTGAGTTCCTGAACAAAAAATATGAAGGCCAACATAGGCGGTCTCTCTTTGTTTGGAAGATATGGGCCCCCAAAGTTCCAAATTGTTGCATTTTCAGATCCTTTTTTCCGGCATAAAAAGGATCTCTCACTTCTCAAATCTAGTTCATAAATCATCTTAGAGCCTTCAACCAACGAATAGCGACACTTTCTTTCAAGAATATTCATTATTTAAAGGAAGAAAAGTGAAAATATTAGACAACCACTTAACCTATATTTCTACGAAATACTTATCAATGTTAAAGCGGAGCTTGGCAACAGGGTCTTTTCATCGCTGGCCAACGTATTATGACCGAAGAGTAGTTGCTGGCGGGAAATATGAAATGATGGGCAGTTGAATGATATGATTGTAAGGAAAATGCTTATGTCACTGAAGAAGAGGTGGTTATTCTAACATCAAAACAAAATCATTGAGAATATTTGTTTAAGGTTTCACTCTCGATATTTTCGTTTGAACTTTCTTTCTATCCCCTTCAAAATAGGGAGGTTGTTATCTACTTCGTTTTTTGTTGTGTCTTCGAGATGGTCCCAGTTTAGAATAAGATTCAGGGTATTCCAATAAAATGGGTTTTATAATAACCTCGATTTCATTGGAAATCTGGGAAGGGCGCGACCTATCACATATGAAAAAAATGTACGTTGAAATATATATCAGGGTGTATTCTCATTCTATTACTATGTGTTTCAACCTTGTCGATTTCATTAGAAACGAATTCTCCTATTGGAAGATTTAGAGTATCGCAGTAAACAGTAAGAACTAAGAAAATATTTCATTTTTCTCGCCAGCAATAATCTCATTCACGAATACGCACGATGGCACGATTCTGACCGAGAAAATTCGCGCCATTGCCAAACTTCACTTTTAGACTGAGTCTAAATCAGAAGGAATAGAGGTTAAGTGGTTGTCCAGTAATTTCATTGTTTTTTCATTAAACATTGATTATTCTTGAAAAAAAGTGTTGCTTATTGTTGGTTGAAGGTTCAAAAGTGGTTTGTGAACTATACAGATGAAGTGAGAGATCGTTATTATGGTGGAAAAAGGGATCTGAAAAGGACTCATTTTGGAACTTTGGGGGCCCATATCTTCCAAATTAAGGGAGACCGCCTAAGTTCGATTTCAGATTTTTTATTCAGAAAAACACACTGCGTACAATGATGTAAATATCTTTTTAATATCTCGGCGACGGGAAATCTTGCGGGTTTACCCAGTTTTCAAATGTTCCTGTTGGTATGTATACATGTAGTTATTCAGATGTACAAAATATAAAATTCAATGATTATTTTCGTTAACTCCCAGTGAACCAGTAACCTAGGTAATTTCATATATTCTGCTTCTGGAAATGATAAATTCAAACTCGATTATCAACTCATCAGAGGCTTTCGTAAACTCGATGCCAACGTCGTTCCAGACTACATGTAAGGTTTGTTCGCACTGCTGTAAGAAACAAGTATCGGATCAAAAGTCATGCGGTTCAACCGCCTTCGCACAGTGATATCTGACCGGTTTCAAACCAAGAGTATGTTCGTATGCACATCTGTGACTGTCATCTGATAGGCAGACCTGTCAGCGGATACTGTTCAAGCAAAGTGTCAGAAGTGTGCGCACGCGAAGCAGTGACAATCGATATTTAACTGGGGTTTCCAGGGTTTCAGGTAGTATGACGTCATGTTTTCATAAGTCTGTCACACAAATCACGATCTATCATCGTGGCATCAGTCATTTGAGATGTTCGCACAGACAGGTTGGAATCTATCAGAAACTGGGCTGTTTGAGACATTCATACTGGTTTGGAAACTATCACAAACTTGTTGGAGATTTGCTGTGTGAACAAACCTGCAGTCTATGGGACAGACTAAACAGAGGTGACTTTCCGAACATCTGTCTCGTAGTCTGATTTGATTTCAACTGTCCTCATTTTTCTGTGACTCAGAACAGAAAATATTACCTAAGGAGTTATTGAAGGCTCTATCCGTCAATTTAGGCTAACCACTTTAGTCACCAGTAAAGTTCTCAAAGGACCTATTCGTTTTAGTTGATATCTCTTATGCCACTATAATGGCATCCATAATATAGTAAAGAATGTTTTAGGGTCACTATGCTGTTTATGTCAGCAATGATGCTGGATGGTCATGGCGACAAACATTGAAAGAACTTTATTTCTTCAATATGGGAGATCACGGAGGATTGTTAACTGCTGTTAAATATTATAAAAGTAGAGGAGAGACAAAACATATCTTATATTCTACTGATGAAGGGGAAACTTGGAAACAAACAGATTTCTATAAGGAAAACCTTAGATTATATGGATTGATGACTGAACCTGGCGAAAATACCACTGTCTTTACTATGTTTGGGTCTTTGCCAGACTATCATAAGTGGATTATAATCAAGTTAGATCTTTTGAAAGCTTTTCAGTACAACTGCACCAAAGTGAGTATTGTTCGAGATTTATTTTTTCATACAACTGATAGCTTGTTGGTTGAAGAAAATAATTTTGAACTCATTTCAAATGACACCATATAAATATTCTTGTTACTAGAGAAAAAAAGGATTTAATTTCTTAGAGTGTATCACACTTGATAATTCGACATAGCAAACTAACATAAAATGTTGTGGTAATGAGATTAGATGTACCTTCATATGTCTAATATTTTCAATTCGAGTATCCATTGCAATATGTGTTTCAATTCGATTATCCGACATTTCTTCACGAACTGAATTAAATGCATTTTTTTGATATTCAAATCGCTAATATATATATATATATATATATATATATATATATATATATATATATATATATTACAAATTATATTAGTTCACTAACAGTCGTACTATAAATGTGTGTAGTTTTAAGGGATATCGACTGAAACGAGGTAGATTTTGGTACTCTTTATTTCTTGCCTAGCTTTCGGAAAACTTTGTTTCCATCATCAGGGCCAAAAATGTTGAGGTTATTCCTCAGTAGTTGTAAAAACACTTAAAAACATTGAGACAAACAATTACAAGACGAAGTGGTCAATTTTTAAAACGCAATAAGTTATGTTGATGTAAATTTAACCTTAAATATTTTGATCACAGAGTATTCATATCAGTCCATAGATTGTTTTGTTTTCATATTGTTCTTCTCTGACTTATTGCAATGCTCTTTGTGTTATACGTTGATATCTTAACATTCTCCTCCTTTAAACAATTTTTGATTTTATTAGTCAAATCTCTTATATTTGGCAGGGAACCGTATTTTGTGTTTTCTGGCTCTCTGTTTTCATTATCTCCCCCTTCAGGTGGTTTTGGTTCAGGTTTAGGTTGGTCTGGATTGAACCAAAACCACCTAAAGGGGGAGATAAAGAAAACAGAGAGCCAGAAAATCTTATATTTGGCAGGGAACCGTATTTTGTGTTTTCTGGCTCTCTGTTTTCATTATCTCCCCCTTCAGGTGGTTTTGGTTCAGGTTTAGGTTGGTCTGGATTGAACCAAAACCACCTAAAGGGGGAGATAAAGAAAACAGAGAGCCAGAAAACACAAAATACGGTTCCCTGCCAAATATAAGAGATTTGACTAATAAAATCAAAAATTGTTTAAAGGAGGAGAATGTTAAGATAGCAACGTATAACACAAAGAGCATTGCAAGATTATACAGTAGAATAAAAGATCAAACACCAACACTACTAAGATCAAATGTGGTCTATAAAATGAATTGTGCCGATTGTGAGTGCACATATGTTGGACACACATCCCAGTGGCTAAAAAGTAGGCTGGCCTTACATAAAAGCGACATCACAAAGAACAACCAGCGATGTGCTCTAACCACACATGCGGTGGAGAATGGACATAGGATTGACTTCGATAGTACAGAGATAGTGGCAACTCAAGAAAAATATAACAAAAGACTGATACTAGAGATGATTAACATAAGGAACCAGAAAAACCCAATAAATAAAAAGAGCGACGTACAGAAACTGAGCAATGTGTATACTTATCTACTCACATACCCTAACATTAAAGAACAAAATTTTTATGATGGACCGTTGGATGAATAAGTCAGAGAAGAACAATATGAAAACAAAACAATCTATGGACTGATATGAATACTCTGTGATCAAAATATTTAAGGTTAAATTTACATCAACATAACTTATTGCGTTTTAAAAATTGACCACTTCGTCTTGTAATTGTTTGTCTCAATGTTTTTAAGTGTTTTTACAACTACTGAGGAATAACCTCAACATTTTTGGCCCTGATGATGGAAACAAAGTTTTCCGAAAGCTAGGCAAGAAATAAAGAGTACCAAAATCTACCTCGTTTCAGTCGATATCCCTTAAAACTACACATATTACAAATTATATATATATATATATATCTATTCTTTTGAGAACGAGCATTACATTCAATCGCTAATAATTAGAAAAGACAACCAATTCGGAATTTATTCCGTCACTCGCACGAATCATATGAATGAGAATATTCCATACCATGTTGTATGAAACAGCCTGGAGGTAATCCGAAACCGAAACACGATGTCGTTGTAAATCCTTAGAATATGCAATTTTCAATACTGGAGATAAGACTCATATTCTGTTTTTATAAATTTTTGTCGAATGAATTCCATGAGATAAATCCCATTAATGAATCATGTTAAAATTCCAGTTAATTGTGATTTAATATGGTAATGAAACAAATAGGTCTCTTGAATGAATTTTTTTCATTATTGGAATCAAATATTCTATCGGTAAGACCACTGGAAAACTTTAACTGCCATCAAAAATTTCAATTTTTAACGAAAAAATTCTCTTTTAAATTTGGTTACGCATGTCGGTTGCTTAAACGGACGAATCTTCCCGGTTTTCGTGACGTATGAGGATATATCTACTCTCTCCTGGTGTCGTGTACTTTTCTCTCTAGCTAGCCAATAGGCAGCGTCGGGCTGTATCGATCGGTGACCCGTACCATAACGAGTGACGTGGAGGCAATCTGACGCGTTTCTCCCGCTTCGACCTTGAATCTTGGTTTGGCCATTTTTAATAACGAATCATTCAAAATTCGCGAACTGTTAAAGTGTGTGATAGCATACATTATGATTTTGTATCGATATAGAATGAAAAAAACATAAAAATATGATCATTTGCGTTACATGCAAGAGACCTATTGATTTCGACAAAACCGAATTTAAATCTGCGAATGTATCATAAAGAAAAAACATTGGTCAGCATGCTCTCTATTTAATGGGGGTTTTTCCTTTAAACGAAAATGCAAAAATTTTTATGAAAAACCTTTAGAACATCACATTTCAAACATATAATTTCAATATTATTTTAAAAAAAAATGTTTGATCACCTAAAACTGAAAAATAAAATTGGAATTTGCATTTAAGGGATTTGTTTTGAGTGCACGATATGGCAACGTCGAATTCAGCTTTCTCGGGAAGAAAAGGACGTCAAATGTGTTACTTTGCTTAGGAAAACAGAGATAGCTATACTTAAATCTGGTTAGAGTAGAAGACAACGACCAAGGAATAGAAAAAAAGAGCACAGACTGTCATACTGTAATATTACTGACAAATCGCAAACGGAAATTGTTTGGTTATATTAACAAAGAACACGTGTGTACCACAGTATAGGAATAAATATTTCATTATTCTATAGCAGAAAAAGCTATTCTACTAAACACCGTTGTCACTTCGTGCATGCCTGACAAATCCCAAACCCCAATTTTGAAATCTGATTTTAAATACTTTCTGGATGTAATTTGGGGAAATGATGAATCAAACTCATGATAATTATGTTCAAATTTGCATTTGCAGTAATAACCCAAATTCAGGAAAAACCCCCATTAAAGCAGCTGCTTTCTTGTTACATCTGATTTACGATCATATTCCCATTATCCCAAAACTATGATTATGACATAATTACCCTTCTTTTGGAGGAGCCTCTCTGAACCCTGTCAATGAAAGTGGAACCTTAGTGACGTCTCGGTTTTAATAGATGGCGTTGTGTGTAAAACTAAAAAAATTGTGATGACATGGAACTAATTTCATCGAAACAAACTGATTATAAATTATTGACGCGAAAAAAAAAACAAAAAAAATTGGAGTGGAAAGTTTTCGCTAACTTCACGCTTCATTAATAACAAGAGTAAATTATTCGAAAACTGAAAATTAAATTAACTTAAAAGAACACATTGGTTACTGAACATAGGCATTACATTTTTTTTTAACCAGAAAGTTTTGCTGTTGAGTGTGAAGGTGGCACTAAATGATATGAATCATAAAAAAATAAAATAAAAACATCTACTGAAGATATATCGAAATTTTTTCAACAGAACACACTGGAACAAATTAGGTACTGATTTTTGGCACTGAAATTTTTCCGCAACTTGAAATTTTTGGTGGGGAGTGTGAAGTTGGCACCAAATCATAGAAAAGCAAATAACTAAAAAACTATGATGGTGCCTGAAAAGTTTTTACGGAACAAATAGGTTACTAAATATTGAGCGTATTTTCAGGATTTCTTCTAACATTTCGCTAACTTCACTCGGCCATCACCAACTACTCTGATAAAAAAGGATAGGAAGTCAATGCCATATATGCAGGTCTTACGATGTCATGACGTGAGACTCTGTCTCTGTCATTTCATGCAAGCTGAAAATTATTGATCCAACTGACACATTTCTCAATGCTTCCGCTCATGGCAAATGACTGTTTCTTTTTTATTTATTTATTTATTCATGTACCCAGACATCACATAAATATACACAGTACATCCCATTTGGAAATAAAAACATAAAATAATCATAGTTTGAAAATAGTTTCACTAAATCAATTCGACAGAGGTAACACAGCAGACTTAAAGAGGTCATACAGAGGTAATATGAAGAGCCCTACTCTTGAATGCAGCAAACAAGTCAAGATCAGTAGACAAGCTATTCAACTGCGCAGGTACACGGTGTAAGAAAAAGTTTCTTCGATAATTAGTGCGCAGAGTTTCCTGGTAGAAAATGAATGTGCTCTGGGTGTTAACACATGGGGCGAAAAAGTTGAATCTGCTCAAAACCATTTTTTTCTTTTAATAGTTCAAGTATCTTCAATTCAATTTTTTCGACCAGAGTGACATAGTCAAGGCTGAAATTGGGTCAAATATTGGAATATTGAAAGACAAAAAGGAAACTCAAGTTGGCATGATGACAGTCGGAAATCTATTTGATGGACCAAAACGAGGCTCAGCTGATCAACTGCTCTTAAGGCAGCTAACTGTTATTTTCATGTTGTATGAAGTATAAGCTGCCGCATAATCTATATTCTGTTTGCATAAAATGACTTGTTCAAAAGTGACGCTACCTCCTTATCTGTTATTTGCTTCATCTCAGAATAATCTGCAGTAACCTCAATTTTTTTTTCATACTGAAAGTACAACTTAGTAATCATTTGATGTTTTCAAGGATGACTACAAATCATGGTCTCCTAGTCAAAGTGAATCTGGTCGAAGTTATGTTCCCTGCATTATGGGTCAACAAAGAAACTACCAGAGAAGAATGCCACATTCAAACTGTTATAATGGTCTAGACTATGATGCTCCAATCTCCATGGAACCTTGTAACTGTGATATTTTGGATTATGAATGGTGAGTGTTATACATAATTTTTTAGGTTTTTTCTGGGTTTTTACTCACAATATTTGAAACAGAACAATTAAAAATTATATAAAATTGTTTTTTTATGGAAAACGCCCTTGCAGATTGCAGGACTGAACAATTGGTCGATTACAGTTTCTTGGAAAACAGATTGCCTAATGAATAATAAAGGATTTTTCAACAAGAACTTTGTTTTTGAAAACAAAATAAAGCAAAGTATTTAGTGGAAAATGAATAAAAATTTTATTGTATTACAAAGAGAAAAGTTCGGCAATTATGAATGAAAAATGATATCTGACAAATGTCCACCACGACCACGCTGACAGACGTTGATTCTTTCATCAAAATTTTTAATCACTTTTTGGCAAGATGGAGGGTCTATTTCGTTAATGACATCACGGATTTTGAGTTTTAAGGCTGCAATCGATTCAATTGGCTCCATATAAACTCTGTCTTTAACATAGCCCCACAAAAAATAATCCAGTAGTGTTAAATCACACGATCTGGCCGGCCACTTAACAGCTGAATTTCGCTAAATTATGCGATCGGGAAATTTGGTTTGCAATAAATTGATCGTTTCATTGGCTGTGTGACATGTGGCACCTTCTTGTTGAAACCACATTTCAGTGACATCCATGTCATCAATAATAGGCCAAAATTCAGCGGTCTCAGAAGGACGTTTATGTTGTCCGAAAATATCACGAATTTTACGAAATGTAACTTTAACAGAACGATCATTTTCATAGTGGATTTGAATTATTTTAATGCGATTTTCGAGCGAAATTGAATTCATTGTAACAATTGCCAAAGCATATACTGCGAATACGTCAAAAAACTAAATGTCAAAACTGTCATGTGGTGCCGGTGTTACCACATTGAAAAACAAATTCTTGTTGAAAAACCCTTTACAAACGTTAAACAAAGTGAATTGTGACATTTCAGAGTACAAATCTGATTCTTTCATCAGACAAACGAGAACATTTTTAGAATTATTTTCTTTCGATTTTTCGTTTTGTGAGCTTTTGTCAAATTGACATTTTTAAGAAATCGCAGCAAAACAAATTCACGTGGTTCGAAAGTTTTTGAATTCTACCCCTTTGTGAGTGAATTCAGCCAGGCAGGGTCCATTTCTACAGATCAATGAGCAAAATTTCTCTCTCCATTTACCAAAATGCCTGCGGACTCTCTAATTTTTTTTTTTGCGAATGATCTGGTTCTGACATCAGTATTTTTGTATTGTCCCAATCTATCATGTGATTCCCAATGGTCAAACATACATGGTTCGCTATTTGGGATTTTTGTATGTCTCTATTCGTTAGGATGTTTTTGTGCTATCATTTTCTGATATTTAACAGTCGGGATATTGCCTCTGTTTATGTCTTTTCACAAATACAAGGATACATGTAACACAATTTTTTGATTTTTGTTTCTCATTAATAGGTTAGGTTTTTGTTAGTGTGGATCTGAAATAATTTTTTTTATTTGAAAACTGTTCTTATATTGAATTGAGCACCAATTGATTTTTTCTGAAAGGCTATGCACATAGGTAATCACATTCAATAAATTGGATTGTTCATGATGGTTGTTCTTGTTGATTTCGTCGAGAATCAGAAGAAGATTTTTTGTCTAAATTTCAATAGGTTCTATTTATAAATTCTCTAGGATATCCATTTGCTTCAAGAAATGATTTTATTTCATATTGATACATTATAAACAAATGAGGCCTTAGCTACCGTAACTATAAACATGGTTATAACTTCCTTGGGAGTTATACTAGGTAGTTATAATACTCCCTCTAAGGTATTTACAGAATAAAACCGACAATTGTAGAATTTTCCAGTTCGTGAAAGCCAATCCATTTGTATCATTATAAATTCTCATTAATTTTGATATTGACCACATACTTCACGCTATAAGAAAAATAAATCAATTCACTAGAATCTTGAAGGATAAATACATACCATGTCTCGAAACTAGACCAATATCATATTTTCACTCATATTTTTGGTTCCAATACGGTTAACTTTCAGCCGCTGCCGCAATTTGTCATATTCTAGTCAATTGTGCATTCCTGTTTATGTAGTGTCAAGTGCCAGAAGCCTGGAGATGACCGCCTTGACATGGAGAATGCGAGGAATATAGTTTTATCAATATTAAGTGTTAGTGAACTACCATCCACCCATCTTTTCAACCTGTACATAGCTATCTCTGCCCTTTCCTTTGTTGACTCCCAATTCGTACCACTGACAATCACTGCTGTGTCGTCAGCAAAACAATGAACATTGCCCTCATCAACCAGTGCCAAGATTCCATTCACATATATATTGAAGAACAGCGGAGCCAACACTATGCCCTGCGGAACACCAAACTCGACCATCGGTGGCTCACTTGTTTTATCTTGTATTTTAACACATTGTTTTCTATTTCTGAAGTAGGATCCGAACAAGTCATTAGCAAGACCCCTTATTCCTATGTTATAGAATCTGTCAAGCAGAATTTGATGATTCACAATGATGATGATGATACCAATGACTTTTCTCCCCCGATCGAGATTCAGTATAATTTCGCTAGTTACTTTACATAATGCATCTTCAGTGTTTGTGCTTTGTCTGAACCCAAATTGATTTGGATTTAATAGTTTGATTTCTTCTTAAAAAGCTAATAACTTAGATCTCATACATTTTTCCACCAGCTTACTGATTACTCTTTATATACTGGTATAACTATGGCACTTTTAAGTATGTCTGTAAATACCCCAGTACTAAAAATGTATCTCTTGGTTATTTGCTGTTTCCCTTCCATATAAGATAAGAGATGGGGGTGACATTACATATAGAGAGCCAAATGGAATAAATTCGATAACGAATAAATGAGGGGGTGTTAGGAAAAACGCTCGGACACGTCGATTTGTAATTTTAAATGCGCATAGTTTTCAAGAAAATAAAATTATTTAGGGTGTTCCATGCGACGGTGGCCTATACCAACTTTTTTATTTCAAATGTAACCCCCCGTATGTTATTTATTTTTTGGATTCTTCAGAAAATTCTAGACATAATTCATGTACAATGTCCTATACCTATCTTCAACTTTTTCGGAAATATTAAGTGTTTTCAGAAATGTTGAGTAACGTTAGGAGACAATTCTACACCAGATTAGCATGTTGCCAAGACGTTCGCGGCGAGCATTTTGAACATTTCCTACATTGACATTAATGTTTTTTTTTTGTTTTTTTTTTTTAATTATTAAGAAATAATCAGTATTACTTATTAGGTTTTAAGTGTAATGTACCGAATTTGTGAAATAAAATAATTATTTTTATTCAAAACGTTGATTTTTGAACTAAATCTGAAAACACTTAATATTTCCGAAATAGTTAAAGATAAGTATAGGACATAGTGCATGAATTGTGTCTAGAATTCTTAGAAGAATCCAAAAAATAAATAGGGGGTTTGCATTTGAAATAAGAAAGTTGGTATTGGCCACGGTCACATGGAACACCCTATATAATATTATTTTCTTGAAAAATATGCGCATTTAAAATTACAAATCGACGTGTCCGAGCGTTTTTCCCAACACGCCCTCATTTATTCGTTATCGAATTTATTCCATTTGGCTGTTACACTCTGTATGTTTGAAATCGGGAGAAACTGATCGTTTCAAAAACTCAATTATATACAGGTATCCCAGAAAAGTTATAATTATTATTATATTTTAGCATTGTTGAAGTTGAATTTGCAGAAAAGCTTTCTGTGGCCATTTTGATATATTTAATTTTTTAGTGATTTTGGCTTTGTTCGAACAAGTAAACATGGGCATTGCATAAGGAATAAAACCGTTCTAATTGATCCTTACAAAGTACCTGAAAATTGCACCCCAGGAAAATTCTACAATAGAACTAAAGGGTACAGAAAAATACAAGGAGATCTATGCAAAGCTGGTTTTGAAAAACACTATTTACCCGATCAAGTACCATGTCCATTTATCGAAGTAGATGATTTCCTTCTATTTGCTCAGCGAGAAAGAATATCTCGTTTCAATCTTGTCACTAGAAAGTTAGAGGAGTTGCCAGTTAAGAACTTGAAGAATGTTATTGCAATTGATTTTGACATGAAGAATAACTGCGTCTTCTGGGCTGATATAGCTTTGGATCTTATTGGAAGACAGTGTTTGAGTAATGGTAGTGTCCCTGAAATAATGGTGTCAAGTGATTTAGCCTCAATTGAGGGAATGGCGTTCGACTGGATTTCTAACACACTTTATTTCGTTGACGGAATGAGAGCGAAAATTGAATTGATCAGAACCGACATTCACCATAGTGGAAGAATGAGACGAACAATTTTAGGGCCGGACACCTTGAAGAAACCACGAGGTAATTATATAGAATTAAAAAATACTTGTTGTTGCCTATTTATTTATTTTTATTCATTTATTAGAAGCAGGTAAGAATTATTCATACCGTTCAGATATGGACTACTACATTTTACAGTTTAAAGTATATCTCCAGTAACTAGGGACCTACATCAATCATATAAACATCTAATATATTCAGGAGTGCGTTCAAATGCTTTACCCGGTAGACAAAAATCGCACGGTAGGATTTTTCTTGGTTGTGCTTGGTTGTAGCCGTTGACTAGAAGATTCATCTGAACGATGTGGGGTAAATGTCAAATTTCATCTTATCTTACTTAACCCCAAAAAAATTATATTTTGGCAAGGCAAAAATGCATATACAAGTCTCAGAGGAAGAAATATATATTTCTTTCTCTGAGATACAACCAGTTCGAGAGTTAACAACTATTAAATCTGATTTTGAAATTGTAAACATAACCCAAACGTCTCACTCCTGTCATTATAAACTGCAAAGCGCATGCGGGTCAATTTCTACCCATGTTCGGGCTGGGTTGGACGGTTGGACGCCCGGTAAAGTTTCTCCCAAGCATCTGAACGACCTAACCATTTGTCAGACGTAATCGCGCCCGGCGTCACACGGGTAGCATCTGAACGCACCCCAGATATGTAATTATTGCACTTATTATTGTTTTTGTTGCCAAATCTCCTAGGTTTCTAGAACGCAATATGATTGTACGAGCCTTACTTATTTGAATATATTTTGCGAATCTCGGAAACTGCTCTAACGATAGAAAAGGATTCAAATATACCGATGATTTTACCAAAGAATTTCATAATCTGATTCCTTCAAGAATTTTAAAATTTAACCATAGAACACATAGATTATTCTATATCCTGTACCCGCACAAACATGTTATGCTATAGACAGGGCTGTCATATTAAAAGTATCTTCGTTTTCTTTGAGTAACTAAGTTACTTTGAAGTATCTAAGTTACTGTGTCTCAGTTGTTGTGGTATTAAAGATACCCAAAATTATTTTGGATGCCGAAAAGTATTCCAGATACCGAAAAGGGACTTGGATACTGGAAAAATCTCAGAAACTGAAAAGGATCTTAGATACTGATAAGTATCTTATAGATCCTGAGGAGTTATTTTCTTAACAAAAAGTATATGAAAAGTATCTTGGATACCAAAAAGTATCTCAGATACCTAGAAGGATCTCAGATACCAAAAAGCATCTCAAATATCAAAAAGGATTTTAGAGACTGAAAGGAATCTTAGATACCAAGAAGCATCTTATGGGTATTGCTAGAAAAGTTCTTTTAGACAAGCTACGATGCGTTTGAATCAATGATCTAAATAAGTACCTGCAGCGTACTTAGGGTTGTAAGTTTCAATGTTTTCAATCTTATATTAATATTCAGAGTAAAATTTTGTTTTATTCTGAAATCTGAAAATATGTGCATAAACTATTATCTTTGATGAGTTTCAGTCTCTTTTCTATTGATCATTCATTATTTTTTTGGAAGTGTTTTTTTAGAGGGGGTTTCATTTATGTAAGTTTAGTAATAATTTCAATTATCTTTAATCTTAGCGCCAAACAAATTAGAGAATACAAATTCTCCTGTTTCCTAAACCAATTGAATCCGAACAACATTACTTTATCTAATACGTTGTAAACCCCTTAATAATAATATGATAATTATCTCAATTCCTTTCATAGAAGACTAACTGGATACTTTATCAGAAAGGAACCTATCTATCTACTATGTAGATACTTTGCCGTAGAATCTTCGACATCTCTTGTTTTACTAAGCTTACTACATAATGACATTTCATTGATTTTTGTTGAATTTCATATAATTATTCGATATATGTTATAGTAGTTAGCAAGTAATTGTAAATCTCAGATATACTATGCACTTCATTTTTGTTGTTACATCCGAAAATAATTCTCCTGGAGCTGGAACTTTTCAAATAATGCTGATTGTTTCAATGTTTCGCCAAGAATCTGTAGAAAAAAACATAGCACCCTCTCAAGAAAAATTAACAGTTACACAAAAAATGCATAATAATAATCTAATTCTTTGTACAAAATTTTGCTGATATTGAGTATGTAATATGTAATAAAAGTTCCTCCATGTTTTCTAACCTCTAAAAATATAGCAGAGGACTACTTCAGTCAGGAGCTGAACTTTTCTTTTTCGAACAATTTTCAGGTATTGCCTTGCATCCTAAACATGGCTATCTATTTTGGACTGATTGGTCAGCTGAAAATCCTTCGGTCAACCGCGCCGACCTCGATGGAATGCATATTAAACCACTGTTTAAAAAACCTATAGTAGAATGGCCTAATGGTATCACTATTGATTACATCGCTGAAAGAATCTACTGGGTGGATGCGAAACAAGACTATATAGCCTCAGCAGATCTGCATGGGGATGATATGAAATATGTTATTAAAGGCGATGAGGTCGTTTCACATCCCTTTGCAGTTGCTGTATTCAAAAATACCATGTTTTGGGATGACTGGAAGAGAATCTCCATTTTTGCTGCAGATAAAGATAGTACAATTGGTAAGTTCATGGAGAACGAATGAGAATAATATTTTTTATTAGATATAACAATTTTTTATCGAAATTGGACATCTTTTTATGTCATTTTTTGGATCCTTTTTCCTTCACTTATGAATTATTAATTGAAGTAATGATGTTTTAAATTACAATCTAATACAGTTTGTGTAAACCTTACTTAGACAGTTGATTGTCAAACTGGTATTTCAAATGTTCCCCTTCTAACGATTTAGTTGTTTTCAAGAAATTGGTTCAAAACTATTGAATCTCAATCAGTTTGGGATTTAGCTTTAGAATAATTGATTGATGATTGATAAACCTTTGGATTTGTTTGAACCATTTTTCATAGCACAGTTTGCAACAGATTCGCTTTTTTCTCAGATTAATTGTGCTAGTATTTGGTACAGTAAAACATCCTGGGGGAGATCGATGTTTATGGTTCCAAAATGGAGTCAGGATTGATTTCCTACTGGGTCGTATTATTTTAAAAATACTCTGGAACTTCCAAGGAAGACGCTCTATAGCTTATTGATTACTTTGATCTTTCTTTCACCCAATAGAATCGAAAATTCGTCCAAACTTTTCATTTTCAGCATAGATCTATGCTCAAAATACACCTTACTGAGGTTATAGAGTGTGGTCCAACGAAAACCTAAGAGCAAACACTACCATGTGCAGGTAAATTACAGCTTTGCGCAATTCGGCATCACAGCCACATTCACGTTTCATCAAACCTCGTTAATACCTCAAGGTCAGGCATCTGCCTACTGTCTGCATGCTTTAACGTTGCCAATAGCCTCGAGAAATATTAGAATTCGGAGAAATTCCGACGTTAATAGGAGATAACAGGGTGTCATTGTGCTGGCTTAGTTTTTGAAAAAATTTTTGGGGATGTACTTGATTCTTTTGTGAGAATGCGCAATGTTATTTACTTCTCCATCTTTCACTCCATTTCAGTTTTATTTTACCGATAATTCTTGAATATAAAAAAGAAGCAACATTTCGCATTCCAACAATTTTTTTTAACCATTCGCATCCACAAAATTTTTTGAGAAAAACGAACTCTGGTTTCCAAAAGTCACCCCGCTATATACGAGGCATCCCCGTAACTGCAACCTCCTAACGGGGGTAAACACAACCCCTTGATTTTGAATAGGGATGGGGGTGCTCCAGTACCTCATTTTGAGATCTTATCAAGTACTATCTGATCCTCAAATTTTGCTTCAACATTTCCATCGATAACGAAATGACAGCTAAAATAGTGGAAGAGTACTTACTTTTACTTAAGGGCAAATAGTACTGTCGACGGATAAATTGCGGCTTCGTGGATGTCGGCAACACAGCCGCATTAAGGTTTCAAAAATCCTCAGTTATATATTAAGGTCAGGCACCTGCAGCACGGTCTGCATGCTTTAACGGCGCCAATAGCCACGAGAAATATTACGAATGCGTGAAATTACGACGTTAATAGGGGAAAATGGGTTGTCGTTCTGTAGGCTTCAGTGATTATTTTTAATAATAATAATAATAATTTATTCCATTTTTCCATATACATAAAATATAGGACCTATAGGGGGCTATATTGCCCGTACATAGGATGGCCCTTACAAACCAAAATAAACTAAAATACAATCCTTTTTTACTTTTTATACCCATTTATGTGATCCCGGTTTCTGTGTTTATTTCATTGTCCTTTCATATTTTTATTTCAATTATGTGTCTTTAGGTCCTTCTATCACAAAAACATCATTCCCGTATCCCATTGACTCACTATTCAACCTTTACTTGTCTTATCACCTTTTTTACTTGCTTTTTTAATACTTTATTTTCAACACTTGCGTTCTTTAGACTATTTGGTAAAACGTTAAAATACTTTCTTGCATATCTTATATAACTCATCTTTCCTTTAGTTATTGTATTTCTTGGCACTTCAACACTTCTATTTCTTGTATTTACCGGATAATTGCTATATTCCATCTTCAATTTACTGTATTGATGTACTATTGCATTTATTGCAAATACCTGCTTAATTTTTATTGGGTTATTGTGATCATGTTCTTGTATGCCTATTATTTTGAGTATTCTGCCTTGTAAACGTTCCAATGGTTCTAGTGCTGTCTTATATAATCCTCCCCAACCAATCACGACATACACTGCTATGCTATGGAATAAACCGTAATACAACTGCAGTAGTTGGTTTTTTGATAATACCTGCTTTAATCTGTGGAACACATATAGTAGATACTTTAATCTATTCACTGTTTTTGAAATATGGACGTCCCATTTTAAGTTGCAGTCATATGTAAGGCCTAGATATTTGTAGTTGGTCACTCTATTAAGGTTTTGACTGTTTATGTTAACTGTTATATCTTCCGGGACTGATACTTTTTTTAAAAAAACGAACTCTGGCCCCCAAAAGTCACCCTCTTATATTGGAGGTATGGTTTGCTCTTAACAACATAACTACTGAATACTGTTGAAATGTGTCGAATGAGAATAAATTCTCAAGATGAATTTCACATAGCCTCTTTCACTATTTTTGCTGTTATATCATTATCGATGGATATTTTGAAACGAAATCCATACGATCAAAATCAGTTATCGCAGCAACTCTCGTCACTATTCAAAAACAAGGGGTTGAGCTCACCCACGTTAGGGGGTTGAAGTTACGGGGATGAAAAACGCTGAAAAGTTGTTCCCCTTGAATCAGAAATTGACGGGTCCAAGCGATTTTCCACATTTTAAAGTCGGAAAATCGAGGTGCTAAGTTTTCGGTGGACCACCCTGTATACATCTAGCGTCGAAAAATTTCGTTCTATAGCATATTTGTTGGTATCTTCCTTCTTGCAACCAGAAAAGTCGTGTTCATTTTGTTTCAAAATAAGGTTCACTCAGATTTACACCTTTTACAAGCAGGCCTTGTTTAGAGGATAATAATAATAAAAACAAAGCTTTATTTTCGTTGCCAATCAGTGTTTTGGGTATTTGAGCTGGACAGTCCTTGTGTTGTATCCAGCTTCAGCTTTTCTCTATACTATATGTCATTTGCCCTGAAACTTCCTCTCCATGATTTCCTCATCTTCATCTCAACAGTACTTCTTAAAGCTCTCTTTTGCTGTATGAATATTTGATACAGACTTGATGTGGTTCCATAGAACCTCAATCCATATATCTTTTTTGCTTCAAGTCGCGTTATATCCCATTTTTAAAGATGAAAATGTCAAGATACTGTCCGAGAAAAGTTGCACCTCCTTCCAACAATAAAGAAGATCCAGATGTTCCGAGTTCTACTGGCGTATCAAATGAGGTAGCATGCGTTGTCTTAACTGCCCAACAATACCACATGCTGGTAAATTACGGCTTCGGCAACACAGCCACATTTAAGTTACATTAAACCTTGTTAATACTTCAAGGTCAGGCACCTACCCTCTGTCTGCATGCTTTAACGTTGCAAATAGCTGCGAGAAATATTAGAATTCGTAGAAATTTCGTCGTTAATAGGTGAAAACGGGGTGTCGTTCTGCAGGCTTTCAGTGATTATTTTTTAAGTTTTTTTTGGGATGTACTTGATTCTTTTGTGAGAATGCGCAATGTCGTGTTTGAAGAAACGAACTCTGGCCTCCAATTGTCACCCCTTTATATTAAAGGTATTGTTTGCTCTTAACCAAAACTGCTTGTGTCTTCTCAGCATTTAGTGTTGATCTGTTTCCTCCAAACCATTCATTTGTCTCTTTGAAGTACTGTGTGCATTGCCAACTCTGAACCAGGGAGTGATTTGGCCCTGATTCGGATGATGGTATCATCTGCATATTTTACAACCTTTTTGTAACTTTTTCTGCTGTTCTTTCCTGGCCATCTTGTAACTTTCCATTGTTTGCTTGATCTCCTCTTTCTTCCAAAGTCATCTGTGAAAATAATGAAAAGTATACACTGCCCTACGGAACTTCAAGCTTCAATGACTTTGGGTCGAAGTAAACAAACTCTCCTTTGATGTTTATGTACACTACTTGCGTACGATTTGACTGGTGTAATTTCATCAAGTTTTGAGCTGTGTTTCTGATTCCCTATTGCTCGAGTTTATGGTAGAGATAGTTTGGATAAAAGCTGTCAAATGCCTTTGTCAGATATAAGGATAACCCAATTGCTATTGGGTGCTATGAATTTTCTAGTGTTTGTAATATCTATTTTGAACAATTCCCAAATATTTGAGCATGAGGGGACTGTACATAAAAGGTTACTTTACCTGATATTAAATGAACCCCCACTTAAAAGTCCTGAAGTTATCAAGATATTCGATTTCAAGCACCTGTTCTAGAGAACAAGAGTGTAATTTTAAACTTTTGACTCGAAAATAATCTGAACTGATGACAAATTCATATAATTTTGTCTAGCCGTCTGTGCTCTGAGGTAATTTCTCAATAACTAACTCACCAAACACTGATCCAACTAGATTGAACCTTTATAGTTAGCTGTAAAATTTTGTGAGGGTCGTTATGTTTAAAAAAAATTATTTCTAAAATATCGTACAGATTCCAGTGAAATTTCACATTAACCTTCTAGGTTATTAACGGTTACAAAATTTTAGTTAGATTGGATATATATTTTTGGAAATTACAGGAAATTAATATTATTTCATGAATTCGAACTTCGGTAATAAGTTCCAAACAAGCTCTACTAATTTCATGTCTAGCTGTTGACGGTTATGGTTATCCAAATTGACAGATTATCCTTTGCCTATATGTCAGTTTGGATAACTGTAACTATGACCGGAGCATTTGGTCCATCACTTGAAATTAATTTATGTTTATGATGGGCTCCTGACCTGACTGTAAATAAGATAACTTCTTATAGAAATTATATTAAGAGACTCGATAACTGTAGAGTAACTTTGGGCTTGATTGCTTGTATTCTTTCATTATTGGAATCGATTATTATATCCATAAGAATGGATCTTCAAAATCGTTCCGTGACGTAACGTGTCTTATTCTTTCTCTCTCTCTCTCTCTCTCTTCTCATGTACCTCCCATTCTACCAAACCAAGAGACAGCGCCGGCTGTACCGATCGTAGAATCGTACTGTGACGTGAGACGTAGGAGGCGATCTACCGCGATTAACTGAATATGGACGTGCGTCTCGGTTTTACCATTGTTGATACAGAATTATTCAAAATTTGCGAATTCTGAAAGTATGGGATAGTATACTTTATGATATTTCGTGTAACATGCATGTGACCCATATTGTATTCCATTAGAAAAATATATTAATTTAAACTGTTTCAGCTGATCATCAAAATATCGAAGTTATTCAGGAAAAACTCGTGGGTCTAATGGATCTCAAAGTCTTTTCACATGGCATTCAAATAGGCAACAACACATGCACTCCGAACTCTTGTCCATACCTTTGTGTTGGCTCTCCTTCAAAGGAGGGACACACATGTCTTTGTCCTGATGGTATGATCCGATTAAATAACGATTGTCTTTGTCCTGGCAATGTTAAACCGTCTGTGAATGGCACATGTCCTAAACAGAGAGGAACTTGCGCCCCAGAACATTTCACCTGTGAGGATAATTCCTGCATCCCTACTGGATGGAGATGCGACGGAGAGCCGGATTGTGCTGATGGAAGCGATGAGGTGAATTGCAAGTCACAAAGCTGTCCAGAGTTCAATTTCATTTGTGGTGATGGTAAATGCATACCTCGTTTTTGGAAGTGAGTAAATGTAGGTCTAGGGGCAGAATTAGGATGTAAATTTCTAATTTTTTATCATTAATGGTCCACTGTGCGCTCATTAATTGTTCTGATAATAAAAACACAGAAAAAAAGAAAAAACTTGTGTCTATAATCTAAATATATAGAAGTGCAGATTTTATATGGTGGCATATCGAGGTATGATATGCCGCTTAACATGTCCTCTTTACAATGTTCGTCACTCAGAATATTTGAAACATTGGCGCGGTGTTCCATTTCTCTATTCAGGAAACAGATGTAAATCTTTTTTTGTATTATGCTCGAGAAAAAAAATATTTTCCTTTTTTTTCTGGGCATATCCAAATTTGTTTTTTTTAAATGGCAGCCTTTATTTTTCATCACTTTTTCTGTTTCTACATGAAATATGAAAGATACTTCATGTATTTCTTCACTTCGAAAATATAAACGGTTTCAGTGATATGCCCCCTGACATGTCTTTTTTCGAATATTCGTGACTCAGAATATTTGAAATCATCAAGTTGTGTCAAGTACTGTTGAATTTATTTTTGGTCGAATATTGTAGGTTGGTAACTCTCTCAAACAGTATACCTAAAATCGTGTGATATACAGTGCATGAAAAACAGCAATTCACATACTGGAAATAAAAATTAGCAGAAGCTTCCTTATTTAAAATGGAACACCCTACATTTTATCGATCCTTTAGAAGCACCAATAAAAACTTTACAAATTATAGGAAATGGTTTCACGGAGAAGAAAGAGCTCCAGTAGTAATAAATAACATAATCACAAGGACGAATGTCCGTCGATAAATCAACGAATATTCCCCCTTGATCAGAGCTAATCACCCAATCAACCAAAACACCTACACCGAAGAAGCGGATCCAAGGAGAATGACTACAGCTGTTTCACAATTGTTATTGATCGTCAAGTCAACTTAACTTGGATAAACCGCATTGGTTGATTGTGTGATTAGCTCTGATCAAGGGGGAATATTTGTTGATTTATCGACGAATATTCGTCCTTGTGATTATGTTATTTACAAATTATGTCCAGTATTCCTTATGGTTAAGTTCACTAGTTTTCCTTTAAACACCTGATTTCACGAAATATGGCAAATATTCATATTTATTCCCCATAATTTCGTTTGATTACTTAATATTTTTAACTTTGTTGGCCCGCTAGATCACCTGATTTAACAAAACTATTTTTTTTCTCATGGGGATACATGAAAAATATGGTTCACGTCGAGCCACCAACTTCTTTCGAAAATATGTAGTATAGAATAACAAATGCTGTTGGTATCTTTACGCCAGCTATCTTGCGCTGAGTGGAGCAGTGTTTTGAACATATACTCCATTCAAGAAAATGGAAGGCATGTTAAACAAATTACATAAATGTTTCAATATCAACTTTCTTCAAACCTTATATTGATGGATAGATGCCCTTTTTTGGACCGATCAATTGAGAGATAAGTGCAAAAAACCTAATTAGAGCAGGAGCCGGTATGGATCGCTTGCTCATTCAATCTCGAGAATTTTTTGAAAATAGGCCCTATCTCGTAAAATTCCTCCCAAAGCAGTCGAAATATCATAAGAATTTTTCTATTTCGAGTTCAATCTCGCCACGATTCACATAGTATTTTGAATATACAGTAGAATCCGTTTATTATGACGCCGTCTATATTGACCAACCGTTAAAAATGACGTGATTGCAGTGTGAAGTTTGGCATCCATATAAAGCTCCATATACTAGCGTTCGTATAAGATGACTTGGCTTATATAGACATGTCGTTTATTATGAACCAATTTGAAGAAATTATAGTGAGCGGTCACTATAACCGGACATAGTTTTCGCGAACCTACGTACCCCTATGCGATGTTTGATGTTTTCTAGACTCGCCTCTAGACGCGTGACTACTTGACTCGATACAGTCAATGAGCGATGTGTATTGACTTTTACTGGAAATGACCTCGTCGTAAAGCATTTACCATTGAAGAAAAAGGTGCAGACTAGAGAATCAAACTTCTCTCTCACGAAGGAACATGGGGTTAGTCATATAACATTCCGGAAAATATTAAGAAACTCTTAGCACAGAAAAAAAAAGCCAGGAGGAAATGGCAGCAAACACACTCTCCGGCAGACAAAAATACCCTAAATAGAATTACAAATAATTTGAAATTCAAAATGAAAGAAGCAAAGGAAAAATCTTTCAATGAATATGTTACCCACTTGAGCAGATATGATAACTCAGTGTGGAAAGCGGTCAAAAATTCAAATAAACCAAAAACCCAGATACCACCTCTGCTCAACCCACCAGGATCTACTCGACAATGGGCAAGAAGCGATAAAGAAAAAGCACATGTATTTGCAGAACACCTAGCAAAAGTCTTCACACCTAATAACAACGAACCGGATTATGATATAGAAAGAGAACTGCTAGAAATTCCATTGACAAAAACATCTATAAAGAAAATCACTGTAAAGGAAGTTAGCAACGAAATAAAAAACCTAAGCATACAAAAAGCTTCAGGGCTCGATCAGATAACACCAAAAATGATCGAAGAGTTACCGAAAACGGGAGGTGTGCTAATGACATATATATTCAATGCCATATTGAAACTGAATTATTGGCCAGAACAACTAAAAACTGCCGAAATTATACTCATACCTAAACCTGGTAAAGATCTTAACACCATCACATCTTACCGTCCAATCAGCTTGCTCCCTGTTATATCAAAAATTTTGGAAAAACTAGTGCTCCACAGAATAAATGCTGAACCAAAGATAGAGGAGTGTATACCGAAGCATCAATTCGGATTTCGCACAAATCACTCGACCATACAGCAAGTTCATAGAATAAATCATGAAATAAGCAAATCCTTGGAATCAAAACGATACTGTACATCTGCTTTTTTGGACGTGAGCCAAGCGTTTGATAAAGTCTGGCACCCTGGTTTGTTATAAATATAAAATCATGACATATCTGCCTGTATGCTACTACAAGCTGTTAAAATCTTACCTGAGTGAAAGGCAATTCAGAGTACGAGTTTGTGATGAGGTGTCAGACTACTTCCCTATAAAATCAGGTGTTCCCCAGGGAAGCGTTATTGGACCGTTATTGTACATCCTCTACACAGCAGATCTACCTACGAGTGATGATACTATGATGGGAACGTTTGCAGATGATACAGCCATCCTAGCTGTTGACGAAGACCCAAGAAATGCCACCAGTAAATTGCAGAATCACCTTAATATAATTCAAAATTGGCTCCAAAAATGGAGAATAAAAATTAATGAAACAAAATCTGTAAAAGTCAGTTTTACCTTACGCAGGGAAAAATGCCCTCCTGTATATATCAATGATATACAAATACCAGAGGCCCCAAGTACAAAATACTTGGGGATGCATTTAGATAAAAGACTCACATGGAAAGAACACGTAGTTAAAAAAAGGAAACAGATAAATCTAAAAATCCGAGAATTGTATTGGCTCATAGATAGAAAATCTAAATTGTCTATAGAAAACAAACTTCTTATCTACAAGACAGTTATAAAGCCTATATGGGTTTATGGTGTTGAACTCTGGGGATGCACCAGCAAATCAAACGCAGCTATAATTCAGAGGAGCTAATCAAAGACACTGGGAATAATAACGAATGCTCCATGGTACGTCTCTAACCAGACACTCCACGAAGACCTGGAAATTCCTTATGTGAAGGATGTCATAAGAGAAAAGAGTTCGAATCATCATAGCAAACTGGAAAGCCATCCCAACAATATACTACAACCTTTGTTACAACCACAGTATAGAAGACTCAAGAGGAACTGGCCAGCGGACCTTAAATAGAGTTACAAAGGTCTCTTTACTGGAGGAGACCTTATAATGATATGTTAGAGCCCTAGCTCCATAGTAAAAATTAGCTCATAGGATTCTGTATTCTGATTGCTAATAAACGTATTATAATGAAAAAAAAAATATTTTTAACAAGGACCAGAGTAAAGAATCGTTCAATTCGAATGTTCTGAAACCAAAGAGGAATTGGAAGTCACGACAAGAAAATGTCTATCAAGTGTAACTTCAGTGGTTTAAAACAAGGTTTAAAATCACATGAAACAAAGCAATACCTGTCAGCGGTCCTATATCACAGGTTTTTTCTCTCATTTTTCTATTAACGATCCCATTATGTAAAAAACATGGTGTACTCATTTGCATTTAAAAGTGAAGTCAGCAACTTGAAGATTCAAGGAAATACATATTCTGTGCTTTGAATTTTCATCATTTCAGTTAGCTGACGTCACTTTCGAATGCACATGAGAACACCATGTTATTTACATCATGAGTAATGCTAATTGTTCTGCGAGCTGGTTGAGTCGTTTCAAAGTTAGACGTAACATTGTATCAGGTAAAATTGCCGGTGCATCTTCGTACGTTAATCTTTTGTTCAGTGTGACCTGGTGTTTTTCCTTACTTTTTTGTAGATCTTTATGTTCGATTAGTGGTTCTTCTGTTAATCAAACTAAGTCCATACCAAACATTTGAAATCCCTAAATTTTTCAAAGATTATGCTTTATATGACATCCGGTTAGTATGACGTGTTTGTTACTTCCCTTCAATGTCATTATGAACGGATTATACTGTAGTATGAGAAAATTCTTCAGAAAAGAGCGCTACTTTGAGGAAATCTGGTGAACTTAACCGTAAGTAATACCAGGCGAAATTTGTAGAGCGTCTTTTGGTGTTTCTAGACTATATTTCATACCCTGTATGTTAAGGTGGATACTCATTCGAGCAAATGTGCGCGCACGCTGTTCGCGCACGCACGGATAGCATGCGTGAATGCCCAGTGTCCGTGCAAATTTGCTCAATGTGGACATGTCAACATGACAAACAATTAAATTCCTGCCGCACAGCTATTCGTGCGCACACATTCGCGCAAATGAATATCCACCTTTACAGTGCAATATACGATATATCTTTCGAAAGAGTAACCAATGTAAAATATTTGACCAAAAATAAATTCCAATAGGACTTGGCACAACTTAATAATTTCAAATACTTTGAGTGCCGAATATTTGGCGGAATATTTTCGAATCAAAAATATACAAATAGTATCTTCAATTTTTCATGTAGAAACATAAATAGTGATGAAAAATGAAGGTTACCATTCAAGAAAAAAACGTTGGGACCCGCCCAGAAAGTAAACAGCACCCTGGTAACATATTAGAAAAATTCCTATCTGTTTCCTGAACACCGCGCTCCTGTTGCAGGACGCTGTATATTGCGACCCCTACAAAAGTGGAATAATTCTCTGACAATTTGAAAAGATTTATAATCAATTGAGTCTACCTTGTGGTGCTAATCATAAGCATATTTACTTTCGAAATAAAAAATCTAGGATTTGATCCGACCAAATTGAAACTTAGTGGTTTTATACTTTAATAAACTCAGTCGGTAGGACATAAAAGTTTGAAAAATTCCACTCCTATAATTGAAGAATGTTAGGTGATAGTAATTTTCTTGCCAGATTACTACGTGGCCTTGTCGTTCTAAAAAAAATAAACATTTTTTCATCAATGTCTCCAAAAATAAACATCGGTTTGAATCGAAATTTGAAAATTTGTTTTTAAATATAAACCTCAAGATTTGTGCCAAATTTTATCGTCATCTGATAAATAGTTCCCGTAAACCTTAGTTCTTTTAACAGAAATTATAAAAAAATAGTTTCTTTACTAGTGAATCACTACGAAAATCTGCAAAAGTCGCACGCAAGTATTCTTCGACCAAATTCAAAGTTTCGAACTCATTGCATCAGTACTTCTAAATATATTCAAGAACTAACCTCAAAATTACAAATGGAATCTGAATCCAATCCGACAATTTCTTTTCCTTCGAAAGTTGGCGCACATACGGATTGACAGAATTGAATTTGACCACAGATTCTTCTTCAGGGAGTCAAATCTAATCGTTAGAGACCATTTTCAGTTCAAAATCGAAAGTTACAGACATTTAACGAACGATAACTCGCTGTAACATTGAACAGGCGCGTTAATACTTAATAAACCTATTTATTACAAGGCCTACCGATCGACTTAATAAAAGAAATGTAGTTTATACACCATTCACTTCTATAAATTCAAAAATTCAAAATTTCACTTCTATAATAATTGTATTTTAGGTTAATAATAATAAAATAATAATAGCGGATAACTACGCGATGTTGTCCGTTCTGCTTATAGGTGGTAGTAATTACGTATGTTACTCAACGAAACCATAGAATCCTTGGTAGAAATATGTGGGAATTGAACGTCTCGCCAAATTATTTTGACCTTTATATTTTACTGGTGCCAAGCTAGATCAGTTCTAGTTACGAAAACTTGATAAACCTATTCCAAGGCTTTCATTGAAGTGAATGAAGTATAGTTGAAAAATACCGACAAAATGCAAAATTGTAATTGAAGCTCTGAACCAGCTCTACAAATATTATCTGGTTTTTGAATTGTGTTTTTGGAAGTTAACATGTTGGCTGTCAGTTAACTTCTAAACTTCTTTAATATCTGGTTTCATTTATTGGTTTATTTTCTTGAATTCTCTTTTTTATTTTAGGTGTGATTATTCTAATGATTGCACTGATGGCTCAGATGAAGTTGATTGTCCAAAAATAAACTGTACCAAAGATCAATTCAGTTGTAGTAATGGTCGCTGCATATCGATGAGATGGAAATGTGACGGCCAAAATGATTGTAAAGACAATTCAGATGAATTGAATTGTAGTGCTGCTGAACCGGCTTCTTGTCTCAGTAAGTGTTACTCCTGGTATTAACATTTATGATTTCTCGTGTATAATATATCTAAGTAGTGAGGGATAGAAAAATTCAATTGTGAACTTTTAAACAGGTGATGAATTCAAATGCACTACTGGTGGTACAGTTTGCATTCCAAACACATGGAAATGTGATGGTGAACGTGACTGTAAAGATGGATCAGATGAGATAGGTTGCATCAACCAAACTCAATGTTCCGAAGATAGATTCTATTGTGGGCCTCCCTCCAATGCATGTATTTATAAAGCCTGGGTGTGTGATGGAGAAAAAGATTGTTTGGGTGGAAAAGACGAACTCAACTGTACTGAAGCAACCATCCCACAAAAGCCTATTATACCCGACCTGTTTCATGCTCAGGTAAGGAGATTATGGACAACTTCACCAGACTTATTCTTTTCATAGGTTATTATTTGCCAATCAAATTTTTTTTATCCTTTTTGTTACCATGCTGCCCCATGGACCTAGTGGTCAACCACAGTTCATATTTGCTCAAACTTTCTGCACCATCCTAGTTGATTACAGTTCGAGGTAACCTTAGTGTGTGCTCTATCTCTGAACTTCTACTTGACCTATTTTTGGGGGCTGTATAAACGATAAAATGAAGGACCTAGCACACCTCCCTGGGCACGCCTACCTCACTGGTTTAAATGCTTCCGAGGTCATATGGCTTAGTTAGATCTTAACAAAACTATTAATAATAATAAAAGATCTTTATTTTTGTAGGTTACAATCATAGAACATCTATTTATAGAATTCTAGTTGAATCAAATGTTGATAAATTAGCTTTTTATATCTTCTCAAATTTTCCTCCATCTGGATTCTTACTGGTAACGCATTGATGAATCTCAGGCATCTATATTATACTTGGATTTCTGTGCTTTTTAAGCGATGTTTGGGATAGGTGTAATTCTTATTTCTAATGTTATAAAGTTTCTTACTTTTATTTAGGTGTTGATCGAATTGGCTTCTATTTTTGTGAAGGTAGATGAGACATTCCTGTATATATGTATACAGGGTGATTCCGGAGGAGACCGTCAGATTTTCGGATAAGTTTACACAAGTCAAGACAGTCTCGAAACAATGTTTGGTTTATGGTTGGGGGTCTCTATTGAGAATATACAGGGTGATTTGTCCGATTCGACCGATACTTTTGTTGATAACTTTGGTATGGCTTATTCGATTTTAGAGAAATTTTCAGCGAAGTACAATATTGATGAGGACATTCATTTATTTCAATGTTTTTTTTTCGAAATGAGTGGTTGTTATTGTGATAATTCCAGGTTAATTGAGCAGGTTGAAAAAACACCCTGTACATCGCATTTCCAAAACTACGCTATCTGTTTACGATTCTACTATAATGAGTCATTATTTGAGAGTTTCTTATTTTTTTGGCACACTTCTAGTTTTCTGACAAAATTCCATCAAAAAAAGACAATGTCGAAATTTCGCTCCAATCGATTCTACTTTCATTGATAACTTTGGTATGGCTCATTCAATTTTGATGAAATTTGCAGTATAGAACAATCTGAATGAGTACATTCAATAATCGCAAAAGTCTCTCAAAATACAGTGTTGTAATTGTGATAATTTTAGAATTTCAGATTAATTGTGCAGTTGAAAAAAAACCCTGTACATTGCTTTTCCAAAAGTTTCTTATTCGTTTCAGATTCTACAATAATATGTCATCATTCAGAGGTTTTTAATTTCTTTGGCACACCTTCGGTTCTCCTAGAAAACATTTTTGAAGAAGATCATGATCGAAATTCGGCTCACAAGCAGTGAGAGTATTCCGCACTAGGTAGGAAAGCTGTATTGTCCAAGGATGCAAAGCAGTTCTTAAGTTCTAAAATATTCTTTTCAAATTCCAAATTCATATTTAATTGCTAATATTTTGTATGTAATCATTCAATGCAGAATATATTTAGAATTTGAAAAGAATATTTTAGAAGTGACGAACAACTTTGCATCCTTGGAATATACAGCTCTACTACCTAGTGCGGAATACTCTCACTGCTTGTGAGCAAAATTTCGATAATGCTCTTCTTCAACAATGTTTTCTAGGAAAACCGGAGGTGTGCCAAAAAAATCAAGAACCTCTGAGTGATGACATATCATTGTAGAATATGCAACGAATAAGAAAGTTTTGGAAAAGCAATGTACAGGGTGTTTTTTTTTTTCAACTGCACAATTAATCTGAAACTCTGAAATTATCACAATTACAACACTGTATTTTGAGAGATTGTTGTGATTATTTAATGTACTCTTTCAGATTGATCTACACTGCAAATTTCATCAAAATTGGATGCCAAATTTATCAATAAAAGTAGAATCGATTGGAGCGAAAGTTCGACATTATCATTTTTTGAAAAAATTTTCTCGGAAAACTAGAAGTGTGCCCAAAAAATTAGAAACTCTCAAATAATGACTTATTATAGTACAATCGTAAACAGATAGCGTAGTTTAGGAAACGCTATGTACAGGATGTTTTTCAACCTGCATAATTAATCTGGATTTATCACAACAACAGCCGCTTATTTTGAAAAAAAAAATTGAAATCAATGAATGTGTTCAACACTATTGTACTACGCGGAAAATTTCATTGAAATCGAATAAGCCATACCAAAGATATCAATAAAAGTAAAATCGGTCGAATCGGACAAATCACCCTGTATATTCTCAACAGAGACCCCCAACCATAAACCAAACAGTGTTCCGAGACTGTCTTGACTAGTGTCAACTTATCCCAAAATCTGACGGTCTCCTCAGGATCACCCTGTATATATTGCACGTATGGTAAGAAGTTTGTTCGCTCTGAAGATGCCATGGCCTGATAGAGTTCTATTCAACTCGAATAAGATGCGGAGGGCTCTCTCCTGAAACACAAACACCGACGAGATATCCCTGATTTATAAAAAATGATTCTAAATCTTAATGTTGCTTCTATTGTTGCATGGCAGATTTTCTTTATTGCGGGTCTACTCAGACATTTCGATACCACGCTTAGACCATAGATGGAGGATGCAACTTTCTTCAACACATTTTCGACATGGTATTCCAACTTCAGATTAGAGTCAATACACACTCCTTAGAGTTTGATCGCATCCTTTACTCTATATATTTCATCATTCAATTTGATGGTTTCCGGGTTCAGTATGTCAGAAAATCTATGGTCGCTCTGTCAAATCTCATATACATTGGGGTTCTGCATGATGAAAGTTTTATTTATCTATTGACCTTCTTTTGCCTGCCTAATATCTATAAACACGGATGTGCTGTATTTCTCTCCATCTATGTACATTTTTATTGTATCGATTTAAGCTTATTTTGGGAGGATTTCGCATCATTTTTTAGTTTTTTTTATGGGTTTTCACTCCCAATATCTGAAACAGAACTATTAAAAAATAAATAAAAATTGAACTATCGAAAATGAAATAAAATTTTTTTTTTAATAGTTCTATTTCAGATATTGGGAGTGAAAACCCATAAAGAAACTAAAAAAAACTTATTTATTGGTTGTATAGTTCCTTAGCATTGTTGGAAGGTTGATAGCAAAACCCCAAACTGACAATGTGTTATGTCCTTTATATTTGAACTATTCTATGGAATATTTATTTATATCAAAAAAACAAACATGGATAATGTGACAGATTATATAAATATTAATTTTATATGTAGATATTAAGACATGAACTGCGCCTTCACTTCGAAACTGTCAACAAAAGGTGGTAAAGATGTGAGACAGACAAAAGAAATTCCCCCACAAGTAGGAAGAGATCTGTGGGGCAAGGTAGGTTTGTCTCTGTATAGGTGGAAATTTTGGGGTGTTATTGCTCAGTCCATGTCTATATGTCTATGTCTTCATAGGACTTTCCAGGGACTGACAGGACACTTTTGAGATTACATATTGATTTCCTCTAGGATTCAATATCATTATCTACTTTTTAAATATTTGTTTCTTCGATCAGTGTAATGATGCTTCAAAATAACATTGAATAGGAGAATTCTGATATCTTTCTCTAGAAGTTCCTGAAATATTGTTTTTGTTTATTTTCGTCTATTTTGTTAATTAGTCACGTTCCTCTTTCTGCGGGATTCTCTGGTTGAAATATTGTAATGTTTCTAATCCTTACCTTCTTGGATACTTTTATTGGTTGTGTTGCATAGGCAAGACCAAGAGAGATGAAGTTGGTCTCCTTTCGAGGGATAGATAGTGAAGGGAGAAAAAAGTCTTTTGAAATATGGGTGGTGGCTGGCCCAAATCTTGTATTGCTTATTGTTTATTTTCTAAACATCCTTTTTGTTTTGGGCAGACTGTAAATCTACATATGACTGATTGAGGGTTCTTTTGTCGGCCTTCTCTTGGCATCATATTTTGCTCTCAATGACCTCGTTTATGAGTCGTGTGATCGCCATATCTCTTTCATCATGTTGCATTATATTAAATTAATTGTTTCTGACAGCTACTTCTTCATCTCAATTGGGCACTCCTTATGTAATTATTGTTAATATGTTCAATATTGTTTCTGCTAATCATTAGGTTTCTGTGAACTTCTGGAATAAGTTCTTGAGATATGATGTTGATTCTGAAGCAATACCTAGATTGAAATTGATCATAATAATTTAACAATGATATTAATCATATCTGAGCATATGTCAGCTGCCTGATGTGACCTAAGATGTGTGATTGCATTTTTAAAATGGTGTATTATTATGAATTTGAATGTGTGCAACGCATTTTATCAGTAGATGAGAAACTGTAATACAAAAATGATTTTATTTTCTTCAGAATGGTACATGCACAGAATGGATGTTCAAGTGCAGAAATGATAAATGCATCCCTTATTGGTGGAAATGTGATCACTCTGATGACTGTGGGGATGGTAGTGATGAACAAGGCTGTCAAAATTACGAACCTTCATTATCTCCAACTTCTACTCAGTCCACTTTGAGCCCAGCACCAAAATCTTGTGGCCAGAACCAATTTCAGTGTTCATCTGGTTCTTGTATATTGAGTAGTTGGCTATGCGATGGATATGAGGACTGTTTTGGAGGAGAAGATGAGGCTAACTGCTCTAGTACCTGTGATCACAAGCACTTTAGGTGCAGGAAAGATGGCAGTTGTATTGCGGTATTCAAGTCGATTCCATCTTGCTTGATCATAGACTAACTATATTCATTTTTAGAAAGAAATGGTATGCGACCACAAGAAAGACTGCCCTGACGGCACAGATGAACTGAATTGTGACCTCCATTTACCCAAGATTCCAGAGGTACCAAGCTGTGCAGTTGGTCTGTTTCCTTGCGACGGAAGGCTTTGTCTTCCCTTGTCTTTGTTGTGCGATGGTCGAATTGATTGTGTGGATGGTTTTGATGAACTGAATTGTACTAATGCCACAAAAGTTTATCAAGTGAGTATTTATCTTGTTAAACAATCAGAAGGTATATTCTTTACCTACTGGAAGTGATACATATACTCCATTCACTTTTATAAAGTATCCTGGTTTGCCATGACATCCTGACAGATTTCACCGTGTATATTTTGAAAATGTTAGGTTATAGTCATTTTCCTGTCAGATAACTACACAACGTTGTCCTCTCTACAAAGAGGTCGTAGTAATTACTTATTTTTCAAAATGTCAATCTATATTTGGAAAGTAGTGAATTTGAGAAAATATTAAGTGAATTCAATAATTCCAAAGACCAGGCGAATGTTGGAGAAACTTTTTCTCTGTTAATATTGGAAACCTTCACGTATGTAAACATGGTTGGAAGATTCAGTAATGCTTTTTTCTTGTACAGAAATCAAGAATCGAGTGTTTTGGAATTTTACTGAAAAATGATGGATAGAGTAGTCCTTTACTTCGAATTCCCTACTTTTCTAAATTCTCAAGAAATAAGCCTACAGAAGTCATTTAAATACCTTGTTGCACAACTTGAAATATTCCAGTATGAAAATGTAGTAGTACTTCGAATCCTGTGTCACAGTTAACCAACTAACTCCATTTACAAAGGTCTTGGGAATGATACATACACTGGATTGAGATCAAGATATTTCTAAACTGGGATGCAGCTTAGCTTCAGTCTGTTATCTTTGGGTGTAATGACAAGATATCTGGATAACTTCTCCATGAAAACTATCTATCATACAGTACTCGAGTCAAAAGCAAGATATGGAATTTTGTTTTATGGACATACTTTGAAGTCAACTCAAATACTCAATTCCCAGAAAAAAGCAATTCCTAAAATATTAGAAAAAATAGCATTGAATGAGTTATTGTATAATTCATGTTATTTTCGTGCATACATATTCAATGTTCTGCCAACATAGAATATACCAAGTTCATTTTCAATGTACTACTTCCTATCGAAACAATTCCACGAAATAAATAACTTTTGAAATTATCCGTTAAGGAATTTGTTCAATTCAAACATGACTACCTACTTAAGTAAGGCTCAATACAATACAATCAAAGCGAAATGTTTATTTATTAGTTTATTATGGCTGAAGCTGAATTGTTATTGAAAGAGAGTAGAAATTGGCAACCTCACGTCGAATTATTGTGACATTGTCGATATGTCAGGAGCGCCAACCTACCTTGGTTTTAGTTACAAAAACATGATAGACCTAAATCATGGCCAACTTTATAAAAGTGAATGGAGTATATGTACGCTTATTTGAAGAGAGGTGGCAATATGTCACTTGTTTTTGCGCGTATCTCCTAGGGGAACAGCGTGCTATGGTTTTGTCCAAATGTCTGTAATTTTCGATGATTGAGCCGAAAATGGTCTCAAGCGCCTAGATTGGACTCACTGATGACGAATCCGATGTCAAAATCGATTCTATCCGGCCGGCCTGCAGTGGACACGATAACTGTCGAACGAAGTGAGCTAGTAACTTTAAACTTTCAGGGTAGGTCGCGCATTGGAATGCCGCGGTTAAGTTCGTTAATGGGCCAAATCCGTCGAATAGTTTCGGAGTTACAGCCACTTGAAATTTTGAAGATATTTATTTTTTATTTCAGAAACTACTTGAGCGATTGGATTCAAACTTGGCAATTAGGTGGAGTGTAACGACGCGCAACTTTGAGCCAAATTTTGTAAGGATCATACTGTCAGTAAATTAAAAAAAAACTTTTTTCCAAAAAATTTTTTTTTCGGACACCATTTATCATATCCGAAAAAAATTCCACTCAGACTTTGAGCTTCATATTTCACAGCAGTGTAGCAAATTTCAGTTCGATATGATCATAAGTTTTGGAGATATCGGGAAGAAATATGTCGAATTTCGAGGTTTTCTTCTCGATATCGTTGTTTTTTTCGGTATAACTCAAGAAATACTGATTCAATCCTGATAAAACTTCGCAGCTAGTTTGAAGATGCTGAAAGACAACTTCATGCAGAATTTCGTAATGATCGTGTCATCAGATCAATTTGAAAAAAAAATTCTGTGATTTTCTTATCATATCATCCTCATTAAATTCTGTATGGACCTTCGAACGGTAATTTTTCGATGAAGTACTGGATTTCAATTCGATCTGATTTGTATTTTTGGAAATATTGGGAAAATAAAATTTTGAATGGGTAAAATCCGCCCAATGATTCCGTAGATATACCCATTCAAAATTTAATTTCTTCAACATTTCCAAAAATACAGATTAGATCGAATTGAAATCCATTAATTTATCAAAAATAAATCTAGAAAAGCACTGCCGTGAAGGCAGCAGCTTTTGCGTGCATGTTTAAATTCGTTGTTGAAGCGGTCATCTACATTGAACATGCGCGTAAAAGCTGCTGCCTTCACGGCAGTGCTTTTCTAGATTTTTTTGTATTGAATCAATTAATATATCCATAAGAAAACTGAAAATATTGAACTGCCCTCGAAAATTCAAATTTGTTACCCGAAATTGGCTGTTCAAACGCTTTGCGGTATTCCGTGACGTTAAATGTCAGATATAATGTCACTTTGTTTTCTTGTGAAACTTTCAATCTACCAAGCAAATAGACAGCATCAGCTGTTACTGGATCTTTGAATCGTGCTGAGATTTCCACAATTTTAGTGTGAGGCGTTAAATCATCTTTACCATACATTTTTCTAATTTCCACCCCAAACAATATTTGACGAAATCAAGTAAACAAAATATGGAAACTTCACACCAAAATGTTGAAATGAATCTAATCAGTTCGATCATCTTCCGAGTACGATTAGTAATAAGAAATTCATCAATTAAACTACGTTGAAAATAAGAACACCCTGCTGAAATTGTTGTAGTGAGTAAGATGTGAGACTTGATCATCTACTTAATCTGCGGAAATTTTGGGGTTAACGTTTCGATTTGAGATTTTTTGTTTTTTTGAAGATTTCGAGATTATTTATTTTGTGTTCTTTGATGACCTCTGCAGTTGAATGAAAATGCAGGATATATACTCCATTCACTTTCATAAACTATCCCGGTTGGCCATGACATTCTTACACATTTCACCGTGTATATTTTGAAAATGTCAGGTTATAGTCATTTTCCTGTCAGATAACTACACAACGTTGTCCTGTCTACATAGAGGTCGTAGTAATTACGTATTTTTAAAAATCTAGAAAAGCACTGCCGAGAAGGCAGCAGCTTTTGCGCGCATGTTCAATGTAGATGACCGCTTCAGCAACGAATTTGAACATGCGCGCAAAAGCTGCTGCCTTCACGACGTGCTTTTCTGGATTTTTTTTCGATACATTATATTTTCCCAATATTTCAAAAAATACATATTAGATCCAATTGAAATCCAGTACTCAAAATGACAGTTTGAAGGTTCATACAGAATTAAATGAAGATAATATGATAAGAAGATCACAGAATATTAAATATTTGAAATTTTTTTTCAAATTGTTGTAATGACACGATCATCACGAAATTTTGCACAATGTTGTCCCTCAACATCTTCGAACTAGCTCCGAAGTTTCATCATGATTGAATCAGTATTTTTGAGTTATACCGAAAAAACAACGATATCGAGAAGAAAACCACGAAATTCTACATATTTTTTCCCAATATCTCCAAAACTAATAGCCGTATCGAATTGAAATTTTGTACACTGCTGTGAAATATGATGTTCAAGGTATAACTGAAATTTTCAGTTTCAGAAACCAAAAATTTGTTCGAAAAAAATGTTGAAAAATTTTTTTTTTATTGAGTCACCATACGAATTCAACGAAGTGTTGCGCGTCGTTATGCTCCAAATAACTGCCAAGTTTCAATCCAATCGCTTCAGTAGTTTCTGAAGTATGAGGAAATTAACCTCAAAATTTCAAATGGCCATTAACGAACTTAACCTTCTTATTTTGAAATGAAACCCTTTCTGAAATTTTTAAGTTGATAGAATCCTCCGTACGCCCGTAATCGTCGTGACGGCCAGCCCGACAGAATTGATTTTGACAGCGGATTCGTCATCAGTGAGTCCAACCGAGTCGTTTAAGACCATTTTCGGCTCAATCATCGAAAATTACAAACATTTGGACAAAACGATAGCACGCTGTGCCCCTAGAACATGCGCGCAAAAATGTGAATTTATTTATATGTATATATTTGTGAATTTGAGAAAATATTATGTGAATTCAATAATTCGAAAGACCTGACGAATGTTGAAGAAACTCTTTTCTCTGTTAATACTAGAAATTTTTCACGTATACCCCTGCAGTAAAACTTCTGAACAAACAGACAAACCTATGCAATTCCCTACTTTTCGAAATTCTCAAGTCTACAGAAGACATTTGAATACCTTGTTGTACAACTTGAAATACTTCAGTATGAAAATCAAGTAGTATGTACTACAAAACCTGTGTCACGTTGAAAGAACTAACTCAATTTACAAAATTCTTGGGAATCTATGTGAAAGATACACTGGGTTTTCACTCACATACGACGAAAATGTTGGATAGCCCGTGATAAATTATTGATTCCAAATTATCAGGGTTACTTTCATAAAAAGCAGATTTCAATTCTGAATAGCACTTCCTGATACTTTGTCACTGCTTCTTCAAAACTATCTTCGGCATTTTTAGTTTCCAAGTGTGATTATTATCGAAATTGATTGCTCGCTAATCACTCGGTGAAACATTGTTATTAATAACAGGGTAAACAAACACACTTGACGATACGTTTCACAATTTTAAAAGAAATGAAATATACAGTTGACACGCGTGATTCCGGTTCTACCATTCTCAAAACTCTGATGATTATGTTGAGATTGAGAGTAGAGTAGCATTGGCATTTGGCAACGTCTCTGAGAATTATTTTCACATTGCTGATAGTTCACGAGTGCCAACCTGCGTCAGTTTTATGTAAAAAAACTTGATAGACCTGAATCATGTCATGGACAGTTTATAAAAGTGATTGGTGTATAAACAAAATATGGAAACATCACACCAAAACATTGAAATGAGGTAAGAAGTATGAATCAAATAATAATGGTTCCGAGTAGTAATCAGAAATTCATCGATTAAACTACATTGAAAATAAGAACGCCCTACTTAAATTGTTGTAGTGAGTAAGATTTGAAACTTGATTTATATACTTAATTTGCGGAAATTTTGGGGTTAAAGTTTCTATTTGAGATTTTTTGTTTATTTGAAGGTTTCGAGATTATTCATTTTGTATTATTTGATGATTTCTGCAGTTGATTTCATTGGTGAGAATTCAACAAGATAAAAAAATTATTTATAATGATACATGCATTAAAAGTGATATGTTGAGTTTTGTTGAGAATCTTAGTTGATCTTGTTTGAAGCTGGTGAAGAAAAATATCACATTCATGTTGGTTCAGTTTGACAGCATGTTAGTTTTAAAGTTAGGAAACCAACATTACAAGTAAAACTGACTGTAAGATTTAACGTTGATCTTGGGCTGAGCCTGCTCCTTGTTGTCTACAACCATAGCCTAATCTTCAGTGCTGTCAAATGAAAGTGCTCAAGTTGCTTAGCATCTTTGATGAAAATGCGGTCATGTCAAGGTTCACCGAATAGATGGCTGTCGTTCCACCTATCTTTTAACTTCCTAATGGTTCTATGCTTTGAATAAAGTAAAGATCCCAATGATGTTGACACTGATATGACATGCACAGAAAACAGTTACAGTATCCTACAGAATACAAGTAGTAAATCTGGGAAATATGAACTCCGTAGTGTAAAAGGCTTACAATTCCACATTACTTCACAATTACGCCGACTTCAAATTGCTTGCAAGTGGAGTAATTACTCTCAAATCGGCATCGCTTTATTCTCAGACACTGTTATATTTTGGCAGTTTTTGTCAACTTAACAATTTCAATCCTATAATTTTTTGTTCAATGGGACTACAACAGCAACTGTTACTATGTACTTGAATGTTGGAGTGGGACAGCTCAAAATTTTCGCACAATTCATTTTTAGAACTGACCCTGAAAAACAGCCTGGTTTTCACAAAAATATGGCAATAAAACGTTTATATTGGCAGGTGTTAATCACACGACGTGTTTCAAGTATATAAATTTCCAACCCTCCCTCAAATTTCAGATTGTTTGCATGGTGTATAAGCACAGTATCATTTGCAAACACGTAACATCTTCCTGACTGTCTTCATTTATGACATTCTCAACATGTTTATGTGAAATATAGTGGTGGTCCAACAAATTTTCCTTGGAAAACACCAGATTTTTTTCTTTTAGTGCCCTTTTTTATGTATTATCTTTCGTTGGTTAAAACAACTTAAATAACCTGAACACTCTCTGTGGCATTTACAACTTTTCCAATTTCTCCAGAAAAATGGTGATGCTAATTGTATCGTATGCTTTTTGTACTTTACGAAACAACTGCTTGCATAAAATTTTTAGAATTTACTGGGAAAATTGTGTTCAGGTTCTTCAAATGGGAGCAGATGGCAAGAATGAGACAAGTATCTCATTTTACTGGTGGCTGCCGATGCCATTGGCTGTAAAACTCGATTTCATGCCAAGCATCAGTATAACTACAGAGAAAACATGGAATAATATGACATGGAGCGATAATTCTGAGTTCGTTTTTAATGATTTAAAGCCTTTCACTTCGTACAATATGACTGTTTATGTAAGGAATAGGAATACTAGCGTCATATTTCCGCCAGCTAAATACCTGATATCCAGCACAAAAGAGGGTGAGTGTACAAGAATCTTTTTGTAACTTAATTAATCAATTACCCCTTCTCAATTATGCTTCAAACTTATCCAATAAATGTTGGAAGATATCCTGTTCATAATGACGCAAAAGGAACCAATTTAGGGATTTGATATTTTTGTAGTAGATTTGAGACTCGATTATGAATGTTGAATTTGATGAAGTTGAATCTAGTACTTGGTTGTAAAATGAGGGAGTCATGGTTTTCGCGATATTTTGGGAGAACCATACGTTCATAAGTTAGGAAAAATTATTTTTGAAGCGAATTATTTTGACCTTGTCAACATTTCACGAGTGCCTACCTGACTCAGTTCCAGTCAAAAAACTTAATGAAACTATTCTGAGGCCTACTGGCTGAATGAAATTTTAGCTATGTTGCATAAGGTGTAGATAAACTATGTGGTCTTATAAAAAATGATTTTATTTTATTACAAGGAAAAAACATTTCCAATTATCTTTGTAATTGGAAAAAATTCATTCTACCATACAAAAATATTCCAAATAACCTCTGTGAATACATGTGTCACAGAATATGTACTCCATTTACTACTCTTTAAAGTCAGTCGATAGGCTATGGGACTTTGATATAATATGTTATATTATACAGGGTGATTTGACCGATTTTACTCTTATCAATAACTTCAGTGTGGCTCAACCGATTTTGATGAAATTTTCATCGTAGCACAATATGAATGAGCAAATTAAAATATTTCAACCTGCACAATTAATTTCAAATTACCACAATAACATACCTGCTGGAGGGAGAGCTGTAGGTAGCACAATGCGCAAACAGCTCTGACGGGGGGGGCACAATAGACCTTAAGGTCGCAATGTGGAATATACCCCTTACCTAACTATAACTACCTACATTTTTGGAAAATGTTGAAACTATTGAAGGTATTCATCCATATTGCACTACCAAAGTTATCAAAAAAATTAAAATCGGTTGGAGTGAAATTTCGAAATTTTCTTTTTTTTTGAAAAATTTTTTTCGGAAAACTGTAGCTGTGCCAAAAAAATTAAATACATCTGCATAATGACTCATAATAGTATTATCTGAAACGGATAGCGAAGTTTTGGAAACCTAATGTACAGGGTGTTTTTCACCTGCACAACCAGTCTGAAATTACCACGAAAAAAACCGCGTATTTTGAGAAAATTTTTAGAATTTTTGAATTTGCTCATTCATATTGTGCTACGATGAAAATTTCATCAATATCGGATGAGCTACACCAAAGTTATTGATGAAAGTAAACTCGGTCAAATCAGACAAGCCCACCCTGTGTAGTCTCAATAGGGACCCCCAACCGTAAACCAAACATTGTTTTGAAACTGTCTTGACTAGTGTGAACTTATCCTAAAATCTGACGGTCTTCTCCGGAATCACACTGCATATAATTAAAAAATCTCACTGACGTGAGGACAGGTGTTTTTACGATCTTGTTCAAATTCTAACTATTAGATCAACACGAAATTTTGCACCTAGTTGCGTGTTGGTAATATCCAACTGATTACGAAGTTTCAATCTAATTCAATTGTTCTTCTTGAGATATTGCGGAAATAACGTTGAAATTGCAAATAATAACGTATATTGTCACATTTTTTTCCCTTATATCTCCCAAAGTAAATATCGACTCTGAAGTTTGTGCCGAAGTCCATTGAAATACAATCAATATTTTCAGAGAAAAAAATTATTCATCAAATATTTTAAAAATTTTCGAATAATTTTTTTTTTAATTTTCGAACAACTGGATCCACACGAAATTCTGCTCTGAGTTGCGCGTTGGAATTCCAAAACTTTCCACGAAGTTTCAATTTGATCAAGTCAATACTTCATGAGATATCGAGGATATCGTGCAATAGCGAGTGACGGAGGAGGCGATTTACCGCGTTTCACTCATTGTGAATTTATGTCCCGATTTCACAATTTTTTATACCGAATGACTCAAAATTCGCGAATTATTGATGTGTGTTATAGCTTAAACTATGACATTGTATCCAAATATAATTAAAAAAACATAAAAATATGATGATTGATGTTACATGAAACAAACCTATTTCCACATATTTCCGTCAAGGATTCTATGGTTTGGTTAAGTAATATTATTAATTTCTCTGACCTTTATGTAGAACTGACAACGTATCGTAGTTATCTGACAGGAAAATAACTTTATCCTCTCATTTTTCAATTATGCACAGTGGAATATGTCAAACTTCCTTTGTCTACCGACTGACTTTATTAAAAGTGAATGGAGTATATACCTAGACATGAATTTGATACATGTATCAAAAATAAATTGTCTAAGTGGATAATCCAAGACAATGTAGTCGCAAAAAGCTTTTTCTTCACCCACTAAATATCAGTTCATCTTTCAAATAATTAATCATTATTTATTAGATGCAATACACAAGAAACTCGTATTCGTTTTCCTCCAAAATTATTATTGCAAATACAAATTAAACATAATTCATTGTGAAATTGATTGCTCGCTCAACACTTGGTGAAACATCGTAATTAATATTAAAACAAACAAAAACACTTGACTACGTTCACAATTTTTAATTTAAAATATCTTGTTGACATGCATGTTTCGGGTTTTACCCCATTATCAAAACTGAAACGAAAATACATGGGACTACACAAATATACATCACATGACAGATGTTAACACCGGAGATAGGCGGAACTCCAATTGATCATTAACAATTGGTAGTTTTTGTTTATGTGCCGATGATATTTCTAAAATTTCTAGAAGGTCTAGTCTTTTTCCTTTCTCTCCTTCATGCAAGATTGTTGTTTTATTAAAATCTATAAAGTGGTTGCAAGTTATACAATGTGTGGAGAAGCCAGTTGTGGATTTGTTTTGAAGAATTGACTTCTTGTGTTCTTCCACTCTGACTTGGAGAGAACGACCGGTCTGACCGATATAAAATGCAGGGCATTCGTTACAGAAAAGTTTATATACACCACTCTTTTCTGAATGATTCAGTCGATCCTTACCACTAGAAAACATTGATCTTAAGTTCTTCTTATTTGTACATATAATATCAATATTATTTTGTCTTAACCTATTACAAATTTTGTCGCTTACTTGCGGAATATAGTTGACATATACAAATTTCTTTAATTGGTTTTCGAAAGGACCTGGGTAAATACTTCTTAACAGTCTATCGTATTGTTTTCTAAATATAAATTTATCTATTATGTCAGGGGAGAAGCCATTGTTCTTCGCTAATAATTTTAACACTCCAACTTCTTTTTTGAAATTATCATCTGACAATGGAGTTGAAATTAATCTATTTACAAGGGAATGGAACGCTGACATTTTAATTCGATATGGATGTGAACTACTGTTATGAATCAGAGTGTCAGAAAAAGTGGGTTTTCTGTATATATCGAATTCAAGATGGTCATCTACCCTTTTGATTTGAATATCTAAAAAATTAAGTGATTTATTGTCATTCTCTATTTCCAAAGTGAATTGAACAGAACTATAAAATGAACTGATCAATCGTAGGAAAGATTTTAGTTCAGAAGCTGAGCCAGTCCAAATACAAAAAACGTCATCTACGTATCGCTTCCAGTATAGTACAAATACAGACAGATCAATATATTCTGAGGAAAATATCTTCTTTTCCAATGATGTCATGAATACTTCACTGAGTAATTGTGATGAAGGAGAACCCATTGGTAGACCATTCACTTGTTGATAGCATTTATTGTTGAATTTAAAATAACTTTGTCCAAGGCATATTTCGAGCAGTCTCATTGTCTCTTCTCTTATTTTTGTAGTAAGTGAAAGGTTATCGTGAAGTTGTTGGCTGACCAAATCTTTGATTTCTGCAGTTGGTATTGATGGAAATAAATTCACTACATCGAATGAAACTAATATAGCATTTGAGGGAACTTTAAGTGTCTTTAATGCGTCTGTTAACACAAGAAGTCAATTCTTCAAAACAAATCCACAACTGGCTTCTCCACACATTGTATAACTTGCAACCACTTTATAGATTTTAATAAAACAACAATCTTGCATGAAGGAGAGAAAGGAAAAAGACTAGACCTTCTAGAAATTTTAGAAATATCATCGGCACATAAACAAAAACTACCAATTGTTAATGATCAATTGGAGTTCCGCCTATCTCCGGTGTTAACATCTGTCATGTGATGTATATTTGTGTAGTCCCATGTATTTTCGTTTCAGTTTTGATAATGGGGTAAAACCCGAAACATGCATGTCAACAAGATATTTTAAATTAAAAATTGTGAACGTAGTCAAGTGTTTTTGTTTGTTTTAATAATAATTCAGTGTCTTGAGTTCTGAAAAAAGATTTTCTCAATATCCATTACTGAAATTAACTGATAAAGAAATATCTATTTTACACAGGTGTACCCTCTGAGCCATATAATGTTACTGTCAAACAGTTGGATAGTTCGCATGTTGTGATTTCTTGGAATAAGCCATTATCACCAAATGGTATCATAAATTCATATGGAATTGGCATGCGCTCAGCAGATCCAAACTTCTCCAGAAACTATCAACTACTTAATGGAAACGAAACAACTTATGTTCTATCAGAAGAGTTTGTGCATAATATGACATATAATTTCTTTGTAAGTGAACTTAAATTATTGAAACCTATTGCTTTTGAGATTTTTTCGTCCTCAAATGGATCAATTCATATCAAATATTAGATTAATTTACTGTTGAAATTGTTTCACTTATTCTAGTTGAAAACAAATTACTTCAATTGAATTCTATCAAATGAACATTTGTTCATAACTTAAAATCATTCAAATTTGTACCAAACTGCAAAAGATAGTTTTGGTTAGAGTATTGCTGAAATACCAATTTCCACTGTCTTAATAGTGGTTCTGGTAAACATGATATCCTTGTTTTAATACTCATATGGTTCATTTTTCAGGTCACCGCTCAAAATGGTTTGCATAAAAGTCGTCAATCTGAATCTGTGACATTCACGTTTGACAAGAATACTAATCTGAATAGCTTGGAGAACGTAACTGTTTTGGAAGTTACGAACAGTAGCATAACTCTGGCATGGAATTATACAGGAGTACAGCCAGAAGGTTTTCATATAGATGTGATTGTGACAAATCATGCTTATCCTAAACTAGAACCTCAAACTACTAAAGACACCAAAATTACCATTAATAATCTCTCTCCTGGTGTAACACATCAGTTTAAAGTGAGTTAAGAGTGTATTTTTTAATACTGAATTTAATCTATTCCTTAAATTTGAATTATACTAATTTAATTCTTCTCAATTCATTAAATTCGTTTTGAACAGATAGAACTGATTCCCTCATGTATGGATTTTCAATGATCCTTTCATTATTTTGTGGATTCCAAATTATAAGAGCATTTGTACATAAAGTGAGAATCAAATCAGACCATCAATTATTGTTGGGTCGTAAATAAAAAGTGCTTTGATTCAAGATTTCGATAGAAAATACTTCTTAATTGTTAGTGAATAACACTTAATATAGTACCGTTTACAGATTTACGCCTACAAAAATCATTTCACTGGTCCGGCTATTATTATTGCACATCTAACCAAAGGAAATCCTCTTCCTGAAATAGGTAATATACGGGGAACTATAAATTCTACACAGGCCAACATTACCTGGGAGAAGGTACATGACAGCAGAAATGCTGATTGGATTTATGGAGTTTATTATGGAATTGAAGCTATGGATCTGTTCGATAGTAAGTATCGATAATATTTTTTCTGTAGAAATTGAAAATTTCTTATTTGGTTGGTGCTTACAAATAATTTTATCATATAAAATATTAGTTTATATTTATGCAGATTCTATTCAAAATGATGGAACCTTTGGGAGCATTAGCTTGTGAACTCCCAACAAAAATATACAGAGTGTAACAGCCAAATGGAATAAATTCCATAACGAATAAATGAGGGCGTGTTGGGAAAAACGCTCGGACCCGTCGATTTTTAATTTTAAATGCGCATATTTTTCAAGAAAATAATATTATATAGGGTGTTCCATGTGACCGTGGCCAATACCAACTTTCTTATTTCAAATGCAACCCCCTGTATATTATTTATTTTTTGGATTCTTCAATGAATTCTAGACACAATTCATGCACAATGTCCTATACCTATCTTTATTTATTTCGGAAATATTAAGTGTTTTCAGATTTAGTGCAAAAATCAACGTTTTAAATGAAAATTATTTTATTTCTCAAATTCGGTACATTACACTTGAAACCTAATAAGTAATACTGATTATTTCTTAATAATTAAAAAAAAACAAAAAAAAACAGTAATGTCAATGTAGGAAATGTTCAAAATGCTCGCCTCGAATGTCTTGGCAACATGCTAATCTGGTGTAGAATTGTCTTCTAACGTTACTCAACATTTCTGAAAACACTTAATATTTCCGAAAAAGTTGAAGATAGGTATAGGACATTGTACATGAATTATGTCTAGAATTTTCTGAAGAATCCAAAAAATAAATAATATACAGGGCGTTACATTTAAAATAAGAAAGTTGGTATTGGCCACGGTCGCATGGAACACCCTATATAATTTTGTTTTCTTGAAAACTATGCGCATTTAAAATTACAAATCGACGTGTCCGAGCGTTTTTCCTAACACCCCCTCATTTATTCTTTATCGAATTTATTCCATTTGGCTGTTACACTCTGTATAATTAAAACAATATCTCGTACTAAGAATTACGAAAAAAATTTTTGAAATGATACTTCAAATTTTACATAGCTAACTTTAAGGAGTATCTCATGTGCATTCCGAGGAAAAGAGATTGACTAAGTGGTCTGCGTGTTTTCAGAAAACCCACATTTTTTTAGTTTGTAGATAACTGATGTCTTAAACAACTTATTTCATCAATTTCTATATGCAGATAATATTTTCGGTTCAACGTAGCGAATTGATCTCACTTGAATGTTTGGATTTGTTTGATGCAATGACGCACAAACATTCGAATCGTTAAATTACATACGATTTTCCGAATTGATCTGCCTATTCATGCCTAAAATTAAGCTTCCAAAGAGGTCAGTGAAAAGGTGATATTTGCTTAATGCAATTTCGATGTCATCCCAAAAAATTCGTTTTCTCCTTAGTAGGTAGCGCAATTTAGATTATCTCGGGTATTTTCTCAATTTTAAGTCGACTTTAAATTGTATTATTATCGATTAGAACGCTTATTAGCAAAGTGCAACTTCAATTCGAAAGTCGGCACAAAATCGGCCATTCAATATGAAATCTTGGAGAAGCAAGTGTTGTGTAATAGTCGACAATGCTTTGTTGTTAGGTTATATATATACAGGGTGTTTCATCATGAACTGGTCAAACATATATAGCCGTATAAATGACATTGGAAAAGTCATTTTTGCCTTATGACATATACCCCGTTTTCGAAGCATAAGCGAGATACGGGGTTGTTTAATGTCAACTTTGAGCAATATTCTGATAACTGTGTTGAGTTATGCGTTACCTTCGAAATAACGGTTTTTGGTCGATGCTTAGTATTTTTTGATGGTCTCTTCAATTGTGGTGTAGAGTTCTGGAAAAAATATTTCAAAATGGCGAAAAACCTACAGAGTTGGAATTTTTTGTTTTCAATTGCCAAACTGGATAGCATTATTTCAATGTACTCAATTTTCTAAGATTTTCCGTGAAAAAATTTTTCCAAAATTCAAACTCAACTTTTTTTTACATGTCTACAGTGAAGAAAAAATGTCACCCCAAATTGTTGGAATCTTTCTACGTTGAACTAACCTTTATTCTGAACACTGGTGTGAGAACAGAATAAAAAAATATCCATTGGTTTTCATTTTATAGCCTTCCAAAGATTCCGCTCGGAGTACTATAATAGTTTTTATTTAAGAAAAATTGTGCTATTGGGCTTCCAGAATGACCTAAAAAGAAATAGGAATTTATAAAAAAAAAATCAAAAAACCTTAATAATAATAATAATAATAATATGGAGTTTATTGGTTCAAACTACAAACAAACTCTAGAAAAAAACTGTGGAGTTATTCATGCTAACTGTGTACAGCTATTTCAACAAAAAATTCATTTTATAAAAAAAACTAAATAATTGAATACATCTACCCCTAATCCTTATCCAAAAAATATAATTATTATCTTCTATGTCATCATCAGTGGTATTTCTCCTCTTCGGGTCTAGATAAGATGGGAATCGAACACTCTCCACTTACGGACAATCGTCCGGGTATAAATTGGATTTATTTTGATTATAATGACGTCCGTTACCAAGCAACGGTAGTTCATCGAATTTTCCGAATGCGGAGAGAGTTCGATTCCCACCAAAGTTTTTTAGAAAATTTTTTTTTCTCGATAAATTCATATTTCTATCCAGGTCATTCTGGAGGCCTGTTAGCATAATTTTGGAATACGTAGGGCCACCAGTTTCTCAAATAAAAATTATTGAAGTACTCCTAGCGGAATCTTCTGAAGGCTATAAAATGAAAACCAATGGATATTTTTCATTCTGTTTTTACACTGGTGTTCAGAATGAAGGTCAGTTCAACCTCGAAAGATTCCAACAATTTTGGATGAAATTTTTTTTCACTGTAGACATGTAAAAAAAGTTGAGTTTGAATTTTGGAAAAAATTTTACACGGAAAATCTTAGAAAATTGAGAACATTGAATTAATGCTAGCTATCCAGTTTGGCAATCGAAAACAAAAAATTTCAACTTTGTAGGTTTTCCGCCATTTTGAAATATTTTTTCCAGAATTCTACACAACAATTGAAATGACCACCACAAGATATGACCAAAAACCGATACGTCAAAGGTGACCCATAAGTTGCTCAAAGTTGACATTAAACGCCCTGTATCTCGCTTATGCTTCGAAAACGGGGTGTATGTTATAAGGCAAAAATGATTTTCCCAATGTCATCTATACGACTATATATGTTTGACCACTTTATGATGAAACACCCTGTACCAATATATATTCTTTTGAGAACGAGCATTACATTCTCTGGTATATCACAGTGTTAGCAGAGGAAATGTAAACAGGGTACCATATAATTTCACATATAATACAAGAAATGAAATTGTTGACAAGTTGACATGTATCATTATATTCCGTCTCAGTTTAATTGTTCTCTAACCAATCTATATACAGTAAGGTAATATATGGGCAATCATAGATCCGGTCACAAATACAAAGCAATTACGAAAATAACATCGATTTCAAGCGATTGACCAAAAGCTTCGGCTATAGTTATGGTTATCCAAATTGACAGATTATCCTTTGCCAATATGTCAGTTTGGATAACCGTAACTATGACCGGAGCTTTTGTTCTAATCGCTTGAAATCGATGTACACCTCTCAGGTTCTATCCATTAGGTATTTTGGAAATCATGCTATCATAAACTATGCTCAGGTTATTTTATCTGTGTATGTATGTAGTTCACTGAGTTATGCCTTCATATGTTTATCATTTTACTTAGTAAACGTCTGAAATCATTTTGTTCTTTATCCAAAATAACAACGTTATCAAAATCGAACCTGTGTCCCTCTATGTGTGTATGTGGTTATTTTTTTTCAATCATACATATGTTGTGGTCCTGTCTTGTAAGTATTGCTTTGTTTGACCTACGTAAATACTCACAATCCTGGCAAGAAATTTTATAAACTAAAATAGACTGTTTGAAAGGTGGGGTTTTATCTTTTATGCTTGTAAGAATTTTTTCTTGTTACTCATGCTTTAATAGAACGCAGCTGTGAATTCTCTGAACAGCTTTTGTATTATATTGGACAACTCATGAAAAAATACCAATTTGAAATACTTCGTTCCGGACTGTGGGTTGTCGGCTCTGGTGTCTGTAGTTCTCATGGCTGAACTTGAGTTATGATCAGGGCAACTACGATTCCGTCAGGAAGATGTAACACATACAAGACCTGGCGGAATCGTAGTTGCCCTGTTCAGGATAATCATAACTCAAGTCCAGCCATGAGAACTACAGAGACCAGAGCCGACAACCCACAGTCCGGAACGAGGTATTTCAAATTGGTGTTTCTTTCTGAGTTGTCCTATAGAATATAAAAGATGTTCAAAGAATTCGACAGCACAGCTGCGTTCTATTACATCCTGAATAAAAACAGAAAATTCTTCACAAACATAAAAGACAAAACCTCGCCTTCGGAACAGTCTAATTTAGTTTACAAAATTTCTTGTCGGGATTGCGATATTGTTTATGTAGGTTAAACAAAGCAAAACTTGCAAGACAGGATCAGACAACAAAAATATGATATTAAAAAATTACTAGCTGAAAATAAAACTATCCTCTCCCAACGTTCACACATAGAGGGGCACAGGTTTGATTTAGATATCGTTATTATTCTGGCTGTTTGGTATTGTTTAATTGTATTTGTTGTAATGACCATTGTGTATTAGGGCTAGAGGTTCATTCCTGACTATCTTTCTTTGTTTTGCTTTCATATCAACCAAGTTTCAGTTTATATGATGAGGTAATGATATTTCATCTTTATTTGTCATCGATAAATTCAATTTTTTAACCTTTAAAAAGGAACGAATTGTTCCAAAACGTCGGCAAAATCATAACTGAACTGTTGTTCATTCTGTCCAACTCCCTACGAAAATTCATACACTTAAATCTACACATCTATTTTTTCCCTAATCAGTCATAAATAATCGTTGCAAAAGTTGTGCGAAGAATTAGATCAAATTCAATACAGTCGCAACAACAAAGGCAATGCTAATGTAGAATAGCCAGCACAAAGTGCAGGTCGAATTGCACGCTAGGAGAAATGTTGTTGGCTTCAGCTTGAGGGCCGGCATGATTTTTATTGTGATTGACACCCGTGGCCAAGTCGCTTTTCGCTCGCGAATTCATTCTGAGTGTAGCTCAACATTACTCCAATCACTTTTACGAAGGCATAGAAGTTCGACAATTTCCACTCTGTATATTTAAAAAATATGAGGTAAGGTTAATTTTCTGTGAGATTACTACTCAACGTGTTCTTTTCTTCTCAAGTTCGTAGTGATTACATAATTATGTAATTAATTAAATCTATTCCAAGGCCTACCGACTTGAAAGTGAATTGAGTGTACATGAAGAAAATTACTCGCGAATTTCAAGGCTTAGGTATAGTTACACAACATTAATTTATCAGTAGGGGTAGAGTTATAGTTTATAAATAGGACGTACACAGCATAATATCTTCACTTATCTTTGGCATTTTGAACAAGCGGACATTTAAATTGGCAGCTTCCGGCTTTCCACACAAAATAGATAATGGACCTATTTTAAATTATCTGAGTATCTGCATACTTCTTGAAAAGTAACAACAAAAATCTTCACCCACAAATTAACAACTACACCATCTGATGGGATCAAAGCAAAAAGGCTCACAATAAACCAAAATAATTAAAATTCAACCACATGCCACCAATCCTATAATTTCGACATCTCAAATACCTCTGTAGGTTCATGTCTAGTATTTCCATATTGCTCTTGGATTTTGTTAGTTGTTTTCCTTTTATTAACTGAAAATTTCATTCACAGAACCTAAAATTGAAACTACAAATCTTTCTGCATCTATATCACAATTGGGGGCATGCGAAACTTACACTTTTACTGTTGGAGTTGTTGGTCCCCTTGGTTATGGACCCCTTTCGAGAAATTGGATTGAACTTACTACGTCTCCAGATCCCAAAGCACCCCCAAAAAAATTAACAGTGAAAGAAGACAACGGCAATCCTCTCAGAATGAGACTTCAATGGGAACCTTCCTGCCAAACTGAGGAGAGCATGGGCTATGTCGTAAGTATTTGTCGGCTATATTATTTTCAGTGATTTTACTTCTACAATTCCAAAATGAGGAAACTCCTATGGTGAAAAATATGTTAGAAACTTGATATTTCTGCTGGTGATGAAGAATTCTTAATATTTGATTTGGGAAGGAAGAAGAATGAAAGACATGTAAAAATCAAGAATTATGTTGAAGAAAATGTACCTAAAATTATTCCTTCATTATATTTGATGCAGAGTTCCACCATTTTAGAGGTGGACTCATTAGTAAGCCTTGAATCATCTTTACCATACATTTTTCCACTTTTCATACCTAACAATATTTGACAAAACCACGAAAACTTCCCAACAAAACATTAAAGTAAGGCTAGATGTATCTCTCTATTCAGTTCGATGGACCTCCGAGTACGATAGATCCGATTAGTAATTCGAAATTCATCGATTAAACTAGTGTGAAAATAAGAACGCCCTGCTTTAATACATCGGAGTTTTTCTGATGCATTGACGATGAATTGATTAGATATTTCAATTGAAATAAAAATGTACCCAAACTTTGTTATTTGTAGCTTTCTATGAAGAACTCTCTATTCCAGGAGAGATTATGTTGTAAAGACTTGAGGAAGTGGGAATTAGGGGAGGACCACTGAATCTACTAATTAACTATTTATCAAACAGGAGTCAGTGTGTGAAAATTAATGATATATATAGTGAAACGCAGATAATAAACACAGGTGTACCACAGGGTACAGTTCTGGTCCCCCTCCTCTTTCTTATATACATAAATAACATCGGGGAAGTATTCGAAGAGTGTACTGTTGTAGCATATGCTGATGACGCAGCGTTATTATTTTCTGGTGATTCTTGGAACGAGGTATATGAACGAGCAGAGAGAGGTGTTAATACTCTCCATATCTGGCTAAATGAAGGTCTCTTAGCTTTGAATTGTAACAAAACCTTTTTTATGACCTTCAGTGCTTCATTGGCTGATCAACCAACACAAACTACAATAAAAATCCATAATCCCCAGTGTACACACAATAACTGTAATCGCCCGCAAATCAACAGAATTGACAAAATTAAATATCTAGGTATATTTCTAGACCAAAATCTAAAATGGGACGCACATCTTGCCTTTTTAAATAAAAAAATCAGAAATATTTTTTATAAGTTCTTCCAATTGCGCGACATATTAAGTGAGGAAATGCTCAACATGTTATATTACTCATTGGTTGAATCAAATTGGAGATATTGCATTGCGGTGTGGGGAGGAGCCTACAATAACGTATTTAGATCAGTGATGACTTGCCAGAATTTGATCTTGAAAATCATGTATAGAAAACCCTTCAACTACCATTCGATGGATCTTTATAAAAACTGTAATTTACTGAGAGTTAGAAATTTATATGTACACGTCGTCATAAATCATATAATTGAAGCAGATCGAACCCAATATGAGAATCGGTTTTATAAAACGAGATATGTCGATTAGAATAACTTGTCTGTACCTTTGATGCCTACTGATTCATGTCAGAGATTCTTAACTTATTTTGGACCTAAATTATTTAACAAACTGCCAAAGGATATAAAAGTTCAGTCAAACTCAAGATCATTCAAAATAGTAACTAAGAAGTTTTTACTTCAAAACCAAGAATACTTTGACGATATCTTTTGATTTTGTAGACTTGTGTTTATGTTTGATTGTATGATGATCATACCTTGCCTACCTTGCTTTCTCCTTCTTGTCATTATCCTTTCTGATTTATATTGAATAGTTTTTTTTTTTTGGGAATTTTGATCAGCACACAAGATTGATCTTAGGCTGACTGAATTCCTTGAATTTTGCAGGGTGGTATAACACGTAGTACTGTATTTATTGAATGTATTTCAAATATTTAGTTGAGACTGCCTGTGAATGGAAATGTTTGATTTATATACTTAGCTAATAAAATTTTATTTGATTTGATTTTGAATATAAGAACAACTGAACATAGAATAGAAATTAAAGCGATATAATTACTGAATTTTCAGATAAAAGTGTATCAGCAGATCACAAACGATACTTCACTGTACAAATTAAAGAACGTTGAGGGTACACCATACATACAGCATGTTTTTGACGTTTCATATGGTGGCATTTACAATGTGAGTGTTTCAACTTCCGAAGAACATGCACAGTTCACCACTCCTGTTGTATACATAGCTCCTCCAATATTACCACCATATGAAGTCAAAGTTTGGATAGAGAACAACGGCAGTTACGTACTCTATTGGCAAGAACGAGAAATCCCCAAGCTTGTCGGAGCATACAACTATGAAGTTATGGTGTCACCAGGTAATATTTTTATTTTTTCTTCTATACCTTCTCTTCATCAAAATTGATATTTTTCCTCATAATATTTTCAAGATAGAAAAATTGCATCAACTTTTTTTCAACCTCTATATGATGTGAGCAAGAAATACACGTTTCCTTCATTTGAGTAGAATTCACGTTGTAACAACCACACTCTGTCAAAAACGTTACGTTGGTTTCGATACTATAAAAATATTGATGGTAATGTTTGTTCTTCGAACTCTGTAGAGCTTGAGCACCAAGAAACTATAGGAAATAATGAGATTCATTAGTCAATGAACTCTTTGAGAGACTTCAATGGGAGTAATTAGGTTGTAGACGAAAAATACGAACACTGTCAACCTATTATGAGTCTCAACCACAAAACATTACTTCTTATGCATTTTAACTTTGTAATATTAAGAAAATGGTTCTAGTTCATTTTTAATATTAACCACCCAATTTCCCTTATGGGGGTTATTAGGTATCAATCTTTTCACCCCTATCCCCAAATGAATTCAGATGTTATTTTAACCAAATAAAGTCCGCTGCTGCCACTGCAGACAGTTGGTGTGTCGTAGTCCTGTTTTTTCCGCTGACGTTCAAGATGGCCCTAGTTTGTTTATTGATAAGTAACACGTGAATTGATTAGATCGTTTTGGAATTAACAAAAGAAACCCAACTTCATAGGTTATTTTACCTCTATAAAACCTCATAAACGTGAACTTGCCGAATGGCGAACGTACACTTTATATAATAATAATAATAATAATGTTTATTTGTTACCCAAAACATTATATGTGGGGTATAGTTCGTTTTGAACTGTTAGCGGCCAACGGGAACGGGGAACGCCATTGGGAACTTAAGCTGGATTTATAAACTCGACGTTCCCGTTGACGTTGACATCACTTATACAATAGTACAAACTAAACAGCAAATTACCTCCATAAAAATTAGAAGTTCCAAAACCAAAGAATAAGTCCAACATCAAACTCCGAGGTACAAAGTCAAATCACAACCAATTTTTCAAAATTCAGAAAGGTACATCAAGCTACACGAAAAAACCTAACCTCTGAATTTTGAAAAATTGCTTGTGATTTGACTTTGTACCTTGGAGTTTGATGTTGGACCTATTCTTTAATTTTGGAACTTCTAATTTTCATGGAGGTAATTTGCTGTTTTGTTTGTACTATTGTGTAAGTGATGTCATTTTGATGTTTTTAGGCCTGAGGAAGCGGATGTAGATCTGCGAAACGTAGCTAAATATATGATTTAGAAGTCATTCTTATGTTTATTCCTGTCCTTTTCCCGCAATTTCTGATTTATATTACTTGATTACCTGTGGAGGACACTAATTTTGGATTTCTGATTCTCAAATAGTTGCACTTTACATATGTAACATTGAACTGTAAAAAAGTTATAAACAAATATGGAAAAAAAGGGGAAAAAATTAACACCCAACTACCCCACACACCCAATTCCACCGTAATCCTATATTAAAAAGCACACTATTAAAAGTCCTTGATAAATCCCACCAATGTATTTCCCATTGTAAGAAACCGTCACAAGTAAACTAGTTTGCGTACTGCGTCCGTCGATTTTAGACAACGGCTATCGGAACCCAAATTGAGAGATTTTAAATAGATTATTTTCTTTAAAATAGACAGATATTGCAGTGTCAAATTTGTGTGACGTTACAGCAAACGCTATTTTGATTATATGTTTTTTCGTTTTTTAGTGTTAATTACACAACTTCCTCAGATTTTTTAAATCTATTTTATAATAACTTGTATACACAACAATAGACAATAAGATTTATTAGTGCTACCACAGCAAATTTTTTCATATATAGGTATTTGTTACTTTTTCACGAATTAAGAAATACTTTTGGAAACAACATGATTGGTTTGAAATTAGAAACAGTTCGAACCATGCCAATTATATTGTGCAATATAACTAGTTCCACTCTTTCAGCATTTGCACCAGCAGAAATCATCACTTCCGATTCTTTTATCATTTTGTCCAGAATCAAAAAACTAATGCAGAAATGCAAATTATTAAACTTTAGGGGTTTAAACGTGAGTTTGTAACACTAAAATCTGATGTCTCACATAACCTAACCAAACAAACTGATAACTAACACAACGGCAACAAAACGTGTAGCAATGAGTCTACTTTTGGAACGACTGCTAAAACCAAAACGTAATATTTAGCGTAACCGTAATAAAATAACGTTTGCGCTAATCAAAAGTTGCAATATCTCTCTATTGACTGATAACTCTAGGTCTTTTCCTTTTATAGTATCAAGTAAATTTCTGGCGGGATATTTGACCACGTATTCATCCATGAGTCCAAACTAATCATTTGAAATAATTTCGGTTTAGAATTTGAAAATTACAGACATTTGGACGAACTGATAATGCTTTGACGTCTGAATCTACATTGATAATGACTTTGCGGGCAAACTGTGACTTGGCCATACATGCTAAGCATGGGAATTGCAATGTTCCAATGGAAATCGTAATAGCACGCAAGCTGAAGTCGGCAAAATTTTTGCAAGCAGCAAGGATTCACTTCAACTCGCATTTCGTGCCTGCTTTAGGACTTGTACATTGCTTTTGTACTGGCGATTTATATTGGATTTTTTGTGCTTCTTTTGAATTTTGAAGGTATTTTGCTTAGGAAAGTCCAGCTCTTTAAAAGCTTGTAGATTTGATAGTGAATGACAAACTTCTTGCCAACTTTTGTGTTAACCTCTGAAGTCATCATAATCATACGATTCGATTTTTCTATATTGAATAATTAATGAGAAATTAGTAATTTGAACTACATTTTCTAACTTCATGTGGAAAAAATACATTGTTAAAATACTTGAAATGTACATTAAAATGCGAATTCCTTCATGTCTCACTACAACTGAACATGTTTTTTTCAGGTAATACTTTAGATGCAAACTCCTCAGAGAAGTATACTGTAGATAAGCCACCCTTCATTTATACTAATTTCAGTAGTAGTATGTACACATTTGGGGTTAGACTGAAAACCTTTGAGAATTTCAGTTCCATAATGTCAGAAAGAGTATCAATGTCTAATGATTTTCCAAAATCCGTTACATTAACTAGGAGTAGCGCGAGTACAGTCATAATTTGTGTTGTAACACTCTTTGTTTTACTCTCTGTTGCTATTGGAATTCTTTTTGTGAGACACCGAAGACTTCAAAAGAGTTTCTCACGATTCACAAATTCCCATTATGATACAAGGTCAGATGCAGCAACTTTTGATGATAATCATGGTTTGGAAGATGATATACCAAGAATTCAAGGTTTCTCAGATGATGAGCCACTGGTGATAGCATGAATGTTGGCTATTTTGTGATTGTATTTTTCAGATAATATTACTTTGGAAAAATGTCAAAACAAATCAGAATTATCGATCCAGCATTTCAAGTGCTAACTACAGTGGTTATTAATGCATTATTTGTTTTGTTTGGTATTCAACTGATATAAATATCTGTAGTATTTTTCTAGTCTTTACTTTATTCCATGTTTTTATGTTAAGATCATTTAAAAATCCAAAATTAAAATGTATTTCCACTCGGTTGAAATTTTAATAAACTTCCGTACCATATCTTCTGAACTAATGGTCTGACTCTGCTTTCAAATAGGTAACATATTTAATGGTACATAAAATACATATATTTTAATTTTTTGACATCAGTGCTAATATGGATTGGAATTCATTTGAGAAATTTTTTTCAAAATTCTTTCCAATATGAACAACTAACGGTCAGTCATTGTTTAGGATTTCTCCTCAGTTCAAGTAAATAAAATTTATTGATTAATTGATCAGTGTCTTTGATTGAATGAGTACCGAAAATCAAAATTCAATGACGACCTAAACTTTGAGTTTTGTTATCTTAATTGTACTCATTATTCAAACTTGTGATATTTTTGTGTCAAAAATTTTTCTTCATGCTCAAAGTGAATCATTCCCCTAATGACTTCAGAAATATTCAATTGGTACGAATTAAGAATGGTTGTTTCATTGATGGATGTTTTTATGAATTAAAATTTAATTTTTAGAGGCGATGTATACAAAGCAAGGTATTAACCCAAAGAATGATTATGATTTTGATGAAAATTTCAAACTTTCATATTGCTCACTTTCAACTTATTAGCTGAAAAAATATATGCATATAATTTTTTAATGAAGCTTGCAATATGAATAATGGATGAATTTTTGTCTTTCGTGTTAAATTATTGATTCTGTGGAAGTTTAGTGGCTTAGTATTTTTTATTATTTGTATAGGTCAAATTCTGTGATACTTTAAGTTTAAGATTATTTGATAAGTGGAAGAATTTGACTATATTAATCTTGACCTTTATAAAATGTTGAATGTTCAATAAAATAATGAAAGGTGTATAATCGTTTTTTTTCATCAAACAATGACTAATCACATCATTAATTTTCCTACTTAAAGATACAGTGGTTTGGAGTAAAAACTTTATTAAATTTTCAGTGAGAATTCACATTTAATAGTGTCAAAGTATAGATTTGCAGTTGAGTTGAATTATTAAATTGTCAGTGCGCACTTATTTCCATTGCTGCTTGCTGTAGCGAACTTCGGCAAACCATATAAGACACATGCTATAGCCACATGGCTTATTCCTCTAACAATGATATTTAGGGTCATCCGTCCTAACACAAAAAAACGATTATATTGATTTGAGCTCTCTCTGCACCAAATAAATCTAACCGTTTTTGCAGGCTGGTTCTATTGGACAATAAAGACACGCAAGAATTTCGTTGAATTCGTACGATCACTTAGTTTAAAAAAAAAAAATTCTGAAACTATTGTTCATATTCGAGAACAATTTCAGTTATACCTTCAAATTCATATTTTGCAGGAGTGTACCAAATTTCAATCCGATACGGCTACCAGCTTTGGAGATATTGGGAAATAATATGTAGAATTTCGTGGTTTTCTTCTCGATATCGTTGTTTTTTTCGGTATAACTCAAGAAATACTGATTCAATCGTGATGAAACTTCGCAGCTATTTCGAAGATGATGATGGACAACATTGTGCAAAATTTCGTGATGATCGTGTCATCAGAACAATTCGAAAAAAAATTAAATATTTTTTTTCAAATATTTAATATTCTCATCATATTAAATTCTGTATGAACTTTCAAACTGTCATTGCTCGATAAAGTACTGGATTTCAATTCGATCAGAAGCTTTTGCGCGCATGTTCAAATTCGTTACCGAAGCGGTAATATCTATTGAACATGCGCGCAAAAGCTGCTGCCTTCACGGCAGTGCTTTTCTAGATTTTCGCTATTGGAACCAACTGAGGTTGGCACTTGTAGAATATCGTCTAGGTCAAAATAATTTGGCAAGACGTTGCCAATTGTTCCAATGTTCATTGAGGAATGTTTCGGTTGAGTTACCTCTAAGGTACATAGAAAATTGTTCTACGCACCAGAAATCGATTTCAAGCGATGGATCAAAAGCTCTGGTTATAGTAATGGTTATCCAAACTGGCATATAGGCAAAGGATAATCTGTCATCGCTTGAAATTGCTTATAGACTTATAAAACTGAATATGTCTATGAGTTATATGCGCATTTACTAAGACCCTTATATGCAGAGTCATTGTATAATTTATACAATGGTAGAGTGGACAACGTCGCGTAGATATCTTGCAGGAAAATGGCCATAACCTAAAATTTTTGAAATATTGAATGGAGTTCTAGCATTGTATAAAGACAGGAAACATAGTAGGACAAACGAGAAACGATATCTTACGTTTTAAAGAGACATCTTGCGAACATTTTTGATAACTCTGAAATAAGAGCTCGTACCGTAACGAAGCATTTTTCGTTACGTAAAATGTGGTACAACTAAATGAAACAACTTTCGACAGAGAAAAGTACGAAAGCACTAACTAGTCCGACTTTCTTCCAGAATTTTTTTTTGGAAATACGCAGGATTTCTGGGAAAATTTCAACGAAACAAATAAGATTACGTGAAGCACAATTTTCTTCATATGTCTCCTATCATTACGAAATACCGAAATTGCTGAGCGAATTTTTTTCTAAATTTTTTATTTCTGGGAAACGGGGCGAACTTTCGGAAAAATTCGAACGGCACAACTCGGTATGTGGATAGCACAATCTATTTACGCCGTTGACACCCACTTTTTCGAAAAGTTTTAGCTGTCCTATTTCATACATTTTGTTGAATATCTCTACAGCAGTATGAAATAAAATAAAAATCTCAACAGCACAAACCTAGCTGAATTCAGCCAAAAAATTCTTTCGAAAATCGAAAAGTGTTGAGCCAACTTCACACTTATCTGGGCGGTCCATTTTGTACATTTTATGAAATATCTTGAGAACCGTCTGGAATAAAAGAAAAATTCCAACGGCACAAAACAGTATAAGAACCTAGCACAATTCAATCCAAGAAAAAAAAATTCGAAATCGGAAAATATTGGATGAAATTATTTCTAAATTTTTATTTTCGGAAAATAAGCCGGATTTTCGTGAAAATTTGAACGGCAAAAATTAGTTCGCATGATAGACGGTTTTTATATATATTTTCATAAAAAAAAAACGAATATGCTGGGATAACTTTTTCTTCATTTTCGCGATTTATTGGAAAATCTGAAAGAATATCGTGAAAATATATTTACGACACAACTCATCAAAAATGTAGCACAAAATTTTTCACTAATTTTTGAGAAGAAAAAATAAGAGTGCTTAGCTAACTTTTTTCTTAGTTTTTGAGTTTCTGTAAAATTAGAGGGATTTTCGGAAAAATTCGAACAGCACAACTCAGTATATATGTATAGCACAATCTATAACAGCCATCAAAATCCACTTTTTCGAAATTTTACATTTTGTGCAATATCTGGAGAACCGTGCGAAATAAAAAAAAATCGAACCTAGCACAATTCAGGACAAAAAAATTTTTTTCGATAATCGAAAAGTGCTGGGTCAACTTCACACACATCGTCGAGTATCTTTCGACGGTAGCGCCATCTAGTTGGAGTATATTTTTTTTCGTGAAATGATATAAACACGGAAGTTGTCTTACTATGCTGTTTCCGAAACAACAGATGCCATCTGGCTGAAATTTTTCGATTTATATGAAATTAATTTTCCTTCAAACTTAGAATGGAGATTTTCAATTGTATCTCCAAAAAAAATTTTGATTTTTTTAAAATTATTCCAATGACACCACCAAACACGTTAACATTATCAGCATATTCTCCAACTAGTTACAGTTTTCATCTTGATCGGATCAAGAATTTTTTAATAATTCCGAAAATATCAACCTGACTGAGAACGAAGTTTGACAAATTCCTCAATATCTCAAGAAGATGTAATCAGATCGAACTGAAATTTAATAAATTGTTTTAAAATACTGACGTGAAGGTATGTGCAAAATCTCAACGAAATTCAAATCGCCAGCTCTTCCCTTTCTTAAGTTATCGCGGCAACGGAGACAGCCGAATAGAATTGATTTTTGCATCGAATTTCTATTAGTGAGTCCAACCTAGTCGTTTGAGGCCATTTTTCGGCCCAAAATTAAAAAATTACGGACATTGAGGCAAAACGATCGATAGCTCGCTTTTCCATAGCAGAGAACATGTGCGCAAAAAAAAATTCAAGTGAAACTCGGTCGTCCTGGTATTCGCAACGCAACTGCTAACAATTTTTCGTGGAATCCATGTGAGCCATGTGATGATGACATCCAAATTCTGACACACTAACGAAGAAATATTCAAAATTTTGAAGTTCTTATTGAAAATTTCCATTCATATTCTGCACAAAAAGTGATGGCTACTGATTCAATCAGTTCAAATACATTAAATGAATTGAGCATAATATTTGACGAGTTAAGCGTTTATCTTCGTAATGAGAAAACCATTAGTGAAAATGATCAAGATGCTGATAAAGAAAATTATATAATCAATGGATATTTCGATCAGTTATTCCATAAAATTGAGGAACATCTCCATGCAAGTCAGAATTCCTCCCAAGAGTACACCAAATTCTTGTCGATGAAAGCATCGTTACTGTATGAAAAGGCAAAATTAAGGCTTTCAAGTGAATCTAGTTCCGATGCGCTGGTCATGTTACAGTCTACTCTTCAGCTCATAGAAAACTATGCTGATCATGATTACATAATATTTTTGTATTTACGAATAGTAAATCATTTATCATATCTTCTATCAAAAGAAGGAAAGCTCGAAGAAGCCAGAAATCTACTAGAGAATATTTTATACAAAGAATATAGTCCTAATATTGTAGTTTACAGGCAAGTATCATAATTTTTGTACCTATACAGTACATCAACAATTGCATATATCGTTTGCTTTCCACTCAAATCAAAGAATTATATATCACTAATTCCTTATGTCGTGGTTCGGATTGAGTATATTTCATAAATATTTTTCAGCACTGATGATTTGTTCAAGATGACGGAGCCAGATGCTAACATATGCAGATTGAAATTCAATAAATTGATGCTGAATAATGTTCAAATGTTGGGTTGGATTTACGGAAAGTTAGGTTTTCATGATCTACACGCTTTCATGGAGCATTTGTATCTTCAAAAGCAATTGGAAATAGAAGATTTGAGCATATTACATTGGACTTCTAAATGTTGTCGATTAGTCATTATATATCTGACCTCCAACAATTGGATATACGCTAGGTATGTACGGGCAGAGTATTTTACAAATATTAAAAATACCTTGAAAAAAAAAAATTAGGCATATGAAATACCGAGAACGCAAATATCCACAAGATTTGTCTCACATCGGGCGTGGTCCAGTTTCAACGATGTATTATAAAAAAAAATTATAAATGTGATGCTCCTTGTTTTGGGGGAAATAGATTTATTGATCCGAATGGTATAAATGCTTCAAAACAGTATCCTACTGCATTGATATATGAATAGACTATCATTCGGGAATCTTATTGAACGTGAGCTTGGATGTTGTACAGCGACTCACAGTGCTTTCCCATTTGTTCTCCAATCGGGAAAACAACAAGAAGTCACACGGAGGCAAGGCATTTCTGGGAGGAGGCTGGGGTAACATATGGGAGCACAGTTCTGGATGAGGTTGTTGGTGCCGCTGGATGCAGTGTGGATGGGGGAATCGTCGTGGTGAACCAAAGGTCTTTCGCATTCGCATACCGTCCATCACTATCTCATGTACAGCAAAATGTTCACAAGTTCAGGTTATCAGCGATTTCCTGAGTACTTCACTAAGGGTCTCAAAACCCTGCGCACTCGCTGAACGTTTTCGTCGGTTCAGAGTGTCACGTTGCTGAACTCCTCCCGGCCATTCTTGAAGGCCTTGTGTGTCACCTTTCTGCAGGGTGATATCGGAATGCATTCTTCCTTAAAGGCCTCATGAAGCATTTTGTAAGTTTCCGTTGCATTATTCTTCCCAAACTGCAAACTGGATTGCATACCGATGTTTCAGCGAATGTTTTATCGTATCGTAACACAATACTTTCATAACGTATACAACAGGGTGTCAATTTGAAACCTTGCCTGGGAAATTATACTACGATAGGAATGTTTTGAGAGAAAATCCCCGAACAGGTTAATATTTCCCGCGAAAATATTGTCAATATGAGACAAACATCCGAGAACAAACTGTATTATAGTTCGGCTAGTAATGGAAATCATTTCGAGCATTCATTTGATCAGTACACTAAGTATGAACACCCTGTAACTATTTCAAGGGCTCGATAAAATTTGCAAACTGTGGTGCATTAAAGTTGTCTTTCAATTCGGGTATAGCTTACCTTCTGTTCCCTATCAAGAATTTAGGTATAACAATAACACCCTAGACCTACCTCTTGTGAGGAGATTTTGGCTTACAATTGTGCTCAAAATATGTCCCCCTCCGAATAAAATTGACCTGTTCCAGCATTTTTCTCTGCATGGCAAGTTTTCAAATTGACACCCTATGTAAAGTTCAATGTGAAATTTAGTATGAAATTGGAAACAGCCAGCGGAGCAAAGAAAATTAAGAAAGGAGACCATTTAGAATATTTTGAGTCCCATGTTCCCTACCAATTTCGGCAATTATAATTGCCAAGTTGGTATGATACACAATAAATTATATTTACCGATTATCAGCTAAATTGCTTTTAAGAGTTAGGAAATCATGTTTTCCCTAGAATGCAAGAGTTATTCGGAATGGACACATGCGATATCTATATTCAAGGATTTTTCAAAGTTCTGTCGCTAATCTGGATTCCGTTTATAGACTGGTATATCTTCGTCCACCGTTTATCATAGAAATTGATTTTCCTTTCCTGATTGAGAAACACCTCCAAATGTGTTGATATACTGCACCTGCTCAGTGTCCTTATTGCATCTCAGCCGCTACTTTGAAGAGCCATGCTGGCACAATATCTTCCGCATTGTCTGAACTCTTTCTTGAATCATTACAATCCATTCCTTGCAATCTTATTGTTGGTTCAAATGCTATGATTACATCCTTTTTAAAAATAAGGTGATAGGCTCCGATTGTATTGTTTTCGAAAAATTTTAATTTGCTTTGGAAAACTGCTTGATCCCTAATTGCCAGCATGGATTCTTGCCACGAAGTTCAGTGCATAGAGGAAGTCTCTGGTTCAGTGATCCCACATCTCTTAACTTGAGTCGATGATCGAACAGGTATACGAAACAAAATCAGATCTGTTGAAACTGAGTTTTTCTGAAGCATCCGATCAGGTCTCACACAAGAGCCTATTCTTCAAGTTGGAACATCTTGAGTTCCATTCCTCAATTCTCGTGTTTTTTGAGTGCGGATAGGAGGATTATTTACACAGACGAAACATGTGACTAGTGACGTCTACCAAGACTCGGTGCTCGGGATACATCTTCTCCTGCTTTATACAAACATCCACCCTATACAGTTCTTTGAAACCCATGATTTCTTTGTTTGCCGATGATGCGAACATTTCTCAAAATGCCTAACAATGCGGACAAATATTACAGACCGCCCTGGTCGATCTATTTTTTTGGTCTCAGTGGCTGCTGCCTCCCAATTTCGCAAAAAGCGTTGTTGCCCACATGGGTAACATCAGCCCACGTCACAATTACTTTCAGGAACATTACTTGTCTCCTCACTGATGAGTCACAGCGATTTGGGGGTGACTCTAAACGAGGATCTTGTCTGGTCTGAGCATATTGTCAACATCACATTAATTGGTATGGGGAACATGTTAAGAAATCCTTTCGAGATTGTGACCGATCAATATAGATTCCATTATCATAAAAACATATGTGTATAATGCTGGTTTCGGAGTCTGCATTTGAGCGTCTGGAGCATTTCGAGAAGGTGCAACGTCGTGTGAACCACATCCCTTCATGGCTTTTCAAGACCTTCTTATGTGGATAGACTGTTCATCCTGGTCTCCCCAGTTTTTTCTATAGGAGAAATTGTGACATCATCATCGCCTTCAGGGCGGCTAAAGGAGTTTTGGAGTGAATTTTGTATCTCATCTATTTCCCATGAAAGGCGATTCTCGTCGTTAGGGACATAGAAGAACTTTTTCGTACTACATCCAGATAAAACTTAACGACGAATAGTTTTTTCAAATTATGGAACCTTTCGCCAGCTTATACCATGGACTCTCCATCAGTTAAAACTGGCCGACCATTAGGTCGATGAAGATGTGCGTCTCTGCGCACCGAGGCACGTTATGGAAATGAGGAGATTCGTCCACAATAGAGCTGTCGACCAGGCCAGCGCCCAGTTCTGGGTTGACTGCCGATGTATTTACTTGTAAGCTGAACAATGTCATCTGATGGGAAGGATTTATTTGTATTCGCTGCTTCATTTGAGGCTGAGGAAGAGGAAATGGGTACATGAAATAAACCAGCAAAGAAATGAGTTTGAATAAGCATATAGCACGAAATTTGAAGAATTTTTTTCCCAATATCTTCCAAGAAAAATATCCGACCGAACTAAAATTCAGAAAAACCTGTTTTTGATTAGAACCTTCAAGGTCTGCTCCAAACTCAACTACTAGCTTATTAATAGTTTTCGAAAAAATCATTTTTTTCAACAAAATCTCGTAGAATTCTCGAAAAACATTGTTTTTAAATTTTTTGAGGGTACAATCATCATTTAATTTTGCACAATGTTGAACATTGGTATTCTGAAATTAACAATAAATTTCCATCCCGATTCCGTCAGTTCTTTTCGAGATATGGAGGAAATAATCTCGAAATGTAGATATACTGCTTGTTCAATCAGTTTATAGGGATCTTTACTCTCATTGTAATTCAATGATAATAATTATCATTGTATGTGACTTACACACATTTTCTCTAACTATTCTGAATATTCGAACCTTGTTCCCAGATATTATTTAGCTTCAATTGGTGCTCTGTTATCTGAAAGAACGAATGACCCCAAGTTAAACCATGAGTTACCACAGGCAAAAGCAAATCTCAGTAAAGCCTGGATACATTATGGACTTCATTTATTCAGTGCTAGTAAGAAAAAGCTACTGGAACAGATATATGACAATGGTAACAAAAAAGCTTCAGCTTTATAAACAATATACCCTGAAGCTATTTTTTTAGAGAATGACAATATACAGAAGGAAGAAAAAACGCAATTCCAAGTATTAGAACAGCATAAGTTTCGTGAGTTACAAGTGACAGTCCCTGATATACCAGCAGATTTCATTACGAACACCCAGGAAGCTAGATTACTTTTCATTCATACCCAGAACTGGATGAAACAGATACGTACTTTTTATACACTGAGGGATTATCCTCTACAATACGTGAATGCGGTATTGGATTTAAGTGAACTATACAGATTTTTAGCATTTTACGAAACTGACTTAGAGACGCAGTATAACGTTCAGAAGAGAAGATCTGAGACCTTGGAAGCACTCAGTACTCTGCTGAAAGAGGTGAGACCCACTTGTTACACTGTTGTCAGTGTGGAATTGTGGAGGGAACTGGCAGAAGTACAAATTGAGCTGATGGGAATCAATTTGAAGAGGTTGTACACATATGAAAGTAAGAATATCGATTTATAGTATTCAATAATAAGTGGCAAATCTCCTTGGCTAAGAATCATTTAATAGCTGGCAAGCTAACCAACACAGCGTTTCTTATTGGTTTCCTAAAAGGATACGGTGTAATAGATAATATCTGACTCTATTCCACATGAAGGTTGATTCTCACTTTACACGTTCGCTCACCTTAAAATATTTTATGTAGGTTAACATAATCACAAGGACGAATATCTATCGAAAAATCAACAAATATTCCCCCTTGATCAGAGCTAATCATCCAATCAACCAAAACATCTACACCGAAGAAGCTGATCCAAGGAAAATGACTACAGCTGTTTCACAGTTGTTACTGATCGTCAGGTCATCTTACCTTGGATAAAACCGCAGAGGTAATCTCGATACTTGTCACCTTTCAGATGGTGTAAATGTTTTGGTGTATTCGATGATTAGCTCTGATCAAGGGGGAATATTCGTTGATTTATCGACAGATATTCGTCCTTGTGATTATGTTAATTTATTATTACTGGAGCTCTTTCTTCTCCATTAGAGCAATTCCTATTTTATGTAGGCTTTACGAGAAGGATATTCTTAAGCGAAGGAACTTATAAAGGGTGGGCAACAGTCGATGGTACCCTGGACTTTCATGGAGAAAGTCAGGTTTGATTTCATGGAAAATCTGGTGTATTGTGTAAGAACCTCTCCTCTGTTGATCAAGAACATTTTCAGCGCATATTCCTAAAATTGCTGTATATTCCAAAAATTAGTAACACATTTGATCTTTCGAATTTATATTATTATTTATTATTATTATTGTAACGTCCTTCTCCTCCTCAAAGGGAATTATACCTCCCTTTGCATATCAAAAAAAGATATGTTGAGCCCTAATTTTTTTGAATAGGGAAAGTGGGTCATGTGGTACTTTTCTGGCAAGGTCTCTGTATCTTCTTTACAGGCGTGCAGACATTTTCAACAAAAGAATTTTTTTCGAAAAATTAGTTAGTTCAAAGAGGTTTTCAGTTTGTGCACTTTGTCATGGCTCATTTACTTCGAGACGATGGTATACCTACCTGATGAATGAAAGTCGACCATTACAGTGTTGTTCATGCACAATTTTCAACCCCTTTCACCCCCCTCCATTTTTTCTCCATTAAAGGGTTCGTAGGGGTTGAAAGTTGTGCATGAACAAAACTGTAATGGTCGACTTTCATTCGGTGATAAATTTCATCAGGTACCATAGTCTCAAAGTAAATGAGCCATGCCAAAGTGCACATACTGAAAACCTTTTTGAAGTAATTTAAAAAAAAGTTTTCTTCAAAATTTCTGCACGCCCGTAAAGGAGATACAAAGGCCTTGCCAAAAAAGTACCACATGACCTACTTTCCCTATTCAAAAAATTTAGAGGGTTGATGGGGATGGCACCGGGTGCAACAAAAATCCTTCAAAAATGCATATTATTTTCGGTAAAAGTAAAACAAAAATTGACCTATTTCAGGATTTTGTTTCCAAATATTTTTCTTTTGAGAAAATGAATTTGTTCCATAATTTTGACGCGCACTGTATATCCACAGAGATATGGTACGTTCACAACCTTGGTTACTTAAGTAGTTAAAAAGGTATCCTTTTAAAGTTAAGAGATTGCAGGCATTGCTACGCGCTAAAACTGGATCGATCCTGCCAATAATATCTGGTTTGATACATACCTGAAACAACGGCACGAGAAGAAAGTTCGTTAAGGGTAGGGAATGTTGTCATAAATACAAACCTGTGTAGATTTTAGGGAAGGTCCACCAACCAAGAATATTTTCGGGTAGAGCTTATAAAAATACCATTGAATCAAGAGCTACTAGGTTGTAAACGCACTTAATCTTCTGGGTGCACTATACCCGCGATCGGTGTCATAACGAGCCACTCATCGCAGCTCCTAAGTCACTAGTAGCAGCAGCTTGACCTCTATTGATAGACCGTCATGTCTTGGAACCGAAATATTTCGTCTATATATTGTGGAGGCCACGCTGTAAAGTGATAGCCAACATAAACAAGATGTACTTGTCCCAACATCACAGACCGTGTGTGCGTGGGTCTATATTGATTGTTTTGAAATTTCAGATGAATCAGAGACAACAGATACTATAAAGAAGAGAATTGAAGCTATTTCAGAAGTTCATGATAAACTTGAATCGATAGGGGATACAATACCTTCAGTAAAACCGAAAGAAGCACAAGCTGAAAATCAAGAAATCAACTCACCCTCTGGGGAATCTTGTCAATAAAATAATAATACGTATTGAAATTAGCCGGAGAAAGCTGTGAATTCCTCAATAGAAATGTCAATAAAAGTGTCTAATTCAACCAATTCATTAAAATGTCAGTATGGTTTATAAATAATTCGAAATGACCTGTTCAATTATGAAAAAAAGTGCAATATACATTTTCTTTCTCATTTCAATAGGAGTATGTGACTGTATTTTCCCCTTCTGTGGAAGGAAAAAGAGTTGTTACAACAGAGAAGCTGGAAATTTTCTGATGGAGAAAAATGACCCGGAAGCGTTATTTCCGGCTTTTGATTCACTCAAATGTGTACTATGTGTATCAATATCTTATACTAAATCTATTTTCAATAATTTTGTGAAAGTAAGTAGTTACCGTTTCTTGCTGCATCTCAAATTTGAGAAGCTAATTTTCAGAAAACAAATATAATGTTCAATCCTGCGAAGCAATATATCTATAAACCCCCACCATCTTTGTTCGAAACTATGGCAGTTTGGACTGGAGCAATAGATGAAAACAAGAGTGACGATGAAATTTGGGTTTCTCAAAAACTGTTCATGCTGGCATCTACTGTTATCTTCTCGGTAATGATTATTTATTTCTTTGTTTTCACATTCAAAGTTGTTAGAGAATAAGTGCGAAAAGGTTAAGATTCTAACAAGTGATTGCTGAGCAGTTTCGTGTCGAGTTCTTATAGAGATCCAAAAATGCTCAGGATTACTGTGCACTCCCAAAGCTTCATATCAGCATTGAAATCGGCATATAGGCCAACGCGCAACTGTCGCCTTGGCCTTACCAAACTGATCGAATTGAAACTTACTTAGTTGTCGTGAAATTGTTCATCATATGCAAGTTTGTGAGTATTCTGGTTAGATGATTGTTATCCAGAAAGATCAAAACATGTTTCCTCCGAGAAGAGATTTCATTAATCGACCTGATGGAACGAAACTATCTTCCCTGCATGGCCTTTTCTTCTCTCTGTGTTTCCTTTTTAGTACAAAAGACGAATAGGGATTGTATAAAGACTTGGTCTGCATACAATGATATAGGTATATAAAATATAAGAATGAAGTGTTAACTGCTGTTACATTTTCAGATGCTTGTTCTGCATTTTGGACCATATTGGTTGGCAAAATTGTCAGGGACTTCAAAAATGAGGAAATTCAGTATTTGTGCTAATTCCGAGGAATTCGCCAAGGGTAGGATTTCATCATCTGTATCACTTGCAACTTATTTTGAATCTGAATAAGATAAAAACTGAGGTTTGGATAATCTAATTTTTTTGAGTCATTCGATGATAAATATACTGATAGTGCAAAAATAAAGACAAATAATTTTCATCTCTGAGCTGGGTTCCTTACTTGCTACACAAAAACTGTTCTGCTACACACTTTTATTTTCTATGCAGGTTGGAAATCATCCATGAATTGCGTCTCTATTCTATTCAGTTTTCACTCCTTGGAAAGAGCGCTCCTAAGTAACTTTCCCAAAAGATACCCAAGCTTAACAGTACTAAAATCTGCTAACAGCTAAACATTTCGATATATCTCAGTTCTCATAAATATCAATTATACTGTCTGACATCAAATACACGTCTTATTATGTTCGTCAAAATATCGAATATGGATGTTCAATCTATCTTGAAAATGTAATGTCTCTAGCTCATTCAGTTCGAAATTGCTAACAGTTTCAACAATAATAATTGAAATGAACCATCTTTACACGGTTCCAGACTGTTGCAAGCAGGTTGTTACGTTCCTGTTAATAGTTGAGTTCCGATATTCCCATTCAGTACTGACCAGTATCAGTAATTTCGAAACGCTTCGTACTGATACGAACTGTTACCAAAGCAGTGCCAGTAAAATCGACTGGCAAGGAATATCGGAACTCAACTATTGTCGCGTTCCGAAATTCTCAATCACCACTGGCTAGTTATCCGACCTGTTACGAAATAACTGATTTCTATAGTAATCATTGACTGGACAGTACTTGTTGGGAATTTCGGAAGGCGACAATTGTCATAGAAGAGTGTCAAAACTGTCGAAATATCATGTCAATAAAAGGCTTGATTCGACTTATCCTATAAGCTCAAAGGATAAAAGTGAGAAGAAACATGATACCACTGTCCTGAGGGGCATATAATACGATAAACCAGGAAAACAAATATTCATATCAAAAAACAGTCTGGAGAACATTTTGAAGAATAAGTTCAAATAAACAACAAATTTCAGAAAATACTAAATTTATTCTTTCTCAACACAATATCATAAACTGTTTTATAAATAAAAATACATGGATTTATACAATTTCAAGTTCCTAATAGCTTTTTAGGTAAAAAAGATCAGAAATTTTAAGCTTAACCATTAAAAACTTTATATTGAGTGTGTAAAACTCATTAACAGCACATTTTAGGTGAGGAAGAGGCACAATTATGCTCCAACTTCATATCAATAACAAAAAAACAAGTTCTTAATATGCATCATATACCATTTAAAATTGAAGAATGCTTCATACTTCTTGGAGAGTTTTGACCTGTAATTCTCAACCATGATTTTGTAGGTGTACTCGTCATTACTGCTTTAACTGGTGTTGATGTATTACTTAGTGGGGAAGGTGAAAGATAATCAAGAGTTCTTTTGTTTCTCCAACTGAAAAATAATTGAAATTCTAAGCAATTTCCATTGGCTGGCTACCTGAATCCTACTTTCACCCTACAGTCTTTCAAAAGTGTCACAAAAATATAATAAAAAAAAAAAAATATAAAAACACTTATAATAATATTTAATTTTTTTCTGATCTGATTAGATACATAGAGTTGGGCTGCACATATCAATTTCAAAGTAGGTGGAACACAACATGGGTGCCCATAGGCATAGAATATAGCAGAGACAGGTCCTGTATTCCCGGGTTAATACGTTGCAAAATTATACGAGGTTCGACGAATAGATGTTAACTCATGAAACTTATTAGCAACCTTTCCACACTTTTTCACGTGTTGTATCAAATGTGGGTGCAAGACACACTCTCAGTAGCGGCATGTAACAAAGATCGTGTTGCTAGTAAAATGCATCGTTCTATTCGAAGACTTTTTGTGCATGGAAAGTAAGAGGAATAGTATGAAGTGAAAACTGCTGCTTGTCTTGTGGATTTCACAGGATGCCAGGTATTTTAAAAATCCTTCAAATATTAGCGACTGAACAACAAAAAGCATCACGAATTGACAGTGGTTCTTTGCATAGCTGAACAAAGAATTAAAAGGATATGGGTGAATCGCAAAAATTTGGAATAATAAATAAAGGAGTACAACAAAATTTGTCTTGAGCGAGTTTGAGAAAACCCTTCGATTTGTCTCTGATACATTTGATATTCTATTAGATTTGATCTCACCTGTTATCTCTAGAAAAAAATACACGGAGATGAGTGAAAACATCGAATCGTAGGAAAGAATAGCTTCTGTATTGATTCATTTTTCGATTTGTCGCTCATACGAAGTTATAACACAGACCAAGAAGACAAATCACTGTACCGTTTGACGGCTTCACTGCTTGTCGACCTTGAATCGCGTATTCCCAGCTGCACCCCAAGATGCTTGTAGTATACGGCTACGCTCAATTCACGGTCACGAACACGTTCACAAATACTTCCTAAGTAAATGACGCGAGTGGTTCATCTGGTTGGTCTGTTGTTTTAATGTCTAACCGTACCCAAAAATGCTGAGCCATAGAAGTTCTCTTTGCTAAATATCACGAATTAACTTAGGTTTGCTGATGTGCAGGCAATTTATTGAAAGTGTCTCGACTGATTATTCTGCCATAAAATGTTATTTAAAAGTGCGCAAATCGCACACTCAAATTGCATATCAGGAATAGAACGTATGCTATCCGCAAGAGAGTTTTCCATAAAGTCTGAAGTGTTTTTGCACCCGCCCAAACCTACATCTACATCAACATTCTTGCGCGCACAATTCGTGAGCCGCAAAGACCAAACCAATAACATCAATTCTCGGTGAACTACTGCTATTTGCTTCCATAAATTCTACTTTCGTTATAAATGCTGGATACCTCAAGGATACTCGATGGCCTACACTAGTTGTTCTTATTAATTCAATGTATTTCCGACCTTTTTATGCATTCAACTATCGAGAAAAAGTGAAATCTGAAATATCTGGAGTCTAAAGGCAGTTCGTGGTTCACCGCCGGGGATAGCGAGTGTCGCGAATAAAATCAACTGGCACCCCATCCTGCTGTAGTTTAGTAGCATTCACAAGGCGTGATGATGCCAGACATGCGAAGAAATAACCACCCTAATGTCTAAAATACCGACATGTGTACTCTGATGACTGTGGTCATCTGTTGTGGGTAAGATTTACAAGGTGGTAGCTATGGCTTATCCGCCCGAGCGAAGTATATGAAAGACACCAAATGATTTAGCCAAAATAAAAGGAAAGAGCATATACTGGCGTCTACATAGCTAGAGAGAAAACTGATCCTAAATATGCGAACACAGAAAACCAGGTGACCTCTAGTGCCAAAAACGGCCTCCAGGTGCATGCGGGGCTTTGATTCTGGTGACTGTTCTTTCCCTTGCTACTCGTGGAACTTATATGATAGACCAAACTGTTGAAAACCGAAGTACCGGTATCCAGCCCAAATAGCACAGAAAGAAAGGAGGGAAAAAGACTCAATCAGCCGATGAAACAGGGCGTAAGATCTGACCTAAAGACCTGAAAAAATGCTTCTGAGAAGTAGCCGTTCAGGTCAAAAATTGGTTCAGATAAATATTCAACACTCAAAGGAAGCCTCAAGTGCTTTATGCTGGAGAACATCTAGAAGGCATACCGCAAAGAGAAGAACATCACACAGGTCAAAAATTGGTTTGGTCTCAATTGGACCATTCAAGTAAGATCGTATGGCAATTGAATCGAAGCGTATGCTCCCACGGTTGTTGAGTGTAGGATACCAAGGAAGACCAACTGGAAGCAAGGTGGTGGTAAGAATTGAAAGGCATAAAATGTAATATCAGTATGCTAGAGGAATTAGAAAAGATCTCTCCAGAGATGTTTCCGTAAGGAATCATCAACAAGGTAAGCTCAAAGGAATGTTTATAGAAGCCTTCAAAAAGGCAGAGGAAAAGCAAGCTGGGAGGCCTATTGCAAGGCTCTGACTGACTACAACAAAGAGGTATGAAAGGCCAAGATGCAGACGTGGGGAAGCTCTTTTGAAGGAGTAGATAAAGCTTCCCCTACGGCTAGATAGGTACTTTCAAAGGATAAAACAAACTTAATTGGCCAGATTTGAAACCTCTGTGAGTTTAACGAATGTCCATGAAAAATGTAAAATATCGATTTTACTAGCTTTAAGCAGGTCAGCTCCAGAGGGAAGGACCACACAGAGGATTCCTATAGGCCATACTGGTGGATATTCCAAAAATCTGGCAGACTGTTCACACCACAAAGAATTGAGCGTGCCTTCAAATCAGCAGGCGTGGACGATGTATTTTCAGCTATGCTGCAAAAACGTGCAATATATGTTCCTTCACTTACTGAGCTCTTCAGAGCTAGCTATGCATTCCCAAATCTTGGACAGAAGCAAGGGTAGATTTTATACCCAAAGTGGGACGCAAAGTTTCCTTTGAACCTACATTTCTATTGGCCTATATGTGTCACCTCTTTCCTGCCTAAAACCATAGAGAAAATAATAGAAAATCATATGAGTGGACGTATTAAGGTGGATATTCATTTAAGTAAATGTGCGCACGATGTTTGTACAGCATGGATTGCGTGCGTGAACATCCAGATTGCCAAATAACCAAATTATTGCCGCACAGCTATGTATGCACGAATTTATGCTCATATGTATGACCATCCTAAGGATTTACCAAAAACAATTTGCTTATAAATCAAGCGAATCCAAGATAGATGCTGTCAACTATCTAGTGATAGAAGACAGCGTGGTAGAGGTGGAAAGCACCCTATCAACAAGGATCTCTATTTTTGGTGATTTTGGGGGTGCTTTTGAAAACTCCCTCATATACAATCCAGCCTCGCGCAAGGAAATAGGACCCTCCACTGTAAAGTGGATATCAGCACCTATGGGAAATGAAGTGACTGTGCTGACATGCAAGGTCTCTCCACAAGGTAGGGACCTTTGCTTTGGAGCCTAATCATGGATGGACTTCTGAAAAGGTATTTGAAAGCTGGCTGTAGTGCCCAAGCTTATGTTGATGACATTGTGAAAGGCATACTGAATAGCCAAATGCAAACTGCGCTCGATATCATTAAAAAGGGATGAATTTTTTCAATGAGTCCAAATATCAAGGTGTCACACAGGATGGTAAACTGAACTGGAGGAGACCTATAGCTAAACTATAATCTAAAGTCAAACTGGCTATCTGAAAGACATGGGGGCTGAAACTAGAGATGTGGTAATACACACCAGGAGTACCTCAAACTGTCACCAATATATTTTTTGCATTTTTGTTGAATGTCGACAGAGTTTTGTTCGACTCGATAAAAGCTTGTTCATGAATGTCATCCCCGGAAATTGTCGTTCGAATTGGAAAAGAGTGGTACGAAGTATGGGATATTTGATTGTCCAGGGACATTCGGTTCCATGTACGTGTTTCGAAACAGTGATAAGGTTATGTCTATGTTTACTCATTGTTTATATTCGGATTTGGAATTTCTCTATGTCTTGCATCCAGTTTATTTCTTGAATATTTGCGAAAACACAGTCGAAATGGCGAATAGAACTCTCACAAATCTTGCAGATGCTCAAGAACACTTACAGAATCAACAAACAACCCTAGATAGATTCGATTTATGTGATAGAGAATTCAAAAAAATGTTCAGTTAGGCCATATAAACGAAGGTAAGTCGGATTCATTTCAAATATGTTGGAGTAATAAGAAGTCGTATTTTTGCCACACAGGCACGAAGATGGCAAATTCATACAAAATTCACTCAATGGTACCAAACAGGGGAGACTTTTCATTGTTGCCATAGTTTACCACTCGACAAAAATTTTCTAGTGACTAAATTATGCAATTAGCTTCAAGAATACACTTTATGGGGTCAACTCGTTATAAACATGACAATGGGGGTTTTTGCTGAATTTGGGTTATTACTGCAAATGCAAATTTAAACATAATTGTTATGGGTTTGATTCATCATTTTCCCAAATTACCTTCAGAAAGTATTCAAAAACAGATTTCAAAATTGGGGTTTCAAAATTTAAAGGGATTCGCCAGGCATGCACGAAGTGGCAACGGTGTTTAGTAGGATAGCTTGTTCCACCATAGAATCATGAAATATTCCTATTCTGTGGTACACACGTGTTATTTGTCAATATAACCAAACGCTTTGTTCTTAGTTTCCGATTTGTCAGTAATATGATAGTATGACAGTCTGTGCTCTTTTTCTATTCCTTTGTCGTTGTCTTCTACTCTAACCAGAGCCAAATATAGCTCTCTCTGTTTTCCTAAGCAAAGTAACACATTTGAAGTCTTTCCGAGAAAGCTGAATTCGACGTTGCCATATCGTGCACTCAAGACAATTCCCTTTGAATTTCAAATCCCCATTTTTATGTTTCATTTTTAGGTAATCAAACATTTTTTTTAAAAATATAATATCGAAATTATATGTTTGAAATGCGATGTTCTAAAGGTTTTTCATGAAAATTACTGCATTCCAGTTTTAAAGCCTCACGAGATGACAGCCAAGGAAGTCATCAGATTTGTAAACATCATCAATTATGTCCTCAGGGTTTAACAAGTAAGGAAATATAACAAAATGCGCTCACAGTTCTGAAAGAATGAACCAAGCCAATAAAATAATATTAATGATAAAATCGGCCAATATCTTTCAACTACTATACTATATTCCATTCATTGTGATCGTAACAGTGATCATCTATCAGAGAAAAAATTCTCACCTTTTCCGTTGATCTTCCGTGAATTGGGACACATTATGCTTCCACAAATAAATATTAGGATATTTTTCTCTTTCTAAAGCACAACCGGAATACATTAGTGCATTGAAAACAGCACCATCAGTGTTAGAAGGCAATTTCCTATGAAGATAAGAAGGATATAAAATGTTTGGAAATCATTTTTCGAATATCTTAATGATATAAATCTTTTCTTCCTTACCCATCAATGTACACATCATAATCACTTCCACTATCTGCATCGTCAAAGTCATCATCTTCATCGTCTGATAAATTAGGACTTGCAATCGGCGTGAAAAATGATTCATTCAAAATATCTTGGTCAATGTTATTCACTCCTAAAATAGATTAACAAGTATTATAAAAATAGTTTTTCAAACATAATTGTTGGCTTTCTTAACATCTATGCAAATTCGAGAAAAATAATTTTTGTATTACACTAGACATATCTCGTAGGTTCCAAAACGGCGATGCCCTTCTTATGGACATTTATTATTGGACGACTTTTGGCACGCAAGCCATATTTGAAAGCAAAGAAATATTCTGAAGGCTAACAGTGTATTTCACAGAGCTTGATTGTTTGGTCAACATGCCAATTTAGAAAGTATGAGTGGATTTAAATCACATTAATTGACAGCTAGGGGGCGTTTAAGCAACAGTTACCATTCACTGCAAGTCAAAGATCATCTGAAGCTGAAAAAGTGACTCACACAACTGGTATTGGTTTGGTATGACGTTTGCTAGATGAGGTCCAAACTAGTCTAGACAGGGCTGCGAGGGCTGGGTATTATATAAACCACGAAGATCGCGGAGTAGAGTTAGTATAGGGATTCGAGTATTGAGGTGTTGGGATCCTCCAAACACTGGTAGTGAAATTTTTTTGACAGTTCTAATATCCGATCAAATCTTGTCATTCTGTCATATGAAACCATTTCACCCAATCCCGCTAACATTACACTGATAATTGCATTCAGTGTAATCAGCAATCCCTATGACAACCCGATTGAGCTTGACAAGTATAAAAAAATTTCCGCTGCATATCCCTGCCTCATAATTTTATGACAAATTTCACAAGCTTATTGCTTGGTAACTGTTACCAAGGAAAGAGCTTTTGATTGCCATACAATTTTCTCGTCCATTATCAATTTCCTAGGGATATTACTACTGAATATAAATTAGTAATGATAGAAATATATTTGTTAGACATTTTATAAACCTTACGGCTGGTTTCACAAAACTTTGATTGCCGGATCAAGAGCATGATTGTCAGTCAACAGTGAGTTCTGTGCTCGATTTCAGTTCATTTTCAACCCAACCATCGAATGCGAACCTTGATCAATGAGTTGATGAGATCTCAAATGTTTTGTGAAACCGATGGTTAGTGCATTAAGTAGTGTGAATAAGATATTGAATTGAAGACAATTTCAACATAACAGTATAACAATCACGTTAATATATTTCTCCTTTGAAATAGTTATGAGATCTGAAACTGAATTGAACATGGGTCCCTCAAATAATTTTTTTTTATCATTGGAATCAAAAATTCTATCTGTAAAACTACTGAAAAACTTAAACCCCCGTCAAAAATTTCAATTTTCAATGAGAAAACGATCTTTGAAATTTGGCTCCACATATTGGCTGTTCAAACGGACGAAACTTCGCGCCTTTAGCGACGTACCGGGATATATCCAATATATCTTTCTTTTCGTGTACTTTTCTCTCTAGCAATCCAATAGACAGCGTCGGCTGCATCGATCGATGAATCTTGCAATAACAAGTGACGTAGAAGGCCATCTGACGCGTTTCAGCCGCTTGCGTCCCGATTTGACCTTTTCAATAACGAATTATTCAAAATTCGCGAATTGTTGAAGTGTGTGATAGCTTTCCAGCTACCGTCTGGGGCGCCTCCGATGCGCCTCGGAGGCACGCCAGCATAGACAAGTCGTGTTCCACTACACGGGAGCGTCAGACCCTCGCGCTTCCTACCCCTTTCCCCTGATGCACCACCCGAATTTGAGGGGCTTCACGCACTCACAGCTGTGAAACGACAAACTTGTCATAATTTGCCGGTTTGTTTATCGTCTCGTTCTCGAAATAGCATGGGCGTGAAGCCCCAGGGGCTTCACGCACTTTACTGGAAAGCTACTATTATGATTTCATATCGATATAGAATGAGAAAAACATGAAAATTCTTGGTACATGTAAGAGACCTATTTTGGGAAAGGAAAATTTTTTACTTACCTTCTTCCTCTTCTGTTTTGAAGAGCTTTCTCACAGTATCAGATCCAACTCCTGAATTATACTTTCTAGAATGACTTCTCTGTAAATTTGAATTTCTTCTTGATTTTCGAGGATATAGAACACATTGGCATGAGGTCAAGTTACCCCAAATTTTAACACAGTCTTGTTCCGTTACAGTATCACAATTTGGTTCCAAATTCTTATTTAAATGACAGAGAATAGAATGTGCGAGACACAATAGTTGTTTTCGAATAGAAGTACCATTTCTAACATGAACAGAGTCTTTTTGGTTGACACTTTCATCATCTGATGAGAAACAATCAAATGATTGAGTACAAATTTTAATTAAGGATTCAATTTTTCCTAACATAATTTTCTTGTTGTCAAATTTTGAATATAATTTTTGAGCAATCAAATATGATAAACGACAATGAACGTAACTGAAATTTATGTCAGAAAATCTATTGTCATTCATATAACTCAAAATTACTACTTCTAGCTGTTTTATTTCAGTATCTAGACTATTGATAAGGCTCCCATCATTATTATTAGAAATGTTATTAGAAAATCTCGTAGCAAAAACCTGACATGCCCTTTCTAATCCTAAGAAGGGACTAAAATTTTTGGAAGTTTTGGAATCTAACTCATCTTGAAAACTGTTCTCAGAGATGCTGGAATTTAACTGAATAGCTTGAAATGCATGACATAACTCAGAAATGGTACTCAAATTCTGGGTACTCTTCTCACATACACTTCTTTCTGGATGAATTGAAGCAAAGGAAGAAGATGTGTCTAGAACACGTTCTTTTAAATAGTTTTCAAACAAATTCAAGCCTTCTTCGGAAGCTATATCAACAAAACTATCTAAGAAGGGCCAGTATTCCTTCCAAGAAATTTCATATTCTGTAGCTAAAGTTTTTCCAACAAGCTCCAAACCCTTCAAGGGATCCTTATATTTTAAAGAAGCCACACTGTCCAAAGAGCAGTTCAAACTTTTTGTTGGTGTGTTGAATTTCAAAGATCTTGGAGGTGTTTTCCACACTTTTCGAAAACGTTCCGCACCTTCTTTATTCATTGGTCCTGCATATGCCTGAATTTCAAGTCTAGGGCTTGAAGGATGTGTGTTGAAAACCTATAAAATGTATAGTGTTAGTATATCTATAGGTCAATTCTTGAATATAATATGTACTACTTATAGAAAGTATGGGACAAAACAGACTAAGTATGGATCAAGACAAACTGTTTCAAAGAAGAACATGTTCAATTATCACTTCACATTTGAGGCTTCTCCAGCAAAATGAATAACACAATATAGTTGTTTACACAAAGTAATATACAGTCATATATGTCAAAGCGCTATAAAAACGTCGGGGTCACAAGATTGGTATTATATGAGCAGGCTTGAACCCAGGCTACCTGGATTGCCAGGTCATATTTTTTGAAACAAATCCATAACTCATTAATAAATACATATTATTCATTTCAATAGGGATATTCACATTTTTCTTGAGAAATTATTTTCCATCAGGTTTTTCCATTTTTTTTCAATATAGAAAAAGTTTTATGTTCAGAAGTTAAAGAAAGAGTTCAAAGACTCTGCGAACCACCAGAAAATTTCGATAGAAATGATTAAGTTTTTTGAACCATTCAGAAAAACACAATTTTTTTATCGAAGATGATAGTGGTAAAAAGTAAAAAAAATTATTAGAACTGTATAAATGCAACCAAGCTTGGCCATATGTGGAAGAAATTGATTTTTGTTCATTACATCTTACCATAAACAATAAGAATTTACAATCTATAAGTTAATTTGGTATCTGTTTATAAGATAGGATTTCAATATATCAAAGAACTTCATTGGAAAAATGTTTTTGATCTTGTATAATAATCCGGCATGCCAGACTCTGTGTTATACGATGTGTTTGTTGGTGTGGAGGTATCCAATGATCGGTGGGGATTTCTGCATTTTTTCTAAGTAGGAGTAGTCTTAACAGCATTTTCGAGACAATAGGCAGCAGTATGATGATACTTCATGTGGATCTTTGCCTGGTTTCAGTATCATCAGAATTTCTGCAGTTTTCAGTGATGTTAGACAGTGTTTGAGTTTCAATAAGGCATTGAACCTATGAGTTATGAGAAAGACTCTTATTCTTGGCAGTTCTTTGAACATTTTTGGTGTTATTCCATCAATACCTGGTGCTTTTTGTGTGTTGAGTATGTTTATTTTTTCATATACCTCTTTTTTTGTGAAGAACTTTATGTTTTGTGTTTGATGCGTGTTGCTAGAGATGCTTCTTTCAATAGTGTCATCAATCTCTAGGTCGTTTGGTTTAAATACTCTTTGAGGTGTTCTGCAAATAAATTAGCCTTTTCCTGTTCATTTCTACCCTATTTTGCATTAGTTTCGGATGAATTCTTAACTGGAACGTTTTGTTCTTTTGGTTTTTTCTTCGATTTATTCATATTGTGTTGTAAAATCTGTTCAATCCGGTGATATATTCATTGAAAGATTCCTCCTGATCTTTATTTCTAAAATTCGCGCTTTATATTTTTGAGTTTATTGCTTATGCAATTCAGAGCTCTTTTTTCAGACGAAGCATGTGTGTTTGGCCATGTTTTCAGCAATCAACCTCTTAATTTCCAATGGTATTGATTTTGTTTCCTTGTTTTCTTTGCTTTGTGGAGTACTTTGAATGGCTGCCTGTTTCAGAATATTAGTAAACAACTGCCTCATCAATTATGTTATGAAGAAATCGAGTAGATCAGGAGTTTTGTTTGGGTTACTAGGCCAGTATGTTGGGCTTCCGGTTGAAAGAAAGAGTAGTTCTTTTCTTGCAGCAGATTGGCCAGTTCCCGTCGCTTGGTGGTTGTAAGTCATGAGCCCCACACAATGTGTTTGCTGTTATAATCTCCGCCAACAAATAACTTGAAGCCTAATGTGGTAAAGAAATCTCTATATTGGTTGATTTTTAGATTATGTTTTGGGGGCAATAAACTGCTGAAATTGTTAAGCTGTATGAGTACATCATAACTTTTAGTGAGGTAGCTAGAGGTAAAATATGGTTTTCTTTGTATTCCTATTGTATTTGGTAGTGACTAATTGTGTTCTTGAAAAGAATTGAAGTTCCTGCGTGTGCTGTATTATCTGGATGGTTAATGCTGCAGGTGATATACTTTGGTATATTGAAGTAGTATCAGAGTTGAAAGCATGTTTAATATCATATTATTTTGCCGCACTAGTTTTTGGTACATACTTTTAAATTCTGCCAAGAAGGAATTTAGGGTGGAAGAACTGATTTCTTTATTTTGGGTTGTGATATTATTGTTGGTCTGGCATACAGCTCCAGCATAGTTGAGTTTTTGTGCCTGTTGTTGTGGTTATTCATGTCTCATATTTTGACTATGGTTGCTTGATGTTGTTGATTGTATGTTCAGACGATTATTCGCGTTGTTAGGTTTTTATCAGTGCATGATAAAATTTACAGCCTCGGTAGTTGGCGGGATGAGGTCCTTTACACAATACACATTTTGTTGTGTATTACTGCTTTTTTGGCAGATCTCAGTATTGTGTTCTCCACATTTTACACATGCATATGGCTTATCACAGTAGGTTTTGGTGCCCATACTGCTGACATCTCATGCATTGAGATAGTCCTTTTGTTTTCTTTGGGGAGTCTATTGTAACAAATCTGTTCTGTATTCCACGTATCTTAAAGATATCTTCATTGTTTTCAGCAGTCTCTAAGTCGACAAAAATAGATTCAGGGGCTCTTTTGTTAATCGGCTTCTTTCATTGTGTACATTCCTCACATTATATCCCTGCTTGTTAAGCTCGCTCTTTATTTCTTCCACACTGTTGAGTGGTGTAGATTTTTTATTACTATTCTAAATGCTCTATTCTCTTTTGGTTGGTGCATGTGATGAATGATGTTGGCAGTCTTTTGGAGTTTGACAATTTATTTTTACTGTGTTGTCAGCTAGAGTTTCAGTACTCTGGTAATTGGTAACCATTTCTTTGTACATGGTAACTCCGTATACAAAAATTGGGGGAATTTTCTGTGCATTACCTGTTGTTTGTTGTGTGCTTACATCTTTTTCTTCCGTCAGTTCGATGAATCTATTATTTGTCGATATTTCATGGTTGTTCAAAACACTTTTTTTTTCTTTAAATGTGCATTGTTGAATCCGTGTCATTCTTCATTCATATTTTGTTGGGAATTCCCTGATGGCTCCATGATTAATCAGAATATTGATAATGAATAACACTTATGTTTACACCGCCTGTTGATGTCATTAGTTGTCCATATGCCACAAGAGATATGAATTAGAATCTCTATTTTCTTACGAGAGAAATATAGAGTTTCCGCGGATTTCGCGGAGTTTTAACAGTATAAAGAAATATTTTTTCGAAAATATTCAAGGATTGCCTCAATTCTATTTTGGGATATCTTCACTATGTTATTGTGCTCACCAATCACAGACTTATTCTGAAAGAACTAAATAAAGTCGAACATGTGCACGCACGTGTGACGAGATCGCATCGAAGAAATGGATGATGACAAAAACATTTTCCTTTCAGTTTGTAATTGTATCAATTTGAATATTTTTCAAAATAGATTATTTCTTCAAAACTAAATTTCATAATTATCACTTTCACTAATGAAGACGTGACCCAAAAACTATTAATAACAATAACATGACACAAGACGAATATCTGTCAATAAATCAACATATTCCACTTTGCTCTGAGCTAATCGTTATATCAACCAAAACACCTGCACGGTTCTTACCGATCATCAGAACAACCTACTTTGGAAACTACGAATTAGACTTTAGATGTTTATGATCTGTTCGTTCCTACAGTGCCATCTACCAGGAGCATCTTACGAATGCTAACCTTCAAGTGTAGAAAACTTTGATAAATGTGCGTGATGTTCATCTTAATGACGTTTCAGGTCGCTGTATCTGCGATATTGCGGTATGTACAGGAACGGAAATACTGGGTTCATGTGGTTTTCATACAATACGGTACATCAATCAAAGGAATGGATCGTGGAGAAGATAGAGTTCCAGTTTAATATAAACTAACATGACACAAGGATGAATATTCCACCTTCATCTAAGATAATCATCCAATCTTCGGTGAAGATGTTTTGGTTGATTGGATGATCTCAGATCAAGGTGGAATATTTCTTTAGTTATCAGCATATATTCGTCCTTGTATCATGTTAGTTAGTTGGTTTTCATTTATTTTGTGAATAAGTAAAGTAGCTTTAACTGTTGTGAGTTGTTCAACACACAAAGGCTAGTTTTTCTACCAGTAGTGTCAACTTCTGTTTGGCCTTACCTCAACCTGTAATTTATTGATAATTGTTTCTCACACACAGGTTTCGCCTAAGTGAGCTCATCTAGTACTCGTAAGTTGAATGTTTCTGATTGAATAAATTACTCTTTACTCAATTAAACAAAATTGACCTAGGATGGACCTAGAAGAGGCTTTGAATCTTGGAAAAGATGAGGGAGAGAATAGATACTCTTTTGTAGGGTTGAGAAGAGGATGGAGCTAGAATAGATATTCGGATTTCATATGTTTACTAGCCCTATCTTTCTCACCTGCAGGTTTCAATCCTCTTTCTCCACCCTCAGTTCATGGTATATTAGGTCTATGGACTGACCTGTATAATAAATACCATCCCTGGATGATGATATAGGCCCTAGGGATATGTATTTCTTATCTGGATTCACCATATAATTACAGTAGAGACTAGGGAACTAGGGACTAAGGAATCTTGAATATCGCGTCTTATAATTTAGTAGAGATGCAATTTAAAAAACGATTAACATAAATGGCTTTATTCTCCAAATCACAAAACAAATGTATTATTTGAAATAGTCAGATATTTTACTATCTTTCAGGAGCACTTATTCCAATATTATTCTCTTCTGCCCATTGCAATCCCAATGTGAAATATTTAATTGCGTCGACATGTATGATTTTGTTTGGGTTGATTTCCACTTCTTCATCATTGTTGGTCCCATCATCTATAGTCTCATGCTCAAGATCGCCATCCTCTATGACTTTTTCAGCATCTTTAACCCGTTGATTTAGTTCAACATTTGAATGAACCTCGCCATCAATTTGTGTCAGCATGTTTGAAATGTCTTGATAGTCATGACTTATTTGCTGTAGTTTTTTCTGCAATAAGTTTAGGGGAATCAAATTATCTGGATCATAATGAGGGAAGTTGCTTGTGCCAACACTTTTCTAAAGAGTTCGTTGTCACTTTTTGCCATGAATTATGAAGTAAACAAACTACATCGAAAAGATGTATGCTATTGATGCATTTGCCGACATCGTCCCCGTCTTCGAGTATCCAAAGAATATGTGCTAAAAGGCCTTTTCGTTAATTCAGTTTTGTTAATTTGATAGCATTTTGATCCATAGGCTGTATCAAAGCTGTAGAGTTTGGCGGTAGAAACATTGTAAACATTTTTCTATCTTCACTAATCAATTCCTCTTTAGAGCAGTGGCTCGAAGAATTGTCAATCAACAATAAGGCTTTTTCAGGAAGCCGTTGATTTCTCGAAACTAATTTCACTTGCTTGCAAAAGGAATTTTGGAACCAAGTTTTAAAAATTGCCAAAGTCATCCACGCGTTTCCACTAGAGACGTATTCCACAGGTAGAGTTTTGTTCTTGAATGCCCTTGGATTCTTTGCCTTCCCAATGACAAGAGGTCGAAGTTTATGAGTACCATTGCCGTTTGTGCAAGCTAATTTTCCTCGGCAGATTTCAAGATGCCTCAGCCCATGCCTTTTTTTGAAATTGGGAAGCCAACCCCTGCTTGCAACAAATGTATATTGTACATAAATATTCTGGAACAGTCCTCGAGCTTTTGCTGCAAGTATTTCAAACTAAACAGGAATATGTTTACTTCGTTGTTTAGTAAGCCAGGAATACAATTATCTTTCCATCGCCGGATATTCTTCTTTCCGTGAGGTTTTACGAGAACCTAACCCAGAATGACAAATTACAATAAATCTGAAACATTAGGGATTATTAGATTCAGCTTGTTTCGGAATAAACTATTCTTACCTCCTTATTTTAATTTCACTTTTTTATGCCGGAAATAGTGGACGTTCTGACGCCGTACTGAAGGGCAAGTAATTTGCCACTAACACCACCTTTTAATTTGTCTAATGTCTCACTTTTTGGTTTTATGGACAGAGTAACATGTTTCCGCTTCACCATTGTGCACTATCATATACCAAAACACGTCCGACCGTCAAAATAATAAGAATACAAATGAGTTTCCTTTCAGAAATCAGGTTAAGACGAGTTAGAACCGATAACCACATATGCAACAATCGCAAATTCAGGTTATTGAGTCCAGCGATCCGGATTATAAGGTACATTATACAATCTTGACATCAATCCAAACTAGTAAGATATCCAGATTATCATTCTCTGGATTACAGAGTCCCTACTGTACTTGAAAAATTCATTCTTGGTTAATTCTTCAGATTTTGCTCAGACAAAATTTTTGGACACACTGCTTGAAGAAAATAATAACATATCAGCAATGTATACGTACTGGTGGGTTTTCTGGTGAAAATGGATCCCCAATTTTAGGCGGTAAACTATTATCTTCAGCACGTAAAACTGGAACATAATAGGTCTCTTCAAGAAGGTGCTCAATTTTTTTTCGAAGCTTTGAGTCAGAACACTCTAATCTATCACAGATCATCTGAAATTTGAAAATTGCTTTAATAACCAATGTGAAGTTGGCAGGTTGGCAAACGTTACAGAGACACCTGACAGCAAATTTTCATGAATATATTTCAGCTTTTCAACTTTTGCACACAGCAGCTGCTATAAAATAAATACAGATGCTTTTTGATGGCTAGGAAAGACACGTTTTTCATAAAATAATCACTTCCACTTGATTGGGAAAAAAATACGAGTCAGACTGAACAAATTTTCATGAATTTTTTTAGGTCCTTTTGCACACAGTAGCCGCGATAAAAAAATACACATGCTTGCTCTGCATGGGGAAAAAAGTACCAGAGTCAGATTGATCAAATTTCCATTTCGCTGTGTGCGAAAGTACCTTAAAAGTTCATGAAAATTTGTCCAGTCTGACGCTGGTATTTTTCCCTTAAAACGAGTGCAAGTGATTATTTTATGAAAAAAGTGTTTTCCTTAGCCATAAAAAGCATCTGTATTTATTTTATTGCAGCCGCTGTGTGCAAAAGTACCTATAATTCATGAAAATTTGCTCAGTCTGACACTAAAATTCTTTTTCCAATCAATTGCAAGTATTTAATTGTGACAAATGTATTTTACTTTCATGAGAAAGCATCTGATTATTACTGAGAACAATTCTTATGTAACAAAGTAGTGAAATAAATCAGATGAAGTATAACTCCCATCATATTGAAGATAAACTAAATGGATCCTTCAATTCGCAGAAGCATTTGATTTCTAAGACGCCACTAGCCATTCGGGTATCTCCGGAACTTTTGCCTGCCAACTTCACACTGGTGCTTTAATATAGATATAAACAAGAACTGGTGTTATATACCTTAGCAGGTATTTGGCCATATTTGTTTTTAACAGTCTTATCACATTGAGGATAGGAAACTAGCACCTCAACAACATCAACAGCTCCAAATTTAACAGCAAAATGTAATGGTGTTTCATTCAAAGCTTTATCAGGAGTATTCAAATACAAATCTGCAAATACTTTGGCCCTATCCTTTGCATTTTCATGGTTATCATCGCCATATAGTAATTTCACAAAATTAACATTTGATACAGTGTTCAATAGAAGTTCTGCTATTTTACTATTTTTTGCTTTTGCTGCAATATGCAGAGCATTATACCTTGCCCCTTCCTAAAAATGAAAATTTGTTTTTGAAAATTTTCACATATAGTAATCAAATCAGTAACAAGTATAGTAATCTTTCAACAACTTACCTGAAGTATTGAAGGTGTGTCACCATTGCTGATGAGGTATCTAGGATTTTTCCATATTATATGATGGACTTTATCATATTCCCCTTTTTCAATAGCCATTCTCAATAAAACTAACTCCTGCGACTTAGGGCCTTTGAATGGACTTTGTTTCTCCCCTACCAATTGTGCAGATTCCAATGGAACTTTTTTTTCAGATATAGAATCAATTAATGAAATATTGGAGTTATCAATTCCATGGATAGAAAAATCAGCAGCTTCGTGATATAAACTGAATGCTTTGAATCTAGCTCTTTTATGTTGTTTAAGGAGTTGAAAAACTATATTTTTGTCACTATATACATTTGGATTGGAATTCACATTAATAGATTGTAAATCGCTAGGAATGTATACTCCGTAATGAATGGTATTTTCTACAAGTATATTTTCTTTCTGGGTAGACTCATCTTCATTTTTATTCATAGATTCCATATTTTTATCCCTCATTAATATTTAAACGTTGATATTGCAGCAAGTTTCAGTAAATAGGTAAAATAATAATTATAATTGTAACAGAAATACTTCGCTTTAAAAGGGTTTAACTCATTCGTTATCTTCTATTATCAAAAATGAACCAAACAACATATCAACAGAAAAATTTCGGTTTGCAAATGCAGAGAAAATTCCATTTCCAGTTGTTATTTTATTATGACATTTGACCACAGAATACAAATATATAGACCATAGACGTACGACATAGACATGCACAAATTTTTTCCGCCCTTCTTTATTCAGACATAGCCTACGTAATCGTAGGCCTCGATTCAGAGTTTCCGCCAGAGCATTGTTTAAGGAGAATAGTACCATTGTTTAAGGAGAATGGTTTTATGTTCTAATATTCTGTGGGTGTGTGAGTCTATGGTAATGATATTCTGTGGTCGTCACCATATATTTGTATTCTGTGGTAGTCATTCAATATTAATGTTTTGGAATTTCAAATTAATTTGTCAACTCATCCTCAAAAAACAAATTTTGATAATTATATTAACTCCTAGAATAGGGAGTCTACGAAGTGAATGATGTCTCGAGAAATCTCAATTTTTGAATCAGCTCATAAAGGAGATTTCGATCTTATAAGAAACAAGTTGGAGGAAGATCCGAGTTTATTAAATAAGCAGGATGCGGTAGGTTGTGGATATTTTCTCTTGCACAAATTGATTTTTAACAAAGCTTCTTTTAAGAATCAGAGAATACTTTTGCATTGGGCTTGCATTGGAGGAAATGTGAAATTAGTATCGCATTTGATTGAATTAGGATCTCCAGTCGATGCTGTAGATGATAATGATAATACACCACTTATATTAGCCAGTTCTTCTGGGCACTATGAGATTGTCAGTCTTCTTATTGATAATGGATGTAATTTGAATCAAAAAACTGCAGGTGGTCATTCAGCCCTTCAGTATGCAGCTTCAAAAGGCTGGATTGAGGTAGAAAAATAACACTAATTTTGTCACATATAAAATGAGTTTTAAACCAGATTTGTAGGAAATTACTTGAGAACAAAGCTGATATCAATATAGCAGATAGTAGAAGTGCGACTCCTCTTCACAGAGCAGCATCTAAAGGGAATACAAAAATCGTTGAATTCCTTCTTACATTTGAAGAACTTCAAGTAGATGCAAGGGACTCGTATGGCAATACACCTCTTCATTTGGCATGTGAAGAGGATAGACAAAGAGAAGCTCGATTGTTAGTTGAACATGGGGCTAGTTTAGATGTTAGAAATGCAGAGAAAAAGACTCCACTTGATTTATGTTCAAGAGCATTGCAAAAGTTACTGATGAATAATTGAAATATTTCTTAATTACTTATAGATTTTGTTTCAAAAAATGAATAAGTTTTCACCTTATATCAATTCTTGTCATTTTTTGTGTCAAATAGAAAACTATTTTTCTCAGCTCGCTCTTCCTCATTTTGCGATATTCTTATGATTATACACTAAGATGTTAAATTGAATGTACAAAACATGATGTAAATAATATGTTGTGCTCATGTGCATTCAAAAGTGACGTCAGCAAGTTGAAAATTCAAAGCACATATATTCTATTGTCCCAGATTCACAGAATACAAGTGAAAATGCACATTGCACTATAACTGCATGGTCTGCTGATACGAGTTGTGGTGCAAATGTGCATTTCCACTTGTATTCTCTAAAACTGTGAGTATAGACTATATATGTGCTTTGAATTTTCAAGTTGCTGACGTCTCTGTTAATTAAGAATTTACCTCCAAAGTTATTGATATTTTGGGTTGAAAATGGGTTTTGCTTTCTTGTTGACAGGATGCAATAACAAATTTGGTCAGGCTGAAATGCACAGATTCCCACAAGATTATGAAGTGAGTTGAAAAACTTAACTTTGATTAACCCTTTCACTGCTGAATTAGGAAACGGAAAGACCAGCTTGTGTGAGAAAATGATACTTTTCAAAAGAATGTACGACAAGAAGCACAATACCCCACTCTTTTGTGTGTATGAACCTTCACGCTGTCATTTGTCGAAACCCGATATTTGTGCTTACTTACCAAGGTCGAATGTGTAAATTGGTAAAATCCACCTAATGATTCCGTTGATATACCCATTCAAGATTAAGTTTGAAGTACCAAACAATGTGCTCGGAAATGCAATTTTTGTGCCACTTTCATTCATTCCACAGGGTCTAAGTTGTTACTTTGAGATAGGTCTTCGTCAGTGTAGTCTACTTCGTCAACCTCTAATAATCTAAGATCGGAACGTACATCGACCGTCACCGAGCTGATAATAGAATAAAAGTTATTTTATAATTGTGGAGACAAGCGAGTAATCTAGCTTACTCCTCAATTTACTGACGTAGTCCTCCCCGGCTACATCTTCTCCGGGCTCACAACCAAACTCTAGGTCACAAGGTAGTCTAATTTCTCGGCCGAACATTATATTGGCTGGAGTTTCCTTGGTGGATTCTTGAACCGAAGATCTATATGCCATGGTGAATAGATGCAAATTTGGCAAGATGTTTTTCCATGGTCCTATTCATTCGTTCTACCATGCCATCTGATTGGGGATGTAGAGCTGTTGTCCTTGTCTTATTAATCCCCAATTTCTTACAAACTTCTTGGAATAATGTCGACTCGAAATTTCGGCCTTGATCACAATGTAGCTCTAGGGGTATTCCAAATCTGCAGAAGAATTCTTTGACCAATTTATCGGCAACCGTACTCGCTTCTTGATTAGGAATACCGTACGCTTGCACCCATTTGGTAAAATAATCCATTGCTACCAAAATGTACATGTTTCCGTGATCTGTTTCGGGAAAGGGAACCGCGAAGTCGATAGCTACTCGTTCCATGGGAGATCCGACGTTATATTGCTTCCTTGGAGCCTTCCCTTTGCCATAAGGACAGTTAGCTGCAGTACAAGCTTTACATGTTCCACACCAGTCTTTAACGTCTCTCTTACAGTTAATCCAATAAAACCGTTGCCTAACTTTCTCCAGCGTCTTAGTAATCCCGAAATGTCCACCTGAAGTTCCATTATGTAGTCTGGTCAAAACGTTTGTCACTCGACTCTTCGGCACAATCAACTGAAGCCTCTGTTCAGATCCATCGTCATTCTCCCAACAACGCTTCAGAAGATCTTTATCGATCATCAACGTTTCCCATTGTGCCCAATACGACTTAACATTTTGACTCAGTCTGGATACTTCTTCCCAAGTAGGTCGTCTACCACTCTTCTTCCAACTCGGGATTACTTTCAAGTCTGAATCTTCTTCTTGTGCTCGTTGTATTTCTTGGGGTACCCAATCATCTTCAATTACTGTGGTCCGTCTCATATCGGCTTTGTCTTCCACGCGTGAGCAATGGCTGCAATCCTCGGGGCAAGGCCTTCTTGATAACGCATCGGCATTGCGATGGGTAGCTCCCGTTCTATGTTCGGTATCGAAGTCATATTCTTTCAATCCATCTGGCCACTTGTCCTTCCGGTTTCTTAAAGTTCAGGAGCCATTTCAAAGCAGCATGGCCCGTTCTCAGTAGAAATTTCCTTCCGTACAAATATTTGTAGAAGTGTTCTACGGACTTGATAACTGCTAAAAGTTCTCTTCTGGTCACGCAGTAATTCCGTTCTGGCTTTGATAAGACCTTGCTGACATACCCTATAACTCTTTCTTGTCCATCCTGTACTTGTGATAGAACACCCCCGATGGCTGCATTACTAGCATCCGTGTCGAGCACAAACTTCCCTTCGGCTCTTGCGTAGCTTAGAACTGGAGCTGTGACCAGGGCCTTCTTCAGCTGTGCGAAAGCTTCAGCGCAATCATAGGACCATATGTACTCCTGTCCATCCTCTGTTAATTTTGTAAGAGGTTTGGCAACTTTGGCGAATCCAGATACGAATCTTCTACAATAGGTGCATAAGCCTAAGAAACTTCGCAATTCACTCTTGTCTCTCGGTATAGGCCATTCCTGTACTGCTTTGATCTTATCCGGGTCAACTTTCACGCCCCCTCGAGAAACTACGTGTCCTAAATATTTCACTTCAGTTCGAAATAAATTGCATTTCTTGGGACTCAGCTTTAGGTTGGCTTCATGAAGTCGCTGGAAAACCTCGGACAGGTGGTGTAGGTGGTCTCGGAATGATTTTACCACTACTATCACATCATCTAAGTACACCAGGCAAGTCTTCCAAGAGAGTCCTCTCAGTATTGTCTCCATTAAACGCTCAAATGTAGCAGGAGCGTTGCACAAACCAAAGGGCATCACTTTAAATTGCCACAGACCCGTTCCAATACTAAAGGCAGTTTTCTCTTTATCTCTTGGATCTAAGCCAACCTGCCAATACCCACTCTTCAAATCCAAGGTGGAAAACCAACGTGATCCCGAGAGTGTATCCAGTGTATCATCAATTATGGGTAAGGGATAGCTGTCCTTCTTCGTAACTTGATTGAGCTGCCTATAGTCTACACAGAACCTGGTGGAACCATCCTTTTTCTTCACTAACACTACAGGCGACGTCCAGGGGCTATTGGATGGTTCAATGACACCTTCTCTCGCCATGTCTTCAATAATCCGTTCAGCCTCTTCTCTCCTTGCCAGAGGAAGACGTCTAGGGTGTTGTCGGATGGGTTGTGCATCACCAGTATTGATTTTATGCTGCACAATATCGGTCTTCCCTGTCCTTTCGTCAGTGGCAAACACGTCGGAGAATTTCTGAATCAGTTTTCTCACTTCGGATAGTTCATAACGGTCCAGATCTTGACATTTCGAGGTGAGAAGGGTCACCAGCTCTTCAGAATTCTTCTGGCTCTGCGAGACTCCTGCAGTATCTATCCCACCAGAAATATGGAACACTGGTACACCGTGTCCAATCAAGGTGTTCTTCTCTAGGGTGACTGGAAACATGTTGACATTCAGTAATCGGATGGGAATACTGCCTTTTATTCTTACCAAGGTCTTCCCGAGTAACATTCCTTTTGCTATCGTCACAGGGCTCGATCATTTTGACGCAGCCATTCCTCGTAACATCATCACATCTACCAGTCACTATGCTTTCAGTTCGACCTGGCAACGTGATGTCTTCGGTCAATCGAATCCGATATATCTTGTCATCCACATCATTGAACGGGATCTCTTCATTTCCCAGTCGAAGAACATCACACTTCATGTCCAGTTGGCATCCAAGTTTCTTAACGAGGTCCAATCCCAGGATAACTTCTGTGATTTCAGCCACTAGAACTTCGTGCCTTGCTGTTGTATTTCCCAATTCAATAGTGGAGAGGACCGATCTATAAGTTGGTATTTCCTGTCCAGACGCAGTTCGAAGTTTGATCATAACTGGATGAATCTTAAATCCCTTAGCTATTTCTGGACGCACAATGGTTATTATCGATCCAGTGTCTACCAAGATTTTCACATTTCGATCATTTATTTTTCCGGGAACAACTATGCTTGATGAATCCGTAGACATGATTCCTCGGATTATCACTTCATGGGCATCCTTATCTTGGGTCGATTTATGCCCCTTATCACCGACCCTTTTCAGTTTTCCTGCTGTGGCTCTTTATCGATTTTAGGGCAATTTCGCTTAATATGCCCACTTTTATTGCAGTACCAGCACACAGCGTCCTTTTACTTAGTACGTAATAATCTGCTGACTTCTTCTCTGATAATTTCTTCAACATGGTTTTAGGGCGTGCAAGTCTCAGGGCTTGTTGTATTTCACTGTCCTTGATTCCATCTACAAAGATTTGGATTGATAGCTGTTCAAGGAAGCTGTCTGGAGCAGTTGGGTAAGCCAGCCTAACTAACCTAGCCACATCGACTTCAAACTCCTGGAGTTTTTCTCCTGTTTTCGGCACCCGGTTCTTTATTTGAGCATGATAAACTTGTTGTAGATGAGCATCACCATATCTCATCAGAAGTTTCGATGTCAGAACTTCATAACAGGCTTGTTGGCTCTCCAGAATCGTTTGAAGAATGTTGAGTGCCTCTCCTCGTAGAGCTATTATCAATGCTGTGGCTTTTTCGTAATCGCTCCAACTGCGCAGCAGCTTCAAATTGTTTTTGGTATGTCGACCACGGGACTTTTCCATCAAACGCCGGAGACTTGATCTTCAGTTTTCCACTTTCGCCGTTATTTTCCATTTTCATGTTGCTATAGGGTGATGAAGCCGGATAATCATTTCCAATTGCCATTCTTTTCAGGGACTCTATTATTTTAGAATAATGTTCGATTATTTGTGTCATTTCTTCAAATTTTCCGTCGACTTCGTCAAATTTTCCATCAACTTTTCCATAAACTTCGTCAAATTTTCCATCAACTTTTTCATAATTTTTCGTTAACTTCATCATAAACTTCGTCAACTTTTTCATGAACTTCGTGAAATTTTTGGTCAACTTTATCAAATTTTTCATTCACCTCGTCCATTCCTTTCTTCATTTCATCTTTAATGGTTTCTATTTTCTCATCCAATTTGGTTGCAAATTGACTCACCAATTCATTGCTATCCCGAGAATTTTCCTCCATTTTCCGAGAATTCTCTTCCATTTTCTCATTGATCTGGGAATTTTCTTGCATTTTCTCATTGATCTTCTGGGAATTTTCTTCCATTTTCTCATTGATCTTCTGGGAATTTTCTTCTGCCTTGTTTTCCATTTTATCCATTTTCTCATTAATTTTCTGAGAATTTTCTTCCATTTTATCCATTTTCTCATTGAGTTTACTCAGAAATTCCATTATCGCCTATGTCTCCATTGCGTTCTGAAGTCTTGTAGTCACTGGCATGAATTCGAATCAGTAGAATTTATTTATTCAATTCGAGCGATGTCGAATGGAACACCTGAGACCAATGTAACGTTTTCTTGTTTATCAAAACGTTCAGAATAATTAAACTATTTATTTACACTTATTTACACACTATTGTTCCAATAACTAAACAACTATTTCTATCAGAGTCTGTCCACAATTTATTTCCACACTAATTTATTTTCACTGAACACCTTCCGCTACGAATCACTCTGCTGAATTGGTCCTTGTGCTGCTCTGCGCCTACCCTTTTATCACATGTGGAATTTCTGGCAAATTCGAGAACGCTCTAGAGCGAGGCGGGTGACTCATAGAAGTCTGGAGCTCTATGGAATATACTAGCACAGACAGGGCCGTACTCGTCACAATATTAATCTCAGGTAATTAAGCAATCTTATATTTAAATTGGAAGGATTAATGAAGATAAATTTTCAATACTTCTTTCGGATATCTGTTGGCAATGCAACGTATTCATGATATATAACGATGTGAGGCTGTGCGCTGTGAGCCAGAGAGAAAAAAATTTTTTTTAAAGGAGGGCTTTGAGCACCGATAAAAAAATTAGTGAAGGGCTGTGAGCACCAATTGGAAAAGTGCTGGGAGCACAAATAAAAGAGTGCTTGTGAGCACAATTAATAGAAGGGCTGTGAGCACCAATAAAAAAAGAAGGACTGTGAGCAGCTAAACGAGTATGCGAATATAGTTGCTTAAAAGTTGCATTATGAAGTCAACATTCGGGGATTAGACCTGTATTGAAAATTTTATCGGAAGAGATATATATGTATACAGGGTCTTTCACGAGGAACCTCACCCATATTTATACGGGAAACTACTGAACGTATTTTCATGAAATTCAGCTCTTATAAGTATTTCACGATGCTGATGAAATCTAAAATATTTTCAAGGCATGAGCACCTCCGGTTTTTCCGGAAATGACGTCAACTTCCGTTTTTCAAATTAGAACACCATTTTTTTATTGCAGAAATAGATTCCTTAGAAAATTTCAATTTATTTTGATGTAACATTTTTCAGTTTTGGTTGGAAAATTCTCTCTGAGCGGGAAAATTCGAAAAAAAAATCGAAAATAGAGCTCCGCTGAAACAAGAATAACTTCGAGGTTTTTGGATGGAAAATTTTCATTTTTGGGATTTTTCAAGATGTAAGATTGATGTATCCACTTTAAAAATCGAAATCGCGATTCATGATATATACAGGGGGTGAAAAAATCGCTTTCAAAGTTAGGGATGACAAAATCGTGAAAAATCAATTTTTTCAAATTAGAACCCCATTTTTTTATGGCAGATATTGAATCTACGTTAAAAAATAATGTGAGTATATGCATCACACCCTTGCCCTAAAATGGATATTTTCTGAGTTATTCACAAAAAACTGTTTTTCGTCTTGAATTTTCAGCTATTTCTTTTCCCTTCACGCCAAAAAGATGAAATTTTCAGGAACTGTTATTTGAACCATGCTGTAGATTTTTCACCCCTTCTTGAAACCGACTTCAAGTTACTATTAGGAGAACCATGGCAAACTCTCGCAGTTATAACTAGAGAAGATGCTCAAAGTTTTGACCGTTAATTTCTAGACATTTATTTATACGTCCCAGGAATGCTTCGTGCGTTGCTCTTCTTATTTCATCGGGAGGAAGAGATCTGCAAAAGTGTTTAAAAACCAAATTGAGTTTCAAAACTATGAATCTAAAAATCTAAACAAACCTGAACGCATTTTTGACTCGTTCTATGCAGTCCTCTTTATCAGTCAGGGGAGTTGAGTAGACAATATTTTTTATCCTACCCCAAACATAATAGTCTAAAGGAGTTAAATCGGGAGAACGTGGTGGCCAAAGATGTGGACCATTGTTCGCCAACCATCGATCTTCAAATAGCCTGTAGAGGATATTTGACACATTGAATGAATTGTGTGGAGGCGCGCCATCTTGTTGATACCATAAGTCATTATGGTTCTGTACTAGCGGCTCAATTATTTGAGTCAATATGTCAGAATATCTATCTCCTAAGGGAGAACATTCTTTAAATAATGCAAACATGTGTAGTGTTCTATCTTACTAGTTAAAGTCCCATCATAAATGTGAACATCGAGAATTGCATTATTTTTGATGGCGCAAAAAACATTGAAACTCCAGGTCTCTTGAAAGTTCCATTGTCTGAAGTGGTGGTTGTTCTCTTCATCCCAATAATGACTGTTATGCCTATTGAAAGAACCATTCTTTGTGAATTTAGATTCATCTGTCCAAATTATACAGTCCAAAAAGTTTTCATTCTCTTGAAATCGAATCATCATAGCTTCGCAAAACTCTGTTCTCCTGACGAAATCAGTTTCCTTCAAATGCTGTACCCTATTGAATTTATATGGGTGCATTTTATGTTTTTTTAATATTCTCCAAACACTCGATTGAGATAATCCCAGATCAATCTCGGCATCTTTGAGAGAATTTTGAGGATTCACACGAAAATATGCAAGAATTGTAATTTCGTTGTTCTCATCTTCTACTACACTTTTTTCTCTGTGTGTAGTTTTCTTAACGAAAGATCCGACATTTCTCAAGTTTGTCATGGTTCTGTTAATGGTATCTCTCGTTGGTCTGGGTCGGTCAGGAAACCTCTCAATAATGAACAGTCGAATCGTTCTATCTACAACTTTATTACATTCTCCATGAAGTAGAATGAGATTTAAATAATCTTCATTGGTAAAATTAGGCATAGTGATCGATTTTATAACTTAATACGAATTATCACCAAATTAATAGTAAACACAAAATGCTACTGAATAAAGAGGAATTTGGCAGATGTAATTAATGATATCTATCATTAAAAAAAAATAATGTAAAACATGGTAAGTTTTTGCATATGGTTCATAAGGAATTATTTATTTATCACTGGAGAGAAAACCGATGGCCGATTAGTTTAAATAAAGAGGTTTCCGATACAAATTCGAATCCAAATTCGCCATCTATTTAGGAACAACCTGTAACTTTTTTCTCTTGCATATTAGGGTAGTAAAATCTAAAACATGGTTTAAGTTACAGTTCCTGAAAATGTCATCTTTTTGGCGTGAAGGGAAAAGAAATAGCTGAAAATTCAAGACGAAAAATAGTTTTTTGTGAATAACTCAGAAAATATCCACTTTAGGGCAAGGGTGTGATGCATACACTCACATTATTTTTTAACGTAGATTCAATATCTGCCATAAAAAAATGGGGTTCTAATTTGAAAAAATTGATTTTTCACGATTTTGTCATCCCTAACTTTGAAAGCGATTTTTTCACCCCCTGTATCATGAATCGCGATTTCGATTTTTAAAGTGGATACATCAATCTTACATCTTGAAAAATCATAAAAATGAAAATTTTCCATCCAAAAACCTCGAAGTTATTCTTGTTTCAGCGGAGCTCTATTTTCGATTTTTTTTTCGAATTTTCCCGCTCAGAGAGAATTTTCCAACCTAAACTGAAAAATGTTACATCAAAATAAATTGAAATTTTCTAAGGAATCTATTTCTGCAATAAAAAAATGGTGTTCTAATTTGAAAAACGGAAGTTGACGTCATTTCCGGAAAAACCGGAGGTGCTCATGCCTTGAAAATATTTTAGATTTCATCAGCATCGTGAAATACTTATAAGTGCTGAATTTCATGAAAATACGTTCAGTAGTTTCCCGTATAAATATGGGTGAGATTCCTCGTGAAAGACCCTGTATATACTTGGTTCTTTATAATGGTCGCAAATTCAAATGACAAAGATTTTTAAGGGAATCGACCTAATTATCACCAATGATACTTTGCATTCTTCGCCGAGCTTTCGAATTTATTTTAATTCATCTTCAGGGCTATCTACAAAACATTAAAAAAGATTAGGTTCCACAATCAGTCATAATACAATTAAAACTAACTACATAAATAGTACTCCACAAACAATACAATAAATCAATATTCATACACTTACAGAATGTTGAGATTAAGGTGTTTTACTAAGTTTGTTTGTCATTAGATATTCTGAAATTTGAAATCTTTAAACATCAGTACAGCATCAACCAAATATATTCTTTGTTTACAAAGTAATGAATCTTCTTGATGTTAAGATGGATGCTTTCAATTATCAACTGACATGCGTCTTACTCAAAGATAAAAAGTAACAACATAACAATGCCATGTATTCAAGCGAGACGGTCTGCTATTGTTCTCATAGCCGTTCGAAACGATTTGAATTTATACATCAACAGGTTCATCATATAAAACTTCTCGTTTCGGATAAGTTAACAAATATGTGTAAACAGAACTTAAATTTTGCGTGTCCGATTTTCTGTTTACTGGATCTACTTCATTATTTGTATGAATCATCTCGAGTACAATTCTCTTGTTGTACTTGGTTTGTTTATCGATATATATATATATATATATATATATATATATATATATATATATATATATATCGATGATCTCCACATTATCAAAACTAAATTTATGATCATGATCAAGCGAGTGCGATGTTAAGGCACACCTTTTATTTTGTTTTGTTATATCACTCTTATGAAGAGCTATTCTGTTTTTAAGTGGTTGAGAAGTTTGTCCAACGTAGCCACGCAAGCAGACTTGGCACTCTATTCTATAAACAACATCTGATTGTAACAAAGTTTGTAGGATCTTTTAACACACTGTATAGTTTTTGTACCGTTTTATAATTACATGTTGCTATTTTAATACTTTCATTTTGTATATATATATATATATATATATATATGAAAGTATTTGTGATTAGATGTGGGAATACATGAGATTTAATTTATTGAGTAAGTTTGAGCTCCTAAAAGATGTTTTTTTTGGTAGTACAGCCAGTAAACTCATTCCATTCTCAGATATAATAAACTTAATAGTGAAACATTCCTTCAGAAAGGAAATTTCAAGAAAACAGTTCTTTGTTTGTTTTGAGCATATTACTATATGGAGTCGGAAATAGGGCCGTTTCTATGTGAAACCCTTGATAAGGCAGTTCTCAGAACAGAATGGGAAAAATGGCTCCGAGGAGTGGAATTATCTTGCTTCAGAGGATATGGACCATCCGGAAAAAATTACAGGAAGTGGCCTATAACATACCATATGATGCTATTGATGCTCAGGAAAATAATAATGTTTTCAAGACATCAGTGGCTTAATTATCAGGATATTTTTCACCTTAGCAAAATTCTACATTCGAACGTCATATTACTAAGCCTTCCTCCCAATTACCGTGAATTCCCGAGGGACGAATCCCTCAATGAGTCTTAAGTTGAAGTCCTCTTCCTGAAGACCTTCCGAGAGAAGCAACCCAACTGCTCATAACACCAGTACGATCCAATTAACCAACAAACATTTTCCCGTATGCCAGCATACTCGCCAAATATACCTCCCGTTCATGATCATAATTACCACAATCAAACAATATGTGTTTCCAAGATTCGGTCGCTCCACCAACACATCTGTCACACTGTCATACTCCCGTGACCAGTGATGAGATAACCCAAACACAGCCCCGGGAAAAACCATTCATTTCCCTCGACAAAGTCAACATTAGGAATAAACCGAAATGTGAACCTGGCCTTACTACTTTCGCTCTACCTTGCCTGCCACGCGTTCCTCAGCGCCATCTTCAACTCAGCTGCACCTTCCATTGAACTAGAATCTCTTTCACCAACAAATGTCATGTCGAACCCATTCAGCGCAATCCCTTTCTTGAGCTTGTAACTCACTCCCATTCCAACTGCCAATAAGTCCCATGGGATAACACCCATTGGCATTTATTTATGCTATTACTTACATGCTCATTCACCCAACTCCTTGTACCAAACTTCCGCCCCGTATATGGCGCATGCTCTAAACATGCCGTCACATACCACTTTCATCGCTTTCCTGTTAAGTCCCCAGTCTTTCCTCAAGACACGCCCCATGCACCCCGCTAGTCTTACTAGCTTCGCCCTTAAATCAGAGAAGTGCTCATGAAATCTGAGATTCTCCTCTACCCTTACGCCCAAGTATTTCACACTACTTGCGAACTTCGTGCCTTTCCCATTCAATTTTACATTAGGTGGCCTATTAGGGGTCAACCTCTCTTTCAGCCAGCATCATGCAAACAGTCTTCTGCTCTGAGATGCTCACCCCCGCCCTAGCGGCCCATTCGCTCAAAAGTGTCATACATCCCGTCCCCTTCTGCTCAAGCTGAAGGCTACTTCTGTCTTTCACTATGAATAGCAAGTCATCCGCAAATGAAAATACCTCTATTTCTCCGTTATCGAACAACTTCAATAACTCGTCCAGGATCACGTTCCTTAGTTTTGGCCCTGCAATGGAACCCTGTGGACATCCACGCGATAACAATCACACTACGGTTTCATGCCTTCCGATCACCCTTGCCTCTCTCTTATTGAAGTATGACTCCCAAAGCCATTTCCTCCCAACCCAACTCTCTCAGTCGGTCCAGGATATACCCCCACATAAGGTGATCAAATGCTCCTTTGAAGTCAATGAATATACCCAAGACATATTTGTCCTGTGCTTCATTGACTACCCTCTCAGCGGCCTTCCATGCGTCGACAGTTGACTTTCCTTTCGTGAAGCCAAACTGCCTCTCTGACATTCCTGAAGTCTTGCCCTCCAGTCTCTAGACCAATATTCGCTCCAAAATCTTGCCCAGCACAGGAAGGAGATAGATCGGTCTATATGATCCCACTTCAGACCTGGGATTATCCATGGACTTCAGCAAGACCACAACCGACGCCACCCCCCACGCCCTGGGAAAATTCCCCTTACCCAAAATTCTGTTGTACATAGACAACAAAAACTCAGGTATACATCGCCGTACATGCTTAACCATCTCGGGATATATATCATCCATACCTGGGGCTTTTCCATTCTTCTGCTTTCTTATCGCCATGCTCACCTCATCCATAGTGATCTCCTCGTGAGCATACACCTCTGTAACTCTCTCATTATGTTCGACGTCGACTGGGAAGAACCCATCCATCAACGCATTCACCGTTTCATTACAATTTTGAGTCATTCTATCGCCAACTCCTACCTCACTTAGCTTAACCTTTTTTTTTTCTCTCCATACAAATCTTTTACACCTCCCCCAAAGGGTCGGGAATTTCTCCCAGTCTTTCTGTTTCGCTTCATACATTTCCCTCTTATACTTTCTCCTGAGACGGAGATAGAGCATTTTCCTTTCTTCACTTTCGTCCCTCTTTCGTGCCCCCTGACAGTCGACGGGCGCCTTTCATGCTTCCCTCTTTCGTTTCTGTAGGTCAGTAGTCCACTAGGATACCCTGGATACGGAACTAACTGGCCTCTTCAACATACGCTCATTCACCGTGGTGATCCAGCGTTCCAATATCCTTATTTTCTCATTAGAGCCTAGAACCTCGTATTGGCCAAGTCCAAAACTTTCGGCCTCAGCTCTAATTTCGTCCTTGTACGCCCGCTAGTCGACGTCTTTGATCTTATATCTATCCGCCCCCGACATATTCTTTCGCCCTTTCTCTCTCCTGACAAGAGTTATTAGTATAACGTTATGGTCACTAACACTCCAGTCAGGCTTCACACACCAGTCGGTAGTGTAAATTTCATCCCGTTCATCAGTGTGAGATCGATATCCGATTCACCCTTTGCACCACTGAACGTGTTCCATTCAGACCATTTATTCACCACAAGGAGATCCTTTTCTTTTACCAATTCCTCAACCAAAAGGCCCCTGTCCACGCTCCTTTCATACATTTTCATCCCCTTGCTGAACCACAAAGGAGATGTAGCATTCACATCTAGTCCGATAAGGACTGGATTGTTCCCAATCTTACTTAGAATTCTCTCAATATATCCCAAGTATGGATCCAATTCATCCTTATACTGACACTACACAGAGATCGCATAACCTTCATACAAGGTATTCCTGAACCAGATGCATACGCCCCTTTCATCTATAAGGTCGGGAATCGGGACGACATCACCATCCCGGTCGTTGACCACAATGGTCAACCGATTCGAAAACTACGTCATGGCGTCTGGGAGCCCAGCCACTGGCCCACTCCTAACAAAGGGTTCCTGCAGCATACATATGCTCAACCTTTCACGCAACATGCAGTCGCCTAATTCGATCATGACGTCGTAGCATCTATGCCCATTTAGCTGCAGGATTCCAAGTTGCATCTTGACAACTTGGTCGCCCATTCTTGCCCTCATTCTTTTCATTTTCGCCTGATACTCGGGACACTTAGTACTAAATGTACTGTGCCCGGTATCTTTTCTTCTGCGCTGCAAGCACTCCCCTGCACTCGCTCTTATTTTTGCAATCTTGTACGACGTGCCCTTCCTTGCCACACGTTCTACACACTTTGCTCTTCGCCTTACATTCCTTAATCAGGCGTCCCAAGCTGGTGGCAACGCTCAACTAAACTCATTTCCTTTACCCCCTTCAGGCAAGGAAATGGACATACACCCTCCTTTCTTTCAACCACCCGTCTTTAATAATTTGTGGTACTTCAAGTATCCCATTGCCAGATTCACTTCGGCCACTTCTGGCCTTGATCCTTACACCTCTAACAAACGCCTCCTGTTCGAGGCCGCAACCATTCCTCTTGTAGAGCGCAGCCACCAGCTCTTTCTCACTCATCTTTGACGGAACGTCAAAGACCAACACCCTAGAGCCCAATTCCTTGGGTCTCTGAAGTTCCATGCCAATTTCGCAGAACTTCTTACAGTTCGACAAACATTCTAGCTCTCCGGCGTATTTTGTCTCTATGACAATACCGCCTTCCCTTCTACACTTCCTTACCGCAGTCACTCTTACGTCGACACCTCGGACACCTCGGATTTGGCGATGCCCGTACTGTTCACCTAGGTGAAGAGCCCCTGAGGGGCCTACTTCACAGTCCAAATCAGTCTTCAAAAGATTTCGTTAGCAAAAAAGGAAGACCATTTTTACCCATTGTAACGACGTAAATCGCGGAACCGCGCCTTATTCTGAATGAAAGTGCGAGAACACTCCAGACCTGAGGCACAGAATAAAGAAGTAATACTTCTCTACTCTGTGCCTGAGGGAGGGGATCAAGTATTCGTCTTCGTGATTTTTTACCAGTTAGTTCGTTAGTTGGCACAGTCTGTGATATTGGACAGAGAGCAATACGAGTAACGTCGTAGCATGTCAATTAGTTTGTATCACAAGTTCAAGTTATTACCGTCCACAACACCCATCTTGTTTGCAATATATAGAGTAATTGTTTTGATGACTTAGTGAAATTTCTCAAACATGATATGAGAAAGAAACCCATTCAAAGTAAAAGCAACGTGGAATGTACCTGAATAAATCTACATAAAGTGAGGTTAAAAATACGAGTGTTATCGAATATTGGCCAAATTTACGACACAGGATCGACTCCCAAATGTACCAACTACTGAATAAAGACTGAAATGTGTCCATGTGACCGTTTAATCACATAGATATATGCACTCGAAAAAATTGCGGTCTTTGAAAATATAATCTTATTCTAAGGCTTCCGTTGCTTTTTGAGCCCCATTCGTTTCAAAAATGAGGTCCACAAATGTGCAGATAATCAAAAATAAACTCATAATTCACATGAAAAAATAAATAAATCGGCTGATATAATTGATCAGTATTTTTAAGTCGCGTTCGATTTTAAGATGTACCATGTAAACTTTTATCAGTAAACCTCGGTTCGCAAGCTTACCTACCTAGACCTAGAATAATATGTTGTTATGTTTTTCAAGTAGTATAAGAATTTTTAAATGTAAACTTCAATTGTGATTTCATGATTATTCACGATGTGGGTTCAAGCTAGGTGAAGTTTTTTGGTACGAACAGAAACACGAAAAACGAAATTGATCCGTAACAGGCCCTTCTTTTTGACTCTCACTTTCGAATTCTTGCAGGAATCATGATGTAAAAAACATCATAGCGGGAAGGATGGAAAAAAGTTACATTTCTGCGAAAATCGGGTAAAGATTCGACACCTCAAGTATTTCTGTGGAGTCGGCCATGATCGTCTATCTCTGCCGCCTTCGGGCTCGCTTTGAAGGTAGAATTTCTTCTTACAGTGAATATATGGCAACGTCGGACTTTAAATTTCTGTTGATTTCGCGGAAAACTTGAGCATCTTGGGCTTTGACCGTCAGCAAAGATCGGGCACTTCCGTCTTTTCAAGGTCACTTTCCCTGATGTTCCTCATGGAAGTTGAGAAGGATGGAGCATAACCGTTGAAAAGTGTCACGAAAGCAAATAAAAGAATAAATTCAATGAATAGAAGGAATTTTGAATTGAACACATTCAAATAAACCAAATTCTCGCCACAACAAACCCATAAAAGTATTACGGATTAAATGTGACATATGATAGCTCTCTCCAGTATTTTTTGTCTGTATGGATTTCCTAACCAGAAGGACTTTGACTGTCGGCAATGAAGAGGGTATTTAATCTCGAAAGGCGCATGTTTCACAATGATCGGGTATTTCCGGGAATTCAATCTCGAAACTGAGTTGGGGTTAAGATTTCGAAGATCGATGAATTGTTGTTGAGAAAATTTGTATCAGAGACAAGATATACTGATTTGTATGAAATTATCAAAAATATTGATGAAGTTCCAATTTCGAGTAGTTAGATCATATAATAAGTAGTTTTCGTGAAATATTCTTTCGAAAAAAGTCTCAATTGAAATGAAGTAACATTAAGCTGGAAATTTTCTTAAAACTTGAATTGTTGAAGTAGATATAAAATAAGGTTAATACAGATTGTGTTTCTTGATAATATAAATATTTTCAGGCATTCTATCGTAGTTTGTGACGATTATCTATCGATTTATCTTCCGATTGTGACTGTTGTTCGGATAAATCAAACGACAGTGAACTCTTTGCAGTTCTGGGACATTATTCCTATTTCTGAGAAGTCGATATCGAGTAATCCATTTCATTTGATAATTTTTGTCCAAATGTAAACTAGGTATATTGAATGCCTTGAATAAGTGCTTTGGTATAAAAATATTGAGGTTATTTCCCTAATATCTCAAAAAGGACAAACCCTATCTGATTTGTAGTTCATTTTCAGTTGTAGAATACAGACACGAAATTTAATAATTGTGGAAAATAGTTAGATTTTCGAAGAAGTGAAACGACTGTGGAACGTCTCTTCTCATTCAAAATATTTTAAATTTTGCTACTCAGTTAGCGTTCTGCTTGTCGAAATGTTATTCAATTATACAAGTGCATTTATTGAGATTTCAATGTTCACATGAATTATTTCATGGAATTGGTTTCTGTGTTATGAGAAACCAATGAGTTATGCATAATATATAAGTTTTTTGAGATATCAATGGCATATTGGGTTATTTAAATGAGAAAATAATAAACCCTGGTGTAAAATTTGCAGCGTTTTTTGTTTGCATTCAGAGCTAGATATAGACAACAAATGAAGCGCGCGGCTACTAATACTGCATTCCGGAATGCGATAAAAGTGATTCGCAAATCCGACAAAAGTCACAATTATTACTCAATAGACCTCATATTTTGTAGAATTTGGTCGGGTGGAATTTGGCCAGATATCATCACTTATCGCATTTCGGAACTCAGGGAAGAAAATATGTACCGAAAATATGCATCATAACTGGATCTTAGCTAAAATATGCAAATACCGCTGAAGATGTCTTAAATATGCAAATGCATATAATCCGGTCTCTAGTAATAAGCCTACCCTACCCGGCAAATCGGGCACCCATTAGACCAGGCCCTCGAGATTGGTTCAATGGGCCTTTCACTGTGTCTGTTTCTGGAAGATTGAAGTTACTTGGGTACTTGGTCAAAGCTAGATTCTCATAACATATTTACTACTTTAGTCTGTTCACTCCCAGCTAAAACCGCCAAAATTTCGTCCGAATTTTTTATTTCGAATTTAAGTTCGCTGTGATTTACACCTTCTTCAATTAGTATGATAAATATTGGACAATGTGTGTGTCACTCTGAGTGTAGAGATTCTAGAATACTAAAAGGAGTCGAATTCCTTTAGGCTTTCGCCAAGGATAACAATATATTGTGGTTTGGCAACATTGTACAATACTAGCTATTAGAAACACAATTTAATCTTCAATAGAACTGAAACAGAATAATCAACTCTCATTTCTAATTTTCATTGGGAAATATTTGAAATATTTTGAATCGTGTGTTAGCAAGAAATAGACGCAAACAAATGGATAACTATATCAGTAAAATAATTCACTTGACAGGGTTGAAGGTCAGGTTGTTGGAACAAAAACCACCTCTCAGAACATTGCCGCCGACATGTTTCGATTTTATTCAAGAATCTTCTCCAGGGCTCTAAAATGAATTACAAGATTTTTCTTTTAACACTTATATACAATGCAGTAATGTGCAAGGGGACAACACGTTTGTACAATGAACGAATAAATAATTACATAAATATCAGTATACTACACTACAAAAAACAGAATTTAACCAGAACAGTGAGAGAAACATTAAAACTAATTCTAGCTATTACAAAAAGATCCTATAGAGCGGGTGACTCATAGACGTCTGGGACCCTATTCTTGAATGTGATGGTATGAACGTTCTCTATCGTTCCATCAAAAATGTACCGAGTTTCCTTGACAACAGCGTCGACACGCCTATTTTCTCCCATCCCTGATTCAAGAATAGGGACCCTGGAGTTTTCGGGAACATACTCGCATAGACAGGGCCGTACTCGTCACAATACATTCATATGTTATAAGTTATAAGTAATAAGTAATATTGTTCTGATCTAAACCGTTGACATTGACATTCAATTTGAAGAATTAATTCAAGTTATTTCTTCTTTCATCTTGTTGATGAGATACTAATAGGCCGTATTCAAACCTTCAAGGTCTGTTCTTCTGTTGATGGATTTCTCATCTTGTTTTATAGAAATCATCTCATCTAGTAAACGTTCTCCAAAATGGTGTCCCAATATTTTAACTACATCGATGTTAAAATCAAAAGAATGCAGTGTATTTGATACAAGCTCTGCTAGAGCTGAGTTCTTCTCCTTTTTCTTTTTTTGAGGCTTGAGTATGTTGAGGCAATCTCTTTCATGTTCGGAGATTCTGTCCTTGAGATACCCATCTGTTTGTCCTATAGGTGTATGAAGACTGACAATCTCTGCAACAAATCTTGTAGATGACATTACTCAACAATTCCTTTGGAGTTGTATCCTTTATTTTTGTGAAAAGCTTTCTGTTGGTGTTGTTATATCGAAAAGCCATGTCAACACAAGTGATGAAAAAGTTCTTCTAATCTGCTCAGATAAACCCTCAATGTAGGTCAGGGCGTAAAATTCACCATCCTTACAGAATTCTGCAACCATAGTTCGAACACTACTGCAACTAGTTACGAAGTCTAAATTAGATCATGTTAGTACTTCTTGAGATGTTGAAGATATAACCTGAATACTTAAAATGCAGTTCCCCCAAAAACATATTTTGCCCATTTTGTTAAGCAACTTAATCTGAAAGTCGCTAGTTCATTCCGTTCGAAAGCTTTCATGACTACGCATGGTCGACCGGTAAAAAATCGGACTCTAAAGACATTCGGGGGAAATTTTAGCTAGCCGTTCCCCGAAACTTGAGTGAAAAACAGAAATCTTCATGGCGAATATCAAATTCGGGATTTGTGTGACGGATAATGTCTTTTTTGAAAGCTCGTAGAAAAACATGATTTTGCCAACGAGTGTTTCAAAAACCTAGAAAAGCACTTACGTGAAGTCAGCAGCTTTAACGAGCATGTTTTAATTCGTTGCCAAAGCTGTCATCTTATCAAGTATTGACCCCGCCAAATGCACTTTTGGTGGTCTACTTTGAACATGCGCGCAAGAGCTGCTGACCTCACGTCGGTGCTTTTCCGGGTTTTCAAATCAAGTACTGGATTTCAATTCTTGCTTATTTGTATTTTTGGAAATATTGGGAAAATGAAACTTTGAATGGGTACCTATATCTACGAAACCATTGGAAGGCTTTCACCAATTCACTAATGGCTGATCTTGAACACAATAACTTCCGAAAGAAACAACTTAGAAACTCGATATTTGTAGAGTAGATTTAATCCTTGATTCCGAAGGCCAAATTCATGAATGGGTGAAATCCACCCAATAATTCCGCAGATATACCCATTCGAAATGATATTTTCCCAATATTTCCAAAAATACAGATCAGATCTAATTGAAATCTAGTAGTTGAAATGATTAGAAGAAAGCAGAATATTGAATATTTGAGAAAAATTAATTTTCTCATATTGTTCTAATTTTTCACGCAGTTGTTCATTCTTGCAAGAAATTGCGTGTCATTATGCTCCAACTCAATGCCAAGTTTTAATCCAATTTCTGTAGTAGTTCCTGAAATTTAGGAAAATAACCTCAAAATTTCAAATAGCTATAACTCCGAAACCATTTAGCCGATTTGGCCCATTAACGAACTCACTTGCGTGTTTCTGATTCTGATTCTGAAAGTTTCGTGTTGCTAGCTTGCTCTGTTCGACAGTTATCGTGTCCCAGGCCGGACAAAATCGATTTTGACACCGGATTCGTCATCAGTGAGTCCAACCTGGTTATTTAACACCATTATCGGAAAAAAATCGAAAATTACAGACATTTGGATGAAGCTATAGCACGCTATTTTACACAACATCCGCGCAACAAGAGGTACAATTTGGAAATTTCCTTGTAAGTGCAATAGCTTTTTCGTGATTATCGAGAATGTCAGTCAAATCAACAAAAATTATTTGATTAGGTTACAGTTCAGAAGAATAATTGTGAAGATTTTCACTCAATTGTCTGATACAGGAGTTTGCTCTAGTCTCCGATATGTTAGATTCGAATTGTGCAATCGTTTAAATTGTTTCAATAACAGTTTGTTACGCTTCATAGTTTAAGTTATTGCTTCTTGTACATAATGTATAGTCATTTTTCATTATAGAGAATACTCCTTCAAACAGTAGAATAACTTTCAATGCAGGAGCAATTTCCGTCAATAATTCAACACTGTACTTATTCTACTTTTCTAGGTAAATATTAGAAGATCGATGTAACATTTGAAAATAAGCTTTAACATGCCCAGCTCCGAAATTTCCGAGTATTTTTAAAAATATCAAAAATAGAATGGGTATGACACTCTGAATAAAGAACATAAGGAAAAGATAAGATTGGGCGCCAGCGATTACAAATCGCAAAGTAGGTTCGATATAAGGAAGCGGAAATAGGTAATAGAAATAGGTAATAGGGATAGATAATAGGTAATAGGGATAGATAATAGGAAATAGGTAATAGAGAATATGTAATAGGGATAGATACAAACAACAGGTAAGGAAAGAGAAAGAGAAGTGTCCGCCCGTTGGTACAAATAATAACTGCATCCAAAAATGCCTTACAAAGTGGGTCCGGGATGGATGGTGCATATGGCCGACTTTCCTTTCACTTTGAAGAGAGAACAACTTGTTCCGAGACTTCTTTGTCTGAAGAAACTAACTAACATGAGTCATACTAGGAGGTTCAATATGGGCGCCTATGTCCCACTTTTATACGAAGTAGAAAAGCGTTATGCTCCTTCCTGTTGTTCTTTATTCAAAGGACTGACATAGATACGGCCCCTTCGCCATTTTGCAATCACCAAAAAGCAGGTTGGTATGTGCAGATTTGAGAGCCTGCACCAGTTTTTTCTAAATTATATTACTATTGTTGCAGATAGAAGGTAGATAAATCCATCAGAAGTTTCTTTATCATGTATCTTTCCCTAATGATTGTAAAAAATCTTGAAACTTACAACATATCTTCAATTTGTAGACTATAGCTTATTCTGGTGATATTGAAGTACGCGGTCAATAAAACTTAGATTCCTGTTTCGAACGAGTCAAAGCTTGTCTGTGGCCGGGTATCATAAAACTATTTTGACAGATAACTTGAAGTCAACTTGTGAAATTCGTTTCAGAAAAGAGAATTAACAGCTCTCTGTGGTCGAAAAAAGTTTTATTATATCGACCCTGAAGGGGCTTTCCTCGCGGTATCTATTTGATACCCAGTATCTAACGTTCTTTTTGGTATCTGAGATACTTTACGGTATCTCAGATACTTTCCGATATCTAAGATACTTTTCGATATCTAATATATTTTTTGGTATCTAAGATACTTCTCAGTATCTTGGATACGTTTTTAACTCAACAGATGCAATTACTTGAGAAAAAATTCAAAGGAACTAGTTACGTTTGGTTGGAAAATAAAGAAGCTTAAAACTATTAACTTAAGATACTTCAAAGTAACTATAAAGTTATTTTTTCTGACAGCTCTGAATACGAGAACCTACCAAGGTCACACATGAAAGCTAATCATGTATCGTGGTAACACACAAATAAGGTCACTAGAGCAAATTGTTCATTGGTTATCTGACCTATCCCTAAGGAATAGTTCCTTTGGAACAGGTTGGATATCGTCGTTCTAGTTCTCTTCCCTGGAGTCAATGACCAATTGAAATATTGATTAGGATCACATTGTGAACTGCTAGCGCCCCCTATCTGACTACCAAGTTCACCTTTCACCGTTTCGGCGCCTGAAAATCGACGTTATGGTTAAAAACATCTCTGTGTGCTGTAAGTAGATATCATTGAGAACTGATGACATTCGGGGTAGTTTTTAGAATGGAAAAACAGATAAGATGATCAAAAGTGCAGTGGCGTAGCCTATAATAATTAAACGATCCTCGAATATCATTCGTGGATTGAGATTTCTAATGTTGACTCGAATTGACTAATTTTTCAAAGATAACTGGAGGGCCATGAAGAGCTTCAGCATGCTCGTTCAGTAAATTAGAGTCAGATATCTGTATGTACTTTTCGAATTTCAACCGAAAATGGTTTCAAACGGTTAGGTTGAACTCACTTGCTGAATCAGTGGTGAAATTCAATTCTGTTGGTATGTCCCGGTAGTGTTCAATGTAACTTGCGAATTAATCCGTCGAAAACATAGAAGATCAGGTTTAGCAATTAACTGAGTGTGACTACCCCAATGGAGTATTTGGTATTGGAATTTTAACTGGATTTGAATCAAATATGAAAGATTTATTTCAAGAGAAGTCTACACACAAGTTGTGACGTCGTATCTCATTCGTATATTCACTTTTTCGATTATGTATGCCTATATATGATTGCGTTTTGTTATATTGTGACATTTATTTGACTATCCATTGTTTTGTTAGTCTGAATTTGTGCATTAACTCATTTTATGCGTGTTTTTTCTATCCTTTCGTCCAAATGCCGTAATTTTCAAATTTTGAGCCGAAAATGGTCTCAAACGACTAGGTTGGACTCACTGATGACGAAAACGGTCGAACGGAGTTAGCTGGAAACCTGAAACATTCGCGGTAGTTCTCTCATCACCAAATCGGCCAAAAGAACTCGGGGCTATGTTCATTTGTACTTTCGAGATTATTTGCTCAGTATTTCAGGAGCCATTCGAGCTGTCGGGTGGAAATTTGGAAGTTAGTTGTAGCAACAATTTTTTTTGAAAATCATATTTTAAAACAGTGTAACAAATTTCAGTTCGATCCAAATTTCAGTTTTTGGAGATATCAGGAAAAATATGCAAAACTTTTTTCCTCGGAAAATGTTAATTTTGAAAAAGCTCAAAAAATATTGACCCAATCATAATAAAACTCAGTTACTAGTTGGGAAATGCCGATGCACAGCCTTGTGCAGAAAGGGTGTACTAAATTCTAGTTGATTCGAGACTAATTTTTGGAGATATTGTGTAAAAATATGTCGAATTTCGTGGTTTCTTCCACGGTATCTTTCTTCCATACGGATCATATGAAATTCTGCATGATCCTTCGAGCTACCATTTTTCAATCATCATAATACAGGTTCTTCAATACCATTTTTCAATCAAGTACTAGAATTCAATTCGGAATTCGTTCGATTTCCCGCTGGATAAGAATTTTTTCAGTTTAAACATTTTTAATCTTGAAAAGGTCGGCCTTACGGCTGATTCACGATTTACTTCCGTAAGAAACAACCTAGAAACTCAATATTAGAATAGTTTTTGACCTAAACTACGAAGGCCGAATTAATGGATGTAAAAATTTTTTCCAAAAATACAGGTTGGAGCGAAATTAAATCTATTTCTTGATTGAAAAATGATAATCTGAAATTCATGTAGAATTTCATGAGGACAATATGAAACGAATATCGCCAAATCTTACCATCAGGAAGTAAATTTGCGTTTGGCAGGGACAATACGGAAAACGAATTTGCACAAGCGCCTAAGAGTGATTTTATAGAATTTCGAAACCATTATAAATAATGTTGTTTGTAGCTTTCCCGGTAAATTGAATGTTGATTTATGCCGATAAATCTTCCCAAATTATTGGAATAAAACTCAAATGTGATGACGCATTTACTGAAGATTCAAAATTGAATTACGGTGATTCTCAAGAAAATTTTGAAAGTATGTTGGTAATTTGTGAGCTTTCATTTCACTAAAAGGTAGTTTTATATACGTAATGGTGAAATGAAAATATTTTGGCAAAATGGAGAATGCGCCGACAAAAGTCAGAACAGTTCATAATGAATGAATTTACCCAAAAAATGATTAGTGGCTGACCGAAGTCTTCCGGAATATTCAGAATAAGTAAGTGTAAGCACAAGGTAGAACAAAAACAATTCTGGAAGTATTATAGACTAGGAATGCTATGACCGTTCCTAATATTAAAAAAAAAACATCATTAAATCTCCTATTGTTCTTGAATTGCATTATGGAAACTCCTAAAAATTCTTTGGTTTGGCAACTGGGCCTGATTTTAAAATATTCTTTACTTCACTGCCTTGAACTTGTGCAATCCTACATATAAAATAGTTCTTAATTATTGATACACATTTTTCGAGACATAGGGATCAAAAGTTTGCTTCGAATTTCACCCCTTCATATTAACTTTGAGACAATTATCTGCAAAAAAGTTTAACTGCGCGGATGTATACAATTACAACAAGAATATTCGACCTTTGTGTAGTCCCCCAAACGGTATGAAATTTTCCCAGATTTTTATTGGAAGGGGTGAAATCAAATCATTATTGCCAAGAAAATTCCATAATGCTGAAAAAGTAGTTGGGTTGGAATTTTTGAAATAATAGAATCATTATTCATAACAAAGAATCCATTTTCAGGGGGACTGAATATAATTTAAGCTTTCCAGGCCTCTAAGGTTTTTGGTTGGGAGACTGCAAATTTTTGAAAATTTATACCCTTATATTCTTCGGTCGCTGAACAGTAATTTTTCATCTCGGCACCTCAGGTTTTGAGTGCTGAGATAATTTTCCAATACGGCACAAATATTGATTTGACAGGAAAAATTACTCCCATATTTTATCAATTTCGTTGAATTGTGCTTTTGAGACCTCCTCCAAAGTTAATATCGGTTGAGTTTTCCGCTTAAAACCAATTGGCCCAAATCGGCTTCTTGTGATTTTCCCCTAAAATTGAGCAACGCCTGTAACTCAAATAAAGCTTTCTCTACAGCGAAATGCCTCATCTCGTGAGTTGAAAAGGATCCAATTCTATTCAAATTTCACCGCTCAACCCTTACAATCGGCATATCCAAACGTGAGATACATTCGGTGAAGTAAAATGAGTCAATAGCTAAACAATCAGCCGATTGTGGAAATGGCAGGCTTTGAATCCCTTTAAAATCTAGTCTCTCCATCGATTTGCCCCAAATAATTCATGGACATGTTGGTTCATGAGTATTTGAATGCATTGTCATGAAATTCTGTTCGGTTCCCTCACCAGGTACGTCGAATATATCCTATCAAATAAGGTGTAGCCTCGTACCAGCAAGGAAAAGCATGGCTAATGAACTACTCATACTCGAATTAAATACCAATTTTGGTAACAATTATTTAACATTAAATAATCGATCCTAAGACACCTGAGAGTTGTTTAAGGAATGTCCACTGCGCGAAGGATTTCGATCTCCAATATATATACAAAAGAGACAGGAAAAAGCCACATTACAATACTAAGTGTGATTTTCACGTCATTATTAATGATTGCAGGACTTAAAAGAGTTCCTGTCAGATATTGGTAGATCCTTAGGGGATTTTGACAAAGGAATAGGTGAGGCGAAACCAATCTGGGCCATAGTTTCCGAAAAAACGATGATGCCTTTCCCTGATTACTTCCCATTTCTGGCACTCATGCTGACAATGGGTACTATCTAAAACATTGTTAGTATGCATTGTTATTGCTCTTCTGAGATGTCATAGAGTTTTTCAATATCCTTAGACGATATCCCCAAAAGAAGGGAATTGAATATATACATATTTTGGACCAATTTCACAGAAGATAGCTCACATAGTCCAAACAATAATATGAAGATCGCTTTTGAATATCATCAAAAATTACAATATTTTCTTAATGGAGAAGATGGAAACAACAAATTCGATAATGCAGCTCCTTTATTGGTCAAGGCAGGTAGAGCCTTCACATAAAGAAGCACCGGGCATCATTCAAATACTGAAAACAAAGTATACTTTTCCGGACCTGAATAACCTCGAAATTCTACGTACCGAAAAGTAAGAAACTGAACATTTTGGAATCATTGGAAGTCTACAAGTACCCATAGAATTCCCCACTTTTCGAAATCCTCATGTAATAGAGCAGCAGCACACATTTAAATACGTTATTACCTAACTTGAAATAAACTATTTTGAAAATGTAGAAGTACTACGACACTCGGGTCACTGTTAAACCTTAATAAAAGATGGCAATGGTAAACAAAGTTTTTACTTTTATTCAATTTCAAATGAACTATTACAAAGTAACGTGCTACTCTATCCAATATTTGGTGTTCATTTCGTCTCTCTCATATCGTTACCAACTTTCGTTCACAGTCTTGAAGGAGAGAAGCAGTCCATATGTCCTATGTCTATTGTATTATACGTAAAAATGTATGGTACCCCGTTCACATTTTCTCTGCTAATAGGTACTGTGACAACACATATTGTCTGATATGAAAAAATGTACTGCTCATTCTCAAATGAATGTATAATATATATATTGTCCATATACAACAATTCATCCTATCATGATTGGTTCATTCTTCCTTGTTGACGACGTACCATGTTATCCCTTCTTTGAATACAGGGTGATTCCGGAGGAGACCGTCAGATTTTAGGGTAAGTTTACACTAGTCGAGACAGTTTCGAAACAATGTTTGGTTTATGGTTGGTTGTCTCTATTGAGACTATACAAGGTGTGTTGTCTCATTCGATCAATTTTACTTTTATTAATAACTTTGGTGTGGCTCATCCGATTTTGATGAAATTTTCATCGTAGCACAATATGAATGAGCAATTCAAAAATTCTTAAAATATTTTCAAAATACGCTGTTGTTATTTTGGTAACTTCAGATTTAGTAGGTTGAAAAAACAGTGTGCAAAAAATTAAATAAGCCATTTTCTGAATTGAATGATTCTATACAGAAAAAGAACAATTCAATATGAATTTTGAATTTGTGAAGAATATTTTTCGAACTGATGAACAGCTTTGCATCTTTGGACGATTTAGCAATACTACCCAGTGCAGAAATGTTCTCACTGCTTTTGAGCGAGATTTCGATGATGTTCTTCTTTACAAAATTTTTTCTCGAAAAACCCGAAGCGTGCCAAAAAAATTAGACATGGCTGAATAATGACTCATTATGTTGAATCTCAGGATGAAGAAGATTCGGAAAAGCAATGTACAGGGTCTTTTTCGAACTGCACAATTGATTTCGAATTATTACAATAACATACCTGTATTTTGGAAAAATGTTAAAACTATCAAAATGTACCCAATCATTTAGCACTACACTGAAAACTTCATCAAAATCGAATAAGGCATACCAGAGTTATCGAAAAAGTAGAATCGGGTGGGGGGGAATCTCGAAATTTTCCTTTATTGAAAAATTTTCTTCGGAAAACTGAAGTTTGCCAAAAAAATTAGATACACCTGAATAATGACTCATAATGGTAGAATCTGAAACGGTTAGCGAAGTTTTGGAAACCCAATGTACAGGGTGTTTTTTCAACCTGCAAAACCAATCTGAAATTACCAAAATAACAACAGCGTATTTTGAATTTACAATTTAAAAAACTTTTGAATTTTCCCATCCATATTGTGCTACGATGAAAATTTCATCAAAATCGAATGAGCCACACAAAAGTTATTAATAAAAGTAAAATCGGTCGAATCACCCTGCATAGTCTCAATAGTGACCCCTAACTATAAACCAAACATTGTTTCGAAACTGTTTCGACTAGTGTAGACTCACCCTAAAATCTGACGGTCTCCTCCGGAATCACCCTGTATATTTGGCGTACCTGGTGGGCGAACAGAACAGGAATTTTAAAACAATGCTTTCATATACACATAAACAAACATTTCCAAGCAAAATTTGGGGGGAATTTTAACAGAATAGATTGTTTTGTTTCCTCCAATTCAAATGCTATTTAAGTATGCCATGTGCACGAGCTGCATTGCATAAGCTTGACGGAACTACCCCATTAGAACAGTTCCGCCTTAAACCAGCACGCTCAACTACAGCATCCCAGCATTCATTCATTAATTATTCATTTTCACTTTAAAGTTCATAAGTATATGTGATATGATAATTCCAACATCCCAACATCATTAGACAACGAAAGACATTCATGCAATCAAGGTAAATTGAGTGAAAAATCTCAGGAGATCGAACATAGATTTTCAGGGGATTCTAAAGGTACGATTCGGATCTCGGCAGTAGATGCCTGGCAGTCGCGACCCGGCAGCGACTACCATACCGCTTCCAGGGAAGTACATGCAGCACTTACCGATACAAACAGCCGTGCAGCGCTGCTTGTATCGGTAAGTGTTGCATGTAATCCCCTGGAAGCGGTATGGTAGTCAAACAGCCGTGCAGCGCTGCTTGTATCGGTAAGTGTTGCATGTAATACCCTGGAAGCGGTATGGTAGTCGCTGCCGGGTCGCGACTTCTAGGCAGCTATTGCCGAGATCCGAATCGTACCTTTAGCCTTCCATTTTCCTTCGCTCGTGACTCATTCAGTTTACCGACTGCATCTTACATTTGGATCTGCCAAATGTCAGAGTTGAGGGGTGAAATTTGAATATAATTAAATGATATTAGGCGTACTGAATGATACATTTCACCATTAGAGAAGCTATATTTGATATTGAACTGTTTCAGCCGTTTCTATTTGGCAGTTGATCATAATTAAAACATTTTTTTTATTATATCTATATCTATTGTAACTTTTTCTTCGTTTTATCAAAACGTTCGGAATAATTAAACTATTCATTTACACTTCTTTACACACTGCTGTTCTGATAACTAAACAACTTATTCTATCAAAGTCTGTGCACAATTTATTTCCACACTATTTATTTTCACTGATCACTGTCCGCTACGAATTACTCTGCTGAATTAGTCCCTGGGCTGCTCCGCGCTTGCCCTTATATCGCTCGTGCAACTTCTAGCGATTACTGGAATATTCTGGAGAATGGGTGACTCATACGCGTCTGGGACTCTATTCTTGAATGTGATGGAATGAACGTTCTCTATCGTTCCATCAAAAATGCACCGCTTTTACTTGACAACAGCGTCGACACGCCTATTTTCTCCCTTCCCCCAGTTCAAGAATAGGGACCCTGGAGTGGTCGGGCACATTCTAGAATATACAGGGCCGTACTCGTCACACTATGTTTTACTACCAACAATTATCAGATGTTTTCACAGAATAAGATACAGACAAGATACCATGAACATCGAACGGATTTCATCAAAATAAGTCTACCGTCGCAACCTATTGCATTTAGAATAGCCACTCTTTTCCATCAAAAGATAATCTGAAAATATTACATGTACAATCAAAAGGAATGAAACTTAACTACCTGGAGTCCCTTGAAATTTATACATTAGTGCAGAGAAATATTATAGGAATAATGAACGACCAAACGTATTTGTGTAGTTCCCAAATTTTCAATGCTTTCAAATGATACATACCTGCATCCTAATAATTCCCCAAAAAATGTATTTTTTCTATCATCTGTTGAAGACAAAATTCCTTCAACTGTCACTTTTATTATCACATCGTTTTTACCTGAATTTGCATAAATACCAAGAGGTCAGTTGCCTGAAGATGAACGAAAGTTCGAAACTAGTCGCAAAAATGTAAACCCTATATATTGTAAAAACATCTGATGATTGTCGGTAATAAAACATGGTGATAAAAAATTTGTTTTAGATATATTTGAGTTAGAGGCGTTAGAAAAGGATTCTTCCTTATCCTTTTTGTGAACTTCAAAACAGGTGAAATAATGTCGATAGATCTAGTGTCCTCCATATTTAATATTCAAAAATTTTTCACGGGAAATAGAACCTATATAGAACAGAAAAGATGGTACGAGTGTCCTACATCGGCAGCAACATTTCGCAAAAGTGACGTTTTGCTTCTTCAGGTCTGCAATTTATTAAGAATATTATAGTACAACCAATTTTTTCCTTCATTATAACATTATCAACTCAACAATTCCTGATAAACAGCATCCAGAACACAATGAATGTTAAGAGGTTCATAAAATGAAATCATAGGAACATTTTTTAGGGAGTAGAAACCGTGGTATGAACAACCCAAATAGCAAACTACATTGAGTTCACCTAGTCATGGTTGTTTCATCTTATTTTTTTGAGGTCTCTATATTTTGAAATAATAGAACTGAAGAATTTATCTAGATGTCCCAAATTCATAGATCCAAATAACCTGTTATAAATCGTCTCTAATATTTTATTAAGTAATGATGTAATAATGAAAGACTGTTGTAATATATTAGTCTGAATAAATTGCAGGCTTGAAAAAACGAAAGGTCACCTTTGCGGAAACTTGAAACATATTTTCTGTTGTAGGTCCTATTTCCCGTTAAAATAGTATTTTAAACATTGGTTGTAATTTCATTATTTTAGGAGTTTGAACCGAAATACTTTTTCAGCATTATGAAAATTCATGTTTGATCAGAATATCACCACACCATGATTCAACATCACGCCTTCCAAAAATTGTTTGAGAGAGTTTCATACTGTTTTAGACCCTAAGCAAAATATGAATATTTTCGTAGTAAATATATACGTCGTAGCCATGTTTTTGCCAGATAAAAGTCGTAAAAACAATAAGAATCAAATCAAGCATTTCTCGAAAATTTTGTATCAATTTTTAAAAACTGTTTTATACGTCAGAAAGCACAAACTTTACTGCAAGAAGTAAGTAATGTTTCATAATCAGTCCCAATCGGAAGACGTGACGTGGTTTCAAAACAACGAGTAGTTATTCTCCAGGAATTTCGTGAATGCTCATAATCCCGAAAAAGATGAAACTTTTACCAAAATCTTTGAAATTATGAACGGTCAACATTGTTTAAGTTCAAACTTGTATTCAGACTTACTTTTCCTAGATATTTTGTACGACCGTTGCCGGTTACTCAATATCCTTTCGGGCCATTTGGAAGGGTTCTAAATTCGACCGACGCATTCGCCATTTTGTAAAAATTAAATTTGTCAATTAATTTTATCGGGCTGCCTTCAGTAAAATGAATACCTACAAATGTCTAATTGTCTTTGTCTTGTTTCCGGTTAATCTTGGAACTAATGAGAGTTGATTGATCATGACAATAGGGGAAGTATCAGAAACAATAATCCATTTGAGTTTCCTGAGAAGATGATCGATTTTCTTAAGACGCAACTTATGAAACTACATTTTCATGTTATATCTCCAATAGCTTAATCCAATAAAATATTTTGTGTCCAGTTTGGACAAGTTTAGACTCCACTTGATAGTCAGTCTACAGAGCCGCTAGAGAGAGCTCATGTTTATTGCTACTGTTATCCGCATGTGTTTCGTACAATTTTTCACGTTCCAGAGTGGAATTTCTCGACCAGTTTGCCCGTTTTCGAAGGTTTGGAAGTTAGCAGTAGTTCATAGTCGTTGCCAAAGCGGTCACCTTTTCACGTATTTACCATATTTATTTTTTGAAAGTTAGGTTAAATCTCATTCGATAACTGTAATGTAATTTCTGAGCTATTTCCTATGACGGATAGTAGTCAGAACTTTCGGATACTTCTTAGCGTAAATGGTTGAAAAAATCGTAAGAATACGCAATGTTGCCACTTTTTTATATTCAAGGCTTTTCGGGAAAATAAAACTGAAATGGAGTGAAATATGAAAATATAACTCGAGCATTGCGCATTCTCACAAAAGAATCAAGTATATCCCAAAACAAAACAAAAAACATCACTGAAGACTGCAGAAGGACAACCTGTTTCTGCTAAAAACGCATGTACACCGTGTTTAGGTGCCTGATCTTGATATAACAACCTGGTTTAATGAAACTTGAATGTTGCCGTGATACCCCAAGCCGTAGTTTTGTCATCAGCACGTGGTAATGGTGCTCTTAATAGAATGCAAGCTGAACAGGCGCGTTCACCATTTTGCAAAGTTACATTCCCCCTTCCATGTTCTGGGGGACAGTGTGCTATTGTTTTGCCCAAATGTCTGTAATTGTCGAAGTTTAAGACGAAAATGGCCTCAAACGACTAGGTTGGACTCACTGATGACGAATCTGGTGTCAAAATCTATTCTGTACGGCCGTCCGCCAGTATACATCATTACGCTGCATTCCAAAATGCGAAGGTTAAGTTCGTTGGGGGGCAAAATCGGTCGAACGGTTTCGGAGTTATAGTCATTTGAAGTTTTGAGGCTATTTCCCTGATATTTCGAGAAGTACTCAAGCGATTGAATTGAAACTTGGCAGTTAATTGGGACATACAGACTTACAATTTTTGGCAGAATTTTGTTGAGATCGTGCTGTCAGTAATTTTAAGGAAAAATTTTTTGGAGAAAAATTTTTCCCTTGAAAACAATTCGTTTCATTTGTGATAAATTTCGTTGATTCCTTGAGCTTCATATTTTACAGCACTATACCAAATTTCAATTCGATACGATTATAATTCTTGAAGATATTGTGAAAAAATATGACAGTTTTCGTGGATTTTTCCTCGGTATCGAAGTTTTCTCCAAAATAACTCAAAAGAAAAACAAGAAAAGCACTGACACGTGAAGTCAGCAGCTTTTGCGCGAATGTTCGAAGGATATCACTAAAAGTGAACATGCACGCAAAAGCTGCTGGCTTCACACGTCAGTTCTGGATTTTTTAGAGGCGCTCTTCTTACCTCAATGATTTGTTGTGTGAAACCATCAGGCAGAATCGGAATTCCAACGCGCAGTACTAATATATTTACACAAAATATAGTTTGGATGCCACACAGAGGAAACTAGCAATGAAATCCCATAAATATTAGAAAAAACGTTCAATTCGACTCAACACTATGTAAACTGGCCTGCCACCCAATTAAGTTGGACACCCCTGCTTACTCATTATGTCCAACATAGGAACGAAGATCGCAGTATTCCTCAGTCTCAAACCAAACCTTTAGTTACAGCAACTCTAAAATCTAGTAGGTGGTTGTATTAAGATGTAGTATACTATTTCCAATAATGTACGTAGCATCCGATATCATGTTTTATTTATTATAATATCAACTGATTAGAGAAAGATCAGAATGTTCCCTTTAAAATACCGCGAAAGTGTTGAATCAACCCTAACGTAATATTCATATCTGGGATCGGACCATTGTGAATTATGTGAAAAACATTATTTATTAGAGGCGATCAGAATGTGGGTGACCTAATGAGGTAAATCTACTCCGTATTATGTGCCATGTGGATAGATGATAATCTATGCAGATTGCCTTGTAAGAAACCCACCCTTTTACTGCCTCCCCTAGAACGACCCTTCGGAAATTATCACCTTCTTGGCGGATATACATACGTGCATGAATCAACAACTACTATTTCCACGCGACTTCATTTTAAGATTAGTTCCATTTATTTTTTGGGAATGGCGAGAAGCCAGGCAGGTTTATAAAGACAACTGAGCTCAAAATTATGAGAAAATGAATTAAATTTTCATATATTCTGCATTTATGTTCTACCTCAAATTATTTTCGGATGTAGAGAAATTGATAATATTTTCATATGTATGTAAATCGTGAAAAGATTCGAAACAATAAAACCCTATTTACCTATTGAGCTTCTCGGTATAACAAATATATTGAAGGTCCTGGTTTTGAAAACTGTTTTATTGTTTTTTAGGACCTATATTTTTAAATGGAAAATTATTGTCACGTGTTCAATTTGGATCCTAGTTCAAAAATTCAAAATAAGATTTTCCCCTACTAAGAGGAATGTGCAATTTTCAGTTGGAAGTCGAATAGATTATTTGATTTTGAGTTACTCATAATCATTTTTTTCACTCAGTGAAAGCTTTCTGATGAATACTCATTTCAGTACTAAAATAACTTGCATATTATACAGGCTGTTCCTTATTTGGGCCGAAGCATATGATTTTCGCTGTTAACATCAGTAACTATTTTCTTTAAAAATGACCTAGCTATCAAAGAAAAATAATCCTAAAATATGTTTTTTCTATCCTTCTAGTCCCTTTTTATATCGTGTCCGAATAAAATGATAATTGGGTACTCACATAGAACAACACAATTAACCACAAATTGAATAAAAATATGTTTCAAATATTCAGGGATTAAGAATATAAACAAGCCGGCAAAATCTCACAAGTGTAATGTCAAGCATACAAAATTATAAGTGTTACTGTAACTCAATGAGAAAAGGAATATTCAGAAAACCATGATCTTATCAATAAAAATGCAAAGTCGACAGTCCAAATTCTCAATAAGTTGGCAAAGTTTATTAGATTTCAGTATTTTGTAAATCAACAGAAAGTGTTTAATCGACTGAAAAATAAGCAAAGTCAGTGAATTGAACATTTTTTGATAAGACTTAGGGAATTGATGAAATATTCTTGATTTCTTGATTGTGTATACAATGTTCAGTAGCATATTCAGGATAATAATATTTCTAATGGAATATTGATATCATATTCAGAGAATATTCAAGATCGCGAATTCCCAGAAGAATGAGCTGAGGATATTCCACGAATTTTTGAAATATGCCAGGATATTCAAGATATTTTGGGATTATGTGAATTTATCACATAAGGATGTATACTTTCATACCAGAAATATTTCAATATCCTAAAGATAGGATGTCAGTTGTGCTTTGAATTTTTAGTTCGGTACAAGATTATCATCTCTAAATTAGCATACGACATATTTAGGAAATAATGGAAAACAATCGTTGGTAATGTCTATATCTTATATCTACGAGTATCTATTTATTTATAATGTTTCTGTGCCTGTTAATGTCACCGAATTCCTCTTAAACAGCTGAAGGGATTTTGATGAAATTTTTTGTACACGTTCGCGTGAATTAGAGAATTGTTTATGATTCGAAATTGTTTCTATTTTTATTATTTGCTCCGAAATTTCGAACATTTTGGAGCGCATTATGAATCTAATTCATTATTGAATTCATTTGAATACACATATAACAAACTTTTCTAAACGAACTGTGAATTCCAACTATTATCGAATCCAAGTTGACACATGCAAAAAATCCACCCAGTTGTTTCGGAGAAGTCACATACATACTGCATGGGACAACGCCTGTCAGGAACGCTAGTATTTCCATAATATACTAATTGAATTTTCATGCGAATTGAAGGAAGTTTTAATGAACTCATACGAACTCATGAACAGATCATTCACCCACTCAGTTACTGAATGTCCTAACACTACTCAAGACTAAATTCAATTTTATTATCTTGTGATAATGTGATCGTTACGAAATTTTGCATGAACTCACATGCAGCTGTCATCCTCGATGTATTCTGAGCAAATGCCATTTTCAATGGAAATGTATCTTCAAAATTATTTGATTCAATTGGAGCATTAAAACATAAAACATTTGTAATTCTCTAGTCTGAAATATTCAGTTTCTATATTGTTTCGTTTGGATATTTTTGTGGTCCCGGTGACGTACAAACAATATTAAATATTTGACTTAATCGGAAATATCAAATTATTGGTCAAAATAGTGACAGTTAAGTTTTTATTCCCTATAACAAACGTGCAGAAATGATCAATTTCAACGTTGCTTTCGATCATTCAATATTCATTCACTCGAACTGGAATTTCAGTTTGATTTTATAGACTTTCCCTGAAAAGTATTTATGGCATGAAAATTGGAATATATTAGGCTTCAACGAAACTAATGGCAATTTGGTTCGGGAATTTCAGCCTCTTTCAAGTCTTTGGAACATTCTGAAATAAACTTTTCAATATTTCCATCGAATGAAATTTTCATGTGAGAATAAGTCCATTTTCTCCAAAGGAATTGAGCATCTCTTCAAAAGATTTGTGTGGATGTGAAAATATTGATCACATTCTAGAAACTCACTTAATCTAGAAAACATGAGCATGTGCATTCTGCCTGAATGTTTTCATTAGCTAACTTGATCCTAATCAATTAACTTATACTAATAAAAGACGAATTAATGATCAGATTCAACTCTGTTCGTCCGTAAGTACTATATCCAATAAAGAAAAGGACGTAGAGATCTCAGATTAGCTTAAACATCTTACTGCAATAATGGAGCTTTACTCAATATTTCGGATTCTATCAAAATGAAACTGCGTAAGTGTAGTTTGAACATGAATAGTCGTGCAGAATAGTAAAACACTATAACATTGAATTGAGACGAGTCTACTTGATTAAGTTTATCAATCATTAAAAATACAGATTTTTCTATTATAACTTCACATAATATCTTTCGGTATCAATATCTTCGATATGCTTTTATTGTCTTCAACGTACTACGTATGAATGAAAAAATTTAATTATTATATCAACTGACATATAATTATCGAAGTAAAAGACTTGAGCAAACGGTAACATATAAAAATCAATACAAAAATAAAGTATTGTTTGTTACATTTAATTTATCAAGGGTAAAAGATGGTTTGGAACCTGTTGTCAAAATTGTTCTATGCGAAAATACCCGCATTTGACAAGCTTGCCAGAAGTTCTAGATCAGCTTAGTCCGTTGGTAGTCAGGTGTTATTGAATACACATGGTGAGATTTCGATGTATAATATAGAATAAATGCTACTGATGATTATAAATCGAAAGATAGAAGATGAAACAGTGTGTCTAGTTTTATTTGTTTATTGAATTTTACTATGTAACTGTTTTCTCAAGTCTTTTACTTCGATCATTATATGTCAGTTGAAATAATGACCGAAAACGTACGTTGAAAACAATAAAATATATCGTAAGATATCAGATACAGAAAATCTGTATTTTTAATGAGAACACTATAAAATAAAACATGCTTCAATATTTTTCATCTCGTGAACTATCGGCCAGCTTTCTTTGAAATTTTGCAGGAACCTTCAAACCAATATATAACAACCACCTACTTGATTTCAACTCTATCAGATCTCTGTTTTCAGAAATATTGTAAAAGTTAGACTTATAATGGTTACATCTATCGAATTATTGGCTGAATTGAACCGATCGTGAATCCAAGCTTTATGAATGAAGACCAGACCAACTCAACAAGTATCGAGTGACAAAGGCCCTTTCGCCCTTTTTTAATATTTTGTGTAAGAACGACCGGCACGATTTGATTAAGACTACCAGAGGAGTATCAACTAACGCCTCCGCCACTTTGCACCTCAGGTTTTGGAACAGTTCATAGATGTGTCCTTTCAGTTTCACTAAAACTGATAAATCATCGGTATTCAAAATATTCAAACATCGGACTCTATATTTTTAACATCAGTTAGAAAAGTCTCATGAGCCAGTCTAATAAACTCAATTCTCAATTTAAATGGCAAATCTTCTTCAAGAACGCATATAACAAATGAACATTTATGTTTATTAAAAAATACAGATTTTTCTGTAATACCTTCGCATAATATCTTCCGATATTAATATCCAAGGATATACTTCTATTGTCTTCAACATACCAGGTTTGAATGAAAAATTTAATTATCATATCAACTGACATACAATGATCGAAGTATAATTTTGAGAAAACAGTAACATAATAAAATAGAATACAAAAATAATACTAGATACAGTGTTTTATCTTCATCTTTCGATTTAGAATCCTCATTATCATCTATTTTATTGACCGTTTCAGAATGATTGACATCTCGGGCGGCTGTGAAAACTCGAAATTATGTTGGTAATAGACCACTCAGTATCATTTGTCTTGCAGGATTCATGTTGATATTGTGAATAATACTGACTTACGACTTTTTCAAATCTGAGTTAATTTACTGCAAATATTTGAAATTTATTTCTGATTGTGTTTGTTCTTGATTCAATCGACAAAAAAGTTTTGGATTTGAGTATTCCTTAAATCTTACCGAGTTGAAAATGGCTGGAATTCATCAAGATACCTCTCGCCTAACTACAAGAGAACGTGGGGCAATGTACCGGTGTTACCGCAAGTGTTTTAGGGATTCATCAGATATTTCTGCTAGTATTAATCGCGTTTCGCTAGTTTTTCAGATAATCAATCCCTAACCTATGCAAGGTGTTTTCAGATTGATAAATAAGTCTTAAAATTTTAGATTTCTCCAAGTACTGTCCAAGGAATTTTGAAGAAAAAAGATGGCAAGTCAGTAAAGCCAGGAGTTAGCAGTGGAAGGAAACCTATTCCACATGATTATACCTTCAATAAACGACGTTATTTTTTTCGAAAATCAAAAGCAATGAATATATATGATTGGATATAATTTTATTTTATTCTTTTCCTTCCTAAATTCTGAGGAAAAAATAGCACAGGACTAGAACTTGCGGATGAATTTCTAATAGTCGTCAAGAATACAAAGATTGCTGAAGAGTGAAATCTTCATTGAGAAGGAACTTCAAGTGATCTTTGATTACCTAAAATTTCATTATTTAATGAATGATATCTCAAACTTTTGAGTTTCTCGAAAGCCTGAATGATTTTATGTTGAAGTATTCCACGCTATTTTCATCATCAATCCTGAATTTCCATGATTTATCTGCAGTGAAATAATGTGACTGTGTATTTCCAGTCGTCAGTTTAGCTGTATGCCTTTTGGCAATTGAAACTAAGTTTGAAAATTTGTCAATGCAACAATGATGAAAATAATATACTGCCGCTGTGCAGGTTTAGAGCATCAGAGTATTATAAATATTCTCAACAATTTCCTTTGAACTAAGAACAACAGGAAGAAGCATAACGCTTTTCTACTTCGTATAAAAGTGGGACATAGACGCCCATATTGAACCTCCAAGTATGACTCATGTTAGTAAGTTTTTTCAGACAAAGAAGTCTCGGAAGAAGTTGTTCTCTCTTCAAAGTGGAAGGGAAGTCGGCCATATGCAACATCCATCCCGGACCCACTTTGTGAGGCATTATGCTCCTTCCTTATGTTCTTTATTCAGAGACGATTTCAAATCAAGTTTGCCTTGAAAATAATTTTATAGGTTATATTTGAATATTTTCATCTATGATCAACCCACAGAAATTTTTAGTTACTTTTTGTTACTAGAAATAAAGCCACGACTAGATTTTCATGGCCTGCTCAGATGTCAATAATTTTTAAATGGAAACTATATATTACATGTCAAAATCTTATCACGTGTATTCCCACGTTCACCCGGAACACAGAATACACAAAAATATTTATCTAGCTCGTATAGGCCAAATATTAGGTCGATGCTTTTTCGTGAGCAGACCACAGACAGGATTAACGGATACGCTTAAGCGCATGATTCGAGTAAAACATGGTGTGCTAATCTACTCATCTGTGATCGTATTTACCAATGATGACGTCAATTTGAATGAAAAAAGTGACGTCATCATTGAAAAATACGATCACACATATGAGCAGATGAGCACACCATGTTTTACTTTCATCATGCTTAAGCGTAGGACCCCGAGGTCCACAGGGGCCCCCGATCAAATCAACATTTTTGCAGAATGAAAATTCGTTCTGCAAGTGAAAATGAAGGTTAAAAATCATACGAGGCGCAACCAGACTTAGAGCAAAATTCAGCTGTCTGTAAAAAAATAACATCATATCAAAGGTTCCACTTCCGCCTGATTTCTCTAACAATTCTTATCTGCCTCTGCAATAAATTCCCGAAAGGGTGTATTGAATAGTTTGTCGGCATCCCTTTGAAATCAAGGTTCATGCCACCGTCAATATTGTGTGGAGGCACGGGCGCAAATTGCATGAAACTTGCTTGGCGAAAACTGAGCTACGCTTACAGTTATTTGGGATTGGGAAACAATTCTTTGAAGAAAGTTCCTTTCAAACCTTATTGTGGGCATATTCTGGGAAACACCGTGCTATCGTTCTGTCCAAATATCTGTAATTTTCGAATTTCTTCCTGAGAATAGTTTCAAACGACTAGGTTTGAATCACTGATGACGGATCCGGTGTCGAAATCGATTCTGTCTGGCCGTCGGCTATCCGCGTATGCACGATAACGGGCGTACGGAGGATCCTCATGACCTGAAACTTTCAGGGAGGGTTTCATTTCGAAATGCGACGGTTGAGGTTTTTAATGAGCAAAATCGGCTGAATGGTTTCAGAGTTATAGCAATTCGAAATTTCGAGATTATTTTCCTGATATTTCAGGACAACTGGAGCGTTTTTTATTGAAACCTGGCTGAAGTTTAAATAAAAAAATGTTCTCGTGAAAAAACGTTACCTACTCCCAAGAAAAAATCTAAACTTGAAATCCAGTAATTACTCTATCTTCAATTGAATCCGTCAATGGGCGGGTTTTTCAATTGATCAAACTGGTGTTGTTGTGGTCATGATGTAAAAAACATGGTGTGCTCATCTGAAAAATGAGTGAAGTCAGCTAGCAGAAAATACAAAGAGTTATATATTCTGTGCTTTGAATTAACATGCAAATTCAAAGCACAGAATATATAACTCTTTGTATTTTAATCTTGCTGACGTCACTCATTTTTCAGATGAGCACACCATGTTTTTTACATCATGATTGTGGTGGAGTACGGTCGACATAGAATACAGATAGTGGATGCTGATAGATAATTTGATATTTATGTCATTCAACTATTTATTATAAAAAAAGGAGTTGGTGAATCCATCACTCTTTCACCACACTAATTTGGTGAATTGAAAAACGCGGCCTATTATATTGTGACGAGTACGGCCCTGTCTGTGCTAGTATATTCCAGAAAGCTCCAGACGTCTATGAGTCACCCGCCTTTTTCTAGAGCGTTTTAGCAATAGCTAGAAATTCCACAAGTGATAAAAGGGCAGGCGCGGAGCAGCAAAGGGACTAATTCAGCAGAGTGATTCGTAGCGGAAAGAGTTCAGTGAAAATAAATTAGTGTGGAAATAAATTGTGAACAGATTCTGATAGAAATAGTTGTTTAGTTATTGGAACAGTAGTGTGTAAATAAGTGTAAATAAATAGTTTAATTATTCTGAACGTTTTGATAAACGAAGAAAACGTTACATTGGTGTCAGGTGTGCGGTTCGACATCGCTCGAATTGAATAAATAAATTCTTGATTCGAATTTATGCCAGTGACTACAAGACTTCAGAACGCAATGGAGACGCAGGCGATAATGGAATTCTTGAGTAAACTCAAAGAGAAGATGGATAAAATGGAAAATAAGGCGGAAGAAAATTCTCAGAAGATCAATGAGGAAATGGAAGAAAATTCACGGAAATGGAGGAAAATTCTCGGAATAGCAATGAACTGGTGAGTCAATTTGCAAGCGAATTGGATGAGAAAATGGAAACCATAAAGGATGAAATGAAGAAAGGATGGACGAGATGAATGAAAAATTCGCTAAAGTTGACGAAAAATTTGACCAAGTTTATGAAAAAGTTGACGAAAAATTTGACGAAGTATATGAAGAAGTTAACGGAAAATTTGAAGAAATAACAGGAATAATTGAACAGTATTCTAAAATGATAGAGTCCCCATGGTAACATGAAAATGGAAAATAACGGCGAATGTGGAAAAATGAAGATCAAGCCTCCGACGTTTGATGGAAAAGTCCCGTGGTCGACATACCAAAAACAATTTGAAGCTGCTGCGCTGGCAAACAGTTGGAACGATAACGAAAAAGCCACAGCATTGATAATAGCTCTACGAGGAGAGGCACTCAACATTCTGCAAATGATTCCGGAGAGCCAACAGGCCTGTTATGAAGTTCTAACATCGAAACTTCAGATGAGATATGGTGATGCTCATTTATAACAAGTTTATCATGCCCAAATCAAGAACCGGGTGCAGAAAACGGGAGAAAATCTCCAGGAGTTTGAAGCAGATGTGGCTAGGTTAGTTAGGCTGGCTTACCCAACTGCTCCAGACAGCTTCATTGAACTGCTATCAATCCAAACCTTTGTAGACGGAATCAAGGACGGTGAGACACAACAAGTTCTGAGACTTGCACGCCCTAAAACCATAGATGATGTTTTAGCCCAGGCTTTAGAATTCGAGGCTGCGAAGCTGTCGCGTAGAGGACAATTTCGTGTGAGACAAGACCAAGAAATAGACAAATCTGTTGAGAAAATTATTAGAGAAGAAATCAACAGATTATTGTGAACAAAGAATGATGATGCTGTGTGCTGGTACTGTAATGAAAGTGGGCATATTAAAAGCAGGAAAAGAGCCACAGCAGGGAAACTGAAAAGGGTCGGTGATAAGGGGCATAAACCGACTAAAGCTTAAAACGCCCCTGAAGTGATGAGCACAGTTGCCTCGAATAAGATCAAGGAAGCTGCAGATGTTTTATCAAGATGACCATGCCCTGACAATAACAGCCATTGCTCACGTGTGGCCGATGTGAGACGGACCACAGTAATTGAAGATGACTGGCTACCCCAAGAAATACAACGAGCACAAGAAGAAGATCCAGACTTGAAAGTAATCCTGAGTTGGAAGAAGAGTGGTAGACGACCTTCTTGGGAAGAAGTATCCAGATTGAGTAAAAATCTAAAGTCGTACTGGGCACAATGGAGCACGTTGAAGATCGATAGAGGTCTTCTGAAACGTTGTTGGGAGAATGATGATGGATCTGAACAGAGGCTCCAGTTGATTGTGCCAAAGAGTCGAGTGACAAACGTTTTGACCAGACTACATAATGGAACTGCAGGTGGACATTTCGGGATTACTAAGACGCTGGAGAAAGTCAGGCAACGGTTGTATTGGATTAACTGTAAGACAGACGTTAAAGACTGGTGTAGAAAATGTAAAGCTTGTGCTGCAGCTAACAGTCCTTATGGCAAAGGAAAGGCTCCAATGAAGCAATACAACGTCGGATCTCCCATGGAACGAGTAGCTATCGACATCGCGGGCCCCTTTCCCGAAACAGATCACGGAAACAAGTACATATTGGTAGCTGTCATATATGTAAATATGTAAGAATGCGCGTCCTCATTCAGGTGGGGATGTTGATTGAACATGATTGGAAAGAATAAAGTTTCAGTTAAGTTATAGACATCTGATGTATCGATACCTATACAGATCCAGATCGTTACGAATATAACATGGCGCAGTCGTTCGAACCCGCATTATAAAATAATAAATAATTATTAGTACAGTGAAATACAAAGTAGACAATTAACACTTCCACATTAAAATGGAAAAATTTGTGAAACCAAGTGCGATGAATTTCGATAAAGATCCTGCAGATGCATGGAGATTCTTTAAACAGAAATTCCTTCTATTCCTCGTGGCCTCGAAGCAATCAGAAGAATCCGATGGAACAAAGTGTGCTCTGCTTCTCAATCACATTGGGGATAGAGGTTTAAAAATTTACAATACGTTCAAATTCATAAAACACGTATTTCTCACAAGAGAAATGCGAACAGGAGAATCCATTGATGAATATGTTACATCCTTGAAAGAACTCAGTGAAACCTGTGAATTTTCCACGCTGACAGACACTCTCATTAAGGACCGATTAGTTCTTGGAATCAAAGATACTGCCGTGAAGGACAGACTGCTAAGGACGAAAAATCTAGATTTGGAAAAAGCGATGGAAATTTGTAAATCTGCTGAAACTACTGAAAAACACCTACAAGCAATTGGCTCGAATAGAACAACTACTCCAGAAGACACTCAAGTGGACGTACTTAGAAGAAAATTTAACAGCAGAAGAAGCAATATGGCGCCACAGCATTCCAGAAATTCAGTAGAAGGAAATGGTGGAAGATTCAATGCGCAGTCACGTGAGCGCAGTCATAATTCATCAGGTACTACTGCGCAGAATGGAAATCCAGTATAGCGGCGTAAACAAAACTTTCCCTGTGGTAGATGTGGAAATAAACATTCTTATGGTCAGTGCCCAGCATTCGGTAAGAAGTGCAGTTTGTGTAAGAAAAGCAATCATTTCGCTAAATTTTGCAGAAATATTAGAAATCGAAACATACATAATGTTAATGAAAGTCACTCAGATTCTGATTGTGAAAGTTTTTGTGATGATTTATTTATAGGCATGGTTAATGAACAATATAAGAATGATAAATGGATTGTAGATGTAATGATAAATGATAAAATTTTACAATTTAAAGTTTAAGCTAATGTGATTTCATTTGATACTCATAGTAAATACTTGAATAATATTGAATTGAAAAAATGTAAATCGAGATTGCATACATATACTGGCGAAACTCTTAATATTTTAGGTTATGCATATATAAATTGTGTATTAAAAAACAATACTTATAAAATCAAATTTTACATTGTTAGGAATTCAGGACCAAGTATATTAGGTTTGGGAACAATTGAGGATCTAAATATTGCTAAATTAGTACTTTCTGTGGAAGACAATATAATGAACAAATATGGAGATGTTTTTAAAGGAATTGGATGTATTCCAGGTCAGTATAAAATAAGAATTAATCCTAATGCTCAACCAGTTGTTCACTGCGCTAGAAAGATTCCGATGAATATTCATAGTAAATTAAAAAGAAAATAATTATTAAAGAAACAGAACCAACCGAATGGGTCAATTCCTTGGTAATAGTAAGCAAAACAAATGGAGATTTTCGTTTATGCATAGATCCTTCAGACTTAAACAAAGTTATTTATAGAGAACATTATCAAATTCCTACTTTTGAGGAAACCATCAATAATTTACAAAATGCTAAATTCTTCTCTGTTCTTGATGTTTCAAATGGTTTCTGGAATATACAACTTGATGAAGAAAGTTCGAAGCTCTGTACATTTAATACGCCATTTGGAAGATACCGTTTTTTGAGACTTCCATATGGTCTGAGAAGTGCAAGTGAGGTTTTTCAGAAAAAAATGTTTGAATGTTTTGATGATATTGAAGGTATAGCAATATACATTGATGATATTCTGATTTGGGGATCAACCAAATCAGAACATGATGAAAGACTCAAAAAAAGTACTTGATAGAGCTAGACAAAATAATATAAAGTTTAATAAGAATAAATGTAGAATTAATGTTGATAAAATAAAATATTTGGGACACATAATTACAAGTGATGGCATAGAACCTGATCATTCTAAAATCGATGTTATAAAAAATTATCCTATAACTACATCTGTAAAGGAACTTCAGAGATTTCTAGGTATTCTGAATTACTTAAATTAATTCCTAATTTGTCAGACTTAACAAAGCCTTTGAGAGAACTCTTGAGAAAGGATACTGTTTTTTCAATGGGAATATGTACAACAGAGAGCATTTGATAAGCTTAAACAGATTTTAATTTCACCACCAATATTGCAAATTTATAATCCTCAAGTACCAATAACTTTAACAGTAGATGCTTGAAAATGTGCTCTAGGTGCATCTTTGATTCAAAACAACAAACCAGCAGCCTATTCTTCCAAATCATTAACACAAACTCAAATAAGTTATGCTCAAATCGAGAAAGAGATTGCTCTTGTATATGGATGCAAGAGGTATCATCATTTTATTTTTGGTAAACAAGTACCAGTTGAGACAGATCATAAACCACTATTAAGTCTTTTTAAAAAACCTCTAGCTCAATGTCCAATGCGTCTTCAAAGAATGCTGTTAGCAGATGTATGATTTAAATTTAACATATAAACCCGGTAAGGAGATGTATATAGCTGATGCACTCAGCAGACTTCCTATCTCATCTCATGATGATGATCTCTCTTTTACACCTGAATATGTTGCTCAAATAAACTTCTTGAATGATAATTTTCCAATAAGCTCTGAAAAACTTGAAAAATTCAAGCAAGAAACAAATAAAGATCTAGAACTTCAAAATCTTTTAAACTGTGTATTGAATGGATGGCCAAACTCACGTTCCTTATGTAGAGAAAATGTTAAACGTTATTGGAATTTTAGAGATGAAATAGTGGCAATTGATGGAGTTTTGTATAAAGGAAATAGTATAATTGTACCAAAAGTATTAAGAAAAGAAATGCATTCTAGATTACACCTATGTCATCTTGGCATTACTAAAACCAAGTTAAGAGCATCAAATGTGTTACATTGGCCAGGCATATCTTATGATATTGAAAATTTGATTTTATCTTGTTCAACATGTGTTAGATATTCAAAAAATAATTTCAAGCAACCATTGAATCCTCATGAAATTCCTAAGCTACCTTGGATCAAAGTTGGTATAGACCTTTACGAACTCAATGATGCAAACTACTTAATATTAATTGACTACTTCTCAAAGTTTGTAGAAATATGAAAGTTAATCTCGACTACTAGTGTTAACATAATCAATCGCTTGAAAAATATATTCTCTATACATGGAATACCCCACATAATATTTTCCGACGGAGGTCCACAATTTGATGACTTTAAATGTAAAATAGAGGGGGAGACGGAGGAACATGTCATTGAGAGGGAAACTAATAAAACACTTCCTTCTTCTCCTTCACTAACTACTCGATATGGAAGGAAGATCAGAAAACCTGAACTATTATCCTATCAATAATATCATAAATTTGTTTATTGTAATTGTATTGCATTTAATGAAATTTTGTATTTTTTTAATAATTTGAAAAATGGGAGATGTCATATATGTAAATATGTAAGAATGCGCATCCTCATTCAGGTGGGGATGTTGATTGTACATGATTGGAAAGAATAAAGTTTCAGTTGAGTTATAGACATCTGATGTATCGATACCTATACAGATCCAGATCGTTACGAATATAACAGTAGCCATGGACTATTTTACCAAATGGGTGGGAGCGTACGGTATTCCTGATCAAGAGGCAAGTACGGTTGCTGATAACATGGTCAAAGAATTCTTCTGCAGATTTGGAACACCTCTAAAGCTACATTGTGATCAAGGCCGAAATTTGGAGTCGACATTATTCCAAGAAGTTTGTAGGAAATTGGGGATTTATTAGACAAGGCCAACACCTCTACATCCCCAATCAGATGGCATGGTAGAACGAATGAATAGGACCATGGGAAAACATCTTGCCAAGGTTGTCTCCGATCACCAGCGGGACTGGGACGAATATTCGCATCTATTCACCATGGCATATAGATCTTCGATTCAAGAGTCTACCAAGGAAACTCCAGGCAATATAATGTTCGACCGGAAAATAAGACTACCTTGTGACTTAGAATTAGGTTGTAAGCCTGGAGAAGATGTAGCCGGGGAGGAATACGTCAGTAAATTGAAGAGTAAGCTAGAGTACATTCACGACAAGGTGCGCAATCAAATGCAGCAAGCTGATCGGATGAAAATGCGCTAAGACATCAAGGCCAGTGAAGGAGGGTTCACCGCAGGAGATCTGGTGTGGTTGTATAACCCGCAAAGAAGAAGAGGATTTTCACCGAAGCTGCAGAGACAGTGAGAAGGACCGTATGAAGTTATGAAAACCGAAAGTCGTCCATTTCAACCGACTAGCTCCATACGCATCAATACAGGGTGACGAAGAAGTACGTCTTATCGAGGTTCCGGCGAAGGAAAATGACGATTTTCAGGAGTTCATTAATAGCTATGGGGGAACAAGAGTTGCACGGTTTGGCGTCATACAGGAAGTTAATGAAGACCTATTTATAGTTCCCGAGGAATACTCTCTTGCTCATTGTGTAGCAGCCGATCTAAAGATGAGTAGGGGAATAGCAAGAGTATTCAGAAATAATGTTCGATGTCAAGAGGAACTGATGAGACAGCAGCCTAGAATCGGAAAATGCCTGAGGCTGAAGTCAGATGGTCGGTTCATTTATTACGTAGTCACAAAACAGTACTCTTATCAGAAGCCAACTTACCAGAATTTATGGACAGCACTACATGCCTTGAAAGAAGACCTTCAATGCTTTGGGATTGGGAAATTAGCTGTCCCCAAACTAGGTTGTGGACTGGATCAACTGAATTGGCGGGTTGTGCGAAGCATGCTGGAAGTAGTGTTTCAGAAGACAGGTATAGGGATTTTGGTATGCAATTTCAACCCAAAGCAAAACGGAAAGCCCAGCAAAACCGTAGACTGCTACTTCCATCAGAGGGGCTACTGTAGAAATGGTAACGATTGCAGATTTCACCACGGTCCTCTGAGGAATTCATGGAATCTGTTCTGGGACAGAACAGGCTTAAGGAGGGGACAGTGTGACGAGTACGGCCCTGTCTGTGCTAGTATATTCCAGAAAGTTCCAGACGTCTATGAGTCACCCGCCTCTTTCTAGAGCGTTCTAGCAATAGCTAGAAATTCCACAAGTGATAAATGTTTAGGCGCGGAGCAGCACAGGGACTAATTCAGCAGAGTGATTCGTAGCGGAAAGAGTTCAGTGAAAATAAATTAGTGTGGAAATAAATTGTGAACAGACTTTGATAGAAATAGTTGTTTAGTTATTGGAACAGTAGTGTGTAAATAAGTGTAAATAAATAGTTTAATTATTCTGAACGTTTTGATAAACGAAGAAAACGTTACAATATTATTATTCACAGTGAAGTAGAAGAAATATATTCGAAGTTCATAATAACAATAAGGTATGTACATAATTTCTATACATCAAGGTTGCCTTTTTACGCGCTCACTCTGGGAAACAGCGAGTATCATTATGCCTTAACTTTTTGTGCAAGGGAGATTGAAGTATTTTGGTAATAGGAGATTCTTCCCTATTGGAAGACGACGATCACGTGACCGTCGTCGACCAATAGGGTGAATCTCCAATTACTCGAATCTCCCTCGAACAAAAGGCCCCTTAAAAGTTGATTCTCACTATACGTTCCGTAACCTTCCAGTATCCCTTCCACATGATTTAAGTCAAAATTTAGTAGTCAAAAAGCACTGCCGTGAAGGTAGCAGCTTTTGCGCGCATGTTCAATGTAGATGACCGCTTCAGCAACGAATTTGAACATGCACGCAAAAGCTGCTGCCTTCACGGCAGTGCTTTTTGAAATTTTGTTTTGATAAATTACTGGATTTCAATTCGATCTGATCTGTATTTTTGGAAATATTGGAAAATAAAATTTTAAAATGGGTATATCTGCGGAATCATTGGGTGGATTTTACCCATTCACGAATTCAGCCTTCGTAATTAAGGTCCAAGCCTTCTCTACAAATATCGAGTTTCTAAGTCGTTTCTTCCGGAAGTTATTGTGTTTACGGTCAGTCTAACGGCCGACTGCGTAAACACAATAATTTCCGAAAGAATCAACTTAGAAACTCGATATTTGTAGAGAAGGCTTGGACCTTAATTACGAAGGCTGAATTCGTGAATGGGTAAAATCCACCCAATGATTCCGCAGATATACCCATTCTAAAATTTTATTTTCCAATATTTCCAAAACTACAGATCAGATCGAATTGAAATCCAGTACTTCATCGAAAAATTACAGTTCGAAGGCTCATACAGAATTAAATGAGGATGATATGATAAGAAAATCACAGAAATTTTTTTTTCAAATTGTTCTAATGACACGATTATCACGAAATTCTGCATAAAGTTGTCTTTCAGCATCTTCAAACTAGCTGCGGAGTTTTATCAGGACTGAACCAGTATTTCTCGAGTTATACCGAAAAAAACAACAATATCGAGAAGAAAACCTCGAAGTTTGACATATTTTTTCCCGATATCTCCAAAACTTATGATCGTATCGGACTGAAATTTGGTACGCTGCTGTAAAATATGAAGCTCAAAGTGTGTGTAGAATTTGTTTTTGGATATGATGAATGGTTTCCGAAAAAAAAATTTTTTTTTTTTCAATTTACCGACTATATGATCCTGACGAAATTTGGCTCAAAGTTGCGCGTCGTTGTACTCCACCTAACTGCCAAGTTTGAATCTAATCGCTCAAGTAGTTTCAAAAATAAAAAATAAATAACTTAAAAATTTCAAGTGCCTATAACTCCGAAACTATTCGACCGATTTGGCCCTTAACGAACTCAACCGCGGCATTCTGATGCGCGACCTACCCTGAAGTTTCAAGTTGCTAGCTTGCTTCTATCGACAGTTATCGTGTCCTCGGACGGACGGACGGCCGGTCGGACAGAATCGATTTTGACACCGGATTCGTCATCAGTGAGTGCAACCTAGTCGATTGAGACCATTTTTGGCTCAATCAACCAAAATTACAGACATTTGGACAAAACGATAGCACGCTGTTCACCTAGAACATGCGCGCAAAAATGTCATGTTGACGGAACGTAAACGGGACGTATAGTGTGCATACATCAATTCATTTACACCTTATAATATTTTACGGAAGGTTACGGAACGTATAGTGAGAATCAACCTTAAATGTCTTCTAATCACATCAGTGCTTTTTCCAGTTTCAACTCCCTTTAACATCATTAAATTATTGTTCACTCACCAGAATACATAAACTTGGATTATGAATATAATTTTTTGATCTACCAGAGGTAACAAAACTAGAAAGACACAAAAAAAAATATTTTTATTATCAGTTAATTTAAATATTTCAAAAAAGCTGAGTTTCTGATTATGGGTCGAGGTAGCATCAGTATGAAAAAGTTCCAGAAAAGCAATGCCCTGATGTCAAGAGCTCTTTTGCGCTCAAATTATTTGACAAGGCCAAGTTCACCAAATTTTTTTACAATATGTAATTCCAAAAATAAATGTCGGAGTGAGCTGAAATTTGGTGAGGTGCTGTAAAATATTGACTTCAAGGTTTGTGCCAATTTTGATAGGAATCTGATGGAAAGTTTCCGAAATGAAGATCGAATTCATTATTCAAACTCTCAAATGACACGACTTTGTATGTATAAAGTAACGCATCGGTATTCCTCAAGTAACATCGAAACCGTCAGGTCGATTTTGCCCATTAACAAACTCAACCGATTTATTAATTGAGGCTATGAAACTACCCTGAAAATTCTGATTGTAGAGGTCGTTTCCTTCAAAAGTTTTAGCACCTATGTTTGGACGGACCAGCAGAATTAAATTTAACAACGGATTCTTTTTCAGGGAGTTCAGCCTAATCGTTCTAGACCATTTTCGTCTCAAAAATCGAAGACTACAGACATGTGGCAGAAAATATAGTGATGTCATAATACATCAACTAGATTTAAATTTCAAAATGTTCACGTTCCCTTCCAGCGGGAAATCGAACGAAGTACGCATTCATGAATGGGTCAAATCCAACCAATGATTCCGCAGATACACCAATTCAACATTTTATTCTCCCTTTACTTCCAAAAATACAGATTTGATCTAATTGAGCTTTGGTTCTTAATTGTTAATAAATGATACCTTGAGGCTCATGCAAAATTTCAAGAGGACCATAAGAAAAAAAATTTCGCCATATTTTTCCATCAGTAGGTGAAGGTGCGTTACATATGAATGTTCAATACATGAAAAGATGACCGATTAGCGATAAAACTGAAATTTGGCCCATCGTTGTTTGCAGTCTGTGCAAAACCGAATCTTTGAAAAATTTATTGAAGAAAAATTACTGTCCATACGATATTAACAAAATTTGGCAAGTAGTTGCGCGCTCGTATGCCTTTGCTTCAATCGAGAATCATTTTTTAATTCGATCACAACTTGTATCTGGGATATTGGGGAAAACTCCTTAAAAATTCGAATGATTATAACCCCGAAACCATTTGACCGATTTGACCCATTAATGAACTTGATCTTCGAATTCTGATGCGCGACCTTCCCTAAGAGTTTCAAGTCGCTAGCTAAAATCGATTTAGGCACAGGAGTTGTCATCAGCGAGTCCATTTCCGGCTCAAAATTCGAAAATAAGACCTTAGACCAAATGATAGCACGCCGTTCCCCAGAAGATTCGATTGAAAAATAGTGAAGAAAACAAAAATAGCATTTCTTCTCTGCTGTTACCTACTTGTTTTTCGAAAATTTTCCGGAGATACTATCCTCCCGAAATTTCGCATAAATTATCGTGCTAAAACTTCACAACTAAAATGATATTCCAACCTTATCGTTTGATAAATGTTTTCGCTCAGAATTCCAAATTCAAATATTGAAGCAAAATGATAGCGTTCTCGTTCCGTATAATATGCGGGCAGAAATGAATCACTATGTTTCGGTATTATGGAAAGTTTTGATAGGCTCCAGAAATCGACTCCACTTTTGATATCACACTAGTTAGAGGCGGTCGCTCACTAGTGAATTTTTGTCACAAGCGTTTTGTCACCCTGCAGAATGTCACCAGGTATAAGAACCAAAATGCATAGAATATATCAGGTGTCGACACTTCATTACTACCCTTCGAATAAAGAATTCAACGCTATTACCCACAAAAATTTTAGGTCCAAAATGCGGTCCTAGAATTGTCAAATATTGTTCTATTTCTCTCGCTACACGATGATGGCGCTAAGGAGGCCTTGTCAAATCCATATATACAATGAATTTTGTATTCGTATTTGTCCGGAAAATAACCCCCCCCAAAAGCTTATCGAGCGAAACGCCTGAATGGATCTGTGCGCTGCATTTATCCGTATTTTCATTGTTTTCACCTAAAAAGGTAGAGTTTTTCATATAGTTAACTACATAGAGGGTATGTATATGCAGCGCAGAAAATCAAGTCGTACTCATCGTTGCACCTGTACATCTCTATCGTTCGAAAGTGGTTAAGGCTTATCTTTCTATTTTCGTATTTCTCTAAGTGAGATGTAACTATCCAACCAAGAACCAAAATATGCCTTTTTTCAGGTTTGGTACATTTTTCTTTCAAATTTCCAAAATAGACTGTTCAAGAAATCGAATTGCTCCTTCGCCATTTAGTAGCCCAAGTAAATCTAACCTATTATTGCTTTAAGGGGCCTTTTGTGCGAGGAAGATTCGGGTAATCGGGGATTCATCCTATTGGTCGAGAGATTCACCCCATTGGCTGACGACGATCACGTGATAGTCGTCGGCCAATAGGAAAGAATCTCCGATTACCCAAATATCCCTTGCACAAAAGGTAGCTTTATCGTACTGCTGAGAAAGGCGAATCGATCACTAGAAAAATTTGACAGCCTTCAATCATTATTCAACTAACCGTATAAGATTCGGAACATATAACGCTGTTTTGAGGTTGTTTCTCACTATACGTCTTCCAGTATCCTTCCCGTAAACTATTGTAAGGTGTAAATGAATTGATGTATGCACACTATACGTTCCGTCTAAATGTTATTTTTTCCTACTAAATTTCGACTTAAATCACACGGAAGGGATATTGGAAGGTACCGGACCGTATACTGAGAATCAACCTTTATAGGCGCAGAGCTCATGATACATATGTTTCACGTGTTTGATTCAAGTTGAAATTTAATACACTGCTGTAAAATATGATGTTCAAGGTATGAACATATGTTCTATCTGGATTCGATGAACAGTTTTTTCAACATTTACTGACAATGTGATCTCAACGAAACTTCGTGAAAAGTTGTGCATTGTTATTCTCCAACTTAACTGTCAAGTTTCAATTCAATCGCATGTGTAGTTCCTGAAATATCCGGAAATTAATCTCAAAATTTCAAATGACCATAACTCCGAAACCATTCGACCGATTTGAACCATTAACGAACTCCACCAGCGCATTTAAATGCGCGACCTAATCTGGAAGTTTCAAGTCGCTACCTTGCTTCTTCCGAAAGTTATCGAGTCATGTAAAAACTAGTTAAATCGGAGCTTATCTTCAGTTTCTAAGTCGGATCAGACCGTATAATATTTTCAAGAATTTCCAAAATTTCATTTTGACGAATTTAACTCATTATGTAATTCAGTCAAAATGGTGAGAATATATATAAAGGTACCCTTCATCCCGGAAGACACAAATTTGAAACTTAATATTTTTGAATATTCATTAGAAAGAGAGGATATTGTTTATTGTTCAAATATCTAGTTCATCGAAAAGGAGTCTTTCAGAGTTGGGAATCAAAAATACCTAAATAAATTATTCGGAACGTTAGATACTATTGAAGGTTGATTCTCACTATACGTTCCGTAACCTTCCAGTATTCTTCTCGTGAAATATTATAGGGTGTAAATGAATTGATGCATGCACCCTATACGTTCCGTCAACATGACATTTTTGCCAACTAAATTTTGACGTGAATCATACGGAAGGGTTACTGGAAGGTTACGGAACGTATAGTGAGAATCAACCTTCATTCATCGAATTTAATATTCTTCCGACGAATTCATATGATAACATGAATAGAAATGATTAATTCATATTTCAATAATAATAAACATGAATATTACCAAGAAATATATTCACAGGTATGTAACAGTTTTATAACTTTTTAATTCAATATACATATAAAACTTATAACACCACATTTTTGTGAAAAATTATTCAGGAGATCCAAACTATCCGATAAAATTCATTTATCATATCAATCGTAGCAAGTAGACTGTAGACAGATCCATCATTCTATACTATACTAGTTGGAAAGTGGGAGAATCCGTGCAAGATCAAACGCAAAAGAGAAAATTCCGACTTCCCTGGAAGAAAAAGTTGAAAGATAGAGCTAACAAGTATATTGAGAACCGTGATCTTGAGACGCTTCGAGTATTTTTAAAAATTCTCGAATTCGCCTATGGTCCTAGGACATGACTCCTCTATCTTACATACAGAAGCACTAGCTGTCCACTTCTGTTGTCCGGAGTGTTTGAAAGTCTCAAGGGGGTTGGACATAGAGATAACCACGGGGTTGCACCTTTATACATTATGGGTTCCAGGGCACTATTCAGAACTTCTACGAAGATTCCAGCGCCCTAACGGTTAAATTTGGAACCTGTCCAAGCTAGTAGTTCTATGTGAACAAACCGCAGACATGTGGTGGAAAACGAATATTCATTAAGCAGAGCTAGAATATTTGAAGAAATTATTATAATTTTGCGTAAGATTTCTTGGGCATGAACTTTTCGTTTGGATCACGATATGAAATCGTGCTCTAAATCGTTCCTGGAGGATAATTTCGGTGTTATTTTGGTATATGTTGCTTGGTGGATCAAAATGAACCAATTATAATTTTACTTGAACTTCTGGAAAAATAGGCAACTCAATAAGTAACTTAAGGACTTTTATTGATGTGAAGAAGTGCTGAATGCTATATTATGTGGTTAATCTAGAATCAGTCCAAATGATATGACTTGTTCCCTTTGTTTACAAACGAGTGAATCAATAAAATGAAAACAGCTTTTCTGCTTTAGTTCTTTCGCATCGTATTACGGGTAGACATATAATTGATTTTTTTTTCATATTAAAGCAGCTCAAGATACACATACAAAATGAAAAATGTCACAGCTGGTTCAACCTACCTATATAGAAATGAAAAATATAAATGTATTTATATGAATACCTTCAGCTATTATCAACTATAATAGTATATCTAGTATTTGTCAGGTTTTCAACCAGATCACTCTCTTAGAAGTGCTCGGTAGTTTCTCTGCAGCATTCTTCATCAAAATTCTCTTATTTTCATTTACAACTAAAAACATCTGGACATGAAGTTGTTTCGAAATGAATACATTGAAATTTACCTTTATGAAAATAAACATCTTTAGAGAAATCTAGGCCTTTCTTCTATCATTGAGTTTCCTGCCAAATGCTGTTTCCAAATTAACTTTACTTTCATTTGACTTCGGAAAAAATGAAAACTTGAGACAGTAGATGATCCTTTCTTCTTTGACCATGAATAACATTGAGTTGGGGCACCCAGCAATAGTCATTTCGGGAGGATGCAATGTCGAATTAATACAATCGAAAACTTCAATCGGAAAAAAGGGATCGATTGATGAACATTACAAACACTTTCGGTATACCAAAATTTCAACTCTGAGAAAAACACAAAAGTTCGAAAATGAACTCCAAAAGTAAGCTAAATGCGTTAGAATAACGGGCAGGTCGAAAAACTTCTAGCTTGGAAGTGTTCGAATTTCTATCGTCAGAGGGCGTATCGCTCGGCAGTAGTTGCGAATAGTATGGAGTGAAATGAGAAAACCGACAAACCTGCGAAAAAGGCTACAACCCATATATGTGCGCAGGAAATATCCATACATGGCTGTGGTTGGACAATCGGAGCTGAAAAGAAGAAAATCCGTTTGAAGAAATACTCCACGACTTGCATAAGCAGGAAGATTCATGCATGGAATTATCACCATCTTTCACCAGAAAGCCCCTGCTGCTGCAACGAGCTGAGGGAAATGGTGGGAGTACTGACAAGGCACTGCCGCTACAATTCAGTAGATGAAATGAGTAGGTTTTGTGGATTGAAAAAGGGAATAGTCACACATGTAAAATGCAGATGCCATGAACTGACTAGTCCAAGTTTTTGAATTATCGGTGAGACAGTTCTAAATCCTCACGATATGAAAGCCAAGGCTTCTTATTATTGAATAGGTATGGTAATAGAACAAAAATGAGTTTCAGTCGCAGTTATGAACGGTTGTATCAGGCCAAAATACTCCGATTAAACAATAATAATGATACAGGGATTAAACTTTATAGGGTTCATTATCAGTGTTGCCTTAATATCCATTGAAGGCAATGAGTCAACATTAACACAAAGCTGCTGCTTTTTACCTCAGATAATTTGAGACAGAGGGTGAAAGCTCTGGTTGGGCATATCATGTCATATAGGTATTGGTTATAACTATTCTTATATGAACAGAAAACCTCGAACAATCGTACTGGGATTGCATACAAAAGCACGTACCTCATCATACAATGGTACTAGTAATCGTTGTTATAATCGCAGTCTTGTTGCCTCTGGGATGTTCTGAACACCTCTCTTTTGAGTTTCAGCGAGTGGCCCCTCAAGTGATTAGCGTTGCGGGTATACAGACATTCTTCTTCGCCGAGAAGGCCGTGAAGAGTACTATGTAGGTAAAAATGGCATCACCTCTAATTCTTCTTTCCCCAACGTAGGGCAAATTGAAAATATGATTCTCTCTTCATTCGAATACTTATGAATAACTAAATAATAATCTGAGAAAACATAAATAAATTCAAAATGACAATTGCCGAATTTCCATTAAAAGTGTCATGCGCTCTGATTGGTCGATTGGTGGCGTTTGTGTCGTTGGCGAGAGTATGAAATACAGCCGGTTTCCCCAGTTTGGTCTACAAATTTAGTAGGAAAACAAATGAAAATAAGAGTACCATTGTTCTGTGCATCCTAATTATAATGTCCATTGGACGCACACTTAGACTATTTTGAAACAGAGCTTCTGATTATGATTTGACAATTAATTATAACCGCTATACGTGTTGATTGGAGTTTTGAAGTTGTAAGCTATTTGATATTTTCTATTCGTAACTTACTATTCTCATGCCTCTCTTAAAATATGTTTTTCAAATTTTTTATTTGAAACTCGCTTCAAACCTGTGAAAGTCTGAACGTATTGAAGATCCCAATTTTACCTGTATATGTTATCTTATCTTCGATTAAACTGTATTGTGTTGCCTGCCAGTAAATCCATGTCATAGTACCTCGTCATGGCAGCCGATGGTACCATCTTCACCCGAACCACCCCCCCACAATCCGTTGCAGTCAGCACGGCAAACCCACATAAGCAGAAGCGCATGGGACCTGCCCCCTTTGCGTCTTTCGAGGATCTCTCTGACGAGGTGAGATCACGTGTACGTATCCACAAACTCTTTATCTTTCTACTTCTACTTCTTAGTTTCACTAATCGTTAGTACCTGCTTGATGTGTTTATTGCACTGTACACGAATATGAAATAGAATTTCTTGAATTGCTTCTGTTTTCTGAACACCTTGTATCACGCATCTATCGTGTAAATTATTTGATGTCAATGTTACATAACTAAGGTTACAAAAAAAAGCAAAGAAATTGAGATGTACAAACAATTTTGTCAGTCATCTTCATACAAATCGGCAAGAGAGTAGGTAACTGGTGCCTCTATGACGGTTACTTTTTTTAAACGCTTAAATGAAAATATAATATCGTCCTACAATTTCACAGCAATAACAAATCCTGAAATTCTAAGGAATGTAATAAAATATATAAATATTTGTAATAAATCTAGGGGTATATTTTCGTGTCAAATTTCAGTATCTAAAAACTAACAAATATAGGTTTCTACTCTATTATTTGTTGTTCATATCGTGAGACTAACTTATTCATTAAGATTTCCAGGAGTGTGGTTGTTGTGCTCCTGAATTACATAATCAACATGCCTCAGCGATTTTCAAAAATTAAACTTGAATAATCCAAAACAAGTATGTTCGATTATCGACTGACCATTCATCTACGTTTGTTTTCATAGATATTACAATAATAAAACCTAAGGAAAAACCAGAAAACAATATCTTAAAAAAATAATTTTTTGGGCACATTTCTGAAGCAGGTATAATGTTAGAATGTATTTTGTGCAGTGCAATTTTAGGTTCACTTTAACCCCTTTCCTCTTATCCACACACTTATGACACTGGCATGCTCATATTTCAACACTTCTACACTTTTTCTTTCTCCCCATTTTCTGCTGTTTGAATGATTCAAAAGGTTATACGGTAATGTATAAATAAAATGAATAAATATTCAACCCGATTATTCAAATGGTCAGATGATTATGAACTACTCTACCATTACTTGAATTTTAGACCTTACGACTTTTCATGAAAACAGCTCTGATTGTAGTGTTTCATGCTGCGAATTTATAAGAGTTGTTGACTTTCTTCTGTCGAGCTGAATATATTCTGCGTTGATTATTATCGCTTTTGAATCAGAGGGAATTATCGGGGTCAAAAATTCTTACTTCCTGTTGTACGATCAAAAAGGCTCAACAATACAATAGAACATGTGAATATTGTACTAGGAATGAATACAACCATTTCCTAACTAGCAGAGAAGCCTTAGTCGCCGTCATATTGACACAATAATTATCTCGACATTTTATTCCATGACGTCTCTGATGAATATATCAATTATTAATTCAGGAAAGAAGATGCTATTTTATGTTAACTTCCAAAAGACATCTTTTTAAAGTTGCTGAGTTTGGTATAGAAATTCCAATGTTTCCTCGAACTCTTGAATTAGCAAATTTCCACTGCTGCTTTCGGCCATTCTGGGAGTAGTGATCAATTCAGACAGTCATGTTAGTGTCCATTATAATTTCCGTTTCAGTTCAGGGATAGACTAAATCTCTTCAACCTGTGGTTTCGATAACATATATGAAAACACTGTCTATTTACTTTATGCCATAGACACCTCTCAAGTAGATATATAACCTCCTCTATTGAGAGGACATACACTTGGCTTAAACCTGTTGTCATTCCGTTATCAAGATAGGAAAAGATATATGAGGGAGATAGGTTTGTCTCTTTCTAGAGGTAACCGATATTTTGGTCCTATTGCAAAGTCGGTGTCTCCTTGTCTATTGGAGGAAATAGAGTTTGGATTAATTCTGCTGCCAGATAACTTCTCGGCAATGTCCATTTTAGATGAAGGTCGCATATGCATGAATTCCAGCAAATCATATGGGCTTGGATAAAATATATTAAGTTGAAAACATCTTGTCGAATATTCTGATTTTGATGACATTTGCGATATCTAACCTGACTCAATTCTATAAAGTTCCAAAAACTTGATCATACTTTTCCTAGGCTACCTCCGACTGACTTTGTAAATGTGAATAGAGAATAGATAGATGTGTTTAAATCGAAGAATTAACTCTTTGCATACAAGTAACTTTTTGGGTAATGAATTGACCCCCCTGTCCAACAAACATGTCTAGCACATTCTAATGAGTGGTAGAAAAGAGAATATTTTATTCTTCTTACGAGTGTGTCACTTTTCATCACTTGTGTGTTCCGTGCGTTTCCTACCCTAAGTCTGAATCGGTCAACGTGCAGCGCTAGCGCAATACGCAATACCCATTAGATCCTTCTAAGATCTTATAATCCAAGTCATCTCTGAATATCTGACACAGTCGTTCATAATCAGCATAAAGAGTGTCCACTAACGTAGTCATGATGTGAAATGCTTTGGCGAGATCCTCACATCAACTCAGGACGAAACTTGATAGGTACCCCAAAGAGATTACAAGCTTCCTCGAAAAACGTCGAAAATCTGCAGTAGTAGTATGATTAACCCTATGTTGTCTTAACTATCCTCGTGGCCAACACCTCAAACATCTTCCAGCTATGTCAACGAAGCCTCTTAAAAAAACCTACAAAGGATCATTGCAGTAGGCCTTCTGGACCACAAAAGAAAGCTGATTTATGGAGTTGCCGATCTAATAATCTGACCATTATGACATGGTCAGTCGTATGCGTATGTGTAATTAAAAATTCAAACGTTTCCTTTCTGATTTCCGGTGGTAAAATTTAATGACAATGACTCAATAACTGACTTATTACTTCATATTCATGTTACAGTTAGAAAGTCCAGATGATAGTACAGCAGCATCCGTAGTTAGGCTTCCTGGAATACATGAAGATATAACACCGAGCTCTTCCGGATACAGCATGAGTCACACTCCTGAGGTTATTTATACTGGAATCAGTCTGGTAGGGCAGGTGAAAACGCCGGTAAATCCATCTACATCATTTGTGGATAGTATAGCGGTCCCTGCATCGGCGTCCAAGCTGCAGGCACCTAATACTCCTAGAATCGATATTTCTAGAGCTAGTAGTTCCTCACACCATGACAGTAAGGATAGTTCACCTGACAGAGAGATTACAGAAGGCAATTTAGAGAGCAATCGGTAAGTTGAGTTTCCTTGAAATATTCTGTTAAATCGACAACATCAATTTGAATCATTTTTCTCAAACAATGTCCCATATGCCATTCATATTCTAAAAAATAAAATTATACGTCGCATGTCAGGGATGTATCAGCTAGAATCAAACACCGATTCAGCTAAAACGTGTTCTGTTCACCAACACCTTGCAGATAACCAAAATGTCGTTTCCCGGCCATTTGATACAGACCAACATGATGTATGGGTCATTCTCAAAATTTTCACAAAGCGTCTAGGACAGAAACGAACCAACATATGTTTTATTTTGTAGGTTTTCTCTGGGTTTTCACTCCCAATATCTGATACACAACCATTAAATAAGAATTGTTTTCATGGCAAAATCGCGTGCAAATGGAAGGATTAAAGCACAAAAAGCCCGAAAAAAACTACAAATGATGCAAAATCCCTCCAAAATAAGCGTTAATCGATACTTAAGTGATTTATGTCTGTTTCATGGAAAATATATCCCAAGTTGCGTTTCAATGATGATCTGCAAATAGGAACATGAAACAGAAGTGGTTTGTAAAGGCCAAATGAGAAGAGCTTTCAAGAATCCGGAAAAATGTGTTGCCCTACATATGGGGGTTATTCTCCGAGAACAATACAGGATAGAATACACACCTAACTATTTCTGACAGCATAAGTTAGGGGTTACCATACCAGAGTATACTGGCCCAGTTTGGGATACAAGATAGCTTGGTGGTAGGACTTAGAAGGATATACAGAGGAGAGCTACTAGGATGGCTTTTGGTTACCATCGACTAAGTTATGATGAACAGCTCCGTATGATTGACTTGCCCCGTTTCGAAGATCGACGTTTACTCTGATCTTTATGAACTTAACACTAATCAGCGTCTGCGTGTCACGAATTCAAATTGTACCGAGAAAGTTTTTATCATGCGTCAAGGGAAAATTTTCTTCTCAACCGCTTTTTCCATTTCGGAGATCAGCTTCTATCTGTGGGGGTGAAAAGTGGTAGTGGCAATTATTTTAAGAACAATTTGGACCGATTAACTAACTTAGGTTTAAGCTCATGAGATGTTCCACTGTGTATATTTTTCTGTACGTTTAATTCTTGAGCCCTATAGATTTATATCTTGGCTCTTCTCATAAATAAATGATAATAATAAGAAGAACAGAATACGACAACACCAGAAAAGCTATACTAGGCACTCCCCATACTCTATATATTATGCGAACCGCCTGAAGGAATCCTGAGATAATTTCAACAACTATAAAATTCTGCGAACCGAAAATAAAAATTCCAGGCTTACATGACAAGAATTCAAAGACATTATTTAGTACAGTTCAAAAAAAGTACTATCAAACGAGCAAACATATGTCAACAGATCTCCCTTGCTGAACGTCTGCAGGCATTTGGGAAATACCAGCGGCAAACCCAATGAAACTAGACGCCATTTGTTCAACGTCCAACTTGACTTCTTTCTCTAAACCTAGTTATAGTTATAGTTGGTAAGGGGTTACGTTCCACTGCGAGCTTAAGGTCTATTGTGCCCCCTTGTCAGAGCTGTTTTCGCAACCTACAGCTCGCCCTCCAGCTCTAGAGCTCTGATGAATTCTAATATCTGTGAGGGCTTCAAGGAGTCTAAGTTCTCATTCCTCCTATAATGCTCCTGTCCAAGGCATCTTTTGCGTAGGCTCACAATGGCGAGGCATTCTGTGATCAGGTGAACAGGGGTTTCCTCCTCCTCCACACAAATTCTGCACTCGTCAGTTTCTGATAAGCCCATTCTCATCATGTGCTTCCTTGGGCGACAGTGTCCTGTGAGGAAACCAGTGAGGAGGCGTAACTTATTCTTACTGAGATCCAAATGATTTTTGGATCTAGCAATTTCAAAGTTCCGAAGGAACTTTTTAGAGTGTTCCATTCCTGGAGAATTCCTCCAGAGTGCCCCTCTTTCATTTTCTTCTTTCTCCAAAAACTCTTTTTTATAGGTACATTTGCCTATACCACAGAAAGGTTCTGGGCCAGTAGGTAGCGTTTGTGCTCCCTTTCTGGCTAGAGTGTTGGCCTCTTCATTTCCTTTGATTACTGAGTGCCCAGGAACCCAGACTAAGGAGACCTTGTTATTCTTGCCTACTTCATTGAGTTTCCTTCGACACTCCCATATCAGCTTTGAGTCGATGACATAGGAGTTCAGTGCTTTAATAGCAGCCTGACTATCAGAATGGATCACTATGTCACACCCTTGATAGTTTATTTCCAGGTTTATGTCTATGCATCTTTCGATAGCAAGTATTTCTGCCTGAAAAACACTCCAGTAGGAGCCTAGCGATAGTGTACATTTAGTTCTAGGCCCGTATACTCCAGCGCCGGCCCCTGTCGTGGTTTTAGAACCATCTGTATACCATTTAATGGTATTTGCTTTGAAGTTTTGGGTAGTGTATTCCTTTTCCCATTCTTCCCTTTTACATAGCATTGAGTCAAAGTTCTTCTCGATGCTTACTTTTTTAATCATAACATCACTAGGTAGGTTCGCTAATAAGATGTACTTGTTCAGGGAGGACCAAGCTCTCTGACTTTTGATTCTCTCATTACCTGTACCTTCCCTAGAGATTCTAAGGATAGCTTCATGGGCTACCCTATTGATCACTAGATGTAGAGGACTGAGATCTATGATGACCTCAAGTGCTCTAGTCGGGCATGTTCTCATAGCCCCAGTGATGCAAACACAGGCAAGCCTTTGTACCTTGTCAAGTATTTTCCTCGTGCTTGTCTGCCCTGCTTTACCAACCAGACTACTGCCCCGTATGTTATTATCGGTCTTACAATCATGATGTACATCCATCTCATTATTTTAGGGTTACACCCCCAAGTTTTGCCGGGTAGTCTTTTGCACACCATTAAAGCCCTTATCGCTTTACTAGCAGTAATTTTAACATGCTCATTCCACAGAAGCTTACTATCTAGGGTGATTCCCAGATATTTGACTTCAGACTTCCATCCTACAACAACTCCATTTACCGAAATGGACTTCATAGCTGGAAGGTTTCTCTTCCGAGTAAAGGGAATTACTGTGGTCTTTGCTGGGTTGATTTTGAGACCCACTGATAAACACCACTGCTCAATAATTCTGAGGCCCCTTCTCTAAACCTAAACCGAAAAAATTTTTCTATAGAACCTTATGTACAACTCATTTGGAATTGGTTCAAAATTTCATTCTAGTGAAGCAATTGTCAAATGAATCAAAACTATATGTGGACATTGAAGTTCAGTATTTTTATTTGAAACGAATTTCCACCAAATGAAAACAGAATCAATCAAGCATTATTGAATCATCCTAACATCTTTATATTTCATCAAAAGAATGTTTGAAAGTTTTCTAATGATACAGTTATTCAACTCGTGTTTTAATATTCATGAAGTTAAATATGTATTGTCCTTTCAGAGATCAAGGAACCACAAAACTCGGGGTTGGTTTTCGAGAAGATGGCACCTTGGATTTGAGATCATCCACTGAAGAACTGGATTTTCATGACCAGAAGGAACAAGAGAAAAAGAAGAATAGATCTCGACCTCAATCGCCATCATATCTTTACGACGATTCATATCAAAATCACATAAGAAAAGACTCTCAATGTTCAGAAATCAGCCTACTGGCAATATCGGGTCGAACATCCAGGCTGTCGAGTATAGGAAGCGCAGGATCTAACCAGAGCCGAATTTCGAATGCCAGCCATCTTTCTGTTCTGTCTGGTGGGACGGAGGTCTCTAGATCGCCATCTCCACATAAAATGCTTCTGGAAACTTCTTTCTGTGGTACCAAGTCACCACAATCGATGTCATCTGTAACAATTGATAAAATAGGGACCAAAGATTCGGACGACTTCGAAAAAATCCTATTATCTAGAAAACATGATCCTACAGAAGCAATATTAGCCGAAGGAATAAGTATGAAAAAAGAAACCAGATCTGCCTCGATGAGGGAGGCACCACAAAAACCAGCAAGACGTATAGAGAAACGAGTACAAAGCGTTAGAAGTGATATTAAAATAAAAGTAGATAGTCCTTCATCAACTGATGCATGCATAACTCCTAGACCTACGAAAAAGATCGTCTCTGAAAGCGGTGTCGAATACATTTACATTCCTTTAAAGGGTCCTCTGCCACTTGATTACGAAGATAACAAGAGTACCACTGTACAAAGTACGAGGAGAACACCGGGAATCGCAACAAAATCAGCGTCTAATTCGGTCACAAAATCTAACGCCTCGACATCTAAATCGAATACCCTTTCATCAAAATCGAACCAAAAAGAGTTAAGCAAACCCATTGAAATACCACCAAAATCTAAAGAAATGCATGCAGCTCCAGCAAAAAACGATGAACCGAAGTACATCCGCATAAGATTGAAACCTGATCACCTATATGATGACGATGATGAAACTACAACTAACACTTCTCGAGATACCCAACCTGAAAAGGTGGACTTGGACGAGATAAAAACAGATGATTCAACCACCGGTACTTACGACACAGGAAAAAGTTTGACGAGTACGCCAAGTGTGAGCCCAAAATTCTCCAGACATTGTATCGTTAGGGATTATAATTTGGACAGCAAGACACCTTCGCCATCTTTATCTAGAAAAAGCTCATTTGCCTCTATATTCCGAAGTAAAGAAGCAATAACTAGTCCAGAATCTCCTACTGTTCCAGGAAGAAGAAAAAATACAATAACTGGAGTCTTAAAAGAAGCTAGTGAATCACTAAAAGATAAAAGTAGAACTAGATCTAGATCAAAAAGTAGAGACAGAGATCGACCTTTAGCAGTTTCCAACACAGTTTCATCTTCTGAATCTATAGATAGCAGAGGGAAATCGAAAGGGCTCTTTTCAATTTTTCGCACTTCAAAGGGCGACGTAAGAAAAACGGAAAATGAACCGGATATACTACCTGAAAAAATGACAAAGGTTGAATTCAATTTCAGTAACGGTCACAAAAAACCTGACAAATTAAATATAGAGAAACCTTTAGACGCAAACAGTATTAGAATACCCTTACATTCACCCACACATTACGAAAATGAAAACCATCGACTTTTGAAAGATGTACAAACTCCAAGCCAGGAATCTCAAGATACCGTTATTGAAGTTGCGCCTTCCAAAAAGGAAGATGCCAGTTCTACCCAAAACGTAGAAATCACTAACAAAAATACTGCAGATCTTCAGAGTAGACAAAGTAGTACGAGTAGTGAAAATATTGTGTTTTCTACAAGGGTAGGTAGCAATAACGAAGTATTTACGACTAAATTACCTAAAGATAAACGGAAAGATTTTTCACTGGCGAAAAATGATGTTCCAAGGCCAGACACGCATATGGCGTTAGAAACAACTTCGGAAATACACCATGAATATGAACAAGAAGAAGATGAAGAAAAACTGAAAACTGAAGTAATTGTAGAGACACATAAAGAACCAGAAATTAAAAGAACGATAAGTTCAACAAGTCTGAAGAAAACATTAGAGACTCAAATAGCACTAACAACGAAGGTTCCAAAAAATGTTAGACCGAAATTAGAGCAATCATTATCGAACAACCATATATGCGATGATGAAAAGAACGAGTCATCAGAATCTGAAAAAGATTCTGAAGCAAGTAGTGTGCTAGCAAGAATACCTAAAAATAAAAATGAAATGGAAGTTACAGGCTTGTTAGAACCAGAAGCTAAAGGTTTGGTTGTGCAAGATTCTTTCGAGGATGAATTACCCTATATTCCCACCACTTTGCCTCAAGAGCGATCAGCGGCTGTGCCTATTGTGCCAATAAAACAGCGGAATACTTTCGAGATGAAAACGTGCCCTATAGATAGGCCTAGATCGACGACACCTATAAATCCGAATTCGTTGGAGGAATACTGTGAGGATATTGTTAGCAGTGTGATCAATGAAAAAATGACAAAATCAGTAGAAAAGCTCAAGATTTCCTTACCAAGGCTAGATTCGTCGGATAAAGCTTCCAAATCACCAAAAAAACCAGTGAATACCAACTGGTTCGAATTCGCCGAAAAATGCAGTCATACCGGAAGAAAATCTTCTGGGGAAGCAGATACACCTCCGCCATTACCTCCTAAGGGGATTCAAAAAGAGTGGATAAACTTTGAAGAAGTTCCCGAACGTAGAAAATTGCCTAAACGTATTCAAACAATTCCTTCTCGGGGGCAAATAGATGTTCCTGAGAATGTTTTACATGATCACGTAGTGTATAACTATGTGAACCCTGATGAGTGTAAGTGCGAGTGCCATGAAAAAAAGGAGAAAAAAAAAGAATTAGATGTGAAAATCGTACAAGAGGATGAGATACCACTACTAGAAAATGAGCTTGAAGAACAGAAAGTTATTCCTGCTTCCATGGATAATATCAAGTTAGCTGAACGAGTTAGCTTATTCAGGTAAGCTTTATTTGTTCTTCAGAAAATTTATGACTGATTTCATTTATTAAAGCGCTGCGAATGTCACACGCATGACCATTATTCTCCCAGAATTACTGTCGATATATTCGAGGAATTATTTCTCCTTTGAATGTCAACCCCTACGTTGAGCGATCCGGCAGAAGCTCGGAGTTTAATGAATTTATATTCAGTAATAGGAGACTCTCTTTCATTGAAATTGAAATATACAGGGTCATAATTAAGAACGGTCTTCTTCCATAGCTCCCAAGAAAGACATCTTAGAGATTTCGTTCCACACCTACTTCTAGAAGAATTATTTCCACATCTCAGGAAATTATTTTTCAGTATGACGGGCGTCAAAAAAAAAATTATCCGACAGATGAGATCACCCTATATTTATTCTTATATTTTCAATGTGTTCTAACCCCGCTTTAATGGTGTGAAATTTAAGAAATATTTTCCAGCGGTGCAGATCTTATTGAAAGAAAACTGTAAAAAGTTGAGGGAATAGCCGTGCGCTAAAATCCCTTAAACGCTCAGAAGAAGCTCGTAAGTTTCTTCAATTGAGATCTTTGCTGAGTTATCGTAGCAAAATAATTATCCTACCTTCTACAGGGTAACCCTTATTGACTGCCAAATATAGAGAATTTCAAATTGATGTACCCCGCATATTTTTTCATGAGAATACGGACTATTGAATTCTTTACATTTTTGCGGAAGTAACATATTGGGGCTATTTTCACGTTTGCGCCTAGCAGACACGAAAAATGCCATCAACTTTTCAGGTTTCTTCAATAAGGTCTGCACCGCTGGAATATCTCTAAAATTTCACACCATTAAAGAGGAGTTAGAACACATTGAAAATATATAAAAAAATAAAGGGTGATCCATTTAAATAATCACTCATCTGTCAGATATTTTTGTTGACGCTCTGTATACTGAAAAATAATTTGCTGAGATGTAGAATTATGTCTCCTACAAGTCTGTTTTGGAACGAAATTTCCAAGATGTCTCGTTTGGCAGCTATGGAATAACACCGTATCAAATTATGCCCCTGTATAATGGATTAATTCGTTGCCACAGCGGTATCGAGTTGCGAAGGCCGAATTCGTGAATGGGCTACATCCACCCAATGATTCCGCAGATATACCCATTCATAATTTTACTTTGCCAATATTTTCAAAAACACAGATTGAATCGAACTTAAGGCGAATTTTGGCGCTGTAACCACAGGTAACCATAGTTAGTAGTTACCCGTGACGTCATAGTCACGTAGTTACTTCTGTCTGTCAACTTCAAAGAGAACCTCACTTTTTTTTCCTACTTCTGTCTGTCAACTCCAAAGAGAACTTCGATACTATCTTGTATCGGAAGACTTCTTTTATTTAGAAGAATGGAAATTGTTTCCATTTTTATCAAACAAGCGTGCAAAAACAATAATAAAAAAACCTGCCAGATGTTTCAGAAATGAACATTAAAAATTGGGCAGAATTCTCAACTTTGTTGGAAAGTAATTTATCGTTAACGGGAAAGAAGTCAATTAAATTAATAAGGACTACAAGTGTATTCTTTTTTGATATTTCCTAGCTTTTGTTCCTACTTTTGGAACTTCTTCAGGGAATGAAAACGAAATGATGTTACTTGAAATGAGCATTCACTTATAGAAGTGCTAAAAAAACTCACATTCAATGTGAATTTTGAATACATAGGACCAATTACTATCTACCATATAATTTAATGTTTCATCAATAGCTGCAACTTCTGAACCATAATTGGTTTCACGATAGCAATTATTAATTAAAATTTCTTACACTTTCTTTTTAAAATCTAAAAACAACAACTAATACAAGCTCAAATGCAATCTAAAAATTTTTTTTGCACCGGTACAAAACGACAGGAGGAGTGACTTCTTTCCCGATAACGATATATGAACATTAAAAATATTTGAAAGTTCCATTGAATATGACCCCCAATTATTTTCATTCTCGAATCTATGTTCATAAACTCATTCCATTTCACTCTTTCGAAAGAGATAGAACTACATCCCACACGAGTTACCCTGCTCAAGAGGAAGGTTACGCGGTATGGTATGCGTGACGTCATCAATACGTCATAGTTACATAGTTAGCTCCGCGAAAATGTGGTAACCCAAGTAACTACATGTAACCACAATCTGTAGTAAGCTGTGGTTACAGCGCCAAAATTCGCCTTTGGTTGAAAAATGACAGCTTGAAGATTCATGCAGAATTTCGTGAGGATAACATGATAAGAATATCATATCCAAATTTTGCACCAAGTTGTGCATCAGCATTTTTCCACATTTCGTCCTGGTCGAATCAGTATTTTGGGGGTTAATTCGGAAATATCAACGATACCAAGGAAAAAAACGAAATTCGACATATTTTTTCCCAATACCTCCGAAAATTCTGATCAGATCGGTTCGAAATTTGGTACACTATCGTGAAACATATAGTTCATGGGCTGTATGAATTTTTTTCGAATTGTATAAATAGATATCGAAATGACAAAAACAGGAAAGAATTTTTTTTCATTTAGATATGTTTTATCGAGATCGTATATCTCAACAAAATTTGGCATGAACTAACTGCCAAGTTTCAGTTCAATCGCTCAGGTGGTTCCTGAAATATTAGGAAAATAACCTGGAAATTTCAAATAAAACGGTCTGGCAGATTTGGCCCATTGACTCAAACGTAGAGCATTTCAAAACGCAACCCTTCCTGAAAGTTTCAAACCCATATTTTTCGTTCTCGAGTAATCGTGCCTTCGGCCGGCAAGACATATTTACATCGGATTCTTACTTTGGTGAATACAACTAATCGTTTGAGACCGTTTGGGCACAAAATTCGATAATTAGAGACATTCGGACAAAACATAGCAACATGAGCGCAAAAATATTCTGAGACGTGAATTCAATTAAATTTCATTTGTAACAAATATAAATCTTTTTTTTTCACATTTCCTACCATATTTTTCTTTACAGTGACTCTTCAGTGGATCTAAGCATTGCAATTGAACAAAATGCTGATTCACAAACTAATGGTTCTCTTCAAAAGCCCTTCAAAACTGATTTGGATGTATCAAGTAATAGGTCTAGTGTTGTATCTTTGGTAAGTTACTCCCATTAACAGTAAATGGTGTATCAACATAATATTTATGCCCTTTGCTTGTGAACAAGCAATGAAATAATAAAATAAAATCTAAATTGTTTTTTCAGGATGAACCTCATTCTGAAACGCCAAATGCCTTTTCCAAACCTTCATAACCTGATTCAACAAGTTAGCTATTTGATATTTTTTATATATTGATAATTTCGTTATAATCTTTTATCTAGATATTGAAGCAATTTATCCTCTGTCCATTTATTACTATAATAGTTTATATCCTTTTGAAAACCTATGGTCGATGTTCAAATTGTTAATATTTCTCAAGATTATCGATTAAATATTTGCATGATAATGAAGTTCATATAAAGTAAATTTATTAAGTTTGAAAGAACAGATGGAGTGCAATGAAGAAACTATGTTTTCAATAATTCATACAATTTATTACCGTTAAAACAGTGATATTCTTTAAGTTGTACAATAATTTTAACCATAGATTCCTCTCATCAAATTGAACACTTTTTTCATTATCCATTTCTCCAGATTCGGCTCTCGTAAAATGTCACAAGCATTTTAATATTTCTCAATGTGCTAGAACACTACTGCATTTTGTTTGAAAGTTCAACACAGATGTCTGTCACGGTAATCTGTATTGCAGAATAACCAATCCATTGCTTGAAATTCAAAGAAATATGAATGAGGAAACTCATTTACTCACTGAATTCTTACGAGTTGAAGCTATTATTGTAACGAAACTATTTCACTACACTTGACCTTTGAAACACTTATCCTCCACTTGATATTTATGTAATATGAGATAGTCTCCACTATACAATTGTAAACAATTTCATCCATGGACATTCTCATAATGAAAATTCCATAATTATTCTGATTTCCATCAAATTTACATATGAATCATATGAAATCACCCAATCAGCGCGGAAAAACTAATCGAACTCTATGAATACTGTGGAAAGTTTGGTTCAGAGACATGGAGATATAGTCTCTGTGCTATGGTTCGGTCACAGTATGGATAAATACCTCCGTGCATCCTGAGGTCCGGTTGAACTTGAGTGGAGCTTGACTCAAGGCCTTTAGTAGCCCAGAAGCGCATCCAAAAAAATAAGAAAATTTCTCGAATTTCCATCAGATTCATTAACATTCAACGTTGAATATCTCGAAGACGTTTCAGCAAAAATCAATCGGAATATTCAAGCATTCTAAAATGATTTTTTATTTGTAAATTTCTATATCCCATATCTTTTCACCGTAGCCGAATCTGGAAAATGGTAAATAAGAAAGTGTTCCTCTGGATGATAGGAATCTATGGTTGAAATAAATGTACAACTTAAAGACTCACCCTTCAAAAATAATAACCGATTCAACAGTTTCCATATTATTCTATGCTGTTTTTATAAGTAGTACTCTGTTGATTATCTTCAAGGTTGACAGTCTAGATCCAACATTATACTCTATTCCCATTTATAAAGTCAGTAGGTAGGCCATGAATATGCTGTATAATTAAAAAATGTTAGGTTATAATAATTTTCCTGTCAGATAACTATGCAGAGTTGTCCGTTCTACACATAAGTTGTAGTAATTACGCATGTAACTGAATCAAACCATAGTTATTGATAAAATATATAAGAATTGACAAAGTTCCGCCGAATTCTTCTGACCTTGATGACATTTCACTAGTGCCAACCTGGCTCAATTTCATTTACAAAAACTTGATAAACCTACTCCAAAGCCCACCAGTTGACTTTGTAAGTATGAGTGGAGTATGCACACTAATTTGTTTAAAACCATTTGATAATATATGAATTTTTGATAAATCACCTGAGTAACTGTTTTTTATTTTTGTGAACATACATAAGCATGGCCTGTATGAAATGGAAGTAATGTTTTGAATCAAAGTACTTCACCAAGAAATACTTTTCGATAAACTTTCAAATGAAAAATGTTTTGTCTGGGAAGCCCTATCAGGAGCCTAATGAGACATTCGTATAATGCATTAAACAAATCACAAAGTTTACTTCAGTGATAAAATATCATGATTTTTAAATACTTTTAAGCGAAAGTATTCGAAATCAACTGAATTTTTTTTCCATGGTCACGATTGATAATTTGGATTTTTTAGATATTTCTCTACAGACTCTTCATTGGAGCTCTTTGAAATGTCAGTAGATAAAAGGATATATTGCTGACCATCTTTTCAAATTAAGTAATTTCCAATGATTTTTTTTATATTCTCAATAAATCATTGTCCATGTCTAGATTTTTGGCCCAGTTGAATAAATTAACATCTAATGAAGTAACCAACTCATGACTCAGTGCTGTTTTAATATTCTTTCAGAAAACTGGTTGAATGCTATATTGTTATTCAATAAATATTTAAATGGTTGGATAATTTTGGAAAAAAACAAGATTTACTTCATATTTTATATGAAGATAAACTTGAATGCAGTTTCTTAATTTTGAGAATGTAGAGATAGATCTTGTGAACGTGAGGAATTTATCAAGATGGTAATACAACAATTGATTTCAAGAAAACCCCTTGTATCAATCGAATGGATTCTTTAATTTCGATGAATGTATGAACCCTAATGGAAATAATGAAGCAATACCAATAAATCATGATATGTAAAAGTTGATGATAAGAAGTTAAGTGAACCTATTTAAATATGGTGATGACAATCTTTATTTGAATTGTTGTTGTCATCTTGATAAAGATTTAATCAATATACCATACGATTTCAGAGACATTCGCATCACAAGAATATCTGTTATTTCTACTTGGAATATTAATGAATTTCTTCTCAATTTTTACTTATTTCTATAATTATATATCTATTTGAAAAAGTTTCAATGGTAGGATCATCAAAATAAATGTGAATTATACAGATCCTCTAAATAAATAATGAATTGTTATATCCGAGTTTTGCAAGGAACAAAATGTATATATAATTGAAACCTTACTATTACTGTTATTATGCTTTTTTGGGAACTGTTAGATATTGTTTTGATTATATCTGATGTATAAAATCGAGTATTCAATAAAAGTATTATTGTTATTGACGATTCTTATTTCACTGATTTATCTCGAAGTGACAAAAATGCTATATTTAACATTTAAAAACTATCAAGGTAGTCAAATAGACAAAACGCAAGGATTAGAATGTAATAAATATATTTGATATAGCCAATTAATTTCTTAAAATAATAATTAATGATCATTATATATACATAGCTCAAAGTAAATTGAGTTAATAAAAATGAAATATTAAATAGGCAACAAATTCCATTCTTAAATGACAAAAATACATAGAGCAGCCATGCTAGTATATATGCTATATTGAAAAATAAACACATTAAATTATGTGTATATTTTCTTATGAATATCATTCATTCAATTCTTTTATTTTCACTAATTATTTTCCTTAGTCGTAATTCCCACATCACTCAAAAAACAACATATGCAAAAATTTCTGCTTCCAAAATTAATAAAATTGGTATATACTTTAAACATTTCCCATAACAATATTTACATAATTAATTTTGAGAGATGAATTCTTTTTTTCTGCATGTCCTTTTATATACAGTCAGCATGACAATTCAAAAAGAAGTCACAATATCTATTCCCATAGAATAATTTCATATCTTGTCCATAAAATATTAGCATAATCTTTGGGGAGTAATATGAGGTAATCCTCAACCTAGGGGCTAAGCATCTTAAATCGTAGTGAAATCTTGAGCACATGTTTCATGTTGTGAACCCGATTCTGATTTGTTGATCCTCAAAGATATCAATGTCTGATTTTATGACATCCCTTACAGCATATGAACAAACAAAACAAAAAAAGAGATCAAGAATATTTCTTGTCATATAAAAAAGATTTTTCTTTTGATCAGAATTTATGGTCCCTTAGATAAAACTAAGTTCAATTCCAATAATATACATAATAATATTGTTACATTACTCCCCATTGCCAGATTTAATTTGAAATTGTTTGAAGGGTATTAAATAAGTATCAGAAAAAATTAATTTCAACATTGAAAAAAGGTCTACAACTCATTATCTCGATGATGTCTCAATTAGTAAGCCTATTATGTTTGAATATTATTTTTGTTTTAAAAATTTTGTATTTCATTTTTTAACTATAGGGTAGCCTTACTATTATTTTCTGGACCATCATCGAGATATAATGGACTAAATTCTTGCTTCAAATTCCCTACTTGAATGTAAATTTATTTTGATTCACTAACAAAATTACATTCTCATTTCTGCACTAGAAAAAGATCAATACAAAATTCAAGCTACTCACATGAAATCAATTATCTTCATTCAATCGCCCTATTTATGCTACACTACTCATACTACTTCCGATGTGACTTGAGCTACCAATTGTTGATGATAAGTCCTGGAAACTGAACTGTGGAAAATGTGGTTCCTCTTGAATAGAACTCAATATTCTGTCAGGTTCTGGAGGAGTCAATTCTACACTTTCTCCAGTGAATTCCTGATCAAAATATCTCGTGTCTGTTTCACTCGTTACTTGAGGCTTGAATGGTGGAGGAACCTTGAAATCAGAGAAAATGCTTGTTAGTCATATATAAAATAAGAATAAGGAATAACAAGACACCTTGTCTACAATTAACTCATCTGAGGGCTATATCGATCAGATTCATCTCGTTCAAAAAAATAGAACCGTTTTCCACCCCGAAAGGATAAAAAACGGATATTTTAGGTCTTCCAAAGCTTGACCTATCTGAGATTACTTTCATTCCCTTCATGAACAAGCGATAATACTCACCCTAATCCCTGCGGAAGCTACGCCTATGAGGGAAGGGAAAAGTTACTTCCACCTGTAAGAAGTAGTCAGTACCTTCTAAAATCTCAAATGACAGCAAGGCCCTACTCAGCAGGATCTAAAATATCCGTTTTCTTTCCTTTCGAGAGGAAATTGGTTCTCTTTTAGTTCTGTGCCTTCGTCTAGACGTATCAGAGACGTGTTTATCTTTGCTGCGATACAGTGTACTATGACCATAGGGGGTAATATAAAGAATGAGAATTTCTCAGAACATATAATGTATCAAAAATACTCAAACACTACAAAGAATAAATCACAGACTTTTATTGTACATAAAATTAGAATAGATCTCGCTAACACCAGGGAAGACTTTTCTCAAACAGAAAAAATATTCAAACTACCTAAGCAAAAGCCAACCTAACGTAAGTTTAAAGGTTAAATATTATAACAAACAGCATCAGAGAATTGCGTTTTACCCTGAAAGGGAGGTCATTCTGACGTGAAGGAACTTCGCAAATTCCGACTTATTGGTGCTTATGGTCTTTGAACAGACTTGCAATAACACTTGAAGAAATTCCTTAGCCTGCCCAATAACCTTTTTCTAAGATACAATCTAAAGGAGCATTATTTGGAAATTCAAATAATGCTACTGCAGAATGTTTAGACCTAAGACCAATTTCGATACCTAGATTTTCAGAAGACTGCTTGAAACATCTTGCTATTATGGATTGCGTTGCTGCTATTACTTTTCCCCAAGAGGAAAGGTCCTTCTCTCCTTTCGTATTCTGAACTTATCAGACTAAATCTAAAAAACGATTTCTTGAACAACTAAGTTGCTAACCAGATTGGCGATTTTCAACCGTTTTGGAACCATACATAGGCCGGAAGGTGATAGGATAATCTGTTGATTGGCAGCGTTCTTCATCTGGACTGATAAGTGTTGGATCGTGAATCCTACGACCTGAGGGCAATAACAACAATAAAGCTGTATGTTGTAACGTTTTATTACCACTAGGTACACCCAGCTCAGTCGGTTCTTAGGTCGTTGTTCAGATCTCTGAATTTCCCACGATGAAAGCAACACAAAATTAAGTCGAGCAGATTCCTCGTTTATTTATTATACACAAGTATTTCACAAATATGTTCTGGTACCAGAGACGAAACGAACACGAATAAATTTTACAGATTTTATAACTGACCTAAATTTTAAAATATACAAATAAAATTTATTTACAAAATTTTCGAAGAGCTACTTCCCTGTAGGTCTTCCTTCCACCCCGAGATCTGGGAAGAACTGAGTTGTTTTATAGTTCCCAACAGGAGTCCAAATCTTTGTCTAGCAATCTGTGCAGCTATGAATCAGGTTTTCTCACCTTCAGTAAAAAAAACCAATCTTCCAGTGATCAATTCACAAATAGTGCGGCAAATGAAAATATACCACAAAAACCCTTTTTTGAGGGTTTTTGAACACGATAGCAAAAATGAAGAAAAGATAATCAAAATTCCAGCGAAATCAATTACAGCGAAAATATCGATACTCAATATATCATTCGAGACGTCCAGAACGAAAAAGAAGGAAAGTGTTCGTCGCATAGGTTTACATATACCGGTTCGTAGATATGCGCATTGCATATCATCGGTTATTCATTATTCTCTTATCAAGGTATCGACAATAAACAATTAACGTTGTAGCACGCTACAAAGTCATCTTCTGATGACAAATCTGATACTAAGGGCGCCCATCCCGTACCATCCAGAGCTTCAAGCGGAGCTCCTCGCCCTGGGTGGAGGCAGATTTGTTTTAAGATCGATAAGGCAGTGAGACATGTTTCTTAGAATATTAGGAGCTTTCACATCTTTGTTTATGGGGTCCGAGGTACGACCCCCACAATACCTTCTCGCAACATATAAATAGCAGAATAAAGGTTCCGTATCAAATGTTGCAACACTTTGGTAATTAGAGGAAGGGATCGAAATACCCAAGCGAGTTTGAATATTCAAGGTTCGCTGAAAGCACTTATGAACGCTGCCTGTGAATCCAGTGCATCTTACATACTGTGCGACAACTCTGGAATGACTTGTCGCGAATAAAACTTTCTCCTGGTTACCCTATTTGGTGAGAACCATCGATGTTACTTATCTTTCAGATGCCAGTTGCTCGACCCCTCTACAGTCGAATCGAGTCTGTGTTGCATTGCCAAGGAAGATAATAAGGGAATATCGGTGGCCGTATTTTGGGAGTTAGCAGAAGTCTTTCACTTGTTAGCTCTATAAGATTTTTCGATTTCGGTCCTCTTGACTTCTAAAACTCTGACTGTATAATTAAAGATTTTCCCACCAATAATTTCCTCAATTTCTGCAAGTCCACATTCCAGACACTTGCAGCTCGCCCATCTGAGAATCCCAGCCTGTATCTGAGGCGTCTATTGATAGATATATCGTCAGCTGTGGAGAAAAATCTTAGAGGAAGTAGACAGATTTTTCATCCACCAACAGCAATCGGTCAAAACTTTCTTTGGCATCAGGAAGTTCTTTTTCGGTTGACTTTACAGCAATGGCATGTTTGCTCGCTGGACATTCTCGTGAAAAGGCGTCCCATCGGGATAACCAGCGACACAAAACCCAACCAGCCTATCAATGAAATTCCCGAATGTCCAAACACTGCACCGACTTAATTGCCAACAGGTTGGAATTTTCTTGAGTTGTCTTTCAACCTATGCCCTGAAAAGCTCTATCGCGAATTCAAACTAATTCCTCAGCGTCGCTGCATTTTGATGGGCAAGAAAAATCGCCCAGATAAACGATGACTCGAAAATCTATGGAACGAAGGAGACTCGCCAACAAATTGCTCACGCGGGAGGATATTCTATAAGCTTATTTGCTGTTTTTGGAGCTGAGTACTATCTACTGTCGTTATGAAGTCCCACCCAGTGGCAGGTCCTCTTCAAATCTGCTGGCCATTTCCGTTTGAGTCGCCGACAGTTCTGTACTGCCTTGTATGATGTTCAACATCGTACGTTGTGTTATCGTTAACGTTTTTTTTCTAGAACGTCATTTACATAGGGTACATTCAGGTTTCCGCGAAGGGTTTGGTTTGCACGGTAAATCAACTATGCTGACAATTTTTGACTGGCATCTACCCAGAGTTCTTTCCATAAGTCCAGATTCACTTAATTATAGTCTTGCAGAAAAGAAGTTTGTTTTCTAATGTTAATTTGGATGTTCTACCAATGAGCCAATGCAATCGCCTGACTTTGAGGTCTAGTTGATCCCGTTTTGTAGTGACATGTTCTTTCAATGTTAATTTTTCGTCCATGTCAATACCCAGGAATATTACTGTAGAAGATGAAGGTATGCACGTGTTATTTATTTGTACCGGAGGACGTTGGCCCTTTCGTAATTTGAAGTTTACTTGAACTAATTTTGTTTGGTTGATTTTGATTCTCCACTTTTGTAACCATTCTCGAATCTGGTCCAAATGGTTCTGTTGCAAGCGATAAGCCACTTCTGGGTCCTCATAGTTGGCTAAGACAGTGGAGTCGTCTGCAAATGTACCCATTACTGTTTCTGGACTGGTAGGTTGGTCTGCTGTGTATAATAAGTACAGTAGAGGTCCGAAGACGCTTTCTTGTGGTACTCCAGATGTTATGGGAAAATTACCTGTTGCCCCGTCGTTCTTTTTCACTCGGAATTTTCTCTCATCCAGGTAGGTTCGCATAAGTTTGAAGTAGGCAACTGGAAGAAATTTTTATATCTTGTAAAGTAATCCAGGACGCCAAACCTTGTCACGTAAACAAATGCGGAGGTACAATATTTTTTCTGTCCCAGTAACAACAACACAACATGACTTATTTTGTGTCTGCTGCACAGTTGAACGAGCTACTCGAAATCCGAACTGGTCGTGTGGTATCCATTACTCTGGATCAGAGTTAATTCTTCGCAGGACGAACATTTCAAGGATTTTTGAGGTGATGGGGATTTAACTTTTTGGCGATAGGAGGTTTCACTTGATGGATCTTTACCATGTAGTGGAATAAGAGTTACCTCTACTATTTTAAACTGCTCTAGGGAGTAGTTTTCTCGCAGTATGGCGATGTAAATCAACTTGTGTAAAGTTACCCCGCTGTCTGGCCACTCTTTAAACATAGAAAATATTCTGTCTATCCCTGCAAATTTTTTTGGGTTTGACTTCACTCGTTTTGAAGGGTTTGATGGGTGGTGTGCTGACAGGTATATCCATAAGTTCTCTCTCTCTATTTGTAAGTCTACGGCGCCGTTGTGGGGATTAAAGACTGCAGGTAGGTTTCCGCAAAGAATTGGGCTTTTTCTTCGTTGCTTCTGGTCCACTAGGTGTTTGATGTTGAGATATTACGTATAGCAGTGGTGTGAGTGGTTGGTTTTCTTGAGTTCTTTATTGGCTTCGACATAGAGTTGTCTGTCATACATTTTCATGTTAGAGACATAGTCGTTGAAAGAGGTCTCTTTTATTTCTTTGATTTCCGCTTTCAGTTGGTTGGTATTTCTGTTCAATGGGCTTTTGAGACTCACATCTTGGCTTGTCGTGTCTTCAATTTTTTTTCGAAATTAGTTCCAGTGAGTTCGTTTTTGGCTTATTGGGACCGATTCATACTATCCGACCGGCTTAGTTCAGTTCCGCCGCGCCAGAGGATCTTTCGGTGGGTTTTATATGGACTAACTCATACTATTCGTCTACTACCTTCGGCACAAATCAAAGAAAAATCCTCTGGCGCGGCGGACCTGAACTGGCCCGGTTGGATAATATGAATTGGGCTTTACGAGGGCATTGATTGTTGCTATTATGGAGGAACGGTCCGAGGATAGGTCATAGCTTGGCGATATGTCCATGTTAGGAGATTAGAAGCCTTTTACCACGAAGAAGTCGAGAAGGTCTTTCTAGAATCTGTCGTCCAATAGGTTGAAGAACCGGTTGTTAGGAATTTGTAGCCATTTTCTTGTATTTGACTTGCTGATTCCACCCCCCCTTTAGTGGCTATGAACCGCGATCTAAATAATGTTGTTTTACTTTTATAATCTCCTACCTCTTAGAATTCAGGTCCCAATGTTGAGAAGAATTCGCTCAACTTCCCTTTCTTAATGTTATGGCGGGTGGACGGTAAACTGGCAAAACTGTTACACCACATGAGGCTAGCGGTACTTTTATTGTTGTTACTTGTAGCGGATCTTTTTCGTATTTCGTTAGTTCTACGTGACTTATTGTGTTCCTTCAATATTCGCAGTGCCGGCGTGAGCAGTCTTATCTGGGTGGTTGGTGTGGTATGTAGTGTAGTGCTGTATGTTGAAAGAAGACCTCTCTGTGAAATGTGTTTCAATTATCAATAAGATGTCTATTGCATTGGGATGAAGAAAATTTCATTATCGTTTTTATGTTGTAGAAGGCCATTAGCATTCCATCCTGCAATTTTTAGGAAGTGAATGTAATTTACTGATAAGCATGGTAAGCAAGTTCAGCTCGTTCTTCCTTAGGTTACTTAGTGTGGTGGACTCTATTGCTGTCTCGCATAAACTAAATCAATTATCTGCAAGTCTCTGGTGTGGTACTGTTCACTTCGATGGTGTTGTCTACTAGACATTTAGTGAAATATTCTTCGTCTTCTGCCACCGTTTTCAGCTTCTTCGCCGTTTCTGAATAATCTACATCTCCGTAGATAAATATTGGGGGTGGTTTTGGGGTTTTATTCTCGCCTCGTTCAGGCTACTCAAGGTATCAAACTTATCGTTAGTAGTTATGGAGGCTGTATTGCCGGCGTTAATTTTCCTTCTTTTTGCATTTGTATTTTTTACCACCTGCCATTTGTTCGTCTGTGTGCAGTACCTATTGATTCATTAAGGGTGGCCGCCGGATGAATCTCGAAAACCGTTAATCCTATAACTACCAAAAAAAAAAAATCTAGAGGAGAACTTCGAACTTGAAAATATTTTTAATAATTTGTTAGGGGCCGATTTTGTCATGAGAATTTTCTCTGGGAGTCATAGTATAAACGGTTTCCGAGATACGGCCGGTGGTCCCCCTTAATGAATCTCGAATATAACTCGTCGCTTTATTTGCTGGTGTTCCGGTCTGTTGAACGAGTGGATCTAATTCATTTGGGGTCTGGGTTTGATTCATTTTGCCCGATTTATCGGTACGCCACTGACGTTATCAAGATAACATGCACGATAACAAAATACTTTTGGAGTTCTTTTTCTCACTATAATACACTATATTTCTAAGTCTTTTATCTCTAGTTACGCACTCTTATAGAGTATGGAAATATGAAAAGAAATAATTCTGAAAATTTTCTCGTCCGTCTAAAGGAGGAGTCCGATTTATACTATGAAACTTCAAGGTTCGCTTTGTTTATTGTGTGCATTGCTCCGGAATTATTCATTAGGCCCCCTTTTCTTCATAAACAGCCCTTGACAAATAGATTAATATAATCCACAAGGGCTGTTTCCACTAAAAAACAATTGTATCTGATCTTTGATAGTTCTGTTCCAGATATTGGGAGTGAAAACTCAGAAAAAATCTGCAAAATAATGTTTTTGCTTTGCCGCAACGAAAATTTTTGCATACAACTGGCAAATTTTCCCGTAAAAACACCTCAATGTTAAGTGTTGATTTAATCTTTAATTATTTCGTACGTGGTACATCATAACATCAATAACGCACCATTAATTTCCTGATGAAAAGCAATTGTTTTCATTCACAAATATCCATCTTATTTAGCACTTATTTTTATACCACGAATACGATCTTATCCCGTTAATGTGGTCCTCCACATTAACATACACATACTAACATCCGTTCGCGGCGACAGCTGACTCGTGAATTTTATTGGAGTATGAAAATATAACTGGGAGAGGTCAAGTTTTCCTACAAAGTTGCCTTCTTGTAGATAACCAGGTACCTTGTTTTGATTCATCATGCGGAAGCTCTTGGAATTTGGGTATACATTGAGCCTACGCAGATTGAAAATTTACGTCATCCTTCCGTCTTGTTAGGGGATAAAAAATAAATGGGACAGAAACCTTGTATTCGCATAGGATACCTCTTCTATTTTTTGGTCTAATGAACTTCTGATTTCTTTCTTCCTTACTTTCGAAACTCTTACGTATAATTTCTTTTTTTACTTGCCTGCGAATGGAACAGTGGAAGGTTTGACCACGAAAGAAATTGGATAACCTTTTATAGCCATTATTACCGCTGGTTGTGCCTTGTGCTCTTTCTAGGTGGCCAGATTTTTTTTTTTAGCTGACCTGCTACAAATTTCGGGTCGAAGATTACTGTTGCTTCCAGGATGACACCATGCTGCTTGATTGGTTGAAGAGTGACGAGTAATAGAACGACTACGCCGATGAGTTCTGAAATTTCTCTATGGGCTGCTGAACCTTATTCTGTTGATAATGTTGATACCTTATTCAAGGCCCTGCAGAATTAACTGCTCAACATAGACTGCCTGATGCCTCTGAATGTTTTTTTCAAAAAGTTAGTCTGCTTTAGCAAGAAAGGTTTCACATCTTCCATGATGGTAAGGGCAAGTATCCACAGGAACCCCAAAAAGTTTGATCTTTCGAAGGTTGAACCACTTTCTATTCCGTACAACCCCCTGTCAAATCTCCTGAGTCAAAAGTTTCAGCCTTTCCATAATCAAATTTCCCTTCTCGGTTTCTGTCAACTCGCCGAGTAGATCAACTCTGAAGAGTGTGACTGAGAAGTATTCCATATTCGACTGACTGTGAATGGCTGTGGAGCTCGTACATCCTCATAGCAATGACCCAATGTGCAAAAGAAGGAACATCTGTGCTCAGCAACTCTGGGAGCGTGTGACTGAGGGGTATTTCGTAATCATGGTTGTGACTAAGGAGCTCATACATCTTCAATGCAATGACCCAAAGCTGTGCAAAAGAAGATACAGCCGTGCTCAGCAACTCTGAAAAAGTGTGACAGGGAAGTATTTCATAATCATTGCTTTGACGCTCATATATCCTCAATGCAATGACCCAAAGGAGTGCGAAGGAACAGCCAGGCTCACGACCTATGAAGGAGAGTGGCTGAGAAGTCAATCATCAAAAACTACCTAATTGAGGATAAGTCAAATTTTTCATACTTGCAGAGAAATGTAACATATAGTCTGTTATCAATCTGGAATAAATTACCAGAAAATTTTAAAAATATATCTTTTGGAGTACAAAGGAGGAGCCTTAAAAGATTTCTCGTGGAGAAGTGCTATTATAGTTTAAGTGAATTCCTAAATGAGAGGCATTTTGAGCGACTGTAATGCTTCTTTTTTGTAATTGATTACTTTTCTTTTTTGTATTTGGTCACGTTTCTTTTTTGTGTTAAATTGTTAATTGTATTTTGACAAGATCAACACCTGTACTGGTCATAAGATCGAATAAAGATATCTCTCTCTCTCTCTCATATTCTATTGACTGAATGGACGTGGCTGTGGAGACAGGGTTGCCAGAAGTTTGGTTCGATTTCCCCAGACGAAATTTTAAAATCCCCTAAATTCGAGACTTTTCAAAAAAAATCCCCAATTTATTTTTTATTATTATTATAATTTCAAATTATGGTATTTACTGAATATTTGTTCCCGAATATCTTAAGTAGGTCTCAAAATACCCCAAAAATGAACTGTTTCAAAGAAAAATCCCCAAAATCAAAAACTAGAACGTAATTCGTTTTTATCAAATGAAAGAAAGTAATTCTTATAACCAGTTAGGTTTAATGAAACACTCACTGAATGAAATGCTATTTATTGAAAAAATATGGCAAAATTTCATAAAATGCAAAAACTAGCTAGCTATCATCCACACTTGCAAACATGTCCAAGAGGGATTTTTTCGCAGAACTTTTCAATACAAAAACAACAATAAATGTATGTATTGCTAGGTTACCTCGTCATGACATACAAAATGATACGAATAAATTATTTCGTGGAGAATGATGATGAATTCAAAAATCACCACTTTACTGATCCAAAAATATTTTAGATCACTTTCGTTAATACTTCCAGAATTCAATACGCCGACAATGCCGACGGAAGGTGTAGGGTGGATCATAAATAAATTGGGGAATTTCACTACCCTTCAATCAGAGGTGCCGATAAAGCCGACGCAAAATGGAACTTGTTTATCTGTAACTGTTTATCCTCATAACCGTCATAATAATGAGAGGTAATATAATGTAATGAAGATCGGAAAGGACGGTCGAGGGTGAGACTTTTATTGGCTTCCCTCTATGTCTGTTATGAATCTTGAAAACATCGGTACTTTCGTCATAACATCGTTTCCGGATTCGCAAAAAATCCGAAAATTGAAGTTTTTCTGATTCTCTAATCAAGAACGGAAAAATTCATCAGACCACTAGGCTGGATTCGAGTCGAGTTGTCCAAGACCTAAAATCCCCTGAAAATGCCCAGTTAGGTTTTTTTCCCCAGAAGAAATCCCCAGAAAAAAAAAACCCAAAAAATCCCCAAAGGAAAAAAAAATCCCCAAAGGAAAAAAAATCCCCTCATTTTTGGGGAAAATCCCCTGATCTGGTAACCCTGTGTGGAGACGAGCTGCCGCTATCGGCTGCGCATGACTGCAAATTGGCCGCGGCTTCCGTAGAACGTAGCTTTTTACACCAGAAAAAAGGGAAACTTTATAAACTTACCTTTCCTGAAATAACCACCAGAAACCGGAAAGATAAAATCACAATATCCGAACACTTCACAAAGTTAAACGATCGAAAACTTCGCTGAGCGCTAGTACTTGTTCACTACTCGAAAATCAAAAGCGTACTGGCCATAGAACACATATGTTTAGTAGGGAAACTCCCCCTCCAAAATTGTTACTACTTTCAGCGGACCCAAGCGGGCGTTTATGTACAGTGACTATATTACCAATATAATATAGTCACTACAGTGACTATATTACCAATATAATATAGTCACTACAGTGACTATATTACCAATATAATATAGTCACTGTACGTTTATGATACTGTTATGGCCCTCTGGCGGTGTAATTTGGAACTAATGAGCGCGGAAATTCAGAACGCTTCGTATTGAATATGCATAGCGGTGGTAGCTCAGTGGTTAGAGCTCATGCCTCATGATAGTAAGGTCCGGGGTTCAAGCCTTTGGCCGGGAAATAATTTTTCCGGTTTTCAGGACCTTCCAACCATTCGCTGTTGGGTAAAAAATCAACAGTGCTGTTCCTAACGTGGCGCAAGAAATTAGTATCAAAGCCTGCACAGAACACACCCGGTATCCTAACTAGCACAAGCTTTAAGCTTCTGAGGGGTTTCCTTGAAGCCTAGGACAGTTGGAAAATACAAATACAAATACCAATATCTTCATTCCATCTTGAAATGAAACAAAACTACGTATGAAAATAAAGTATTATAGCTGTTTTTTCAAGATGCTAAATTTCCTATATATTTCAATAACAGCTGTTCCATACCCAAGATTATTATATTGGTACATAATTTGAACTTGAATTTCAGAAAAGAACAAAACTTTACAACAAAAACATTTCATTTCCTTGAACTTGAATGAATTGGAGCAATTGGCCAATGAAGATAAGATCTACTCCCTCTGGTGGCTATCAGAGTAAACCGATATAGTCAGTTCATCATAGACGAGTTAGAAGAAATGTTTAAAAAAAGTTTATACATTTGCTTGCAGTTTGTGTGATTTTACAAGTGTTTTTAGTGGAAAAAAGCAAACTCAAATGTCCCTTCCGATAGATTTCCACAGCCCAGTGAAAAATTTCCAGTTTTGGTAAAAGAGACTTCCTTTAAGAAGTCAGACTTGAAAGTGTTGAAGTATCAATAGAATGCTTGGCAACTTGGAGCTCTGAATTGGTAAAAACAAACAAAAAAATTTATGACAGAATGTTACCTGCATTTTACCGAAGATGATCATTTTTATAGATGAATTGTTCATGAAATGGGTATAAGATCACATTCATCGAGAAAATTGTTTACAGGTCCCTAATCCAAGGAGAGAAAGTTACTTAAGAGTAATGCTATGCCTTCCAGAAATCTTCCTGTAGAACTGATCATAAGAGAACAACGTAAATGTTCTAGTGGTAGAACTGACCGATTGAAACAAAGTAGTCTCAACATCTGTTGATGAATACTTTTCACAGAAAGTGCTTCTGCCGATGAAATCGAAACTGCACAAGGTTTATTACAGCTTCTTCAATAACAATGTTATGAGTGTTGAAAGGATCTTTTTGTGGAACCACAATCAATTAGGCTCACAATACTAGTAGAATTGGTTTTATGCAAATGTATTCAATTTATTCACAAGATATTGTGTCCTTCTCGTTATCATTTCGTCACGATTTCTGTAATTTTCGAATTTTGTGCCGAAAATGGTCTTAAACGATTGGGTTGAACTCCCTGAAGAAGAATCCGTGGTCTTATTCAATTATGTCCGCCCGTATGTGCTGTAACTTTCGAAAGGAAGGACCTAGAGTCTTGAAACTTTCAGGTTAGGTTTTGATCCTGAATATCTCGGTTAAGTTCGTTAATGGGCCTAATCTGCCGAATGGTTTTAGAAATCGAGAAATATTTATCTGATCGAAATGACACTTGGTTGGAAGATGGACAGTGTCAATAAGCATTATCCATGGAAAAACTACTAAAAAAAATAATTTTTTTTCTGAAAATTTTCATAGTTCATTTAAACTTCACTGAATTTTCCAAGTCGTAATTTCGCAATGTGTACAAGCGCGTAAAAACTGCTGACTTAACGTCAGTTATTTTCTAGATTTTTTGTCTATTATTCCAATTAATATGTTATACTTTACTATCTGATATATAACTTTTTGAGCATTCGATTTCAGTGGGTATGTGATGAATTCGATTGTGTAAAATTGAAAATTTATTAGTTTTGCAATCAACATCAACAATATAATATCACACCCATCACTTTCGAAATTATTTGTGCCTTCAAGATACTTCAAATAATTTGGAATTAATCTTTATATTTAGAGTTGAAATAAGTTGATATAAAAATACTTCTCACAGTAATTGTATCATTGCTGCACTGAGCAAGAATAGATACCTAACTCCTTCATAAAAATGAAATTTTTATACACAGGACGACTTATGTTAACTGAAATAGTCTTCGAATAGATTTCAATGTTGAATTTTAATCAATCAAATATACAAGGAAACACTTCAAAACCTAGCTCCTATCTGACTAAATAAGGTCCTCAAACTGGCCACAGTGGCGCTGCAACTTTAATTTCAGATGCCAATAGCAACGGTAAGGGTAACACCAAATATACACACAGTACTTGACATTGAGAAATAATTAACAGGCAGTAGTTCTCAGTCATATGAAATGAGACAATAATGTCATGAGTTTTCATTATGAGATACTACATAAAAATACTGCCTTGTATCACCATTCACGAATTGTTTGTATATCTTTTAGCCTAGTCTTAAATCATTCCCTTCACGACGCAAATATATTTTCATTTATGGGCAGTAAATTTTAATTCATCCGTAATACATCAACACCCTGTTGAGATTGATCCAGACTGAATTGAAATACAACCTTAGACAACCTTTGTCCAATAATACAACTGAATCGAGCAGATCGAACTATTGCCGACTGCGACTGCCGATCTGCCAAGCAACTCGAGCTGTATCACTCGACATCGACGACGGGAGGCACCGACGAGTTACGAAATCGTGATTTCTACGCATCGAGTCGGGTGCTAAACTCTGGATCCGAATTGCTTTCGAGTTGACTCCGAGTTCCGTCAAAACCAAGTCGAGCTGAATCGTCCATAGCGTAACTCGAGTTAATCAAGCTGGATAGCTCGAGTTGCCCATCTCCAGGAGAGTCTCCCCTCTATCTATATTTACTTTATGGTACTGACGAAGAGCGGAGGCTGAAACAGCGCTACACCTAGCCGGCTTCTAACGAGTGGAGGGGGAACTTCCCTCATAGGCGTAGCTTCCGCTCGGATTAGGGTAACTATGGGTGCGTTATTATTTTCATCGAACTGATTAATCGGTGTATCTCCCTCTCTCTTCTTTTGTTCACGACCACGGAAGGGAAAGATAGAGGTTAATCGTGTAATAATTTCGATGAAAATAAAAACGCAGACTATTATGGGTTGTTGATGGAAGGAATTTGTAGGGTAATCTCCGATAGGTCAAGCTGAAGGCACAGAACTAATAAAATAAGTATTTAGTCATTTTCATTTTTGGTACTCTTTAAACTATGCAACCGAATATTATGCTATGAACATCAATCATTGTTTTTGTTATAAAATTTAATAATCAATTCAAATTACTTCCTTTGAAGATTCTATGATTTTCAGTTGAAGGTGTAACTTTTTTTGACTATTTTTCGAACATTTTTGAAAATACTATTTTCATACAGGTCTGGAAAGGGCAGTCAGAATGATACAAAACTCACCGTTAATCTAGACGACGGTCAGAATCCAATGGAGCAATGGAAGAACCAAAACCTCAGCGGGATATCATATCAAATAAAGGACTGTTCTCCTGCAATACCAAATTGGGAAGGCAAAGTGCTACGAGATCTAATTAGTCGCACTCCAAATGCAAGATGCTTGGGAGAAATTTAATCACCACAATGAATGACACAAATAATTTCCTCTGAGAAAATGAGTATTTAGGTTCGTTTTCGACATAACTGGTTTGAAGATAAAATGAATTCTACAAAAGGAATTGAAAAAAAATTCTTTAAAATTTAAAGTTGAACAAATTCAAATAAATTATGTCAAACAGTAGCCAAATCTGTTATAAACAGACAATCTCATATCTCTGAGCAGATTTGGTATCGTGGCTATTTTGGAACAAAGTTGGAGTATTTTGAACCTTAATTCATTAATATGCTCCATTGGATTCTGACCACTGTCTAACTTCAGGTTGAGTTTTGTCTTTTCCAGACCCCTAGATCCAACCAATACACCAGCCTACTCTGATGCTTTTTTTCAGTCTAGTGGCATAATGAACTTATTTCAATAAGGATAAAATAATTCTTTTTTTCCAGACAATACTACTATAAAATATTCGGCAACACTCCTGCTCCAAGAGGAATGGAATCGAAAGAGTTCTACAAAAAGTTTCACATGTATTATTTTTGTATGTATTTATTTGCATGATATTTGATATTTTCAACGTGAATTGTTTCTTTTCATTAAACTGATCAGACATTTCTGTCTGAAAAAATCATAAATCTTACCCTTTTCATCTCTAAGTCTGTCCAGTTGATACAACTGAAAAATGGATGTTCCATTATTTGTTTTGCATCTTCAGGACCTCCACCTAGCCTTTGTTCTGGTTTTTTAACTAGAAGTCCAGCAAGCAGATCCTTTGCTTCGTTACTTAAATTTCGAGGGAATCTCACAGACTCGAGGCAGATAAGTTGGAACAGGATTTCGTGATCTTTATTATAGAACGGTAGCCTTCCACACATCTACAATATCAGTGAATTTTCAATGAAAATAACATCAGATGAAAGGAGGTTAGGATTGTTGAATTACTGATAAAATTACAAAAAAACCAGAAGAGTTTTTAAGTGTATCGAATCAAAAAGGTAAGTCTGAACAAAGACAAATAACAAGATCATATCTCCAAATTTGAAATGTTTTAGTAGCAAACATTTGAACGTTATAACATTACATCAGATATGAAAAATAAAATTAAACGTCACTTATTTTGCACGAGAACAATACTAAAACCTAAACAACAACTCAAATCCAAGGTTTCCTTTCTAGTGCTGGTCACCATTTTAGTTTTGATTAGTATTCGAAATTAACGCAGAAACATTTTAATAAATCACGATCATTTGAAGGATAAAACAAAAAATTCCACAATAAACATCACTATGATAATATTTTTTAATTGATTTATGTGGCCATTCAAACATAAGATCATTGATAAACTAATATATGGACCAAATCAATAATTTTAATGGGATGATGACCAATAATTAAATAGTATTTGATACTTCAAGAGCCATTGGCATTTATCTGCTACAGATTTGTTGTCTAAAAGACAGGGAATGCTCTGTTGGGCAATATGCCGGTAAATAACTACCACTCTGGCTAGGTGAAATTAAAATACTAACAAAAAGTTTCAAAAAGAAATTGAAAGAAGGGAGGATATTTCCATATTTTTGAAATAGTTCATAAAAGAAGGTACTATAATATCTTTATTTCAACTTTAACTAACATACAGCAGATAGCAGAGCAAGTTACAATCGAATCAGGCATAAACTCAAAATCAAGTTGATGGAAGAAGCAAACGACTCGTTCAGCAATCACAGAAAAAGATTGAAAGGTAAGACAATACTATTAGGAAACCAATCAAGAACAAAAGGAAGCCTATTACAACATCCCACCACAAACTCTCGGGCAAGAAGGGACAAATAAAAATCTGACCTTTTCGGGGATCACCCCTAAAAAGTTTTCACGCCACAAAATAATGATAGGGTACAAGAACAAGAAGATACTCTTAAGGCCGGTATTATAAAACTTAACTGGAAGTTATCTTTATCTTTAACTGACAGTTTTGACAGTTATGTCCTAATATAACTGTCAAAACTGTCAGTTAAAGTTAAAAATATCTTTCAGTTAAGTTTTATAATACCGGCCTTTAATGGACCAATTCACACACAACTACAAAATACACTTACAATGAAGGAGATTGTGAAATTAATTATGACCTCAAATCCAAATAAGTCACCAGCCATAGATTTGGTAACTGCGAAGATGTTGAAAAAACTACCGAAAAAAAGGACCGATAAAATAACATCATATCTGCAACGCCATCATCAGAGTTAGTTAATGGCCATGTACACTAAAATTAGCAAAAATTGTCATGATATCAAAACCTGGAAAAAATAATACAGATGTCACATCCTACCTGCCAATGAGCTTGTTGTCAACCATGGTGAAACTTCAAACGCCTGATCCTCAACAGAATAGAGAGAGACTTGAAACTACAAAATTGGATTCCGAATCATCAGTTCGTATTCAGACACCACTCTACCACACAACAATGCCATCGTATACGGAATATAATAAATCAATTGATTGAAAGTCAACAATACTGCACAGCTACCTTCCCAAACGTCAGTCAAGCATTTGACAAAGTATGGCATTCCAGACTGCTTTTTGAAGTGAAAAAACATCTTCCTAAATACTTTGAATTGATAGTGTCATACTTGCGTCAACGGCGATTTTTGGTGAAGGTAGGCGAGGAAACTTCTGACCGACATCAGATCCAGTCGTGAGTACCACAAGGAAGCATTTTATGTCCATTTCTGTACTTATTATACACCAGCGACTTGCCAACAACTGAAAAATCTACTGTTGGAACATTCACAGATGACACAGCTGTTTTTGCTGCAGACATAGACTCAAGTAAACAAAAACACTTGAACATGCTAGATGATTGGATGAAAAAATGGAAGATAAAAGTAGATGAGTTCAATTCCTGTCATGTCACATTTACGCTCCCAAAAGGAACATAACCCCCAGTTAGCATAATTCAGATCATAATACCAAAAAGCAACCAGGTTGAATATCTGGGAATACTCTTTGACAGCAAACTCAACTGGAAATACCATATAAGAAAAAACGGAGCCAACTAGATCTCAAGGCTAGAGAAATCCACAGGCTCATTTGGAGGAGATCTAATCTCTCAAAAGAAAATAAGATTCTTATATACAAAGCAGTTCTAAAACCTAATTCATCATACGGAATAGAACTATGGGGGTGTGCTAGCAAATCTAACACCGCCATCATCCAAGATACAGAATAGTGAAGTATTACAGAAGCGACACTCTCCCTTTTCCAATGTCCCAAATTTACATGCGCATTCTTCAATCCGCCATTTTGTTATTATTTTTTTTGTCATCACACAGACAAAGAAGGGAATTAAAACTTCTCTATTCTGTGGTCAATGTCAACGTGCGTTGGCTTACTTACTTCCATGTGTTTGATTTCATTGTACTTTTGGTTTTTTATACACTGACTGTCTCGAATTTGTTGTTTGATTGATTGATGTAATATTTATACAATGACAACATAGAATAGAGAAGTATATAATGATATATACTCTGTGTTATATGAATTCTGTGGCCAGGTTCTATTCCTAGCATTGATTTCAAGCGATGGACCAAAAGCTCCGGTTATAGTTAGGTTATCTAAAATGACATATAGGCAAAGGATAATCTGTCAATTTGGATAACCGTAACTATAACCGGAGGTTTTGGTCCATCGCTTGAAATCGCTTCATGCTTCTTATGATTTTTCATGGTCACAAAATTTGGCCACATCGAAAACAATGTCAGGGAGTGTCGCTTCTGTAATAATTCTCTATTCTGTGCCAAAGAGCACAGTCCAAAATACTCAGAGTAGTAGCTAATGAGCCTTGGTGTGTTTCAGTTAGTACACTGCACAATGACCTCAAGATACCATATACTCCATTCACTTTTATAAACTATTCCGGTTGGCCATGATTTAGGTCTATCAAGTTTTTTTACTTAAAACTGACGCGGGTTGGCACTCGTGAAATATCGGCAATGTCGAAATAATTATCAGCGACGTTGCCAAATGCCGATGGCAATTTCTACTCTCAATCCCAACATAATCATCACGCTTGGAAACTAAAAGTTCCGAAGGTAGTTTTGAAGAAGCAGGACAAATCATCAGGAAGTGCTCTGTAGAATTGAAATCTGCATTTTCTGATAGTAACCCTGATAATTTGGAATCAATAATTTATCACAAGCTATCCAACATTTTCGACGTATGTGAGTGAAAACCAAGGAATTATATTTTATATGAATAGATATTTATCTTTTAGCTGCACATCACCACAATAAGAAAGATTTTAAGTGGCAGAGACGACAAATAATTTTCTTCTATTGGTGCACCCAAAAAGACACTGACTGAAGACTTTATTTTGAAAAAAGATCAACAACGACAAAGTTGGAATTATAATTTGAAAAATGAACACTTTTCGAATGATACACTCATCACTTCTGGAAAGTGGAATATAACCGAGGACGGACATCACTTTTTAAAATTATAAAATCAACGGGTTACAAATACAAAAGGGTAAATGAACGCAAAATTTTATGTGAACAAAAACATGTTGTTGCAGCCAAAATTACTTTCCTGCGCAAATTTTTACAGTATAAATCGTTGGATGAAAATCTAAGATTTGTGTGAATAAACATTTAGATAAATAAGTAATTTCTACAACCTCTATACAGAGAGGACAACGTTGCGAAGTTATCTGACAGGAAAATGACTATAACCTAACATTTTCAAAATATACACCGTGAAATATGTCAGAATGTCATGGCCAACCGGGATAGATTATAAAAATGAATGGAGTATAGGTAGCTGATCAATCATCATCAAAGAATACAATACAAAACATCACAACAAATAAGAAAGACATTTGAATACGCTACTAAAGCCCCTGTTACAACCCCCACGAAACAGGAGACTCAAAAGAAAATGGCCACCTTGTCAACAACTAAAATATCAATAAGTAGCATAAAATTTGTTTTAAACAAAATTACTTATAACATCATGCCTTGCTACAGGTCACCATCAGTCGACGATAATGCATTCATTGGTGACTTAGAGACATTTGTTTTGGGTAACGCAAGGCATAATATTGATATTATCATTGGTGATTTAAATTATAACATTCTCGATAATGACAATATTGCGGCAAACAACTATATATCAATGTTAATGTCCCTGGGATTTGAATCTCACATAAATGCACCCACAAGGGTCACCCCCACATCGGCGTCTTGTCTGGATCACATTTTTATACGTAAGAATCAGCCCAAATCTGAACTGGATTTCAGGTCTTTCGTTGTAAATTCTAACATAACGGATCATTTTCCAATTTTCCTGACAGTGGATGGTATTGAAAAGCAACAGAACAAAAAAAAAGTTATAACCTTGTCAAAAACATAGATACATATAAGGTCCTACAGATGATAGGTAACTATAATTGGGAAAGTGTTTTGAACACCAATGACCCCATCCCAGCATACGAGGAATTTATAAAGATGATTTCTTATGCCATATCACAAGCAACCACAATAAAAACTTTTGAAGAGTCAGAAGGTAGAAAAAAAATTAAACCATGGATTACAATTGGTATTGTAACGTCAATTAAACAGAGAGATAAATTAAAGAAACAACTAGGCAAAAACAGACTAAATCTGGAATTACTCCAAAATTACAAAAACTATAGAAATCACCTAAATCGACTGATAACAATAACAAAAGCGCAATATTACACTGATGCGATATCAAACTGTGGAAATGATGTGAAGAGAATATATAAATTTGTGAAGGAAGCAACCAATGAAGAAGTAAAATCAAATAATGACTTTTTTGTAACAAAGGACAATGGAGAGCGATTCAAGGAAGACAAGGATATGGCAAATTATGCCAATCAATATTTTGTGAATGCTGGAAGCGAATTGGCGTCAACCATCCCTCCGGCACCCCCAGAATACAAAAACAAGTACCCACAAGTCAATGATTCCATGTTTCTTAAGCCTGTAGATGAAACCGAACTAATCCAACACATACAAACCCTAAAATCAAGGAGTGCTCCGGGAATCGATGGAATAACCTCCTTGTTAGTGAAAAAAAATTTCAAAAAGCACTGCCGTGAAGGCAGCAACTTTTGCGCGCATGTTCAATGTAAATGACCGCTTCAGCAACGAATTTGAACGTGCGCGCGTACCAAATTTCAGTTCGATACGATCATAAGTTCTGGAGATATCGGGAAAAAATATGTCAAATTTCGATGTTTTCTTCTCGATATCGTTGATTTTTTCGGTATTACTCGAGAAATACTGATTCAGTCCTGATTAAACTTCACAGCTAGTTTTAAGATGCTGAAAGACAACTTTATGCAAAATTTCGTGATAATCGTGTTATTAGAACAATTTGAAAAAAAAAATTTATATGATTTTCTCATCATATCATCCTCATTAAATTCTGTATGAAACTTCGAACTGTTATTTTCGATGAAGTACTGGATTTCAATTCGATCTGATCTCTATTTTTGGAAATATTGTAAAAATAAAATTTTGAATGGGTATATCTACGGAATCATTGGGCGGATTTTACCCATTCACGAATTCGACCTTCGTAATTAAGCCCCAAACCTACTCTACAAATATCGAGTTTCTAAGTCGTTTCTTCCGGAAGTTATTGTGTTTACGGTCAGCCTAACGGCCGACTGCGTAAACACAATAACTTCCGAAAGAAACAACTTAGAAACTCGATATTTGTAGAGAAGGTTTGGACCTTAATTACGAAGGCCGAATTCGTGAATGGGTAAAATCCACCCAATGATTCCGTAGATATACCCAATCAAAATTAATTTCAGTTTTCCAATATTTCCAAAAATACAGATCAGATCGAATTGAAATACAGTACTTCATCGAAAATAACAGTTCGAAGTTTCATACAGAATTTAATGAGGATGATATGATGAGAAAATCATATAAATTTTTTTTTCAAATTGTTCTAATTACCCGATTATTACGAAATTTTGCATAAAGTTGTCTTTCAGCGTCTTAAAACTAGCTGTGAAGTTTAATCAGGACTGAATCAGTATTTCTCGAGTTATACCGAAAAAATCAACGATATCGAGAAGAAAACCTCGAAATTTTACATATTTTTTCCCGATATCTCCAAAACTTATGATCGTATCGAACTGAAATTTGGTGCATTGCTGTGAAATTAGAAGGTCAAAGCGTGAGTATAATTTTTCTTGGATATGATAAATGGTTTCCGGAAAAAAAATTTTTTTGGAAAAAAATTTCGAAAAAATTTTTTTTTAAAAATAACCAACAATATAATCCTGACGAAATTTGGCTCAAAGTTGCGCGTCGTTGTACTTCACCTAACCGCCAAGTTTGAATCCAATCGCTCAGGTAGTTTCTGAAATAAAAAATAAATAACTTCAAAACTTCAAATGCCTATAACTCCGAAACTATTCGATCGATTTGGCCCATTAACGAACTTAACCGCGGCATTCCAATGCGCGACCTAATCTGAAAGTTTCAAGTTGCTAGCTCACTTCGTTCGACAGTTATCGTGTCTACGGCCGGCCAACCGGCCGGCCGGCCGGACAGAATCGATTTTGACACCGGATTCGTCATCAGTGAGTCCAACCTAGTCGATTGAGACCATTTTCCGCTCAATCATCCAAAATTACAGACATTTGATCAAAACGATAGCACGCTGTTCCCCTAGAACATGCGCGCAAAAATGTCATATACATTTGCTAAAACCGCTAGCTCATATTATGAATCTGATATTTTTAAGTGGAAAAATTCCAGATCAATTCAAGGTATCAGTAATAACACCAATATATAAGAAGGGTGACAAAAACTTGATTAACTATAGACCAATTAGCTGCATAAATACTTTTGGAAAGATATTTGAAAAATGTTTAAAATCTCGGTTATATGAGTTTCTTATGAAAAATAAAATACTAAACCATAGACAATTCGGTTTTCTTCCTGGTAGAGGAACAGATGAGGCGATGTTCGAGTTAGTGGATCACATAAAAAAACAACTAGACGACGGAAAGAAATGTATTGCAGTGTTTCTGGATTTGAGAAAGGCATTCGACACGGTTCATCACCAACTTCTACTTAACACTCTAGAGAGTTATGGAGTAAGGGGTATTGTTTGGGAAATATTCAAAGATTACTTACAAGGGAGGAAACAAGTTGTGAAAATAAGAAATGCATATAGCGACACCAATGAAATACAGATTGGAGTACCCCAGGGTACTGTCCTTGGTCCACTGCTCTTTATTACCTACTTGAACTCCCTACTAGACACACGCACAGGTGGCACTATAATATCATATGCGGATGATACAGTTCTAGTTTTTGAGGACGACACATGGCAGGCTGTAGAGGGAAAGGCTCAATATGGCATATCAGCTGTTAAAACCTGGCTAGACTTCAACAAACTGTCGATGAACGTGGATAAATCTTCATATATAGCCTTTTCTCTGACAGAAGCAAACAGACCTGACTTCTCTAAATTGAGGTTTGCAAACTCAAATCTTGAATTGAACAGTACTGATACAGCCAAGTACCTAGGAATCACAGTTGATAAACATCTCAAGTGGAAAGACCACATTAACACCCTAACTGCCAAACTCCGTAGATTTATATACAAATTTTATGAGCTACGAAAATTCATGAGTAAAAAATTACTGATCATTCTCTACCGATCTTTGATTGAATCAATACTGAGGTATGGCATTGTGGTGTGGGGAGGTCTTTATAACAATGCATTACAACCCCTGACTGTGTTTCAAAATTATGTTGTAAAACTAATACGTCGAAAGGAAAGACTCTACCCTACAAGACTGCTATATGATGAGGAGTTTCTGAATTTACGCTCGCTATATTATCACACTTGCTGCATATTCATCTACAAACATCCCGAGTTGAAAACTAGTCCAGCACATAATCGCGACACTCGATCAAAGTTGAGAAACAGACTGGTAGGCCCTTTCTGCCAAAGAGATGCTAGCCAAAGGTTCATCAAGTCAATAGCTCCTAAAATAGTGAATTCTCTACCACTGGAAATAAGTAAGCTAACTGATCTCAAAACCTTCAAAATAAAATCCAGACAGTATATAGCAGTACACCAAAATCAATTGAATGTTCAATCGTTGCTGTAAATTTCTGTGTAGATTTATATGTCCAACAAATTGTTAATTGTTTATTCTGTGAGTCAAGGTCAAATAATGTGATTTTTTTTTTGTATATATTATGGGCACTGAGAATTTTTTGGTTGATGATAGAAATAGTGTAATTGATTTGTGCACATACAGGTTCTTGAACCTAGGTGTATATTATGCAACTAATCGATTTTTTTTTTTTTTTGTTGAGTGTATCATTGGAAGTATTGAAATAAATAAAATAAATAAACTTGAGGAAAAACTGAGGAAACATCGCTTGATGCTGACTCGCCATTAATGTACAATATAAATAAATTGTATCAGCCAACAAATTGGTTTATAGATTGTAATACTTTCTGCTTGCCAGTAGAGGAGACATTAAAAAAAACTTGATGGCATTATACGTGATTTTTTTCTGAAATGAAAATTAATTCCTGAGAATAAGTAGAATGCAAGTCATTATTGAATTTCAAAGTTCGAAGTAATAATAAATTATGTCTTGATATCGCTCCACAAAAACTTACTTCATCTGAGAATACAACCAAACTTTTCATAAGGGCAGTAGTAGCATACTTTGAGGGTTGAAGATGAGATAGAAATTTGGAAAATGAATCAATCAATGCTTTACACTATTTTCTTAGATGGAAGAATTGAGAGATTATATCAGTACCTACTTGTAATAACCAATATTTAACTTCTATAACTCCCATAACTGATCATTAAATACTGACATAAAATATTTTCCAGCAGAAGAAATTCCAGGATCATGCACAGGTATCACACAATGTTTGTACAGTTCTATAAATTTCTCTCTAGTATGATTGTGTAATTGTAACAAACAACATATTCCGATCACTTAACTAACTAGAACTAAGGCAGGTTGGCACTGATGAGATGTCGTCAAGGTCAGCAAAAAGTTGTGAATCCCAACATTATTTATACAGCTCTCTATGGTTTGGTTTAGTTATTACTACAACCTTTATAAAAAAAACAAATACGACTAAAGACAGGGTCAATCAGAGAAAATGTGGGGTGACGGTAATTCTGAATTTCACAAAGTAAATGAAGGTGTCCATACCCCATTCACTTTTATAGTGTCAGTGGGTAGGCCTTGGAATAGGTCAATTATATTTTTGTAACTAGAACTGAACCAGGTTTGCACTAGCGTAATGTCCTCAAGGTCAAAATAATAAGGGACACGTCGCTAGTTCCGCTATATTTTTGTCAACCACTCCATAGTTTGCTTTAATTATCTACTTGATTACCACGATCTTCAGGTACAATGGTCAATGTCGCGTAGTTGTCCGACAGAAAAATTACTTTAACCTAACATTTTTTATTTTTATAGAGTAGAATGTGCTGAACTTTTATGACCTAGTATTTATAAAAGTGAATGGAGTATAGACTGTTTTATCTAGTGTGTATGGTTCCATACAGTATTTTATCTGGGACTGATATCTTTTTCATTGAGGTTGATGAAACCAACTACTTACTTACTCCTTGATTTAAGCCCAAAAACTGGATATTCATGTAATAAATGAGACATTGATGCATTTATTTTCATCAAATTCCTCTATCTTTACGGGCTTGTTTTCATGAACTATAAAGGTCTTAATTAATCGACTAGATTGTATCATCAGAAAAATTTAAAAAAAATTCTAACTAAAAAATTTCAAAGCTTCAAGCAGACATTTCACAACCCAGAACTAGATTTCAACTTGATAGGATATGTTTAATATTTGTAAACTTCAGGTGGATTTAACCCCTTCATGAATTTTTAGAGCTTCAAACCTGCTCTACAAATTGGGAGTTTAAAGTGTAGCAGTTGATTTTTTCTTAAATGTATTACATCCGCTAGGACAATGTAAACTGATATTTGTAGAGAAAGTATTGGTGGACAAATGTCTCATTTGTGAATACTTTTAATTCGCCTGAAGGTATCGGCAATGTATCCATTCAAAATCCTATGATCCTCACGAAATGTTACTTCACGCCCTTATTTTTTAACTAAGTAAATTCCATTCACTTTTATGAAGTCTGTAGGCCTTGGAATAGATCTATAAAGTTTTTGTAACTAGAACTGAGTCAGGTTGGCACTCATGCAATATCCTCAAGGTCAAAATAATTCGCCTAGACGTTATTAATTCCGTAGCCTACCACGTGCTTATATAAAAGTAAACAGATTTCAATTAGATCAGATATGTATTTCTAGAAATATTGAGAAGAGAACTATGTGGAATCAGGAGATATATTTTATCCATTAATAAATTTAACCATAGTAATCAAGCAGCCGCCAGTTGAATTATGATATTGGAAGAATTAATTTATTCTACATTGAAATTAGAAATCGCCGCATTAGATAGTTTTCTGTGATTGGCTGATCCCAACTTCCATGTCCCTGTCTCATCTTGCATGTAAAACAGATAACGTCGCGTATTTACCAGATAGAAATAACACTAACCTCACATTTTTCAAATTTTACAATGTGGAATGTGTCAAACTTCTACATCCTACCAGCTGATTTTCTTAAATGTTGATAAAGTATATAATATTACAATGGATCATCCTAGAATAAAACTTACCATTTCATACATAACAACTCCAATCCCCCACCAATCTACAGCCCTGCCATAATCATTATCTTCCAATACTTCAGGAGCTAAATATTCTGGAGTACCACAAAACGTCCTTGTAGTTTGACCATATGTTATATCTTCCTTACACAGTCCAAAATCTGTAATTTTTATGTGTCCATCTTTATCTAAGAGTAAATTTTCTAGCTTGAGGTCTCTATAAATTATTCCTTGAGAATGTAGATAGGCTAATGCACAAATAATTTCTGCCCCATAAAATCTTGTTCGGTCTTCTGGAAAAACTCTTTCTCTGGATAAATGGAAAAAAAGTTCTCCTCCGTTTACGTACTCCATGACGAAACATAACCTCTCATTAGTTTGGAAGGAGTACCTTAATGACTGAAAAGGGAAAATTATGTTAGTACATTCACTTAGGTATGAATGAGATTTTCGCGAAAACTACAGGACTTTAATAGTTCTATAAAAGGAGACCTCCGGACCTAGGAGGAGATTTCATTACCAAAAAATTGAAGTGATTCACTCCCGCCTTCATAGTTAATACAGATTCTCGACAAGGGGGATTCTTTAAACCTTCTATAATTACCTCCTGTGTGTGTCCAACTTTAGCCAAATACTTATTTCATGATTCATAGATGTCGCGCGAAGCCGAGAGACTGAAAAAGAGGCCCAGTAGACCAATTCGTTATTCAATATAAATGTACCCTTAATTATCGTCATCTTGTTTGAGTTACAGTAGGAACCTGCACAGCCTACGAGGGGTTCTCCGCGTCCACATCTTCTTATAAAAGGTGGCTTATATGGGAGGTTTATGCCAGAGATCAATAGTTTCAACACATTTGGTGTATGGGTTTAAGCTCATTTGAGGATTTGCGGGCGTGAGTCGTGAATGTTTGATGCCGTTGTGAGCTTTGTTTATTGTCTGATTGACCAGAGCATTCTAAACTTTTTAGAAACTTGAATAAATATGTTGAATAATTTCCCGAGTATCCGTTCGAAGAAAAACCTATTGATAAGTTCGCATCCAAAGAATCCCAAAGAATTGAACTAATTCATAAAAAATAATACTAATATTCTTTCCTCATTTGCGCAACAAGAGCAAATAATTTTGCAGGGAGTTATTTAGTTCTTTTTGGATATCAATTGTCGACTTTGGTACGTAATAATGCTAGACAACCTGTATAAACGATGTATCTTGACGATCCTGAGAAAAATATAGAAAAAACTGTCTTTCAGTTTCATAAGGGCTGAAATGATCCTCTGTAGCTCAATATCTGCTTACTCAGCAAACTTTCTCTATTATACTGAATCGGACCTTCTGACTTGAATGCAGATACTCACTTCTTCAACAAAACAGTGTGTAACTACTATCTAATCCACTTACTTTCTGCATCTAACGTTTCAGAAACCATCGTTACAGTAACAATATGTCTTTGACAAAGGAAACTTGATTTCCGAAACGTGCGTTAGAAGCAGAAAGTGTAAGTGGATTAGAGAGTAGTTACACACTGTTTTATCAGAATTCTATCCACAGTGAACTCAAATAGTTATTCCCACTTCTTTAACCCATGCCCGCAGCGAATTCTCAATAATTACTAGACTTACTGTCATTAGATTTAAACTGTTATTTAATATTCCAATGGAAGAGGAAATGCGGCGGAATGGGCATCGATATCGGAGAAACCTACTTGTACACCCTACAATTTGCTGATGACCAAGTTGTCATAGCCAACGATAAAGACGACTTACAATATATGGCGAGAAAACTGCAAGAAGAATATAAGAACTGGGGACTGGAACTAAACACACAGAAAACGAAATATCTCCCTATAGGAGCAGAGCAATCTAACATCCAATTAGACTGAGAAGAAGTTGCATGTTGCAGCGTATACACCTATCTCGGAGTGGAATTCGACACATCTGGGAAAGATGATAAAGAAATACAAAAGAGGATAACACAGGCCAGAAGAACTATTGGATGTCTGAATGGCATACTCTGGAGTAGCGATATCGGAATACAACGAAAACATAATATTTACGAAGCATTCATTAAAAGTAGCTTGACTTACGGAGCAGAAACGTGGAGAATTACCCAACACAACCGAAGAAAACTCGAGGCCACAGAGATGGATGTATTTTGAAGATCACTGGGTATATCAAGAAGGGATAGATTAAGAAACGAAGAGGTGAGACAACGAATGGGAATAGATGGCTCGATAATGACCGATATAGAGCGAAAACAGTTAATGTGGTACGGACATGTTCAGAGGATGGAAGAAACACGACTGCCCAAAATGGCTATGAAGTGGATACCAACATTTCGCAGAAAGCGGGGGAGCCGAAGAAAACTTGGAAGGAGGAAGTAACGAAAGCCATGAGTGCCAGAGATTTGAGGGAAGATCAATGGAAAAACCGGAAAGAATGGAAGTTAGGCATCGGACAACGAAGAAAAACGTTTTAAAAACGATATATATATATATTAATATATTTCTGGATGGTAGCTCTGGCTCCAATAATCGTGGGAGTGACTGAAATATACGCCTTTGGTATGGATTGATGTTTCCGGTTCCAACTATGTTGTGTCAACCTGACTTTCTGTGGTTCCTTTCGTGTTTCTGTGGTTACAACTGTCATTATAATTGTCGTATCATATTTGTTATTGTTTTGGTTGAGTTTATGATGTTTCTACTTTAGAATTGTTTATGTACAAAATTTTAAATAACTTCGCAATCATTTCTTGCTTTCGAAAATATCTGTCCTCGACGTAGAGGGATGTTTCTCTGTTGGCTACTTTCGATCTTTTATTAACTAAGTAAGTAATTTGTTGTTATGTAGTGCTGAATTTTTTGATACCTGTTGTTCTTCTATTTTTCTGACATTGTAAAAACTTTTTTAGCATCCTGATGAAGGTCTCAACAAGGATCGAAATATAGATGTTTTGACCAATGGTTAAATAATTAAATGCCCTTTGCCAAGACACCCAAATAAATTCCTCATTATTATATTAATATATATGTAATATTCAAATAGTGGAACAAGTACAGGTCAACAGGTATGAATATTTGTACTTGACATGAAATTGATTTGTTTCATTGGAATACAATTTCATTTTCCCGAATATAAAGTTTAGTTAGCATTTTTTGTTTACAAATTCTTCCGAAATTATACAACGAAATTTCTCGATTCTTTCAATAATAATGTCAATTCCAAATGATAATGGAGATATGCATCTGTGTCTGAGAAGATTTTCTGTTCATGCCTGCACCATGTTTATAAATATGATTTCGGAAATGCATTTGTCTTCAAAATAATACAGATAATTTTCCAGCTGATCTGGAAAACCTGGTACTATGTCTTTTCAACTCAAAATTGAGACTTGTCTGATTCAAATTGAGATTTAAAATGGGAATAATCAATTTTAAATTGATTGTTTTAACCATAATTCAAGGTTGTCCATTTTCATTTTGAATATAGTATTTTGCTAACGAGTTTTGATGAACTTTGTCATTATTTCATCGACACCTCAGGTGCTGAACTGTTAGTTTTCGATGAATGAAAGTCGGACAACTTTCATTGGCTAGATAAAATAATAAGCTTGATTCATACAAAAAAGTGTTGTATATCGTTGGAAATTTTTATTGTAACCTTATTATTTTCCTTACCGTTAAAAAAGGATGATTTGTACTTCTCAGTACTCTGTTTTCAGTTTGTGTATGTGCTACTTCATCTTTTTGTATGATGACCTCTTTCTTCAAAATCTTTATAGCATATAACCTTGCTGTACTCTTCTCCCTGCATAAAATTACCTTTCCAAAAGTACCTTTACCAAGAACTTTCAAGAATTCAAATGATTCTAGAGTAACTTTCTTTTTGCCAGATGATTTCGAGTATGAGGTTCCTTGAAGGAGAAACTTTTTCGATAAGTCTTCAGCAGCAGGTTCCGCAATTTCTATTGGTCCGGCATTATATGGCATGGAGTTCATTTCAACATCAGAGTACTCTGTCGACAAACGTTCCGCTACGGTTTTTATTGCTAAAATCCATTCCTCCCTGGTAAAATTGTATGGTATTAGTACTGATGTAAATCCTAGTCAAGTAAATTTACTCAAAAAGGCTGAAGAGAATACAAGAATAATTATTTAACATATTGTACTTATTATATGTACAAAGAAAGCAATATTTTCTAGATGATTATTTAAACATATAATAACATGACTGTCAAGTGATGTAATGGAAGAAGAGTTTCAAGAATAACATTATCTAGAATAGTGGCTAGGAGTATCTATATTTTTCACCATCAAAATTTACCAAGTGAATCAGAAATGTACGGAATCAACTAACATCATCGTATAATATTTATTATTATTATTATTATTATTTTATTGAAATCAGAATACACTATAATTCTATTGGTCTGCTTATTTACTGAGCATTGAGCTTTCAGATGATTTTATGAGATCTTCTCTTCATTTTATATTCCAAGCTAAGAAATTAAATTAGATTTCAAATACATTTATATTTTGGACCAACAGATTCCTGTCACAGAATAGGCCTTGATTGTAACAGAAAATATATTATTTTAACATTTTTCCCACTCTATTTTGATATAAGATCATGGAAAAATCGGGAGGAAAATTCAAATTGGGCGAGACGCGGAATCGTCTCCTACATCACGTCATGGCAGGATTTTACTATCGATACAACCGACGCTGTCCATTGGCTTGGTAGAGTGGAAGGTACACGAGAGGAGAGAGAAAGTGTATGTTTGACTTTAACGTCACGGAATGTAGCGAAGTTCCGGGCGTATGAATGATCATTTCCTTGTTGAAAATGAAAATTTTTGAAGACGATTGAATTTTGCAGTGTTCATATGGAAAGAATAATCGATTACAATAATGAATAAAAACATGCAAGAAACCTATTTTTCACAGGAAATAGTGCATATTTCAACTTAGGATGAGCAATAATTGAACCTCTATAATTTAATTCTGAATTGTTCAGTAGAATGACTAGTGCAGGTCATCATAACTTCTTAGCAATGAATTCTATTTTTTTAACAGATCAATTGAGTCTGCAGTGTATTAGATTTTATCGATTATAATTTTTGACTAGCGCTACCAACACTGATGGTTTTACATCCTTATTCGAGACATGTGATAAGAAGAATAATCATTCCAAAAAATTCATGCTAAAAGCTCAACAATTGTTGGATTTTTTGAGTTAAAAATAGTATTACCTTTCTTGCTCAGTCTCAACATTGAACATTCTTTCGATTACAGTTGTCCATTGCAAACCTCTAATGATAAATGTGTAAGGCTTTGGTCTATCAGTAGACATAATTTGACAACCTCTTACAGTGAAATTATTCAAGGGATCACTCATGGCAGTAACATGGGGTCTATTTTTGAAACCAAAAAGAGAACCATCATCCAATAGTATGAAATATCTGAAAAATTAACCATTAACCTTTTTCATCTTAATTAATTCATACTGAAGATGAGTTTTTTCTATGGGATGTAGACTCAAACAAAATAATCCATGCCACCAAAAATCCAAGCAATAAAATTGATACAAATTTCCCTCCTTACACATTTCCAACTCATTTTCTATTAGTTTATCGAAGATTAAATGTCACATATGTTTCAAAAATTATTGTGATATAATACTGAGTATGAATCACTTAAATAACAACTTAAATACCGTCTTGAACAACCAAACTGAGGAAGACATTCTGAGGATGATGGACACCTCTGTACCACTAATAAATGGTACTTTCAAGCAGTATAAATGGAAAATTATTGCTCACAAATAACTACATATTCCTAAAATAATGAAAATCTCACAACACCTAGGATATATTTGAACAAAGTCTAGTTATTTTCGAATATCATTTTGTGATTTCCTTCATGTTGTTAATTGGGATATTCTTTATTTTGTTTCATCTTTTGAAAAAGATATACATATTCCATTATTATCTTTTTTTTCCAACTATACTAAGATGGAGTTGACGGATCTTCATTATTCCAAGCTTTTAATAGATTAAGTGAATAAAGTGACATAAATATTGTCTAGTTTCATACCTAGGTCTCCAATTTTTTATTCTTTCCCCTCTCTTATACAGCCAACCTTCTTTGACTATGTTTGCTGCGCTATAACTTTTAGGTCCTGCAGTAGGAGCACTGCTCTGGAATACTTGACTCATTTTTCTGTAAATAATACTTATTAATATTGGAACTTTCTTAAGTTGCGATTCGAGGAATTGAATGAATGTTAGATGTTTAGAAACAACTGAGAACAATGAGAAATATAACCATGAATACTGTCAATAACAGTTTCTGAATGGCCAAAAATCTTCAATTCTGCAGTATTCACATCAAGCTTTAATATTCCCCGAATGAAACTTCTGGTAAAATTATAAATATGCACATCTAGGTAACCAAACAACCTAAAGCAAATGGACAATTATAAATCTAATTTTTCCTTCAAAAGCTTTTTTTCTTTCACTATAGACCAACTGAAATATGGGGAGTATTGTCATTTTATAAAGACAATAAATACTCACTTTTACTTATGAGAGAATATTAGAATAACTTCTTGAAGATGTTGCCAATTAATGCATCAAAATCTCATTCTTGAGCATAATATTAGTCTTTACAATAAGAATAAACTTAATAAACCTGTATATAAAACTAAGACATAAATTTGCCCTTACTGTCATAATAATCTTTATATTTGAAAATGCAACTAAAATATTAAACCACATCAAATATTTAAACTGGAAACAACGAAATGTTTTCCCAACCATACGCATTATTTAAACTGAACCTGTATTTTTAAATGAAGTGCTTAGTTCCTAAACTACAGTATCTATTCTACTGTACAAAATAATATTCATAAATTTGGAAGAAAAAAGAAGATTTCTATTAAAAATATCTTAGTATTCTCACCTACTGTCTAAAGATTATAAAGAATACTTTCTCAATGTACTCAATGTACTCATTTACAACCAGGGTGACACAGTATTTCTTTTTTAGGATTACTCGTAAAATCAAAAAAACTGAATTATATTTTCAAATGGATTCATCTATATCCCTAAGAATGATAGTACTTATTCCTTCTACATACCGAAATAATAATTGAATAATAACATTGACTCATTGTCATCTTAAGATTGAACAAGCTTATCCAGCAGATAATATTGAATATTTACATGAGCTATTTTCATGGATAGTGATCAATTTGAATGATTTTTGGGTATTACCAATTTATGTGAGTTTACATTATAGATATTTTTTTACTTTATTATTTTATTATTATTATAGTATCTCTACAAATCGGAATTCTGTGTATCCATTGTTTGAATTAGGTATTCCATATCATTTATTATTCAATCAATTCATAAAATGATTTTATTCAAAGTTCAGTTAATTATTCATCAGGTGAATAAAACAATCCTAGAATTCCAATATGAACACTACTGTAAACACCAAGTTTGTAGCAATCGAATAACTAAGCAACACTAAATATTATTATTAGAAGTCAGAATTATTCATTGAAAACATTGATGAAACTATTTAGTTTGATATTGATTACTGGAAAATCTTTCTTCGGGCTTAATTTTATTCAAACATACATACAATATTGAATTTTCTTCGTGATAAATCTTCCAAAAGAGAAATATTTCATTTACCAAATGTGTATTGAGAATATGAAAGTGTCAGTTCAGGAAGTTATTTTTAGAGAAACTATTAAGCAGTCTGGGGCATACTATACTCAAACCTAGAGCAAATATCGAAATCTGGTAGTGAGTTACTTATTTTCCCAATGTGAAACTCAGAAAAAATACAATACCTCAATTTCTTATCATGAGGTAATTAGATAACAGGTGGTGGCAAATATACATTCACTGCCAGAACACACGCAGTTCAAAAGTTTCCTTATCACTTTATATTTAAAAATGTACCTTTCGAGGCCTTCAACGATGTTAATTCATTCAATCGTTCCACATTAACTCAAATATATACTACGCAAAATATTCTTAAAACAAGGACATTTTCTTGTAAGTCAACATCAACAACCAAAAAGTCAACAAATATCCATAGACCTAAAATAACATGGACGGAGCGTTAGAAAGAGAGGAGTGTAACGTACATAAGAGAGAGATGGAGCTAGAAGAGGCAAATCTCTTCTAGCTCTATCCTCTTTTGAACTCTCCGAAATAGTATCTACTCTCTCACTCGTATTTTTCGAGATTCCAAGCCTCTTCTAGCTCCATCCTTTTTATCCCTAGAAAATGCATATTCTTTCTCTCTTTAATGTAGATTACAATCGATTCAGTCTAAAAGTGACGTAAAGCTCCGTCCATGTTATATTAGGTCTATGCAAATATCATTATCAACCACGGAGTATCCTAATCAGAATGAGAAGATCGTTTCAGTTCTATGATCACATACTGAAATTTTGAGAATGAACTAGATTGAAGGGTTGAAAACAGATTAAAAATTTCGTGCAAGCACTGGCGAGATATCCGATGTTTTTGCTCGCTTGTTGAACGTTTTACCAATGCAGGTTAGTACCTGCATTGTTTTCCATTGTTTCTCCTTAAACAATGGTAAAACGTTCAACCGCACTTGGAACTGCTTGATGGCCCCCAACCCAAAGAAAAACCATTTGTGGTCTTCTGACCATATCATTCTCAAGAAGTTTTGCATGAAACTTCAAGAGTCATTTTTCAATCGAGTTCCAGGTTTCAACTAGAAGTAAATTTTTCAGAACGCTTAATTTCGGATTATTTGCGCGTGCATGTTCTAGGGAACGACATGCTATCGTTTCGTCCAAATGTCTGTAATTTTTGAATTTTGAGCCGAAAGTGGTCTCAAACGACTAGATTAAACTCAATCATGACGAATACACGTCGGTAGGCACGATTACAGAGAACCCTATCGACTCGACACTTTCAAGGTAGGTGGCATTTCTAAAAGTGACCGTTATTAGGTTCGTTAATTGGCGAAATCGGCCGAACAGTTTCGCAGTTATGGTCATTTGCAACTTTGAGATTATTTCCCTGATATTTCAGGAACTGCTTGAGCGATTGAAGTGTATTGGACTGAAACTTTGCAGTTAGTAAAACCATTATATAAAGACAACTGTTTTCTTTACACAATGGTAGAACCATAATGACGCGCAACTTTTTGCGAAATTTTGTATGGAGATCATACTATTTTAAATTTTTCCCAAAAAAATCTTTTTCGGAATCAGATTTGAAAAAAATTTTGTTATCAGTATTGCATTGCAGACAAGTCTAAATCTACGGTCCTAATATAATGATACCAGTTTGAAAAAAATTTGAATGAGTATCCGCGGGTTTCACAAAGCTTGATCGTCCGATTAACGCTTTGATATTCTGTGGTGTTGTCAAAAATGAACTGAAATTGAGCATAGAATTGTCTTGATCAGAACCACAGAATACAAATATATCATCAGAACAATCACGTTAATCAGAGCTTTGTGAAACCCGCTATATATCTACGGAATCTTTGGGTGGATTCCTCCACCCATTCTCGAATTCAGCCTTACGATCGACCGTGATGACAGCCGAAACCAATGATCTAATAATAATAGCATTGTTTGAGGAGAACAATGATAACAGTATATATTATTAGACCATTGGCCGAAACCATTGTATAAAGACAACAATGTTGTCTTTATACAATGCCGAAACATATCGAATTATTTTTTTTATAGGTCTAAAACTCCACATACATAGAATAAGAAAAACATAATAGGCGGTTTCGGAAACTTGATCGAGTTAACACGATTCCTAACCCTGCGTGTTCGTTTACCTGACCTGGGTTATTAACCCCAGTTCGGAAACCTCTGTGTCCTTACTCGATCAGTGATCGAGTTAATCGGATTAGCTACCCACGTTCGGAAACCTTTGGATCTCTTACCCGATCACTTACCCAGATCATCTTTTATAACTCTACTCGGAAAGCAGGGTTGAAAGGTAACCACATGCGCACTAGGTGCTTTTAACAATATCACAGAATAGAAAAGTAATACTTCTCCATTTTTAGACAATAATAAGAGAACCACGGTATAAATACCACCGTATAACATCACAGACCTGTGATATAATTGAATTTTGTGAATAATAAGCCAATCAGAGTCGACATCCAAATTAGCCTGTTCAGCGCTGAAAATTCAAATACCATTCAAACTCAAAAGAGTTTGCATTGAAGATTATGAAGGTGATATAATGAAATATTCATGAAACGGTGAAAGAAAACTGATTTCTTCCGCGAATTCATCATTCCATGAAAGATTCGATAGATTCACTTGTCTTTGGAAAACACCATAGTTTCACTTCTGTAGGTCTACAAAATTTTAGAAGAGCACTCAAGTGTAGTCAGGAACTTCAAGGCGCTCATTCGCTTTACATCTTTAAAAATAAATTTTGTAATATCCTCATCATACGGTCCTCAAGAAATTTTGCACCAAGCTGTAATTTTTCAACCAAGTGCTCGATTTCAATTCGATCTGTTCTTTTTGGAAATAGTAGGTATTGGTGAAATAAAATTTGATGGGAAATATCCACAGAACTATCGGGCGGATTTCTCCCATTCATGATTGAAACCTTTGCAATGGAGCCAGAAACCTGCCCTACAAATATCGTTTAAGTTTTTCTTTTCAGAAAGCTTTATCATCAGTACCTACCTTTAAATTTTTTTTCTAGTTATCTGATCCACGTGAAATTTTGCACAAGTTTCAACTTCGAAATCTTTCAACTTTCAACAAGTTTGAACTCAATTAGATCATTATTTTCCGAAATATGTCAATTGTGAGAAAAAGTCTTTACAGTTTTTAGGAAATTTTTCTGAAGACACAATCGCATCAACAACCTTACAATTAATTTTCAAGTTTCATCACCATCGGATCAATAGTATTTGAGTTATCGAGGAAATATCATCAAAATGTCAAAATCTTCTCTTTATTTCCAGAAATGAATGTCCGACGGAGCTTTGCTCTGATACATTATTCTCAAATGTCGACGTCATGCATCAGAAAAAATTTCTATTATAATTATATGTAATATACAAATAATACAATCAATTATTAACTATACAATATTGAAATTTACATCAACAAGAATAGACTGCTTACTTATTGAACACAAAATCATATAAGAACAGCAGGTTTTATACTCTCTCGTCTGTGTGTGACAACAAAATCCACGAATTGAAAGGCTGTCTGGTTTTGACATACTCACTGCATTGCAAATTTTAGAAATATATAGAGAATATTCACACTCTGAAACAGAACAGGGTTTAGGAATCTGCACCCTCCAAAACAGATGAAATTTGTGGTCTTCAATTCATCATAATGATAAAGAATTATTTTCTTCAATGTGCTTTTGCACATCAGCCTACCTGGCTAATTTACTCTCAATTTTCACATCTAGCAAAATTTCCTGCATCGAATTCATAAAGTGATAAGCCAAAACTGTTCGTTAATTGATTCAGGTTATATTTTGATTCAATCAAAAATCAAAACAAACCATAATCACAGAAGAGATTTTTCTGTATTCTGTGCCGTTATAACCCCGACATGTTCGTTTACTGCCTAACCCGGGTAAGTGATCCGAGGAATCTGACAGGTGATCGAGTAGGTAACCCCGATCAAAGGCGAATTTTGGCGCTGTAACCACAGGTAACCATAGTTAGTAGTTACCCGTGACGTCATAGTCACGTAGTTACTTCTGTGTGCCAACTTCAAAGAGAACCTCACTTTTTTTTCTTACTGTCTGTCAACTCCAAAGAAAACTTCGATACTATCTTGTATCGGAAGACTTCTTTTATTTAGAAGAATGGAAATTATTTCCATTTTTATCAAACAAGCGTGCAAAAACAATAATAAAAAACCTGCCAGATGTTTCAAAAATGAACATTAAAAATTGCGTAGAATTCTCGACTTCGTTGGAAATTAATTTATCGTTATCGGGAAAGAAGTCAAATAAATTAATAAGGACTACAAGTGTATTCTTTATTGATATTTCCTAGCTTTCGTTCCTACTTTTGGAACTTCTTCAGGGCCTGAAAACGAAATTATGTCACTTGAAATGAGCATTCACTTATAGAAGTGCTAAAAAAACTCACATTCAATGTGAATTTTGAATACATAGGACCAGTTACTATCTACCATATAATTTAATATGTTTCATCAATAGCTGCAACTTCTGAACCATAATTGGTTCCACAATAGCAATTATCAATTAAAATTTCTTGCACTTTCTTTTTAAAATCTAAAAACAACAACTAATACAAGCTTAAATGCAATCTAAAAAAATTTTTGCACCTGTACAAAACGACAGGAGGAGTGACTTCTTTCGCGATAACGATATATGAACATTAAAAATATTTGAAACTTTCATAGAATATGACTCCCAATTATTTTCATTTTCGAATCTATGTTCATAAACTCATTCCATTTCACTCTTTCGAAAGAGATAGAACTACATACCACACGAGTAACCCTGCTCAAGAGGAAGGTTACGCGGTATGGTATGCGTGACGTCATCAATACGTCATAGTTACATAGTTAGCTCCGCGAAAATGTGGTAACCCTAGTACATGTAACCACAATCTGTAGTAAGCTGTGGTTACAGCGCCAAAATTCGCCTCAAGTTTCCGAAACCGCCTTATGAAAACTCTGACATTAGTAATATCTGTCAATTGCTGTCAACTTTTCTTGTTCGAACTTTTGACGATTCGCTATTACAATAGACAAGATATACTGGCTTATACACATGATAAAGTATAAAGTTTCAACCTTCTGCTTTCCATCTACATACTGGACGTAATATGAATATAATATGCAAATTTTACTTCCTTCTCACAGTATTGGTGTGGCAGTGCCAATGTTTTTCTCAAGGAAGCAATTGGTTATTCAATTTTACAACGGTTGATACAGTATGTATTTATCGCTTAATTTCTGATTTTAGTAGCTACATGGCTCCCTGGGACACAGAAGCACTAATCAAAGAGAACTCTCAGGTTGTGTTTCATGCACCGGGGTAGCTGTCGAGCTACCTACAAAGCCAGAAAGAAAGCGCCTACTATGGATATGAAAGTTTCATTGTAATTGCCTGCATACAGTATATTTATTTTCAGGGTTATAATCTATATAATTTACCACAGAGTCTATATAAAGGAGCACAAACTTTCGTACAGAGTAAGGATTGCAATAATAATAAGAGAAAATATGTTATTCTGATTTCTTCATTATTTGGTGATTTCAGTTATTTGTGAACCTCCCCACAATAGCGACACTAGTATCAGCTTGGAAATAGCCATCGTACCATTAGCTTGTTGGGATTATGCTGATGCAGTCAAACAAGCACAGGAGGTATTCAATAATTTTTATTTGACCATTACAAAATACATTTACAAATGATATATATACTACAGTAATCCACTTCAACACAAATGCACCTAGATGCTATCATCGGTAATCTTTGGATTTCGACAAGTGGAAATCAGAACAGTGTTATTTAGGGACCATCGTTGCCAGATTGTGCGGAAGCCTAGTACTAGATTTGAGTGATAGTATCTTGATTCATTCTAGATGGTTAGTTCTGACTTGAAAATGAAGTACATAAAATTAATTAATGATCTAGTAATGTCATGAAATCTGCCGTGGGTTAGGTTAGTATAGTTTATGACATTGCGAGTCCAAATCAAAAGAAATTTAATTTTGGGATGGGGAACTTGAATTCCGTCTTCTGATTTGTTTAGGTCCTAGGTGAGGTTAGTTAAATTCAGGACAGTATCAATCCAAATCGTAAAATAAAATAATGGCGTCCCATAATTGAAAAACATACCACCTCTATCTCTGCTTCAAAAAAAATAGTGCAGAATTGCCCTTACTTATTCAGACATATTCCTTTTACGTTCAATGTACTTCTCAACGCATATTCTATACAACTCACGATACAATTTTCGTATTTGTATCATGATACAACTTATATAGAGGAAACCGAATTTTAAATAACGATATCCAGTGGCATCGGATTTATTTTACAGTCTGGCAACGTGGCTCCCTAAATGACGCTGTTGGAGCATGCGCAGAGCTTGTTTTGATCTTCACTTGTCGAAACCCAAAGATTACCCTATCATCTATATATACACTCATATTCCAGTCATTCACTCTCAAATAGTTGTATCTAAACTATATACAATCAATTGGAATTGTGAAGCATTTTCATTAATAAATTTTTTGCATAGTTTCCTAAAATTAAACTTGTTGCTAGCTTTTACCTCTAATGGCAACTTGTTGTATGTCTTTCCTCCGATATAACTTATATATTTCAAAATTAGATTGTTATTACTCACAGGAATCTGAATATTTTTATTCCTGTTACCACGGGTGAAGTAATTGTGTTCTACATAGTGCTGTATTGTTTTGTGACCATGGATGTATGAACATATTTCCAACATATACAATGACCTTACACTACCTATCTTAGCAGAAAACAGCCAATCTGTGGGATAAAGTCTATTTTTCTTAAACATTATCTTTAATATCTATATATATATATATATCGCGGGGTTCCTCATCCTCTGAAGCATCCCGCATTTCGGACTTCACCTGTTCCTTCTTTAAAATATACTTTTTTATTATATTCAGTTTATATAAGCTTTTTCAGACAAACCACTCTACACATTAGTCATCCAGCTCTTTTTTTATTGTACCTTTTGACCTTCACAGTATATTCCTCAGTATAGGTATGCAGAAATTTCTTGTATATAGATAAAAAGTTTTTTGTTTCTATTTCGGGGTTACCTTCGTTTACAACAGTTCACCAATCCGCTCTCCGTAATACCTTCCTAAATTTTGTTATTCAGATTCGTTCTCACTACAGTTAGATCATATGCTTTATTTCATTCTTTTCTTCTGACCAACGCAGAGGATGACTGGATTGTGATCAGTTATATCCCCCTCAAGATTACCAGGAGTCATGAATAAATCATTTGATTTCAACTTCTGCTTTACAAATATGTGGTCCAAACAAATGTTAGAGATTGATCTAGTAGTAGAATTAATACAAGACTGGTATTGTGAGAGTTCAATACAGCTAGATAGGCAGCCACACTATTGCTACCATCATCTGAGAAACTTATATTCTCGTTGGCCGAAAAAAATATCAGCATCACATGTTGCAGAAGTTTCAAGAAATGACCGCAGGTCACTAATAAAAGCTGTTTGTGATGTGGGAGGTGGCTTGTAAACTGCATTCAAACAGAACAATATATAATACTATCCTACTCAGTGTGGCCCTTGAATTATGCAGTTGATTAATCGTGAAATCCACCTGAATGCCATCTCTCACATAAAGAATCACACCATTGTTTCTATTGTAACTTGCCTTATAATAAAAACATTGATACCATGGTATATTACAATTAGTGGTTGATACAAGCTGAAATGTTTCACTCAAAGCCAAAACATCGAAGTCTCTCAATTTAGATGATTCAATGAAATTATCAATGTTTGTGTGGATACTTCTCATGTTTACATGCATTATTCTCAAACAATAACCCTTATTATTTGAAAGCTCATGAACTCTCTCACCATCCATCACACCCAATATGTTCCTCATGTTTGAATCCTTGAAATTTGAAGCACCTTTTTACTATTTATTACATTTTAATCTACAAATCAACTAATAGTTGTTCTCGCAGATGTAAGATATTATACATTTAATGAATTTTGAATAATTCTCACACAACCTTAAGGATAAAGGTAAACAGTTGTATTGCCTCACACTTGCATACACAGGAGATCTTCTGCTCAGTTCGGTATTTACTTTTTTAGACGAAATTTATCCCTATTTCTTGTATCGTGTTGATGCAACTATCCAGATCTCTCGAACAGTACACCATTTTTGAAGAGTCCGTTTTTCATTTTGTGTACTCATTTGTACTGGTTTAGAATGAGTAATCTGTCGAATTCCATCAATTGAGAGTCCTTGTATAACACAGTTGATGGTGTATCGTAGGGGAATCTGTATAGGGCTCTTATGGCTTTCTTCTGCAGCACATGTACTCGTTTCAAATTGGTTTTGGAAGTATTCCCCCATATAACACACATGTAATTTAGCATGGACTGAACATGTGCTGAGTAGAGGAGTTTTCTACATTCATCTGTGATGAGATCTCTTACTCTCCTAAATGCACCAATGAGGCATCCAAGCTTTTCCACAATTTTTTCAATATGAAGATCCCACTTCAGATTTTCTGTTATATACAGCCCTAAGTACTTGACATGATCAACTTGCTTCAACAACGCATTGTTGACTAACAAACTAACAGCTCCAGTTTTTCTTTGACTAGGCTTGAAGTGGATGAATACAGTCTTTTCTTTATTGAGTACCAGTTTGTTGTTTCTCAACCATAAATCAAACAATTTTAAATCCTGATTAATATCCTCCTGTAATTTATTCAGGTCTTTTCCGCTGTATAGTAAGACCATATCATCCGCGAACATCAAGAATTTACCCCTCAATCCAGCAGCTGATAGACTCTCTGTATAAATCAAGAACAGTAGAGGCCCGAGTACACTACCCTGGGGAACTCCACATATAGTTTTTAATTTTCCATTCTTACTGCCATCAAGGGAAACATATTGTCGGCGGTTCGTCCGATAGGACTTGAGTAGTCTGTAACCTGGACCCTGTATACCAATTTTTTAAAGCTTTTTCAATAATATTTTGATATCGTATGGTATCAAAAGCTCTGCTCAGGTCAACAAATACTGCCAACATGTGCTCACCCAAATCTAGTTTTTGTGTTAGATGTTCAATCAGCTCTATAGCTGCACCCTCAGTAGAGCTCTTTTCCTGAAACCTGTACTGACTTGAGGAAATATTGAAAAAATTCAATAGTCTTTTTTTATTATTTTTTCTATTATTTTTGAAAATATTGGGGTGATCGATATAGGCCTATGATTGTCGGGCTCAGTTCTTTTGCCTTTTTTGAATATTGGTATTACTTCAGAAAATTTGCAACTATCGATTCCTTTCTTCTAATTTTTCCATTGGTTTGTTTCCTGTATGCCCAGGAATTTTTATTCTGGGAAGTATTTTAGTAGACAGTTCAACATGATATTTTTCTCCCAATTTAAGCTCAGCCTCCTTCTTAAATTGCTGTATTTCTTTGTCTGAATCACACTTCACCACAAGACTGCCCCTCTTTGTTTCCGATATATATCTTATTCAGATCTTCATTTTTGCTGGATCTATTTTGGCCTGAATTTGGTTTCTGCTGTTTAATATATTTAGTTTGAAGCAAATTAAGCATAATAGTAAAATGAAGAATGTTCATTTCTGTAGTAGGAGAAAGTATTATTTTAGCTTCCAAATAGTATAATAGTTCTTAATGGTGTATTTAAACATTAATCAATTTTACTTTGTGAAATATTCATGAATTCCATCACTGGAGTATTCTCCAACTCGACCCTTTGGATATGACTTTTGGCTAATTATTTATTTTTGTATTTTATCACTTATTCAGTCTATCTAGTGATACATATACGAAGAATGTATTTCAGCGCTATTAGATTTCTTCATAAAATTGCAATGTAATAAACAACAGGAATAAGTAATTATTGATAATATTTATGCTAATTTACACATTGACTCAACAAAACAACGCGGCTGAACACATCAGACGTCAATAGTTGTTGACATAATATGTTACTATTTCGAATACATATGTCATGAGACAAAAATCTCCAGTGAAAGTATAACTATACTGAATTATTCCATCCAAAAGTCAAGCAGAACACTGCTTGAATTTCACAGTTCTTCAAAATTATCTTTGGACCCATTTGCCTCTGGGGTGTCTAGAGGGTTAAAACAATAGCAGTAATTGTAAGACATTTCCTTTTATCAATATTTCAAAAAACAAATTTTTTTCAGCTCATCAGATCCAGTCAGTTCAGCAACAGCACCTTAATCTTCAAACTCAGTAAGACATTTAAATGTGACGATCATATCATAATTGATGGTGCCGCTCTCGATCAAGATGAGAAATCTCTACACAAAACTTTACAACCAGTGTACACAATACCACATGACGGATTCTATATAATATCTTTCCAAGTAGCTTCAAATACTACAGGAGCTCGATTGAATCTCCACTTGGAAATGAGAAGTACTTATGGTTACCTTTCAGCTGCAGATTGGCCTTTACTACCCTTCTATGGATTTATGTGTGTTTTTTATGTATTTCTGGGAGTAATGTGGTTAATATTCTCATTTCTGCAATGGAGGGATCTTTTAAGAGTGCAGTTCTGGATAGGTGGTGTCATATTGCTTGGAATGCTAGAGAAAGCTACATTCTATGCAGAATACCAAAGTATTAACAATACGGGATTGCGTGTTCAAGGGGCAATGCTCTTTGCAGAATGGGTGTCCTGTGCCAAACGTACCCTAGCTAGAATGTTAGTTATTATTGTTAGTTTAGGTTTTGGGATAGTAAAACCTAGACTTGGAGCTACACTTCATAGGGTTGTAGGTGTAGGTTTGCTGTATTTTTTCCTTGCTTGTTCAGAAGCATATCTGAGAATTGTACATCCTAAAAATGATCAAAGAGATCTGCTTGTTGCTTCTGTCCCTCTGGCAGTTCTTGATTCCGCAATATGCTGGTGGATTTTCAGTGCTCTAGTCAATACTACTCGTACTTTGAAATTACGCCGTAATGAAGTTAAATTGTCGTTATACAGGCATTTTACCAATACATTAATTTTTTCACTTGTGGCTTCAGTTATTTTCATGTTATATTCTATAAAAACTCATAGATTGGTTAGTTGTTTATCTGTTTGGAAAGATTTATGGCTTGATGAAGCTTATTGGCATATCTTATTTTCCTCTATATTACTTGTTATTATGATCTTATGGCGTCCTACTAATAACAATCAAAGATATGCATTTGTACCTTTGCTTGATACAGAAGATGATGAGGAAGAAGCACAGTTAGTAAATGATGCTTATGGAGTAAAAGTACGAGTACATCATAATTCGAACAAAAATATACCAAAGCGGGAGAAATCAGTTGAAGATGATTTGCAGTGGTTACAGGAACACATTAAAAGTGAACCAACTCTATCCATTCTTGACTCTGATGAGGAGATAGTAAATACAAGATTTGAAGTTTCAAAAATGCAGTGATTCGGTCACTTAATTCGTATTATTTTTCATTACTTATAGCTTAAAGCTTTTTAAGGATTTATTGAATGTGTACATATTTATTACAATCATTTGTTGAATATAAACCTTCAAATGATATTCTTAATATTCTGAAAATGAACATTACCTTTGATGTATCAAGTGATAGTGACACTTTAATTTTTGGATATGAAATTAGAGTATTTATTTTATTTATTTATTGAATCTAATGTTCCTTACTCGAGTATTGTTTTTGTTTTAAAATTGCACAATTGCGGTAATAGTATTTAAGTTTTAATATGAAGTTTCTGTATATTTTGAAATATCTATCTTTTTTCCAATATTCTCTGTTTACAAGTGAAGAATTGAAACATTAATTCTTTTCACAAAATACATCAATAGTTTATGCCATAAGTTTCATTTTCATTCCTTTAGCCTTAAAAAAATAATTCAATTTAAGTTAGTTACTGTTCTATCTCGAAGGTGGTCTCTATACAAAAAAAATCAAAATCTTGTACCTATATTTCGAAAATGAAGTATTCTGACAATTTACTGAATACATGTCGACCAGATATTTGGCCTAGCACAATAACTTCCAAAAGAAATAACTTAGAAATTATATTTGTAAAGTAGGTTTGGACCTAAATTGTGATTAGATCGAATTGAAATCCAATACTTTATCGAAAAATTGCAGTTCGAAGGTTCATACAGAATATCATGAGGATAATATGATCAGAAGATCACAATATATGAAGATTTGAAAGAAAAAAAAATTGAATTTTTTTTTTTCCATATTGTTGCAATAACACGAAATTTTCGACGAAGTTGCCCACCAGCATTTTTCAACTAGCTGCCAAGTTTAATCATGACTGGATTAGTATTTTTTAAGTTATACCGGAAAAAACAATAATATTGGGGAAAAAAACCAAGAAATTTAACATTTGTTTTCCCAATATCTCCAGAAATTATGGTGTATCAAAATGAAATTTGTTACTGCTGTAGAATATGACTTTAAATTTATGAGCAGAAGTGTTTTTCGGATTTACAGTTTCCTAAAAACATTTTTTTTCAAAATTTACCGATAAACTTCGTGAAAAGTTTAACGTTGTTATGCTTCAACTAACTGCCAAGTTTCAATTCAATCGCTTAAGTAGTACCTGAAATATCAGGGAATTAATCTCAAAATTTGGAAGAACTATAACTCCGAAACCATTCGATCGATTTGTCCTATTAACGAACTTAACCATCGCATTTTGAAATGCAACCAACACTGAAAGTCGATAAGATTTTCCACCCGTAATCTTGCATACGGTCGGCCGAACAGAGTCGATTTTGACACCGAATTCGTCATTAGTGAGTCCAACCATTGTATACCATTTATACAATGGTCCAACCTAGTTGTTTGAGATCATTTTCGAGAAAATATTCGAAGCTTCAGACTTCTGGACAAAACGATTGTACGTTGTTTCCCAGAACATGCGCGCAAAAACATGAAAATTTGATATTGCGTGTTCCATACAAGAGACCTGTTGGAAATGTTGACTTTTAGCGTCATACAATATTTCTTGGGGATTAATTATACAGTTTTGGAAGATATCGATAAAATTATAATTATCTGGAAGCATAGCAGTTTTGAATGATGGCGGGTCTATCGATATTAATTAAGGGCACAAAAGCTTGTACTTGCAAGTCAGAGATTTTATCGAATAATCTTTTTAAATGGTCATGCAGTTGTGTACTCAGGACGTTTTAATATGAGGATTTTTTTCCGAACATGGAATGAATAGTTTTTAATTGATTATTATATGGACTAATTATATAGACTTTTATCAAAGAAACTTCTAATATCTCAAGTATTATGGCTTCCATAATAAGTAGAAAAATATTAATCAGGATCAATTAATTTAGAATACTTCTTTTGAAAGCGAGGAAACTATTTCAACGGTCCTGAAATGAGAATGTGGTATGTTTATTCAATAAAGACTAAAGAATGGTAGATTTCATTATTTCTTGATCCTTAGATAATTCAGGAGAAAATCATTATTTATAAGAGTGATTGTAAAATTTGGTTTGCATTAATTCTTAGTCAGATTGATTCAAAATTAACATCCTATGATGGAAAATCTTAATCCTGGGATAGTTGCATGATATACTAGAACATGGGTAGTCGCGTTGGTCTCAGAGGAATCTACTTATCAGACCATAATTACATGGCGGAAAGAGTTGGGACAATAAATAAATACATGTAGGTAAGGTTAACCATACGATGAAATGTCTAAGCAAAAAGCAAGTTCAATATTGCTAATTTCTACGAATATATCAAGGAATTTGAAAATGGCGTTTTTCAGTAACAACATTACTTTTATTCAATCACATACAGAAAAATCGAAGTCGAATAATGAAAAGACTAAAAATAACGAAAACGGTACCCTTTTGCATTGTAAAAAATGGTCAAATATACATTTCAAGTAAGCGAAGATCGTTCATTTGACATTACTTGGAAATGTCTTTTTTTGGCTCTCAAGACGTTCACTTTATATGATTTTCTACTAATCTACGAACGAAAATATGGAGCTGTGAATTTTCTTTTCACTATCGAATATAATCTACCCTGAATCACTGTTGTCAAGCTGCTCTTTTACGCAATCAAGCTCTTTTTCATCTGAATGTTGGTCGTTTGCAATTTCTTGCTACGCTTTTTTCGTTTAAATTTTCAAGCATTTTCTCTAATCGCGCCTGTCTTTTTCCTGAGACCACATTACTGAAGAATAGTATTGTTACTTTCTTATACGTAATACACAACAAAAAGACGTGAATCTGACCTTATAATTGAACGAGAACTATGTAAAAAATGGAAAGAGATTAGTTGTGTCAGTCTACCACATCGAAAGATGAAATATTTCGTCATAGTGATGGGACGAGTCATCAATTTCTCAACTCGATCTACTCAAGTTGAAATGATGGCCAACTAGACTCGGTGCTTATTTTCCGCGGCTGGCGTTCGCCTTCGTATTGGGCCTCGACACTGAATCGTTCGCTGGCTCGATGTCGATCTTCTCGGAGTGAGTAGAAAAAAAAATTGGAAAAAATTGTAGAATCGGGACTCGGAAGTTAGAACTTTTTTGGGTCTCGCTAACAGCTGGCTCACACTCTAGTCTTAAATCAATCCCTTCACGACGCAAATATATTTTCGTTTATAGGCAGTAAATTTTAATTCATCTGTAATACACCAACGCTCTGTTGCGATCGATCCAGACTGAACTGAAATACAACTGAATCGAGCAGATCGAACTATTGCCGACTGCGACTGCCGATCCGCCAAACAATTCGAACTGTATCGATCGACATCGACGATTCACGAAATCGTGATTTCTACGTATCGAGTCCGGTGCTAAACTCTAGATCCGAATTGCTTTCGAGTTCATTCAAAAGCAAGTCGAGCTGAATCGTCCATAGCGTAACTTGAGTTAATCGAACTGGATAGCTCGAGTTGCCCATCTCTAAAAGTGATTACTTTGAACGATAAAATCAGTACTACCTTTTGGTTGGAAACCAACAAGTATGAGTAACCTTACTCTTAATTTTGGAATAGTGGTAAATAAAGTTGATGTTTGGTCTCACAGACTAGGCGTGACTAATGGAGGGTTAATCACAGGGTTTGAAAGTTTGAAGTAATGCATGTAAAATCTCTATTTTCATTGGATCACTATTGGTTTTAAGGCTAAGTAACAATAATAATGGCATATTCATTCATTGGAAGTAATTTCATCAGATAATATAGATCTACTTTTGAGTCACCTCAGTTGACTGGTTTTTTGAGGAATTACTGAACTGAAAAGAGAATGAGATGGCATCTGGAGAGCATTTATTCATTCATTTCTTCAAAGATATTATCTCAATGTCTCAAATTAGGAATTTTTCATTCAATAATGTGCTGTTTTCCACAAAGGCAAGCCCTAGTAGGCAGCTCACTCTATACTTTGTCCTTTAACAAAATAGGGATTCTTAAAATGCATATACATGCAATCACAGCTTTCAGTCCTCATATCACAATACATTCAGTTAACCAGTTCAGAACAGTGTTTATGATCTGGTAATTGACAATATATTTATTGCAAACTAAGGACAATGTCTCTTGCTCGTTGGAATTTCACTTGATCGTTCAATTCGATCTCTTCATTTTCTATTATTTTGATTGCCTCAGCAAGAATTTCCTGGTGCACTTTACCTTGAGAATTTTGGAAATACTCCACAACAGTTTCCCAATATTTCTCATCTATTTTACTGGACTCGTATAAATTCTGTGCCAGCCATATCTGCTTCAGTTTTTCGAATTTCCACTCTGATTTATTGTACTTCCAGTTTGACAAATAGTTGAGAGCACACTTTTGAATATTTTTTTGGCTTTCAATTTTGTTAGTCTCCAGCATGTTAAGATATTTCATACGTTTCTTAGCCCGTTTTGATAATGAATTATCTGGTCCAATAGTGGTACTGCAAATTCCGTTTACTGTACCCGCTTCAAGTTCTCCTTGTTCCTCTTCTTCTACTGCAAGTTCTTTTTTCCTTTTGATTTTCTTTGGTTTTACATTCATATTATTTGAAACATTTTCATCATTTTTCAATCCATTATCAGCTACGAATTTATTTTTACGTTTTCTTGATTTTTTCAGTCGGCTTTCAGACTCATCATTTAGCGACTGTTCGTTTACAAGTTTATTGAAGAATGTGTGAGCATCAGTTGATTCTTTCAACAGTAAAGTATTAGCTGTATCTTTGGTCACTATCTCTTCAGAGAATTCAATTCTCTTATTATGACCCCGATTTCTTTTTTTCAAGGATTTTTGTTCAGAATTATTCATCCTGAAATGGAACAAATAATTATTGTTTGAATTAAAATTTTAATTGAAATGTTGAACAAATTGTACTAGTGAGGTTAATTTTTTTCAGCATAGAAGAATGTGCGTTCATCTTTCACACGCTTTCAATATTTGTATTCTGTGCTTTCAACTTGAAGTTTGGCACTCCAGCTACGAATTCCACTTTCTCTTGAAACCACAGAATACAATATATGAAACTGTCTCTAGTCGCATGCATAGACAAGTCGCATGTGATGTTCTGTGCTGAGATAACCTCAATTAAATTAAACCAACATTTTCTTTTCATTCTAACACAAATTTACAAAAATTATAAGCAGCACAAATTTCTGAAAAGAATGTTCAATACCATTAGAACGTGTTTAAAACCTAGAGAGTTCAAGTGGAATAACGGTGAATTTGATGACATCAAGTAAACCAAAAGTTTATTATCAATTTTCTTTTAGTTCTTCGGAGTGTTTCATCTGAAGTTAACAGAGTTCAAAAAATCGACGAAAACAATGCTACAGATGCTGTAGAAAAGAATTTTATATCCTATCGCCATATTTATCCGGAATTCTTACCAGATCCGAATGTAAAGTTTCGAAATGTGATTCGTGAAAAATTAGAGAGAAAGGATATGATTTCTCGTAGAAGTCAAGTTGCCATACCAGAATTTTATGTTGGTGAGTCTGGAGAAAATTTGGGGTGATCAGGGGAAATTTTTCATGTTCAACCCACTCGAAATGAAAATTGCTATTTACCATTTGTATTTACATACAGGGAAAAATGAAAGTCTTTCATCTGAAATAGATTATGATTCCATTGCTGAGAATAGAAATGCTTATCTTTTTTTTTGTTGATCTCGATGTGAATGAAACAAATCTGTATTTTGTATCCTCAGGATCAATACTTGCTGTAACTATTTCTGACCAACATTCTCCTGGTAGGAGTGAAAGATTTGTTGGAATCTGTATCAAGAGAGAAGGTTGTGGATTGAGAGCTAAATTCATATTGAGGAATGTAATTGACAATGAGGTATACATGCGAAGAAATAAAGAATATAATAGTGAGTATATGAGTTCTATTTCAGGGAGTTGAAGTTTTATATGAAATTTATGACCCAACCATACAAAGAATTGAAGTATTGAGACTAGAAAAGAGATTAGATGATGAGTTATTGTATTTGAGAGATTCTTATCCAGAATATAGTACATTTGATGTAAATATGTCTGCAGAATTAATTTCAGATGGTGAGTATTCAATTTTTTGGGTCAACTATTCTCATGATATATTCATTTCAATAATAAACTGTAAACTGAATTCTTATTGATATCTGAAAATTCTACCCTAAAAAGTTTTTTCTTCAAAATAATGATTATTTTCAGATACTCCTGTACCTTTGAACACAACTAAAGTGAAATTGAAACCCAGACCTTGGACACAAAGGTGGGAACGTAAAAATCTACAGGGTGTAGAAAATATAGATTTGCCACAGAAGTTTTGGGATCAAGCAGCAAAGGTGGCCACACCTTGGGAGAAATATGATTTAATGAAAACCTACATGTAAATAGCCTTACAAATTTTTTAAACGTTTGAATATATTTTTTTTTTCTTCATTTCAGGAAAACAATTCCCGAAGAAGAACAAAATGAAATATTTGATGAAATAAAAAACCAATTGCAGAAACTAGAAATAACAAGAAAGAAGTTGAAGAGAAAGCGAACATTTGTGAGGCCTGTGAAGTTAGCTTAACTATAAACAATTATTTTAATGTATCTTCACTATAAAATGACAATATAGTTATTTTATGGAAATAATCTACATTTACTGATACAGTTCTTATTATCCCTATCAATACTTGTGGATTAATCAAACTAATAACTGTATGATGAACATCTGTTAAAGTCATATTCTGGAAACTCCTTCATTAAAGCTGATTCCTTATGAACCGCCAGTTCCAGTTCTTGTGCAGGCACTAACTTTGGACGCATAAGTGCCTTGTTTTCTTTCAATCTCTGAAGTAGGCCGCCATTGTTAATCCATGTTGATTATTTATTTATTATTACTACCTCGTCAAATCAATGTGATATTGCGAATAGAAAATCGATACCGTTTTACCATGTATATGTGCTGGGATGTAAAACTGGTCAGGTCGAATTGCTGTGAGTATAACAATTGCTTAAGATTTCTCCTTCAACAATGGTATAACAATTGTTTCAAGAAAAACAATCAAATTTGGAATTGGATTAGTTTCACAAGAACACTTCTTTTTAATCTCAAAGAAGCATTTATGATTTCATCTTTTAGCTCTTCACTAAATGGCTGAATAACGTCAGATATTAATAGGATGAAAGAACCTTAAGATGTGATACTAATTTGGTCCTGCAGCTGTCCATGCAACAAAAGGAAGGAAAAGAACCAAACAAAAATGATTACCTCCGTTGTTAAAAATATAGATGAGCAAATGATATTCAATAGCTTCTGCTGTTGACATACCTGTCTTCATGAATTTTTATTTCTCATGTTATTAAATATAAACAGCTCGGGGCATATACCACTGATATGGCCTGGGAAACTTGATGATATTTTTGCTAGTGATGAGGAATTTGTAAAACTTGATTTGGAAAGGAAAAAGAATGAGACATGTAAAATCAAGAATTATATTGAGGAGAATGTACCTAAATATCTTATTTTTGTAGCTAAGTTCCATCATTTTAGTGGTGGGCTCATCAGTAAGCCTTATATCATCTTCACTATACATTTTTCTACTTTTCACACCTAATCCACGGAAACATTAAAGTAAGGTTAGAAGTATCCATCCAATCAGTTCGATTGACCTCAGAGTACGATGGATCCGATAAGTGATTGGAAATTCATCGATAAAACTACGTTGAAAATAAGATCGACCTGCTGAAATACATCAGGATTTCTCTGATAAAAATAAAAACGCCTTGATGCATGTACGATTGATCGATTAGATATTTCGATTAGAATAAAAACGCACCTTATGTTAAGTTCGACATTATTCTAGATGGTGAGTCTTCATTATTATAGATTTAACTCTTGAGGTGTATCGATAATTAATTCTATACTATACTAATTAAATAAGGAGTGCATTCGCCATTTTGCGACACTAGACAATCTAACCGCTAGGTTTTTTACAATGCTGTATCTTTAGAACATTTAGAATAGTGATGTTATAATTCGAATTAAAATTAATCCGATTATTGAAATAATCGGCATCATCCGATTATTGAAACTGGAGAATCCGAATGATAAATAACCTGAGTCTGCATTGAACCTAAACTTCAGCTATGCCCTTGATGCAACTCAAAACAATGAATCGCAGAATGAAATATCCTGACGGCCGCAATAACCTGATAATCGGGCTTCTCGGCTACATTCGGATTACGGCACGATACAAATAGTATTTGTTATTTGTAATATCTCATTCTCGAGTACTCTTTTTGGCCAAGAAATGAAATGAAATCTGCTAATCATCACTCGATGTGCTAGTCTGATCAATATATGGAGCCGAAATCAACAAAATATTAATAGGTTAAAAAATAATAATATGTTTATAGTTCATTTGCCGCTTTTTGCAGGAGCACAGCACGGATGCCGATGTTTTACCATTCAAATGATTTTTAATTCGAATGATCATCCGAACGAATAATCGCTGACTGTAATAACCTGACGGCTGCAATAACCTGATGATCGTATCGTATCGGCATCGGGCTGCTCGGCTACACTCGGATTACGGGTTATCTCATTCTCGAGTGCTCTTGTTGGCCAAGAATTCAAGAAATGAAATGAAATCTACTAATCAGCACTCAATGTGCTAGTCTGATCAATATATGGAGCCGAAATCAACAAAATATTAATAGGTTAATAAAAAATGATATGTTTATAGTTCATTCGCCGCTTTTTGCAAGTGCACAGCGCAGATGCAGATGTTTCACCATTCAAATGATTTTTAATTCGAATGATCATCCGATTATTGAAATCATTCGAATGGCCATAATCCGATTATGAACAACACTAATTTAGAATAGGAGAATATATCTCCAAGGAGATTCGATGGCCTACACTAGTTTAAATAGCTAAAGAAATTTCACTTGACCCATAAATATTCACAACATTTTCTTCATAGCCTATAGGCATGGAACAGAGGCCAATGTCGATGGATTTTGAGAAGGATCGGGTACAAAAAAATATTGTGAGGCGAAAAATCTCTACTTATTACTTCCTAGGCATACCAATCAAGATCCCACTGCTGCTTCAGTAGTAGAGAGAAATTCAACTTTGCATTAACTGAATTCCATATTCTTCAATTTTAATGTTGTGTCTCTCTTCTACCTAGAGTCTAGGATCTATGTATTATATAACCTCACTGATAAGAAGCATTGATCATTGTATTCTCTATATTCTCATTTGTTCTATTAGACATAATTTTTTGTCAACTGTAAGAGCTCCTGCGCACTTGTGACATTCTATCACCTTGCGAACTATGCAAGAACTGTCTGGATTATGCGCAATCCCATAATAATAGTAATTTTAATTAATCATAACTTATAATCTCGAAATAAAACAATAATTATTTTTATTAGATAGTGCTAAAACAAAGTCTTAACTAAATATGTAATACATTCGATATACAAATAGTCTATATAATAATTAATTCTCTGAAATCGAATCTCAACAAATAAATAAATCTGACATTAACATCATCACAAAAAGTATCATTTTTTGTTTTAACTCTCCAAGCTTTCACAGCATGATTTACATATAGGTATAGCATTTTGTGCAATCTGTCCTGGAATTTCTTTCTTTGTAATACATCTCATACAGAAGACCTCACCACATTTTCTGCAATAATTCTGAAAACAGCAAATCAGTGAATCTCAACACAGATGTTGAATAAATTCTGCTTAATTAAAATGAAAAATATTCATATATTATAATAATAATAATGATTTATTATAACAAACAGGAAAATTTCCAATTACAGAGTAACAATGGAAAAAATATATACCGATAACCTAAAACAATTTCGAATATTTCCTCCTTTAAACAAAAAAAAAAACAGATCGAAACTCAAAATTTTACACAAGTATATATAAAAACACACTTGAAGCAAGTTTATTAGCACGATTATGTTGGTACGAGGAGTATGCAGATTGAATGCTAGGGGAAACCTCGTTACCATTCTTGGTACAAGGATGTGAATTCGAAAAAACAGAAAACTGTAGACCCCGGTAGGTAATGTTACCTCCCGGCCGGCCAGCTACACGGGAACTTTTCATTCCACTACGACTCTAATGCATTTTCGTAATTTTTATGTTTTCTGGGCAGGCGAACGTAATAAAATTAGATTCATCTTATGGAGAAAAGAAAGAGCAAGAAATAAGCAAATTTTCGTCTCAACTGAAAGGATCAATTCCAAGATAAAATTTTGGGATTTCATACCAGCCAAATAAATTTTTCTGATTTTAATATTTTCGTAATGAGCGGCCAAGAATAAAACCTAGTCTATTTAACAGAGGAATGAAAAATCTATAAATGAACAACTTTTCATTCAGATAGGTTGACTTTGATGGTCCAGCTTGAAGAACCGAATTGTAGGTTCTCATGCTGGCCGAACAGATTTTCGTGGTTTTCATGATTTCCGAATAGGCGGCCAAGAAAACTTTTCAGTTGATAATAAGAGGGTTGAAAGAGATATACATGGTTGATTTTTCGTTCACATAGGTTACCCTTGAGGGGCCCATGTAATACCTGAGGTAGAAATTTTCAAGTTTTCGATCGTAACAATGAAAGAGCTTAATATCCGTGTGAAATATATTTCGAATTGAGATGTCTGGAAAGGGTTGATAAGAAGTCAAAGAAATGAGACGAAGTAGCTTCGAATATTGTTTCGTTTTTTTATTTCAGACGGCCGGATGTCGTGAAAGAGAATATTGTTCTTAGGTCGAGTATCAATTTTCGTGCAGACCGGTATCGAAAGATAAGAGTATATTTTCCAACTAAAGCCCGAGATAATAAAAATGTGGAGTTGAATTTTTGACCAACCTACGTGGAAGAAGTGAAGTTCTCTTTTGAAAAGCTGACTAAGAGAAATGTTTGAGAGGGGTGAAAGCCTCACTTTTTTGGTACGAAAGGCAGGTACATATCGGAGATCGGCGGGAATAGCTCTAGAAAAAAAAGATGTAGAGCGTACCGCGAGAACGGGCGGTCCTTCGGGACAAAATAATGTTAGGAAATTCGAGGGCTGGGTTGATCAATAATAGTTAATAGTAAATTTGAAAAAACCGATTCCTTCCTAGTAGAGTAGCGTTTTTGGTGACAGTGTATTTGCGAGGTTTTTTTGTTGTGGTGAGAAAAGTACGGAACCGATAGATTCGGTTATTAGAGGGTCCGAGCGAGGGACAAGCCGGAAGCTTGTGTGTTTTTTTTGTGTGCCGAGGAGGCTACGGAACCGATGGATTCGGTCATTGTAGAGTCCATTTTAGGGACATGTGGAAATAGCTTGCGGTGAGAGTTTGAGATGAAGGTTGATCTTATGCTTGTTAGGAGGGCCGTTTGAGTTCGCGGCGGAAATAGTGTATTCATGGAATAGAGGTCACTGTCGGAGTTGGTGTATGGTCTTCAGGTACACCTATTGGAATAAGCTTTCTACTAGAAAGGAAAAGGTAAAACGTTATGGAAAATGTAACCCATCGTATTTCGATTTCCTTTCATTTTATTTTTGGTTAGACACAATGAGTTATTATTGATAGGTTTTACTAATGTCTCCTCAGTGAAGAAAATCTGATTCTAAAAGTATATTTGAGAAATTTGTCTGTTGTTATGTTATAAACATGATAGTAAGAAACCTCTCGTTCAATTAATGAATTTTATTGTATTTAAATATCGGTTGAAGTAAGTTTTTGATAAAATTGATCTTTTTGTTTTTATTTCGATGAACACCTCGATCTGTGTAAGTAAGGAAATTTGAATATAGTTTATAAGTGTACTCCATTTGGGTTTTTCTTTCCTGATTTCTTGTTCCTCAGAAAGATATTAAAACAAAAGACTATATCCTAGTGCATAGAGCACGAACTCTCATTCCTTTCGGACAATTTTAGTAGAATAATGTATGTTGAGATGAATTAGTTTCTTTGAGTGAAATTTAATCCTATTATTTTGAACGGTGACAGTTGAAAGATAGAGAAGTCAAAATTCTAGTTTTTCACAAATAGTGACAGTGATTACAGTTTGGATGGTAAGAATAATAATTTGAAAAACAAAAAGTAAAGACCTATTATCGTACTATTACACCCAACTCCATGAACCGAATAGTATGATCCCATGTCGGCTGAACTTACTTTCGTGATTTTCATGTTTTCAGAATGGGTGGTCAAGAAAATTTTTTAGTTGATATTATGCGGGATTGAAAGATCTATGAATGGTTAATTTTTCGTTTACATAGGTTACTTCTGAAGGCCCAGTTTCAAGATCCGAATTGTATGATCCATCTCATTACGGCCGAACAGATTTTCGTGATTTTCATGTTTTTAGAATAGGCGGCCAAGAAAAAACTTAGTTGATATTAGCATTGTATAAAGACAACATAGTAGGTCAACCTCCCTACTAATATCGTTACCCGAAAAAGATACTCGAACTAGATGGCGTCACCGTCGAAAGATACTCGACGTCAATAAGGTCGAGAATCGCATGCTATAGTATCACAGGGCCGGCAGATTAGAGATTCTGAGAATCTTGGTTTTCGGGTAGGCTATAGCCATTTGATATAACGAGTTTAGCCTTTAGTCTGTTTCTTTTCCGTCGCTTGCTGTGAACTACGTATCGTTAATACGATTTTGAAGTTTATGGGCAATATTTTGTAGATTTTGAAGTTCGAACAGGAGGAAATATTTCTTGTTAATCACCTCTAAAATAAAAATTTTAGAATCTTGGATTTCGTGTAGGGAAATACCATTTGATTAAACGAATTTGTCTTCAGTCCATTTATTTTCCATCGCGCACTGTGAACTTCGTATCGTTAATATGATTTTGAAGATTACGGGCAAAATTTTGTAAGTTTCGAAGATTGAAAAATATTTTAGTTTTCGCTAATCACCATTGGAATAAAAAAGTGCTGACTTGAGGTCAGGAAATTTTCCTCATTTAAAATTTTATTTTGTTTTTTCGAAAATACAGATCGAATTAAAATCGAGTAAGTAGTTGATTGAAAAATGACAGCCAGAAGGTTCATACAAGATTTCGTGAGATTCATTATATTATTATAGAAAGATGAATATATGACAAGTATTTAAAAAAAAATTTCTACGCGTTCGTTCTAGGGAACATCAGCGCGTTTAGTGTTTTCTTAAAATGTCTGTAATTTTCGAATTTCGAGCCGAAAATGGTATGAACTACTCTGAACGATTCGGTTGTACTATCTGGAGAAGAATCGGTGGTCAAATTCAATTCTGTCCTCCGGCCGTTCGTCCGTATCTAATGTAACTTATTTCCAAGGAAACGACTGAGCGACTTGAAATTCTCGAATTTTGTTTGTAGTCCAAATATCTCGATTTAATTCGATTATAGGTGAAATCAGCCAGGCGGTTTCGGAATTATGCCCATTAAAAATTTTGGAGTTTTTACGGGCTTGTTCTAGGAAACAGCATGTTATCATTTCGTTACGATGTCTGTAATTTTAGAATTGTTTTCCTCAATATCTCGAAACGTACTAATGCCAGCTGGAATCTCCGAAATTCGTTGAGGAATACCAACTTTCAACTTGGTGCAGAATGTTATGGGTATCCACAGGCTAAGAAATTAAAAAAAAATCTGATTTTTGTTGAAAAATCCCGGGTTTTCGGAGAGTGAATCAGATTAAAATGAAATTTGGCACATACCAATTTTCAGTTCGATCCGTGATTTATTTTCAGGAATGTCAAACTACGTGGCTATTTGAAATTTTAACATAATTTCTTGAAATCTCTGTATGAACTGACGCTAATCAAGTTAAAACTTCATTATTAGTTCGAAAATACCGACTGGTAGAAAACACAAAAAAAATTGTTCTTCGGAGAATTTTTCATATATGTTGCATATATGTTGCAAAAAACTGTTTTTCGAAAAACATTCATTCAGCTGCGATAGAGTTTGCACAGACCTTGAGGTGTTCAAAATTTCAGTTTGATTGGCTATTTATATTCGGAGCTATTAGGAAAAAATATTTCAAATAATTTGCTGAAGCTGATTCGCAAACTTGTTCAAAATTTCTCGATGATCGTTTCATCAGAACAATTCACAGGAAGGAATAATTCCAAAATTTTGTTTTCAAGTATTATATATTTTGCGATCATATTAGATGGTCCTCACGAAATTCTGCAGCAACCTAAACGCTGTCTTTTTGCGCGCATGTTCTAGGGGAACACCGTGCTATCGTTTTATCCAAATGTGTGTAATTCTCAATGATTGAGCCGAAAATGGTCTCAAAGGACTAGGCTGGACTCACTGATGACGAATCCGGTGTCAAAATCGATTCTGAAAGGCCGGCCGTGGACACGATAACTGTGAAACGGAGCCAGCTAGCAACTCGGAACTTGCAGGGTAGTTCGCGCATCGGAATGCCGCAGTTAAGTTCGTTGATGGGCCAAATCGGCCAAACAGTTTCGGAGTAATAGCCCTTTGAAATTTTGAGGTTATTTCCCTCATATTTCAGAAACTACTGGAGCAATTAGATTGGAACTTGGCAGTTAGTTGAAGCATAACAACGCGCAACTTTAAGCAGAATTCCGTTGAAATCATAAGCTCACTCAATTAAAAAAAAAAAAATTCCAAATTTTTTTCGAATTTTTTTTTCCGAAACTTTCGTTCATATTCGAGAACAACTTTAGTCATACCTTGAACTCCAAATTTTCAGCAGTGTATCAAATTTCAGTTCGATACAATCATAATTTTTTGAGATATTGGGAAAAAATATGTCGATTTTCGTGGTTTTCCTCTCGATATCGTTGTTTTTTTCGGTATAACTCAAGAAATACTTATTCTATCGTGATAAAACTTCGCAGCTAGTTTGAAGATGCTGGAAGACAACCTTGTGCAGAATTTCGTGATGATCGTATCATTAGAACAATTTTAAAAAAATTTCAAATGATTTTTCTGTACGTACTAGATTTCAATTCGATCTGATCTGTTTTTTTGAAAATATTGAGACAATAAAATTTTGAATGGGTATATCTGTGGAATCATTTGGTGGATTTTACCCATTCACGAATTCGGCCTTTGTAATTAAGGTCCAAACCTTCTCTACCAATATCGAGTTTCTAAGTTGTTTCTTCCGGAAGTTATTGTGTTTACGGTTGGCCGTTAGGCTTAGAAACTCGACATTTGTAGAGAAGGTTTGGGGCTTAATTACGAAGGTCGAATTCGTGAATGGGCAAAATCCGCCCAATGATTCCGTAGATAGACCCATTCAAAATTTTTTTCCCAATATTTCCAAAAATACCGATTAGATCGAATTGAAATCCAGTACTTAATCGAAAAAAACCTAGAAAAGCACTGCCGTGAAGGCAGCAGCGTTTGCACGCTTCTCCAAATTTCTCACCAAAGCAGGCATCTACATTGAACATGCGTGCAAAAGCTGCTGCCTTCACGGCAGAGCTTTTCTAGGTTTTTTCAATCAAGTACTTGATGTCGATTCGAGCCAATCTGTATATCGGGAAAATAAAAATTTTCCTTCTTAAGTGAACTCCTGACAACCTTTAAGTAAATTCTATCGGTAGTTATTGCGTTTACGATCGGTGTTCAGCAGAGCCTTAAACACAAAATTTTGAGTTCCGATACTTATCTATAGATAAGAGTAGGCTTAGAGGTTAATTACGAAGTAGATTTCATGCGAATGGGTAAAATCCACCTTATGTTTCGTAGACATTCTTATTCAAATTGTTATTTTCTCGATATTTCCTGAAGTACACACATCGGATCGAATTGAAATCTAGTATTGGATTGAAAAATGATAGCTTGAAGGTACATGAAGAATTTTGTGTGGAATAGATGAAAAGAATAACGTCAAATCTTTCCATCAGTGAGTCAAAAATCTTGAAAATTAGAATAATTTCTTTGGAATTTGGTTTAAACCTCTAAATTAACATTCGACAACTGCGTCGGCTTGTTCCGATATATATTTTCAGGATATTAGACAAAAATTATTCTTATTGAACAAGCGCCTGAAAGCTTGGTCTGACGAAAAGATCCTCACGAAATTTCGCATAATTTTACGCATTTGCCGTTTCATTATGATATGATCAGTTTTTTTGAATATATTTTGGAAATAAACAAGAATACCGAGGAATATGAATATTTTTTTTCCATATCTCCGAAAATAGGGTAACACCAAATTTCAATAAAATCATTGAAATTTTCAAGTTTTTTTTCACTTATTCAAAATGATCGAAAAATACCGATGCCACGATGTCGTATTCATTCAAATAAATATCATGTGACAAAGTTTCATTTATACGTGAAAGACAATGAAAAATTCACCATGTGAACTATTCCGAATTAATATTTCCAAGAAATATTGGACCGAAAAGCAATTCAGAGCGATTGCTGTTATAACAAAGAAGGATGGAAGGGCTTTTTCTAATTACATTTACTAGGCTTACATAATAAATAAACCCGTTTTAAGTACGTGCACGTGCGCTCAACGCCCCTGTTTGTCAGATCCCCGGGAATCAGAGAATTATCCTTCTGACTTGAACGAACATCAGATCTTTCCACAATGACTTAACTTAGGTAACATAAGTGGACCGAAACACCTTACTCAGCAGGTATTGGACGCATGATATTTCTAATGGGGATGATTGAGGAAATCTAGAATATCTATAAGAAAAATTGGCAGTTTCGATCTGTGAAGAGAGAATTACTATTATTTCTGTTTGATGTGGAAAGAACAAGCCGTATAGAATATAAGGCACCATCTATCTGTTTTATTTTTGACATATTTATCGTCGGTAAATTAATTATTTCGGAAAGGCCGAAGTCAAGAAATTATAGAAGAAAATCGATAAAATCACTAAAAAGTAAAATACAAATACTTGGAAATGTTAATGAATAATAATAATAATAATAATAATAATAATAATAATAATAATATTTATTTTCATGATCAAAATTTACATTCTGAAACGAAAACAGGTCAAACATAACAAAAAGACGAAAATCGTGCACTACTTAACTACTTGAGTAACATATAGTTACGCTTACACAAGAAAATTATAGTTTAAATAATCATCTATACAATATGGTTCTAAATCAATCAGAAGATTTCGAACAATTTTTTTAAAGTGTTTCATTTCCGTTATATTTTGAAGATTTTTGGGTAATTTATTGAACAAAATAAGGCACATGTATTCGACGTTTCTCTGTGTTAGAGTGAGAGAGAATTTTGGGAGGTGGAATGAATGGATTCGTCTGGTCATATTCAAATTTTGATATTTTTGAAAATAATGCAGGTTACTCTTCAGAAACACAAGACAACGAAATATGTATAAATATATAATATAGTTTGAGTAATATAGTCCAAGAGTTGTGGCTAAATAATTGCTTGCACGAATGTATCCTTAACCCACTATCTGTACAGAACATATCCTCAAGCCATCCCTGGATTTTCTTATGCTTTTCAAATGAATTTATGACGAGGGCGCCTCTGTACGGGCTCTTATTTCAGAGATTTCAAATATTTTCGCTAGATGTCGCTTGAAAACGTATGAAATCGTTTTTCCATGGGGTTGTCCTACTATGTTGTCTTTATACAATGATATTAGGCAGGACGAAAATCTGTTCGGTCGGCATGAGATCATAAAATTGGGATCTTGGAGCTAGGCTCTTAGGGGTAACTTATGTGAACGAAAAATCAACCATGTATAGCTCTTTCAATCCTGCATGATATAACTGAAAATTTTTTTGGCCGCCTATTCGGAAAGCATGAAAATCGCGAAAATCTGTTTGGCCAGTAGAAAAACCTACAGATCGGTCCTTGAAGCTGGACCATCAGAGTCAACCTATCTGAATGAAAAATTGTTTATATATAGACTTTTTACTCCTCTATTGAATAGACTAGGCTCAATTTTTACCCTCTCATTAAGAAAATATAAAATCACAAAGATCTTTTTGGCCGGCATGAAATCCTTACGTCCTATCTGGGAATTGATCCTCACAGTTAAGATATGTGAACAAAAAAATGTCTATTCCTTGCTCTTTCATCCCACTAACGGAGGAACCTAATTTTATTACGTTTACCAGTTCAGATAATATAAAAATTACGAAAGTGCGTAGGACCGTGGTGGAATAAAAGTTCCCGTGGAGCTGGCTGGCCAGGAGCTAACATTACCGGAGTAAACTGCAGTCTATCCTTCCGCTAAGGAGCTTCTTAACAAACTTTGCGCACTGTTGGTTCTGACGTGCTTTAGCAGAGATTCTCAACTCTCATGATAACTGAAAGGTCAGCATCACGCTTGGAATACCTACCTGTTCTTCCGAACATAACATATTTAAGAAACTTCCTCTGAATTCGCTCAATCGGTGTTACATGCGAACCATATATTGTAAACGCTTCTGAGAGCAGAAAGATCATTGAATTCCTTACAGCTTCTAGACTCGAATCCCCGTAATCTATAACAAGAGGCACAAATCTCTCCAAAGTGTGGAATAAAGCTCAACTCACTGTTAAATAGAACTCAAAGGTCACGAAAGCGGTCTTCAGCAGCAATCAGATGGTCACCAACATAATAATCGAAGGAAAGGGGCTGTGTACTTCTTGTGTGAGTTACCTAAAGCACTTCTTCAGATGCAAACTCCAGACACGACTGAAGACGTAAAAAATCAGTAACCTGATATAGTTTCAAATATAGCTTCAAAGCATCCGCATAGACCAAAGCCTTGCAACCAAGAAAGCACAGAAGATCATTTTTAAAGATAATAAACGATAATAGATCTCGATCAGATCCTTGAGGAACGCCAGTCCTGAGCTCACATTCGAAAGATTTGTAGCCATTATAAAATACATAATTCCTTTTTCCCCTCGAATAAGAATTCATCAGTCTCAGAAAAGAAGGAGTGAAGCCAAACGATGCAAGTTTATTCGAGAGCACTGAGCGATTAATAGTATCGAAAGCACGTGAGAAATTCACCTGATCTGCATCATCGAGAGTTCAGCAAGATTTTGTGATAACGTTGCCAGGCTAGTTATTGTTGACTTACCTCGTATAAAACCATGCTGACTTGCGGATGAATCGGGCTTAACATGATGGTAAATAGTGGGATAGAATACCTCTCCACACACCTTGGCAAAATTTGGTAGCACAGAAAAAGTTCAATAGTTCTGCATAAAAAATGAATCACCTCTTTTGAAAATGGGTACAACCCAAGCTTTTTTCCATTTATTGATGAAGGTAGAAGTTCCAAGGCTTATGGTAAAAATACAATGGGGGGGGAGGGGAGGCTGGCAAGGGCTGAACTGCATCTTCGTAGGAGCAATGAGGGGATCTTGAAACTTCAGTAAACCACAGAGGAAAACTACGCCGCTCAGACGAATAAGTCGTTTAAGGACCAAGTTCATGGAAAATCTCGAACAGTTTGACGTAAAAGTAATCCAAAGCATCATTAAGACATGTAAATGTTTCTAAGATACTCCCCAATCGACAGAATCAATCGATGAACACCAGGATGAAAAATCAGACCTACTGAAACTGAACCTTGTATTCTTATGCAGTGGAAATTTCACTTGGCGCCTAGGAGATTAACTAGATGATGATATGTGCTTTGCAGGATGATATGCATTCTCAGCAACAAACGGGAAATCAAAATGTTCCGCCGAAACCCCAACACAGTAGGTTTGTTCGTTGTACCTGCATGAACTACACTAACTCCATTGACTTCCATTTCTTAGTGTAATCACAGATAACAGAATGAGTGGAGTTTGTGTAGTTCAATCTGTTCTATGATTCTCACAGAATATAAAAATATGATACATGATTTTAAGCAAATCCAATATGACCAAGCCTCTCTTGTTTTCGCAACCATTTCGAGGTGATAAAATTGACATATGAGTTGAAGGTTCATAATTCAGTAAGAATTGTACTCCCGATGTGTTTGTATTTATTCGTTTTTGTTTCCTATTTTGCATATTCTCCTTCACAAATGACAATAAGAACATTGGTTAAAAAACTGTAAGTTTGAATATTGTTGTATGCCAATTAGAGTAATTAAGATGTATAGATGTTAGTACGTTCTACATTGTCATTGTGTTATATTGATTGTTTTTGTATCGTTAGCTTTTATTCACCATTATCCATTTCGGAGCCCTGAACAAGAATTTAGAATAAAGTCGAAACCGGTCGGCCTTTGTTTTTGAAAGAGTGGTTTTGTTTGAAATCTAGACCTTCTTCCTCTAAAAAAAATACCTACTTTATTATGAATTAAATTTACGCATAACCATCACATCTATGTACTGCATACCTAATCTGTGACTGCACTAACTCCCAACATTTCTGCAACGAATAGAGTGCAAGTTCACAACAAAACACACGGAACAGTATCAGTGGAGTTAATGGAGTTCATGCAGATACAACGAACAAACCTCATCACTTGTCAGAACCAAGGTCACATAAGTTCTTAAACAAAATAGACTTGGGGCAATATTCAGCTCCACAAAGTTTGGACAGTTCAAGTTGCCCACAAACACGACAGTCTCCCCAATAAATTTCATCTCCAGAAAAATGGTGAACGTCCCAATCTGGAAAACCGTTATGTCTGAATACTTTCACATATTTCTAACATTATTCAAGTGACTTTGCTTCTTGCTTTATGAAACCTACTTCGACAGGAAACTCCTCCAGTCAACCCCCACTTTTGAAGTTCATTCTAGAAGGTAACTGCTAGATATTTTTCAATATAGTTTCATAATACTGTAGGCCCTCTTGCTAGCTGACAATTAAATTTAATATACCTCGAAATCTTTTTTCATCGAATTTATTCAATTCTTACGGAAAATTTTCAACCCTAATGAGTACATCCTGAAAATATAAGATTTCACGAAGCCCCATTAATAGCTATGGTTTTTGTTGGAATTTCGTATCATTTTCTCTTCGACATTTGACAACCAAGGACGATTAGTGAAGAAATAATCTAACATGACACAAGGACGAATATCTGTCGATAAATCAACAAATAATCCACCTTGATCTGAGCAAATCATCCAAAGCCCCTACTACAGTTTCACGGTTTTACGGATCATCCAACTGACTCGCCTCAGAAACGAGGCGAGAGAGAGTATATTTAGTACCTGTTGGATGACTTGTCTGCAGTATAAAAATAATACAGAGCCATATCAGGAGCACCTTCCAAGCCCTAACCTTCGAGTGCAGAAAACTTTGAGCGATATGCATGAAAGATGATTTGGGACATCAAATATTTTCAGGATATAAATATTTGGATTGAAGTTTTCAAGTAAGAGTTAGATCATTGCAAATATGGGGAAGTGATTTTGAGGTATATTTCAAATGGTTGGTCCTCATCAAAGCACCCTTCCATTGCGACTGGATAATAAGAAATTAATTATTACATTGAAACTAACCTTTTTACTCAAATTATCGAAGGGAGATGAACAACTACATTCAGTAGTCCTATTCATTAACTTCCAGTCTATAGCTACACTCTCGAGATCCGTTTGAATACCGTCAATTTCTTCTTCAGTTGCTCCTGAATCACTTGCCTTGAAATCAATCTTCAACGGATGCTCCTGGGTAGGTTCCATAGTAGTCAATGAATTATTTCTAACATACTTATTATTCAAGGAAGTTGAATGATCATTCAAGATTTCTCTTGAATGACTTTTTTTCTTCATTATCATATTCCTCAAACCAGTTAATTTCTGAAAGTATCATGATATCATTTCATTACATGGGACAAAGCTTATGGAACCAATATGAAGAACAGAACCAAACTTTTACAAGTAGGGTGAGGAAACTACAGAAAATTTTATATATAGGTGGGCTTAAGAGATCATAGACGAGATTTCAAAGTAAGATGGTTTATTATTTAAGGTGAGGAATAAAAAAAAATGAGGTTATATTTCAAGGAGTTGAAACTTTGAATAAAGAACAACTGGAAGGAGCATATGTGCTTGGATTGTGTGAATGGGATTATATATGACCCACCTTTCTCTTTGAAGAGAAAACAATCTATTCTGAGACTTCTTCACTCAAAGTAACAAACTACCATGAGTCATACTTGGGGGTTGAATATGAAATGAAATAGAATGAGGATATATTCCTTCCTGTTGTTCTTTATTCCAACTGTTCAAATATAGACATAGAGACATGAGATGCTCTCAATTGAGCCAATAAGAATATAAAAATATCATTTGAAAGCTAACAAGAACCAAAGCTGTATCGAGAGTATACAGACTACGCCCTGCCTTCAAATCTCTGCACCTCCTCAAGTAAATAGAAAAAGACAGAGTGGCAGATCTTATATCTCGCGCTTTCATCTATGTGGGGAGATAGTTTTGTATCCCTCTAGGGAACAAATTTTTTGGGATTATTCTGTATCAATGAGTCGATTGTAGTTTTTGATGATGAAGTTATATTTGGAAATGAGAAATAAAGGCAATGCAATTATTAGTATAAGAGTGTTAAATAATATTGTTGTGCTTCAACCAACCTAGGACCGTAGCAAATGCAAGCAAAGTTTCATGGAGGAATAAAGATCCCCAGTTCAATAACATATACTAACATGACACAAGGACGAATATCTGTCGATAAATCCACAAATACTCCACCTTGACCTGAGCTGATCATCCAAAGTCCATTCACTGAATAAAGTTGTCCAAGGAATTTAGATACTGCAGTTTCGCCGTTATATCGATCATTATACTGCTTAAAAAACGTTAGAGAAGATTCCAGATACTTATTAACTGTTGGATGACTTGTCTGTAGTATAAAAATAATACAGCTCCATCTCAGATGCATCTTTCAAACCCTAACCTTCGATGTGCATGACTTTCATCTTATTGTCGTTTTAGTTGACTGTATCTGCGATTTTGCAGTTTGTACAGCATCATCACCACGAGAAAACACTCGGTCCATGTGGTTTTTCCACAAGACAGTAAGACGCTTCCTCTGTAGGGGCTTTGGATGATAAGCTCAGATCAAGGTAGAATAATTGTTGATTTATTGACAGATGTTCGTCCTCGTTGTCATGTTAGTTTAGTCTTAATAGAATTGAATATTTCATTAAAATCCATGGATCCTCATGAAGACAATGTAGAAAGCAATTGGAATTGAATAGGCAAGCGACAACATCCAGTTTGAAAAAACATTGCATTTCAAAAGCCTTGTATATAATATATAATACCACAAAAGTTAAAAGAGGATACATGATATAGTTTAATTATAACGTAAACTTAGTTGAAATACTTTAATGCCTCACATAAATTATACCTAAAATATAAACTCACCTTTGACAAGAATTTGAAATGATTCTCAAGTAAATTTGTGTGGTCATAAGCTGCTAGTACTAAATCTTCCTGGGGCTCTCTCGGATGAACACCATTTTCAAAGCGACAGTACATACCTCTCCAAAATCTAGAAGAAATTTGATCTTTTAATTTATTTCAGAATCATTTATCAAGTAGTATGAATTCACCTTATATTTTGAGGGCACAAATTCGGAACTAATAGGCCCGGACAATCTTCTGCAGAATATAAAGGATTGATATATTCTTCTTTATTATTTTCTATGAAACCCCAGAATGAATATGTTCTCTCATTCAATCTAGAATAAAAACAGAGTATGGAAATAATACAAGTTCTTTATGGATTTGATACATATATTAAAAAACTAGTAATAATAACTATCTTGCCTATAAATAATTTTAATTCATGATTTATGTTTTCATGTTCATTATCATAAAGTAAACGTCTGTTGAAGAGGGAAATACTGTTACCGATCGATTATTCTATCTAGAAGGATATTGAAAAAATTCGATCGCCCTCAAAAATTTCAATTTTCAAGGAGAGAACTATCTTTATGATTTCCACATATTGGCTGTTTAAACGGTTAACACTCCGCGGCGTTCCGTGAGGTGACAGATTATATCCACTGTCTCTCTTCTCGTATACCTTCCACTCCATCAAGCCAAAGAAAATTCAACAATTCGACCTTCGTAAACAAGCCTCAACCTGATCGACAGATATCGAATCTCTTAATCGTTCTTTGCGGAAGTTAGTGAGCTCACGGTCGTCTAACCGGCTATAAACATTCTAACCTGACACCTTTCATGAAAATTACAAGTCTCTAGGACTTTTCCTCCAGAATTTGAAGTTTTTTTGGACAATCGGTCAGACATAATTGAATTCATCAGTGAGTACAACCTGACAACCTGATCGTCTAAGGCAACTTCCAACTAAAATCTCAAAATAATATACATTTGGACAAAATTATAACACTCGTGTTTCCAAGCCAGAACAGTAAACGCCTAAAAAATAGTTCATTACAACTGATGTCGATAACAAGCTGGCTGAAATATGCTCCATCTCGTAACACTCGTTCTGAATAAAAATCTCTCTCACAAGTTCTGAACTCTGAATAGACAGTCATAAACTGACGAAGAATTTATGATCAATTTCAAATGTGACTATTTTCCAAATTACGAAAAAATTAGACATTTGAAAATTTCAGTATCTACGTGGCGCTGGCTGACCGTGAACTGAGCTGAGACCACAAGCTTCCTCAACAGAATGGGTAGAATTGTTCTTATTATCTAGAACCAAATACCTTGGCGTCATACTCGACCAAGAACTTGCTTGGGAACCTCATCTAGAGGAGGTAGTCCAGAAGGATCTTTCTCTAGGTATGATGGTGGGCAAATTATGAGGAGTAAGGAATACTAAAATAATGGACAGGAATGAATGGGTAAATATTGAAATATAATTTTCTTGGGATCCTCTTGTGTTACTGATACGAAATGGGAAATAGTAATACGAACTCTAATATATGGTTACATAAAGCCACGCATAGAGTTTTAAGGAAGTATAATTCAGGTCGAAAAACATGCAATAAGAATATGTGTAGCGCTGTGGACGTAGCGAGGATGAAAACACGAGATGATTTGCTAACCGCTCCTCATTAACGACAGGCAGTAGCACCAGCAAGCAGCGGCTTCCACCAAAATAAGGTTTGCATCAAGATGAAAATCACAGTTAAACTACATTCACTTATATAAAGTCAGTCACATTCCACGCTGTATAATTGAAAAATTTTTGGTTACGTAATTTTCCTGTCAGATAACTATGTGACGTTTTACGTTATACATAAAGGCAGTAGTAGCTACGGATGTAATCGAAGCAATCCATAGAGTCTTTCATAAAAATATGTAGAACATGACATCGTCTCGCCTGATTATTTTGACCTTGACCTCTTTTCCCTAGTGCCAACCTGACTCAATTCTAGTCTTGATGGACCAATTCCAAGGCCTACCGACTGACTTTACAACCCCACGCGCACTTTGTATATGCGCTCTCTCTCTTTCTTTCCCACTATGACATATATTGGGGGAAATGAGTGCAGTTACAGAAAGGAAACGATCTGTGGTTACAGAACAATAGATACTAAAGAGAAATATGAACCGCAACTGCCAAATACGTCATCATGCGCAGAGTTCAAAGAGCCCATGCACTATTCGATTGTCTGCAGGCCTTCGTATCAGCAGATGACCTTAAGGCTACTGTCCTATGCCTTCACACACTATCAGGCTTTCACCCGCAGGAGGTCGTAGTGAACGTAGATGTACACCTGTGAGTACCACAGACTTTGAAATGAATGCCTGAAGGCGAATAGATGTGTGGGTCATCGAAGGCGTTTGCTACTTATCTCCTTATTGTTGTGCTGAATAGTATCACATACATTATTCTTTAAGCTTTGCTCTGTCATCTCTCTCAATATTTCCCATTTTCTTTATCTCTTTTATTGATCTTTTTAACAATTCTCCCGTTAACCATCCCTCTTATACATAAATTGGCCAGACCAGACAATTAGACCTGACTGTCTAGACTCGATCCCCGATGCAGAAGCTTCAGTATTTTGTCTGCCCTCGATGAGGAAAGTTGTTTGAAGTTATATGATTGAGATAAATTCATCAATGGTTAAGGAGGAACTGACAGACTTAATGTAATTGACACGAAGTTATTACTGAACCCCAATTGGAGACAGTGGTTATGATAATTGTTACCTCGATGGTCAAACGGCACAACTTGCTCACGCACTATCTCTAATAAAAACTAACATGACATAAGGACGAATATCTATTGATAAATCCACAAATAATCCCCCTTAATCTGAACTAGTCATCCAATCGAGAAAGGCTCCTATACTGAAGAATTCGGTTACTGCAGTTTCACGTACCGATCATCTGACCGACTCACCTCAAAAACGCAGAGAGGATTCTTATTACCTATTGGCTGACTTGACTTGAGAATAAAATTTATACGGCGTCATCTTAGGAGCATCTTACGAACCCTAACCTTCGAATGTAGAAAACTTTGATGGATGTGCAGGACGACGAGAAAACTCTCGGTTCAAGTGGTAATCCCACATGTAACCCACTGTAACGACCTACATACAAAAGAGTTCCCCATGAACCATTCCTCTAATATTTTGTCGAATTAAAAACGTGCTGAAAAAAAAAACCTTTTGTTACCATTCCTGACAGCGAAATAGCCAAGGAAGGATAGCTGAACACCCTTCCGAAAGAAGTCTCACAATTACAGCTACTTTCTATGGTGTGTTTGTAGTAACGGTGCAGCTCAGTATTTGCTGCACTCGAGCTACTCCCAAATAATGGTTGGAATAGCTCAGGTGCTTTAGCGCTGATTAGAAAGAACATGCTACTGCAAGTATTTCATGCACCTGGGTAGCTCCGGAGCTATCCAAAAAGCCAAATCGAAAGTGCCTCTAGTGTCCAGTTATAAATTCAATGTTAGGATAAGTGCATCTCGATCTGAGTACAGTACTTAAAAAAACTCTCTGTCATAAAATTCTTCACCATATTTTCTTATCACCCTCGGATATCAACAGGTTTACATGAGTGTTGGTCTACCTTTAACTGAGTACATATAAAACCCAATGCAAAATCAAAACAGATAAATCAACATATCGTCCTTTTGACTATTTTCTAGAGATTACTCACCTTAGTTCGATTCTTTCTTTTTCACAGTTTCCAATAAAGGTCCCAAATTGACATGAATGAACATGATCATGCAAAGTGAAGAGAAATTGTTCATTAAATTCAAAAGAACACGGAAAATTCTGCATCAGCTGCCATGTTGCATCAAGAAATTGTGTAAAAATAGGTGATATCTCTTTACTGTCGGTTTGAATATGACCACATCTTTCTGAGAATTTGTGTCCAAATGCTAGCCAGTCTTTTTCTATCAATGTCTGGAAGTGAAATTGATCAATTACTTATTTCTATATCATCTGTTGGAAAGGTTTTATGTATTTTGCTAACTTTGGAAACAAGTATTGGAATTCTTCTGGTTGTTCATACCAAGGCATCAGAAAAAAATTAAATATTTAAGTATTGAAGTGAGCTAGAATATCTTATAGATGTTGTATCAAAGGAATTACTGATGGAAATTTCAGTTGGTACCCACATTGTTCCTCATGATGCAAAATCTGCGGAAATCAATTAACTATCAACCCCCTTCCCCCCAATATATTCAGTTATAAGTGATTAAACTTATAACTCAAAAAATGAATGTTGTATACTAAAACAATCAATTGATTTTGTTATTCGGTTGCAAAAAATTCATAAACACTTTTTTGTTACGTGGATTGGTTGGACTAATGTTATGATGTATCACTGAAAAAATGAATTTATCCGCCTTTTACAGTAGGAGTAGGGATGCCACGATGCCCAGAAAGTATCGATACCACATCAGTCTTCGGTACTTGACACTATAATCGATTTCAAGCGATGGACCAAAATCTCCGGTAATAGTTACGGTTATCCACATTGACAGATAATCCTTTGCCTATATGTCAGTTTGGATAACCGCAACTATAACCGGAGATTTGGGTCCATCGCTTGAAATCGATTTATACTTCACTTTTATAACATCAGTCGGTTGGCCATGGAAGTTTGACACCATTCACTTTGTATAATTGAAAAATCATAGTTTAGGTTCACTTTGCTGTTAGATATCCACCTGACTTTGTACGTTCTATGTAAAGGTAGTAGCAGTAAAGTATACTTCATTCTCTTACTTGTGTGAAGTCAATACACCGAATACCACAATGAGCGGCAAGTTCACAGGGAGTTTAATGATTCGAGCAGAGACAAATAATCTCTCTAGACCGCCAACTAAGGTCATTCATTTACAGATTTAATCCACCGAACGCCATCTATCGCCCATCATATGTCATCTATATCAAATGTCATCATCAGTCGAACTGAAATTCGAGGAACGCTGCACGAATTCAAAGATGCGAATTACGAATCCACTTTTCATTCGAGTCTCCGTTTATTATTATTATTATTATAATTACAATAAGAGTAGAGGTATTAAACCTATAAACTCAAACTAAAATAACATTCAAACGAAATATGTGCTTCAGCTATGAAAAAGATTATGAAAAAAAAAAAAATATATAAAGTAAAATGTGGAGATGTGTCGTTCGATCACCGTCGAGTAAGCCAGGAGTCGTAACCATTCTTGAAGGCGTTAGTGGAAGAAACATTGACCAGGTCTCCAGGCAGACTGTTCCAAAGATGAAAAGTTCTATTTGTTATAAATTGCTACCTCTGGTTTGTTCGGAAATCCTCTCTTCGGAGTTTTAATGCATGGCCTCTGAGATTATTCACATTTAAGGAGTAGAGATGTCGTATATCTTTGCCAAAATGGTCATGAAGGTCGTGGAATGTAAATATCATGTCCCCTCTTGTTCTTCTCTTCTCAAAGGAAGGTAAATTAAAGATTTTCAATCTCTCCTCGTACGAAGGACGGATGAAACCATACGGAAGGCGAGTAACCCATCTCTGAACTGACTCCAGAAGAACCTCGTCAGCTCGAGACGAGGGCCACCATACAGGTCCCGCGTACTACAGGATCGGACGCACATAGCACCTGTAAAGTAAACTGAATGTCCTCGTGTCGCAGCCTTGGAAAGACTTATGTATGCGAAAAGCCATTTGCTTTGCTCTGTTGGTTATACTCGATATATGTTTGGACCAAGATAGGTCCCCTGTGATAGTTACGCCAAGATCACAATGATGGGAAACGGATGACAGAGTTATACCATCTATCTTATAATCTAGGTGAGGGTTGCCCCTTCCAATATGGAGAACGGAGCATTTATCGATGTTTAAGGGTAGCAGCCAAGTAGAACACCACTCATTTAACGCGTTTAAATCATCCTGAAGGGTTGTATGGTTGGAAAGAGGATTATTATATAGCTTAGTGTCATCAGCAAAAAGCAAGGAAGTCGATTTCAAAATACGTGGCAAGTCTGAAGTGTATAACAAGAAAAGTAACGGCCCCAAGACCGACCCCTGGGGCACGCCCGAGGTCACTGACTTATCTGTAGAAGAGAGAGCATCACCCACTCTTACGCGAAAAATTCTACCTGATAGAAACGCCGAAATCCAATTCAGAAGCTTTCCCCTGATACCCAAATGCTCCAACTTTGAGAGAAGTCTTCTGTGCGGGACCCGATCGAAAGCCCTAGAGAAATCTAGGTATAGTACGTCTACTGGGATACCTCTGTCAAAAGCCCTAGTCCAATCAGACAAACATGATAACAGGTTTGTCTATGTTGTTCAGATTGAGCTTTCATCTAAACTAAGCTCAATCTGAACGAGACGTCACGGAATCGGTGCGCGCGCATGCAACATTTTTTTTTTCGTGTCGCTTTTAGTCCAGACCACTGTTATAACTTGATATTTATCAAGAATATCACATGTTTATTTATACACTAATAAGTCTGCCATTTGTTGGAACCGACAGAAATGTCCGGAATCAGAATGATGCGGGCGTAGAAAGGGGATGATTACTATCGCTGTACTTCATTTGAAGCTTACACAAATGCCCTGAAAACTATTTCACCATTTGTGCAAAGGTATTACAAATGTGAAAATAATTAAAAAACTGATGGAATATATACCACACATCTTTTCCAGTCAAAATCCAATTTCATATTACCATTTTGAATTTTTTTACAGATAACATAAAGACTTTTGGAGAGGGTGCCAATAAAACAGCTGTATTGCTGCTCTTCTTCGACAAACTTTTTGATTCTGTCAATAGCATTAGGGAAAACCCAAAGAAGGAAAGATTTTCTGATGTGGAATCAAAGATATATTCCCACTTCAAATTCTGGAATGAAGAGGTTGTGAGAATCCTGCATACAATGTCATTCTGTCCAAAGCAAAGTTCTGATAGGAGTAAACCGACTAGTTGAAAAAACTGGATGTTTTCTCTCGAAAATGTTGTGATTATTCGGAAATATCTGAAAGGTATAGAGTTTCTAGTATATGCAAGGCTGCCAGTTCAGTCAAAAATTTTTTTGGTTGAGTCAGTGGTCATGGAATATTTTGGAATAATCCAACTCCATTTTCATTACTCATATTTCTGAGACAATGATTGTGAACAGCATATCATTTTGTATTCGTCAGCCTTCAGTTGTGAAGATGACCCCCTTTTTGATGTAGGAATATTATATACCTACATATCCAAAATTTGACTCCTGTTTTCAGTGGTAAACCCACATTTTCATAAATATTCTTAGAGCCAAATTAGGTTACACATATATTTATTATTTTATTTTTTATATATAATTTGAAAAGAAAGAAATCTCATCAATGTTTAGGATATTTCCAGGAAGTGACTGGATTATAGTTTGAGCAACTATTGAATTTGAGTTGATATCAGTGTAGGAATATTGTTAGCTATAGATTTACCTTATATTTATAATTATTCATTTGTATTCACACATTTTTTCCATTTATGTTATTGTAATAAAGTATCTTCAAAATGTATTTCTTTTCACTCCTATTTTACTCACCATGATACCCCGTAGTATATATGATGTGAGTTCGAGCTAGTTTAAAAATTGATTGTATATCTCATACTATAAACTTGTTCGAATTCGCAGCCGGAGACGGCATTCTGACGATAAGATCATTATGGTATTATTTGAATTCCCTACAAACCTCTAATGATACAGCATATAACACCAGAGGCGATGCTAAATGCGCGACAGGTCTTTAGTAGGTCAGTTGGACATCTAGAGAGATTAGTTTATCTATGGATTAGAGGCAGCGCTCTCTGCTCCGTTGGAAGTCGGTTGATGGATATGGAATATTAAAAGAAACGTAAAAAATCGAGGCATGGAGGGATATTGCTCAAATGTTGAAACACAAGGTCGATGATTGTAAACAGGAAATGATAAGTTTGGCCGCATTAAAGCGTGCACTTCTGCAAATTTGAAACACCATTCGGCAACCTCAGATTGCCCACTGCATCAATATCGATGAGGCTCCCGTAACTTAAAAAAAAGCGCGTAAAAATAATGCACATGAAGTCAAATTGGTTGTCCATCATTTTAATCACATCTTATCATATTTCCCGCTGTTTCGATGGACCGTAAAATGACTCCATTCAAAATTATCAAAACACCCCAACAGTTATAGCTACAATTATACCTGATATCCCTTTAAAGTTCTGTAGAAAGGATCAAGCAGTAAGGACGCTAAAGAACACACTTGTGAAGTTCTATCCCACCCATCAGAGCAATGAATCAAAACAGTCACTCCTTCATCTACAGCTTGGGCGACAAACCAAGATGTATCCAATATCGACTTTATATGTTTCAACCAGCCACTGTATTCCATTCCACTGAGAAAACTATTCATTGTGGGATTTTTCTGTTCACAAGCTGAAAATAAAATATCACCTTTATTTGTACTAAAATATGATTATTTTTTTCGAAATACAATTTGTCAGTTCATAGATCCGGTAAAAACTTCCCAGATCATTAGTATCAATAGCTGAAGTTCAGGGTGTGGCTTGGATTTGGAAGGTTTTTTGTTCTATCCCACTTTAGGAAAAAAAATTTCAAGTCAGATAAGGGCGGCAACCATTCACTGTTTGGTGTATGAATTCTTCTGAGGACTACTTATAAATTGCATACACTATACAGGGTGTTCCTAAATTGGAAGTACAAACGAAAAGAGGAGATTCCTTGCATGATTTCAAAGAAAAAATTGCCCGTAAACATGGGAAAGCAAACGTTTCGTTTTTGAAATGAAGGATTTTTGCATATGATTTTTTTTCAAGTTATGTTCTCATAGCATCTGCATTTCGCAACATATTTAACTGAAATTTGGCTAGATATTACATTTAAGAGTTCTAATTTCGATTGAAAATCTACAGGGTTGTATTATTTCTAGAACACTGTCCCCTGTTTTCCTCCAGAACTTTTTTTTGATGAGCCACTGTTAGTTTGAAAAATTGTAAAAAGAAGCTCTGTTGTCATACTAAACTTTATGGTCTATGGTAATTGTGTCCTAACAGCTAGTGATTTCGAGAAAAAAATTGAACGGTTCTCTCGAAATCGTTAGAAGAATCCAAAACGTCGTGAAATTTCAGTAAGCTGAGGTGAAAACATTCATTATAAGTTTATATAGATATTTTCCTGATATGTAGCAATGATTCATAAAGATTCGATTAACTCGTAAAATCATCTTGCGAAGTGCAAATTCTATGAGAAAAAACTTGTTTATGGGACTTTTTTCCTTGAAATCATGCAAGAAACCTTTCCTCTTCGTTTGAGCTTACAATTAGGAATAATATACAGGATATTACAATACATTGCACATGAGTTTTTCAAATTCCCTGATATTTTTCAAAGTCGAAATACTGGATCAATAATATCTGTGTGAGCATGTTTTCTGTGCGTGCAAATCTACTTGAATAAATACGCACGTTAATAAGTTTTTTTCTGGATACATGCGATGGCTAACAAACGACCTCATATTACAGGAGGGGTATAGATTTAGGTTAGCTGGTGGTCTACGCCAGTGGCAGCTCGTGGTTAACAAAAGTCGCTGTTCTGCATCCAGAACAGAAGGTTCCGATTTAGTACAATATATAGAGAATGTACAGAGTAAGCAGATATTGAGCTGCAGGGGACTTCTGAAACCTTCTTGAGATAATGAAAGACAGTGTTTTCAGTGGTTTGGTGATTCTACAGTACATTTTGGTGATGTAACGGTAAATGGTAAATCGGGTGGTGACAATCAGAAACGTCCTCCAAGAGGACATTGAAAAGTTTTGTGTAAAGAAAGACTCACGAAGTGCTTGTAGGACATTCCACGAAGACTGAGACAGTATGTAATACAGGAACAACTGAGTTGAAATACCCTTAGCACCAACTGTCGATGACAAAGAAAGGATCAGAATGTGCAGTCATTGCATACTTTGATTGACTGTTATAAAGACTCGGATTGGAAAGCAATTTCAGGACATTCAAAAGGAAAGTTTTCAGTCCACTTCTGCCGATGAACCCCACATTTTGTATGAATCCAGGGTTCACATCGAAAGCATGTAGCTTTTCCTTGTTTTGATCCTATTTTCACTTGAAGTATTGTTCATGTAGTAGAAACATCATATTTTAATAGTTCATCGTCATCGTATATATTTAAAGGGCAGATCTTGTACTTATAAGGAATCCTGCAACACTGCATTGTGCTTCTATAGCACCAAACCAGAAAACATAGAAATTTCGTTTGAAAGCAGGCAGAAGTAAATAACCTTAGAGCTATTTTCACCCTCTAGAGAAACCTATTCTAGACCATGTGACTGAGCTAGTTACAAAACATTCACAAAATTATAATCCCTGAGCATCAACATTAAACTGTTAATGGTTTTCCAAATGAGCATCACCTACTGATCACATGTGTATTCAACAAATGCATCAGTGTCTTTTTGGCATTCCAGAAACGGATTGTCCATTATGGATAACGGAAGTCGACCATCAACACAAGTAGTCTTCTGGATTGTTTGAGGAGCAATTATTGGCAACCGGATCTTACCGAACCAGATTTTTTTGTGAGATCACGTAAAGGATGATGAAGTTCTGATAAGAGCTTTCAATATGCCGGAGAGAATAGTGTGTTATTTTCGGAGCCATACTCCAGCCATTGTCATGGATCGTAGGTCATTCCATAAACAGAATGCTTAGTGTTAGAGAAGAGGGACGAAGCTTTTAACATCTGGTCGATCACTAAAATAAAGAAATATGTACCGAATATTATCTGAATAATTTCTACCACACGTTTCATTGCTTCAACTATAAAGGACTAACGCAAATTATAAATATGCGTTAGTTCTTTATTCAAAAGAAATTTTCAGTTCTGATATAATTTTTAGTTCATTATGAACGGAAGTGTGAAAACAGACCTGAGATTAATTCTGAGGAAATAGAGCGTTAAATTCTCTATTATTACAGAGAATTGAATGAAAGAAACTAATTTTGAAAAATCCAGAAATAACAATCCCAAGTTTTTCATCAAGAAATGGAAAGTGACTTGCGACATTCAGAGAAATATACTAAAGAGCTTGGAACACGAAGCAAATACCAAATGATGATGAATAATAGAAATTTATTCTCATAAACATACTAAATATGTAAGGAGAACACGTCAACAACCATATTAACTTCAATGTAATTAGATTAGAATATTATAATATTAGACTAACAAATGAGCAAGGAGCGCTTAGATTTTATGTTGCAAGGAATTCTTGAATAGTGTAGGGTTCCATATCTATAAGTAACCTATTCAATTTGGATTCAAAGACGTGAAATCCATCTTTAACCTGCAATTCTTTGGGGATCCTATTAAAAAATGTTATGCAAATATATTCGGCATTATTTTCAGTGAGTGTTAGAGAGTGTATGGGGTAATGTAATGGGAGTTTACGACTGGTCCTATTTGTATTTTCGTGTATTCTGAAAACATCATGTCTTCTTTGGTGGGGGAACAAAAGGCATCTAAAAATTTAAAGGCCCGCTAGAGTTAAAATATTATTTTTCTTGAACAAACCTCTGCATGATTGTCTATATGGCAATCCATAAATGATTCTTATGGCAGACTTTAGCATAACAAAGATTTGCCCAACACCTGAGCAGCCTCCCCAAGCTATAATGCCATAATTCAAGCGTGCTTGAAAGTTGGCGAAATAAAGGATTTTCAACATGCTCTGACCAACTTTTGCGACAACACACGGAAAGAATATGCTACCGATGTTAATTTTTGTTTGAGGCTCTTCAGATGTTCACCCCAGTTCAAAAAACTATGTAAAGTAATTCCGAGATATTTGGTGCTTTAAGATATCTGAACGTTGTGACCTAGTAACTGCAGTGAGTTTGGATAACTTGGCTTTCTGGATGCAGAAAAAAATCATGCAATCGGTTTTGGTTGCATTAATTTTCAGACCATTCTCCTGGCACCACTCGGACACCGCCATTGCTGCTGACTATGCAGATGAAATTGCGGAGTCAGTATTTTTCTCGCAAGCAATTATGTTAGTATCATCAGCGTACATGATAACTAATACGCCGTCCTGCAGCACAAGGGGGAGGTCATTTATGTGGATCAAAAAAAGTAGCGGCCCGAGTATACTACCTTTTACCACCCCATTGTGCATCAATGCGTCATATGACATGTATATTTTACCGTCAACATCAATTTGTACTCTCTGGACCCTATCTTTCAAAAAATTACGGATAATATCAAGTTGTTTGTCTCTTATTACATAAGTATGTAATTTTCTCGAGTCTCTCATGATTGACACTATCGAAAGCCTTCGATAGATCCAAAAAAACACCAACAGGGACTTCACCATTCTCCAGCGACCGCGTCAACTCGAATATGGCAGTTTCAGTGTTTTTGTTTTTAGAGTAACCATGTTGGTTGTCACGTAGGACTTGGTGCTTCTGGAGAAATTTCAGCACACGCATCCCCAGTACCTTCTCAAAAATCTTCGAAAATGACGTAAGTAGGCTGATTGGTCAATAATTATCCAAATCGCTAGCATCACCTTTTTTATTGAAAGGTTTGACTGTAGAGATTTTAAGGCTTTCAGGAAAGACTCCCTCTGTAAAACAATTGTATATAATCCGAGCCAATGGCTTTGCGATCAAATGATATTTTTTAATGACCGTCATCGGAATATCATCATATCCACTGGACCACGTACTCTTGAGAGATTTGACAACATAGACGATTTCTTTTTCATCGATGTCAAACATATAAAATGACTTTGGATTTGCATTGATGTTCTGGGGGTTTCGATCAGTTGGGGCCGTAGCTTGATTACAGGAACCAAGGTTGGAAATATAGTGTATATTGTATAAGTATATAGCAATGACAGTGCCCATTTATACAAGCGGAGATACCAAAGAATGCGGGAATTATGGGGGAATAAATTTGATGAGTACTGCAGGGAAGGTTTATGAAACAGTAGTAGTAGAAGTAGAGAAAGTATGGAGCAAACTCTGCATTTAGCACAGAGCGGAATTATGAAGGGAAGGAGCGTACAGGACCATCTATCACTATCAAACAAGTAATAGAAAAAGGACAAAAAAACTGAAAGAATGTTTATTTCATGTGTATTGATTTGGTGAAGGATTCGACTGAGTGAAAAGAAATTATGGGAAATATTGAAGTAAAGAACTATAAGAAGCCATAGAAGGTCTCTACAATAAAAATATGTCATACACAGAAATATGAGATCAACAGATTTTGAAACAATGGAGGTTTTACGGCACGGAGAAGTTTTGAGTACAGCACCCTCTATCATTTTTCTGTATAAGGTAATCAAGAAATGCAAGAAAAACATGGGAAGGTTAGTAGTCGCACATAAGAACATGAGAAGAGAAATAACTGAATGCGCATTTGTTGATGGCAGGAAACAAAAGAGAGCCTTCAGAAGAATGCTGAGGAATGGAATGGTAAATGTTCCAGTTCATCAACGGAACATATCCTTAGACCATATTTACCATCACAAAATACAAATATGCATGTTAGCATACAATGACATTAGTGACTTGAAATCAGGAGCCCCAACACGACTTTCAGCCAATCAAACATAATGTTTACAAATATCCAATTTCTAAGTTTGAAGTGCCGAGGCACAGTTTGGGGATATTGATAAATGAAGCGAACGCCCATATGACGAATTCGTTTTGAAATTTCCAACATTTTTGGGACCGAAGGAAATTTCGATTCAAGTTGTCAATCAAGAAATTTTGGAAATTCTTCCTTCTCTTTTTCTACTTCTCAATTTAATCGAAATCTCAGAGTTGAAATCTTTTATTAGATCATTGAAGCAATTATATGCTATTTTTTTCTATTTGTGATAGATAAGGGAACTACGTAATAGAATGGAAATATAAAAATATTTCAACAAGAATATTATAAGTTTGTTCCAACACCCAGTTCTGTTACTGTTTTGAACTCATTCAGAACTGAATCAATTCACACGACTGAGCTCATCCTAGTTCGGGACTAATACTGAATAGCTAGTTCAAAAATGTTGGAAACGAATCATTCTCAGAAATTCTTTTATTATAGCCTATGGGTAGTTTGTCACCCGAAAAATGCAGCCCGTCTCTGCCAGATGTGGTTTTATTGCCCCTTGCTGCATTCGAATAGCATGTAACAGCTGACCGTCTCGATTCGTCTCTCTCAGTTCTTGCCTATACCCAAGAACTGAATTCACCGTTCTAGAACCGTTCTGACCACAATTCATTTCACGTAGGAACACTTGGTTCGGAATTCCAGAATCAGTTCGAACGTCGTCGGAACGCTAATATCGATATGCGCACACTCCGCCTGATTCAGAACTGGTTCCAGAGTGTGTAGAAACAAACTTTATATAACAACTATCATAATTCCAATTGTAAAAATATTTCATTGGAACTATTCGATTCGTATCACAGTAGGGATGACCCTGTACATACCCTGAGCGTTTTCCAGAACTAGCGCATACAGATTTTTTCTACAGGTATTAATGAAAGAACAAAATTTATAAAACATGAATTTTAAATCCAGAACAATTAAGAGACAGCATCCACATCTGCAACGCCGTAAGTGATGAGAAAACGAGATGTATAGCATGCCTTAGATGATAATGGTCTACAATTTGAAAAGTTCCGATGAAATACATTTCATTTATATTGAGTAATTCCCTGTTTCTTAACTTTATATATGACAAATGGAAGAATATTAAGTGGAGACTACATTTACTCCATCCATTTTAATAGTCAGTCGGTAGGCCTTGCAATAGATCTATCAGCTTTTTGTAACCAGAACTGAATAAGGTTGGCACTAGTGAAATGTCATCAAAAGTAAGAGACGTTGTCAGTTGCTACATATTTTTATCAAAGACTCTATGGTTCGATATAGTTATATACGTAACTACTACTAACTTTGTGTAAAACATCGAACGTCTCGTAGTTATCTGACAGGAAAATGAACATATTCTAACATATTTTAAACCAACGTCATGCGATGGTTCCAGATCGCCTCTAAATGATGGCCAATTCGCAGACAGAACACGACAAATGTGCGCTGCTCCACTAGTGAAATGTAATTATCGCCATCGTGACCGTGAATATAATCCATTAACTTTTATAAAGTCCGTCGGTAGGCCATAAAAGTTTGACACATTCCACTCTGTATAATTAGATGTTAGGTTATAGTAATTTTTCTGTCAGATATCTCCGACGTTGTCCGTTTCACACGAAGGTTACAGTCAGGGCCGTATCTAGGTACTATGGCGCCTGTGGCAAAATATTAGACAGCATTTGCGTAGATTTTTTTTAATCAATTATATTTTATTATAGTACTTTTTCTTCATAATTTAGTCATATATTTTCGTTAATATTTTGAAATGCTACAAAATATTATAGATATTCTCTCATAGTTATTGAAACCATTGAAATACGCATTTCATATACATATTATATATATAATAAAAATAAAGCAAACTGAAACAAAACAGAATATTTTTAATTAATAATAATAATAATTAATAGGTATATCTACAGAAAATAAGAAAATTTTTGGTAAAAAAAATATAATTTCTGATTGCGTTGATAATTGAATACACAAATGAACCCATAAATATTAGTTTTCTGTTTCATTAACCCTTTATCGGTTTCGGTGACCATATGGTTACATACATTTTTTCAGCCCCTATCGGGCAAGACTTTAAATAGACAAAAATTTTTTTTTTTGCTCCTAGGTATTTGAAATGTATGTCTGATGATAACTTCCTAGTTTCATATTCATGTTTGCATTACATACAAAGATATGAGTAGTTACCATACGATAACAAAGGCTATGAAAATGATCACCATCTTGAAATTATTATTTTTATCCAGATCCAAAATATGAAATATTCTTATTAGAATTTAGTCAATTTCATTATTGTTTATTGAAATGAAATGCTATAAAACAATTAAAAAAAAATATTACTAATTGTATAAGCACAGCATGGAACTACAAAATTCGCGCGAACAAGTAGCCACATGTAGGATTCAGAATTAACGACGGCGCAATATCAACTCGGTTTGGATTTCCCCCATATAAACACACGGTTATAACGCCCGTCTATGAACAAACAGCGGGGAATTCGATAAAAACACTTTTGAATACTATGTTACCATACGGTTACATGGTACACAGAGTGACTTAGATTTTGGCATAACGTGAACCAATAAAGGGTTGAAGTTAGTCTTTAATGAAATCATTCATTCATTCATCATTTCTTTAATGTGCCTCGGCTTAAACCATGTACACATATCATAGTAACACTTTTTTATTGCATACTTCTCATTCATACTCAACTGTAGACAACTTTCATTTTTAAGACACACAAACATATACCCCAAACTTTACACAACATCCATGACTTCGCCGGGATTCGAACCCAGTACCTTTCAGCATCCTTGTCCACCTCTTCGACTAGGCTACCGAGGTAGTCTTTAATGAAATGGAACCGGAAATACAAACCGTCATGCCAATTTTGCTAGACCAGGATATATTTGAATTATATTGAAAAACAAAAATTTTTTCATGGAAAATTTTCTTTAACTTACCTGAAATACCACTATTTCTTGTGATGGAATTCAAAATATATATAAAACAATCGAAGTTATGGCTAGAAACTTGAAAACACACTAAGCACTCAACGTAGTTTGAAATATGCATTTTTCGCCAGAACAGAAATGTGGGATGTCTCATATTCATATATTTTTTTCTTTTCTTGGGGTTCAAAATTCTGATTGGTGATGGTGAATTGAAAATAAAAACAATTTCTGGAATATCATAGAATTGTATCAAAGAAGTCGCACTTCACACAAAAATAGATGGTACCGTTTGTCGAAGAGATACTAACAAGTTTGATGAAGCGCAAAAAACTCGTGAAAATAGGTGTAAGCACAAATGCCGACGAGCGACAGTATTTATTATTTTATGACCTGAAGGCTGTATCTTTGAATATGTCGACGCCCGACAGAAATATTTATGACTTAATTACGACACGCTTGAACATAGCCATATTTATATTTTTATCATCTTAAATTAAAGTTTTTCTGTTCTTGTGATTATTTTAGGCTTAGTACGCAAATTCTAGAGAAGGCTAGAATTATTTATTTTTCAAGATTCCTCAGCATCTTTGTGAGGCGTATACATCAGATTTGAGTTGTGATCTTTCTAATTATTTCGCCCGGCGCTCTGTTTTTTTATCTTTTAATATTTTTTGGCGCCCCTGCGGAGCTTGCGCCCATGGAAACACCTTTGCCAGGCCCTAGATACGGCCCTGGTTACAGTAATAACGTATGTAACTCAACCAAACCATAGAGTCATTGATAAAAATATGTGAGAATTGACAATCTCTTGCCGAATGAATTTGACCTTGACGACTTTTCAGTAGTGCCAATCTGGCTCAGTATTGGTTACAGAAACCTATTTCAAGGCCTACAGACTCACTTAATAGAAGTATATGGAGTGTATGTAGCTTCCACTTTGCATAATGAAATTTCTCCAATAATCAAATTGAAGATTTCTACTCTGGGAGAACGATTAAATTTAAGAAGTTTACTCCATTCACTGAGTCATTTGGTAGGTCATGAACGTTCGACACAATCCGCAACGTTAGGTTACAGTTATTTTCCTGTCAGATAACTTCGCGGCGTTGTACCTAATAGCTAATGCAAATCATAGTTTTTATGAAACACATATTATGAACATTGACAATGACCGCCGAATTAATTTGACCTTGACGATATTTCACTGGTGCCAACCTCGCTCAGTTTTAGTTACAAAAACTTGATAAACCTATTCCAAGACCTACCGACTGACTTCAAAAGTGTAAATGGACTATACAACAATCCGTGTTTCAAGTCATAGAGGCGCAAGCTCAATTATGCTTATATTTAATAGTTTGAATACAACAGGTGTCGATACTTTCCTACAACTACCCACTAAAATTTTGGGTCAAAAACGCGGTCCTAGAATTGTCAAATATTGTACTACTTGGCTTTGTAAACGATGATGGCGCTAACGTCGCTTTGGCAAGTCCATACTTGCATGTCTCTTGCATGAATTTTTTTTATCATTGTATTCAAATATTCTATACGTGAGACCACTGAAAAACTTTAACCGTCATCAAAAATTTCAGATTTTAACGAGAGAATGCTCTTTTAAATATTGCTCCGCATGTCGGTTGTTCAAACGGAGGAAGCTTCGCGGTTTCCGTGTACTTTTCTCTTTAGCAAGTCAATAGACAGCGTCAAGCTATATCGATCGTTGAATCGTACAATAACGAGTGACGTAGAAGGCGATCTGACGCGTTTCTCCCGCTTCGACCTTGAGTCCCGATTTGGCCATTTTTAATATCGAATTATTCAAAATTCGCTAATTATTGAAGTGTGTGATAGCATACATTATCATTTTGTATCGATATAGAATGAGGATTATTATGAGGATTATTTAAAAATATGATAATTCGTGTAACATGTAAGGGACCTATTCCGCTGAATAAAAACGAATTGAGCTTTAATATATCAGTTCCCATGAAATTATTTCCCGAAATATGAATTAGATATTGGAAATGATGGATTCTCACTAATATATAAGAGGAGTATAACAAATGGTGAACATCTACTCATTAATAATAAGAAATATGTACAAGGGAATAAGGATCAATATGAGGTTCATTGTTAGGAGATTTTCATGTATACAAGAAGTCATTTCGAAGCCAAAACAACGGTAAAAACGGAACGGGAGCTTGATATATTATTCATGAATTTTATTGGATAATTTCGATCTCCTTTCACAAGGTATTTTTGAAAGCGCAACCCTGGAATACTTCTCTCTTCTCCATGAATTGAATATTAGAATAATAAATACCTCCTGTAATGAATTATTACAATGATGAGGTATTCACAAATATATCAAGTTTCAGATGTGTATATTCTGTGATAAATACATATTTTAGCCATTCTGACTGAAAGAAATGAATAGTCACAACTTAAATTTGTCAAAAGGAGTTTTTTTCGAGAATTCTTGATAATTTTGTTGGTCCAACTCGGCAAATAAAAAAGAGCTCTGATTTCACTCGTTTTGATATGACATGCCGGTAACTTCCGGATATACAGGGTGTCCGGTAAACCTTAAACAATATTTTAATTTGTGATTGACTAGGTCATTACCACTCAGAATATTGAAAAATATTCAGGTAAATTTTCACCGTTTTCGAGATAATGGGCATTTTGGAAATTCGTGAGAAATCGCTACCTTTTGTTGATGTATTCGATACCATTTCTCTAAATTGAAACTGATTGAAAAAATTTTTTACCTGAAAATTGCTTTTTGATAAAAAAAAGTTTTCAAAAATTCATATAATTTTTCGAGAAATAGGGATGAAATGAAAGATTTGAATTATATATATATATATATATATATATATATATAACTCAGGTACAGTAATGGTCGCGAATTATATGGACTGCTTTTTTAAGGGAATCGACCAAGGTTAACACCAATAAGTTACTCTGTTTTCGTTGCCGAGCTTTCGGATTTTATTCAATCCATCCTCAGGGCTTCTACAAGATATTAATTAAAATTATCAGTTCCATTGAAGAAGAAAAAACATAAAAACTACAATAATAAGGTTTTGTTACAATGGCACAAACATTTATAGCGTATATTATAAATGTTTGTGCCATTGTAACAAAACCTTATTATTGTAGTTTTTATGTTTTTTCTTCTTCAATGGAACTGATAATTTTAATTAATATCTTGTAGAAGCCCTGAGGATGGATTGAATAAAATCCGAAAGCTCGGCAACGAAAACAGAGTAACTTATTGGTGTTAACCTTGGTCGATTCCCTTAAAAAAGCAGTCTATATATATATATATAAAAAGATTATGGTTTATACAATTTTGAACCTTGACAAAGTGCACATATTTTTGTAATAATTGTTCACATTCAAGGGGTTCTAATTTTTTTCAGAATATCGGTTAAAAAGTTAAGAGATTAAAAATAGCTCGAAAAATCATATGAATTTTAAAAAACTTTTTTATACGGCAAAAAAAAAAACTCATCAGCAACGTTCAGGTAAAGATGTTTTGGATCAGTTCCAATTTAGAGACACTGTATCCGAAACATAGTGGAAATGTAGCGATTTTTCACGAATTTCAAAAATGCCCATTATCTCAAAAGAGGTGAATATTTCACCTGAAAATTTTTCGATACTCTAGAGTGGTCATGACCTAGTCTATCACCAATTGAAATATTGTTTAAGGTTTACCGGACACCCTGTATTTAAGATTTTACAGGGCAGATTTCTCGATGCCGGCATCTATAAGCTAAAACTGGAGTAGGATAATGAAGCCGTATTTTGATAACATTTGGACCGCATTTCGAACCCAAAATATGTCTAAGAGTGTACGAACCATGTATTCTATGCATCTATATTGCTATGGTAAAGCCAGCCTACTTATTATTCCATAGTAAACCAAAAAGCTGGAAAGGAGAATCGATTTTTTCAGAGGGTTTTGAAATCAGCAAAAAAATGCTCTCAGAAAAAAGCGCTTGTATTGATGGCATTCAAAATCAGAAATTTATGTCAAATCTTAAGAATGACGGAGTTTACCCTTCCTGTGCATTAGAACATAATTTCCTGAGAAGCCGAAATGAAAGTACAAGTAGCCTACTTCCCAAAAAAGAGTTCACCAGACATGAATCACGTAAAAAATATTTGAGAGGTCACCAAACAGGCAATTGAAAAAAAGGTGATCACCAACAGGAGTGATTTAAAACAAAATTCTGAAGAATAGCACCACTATTATAACCTCAAAGAATATGCAACTGATTCATTTCTTGAAGATTCAGATAAACTAAAAAATATAGAAATAATGATATGGCGACACAATGTATGAATAATTTTCACCCGATTTCCTCCCGAACGTACCATTTTGGCATAGTAATTTCTACCAATATAGAGTTCTGAGGTTTGGCACCACTGTGTTTACCCCTTGTTCTAATTATTCAGTAGACAAACCCCAAAAGATCATGCATCATTATTATAAGCATCTCAAGTAGGAATCGTCTGAACTAGCACCAATCTCTTTTGAATTGAGCTAAATCTGGAGTGCCAATCACTGCAAATGATGCTACTCATAAATGAAAGTTTTAGAGGAGAGAGTAAACACATCTATATTCTGAACATCTACACTAAAACAACAACTATACCAAAATTATTTTACCTACACCACTACCAGCTCAGAATCAGGCCAGCAAACAAAACTTATAGAAATGATCATTTTCAGAAACCAGTACTTACTTTCAACTACCTTATTTAGACTACCTCTCATCACATGTATATTTTCAATTCCCAGAAATTGAAATTTAATATTATCGTAAAAGGCTTCGTTCTCATAGCCTTTTCCTGCTGCTCTATTTGCCATAGCATTAATCTTGAAAATATCAGATTCATGTTACTCAGAATTTTGGCATAATGAGAAGTTTGATTAGAATATTCTTACCTTAGGTCTAGTATCAACCACATACATTATAGATGCATTTGTATTTGTCTTAGCCACATGATAAAGCATTTTTTCATCTTTTAAGCATCTAGCACTAAACCCTGATAGAGGTTGACTGCACCTACATATACTGGCTTTATTATGGTGAAGATAAGATAAAACTGGCAATCTTCCTTTAGCTCTAAACTTGGAGCTACCTATTAACACTGAGTTATTAGTTGTATTAGGGACAAAAAGGTGTCTAGGGTATGTATCACAGAGCTGAAAACAGATTATTTAAATGAAGATAACAAATAATTATTCAGCATTGCTTTCACCTTGTATTCTCTATTGAGATCAGTAAGGCTCCAATGTTCATTGGGAACTCCCATTCTTTGATACTCTGCTAATAGGTTAAAGCAATTCCATCCTCTAGACTTAGTAGAATCACTTGCACTAACAGTATATGTGAAACAATATAAATCCTCAATGTTAGGTGGTTGAGACAGCTGATTCAAAGCAGTATAAACATCATGACAATCTCTTTCTTTGGGTATAACAAATGTAACTGACAGGAAAGTTTTCGTTCTAATTAATAGGGGTGACCCAGTTGTAGAAAGAGGAAGCTTCTCAACATTAGCAATATGCATCAAGAGGATCTGAAAATCATCTTGAATGAAAAACTAGAGGTGTATTATTATCAATACAAACCCAGGTCTCTTTTTTCTCATCTGGATCCTTGAAAATTAAATGGGTAGCGGCTAGATAAAGCGTTCCTTGGGAAGGTGTTTTTGAGTATCTATCCAACATGCGAACATTTTCAATCTATAAACGAACATATTGAAAATTTTGAGTTATGAAGGATTTCTGATTCAAGTTTGATAGTTAAGAGAACAGTGCAATGCAATTTCGAGACTCGACTCACTTTGGGCGTTTTAATGATTTCCATTGAATGCAGAAACTTATCAAGCAAATTTTAATATATTTCAATTAACGATGAAAATTACGATTATTTCATGTTTTCATTTTCAGCATACTCAATCACAGAATACAAATATTACTTCTCTATTCTGTGGCTAGACTATTATCACAGACCAGATCTGTGCTATTATCACAGACCAAGATGGTGCTAATAATGCTAATATATTTGTTTTCTACCGGTGTGAAATTAGCTTCCAAGAGATAGCTGACAGAGTTCCCGAAGATACCCGAACGGGTTGAGAGGATCAGTCGCGTGCATTAATTCGGTAGCGCAGCAAAATATGGGTTACGAAATAAATTTTCGACTCATGAATCTGAATAACGTTCGAAAATGTCATTTGTGCCACTGACTGTGCTGATATAAAATTGTTTAGTAGTTTTTCCACCAAATAATAAATAATAATTAAGCATTTATAGTGCGGGAATACGGGATATATCAAAATGACTTATGGCCATTTTCAAGATTGACAAATGGTCTCGATTCACAACCTCGAACGAAATGTTTATTGCAAAATTTCAGATGGGCTGCGGTAAATTTTATATGATCAGCGGAGGAAAATCCCTTCAAAATCTAATGTAATTGTATTATCTATCTAGGAAGATAATCGTTCGTGTCACATCAATTAAATCCTTTCAAACGTTTTATTTTTCAGGTCTGCGTTGATCATCCCTGAATGGAAATGCTATTTAATATGTCCACATTGATATCCATAAAAAATATTTACTTGCTCTGATTGCAGTCACCCCGTTTCGCCCCCATTCGCGAAGTATCGAAATCGTCAGCTCTCTAGAGCGAATTCAAACGTTTGTAACTTTTTATCGTTCAGGTCTACATTGATGAGAACTATGTAGAAATGTTAATTAGCATGTCTAGATTGACATCCATAAAAAAAATTCACTTGCTCTGCTTGCAGTCACCCCGTTTCACCCCTATTGGCGAAGTATCCCAATCGTCAGCTATCTAGAGCAATTTCGAACTTTTGTAACTTTTTATCATTCAGGTCTGCATTGATGGGACCTATGTGGAAATGTTGATTAGCATGTCCAGATTGACATCCATAAAAAAATTCACTTGCTCTGCTTGCAGTCACCCCGTTTCACCCCTTTTCGCGAAGTATCGAAATCGTCAGCTATATAGAGCAAGTGAATTTTTTTTTATGGATGTCAATTTGGAGATGTCAATTGACATTTCTATATAGGTCTCATCAATGCAGACCTGAACGATAAAAAATTACAAACGTTTGAATTCGCTCTAGATAGCTGACGATTTCGATACTTCGCGAATGGGGGTGAAACGGGGTGACTGCAATCAGAGCAAGTAAATATTTTTTATGGATGTCAATGTGGACATATTAAATAGGATTTCCATACAGGGCTGATCAATGCAGACCTGAAAAATAAAACGTTTCAAAGGATTTAATTGATGCGACACGAACGATTATCTTCCTAGATAGATAATACAATTACATTAGAATTTAAAGGGATTTTCCTCCGCATATAAAATTTACCGCAGCCCATCTGGAATTTTGCAATAAACATTTCGTTCGAGGTTGTGAATCGAAACCATTTGTCAATCTTGAAAATGGCCATAAGTCATTTTGATATATCCCGTATTCCCGCACTATAAATGCTTAATTATTATTTATTATTAGATGGAAAAACTACTAAACAATTTTATATCAACACAGTCAGTAACACAAATGATATTTTCGAACGTTATTCAGATTCATGAGTCGAAAATTTATTTCGTAACCCACATTTTGCTGCGCTACCGAATTAATGCACGCCACTGATCCTCTCAACCCGTTCGGGTATCTTCGGGAACTCTGTCAGCTATCTTTTGGAAGCTAACTTCACATCGGTTTGTTTTCTGTGACTAGAACCACAGAATAGAGAAGTAATACCACAGATTGTCTGTGGTAAACTTCTCTATTCTGTGCTAGAACATTGACAACATGGACTAGTAGAACATGAATGAAATGATGATATTTCAAAACAAAATTACTAGTCATCACGATTCGTCAGTATCTTGATATTCTTGATTCGTTAGTCATTTCGCCACACTTCCACAAATATTATTATCATTTAATTTTATTTAGTTAGCTGAGGGCTACATATATAAACACCCTCTATCCTCCATACAGTTCCTGGTTTCAGAATAATTAACATTGTGCAATTGCTGCATACAAATAATAAGATGGAATTCCCGAATCTAGGAAAACACTGTTCTGAACCAACTTGTAAAAAATTAGGTAAAAAGTATTCCTTGTTTATCATTCCTAAATATAAATTACTTTGTTTTTTTCAGATTTTCTTCCAATCAAGTGTGACGCATGCAAAGAAATTTTTTGGTAAGCTTAAAATGGTATTGTATAGTAATAAACTATATTTTCTCTTCCTCCAGTGGGGATCACTATCAGTTTAGAAATCACAATTGCAAACATTTTCACGCTCGAGATAATCAAGTGCCTGTATGCCCTCTCTGCAATAAACCTATACCAATAAAATATGGGGAATTGCCTGATTTGATAGTAGGATCTCATATCGGTGAGTAGAGCACTTCTAAAACTATTTGTACCCCATAGAAACCAGAAAATATAATATATCTATACTCCGTTCAGTTTTTCAAAGTCAGTTGGTAGACGATGAAACTTTGACACATTCTACTCTATATAATTAAAAATTATAGAGAAATTTTCCTGTCAGATAACTTCGTGGCATTGTTCTCTCTACAAAAATATAATTAATTCATTTATTTGAAGTCAGTCAGTATGCCTTGAAATAATTTCATCAAGATTGTGTAAAGAGAATTAAGCTTCGTCGGCACTAGTGAAATGTAGTCAAGGTCAAAATAACTTTACAGGACGTTGTCAATTTTAATTTTCATCAATGACTTCAGTTGGTGTAGCTACATGCATACTTATTGTGAAGCTTATGAAGAATTATACTGAGTGGAATGTGTCAAACTTTCATGGCGTCCTGATTTACTTCATGAAAGTTAATGGAGCATAGTTAGTAGTTACGTTATAGACCAACAAGCCAAATTACTCCACCTTTTGCATGCTTCGCTGACTGCCGACTTTAAATCTCGTATTCCCAGTTGCAATGTGATTGGTCACCACAACCAACCATAAGATGCTTGCAATATAATGGTAGTCTCGATTCTCCCTCACAAACACATTCACATAGATTTCTCAAGTAAACGAAAGAGGCGACTGGTTCATCAGCCTGGTCTGTTATTACATAGAATGTAACCACAGCCCTCTTTAATGCACAAGCCGGGAACATGTGAAATCTAGCAACGTCTACGATAGACCCTGAACGGCCTGAACCCTTTGCATTTCGCGGCGTTTCTTGTAGTTTTTACATTAGCAGGTGGTGTTTTGTTTATTTCGCGAATTCTCGGTGCAACAAGTGTTTGAAACTTCAAAATCAGTGCAATAATCAATAGCAGGTGTTTTTAATATTATCAAGTGTCATGCTCTAGATAGTGATAGTGAATTTCCCTTCGGATTACTTTGTTTTCTTGTGAGTATCGTTTTGAGACCATAGGCTTAGGAAAATGATTTATTTATTTATTAACGGGATAAATCCATTTTTACAAACGAACAATACAATAATAATAATTAATACAACCTAATAAATATTGAAGTATAATGCAAAACTTCCAGAAAAAAAAACTTCACAGATCATAACAAATTTCGATTGACATAACGCACAATGGAGGGGTAACTGAAGCAAAAAAAGTTTATGCCTGTTCTACTGGCAGTGTTTACATGTTGCGAGATTCTTGGAATTGGCCAAGCCCTGGTATAATTGCACCTGTAAGTCCTGAGACATAGCAACATGGTATCTCTAACATTCCTAGACGGAGCGTGAAAACTAAAAAGTGATAGAAGATCAGAAGACGACAAAAGCCCCCCAACCAATCTAGCGAACAACAATACATCAGCTCTGATTCTACGAGTCCGCAAAGCAGGAAAGCGCAGAACCGACCTCATATGAGTTGCGGAAAAATTTACGCGTGGGATTCCTATCCTGCAAGACACAGAGAAAAGAAACTTATTTTGAACTCGTTCCAACCTGTCACAGTCTTCATAAGTATATGGAGACCATACACAAGAGGCATACTCAAGATGCGGCTTTACCAGACCAACATAAAGATGTTTTAAGGTATTGACATCCCTAAACTCATACGAGTGCCGTAAAATGAACCCTAGCATCCGAAGACCCTTATTGACTATGTGGTCAATGTGCGCCCTGAAACACATCCTATTGTCGTAAAAAACACCTAAGTCTTTAACAATGTTCACAGTATGTATTGCCTCGTTATTCAGACAGTAGTGCGATACGAAGTGGCGCTCCCGCCTAACTACACTCATATGCTGGCACTTTCCGAAGTTAATGATGATTCTGTTATCTTTGCACCATTGCTCCAATCGATCCAGATCACATTGTAGGTTTAACATATTGGTCAGAGTATTAACCATTAAATAAATTTTGAGGTCATCAGCAAACAGAAGAAACAGTGCAAACCTAAAGCAAGTGGTGATGTCATTTATGTAAATAAGGAACAACAGAGGGCCCAAATGACTACCCTGAGGTACACCTGAATCAACAATGTATGATGGGGAGAAGGAATCACGAACTTTAACTGACTGAGTAAGGCGGGTGAAATATGATATAAACCACTTCCTTAACATGCCAGTTATTCCAAAGGACGACAGTTTCTCGCTCAAAATGCAATGATCTACCTTATCGAAAGCCTTGGAAAAGTCAGTATATATAACATCGACCTTACCTCCACTCTCCAAAGAATCGAAGACATACTGGGAGAAAACCAATAGATTGGAGTCGACGCTTTTACCCTTGGTAAAACCATGTTGTTGCTGGACCAATCTGAACGATGTATCTGTTTGTATGTGATCCAGTATTAATGTCTCAAGGATTTTAGGAATGGCGCTTATAATGCTTATGGGCCTATAATCAGCGATGTCATGCCTACTCCCAGACTTGAACAATGGTTTCACCGTACTAGACTTCCACTTGGCAGGAAAAACACCAGTTGATAATGACCTGTTGAATAATATCTGAAGTGGAAGTGCCATTGAAGAACAACAGTTCTTCAGAAAGAATGCCGGCAGGAAATCAGGTCCCGGACCCTTTCCAGTATCAAGATTTTGCAACTTCCTGGCAACCTCCTCAAGAGAAATAGATAAACTGTCTTTCCCAAAGTGATCGAAACAAGTTGAACCATCGAAAAGATCAGGACCCGAAACATAGGTAGATCGAAAGTGTTCAGAAAACAGTGCAGCTATGTCAGTGTCACCCTCTACACATCTCCCATGCAGGTGCATACTTGTCGGCAAATCATTATCATTTCTTTTAGAATTAGTGAAATTCCAAAACAATTCGATATTGTTCCTTATTGAATTCTCTATATTCTCAATATAATCAGAATAACATGACTCTGCCATCCTAGCACAAGCCGAACGAACCTCAGAAAATGAAAGATAATCTTCCCAGCGTTTATATCTCTTATAATTACGGTGAACTTCCTTTTTTTTTTAAAACGAGATTTTTAAGTTCAGAAGTATACCAAGGAGGAAAAGTTGACTTCTTATTGAAAATTTTCGGAACAAATCTATCTATGACCCCGAAAACAACATCATAAAACACATCAACTATATTATCTATCCCAGCATTGTCATGAAATAGAGCTTCCCAAATGAGTTCTAAGAGGTGTTTATTCAATGCTCTGTAATCGGCTTTCTTGAAATTGTAAGAGGTTTTACCCACATCTGGAGAATGTACAATGTTGACCGGAACACTGGCAAAGAGTGCCGGATGGTAAGCATCCAACTTAGAGAGAACATCAACGACGGGCTCAATTGAGAGATAGCGATTCTCAGAGAACACAAGATCTAACAAACCGCCATACAGGTTCCTTACTAAATTAATTTGAAACAGATCATTAAAAGCAAGGGCATCGCCAAGAATTCTAGCAATAAATCAGTACATCCGTTCAAAGTTGCATCATGCCAATCGATCCCCCCCAAATTATAATCGCCCGTTATAAAAACAGTATCTGGTCTAGTAGTACCAACTACATGCTCCAGATTCAAACAATGGCTCTCATACTACTGAACTCTAGCAGAAGCCCATGGGTCCGGAGGTATGTAAACAGTTCCCTACAATAAATTCGTATCACTCAAGTAAAACGAAAATATCCTCAACATTATTACGCAGAGTTGAGACCAAAGCAGATGAGAACTTTTTTTTACCGCAATCAATACTCCACCCCCCGCTTTTTTGGAACTAGAAAGAATGGACCTATCTTTTCTAAACATATTATAATTAAGAAACTATAACTCAGCGTCAATAATGGATGGGTCAAGCCAAGTTCCGGTCAACAAGATTACATCATAATCTGCAACATTTACATTCTTAACTAATTCGTAAAGTTTAAATTTACCCCTAATACTACGAACATTCTGGTAATAAACACTCAAGCAATTAAAACTGTAATTATCCCCTTGAATTAGTTTTTTCTTACTTTGACTATTCTCGGTAAACCACTTATGTATCTTATAGTAATGTTTAATTCCCCATTAGCTTTACGATGTTCCAACTCGCGCCGAAGATCACCCAGATACTCACTCTGTCTGAGTGTCAAATCGGCCGATAATCTTACAGGAGGTTGAGCAATTTTATGTTTGTTCTTCAAAATATTCAGAACTTCCGAACATCAGCTTCAAAGGTGGTGGCCTGTTTCCCATCTTCTTACCCTCCAAACGAAATGCCCTGACAATCTTCACATCTGGGACAATTTTAGACAACATTGTCTCCATGACTTTCACTTCATCGCTTATAGAATTCTGTGTCTCAATATCATAGACAATAATATTCTTGGATCGTCTGCGACGCTCTTCCATTTCTATCATGAATTCGTCAGGACTCGTTGAGTTTACTGTATTGGGTTGTGCTGAAGATGAACTCAGCGAAGCGACCGTGGCTTTAAGTGATGAAATGTCCTCCGCCTGAGCATCCACCTGCGCAGACAAGGCCTCAATCTTTTCATTCACCTCAAATATTTGGGAAAGGTAATTCTTCTTTATTTCATCCTTGAAGTCTGCGAACTGGCTCTCAAACAGAAGAATGAGTTGTTTTATTATTTTATCAGATTCTAAGGATAAAGGATTCTCATTCAAGTGCTGGTAACACAGCAACTTTCCATCCTTCATCGCAGCACGCGCTTTGACGGAGCAACTTGGATGAAATGAGGCATCACATTCAAAACAGCAAACGCCACTGGACACCGGCTTTTTGCAATAAGAGCAATCCAATTTTACACTTTCTTGGCTACCCATCTCAGAATCTGGGTACGCCACTGGTATAACAAGAATCATAACTAGCGATACGTTATCGGATATCTCGTCAGCAGGTGTTCTAGCTGATAAGTTTTCCTTGCTTTTCTTCAATATAAAACAAACAAATTTCCGCCAAACCAGGCCAAACATTCAAATATATTCAATGTCCTAATGTATATACTGGAAAGACTAATGTCTCAAGTTTCCACAAATATAACTTCTTTCAAGATTTCATAAGTTTTCACCATCAAAAAGACGAAGATTCGCGGAGCGGAAATAAGTACGTGTTGATCATTTGAAGCTAACATGAAAAGAAATGGTTAGGATGTATTGCGTCCCATCCTGTAAAAGTAATTATAAATCTTCCAAAAATGAAGGTTATTTTAGTTGTTTTGGCTTTCCGAAGAATGAAGAAAGAAAGCTTTTATGGATAAAATCCATCCCGCGAAAAAATTTCATTCCAAGTCCTTTTAGCGGAGTTTGCGAGGAGAAACATTTCGAAGAGAACGAAATAATTCGGTATGATAAACATTTGCAAGCTGATGGTACAATAAAACTGTTATTATTGAGATGAGCAGATGATCTTAACTTATAAATTTTCTTTCGCGTTATAAAAATTGAACTTACTGTTCATTGCATTGAATTGGACTTTTATTATTCAGAATTCATAGAAACTTGTAGTTGTGGTTTGAATTCGAAATTTATTCTAAATTCACTCTGTTCAATTTTCGCCAATTTACTCCTGAATAATTACGTCAAAAATAGAAATAATATCTTGATTGCTGGAAAAAATAAAAAGCGGAAAAATCTGGGAGAAAAACAAAACGCCCTAATCGAACTAATATCCATTGTTAAGTTTTAGAATATACGTTCATTTTGAGAATTTTATTTAAGTTTATGTTATTTCGGCAATAGATGGCCCCACACCTAGTGAAGGGACGAGTCGTCAATTTCTCAACCCGAACTACTCGAGTTGAAATGATGGCCAACTCGTGCTGACTCGACTCGGTGCTTATGTTCTTCGGCTGGCGTTCGTCAGCGATTCGCCTTCGTATCTAGACTATCTAGTCGAGTTGGTTCCCCTCGGGCCTCGTCACTGATTCGTTCGCCAGCTCAAGCCTCGATGTCGATCTACTCGGAATGAGTAGGAACAGGAATTGTAGAATCGGGACTCGGAAGTTGGAACTTTTATGAGTCTCGCTAACAGCTGACTCACATATCATGAATTGAATTACATTTTACTTTCATATGGGGAATAATTTAATTGAAGGATAAGGGTTCAAATGTTAGTGCTCAACTTTAATAAACAACGGATTTATTGTGAAAATTTTTCAAAAATCAGACTTCTCAAAAATGACTAATAAAGTATTTATAACGAAAAGGGGGTCATTGTCAATAAATCAATGAATAAAATTTAATAAATCCAACTCAAGTCTTAAATCACTCCCTTCATATATTTTAGTTTATAGGTAGTCAAGTTCAGTTCATCCGTAATAGACCAACACCCTGTTGAGATCCATTCAGACTGCACTGAAATACAAAATACAACTGAATCGAGCAGATCGAATTATTGCCGATTGCGACTGCCGATCCGCCAACCAATTCGAGCTGTATCGATCGACATCGACGACGGGAGGCACCGACGATTCACGAAATCGTGATTTCTACGCATCGAGTCGGGTGCTGAACTCTAAGATCCGAATTGCTTTCGAGCTGAATCGTCCATAGCGTAACTCGAGTTAATCGAGCTGTATAGCTCGAGTTACCCATCTCTACCTACACCTTCCCGTGGTTCTTGCTGAACAATAAATTGAATAACAACTTCAATGTCATTACATTAGAAACGACGTTCGAAATCATAACCCATAGAACGAATATGGTGTGTAATTCCCCATTAAATAGAATGGCTGCTCTATACAATAAGAGTTATCTTGATGTTGACATTTTCTTTTTGTCGCTAAGATCTTTCAAAAAAGATATTCGGCGAATTGCTTGGAGTTTACATTGAGTGATATAGATGGGGCATTGGATTTATCTCTTATCTAGAATTTTGTTTTTTTGTTTTGATGCTTTTCAATTCGTTTTTGTTCCTGTTACATGTATACTTATAATTTAAGACTATCCTAGTTCATGTAATCTGTGGATATCAATTTGGGCTACTTACCCGTCGATATCCTATTTGTTGAATAATAAATAAATAAATAAATTACTCGAGTTTCAACGTCATTTCACGATTGTTCAGAAAAAATAAGAAGAAATAAACGCTGCTATTCTATTTATTGACCAAGTAGAGCATAATACTTTTATTGTTTCAGGTATTTTTCGAAAATAAAGTCATTTAATTAGTTTGACGAGGTGAAAAGTCAAACTTTGCATTCATATTCACGTACTACGCGTTCAAGCGGCCGGCCTCTCTGTTTCGTTTCCATGCGGCGTTGTCAAACTGTGTTCCAGGCTATTCCTAGAGACGGCTGTGATGTAACTAACCAAACCATACCTTAGTCACCGATGAAAATATGTTAAAATTGGCTACATCTCACCGAATTATTTTGACCTTGACATTACACAAGCGCCAACCTGACTTGGTTCTACTCACAAAAACTTGAGAAACCTATTCCAAAGCCAACCTACTGTATAACTACTAGTGGTAGTTGTAATATACTACTGTACACTATGAAAGTGAAAGCTGTATAATATGTTATATCGAGTGAGAATATTGAATCTTATTTGATTTTATTCAAAACAATCAAATAGACTGACATTCTCAGCAATACTACTCAATTGTTCACTTGTACTACATTTTTTTTATTTATCTTCGGGTCAATTTATATGCATCACAGGCTTTTGGCTGGTTTCATCAAACTTTCATTGCCTAATCAAGGGTTTGATTATGATTCTTCAACAGTAAATTTATAAAGAAGTTCATCCATTGTTTGGAGTTTTCTGAAATCAACTGTTATTCCCAAGGTAGTGCAAGTCTGTTAAGACTAATATTATGATGTACAATACTCCCAATAGTTCAATCTGTTCAGCGATCCTGTTCAAGTCCAAAATGTTGGTGTATTCTATGCTCCTTTCGTTCATGCCAATAGCGTTAATCTTACGATTTTCATCTTATGTATTTCATTGTTATTGTAACTAGAAATTACTCAAGTAAACACAACCCTCATCGGCTGAGAGACATTTAATCACATAATACACTTGTGAGCCCACAGTATATCTCGAATTTTGTGAAATACTTACAGATTACCGACACCTATTGAAACAGGTTTAATATTTTCATATGCATAGTACTAAGAAGTGAGAATTTTATGTATAAATTGGTCCTTAGTTTGATAGGATTTATGTTAGAATTTATTATGACCACTTCTTTCCCTATTGCCTCAACTGAGCCTGCCATTCATCGAATGTTGTAGTCAGTAAAATGTGAGACTTGATTAATTTGGTTACTTTGTGGAAATGTGAGGTTAGAGGTTTGATTTGAGAACATTTTGTTTTCTTTGTTGATTACCCCAGTCACATAAGAGTACAGGCAGGGTGTCCAGAAACCTTAGAAGTAAAACAATAATTATCCAGGAACCTTTGACATAGATTATGTTCATGTTCTTAAGTCAAGCTACAATTCAGTTCATCTCATCTTATGCTAAACTCAGTTGATCTCAGAAGTGAGAAATCAATAAGGTAAAAAGAATATTAGTAATTTTGAATAATTGGTCCTTGACATGGTTATAGAGTCTTAGAGATGACATCAAATTGATATCAGATGAAAATAAACAATCAACCCCATAAAGTCGAATTTCTAAATCAACGAATATTGATTTTGTTGCTGGTTCTCCTAGATTCAACTATGGAATCCCTCAGAAGCTATGTGCTTATGCAAGTTAGGAGACCTGGTGTGTTCTAAGTAGGCTTTGTTATTGATTCCTTGTGCCACGCCAGGAACAGCACTGTTAATTGTTCACTCAAAAGCTAATGGTTGGATTTCTTGGAAACCAGAGAATTTATTTCCATTTCGAGGGCATGAACCCCAGACGTTACGATTATGAGGCAGGGTACCTAGCGCTGGACCACCGCCGCTATATAATTAATAATATAAATGAATCATTTCCATCAGTGAATAAATGAACACCAACCAGTGGCGTACTTCAAATAAATTCGCAAAATGAATTGCGGAAAATGCAAGAAGAAATTGGGGTAAAGGCTATGAGTTTAAATGTGATGGTGAATGCAAAGAATGGTTCTATCGAAAGTGTATCCATACACCAGGGGATGTAGCTAAGTTGATGAATTCAGGAGAACAATCATGAACTTGTCAAGACTGTGAAAATGAAATCGCTGAGGACTCCACAGATACAGACGAGGAATCTGAAGATATCAGAAGAGGAGGAAGACGCAAAAATCATCACAGAACAAAAACAAAAAATTTGAATTATCAAAAAGAACAAACCAACAGTTCATAATAAATGATTCAATGGAAAAGCTTGAATTCCTCATAGCTTGTGTGGAGGACCAATGAGATGGATATTCAAGAAAAAGCAAGTAAAGAAGATGAACAGCAAAGGTTGAAAGAGGCTGTAGCTGTGCTGAAAACTGAGAGAAACAAAAATGAACAATCAAAACTAAATGAAAATGTAATCATAAGTGGTTAGCCACAAATCGAAGATAATGATGAACAAAACTTATTTCACATTGGTGAAAAACTGGAAGTAAACCTTGCAAAAGAAGAATTTACTTGCAAAAGGATTAGAAAAGGAGCGAAAACTAAACTCAACATTATGTTTAGGAATGAAGAATTGAAAGAGAAATTTATGGAAGCTAATAAAAAGGCAAATCTGAACTCAAGGCTACTATGATTTGTAGAAAAACATCCAATCTACATAAACCATGAGTTGACATCAGAAAATCAGCTTTTGTTCGAAAATGTTACAGATTTCGAGAGACAGCAGAATTATAAGTTTGCCTAGATATCACAAGAAAAATTCTCCTGAAAAAACCGAAACATGTAGGACGATTGAAATTAAATCTGAAGAAGACCTTGACAAGTTAATACAACAAAACTTCGAAAAAACCCAGAAGATCAAAACAAAAATATATTATACAACAACAAAAGATCTTTAAAAGCAAAAAATGAAATATAGAACCTACATCATTATATGCATGAGGACATTTAACCTCATTTAATTATCTCATGAGCCATGTTTCTGATGGCTCGGTGATAATGACAAAAATTTGTACGGTATACGGGTGTATTGTGGATTACATGATTGTAGAGTATCGCGAGGTAGTAGTGTTTCAATATTCATAAAAGCAGATCTACAATATATGGCTGTTGAAGCTCTGAAATTAAATAATGCAAACATGGTGTGTGTTGCGCTGCTTGACTCGGTATGCTGCTATATGCGGTTTATCGCGTCCCGAAAACAAAATGCATACCAGAATTCCTGGAAAATCTGAATGAAATATTGGAAAAGCACAAAAAATTGTAATAATTAGCACTTGAATGTTGACACAGAGAAAACCGATAGAAATACCAAATTATATAAGGACATACTAACTTAAATTTATACGAAATAAAAAACAAACATATCACTACACTGTAAAAAGATGGCACTGGAACTTTAATTGATCATGTCATAACACCCACAGATATCACTTGCAAAGTAGAGACAAAATCTACGGCAATATCCGACCATAAAAGTTCATATATAAGTATAAACCTATCAACAAAGGAGAATCCTGTCAAATCAAAAATTTTTGTCTAAAAAACTGATAATGAAATCTTTGAAAAAACTGTTCGCTTACTACTACAAGAAAAACGACCAGAAAACATTTACGAGTTGATAGGGCTTCTGAGTGAAGCTCAAAGCACATACACAATTGAAAAAACAATTGATAATAAAGAATTATAACTGGTGGTACAATTTTACCATTCGTAAAACTATAATGAGAAGGGACAGTCTATACAAAAGGATTAAGAAGTTTCCATACAACCCCAGACATCAGGCGAACTATGAAATACAAAGAAAAAGTAAACAATCTGATAAGAAATCAAATCAGTGAAAAATTGCAATGAATTGGAAATAACACAAGAAAATTATGGTCTACAATAAATAAAATCCTACCAATGAGCAATAAAACATCAAAAATAGCAAATTTAGTATATAAAAGAAAGACGTACAAAGATGCAAGACAAAAAGCAAATTTTCTCAACAGATATTTTATCCATGCAGCTGAACAAACTAAAAGAAATAACCAAAATATAACAAAATTTGAAGAAATTGAACAAGACCAGTCGCTCTCTATGGGAAAATGTAATGAAAAAGAACTCACAAACATATTGATGTCTCTAAAGAGAAACACCTCGCCAGGCCCTGTCAACATAAGTACAAGAGATCTGATTGTTTTTTACTCCATTATCGGAGACCACCTGTTGTCTCTGGTAAATGAGTGCATAAAGAGTGGAAGATTTCCAAGAATATGTAAAATCGCTAGAATAATACCTGTGCTTATAAAAAGGAACAAAGAAGAAACATCTAACGACAGGCCTATATAAAATACTTCAATATTTGCTAAGATAATAGAAATAATTTCTTAAAATTAGTGAAATTTTTAGAAATATCCTAACATCAATACGGATTCCAGGGAAAAAAGTTGCTGCAATTGATGTCATCGAACATATATTACATCATAAACTCGAAGAAAAACAGAGAGTGTAGGTGTTTTCGTCGATCTTCACAAAGTATTCGATACAATCAACATGTCCATATTGCTGGAAAGTTGAAAATAATGGGAATACAAGGAAACGCTCCCAAACTGTTTTAGTCCTTCCTTGCCGATCGAAAATAGTATCTGGTTATTGAAGGTAAAAAAAGTAACTAAAAAAATCAGAACTGGAGCTCTGCAGAGCACAGTGCTTGGACCATTTGATCACCAAATATATGTAGAAAATGTTGTGAAATCAGGCTTGCTGGGGGAATGATACATGTTTGCGGATGATACGGTCATCATATGATCCAATAGGGATGTGCAGAAATACAGTGAATAGTTGAACTCAAATAAACGTGTGATAAATGCAGAAAAAAACTGTGTACATCCTGTTTAAAAATAGAACAACTAACACCAACATACATCCTGATCTGTTCATTGATGGTAAGGAGCTAACACAAGTGAAAAAACTAGATATCTGGGATTGATCATGGAAGAGACATTGAAATGGAATGCTCATGTGCAGTTAACCATGATAATTATTGCATAAACTTTATAGGATGGGTATAAGAGTTATATGTTTAAAGTTTGCAAAGTTATTTAAAAGACAGAACTCAATATGTCAAGATCAATGGTACTAAAAGTCAACCTATTTTTACAAATGATAGTGTTCCACAAGGTGCGGTACTGGGGCCATTATTATTTATTCTGTACATTAATGACTTGCTGTGCCAAGTTGATTAAATATTAGCATATGCAGATGACAAAGTTTCAATATTGGCAGGTGAGTCATGGATAGAATTATCTGATAAAATGTCAGAAAAATTTAGTTACATATATTCATGGCTCTATTTTAATAAACTAATAGTCAATCTAAAAAAAAAACTAGTAATTATGACATTTGGAAATTATGTGGGTTCAGTTCCGGAAGATATTAGAGTTAATATAAACAGTCAAAATCTTTAATATAGCGACCAATTAAAAACATCTAGGCCTTACATATGACTGCAACTTAAAATGGGACGTCAATATTTCAGAAACAGTGAATAGACTAAAGTATCTACCATATATGTTTCAGAGATAAAAGCAAGTATTATCCAAAAACCAACTATTGCAGTTATATTACGATTTATTCCATAGCATAGCAGTGTATACTCCATTCACTGTTATAAACTTTCCCAGTTGGCCATGACATTCTGACACATTTCACCGTGTATATTTTGGAAATGTTAGGTTATAGTCATTTTCCTGTCAGATAACTACACAAGGATGTCCTCTCTACATGAGAGTCGCAGTAATTACGTATTTTTCAAAATCTGAATTTACTTGGGGAAAATAATGAGTTTGAGAAAATATTATGTGAATTCAATAATTCCAAAGGCCTGGCGAATGTTGAAGAAACTTTTTTCTCTGTTAACACTGGAAATATTTTACGGATATAAACATGGTTGGAAGATTCAGTTAAGTTATTTTCTTGTACGGAAATCAAAAATCGAGTGTTAAAATTTTACTGAAAAATAATAAATAGAGTAGTCCGTTACTTTGTGATAATTCATTCAAAAAAAAAAAATAGTACTCGAATAACCCTATAGAACCTATGGAATTCCCTTTTTTTCGAAATTCTCAAGAAATAAGTCTTCAGAAGACATTTAAATACCTTGTTGCACAACTTGAAATACTACATTATGAATAGGTAATAGTACAACAAAACCTGGGACATCACCCTAAAAGAACCAAAATGTTGGGTAGCTTGTAATAAATTATTGATTCCAAATATCAGGGTTACTATCTGAAAAAGCAGATTTCAATTCTAAATAGCACTTCCTGATACTTTGTCTCTGCTTCTTCAAAACTACTTTCGGCATTTTTAGTTTCCACGCTTGATGATTATGTTGAGATTGAGAGTAGAAATTGGCATTCGGCAACGTCGCTGAGAATTATTTTGACATTGCCGTTATTTCACGAGTGCCAACCTGCGTTAGTTTTAAGTAAAAAAAACTTGATAGACCTAAATCATGACCAACCGGGATAGTTGATGAAAGTGAATGGATCATATGCCGTTATTGGTTGAGGAGGATTACATGAGAGAGCACTTGAACCATTGAAACGTCTACAAAGCAGAATACTCAAACTAACAGACATACAAGACATGATCTCAAAAACCCATTAAAAATTAATCAGGTATTCGCAACAAATGCAATAGTACCTCAATAAAGTAAATTGAAGATGGAATATAACAATTATCCGGTGAATACAAGAAATAGTGTTGAAGTGCCAAGAAATACATTAACAAAAGTAAAAATAAATTATGCAAAAAAGTATTTTAATGTTTTAAAAAATATTTTAAAGAACTTAAGTGTTAAAAAAGCAAGTAAAAAAGGTAGTAAGACAAGTAAAGGTTGATTAGTGAGTTGATGAGATGCAGAAATGATGTTTTGGTTTTTGAAATAAAAATGTGAAAAGAAAATGAAATAAATACAAAAACCGGGATCACATAAATGGGTATAATAAGTATAAAAAGGAATATTGTATTTTAGTTTGTAAGGGCCATCTTATGTACGGGCAACATAGCCCTCTATAGGCTCTTTATTAATATGTATGTGGAAAAGATGTAATAAATTATTATTTATTATTATTAATAAATAGTAAGGATTTTCCAATAAAGAACTGTTATTATTATTATTTAGTAAATCAAGGTAACAGACTCACTTGATTATAAGCTGGAAACAAGTACAGAATACACAAAATGGCTGCTATAAAATGGACCCTTTGTTCGTCGTTATTTCCAATAGAGACTGTATCAAATCAACTTACTTCCTTCAGCAATTCAAAAGAATTAATTATTGCCGGCGTGTCGTTTCTCCTACTTTCTAGGGTAGTTTTCCGACCATTGAAAACTCAACGTTCCCTTCTATGATTTAATCACGGTTCAACATTTGAATATAGGAAAATATTATTATTTAAAACCTGGTTCAGTACACTAATTAAGTTTTTGGTGGTTGTGTTCATTTTCATTCCTATTTAAAGATTTTTGGATTTTAAAGGACATTTATAGTCCTTTCAACATCTTTTGAAAGGTCAGATAAATTTCAAATAAAATATGGTCCTCTCTCTCAAATGAAGGCCAATTGCCCTATTTAGGTATTACATATATTTTGTGTAATTTTCTATTCAGAAACTTCACTATAAATGTAAAATTATTGTCCAATTTCAGATAATGACTGCCAATCAGATCCTGCCAGGAGTAGAAGAAAGGTTTTTGATTATAGGTGTTCATTAAAAAGCTGCAAAGCAAAAGAAATGGTTCCAATTGTTTGCAATAATTGCAAACAGAATTTTTGCTTGAAACATAGATTCCAGAATGACCATAAATGTATGGGAATACTTGCTGGCAATTGGTCGAAACTTCCAAGGTATTTATGACTATAAATTGCATGATTGAGGTTTAAGTGAATATGGTTCCAGCAAATCCGACGTATTGGGCACTAGCAAAAGTCGAACAACACAGCAAACCGCAACATATACTCAAAATAAAAACAACAAAATTACACAGGAAATCCCAAGCTCTACACAGAATAGTTTACAAGGCAACATCGTAAGTGGATTTCCTCTGTTCACCTTATTTTCTTCAATCATTTCATTCTTTATGCTCTTGTATAGTATTCTTGAATTTTCGATAATATTTTTCTTCTGTATCCAGAGTGAAGACGAAGCATTAGCACTAGCACTGTCGCTTTCTATGAATGAAAATAAAGTTAAGGAGAAAACTCAAGAGGAAATCGATTTCGAGTTAGCTCAGCAGCTTCAACTTGAGTTGAATCAGCCCAGTCAAACTATGGTGGGAGGATCTAGAAATGAACGAGAGCGTTGCAATTTATCTTAATGAAAGGTTCGCTCAAAAACTTGTGTTGTTAAAGATGATAGTTAACAATATTTATACTTGTTGAAAATTTATTCCTAATATGTTACTCTTTGATGCACTTATTCACTTTCAATAAGATATATTTCTTTTTATTAACACCTATAAGGACATGTCATAACTATGTACAATTATAACTTATTCATTCCAATTCTGAGCTGTTTGCCTTTGGCTGTCCCTCCATATACTCATTATAGGAAGTGAGATCGATGCAATGTTAGGTAAAAAATAAAGAATAATTTTCAGGGAATATATTAACCATGGATTTCAAGCATTATTATAGGAATAAAGTAGGATTGTTTTTCAACCACTTCATATTGGGGAAATCCCAAATATATGTATGATGTGATTTCAACATAGTATTATACAAAATAATAATGTCAAGATGAAAAGCATATAGACTAAAAGGAATTACTTTGTTTCTTAACACTATATTTTATTGAGATTTCCCAGTGACTCGAGGTTCATAGTACTACTAAATTTTCAAACCTCAATAAAAAAACAGTGATCAGAAAGTAATTCTACACTAATCAAATAAGGTTGACGCTGAAGTTTTCTTATGGAATGGATAAATGATAAAAATTTAATATTGGCGAGATTCTTAGGATTTTTTCATTTATTCTATTCTCAAACGAAGTAATGAACTACTCTATTCAATATTTGAGTACAAGTAACTCGTACAACAAAATCACGTTTATTATATCTCTTAATTCAAAAACAACAATATCCTTGAATGCTGCCAGAGATACAGAATCACTGAAGTTATTCACTGCCTTAAAACTTTCAAGTACATTGAAGAAATTCTAGAAGACTGGAACCCTTGAAGTAATAGTCATCAGACTAAAGGGAATGTATGGCTTGAGTGTGGTGGAGAATAATGAAATTTAGTTGCAGTGTCAGCATCTCACTGAGTTGGCCCACTCAGTGAGATGCTGACACTGACATTTGCATATTATGTTGGCCCACATAATATGCAAATATACAGCAGATTTATAGGCCATTGTAAAAAGTTCGAATATTTGTTCTATCTATAGCTAAGCTACAGCAGCAGGAATGGGTGTGAAGTTATTCCTTATAGCATAGTACATAGTTCTTTATACAATGCTTGTAGATTGTTATATCACAGACCACAGGTCTGTGGTTATATGTTGGTGGGTGGGTTATCTGAACAACTGAAGAATATTATGAAACGTGGTGCGAATCGTGTGATTTTTTTTATCATAAAAAAACGATTCGTTCCTTGTTTTCCAGAATCAAGAGTAGAGATCCCAAGCAAAAATGGAGTGGCGGATCGACGATTCCCGGGGCTTTACGCTTGAGAACTTTCAAAGGCCCCTCCTCTACTTTTTGAATTTCTTTCAAAACAATTTTCCAATCAGAATTCGGTTTTTTGAATACAAACATAAAATGTAGGGTATATCAATTCGAATATATCAAATGAATTGAAATCAACACAAATGTAAACAACTTCAAAGGAGTATATCAGGTAAAAAATACAAATCAATATTTTTTACTACAAAAATAATGTAGAAAAGCACTACAGTGCAGGCAGCAGCTTCGGCAACGAATTTGAACATGCGCGTATGCCTTCACGGCAGAGCTTTTCTAAATTTTTTTTCGATGAATTAGTGGATTTCAATTCGATCTAATATGTATATATATTTTCTGATTTTTATTCTGATGACACGATCATCACGAAATTCTGCACAATGTTGTCCTTCAACATCTCCAAACTAGCTGCTCAGTTTCATCACGATTGAATTAGTATTTCTTGATTTATACCAAAAAAACCAACGATATCGAGAAGAAAACCAAGAAATTCTTCAAATTTTTTCCCAATATCTCCAAAACTAATGGCCGTATTAAATTGAAATTAAGTACACTGCTGTAAAACATGAAGGTCAAAGTATAACTGAAATTTATCTCGAATATGAACAATAGTTTCAAAAAATTTTTGGTAACGATACCATTTCGACGAAATTCTGTTAAAAGTTGCGCGTCGTTATGCTCCAACTAAATGCCAAGTTTCAATTCAATCGTTACAGTTGTTTCTGAGATATCAGGAAAATTGCTATAATTCCGAAAGTATTTGGCCGATTCGGCCCATTAACGAACTGAACCTTCGTATTTGGAAATGCAACCCTTCCTGAAATTTTCAAGTCGATAGAATCCTCCGTATCGTGGTGACGGCCCGCCGGCCGGACAGAATCGATTTTAACATCGGATTCTTCATCAGTGAGTCCAACCTAGTCGTTTAAGACCATTTTCGGCTCAATCATCGAAAATTACAGACATTTGGACAAAACGCTAGCACGCTGTTCCCCTAGAGATCATGCGCGCAAAAACATGAAAATCCATTGGAAAATATATGTTGTCTGTAAGTAGCAAACGACGAAACAACACTCAGTTTGCGCTAAGTCTGAGTGTTGTTTCGTCGTTTGCCACGGTAGTCGATAAAATCATCACTGAGTGCAAGCCATCAGGTTTAGGTTTCCTTATATACCGAAATTATCCCCCAATATAGTCCATCCAAAAACTCTCAAAAAATACTAAACATTTTTTTTACAATTTAAAGACTGTTGGATCACTGTTTTCAAAGCTCAAATATAAAACTGAAACCCATGAACGCTCGAATATAATTTATAAAATACCCTGCACCGACTGTGGAAGATATTACATAGGACAGACAAAACCATTACTTTCTAATCGAATAAAACAGCATAAGAATGATTGCAACGAAAAATTCAGGGACAAAGACGGAAAAACATCGCTAGCTTTGCACACTTTCACTGCAAGTCACCAATTCACCTTCGACGAAATGTCTGTCTTGGATGTGGAAAAAAATACCAATCGTACAATCACCTAATCTAATATCACTTTTCAATAATCCATCCGAGTTCTTTGTTAGATCCGTTTGTGTGTCGAATACTGAATATTGTCTATGTTTGCCTACCATGTGTGAAAATCGTTTCTTACATTATATATTTGTTATTAGTTGGCTCATTTGTCATTTGTATTATTTAGGACCTGTTTAGAACTGATTGACAATTTTATTATAACTAGACAAAGTGTTCTATTTCCATTTCTTGAGTCTGCACTCACATTTATTATAAACAACCAATAAAACTAGATGGAAAAAAATTTTTTTTTGTTAGATTGCAATGTATCTAATTCGTAACTTTTGTCTTTTTAGTCTTGAGCAAGTCGAAATATATCGACAAATCAAGAAGAAAATATACATACAATTAAAGTAAGGACAGTTTCTTACAACAATTGAGACCCCAAGACAGCTCTTTTAATATCTACCTGGGAACTGTGAAAAATATCTAAAAGATGTTAGAAATTGCAAAAATCCTGGCATATTCTGTACATTGGCGAAAACCGAAACAAGTTAGTTCGCGGAAAAGGAAGATAAAACGTGGTTATATATTGAACAGGTAGTCTCGGGACGTGCAAATCCACTGAGGCTAACAAGTAAGGGCAATCAACTTTGGAGCAAATACTATATAGTAAAAGAATATTCCTAAATAAATCCGGCGTCTCTCTAGGGAGTTTACATGAAATCTCATTGGGCATAACACGAAACGGATAGATGCCATCAATTTTAAAACTCACGTACTTAAGAAATCGCCTCTGTATTTTCTCCAAATTATCAATCAATATGAACCCGCCGATAACCAGGATTCCATACAATACATCTATATTCTAGCTTTGACCTCACAAGCCGTAAAAAGAAGACAGAGATCGAGTCTCATCTAGGTACCTGGAGTTCCTCAGTATGAAACCGAGAGACTTGAGTCCCTCCGAAACAGTTGCACTTACATCGGGCACAAACGTCAACCCCTGATCGATTAAGACTCCCAGATCTCTATACTCAGTCACCCTGTTCAAGACACAACCTTCAACGTTATACATAAACTGAACCTTGGATTTTCCACGGCCGAAGGACACCACGCTGCACTTATCAATATTCAATGAAAGTCGATTTCTTTTACACCAATCAACCGGTGCTTCCACGTCACCCTGAAGATCCCAGCAATCCTGGATGGAACCAATACGGCGAAACAACTGACAATCATCAACATATAAAAGAAACAGGCAGAGCAGAAATAAATTCAGATCGTTCATAAATAACATAAATAAAATAGGACCCAAAATGGAACCCTGCGGAACACCAGACGACGCGGAGAACATAAATGACTTGACTCCAAAACACTGAACGAACAGATTTCTATCTGCAAGATATGTTTCCAGAAAACGGATGAAATCCATTGTCAAGCCAAACAAAGACAACTTTTTCAGAATAACTCCATGGTCCAGCCTGTCAAACGCCTTGGAGAAGTCGGTATATATCACATCGACCTGAAAGGACTCATCCAATACAGTAGACACATATTGGGTAAAACAAGCCAAGTTTGTTACAGTAGACCGACCCTTAATGAAACCGTGTTAATTATCATTTATTCGACATTTTACATGTGTATAAATTATATTACATAAAGCTCTTTCGAAAACTTTACTGAAATTGCTCAAAATAACGATAGGTCTATAATTTTTAATATCCTCTTTGCAGTCTTTCTTGAAAACAGGGCACACCCTTCCCTCCTTCCAAATGCTCGGGAAGCATAACTTGGAAAGTGACAACCTGAAAAGGATAGTTAACGGCTTAGCGAAAACCATGGCGCAATCCTTTAATAAGAAGGATGGAACATTACTGGGCCAGCAGTCCTGCTACCCTTGCACTCCTTCGAACAACATAAAACACAATCCCCACTTATATCGGGAATAGGAAGAGTTTGTTCAAGATAGTCCTGATCTTCATAGCTCCGTTGTAGTCCCGAAGAGTTTACCTAAGCAGCCTCAAAGAAAGTTGCAAAAGCATCGGCGATGTCTCGAGGAGCTGACAATACGGAACCATTGAAACTCATTGACTCCGGAATAGGGGAATTTCCACAAATCTTATTCAAAAAACCCCAAAATTTTGATGGATCCCTTGATATATCTTTCTAAGCCTCCTGACAGTACCTAACTCGAGCAATAGAGATCGCACTTATCAGTTCTCTGCGAAGCTCTTCAAATCTCTCCAGAAATGACACGCAACCAGTTCTTCTATAGGCACGACGGTGACTGTCCTTGGCTTTTAACTTAATAATAATATCCCCAGTAAACCAAGGCGGGTATCGGGACCTCCCCACTGATGTCTGAGGAACACAAGCCCCAAGAATACCATTAAGATGTTCATAGAATGCTGCACAGGCCAAATCAACATCAACATACTCGGTTAAGAAATCCCAGTTAGTGTTCATTAGGCAATGATAGAGCAACGAGAGGTCAGCTCTCCTGAAATTGAAACTCATGGAAGCACCAGTCTTAAAATGATTCCTAGGATGCCTGGTTAACAAGGTCAGACAAAACTCCAGGGGAGGATGATGTAAATCAACTGGTACAAGAGAGGATTCAGACCTTCTCACGATCACCTGACGACCACTACAGATAAGATCCAAAATCCTACCGTTCATATTAAGAACATTATTGACCTGTTGCAAGTCCATGAAGACCAATAGACCCCGGAGCGCTCCCATCCTGCCAATAACCCGGGAAGCAGGTAACCAACAGTCCACATATTCAGGAATATTGAAATCCCCTAGAATGATAATATTGCAATCATCGAGAAGCAGATATGACAAACCTGAAATTGCCTCAAAGAGTCCCTCATAATGTTCAAGTCTCGACCTGGGCGGTATATAAATAGTGAAAATATAGAAATAAGAACCCCGCCCTGCCACCTTTAAACCAACAATATCAATGCTATGAAAGACATCGGTAACACAGCCAAGATCAAGATGGGTAACCATAAAATCGGAAGGCACAGCAATTAGAACTCCACCACCTCTCGTCGCGGACGTGAGGACAAAGCTACGATCCTTTCTATACAAAATATACTGACCACTACAGACCTCTGATTTTGAAACATCAGAAAGAGAACCAAGTCTCGGTTAAACATCGTAGTCGAATTGGGAAATGCTATCATAAACAGAATGCAGCTTCGACCGTAAGCCTCTAACATTTTGATAGTAAAAATAAATGTCACCTGACTGAGATGCAGAAAAATCCCCAGGAAAACCCAAGGGGTATTGATTTTCATTTATCATTAAAAGAAGAAGATTTCAGACTGTTGAATTTTTTTAAGTAAATAGGACATTTTTTGGCATCCCAGACAGCATGATCGAAATTCTTCAAATTAGCATTAAAAAAATTAATACATTTTAGAACAGTGCTTATACAATTGTTCAAAGAATGATCACCGGCACATTTTGGGCAGACCATGTTGTTAGAACACCATAGTATGAGTAACGGTATCCATTTCAATCACTGACTGAAAAATGTGTGGCCCAAGTTTTCAAAACTCTCAGATGAGATGTTTTAGAAATTACATTATTTTGACCTCTCAAAAATTTAATGATATCCTCAGCTTTATAATTTTCGTCAAGACCAACAATTTTTACTCTCGGAAGAAATTTCTTCACATCGGACACTCGGTATTCAGGTGAAATTCTTCTTCTTGATGTTATCGGCACCCTCGGAATCCTCACAGCTGATAAATAGACCACCATCCTTGACCTGTGAAACCTTCAGATTTAACTACCAGATCAATGTTCTTCATTATGTCGCGCTTCGTTATGGAATTAGCTTGACTGGTGTCCTTGGGTTTGATAACAACCATTAATTTAGACCCAACAGCGTTTGAATAACTAGAAGGCTCCACCGCATGAGTTTGAAAACCAATTTCCGAGAATGCCTCATCAGCCTGACCAGTAATCTTGAGTAAAAATTCATGGAACATGTACTTGAAACCACCAAGCATTTGGTTCAGCTTGGAATCAAATGATCCCTTTTTATATTCCTCGTACCTATTGCGTATTGTATAACAACAAGGGCAATACCAACAGAAACCGGATGTTTTCAAACATTGTAGATTATCAGAGGGTATTCCCACACATTTAGGGCCGGTATTATAAAACTTAACTTTAACTTTAACTGACAGTTTTGACATATATGTCGTATAATAACTGTCAAAATTTCAGTTAAAGTTAACTTCCCATTAAGTTTTATAATACCGGCCCTTAGCCTGATAAGTTTTTCCGCACATTCCGGAGCATATGATGCTCTGCGATTTTCGACGATCGAAATTCTCATTACAATGACCGCAAACAGACATTGCTTATAATCATATATTATACCATTCGGTCCAGGAATCAACCCGAATTTCAACTCAAAACTAGGAGACCATCGATACACGTCTAACGCGAACGAAAAATTACCAAATAATATCTCCAAAACTAACAGCCGTATCGAGTTGAAATTTGGTATACTGCTATGAAATATGAAGTTCAAGGTATAGCTGGAATTGTTCTCCAATATGAACAATAGTTTCAGGGAAAAACAATTTTTCGAAAGAAATTTTGAAAGATTTTTTTTTCATTGTGTGACCATACGATTTCAACGAAATTTCGCTTTAAGTTGCGCGTCGTTATGCTCCACTGCCAAATTTCAATCTAATCGCTCAAGTAGTTTCTGAAATATGAGGGAAATAAGCTCAAAATTTAAAATGGCTCCGAAACTATTCTACCCATTTGGCCCATCAACGAACTTAACCGCGACATTCTGATGCGCGAACTACCCTGCAAGTTTCGGGTCGCTAGCTGGCTCCGTTCGACAGTTATCGTGTCCACGGCCAGCCGGACAGAATCGATTTTGACACCGGATTCGTCATCAATGAGTCCAACCTAGTCGTTTGAGACCATCATCGAAAATTACATACATTTGGACAAAAGGATAGCACGCCGTTCCCCTAGAACATGCGCGCAAAAAGAGTCATCTATCAAATATTTTTAATAATAAATCCTTATAAATATTCATAAAATAATAACAATAACAGTTCTTTATTGGAAAATCATTCCAAAAGACCATCGACCGAAGTCCTTCAGCCTGTTTAAAACAAATGATTAAGAGTATGGATTGATACATGACAGAATGATAAACAATTGGAGATACACAATCATACAAAAAAAAAAGAAAAAAAAAACACTTATATTTTTATTCATATTCAAACAACAACCACCCACTTTTCATAACTCTTCAATTCCAGTTTGATAGCAGGAAGTAGTTTCCATGGAGATTTCCTAAGTAAACGCTTGATTTTGTCTCTAGCTCAAAGGCATATTGTGCAAGTGAGATGATTCTCCATCTCTCTTAATGAGCAATATCATACCAGGTATTTATATCGAGGTAAAACCACTAGCATTTTTGACACCTTTGATAAAATCACCACATATGACCAACCTTAAAATTAGATATTGCATTCCCAGTCCATGTGCATAACCTGCACATACACATATTAAACTTAATGTCTACATAAAATCTTGAAATAAACCATCCGGACTGTCTAGTAGGTACTAAGATCATAAAAGAGCCTGTTTTCACCTTGACTCAAAATAATTTGTTATAAGTAGCCAAAATGTACAAATTCAAATGATTCAGAATTGAGAAAAGTTCCTTAAAGAATCTAATCACAAGGCTGTTGTAAAAACATTTCTACATGTTGAGCTCTAGATAGTATAGATTCGTGTAAATTATACATATTCACAAAACTAACTTTTTGGCTTCTCCACTCTTCTTCCTCTGAAGAAGATTGTGAAACTTTAGAGGAAGTGGAAAATGAAACAGTTCCCAATTTATCATCAATATAATCAGAATAAAAAAATAGATATCTTTATTTATACTTCAATCACTTTTGTGAAGTCTCAGTCAGTACGCTATGGAAGTTTGAAAATTACACTGGGTATAATTAAAAATATGTGAGTAGGGTCATTTTCCAGTCAGGAACTTACACTATGTTGTCAGTTCAACATAGAAGTCGTAGTAATTATATGTGTAACTTATCCAAACCATTGAGTCGTAGATAAAAACAAGTAGGAAGTGGCAATATCTCCCCGAATTATTTTGACCTAGACAATTCATGAGGCAACTTGACCCACTAATAAAACTATTCCAAAGAATACAGACCGACTTCATATAAGTGAATGGAGCATATGGAGTATGGTATAAAAAGTATTTATACGGAATGGATTGTAGTTTAACAATTTTTATTATTTTTTGAGCACCATACATAGGCATTCCTAAACATCCTCTCCCAAGGACTAGTTTGATAATTAACCCAATCTGGAGGCATGTAAGGCCATTGGAATGGTTGAACACATCTTTCTGGGTGTGGCATCATGGCTAAATGTCTCCCATCCTTTGAAGATATACCCGCTAAACCCCCAACACTGCCATTTGGATTCAATGGGTACATTTCTGTAGGTTTATTATCATCATCTACATATCTCAGAGCAATGCAGTTGTTTCCAATCAAATCATCATAAATTCTGTCATTCTTAAAAGTGAATCTTCCCTCACCATGAGCAACCCACACACCGAAACTTGAACCCTCCATATCTTTGAGCATTATTGAGTTGGACCTTTCAATCTGAAGAAGTCAAATCAATAAATTATGATCAAGAGAACATTTTATAATGATTATGTGACCTCACCTGGACTGTGCTCCATCGACATTCGAATCTGGCTGATTTGTTATGATCCAAATAAATATCTGGTTTGAAATCTTTGTCATCTAGTTTTCCTACCCATCCTATCAGAGCCATGAGCTGGCAGCCATTACAAACGCCTAAACTGAATGTATCAGGTCGAGAGTAAAATTCTTTGAATTGCTTCCTCAATTTTTCATTGAAGAGAATGTTAGCTGCCCATCCTTTAGCAGATCCAAGAACATCTGCAGAAAAAAAAGATGAAATAAGTAGTTACAATTAAAACCCAGATAATAATTTTACACTTGTCGGCCGCCCTGCGATTCTCGATGCACTATCTGGATTCTGGGATCCGCTCAAAGATCATAAATAAGGAATATATTAAATATCGTTTTTATTATTTGTTCTGAATTTGAATTCGTGATACTAGTAGTTCCAATGTGACAGAAGGCTGTCTATGATTGGAAATTTTTCTTTAGACACACTTCCTTGAATGTTCTTACATTAGCAAAGGAAGAGCGTTGTGAATATAAGTTAAAAATACTGAGCTTGTTGATCTATTTCCCATTTATCCCACCTAGTTTTCATACCCAGAAAAGTATTTCACGATAACATGAATCCACCCCAGTCTAGAAACTACTAAACAGCGTCATAGTTTAATCGCATCAATTCGAAAAATTTTGCATACTTTGCGCGCTCGACGCTCGATAAAAAATTCTTGGTCAAATTATATTTATCAGAAATTCGGTAATGGAAAAAGACGTTACTGAGTATATCTCAGAAAGGGACAGCATTGAACAAGAAGATGTTCTGAAGTCGAATCTTGAAAACCATATGCCAGCCGGCCAAAAGTCAGCTCCATATACAGACTGTTTAGAATTCTGGGGTACTCCAATTAGCAAACTTTTGTAACTAGAAGAAGCTGACTTAATAACCAATTTAACCTTTAACAAAAGGTTTAATTAGTTCTAGTTACAAAAGTTTCCTAATTAGAGTGTCCCAGAATTCTAAACAGTCTGTATATGGAGCTGACTTTTGACCGGCTGGCATATGGTTTTCAAGATTCGACTTCAGAAGGGGGCAGCATTTTTTAGTAGACAACAAGAAAGCTCAAACAGAAACATAGACAATACCAATAGTTGGTACCTGGGTAGCCTAATAGGTCTCTTGCATGTAACACGAATTATCATATTTTCATGTTTTTCTCATTCTATATAGATACAAAATCATAATGTATGCTATCACACACTTCAACAATTCGCGAATTTTGAATAATTCGATATTAAAAATGGCCAAATCGGAACTCAAGGTCGAAGCGGGAGAAACGCGTCAGATCACCTCTACGTCACTCGTTATTCTACGACTAACCGATCGATACAGCCCTACGCTGTCTATTGGCTTCCTAGAGTGAAAAGTACACGAGAAGAGGGAGAGAGTGGATATATCCCCATACTTCACGGAAACAGCGAAGTTTCGACCGTTTAAACAACCGACATGCGGAGCCAAATTTAAAAGAGCATTTTCTCATTAAAAATTGAAATTTTTGATGGCGGTTAAAGTTTTTCAGTGGTCTTACGGATAGAATATTTGTTCCAATGATAAAAAAAAATTCATGCAAGAGACCTATTCACCAAAACCTTCCATCTTTTGGAAATTCCATTGAGAAGATTGATAACCTATTGTGCAGAAGCCCAGAGTGCCTGTTCTTGTGCATAACTGAACACTGGTTAAGTGCCCAACAATTGGAAGTAATGGTGGTTCGAAATTTCAAGCTTGCATCTAGTTTCTGTAGGAATGAAAAAGAGCACAGAGGCTCCGCTATATATGTGAGACATGACATTCAATTCAGCATACATCATAGGCCAATCAATCTTTCAGTTAAAGGTGTTTTTGAATGTGCTGCAATAACTACTGAAATAGGGAACAGAAATTTCGTTATCTGTTCAATGTACAGACCATCAGATAAACCTTTAGATGTGTTCTTTGAAAGGTTAGAGAAGGTGTGTGAGACCATTTTTGACAGTAAAGAAACTGTTTTCATTTTGGGTTATTTCAATGTCGATCTTAAGTCTAATGATAATCCTAGTGTTGACTTAATTGTCCTCATGAATACTTATGGGATCAAGCTAACTATTTTTGAATGTACATGCAAGAAAAGTTGTATTGATAACATTTTTACTAATCATGATATATTAGAAACAGAAATTTTTGGTGAACACATCTCCGACCATACGGGTCAAAAGGTAATTTTTAAGGTCGACAGAAGCGAATCGCCGACCAGATATCAGCGTTTTTTCAAAAATGAAGACATTACAAATTTTAAGTCCATTCTCCAACAGCAGAATTGGAAAAATGTTTTTGACATTCCATTACCGGATGTAAATTCTCAGTGAGATTGTTTCATCGGTGATTTCCTTGGATTATTCAATCAGAGTTTTTCCCTCAAGAGGAACCATAAAAACCGGGAAAAGCTGTTTCATGTTCTGATGAGACGTCGCGTCTGAAACGGGAATTGTGTTGCTACCACTATCACAGTCAAATGAAGACCATAGATCATTGTACAAGCAAACCAAATCATTGTATGATAAATCCTCAATGGAAAAGGTACTATGCAAAACGTATTGAAAAATGTGACAATGAACCCAGATGCTTATGATCCATTTGTAACGAGATAGCCGGAAGAAAAAAGCAAAATGTAGATTGCCTAATCGAGGGTGCAGATTTTGAGATAGCCGATTCATATAATGATCACCTAATGTATACAATCCCCAGACTACTCGAAAAATTTCCACACACGCAATTTCAGTGCTCTCTTGATGGAAACAATCAATCGATTTATTTTAAACCACTTACAACTACGGAACTTATAAATTATGGTTTGAAACTTAAGAACAAAAAAAACAGTGGGCAAGACGGTATCCCCACATCTATAAGAAAAACTTGCATTGAGGATATTCAGGATATTTTATGTTACATTATAAATAACTCGTTGAAATACGGAGTTTTTCCAGAGCAACTCAAATTGGCCATTATTAAACCCCTTTTCAAAAATGGTGATCCTCGTAAACTTGAAAATTATCGTCCGATAAGTTTATTACAGAGTTTTTCCAAATTGCTTGAGATCATTGTTTTTTCTAAATTACTAGAGTTTTTTAATAGCTGCAACATCATAAACCCGAATCAACACGGATCACTAAAAAATAAATCAACAACTACAGCTATTTTTGATTTTACCCAGGTAATTTTCAAACAATTTGAAAAAGGAAATATGTCTTTGGGGATTGTTTTAGACCAATCAAAGGCTTTTGATTGCATTGATATAGATATACTTCTGAAGAAATTGTATGCATATGGAGTGAGGGGCCCGGCATACTCTTGGTTGTGTACCTTCTTAACTGGAAGAAAACAATATGTTTCAATGAACAAATCAGGTAGAAATTTCATTTCTCGGCTCGTTGACTTGATGGTGGGTGTTCCACAGGGCAGTATTCTGGGTCCCTTACTTTTTCTGATCTACATAAACGATCTGAGCCTTTTTTTGTACCTGCTATTGAAGTATGTAGATGACACAAACATCTTGGTATGGAGCAGTGGTCTTAATAATATCAAGGAAATTGCATCTGAACAACTCAATTCAGTGACAGAGGGGTTTTCAAATAACCGGTTGTTTCTGAACATGAATAAGACAACCTCTATTCCATTTCAGACAAAGAAGACAAAATTGATTTACCAGAAAATCTAACTATAGACGAAAATTGCACTAGAAAAGAACCACAAATTCCTAGGTTTCTACATAGATGAATTCCTTGATTGGGGAACTCATATCGACTATCTTTGCCATAAGCTGAGCACCACATCTTTTGCTATCAAGAATGTTTCAAAAGTTGTAGACATTCAGTCATCTTTTGTCTATTTTTTATTATTGTATTTGTAATTAGATGCGGCATTGTATTCTGGGGAGCTAAATCAATAATTCAAAAATGTTTTATTATATAGAAAGAGTTATTTGCTGTGTAAATAAAATGTTTAAAGATAGTTGTAGGGGAGTTTTTAGGTAGAATAAGATTTTTACCATCTATGCTTTATATATCTACGAATGCCTCCTATTTCTTTTAAAATATAATGAACAGTTTTCTACACAAACCAGTCACAATTATGGCACAAGACACATAAATATTTATTATCCGGCTCATTCATTGTCGCTAACCGAAAGGAGTACATATTATAGGTGTATTAAATTCTATAATAGTCTCCCAAACAGACTAAAGTTATTAGATTTGAAAGGTGTTTCAGGAAGAAAGTTAAGAATTACCTAATTCATTTGGAACCATATAGTCTGGATGATTTCTTGGTTCCGAGGGAGGTACCCTAGGTTAAGGTGTGCTTTTTTGTGACACCATTTCATTATAATTGTAAATTATTGTTCAATAAAGAGATTTATTATTATTATTTAGTCCGGGTAGTGATCCGCTCATGAACACGATTGACTATAATTTTTGAAAGTCATAGGGACTTTGAGGTGTGCATATGTCTGCTGAATTCCTTGAAGGGTATAATCCGATCAATGGGCTTGGAGATCAGCATTAGAATTTTTGTTTATACACTAATCTTATATTGATACGCTAGTGAGTTTTTTCATAACCTTATAAAATATGGGAAATTATCAGAAAAAATTGGTTCTTTGAAATTCAGCGAATACCTTTAAATATGAATTTTTTCATTCTACATGTTTCTCAATTGAAGACGAAATTTTCAATTCAGTATGCGTGCGTTTTTATTTTAATCGAAATGATTAATTGATTAACTATCTCTCTCTTCTTTGGTGGAGAACAAAAGGAGAGAGAGAGAGAGAGAGAGTGAGATACACCGATAAATCAGTTTGATGAAAATACAAACTATATCTCAATCAACACCTTGAGCTTTAGACGTGCCAATTGCTCGTAATATAAGTACAGGCTCTGTATTACAGCATTACAGTGAAATATCTGGTGTAACCAAGGATGGACGGCATCTCACTAACTCCATGGACCAAACGGAATACCTTGGTGTGGTATATGAACAAAAACTATCCTGGAGTCTACACCTCAAAGTCGTGATAAGCAAAGGCCAAAAAGCTCTCTTCGCGTTCCAGAGGATGACGGAAATACGTGGAGGGTCAATTATGAACTGGTCAACTGGATCTATAAATCAATTAAGCGGCCAATCGTCAGCTCTGTAGTTTTCATAATGTGGCTGAGGGCTAAATTATCAAAGAGGCAACAAGCTCTTGATAAAATACAACGACCTTCATGTTTGTCTATCATAGAAGCTTCATCTTCCTGCAAAACCTCTGCTTTTTCAGACATTTTGGATCTGCCACCTTTATGTTATTATCCCTAGTATGTGAGGCGGTAAAATGGGCCATTGCAGCGGTGACAGAGTGAGAACTGAAAACTGGCGACCACACAGGGCACCTGGGCATGCTAAACAAATATAAGGAGCTCATGGATGTGGTTACAGATAACCATCCTCTGATATATGAGTTTCAGTAAAATTACAAAGCGACATTTTCGAGTCGCAAACAATGAGCTGATGAAGAAGTTGTTTCCCCTCAGGGTTTGGGGTGTTCTGCACGGATGGACTAGTCGAGGCCAGTGTATACAGCAGCTCGATCCAGTTAGCCATACCAACGGTTAACTAACTTTTAGTATTCCAAGCAGGAATCGTCGCAATAAGGAAGTGCATATAGCTTTGCACGGAACGCACTGAATGGAAAAAAAAGGGTACACATAGTATCTGACAGTAGAGTCATAATAGCACTTGACTTTCCGCTAGTTTGATCAAAACCAGCCTGGGAGTGCGGGATGTCACTCAACACATTCGGAAAAGACAATAAGATCAGCCTTTTTTGGATGCCTGGTCACTCTATGTTGTATGGTAATGAAATGGCCGACCAGTTGGCCTTCATTGGGCAAGAGTCATTTTGCACAGCCACCTATCTGTTGATGGCAGTTAAGGCATGGGAACAAAAGAGGAGGATTGCGTTTGGCGGATGGTCAGTGGACAAAGACAGGCCAACTTATTCCCCTCTTACTAGACCAGCTAGACCAAAAAGGTTCTTTCGCTGAGTAAATTGAAATGGGGAAAATTCACATATGCGTTCACGACACATTGTCCTGTAAATTATCGTATACGGAACATAGAAAAGGTCAAAACATACACTTTGTAGGTTTCACAATAGATCTAGAGCTCAAAGTGTTTGGGAGGTTTAAGAGGCCTCATCAACCTTACTTTAGTATAATCTAATCTGTGGAGTGTTTTTTTGGATTTACTAAGTAAGTTTCCTCTTTATCAGTGGAAAATAGAGATTATATTACTTGAGAATGGTATCAGCTAAAAAAGTTGTTGATGCGATGCTCAGCAGAAAGAGATGAACAACACTCTTTATTATGTTCAACTGGTCTAAACCCAATTTCAAGTAGAAATCCAAAAATTCATATTAAGCTTGCAATCGTACAGTAAAAAAGATTTTCATACAAGCTCTCGCATGTTTACAGTTGATATGCCATATGATGTAAAATAAAAAAAAAAAATTAGATTACTGAACCTTTCAGCATGCCTTCCACCTCCGAGGAAATCCTTGTTGATGATTAGAGGAAAAGCTATGAAATTTGGTACAGAAAAAACGTTTGGCCTAAAAATCATCCTATAATCATTTCAGTAGGATCGATTTACTAATAAAGCTGAGATTGAAAGAAAAGAATTTAGGAATTGAACAAAGTTGAGAGGACACAAGTCAGTTGAACAGTTAGTAAACCTGGTAAACATTTCGGGAAGATATTAACTAAATATTTACTTGAATGTACTTGGTAGATTTTCCTGAGCAAAAATATACAAACGATCTCAGCGGTGTTCATATGGCCCCCAAGTTCGAGAATCAAGCACCTTACGGCGGTCCCTTTTTCCACCGTAAACATAATTCCTACCTTTTCGATATAGTTTACTTACTACTTTTGAATCTTTACGCAACGATTAGCGAATATTCGACGTTTAATGAATATCAATTAAAAATACCGGATAACTGTTTTACCCTTCTACTTCCGAATTTTACTTGTTGTAAATGTGAAGTTTGGCATCTTGGCGTTTTAAAATATAATAAATTTCACTAACCTGCATAACTGAAACCACCAGGAAAGATTACCCCTCTAAATTCAGTCAAATCAACATGTCCTAATAATAAATCTTGCATCGTAATATCCCAAACTTTGAACCCAACTCTCACAAATGCGGCTGCCATTTCCCTATCACCATTGGAACCTTCTTCTCTTATTATTGCTACTTTAATATCTTTATTTGATTTTCCTAACTCTAAATCGGGGTCAAATGTGAGTTTATAACTGGGTCCTTTCCTGTGTGCTAGAGAGTTGTACTCTGATTGTGCACAAGATTTAGTGGTTTGTTGGAGCTCTAGATGGTAACTTGTTTCTTCCCACATTTGCATTAATGGCAAAACTCGACTTTCTAGACAAGCATTGTTAACAGTGATGGAAATTTTAGATTCAATACCATAACCTACGCTTCTGCCAATATTGAACACAGGAACATCCATTTCCTAGAAAATGAATTATTGATGAAGCAAAACAAAGGCGAAATGATTAATATGATGTTAAATAAAAATACCACCCTATTTTGATGGTTTCTTGTTATACAGGGTTATCAATATAAAGGGGAAATAGTTTAATTGAGGATATGGATACTGAGGCGATTCATTTATGAGTATTCACCCGCATATATGCAAGATACAGTGAGTGCCTTTTGCACAAAGGTGCTTGAGGTCAAATAGTGAAGTTTAGCTCTGACACCCAACTTTTCAGAAGGGTGTGAAATATCCACTTAATTACAGAACTCTCCATAAAACACAAACAGGTACACATAAAATGAAAATAGGAAAAAAAATAAAATATCGTTAAATAAGCTACAGATGACTCGCTGTCTGGCAAATTTTTTTTCAAGGTCGATTTGAAGCAGCGAAAGCTCTCTTGAAAAGCTTCTTGATGGGAAGGAATGTCTGGAGATGAAGTTTATCCCTGAGATTCTTTCAAGATGGACTTGTTAAAATTGTATAAAATTGAGCCGAAGATTAAAACAGTTCCCCATTATCAGAATGTAGGCTCAGAAGCCTAAAATAAGACGAAAAGTTCCTATGTGAGTAGATACAAAACAAGCCAGTGAAGCGTTTCATTGTTTCAAAGATGCAGAGGTATTTTTTAAATTGAGAAGAACCTAGATCTCAATTTTAATATATATAATATTTATTTATTTAAACCAGTCAATTACAATAATAATCCCACATAAGCAATTCAATGCCTGATGCGCAGGTCTGGTACACATCAAAAACTCAAACTATCGCACCAAAAAACAAACAAAATAAAACTCTAACAACCCCTACATACTGGATGGAAATATACAAAATATATCTATAGTTATTCCTCCAGTTTGATATAAGTTAGTTCAAGAACATTTCAACATATAATCATTAACCCCGGGGAAATGAGATACTCCTCTTGAATAAACATCTACAGCATACTGGATGTAATCCAATTCTTCAAGGTTTTCTTCTAATCATTGAAAAGAAGCTTTTATTCGAAAAGTTTATAGCGTTTTGAGTTTTTGTGTGAAACTTAAAACTGTTCATCAAGAAATAAAATAGGTCCCTTGATCTGTGTTTGAACGACATTACATCACTGTCATATTGGTTTTGTTTTTGCTTACAAACGACTATTTGAACTCTTGTTGTTATTTCCTCAATAACAAGAGAAAAACCGCTTTGAAAAAGACAAGCGCATAAAGCTCCTGGTCTAAATTTGTTTACTCTTGCCTCATAAAAAAGGATATGGATTGAATTAACGTAAATTCAATTCAATCAACCTGAATCTTAGCGTCTTTTTAAGGTATTGAATGGGTACGCCTTCGTTTTGAATGATATGGTAGTTGAAAGAATGTCATTATCTAAACTCTTTTAAAAATTATCTCAACCCTAAACTAACTAAAATTTCAAAATTTAACCTGAAGTAACTCACCTTGAATATATGCAAACAGTGTTCTACATCACTGTCCAGTACTTCCAGAACCCATCCAACTTCTTCGCTGAACAAAATAGGTATGGCACCACCCTGACGATAATTTATGGATATCTCCATTCCACTCATGCCTCCAAAACACATTTCTAATAAACAAACAATAAGTCCACCATCGCTTACATCATGACCAGCTAAAATAGCCCCATCTTTGATTAACTTTTGGGTTGCTTTGAAAGCATTGGACAGAGTTTCCACAGACTCAACATCTGGACATTCATTACCGATTTGATTGAATGTCTGAGCGAGGGCAGAACCTCCAAGACGATGCTGATCATGTGATAAATCCACAAAAAGAAGTGTGCCAGTTTTGTTCATAGAGGGAGCTTTAAGATCAGGTGTGACTACTTTTCGAATATCCGGACATGGAGCATAGGTTGATATTACTAAAGTTCCTGGAGCCTTAACCACTTCTTGGTTCACTCTTGCTGCCATACTAAGTGAGTCTTTGCCACCATCTATTGCAATTCCTGAAATTAATACATTGTTTTGTGTAACAGGAGCGCCATCAGATATGGTTTTCAAAGTGAACATGTCTTTGATGAATAGAGCAGAGTACCAAATTCCCTCAGAGGTCAATATAGCTGGGTAATATGGCTTCACATAATAATAATTAATTGTCAAAACAAGAACCGATCATTGAACTTCAAATTTGAACTTTATGAGAACGACTCTTCATCTCATCCATAATCTTATTTACCTCGACTATATTATAATATAGTAACTGTATTGTTACAACCGCCCCCTATAGGTCAGTTTCAGAACTTATAGGAGAATGAACGTCAATATTAATGTTTGTCAAAACCTTATGTGATATAGATTGATATTAAGTTAAAAAAATCAAGTTTGAACGAGCTACACTCATCATTGACTTTTTGAACCAGGTCTGTGCTCAAGACATGTTCACAACATACTATATTCAACAAAATAATATCCAGTTCAACAGGGTGTTTCCTAACTACAGTACGCACTTCCATGGGATGTTTTGTCATTTGACAAAAAAGTTCCTATGAACATATGTTCCAAGGTGCTTTGTTTCTGAGATACAGTTGAAGTATTAAAACAAAGGTATTTATAAAATATCCTGAAACTGATGTGGTTGAAACGCCTTAACTAGGTCGAGTGACGTCTCAGTGGGCACCACAGCCAAGAATTCTGAGAAAAAAAGTACTTTTTTTTGTAGTATTTTATTTTTAAGATTAAACAACTGAAAATACAACTCTTTGGTCGTCCCTTGTGTTTTATTCATATCATGATTGTAGAGTGCCTTAATTTTTTTCTATTTACTTCAAATAGCTGTACCACATTTCAACCACATCAGTGTCAGTATACTTCAGCCTGTATCTCAGGAACGAAGCAACCCCCTTAAGTTTTGTACCGTTGTTAGGAAACAACCTGTATTTATTCAACATTTTTGACCTTATATAACATTGAATAAGTTTTCACATGAAGAACTTAGTGTGGGAAAATGAGTTTTAATGGTATCTGCACTACTTTGCTCCTTACCTAACTTGCACATTATATCACACATAGATTTACAAGTATCGAAGAGTCTTGCACCTTCTCCTGGTAATTTAGCAGCCCACATCCAATTTCCACTACATTTAATATCTTTAATGTCAGTTATGACAGCAAACACCAAGTTACTCAAAGCTTCAGCCACTGTCATTCTAGCTCCAGCAGCACAATTTATCAATCCTTTGATTGGTTGTTCCCCGATGGAGGAAGCAATACCCTCCTATGAATTTGAATAATTGTAACGATGACGTTTATTTTTGAATGAAGTTTTTGATAAATGAATACTCAAATTATGATATCAGGAAAAAAATACAACAATTAATGGCAAAACATATTCACAGCGCTGTGAATGAAATGTATATACCATGAATATTCGAAATTTGTTCGTAATTAACAACAAAAGAGTAACAGCTGTGGCAGATCAATATCAAACTTATTTGATTTAAACAACACAGTCCATCCGAGAACTCAAGGATAAACACTGAAATTCTTCGATCGTCACATATTATTATCAATGACTCTATGAATTGGTTTGGTTACGCACGTAATTACTACCAACTTTATTTGGAAAAAGATTACTATAACCTAACGTTTTTAAACTATACAGAGTGCACTGTGTCAAACTTTCATGGCCTACTGACTGACTTCATAAAAGTGATTCAAATACATAATCCATCCACTTTTATAAAGTCAGTCGGTTGGCCATGGAAGTTTGACACATTCCTCTCTGTCTAATTTAAAAATATTTGGTGAGGTTTTTTTTTCTTGTCAGATAACTACACAATGTTGTACGTTCTACATAAAGGTGGTCGTTGTAACGTATGCATCTAAATAAAACCTTAGAGCCTTCGATAAAACTATTTAGGACTTGACAACATCTCGCCAAATCATTTTGTGTTTGACAATTATTCACGGGTCTCAGTTCTAGTGACAAAAACTTGATTGTCCAATGCCATGGCCTACTGACTGAATTTATTAAGTGAATGTAGTATATATTTGCCTATTTTAAAGCTTGATAATTCACCTACATGAAATTTACAAGGTAAATATCCCAACAACAATGTACCAGTTTCAGTTTCTGCACATCTCATTTTTTCGAATACTTGTGTATTATCTAAGACAATCTCCAAAATCAGTAAAATAAAATATACTAATACACTAATTAATTAATTATTAGACTCACATAACCGAAATGGTTCAATGCAGTGACTGCTACATCAGCCAGTGGTGTATGTAGAGGTCCAACGCACTGCTGCTGTGCAATGAGTCCAGTTACACAACGATCAACTTTACTAGTGAGGTACCTTTTACTGCTCACTGAAGGAAGTCTAAGTACGCGTTCTAAGCACCTATAAATTGAAATGCTAGGTTGTAATTCCAAAGGTTTCAAGATATCATTCTCTCTTGTCAGATTGAAAACTTTTCTTGGCATTTTACCTGCAATTACAAATGTTATTTCCTGTTCATCACCAATTCATTACACATTCACCTAATACATGGTCTAGCTCTAAATTGAATGGTATGACATTTTGTTTTTCATCCATTGAGAAAACTACTTTTCCACTACCAGTCACTTCTCCAACAACATTAATAGGACATCTCTCCCTTTTGCAAATTTCGCGAAGAAGGCTAACATCATTTTGGCGACACAAAAGAGCGTTGTTTTCTTGATATTCAGCTCCCCACAGTTCTAACGCATTCATTGTTGGATCTCCTAATTCAAACCTATCAAAATAAATTATTCCACCAGCAGGTTCTACCAGTTCCTTCAATACATTGCCATTGCCTCCTGCTCCCTGGTCATGTATGCTGATTATTGGATTTTTTTGTCCAAGTTCCAAGCATGCTCTCACTACGCGATTGAGTTTTTGTTCCATTTCGGCATCACCTATTGTGAGAAATGATATTCCTTGAATCAAAGATCAGAAAAAAAATCTACAATTGTAGGCAAAATGCTTCAAACATAAAACACTGAATATACTGAAAATAATTTGCTGTTTAGTGTGTAGCTGTCTCTTGAATCAAACAATTTTCTAAGAAAACATAAAAAGGTATTTGTACCTTAGGAAGCATTCTTAACAGAAGTTCATCCACTTTTTTTCAGATATAATGTGAAGCATCCATTCTTGAGTTCCGGAATTAATTTAGTTTAAAATGACTGGAAATATATCAAAATTGTCTTTGTGTGGTTGCTAGGTAACGCTATTATTATAGTATACGGTTCTTTATTTAAAAAGGGTTCAGAGCGGTTTCCAATCAAGCAAAATTCATAACGCAATAAGCAGAAATGAGGAAAATAGCAAACTGAGACAACTTAAAGAGGATATTGTAAATACCTTCCAATGGACTTTCACACCAGACAATAGAAATTGAACTACTGGGCCTTCCTCTAGGAGTAACATCTTTCTATATTGATTCTTGTGAAATTAAATAGGTCTCTTGGAATTAAATAGTCTAGCTGTAAGACTACTGAAAAACTTTAACTGCCGTCAAAAATTTCAATTTTCAACAAGAAAATGCCACTGGGTAGGACTTCAAAATGGCATTTGAGAGTGCTCAGCTCCAAAGACAGCAAATAAGCTTATAGAATACTGTATTCTGATTGCTTGTAATTATTATTATAATTTAAAAAAATGAATCTTGTAATATCGAGTTATGTATAAGGCGATCTGATGCGTTTCTCCCGATTAGACCATTTTTAATACCGAATTATTCAAAATTCGCGAATTTTTTGTATTTGATAGCATACATTATGATTTTGTATCAATATAAAATGAGAAAATCATAAAAATATGATAATTGGTGTTACTTGGAAGAGACCTATTGCACTAACTGGCTGCGAAACAAGTTCAAAAACTTCAATGTTTTCAATCAATACATTTTATAAATTTTTGTTCCTTTTCCCTATCTCTGGTTCCCTCAGAGACATTACAGTATGCTATTAGCCTATTACAATGTAGTGTCGAGTTGTATTCATAGGTTTTTCATTTTTACCTCTTTGCACAGCATTGAAATCCAATTCTGCACTGTTGTCCCCTTGAACTTCCACAGAACTTGCAGATCCCCCACCCACACCTATCCTGTAGGCAGGTCCACCAATTTTGACTATTTGGTGGCCCTTTTCTGCTGGAAGTTTATCAATCATATCAGCTTCCATGTTCCCTATTCCTCCGCTGAACATTATTGGTTTAATCCATTCCTTTCGCTCATTGTTGGAATCCACCATACCAAAAGATCTTACAAACCCAGCTATCAGGGGTTCCCCAAATTTATTACCATAATCTGATGCTCCATTACTGGCTTCGACCAAAATTTCCAGGGGGACAGCAAAATTATTAGGGTATTGTAATGTGTTATCCTCCCATGGTAAATTATAGCCTGAAATTGTGCTATTATGAATAAATGTTTGTGAAAACCATTCGTCAAATTTTACGTTTCACTATATGAAATTTTGAAATGAAAAATATAGAAAAGCACTGACGTGAAGTCAGCAGCTTTTACGCGCTTGTTCACATTGCGAAATGGTGACTTGGAAATTTGAGTGAAATCTAATATAAAAATTTTCAAAAAAAAAATATTTTTTTTCGAATTTTTACATGGATAATTCTTCTTATTGAAACTGTTCATCTTCCAACCAAGTTTCATTTCGATCAGATAAATATTTTACGAGTTATTGAAAAATCAAAATTTCAAATGGCTGTAGCACAAAAACCATTCAGCAGATTTGGCCCTTTAACGAACTAAAGCGAAATATTCAGGATCTTAACCTAACCTGAAAATTTCAAGTCTCTAGGTCCTTCCTTTCGAAAGTTACAGCGCACACGGCCGGACGAACATAATCAATTTTGACCACGGATTCTTCATCAGTGAGTCCAACCTAGTCGTTTGAGACCAAGTTACAGACATCGTGACGAAATGATAACGCGCTGTTCCCCAGAACAAGCGCGTAAAAAGGGCTATAATTAAAAAAAAACTTTCATAATTAATAATGCTACAACTGAACTGAATTGATAAACATCCATGAAGAACCCTGATTGATATTAGAAATGATGGATTGTTACTAATATATAAGAGGAGTTTAACAAATGTGGAACATCTACTCATTAATAATATGAAATATGAATAAGGGAATAATGAGCAATATGTGGTTTAGTGTTAGAAGACTTTCATGGATACAAGAAGTCATTTCAAAGCCAAAACTTCGGTAGAAACGGAACGGAAATTGATATATTATTCTTGGATTTTAAGGCTTGTACTCATGAACGCGTCAAAAAATAAAAATCTTGGGATTTTTTTGCCCAATGTCAGTAATTTGTTGCTGACATCTGTCATTATGGATTGTTCACAATTCATATTGCGTGCTTTCTTTTTGACGATTATGGGAGCTCTGAGATGCCCCCGCGCATGAAAATTTTTAACAAGTTTCATGCTCCGAGCTCCCCAAATCTTCAAAATTGGTAATTCAAAAAATATAGTAATTGTTTTTATACCTAAATTTTTCAAAGGATTTGATTAATAGACGCTTTTGATTCCTTGGACATGCACATTGCATTGCATCGAAAACAATGTTTTTGCTGGAATTAGTTTTGCAGAAATTATTAGTTGAGGTAGATAGATAAATCAATATAATAATTATGGATCATTAGTGGCAAATGCAATTTCATTTTCGCTTTAATGTTGAAAATACATTATATTACAAGCATATTTCAAACTGCCACTTATCGTCACTATATAATTGCTATTGAATACATAAATACATAATTCCTCTTAGACAATAGTTGAAAAAATACTCTTCAATATATTAAGGAATGGTTAGCTGAGAAGAAACTCATTATTAATGAAAGCAAAACAACAGCAGTCTGGTTCTCTACAGATAGGAACAAAAAAGAAAAAAACAATCACGTGGAGATTGAAGATAAAGTGATTGTTTTAGATCAGTTCACAAAATTCCTAGGTGTTAACATATTTGTAATGGACACACCATATTGAATGGCTCGGTAAGAAATTGAGTTATTTGTGTTTCAGCATGAGAGTTTTGGCTATTTATGTGGGAGTGAGTTGCCATAGAAATGTATTTTTTGCAAGCTGAGAGTCAGTAGCTTGTTACAGCATAATATTTTGGGGGGCCAGTACCAGAAGGGATGAGATATTTTTAATTCAAAAGAGTATATTGAGAATTATGTTAAAAATGGGATATTGTGATTCATGCCGTGGTGTCTTTAAGAAGAATAATATACTTACATTGTATGGAGTTTACATTTTGGAGTGTTTAAAATTTTTGTTCAATAAAAGATTCAATTTTGATTTTCAAGTCAATGATAGATACCCTATGAGATCCAGGGATCTTCAATATCGTTTATAGCGTCTAACTCTAACAGAGAAGCATCCACACCTAAAGCGATTTCAAGCGATGGACCAAATGCTCCGGTTATAGTTACGGTTATTCACATTCACAGATTTTTCTATGCCTATATGTCAGTTTGGATAACCGTAACCATAACCGCAGCTTTTGGTCCATATCTTGAAATTGATCTATATGTGCATAAAACTATTTAACTATCTACCTCAGCAGCTTAAAGTCTTTGGGCTTACAAAAGTATGTCCAGAACATTAAAGGTTGTTTGATGAAGTCAGAACCATATTCCCTGAATGAATTTTTCAACAGATATTAGAAATTACTGAATGTTTGACGTCACTCTTTTGCACTTTAGGTAATACAGATTGCAATATGAAATAAAGGATTTATTTATTATTATACTTATAATTCCTTATCAATTGTACTCGACGACCTCATATGACTAAGTCTTTGTTAACAAGTGCCTCTAATCAAGACAGAGACGAGTATGAACAATCTCTTAAGTGTTATGAATATCCCGCCATTGTCTTGAGGTTGAAATTATTCAACTACGAAAACAGAATCGCCCGATTTTGGCAGGAGAGCATCTGACACCTCAATCGCTTCAGCGAAAATTTGAGGAAATGTTCATGTTTATTTTTATTGAAATATGAATTATTCACTCTCATTCTGAAATTAAAAGAAGCTCTAATTTGACTAGTTTTGATATGACATGTCGTAAACTTCCGAAGATATTTCAGATTTTACATGGCAGATTTCTAGATATCGGCATCTATTGACGAATGAAGATAAGCGCTCCTCCCTCTGGTGGCTATCCGAGTTATCCGAGGTACAGACATCATCATTGACAAGTTAAAAGAAATGTTAAGAAAATGAGAAAGTTTATGCATTTTTCTTAGGGTTTGTGTGATTTTACAAGTGCTTCTACTGAGGAAAAGCAAACTCAAATGTCCCTTCCCATAGATTTCTACAGCCCGGTAAAAAATTTGGAATTAGGGTGAAAGAAACTTCTTTTAACAAGTCGGGCCTGAAAGTGTTTAAGAATCGATAAAAACCAACAAACAAGATTTATGAGAGTCTGTTACCTGCATTTTACCAATGATGATTATTTTTATAGAGGTAAGCACGAATTGCTCATGAAATATTAGATCACATTCATGAAGACAATTTTTTCCAGGCCCATAATCCAAGCAGAGAAATTTACTTAAGAGGAATGCTCTGCCTTCCAGAAATCTGCCTGTTGAACTGACCATTAAGGAACAACGTAAATGTTCTAGTGATAGAACTGACTATTGAAAAAAAAGTGTCTCAACAAGGAAATATCTGGTGATGAATACTCTTCGCTAAAGTGCTTCTGCCGATGAAAGCAAAGTTGTACAAGGCTTATTTATTACAGGTTTTTTGAGACCAATCATATGAGTGTTGGAAGAATTTATTTGTCAATCCATAATGAATAAGGCTTACGGTAAACGTAGTATCAGTTTTATGTGAAAGTATTTATTCTATTCAAAATATATTGAGTATTTAGTCCTTCCCTATATAAATTGTAAAGTTATGAGTATTTGTCTATTATTCCAAAAAGTATGTTTTACAATACTATCTGTTTTTCAACTTTCAAGACAGCCAAAGAAATCCACCAAAGTCGATCTTGCCATTTGGATTTGAAAATAAATAATATTAAAATACTATCTAACTAGGAGATATCCCCGTAATTTAAGAGTTGCTACACTCATTTAGATTGAAGGGTGGAACATACCTACTTTATAAGAATGGAATATGTACTCCCAGTAATACTCTCGTCAACTATAAAAGTCTGAAAAGTCTTTGAATAAATCGTGAAATCAAAAATTATCAAACCAAACAGTACAAAATCGACTATCAAAACAAAATCTATGTCTGTATGTAAGGTTCTAAAACTGGCCACCGTGGCACTGCAATCTTAAATTCAGACGCCAATCGGCGAAAATTGAAGTAGGACAACAAAGCCGTATTTGGAACTCATTTCGGACCTTAAATATGTCAAAGATTGTCCGCGCCATGGATTCTATGCATCTATGTAAGGACAATTAATTTCAGTCTTATATCATTTTGCCCAAATTTCTGTATTATCATAAATAATTTTGGACCCACTGATAAAGAGTTCGTAGTTATTTTTTTAATTTCATTCGTCCTTCTGGCCCTAAATATATTTAAACCTTATATCTGAACGCAAGCTACATCAGTAGCAATTTGTAACGCCCATGGCACCTATTCAAGCATCGACTGGCTCCCAGGTATTAGGTTGTCTAAGGCCTTGGATAAATCTAGGCATTGCAATTAGTTGCACCTTCCGAATTCCTGCGATTGATTCTTGTGGATTTGAATGGACGACATTCGCTTCATGCGAAAGTGATGTTTCAGAGTTTAAATCTGACTCCTTCATAAGACGAACAAGAAAATTTGCAGAATTATTTTCTCGTTTGTCTGATGAAATGTTACAGGTAACTTTGTTCATTGTTTGCATTGTTCCAGTATTGTTCATTAGGCAATTTTTTTTCTGGACACTGTCCTTGACAAATACTTCAAAAAATAATGATGGAAACTCTATGGAAATAACAAACACATCTTCTCAATACTATCCTTCAAGCCAATAATCAAAAAATGTCTAAGAGGTTTATGAAGTTGACAGTACCAGGTTCATATAAAACTTTGCATTGAACCTAAGTTGAGGAATATTAGTAGAAATGATTGTGATTTTAATATACAGGAGCCCTATTCTTGAATCCTGGAAAGTCAACAAATGGGAGTATCGATCCTGTTGCCAAGGAAACGTGGTGCCGGTCCCTTCAAATCTCGGATTTGTTTATATTTCAGGTTATTATATTGCATTGCTGATACTTACCAGGTATTCTCAAATTACCAACGGAATATCCAGCAGTTCCTGCAATACAGTGACCACCTCTTCCCACACCTTGCACATCTCTTATTCGACCTCCTGTTCCTGTGGTGGCACCACTGAAGGGTGCTACTCCAGTAGGAAAGTTATGAGTTTCAGCTGTGAATATTAAATGGGAATTTATTGCAGTGGATAAAAGTTCTGAGGGTTTTCCAGGATACACAGGTCTTAAAGAGTTGTGGGAGAATCCTTTGATGGCACTGGAATTATATAGAAATGTTAATGTTTATGGAGTAGAGTTCATATTTATGATATAATTAACATTTATTTTCACAAAAATTGAAACAATGAACGAAAGTAAAGTAAAAAACTTCACAGCAAATCAACTCAACAGTAGTAATATTCATCCAACAAATAGGATCCACATAAAATCAAAAACTGTTGAATCTTTTTATTGAAAAGCCATAAGTATCAGATTTCAACCTGATATTTTCATGCAAGACATTGAATATTCTCAGATATGTATATCCAATCCGTTATAAAGACGTAGAATTCTAAATTTAGATTATACAAAACAAATTGTGCACCTTGTCCAATTATTATTCCTGAAGTCAAACGAACAATTTCTCCGAATGTTTCTCTGGCCTTTTTTCTATATATATTCTCACTGATCAGTTTTGATAAAAGAAGAATCATTTAATTGAGGGATTAATTCCCAAAACTATACACCATAAGACATAATAAAATAATAATTAGTGGAATGAACATGCCTCAACATGTCTTTATGAAATGGTCCCAAGCGATATAAAGTGAAAATTACAGACAGAAGGAGTTGGTTACTCTCTTCGAAATGAATCTCCCACATAGGAAAGTGATTAACATAACTACTAAGAAAATAGGTGAATTCAGATAAAGGAAGCACTGTTTTCAAACATCTTGAAATATTGACTGCCTAATAAAAAACCTTACAAGATTTGTTCTTTCTTTATTCAAGGAAATTCTGTTCTTAAGCGAGATTTTGATATTTGATCAATAGCTTCTTGTGCAGAACACAATGACAGTAGCTAAATTTTTTGAGTCCAATATGTTAAAAGTCAAGTTCAATTGAAGTTCGCACTAGGGAATGACATAGTTACCTGGTGTAATGATAAAAGGCTTGTACTCAAAATGCAGAAAACCGTATGCACCTACTTCTGCACTGATAGATCCAGATAGGTTCCTCCCAATAGTGTCATAAACAGTGATATAATGATAATAATATTGAGGTTAAAAGCTTTGTACCAGTCTTAGGAGTTACAATAGATAATATCTTGAAGTGGCAAAATTATGTTGAACAACTAAGGAAAAAATTAATCTCCGTTATTTATAGCTTGAATGTTATCAAATCTCAGGTTGATAAGAATGTATTAAACACCATATATTTCGCAAACTTCCAGTCTTTGGCTTCTTATGGTATAATTTTTTGTTGCAATTCCTCAAGTATAAATAGGATCTTCATTACACAAAAGTGGGTTTTAAGGGTTATACTTGGATTGAAGTATCTGGAGTCATGTCCATCTTTATTTGAAGTGAATAACATCTTGACTATATATGGCTTGTATATTTAAAAAAAATCATTTATTTTTTCACAAACATAATAACTATAGCTACTATACTAGGCAGGTTACTCCAGGGGATTTTCCGAGACATACTCTCTCAAGCTTCGAGAAGCATACTCTTTATATGTCAATTCTATTTTTAATGCGATACCTTTTAAGCTCCAGAAAATCAAGCAATATAATAATTTCAAGAAAGAGATTCACCAATTTTCATTGAATTATAAACTATATGATTTTGGGGAATTTTGCAAATGGTGAATCTACTCAGTTATTTGACTTGTTTAATTTTTGCAGTTACTATAATTATCGAAATAGATATATACTTCACTTTACTATACCTCAAAGAAAGGGAATTCTTATGAAAAGCTATTCCAAAAAATTTCCGATATTAGCCTAATATTGTTATTTCTAAATCAAAGCGAGGGTCAACTGATAGTTCAAATCTCTACATACATTGGAGGAATAAAAATGAATAAATTATCAGATATTCTTGTATGAAATTTTGACATTAGGTACAACAATATCCCATATCAACTTGTGCAAGTTTGAGGTCAGTAATCATTAAGTAAGAAATTATTTATGATATTATAGATTTAGGGTGTCATAAATTTCGAAGGCAAGGTGATATTTATCAAAACTTCTTCATATTTTTATGTAACAAAAAATCTGAAATTATAATAACAACTAGTTCTGTCCAAAATGTTATAGATGACAGTTTTGAAACAGACACAGCTTCTAACGATTCAATTTATTTCCTGTTTTTTTTTCAGAAAAGAAGAAAGAACATTTCACGATAGTAATGAATAGATGCCTATCCAAGTTTAAAAATAACTATAGCATTTGACATATATTTCATATCCAATATTAGCGAATTTGGTATACCGTTGTGAAATATTGACTCAAATCTCAAATTTACTAATGTTCTCAAAAAATTTTGAAAGGGGTTGTGCATCTTTGTTTCTTGGAAGTATAACACAATCCAGAAGGGTAGTTTTGAAATTATTTGTTCTCTGCATAAGACCAGATGGAAAACAATTCAAATATTTAACAGTGCAATGTCAAATAAATGGTATTGTAGTTTTAATTTTATGATTCCAGAAGACTTGATCATCACACACGTATTCAATGGAGAAATCATCCGTTTGAAAAATTGAAAAAGAGAACAGATTATACCACTTTGGGGACTAGACAAAGTGTGCATATTATTGTGATAAATGTACACATTCATGTGAATTTGTGTATTGTTTTTCAGATTGTAAGTCTCTAGGATGCATCAGGAAACATCATATTTGAAGGCTTTTCTCAATCAATATCGATACAAAATTATCTAGTATGCTATTACACACTTTCACAATTCGAGAATTTTGAACATTTCGAAATGGCAACATCAATATATAAATTCAAATAAGGAGAAACACTTCTGATTTGTAGATCGCCTCATATGACACTTGACACAGTACGATTTTACGATCAAGTAGCAGCTGATGCTCTCCATTTCCTTGGTAAAGTTACAGGTACACAAATAGAGATAGAGTGCAAGTGTGTCTGACATGTAACATCACGGTATGACGCCAACCGCAGGTACCAAATTGGAATGATCATTTTCTCATTTGAAATTTTTGACAGAGATTAAATATTTTCAGTATTCTTATAGATAAAATAATCAGTTACAATAATAAAAATACATGCAGAAGACCTATTGTGTCAGAATTGATTGAATAAAAATAAGTGTAATTTAAATGAAACATTTCATCCCCATTTCCCAAAAATAATTCTAAAACACCAAGATGAGATAGTGATTTTCTGAGAATTTCTGAAAGTCCATTATCTCCAAAACGGTCAATAAGAAGATGAGAAAATTGTTGGCATTCTGAATGGTCATGGTTTCATGACTATCACCAGTTCAAATAATGTTTAAGGTTCACCAGACAACCTGTACAAGTATTATGGAAAAATCAAATGCTCAAACTACATTAAACCAACCTAAGAAACCTGTCAATCTCAGATTACTCACCTGCTGTTATCACTGAATTTGATGACATTATTTCTATTTGTGAAATCTTGAGTCTTGATTATCATATCAATTAAGGACTCTTCGTATTCTGTTCCGTCAATTATCATCTTTCCTTTAAAAAACCAGTGTCTACTGTGCTCACTATTTGATTGGGCTAAATCGAAACATTCTACGTTTGTTGGGTTTCTTTTGAGAATATCTTTAAATAACTTTGTATAGTAATCTAAATCAGCTTTGTCGAAAGCTAATCCAAGTTCCGCATCAATGTCTTGCAGTGCTTTTTTACCCAAGTTAATAACATCAACTTCGTAGATGTTTTCTTTCTTGACCAACTTCTCATTAAAACTGCGCTTTGGTATATTTTTTTCAGTATAAATGCATTCAGTCATCCTATCATGAAGAAGTGCACTTATTTCCATTTCTTTCTCTTTCGATATTTCCGTACACTTATCATAGCTTAAAAGATATCTTCTGGAGACTTCTAATCTTACAACCTGATGTAATCCCAAATTTTGGCATATAGACACAGCATTTGTAGAATTAGCGGTTGAAAAATTAAACCTTGGTCCTATTTCTATCAATAGCTTTTGAGGTTCCCGTTTCAAATTCGTTGCACTTGACAAATCTGTAGGTTCCAAGGGAGCCTTCAAGATCCATTTCAATTTATTTAAATCTTTTTCCGAGAGTTGACTGACGAGTTCAACATGATAACACAATTCCACTTGTACATCAAGAATCGAGGGATGATTTTCTTGAAGTTTCTTCAACAAATCACTTCTTTTTCCCTCAGGAAATGAGGACTGATACAGCCTTAAAATTGAACCGCACTCAACCATTTCAATATTTGGAATATATTACGTCGAAGTTCGAACTTCATTAACATCTATCTTGGTAATAATTGTTTCGAAATTGTATCACAAGCAGAGGAATTTGATAACAGGGTCAAAAATTGACAAATAGGGTTATTCATACATAATGACGAAAAGATTTGAAATTTATTTATTCCATTTGTTGAAGCGAAGTGATACTTTATATTAGGTTAAATATGGGTTCTTGTTTCTTTTATATTGATCAAAACTTAACTTCTTTATCAACCATATCGTCCATATCAATATAATATGATGAGTTGATATAATTTAATATTATTTATGTGATCATTTAACGAAAAGCTTTGAATATTTGAAAATTTGCAGTAGAGGTTAGATAAGAATTTTCTGGCCTTTCCTTCTCCACTTCATCACAGATCACAGACTTCATTCTAAATTAACATCAATCAAATAATCGAATACCGTCCCTAAGATTAGAGATTGAATTTTTCGGATAATATATCAAAAAATTAGAAAAAGCTTCATAACTGATTAACAATTATCAAATTCCGATAAAATTTCAGTCATCAGTAAAAAGTTTGCCTAATTGTTTGCATCAAAGATTAATCTTTGGTTTTCATAATTTTTGATCGTTCAGGTAGTAATGGTACCGTTTGTATCATAATAGTGTCATTGTATTGTAATAAACGTATAAAGTCCTTACTTTATACTTTGTATAGCAATATAGACACATAATGATTTCGTTAGTTCTTTGCGAACCTGTTCATCTTCATTTTTCGAAAACGGAAATTTCGGTACAGGTATTATCATTGTATAAACTCTTTATACAATGGTATTATTCTTAGATTATATATCAGGGATATATAATCTAAGGTATTATTATATCTGCCGAGGTGACATTCTGTCCGTTCTCAGCTGACCCTGACCATCATGCAGAAGTAATAGAAGTAATAACCGAAAGAATGAAAGGTAATATAGCATAGGGCTAAAATCCTTAAATCTAATTGGTAAATATATATTTGTTGGTTGTGTAAGTGAATGACATCGTGGAAAACGGTTTCGAAGATATAAAGCAATCGCTTGAATGTTTTTTCTAAATATTATTCGAAAAGTACTGATCCTCTCGAATTTATACTTCACATCTAGATGAGAAATAACGACATGAAAATTTTTGCTACTTTTCGCGAAAATCTTTTTAGATTACAAGATTAGAATTTTCTCACATCGGCGTTGCGGATTAATTAGACAGTATCTACATGTATGGGTGACCACTATGGAATAACTTAGTCCAAAATTTCAAGGCGAGATTCTACATGTGATTACCAACAAAAAGTCATATAACACATGGTCGAAATATTGACGGTAATTCTTCAATTCAACATTTTGTGTTTTTACGGAATATCTCATCAATGTTTTTTTGAAAAATCAATCACACTCACACGCTTGATAAAATTTGATCACATATCTCGAAAGAGCATGAAATTGGCTAAAACAAAAGAATTTTTTGTGTCAATCACACTCCAGATATCGATCTATAGATCGATACCACGCCCGCAGTAAGGAATATTTTGACACAAAAATGTTTGATATGTTTGATCACATATCTCAAAAAAGCACTAAATTGGCTACAACAAAAGAACATTTTTGTGTCAAAAAATTCCTTACTGCGGGCGTGGTAAGCAGATAAACATGAATGTTCTCAGGTGAAAATTATCAATCATATTTTTCTAATAGGTTTATCGACGAAAAATTAATACATATTGTATGAAAGAAGTTAAGATAGAGGACAGTATGCTGTAACAATTCGCTATAAATAATCAATTAATTAATGTTCCAGACATAAAAATCCGAAGGAGTAAGATCAGGGCTCCTTGGTGGCCATCTTACTGGACCGTACCTTTCAATCCTTTGTTGTCCGAAATATACATTTAGTTGATCCCTTACATGCCTGCTATTATGAGCTGGACTGCCATCCATTTGAAACCAAACGTTTTTCCAGTTTTCCAGAGACATTTCATCCAGTATGTCTGTTAGACATATTATTTTTCCTGACCGCGTCAACTCTGCAGAATTCATTCGTTCAATTGTAACGTTACAAAACGCTCCACTGTCGATTTCAGTTCCATCGCGAAGATACGTCATACTATTAATTTCAATTCCGATCTCAAGCAAAAACACCTTACTGAGATTATACGATCGGTCGCTGGAAAACGCACTTCGCTTTGACAGTTGAGTGTGTGTTTGGCATGCGCGACTCTAATTCGGTCTGGCCGATGGAAAATTCTTTCTTTTTCGTGCATAAGAATTTGGAGAGTAAACACCTTGCTAGAGTTTAACGAATAAACGAACTTCGTAATCCATTAACATCGTGGAATTTTGAAGTTTTATTGTTTCTTATAAGACGTCTATTCAAAAGGCGTCTTTGTACCGGGGCTACTGCTCACTAAATCATCTTTGTACCGGGGCTGTTGGCCACTTAAACATCTTTGTACCGAGCTATCGACTGCTGGATTACCTTTTTACTGGGACTAATGCCCATTCGAACATCCTACTACCGGACCCAAGGTTTAACTGGATCATCTTAATACTGGAAGCAATCATTGTTGGAATACCTTTATTCCGAAGCTAATTATTACTGGAACATCTTAATTCTGGACTTTATTCTGGTTGGAATCTCTTGAAACTAGACTACCTGCATAGTACCTGTATTTTGGAGGATCATACCACCGGATCCTTACTTCTAAGATAAGTGCCTCTTCGAATCGCGGATCTCAGATTCATTGTACCTGATTTTGTGTTTGTAAATAATAACTTTTAATTGTAAAGTTGAAATAAATAGATAGGGAGTAAGAGGTTGCATCATTACCACCAGATTAACGAATAGGGATACATTCAGGAGTTAATTTAATTTCACTGGCGCAGGTAACGTGGGGCCACGAGTAACTTTTTTTTGAGTAACATTTTTTCCCTGAGTGTGTCTCTTTCGTTTTTCTGGTTGTGAGGGTGACTTCGTTGTGAGTCTGAGCTCCGAGGTTGAATGTTCGATATTACCATCTTTTCAACTTTTACCTTATTGTTATCTTATATTAGTATTGTCTGAATAACTGAATCATGAATCCCGATAACTTCAAGTCTCACAAATTGAAATATTTACTTCATTCTCGATACCTTTAATGCTTGGTAGGCCTGGTTGATGGCGGGCTTAGTTTTGGAGCCATCATACGCTTGGGAAGCTGACCATCGACTATCTGATGGGTCAAAGCAATTATTATCGTCGGTTTATTCCTGAACTATTGTAGTGTGTTCGTGTGATGGTAATTTGTTGTTCGTAGTATGTCTGTCTGGCAAGGTGTATGAAAGTTATCGCATCCACCAAAAGTTGAATATTCTATTTCTTGTTATGTGTGACGAAGGCAGTTATGTTTTTGGATGGAGGTGATGATTGGTCGTTTTTTTTTGTGTATCCAAATTTCCTAATACATTTTCTCCTTTTCCTATTTTAAGGCAAGTGTCGGTCTGTCTGGTGCAAATATTTATTAGTTTTTTTCCTTTTGGTTTACATGACGATTTCGTGAAGATGGCGATTAATCTTTCGAGTTTAACGCAGCTATGCAGTGCCTTGAATGGAAATTTGAGCGTAGTCTGCGGTTTACTTTGAAGTTTTCTCGGGCCTTCGATTCGACAATTACCATATCATTTTCCTTACCGTGTCTTACGACAATTACCGTATCTTATCGTGTCTAATGACAATTTATCTAATGCCGGTTGGCAAATACCGTATCTTTTGTGTCTCGGACACCTATCGTATCTTATGCCTGTGGGCATCTTATCTTTTAATTTTTTTTTGAAGTTTAGAGCGGCTATGCAGTATCTTGATTGAAAATTTGGCGTAGTTAGCGATCTACTTTGAAGTTTTCTTTAATCTGTGAGTCTCACAACGTATCTTTTAATATTTTGAAGTTTAGAGCGGCTATGCAGTATCTTGATTGAAAATTTAGCGTAGTTAGCGATTTACTTTGAAGTTTTCTTTGATCTGTGAGTCTCATAGAGATTATTTTTCTTGCATTTTTGGATGCAGTTATTATTTGTACCAACGGGCGGACACTTCTCTTTCTCTTTCCTTACCTGTTGTTTGTATCTATCCCTATTACCTATTATCTATCCCAATTACCTATTTCTATTACCTATTTCCGCTTCCTTATATCGAACCTACTTTGCGATTTGTAATCGCTGGCGCCCAATCTTATCTTTTCTTTCCTACGTATTTCCGGGAGTGTTTTTCCAATTTATTATCTACTTAAATTATTTTCGCATATTGGGGATCGCTTTCTAGGAGAGGCCTGCTTGGGGAGTGATCGCTGATACATATTTAACATCTTCCGTCAGATAAATTAGCTTTAAATACCTCTTGATATTATTGGTTACATCATCTTCACATACACCTGTAACACCTTCAGTGAGATTAATTAATTAGCTTCAAATTTCGAGCTTTGAAACTTGGAAAACCACCTCGGGATATGATCAATAGTACCTTGCCTGGTAATTTTTTTTCTTCTCGATTCCTTCCTTCCCTTCCACAATTTCCTAACAGTTTTGTTTTTTTGTCTGCATCGTGCCACTTGTTAGATTTCATTGCTCCGGAAAGAAACATCTTTATCTTGACTACTGTTGCCTACCGTTCATTTCGTAAAATTTATCGATTTTAAGTACCTCAGTCTGGATAATTTCGGGATTCCATTCGTGTAGACTACCTTACCTGTCGATTAGTCGATACCTATCTTTTCTTATATCTACACGTCTTGACTCCTGATTTTATCTTTCGACTTCTTCACCGGTACGACGATTATTACCTAATATTTTTATGTTACTTTAACCTTGTCTTTCAAGTTGCGATTCCTTATTGTTTGCCGTGTAAATTTCATGTAAATTTATGTTTCAGTTATGCTGTGTGACCTGCAAGATTAATTTCCCTCGTGTCCATTTGACTTAACTTTCAGTTTGGCATTTAACGTTAAAGAACTTTATTTTCCTCATAGTAATTATTCTATTTTTCAAAATTAATCGAAACCTATTGGCTTTACATTCTTCTAAAAAAATTTCTTCAAAATTTTTTTTCCTGGTAAGTGGTGTGTGTAACGTTACAAAACGCTCCACTGTCGATTTCAGTTCCATCGCGAAGATACGTCATACTATTAATTTCAATTCCGATCTCAAGCAAAAACACCTTACTGAGATTATACGATCGGTCGCTGGAAAACGCACTTCGCTTTGACAGTTGAGTGTGTGTTTGGCATGCGCGACTCTAATTCGGTCTGGCCGATGGAAAATTCTTTCTTTTTCGTGCATAAGAATTTGGAGAGTAAACACCTTGCTAGAGTTTAACGAATAAACGAACTTCGTAATCCATTAACATCGTGGAATTTTGAAGTTTTATTGTTTCTTATAAGACGTCTATTCAAAAGGCGTCTTTGTACCGGGGCTACTGCTCACTAAATCATCTTTGTACCGGGGCTGTTGGCCACTTAAACATCTTTGTACCGAGCTATCGACTGCTGGATTACCTTTTTACTGGGACTAATGCCCATTCGAACATCCTACTACCGGACCCAAGGTTTAACTGGATCATCTTAATACTGGAAGCAATCATTGTTGGAATACCTTTATTCCGAAGCTAATTATTACTGGAACATCTTAATTCTGGACTTTATTCTGGTTGGAATCTCTTGAAACTAGACTACCTGCATAGTACCTGTATTTTGGAGGATCATACCACCGGATCCTTACTTCTAAGATAAGTGCCTCTTCGAATCGCGGATCTCAGATTCATTGTACCTGATTTTGTGTTTGTAAATAATAACTTTTAATTGTAAAGTTGAAATAAATAGATAGGGAGTAAGAGGTTGCATCATTACCACCAGATTAACGAATAGGGATACATTCAGGAGTTAATTTAATTTCACAATCCGAAATAATCTAACAGACATATTGGATGACATGCCTCAGGAGAACAGACAAAACGTTTGGTTTCAAATGGATGGCTTCTCAGTTCATAATAGCCGGAATATAAGGGACCAACTAGATGAATATTTCGGAGAAAAATGGATTGGAAGGTGCGGCCTAGTAAGATGGCCATCAAGGAGCCATGATCTCACCCCTTCGGATTTTTAAGTCTGGACATTGTATAAATTATTATTTATACAATGGTCTGGAACACATTAGAAGAAAAAGTTTATCAAATGAGCGTTCAAACTCGAGTTGATCTGATGAATTGTGTTGTGCGGAAATGGGTCAGAAACGTCCTGAACTAAGTAGGATTTGTAGATTCAGTAGGAAAAAATGTGTGAAAATGTATTCAACAAGGCGGTAGCCATTTTGAACATTGAATAATTTCTTATTTTTCGTTGTTATCATGTACTAGCCATCATATTGAGGCTGTAAAGACACAGCTTAAACGAAAGTTGATGTGTCATTCGAAGGATAACTGAATGGGAAAGATTTTGCTGAAGAGAAAACATGTTCCTAATGATTCATTTTTCATCGATAAACCTATTAGAAATATATGGTTAATAATTTTCACCTAATAACTTTTATGTTTATCTGCCTGCGGCAAGGAATTTTTTGACATTGAATTTCATGCTCTTTTGAGATATGTTGAGTTGAAGAATTACCGTCAAAATTTCAACCATGTGTTATATGACTTATTTTTGGAAATCACATATAGAATCTCGCCTTGAAGTTCAGGACTTTTTAAAATAGACACCCTGTATATTTCCACCGTTGGTCTACCCACAGAATACAAATATACCAATGTGGAGTTTGCAGATATAGCTGGCAGGTAAATGTTACGGAGGTACCCGAACGGCCAGTGGCGCCGTAGCAATCGAATGCTTCAGCGAATTCGATGAGATCCACTCAGTTTATGTTCAATATGATGGGAGTTATACATCATCCGAACTGACGGAATATATCCGAAAAATTCAATTCACTACTTTGGTACTCAAGATCTGTTCCCAATTATAATCATATGCTTTCTCATGAAAGTAAAACACATTTGTCATAGTTGAATAATTGCACTCGATTGGGACTCATGTAGGACTGCAAATTTTCATGAATTTTTTTAGGTACTTTTACATACAGCAGCTGCGATGAAATGAATACAGATGATTTTCAATAGCGAAGGAAAATACGTTTTTCATGAAATAATAACTTGCAATTGATTGGGGAGAATCGGACTGAACAAATTTTCATGAATTTTTTTAGGTACCTTTGCACACATGAGTTGCGATGAAATTAATACAGATGCTTTCTAATGGCTAAGGAAAAAAGTAGTAAAATAATCGCAGCGTCTGATTAAACGAATTACTTCCATGAGTTTTTCTAGGTACTTCGCACACAGCAGCTGCGAATTAATAAATATGTATAGATGTTTTTTGATGACTAGAAAAAACACGTTTTTCGTGAAATAATGATCAATTACACTTGATTGGGAAAAAACACCAGCGTCGGACTGAACGAATTTTCCTGAATTTATTTTTTAAGGTACTTTTGCACATTGCAAACTTATTTCGCACTTATATAATGTTATGTTATATATGTCAGTCTGACTCTGGTATTTTCCCCAAACAAGTGCAGGTGATTTAATAAAGAACGTATTTTCCTTAGCCACCAGAAAGCATCTGTATTTTAACGCAGCTGCTGTGTGCAAAAGTACCTCAAAAAATTTATGAAAATTTGTTCAGTTCGATTCTGGTATTTTTCTCGCAATTAAGTGCAAGTGATTATATTTTATGAAAAACTTATTTTCCGTAACCATTCAAAAGCATCTGTATTAATTTTATCGGAGCTGCTGTGTGCAAAAGTACGAAGGCGTAGAAGGGCCACTTTTGGTCGACAAAAATTTTTCTACTTAATTCCGACTTCAAACTCGGAGTTAAGGACAATTCCGACTTCAAACGGAATAATATCTAATTCCTACTTCAAACTCGGAATTATACATAATTCCGACTTCAATCTCGGAATTAGCTAGACTAGGGCAAATAGGGAAAAAAAATTTCAAAACCCTGCAAAAATCAAATTCTAAATGACAAACCGATCTAACATTTCTCATGTTGCAAGGTAGTTCAAATGTACCATTTCTCATGTAGCGAGGTAGTTGAAATGTATCATTTACATGTTGCTAGGTGTTCCAAATTTACCATTCGCATGTTAAGAGGTATGCAAAATTTTTTGCAAAATTTTATCTTTATAGCGGGCATATATCATTATGAAATCAACTATATGAAAAGGTATCTTCACAGCTATTTCAAGTGAAGAAAAGTTTTCCGATTTGGATCGCTACAAAACAGAAGGACCTCAAGAAGAGGTGTTGTTTTGAAGGGGTTTGTTGTTTGTTTCGGATATTTCGGACAAGACCGGAGAATCGCGAAGATGTGTATAATAAAAGAAAGACGAAACTTTGAATTATGTCAAACCTATCGTGAGGAGAAGCATTGTCTATTTATGGTGGTACCTTTCCAAAAGCAAAAAGAATAGTTCTTCATGTATGCATTTATTAATTCCTCATTCTTTTTTTTTTCTTCAGAAATGTTAATGCAAAAGTCGTAAATTCTTTGATTTCGCTGTCATTTAGAATTTGATTTTTGCAGTCTTTTATAAAAACTCTTTCCCTTGCCCTAGTTCCGAGTTTGAAGTCGGAATTGGACTATACTTTTTCACTAAAACTCGCATTTTTCCATAGATTCACGAATTTCTTTAGAATCGACGTTGGTTTTACTGGCGACATGTTGGACAGAAATCAAAATTTTCGTCTTTCCTCTATTCATCCACGGCTTCGAGATTGTGAGATCTTCTCCGAAATATCCAAAATGAACCCCTTTGAAACAACACCTCTTCCAAAATTTTTTCTTGGGAACCTTCTGTTGTTTAGAGACTTATCAAATCAGAAAAACTCTTTTTTCACATGAAACAGCTGTAAAGGTGACTTTATATATCTTATTTCATATATGCCCTTTAAGAAGATGAAAAAATTCCAGCAGCATATGGCAAATACATAGATTCTGAGATACTGAAGAATTTGAAAATAGTAATTTTTAGTTATATATGATCTTCACGAAATTTTGCAAACGTCTCCTCTTTACTTCACAACTGCAAAACAAATTTCAGTTCAATCAGTTCGGTATTTTTCGAGTCACATATTGAGGAAGCAAAATTTCATCTGGCTATAACTCCGAAATCATTGACAGGAGTTTGCCCATCAACGAACGCAACTGATATATTTAGGTTTCAAATCTACCCTGAAAATTTCAAGATTCTAGGTCTTTAACTTCGAAAGTTAGAGCACATAAAGACGGCCGGCCGTCCGGACAGAATTAAATTTGATCACAGATTCTTCTTCAGAATTGTTATTGTAAATTTCAAGTACTTTTTCAACATTTGAACTACTTAGTAATATGTAAATGGTACATCTGCATTGCCTCGATACATGTGATATACACTTGATCTACCTTGCAGCATGTGAAATGGTACATTATATCGGTTCGTCACTTAGAATTTCATTTTTGTAGGATTTTGAACATGTTTTCCGTATTTGCCCTAATTCCGACTTCAAACAAGTCGGAATTATGTATAATTCCGAGTTTGAAGTCGGAATTAGGCATTATTTCGAGTTTGAAGTCGTAATTAGCCTCAATTTCCAGTTTGAAGTCGGAATTAGGTATAATTCCGAGTTTGAAGTCAGAATTAGGTAGAAAATTTTTTGTCGAATTGAAGTGGCTCTTTAACGCCTTCGTACAGAAGTACCTTAAAAAATTCATAAACATTTGTTGATTCCGACGCTGGTATTTTTTTGCTAATCAAGTGCAAGTGCTTATTATTCTATAGAAAAAGTTGTCCTTAGTCATAAGAAAGCATCTGTATTCATTTCACCGCAGCTGCTGAGAGCAAAAAAACCTAAAAAATTCATGAAAATTTGTTCAGTCCTACTTGGGTGTTTTCTTCACAATCAAGTGCAAGTAATTATTTAATGAAAAAAATTATTTTCCTTAGCACTTAAAAAGCATCTGTATTGATTCTATCACCGCTGCTGTGTGTAAAAGAACCTAAAAAAATTCATGAAAACTTGTTCAGTCCGACTGTGGTATTTTTTTCCCAATCGAGTGCAAGAGAGTATTTTATGAAGAACGTATTTTCCTTAGCCATAAAAAGCATCTGTATTCATTTTATCGCAGCTGCTGTGTGCAAAAGTACCTAAAAAGATTAATGAAAACATGCTTAGTCTGGCACTAGAATTCTTTTCCCAATAGAGTGCAAGTATTTAACTATGATAGATCTGTGTTGTATTGAACATAAACTGAGTGGATCTCATCGAATTCGCGGAAGTATTCGATTTCTACGACGCCACTGGCCGTTCGGGTATCTCCGGAACTGTTGCCTGTCAGCTCTACCTGCCAACTTCATTATTGTGTTCTCTACTATATATTTGTATTCTGTGTTCTCTACACACTACACACTAGTCTAGTCTACCTCGGTAGACTAGAGGATGGAAACATGTTCTAGGATGCTGAAGGTACCGGGTTCGAATCCCGGCGAGGTCATGGATGTTGTAAAGTGTCTAGGTGGTGGTGATTTGAAAGAATCTTAACCAAATGATATGTTCGATGTGTCGATGGTTCGAAATGGCCAAGCACAGTAAAAGATAGAAAAAAAAAAAAAAAAAAAAAAAAAACACTAGTTTAGTGATTTTCATTTCAAACTAAGAACATTATGTTGGCGTAACTTTTGACGTCTGTCAAAACAAAATATGATAGGTTATTTGAATAACAATCGAAATCATGTATTTCTGACAGAACAAACAACCTTGTTGATTTTATTTTGTGATGTGTTTTTATTCGAAATGAAAAACAAATTAATTCAATCTGAACTTTAGGATGGACAAACGTAAGTACTTCAGTATTTACTACATTGGAAATATCAAAAAAGGGATTAATTCATTTTCAATTCAAAATATTCGTGCTTGCATGATCATATTACATTATGCCCATTTTCATATATCTGATTTGATGTGCATGCTTTCAAAGGCATTTATCTGGTAAGATTTTTTTATGGCATAATGAGGTTGATGTGGAATAATCAATAAAATATGTATGGAGTCCTCAAATTTTTCTGTGTTGTATCAGTACCAGTTAACAATTTATTGAATGGACGATTATTTCCTTTCAATTTGCGTCATTGAAAAGTGTACATATCTTCATGTACAACATAGAGAGAATAATATTTGAATTTGTGAGAGATGTTATTATATGCTACACTGAATTCAGTGATTAACTAATTGGAATAAATCCTTTCATTCGAATAAATTTATTAAGATTTTTCGAATCATATAGGAAGTAATTACTTTTATTGAACATTTGATGTTTGAAAATTCGATAATTAATATTAAAATTTGTGTCATTCCTAAATATCAAGGTCATTTTGAGTGTGCTTTTTGCATTCATCTATGAAAAATAATGAATAAGCATCTATAGGGGACTAGTTACGACTCCACTCTTCAACACTTGTTTTCACTTGCCGCTCCAAAAATGTAGGAAAACGGTAATGCGGTCTTTCTAAATGTGAAGAATAATATATTAGATATTGAGTAGTAAATAAAATCAATTTCCCCACAAATTTTATTTATGAATGACAATTGTTTCGCTACTCTGTTGCTTAATCATGTTTTACGCCACGTTCTACAGCTTCATCAGGTATCAATTTCCCGGAAATTATTTCCGGACTATCCTAAGACTGTTCTCAAATTGCACAAAACCGATGAGCATACGTTTCGAGTATAAGTACTATTCTATATAGTTCTAGGATGTATTGAAATCAGTTCAAACGATATGAAAACCCGAACAGGTCTAAGGATAGAAAGAGCGGAGAGGACAAATACAAATTTTCTAAATTTCATCAGCTTGATGATAAAATAAATACAATCTAGTGGTAGGAATACGATTGATAAAACGTCATCGAATCTATCGATCATCTTATGAGAATAAAGAAAAACAAAATTTTTCTCTTTTTTCATTTCTCAAACAAAATATATATTTGTTCACCCTTTTTCACAATAACGTACTTATTGTATTATTTCAAATATTGATTGATTGAAAATCGAAAATCCATGATTTAATTATGTTGAAGATTAAAACACAATGTTGAAATTAAACGGCGATTCTCTGATCACGATAAAGATAAATATATACTTTTATATATTAACGATTCGGCAATCGATTAAAATTAAAACGAATACAAACATAACTCTCAACTGACAAGTTGAGAATGTGTTACTTCGAAATCGACGCATTCCTTATTTATGATCCGAGATGCTAAGAGCAACCAAGACCTTGGATGAAACGGGGTGACTTTCGAAGGGCAGAGTTCATTTTTCTAAAAAAATTTTTGGGTGCAAATGGTTGAAAAAAATTGTGAGAATGCGCAATGTTGCCACTTTTTTATATTCAATGATTTTCGGGAAAATAAAAACTGAAATGCAGTGAAAAGTGGAAAAATAACTACCATTGCGCAGTCTCATTGAAGAATTACGAACATCCCAAAATAATTTCAAAAAATAATCACTGAAGCCTGCTGAACGACACCCAGTTTTCTCCTAAATTTCACGCATTTCCAATATTTCTCGCGGTTATTGGTAACGCAGACAGCGAGAAGGTATATTGACCTTGAGATATTATCGAGGTTTAATGAAACTTGCATGTGGCTGTGTTGCCGAGCCGTAATTTACCAACATGTAGTAATGTTTGCTCGAGTTTTCACAAATTCGATACTGGACATTATAGTTTTTACTCAAAATTACCCAAAAAAGGCTTGAAAGTTAGAACTTCAGTTTTCAGAAGGATTCACTCAAACATTCAACTTCAATTTAAAAATACAAAAAGGAGTTTTCATAGTTTCTGGCTGAGTTTAAAAACTTTGCACGATCCTAAACTACCAAAATCACACGAAAAAACAGTACATTATTAACCTTTTTTTGGTGTAATCGGCCTTCGAAGGCGGACAGGCTAAAAATCATTGAAATAAGATTAAAGTTATTTTCCTACTTTTTACCCTACTTATGGTGAATTAAACTAAAAAATGAGATGTCAAAGTAATTTTAATAGAGATTCTTGTAAACTAACTGTAGCTCGTGTAATTCTTACAATAAATTTGGTCTCACCACTGATTAAAAACGTGAGCATATTTCAAAATTGGTAGTTGTAAAATTAGTTAATTTAGGATGGGAAATAAAAGCACACCGCCGTACGCCGTTAGCCGTCCGTTTTCCGGGGCTTTTCTCTGAAAGTACTGAATTGAAATCTGTGAAACTTGGTAGAAATATCATGTGTCGCTCGAGATTGATCCTCCAAGCTTTTCAGCAGGATCGTGTACCCTAAGGTCTCAAAATTGGGGGTTGGAGGGAAATAAAATTATTTTTCGAAAACTTACTACCTAATTTTCATGAATTTCTGTTGATTACTGATGCATAACTCAACCTAAAAATTTTCACCCGGATGATTTCCGACCAGTGGTCCCTGAGTTATAAAGAAAAACACTCCGAATTTTGGGGTGAAAAACCAATGAGCTATGAATAGTATATAAGTTTTATTTGAGATATAATGGTATTGGGTTATTCAACTGAGGAAATAATAAACCCTTGTGTAAAATTTGCAGCGTTTTTTTTTATGAGTTCATTCAAATCTACATACTTCAAAATGTAAACTGTGAAATTTTCAGGTTGTTTTGGTCAATCTATAAGGTTTATTATTTGATTTTAACAAATAATAAACCAAAAAGAATCGCACAATTTTGGCGGGAGAGCATCTGGCAACTCAAATGTATTCGCAAGAGAGACTAAAGTGCTCATCAGTTTGCTCCTTAATGATTATTTTGAAGGTAGAAGAGAAGGTCTTCACTGCCCGTATGTGCTCTAACTTTCGAAGGAAGAGACCAAGCGACTTGGAATTATCAGATGAGATTAAAAGTCTGAATATCTCGGTTAGGTTCCTTAATGGGCGAAATCGGTCGAATAGTTTTGCAGTTAGACCCATTTGAAATTTTGAGGTCAATTTCTCGATATCTCATGAAGTACTGATTCGATCAGATTAGAACTTAATATATAATTTTGAAATATCAACGCGCAACTGAGTGCAAGTGTGGATCCAGTTATAAGAAAATTAAAAAAATATTTATTGAAAAATTTTTCAAATTTTTTTTTCCTCTGAAATATTTACTAGATTTCAACGAAATTTGGCACAAACCTCAATTTACTTTCGGGGATAAAAGGAAAAAAGTATGCCAAATTTCGTTATCATTTGGAATTTCAACGATAACCCCATATTTCAAAAGTACAAATGAAATCAGGTGGAATCTTCGTAATCAGTTGAAGAATACCACCGCGTAACTAGGTGCAAAATTTCGTGTTGATTTAGTACTTAGAATTCGAACTAGCGCGTAAAAGCTCCTGACCTCACGTCAGTGCTTAACTATAGTACCAGATTTCAATATTATCCCATCTGTATTTTCAGCTGGGTATATCTGAGGAATTATTGGGTGGATTTTACTCATTCACGAATTTGACCGTCAATTTTAAAGCCCCAATCCTTCTCTTAAAAAATCGAGTCAAAGTAATGGTGTTTTCGGCCGGCCTGATCGCCGATCGTAAACACAGCTATAGGCAGAATATCTTTAGAGACTCGATAATTATGGAAAAGATTTCGATGTTTGATTGCGGAGGTCGAATTCGGAATTGTTAAAATCCACCCAAATATTCCGCAGATATTTTATTTTGCTATTATTTCCAAAAATACAGCTCGGATCCAGTAACACACTGAAAAATGAGAGCCTGAAGGTTAATGCAGAATTTCGTGAGGACCTTATGATTAGTAGATCGGAAAATATGAAGTATTTTTTTTCCATTATCCAAAAATAATAACCATATCGAATTGCAATTTGGTACACTGCTATGAAATATAGAGCTCAAGGTGTGAGCAGACCGTTCACCGAATATGATGAATAGTTAAAAAAAAAAATTGAAACATTTTCTGCCCCAAGGACATGCGCGCAAAAAGACGCTCAGGCGCATCGTTACTTTGAACTCAGTATTCACACCAGTGTAGTAAATTTCAGTTTGATACGATCATAATTTTCCGAGATGTTAAATTTCGTGTTTTTTCCTCGGTATCTTTGTTTTTTCCGGGATACCTCCAAAAATATGATAAATACATGTTTCAATAATGAAGAAACTTGGTAACTAGTTTGAAAATGCTGATGAACAGCTCTGTGCAAAATTTTGTGATGATCGTGTTTTTGGAACAGTTTCGAGAAAAAAAATTCATCTCAAATATTCTGGACTCCTAATCATACTATTCTCACGAAATTCTGTATAAACCTTCAAACTGTCCTTTTTTACGCGTATATTCTAGGTAAACAGCGTTTTGTCCAAATGTCTGTAATTTTCGAATTTTGAGCCGAAAATGGTCTCAAACGACTAAGCTGGAGTCACTGATGTCGAATCTGGTGTCAAAATCGATTCTGTCCGGCCGGCCGTCCGTCCATCCGAGGACTCGACAACTTTCGAACGGACGATTGAAACTGTCAGGGTAGTTCGCGCATCGGAATGTCGCGGTTAAGTTCGTTAATGGGCCAAATCGGCCAAATGGTTTAGGAGTTGTAGCCATTTGAAATTTTGAGGTTATTTCCCTGATATTTCAGGAACTACTGGAGCGGTTGGATTGAAACTTAGCAGTTAGTTGGAGCATAACTTTATTTTGAAAAAAATTTTTTTTTTAATTTTCGAAAAAATTTTTTTCTCCTAAAACTATTGATCATATCCGAGAAAAATTTCTTTTAAACCTTGAGCTCTATATTTCACAGCAGTTTAACGAATTTGAATTCGAGACGAATGATAGTTTCGGAGATATGTAAAATTTCGTGTTTTATTTTCATTGATATCTTTTTTTTTTCGGTAAAACTCAAAATTACCGATTCAATCTTGATGAAACCGCATTTAGTTTTGAGATGCTGAAGGACAACTTTGTGTCGAATTTCGTGATGATGGCGTCATCAGAACGATTTGAAAAACAATTTCAAATTTTTTTTTAAATATTCAATATTTTGTGATCTTCTTTCCATATTATCTTCATTAAATTCTGTATGAACCTTCGAACTGTCATTTTTACGCGCTTGTTCTGGGGAACAGCGCGTTATCATTTCGTCACGATGTCTGTAATTTCCGAATTTTGAGCCGAAATTGGTCTCAAACGACTAGGTTGGACTCACTGATGAAGAATCCGTGGTCAAAATTGATTCTGTATGTCCGGCCGTGTGCGCTGTAACTTTCGAAAGGAAGGACCTAGAGTCTTGAAATTTTCAGGTTAGGTTGAGATCCTGAATATCTCGGTTGAGTTCGTTATTGGGCCAAATCTGCTGAATGGTTTTTATGCTACAGCCTTTTGAAATTTTGATTTTTCAATAACTCGAAAAATATTCATCTCATTGAAATGAAACTTGGTTGGAATATGAACAGTGTCAATAAGAAGAATTATCCATAGAAAAATTCGAAAAAATTTTTTTTTTTTAATTTTTTTTTCAAATTTTTATATTTCATTGAAATGCCACTGAAATTTCCAAGTCACCATTCAGCAATGTGAACAAGCGCGCAAAAGCTGATAACTTCACGTCAGTGCTTTTCTAGATTTTTTCGATGAAGTACTGGATTTCAATCCGATCTAATCTGTATTTTCGGAAATATTGAAATCAAATTTTTAATTGGTATATCTGCGGAATCATTGGGTGGATTTTACCCATTCAAGAATTCGGCCTTCGTAATTAGGGTCCAAACCAACTCTACAAATATTGAGTTTCTATGTTGTTTCATTCGGAAGTTATTGTGTTTACGGTCGGCCGTTAGGCCAATGATTCCGTGGATATACCCATTAAAAATTATTTTCAAAAATACAGATAAGATCGAATTGACATCCAGTACTTCATCGAAAAAAAAAACTAGAAAAGCACTGCCGTGAAGGCAGCAGCTTTTCCGCGCAAGTTTAAATTCGTTGCCGAAGCGGTCATCTGCATCGAACATGCGCGCGAAAGCTGCAGTCTTCACGACAGTGCTTTTCTAGGTTTTCAATCAAGTTTTGGATTTGAATTCGATCTATCTGAATTTTTGGAAATATTGGAAAAAAATTTATATCTGCGGAATCATTGGGTGGATTTTAGTCCGTCCTTCGTCTCTAAGAACGAAACCAAAGATTCAATCTTTGATCGAAATCTACTATATAAATATAGAGGAGGCCGGAAATATCCACCCTGTGTGCTTTGCGTCTTTGATATGGAAATCCAAAATGCATTATGCTGTTTCAACATTTTTCTGTCTGTGTACGTCGACACAGGTTCTTTCTTCGAGGTCGCCGGTTGGCTTCAATTCCATATCACATCCCGACTGAAAAATCAATAGTCATACGAAGTGTGCGCCACACAGACACTAGACTGGTCCTAGCCTGACAGGCACCATCAGTAAGAAGCCCCGTAATAGTTTTTCCTCCCACCCTTTACAATCCAATTCAGAGGTATTCTCATTTACCATTTAGTAGCTTTGTTGGCTTTTGATGTATTCGTAATTATTTGAGTTTTTCCGTGCGCATACCTGAAAAAAAAATCCGACAATTCAGAAGTAGGGGTCGAAGCCATCGCTTCGATCGGTTCCGATCAGCGCAAATTGGGGGTTCCGCTAGAACTAGATTGTTGCGTAATTTTCACCTTTGCGGTGTATCGGTGTTTCGGGCAAAAAATATTTTTTGTTCGGTCTAAGCTTTGCGTGTGGTTCTTCCCAAAAAGCTATGTTTGTCTTCGAAATGTAAGTAGTACATGTGAATGTGTTCTGTATTTGTCCTGTGAATGGTTCAAGGAGAAATCGTTGCGTGCAGAGGGTAGTGTTTCTTGCATTAGTTGGTTATCGATTGATAGTCAATGTAGGTAACGAAAGTTTAATTTATTTGACGGAATTTCCTCTTTGAACTCTAATTTCGAAGAAAGTTGGATAAAATCTGCGTCAATCCATAATCAAATTTCACTCAATGATTTAAATTCGATTGAGGAATTTCGATGATTAATTGTACAGGAAGATAATATTCGAATTGAGAACTATTAAGATGTATTGAAGATTGATTATTTCTGTTGACAGTCGCGAAATATTGATTTGAAACTAATGAACAATTGAACAAGGAGGAACAGCTATTCGAAAGTAATAATGATTAATTCTTGAGCTTTGAATGTTTCGAAGGAAAAATGACGAATTGGATGTTTGCAGTCATTGCGAGTATTGTTATGAAATGATTCATATTATTGTAGTTTTGGATTAATCTATATACTTGAAAACTTCGAAGACTCTTTTTATTTTTTGTTAAAATTTTCGGTATTTCGAAAATGTTAATGATATTCGTCTTGGAAGCAAATTTGAAATGGAAAACTCAATTCATTTCGATACAGCGCTTTACTTCACCCTTCAGTATTCATCGAACATTGTTTGCATGCTTTCAAACTATATGTTTTATATTTTGGCCTAAATGATCTAAATTAGTTTGAGGTATCGAATACAAAATAAAATTCGAATTGAGAATGTATTGTAGATTCATTATTCCTGTTGACTGACAGTCGGGAAATATTGATTTGAAATTTGAGCATGAGATTAATGAACAATTTAACAAGGAAGAACACCTATTCCGAACTAAATGATTAATCCTTGACTTGGATTTCTGAAGCTCAAAATGTTTCCAAGGAAAATGACGATATGGATTTGTGCAATCATGAGTGAAGTAGGAATGAATCATACTGTAGATTTGAATTAATCTGTATACTTGAAAACTTCGGTATTTTACGAATGTTGATGATGATAATATAATTCGTTTTGAATGTTAATTTGAAGAAGAAGAATTCGAGTTCATTTCTATACATATTACATTTACTTTTATAAATTATCCCGGTTGGCCATGACATTATGACACATTTCACCGTGTATATTTTGAAAATGTTAGGTTATAGTAATTTTCTTGTCAGATAACGGCACAACGCTGTCCTCTCTACATAGAGGTCGTAGTAATTACGTATTATTCATCAAAATGTTCATTTACAAAAATCTGAGATTTTCATCTAATGATCTGTGGAAATTTGCACAGGAAAGTAATTTTGGCTGCAACAACATTTTTTTTTGTTCACATACAATTGTGCGTTCATTTACCCTTCTGTATTTGTAACTCATTGATTTTATGATTTTAAAAAGTGATGTTCGTCCTCGGTTATATTTCAAATTTTCGTTTGCAAAAGTGAGTAGTGTAGCAATCGAAAAGTGTTCATTTTTCAAATTATAATTCCAAATTTGTCGTTGCAGATCTTTTTTCAAAATAAAGCCTTCAGTCAGTGTCTTTTTGGGTGCACCAATAGAAGGAAATTCTTTGTCGTCTCTTTCACTTCACAAATCTTTCTTATTGTGCAGCTAAAAAATTAATATCTACTCATATAAAATTTAATTCCTCGGTTTTCACTCACATACGTCGAAAATGTTGGATAGCTTGTGATGAATTATTGATTCCAAATTATCAGTGTTACTATCAGAAAAGGCAGATTTCAATTCTACATGAGTACATACTTTGTCTCAGCTTCTTTAAAACTACCTTCGGCATTTTTAGTTTCCAAGCGTGATGATTATGTTGAGATTGAGAGTATAAATTCACATTGGCATTTGGCAACGTCTCTTGGAATTATTTTGAAATTGCCGATATTTCACGAGTGCCAACCTGCGTCAGTTTCAAGAAGAAAAACTTGATAGACCTAAATCATGGCCTACCGGGAAAGTTTATAATAGTGAATGGAGTATATCTTCACTACTCTCTTTATGGTATTCATTGAACATAATTTGCATGTGTCTTAGGTTTCAAACTATAAATTTTATAGTGAGATTAAGGAAATAAAAACAAAAATACCGACATACTGCCATGTTACGAATGTTAATGATAACAGATTTAGAATGAAAAAGTCACTTTCAAATTCATTCTTCAACTTATCAAAAGAACATTAATTGCATGTTTCTTAGGTTTTCAAACAATAAATTTCAAGGAGAGACAAAATATATACCGGCACCTTCGCCAATTCGCAACAACAGATTTTTTTGTGCTCAATGAATTCGAAGCCGATTGAAGGAATTTCAAGAAATAATTGAACATTAAAATTGGTTTAAAACTCTAGATTTATCTATCAAAGCTCGACTTTAGTTGTCAGTCGGAAAATATTGATTTGAAGTTATCTTATATGAGATAAATGAACAAATGAAAAGGTGAGACACGGAGGCGGCCGCGTGAAAAATCAGGGAATTAATCTCCAAAATTCAAACAAGTATAACTCCGAAACCATTCGATCGATCCGTTCCATTAGCTAACCGCCGCATTCTAATGCGCGGCCAAATCTGAAAGTTTCAAGTCGGTAGCTCGCTTCTTTCGACAGTTATCGGCCGGCCAGACATAATCGATTTTGACACCTAGTCGTTTGAGACCATTTCAACCATTTGAAAATTACAGGCATTCGGACAAAACGATAGCACGCTGTTCCACAGAACATGCGCGCAAAAATAACAGTGCATCCGCCATTCTGCGTCCTCAACCAATAATGTATTTTCAACACCTTGAAATCGGTAAAAATGACATTGATGATTTATTATTATTTGTTAATATTCCCAGATTTTCACGAATTTTCATGACTATTATAGATTTCATAGAAAACACATGACTTAACTAAAATCAGTAATTTCGATACAGCGCTTTACATACCTTCACATAGTAATTGAACATTATTCTATGTTTTAGCATTCGAAACTGAAGAAGTAGTGATGAACTTTATTGAAATGTTTCAAAGGGCTAACGACCTAGGTCTTCCTCTGGCCTTCGAAACTGAATACCCTCGCAATTTAGCTCTTTATTGAATAATATTTTTTTTAATCTGTGAAAATAATGTTGATTCGATCAGTTGATGCAAACATTATATAGGTCGAGCTAATACGGAGCGTGTAAAAAGATTTTAATGTTCGAGAACTCATCTTGTTAAGAATTCATAGTTGATGACTCTCTATTATTTTTTGTTAATATTTTCGGATTTTTACAAATATTAATGATGATAATAGAATCTTCTCGATCATAAATCTGTAATGAAACAATATTTCTCTTGCATGAATTTTTTATCATTGGAATCATTTCATCCGTAGGACTACCGAAAAACTTTAACCGCTGTTAAAAATTTCAATTTTCAATGAGAAAACGATCTTTTAAATTAGGCTCCACATATCGGCTGTTCAAACGCACGCCTTTCGTGACGTAGCAGGATATATCCACTCTCTCTCTTCTCGTGTACTTTTCTCTCTAGCAAGCCAATAGACAGTGTAGGCTGTATCGATCGGTGAATCTTGCGATAACTTGTGACGTAGAAGGCGATCTGACGCGTTTCACCCGTTTCGACCTTTCGTCTCTTTTCGACAATTTTCAATGCCGAATTACTCAGAATTCGTGAATTATTGAAGTGTGTGTTTTTGGTTTGTTGGCAACATTTTTCTTAGGTTATCAAAATAATGATATAAATGTTGTAGTGAGGTAAAAACACCGACCATGGAGTTGAAAGATTTGAGCAGGTACATGATTGTATACTTAAGCATATAAGTATCGTGAATGTCCGAACCACCAATGATATTTTTGTGAAAAATCCATTTTATATATATGACCTGTCAAAACTCCAAAACTTGGTATTCTTATTATTTACAATAGTTCAGGTCCCAACCCTGATTCATATCCCATAGCATATGGCAGGTGACTTGTTCTTATATGCGAGTTTTTTGTTCATTAATTTCAACACGAATTGTAATCATTGGCATTTTTCAATTTTGGAATGGAATGAATGAACAAAGAACATAGACATATTTTGCTGACCCTTTCCGTTAATTTCAGAACGAAATAATAATGGAAATATGGATAGTTAATTATTGTTGTAGTTTCCTCTCGTTCCTCAGATACTATATGAAGTGGGAATATTCGGTCAAAGGTAGTTCGGTAGTTTATTTTTCATCTTTCTCGGGCTAAAAATGAATGATTACATTCTTACAGGTGTAAATATAAAATTGCTGACAATACAAATTACAAAAAATCAATCAAAAATACAAATTACTTGGTAACGTGCATTGATAATATCAGAATAAATCCAATTCATACTCGAGAGGTAACGTGACCCTACTGTACGAAAGTGGAGATTCACACCAAAGTTTTTACTCTTGATAAATTCATATTTCTGTCGAGGTCATTCTGGAGGCCCATTAGCACAATTTTGGCCTCCGTAAGGCCACAGGCTACAACATGATGTGACCAAAAACAATCATTCGAAAGATCGCGCATCTCTTACAATAGGTATCAGAATATTGCTCAAATTTGACAGGTATATCGCTTATACTTCGAGAACGAGGTATATGTCATAAGGAAAAACCGATTCTTTCAATGTCATCCACATGGTTATACCGGGTGTCCCACGAATACCGTTCGTTAGAATATTTTTGGGAATGAATTAAAATTCACGATTGTAATTTCGGACTTAAGCTTGATGACTGAATGTAAATTTGTTTAGATTCGTGGGACTTCCGGTTTGACAGGAACTGACGCTAACTTTCGTTTTTCAAATGGTAAGCCCCATATTTTATACTGAAAAATGATTCCTTATGAAACTCTGAGTTTTCTTAATGTGAAATTCTTTTTTAACGTGAAATTCCAATAAAAAACTTGAAAATGGCACTCTGCTGAAACATGGATATCTTCCGGGTTTTTCATTGGAACAATGCCGTTTCAAGACATCTGCGAGAAGTAAGAATAATGCTTCTGTCGCAATAGTTAGAATTGAAACTCAGGAGGTCTCAAAAGCTTTGTCAAAGTTGGCGATTTCGAAAACGTGAAAACTCAATTTTTTCAAATTAGAACTTCATTTTTCATGGCCATATTGGAATCTACGTTGGAAAATATGTAGGTGTGGAGATAACACGAATGCCATAAAATTCATATTTTCTGAGATATGCAGTCACGATTACATTCTAATATCAATCTCCAAAAGAATACAAGTAAAAGTAAAATTCAGAATTTCTATGAATACAATCTGAAATAAATATTCAATATGTTTTCTATTCCCTTTGAGACAATAATTTTCTTTCTGAGAAGAATAAAATTCGAAATGTGATCGCGTGCATTGATGTTTACGAATATCTCAGAAAATATGAAAAGGAGGTTTTAATTTATATATGTCGAAGGACTTTTTCATTTCCAATAATCTCCCATATTTTCCAAAGGTAATGAATAAAACTTATAGGCGTGTTGGAATAGGTATTAAGTTAAAGAAAAAAATTCAAACTTGGATATCTCCGAGCCCATAGGACGGATTCTACCCATTAACGAAATCAGCCGACGTTTGCACACCCCTAACCTACCTCATAAATTGAAGTCTAATATACAGGGTGTTCCTAAATAAGTGTATTAACGATTAACTGTCGATTTCTCATGAAAAAATAACATTTTTTTCTCTTCCATTTTTTCTTCGGGGTCTTCATTTTAGAGATACAGAGTGTCAAAAATGTATAATTTTTTCAGTTTTTTGCTGATATCTCAGGAACCGTTTGAATTAAAGAATGGAGTTTTATGCACACATTGTCACTGAAAATAGCTACTTTTTTGCACTTTAATCGGTTTCATTAGACGTGCCAGTGGCGGAGATATTGAATTTGCACAAAGGTTTTACCCCCCAACTTTCACACCACTGGACAAATTTGCATTCGCACAGCAAGTTCTGATGGGCCAATGTGCTTTACATAAAAAAGGGACTCCTGGTTCATATCTCTAAAGTGAACCGTTTTCGAGAGAAATGGCATTTTATGATCAAAAATAAGTTGCTAACGCATTGTAAATTTCTTGGAATTGGAAAAATTAGTGGTAGTAGTTTATTAATTTCAACAAAATTTGACAACTAGGATGTCAAGTTCAAATTGCAAAGTTATTTTTCATTATTTTTAGTGACACCATAGTTAACAAGATTACAAGAATTGCTCGAAATTACGCCCGTTGGCTTGAATGCACGCATTACAATAACGTCTGGATCATGTTCCCATGAACGTTGTTCATAAAATGAGGGGTATTTTTAATTTGCTCTGCTGCGGCTTCAACTCTAGTGGTCAACTCTTCTACGGTGCTAACAGGAGTTTCGTAGACAATGGTCTTCATATGACCTCATACAAACTAATCAATAGTAACTGTGTTAATTGTCATACTGCTTCAATTTAATTTTTGATAATAAAATGCTAGTTTTCTCGAAAACGGTTCACTTTAGAACAATGAACCGGTACCTTTTTTGTGTAAAGCACATTGGCGCAACAGAATTTGCTGTAGAATTGCAAATTGGTCCAGTGGTGTAAAAGTTGGGGGTAAACCTTTGAGCAAATTCAATATCTCCGCCACTGGCACGTCTAATAAAACAGAGTAAAGTGCAAGAAAGTAGCTATTTTTAGTGACAATGTGTGTACAAAAACTACATTCTTTAATTCAAACGGTTTATGAGATATTAGCGAAAAACTGAAATAAATATACATTTTTGACACTATGTATCTCTGAAACGAAGACCCGGAGGAAAAAATGGAAAAGGAAAAGAAACATTATTTTTTCATGAAAAATCTACAGTTTATCGTTGATACACTTATTTAGGAACACCCTGTATGTCACGAAAATTATCGACTATCGTGTTCACGGCAAATGACTATAGGTGGACAGAATATAATTTGACCAAGAATTCTATAGCAGTAGGTTCAAAACATTTGTTTAATACCATTATAAACTGAAATTTCAAAATTACAGTCATTTTTTCTATATCTCAATGAAATTGAAGTAGAGAAGAGCGCGCGGAAATTCTAATGAAACTGATGACTAGGCGCCAGAAAGTTGGCTGGTATAGTTTCCCAGAGATTCTTTCAATAAGTTAAATATTCCTGATTGACATTTGAAAATTCTTTTCCCGCACGAATAAATTCCTATTTTTTACATTGACGCAATATGAACGGTTGTGCACTTCCCGCTTCATTTAATTACCCCTAATGCGAGAAAAGAGTAGTATCCAAAGAGGGGTGGGCTCATCTATCATCTGGCTAGATCTTTAAGCGGATCCCAGATAATGGATCCAGAATTCGTAGAACCGCCAACGAGTATAAAAAGTATTAATGGGATTTTTTTGGTAACTACTTTTCGCCATTTTATCCCACATGTTACAGCAGGTTCATACATCACCAGAACCGCTCTAAAATATGTCATAATAAGGAATCACTTCCAAAAAAAAAAATTGTTTTGCGCCCCTATTTAGCTTACGACATTTGAACAAAACGATAGCACGCTGTTCCCGAGAACAAGAGCGCAGAGGCCATTTTTTCAAAATTTTTAACGATTGAAGTAGCACGAAGCTACTTCAATCTTCAATATTCTTGAAATAATTACGAAGTTTCGATGTGATCGCTTCTGTACTTTTTGAGAAATTGAGGAAATAACCTTGAAGTTTCAAACAACGAAATTTGACATATTTTTTCCATATATCTCCGAAAGTAAATATCGTATCGAATAGAAATTTGAAACATTGTTGTTGAATACTGAGTTTGAAGGCTGCGCCTCATTTCGTTAAAATATGATCAACTTTTCAAAATTTTCTAACAACTCCATACGAAATTCTACAATAAGTTTCGCGTTGGTATTCATCGTATAATTACGAAGTTTTGATCTGATCGCTTCTGTACTTCTTGAGATATTGAGGAAATAAGTCAAAAATTCGAACAACGAAATTTTACATATTTTTTTCATATATCTCCGAAATTAAATATCGTATCGAAATTTGGAACATAATTGTTGAATACTAAAGAATGTGCCAAATTCCATCGAAATCTGATCAACACTTTCGCAGAAAGAAAAAAAATAGAAAAATTTTCGAATAATTTTTTCTATATTTTCTGACAACTAGAACACGAAATTTCGCGCCTAGTTGCGTGTTGGTATTCTTCAACTGATAACGAATTTTCTCTCTGATTGCATCTGTTCTTCTCGATATATTGCTGAAGTAACGTTGAAATTCCAAACATAAATTCCTCATATCTCCGAAGATGAATAGCGGATCGAATTAAAATTTGGATTGTTGATGAAAAATACTGACTCAAAAGGTTTAGGCCGAATTTAGTTGAATTGCGATCAACATTTTCCGAAAAAAAAATTCAGCAAAAATTTGAAAACTATTCGAATTAACATTTTTTTTCATTTTCTAACAACTGGATCAACAGGACTAAGTTACGCGTTGGTATTCCAAAACTGTTCATAAAGTTTCAATCTGATCGGTTCAGTACTTCATATGAGATATCAAGGAATTAATCTCAACATTTCAAATGGGCCTATCTCCGAAACTATTCGACCGATTTTACCCATTAACGAACCTAACCGAGTATTTAGGGCTTCTAACCTAATCTGACAATTTCAAGTCGCTAGGTCCTCTCCTTCGAAAGTTAGAGCACATATAGGCGGACAGAATTGAATTTGACCACGGATTCTTTTTCAGGGAGTACAAACTAATCGTTTGAGACCATTTTCGGCTCAAAATTAGAAAATTACATACATTTTGACGAAACGACAACGCGCTCTTCCCCAGAACAAGGGCGTAAAAATAAAGTCGCATTATGAATTTTTCAATATGGAATAGTTTCTATGCTCTTTTCTAGCAGCCTCTCACCCTTCTACGGTGACTTAAACAGAATCTTGATTTTTCAATAAAGATATTAAATCACTCTACCCCAAGGCATTCTGTTCTTTTCATCGATTCAAACGTGACGACAGTGTTCTGCAGTCGAAGAAAGCACTTTTCGTGGAAGTTATGAAAAAAGTCCTAGGGCAACGAATAAACCCTTGTCAAAGTTGGGAAAATGGCTAAAGTGAATAAAATGGTAGTTGAAAATATACAAATTGTATCGAAGTTATTGGCAAGAATTTTGATATTAAAGTCTACATTGAGAAATAATACAAAAAAATTCATATTGACATTGGTCCAAACATGCAGCCTTAGAGATACAGCCTTATGAATTTGCACATTGCCCAATATTTTTGAGGTGTATCTGATCAGATTATCCTATCGAGATTCAAGAAACAAATAGGGCTAAGTTAGATATTTTCAGTTTTTGTTCTATTACTGCTTGTGTTATGGAACAAGTCAACAAGATCTTTATGAATTTTGCCAAACCTTCTGACTCCCCGGAGAAGAGTTCGTGGTCAGATGTCTGGCTGGCCCTATGTGTTTTGTTCTAACTTTCGAAGGAATGTACCTAGAGTTTTGAAATTTTCAGGGTAGGTTTGTAGCCTGAGTATCTTGAGTTCGTTATTGAGCAAAATCCTCGCAACAGATTCGGAGTAATATTAATGCAATCAGATTTCATTTGACACAGACCTTGAGGTCAATATTTAACAACAGTGTACCCAATTTTAGCTGGATCCGATATTTATTATGGGAAATATAGGAATTTTCGTGCAAATTGCACCTGGAGGTCAATATTTTACAAAAGGATCAAACTTGGGAACTAAAGTTGGCAAATGCTGATGCACGAACCTGTACACGAACCGGCGACATGGGGTCGGGACAGGGGAGGAAACGCCCGGACTGGCAGGGGCACGAATGAAGTGAAGTCAGCAACTTTTGTTGCCAAAGCGGTCATCTTTACAAGAGTTGACCTCGCCAAACGTAGCTTTACTTCCTGAAGGAAAGATTCGGCGATCATCCGAATCCTACTATACTCACGAAATTCTGCATGAACCAACAAGCTATAATTTACCAATCATGCACTAAATTAAGATCCAATCTGTATTCTTGGAAATATTGGGAAAATAAAATATTGAATGGGTATATCTGCGGAATCATTGGATGGATTTTTATCTATTCACGAATTCGACCTTGGTCATATCAGTAAAGTGAGTTTGGACCTTGATTACTAAGGCCAACTTCGTGAATAAGTAAAATCCTCGCAGTGATTCCGCAGATTTACCGTTTCAAAATTTTATTTCCCCAATATTTCCAGAAATACTGATTAGATCGAACTGAAATCCAGTACTAGATTGAAAAATGACAGATTGAAGAATCATGCAAATTTTCTTTGGGATCTGATGAAAAGTTTAAAAAAAAAAATTCGGGTTGATCTAGTGGTTAAAAAATTAAAAAAAAAATTATTCGCAAAATTTAGGAATTTTTGTTGAAAAATCTTTTTTTCTCGGAAAGTGTTGATCCGATTTCAACGAAATTTGGCACAGACTTTGAAATCAATATTGAACAACAATGTTTCAAATTTCATTCGTTAAGATAATTACTCTCGGGGATATATGGAAAAAAAATTGTAAAATTTCGTTGTTTGAAACTTTGAAGTTATTTCCTCAATATCTCGAGAAGAACAGATGCGGTATCATAGGAACTTCGTGATTATTTGAAGGATATCAACGCGCAACTTACCGCAAAGTTCCGTGCGTCTCCGAACGTAAATAAATTTTGAAAAAATGATTTTTCTAAAATTATCCACATTTCATCGAGAAAAAATATTTCTGAATTTATTGACCAGATTTCGATAAAAAACTCGGCACAGACCCATGAAGTCAGTCTCTTTCAACAGTTTTTTAAATTTCAATTCGATCTTATATTCATTTTCGGAGATATTTGGAAAAATTTCGTTGTTATTTGGAATATTGAGAATAATGCCCCATTATCTCGATAAGTATTGACGCGATCAGATTGAAACTTGGGATATACCTTCAAGTCAACGTTCAAAAATAATTATTCAAATTTCAATTCAATCCTGATTTCATTTTCGGAGATATTGAAAGATTAAGGATATTTCCCAAATATCTCTAGAAGAACAGACGCTATCATATTCAAACTGTGTAGTAAGTTGAAGAATACCAACCCACGACTTAATGCAAAATTTCGTGACGCTCGTATATAGGGGTTAAAAATTGTTGAGAAGTATTTGACAATTTCGAAAAATTTTTTGAAATTTTTTTTACTATTCAACAGTTTTCAACAAAATTGGCACAAACTTAGAGTCAGTATTTTACAGCAGTGTTTCAAGTTTTAATCCGATATTCATCTTCGGAGATATTGGGAATGAATGTGTCAGATTTCTTGGATATTTTCTCGGTATATTTACAGAGTTACTCAAAAAATACTGAAATAATGACATTTCGAATGGAATCATTGGATGATTTTACCAATTCGGGAATTTCATTTTCGCAATCGAACCGGTTCAACAAATATGAAGTCTCTAAATGAATTCGCATTTTATAGACTCGATATTTTTCTGGCAGGTTGGGGGGGTCGAATTCGTGAAAACTTGAAACCCTCCCTATTGATTTCGAAGTTAATTCCATTCGAAATTTTATTTGTCCAGTCTCACAAATTATGCAGATGTGTTCGAATTGAAATTCTGCACTTGGTTTTTTAGTCAAACTGTCTATTTTTTGCACGCATATTCTGAGGAACATCCATTTATTATTTTGTCCAAATTCTTGTAATTTTGCAATTTTGAACCTCAAATGGTCTCAAACGATTGGGTTGGAGGCGTAATAGACAAACGTACGTGGTCGCAAAAGCTCTTGACTTCAAGTCAGTGTTCTTAAATTTTTGGGTTACTGAACCGAAAATGGTCTTAATCGATTAATCCCCAAGGCTATAACTTAGAGGCAGCAAAGTTCAGAATTGGTTTATGATCGGGCTAATTGTTTCGCAGATATATCCACAAGATTTGTTCAATTATTCAGATACTACTAATCGGAACTAAAAATATTAATCATTGGTTGGTTTTGGAATATCCACACTGAGGTCCATGCATAATTTCCGTAGATTCATATAATTATTTATATAGAATCTAAGCAATCTGGGTCAAGGTCAGTAACCGAATAGGGGACAGCGCTTGGATTTCAGTCCACTTATTCTTTCGAATTTTTGCGCGCATTTTCCTACGGAAAACTGAGGTATTATTTCCCCAAATATAATTTGCAATTCTGATCAGACAATGGTTTCAGATGATTAGGCTTATCGTATACGAGGCTTCGCAGGTGACGCAGTTCAGCAGATCACAGCTATTTTTGAGGGCATGTTCTAGGGGAACAGTATGCTATCGTTTTGTCCAAATATCTGTAATTTTCGATTGCATTGCTATAATAATAAATATTGTTCCTTCTACTTGCACATTTAACAAATTTAACAGTTTTTGGGTGTATTGAAAACCGAAATGGTTTGCATATTGTAGAAAAATTTTATAAAATTACTATCTGAAATTGAGAGAAATGTAAATCGAATTTTATGTTGACTCGCTAATATTTTTGCTACCTTGGATATGATTTCTCCCTCCTCTCAACTAATATATCGTCTAATTCATGAGGAAGGAAAATGTCGACAAAACTCAATATTGCTATGTTACTATAAAAATTAATAAACTCTCCAACAATCTTTCTGTGCTCTTTTGAAACATTCCATATTTTTGATAATGGTTTATCTTTTGCAGACGCTAGGGATGCTACAGCAGTCCGGGAATGCTGTGTGGGGAGTTTCAGAGCCTGCCACTCGCTTTAAATTTAAGAATATCGGGTGTTACAGATGTGCGTAATCCTTACCTTTCTTTATTAGCTCTCGTTGAAGGCATGGCCACCATTCCATCTAATGGTACACATGAGGAAGAAGAAGATATTTATTTAGGTAAAGGTAACTGATTTTTTTTCATTTCAAATATTTAATGATTGTGTTGTTTTTTTTGACCAATTGGGTTTCAAAATTGCCAAAGAAATTAAATTCTCGAATATTTTTTTGCTGATATCTTTGTAATTAAGTGTGTTACAAGAATTTTTTGTCCAATTTAAAAAAAATAGTATCGATTAAACGTGGAATAGAACATCAGGCAATTGCCCAACACGAATGCTCTGGCACAGGATTATTCTTTTTTCGCATATTTATTGCTGTATTTCACCTATAACGCGCTTTATTTCCTCTTTAAGATATTCAATTGGTTCAGGCTTATTGCCCATATACCCTTTGCTTCACGAAGCCTCAAAGACAGAAGTCCATATGTGTTAGATCGCACGATATCGGTGGCCAATATTGATCGCCAAATCTAGCAACGTAACGGCCTGGAAACTTGGTCTGCAGTAACACCGTATCTTCTGATCTTTCATCGAAAATTTGGTTTCAAATTTTATAACTTAACGCCCCACTATCGATTTCTTAAGAGCAAACAATACCTCGAATATAACGGGGTGGTTCGTTTTTTTTTTTTAATTTTTTTGGTGCAAATGGTTGAAAAAAATCGTAAAAATTTCAAAAAATTCTCACTGACGCCTGCAGAACAACACGCTGTTTTCTCCTATAGATGTCGAAATTCTTCGAATTCTAAGATTTCACGCGACTATTGGTAACGTTAAAGCATGTACACCGCGATGCAGGTGCCTGAACTTGAGATATTTACTAGGTTTGATCAAATTTTAATGTGGCTGTGTTGCCTAGTCGTAATTCAACACCACGTGGTATTGTTTGCTCTTAAACGCATTATTGAGACCGAAAACTTGACATAATTGGCGAACTGTTTTCGCAAAACATTAAAAATTTTTGTAATCGGTCTTCACTATAATTGTGTGTTGTTTATCCATATCCTTGAATCGCGTGGTCTGTACACGACAACTGTCAAAAAAATCACCATACAACTCCCATTAACAAAATGGCGGCAAATTTAAATCCGGCGCTCATGTTGAGACTCTTGAGAATGATACCTGCTGGTATACAGTGTGTATTAAAATGATCCCTCATCCCTTTTGAGATATTCGTCTTTGGCAAGTTTGTATATTTGGATTATGATAGTTTGATAAATGAATAGCATAGGGATTGACTAAACATGTAATTGAATGATAACTTCATGAACAAACAGTATATCAATTATAGAAATTCGCTGAATTCGGATACAAAAAGAAAATATTGAAAAACTAAACTTATTTGACAAGCTTCTCTTTTTATTTTATTCTTCATCGAAATTGACGACCAATATCATTCACAATCAATTCCACAAAGGTGTTTGAAAAATATACTTGCTGGTGTGGGAACTTATTTCGAATTTCGACTAGTCAAAATTGAAAGTGATTGATACCATATTTATAGGGACGTTCGTTTATTTCCTCTGACTGTTAAGGCTTGCTCCTGAGTCGTTCGTTAATTACATTCAGATGAAGGGGAATAGACATCTCAACCGCTTGGCAAACAAATTTGGAGCGAGTAGATAATAATAATAATAATTTTATTGGATCCTCCAAGACATGGTTCATGTGTAGGACAAGTCAATTAACAACTATAGAATATTTAACCAAGCAAAAAAAAAATTTGTGTTTTATACAATAACAGAACTTAATAATTCATCTTTGCTATAGAAACATTTTCCCGGCAATAGTTCCTTAATTTCCCTCTTAAATCTACAGTAATCCAATTTAAATCTATTTGGTTATAAGGTTTAATTCCACTGTACATGGGAGTATTCTCGAATTTGGATGTTCTATGTACAGGGATTGAAATTGTGTTCTTATGTCTGATATCATATTCATGATATACGATCTTTTTCGTTGGAGTATTTTGATAGAGCCAAGCGGTTTATCTCACAGAATACAATTATATTAAATTTGACAATTTCGTTTACTTCAGATTGAATCTGAAAAATCCATAAGATCTGTGGTCACTTGACCAAAAAATCCGTCGCCTCTCGGATGTAGCTAATATAATCAGAAGTATTGAATTTTCAAGTTCTAATTATGAAAATCTCTGTTCCAGAAAACGGACTCATGAGCTACGAAAATCCAAACTACCATTTGGACTCTGCTAAGTTGGACGACGCTCTTAATTCGAATACTACAGATGATAATATTTACAAGGACATCTACCAAAATATCGATATTTGCAATATGGTACATGGCATAAAAGGCTCTCTATCTAACAATTCTGCACGCAAAACATACGCTTCTTTAGGCATAGACTCAATGGGTGTTGATATAACTACTGGACCAATAACTAATCGAGATTGCTACAATGAGGATTATAGAAAGTGAGTTGTCAACCTACTTGCTTGTCCATATTTAAATAGGTTGCAAGTATATTGTGAATGTTATAAGTGAAGATATTCTTTAATGAAATAAGAATTACATGCCAAATTATCAGACAAAAAGGTCATCAATTAAATATAATAATAATGAAAAATCGATTGTATTAAAGTATATTTATTTTTGCTGAAAATGTTTTGACAGTCTAACAACTAACAACCAATAAATTTCTGTCATTTTGTGTCATATGGAACAATTTCACCCAATCATGTCAACATTACCCTGATAAGAGATGCATTAAATATATATTCTATGCATCTTGCCCTGATAATTGCATTCAGTGCAGTTATCAACAGGATTGGGTTTGACAAGTGTCAAAAAATTTTCCACCGAATATCCTCCGGACATTGACAAATGGCTCATAATTTTATATCAAATTTCTCAGGCTCGTTGCTTGGTAAGAGCCCTCAGCCTTCCGCTTCCGGCTGTTACCAAGGAACGAGCTTTCGATTGTCATAAAATTATTTTGCCTATTATCAATGTCCTAGGGATATTACTACTGAAAAAAGATATCTGTAATCTGTTGCTATAAATGAAGATTTAAATGATTGGAGATTTTGTCGAACATTCAGAAAATATAAATATAAAATTACACGAATAACAAGGAAGAAAAGTGATGCATAATCCAATTATTCCCTTGGACGAGTGTGAAAGATAATCATTTTCATTTTAGGAAATATCAGAGAACTGATTGTGATCTCCCCTCGATATTCTTGCTTCTGCTTGTTAATTTTTTTATGTGAATTCATTTTCAGTTTGTCTGAAACAACCACAAAGAATATCGACAATCAAGAGGAGGAAGTTGAAATAAAACATATAACAGGAAATTTAAATAATGATTTGTACGCTGTACCAGTCAAAAGACGTCAGAAGAAACCTCAGCTCATTGAACACGAAAAAGAGGAGAAGGAAGGAGAAGACGTTGAATTACCGCCTGGTTGGGAGAAACATGAAGGTGAGAAAACTGTCGAAAACAGAACACCAATGAAGTCCTCACAATTGTTCTTTCTCATCCATAGATCATGATGGTCCTTATTATTGGCATATCAAAAGTGGAACTATTCAGCGAGAACTGCCTGTATCGGATAAAAGTGAACAAGAAAAAGCTAATATTAATAATTTCTCTCAATGTGCTGAAGATTTTATTTCTTCCTATGAAAATACTATATGTTCTGTCACCAGGAGTAGTACTAGCTCTGCACTTGATACTGATTTGGAAGAAAGGAAATTAAAGGAATCATACAAGTAAGAATTTTAGGTCAACAGTGGGATTTAGCATCGTGAAAATCTGAAGGTATTTTTGTTGATAGGAATATTTTTTCAAAGATTATGGAACAACTAATATTATAGAGAACTCAGTAAATGTTTAATATGAGTTTTTGTATCAGAGGAACATGAAATTTCTAAAAGGAAAAAGCGTTCAGTGTAGATCTAATTTTTTTGAGCTACTCAGGAAATTGGTTCAGAAAAGAGCACATGTGTTAAATGATAACCTGGAAGAGAATTGGCTCCATACTGACATTTGGTCAATACAACTTGGTAGCCAATTCAAGTGCATTGGTGCCGTGGGGGTTGTTTTATCTTAAAGCATTATTTTCAATACAATTATTGAACACCTAGACTGATTGAATATGATATTGATTTTTTTTTATCCTTCATGATAAGCAATTTCTTTCACCATTCTCTACATATTCATCTCGAGAAGGATGCATATTGAAAATTAGAAAAACAATCAATGAGTTTTCCACAAGTACAGTTCAATTGATACAATTTTTCACGAATTTAAAGATTGAGTATAAGTATCCTCAGATTTTTTTGATGTGAATATTTTGAATATCTTCTGAAACGAGAATATATAATTTTTTTTTCAGGAGAAGAAGTTACCCAGCAAAATTTGAAGAAGCGAAGACTAGTACTATCCGCTTTGCTGTCAGATCTTTGGGATGGGTTGAGATATCAGAAGATGATCTTACTCCAGAAAGAAGTAGCAAAGCTGTGAATAAATGTATTGTTGATTTATCTGTCGGAAAAAACGATTTTTTAGATGTTGTCGGACGTTGGGGAGATGTAAGTTGAATATAACAAGTTATCATAAAATTCTACGCACTTGTTCAAATTAATTGCCAAAGCAGTCACCTATTCGAGCATCTGTACTTCTTGAAATATTGACGAAATATTGTCAAAATTTCAAATTACAACGTTGACTTATTGTTTCCCTTATATTTCTGAAAGCCAATATCGGATCGAATTAAAATTTGGAATATTGTTTTTGAATACTAACCCTTAAGTCTGTGCCAAAAAAAATTTGGAATATTTTGGTTTAAATTTTGCGCCAACCTACGCGTTGGTAATTTCAAACTATATACAAAGTCTGATCAAATCAGTACTTCATAAGATATTGAGGAGTTAACCTCGAAATTTCAAATGGGCCTAACTCCGGAATCATTCGACCGATTTCACCCATTAACGAACTTTACCGAGATATTCGGACTACGAACCTAATCTGAAAATTTCAAGACTAGGTTATTTTTCTCGAAAGTTGGAGCGGACATGACCATGGATTCTTCAGCAGTGAGTCCAACCTAGTTGTTTAAGACCAATTTCGGCTCAAAATTAGAAAATTACAGACATTGTGATGAAATGATAATGCGCTGTTCCCCAGAACAAGCTTATAAAATACACTACAGAGGTTTGCAATTTTATGGTACTCTTATTATGTCAAAGATACACTAAGACTTTTGGACGAACTGAATTTTAGGATCTATGATTAAAACTTAATTTAATCTATGAAAAAGAAAATGGAGGTGATCTTCCTCTTCTATTGAGCTCAACGTGTTTCTCATTTTATATCCCTATAATTCCTTGTCAAATTACATGTTTGAAATAACTGAATAGTGGTGTATTTTTAATTGATGATGTATCCAATCTTCTATCCTTGAATTCTTCATATATCATTTTATTATGAATGAAATAAACGATGTAAATTTTCTAGCATTTTATATTTTAGGGAAAAGATCTCTATATGGATTTGGATGAAGGATCGCTAAAACTTATAGATCCAGATAATATGACTGTTTTGAATACCCAGCCTATTCATACAATTAGGGTGTGGGGAGTAGGAAGGGATAACGGAAGGTAAGAAAAATAGAAAAAAAATGGAACATATTCTTGTACTTTCAATAAATATTCTTGAGTTTATGCATTGGTATTCTGCTAATTACATTCTGAACTTGATCATTTATCGGTTAATTTTAATAATAAAAATAGATTTTTCAAAAATTTCCGAAATAAAAGGAATGTTTCAAGTGAATTAGTGAATTATTAATGCAATTTGACTTAAAAACAGACTGATTGCAGATCAACAAAATCATTATCTGTAAAGAATATGTCATCTTCCAGATGTTTCTTTCTATAAATTACTCTTGTATTAACATATAAAATTGTGTCTTTCTCTAGATTAATTCTACTTTCTCTTTTTTCTGCCTTCTTCTGATGTTTCAATAGGGAGAGGTAATTCATAACCTGATTGTATTAACTGTATTTAATTTGATCATTTTTAATTTAAGAGACTTCGCATATGTGGCGAGAGATAGGAGCACCAGAAAACATATGTGTCACGTGTTTAGATGTGACATGCCTGCCCGCACCATTGCAAATACACTTAGAGATATATGCAAAAAGATAATGATAGAGCGTAGCTTACAACAGAATATGGGTAAACCAAATGAGATTGGAAGTAGACCCATGGCAGTTAGACCTACCAATTTGCCGACTGAAAATAGACGTTCTCTGAAAAACGGCATTATCAGTAAGTATATCTTCTGTGAGGTTATACAATATTCCATTGTGATCTATTTCTAATTTGTTCCAATATTAACAGGAATTTTTGGTAAACCCGCAAGATTTCCCGTCGCGAAGCTATAAGTAAGATATTCACATCATTTTAAGCAGTGTGAGTTCCTGAACAAAAAATATGAAGGCCAACATAGGCGGTCTCTCTTTGTTTGGAAGGTATGGGCCCCCAAAGTTCCAAATTGTTGCATTTTCAGATCCTTTTTTCCGCCATAAAAATGATCTCTCCCATCTCAAATCTAGTTCATGAATCATCTTTCAACCTTCAACCAACGAATAGCGACACTTTCCTTCAAGAAAATTCATTATTTAAAGGAAGAAAAGTGAAAATATTCGACAACCACTTAACCTATATTTCTACGAAATACTTCTCAATGCTAAAGCGGAGCTTGGCAACAGCGTCTTTTCATCGCTGGCCAACGTATTATGACAGGCGAGTAGTTGCTGGCGGGAAATATGAAATGATGGACAGTTGAAGGATATGATTGTAAGGAAAATGCTTCTGTCACTGAAGAAGAGATGGTTATTCTAACATCAAAACAAAATCATTGTGAATATTTGTTTAAGGTTTCACTCTCAATATTTTCGTTTGAACTTCCCTTCAAAATAGGGAGGTTGTTATTTACTTCGTTTTTTGTTGTTTCTTCGAGATGGTCCAAGTTTAGAATGATATTCAGGGTATTCCAATAAAATGGGTTATATAATAACCTCGATTTATTCATTGGAAATCTGGGAAGGGCGCGACCTATCACAATGAAAAAAATGTACGTTGAAATATATATCAATGTGTATTCTCATTCCATTACTATGTGTTTCAACCTTGTAGATTTCATTAGAAACGAATTCTCCTATTGGAAGATTTAGTGTATCGCAGTAAACAGTAAGAACTAAGAACATATTTCTTGATATTTCATTTTTCTACAAATTATCTCTCATTCACGAATACGCACGATGGCACGATTCCAACCGATGAAATTCGCGCCATTGCCAAACTTCACTTTAAGACCGAGTCGAAATCAGAAGGAATAGAGGTTAAGTGGTTGCCCAGTAATTTTGTTGTTTTTTCATTAAATATTGATTATTCTTGAAAGAAGTGTTGCTTTATGTTGGTTGAAGGTTCAAAGCTGGTTTGTGAACTATACAGATGAAGTGAGAGATCGTTTTTATGGTGGAAAAAAGCCCCTGAAAACGACTCATTTTGGAACTTTGGGGGCCCATATCTTCCAAATTAAGGGGGACCGCCTATGTTCGATTTCACATTTTTTATTCAGAAAAGCACAATGCGTACAATGATGTAAATATCTTTTTAATATCTCGGCGACGGGAAATCTTGCGGGTTTACCGAATTTTTCAAAGATGATAATTTTTCAGTGATTAAAAAATAGCTCACTTAAAGTTATGAACTAACATAATTGAAGAACTCTCCTATAAAATCAATTCTATTTGTTACCTGCTGACATAAGAGGAATGTCCCCACATGATTTCTAGAGTTGTCGTTAGGCATTTGGATAATCGCTAAGAAGGGGGTTATCGTTCATACTGTTGAAGAGAAAATCAATATACGATGCGACAATTTGAAAAAATACCCTCCTCAATAGTGATGTTCTTTCGTACTGAACGAAGTGATTTATATAACTTCAATCAGAAAGATCAGTTGAAGCGATTGTTCTTTCGTTTTCAATCAGTTCCCCCTTCCACAACTCTAAAGTGATTGCAAGTGATTATTCTAATCGCGGAATTCCTTATATCATTTGAATTCAGATTGGAAAGTTAACCTCAAAATTTGAAGTTAGAAGTTGCAGAATTTTCGTAGACATATAAGTCTATTAGAATTTTATACACACTGACATTTACAGAGATAGATGAATTAATAATCCAGTCGAAAACATAAATTGTAAGATGGCAAACCAGAGTTTATTACCAGTTCAGTTGTACACAGTACAAATGAATGAAAATGATGGCAAAGTCTATGGATCAAACTGAGCGCATTCTTTCGGACATTCAGTGATTGAATGCATTCTGATTGCAAAATTACTTCCACTTAAATCACATAAGTTCCATCAGTTCAATCAGTACGAAAGAACACTACTAATATCTCGGCTTCTATGCAAAATCAGAAAAAATTTAAAATGGCTTTGGCCCGCTGGAGGTCATTTTATAGGGTGCGTTTTGATAAATTTGTATCAGCCTTGCGAGCGTCATGACAGCGACCCCTAAAATCTTAAATGGGAAGGGGGGTTGACAGACACCTTGTTTCAAAGGTTTCACTATTGCTTATTCAAAAATGTTCCATTATCAGTATTTCCTAGTGGATTAGATAGATAAGATAGATAATTTATTGGTGCTTCTTTCAAAGTTTATTGTATTGCACACGTCCCAAAATTTCAACGTAAATAATAATAATTTCAAGATGATACAAATACCTTCCCTCATCATTGTCAGAATATAAAAGTGATAAAATACTTGAAGATGTAAGACGAAATTTGAATGATTAAATACCATTTCCTGTCAAAGAAATTTCACAATCACGAAAATAATTATTTAGAAAATACTAAAAATTCAAATTACTGGACAGGAACTCTCTAGATTTTATATTGTTCCTATATAGTGTATCATAATCATGGAAATCAACATAGTAATGATAATAATATATTTATTCATTCAATCAAAAAATTCCTTTCTTAATACAACGGTTTATTATCTTGGTGAAAGGGGTCATTACATCCACGTGTGAAAAAAACAGAACTTACAAATGCCGTAGTAAAAATTTTTTCCACAATATTACTATTTTGGAAAAGGCCATCGAATAGACTGAAACCAACTGTATAAAATGTCTCTCTAAGAATAAAAGTTTACTTCTTTTTGCATTTTTTCTGATTATGCATAGGGGCCAAGATGATATAAGGGTTACAAATCGGCACACTGTGAAATTGAATTGATACACTATCAGAAACACAAAAAATCACACTCAACTACATAAAATAATATTTTTTCGAAAATAAATGAATTTTGATACTCATATGTATGTTTTTATTGAGTTCATTTGAAATATTCAGTGCAGATATCTGATCGAAACCTAATAGTGTCAGGGAAGCCTGGATAATAGGGAATCCTTATAAGAGGGGTCGGGATAATGGGGTCTCTACTGTAGCTACTAAATTTCGAATTCATCAGGTTGCTATTTTTTTAAATATCGATAACAAGAGTTTCAAACGAATATATATTTGGAACAATAATTTTCGCTAGCTACAAACTTATCTGCATCACTAATCTAACCTGAAAATTTCAATTCTCTGAGATAATCCTTCCAAAGATATTGTGTTTCATCAATAAGTCGAGTATAATAATAATACATTACCTTGGTCTGAAATTTCGCAATGCATATAACTTGGCATCACAGACGCGAGATCACCTTTCATTTTATCAGATTTTTTTAATTCAGATTTTCATTTCTCTTTCAGCTCACTCATTCCCTACGCCCATGGAAGAACCAAAGAAAATACTCAGAGCGCAATATTTAGGCTCAACTCAAGTTCCTCGGGCAGCAGGTATGGATGTCTTGAATGACGCAATTGATACTCTGGTCGCAGCAGTACCACAAGAAAAATGGCAATATGTTAATGTAGCTATAGCACCTTCTATGATTACAATTCAATTGAACAATGTAAGTTCTTGAACACAATAATGAATTCTCCTAGAATCATAAATGCATGTTTTCAGGATGAGCTTTTAGCTGAATGTAGAGTAAGATATTTGTCCTTCTTAGGCATTGGGAGGATAGTAAAATACTGCGCATTCATAATGCACACTTCAGAGGACACATTTATAGCACATGTGTTTTATTGCGAGCCTTCTTCGGGCGCTTTGTGTAAAACAATTGAAGCAGCTTGTAAAGTAAGTACAAAATATAGTTTCTATATTTCTCTCTGAAAAATACATCCGTTTTCATCTCAGTGATTTGTTAGTTTCTAACATACACGTACACGGTGGTTCAGTTTGGAGAAAAATAATATGAGTTTGCTCGATGAACTATGTTCAGGAAAAAGCATCATTTACAAAGTTTGAAAAAAATCAGAATTATCAATATTTTTCAAACAGCTAAAGACTGGACATTTCCAAGGAAAACATTGTTACGCAACTGTTTTTCTTGAAAATATACAACCTTTTTTCAATCAAGTACTATATTTCAATTCGATCCAGTTTGTATTCTGAAGATATTGGGAAATTCAACTAGGTTGATATACGGAATCATTGGATAGATTTTACCCATTTCAGAATCCTTTTTAAATATCGGATTTCTAAATCTTTTCTTTCGGAAGTTATTGTATTCTTGGTGTCGGCCTAAACTCCCCATCGTCTGAACCACCCAGTATAACTTAATATTGTTAGTTTTTGTAAATTCACATTCGAAGGAACTAATCACGCTCATGTATTTTTTCATATATTTATACACTGCAATTTACCAGTTGTGGGAAGGGACAATGTGGATTTATACTTTCACATCATCCTCACATTCAATTATAATTAATCTATTTCAACGGGAAACAAAATGTATTGAAAAGGTTCACGTTTATTCACTCTGTTCATAAGATAATATTAAAAGTACGTATGTTATATTGCAGAATATGTTATATTCTTTTCTTTTGTACAAGTATATAATTTGCAGGTCTGGCCAAGACACTCGGCACTATGCGAAACTCCACGTTAATCTAGATCAGTAAAGAATATAGTCCGCCAGATGAAGAACTGAAACCGAAGCGCGATGCTATATAGAATAAAGGACTGTTCATTTGCAGGTTGGTGGGGAGTCTCCAGTCCCTCGATACGCGATTGCAGTCAAATTAAGAATTTGCCAAATGCCATTCGCACTCCAGCCATGAGGTGTGTTAGACCATATCGGTTGAAACTAAATACGACAATTTATTCCTTTGTAGAAGAGTAATTTATTTGCCACAATGAATAACAAATAATTTCCTCTGTGAAAATGAGTACTTGGATTCTTTTTTGTCATAACTGGCTTCTTCTGCTTTCATGTGCCCTATCCAGTCTCCCGAACGTTGGTTATCACTCTGGCTATAGCATTTGGATCTTCTACTGAGTGTATGAGTTCTCCTACTGAATGCACATTCGTCCACTCACGAATGTTCCCCAACCATAATTGTCGCCTTCTTCCAGGTTCACGGCGCCCTTCTATCTTCTTCCTCTTCATTATTATTCACTGGCTTCAAAATAAAATAAATTCTACCAAAGTCAGAAATTGGAACAGAAAAAAAAAATCACAAAATGCGAAATTGAAGGTCGATAAATTTAAATTAAATGTTCAAATAATCCACCTTGTCATGCTAAACAGTTTTTTATTCAAGGAAAACGATGACTCATCAGTGAATAAGATATTGCTCAGAAATGAGCTATTTTCCTTTCTTTTCCATCATCATTTCACCAAATTCCATTCTTTTGATGTGGTCTTCTGGAAAAATTAATTGATTTCTTTTGACCTTATAACAATCACTGGTTTCAACAGCAGCACACACATCTACTTTTTTTTCAGACGATTTTCACTGATGGTTTTTGGTGTTGTAAATGTAAATGTTTGTAAACACCCTCGAATTTTATAATTATTTTGAACTTGAAAATATCTCCAAAGGCAACAATAAATTAATTTATTGTTTCTCGAATGGAATGTCCACCAAAATACCATATTACGATTTGAATTTTTTCTTTTACGCTTAACATTTCGATTTACTTTATTTTCAACCGATATGGTCTTACGCACCTCAAGTTTGGAGTGCGACTGACAATTCTTACGTGGCTTGGATCGCGTTTCGAGAAATATTCCAATTTCTGACTTTCGTAGAATTTATTTTATTTTGAAGCCAGTTATGACAAAAAAAGAACCGAAATACTCATTTTCACAGAGGAAATTATTTGTCATTCATTGTGGCAAATAAATTCCTCTTCTATATTGGAATTAATTGTCGTATTTATTTTCAACTGATATGGTCTAACACTCCTCATGTCTGGAGTGGGACTGGCACACTGGCAAATTCTTACTTCGACCGCGATCGCGTATCGAGGGACTGCGGACTGGAGACTCCCCACCAACCTGCAAATGAACAGTCGTTTATTCTATATAACATCGCGCTTTGGTTTCAGTTCTTCAACTGGCGGACTTTATTCTCAACTAATCTAGATTTACGTGTAGTTTCGCATAGTGCCGAGTGTCTTAGCCAGATCTGTACATATAACGTACAATAAGTACTTATAATAAGTATATTTGCCCTTAATTGATGTCATTATACTCATATGTATACATTATACACCTTGATTTTTGATGTTTTTTCAAAGGGAAGCAGTACTGATCCAAATAAATAATTCTTCCACTAAATTTCCTTAAAAACACAGTCGTAACTATTTGGTGTATGATTTTATTGATCCGGAGGCTAGGCAAATGCCAAAATATTGCTTTTTATGGATTTTTATTCATTCCTAGACCTAATAATGCACCATGGAAAAAAATCATTCATTTCATATTTCTCTTTTTTATTGTTACAAAACGTAGGACATTAAATCAAATTTGCCTACTCAAGATACAAGATTATTTCAAAGAATCTACTGAATGGCTACAAATCATATGTAGTTCCATCAGTGATATTTCATTCACCCATTAAAAGTGCAATAAAGTAACAGGATTTATCAAACCCAATATTGATAACTTCTTCTCTTTTCAACATCAATAAAATCTGTTTCAGTTGAGATATCAAAAGTGTCTAGATGCTCATCCTCAAGGATTCGAATCCTATAATGCTAACTTGAATACTCCTGGCAAGAGTATTGGCGCAGCTTTGAAGTCCTTCGTTGGATCAATCACAAAACGAAGGAGTAAATGTCCAGATTCTTGAAAACAGATTTGAATCTCTAGATGATTTTATTTTATTATATTGCATTTTAAAATTTCTAAGCTTATTACTGTAATGTACAAAGAATTATTAGTATTTTCAATTTTAAAGTATATCATTTGCAATAATAATATCAAATGAAAAAACTTTGGTTGTGTTTTGAAACTTTTAGAAACTTCAACACTGTCTTCCTGCATTCCTAAGCTATTTGTCCAATTGAAAGTATGTTGATCACAATGAGTGGCGTGAATAAAAACGAAATAAACGCTTATGCTGCACATTTGAGGATCACAAAGCACAAGTTCTGGTAGTAGTTGCTTAACTACAAAGTATGTACTACACTGCTTCCAGTATTTAATCTGTGCACATAGTATATGTTTCAACATATGAAGCATCTATGTATCCCACTGTCAGCGCAGGAGCAGATCATACGAGATTTTATGTTTCGTCCTTTTGTTACACAAAGTGAGCCTGTAAATCAATAGATCTTTTGCATGAAGTTTTTTATCATTGGAATCAAATATTCTACCCGTAAAACTTCAAAGAGACTTTTCAACTTCAACCGCCGTCAAAAATTTTAATTTTCAACGAGATACTTATCTTTTGAATTTGGCTCCACATGTCAGCTGTTCGAACGTACGAAACTTAGCGGTTTCCGTGACGTACCGGGATCACTCTCTCCCTCTTCTCGTGTACTTTTCGCTCTTGCAAGCCAATAGACAGCGTCGACTGTATCAGTCGGTGAATTGTACAATAACGAGTGACGTAGAAGGCCATATGACGCGTTTCGCCCGCTTCGACCTTGAGTCCCGATATGACCATTTTCCCCTATTGAGATAGGTACAGATCTCAAAACCTTCAGAGATTGATTAAAGCAAACCGTATCCAAGTGATGAATTGCTAAAATACACTCTTGAGTGACAAAAAACATCGAAGAATAATACGTCACAAAACCCTCGAACTGTAAGCAATGAGTAATAAAATAACATCTGGATAGACGGGCACCACTTTCGGTAGAAAAAATGCCCTGAGGCTATAACAACGAATTCTTTCAAAAATAATTAGTTAGAATTGCAAAATATAACAGATACTCCAGAATGATTCATTAGTTATGTCAATACTATATGATTTATCAACCTGTATAGATGCTAAGATGAGTGTGACTTAATTGTCTGTGCACAGATACCCCTTTATGTATTAACCTGTATGTAATAATGTACCTTCATAAGTGAGATATGATGAGGGTATTTTATAAGTGCGAAACAATCTCGGAATTGGAAGAAATTAATTTATTTCAAAATATTTGATTAATACTCTATCACCATACGAGTTGAGTTCTCTATTGACTCCTGTATATTTCCGAAATGAAAAAATACCGAATTAGTAAAAATTCGCGAATTTTTGAAGTCTGTGGTAGCATACATTATGATTTTGTATCGAAATAGAATGAGAAAAACATAAATTCGTGTTGCATGCGAGAGACCCACAAAAATTTATCGTGCTTGTTAATTTAATTGAATCCGTGGTTCTGTAAGAATGTCACATGAAGGAATGCCACAAGAAGAAGAGTCTAACAGAATAATTGGTATATGTGGTGATGCTAGAAGATCACAAGATACTTCTGAAACAAAAGGACATCTGCCCTTCAGTCTGCAAAGGACAAAGCACTCAAAGAGTTAACCAGGACTTATAACATGAATTCAAAACAATACTTAGATACTAAACTAGTGAGCCTGCCAATCTACCCAAGTCATAGATTCCTCTCTTCAAAACAAATATTGAATCGCTTATTCTAACTGGGAATTCCTATGAACGGTGGTTCACATGACACAATAGTTCAAACAAACCCATAGTAAATAATGAGTGTATAGTAAATAGTGACATTTTTAGAAGGGGGTGGAATTTTTTCTGAGCACGATTACTAAAGTCTTACATAATTATATTATTTTTATTTGTTAAAATTATGTATCTCTCAGGTATTTATTTCGAAATATATCGTATGTATCAGCTAAGAACGCAATACTTTCACACTAGTGAAGCTAAAAGAAATATGGAATTAAAATATGATCGACTCAAGTGCGTAAAGCCCCTGGTTCTGGTGGTGCATCAGGAAAATTGGGTATGAACGCGAGTGTCCTACGCTCCTGCGCACTGGATTATTATTCTCCTTATTTAATCCCTCCATTTTTCAACATAACTAAGTAGAATGCCAAGTGAAGCTGCTATGGTTGAACAACTTCTCTACCGTCTAGCAAATACTACAAATTTTTTCTTGAATCGAAGGAACTTCCGTAAGACGGTATCTAAAAACGTAGTTAATACTTATGTAATTTCCACAAGAGTGTCATTTGGTATGGAAGCTTCCGGAGAAAATACAAGCATCTACTCTGAAATGAAGTTCTTTCTTGATTTGGAAGTATTCACTATGTAGCCAATACTAATATAATAAAAATACTACTAGCCTTATTATGTTCTTCATTTTTATTCATTCGCCCCATTATTTCGATTGTTTTGAGAATCCTTGGATTTCCCCTCAAGACACTTTTCAGTTTTGACAGAAGAAAAAGTCACAATGGTAGGTGAATAGAAAAGATTAGAAAAACAGGAACGCCTTTTGCGGTGGAAAATGCCGCGTGAAAGTCTTTAATCTTCGATGCGTGCTCTACCTTCCTAAAATGAATTGTACCAGTGGGAAAACTTGTGCTCTTCATGAAAATTGTTTTTTCAGGCCTCTTATTACGGGCAGACTCGCGAATGCCTCAATTACATGGAAGTTGATGGCATGAAGTTACTATGAATTCTGCTATCCCATTTTCAAGAAGCACAACTCATGACACTTTCAAATATATATGATTTCTGTACATAGTTGAAACTTGGCAAGAACTTCTGGTAGGGAGCTCTGGCCGGGCGAGACGAATATACCGTTTCCATAAAGTAGACCAACACAGTTTTACCAGAACACTTTTCCTACGTTTGGTTAAGGTCAAAACTCGATTTTGAGACACCGAGAATCAACAATTTCTTTTCCAATCAATGTTTGGCATTAAAAAAAATCGTCGTAAGCTTTGTTTTAGAATTTATTTTCATAAATTGTACTAACCGCAATACTACCTTGAACAGAGAATGAAACATCAAAGAGACTTAACTTATTAAATAACTCATAGCAGGTTCTACAAAATCAGGACGAAATTCTGCTTGTGACATTGATAATGAATGTGAAAAGGTCGATACAGATCATTTCAACTCCACCATTTAAGATCGTCTTTTGTAGTCCACAACCTACTCACTCCAATTGTACATCCTCATTTCAACTACCTCCTGTTACAACATATGATATTCGATAGGTTAAAGCCAGTTTGCTTATACGTTAATATCGCAAATCAATCATAACCTGGGACAAACTGATCAGAGATATTATTAATATTGAACTTATAAGTTATAAGACTTAAGTACAAACTATAAACTCAACATATCAACAAAGGCACACTATAAGAGTCCCAAAGCACACCACTCAGTTGAACAAATGCTTCTAGTCCACTTTTAAAATAATGAACGTTGGCGCTTGCACAACACTTGCAGGAAGTCGATTCTGACACTATTAGATAGAAAATTTTGCCCGCATTTCTGGTGAAACTTCTCCTTCTCCACGGGCTCACCATGCGGTAAATTTGGCGAGACGGAGAGCCTTTCCTTGTACGAAGGTCGGACTATACCGTAGAGAATACGAGTTAATAGTCGTTGAACATTTTCCAGCAATTCACTATCTGGCACGAAGTTCACACTACAAACTGGCCCAGCGAATTCAAGTATAGCTCGTATGTAGGTGTTTATCAGCATTAAGCACGTGTAGGTATGGATAACATCCGTGAAATGACTTCTGAAGCATGAACAGTAACTTGTTCACTCTGCTGACCGTATCAGTAATATGTCCCGACCAGGACAGATCTTCCGATACAGTGACACCCAAATCCAAGTGATTTCTTACCGATGAAATCTCATTACCTGCTAAGTTATAACTGCGACGAGGATTATTTCTGCCCATGTGAACAATCACACATTTCTCCAGATTCATAGGGGTAAGAGCCATTTCTCTTAGACCAACGTAGAAGAATGTCTAAGTCATTCTGCAGAGTTTGGCTGTAATTAAGAGCATCGTTGAAAATTTTTGTCATCTACGAAAATTGCCAACATAGATCTTATATTATTCGGTAGATCGGACGTATATAGGAGAAACAAAAGAGGACCAAGAACAGACCCTTATCACTCCCCTCAAATTGGAATAAGATCCACCAACACGCATTTGAAAGCATGTATCAGAAAGAAATGCTCTTATCCACAATAGATCACCACAAAAACTCCTTGGTGTTCCAACTTCATAAGTAAATGCTTTTGTGGAACTCGGTCAAAAGCTTTGGAGAAATCTAAGTAGATAGATAGACAGAAATTTATTTCCAAAATAACAATGTAATGAAAACAATGTGGAATGAAAAAACGTCAAAAGAAAGAACAAATGGGAATTCAGGCCTTATTAGTTTTTACAATGTTCGTAAAATTCATTGAGGTTATACTGTTCACACACAATCAAATATATGAGTATATCTCATTTTTAAAGCCAACATGTTCGTTGATTTGACTGAAGTCTCTAGGTAGAGCGTTGAAAACTTTCATAAGCATATACATTATGCTATTCTGTGTAAGGGTTAAGTAAATTATATCCACAGGAATATTCTGGTCTATCATGTTGGACCAAATCTTAACACAACTCAAGAGATTTGTGATAATAAAACGACCCGGCAAAACATCGTGCTGACAGTCGGGAATCAGATTATTACCAATAGCAAACTCTCTCAGTTCCTCAAGAATAACACGTTAACAGACTCTGGAACCTACAGAAGCCAAGATGACTAGTCGATAGTTTTCGGCACAAACTTTGTCGCCCTTCTCGAAAATTCGAGTGACCTCCGACCGTAACCAATCAGCCGGTAATGTGTGGAAAACTTTGGTTTTAGTTCACTTTCAAATAAGATTTCTGTTTGGCTGGTCCATGCAACCCAGCCAATCAGGAAAACAGAGATCGCATTTAAAAGTGAACCGGAACCAAAGCTCAATCGAGAGCGCCTATTCAACATACCGCACTACTTTTTGCGCGCATGTTCTAGGACAACAGCGTGCTATCGTTTTGTCCAAATGTCTGTAATTTTGGATGATTGAGCCGAAAATGGTCTCAATCGACTAGGTTGGACTCACTGATGACGAATCCGGTGTCAAAATCGATTCTGTCCGGCCGGCCGTAGACACGATAACTGTCGACAGAAGCAAGCTAGCAACTTGAAACTTTCAGGATAGGTTGCGCATCAAAATGCCGCGGTTAAGTTCGTTAATGGGCCAAATCGATAGAATAGTTTCGGAGTTATAGGCATTTGAAGTTATTTATTTTTTATTGCAGAAACTACTTGAGCGATTGGATTCAAACTTGACAGTTAGGTGAAGTACAACGACGCGCAACTTTGAGCTGAATTTCGTCAGGATCATATTGTCAGTAATTTTTAAAAAAAAATTTTTTCGAAATTTTTTTCCAAAAAATTTTTTTTTTCGGAAACCATTCATCATATCCAAAAAAAATTATACTCACACTTTGACCTTCTAATTTCACAGGAGTGTACCAAATTTCAGTTCGATACGATCATGAGTTTTGGAGATATCGGGAAAAAATATGTCAAATTTCGAGGTTTTCTTCTCGATATCGTTGATTTTTTCGGTATTACTCGAGAAATACTGATTCAGTCCTGATTAAACTTCACAGCTAGTTTTAAGATGCTGAAAGACAACTTTATGAAAAAGTTCGTGATAATCGTGTTATTAGAACAATTTGAAAAAAAAAATTTCTATGATTTTCTCATCATATCATCCTCATTAAATTTTGTATGAAACTTCGAGCTGTTATTTTCAATGAAGTACTGGATTTCAATTCGATCTGATCTGTATTTTTGGAAATATTGGAAAAATAAAATTTTGATTGGGTATATCTACGGAATCATTGGGTGGATTTTACCCATTCACGAATTCGGCCTTCGTAATTAAGGTCCAAACCTTCTCTACAAATATCGAGTTTCTAAGTTATTTCTTTCGGAAGTTATTGTGTTTACGCAGTCGGCCGTTAGGCTGACCGTAAACACAATAACTTCCGGAAGAAACGACTTAGAAACTCGATATTTGTAGAGGAGGTTTGGGGCTTAATTACGAAGGTCGAATTCGTGAATGGGTAAAATCCGCCCAATGATTCCGTAGATATACCCATTCAAAATTTTATTTTTACAATATGTCCAAAAATACAGATATGATCGAATTGAAATCCAGTAATTTATCAGAAAAAAATTTCAAAAAGCACTGCCGTGAAGGCAGCAGCTTTTGCGCGCACGTTCAAATTCGTTGCTGAAGCGGTCATCTACATTGAACATGCGCGCAAAAGTTGCTGCCTTCACGGCAGTGCTCTTTGAAATTATTTTAGAATCAATTCGAATTTTGTTGGAACGCCAATCTCGAAATGCGCACACTCCGACCAGTTCAGACCTAGTCATGATGTAAAAAGGAACAAATTTAGGGGCAACCAAAAATTCTAAAATTATGTTCACCACAGAGGTCTTCTTCCTTTGAGGTTCATGCCTTTTGTATACTTGAAATAATTGAATCCTTACAAGAACTCCAGAGTATTTCGTTGAGAATATATTTTGTATACACTGACGTTTTATGTAAAACATTTATTAGATAGGTAACAATGGCAGATAGAAATTAGTAAACAATTCATCTGCTAACAACAACTATTGCATGCCTGCTATTTTCTATTTATGCCGTGAAAATTGAAATCGTCTGAATTTTTGTTCGATTTCATTACTTTCTCTTTCCAATTGTTCCAATTTAAATTGGCTTTCTCTGATTGCATCTTCAGCATTATGGTCACCTTCCCCGTCAGTTCCAACTGTTAGAGCTGAAAATATGGCAAACAAATATGAGTAAAATTTAATATTTAATTTCAAGTAGAATGTAGAATAAATTTACCTTCACTACTGGTTATGGTTTTTTCTGAAATTTGTTCTCTTTTATTCCTTTCTATTTCCAGAAGCTTTTTTTGTTTTTCTAGTTGTTGAGTCAAATTTTCAATTGTGTTCATACTATCTTGTACTTGTTTATACATGAATTTTGTCTTGGTTGTCAGATTTGCTATAAGATTGTGCTGGTCTTCAACTATTCTTTGTAAATCACTTTTCTGTAATTTCAACTGCTCAATTTCTTTGATATTCTCTTTGCATTGTTGATCACAATGAATTAAATTGCAAGATTCCTCTATCAACTCTTTATTTGTGCACATTTTCTTCCTACTATTGTTTCGTAGGTTTTCTGCTAATTTAACTTCTAATTCATTCATTTTCTTCAACCTGTCCTCCATTTCTCTTGATTTTTCAGAAAGTTTCTTTTCATTCATAACCATAGTTTCGGTCAAATATACTAGTTTCCGGTGTTCCTTTTCTATTCTTTTTGTTTCTTCATTAAGATATCTATCAACTTGTACAAGTCTTTCCTTGAATTCGTTTTCTTTGTTTTTATATTCTGCTCGCAGTATATACCTCTCCTGTTCATGGTTTTTTGTGATGGTTCCTGTTACATTCTTAATGTGGTGTTTCACAATTAGGTTTATTTTTTCAATCAAATGGTTGATAACTGATGAAGGTAGATCGAAATGGATCATAATCTTTTTGATAGCTTTTCCAACCTCGTCTATCTTACCTGAAATAGAATTGATGCAATAAAGGCTATTTTCAAAAGTGAAACATGCCAAAAGGGGCCACTCTATGAAAAATGCTCACATAAATTTTTGGGGATGAGAGGAATGAGGTCATTGAAAGTGGATATTAAATTGACTTTGATTCAGAAAATCCATTTCATAGGACTATGTAATACAGATGGAATCCATAAAGAAATGAAATTCAAAATAGGAAGTGAACTATGTCAAATTCCTGATTCACACTACATATTTGGGTGAGCTCTGGAACTATACTAACCACATTTTCGCTTTTTCTTCTTCTGCGGGCACTTTCTAGTTGTTTCTCTAACTTTTTTATGGTGTGTGAATTGCTTGTTGAAATCATTAATATGGTTTTTATTTTGTTTCTTTCTTTTGGGTTTCTTATGCATTTGCAAAAAATTTGGTAAAAAACGTGACGGAAGAACCCTCAACATCAGGATTTACGGAAAAAATTAGGAAATAAAGCAATGTGGAATTGACAGCATCAAAAACCTGTCATATTGGCACATTTGATGAAAGAGCATACAGGTCAATAAAACCAATGATTCCATAATATAAGAATTTTTTCCTAGAAAAAGTACCTTTTTACGCGCATGTACTGCTATCGTTTTTGTCCAAATGTCTATAATTTTAGAATTTTTTCACGAAAATGGTCTGAAATGACGAGTTTGGTGTGAAAATAGACTCTGTCCGTCCGACCGGCCGGCAGTCCCTACGCACGATTACTGGCGTATGGAAAATCCTATCAACTTGAAACTTTTATGGTGGTTGCTTTGCAAAATGCGACGGTTAAGTTCGTTGAAGGGCAAAATCGGCTAAACGGTTTTGGAGTTATAGCCATCTGAAATTTTAGGTTATGTCTATGATATTTCAAGAACTACTGGTGCGATTGGATTGATATTTGGCAATTAGTTGGAGCATAACGACGCGCAACTTTTTGCGAAATAAACGAGATCGTAACCGTAAATAAAAATTTTTTTTCAGGAAACTATACATATGGAAAAAATTCTGTTCATACCTTGAGCTCCATATTTCACAGCACACGGAATTTCAGTTGAAGACGATTATAATTCTTGGAGATATCATTATGAAAAAATATGTCGAATTTCCTAGTTTCTTTGGTGTCAATATTTTTTCCGGAATAACTCCAAATATAATGACTTAATTATGATGAAACTTGCTTACTAATTGAAAAATGCCGATGAACAACTAGTACAAAATTTGGGATGGAAGGGGAGGGTTTGAGTGACACCTGGTTCCAAAGGCATTTCGATTGCCTTATCAAAAATGCAATACACTTGACTTAAAAATAAAAAAAAGTCGATAGTTACGATAGCAAGAGTTGCAATTAAGCATAAAATTCTATTAGGATTATATGCATCTATACCAAAGATACTTTCAAAGTGTATTCAGAAAAATAAAATATATTATGTACTCATGTAGCTAGTAGACATCCAGAGTATTTGTGAACACATGAAAGCAAATGTTATTTCTACATACCTTCCTCGGATGAGTTATCTGGTTTATAGTAGTTCATCACAATTTTGAGAATACAGAAGAGCAACGACCCATTATCTAATTGCTTATAGGTGCTCAATATTTCTCTAGCTAGTTCAGAGTTCCCACTTATTCCTAAGAGTTCTATCACCGATAATACATTTTCATCATCAATTTTATGATGGCTCTGGGATTTTTCTCTGTTGAAAAGGAAGAAGCAGAATTCAGACACCAAAGTTCGAATAGGAACCTCAGTACTGAATACAGACAGTGAGTAATCATACCCATGCTGAAATAAATAATCAGCAATTAAAACATTAAAAGCTTGATCTTCCATGTGAACATTAACGTTAACTTTGAGAGATTCTCCTATTGCGGTCGCTTTGAGAGCATTAATCATTTTCATACGCAAATAGGATCTCATATTTGAAACTATACCCTTCTGATTGAACCAATAGTATAGAGTTGTCTGGAATTCTTGAGGTGATAGTTGATTGTTCACTTCAGTCTCTGAATATTTTATAGCTGGAGAAATATGTTCAGTATCCAAAGTTTCCATACTGATAAATTGTGATATTACTTATACCACAGATCAACCAGATAAACCACTCGCCTCAATTACTTAGGAAATCTATGTCAACGCAGATATGACCCTGAATCGAGCTAATCAGAATTTTAGTAGGCGTTTGGGGTGCTTTGGGGTGCCAATCAGATTGCAGGAATAGGATTACGTCACTCGCGCCGCTTTCGGACTCGCTTGAAGAGGTTATAAACATGTAAACAATCTGAAATGAATTTTTCATCCTATTTATTGATGAATAATTTCGTAACTGTTCCATTTTAGAATATAATCCAAACAGTTTTTTACAACCAAATCAATTGTTTAGTCATCTTTGAGGTTCTATTTTATGATGACAGCCCCCATTATATGTTTTAATTATACGACAAGAATTGGAATCGAACTTAGGTGGACTCATTCATAATGTTCATTTTATATAATATAAAGGAATCGCAACCGAAGAAGAAGCATTACAACCTCCATTATTCAATTAAAACAAAGGGATGTCTAATAAAATTGTATATGATTGCACAAACACTAGGATTGGAATCGAACAAAGTTGGTCTATTCATAGTTTGATTTTATATTGAAATGAATCTCATTTGATGTGAAACTACAAAGATTCTCTGATTAAGGTAAACGGGTTTTCCATAACATTTTTCCAAAATTTTCATTTACTCCAACCGAGTTCTTCTACAGGAGTTTCAGATGTGACAAAACACTCGCTTTGGTATTGGAAATTTGCTTTTCAAATGGTTACATCGAAAAATCTTAGTCTGATTTTGATTTTGTGATTCCTGAATGCCGACAAATCCGTTTTACATTTCGATTTCAGATATTCCAAAATCAAGTATTCAATTTGACAACTGTTTCGAGGAAGAAGAAAGTGTGGTTATGTGTGTTATATTTCTCAAGGTCGTAGAGACGCGATTCCCGCAAACGATGAAGTGATTTGTCTTGTTGGTCTGTGCTTATACTCTCTAAGAATTCGTTATTGAATCACGGATTGTCCTGTTTCCGATGTTTGTATTGTTTGCTTTGTTTTGCTTTGATTTCTTTTTCAAATTTGAATTTGTAGTTGATATCTGTCAAATTAAACTGGTGCGTTCCATACATAGAATACAAATATATTCCATAGAGCTATAATATGTTATTCTATTTTTATGGTGCGTTGCTTCAAGGATGTACAGAACAATGGTGCTCATATTTTAATTTGTTTTCTTACTAAATCTTTAGACCAAACTGGGAAAACCGGTTGTATTTCTTACTCTCGCCACTGACACAAACGCCACCAATCCACCAATCAGAGCACATGACACTATACATGGGAATTCAGCAATTGCCATTTTGAATTTATTTATGTTTCTCAAATTATTATTTAGATATTGATAAGTGCGCGAGATCTTTTTGTGTTATGTTCGAAGAATTGTGTAGATCAGATCCTTAGATACTTTTAAATGGGTCCCATTTGTATTTTGTTTGGTCAGTGCATGTATATGGAAATGAGTGTTCAAAAAAAAAAAGAATCCTACCTATTTATACAAGGAATAAGCTTCATGATACTCTGAAGCATATCATTCTTTTCATAATTGTCTTTCAATCATTTTCACTAATCGAGGATCGGGTTATCACCCCCAATAATTATTTTCACCATTGAATGTGTTTTATTTTTCTTGGTTCTTTATTGAATATACCTACATGAATTGTTAAACAATTTTAATTTACATGAAATTGAAATTTACTACTATATGCTACTATCAAGTGCTACTAGAAAATCTCAGTTTTCGAATCCGATGAAATAAAATTAACCATTGAATAATAAGTCCTATTCAATGAGTTTTTATTCTCTGTGAATCTTCAACTCTTGATAGGTCTCAGTCTAACTTAAAGTAAGAATATGATGCTTGTTCTGTATCATAATCTTCCCGAAGCTTTACCACATTCCGTTGTATATGTACAAAATCTGGAAAAATATGAATATATTTGAACAAGCTATCGCATGATTTCGATGTATCAGTAGATTTTGTAAAATAATTTCACATTGCTTATATCTAATAATTTCACTGCTCGCTTACTATATTATAGAGAAACATCGTGAGATAGTGTATTAGCCAAAAATTAAATCGAATTCTTAGAATATATTCCACTGAAAGTTATGCAAAATAAGTATAATATGGTAGAAATTAATTCTTCCAGATATTTTTCACCTTATATCTTCTCTGATGTCGATTTAGTTCTGACAGACAGTTGCCTTGACGACCGGTCGTAATTATAGTATACAGTGACTATGGGCCGTATTTATAGTTGCTCCTTGAAGCTTCCTTACTGAAGGCCGCCTTGAATTTGAACTGATCGGGGAGTAAATTCAAGGCGGCCTTCAGTAAGGAAACCTCAAGGAGCAACTATAAATACGGCCCTATATCACCTTATCTTCTATGCACCTAAGTTGCTATATAGCATTGTTTAAACCATGATGTTGTTGTTGGTCTCGCCCTCTTTCACTTCTGTAAAAGCGGGTAATGGGATCACCGAAGCATGTGCCCACTCCAGATTATGGTGCTCTTCTTTTCACTTATCTGGTATTTTTACAAATTTTTCCCACTATCGCCCTCCCTGGACCTAGTAGGAAAGGGTAGATATTAGGATTCATAAAAGACAAACACAGGATATACACAAATATTAGTGTTCTTTCAAAAAACCAAAAAAAATTTTTATATTCAAATTTTTTTATGAATCAAATATTTGATTTTTTCAAGAATTCCATGACAATTTCTACTATCTCTTTCTTATTTGTATAGATAATCTCGTATATATTAATTGGGAGATTGAATCCCTGATTTTGTAGCTTTTTGTACAGATGAATATCACAGTTTTGCCTGCTTCGTTTACACTGAAGGAAGATGTGTTGCAAATTTCCAAGCCCTCCACATTCACAATGTGGATCAGATAATACATTTATTTTATTAAGATGCTCTGGGGACAAACAATGTCCAGAGCGGAGTCTCATCATTGTTTCCAGATACCTTCTAGTCACTTCTGATATGAGCATTGAGTTCTCATATGTGTATATATTCGCCCCTTTGTGTTTTCCCTTGTCAACAGTTCTTTTGTCCATTCTATTTTCATTTTTCTTTTATTATGTAAACTATTTGCCCCGGTCCTCCCTTATAGTTTACATTGTCTCCTTTTTCTCTACCCGCGTTCGTCAACCTATCCGCACAATTTTTCCCTGTGATGCCACAGTGTCCCGGTACCCAAACACCCTGTATGGTGTGACCCTCGTTCATAAGTGTTGCCAACAACTTTTTGACTGATGCCGTTCCAGGGTTGTTTCTCCGCTTAATGAGCCTTTTGTGCCAGGGAGATTCGGGTATTTGGAGAATCAGAGATTACCCAAATACCCGAATCTCCCTCGCATAAAAGGTAGCTTAAGTCCGCTTTCGGCTAGTAGAACATTAATGATGATCTGCCGGATCATATGATTTCTATCATTAACATGTTGTTCATTATTATTTTCGTTGATGATACCTCATTTGCTACCGCAGCGCGGAGCCCTGAGGAGCTTATTCCTTTTTTTGCTTTGCTACCACCGCATGATGTAAGTAGAACATGGTGTGCTCATCTGCTCATCTGGGATCGTACGTTCAAATGATGACGTCATTTTTTTCATTCAAGTTCAAAGCACAGATTAGTTTTTCTTTGTATTTTCAACTAGCTGACGTCACTTTTTTTTTCAGATGAGCACACCATGTTTTGCTTACATCATGGCTACAACTTAATGCTATCTGATCCTTCCACTCGATGCAGATATACTTTAGTATAGGAGTGTAGGAAAGTGCTACACTTTCTATGCAAACGAAAGGACCTAATGAATATTATACACTCCATATGCATAAATCAACTGAAAGTTTTGACTTTTCTCGTAAGCTTGACAGTTTCCAGCCATCAACGATAATGAAGTTTAGCATTCTGACTTAAGTCTATTGTAGATTATTGAAAATGCAGAATTATTTGAATGAAGTGGACAAAGTATAATATTTAACTCGCATATAACTGCTATTATTCACTTGGGTGATTTGCGACACTCGCCTGCGGCTCTTGGCAGAGTCGAAATATGCTCGTTGAATAATATATATTATTTTTCGTAAAAAATTGACGGTGATCGAATTTCAATATTCTTATGGATAGAATATTCGATTTCATTGATGCAAGAGACCGTTTGCGGATGGCCAGATCTTGGAATCCGTCTGGTCCAGTTCGTCCATCAACGAATTCGACCAACACATTTGGACTACAAATCAACCTCCAAAATTTCAAACTGGACTGACGGATATAATTGAGTACATATAACTTCTTCATAAGTGGAGTCCAACCTAATCGTTTCAGATCATTTGAGGCTCGAAATTCTAAAATAGCAGACATTTGGAAAATGATATATGTCTGACCAACGAACAATTGTGCATACCGAGAACAGAAGGAATAATGGAGATGGGAATAAAATGAACATTCATGTGAAATCAAAAGTCCTGAGTGAGAAGAAATCGAATTTTTTTTTTTGGCACCTTTAGAGTGAACAGTGCTGCGTCATCAGTTTAAGTGAAATTGATGATTGAGCTTAATGTGTTTAGAAATTCAGTTGTAAATTTAGTCATTGATGGACACATGCAATCCAGTCTTATTTTGGGTATCAAAATGCTGAAATTAAATGACAGTTCGATTGAAAAGTAAACAAACAGGTTAAATTCGGAGGCAACAGATTGATTTTTTATAATTTTTTTTCTTCTTGAATGATCTATTTCACTGCGCATACTCACTGTAATTTTGAATAATTTTAACTGAAAGAAAGTTGTAATCCAGATATACAAAAGCGACCCCGCATGCTGTTCGGGATATTGTATTATATGCTCTAAATTGTATGCGCTCGCGTATTCAAGTCGCGCCAGTTACAAAATAATATGTTGAATACGATATACAGGGTCTTTCACGAGGAACCTCACCCATATTTATACGGGAAACTACTGAACGTATTTTCATGAAATTCAGCACTTATAAGTATTTCACGATGCTGATGAAATCTAAAATATTTTCAAGGCATGAGCACCTCCCGTTTTTCAAATTAGAACACCATTTTTTATTGCAGAAATAGATTCCTTAGAAAATTTCAATTTATTTTGATGTAACATTTTTCGGTTTTGGTTGGAAAATTCTCTCTGAGCGGGAAAATTCGAAAAAAAAATCGAAAATAGAGCTCCGCTGAAACAAGAATAACTTCGAGGTTTTTGAATGGAAAATTTTCATTTTTGGGATTTTTTAAGATGTAAGATTGATGTATCCACTTTAAGAATCGAAATCGCGATTCATGATACAGGGGGTGAAAAAATCGCTTTCAAAGTTAGGGATGACAAAATCGTGAAAAATCAATTTTTTCAAATTAGAACCCCATTTTTTTATGGCAGATATTGAATCTACGTAAAAAAATAATGTGAGTGTATGCATCACACCCCTGCCCTAAAGTGGATATTTTCTGAGTTATTCACAAAAAACTGTTTTTCGTCTTGAATTTTCAGCTATTTCTTTTCCCTTCACGCCAAAAAGATGACATTTTCAGGAACTGTTACTTAAACCATGTTTTAGATTTTACTACCCTAATATGCAAGAGAAAAAAGTTACAGGTTGTTCCTAAATAGATGGCGAATTTGGATTCGAATTTGTATCGGAAACCTCTTTATTTCAACTAATCGGCCATCGGTTTTCTCTCCAGTGGTAAATAAATAATTCCTTATGAACCATATACAAAAACTTACCATGTTTTACATTATTTATTTTTAATGATAGATATCATTAATTACATCTGCCAAATTCCTCTTTATTCAGTAGCATTTTGTGTTTACTATTAATTTGGTGATAATTCGTATTAAGTTATAAAATCGATCACTATGCCTAATTTTACCAATGAAGATTATTTAAATCTCATTCTACTTCATGGAGAATGTAATAAAGTTGTAGATAGAACGATTCGACTGTTCATTGAGAGGTTTCCTGACCGACCCAGACCAACGAGAGATACCATTAACAGAACCATGACAAACTTGAGAAATGTCGGATCTTTCGTTAAGAAAACTACACACAGAGAAAAAAGTGTAGTAGAAGATGAGAACAACGAAATTACAGTTCTTGCATATTTTCGTGTGAATCCTCAAAATTCTCTCAAAGATGCCGAGATTGATCTGGGATTATCTCAATCGAGTGTTTGGAGAATATTAAAAAAACATAAAATGCACCCATATAAATTCAATAGGGTACAGCATTTGAAGGAAACTGATTTCGTCAGGAGAACAGAGTTTTGCGAAGCTATGATGATTCGATTTCAAGAGAATGAAAACTTTTTGGACTGTATAATTTGGACAGATGAATCTAAATTCACAAAGAATGGTTCTTTCAATAGGCATAACAGTCATTATTGGGAGGAAGAGAACAACCACCACTTCAGACAATGGAACTTTCAAGAGACCTGGAGTTTCAATGTTTTTTGCGCCATCAAAAATAATGCAATTCTCGATGTTCACATTTATGATGGGACTTTAACTGGTAAGATAGAACACTACACATGTTTGCATTATTTAAAGAATGTTCTCCCTTAGGAGATAGATATTCTGACATATTGACTCAAATAATTGAGCCGCTAGTACAGAACCATAATGACTTATGGTATCAACAAGATGGCGCGCCTCCACACAATTCACTCAATGTGTCAAATATCCTCTACAGGCTATTTGAAGATCGATGGTTGGCGAACAATGGTCCACATCTTTGGCCACCACGTTCTCCCGATTTAACTCCTTTAGACTATTATGTTTGGGGTAGGATAAAAAATATTGTCTACTCAACTCCCCTGACTGATAAAGAGGACTGCATAGAACGAGTCAGAAATGCGTTCAGGTTTGTTTAGATTTTTAGATTCATAGTTTTGAAACTCAATTTGGTTTTTAAACACTTTTGCAGATCTCTTCCTCCCGATGAAATAAGAAGAGCAACGCACGAAGCATTCCTGAGACGTATAAATAAATGTCTAGAAATTAACGGTCAAAACTTTGAGCATCTTCTCTAGTTATAACTGCGAGAGTTTGCCATGGTTCTCCTAATAGTAACTTGAAGTCGGTTTCAAGAAGGGGTGAAAAATCCAGGGGGAGAGGGGGCACATTGATGCCCAAAAATTCAAACTCTTTTCGAATGAACTAGGAGCATCATATTTGAATAATTATTGTAACGTGTGCATTGACTAATATTTCATCTTCAATTTTTGTTACGAATTACCCGCAATAAACTTTTAGACATTCAAGTATAATCATTTAAGTAAAATAACGGTTTTGCATCATTCTGCCCCACCTAAGGGGCACTTTTATACACAGGGTGGGGCATTTTGATGCAACATTGAAATCGGCGGGAACTGCAAGAACACATCACAAAATCAACTTTTATATGCATAAAAAAGCGTCACTTACAATCAGTCTTACAAGATTCTTTCAAAAATTCAGCAAAAAAAAACCATATTGTCTTATTCATTGACTTCATATTAGTTTTTCATAATGATATAACTATCTAAGTAATGAGAAATCAGACAAAAACCTTGAACATGATAACGAAAACAATAAGATAACCTCCTCTTAAAATAATAAACAGTGTTCTCTAAATGTATCGTCAGAAGTATCACAAAGTTTTATAGACCTTTAGATATTCAACAGAAATAATCATAAAATACTTATTATCTCAAAAACTAAACATTCTTGCACCTACTGTACATTTTATCTAGATAGGTCTACTGAAAATGAGTGAAGAGATGATGTACGAGATGTGCCTTTGAAGAAAATTGGTTTCGGCAATTGCAAAACTACGTCTTTGATATCAACACTTGCTTGATCTTTCACAATTGGAAAAACAAACTTTGAACACCCCGTTTTTTTCCTGAGTTAAAATTCTTGGTATTCAGTCATTGTATACTTTAAAATGACTTGGGCAACGTAATGAAGGACATTTTTCTTTTTCTCGAATTTAATCAGCAAGAAATCTCCGGAATTTATAGCTTCTGTGTCAACAGTCTCATTAATTACCTCATCTTGTGTTTCAGATGCCATTTGTGTCTTCTTCTTCACTTGTCATCAACAATTCATCTAATTAGAATCGGAATCTGTTTCTGATCGCAAACATTTCACTTTCTTGTTCTTCAGTTTGGATAAACCTAAAAGCTTCTTCGCCGTTTTCAATTCTTTTACTTTCTGTAATTGCTTCTTCCTTTCTTTTTCTATCTGTAAGATTTCGAGCCTATTTTTTTCTGGGGTTTCGGTGTATATTCTTGACTGAACTTCACGTATTGCATCTTGAATGTTCTTTTCGTTAATATTGTTCCTTTCAGTCTTGGGCTTGTAGGTGCGGATAATTTTCTAGGAGAAGAATTTGGAAACATTATATATTTATGACGATGCAGATGGGGCAAATAGATACGCATCATTGTGCCCCGCACATTACTGAATCAAAGTGCCCCAACAGCCTATTTTCATAAATAATTAATTTATTGAATTATTCATTGATATTTCACTGACAAAAATATTTGAGGAAAATTTTGGATATATTAACTTACCTTTGGTAGGATAGAAAAACAAAAATCACTAATTAGACGTTGCTAAGACACGTTTGCATCACGGATAAAATTTTAGTAGGCGGCAGCACTAACATATTAGTGCTCGTCAACGGCAAACGGCGGACTGGCGTGAAGCGTTGTTACAACTGTTTTTCTTGGGGGTATCTTTGAGTACTATATTGATGCGACATCCTTCATAACTCTTTTCTCTCTTAAAATATTGATACTGTATAAATGTGCCCCCTGTATCAAAGTACCCCGTCTCCCCCTACAGCATGGTTCAAATAACAGTTCCTGAAAATTTCATCTTTTTGGCGTGAAGGGAAAAGAAATAGCTGAAAATTCAAGACGAAAAACAGTTTTTTGTGAATAACTCAGAAAATATCCACTTTAGGGCAAGGGTGTGATGCATACACTCACATTATTTTTTAACGTAGATTCGATATCTGCCATAAAAAAATGGGGTTCTAATTTGAAAAAATTGATTTTTCACGATTTTGTCATCCCTAACTTCGAAAGCGATTTTTTCACCCCCTGTATCATGAATCGCGATTTCGATTTTTAAAGTGGATACATCAATCTTACATCTTGAAAAATCCCAAAAATGAAAATTTTCCATCCAAAAACCTCGAAGTTATTCTTGTTTCAGCGGAGCTCTATTTTCGATTTTTTTTTCGAATTTTCCCGCTCAGAGAGAATTTTCCAACCAAAACTGAAAAATATTACATCAAAATAAATTGAAATTTTCTAAGGAATCTATTTCTGCAATAAAAAAATGGTGTTCTAATTTGAAAAACGGAAGTTGACGTCATTTCCGGAAAAACCGGAAGTGCTCATGCCTTGAAAATACTTTAGATTTCATCAGCATCGTGAAATACTTATAAGTGCTGAATTTCATGAAAATACGTTCAGTAGTTTCCCGTATAAATATGGGTGAGGTTCCTCGTGAAAGACCCTGTATACTTAATTGGAGATGCAGCCTGTTGAAGTTAATGCATTGTAGATCCATTCTCTCTTTGTTTGGTTGCCGACTCAATATATCTTTCCACTTCGAAGATTTTTTTGTGATGGTATGTTCATCAAGCGAATTCTTATGTACTTTCAAATTCACTGATCCAATTGCGTAACCCAAAGTCTATCAACATTGAATGAGATAATTGGGTGAACCAATTTTTTGCTTAATAGCTAACATTGATTTTTCTTCTCAAGACTTTAAGTAATTACTATGGATGGATTTAGAATAAATCATATTTGAGTCACAAGTGATGATTCCATGTGATATCATTTGATGTAAAAATGTAGAAAAGCACTGATGCGAAGTCAGCATCTTTCCCGCGGATGTTCAAATTCGTTGCCAAAGCGTTCATCTTTTCACGTATTGAACCCGCCAAACGCGCTTCCTGATGGAAATATTTGGTGATCTTCTGATCGTATCATCCTCACGAAATTTTGTATGATCCTTAAGGCTGTCATTTCTCAATCAAGTACTGCATTTCAATTCGATCATATCTGTATTTTTGGAAGAATTCTGGAAAAATAAAATTTTGAAAGGGTATATCTACGGAAGCATTAGGCGGCTTTTACTCATTCTCGAATTCGAGTAGGTTTGAACCTTCATAACGAATCCGAACTTATGGATGCGGGAAGTATCCACCCAAGGATTCCGCAGATACAACCATTCAAAAATTTATTTTCCCAATATTTCGAATTATACAGATAAGAATTGAAATTCAGTCACCCCAGTACCTTTAGCAATAAATTTCAGCAATATTTCATTTCTTTCTTCAGCCAACTTGCTTTTCTGAGAATATGTTCTGTATAGATAGTAAACGGAGATCTTATGGCCGTTTTCAAATTTCCGTCCGACAAGACGGCGTTGGGGGTGGAAGTTTTTCCGCAATATTTTATGAAGAATCCTGCAACCTTGAAATTTGGCTCATTGATTGTCTGTGAGTAGCAAACGACTTTACAATACTCAGTTTCGAATTTCCGTTCGTCAGAGCGGCGCCATGGGGAGTGGAATTTTTTCATGAAGCATCTTGTCACCTTGAAATTTGACAGTAGCGAAGGGTGAAACAATACCCGGTTTCAAATTTCTGGCCGTCAGGACAGCGCTCAGGGGGTGTAAGTCTTTCAGCAATATTTTCATGGAGCATGCTGCCACTTTGAAATTTGGCACATGCTCGTATGGTGTCTGTGAGTAGCAAACGACGAAACAATACCCAGTTTCAAATTTCTGGCCGTAAGGAAGGCGTGGAGGAGGGTAGAAGTTTTTCAGCAATATTTTCATGAAGTATCCAGCCACTTTGAAATTTGGCACATCAACTGAGTGTTGTATAGTTATCCGCTGCCCAGAAACAACAAATGTGCCAAATTTGAAGGTGACAAAATGCTTTATAATTAAATTACTGAAAGACTTCCACCCCCTGCTGCGCTGCCCTGAAGCCGGAAATTTGGAACTGAGTATTGTTTCGTCGTTTGCTACTCACAGACAACATATTTTCCAAATTTTAAAGTGGCAGGATGCTTTATGAGAATATTTCTGAAAGCTTTCCAACCACGCCACGCTGCCCTGAAAGGCCGGAAATCTCGAACTGAGCATTGTTTCGTCGTCTGCTACTCAAAGACAATATACAGTGTTAGACTTCCATAGCTGCCAAACCAGACGATTTAGAAATTTAGGTTGAAAGCACTCTCTTTGTACTCTCAATTCTGCATTTCAGAAAATTATTTTCTAATATAAAGGGTGTTCCCAATAAAATTTTTCGAAAAAGAGGGATTTTTTAAATGGAACACCCCTTATATTTTTGCATATTTTCATTGCTCTTCAATACCTCTACCATGATGTAAAATATTGTGGATATTTTTCGAACGGTACGGATCTAATCAGAAAAAACTTCAAAATTTCGACGAAACAGTAGTTCGGTAAAAGCCCTTTACCGATTCATAGAAGCGATAGGAACATGAATTTGATCGGGATTTCTTTTAACTTAAGAATTTGCCTAGTTATCGTTCCTAAATGATCAACCTCTCTTATACAGGTTGTCTGTTATCAATGTCCAAATATGAAGAATTTCAAAGTGTTTCTGGATTTTTTCAAATCTAACACCCTTTATTTTTTTCCATGATGATGTACACAGTTTAAAACCTTAAATTGTTTCAGAAGTAACCAAAGGGCTATTTTCACTCCTGCGTCCAACAGGCACGAAAAATGAAATCAGAACGGAAAATTTTATCCAAGTATTGGATATAAAAACAAACAGGCGTTGAAAAAGACAAAGAAAAATTGTGTTAATGATCCAAGAGATGTTCAAAGTGTCGTCCGCCTTCTCTGGAACACAAAGCGATCCGATCGTTGAAGGACCCACTAACCCTAACCATCATGGCTGAAGTAATGCTTCGGAAAACAGTCACAATCCTCTCTCGCATATCACATCGTTGTTGGAACTTCATCATACACGATTCCCTTTATGTATCCCCACAAAAAAACTAGCAACTTATCTAGCAAGCCATCTTGTCCAATCCATCTATTTGGAAACTGTTGATCCAGTAAATCCCTCACAGGACGAGTATAATGAGTGGGTGCTCCACCATGCTGAAACCATATTTCATTTAGTATTTCCGTAGGTAACACTGCTAACATTCCGGGAAGAATGTTCTGAATTAATTTCAAATATGCAGCTCCATCTAAATTTCCTTCGAAAAAATGAGGGCCCAGCACATGATTGCCGATTACTGCTCCACAGACATTCAATGACCACCTGTGTTGATTGTCTATTTCCTTTATAATTCTTGAATTTTTTACAAAGTGATAATAAAAATTGTGCCTATTGACGGCGCCGGAATTGTGGAAGGTGTCTTCATCACTGAATAAAACAAATTCGAAATATGTAGGGTTCTGTTCGATTTGAAAACTTGCCCAGTTACAGAAATTCAGACGGTTTTCAAAATCTCTATCGGTAAGCGCCTGGTGCATCTGAATGTGGTAGGCATGATACTTACTCATGTGGATATCTTCTTTCGAGATATTCGACAGCATAGGATCTACTGGCTAATAAACAGTTTCTGTGGCACTGCCCCAACATGAAAATCATATCAACCATTTTATCTATACCAAAATTCATCTCAATTTATTGTATTCGGAAATAACTTTGAGCTCTGAATAACAATATTTTGACCAATAATAATAATCGATGTACTTGATACCAGTTTCTGTGGCACTGCTCCGACATGAAAATCATATGAACCATTTCATGAATAATAATTTTTTGGATGCCGATAAAACTGTAATCGTTAGAATACACAAGTTACCAATAATACCTATGTATGTGTTACTTATTCGGACAAACATTATCATTTTCATGTTGAACTTCAAGGATTATGATTTAGGAAGGGTTTCAAAGTTTTTCGAAAATTAGTCATTCAGTTTGGTTTCATTGTGTTACTCATTATTTAAAATATCCGTTAGTTATTATGCTCATTGTTCCTGAAATTTTTGGTAGAAATGTCATTTTTCGTGTCTGCTGGACGCAGGAGTGAAAATAACCCTAAGGTTACTTCTGAAATAATTTAAGGTTTTAAACTGTGTACATCATCTAGGAAAGAAATACAGGGTGTTACATTTGAAAAAATCGAGAAAAAACAATTTGAAATTCTTCAGATTTGGACATTGATAACGGACAACCTGTATAAGAGAGGTTGATCATTTAGGAACGATGACTAGGCAAATTCTTAATTTAAAAGAAATTCTGATCAAATTCATGTTTTTACCGCTCCTGGAAATCGGTAAAGGGCTTTTACCGAATTACTGTTCTGAATAAGATCCGTACCGTTGAAGAAATATCCCTAATATTTTGCGTCATGCTAGAGGTATTGAAAAGCATTCAAAATATGCGAAAATATAAGGGGTGTTCTACTTAAAATATCACTCATTTGTTGAATAATTTTCCTGAGATTCAGAATTGAAAGTACAAAGAGAATGCTTTCCAACTAAATTTCTAAAACGTCTGGTTTAGCAGCTATGGAAACTTAACACACTATTGCAGGACCCTTTATGTGGCAAATTTCAAGGAGGCGGGGTGCTCCATAAAAATATTGCTGGAAGATTTCCACTCCCCGACATGTCTCCCTGACGGCCGGAAATTTCAAACTGAGTATTGTTTTGTCGTTGGTTAGTCCACAGGCAAAATATATGCCAAATTTGTAGGTGGCAGGATGTTTTATGAAAATATTGCTAAGAGACTTCTTCCCCCCGTCGCGCCACCCCGACGGCCGGAAATTTGAAATTCAGTATTGTTTTGTTGTTTGCTACTTACAGCCGCCAATATATGTGCCAAATTTGTAGGTGGCAGGATGCTTTATAAAAAAAATTGCTGAGAGACTTCCACCCCTGCCGCGCCGCCCTGACGGCCGGAAATTTGAAACTGAGGATTGTATCGTCGTTTGCTACTCATAGGCAACATACATGCCAAGTTTCAAGGTGACTCTTTATAAACTACTGCGGAAAAACCCACAACGCAGCCGTGTCGGCCGGAAATTTGAAACCGGCCATAAGATCTTCGTTACTATCTATACATAACATTTTCTCAGAAAAGCAAGTTGGCAGAAGGAAGGAAGTTGCTAAAGGAACTGTAATTCACCAATTGAATGAAAAATGACAGCTTGAAGGTTCATACAGAATTTCGTGAGTATATTATGATCATAAGATCGCAGAATATTTGTTTGATTGATGCTGTCTCTACTTGGAGGAAACACATATATTCTATATAATATTATATATAATTTTGTCAACGTAATGTGTCAATATGCTTCAGCTGTATGCCATGTGAATCGGAATCCAGTACTGGAGATGCTTGAAGGTTCATGAGGAATTGAGTGAGGGTAATACGATTAGAAGTTGGAATAAGATCGCAGAACATAATATTTGACCAAGAATTTCGAACCTTTTTTTTTCTCATCGATCTATAATGATACGGTCATCACGAAATTTCGCACACAGTTGTGCATTTTGGCGTTCTTAATCTAGTTACCAAGTTCAATTATGGTTTCATCATAATATTTTTTGAATTTCATTCCGGAGATAATAAGGATACCGAGGAAAATTCCAAGAAATTTGCCCAATTTTGTACTTACCATAAGATCATAACAAGTTGAGCGTTGTTATGCTACAACTCACTATCAGGTTTCAATCTGCTGTCCCAAATAGTTTCTGAAATATCAGGGAAATATCCAAAAAATTTCAAAGAACTTTTAACTCCGGAACTATTTGACCGATTTGGCCCAATAACGAACTTAACTGTATTTTGAAATGCAGCCTACTCTGAAAGTTTCAAGTTGATAGGGTACCTACACCAGATTCTTCATCAGGTAGTCCCAGTTAGTCGATTATTGAGACCATTTTTTAATTCGAAAAATACAGATAGCTCGCCGTTTTCCAAGACATGCGCTCAAAAAGCAAAAAGCCCTAACTAGTTAGGGAATTTTTAACTTTGAATCGGTTTCGATTAGCTGGGTTCAGTCTTCCAGAACCACAGCGTCAGTTTCAACCAAGGGGTTGAGGGGAGATATTTCATTTTGTGAATGTAATAAGTAAAAATCAATTAACAGGTTTCAGCATTTTGACGCGCTTGTTCTGGGAAACATCGTTCTATCGTTCGTCACAATGTCTTCAATTATAGAATTTTTAGCTGAAAATGCGGTCCCAAATGATTATTTGGAACTCCAGGAATTCGTCCGTATGTGCTCTCACTTCCGTAAGAAAGCAATTATAACGACTTGAAATTGTCAGATTAGGTTGGGAGTTCAAATATCTCAGTAAAGTTCGTTAATGTGTAAAATCGGTCGAATAGTTTCGGAGTTAGGCCCATTTGAAAATTTGGATCTACTGATTGAATTTGAAACTCTGTTATTGGTTGGGAAAAACGAACGCGCAACTTGACGTGAAATTCGGTGTGAATCTAGTCGTTAGAAAGAATAAAACAATTTGTATATGATAATTCGGAAAACTTTTGTCCGCCTGTTATGCAGATTCCTTTGATATTTGACACATATTTAGAAGTCAACATCAACTTCAATTCGATCTGATGTTTATTTTCGGAGATATAATGAAAGATTTATCGCAGATTTCGTTGATATTTGGAATATTGATGTTATCCCAAGAAGAAAAGATGCGATTAGATTGAAGCTTCGTAATGAGTTGAAAAATACCAACACGCAACAACAAATTTTTACAAAATTTAAAAAACATCTGTCTACGAATTTGAACAAGCGCGTAAAAGCTTCTCACCTCACGTCAGTGCTGTTCTAGATTTTTTATTCAAACTAATGGTCAAAAAATGAGAATTTCGTTCCAGACTGTAGCCCAACCCTGTATAATTTCTTACAGGTAAATATGTAGTTTTTGACAATCAACCAACATACTGACACAAATAAGAGGTGTCTAACTACCGGAGCAAAAGTACACACTTGAAGTGGAGAATGGACAAAAAATCACGGGTAATAGTAAAGAACTGGACCGTTTCCACTTCCTCCTAATGGTTTGATGAAAGTGAAATGCAGACGCGCTCGGAGCACGATTTTGAAGGGTGTTCCGGAAGAGAGCGGAACAACTCCGTGGGTATCCATTCTTCCTGATATAAGAACGGCTATCTTTGTCAACTACCTCAGTTCAGCTCCAACCATCATTGTTCTTGAATGATGCTGTTTTTAATCACGGTGAGTATCGTATTAGTCGTCGCGTGTTGTATTTTTCTTATTTTTCCGGGTTCTACCTAAATCAGTTGGAAGTTATCTTTTGGTTTAAATTATTTTCAGGTGTCAAATTGTGAAGCGGATGTGTTGTGTGCTTAGTTAAATCAATAGGGGAGAAGACAAAAATCAATAGTGAATTTTTTTTAAACCGTGGTACCGACTTGTCGTTGACTGCAAAATTAATATTGAAGAATGGTATTCGTTTAGTTTCGCATTTGTTGAAAGCCAAATTTCATATGTGTCGTAGTTTTTTAGTTTCCAAATAGTCTTTTTCCTGAAATGAATATGAAAAAATTATGAAGTGCACAGACGTGAGTCAACAGTTTTTGCGCAAATTCGTTACCAAAATGTCATCTTTTCACGTATTGACCCCGCCAAAGTTACCTCTACTTTCTTATGGAAACATTTGGCGATCTTTTTTGCGCGCATGTTCTAGGAGAACAGTGTGCTATCGTTTTATCCACATGTCTGTAATTTTCGAATTTTGAGTCGAAAATAGTCCCAAACAACTAGGTTGGACTCACTGATAACAAATACGGTGTCGAAATCCATTCTGTCCGTCTGCTGGCCGTGTACAGATAACTTTCGAACGGAGCAATCTAGCGACTTGCAACTTTCAGGATAGTTCGCGCATCGGAATGCCGCGGCTGAGTTCGTTAATGGGACGAATCGGCCGAATGGTTTCGGAGTTATGGCCATTTGAAATTTTGAGGTTATTTCCCTGATTTTTCAGGTACCAGTGAAGTGATTGGACTGAAACTTGGCAGTTAGTTGAAGCATAACGACGCGCAACTGTATGCGGAATTTTTTGGGATCATATGGTCACTTATTAAAAAAAAGACCTCTTCAAAATTTTTTTTGGAAAAAATGTGCCAAATTTTAATCCAATACGGCTATTAGTTTTGGAGATATTGCATAAAATATGTAAATTTCGTGGTTTTCTTCTCGATGTCGTTGTTATTTTCGTTATAACTCAAGAAATAGTTATTCAATGATGATGAAACTTCGAAGCTGGTCTGAAGATGCTGAAGGACAACTTTGTGCAGAATTTTGTGATGATCGAGACAATTTTTTTCAACTATTCGATATCCTGGGATTTCTTATTATACTATCCTCATTCAATTCTGTATGAACCTTCGAGCTGTCATTTTTTGATGGAGTACTGGATTTCAATTCGATCTAATCTGTATTTTCGTATCTGCGGAATCATTGGGTGGATTTTACCCATTCACGAATTAGGCCTTCGTAATTAAGGTACAAACCTTCTCTACAGATATCAAGTTTCTAAGTTGTTTCTTACGGCCGACCGTAAACACAATCACTTCCGGAAGAAACGACTTACGAACTCGATATTTGTAGAGAAGGTTTGGGGCTTAATTGCGAAGGTCGAATTCGTGAATAGGTAAAATCCGCCCAATGATTCCGTAGATATACTCATTCAAAATTTTATTTTTTCAATATTTTCAAGAATACAGATTAGATCGAATTGAAATCCAGTACTTTATCGTAGAAAACGTTGAAAAGCACTGCCCTGAAGGCTTTTGCGCACATGTTCAAATTCGTTGCCAAAACGGACATCTCCATTGAACATGGGCGCAAAAGCTGCTGCCTTCATGGCAGTGCTTTTCTAGGTTTTTTTCATATGGCTCTCATGAAATTCTGTATGAATCTTCAAGCTATTTTTCAATCAAGTAATAGATCTCAGTTCTATCCAATCTGTGTTTTTGGAGACATTGGCAGAGTTACATTCTGCACGGGTATATCTACGGAACCATTGGGCAGATATTTCCCACTCGCGAATTCAACCTTTGTATTCAAGCGCTAAATTTACACAACAAACTTTTCACAGGAATTTTGTAAGCACAATAACTAAGGAACTTGATAATATATTTGTTGAGTGAGTTTGGACTCAAATTACAAAGGCCGAATTCCTAAAATCCACCCAATGATTCTGCAGATATACCCATTCAAAATTTTATTTTGCCAATATTTCCAAATATACAGATTGTATCGAATTGAATTCTATATTTGATTGGACAATTATATAGCAAGGAGATTCATGCGGAATTTCATGACAATAGGAAAAGAAGAACGCCAAATCTTACCATCAGGAGGTATTGGTGCCTTTGGCGTGGCCAATACTGGAAGAGATGACCGCTTTCACAACTACTTTGAATGACACCATCATCACGAAATGATAAAATTTTGTATGGGAATGGTATATCTACGGAATCATTGGGCAGATTTTACCCACTCACGAATTCGACCTTTGTAATTTTGTATTTTTTTTGTATTTTTTCCGAATATCCTAGGCTTCAACGAAACCCCTCAGAAGCTTAAAGCTTGTGCGAGTTAGGATACCGGGTGTGTTCTGTGTAGGCATTGTTACTAATTCCTTGCGCCACTGTTGATTGTTTACCCAACAGCGAATGGTTGGACGGTCCCCTAAAAACGGGAAAAGTTATTTCCCGGCCAAGGGCTTGAACCCCAGACCTTACGATCATGGGGCTTGCACTCTAACCACTGAGCCCCAAACCTACTCAACCTAACGGCCTATCGTAAACACAATAATTTCTGAAAGAAACAACTTGGAAACTCGATATTTTTAAAGTGGTGCTTAATTACAAAGGCCGAGTTCTTGAATGGGTGAAATTCAATGATTCCGTAGCTACACCCGTTCAAAATGTAATATTCCCAATATTTTCAGAAATATAGATAAGATCGAATTGGAAAAAATGATAGCTCGAAGGTTCATACAGAATGTCGTGAGGATAATATGATCAAAAGATCGCTGAATATCGATTTTGAGCAAAAAGAAATCGATTTTTTTTCAAATTGTTCCAATGACACGGTCATCACGAAATTCTGCACAAAGTTGTTCACCAGCACGAAATTTGCAGATTTCTTCCCAAGATCTCCGAGAATTATTGACGTATCGAACTGGAATATATGGGTATTTTTTTGAATATGAAAAATAGTTTCCGAAGAAAAAAATTCTGAATTTTTTTTTAAAATTTAATGAACAAACGATTAGAAAAAATCCCCAAAAACTTGCGCCTCGTTCTGATTCAACTAACTGCTTAGTTTCAATCTAATCGCTTCAGTAGTTTCTGAAATTCAAGGGAAATAAACACAAAATTTCAAATGGCTACTTACCCCGAAAGTTGATAGCTTGCTCCGTTCGACAGTTATCGTGTCCACTGCCAGACGGACAGAATCGATTTCGACACTGGATTCTTCATCAGTGAGTCCAACCTAGTCGTTTGAAACCAAGTTCGGCTAAACTTCGAGAATTATAGAATGAATTTGAAGAATGAAATTAAATGAATAGGATTTTCTAGAATACGCAAATTCCGACCGCTTACGTCAAGGTAATTTGAGACCCCGAGATGAATCTACATTTTATGAATGATCTCACGAGTCTGAATTTTTCAGATGAATTTTAATTTACAATTCATAAAGTGAGTTGGTGGATTTTCTTCTGAATATTATTTTATCATTGTTGTGTGTCTCTGTGATGCTCATTGTTTTTTTTCGTAATTTGCATTTTTCATTATTTTGTTGCACTGTTGGTTCTTGAATTTGGTAACTTGATGCTTGAAATATTTGAATCTATATATTGTTCTTACCAGTGTTCAAATTTCAGCCTGAAGAAGAAAAGAATTTTTCTCGAATCGTTGCTGTGTGAATGAATTTCAAATAAACTGTGCCTTAAGTTGGGATTATTTCCCATATCCATCTTTTTTTTTTTTCTGGTTATCTCTTTTCTGTTTGAGTCTCTCTCAGGTCTTGATGATCTTGCAGATTGAATGGTTTCTTCCTCGTACCCATCCTGCAATATGCCTCAGTGCCTAAGATGTAATAGATCTCTCACCAACACAAAAAGTGTAAAGTGAAATTTTGCACGAACATTCACAAGAATTTTTTCCACGAAGTATGAGATTTCAATGCGATCGGATGTGTCTTTTTTTGCGCGCATGTTCTAGGGGAACAGCGTGCTATCGTTTTGTCCAAATGCCTGTAATTTTCGATGATTGAGCGGAAAATGGTCTCAAACGACTAGATTGGACTCACTGATGATGAATCCGGTGTCAAAATCGATTTTGTCCGGCCGAACGTGGACACGATAACTGTTTGAAACTTTTAGGGTAGGTCGCGCATTGGAATGCCGCGGCGAAGTTGGTTAATGGGCCAAATCGGTCGAATAGTTTCGGAGTTATGGCTACTTAAAATTTTGAATTTATTTATTTTTTATTTCAGAAATTACTCGAGTGATTGGATTCAAACTTGACAGTTAGGTGGAGTATAACAACGCGCAACTTTGAGCCAAATTTTTTCAGGATCATACTGTCAGTAATTAAAAAAAAAATTTTAATTTTTTTCATAATTTTTTCCAAAAAAATTTTTTTTTTGAAAATGGTTTATTATATCCAGAAAAAAATTACATTTGGACTTTGAGCTTCATATTTCATAGCAGTGTAACAAATTTCGGTATAACTCGAGAAATACTGATTCAATCATGATAAAACTTCGCAGCTAGTTTGAAGATGCTGAAAGACAACTGTATGCAAAATTTCGTGATGATCGTGTCATTAAAACAATTTGAAAAAAAATTTCTGTGATTTTCTTATCATATCATCCTCATTAAATTCTGTATGAACCTTTGAACTGTAATTTTTCGATGAAGTGCTGGATTTCAATTAGATCTGATCTGTATTTTTGGAAATATTGGGAAAATAAAATTTTGAATGGTCATATCTGCGGAATCATTGGGCGACCGACTGCGTGAACACAATTACTCCCGAAAGAAACGACTTAGAAACTCGATGTTTGTAGAGAAGGTTTGGGGCTTAATTACGAAGGTCGAATTCGTGAATGGGTAAAATGCGCCCGATGATTTCGTAGATATATCCATTCAAAATTTTATTTTTCCAATATTTCCAAAAATACAGATTGGATCGAATTGAAATCCAGTAATTTATCGAAAAAAAATCTAGAAAAGCACTACCGTGAAGGCAGCAGCTTTCGCGCGCAAGTTCAGATTCGTTGCCGAAGCGGTCATCTACATTGAACATGAGCGCAAAAGCTGCTGCCTCTTCTAGATTTTTTATACACCGAGCAAAGCTCGGTAGTCCAGGTATTCTCAGATCTACTTGGAAATAATCTTTTCGTACTTTTATATATATTTCTTTGATATGTTCAACATAATCAAATGATTAACAGATTTATTTCGTTATAGGTAACACTTTTCACCTCATTTTATCCAGTGGTTTATCCTGAATACCACAATGGTTATGGACAACAACATCTCCAAACAGTACCTGAAATCGAAGCATATGGAAAAATAGAGTACCCCCATTTCGATATAATCGATCTTGGATCCTACCAAAAGGGTGATATACCACCCAAAACCATACACCTCACGAAAAAAATTGTTATAACGCAACCGAAGCCATATCCAGTCAAAGTTCCGCATCCAGTACCATACCCTGTACCTCACAAAGTACCATACCCAGTTGTTCATAAAGAGCTTGTAAAAGTTCCACAACCAGTTCCATACCCTGTAACCAAAACTGTAGAGGTACCAGTAGAAGTACCTAAGCCATATCCTGTACCGGTACACGAGTTCAAAGAATCAGGTGGTGGCCAGATAAGCTATGGTGGCGATCAAAACGAAGGTGATCAAGGAGGAAACTATGCTCAGTTCAGTCAAGATTCAGGAAATCAGCAGGACTATGGAAATCAAGACTCTTACAATAAGGAACCAATCACGTATGGTGTTCCGCATCAAGAGCCGGGTCGACCCTTAGGTCTTGCAGAGTACCAGAATCAAGACCAAAACAATCAAGTTAATTACCAGGTGAACCATGATGGAGGATATTCTGGTCATTCAGAAGAGGCTCAGCATGACCAGTCTGTAAATTATGCAGCTTTACTGATTCCCGTACAGAATCAAAACCACGAAGGGCAGAACTTACACCATGAATACCCACAGACTGAAAACCAATGATTCAATTGTGAAAAAATATGACTGTTGTTATTGTATATATGTTGTTGAATAAATTTGTTTTTAAGTTATTTAAATTAATAATAATTACTATAATAATAATTTACTTAGCAAGTGAACGATATAGAACACAAAGCCTACAGACGTATCATAGCCCTACAGTGTGGCGTAAATACGTAAAAAATAGAATGCATATATACGGTGAAACCATTGTTTACAGGGTGTCTACTTTAAAAAGTGCCAATTTTGAATAAATTTGTTTTTAAGTTAAATTAGTAATAATTACTATAATAATAATTTACTTAGCAAGTGAACGATATAGAACACAAAGCCTACAGACGTATCATAGCCCTACAGTGTGGCGTAAATACGTAAAAAATAGAATGCATATATACGGTGAAACCATTGTTTACAGGGTGTCTACTTTAAAAAGTGCCAAATTTCAATGACATATGTCACATAACACATGGTCGAAATATTGACGGTAATTCTTCAATTCAACATTTGGTGTTTTCATGAAACATCTCAATTTTTTCATAAAATCAATAACTTTCCAGTTATCCTTGTAGCCTCATCAAATTTGATTACATATCTCAAAAGAGCATGAAATTGGCTATAACACAAGAATTTTTTTGTGTCAAAAAATTCCTTACTGCGAGCATGGTAGGCAGATAATCATAAAGGTTGTTAGGTGAAAATTATCAGTCATATTTTTCCAATAGATTTATCGATGGGAAATGAATAATTATGAACATGTTTTCTCTTCAGCAAAAACTACCCCATGTAGTGATCTTTCGAATCAATTTTTGTACTAGCTGTTTCTTTTCAGCCTCAATATCATGGCTAACATGATAACAACAAAAAAAACGAAACATTTTGAAGCGTGATTGGCCCTAGTTTAAAGTTTCTTGTGACTGAATATCAAAGTAACAATTGGAATTCTACCCGCAAAATAGGGTTGTCATTGGCAACAAACTTCTTATCTAAAATCTGACAGTTTCTGTCGTTTAATTATCTTGAGTAGAAGCGGCAATTCTTGAATTCAACGAATCGAACTCAATTCTCATCATCTAAGACTTAATCGAAAAAAAATGCCTATTTTTAAAAACTTTGAATACCATGATATGCTGTTTATTTATGGTTTTGCAAATGGATGGCTGCCCAGCTCATAATAGCCGGAGAACAATGGATTGGAAGGTACGGTCCAGTAAGATGCTACCAAGGAGCTCTGATCTTACTCCTTTAGATTTTTATGTCTGGAACACACAAAAAAAAGTCTATCAATAAGAGTTTAAACTCGAGATGATCTGATAAATAGAATCAAATTGTGCTGTGTAGAAATTGGTCAGAAACGTTTTGAACTACGCAGGGTTGTAGATTCAGTAAGAAAACGATGTGTGAAATGTATTGAACAAGGCGGTAGACATTTTGAACATTTGCTATGAGTTAATTGTTTAGTTATTTATAGCGAGTTTTTTCAGCATTTTGTCCGCTCTCCTAACTTCTTTTTTATAATATGTATTAACAAAATTTAGTTCATTCGTTTGACTCGATAGATGAATTAACAGTTCTAGTGAGAGTAACTCCAATTATCAATCAGAAAAAACAACTGATTCAATCATGAGAGCTTCAAAATGGAAGAAAATCAGGTTTGAATAATTTCTTATTTCTCGTTGTTATCATGTTAGCCATGATATTGAGGCTGAAAAGAAACAGCTAGTACAAAAGTTGATATGTCATTCGAAAGATCAGTAAATGGGGTAGTTTTTGCTGTAGAGAAAACATGTTCATAATTATTCATTTTTCATCGATAAATCTATTGGAAAAATATGATCGATAATTTTCACCTAAGAACCTTTATGTTTATCTGCTTACCACGCCTGCAGTAAGGAATTTTTGACACAAAAATTTTTGTGCTATAGCCAATTTCATTCTTTTTTTGAGACATGAAATCAAATTTGATGAGGCTACAGGGATAACTGGAGAGTGATTAATTTTATGAAAAAAATAGAGATATTTCGTAAAAACACGAAATGTTGAATTGAAGAATTACCGTCAATATTTCGACCATGTGTTATATGACATTTTTTGTTGAAAATCACATGTACATAGAATCTTGCCTTAAAGTTTGGGACATTTCAAAGTAGACACCCTATATAGTGGTATTCATATAGACGAAAATGAATAACATATTATAAGAAAAAAGAATCTCGATTTTGGAGAAAGTCATGATGCAGTCAACTGTATTCCTCAATATTCTTTCGTTTTCGAGTTCTTAGCGAGGATCTCTATTATTTGAACATTTCAATTTTGATCAGTTTCTGTTTGAACACTGAAAATAATTTTGTTCATTATATCAATGAACATCGTTTAACGACATCAATGCATTGTAGCAATGGACGTTTCATTCTATTTATGTACAATTCATCAAATTTATGTTATTAGTTGTTGGTCGCATTCATTGAATGAATGAGAGATCATTCATCCCATCTTTTCAGTCTGTGCTAGGCCACTAAGACCATCGGCACATCGAAGATTTCATTTTTGTCATAAGACTTTCTTTTAACCATCATCTAGACACTTCACAACATCCATGACCTAGCAGGGATTCGCACCCAGTACCTTCAGCACCCAATCAACGTTTCAGCCAACTAGATTACCGAGGTAATCATTCATCAAATCTCGATTACGATGTTTTCATCGTGTGATGATCAATTAGATGAAGATTGTTTTCATTTGATGAATCCAGTTCATAGAATAAAAAAATATTCATTGTCACATAGGAACGTAGATTCGCTGAGTTGGTTGTTCTCAAAAATGGATGAATCTGTTTGTTAAACAATGATATTTTTCATCATAACGATGAACTATTTTATCTAACCAATGAATTTGTTCATTAAAAATGTTCCCTTGCCTACATTTTTTACCTTAGTGATTCGAAAGTTGAGAGTCGGCGTTTTTATCGTCCAGACTTGAATGCTTGAAACAATAAGGCTGTAGTAAAAATCCATTTGTTTAATTCCAATATATCGTTTTATTTTATTTTTGTGTTAATATGTTATTATTGTTCCAAAAATGAGGTTATAAGATAAGTAAACCATATTTTCAATCATTCCACCATTTCTGGGATATGATAAGACCCTTGTACGATATTGAAGTATAAAGTGAATAAATTTTCGAAATTCTCGGAGTCTGTCGGTTCGAAAACTCCTGTTACTGTTGATACTCTTTCAAGACATCGGTTATCCATTGATGAAAGTGATTCTTATATAAAGGAAAAGAAGCACAGACATTTCGTATTCGAGAAGTTTAGGAGGAAGTGAGTATATTCGATTATCTATATGGAAGTCGAAATAATTCTATTATTTGATAAATTATCATGAATTCCATAAGGTTCATATAATTCCTCACCGGAAAATTCTGGGAGGGGCTCAGTGTATCATTTAGAATATCGGTAGAACTTATCAATTCATTTCAGATGAATCTGTCCGAACAAAGTCCTCAACAGGATGGAAGATTTCAGATCATTGCGAGATGCACATCGAAAGATTCACACAGCAGTCATTTTGTCCCCGAAGACTTCCTACCGGGGAAACATTTACTGAGGAAGGAATTAATCCAACCATTCTGAAATTATATAGCCAGAATAATATTATCGACAATTTCGATGGTATTGTAACGTTTTCTTGGTTTTCAAAACGTTTAGAATATTCAAACTATTTATTTACACTTATTTACACACTACTGTTCCAATAACTAAACAACTATTTCTATCAAAGTCTGTTCACAATTTATATCCACACTAATTTATTTTCACTGAACTCTTTCCGCTACGAATCACTCTGCTGAATTGGTCCCTGTGCTGCTCCGCGCCTACCCTTTTATCACGTGTGGAATTTCCAGCAGTTGCGAGAAGATTCGAGAAAGAGGCGGGTGACTCATAGACCTCTGGGGCGTTCTGCAACATTCTAGAATAGACAGGGCCGTACTCGTCACACTGTCCCCTCCTTAAGCCTGTTCTGTCCCAGAACAGATTCCATGAATTCCTCAGAGGACCGTGGTGAAATCTGCAATCGTTACCGTTTCTACAGTAGCCCCTCTGATGGAAGTTGCAATCTACGGTTTTGCTGGGCTTTCCGTTTTGCTTTGGGTTGAAATGGCATACCAAAATCTCTATACCTGTCTTCTGAAACACAACTTCCAGCATACTTCGCACAACCCGCCAATTCAGTTGATCCAGTCCACAACCTAGTTTGGGGACAGCTAATTTCCCAATCCCAAAGCATTGAAGGTCTTCTTTCAAGCCATGCAGTGCTGTCCATAAATTATGGTAGGTGGGCTTCTGATATGAGTACTGTTTGGTGACTACGTAATAAATGAATCGACGCTCTGATTTCAGTCTCAGGCATTTTCCGATTCTGGGCTGCTGTCTCATCAGTTCCTCTTGACGTCCAAATTTATTTCTGAATACTCTTGCTATTCCCCTACTCATCCTTAGATCCGCTGCTACACAATGAGCAAGAGAGTATTTCTCGGGAACTTTAAACAGGTCTTGATGAACTTCCTTTGTGACGCCAAACCGTGCAACTCGTGTACCCCCATAACTATTCATGAATTCCTGAAAATCTTCACTTTCCTTCGCCGGAACTTCGATGAAACGTACTTCTTCTTCGTCATCCTGTGTTGACGCGTACGGAGCCAATCGATTGAAATGGACGACCTTCGGTTTTCCTCTAGGAAGCTTCCGTATCCGGTAAACTACATCATTTATCCTTTTCATGACTTCATACGGCCCTTCCCACTGTCTCTGCAGCGTCGGTGAAAATCGTCTTTTTCTTTGAGGGTTATACAACCACACCAGATCTCCTGCGGTGAACCCTCCTTCAATGGCCTTGATGTCATAGCGCATTTTCATCCGATCACTTGCTAGCTGCATTTGATTGCGCACCTTGTCATGAATGTAATCTAGCTTACTCCTCAATTTACTGACGTAGTCCTCCCCGGCTACATCTTCTCCAGGCTTACAACCAAATTCTAGGTCACAAGGTAGTCTAATTTCTCGACCGAACATTATATTGGCTGGAGTTTCCTTGGTAGACTCTTGAACCGAAGATCTATATGCCATGGTAAATAGATGCAAATATTTGTCCCAGTCCCTCTGGTGATCGGAGACTACTTTGGCAAGATGTTTTCCCATGGTCCTAATCATTCGTTCTACCATGCCATCTGATTGGGGATGTAGAGCTGTTGTCCTTGTTTTATTAATCCCGAATTTTCTACAAACTTCTTGGAATAATGTCGACTCGAAATTTCTTCCTTGATCACAATGTAGCTCTAGGGGTATTCCAAATCTGCAGAAGAATTCTTTGCCCAATTTATCGGCAACCGTACTCGCCTCTTGATTAGGAATACCGTACGCTTCCACCCATTTGGTAAAATTGCTACCAAAATGTACTTGTTTCCGTGATCTGTTTCGGGAAAGGGACCCGCGATGTCGATAGCTACTCGTTCCATGGGAGATCCAACGTTATATTGCTTCATTGGAGCCTTTCCTTTACCATAAGGGCCGTTAGCTGCAGCACAAGCTTTACATCTCCTACACCAGTCTTTAACGTCTTTCTTACAGTTTATCCAATAAAACCGCTGCCTGACTTTCTCTAGCGTCTTAGTAATCCCAAAATGTCCACCTGAAGTTCCATTATGTAATCTGGTCAAAACGTCTGTCACTCGACTCTTCGGCACAATCAACTGGAGCCTCTGTTCAGATCCATCGTCACTCTCCCAACAACGCTTCAGAAGACTTTTATCGATCTTCAACGTTTCCCATTGTGCCCAATACGACTTAACATTTTGACTCAGCCTGGATACTTCTTCCCAAGTAGGTTGTCTACCACTTTTCTTCCAACTCAGGATTACTTTCAAGTCTGGATCTTCTTCTTGTGCCCGTTGGATTTCTTGAGGTAGCCAGTCATCTTCAATTACTGTGGTCCGTCTCACATCGGCCACACGTGAGCAATGGCTGTTATTCTCGGGGCATGATCTTCTTGATAAAACATCTACATCTTCCTTGATCTTGTTCAAGGCAACTGTGCTCATCACTTCAGGGGCATTTTTAGCTTGCGTCGGTTTATGCCCCTTATCACCGACCCTTTTCAATTTCCCTGCTGTGGCTCTTTTTCTGCTTTTAATATGCCCACTTTCCTTACAGTACCAGCGCACAGCATCCTCTTTCTTCGTACACAATAACCTGTTGATTTCTTCTCTAATGATTTCCTCAACAGATTTGTCTATTTCTTGGTCTTGTCTCACACGAAATTGTCCTCTACGCGACGCCAGCTTCGCTGCCTCGAATTCTAAAGCCTGGGCTAAAGCATCATCTATGGTTTTAGGTCGTGCAAGTCCCAGAACTTGTTGAGTCTCACCGTCCTTGATTCCGTCTACAAAAGTTTGGATTGATAGCAGTTCAATGAAGCTGTCTAGAGCCGTTGGGTAAGCCAGCCTAACTAACCTAGCCACATCTGCTTCAAACTCCTGGAGATTTTCTCCTGTTTTCTGCACGCGGTTCTTGATTTGGGCATGATAAACTTGTTGTAAATGGGCATCACCATATCTCATCTGAAGTTTCGATGTTAGAACTTCATAACAGGCCTGTTGGCTCTTCGGAATCGTTTGCAGAATGTTGAGTGCCTCTCCTCGTATAGCTATTATCAATACTGTGGCTTTTTAATTATCGCTCCAACTGTTTGCCAGCGCAGCAGCTTCAAATTGTTTTTGATATGTCGACCATGGGACTTTTCCATCAAATGTCGGAGGCTTGATTTTCATTTTTCCACTTTCGCCGTTATTTTCCATTTTCATGTTGCTATAGGGTGATGAAGCCGGATAATCTTTTCCCATTGACATTCTTTTCAGGGACTCTATTATTTTAGAATGTTGTTCAATTAATCCTGTTATTTCTTCGAATTTTCCGCTAACTTCATAACTTACATAAACTTCGTCAAATTTCTCGTCAACTTTATCGAATTTTCCTTTCATGGTTTACATTTTCTCATCCAATTTACTTGCAAATTGACTCACCAATTCATTGCTTTTCTGAGAATTGTCTTCCATCTTCTGGGAATTTTCTTCTGTCTTGTTTTCCAGTTTATCCATTTTCTCATTAATTTTCTGAGAATTCTCTTCCATTTTCCGAGAATTTTCTTCCATTTTCCGAGAATTTTCTTCCATTTTCTCATTCATTTTACTCAAAAATTCCATTATCGCCTGAGTCTCCATTGCGTTCTGAAGTCTTGTAGTCACTGGCATAAATTCGAATCAATAGAATTTATGTACTTAATTCGAGCGATGTCGAACCGCACACCTGACACCAATGTAACGTTTTCTTAGTTTATCAAAACGTTTAGAATATTCAAACTATTTATTTACACTTATTTACAAACTACTGTTCCAATAACTAAACAACTATTTCTATCAAAGTCTGTTCACAATTTATATCCACACTAATTTATTTTCACTGAACTCTTTCCGCTACGAATCACTCTGCTGAATTGGTCCCTGTGCTGCTCCGCGCCTACCCTTTTATCACGTGTGGAATTTCCAGCAGTTGCGAGAAGATTCGAGAAAGAGGCGGGTGACTCATAGACCTCTGGGGCGTTCTGCAACATTCTAGAATAGACAGGTCCGTACTCGTCACAGTATCATATACAAATCGGCCTGACTATCAGGCAAGGCTGTTTGGGCTAACCACCTTCGAGGTGCGACCTGCCAGGGGCGACATGATAGTTGCTTATAGAACAACAAATGGATTCTTTGGTGTAGACCTCAACCATTTATTCGTCTTCAACCAGAACAGACTTCGAGGGCACGGTTATAAACTGGCCAAGGAGCCTTTTCGTACCACCTGCCGGAACTTTTTGACGAACAGAGTCTTTGATGCTTGGAATCCGGGGAAGGTGGTGAATGCTACTACAGTCAACATGTTCAAGAATAACTACGATCAATGGAGAAGAGGTGTTAGTGTTTAGCTCTTTACATAAGTGTTTTCAGTTTATATTAGCAGAACACTTTTTTTACTGTATTGAGTGCATATATTACCTCCACTCTTATTGTAGTTTAATAATAATAATAATAAATGTCCGGGAAACAGGGCGGTAGCTAGGGTACGGTAAGGTAGGGCAATGCTCTACCTTGAAACACTATTGCCCTACCTCAAAAAGCAAAAGCTGAATATTAAAAAAAAATCATGAGGTCAATGATAGGTTTCACTGCCCTACCTTCAATTTCAATTGTCCTACCTCTAAGTCAACTGTAGCTACGGCCCTGCCGGGAAATCAAAGAATCCCAAAGGTTATCTAGAATAGTACAGGACCGACTTCTCAGATATTTTGATCATATACAGAAAAGAGACGAGGACAATCTGGAACGTCTAATGGTCCAGGGACAGGTAGGAGGAACAAGGCCCAGAGGTATGTCTCCAACACGGTGGACCGACCAAATAAAAGCATCCACTGCCTTAACAACAAATCAGGCTGCATCTGGCGCCTTCTTCAACCGAGAAAAATGGCGAGAAATAGCCGCGGAACCAAATGATTGAATCTATTATCCCGACTCCTCTGTTTACAGAAAAGCGAAGAAATAGAAGAAGAAGAAGAAGAAGCTTCACAAATGCAATTATGTGTTGCCATCTGAAGATATATGTTTCATATTTTCGATTTAAATTTTCTTGAGTGGAGTTCTTATTGCTTTGGAATATCATAGAAATATTTTTTTAGACCATAATCAAAATCATCCATGAAAGTATAATATGTATTGTGTGAAATCTTCATAAGATAAATAAAATACGAAAGAATCGAACACACTTGACTAGTGCACTAACTATGAACACCCTTTAATTACTTCGAAGACTCAATAAAAATTTGCAAACTGTAGCATTCATTTCGTGTGCAGGGACAAGTTGTCTTTCAATTGAGGTATAACTCTCCCTCTGTTCCCTTTTAAGAATTTGGGGATGATAACCCCTGAACCTAGGGTTCAGGAGATCTGGCTCACAATTGTGCTCAAAAATGTCCCCCTCTGAATGAAAATTGACCTGTTTTGGCATTTTCTATCGAAATATCCCTGTCGTGACATAATTGGCCTGGCAAGTTTTCAACTTTATATACCTTGTATACAGAATGTCATGATAATTTTGTATAAGGGAGAAAAATCAATTAATAGTTTTGAATAGTAGGTATGTTACAAACAGGGAGAAAATTATGTAAAGAGAAAGTGATCAAAATCGATGGAGTAGAGTTTAAATCAAAGTGAATAAGATCAATTGGGAACAGAGCACAAAGGCACACAAAAATTGTCTTTATAAATTAACTGCATAACTGTAATTTACTTCAGGTAAAAAGTCCCGACTCTACATTCATCAGGGCGATATAAATAACAGAGGAGGTAACTGTGCCTACTTTAAGTATCATGGCTGCTCTGACGACCTGCATAAGTGGTTGAATGGAAGCGGAAACGCTAGAGATTTTCGCAAATCCTGCAAACTGATATCAGCTTCAGCCTTGTTTTGTATGGATGGTGTCAAGAGGATTGGGTTTCGTAACCCGAATCAGAAAAGCATGATAAGAAATACACTTAACCATGTTGAAATACAGAGCTGGATCTAGGATTTCAGCGCCCGTGGCAAGTTATCGAAATGCGCCCTTTTCAATTTTTTTTTCAATGACTACATACTTTTCATGAATGATAGTATTTATTATATTGCTAAGATATTTTACTATTATTATAGTCTTTCGAGAACGAGCATTAGATTCTTAGGTATATCAAACAATAATCAATTTCAAGCGATGGACCAAATGCTCTGGTTATAGTTTCGGTTATCCACATTGACAGATAATCCTTTGCCTATATGTCAGTTTGGATAACCGTTACACACCCAAGATGAAAAAATATGGTGTGCTCATCTGAAAAAAGAGTGGCATTAGAGGATTGAAATACAAGGAAATATATATTATGTGAAAAAGTGAAAAAAAGTGACGTCATCATTGGTAAACACGATCACAGATGAGCAGATCAGCACACCATGTTTTACTTACATCAAGATACTGATACACACCTATTATACACTGCTTGATTAATGACTGTCATTTTCCTTCAACAAGAGCCATGGAAATATATTTATTATTCAAAGGTCGTGGTCAAATTTTCAATTTTCATCGATTTCGAGAGATGGACCCATGATGTAAGCAAAATATGGTATGCTCATCTGAAAAAAAAATTACGTCAGCAAGATTAAAATACAAGGAAATATATATTCTGTGCTTTGAATTTGAACCAAAAAAGTGACGTCATCATTCGTAAATACGATCACAAATGAGCAGATGAGCACACCATGTTTTGCTTACATCATGGATGGACCGAAAGCTCCGGTTATAGTTACGGTTATCCAAACTGACATATAGGCAAAAGATAATCTTTCAATGTGGATAACCGTAACTATAACCGAAGCTTTCGGTCCAGCGCTTGAAATCGATTTTTGACTATCGATTTTTGACTATAGTTGACCCGAAATTCAAAGAATTTTAGGATTCAGTCACTTGATACAACTCTAAAAAGATAATGTTAAGGTGAAGGCAATCTTGAAATGACCCTTCTTTTTCGCATTCTATATGCATCTCTGAAAAATAGTGTTTCTAATTGAGAATCTTGGCAAATCTGCAAATCTGAATTCTTTGAAAGATTCTTAATACTTCATCAACAAACGTTCAAATCATCGAACATCTTCGAATTTTTGTACATCGTAGACTTTGAAGATTCGCATTTCTCAGGAAAAAACTTCAGTTTGACATTGAAAGCAGAATGGCACTGAAACTCTGGACTTGGATCTTTGAAAAACGAGGTCATCTGGTCATCCTATATACCAAAAACTAATCAGTGCCTATGAGGCTCAGCGCTCCTCTAAGAGGAGGTGAGAAAGATTGTTTTCTGGTTCAATGAGGTGCCAACCTCATTTCCAGTATTCCAGTTGCTAACAGTGCGGTGCATCTGCAAGTTATTTTTTTGGAAATATATCAAATTCATGTCCGAAGAAAATGCTTGTTTTGATTAAGATTTGACTGATCGACTGAACGAAGCTCAGAAAAAATAACAAAAACATTTTTCTTCATCAGCAGATTTTTGCGCGCATGTTCTAGGGGAACGGCGTGCTATCGTTTTGTCCGAATGTCTGTAATTTTCGAAATTTCAGCCAAAAAAGGTCTCAAACCACTAGGTTGGACCCACTTATGACGAATCTGGTGTCAAAATCGATTCTGTCCAGCCGAGCGGGCGTATGCACGATAACGCGTGTACGGAGGATTCAAAACAACTATGAAATTTTAGAGTTGGTTGCATTTTGAAATGCGAAGCAGGTGGGTGGGAACTGTGCTGATCTTGAAAACAGGCGATCCCAGCATTTAGAGAGAGATGTTACACACTTCCCTCTTTCTATGAAATTTTCGAACGTCGACATAACATTCTTAACCTGTAATTCAAAAGTGTACTGAAATACCGTAATGTGGAAAAACTTGTTTCGCTTAATCGAAACCAAAATTTATGTTCAATGATGACTTATGAAGAAGGTAAATTTACTAGTGAATTCACTTCAAGCATTAATTATCCTATTGAATTTCGGATTATAAGCAAGTCAGCGACTATTCAGATTGTAATTAGATCCATTATGGACTAAGATGCCAAAAATCAGTTTCAATTTTCTGTTTGGAAGCTCAGCTCGATAATGATTGAATTTGAAAAGTTCTACTACAAATATATGACGTATGTTGAGACCAATATTATCATTTGCACATTTCACTAATATTTGTGAACAAACAGGATTTAATTGGATTGGAATTATTTGTGTTAGAGAGCTAGCTCCTTTATAATTTAACGGCATCAAGAAGTGTTTATAATGTTTCATTGAAGAAAAAAATCAGTAATTTCAGAACGGGTCAACAAGTATATGTTTTGTGATAACTAGACGTTTCAATTTTTCAGTTTCATATCCCATATAAAATGAATTCTTAATATCAATAGTTATTGCAGTAAAATTTCCGTATATTCTTTGACTGTGTGATCTCTGTTCATTGAAGTAAAGTATTATATTTTGGATTAATGATAATTCAATTAACCCATCTGAGTAGATAATCCAATCATAATAGATAAGCATTCTGTAGCGAATATGTGAGATATGTTTGAGATAGTAAATTTTCAAATAATATGTTCGTTTCTTTTATAGCAGACAATAAAAATTTCAATAGTTTTATGAAGTTACCTGCACGAATATTCGAATCGCTGTTGTTTTTCCCTCCACGACCCAAAAAAATCTAGAAAAGCACTGACATGAGGTCAGGAGCTTTTACGCGCTTGTTCAAATTCTAACGATTAGATCAACACGAAATTTTGGACCTAGTTGCGCGTTGGTAATCTCCACCTGATTACAAATTTTCAATCTGATTGCATTTGTACTTCTTGAGATATTGCGGAAATATCGTTAAATTACCAAATAACAACGAAATTTGGCATATTTTTTCCCCTTATATCTTCGAAAGTTGATATCGGATCGAATTGAAATTTGAAACATTGTTGTTAAATAGTGACTCCAACGTTTGTGCCAAATTCCATTGGAATCTATTCAATATTTTCAGAGAAAAAAATTTTTCATCGAAAAATTAAAAAATTTTCGAATACATTTTTTTAAAACTTTTCTGACGATTGGATTCACACGAAATTTTGCCCTAAGTTGCGCGTTGGTATTCCAAAACTGTTCACGAAGTTTCAATTTTATCGAGTCAAGATATCGAGGAATTAACCTAAAAATTTCAAATGAGCCGAAACTATCCAACCGATTCTGCCCATTAACGAACCTAATCTGACAATTTCAAGTCGCTAATTATTTTCTTTCGAAAGTTAGAGCACATACGGTTGGTCGCACGGACGGACAGACAGAATTGGATTTGACCACAGATTCTTCTTCAGGGAGTTCAACCCAATCGTTTGAGACCATTTTCGGTTCAAAATTCGAAAATTATAGACATCGTGACGAAATGATAACGCGCTGTTCCCTAAAACAAGCGAGTAAAAATAGCGGCCACTCTGTTCCTCTGATTTAGCAGGGAGTTAGCACTTATAGAATATTGTTATTCTATGATGCGAAGGATAAGTTCCTTAATGGGAAAAATCGGCCATACGGTCCGGAGTTATAGCCATTTGAATTTTTGGGGTTATTTCCCTGATATTTCGAGAACTGCTGGAGCGATTGAATTGAAACTTGGAATTAGTGATCGTGTCATTAGAACAATCTGGAAAAAAAAATTTCCAAATATTCAATATACTGTGATCTTCTTGACATAATCACCTCATTAAATTGAGTATGAACCTTCGAACTGTCATTTTTCGATAAAGTACTGGATTTCGATTCGATCTAATCTGTATTTTTGGAAATATTGGGAAAATAAAATTTTTATGGGTGTATTTGCGGAATCATAAATTCGAATTCGGCCTTCATAATTAGGGTCCAAACATTCTCTACAAATATCGAGTTTCTAAGTTATTTCTTTCGGGAGTTATTGTGTTCACGGTCTGCCGCGGTCATCTCCATTGAACATGCGCGCAAAAGCTATTGCCGTCCCGGCAGTATTTTTCAAGGTTTTTTTTAAAGAAGAATTTCACCGGACAAGGATCTATCAAAAAAGCAAAAAGCAAAAATCAAGAAAAAAATATACTTTATGAAAAATAAATATGAGGAATCAGGTGAAGGAAATAGTTAACAACATTGTAAAACAATATCAATTAGATTATCAGTCATTGGTTAGTGATGGAAGCTTCCAAAATCAAAAGAACCGTGCCCGTAACTACCAGTATCGTGTTCGTCGAATCCCCCCCCTTTGATTACAATTGGTACTTTCTTCTCAACCACGATTGGAACTTTAACAGGCACTGGATATGGCTTATGTACTGTTACTGGGTATGGTTTTGGTACGGATACTGGATATGGTACCCTCACTGGAACTTTGACTGCTACTTTCACTGGATATGGAACTGGTTTTTCTACAGTATAAGGAACTGGTTTATGCACTGTGACTGGGTAAGGTTTTGGTACATGAACTGGGTATGGGCGATCAACGGGTACAGGAATTTTCACAGTGTATGGAACTGGAATTTTCTTCTCAACTGTGTAAGGTACAGGATGGGGTACTGGATACGGTACTTTTTTGGTGATGGTAGTCACATGTTTGACGTCACCATGGAAATCATGTCCACCTACGTAACTACTTCCAAAGTCCAAACCATGACCACCGGATTCCAGGCCATGACCGCCCAATTCCAGGCCATGACCGCCCAATTCTAGACCATGACCACCTCCAAAATCATGTCCACCACCATATCCCAAGTCAAAAAGACCTCTTTTGGTCTGTTTCTTATCATCACCTAACTTGGTTTCTTCTTTTTTATCAGCCAAAACCAAACCGGCCAATAGAAGGATTGTGAGACCCTGTAAAGAAATACTATAATTTAACATTAATATTTCGACAACAACATAGAGGGTATTTCACCATAAACTGGTCGAACATATATGGCCGTATATATGACATTGGGAAAGTCATTTATGCCTTATGACATATACCCAGTTTTCGAAGTAAAGCGAGATACGTAACTTTGAGCAATATTCTGATAACTGTGGTGAGTTATGCGTGACCTTTGAAATAACGGTTTTCGTCACACCTTAGTATTTTTTGGTGGTCAATTCAATTGTTGTGTAGAATTCGGGATGAAAATTTCAAAATGGCGGAAAACCTACAAAGTTGGAATTTTTTGTTTTCGATTGCCAAATTGGATAGCATTATTTCAATTTCATCAATTTTCTAAGTTTTTCCGTGAAAAAATTTTTTCCAAAATTCAAACTCAACTTTTTTTTCACATGACTACAGTAAAAAAAAAATTCAGGCAAAATTGTCGAAATCTTTCGAGGTTGAACTTTCTTTCATTCTGAACACTGGTGCGAAAACAGAATGAACAAATATCCATTGCTTTTCGTTTTATAGCCTTCTAAACATTCCGCTCAGAGTACTTAAAAAATTTTCATTCGAGAAACTGGTGGCCCTACGGAGGCCAAAATTGTGCTAATGGGTCCCCAGAATGACACGCATAGAAATATGAATTTATAAAAAAAAATTATTTCAAAGAAACTTTGGTAGGAGTCGAACTCTCTCCGCATTCGGAAAATAGGGTCAAATTCGATGAACTCCCGTTGCTTGGTAACGGACGTCATTATAATCAGAATAAATCCAACTCATACGCGACCTTATTGTCCGAAAGTGGGGCGAGTTCGAATCCCATCGAAGTTTTTTGAAAACATTTTTTTTAATAAATTCATATTTCTATCCGGGTCATTCTAGGGACCCATTAGCACAATTTTGGCCTACGTAGGGCCACCAGTTTCTCGAATGAAAATTATTTAAGTACTTGGAAGGCTATAAAATGGAAACCAATGGATATTTTTTTATTTTTTTTTCACACCAGTGTTCAGATTGAAGGTAACTTAAACCTCAAAAGATTTCAAATATTTTGGGTGAATATTTTTTACTGTAGACATGTAAAAAAATGAGTTCGAATTTTGTAAAAATTTTTTCACGGCAAATCTTAGAAAATTGATTACATTGAAATAATGCTATCCAATTTTGTAGAATATCCGCCGTTTTGAAATATTGTTTCCCGAATTCCACAAAACCATTGAATTGACCACCAAAAAATACTAAGATGTGACCAAAAACCGTTATTTCAAAGGTGACGCATAACTCACCACAGTTATAAGAATATTGCTCAAAGTTGACCTTGAACACCCTGCATCTCGCTTATGCTTCGAAAACGGGGTATATGTCATAAGGCAAAAATGACTCTCCCAATTTCATCTATACGGCTATGCAGGGTGTTTCATCATAAACTGGTCAAACATATATAGCCGTATGAATTACAATGGGGAAAGTCATTTTTGCCTTATGACATATACTCCGTTTTCGAAGGATAAGCGAGATACAGGGTGTTTAATGTCAACTTTGAGCAATATTCCGATAACTGTGGTGGATTATGCATGAACTTTGAAATAACGGTTTTTGGTCACATCTCAGTATTTTGTGGTGGTCAATTCAATTGTTGTGTAGAATTCGGGAAAAAATATTTCAAAATGACGGAAAACCTACAAAGTTGAAATTTTTTGTTTTCGATTGCCAAATTGGATAGCATTATTTCAATGTACGCAATTTTCTAAGGTTTTCCATTAAAAATTTTTCCAAAATTCAAACTCCACTTTTTTTTTACATGTCTACAGTGAAAAAAAAATTTCACCCAAGATTGTTGAAATCTTTTGAGGTTGAACTTTTCTTCATTCTGAACAATGGTGTGAAAACAGAATGAAAAAATATCAGTGGTTTTCGTCTTATATCCTTCCAAACATTCCACTTGGAGTACTTAAATAATTTTTATTCGAGAAACTAGTGGCCCTACGGAGGCAAAAATTGTGCTTATGGGTCCCCAGTATGACCCGAATAGAAATATGAATTTATCGAAAAAAAACTTCGATGGGATTCGAACTCGCTTCACTTAGGGTCGGGTATAAAATGGATTTATTCTGATTATAATGACGTCCGTTACCAAGCATTGGTAGTTCATCGAATTTGACCCTATTTTGCGAATGCGAAGAGAGTTCTATTTCTACCAAAGTTTTTTGAAAGAACTTTTTCTTTTGATAAACTCATTATTCTATGCGGGTCATTCTGGGGACCCATTAACACAATTTTGGCCTCCGTAGTTTCTCGATTGAAAATTTTTTAAGTACTCCGAGCGGAATGTTTAGAAGGCTATAAAACAAAAAGCATTGGATATTTTTTAATTCTGTTTTCACACCTTATTCTGTCTGAAAAAACCTACTCTTTCCCAAATCAAAGCAAAATTGAACTTATTCTTGATTTTTTGGCTCCCATTACTTTCAAAAGGTAGTTTAATACTGAGAAACTTTGGAATTACTTTATTGTTTCTGAATCTGCACATGAAAGTGAGGCTGTTTTCTGTGTGTGTTAGTTTCCTATATAATTCTTCCAATTTTCTGAAACAAACGACCTAAAAAAATACAAAATCTTCCCAAAATAAGCTTCAAAGGATACTTAAAGGAAAGGTATGGGCCTTTTCGATCGTTTGTTTCAGAAAATTAGAAGAATTATATAAGAAACTATCACACACAGAAAACAGCCTCACTTTCATGTGCAGATGCAGAAACAATAAAGTAATTCCAAAGTTTCTCAGAATTAAACTACCTTCTGAAAATAATGGAAGCCAAAAAATCAAGAATAAGTTCAGTTTTGCTTTGATTAGGGAGAGAGTAAGTTTTCTCAGACAAAATAAGGTATAAGACTCCAACAGGATATATTACGATTAGAAGATGAAATAATTCATAATTAATTCTTGAAATTTTCTGCTTTGTCTGATTAAAGAGTCAGATTTGTACTCTGCAACGTCACAGTTCGTTTTCTTCATCGTTTGTATTGTTCCTGTATTGTTCGTTAGGCAATCTTTTCTACAAGAAATTGCCCTGGATAAAAGTTTGATACTGCAATCTGCAAGGGCGTTTCTCATGAAAAAAAACAATTTTATTTAATTTTTAATAGTTCTGTTTAAGATTTTGGGATTGAAAACCCATAAAAACTCAAAAAATAATGCGAAATCCTCCCAAAATAAGCTTTAATCGATACTTACAATCGATTTTGACATCCGATTGTAGCCAAGTCGTTTGAAGTCATTTTTGGCCGAACATTTTAACATTTAGTTTTTTGCAATCAGGAGGACCACAAGAATGCATCTTATTAGAAGATTGCTCGATTTGAATGGATCACCCTATGAAAAGCTATAGATGTTACGCTAGCACAAAGTTTAACACACTGTTCGAATTAGAGTATCACTTACTTGGAGCTTCATTTCTCTAGATGCATGAACAATGACTGATGATGGTACTCTGGCACCACACAACATTTATACTTGAAAGAAATACCAATGGAGAATCGCTTTCTGTACTCCCTCCTCAACTGATACGCTTATTAATTTGTTTTATGTGTTAATCTTTTAGATATATCTATAATCTATATTACTCAAATGTGCCATGAATAAATTCATATAGGTATGAAATTTTCGGAGGGAATATTTATGCAACATCCATTGGATCGATGTAAAATTATGAATGCATGATGAAAATTGTTCTAAATAATGCGAATGTGTTTCATCATGAATCTGTTCATTTGCAAATACCAAACATTTCATGCAGACGGAGTTCCGGAGTTTTAATTTATTAGTCGAATTACTTTCCTTCGGTCTCTTAGTATACAGGGTGTGCCAGAATTAATAGGAATGAAAATAAAAAAATTCCTGCGGAGGTATGTCTGGAAACGCTTGGTTGAAAAATTACGTTGCTTCAAAGATGAAGGTATTGCGACAAGGGATTCATTCTGATGATGATCGGATCTGAATAATACTGAAGCGAGAAAACTTGCGTGACGGTGTTTTAATGTTGTTCAGAAAAATATCGAAGGACTCTTCTAATTTTCCAGGACATGACTTCAATTCTTCGATGAAAACAGAGGAGACAATACAGTTTCAAATAAATCATTCCTTTCAACGCACATTTTTGCTGTCATATTCTGGGAGTGTTATTGTTATGTGAAAATGTCTGTAATTTTTTAATTTGAAGCTTAAATAGGTCCCAAACGACTAGGTTAGACACACTGATGACGAATTCGGTGTCCAAATCGATTCCGTCCAGCCGGCCGCAGGGGAGAACAGACGACCCTTTTGATTTGAAACTTTCAGGTAGGTTGTATTTCGAAATACGATGGTTGAGTTTCTTGATGGGGAAAACAGTTTCGGATATTTACTCCATGTGATATTTTGAGGTTATTTGCCTGATATTTCAAGAACAACTCCAGTGATTGGATTGAAATTTGGCATTTAGTTGGGTCATAACGACGCGACCCCTTTTCAGAATTTAGTTGAGTCATTCTGTTAATAAATTAAAAAAAATCTTTTTCAGATATTTTTTTTTGGAAAAAATGTTGTTTTCGGAAACAATCTATCAGATTGGAAGAAAATTTATCTCAAACCTTGAACTACATATTTCACAACAGTGTACCCAATTTCAGTTCGATACGAGTATAACTTTCGGACATATTGGGCAAAAATAGTCAAATCACGACGAAACTTTGTGACTAGTGGAAATTCTGATGAATAACATTGTGCAGAATTTCGTAAAGATCGTGTCATCAAAACAATTCGAAGAAAATTTGAATTTTTTCTTTCAAATAATCTATATTTTGCAATCTTCTGGTCATATTATCCTCCCGAAAATTATGTCCAAAGCTTCAAGGTACAACTTTTCAATCAAGTTCTGGCTCTCAATTCGATCCAATCCATTTTTTCGGAATTATTGGGAAAATAAAATTTTTAACTACACCATATTCGTGACTTATGTTTTTTACGAAGTCTTCCTGACTTAAACACAATAATAGATAGAAACTGGATATTTGTAGAGTATATTTGGATCTTAATCAAGAATGTTGAATTCGTGTAATGAGTAAGAGTAAAATTTGTTTTGCCAACATTTTCAAAAATACAGATTGGATCGAATTGAAATATAGTACTTGATTGAAAAATGATAGCTTGAAGGTTCATGCAGAATGTCATGAGGACCACATGAGAAGTAGGTCGAAAAATTTTTCCAGCAGGAAATGGGGGTGTATTTGGCAGGATCGATATACGTGTAAAGATGGCTTAGGCAGATAATTTGAACATGCTCGAAGAAACTGCTGACTTCATTTGAAAGCTTCTTTGGAACGGTCTTATTTTTAGGTTCTGAACCTACATTCAAAATTACTTGTGTTAATCCTAAATACAGACTTTATCAACCTGATATGTTGTTTTATCTACAATCGATATGTCATTTTGAGAGATAACCAAACAAACCAAAATTTGACCGATACATATACAGAGTATACAGTGAAAAGATACAGGCTGTTGAAATTTCCAAAGAAAAATCAGTTTTTCTTTTTTAGATTCGATATGGTGACTCTGAATGAGATGAATTTTGGTGTGAGGTTTTCTATAAATATGATACAAATTCTACAGTAATCACTTTCATCCTACTTCAAACATTTTCAGAGTTAAAGACTCAAGGATTCATGAAACTATATGAAATTAGCATGAAGATTGCAGATGAAGTTTATTATCTTATGCCATAATAAGAATCTTCAATCATTTTAGGATACTTAATTATTCTTTATGATTTCTCCTTAAATGCACCGTTTTGGAGATATTCAACGTTGAATGTTATAAAATCTGATAAAAATTAGAGAAACTACCTCATTTTCATGGATCCGTTCCTGAGCTAGTAAAGGTGGTAAATTGAGTTCCGTCCACAGTTATCCGAACCATAGAATACATTGAAATATTTATATCTATTCCGCATTGAACTAATGTACATACTTATATATATTAGGTGTATGTCATGATGTAAGTAAAACATAGTGTGCTCATCTGCTCATCTGTGATCGTATTTACCAATGACGGCGTCACTTCTTCCATTCAAATTCAAAGCACAGAATATATATTTCCTTTAATTTGAATGAAAAAAGTGACGTCATCATTGGTGAATACGATCACAGATGAGCACACCATGTTTTACTAACATCATGGTCCGGGGGATATTCGTAAGTAATATCATAAGGGCATCTAATTTTTCCGAAAAAAATCGAAATAAAAACACGTTGCTAAGTAATATTCCAACAAGAAGCATGAGTGCTGGTGGCAACAAAAATCCGAGTCGAAGACGAGGATTTTTGCACCTGCACGAATGCTTTTTGTTAAAAAACATTACTTTGCAATGTGTTTTCTCGATTTTTTCACAGGAAAAACTAGATGCCCGAATGTTATTTGACAAGACTGTTTCATGAGTCCTTGGAGATTATAATTACGTAGTACGAAGGCGTAGAAGGGCCACTCTTTGTCGACAAAAATTTTTCTACCTAATTCCGAGTTTAAACTCGAAATTATACATAATTCCGACTTTAAACTCGGAATTAGACTAATTCCGACTTTGAACTCGGAATTATAGACTAATTCCGACTTCAAACTCGGAATTAGTCCAATTCCGCGTTTACGTACTGAGGGCAGCTAGTTAGAAGAATTCTCGACAGAAATTTGGAAAATTTTGAAATAAAATTATATTTTCGATGTGATAACCACTAGATCCACACGAAAATTTGCACTATGTGGCGGTTCAGTATTCTCCAACTTATTATGAAGTTGGAATTCGATGGCATGTCTCGACATATTGAGGAAATAACGTCAAACTTCAAAATAACAACAAAATATGGTATACTTTTTTCCCTTTATCTCCGAGAAAAAATATCGGATCGAATTGAGATTGGAAAAAATCTATAAAAGCAGAGACAGGAAGTCAGCGTATCATCCTTATGTAATTCTGTATGAACCTTGAAGCGATAAAACGCTGGATTTCAATTCGATCTAATCTCTATTTTTGTAAATATTGGGAAAATAAAATTTTGAAAAGGCATATCTATTGAATCATTGGGCGGATTTTAACCAGTCACACATGCGACTCTCGTGATTGAACGAATTAGATACTCGATATTTGCATATATCAACAAAGGTCGAATTCGTGAATGGGTGAAATCGCCCAATGATTCAGTAGATATAGCCATCCAGAATTTTATTTTGCCAGTATTTCCAATAATACAGGTTAGATAGATTCGAAATCCAGTGCTTTATCGAAAAATGACAGCTTGAAGGATAATACAGAATTTCATGGGGATGATTTGATCAGAAGATCGAAAAAAAATTGGAAAAGTTTCATTATGATCGAATTGGAATTTTTCGAGTTATTCCGGAAAAAACAATGAGATCGAGAAAAAACATCGAATTTTGAAATTTTTTTCCCAATATTTGGAGAGATTACCATTTTATCAAACCAAAACTTGGTACACTGTTGTGAAATATGGAGATCAAGGTATGAGCCGGATGTTCTCCAACTATGAAGAATTGTTTCCAAAAAAAAATTTTTTCTTGGAAAAAATTTTGAAACAATTCGTTTTGAAAATTTACTGACAGTAGGATCCCAACGAAATTTCGCTAAAAGTTGCGCGTCGTTATGCTCCAACTAACTTCCAAGTTTCAATTCAATCGCTGAAGTAGTTCCTGAAATATCAGCGAAATAATCTCAAAAGTCAAGTGACTATAACTCCGAAACCATTTGGCCGAATTGTCCCATATCGAACTCAACTTCCGCATTCCGATGCGCGAATTACCCTGAAAGTTCAGTCGCTAGCTTGCTACGTTCGACAGTTATCGTGTCGTCGGCCCTGAAGAATCGATTTTGACAACGGATTCGCCATCAGTGAAAAAATTAAAAATTTACAGACATTTGGACAAAACGATAACTCGCTGTTCTCCAGAACAATAGCACACTCTTCCGGTCGAAAGGATGGACGGACACAAATCAATTAGCGACTGGAAATATTCAGGTCAGGATTGGAGCCTGTACCTATATCTCCTCATCATCATCATATCATCCTCATGAATTTCTGTATTAACCTTCAAGCTGTCATTTTTCGATAAAGCACTGGACTTTGAATCTATCTAACCTGTATTATTGGAAATACTGGGAAAATAAAATTCTGGATGGCTATATGTACTGAATCATTGGGCGATTTCACCCATTCACGAATTCGACCTTTGTTAATATATGCAAATATCGAGTATCTAATTCGTTCAATCACGAGGGTCGAATTTGTGACTGGTTAAAATCCGCCCAATGATTCAATAGATATGCCTTTTCAAAATTTTATTTTCCCAATATTTAAAAAAATAGAGATTAGATCGAATTGAAATCCAGCGTTTTATCGAAAAATGACAGCTTCAAGGTTCATACAGAATTACATAAGGATGATGCGCTGACTTCCTGTCTCTGCTTTTCTAGATTTTTCCAATCTCAATTCGATCCGATAATTTTTCTCGGAGATAAAGGGAAAAAAGAAACGATATCTTGTTGTTATGTTTGACGTTATTTTCTCAATATCTCGAGACATGCCATCGAATTCCAACTTCATAATAAGTTGGAGAATACTGAACCGCCACATGGTGCAAATTTTCATGTGGATCTAGTGGTTATAAAATCGAAAATATAATTCTATTACAAAATTTTCCAAATTTCTGTCGAGAATTCTTCTGACTAGCTGCCCTTAGGGCCACTTGCACCGTATTACAAAACCATAGATTAAGACCATAACCAAGGTTTAGGTCCAAAATTATCTTGCACCGTCACGTAATCCACGTTTAATGGCCTTAACTGACTATTAAATTCAAACCCTGGGATTTGGGGGCCAAACTGTCGCATTTGGTCAAATCTAGACCTCACTTTCGCATGCGAAAGTTATTCGGATGTCGGCTGTCGGCCTGGTGCGAGTTGTAGGCCCTAGTTCTTGGTATGGTATTATTCAGTTGGTGTAATCCGATGTGTTTTTTGGACTGCGAGGTCTGCAAGTATGTTGAAATAAGCATCTGTTGAGTACCACGAGACTCATCTGTATTCTTATTATACTTCCTATGTTCATGGTATTGAAACGAAGGATTTGTTAAGGGTCACTTGCACCGTATTACAAAACCATAGATTAAGACCATAACCAAGGATTAGGTAAAAACTTATCCTGCACCGTCACGTAATCCACGTTTAATGACCTTAACTGACTATTGAATTTAAACCCTGGAATTTGGGGGCTTAAAAGGAGGATTAATGGTAAGCTTCGAAATCTAACCCTACTTTCGAGCGATTTCGTACAACTTTGACATTTTTGTAGACGTAACCTCCAGTTTGTTTAATTTTTTTTTGTTAACATTGGACATTGATGAAAAACTTTGATCAAAAGTTTGAATTTCAGATGATATTCATGAAAAGAGAGAAACTCTGGCATCAGTAGGCATTAATTCGTATGTTTTAAAGCATGAAGAATTAACATCAGTATTTCCATCCAGTTCGAAAACTCAATGGTATTTCTTAAAAGCCTTCAACTATTTGAAATGAAAAGGTTACAATGATATGCTAATTTATTTTCAAGAGCGAATAGCAGAACGAAATCGAAGACATATTTGGAATGATAAAAACATAGTTTCATGAAGTTTCTTCAGAACTATTCATTTCAGTGACGTATTACATGGAAATCTATCATATACTACTTCAATATTGTACAAGTGCTATATCTGTGCTATCCTTATCCTCGATTATATATTGACTGGACTCAAAATATAACTACAAACGAATGAATGTGAAAGAAATTGCATCCCTGTGTTAGTCGATCTTCAAACGCACACCTTCGTCAATCCATCCTGATATGATACTTCAATATTTATGAAGAATACTTTTTATTCTGCGGATCCCACATCAGAGTTTTCATTATCTTCCACCAAAAAATTGATTGAATTCATAATATACTTATTACAAACAAAATAATTTAATAATAAGTCTACCCATGGGTAATCCGTTCCTTATCCGAAAGTTGTTTTGGATAAATCAATACTATTTATTTATTCATTTAACAAACGCCAGGATTGTAATTCCATGCAGAAGCTTAAATTTTATGATATTACAAAATATAAGTTCACTTAAGTATATAAATTAGAATAATGTTTAAAGCCTGATGCAGAAGTAAGAGCACAGGTATGTGGTAAGAGATCCCTAGTCTTAATGGTAATAAACAAGCCAGGAACTTTACATGCAATATTTTTATTGAAGCTATATATATTTTTTCGGTGGGTTTTTCAATAGATGCATCTTCAATTTTCATAACTCATGGAAATATGGTAGTGGTAACCCATAAAAATGGGTTTCATCTTTTGAATAAAAATATTTCATCAATTAGGGATAAAATAAACAACCTGAAGCTAGTCACAAGTACCATTTCATGAGAAAGTAACCAGATTTGTAATCTACATCTACTTTAATCTAGTCACATTCAGCCTCGGTGCAAGCCGAATATTTAAACCAGAGCTTAACAAGTTTATCGTCGCTTAACTAACTGAAACTTAAGACGAAAACTATGCAATTGGCCCTAAGACGTTACGGTTGTTTGGGTTTTAAACTTCCCGCAACTTGTTCTTGCATTCTCAGAGTGTAACTTGGGTAGCCTACTCAACAAAGAGTTCTTTCCATTTAACTAGACGATCACAATTAAGAGCCATTAGGCATTTCAAACCACGTGGTATACTTAGAAGTCTTTCCTGTTTTGAGAAAGACAATTTAACAGTTTTGAACCGTTTTTTTGAAATTTTTTGTGTTCAAATTATTTTTCAATGCTTCAAGACTATCATGTGTGCTGCTGGTGAATATCTCCAATTTTAATTGCTAGCAAAAAGTGATATATGAATGCAGGCCACAACACATATCCGATTTGTGTTGAAACATTTGTAATTATTAGTTTTGTTTTAGATATCGGTGAAAATAAGAAATTATGGTGAGGATTAATTTTCTATGAAGCTCCAGGAGTTGAATTATGCCTTTTATTAAGTACAGCCTAAGACAAATTTTAATACAACTGAAAATGGAGCGACAGGTCATTTATTCCCGAAGAAACAAATGATAGTCTACTAATGTTTTGAAAGTGGATTGTTTTTGCAGATTAGTTTGAAAATTTTCGATGATTCATACGTAGGTACAAAATAGTAGTGAATATAATTCATATTATTAATATGAGCAGAAAATATTAGTTTGCTAATCGAAATGAATAAAATATATCCAATGAAGTTCATTTCTTTTTTGAATTTATGGTTGAATTTTGTTTTTAACAAATACTGTAGGGAGTTTTCGAAAAGAAATCGATTTTTTTCGAATTACTGATTGAATTTGGTTCTCAACAAATATTGTATGAAGTATTCGAAAGAGTATAACATGGGGTTTCCGGAAAACTTATCGGGTCAGTTCAAATTAATGTATTTATTGTTTCAATCTTTAAATGAGTGTCATACCGTCTGTAGAAGGTTTGTAACTCGGTCAGTTCGAGGAAACCCCTATATATTATCATTTCCAGCATAAGCTATGACGGTATATGCGGATGCTTGCCTATATGTAATCGAATTTGCATTGTCCAAGTATTACTGCCTTTTATCTCAACAAGATGATTGATTTACTTGACTTGGTTTGTCCAGTCTATATGTAGGTTCTATCAAAAATCTCAAATCTCTGGGAATTACATAACTCTCAACGTAAGAGATCTCGCAACTATTCGGTTAAATTTATATGTTCAATTAAGCTAGAGGAAAATCAGTTGAGGGATATTAATAATAATTGATCAAAACACAGTCCAACAATATCAAAAAAATATTCGATAAGAAAATGATTCATTCCGAAGTATCGTGCAGGGAAAGGAAAATTATTTGAATGAAAAAATACGACAATAATTGAAACATATCTTTGGTCATGATTTATAAAATTATAAAAAATAAATATAAATAGCTTTTACTGACATTCCTTAATGATAATAACTTCCATAGCTTCCTCTTTTGTGTCCACTGAACAAGCCATGATTGTTTATCAGGACTGGCACTTTCTTCACAACTACGACAGGTACTTTAACAGGTACAGGTACTTTTTTGTGAACTGGTATTATAATTGGTTTTGGCACAAATACTGGGACGGGTATTTTCACTGGAACCTTGACTGGTACTTTGACTGGGTACGGGATTCGTTTTATTACTGGATATGGAACTTTTTTCTCGACAGGGACTGGATATGGTTTGGGAACATGCACTGGATATGGCCGGTAAACTGGGACATGTACTTTGACGGGATAAGGTACAGGTACTTTCTTTTCTACTGGAACGGGTATCGGATGGGGAACAGGATATGGTACCTCCTTTGTGATTGTGATTGGCTGAACATCACCATGGTGGCCATCTCCATAATTGCCTTCCAATCCTAGGCCATGACTACCAATTTGGGGATTATGGCCACTGTACTGAAGGTCATGACTGGGTTGAGACCCTTGGCTTTTGAGATTCGAACCGAATCCGAGGCTGAAAACACTTCTTCTGTTCAGCCTCTTGTGGAAAGATTCGAATGATTCTAATTCTTCATCTACTTCGGCCAGACCTAAACCTGCAAGTAGCAGTAGAGCGAAAATCTGGAAACAGTTAATTATCGTGAATAATATTCATATGATGGGTCTTGTACATGATGTGGACATTTTATTGTGAAAATGTATATGTAGGTATGGTTGAGTTTTGCTATCGTTTTTTCCAAATCTCTGTAATTTTCGAATTTTGAGACGAAAATGGTCTCAAAATGATTGGACTCACTGATAAGGTATCCAGTGTCAAAATCGATTCTGTCCGGCCGGCCGGCCGTCACCTAGATTACGGGCGTACGGAGGATTCAATCAACTCGAAAATTTCAGGGCGGGTTGCATTTCAAAAAACAAAGGCTGAGTTCGTTAGGAGGCAAAATCGGTCGAACACAGTTTTGAGATTAATTTCCTGATATTTCAGGAACTACTGAAACGATTGGATTGAAACTTGACAATTAGTTGATGCATAAAAACGTACAACTTGTCACAAAGCTTCGTTGAGATCACACCAGAAAATTTTGAAAAATTTTTTTTTAAACTTTTTTTCGAATTTTTTTTATTCGTTGAATCCGAAGAAAACTCGTCTCATACCTTGAAAATCATATTAATAGTAGTGAAATAAAGGCAGTAGCTTTTGAGCACACGTTCAAATTCGTTGCCAAAGCGACAATCTCCACCGAACATGCGCGCAAAAGCTGCTGCCATCACGGCAGTGCTTTTCTTTCAACCGCCTCACGTGAAAAATATTTTGTTCCCCATTAAAGAGTTCGTAGGTGTTGAAAGTTTTGCAAGTAAAAAACTGTTATGGTCGACTTCCATTTGGTGACAAATTTTATCAGGTACCATCGTCTCAAAGTAAATGAGCCATGACATAGTGCACATACTGAAAACCTCTTTGAAGTAACTAATTTTTGAAAAAAAAAATGCGAAACATTTGAATTTTGAATTGATCTAACCGTGGAAAAAAATTCAAACAAATGTTTTTCGAGAACATTTTTTTTTCGAGAGACTACTAGTCAGATCAGGTTGAAATTTGCCACATACCTTGAAGTCAATACTTGACAACAATGTTCCACATTTCAACTCAATGTAATATTTATTTCATTTTATAACATATTGAACCGAATGTAATTTTCTTTCATGACGCGAGCAAAAATATTCATCACACATCAATAAATAATTGGCACAGACCTTGAGGTCAAAATATTACAATAGTGATCTAAGTTCTAGTTTTAGCGAATATTTATCTGCAGAGAAATTGAAGAAAAAATTGCCAAATTTCTTGGCTATTTAAAATTTTTAGATCCCTCAATTTCTCGAAAGGAAGTGAGGTTGTCAAAATTAAATTTCTATAAATACCAACGCATAAATTTCGCGATTAATTTTGCAAAAATTGTTTTTTGAAAATTTGGTCGGATATTCATCTTGGGAGATATTGGGAACAATATGTTCAATTTCGTACTGATTTCATCGATATCATTGTCAATTATTTCCGAAATCACTAAAAAAATACCTGTATATCCTATCATCTATAGTAAGGGTATGTAAATCAGCTGGATCACAGAATGGATTTCAAGAATTTGGCGTTCGTAATTAAAGTCTAAACCTGCTCTACAATCATTAAGTCTCTAAGCAGATTCTCTCGGTATTATTTGTGTTTACGATCAGCGTTTAGACCAGACTTAAAGAGATTAATTATGGCAGCTGAATTCGTGAAATTGAACAAGCGCGTAGAAGCTGCTGATTTCAATTCAGTGCTTTGCTAGGTTTTTTTACAGACAGCTGAATTTCTCTTTAGGTCTCCTAGCGTTTAGAGTGACTGACAATTTTCACGTTATTCTCCATTTTCACTTACATTATTCATTCGGAATAAATGTTGATTCGATCAGGGGCCCCTAAGCATATCGGTAAATCTGACACTGCCAATGCGTTCGAGAAATAATTGTTTGTTTTTTAACTTTCAAAAATTGAAAATCAAATGTTTCAATATTGAAAAAAAAAACCAAATTCGATAATGCAGGCTGTCAAAAATGCAATAGCCTTTATGTAGACAAATCTGCTACAACCTTCGCAAAAAGGTTCAAAAGGCACTATAAAACATCACTCAAACACCGGAAAGATAACTCCAATTTTGAAATTCTTCACCTGGTACCAAAAATCAAGATACTGGACATTTTGGAATCGTTGGAAATCTACAAATACCTCAATAAACCGGAAGTAAAATATCTCGAAAAATAAAAGGACCTATTGAATTCCAAGCTTTTCTCGAAATTCTCAAGGAATAAGTCTGCTGAACACATTCAAATAACTCGGTACATAATAACTAGACATCGGATTATATGCATTAAAAAACTGGCAAAATATGCATGCAAATATGCACTTGAAACGGGCGAAATTTGCATAAAAAATATCAATTTATTTGTGTCTTCGCTTTATTTTCAGTCATCAATCAGTTATAAATTTGTGACTATACAAAATTAAATATTTTTCTAGGTTTACAGAAGAAAACTTGTTACGTCTGTCAGTTAATATCAGAATTGCAGAAAACGCAATTTCTGAAGATATCTTTGTAGACAAGGTTTTCCAATATGAGTTGACGCATTATTCGGAGATTTACAGGTCCCTGTTTATTATAAATTAAAAATTCGTAATATTCAATGATTCCTAATATGAGTATGCGAAATGTGCCATTGATTCTAATAGGCTTGTTCCAAAGACTGTTTATTGTAGATTGTGAGGAAATTGTCGCTTTTCGAAAATTTGATTTACAGGGTGTTTTACAAGAACTGGGGTACAGAATATAATTTTTTCAGTCCGTGTGCAAATATTTGACACTGGCCTTTACGCATTTCCTGAAATTTTCATGAAGATCCATGACGGCGTTCAGGAGTTATGCCAATTGAATGTTTCTGATGAAACACATAAAACATCCTGTATATCTCGAACGAATATAATTAGGACATATTTCTAACACTGATTCAGACTCACGAAAATGTCCTGCATCTGCCCTGAAAGCTTGTACAATCATTCGTGAAAGCCCTGTATATTTCACGGTGAAAGCAGAAAAATTGAATTTTGGTATAAGTATTCGAAAAACGCAAAAGTAGCCGAAGATTTTCCCCACGACCTTTTTGTGTTATGTAATTACACCTTTTTTCCGTTAGTGAGAAATAATTATTTTGTGTCTCATCCTCATCTTGCCTGTGAGTAAAGCTTCTGCCGAAAGATCAATTTCGACTTAAATATGGGCCAAAATAGATTGTGTGGACTAATGAATGTACACAAAGATTTACATAGATCGTGTTATCACTCTATTCGCAAATGCAAAGAGGACAGTGACCGAATTTGTAATTTAATCTTGATTCTGCCCAACTCCTTTTTCACTTTGACCAATTTTTGTCTGCTCGAGTATTTCAATCGGGTCTGCGAACTTCCTGACATTCATGATTATGATTCTGGTTTGTTCTATGAATTATATTTTTCGTAACTGACATGCGAGCTTCATTCATTATTTTGAATAGATGTGATGTTTTGCAGAAACTTTCATTTTAATTTATTTTGTCGTCTCTAAACTCTCATTTTGTTTCAGTTTCTTGACATTCGTAATTCGAGTTTTTAATTATTCCTCTCACACGGAAATCATACGGACAAATTGATGTTCAACACTTATTTTTCATTGCATGTAAAATTACTTGAAATATACTTCCATATACAGGGTGTTTCACCATAAACTGGTCAAACATATGTAGACGACATTGGGGAACTCTTTTTTGCCTTATCACATATACCTCCTTTTTTACGCATAAGGTGTTTAATGTCAACTTCTAGCAAAAATCTGATAACTGTGATAATTTATGCGTGACCTTTGAAAAAACGCTTTTTGGTCACATCTTGATGTTTTTTAGGGGTCAATTCAATTGTTGTGTAAAATTCTGGAAAAAATATTTCAAACTGGCGAAAAACCTACTAAGATGGAATTTTTGTTTTCGATTGCCGAATTGGATAGCATTATTTTACTGTACTCAATTTTCCGTGAAAAATTTTTTCCAAAATTCCAACTCAACTTTTTTTACATGTCTACAGTGAAAAAAAAATGTACCCAAAATGTCGGATTTTTCCGGAGTTCCTACTTAAATCATTTTATTCAGAAACTGGTGGCCCTACGGATGCTAAAACTATGCTAATAGGCCTCTAGAATGACCAGGATAGAAATATGAAATATTTCCTGAAAAACTTTGGTGGGAATCGAACTCTTTCCGATTTCGGAGAAAATGGGCCAAATTCGCTGAACTACCGTTGCTTGGTAACGGACGTCATTATAATCAGAATAAATCCAATTTTTACTTGAGAGTTAACGCGACCCTATTGTCCGTAAGTGGAGCGAGTTCGAATCCCATCGAAGTTTTATTTAAAAACAAATTTTGTTTTGATAAATTCATATTTCTATCCAGGTCATTCTGGACCCATTAGCACAATTTTGGCCTAGGTAGAGCCACCAGTTTCTTAAATAAAATTATTCAAGTACTCCAAGCGAAATCTTTGGATGAAAACCAATAGATATTTTTTCATTCTGTTTTCACACCAGTGTTCAGAATGAAGGTGAACCTCGAAAGATTTCAATAATTTTGGGTGAAACTCCTTTCACTGTAGACATGTACAAAAAGTTGAGTTTGAAAAAAAATCCAACTTTGTAGGTTTTTCGCCATTTTGAAATATTTTTTCCAGAATTCTACACAACAATTGAATTGACCACCAAAAAATACTGAGATGTGACCAAAAACCGTTATTTCAAAGGTCACGCATTACTCACCACAGTTATCAGAATAATGTTCAAAGTTGACATTTAACACTCTGTATCTCGCTTATACTTCGGAAACGGGGTATATGGCATGGGGCAAAAATGAGTGTCCCAATGTCATCTATACGGCTATATATGTTTGACCAGTTTATGGCGAATAACCCTGTACAGGGTGATTCATTAAGGGTGGCCACCGGCCGTATCTCGGAAACCGTTCATCCTATAACTTCCGGAAAAAAATTCTAATGACAAAATCAGCCCCTAGAAAATGATTAAAAATATTTTCAAGTTCGTAGTTACCCACTAGAGGGCGCAATCTATCACTTGTAAAATATAATCTCATTTTTTACGAAATATTCTCCAGCTAACAGTGGTAAAGAATAATAAAATAAGAAAATACTCTTCCCATTCAACAACTTTTGTTTCAGTAATTTTTCTATATTTCCTTTTTCTTAGTGATGGGATGGAAAAACTTTTCTTCACAAAAAAAACACTCTGACTTCTGTATGCGTGAACCGATTTTTACGAAATTTGATTTCATCCAAAGGCCATTAAAAGCAGATCACAGAAAAATATGACAACAACATACCGGGTGATCCAATTAAAAACTACAGGCTGTTTTATGTTACTTCACCCTATTTGCGCACTTTACTGGAGAATTTCAAATGTGATGCTATGATTCTAACAAACTGAGAATAAGCTAAGCATTATTACCTATTGACCTGTTAAAACCGCAGACAGATATCTCCGGTCATTCCGAAGATATTAACATTTTTGTAAATTTTGATAAGTGTTGATCAACCCTGTGAAATTCAGGAGGAATTGAGTTATTTCATCAGCTAAACAATCAAATGAAAGAAAAAACTTATCAAAAATGTATGCCACTCACAAAACAAGCTGATCTAGATCCAGTAAGCTTTGGCGTTACTGTTTATTCTCGGTTTCTATAGCTGCAAAATTTATTCAGGTCGATTGCAAACTACTAGTTTATGAGGCCTCATTATTCAAAAGGAGAAGCATATGATATGCTTAATGTTTATGCTGAATGTTTAGAAAATGCAGTAGCTGAAAGGGAATACCCGAAACGATATCCTGAAAGACGTCGTCATTCCAGAAAAGTATTCAAAATATTGACACGAAGACTGCGACAAACTTGGAAGGTTCAATATGTTGGGAGAACAAATGGAAAACGTAGAAGCCGTAATGAGGATAATATCATAAAAGTTTTGGCTTATGTTTATGCTGAATTACATTTAAGCATCCAAAAAATTGCAAGTGATTTGGGATCGAATTATTCGCTAGTTCAAAGGATACTAAAGGACCATAAACTGCATCCGTATCATGTTGTCTTGCACCAAGAATTGAAAGAGACGACAGGACTTTTGCAATTGGTTGAAACGAATGCTTAACGGCGAACCTAACTCACTTCATAGAATATTATGGACTGACGAGGCTACTTTTTCTAGCAATGGTAAAATAAATTTACACAACAGCCACTACTGATCATCTAACAATCCATATTGGCAAAGATAAGTCAATAATCAGAATCGCTGAAGTGTTTACGTGTGGTGCGGAATTTTTGATGGAACAGTTTTCGGACCATTTTTCTTCGATAGTATCTTAACTGGACAAAGGTGCTTGAAATTTCAAAGGAAAATTGTCGAAATCTTTTAGAAGATATTGCTATTCAAATCAGGTTAGATATGTGGTATCAACAAGATGGTAGCCTGGCGCATTATGCTGCTAATGTTAGGGAATAAGATACCGTCTTCTCAAAGAGGTGGATTGGACGAGGGAGTATTTTTCCAGCAAGATCACTCGACCTCACAGTATTAGATTTTATTTTTGGGGGAGAATGAAGACTTAGTTTTCCGAACACCCCCAACTACAAGTGAGGATATGAAAAATAGATTTCGACAGGCAGCTGAAACTGTGACCAGTATCAACTAAAGAAAGACTTAATTTATGAATAGAAAAAAATGGTAGACATTTTGAATATTTGAAATGATTATGTATGAGCGTTGTTTTTTGTTCGAATATTTTCGTTGTTGCTAAGTTTTGTTTCATTTTATCGTATTATTGTTATTTCATGTGTGTTTAGTATTTTGCTGCGTTGTCCTGACGACTAAAGTCACTTCCTTGTTGTTTCAAGCTCACAGGGTTGATCGACACTTATCAAAATTTACAAAAATGTTAATATCTTCGGAATGACTGGAGGTATTTGTCTGCGGTTTTAACAAGTCAATAGGTGATAATGTTAAGCTTATTCTCAGTCGGTTAGAATCATAGCATTGCATTTGAAATTCTCCAGTAAAACGCGCAAATAGGGTGAAGTGACATAAAACACCCTGTAGTTTTTAATTGGATCACCCTGTATTTTGTTGTCATATTTTTCTGTGATCTGCTTTTAATGGCCTTCGAATAAAATCAAACTACGTGAAAATCGGTTCACGCATACAGAAGTAAGAGTGTTTTTTTTGTGAAGAAAAGTTTTTCCATCCCATCACTAAAAAAAAGGAAATATAGAAAAATTACTCGAACTGAAGTTGTTGAATAGGAAGAGTTTTTTCTTATTTCATTATTTTTTACCACTGTTAGCTGGAGAATATTCCGTAAAAAATGAGATTATACTTTACAAGTGATAGATTGCGCCCTCTAGTGGGGAACTACGAACTTGAAAATATTTTCAATCATTTTCTAGGGGCCAATTTTGTCATTAGAATTTTTTTCCGGAAGTTATAGGATGAACGGTTCCCGAGATACGGCCGGTGGCCACCCTTAATGAATCACCCTGTATATACATTTATACCATACTCAACATGCGGATTACCACGCGGCCCAACACCCCGCCTGACCATTATTGTATGGGATTATTTCTCAATTAATCAAAATTGCAAAGGAACAAACTAACTTAACCAAGTTCATTCAAAGAGTGAATCTGTCGAAAGAAACTAATTATAGCCCCTGCACTAATTCCGCCGATTGCACTGACATAATATGCTCATATCCTGTTGATTGAGTTCACTTACCCGTATCTTCATATTTGGAGATGTACTGTTAATGACTGTTAATGGTACACTAAGATTATCGAGCTTAAATATTTGAAGAAATACACCAGCAGATTTACTCTATGCGCTCCCCCCTAGTACAGTTGCAACGCTTATTAAATTTTATATTTGCTAATCACATCCACTGATATTACCTAAATATTTAATTGATAGATGTGTAAGTATTGGAATTTTTGTCACTTCTTGAAAAGTAGGACGGCCAAATGGAAGGTTATCATTTCACTTTTCTCATTCAATAAATAAGGCAGAAATAAACTGAAAATGAATTTCTGTCTATAAGACGTGAAATAAATTTGTTCGTATTTATTTATTTATTTATTTATTTAACATTAGGGACACAAACAGGTCAAAGACCCATGAAGAGTATCCACAAATTACATTGAGATGAAAATCAAAATAGAAAATCAACGAAAACTTCTACACCAAATCAAACCGAAAGTGAAGACCTCACTGCATCAAAAAATGTTTTTTGAGTTGCAGCTTAATGTTAGCACCATGAAATACATCGACAATTCGTAGCTCATTGCAGGTTCGGAACATTCTCACTAACGGAGAGTTTTTGGATGCATTTGTCCTTCTAAAAGGTACATGGAAAATTTCAAAAGATCTTAGATTGAAATTCGGGACATTAATGTGTACTTCTTGCAATAAATCCGGTACCTGCAACTCACCACTTACAATCTTACTCAATATAACTACATCGCCTATACTACGTCTATTTTCAAGAGAGGTCAAATTAAAATGTTTTCTGGCCATAAAATAAAAACTGACATTTTCATCTGGAACAGAGAAATTACCTCTAAAACTTAAATATTTGAGCAATTTATTCTGTACTCGTTCGATTCTTTCAATGTAAATTTTATATTGTGGATTCCAAACGACCGAAGCGAAATTTAGTCTGCTTAAAACGTAAGTATAGTACACACTGAGAACCGGCCTGATACCCCTACATATCCTAAACAAAAATCCCAACGTTCTACTAGCAGAATTAACAATATTTTCAATATGAAATGCGAAAATTAACTTTTCATCCAGAATTACGCCCAAATCCCTGATATGATCAACTCTCCCCAACGTCGCTTGATCGATACTGTATTGGAAAAGAATAGGAGTCCTGTTACGTGTGAATGTAATTGTCTTACATTTAGAAGCATTCAAAAATAAATCATTCGAACGACAAAACTCCGAGAACCTTTCCAATTCCTCTTGCACGATCTTACAGTCCCTCATAGATCTGATAACGTAAAAAATTTTCAAATCGTCCGCATAGAGGAGCACTTTACATATCTGAAAGACAGAAATAATATTATTGATATAAATCACGAAGAACAAAGGACCGAGGTGAGAGCCTTGTGGCACACCAGATGGACATGTGAACTCAGCCGACCTACAACCGTCCACAGAAACGAATTGCACTCTATCAGTCATATAGGATTCGCACCAACGCAAAAGACAACCCCCCACACCGACCTCAGAAAGACGACGAATGAGAATTCTATGTGAAATTTTATCAAATGCCTTACTGAAGTCGGTGTAAACAGCGTCAACCTGCAAACGCTCAACCATTGCCCTTTCCAAAAAGGTCATAAATAACAAAAGATTAGTCTCTATGGACTTTCCCTGCAAAAACCCGTGCTGTTCTGGAATAATCTGATTTTTCACTAAATTATATAAATGGTCGTAAACAAGTTTTTCAAAAAGTTTAGAAAAAGCGCATAATTTGCTGATGGGTCGGTAGTTTTCAACATTACTTTTATCACCACCCTTGAAAATTGGGACAACCGACGCAATCTTCCAGCGCCGAGGACATCTGCCCGTGCGGAGAGATAGATTGAAGATATGCTCAAGTGGAAGGCATAAAGCGGGACAATTACGTACAAAATATGATGGAATACTGTCAGATCCAGCACCCTTACTTTGATTCAGGGACCTTATGGATTTTTCGATTTCCTTAGCAGTAATAACGATTTTCGATAGGTAAGTAGGAGAATCGGCTACAGTGGAATCTATACTGTTGGGTGAGTTCAATGGATCAACAAAAACACTATGGAAATACCGAGCAAAACTGTTACTAATGTCTACTCCGCCCGTACTGACTTCATCCTTGTACCTCATCGAAGAGGGAAGTTTGCCATGTTTACTCTTAGATGATGCAATATTGAAAAACAGCTTGGGATTATTGGGTAGTTCACTTTCCACAAATTTAATATAATTAGAATAATCACATTTGATCATGATCTTTGACAATGCCCGGAGACGCCGGAACTCTAGCAAATCTTTTGTATTATTATAGATTTTATATAGTATTGAAAACTATACCATACTCGGTCTACTGAGTCTATTTTCAGAACCATCATATGTATCGATTAAAGCATATTTTGGGAGGATTTCGCATAATTTTTCAGTTTTTTTCTGGGTTTTCAATCCCAATATCTGAAACAGAACTATTAAGAATTAAATGAAAATTTTTTTTTCATGAAAAACGCCCTAGCGTATTGCAGTATTAAAATATTTGTCAAGGGCAGTTTCTTGCAAAATAGATTGCCTAATGAACAATACAGAAACAATACAAACGATAAAGAAAGCGAACTGTCACGTTTCAGAGTACAAATCTCACTCTTTCATCGAAACGAAAAACCGAAAAAAAATGATTCTTGAAATTTTCTGCTTTGTATGATGGAAGAATCAGATTTGTACTTTGAAAAGTCACAGTTCACTCTCTTTATCGTTTGTATTGTTCCTGTATTGTTCATTAGGCAATCTGTTTTGCAAGAAACTGCCCTTGACAAATAGTTTAATACTGCCATCCGCAAGGGCGTTTTTCATGAAAACAATAATTTTTATTTAATCTTAATAGTTCTGTTTCAGATATTGGGAGTCATCATATGTATATCAAGATTCAAGTAAAGAAGGAGCACAGAGAACCAACCACAATTATTTCATTTAATTTAGTTACAACACTAATTCAAAACCGGAATTGAGGTGCTTTCGAAGATGTTTATTTTCTTATGAACAGAAAGTTGAACCTTACAACTGAGTAGTTTACGAAAAGGGCGTCAGGTTGTACATTTACTCGAACCATGAGTTCTCTCATCGAAAATTTTTTCTTATTATTTTTCCAGCTACGCCTCTGGAAAAAAAGATATTTCTTACTACAAACCTAAAATTTCGGATAAATTTTTTCTCACTTTTTCAAATCTGTAATATCATCAATAAAACAAAATATTATTGAAATCTGTTGGATTATGGTGACGCTACACCCGTTTCAAATAGCAATTTTCGGAAATCGGCCATGTCTGAAACAAGATTCGTAGGGGGATTTTGAAGTCCGTTTTCCAACTGGTACAGATGTCCTCTATATATACCTTAGCGATGTCCCGCTGGCTTTCAGACATACTGTATTCAAGCTCACTTTTTAAAAATTTTTCGGAGCCCGTGCCCTTGTCAATAGAAATATTTCCAGGAGTAGTACACTTTCTCAACGTCTCACGGTTCCCCTGGGAAGCGGTCACAGAGCAAAGATTAGGAACCTTGCAACAAAAAGTTTTTAGCCTTATTACACTTTCGATTCTCGACCCGAGTCTTGAAACCTTGGATCATGATTATGTCGCCTGAAGGGCATTACAAACAGATATACAGGGTCCTGCAATAGTGCGTTAGGTTTCTATAGCTGCCAAACCAGATGTTTTAGAAATTTAGTTGGAAAGCATTCCCTTTGTACTTTCAATTCTGCATCTCAGGAAATTATTTTCTAATATACAGGGTGTTCCCAATAAAATTATTCAACAAATGAGTGATTTTTTAAATGGAACACCCCTTATATTTTCGTATATTTCAAATGCTCTTCAATACCCCTATTATGACGCAAAATATTAGGGATGTTCTTCCAACGGTACGGATTTTATTCAGAAAAAACTGTAAAATTTCTACGAAACAGTAGTTCGGTAAAAGCCCTCTACCGATTCCAGAAGCGATAGAAAAATTAATTTGATCAGAATTTCTTTTAAATTGAGAATTTGCCTAGTCATCGTTCTCAAATGATCAACCTCTTTTATACAGGGTGTCCGTTATCAATGTCCAAATATGAAGAATTTCAAATTGTTTTTTCTCGATTTTTTAAATGTAACACCCTGTATTTTGCCACGATGATGTACACAGTTTAAAACCTTACATTTTTTCAGAAGTAACTTTAGGATTATTTTCACTCCTGGGTCCAGCTGACACGAAAAATGACATTTCAACCAAAAATTTCAGGAATAATGAACATAATTACTAGCGGATATTTTGAATGAGTCACACAATGAAACCAAACTGAATGACCAATTTTCGAAAAACTTTAAAACCCTTCCAAAATCATAATCCTTCAACATGAAAGTGATAATGTTTGTCCGAATAAGTAACTTATACATAAGTATTATTGGTAACTTGTGTATTCTAACGATTACAGAGTTTAATCGACATATAAAAAAATTATTATTCATGAAATGGTTCATATGATTTTCATGTCGGAGCAGTGCTACAGAAACTGGTATCCAGTTCATCGATTATTATTATTGATCAAAATATTGTTATTCAGAGCTCAAAGTTATTTCCGAATAGAATAAGGTGAGATGAATTTTCGTAAAGATGAAATGGTTGATATGATTTCCATGTTGAGGCAGTGCCCAGAAACTGTTTATTAGCCAGTAGATCCTATGCTGTCGAATATCCCGAAAGAAGACATGTACATGAGTCGAGTTTTCGGAGGCTTTTAAACAGATTTGTAGAGACAGGAGATGTTAAGTATAAAAAAGAAGAGATGTTGAAATCGGCCACTAACGAAGACAAGGAGCTCGAGGCTTTACTGCATGTAACTGAAAATCCACACACAAGCCAAAGGGAGCTTAGTGTAGCCTGTAGTATAAGTGAGCGTTCATTTCAAAGAATCTTCAAAAAGAATAAGTATCATGCCTACCACATTCAGATGCACCAGGCGCTTACCGATAGCGATTTTGAAAACCGTCTGAATTTCTGGAACTGGGCAAGTTTTCAAATTGAGCAGAACCCTACATTTTTTGAATTCGTTTTATTTAGTGATGAAGCAACCTTCCACAATTCCAGAGCCGTCAATAGGCACAATTTTCATTATTACTCTGTAGAAAATCCAAGAATTATAAGGGAAATAGACAATCAACACAGGTGGTCATTGAATGTCTGGGCAGCAGTAATCGGCAATCATGTGATAGGCCCTCATTTTTTCGAAGGAAATTTAGATGGAGCTGCATATTTGAATTTCATTCAGAACATTCTTCCCGGAATGTTAGCAGTGTTACCTACGGAAATACGAAATGCAATATGGATTCACATGATGGATCAGCCGCTCATTATTTTCGTCCTGTGAGGGATTTACTGGCCCAAATAGATGGATTGGTAGGGGCGGACCGACAAGATGGCCTGCTAGATCACCGGATCTCACCAAAATAGATTTTTTTTGTGGGGATACATAAAGAGAATCATGTATTATGACAGCTTCCAATATGCGAGAGAGGATTTTGACTGTTTTCCGAAGCATTACTCCAGCCATGCTGATGAGGGTTAGTGGGTCATTCAACGATTGGATCGCTTTGTGTTCTAGAGAAGGCGGACGACACTTTGAACATCTCTTGGGTCATTAACACAATTTTGCTCTGTTTTTTCAACGCCTGTTTGTTTTTATATCCAATATTTGAATAAAATTATCCGCTCTGATTTCATTTTTCGTGCCTCCTGGACGCAGGAGTGAAAATAGTCCTTTGGTTACTTCTGGAAAAATGTGAGGTTTTACATTTAAAAAATCGAGAAAAAACAATTTGAAATTCTTCATATTTGGACATTAATATCGGACACCCTGTATAAAAGGGGTTGATCATTTAGGAACGATGACTAGGCATATTCTCAAGTTAAAAGAAATTTTGATTAAATTCATTTTTCTATCGCTTCTGGAATCGGTAGATGGCTTTTACCGAACTACTGTTTCGTCGAAATTTTGCAGTTTTTTCTGGATAAGATCCATACCGTTGGAAAAACATCCCTAATATTTTGCATCATGGTAGAGGTATTGAAGAGCATTGAAAATATGCAAAAATATAAGGGGTGTTCCATTTAAAAAATCACTCATTTGTTGAATAATTTTATTCGGGAACACTTCTGGCTTGGTGATGGGAATTGGGGAGTTAACAAATGAAGTCTTTTTGGAATATATCCATGCTCAAGACTCAGATTTGTTCCACCTACAACATGAATACCTCACACGTTAATGTGAGCTCAAATTTTCTGCACGAAATTCTCGAACTGTATAAGCCGACTAGCGATATCGTAATCTTTCTTGCTCTTTGGTTGTATCCTAGGGCCTCCCGTGAAAGGGTTCATGTGCTCGAAGTGGAATAGTCATTAACGGAACTGTTCTGCACACAGGTAGATTTTTGTGTCCTACTCGTCTCTCACCAATTGAAAAAATTATTTCCATCAAGTAGCAATTTGAATCTTTCAATACATTTATATAGTAGACCGACAGTGAGTATCAAAAAGCTCGATCGTCCGATCAGCGCGTTGATATTCTGTGGTATCACTAAAAACGCTGCAAATTTTACACAAGGGTTTATTATTTTCTCAGTTTAATAACTCAAAACCATTGATATCTCAAATCAATCGTATATATTATTTATAACTCATTGGTTTTTCACCAAACGAAAATCAATTCCATGAAGAAATTCATGTGAAATATTTAAATTCAATAGTAACTACAAAATTATCCACGTCGAAACCAAAAGTTCCTACATAACTCCCAGAGTCGTTAGAAATCAATAGGTACAACACCCGCAAAATCCTATTGAATGAACAAGCAGATGTGAATAGCTCTCCACTACTGAATATTTTTCTGTAACCTAAAAACTCTGTGGCAAACCCCAATTCATACCTACTCTCACTTTTACGCTTTTGTATAATTATTTAGGCACGTTCCGGACCATATTTAAACCTTGTTGTAGTACATACCATCAGTCAGTAAAATGTAGATACCTGAAGAAGATTTTTAGCAACTTTCTTCGTGTTTTTTGTGATTCCGTAGTATTACTATGAGATGGAGTTTTTATGTCCGACTGATCATCAGAATTATCAGTCCTGTCACCGATATAATCAATTACCGTATCCATGTTGTCTGTCTCATCTAAATATATTCCCGAAATATGGTAGATAAACCTATTCACTAAGGTATCAACATATAACGAAAATTTTGCTGGAAAGAATTGAAAGAATCACTTTATAATTAAGCCTAGAGGATGTTATTCATAAAAATCTTAAATATTTTTTATTCCAAATCACATTTCCTATGAAATATTGGAGTTGAAAAATGAGAAAATTATCTTGGTGTTGAGTTTCTTAAAAAACTACTTTACAAAGGTCAAGTCACCTTGTTGTTTCTTTCGTTAAAGTTAAGTTAAATTTCCGAAAAATATTTTTTACTAATATTTTGCCAGTATGATCTTCACGATATTAGTTATTAAATTGCGTGTCGGTATTACACAAATAGAAATGAAATTCAAATCAGAAAGCGTTTGCGCCTTTTGACATATAAGAGAAATAACCTCAAAATTTAAAATGGCCACAAAATTTTCCGCCAATATCTCTGCAAATAAATATGTTTTCAAAATGTTGACTAAGACCTGTACCAAATTATATTGAACTTTAATGAATACCTTCCGAAAAAAATGTTTAGAAAAAATTTAATTCTTTTCCAATACAATTCTCACGAAATCATGCATTAAATTGAGCGTCGATATTTCACAACTAGTTATGATGTTTCAATTTGATCGCGTTAGTATTTCTTGAGAAACTTTCGGGAAAATTAACTTAAACTCTCAAATTAACAACAAATACGTAAAACAGAATTCAAGATTTTCCGCTAATATTAAATGTGTGGATGTGATTCCTACTAGGATTCAACTTTGTATCGATGAAATGAAAAAAAAACTCACCCGTCCTGTGCAACTTATCTGAAAAAAATATTTTCCACAGTGCATATATCCGATAAGAGTTCACTTGATTCACAAAATATCCAATACACAAACTGAAGACCTAAAGTTATTTTCAATAACTTTTCTGTAAAAATCAAATATATCGTGAACCTCTCAAGGTTGAATTCGACTGAATAATTCTAATAGAGAAATTTCGTTCCGTATAGTTGTCAGATACACTCAACTATGAGGGTGTCAAATCCCAACGTCTGTTTAATGTAAAAACGTTCAATTCAAACAAGTAGTTTGCGGCCTACCAGATGTTGAAACATGCGGAGTATTCTTGTCTACGGTCCCCGGTACCCATAGTATTAGATTCTCGACAATTGATGAGATTTCCGGTTTGTTAATTGATTTGTTTGCATATATCCTCCAATTTGTTTTATCATATACATGCTCATTATCTTTTATATTCACCCCTATTTCAAAGTCTCAGTACGAAAAATATTGGATGTCGATATCCACATGTTGACGATAATTGTACTAAGCAATCCAAAATTGATGGAAACCTCCGATCGACCGAATATTTTGGAAATATTCATTATTTTAAATAACGCTTCTTAATTCGCGTTCTGCATGTGAATAGGGTTATTCAGTTACACAAGAGTATTTATTGAGATTTCAATGTTTCAAATGAATTTTTTCATGGAATTAGTTTTCGGGTTGTGAAAAACCAATGATTTATGAATAATATATAAGTTTTATTTAGGATATGATTGAGCTCCATGAAGAAATTTAATGTTTCATCTCGTAATTCGCAGGGTGATATCTATAAATAATAATTGTTATCCGAGTTTTTGTAGTTATGTTTCAGATATTAGGAGAGAAACCCCAAAAATATTTAATCTGAACTACTTACGATTATGAAATTGTCAAGAACATCGATGGGGCATTTGCAAATTGTGATTATAAAATAATAACGTATGTGTTGAAAATTTGGTAATCAATATTTTCATCTCCTTTTAGATGTCTGATTCTGGATGAAAAGTAAACCGATTATTCCAGTGAATTACAATCTTAGAACTGAATGCGATGTCATTTTCGACATTATTGGAAATGTGCAGCGTTTTTCCTTAGAACTCAGGAACCACTGGTCGGAAATGATCCGAGTGAGATTTTTTTGGTTTAGTTTTGTAACAGTAATGAACGTCCTGAGTTGCATGAAAATTCGGTGGTGAGTTTTCGAGAAATAATTTTTTTTTCCCCACACTCCCCCCCCCATTTTGAGACCTTAGGGTACACTTATTCTGCAGAAAAGCTTGGAGGATCAATCCCGAGCGACACACGATTTTTCTACCAAGTTTCACTGATTTCGGTTCAGTACTTTCTGAGAAAAGCCCCGGACAACGGACGGCGGACGGACGGATTTTTTTTATTAGTTTATTCAAATCTACATACTCCATTTGATTTTATCAAATAATAAACCAAAATGAGCTTAAATCGAACATAGACTTGTCTTGATCAGAACAATCCCGTTAATCAGAGCTTTGTGAAACCCGCTACGAGTCATTTACTGCCAGTTTCACAAAACTTTGATTGCTACATCAAGAGCTTGATTGTCAGTCACAATCTGTGCTCGATTTCAGTTCATTTTCAACCCAACCATCGAATGCAAACCTTAATCAACGAGTTGATCAGAAGTCAAAAGTTTTGCTAAAACGAAGGTAAAAGTGCGTTGGCAACCTTGGCTTCTTATAAGTTGTTTATAACTAAAAAAACTGAACGGCACGTGGTCAATCTCGATAGGTCCTGTCATATATTTATGCACATATGATTTCAGTACTACGTCACTGATATGCGTGCATTCATTTTGATCAGGTATTATATGAATTAAGGGACACTTTAGACCTAAACAAATAACGTTGGTATCAAACATGGCGCAGTCACACATGATATGAACACATATCTACAACTCACCTAAACTTTGTATTAATATAATTAGGCTTTTCTCTGAAAGTACTGTACCGAAATCCTTGAAACTTGGTAGAAAAATTGTGTGTCGCTCGATATTGATCATCCAAGATTTTCAGCAGGATCGGTGTAACCTAAGAGCTTTAAACTGGAGGTAGGAGGGAAAAAAAATATTTCTCGAAAACTTATCATCGAATTCTCAAGAAACTCTCTCTCAACGTTGATTACTGTTGCATAACTCCACCTCAAAATGTTCACCCGGATGATTTCCGATCAGTGGTCCTTGAATTATATAGAAAAACGCTGCAAATTTCCAATAATCCCGAAAATGAATCATCGCATTCGGTTATAAGATTGGAATTCAGTGGAATAATCAGTTAACTTTTCATTCAGAATCATATATCTAAAAGTAGAAGAAAAGATTGATTACCAAATTTTCAAAACATATCGGGAAATTTTGAACGGATTCGTATTTTATTTCACAAACACGATTTGCAAATGCCGCATCGTTATTCTAAACAATTTCATAGTCGTGAGTAGTTCGAATTGAATATTTTTGATTTTTCTCCCCAATATGTGAAACATAAGTAGTAAAAATCGGATGAAATTACTACTTATAGAAATCACCCTGCGGATTACGGGATTTAAGATAAAATTTCTTTATATCCTAAATAAAACTTATATATTACTCATGAATCATTGGTTTTTAACAACACAAAAAACCAATTCCATGAAAAAATGCATTTGAAATCTCAATAAATACTCTTGTATAACTGAATTTCACTTTTACATGCAGAAGTAGCGTAATTTAAAATATTGAAGATTCCCCAAAATTCCGTTGATCAATTTTAGTTTGCGTAGTACCATTATCGTCAACATGTGGATATTCGTTACTAGTTTCAATCGAAATCCAATATTTTTCTTACTGAAAGTTTGAAATAGGAATATATAAGATAATGAGCATGTATATGATAAAACAAATTGGAGGATAGATGCGAAAAAATCAATTACAAACCGGAAAACTCATCAATTGTCGAGAATTTAATACTAACGGTAGGAGCCTTGGACTAAGGTAGGAGCCGATGGTCCAACTGTTTTAGTTCAATGATTCAATTTTGGAAAGCTTCAATTTTTCCAACCATGTAGGAATTGAAATAGGAAATATAAAATTAAACAGTATAGGAGATTGCTTGCCAATATCGCAGCTTTCTGAATGAATAGTCCGAAATGCAAGAGGCTTGATACAGCTGCTCGCATTTCAGAATTTTTTTCAGAAAAACTTTGAATCCCGCTAATATTTAACAATTGTTTTATTCCACTGTCAAACTTCTCACTTGTGGTACTCGCGACGATGAAAATGTGATGAATATCGCTGAAGAATTTGCACATTTAGCTGGGAAAATAATAAACCCTTGTGCAAAATTTGCAGTTTTTTTATAGTAAATCCAAACTTTTTTATGGTAAAAAGATGGAAAATATTTTGACTAGGTATAAGGAGAAATAAACTGAATTGAAAGAATAAACAATAAATTTAATAATCAAAACTTAACAAAAGTTTATGAGAAAATAACATGACAAATATTTTTATGGTAGAAAATTCACAGATTTTCTGGAGAATCATTGTTTAATGATGATAGCTACTGAAGTCGTAACCTCCATGTCCATATCTACTGGAATGAAAATCTCCAAATCCATGATGGTCGTGATCGTGAACCACAATTGGTACTTTCTTCTCCACCACAATAGGAACTTTGACGTGCACTGGGTATGGCTTGGGTACTGTTACTGGGTATGGTTTTGGTACAGATACTGGGTATGGTACTTTCACTGGCACCTTTATCGGTACTTTAACTGGATATGGGACTGGTTTCTCCACTGTATATGGAACAGGTTTGTGCACTGTAACTGGATAAGGTTTTGGTACGTGCACTGGATATGGTCGATCAACTGGTATTGGTACCTTCACGGTATACGGTACAGGTATTTTTTTCTCTACTGTATACGGTGCAGGATGTGGCACTGGATATGGCACTTTTTTGGTAATAGTGGTAACATGTTTAACATCACCGTGGTAGTCATGACTTCCACCGTAGCTATATCCTAAATCATACCCGCTTTGTTCCAGTCCGTGACCACCGAAGTCATGACCACCAAAGTCTAAGTCATGGCCACCTAGTTCCAAGCCATGACCTCCTCCTAAATCAAAACCATGGCTATCACCATATCCCAAATCGAAGAGGCCTCTTTTGCTCTGTTTCTTTTCGGAACCCGATGATTTGGCTCCTTCGCTTCTGTCCGCCGAAACCAAAACGGCCAATATCAGTACAGTTAAAATCTACAGAAAAATGGATGATTATAAAAATATACAGGTAGAACAGGTTTCACACACAAATGATATTGTGCACTACACTCCATTGCCTCCCACTTCTTATTGCAGATGAGTGTTGCAGAGTGTAGTGCAGTGTAACTTGCTGAATCTTCGTAGCTCAAAGATGACTTTTTATGCTCCTTTCGTTTCCCCAAGAAACGATAATCCTCAGGGTTCATAGAAAGCAAGGTTGCGCAATGAGTGAGTTTCTAGACCAGGAGGTACCTGAGGTAAGAAGGCGGTTGGTGGGAAAATATGTTTTAAGTATAATAGTTTTGAATATGCTAATTGTTTTTCATGATATATCCCCAGAATATAATGGCGAGTCTCCCATGTTCTATAGGATAAGTATGGAAAATATAATTTGAATCTCTAAACATTTTTTTATTCATCTTCCCACTGAAGTAATCAAGATCAAGATTCCTTTCGTTATTGAAATCCTAAGCTGATTGAGCTGACTGATAATAATTGAAGCAAATATGGGGGTTTCATGTTATAGAAGCTGTGGAATTTGTGGAAAGGTGCCAAGACTTTAGAAACAGAACCTTGCAGAATTTGACAATATTCTTTCACAATTCATTTGAATTTACGGGATATTATTAAATTCGTCGAATGTTTCCAAATAGGATTTGCCAATTCAACCATAGGTTGATTGCATTACACCGGAATCAAGTAGGTATACATTTCAAGATGAAATTTATAAATCATACCGGACTCTGGATATATGTGTATTATAGATTTTTTCGAAGAATATATTCAGGTGTTATAAACGACAAGTATGTTAATATGATTTATATTCTGTATATCTGCAGAAGGTATCAGTTTAAATAACTGAACTGGACAGAAAAATGTTAGTCATCATCAAGAACTCATTTTTGAGCTGATTCTCGATCGAATTCAGCCGAAAAGGGATCGTTCAATAATTTGTATGCACTATTAAATATTCGTGTTCAGATCTTCCAAATATGGTGCGCCCACCAATGACATCACAACATGAAGGACAAAATTTATGACATTCCGCAATCCTATATCATTAACGATAACAAGGAAATATCAACGAAATTAAATAAACCTATTTTTTCACAATGTTTTGCGAAATAAACATTGGTGTCATTGGAATCTGATGGAATGTTCAATCAAAAAAATTTTAAGAAAATAGTTCCATAATTTTATTCTCTCTTCCATGTAACACGAATTATCATATTTTCATGTTTTCTCATTCTGTATCGATACAAAAGCATAATGTATGCTATCACACACTTCCACAATTCGCGAATTTTGAATAATTCGGTATAGAAAATGGTCAAATCGGGACTCAAAGTCGAAGCGGGAGAAACGTGTCAGATCGCCCTCTACGTCACTCGTTATTTTTCGATTCACCGATCGATACAGCCGACGCTGTCTATAGGCTTGCTAGAGAGAAAAATACACGAGAAGTGGTAGAGAGTGGATATACGTCACGGAAGCCGCGAAGTTTCTTTCGTTAGAACAGCCGATATGCGGAGCCAAATTTAAAAGATCATTTCCTTGGTTGAAAATTGAAATTTTTGACGGCGGTTGTTTTCAGTTGTCTTACGGATAGAATGTTTAATTCCAATGATAAAAAAATCATGCAAGAGACCTACTGAAATTGATCAGGAGTTTTTTATGTGTGATTTTATGATTTTATTTTATTTTCTCATTTCCAGAAATACAGATTGGATCTAATTGGAATTCAGTACTTGATTAAAAAATGACAGCTTGGAGGTTCATGCAGAATTTCTCGAGGATAATATAATCAAAAGATGACAAAATATGGAACATTTGAAAAAAAAATGATTTGTTTAGAATTGTTTTAATGCCAGCTCTCACGAAATTCACAAAGTTGTGCATCCACATTTTCGAACTAGATACCGAGTTTCATTATGATCGGATCATTATTTTTTGCGTTACTCCAGAAAAACCAACAAAAACGAGCAAAAAACACATTATTTTACATATTTCGCTGCAATTTGGTACAAAGTTGATTTCCGAAACATGTTTTAAATTCGCTCGAAAAAACATTCGAGAAAATGTATTTCAAATTTACGAACCCTCCGCAGTATGTTCAAGTCGATGTGGTTCTCCGTTCCCATGTGATAGTGCCTAAGGCCGGCTGGTTGGCCTGACATTTTCGGCTCAAAATTCGAAAATTACGTATAGACAACACAATAGCACTCCGTTTCTCAGAACATATGCGCGCATAAACTTTTCGATATAGTATTCGGTCGAAATTTAACAAAAAGGATATCATACTTTTATGTTTACGTAATTTTTTTGGAGTATATTCATCAATTTAGGAATACCCTAGACAAGAAGAAACATACTGCATGAAATCTAAGGAATTTGATAGTAAACTAATTATGTTGCGCGTTTGTGAACTCGATCTAATTCTAATTGAATAATTATGTGAATTGCGGAAAATATGATTTGTCAAGATTGAGGTTACTATCGAAGACAATCAACTAATGCCTGAAACTATATCAATGTACTTCCATTATTCAATCGATGAAAGTACCTACTGATTACATACGCAGAAATCTACTCAACCGTTAAACATATGAATTTTTTTTCCACTCACTTTTAGATCCATATCTGCGAACTGGTCATCTATCAGTGACTGCTGATGGATATTGCCATCTTGCAGCTTTTATACCTACTATGGAAAATATCCTGAACGCTTCACTTCCTGATCCCCCTCTTACTGTTTTCTGTTTATTCCCCCGATAATTAGCTCGTTATGTATTTTATCAATTCGATGAATTCTTTTACAATAATGGATCACTGTTTATCCAATAAATCTTCGGACTGAGTTCGGTGTGGGATATTTTCGATAACACCTTCTCATTGTATGCAGAAAACTTAGTTTTCATAGTAATAAGTTGATATTTATGGTTGATGATTCTCCACTCAGATGTGTATCCCTCCTTTTTGAGATTTTGTTCCTAAAAACAACATGATTTCAGACGAATATCTTTATAATTTCCTCATTTCAAATATGTAGAATGCGTAATCGATTGCAATTCTTGCTGTGGTGTACAAACAGAATCATTAAGATTCTTCCAAACAATTCGACCTTCTTTTTTAAGTCACAAATGTATTCTACAAATATCAAGTTCCTAATTTTGTTCTTTAGAAGTTATTATATCTATGATCTCTTAGACACAGACAAATATCAGAACAATATTGTGGAAATACTAGCCTGAAATATCGACCCAATGAAGACATCAATTTGGTATAGGAGGTATATTTGGGATATACAGGGTGTTTCATTGGTGAATGAACATACGGTAACCTGAAGTAGAGGTTCCCAAGACGAGCCCAAAAAACCTATTTATGGTAGATCTAATCAATTCCATAACCAAGATTCAGGGGTTCCTTGTATACATTCAAATTGGCCAAACAATATTTGCCGAATAAAGAATGTTGACTATGCGCAATACTGGGCAAAACGATATAAGCATAATATTCGACATTCATATTCGTCCAACATTTCATACTTCTAATAAAAAAATAAAAATTCGTATAAAAGCTGACGTGCGAAGTCAGCAGCTCTTGCCAGCATGTTCAAATTCGTTGCCAAAGCGGTTATCTCTTCACGTATTTAACCACACCAAACGCACCTTCACTTCCTGATGGAAAGATCTGAAGATCTACTTCTAATCATATCAACCTCACGAAATTCTTCTGTTCTACATGAACCTTTGCTGTCCTTTTTCGATCAAGAATCAAGATTTCAGTACTATCTTATCTTTATGTTTGGGAATACTGGGAATTTTTTATATTGAGTATACCCACAGAATCATTCGGCGGATTTTTCCTATTCACGCGTCCAACCTTAGTAATTAATACCCCAAAATACTAAAATTTCAAGTTTTTAATCGTTTCCTTCAGAAGTTATTGTTCGATATTTGAACAGGAGGTTTGGACCTTAATTACGAAGGTCGAGCTCTTGCATGGATAGAAACTACTCAATGATTCCGCAGATACACCTATTCAAAATTTTATTTTCCCCATATGAGGATTTTAGATCCAATTGAAATCCATAATTTGATTAAAAATTGACAGCTTGAAGGTTCATACTGAATTTCATGAGGATAGTATGATCAGAAGATTGCAGAATATTGAATATTTAAAAAAAATTGAAATTTTTTTGAAATTGTTCTAATGACACAAACATCACGGAATTTCGCACAAAGATAAAGGTGAATCAGCAGTATGATTGAATCAATATATTTGGAGTTATTCTGGAAAAAAAGATACCGAAAAGAACCAACGAAATTCGATATACTTATTCCTTATATGTCAAATTCTGCTTCTCCATAAACCTTGGTAACCCATTCTTGTGCATTATCTTCATCAGGAATCATTTTAGGCAACTGAATCGTGAAATTGATCATTGATAGGATACGAAATTGTGTTTTGTCCGTAATATATGAAATTTATATGTAACTGGACTTCGCCAAGTTTCAATATTATTCTATACCTATTGAATAATAGGTGGATAACACAGAACTGAAACTCGAAGTATAAAGGGCTTGATAGAATTTCCGGAGATTTTAGTAGCTAATAACATGCCCATGTCCGAGTTTCACGAGTATTTTTGAAAATTTTCAGAATCGGCCCTGGCCCCTCCACCATTCCGCAACTCTCAGAAGCAGGTCAGTATGTATAGATTTGCGAGGACCTACACTAGTTTTCTCCCTCATCATTCTATCCAAATTAAAACATATATCTCACAGAAATCCTTCCATTTCATTTGTGTACATTTTCACTCTGATATCATTTGATTAAGACTTCAGATTTGACTGTATTGAAGGAAAGGATTTCAAAAACCCTACAAAGAAAACTCTGAATGACAAACCGCGCCAGGAAGATATGAAATCAAAGAATTATACGAAATAACAAAGTGTCAATTTTAAAGACTATGCATCATATCTGATTAAGCGAAAAAAAATCATTAAATGTATATATAAATAATAACTAGGCATTTTCTCTTTGGGAAGGTATCGTCGTAAATACAGTGCGCGTCAAAATTATGGAACAAATTCATTTCCTCAGAAGAAAAATATTTGGCAATAAAATCCTGAAACAGGTCAATTTTTGTTTCACTTTTACCAAATTTTTATACATTTTTCAATGATTTTTGTTGCACCCTGTGCCATCCCTATCAACCCTCTAAATTTTTTTGAATAGGGAAAGTGGCTCATCTGGTACTTTTTTGGCAAGGTCTTTGTATATTCTTTACAAATGAAAGTTGACCATTACAGTTTTGTTCATGCACAACTTTCAACCCCTTTCAGCCACCTCACGTGAAAAAAAATTTTCTCTATCAAAGGGTTTGCAGGGGTTAAAAGTTGTGCATGAACAAAACTGTAATGGTCGACTTTCATTCGGTGACAAATTTCAGTAGGTATCATCGTCTCAAAGTGAATGAGCCATGACAATGTGCACATACTGAAAACCTCTTTGGACTAATTTAAAAAAAAAAAAAAATTTTTCTTGAATTCTTAATTTTTAAAAAAAATAATTTTTTTCTTGAAAATTTCTGCACGCCTGTAAAGAAGATACAAAGTCCTTGCCAAAAAAGTTCCACATGACCCACTTTTCCTATTAAAAAAATTTTGAAGTTGATGGGGATGGCACATGGTGCAACAAAAATCCTTCAAAAATGCATAAAATTTGGTAAAAGTGAAACAAAATTGACCTGTTTCAAAGTCCAAGATTTTTCTTCTGAGAAAATAAATGTGTTCCATAATTGTGACGCGCACTGTATATTGGCAGTAAATAAAGGATATTCTGAGCTATATTTTCACATTTCTCTCCGAAACTTATATTTTTGATAAATTCATGGATGTCTTGGTATACTCCTATACATATCTACTCAGAAAAACTGAAATATCGAAGAATTCGAGAATATTTGAAAAAAAGTTCCAGTGATAAGATCCTCAAGAAATTTTGCTTGCATCTCCACGTTGGTTCTTTACAAGTTCGAACCATGTAATTATTCAAATCGTTATTTTTCGGACTATGGAAAAATCTTAATTTCAGCTGGTTGAAACGAAACCGTTAGGCCGATTCTGCTCAATATTTAGGCTCCAAACATACCCTAGAATTTCAAAGACTCTAGTTATATCCCTTCAGAAGGAATTTGACCAGGATAGTGCTTAAAAAAGCTGAAATTGAGCAATACTGGGCCATCACAGGATACCAATCTGAGCCCAATACTGGTCATCCATATTGGTCCGGAAATTTAATTCCCATAATCGGTCCAATGAAAACATTTGAGAATTATGACCAATATTGGAAACCTTGAATACAAGTTAATTTTTGACCCAATTTGTAGTTTAACAACATCAGCTCAACGAAAAATTTCGGCAATATTGACCTCATTCAATCAATGAATTATTAAAAAAATAATAATAATAAAGAATAAATATGAGAAAATCTCTGCGTATTTGTTGTTTGATGCAATATTTCGACACAGCATAGATGCATTGAATACATGGCGCCGACATATCATCATATCAAAACTAGTAAAATCAAAGCTTTTTTTTGATTTTCTGGGTTGGACCATCTATTATTTTCAAGAATATCCGAATATAAATTCATTTTGACAAATTTAACTTATGACTATTCATTTCATTCTGTCAGAATGGTGAATAAATATAAAGCTTTCCCCTCGTCTGAAGATACAAGTCTGAAATTTGATATTTCTGAATACCTATTCATCACAAGAAGTATTCATTATTTCAATATTTTGTTCATGAAGAAGAAGTCTTCCAGAGTTGCGTATTCAAAAATACATATAGGAAACGTTTTGGAACGATAGATACTACGATTAATTTGTGGAGTCTGAAATTCTTCTGATAAATACGTATAAAAATGAACAGCAAAGTGAATAATTCATATTTCAATAATATAAAACATGAACATTTCCTCGAAATATTTCCACAAGTATTCAACAAATTCATAACTTTTGGATTGATATTTATTGATAGGTACATACAAAATTTAGAAACCATATTATTATGAAAAGAGATCCAAACTATCCAATAAAATCTCCTGTTCCGTTTGTACCGTTGTTTTGGCTTCGAAATGACTTCTTGTATTCATGAAACTCTTCTATCAATAATATTGCTCTTTATTCCCTAGCAATATTTCATATTCCTTATGAGTAGATGTTCCACATTTGTTGAACCCCTCTTATATATTAGTAAGAATCCATCATTCCAGATATCAAATTCATATTCTGGGAAATAATTTCATCAAATCTAATAGATTATATCTGAGATTTTCTGTTAGGAAGCATGAAAATAAATATATTATGTCATAAGTACGAGAGAATTTTATATTAATTTTCCTTTTGATATGATCCTCACGAAATTATGCGTTAATATACGAGCTGTATACACACTACTTGCTGATATCAACGGATTTGGACGTTTTATGTTTCATCAACTTTTTCATAAATATTTATCAGATTCATTCATGAAATGGAGGGGAATCTAGTTTATGCTATAGCAAAAATTTCTTTTCATTCATAAGTGTAGTTCTTCTGGATATAAAAGCTGATGGTCGGCTGAATGAAAGCAACAGTCATTGTTTTACCTTCTTAGATATGAAACTACAGGTAAGAGGATCATGTCTAATTAGTTGAAGTAATGTGGGGACTCTTGAATGTTTTTGTTATAAAGGAAATATTCGGTAGTAATTATTCGTTCGAAGGATACGTGAAGTAATGGGCCGAATTTTACAATCAAGTATCTACTAGATTTCGGGTTGAACTGATCTGTATTTATGAAAACATCATAAATCTACGGCATCTTCTGTTGAATTTCAGCTATTTATGAATTCAACTTCTATATAAGTATTTTTCGAATTATCAATATTTACATTTTGATCATCCTCCTAATATGGAAGTTATATATTTATACACCGGGTTTCCCACGAATAGGTACCATTCGTTATATTTTTGGGAATAAATCAAAGTTCTCGTTTGCAATTTCGGACTTGAGCTTTTACTGGAGAGATAACTGAATGTAATTTTTTTGAGATTCTTGGGACCGATTTCTTCGGAAGTGACACCAACTTTCGGTTTTGAATGGAAAGCCGCATATTTTATGATGAATATAGATTCTGGAATTCTGAGCTGTTTCAATGTAAAATGCTTCAATTTTTGTCAGAAAATTCTTTTTTAACGTGAAATTCCAATAAAAAAAAACAGGTTTTTCATTGGAAAAATGCCGTTTTTAGGCTTCCGCGAGAAGTAAGGATAATGTTCCTGTCACAATAGTTAGAATTGAAACTCATGATACAGGAGATCACAAAAGCGTTGTCAAAGTTGGCAATTTCGAAAACGTGAAAACTAAATTATTTCAAATTAGAACCTCATTTTTTATGGTCATATTGAAATATACGTTGCAAAATAATGTAGATTTGGAAATAACACCAATGGCCTAAAATTCATATCTTCTGAGATATGCATTGGCGATTACATTTTACAATCCTCTCAAAAGTACAAGCAAACTCTGAAAATTCAGAATTTCTATGAATAAAATCTGAGATGAATGTTCAATATGTTCTCCATTCCCTTCGAAACAATAATTTTCTTTCTGAGAAGAAAAAAATTCGAAATGTGATCGCGTACATTGTTTTTTTCGATTATCTCAGAAAATATAAATTTTAGGGCATTGGTGTTCTTGCCACGACCTACATTATTTTTCAACGTAGATTCCATTATGGTCATGAAAAATGAGTTTCTGATTTAAAAAAATTGAGTTGCCAACTTTAACAACGCTTTTGTGACCTCCTGTATCATGAGTTTCAATTCTTACTATTGCGGCAGAATCATAATTCCTACGTCTCGCGGAAGTCTTAAAGCGGCAATTTTCAAAAGAGAAACCTGGAAGATATCCATGTTTCAACAGAGCGCTATTTTCAATTTTTATTGGAATTTCACGTTGAAAAATAATTTTTTGAGAGAAATTCAAAAACTCCACATTATGACAACTCAGAATTTCATGAGGAATGTATTTTCATTATGAAATATGAGGCTTCCCATTCGAAAAACGAAAGTTGGGGTCCGTTCCGGTAAAACTGGAAGTCCCACGAACCTCAAAAAATTTACATTCAGTTATCTCTCTAGTCAAAGCTTGAGTTCGAAACTGCAAACGTGAATTTCAATTCTTTCCAAAGAATATTTTAAGGAAAGGTATTCGTGGGACACCAGGTATATTTTATATCGGTAGACATGCATTGCAGTTCGAAACGTCAATTTGTAGTAAAAACGTTTTGCTAAGTGGCGACAACGTTCAATTAAGACGAGTTCATAATTAAAGTTTTTAAAAATTCTCCTTTTTCAGTTTAACTGTTCCTCCATTTATATATCTCAGTTCAAGTAAGTTTATTATTTTCAGGGTCTCCCGATACTGCTATTGGCAGGTCTGGTTTTGGCAGAGAAAAAAGAGAACGTCGAATCTTCGGAAAAGAAACAGAACAAAAGAGGTCTTTTCGATTTGGGATATGGTGGTGGACATGGTTACGATCTCGGTGATCATGGCCACGAATTAGGGGGTCATGGTTTGGACTTTGGTGGTAGTTATGGAGGTAGTTTCCAATCACATGGGGAAGTAAAACATGTTACAATCACCAAGGAGGTACCATACCCTGTTCCTCATCCTGTGCCTTACCCAGTAGAGAAGAAAGTACATGTACCTTACCCCGTCAAAGTACATGTTCCGGTCGATCGCCCATACCCAGTGCATATTCCAAAGCCATACCCAGTTCCAGTGGAGAAACCTGTCCCCTACCCCGTTGAAAAGCCAGTACCATATCCAGTTAAGGTAGCAGTCAAAGTACCAGTAAAAGTACCATATCCAGTGCCAGTGCCAAAACCATACCCAGTACCAGTACACAAGCCATACCCAGTGCCCGTTAAAGTTCCTTACATCGTCGAGAAGAAAGTACCAGTCCTGATCCACGGTCATGGAGGGTACGATGGTCTCGATTCAGGAAGTTACGGACATGGAGGCTTAGACTTTGGTAGTTATCATCATTAATAAAATGATGACTGTTTAAAATTGCCCTTGTAAAATTTCATTACATACTTATATTGTAACTTATTCAATGTTTCTTGAAGACAAATTTATTTTTTTCGAATAATTTTTTAGTTTATCTGTGTTAATAATGTAGTTCCCAGTAACACATACTTCTGAGTGGGATCTCCGATAGACCGTATTATAAATAGTGCTCCGATGGAACTCCTATTGGGGCTTGTGATCTGAAATGGCCATAAGCTCAACCTGAATTCCCACTACAGTACTGCGAGTACCTCAGTTATTGCAGACGTATCCAAAATAATTATTGCGACTCCAACTATCACACCAAATAAGTGGCATATCCAGAGATTGAGTTCGTGGGGGAGTAAGGTTATGTTAGGGGTGTGGGTGAGATTGAGTTTCGAGGGCGGAAGGTATAATACTGACTATTTTCTAAACCTGTATTGCGTGAAATAAATTGTTCGATGTATTTTCAGTACCCAAATTTACTCCTGGTAAGGCGCTTATTACTTACCCCTAGTACCTTTCTTGGAATCGAACTTCGACCAGATTATGATTTATACAATACTTCCCTCGCGTCCTTGCACATTGTTGTGGCTGGAATGAAAAGCAGTGACGTGTACTCAGCAGCTTTTGCGCACATATTCAAATTCGTTGCCAAAGCGATCATATTTCCACCTACTGACTCTTCCAAACGCCTAACTACACTTTCTGATAGAAAGATTTGGCGGTCTTATTGAGAATAATAATAATATGAAATATGGTCTTCATGAAATTCTACATGAACTTTCAAGCCATCATCACTCGAGTACTAGTTTTCAATTCGATCCAATATATATTTGGGAAATATTGGGAAAATAACGGCCGATCTTGAAGGCAATAATTTTTGAATGTCACAACTTAGAAATGCTCTCTTTGTAGAGTAGGTTCGGACGTTAATTACGAAATGCCGAATTAGTGAATGGGTTAAATATTTCCAATGATCCCGCAGATTTCCCAAGACTTCCAAAAATATATATTGGATCGAATTGAACTGTAGTTATTGATTGAAAAATGATAGCTTGACGGTTCATACAGAATTCCAAGGGGGCCATATGAAAAGAAGATCGCCAAATCTTCCGATCAGGAGGTTTAGATGCGTTCAGTGGGGTCAATAGGTACATGAAAATCGCTGCAAATTTTACACGAGGGTTAATTATTTTCTAAATTAAATAGCCCAATACCATTGATATCTTAAATAAAACTTATATATTGATCGTAACTCATTGGTTTTTCACATAATTTCGAGCGTTTTTCTCTATAACTCAGGGACCACTGGTTGGAAATCATTGGGGTGAAGATTTTTAGGTAGAGTTATGCAACAATGATCAAAGTTTCATGAAAATTCGGTGGTAAGTTCTCGAGACATAATTTTTTTTCCTCCTACCCCAAATTTTGTTCCCTTACGGTACACCGATCCTGCTGAAAAGCTTGGAGGATCAATGCCAAGTGACATACGATTTTTCTACCAAGTTTCACGGATTTCGGTTCGGTACTTTCAGAGGAAGTACGGCGGAGGGACGGGTTTGGTTTATTATTTGATAAAATCAAATAATTAACCTTACTGATCGACCAAAAAAAAATTTCTCTCTCTGAAAATTTCACAGTTTACATTTTGAAGTATATAGATTTGAATGAACTATTAAAAAAAATCCGTCCGTCCGCTGTCCGTTTTCCGGAGCTTTTCTTTGGAAGTACTGAACCGAAATCCGTGAAACTCGGTAGAATAATCGTGTGTCGCTCGAGGTTGATCCTCCAAGCTTTTCAGCAGAATCGGTATCCTAAGGGCCCAAAACTGGGGGTAGGATATGAAAAAAACTATTTTTTTTTAAACTTACCACCGAATATTCTCGAAACTCCCAACTTCGATTACTGTTGCATAACTCAACCTAAAAATTTTCACCCGGATGATTTCCGACATGTGGTCCCTGAGTTATTAAGAAAAACGCTGCAAATTTCTAATAATCCCAACAAAGAATCATCGCATTCGGTTCTAAGATTGGAATTCAGTGAAATGATCGGTTAAGTTTTTATCCAGAATCATACATCTTAAAGTAGATGAAAAGATTGATTACCAAATTTTCAACACATATCAAGTTTTTGTGTTAATGAAAAACCAATGAGGTATGAATAATATATAGGGTCTTTCAATAGGGACGGGTCGATGTTGGCAGCCTGTGGCGGCCATGTTGTTTTAACGTCGTCTTTCTAACCTATATTTTTTTATTCAGTTAGTAATGCCAAATCACCATGGCAATCACCTAACCGCCAAGTTTGAATCCAATCGCTCAGGTAGTTTCTGAAATAAAAAATAAATAACTTCAAAACTTCAAATGCCTATAACTCCGAAACTATTTGATCGATTTGGCCCATTAACGAACTTAACCGCGGCATTCCAATGCGCGACCTACCCTGAAAGTTTCAAGTTGCTAGCTCACTTCGTTCGACAGTTATCGTGTCTACGGCCGGCCAACCGGCCGGCCGGCCGGCCGGACAGAATCGATTTTGACACCGGATTCGTCATCAGTGAGTCCAACCTAGTCGATTGAGACCATTTTCGGCTCAATCATCCAAAATTACAGACATTTGATTTATTTCATGTCAAAATCGACCCGTCCTTATTGAAAGACCCTATATAAGTTTTATTTAAGATACCAATGGAATTGGGTTATTTAACTGAGAAAATTGCAGCATTTTTTTATTAGTTCATTCAAATCTACAGACTTCAAAATGCTAACTGTGAAATTTTCAGGAGGCGTAATATTTTTTTATTGGTCGATCACTTACCAATCCAATTACCGCTTCGACAACGAATTTGGATGACACGGTCATCAAAAAAATTTTCTGATTACTATTGGAATAGTTTTTTTTGAGTTATTTCGAGAAAACTATACCGGAAAAATCCACAAAATAAGAAATATATAATCCCAATATCTCCAAGAATTCTAATCGGATCAAACTAAAAATTGGTAGGCTGATGTGGGATATGTGGTTCGAGGTATGTGCAGAATTTATTTCCGATGAATATTTTCCGAAAAAATTTTCTTTTTCAATAAAATCTCGTAATTTTTTTTCAACATTGTTCTTACAACACAACTATCACGAAATTTCGCACAAAATCCTGCATAAGCATATTTTATTTCCGAAAAAACAAATAAAGTAATGTCAGTTTACTGTAGAAGTTGGTCACTAGACAAATCGCGTTGAGGATTTCATTATTCACACGAATTTTTAAATTTTAGTCTCGTGAAACTATCGTCATTTTCCTTTTTCAGCTAACCAGCTGATATAATTCAAAAGATGATCCAATTTGTAAATTGCGTTAACTTCTTTGTAAAAATTCAACTGAATTTCTTGGCGTTGCAAACAAAAAATTATATCCATGCACAAGATGAAATAGAGTTTTTTTTGATTGACAAAAGTGGTTGAATGCACTTTTCATACAGATAATTTTTCGGAAATGTTGAGAAAACATGCGTCAGATTCTATGAATATTTCTTCAGTATGGATGTTATATCCCTTTGAATAAAGAACAACTGTTCTTTATTCAAAGTTATATCCTCAATAACTCAGGGACCACCGCATTTACAACGAAAATGAACCTGCGCCCAAAAGCTCATGTCAGTGCTTTTCTAGAAGTTTTTCATAGGACATTCCATTTCAATCAAGTTTTTGAGTTAAATATTTCTGAAAGAGTGTTTGAGTTTTTTGCCTTGTTCCAAGGAACATATGACTTTTTTCTGCTCAAATGTCTGAAATTTCAGAATTTTCCCCATAGTTGTAGAATATTGACACGCAACTGCTTGTATACAAGCACAAAATCATATATGATTTTGTTGAGATCGTATTGTTTCACAGAAAAAATATTAGGAATATTGAAAAATTTTCTTAAAAATTATTTTTCGGAACCTTTTCATCAGATTTTAATGGAATTTTGCATAGACCTTGCATTCACTATTTCAAAACAGTCTACTAAACTTCATCACCATCCGATTTTAATTCCTTGAAATTTCGAACGGAACTATGTCAAATTCCGTTGATTTTCCTCAATATCGTTGATAATTCCGGAATAAGTCGAAATTTACTAAATATATCATGGTGAAACCTGGTAACTCGTTGGCGAATGCTGATACACAATTTCATGCGAAATTGCAGGATGATCCTCAAATAAGAAATATATTAAAAAATTCTTCAAACATTTTTTTTCCTAAGAATTTGAACATGCGCGCATAAGTTGATGCCTTCACGTCGTTGCTTTTCTAGAATGGTTATAACCCCCTTAACTAGTCTTTGCAGAATAATTTTTCAGGAGGACGATATTCACCTCGAATGTTTCAGAGCTTCTATGTTGTCACATATACAAGTCTGGAAAAGGCACTCAGCTCTATGAGAAACTCTACTTTTATCTAGATGCTTTGAGAATATATTCCGCCAGTGAAAGAGTGGAAAACCTCAGGGCGATGTCACATCCAATGAACGACTGTTCTTTTGCAGGTTGGTGGGGAGTCTCCAGTTCCTCGATACGCAATACACGATCAAAGTGAATTTGCCAGTCAAGAATATAAGTTCAGGACCATTATCAAATACATCTCTTCAAAAAATATTTTATTTCTTGGGAAACATAAATAAGAAAATTATGAGATGAGGTAAGAAAATGATGTAACAATGAGAATGGAAAATTTACAGAGGTATTATGACACAGTCACTTTCAATGATGATAACTGCCAAGGTCGAAACCACCATGTCCGTAACTTCCTGAATCGAAACTATCGTACCCTCCATGACCGTGGATCAGGACTGGTACTTTCTTCTCGACGATGTAAGGAACTTTAACGGGCACTGGGTATGGCTTGTGTACTGGTACTGGGTATGGTTTTGGCACTGGCACTGGATATGGTACTTTTACTGGTACTTTGACTGCTACCTTAACTGGATATGGTACTGGCTTTTCAACGGGGTAGGGGACAGGTTTCTCCACTGGAACTGGGTATGGCTTTGGAATATGCACTGGGTATGGGCGATCGACCGGAACATGTACTTTGACGGGGTAAGGTACATGCACTTTCTTCTCTACTGGGTAAGGCACAGGATGAGGAACAGGGTATGGTACTTCCTTGGTGATTGTAACATGTTTTACTTCCCCATGTGATTCGAAACCACCTCCATAGCTTCCACCAAAGTCCAAACCATGACCCCCTAATTCGAGGCCATGACCGCCAAGACCGTAACCATATCCACCACCATATCCCAAATCGAAAAGACCTCTTTTGTTCAGTTTCTTCTCCGAAGATTCGACGTTTTTAGTGTCTTCTTTTTTCTCTGCCAAAACCAGACCTGCCAGCAGCAGTATCACAAGACCCTGAAAATGTTTAATGAAAATTAAATATTTTATAGATTTCTCTCATATTGCAATGAAATTCACGTATATGAACTCAAATCAGAGGTAACCACGAACATAAATTATGCGGGAATAATTTTAATTCTTTCCTGTTCACTGAGTATTCATTGAAATATGGGCATAGTTACTTAAATAATTAATAGATAACTATTCATAATAATATTCTATATTTTATCAATAATGGTTATGTAATATTTGTTTCACTTGATTACCGACTAATGAATTGGACGAAATGGTTTGCATTCACTTTTGAACATTTCTATTCTATATATTATGCCTTCAGGTATATTTACTTTTTTGGATATTCTTTCAGAAACTCCTTATTGAAATATTTTTCTAGGCCCTAAGGTGAATTTAACATCATGATATTCTATGAATTTCTCTCTACCAGACCTCTTGATACATCTCTTCAATTTCATATTCATGGTGCCATTAAAATTTCTGGCTGTGATCATTCAAAAATCTTGAATCACCACCCGGATTATATGAACGTTAAACAATATGTTATCGTTCGTGAAGTGTTTTCGCGGTAGTAACTGGTATTTCGATCTTCCTTGAAAATATCTCGAAAACAGAATATTTTCAGTCAGAATAATTCGAGCAAGCACGGAAATTTGGGATTTATACGATAGAAGTATTGATTATCGATTAAAAAATAAGAAATAAAAGTTAGAAAAGCACTGACGTGAGGTCAGGAGCTTCTACGCGCTTGTTCAAATTCGTTATTCCGATATTTCCAAAACTACAAATTGTATCGTATTTATATCCAGTACTTTAATTCAAATGAAATGGTTTTTTTATTGATCTTGAATATAGTTGTTGGATTCTGACTCTGAAATCTTTGCCATATTTCGTTGAAATCTGATCAACAGTTTCCGAAAAAAAAAGATTTTTCAAAAAAAATTTGAACGATTTTCTAATAAACATTCGAGCAAAGTTTTAATCTGATCGTATCAGTAACTCATGAGATATCGTAGAATTAACCTAAAAAATTCAAAAGGACCTTTCGAAACTATTCGACCGATTTTACCCATAAACGAACTTAACCGATATATTTGGACTCCAACTCTAATCTGTCAATTTCAAGTCGCTAGGTCCTTTCCTTCGAGAGTTAGAGCACATACAGACGGACAGAATTGAATTTGACCACGGATTCTTCTTCAGGGAGTTCAACCTAATAGTTTGAGACCATTTTCGCCTCAAAAGTTGAAAATTACAGACATGACTAAACGATAACGTGCTGTTCGCCAGAACAACCACTTAAAGAAAAGGCATTGATAACTGATAATTTTGTTGTTGAAATTCTGTACAAAAAAAATCTGAAAATATCAATTTTCCCAAACTCAATTACGAAAGATAGATACAAATGAATGTCTTTGAATCTAAACAACAGAAAATTAAGATAGACAGGGAATGAATGCATTAGTGAAGTTAGGCGACCAAATATACCCCACTAGATGTCGGAATACGAAATTACAACCAAATGGTCCAACGAACAAAAGCTTTGTTACGTACGTATGAGGCACCGTTTGAACATTGTATTCTTCTGTATACAATGGTTTGGGACAAAACTGAGTTTGCAAATACAATGCGCGTCAAAATTATGGAACAAATTCATTTTCTCAGAAGAAAAATATTTGGCAACAAAATCCTGCAACAGGTCAATTTTTGTTTCACTTTTACCAAATTTATATGCATTTTTGTTGCAGCCTGTGCCATCCCCATCAACCCTCTGAATTTTTTGAATAGGGAAAGTAGGTCATGTGGTATTTTTTTGGTAAGGTCCTTGTATTTTCTTTACAGGCGTGCAGAAGTTTCCAAGAAAAAATTTTTTTTTTTGAAAAATTAGTTAGTTCAAAGAGGTTTTCAGTATGTGCACTTTGTCATGGCTCATTTACTTTGGGACGATGGTACCTACCTGATTAATGAAAGTCGACCTTTACAGTGTTGTTCATGCACAACTTTCAACCCCTTTCACCCCCCTCCATGTTCTGCTCCATTAAAGGGTTCGTAGGGGTTTGAAAGTTGTGCGTGAACAAAACTGTAATGGTCGACTTTCATTCGGTGACAAATTCCATTAGGTAACATCGTCTCAAAGAAAATGAGCCATGACAAATTGTGATTATGTTACATATTATTGCTGGAGCTCTGTTCTTCTCCAAGAAACCAATATATATTTACAAAAACACTTTCTTCCCAAACGGCGCCTCATAGTTACGCACACTTGATATGATAAAATAACACTTACTTGAAGCTTCATTCTACGAAAGTATAACAACGACTGTTGATGGTAGACCACCACTAATCACCTTTTATACCAAGTAGTAGTATGCCTGATGATATTGCATTTGCTTTCTAGGTAACTCCCTCTTCTTGCTTCTTTTCGGGCGCAACGTTGGTTAATTTGCAATGTTATTTTAATCTAGGTTGATCAAATCGACACTAAGGCACCTCCTGGTGAAGTTTTTGCGCGCATGTTCTAGGGAACAGCGTGCTATCGTTTTGTCCAAATGTCTGTAATTCTCGAATTTCTCCCTGAAATGGTCTTAAACGACTAGGTCGAACACACTACTGATGACGGATCCGTTGTTAAAATCGAGCAAGGTGGCGATTTGAAACTTTTAGGGCCGGTATTTTAAAACTGAACTGGAAGTTATCTTCAACTTTAACTGATAGTTGAACTTTTCCTCAAAAAATTTCAAAAAGCACTGCCGTGAAGGCAGCAACTTTTGCGCGCATGTTCAATGTAGATGACCGCTTCAGCAACGAATTTGAACGTGCGCGCAAATTTTTGAAATTTTTTTCTGATAAATTACTGGATTTCAATTCGATCATATCTGTATTTTTGGACATATTGTAAAAATAAAATTTTGAATGGGTATATCTACGGAATCATTGGGCGGATTTTACCCATTCACGAATTCGACCTTCGTTATTAAGCCCCAAACCTACCCTACAAATATCGAGTTTCTAAGTCGTTTCTTCCGGAAGTTATTGTGTTTACGGTCAACCTAACGGCCGACTGCGTGAACACAATAACTTCCGAAAGAAACAACTTAGAAACTCGATATTTGTAGAGAAGGTTTGGACCTTAATTCGTGAAGGCCGAATTCGTGAATGGGTAAAATCCACCCAATGATTCCGTAGATATACCCAATCAAAATTTTATTTTTCCAATATTTCCAAAAATACAGATCAGATCGAATTGAAATCCAGTACTTCATCGAAAATAACAGTTCGAAGTTTCATACAAAATTCAATGAGGATGATATGATGAGAAAATCATAGAAATTTTTTTTTTCAAATTGTTCTAATAAGACGATTATCACGAAATTTTGCATAAAGTTGTCTTTCAGCATCTCAAAACTAGCTGTGAAGTTTAATCAGGACTGAATCAGTATTTCTCGAGTTATACCGAAAAAATCAACGATATCGAGAAGAAAACCTCGAAATTTGACATATTTTTTCCCGATATCTCCAAAACTTATGATCGTATCGAACTGAAATTTGGTACACTGCTGTGAAATAAGAAGGTCAAAGTGTGCGTATTATTTTTTTTTGGATATGATGAACGGTTTCCGAAAAAAATTACCGACAATATGATCCTGACGAAATTTGGCTCAAAGTTGCGCGTCGTTGTACTTTACCTAACTGCCAAGTTTGAATCCAATCGCTCAGGTAGTTTATGAAATAAAAAATAAATAACTTCAAAACTTCAAATGCCTATAACTTCGAAACTATTCGATTGATTTGGCCCATTAACGAACTTAACCGCGGCATTCTGATGCGCAACCTATCCTGAAAGTTTCAAGTTGCTAGCTTGCTTCTGTCGACAGTTATCGTGTCTACGGACGGCCGGCCGGCCGGCCGGACAGAATCAATTTTGACACCGGATTCGTCATCAGTGAGTCCAACCTAGTCGATTGAGACCATTTTCGGCTCAATCATCCAAAATTACAGACATTTGGACAAAACGATAGCACGCTGTTCCCCTAGAACATGCGCGCAAAAAGTAGGAAGGTAGACAAGATATACAGTGATGATTTATATGAAAAGTAAAAGGAAATAATTAAAAATTCTCTGATTAATCTAACCACCAATTTCTGGGTTGGAAAAGTTGGACTTTGGAAAAATACTCCCTTCAAAATATGAAAGGAATGAACATGGGAATAAACAAATCCTTTGTTGATAAATATTTTCACTATGTATCAGGGAGTTTAATGGATTGTGGTTTCCATAAAAATAGAAAGTAAATTACTGATTTGCGAGGGAGCGTTGCAATGATCAATTTTGAATTCTGAAATTTTTTGCAACATGGAAGGGATGTTTGTGTATTTATTTGGTCACCTAAGTGAAAAAACTACTTCCACTATAATAAATATATTGGAAATGGAAGCTTAAAAGGAAAAACTTTTACAAAAATGATCTACATTCAATTAAGAAATTATTGAACAATTACAATAAAATTTGTCCCAATCCAATTAGGTACAGATTTTTTTTTTAAATACTTCACTCTTCACCAACAGGCAAGTACTTTTAGGTGACACTGGAAGTGATAATAATCTCAACAGTAAATTCGCGAAAATTGTCATTCAATGAAAAAATTCAATTAAACAAGCGTGTAAAAAATTTTTCTCGGAAATAAATTTAGGGGATGGCTTTTTCCATTCCTTTGAAACGATAGGAAAATAACACATGACTGTTGCTACGTTTAATTTTTGTCAGATTTTCTGTTGTTCTACAAAAAATTGCTTTCAGCAAAAAATATCAGTCCTATCCACCCAATAGAATAATAATATCAAGTGGAAAAGTTGAAGATGACACTCCATACCAATTATATGCGAATGGGCTAGGACTTCTTGATCGAGGTTAGTAAATTTGAAAAATGAAAAATCATCGCTATCATTAAGGGAAAACTTAAACTTTGGGTGTGAAATATGAAGGATTGAAAAACTATAAGGTTAATGGTGAGAAATTGAAATACAAATTGCTCAATTTGAATATCATCACGTAACTGCAGATTACATATTAGTACCGGTGATATATATTTATCGGGTCAAATTAGTATAATGAAAATTAATTTTGGACGAAAGCAAATAACATCTCTAATTGCGTTTTCACTGGTGAAGAAACCTGTAATTACCAGAGAAGAATATCGACAAACTCGTCCACTTTTACTCTTGGTTGCTCAATTTTCGATCGGTTGTATTCATTTTGAGCTATTTCTTAAGCTCAACTTAATTTTGTTGAAATAAAAATAGATGAATATCAGATCGAAATACATAAAATGGTGTATTATCATTGCAGAATCTGAACGTAACCGGATGATTGGAAAGACGTGTGAAACTTGCGTACTTGGTTCCGTAGGACCATTGAGTATTAAACTCAATGGTAGAACCCATTAGATGCAGGACATTAGTTATGTTGATTGTGATGTTGTGTAGAACGCGTGCTATCGTTCTGCCCAAAGGTCTGCAATTTTCAAATTTTTCCCGTAAATTATCTCAAACGACTAGGTTGGACTCACTGTAGACGAATCTTTCCGGTCGGTAGTAGGCACGATAACATGAGTATGGAGAACTCTATCGACTTGAAATTTTCATGCAGGGTTGAATTTCAAAGGTTGAGTTCGTAAATGACCAAATCAGTTGAACTGTTCCGGAGTTGAGGTCATTTGAATTTTTCAGGTTATTTTCTCAAGATTTCAAGGACTCCTAGAGCTGACTGAGTGATACTTGGTAGTAAGTTGTAGCATAATAACACTCAATTTATTAGGAAATTTTGTTAGAATCGTATTGTTAGTTAATTGAAAATAATTTCTTCTCCAATTTACTTTTAGATACTTTTTTCTTTAACTATTCATCAGATGAGGAAAGAAATTTGCACATAACTGAAACTCCACATTTCACAACACTGAATCAAGTTTATTTCGATACAATTTCTACTTTCGGAGATATTTGGGAACAAATATGAGAATTAATGTCCAAATACTTACATTATCGTAAGGTTGATCTTGATTATGCATTATGTTCACAGGTACGTTTTTCGTTTAGCGCAAGATGCATAGGATATATCAGGTGTCGACACTTTCCTACTGACCCCACTAAAATTTTAGATCCAAAACGCGGTCAAATATTGTCCTACTTGGCTCTGTAAACGATGAGGGTGCTAAGGTCGCTTTGTCGACTTCATACAATTAATTCGGCTGAATAAAAATGAATTGAGCTATAATCTGTTTGATCTGATGAAACTATTTCCCAAAAAATGAATCAGTTATTTTAAATTATGCATTCTTACTAATACATGAGAGGAGTTTAACGAAAAATGTGGAACATCTACTATCATTATTAATAACATGAAATACGTGTAAGGTAATGAGAAGCAATACGAGGTTTATTCTAAGGATACTTACATGGATGGATACAAGAAGTCATTGCGAAGCCAAAACAACGGTGAAAACGGAACTGGAGATTGATATTACACATGGATTTATTGGATAGTTTCATAAAAGTATGGTTTATAAATTTTGTATGCACCTATCAATACCTATTCAATTCAAAAGTTATAAATTTTGTTACGTACTTACGAAACGATTTCGAGGAAATGTTCATATTTATCATTATTGAAAGTGAAATATGAATTTTCACTTTGCTGTTCATGTTCATACGAATTTCAAACCAGACGAATTAATCTTAGTATCTATCGTTAATCCAAATGTTTTCTTGAGGTATTTTGAAAACGTAACTTAAGAAGACTTCTTTTCCATGAACTAAATATTGAGATAATAAATACGTACCTCTTGTAGTGAACAGCTATTTGAGAATATCAAGTTTCCGATTTGTGTATTCAGAGTCGAAGGAAACTTTTATTTATATTATCGCCATTCTGACTGAATGAAATTCAAATTTGTCAAAATGAATTCATTTTTGGAGATTCTCGAAAATAATGTATGGTCCAACTTGAAAAATCAGAAAGAAGTTCTGATTTGACTAGTTTTGATATGACAGGTTGGTAACTTCCGTAAAAATTTCAGTTTTTATATGGCAGTTTTTCTTATGTTGGCATCCATTCGCGAAAACTGAAGTAAGACAATAAAGCCTTATTTTGACAACATTTGGACCTCATTTCGGACCCAAAATATGTCAAAGAGTGTCCGCACCTTGTATTCTATGCATCTCTGTTCAGTGTAATAGCCAAAAATATATAAAATTTCGAGGTTTTTTCCTCGGTATCGTTATTTTTTTAAATGTCTGAAATTTTAGATTTTTTCCCAAAAATGGTCTCAAACGACTAGGTTGGACTCACTGATGACGAATCCGTTGTCAAAATCTATTCTGTCTGACCGGCCAGCCGACCTTCGCCACGATTACGAGCGCATGAAGGATCCTTTCAACTTGAAAATTTTAGGATTGGTTGCATTCCAAAATGCGACGGTTGAGTTCGTTAATGGTAAAATCAGCCAAAAAGTGTTTCGGAGACATAGTCATTTGAAGTTTCGAGGTTATTCGTCTGATATTTTAGGAACTATCAGAGCGATTGGATTGAAACTTGGCAGTCAGTTAAAGCATAACGGCCCACATCCTTTCGCAGAATTTTGTTGAAATCGTACAGTAAGTGAATTAAGAAAAAAGAATTTCGAAAATTTTATTTTTCGGAAACTATTTCCAGACCTTGAAATATATCTTTCACAGCAGTGGAAAAAAACCGCCGAAAATTTTATTTGTCCAATATTTTCAAAAATACGAATTGGATAGAACTGAAATCTAGTACTTGATTGAGAAATAAAAGCTTGAAGGATAATATAGTTAGAAAGTCATGACCGTTTTACGCGCAAAACTGCTGATTTCACGTCAGTGCTTTTCCAGGATTTTTATGACCATTTTTGCCGAAAAAATCAAAAATAACAGTCCTTGGGGAAAATATGTAACGCACTGTTTCCCTGGTAAATTTCTGTTTTAATTAAATCTCAAGTTCTCTACCCTCGAAGGCCTCCAGAAGTTCACAAAAAAAAAGTGAAATCCATATCTTCTTGTGTTTTCCATTTAATAGAATAAAGCTACAGGCCAATCGATTAGATAAGTTGATCCAAATGAAATATGAAAACTCTTATTGCCTGTTTGAAAGGATCGATGGTATTTTTAGCAGGAGTTGGAATTGTAATAAAAAAGTTGATAGAACACCTTTACGTATGTCCTATCTTTCAGAATTTCCTTCAGTATCAGAATTGTCAACTCATGCATAGATATTGATATTGATTTAACGTCTACACCAACGAGGAAGTTGAATGTATTTTCCTGATATCGGTAGGTGTATCTGCGTGAGACATTCGCATTAGAAAAAGTACAAATTATAGCATTTCATGCTTTGAATAACATAATCCATGTGAAATGTGACTTAGAAATGCATTGTGAAGTTCAATTAAGACAGGCGGTCCAAAGGCGTAATCAGGTGGTTACATAAAGAGCTCCTGCAACGAGAGGGAGAGAAAGCATTATTTTACTATAGTGAACTTCATCGACGTGACCACAGATGCGTAAAATCATAAATAAGATTTGTACAGGATAGGCACTATCAGCTAAAATCGATCGATAACGTGCTACATTTTCACGCATGTTATGGCGAATGGCATGCTTTATTTTTTTGTACAAATGTTTGTAATTTTCGAATTTTGACCAAAAATGGGTTTGAACGATTAGGTTGACCTACTGATCACGAATCCTGTGTGAATGTATATGATAAAACAAATTGGAGGATATATGCAATAACAAACCGGGAATCTCATCAATTGTCGAGAATCTGATACTTAGGGTTGGAGCTTTGGCTCATTTATATTTTTCAGAATAAAGTTGAATCCTAGTAGAAATGTCATCTACACATTTGATATTAGTGGAAAATCTTGAATTTTGTTTTACGTATTGGAGTTAGTTTGAAAGATTGAGCATATTTCCTCAGTATCAAGAAAAACTAACGCGATCAGATTGAAACATCAAGACTAGTTATGAAATATCGACCCTCGATTCAATGCAAAATTTCGTGAGAAAAAAAATTTTTTGGAAAAAAATTTTGAAAAATTTTTTTTTTTAAATTTACTGACAGTATGATCCTGACAAAATTTGGCTCAAATAAAATATAAATATCTTCAAAATTTCAAGTGGCTATAACGCCGAAACTATTCGACCGATTCGGCCCATTAACGAACTCAACCGCGGCATTCCAATGCGCGACCTACCCTGAAAGTTTCAAGTTGCTAGCTCACTCCGTTCGACAGTTTACTCCATTACTTCGGTATTTCATATTCATATTATTTTACAATGAGTTCAAGGGAGAGGGCCGAAAGTTTCCAATCGTGGTGCCTTGGAAATAGTTGATCCGCCACTGCGCATTGGAGAACGCTACGAAAAGACATTAAACTCTTGTTGAAAAAAGCTATTTTTGCGTGCATGTTCTAGGGGAACAGCGTACTATCGTTTTGCCCAAATGTCTGTAATTTTCGATGATTGAGCCGAAAACGGCTCAAAAGATTATTTTTCGGAAACTTACCACCGAATTTTCATGAATCTTCAATGTTGATTACTGTTGCATAACGCAACCTAAAAATTTTCACCCGGATGATTTCCGACCAGTGGTTCCTGAGGTTTGAAGAAAAAGGTTGTAACTTTTGGGGTGAAAAACCAAAGAGTTATGAATAGTATATAGCGTGCCAAAAAAGTAACGTAACTCGTCAATAATTTTTGAACGAAGAATTATTGAGGAAAATCCTCGCATACCCGTCGATTTTCAATTTCGAAAGCAATTTATCCTGTGTTTCTTTGAATTTGATATTTCTCATCCCCTACTTTATTTTTTCAAATTCAATTCAATATGGGTTGCGATACATCAAATGAAAGGTAATTTGATTACCTACTCAGCGATTTGACTAAAAAAGGATTTGTTGTGCAGTTTTCCGATAAAAAATTAGGAATTAATTAACAATTTGTGATTGGAGAGTACTGCAATCAGACCATTATTCTTCTGAAAATTATTATTAAGGGAAATCCACGAATACATTTTGTAATTCCGAAAACAGGTCTCCCTATGCTTTTTTGAATGCGAAATCTCCCACTCTTTACGCTCCACACCCCCATACTGTTTTTTTCAAATAGAAATATATGGATTGTGATATATCAAATGAAAGGACATTCGATTGCACATTGAGCGGTGTGACTAAAAAAAGAATTTGTCAAGCTATTTTTCATTACAAAATTAACAATTTGTGATCGGTGTCAGGTTCTTATTTTTGAAATGAAAAATATTGGAAAATATTCTCCTACCCGCCGATTTCTATTTTCAAAGTTCAAGAAATGCATGCAGTTTCGAAGTTGGGGGTTTATACCCTTAAAACTCAACAGTTTTTTTTTTGAAAAATATTATTATGTGATATACCGCATCGAAGGTCATTTGATGAACAATTCAGTTATGTGAACAAAAATAAAAGTTAATTATTAATTCAATTTGAATAACAATTCCATGGATTCGAGGATTTCCCTCAGTAATAATTTATAAAGGAATAATAGTCTGATTGCTGTATGCTCCAATCACAAATTGTAAGTTATTTCCTAATTTTTCAATAAAAAACGGTACAATCAATTCTACTTTTAGCCACATTGCTGAAAAGGTAACCAAATTACCTTTTATTTGAGATATCACAATCCATATATTTCCGTTTGAAAAAAAAGTAGGGGGGTGAGAAATATCAAATTCAAAGAGGCATAGGATACATTGGTTTTGAAATAAAAAATCGACCGGTGCGAGGATATTCCTAAACAATTCTTCGTACAAGCATTATTTACGAGTTACGTTACTTTTTTTGGCACGCTGTATAAGTTTCATTTAAGATATCAATGGCATTGGGTTATTCAACTGAGAAAATAATAAACCCTTGTGTGAAATTTGCAGTGTTTTTCCTCGGTACCGTGCTTGTATCCGGGATAACTCTGAACATACTGATCCAATCACCTCAGTGCAAGTATTTTTTTGATCACTACTTATTATATTTCCCGCATTCTCATTCATTTTTATTGTTTTATTGTCTGATAAGTACCGATGGTGGCAAATCCATTGCAGAAAGTAGAGTAGTCGATCGACTGTGATAATACGAACTAGTAATTAATTGTCTCTATATGTCTCATTTTGCACCATTAATACTTCCACATAAAATGGAAAGTCGAATGTCTAGATTTATTCTTCCTTAAGATACACGCTTTTGTGTTTGAAGTTCAATCACGAACACAAATGATCTCTGAGGTATTGCTTCCGGAACTTAAATACTCACCTTGCCTATTACCACATGGCTTTCAGATGAAAATGAATTGTCAATCTTCTGCTCCTATGGCAAAAATGAGTATATACCTTAAAGCCGTTAATTTCATCTGAGTACTGTGTTTGAATTCGGTTGAATCTGATTTTTCTGAAAAGGTAAAATTGAATTTTCAATGCATATTTCTTTGGCATCCTTTCCCGGTATCAAGTCTCTTATGGGTTTCATTCGTAAGTTATAGAGTTCTATAATGTCAGCAGTTTCCGTACTTAAAAATCTACTGAAACAACATGAAGTTGTACACTGTAGACTTTTACACAAACCCTCACTTTAACAGGTATTCAATTTTATTTCCGAAATGCTTATTACCGTATCTATATCGAGTGAAAAGACGACGGTTTTCGGAAAATGCTGATCATCACGATTCAATTTTTGCTTCAAAAAACTCTCCCTACGAATATTAGTGACCAATATCCCAAGTGCTCGGCTTTTTTAAAATTCGAAATGTCCTTTCTATGCCTATTTTGTCGGTTTCGTGATTTTGGCAATTTTTCTTGGTGAGATCGTTTGAATTTTCGAAAGTAACAGGAATAGGTCTACTAGTAGTTCTGGACGAAAAAAAGTTATGATAAATAGGTATTCCCATTCGAAATATAGGAAATTGTCATATCAGCGGCAACGTCACAACATTGAAAGTATTTAAGCCCGATAGATTAAAAGCATAAACGTATGGAGGTAAAAGAAGGGGAAGGAGCATATCCTATATTTCCCTTGTACCAAAAGTGTCACACACTTTTGTGAAACTTCTGTGGATTTTCCCATACCAATATGGCCGACAATTACAAGGTGTATATTTGTATGTTGTGGTGTACAGCAAATGAGACAAAAAAAATCAGTTCAAAGACGGCCATTTTGGTATGGCTAACGTTCTCAAAAGTATGTGACACTTTTCGCTCTTTACCTACCTCCATGCCTACACCCTACTACCTCATACCCCAACCCCATTTTCAGAACAATCCTTTGATGCTTTCTTCGTAACCGTCTAATGGGCCAGTTGTTAAAGTTCTCATTCTCAGAATTGCGGTAAATTGCGGCTTCGTGGAGGTAGGAAAATAGTGGAGGAGGCAAAACTTTTGAAAAGTGTCATACACTTTTGAGAACGTTACCCATACCAATATGGCCGACTTTGAACTGAATATTTTTGCCTCATTTGCTGTACACCGCAGAATACAAATATACACCTTGTATATTGCCATATTGGTATGGGAGAATCCACAGAACAATCTCAAAAGTGTGTGACACTTTTGATACAAGGGAAATATAGGATATGCTCCCTTCCCTTATTTACCTCCATGGCTATGCCAATATCTGCGAGAAATATTAGAATGCGTGAAATTTCGAGATTAATAGGGGAAAATGGGATCCCGATTTGCAGACTTCAGTTTTTATTTTTTGAAATTTTAGAGGCATGTTCTCAATTCTTTTGTGAGCAATTTATCATATTATCCGCATGAAATTCTACATAAACCTTCCAGCTGTCATTTTTCGATCAAGTACTGGATTTCAATAGATCTCTATTCTTGGAAATATTGTGAATATAAAATTTGTAATGGGTTGGTATATCTGCGGAATCAGTGGGTACACTTCACCCATTCGCGAATTTGAACTTCTTAATTAAGCCCCAAACCTACTCTATAAATATCGAGTTTCTAAGTCGATTCTTTCGGATTTGGTAACTTCCGGAAAAAACAACGATATCGCGGAAATAAGCACGAAGTTGGACATGTTTTTCCCAATACCTCCAAAAATGATAATTTCTACCAAACTGGATGCTGAGAGTTTAAGGTATTAGAAGTTTCTCCGAATATGATGAATAATTTCCAAAAAAATTTTTTCATTTTTTTTTATTCACTGACAGTCAACAAAATTTCGCAGTAATCTGCTCGTCATTATGCTTCAACCAACTGCCAAGTTTCAATCCAATCACTTCAATAGTTCCTGGAATATCAGGAAAATAACCTCAAAAGTGCAAAAGACTATTACTCCCGAACCATTTGGCTGATTTGTCCAAATATGGAACATAACCACCGAATTCCGATGCCCCCTACCCTGAAAGTCGTAAGCTGGCTCTGTTGGACAATTTCGTGTCGTCGGCCGGACAGAATCGATTCCGACACCGGATTTGTCATAAGGGAGTCCAACCTAATCGTGTGAGACCAAGTCCGGGAAAAAATTCGAACATTACATACATACATACATTTGCCAAAACGGTAGCATGCTGTTTTCCAGAAAAAGCGCGCAAAAATGTCTCCCTTAGGAATAAAATTGACGGTTCCGAGAGCTCCGAAACCTTGATTTTTCTACCAGAAAAGACCTCTGTTTCTATTCCAATATAATAATGTGACACCCTCAATACCAATTATTTGTACTTGCGAAGGCCTGCATGAAGAAATAAGTTTGGGAACGAAAAACCAAATATCGAAGCGTACTAAACCAAATACACTGGTAAGTAGAATTAATTTATGAATAATTTGTCACGCTATTCAATTCTGCCTTTCAAACTGGCGAATTTGTTGCGATTCGTTGAGTATAACTGAACGAATTCGGAAAAGAATCAGATAAACTCCGTTTCAAGTATGTCGTTGCAATGTTATAATTACATCTCCTTAAGTAACTGTGAAATTTCAGGATATGGAGAAATAACTCACTCATTATCATTCTTAGGAAACAAGCTCTAGGTAAAAGAAATTAAATGGTGCCTGGATTATTCGTAAACGTTTAAAATTTATATTTCATATTTAACAGAAGAAGGTTATTGCCTTACGAAACCACAGTGCTGACTTCCAGACAGATTCGGTACAAGGAAACTCACTTCAATTTAACTCAGGATTCACGAATAATAATAATAGAACACAATAATGTCAATTTTCACGCGCTTGTTCCGGAAACAGCTCCCTGAAGAAGAATCAGAGGTCAAAATTAAGTATGTCCGGCTGTCCGTATTTGCTTTGTTTCGAAGGAAAAAACCTATTCTCCGGGGTAGGTTGCATTTCGAAATGCGACGGTTAAGATCGTTAATGGGCAAAATCGGCCGAAAGGTTTCGGAGTTGGAGCCTTTTGAAGTTTTGACGTTATTTAGGCGATAATTCAAAAACTACTGGAACGATTGGATCGAAACTTGACAGTTAGTTGGAGTACAGCATTTTCTCGCGAAATTTTGTTGGGATCATACGATCAATAAATTTTGAAACATTTTTTTTTATTCGCGAACTGTTCATCACATTTGAAAAAAAAACAGCGCGAACTTTAAGCTCTATATTCCACAGCAGTGTACCAAATTTCAATTCGATACGGTTATTAGTTTCGGAGATATCGTGAAAAAATATATAACATTTCGTATTTTTCTTTCTGATATCGTTGTTTTTTTTTCGGTATAACTCAAGAAATACTGATTCAATCAAGATGAAACTTCGCACCTAGTTTGAAGATGTTTATGGACATTGAAACTGAAACACAATTTTGTACAGAATTTCGTGATGATCGTGTCATCAGAACAATTTGAAAAAAAAATTTTAATTTTCTTTGAAATATATATTCAATATTCTGTGATCTTCCTTTCATATTATCCTCATTGAATTCTGTATGTACCTTCGAACTGTTATTTCTAGATGAATATCTAATCTGTATTTCTGGAAATGTTGGGAAAATAAAATTTTGAATGGGTATATCTGCGGAATCATTAGGTGGATTTTACCCATTCACGAATTTGGACTTCGTAATCAAGGTCCAAAGCTTCTCCACAAATATCGAGTTGTTTCTTCCGGAAGTTATTATGTTCACGGTCCGGCCGTTAGGCCGACATTAAACATGCGCGCAAAAGTTGGTGCCTTCACGGCAGTGCTTTTCTAAATTTTCGTAGATAATATTCGTTTTTTCAGAGACTAATAATCAGATTACGGTAAAATTTGGAAAAGGCCTTGCACAACAGTTCCTCAAATTTGAATTCGATCCGATTTTATTTCTGGAGAAATTGGGGAAAAATGTAAAATTCCAATTTTAACTTCAAATTCTGGAGCTATTTTCCCAATATCTCAAGAAACGATCGACTTGAAATTTTCTTACTAACTGCAAAATACCAACCGCAATATAAGGCGAAATTTTATGGAGATGGTTCAGACAAAATTTGAAAATATTCAATTTTAAATTTTTTTTCGAAATTCTTTTTCAGATTTCAATGAAATTTGACACAATCCTGGGAGTCAAAAATTCAAAGATATTTCTCCAAATGTTTCCAAATGTGCCAAAATTCGTGGCAATTTGAAATTGAGATTATTTTCTCAATATCTCTAGAATAGAATGACTGAGTGTCTGAGGCCTATCAAAATTAAACTCCATTCTTGGTTGAAGACTACAGACACATAACAGTAGAATTTCGTGAGGATCATACAGGTAAAACATTTCCAAAAAATTCCAGATTTCGTTGAAATAAATTGTTTTTTCGGAGGTATTGGGAAAAATATGTCAAATTCAGTACATATATCCTGGATGATAAAACTTCGTGAATTCTTGGCAAGCACTGATGCGCAACCTTCGCAGAATTTCTTGACGATTCATTCCCATAGGATAACTAACCCCAAAAATTTTGTTTTCAAATATTTTATATTTCGCTATCTTCAATAATATGGTCCTTACAAAATTCTGCATGAACCTTCAGCTGTAATTTTTCGATTCAGTATTGGATTTCAATTCAATCCAATTTGTATATTTGGATATATTGAGAAAATTAAATTTTGAATAGGTATATCTGCGGAATCATTCAGTGAATGTTAGCAATTCGTTAATTAGGCCTTACTTCGAACGTGCTCTACAATTCATAATCAAGTCTGTAAGTATTTTTTTCAGTGTTCATATATAATTGTATGGATTTGTCTGAGGAATCATTGGGGTGGATTTTACCAGTTCGAATTCGAGCTTCGTACTCTCGAACTGACTGGCTCTACGATTATCAAATCTCTTAATGGATTCTCATTGTGTTCACTATCGGCTGTTAGGCCAGCCCTGAACTCAATGACTTCCGAAAGAAAGACTTGGAAAGTCGATATCTATAGGGTAGGTTTGGGGCTAACTATGAAGTCCGAAGTCTTGAATGGCTAAAATCCACCCAATAATTCTTAGATATACAAATTAAAATTTTGTTGATCCAATATTCCCAAAAATATGAATCGGATTGAAATGATATCTAGTATTTGATCGAAAATTTATAGCTCAAAGGTTCATGAAGATATTCATAAGGACTATATGTAAAGAAGATCACCAAATGTTTTTTTGTTCCGGTATTGTTCATTGGACAAATTTTTTCGTAGAAACAGCCTTGACAAATAGTTTAATTCTGCATTCCGCAAGGGAGTTTTTCCATGAAAGAAAAATTCATTTGATTTTTATACTTCTGTGTCAGATATTGGGAGTGAAATCCCAAAAAAAAACTGACAAATGATGCAGAATCCTCACAAAATGAGCTTCAATCGATACCAAATCTTTTCATAAGGAAGTAAAGTAGTATTTGGCCGGGTCAATATATGTGAATAGGCTCTGGAAACGAATTTAAAGAAGCGCGTAAAAGCTCCTGACTTCACGTAAGTGTTTTTTTTTTTTATTTTTCTGCCAGAGATCACATAGACCTCACGAATATGGTCCAAAAATATTCCCATAATTTTTTCAAATCAGAATTTTCCACTGCTTCCGTCAGCGACACTGAGATCATCACATGAAGAGGTTACATAATATGCGTCGCAGTAAGTGAGAAAGTGTGAAGTGAATGAGAATAAATGTCTGTGCTATAGAAATATGTAGGCGAAATCCGGCCAAACTAGAATTTTTTCTTCGAGGTCATCAGTAAATATACCTTTTAGTATCTACAACACTTCGCTTGAATTATACAGGGTGTTCTACAAGGTCTATGACAAACTTTGACAGAAGGTAGCTGTGCTTCTTTTGACAATTTTTTTTCTTATGAACATAGGTCTGATTCGTTCTCCTTTCGAAGTTACAAGCATTTGAAAAAAATATTTCCATGTTTTGGTTAAGTAGCACGACAAAAAATATCGGTTGATATGGTAAATGACGTTATTGTAATTATTCATTTGACACTTGGTGTACGTTTTGAATAACAATACATTCTTTTACGCAATATGCAGATATTGTATTTGAATATGGGTATTCTAATGGTAACACCAATCTGCTCACACAGTATTTTGTGCATCATTCCGAAGACTTTGAGAAACTGAAGTGAATGTAGAAAATGAGGAAAATGTAATAGATGCTCTCCTTGGCAACCCTTCGATTAGTGTTCGACGCATCTCTAATAATCTCCATTTATCACGAAATTTCGTATGGCGTGTTTTGAAAGGAGAAATGTTGCATCCATTTCATAGACAAAATGTACAAGCTTTACATGCTGACGATGGGTTACGAAGGTTAGAATTTTGTAGATGGTTACTTCAACAACATGCCCAAAATAATAGATTTATTTCCCTTGTCATGTGGTCTGACGGGGCTTGTTTCACTAGGGACAGTATCAACAATAACCATAATGAACATGTTTGGGCACTACAGAATCCATATGTCATTAGACAAAGACGATTTCAGCAACGTTTCAGTGTGAACGTTTGGGGTGGGATTTTCAACAATGATTTGATGCCAGTACATGTTATAAATGATCGTTTAAATACAGATATGTATAACATTTTTTGGAGCACAACCTTTTTGCCTTCGTTGATGACTTAGAGCTAAACATTTCAGGTCAGACTCCTTTAGGGGGAGTTTATTCTCGTAATTTCAATGAAATATCTTCACGGAATAATATCGATCAGCAAGGCTTTCCGAGAAATCACAAGATTAAACTACCCTTAAAGGGGGGCGGATCTGATTGTTTTTTATGGTTGCACCTAATGTATGCTGCGTTTAGTTACAATGCATAGTTTCATTAAAATATCTGCACTGAAAATTTTCTGTTAGCAGTAGTTAGTAGTATTTTGAGAAATTACGAGAATAAACTACCCTTAAAGGAGAAGAACCTGAAGTTTTTGTATGGTGGCATAGAGGGTATGTGACGTGCAATCATAACGCCTTGTTTCAATGAAATATCTTCACAGGATAATATCGATCAGCAAGGATTTCCGAAAAATCACAAGGGTAAACTACCCTTAAAAGAAGGTGATCTAAATTTTTTTGATTGCACAAAAAGTATGCTACGTTCAGTCTTAATGCTCTGTTTCAATGAAAAATCTTCACAGAAAAATGTCGATCAGCAAGCATTTCCGAAAATTCACAAGAATAATCAATAAACTAGCCTTGAAAGGGGACGGATCTGAATTTTTTATGGGGGCACAAAAAGTATGCTACGTTAAGCCATAAGGCAGTATTTCAATAGAATATCTCTACTGGAAACTTCCGGTCAACAAAGTATTCTGAAAAATCACAAGAATGAACTACCCCCAAATTGGGGTGGATTTGAATTTCTAATATATTGGCAAGAAAGTGATCCTCAGCCTCAGGAGATATCTAGTTTGCATTATGAGTTTCATAGTCGCACTAAAAGTCCGAAATTAACCGTATAATTCGATTTCAGTCAGCAAAGTATTTTTACCCTTCGTCTGGTGTGGTCGTAAAGAGTGTTTTATTTAAGGTGTAGAAAGTTTGAAACACAGTTTTAACCGGCGGCCATTTTGTCAGCTGCCAAATGATTTGTGTTTAGTTTGGTCTGGCATTTCAACATGAATAGATTGACGCTTCCAAATGGTGCAAATTTATTTCGAAAATATCGGTTCTGCTCGAAATACGTATCGCGCTCTACGTTCATTTTATCCTCAACATAATCATCCATCAGAGCAATTAATTCGACTAACTATGGACCGTTTTCAACCATGTTTACTCCAACTGATAATACGCATCTATCATTGAGAAAACAACTGAACCCTGTATATATATATATACAACCAGACAATGACAATGGAATAATAATAAACAAATAATATTATTTCATTTTCTGACCACAGTCTCTCAGTTGTTTTTTCCGGAAGTTGTTGTTTTTACGGCCGGCTTTACGGTCAATCGTAATGAAAATTCATTCAGAGATTCGGGATCGTACATGGTAAAATCCTCCAGTGATTTAGAATAATTTCGGCATTTTATTATCTCAATATTGTCAAAGATACAGATGTGATAGAGTTGAAATTAAGTCTTGGTTGTAAAATGACGGTATGAAGGTTCATGCAACATTTCTGGAGAAAATGAGAGTGGGTATTCGAACAAGCGCTTTAAAGTTCCTGACTTCAGTGCTTTTCTACAGTTCTTCATGTCCAAACGCAGAGTAGTAAAAATATTTGAACCCTGTATAATATTACACCTCTACAATTGAATAGGTGATATTCAGATTTATTATTAATTCACCTGTAAATGTACCTTTCCGATCAGATTGTATCAATGATTGTTTACAAAGAAATCATTATAGTTTTCTCATTTATTAGAACAAATTGTTGAAGATACCAAGAATGATGTTTAATATAAATCAAATCTCAATAAGAAAATAATTTATTATTAACAGAACAGAATTACAATGTAGAAAAAAAGATAAGCAATAACAATATTCAACGAATGTACTCGAAGTCTTTCATGAGATCTGAAAAAAAAACTCGGATTAGAAGAGCAACAGAGATAATTTTATACATATTTAGCCCGTACAAGCGCTGATTATAATAAAGATATGAAAAATTATAGATACTATCAATCAGATAACGATAAAATTTGGCGCAGATCTTGAAGTCAATGTTTAACAACAGAGTTTCGAATTTCAATTCTATCCGTTATTTATTTTCGGAGATATTGGGAAAACTGCAACATTTCTTAGTTTATTTGAAATTTTGCAATTATTTCCTTACCATCTCAAGGAATACTGATGAGATAGCATTGAAACTTTATAACTAACTCTAGAAAACCAACGAAATTTTGGGAGGATGGTTTCGGTCGAAGATTTGAAAAAACACTATTTTTTCTGAAATTCATGAAATTTTTCTAGAAAACCATTTTTTCGAGAAACCATTTATCCGATTTCTATTGAATTCAGCATAGACTTTGAAATCAAAATTCAACCACAGTGCTCCAACTTTCAGTTTGGTCCTAGATCTTTTCTCAGACATATTAGAAAATATATCAAATTTTGTGACTATTGGAAATTTTGAGATTATTTACTCAATATCTCTACGAAAACTGACGCTATCAAACTTTATTGTTGGTTAGAGAATACCGAAAGAATTTACAAAAGATGTTTATCGATTAGTTTTCAGTTTTATGTTGAAACGAATTATTTTTTCGGAAATTTTTCATCAGTCTACAATAGAGCTTGACACAACCCTTGAGGAAAATAAAAAAGTAAAAGTATAGTGTTTTGAATTTCAGTTTGATCGCATATTTATCGTCGGAGGTATCAGAAAAAATATATCATATGTCGTGCTCATTTTCTCGCAACTTCATCGTTATTTCCGCAGAAACTCAAAAATGATGATCGGATCGTAATAAAACCTGGTAATCCATTATAATAAAAGAAAACAAAAAATTGTTTTCAAATATTTTGGATTTTGAAAACCGCATGAAAGCTCCTTTGCTAGAATTTGTCATTATGAAAAGAAGGTTGCCAAATCTCTCCATCAGGGGTAAAGGTGCGTTTGCTGGGGTCAATTCGTGAAAATATGTTTGCTGTTGCAATGTGCATCGGCATTTTTCTTTGAAGTTATTCAGGAAATAACAACGGCACCCAAACACGAAATTTATATTTTTCAACTATATCAACATGAATCAAAATCCTATCGAACTGAAATTTGGCACACTATTGAAGTTGAAGGTCTGTGCAAAAATTTTTTCGAGATCTGATGAATAGTTTATTAGAACATATATATTCCAAGAAGAATTTCGAAAACATTTTTATTTAAATTCTCTAATCATACAATCCCCGCCACCATCAAGGTTTAAATATTATAGAGCGAAGTAGTTTTTTTAGAGATATAGAATTTTAAGTTGGCAACACTGTTTTAACTGGCAACCATTTTGTCAGCTGCCAAATGATTTGTGTTTAGTTTGGTCTGGCATTTCAACATGATTATACTGACGCCTGAACTACACTTCCAAATTGTGCAAATTTATTTTGAAAATAATGGTTCTGTTCGAAATACACGTATCGCGCTCTACGTCAATTTTGCGGTCAACATAATCGTCTATCAGAGCAATTTATCCGATTAACTATGGACGCTGTTCGCACCACGTTTACTCCAACTGTTAATACGCATCCACAGAGACGTCGTTTGGTGATCTTTATAGGCTGGTGGAATCATTGGTCCGTACTCCTTAAAAGACTATGCTGGCCAGAACAGTCAATGGTGAACGCTATATCGCCATGATTGCTGACTTTTTCGTTCCTCAGTTGAACAACCATGATGTGCAGCCGCTGAGGTTCCAACAAGACGGCGCAACATGTCACACAGCTCGTGCAATAATTGATTTACATAATTTCACGTTCCGGGCCCTTGAACTCGCCTCCATGATCGTGCGATCTAACTTCGCTAGACAGACTATTTTCTGTGGGGGTATGTGAAATCTCTAGTCTATGCCGATGAGCCCGAAACGATCGACCACTTGAAGGACAACATTCGCCACATTATTGCCAATATACGGCCACAAATGTTGGAAAAAGTCATTGAAAATTGGACCTCCAGATTACATAACGTCCGAGCCAGCCGTCATATGCCAGAAATTATATTTAAATTAAAATTCCAAAAGATTATCTTTTGAATAAAGTCAGTTACATGTAAATTTTGAAAATTCATCCTTGTTTTAATCCATTTCAAAGTTCTTTACCTCTAAAAAAAACCATTCACAAGTGGATATAAATTTCTCACCACATAATGTTATTGGATTTCTCAGTGGAATCCATGACCATAGCTATGTCTACCGTAATGATGATGTTCTTTCACAAAAATGGGTATCTTCTTTTCTATATAAACTGGTACTTTTACTTTGACTGGGTATGGCTTGTGAACTGTAACAGGGTATGGTTTTAGGACATGAACTGGGTAAGGTACTTTTACTGGAACTTTAACTGGTACTTTGACAGGTACTGGATAAGGTTTCTCAACTACATAGGGAACAGGTTTGTGAACAGTCACGGGATATGGTTTGGGAACTGGAACTGGATAAGGCCTATCTACAGGTACTTTTTCGATGACTTTGTAAGGAACCGGAACTTTTTTGATTACTGGATATGGAACTGGATGAGGAACTGGATACGGCACCTGTAAATAAATAAATAGTAATCCATATCTTCATCGATCACACAATAGAAATAATACCTTCTTTTCGATTGTCACAGTTTTTATTTCATGGTGGCCGCCTAGATAGTCATGGCCACCTAAATCGAAGCCATGGCCTCCAAGATCTCCCCCGAAATCATGAAAGGATCCAAAATCTAAACCTCGCTTCTTTTGATTTTTATCTTCCAGCTTTGGTTCAATAGATTTTTCATTTTTAGAATCAGAAAGACTATCTTTTTCCTCTTCCGCGAAGGCAAGTGCAGTAAGGATGAATATTATCTGAAAATTAAACTGTTTAATCAAAGATTTATTTTGATTATATCGATTGAATATTGTTAGTGAAATTCTTGTATTAGGTACAGTTTTTTCTTTGGAGACATTCATCAATACAGGGTCCTAATTGAGCATGGTGTTCTTCCTTATAGATGCCAAAAACGACATCTTAGAAATTTCATACCAAAATAGACTTCTAGGAGACTTATTTCTACATCTCAGGAAATTATTTTTCAGTGGGGGAATTGTGCCTGAGATGGCATACCAGGGTGAGACGGCATATAAGGGTTTTTTTGTAGAAATAATTTGAATCTGGCAATTATGTGCATCAGCTTGTATGCAATTTGCGACATAACCATCGCTGTCTTAGTTTAGTTCGCTTGCAAGCAACGACAGAGTTCGTATGGTGTATTGTGTGCTATCCATTCGTGGAAAATTTTCAGCCACATGAACTAAAAGTTATTGTAACCGCCAGCACCTGACGTTCTGCTGAAAGTTTTCAAGGTAGCAAAGTTTATTTCTGATTGCTGTAAACAACTGTAACACAGGATAGAAGAAAAATGTAAGTACAAACCAACAACATAAGTCCAAAATGAATGAGGTATTTCAAGGCCAGATGGTATATAACTAACCCGGTTAAGATGGCATAGTATGCCATCTTGCCCTAAAGTATATTATGTCACCCCGATCAATATATCTCTTAGTTTCCCCTATTTATTTTTTACAGACATTTATGAATATGATGTCTGCCAATAAGTGCAACGAGATGGCTCATTTCATATTGTTAGTTTTTTATTGTGAATTGAGAGAATTCTTATTTATTTTCCAGATATATTGAATGATCTACTGTTATTTCGTTTCTGTGTATTCATTCTTTTTCAGTTCTTTTCGTGAACTCATTTGTTTTCTGTGTTATTCTAATGAATTGTTACTCTATAATATGTACGTATTTATGTAGGTTCTAGTTAAGCCTGAGTGAAATGATATAGTATGCCATCTCACCCGTATACAAGGTCCTGCAATGGTGCGTTAGGCTTCCATAGCTGCCAAACCAGACGTTTTAGGAATTTAGTTGAGGAGCATTCCCTATGTACTTCCAATTCTGCATCTCAGGAAATTATTTTCTGATATACGAAGTGTTCCCAAATAAAATTATTCAACAAATGAGTGATTTTTTTAAATGGAACACCACTTATTTTTTCGCATATATTGAATGCTCTTCAATACCTCTATCATGACGCAAAATATTAGGGATATTTTTTCAAGGGTACGGGTTCGGTAAAGCCGAAAGTACCGATTTCCAGAAGCGATAGAAACCATAATTTTATCAGAATTTGCTTAGTCATCGTTCCTGAATGATCAACCTCTTTTATACAGGGTGTCCGTTATCAATGTCCAAATATGAAGAATTTCAAATTGTTTTTTTTTCTCGATTTTTTCAAATGAAACACCCTGAATTTTTTTTCATGATGATGTACCTACAGAGTTTAAAACCATACATTTTTTCAGAAGTAACCTTAGGATTATGTTCACTCCTGTGTCCAGCAGACACGAAAAATGACATTTCAACCAAAAATTTCAGGAACAATGAACATAATAACTAACGGATAACAATGAAACCAAACTGAATGACCAATTTTCGCAAACTTCAAAATCCTTCCAAAATCATAATCCTTGAAGTTCAACATGAAAATGATAATGTTTGTCCGAATAAGTAACACATACATAGGTATTATTGGTAACTTGTGTATTCTAACGATTACAGAGTTTTATCGGCATCCAAAAAAATTATTATTCATATGAAATGGTTCATATGATTTTCATGTCGGAGCAGGGCTTCAGAAACTGTTATCAAGTACATCGATTATTATTATTGATCAAAATATTGTTATTCAGAGCTCAAAGTTATTTCCGATTACAATAAATTGAGATGAATTTTGGTAAAGATGAAATGGTTGATATGATTTTCATGTTGGAGCAGGGCCACAGAAACTGTTTATTAGCCAGTAGATCCTCTGCTGTCGAATATCCCGAAAGAAGACATCCACATGAGTCGAGTTTTCGGAGGCTTTTAAACAGATTTGTAGAGACAGGAGATATTAAGAATAAAAAAGAAGAAAGCTTAAAATCGGCCACTAACGATGACAAGGAGCTCGAGGCTTTACTGCATGTAACTGAAAATCCACACACAAGCCAAAGGGAGCTTGGTGTAGCCTGTAGTATAAGTGAGCGTTCAGTTCAAAGAATACTCAAAAAGAATAAGTATCATGCCTACCACATTCAGATGCATCAGGCGCTTACCGATAGCGATTTTGGAAACCATCTGAATTTCTGTAACTGGGCAAGTTATCGAATTGAACAGAACCCTATATTTTTTGAATTTGTTTTATTCAGTGACGAAGCCACCTTCCACAATTCCGGAGCCGTCAATAGGCACAATTTTCATGATTACTCTGTAGAAAATTCAAGAATTATAAGGGAAATAGACAATCAACTTATGTGGTCATTGAATGTCTGGGGAGCTGCTTATTTGAATTTCATTCAGAACATTCTTCCCGGAATGTTAGCAGTGTTACCTACGGAAATACGAAATGAAATATGGTTTCAGCAGGATGGAGCACCCGCTCGTTGTTCTCGTCCTGTGAGAGATTTACTGGACCAACAGTTTCCAAATAGATGGATTGGTAGGGGCGGACCGACAAGATGGCCTGCTAGATCACCGGATCTCACCAAAATAAATTTTTTATTGTGGGGTTACATGAAGGGAACGGTGTATGATGAGGTTCCAATAACAGCTTTCAATAAGCGAGAGAGGATTGTGACTGCTTTGCGAAGCATTACTCCAGCCATGCTGATGAGGGTTAGTTCAACGATCGGATCGCTTTGTGTTCCAGAGAAGGCGGACGACACTTTGAACATCTCTTGGATCATTAACACAATTTTTCTCTGTCTTTTTCAACGCCCGTTTTTTTATATCCAATATTTGATTTTCCGTTCTGATTCCATTTTTCGTGCCTGCTGTACGCAGGAGTGAAAATAGCCATTTGGTTACTTCTGAAAAAATGTAAGGCTTTAAACTGTTTACATCATTGCGGAAAAAAATACAGGGTATTACATTTGAAAAAATCGAGAAAAAACAATTTGAAATTCTTCATATTTGGACATTCATAACGGACACCCTGTATAAAAGAGGTTGATCATTTAGGAACGATGACTTATTTCAAGAACAATCGAATCCCGCAATGCGCAAGGGATATTTCCATAAATAATGAGTTTCATTTAATTTTGAGTATTTTTATTTTCAGGTACTGGGAACGCAAACCTAGAAAAAAAAAACTCTTCATATTGTTACTTTTTATTTAAGCTTATTCGCAATCATTTTTCCGATGAAAAAATTCAACACAATTTTAAAATTTTCGGTGATATTTTTACGCGCTTGTTCTAGGGAACAGCGCGTTATCATTTCGTCACGATGTCTGTAATTTTCTAATTTTGAGCCGAAAATGGTAAACGATTGTGTTGAACTCCCTGAAGAAGAATCTCTGGTCAAATGTATTTCGGTCTGTCCGGCCCTGTGTGCTGTAACTTCCGAGAGGAAAGACCTAGAGTCTTGAAATTTTCAGGTAAGGTTTTGATCCTAAATATATCGGTTTATTTCGTTAATGGGCCAAAACTGCCGATTGGTTTTTGTGTTACAGCCATTTGAAATTTTGATTTTTCAATAACTCGAAAAATATTTATCTGATCGAAATGAAACTTGGTTGGAGGATGGACAGTATCAATAAGAAGAATTATCCATGGAAAAATTTGAAATTTTTTTTTTTTTAATTTTCATATTTCATTTAAATTTCATTGAAAATTCCAAGTTTCCATTTTGCAATGTGAACAAGTGCGTAAAAGCTGCTGGCTTCACGTCAGAGCTTTTCTAAGTTTTCAATCATTATTTCATTAGTATTTCACTTCCAATTAATAGTAAGGAAACAAGTCATGCAGTGGAAAAACCAATTATGAATTATTATTTCGTTGTTTACTTTCTTGGTAATTAAAATAATTCAGAGTAAACATAACTTTATGATACAGGTTTGTGTTACCATATTTAAAACCCTGATGGAATGTCGCAAAAGCAAAACATGGAATCAGTTAAGCAGTACGTACGTACGTGACACGCTTTTATAAGTTCCATTCAAATCCTGAAGCCGAGTTAAATAGGTACTTCCTATAGAGAGGAAATTAGGGAAATCGGTCATTAAATATTTTATCAAAAAATTTATTCTAGAGCCTTTTTTTTTGACATATTATGCTATTGTGTGAGACACTAAAGCCTTAAAGATGATAAGATTCGAATTGTTCCAAAAATCATGTAATTCGGCCATACAATTCTCGATAAAATGGTGCTTGATCATTTATCATTAATTATTTTATTATGTATGCTTATGCAACTCTTACGTGTGCCCAGGGCCGGATTAGACCGATTCGTTCCCTCATGCTAGAAAACTAATTTCAGTTCAATTGAGCGAATACGTACATGTTTTTCGTCTATTCTATTGAATAAGTTTCGCAGAAGATGTTGTATACAATCACAAGAATAAAATAATTGATTTTCATACCAATATGCCGAATTTTTTGGTTTCGAAAAAACATTCTTCCAAAGAGGAAATTTCAGAATTTAACCAAATCAGATTCTAATCATAATGAAAATATTCTTTTTTTTCCTGCAGTTTTTGCAACACTATTTCAAATTGTAAGTTATTGTATCAAAAATACCTGCCATGGTTCGGATATCACTAAGTGCATCCATCGAATACATTCCTAGAAATCTAAAATGGCTATATTTTCTGTTTATCGAAGACATAGTTGTGGAATTGAGCTCCTTATAACTTCAATTTGAATTCTACAAGCTTTAAGCTTCTGAGGGGTTTCCTGGAAACCTCGGATATAATCAGCAGAATCGAAAAAAAATGAGGCAAATGCCTCCCTATTGGAGAAAATTCTAGAAAGCGCTGAGGGGAAGTACGTAAGTATAGCTTTTGTGCCCAAGTTCAAATTTCTTGTGGAATGATAGCTTGAAGGTTCATTCAGAATTTTGTGAGGATGATATGATAAGACGATCGCAAAAAATAAATATTGACATATTTTGTCCCAATATCTCAGGAAATAAAATCGGATCAAACTGAAATTTGGTACACTGCCGTAAAATTTTTTCCTTGTGGTCTGTGCTGAAGTTCATTGGAATGTGATGAATAGTTGTCAAAAAAATACGAAAAATTTTCGATTTTTTTTTATTTGCTATGATTAGAGAAAAATTTCGGAGCCCGTTGAACGTCGATATTCTACAAAGTTATACCAAGTTTCAAGTCAATCGCACAAGTATTTCACTAGATATTGAGGAAAAATTGTCAAAATATAACTATGAAACCATTCGGACGATAAGACCAATTAATGAATTTAACCACCGCATTTTGATACGTATATAATCTGACAATTTTCAGTCAGCAGATCTCTCAGTTGTCCAGTTATCTTGGGAACAGACGGAGGACCGGTCAGACAGAATGAATATTGATATCAGATTATTCATAAGTGGGTCCAACCTAGTCGTTCAAGACCATTTCATATATTTGAGTGAAATAATAGCACGATAGGTACTCTCTACAACATGCGCGAAAAAATTATGACACTGATAGTCATAAGAAAAAGCGATTATTTGTATGCAGAAACATTTCGCGATTGTTAAAATGCGTAGCCAAGGCGATTGCCCATCCATGTATTGCCCCGCTCAACGCAGCTTGATTTCTTGATGAAATAATTTTGTCACAATATAATATAATCGTCAGGGCTATCCTATACATGAATCTTCAAACCCTGATTTTTCAACCAAGTACTGAGTTTTAAACGTTTGGATCGATATTTAGGGAATAATTACATAAAAAGATGAATTTCAGCGTGGATTTATAATCAATAATAAATTCCATTTATACATCTAGTGAGAAAGCAGCCTGCGAAGAGAATCACTAAAGCTCATGCCTTACATCTACTGATGATAATGCGGTTTTCAACTATTCACGAATAATATTTCTGACCGTAAACCGTAAACAAAATAACTTCCGAAAGAAACAACTCAGAAACTCGATATTTGTAGAGAAGGTTTGGACCTTAATTACGAAGGCCGAATTCGTGAATGGGTAAAATCCACCCAATTATTCCGCAGATATACCCATTCAAAATTGTATTTTCCCAATATTTCCACAAGTATAGATAAGATCGAATTGAAATCCAGTACTTTATCGAAAAATGACAGTTTGAAGGTTTATGCAGAAATTGATGAGGATAATATGATGAGAAGATCATAGAATATTGAATATTTGAGAAAAAAAATTTTTTTCAAACCGTTCTAATGACACGATCATCACGAAATTTTGCACAATGATATCCTTCAGCATCTTTGAACTAGCCGCAAAGTTTCATCCCCAATGAATCGATATTTCTGGAGTTATACCGAAAAGAAACGATATCGAGAAGAAAACCACGAAATTCTACATATTTTTTCCCAAATACTCCAAAACTAATAGCCGTATCGAACTGAAATTTGGTACACTGCTGTGGAATATGAAGATCAAGGTATAACTGTAATTGTTCTCGAATATGAACAATGATTCCCTAAAAAAAAATTTTTTCGGAAAAAATTTTGAAAACACATTTTTTTAAAATTGCGTGACCATAAAATTCCAATGAAATTCTGTTCAAAGTTACATGTCGTTATGCCCCAAATAACTGCCAGGTTTCAATGCAATCACTCCGGTCGTTTCTGAAATATGAGGCAAATAACCTCAAAATTTCAAATTGCTATAACTCCAAAACTATTTGGCCGATTTGACTCATTAACGAACTCAACCTCGGTATTTGGATGCGCGAACTACACTACAAGTTTCAAGTCGCTTACTTGCTATGTTCGACAGTTATCGTATCCACGGCCGGCCGGACAAATCGATTTTGACACCTGATTCGTCATCAGTGAGTCCAACCTAGTCATTTGAGACCTTTTTCGGCTCAATCATCGAAAATTACAGACATTTGGACAAAATGATAGCACGCTCTTCCCCTAGAACATGCGCGCAAAAATTGGTTGAGGAATAGTTTAAACACTCACAAGTAATCTCATTTTTAGTTCACCTCCGTGCGTAACAAGAGAAGGACTGAGTCTTATCGCAATTCATACCGCTTTTATACTTCTACTAAATATCAAGAAAACTCTTTTATGTCGTTGCAGTAGTGTGAAAAAATCCTTTTTAGGTCGAATTACACCGATATTAGCTAGATAAAGAAGTCTTACAAAATAATTGACATACGGTAAGTAATAAGTAATCAACAATTTCTAATATAAAAGAAGTAGAAATTGTTCGGTGGCCATCTGATCTGGACTTCCTCAACATTATGACATAATCGTTACAACAAATGCATGAAGTAAATATATCAGGTTGAAATGAATGCATTGTTACATAAAATTTATAAGAGCATATGGGAATTATTGCAAATCGAACATTCCTGTCATCTTGTAACGAATAGACCGAATAGTGACAAAGTTCTGGATACTTGCTCTGAGAAAGGAGGGAGTTATCATTTTGTAATTTCTGAAATTTGATTCTTAATAACACTGAAACTATTGAGCTGATCTGGCTGGTCATGTTACAGATCAGTCTTCAAATACAGTTATATCCGTACTTCAGGCCGGTTATCCTACAGAAATGTTTTTACGGAAGGCAAGAGAAATTTTGAAGTCCAATTGCGCCTCTGAAGTTCGTTAATTGACAAAATCTGGCGGGCTGTTTCAGTCAGAGTTTGAAGTTATCTGAAATTAAGTTTTCCCTATAACTGCAAGAAACTAGTCTGATCGTTTGTTGGTTAGACTTGAGTTCTATAAAACAAAGACTTGTACAAAATATCGTATTACTTGAAAAATTACATCGAAAAAGCATTTTCCAAATAACTGTGGAAAAAGAAATGTTATTGAATGATCCTTTAACGCATATTCAACTACAATGTAGTCCACATATTTTTTGCGCATGTTCAGGGAAACCGCGTGCTATCATTTCGTCCAAATGCCTGTAATTTTCGATGTTGTTTCCGAAAATGGTCAAACGACTAGAATGGACACACTGATGGTTCCTGACGAATTCGGTGTCCGAATCAATTTTGTCCGGCCAAGCTGCCGTGGGCACGAAGCAACCTTACAACATTTTGTTGGGATCGTATGTTAAGTAATTTAAAAAATTTTTTTTTTTGGAATCTGTTCATCGCAAATTCGAAACCATTGCATTCACACCTGAACCCTATATTTCACAACAGTGTACCAAATTTCATTCCGATCTGATATCAATTTTAGGGAGATATTGGGAAAAAAGTTATTAAATTTAGTGATTATCGTGTCAGTACAACAATTAAAAAAAAACAAATTTTTCGAATATTCTATATTCTGCGATTTTAATTATATTATCCTAACAAAATTCTGCATGAAGCTTCAAGCTGACATTTTCCAATCGAGAACTGGATTTCAATTCGATGCAATGTTTATTTTCGCAAATATTGCGATTATAAAATCTGCGAAATCATTGGGTGGATTTTATCCTTTCTCGAATTCGGCCTTCGTAATTAAGGTCCAAAGCTACTCTACAAGTGGTGGCTTTTTCACCCAAATGCTTCGTTATAATTCGATTATTGCTATTAGCCATTTTCTTTTAATTTTCGTAAAATTTTCAAAATTCACTAGGAAACCAACAAAATATTATTGAAAAATCAGTTCGCAGTCTCAGTTACCTTCTCATCTACTTCAATGTTTTGATGAATGTGCTACATATTTGGGAATCTGAATTGAGGGAAGTTTTCACAATACTGAAATCAATTCCTTTTCTCAAATATTTTTCGAGATAATAGCAGATGAAATTTGATGTTGATTTCTTGATTGTAATAAGTTTTCCACTGAAACTGTGTTTTTTCGGTACCTATTTAATTTGCTCAATCAAATTTACATACAGAAAACGTTGAGTCTTGTTCTCTTTCGATTAAGGGTACCTATATTTATCACAGTCTTTCTGGAAATATACTCTCCTTTCCGTAGCAAGGTCCAGGGTAGGGAAGATTCCAAAAAAAGCAAAACACCGTATATCTGAAGAACCATGGGGTTCGAACAAAAGGTTATTTTTTGCTGGAGATAATCTTTACTATCCCCTCCTTACATATTTTACATTGTATAGAAATTGCATAAGGACCGAAAATTAAAGAAGAAGAACTCATTCACCTTTGTCACGAAAAAGATTCATAGAAATAAGGCCAATTCAAAGATGACATCCACTCCGAAGGACGGACGGTATGTCCCGGAGATATTAAAGAATGGTGGTTTTAAATTATCTTGTGAAACATTCAGCCTAAATTGTAATATTTCCAGTTTATTTGAGATAATTGTAACATAACTAATATTTTCAGGAAATATGTTGAAGGTTGAAGCTTTCAAATAAATACCGAATATAAAGTCTTTTAGGAAGAAACATTATTATCTCGAATCCGATTAAGTGTATATTGTATATTGTTCTAAATTGACTAAGTCATGATATTAATAAATAGGAAGGTACCTATACCTAGAGATCGAAAATATTGATAGAATGGGTTTGAAATATATAAAATGTATTGAAAACATATTTTCAAATTGATACACAAAAATCTGTGGAAGAACTATACAGGGTGTAACTAAATAAGTGTAAAATATTCAAGGAGGTGATTCCTCATGGAAAAAAAGATAGGATCTTTCGTATGAAGAAACTTCATTGGAGCATCCCTTGTTAAGATACAGCCCCTTAAAGGGGGTACATAAAATTTGTGTAACAATTTTTTTCACAAGCACTAAAGAAGTTACAATATTGAAATTAACCTGACGTTTTCTACTACCAAGAAGACACTTAGCCAGTAATTTATTTGGTTTACCCCCATGGTTGTAAGGGGTGGAAAACGCAACCCCTAAAATGTATTTGCAATGTAACTCTTTGTCTTATTATTTGTTTACCATTTACATAGATACATCGTCATAAATGCGAAAATACGAAACTATTCTATCTAGTAGGTCGATATTAGCGATAGTGACAATTAAATTGGTATGACGCTGGTTGCGTTTTCCACCCCTTACAACCATGGGATAAACAAAATAAATTACTGGCTAAGTGTCTTTTTAGTAGTAGAAAATTTAAATATTGTAACTTTTTTAGTACTTGTGAAAAAAATTGTTATACAAATTTTATGTACGCAAAATTTTATGAGAACAAAAACATGTTGTTTCGTCCAAAATTACTTTCCTGCGCAAATTTTCGCAGTATAAATCGTTGGATGAAAATATCAGAACATTTTGATAAGTACGTAATTACTACGACCTCTATGTAGAGAGGACAACCTTGCGTAGTAATCTGACAGGAAAATGACTATAACCTAACATTTTCAAAATATACACAGTGAAATGTGTCAGAATGTCATGGCCAACCGGGATAGCAACCAAGAATATATACGGACAATACCCATAGGCACTGAAGTCGTTATTTCATTTCCAAACAGCGCCACCTTCAATGGGGAAAAACGAATTCTAGCGTTATCTTCGACATTGGCGAAACAAAAGTACATGTGATTGTGTGAATTCACCTTATTTCTATGCATCTCCGGCAGAAGTCACAGATTAAGCCGAGGCCTACGTGAAGTAAGATAAATTACGAAGGCTACGATTAAGCTATTCGTATTCTACGGGCGGAAACTGAGACCGATTAAAGTCTATGAACTGGAAAGAAAACATAGACATATTACAGTTTTTTAGGTCTATGAAATAAAAGAAAACATAACCACAAAGAATAGATCACATTTATCATATATCTTTATTCTTTAGTACGTATTTTTGTACCATTATTCTTATACGTAATGAACCCTATTTGAATATGTAAATGAAGCCTCATCATGTCGAAGAGAAGTACCGACGAATCCTTGAGAAAACCTAGAATTGTCAGTGGGACTCCCTTGAACAGATTGATCAATCTAATAGCTTTGGGGATGTTTGCATTCAGCGGACTGACTTGGTATGCATACGAATCATGGCCACAATCTCGAAAACTTTATAAATCAATATTGGAGGGAAAGTTTGATGATACACCGGAGACAAAGTATCGCTTAGATTCTATGAGATATATGATGAAGGATCCTACATACTACAAGCTTATAGTCAAATTGCAAAAAAGAACTTATGAGAAGGAGAGACCTTTGCAGGAAAAGCCTTGGTATGTGAAGTATTTAACTGAACAAGATGATGAATAGGTTTGAACAAAGACAAGAAGAGTTAGGTTTATTACCTATGTCTATTACATAGGAAACCTTTCAGTTTATCGTAAGCTTTTCGGATGGGTACTCAGTGTTAACCACTCTGTACCACATTGAATAGTTTTGTGAAAAATATCATCTTTCTAATGGGTTGAAACCTGGATGTGAAAGTTGTAGTATTCCTAGTGGAAAATAGAAAATTGTATTGCAATGGTATATTTCCAAAATTGTCCATCATTAAAACATCCTCTTCATATGTAGAACTAAAATTTTTTCACTTCCTAAGAATCCAATTTTGTCAAAAACTTTATATGTAAGTATTTATTCTGGTATATAATTTATTAAGCTTTTATCTATTTAAAACATTCAAAAATCGCATCATAAAAATCAATGTTCCATGAAAATATATATAATTAACAATTTCCTGAATAAACTATAACAATTACACTAAACATATATAGCCCTTTACTAAATGTGGATTTGTTCATTAAAGTTCTATTATGCCTTTCCACATGAAAATCATTTCGATGTTTCTTCTCATAATGGTGGACCTCACTGACAAACTGCAAATCCTCCTTCAAATAACTTGGTAACATCATTTTTCATCTTATGAATCCTAATGTTCTGTAAACTATTCTCTGATTAGACATTCATTAATCCTAGCACTTCTCACACATTCTTTATTGGAGTTCTTTTATTGCATTTCAAAATAATCCTCACACCTCTGTTTTAAATCTTTTGTAATTCCTCCATTCAACATTTTTGGAGGTTGAACAGGATAGAAGAGCATTACTCAACACGGGGCATAACCAATGACCTTACCAGAGACGAATTCATATGCACCTTATTTCCTAGACGAGCAAGTAAACCTACTTTCCTGGACATTTTATTTGCAATATAATCGACATGGCTCTGAAACGTCAATGGATCGTCTATAATTAAGCCTAGATATTTCATCTCGTTTACCCTTTCAATTTTTTCATTGTGAATTATTATTGTTGAATGTCCTAAATCAGTATTTCCAAGCCTTTGTTTTTTATCTATTAATATGAACTTTGATTTATTTATATTAACCTTCAGATTCAAACTTTTCCAAAATATCATCAAAACCGGTGAAGTGCCTCGTGAATGGAAGACCAGCTTATCTATACCTATATACAAGAAGGGCAGAAAAAAAGACCCCGATAACTATAGAAATATAACTTTATTAAACTCCACTCACAAACTGTTCACTAAGATATTGGCTAATAAAATCTCCAACAAGGTTAATATCTCCGAGGAACAACAAGGATTTAGATGCAACAGGTCAACTTTGGACGCGATTTTTATCTTGCGGCAAATGATTGAAAAATCAATCGAGTTCAACAAACCCATGTTCACATGCTTTCTCGATTTAACAAAGGCTTTCGACAGTATTAGACTAAACGATGTTCTTGAAACCCTACAAGCTAAGAATATATCTAAAAAATATATAAGAATAATCAAACACCTGAATACCGGCAACACTACCCGGATAAAAACACAATGTGGATTATCTGAGGAGATCACAATGTCCACCGGCATACGACAAGGGGACAGCCTGAGTCCACTACTCTTCAATCTTGTAATGGACCGAATCATTGAAAGAGTGAAGATGATAAGGGCAGGATATAAGATGGGAAGCCGCTACTTAAACATCATGTGCTATGCCGACGACGCCTTCCTAACAGCTGAAGATGAAGATGACCTTCAACGCCTGGTATACGAGTTCAAAAAGGCTGCAGAAGAACTGAATATGAACATCTCCTGTGAGAAGTCCAAGACCATGGTTATCGCCAAAGAACCTATCCGATGTAAGATAGTAATTAACGGAAAAACTTTAGAGCAAGTGTCAAAATTCAACTATCTAGGAGTGACAGTATCCAGTGAACGATGCGTAGTAGAAGTCCGAACACAGGCGCACAAAGCAGCTAAGATCGGAGGCTGCCTGAGAGATATAATCTGGACCAACAAAACCATGAGTCACAAAGCGAAGACTCGCATATATAAAGCGTGTGTGAGACCAGTACTCACATACGCAGCCGAAACGAGGGCAGAAACATCGACAACAAAGAGAATGGCGAGAACAACAGAAATGAGGATTTTAAGATCTATCAAAGGGGTAACACTCAGAGACCATGTGAGGAGTTCAGATATAAGGGAGGAACTGGAGGTGCAGGATGTCGTCAGATGGGTGAGAGCTCGCAGGAGGTTCTGGAGAGACCACGTGGAAAGGATGCCGAACGAAAGACTGGCCAAATGGGCGGAAACACAAAAACCTGGCACACGCAGACCATTAGGGCGCCCCCCAAAGCGTTGGAAAGAGAGCTGGAACTCGATGTCCCAGGAAACAAGCCAATAACAGGCAGAAGCAGAAAACACAGGACAAAGTCCTATTCAAAAGTGGAAGAAGAAGAAGAAGAACCTTCAGATTGTTATGGGACAAAGTCTATCCCTCTTTCATCAACCCGAACATTAGATCAACATCGTCACCAGGAATGAACATTTTTGCATCGTCAGCGAACAAATTATTAGACAATAGGAGACTTGAGGCGAATTTTGGCGCTGTAACCACAGCTTACTACAGATTGTGGTTACATGTAGTTACTTGGGTTACCACATTTTCGCGGAGCTAACTATGTAACTATGACGTATTGATGATGTCACGCATACCATACCGCGTAACCTTCCTCTTGAGCAGGGTTACTCGTGTGGTATGTAGTTCTATCTCTTTCGAAAGAGTGAAATGGAATGAGTTTATGAACATAGATTCGAGAATGAATATAATTGGGGGTCATATTCTATGGAAATTTCAAATATTTTTAATGTTCATATATCGTTATCGGGAAAGAAGTCACTCCTCCTGTCGTTTTGTACCGGTGCAAAAATTTTTTTAGATTGCATTTAAGCTTGTATTAGTTATTTTTAGATTTTAAAAAGAAAGTGTAAGAAATTTTAATTAATAATTGCTATTGTGACACCAATTATGGTTCAGAAGTTGCAGCTATTGATGAAGCATTAAATTATACGGTAGATAGTAATTGGTCCTATGTATTCAAAATTCACATTGAATGTTGAATTCAAAAAAGTCTACTTGTTAAAGGCTATTGATACAACAATTAAATACAGATTTTTCTGTATTACCTTTACATAATATCTTTCGATATTGATTTCATATCTTACGATATACTTTTATGTCTTTGACGTACTACGTCTTCAATGACAAAATTATTATATCAACTGGCATATAATGATCAAAGTAAAAAACTCTAGAAAAGGGTAAAAAAAATGAAATACAACCTAAAAACAATACTAGACAAAGTGTTTCATCTTCTAACATTGAATGTGAGTTCTTTTTAGCACTTCTATAAGTGAATGCTCATCTCAAGTAACATCATTTCGTTTTCAGCCCCTGAAGAAGTTCCAAAAGTAGGAACGAAAGCTAGGAAATATCAATAAAGAATACACTTGTAGTCCTTATTAATTTATTTGACTTCTTTCCCGATAACGATAAATTAATTTCCAACGAAGTCGAGAATTCTACCGAATTTTTAATATTTATTTTTGAAACATCTGGCAGGTTTTTTATTATTGTTTTTGCACGCTTGTTTGATAAAAATAGAAACAATTTCCATTCTTCTAAATAAAAGAAGTCTTCCGATACAAGATAGTATCGAAGTTCTCTTTGGAGTTGACTGACAGAAGTAAGAAAAAAAAGTGAGGTTCTCTTTGAAGTTGACAGACAGAAGTAACTACGTGACTATGACGTCACGGGTAACTACTAACTATGGTTACCTGTGGTTACAGCGCCAAAATTCGCGTTTACTTACCCACAATATAGTTTATATACAAGAGAAACAATAAAGTTCCTGAAAAAAATAATAATTTGTCACTATCTTGTACATCAGAGAAATGATGAATTTGAAGACTTATTAGAAATTTTTATTCATTAATTAATTAATTAATCCATTGATCCTGAACGTTTCTACTCGTCTATTTGAAAGAAGATAGTTCGTGAAGCTACGGATAAGGCGAAAATATTAATCAAAAAGGCTTCCAAAAGGTAAGAAAAAAACGAATAGTTTAAGGACATATAAATAGTACTATATTTTATATAAAATATATATCTAATAAAATAACAAATCAATTTGCTGCATCACCAACCACCTTATTTGCCAAATCAGCAAATTTGGCTGTATAATCAAAACTGTTCTCAGTCATTAGAGATCTTAGTTGACAGTCCACCTGCAAAAGTAAGGAGTTCAAAAAGCTGAATACTATTAAGGTACAGCATGATACAAAAACATATACCCCATTTTCTCCTAAAAAATCAGTTAATAGGCCTTGGAATACGTCTATTGAGTTTTGTAACTAAAACCGAGTCAAGTTGGAACTCGTGAAATTTCGCCAAGGTCAAAATAATTCAGCGAGATGTTGTCAATTCTTACCCACTTGATCATGACTATGGTTTAGTTACAGACATTATTACCATGACCTTTGAGTAGCACGGATGACGCCGCCTAGTTATATGACAGGAAAATTACAATAACCAAATATTTACATATACAGAGTGGAATGTGTCAAACTTTTCATGTCCACTAACTGACTTTAGAAAACTGAATGGAGTATGGTTATGCTGACGCAGATCTCTGTGTAGCGTAGCGGGAATTGTGAATTCGGTAACAACACGAACTACATGAACTGTGGTTTCACAACAGGCCACACACCAAACATGCCACTTTACTGTTAGTATTTGTATTGCCGCATCTTTGAAATACCACCCAGTAATTAGTCTAAATAGTATTGCATAAATACTGGCAGCGCAAAAACGTTCAGTATATTGCTTGCATCTTCGGCCTGACTTGAGAAGATGAAAGAACCATGTCATGAAAACTAAGGGGTTTGTTGAGTTTGAAAATCGCAGCTGTAATACTATGTGTATTTATTTGTATCAAGTGTATCAGCAACTCACATCATGTGAAACATCGTCATGTGATTTCATTGGAGACTCCAGATGACCCAAGAAACTACTGAGTGAAAAATCTGCCACTTCTGAGCTAATCCATTGGTGTTCATTTTCTTTGAGGATAACTGATGGACTGAGGGATCTTGCAGAATCTAGAAAAGCTGAAACAGAAGAGAAAATTAATTTCATTTCACTAGTCTTTTACTTTCACTGAAGTTTAAAAATATTACTAAACCTAAATTATTTTTCCTTCTCATATTCACAACCAATTCAACGATTATTCAATAAGTTCAGACTGAAGTATGCAACATATATAACTTCTCAACAGAAAAAACTTCACATATGCAGGGTGGTCCAAGTAGTGAAGTCAATATTTTTTTTTTGGATTCCTCACACCTGGGGGTATTCAAAAATACCCCATGTGTGTTACGCGATTTTTGTAGTTTTCGAGTTATAGTGTTTGTGTTTTTCCAATTAATAATGCCAGAGAGGTTTCAAAAATTCATATCTTTATATGTAGTAGGTATTTTGCAGATTTTTTTTCTGTAAAATGATCTCCTTGAATGTTGTTTTAATAACAAAATTACTCAGATTCCTGAAAACACCCAAACTTACTCAAAAAAGGCTTGAAAATTAGAACATCATTATTTTCAGTAGGATTCACTCAAGCATTCAGCGTCAATTAAAAAATACAAAAAGGAGTTTTCATAGCTTCTGGCTAAGTTTAAAAACTTTGCACGATCCTAAACTACCAAAATCATAAGAAAAAATAGTACTTCATGGTCCTTTTCTGCTGTAATCGGCCCTTGAAGGCGGATAGGCTAAAAATCATTGAAACACGATTAAAGTTATTCTTCTACTTTTTATCATTCTTATGGTAAATTAAACTCAAATTTTATTCGAAATTCCTGTAAACAAACTGTAGCTAGTGTATTTTCCACAAAAAATTGGTCTCACCACAGACTGAAAATGTGAGCTTAGTAAAAAACTGGTAGTTGTGAAATTACTTGTTTTTGTATGAGAAATAAAAGCACAAATTACTGAAAAATCACCATTCACTACAATGAATCTTCAAAATCCCTTTCTCCATTTTGAACACATAATGATCAACGTTCTTTGTTTCATTTTTATATCCGCTTCTGAAAGTTTTTGTCTTAATTCTGCTTTGTTGTTACTTTTGGTCGCTTGCACCAGCTCTTTGTTAAATCCCCAAATAGAAAAATCAATGGGGTTCAGGTCTGGCGGACGAGCAGGCCATTCAATCGGCCCTGCACGCCCAGTCCATCTTAATGTAAAAATAACACGACCCACAATTATTTTGCAGGAATATCGATTAAAATTACTCTAAGGTTACATTTTCAAGGTTAATTTGCGATAAGAATAATAAAAAGTAGAAAAATAACTTTACTCGTGTTTCAATGGTTTTGAGCCTATCTGCCTTCGATGGATGATTACAGCAAATAGTGTACTATTTTCTCTTATGATTTTAGTAGTTTAGGACCGTGCAAAGTTTTTAAACTTAGCCAGAAGCTAAGAAAACTTTTCTTTGTATTTGTTAATTGATGTTGAATGTTTGAGTGAACCTACTGAAACTAATGTTCAATTTTCAAGCCTTTTTTGAGTAACTTTGGGTGATTTCAGGAATCTGAGTTATTTTTCTTATTAAAACAACATTCAGGGAGATCATGCTACAGAAAAAAAATCTGCAAAATACCTACTACATAAAAAGATATGAATTTTTGAAACCTCGCTGGCATAATAAATTGAAAAAACACAAAAAAATTATAACTCGAAAACTACAAAAAACCGCGTAACATACGTGGGGTATCTTTGGATACCCCCAGGTGTGAGGAATCTAAAAAAAATTTATTGGCGTCACTACTTGGACCACCCTGTATAGCTAACTTACCTTCTAGAGTATTAGATTTAAATCCACTAGGTGTTTCTCCAACGTCTACTTGCATATCTAAAGTTGCATTTGGCATATCCCTTTGGTCTGACAGTTGATTTTCTTTCATATACATATTATGATCAAAATTGTTATCAACGTCAGATTCTACCACACGAGTATCCATTTCCTGATCTTCAGAACTGTTTGTAGGTTGATCAATTGGATTGTGTCCATTGGTCTGCTGCGAAATTATATTCATGCGAACTATTTGGTGGCCACTACTTGCTTTTGGCATTAATGGTAATTCCCTTTCAACAACTAACTGCTGGGCCCTTAGTCTACGACCCTTTCTGATGCTATACTTCGGTTTTAACCTTTCAATACTCTGGAAATAAAAGTAATAACAGATTTTCATTTGATGCGTACAAATTTTTAAAATGATTTTATTTTGTATTATTTATTTTTTAAGAAGTTTTAAATAGGTCTTTACTCTTCAAACATTCAATTAGTTGAAGAATGGGGAATGAGCAGGATCGATTTCTTACTGGATCCGTTTCAGTTTTAAGAAAAAGTCGAAGTTACACGTTTTATAATCTGTTGATCAGTTCCATCTCTTCTTTTTCATTCAGAAAAGTCGATATATCTTCGGAAATTTTTCACTTCGAGATTCAGCTCTGCTTCAGTTTTGATAGTTTTAAGAAAAAGTGGAAAGAAAACGTTTTATCCTTCTTTATTCACATAGAAATGTTGTCGGCAATTTTCCACTTCGAGATTAACTCCGAGGAATAAACAAATTATAAAATGAAGTAAAATTAATTGCAAAATGGCGGATGAGCTAGGATCGGTGTCGAACTAGTTCCATTTTATTAGATCAAAGAAGTCAACAGACAAAACGTTATATAATCTGCTGATAAGTTCTTTATCTTCCCTCTTTCGCCCAGAAGAGTCGCTATGTTGTCGGAAATTACGGAATTGATAACTCATTCAATTAGTTGCAAAAATTGGCGAATGAGATGGAATTGGTGTCTTTCTGGATTCATTTTTATAGTTTTTAGAAAAAGTCGAAAGGAGACGTTTTATCAACTGTGGATCAGGTCTTTCCTCTTTCACCCAGAAAAAGGAATAAATCGTCGGAAATTTTCCACTTTGAGACTCAACTCTGCGGAATGAATAACTTATGCAATCCGTTGCAAAATGGTGAATGAGCAGGATCGATTTCTTATCTGGTCCGTTTTAGGAGTTTCTAGAAAATGTCTGAAGAAAACGTTTTATAATCTATTGATCAGTTAGGTACATCTTTTCCTTTTCACATAGAAATGTCGATATATTGTCGGAAATCTTCCAGATTCAGCTCTGAGGAATTAAACAACTCATTCAATAAGTTGCAAAAGGGAGAATGAGCTAGGATATATATCTTACTGGGTCCGTTTTATTAAAATTCAAAAGAGTCTACTTGATAAAGGCTATCAATACAATCATTAAAAATACAAATATATGTAAAGATATTATAGAAAGATCTGTATTTTTAATGATTCCGTTTTATTAGTTCTTAAAATAGTCGTAAGAAGACGTTCTATCTTCACCCAGAAACATCGATGTCGTCGGAAATTTTCCACTTCCAGAAAACGCGCAATTTACATCTTATTCAATTATGTAGTCAGACAGTGTCTTAATAATGGTGAAAAATGTGCGGCACGTATGATGGACTTAGCCAAACGTTTCGATACTGTTCCACATGAGAAATTGTTGAAGGTGTCATCCAAGTATGGGATAAGAGGGGTTGTCCTGAATTTATTCCAAGATTATTTGAATGAGAGATATCGAAGAGTGAAAATCAATGGAACCCCCAGTGAGAAAATGAAGATTGAAATTGGCGTACCACAGGGCACGGTTCTAGGACAAAATGAAAGTGCTGATACATAGATTTTACTCTATAAAGAAAATTATCACGATTAATAATCTACTTCTGATAAAAAGATCACTAGTCGAGTCGATTATTCGATCCGACATTATAGTTTGGGGAGGACTTATTGGTGGAATACTGCGTACATTGGAAATTGCTCACAAATATATTCTAAAAATTATGTACAAAAAAGACAGACTTTATCCCATTAGGCTTTTATATACAGGGTGTTCTACAAACTCTATGACAAACTTTGACAGATGGTAGCTGTGCTCATTCTGAACATTTTTTCTCCTATGAACATATATCCGATTCGTTTTTGTTAAGAAGATACAAGCATTTGAAAGATTATATTTTCATGTTCAAATCATAACTATATATGGGAATTTTGATACTATAAAAATTGTTCAAAATGTCCACCTTCGGCTTGAATGCAAGCTTCACATCGACGAACTAAAGATGCCGTTACTCGGCAGATCAGATTTGGGTCGTTTCGTATTTTGGTTTGCTGCATCTTGAATTCTATCAGGCAATTGTTGATGAGATTCGATTTCAACATGATAACCAAGCTGCTTCATATGGGCCCATAAATAAAATCTAAGGGATTTAGATCAGGCGAACGAGGTGGCCGTTGTATTGGTCCTATCCATTTATTCGGGAAATATTCATTCAGCCAACTGACTACTTGTCTCCCTCTATGTGGTGGTGCACCATTGTGCTGATACCACATATTTCCTACAATGTTTAGCTCTAAGTCATCAATGAAGTCGAAAAGTTTGTGCTCCAAAAAATTTTTATACAAATCTGCATTTAAAAGGTCATTTATAACATGTACTAGCATCAAATCATTGTTGAAAATCCCAACCCAATCGTTGCTGAAATCTTGGGTATGTTGTTGAAGTAACCATCTACAAAATTCTAACCTTCGTAACCCATCGTCAGCATGTAAAGCTTGTACATTTCGTCTATGAAATGGATGCAACATTTCTTCTTTCAAAGCACGCCATACGAAATTTGGTGATGAATGAAGATTACTAGCTATACGTCGAACACTAATCGAAGGGTTGCCACGGACAGCATCTATTACATTTTCCTCATTTTCTACATTTACTTCAGTTGGCCGAATGGCTTTCTTTGGAGCAGGATTGCCTGTTTCTCGAAGTCTTCGGAATGATGCACAAAATACTGTTTGAGCAGGTTGCTGTCTATTAGGATGTTTTCTTCAGTATTCACGAGCTGCTCTTCTGGAGTTACCATTTAGAATACCCATATTCAAATACAATATCTGCATATTCCTGAGTCGTGAAAGAATGCATTGTTGTTGAAAACATACCCCAAGTGTCAAATGAATAGTTAAAATAAAGTCAATTACCATATCAACCGATATTTTATGTCGGTCTACTTGATCAAAACATGGAAATTAATTTTTTCAAATGCTTGTAACTTCGAAACGAGAACGAATCAGACCTATGTTCAGCCTGACGGCCGACTGCGTAAACACAATAACTTCCGAAAGAAACAACTTAGAAACTCGATATTTGTAGAGAAGGTTTGGACCTTAATTACGAAGGCCGAATTCGTGAATGGGTAAAATCCACCCAATGATTCCGTAGATATACCCAATCAAAATTTTATTTTTCCAATATTTCCAAAAATACAGATCAGATCGAATTGAAATCCAGTACTTCATCGAAAATAACAGTTCGAAGTTTCATACAGATTTTAATGAGGATGATATGATGAGAAAATCATAGAAATTTTTTTTTTCAAATTGTTCTAATAACACGATTATCACGAAATTTTGCATAAAGTTGTCTTTCAGCATCTTAAAACTAGCTGTGAAGTTTAATCAGGACTGAATCAGTATTTCTCGAGTAATACCGAAAAAATCAACGATATCGAGAAGAAAACCTCGAAATTTGACATATTTTTTCCCGATATCTCCAAAACAAAACGATCGTATCGAACTGAAATTTAGTACACTGCTGTGAAATTAGAAGGTCAAAGTGTGAGTATAATTTTTTTTGGATATGATTAATGGTTTCCGAAAAAAAAATTTTTTTGTAAAAAAACTTCGAAAAAATTTTTTTTTTTAATTTACTGACAATATGATCTTGACGAAATTTGGCACAAATTGCGCGTCGTTATACTCCACCAAACTGCCAAGTTTGAATCCAATCGCTCGAGTAGTTTCTGAAATAACAAATAAATAACTTCAAAACTTCAAGTGCCTATAACTCCGAAACTATTCGACCGATTTGGCCCATTAACGAACTTAACCGCGGCATTCTGATGCGCAACCAATCCTGAAAGTTTCAAGTAGCTAGCTTGCTTCTGTCGACAGTTATCGTGTCTACGGACGGCCGGCCGGCCGGCCGGACAGAATCAATTTTGACACCGGATTCGTCATCAGTGAGTCCAACCTAGTCGATTGCGACCATTTTCGGCTCAATCATCCAAAATTACAGACATTTGGACAAAACGATAGCACGCTGTTCCCCTAGAACATGCGCGCAAAAATAGCCTGATTGTATTGAAAGGGCTGAACATGTTTTGATTTTTAAGAAAAATGGTTTCTTTTTGAAATGAATTGAGGAGTTAAAACCTTTTGTTCATGTGTAATTTACTGGAAAGATATCTGCTTTACTACATCGTCAACAAAATGCCATTTAATACTTACATCTAGTTGAGCAATCAGATGAACTGGTGGAGGTTTACACTGTGGCCTCACGAAATCATCAAATTGTAGGTTTTTTTGCTTTGGTTCATCTCCATTCATTAAACTTTGCACTGCATCAATTTCCATAACAACTTCGCTATCACCGAGTTTCTGGGGGTAAAACATAGTAAACAGATATAACATACAAAATTAATATAATTTTATATAATATAATTTTTAATATTAATTTACCTCTTCAATATCGATGGCTTTACTGAGAGGTTTCTTGGTTGCCACACTTTTAGGTGAACATACATGACCGCAGGAACACTTTGGTGGAGGTTTATTCTGCTGCAACTTCATAATATCGACAAGCTTTCTCAATGTATCAGTGAATCCAAAATTATGTTGCAGGCTTTCACTTGGTACATTTGTATGCTCTAATGTTGAATGCTCAGCTTCTTCACCACGATTTTGAGCTTTTTTATCTACCCAATGATATTCAAGAACCAATTTTGATGCTGAACCAAACTGAAAAAAAAAGTGTCAGAAGTATATATCGTTGAACTCAAATATATTGTATGTATTTCTGAAAGTTTCATGGGGTATTAAGATTCATCTTAATCAATTAATATGGCAATCCTGCTTGTATAGATGGTATTTTCACCAACCTAACCATGCCTTATTCTACACGTGTCCAGCATGGTCACATTTCTGATCACTCAGCACAGACTATAACTGTTATGGCTCCAAGAACTGAGAGAATTTTCATTTGGAAAAGGCTATATTCGGCACAAAATCTGGAGAAACTAAGAACGAATTTGAGAACACAAAACTGGTAATTTTTGCTAGGTATAGATGATGTTAATGAGCAATTCAACTGGTTTCACAACATTTTTTTACAGCATTTAAATCAAGCTTGTCCGCTCAAAAAGGTTCCAATACACAGGAAACATAAGCAAAAGAACCCTAGCACAAAGCAAAAGCAAATGAAAGATAAATTAGACATTCTCTTAGTATGTAGTAGAACAGATAGCAGGTTTCGGGATCAGTACAATAAAGCCAAATATGAATATGACAGAATACTTCTACAAAATAAAAGAGATGTATATCAAGAGATAATAGAGAGATCAGACAACAAAAGCAAGGCAATATGGTCAGTTGTAAACTCCATCAAAACTGATTCGGAAAAAAATTTTTTCCCTATGAAAGGCAATCTTCTGGAGATCTCGAACAAACTCAACAAGTACTTTGCAAACCATGCCCTGGATATAACAAAAAACAACCCATTTAAAAATCAAAGAGAAAGAATTAAAATTCACGTTAATGAATCAATGTATTTTAAACCTGTTAGTATACAAGAACTTGAAAATATCATAAAATCTTTGAAAAATAAACAAACAAGTGGAGTTGATGGTGTGTCCAATTACATTATAAAGCAAACGTCGAGTGAGATTCTGGAGCCTCTAGGAATGGTGCTGAATAATTCCATAAAGAAAGGAATATTTCCCGACAGACTGAAGCAAGCCATAGTTAGACCCATTTTCAAGAAGGGAGATGTGAATGAGTCTGGAAACTACAGACCAATCAGTATTTTACCATCCTTTTCAAAAGTATTTGAGCGGGCCATTTGTAACCAGATAATGGCATTCCTCATGAAGAACAGAATATTCAACAGAAATCAACATGGTTATTTGAAAGGAAAATCAATCCAAACAGCAATTTTCAACTTTGTAAAGAAAATAACGGGTGCTTTTAAGGATGGAGAGCTGGCCCTGGGTCTGTTTCTGGATCTATCGAAGGCTTATGATTGCCTCGATGTTGATAAGCTCTTGCACAAGCTGGAAAGCTATGGAATTATAGGACCAACACTGAATTGGATAACATCATATTTCAGGAAACGTACTCAGCTGGTGGAGATATTCTCAGATGGAAATAGGATAAGATCAGATACAGAAGAATTGAAACTTGGAGTGCCACAGGGAAGCATTGCAGGACCGCCTTTTTTCATAGTATACCTGAATGATTACTGCTTGAGCTTTCATTGGAGTGAGGATAAAGTTGGTGCTGAGGACTATGTCGATGACAAGAATCTGCTTGTGATAGAATCTTTGTGGCCAGATCTCAAGATATTAGCAGAAGAAGTCCTACAATATACTGAAGAATGGTTTGCTAAAAACAACATGGTGTTGAATAAGAACAAAACTAACTTGATTTTATTCCACCCTCCAAATTCCAAGTTGGAGGTTCCCGAGCATATGACTCTGAATTGTAGCAAGTATGAAACTTCACAGAGCACCAAATTCTTAGGCCTACACATCGATGAGGAACTGAATTGGAAACAACATATAGAACATCTGAGTAAGAAAATAGGACCATCCATTTATGCATTCAGGGTAATTGCCAAATATCTGAACACAAGAGCACTAAAGTCAGTCTATCATGCAACCATTGAGGCAAAGCTGAGATTTGGATTGTATTCTGTGGTTCAGGAAATGTTTCATCTGTGTTTATACTACAGAAGAGAGAGATAAGGATAATGGAAAATTTAAAGCCCAGAGAATCATGTAGAGGACACTTCAAGAAGAATGGCATACTAACAGTGTATGCATTGTATATTCAGGAATGTTTAATATTCCTTCATAAAAATAAAGATCTGTTTTTCCAACATTTCAATCGCAAGAAGAACCATAACACAAGAACATTGGCATTCAATCTACCAAAACATAATCTGTCTACTACGCAAAGGCAAACAGAGTATAGATGTCTAAAACTTTTTAATAAACTGCCTAGGGATATACAAAGAATAGAAACTCTTAAACTTTTCAAGAAAGAAATTTTCAAGCTGCTGCTGAATATGGAACCATATAACATGGAGGAGTTTTTTGGAGGACATTAATCCTATTTTTTTAAATGACACTATTTCATTTCTTTTCTTGTTTTGTAAACATGAACTGTTTTGAAATAAAGAGCTTTCTTATCTTATCTTATCATTTCACAATAACGACATACATATGGGAAATTATTATTCAAACCTTGGCAGACTGGCAGAGTTTTATTAGATTGATTCGAAAACTTATCAATTGAAACTGAAATATTGAATGGGATCTAGATACTGATTTAATAGTTGTAGATTCTTAAACATTTTCATTACCATTAGAACATATTCAACAGAACTGAATGTTGTTTCATTGGTAAATGAACATACGGTAACCTGAGGTAGAGCTAGCCTAGACGTGTCCAAAAAACCTATATTATTGAACTGTTTCAGCCGCTACTATTTGGTAGATGATCATAACATTTTTTATTACTATGTTTTACTACCAACAATTATGAGATGTTTTAAAATACGTAAGGTTTACATTTTTGTGACTAGTTTCGAACTTTCGTTCGACTTGCTTTAATTTTTGGTAAAATCCATTCAAGGTTCATGGAATCTTGTCTTGAATGAGCGTCCTGCCTGACCAATATATTTCTTGTTGCAAGTTGAACAACTCATAAACTCCTAATTTAAGTAATTTTGGGATTGAATCTTTGACAATCCATTACAGAGACAATAATTTAATTTTTGGTTTGAAAGCTATGTTGACCTCAAGTTTTGATTAATTATTGGCTATTTTTTCACTTATATCACCTAAGTATGAAACCAAAAATAAACGGATTGGTTTTTTCGGGTTTAATGGGTAAATTTGGTTCATGGCTAATTGGGAAATTTTGTGTTTAATTATTTTATCTATTGTTCTGTGATTGAAACCGTTGTTTGCAGCTATCGTTTCTATAGAATTAATTTCTATTTCACGGTTGTTTTTGGACAGGGGTCGGTCGATAGTCTGAGATTTTATGTGAGTATGGGTGGTTGGAGTCTATATAGACTCCAACCATTTCTTGTCCTACTAATTGGAAATTAATTTTCTTAGATTTCGAAAATTTTCCAGAAAATCATAAGTTTTTAAAAATGTATTCGAAATTAAGAATAATGAATTATTAAATAAATTAAGAGCAAACAGTACCTCCAGCTGGTAAATTACGGCTGAGGGTTTTGGCAACACAGTCACAATCAAGTTTCAAAAAACCTTATTAATATCTCGAGATCAGGCACCTGCCTACGGTCCGCATGCTTTTACGGTGCTAATAGCCGCGAGAAATATTAGAATGCATGAAATTTCGACGTTAATAGGAGAAAACAGGGTGTCGTTCTGTACACTAGGTTATGCAACTCTACTTTTTTTTATGTTGTTTTGGGTTTCTGTGCTGAAGTTTGTTTGTGTATCAGTATTTTAAGAATTTTGACGTTTCGGAACGTAATTATTGTCTAATGGAAAATAAGATTACTACTACTTGAGGTTTCAGTGATTATTTATAAAAAATTTTCTTTCGTGATTACTCGATTCTTTTGTGAGAATGAGCAATGTTATTTATGCCATAATTTAACTTCGTGTCCTTATGTTCTAATAAAATGGTTGATTATCGGCTCTAGGACTAGGGCAAATTAAAATCCTTCCTTAAACTGTCACACATTCACGTTGAGGACAGAGATGCGTATTGCACGAATATAATAACATGTTCCGTTTCTTTATTGTTCGCATGATATTGACTCATTGACTGCTGGGTGTTGGATTGTACTTGTTTTGATTGTGCCTAAATTGTTCATCTATGCACCCATTCAAAGGCTGTGATCTCCTTTGTAAATCCATTTAAAAAGGTAGGGTTGCATTCCTCGTTTTACTGTTTGATTTGTGTTGGTTTGAGAGTGTTTGTGTGTATGAATGTTTTTAATTAGTTACCACTGACATGTAAAACATAGTTCAGAAATTGTAGATTTTAATAAAATATATTGTTTCAGTCTTGATAAAGATCCAAAGACGGATCGAAACGTCGACAATTTAAGAAGGATTTTAATTTGCCCTAGTCCTAGAGCCGATAATCAACCATTTTAATGTTATTTATTTTTACATTTTTCACTCCATTTCAGTTTTTATTTTACCTAAAATTCTTGAATATAAAAAATTGGCAACATAGCGCATTCTTACTATTCTTTTCAACTATTTGCATCCAATTTTGTTTTTTTTTTGAAAAAACGAACTCAGTCACCGTGTTATTTTCGGGGTACTGTTCCCTTTCAAGAAATACGAATCTCAATAATGTATCACAGCAGTTTTCAAGTAACGCCGTTTTGTTGAAGTCTCAATTCTCACCCTTCTCAGAATATTACTGACAGTTTTTTTGATAATGGCTGGATTATAACGTGCTTTATTGTAGGCGGCTTGGATGCCGTTACCAGCTATTTCCTATCTCCTTACTTTCGATCTCAGAAGAATACAAGTCAACAGTTAAGTGTTTTCAAATGAAACTGCTGACTTCACGTCAGTGCTTTTCTAGGTTTTTTCTTTTTATAATGTTTTCTAACTAACCAAATAATGTAGAAATTTAGTAAGAATTGCACATATCCAGGCACATAGTACGCAAGAACACAGTAAAAACTATTCAAGACAAGATTCTTAAAAAAAAATGTAACACACTGAAATATTCAAGTTATCTTTACAACCTCAGACAGGTAAAATTTAAGAGATACAATGACAGATCCTATCGAACATTTCCTGCTACCAATTTATGCCTTATATTGAATATGGGGGACGCTATACGGTTTGTGACATCTGTAATTATTGTATTTGGATTAGCTTCAATATGTCATATTTTGTGACACGGAAGAGAAGTTTGAAGAATGAGTGAATTAAAGTTTGTTATCCTGATAATTTTCCTTGGTGAAAAAAGCTTCAAGCTGAATTCCAATGCATACGTCATCAGATGATATGAAAACTTTGTAATTGGTCGAAATATTCAAATTTGAAAGTATAGGAAAGTTTTAACTTTCTTCTGTCATCAGACATAGTTCGAAAATACGTAGCTATTGGATCCGCTTGAACCGTTTTATTTTGAATTATGTACCTTTGTTCTCATTTTTTTGACATTTGCATTCAGAGCAAACAATAACCTCAAATATAACGGGGTGACTTCTGGAGGCCAGAACTAGTTGAAAAAAATTTTAAGAATGCGCAATGTTGCCACTTTTTTATATTAAAGAATTTTCGGGAAAATAAAACCTGAAATGGAGTGAAAAATGGAAAAATAACTAATATACGTCGCAATTTCTCCGAATTCTAATATTTCACGCGGTTTTTGGCAACTGCGAAGCATGTAGACCGCGTCTGGGTGCCTGATATTGAAATATTAACAAGGTTTAATGAAACTTGAATGTGGCTGTGTCGCCTAGCAATAATTTAGCACCACGTGTATTGTTTGCTCTTAAGTAACTTAGTTGTGTATAAAATCAAGATTCATAGATTCAGTATCTATAAACCTTGCATCAAAATGACACAGCTTGACATAAGTAACGGTTTGTGTCACACAGTTAAAGAAGGTTAAAAAGGCTACCCTAAAAAAATTATATCTAGCAATTCCAGATTCAGGGATGGTTAATAGTAGTGGATATTTAAGGACAACTACTAGATTTATTTAGTCCAAAAAAAAATTTTAACTATAATATTTTCATGAATGCTTTCTAGTTCCCTGAGGGTTCCAATTCTAGAAGTGAACTCAAAACTAAAAATTTTACTCACCATTAAATAAAGTTCACCTATAGTTAAGTTATCACAGTCTTCAACAGTCCAACCATTTCTTATTTCGACTAATTTAGATAATTGTTCTTCTTCAACAGATATGTCTTTGTTACTCTTATTATTGTCTAAAATTTCATCAGACTTAGAAGCACTTTGGGATTTGTTGACTTGTGTGTGATTTAAGTCAGTCTGATGAAGTATATCCAGGCACTCAATATCTTTTTTGCATCTGAAAGCTTTTGATGTACTTGGCAAAGATTGTGGATCCAAGTTGTTGTCTTTATTCTGTGCAAGATTATGGTTTTTATCATTCACAGTAACATCAATTTCCTTTGCTGGAATAAAATTATCCCCTGCCACAGTGTTAACATTCGGGTTCTCCATAGGATTCAAAATGATATTTGAGGGGTGAGCAGGTAAAACATCCACAATTTCTTTTTGATTCGGTAGAATTTGCTCTGTATCCTTCAGTTCTGGTTTTACTGGCAATTTTGTTGTCGTTTCAGAGTAGCTATCTGAGCGGGCTTTCTGAGTTGACTTTTTGCCTGGGGATAAATGTTCACTTCAATAAAAAAGCGCCTAAATGACTTGAGATCATTTACAATTCATAACAAGTATTCAACAGAGAAGTAAAAAGTAGACCAGCATTCCACAATAACTGGCATCTAGAAATTGGAAGCATGCAACATGCATGATTCAAAAACACAGGTTTGCCAACGCTCATCTATGTATCTGCCTTTCTCTCTCCTATAATGACTATTCAGGAGATGTAAATGCGATAACAGCTACAAGGACTACAAGAGCTGAAGTTACAGAAGAATAGTAAAGAGAAATATGAATTGCTACTACTAAATACGTCATCATGAGCATTTTGGACGAATTCAGGAATGGAAGTTGACATACCATGTGTGTTTGTATCATAACTGTATATCAATGAAATTCATATCTTTCAAGTTTCGCTTTCAAAAAGGTAAATCACATATTATTCTTTAAGAATTTCCATGATTTTTATAACTAGATCTGGAACACAGGGTGTACTCGAGAAGAGTACTATTTTAAAATGACCAGTACATTTAGTTTTCATGTTACAACCATTTTATGCAATGTGATTAGGCACCCCAACGACCCCAAAATGCTTGTATATAGTATACGGCTACGCTCGATTCACCGTCACGAACACTTGCACATGGATTTCCTAAGTAAATGACCAGAGTGCTTTATTTGGTTGGTCTGTGTTACAGTTATCTGTGGCCTTGTTCCATAGATTGCGGCCTCTGTATTGAAATCTTTCAATTTGAATCTGTCATTAGCCATCCCCTCTTACTTTCAATGGAACGAACGATAAAAATTAATTTGTAATTGTATGTTGATTTCCAAACTACCACTTATTAATTTTTAAGAATTTTTAATTCCAACAAGACTATTCAAAAATGTTGATGACAGCTTGTATATTCCTGCCTAATGACAATCCATTATATTTGTCAGCTTTGCTCCCCAACTAAAGGCTAGCAACCAAATTTTCCTGCTCACTCCGAAAGGTACTGAGCAAAGAATGAATTATGTAATGGACGTTATATCTTTGCTCCATTAATTTTTTAAAGTAAGCCTGTAGGACATGAAATTTTGGCATATTCAACTCTGAATAATTAAAAAATATTAGGTTATAGAAATTTTTCTATTGGATATCTAAACGGTGTTGTCTATTCTATATAAACTTTATAGTAATTACGTATGTAACTAAACCAAACTATGGAGTCATTGATGAAAATATGTAAAAGTAGACAATCAGGTCGATTCTGTTTGCGTATTGCTATGAACCTTGCTATTCTAGTCATATTGCTATCTTTCTAATTTATAGCAATATGGCCATGATGTTACGTATTCTGTTTCAAGTGTTATAGCAATGTTTGTTATGAATTTTGTCATAACAATATTGCTATCATAGACTTCCATAATTGGTGATATTAGAGCTGACAACACTGTATTTTGTGACTTTAGAACTACAAGGAAGAAGAAAATAACCCTAATTCGTGAGTTTTCTTTATGGTTTCGCATACATAACCTCTATCTACGGCTTTCTTTATTCATGTAAACATCGACATAAAAAATGTTAGTAAACCAAACGAGTCAAATTGACCAATAACCAATTTCCTGGATACCTATATATTAATATTATATATTAAATATTGGTTATCAGAAATCGAATGCAGCAATTTTATTCAGGCGTTAATAATTCGATAAACTTTTTGGTTGGAACTCCAAAGGGATTGCTGTTGTTGAGATGATTAGAATAATCATCTCAGCTGTTGCCTATGCCTGTATCTTAGTCTAAGAATTTTCCTTGGAATTAAATAATATTCTAGAGAACCTTGAACACATTTCCATTAGCATATACTTTTTTTATTCATGTGAACATCGACTTACTCGGAAATGTTATGAAACAGAAAAACCAATTAAAGTCAAATTGACCTATTTCCTAGATACCGATAGAATTTTGGTTTCCAGAAATCAGATGCAGCAATTTTATGCAGGCGATAATTCGAAATTCGATGAACTTTTCTGTTGGGAATTCAAAGGGATGGCTGTTGTTGAGATCTTTAGAATAATCAAGTCAGCTGTTGCTTACTATGCCGGTGTTTTAGTCTAAGAATCCTTAAAATTAAATATTCTAGTGAACCTTGAACACATTTCTATTAGCACATTCTTCCCTATCTTCAATATTTTCGAATTCTTGGAAGAAATAATACTGAAACAAATGGATCTCTGAGAGATTCCTTTTCTAAACTTTCTTGTTATGAAGCATAGCAAGTACTATTTTGAGGTTGCTAAGATAGCAATGTTGATAGCAAGTTTCTTGTTAAAGTGACAGATCATATGGCTCAAAATCGTTGATCAGAATACCAATAATTCCAATCTTGTTATGAAAGCAATATATTTTTCCTAGCAATATTTCTATTTGCAAACAGAATCGACCTGAATGTCTCGCTGAATTTAATGTGACATTAACGACATTTTAGTGGTGCCAACTCGACTCAGTTTTGGTTACAAAAGCTTGATAGATCTATTCTAAAGCCTACTAACCGGCTTCTTAATAGAGAATGGAATATAGGTCATCAAATACTTTCTGCGCCATCAGATGTGTAGTTACTGAACTTAGTTATTGTACTACAAAGGCAATTTCTGAGTGATTAATTCCAAATATTCACATTGTGAGAATGTTCCTACTGATTTGTCTGTAGAAGGTATAACCTTTTCAATAAATAAATTACTGCAATAATGAAAAATGTGGAGCAACATGCTCAAAGTAAGAAAAATAATCCTCCAGACCTAATATCACAGAAATAAAAGATATCATATCGATGTTGTACTTACAGTCCTTTTTCTCATTCTGTTTAGAACTATCAATCCCCATTCTTTCCTCATAAGCTCTCAAGCAGATATTTTCTCTACTGATGGTATCAGAAATATCAGTTCGTGCTAAATTCAGTTTTGCTCCTCTGGGGGGAGTAAACTTCAACTGTGATGTGATTAATCTGGTATCGATATCTAGTTCCTCTTCATCATTGGTCCCAATCGATATTTCTTCCTTTGGATAATTATTTCTGAGCTGATGAAGAATTAAGGAAAATTTTCTCTATCTATGGAATTTACAACTTTCTCTTTGATTTCTAAAAGGATACATATTCAAGTTCCGCACATTTCCATCTCTTCGAAATACAATTAATGAAAGTGCTGAGTTTTTTTTGTAGTGGTAGTACTGTTCTTATTCTTGGGTTCAAAGCAAAACTTTGTACTTTGAAAAAAGATTGCATGTCTCTCGGTTGAAGCTGAACAACCACTCTTGGTGGTAATTTCAGCTCGTCATCTTTATCTAAAAAATATGATCAATGAATATTCTGTAAGAGAGGGTTTCTCAATCAAAGGTAGGAGTGTTGGGGGTTCATGTCAACTCACATGTGCCCTGAGAAGAAAAAGATCAAAGATATTTCAATTCAGATGAAAGAAATAGGTAACATTTTTTCAGTGTTGATCTCTTTGTTCATAATTCCCATCAAATAAAAGTCTATGAGAAGAGATGAAAAATATTCCTACTTTCTCTAAAACGAGGAAATTTTGCTATATCTTCTCTTTATTTCGTTCTACATTACATGCCAGTTGAAAGTTTTTTTACAATCATTTTTCTCTTATATAAAAATGAAATTTATTAATCATTCGATTTTTTCAGAATCAACTTTGTAAATTTGCCAGAAACTTCAGTGATAGTTAAGTACACATGGAGATAAACTCATTCTCTTCTCCTTCATTGTCATAATAAAAAAACAATTATGGATCTAAGGGAGATGATTGCCCAAATATGTGGGGGGCCTGTGGCGTTCTTTGTTCATCTGAAATATCATCGCTTGGAGAACCTGACTTTGTCGAAAGACCCTCCCGGTCAGAAAACAAATGTAAGAAATCTTATTTACTACTTCCTGCTGGTTTTCTGTCTCTTTTTCTGTTTCAGATATAATGTCAAGATATTTTGTCGAATTAAATTTTAAATGATGAAAAAATTATTTTCCAATGAGAAAGATGCTACCCATATTCTTCAAACAAATTGCTACACTTATACGGGGAGACAGAGTTTTTGCTTTTGGATGTATGGTACCCCGTTTACAATTCCTCTGTTAACACTGTAATATACCACAGAATGTAATGCTTGTTCTCAAAAATATATATATATATATATATTTCCGCCCTATAGCGTTCCACGCCTTGCGGTACCCAATCTCCATTTCTCTGGGTCCTTCCAGTCTCCCCGTCTGAGATCTGTATATATATATATTTATGCATGTATAATAAATATTAAATCTTTTTATAATTTGTTTTCTTCTCTAATACAACATATTAAGAGATCTTTCAGATGTTTTAAATGTTGCATCTGGTGCTTGACCACAGAAAGTCCTACTTCAAGACCATGATTAATTGAATTGAAATTTAAGGTATATCAACAAAAAATAGGGGTACAACCCAATTATTTCATGCTAACTAGGATTAAGATTTCCTGGAGGAGTGAAAACAATTTAAATGTTATGATTCTATTGAATACAATAGATGGTTATTGGTGGGTTCAAACCTAAAATATCATCAAGAATTAAATTACCTGTTTGGATTATTTTCTTACTTACCATCCAGTTTATTGACTCTACGAAGAGCTGGACACATGGGAGTCCGCACTCTTACCATTTTGCCCTGCACACGAAGAGTAACACATCCTAGATGAATCAATTCATTCAGCTTATAATAAATTTTCCGTCTGGTAGTTACTTTTTTTCTGAGTTCCCCATAGTTGATAAGACCATACAATTCTTGTATAGTTTTCTTCACACCTAAAAATGGATGAAGCAATCCTACTGAGCCCTACTACAATAGCTGCTTTTCATCTTACCATCCGAAAATTTCAAAAACTTTGATATTTTGTGCCAAGTCCTGTAGTAAAGATGCCTTACATGATCTTTAGAAAACTCATCTGAGAGAACTTTTTTTTTCAGTTTTTGTGATATATAGGAATGGATATTTTCAAAATCTTTTCCATACTCGTTCAATGCCTCAAAAAATAAAGCTGTGGTATCTTCAGTTATCCAGGAAATATTCAATTTCCTTTGCTCTTTATGAGAAGATTGATCGGACTTCTGATCTTCTTTCTTTTCAGAACCTATAAAACAATACAATGGATAGAAAATATATATATATGCTTTATTGTATGACAAAGAAAAAAGGACATGCCAATCCAGATGGAGATTTTAGGGTAACGTGAAGAGAAATAGCATTCTATTTTATACCTGCTTTCTCAGGTAAATTAGAAGCACTCAACAAATTGGCATCTAGCTTGATTTTCTTGAAAACTCTTGCACTTGAACGTAATGTTTGATTTTTGTCATTTCCTTCTGGATAGGTTGTAACAGATCCAAGGAGCTCATCAACAGGAACTTTTTCCAGTAGCACATCAATATTAATACGTTGAATTATGTCCGAATTCGTTTCTTCTTTCTTGACTTCATGATTCATTTTTTCTGAAATCTTTGCATTACACATTACATCCAATTGAGAATCAAACTGATGGGGGTTAATTTCAGTCAATGTTGTTAGATGTAGGGAAAGAATGAATGTTGATATTTGTAGTATCTACAGACGTAAGTTCAAGTATTCTAGGTGTGCAATGGGAATTTGACTAACCACCTTGATTAATGTTCAATCTTTGGTTCAAAGGCAATAATTACCATGTCCATAAATTCAATATCTTTCAATAAACATCATATAGATATCTGAAGTAAATTTTCATTGAGTCTGCCGACTAGAACAATATAAAAATCACCATACGAAAATGATGAAAATGGAGTCATGACTTATCATCAATCATCATATTTAATCCGATTTTGCTACCATTGATGAATATATCTCAAGGGAAATTATACCAAAAGAATCCCTCAATCAATCAATATAAAATATAATTCAATTTATAGGGGATAGCTGTACTTAATTGAGGGAAATCTCAATATTAATACGTACGTGATAAACATGACCTAAAATGGATCCGATCTGAATATATTATGGGCAGAAATTCAACAAGTGCTAAAGACAACAACACAGGCTATTCTATCGAAGCGAAATTAAAGAAAAACTAACGGAATTCTGCAATATTTGAAGAAACTTTCTAACCTTAACTATCGAAATTTGCACATAATATTTACACCACCATTGAAGAAACAACTCACCAATAATGTCCGCAATTTTTCACATTGGTCACACAACTGCAAATTATTCAGATATGAACATCATTCGTGAATATTTAAAATTATCACCATATAATATTTTTAAATAAGAAAAGAGAACAAAATATATATTAGGAATAATATAAAGTTGTACATGTACAAATACATAAGCGTAGCTAGTGACGGATGAGCAGGCGCGAGTACCAGGCTACCCAGTTTAAAATTTTATGTTCTATATATATTATTGTGCTTTTGCGCAAGTTTGTATTGAGTAATGCACATTAAAAAATATAGAAAATTATATTCCTGGATAAACGATGATTTTTTTGAATTCGCTATGGCAAACTCTTGTATAAAATAGATTTATTAACTAAAACTTTATGCAATGGATAAGTATACCATTCTGAACATTTTTTTTTGTAAATAGAGATATCTATAAGATACGTTCCAGGATAATAATATATTCTTCCATTCATTGAAACTATTCCGTAATACAGAATTAAAAATATATATGAAAAGCGCGTAAAAAGAGTAAATTTCTATGATGAATTATAATATCATTTATATCGATGCTTCAGAATTTAGAAAAATTTTCATTGAGCTGTTTGTATATTCCTTATTTTGTTGAGACAGTTAATTGAAAAACTTGAGATTTTTTTTCATAGTTTTTTGGAATATCTGAATATACATATAGAAATATATCTACCCTCATTTCAAAGATATCCAAGTCATATATCATCTAAGAAACGGAATAATACATCATACCTACATCCACAGAAACCAGGTTCATCCCCAAAAAATCTTCATTTTAGAAGATCAGATTGAAATTCTGATACTATATAAATATTAATTGTTATTCATAGACTAAGGTAAAGAAGGTGTGTCTATATGACCTCCTGATTAACCGGAAGTGGACGTACCTTGCCATTTTCTCATTAAAACTGATGCTTATTTTTGCATATTCGGATTATACTTTGAATTCTGAGTAGAATGTCGTCTAATCAAAAATGTAATTGAAGAAAATTCTCAAAAAACTTTTTGTTTTTTACATCGATTGGAAATCTGGATTTATTATTCTCACTTTCGTAACAAATCATTTAAACAGTTGTCCACTCAAAATGGGTCATTTTGTCAGAAGATACAGATATTTTGTTTTAGTCTCTTCCGAAGGGCCTTTCGCTCTAACTTTAATTACGCACTCCGTCTAGGTTAATGAATTTTGCACTCATACTCCGATTCTACAGCAGTTGAATAGAGATATAGCTTTAGTAATATTCGAATAACATTTTCGTGAAAAGAGGTATGAAATCGAATGCTCTTTTGAAATGTGGGAAAAACATCATCTATCAATATTTTGCTCTATGGTATCAAAATAATAGTATATTATACAACGAGCATATAATGACTGCTATTATTCACGAGAGTGAAGTTTGCGACACTAGCCTGCGGCTCGTGTCGCAAAACACCCAAGTGAATAATAGCATTGTATAAAGAGGTATAGTAAGCCAACCTTACGAAAATATCATTTGATGGCCCTGATACCACGGATAGATGGCGACACAAACGCTGGTATCAGTGACATGTCGATTCTTAGTTCGGGTTGTAGTATGTCGTAGCTTGAGCATAGAACTCTATATTACTACCTGGAAAGGACCCGACCCTTCTTCAACTAAGCTTAAAGCGTAACAAGGGGCAACGAAACAAAGATAGCGCTATGGACGGTAACCTCTCCCTGTCACACCCGTTGAAGTAAATGGTGTTTAACGGCTCAAATTTGGTTTTACTTGGAAATTCAGGTGGTTTGGGTATTACATCATTTAGAAAGAGCAATATATTTGAAAATGAATATCTATTTTTGTCTGATATGCCATTACTTTCTCTGCCTTCACCGCGTGTGGTTCAAAAAGTGAAGAATTATGTTGGTGTGAGCTGTGCATTGACGATTGACGATAGTTTCATCATCATAAAAATAAATTTAAATAATAGGAACATAGGAAAATACTTCTCGAAAAGCACTGACTTGAAGTCAGGAAAATTTAAGCGGTGGTTAAAATTCATTGCCAATGCGAAATATGACATACTTTTTTCCGATATTTTGGGAAATGTGTGTCGAATCGAGCTGAAATCTCGAACATTGCTGTTCAGATTCGACTTCAAGTTCTGCGCCAAGTTTCATTGAAATCTCATTGCTAGTTTCCGAAAAAATATTTTTTTAACGATTCTTCATGCAATACTCGCCGTTACACCTGCATAGGTTGATGAATCATACAATATTGAAATAATTAATAAATTCTAATAAAGGGCATATTATATTTTGCATTCCAAACGAATAATTTCCTGAAAATTCCCTGGTTATGGCCTAAGGGTTACTCGTCACCCGTCGTCAACAAACTTGAATTTGTTTGCATAGTCGAAAACCAAATGTAAGGCGACCTTCAGTAAGGAAGCCTCAAGGAGCAACTATAAATACGGCCCTTAAGGGCAGGTATTATAAAACTTAATTGGAAGTTATCTTTAACTTTAACTGAAATTTTGACAGTTATGTTAGAACATAACTGTCAAAACTGTCAGTTAAAGTTAAAGTTAAGTTTTATAATACCGGCCCTAGTTGTTGAGTTATTTGTTGTCAGAGTAAATAAATAATACGTTTTGGTAAATCAAGAAAACGTTACAATATATTATTCAATGGTCGTGGACAAAATCATAGAATAACAAAATTATTATTTCTCTATTCTCTCTACAAATCATGGAGGTTCTTTGACCTCCATGCTACAAATATTTATGATACGATATTTAGAATATGCGGACGAAATTTTATGGACTCAGTATAATTAAATTAACGGACAATTTTACAAAACTTTGATTGGTCGATCAAGGGCTTATAGTTGTCAGTCAACAGTAAATTATATGCTCGATTTCAGTTCATTTTCGACCCAATCATCGAATGTAAACCTTAATCAACGAGTTGATCGGTCGTCAAAAGTTTTGTGAAACCGACGGTAAATGGGCCTTTTGTGCTAGGAAGATTCGCGTATTTGGGGAATCGGAGATTCACCCTATTGGCCGATAGTTGATAGTTGATAGTTGGTAAGGGGTTACGTTCCACTGCGACCTTAAGGTCTACTGTGCCCCCTTGTCAGAGCTGTTGTCGCAACCTACAGCTCGCCCTCCAGCTCAAGAGCTCTGATGAATTCTAATATCTGTGAGGGCTTCAAGGAGGCTAAGTTCTCATTCCTCCTATAATACTCCTGTCCAAGGTATCTTTTGCGCAGGCTCACAATGGCGAGGCATTCTGTGATCAGGTGAACAGGGGTTTCCTCCTCCTCCCCACTAAATCTGCACTCGTCAGTTTCTGATAAGCCCATTCTCATCATGTGCTTCCTTAGGCGACAGTGTCCTGTGAGGAAACCAGTGAGGAGGCGTAACTTATTCTTACTGAGATCCAGATGATTTTTGGACCTAGCAATTTCAAAGTCCCGAAGGAACTTTTTAGAGTGTTCCATTCCTGGAGAATTCCTCCACAGTGCCCCTCTTTCATTTCCTTCTTTCTTCAAAAACTCTTTCTTATAGGTACATTTGCCTATACCACAGAAAGGTTCTGAGCCAGTAGGTAGCGTTTGTGCTCCCTTTCTGGCTAGAGTGTTGGCCTCTTCATTTCCTTTGATTCCTGAGTGCCCAGGAACCCAGACTAAGGAGACCTTGTTATTCTTGCCTACTTCATTGAGTTTCCTTCGGCACTCCCATATCAGCTTTGAGTCGATGACATGGGAGTTCAGTGCTTTAATAGCAGCCTGACTATCAGAATGGATCACTATGTCACACCCTTGATAGTTTCTTTCCAGGTTTATGTCTATGCATCTTTCGATAGCAAGTATTTCTGCCTGAAAAACACTCGAGTAGGAGCCTAGCGATAGTGTACATTTGGTTCTAGGCCCGTATACTCCAGCGCCGGCCCCCGTCGTGGTTTTAGAACCATCTGTATACCATTTAACGGTATTTGCTTTGAGTTTTTGGGTAGTGTATTCCTTTTCCCATTCTTCCCTTTTACATAGCATTGAGTCAAAGTTCTTCTCGATGCTTACTTTTTTAATCATAACATCACTAGGTAGGTTCGCTAATGAGATGTACTTGTTCAGGGAGGACCAGGCTCTCTGACTTTTGATTCTCTCATTCCCTGTACCTTCCCTAGAGATTCTAAGGATAGCTTCATGGGCTACCCTTCTGATCACTAGATGTAGAGGACTGAGATCTATGATGACCTCAAGTGCTCTAGTCGGGCATGTTCTCATAGCCCCAGTGATGCAAACACAGGCAAGCCTTTGTACCTTGTCGAGTATTTTCCTCGTGCTTGTCTGCCCTGCTTTAGCAAACCAAACTACTGCCCCGTATGTTATTATCGGTCTTACAATCATGGTGTACATCCATCTCAGTATTTTAGGGTTACACTCCCAAGTTTTGCCGGATAGTCTTTTGCACACCATTAAAGCCCTTATCGCTTTACTAGCAGTAATTTTAACATGCTCATTCCACAGAAGCTTACTATCTAGGGTGATTCCCAGATATTTGACTTCAGACTTCCATCCTACAACAACTCCATTTACCGAAATGGACTTCATAGCTGGAAGGTTTCTCTTCCGAGTAAAGGGAATTACTGTGGTCTTTGCTGGGTTGATTTTGAGACCCACTGATAAGCACCACTGCTCAATAATTCTGAGGCCCCTCTGCAACAACTCACAGAGGACATCCTCGAATTTGCCTCTTACTATTAGGACTATGTCATCGGCATATCCTATGCATTCGAAGCCAAGCTCCGTAAGCCTGTGCAATAGTTCATCCACTACCAGGCTCCATAGGAGGGGGGATAATACTCCTCCTTGAGGTGTTCCGCTAGTAGTTTTAACAGAGGTGGTCTTACTGCCCACCAATGTCTCAGCTGTCCTCGTCGAGAGCACCTTACACAACCATTTTATAATGGTATCGTTTACTCCTCGCCTTACAAGTGCCTCTTTGACAGATACATGTGTTGTGTTGCCAAAGGCCCCAGATATATCTAGGAAAGCGCACAATGCGATTTCTTTGTTGTTCAGAGACTTCTGGATGCCTTCAGTCAGCCCATACAGAGCAGTTTCCGTAGAACGCCCTGCCCTGTACGCATGCTGACAGTTGTGAAGTGGCTTCTTCTCCAGATTCTCCGTTCTTATGTAGTTATCTACTACCTTCTCCATCGTTTTGAGCAAAAACGAAGTTAGGCAAATGGGCCTAAAGGATCTGGGATCAGTCCAGTCTTTTTTTCCTGTTTTTGGGATAAAGGTTACTTTTGCCCTTTTCCAATTATCAGGTATTTGACCCAGTGCTAAGCTGCTTCTTGTGATTTTCAGCAGATGGGGAAGAATTTCTTCCGCTCCCTTCTGCAGGAGTACAGGAAACACACCATCTACTCCTGGTGATTTATACGGCTGAAAAGTACTAATTGCCCATTCCAGTCGTTGTCTTGTAAATATCTTTCTAGCAATATCCCAGTCATCCTTGCCGGATTTTTTGGTGAACTCGGTTGCTGTTTCAATACTGCTTATGGGTTCACTACCTGGGAAATGTGTTTTGAGAAGAAGAATCGATCGTTCTTCTTCTCCCTCAGTGTGTGACCCGTCTGGCTTTTTAAGTGACAGTATGGGGTTGGTGCCCCCCTTTGCCATGACTTTTTGAAGTCTGGCTGCGATGGGAGTGGAAGTGATATTTTCACAAAAAGCTTGAAAGTTAAGCCTTTTGGCCTTCCTTATTTCTTTATTATACTGTGTAAGTTTCTCGGTGTACTCCTGCCAAATGTTATTCCGTCTTGCCCTATTAAAGAGCCGACGGACCTCCTTTCGGAGGTTTGACAGGTTCTCGTTCCACCAAGGTGCATCCTTACTTGGTTTAGCTTTGGTGAGCGGACAGCTGGAGTCGAACGCCTCCATTATTGCCCTACTAACCTGCTCTACCCTTGAGTTCAAATCGAAGTGACGGTCATCCACATCGATTTGTTCTAGATTTTCTTTTAGATGGTTTTTGTAAAGGAACCAATCTGTCTTTCTAGGATTTCGAGTCGCAGGGGAATAGGTGTTATCTCCCTCCACCCTGAACTCAATGATCCTATGATCAGAGAGTGATGGTTCGTCCATCACCCTCCAATAAGTAATGTTTTTCCTGGCCGCAGAATTTACTATTGTTATGTCCAGGACCTCTTTCCTTGCTCTCGTGACGAATGTTGGAGTAGTCCCAACCTTAATGGTCTCGAGGTCATTAGCTAGAAGATATTCAAGTAGGTACTCACCTCTAAGGTTATTGTTGGTGCTTCCCCAGACAGTATTATGCGCGTTTGCATCACAACCAATTATAATTGGGAGGCGTTTGCTTTTGCAGTAACGTACTAGTTCCTGTACTTCCTCTGGCGGTGTTATTGGCCCGTCTCCAGCGAAGTATGCGGATGCAAAGATGATGTCTCGGTCAACGCCCCCAACATTGAGGTGAACCATGATTGGTATTAAATCCCGAGACATATATTCTGAAACACAAATATATTTAATATTTTTGTTTATGAGAATACAAGCACGTGGAGCTTCTTGCCTCATATCATAGATCAAGTTTGATTCCTTTGTTGCCAAACCTTTGATTTGGCCTTCTTTGTTGATCCAGGGTTCCTGGATCAGAGCAATGCCTAGTTGCAGCCTCACAAACAACCTTGCAATCACGGTTGAGGAACCCCTCGCATGATGCAGGTTCACTTGTGCAACCTTGGTGAAGAGGAAGGCTTGTTTTATGGGGTGCTTGACCCCTCCTTCTTCTCCAGTCGTTCTTCCTCGAGTTCCATCTGAGAGGTACTCGAGGAAGTCTCTTTCAAATCTCTGGCCACCGAACAGCCCCGCTCAGCCTCCCGAGATGCAGAGGAAGTCTCTGTCTCCTCAGGAGCCCCAGCAGAGCCGCTGCAGCCAGGTTTCTGGGATGTGGAGGTCGTCTCCACCATCTCCGACCCTTCCACAGGGTCGCTTTTCTGTCCAAGTCCCGAGGCAGAGATGCGCCCAAACCTGAAGTTCAGGTGGCATCCCTCCTTCCTCAGGACTGCCTCAGAATGGGAATCGATCCCAATCGAGAGGATGGTTCCTTTGCCCTCCTTCTTCGAGTTCAGCACTCTCCACGCTCCAGTGTTAATGTTGGAGTTCTGAAAATCGACAAGTCGGAGGATCTTCTCCGGTGCCATGTCAAGGCTTCTTGGGAAGAATACTGTTATTTTTGTGGGACTTGGGATGTCGTCTCCACTAAGTGCCACCAACTCTGGTCCTTCCCAAGATTTCAATTGCGGTACCGACTTCATGAGCCAGTCCGCCGACTGTTCAGATCCACACTCCACTAGCATCATTCCACTACGGAAATGGACGCCAGAGAAGTGTATACCTTTTCCTTTGCCTTGGCACATTTCCTCTACCAGGGCTTTTCCAAAGTGGAGAGTTGCTCAGCACTCATGATAACCCTAGGGTATTCCTTGGGGACTATTCCTACCCTGAATGCTGACAACCCTGATTTGACAGCTGCTGCATAACCAGTGGCTTGCCCGGTTTTAGCTGCAGCCGTCTTCTGCTTTTTCGGCGAAGGTCGCGAAGGAGGTGTGATCTGCTCCGGACCTCTTTTGCCTTGACTTTTCCCCGTCGGAGTATCCTTCGGGTGTGAGCACTGAAGAGCCTGCTTCCTAGCCTCCCCAGGTTCTAGCCCTTGGTGGAGGAGTCGCAGGTACTTCCGCACTCCTGCTCCACTGAGCCCTTTCCTCAGTGGATCGTCTCTGCCACCTGGTTGACCTAGTTTAGGCAACTCAAATGGCAGACGATTTCTTGGTCGTCTGACCTCCCCCTTTTCGGGGTGCCCGGATGTGGAGGCGGAGGTTGTCTCCGCTCCTTTTCCGGTGGTTTTTTGTTTTTCTTTGTCTTGCTTACCCATAATCGGTCCCACGAGAAGCTAGGGAATATCGGTCCACCTCTGCAGAGCCCCGCTTGCAGAGGTAAGGGGTTTATACAATGGAGTTCCCCCCGGTGCTCCATGGTCGAAACCAGTAGAGACTAGTCTTCTATCTAGCCACGCATCCCTCAGCCTGGTTTCCCGCTTTGGATTTAGAATTTTTGATGAGGTTGTTTCCTCTCAGTCCAGGTTTTTAAGCCAAGACCCCCCTCACTTTGCTGGCCCGCGAGACATGACCACAGACAGCCAGGAAGCGTTGGTATAACAGAATGGTCCCAAGGTATGCTCGGGGTTCCATCTGGCATCGTTTTTCCTGGTGCAATCCCTTGGCCACGAGACTACAGCCGGGACAGGAGACTAAGACGGGAAGATAGATGGGAAGAAAGGGGGTGGGAGGTAGGCTTTTGGAGACAAAAAGGATATCTCCTAACAAGTCAGGAGTGGGAGGATGGGAGCATATAGGGCATGTCTGCCTTAATCTGCTACCATTGGTGAGGAATGACAGGACTTGGGTTTGGTCCTGCCATGTGGATTCTTGGTCAGTCTTAGTTTCCCGCTCATCTTCAACCTTCTCAACATGGGTGGTGACCCTACCAGGAACCGGAGTTCCAGTCGCTAAGGTTCAGGACTCATTGCAGTACTACAAGCCCTCACACCGCGACAAGGTGCTGACTCTAGTGAGGGCCTATTGGCCGAGAGATTCACTCTATTGGCTGACGACGATCACGTGATCGCCGTCGGTCAATAGGGAAGAATTTCTGATTACCCAAATACCCGAATCTCCCTCGCACAAAAGGTAGTGATGGGACGAGTCGTCTATTTCTCAACTCGATCTACTCGAGTTGAATCGATGGCCAACTCGAGTTGCAACTCGAGCTGACTCGACTCGGTGCTTATGCTTCCGCGCCAGCGATTCGCCTTTGTATCGAGTCGAGTTGGGTCCCCTCGAGTCGGGCCTCGACACTGATTCGTTCGCCGGCTCGAGCCTCGATGCCCTGATGTCGAGTAGGAATAGAAATTTGAAAGAATTGTAGAATCGGGACTCGGAAGTTGGAATTTTTATGAGTCTCGCTAACAGCTGACTCACATATCATGTATTGAATTACATTTTACTCTTATATGAGGAATAATTCAATTGAAGATTAAGGGTTCAAATGTTAGTGCCCAACTTCAATAAACAATGGATATATCGTGAAAAAAGTTTTAAAAAACCACACTTCTCAAAAATGACTGCAATATAATATTTATAACGAAAAGGGGGCCATTGTCAATAAATAAATGAATAGAGTTCAATCAATCCAACTCTAGTCTTTAATCACTCCCTTCACGACGCGAATATATTTTAGTTTATAGGCAGTCAATTTTAATTCATCCGTAATAGACCAACACCCTGTTGAGATCGATCCCGACTGAACTGAAATACAAAATGACAAAATACATCTGAATCGAGCAGATCGAACTATTGCCGACTGCGACTGCCGATCCGCTAACCAACTCGAGCTGTATCGATCGACATCGACGACGGGAGGCACCGACGATTCACGAAATTGTGATTTCTACGCATCGAGTCGGGTGCTGAACCACAGATCAACTGGTTGGTCTGTGGCTGAACTCTAGATCTGAATTGCTTTCGAGTTGACTCGAGTTCATTCAAAAGCAACTCGAGCTGAATCGTCGATAGCGTAACTCGAGTTACTCGATCTGGATAGCTCGAGTTACCCATCTCTAACAAAAGGTAGCTTAAGAGTAGAGGCATTGTATAATCACAGACTAATCAGATAAACCACTCGCGTCATTTACTTAGGAAATCTATATCAACGCAGATATGACCCTGAATCGAGCTAATCAGAATTTTAGCAGGGGTTTCGGGTGCTTTGGGGTGCCAATCAGATTGCAGGAATAGGATTACGTCACTCTTGCCGCTTTTCGACTCGCTTGAAGAGGTTATAAACATGTAAACAAACTGAAATTAATTTTTTGTCCTATTTATTTGATGAATAATTTCGTATCTGTTCCATTTTAGAATATAATCCAAATAGTTTTTACAATATTATCAATTGGTTAGTCATCTCTGAGGTTCTATTTTATGATGACAGTCCTCATTATATGCTTCAATTGAACAACAACAAGAATTGGGATCGAACTTAGGTGGACTCATTCATAATGTTTATTTTATATTTTTGTATTTTTTTGTATTTTTTCCGAATATCCTAGGCTTCAACGAAACCCCTCAGAAGCTTAAAGCTTGTGCGAGTTAGGATACCGGGTGTGTTCTGTGTAGGCTTTGTTACTAATTCCTTGCGCCACGTTAGGAATAGCACTGTTAATTGTTTACCCAACAGCGAATGGTTGGACGGTCCCCTAATATAAAGGAATCGATTGGAATCGAACAAAGTTGGTATATTCATAGTTTGATTTTATATTGAAATGAATCTCATTTGATGTGAAAGTATCACAACCTTCCATTCAATACAATAGTATGTTTCTGTTTGCTTGATAAATTGATTTCAAAGAACAAGTTTTCGCCAAAAAAATACCTTTTTTGATGAATTACTGTTGTATATATTCTTCATTGATAAAATAGTGAAGCATTTATGGATTATACTCAACTTGCTGAATTAAATTATGTTAAAACCAGTGTCTGAAACAGTTTGGCAGACTTCACGTAAACATGGTATACTTACCACAATATAGTTACTGAAAACTTAACGATTAACATATTTATATTAGTAATAATTGATAGTGTTATGGAAAAGATAAGACAACGTAGATTTTAAAGGAAGTCCATTTCTTATTTATAAATTTTTAAAGTTTCTTAGTTTCTTAGACATTAATTCGATTGTATTCACACATATTAAAAAAAGATTTGCAATGAAATAGAATACACCCAAACTCCCAGAAGATAATGGGGGTTTTCCTAGAGGCCTATTAGTGTCACTACAAAGATTCTCTGATTAAGGTAAACCAAAATTTTTATTTACTCCAACCAAGTTCTATAAGAGTTTGAGATGTGAGAAAACACTCGCTTTGGTATTGGAAATTTGCTTTCCAAATGGTTTCATAGAAAAATCTGAGTTTGATTTTAACCTTGTGATTCCTGAATCCCGACAAATCTGTTTTTACATTTCGATTTTAGATATTCCAAAGTCAAGTATTTAATTTGACAGCTGTTTTGAGGAAGAAGAAAGTTTGGTTATGTCTGTTGTATTTCTCAAGGTCGGAAAGACGAGATTCCCGCAAACGATGAAGTGATTTGTCTTGTTGGTCTGTGGTATATAATATCTCATTTACAATGGTAGAAGGTAGAAGGCTCACCCATCGCATGAAGGTAAAACAAATACGTGTAACTTTTGACAAAGTAGTCAATTTCTAGTGAAAATGAATTTTAATGATTTGTTCTAACGGCAAAACTGATATAACAAGCATTACAATCGAACCGAAGTGGAAAACAAAAAATGTTTTCATTGAAATTTTTTTTTCCTAATTTTATTTTCCTTTCGAGGTTATATACCACTCAAAATTTAACGTGTAGAATTCGAATATGTAAAAAATGCATATCTAGTCCATAGGAGAAAATCCAAAGTTACGTTCACTTCCGGTAAAACCGAAAGTCATAGAAAAAATGAACTAACGTTAATAATCCAACTTTGTGCCAAAATAGCAACTATGCCGAATCTGCTCAGAGATATGAGATTATCTCTTTGGCTACTGTTTAGCACAATAGCACAACAAGGTGGATTATTTGAACATTTGTTTTCCAATAGCTGATTTTCGTAGAATTCATTTTATTTTCAAGCCAGTTATGACAAACAAGAACCCGGAAGTACCGTCAAACGGGGTTAGGTGAATCAAAAAAACTGCTCTTTTATTTCGATTTCCGAAACTAGCTAAAGATAAAATATACTTAAAATTCTGTTTATTCTTTCACACTTTTCAAGTGATTCAAGATCTATATTGACTCTATACAAGTGTGGGAACCGCCCATTTTTTTTTCGACAAAGTGTGATTCACTTCACCCACACCATTGTGGGGTAAAGCGAGTCACTTGTTTAAATTAGCGTTTTGTTCTTTTTCGAATGATAATGCATACAGTGAATTAGTAAGGAAGTTTTATAATAGTGTATATTGTTGAAAAACACGGATTAACGCAAAAGAACATATTTTTTTTAGAAAAACATTTATTTAGAGTTACCTTGAGCAGACAAAGAAACATGAGAAAACAAATAACCAAAAATCCTTCTCGATCTCTCAATTTTTCGGCTATTATATTACAAAAAATCTCAACTTTTACTGCATCATTGAATAGTAATAGCTAGGAATTTATTCTACATTTTAGAGTTCGATATTTGGGATATTTTCGAATTTTAAGCTGAAATTGGTCTCAAACTACTTGGTTAGACTCATTGTTGAAGAATACGTGGTAAAATTTAATTCTGTACGCCCGGCTGTTTCCGCTCCAATTTTCAAAAGAAAGGACCTAAAGTCTTGAAATTTTCAGGTTCGGTTGAGATCCCGAATTTGTCGGTCGAGTTCGTTGGTCCACAAAATCGGCTGAACAGTTTCGGAGTTATACCTATATAAAACTTTAGGGTTAATTCCTCGATATCTCATGAAGAACTGATGCGATCGGATTGGAACTTTGTAATTAGTTATTGAATACCAACGCGCATTCAATGCAAAATCTCGTATGGATCCAATCGTTAGAAAATTGAAAAAAATCATTTTTCAAAAATTTTCAAGATTTTGTTGAATTTTTTTCAGAAAGTGTCAATCAGATTTTAACGAAATTTAGCACAGACCTTGAAACCAGTATTCAACAACGATGATTCAAGTTCAATTCGATGTGACATTAACTATCGGAGATATATGGAAAAAAAGTTGTCAAATTTCGTTGTTGTTTGAAATTCTGACGTTATATATCTCCTCAATATCCCAAGAATTACAGAAGCGATCAAATCAAAACTTCGTGATTATTTGGAGAATATCAACGAGAAGCTTACTGCAAAATTTCGTATTTATAGTTGATGAATTTTAAAAGATTGTTTGAAATTTTTGTACAAAAATTTCTTTTCTCGGAGAAAGTTGATCAGATTTTAACGAAATTTGGCATAGACCTTAGAATCAGTATTGAAAAATGTTTCAAATTCCCTTCCATACGATATTTACTTTCGAAGATATATGGAAAAAATATGTCAAATTTCGTTTTTTTACGCGCTTGTTCTGGGGAACAGCGCGTTATCATTTCTTCACGATGTCTGTAATTTTCGAATTTTGAGCCGAAATTGGTCTCAAACGACTAGGTTGGACTCACTGATGAAGAATCCATGGTCAAAATTGATTCTATCCATCCGGCCATCTGGCCGTGTGCGCTGTAACTCTCGGAAGAAATGACCTAGAGTCTTGAAATTTTCGGGTTAGGTTAAGATCCTGAATATCTCGGTTGAATTCGTTAATGGCCCTAATCTGACGAATGGTTTTTGTGCTACACTCATTTGAAACTTTGATTTCTCAATAACTCGAAAAATATTTATTTGATCGAAATGAAACTTGGTTGGAAGATGAACAGTTTCAAAAAAGAATTATCCATGGAGAAATTCGGAAATTTTTTATTTTTTTTTGTAATTTTTATGTCATTAAAATTTCACGGAAATTTCCAAGTCACCATTTCGCAATGTGAACAAGCGCGTAAAAACTGCTGACTTCACGTCAGTGCTTTTCTAGATTTTTTCAATTTTCAGATTATTTCCCTGATATCTCAAGAAGTACAGATGCGATGACATCGAAATTATTCGAAGAATATCAACGAGCAACTACGAAAGAATTGTTTTCCGAAAATTATTCACACCTTCAACGAAAACAATTGTTTTTTCTGATATATTTACCAGATTTCGATGAAATTTGGCACAGACCTTGAAGTTTAGTAGCCCACAACAGTTTTTACGCGCTTGTTCTGGGGAACAGCGCGTTATCATTGAGCCGAAATGGGTCTCAAACGACTAGGTTGAACTCACTGATGAAGAATCCGTGGTCAAAATTGATTCTGTCCGTCCGACCGTGTGCGCTGTAACTTTCGAAAGGAAGGACCTGGAGTCTTGAAATTTTCAGGTTAGGTTGAGATTCTGAATATCTCGGTTAAGTTCGTTGATGGGCAAAATCTGCTGAATTATTTTCGTGCTACAGCCATTTAAAATTTTAATTTTCCAATAACTCGAAAAATATTTATCTGATCGAAATGGAACTTGGTTGGAAGAAGAACAGTGTCAATAAGAAGAATGATCCATGGAAAAATTGGAACAAAAAATATTTTTTTTTGAAAATTTTTATATTTCATTGAAATTTCACTGAAATTTCCAAGTCACCATTTCGCAATGTGAACAAGCGCGTAAAAGCTGCTGACTTCACGTCAGTGCTTTTCTAGATTTTTTAAATTTCAATTTGATTTGATGTTTATTTCCGGAGATAGAAAAAAAATGTCCAATTTCGTTGTTATTTTCAGAATATTTCCTCTTTATCTCAATAACTATTGACACGATAAATTCTAGGTACATCCTATATTCATTTTCGGAGTTATTGAAATATTGAGGTTATTTCCTCAATATCTCAAGAAGAATAGAAGAGATCAGATTTAAATTATGTAGTCAGTTGAAGAATACCAACGCAAAATTTCGTGAGGATCGTAGGGGTAGAAAACTGGAAAAAAGCATTCGATAGCTTTGAAAATTTTCGTTGAATTTTTTTTACCGGGAACTATTCATCAGATTTCAATAAAATTGGCAAAAACCTCGCTTTTTCACCAGAAAGTTTCAAAGTTCATTTCGATCCGATATTTATCTTCGAAGATATTGGGAGAAAAAATATCAAATTTCTTGGTTATTTCCTAGGTATGCCATTTACAGAGTAACTCAAAATATACTGTAAGAATAAAAATTCGAATGGATTTATATGTATATGCGGAATCATTGGACGATTTGCGAATTCGGCTTTCTTAATTGAACGGGTTCAACAAATATGGATTCTCATTTTACGGTTGGCAGTGTAACCTACCTTAATCCTAAAAATATCCGAAAAAAAAGACTGAGAGACTCTATATTTTCATTTCCGGTTTGGGGGTTAATTAAGTTGGTATTGAAAACTTAAAATGCCTCTAATTATTTCGTATATTTTTTTTCACCGTTTTCGGATTGTTTCGCTGAATATTTCGGGGACCCTATTCTGGAATGTGATGGTATATGAAAGTTCTCTATCGTTTCATCAAAAATGCACCGCGTTTCCTTGACAACAGCGTCGACACACCTATTTTCTCCCATCCCCAATTCAAGAATAGGAACCCGGGTCATTTCAGGTCGCTGTGAGGAACTTTCGGACTATTCTGTTCTTCCAGAGGATCACCTCCCTTTGTGCGTCGCTGATAACATCCTCCTTCAGTTCCAAGCGAGTTGTGTTTTCCCCAGATGGCTTTCCACCAGTCCATTAGTTGTAACGATTAGAGGTAAAATGGATATCGATTTGAGTTTGTATATCTTCTTGAGCTCGAATGCCAGATCGTGATCAGTGTTTGGTGATCATTTCGGTATACGCTCTTTCAACGTTGTCAACGGCAGGAACTGTGATGTCGATGATGTGTGCCGTTTGTTTTGGATTATTATCTGATGAAATCGAATAATGAACCTTAGTGATGGACCAAAAAAAAAATTCGTCCTTCCGCCGTCCGTTGTCCGAGGTTTTTCTATGAGAGTAATGAACCGAAATCTGTTGAAACTAGGTAGAAAAATTGTTTGTCTCTCGATATTGATCCTCCAAGCTTTTCAGCAGGATCGGTGTACCCCTAAGAGTAACAACAACATAGAGGGACTGTACGCAGTTTTTGGGTGTCCGCAATATCCTTTTGTCGACGTAGTCAGATTGTGATATATTCGGAAATGCACAATGATATTATCTCATTGTAATTGTGTATTAAATGAAATAAAAAACATTAATTCCAATAATTCACGGTTGAATATGGAAATATAAACATTTCATGATAGATATTTTTCTTCAGTTTCGAACTTGTGATAAGAAGAATACTTACCCTTTTCAGTATCTACCTGCTGAAGCCCAAGCTTTGGCAACGATGCCGCATTAACAGTATACCACCGGTCAATCTGTCATCCGTTGTTTTGGTGAGTTCCTAACGAGTTTTAGATATTTCTAGCTGTTTGCTTCAATATTTTTTGAATTATTATACAAGACCTTAATTCACTATGAGACGTAAGAAGTGTGCTGTTTGTGGAGAATCCCATGAATTGAGTGGAATATCGTATCACAGGTTGGTAACTGCTTTGTTAACAAGTGTGTTTGTTGTCGAAGAGTAAAATTTTGTATCTCATGTTGCAGTAATCGGCTTCTAAATATGACGTATGCAACCTCTATGTTGTTTGTTACTCTAAGATGTACCTTTAGAGCTAAAAATTGAGGGTTGGAGGGAAAAAAGATATTTTTCGAAAACTTACCACCGAATTTTCATGAAACTCTGAATGTTGGTTACTGTTGCATAACTAAATCTAAAAATTTCCACCCGGATGATTTCCGACCAGTGGTCCCTGAGTTATAAAAGAAAAACGCGGCAAATAATTTTGGGGTGAAAAACCAATGAGTTATGAATAGTATATAAGTTTTATTCAAGATATCAATGGTATTGGGTTATTCAACTCAAAACATAATAAACCCTTGTGTGGAATTTGCAGCGTTTTTCTTTTAGAAGACAACTATATCCGGTCTGTTAGGCGGGATCGATCTTTCTGTGACCATTGGAAGGTCCCAGTATAGATTGATGTAACTTTTTATTTTCCATCATTTCCTTTAGATTGTACCCAATGATTCCGCAGATATACCCATTCAAAATTTTATTTTTTGCCCCCATTACCGAACTCAACGTACGAAATTTGAAATCCAACTAACCCTGAATTTTTCAAGTTGATAGGATTCTCCGTACTCTCGTAATCCTGCCTACGGACGGACGGCCGGATAGCCGGACAGAATCGATTTTGCCACCGGATTCATCCTCAGTGACTCCAAACTAGTCGTTTCAGACCATTTTCGGCTCAAAATTCGAAAATTACAGTCCTTTGGACAAAACGCAGGCTCGCTGTTCCCCTAGAACATGCGCGCAAAAACGTTCTTGAATTGTCTTTCAAATAACTGTGGCATGGCATATTCTACTTGATTAGCTTTCTGCGCTCATGTTCTAGGGGAACAGCGTGCTATGGTTTTGTCCAAATGTCTGTAATTTTCGATGATTGAGATGAAAATGGTCTCAAACGATTAGATTGGACTCACTGATGACGAATCCGGTGTCGAAATCGATTCTGTCAGGCTTGCCGGCCGTGGACACGATAACTGTCGAACGGAGTGAGCTAGCACCTTGAAACTTTCAGGGTAGGTCGCGCATTGGAATGCCGCGGTTAAGTTCGTTAATGAGCCAAATCGGTCGAACAGTTTCGGAGTTATAGCCTTTCGAAATTTTGAAGTGATTTATTTTTATTTCAGAAACTACTTGAGCGATTGAATTCAAACTTGGCAATTAGGTGGAGTATGACGACGCGCAACTTTGAGGCGAATTTTGTCAGTAAATTAAAAAAAAAAAGTTTTTCAAAATTTATTTCCAAAAAATTTTTTTTTGGAAACCGTTCATCATATCCAGACAAAAATTCCACTCCGGCTTTAAGCTTCATATTTCACAGTAGTGTACTAAATTTCAGTTCGATACGATCATAAGTTTTGGAGATATCGGGAAAAAATATGTCAAATTTCGAGGTTTTTTTCTCGATATCGTTATTTTTTTCGGTATAACTCGAGAAATACTAATTCAATCCTGATAACACTTCGTAGCTAGTTTGGAGATGCTAAAAGACAACTTCGTGCGAAATTTCGTGATGATCGTGTCATTAGATCAATTCGAAAAAAAAATTTTCTGTGATTGTCTTACCATATCATCCTCATTAAATTCTCTATGAACCTTCGAACTGTAATTTTTCGATGAAGAACTGGATTTCAATTCGATCTGATCTGTATTTTTGGAAATATTGTGAAAATAAAATTTTGAATGGGTATATCTGCGGAATCATGGGGTGGATTTAACCCATTCACGAATTCGGCCTTCGTAATTAATGGAAAATACGTTATTTGCGGCATGTGATTGCTGAAAAAGCGATAGATTTTTATCAGAACGACAGTAGATTTTCTTCTGTAACATATTCATAGCATAGAAAAATCTATATATTACCGTGATATTACCTTTTATGGTCCAATGAATCAGAAACCTATTGGATATTTACAATAGAAAATCGAGTGTCGTTCTGGAGAAAACTTATCGCTTTTGCAGCAATTAATCCCTTCAATAATTTTTTTTCTAGGAATCAACCAAATATTTCATATTTACCGAAAGAAAAACCGGTAACCGAAATGATTCGCGGATTTCCTATAATTGGAAAAAAGTATTTGGTTTGAGGAGGGGAGGAACCGATCATTGGTATTCATGAATAACGCAAACCTCATCATGTCGAATAGGTCTCTTGCATGTACCGCGAATTATCATATTTTTATGTTTTTTCCATTCTATGTCGATACGAAATCATAATGTATGCTATCGCATACTTCAAAAATTCGCGAATTTTGAATAATTCGTTATTAAAAATGGCCAAATCGGGACTCAAGGTCGAAACGGGAGAAACGCGTCAGATCGCCTATATGTCATTCGTTATTGTACGATTCACCGATCGATATAGCCCGACGCTGTCTATTGGCTTGCTAGAAAGAAAAGTACACTAAAAGAGGGAGAGATTGGATATATTCCCACACGTCACGGAAACCGCGAAGTTTCTTCCGTTTAAACAACCGACATGCGGAGCCAAATCCAAAAGAGCATTTTCTCGTTAAAAATTGACATTTTTAATGGCGGCATTGAGTTTTCAAATACTTTGAAAACTCAATGATGGCGGTTAAAGTTTTTCAGTGGTCTCACGGATGGAATATTTGATTCCAATGATAAAAACAATTCATGCAAGAGACCTATTCGATCTGAATTCCTCTTCCCCAGTGCAGGTTAATTTGACGAAATTTGTGTGTTGGCAACTTGGACCGAATTCGTTTATTAGAAATCGAATCAATAGAACCTGCTCGAAGGTTGATCAAACCGATTCGTGAAATACTTCTAACTTAGGTATAACCTACTCGATACGAAAGCAGTGAATTGGGTGGATTTCCTAATTCAAAAATTCAGACTTTAGGAGTCTGAGCTTCAAATCTGCCCTAGAAACATAGAGCTCTTCAAAGAGCAAATGATAGGGTGAGTTTGTATTTTAATCAATTAAAGCCATGAATTCGATCGAGCGATGAAAAAACGACTGACGTGACGTCATTAAATCTATCAAAAATTTATCATTTGGTGAAAATAAGGACAGGAATCGAAGAATTCTCGATGAATTACGTTACTGGATTTGAATTATAAGTTTTGAATAAACGGTTTTCTGGTGTGTAAATTGATAACGAACACTTCATATCATAATGAACAGAAATTAGGAGAAAAAAGTTATTTCACCCATTTTGCATATATCCTATCATTCTGTGTTAGTTATTTGCTGTGTTTATACACATATTTTTATCAAAGGGCATTCTTATGGAGGCGGCATTATTTCCCTCGTGGAAAATATGTTGATATTCTTGCTACTGATGAAAAATTCTTAATATTTGATTTGGAAAGGAAAAAGAATGAAAGACATGTAAAATCAAGAATCAAGAATATTACCTAAATAGGTAGTATCTTTTTTCATTATTTTTGTAGCAAAGTTCCATCATTCGAGTGATCATCACTAAGCCTTAAATCATTTTCACACTGTATCTGTTGTCCATTTATATGTATACTGAGTTTTATAGATTTCAATCTTAACTCTTATCTTCAATAAATAATAATAATAATAATATTCACCACATCTTTAATTACTATATACATTTTTCTACTTTTTCGAATCAATTCGAATCGTAGGAAACTGAAATTCGATGCGTTGTTGTGAAATATTGTATATTTTCTGAATCCAAAAAATCTTTTTTCGAAGGAAACAATTTTTTTCAACGAAAATTGGGAAATTTCGACATTTTTTCTTTCGATTCAGTAACGATACGATCCAGACAAAATCTTGAAAGCAGATGAACGTAAGAATTCTACAACTTATAACAAAGTTTCAATCCGATCGCATAAGTCGTTCTTGAGATATTGGCGAAATAATTAAAAAAATTCAAATGTGTAAAACTCCAAAATTGTACTACTGATTTGGCCCATTAACAAAATAATCTGAAGCATTCTTATATGAAAATATACTCTTACAGTTTCAAGCCGCTAGCTCCCTTGGTTCTAAAGTCATAAACTGAAGATCGGCTGACCGGACAGAACTGATCTTGACATCGGATTCCTCATCGTTTGAGACCAAAATTCGAAAAATATAGATATTTAAGCCAAACGATAGGACACTGCGCGGAAATGGACGCATTGATATTTTGTTCTGTGGAACGGATCATGAAGAGACGCCATGATTCCAACATTTCACCATCCGTCCAAAATTATAATAACGGCGAATTTTTTATGCAAATATTTATATTGTTCAAAACGAACAATTAATTTTTCTTATTCTGATTCTTCTTAGTCCCATACAAATGGAGTCTTCAATAGACAACTTCGGTCCAAGTTGCAAACCCACAAATTTCTTCCAAATTTACCTTCACTGGAGAAGGGGAATTTTAGAGCAAATTAGACATGATGGGGTTCGCGCTATTTATAAATATTCGTAAACGGTGCCTCGGCTCCTCAAACAAGATAAATCCTTCGGAATATAGGTTTTTGTTAAGATCGTCTCCGATTGGCTGAAATTTAAGTTGGGATTCCTGATTTCATGTTAATAGTGTCAAGTTCATATAGGATATGTTCCGCAAATCAACTTGGTTATTTCGATTGCCGGTTTTCCGTTCCTTAAATTTGAAATATTCGGTTGGTTCCTGCAAAAAAGGTTAACTACGGAATTTGACTGATGAAAAAGCGATCTTTCTTTCACTAGAACGACAGTCGATGATCTATGATAACATATCCATAGCATGGAACAATATTTATTTACTTTAGGATCCATAGAATATAGACGAAACAACAATCAACAATGAAAAAATTACTAGGAATGGTCTATGGATCATAAGGTAAATATAGATTGTTGCATGATGTAAGGGTATAGTTGCTCCTTGAGAATTCCCTCTTCCTTGAGGCTTCCTCTTACGTCATTTCTGTTATATATAGACACCTGAGGTTGCCTTTTGTCATATTTGTGCTCCTCGAATGCAAGGAAAGTGACATTTCGGAATAGTATAGAAAATACCTAAAGGAGCCTTTTGTGCGAGGGAGATTCGGGTATTTGGGGAATCAGAGATTCACCCTATTGGCTGAAGGATTCACCCTATTAGCTGACGACGATCACCTGATCGTCGTCGGCCAATAGGAAAGAATCTCCGATTACCCAAATACCCGATCTCACTCGCACAAAAGGTAGCTTTAGGGTCGTATTTAAAGAACTCCTTGAAGGCTTCCTGAAGGATGCTAACCGAAGGCCGCCTCGAAATTTATTTTCTATATCATTTCGAAATGTCACTTTCCTTGCATTCGAGGAGCACAAAAGGTGACAAAAGGCAACTTCAGCTGTCTATAGAACAGAAATGACGTAAGAGGAAACTTCAAGGACGAGGGAATACTCAAAGAGCAACTATAAATACGGCCCTTAGTAAGACATTGTGGATTGTTCTATATGCCATGGATATGCTACCATAGAACATAGACTGTCGTTCTGGAGACAGAAAGATTGGTTTATTATCAATCAAATTCAGTAATTAACTTTTTTTCAGGAACCAACCGATTAATTCATATTTACGGAAAGGAAAACCGGCAACCGAAATAACCAAGTTGATTTGCGGAACATATCCTATATAAACTTGAACTATTAACTATTAACACTATTAACATGAAATCGGGAATCCCAACCTAAATTTCAGTCAATCAGAGATGATCTTAACAAAAACCTATATTTGGAAGGAATTATCTTGTTTGAGGAGCCGAGGCATCTTTTACGGATATTTTTAAATAACGTGTCGAATTTGTTCTGAAATTCCCCTTCCTCAGTGATAGTAAATTTGGAAGAAATTTGTGGATTGGCAACTTGGACCGAAGTCATCTATTGGAAAATGAAGCCACCTTCACTTCTTTGAGGACAGTTTGTCAATATCCTGCTATTTATTCTTGCAACAAAAAGAGAACTGCTTATCACGGAACCATCCAAAGAAAAGATACATCATTATTATTTATTATTGTCTCGATACAAGAAATCAGTCAAATAAGGAATAAATAATATAATTTAACAGCAGCACCATATTATCAGCTTCCAATAACACCATTATTGTAATATGTAATGTGAAATTGGCCTTTTCAATTTCAGCTATTTCCTTGCCTAGATTTATAGTACGAATCGTGATTGGGGTTCATTTGCCTGGACCTGTTGTCCTGTGCTTCTTTGGTGAGTGTTGTTTTCTTCGATAGTTCTGTAAAAAAATTAAAGTTCAGTTCAGACAGGCAATTATGAATGATTGTCAGTTTGAAGGCACAATGATGGATATTTGTCAGTTTCAACAGCAAATCGTCAGTATGAACTGACAGTTATTCATTATGCCATTTTGAACTGATATACTGACAATTACCATTATTGCTAGTTTGGACTGATATTTATCATAATTTTCGGTTTGAAGTTGCGATAATGGCTACTTGTCAGTTCAAACTAACCAATGGTCAGTGACCATCATGAGTAATTGTCAGTTTACCTATAAGTAGCAGTTTAAACTGGCGAGTATCCCCGATTGCCAGTTTGAACTGATTCTTTTTTCTAGCTTATAATATAATAATATATAAATACCAGTTTAAACTAACAATCATCCCTAATTAGCAGTTCAAATTGGCATTTATAGATATTTGTCGCCAGTTAAAAAAGTTATTTATAATTGCCAGTTCGAACGACTAATAAGGGATAATTGTCAGTTTAAACTGGTATTTGTATATTTTAGTCGATTACAAATAATTGTCAGTTTGAACTGGCGCAATTATAATACTTTTATTCGCAAGTCCGTTCACCTCTTTCGTATTTATATGTCTAGCGTGATGGTGATGGCACAAAAAATGCATCGATTTCCATGTGAAAAATTATTTCGAATATAAACCCAGCGAAAGTTGGCTGGTTATATACAGCGGCTGACCAAAATTACAATTCTTTACAACATAGATATAGAACTAATTCAGGTACGATTTTTGAATTGAAAACGATTTGTTTCATTTTCGCGCGCGTGTTTCGGGAAACAGTGTGGTATCATTCTGCTCAAATGTGTGAGATTTTAAAATTTTTGGCCGAAAATGATTTTAGCCGCTATAATTTGCGCGCATGTTCTAGGGGAACAGCGTGCCATAGTTTTGTTCAAATGTCTGTAATTTTTTAATTTCGTGCCGAAAATGGTCTAAACGACTAGGTTGGACTCGCTGATGACGAATCCGGTGTCAAAATCGATTCTGTCTTGCCGTCCCTATGCACGATTATGGTCGTACGGAGATTCCTATCGACCTGAAACTTTCAGGGTAGGTTTCATTTCAAAATGCGACGGTTAAGTTCGTTAATGGGCGAAATCAGCCAAACGGTTTCGGAGTTGGAGCCTTTTGAGTTTTGAGGTTATTTCAGTGATAATTCGGGAAATACTGGAATTATTTAATCAAAACTTGGCAATTAGTTGGAGTATAACGACGTGCAACTTTTCGCGAAATTTTTTTGAAATTATAGTGTCAGTAAATTTAATAAAAAATATTCTTTCGGAAACTGTTCATCATATTTGGACGAAATTTAACCCTGCAGTTCGATACGATCATAATTTTCCGAAATTTTTGAAAAAAATTTGTCAAATTCAGTAGTGTTTTCCTCAGTATCGTTCGTTTTTGCGCGCATGTTCCGGAATAACTTCAAAAAAACTAAAAGAGCACTTACGTGAAGTCAGCAGCTTTTTCGCACATGTTCAAAGGATAACACCAAAAGGGAACATGCGCAAAAGCTGCTGACTTCACGTCAGTGCTTTCCTAGGTTTTATTTATGAATGTCCACAAAAAACTTTCGCTTCCACAAATTTTCTGCCATCTCCGAACACTGTCCACCCATGCACTGACCAGAATAACAGTAACAGCAGAATCGACTGGACCTTACGCAAATGGTTAATTGCGTCTTCTTCTAGAATATGCCATTGTATATATCTTATACATAAATAGTGCCAGAATTTGTTGAGAAACCGTTGAAAAATATAGCTCGAAGGTTTAGTCAGAATTTCATGTGGACCATATGAAAACATCATGAGATGAAGGTGCGTTGTCGGTGTCAATTAATGAGAAGATGACCACTTTGGCAACGAATTTTCATGACACGCTTATCACGAAATTTTGCATTTTTCAACTGATTACAAAGTATCATTATGATCGGATCAGTATTTCCTGAGCTCTTCCGGAAATCACGACGATACCGAGGAAAAAACACGGAATTTGTCATATTTTCACCTAATTTTTGATATTTGATACATTGTTGTGGAATATGGGGTTTAGGTTCTGTACAAAATTGATTCCAAGTTTGATCAATATCCGGAAAAAAATTTTCATACCAAAATTCGGAAAAACATTTCCAGAAAAAAATTTCAAAAATTTTTTTTTTTATTTTTTTTTAAACTTTCACATGGAATTTTTTCCGGAGACCATCAATTATGATGATGATAAATTTTGAATCAATTTTGCACAGACAAATGTTTAATATTTTTTCTTCATAATTTTCACGCGCTTGCTCTGGGGAACAGCGCGTTATCATTTCATCACGATGTCTGTAACACTGTTCGTTAATGGGTGAAATCGGTCGAATAGTTTCGGAGTTGAGACCATTTGAAATTTTGAGGTTAATTAATTCCTCGATATCTCATGAAGTAATGACTTGATTAGATTGAAACTTTCCATACAGCTTTGTAATACCAACGCGCATCTAAGTGCAAAGTTTGTGTGGATCCGAATGTTGGAAAATTGAAAAAAATATATTTATTCGAATATTCAGTTGAAACTTTTTTTCGCTATAAATATTGACTAGATTACGACGAAATTCGACACAAACCTTGATATCAGTATTTTACAACAACGTTCCAAATTTCAATCCGATCCGATGTTTGCTTTCGGAGATACCAGGCGAATAGTAATATCCGCAATAGCTCAAGAAGAACGAATGCAATCAGATTGAAACTTCGTAACCAGTTGAAAAATAGCAACGCGCTACAAGATGCAAAATTTTGTGTTGATCTAATGATTCGAACAATCACGTTGAAAGACCTGATATCTCACGTCATAACTTCACAAGCATTTCATGTAGTTTCTAAATTCATCAGTGTCTACCGATACGCCTGCAACTTACACTCAGTTTCATTATGGTCGGATCAGTAATTTTTGAGTTCATCCATAAATAACAGTAATAACGAGGAAAGAACCAAAGAATCAGCAACTAGTTGGAAACTGCTGATTTGCAAATATGAGCGAAATTTCGTGATGATCGTTTGATAAGTAACAATTTGAAGAAAACTGTTTTCAAATGATTTATATTTTGACATCTACTAATCTATGGTCCTCACGAAATTCTTCATGAGCCTTCGAACTCTTCTTTTCAGTCAATTATTAATATCAATGTGATCCGATCTTCATTTTTGGAATAGGTACCTAAATCTGGTGAATCATTGGGTGGAATTTAGCAATTCGCGAATTCGGCTATCGAAATGCAACTCGAAACGTGCTTTACAATTATTTAATCTATCGGCATATTCTTTCAGTTATTGTGCTAACGATCCGTGGTTAGACCGACCACAAACAAATTAGTTGCTGAGGAAAATGACTTACAGACTCGATATTTGTAGAGAAGGTGTGAGGCTTGATTACGAAGGTCGAATTCGTGAATGGATAAAATCCGCCCAATGATTTCGTAGATATACCCATTCACAATTTCGTTTTTCCAATATTTCCAAATATACAGTTTAGATCCAATTTAAATCTAGTACTTGATGGAAAATGATGTCTTGTTGTTTCATTGATTTGTGACTCAAATACGATCGCCGATATCGTGAATGGGTAAAATCTGCAAATTTGATTCATAGATACACACATTTAAATATTTCCAAAAATACGGATCGGATCGAATTTAAATCTATCACTTGATTGAGAAATGATAGCTTGGAGATTCATGCAGAAGTTCGTAGGACTATGGACTATATGAAAAGAGATTTCCAAATCAGTTTTTAGTAGGTAAAACTGGGTTTGGAGGGATCAATAAGCAGGTCACTCTTTTGGGAAAGAATTCAAACAAGCGTGTAAAAGCTCCTGTCCACACGTCAGTGGTTTTCTAGATTTTTATAAAAAACTTGTGCGTTTCCATATTTCAATTTTTTACTGAGGTTCCTTATGATTGGATCTATACGTTTTGAATTATTTCGGGAATATCAAAGATACGAAGAAAAAAACCATGAAATGTTGTGACATATTTTTTCACATATGATCCAAAAATTGGCATCGGCTCTAACTTGAATTTAGACAATATTATAGAATATAGAGTTGAACGCTTCTGACAAATTCTGAACCATTTTTTTCGAGATTGTTCTGATCACCAGATAGTCACGAAATTCTGCACAAACTTTTTGAACTATTAACTAGCTGCCAAACTTTTAAGATCGAAGCAGTAGTTTTCCACTTATTACGGAAATAACAACGATAGCGAGGAAAAAACACGAAACTTGACATATTTTTTTCCGATATCCACGAAGATCGCATCGAAATTTGGTACACTGTTGAAAAATTTATGGTTTGAGATACGTACAAAAGTTCGCTTGAGTGAGGTTGATTCTCACTATACGTTCCGTAACCTTCCAGTATCCTTCACGTAAAATATTATAACGTGTAAATGAATTGACGTATGCACACTATACGTTCCGTCAACATGACATTTTTGCCTACTAAATTTTGACTTAAATCTTACGGAAGGGATACTGGAAGGTTACGGAACGTATAGTGAGAATCAACTTGTATACGGAAAACAAACCCTTTTCGACAAAAATGTCAAAAATTTTTTTTATTTACGATCTCAGAATAATTTTGCAAATACTTTCGCGTTAGTACGCTTCAACTACAAAGTTCCTGAGATATTCAGGAAATGATCTCAAAAGTTCAAATCACCGTTTCTTCCGACAGATATCGATGTCCTCGACTAGCCGAACAGAGCTGATTTCAACCACTGATTCGTCCTCAGAGAGTCAAAACTAGAGGTTTGGAAAAAATTACAAATGAACAGATATTTGGACAAAGCGTTAGCACGTCGTTTCGCAGAACATGCGCTCGGACACAGAGAGGAAGATTGAATTTGATACTGAAACGATGAGGTTGAATCTTTGAATGAAGAACAATAGGAAGGAGCATAACGCTTTTCTACTTCCTATAACATGGGACGTAGGCGCCCATATTGAACCTCCAAGTATAAAGGCTCGTACTCATGGACGCGTCGAAAAATAAAAATCGCGCGATTTTTTTGCCCAATGTCAGTAATTTGTGGATGATATCTGTCATAATGAAAACGCGCGATTGTTCATGAAATGTCACATTTCAAATTGTATGAATTTATTTCCACGTGGATCTGGTTCTTCAAGAAGTAAAGTAATTGTTTTTTCATCTTTATTTTTCGAGGGATTGAATTAATAGACGCTTTGATTCCTTGGACATGCACATAGCTATCGAAAAAAATGGTTTCATGGAATCAGTTTAATCTGCAGAAATAATTATTTGAGGTAAATAGCTAAATCAATATAATAACTCATCAGAAGTGAAAAAAGACATTTATTTTCGCCTCAATGTTACATGCATATTTCAAACTGCCGCATATCGTCACTATATGATTGCAATTGAGTACATAAATCCATAATTCCTAATAATAAGACAATAATATTTGAAAAAATACTTTTCAATATACCTATAATTGCTCATCCATTGTATTCAACCTCATATGACTTGTTTTGTTAACAATAAGTGCCTATAATCATGACAGACGAGAATAAACATTCTCTTGAGTGTTTTGAATATACCGCCATTTTCTTGAAGTTGAAATTATTCAACTACAAAAAAAGAATCGCGCGATTTTGGCGGGAGAGTATCTGACAACTCAAATGTCATCGCTTGAGCGACAAACGCGTCCATCAGTTTGCGCCTTAACTCATGTTAGTTAGTTTCTTAGAACAAAGAAGTCTCGGAAAAAGTTATTCTCTCTCAGAAGTGAAAAGGAAGTCGGCCATATGCTACCTCCATCCCGGACCCCACGATGTGAGGCCTTATGCGCTTTCCTGTTGTTCTTTATTCAGAGGGTTGAATTCAGTTTTATACATCCAGCTGTTGATAATCTAACTTCCTAACCTACATACTTGAATAAGGTTTAAGGTCGGAATGCGCTGGTTAAGTTCGTTATGGGCAAAATGCGACTAATAGTTCTAGAGTAGTAGCCATCTACAAGTGTATTTTATGAATAATTCGAAAAACATTTATTTTAGAAATAATCAGTATATCCGGTATAGAGGACGGGGCCAATACATGAAATGATGATCGTTTTGGCAACGAGTTTGAACATTCGCGCAAAAACTGCTGACTTCACGTCGGAGTTTCTCTAGATTTTTCAAGATTGTATTCTTAAAAATCTAGAAAAGCAGTGACGTGAGATCAGGAGCTTTTACACGCTTGTTCAAATTCTAACTATTCGATCAATACGAAATTTTGCACCTAGTTGCCTGTTGGTAATCTCCACCTGATTACGAAGTTTCAATCAGATTGAATTAAGTACTTCTTGAGATATTGCGGAAATAACGTTTACATTCCAACTAACAACGAAATTAGGTTTTGTTTTTCTTATACCTCCGAAAGTAAATATCGGATCGAATTTAAATTTGGAACATTGTTGTTAAATACTGACTCTGAGGTTTGTGTCAAATTCCATTGAAATCAAATCAATATATTCACAGGAAAAAAACTTTTTCATCGAAAATTTCGAAAATTTTTAAATGAAATTTTTTTGAAAGTTTTCTAAAAACTGAATCCACACGGAATTATGCTCTTAGTTGCGCGTTGGTTTTCCAAAACTGTCCACAAAGTTTCATTCAGATCGAGTCAACACTTCATAAGATATAGAGGAATTAATCTCTAAATTTCAAATGGGCCTAACTCCGAAACTATCCAACTGATTTCACCTAATAATAAACTCAACCGAGATATTTGGACTCCAAACCTAATATGACAATTTAAAGTTGCTAAGTCTTTTCCTTTGAAAGTTAGAGCACATACGGTTGGTCGGACGGACAGAATTAGATTTGACCATGGATTCTTCTTCAGGGACTTTGAACCAATCGTGCTGTTCCCTAGAACAAGCGTGACAAAACTATGAATTTACCTGTATACTCTTGTAGAATAATATACATGCACATAACATTTATGTAGGCTTCAATGAAAATACTGAATTCCTGATGGGATGTAGATATTATCATTTATCATTCATCACGAACTTCGCTTATAACGAACTGCTTTTGACGGACCCTTGAAGTTCGTTATAAGCGGACATTACTTGTTTCTCTAGGAACTCATTGTGTCTAAGATTGGCCTATTTAACTCAACATTAAAGTTTCTCTCGAAATTTTTAGGTGTTTACATAAATGATAATGAGTAAAGCAAAAGTGACAAATTTTTCGACTGCAATGAATGAATAAAGTTGATTCTATTTATACATAACTGAATTTTCATTGAACTGCGAAATATTCAATGAAGTTATGAACCAATGCATATACCTTTCAGGTATTTCTCCCTGATTCTGAGAATAGCAAATGTATAAGATTCAGTAAATATTGTTATCTGTTGAACGAGTTTCGATTCCTGCCCAAAATGCATAATATAGAAGGTAAACGTGAGTTGTGATATATTCGGTAGTACATTGAATTGAATCCAGCATTTCATTAACACTCAAAAATTCATGAGGTAAGAACATAACTTATGGATTAATTTTATTTGAAATCTTTGAATTTCCAATTCAGTTTCCGTTCCGATCGTGACCTGAATAACTTGCAGAAGGAACAAATCAAACATTGCAAAGGTGATTATATATATAATTTAGTGAAAACTTCCTTTGATTGAAATATATCATAAAACGAAATTATGATCAGAATTGGTTGAAGTTTTTTCAAAAACACTCAAATAATCGCGGACGCTTAGGTTTCTGCTCAAACAAATCAGAAATGTGAAATTCTCAGCTAGGAAACAGTCTGAGATTGTATGGAGTATGATATTGAATTTGAGATACTTCATTTTCAACCTAGATTATTTGCTAAAAAGTCATTGATATATTATCACATTTTTTAATGGAACAGAGATCTATTTCGGTTTAGCAGAGAAATATTTTATGGAGACTAGCATTGGTAGTGAAGTTTTTCGTGGAACTTATTTGGAATAAACATCAAATACCCTTCACATTTCAAAATTTATCCATCTGTTCCTGAAGTTTCAGCAGTAACTAATTTTCTCTTTCAAGGAAAAAGAATTGTTCAAAAAACAAAGCTTATCATTTCCTTCGTTGCTCTTGAAATTATTCGAATGAACTCTAACATTCTGCATACAATCATATGTAGTATGTTGAAAATTAGGTGTCTTACGAAGTATCCAGATTTCACTTTGCAGGAAACGGATATGATATTGGTAGTAATTCAACCATCGATTAGGGGATATTTTGGGAGGATTGTGCATTATTTTTCAGGTCTTTTCTAGGTTTTACGCCTAATATCTGAAAATGAACTGTTAAAAATTGAATTAATCAATTAATTAATATAATATTAATAGTGTTCAAACTATTTACCAAGGGCAGTTTTAAGAGAAAGTATTGCCTATAAAACAAGAAAAAATAAATATGAAGGATCAACGAAGTATACTGTAACGTTTATATCGAGTTCATTTATCGGACAATATAGAGAAAATTAGAGAAATTAGGTTTTGTCAACATATTCGTGTTTCAAACTTTCGTAAAATTCACCTTTTCGAAAAGCGACAGTACCACAGATTCACTTGATATGGAAATTTTTCAATTCAACGTGTTTTCCAGTGAATTGAGCCGAATAAGGACCATTTCTCTCGAACAACAACAAAATTATTTTCTAGAAACTGCCCTTGATAAATAAAATTAATCCCGCAATCCGAAAGGGTGTTTCAGTCTCTTTATGTGACTTCTTTATAAGATAATAGAAGGAATTTGCAGAATTATTTCCTTTCAGATATTTGGAGTGAAAACCGAGAAAAATCTGAAAAATATTGATGCAATCAGTTTGTAAGTTCATGCTATAATATATCACAAATATTTTTCCTTTATAAACCTACTTATTATCTATCTTATATATTATTATCTGACACTTTTAGGAAGTTGGCGATTTTCAATCTGAACAAAAAGCTTTTCATGAATCGTTTTGTAATTACGCGCTTGTTCTAGGGAACAGCGCGTTATCATTTGGTCGCGATGTCTGTAATTTTCGAATTTTGAGCCGAAACGGGTCCTAAACGATTAAACTCCCTGGTAAATCCATGGTCGAATTCAGAATTCAATTATGTCCGCCCGTCCGTCCGGCTGTCCGGCAGTCCGTCCGTATGTGCTCTAACTTTCGAAGAAAAAGGCTTAACAACATGAAATTGTCATATTAGGTTTGGAGTCCAAATATCTCGAGTGAGTTCGTCAATGAGTGGAATCGGTTGGATAGTTTCGGAGTTAGGCCCAATTGAAATTTTGAGGTTAATTCCTTGATATCTCATGGAGTATTGGCTCGATCGAATTGAAACTTCGTGGGCAGTTTTGAAATACCAACTTAGAGCAAAATTTCGTGTGGATCCCTTAGTTTAAAAATTTAAGAATTTTATTCGAAAATTTTTCGAATTTCTATATGAAAAATTTTTTACCCTGGAAATATTGATTTGGTTTCAATGGAATCTGGTACAAACCTTAGAGTCACTATTCAACAACAATGTTTCACTTTCTCGATATTTACTTTCGGAGATATAAGGAAAAAAATGTGCCGAATTTCGTTATTTGGAATTTTAACGTTATTTCCGCAATAACTCAAGAAGTACAAATGCAATCAGATTGAAACTTCTTAATCAATGGAGATTACCAACCATACAACTAGGTGCAAAATTTCGTGTTGATCTTATTGATAGAATTTGAACAAGCGCGTTTTTTGTTATTCGTGCAGATCGAATATTAAAAAATTTCGATTATGTATTTCATATTTCACAAACTATTCTTCAGATTCCTATGAATTTTGCCTGAAACAATATTCCGAAACGAATCAGATGGGGCAATGAATCGAATTAATTATGATGATGATAAAAATCTCCTGAAAGCACGTTAGTGCTTAGTTATGCGAATATGTCTAGATTTTTCCGACACAATGAACGAAAGAAATATATTTCTGTCAGATACAAAATACCTAATGCTTTGGTTCGTTCATATGGAAATCATCATAAGTTCTCCATTAGTTATTGGAACTAGAACCCTTGATCTTATCATTTGATTCTTGTAATTTTTATGTAAGTATTCGACATTCATCGATTCGTTCTTTGCGCTAAGGATACAAACAAACCTTAATATAATCAATATATGCATTATTCTAGTTTTTCTCATTTTTTCAATTCATATATCGATAAAACCTGAAAAAATGCAGCTTAACTAAATTGAGGTGAAGTCTGAATAACCTACCTACGTAGTTACAAGTATGATTTGGTTAAGATGGAAGTTTCATCAATTTCGATGTAACATGCTTCATTGCAATTGAAAAAACAATCCTGATTGAATTTCTTCTACTTAATTAATCTATTGTAGGCAAATATTCTTGTCATGCACAAATCTACTTAATATAGTGGAATCTTATGCACCAACCTTGCCAGTTTGACGGTTTTTGTGAATAACCACGAATTTTCCAGTAAGAGGTGTTATTCGGGTTGGAATGATTCGAATTCTGATTTCCACCATCCATTTGAACTTATGTTTTCTATTTCTATACTGACAATGCATGAATTCTGAGCGAGAGAGCCATATCGTTTTAGGTCGCCATATTTCAAAATGGGCGGAGTTAGCAAGTAAAACTATGGAGTGTCAATTATCTACATGGACATGTTTAGCGAAAATTCCATATCAGATTCAGTCACCAATCGAGTGAATATCCGCACCTCCTGATAATAAGTCCCAAGTTTTATTCAATGAATACCTACTCAAAACTGTATGTCTGTGTTCAAGTGAAAATATATAAAAGTGAAAATTTGTATCGAATCCTTCGTTGAAAAATTCAAGATGAAATCAAATAAAACCAGGGGTAGATTGAGATCCGATTCAATTATCGACGGTGCAGTGCTCAGATAAGTGACTTACACGAAGGTAAGAACCTATTTTGTGATTAAGGTTATATTATGATAGTTTTCTCACAATATCAAAAGAATATTCAATAATCCATATTTTGATTTCACCGCTTGCATATAACCATTTTTGGATGTATCTTATGTTAACACAATAATTCTCGAAATGAATGACCAAGAGATTGTAAATTTCAAAGCTGTAGATTAAACTGAATCTATACGTTAGGCTCGAAAAAAACGCTGCAAATTTTACGCAAGGGTTTATTATTTTCTCAGTGCACTGTTCCACTGAATTGGTCATCGAATTACCTTTGATGCGATATATCACATGCAATATTTTTCCAAAAAGAAACCTGTTGAGGTTTCAGGGTATAAACCCCCAACTTCAAAACTGCATGCATTTCTCAAAATTCGAAAAAAGGAATATTTTTCAATATTTAATATTTCAAGAATGAGAACCTGACACCAATCGCAAATTTTTAATTTTCTAAAAAGAAAATAGCTTAACGAATTCTTTTTTCAGTCACGCCACGCAATATGCAATGGAATGTACCTCCATTTGATATATCACAATCCATATATTACTATTTGAAAAAAAAAATGTATGGGGGTGTGGAGCATAAAGGGTGGGGGATTTCGAATTCAAAAAAGCATAGGGAGACCTACTTTCGGAATTACATATCCATGGATTCGTGGATTCCCCTCAATAATAATCATTAAAAGAATAATGGTCTGATTGCAGTACCCTCCAATCACAAATTGTAAATTAATTCCTAATTTTTCATAGAAAAATGCACAACAAATTCTTTTTTTAGTCAAATCGCTGAGTAGGCAATCAAATTAACTTTCATTTGATGTATCACAACTCATATATTCCAATTCAAAAAAATAAAGTAGTGGGGCGTTGGGGGTGAGAAATATCAAATCCAAAGGAACCCAGGATGAATTGCTTTCGAAATTTAAAATCGACGGTTGCTAGGATTTTCCTTAATAATCCTTTGTTCAAACATTATTGACGATTTACGTTACTTTTTTGGCACGCTGTATACTATTCATATCTCATTAGTTTTTCACCCCAAAATTTGCAGCGTTTTTCTTTATACCTCAGGAACCATTGGTTGGAAATCATCCGGGTAAAATTTTTTAGGTTGAGTTATGCAACAGTAATGAATAGTGCAAGTTTCATGAGAATTCGGTAGTAAGTTTTTGAGAAATAATTTTTTTCCTCCAACCCCCAATTTTAAGCCCTTAGGGTATAACGATCCTGCTGAAAAGCTTGGAGGATCAATGTAGACACACGATTTTTCCACCAAGTTTCATTGATTTCGGTTCAGTACTTTCAGAGAAAAGCCCCGGACAACGGACGGCGTATGGCGGACGGACGGATTTTATTTTTATTAGTTCATTCAAATCTACATACTCTGAAAAGTAAACTGTGAAATTTTCAAGGGAGATATTTTTTTTGGTCGATCACTAAGATTTGTTTTTTGATTTCATCAAATAATAAACCAAAAATTATATGAATAGTTGAAACCTATAGTGGGTAATGAGATGCTTAATACAGGCTTCAACATTTTTGCAAAATTTAGTCCGTATCATATTCAAAGCGAAATCAGTTTCTACGTGATAGTCCGAACCATCCAAAACACAACTATAGACATCCAGACAGATGAATGATTCTATAAAACTTCCAAGTTTCGCTTTAAGGATTCATTATTATTAATAATTTACTCAGATAAACTCGAAAGTTAATAAAATATTTAATATAAGTTTCATTCTTAAATAATATTGATTTAAGATTAAATTAAATAATATACCCTATCGAAGTTATGTGACACGTTCCGCATCTGACCCTCAAAATTACCATACAAAAAGTTTAAGGTGTCATAAAACAGTTTAGTCCACTCAAACATTAAAATTAATTATGCTAAGACAAAATTTCTCCAATACTCGCATTGGTATGACCCTTCAGGACGTCATTTCACAATCTACTACCAGTTTCTCAAATATTGTAATATAGAATAAAATTTTGAATGTAAATTTCTAAAGAATATTCTGATGCATTTTACCCACGAGTTATTCGATCGAATTGAAATCTAATACTAGGTTGGAAAATGATGACCAGTAGATTCGTGCTAAATTTCATTGAAATCCGACAAATAGTTTCTGAAAAAAAGGTTTTTTCATTCTTCTACGTATATGATCTTCACAAAATTTTGTGTGCTGCAATTTGAAATAGTTCACGTTGATTACGAATTCCTCATCAAATGATATTTAATCGTTTGGAACCATTTTCGAGTGAAAATTAAAAACGCTGACATTCCAAGATACGAGGGCGCAAAAAAAACAATTTTCAAAAAAGTGCACTGAGCCTCAAAATTTTGAAAGCACTCACCTTGCCAATTATTAGGCCTTCCAGAATAGCCTCTGTTTTTCCAGTAGTCATTGTTGTTTGGATTTCCACTACAACTTGAGTTTTTGTTGTACCTATCCATTATTTTTGGAGCGTTCACAAACACTGGGCATCGACCTGTCTACTTCCGATCAGTGAAGGGACACCCGCACTTTATAGATACAGGACAGGAATTCTATATAGAACGGGGAATCCCCTGAGAAATTTTGGAGAAGGGATGCAATGTGTATTTTCAATTAAAAGGGTACTTCCCCGGTGAGATTTCTGATAAAAGTTTCTGAACTATTCCTTCAAGAATACAAATTCTCAATTACAGACTACAGATGGAGGAAGTTCACACTCGTTTTGAAGCTCAAAAAGTAAAACTTATTCAAGGCAAACCAGAATAAGATTCCAAAAAAGATTATCCAAACTTTATTTCCGTTCTTCATATGTATTTCATACAAAGGGGAATCCCCTAGAAAATGTGGTGCAAAGAAGCAACGATCAAAAGTTATTATTGAGAATGGAGTCCTCTGAGAAATTTCAAATGCAATGTGTTCTATTTTCAATCAAAAAGGAACATTCCCGGAAACATTTCTGATAAGAATTTCTTCATTATTTTTTCAAAAGTATGAATTGTTAGTTCTTGATTTGAATCAAGAAAGAATTCACTCCTTTAAAAGTCAAACAATTAAAACAAGATAAAGGCAGAGCACAAAAAGTTTTCAGGAAACATTTTTTCGTCTGTAATTCTGTTCCTCATATGAATATCATAAGAGGGGGAATCCCCAAGAAAAATGGAGTGCAAGGAAACCTTGAGTAATATTCACTATCTTGAGTTTTTGGGCGCATGTTCTTGGGGAATAGCGTGCTATGATTTGTCCAAATGTCTGTAATTTTAGAATTTGGGCCGAAAATGGTCTTAAACGACTAGGTTGGACTAACTGATGACGAGTTCGTTGTCAAAATCGATTTTGTCCGGCCGACCGTTGACACGATAACTGTCGAACGGAGTGAGCAAGCGAATTGAATTTTCAGGGTAGGTCACGTATTTCAATGCCGCGGTGAAGTTCGTTAATGTGCCAAATCGGTCGAACAGTTTCGGAGTTATTAGCCAATTTTGAACTTATTTATCTTTTATTTCAGAAATAACTGCAGCGATTGGATTGAAACTTGGCATATAGGTCGAGTATAACGACGCGCAACTTTTAGCGAAATTTTGTCGAAATAATACTGTCAGTAAATTCAGAAAAAAATTTTTTTTAATTTTTTTTCGAAAATTTTTTTTTCGGAAACCGTTTCTCATAATCGGAAAAAGCTTCACTTATACTTTGAGATTCGTATTTCACAGAAGTGTTCATTTCGATACAATCATAATTTCTGGAGATATTGGGAAAAAATATGTCAAATTCCGTGGTTTTCTTCTGGATATCGTTTTTTTTCGGTATAACTCAAGAAATACTTATTCAATAATGATAAAACTTCGCAGCTAGTTTGAAGATGCTGAGAGACAACTTTGTGCAAAATTTCGTGATGATCGTATCATTAGAACAATTGAAAAATCAATTCAAATTTTTTTTGTTCTAATATTCAATATTCTTTGATCTTCTTATCATATAATCCTCTTTAAATTTTGTACGAACCTTCGAACTGTCATTTTTCGATAAAGTACTAGATTTCAATTCGATCTGATCTGTATTCTTGGAAATATTGGGAAAATAAAATTTTGAATGGGTAGATCTGAGGCCTCCGTAATTAAGGTCCAACCCTTTTCTACAAATGTTGTGTTTGTCCTGGAAGTTATTTTGTTTAAGGTTGGCAGTTAGGGCGAAAGATGTTATCAGGAGCTTGAGAATAATAATACAAGACAGAAATATTATTATTTTAATTGTTATTGTTGAAAAGAAACTTTTATTTTATAATCCAATAGACAATTTTATGGCATTTATTTTAAAAATATGATTTCAGGCGTATATGTCCACCACGGCTACGGGTTATTTAGTTCATTAGATCAGTCCGCTTTTCTCACTCTGCTTTTTCCAATGAATCTGGCAGGACCACTTCTGGATGTGAAGTTGTCACCAAATTTATTTTGCAATAAATTGATGGTTAAGCACGCTGTATGGCAAGTTGAGCCGTCTCTTTAGAACCTAATGAGTGCTTAGGTGACTAATTTTTCAGGCCCTAGAAAAAAAAACTGACAGTCCTAACAGCCCAACGCAAACACAATAACTTCCAAAAGAAACTTCTTAGATAATCTATATTTGTAGAGTAGGTTTAGACTTTGATTACAAAGGCTGAATTCGTGAATGGGTAAAATCCACCTTATGATTCCGCAGATATACCCATTCCAAATTTCATTTACCAAATATTTCGAAAAATTTAATTTGATCGGACTGAAATCCAAAACTTTATCGAAAAATAACAGTTCAAAGAATCATGAGGATATTAAGATCAGAAGATCACAGAATATTAAATATTGGGAAAAAAATATGAAATTTTTTTTCGAATTGTTCTAATGACACTATCATCACGAAATTCTGCACTAAGTTTTCCATCAGCATTTTCAAACTAGCTGCAATTTTTGTAATTTTCGAATTTTGAGCCGAAAATTGTCTCAAAAAACCACGTTGACTCACTGATTACGAATCCGGTGTCAAAATAGAGCCATAAACAAAATAACTCACAGAATAAACGACTTAAAAACTCGATATTTGTAGAGTAGGTTTCGGGCTGAATTACGAATGTCGAATTCGTGAATGTGTAAAATCTGCCCAATGATTCCGTAGATATAACCATTCAAAATATTATTTTGCCAATAATTCCAGATATACAGATTCAAATTGAAATCCGGTACTTTATCGAAAAACACCTAGAAAAGTACTGAAGTGAGGTCAGCAGCTTTTGCGCGCATGTTCAAAGTATATCACCAAAAGTGAACATGCGCGCAAAAGCTGTTGACTTCACGTCAGTGCTTTTCTAGGTTTTTTTTTGAAAATCTCTCGGACATTCCTGAGGGGACTTATCGTGATGTCTAATTCCATAATTCGAAATTTAAAATGTGGTCCCAAAAGTTAACACAAGCTAAAAAAGTTTGTTTTTTTTGAAAGGGTAATTAAATTCTGGGGGACATCGACTAAGAGGAACTCGATGTCTTAAAATATACAAGAAAAGTACTGACGTGAAGTCAGCAGCTTTGAGCGCCTGTGTAAGTTAGTTGGCAAAAAAAAATTCTTCTTTTTTCAAAAATGTTTCTGAAGATACGATAATCACAAAATTTCCCACAAAAGTGCACATATTTGGCAATTAATTCCTAAGTTTCATGATTATCAGATTAGTTTTACTCGAGTTATATCAGATACAACGGAAACCACGAAATCGAACATATTTTGTACCAATTTTTGCAAAAGTTGAAATCGTATCATACGAAAGTTTGGTACCAAGTTGTGAAATGTTGAATTACAGGTCTGCGCAAGATTTCGATAAAACCTTATGACTAGTTTTCGAAAAAAAATTTTTCCTAAAAATATTTTTTCAATTCACCAATTATATAATACGAATGAAATTCAGTATGCAATTGTGCGTCGGTATCCTACAATAAATTACTAACTTACAATCCGATCGCACTAGTAGTTCCTGAGATATTGAGGAAATCCTCAAAAATTAAAATGAGAATATCTTCAAAACCTTTCGGCCGATTTGGGCCATTATCAAACTCAACCAGCACATTTTGATACGCAATTTACTTTAGAGGTTTCAAGTCGCTAGCCCTTTCAGTTCCCAAGCTATCGTGGTAACGAGAGGTTGGCCGGACATGGTAGATTTTGACATCAGATTATTAAGTGGATCCAACCTTGTCACTTAACACCATTTCGGTTCAAAATTCTAAAGATAAGTCGGCAAAACGATAGCATGCTGTGCCCTAGAACATACGCGCAAAAATGAAAGCCTTCAAATGAAGATGAAAGTCAAAGATATCACGTGCTCTTGAGCAATGAATGGTAGAACTGTTTCGTAGCTCAACACAAGGAGTTTTCGAGCAAATCCCGACTGACTGGGGACTCGATGAATTTCATATATGGGGGAATCCCCGAAGAAAATGTAGGTCATGAAAGCAGCACAGAATATTCCGAAATTAAAATTTCAAATGCGAAGGAATATTTAGGAAATCATTAGGCTGATTTAAACCATTCATCCATTCTTTATCAAGCCTATCGGCCGACTGGATGACTTATGAAATAAAGAACTTAATTCTAGATATTTGTTGGTGAGGGAGGTTTGGGACTAAATTATTCATAATTTGCTTTTCGTCGAGAATCCATCCGTCGTCACGAAGAAGAAGATCTTTGCGAAATGATATTTTTCCAATATTTCGAAAATACCTCCTTTTTATAATGTCTTTTTCATTTATTCACAAGAAGTTAGCTATCAGAAGTGAATACCCGAATGAAAGCTTCCGCAAATGGTATATAAACAAATTATTAACCAATGAAAATCTAGAAAAGTACTGACTTGAAGTCAGCAGCTTTTTCGCACATGTTCAAATTCGTTGCTAAAGCGGTAATCTTTTAACGTACTGACTGTGCCAAAAGCCACTTCACTTCCTGGTGGAAAGACTTGGTGATCTTCTAATCATGTGATCCTTACGAAATTCTGTGAGAACTCTCAAGCTGTCATTTTTCAATCGAGTACTGATATTTAATTCGACCTTATCTGTTTTTTGGAAATATGGGATAAATAACATTTTTGAATGGGTATATAAGCGAATTAATTGGGTGAAATTTACCCATTCTCGCATTCGATCTTCGTAATCCAGCCCCAAATCAACTCTACAAATAATCAAGTTTCTAAGTCATTTCTTCTGGGAGTTATTGTGTTTACGATCGGCCGGTAGCCACGACCGTAAAAATGAGAGCTTTGATAACGTCATCAGTGAGTCCAACCTAGTCAATTGAGACCATTGTCGGTACAAAGTTCCAAAATTACAGACATTTGGACAAAACGAAAGCACGCTGTTCCCCAGAACAAAAACAACAATATAGGTATAACCGTTTTTAAACATTAGAAAGTTATTGGAGAACATTTCTTTAGGATTTTTTTCAAAAAACAAAAACTTCTTCTTGTAAATAAATCGACGCCATTCCAAAAAAAATTTCAGAAAGCACTGCCGTGAAGGCAGCAACTTTTGCATGTTCAATGTAGATGACCGCTTCAGCAACGAATTTGAACGTGCGCGCAAAAGCTGCTGCCTTCACGGCAGTGCTTTTTGAAATTTTTTTCTGATGAATTACTGGATTTCAATTCGATCATATCTGTATTTTTGGACATATTGTAAAAATAAAATTTTGAATGGGTATATCTACGGAATCATTGGGCGGATTTTACCCATTCACCAATTCGACCTTCGTAATTAAGCCCCAAACCTACTCTACAAATATCGAGTTTCTAAGTCGTTTCTTCCGGAAGTTATTATGTTTACGGTCAGCCTAACGGCCGACTGCGTAAACACAATAACTTCCGAAAGAAACAACTCAGAAACTCGATATTTGTAGAGAAGGTTTGGACCTTAATTACGAAGGCCGAATTCGTGAATGGGTAAAATCCACCCAATGATTCCGTAGATATACCCATACGGTCAGCCTAACGGCCGACTGCGTAAACACAATAACTTCCGAAAGAAACAACTTAGAAACTCGATATTTGTAGAGAAGGTTTGGACCTTAATTACGAAGGCCGAATTCGTGAATGGGTAAAATCCACCCAATGATTCCATAGATATACCCAATCAAAATTTTATTTTTCCAATATTTCCTAAAATACAGATCAGATCGAATTGAAATCCAGTACTTCATCGAAAATAACAGTTCGAAGTTTTATACAGAATTTAATGAGGATGATATGAGGAGAAAATCATAGAAATTTTTTTTTTCAAACTGTTCTAATAACACGATTATCACGAAATTTTGCACAAAGTTGTCTTTCAGCATCTTAAAACTAGCTGTGAAGTTTAATCAGGACTGAATCAGTATTTCTCGAGCAATACCGAAAAAATCAACGATATCGAGAAGAAAACCTCGAAATTTGACATATTTTTTCCCGATATCTCCAAAACTTATGATCGTATCGAACTGAAATTAAGTACACTGCTGTGAAATTAGAAGGTCAAAGTGTGAGTATAATTTTTTTTGGATATGATGAATGGTTTCCGAAAAAAAAATTTTTTTGAAAAAAATTTCGAAAAAAATGTTTTTTTGAATTTACTGACAATATGATCTTGACGAAATTTGGCTCAAAGTTGCGCGTCGTCATACTCCACCAAACTGCCAAGTTTGAATCCAATCGCTTGAGTAGTTTCTGAAATAAAAAATAAATAACTTCAAAACTTCAAGTGCCTATTACTCCGAAACTATTCGACCGATTTGGCCCATTAACGAACTTAACCGCGGCATTCTGATGCGCAACCTATCCTGAAAGTTTCAAGTGGCTAGCTTGTTTCTGTCGACAGTTATCGTGTCTACGGCCGGCCAACCGGCCGGCCGGCCGGCCGGACAGAATCAATTTTGACACCGGATTCGTCATCAGTGAGTTCAACCTAGTCGATTGAGACCATTTTCCGCTCAATCATCCAAAATTACAGACATTTGGACAAAACGATAGCACGCTGTTCCCCTAGAACATGCGCGCAAAAATTGCACAACTCTAATATTCTGGATAATGGAGAATACTTCGCACTGTTGGTTCTGTGAGTAGGTAGCTAAACTAGAGCATGTCTCCCCAAGTTTGTTATTATTGAAATCAGTTGTTATTGGGTTGTGAATGAATGGCCTGAAGATTCTTGCAAAATTTCATGACAAACGAAAATTCCCGTCGGTTTAGCATTCTGTGATTGTATGTTTTTGGAAACAGCTTTGTTTCATTTCGTTCAAAAACCTGTATTGCAGAATTTCGATTCGATCATATCTGTATTATTCGTAATATTGGAAAAATAAACATGCACGCCAAAGCTGCTAACTTCACGTCAGTGCTTTTCCAGAATTTGTTTAAGTATTCATTAGACTCGTGAGTGTAAATTCTGGATCATCAATGCATTCTTTCGGTTTATTATTTGATAAAATCAAATAATAAACCTTAGTGATCGACCAACAAAAAAAAAATATAACCCCCCCTGAAAATTTCACAGTTTACGTTTTGGAGTATGTAGATTTGAATGAACGAATAAAAAAAATCCGTCCGTCCGCCGTCCGTTGTCCGGAGCTTTTCTCGGAAAGTACTGAACCGAAATCCGTGAAACTTGGTAGAAAAATCATGTATCGCTCGGGATTGATCTTCCAAGCTTTTCAGCAGGATCGGTGTACCCTAAGGGTTTAAAATTGGGGGTTGGAGGAAAAAAAAAATTATTTCTCGGAAACTTACCACCGAATTTTTGTGAAATTCTCAACGTTGATTACTGTTGCATAACTCAACCTAAAAAATTTTACCCGGATGATATTCGACCAGTAGTCCCTGAGTTATAAAGAAAAATGCTGTAAATTTCCAATAATCCCGAGATTGAATCATCGCATTTGGTTCTAAGATTGGAATTCAGTGAAATAATCGGTTAACTTTTCATGCAGAATCATATATCTGAAAGTAGATGAAGAGATTGTTATCAAATTTTCAACATATATTGAGAAATTTCGGACGGATTCGTTAATTATTTTATAAACACAATGTGCAAATGCCCCATCGATGTTCTCGACAATTTCATAATCGTTAGTATTCAAATTAAATATTTTTGGGGTTTCTCTCCTAATATCTGAAACATAACTACAAAAACTCGGATAACAATTATTATTTATAGATATCACCCTGCGAATTACGGGATGAAACATTAAATTTCTTCATGGAGCTCAATTATATTAATATCTTAAATAAAACTTATATATTATTCATGAATCATTGGTTTTTCACAACCCAAAAAATAATTCCATGAAAAAATTCATTTGAAACATTGAAATCTCAATAAATAATCTTGTGTAACTGAATAACCCTTTCATATGCGGAACGCGAATTAAGAAGCGTTATTTAAAATAAGGAATATTTCCAAAATATTCGGTCGATCGGAGGTTTCCATCAATTTTGGATTGCGTAGTACAATTATCGTCAACATGAGGATATCCGTTACTGGTTTCAATCGAAATCCAATATTTTTCGTACTGAGACTTTGAAATAGGGGTGAATATAAAAGAAAATGAGAATGTATATGATAAAACAAATTGGAGGATATATGCAAACAAATCATTTAACAAACCGGAAATCTCATCAATTGTCGAGAATCTAATACTAAGGGTAGGAACCTGAGGCAGGAGCCGATAATTGACCTGTTCAGAATGTCTGTACCGGGGACCGTAGACAAGAATATTCCTCATGTTTCAACATCTGGTGGTCCGCAAACTACTTGTTTGAATTGAATGTTTTTACATTAAACAGACGTTTGGATTTGACACCCTCTTAGTTGAGTGTATCTGACAACTATACGGAACGAAATTTCTCTTTTAGAATTATTCAGTCGAATTCTACCTTGAGAGGTTCAGGATATATTTGATTTTTACAGAAAAGTTATTGAAAATAACTTTAGGTCTTCAGTTTGTGTATTGGATATTTTGTGAATCAAGTGAACTCTTATCGGATATATGCACTGTGGAAAAATTTTTTTCAGATAAGTTGCACAGGACGGGTGAGTTTTTTTTTTCATTTCATTGATATTTTTCAGAACGAAGTTGAATCCTAGTAGGAATCACATCCACACATTTAGTATTAGCGGAAAATCTTGAATTTTGTTTTACGTATTTGTTGTTAATTTGAGAGTTTAAGGTAATTTTCCCGAAAGTTTCTCAAGTGATACTAACGCGATCAAATTGAAACATTATAACTAGTTGTGAAATATCGACGCTCAATTTAATGCATGATTTCGTGAGAATTATATTGGAAAAAAATTGAATTTTTTCTAAACATTTTTTTCGGAAGCTATTCATTAAAGTTCAATATAATTTGGTACAGGTCTTAGTCAACATTTGAAACCATATTTATTTGCAGAGATATTGGCGAAAAATTTTGTGGCCAATTTAAATTTTGAGGTGATTTCCCTTATATGTCAAAAGGCGCAAACGCTATCTGATTTGAATTTCATTTCTATTTGTGTAATACCGACACGCAATTTAATAAGTAATATCGTGAAGATCGTACTGGCAAAATATTAGTAAAAAATATTTTTCGGAAATTTAACTTAACTTTAACGAAAGACACAACATAGTGACTTGACCTTTGTAAAGTAGTTTTTTAAGAAAACTCAACGCCAAGATAATTTTCTTATTTTTCAACTCCAATATTTCATAGGAAATGTGATTTGGAATAAAAAATATTTAAGATTTTTATGAATAACATCCTCTAGGCTTAATTATAAAGTGATTTTTTCAATTCTTTCCAGCAAAATTTTCGTTTTATGTTGATACCTTAGTGAATAGGTTTATCTACCATATTTCGGGAATATATTTAGATGAGACAGACAACATGGATACGGTAATTGGTTATATCGGTGACAGAACTGATAATTCTGATGATCAGTCGGACATAAAAACTCCATCTCATAGTAATACCACGGAATCACAAAAAAACACGAAGAAAGTTGCTAAAAATCTTTCGCTTTAATATAGCTTCTTCAGGTATCTACATTCTACTGACTGATGGTATGTAGTACAACAAGGTTTAAATATGGTCCGGAACGTGCCTAAATAATTATACAAAAGCATGAAAGTGAGAGTAGGTATAAATTGGGGTTTGCCACAGAGTTTTTAGGTTACAGAAAAATATTCAGTAGTGGAGAGCTATTCACATCTGTTTGTTCATTCAATAGGATTTTGCGGGTGTTGTACCTATTGATTTCTAACGAATCTAGGAGTTATGTAGGTACTTGTGGTTTCGACGTGGATAGTTTTGTAGTTACTATTGAATTTAAATATTTCACATGAATTTCTTCATGGAATTGATTTTCGTTTGGTGGAAAACCAATGAGTTTTAAATAATATATATGATTTATTTGAGATATCAATGGTATTGGGTTATTATACTGAGAAAATAATAAACCCTTGTGTAAAATTTGCAGCGGTTTTTAACTCAAGTGAGAATGAAATTACAATATAGTATTTCTAAATTCTTAATGATAATTCCTGATTGAAACCACAGAAAATCAACTCGAAAATACTGTAATTCTACTCCCATTCACTCAACTGAAGTCAGTGCAGAATATAAAGGAATGTAATGGGTTATTTATTATTTATTTTATTATTTACTAACGGATTCTTGCAGATACTTTTTTGGGCGCTTGGAAACAGAAAGTGAGTTACTATTTACCCAAATGAATTGTAGGGCGATTTGGTTCTAAAATGATTTCATCAGACCAACCCATGAGAAATGCATGGTTGAATCAATGGAGGTAGGAAAAGAGTGGAGGGAGCATAAAGTTTTAAAATTTACTCACACTTTTGAGAAAGTTCTGTGGATTTTTTCCATACCAATATGGCCGACTTCGAAATAGTTGAATAGTTCGAAGTCGGCCATATTGGTATGGAAAAAATTCGCAGAACTCTCTCAAAAGTGTGTGACACTTTTTGTACAAGGGAAATATAGGATATGTTCCCTCCCCTTCTTTCACCTCCATGGTTAAATCCAGTTCTGTAAGAGTGACACATTGAATTTTGAAAGACATGATAAGAATACTTGGTAAAATTTCATTCAAAAGGTATTCATTTGATATGCAAATAATTCGACATGTTCTTAAATCGAAAGAGATGAAATCGATCGGTTGCACATGAAAAGATGTCATGTTAGGATTCCGTTTATGAAAATAATTTCGTAGAGGAGGGAATCCCCAAAGAGATGGATCATGAGAGAATTGAATAATATTATCAACAAAGAATCCCCAATTCTACATTAGGCGATGGTAGTTTGGTCCGAAGTGGAATTCGCAAATAGACACAATCATTTGGAATATTCGTTTTTCAATTTTCAAGGGAGAAAATGGACCGAGTTGAGGTAAAGAAATTAATTACAAACAAATTGCTTGAAGATTGATGCATAATTTTGTGAGGATCCTACAATTTGAGATGTGCAAATTGCAGTGCTGCTGATTGGGATCCAGTGCCGGTTTATCCACTGGGCGCTTGGCAGGGCTGCCCACCAGGGGCCTGGGGTCAAACGCAGCCCGTTAAAGTCCTAGATCCAAACAGATTTTTCAGTATCATGTCCGCCAGGGGGGCCCGAAAAAACATTTTACCGTCACTGTTGAGATCTTTCCCAGGAGAGAAAACTGTCCTGTCATAAATAGTTCATTGAAGAAATGAACCAAAAGGAGACTTGTAACTGATGAGGTTAGGTTCATATTAAGATAATAATAAATATAAGATAATATTACATTTATTCTCAAATGACGCTCGAAAAATGTATTGATTATTTCCACATGTTCATTTCAATTCTTGAATCTTATTCCAGACGAAACGAGAAATCTCGAATTTCGAGAGTCTCGTGAAAGCCTACAGATGAGTTTATATTCCATTCCTGAGCTGGATTTCCTAGAAGGGAATAGTCCTGAAGAAAGTCCTAGGCATGAAAAACATATAATATTTTCATATATGAATTATTTATTACTAAAGGCATATACAGTTTCTACATAGTTTTCCAAGACTTGAGACTTTGACCTTAAAAATCACTTGAAGTTTCATAGAATGGGGAATCCCCGAATGAAAAAAAACATGATGGTTGAAAACAATTCGCGCTATTTTTAATTAAAGGGGTAATTCCCCGGTTAGAATGTTGAACTGAAGGATTAGAATGTTTCTGCAATGTAGGAAAGGTAGGAAAGGCTTTAGCTAATTATGAATTATGGAAAAATTAGACAATCCCTGTTTCAGAGGGAACTATTGCATCATCATATCTTGATTCAATGAACTCCAAAAACATTCATAACGATGTGATAAATCCAAATTTAATTGACTAAACAACATAAAAGAAGGTTTTCCTGAATGTTGTGTCTACCGAAAATGATCTCAACTTAATTCGTTATTGTGAAGCAAACGTGAAAATGGGTAGGTACATATTTAGTTTCGTCTACAGGGTGGTCCGCGGGTAACTGTACATACATCGTTTGGAGGTGATAGATGATATCTGAGGAAGTCAGAAAACAACTCAGTGTCATTAAAATCTAATGAATAGTTTTCCGGAATAATGTTTTTCACAACAAATTTGAAATTTTCACTCTCATGCTTTCCAAATTTCGTAGTATGTTGTGTTATGTTATACTACATTTAGTTACTTTTAGAGGTATCAAGGAGATCATTTCAAATTAACAACGACATTCAAAAAAATAATTCCAATATCTCGAACAATAAATATCCGATCGAATTCAATTTGCAACACTTCTGTAAAATACAGACTTTAAAATCATTGCCGAATTTTATAGTAATCTGATCAATTGTCTGCAGAAAAACAATTTTGTCTCACTGAAATCAGAAAAATGTTGGAATTTAAAAAAAATTTACTAACGAGTAAATTTTCATGAATTTCTGCACAAAGCTGCCGTTGGTATACTGTTTTGGAAATTTCGAACTCATTTCTTGAGATATTGAGAGACCACGAAATTTCAAACGGATATACCGACTTTGCTCATTAAGGAACTCAACTAAGATATTCAGGCTCAAAACCTAACTTGGGAATTTCGAATCTCCATAATTCTATAACCAAATCGAATCAGTGTAATCATCAATTTGTATATTGCATCCTGGTGTCTTCAATTCTTCAAAAAAAATACCATTAACTGTAATTTTGATGAATAATTCTTCAGCATGAATGCTAGAATTCTATCGATTGAGATGATGGGATATCAATTCCACCTTGAATTCTAGGAGCTATCATTATTTCTTCAGGATATTGAAATGTCAATTACGTAACCATGAGATGGCAAAACTAAAAATTGACATGATATTCGAACTTGAAAATGGAAAAAATGCATCTCAAGATTCTTCCGTGACATATAAGCAAAAATCCTAAGATGATATATCGAATAGAACAAGAAATATAGGATAATACAGGGTGTCACGGGAGTAACTGTTCCTACATGTACATAATCTTAGCAGAGGTAGAGTAGGACTTGGAGGAAACGGATTGACAGTGAAAAATTAATTAAATAAACTTGAGATGTTGTTGACCTATATCAGGAAGAACAGAGGAAAATATTAATAGTTTTGTTATACCAGAATTTCACCTTGTATATTGAATTTAAGATTTTGTTTTCTTTCTCGAAAATGCTCAAACGCAGCTCCATTATTATATTTTCCTAGGTTCCGCTATGGAGCCCCTCAAAAGTCAATGCTTGTGCCAATAGGGAGACCTGGTATGTTCTGTTTAAGCTTTTTTTACTTATTCCTTGCGTCAGGTTAATTGTTCACCCATTAGCGAATGGTTGGCCGGTCCTCTGAAAACCGGAAAAACTATTTTCCGGCGAAGGGCTTGAACCCCAGATCTTAACATCATGGGACAGAGTCCCTAAAAGTGGACTACCGCCGCTATCAATCGAAGATACAACTTTGAACCCACAATTATTCGCCATGTTCGCTGCTTAGGAAAAATTCATTTGGAGCTAAGAATACTGTCCTGAAAGAAGCGGCAGAGCAAGCGGTCCAAGAGAATTTGAAAGAAAAAGAGTCATTTATCAGATATTGTTATTGATTAATCATTTCGAATATTCATAATAGAGTAATAATCACATTCATCACAAATTTTCAAAACTTCAATGTAATATACTATGCCAAGAAGAAGTCATTTCCCCGGAGATTCCTTAAGTAAATGCTTGATTTTATCTCTAGCTCGGCGTCATATTGTGCAAGTGAGATTATTCTTCATCTCACTCTCCATGCGCTATAGAATACCGAATATTTGTATCGTGTATTTTGTCTATGGTTTTGCCCGAGCTAGTTCCATTTCGCTCTCGGACCTCTCACTCCCTACCTTATCCCCATTCGATTCTCAGAAATGGATTCTTACGCCGTGCCCAGAGAGTTTTATATGTCTATGATTTCATTCTTCATATCCAACGTCACCTTACCTGCTTTCTCTCCTTCAGGTAACTTGGTATCAGCTTCATTGGAACACCCTCAATTCTATTATCTTCCAACTTCCGTATCCGTAGTAGTATCTTGTGGTCCACACAATCAGAGGTCTTCGAGAGATCAACGAATAATCCTGCTGGTATTTTGTCTTTCTCAAGTTCGAACACCGCTGTCACAGTACTTTTGACTTTTGTGAATTCGTGCTGACTGCTAGATAAGATGTTAAATTTTGGCTACCTCGGTAGCCTAGAGGATGAAAACATGTTCTAGGATGCTGAAGGCACCGTGGCATTTCCATCAAAGTTGGTTATAATATTATCTAGGCATGAAGCTGTAGATGTTCTTCTAGTGGGTTCGTTTGTAGTTGTCTTCATATTGAGGTAATCCAATATTTCAAGACATATTTTATATTCATTTGAATGAGATATAATATCTTTATTGAGGTCGCGTGTTATCATCAAATTGACATTTTCAGTAGGTAAGACATCCTTCTAACAATATGTAAATTTTCTCAAAGAATATATCGATGTTAGGAGAAATCCTAGGCCTGTAAATACACATTATGAGAAATTTGATACTATCAACAACTAGTTGAATAGCACATTATTCAAAGCAACCAACGATTCACAGTCTATCGAAATATTCTATACCTTTTTCGACATATATAGCGCATCCGCCATGTCTACCGTTCTCTCTGCGCTATGAAGAACCCGATATAAATCCTCCCGGTACATAGTTTTTTGGTTTTACCCCAATTTCCAATGTTCAGTAATACAGGCAATATTCACTTGATAATTATTCAGAAGTAGACGTAGTAGACTAGGGAATGATGTTCCAATAGCTTGTTTTGATATAAAAGGCATATCATTAGATTATCTATTGAGCTGTTTTCCCTATAGGTTTATAGTTTTTTTTCTACATACTCATCTGGTTAGTCGAGAGATCTGATGACGTTTTGTCAATTGTATTCCTATCGCCAGATTGAATTCAATATAGAAACTAGTTTCTATACTGTGCTGTGACTATTCGAATTATTGAGAAGCGATATGCCCTCTGGCGATAGAAATTCGAACCTTTCAAGCTATTAGTTTTCCGAATAGACGACTTCGGCCCAAGTTGCCAGCCCACAATTTTCTTCACAAATTTACTATCACTGGGGAACGGGAATTTCAGGACCAATTCGACATGATAAGGTTCGCGATATTTATAAATATCCGTGAAAGATGCCTCGGCTCCTCAAACAAGATAATTCCTTCTAAATATAGGATTTTGTTAAGATCATCTCTGATTGGCTGAAATTTAAGTTGGGATTTCTGATTTCATGTTAATTTATATAGGATATGTTCCGCAAATCAACTTGGTTATTTCGGTTGCCGGTTTTTCGTTCTGTAAATATGAAATATTCGGTTGGTTCCTGAAAAAAGGTTAATTAAGGAATTTGATTGATGAAAAAACGTTCTTTCTGTCACCAAAACGACAGTCAATGTTCTATGGTAACAAATCCATAGCATAGAACAATCTTTGTTCACTTTATGATCCATAGAACATAGAAGAGACAATAATCAACAATGGAAAAATTACTAGGCATGGTCTATGGATCATAAGGTAAATAAAGATTGTTCTATGCTATGGATATGTTACCATAAAACATTGATTGCCGTTCTGGTGCATAGAGTTAATATGTCTATGTTCTGGTGACAGGATTACTGCTTTTTCATCGATCAAATTCCGTGATTAAACTTTTTTTCAGGAACCATCCGAATTATTCATATTTACAGAACGGAAAACCGGCAAGCGAAATAACCAAGTTGATTTGCGGAACATATGCGTTATAAAGTTGACATCATTAACATGAAATCAGGAATCCTAACTGAAATTTCAGCCTAACAAAAAACTGTATTTGGAAGTGATTATCTTGTTTGAGGAGCCGAGGCATCTTTTACGGATATTTATAAATAACGCGAACCTCATCATGTCGAATTCGTCCTGAAATTCCCGTTCCCAAGTGATAGTAAATTTGTGAAGAAAATTGTGGGTTGGCAACTTGGGCGGAAGTCGTCTATTGCCCATTATTCTAACGTATTCTGCTCATTTTTATGGTGGGAATTAATTTGAGCAAATGCGCGCATACTGTTCGCGCACGCACGAATAGCGAGCGTGAATGCCCAGTGTCCGTGTAATTATGCTCGATGTTCGTGCGCGAACATTTGCTTGGATCAACATCCACCTTCAGAGTTCATTTTCGAACTTTTGTGTTGTTCTCTAAGTTGTAATTTTGGTATACCGAAAGTGTAATATGCATTAATCATTAATTCATGGCCAAGAAAAAGGATCATCTACTGCCTTGAGTTTTCATTTTTTCCAAAGCCAAATGAAAGAAAAGTTAATTTGGAAACATCATTTGGCAGGGAACTCGTCGCAGGGAACATTATTTTCATGAGGGTAAATAACAATGTATTCGTTTCAAAATAACTTCATATCCATATGTTTTCAGGTGTATAAAATTTTGATGAAGAATACTTCTCCTTCAGAGAAACAACCGAGTACTTCCACGCTACCTGCTTCACATATAACACTAAATCATTTTCAGAGTGAGTGATCTGATTGAAAAACTGACAAAACTAGATATACTGTTATAGTTGATAATAGCAAAACATTAATATAATGATAAAATTTGCTTTAACTATCTGTGACATTTTTCATTTGGTTTGTATCTTGAGCTGCTGTGATATGAAAATAAAATTATTTATATGTCTATCTGTTCCCTTTTTTTTCGAAATACGATGCAAAACGAACTGAAGCAGAAAAGCTGTCTTTTTATTTTATTGGTTCACTCATTTGTAAACAAGGAGAACATCAGTCTTATCATCCGACTGATTCCAGATTTACCACATAATTAATATGGCCTGCATTCAGCACTTCTTCACATTAATAAGAATCCTTGAATTAGTTAATCAGGCACCTATTTTTCCAGGAATTCAAGTAAACTTCGATATTCATTCATTTTGATCCACCAAGCAATAGATACTAAAATAACATCGGAATTATCCTCCAGGAATGATCTGAAGCATGATTTTATATCGTGATCCAAACGAAAAGTTCCTACTCAAGAATTCTGACATAAAATTATAATAATTTCTGCAAATATTTTAGCTCTGCTAAATGAATATTCGTTTTCCACTACATTTCCACGGCTTGTTCACATAAAACAACCAGCTAGGACAAGTTCCAAATTTAATTGTTAAGGCGCTGGCATCTTCACAGAAGTTCCCACTCTCTAAAAAAGTGACGGTGTGTGGGCACCCTAAAAATATTACCAGGATGGAAAAATAAATTTTCCACATATTGACGTCGGAAATGTAGCACAAGCTCCAGAGCATATAGAAAAATGTGTATCTTCATGGGTTATGTTAAAAGAAACTAATTCTATAATTCCACATATTTATTGAGTAGAAGCAATAATTGGTCATAAAGTAATTTTTTTGAATTTATAGCCCATATGAAATCCAGGTGATTGAATGTGGGATATGGTATTTTGAAGGTATCCAGCACATTTGGTAACTTATCAGCCAATATATCAATATCCTGAAACAAATTAAACATATAGTAGTATTATTCGACGAAACGATATTACAAATCATCGAAGAACCAGCAGTTATGAAGGCGATATCTGAGTTCAATGTGAACATAATAGTTGAGTTCCGATATTCCTGGCCAGTACTGCTCAGGCGACAGTTGACAGTCGATTTTACTGACACTGCTTTTGTAATGCTTCGTGTCAGTACGAAGCGTTTCGAAATTACTGATACTGGCCAGTACTGATTGGGAATATCAGAGCGCAACAAATATCATTCCACAAAACTTTAAGAAGCATAATTCATATCTGATTGATTCTTATCAAGGACACTTGACTTTTGAGCAATACGTGGTAATTCACTTACGTCCGTTTCACAAGGTTAATTGGTTTAAAGCTTCAACGATGAAGTTTAGTACGAGATGAATGTTTATTACTGTTCTGTAAACTTGACAGTATTTTATTTCCACAATGTGACATACGTCTCAGTAGTTATATGTGCTATTTTTTCGGTTTTGTAGTTTTTTTGTCGTTGGGGTCATGCGAAAAGCTCTTTCTGGTTACAAAGCGGAATTAGGAAAAACAAGGGAATCTGAAGAAAATGCAGAGGAACATGGAGCACTATCAAATTCCTCCTTTTATGTCCAAGGAGATTCTATAAATTTCGAAAGATCTTCGATGATGTGTTTCAAGGAGATAGTATTATCTAGTAGTTCTCTATTCAAACATCCCTTATATTATTTCCCTGAACTCGAAGATCCAGGTATATTTGAAGCATTCAGATATGAACCTCCCCTTGAAATTGATAACGACGTTGGTAAAGAAAGTTATGTAAGAATATGCAAACAATTGAATGTGATTCCTCTGAGAAGAGTGCTAGAATCTTTGGATACTGAACTTCTAGATTTAAGATATTATGGTCTGCGGCATAACGAACTGAGGGCAATCTTCCACGTTCTTGAGTTGAATGCTTACGTGAAGATACTTCTACTTCAAGAATCTTGGATGGAAGAAGAAAGCGTACACTTACTGAGTAACATGCTATCACACAATGAAACTATAGAAACTCTGGATCTCAAACAATGTGAAATTGGGGCTAAGGGTGCTCAAACTTTGAATGAGGGTCTGCAGTCCAGTTTAACATTACAAGAACTGAACCTAAGTAACAATTCTATTGGCGATAAGGGGCTCCGCTTTCTGAGATCGACATTCAGAAACAACGAGTCGTTGAAAAAAATCAATTTAGGACATAACAATTTAACTTCGGCATCTGCTGTTGTACTTCAAAATTTCTTCATAAATCATGATGTTATCGAAGATGTCAATTTGGAGTGGAATATTTTAGGTGATGATGAAGGCTTTAAAAAAATAGCTACAGGATTGAAAGCGAATGCAAACATCAAGGCACTCAATCTATCGTGGAACGGTTTAGAATCTATTGTGGTGGCTAAGGAACTCGGAAGGTACATTCGTGAATCTCAGATATTGGAATTCCTAGACTTGAGTAATAATGGATTTAAAGGAATCCCAGCAGCGATATTGAAAGCAGGAATAGGTGCAAGTACCTCTTTAAAATGTGCCAGGTTGGGAAATAATCCTATGAACGTGGAGGAAGTTGCCGCGTTCGGATTAATGCTTCTGCAAAGTGAGACGCTAGAAACACTGGACATGGAGAATTTATATATTCATAAGTCCTTCAAAGTAAACCTGAAAAAACTGAAGAACGCAGGAAAAACATTTATATATGGTGGGGTACTAGGAGACTTCAGAGTCAAAGGACCTAAATTACGTGAAGTTCTACTCAAAAGGTGTCATTATCTTGGACTAGCACCGAAAAAAGCTAAAGCAAAACGCGACTTTGGCCATATAGCTTTAACATTCCCCGAAGAAATTATGGGAAAGGCAGATTTCGAACATTTCATCAGAAAGAAGAAGAAGGGTAGAATGTATGATCCTGACTTACTAGCTGAATTGAGAAAGTCATTTTCTATTCAGAAAACCAAGGTGAACACCAAGCTACTTTTATCCGAATATATGAGGATGTATCCTGACACTGTATTACCACCACCAAAACCGAAAAAAGAGAAGAAGGGCAAAAAGGGGAAAACACCACTTACTTCAACCACTGCCACATCTATAGAATCTACTATACCGGATCAAGTCGAAGCATCTGTCGACTCTGCAAGAATAGAAACCCCGATAGTGCAGGTAGACCAGGTAAAATCTGAATCTGAGGTTCGAAAGGGGGGCTCCATAATGGAAAACATAGATTCTGAAGGGAACAAAATAGAACGGCAAGGCAGTAAGATACTCGAAACCAAAAGTAGTGTTAAGATATTCGAAAAGATCGAAGTGTTCGAAGAGAAATGATGAATCAATATGTATTTTTGGATACTGTATCAGTGAATTCACATAATCGTATTGCTGCTGAGAATTCCCTCGAGTAAATGCTGCAAAAAATTACATTTGTGTACTCTTATGATTATTCTTTTGGTGTGTTCTTAGATTTGATTCAATTATATCTCGCGGTAGATTTGCATAAGTGAATGAGCCCCTATTGAATGGGGGTTTTTCCTTCAAACGAAAATGCAGTAATTTTCATGAAAAACCTTCAGAACATCACATTTCAAACATACAATTTCAATATTATATTTTTAAAAAAATGTTTGATCACCTAAAACTGAAAAATAAAAATGGGGATTTTCATTTAAAGGGATTTGTCTTGAGTGCACGATATGGCAACGTCGAATTCAGCTGTCTCAGAAAGAAAAGGACGTCAAATGTATTACTTCGCTTAGGAAAACAGAGATAGCTATACTTCGATCTTGTAAGAGAAGAAGACAACGACCAAGCAATAGAAAAAGAAGAGCACAGACTGTCATACTGTCATATTACTGACAAATCGCAGACGGAAATTGTTTGGTTGTATTGACAAAGAAGACGTGTGTACCACAGAATAGGAATAAATATTTCATTATTCTATAGCAGACAAAGCTATTCTACTAAACACCGTTGTCACTTCGTGCATGCCTGGCAAATCCCAAACCCCAATTTTGAAATCTGATTTTGAATACTTTCTGAAGGTAATTTGGGAAAATGATGAATCAAATCCATAATAATTATGTTCATATTTGCATTCGCAGTCATAACCTAAATTCAGGAAAAACCCCCATTGGAGGTCTTATGTTATCAATAGAGCTTGAGTTTTGATATGCGTATTTTATGAGAATACTATAGCGCGCCCCTATCTCGGCACTTTTTTTATCGTAAATACCTAAGGTGAGTACCGGTCCACAATGGGTGCACTCCTTAGGACGTGAAAAATTCATTTGACTTGAATGTTTCTGCTGAATTTAAGCGCAATCTGACGAACAGTTTCCGAAATGATTTTTCCGACAGAAATTTTCAAATATTTTCCAACTGAACGATATTCATGGATAAACGATAGAAAGTTGGAATTTTACAGGAATTTGGGTGGAATACGATATCATTCATGTTGCCAAAAATGAACTGCAAGGCAACATCTAGTAATAACAACCTCACAAATAATCTTTGAAGAGGAGAAATAGATAAGTAATTGGGTACTTTTTTCTGAATACCTATTTATTGTACATTAATATCTATAATTCATAATGAAATGTGAGCTAGTAATCAAAAAAATATTTATTACCTGAGATAAATTAATGCTAACATATACTCCATTCTTTTTAAAAAGTCAATTGGTAGGCCTTGAAATAGGTCTATCAAGTTTCGGTAACAAGAACTAGGCTTGGTTGGCACTAGCATTGAGTATTAAACACATAATATTAAATAATAAATGAAAACAAAGGTCTGCTCTACTCGAAAAGATTTAATTCCTTAAAAGTTGCAATGCATTTCGGCAAGGTCACTTGCCATCATCAGGCATTCAAAATATACATTAACGTCAACAACGATGATAAAATTGCAAATAAAATAAAATTTTGCAATGCATTTCGGCAAGGTCACTTGCCATCATCAGGCATTCAAAATATACATTAACGTCAACAACGATGATAAAATTGCAAATAAAATAAAATTTTGCAATTTTATCATCGTTGTTGACGTTAATGTATATTTTGAATGCCTGATGATGGCAAGTGACCTTGCCGAAATGCATTGCAACTTTTAAGGAATTAAATCTTTTCGAGTGGAGCAGACCTTTGTTTTCATTTATTATTTTTTATCTATCCAACTCCACCAATGGACAACTATCAGAACATAATATTAATGTGTTTAATACTCAATGGCACTAGTGAAATCTTGTCGGTCAAAATAATTCGACGTTATCACATTTTCATTCATGAATTTATGGTGTGGTTTAGTAACATACGTAATTACTACTACTTGGGTGTAGAACAGACAACACCGCTTAGTTATCTGTCAGTAAAAAAATTAAACAGAGTGAAATGTGTCAAACTGACACAGACCTGAATTCATAAGTGAATGAAGTAGGTATTTGGTTTCCGTCATAGATATAGATTGAATTAATCGGATTCAAGTTCAACCCTTTTCTAAATTGCTCTAACATGATCCACATAGGAATTTTATATGAAACTTACGTCTTTGGTAACTAGGTAATCCCCATCTGAGTAATGCAGCGTAATAGGGTGGTCAACTTTCGATAAATTATAGGAAGGGGGTTGTTCACTTTGGTAATGTAACAAGTTTATTGTTTTGTTATGAAAGTCCATAGCTGCGAAGGTACCTGTGAAAAAATTTTGAAAGTTATAAAAGTTATGTGCTTTTGTGCTCATGTTCAAATTTGTTGCCGAACGCACCTTCACTTCCTGATGGAAATATTTGACGATCTTCAGCTAATATTATCCTCACGAAATTCTGCATAAAGTTTGAAATTGTACATTTTCAATCAAGTACGTGACTTAAATTCGATACAATCTGTATTTTGGGAAATATTTCAGTAAAATCAAATTTTGAATGGGTTTATACGGGATCGTTGGGTGAATTCTACCGACTCACGAATTCGGTCTTCGTAATCAAGTTAAAACTCTACTCTAAAATTTGAAGTTCTCAAGTTATTGTGTTCAGATTATCCGTGATTCAACCAATGATTCCGTAGACATGCCCATTCCAACTTTTAGTTTCTTAATATTTCCAAAAGATTATCTCGGATTAAAATCCAGTACCTGATTCATCATGCAGAATTTCGTGAGTTACATACGATAAGATCGTAGAATAAAGAATATTCGAAAAAAAGTATTATTTTTTTCTCAAATTGTTCTGATCACACACGAATAGTGGCACATCTGCATTTCCAAACTAATAATTTTGCCATGATTGGATCAGTATTCTAAGAGTTATTCCGGAACTATCCCCGATAGCGGGGAAAAAACGCTGCAAATTTTACACAAAGGTTTATTATTTTCCCAGCTTAATGTGCAAATTCTTCAGCGATATTTATCACAATTTCATCGTCGCGAGTACCACAAGTGAGAAGTTTGACAGTGGAATAAAACAATTTTTAAGCTTGTCCGCCAATATCGACTAGTAAATATTATAGCGGTATTCGAAGTTTTTCTGAGGAGAATTCTGAAATGCGAGCAGCCGTATCAAGCCTCTTGCATTTCGGAATATTCATTCAGAATACTGCGATATTTGCGAGCAATCTCTTAAAATGTTCAATTTCATTTCTTATTTCAATTCCTTTCTAGCCGGAAAATTGAAGCTTTCCAAAATTGGATCATAGAACTAAATCAGGTGGATTATCGGCTCCTACCTTAGTCCAAGGCTCCTACCCCTAGTATTAAATTTTCGACAATTGATGAGTTTTCCGGTTTGTTATTGATTTTTTCGCATCTATCCTCCAATTTGTTTCATCATATACATGTACATTATCTTTTATATTCATATTTCAAACTTTCAGTACGAAAAATATTGTTCACGAACTCATCTTTCATTTCTACTATTCCTTTGGCTATTTTATCGAAAACCCCTACCTACAGAAGAATAAAATTTGACAACGGATTTTATCTAAGGGTGTCCAATCTGATCGTTCGAGACCATTTTCGGCTCAAAATTCGAAAATTTTTGGCATTTGGAAAAAATGATAATGCCTACTCCTAAGGGGAATTTCGAGTAGTTATTCTTACCTGTTGTGTATAATTGGTATAAATTGACAGCCATACAAAGGGAAGTGCCAGCTGGGTAATACTTCGAAAAACTTGGAATTAGTGTCTGGAATAAAAAGAATTATAAGCATTGTTTTTTTCAGTTTGTGGTGCTACCTTACCGCATTGAACTGATCGTAATCAACTCCTACAAAATTCAAAATGAACATAAGGCATAGCTTTTGGAAATATGTCCCGTCATGGCAGAAGTACTCAATCAGTCTTGAAAAATATTTTCTTCTTGGAAAAACTTCATGGATGTTCTTGGACTGCACCGATTGCTGAAGTAGACTAAAGTTAGAAGAAAACATTTAAAGAAAATTGCTGAATTATGCGCTGAATAGAATGTATTGAAAAAAATTGAAATGCAAGATGAAGCATATGCTTCGAGATTCATATGGTGTAGGGTTTCAGCAGACTTCTTGTAACGAATTTCTCAGTGAAATATCCACACAAGAATATATTCACATCTCTGAATTTTGCTTCAATAATAAAATAACTCAGCTTCCTGAAATTACTTAAAGTTACCCAAAAAAGGCTTGAAAGTTCAAAAACGCACGGTCCTAAATTATCAAAATTACAAGAAAAAAATATTACTCTAGTAGCCTTTTTTTGCTGCAATCGGCCCTCGAAAGCGGAAAATCATTGGAACATGATTAGGGTTATTTTTCTCCTATCCGTCATTCTTATGGTAAATCAAACTTTAAAATGTGATTATAGAGCAATTTTAATTATTGTAAAATCATTGTAGCTCATGATATTGCGCGCATGTTCCAGGGGAACAGCGTGCTATCGTTTTGTCCAAAGATCTGTAATTTTCGATGATTGAGCCGAAAATGGTCTTAAGCGACTAGGTTGGACTCACTGATGACGAATCCAGTGTCAAAATCGATTCTGTCCGGCCGGCCGGCCAGCCGTCACCACGATTACGAGCGTACGGGGGATTTCATTAACTTGAAAATTTCAGGAAGGGTTGCATTTCAAAATACAAAGGTCAAGTTCGTTAATGGGCCGATTCGGCCAAACATTTACGGAGTTATAGCCATTGAAATTTTGAGGTTAGTTTCCTCATATTTCAGAAACTACTGAAGCGATTGGATTGAAACATGGCAGTTAGTTGGAACATAATGACGCGCAACCTTGAGCGAAATTTTGTTGAAATCGTATGGTTACTCAATATAAAAAAAATTTTTGAAATTTTTTTTTCTGAAACTATCGTTCAGATTCGATTTCAGTTTTACCTTGAACCTCATATTTCACAGCAGTGTACCAAATTTCAATTCGATACGGCTATTAGTTCTGGAGATATTGGGAAAAAATATGTAGAATTTCGTGGTTTTTTTCTCGACATCGTTGTGTTTTTCGGTATAACTCAAGAAATACTGTTTCAACCGTGATGAAACCTAGCAGCTAGTTTGAAGATGCTGAGGGACAAGATTGTGCAACATTTAGTGATGATTGTGTCATTAGAACAATTTGAAAAGAAAATTCAAATTTTTTTTTCAAATATTTAATACTCTGTAATCCACTCATCATATTATTCTCACTAAATTCTGTATGAACCTTCAAAGTGTCATTTTAAGTACAGGATTTCAATTCGATTTAATCTGTGTTTTTGGAAATATTTGGAAAATAAAATTTTGAATGGGTCTGCGGAATCATTGGGTGGATATTACCCATTCACGAATTCGGCCTTCGTAATCAAGGTCCAAGCCTTCTCTACAAATATTGAGTTTCTAAGTTGTTTCTTTCGGAAGTTATTGTGTTTACGGTCCGGCCGTTAGGCAAGATTGCAAAAAAGTGCCAAGTACCATGGATATCATACCAGAAATGCACCCTATCACAGGGTATCACCATACCAAATAAGTGTCAACCATGAGGCGATATTGATTTACAACTGTATACCAGATCACTTAAAGACAATGAAGAAAAGTTAAAATAAAGACTAACTTAGGCATATTCTCATCAAAAAAGCCTATTACAGTAAGGAAGAATTCTGGAAATGTAAATTCACTAACTTATAATGTTCGTCTATATTGTTAGAGACATTAACTGTTTATATACCTTTTTATTTATACTCTTAAATATTTATTTGGACACCCCATGTGATATCTGATGGGATATAATATTCATATGTCACAATTTAGCAACTGAATAAATTTTCATAATTATTAAAATCGTCCGAGGATGCAATCAAGAAGCACCGAGTATGCAATCGTATTTGGAAAGTATTACAATAAACACAGTTAACCAGAGCTACCCATGCCACTTTGAATGAAAGCTGTAACATAAACTCACTTCGATGAAAGGGAACATGGAGAATACTAGTTTATGGAACATTTTTGGTTGGTGAGTCACATAGGCTATTGGTGCCAAGGCCAAGTGAAGAAGTATCTTCTTGTTGTATTCTGGTCTTAAGGAACATAGTATCAAGGCTATCGTCGATCCGATTGAGTGACCCATATAGAAGAGACTTTCTTGTCCACTCTTGTCAATAATATAGTCGATGGTAGCAGGCAGGTCGTAGTAACCGATTTCATGTAATCTGTAACAAGGAAATGTTCTCAGTTCAACTCAAAGGTATCGGAATAATTAAGTAGGTAATTAAAAGTAGATTTGGTTTTACGTTCTAAACTATTACAATGAAGTTCAGAGTTTATATACGATACCAGACGGCTAATGGTCAACATAATTAGTTCCTAAAGAAGAATTTCGAGACCCGATATTCTTAGAGTAGGCTTGGAGCTAAATTATGAAACCGAATTCTTGAACGGGTGGAATCCATCTGATGATCACTCAGACATATCCCCATCAAAATTTATTCCCCCAATGTAAACTTCCGATAATACAGTATTGTACTCGAATCTAGAATTTGATAGAAAAATATCGACTTGATAATTCATGAATTTCGCTAACCGAATTTTATAAGAATATCCCAATATTGTTGGATATCTTCATTGGACTGGTCGAATAATAGGCGACAGCTCTGGCTACTCTGGCGACGAAATGCAGATGGGAGACATATGTTGGAGTTGGAAAATTATTTTTAAAATGGTCTGAAGACGTTTGATTTAACATAAAAAATGATTTGAATAAGGGAAGACATATTTTTGCCGAACTTTCAGGTCTGTAGTCAGAAATTGATTTGTTTTGAGAAAATTTCCATACAACATTCAGAAAAAACACTCCCAGAATAATATTCAACTTACTTGAAGTTGAAAACTATTGTTCTCTGGTTCGATGTTTTATACGGATAGGCTACCCATCCAGGTAGTGAAGCTTTCTGCTCCTGTTTCATGTCCGTATTTAAACAATTCTCCTATCTTCTGAATTCTTGCCTTTATTATTAAATGTTTATGAATCTTTTTTCCATCATACAAAAACAATAAATAAAAATTTTTCTGTTACTTACAGCTAGTGTTACCTACCCGAAGCTCCAATATGATGAACTGGAATCTGGATCCATCGTCGTATGTTTCCTGGAGTATGCATTACCCCTCATATTCCCCAACCATACATCGTAACCAGCATCTGATAGTAAAAAGGCTGAAAAAAAAAACATCTTTAATTGGCTGCCCTAGAATTCCTATCATGTTAGATTCTAAATGAAATAATGGACCAGAGAGTATGGTTGATGCTAATAGCGAAACTAAATTTAATGAAGATCAGCAAATATCCCACCAGGGTCTGAGCTGATAATATCACACAATACAGGGTTGCGTTGCTTGAACCTGCCTCTTTCTAGATACTTCGGATTATGACATAACGAGTGTCCATTGTTATGGACTTGGAGCTCCCAGTCATCCCGGTTACTGTTCTTGAGTAAGTGCTTTAAGATTTTCGATTGCTGAGTGATCACTTGAACTAATAGACATAGAGGCTTTACATATATTCACAGATACTGCGCAACAATTCCTCAAAATTGGGTCACTCTAGAAATAGACATACCTAAGTTCCCCCCATAGATCTTTTCCAATTAACCTAAGGGGGAGTTCGTTTAGTCTCTGTCTCATAGTTACTGACTTAGTTTACAGTTATGAAGGAAATGCACAGTCTATGTCCCTATGTATATTGCTTGGGTCTGATGTAAATAACATGTGGTGCTCCTCAGCTTCTTCAAAATCGTCCGTTTCAGCGCATTTCCCGCAGTTGCCGTCAGAGTGAGTTTTTTCATTTTTATTGTCCCTTGCAACAGTTCTATAACCACAGATAATGCAGTTCTTACTTTCACTGTACTGTAAAGCAAGCAGCTAACATGGGGAAGGATACGCACAAACACCCCATGTATTATTTACATCATCCGTTGCAACATGAACTAGCCTTCAAGGCCGGTTTCACAGAACTTTGATTGCCTTATCAAGGGCTTGATTGCCAATCAATAAAAATTCTGTGATCAATTTCACTTCATTTTCAACCATACTATCAAATTAAGACTCAATTCTACGAGTTGATCTGCCGTTTAAAGCCTCGTGAAATCAACTGGTAGCTTCCGAACACGGCAAATGAATGTCGGTCATGAAAACCGGTTTCCCTCATTTGGAGGGGATGTGCTGATATTTTAGATGGCCTCAGTAAAATTATTTTTCAAGAGCACCGCCATCAATGACCCATTGATGGCGGTGGTCTTAATTCACAGAAATCCTTCATGATATACGGGGCTTAATTTTGCTGATGAGTCAACAGGACATCGGAACAGGTCCAGGGTTACCCTCCATCATCAGTGTAGATCACGGTGAGATATTTGTTAGTGTTTCAATTGAGATACAATCATGTTTATTCAATCCATAATACAAATAAGTACATGGGATTCATTTGTTATGTTAATAATTGTGTGGGCCATGAAATGATGATCTGTGTCACCCTAACTCAATTATACTCAGTGAGATTAGAATTGTAACATCCAGAATGAATAGTGAACTTAATTTCCATAAATGTGAAAATGACATGAAGAAATGAATCATTCTCAGAAAATTTCATTAATAAAATAATAATATGTTTGTCAACCCCTCAGCAGCTGAATATACTCTTGTATAACTCATTCCAAGCAACTCGAACTTCGTTAAAAAGCTTCACCAGAGTTTGTGGGAATTGGACAGTTACATCCCCATCATATCCCACACATGTACAAAAACGTTAACTTATCATATTTATCATAAATCAATTTCACGCGATGGACCAAAATGTTTCTGGTTATTCTTGGTTAACCGTATTAGTTATGTTTCGTAAGGATAATATATTAATTTATTAAGTGTAAAATATATAAACATGAATAACAGTATGTCTGGTACTAGTACCAGGCATTTTAAGCATATTATCCTTAACCAACTTTAACAAAATTAAAATTCGCTATAATTTCAACTTATCATTATCATTCATATACTTTTCTGAAATAAAATATCTAACATTTAGACAAAATAAATCTACTTTTCTGCTCACTAACATAACCCGTCCATTTCGTCATCCTTCCCTTTTCATTTCCATTCCGTCCATCATCGCAGCTGTATGATTTCGATAGTGTTGGCTGATTCGAAAATGGACACACAATAAGAAATCCTTTCAGGAAAACGACAAAAAAGTTTGAGGCTTATTCATTATTACCTACTTTCTTTTTAGTCGAATGGAGGAAGTTCACATATGACGATAAAGTTTATTCGCGCAGAATCGTCCAACGATTCAAATTTCAAACAGTAGCCGTCCATACTTCTGTTCCATGTTCTTTTTTATATCAACCTATTCCCTGTCGTCTTCTTCCTCCACTCCTGTAGTTTTTCACCGATTCTATTATATATGTTCCAAGCAGCAATGGCCCCAAGCAGGACCCTGGAGGATATCACTGGAAGATCTCTATTCCTGATGATACCAATACCCAGCAAATCTTCAGCTGACGTGTTGGACCATACACCTCTCCAGTTGAGCGTGATAACGTGGGTAAATATTATTTGCAACCCATATTTAGATTTAATTTCATTATCAAGTGAAGTGTTGTGTTTAAAATAGTTGATCTCATTTCTATTTAGTTGATTAGCAGATTAACCTGATCTCCAATGACCTGTGTAACGGTCAAGAAGCTGGTGGTCCCAAGCGTTGCAACGATGCTGGTTCATTTTCCAAATGCTAGGCTTTGTTTTCTAGGCTTCATGCAAAGCAGTTGGATGCTGCATTGTGGGATCCAATTCTAACTCCATGTTATCTATGGCATACCTGAATGACGTGATTATTAGTTTCAGGTACACCACATCCAGCAAGGTCCATCACCTGGTCTTCCTCTTGATGTTCGTGCCGCAGACGGAAGTGCCTCGATTCTAGCCTTATTGCAATTGACGGAGTTTGTCCCAGAAAGGAACTTTGTAGGAGAGCCAACCCATCCGTGCTGGCCTATCACAACAGTCGAATATTCCAGCGGAACACCGTCAATAGAGCTGTACAACTTCTCGGACAACGTATTGTCAAGAACTTTTGAGGATAAACATAAGGTAGGTTACCGTATTATTTGACAACAGATATTGGTTCTTTCTGAGCCTTTCTGAAGTTTTCAGGCGCTGGAACGGAGCCAACCACCGAAGGGATGGAGCCCCAAGCACTCCCTTCTAGATGTTAGTATGGCAGTATGCGTTAGGACAGTCTTTTGGAAGATGGAGCCAGCTGCGGATATTCTTCCTCATTATTCTGTTCAGTTTCTTCAGATGGCTAAACTGGACTTGTCCATGTACTAGATTATACATGATGCCAGGTATCACAATCGATCTTGCTGCCCACAGACGTTGTTGGGGCTTCAATGGGTCCCTGGATAATTAATCCAGCTGCAAGATGCCACTCTCATCACAACATCTCACGCCATCGACACCGAACGCAACGCCCAGGTAAGTACACTCAGAGGATCTTGTCAAGGTTGGTATGCAGATATGATTTATTTTGAGAGTACTGGAGGATAAATAACAGTATTTTCTATTTAGGTCCGTTCTGAATTGGCCTCTGAACCACATTCCTTGAGGAAGTCCACCACTCTATCGATGAAGCTCTGCAATCTTTCCTTGGTAGACGAGATCATCTGCAAAGGCCAGTATAATCAATTTGATGCCATCGATATCAACTCCTATTCCAAGAAGATTATGGGGGAAAGGGGATCACCCTGCCTCAAACCACATGTTGGGTGAATAGGATCTGACTGCCAATCACCATGTTTTAGCACTATAGTTCCCTCCTCATAGTTGTTGCGGATGTAAGTAATCATGAGCAGTGCAATATCTTTTAAACGTGAGGCAGAAATCAGAGCTGGAAAACGAGATGGAATCAAATGCCTTAGCCATATCCAGCACCGCCATGAATATCTTTCCGTGATGGTATTTGATAGCCATGAACAACGTTCTAGACTCAACCCTCTGTATTCCGAAAGGCCCTCTGCCTTGCATCTAGAGGGATGATCTTCATCCGGTTAGCCAGGACATTGTGAATTACACAATTACGGTTTACATTGAAATTTGACGGAATGAACTGGTTTCTTCGGCACCTTTCTTCTTGGGCAGTAATGCTGCACGGGATCGACACCGTGCTTCTGGTAGTTTTTCCAGCCACATTAAGATGTTGAAAATACGTGCCAAGATATCGCTCTGCTCCGTGTTTCTGCAGGTACTGCGGCTGGGCCAGTGGTTGTCTTCTTCTTGTAGTCAAAACAATTAATTACCGTCTTTGTCGCGTAAATGCATTGGTTATACATGCATGGTTAACGTTTATATGTCCAATGTGGCGCATACTTTCTGGACTAATTCTTTATATTTTTCTGACTATACAATCCTCACGAAATTTTACATAGATGAATATAAACATCGGCATTCGACTGGATTATTAGTTTGCGATGTTGTGGAAGAAACAACAGAACTCCGACACTGTTGGCAGTTTTTGCCACACCTACCAAAGAACTTCAACACTAGATGTCTTCTCTTTCCGATATTATAGTATTCATGACCAGAAGGACATTATTGAACCTAACCACGAATTCTTTATCAGCGAGCCAAATTAGTTATTCAAAACCATTTTCTTCTCAAAGTTCAGACATTTCTATAAAAAAATAAAATAAAATAATGTCTACAAGAGGTAAACTCGCAGTTCCGTTGTCATCCACTGTCTTTCATTGCTATCACATTCTTCAAATATATAACTGCTCACGTTTTCAGCCATCTCAGCAAATTTATATTTCTCGCTGTTTTGATTGGCCGTTCAAACAACTCCAGAGCTGGGTTAAGACAACAACATTTTGGATACAGTTGGGATCTTTCAGAACTTTTATGACGTCATGAAACCTAAACCGATATCGCTTGAATGAAATGGTTTAGACCAAATTGGATCGGTTTCAACCACACTATTTTGGTTACTCGCTTGAAATTGATTAAAGCATTGTATAACACAACGATCATAGCATGCTTCGAATATATCATTTTGTTCGCTTCTGGATGTAACGCTTCGAATATCCCTGAAGTGTATATTTACCTTCTTTAAAAAATAAGAAAACAGTTCATGAGAATGCTGAGTTGAGCTTTAATACATATAATGATGTTTCCGAGAATCTACCTATGATTTTTTTTAATTACTTTGCACTTACGAAGATCTTTTTCGGGTCCCCTGAGGAACCAATTATCTGATGCACCAAGAAGGCCGTGCTGTATCAAAACTGCAGGTGTAGTGCCATTCCTTAAGTTCCTTCTTTTCGCTCGGATTTTATGAAGAACTAGTATGTTTCCTGTTTCTGATACTACTTCGTGTTCCGTCAATTTGTACCCAAAATTCATCACCATCTTTTGCTGAAAACGAAAAAGATACTATGAGTTTATTTCGCCAGATTCTATTTGAAAAAATATTGAATGCATTTAGTGTTCCTTCAGTTAAGATGGACATCATTTGATGCTGAATTGTTTGGATGACGAATCATTAGTTTGTGTTCATGGAGTTCGATTCTCTATTTAGCGGATTACAAAATTCCGCGAAAATATTCGGGACAGTTCTTTACATGTGATGATAAAGCTACCTACTCTTTGTGCGAGGGAGAAACTCAAATACCCTTTAACCCCCTTAACCAAATTTCAATGAGAGAGTTCGGTCCAAGTTAATAACCCAAAAGCTTTGAAAAACTTTCAATAGGAAAATTTCAAAGACTATTGCCTCCGGCATAATTTCTATCAATCAGAAACGTGCAATTATGAATTACAAATAGTTTCTACGTGGAAAAACTGTATGGCAGGAGCTGTCAGCAGTTTATTCGAGTTTACCCGCGGCAGAACTTGACAGTTGTTGTCACCGAAAAAAACAATACCAAAATTGCAATTAATATTTTAATTGTACCATAAGTAATTAAGTTTGTAGTATTTTTGATGAAATAAATAAGGTACCTGTTTTTCAGTTTTCGAATTAATGCCTATACATATAATGTATGCAGAATAATCTGTTACTCATGAAATAGTTTTGTCAAATACCATTCGGGCATTTAATTTTTCCTGTGAAAAAAATCGAAAAAACACATTGCAAAGTAATATTTTTTAACAAAAACCATTCGTGCAGGTACAAAAATCCTCGTCTTCGACTCGAATTTTTGTTGCCACCAGCACTCATGCTTCTTGTTAAAATATTACTTAGCAACGTGTTTTTTCGATTTTCTTCGGAAAAATTAGATGCCCTTATTATGATATTACTTACGAAAATTTTGAATAATAAGATTTGGGTTACTCATAAATATCCGTAACCTGCACTTCGATTCTTTCAACAAAGTAGGTTATCACATCCAAATATCGATAAATCTAAAGACCATGCCGATTGGCTGAAAGTTGTGTCGGAGCTCCTGAATACTTGTCTTTGAATAAAGAACAAAAGGAAGGAGCATAACGCTTTTCTACTTCGTATGAAAGTGGGACATAGGCGCCCATATTGAACCTCCAAGTATGACTCATGTTAGTTCGTTTCTTCAGACAAAGAAGTCTCGGAACAAGTTGTTCTCTCTTCAAAGTGAAAGGAAAGTCGGCCATATGCAACATCCATCCCGGACCCACTTTGTGAGGCATTATGCTCCTTCCTTATGTTTTTTATTCAGAGTTACTTGTCAATAATATCAATGTAGTTTATACAGAATATGTTTCGAACATCAGTTAGGATATTTCGCTAATTTATCAGTTTTTCATTCCTTGAATATGAAATGTTAGGTTGGTTCCTGAATGAGAGTTGTTTAAGGAACTTGGTTGCAGAAATTGGTATCTCCGAGGAAGAAACAAACCAATAGGTGACAGAGAGAAATATGAGATTTGCCAATTCCTTTTTTTTTTCGAGGGATAAAATCATAAACATAGAGACATGGACTGCACAATACTATCAACAAATTCGTGACCCTTAAGAAGAGCAGACCTATCTGCCCTCATAAATATTTTACAATCTACTCGTGGGAGAATTCGTTTCATCTCTCTCACATCATTACCAATTTTCGTTCACAATTTTCGAAGAAAAGCACTGTCCATGTGTATATGTCTATGGGTTGAAAGCGTTGCTTTCTTTTTCTGGAACCACTTATCGTCCACAGATGTGAAGAAGACGCTCAGTATATGTCTCCCTATCTATATGCTCATATCGTAAGGAATCACATATGGGATATCATAAGTATTATTTCATTGTAAATTTGAGAAAATATCCCTGAGGAAACGAAGAAAAAATCACGAAATAATAAATGCATGCTTTTATTCCATTCCCCCTTTTTGATATGTACCATCAAGAAATGGGTCGTGTTCATAGTTTATTCTGGACGTTATTCTAACTTTTTTTTCCAATATGACCAGACCATTTGGGCAAAAATCCCTCAGAACAAGCGTACTAGAATAATCAAATCTTCTTATTTTCCATCTCAATTTTTATGCCTCTGCATATATACTAACTGACAAAGAAACTGCAACAACCAAAAAAGCTGTTTAAATTTAAATTTTTTTTGGTAAACATAGATAGTATAGCAAGAAGTAAATGATTAAAATTTGGAGAAAAAAATTTCGAATGTTTTTTCAAGTTAACATTTTTTGTCACTTAAATGTTGTAGTTGTTTTTTGCAAATTTTTTGAATTTTACAACAAACCAGCTGTTCGAGGAGATCCAAAGTCGATGTTAAGTTGTTGTTAAAATGCCTAGAGCACGTGTACGTGGAATTCATCGCCAGCTAAGTGAATTTGAAAGAGGTCGAATTATTGGTCTACGGGGGGCGGGGTTGGCATTTCGAGAATAAGCTAACCGTACGAATAGAAATCCAACTACTATTATGAGATGTTGTCAAACGTGGTTCGATAATGCCCAAAATCGAAGAAGAGTAGGCACCGGACATCGAAGGGGCACAAACGAAGTTCAAGATAGACGTCTACGACTTTTGGCCTCAAGATACCGATTTGCGACAGCCCGATCTTTGGCTGATGAATGGTCAGGAGAACAAGGCCATTCTGTAACTGTCCGAACGGTTTATCGCCGTATAAGGGCTTTTGGACTGCAGCATTATCGACCCCATCTTGTGTTATCTCATACGGTTGAGTATAGCCGGCAAAGATTACAGTGGTGCAGAGAGAGACAACATGGGAATGCGGAATGGCATCAGTTTGTCTTCTCTGATGAATTTCGACCCTCTTTGGGTGAACATGATGGCCGAAGAAGGGTAAGACGATGTCGGGGAAAAAGACGTTACATTCATTTTGATGTTGAGCATCATGTACACCGGACAGTAGGCGCTATGTTATGGGGTGCTATTGCACATGCAAGTAGATCACCTTTAGTCTTCATTCGAGGTAACATGACAGCGCTGCGTTACCTTCAAGAAATAGTGGAGTCGTATGTTCTCCACTACCTTAACCGACTCAAGAATCCAATATTTCAGCAAGATAATACTCGACTTCATGTTGCTGGAGTTAGTTTAAACTTTTTTGAAGCGACCCATGTGAATATTTTGTCATGGCCGCCCAGATCCCCCGATCTTTCGCCCATAGAGCATGTGTGGGACATCATGGGTAAAAGGCTTGGAAATTGACCCCCAGCCCCCACGGACATTGGCAGCTCTGAGACATGAAGTACAGGTAGCTTGGGATAATATCCCTCAAGAAGAAATAGACCTTTTTTTGCATCAATGCCAAGACGTGTTGGGGAGTGTATGGATAACCGAGGTGGACAAATACATTATTAACAGATTCAATAAAAAAAAATCGTAAAACCTTCGTCTTTTTCATCAAATTTTAATCATTTACTCCTATCTATGTTTTCCAAAAAAAATTAGAATTTAAACAGCTTCTTCTGGGTGTTGCAGTTTCTTTGTCAGTTAGTATACATCAAGTTAAGTTAGTATAATCAAATAGTTGCGTATATATTATATTAGAGGAGTTACCACTCTGATAATTCCATTTGAGAATTCTTCAAAAACATCCCATTCACGAAATATCTTTATAATGATTGAATTCTACATAACCTAGATAAAGTCGTTTTTATTGTAAAACTAAGACATTGTTAGCGTTAATAACATTCGCTCAGCGTATGACCTGGAGTGAGTAACGGAATGAAGATACTTTCTTTATCGCATCTTCTATTTAATCAATCGTTTGATTTCAAGTAGATATACCAGTAAGTAGATGAATGCAATCCGTTATCATCATAACACACGTCATAATGAAATTCCTCGAATTAATATCAGAGGCATGAGTCAACGGTTCCGTTCCTCGCGAAATGAAATCTCAGATATTTTCGATTGTTGACCTGTTTTTAAGAATTTAGAAATTTAATCACGCAGATAATGTACATCTAACTCCGAAGTTCATTTTCTTCTAATTTGAACGATTTTAATCTTCTACACTCCAATTCACCGCAATTTTTATTGATGTGAATTCTGATGATGAAATTTCATTCATATGATCAATTTGGCGGACAACTTTGGATTTGTTGATGTTCCACGTTCCACTGGATGCCGTTAAAAATATAATACATAATTATTAATACTTCTTATTCTTATTATTAATAGGACCAACGAGCAACTAGGTGCTAAATTTCATGTTTATTTTATAGTTAGAAGTGAAGTATATCTTATAGTTAGAAGTAGAAGCTCCTGACCTCACGTCAGTGCTTTTTAAAAATTATTGAGTAATTTTTAGGGATTTTTACTCGAAACTCAGGAATTGTGAGGAATGTACTGCTGGAAACTAAAGAAAAATATGGAATGTTTTCAAAATTATTTATTCAATTATTTTTGCGTGCATGTTCAGGGGAACGGCGTGCTATCGTTTTTTCCAAATGTCTGTAATTTTGAGACAAAATTGATCTCGAACGAGTAGCTTGAACTCAGTGATGTCGAATCCGGTGCCAATATCGATTCTGTCTGTCCAGCCGTCCGGCAGGATGTAGGCTCGATTACAGGATAACGGAGATTCCTATCGACTGGTTACTTTTAGGATAGGTTGCATTTCCAAATCCGACAGGTATGTGGGTTAGTGTGCAATATCGGCAAAAAGATTTCGGAGTTATTGTTTTGTTGCCGATTCTCCTAGGTTCCGCTAAGAAACCTTTCTTTCTTTTCTGGCCATGGGTTTGAAGCCTTTCAATCATGAGGCATGAGTTCCAACCACTGGACTACCTATTAATCCTTTAAAACGTCAAGGTTATTTATTTCCAGCATATTAAAAGAATACTCGAGCGATTGGATTGAAACTCAGCAGCAGTTGAAAAATAAGGACAGCAATCTTATCGAGATTCCATTCTTAGTAAATTGAACGGAAAATTTTAAATTTTTTTTCGGAAACTGTTCATCTGATTCGAAAAAAAATCAGCTCGGACCTTGAATGTATCAAATCTCAGTTTGATACAAAATGAATTTCCGAAGATCTTGGGAAAAAATGAAATGTAACGTAAAAACTTCAAATTTAGTTTTTTTGCCTCGGTATCGTCGTTTCTCCAGGAGTAACTGATAATCAATATTATACAAAGTTTCAAGTTGATTTTGTTATTTATTAGAACAATTTGAAATTAATTTCGAATTTTTTTCAAATATTCTATTTTGTCATTTTTGGATTATAATATCCCGACGAAATTCTGTACGATCCGTCAAGCTGTTATTTTTCATTCAAGTACTGGACCTCAATTTGATTTTGAATGTATTTTTGTAAATATTGAGAAAATTTCATTTTGAATGGGAATATCTGCGGAATCATTCGGCGGATTCTACCCATTCAAGGATTCGACCTTCGTAATTGAGGTGCAAACCTTCTCTCAAAATATTTCTTTACTTACTCACATAAAAATACATTCTTGTTATTTGCTAACATTTGCTTCGAAAGAAGTTATCTAGTATTTGACAGCAAAAACTATAGACAAATTCAAATTGTTCTGAGTTGTTTCTTGTAGAAGGTATGTTGTTAACGGTCGTCCTCATGACCGTACTGTATGATAGTACCTGTTGATGGCGAGTGCTTCCAAAAGCTTCAATCTATTTGATTTCTGTGAGGAAAATTCTGAAATCGTGCTCGAATTTATGTTCGGTTTCTAGAAGACGTTCGGCATAAGAAGAGTTTGATTTGTTATTGATGAGGGAGTTCTGATGTTCTCTCATCCTATTTCCGAAAGCTCTAACTGTCAGGCCAACATGTACATATGGGCCTGCACCGCAGTTTAACCTATACCATTGAGTATCACACATCAATACTCAATGCCTATACAATTAACCCATACATGTAACATGAAAAGCACTTCAAACTCAACGTACAAATGAACCCGAACCAATTCCCACTGCAGAATGTTTTCGAATATAGGAATTTCCATCAATTTTGTGAGAGCAGTTACTAACCATACTCACCTGATAAAGTCATAATTTAATTGACGAAACAAGGCTTGTGTAATTAATAAATATTAGCAGTACTTTACTTCAATTAACATTCAGATTAATTTCCGTCAAGTAGAAACCGAATCAATCAAAAATTTGAATAGAAGATCACCGAATTTCTCCTTCAGGAAGAAAAGTGACATTTGGCAGGGGTCAATATCTGAATTAATGACCGCTTTGGCTCTGATTTGAACATGCACGCAAAAGTTGTTGACGTCTCGTCAGTGCTTTTTGCGCGCATGTTCTGGGGAAACAGCGTGCTATCGTTTTGTCAAAATGTCTGTAATTTTCGATGATTCACTGATGACGAATCAGGTGTCAAAATCGATTCTGTCCGGCCGGCCGGCCGTGGACACGATAACTGTCGAACAGAGTGAGCTAGCAACTTGAAACTTTCAGGGTAGGTCGCGCATTGGAATGCCGCGTCTGTTAATGGGCTAAATCAGTCGAATAGTTTCAGAGCAATAGCCACAGTCAGGATCATACTGTCAGTAAATTTAAGAAATTTATTCTTCCGAAAACCGTTCATCAAATCTAGAAAAAAATTCCACTCGAACTTTGAGCTTCATATTTCACAGCAGTGCACCAAATTTCAGTTCGATACAATTAAAAGTTTTGGAGTTATCGGGAAAAAATATGTCGAATTCCGAGGTTTTTATCCCGATATCGTTGCTTTTTTCGGTATAACTCAAAAAATACTGATTCAATCCTGATAAAACTTCGCAGCTAGTTTGAAGATGCTGAGAGACAACTGTATGCAAAATTTCGTGATGATCGTGTCATTAAAACAATTCGGAAGTTATTGTGTTTACGCAGTCGGCCGTTAGGCCGACCGTAAACACAATAACTTCCGGAAGAAACGACTTAGAAACTCGATATTTGTAGAGAAGGTTTGGACCTTAATTACGAAGGTCGAATCCGTGAATGGGTAAAATCCGCCCAATGATTCCGTAGATATACCCATTCAAAATTTTATTTTTTAAAATATTTCCAAAAATACAGATTAGATCGAATTGAAATCCAGAAATTCATCGAAAAAAAATCAGCAGCTTCAGCGCGCAAGTGCAAATTCGTTGCCGAAGCGGTCATCTACATTGAACATGCGCGCAAAAGCTGCTGCCTTCACGGCAGTGCTTTTCTAGATTTTTTTGAAATGAATTTTCTCGTTGTAAATACGTTACGACCATGTGGAAATTTTTCGATATTCATTTTCGGAAAAATATGTTAAATTTTTTTTGTTCTCGCCATAGTAATATAATGAATCCACCCTGGCAACCCTTTCGAACATGCGCGCCAAAACTGCCTTTGTTCTTTCGTCATGCATGTTTTATTCGACAAAGATCATTATCTGCAATAGTTAGAGATATTAAGGTGAGTCATTCAGTAGCTTTTCACTTTTCATATATGAATTCCGAAAAACATACAAGACTACATGTAAAAAAACATAACAGCGGTCACGATTCACCGCTACCATAATGACGAAGAATTCTCTACTTTGACCTGAATGGGGTCATGCGGTCGAAAGAGTCTGTACGCACATAAAATAAAGACCACGTCCTTCACCTATACTTGAGGGCTTTGTTGATATATCATCACCGGAATATCAGGGAACAGGACCGCATTTCGCATAGCTTTAACACACGGTATAAGCAGGGATCTACATGTGTCCCACAGATCAATAAGTCCATAGGTCAGCGTAGTTTTGTGTTTCTGGGTTCGAGGATTTATAATATGTTGCCTGTTGTACTTAAGAATATCAGGTCAACGAATGGGTTTGGAAAGGGGGTGAAGGAGTTTATAAGGGCTAACAACAGATCCTTTATACGCTCACTTGTGGAGGTAAAGAACTTCTGATCAAGGTATTTCGTTGGTTTTCTACATTTCTGTATGGTTGTTATTGGAATTGTGAATTCTTACTTGGATGTATTGGTAAACTGTTCAATTATATATTACCCCTCGAGCGGTTATCCATGAGGGGAGAATTTCTATTTATTTGTGTTTAATTTTGATGTGGAATATCTCGTGAGAATTTATTGTGTAATTTTGTTTTATTCCGAATAAATATTATTATTATTATTATTATTATTCACCGCATTCAGAAATGATATTCAGGGACGGCTGCATAAACCTTGAACTTTAAGCACTGTTGAACTGTGTTATGCGTAAATGGTGATGCGTAAATGGTGATTTCTTGTATTGGATTTTGCCGAATTACGACTGAAAATTCGTATTCGACATGATTCTATACATTTTTTGTATACGTAGGCAACTTGATACACAATTTTCAATTTGAAACTGAAAAAGATTTGAGTTCATAAAATGACATTTTTCATTTTAAATTTCATGACACTTGGCGTTTCATAGGTTTGTTCGTTGTACCTGCATGAATTACACTAACTACACTAACTCCACTGATACTAGCGGCGGTAGCTCAGTGGTTAGAGCGCAAGCCCCATGATCGTAAGGTCTGGGGTTCAAGCCCTTGGCCGGGAAATAACTTTTCCGGTTAATAGGGGACCGTCCAACCATTCGCTGTTGGATAAACAATTAACAGTGCTGTTCCTAACGTGGCGCAAGGAATTAGTAACAAAGCCTACACAGAACACACCCGGTACCCTAACTCGCACAAGCTTTAAGCTTCTGAGGGGTTTCGTTGAAGCCTAGGATATTCGGAAAAAATACAAATACCGTTCGGTGTGTTTTGTTGTATAGTTGCACTCTCTTTGTTGCGGAAATGTTGGAGACAGATTGATGAGATGCATTGAGATTTTCTTCTGTGGTAGTTATGCGTGAAGCTACCTTTTGTGGGAGGGAGATTCGGGTATTTGGGTAATCGGAAATTCTTCCTAATTGGCCGACGACGATCACATGATCAACGTCAGCCTATAGGTTGAAACTCGCGTACAATAGGGTGAATCTCCGATTCCCCAAATACCCGAATCGCCCTTGCGCAAAAGCCACCTTAAAGCTACCTTTTGTGCTAGGGAGATGCGGGTATTTGGGTAATCGGAGATTCTTCCCTATTGGCCGACGACGATCACGTGATTGCCGTCAGCCAAGAGGGTGAATCTCTCAGCCAATAGGATGAATCTCCGATTACCCAAATAGCTCAATCTCCCTCGCACAAAAGGCCCCTTTAGCTACCTTTTGTGCGAGGGAGATTCGGGTATTTGGTTAATCGGAGATTCTTCCCTATTGGCCGATGACGATAACGTGATCATCATCAGCTAATAAGGTCAATCTCTCTGCCAATAGGCTGAATCTCCGATTCCCCAAATACCTAAATCCAGACATATACATCTTCTCTACAGGGAGTTGAATCTCAGCTTGACAGAATTTCTCTATTTTTCTAATATGCATCCGGATTCTTCCAATTACTCAAATATGAATTGATTGACCTTTATGAGTGAATCATTTGTTCTATATATAAACGGATAATACAGTTTCCAAAGTTATGACAAATTGGTGAACATAACAACCAAAAATCACCCCAGATCAAAATGCAATAGTCTATGGCTATATACCAAACCATAATGGAGATTCAAAGGGAAGAGAAATCTTCAAACTGTGTACATAATATACAATATAGAAAGATGAGCTAATCTTCTTACAAATCCTTTCAATGTGATGGCACCACCTTAAATTTGCCTCAGCATAAACACCCAAAAACTTGACAACTTCTTTAATTTTTAACGATATATAATTGTAGCATATATCAAATGTGCTATCACTTGCAGTTTCATCGAAAATCGAATACATTCGGTGTTATCAACGTTCATGATTAGTGGATTTTCTCTGCACCAGTTTTCAAATTGGTTCATTAGGGACAGATAGATGGCTTTGAGATCTTTCAGGTCTTAAGAAGAGATAGCAATTGAGGTGTCATCAAAAAAATTATTAATTTGATCAACATTGATACCAGATGTTCAGGTAGATCATTTATGAGAATAATGAAGAGGGGTGGTCCCAGTATAGAGCCTCGTGGAATACCTAGGCTGCAAACACGCCCGGTTGACCATTGGCTACCCGTCTTTACTGTCATGGGACGCCTTGCAATAAAGCTGAATAACCAATCTATGAAAACTCTCGAAAGCCCAGAAAATAGTTCATTCAGAATCAACTTAAGTGTGATACAGTCAAAGTCGAGAGACTCATAGACGCACTCAAAAACTCACAGTAGCCGTCTGGGTCGATCTTCGTTTCCTGAATCCCCGTCAACAGGTTGTACTTATTGAGGAATCCAGACATGCGATTTAGTACTATTCTTTCCATGACCTTGGAGAAGATACTCAGAATAGAGATCGATCTGTAATTGCAGATATCTTCGACATTATTTTTTTATGAGTTGCCATAACCGAGGAATGTTTTTATGAACTAGGAAAAACACCAGAGGAGATTGATCAATCGAGAGAGAGGCTCAAATAAAGGTTCGGAAATCGCTCTTAATATTCTAACCGCGACGAAATCAGCCCCAATACTCTCTATTTTTTAATGACCTGATCGTATCCAACACTTCGCACTGACTTACTGGATAGAAAAAGAATGTATGTTTATATAAGGAGGATGTTGTGCACGAACAAGATACATTATTGCCATATCGTCCAACAATACTTTTGCTTGCTACAGACGAGAAAACATTGAACGCTCCTCGTAATAATCTCGAAAGATTCTTCAGGATGCTTCGGTATTCATATAAGGTATTCATATCTGTCTGATTATATGTACATTGTTGTATTCCTCTTGGACACAATATGAAGGAAGAATAGAAGTATCGCTGTCACCAGGGCAGCTTTATAGGGAAAGCTCCGTAAAACTTGTGTGATAAGGATGATTCTAGATGTAGTAGATGAGAGTTGATCCAAAGAAGGGTTGATCCAAGTGTGAATTGAAAAGATGGGGTTAACTTGGGGTTCAAACACCTCAATTCAATTTTATTCATTAAAAGGCACAAAAGCACTTGATTAGAGGTTTAACTTTTGAAATAACTATGATTTAGGGGGAAGGCCAAAATTTATTTTTAATTATCACAATGGTTAAGGAAGAATACGAAGTAACATTTAAAACGACTATGTGAATTGTCTGGAAGACAGGACTCATACGGAATTAATGGCGGTGTGCTGCTTTTTCTATATTATTCTGATGAATGGTGATGTCAGCAGAAATTGTTAATGAATGGGCTCATTGTTGAGGGGTTGCCAACAACATACCTGATTGATGAAAGGCTTGGCTGATTTCATAAAATTTCGCATGGTGATTCATACCATGACACTTCAACTGGAATTATTGAATTTTCATTCATTGTCATCATTGAAATGTATACAATATACAAAGGGAATAATAATCATGATTCATTTTTACTGAATCTTTTACTCAGGCTCCTGTTATTATTATTCGCGAAGTTAACTTGTTCCATCTGATGAATAAATACGTTATTTGCATATGAAATCATATTTTGATTCGTACATTATGGGGCCCTAGAGAAAATTCAAATTCGATACCACACTCCGGTCTGTATTAAAAAACTTACTCTTATCACAGAAAGTTCTTTAGTCACATTTTTGGACGTTAATTGGATATCTATCGAAATTGTTCCATGAAAGAAAACAGAGTATTCGGAATAAAGTTTTTGACAAATTCAACTGAAAATAAACTAAGATTCCCTACTTTAATCCATATCATTGCTATAATACATCTTTCGTTCATCTCATTGAGTTGAGATACTTTTCTTTCCACTCAACCTCTAACTGACCTGGCTATATCAAGAGAAGTAGGTACTAAGTTAGCAAGGTGTGGGATAAGATTTATTCGAGTATTCTGTGGTAATAGTGGAGAAGTTTCGTTTGGAGCTCATTTAGTCATTCAATCTACCTCTCTCTCTCTCTCTATTGAGACATTGAGCTTGGAATCTATAAGCTATGGATGCAGAATCTATTCATTCTCTTCATTGATTATTCTAGGACACATTTCAGTTTAATACAAAATCATTTGCCTAATCTAGCATATATTTTCATTCCTATCGAATTAAGGACAATATTTATTTCCACCACCCAAACCATCGCAATGGGATTCGATCCTGTCTCTACCGGTACCGTATGGGCATCAAACTAGGACACCGGGGTAGTCCGACGGTTATGTACATGTTTCACTTCGTCCTCATTTTTAAACGATCCAGTTATGTAAGGATATAGGTTATAAACATGTTCTGTTTGTCAACCAACAACTCAGTTTTATTGCTATTCCTAAACTGACTAAAAGAAACAACAAAGGTTGTAAGAATGCATCAATGTGAATAGAATATAAAAATTTTCTACATAAACAAAGATGATTGAAGCTGCTGGAGATTTTGGTTATGACATATGGCTGGCTTTACAAATCTCTCATTGCCTGATCAAGGGCTTGATTGCCAACCAACAGTTAGTAGTGTGCTTGATTTCAGTTCATTTTCAATCCACCCATCGAATTCGAACTGTAAAATCAGCCAGTACGAGTAGATCAGACGTACACAAATTTTGTGAAACCGAATCGTATAATTTGCTGCTATTTTCATGAAAAACTTCTATGAAAGCACTGACGTGAAGTCAGCAGCTTTTTCGTGCATGTTTGAATTCGTTTCAAAGAAGTCTTTTCTACATGTGTTGACTCCGCTAAACGCATTTCTGCTTCCTGATGGAAACATTTGGCTTCTTCATATGATCCTCTTTAAATTCTCAATCAAACTGGATTTTGATTCGTATGAATCTTTGTTTTTGGAAGTATTGGAAAATGAAATTTTGAATGTGTATATCTACGGAATCATGCTCCAAACCTACTCTTTCAACATTAGGATTCAAAGTAACGAGCTGATTCGCCTTTTTACTAACCCTTAATTTATAAGTACTAGCCCAAACGAAAGTTACGCATATGAAAAATCACAGAACTGACAGCGTAATATCGAACTGGACGTTTCTATGTTCTCTAATTTTCGATGGTTCAAAAATGGCAGAGGAGGATCTCAGGGGAATTACCAGGGGGTCTGAGGCGGCACGGCGTCAGTCGATGGAGATTTTTCAAGTAGAGAGGTGCTTGTTACATTTTACTCAGTTAGCTTGGTGCACCGACGCCATTTTGGACGCTGTTGTATTTCACAATGATATATGAGGTTTATTCGAGATGTATTTTGGCAAACTTAGCGATCGTCCTTTGGTAATTTATGGAAACTTGAACCATGTAAGCTAGAGATCATCTCTAGCTATTTGCAAGATTTCAACCATTCAACTCCTGTATTGGGAGCACTTTTATTCTGGAAAGATTGTAGGTAAAATTGTACTTATTATTCATGTAGATTTGTGTTTTTGAATGAACGGAGATATTTGAGTATTATGCCTCAATAGGATTCTTAATGCATTCTGAAACTTGGTTAACGAAAATAGTTTACTTTTGATGGCTTAGGTATCAAATTCTCAATCATGACCAGTCTTCAATTGGTGTAGGAACATTTAGCGTTTATACAGGGTGAGTCTTTGACCTTGCAGAATATTTTAACAGAAGATTCTTGAAGCTGAAAGAAACACATTTGTCCTTTACCATTTTTTCCGATTCGGCCTAGATAAAAAGATATAGGCATTATAAATTTTCATAATAGGCTAGCCGCCCCTGGAAACCTGAACACTGAAGTTTTTCCAAGCCTAAGATATACCATTCAAATCTTCGAAAAAGCAACTCTGTTATGAAAACAAGCGTCAACTTACTTTTTACTTTCCAGTTGGTGAAAAAAGGTGTATTATTGGTACAATAAACAAGTTAGGTATTCCAAATTTCGTGGGCGATAAAAGTTGAATATTCTTCTCTTGGTTTCTTTTTCGATATTGAGGAATTCATCTAGCTATCACTCATATCAGCTCTGAGATTTATCTTCAATTCGTAATTATTAATTTTTTTGTTTTATTTCATTTTCTCCAAGAATTATCAGATTCAGACATAACCCATTCAAATTTTTCATTTTCATAAATAAATAAAACAGATGTACCTCATTTATCTAAGAACGTACAAACGTTGCCAAATTGACAAACAGAAAGAAAGAACTCTTCGAAATAAAAAAACACAATATGCTAACTCTATGTATACACTTGTAAAGTCTATGATTCTGAACTGAACTATAAATCTGTGGCTCCGTGGTTTTAAGGTTATGTCATGGTGGTTTTCTTCCACCATGGGTTGTTATGTTATGAAAGCGCATTTGAAGAATACCTCAAAATAAATACTATCAAAGTTCTGTACATAATTTCAAGAAATTTGGGTCAGCAGTAAGATTGCATTCAAATCGGTAAGAATCCCCATTATCATGGAAAAGTGAGAAGTTAATCAATTACACTACACAAATTAGCTCGAAATTGAAAAGGAAGCATCTTGAATGGATAGTGGTGTGGAAATTTGCTTGAACATTAGGAGTATTTAAATTGTAGAAGTTGAGGTGAGCTTATTCATATTACTCTACTTTCGAACTAACAGCCAATTTACAATGGACATAACTTGACCGTAAATTTACTTATACCTAAAATGTAAGAATTAAACAACAGAAATCATAAGGAATAAGAATAGAAATGCATTCGACTTATGGAAGTCAAAAGCAAAGTTGAACCTATTGTGAAGATTTTGGTATTTATGAATTTTGTAATTTCCACTTTGATTTTTACGCACGAGTTGCGGGATTCTTACGGTTACGTCCATTGTGAATTGGCCAAAGTCGGCTACTCCGCTTACAAATCATTCCAAATAAAAAATGCTAGGATTCCATTCTCAACTTTTAGACGTGGCAACGCGGAAAAATTGAATTCTGTGAATTTTTTGAACAGAATTGCATTCAGCCAAAGTACCCAATTCTCGGAATTTCACAGATATTTTTTATTTTTGAATTTCAGATAACTCGAAAACGGCGCATCATACGAAAAAAAATAAAGAATACTTTTACTTTCCAAAATGGTCAAAAATTCGTTGAATAGCATTCAAATTATTTTTGAAAGTTGGATTCTTTGAATTTCTGGTATTTTTATGAAATGTTATGGTCATATTAGAGAAACTACAGGATGAGAATGAAATTTTGTAATCCAGGAACATTCATCGTATCAATAAAAAACTATATTCCAAAAATCGTCTCATTCAATGAGATCGTTCGCGAGATATAATCGAAAATCAAATTTTTTTATGGATTTTCAACAGTCTGTATCTTACGAACCAAGCCGAATCGGAAAAAATGGTAAGGAAAAAAAGTGTTTCTTTTGGCTTCAGGAATCTTCTGTTAAAATATTCTGCAAGGTCAAAGACTCACCCTGTATACTTCCCTTATACTTATTAACATTTGTATTTATATTGTCGGTGAGTTTCATAATATCTCGATCATTCATTCTTGAATGCATTCCAAAAATACTCGCAAACATTGATGGTTACACCCTTAGGGTCTGAATGTATTTGTTGGATGTCCGAGTAAATCGTCCATCCTAGGAATTGTTGGCAGAGCTAACCTTGTTGAAGTGAGTCTACAAGTAGTATGTGGTTTTCATCAGGTTCATCACAACTACTGAGAGGCTAGTGCCTTGCCTTTTATGGAGGTTCACAATTGATTCTCAATATTCAAAATATTCAGGTATTTTGGCCCATAATGAACGGTCTGTTAATGAAGTCAACGACTCCGAATCTCTGTACAGGGTGATTCATTAAGGTTGGCCACCGGCCGTATCTCGGAAACCGTTTATCCTATGACTTCCGGAAAAAAAATCTAATAACAAATTCGGCCCCTAGAAAATGATTAAAAATATTTTGAAGTTCGTAGTTCCCCACTAGAGGGCGCTATCTATCACTTGTAAAATATAATCTCATTTTTTACGAAATATTCTCCAGCTAACAGTGGTAAAGAATAATAAAATAAGAATCTACTCTTTCTATTCAACAACTTTTGTTTCAGTCATTTTTCTATATTTCCTATTTTTTGGTGATGGGATGGATAAACTTTTCTCCACGAAAAAAACATTCTTACTCCAGTATGGGTGAACCGATTTTCACGTAATTAGATTTCATTCGAAGGCCATCGGAAGCAGATCACAGAAACATATGACAACAATATACCGGGTGATCCAATTAAAAACTACAGACTGTTTTATGTCACTTCGCCCTATTTGTGCGTTTTACTCGAAAATTTCAAATGCATTGCTATGCTTCTGATCGAGTGAGAATAATCCAAGCATTATCACTTACTGACTTTTTAAAATCGCAGACAGATATCATTGGTCGTTTCGGAGTTATTGACATTTTTGTAAATTTTGATCAATGTTGATACTTTATGTGAGCTTGAATAAACAAGGAAGTGACTTTATGCGTTATGACAACGCAGCAAAATACTCAACACACATGAAATAACAATGATGCGATAAAATAAAACAAAAATTAGCAACAACGAAAATATTTGAACAGATAAACAACGCTTACACCTAATCAATTCAAATATTTAAAATACCATTATTTTCTACACATAAATTTAGTCTTTCTTTCGTAGAGTTGACACTGGCCACAATTTCAGTATGAGAAGAAGCTGCCTGTCGAAATCTATTTTGAATATCCTCACTTGTCTTTAATTGAGTCTTTACTCTCCCCCAAAAATGAAAACCTAATATTGTGAGGTCAGGTGGTCTTTCTGGCCATGGAAAAATACTCCCTCGTCCAATATGTCTCTTTGAGAAGACGTTATATGAATATTCCGTAACATTAGCAGCATAATGCGCCGGGCAACCATCTTGTTGATACCACATATCTAACCTGCTTTGAATAGCAATATTTTCCAGAAGAATTGGATGATCTTCCGTTAAAATTTCAAGCACCTTTGTCTTGTTAAAAAGCCAAAACTTTTATGATATTATCCTCATTACGGCTTCTACGTTTTCTATTTTTTCATCCAACATATTGAACCTTATCCAGCTTCTCGCCCTCTGCGTGTCAATCTTTTGAATATCCTTTTGGAATGACGACGTCTTTCAGGATATCGTATCGGGTATTCCCTTTCAGCTACTGCATTTTCTAAACATTCAAAATGAACATTAAGCATATCATATGCTTCTCCGTTTGAATAATGGGGCATCATAAAATAGTGGTTTGCAATCGTCCTAAAAAACTTTTACAGCTATAGATACCGAAAATGAACAGTATCGCCAAAGCTTACTGGTTCTAAATCAGCTCGTTTCGTTGTTTTGATGAGTTTTTTCCTTTCATCTAATTGTTTAGAGATGAAATAACTCAATTCCTCCTGCATTTCACAGGGTTGATCAATACTTATCAAAATTTACAAAAATGTCAATAACTCCGAAACGACCAATGATATCTGTCTGCGATTTTAAAAAGTCAGTAAGTGATAATGCTTGGATTATTCTCACCCGATCAGAATCATAGCATTGCATTTGAAATTTTCGAGTAAAACGCACAAATTGGGCGAAGTGACCTAAAACAGTCTGTAGTTTTCAATTGGATCACCCGGTATATTGTTGTCATATGTTTCTGTGATCTGCTTTCGATGCCCTTCGAATGAAATCTAATTACGTGAAAATCGGTTCACCCATACAGGAGTAAGAATGTTTTTTTCGTGAAGAAAAGTTTATCCATCCCATCACTAAAAAATAGGAAATATAGAAAAATGACTGAAACAAAAGTTGTTGAATAGAAAGAGTAGATTCTTATTTTATTATTCTCTACCACTGTTAGCTGGAGAATATTTCGTAAAAAATGAGATTATATTTTACAAGTGATAGATTGCGCCCTCTAGTGGGGAACTACGAACTTGAAAATATTTTTAATCATTTTCTAGGGGCCGAGTTTGTCATTAGATTTTTTTTCCGGAAGTCATAGGATAAACGGTTTCCGAGATACGGCCGGTGGCCAACCTTAATGAATCACCCTGTACAATTATTAGCGTACACCCTAACAATCTTCCTCATTGTCGGCCTGGGCGGGTTACAGGAAGCTACGGCCCTCGGTCTGGTGCGGGTTGAAGGTCCTAATTCTTGGTATGATATAGTTGGTGTAATCTGATGAGTTTCTTGGACTGCGAGACTGTTGAAATCAATAATTACTACTCTGTGGATTATAACGAGACTCATATATATATTCTTATTATACCTTCTTTGTTCATGGTATTGAAATGAAGGATTTTTAAAGATCTTACTGTTGTCTGAATTTTGAACTTCCCGCCATTTTTCCTTGCATCTTTTGAGTGTAACTTGGGCAGCCTACTCAACAAAGAGTCCTTTTCATTTAACTAGACGATAACAATTATTAGGTAATAGGTGAGAATTGGGAAAATCAAGTACGGAAACATAACAGTAGTCTTTTTCGAAAGTGATAATGTTTACTGTCGGCCTACCAGGCGATAGCAAGCAATACGCTTCGGTTTGCTACGACTAATTATTGATCACTGTAGTAGTTCCTGAAATATTAACGAAACAACCTCAAGTTTTTATAAGTATAACTCCAGAACCGTTTAACCGATTCAGCACATCAACGAACCCAACCGTCGCATTTTGATGGGCAACCTAACCTGAAAGTTCCAACTCTCTAGCAGATAATAGCAAGCTCGATCCTTTCTACAGTCATCGTGTCCTCGGTCGATTTAGACAATAGATTTCTCAAAACTCCAAGCTAGTAAACTCGTAAACTTTTTGGCTGATTGTATCCATTAACGAAGATAACTGAGATACTCAGGATCTGAAGGTACATTGAAAGTATTAAGGCTCAAGGTCCTGTCGTTCGAAAGTCAGAGCACATACGATCGGCCGGCAAAACAGAATTGAATTTGGCATCGGCTTCTTCATAAGTGAGTCGAAGTAGACGTCCTGAACGTTTCGGCAAGAGCATTACAGAAATTTGGGCTAAATGATGACTTTCTCGTTCCCTAGAAAAATTGCGTGGAAATATGATAATCCTTCTGTGACAGATTCGCTAAGTTCAGGGCTTCCGCAAACCTTCAATTTTCATAGTAACTTTTATCAAATGAGATGTAATCGGTCGATATTCAAATTGCCTAAGTGTATTGAATACTTATCTTGTGAAGAACGTTGAATATCAAGTATCATTATTACGAATTCGAATAGCCGCTATGTTTTGATGATAAACAGGGTCCCGCAACAGTGGCGCGGTGTTCCACATCTCTTATTCAGAAAACAGATAGGAGTCAATTTTATTTTATTATGTTACCTTATTGCTTAAGCTCGACAAAATTGAAACAGTTATTGTCAAACAAGGTGTTCCATTTTTTCTGGACGGGTCCCATCTTCGTTTTTTTAAATGGCGGCCTGTATTTTTTATTGCTTTTTCTGTTTCTTCATGAAGAATGAAATAAACCTTATGCCTGTCCCTACTTCGAATAAAACGGTTTTCGAGATATTCGGTCTGACATGTCTTTTTTCCAATATTCTTCACTCAGAGTATGTGTAATTATTAAGTTGATCCAATTCCAATTGGAATTTATAAAGAATAAAAGATACTGTATGCAAATTTTAGGACGAAAATATTAACGGTTTTCAAGATATACCGCCTGACATATATTCATTTCAGTCGAATATTGTACGTTGGTTACTCTTTCAAACAGTATATCTAACATAGAACTGTGATAAACAGGGTATGAGAAACAACCTACCACATATTTTTGAAAAAAATAAGCAGAATCTTCCTCATTTCAAATGGAACACTGTATTCTATCGATCCATAAGAAGCACTAACAAAGGCTCTACAAATTCAGTCTGGTATTCCCTTCGGTTAAGTTCACTAGTTTTCCTTGAAACGGATTCTTTTCTGAAGAATATTTTAATAATATACTAAATGAATCCGATGAAAATCGTGGCAAGCTTGAACATAAACTCTGATGACTTGATTTTGACTTCTTTGGGACAGATTTGCGACAAAAAGACGAACATTGGACCCAAAAAATGAAATATTTCGACTTTGTTGAGTATTTTTTGAAATGCGATCGATAACCACTCCTGTAGCATTTTGCAAATCTACTAAATGTCTTTTACTAGACTTTTTTCAGTGCCATCGATCCGGAAACGGTAATCTGTCGCTAAGATCACAAGTTAGTGAAAGTTCATATTGAAATATTTATAAAATAGGTCAAACATGTCTTCCATTTTCTTGAATTAAGTTTATGTTCGAAAAACTGTTTCACCCTGCGCATGATATCTGGGGTAGTGTTATTCTATGCCGCATATTTTCAAATAAGTTGGTGGCGAGACGTGAACCATATTTTGTGTGTTTACCCATGAAAAAAATAATTTGGTTTTGTTAAATCATGTGATCTTGCGGGCCACCACAATTGAAATTATCATATCGATATCGAATTTTTAAACGAAATTATAGCGAAAAAATATGAATATTTGACATTTTTCGTAAAAATGAGGAAAAGTAGTGATTGAGCCATAGGGAATATGACACAATTTGTAGAGCCTCTGTTGGTGGTTTTCATGGATCGATAAGATTCAGGGTGCATCATTTGAAATGAGAAAGAATCAACTAATTTTCCTCCAAAATATGTGGCAGGCTATTTTTCATAACCTGTATATAACAGTCCCATTTTAGATATACCGTTTCGAAGAGTATTCAATGTACAATATTCGACAGAAAATAAATTCTGATGAGATCTTGGCACAACTCAATTATTTTCAAATATTCTAAGTGACGAATATTGAAAAAAAAAGCATGTTAGGCGGCATATCTTGAAAACCGTTAATGCATTATGCATTAGGTATCTATTATTTTTCATGTACAAACCGAAAAAGTAATGAAAATGTTGGTTGCCATTTAGAAAAAAAAAACTTGGGACTTGCAGAGAAAAAAGGAATACCCTCTGTTTTCAATTTGTTGCGAGTTCGAGCAATAAGGTAATATCCTAGAAAACTAAAGGGTATATTTTTTAGAAGCATACAACTTCGAAATGGAATAAAACAAGGATGAATTTTCAGAAATGACATGAAATTGACTTTATTCAAAAGATAATCTTTGGCATTTCAATAACTTTTTCGAAATTTGTGGCCGTATATCGGCAATAACGCGGCCAATGTTGTCCTCCAAGTGGTCGATCGTTTCGGGCTTATCGGCGTAGACTAGCGACTTCACATATCCCCACAGCAAATAGTCTAGCGGCGCTAAATCGCACGATCTTGGAGGCCAATTCACGGGTCCGGAACGTGAAATTATGCGGTTCTCAAACGTTTCCTTTAGTGAATCAATTGTGGCATGTGTGACATGTTGCGCCGTCTGGTTAAAACCACAACTGCTGAACATCATGGTTGTTCAATTGAGGAAAGAAAGGAGTCAGTAATCATGGCTTTATAGCGGTCACCATTGACTGTAACGTTCAGATTAGGGTCTTCCCCTACGCTACGCTATACAGCAGCAATGGCTTCTTTTGTTCTCACTGTACGACGTCTCTGTGGATGCGTATTATCAGTTAGAGTGTTAGAGTGAACGTGGTGCGAAAACGTTCCATAGTTAGTCGAATTAATTACTCTGATGGACGATTATGTTGACCGTAAAATGGACGTAGAGCGCGATCAGTATTTCGAACAGAACCATTATTTTTTAAATATATTTGCACAATTTGGAAGCGTTGCTCAGGCGTCAGTCTATTCATGTTGGAATGATAGACGAAACTGAACAGCTGACAAAATGGCCGCCAGTTAAAACAGTGTTGCCAACCCAAAGTTCATTACATCTAAAAAAACACCGTTTAGATTCCTATATGTTTCTTCAACAAAGAAACGGAACACCGCGCCACTGTATAATTCGATCACCTCGATCTAGAAAATATCGATTCTTAAAATGGGGACAACTGCTAATTTCGTATGCTTTATTTTATTGAACTACGCATTATTCTTAGGTTGGGAATAATGAATCTGTTTACAAATGGAATGAAACAAATTTTGATTTCTTGATTCCTCGTAGGCATTCAAATCAAATCCTGCTAGGGGACGAATAATATATAGATATTTCTTGGACATTTCTCAGATATTATTTGATTTGATATATTCTGTAAGCATGCTTAGGGCCGGTATTATAAAACTTAACTTTAACTGACAGTTTTGACAGTTATATTAGGACGTAACTGTCAAAATTGTCAGTTAAAGTTAAAGTTAAGTTTTATTATACCGACCCTTAGTCAGTTAGAGTTATCTATTTTCGAGCATTCATCTTTCACAATTTTTTTCTGCTTCTTTCTGTTCTCCAGACCGAAATAGTTTCGCTATATGTCAGGACTAACTGATGAAGGATATGATGTCATATTCAATTCTGCACCGTAACCGGAATGAACGATTAAGGGCCGGTATTATAAAACTTAATGGGAAGTTAACTTTAACTGAACTTTTGACAATTATGCTAGGACATATCTGTCAAAACTGTCAGTTAAAGTTAAAGTTAAGTTTTATAATACCGGCCCTTAGAGAGTCTTTTAAAGAGTAGGTTAGGATTTAACAACGAAGGTCAAATACGAAATTACGAATGCGTAAAATCTGACCAATAATTCCATACCTATATAATAATTATATTTATTCGGAATGATTTTTCTACATATTTAGAAAATTTCAGAATGATTCATGTGTGAATCTAGTATTTACTCAGTTGTTAAATTTCTGGTTGAAGACTCGTGTGATCAAGAAATGGCAAAGATATTTTATATGAAAGAAGAACAGGTCAGTTCCTGATGACAATCACCATGTCGATGACAAGCGAACAAAAAGTGTCTATTTCACTTCAATCCTTATATCTAATCTTGTGAACTTTTCGTACTGAAATCAGATGGTAAGCCAATAATTGATTGAATGTATTAGATGGTTCCCTAGATGTCTCGAATGTTAATTTCATTTTTTGTGTGTCTTCAGCGGAAAACAAAAAAATTATGTCGTATCTATTACTACATGTTATAGAAAAGAAAGAATGATGAACGAAGAATAATTCATTCAGAGGATGATATTTGTATATTCTATGTTGATTTGGTAAAAACGTCCACTACAGGTAGGATTTTTTTTTTAAATTAAAAATATAATATAGGCTGTTTGATGCATCATGCTACACCATATTCATAAGAATATCGTCTAAATTACGGTCATGCAGAATATTTTCGGATATTTCTTCTATGCATTTTTGAAAGCTATGAAGTGTATCAAAAAAAAATTGCACAATTGTATGCAAAGTTAGTACTTTGCAAACATCATAAGATTTCCAAAATGCAATATTGCGGTCCCTTTAGTACCTACCTCTTAAATCTTTTTCACACATCCATTCTTAAAACAGTATCTGCATTTCACAAGATATTCAACTGGTGATATTTTTTCTGAGCACTGTCCTCTGTTTTCCTCCAGAACTTTTTTTTTGTTTGCCACTATTAGTTTGAGAAATTGTATAAAGACGATTTGTTGTTTTACTAAACTTAACGGTCTTTTATAGATTTGTCGTATTTGCCACCGAATGAGGGAAGAAGTTTGAACTCTACTCGAATCCTCAGAAAAATCAAGATTGTCATAAAAATCCAATCATTTAACTAATGAAATTATAAATCATCCTGTCAAGTGCAGTTACTATGAGAAAAAAGTTGAAAAATTTAAACTTCAAAATACCCTGTATATTGAAAACGATACTCTTGCGTTCCCATGTTTCTGGGAGATCTTTTCCTTAGAATTATACCATGAAACTTCCCTCTTTATTCGTAGCCCCGATGAGGGAACATCCTGTATTTTCTATGATCAAAAATAGGGTTGACCTCATGGCCTCGGGATAATTTTTTCTAGGTAGCTAGAGTGTCCAGAATTCGCGGCCTATAACTATTTCCAATAGTCCTTACAATAGTAACATTAATCAACTATAGTATTATCAACGAAATATATTGAATATATACTCACAATATCAATTCCATCACCCAAAACCGGTCCGAATATAGTTTCCCATAGACCTAAACCAAAACACCCTCTGAACAAAATTAGCACCAAACACAAATACTTCATCAGGAACTCAAATGCACCAATTTAAATTTAAAAACCGTATAATCCACCTTGAGAACATGACATTATTCTTCGTCGTTCTGCTTGAGCATTGATATTCCGGTTAGTGTACCAAATTTGAACATTCCCGCACGATGAACCGAGTCAGTGTGTTCCATCGAGCTCCGTTGGTTTGGACTTATAGAGATGGTAAAGCACCGGACGAATACGTTATTGCGTTATCCAGAAAATTACAGAATTCGCCCTGCTCAAAGTTTCATGGCTGTTTGAAACATTGTTAATTTTGTGATCTAGGGTCGTCCTAACTTCCCAACTTTGAAACTTGATATTTAAAGAGTAGGCTCGGACCTTAAGGAGGCCGAATCCGTAAAATGGTTAAAATCCAACTGATTCCGCAGATATACCCATTCAAAATTCCCAATATTGCAAAAAACTCAAACTGGATCTAATTGAAATCTACTACTTGATTGAAAAATTATAGCTTGAAGGTTGATGGCTTCATTTCAAATCATACATATCTTACGACAGTAAACACAATAACTTCCGAAGAAAACTACTCAGAAACTCGATATTTGTAGAGTAGGTTCGGATCTTGATTACAAATTTTTACGAATTTGTGAATGGGTAAAATCCACCCAATGATTCCGCAGATATACCCATTCAAAATTTCCGATATTGCAAAAAACTCAAACTGGATCTATTTGAAATCTACTACTTGATAGAAAAATTATAGCTTGCATGGTTTCATTTCAAATCAAACATATCTCACAACCGTAAACACAATAACTTCCGAAGGAAACAGCTCAAAAACTCGATATTTGTAGAGTAGGTTTGGACCTTGATTACGAAGGCCGAATTTTTTTTTTATTTTCTCAATATTTCCGAAAATGCAGATTTGATCGAATTGAAATCCAGTATTTTATCGAAAAACGACAGTTCAAAAGTTCATACAGGAATTCATGAGGATTTTAGGATCAGAAGATCACAGAATATTGAATAATTGAAAACTTTTTTTGAACTTTTTTCAAATTGTTCTAATAGCACGATCATCACTTAATTTTGCGCAAAGTTGTCCTTCAGCACTTTCAAACTAGCTGCTAAGTTCCATCATTATTGAATTCGTAGTTTCTGAGTTATTCCGAAGAAAACAACGATATCGAGAAAACACCACGAAATTTACATATGTTTTCTACAATATCTTCAAAACCTATGATTGTATCGAACTGCAATTTGGTACACTGCTATGGAATATATAATTTAAGCTATAACCATTATTTCTTCCGAATGTGATGGACAGTTTCCGAGAAAAAAATTTTCAAAAAAAATTCGAAAACAATTTTTTTCAAAATTTTCATGAATTTGTGAAATTCCATACCCTTATAAGATACCACAACACAAAATAATATTTTTCCTATATTTCCCGGCATAAATATCCAATCTAGCTGAAATCTGGCACCTATAAATTTGATTTAAAACAAGTGTAAAATTTTTTTGAGTATAATCTTTATTACAAGCTGGTAGAGCGCTTTCGGCTGTTAAGCCATCTTCAGTACCACTACAACAATTTTGGTGGTCAGATAAATAAAATAACAAATACGATTACAGAACTTACTTGTCTCAGATAAGTCATGAAAAACATAAGACAAAGATGCACACACACAAGTAAAAATGGGATCCTGAAATCTGTATCCCTTGTTTAAAAGTAAATGACTCAGATTCAATCGTCCATCTGAAAAATCCGTCGAAACAAATCAACATAAAATGACTTGAATCTTCAACTTCGCCAATTTCGTGAAGTTTTTTGTGTGTGTTTGCAGTAGTATTTTTGAGTTACTTTTGGGGCTGAAAGAGTGTTTGTTGAAAGACAGGTGGTGGCCAAATACAGACTTGTTTATGTTCTTCAGGTGTTTTTGTATTCTTGTTTTTAGGGGTCTGCAGGTTCTTCCGATATATGTGGCTTCACACTTACGGCACTTAAGTTTATATACTCCACTTTTGTCCAATGTGCAGGTTTTTTCTTCGTTGTTGATTAAAATCCGGCCAAGGGTGTTAAACGGTTTTGTAGAGACTTCAAGATTAGGGAAGTGTTGTTTCAAAATATTTATAGATTTTTGGCAGAGTTTTTCATTGATATGGGGGAGTGAAAAGTATTTCCTAGGTCCATCGTCAACAACTCTTGGGTACGCTTGTTCTACCATATTTTCAGTTCGTTGTTTCTTAATTAAGGAGTCAATTATACTTGGATCATATCCGTTGTTTACAGCTATTTGTTTGATTATATTCAGTTCTGATATGTCGTTGTTCGGGGGTAACGGAATTGAAAGTAATCTGTTAACGTAGGAATGAAAAGCTTCTAATTTTTGCCGTCTGGAATGGTTTGAGGTTGCGTGGATGACATGATCTGTTTGTGTGGGTTTACGGTAGATGTCAAAGGTAAATCCAACAGGAGACTTTACAATGGTGATATCCAGGAAATTGATTCGATCGTTCTCTTCTAATTCGATGGTGAATTCGATGTTAGGCTGTAATTTATTTATATCTTTTAGAAGGTCTGTAGGTGTTCCTTGGCCATTTTTTTGGATTTACGATGCAGTCATCTACATAATATATCCTCCAAAGCAAGATCTGCTCCTTATGATTATCCATTATCTGTTGTTCTAGAGAATTCATGAAAACGTCAGATAAAAACTGAGATAATGGACTCCCCATGTCTAGTCCGTTTTCTTGTTCGTAGTAAAATAATCCGTTTGTTTCAATCATTTCACTCCTCGTCATGTCCACAACCTTGTATCAGAAATTGTTTTTATTCTGTGGTTAACCTAGAAAGCGAAGTTGGAGATTCATGTCATTTTGTTTCGTTTTGACGGATTTTTCAGATGGACGATTGAATCTGATTCATTCACTTTTAAACAAGGGATACAGATTTCAGGATCCTATTTTCACTTGTGTGTGTGCATCTTTGTCTTATGTTTTTCATGACTTGTCTGAGACAGGTCAGTTCTGTAATCGTCTTTTTGTTATTTTATTTATCTGACCACCAAAATTGTTGCAGCGGTACTGAAGATGGCTTAACAGCCGAAAGCGCTCTACCACCTTGTAATAAAGATTATACTCAAAAAAGTTTTACACTTGTTTTAAATCAATCATTGATAATTTGAGTACACGGCTGCCAACTTACTTACCTATAAATTTGTTGAATGTCGAATTGAAGGCTTCAGCGAAACTTCAATGTTGAAAGTCTGTGGAAAAATTCGTCCCATCGTGAACCGAATAATTGCCGAAAATTCTCGATTACGAAAACTGAATTCGTGAATGGGTAAATCTACCAATTATTCTCGATTAACATTTCCAAGAATACATTGTGGATCTAATTGAACGCTAGTAACTGATTGAAAATTGATAGGTTTGAGATTTTCATGAGAACCATTAAAGAGCACTGACGTGAAGTAAGCAGCTTTCGAACGAATGTTCACTTTTGGTTATATCCTTTGAATATGCGTGCAAAAGCTGCTGACTTCACGTATGTGCTTTTTTCGATGAACTACTAGATTCGAAATGGATCTAATCTGGAAAATAGGAAATATTGGCAAAATAAAATTTTAATGGGTATATCTATGGAATCATTGGGCGGATTTTACTTAGTCACGAATTCGACCTTCGTAATTAAGCCCCGAACCTACTATACAAATTGAGTTTCTTAGTCGTTTCTTCCTAAAGATATTGTTTTACCGACGGCCTAACGGCTTACTGTTAACACAATAACATCCGAAAGAAACAACTTAGAAACTCGATATTTGTCGAGTAGATTTGAACCTTAATTACGGAGGCCGAATTCGTGTAAAATCCGCCCAATGACTCCGTAGATATACCCATTCAAAATTTTATTTTTCCAATATTACAGATTAGATCGAATTAAAATCCACTATTTCATAGAAAAATGACAGTTCGCTGATTCATACAGAATATCATGAGGATTATATGATCAGAAGATCACAGAATATTAAATATCTGAAAAAAAAATTGGAATTTTTTTTCAAATTGTTCTATTGACACAATCATGTTCCATTTCCAAAAGTATCCAATTCATTAAAATTCCATACTTTTTTACTCGTTATCAGACCAAACTCAAGGTCATCATATGAACATAAATTGACAATCTTAAAGCAAGCTCTGGTTATTTTGTGGCTGAATACGTACCTGCTAAACTGCGTGTCTTACAGTTCTTCAGTACCGCGTAATGCTTGAATATTTTTTTTAGATTCGAGTCATGACTTTCACTGGAAGATTCAGCGGAGTTCTTATTCATCTCGGAGTCTGACGACCGGCTTTTGATTTTTTCGGCTAGCGTGTCTGATGAGCAGTGGCGCTTTAGGAATTTAGGTCGAGTATAACACTCCTGATGGACTAGATCTGAATTCCGATTGTCACAGTTGTGCTGTGATGCCCGGGAGGAGTTGTCATCTATTCAGAAGCAAGTTATTTACCAAGATGGCCGGCAGTGGAGGTGTCAGATCGGAGTGAACATGCAAAGATTATTGTGACCAAAGAATGCAGATACTGAGGAAAAATCGGTTCAAATTCTACAAAATGGTTTATTTTTTCCTCAAAATAATATTCAAATACTCCATGGATATTTTAGTCAAACTTTCATTGTCAAAATATAAAATAGTTAAATTGAAATGCTCGATAATGAAATGAAAGAGTTTCAATATTGTCCACTAATATTTTCTCGAAAATATTTGTTCTACAATAAGTATTCAAACTTTTTCTAAAGAAAATTCTGAAATCGAGTACATACTCAATCATCTGCAGAGAGGCTTTACCACCACTGACGGCTATTTTATTAAAAATCTAACAATGCATCCGGTAGAACTGGCAATACTCAGCAAGAGGAGGGGTCTTTATGTTGGACTGTCCACTGAGCATGGAATCAACTGGATAATTCTATTGAGTGACTTGTTTAGTTAATGTATGACTTGTCTTCTACCCTTTATGTGTGTCTAATTGGATGAATAAATAGTTATTATCCTCCAGAGCTGTGCCGAACCCTTGTGCTAAGTGCTCGTGAAAGCATTCGAAGCACTTTTGTGCTCCTAAGCACTGTGCTCCCAAGCACTTTATTAAGCCGGTGCTTAGTGCTTGGTGCTTCGAGAATTTTTTGAGAAGGCTTAGTGCTTAGTAATTCGAAAAAGTGCTCCTAAGCACCGCAAAGTGCTCCCGAGCACCTTAGGGCTTCGGAGCACTTTTCAGGATTACTAAGCACTAAGCCTTTCATAGACTTGTCGGAACAGGAAAATGTCGGGCTATCGCGTGACTGGAGTAGACAAAGAGAACTAATATATCGGTTGTCTCTGGTGTTTGGAGACATTCGACAAGGAATACAAGGATCCTCATTCGACACATTCGTGATATAAGTGTTTAAGTTTAGTTTGTGCCACTTTTATATGGAAATAATAAAATGCTTTCAGAGTCGAAGTATCAAAGCGTGAGCTTTCAGCTGGGAACATCGAGATACAATATTTCGTATTCTATCTCGATCATGGAGATATTAGAATTCCGTTCTGAATAATGTTTGAAGATCTCAAGAAATCCACTGACGTGAAGTCACGTGGATTATACTTATTAAATTTTCGTATTCGTATGTCACACACTCATGTTCACATTTAAAATTTCATTATTTTTTTTTCTCTATAATTTCGAACCTAATGATCTCATTGAAATTATATTTTGCATTCTTTGATGTAGTATGATTGCGTGCAGGTTCGTGAGAAATTCCGAGAGTATCGCAAAATTAGAATCTTCAAGAAAAATATATTTCTTGAGCTTAACTGAATCCTGGATGAGTGATTAAAGTCATTTATGGTAGATGACCAACCTCTACATTGAAATACTATAAATATCAATTGAATCAGATTATTAGTATTATGATGGGAAGAATAGAAATGATTAGTGTTATTTGATCTCCTGATTAAACGATCATCACGAAACTTGGCACGAAGCTGTCCATTTTAGAAAATATGGAACAAAAATATATAATAATGCTCACGTCAATTACACTGTAACTTCCCGACCGATTATGCCTATAAACAAACTTTGCCAAGATATTTAGGCTCTGAACCTACCCTACAACTTTCCAGGGCTATAGATTTTTCGTTTGGAGAGTAATCGTGTTTACGGACGGCCGAACAGCCAAACATCGATATGGATCACGGATTCATCATTAGGGAGTCAAACACGTCAAGTATTGGATTTCAATTCGATATTATCTGCGTTTTTTTTGAGAAATATTGGGAATATAAAATTTTGAATCGATATATCCACGAAACGAATTACACCTTCGTAATATGTATACCTATTCATATTTCATATTCCCAGTATTTCCAAAAATTAAGATCAAATCGAATTGAAATCAGTACTTCAATGAAAAATTTCGAATTTTATTTCAATCTAACTGAACGATCATCAAGAAATCGTACAAATTTGCTCTTTAGCTTTCGTTAACAAGCCTAACGGCCGATATTAAACACAATAACTTCCGAAAGAAACAACTTAGAAACTCGATATTTGTGAAGCCTCAATTACGTATGCCGAATTCGTGACCACTCACCCAATGATTCCGCAGATATAGCCGTTCAAAATTTCAACACCCAGTATTTTCGAAAATCTAGGATAACTCGTAGGATTGGAATAGGTCGGAAATAAGACACTAATTCATTCCTTCAAGCGAGGTTTCGCAACTATTTTGTTGCTTCTTCAAGCTATATAATCATAAAACAGTTAAAAACGTAATTAAATCAACATAGTGTAGTATTTCAAAACTTATTCTCTTACCTCGGAAGCAGTTAATGTCCTGTCAATGTTTCCGTAAAACGTCATACAATCTCGATATCAAGTATCTTGGGTTCTATTAATCTAAAAGTCAGCTCATTGAAACAGTATTTTCATCGATATTAAATCAGGAAGGTAAACAAAAAAAATTCAAAAATACATATAAGATCGAATTAAAATCCATTATTTGATTGAAAAATGACAACTCGAAGGTTCACGCGGAATTTCGTGAGGATAATATGATCAGAAGATTGAATATTCGAAAAAAAAATTTTTTTTTAGATTGTTCTAATGACACGATCACCACGAAATTCCGCACAAAGTTGCAAATCAGCATTTTCAAACTAGTCACCAAGTTTCACAACGATTGAAGTGTACTTTTTGAGTTATTCCGAAAAAAATAACGATACTGAGTAAAAAACCATCCAAAATTTCCTCCAAATATTTTTTCCCAATATCTCTGAGAATTAGGAACATATCGAACTGAAATTTGGCACACTGCTATGAAATATGTTGTTCAAGGTTTAAGCAGATTTTTCTCAAATGTACACTACATTTGAGAAAAATCTGCTTGAACCTTGAACAACATATTTCATAGCAGTGTGCCAAATTCCGATAATGGAAATTTTTCTGAAAAAATGTTAAAAACATTTTTTCAATCTTACTGACGGTACGATCTCATCAAAATTTTGCAGGAAGTTGCGTGTCATTGTGACCAACTAAGTGCCAAGTTTCAATATTAGGGAAATAACCTCAAAATTCCATATAGCTATAACGCTGAAATCGTTGGGCCGCTTGTGACCATCAACGAACATATCCGCGGCATTCGGATGCTCGACCTGTCCTGAAAGTTTTTAGCCTCTAGTTTGCTCCGTTCGACAGATATTGGGTCCTCGGTTGGACGGCCGGCCGAACAGAATCGACTTTGACGCCGGGTCAGTGGGTTCAACCTAGTCGTTTGAGACCATTTTCGGCTCAAAATTCGAAAATTACAGACAAACCAAACACCAAATAAACGATAGCACGCTATTCCCTAGAACATGCGCGAAAAAACGAGTTCGCCGTAGGCCATGAACTCTCTGAGCCATGTCTTTATGTTTCAATTATTTCGACAGCATATTATTATGGCGAAAACTATATTTTGGAAGTGATCGAATGTCGGTCAGTAAGTTTGAAATTTTAAACCGAGAATGGACTCACTAATGAATAATCCGTCAAAATCGATTCTGTCCAGTCGTAAACACGATAGATCTCAAAGGAGAAAAGCTCTGTTCGGGTTCCAAATTACGGTCGGTCCTAGGATGGTTTTCCAACTTTGAAAAACCGAAATGCCAAAATTACAGACAATTGGCTGAAAAAGACTCAAAGTCGAAGTTTCATATTAAAAAGTGCTTAGTGCTCGGTGCTCGTGTAAACGAATTACTTTTCGAAAGTGCTTGGTAATCGCGAGCATTTCACAAAAAATGAGTGCTTAGTGCTCGAGATTCCGGAGAACTTTTCGAAAGGGCTTAGTGCTTTGTGCTCGGAGCACTTTCCATCAGTGCTCGGCACAGCTCTGTTATCCTCAGGAAATTTCGTGATAATTGTTAACGAATCTTTGCCCCTTCTCAGTTATTTTCAAATATTTTGCAGGAACCTTGTGCGATGGACGCATCGAAAAGAACATCAAGTGTGAAGTTTTTTTTTGCAATAACATTGGACACAGAAAATAACCCCCAGAATTTGACAACGTATTAAATATCATTCGAAAACCGGGGAGGACAGATACAAAGACAAACGTCATCAGATATGAAGCATATGTTCGGAAAAACAAAAACAATAGCAATATTACCAATCACACCAATTATTTACTTTCAAACTCTTGAAGTATGAACTTTTTCTTTGAATCAAATCATTTATTAATCAACTGCCAGAACAACCATTAGAACTGATTTTTTCACTTTTCAAATTAAAAAAATACATCCATGACTAGAACCATAGCATATATCGTTTTTCTTTCAATGAATTGGATTGATCTACCTTTGCATTTGAATAAGTTCTTATAGATTTGTAGTAACTATATTGTTAAGTCCATTATCATCCATGCAGTAGTAGAGTAATAAAAGTCAGGGCCAATAGTATCTTTGAAAGCTTAAGAAACCATGATATAGCGCGCCTGATGAAGAGACGGTTGGGCACCAGTGAGTGGGAGAATAAGAGCACATATTTGCTAGACCGTTCGCAATACGGTGGCCGCTTTATTTAGTATATTATTCTTATCTCTCTGGGACCGACCAAACTCCGGCGATGGGTTATAAGGATAACTTTGGCGATTGGGGGATATCAGGGAAAACCTGCAAACCTTCCAGAAGCTAAAACTGGCTTTCCTGGAGAGGAAGGTCTCAAAGTCAATGTGCGGAAGTGTGACTTGCTTATTCTCAGTATATTCCCGTCTAGGATGAAAGTCTTCACCAACACAACTGCACTTCAATTCGTTAACATCATCCTTCATCATCGGCACCTGCGACCTATGGTTCATCCAGAGCACCGAGCTCATCAAGATCCTTGGCATCGACTTCACATGAGCGGTAATGGAACTCCTTCATATCACAATGAGGGCTAGCTTGTCAATCCACGGATCCTGCATACGAACATCACTTGATCCAAAAGAAATGCCACCGATGTCAAAATCCACAGGACGGAATGTCTCAAATAGGTTAATGTGTAAAAGCCATAGACATAAACTCTCTGGACACGGCGTACGAATTCATTTCTAAAGAGTCGAATGATGATAAGGTAAGGAGTGAGAGGTCCGAGAGAGATGGAACTGGTTCGGGCAATACCATAGACAATACACATGATTAAAATAACCGGTATTCTATAGCGCATGGAGAAAGAGATGGAGAATGATCTCATTTATACAATATGACGTAGAGCTAGAGATAAAATCGAGCATTTACTTAGGGAATCTCGAGGCAAATGACTTCTTGGTATTATAAGAATTGAAGAGTACAGTTTTGAAAATTGGTGATTATTATTTGGATATGAATATTCAAAATGGTCAATTAATAATAATATCTGATGAATGACCCTTTTTCTTTCGAATTCTCTTGCACCGATGCTTTCAGGACGGTATTCTTAGCTTAATATGTTATTGATCAGCTTACAGACACGCGAGCTGAGCGGCATCCGAGGCACTTTTTGGGCTGCCTCTCCAGTATATATGATGTACTGTGCTCTGAGCAGCTTGCGAGCCATTCAACACCGTCCAAACTTGCGAAGTAACGACATGGTAGTCGATATGAAACTGAGATTTGAATATGCAAGCTAAATTTCGCTGAAAAATTATTTTATATTCGATTCGAATATGAATATTATCAATTACGCAACCATCAATTTTTTTGGAAAACATCTTTTTTCTGGAAACTAAATTCGAAATCATTTTGTGACACAACACCGATTTACCATTATTCATTTACCAGTGAATCCGGTTTGAAATGTCCCAATTTCTATTCAAAAAGCTTACGAAAACACAAACAATACGAAAATTATATCTTATATACAGTCTTTATACTCTAATTCAAAATGAAAAAACACAAAATCTACTTTGAAATACTTTCGAAAACACAAATATCACTTTCAAAAGTTATAAAAAAAATGCATTTCAAACATCTTATATATAGAGTTTAATATGTCTATGGTTTCAAACTGATCTGTCTTATATTTGCCGTATTCTATGGTTTTGCCCGAACTAGTTTCATCATTGTCACCTTGCTTCCCCTCTCTCCAACCCATGTCCATATAGTTTTATAAGTTTATGGTAAAAGCAGAGTACCCGAAGCGAGTTCCACTAGATTTTCCTCTATGTTCAGTTAGTGGTTCCAATTACTCGAGAAACTGTTACGTCCATGCCTGCAATTTTGTATATTTTGGAGACTGTATGCCCATTCTCGTATGTATCTGTCAATGGTTGCATTTCATATTTTTTTGTGAATGTAATTCCTCATGCAGAATACCACTTCGGACCATTGTGCTCATATTTTATGAAGTAGTGTTTGTAGAGTATTAGGAGAAACAATTAGAAGGTATCAATCCATTGGGCTAAAATAATTCTTGCAGCGTATGATAGAGAAGAATAGTAGGTATTTATATATTATATATTTATGTGTTACTGGTTTAATCTCCACATTTTCTGCAAAAGTTCTTTCAATTTTCATATCGATCATGAAATGAAGTTATTATTATTGTCATTATACATCTATCCCGGTTTCCAAACGGAATGCGGCGTATTGAAGGAAAAAAATGTGAAATATTCGTTTTGCAATAAATGACTAAAACGAGCCTGAATGAGCATATGATTTGAATTTTTAAGGTTGATTTCATGAAAATAATATGAATTCGGGGACACTAGTGAAGCGTTTAATTTCAACTAACTATAGAAGAAGAAAGTATTACACTGTAATTTTGAAGATATAAATAACAAATTCTAGTAGTAAATTGGAATTTGCACTTACAGAACAAAATTTTCAGTTGATCAGTTTCTAGAAAGGTGTAACAACTCGAAAATGCATTTGAAATGCCATATGTGGCTATTTTATCTCCACATCCGATGATCGCCAAAATATCATCCTGAAGGCCGCTCTCAGCTGAGTAATAATAATTGAACTACCGAAACCAAATGTCCTCCTCAATACTTTTCCTATGAATCCGTCTGTGGTTGATCATATAATTTTTTTCTGAACCAGGCCTATCTAGAAAACAATTGTGAATATATTATTGCCTTATAATCAGCTGTCTTCGTATATTGGACAAAAGAAAATGATCACCAAACCGCTGTACAGAAAGTAAAATGTACAGTTTTATGATTATCTGGGTTCTTTCATGCGTATGTAGGCACAAATTGTGGGTCAGTTGGGTTTATGGTTTGATTATTTCCTTCTCCAGCGATATGTTCCCTGAATGTGGTTCACAAGGACCTTCCTTGAATTGAATCATAATATAATAAAGTTATATGCATTTTTGAAGGATTTTTGTTGCACCCTGTGCCATCCTCATCAACCCTCTAAATTTTTTGAATAGGGAAAGTAGGTCATGTGTTACTTTTTTGGCAAGGTCTTTGTATCTTCTTTACAGGCGTGCAGAAATTTTCAGAAAAAAAATATTTTTTTCAAGAATTAGTTCAAAGAGGTTTTCAGTATGTGCTCTTTGTAATGTCTCATTTACTTTGAGTCGATGTTACCTGATGAAATTTGTCGACCATTACAGTTTTGTTCATGCACAACTTTCAACACCCTTCAACTCCCTTACGTGAAAAAATTTTTTTTGTCATTAAAGGGTGCATGAACAAAACTGTAATGATCGACTTTCATTCGGTGACAAATTTCATCAAGTACCATCGTCTCAAGGTAAATGAGCCATAACAAAGTGCACTTACTGAAAACCTCTTTGAACTACCTAATTTTAGAAAAAAAAAAATTTTTTTTCTTGCAAATTTCTGCACGCCTGTAAAGAAGATACGAGGACCTTGCCAAAAAAGTACCACATGACCTACTTTCCCTATTTGGTAAAAGTGAAACAAAAATTGACCTGTTCCAGGATTTTGTTGCCAAATATTTTTCTTCTGAGAAAATGAATTTGTTCCATAGTTTTGACGCGCACTGTATATTATATTTCTAATTCGATATCTTTGGAGTAAATAACTCAAAGCGATATTTAATTAAGTAGTATACAGGGAGTCAATCAACAAAAGATTCTCCAGATCAATTTTGGACGAATGGTTCAACGAAAATTGGTCCATAAACACTTCATTTTCAAGATATCAAGAAAGATGGTGAAAAAAAGGAAAAACGATGCTTGCTTGGCGACTAATTCCAGCACACTGGCAAAGTAACACAAATTTCAAAAACTATCTTCAAAATACTCAGAAAAAATAAATATTCTCAAAGAAAAATCATTTGTGAACCATGGTTCGAATAAATTAGTCCAACTTTTCGTCTTGAATTACTTAATTCCAAAACTCTTCCGAATTTCTACTCGAAAATGGTATCAACCTTTGACAAGTCATACTGTCATATTACTGACAAATCGCAAACCAAATTGTTTGGTTATATTGACAAAGAACAAGTGTGTACCACAGAATAGGAATAAATATTTCATTATTCTACAGCAGAAAAAGCTATTCTACTGAACACCGTTGTCACTTCGTGCATGCCTGGCAAATCTCAAATCCCAATTTTGAAATCTGATTCTGAATACTTTCTGAAGGTAATTTACGAAAATGATGAATCAAACCCATAATAATTATGTTCAAATTTGCATTTGCAGTAATAACCCAAATTCAGAAAAAACCCCCATTCTCTAACGTGAATCTGGGTGCCGATGCGTTGGCAAGAGTATATTGCATTCGAAAAATGTGAAATGTACATATTTGATTGGGAGTTCAGATTTCGAAGGGAGAAATTTATTTTCCAATCAATATATAAGCCAATTGGCAGGAAGACCTAGGTCGTTAGCCCTTTGAAACATAGTTTCAATGAAGTTTATTACTACTATTTATAAGCCAATTCGACTGCTTGTTCAGCTTGCAACAATATGTGTATATGTGAGCCTTTGGACAAAAGTTTCCTCATATTCTGATAGCCTTCAACTAATATCTTCATTTCCAAATAGATTGAACCATCGACATTACCTTTTGAAATATGATTTATAGTATGTTATAAAGTTTGAGTTCCCCATATATGATGCATCATCTGAAATCAATGTTCGAGATGAATAATTGCTTCATTTCACGTTTGTTGGTGCTAGTGTACGCTGAAATAGAAATTTAAAGCCTGGAGTGAATAGAAATACACAATTAGCACATTAGCACTCGTATTTATGTTATTTTGGGTAAGGGCCTGTATTTTATAACTATTTTGACTGAAACTCGAAGTTAACTTGTGAAATTTGTTTCGTAAATGGAGGTTAACTGCTTTCTGTGGTCAAAATAAGTTTCTTAATACCAAATGGATATCTTCCGTTACTCTTCGACATATTCTGGGAAAAGCAGTAAAAATGTTATCAAAATACAGCATTACTGTTTTACTTAAGTTTTCACCTAAAGTTGCCGTAATTGGGAAATCTGCCATAAAATATCTGATATAATTACGATAATTAAGATACCGACATGTCATATCGGAGCAAGTCGAATCAGAGCCATAATTTATTTCTCAAGTATTTTCTGGAATTCACGATAATAAATTCATTGCGACAAATTTAAAATATGAAGATTCATTTCATTCATTCAAAGTGGCGAAAATATATATAAGGGTAACCTTGATTTGTGAATACGAAACTCGATGTTTTGCATTTTTATAACGAAAGATATTCATTATTTTGATATTTAGTTCATGGAAAATATGTCTGCTAGAGTTGCGTATTCAAAGACATCTATAGGAAAATATTGGGAACGTTAGATATGGTAAATTCGTCGGTTTTGATTTTCGGATTTATATGATAAAAAACCTGAATATTTCCTTGGAATATTTTCTCAAGTATGTAACAAATTCATAGCTCTTGAATGAAATATTTATGAGTTAGTGCATATACAACATATAAACCACATTTTTGAAATATATTGTTCGGGAAGATATCCAATGAAATTCATTCCCATTTCTGTAATTACCGTTGTTCTGGCTTCTTGTATGGATGAAAGTCTTCAAACAATAAATCCCATCTTGCTTCTTATTTCTATACACATATTTAATATTACAAATCAGTAGATGTTCCACATTTGTTTTTATCATCTTATACAAGGTGACCTAGTGAAATGGCCACCGCCGATATTGCTCATAATATAATAAATAGCAGAATTTTCCACATTACGTTCACTAAGGTTCGTAGGGGGACGAATGTTTCTGTACAGTGGATATTTGAAAACGCAACCCCCCATTAGGGGGTGCTATAACCCCAATGATTTGAAGAGAAAACAGGGGTCGAATGATTGCTCATGTTGAAGGATTTCAAATTTGCTTTGTAAGAATGGCCTGGTCGATATTTTCAGAGTTGTGGTTTAGCAAGAAAAAACGAAATCTCTAGTTGCTATTTGCACTGTATTCGGTGTAAGTAAGGAAATATTCAAACTGAGCGACATTCGATTCCATACAAATTACGGTATCAGAACGAATAGCGCTAAATTTGAACATTTAATTTGAATTTTGATAGTAGTCCATTGGTGGAGTTGGATAGATAAGAATTAACAACAACGGTAATGCAATTCTAAACCAAAAAAAAATGATGATGGCAAGTGACCTTGCCGAAATGCATTGCATCCTGTAAGGAAACAAATCTTTTGGAGTGGAGCAGACCTTTATTTCTATTTGTTAATTTGAATAAATGTGCCCTAGAGTACCATAAATATAATGTGAAGAGCAAAAAAATATTTCGTTTTTTTTGGCTAAGCCACCACTCTTAAAAAAATGACTTGGCTGTTTCTACAAAGTAAATTTGAAGCCCTTTGACATAAGGTATCATTCGACCGCTGTTCCCTATTCAAATCCCTGGGGTTATAGCGCCCCCTCATCGGGGGATGCGTTTTGGAGCATTCACTGTTCGGTAAAATAAGTCCCCCTTCGAACATTAGTGAACGATTCATGTAAATTCCGCTATTTATTATATTATGAGAAATATCAGGGTTGGCTCCTTTTCATTGGGACACCCAGTATATTAGTCAGAATCCAACAAAGGAGCTGTCAACCTATATTAGCAACTAGACAGATCCATCAGTTCGAATATCTCATTTATTTTTTGGGAAATACTTTAATCAGATCGATTAGATTACAGCTCTATTGACTTTGATTCATCGGAATCAATTATATGGACTTGAAAAAGCGGCTTTAGCGCCTCTCACGATTTAATTCTCCAATAGTTACTATCCAATATTGAAATCTAGTACTCAGTTGAAAAATGACTGGTTGATGGCTCATACCATGATGAAATTAATGTATTTATATCATGATGGTTCATACAGAATATCGGGACATGAAAAGAAGATCGCAAAATTATTTTATACCGAAGTATAGTTGCATTCAGCGGCTTCAATATGTGAATAGGTGACAGGTATGGCCACATAGGTAGATAGCTGTTTCTCCGAAGAGAATTAAAAATTATTGTAGCCTTGCGGCAATTTAAATTATCATCACAGAATTATTTTTTTTGAAACCTTTAAATGGAGGTTTCTTGGTACCGGAGTGATTTATTTCGAAATTTCATCTTCGTTAGTTTTTGTGATCTATACATGGTAAGGGGAATTAATTGATCTACGTATTGCATGTAATATCCTATCCGACATTATTTCAAAAGGATTCTGCACCATACAAGAGTTGCATTACATAAGATGTGACATGACTGACTTTCTCTATTCATTTTTTTAGTCTCGATAGAGCAAATGAGATTCTTGTATTTTCAAAGGATATAAGGTAGGTTGCATTTATTGTTTCGTTTAATGAACGAACTCGAGAATTGAGGAATGAAGTGTTGTAATTCGTCTCCCTCGGTGAAATGATGGTTATAAATGTCGCTTTGATTCATGGCTTCACTGAACTATAGGAAAGCATCAGTAGAAATACTCGTAGAGAATATGATCAATTTAATTTAATTTTTTTACTGTTTATATCGAATCAAAAGAATTGTACCACTGTATGGAAGTATTGAACACGCAGAAGAAATAAAATGAATCGTATGCATGGGATGAATTGATTTTTCTAATCCGCATGCATTTCTGAATACCAGAACAAATTTTTTTTGCGAGCATGTTCTAGGAAACAGCGTGCTATTGTTTTCTTCGCGTGTTTGTTGTTTCAGAATCGGCCGGTAGGCCGACCGTAAACACAATTACTTCCCTTAAAACTCACTCGAAGAAATTTCATCAAGAATCTATTCACAACTGGAGCACTGTACGAAATTTTCGGAAGATCTTCAATCGTCTGTTCGACCCACAAATCTCATTTTTCCATAAACCTTACTGGTAGTCCACTCTTGGTCCTTATCTTCATCAGATTTTTTTTTGTGAGCAACTACCTTGATCATTGATAACATACCCAATTGTGTGTCAAAGAGAGGTTTATACAGGGTCCCACAGAGGATTCGGACGTTTTTGAAACGGCTCGTATTCCCCTATTGGCCATTGCGTCGACAGATGCGGTAAAGGGGCCATTGGATTCGGTAGGTCCGGGACAGCCGGGTCCAGATGAGTGTAATGCGAACAGCGAATGCAATTAATCACAGGAAGTTTTATGGTTCGAGGCAGCGTTCTTTCTGCTCCGTCAATACTCGGTTTTCGACTCGAACGATGAATGTATTATATTCGAGGCTGAACTCGAGTGCTGTCCACACCATTCGCCAAATCGTTTATCAAATTTTATTGCATTCGCTGTTCGGATTACACTCATCTGGACCCGGCTTTAGGTCTTAGCATTTTTACCAGTTGAAATCATGGACCTGTGGAAGGTAGAGCACCGCGTTTTTGCTTACGACAGTGACGTCCGTAATAACGAGTCCGTCACGGCCGTTCCGCGTGCGTTTCTTCTCTATTTTAATATTCACCGAAATGGGACTGTTCCCTCTCGAAACACCATTCTCCGTTGGGTTGAAGCACTCTGCACACGAGGTGAACTGATGAGGAAAAGACCACCAGGAGCTCAACGAACAATTCGAACTCCTGAGAACGTTGATAGAGTGCGACAAGCAATTCTTCGAAGTCCGGTCGATCTGGTCGCCGTCATGCTGCTGAACTTCGCCTCAGTGGCTCTTTCTGTAAGGAGTATTTTTCGTTTGAAACTGCAGTTTCCCTCCTACAAATTGGCCGTTGTGCAACAGCTACATCCAGGGGATTATGCACAACGAATGCACCTCGCCCGTGAGATGGAAGCACTTGTCGAGCAAAATGAGTACCTTAATTTGTTCATGAGCGATGAGGCTCACTTTAATCCAAATAGCCACGTTAATCAGCAAAATTATCGTTATTGGGCTGATGAAAATCCACAACAATTACACGAAAGACCGCTGCATAGCCATGAAATTAACCTTTGGTGCGCTGTATCCCAAACTTGTGTCATAGGCCCTTACTTCTTTGAAAACGTCAATGGCAATTCTGTTACCGTGGACTCTAAGCGATATATCGAAATGAAAACAAACTTCTTTGCACCCGAATTAAGAAGACGTCGTGTTCCAATCCGACTTGTGTAGTTCCAACAGGATGGGGCGACCGCCCACACTGCCAGGGCAACAATGAATGTTAATTGTCCTCTCTTCCCTGGTCGCCTTATTTCCAGGATTGATGACGTTCATTGGCCTCCCGGTCCCCAGATTTGTCCATCTGCGACTTTTTTCTGTGAGGACATCTCAAAGCACGAGTTCATCAACACAAGGCCTGAATATTGGAGGAATTGAAGGAAGCAATTCGCGTGGAAGTCGCTTCAGATGAGAGAGCAACGTTGGAAACAGTTTTCGGAAACTCCCAAGAAATACTGCAGGAGTGTATTGCAAAAAACGGACGCCACCTGACTGATGTGATTTTTCACTCATGAAATTCCAAAAAACTTTGAAATTCTGAATCCAAATTGTTCGTTAATTTTTTTTTGTGTATCAATTAACGAGGTTATGATTTTTTCATAAATGTCCGAGTCCTCTGCCCGAGCCTGTACGTTACATATCGATGATATTGCTATACTTGATAGTTATTCACCAATGTTAACCATTATTATCGTTTTGAAATACTCCTTCGTTTTAAATCCGACAGAAATCGCTACATTTCAATCGTGTCAATTTTCACTGTGATATAATCTGATTAAGACTTTTGGTGAGAATATTGAAATAAAGAATTGTCAAAATCATGATATTACAACCAAACTTCAACAGACAAACCGCGACATGAATGTCCTATGAAATCAAAGAATTATACGAGAAATTAAGTACTGAAAAAATTTAATAGGAATTGGTTCTTACGCGCTATTCCACAGTCACCTTTTCACGTATTGCCCTAGGTATTGCCCCGTCAAAGTCAACTTTACTTCCTGATTTACATAAATTAGGTTTCTGTACTGGATTTAAATTCGATCCCATCTATATTTTTTGACAAAATGAGAAAATAAAACATGGAATGGTTGAATTTTACACATTTACGAGTTCGACGTTCACAATTAAGCTCCGAACCTATCTATTACTCCAGTCACTCTTATATATTATTATATTTTGAAAATGTTAGGTTGTAATCATTTTCCTGCCAGATAACTGCATAACGTTGTCCTCCCTACATAGAGATCGTAGTAATTACAAATTTTTCAAAATGTGAATTTACTTTGGGAAAATAATGAATTTGAGAAAATATTATGCCAATTCAATAATTCCAACTTTTTTCTCTGTCAACACTGGAAATATTTCACGTATATAAACATGGTTGAAAGATTCGGTAATACTATTTTCTTGCACGGAAATCAAGAATCGAGTGTTGAAATGCTACTGAAAAATGATGGATAGAGTAGTCCGTTAGTCCGTTTCGAAAAAAAAATAAAAGTACTCGAATAACCCTGCAGTAAAACTTCTACCGAACAGACAAACCAATGAAATTCCCTACTTTTCGGAATTCTCGAGAAATATGTCTACAGAAGACATTTGAATACCTTGGTGCTCAACTTAGGATACTCCAGTATGAAAATGTAGTAGGACTACAAAACCTGTGTCACCTTAAAAGAACTAACTCAATTTACAAAGTTGGGAATCTATGTGAACGATACGCTGTTTTTTCACTCATATACGTCGGAAATGTTGGATAGCTTGTGATAAATTATTGACTCCAAATCATGGCCAACCGGGATAGTTTATAAAAGTGAATAGAGTATATAAACATCGGGAATGTAAGGCGTTTTTTTTGGAAAGGTAATGTGTTTACGGCTAGCGAAACCACCCATCGTCAACGCAATTACTACCGAAAGAATCTACTTAGAGACTTGATAATTGTAGAGTAGATTTGAAATTTAATAACGGAGGCTGTTCGATAAAGAAATACTAACATACACTCATCAATTTCCCAATTTCCCAATATTTCCAAAATACAGATTAGATCGAATTGAAATCCAGTACTGAATTGAAGGATTAAGCAGAATTTTTTGAGGATTTCATGATAAGAAGAGTTTTTTGTGAATTGTTCTAATGGAATGATCATCAAAAATTCTGCACGAGTTTGTTGAACCGGCCACGAAACTAGACAAACGTTTTTCCGATATCACTGACAGTAAACCCGTACCGAATTTCATTCGAATATGATGAATGAATATTTCAAATTGAATATGATTTACAAGGAAAATTTGTTTTTAATGGCGCGATAGTGTTTTCTACAACTAGTTACAAGGTTTCCTTCTAATTGCTGTTTTCTTTCTCAAGATATTGAGGAAATAATCTCAAAATCTCAATTTAACAACGATTAACATATTTTTCCCAATATCTCCGAGAATAAATATCGTATCGAAATCTGAGACACAATATTGACTTAGAGGTCTATGCCAAATTTTTTAGTGACCTCATAAATAGTTTACAGAAAAAAGGAATTTTTTCAACAAAAATCAGGAAAATTTTGAAAAAAATTTTTTTTCAATTTCCTTCCAAACATGCATATGTTTCGTTAGGGTATTGGCGAATGAAGATAAGCGTTACTCCCTCTGGTGGCTATCCGAGTAACCCGATGTACAGACATTACCATTGACAAGTTGAAAGAAATATTAAGGAAATGAGAAAGTTTATAAATTTTTCTTGCCATTTGTGTGATTTTACAAGTGTTTCTACTGAGGAAAAGCAAACACAAATGTCCCTTCCCATAAATTTCCACAGCCCGGTGAAAAATTTCGAGTTAGGGTGAAAGAAACTTCCTTTAACAAGTCTGGCCTGAAAGTGTTGAAGAATCGATAAAAACCAACAAACAAGATTTATGAGAGTCTGTGACCTGCATTTTACCGATGATGATAATTTTTTTAGAGTTAAGCACGAATTGCTCATGAAATATTAGATAACATTCACGAAGACATTTTTTTCCAGGCCCCTAATCCAAGCAAAGAAATTTACCTGAAAGGAATGCTGTGCCCTTCAGAAATCTGCCTGTTGAACTGATCATTAAGAATCAACGTAAATGTTTTAGTGATAGAACTGACTATTGAAAAAAAAGAGTCTCAACAATGAAATATCTGGTGATGAATACTGTTCGCTCAAAGTGCTTCTGCCGATGAAAGCAAAGTTGTACAAGGCTTATTCATTACAGCTTTTTCAAGACCAATCATATGAGTGTTGGAAAATTTATTTGAAAATCCATAAGGAATAAGACTTACGATACAAGTAGCATTAGTTTTATGTGAATGTATTTATTTTATTCACGATATATTGAGTGTTTATTCCTTCGCTATAAAAATAGTAAAGTTATGAATATTTGTCTATTATTCCAAAAAGTATGTTTTACAATACTATCTGTCTTGCAACTTTCAAGACTAATGCTAAGGAATCCACCAAAGTCAATCTTGCCATTTGGATCTGAAAATAAATAATATTGAAATACTGTCTAACGTTGGAGATATTTCCGTAATTTCAAAGTTGCTGCACTCAATAAGATAGAAGAATGATACATACCTACTTTATAAGAATGGAATATGTACTCCCAGTAATACTCTCGTCAACTATAAAAGTCTAAAAAGTCTTTGAATAAATCGTGAAATCAAAAATTATCAAACCAAACACCAAAAAACAGTACAAAATCGACTATCAAAACAAAATCTTTGTCTGTATCTAAGGTTCTAAAACTGGCCACCGTGGCGCTGCAATCTTAAATCCAGACGCCAATAGAAAAGTTCCTGGAATAAGCTCTGGGAAGTAGAAATAGAGTATAATTCATTTTGATGAAATCCAACATTCACAAACGTGAATTGTTTGAGTTTCAAGAGATGCTGAGTATTTCTTTGCTTACCTAAATGTTTTATTTTATATTCAGCCATCAGGAGAAGGTGAATTCGTGAATGTTTACAATATCATGAATCGTCCAAGGTCAGTTCATCTAGGTTAGGTATATTCACGTTCATAAGTGGTATTTAGTCATTATATTAATTTCAATTTGACATGTATACTTACGCATAAAAAATTTGTCATGAATTTCATAATTCAAAATCAAGATTATAATGATTGCTGCGTGGACAGGATTCGTGATCAAATTGCATAACGATGAAACTGAACGGAATACTAATATCCGAATTACAAAATATGATTTTCTCAGACATTTTACCGTATGGTGAAGATAGGAATGGTATTTTCCAATGATTGAATGGGACGCAGAATGGAATACGAAATACGCAATTAATATGAATAAAATTTCACAATGAATGTCACGACATCGGCAGTTCGGCAGGAAAAATTGCCAAATCTGAATTAAGCACAAGCAATTTTTAAGTATATATAATGAAATGATACAATAACAAATTCACCTGATACGAAAGTTCAAAACAATTAAATATCGAGTTGTAGTTTAATAATTCAATTTGAATATCTTATTTTTTTCAGCCTGTTTGTGAAGAGATAAGAGATTAAACCATAAATACTTGATTTGATGGTTTGAAACTGTTTGGTTATTACACCAGTATTCTTGAAATCTCTGCTACCACTTTATTTTAGAGGAAGTAAAGAACCTATGTTGTGATTGTTTAACACTTTAATTATTGTTGCTACGTGATACACTTTGTTTAATAAAATGCTACACCGTGCTAATGATTGAGAGATGTTTCGCTCTCTGAATATATTAAGTGAATGTGTCTTGAATGACTGTTTCTATTGGAGTGTTAGATATAAATCTTAAGGGCGCTTACGACTGTCTAATCTCAATAACGTACAGGGTTGCCACGATCAATATGAACTGATATTCTAACATAATAAGTGACTATATCCTGAACATGCCCCCGGCCTTGAAAGAACCTACTTTCAATGCAAAAATAAAGATTAAATAAATGAAATATACAAATTATAAAATGATAATTAAAATAAAATAATGGATAAACAATTAAATGGTTTTATCATCAATAGTTAAAATTAATTAAATTATAGCAATGTTAATGAAGGAAACTAAGAAAATTAAAATGCAACATAAATCAACTATTTCCATCTCCTTCTTCATAGGGACAAATTTTCGAAAAAGATCTTTTGATGAGACCTGAACCCGTTCGAATGACAGCTACTCTTGCAATACCATCCTTGCCCTTGTGGATTTCTACCACTCTGCCTAGTTTCCAGCTCATCGGAGGTAAGATTGTCTTCCTTTATTAAGACAAGGGAGTCTAGCTTAAGTGCATCATGATGACTTTTCCACTTCGTTCTCTGTTGTAGTTCAGAGATGTATTCTTTGGACCATCTTTGCTACAGGTGCTGCTTCACTTGTATCAAGTGCTGATAGATAGAAAGTCTGTTCGTAGGAAGGTCGAGCAGGCTTGGTTCAGGTAGGCTCTCACTGATATGGCTTATTAAAAAATGTGACGGAGTCAAAGGAGTAAGATCGTGAGATAGGGGCGTTAATGGACAGGAATACAAGATTGCCTCAATTTCTGTTAATAGAGGGTATAGTTGCTTAAAAGTCAGAATCAAATCCTTTGCAACTGTTCTCAAATGAAATTTAATTTTTGATTCCTGCTTCCCACAGGCCACCAAAGTGAGGAGAGTGTGGAGGAATAAATTTCCATGTTATCTCATCATCTGAAGCTAATTTACTCAATTCAGAATTTTTCGAGGACAGAAATTCACCCAAATATCGCAGCTCACTACTGGCGGCTAGAAAATTGGTGCCGTCATCACTGAAAATATGCCGTGGTTTACCTCTTCGAGATACAAACCGTTTTAATGCCAATAAAAATCTATACCTTGTCAATTCTGTGACTAATTCAATGTGGGTGGCCTTAGTAACAAAACTTATAAATAAGCATATATGACATTTGGAAATTTGGCAGCCACGACCGGCCCGGCTTTTCATTTGCAGTGGACCTGCGTTATCTACTTCCACGGTTTCAAATGGCCTTTTAGGCTCAATATGCATTTCCGGCAAAGAAGCCATAATACGTTTCGTCAAATTAGGTCGAAATTTGAAACACGCGATACATTTTTGCACAATTCTCTTTAAAAGAGTACGACCTCCCACAATCCAATATCGTTCCATGAGGACGGAAAACGTGTGCTGAGGTCCAGAATGGAGTAATTTCAGATGGGAATCTCTAGCTGATAAGGATGCAAGATGACATTTCGATGAAATTATTACCGGGTGTTTCTTTTCAAAATCAAATTTTGCATTGTTTAGCCTACCTCCCACTCGTAAAATGTTGAATTCATCTAAAAATGGATTGAGATTTGAAATCTTTTAATGTAAACGTCCATTAATACAATATACGTTTTCATTATATCTATGTATTCTTTTCTTCCAGTGTGGATACTGAAAAAAATGTATTTCTATCATCAAGAATTCAGATTTTTCTGTACCCTCACATGATATTTATCTATATTGCTTTCTTACTTAGGAAATACTTCTATAGTCAGTATGGACTGTGTTTTGATTTTTGAAGTAATGAGGATTTTTCGAATCGTTTTCTGCAGCATTTCATTCATCAAAAAAAGGAGAAGTTCTGGAACTTGCGGCAATATTGTTCTATGCACAAGTGTATGACGAGCCGATAGTTCTGTATCAAATAAGAATAAGTTGTACTTTGATATTTGTTTACTTTTGCGCATGTGAAAATGTATATTGTAAATGTTGCCCTCGTTCAAGAATAAATATATATAATTTGCTATGTTTCGTTCACTTTCGGAATAGCATTTTCTTGATACTTAGCTCATCTTCTTGTTTTCCAGATTTCGTCATCTTATACCCTCCAGAAAGGACGAGATGACGAATGTGACACATATTGATATATTTCTAATTTTTCATTTCAAATATTCACCATCAAGAAATCCAAATTTGATATGTAAAATATTGATATCACCCGATGACCTCATCATAACAGGTATTTTTTTTGAGGAAAAATAGCAAATTTGAAAATTTTTTGTACCTACTATCGTCATCTTACCCCTCTTACCCCTACCATACATACCGCGTCGAAGGAATAAGAAATTAATCAATTAGCTATTTCGCTCGACATGATACCAGGAATTGAAAAAACCAACCGTTATAAACTTAGAAATTTCATGCTTTGAGAGGAGTGAAAAGTTTCCACGCCTTTTAAAGACTACTCCCTAGTGTATACTCCAGCTAAAATAATCAAGGCTTGCCATTAAAAAAATGGACTTATTGAAATGCTTATAAGGTCATTTTATAAGAATCGCAATGTCAATGTCACACCACCTGGAGAGCCATTCGTAAATTTGCAGAAGACATGAAAACTTTCAGAGAATTCAGTAAAAAAAAGTACAATTATCTCGAAGATTTTCAAATGATGATCCCTAGTTTGAACTATTATAACCATGAAATTTGTCAAAAAAAGTGACCTAAGCCAAAAAGTACAACAGATATATGATGAGAATAAGTGGGGTATTTCTTAATCAGAATTTCATAGAGATTTTGAGTATGTTATAAAAATAGGGATTTCTCATTCGAAAAAATAAAGTGGTATCGTCTTCACCACTTCCGGACCACCCTGTAGAGTTAAAAATAATTCAAGCTCATGACCTGAGTACTGTCGATTACGTCAAAATTTGAATCATCCTCCTTGAAAACTTTTTCCAAGAGTTATCGACCGATGGAACCCTATTGACCCAGCCTGTATACATGAGGTTTGTTTTGGTTCCGAGTTCTGGAACGGTTCCTCATGCGCGATTGCGATTTTGTGTTTTGGTTCATTTCAGAACCGGTTCAGCATTTGAGTAATCCTGTTTTGGTTATTTTCAGAATCGATTCCGAACTGTTCTAGAACTGTGAGAGGAGTTCGGACGTTAGAGTCCGAGTTAACTTACTGGTGGCATTTTCTGGGTCTTCGTTAATAGCCCAGGATAGCAAACGTTCCCATCATAGTATCATCACTTGTAGGTAGATCTGCTGTGTAGAAGATATACAATAACGGTCCAATAACGCTTCTGTGGGGAACACCTGATGACGCTACGAAGTAGAGAACAATTAATTGGGAGGGAGCAGCCACACGTATTCTCAGATTATCGTTGAATCCGGCAGCATAACACCTCATAACCTTGAGAGTACAAATAGTGTCATATCTGAATCAAAAAATAAATAATTTTTTCCCCAAATACTTCTCAACGACATTCAATTAGTTAAAGTGTGATTTCAGTAAATTGATCATTTATATTTAAAATTATATTTATCCTTGATATTTCATCAGAATATTCTTAATCGATGGATTCATTACCATGAACCATCTGCATAAATTCTGAACAGAACAAGTGCCTGCCTCTGAATTCAAGGAGGTGAAAGTTATAATGATGCATCCAAACCCTAAATCAAAATTTTCAATAACTTTGCATAAAATGGGTAATTATCTGTCAGATATACCTGTACTATCATTTTATGAAGACCTTGTCTTCCTCGTGGAAATATCCTCAAAAAGTGATATGCTATTATCGAAATAATCTTTATAATGAGAAGGAAAACAGTTCAAACAACACAACGAGTTTGAATATAATGGTTGTACAATAGAAAATCTCTATAACTGCATAAACTTTGGGTTAGTTGTATGACTGGCATAAATCAAGGTGAAATATTTGTGATTTATTGATGAAGTCGTCCTTCTGTTTATGTTGAATAATAGCTTATGAAAATTGTATGGAAATTCCACAAATATGTGTCAAACTAATAATATAATATATCTTATTGTTTGGATCGACTGTTAATTCTTTCATATCCTAAGGATTTGCAGTGGGTTGATTCTATTGACCTTTAAGTATTCGGTAGTTTTTCAGTTCTGAATGAATATAGACAAACATATCAAAGAAATCAATATTAATGTACATGATATTCATTTCAACGGAAAATATTTTCCGAGTGGACTTCGTAGATGTTTGCGATTCCACCCTTTAATTGAGAATAATCTTAATATTTATTGGTGGATGCGCCAATATGTGGGATTTCAAACAGGTACCTATTCATTCCACTGTTTTAGGTCGGTTTTAGGCAGAATCAATCCTTTAGTTCCGCAGTTATGGCATTTGGATTTTTTTTCCGATAATCCGAGGAATATCGACTTGAACCTGAATTAATATTTCTCAAACACGAGCAAAGCTTACTAATCTTTGTCAGAGATCGTATTATTGGAATGATAGAGTGAAACCTGAAAAACATTCAATATTTCAGATCAGAAACTGTCAGACAAATTTTACTGCAATTTTGCGTGATTCTGTCACACATTTGTATTATTGTACTTGAGCAAATATTTTGAATCAATTTAACGTGGGTATGTTATCTGCTCAAACATTGGCTATGAAATTGCTCTATAAATAATCTGAGTTGTTTTATTCGGAAGTTTGTTATATTTATGGGATGACAATAATCCAGGCTTTCACATGACATCCAGATTCTTATTGGAATCATTGAGTTTCCAAATACTTGAAATATTTGAGAACTCAATGTTGGAATTGACTACACAGTGTTTTACAGAGATTCCGTATGCTGTCGCACCAAGAATTCTCGTGGAAGTATTGTGTGTTGTATACAATACCTTTTCAAGGGAAAGAATTGTGCAATGAACTTTTGCTCGACATACATTAGGAGAGATGAACCCAAAAAAAATAACTTCCGGAACTTTTATGAACATTCCAACAAAGAATTATGATGTAGTGTTTGACGAATCCCTACATACACTCTTGTACAGGATAGGTACCCATAGACAGAGCTATCAGAAAAAGAATCTTAGGGCCGTATTTATAGTTGTTCCTTTGAGGCTTCCTTACTGAAGGCCGTCTTGAATTTGCTTTTCTATGTTTCTATGCAAACAAACTTGTATTTGTTTCCATAGAAAAGCAAATTCATGGCGGCCTTCATTTAAGGAAGCCTCAAGGAGCAACTATAAATACGGCCCTAAGTTACTGTATCTTTGTTTTTCGTTGGCGAAAAGTAACTAGTATATTAAATACTTTTCAAAAGGAACTGTATCTTGTAACTAAAAAAAGTTCCTTCAGATGAATGTGTGTGAAGATAGCCCACCGCTTTGCGGTTTTCGAAAACATTTTTTGTGCTGAATTGTTGTGGGTTTGTGCTGCTTTGCCCGTTGAAATTTTCTTCATTCCGGTTCTCAAAATATTCCACTGGGGTCTACGTGAACTAACAGGCCGGAAGGTTAGATGTTGCCGTTGTTGCTTAAGGAGTGTCACGAAGCAGGGAAAAAAGAAGATTGAGCACCGATGTCATAGTCACTTTACAGTTAACGATGTGATTTTCGAAATGCTTTCATACGTGATATCACTAAGAACTGTTTTTGAAAAAGAAATACACAGCATTTCTTTCCTTTCTGATTAGTTTCATAATTCTTTATCGCAAATAATCCAGAACTCACCATGAGGAGGTAACTGTATTACTGAATTCCAAAAGATTACAATCATAATAGGTATTATTTGAGTTTCTGAGGCGTTTAATATCAATAAAACATTATTTAAAATGGGAGACATTCGTGACTTTCGAAAGATATTAATTGAAAAGATATTAGCCCTCGAAACGATAATGAATACTTTCACTGTTATGCACCTGGAGAATGGAAGTGAATTGACAGATTGTCACAAAAAGTTTGTAGAATGAATAGGGATCGGTGAAACTACTGATTTCAGTTGTTGAATAAAAAATGGAAGTTTTTTTTTAATAATAATAATATAATTCGTATTATTCTTTTTAGTGATTACTGATAAAACTTTTGAGAAAACAGCAGAGGAATCTGAAGCTTGATCGATACTTTTCAAGATATTAATTTTTCAAATTTCGAACATTTACAAATCGAATTTGGAAATGGGTATGTTGACTTCTTCTTCAAAATCTTTCATTCTCAAATTGGGGAAAATCCTGAACCCCGGCGAAATTAACGATACCTCACCCTCGAAAAGTTAATTTTTCTAAACTACCTAAATGAAATCATTTTCTTGAACGTTGAAAGAGGAGTTGGAAATAGCCTTGTCTTTGAAATGGGCACAAAAGTGTGAAAACGATTTGATCTGATCAGATTGTGCCAGTCGTTATGAATTCTTGTCTTTGATGTTGAAAATCAGTTCTTTTGGAGGTAATTGAAGAAGCATTGTTTAATTGAACAATGGTAGAAGACATGTAACTAGGTTGATTTGGAAGAATTGAAGGAAAATGCATCATCAGTTAATTTGGGAATTTTTCTCGGTTCACTAATGAATCAACCATCTCAAGTTGGTACAGAATATCAGTCCTTCTACACTATGAGCATCTACAAAATGTTTTATGGATACCTACTACCATTTTTTACTTCAGTATCGTCGTCAGTTTCGAAGCTGTCTTTCTCTATGTAAATTTTGCATTCGTTCATTGTCATCTTCTTACAGGATCTCTGGAAAATTGAAAAACGGAAACTTTTGCACGTAAGGATTTATAATAGATCTAATAACCGGGTACTGCACAAGTACGAGCCATGATGAAACTCGAATCGAAGATTTTCAATTGTTGAAATATATAACCTGTTGATTTCCCTAGATATCGATTCTTCAAGTAGTATTCCAGAACGAAACGCACTCTAACAACAACTCACAAACATTACGAAAGTTTTAAACACTAATTTTCACCTAAAATACTAATAAAACAACCGATCAGAGCAAAAAACTGGATAATGCGAACATTTTATCTCGTTTCCCGGCGAAATAATGATGTTAACAAAAGCGTGTATGGACGGTTGCATAGCACACAATTGTCTATGATAACCCCCCTTCGTAGAACTTCAACATCGCATTTTCGGGCATCCTTCTGGCCTTCGTAGGCTACGATTCCACAAATGTCCAAAATAGGCCAGCCCAGGTCTTTTCGAAAAACTGGGTTCCACACGGCTGAAAAAGATTGTGCTATAAATATACTGAGTCGTCCTGTTAGAATTTTTCTGAAAGTCCCTCTAATTTCTCCAGGAATCATAAATGTAGAAATTTCTTCCCAGTATGGAGTGACAAAATTTGTGTTACATTTGTGCTGAACTAAGCCATGAATTTTTTTAACGAAATTTTGCCGGGTTTCCCTAGAAATCGCGAAACTGAAACTGAAGTTAGCCCAGTAGTTCCCTTTTTTCGTAATGAAAATATATATGCCACAACTTGTGATATACGTGAGCTGACTCTTGCCATTGAATTGATCAAGAGAATCCTGCTTATTTAAAAAAAAACAAGTATTTTAGAAAAAAGTTTGCCCAGCACTTTCGTTTTATCTGTCAAAAATGGTTCAATATAGTTGAGTGGTGAGAATTGGAAAAAAATCAGTTTTGTTTTGAATAATTAAATGAACTGTTATTTATCTATTACTCTTTAAATAATTCATTATTTGTTTGAGGTTGTATTTTAAGGAGGTTGGTTCCAGTCTATCATACGTGAAAATTCCAATCTCCAATTCTGGCGTCAATGAAATCTGAGCATACAAATCCTCCTATTCTTTAAACTAATCAAGTTGTGGAGAACATTACTTTATCTAAGACGTTAAGAAACTCCAACCTTATTTATGAGGGAACTTAAAAAGTATCGTATCTTTTTAAAAAGGAACTTCAAGATACATATCTAAGTTCCTTTTTTCGAAGAGTATCTAGATATTCAAAGTAACTTAGGATACTCTATCAAAAAGTAACTTATCTAGTATCTACATACTTTTTCAAAAGATCTTTGACAGCTCTGCCTATAGATAACCTGCGTTTACAACCTTGGATTCAAGTAGTTTATAGGAGATCTTCAAGAAAGTAAAGTTTGTCACCCGAAATAACTGCAAGAGAAACTTTGTTGGTAAGATAGACAGGGTAGTGGAAGATTTCTTCGATACAGCCCTGCAAAGATTTCGAAATAGGTCTGCCCAGCAAGAATTAATATTTTCAGGCAGATGTTGTAAAAATACAACAGTGGACGGCAAAGTACACGCGAGATTGCGATTTTGCGAGCCTGCTTCTCGCTTCGTGATAAAACTAAGCACTTAGAATTAATTAAGACTTTTCGGAGTATAGCTATACTCAATGCTCAAGACTAATCGGACCTATTCCACCTACTTTTCGACCGCCTCTGGTCTTTGACTTTGCAACATTGTTAAAACGAATTTTTCGAGAGTGACAGATTCGCAATATCGCAATCTCGCTTTCAATGTGGCCGTACCCTGAAGATGCTTTTGGTGCGAGGGAAATTCGGAGATTCCGGTATTTAGGTAGTGGCAGATTTGAAGGTGGAGAGTCGCACTAGCAAGAAGTTCATTTCCTGCGATGGTTGTTTGGAGATTCGGGTCTCCTTTGTCTAAGGGACAAACATATGTAGCCTTGTCTATGACATTGGAAAAGTCAATTTTGCTTTATGACAAATACCCCGTTTTCGAAACTTAACATGTTAACTTTGAGCAATATTCTGATGATTGTGGTGAATTGGGCGTGACCTTTGAAATATCGATTTTTCGGTCATATCCTAGTATTTTTTGGTGGTCAATTCAATTATGGTGTAGAACTCTGAAAAAAAATTCAAAAACCTGCAAAGATTTTCCGTTAAAAACTTTCTCCAAAATTTGAACTCAACTTTTTCTTATATGTCTACAGTGAAGAAAAATGTCACTCAAAATTGTTGGGATCTTGCAAGGTTGAACTGACCTTCATTCGGAAGATTGGTGTGAAAACAGAATGAAATATTATCCACTGGTTTACATTTTGCAGCCTTCTGAAGATTCCACTTGGAGAACTTAAATAATTTTTATTTCAAAACTGGTGGCCTTGTGGAGGATGTAATTGTGCTAATGGGCCTCCAGAATGACCGGGATAGAATTTTAAATTTATCAACGAAAAAATTTTTTTTTATTTTGGTGGTAATCGAACTTTCTCCACATTCGGACATTAGGGTCTAATTCGGTGAACTAACGTTGCTTGGTGAGGGACATTAAGAGCCGACAATACCACGTGGTGCTTAATTACGGCTAGGCAACACAGCCACATTCAAGTTTCATTAAACCTCGTGAATATCTCAAGAACACCTGGACGCGATTTACGTGGTTCAACGTTTCCAATAGCCGCGTGAAATATTAGGAGAAAACGGGGTGTACTTGATTTTTTTGTGAAAATGCGCAATGTTAGTTATTTTTCCATTTCTCACTCGATTTCAGACTCATTTTCCCGAAAAATCTTGAATATGAAAAAGTCGCAATATTGCGCATTCTTACAATTTTTTTTCAACAATTCGCACCAAAATAATTTTCGAAAAAATAAACTTATCTGGCCTCCATAAGTCACCGTGTTATGTTCGAGGTATTGTTTGCTTTTAACACGATTATATTTGAGATGTAACGTGTCCCTAGTCCCTACTATCCGAAAGTGGATCCAGTTCGATTCCCACCAAAGTCTTTTTGAAAACTTTTTTTCGTTGATGAATTCATATTTCTATCCAGGCCATTCTGAAAGCCCATTAGAACAGTTTCGGCCCAGGCAAGGCAACCAGTATTTTAAATAACAATTATTTAAGTACTGTTATGAATTTGCATGAAATATGTTCATAGAAAACTTTTCAATTTTTTTTGAAAACTTTCCTTGTTGTTTAACTATTCATTAGATGCCAATGAAATTTGCCAAAAACTTCGAGGTTAACATGCTAGAAGGGTATTTATTTTCGGAAATATTGGAAAGAAACTATGCGACATTAAGTTGTTATTGCCTCATAATCTAGTAAACTACTCAAGAAAAAGCGCCTCGGTAACCAATTCATGAGCGCACAAGTTGATGACTCCACGTCAGTTTTTCTCTAGAATTTTATGTATTTAATTCCGATCGGCATTGGCGTCTGAGTTAAAGATTGCAGCGATACGGTGGCCAGCTTAAGAACCTTAGGTAGAGGGATATGAGCTAGGTTTTCAATTGTTTGCATGTATCTTTGATTGATTAAAATTCGATTTTTCAATTCGTTCAAAGATTTTTTCAGTTAACAGAAGTGATTCTGTGTATACATATTTCATTTTTATGAAATAGTTATGTATCATCTTTTCTAAATCAGAGTAGCAATGCTACAATTACTGTTAGAAGTATTTTAGTATCAACTTATTTCAACTCTGAATGGCAAGATTAGTTTGAATTTATTTGGAGTATATTGAAGGCACAGAAGCTAGAAGTGTTCAGGAAGATATTATGTTGAATGTTATTCGCAAAAATGATGAACTCTATACCTTTTTACCTACCCAAATTGATTATAGATCAAATGTCCCCTCAGATCTACTGCTCAAAAAGTTGAAAAATCGTATTGTAAAACATACTTTTTGGAATAATAGATAAATACCCATAACATTACTATTTATATAAGGAAGGACTGAATTCACACAATATATTGTGAATAAAATGAAAACATTCACATAAAACTGATGCAACTTATACCGTAAGCCTTATTCATTATGGATTGATAAATAAATTCTTTCAACACTTATACGATTGGTCTTGAAAAAGCTGTAATAAATAAGCCTTGTACAACTTTGATTTCATCGGCAGGAGCACTTTGAGCAAAGAGTATTCATCACAAGATATTTCCTTGTCGAGACTCTTGTTTCAATTGGTACATTATTATATCACTAAAACATTTACGTTGTTCCTTAAAGATCAGTTCAACAAGCAGATTTCTGGAAGGCATAGTATTCCTTTTAAGTAATTTTCTCTGCTTCGATTAGGGGCCTGGGAAAAAATTGTCTTCATGAATGTGATCTAAAATTTCATGAGCAATTCGTGCTTACCTCTATAAAATGATCATCATCGGTAAAATGTAGGTAAGAGACTCTCATAAATCTTGTTTGCTTGTTTACTAATTTTGACTTACAAGTTGCCAAGGTTTTTATCGATTATTCAACACTTTCAGGCCCGACTTGTTAAAGGAAGTTTCTTTCACCCAAACTCGAAATATTTCACCGGGCTGTGCATATCTATGGGAAGGGACATTTGAAATTGCTTTTTCTCAGTAGAAACACATGTAAAATCATACAGTTCCAAGAAAAATGCTTAAACTTTCTCATTTCCTTGACATTACTTCTAAATTTTCAATGATGATGTATATACCTCGGGTTACTCTGATAGCTGATACAATCACTATTTCAGTTATCCGGCTAAGGTGTTCTAATTCGATTGGTATTGGTGGGATAATAAATTCAACAATCAGTTGTGAAAGCACATTAATAATTCATTAGAAAAAATATAGTTCAGAACAATTTAAACGAACTAGGAGAATGAACTCAAATAATTTCTCATAATTCTCTGATCGTTGGTAGATCTTTTGTTGTTGTGTAGGTTCACCAGCCTACTAGTAGTTAAAAAAGGAATAACACAGGCAATAATTCATATTCGTATATGGTCCGATTGTATGCATACTAATAGTTTAGTTACAATGTCAACAATTTTCTAATTTTGGGCCGGAAATGGTATAAAACAATTAGACTGAATTCACTGATGAAGAATCGGTGGTCAAATTATATTATGTCTTGACCGAGCGGTAATGAAAAATCTAGTTTCTTATCATTTTGTTATTAATATATTATGTGTTATTCATGCGCATTCATTACGGAGTTTGCTGCGTAAGCAGTCAAAGCTCATTGGAAATGCACTACATTTTCCCCATGAGTTTAGTCCACGCGTACTCATATACAGAATAGTTTTTAATTTAATTTATTTCATAAATTTGGCAGTTCTTGATGAATGCAAAATAATATGACTAATAATTGAATGACGACGTGAGAATTGAAAAACTAATATTTCAAATGGGTATATTTCTGCGGAATCATTGGGTGGATTTCGCCTTTTCACAAATTAATTATGCTTCAATCCTGCTCTACAAGTATTGTCATAATGTTTCGATTTTCTAGTACTATGATAACGACAAAAATCTACGTGAACTTCCAAGTCATAATATTCCATCCAAGTACTAAGTATCAATTCTATCCGATCTGCAATTTTGGAAATATCGATCGAATTGAAATCTTATAATTGGTTAATATATGAAGGCTTGAGATCTGTAGAATCTCGTGTGGATTATATGATTCGAATTAAGATCGCAAAATGAAATCAATATGGAGTAAATTGACAGGTTCAATAAGGTATCATCGCTTTCTCATTAACTTCGAACAATCACATACAAAAGCTTTTCAAGGTTTTTTTATGATTGACTGAGTATTTTTTTGGAGAGCATCTCGTATTTGTGAAAAAACACAAGAACTTCTTATCTTATTTTTGTGATTTGTGTGTGTCTATCTAAATAGCATCACAATGATAAACTCTTTCGGGTTAAATATCATTCCTTTCCGAATCTATTCCTAATCATGTCTTATACTCCAGATTCTAAAATTACTAAATTGAAATCTCGTGAAGCTTTATGGATTAACGAGTTTCTTCACTCCAATAAAAGTGACAATGAAATTTGGCGTTCAGAATGGAATTCGTGTGATGTTTTCAACAAAGGTTTGATCAGAGATTCTTCAGAAAAAGTTCATAGTTTCAATCTTCCTAGAAAAATTTGGTGCATTTTGAATCGACTTAGAACCGGTCATGGTCGCTGTAATAGTTTCCTCTTCAAACGGAATTTGGTCGAAAGTCCAAGGTGTGAATGCGGAGAAGAAGAGGAAACAATAGGACATTTAGTTAATAGTTGTCCAATAAACAGGGTGATTCATTGGTAAATGAACATACGGTAACCTGAGCTAGAGCTACTCTAGGCGAGTCCAAAAAACCTATATATGATAGGTCTAATCAATTCCATAACCGAGATATAGGGTGACTCCCTGGCATGTTTACCTTGATAATTTCAATTTCTCATAACTTTTGAACCACCCAGGATATTTGGTTGATATTTGGAACATATGTTCAAGTTTCACAAGTCGATCGATTCATATTTGAATTACCAAAAAATTCCAGGTCCGTATCGGAAAAATATTGTAGTTCTTGCAAGCTCAGATTCAACACCCTGTACATTGAAATTTTGGGATTTGATTGAGATATTCAGAAAGAGCAGAAAATTTTCAATGGGGTTCAGTAGATTCCATCGCCCCGCACGTTATTTTGCTCATAGAATACTTCAGGGAAAGATTCAATTGAATATTTGAATTCCAATAAATTCTTAGCAAAGTTGTTCATTGTAATTAAATTGAGAAATTTTTTCTTGAAATGATTGAGGAATTTGTATTCTTCTAGTGCTATAACTTCTGGATGTGTCCCTACCATATCAAGGATGTCTTTTTCGATGTCAAGGTGTCGCCTTTCTTGTGTGTTATTCACTTTCGATGTAGGAAACCGGCCATTTTAGCGAACATAATTGAAAACTGTAGAAAAAGTTCTATGATATGGTAATCATTTATTGGAGAATCTTGTTTGATATTCCCATACAGCTGCTCCACCATTCCCGTCACAATAACCATACACGAAAAAAATATCAGCATATTCTTGATTCAAAAATTTATGAGGCATTATGATGATATGGATTTCATATGAAACTAACACATACAAATAATACCTTGAACCGCAGTCTACTCGAAAAATCCCTTGTGGAATACAATCCAAATAAATTTCTCACAATTCAATTTTTTATTTTTTTTTGGAATTCTATCAGAATATCGGAAAATACAAATATTCAATCATTTCAAGAGAAATTTCTCAATTTAATTGCAATGAACTAATTTGCTAAGAATTTATTGGAATTCAAATATTCAATTGAATCTTTCCCTGAAGTATTCTATGAGCAAAATAACGTGCGGGACGATGGAATCTACTGAACCTCATTGAACATTTTCTACTCTTTTCGAATATCTCAACTAAATGTCAAAATTTCAATATACAGGGTGTTGAATCTGAGCTTGCAAGAACTCCAATATTTTTCAGATACGGACCTGGAATTTTTTGGGAATTTGAATATAAATCGATCGACCTGAAAGTTCATCATACATTCCAAATATCAACCGAATATACTGGGTGGTTCAAAAGTTATGAGAAATTGAAATTATCAGTGAAAACATGAACCACCCTGTATCTCGGTTATGGAATTGATAAGACCTATCATAGATAGGTTTTTTGAACTCGTCTAGGGTAGCTCTAGCTCAGGTTACCGTATGTTCATTTACCAATGAAACACCCTGTATAAATTTGACGACGATTTCGGGGCAATTCATTCGGTGTCTGATTTTTTCTTGAGATGGATCGGGAACTATTCACTAGTTCATATTGTTTTTTTCGTCTTTTTTTTGTTTTCAGGTGTGATTTCGAGATATCAACCTGCATCGAATAGCAAAGAAGAAGTTTTGTCGATGAAAAAGAAGCGCTTCAATAACAAACAACAATTTCACTACACTCATACGGGGAGATAAAGTTTTTTCCTGATGTTTTTATCTGTGCTCTTGCATGTATCATACGTAAAAATGTATGATACCCCGTTTACATCTCCTGTGCTAATACTGTGATATTATTTGATATAGAAAAAAGTACTGCTCATCTCTAAAGAATATATCACAGTACTCTATCATTAGGAGATCATTTCTGTTAAGCCAGGTCCAGCTGGGTGTAATCTGAATAGCGAATGCAATTAAATTTGATGAACGATTCGGTGAATAGTGTGCACGGTATTCGAGCTCAGCCTTGAATAATTCACTCAAATGCTTAGTTCGAGTTGAAAACCGAGTCCTAACGGAGCAGAAAGAACGCTGCCTCGAACCTTATAACTCCCTGTGATTTATTATATACGCTGTTCGCATTACACTTATCTGGATCCCGCTTTATGGTGCAAACAACACATATCTCTGCGTGTACAGCCGGGTCCAGATGAGTGTAATCCGAACAGCGAATGCAATAAAATTTGATAAACGATTCGGCGGATAGTGTGGACGGTACTCGAGCTCAGCTTCGAATAATACATTCAAATGCATCGTTCGAGCTGAAAACCGAGTCCTGAAGGGGCAGAAAGAGCGCTGCCTTGAACCATGAAACTCTCTGTGATTTATGACATTCGCCGTTCGCATTACACTCATCTGGACCCAGCTTAAGGCAACAATTCGAACGTTTTTGGAGACATAGACTCGAAATTTTCGGGTCCGTTAGTCGATAAAGTTTGTCCGTAAAAGTACTGGAAATTGCCGAGCCCCTATACCGTATGATAAATCGTTCAATACGTTGTATACTTCAACACATAGTGGAAACTATTTCTTACAAAAATTGATGTATTTTCCATATAACATTACGTGGAGTTCAAAAAGAGGAGGGTCAGTTTGATAAAAAAACAATGATAGGAGATAACAGGTTGAATTTAACCCCTTAAGTGTTTGTGCTCCCCATGAGGGGATGTTATCGGAATTTATTCAAAACATAAGTTTCCAGAAAAAATCAAGTTTTCAAGCGAGCATTATCTTACGTGGGGGATCACAAGGTAAATTTCACCCTTGAAGTGAGATTTTTGCTTCACAAGACTAGTAGAATTTTTTCACGTTGGGGATAACAAGGTGAATTCGACCCCTATGTGGTTTCTTGTCTTTATAGGTCTGTGATCGCAATATGATTAAATCTGATTTTGCGAAAAAAAAACTGCATTGGTGATAGCTTTCGAAAGAGCAAAGAACAAAGCCCTATCTTCAAACGTAGGGGCCGGCTAAAAAGGTGAATTCAAACTCTGAAGTTCATTTTTGCGTCTACAAAGGGTTTGTAATCGGACGAGCCTACTCTCATCATTCTAAGGGGATAAAAGGGAAAATTTATCTCTCAATGTAGAATTTTGCATAAGCAAAATATATAAATAGGGTTGTTATCGACGTTTGTTCAAACTATAAGTCAGCAAAAAATCTGCATTGACTTTATTTTTTGAACGAGCCTATAGTTTCATCATTTCCTTACGTAGGGTATAAAAAGGTGAATTTCATCCATAATGAGGATGTTTGCTTTTTTCAGGTTGTCATAGGAATGCATTGAAGATATCAGTTTGCGAAAAAGTTCTGCATAGACAACAGTTTCCAAGCGATCCATGTTTTATTTTCTTATAATGAGGATGACTAGTTGAATTTCATTTCAGTGGATTTACCCTGCTATTGGGCTGCAATCTGCATTGACCATAGCTTTCGAAAGAGCCTAGCCTTATTTTCTTACGTAACAGAAAACTAATAGGTGAATTTTACCCCTAAGGTGTCGTTTTGCCTCTAGAGCTATCTGTTAAGAATATGGGATTCTGCAAGAACCATCCTAGTCTCACTCTCAACAACGAGGATATCAGGGTGAATAACACCCCTAAATTGAAATCAATTGGAATCGGTTTCCCTCTGAACTTGCGTCATCGCAAACTGTGAATTTCTTCAAGAACTCCTTGGTCTGGAGTCTGGAAATTAGTTAAGTGGTTTCAATATTATTCATTCATTAATTGGATTCTTTCTCAGTTTATTCAATATTTTATTTTGGTAGAAGATGCATACACATAAATTAATTCTGGAATGTTTGGTCATTTGACGATCTCATTGAAATTGATATTTTCTCTAATTCTCGTCAAGAGAAACATGTTGGTTAGAATTTCAGCTTTTCAAAAAACTGAAGTGCTGTTCGATTATAAACTAGAAATTATTTGAAATATCATAAAATGAAAAAAAATTAGCGAATGGACTGTATGGTTGAATTTATTTAATTCATTTATTCCCAACACTAATGAAAGGATAAGTGTCCTCAAAAGCAATAAAAGTTCTCACCTTTATCAGCAACTCAGATGGATCTTGATGGTGTCTCCACTATCCATGAACAGAGTGATCGAGCTCGACAAACGAACATGGAAATGGAGTATCCTTGGAGTCAGGGTTGTTAATAGATGGATCACACTTATCCTTGTAAACTTTAAAAGTCACGCCACTGGTAACAATGACTTAAATCGACACTATATGTATCGAATTTACTTTCGATGTTGAATTCGAAAATATTGGAAACAAAACACGATTTTCTGATTAAAACCGTTTCAAACCGGAATCTTGAAATGTAATAATATTCAGAATTCACTGAATGTACTTTGAATTGACTGTTTGTTTATTTCGGAAGCAGAAGGATGCGATTTCGAATCAATCTAATCTCATACTGAATTAGATGGCAACAAACATGTGACAAAATATTTTCCTTCGCGGGTGGAAACGAAGGAAAGAGACGAAAAATCAACACAGCTGAAAGATAATGTGTTGAAAGAAGACGAAGAACTTTGGGAGTTCTCCTATGTAAGAGGGTTCACATCTGAATAACAAAACATAAATTATGAGTTTGAAAATTCGAAAAATTTATTTTTGAAACGCGTTCACTTGGCGTGAACAAAACCGCCCACCTAAAATTATGATAATTTTATAATATTACTGATTTGAAAATGAAAAATTTTATAATTAGCAATTCATGAAAAGCTCATTGTTTCATGATAAAATTGAGAAAAAATATCCTAACCGTAGAAACAAATACGATAACGAAATGAAATTACCTATACATTTAAAGGCACAGACGCAATCCTAATATCGCCATCAGGGCCCTTGTATAATTCTGTTATACGACCGATAGGCCAAGTGGCAGGATTAGAATCTACGCCCTTTATCAGAACCAAATCTTCTACGGAGGGGCAAATGTTTTCTTGTTGCCACTTGTTTCGCTGAATCGAAGTGTGCAAATATTCACTTGACCATTTTTTCCAAAATAGTTGGAATAATTTTTGATGTTGTTCCCATCGTTTGATGGGTGTTTTAACGTCGACATGATTCCATTCGGGAACAGCTAACAATGGGGCACCTATTAAGAAATGCCCGGGTGTAAGAAAACCCGCAGATTCGGAAGGATCCGACGAAAGGGGACAAATTGGGCGACTGTTGAGTACTGCCTCAATACGAGAAAAAATCGTTGCGAGCTCTTCAAACGTACAAGCAGTAGTTCCCAATATTCGGAGTAGGAGTCGCTTTGCCGATTCGACACCGGCCTCCCTCAAATCGCCAAAATGGGGAACGTGTGGAGGAACGAATTTCCATTTAATCGATCTCGATGATAGATTGTCGCATATATCGACGTTGTTTTCTTTTAAGAAATGTGAAACTTCATGGAGATGTCGCGAAGCTCCCACAAAATTGCGACCATTGTCAGACCAAATTTCTTGGGGTAAACCCTTTCTGGAGATCAACCTGTTTAAGGTTGATAAAAATGCCTCTACAGTAAGGGATGAAACCAGCTCCAAGTGAACTGCTTTGGTGGAGAAGCAGACGAATAGAGCAAGATATGCCTTCAATATCGTTGGCTTCCGAGAATTATTAGATCGATATGAAAAGGGACCGGCATAATCTATACCAACCCTGCTGAAAGGGCGCGAAATATTAACCCTAGGCGAAGGTAAGGGAGCCATTTGAGGTTGATATGCAACACCTCGAAATCTAATGCAAGTTATGCATTTCCCAATGCATTCACGAACCAGACCTCTGAGAGACAAAATCCAATAGCTCTGTCGAATTAAGCTCATGGTCATATTAGGACCAGAGTGAAGGGAAATAAAATGAAAATTGTGGCACAAGAGACGAGACAAAAAACTTTTTTTAGGAAGCAGAATAGGATGCTTGGAATCGTGCGATAAACAGGAGAAATGCAGTCTACCGCCCACCCTGATCAATCCTGCAGAATCAATATAGGGATTCAAAAGTCGCAAAGCTCTTTCAATAGGCCTTTTTAGTTGTAAAGACTGCTGTAATGGATCAAAGTGGTGATATTGTGTGATGGCAATGATGTTCTGAAGAGATTTCTCCAACTCTACCTGTGAAAGTGGACCAGATGAACGCGTCTGTAGTCTAATTTTGGAAAGACAGTTGAAAGCAAACCTCCGGAGATAGGCAAAGACTCTTTTTAGTTTGTTAAGATTTGAAAAACTTTCGAAAACATTTAAAAGCGGATTCACTTGAGGTTCACTTGCAACTGCTACATTGAGTGTGGTTTTTAATTCAGGGAGTGAACAAGAATCCATGCCAGAATATGAAAAAGGCGATGGCCAGTCAGAGAGCGGCATCGATAAAAATTCCGGACCCCGAAACCAAAAATTTTGAATTTCTGGATCCATGAACTGTTTAGGGGTGAGGCCTCGGGAAGGAAAATCGGCCGGGTTCGATTCAGTAGGTACATGATACCAGGTAACGTTCGGAACGCAATCGTGTATTGCAACGATACGATTAGCAACACATGTTTTGAGCCGATGAGCTGGGGTCGCTAACCATGAAAGGACAATTTGAGAGTCCGAAAATAAGCGAACCTCTGAGATTACAACCGGAAAATCATTTTTTAAAATCGTCCGAATTAATTTGGCAGCTGCAGCTGATAATTCTAATCGAGGTATCGAGAGGGTTTTGAGAGGAGCCACTTTTGTTTTAGCAACCCACAGATGGGAAGAAAACGATTTTGAAAGGAAACTGAAACATAAACAGCAGTTGCGTAAGCCTTTTCAGAAGCATCGCAGAAACCCGCCAATTTGATGCGACTTTCGGGTGCAGAAATTACAGAGCGAGGAATTTTTACACTTTTAATCAAATCAATATGACTTACGATTTTTGACCAATCTTCAGCGCAAGAAACCGATAGGGGTTCGTCCCAACGTAATTTTTCAGACCACAATTTTTGTATCAAAATTTTCATAAGAACAACAATAAAAACAACAAAAAACCTACAGGATCAAAGATACGAGCGATATATGAAAGTATGCATCTTTTACTCAATACATCTCCGAACTGATCAACGCTAAAACCGAAACAACCTGTCATCGGAGTCCAGTTCAATCCCAAGATCTTGAGTCCCATGGAACCATCGCTGAAACTCAGTTTAGATTCAATGTAATCAGAAGGTAGGTTACTTAAAATTTGAGGGTTATTACTGGAGAACTTCCTCAAAGAAAATCCGCCACTCTGCAACATTTCTTGAAGCTCGTTACGCAATTCTTTTTGCATGTTGAACATCAAACGCACCAGTGATGATGTCATCGACGTATATGTCATTATTAAGCACTTTGGATGCTCTAGGAGAATCTTTACCCTCATCACATACTAGCTGCTTCAGCACTCGTATAGCCAAAAAAGCAGAAGGCTTCAATCCGTAAGTGACAGTGTTTAATTCAAACTCGGTTACAGGTTCGTCAGGAGATGGACGCCAATAAATATGTTGATATTTGCGATCAGAAGGGCACACAAGAATTTGCCTCTACATCTTTTCAATGTCCGCACAAATAGCTATGGGGTACATTCTAAACGAGAGTACAATTATCAGAATGTCCTTTTGTAATTTTGGGCCACCCAGTATCCGATCATTTAATGATAAACCCGAAGCATCCAAATCAGAGGCATAGAAAACAACCCGAAGTTTCGTTGTCGAGCTAGATTCTTTACGAACAACATGATGTGGTATCACATATTTATTGGAAGCTTGGGTAGGTGACATGTGATTTAATTTCAAATATTCTAACATGAAATCGTTGTACGTAATAAAGGAATCTTTATTTTTTACGAGTCGATTCTTGAGTGACAAATACGATTTTAATGATCTATTCGAATTATAAGAAAGTTCGGGAGAAGAATCCTCCAATTTAAAGGGAAGAGCTACCGTGTATCTACCAATTTCATCACGTGAATGAGTAGATAAAAAATGTTTTTCCACGTATTCATCGACGGGATCAAGAACGGAGGCATCTGGAATTTCTTCCAGTGACCAAAATCTTTGTAACTGATCACTGATTGAGTCAGTCTGGGTAAAAAGAATTGATTTATTCACAGAGAAAGATTCATCTATGGGTCCGATTACTGTCCAACCGAAAAAGGTATTCACGGCAGTTGGATATCCAGATGATGTAATTCGACCGTCCCGATCGAAAACAAGCGAGTAAGTATCAGCACCTAACAAAATATCAATAGGTTGAGAGATGTGAAAAGTTTCATCAGCTAAGTTAAAATGTTGAAAATATTCAATGATTTCTTTTGGCAAGGGAGCAGAAGGAATCTTATTTGTAATTGTTGTGAGTATGATAGCATGAACTTGAAGGAATTTTGATCCAGACTTATGGAACAATTTACAATCAACCCCCCCCAAGGGTTTAGTGTTTGACTAACACCTGAGATTGAAATATTTACAGGGTGAACCTGCAAACCTAATTTTTCCACGAGTTCTTGACTTATTGCCGATATTTGAGAACCAGGGTCTAGCACAGCCCTAACAGATACCATCGAACCGTCAGCGGATTCTATTCTCGCTTGAACAGTGCCCAACAGCACTTGACTAACCTGCGAAACAGATTTACGATTTATATGATATGAATTGATGATATTACTCGAAGAAGTGGAAGCAGATTCTGAAACCCAGGTTGCATCAGGATTTGCTTGCTGCAAAACCTCAGATGGGCCGTTTGAATGATTTCCAGATTCGTTTTCTGGGTGAAGACTAGTGTGATGACGATTGGACTTGCATACCCGACATGATTTTTTGGAAGAGCAATCTTTGAAATTGTGAAGTCCAAGACAATCTAACATACGAGGGACAAGCGAATAGTGGGTGCAAATCATTACATTTCGGACAATGGAAAATTCTTGTGTTGTTTGAACGAGGTGAAGGGTTTTGATTTTGATTGGACACGTTCGAATTAGCTAATAACATGGTCTTTGGTCTATTTTTTGAGGAATTAGATGAATTACAAGATGAAGATTTGTTAGAAGATTTCGGGGAGTTCTGCTCACAAAACTCTTGAGTTGTTGAGTTATGAAATCTATCAACGTTTTATATTCAGGAATTTCGGATGAACCTAACTGACTTTCGAACATTTTTCTCGTATATGGATCTATGTTGCGCAAAGCTAATGAAAACAATAAAAAATCAAATAAATCTTCGATATTGAGCGCCTTTATTGCGTTAACTGAAGTTTGGTGGCAATTTAAAAATTCTTTCAGATGGAACACTGAATTATTTGTTGAGGCTTTGAAATTCAATATCTCGTTCAAATACATATTCGCTAGCATTCTTGGATTTTGATAACGAGATGTTAAGGCTTCATAAGCTAAATCATAATTTTCGTTGGATAGCTAAAAACCCGATATTACTGCAAGGGACTCATTCCTCAGATAGGATTTCAAAAGTTGGAACTTTTGAATGGGCGCTAGACTGTCATTTTTGTGAACCAAAGAGTTGAATAACTGAAAGAATTCAGGCCATTCGGAACTTTCGCCCGAGAAAGGACGAATGTTTATTTTAGGAAGCGAATCAAAATTAGGATTTGAGTCCTGTGAAGTTGACGCAGAATTCGATATTTCTTGACGTTTCAAAGAAAAGACCAAGCCCTTAATGCGAGCTACCAATTCATCAAACGCTAACTCCGCTTTTGCCGTGTCAACACGTTCCTCAGATAATTCCGAATCAACTTCAATTATTTCGTCTTGCAATTTTTCAAAATTAGCCTCGTAATCGAGAAGCTTTCCTCGATACGCTTGTAGTTCGAACAAACGTGTAGTATCGTAATCTTTTATTTTGTGCCATATTCCGGTAACTATTGAAAACATGTTTGCTCTTTTATCGATCAATTTATTCATGACGGTACTGCCTGTATATGTTTAAGGTGACATTGTAGAAAATAGATTTATTGAAAAAGTGATGCAAGCAGTAAAAAATGAATCAAAAAGAGAAACAATGCGGTGGAAACAGATGTGAACACTTGTTGTTCGATTATCCGTCAGCTGTGGATGTTGCCAGATTGTGAAATCAAAGTGAGATTTAGGAATTTTGAATGACCGAATTGAATGAAATAAACGAAAAAGCTATAAAAAACTTGAAAATTTTGAAATTGAGCTTTGAAACATCCGGCCCGAAGGACCAAAACGTGTTGGTTAGAATTTCAGCTTTTCAAAAAACTGAAGTGCTGTTCGATTATAAACTAGAAATTATTTGAAATATCATAAAATGAAAAAAAATTAGCAAATGGATTGTATGGTTGAATTTATTTAATTCATTCATTCCCAACACTAATGAAAGGATAAGTATCCCCAAAAGCAATAAAAGTTCTTACCTTTATCAGCAACTCAGATGGATCTTGATAGTGTCTCCACTATCCATTAACAGAGTGATCGAGCTCGACAAACGAACATGGAAATGGAGTATCCTTGGAGTCAGGGTTGCTAATAGATGGATCACACTTATCCTTGTAAACGTCACGGCACTGGTAACAATGACTTAAATCGACACTATATGTATCGAATTTACTTTCGATGTTGAATTCGAAAATATTGGAAACAAAACACGATTTTCTGATTAAAACCGTTTCAAACCGGAATCTTGAAATGTAATAATATTCAGAATTCACTGAATGTACTTTGAATTGACTGTTTGTTTATTTCGGAAGCAGAAGGATGCGATTTCGAATCAATCTAATCTCATACTGAATTAGATGGCAACAAACATGTGACAAAATATTTTCCTTCGCGGGTGGAAACGAAGGAAAGAGACGAAAAATCAACACAGCTGAAAGATAATATGTTGAAAGAAGACGAAGAACTTTGGGAGTTCTCCTATGTAAAAGGGTTCACATCTGAATAACAAAACATAAATTATGATTTTGAAAATTCGAAAAATTTATTTTTTGAAACGCGTTCACTTGGCGTGAACACAGAGTGTAACAGCCAAATGGAATAAATTCGATAACGAATAAATGAGGGGGTGTTAGGAAAAACGCTCGGACAGGTCGATTTGTAATTTTAAATGCGCATAGATTTCAAGAAAATAAAATTATATAGGGTGTTCCATGCGACCGTGGCCAATACCAACTTTCTTATTTCAAATGTAACCCCCTGTATATTATTTATTTTTTGGATTCTTCAGAAAATTCCAGACATAATTCATGTACACTATCCTATACCTATCTTCAACTTTTTCGGAAATATTAAGTGTTTTCAGAAATGTTGAGTAACGTAAGAAGGCAATTCTACACCAGATTAGCATGTTGCCAGGACGTTCGCGGCGAGCATTTCGAACATTTCCTACATTGACATTAATGTTTTTTTTGTTTTTTTTAATCATTAAGAAATAATCAGTATTACTTATTAGGTTTTATTTTAAGTGTAATGTACCGAATTTGTGAAATAGAATAATTTTTATTTAAAACGTTGATTTTTGCACTAAATCTGAAAACACTTAATATTTCCGAAATAGTTAAAGATAGGTATAGGACATTGTGAATGAATTGTGTCTAGAATTCTCTGAAGAATCCAAAAAATAAATAATATACAGGGGGTTGCATTTGAAATAAAAAATTTTATATAATTTTCAGTTGAGCTTATTGTGATAATCATACAGCAAACTTTATATTTATTTTTTATAATAATGTCACCCTTATGGAAAATAATACAATCATTCTTCAGGTGTCAAGCATCAAACTGAAGCGAAGTTTAGTCTAGGACTACTCTTACACTTAACTCCAGAAAGGCCCAAAAAATGTACATGAACACTGTTCCAACTTAAATACAAAAATATGATCGGCAAAAAAGTCACGAACAAAAAAAAACCCACAAACTGAAACATCTGAAGGGAAATTCTGCACTTAAAAGAATCAGATAATAATTTTCAGAAAAAAAAGAATGAATAAATATTAATAAACTCCTCTCTGGAATAAAAGGGATCTCAGATCTGCCCTATATTGTGAAATTGTTGTTGAATGCAAATCCAAATTTCTTGCGTTGAAAATGTTTGCAGCACAGTAAGAGGAAGACCTATCTTCACACCAGTGTTTAGAATGGAGGTTAGTTAAACCTTGAAAGATTTCAACAATTTTTGGTGATTGTTTTTCACTGTAGACATGTAAAAAACGGTTGAGTTTGAATTTTGAAAAATTTTTTTCACGGCAAATCTTGAAAATCTTGCTATCCAATTTGACAATCGAAAATGAAAAATTCCAACTTCGCAGGGTTTTATTCCATTCTGAATTTTCTTCCTCAGAATTCTACCACAATTAAATAGACCACCAAAAAATACTAAGGTGTGACCGAAAGCCGTTATTTCAAAGGTCACGCATAAGTCACCCTGTATTTAGTGCAATGAGTTAGTCGTGTAACAAATTTAGGCATCTACTTATGTTCGTTCACACTTGTGACCTAATTTATATACAAAATACACTGGTAGCAAATACCCCATCTTCTGCATCAATAGAATGGAAATGAACAAAAACCATACAACACTAATTCAAAAAGAATTTTTATTGTGTGGAGTACACATCAGACTTGTATAGGCATATAATACCTACATTAGCGTTACTTGAACAAATGAAGCTGCTTGTTAGAATTAATATCTTCTCTGAGGGTGCATACATTTTCTCATTTCGTGAAATCCAATCTGAGGCACATCTGGGCATAACTAAATACGACAAATAGTTATGCAGGAATAAAAATCCCCAGCAGAATTGGAAGATATTACTGCTTATAATTGAAGTTAACTTGATATTATTCAAGAAATAAGGAGGGATAGTCCCGAGTGAACCTACTCAATAATGAAAATGGTTTTCAATTTGTATTTTTGTCTTCGGCCAAATTTGAATATAATTTTGGTTTTGAGTTCAGTATAACCTTAGGGTGATCTCTCTTCAAAATTGAATATTCTATTGAAGGACGTAGTTGCAGAATGGGGCAGGAGCCGGGATCGATCGCTTGCTGTGTCGATTTTGGTAAGTTTTTGAAAATACTCTGCCAAGTCGAAACCTCACGTTTTGAGTCAACTGGTTAGCTTTTTTTCGCAAATTTCTCTCACAGAAGTCGAAATGTAATCCCAATTGTTCTCTTTCGATATCACGGTCGTCACGAATTCATATCTTATTAAATTAATATGGCATAGAATTTTTTTTTCAGAAAGAAGAGCTATTTTCAGAAAAACTAGGGAAATTAACCTTAAGGACTACTGGAGGACATTTGTGGACCTTTTTTTGCTGCTTCTTATGAATCGACATAATATTGGGTGTTCCATTTAAAAAAAGGAAGATTCTGCTAATTTTTGTTTCAAATATGTGGCTGGCTGTTTTTCATACCCTGTATATCCCAGTTCGATTTCAGATATGCCGATTGAGTGAGTAATAAATGTTCGATATTTGACCAGAAATAAATTCCAATGGGACTTCGCACAACTTGCTCATTTCAAATACTCTGAGTGATGAATATTGGAAAAAAACACAAGTCAGGCAGATTATCTCGAAAACCGTTGATATCTTTGTGGTGAAGATATGTCTGAAGTGTACTTTATTTTTTTCGTAGAAACCGAAAATTTAAATTAAATTTTTCTAATTCGAAAAAACAAATCTGGGACATATCTAGAAAAAACACCCTGTGTGACCAAAAACATTTTTATTAGGAGGAAATATCATTCAGAACTAGATTTCTATCTGAGTCCTAAATAGGGATATGAAACACCGCGCCAGTGTTGCGAAACCCTGTATAATTATAAGATTTCACATTCTCACTGAAATTTCAAATTGTTTGAACGAAAAAAAAAGGGAAAATCAAATTTATTATTCGGGGTATATATGGCCTAATCTCAACTCAATCAAAGCGTGCATGAAATTATTCATTCTACACCAGCAATTCTGATGTCAGAAAATAAAATTTGTCAATTTACTCAGTGCAGAGTTTGAATTTAAAAAGTCTCATTTTATCGCCTTGCTTATCGTTAACGCAAGAAAAAACGCTGCAAATTTTACACAAGGGTTTATTATTTTCTCAGTTGAATAACCCAACACCACTGATATCTGAAATAAAACTTATATATCATTCTCAACTCATTGATTTTTCACAACACAATTTGCAGCGTTTTTCTTCATAACTCAGGGACCACTGGTCCGAAATCATCCAGGTGGAAATTTTTAGGTTGAGTTATGCCACAGTGATCAACGTTAAGAAATTTATTGAAATTCGTTTGTAGTTGTAAGTTTTCGAGAAATAATTTTTTTCCCTTCAACCCCAAATTTTGAGCTCTTAGGGTACACCCTCAGAGCAGAGTAACAAACAACATAGAGGGACTATACGCAGTTTTTGGGTGTCCGCAACATCCTTTTGTCGACGTAGTTAGATTGTGGTATATGTATTTGGAAATGCACATGGATATTATCTTATCGTAATTGTATATTTAATCAAATAAAAAGATTATTTTAATAATTTTCGGTTGAATATGGAAATTCAAACAATTCATGATCGATATTTTTCTTCAGTTTCGAATAAGTGGCAAGAAGAATACTTACCCTTTTCAGTATCTACCTGCTGAAATCCGAGCTTTGGCATCGACTCCGCATTACCAGTATACCGCCGGTCAATCTGTCGTCAGTTGTTTCGGTGAGTTTCTAGCGAGTTTTTAGATATTTCTAGCTGTTAACTTCAATATTTTTTGAATTATGACAATACTTTAATTCACTATGGGACGTGAGAAGTGTGTTGTTTGTGGAAAATCCCGTGAATTGAGTAAAATATCGTATCACAGGTTGGTAACAGCTTTGTTAGCAAGTTTGTTTTGATTGCGGTCAAAGTGTCAAATTTGGTATCACACCTGCTGAAAAGCTTGGAGGATCAATCTCGAGCGATACAAGATTTTTCTACCAAGGTTCACGGATTTCGGTTCAGTACTTTCAGAGGAAAGCCCCGGACGGCGGACAGACGGGTTTTTGGTTCATTATTCGATGAAATCAAATAATAAACCTAAGTTATCGACCAAAAAAAAAATATGTTGTTTCAATCTGATCGCGTTAGTATTTCTTGATACTGAGGAAATAAACTCAATCTTCCAAACTATCACCAATATGTAAAACAAAATTCAAGATTTTTCCCTAACATCAAATGTTTAGATGTGATTTCTACCTGGATTCAACTTTGTTCTGAATAATATTGCTGAAATGAAAAATTCACCCTTTCTGTGCAATTTACCCTGAAAAATTTTTTCCACAGTGCAGATATCCGATAAGAGTTCACTTGATTCACAAAATATCCAACTCACAAACTGAAAAACTAAAGTTATTTTCAATAACATTTCTGTAACAATTAAATACATCTTGAACCTCATAAGGTTGAATTCGAGTGAATAATTCTAAAATAGAAATTTCGTTCGTTATCGTTGTCAGATACACTCAACTAAGAGGGTGTCAAATCCAAACGTCTGTTTGATGTGAAAACTAAGAATTCAAACAAGTAGTTTGCCGAAAACCAGATGGTGAAACATGCGGAATATTTTTGTCTACGATATATCCCTTGTCTTAGGTCACAACCCGGCACAGACTCCATTCAGAATAAGTAGATCCTCGGCTCCTAACTTATTCTAAGACCCTCAGTATTAGATTCTCGACAATTGATGAGATTTTCGGTTTGTTATTGATTTTTTTGCATATATCCTCCAATTTGTTTTATCATATACATGCTCCTTATCTTTTATATTCACCATTAATTCAAACTTTCAGTACGGAAAATGTTGGATTTCGATTGAAACCAGTAACGGATATCCACATGTTGACGATAATTGTACTACGCAAACCAAAATTGATGGAAACCCCCGATCTACCGAATTTTTTGGAGATCTTCATAATTTCAGATTACGCTTCTCAATTCGCGTCTGCATGTGAAAGTGTTATTCAGCTATAAAAGAGTATTTATTGAGATTTCAATGTTTCAAATGAAATTCTTCATGGAATTGGTTTTCGTGTTCTGAAAAACCAATGATTTATGAATAAAATATAAGTTTTATTTAAGAAATAAATTAGCTTCATAAAGAATCTAAGCTTCATAAAGAAGCTAAGCTTAGCCTTAAATCCTGCGCAATCCGCAGGGTGATTTCTATAAATAATAATTTTATCCGATTTTGGTTTATTCTTTGATAAAAATCAAATAATAAACCTTAGTGATCGACCAAGAAAAAAAAATTTTTACCCTCCCTGAAAATGTCACAGTTTACGTTTTGAAGTATGTAGATTTGAATAAACGAATAAAAAAATCCGTCCGTTCGCCGTCCGCCGTCTCCCGACCGCCGTCTGTTGTCCGGGACTTTTCTCTGGAAGTACTGAAAGGAAATCCTTGAAACTTGGTACAAATCGTGTGTCACTCGGGGTTGATCCTCCGAGCTTTTCCTCAGGGTCGGTTTGCCCCAGGGCCTCGAAACCAGGGGTTGAAAGGGGGAAAAATTTTTTTCTCGAAAATTTATGATCGAATTTTCATGGAATTCTCAAAATTGATTACTGTATTAGAACCCAATCTAGAAAATTTTACTCGAATTATTTACGACTAGCGGTTTGCGAGTTGTGAGAAAGAACGCTGGAAATTGTCAGAACCCGAAAATAAATAATCGCATTCAGTCCTAAGATTCAAATCATTTGGAATACACTGAGATAATTTGACAACTTTTCATCCAGAATCATATATCTGAAAGCAGATGAAAAGATTGATTGACAATTTTTTAATACATCGAGAAATATTCACCTGACTCGTTCTAAAATTTGTGTACCTGTAAGTTTATACGAATCTATTTACATCTTATTCTACTTATTACTCACTCATTAGCCGCCTGTGAAAGACTTATGACTTAGAATGATTTTGAATTTCATAGAATCTAACACAGTACCTACACCTACCTATTTCTTGAAATATGCGTGATTTTGGTTTTAAGCATAAAAGTGGTTATCAAATCTCATTCATGCAGAGAATTTATTATTGGTTCTTTGAAAATTTTCCATGTGAACATTATCGAGATTGCTTGACTCCCATCCCATCATTTATTTGTGATTGGGATTGAATATCTTCGTTAATCTTTTATTTTTCGCCGATCTTCAAAACTTCAACTGAAGAGAGCCCGCTTCCCGAACGTTAGATGATACTCAGTGGCGTAGCTAAATCAAAATATAGGTGTCGTCATCGTTAGGAATGGAAACTGATAATATCGTTAATATTGCGACACTTCAAGTCCCATGTAAATCACAGTTTGGTAATTTTAGCAATTCTGCACTGAAATTCTGATGAACAATATCCGTGAAATGGAATCTATATATATATATATATATTGCTCAAGAAGTGTGCACCATTGATAACAACACCGTTGACACATATTGTTAATCAGATTCTGCAAACAGGACGATATCCACAAAGATTAAAAGAAGCATGTGTAAAACCTATTCATAAAAAAGGTACTAAGGAAAATTTTGATAACTATAGGCCTATATCTATACTGTCCAACGTAAATAAAATCTTTGAACGCATAATATTTGACAAAATAGTGAATTTTTTTGAGACAAATAACATACTTGTCAAGCAGCAATTTGGCTTCAGAAAAGGAAAGTCTACTATGACTGCAATATATCAGGCACTGACTTCTGTAATTAAATCACTTAACCAGCAAAATACCACAGCAGCTCTTTGTCTAGATCTGTCAAAGGCCTTCGATAGAGTCAGTCATGAGATATTGTTGGCAAAGATGGAGAAATATTGGATAAGAGGGCTACCACTGAAGCTCATTCGATCATATTTATCGAATAGAATGCAGAGGACAATCAGTAGAGGAAAAAACGGAAACTTAATATTATCTGATTCCAAAGAAGTATCATATGGGGTACCGCAGGGTTCAATATTGGGACCATTACTCTACATAATCTATACCAACGATCTGATACAAATTACTAAAAATGATGTCATAATGTTTGCAGATGAAGCTTCAATAATATGTAAAGCTGAGAATCAAAACCAGTGCTCAAGAAGTCTTGAGAGTGACATTATGAATATGAATGAATGGTTTCTTAAGAACAACTTGATACTGAATCTGAAAAAGACAAAACTTTTATTATTCAGAGAAAAAAATGAAATAAACCTGAGATACCAAGACTTGAAAATTGAATCAGTTGAAAGTCTGCCCTTTTTAGGAATAAATATTGATAAGAATCTTGACTGGAAGAGCCATGTTGAAATGATTTCACCAATGATAGCACGCTATGGATATGCTTTGAGAACCATACGAATGATAGGAATAGATGCTGCTCTAACCGCCTACAATGCTTATGTTCAGTCGAGAATAAGATACGGAATCATCTTCTGGGCGAGATCTACAGAAGCAAAACGGATCTTCTTTTTACAAAAAAGATGCTTGAGAATTATCTTCGGAATGAGACAACATGAAACATGCAAAAATGTATTCAGGAATTACAAAATTATGATATTGTACAGTCTGTATATCTACGAGTCAGTGATGTTCATTATAAATAAGTATAAAGAGTTCAAAGATCTAAAACTTCAACATCATTATGATACAAGAGGGAAAAATTATCTACAAGAGGATAAACCAAACTACAGCTATTTACAAAAAAATGTAACTTACAGCTTACTAACTGTGTGGAATAAGTTGCCAAAAAATTTTAAATCAATTCCTAGTAGATTACAAAAACATAAACTCAAACATTTTCTTATAAATAAAAGTTATTATGAAATAGGTGAATTCCTTCAGGAAAATGATTTTGAGGGATTAATTTGAGATATGTTAATTTCTCTTATTGTGACTGGATCAACACCTGTATGGTTTTTTGATTTAATAAATATATTACTTACTTACTTACTATACCAATTGAGGAGAATTAACTCTGCACTTTCTAACCCTTCTCTTGAATTCGTCCTACGTCACTGGAGGAAAAATTAATCGCTATGAAGAGTTTATGTTTGGACACTTAACACCCTCTGGAGTGTTTCTGACAACTATACGCAACAAAATTCCTCTTTCAGTGTTATTCATTCGATCGAAACTTTCGTTAGATTCGCTCACATTGTATGGTATTTCATTTTGTTGATTATTCCTAGGCTTATAGTTTGTTCAAGTTAGTATATCGGGTGTGTTCTGGGATAGAAACTGTAACTATATCCTTACGCCAACCTTGACATAGCACTGTTAATTGACCTTACATTACATTAAATTCTAGCCGTTACCGTCTAACTAGGAAATTTTTTTGTTTAGTTCTGTGATTCAATTTTGGAAAGATTCAATTTTTCCAGCCAGGTAGGAATTGAAATGAGAAATGAAATGAATGAATATTCCGAAATGCAAGAGGTTTGTTCGGCTGCTCGCATTTCAGAACTTCTTGAGAAAAACTTTGAATCCCGCTTTTGGGAATAATATTTACTAACTGATATTGGCAGACAATCTTAAAAATTGTTTTATTTCACTGTTAAACTTCTCACTTGAGGTCTTCGCGATGGTAAAGAGTGTACTTATGTTTTAGATATTGGGATAGAAAACCCAAAAATATTCAATTACGATTATTGTCAAGAATATCCATGGGGCATATTTTCACATTGTGTTTATAAAATACTGAACAAATCCGTTAAAATTTCTCGTTATGTGTTGAAAATTTGGGGCTGGAGGAAAACAAAAAATTTCTCGAAAACGTGTTGATCTACTGTTGCATAACACAACTTAAAAATTTTCATCCGGATGATTTTCGACTAGTGGTCCCTGAGTTATAAAGAAAAACGCTATAAATATCCAGTAATATTGAAAATGAATCATCGCATTCGGTTCCAAGATTGGAATTTAGTGGAATAATCGGTTAACTTTTCATCCAGAATAATATATCTGAAAGAAGATGAAAAGATTGATTACCAAATTTCCAACACATATCGAGAAATTTTTAACGGATTCGTTCGTCGTTCTATAAACATAATGTGCAAATGCCCCATCGATATTCTTGACAATTTAAAAATCGTAAGTAGTTCCACTTTAATTATTATTGGGTTTTCTCTCCCAATATCGAAAACATAACTACTAAAAATCGGATGAAAATCATTAGTTATAGAAATCACCATGCGGATAACGTGATTTAAGGTCAAATTTCTTCATGAAGCTCTCGAAGGTCGAATTCGTGAATGGGTAAAGTCAGCCCAATGATTCCTTAGATATACACATTCAAAATCTTATTTTACAATATTTCCAAAAATACAAGATAAGATCGAATTGAAATCCACTACTTTATCCAAAAAACCTAGAGAGCACTACCTAGGTTTTTTAGTTGTAGAATACCGACACGCAATTTAATGTGTGGAAAAGAGTAGGATTTCTAAAGAGGTGAAACGACTGTGGAACGTCTCTTCTCATTGAAAATATTAGTTTAAATTATGCTACTACATTAGCGTTCTTTATGCGGAAATGTTATTCAATCATACAAGAGATTTCAATGTTTCACAAGAATTTCTTCACGGAATTGGTTTTTGTGTTGTGAAAAACCAATGAGTTATGCATAAGTTTCATGTAAGATATCAATGATAATTGGGTCATTTAACTGAAAAAATAATAAACCCTTGTCTAAAATTTGCAGCGTTTTTCTATAAGTTCATTCAAAGTTACATACTTTAAAATGGAAACTGTGAAATTATAAGGGGGGTTAATTTTTTTTAGTCGATAACTTAGGCTTATTATTTGATTTTATCAACTAATGGACCAAAAGGGCCAAAACCACGCCAAAATAGCGAGAAATATTAAGTTGGTTTGAAATCTCCCTAATTTCTTGAAGTTTTTCCTCAAGCTTGCACAGGAAGGAGTAAACATCCTTCAAGCGCTATCTGCACCGGTACTGTTTTCCCGGTGTTGTCGATGATAAAGATGCGGATCAATCTCGCAAGAAGTCCATCAGTGGTAACCAGCTCTCCGGTAATGCTTCCTCGTCGAGTCCACCTTATCAAACGGCAAACGTAGAAGACGCATGGGATGGGGAACCATCTCTGATTTACCACCGCTCACAGAGATATTTGTTAAGACGTCTTGTCCAGTTTCGCGTGTTTCGTTCGCACCGAAACATGATTGGTTTTCTGATTGGCCTTTAATTACCATCTCGTAGCGACCTCGTCCATGTGTGGCTTTGATCTCACAGCTCAAGGCTATAACCGAGTTTCACGATCCTGTGATTGTTTAATTTCGGTTATGTTATCGCGTTAGTTTGTTTTGGATTCCGATGTGCGCGGCGAGGAAATAAATATACGTAGTCGATTTTTGCCGAGAGTGCGCGGTTTCTGTGATTGGTTACGAAATTTGGATTTATGGATTTTGGTGTGGTTGGTAGTTGATCGTCTCCAGGTGAGAGAGGAGGGGATGTGACTAGTTGAAAAAATCTAAATTTGAATAAAAGATTCCAAAATATTTGTGCGAAAAGATAATCGACGATGATTCAGAGATGTAAAAAATGTAAACAAAATCTAGAGGAGCACTGACGTGAGGTCAGGAGTTTCAACACGCTAGCCTTATTAATTCTAAGCTATCTCCTCACGAAATTTCGCATTAACCTTCACGAGAGTTTTTCAACGAATTACTTACACTTAAACAATGTTAACCATTAATTTATCTCCAATGAAAAATAGTTTTTCATAATCTTCAACTACATCTATCCCTTAGAAATCAATCTATTTGATTTGAGTTGATATTTCAATGGGATATAATCTGGAAATGACTTGCGGAACTATGCAAAAATCAAACTCTGAATGACAAATGGTGATAGGAAGAAGTACTCGAGGAACTAGTGTCATTGGACTTTTTTCTCAGGTGTTTTCTTGGTTTTCAATCTTAGTATTTAAGAAAGAACTATTAAAAACCTAGAAAAGTACTGACGTCAAGTCAGCATTTTTGACGAGCTTGTTCAATTTCACGAATTCGGCTGCCCTAATTTATTTCTTCAAGTCTGGCCTAACCGCTGAGCATAAATACAATGTTAGGTACCGAGAGAATCTGCTCAAAGACTTGATAATTGTAGAGCAGGTTTGGAGTTCAATTACGAACGCCAAATTCTTGAAATCCATCCTGTGATCCCGCAGATATAAAAACCTTTGATCGGATATATTTTGTATTTGGTATTTTTTGAGGTATTTCGGAAATAATTAACAGTAATATCGATATCTCCCAAGATGAATATCCGACCGAATTCCGAGATTTGATATACGTACTGTTGTTGAATAGTGACCTCAAAGTATGAGCCAAACTCTAGGGTAAGGTTATGAATAGTTTTCGAAAAGACATTTTTTTTCAAAAGTTATCTGGAATTGTTATATTTCGACTTCAAGGTCTGTGCCAATTTTCATTGCATTCTGATGAATATTTTTTAGAAAAACAATCGATCCGTACAGACCATTTTTGGCTGTTAGACACTGTGCAATACGATAACGCTTTTGTTCCCTAGAACATAGAAATTTTTTTTCGAAGGACATTTGTTTGAATTTTTTTAACGGTTAGATCGTCTTAAAATTATAAACAGGCTGCGCGTTTGTATTGTTCAACTTATTACGAAGCTCCAATCTGATCGCATCAATCAACCTCAAAGTTTTAAATTGTTATAACCCCGAAACCTTTCGACCGATTACGCCCAGTAACGAAATCAACCGAGAATTTCAGTCTCCGAACCTGAACTGAAAAATTCAAGACTCTAGGTCTTTTCCCCTGAAAGTTAGTGCACATACGGCCGGCCGAATAGAATTGAATTTGATCACGGATATTTTCTCAGGAAAGCCAACCTAATGGTTTAAGACCAATTTAGGTTTGAAATTCAATAATTACAGATATTGTTATGGAACGATATCACACTGTTGCCCAGAACCATAAGATCAGAGGATATTTATACTAAAACTAAATCTTTGAGTTTTAAATTGTTCCAATGAAATGGTCGAGAAATTTTGCACCAATTTGAGCATCAAGTTTCAAGTTTCGACATGATTCGATCAATTTTTTTGAGTTATTTCGGAAATATTAATGATTCTCAGGAAATCGGCACGAAATCAGACATATTTTTTCGAATATCTCTAAAGACTAAAATTCGAACATGGTGAAATTTGAAACACTTGTTAAGTAGGGAGTCACCTCACGAGGAATAGAGTGTGAACAGGTGATTGTGATTCGTCGATTGACGATCTATTGACGCCGCTGTCCTGCTTATTGTCACTGTAGCATCCAGTAAATGCTTCAACTATTTACCAACGGATGTCGTGAAAGGTTGATGCAAACGGATATCTGATTGGACTGAAACAGAGTCTTCGAGTTTTAGGTGTTGACTGAAATTTGAAAGAAATATGAAAATTTTCAAAAAAAAAATTTTTTTAAATTTTTCTATCGATATTTCTTCTTATCGATACCCTGAATTGAATCTGAAAAAATATGATATATTATATACAGGGTGATTCCAGGGGAGGCCGTCAGATTTTAGGATGAGTTTACACTAATCAAGACATCCTTGAACCACAGTGTTTGTTTTATTGTTGGGTGTCTCTATTGAGAATATACAGGCTGATTTGTCCGATTCGACAGATTTTACTTTTATTGATAACTTTGGTATGACTTATTCGATTTTGATGAAATTTTCAGCGAAGGCCAATATTGATGAGCACATTCATTGATTCCAAAATTTTCTCAAAATAACCGATTGTTATTGTGATAATTCCAGATTAATTATGCAGGTTGAAAAAACGCCTTGTACATCGCGTTTCCAAAACTACGCTATTTGTTTATGATTCTACTATAATAGGTCATTATTTTAGGGTTTCTAGATTTTTTGGCACACTTCTAGTTTTCCGAGAAAATTTTATCAAAAAAAGACAATGTCGAAATTTCGCTCCAATCGATTCTACTGGCAATTTTGATGAAATTTGCAGCGTAGAACAATCTGAATGAGTGCATTCAATAATCGCAACAATTTCTCAACATACAGTGTTGTAATTGTTATAATTTCAGAATTTCAGATTAATGGTGCAGTGGAAAAAAAAAACACCCTGTACATTGCTTTTCCAAAACACTTTTATTCGCTTCAGATTCTAGAATAATATGCCATTATTCAGAGGTTTTCAATTTCTTTGGCACACCTCTGGTTTTCCGAGAAAAAGTGTCTGGAAAAAAGCATAATCGAAATTTGGCGCAAAAGCAGTGAGAATATTCTGCACTAGGTAGTAAAGCTGTATATTCCAAGGATGCAAAGCAGTTCTTAAGTTCTAGAATATTCTTTTCGAGTTCCAAATTCATAATTAATTGCTAATATTCTGTATGAAATCATTCAGTTCGGAATATATTTCGAGTTTGAAAAGAAACATTTTAGAATTGACGGATAACTTTGCATCCTTGGACAATGCAGCTTGCCTTACCTAGTGCGGAATACTCTCACTACTTGTGAGCCTAATTTCGATTATGCTCTTCTTCAAAAATGTTCTCTAGCAAAACCGGAGATGTGCTAAAGAAATTAAAAACTTCTGAATAATGACATATTTTACTAGAATCTAAAACGAATAAGAAAGTTTTGGAAAAGCAATAAACAGGGTGTTTTTTTTCAACTACACAATCAAACGGTCTCCTCCGGAATCACCATCTATATATGAGAACAGGGTTTTATTCGATGAGAGAACTCTAGGGTTGAACTTAAGCCGGGTTCAGATGGGTGTAATCCGAACAGCGAATGCAATAAAGTTTGATGAACGATTCGGCGAATAGTTTGGACGGTACTTGAGCTCATCCTCAAATAATACATTCAAACGCATCGTTCGAGTTGAAAACTGAGTCCTGATGTAGCAGAACGAACGCTGCCTCGAACCATAAAAGTCCCTGTTTTATTGCATTCGCTGTTCGCAATACACTCATCTGTACCCGGCTTTAAATCCGGGTCTCCAGATGAGTGTAATGCGAACAGCGAATGCCATAAATCACAGAGAGTTTTATGGTCCGATGTAACGTTCTTTCTGCTCCGTCAGGACTCGATTATCAACTCGAATGATGCATTTGAATGTGTTATTCGAGGCTGAGCTCGAGTGCCGTCCACAGTATTCACCGAACCGTTTGTCAAATTTTATTGTATTCGCTGTTCGGATAACACTCATCTGAACCGGCTTAAGCCAGGTCCAGATGAATTAAAATTGTTAAACCATTCGGCGAATAGTGTGGACGGCTTTCGAGCTCAGCCTCGAATAATACATTCAAATGCATCGTTCGAGCTGAAAACCGAGTCCTGACGGAGCAGAAAGAACCTTACATCGGACCATAAAACTCCCTGTGATTAATGGCATTGGCTGTTCGCATTAAGCCGGTTCCAGATGAGTGTAATGCGAACAGCGAATGCAATAAATCATAGGGACTTTTATGGTTCGCGGCAGCGTTCTTTTTGCTCCGTCAGGACTCGGTTGTCAACTCGAACGATGCATTTGAATGTATAATTCGAGACTGAGCTCGGGTGCCGTCCACACCATTCGCCGAATCGTTTATTAAATTTTATTGCATTCGCTGTTCGGATTACACTCATCTGGACCTGGTTTTGCACTCATCTGGACCCGACTTGATGGCTTAATTCAAGACTCACCTTGTTTATGACTTGAAATCTTGTTTTCGGTTTCAATATCGCAGAATTAATCACTTTCATGCGAGTAACCAAAACAGAGTGGTTCAAAAACAAATCCTTTTTGGTCTGAACAATTTCATTAGGTCACTTTACTCCATCGGTTCAGGTTGTATGATTTTATGAATCCTTTGTAGAATATCACCCATGTAATCAGCATTTTGCGTTATTAAGAGATTTACATGAACGGTCCATCGAGAGCGGGAGATATGAATTAGCCGAGATGGCTGAAAATGTGGCAGTATTATATTTCTTCTATTAGTAGGGATGTGATCACAATGATGGACAGTGGAGGACAACAAAACAGCCAATTTTCACGAGCTATGTGAATCTGGCAATTGAAGTCAGATTTTTCTGGGGAAAATTTTGTGATCGATTGAACCCGTTAGATATCATATTGTACCACAAAAATTTTGTTCGTACTCTCAACGTTTTCGGTTGGTTTCAGAGTTTCGATAGCTGCATCCTAAAAAAATTAGGAATTTTCTATGAAAACTTGGTGAGGGATTGTAGCAGGTAGGGAACCGATTGTTCTCCATGTTTTTTCCTACACATCGATTCAAAGGTTTTTTTCACTCCCATTGGTGATTTGCCGATAACCGATGGAATTTTATGTAAAAATTCTGTGGTACCTCGTAGGACCGGATTCTATTGCAAAATTTCAGTTTGTACCCTTAATGTTTTTTTATATACAGCTAACATTACCTTCGAACGCATCGGCATTCTAAAGATGAAAATTGAAATTTTTTTATGAAAACTTGGTCAAGGATTGTACCGGGTAGGTGGCTACCCTAGTACCACTTTTATTTTTTCTTGAACTCTTATGGCATTTCCTACACATCGATTCAAAAGTTTTTCTTCACTACAACACGTGATTGGTACAATTAGGTACCTACTTAGTACAACCCTCCACCAAGTTTTCATGAAAATTTTGCGATTTTCATTTCAAGGATGCCACTGCGTTCAAAAATTCTGAGGGTTCAAGTGAAAGTAACAGTGGTACCTACGAGAGGATACCTACCTGATACAATCCTTCACCAAGTTTTCATGGAAAAATTTCAGTTCCCATTTTCAGGATGCCGGCGGGTTCTGAAGTTTTGATGACTGTAGGTGGAAAACATTAGGGGTACAAAGGAAAATTTTTGTTGAACTATCGGGTACCTGCCGGTTACAATCGACAATAGAATTTTCACATAAATCGATGTGTAGGAAAAATTGTAAGGTTCAAGCAAAAATAAAAGTGGTACAATCAGGTTCCTACCTGGTACAATACTTCGCCAAGTTTTCAGGAAATAATTTCAGTCTTCATTTTCAGTACGCCGATGGGTTCGAAAAATATGATGGCTGTATATTATGGAAAACGTTTGGGGTTCGAACGAAATTTTTTGTGCTATAATCGGATAACTATAGGGTACAATCAACAACAGAATTATCATATGAAAATTCCATCGATTATCGGCCAGTCACGAGTTGGAAGTTTTCATTTTGAGGATATCGATGGGTTCTAAAATAATGATTGCCGTATATGGAAAACGAGAATTTTTGTGGTACAATTGGTTACCCACCAGCTGAAATCAAACTTTCATCTTCAAATTTTTTTGGTAGGTATGTGGCAAAAACCACCAAAATGCTTTCGTTTTGTCCAAATTTCTGAGATTTTCGAATTTTGAGTCGAAAATGATCTCGAACGACTAGGTTGGACTCACTGATGACGAATCCGGTGTCAAAATCGATTCTGTCATGCTATATGCACGATTGCGGGCATACGGAGCATCTAATCGACCTGAAATAAGGTTGCATTTTAAAATGCGACGGTTAATTTCTTTATTGGGCGAAATCGGCAAGGAGTGAAAGCTCTTTGAAATTCTGGGGATATTTTCGTGATAAATCGGAAACTACTGAAATATTTGTATTGAAGCTTGGCAGTTAGTTGAGGTATAGCAAGGAGAAACTAAATTTTGTTGAGATTGTACTGTCAGTAAAATTTGAACAAAGTTTTTTCGAGAAAATTTTTTTTCGAGACTGTCCATAATATTCGAAAAAAATTTCGCAACGTCATTGAGCTTCATATATCGCAGTAGTGTACCAAATTTTAGTTCGATCCGATCATAATTCTTGGAGATATCCTCGACAGCATTAGTTTTATCGCAATAACTCATAATACTGATTTCATCACGAGGAAACTTGGCTGCTAGTTTGAAAATTCTGATTAACAAGTTTATGCAAAATTTCGGGAAGATTGTGTCATCAGAACAAATTGAAAAAAAAAGTGAAATTTTTTTATTTTTTCAAATATTCAAATTTTGTGAATCATCTGATCATACTATCCTCATGAAATTCGGTATGGACCTTTGAACTGTCATTTCTCGATATAGTATTGGATTTAAATTCGATCTAATTTGTATTTTAGGGAATATTGGGCAAATGAAATTTTTAATGGGTTTATCTGCGGAATCATTGGGTGGAGTATACCCATTGACGAATTCGGCTTTTGTAATCAAGATCCAAACCTACTTTACAAATATCGAGTATCTAAGTCGTTTCTTTCGGAAGTTATTGTGTTTACGGTCGGCTGTAAGGTTTGGGGGCTCAATAACGAAGGTCGAATACGTGAATGAGTATAATCCGCCAAATGATTCCGTAGATATTCAAAATTTTATTTTCCCAATATTTCCAAAAATGCAGATTAGACCAAATTGAGATCCAGAACTCCACCGAAAAAAACGTAGAAAAGCACTGACGTGAAGTCAGCAGCTTTTGCGCGTATGTCCAATGGATATCACCAAAAGTGAACATCCCCGTAAAAGCTACTGACTTCACGTCAGTGCTTCTCTAGGTTTTTATGATGCTTTTTACTCAAAAAGCGATCCGCTCTCATGACGATGCCTATACTTTTGCGGAATTTTGGGAGGTTTCATCATTAGAAAAATAAACAGAGTTATTTTTGAGAAACTGTCACATTCTATAGATCTGAGTAAATTTCTCAACGAAGAAGGGATTCGTACTTTGTGGTTGAAACCAATGCATTCAAGAGACAAAGGTGGTGGTTATTTGCTATTAAGTCCTTTGACTCATAACCAATATGGTTATCCGTATACCGGGTGTCCCACGATTACCGTTCGTTCGAATATTTTTGGGAAGGAATCGAAATTCACGTTTGCAATTTCTGACTTGAACTTTTTCTATAGAGACGACTGAATGTAAATTTTTTAAGATTCGTGGGACTTCCGGTTTCACCGGAAGTGTCACTATCTTTCGTTTTTTAAATAGGAAGCCCCATTTTTTATAATGAAAGTAGATTCCTTATGAAATTTTCAGTTGTCTAAATGTGAAATTTCTGATTTTCTGTCGGAAACTCCTTTTTAAACGTGAAATTACAATAAAAAAATTGAAAATTGTGTTCTGCTGAAACCCGTATATCAACCAAGTTTTTCATTGAAAAATGCCGTTCTAAAGCTTCCGCAGAAAGTAAGAATAATGCTTCTATCGCAATACTCAGAATTGAAACTCATGATACAGGAGTTCACAAATACGTTGTCAAAGTTGGCAATCTCAAAAACGTGAAAACTCAATTTTCTCAAATGAGAACCCCATTTTTTATGGTCATTTCGGAATCTATGTTAAAAAATAATGTAAAGGTAGAAAAAACTCCAATGCCCTAAAATTCATATTTTTTGGGATATGCAGTCACGATTACATTTCTAATATCAATCTTCTAAAAAATACAAGCAAAACGAAACTTCAGAATTTATACGAATACAATCTAAAATGAATATTCAATATGTCCTCCATTCCCTTCGAGACAATACTTTTTTTCTGAAAAGTATAAAATTCGAAATGTGATCGCATGCATTTTTTTTACGGATATCTCAGAGAATATGAATTTTCAGGCATTGTTGTTATTTCCACACCTACATTATTTTTCAACGTAGATTCCAATATGGTTTATACAAAAATTAGTTTCTGATTTGAAAAAACCGAGTTTTCAAAGTTTCGAAATCACCAACTTTGTCAACGATTTTGTGCCTTAATTTTTCCAACGGAAAGCCTGGAAGATATACATGTTTCTGCAGAGTGCCATATTCAATATTTTCATTGGAATTTCTCGTCGAATGAGAATATTCTGACAGAAATTCAAAAATTTTACATTAGGGCAACTCAGAATTTCATGAGGAGTCTATTTTCATTATAAAATATGGGGCTTCCCATTTGGAATACGAAAGTTGGTGTCACTTCTGGTGAAACCGGAAGTCTTACGAATCTCAAAAAATTTACATTCAGTCATCTCTATAGTAAAAGCTTAGGTCCGTAATTGCAAACGTGAATTTTGATTCCTTTCCGAAAATATTTTAACGAACGGTATTCGTGGGACACCCGGTATATTGCCGATTTTATACTAACAACCAATTAGTTTCCGAAAAATGTTCTGTTATTGCAACCCCTCATTCTCAACCGCAGAATGAATTTTGTTGGTTGATAATTGAACTGTTTAAAGATTTTTGTGTTTCATGAATATTTCCTCAGACGAACGCACAGACGTAAATTGTAAAATTTCTGTATAGGTCCAATATTTTTGAAACGGTTACTTTATTTTGTTTTTTTTTGTTACAGCGAAAAAGACAAACATCTGTCATCTATTGTTAGTTTAAACTGTGATAAGGTCTCCAGTAGGTACAAGTATATTGATAGATAGTTATATAATTCCCGTTTATCAAAGAATTGTAATAATACACAGTGAACAAATTCAATGGAAACACGTTTCATGCTAGCTTCTATAACTAGAAGTCAATATTAACTATGCTGAATAATAAGACCTCTAATGGAAGACCTCCAGAACAATACCCATATGTTGGGGTGAACATTATATGGAGAAAACTGAAACAATACTTCGATGGCACAAACAAATAATCTGTAGAAGTAACAGGGGGAGGAACAGAAGTGAATTACACAGACGTATTCAAAGGGAAAGTAATTACTCCTGATATCCATTCATATCGTTAAGGTATAACATTCTGATTTAATGAATTTCGCATATTGTGATACGATAGATCAGTAGGAAATTTGAGTTGGCAGATTTATATTGTAGAACTATGAGGGAGGCAGTGACATGAAGTCATGAGGTTTTGCGAACTTGATCGAATTGTGATTAAAATAGACCTAGAAAAGTACTGACATGAAGTCAGCAGCTTTTACGCGCTTGTACAATTTCACGAATTCGACTGCCATAATTAAACTCTTCACGTCTAGCCTGACCGCTGATCGCAAACACAATAAGTACCGAGAGAATCTGCTTAGAGAGCTTGTAGAGCAGGTTTGTTTTAGAGTTCAATTACGAACGCCAAATTCTTGAAATCCAGCCTGTGATCCCGCAGATATACAGATTCTTGCAATAAAGGATCGGATATATCGGTAGTTTTTGAGTTCTTTCGGAAATAATTAACAATGATAGCGATGAAATCATCCGAGATTTGATATAAGTACTGTTGTTAACTAGTGACCTCAAGGTCTGTGCTAAACTCCATGGTAAGGTTATGAATAGTTTTCGAAAAAACAATTTTTTCAACATGAATTTCGAAAGTTATGCGTTGGCATTACAATTATATAAGTTTAATTTTGACAACCTCACTTCATCTCGAGAAATCGAGGAAATCATCTCAAAATTTGAAACAGCCAGGATATTTCACTTATTTTTTATAATTTCTTTGCAGAAAAATATTTGTTGAAACTGAAATTTGGAGCACTATTGTTATATTTTGACTTCAAGGTCTGTGTCAATTTTGATTGCATTCTGATGAATTTTTTTCGGAAAAGACATATATTTTTTTCAACCATACAGACCATTTTTGGCTCAGAACTTCAGAAAATCACAGACACTGGGCAAAACGAGAACTCTTTTGTTCCTTAGAACAAGCGCGAAATGGAAGAAAATATCTTTTTGCTCAATATGTCTCATGGATTAAAATGAATATCTGATCGAGTTAAAAGTTGTTAAATATTGACTTCAAGGTATGTGTCAAATTTTATCCAGATATGATTAGTAGTCCGTCGAAAAAAAATTTTTTTCGAAAAACATTGGTTTGAAATTTTTTTAACGATTAGATCATCTCAAAATTGTAAACAGGTTGTGCGTTGGTATTCTTCAACTTATTATGAAGCATTCATTTGATCTCCTCAATCAATTTTGGAATAACCCCTCAAAATTTCCAATTGTTATAACTCCGATATTATTCGCTGCCCTGAAGCATAGATTATGTAACTGCATAAAATAGGCATAATCACTTGGTTTCCTGATGATCCCGCGTGCCTAGTATTGATCTCTTCCAAGAAGTTAATTCAATGTATTCCTAACATTGTCCTGAGGCAATTTCATCCAATAGATTGATTTTATTGTCAATCCATTATTTTGATCAATTTTCGACATTATCCCAATGAAAATTCATCATAGTAATCACTTGAGGCGATTGATTTCAGAATCAGTATTACTATTTATTTGAAAATTTTACATCCAGAAGGCACAAGAACAATTACAGGAGTAACTAATACATACATTATCGAATAACAATAAATAAAACTACATTAAATCAAATTAAATCTGATGAAATCGAATCAAATCAAATCGCCGTCGGCAAGAAAAAAAACCTGAATTTTCCATCAGGCTATACAATTGCTTTCTGAACTCAATAAAGGACAGAAAAAAATATCTACTGAAGGGACATTGTTCAAGTTTCTACGCATCGACATGACAGAACTGTGGGAATGGTGCTGAGAACTCGGGACTCTAATCCTGAACGTCAACTTAGATCTCGAAACAAGGCTAGGCGCATTTAAATCAAGAAAGTAAAATACCGATGCTGAATCAATACAATTAATCATCAATTTATATGCAAAAATTGCATCAGCAATTTCCCTTCTTTTCCTCAAACTCGTGAACTCAAACTCGACCAGCAGTGAGTGATACTATGGATAAATAGGACGAACCTTATGTTTTTCAAAATGCCGAAATTTCAAAATTTTTTTTTGAATAGACTCTAATGCTGCTATATATTTATCATGATATGGATTCCACACCACATTACAGTACTCAAGTTTATTATCTGTGATATACTACCTTTTTACGCGCTTGTTCTAGGGAACAGCTCGTCAACATTTCGTCACGATGTCTGTAATTTTCGAATTTTGAGGTGAAATTGGTCTCAAACGACTAGGTTGGACTCACTCTCCGGCCGGCCGTGTGTGCTCTAACTTTCGAAAGAAGGACCTAGAGTCTTGAAATTCTCAGGTTAGGTTTCGATCCTGAATATCTCGGTCAAGTTCGTTAATGGACCGAATTTGCAGAATAAGTTTCGTGTTACAGCCATTTGAGAATATGATTTTTCAATAACTCGAAAAATATTTATCTTATCGAAATGAGACTTGGTTGTTAGATGTACAGTAGCAATATGAAGAATTATTCATAGAAAAATTTGAAAAAAAATTTTTTTTCTTTCGAAAATTTTCATATTTCATTTAAATTTCACTGAAATCTCCAAACCGCCACTTCATAACCGAGTACTTTATTTCAGCACAATCAGATTTCCTGATTTTCCCTCACATTATGCGGGACAAAGGCGTCTGTTCACACTCTCTGCTTCATGACGTGATTCCCTGGAAGTTTTATCGGTACTTCCCCATAGGGCATGAGCAGTTCATTGGAATCGTCACAACTAAACAACAGTGTTTCAAATTTGAGCTTGATCGGACATTCGTCTTGGGGGATATTGAAGTCAATAATTAACAATGTTTCTACTCGATCAGATATCCATTCCATTTAATGAAATATACTTCAAACTTACTCTACAATTATCAAGCTACTGGGTAGATTCTTCCGGAAATTATTCTGTTCACTATCAGTCGTTAGGCCGGCTGTAAATACATAATAGACAAGGTTTTCAGTTTAATTAAGAAGGTCTAATGCTTTAATGGGTTTAATCCGCCAATGATTCTTTAGATAGTTATACTCATTAAAAATTTTGGATCGAATTGCAATATAATGCTTGATCTAAAATAGCTTGAGGTTCATTCAGAATTTCGCGAGGACCATATTTGAAAAAATATGCGCTTGGCAGGGTCAATACTTCTATAGATGATCGCTTCGGCAACGGATCAAGCGTGTAAACGTTCCTGACCTCACGTCAGTGCTTTTCTAGGTTTCTGCGGATACTTTGGGTGGTAATGTGTTTAGCCCATTTTATGGTGGTATATATTCCTTGGGCGATGATTCCTCTTTATAGAATTCTCGATAAATTTGAAATTTTCGTCTGATATTCGAACAATAATATCATCCTCTGTACATTCACTTCCCACCATAACGAAGATTCAGCGAACCCTTCAATGACTACGCCAGATTGAATTTCAAACGATCCACTTGATCAGACATTTCAAATTGACAAGCAATTATTCTACGTAGATCATCAGGTTATTCAAGAATGAAACTATATCAAATTTCCATGCGTTACATCAAATAAGAATCCCCTTGATGCAGCTTGCGTTGTATCGTCGACAAATTGCGACAAGGTTAGTAGCATTCTTTCACGGATTTCGATTGATGAGCCAAGAAGTACCACGACAAGTACGCTGTAACCTGAACGATATTTTGTGGTTTTCAATAAAATATTTTAAGCGTAGTTGTGAAGTAAGAACTGGTACCAGTTGTTGATCGATCGAGGAATGAATTGATGTCCAGCCATGCATACAGCTTTATGGAAGACGTTTTGCATCAGTGCATTAAATTTGTGATGTGTATTTTTTCGACCTCTGATGAGAAAGATTCCACAGCTCATTGTTCCCATTTTGCGAACGTTCCGCTTCGAATGCAGATCAGCATTGTTCTGTTTTGAAGCGGCTCACAAACGCTTCCACGATTGATTTGTAGTTTTGTTGAAATGAAATTTCTCCGATCAGTTTTTCCTGCCCTTTCCGTAAGAAATGAGAACTTATTCACTGTGAAAGTCCTAACAATTTTTTTCCATTTCGTCTTCAGTTGAGAGTTTGGGTTGAAATATGCAGGATGTGTCAATAAAGAGAAATGAAAATACGATTATGAATAATAACGTTCTTGTTTCCTGAAACAAGCACGAAAAATAGAATCTGCTCTCTCATCAATCTTTTTCCACAAGCTGAGAATTGACGAGTGAAAAACTATTGGGCATAGAGTAAAGGTGGGAAAATAAATGAGGCATTAACATACAGAAGATGAGCATTTAATAATCTTATACTTTGTAGATGGTTTGTGTACTTTTTAGTGAAGGGAATATTTCAGAAATTTTGATTTTTTATGAAGTGACAAGTATCGAGATTCCCTCTGCGGTTTCATCCAAGGTAAGTTGACCTGAAGATCAGTAACAACTGTGAAACAGCTGTAGTCATTCTCCTTGGATCCGCTTCTTCGGTGTAGATGTTTTGGTTGATTGGATGATTAGCTCTGATCAAGGGGGAATATTTGTTGATTTATCGACGGATATTTGTCCTTGTGATTATGTTAATTTCTATAATATTTGTTCCATTTCTTGAGGGACCAACAAAATAAACAAGTCTTATAGTTGAGGATGACCACTGTATGGGTTAGACGCCGCGATGGTATTTTGACTCGTGGGATAGTTGCCCTTAACGGAAAAGTGAAAAAAATATATCTGGAAGGCAAAATAATTTAAGCTTTCATTCGGCACAATAATCTTTGGCACCGAATTTAATTAAATGTTATTCTTATCATAAAAAATAATCACATTGCTTTTCTGTTTTTCGATTTCTTTTTGGCCTTCTTTTTTTTCTACCATATTATTGAATCTTAGGGTTCATGCCATATCGACGAGAAATTTCATTGATAGGATTTTTTTTGTCTCAGCTCTTCAAAGACGTTTGAAAGAGAGTCTTTCGTCCACACAGCCCGAGGCTTCACACCTGTTTTGCGTCGGTACTTCCGTGGTATATCTAGAATACCAAAAAATAATTATATATATTCACGATAGTAATATATCGTGGGATAGAAGCCCTCATAGATGCCCTAAGGGCATCTTTACTCACAAAATCTGGGGCGTCTAGCCTTTATTGTGAGGATAGACGCACTCCAATTTTCCAAAAAAGTCGTGTAAAAATTTAATCAACAGTCAACTGATTTCATTTAATACACATTCTGATCATAAATATAAAAATATATGCTCTTACCTTATAATGCCGAATGATCCGGGATCGTAAAGATTACTGCAGAACCAAATCCAGCAATCTATGCTACGTCTTTACTGAGGCATTTATCCCGGTACTGCGTCATTCCCACTTTTACCCTATACAAAATACTCGAATATTTTGGTCGACATTCTTATACGTACACAGGATGAATGGCAACCCATAGTCCAAAGCTTGGTGAATGCTTGAAGACTACTATACTTTTGAAATCGGGAAATCAAACCTCCATTTAAGAATAATGTAGGAGGATTTTGTATTTTCTTCAAAGGTTTTTCCTTGTTTTCACTCCAAATATCTGAGTAAGAACTATTAGAAATCAAATAAATTTTTATTTATAGAAAAAGCTCCTGCGGATTTCGGTATTCTAACTATCTGTCAAGGGCAGTTTCCAGAAAACATGTTGCCTAATGAGCAATATCAGAATAGTGTAAACGATAAGTGAACTGTAACGTTTCAGAGTTTACATCTGAGCTCTTCATCAGACAATAAGAGAAAATTTGCGGAATGAATGATTTATTGTATTCTTTCAATAATGATTGTCTGAAGAAGGAGTCACATTAGGATCTGAAACGTTGCATTTCACTTCGTTGATCGATGTCATCATTCTGATGTCGTTCGTTAGCCAACATTTTTCCTGGAAACTTCCTTGACAAATAGTTTGAACCCGCAAGAATGTTCTCAATAAAGTATAAACTTCATTCAATTTCTAATAATTCTTTTTAGATATTGGAAGCTCGAACCCAGAAATTACCTGAAAAATAATTGGACATTTGTTTTGAATATGTTTTAAGTCAGTAGCACGAAAGGAACTATACCCTTCGTATGTTCGCAAGTAATAACTAATGCATTGAAAATATCTGTAAGAAGCATTGACGTGAGGTCGTGTGCTTTTACTCGCTTGTTCGAATTCGGTTGGCATATTTTTTTCAATGTTTTTGATCTAATTGTCGGATCGAGCTGCAATATGGTACCTTTAATGCTATTATAATATTGACTTAATATTTACCATATTCCAAGGAAATCTGATGGAAATTTTCGAAAAATGAATATATTGTGAAAAATGTCAACCAACTCTTCTTTCAAATAACATTCTAAAATTTCTGATTTTTTTTCGAATATTTCCACCAACGAATCGTCACAAACTTCCGGATAACATTGTGCGTCACAACTATTTAAGAAGTTTCTCTCTATCTGAAATATATTACGTGGCAACTTGGCTGGAAAAAGATGGCTTGAATATTGCACAATTTCGTTCGGATCAAGAAGATACCAAATCACTTCATTTAAGAAGTTTTGTGGATTATAAAACCTAAAATGTGTCTCCGTCTATAAATATGCCATAAAAATAAAAATTCTAAGAATTTTTGCCCCATGAAGTTCATTGAGGATGTAATAGTTTGTCTCAGAACATTTTTCGAGAACTGTAGTTTCATGAATAAATTTTTGCCACTTGAAACGACGCGTAGTTTTGGCACGATTGTGCCTATCCAGAAACACTAAAGTATATTAAACATAACCACAAGGACGAATATATGTCGATAAATAAACAAATATTCCACTTTGATCAGAGCTAAGCATCCAATCAACCAGAACACCTATACCATTGTATAAATACAATGCCTATACTGAAGAAGCAGTGTCCAAGGAGAATAGTTACAGCTGTTTCACGGTCCCTGACGTTCATTATTTTATCTTATCAGGATACTGCATCTGCGATATTGAGGTTTACAACAACCCCACAAGACGATAACGTCCAACATCTAACAAAGACAGGTATTGATTCAATGGAAAGAAATAGCTCCAGTTGCGATAAATTTCTATCTTTGTGAGATGTTGGATGTTATCGTATGGTGGAAAACCACATGAACCGAGTGTTTCCAAATCTTGACGGATGTTGTAAACTGCAATATCGCAGATGCAGCGACCTGAAACGACAATAGTACACATCTATCAAAGTATTTTGCACTGGAATATAAGCTGCTCCTGAGGGATGGAGCGCTGCATGTAGTTATACTGCAGTGTTTCATCTAATAGGTGATAAGTATCTGGAGTTCTCTTCGGCGGTTTACCAAGGTGGGGTGGTCTGAAGATTGGTAAAAACCGTGAAACAGCTGTAACTATCCTCCTTGGACACCGCTTCTTCGGTGAAGGTGTTTGGTTGACTGGATGATTATCTCTGGTTAAGCAGTGTAATATTTATTGATTTATCGACAGATATTCGTCCTTGTGGCTATGCTAGTTCATTATAACTGGAGCTATTTCTTCTTCATGAACCAAGTCCTAATCAACTATATTACTATGGCGAAGGTTAAATAATATCATTTTCACTCCGCTATATTGACTTATGCCTTCAGAAATGTATCATCAGTTGCTTATAGAAATAGACATGGTACATATAATACTATGTTTTATTTCGAAGAACAAAGAAAACCATAAGATCAATAGTCAACAGAAAGTTTGAGGCCACTCAACTACAGCCAACTCTCGACTCTAGGGATCCAACAATCCTTCATAATAATTCTAGGAATATAAACCATTCAATGTAATTCGCGAGTGAAATGGGAGTTTGAAGGTTGATGCAGAATCAAAGCTAAATCTGGCATAGATTTTCAGAGCTGAAGAATTCTTTATATTTCTTGCTCATCACGTCTTCGTGCTAGTTCTTTTCAACTTCCAATGAAACTGTGATTCGATCGAATAGTATTTTTGAGTTATCCAAAAACAAAATCTAAAAATTATGAGTACTAAAATCATCGAAGGATTAACCACCGCTTTAAAAAATAAGTGTGAAAGTCCACTATTCTAATTATTTCTCTTCGTAAGTAAGAGTGGGAATGGTCAGCTTGCTGGGCGGACAAAAAGAATTGAACTTATTTATCATTGAGCCCAACCTAATAGTTCAGGACCATCTACAGATCAAAACTAAAATTCACAGACATTTCTGCAAAATGATAACGTTTTTATTCCTAGAGCTGAAATTCAACATGAAATTATTTTGATCGTGACAATCCTCACAATGAAATTTTTATCCCATTGATTTATTCTCTGCTTCCTCTTTTTAAATCAGCCTTGAAAGGCAACCAAAATATATCACTTCAATCAAAAACGCCATAAACAAGTTACCAATCCAGTGAAGTTCATCCTCAATTTCATGTTAACATTCATTCACAAAAAATATTGAAATTACTCGGAAGGTCGAACAAGCCTATATCTACATTTCGAAACGAATTGATGAAATTATTCCACGAAATATTCGATTTTATGAAATTGCGATTTTATTGCTTTTTACGACAAATGTATGTCGTGGTCTTTCCTCGGAGTTTTTTCATGAGGAATTCCTCTCTGTATTTATGTTGTGTCGTTGAAAAAGTAACAATCGTAAATATTGAAACGACTGGTATGCCAGCATTGAGTTGTTTCATATCGTCAACGCCTTTGTTTGATTTGTTTTAATTGAATTCATCTCCCGAGGGAAGGGGGATGTATATTTTTGATACAATATTTGTTGTCTGGGTTGCGGATAATCGTCAAGGGTAAAATTGTTTGAATAATACTGAAATCATGGAGTGATTCATTCTGCTTTTCACTTCATATTTGAATTTTTTCGTACTGTTCCATCTATCAGTGAGATTCCAGTAAAATTTAAAAAAATCCAGAAGAGCACTGACGTGATGTCAGGAGCTTTTACGCTCTTGTTCAAATTCTAACGATTAGATCAAGACGAAATTTCGCAACTTGTTGCGTGTTGGTAATCTCCACCTGATTACGAAGTAGATAAAATTCCAAATGACAACCAAATTCGGCACATTCTTCTCCTTATATCTCCGGAAGTGAATATTGGATCGAATTGAAATTTGGAACATTGTTGTTAACTACTGAATTTAAGGTTTGTGCCAAATTTCATTGAAATCTAATCAACATTTCCAGAGAAAAAAAAATTTCATCAAAAATTTCAAAAGTTTTCAAATAATTTTTTAGAAAATTTTCCAACAACTGGATACACAAGAAATTTTGCTCTAACTTAACCGTTCGTATTCCAAAACTGCTACGAAGTTTTAATTTGATCCAGCCAATACTTCATGAGATATCGAGGAATTAATTAAAATTTCAACCCATTAACGAACCCAACCGAGATATTTGGACTCCAAACCTAATCTGACTATTTCAAGTCGCTTAGTCTTCTCCTTCGAAAGTTAGAGCACATACGGACAGACGGACAGAAATGAAATTGACCACAGATTCTTCTTCAGGGAGTTGAACCCAATCGTTTAAGACCATTTTCGGCTTAAAATTCGAAAATTACAGACACCGTGATGGAATGGTAACGCGCTGTTCCCTAGAACAAGCGCGTAAAAATCTAGTGCAGCAATGACGTGAAGTCAGGAGATTTCACGCGTTTGTTCAGATTCTTATCATATGGTCCTGATGATCCTTAAGACCATCGTCTTTCAACCAGTGAGATACTGATTTGAATTCGATCGAAACTGGATTTCTGAAAATTCCGAAAAATTCAAATTTTCAATAGATAAATTTTCGAAATCACAAATATAAGAATTCAACCTTGTGATTAAATCCAGAAAACCTGCTCTACTAAAATGGGATGGCTGAGATGATTTTTCGGTTGTTATTATGCTTACAATCGGTTGTCAGGTGAGACCAAGGAGTTTCTTTGAGTCTGATTGAAGGGTTCGGTCATCTGGAAACGGCTTTAGGATGGAAGACCGATGAAGAATTCGTGGCAGAATTAATTTCTTTCTGGCCGCTCTGAAAGAATTTGAATCTGGATCTGAACTCTGAGAGGAAACAAGTAGAAACGTTAAATTTTTGAGTGAATTGAAGGTGAAAATTGAATGGTTGAGTTCATTCATGAACAAATCCACCCAATAGTTTTAGGAATATTTCCATCTGAAATTCATTATGTCAACAAATAACGATTGTTTGTAATTGAAACTCATAAATGAAATAATGATAAGTCTTGAGTCGAATTTCATGAGAACTGTCATACTAGAATATTGAAAGAAAATGATGTCTGTCAAATCATCATGCTATTGATGGTACCTCTGATTAGTGATCGAGCAACAAAAAAAAAATTTTAACTCCCCCTGAAAATTTCACAGTTTACGTTTTGGAGTATGTAGATTTGAATAAACTAATAAAAAAAAATCCGTCCGTACGCCGTCCGCCGTCCGTTGTCCGGGGCTTTTCTCAGAAAGTACTGAACTGAAATCAGTGAAACTTGGTAGAAAAATCGTGTGTCGCTCGGGATTGATCCTCCAAGCTTTTCAGCAGAATCGGTGTACCCTAAGGGCTCAAATGGGGGGTGGGGGAAAAAAAAAATTATTTCTCGAAAACTTACCACCGAATTTTCATGCAACTCAGAACGTGGATTACTGTTACAAAACTAAACCAAAAAGATTTCACCCGGATGATTTCCGACCAGTGGTTCCTGAGTTATAAGGAAAAACGCTGCAAATTTCCAATAATGCCGAAAATGACATCCTCGCATTCAGTTCTAAGATTGTAATTACTGGAATAATTGGTTGATTTTTCATCCAGAGTCATACTTCTAAAAGGAGATGAAAATATTGATTACCAAATTTTCCACACATATCGAAAAATTTTTAATGGATGCGTTATTATTTTATAATCACAATTTGCAAATGCCCCATCGATGTTCTTGACAATTTCATAATCGTAAGTAGTTCAGATTAAATATTTTTGGGTTTTCTCTCCCAATATCTTAAACATAACTACTGAAAATCGGATCAAATTATTATTTATTGAAATCACCCTGCGGATCACGGGATTTAAGATTAAATTTCTTCATGAAGCTCATTCATATCTTGAATAAAACACAAAAACCAGTTCCATGAAAAAATTCATTTGAAACATTGAAATCTCAATAAATAAATACTCTTTTATAACTGAATAACACTTTTACATGCAGAACGCGAATTAAGTAGCGCAATTTAAAATAATGCAGATTTCCAAAAAATTCGGTTGATCGGAGGTTTCCATTAATTTCGGTTTGCGTAATACGATTATCGTCAACCTGTGGATATCCGTTACTGGTTTCAATCGAAATCCAAAATCTTTCGTACTGACAGTCTGAAATAAGCGTGAATATAAAAAATAATGAGCATTTATATGATAAATCAAATTGGAGGATATAATACGCAAAAAAATCAATAGCAAACCGCAAATCTCATCAATTGTCGATTGTCGAGAATCTAATTCTGAGGGTTGGAGCCTAACACTAAAGTTAGGAGCCGATCTACATGTTCTGAATGGGGTCTGTGACCTTAGACAAGGGATATAGCGTAGACAAAAATAGTCCGCATCTATCATCATCTGGTTGTCGGCAAACTACTTGTTTGAATTTCACGTCTTTACATCAAGCAGACTTTCGGATTTGACACCCTCTTGGTTGAGTGTATCTGACGACGATAACAACGAACGAAATTTATAATCTAGAATTATTCTTTCGAATTCAACCTGATGAGGTTCACAATATATTTAATTGTTACAGAAATGTTATTGAAAATAACTTTAGTTTTTCAGTTTGTGTGGTGGATACTTTGTAAATCAAGTGCATCGGATATCTGCTGTGGAAAAATTTTTTTTCAGATCAATTGCACAGGAAGATTGAGTTTTTTTTTTCATTTCATTAATATTTTTCAGAACAAAGTTGAATCCCAGTAGAAATCACATCTACACATTTGATATTAGCGGAAAGTCTTGAATTTTGTTTTACGTATTGATGTTAGTTTGAAAGATTGAGTTTATTTCCTCGGTGTCAAGAAATACGAACGCGTTCGGATTGAAACATCATGACTAATTGTGAAATATAGACACTCGATTTAATGCAAAATTTTTCTTTAGACATTTTTTTTTCGGATACATTCATCAAAGTTCAATGAAATTTGGTACAGGTTTCAGAGTCAACATTTAGAAACAGTGTTTCAAATTTCAGTTTTGACCGATATTTATTTGTGCAGATATTGGCAAAAAATTTCGTGACCATTTTGAGTATTGAGGTTATTTCCCTAATATCTCAAAAAGGACAAACCCTATCTGATTTGTAGTTCATTTTCAGTTGTAGAATACCGACACGAAATTTAATAATTGTGGAAAATAGTTAGATTTTCGAAGAGGTGAAACGACTGTGGAACGTCTCTTCTCATTCAAAATATTTTAAATTTTGCTACTCAGTTAGAGTTCTGCATGTCGAAAGGTTATTCAATTATACAAGTGTATTTATTGAGATATCAATGCTCACATGAATTATTTCATGGAATTGGTTTCTGTGTTGTGAGAAACCAATGAGTTATGCATAATATATAAGTTTTTTGAGATATCAATGGCATATTGGGTTATTTAAATGAGAAAATAATAAACCCTTGTGTAAAATTTGCAGCGTTTTTTGGATGATGATGCTGGACTACATGCGATCGCCTTGTTCGATAATCCCCTTGTCGAACAAGGAATTCCACATCGATCACCACATTTCTGACTACCTTTTGAGTTCCTGAAATTTCAATGATTCAAGGGATGTTTAGCACTACTTATAAATTTCCGAAGAGAGGTTCCATACCTTACTGAACAGAATCAAGCAAGCACTGCCTTGAAGGCAGCAGCTTTTTTAGGTTTTTGCAGAGTTATCCTGAAGGCATTCTATAACGAGGAAGAAACCACGAAATTTGACATTGTTTTTTATATCTCTGGAACTTGTTTTCGTGTGAACTGATATTTAGTTCACTGCTGTGAAATATAAATCGAATAGTTTTCGAAAAAAAAACTTTTTCTAAATAAAATTTGAAATTTTTTTTCTCCAAATCCTCTGAGAGTACGATCTCAACAAAATCTCGCGCAAAGTTGCGAATCCTCATGCCCTAACAAGCTGTCAAGTTTCAATTTAATCGCTTCAGTAGTTCTCGAAATGTCAGCGAAATAATTTCAAATTTCAAATGACTATAAATTTGAAACCGGCCCATTTTGCCCATCAACGAACCCAACTTTCGCATTCTGAACCTAGGAGTTGATAGAATTCTCCGCACGGTCGGCTAGCCGGCCGGACAGAATCGATTTTGACAACAGATTTGTCATCAGTGAGTCCAACCTAGCCGTTTGAGATCATTTTCGGCTCAAAATTTGAAAATTACAGAAATTTGGACCAAATGATAGCACGCTGTTTCCTTAGAACATGCGTGCAAAAAGGTGTGGAGATGTTTTCAATGTTTCAATAGTATTCTCATTTGATTCTATGATGCCAAAAGACGTTTTAGAGTTTGCTATGATATTGCCCTTTATGCCAGGCGGTAGGAAGCTAGTCAGATCAGGTCCACTCGATCGGCCTAGATCAGGATCCTGGCTGCCGGTTCGTTATTACACTACACGGTCCCTGCCGGGCCGGGGATATTGGGTAGTGAAATTGGCGTCTGAATTTAAGATTGCATCGCCACGGTGGCCAGTTTTAGAACCTTATATACAGACATAGATTTTATTTTGAAAGTCGATATTGTACTGTTTGTTAGTGTTTGCTTCGATAATTTTTGATTTCACGATTTATTCAAAGACTTTTTAGACTTTTATAGTTGACGATAGTATTACTGGGGGTTCATATTCCATTCTTATGAAGTAGGTATGTATCATTCTTCAATCTAATTGAGTATCAACTCTAAAATTACAAGGATATCTCCAAGGTTAGACAGTATTTTAATATTATTTATTTTCAGATCCAAATGGCAAGATTGACTTTGGTGGATTTCTTAGGCTATCCTGAAAGTTGAAAAACAGATAGTGTTGTAAAACATACTTTTTGGAATAATGGACAACTACTCATAACTTCACTATTTTTATAGGGAAGGACTTAATAATCAATATAAGGGTCTTTCAATAAGGACGGGTCGATTTTGACATGAAATAAAAAAGGCCGTGTGTGAGATTTTAACGATTTTTTTTTTTATTTGAAAGAGCTATATATGCCATTATGTGTGGAAAATCACATCGTTTAAATGTCCGCCGCGGCTTCTCACGGTGGCACGAATTCGAGTTGTCCAATGTTCAACAACTCTGCCGCATAGTTCGGGTTGAATTTCAGCGATAGCCTGAGCTATGTTGACTTTAAGGGCATCGGTCGATTGTGGCTTATTGGTATAGACCTGCGACTTAAGAAAACCCCACAAAAAAAAGTCTAAAGGTGATAAGTCGCAGGATCTCGGTGGCCAATTCACGTCACCTCTGCGAGAGATAACCATGCCCTCAAAGCGTTCATGCAGAAGATCCATGGTGGCATCCGCTGTATGGCTCGTAGCGCCATCCTGCTGGAACCACATGTCGTCTAAGTGTAGATCGTCCAATTTGGGCCAAAAGAAATCGGTGATCATCCTTCTGTACCGTTCGCCTGTGACGGTAATGGCCTCACCAACATCGTTTTCAAAAAAGTACGGACCAATAACACCGCCGGCCCAAAATCCGCACCATACGGTCACTTTTTGTGGATGCATGGCTACTTGGTGAACTTCGTGTGGGTTGTTGTCATCCCATATACGGCAATTCTGCTTGTTCACATAGCCATTCATCCAGAAATGCGCTTCGTCGGAAAAAATGATTTTTCTGCCAAAGTTGGGGTCCTCTGCCAAACACACTGTAGCCCAATCAGCGAACGAACGGCGTTGCCTATGGTCAGTAACTTTGAGCTCCTGAGTGAGTTGAATCTTGTACGGGTGCAGCCCTAAGTCCTGACGCAAAATGCGCCACGTTGATGTTTGTGAAAGACCGAGTTCTTGTGAACGTCGATGAATTGACTGCCTCGGGTTCTCCTGCACACTATCACGGACAGCAGCGATGTTCTCGGCCGATCTGGCGGTCTTTGCACGTACGGGTGTTGGCAGATTGTTTATTGAACCGGTCGATTCGAATTTGGCCACCAAACGTTGGAGAGTCGACTTTGAAGGACCACCTCGTCTGCCGTAAAATGGGCGCAATGCACGTAACGTTTGCACTAACGAACACTCATTTTGGTAATACATTTTTAACATTTGGACGTGTTGCTCAACCGTGTAACTTGCCATGGTGATTTGGCATTACTAACTGAATAAAAAAATATAGGTTAGAAAGACGACGTTAAAACAACATGGCCGCCACAGGCTGCCAACATCGACCCGTCCCTATTGAAAGACCCTTTATTTAGAGTGAAATTAATACATTCACATGAAACTAATGCTTCTTGTACCGTAAGCCTTATTATGGATTGGCAAATTAATTTTCCAACACTCCTATGATTGGTCTTGAAAAAGCTGTAAGAAATAAGCCTTGTACAACTTTGCTTTCATCGGCAGAAGCACTTTGAGCGAACAGTATTTATTCATCACCAGATATTTCCTTGTTGAAACTCTTCGTTTTCAATAGTCAGTTCTATCACTAGAACATTTACGTTGTTCCTTAATGATAGGACCTCATATGGGACCGAAAATATGTCAAAGAGTCTCCGCACCATTTATTCTATGCATCCCAACATGACAACTAATTACATTTCTCTCGCACAACTATTCGTGCCCACACATTTGCTCAAATGAATATCCACCTTAATTGGCCTTCCTTCCATAGGACACCTCTATATACCAACTTTATCTGCATATTCTACGACCGAAAATTGAAACTACTCATCAATTCAACTGAAAACAATGAAAAATCGAATATTCATTCGACATCTTGACATATCTTCTTGATATTTAAGTTTCAGTCGCTAAGAAATGTGCATAATTTTAATGCAAGATTAAAGTACTAGCATTGAAGAAATGAGAAATTTCAAGGAGATATACCAATTCAACACAGTAGTTTATTCAGTTCAACTAGCACATAAGGATTCATTTGGGACGTACAATACGAACACGAAACGCCCAGTAGATCATTGTTGTCAAGATTTGGCATCTAGGATGATGTTATCCATTTATCTATTCTGAAATCTTTTTCTTCTTCAGCTTGAGGAAAAAGGTGAGGCAAATATATTTTCAAGGTTATTGAGTTATATTCATCATTCCGCATTGTTTCCATTTCGTTAATTATACTGTCAAAGAACTCGGCTTAGGATATCTATTTCCTGTTTGAAGTCTAGTTTTTAGAAGGTTAAAAAAATTGTTTGTTATGAAATTGACTCATTTTCGGACATTATTCTCAAGTAGACATGTCAAAATATTCCATTAATTCATTTGAACCACAACAAGGTCACATGATCTTTTCACGAATTCGAATTACATCACTCCATCGATCACACGTTCAGGAAACTGTTCAAGGGGCAACTATCAATGTCGCTATTCTTGAAAATTTGGGAAAGGGTCTATAGACTTTGCCTTCTCTAAAGTGCATAGAACAATGACGCTTTTATTTTCATTAGTTTTCCTACTAAATCATTAGAACAAACTGGGGAAATTCTTGCGCGCATGTTCTAGGGGAACAGCGTGCTATCTTTTTGTCCAAATGTCTGTAATTTTAGATGATTGAGCCGTAAATTGACTAGGTTGAACTCCCTGATGATGAATCCGGTGTCAAAATCGATTCTGTCCGGCCGGCCGTGGACACGATTACTGTCGAACGGAGCCAGTTAACGACTTGAAACTTGTAGGATAGTTCGCGCAACTGAATGCCGCGGTTAAGTTCGTTAAGGGGCCAAATCGGCCAGATAGTTTTGGAGTTATAGCAATTTAAAATTTTGAGGTTATTTCCCTCATATTTCAGAAACTACTGGGCGATTGGATTGAAACTTAGAAGTTAGTTGATGCATAACGTAGCGCAACTTTGAGCAGAATTTCGTTGGAATTTCATGATCACTGAATTTTAAAAAAAATTTCTTCAAATTTTCTTCCGAAAAAATTTTTTTTCTGAAACCATTATTCATATTCTAGAACAATTCCAGTCATACCTTAAGCTCCATATTTCACAGCATTGTACCAAATTTCATTTCGATACGGCTATTAGTTTTGGAGATATTGGGAAAAAATATGTAGAATATCGTAGTTTTCTTCTCGATATCGTTGTTTTTATCGGTATATCTCAAGAAATACTGATTCAATCGTGATGAAACTTTGCAGCTAGTTCAAAGATGCTGAAGGATAACATTGTGCAAAATTTCGTGATGATCGTGTCGTAAAAAAAAAATTTAAAAAAGAAATTTCAAATTTTTTTTTTAACTATCCTGTGATCTTCTCATCATATTATCCTCATTTTATTCTGTATAAAACTTCAAATGATGATTGTTCGATAAAGTACTGCAGTTCAAGTCATCTAATCTGTATTTGTGGAAATATTTGGAAAATTAATTTTGAATGGGTATATCTGCGGAATAATTGGGTGGATTTTACCCATTCACGAATTCGGCCTTCGTAATTGAGGTCCAAACCTTCTCTACGAATATAGAGACTGGCCGTTAGGCCGTTAGCAAACACAATAACTTCCGAAAGAATCGACTAAGAAACTTGATATTTCTAGAGTACGTTTGGACATCAATTACGAAGGCCGGATTCGTGAATGGGTAAAACCAACCCAATGATTCCACAGATATACCCATTCGAAAGTTTCTTTTTCCATTAGTTCCGAAATAACAGATCAGATCGAATTGAAATCCAGTACACTATCAGGAAATGACAGTTCGAAGGTTCATACAGAATTTCAGGAGGATAATAGGATCAGAAGATCTCAGAATATTGAATATTTGAAAAAAAAAATTTTTTTTCAAATTGTTCTAATGACACGATCATCACAAAAGTTGCCCATCAGCCCTTTCAGACATGCTGCCAAAATGCATCATGACTCAGTTGGTATTTTTCGTCTTATTCCGGAAACACAACGATATCGGGGAAAAAAAACACGAAATTTTCCCCAATATCTCATGAAACTATGATTGTAACGCAATGAAATTTGGTACACTGATGTAAAATATGATGTTTCTTTTTTCGGGTTCAATGAACAGTTCCCAAAAAAAAAATTTTTTTTCGAAAAAAAATTGGGCGTTGATATGGTTCAACTAACTGTCATTCTTCAATTGAATCAGGTAATTAATCCCAAAATTCCAAACTATAACTCCGAAACCATTCAACCGATTGGTCCCATTAACTGACCTAACCGACGCATTTCAATGCGTGACCTAACCTGAAAGTTTCAGTTATCGTGTCGTCAGCCAGTCGGCGGGATAGGATCGATATTGACACCGTATTCATCATCAGTGAGTCCAACCTAGTCGTTCGAGACCATTTTCGGGAAAACATTAGAAAGTTACGGACATTTGGAAAAAACGCTGTTCCACAGAACAAGCGCGCAAAATTGAAATCTAAGATTCTTCGAATCATATTGATACCCTGGTAGGCATCGAAAAATTTCATCATTCATTTGAAGAGCAGGTCTAGAGATTATTTACGAAGGTCGAAGTCAAGGATGAGTGAAATATATCAAATGATTTTGCAAATCTATCCATGCGGAATTTTTTCGATGTTTCCAAAACTCAGACCCTATCGAACTCGAATATGGTAAATCTGAGAATTGACTGCATGGAGGTTCATCATTTTGAGCCCCTACTACAATACGCATAAACATATTATAGAAAGAGTGTAGCGAAAATTCATTGAAGATCTCAATTTTCGACTCACCCGAATTCGTCAACATTTTAACTATAGGAATCTGAGAGTTAGATAATTCTAGTTTGAAACGCGACTATTCCGATCGTGTTTCATCAAAATGACCGTAGTTTGCTTCAGAATCAACCGATATTGCTTTTTACCCCAAACCTTCAAAAAAACTATGTATGCGAAAGTTGCTCACACAAATTTTCAGGAACGTCCCATAACCTGAAACAAGCATTCAGTGTGAAACATTATGTGTGGAATGAGGCGACTTTGACACTACAACTGAAGAAGATACTCTTTACTGTATGATTCTCTCTTTATTTATTTATGATCGAGTACCGGTAAATATGAAAGTGAAGGAAACTGAATTAAGTAGGTTGGTTTATAGCAATTATTCTGCTCCAAAATGAGTGGAAGATGTACTTCGCTTCATATCTTGTCAGACCGAATTTAATCATTTCTTATTCGATCGAAGGCACATATGAATTTAAATCGATATGTTAAACCAACAAAGGATTTTTCATATAGTTCAAGTCTTTCTTATTATTGTTCTGAGGAACAGCGCGGTATTATTTTGCCCAAATGTTTTTTTTTTATAATTTCGAGTCGAAAATGGTCTGGTACAATTAAATTGAAGGTACTTCCCGAAGAAAAATTCGTGGTCAAATTCAATTTTGTCCGGGTGGCTGTCCGGATGTTCGTAGTTGATCTGACTTTCGAAGGGAAATATCTAAAGTCTTGAAATCTTCAGGGTTGGTTTGTAGCCTGAATATCTCGATTGAGTTTCGTTAATGAGCAAAATTTTTAGGAGTTACAGCCAGCTGAAATACAGTTTCCCCAATAACTCGGAAAAAATCGATTCGATTGAATTGAAACTTTGTTTGCTGTTGTAAAGTACAAATGTGGAGATGTTAGCAAAAATTCTTGAGGATCATATCATTTGAAATTTTCAAAAAAGTATTTTCAAATTCTAAGATATCTCAGAAACTATTTTCCACAAGCTACTGAAATTTTGTGTCATCATAACGGGCATTTATAGTATGGGTTGTATGAACAGTCGGCTTCAATGCTGTTTCACGTGAAAAACTCAGATTTTCTGGTTTGGAAGCTCTCCGAACCACACAGGAGCATCAAGAGAAAAACACTGCAAATTTTACACACGAGTTTATCATACTTTCTCCGTTAAATGACCTAACACCTATCCAAACCTCCTGATCAGGGGCATGACTGATCATGGCACAGTTTGTCTGAGAAAGAAGAGGAAGATAACCTAATACCATTGATATCTCAAAAACTTATATATTATTCATAACTCATTGGTTTTTCACAACACAATTTGCAGTGTTTTTCTTCATAACTCAGGGACCACTGATCGGAAATCATACGGGTGAAAATTTGTAGGTTGAGCTATGAAACAGTTATCAACGTTGAGAGATTCATCAACATTTGGTGGTAAGTTTCGAGAAATATTTTGGTCCCCCCTACCCCCAGTTTTGAGCCCTTAGGGTACACCGATCCTGATGAAAAGCTTGGAGGATCAATCCCGAACGACACACGATTCTTCTAATAGTTTCACGAATTTCGGTTCAGTACTTCCAGAGGAAAGCCCCGGACAACGGACGGCGGACAGACTGTTTTTTTATTGGTTCATTCAAATCTACATAATTGTGGAATTTTCAAGGGGGTAATTTTTTTGTGGTCGATCACTAATGTTTATTATTTGATTCTATTGAATAATAAACCAAAAACAACATCGGGACACCCTGAATATTCCTGGTTCCTGGTTTATAAAATATATATTGATCGGCTGATTTCGGTTGGATATACAGGCTGTTCCTGAATGAGTGTATCAACGGTCAACTTTTTCTCATGAAAAAATAATATTTTTTTTCTTTTTCATTTTTTCCTCCGGGTCTTCGTTTCAGAGATACATGGTGTCAAAAATTTATATTTTTTCAGTATTTTTGATAATATCTCAGGAACCGTTTGAATTATAGAATCGAGATTTTCCATACACGTTGTCACTAATAATAGCTACTTTCTTCCATTTTACTCGCTTTTATTAGACGTGCCAGTGGCAGAGACTTTGAATTTGCACAAAGATTTCACCCCCTTAACTGTCACACCACTAGACAAATTTGCATTTGCACAGCAAATTTTGATGTGCCAATGTGCTTTACATGAAAAAGGTACTCCCAGTTCATTGCTCTAAAGTGAACCTTTTTTGAGAAAACTGTCAATTTATGATCAATAATAATTCGCTAACGCATTGTAAATTTCTTGTAATTGGAAAAATTAGTAGTGGTAAACAACAAGTTCATTAATTTCAACAAAATTTGACAACTAGGTTTTTAAGTTTGAATTGCAAAATTATTTTTCATTATTTTTAGCGACCATAATTGGCAAGATCACAAGAACTGCTCCAAATTACGCCCGTTTGCTGGAATGCAGGAGTTCCATAGACAATGGTCTTCATGTGACCTCATAAAAAATAATCAATGGTAACTGTGTTAATTGTCATACTGATTTAATTTAATTTCTCATCATGAAATGCCAGTTTTCTCGAAAACGGTTCACTTAACAGCAATGAACCTGTTTTGTGTGAAACACATTGGCACAACAGAATTTGCTGTACAAATGCAAATTTGTTCAGTGGTGTAAAAGTTGGGGGTAAAACCTTTGTTCAAATTCAATATTTCCGCCACTGGCACGTCTAATGAAACTGAGTAAAGTGCAGGAAAGGAGCTATTTTTAGTGACAATATGTGTACAAAAACTCAGTTTTGTAATTCAAACGGTTTATGAGATATCAGCAAAAGGCTGAAAAAAATATAAGTTTTCAACAATATGTATCTCTGAAACGAAGACTTTTTTCCATGAGAAATCTACAGTTGATACACTTATTTCAGAACACCCTGTACATCGATAGTAAGATTTCCATTTTATTTATATCGTGTAGGCATATTCGATCATGAAAGGAAATCAATTGAAGCTATTCTGATCCAAACGCAAAAAATCATCAGATTTGCTGAATTAATATTTGAATCATGCGAATTAATATTTAGGACAGCCTATATATTTCACCGTATCTGCAAAAAAGACGGTATGTATCATTAACACCCACAGAGTCACACAATATAGGTAGCTCCTTGGTGGTCAAATTTCATGGGTTTTTTCCTCGGTATCGTATATATTTCAGAAACAACTCATAGAAATTAGTGATCAAACCATGATGGAACATGGTAACCAGTTGAAAAATTCTGATGCACAACTTCGTGCAGAATTTCGTGATGATCAAGTCATTTAAAATCTTTGCCAATGTCATCTTTTCACCTATTGACCTTGCCAAACGCTCCTTCACCTTCTGATGCAAATATTTCGAGATGCTTGTTTCCAATCGACAACCCGTTTTCTTCTATTAACGTCGAGATTTATGAAATTTTACGCTTTCGAATTGGTATCGTAGACGGATGACTGTACTTGATATGTTTATCACTTTTTTGACCTTAGTTTATTCAGTTTTTTTTTGAGTTTCCAATGAAAGAGACCCAGTGCAGTTGAAACAATCGCACTTGATTAATTCTGTTTCGATCAAAATGATGACACGACCGAAGAATATTTTCAGATAATTCATCAAAATGATTCTTTAATCAGGAAACAATTGATGATCTGGTTGTTCAATATCGTTGCACTGTTGATACGAAAATATTGTTAAGAAGGTGTTTTGAATACGTAACAAAATGTAATTCAAATACTTATGTATTTGTATGTATTTAAAATACGTAACAAAGTGTTATTTCTTATTTCTGTGTCACATAACAAGATCGAAGTGATATATGCGGTCATGTTTTAGAGTAACTATCGTTTTGTTAAAATTTCTGTAATTTTCGTTTTTTTTTTGACAAAGGTCTTAAATGACTAGGTTGAAATCATTTATGACGAATCTGGTGTCAAAATCGGTTCTGTCCGAGCGAGGACATGATAACTGTCGAACGGATCGAGCTAGCGACTCGAAGTTTTCAGCGTAGCTAGGTAGCACATCAAAATGCGGCGGTTGAGTTCGTTGATGGGCCAAATCAGCCAAACGATTTCGGTGTTATGGTCATTCGAAGTTTTCAGATTATTTTTTCAATATCTCGAAAAACCATAAGAACTCAAACCTTGAGTTCTATATATTACAGCAGTGTACCAAATTTCATAATTTCCGGAGATATTTGGAAAGAGCATGTTAAATGTCGGGGTTTTTTCTTTTGTATTCTGGTTTTTTTCGTAATAACTCAAAAAACGCTGCAAATTTTACACAAGGGTTTATTATTTTCTCAGTTAAATAACCCAATATACCATTGATATCTTAAAAAACTTATATATTATGCATAAATCATTGGTTTCTCACAACACAGAAACCAATTCCATGAAATAATTCATGCGAACATAGAAATCTCAATAAATACACAAGTATAATTGAATAACATTTCCACATGCAGAACGCTAACTGAGTAGCAAAATTTAAAATAATATTTTGAATGAGAAGAGAAGTTCCACAGTCGTTTCACCTCTTTGAAAATCTAACTATTTTCCACAATTATTAAATTTCGTGTCGGTATTCTACAACTGAAAATGAACTTCAAATCAGATAGAGTTTGCCCTTTTTGAGATATTAGGGAAATAACCTCAATATCTACACAAATGAATATCGGTCAAAACTGAAATTTGAAACACTGTTTCTAAATGTTGACTCTGAAACCTGTACCAAATTTCATTGAACTTTGATGAATATGTATTCGAAAAAAAAATGTCGATTTTTCCACTATACAATTCTCACGAAATTTTGCATTAAATCGAGTGTCTATATTTCACAATTAGTCATGATGTTTCAATCCGAACGCGTTCGTTTTTCTTGGCACTGAGGAAATAAACTCAATCTTTCAAACTAACACCAATACGTAAAACAAAATTCAAGACTTTTCGCTAATATCAAATGTGTAGATGTGATTTCTACTAGGATTCAACCTTGTTCTAAAAAATATTAATGAAATGAAAAGAAACTCAATCTTCCTGTGCAATTGATCTGAAAAAATAAATTTTTCCACAGCAGATATCCGATTCACTTGATTCACAAAGTATTCACCACACAAACTGAAAAACTAAAGTTATTTTCAATAACATTTCTGTAACAATTGAATATATCGTGAACCTCATCAGGTTGAATTCGAAAGAATAATTCTAGATTATAAATTTCGTTCGTTGTTATCGTTGTCAGATACACTCAACCAAGAGGGTGTCAAATCCGAAAGTCTGTTTGATGTAAAGTCGTGAAATTCAAACAAGTAGTTTGCCGACAACCAGATGACGATACATGCGGTATATTTTTGTCGACGCTATATCCCTTGTCTTAGGTCTAGACCCGGCTCCTAACTTCAGTCTAAGGCTCCAACCCTCAGTATTAGATTCTCGACAATCGACAATTGATGAGATTTGCGGTTTGTTATTGATTTTTTTGCATATTATATCCTCCAATTTGATTTATCATATAAATGCCCATTATTTTTTATTTTCACGCTTATTTCAAACTATCAGTACGAAAGATTTTGGATTTCGATTGAAACCAGTAACGGATATCCACATGTTGACGATAATCGTACTACGCAAACCGAAATTGTTGGAAACCTCCGATCAACCGAATTTTTTGGAAATCTGCATTATTTTGAATTACGCTACTTAATTCGCGTTCTGCATGCAAAAGTGTTATTCAGTTATAAAAGAGTATTTATTGAGATTTCAATGTTTCAAATGAATTTTTTCATGGAATTGTTTTTTGTGTTCTGAAAAACCAATGCTTTATGAAAAAAATAAAAGTTTTATTCAAGATATGGATGAGCTTCATGAAGGAATTTAATCTTAAATCCCGTAATCCGCGGGGTGATTTCTATAAATAATAATTTGACCCGATTTTCACTAGTTATGTTTAAGATATTGGAAGAGAAAACCCAAAAATATTTAATCTGAACTACTTACGATTATGAAATTGTCAAGAACATCGATGGGGCATTTGCAAATTGTGTTTATAAAATAATAACGCATCCATTAAAAATTTCTCGATATGTGTTGAAAATTTGGTAATCAATATTTTCATCTACTTTTAGATGTATTACTCTGGATGAAAAGTAAACCGATTATTTCAGTGAATTCCAATCTTAGAACCGAATGCGATGATGTCATTTTCGGCATTATTGGAAATTTGCAGCGTTTTTCCTTATAACTCAGGAACCACTGGTCGGAAATCATCCGGGTGAAATCATCTTGGTTTAGTTTTGTAACAGTAATCCACGTTCTGAGTTGCATGAAAATTCGGTGGTAAGTTTCCGAGATATAATTTTTTTTTCCCCCCAACCCCCATTTTGAGCCCTTAGGGTACACCGATTCTGCTAAAAAGCTTGGAGGATCCATCCCGAGCGACACACGATTTTTCCACCAAGTTTCACTGATTTCGGTTCAGTACTTTCTGAGAAAAGCCCTGGACAACGGACGGCGGACGGACGGATTTTTTTTTATTAGTTTATTCAAATCTACATACTCCAAAACGTAAACTGTGAAATTTTCAGGGGGGGTTAAAAATTTTTTTTTTTTGGTCGATCACTAAGGTTTATTATTTGATTTTATCAAATAATAAACCAAAACAACCTAGAAAAGCACTGAAAAGAAGTCACCAGCTTTTGCGCGCATGTTCAAATTCATTGCGAAAACAGTCATCTCCTTTGAACATGTGCGCAAAAGCTACTGACTTGACGTCAATGCTTTTCTAGGTTTTCACAATAGATTTTTCCATTTATGTATTATTTGATAGCAAGGTTGAAGCGACTTTCAATTGAGAAGTTTCAGATTTTTCAATAATAAATAATTGAAGTCTTGTTCACTAATTCAAGAGGAAATCGTTGTGTACAATACTACGGTCAAATGAAGAGTAATTAAAATTAACTGTGAACCGAAATTAAAATTATTTTTTTTGCACCAAAAAGGGAGAATGTAATTTTTCGAACTGAGCGACAGTCTTCTGAATTCTGCATTTCAGAATGATTGGTTAACGTGGAACAGGGACCTCATTTATGCGTGAAAGAAATATCCCCAAGTGGTTTAGGACAATATATTATATAAACTTTGGCAAGTGGCGTCTGAATTCTTCGGGAAATTGAAAAATGCCTCCCAAGTAAACTTCGAGTGCTGGAATGCTAAGAGCTTCAATTTTATCTAAGTGTTTTCTGTCATGCAAGATAATAATTTATTTGTCTACTTGAGATATTATATGCTCTTAAAGGCTGTGTCAATTGATTTGAAAAGAAAAATATTGAATTTCGGCAAATTCTCGTTAACAAAAAAAATTCAGACTCCCACGATGCGGAAGCACCGAAGACAAAAGATTTTAAAATATTGGATGCAGAATATGAGAATTGCTCCTTGAATGTAGCAAAACCGTAAAATTCCTGACTTCACGTCAGTGATTTTCTGAAAATTTTATTCACCATCAAACTAGATAAGTCGTGTTTGGGAAATATGTACGTTCCAGAAATGCAGAAGACTGATTGATTGTCTCACGGTATTTTTAAATCATAATCTATTGTAATGGTTATTTCACCAATAGGAAACGTTATCTAAGAAATAACATTGCTTACATACCGATCACTGTATGGTTAAACAGACATAATTTATGGACAGCTAATTCGGTCAAATTTAATCGAATTGATAATTGGTATAATTAAGCTCCATCTATTTACAAATTACACACACCTAGAAAGACATATAATTAATCCGAAATATAGTAGCATGTTATTCCATTCAAGAGCATGATTGATACCACGATAAGTTGGGAAGTGAATGTGAGTTACATAACATTATCACCACAATTGAATATTCATTTAAAACTGCCTACTGGAAAAGAATTCACTAACTGCTTATATCAAAGGGAAATTCATCGGAAGTTCCAGTATTATTATCCTTGCATGTTTGACTTTGTCTGAGTAGCTAAGTTTGGATAAATTTATTTTATGTCTTCATATTGTATGCAGAAGTTAGTGGACATATGGCAGACACATGAAAAAATTCCCGTCCTATCGAAGTTTTAGAAACAAGGCGAACGTGTTTAAGCTGTCTGTAATTTCTGAATTCTGAGCAGAAAATAAGGTTGGAAAAGTCGTCTTAGAAATTGTGATAAAATTCAATCATGATCGGGCAGCCATCCGTGAAAAAAAAATCGTCAGAAAAAATGATCACTTGAAATTTAAAAAGTATCATTGCAGTGTACTTATGCATCTTCAGTTATCTAATAGCAATAAACCTAGGAAAGCACTGACGCGAGGTCAGGAGCTTTCACGCACATGTTCACATTCGAAGCCATTTCCTCAAGACATTTGGCATGAACACTCACGCCATCATTTTTTGAATGCAGAATTTAGATTCGATCACATCTGCATCACGAAAAAGACCTTCTTAATTAACCCCCAGACCTGGTAAAAAAATCTAGAAAAGCACTGACCTGAAGTCAGCAGCTTTAACGCGCTTGTTCTCATTGCAAAATGGTGACTTGAAAATTTTAGTGAAATTTCAATGAAATAAAAAAATTTAAAAAAAATAAAAATTTTTTTTGAAAAAAAATAATTTTTTTTTGAATTTTTCCATGGATAATTCTTCTTATTGACACTGTTCATATTCCAAGCAAGTTAATATATTTTTCGAGTTATTGAAAAATCAAAATTTCAAATGGCTGTAGCACAAAAACCATTTGGCCGATTTGGCCCATTAACGATCTCAAACGAGATATGCAGGATCTTAACCTAACCTGAAAATTTCAAGACTCTAGATCCTTCCTTTCGACAGTTACAGCGCACACGGCCGGACGGACATAATCAATTTTACCACGGATTCTTCATCAGTGAGTCCAACCTAGTCGTTTGAGACCAATTTCGGCTCAAAACTCGAAAATTTAAGACATCGTGACGAAATGATGTTCCCAAGAACAAGCGCGTAGAAATATCGAGTCTCTAAGTCGTTTTTTCCGGATGCTATTGTGGTTAAGGTCGGCTTTACTACCGACCGTACAATGAAAATCCATTTAGATACTGATTATTGGTTGAACCTGTTCAATTACGAAAGCGGAATTCGCAAAATGGTGAAATCATCTTATGATTCCGCATATAAATACCCATTTGGAATTTCATTATTCCAGTGTTTTTTGAGTTGAAATAAACAATAAATTTGACACATTATCTTCCCAATACCCCCGAGGATAAATATCGGATCAAACTGCCAATTTCATTGAAAACTGATGAAAAGTTTCCGGTAAAAAAATGTTTCAACAAAAATTCACAACATTTTCGAATACTTTTTTACTATTTTCTTTCTCTACAATCCTCAAAAAATTTTGCATAAGGTCGTGCGTTGGTATTCCTCAACTGACTAGATATTTTGAATCTGATCACGTCTGTTCTTCTCGAGATATAAGAGAAATAACTTCAAGCTTTCACTAGTCGCGGAAATGAATATCGGCTCGAACTGAAATTTGAAGCACTGTTTTCAAATACTGACATTAAAGTATATCCCAAGTTTTAGTCTGATCGCGTCAATAGTTATCGAGGAATTGATGTAATATTCTCAAAATTTCAAATTAAAACGAAATTTTACATGATTTTTTCCCAATATCTCTGGAAACAAACGTCAGATCAAATTGACATGCGGAGAACTGTTGTGAAATACTAATTCCAAGGTCTGTGCCGAATTTCAACGAAATTTGGTCAATGAATTCAGAAAAAAATATTTTTTTCGACAAGGATGTGGATAATTTCCAAGAAAAACAATTTTTCAAAATGTTTTAACAATTGGCTTCGCACGAAATACGGCAGTATGTTGCGTGTTAATATTCTTCAACTAATTACAAAGTTTTAATCTGATCGCATCTGTTCTTCTCAAGATATGGAGGAAATAACCTCAAAATTTCGAACAAAAACGAAATTTGACATATTTTTTTCATATATCTTATCGAATCGATTTGAAATCTGACATGTTGTTGTTGAATACTAATTTTGAGGTCTGTGCCAAATTTCATCGAATTCCAAGAAAAAATTCATAAATTTTCGACTAATTTTTTTTAAAATTACTTAAATTAAATTACTTAATCCATACAAAATTTTGCACTAAGTTGCGCGTTGTTATTCAAGAACTAATTACAAAGTTTGAATCGGATCCAAGCTGTACTTCATGAGATATCGAGGAATTAACCTGAAAATTTCAAGACTGTAGGTATTTTCTTTCGAAAGTAGGAGCAAACACGGCCGGACGGGCAGAATCAAATTTAACCCCGGATTTTTCATCAGTGAGTCCAACCAAGTCGTTGAATACCGATTTCGGCTCAAAATTGGAAAAGTACAGATAATACAAATGATAACTCTCTGTACCCCAGAACAAGCGCATAAAAATCGGCCAATGGCCAGGTGGTTTCCGGAATATAGCCGATATATACAGTGTATCAATTTGAAAAGGTGCCACTTTTCATATATTAGCCCCCATGTAAACCAAGAAAAAATGCAAAAATATTTAAATTTTGGCTCGTAGGACATCATTTCATACGGTTGTTCCCTACGATTTGTATCAGTCCTATGAGCTTCATGATAGGAACTCCTAAAATTCATAATAGGAAGGGGATTGAGTGATACATTGCTTCGATGGTCATTCTATGGCCCTTTTAAAATGCCGTACAATTGGCCGTTATCACTAGTATTTCTTTAATTTATTTTCTGAAGAAGGGAAGAAAATATCTGAGGCATAACAAATTCAGTAATATTATGGCAAAAATGTTCATCATCGCATCTGATAGTTCTATTTTTCCTAAACGTGGAATTTTCTGGTATCTTGGGACATGCTGTTTTGTCATCATTTTCATGTATCATTGCAATTCTTGCTTTTGTAACTATTGAACACTTTTACGCGCTTGTTCTGGGGAACAGCGTGTTATCGTTTCGTCACAATGTCTGTGATTTTCGAATTTTTTGCTGAAATTGGTCTCAAACGACGAGGTTGGACTCACCTAGACCTACAGTCTTGAAATTCTAAGGTCAGGTTTTGATCCTGAATATCTCGGTTGAGCTCGATAATGGGCCAAATCTGCTTTTTGTGTTGAAGCCGTTTGAAATTTTTATATTTCAATAGCTCAGAAACTTATCTGATACTTATCTGATCCAAATGAAACTTGGTTGGTGGATGAACAGTATCAATAGGAAGAATTGTTCATAGAAAAATTCGATGAAAATTTTTTTTTTAGAATGTTCATACTTCATTAAAATTTCCCTGAAATCTTCAAGCCGCCATTTCATAACCGAGTACTTTATTTCATCCCAATCAGATTTCCTTATTTTCCTGAGGAACTAATCACTAGAAAAATTTAGAGAATTCATTTTAGAAATTCATATATTTCAAAATGCATATCTCCGATTCCGTTAAAATTTTACTCTTATCGACACCAAATATTCGAGAACTTTATTTCAGTCCAACCAGATATGAATTGTTCGAATTTTTGAGTTTAGAATATTTCCTTGCATCAACACTTCACGACATCTACTGGTGAATAGTCGAAGCACTGGATTCTACAGTGACATTATGCAGGACACCACATCAGTAGATCGTCAATCGAGGTATTACGGTCGTCTGTTCACACTCCATGCTTCATGAGGTGATTCCCTCGAAGTTTTATCGGTACTTTCCCGTAGCGCATGAGCAGTATATCAGAATCGTTACTACTTAACAACAGTATTTCGAATTTCAGCTTGATCGGATATTTTTCTTTGGAGATATTGGAAAAAATTTGTCTGATTTCGTGATGATTTTCTGAGAACCATTGATATTTCCGAAATAACTCAAATCCTTCGATTGTACATACAAGGTCGTAAACACAACTTGAGTCAGAAAATATTGATCTGATCATGGCGAAACTTGGAACTTAATACACAAATTCGTGCAGAATTTCTCGATCATTTCAATGGAACAATTCAAAATTTAAAAATTTAGTTTATAAATATCTTATATCTTTTCATCATATGGTTCTGGGCAACAGCGTGATATCGTTTCATCAATATCTGTTATTATCGAATATCAAACTGAAATTTGTCTTAAACGACTAGGATGAAGTTCCTTAGAAAGGATTCGTGAAACAACTCAATTCTGTTCGTTCCACCGTGTGGGCTTCTTTCTTAGGAAAAAACTTAGAGTCTTAAAATTTTCAGTTTATGTTCGGAGCCTGAACATCTCTATTGCATTCGTTAAATAGCAAAATTGGCCGAAAGGTTCCGGACTTATAACAATGTGAAAATTTGAGGTTTGATCCGAAATTAACTGATGCTATCAGATTGGAGCTACGCAATAAGTTGAAGAATTGAAGTTGAAGAATACCAACAGGCAACCTGTTCACAATTTTGAGATGATCTAACCGTTCAAAAAAATTTCAAAAATTGTTTTTACAAAAAAAAGTTTTTTCGAGAGACTACTGATCAGATCCGGATGAAATTTAGCACATACCTCGAAGTCAATATTTAACAACATTTGAACTCGATAAGATATTCATTTTATTTCATGAAACATATTGAGAAAAAGTTATTTTTTCATTACGCCCTTGTTCTAGGGAACAAAAGCGTTATCATTTTATCCAGTGTCTATGATTTAAGAGTTTTCAACCAAAAATGGTAGGCATCGATTACAAAAAAAATTTGATTTTTTTGAGGTAACTTTTTAACAAGAGTACCTACTTATATCAAATTTCGGAATTTGATGTAATTTTCTTCTTTGGAGATATTGGAAAAAAATATGTTCGATTTCGAGCTGATTTCATCGATATCATGGTTAATTATTTCCGAGATAACTCGGCAAATACCAATAAATTCGATCTTATTTTTCGAGGGTATGTATACCTGCGGGTTCACAAGTCTCTGAGCTGATTTTCTCGGTACATGGTGTTTACGATCAGCGGTTATGCCAGACTGAATTAGATTTATTATGGCAGTCGAATGCATGGCATTTTTGAAGAAACGAATATACCAAATTTCGTTGTCATACGCAATTTTAACGTTTCTTCCGCAATATCCCAAGAAGTTCGAATTCAATCAGATTGAAACTTTGTAATCAGGTGAAGAATACCAACGCGCAACTGGGTGCGAAATTCCTTGTTGATTTTATTGTTGGAATTTGAATAAGCGCGTGAAAGCTCCTGACCTCACTTCAATGCTTTTCTGGAATATTTCTGCGCAAATTTTCCTTTTCTGCATTGTGATCTACGCTAAACGCAAACAAATAATCAAATTTGAGAAAAATTCAGTTTTATTCAGTAGAAATTACCTTATCAACAACATACATGGCACAACCCATCTTTCCCCAACGAATTGAAATGATATGTAGATCGATCTCATGTGGGTAACTGAACCCATCAATAACAAAATTGACGGGTCTGAGCGATTTTCCCCGATCTTGAATTTCTCACTAGAAAACACCTCTGTTTCCCTTTTCAATGTGACACCATGTAATCATGCTCGCATACGTAATTCGGCTATTCAAGTGTGTATCTGTTTTATTATTGCGCTTCAGATGGACTTTTTTAGCAAATATTTTACATACATTTGATGAAATCCGTGTCTCTACTTGACGAAAATTCATTTTTGAATGAGAAGTAAAAAAATTCAAAAGCCACAAAAATGTTATGCCTGTGGTTCTACCCATAGTTACGCTTACTGTAAAGCCTACCATAATTAAGAACCTATGTAAATTAAATTTTCAGACAGAATCAATCCAAACATCAGTCGAACATGAAAAAGCCAAAACGTGGCGAAATAATGGTCATTCATAAATAAAAAATTTTGTTCAAATTGAATTTATCCACTACTCATCTGTAACATAATTGGTATTCAACTGTGACAATGTGTTACTCATCCTATTGTTGCTAGAATACAATCCAAACACAGTGGAACTGAAGTCGCAGAATGGATTTTGACTCGATATATTTCAGGCTTAAGTAAATATGCTTTCTTTAATTGATTCTGAAGGACACTTTCAGAAAAACCAATTTACACTTCGCACTGCAGTTAAATGTTTAGATCAACTACTGAGTATCCTTGTATTCCACTCTGTTTACTCCGAGGAGATTGAAACAGACATAAAAATTTAACCGGTCCATTAAATATTTGTTGCCGAATGATACTGCAGAGTGCAGATGTCTTTGTAAATATTTACATTTGCTGGTCGTCGACATCGTTTTATTCCGATTTAATTATGCACTTCAAGGAACGTGATTCATTGGGCCTATGTAAGGAATTGACATTAACTCAATGTTTACTGATAGAGGGAGAAGTTGCTTTCTACTTACTCTCTGTGACGGATTCGCTTACCTACGATACTTGGGGAAATTCGTCCCAATAAAGGTTTCTTGCATGTACATGAGTCATCGAATTTTATGGTTTTCTTATTCTATTTCGATACAAAATCATAATATATGCTGTACCACACTTTAACTATTCGCGAAATTCGAAAAAGCCGATATTGAAATTGGTGAAATCGGGACGCAAGTTCAATGTGGGCGAAACTCAGTAGATTACTTCCTACATCATTCGTTACTCACGATTCTGCGATCGATGCAGTCGACGCTGTCCGTTGGCTTGCAAAACAAAGGTACATGAGAAGTGCGATAGAGGGTGGATGCTGCAGCCGTTTAAACAGTTAAAAGGTGGAGCCAAATTGAGAAGATTGTTTTCTCATTGGAAATTGAAATTTTCACGGCGATTGGAGTTTTTCAGTTCAATTATTATTATTTTTAATATTAAGGTGTATTAATGTCAATATAATACAAATATATTTTACAATTTGGAAAAAAGATTGATGTATAGGATTAAATGGCGATTAGGTTCAGCCTCCCAAGTTGAACTCAGGTGCTGTTGGGTCACACGTACGGTCACAATTGTGGATGGAATATAAGACTCCAATGATGAGAAATATATGCCAACCATATTTATGAACACAATTCGCTCAATAGTTAAGAAGTAATAGGTAGGTCATATTGAGTTTCGTTTTCTCAATTGTGAGTAATGGTTTCATGAAAATTTTCAATATTGACATCACATATTTACATCACAGGATCAATTTGTTCGATTCGATTGAAAGTTCACTATGAACCTTTCAAGGTACTATGTTCAGGCCGAATTCGTAAACTGGAAAAATCCACCCAATGATTCTGCAGATATACCCATTCAAAATTGTATTTTCCCAATATTTACGAAAATACACATTAGATCGAATTGGAATCCAGTATCTTATCGAAAAATGGAAGTAAGTTCATGTAGGAATTCATGAAGATATTATGATAAAAAGATCACAGAATATTGAATATTGGAATAAAAAAAATTTGAAATTTTTTATTCAAATTTTTCTGATGGCACGATCATCACGAAATTTTGCCCAAGGTTGTCCATCAGCATTTCCAAGCTAGCTGCCAAGTTTCGTTAAGATTGGGATGATATTTGAGTTATTCCGGAAAATCAACGATATCTCGAAAAAAAAATTTCAAAAAGCACTGCCGTGAAGGCAGCAACTTTTGCGCGCATGTTCAATGTAGATGACCGCTTCAGCAACGAATTTGAACGTGCGCGCGTACCAAATTTCAGTTCGATACGATCATAAGTTCTGGAGATATCGGGAAAAAATATGTCAAATTTCGAGGTTTTCTTCTCGATATCGTTGATTTTTTCGGTATTACTCGAGAAATACTGATTCAGTCCTGATTAAACTTCACAGCTAGTTTTAAGATGCTAAAAGACAACTTTATGCCAAATTTCGTGATAATCGTGTTATTAGAACAATTTGAAAAAAAAAATTTATATGATTTTCTCATCATATCATCCTCATTAAATTCTATATGAAACTACGGTCAGCCTAACGGCCGACTGCGTAAACACAATAACTTCCGAAAGAAACAACTTAGAAACTCGATATTTGTAGAGAAGGTTTGGACCTCAATTACGAAGGCCGAATTCGTGAATGGGTAAAATCCACCCAATGATTCCGTAGATATACCCAATCAAAATTTTATTTTTCCAATATTTCCAAAAATACAGACCAGATCGAATTGAAATCCAGTACTTCATCGAAAATAACAGTTCGAAGTTTCATACAGAATTTAATGAGGATGATATGATGAAAAAATCATATAAATTTTTTTTTTCAAATTGTTCTAATAACCCGATTATCACGAAATTTTGCACAAATATGTCTTTCAGCATCTCAAAACTAGCTGTGAAGTTTAATCAGGACTGAATCAGTATTTCTCGAGTAATACCAAAAAAATCAACGATATCGAGAAGAAAACCTCGAAATTTGACATATTTTTTCCCGATATCTCCAAAACTTATGATCATATCGAGCTGAAATTTGGTACACTGCTGTGAAATTAGAAGGTCAAAGTGTGAGTATAATTTTTTTTGGATATGATGAATGGTTTCCGAAAAAAAAATTTTTTTGTAAAAAAATTTCGAAAAAAATTTTTTTTTAAATTTATTGACTATATGATCTTGACGAAATTTGGCTCAAAGTTGCGCGTCGTTATACTCCACCAAACTGCCAAGTTTGAATCCAATCGCTCAAGTAGTTTCTGAAATAAAAAATAAATAACTTCAAAACTTCAAATGCCTATAACTCCGAAACTATTCGATCGATTTGGCCCATTAACGAACTTAACCGAGGCATTCCAATGCGCGACCTACTCTGAAAGTTTCAAGTCGCTAGCTCACTTCATCAGTGAGTCCAACCTAGTCGATTGAGACCATTTTCGGCTCAATCATCCAAAATTACAGACATTTGATCAAAACGATAGCACGCTGTTCCCCTAGAACATGCGCGCAAAAAGGCAAAATTTTACAAATTTTTTTCCAATAGTTTCAAAAATTATGATCGTATCGTACTGAAATTTTGTTCACTGCTGTAAAATATAAAATTCAAGGAAAGACTGAAATTTTTTCCGAATCAAATGAGCAGTTTACGAGGAAAAAATTTTTTTTCAGAAAATTCTGAAGAAATTTTTTTTTTATTTACTGACAGCACTATTTTAACGAACCCAAACTTCGCATTTTGAAATGCAACAAACTCGAAGTCGATAATTTCCTCCTCACGCTCGTAATCGTGTGTACTGACGGTTGGACTGCCGGACAGACATTTGGACGAAACGATAGCATGCTGTTCCCCTAGAACATGTGAGCAATAACAAAAGTTTAATCAACAGAATTATAATTTCCATACATATCCAATGAAGTATGAAAGATTTTTCGTACTTTATAGGGTTTTATCACAGAAAAAATGAAAACAACCAAAATTTCTTAACCTGCTTGCTGTGAATCTTAGATGAAGGCAAACCTCAGTATATTTAGAACATGGTCGTGAATGTGCATCAAGAATTTCAATTCAATGCTTGTTGCAGAGAAATAGAACAATACTATTCTCTCGAATATTTGTAATTTCGACCTGAATTGGTCTTGTGGTTCACGTTAATCCTCCATTGATCCACATGAATTCTGGATTAACACAACAATGTTACTGAAAGATCCATGATTATCTCAATTAAAACAGTTTAAAATGGTTACCTGAATATAATATTGGTCCTATATAAATCAGGCGGCCTGAATGGAGAGTTGATTTTTCGAATTTTTGATTTAGTATGAGGACCAGAATACTTTAGATGTTGAGCCCTTCGCCTAGGTGTAAGGGAATTCTGAAAACAATTATTCTCGCCGGTTGAAATTTCAGATGCATTCATCTTGAAATTAACTGAGAATGGACAAATTATTCTCAGGTAATAAATATCAACTATATGTCAAATTCAATATACATTAGTTGGATGCATAATGTGAGTAAAACATGGTGTGCTCATCTGCTCAATGATGACGTCATTAAAATTCAAGGAAATTTATATTCTGTGCTTTGAATTTGAATGAAAAAAGTGCCATCATCATTGGTAAATGCGATCACAGATGAGCACACCATGTTTCAATAGACGACTTCGGCCCAAGTTGCCAACCCACAATTTTCTTCACAAATTTACTCATACTGGGGAACGGGAATTTCAGGACAAATTCGACATGATAAGGTTCGCGTTATTTATAAATATCCGTAATAGATGCCTCGGCTCCTCAAACAAGATAATTCCTTCCAAATATAAGTTTTTGTTAGGCTGAAATTCAAGTTGGTATTCCTGATTTCTTGTTAATAGTTTCAAGTTTATGAAGGATATGTTCCGCAAATCAACTTGGTTATTTCGGTTGCCAGTTTTCCATTCTGTAAATATGAAATATACGGTTGGTTCCTGAAAAAAAGGTTAATTATGGAATTTGATTGAAGAAAAAGCAATCTTTCTGCCACCAGAACGTAGACATATTAAGCCTTTGCACCAGAACGACAATCAATGTTTGATGGTAACATATCCATAGCATAGAACAATCTTCAAATACCTTATGATCCATAAACCATACCTAGCAGTCGTTTGTTGTCGCTTCTATGTTCTATGGATCATAAAGTTAATACAGATTTTTCTGTGATATGGATATGTTACCATAGAATATTGACTGTCGTTATAGTGACAGAAAGAACATTTTTTCATCAATCAAATTCCGTAATTTACGTTTTTTTCAGGGACCAGCCGAGTATTTCATATTTGCGAAATGGAAAACTGGCAACCGACATAACCAAGTTGATTTGCGGAACATATCCTATATATATTTGACACTATTAACATGAAATCAGGAATCCCAACTTAAATTTCAGCCAATCAGAGATGTTCTTAACAAAACCCCATATTTGGAAGGATTTATCTTGTTTGAAGAGCCGTGGCATCATTTACTGATATTTATAAATAACGCGAACCTTATCATGTCGAATTTGTACTGAAATTCCTGTTCCCTAGTGATAATAAATTTGTAAGGAAAATTGTGGGTTGGCAACTTGGGCCGAAGTAGTCTATTACATCATGGTTGGATGATAATTGTGAGATAAATCCCTTTGGTCCATCAAAATACTTCGACGAAAAGATCGTCACTGACTCGCTCCGCATTTGTTTCCGAACGGTTGAGATGTTTACTTCCCTCCATCTGGATTTAATTAACGCGATCTGAGGTAATAAACGAACGCCCCTAATTATTCATGTCACCTTAGTTCTGTGTCTCCTGAAATCATCATCGATTTTACATTATCTGAATGTCACTTCTAACATGTCAATTTCATGAAAGTTTTATTATTCCTTTTTATTTTCATAATGATAGACAAATTAACAGATGCCAGACGAAGAAGGTTCAGGAAGAGGGACACTTGCAATTGTGCAGATGTTGTCAGTAGAATTGCCAGTGATATCGCTGCAAAAGCCGCACTAGAAGCCAAAAACATTCCTCGTGCACGCTACGACTGTTCGAACGATAAAGTATGTTCAGCTAAAGATAATCTAGCTTACCAAGCTGTTGAAGCAGCTCAAATTAGCCAATCCAATCTCGCAAGTAAACTGGCATTAGTTAAAGAATTAACGGATGAGAGAGAAACAGTCAAAACTATCTTACATGAACTGATCATAAGTCAAAAACAATTAGAAGAGGCTATAGATAAGGAAATTGAAGCACTGGCAAAATCCACCACCTTGAAAGATTTATTAGATAAAGCCTTACACTTAGCAAGTGAAGTGGCAGTTAATGCAGATATCGTTTACTCTGCTCTATCGAATAACATCAACTCCATCGATCGAATTCTCAACTTACAAAATGAGCAATGTCATATATTGTGCAGTAAGGAACGCTGTGCAAAGATTGATGTAGAAGCCACAAGGCAAGCAGAGAAACAGGCTGTATTAGCAGCAACAAATGCAAAAAACAACGCTCTTGAAAGAGAAGGACTAAGAGAAAGGGACTATGGATAAATTTATTTCTCACTACCAACACATAGAAAATGTGAGAATTGTGCTCATTTCACTTGATTTCTCATGCTAAAATAGAAAGCTCCGTTCATTTCAAATGTTGACAAATAAATTGACGTAAGAATTTCAAAAATGTTATTTACAGAACCCTTAATCATAGTATGGCTACTTAATTTTGAGTCTTACCTATCAGTTCCCGTATTGCCTCTGTCAAATAAGAATACTAAAAGAGATTGCCCTTCTAGGATGAATGCAATATCGCGCAATATAGCTATAAAAGCAGCGGAAGAGGCTGAAGCTGCTCAGTATGCTCAAATTCCAGCAGCTAACCAGGCGGCATATCAGGTTAAACAGCAGTTAGCCGAGAAAGCAATCGAAGCTGCTAAGGCAGCTGAAACAGTACTTGTTGGGAAGATTGCCTTGGTAGAAGAACTGACCAGAGAAAAGGAAGCAGTTAAGATAGTTTTACAAGAAGAGGTAAACAGCAAACTACAACTTGAACAAGCCATAAACGAAGGAATGAAAGCTCTTGCAGGAGTGAAGTCTATGATCAACGTTCTGTCATCTGGACTGAAACTGGCAGAGGATACTGCTCAAAATGCAGATAAGGTACTGAAAGGTATTGAAATAGATGTTCGGCAAAAAAGAAGTTTGCTACAACAAGCTATTCAAGCTGTCGAAATATTAACCAGGGAAGAAAGTATGGCAAGAAACGATTTGGATAGAACAAAATGTGCTGTTAGGAAAGCTGTGGATTCAGCTACTCTAGCTAAATCGAATGCTATGAGGATTAAACGTGATTCGGATCATCGTACGTTGAGTGTTTTGAAAAATCCCTGATTGTCTGCATGAGACTCGTAGCTGAATTTATTTTAAGTTGAAAGTCAAAAATATAAAGAATTATTAGTGATATATGTATACATATAATTTTATTCTCTATCTTCATTCAAGATGAATGGATTTTATATGTAGAAATATATAATATCAGGAATCTATATGAAGCTTTTTTGTTACATGGATTTCAAGATGAATTACGGAAGTTTCATGTTGATTGTTCCCATCGTAGAGCTGGATTACTTGTCACTTCTATTTCTGTGTTTTTCCATTTTCGCCAAATGTCGGATTCCTGGATTTTGCTTTTCTTACCATATATGAGATTTTGGTTTCTCGGAAAATCATTTTCCATTTATAATAATAATAATAATTCATTTAATCCATTGAGACACTACATGGTGTATTGGACAAGTCAAGGTTACAATTACTTAAACAAAATAATTCAATTACATGAACAAGGTGACAGAATAATATTCATTCACACAGTTGGAAAACTTCCTCAACAACATCTTTTTAATTTCCTTCTCGAACATATTTGCATTTGAAGATTTTAGAGAAGATGGTAAATGGTTATACATCTTAATACCTTGATAAAACGGCGAATTTTCAAATTTGTGGGTTGCCTGGGTATTAGAAAAGTTCGTAAATTTTCGCGTTTTGGTGTGGTGGAAGCGTGGTGTATCCATCAACTAGTTTTTCAATTATTGGTTGAATCATGATGTCAGTAAAACATGGTGTGCTCATCTGCTCATCTGTGATCGCATTTACCAATGATGAAGTCACTTTTTTCATTCAAATTCAAGGAAATATATATTTTGTGCTTTGAATTTGAATGGAAAAAAGTGACGTCATCATTGGTAAAAACGATCACAGATGAGCAGATGAGCACACAATGTTTTACTAACATCATGGGTTGAATGATGTAACTGTCAGATTATCTAGTCCAGCGCCTACCATTCGTAGCCTATGTCCACCATATCCCCACCACAACCACATCAGTTTGGTGAACCGACGAAAAAAATCGTCATCTACTCGCTCCAAATTTTTTTTGCCGAGTGGTTGAGATGTATATTCCCCTCCATCTGGATGTAATTAACGAACGACTCAGGAGTAATCTGAGCAGTCTGAGGTAATAAATGAACGCGCCTTTAGTAAATCATGCACCATGTATTAGTAGTGTTCTTTCGTACTGATTGAACTGATGGAACTTATGTGATTTAAGTGAAAGTAATTTTGCAATCAGAATGCATTCAATCACTGAATGTCCGAAAGAATGCTCTCAGTTTGATCCATAGACTTTGCCCTCATTTTCATTCATTTGTACTTTGTACAACTGAACTGGTAATAAACTCTGGTTTGCCATCTTCAGTTACAATTTATGTTTTCGACTGGATTATTAATTCATCTATCTCTGTAAATGTCAGTGTGTATATAATTCTAATAGTCTTATATGTCTATGAAAATTCTGCAACTTCTAACTTCAAATTTTGAGGTTAACTTTCCAATCTGAATTCAAATGATATAAGGAATTCCGCGATTAGAATAATCACTTGCAATCACTTTAGAGTTGTGGAAGGGGGAACTGATTGAAAACGAAAGAACGATCGCTTCAACTGATCTTTCTGATTGAAGTTATATAAATCACTTCGTTCAGTACGAAAGAACATCACTATTGTGTGCATCTATGTTCAACTCGAGATGCACAGAATACTATATATGCACCTATAGTCAACTCTTTAGCTATTGACGTTTGTGAATGTGTTTGAATGAAAAAATGAAGTTTATCGGGATGCTCATTTTCTGGGTAATGCTCTTTTCAAATATTTTTGATAGGGTTGATCTCGCGGAGATAAGGGTAGGACTGAAGGACAAAAGAGGTATATATACTGACAGAATGAATTCCATATCAAGTAATATCGCTGTCAATGCAGCGGAAGAAGCCAAAGCAGCAGAAAGCGCTCAATGTATTGCTGGATATCAAGCTGCCCACAGAGTCAAGCAGCAACTTGCAGATAAGGCAATGGAAGCGGCAAAGTCTGCACAAGCTGCGGCCGCTGTTAAATCTTCTCTGATCGATGAAATTATAAGAGAAAAGGAAGCTGTTAAAATGGTCATCTTAGAGTTGGTGAATAGTAAAAAGAGGATCGAACAAGCAATTGAGAGTCAGTTGAGAGCTTTGCAAGAGGAAAAATCTGCTCTGAAGGTACTAAGGGTAAAATGAATCCAATTTCAATACCAAGGTCTTCTGTTCAAGGAATTATCAGTACAATGTTCTGAGACTTAGTGGTTTTGTTTTGAGGTACTTGTGGCAGCTATGCAAGTAGCCGAAAGTACTTCTTCGAATGCTGATTCGACTCTAAGAGGCATTCAGGATGATTTAATTTATAAAGAGAGAGTTCTTCAGAGTGCTCTGCATAGAACGGATGTCATCAGTAGAGAAGAAAATTACGCTAAAAAGGACTTAGCAACGACAATGTTTGCAGCGAGAAAAGCTGTGATGGCAGCTACGAAAGCCAAGGAGAATGTAATGACGGTATAAGTGAGGGTAAGTTATGCTCGACGGTGAAATCACCCTCTTGAGCCTACATTCTTCCATCTATTTAGGGTCGAAAATTCACTGGATATCACCAGCACCTTTCTGTCACTTGAATCTGCATTGGTAGAAAATCATGACTGGTATTGGAGAGACAAGGCACCTCTCCCCAACCTATAAAGAAGAAATAGAGTATCTTTCATCCCACTACTTCATTTATTTCATATATAATAGAAGGTGATATTGCTTTTCCTAGAGAGGACCGATTTTGTCGGGTTATTGTGCGTGTTAGCTAAAATCTAAATATTGACAGATTTAGCGTTCAATATCTGCCATCTAGTGTGCGAAAGAACCCAACAAAATTGCTTTCCCCTGAAAGGGGATAAAGCTTTTTCCTCCACTCGCACACCAGTAAGGTCCTATTTTTTTTATATTAATCAAAATTCAAGGTCCAGTCAATGGTCTCACCCATACTTAAGTCACGCGCACTATTCTATCCCTTGGTTAATTACACTACTTTACCTGCCTGTAACGCCTGGCCGCATCGGTCAGTATACAGGGATCATTATCGTTTTCGCTGTACCCAAGATCTTTAAACCTTGGTCATCTCTGACGTTTTGGCAATTCTCTTACATCAAACTGCGAAAATAAAAGTATCATGATTTATATCGACATTGAACTCTTATTTACGATTTTGATTGTCTCCTATATTTATAGGTTTCATTTCAATATTTAACTTTTATCATTGAATTGAAGAAATATTCAGTTATACTTAGTAACCAGCTGCTCCTAGACTCTCAAGGAGTACTTTGAAGTCGATACATCTTGAATGGAGTATAGAAATATCCAAAATTCCTCAACAAAATTCAACAATTTATCATAATTTTGCCACATCTTGAGTTGTTAGATCTTTCAGGATAGAGTTTATTCTTGAAATTATTTGCTAATATTTTCTTTCGTTTCAGCTGGAATTATGCAATAACGATTATTATATAATCGAGTGTTGAAAATAATAATTATTTAAGAACTTTACCATGTGTACTCAGATTTTATTTTATTTCCATGTATAGAATAATATCTTATAAATAAATATAGTGAACTCTTCAATCATTTGAATTATGGAAAGGTTTACGAGATTTTAGCATGAATACATGATCCTAGCGACCGGTTGGAGATATTATTTTGATTCGTTCGCAATGCCTGCATAAATGAATGCTTTTATACCAAAATTTGTTAACAACGACAATCGCTGATGTCATAATCAGCTACCTTTTGTGCTAGGAAGATTCGGGTATTTGGGTAATCGGAGATTCTTTCCTATTGGCCGACGACGATCACGTGATCGTCGTCAGCCAATAGGGTGAATCTCTCGACCAATAGGATGAATCCCCGATTACCCAAATACCCGAATCTCCCTCGCACAAAAGGCCTCTTTTTCAGGGTATGTTGCGTATCAAAGTACAACGGTGAAGGTACTTAATGGACCGAAATGGGCCAAATGGTTTCGCAGTAATACAAACTCGAATTTTCGAATTCATTTCCGCAATACCCAGAAAGTACTGATGTGATCGGTTTGTAAATCAGAAGAAAATGTCCGAATTCGATTTTTTTGGATAAACTATTCAATTGAAATCTTTCACTTTCTTCGAAGTGACTATTTCACAACAGTTTATCAATTTTCAGTATGACCCGATTTCAGTTTTGAGTATCAATATTTTCAAACTACAGTACCTAATTAATTTAAATAAATGGATAATTTTTAATGATCATTTCGCAAGAATTAAAAAATATTGAAATTCTCGTTCTTCAACTTTAATAAAACTTAATACATTTTCAGGTTATATATTCAAATTATATGAATATCTTTCATTATGTAATATGTGACATGAAATCCATATTCGCCTGGATGATGGTTTATATCTCTAGCGATGATTTTTGATTACCTGAAAATTTAAATTATTAAAATATGATAATTGGAGGTATAATCAAATTGAAAATTCCAAAATGTATAAATTCCTACTATTGTGAGTACACGTACCACATCCCAACCACGCAACTGTCGTCTACTATGGGTGCGGCCAGGATGCACACGAGATTGCGATATTGCTAGTCGGCTTCCCGCTTAGTGATGAAACTGTGAGAGGCTAGAGCTGAATTAATCAGGTTTCCCTGGAATTTTTCCCTGCTAATGAGATCCACTCTTTCTAAGCTACGACTATCTCTTGCGTTGAAGTGGCCCATATCATCAACACAAGAGAAGGCTACTCGCTATATCGCTTCTCGCGAGCACTATGGAGATACCTCATGGCCCTATCTTTGATCGAGAATAGGCGAGCAAATGCTCCTGATAGTGAGTTTCTCTTTTTTTAACAACTTACTTACTCTGTCTTCTAGCTCATCAAACCAAGCGTATCGGCATCTCCTTTGCTCAATGTGACCCATTGTTATTTTTTGGAGCGGATTTTTTTGATATTTCGAAAAAAAATTCATTTTCCGTTTATCAATATCAAAAAACACAGAATGGGGTATCTATTCAATTTTTTCGGATAAATATTATAATCACATTATTTGGTTGAGTACCTGTAAGAACTTGGGGTGTTGGTTATATTGAATTTCTGTCTCATCAATGACTACTGATGAGTTGAAATATGGAGCGGTAAATTGAGGCTCTGCCTCTGATGGAAGTTTGGTTAGCGAACAATGGCTTATTTTTAGGTTATCGTGTAGATTAGAATCTCTAAATAAAGAACATACGGAAGGAGCATAATGCCTTACAAAGTGGGTCCGGGATGGATGTTGCATATGGCCGACTTTCCCTTCACTCTGAAGAGAGAACAAGTTCCGAGACTTCTTTGTCTGAAGAAACTAACTTACATGAGTCATACTTGGAGGTTCAATATGGGCGCCTAGGTCCCACTTTTATACGAAGAAGAAAAGCGTAATGCTACTTCCTGTTTTTTTTTATTCAAAGATTAGAATATATTATAGGAGAGTGAAGAGGTCTTGCAAACCTCGCAAAAACTCTTATTTCGGATTTGAAAACCAGGAGTCAATACATTGAATCATTTTTCTTGTGGACAGGTTCATAATCGTAAAGCAGGTATAGCAACGCATATTATTGAGAACATCTCCTATGTTCCACCATTCGCTAGCCAGCAAGCTTCCTATTGCATGCACCCAAGGGAAAACTGACACCCATAGAACATCGACCTCATAGACTCTTTCGAGTACGTTGAGTTACATCTTGCACTGCAAGCTTTTATGACAGGGATCACCTTGCTCATTCCTCAACTCATTTCAAAACAGTTAACCTACATCTATTTTATTTGTTATTGAATAGAACTTTAATTCATTATCATAATAACCTTTCTCTTATTTCTCATAGCATTAGCCTTCGCCTCAGTGGCAGCTTGAACGGCTTTTCGAGCAGCCAATTTCGTATTATCCAAATCAACTCTAGCAGCCTGCTCTTCTTTCGATAGTGCTTGGGTACGATGTAATGCACTTTGAAGAACTTTTTCCTTCTCCATCAAGTCATCATTTATGCCCTTAACTGAATGATCTGCATCTACAGCAGTACTTTCTGCTACATGTAGTGCCGTGGACAAAACTTTTTCCAGTCCCTTTTCTTCTGATAATGCCTTCAATTCGGCGTTGATAGCTCTCTCTAGTTCTGCTGTATGAAAAAAAAAACATTAAGACCATTCTAATAGTTTTTTGGTTCCCAGGATTCAAAGTAGGCGTTTGATTCATGCGTGATCTCGTGAATGTAAATCTGAGGTCAATACTCGGTGCTGTAATTTAGGTTCAGAGCTGCTTGAGTTACAGTCATGATCCGTAGGTCTCATTTTATATTGTATTAATATCGAAGGAGAAATAGGAACTATTGCTATAATATTTATCATTCGGAATTACACTAATTGTAGATCAGGTTGGGCTGAGAAACGTACTGCTCCCATACCTCAGTTAACTTCAGCTGACTGGTTCGATGATATTCTCGAAATTCCTACTATAATAGAGTGAGAAAATATCAGATATTGTAAGTATTCAGAGTATATTTCAGATGATCAACCATTTTCGTTACAATGAGTATACATTGAATTCTGACTTCGAATTCGTGATCAGGAAACCAAATAAGTAATATGACATCTAATTAATATCTTGCAGTCAATAATCCACTGTGTGTCAATTTGAAAAGGCGAAAAAAATATGAAAAATTCAAAAAGAAAGGTAAACTTCGGTTCTTGTCAATTTTATCAACCCTGTACCATCCAAATCACCCCCTTACCCCCTGACAGCCACCTATAAAATCTTATATGGGAAGGGGCCTTCAGTGACATCTTATTTCGATTGCATTTCAAAAAATACCATACACTCAACCTTTTCTGTTAGGAGCAAGCAATACTTCGAATATAAAGGGGTAACTCTTGGAGGTCAGAGGTCGTTTTTTTCAAACCATTTTTTTTGTGCAAATGGTTGAAAATAATTGTAAGAATGCCACTTTTTTATATTCAAGAATTTTCGGGAAAATAAAAATTGAAATGGAGTGAAAAATGGAAAAATAACTAACATTGAGTATTCTCACAAAAGAATTAAGTATATCAAAAAAAAAAAAAATTCAAAAATACTCACTGAAGCCTGCAGAACGATACCCCGTTTTCTTCTATAAACGTCGAAATTTCTCCGAATTCTAATATTTCACGTGGCTATTGGCAACGTTGAAGCATGTAGACCGCTACTAGGTGCCTGACCTTGAGATATCATTGAGGTGAAGGAAACTTGAATGTGGCTGTGTTGCCGAGAGGTAATTCAGTACCACGTGCTATTGTCTGCTCTTAATACCCCCGAAAAATAAGAAAAATAGAATAGTTACGATTACAAGCGTTGCAATGAAACATAAAATGATGAAAAATTATTTGCTTATATGTGCAAAAGCAGCATATTTTTTCCACAATATTACTGAATTTGTTGTTCTCCAGTTATTTTCTTCACTTATAATGTCACATCACTCGCCTTCCCATTCAAAATTGAAGGGTTTGCTGTCATCACGCTTCACAAATTGGTTCCCTCCTACGAAATAAAAGCCAACCCTCCTTTCTGATTTTGCATGGAACCGATATCTAAGGGAGGGTAACTATTCAAATTGACACCCTACAAAATGGATTGTACCTACCTACAGAGTGTTCCTTCTGCAGTATTATCGAAATGTGATATTACGAAGTTGATTATGGTTTATGACCTTGTTCTTCGAAACAGCGCGTTATCATTTTGGCTACATGTCTGTACTTCTCAAATTTTTCACCGAATTTAGTGTCAAACGAATAGATTCGATTCACTGATGAATATATCGATGTCAAATCGATTTATGTCCGGTCGACAGGCCGGCCACCTGGTGGTTGTCACGATAACTTTCAAGCGGAACGAACTCGCCATTTTCAAGGCAGGCTGCGTATTAAAATGCAACGATTGGGTTTGGTAATGGGCATTATCTGCCAAACTGTTACGGAGTTACACTCATGTGATATTTGAATGTTGTTTCTTCAATAACCCAAGAAGTCCTATCTCTATCGGATTGAAAATTTTGTGAGGATCGCAACATTAGAAATCAGAAGGAATTATCGAAAAGTTCCGAAATTTGTTTCGAAAAAATTCTGTTTTTCTGGAACTGTTTTTCAGAGTTCTCAATACTCTACCAAATTTTGACTCGATTCGGAAATTATTGGGGAAAAAACGTCAAATTTCGTTATTTGAACAAGCGAGTAAATTCGTCTTAGCCCTTCTTATGGCTTTTGTTCAGGTATTCTAATGCTCAACTTTGTAGTTACTTACATTTGCTATTCATAAGTTCTGTGATCACAACTTTCAATGCATCTTTTTCACGTGTCAGTTCTTCAACGAGAGCGATTTTTCCCGCTAGGGACGCCTGGGCTGCTTTTGCAGCTTCAATTGCCTTTTCTGCCAGTTGTTCCTTTATCTGATGAGCAGCAGCTGCTCCAGCCGAAGCTTGTGCATTTTCAGCAGCCTTCGCTTCTTGAGCTGCTTTCACAGCTATATTACTAGAGATTGCATTCACTTTGTCTACACAAGCATCCCTTTTCTTATCTCCTTTCTCCACAGCGATTGAAGCTGTATTCGCTGAGTATAAGAGTAAAATAAACTGAAAAACTTCACACAATTTAACCATTTCATAAACGTCAAGTGTATAATGTCAATTGTGAAAATCTAGAAAAGCACTGACGGGAGGTCAGTAGCTTTCACCCGCTTGTGCACATTGGGAGCCATTTTCTTCAGACATTTTCCATTCGAACACATCTGCATTATTGGGATTACTGGGAAAATAGAATTTCGACTTAGACCTTCTTAATCAATCCCCAAACCTGCTGAAAAAATTTCGAGTCTCTAGGTCGTTTTTTTCGAATGTGATTATGGTTGTGGACAGCCTAATTGCCAACCGTTAAATGAAAATCCAGTTAGAGACTTGATATTTGTTGAACCGGTTCAATTACGAAAGCCAAATTCGCAAATTGGTTAAATCATCCAATGATTCCGCAAAAATATCCATTCGAAACGTCATTATTTCAGTATGTTTTGAGTCAAGAACAACAACACCGAGGAAATAACTGAAAAATTCGACATATTTTTTTTTAATATCTACGAAGATGAATAACGTATCAAACTAAACTTTGAACCACTGTTGTAAAATACTGATTTTTGGTGTTTGCCGATTTTTCTGAAATTTGATGGATAGTTTCCAGTACAAAACTGTTTCAACAAGAATTTACAAAATTTTCGAATACTGTTCAACAGTTTTTAACCCCTTTACATGATCCTCACGAAATTTCGCATTATGTCGTGCGTTGGTATTCTTTAACTCGCTACATAGTTTAAATCTGATCTGGTTCTGGTTCTTCTTGAGATGTTGAGGAAATAACCCCAGCCTTTCGATATGTCGGAAAATGAATATTGGATCGAAGTGAAATCTGAAGAATTGTTTTTGAACCTTGATTACAAGGTATATCCCAAGTTTTAATCTGATCGTGTCAATTTTTTTTGAGATATTGGAAAAATATTCTCAACATTTCAAGTAACAACGGAATTTGAGATAATTTCTCCTGATACCTCCGGAAATAAACATCAGATCAAATTTGAATTTGAAAAACTGTTGTGGAAGACTAACTCCAAGGTCCTTGCTGAGTTTTCTCGAAATCTATTGAATAAATTCATAAATTTAAAAAAAAAAAAGATGTGGGTGATATAACATAACCACAAAGACGAACATCATTCGATTAATCAACAAATATTCGACCTTGTTCAGAGCTAATCATCCAATCAATCGAAACATCTACACCGAAGAAGCGGCATCCGAGCAGGATGTTTACAGATGATTCACAGTTTTTACCGATCATCAGACCAACTCAGCCTGGACAAACAACAGAATAGAAATCTAGGTACTCGTCACCTGTCAGATGGAATACTGCAGTATAAGTACCATTTCTCAGGAGCATCGTGCGAATCATCTGCACTCGAAGGAAGGAACAGAATTTGACCATGGATTCTTCTTCAGGGTGTTCAACTCAATGGTTCAAGACCATTTTGGCTTAGAAAAAAAATAACAGACATTGTAACAAAATGATAACCCGCTGTTTCCAAGAATAAGCGCGTAAAAAATCTATGAAAGTACTAACTTGGTGTCAGGACCTTTCACCGGCTTGTATTCGTTGCTATGAGCACTTCGAGCATTAATGATGGAGTAAACGATATAAAATCAGTCCGCTGATTCCACTCCAACCACTCTTTCTGAGTTTGTCTACTCCGTTTTGATTCAAATTGTCAATTATAGTACACAGCTTCGCGAGCCGCTCAGCTCGCGAATCTGTACGCGGCTTGAACGGTACGTATACCGAATACTCAATTAATTTTTACTGTGTCCACAATGGAAGTAACAGAAACATATCACTTTCCAACTTCATTTAGTATATGGTTCTTACCAGCCGTCAATATTTTGGCAAGTACAGAATTTTATTTTTGCCCTCATTTTCTAGGGAACAGCGTGCTACTGTTTTGTCCGAATGTCAACCGATTTTTTTCTCGGAAACTCTTCATTACTACATTTGTACTAAATTTCATTTCGATGCCATAATAACTATTGAAGATATTGTGAAAAAATATGTCAACTTTCGTGTTTTTTCCAGACATTTCATTTTTTCTCGGACTAACTCAAAACATACCTACTATGTCAATCATGATGAAGTTTGGCAGCTAGTTGAAAAATGCTGATGGAAAACTTTGTGCAAAATTTTGTGAGGATCGTGTCATTGAAACAATTTGAAAAAAATTTAGAATTTTTTTTTCAAATGTTCAATATTCGATGATTTTCTGATCATCATATTTTCATGAGTTCCTACAGAAGCATTCGAACTGGCATTTTTCGATAAAGTCTTGATTTTAGTTCGATTTAATCTGTAATTTTAGAAATATTGGAAAAATAAAATTTTGAATGAGTGTATCTGCGGAATCTTTGGGTGAATTTTACCCATTAACGAATTTGGCCTTCGTCGTTTAGGTCCAGACCTCCCCTACAAATATCGAGTTCCTAAGTTGTTTCTTTCGGAATTTATTGTATTTACACAGTCGGCCGTTAGAATAGAATAGATCCAAAAAAAAACCTGAAACCATTCAGCCGACTTTACCCAATAACGAACTCAATCGTCCCATGTCGATATCATCCTCCGTATATCCGTAATCGTGCATACGGACGGTCGACCGGCCAGACTGAATCGATTTTGTCGCCGAATTCGTCATCAGTGAGCCCAACCTATCCGTTTGAGAGCTGATGTTCCACAAAACATGCGTGCAATTAGGAGTTTGAAGATTCGAAAAAACTTTATCGAAGCTTTCTAGATTTGTTTGCTGAATACATGTAAGCATAGCGTTTTCTAAAATCTTATTGCCAAACAAGTGTCGTGCACTTTGCACCCGTCCCTCTACCAAATATTGACCTCGGCATGTACCAAGATTGGAAACGGATGCTCACAACTTTACTACACCCTTTCAGGAATTTATTGCAGGAAGATAACAAATATTGGTGAAAACATGCTGAAGTGGAATCTTTGATATGATGTTATTTTGTTACAGAGCGTAAAGACAAAAACTTCCGGAAGGACCAACTTAGACACTCGCTATTTGTAGAGTAGATTTGGACCTTGATCACGAAGGTCGAATTCGTGAGGTAAAATCCTCCCAATGGTTCCGTAGATGAACCCATTCAAAATTTTATTGTCCCAATATTTCCAAAAATACAGACGAGATCGAATCGAAATCCAGTACTCAGTCAAAAAACGACAGTTTGAAGATTCATCGGAATTTCATGAGAATAATATAATCAGGAGATCACATAATATTGAATATTTCAAAGAAAAAATTGAATTGTTCTAATGACACGATCATCACGAAATTCTGCACAAAGTTGTCCAGCAGCATTTTCAAACTAGCTGCAAAGTTTCATTATTTTCTGAGTTATTCAGAAAAAAACAACCATATCGAGAACCATATCGAGAAAAAAAACACAAAATTTTCCATATTTTTTCCCAATATCTTCGGAAATAATGACCATATCCAATTGAAATTTGGTAAACTGCTGTGAAATATAGAGTTCAAGCTGTGCGAAAAAAATTCTGCGGGAGGTTGTTGCATCCTCCAACTAACTGCCAAGTTTCAATCCAATCGCTGCAGTAGTTCCTGAAATATCAGGAAATAAACTCAAAATTTCAAATTAGTTCAGCTCCGAATCCATTCGGTTGACGTTACTCGTTAACGAACTTAAGCGCACATTTTAAAATGCAACTTACCCTGAAAGTTTCAAGTCGATAGGATTCTCCGTACGCCCGTAATCGTGCATAAAACTGGCCGGACAGAATTGATTTTGACTCACGATTCGTCGTCAGTGAATCCAACTAAGTCGTTTGAGACCATTTTCGCAACAAGCAGTTTATCGAAATTAGGGGCGAAGAAAATAAATCATCATTTCTTTTCACGAATGATCAGTTTTCATAATATACTTTATTAATTTACTTATTTAAGTTATCGTGTATACACAATATCTTCCGAAAGGAACAACTTAGGAATCCGATATTTATAGGGTAGGTTTGGACCTCAATTATGAAGGCCAAATTTGTGAATGGGTAAAATCCACCTAATGATTCCGCAGATAAACTCATTAAAATTTTATTGTCCAAATATTTCCAAAAATACAGATTAGATCGAATTGAAATCCAGTACTCCATCGAAAAATGACAGTTTGAAGGTTCATACCTATAGAATTCAATGAGGATATTATAAGAAAAAGATCATAAAATATTGAATATTTCATCATACAAATTTCAATATTTTTTTTCAAATTGTTCTAATGACACGATCATCACGATGTTTTGCAAAAACTTGTCCTTTAGCATTTAGACATTTGGACAAAACGATAGCACGCTGTTCCCCTTGAACATTGGCGCAAAGATGGCAGATCCAAGGTTCATGCAGATTTTCGTGAAGATCACCAAATCTTTTCATCAGGAAGTTAAGATGCATGCATAACCTCCCAGCTACACGACAGCGTTTTTCTTGAATTATTTTTTATTGTTCTGATCATATCAAAAGCACATTCGTGATAGGTATAGAACTAAAAGTCTTTTGCAAAGTTTTGACACGCATCAATTGAAAGATGGCTTATTCCAGATACTTTCGAAATTTCTCGAAGTATCATTTACGAACCTATTTGATGAACTATTAAAAATATTTTCGAAACCTATCTGGATGTAGATGAAAAAGGGAATTTTTGCTGCTCAATATCTCGATGGAGAACAGACTAGACATTGAATGAATAAAATTAAATTTTTCTGCTCACAGCTGAAAGAAGGTTGTATAAACATTTTGCTGCTATTATTTCTCCGACGTTGCGGGAAATGCCACTTAGGCGGGTTTTCACGTAATTCATAAAATACTTCCAGATGATTTACAACAGAAACGCTCCGCTGTTTTACAATTATAGGAACTTCTGGAAATGGTTTTATAATTCTGTATCGTAGAAAAAGGCCCCTCCGGGAGCAGGCGAATATAAATGGAGATACCAAAGAGATTCCTTTGAAGTACAGATCCAATTTCGTGGAATTAACCCAAGAAAGATCGGCTGAGTTATTGCGTTACGAAATAAGTTATAATTGAGCTATTCGTACGATGGAGAACGTGAATTGTGTACGCTGTTCTTATAAATCTCCAAAACTCTTTTCCTCTTCTTGAAATTGGTTATGAGAAATGAAATAAGGAGAATGTGTGCTTATTATTTGAAGGGAACATAAACTCGAGTTACTTGGTCGATTTATTGTGGTGATTTCATTTCTAAGAACTTCCTTGTTGTTCGAGATCGCCAAATTTCTGCTAGTGGATACAACTCGGAACAGAATTGTGAAGTCTAAGTGGAATCATCAAAATCTTACAACCTGACGTTTCGCGAACATCCCGCAGTTATATGTAACATAAATATTTTTGGGGATACTTGCTTCCCCTTTTTTTGTTGTAAAAAAATATTTATCTGAATTTTTCATTATTTCTTACAATTTCGAAATGGATCAACAATCTGAAGGTTAGTTAAAACAAACATAAAATCAAAATCAAAATCAAATTATATTTATTTTCCACATCAACTACAGTACATTGAAGAATGGGAAAACATGTCAAATTGATGATAATTGATTGATATAATATAATATATAATGATGAAAGTCTTCGAGATATGTACGTTTCAGAGGAAAATTCATTCTAAACAGTATTTTCAATAGGGGGAGGAATCCCGCTCTTATAGATGAATTTGAAAAATATATGCATCCCGGCTGGGAACAATGGAAGTAAAATCCATTAGATTTCTTCGAATAAAGAAATTTTCTAAAAATTATGGGAGATCGTAGCGAAGAAATTATCCTCAATAACGAATTCAAAAATTCAACAGCTAACCGTTTTCTCAACAATTACTATAATCAAAATATATGAACACGACGTCGAAAAAATCATTCGACATTCGAACGCTTGTAATTATACATTTTCATTTCATAATAATAAATCTTTATTTCCCCCAACAGAAAAATCCCAATTATAGGGTAAAGTAATACAGATCACGTGCTATAGTTCGACCAATCACATTATAAAAATATTTGTTTATACAAAACAAATATTTGATAAGCCATATTTCAATATCGGATTAGGTGACTGTTAATAATTTTTACTTAATGTAACCAAACTGTTCTTTCAGTGAAAGGGACAATATTGGAACACTGAAAGAACAGTTTGGTTACATTGAGTAAAAATTATTAACAGTCACCTAATCCGTTATTGAAATATGGCTTATCCAACATTTGTTTTGTATAAACAAATTATTTGTTCACGCCTTGATAAATAAAGACTTATTCAAGGTCATCATACATTTATTTCATCATATCATTAATTTATTAATAGTGAATAAATATTTTGTGGTCAATGCTCAATATGGCATAACTATAAATAAATTTGGTTCTTCGGATATTAACGAATATTGAAAGTAAATTACTTATCATGAGTAATGAACAAATATTTTGTGATTATCAATCAATGTTTATTTCAATGAAAAAAACATGTTTGTAATAATGAGTTCAACGTTTTGAAAATTTATTTTGTTCAAACCTACACTGAAAGAAAAATCTCAGTTATACTGAATAAACCTTTGTTTCTTCCGAATTTGTTAAGAATAAGTAAATAATATTCACAATCAATATGGCTGAATCATTAAAACTGTTTGTAATATGTTTTGATATTATCTATAAACAAAGCATTTGTTACAGCGATATTCAGTTATTACAAAGAAAATAAGTTAACGATAAATAATTTGTCCATCATAAAGATTCAAATATTTCTCATCAATAAGTTTTGGTAACTATCAATATATAATGGGGTGGCTATTAATAAATACATATTCACGTTCATTATGATTCGGGGCTGTTCAGAGTTGCCTCAGGTCGTGTTCAGACTCGTCGATTATCGTGTGCGTGGTCAATAATGTTATAGTATCTGATCGTTCCATCGGGTCTGATTTTTGTGTCGAGGCTCTTAGCATTCATAGTGATATTGAAATGGAACATTGGAATTGTTAAAGAAGAGGAAACAAATCAGGTATGTATACACTATTAATTTTTCCTAACCTATATTCGACATGGGTAGTTCGTGCATCAAAAGCTTGATAAATGTAAATTTTGCAAAGGCAGGTCGAAACTTGGTTATACATTGATTATGACTCAGGTATACAAAAGAAGTATTGTAAACCAATGAATATTAAGATAATTGACTCTGATTATATTTGCGAAACATGTTTCAAAAATGATTAATTTTTCAGAAAATGGAATGAATCCCTTCAAACTGCCAAAGGAGATATATGAGAAAGAAGAAAACTGAATGAGATAGTGCCTCGTACAGAAAATATGGTTCAAAAAAGGCTAGAACTCAACGAAACAGATTCCTTGTGTGGATTCTAAGAAATTTGAGTTGATAAGAAAAACCTAATTCAATTCATTCTATATACGAATTCTCAAATATTCTCTTCTGACGTGTTGGAACTATTCTTCAGGAAAAAAGTGAGTCAGTGATTGAATTTATTGTTTATTGTTATTTTCAGAATAGCTCTTATTTCTTGTTGCAATACTGTCATAACATTTTATTCCAAACTTCGTTGTATGTAGTAAATAGGAAGATGTCAGTTAATTATTTCATAAAACATAAATATATGTACTGCTGCATTCATTTAGTAAATGGACTCTTCAATTAATGCATAATATTGAGCATTGTTTCAAGTATAAAAAATAATAATTATTCTTGATTTTGAAAATAAATGATTTGCATGAAAGATATATTGCTTCATTGCTACCAATACCCACATATGAAGAAATCCAGCTCCATGTTTTTTCCACTGAAATAAACATTGATTGATAATCACAAAATATTTGTTCATTACTAATGATAATTTACTTTCAATATTCGTTAATATCCGATGAACAAAATTTATTTATAGTTATGCCATATTGAGCATAGACCACAAAATATTTATTCACTATTAATAAATGAATAATATGATGAAATAAATGTATGATAACCTTAAATAAGTCTTTATTTATCAAGGCGTGAACAAATAATTTGTTTATACAAAACAAATATTTGATAAGCCATATTTCAATAACGGACTAGGTGACTGTTAATAATTTTTACTCAATGTAACCAAACTGTTCTTTCAGTGTAATTTCTTTGTGAATAGCACGTTGTAACACCAACATGCTGAAAATCTTCAGCATTTCATTCTTTAAAATAAGAAGCGAAAGATTCACAGCATCCTTCGTGCTATTTGCTATTCATAAAGATAATATGTTTCAATAAATAAAATTTTCGAAACTGTAAAATCATTGGTAATTAATCACGAAATACTCGTTCATTACCATCAACCAGTAATTTCTGTTCAATATCTGTTAACATACGAAGATGAAATTCAGTTCCTACAAAAATTCATTTTCAAAACAATAAATTCACTAGAATTATCATGTTTCTGACAAACCTGTTCCTTTCGTTCCAGACAGAACTATTTTCTCACAAAATAATAAATTTTTCACAAACGGCTGGATTTCTTCATAAGTGGGTTTTGGTAGCAATGAAGCAATATATCTTCCATGCAAATCATTTATTTTCAAAATCAAAAATAATTATTATTTCTTATAATTGAAACAATGTTCAATATTATGCATTAATTGAAGAGTCCATTTACTGAATAAATGCATCAGTACATATGTTCATTTTTATGAAATAATTAACTAATATCTCCCTATTTAATACCTACAACGAAGTTAGGAATAAAATGTTATGACAGTATTGCAACAAGAAATAAGAGCTATTCTGAAAATAACAATAAACAATAAATTCAATACTGACTAACTTTTTTCCTGAAGAATAGTTCCAGAATGAATTGATTAAGGTTTTTCTTATCAACTCAAATTGCTTAGAATCCACACAAGAAATCTCATTCGTTGAGTTCAAGCCTTTTTTGAACCATATTATCTGTACGAGGCACTATCTCATCCAGTTTTTTTCTTTCTCATATATCTCTTGGCAGTTTGAAGGGATTTATGCCATTTTCTGAAAAATTAATCATTTTTGAAATATGTTTCGCAAAAATAATCAGAGTCAATTATCTTAATATTCATTGGTTTACAATACTGCTTATGTATACCTGAGTCATAATCAATTTATAACCAAATTTCGACCTGCCTTTGCAAAATTTACATTTATGAAGTTTTTGATGAATGAACTACCCATATCGTAAATAGTATAGGAAACATTAAGAGTGTATACATATCTGATTTGTTTCCTCGACACAAAAATCAGACACGATGGAACTCAGATACTATAACATTATTGACACCACGCACACTATAACCGACGAGTCTGAACACGATCTGAGGTGACTCTGAACAGCCCCGAATCATAATAAACGTGAATATGTATTTATTAATAGCCACCCCATTATTTATTGATAGTAACCAAAACTTACTGATGAGAAATATTTGAATCTTTGTAATGGACAAATTATTTATCGTCAACTTCTTTTCTTTGTAATAACTGAATATCGCTGTAACAAATGCTTTGTTTATAGATAATATCAAAACATATTACAAACAGTTTAAATGATTCAGCCAGATTGATTGTGAATATCATTTACTTATTCTTAACAAATTCGGAAGAAACAAAGGTTTATTCAGTATAACTGAGATTTTCCTTTCAGTGAATGATGAAAACTATCAGCGAAGTGAACTGTAACATTCCAGTGTCTAAATCAGACACCTTCATCAGACAAAAACGCGAATATTTTGAGAATTATTTTCTTTCGGTAATTTCATTTTTTGAGAGTTTTGTCAGAAATTATCTTTTTAGTGTCTGGTGAAGGATATTTAGACTCTGGAATGTTTCAGTTCTATTTGTTTATAGTTTGTGCATTGTTCCAATATTGGTTTTTAGGCAACATTCTTTCTAGGAAGTGACCCTGACAAATAGTTCCAATCTTGCAATCTACAAGGGCGTTTTCTAACTATAACAATGTCCATTTTAGTTTTAAGAGTTCTCTTTCAGATATCAGGAGTGAAAAACTAGTAAACCTGAGAAATAATTCGATATCGTTCATTAGGATATATATTTTCGAGAAACTACCTTTGACAAATGGTATTATGGCCGATCAAATGCTTGAGTGTCATTAAACACGAATTTTATTGACATGTGAAGTAATAGTTTTGTTTTGTGATTCATTGCCTTATTCAATCTTATTATCGAATTCAAATCCTATATATCTTTTAACAACATCTTGTTCCAACTAGGGAAACTTGACAAGAAATTAGTTTATTTCATTTTCATTTCAATATTTATTCGGATATGTAGATATATTACAATTGTTTTTGTTCCTTTTTTGTGTCTTTGTAGCTTTGATGACCTTATGGACGATACTTAGTACAAGTTGGTTGTGCTTTAGTTTCTATTATTATAATCAATATCACTCATTCTTACTCAAAGCTGTGAAGCTATGGAATTCATTTAAAATAATCTCACCTTAATCATCAGTGTGCCGAATATAATCTTTTTAGATTTTTTCTGGTGCAAAATTCCAAACTATAGACATTTCGGCAAGATAATAATAAGTATTATAATATAGCCACGATAATGAAGAATTATCCAGTCTGCTGGCATAACTTGATTACTGAAGGAATCATAAACTCCATGATGGCAAGTTCCAATATTATTGTTTTGAGTTTTTCGGTTCTTTCTTGAGCCGATATCAAAATCTTGTCACCTGTTTTAGAAACATACTGAATTTCAGAGGTTCTTTGGGAAACGAATGAGCATAATTGAATCCGACCAAACAAAGGTTTCTTTTAACATAATCCTTTTAGACCATTGTCGGCTGAAAATCCTGAAGTTTCAGATATAATATGATAATGTTTCATTTTACTTTGCAAATTTAATTAGTGTACCAGCGAAATGAACGATTTATCGAACAAAATCTTTCCAGCCTCCATAATCAAATCTCTAACAGAAAAGTGCTTACTGCTCGCGAAGGCGAATTTCATTCTGAATGTGCTGAGTATTTTCGAGCATTCCATAAATCACAATATTCCGGAGTAGTTTTCGATGAGTATTTAGTGCTCTTTATGAGGTTATACTTTTCCAGGAAATTATTTTGAATTCCTGTGAAAAAAAAAAGGTATACCTGAAATATGTTGATAAATCCCAAATTCATCTGAAAATTGTATTGATTTCTGACTAATTGTTTTGTACTGTGGAAATATCAGCCATGAATATGAATGTTCATAATTAAAAATAAATTTTTTATTTCTATGTTTTACCACCAACAATTACGAGATGTACATTCTTGTGACAAGTTCTGAACTTTCTTTCATCTTCATACAACTCAGGATGATCAGCATAAAATATTGTTTGAATATGTAGCCGAAAGTCCAAAATCACATAATTGCTCATTTTACAGTGAGTTAGGAATACCCTTTTATCTGAAACGGGAGATTATCTGATATCCTGAACGGCCATGATCTGATCTATCCCCACAGTGCATAAGGTTCACCGGATATACCCTGTATATTCTCAATTTTGGACTTCTTTTCATTGGTTCATTCGTTAAGTCAAAAATATTCTTTTTTTTTTCAGGTGGACCTTTGGCATGATTACGAATGTATCAATCGAGTCAGAGGTTTTCACACAGGATTCCATGTCCCCTATTATACCTGTAAGTAACGTAAATGTAATTTTTGATTGCGGCAATGGTGTGAATTGCGCAGCGATCTCCTATGAATTTTCTTAGAGAACCTCCTGAAAACCTCGGAGAACCAACCTCGGGCAACTCACGATTATCTGCAAAGTTTCACGTATTTCAGAAAACTGATAGACGGATTTTTTATTCGTCCAGATTCGATTACATTGAAAGTTCGTAATTAGTTGAAAATACCAACGCTAAACTTAATGCAAATTTTGTTTGGACAAATTGTTAGAAAATTTTATTGAGAAATTCTTTCTTCTCGGATACTGTTGATCAGATTTCAATGAATTTGGCACACAAATTGAATTCAGTATTTAACAACAATTTTTCAATTCAATTCGATGTTTATTTTCGGAAATATAGGAAAAAATATGTAAAACTTCGTTGTTACTTGAAATTTTGAAGTTATTGACTCAATATCTTGAGAAAAACGGAAGTGATCTGATTGGAACTTCGTGTTGGATTGGAGAGTAGTGACACGATACTACGTGCAAGATTTCGTGTGAATCTAGTCGTTAAAAAATTAAAAAAAAAAATTTTTGCAAATTTTTTGAATTTCTTGAAACATTTTTTTTCGGGGAGACTATGAATCATATTGGAATGAAATTTGGACAAGAGCTAGAAAGTGACATCAAACAGCATTTCGAATTTCCAGATGAGTGTAATGCGAACAGCGAATGCAATACACAGGGAGTGTTCGATTAGATCTATTAATAACGCGTTGTTCCCTAGAACAAGCGCGTAAAAAGATGATCCGAATTATTTTTTCGAAAATTATATATTTGGCGATCTAGTAATGATATAAGTGTCGATTGAAGCTTACTCTGGGAGGATTTGGTATCATTTTGTAGGTTTTTCTGGGCTTCCTCTCCTAACAATCGAAACAGAACTATTGAAAATTGAATATGAATTGTTTTTTGTGGAGTTTTCATGGACTAAGGGCAGTTCCTAGGAAAAAAGGTTGCCTGATGGACGATACCGAAAGAATAAAAACCAAAAACAACCTTTTATGAGACTTTTTTCAAATAGACATTTCAGATAGTAGGAGCGAAAACCTAGAAGAAACGTAGAAATTAGTAATCATAAAGTCTTCCCGAAATTCCGGTTGAACCTCCTAGATGTCATTTTTCATTCAAATAGGGATAGCTATCCAGCGCAACGAAATTACAGAAAATTCTTATCAAACATCAGCTGGCCACCTTGAAAAAGGTCGAAAAGATCAGCAGTGAATAAATACAACATATCGTTATTGGATGGATTGAATGCAGAATGAGAAAAAACATATTTTCTTCGACCAAAACCATGCTCCTTGTCGCAATCCAATGGTCACAAATCGATGGCCCAATTCACTTTGTTATTTGATATTGTTGCCCATTTTCCTAGAATTCTCTACGAGATACCTCAAAAGCTATAAGTTCGACCAAATTCAATCTGGTTATTCTCGTTACTTTGACTCGATTTCCTGAAAAAACTTATCATGCAAATGTAGTGAATAAATATGCGCCCTTTGTCCAGACCCCAAAATTGTATGAAATATACTCTAATTATTTCTGAAAGGAGTGGTATTTTCGTAGGAACACAATGGGGAGAGTGTCTGGTATATCTTTATCACTCACAATTCAGGGTAAAAAGTATTTTTCTTTCAACCGGTGATTCAGTGTGAAGTGGCTGATGTAATACAGTTGCTGAGAAATAATAAGTGTGCAGGAGCTGATTCTATATCTGCTAGAACTCTGAAGTTGATAAGTTCAGATATCTGTGAGCATTTTGCTCATTGTATTAATCTTTCTACAGGGTCTTTCACGAGGAACCTCACCCATATTTATACGGGAAACTACTGAACGTATTTTCATGAAAGTCAGCACTTATAAGTATTTCACGATGCTGATGAAATCTAAAATATTTTCAAGGCATGAGCACCTCAAGCCATAAAAAAATGGGGTTCTAATTTGAAAAAATTGATTTTTCACGATTTTGTCATCCCTAACTTTGAAAGTGATTTTTTCACCCCCTGTATCATGAATCGCGATTTCGATTTTTAAAGTGGATACATCAATCTTACATCATGAAAAATCCCAAAAATGAAAATTTTCCATCCAAAAACCTCGAAGTTATTCTTGTTTCAGCGGAGCTCTATTTTCGATTTTTTTTTCGAATTTTCCCGCTCAGAGAGAATTTTCCAACCAAAACTGAAAAATGTTACATCAAAATAAATTGAAATTTTCTAAGGAATCTATTTCTGCAATAAAAAAATGGTGTTCTAATTTGAAAAACGGAAGTTGACGTCATTTCCGGCAAAACCGGAGGTGCTCATGCCTTGAAAATATTTTAGATTTCATCAGCATCGTGAAATACTTATAAGTGCTGAATTTGATGAAAATACGTTCAGTAGTTTCCCGTATAAATATGGGTGAGGTTCCTCGTGAAAGACCCTGTATAAGTTCTGGCATCTTTCCTACTATACTGAAAAGAGCCCTAGTTGTTCCAGTTTTTAAGAAAAACGACATACAAAGCATCACGAATTACAGACCAATTTCTATTCTGAGCATATTTTCTAAAGTATTCGAAAGAGTCGTGTTCGACAGAATGATCAAGTATCTTGACAGGTTTAATGTACTCGATAATGCTCAACATGGTTTTAGGTCGGGCCGCTCAACGGAAACAGCTTCAATTTCATTTGTTGATTGTGTCTATGAGTGCCTTGACATGGGCTTGCATGTAGCAGGTATATTTTTTGATCTCTCGCGAGCATTCGATAGTCTTTCGTTTGAGTTTATAATTGACAAGTGTTACAATTTGGGTTTTCGGGCTGTATTTTTAGATTGGCTGCGGAGCTATCTCGAGGGTAGATCCATTTTTGTAAAGGTTGAAGGCTGTCTATCTGACGAGCATGATATGAGTCTGGGAGTACCACAAGGATCCGTCCTTGGACCTCTTCTATTTTTTCTATTCATCAATGATCTCCCCGTTAATTTAAGAGCGATGTTCCTGAATCTGGTCACACGTAGTCGCTTTTCGTCACTGATACGTAAGTTTTTGTTGAGTCTCTTCGCTGATGATGCTTCGGTAGTGCTTTCGGCCCCAACGTTCGAAGAACTTCAGGCGCTGTGTGAGCTTCTATTACAGAGCTTTGTTAACTGGTGTCACCAAAATAACTTAATGATCAACATTGATAAAACCGAATTTATTTATTTTACAATTGGGCATAGTGACCGTAAGCTGGTGATTCGCCATTTGGATAGTGTTATTCTATCTAAGAATGGTACTAAATTTCTTGGCATTCACCTTGACAATAATTTGAAATGGGGTATGCACGTTGATTCTGTGTGCAAAAATTTGAACAGTTCTTATTATGCTCTAAATAGGGTGAGAACCTTAATTCCTATAGAATCACTGAACATATATTACAGTTTGGTCTATAGCCACTTATCATACAATATTCTGCTATGGGGAAACTCTTCGGACATTGGAAGGGCTCTCATAATACAAAAACGTATTTTACGCATGGTGTTCAATATACCTCCACGTTCGTCTTGTAGACCTATATTTGTAGAAAACAATATACTTACATTATCATCAATTTTTATTTTAAAAGCTCTTTTATATGTGAAGGAAAATGAGAAAAGTATTGTTCAGTTGTCTAGTTTTCATAACTATGGTACCAGAAGTGAGAGAACATTATATGTCCCCAAACACAGAACAACTAAGTTTGAGATGTCTCCTATGTATCAATGTGTTAAACTTTTTAACCATTTGCCTCATAATGTTAGATCTCTAGATTCAAACAAATTCAAAAAAACTGTTAAGAAGTTAATGTTAAGTGGATGTTATTATACGGTAAACGATTACCTCAATGATGTTATAGTGATTTAGCTAATTTATATTTTTCTTTATCTGTATGACTTATCCTATACATTAATTTGTCCCAGAGGATCAATAAACTATTATTATTATTATTATTATTATTATTCTGTTGCGATAAATCAGAATAAAATGATGGAATAACCATTAATTGTACTGAATTCATTGCTTGGGAGTTTCCACAAAAATAAAAAAACAATTTCAAATCAATTAATATCTTTTCAAACTGGAGTTTCAACAATACATTTCACTAGCGAATATTCAGAGAAATATTTTCGATCCTTTCTGATGCAGATATGATATTCTTTCAAGAAGGACCTTTCATAAATGTTGTTCTGCTCCTTTTAACGATTCTTTGGTAGTTGAGATACCGTCTCAGGAGTTTGTTTCATGTCAGTTGCAATTGTTGCTTAAACTGTTTCTATCAAATAGCCCAAGTGAAGATAATGACAATATTTCAGTTCATTGATCTGGGGACCTTAGGATGTCTCATCCATTGTACTAGGTAAATTGAACACAAAAATTTTGGGATTCACGGACCAGTAGTACTCTAGATACTTTCCTGAAAGATGGGTCAGTTCATTTTTCAAAATCAGTCCACAAATTCGATGATATTTCGGTCTATTTGACCCAATTTTATAATGGATTGGAGACTTCAAACCAATCTTCATATTATAATTTATTTATAAATTATAACTAGAGCAATTTGATAGTATACGCTACAGTTCAATACAACTGATGTGGATCAACATTTGAGATGGTATATCCACATATTCAAATACTCCTTGATCGGCGCTAATCATCCAATCAATCGAAGCCTCTACACTAAAGAAGAGCTTTTCGAGGAATTCGTTTACAGTAGTTTCACAGTGATTATCTATCATTAGAACGACTCAGCTTGGAAAACGCAGAGAGTATTCTAGATAATTGATCCGTTGGATGACTTTGAGTATAAAAATTATACAGCGCCATCTCAGGAGCACCTTATAAATGCTAAGCTACGTGTGCAAAAATCTTAGGGCAATGTGGATGACGTTCGATCATTTGTTGCTTCAGTGAGCTGCATCTGATATTTCGAAGTTTGTACAGCATTATCACAATCACGAAGAAATTCTATTCAACCGATAAAGATACCATCCATTTTCTTTACACGAATTCCAATACCACTACACTTATGCGCGGAGACAGATTTACGGTTATTCTTTCTTTATTGTTCAATCCACGATAAGGGACTTATCTTGAGACTCGGGATGAACTCCTCTCTCAGATGAATTGCAGCAAATATGGAAATATGATGAAAAGGTCTCCAGATACAGCTATCTACCATCCAACTAATAAATCCCAGGAGATTTGTAACATTTGCCCAAAATTCCGTGTACAACTTGAAAAGTTCGTAATGTGAAAAACTACCATAAAAAATCTGAGAATGAAATGAAAAAAATAATGTACTACTAAATTTTAACTTGAATTGATCCGTATGCAACTTACCCTAGAAGTCTAGGATTTCACTTAATCACAGCTTCAAAAAGAATGGAACAAAATCCGACTAGGCTATCAAAATTTAATTGATTATTGCCTCTACAGTAAAATTAATTCAGCTAATAATATAAACTCGAAAAATGCTGGTTTCAAACTCTAGTGTTCGTCAAAACTTTTATTCTTAACTCTGCAGTGGCTACGATGGAAAAGAATGATATTCGATAAAAAGCCAGATGAAAAAATTGAAAAAGAAACTGAACGTGTTTACATTATTTGAATGATTTAAATGCAATATTGAATTTTACGTATATCAACGCTATAATATGACATCTACCGGAAATGCAACATACCTCCAATTACAGAAATCATAAACATATTTAAAATGAACATTAGGAAACTGCAAACATCAAAGAATGAAATTCAAACTGTATCAACCCGCTCACATTTCCTCTGCTAATACTGTGATTTTTCAACAAATGTTGTTTGATATACTAAAGAATGTAATGCTCGAGCCCAAAAGAATATACCGGGTCACAGAAATCAGGTTCATCCCCAAAAAATCTACATTTTTCAAGATATCAGATTGAAATTTTGAACATATATTACTACATATTGTTTCCGATAGATTGAAGTCATTAACTTCCGGTCTAGCCAGAAGTGGACGTAAATTTCGATTTTCTTATATGAATCGAGGTATATTTCTGCATATTCGAATTCTACGTTGAATAGTGAGTGAAATACTGTGGAGAGAAAAATGAAATCGAAGAAAAAAATTTTAATCGAAAAAATTTCTGTTTGTTTTCGACTTTTTATGTAGTAGGTATTCTGCAGATTTCGTGACATGATCGCCGTGAATGTTGTTTCCCCTCAAACTCTCAACTTTAATTTAAAAATAAAAATAGTTTGCATTATTTCTGGCTGAGGTGAAAAACTTTGCACGACCTTAAACAAGCGAAGTCATGGGAAAACATAGTACATTATTAGCCTTTCTTTGTTGTAATCGGCCTTCGGAGGCGAATAGGCTAAAAATCATTGAAACACGACTAGAGTTATTTTTCTACTTTTTATAATTCTCATGGTAAATTGAACTGAAAAATGTGATTAAAAGTAATTTTAATTGAAATTCCTGTGAATTAACTGTAGTTCGTGTAATTTTAACAATAATTCTGGTCGCACCACTGATAAAGAATGTGAGCATATCTCAAAATTGGTATGTGTGAAATCATTTGCTTTTGGATAAGAAATAGAGAGCACAAATTACACTACTATAAATCTCCAAAATCCCTTCCTTCTACCTAAAAACATAATCGTCAACGTTTTGAAAAGTTATATTTTAATTGCCTGAAGCTACTCAAATAATTCTGTTTCATTCTTCTTTGCGCTTCTGAAAGTTTTCGTCTTAATTCTGTTTCGTTGTTGCTTTCCGTCGCGTACCCTAGGTCTCTGAAAAATCTCCAAGTAAAAAATCGATGAGGTTTAGGTCTACCGAACACGCAGATCATTTGATCGGCCCTGCAGGCCCAATCCACCTTAATGTGAAAACAACAGGAATTTCAATTGAAATTACTCTAAAATGACTTTTTCAAGTTTAAATTACCATAAGAATGATGAATGATAAAAATTAGGAAAATATTTTTTATTGTGTTTCAATGAATTTTAGCCTAACCGCCTTCGAATGCCGATCACATCAAAAAAAGGCTGATAAAGTACTATTTTTTTTCTATGATTTTGGTAGTTTGGGACCGTACAAAGTTTTGAACTCAGCCAGTAGCTATGAAATCTCCTTTTGTATTTTGACACGCTTGTTCTGGGGAACAGCGCGTTATCGTTTCGTCACAATATCTGTAATTTTGGAATTTTGAGCTGAAATTGGTGTCGAACGACTAGGTTAGACTCACTGATGAAGAATCCGTGTTCAAATTGGATTCGGTACAGCTGGCCGTCCGACTGTTTGTGGTCTAACTTCCGAAAGAAAGAATCTAGAGTCTTGAAATTCTCAGGTTAGGTTTCTATCCTGAATATCTCGGCTAAGTGCGTGGATGGGCCAAATCTGCTGAATGGTTTTTGTGTTATAGCCAATTGGAATCTTGAATAATTCGAAAAAAATGTATCTGATCGAGATGAAACTTGGTTGGTGGATGAACAGTATCAAGGGGAAAAAATATTCATAGGAAAATTTGAAAAAAAAAATTTTCTGTTAAAAATTATCCTATTTCATTTCATTTTCACTGGAATCTCCTAAGTAGCCATTTCATAACCGAGTAATTTTTTTCAGCATCAGATTTCCTGATTTCCCACGGAACAAATCAATCAAAAAATTTAGGAGATTTTTTTTAGAAATTCATCAACACAAGATCAAGAGTTTAGAATATTTGTTTGCATCAACCCTTCTCGCATTCTACTGGTAAATAGTCGCAGTAGCGTCGATAGATCGTCAATCGACGTATTACAGTCGTCAGTTTACACTCTATGCTTCATGAGGTGAATCCCTGAAAGTTTGACCGGTACTTCCCCGTAGCGCATAAGCAGTGTATCGAAATCGTTAATAATGCTAATGCTAGTCGATACTACCATCCTTTCTTAAACAATGATACTATAGACTGGCGCAGAACTTGAGGTCACTACTTAGCAGCAGTATTTCAAATTTCAGCTTGATCGGATATTCGTCTTTGGACATATTGGGGCAAAAATGGGTGATTTCGTGCTGATTTCCTGAAAATCATTGGTATTTCCGTAATAACTCAAAAAATAATGATTGTATCATGCCGGAACTTGAAACTAGATGCGCAAATTCGTGCTAAATTTATTTATCATTTCATTGGAACAATTCAAAATTTGAAGATTTAGTTCATAAATATCTTATAATTATTTTTTAAACATATGGTTCTGGGCAACAGCGTGATATCGTTCCATCACAATGTCTATAATAATTATCGAATTTTAAACCGAAATTGGTCACAAACGAATAGGTTGGACTTCCTGAGGAAGAATCCGTGATCAAATTCAATTCTGTTCGGCCGACTGTGTGATCTTTAACTTTCTGAGGAAAAGACCCAGAGTCTGGAAATTTTCAGTTTATGTTTGGATCCTGAACATCTCCGTTGACTTCTTTAATCGGCGAAATTGGTGAGGAGAAATTGAAAGTTTAGAGAATCGCTCGGACCAGGCTATTTTGTTTTTGAAGTGGACATTTTCTCCTTTGGAATTGATGAAAGATGGCTCAAGTTACACATTGTTCAAAAATTATTTTCTTCATAAATGTGACAGCTGATTTTTTTGAGATTTGGAACAGAAAATGATAATTTCAAAGAAACATGCAGTGAGGGAAAGTATGTTCAGAAAGAAGAGATATTAATCCAGTATAGTTCAATATAACGAATGCTAAAAGTCAGCACCGCCATCTTGCGCTCAAACTTCCGATTCGCATTCGGCTACGTCGATTGACAATCAGCTGACATAATTCTTTCAGAGAAACATATTCTGTGACATAAGTTTTCTATTCGAGGTGGCTTCACTAAAATGAGAGCTTTTCCAAAATCTGGATATTTCTGCAAGACAACACGTTTTTCTCAATTTGACATCCTATATATGCATCAAGTTCGAATTTTTCACAACCATCTCCTTAATATTGAAAAAAAAACTTAGACAATTATGTCCCGTCATACTTGGGGAGCTATTGTGCTCACAGCTTGCCGTACGGACCAAATTGAATATGAATACGAATTTCTTATCTGTTACCCTCAAAGTTCTTCAACTTATTCTCCTTCGGAGATCCCCATATCTGCAACTCTCAAATAGCAGCAAACAATGAATAACTGGCATCCGGTGAAAGGAAACAACGAAAACTTCTGTGCTTTTCAGATAGTCTATTCAAATATCGGGTCACAATAACAATAACTGATACGTCTACTTAAAGAGGTGGAACTCTTATCCCTCAAAACGCTCCACTTCTTTCTCACTATTCATTATAGCGTCCAGTAATTGAGAGTCGTTTCAAACTTCATATTACGAAACCGTCGTCTCAGTATCGCAGGGATTTATATAAAGAGAATGAACGCTATCCCCTTTCAGATGCAGACACTGTGAAGTGTTCCCTGAAGAAATTCAATATGGAAATTTTATCGCTTCTGAAAAGGAAACCGTGGAAATAAAACGCAGGGTGCAATGTGCGATCCCAATAACAGCACTCGATAAGGAACAGAGCGAATGCCTCGAGAGATAAAACTGGTATCCGGCCAGATTCAGTCTGAAAAAATATCCGTGGAATTCTGTGTTGTTTCAGAGACTTCGAGTTTATTATTTACATAATAATTCTCTTGAATCGTTTGATGGAAACTGGAATTAAGAATTTAATAAAAGCATCAGGGGAAACTGGAAGCTTTCACGCTTTTGTTCATATTATTATTGAAACTAATTTCGCCCTCTTCTGAAACATTGATTTGGATCAAATTAACAACTGAATATTCCACAGTATACTATCCCTCCCTTTTTAAAAGCCCTTCATCTTCACTCAAAACTCACCCATGTCCAATAAGTTGTGATCGTCTAGTGAATTGAATAGGACTCTACATTGTGTTCGCAACCCAAAAATATTTTTATATTCAGAAACTGAGAGTGAAAATCGAGAGGAAGGTCGGGTTAGAATGAATAAAACGACAATTTGACTATTAGGTGCAGTTCTCTTGAAAAAGGAAGAAGAATGCTTTAGAAAAACTCCAGAACAAATTCTTATTATAATATAACATTACGAACAATTAGCTGTAAATGGTGAAATCAATTCTGCTCAAGTAATCGGTGATGTCCAATCTCTAATAAAAGAATCAGAGAATCACGAAGCTTGTCCAACAGCATAAATAATATACATAAGAGTGTGAATATGTCAAACGTTTCAGGGTTATTGGACCTTTTATGCATAACGTTGACATATAGGCGCCAGTAAATGGTATATGTAGTCATGAAAAGTTAATAAGAAGATGTCAACTGTCGGTACCTCTAGATTCTAATGTATCAAATATATAGCAAGATAAACCTTCATAGGAATGACTTCAATGAATGTTTATGTGTCGAATATCTAGTAGCGATGAATCTCAGTCACGGGGCCGATTCTTGAATCTCGATCAAGAATTGAAGAGTATGACAATTTTCATGTTTATGTAGAGTTTCTGAGTTTTCTCGAGCACCTGCAATAATTTTGAGAGTTCTATTCGCCATTTCGACTATGTTTTCATGCAAAGATTCAAGAAATAAACTAAATGCAAGATATCGAGGAATTTCAAATCGGAATAAAGACATAACCTTATATCTGTTTCCTCAGACTAACCAACGAGTGGTACGGAGTATGGGAGAACATTCGATTGTCGAGTGACATTCGGTTCCATGCGCAGGTCATGTCTACTTATTGTTTATCTTTAACTTAGAAAATCGAAACATCAATTGTCATACTCTTCGATTCTTGATCGAGATTCAAGAATCGGCCACCAGGTGTTTCTACACTCCTGTTCTATTTTAATGAAGTCGAGGACAATCGAAAACGAATTTGACACCCCAAATACAAATACAGGTCTCGCGACTACAAAAGATTATCATATAGCAGGCATACGTTATGATTACGACAATTATGAGAGTAAGTCTTGTGAGATATTCTGTAACGTGATCCAATTTTTTTCTACAGATATTAGAGAGATATTGCAACTTTTGAATAGCTGCAAGATGTTGCTGTAGATCCCAATCACCCGAAATTTGTCTTGTACGGTGATCATACTTATCCTATCATGGATTTACTTCTGTACCCTTTTCCAAATCGGCAAGATATTCCATTGTATCAGAGACGTTTCAATGAATCTATGAGTTCAGTGAGGATAGCGGTAGAATGGGGGTTCCAAAATCTAACATCGCAGTTTGCATTTGTGAACTTTAAAAAAATCAAAAGCTACTCCTTCAAGACCTGGAAAGTATGTACAAAGTTGCTATAATTTTAAACATTTGCCATACTGCTTTATATGGAAGTCAGAGTAGCCACTTCTTTCATGTTATACCGCCGGTGCTAGAGGAATATTTAGGAAGCCGATGATGAACGCCCATACATTATTTATGTATATTTTGTAATTATCATACTATTTTTAATATATGTAATCACTGTAAACATTTTTTATTTTAATTCAAAGTGAACAAACTGAAAAAGGTATAAAAAATTTCAAACTCCTCATGTTGCTCCTTAAAGTATTTATTGATTCATGGAAAAGTAACAAATATATATCAAAATAGTTTACTTTGGTAGCACCAATAAATCTTAATATCACATTGATGTACAAGGTATAATAAAATATATTACTTAAATAATGTGAGGAATAACAATCCGTAACCTAAGACAAATTGCTTCAGTATCAATCAGTAAAAAATATAATATAAATACTTATGTATAAAAAACAAATTGCTTTAGCAGCAATTAGTAAAATATATAACAGTGAAAAAAATATTTGCTGTCCTAATATTATATGTGAAAATGAATTTGCTCAAATCATCTTACTCGAGGACAGACTTTACAGAAACAAAAGTTTCTTTTTGTAGTACTAATAAATTTTAGCATCTAATATCACTTCTATGTACAAGATATAAGAAAAATATATTTATAGAACCTAATAACAATCCGAAACTGGAGACAAATTGCTTCAGTAGCAATCAGCAAAACATAGAATATAAATATGTATAAACAGCAGGCAAATTGCTTTATTAACAATCAGTAAATATATAATATATATATGCGTAAAAACAGACAATTTGCTTCAGAAGCAATCGGTAAAATATTTGCAGTCTCAATATTTTAGGGGAAAATAAAATGAATATAATATAAATATGTATAAAGATTAGACAAATTGCTTCAGTAGCAATCGGTAAAATATTTGCGGTCTTAATATTTGAGGTGAAAATAAAATGTTTAAAGAATAAAAATATATAAATTTATAAAGAAAACAGAACAGAAACAATAATAATCATTCTATTCTTCATATTTTTGCAACCTATTTTAAAGGGTCTTTCATCTGAGATGAAATCTGCGATGCAGATCCAACCTTTGCTATAAATCAACTCTGTTCCTCTCACAATCCAACTGATACCTCCTTTCCTTATCTTCAATCACCATGTTCAACCTTTTTTCTTCAAGTTCGAGTTTTCTCCTGTCTATTCTACACCTTTCTTCTTGCAACTCCAACTCTCTCAATTTAATTTGTTGATCCTGGTCATTTTTTGATTTCAGGTATTCCATCGCATTCTTCCTCAATACAACCGTTTTATTTTTTCTACTTCTCTTAATTCTGAAAATAGATAAATTGTTATTATTCAAGCTAGTAGCACTGTACATTAGACGTTTTACTATTCAAGGTTACTAGAAATAATTTTCTCACCTTTCAACTTATTGCTCCTAGATATGTTTGAATCTTCAGGAATATCTGCCACAGTTGGTGATTCAACCAGCATTTCTAGGACTAAATCAGTTCCCGACATAGTTGAAGTGGATGGCGCTTCAGAGGGGGGCTGCGACAATGAAAACTTTTCACTATTACCATTCTCAGTTGAAGTTGAGGGACCTAAAGGATTCAAATATTACATTTCAGATTGAACTAGATATGACTTTGTGTGAATCCAATATAACTGATTAGACTTCCTACTTAATGAGGATTGGTGGTTTATTTTATCAATAGTAAACTTACTATAGCTTTTTTTCGGTATAAGCTGGAAGGTGTTTACAAAATATGCACACAAAGAAGGCTAAATGAAGTTTTTATATGTGCAAGTAAATTACCACAATAAGCATGCTCCTCCAAAACACTTTCCACATGCTCCAAAGGTATCTGCTCTTCAATTCATTATCTAACATCTTTTCAGCAGCAACGGTTTCCCTTATCTGCCGCCCTAACGAAGAAGTTTGTTTTTCCTTTGACGGCACTTTATTTCTGCTGCTTGTGGCAGGCCTTATTCCGGATTCTCTGCAAATGTCAGATAATTCCTGTGACAGACAGTCTTTTTCTGTGAAGATTTCTTCAGTGCCACTTCTGAAAAACAGAAAACAATTCAAATTATATACAAGATACAAAGTATTATGGGCACATAGCTCAAATTTTATCAGAACTTACCTGTATTTATCGCCATCTGATCTTTTTTGTGTGCATTTTCAGCAATAGTGTGAAATGATCGCTTAGAGTTCGAATTGAGAACTCTTTTCCTGTTATGGACCTGATGTTTGATTGCACCATGGTCCATTTTTCCGGATATCGAAGAGGATTTTCTGCAAGTACACAACGCAGAAGGCATAAATCGTCATCAGAGTTAAATCGTAACCTCTTTGCAGTACTCATATTATCTATCACCCACACGAATGACAATGGATAAATAAACACCGGTAAAACTTTCGAACGTAGCCAACAAACTAATCTTTTCCAAATACCTTCTGTTTCAATTGATGTAAATGATTTTTAGTAACGGCTTCATCATGGATCAACAACAAAAAACGAAAACACATGTAATCATTGTAAACAAACATCTTTTCTGTATTCTATGACAGTTATCGGATCTCGAAGCTTAACGAATATTTCCGATATTGAATAGCGCAACGTAAATTGCGGCACGATATTAGAGAGATATTGCAGTGTGAAATTTGTGTGACGTTATTAACGCAAACGTTATTTTTGACATCTAAGCATGCGCAGATTCAGCTTCAGAATAACGCGACGTTAATAGCGTTAGCGTCTAACGTTATTTAAGGAAAATTGCGACCCGCAATTTACGTTGCGCTGAAGCTTTTGACGGTTTGCGAGGTAGCTTCAACCTATTTGGGGAAGTGTCACGTTTCGTCCTGGCTTAGTTTGGGGGAACTCGTCAGGGCATGCACCAAACTAAGCCGTTTACATGCCTACGTGAGTGGACACCCCTTGTGAGGAACACCAGGGAGTGTACCAGACCGTTGGGGATGAGCGTATATCCGAGATCTTGAGAGGATCCAACCGGGACAGCGTGCGCGCTAGCGCCCCCTGTACGTTGACCGATGATGTTGGCCAAGCGTTACAGGTGGTAACGTAGGATACTTAAGACGCAAGATGGTACTGCGCGCGCGACTTAAGTAAGAGCTGAGAGAGGGCGCTCGCGACAGCGCTATTCTATTTCGGAAAGATTCTTTAAGCTTCGGGTCCTTCCGGCTCCCATCACTGTCATAGAGAAGCTGTTTGTTAATATGTTTTTTAGTGTTAATTACACAATTTTCTCAGATTTTTTAAATCTATTTTGTAATGCCTTCTACACACAACTGATATGAGAAATAAAGATTCCTTCGTGCTACCACAGCATTTTTTTGTTATCTTTTCACGAATTCAGAAATACGTTTGATAGCAACATGAGGGGTTTTGAAATTAGGAATAGTTTGAACCATGCCAATTATATTGTTCAATATATAACTTGTTCCACTTCTTCTGCAATAGCACCAGCTGAAATTACCGCTTCCGATTCTTTTTTCATTTTATGCAGAATCAAAAAACTAATGTAGAAATGCAAATTATTAAACTTTAGGAGTTTGAACGTGAGTTTGTAACACAAAAATCTGACGTCTCACATAACCTAACCAAACAAACTGATAACTAACGCAACGATAACAAAAACGTGTAGCAATATCTACTTTTGGAATGACCGTTAAAACCTAAACGTTATTCTTAGCGTAACCGTAATAACATAACGTTTGCGCTATTCGAAAGTTGCAATATCTCTCTATTTTCCGTGAATTACGTCACGCGTTAACGCTATGCTTAGATGTCAAAAATAACGTTTGCGCTAATAACGTCACACAAATTTGACACTGCAATATCTCTCTATTGTAGTTTCGAATCGAATACATTCATTTTATTTCATTTTTTCGGGGCACACTCTATTCTTCATTCTTGAATAAGGCCACCGGGAAGCTATACGGAGTGCAGAGGATAAGAAGTCATCTAATAATCGATAGAATTATGTCTCTTGATTTTTCGGATTGGTATATTTCGCCATAACTATCTTTTAAGGCGTAAAATAATATGGTCTTTTCAGTCTTTCCATTGAAGAAATCTTCCTATATAATATCTTTTTCGGAACATCCTGTTAATTTCTGCACAAATATCTCGTTATCAGTAGAAGAACTGGATCTTTCCAAATTTCCGATTAAAAATAGTGTTGGAAACATATATTATTTTCATTATATTTCAATTTTGTATATTTTATTCTTGAAAAATGTATATTTAACTATAATTACCTCGCTATACTTGGACGAATGCCAATTTTAAACCAGGGGGTATTATTTTCTCAGTTGAACAACCCAATACGATTGATATGTTAGATGAAACTTAAATATTATTCATAACTCGTTGGTTTTTTGAAACACAATTTGCAGCGTTTTTCTTCATAACTCCGGGACCACTGGTCAGGAATCATCCGGGTGAAAATTTTAGGTTGAGTTATGCAACAGTAATCAACGTTGAGAGTTTCATGAAAATTCGGTGGTAAGTTTGAGAGAAATATTTTTTTCCTCCTACCCCCATTTTTGAGCACTTAGGGTACACGGAGCCTACTGGAGGATCAATCTCGAAAGACACACGATTTTTCTACTGAATTTCACGAATTTCGGTTCCATACTTTCAGAATAAAGCCCAGGATAACGGACGGCCGACGAACGGATTTTTTTTTATTAGTTATTCATTCAAATCTTCATACCTCGAAATGTAAACTGTGAAATTTTCACGGGGGTGATTTTTTTTGGTCGATCGCTAAGGTTTATTATTGGATTTTATCAAATAATAAACCAAAAGTGGTGGTTGTTAATGCAAAAAATATCGATTTGGTTATACCCTGTTTTGGAACACGCTTTATATTTTTTTTTTTAATTGGAACATTTTGAAAGCATTGCGAATAGAATTAAAGAAAAATCATCAGTATCGGTTCGTGAGCAACGAAGTTCTGGCTCAACAAACATAGTTTTCGTCGAATTGAGAATCTCCCATTTTTGAAGTAGGTTAAAAATGGTCTGGAACAATTTGTTTAGACTCTTTGATGAATAATCCGTGGTCAAATTCCAGCAGCCCTGTAATGTGTGCTCTTATGTGCTCTAACTTTCGCAGGAGAAGATTTAGAATCTTGAAATTTTCAGGTTGAGTTAACGGGCAAATTGTGCCTAACGATTTCGGTTCTATATCCATCTGAAATTTAAAATTTTTCAATTACTCTGAAAATACCTATCTGATTGAATTGGAACTTCGTTTGAAGTTTTACAATATCCACAAGAAGCGTTATTCAGTATTTTGTGACAATCTCATTCGAAAAATTTTAATATTTCAGAGTTATCTGCCAGATTCCGTTAATATTTCACAGAAACTTTCAACTCACTATGGCATAACCCAGAACCAAATTTCAGCCTGATAAATGATGTACCAATATTTTGCATGATCACGAAAATAATATCTCGCATTTAATTCAACTTGTCCTAAGATTAGATACGCATATAGCATTTGCGGATCGGTGGACAGTGCACTTGTTTTGGCGAGTAGATCCGGGTTCGATTCTGCTGAACTGATTTTTTTTATCCGAATTCAGTTGACGTCCAATAAATTATGTAAGTGTTAAAGTTCCTTTCATCCATATACGTCTTGTGAAAATGTAAAATAAAAATTTCGTGAGTATCTTCAGCTGAAATAATTCAATATGGAAGTGTTAACTAGCTTGTAATTTGCTTGTGCATAAAACAATTTTGCCCTCAGTTACACATCTTCATATCTGGCAAATGTAATAGTGTACATAACCACCTTCCAAAATCTCTAACATTCAAAAAATAGATGATATAATAATTATGATTCTATAATACACATTATTTATTATACCTTTGCATGATATCTTTCGATATTTTGTTTGATATCTAATGATACACTCAATTTTTCTCGAAGGTCCTTCTTCGTGAATGCCAAAATTAAATTCATATCAACTGGCATATATAATTATTGAAGTGTAACACTGAGTTTGATATTTATTGCGCGCATGTTCTAGGGGAACAGCGTGCTATCGTTTTGTCCAAATGTCTGTAATTTTCGATGGTTGAGCCGAAAATGGTCTAAACGACTAGATTGCACTCACTGATGACGAATCCGGTGTCAAAATCGATTCTGTCCGGCCGGCCGGCCGTGGACATGATAACTGTCGAACGGAATGAGCTAGCAACTTGAAACTTTCAGGGTAGCATTGGAATGCCGCGGTTAAGTTCGTTAATGGGCCAAATCGTTGGAACAGTTTCGGAGTTAAAGGCACTTGAAATTTTGAAGTTATTTATTTTTTATTTCAGAAACTACTTGAGCGATTGGATTTAAACTTGGCAATAAGGTGGAGTATAACGACGCGCAACTTCGAGCCAAATTGTCCGGATCATACTGTCAGTAAATTTGGAAAAAATATATTTTTTTCAAAATATTTAAAAAAAATTTTTTTTTTCGGAAACCGTTTATCATATCCAAGAAAAAATTCCACTCGGACTTTGAGCTTCATATTTCACAGCAGTGTATCAAATTTCAGTTCGATACGATCATAAGTTTCGGAGATATCGTGAAGAAATATGTCAAATTTCGAGGTTTTCTGCTCGATATCGTTTTCGGTATAACTCGGGAAATACTAATTCAGTCCTGATAAAGTTTCGCAGCTGGTTTGGAGATGCTGAAAGACAACTTTATGCAAAATTTCGTGATGATCGTGTCTTTAGAACAATTTGAAAAAAAAATTCTGTGATTTTCTTATCATATTGTAGCGAGCGCCTTCTTTCAGCTCTTACTTAAGTCGCGCGTGCGGTACCATCTTGCGTCTTAAGTACCCTACGTACCTGCCTGTAACTCTTGGCCACATCATCGGTCAACGTACAGGGGGCGCTAGCGCGCACGCTGTCCCTGGTAGATCCTCTCAAGATCTCGGAAGTACGCTCATCCCCAACGGTCTATTACACTCCCTTGTGATCTACACAAGGAGGAGTCTGCTCACGTAGGCATGTAAACGGCTTAGTTTGGTGCATGCCCTGACGACTTCCCCGAAACTAAGCCGGGACGAAACGGGACACTTTCCCAAAGAGGTTGAAGCTACCTCGCAAACCTTCAAAAGCTTCAATATGATCCTCATTAAATTCTGTATGAACCTTCGAACTGTAATTTTCGATGAAGTGCTGGATTTGATTCGAACTGATCTGTATTTTTGGAAATATTGGGAAAATAAAATTTTGAATGGGTATATCTGCTGAATCATTGGGTGGATTTTACCCATTCACGAATTCGGCCTTCGTAATAAAGGTCCAAACCTTCTCTACAAATATCGAGTTTCTTAAATGTTCCTTTCAGAAGTTATTGTGTTTTGCTCAGTCGACCGTTAGGATAGGATAGGCAGGATATACCAATTAAAAATTTTATTTTTCCAATATTTCCAAAAATACAGATTAGATCGAATTGAAATCCAGTAATTTATCGAAAAAAAATCTAGAAAAGCACTGCCGTGAAGGCAGCAGCTTGTGCGCGCAATTCCAAATTCGTTGCCGAAGCGGTCATCTACATTGAACATGCGCGCAGAAGCTGCTACTTTCACGGCAGTGCTGTTCTAGATTTTTTTGTATTATGTGTTCCTCTGTTACCTTTTTCTCAAATAAATCACTCAAAGATATACCTACTCTTGATTATTACATCCAATGCCTAGTTTGTAGTACTTATACGTATACGTATAAATTATTATACGATAGGTTTATCGTACGTCCTCAATATGGAAAGATATTAGGTGACGGTGCAAAAAATATGTATAATTTTGATGATTTCATATCACTATGTTCTATGTTGATATTTTCAGATTCATTCTGTAATGACTTTTCATTCGTCAATACGACTTCCCATAAACTGCTTTCGATATATCCCCGAAAAAGTATCCAATAGAAACCAATCGTTGGGAATAAGTCAGTTCTAATCGAACATTATCTCCTTTCGATTCATACCATAAACGAACGAATTCAATTTATATCTGGAATTCCCGAACCGCTATTGTCGTAGATGGTAAAACGCCTTATCATTATGCGAATTACAAATTCAGCATAACTTAAGTCATAACGAACTCAATTTTCACAATCATTCAGGTATTTATTCTGAAATTGTTACACGAATCTAGATAATAGGGAAGCATAATGGGGTCTACTGGTAACTGAATAATATGTCATTGCCGGTTTTCTTACTTCGTGTTCATGTTTTAATCTATAAAAGTTTGTTTGAAACATCTATCTCTCAAACTTGTTTCAGAATAATAATTAAAGTTGAACATAATTTTGTCATAGAGAATGCTGAAAGGGTGTTGCTTGATAATTATCCTTAAGCAACACGCTTAAAGGATTCTCTATGACAAAATTTTGAGGATTTATCAAGGCCCGAGAGGTATTCGATAAGATAATTTTTTACTTTTATTAGGGTAGAGCCTTTAAAACTGATCAAAGTGAAAGAAAATAATAGTAGAATGAAACCCATTAGAAGAGGAGGACATTAGAATGAAAATCAAAGAAAAAATAATTCACGGGCGATCTGAGGTCTGGAAGTGGAAAGGGGTGAGGTTCTAAGAGAAAAAACGGCCCATCTCGATTTCTGCTGAAACTACAAGTCCCATGGAAAAAAGTGAAATGGCAAAGTTGTAGGTAATAAAAGAGTCTACATATTTCGTATGTAACTTTTTTCCTCATAACCTCGAAATTTATGTGAGAAATTCAAAAAACCACGTATCGCAATTGTTTCTGACACATCTGTAATAAAAAAGGTCATCTTGCACCCGTCTGTAAACAGAAACAGAATAATCATGATTTTCTTAACGATTCAAAATAAAAACAAAACTTTTTTGAATCTTCTGAATATTGTTGATCTTTGTTCACTCTGGGCACATTACAACATGATCCTAACGTTGTTGAAATTCGAATTCAGGGTATTCCTTATGAATTCAACTTAGATACAGGTTCGAGTTTCACTGTTATTTCTGACTCATTCTATTCGAATAATTTTCAAAGATTTTCATTGAAAAGCACAACAAAAAGATTTCATCTTTACAATGTGGAATATATTGTACCCAGGCTATTTTACTTGTCAAATTGATTTTCAAAATAAGATTAAGCAAGTCGATATTTACGTGATAAAAGATGCATGTGGACCGCCACTTTCAGGGAGAGATTTCTTTAATATCTTTCAATTGGATATATCTGCTTTGAATTACGTGAATGTTCCAGATGATTTACAGTTTTTATTCAGTAAATATAAACGTGTTTTTGAACCCGGATTGGGAACATTCACCAAAGGAACAATTTCAATTAAATTGAAATCAGATGAAATAATACTAACATTTTTAAGGGCTATAATCTTCCTTTCGCCATGAGGGAGAAAGTGGAACAAGAACTTGAATGATTACAGAGTTTAGGGGTAATAGAACCAGTTGATTATTCACCTTGGGCAACACCAGTGGTGCCTGTCATTAAAAAAGATGGTTCAGTAAGGCTCTGTAGAGATTTTAAGGTAACAGTTAACCCCCATATCGAAATTGATAAATATCCTTTGCCTCGCATAGAACAACTATTTCCTAGCCTTCAGGGTGGTGAACATTTCACGAAACTAGATTAAGCCAATGCTTATACCCAGATTTGTCTAGACGAAAATTCAACAAATCTTGTAATAATCACAACTCATAAAGGTTTATTTCGTTATACTCGAGCTCCTTTCGGAATAGCGAGTATTCCTTCTAAATTTCAAAAACGCTGCAAATTTTACACAAGGGTTTATTATTTTCTCAGTTTAATAACCCAATACCATTGATATCTCAAATCAATCGTATATATTATTTATAACTCATTGGTTTATCACCAAACGAAAATCAATTCCATGAAGAAATTCATGTGAAATATTTAAATTCAATAGTAACTACAAAATTATCCACGTCGAAACCAAAAGTACCTACATAACTGCTAGAGTCGTTAGAAATCAATAGGTACAACACCCGCAAAATCCTATTGAATGAACAAACAGATGTGAATAGCTCTCCACTACTGAATATTTTTCTGTAACCTAAAAACTCTGTGACAAACCCCAATTTATACCTACTCTCACTTTTACGCTTTTGTATAATTATTTAGGCACGTTCCGGACCATATTTAAACCTTGTTGTACTACATACCATCAGTCAGTAAAATGTAGATACCTGAAGAAGATTTTTAGCAACTTTCTTCGTGTTTTTTGTGATTCCCTAGTATTACTATGAGTGTTGTGAATTCCCCGCCGAAGTCCTACACACCGTTAGGATCTGGCGTCTAGGAGGTTCGAAAGTTTTCAAAATCAAACTAAACGGTTAAAAAAAACACACTTCAATTCGATTCCTAGTTGTAAAATGAATATACTAGACTAGTGCCGATACGAAATAATCGATCGTCTGAAAATATGAACAAAAACGTAAAAAACCTATTTTAAATATTTGAGCCGAGCCTCGGCGTTTTCGACCTCAAGCTTATCGCTTCCAATTCCGATCCCGACTGACTTATGTCTGGAATTTTCAAATATCCCCAAGGATAAATCTTACATGCCTAAATATGTCTATGTTTATAATAACGCACAAAACCACTTGAAGGGCGAACCGCCTTAGCTCGCTCGAAAAGTGAGACCAATGCAGGTGGCCGCACAGGGCCGTATTCCCTAATTATCTGGGGACAAATCTGTCGAGTTACGACAATGAGATGGAGTTTTTATGGCCGACTGATCATCAGAATTATCAGTCCTGTCACCGATATAATCAATGACCGTATCCATGTTGTCTGTCTCATCTAAATATATTCCCGAAATATGGTAGATAAACCTATTCACTAAGGTATCAACATATAACGAAAATTTTGCTGGAAAGAATTGAAAGAATCACTTTATAATTAAGCCTAGAGGATGTTATTCATAAAAATCTTAAATATTTTTCATTCCAAATCACATTTCCTATGAAATATTGGAGTTGAAGAGAAAATTATCTTGGTGTTGAGTTTCTTAAAAAACTACTTTACAAAGGTCAAGTCACTATGTTGTTTCTTTCGTTAAAGTCAAGTTAAATTTCCGAAAAATATTTTTTACTAATATTTTGCCAGTACGATCTTCACGATATTACTTATTAAATTGCCTGTCGGTATTACACAAATAGAAATGAAATTCAAATCAGAAAGCGTTTGCGCCTTTTGACATATAAGGGAAATAACCTCAAAATTTAAAATGGCCACAAAATTTTTCGTCAATATCTCTGCAAATAAATATGGTTTCAAAATGTTGACTAAAACCTGTACCAAATTATATTGAACTTTAATGAATAGCTTCCGAAAAAAATGTTTAGAAAAAATTCAATTTTTTTCCAATACAATTCTCACGAAATCATGCATTAAATTCACAACTAGTTATGATGCTTCAATTTGATCGCGTTAGTATTTCTTCAGAAACTTTCGGGAAAATTAACTTAAACTCTCAAATTAACAACAAATACGTAAAACAAAATTCAAGATTTTCCGCTAATATTGAATGTGTGGATGTGATTCCTACTAGGATTCAACATTGTTCTGAAAAATATCAATGAAATGAAAAAAAACTCACCCGTCCTGTGCAACTTATCTGAAAAAATTTTTTCCACAGTGCATATATCTGATAAGAGTTCACTTGATTCACAAAATATCCAATACACAAACTGAAGACCTAAAGTTATTTTCAATAACTTTTCTGTAAAAATCAAATATATCGTGAACCTCTCAAGGTTGAACTCGACTGAATAATTCTAAAAGAGAAATTTCGTTCCGTATAGTTGTCAGATACACTCAACTAAGAGGGTGTCAAATCCCAACGTCTGTTTAATGTAAAAACCTTCAATTCAAACAAGTAGTTTGCGGACCACCAGATGTTGAAACATGCGGAGTATTCTTGTCTACGGTCCCCAGTACCCTTAGTATTAGATTCTCGACAATTGATGAGATTTCCGGTTTGTTAATTGATTTGTTTGCATATATCCTCCAATTTGTTTTATCATATACATGCTCATTATCTTTTATATTCACCCCTATTTCAAAGGCTCAGTACGAAAAATGTTGGATTTCGATTGAAAACAGTAGCCGATATCCACATGTTGACGATAATTGTACTAAGCAATCCAAAATTGATGGAAACCTCCGATCGACCGAATATTTTGGAAAAATTCATTATTTTAAATAACGCTTCTTAATTCGCGTTCTGCATGTGAATGGGTTATTCAGTTACACAAGAGTATTTATTGAGATTTCAATGTTTCAAATGAATTTTTTCATGGAATCAGTTTTAGGGTTGTGAAAAACCAATGATTTATGAATAATATATAAGTTTTATTCAAGATATAATTGAGCTCCATGAAGAAATTTAATGTTTCATCCCGTAATTCGCAGGGTGATATCTATAAATAATAATTGTTATCCGAGTTTTTGTAGTTATGTTTCAGATATTAGGGGAGAAACCCCAAAAATATTTAATTTGAACTACTAACGATTATGAAATTGTCGAGAACATCGATAGGGCATTTGCACATTGTGTTTATAAAATAATTAACGAATCAGTTCGAAATTTCTCAATATATGTTGAAAATTTGGTAACAATCTTTTCATCTACTTTCAGATATATGATTCTGGATGAAAAGTTAACCGATTATTTCACTGAATTCCAATCTTAGAACCGAATGCGATGATTCATTCTCGGGATTATTGGAAATTTGCAGCATTTTTCTTTATAACTCAGAGACTACTGGTCGGATATCATCTGGGTAAACATTTTTAGGTTGAGTTATGCAACAGTAATCAACGTTGAGAATTTCACAAAAATTCGGTGGTAAGTTTCCGAGAAATAATTTTTTTTTCCCTCCAACCCCCAATTTTAAGCCCTTAGGGTACACCAATCCTGCTGAAAAGCTTGGAGGATCAATCCCGAGCGACACATGATTTTTCTACCAAGTTTCACGGATTTCGGTTTAGTACTTTCCGAGAAAAGCTCTGGACAACGGACGGCGGACGGACGGAATTTTTTTTATTCGTTCATTCAAATCTACATACTCCAAAACGTGAACTGTGAAATTTTCAGGGGGGGTTAAAATTTTTTTTTTGTTGGTCGATCACTAAGGCTTATTATTTGATTTCATCAAATAATAAACCAAAATTGATGAAATCGTTGTTACAAGGATTGGACGGTGTTGTAATTTTCATGGATGACATAGTCGTTACCGGTAAAGATAGATCCAAACATCTCGAGAGGTTGGAGAAAGTATTGAAAAGATTACAGGATGCCGGTTTCAAAATTTCAATTAATGAATGTGAGTTTTTCCAATCAAAAATTACATATATGGGGTATCAAATCGATAAAACAAGTTTGCACACTTATCAAGAGAAGATCGAGGCTATTAATAAAGCACCGGTGCCGAAAGATATATCAGAGCTCAAATCAATCCTTGGATTGGTGAACTACTACTGAATATTCGTGCCAAATCTGTCATCGATTTTACATCGTTTGTATAATTTGTTGAAGGATAAGGTACAATGGAGTTGGTCATCAAATTGCGGAAGAGCTTTCAGAAAAGTAAAAGAAATATTAACTTCAGCTGAAGTCCTAGTGCATTGACCAACAAGACAAATCACTTCATCGTTTGCGGGAATCGCGTCTTTCCGACCTTGAGAAATACAACAGACATAACCACACTTTCTTCTTCCTCAAAACTGCTGTCAAATTGACTGGAATATCAAAAATCGAAATGTAAGAACCGATTTGTCGGGATTTAGGAATCAATAGATTAAAATCAGACTAAGATTTTTCGAGGAAACCACTTGAAAAGCAAATTTCCAATACCAAAGCGAGTGTTTTCTCACATCTTAAACTCCTATAGAAGAACTCGGTTGGAGTAAATAAAAATTAGGTGAAAATGTTATGGAAAACCTGTTTGTCTTAATCGGAGAATCTTTGTAGTGACACTTATAGGTCTCTAGGAAAACCCCCCAAAATCTTCTGGGAGTTTGGGTGAGTTCTATTACATTGCAAACCTTTTTCTAATATGTGTGAATTCAATCTAATGAATGTGTAAGAAATGAAGAAACTTTAAAAATTTATAAACAAGAAATAGACTTCCTTTAAAAACTAAATTGTCTTATCTTTTCTATAACACTATCAATTATTACTCATATAAATATGTTATTCGTTGAGTTTTCAGTAACTATATTGTAGTAAGTATACCATGTTTACGTGAAGTCTGCCAAACTATTTCAGACACTGGTTTTTACATAATTTAATTCAGCAAGTTGAGTATCATTCATAATTGCCTCACTATTTTATCAATAAAGAATGTATACAACAGTAACTCATTAAAACAGGTATTTTTTTGGCGAAAACTTGTTCTTTGAAATCAATTCATCAAGCAAACAGAAACATACTATTATTGTATTAAATGGAAAATGTATAGGATACTGTGATACTTTCACATGAAATGAGATTCATTTCAATACCAAATCAAACTGTGAATAGACCAACTTTGTTCGATTCCAATCCTTGTGGTTGTGCAATCATGTACAATTTTATTAGTCATCCCATCGTTTTAATTGAATAATGGAGGTTGTAATTCTTTTACTTCAGTTGCGATTCCCTTATATTATATAAAATAAACATTATGAATGAGTCCACCTAAGTTCGATTCTAATTCTTGTTGTTGTACAATAAAAGCATATACTGAGGACTCTCATCATAAAATAGAACCTCAGAGATGACTAAACAATTGATTTTGTTGTAGAAACTGTTTGGATTATATTCTAAAATGGAACAGATACGAAATTATTCATCAAATAAATAGGACACAAATTAATTTCAACTTGTTTACATGTTTATAACCTCTTCAAGCGGCGAGAGTGACGTAATCATATTCCTGCAATCTGATTGGCACCCCAAAGCACCCCAAATGCCTGCTAAAATTCTGATTAGCTCGATCCTTCTTCAAATGGTCAGGCAGAAAATGCGGTGAAATCGATTAAAAATTCATTAAGGAACGCATTAGGTAAGAACGAATGCTCAGATATAAACAAAATACTGAACAATTTTTTGTTTGATTTTCGAAACACTAGTTTAATGTTCAATAGAAAACTCCGTACGCGTTTTGACATTTTGTTACCTAGTGATATATACGAAAATCTTGAAAAAACTGTTAAAAAGAATGAACTCAAAAAAATAGAAAACTTCAGAGGAAAAATGAATGTTAAATTTTGTAGGAATGAAAAAGTATCTGTAAGAGATTACAGAAATTCATCCAAACCAACTTGGATTGAAGCTATTATAGACAAAAGAATAGGAAAATCAACTTATTTGGTTATCATTCCTGAATTGGAAAATGTAACATGGAAACGTCATCTGGATCAAATCATTCCGATGTCTTCGGACGCTTTGGCACTTCCGGTGGAGGATAATAGCGAATTGATTGATCCGGGTGAAGTTTCTCGTGAAAATAATGATTTGAGACAGGATGTATCTGAGAATACAGGTGAAGAGTTATTTTCGGAGTACGAAAGTAATGTTAAAACTAGGCCGAAACGTAATATTAAACCTGTAGAACGTTTAGTTTATGTTTAGAACTTATTTTCTGGCAAAATACTATAAATAGAAATGTATAACATAATATTTTGTAATTTATAGTAGGGTATGTTTGTTTAGGATTCTATGAAATGATAAATTCATATTTGTTTATTTTTAAGCAGGGAAGTATTGGTATATATAAGCATTTACGTATTCAACGTTTTCAGGTTACAAACTCCTGCGCAGATAAGAACATATGTACCTTTGATAGATATGCGGCACATCAACTAATCAATATTAACCTGTGTAATTTGAATAGGAAATAAACCATACTAAAAGTAAAAGTTGAGTTCTCATTCAATCATATTAGTGAAACCTCAAAGATCAATTATTATTAGTGGAATACACCTCAGTTTTCTCATTGCAAATTGGAATTTTCGATGGTGGTTAGAGTTTTTCGGTAGTTTAACGGATACGATATTTGATTTCAATGATAAAAAAATTCTTGCAAGAGGTTGGTTCCTTCTTCTTGCGTTATTGAGGAAAGAACATTTCACATGGCTAGGTAATTTCCCTCTAGGGAAAAGTAGCAACTTCCTGTTTGACCTAAGGAATGGACATAATCATAGTTGACCACTAACTGTTCATGAATGAGTTTAGCCATATTGTTCAGGGGCCTTTTCTGCTCCTGATTGAAGAAATGCAATAATTTATCCGAATTATAGCGATAATTTGCCCTCAAACAAGCTCGCGCAAAAATTAAAACCAAAGTTTAAGTTTAAGTTCTTCTACCCTTTGAAGTTATAACAATATATGCTAAAATGGCATATAACAATTATCTACTTCCAGAAAAGAATTGGAGATGGAGCTCAAGTTCGATTGGAACATTCTGTTTGGCAAATCATAAAATACTCCTTCAAAATGTTATTCATATATTAATAATGCGAAAAAATAGCAAAATCTCAGTAGAAAAAATTGATCGAGTGAAGGATAATCTGGGTGTAGTTTGCAACCACCAAATAGCTGAAAGAGAACTCTTGAAAATGTAAAAGAAATTTTGATGAATAGAAATAGGCCTCGCGAATTTCGGGATTCAAGCTATTAATTAAGGACCGTCTCTTAAAAATTTGTTTGATGATAATCTACAGGTCTCCCTGTATTCGCTGAACGGTGAAATTAAACGTTAATTTTCTAGTGGAATACCAAAAAAAAATTTAATCAACTTTTTTTTTTGACGTTGTTTCGTTTGTAATTCCAGATATCAACTCTGTCTATTACAAATCATTGAATAATCTCAAAATTGTCGATTTAGGCAGAAGTTTCACGTTGTTTTTCAAGCTTCTGTACTGTAACCCTAATTATACTGCATCTTGTTTCATGAAGTTGAGCCCGCAAATTCTCTCTGCTTTAATAGTATCTAGACAGAAAAATAATCTACGTAATTTTCTAACCATAGAAAACTTTCATGGAAGAGAATATTTGTACTCAAGGTAATCTTCGAACAAGTATCAAGTATGTAGAGACCCCTTGGCGTTTTCCAAGGCGAGTGGTTCTGATGATCAGTAATTACCAGCAGTGCTGCACTAAATGAATTCCTTTGACAGCATTTTTTCAGTATTTAGGCTCTGGTTGAAAGATTTTTTCCTTACGTTGATGTTAGTTCATATTATTGAACTAGTGTTCTTTATTCTCCATGAACCATTTCTTTCTTTGTTTGATGTAGGAACTTACCTTCTTTTGGGAAGTACAACATGAACCGAATGATAGTGTTGTTGAAACTGCAGAATCGAGGATTCAGCAACCTTAAACGATAAATGGATGAACGTCACAAAGCACAAAGTTTCTGCACTCGACGTTTAGGGTTTTCAAGGTGCTCCGTAGATGGAGCTTGAAAATTTTCATACTCAAGGCACTCATCCAACCGATACTAGGTATCTAAAGCCCTCACACATTTCCTGTTAAGCCAGAAGTCACCGTTAACCTCAGTCCATGGAAACCAATTCGGAGTATCAGTGTCCAAAATTTCAATCTCATATCTCATCATCTAATATACCAAATGTCGATCATATTCATACCCGTATTTCTTTTTTGTAAGGAATATAGTATGGTTTTAATCTGGACGCCCAGCATCGTTGGTCGGACCAGTACTTGCATGAACATTTCCTAACAATCTTCTAGAAAAACGCCCTTTGCATTCAAGAACAAGAATACATTTATATTGTTTCTGTACAACATACGATAACGGTCTTCTACTTCTTGATTAACTTTGAGATTGTGCCTCGAAATCCAGTTTTATTCGTTGCAGAAGTTAACCGTATCTAAAACTGTTTTAACGATTCCGATCACATCTCTAGGAAGTCATTTCTCGCATTTGTACTGAAAAATGTTGATTGCCATAAGCGAGCAAACGTTGTACGTCTATTATGTGCCATAATTCTTAGAATTCCATAGAAATTGACGTTTATATTCTCAATATGGATTCTTTTCTTTCGTCAACTGTCTGCGATGATTACATCCAGCTGTATCTGATGATCGATTGTACAATTATTATGACTGGTCAAATAAGACGAAACAATGTGATTATTCGTTCGAAAATTTGAGGAGAGTGAATTGAGGAGCCTGTGCTCAATCACTTTTAACGAAAATCAATGAATATGTATCAAGCAACGTCAGATTTTTATATGAAATAGACAGTGATGATATAATTCTCGAGAAAGTTTCGCATGAAACTCCAAGTTCAAACAATATGCATTTGATCTAAACTTAGCCAGACCTATATTTTTGGTGATTGGAGAACTGGCACTGTAGATTTGATAATTGAAGGCTTCGTGTGAAGTTAGATTTATCATCAAAAATACAGATTTTTTCGTCACACCTTCACATAATATTTTCAATATTATTATCTCACGATATACTTTGATTGTCTTCAACGTACAACGCCTTGGATGACAAAGTTAATTATTTGATCAACTGGCATACAATGATTGAAGTTAAAAAAATCTAGAAAAGCACTGCTTTGAAGCAGCTTTTGCGCGCATGTTCAATGTAGATGATCGCTTCGGCAACGAATTTGCACATGCGCACAAAAGCTGCTTCAAGGCAGTGCTTTTCTAGATTTTTTTTCGATAAATTACTGGATTTCTATTCGATTTAATCTATATTTTTCCAATATTTCCAAGAATACACTTGAGATCGAATTGAAATCCAGTACTTTATCGAAAAATGACAGTTTGGAAGTTCATACAGAATTTAATGAGGATAATAGTTGAGTTCCGATATTCCTGGCCAGTACTGGCCAGTATCAGTAATTTCGGAACGCTTCGTACTGATACGAACAGTTACCAAAGCAGTGCCAGTAAAATCAACTGTCAAAATTTACTCGCCAGTACTGACCAGAAATATCGGAACTCAACTAATATGATGAGAAGATCACAGAATATTGAATATTTGAATGAAAATTTTATTTTGATCGTTCTAATGACACGATTATCACGAAATTTTGCACAATGCTGTCCATCAACATCTTCGAACTAGCTGCGAAGTTTCATTACGATTGAGTCAGTATTTCTTGAGTTATACCGAAAAAAAACAACGAGATCGAGAAGAAAACCAGGAAATTTCACATATTTTTTCCCAATATCTCCAAAACTAATAGCCGTTTCGAAATGAAATTTGAAACACTGCGGTGGAATATGAAGTCCAAGGTATAACTGAAATTTTTCTTGAATGTGAACAATAGTTTCGAAATAAAAAAATCGCTGAAAGTTGCGCGTTGTTATGTCCCAACTAACTGCCAAGTAACTAACTGCCAAGTTTCAATCCAATCTCTTAAGTAGTTTTTGAAATATGAGGGAATTAACCTCAAAATTTCAAATGGCCATTACTCCGAAACTATTCGGCCGATTTGTCTCATTAACGAACTCAACCTTCGTATTTTGAAATGCAACCCCAACAGAACGATAGCACGCTGTTCCTCTAGAAGATGCGCGCAAAAACTTGAAAAAACGGTAACAGTTAGATTGCGAAAACGAAATCCCAGATTATTTATATCTTTTCAATGTGTTCGTAGAAATTTTACGGGATGTTTCACGATGAAATTGTTTCAATGTACTAAAATTTCTGAGATTTTCCGTGGAAAAATGTTCTCATATCTCGAACTCAACTTCTTTTACTTGTCTACAGTAAAAAAAATTTCACACGGAGTTGTTGGAATCCTTCAAGGTTGAACAAACCTTCATTCTGAACACTTGTGTGAAAACAGAATAAGAAATATTCATTGGTTTCCATTTTCTAGAATTCCGAAGTTTCCGCTCGGAGTTTATTAAATAATTTTTATTTAAAAATGAATGGCCTCGACTAAGCCAAAATTGTGCTGATGGGCCTCCAGAAGGACGTGGATAGAAGTATTAATTTATCAACAAAAATATTGTTTTGGCGGGAATCGACTCGCCCCACTTTCGGACAGGCATTTTGATCATATGAATGTCTGTTGCCAAGCAACGGTTAGTTAATCGAATTCGACCCCGAATGGCCGAATGTGGAGATAGTTTGATTTTCACCAGAGTTTTTTGATGAATTCATATTTCTATTCAGGTCATTCTGAAGGCCCATCAGCACAATTTTGGCCTCCGCAAGTTCAGTAGATGACTAGGTAAATTCTTAAGTTAACAGATATCCTAATCAAATTCATGTTTCTATCGCTTCTGGAAATCGGGAAAGGGTTTTTACCGAACTACTGTTTCGTCGAAATTTTGCAATTTTTCCTGATTAAGATCCGTACCGTTGGAAAAATATCCCCAATATTTCGCATCATGGTAGAGGTATTGAAGAGCTATGAAAATATGCAAAAATATAAGGGGTGTTCTATTCAAAAAATCACTCATTTGTTGAATAATTTTATTTGGGAACATCCTGTATATCAGAAAATAATTTCCTGAGATGCAGAATTGAAAGTACAAAGGGAATACTTTTCAACTAAATTCCTAAAACGCCTGGTTTGGCAGCTATGGAAGCCTAACGCACTATTGCAGGACCCTGTATATTACAGATAAAAATATATCCGTATTCATCGAGGTTTTTCATGAAATATTCACCCCTGATTCAAATTGAATTATTTTTATTACAGATGATAGTGAGAGTTTTCGGCGATGGACCTCCGACAGATGTTCCAGTGACCCCTGAAACAACTTCTTTCGATGTGATAGAATGTTGCAGGGACCCTGGAGATGAAAAATGTAATCTTATAGCTGTGTGTCCAGACCATGGCGGTGAGTTGAGAGAAGTAGTGGGAAATATTGAATTTGACATTCATGTACACAGGCATAAGTTTCAAAATTTAATTCAGAGGTGTCTGCACAGGCTTTTCCAAGACGATTGGAAATATTTAATAGAATAGAATTTTAATGGATATGATATTTTCCAATGAAAAAGATGCCATCCCTGTTCTTTAAACACTTATATGGGGGCACAGAGTTTTTGCTGAGGTTTATACAGGGTGAGTCTTTAAGTTGTACATTAATTTCAACCATAGATTCCTCTCATCAAATAAAACACTTTTTTCTCTTACCATTTTTCCAGATTCAGATCAGGTAAAAAGTTATAAGCATTTAAACATTTCTCAATGTGCTAATACACCCTGCACTTTGTTTTCAAGTTCAACACAGATATTCCTTACGGTGAGCTTTTTTGGAGATTAACCAATCCTAGGTTTGAAATTCAAAGAAACAAGATTGAGAAAACTCATTTACTCACTTAATACTCATGATTTGGTGATTTTTGCGATATTATCGCAAGGAAAATATTCACTACACTGGACTCGAAACACTGATCTTCAACTTGATGTTCATGCAATATCCAATTTCATTCAACTATAAGATAATACACAACTCCATCCTCACCCATTCCCATATTGAAAACTCCAAAGAATTATACTTTTTCACGAAATTCAATAATGAGTTATATGAACTCATCCTAACCTAAAAACATTCTTTAGAATGTCTAGTCCACAGACAGGGACTATGTCTGTGGTCTGGTCATGAAATAATATGAAAATAGATGAATATTTCGGTGTACTCTATGGTCTGGATAAAAGTGAACCCAGCTTAATTAAGTTCCTGCACTAGATCAGGGGCGGATCCATAAATATAAGGTAATTTTTCGAATTTTTATCCGATTTTATAATATTCAACGTTGAATATCTGCAGAACGGTGCGTTTAAGGAGAAATTATAAAGAATAATCAAGTATTTTGAAATGTTTGGAGATTCTCATAATGACATGAGATGAACTCTATCTGTATTCTTCATGCCGATTTAGTATACTTTTATGAATCAGCGGATCCGTAACCCAAAAATTGTTCGGAGTAGGATGAAAGTGATAACTGAAAAATGATGTGTGATAGTTGTAGCAAACTTCACACCAAAATTCATCGCATTCGGAGTTACCATATCAAAGCTACAAAAAAAAATCTGATTTTTTTTTGGAAATTTAAACAGCCTGTATCTTTTTGCTGGAGTCGAATCTGGAAAAATGATAAATGAAAAGGGTGTCTCATTTGATTAGAGGAATCTATGGTTAAAATTAATGTACAAGTTGAAGACTCACCCAGTACATGTGGTGAGTTAAAATGTAGAATGCATAAATAGGTGAAATACAACTTACGGTTCTATGAATATCCATTTGAATTTAAATTTTCGATAATTTTAATGCACCCAACTTGTTGTTAAGTGAATAAATAATTTTAGAAGCTTGCAAATTCCTCACAAAATTATGATGACAGATCGAAAAATTGTTTCATCCATGCGTTTGAACATGAAAATGCTAATTTTTATGCAGTCTTAATCATCAGGTGCATTCCAGGACAAGAAATCCTGAATTTTCAATATTTCGTTACTCAATTGAAACTGCTTTTGCATATCGATAATCCACTTTCCACATGACTCATGAAAGTGTGGTATCAAAATCTTTACTCTGACTTGAAAAAATCAATATCTTTCGATCACGTTAGTCACTCAAGCTTTCAAAAATCTCTCAAGAACTTAAGGAAACAAGGGAGTTATCGTTCCGCTGAAATGTCAATAATTTTCCGATTTTGGGCCAAAAATGATCTGGAATAATTTGGTTGAATTCACTGGCCGTGGTCAAATTCTATTTTGTCCTACCGGTAATCCATTCGAACGTTCGTTTGTGCTCTTACTTGCGTAGGAGGGATTTTGGAATTCTCAGGAAGCATTGGATCTTTCACATCTTCTGAGTCTTTTGATGAGGAAAATGTGCCAAATGGCTGAGAATTCATAGTTATCTGTAATCGTGTTTTCTCAATAACTCGAAAAAATATCGATCCTATATCGAATTTCATCTCGATTTTCAATGATATAGAAAATTTAGAACAGTTGAGCACAATAATTGAAAGAATATGTTCAACATCTCGAATAAAACCGGCCATAAGGCTGACCTTAGAAACAATCATTTTCAAATTAAATTACTCAGAGGTTCGATATTTGTGTATAGCAGGTTTGGGACTCAAATGCCAAGGTAGAATCTACAGTGTCTGATGATGAACTTCAAATAAGTTCGAAACTGCGCGGTTACACAATGTAATCCTTGAATTGTAATATCCAATGGGTAGTAAAAACATAGAAATCACAAAACTTGTTTTAATTATGATTCAAATCAAGTACCAAATAGTAACGGCTGAAACATTTCAATATTTACGAATAAAGTTTCTTTCATCGATTAGAGCTTATTTTGGGAGGATTCCGCAACAATTTTTTTCAACAAATAATTCAATCCTGCATCCCGCAAGGGCGTTTTCAATGGAAACATAATTTTAATTAATTTTTAATAGTTCTGAAGGAAACAACTTCAAAACTGCAAGTGACCAAAATTTCAAAATCGTTGAACTGATTTAGCCCATAACAGAGCTTCACCGCTAGCTTTTTCCATTCTCAAGTTATCGAAGCAACAGCCAGCTTATAGGACACAATCGATGTTGACATCAAATTGTTCATCAGTGAGCTCAATAACCTAGTCGTTTAAGAACAATTTTGGGAAGAAAATCTAAAATTAAAGAAATTTGGGCAAAACAATAGCACGCTGTCAGCTAACATACGCGCAAAAACCAGTCTTACGACCGGTTTCACAAATCTTTGATTACCCGATCAAGGGCTTGATTGTCAGTTAATAGTAATTTCTGTGCTCGATTTCAGTTCATTTTTAACCCAACCATCGAATGCAAACCTTAATCAACGAGTTGATCGGAAGTCAAAAGTTTTGTGAAACCGACGGTTAATCTAAAAGCTTTTGAATCTTTCGAATCCAATATGAAGATAACAAATACTCGAATTCCTCATTAGCAAGTGAAATTTGTAGTTGTACTACTATTTCAAGCTGTATTACCAAACTTCGTGTCTCTAATCGCTAGTTCATTATTTTCGTCGAAGGTGAAAGAACGATTCTTTAGTTTTGGACTCACGCAATTGTTTTCCGTGCTTTATTCTCACGCTCGAATACCATGCAATAACGTCAGTGGCATTTTTGAGGCGAGCGAGGTGTCCAGGAGGTGGCTCCATTTAATTGGATAATTCCGACGTTTTTGAGGAAATCGCGAGCAATCTTGCGCTGTGTCTGTGTAATTAAACTGACGTTGAAGTCAGCAAAAAAACGTTCACTTCGGGTTTCGAATGGTTCTGTGTAGTTGAAATCTGCAATGCGACATCATGAGTTATCATTGCTTGCATCATTATGAATCGATTAAAGGTTATTTTGAGAGGCATCATTTCGTGGGTTTCTTCAGTACCAATATCCGAAATAGAACTATTAAAATTCGAATAAATTTGTCTTTTATGGAAAACGCCCTTGCGGATTGCAGGATTGAACTATTTGTCAAGGGCAGTGTAAAGGAAAACAGGTTGCCTAATGAACAATAACGGAATAATAAAGGGTTTTTCAACAAGAACTTTGTTTTTCAATGTGGTAACACCGGCACCACATGACAGTTTTGACATTTAGTTTTTTGACGTATTCGCAGTATATGCTTTGGCAATTGTTACAATGAATTCAATTTCGCTCGAAAATCGCATTAAAATAATTCAAATCCCCTATGAAAATGGTCGTTCTGTTAAAGTTACATTTCGTAAAATTCGTGATATTTTCGGACAACATAAACGTCCCTCTGAGAGCGCTGAATTTTGGCCTATAATTGATGACATGGATGTCACTGAAATGTGGTTACAACAAGACGGTGCCACATGTCACACAGCCAATGAAACGATCAATTTATTGCAAACCAAATTTCCCGATCGCATAATTTCGCGAAATTCAGCTGTTAAGTGGCCGGCCAGATCGTGTGATTTAACACTACTGGATTATTTTTTGTGGGGCTATGTTAAAGACAGAGTTTATACGGAGCCAATCGAATCGATTGCAGCCTTAAAACTCAAAACCCGTGATGTCATTAACGAAATAGACCCTCCATCTTGCCAAAAAGTGATTAAAAATTTTGATGAAAGAATCAACGTCTGTCAGCGTGGTCGTGGTGGACATTTGTCAGATATCATTTTTCATTCATGATTGCCGAACTTTTTTCTTTGTAATACAATAAAATTTTTATTCATTTTCCACTAAATTCTTTGCTTTATTTTGTTTTCAAAAACAAAGTTCTTGTTGAAAAATCCTTTACAAACGATAAGCAAAGCGATCTGTAACGTTTCAGAGTACAAGTCTGACTCTTTCATCAGACAGATGAAAAAATTTGCAATATTATCTTTGATTTTTCGTTTGGTGAGATTTTTGTCAAATTGATTTTTTTTCTCACAAAACGAAAAATCAAAAGATAATAATTCTGTAAATCTTTTCGTTCGTGTCAGTTGGGTCAGATTTGTACTCTAAAACGTAACAATTCGCTCAATTTATCGTTTTGTATTGTTTCGTTATTGTTCATCAGGCAACCAATCTCCTCAGAAACTACCCTCGATAAATAGTCCAATCCTGCAATCCGCGTTTTTCATGAAAGAACAATTTCATTTAATTTTTAATAGTTCTGTTTCAGATATTGGGAGTTAAGCCCAGGAAAACCTACAAAACTCATTGTGAATGTTCCACTTTGGGTCAATAGTTCAATAAATGAGTTTGAAATGATCTGCAGTCAAGTTGACAGAAACCAATTTCATATAATATGTTCCTAACTTTGGTGTAGTTGAAATATGAAAATCATTGAATAAAACATGGATGTCGATAGAGAGGGTGTAGGGGTAATTTATCTCCCCTCCTCAACGTAAGAGCCAAAGGTCTCAACTGTAGAATAGGTTGAATAATCTTTCCATTATCTTTAATCTTTGTTACAAAAATAGCGTGAAGACTAAAATAAAATGATCAATTTTTTTCGTTCCATCGTTAGTATTCTTTAGGAATGACAAGCAAAGTTTTTTAGAAGAACTTGATATTTCATATAATCCTGAGATTTCATATTATATGTTCCGCTGTTTCAACAGAATTTTGTTGAGATCAGTAAACTCGAAGAAAAACTCACTATATGTGAGTGAAATCAGACAGTAAGCTCCATATTTCACAGCAGTGTATAAAATTTCAGTTGGATACGATTATAATTTCTTGAGAAATAGGGAAATAATATATAAAATTTCGAGAATTGAGCTGAGGAGACATAAGTCTTACTCAGGAAAATCTCAAATGTGTTTGTAATGTCCAAATGGTAAACTAATTCGAGCAGGTTAACTGGACAGAATATGATATCTGGTACGGCAGGTATTGTATTCAAAAAAGTCTGCAAAACCAAGCACTTTAATATTTTTCGACTGTGTATTAGATTTCAAGCCAATCGGATTATTTTTCGAAATTTTAGGAATATAAAATTCCGACAAGATATCTGCGGTATATTCACGGATTTCAAGCAAAGTTCATGCAGATTTTCGCTTCGACATTGAAAACACGCGTAAAGTCTCCTTAATTCACAAGTCCTTTCTTTTCGTTCTTTTCACGCTCTTGTTCTAGAGATCATCATAACATAATTTTTCCTAATATTTCCGGAAATAAACATCAGATCAAATTCAAGTTTACAAAACTGTTGTGGAAGACTAATTCAAGGTCTTGGCCGATTTTCATCGAAATTTGGTCAATATATTCTGAAAAAATATGGATAATTCTATAAAAACCATTTTTAAAATTTTTTTTTAACGTTTGAATATGCACGAAACTTCGCGGTAAGTTGTGCGTTGATATTCTTCAAATAATTAAAATGTTTCGATGTGATCGATTTTGTACTCCTGGAGATAATGAGGTAAGGAAGTAACCTCAAAACATCCAACAACGAAGTTCGACATATTTTTTCCATATATCTCAAAAGTGAATATCTTATCGAATTGAAATTTGAAACATTGTTGTTGAGTACTGAATCAACATTCTACGAGGAAAAAAAAATTTTCAACAAAACATTTTCGAATAAACAATTTTTAAAAATTTTCTTACAACCGAATCCATACGAAATTCCGCAATAAGTTTCGTGTTGGTATTCTTCATGTGATAACGAAGTTTTAATATGATCGCATCTTTACTGATTGGGGAATTGAGGTTCTAACGTCAAAATATCGAAGAACAACGAAATTTGACATACTATTCTCCATATATCTCCGAAACTAAATATTGTATCCAATTGAAATTTTGAAACCTTGGTGTTAACACCAAGCTTGTATCAGTAAAGATGCGATCATATCAAAACTTCGTTATCACATGAAGAAAACCAACACGAAGCTTATTGCAGAATCTCGTATGGATTCAGTTGTAAGAAAATTTTTAAAAATTGTTTATTCGAAAATGTTTTGTTGAAAAATTTTTTTTCCTCGTAGAATGTTGATTCAATATTTCAATTGAAATACTACTGATCTCAAGTCAGTGCCAAAATCCTCCGAAATCTGATCAACACTTGCCGAGAAACAAAATTCACAACAAAAATTTCAAATATTTTCGAATAATATTTAACATTTTATAACTTTCAGATCAACACATAATTTTGCACCTAGTTGCTCGTTGGGATTCTTCAATTGATAACGAATTTTTGATCGGATTACATCTGTTTTTCTTGAGATATTGCGGAAATAACGTTGAAATTCCAAATAACAACGAAATTTGGCATCTATTTTTCCTCATTCCATCTCCGGAGGAAAATAGCATATCGAATTTCATTTTGGAATTCTGTTGTTCAATACTGACTCAAAGGTTTCGACCGAAATTCTTTGAAATCTGATCAATATTTCCTGAGAAAAAAATTCGAAAAATATTCGAATAAAAATTGATATTCAATTTTCTAAGAACTGGATCCACACGAAATTTGGCACTGAGTTACGCGTTTGTACTCCAAAAAAGATCACAGAGTTCCAATTTGATTGAATCAGTAATTCATGAGATATCGAGGAATTAACCTCAGAATTTCAAATGAGCCTATCTCCGTAACCGTTTGACCGATTTCACCAATGAACGAACTCCACCGAGATATTTGGACTACAAACCTAGTCTTGGAATTTCAAGTTACTAGGTCATATTCTTCGAAAGAAAGAGCACATACAGACAGACGGCTGAAAGGCCGGACGGACAGATTTGAATTTGACCGCGGATTCTACTTCAGGGAGTAGAAAAAATGTCATTATTGTCCAAAAATTATATGATTTGATCTCTCGTCAATTGTGCTCGTAATTTACCCTGGTTTCTCTCAAACCAATAATAGAGTTTCAATTGTTATGTTCTCACTTAACTCAGTGCCCAGAAATATCCAATTCTCTGTGAAATGTTCCACCAAACATGTACACATTCCAGCAAAAATGTTCCCACGGCTGTATTTGAAGACAACTGTTAAAAAAAGTTAATTGATTACGTGAAGTTTTCCCAGCAATCGTCACATTATTATTTTTATTTCTCGCTTGAAAATACTATCATTGAGATGGGAAATATTGTATCTAATAGTAATTAATCATTTATTTTATTTGTTTCGGACTTTTATAGATATTGTATTGCTGCAATACAATCATGATATCCACGTTCAATTCGAAAATAATCGCAAACTTAAGATATTAATCTATTTCTGACGAAACCTACGTAGTATAGTATAAAAAAAGTGAAAATCTGACGACTAATTTTTGAGAAAATCGCTCATTTGATAAGTGTTAGAATATCTAAATCATTGTGGGAACCTGGAGGTGCGTTCGATATCCTCATTTAATTCATGGAAGATTTTCCGACCTTTTCGATTTATAAAAGATTCATGTAGATCGGTTCTGTATTTTTCAAAGAAAATTGGCCATTGAAACAGTGTTAGAGATTACAGTTTTTCCGATATTGCTTCCTCTTTTCACGTATGTTATAATTTCATGGTGCTATAGTGCTATCAATTATCCTTCACTCTCAATTAAAGAACTGAATATTATCAGAAAATGCTATTTGCACAGAGTAAGCCTACTCCCCAGTCTAGTTCTACAGAATATCACAAATTTTTGCGCGCCTATATGTTCTAGGGAAACAGCGTTCCATCGTTTTGTCCAAATGTTTGTATTTTTCGAATTTTAAGCAAAACATGGTCTCAAACGACTAGGTTGGACTCAATGATGACGAATTCGGTGTCAAAATCGATTCTATCGGACCGGCCGGCCGTCTGCATGCACGATTACAAGCGTATGGAGAACTCTACCGACCTGAAACTTTCACTTTTCACTTTTAATCTTAGCAGTTAGTTGTAGTGTAACGATGTGCGAAATTTCGTTGAGATTGTGCTGTCTGTAACCCAAAAAAAATTCTTTTTCAAAATTTTTTTCGAAAAACTGTTTTTCGAAAACTGTTCATCATACTCGCAGAAAAATTTCCTGCTCACACTCTGAACTCCATATTTCACAGCGGTGTATCAAATTTCAGTTTGATATGATGTCAGACGTCGTGGTTTTTTTCTCGGTATCGTTGTTTTTTCACAGAATAACTCAAAAAAAGCTCTGACATGAAGTCAGCAGGTTTGGCTCGCATGTTCAAATACGTTGCCAAAGCGGTCATCTCCTTTGAACATCCGCGCAAAAGCTGCTGACTAAACGTTGGTGCTTTTCTAGGTTTTCATTCTATATTATGGTAATCGAACTGAAAAAAGGTATCCGCACGAATTCATTTTTCAGTTCATAGAAGAAGTGTATTTCGTATTCCAGAGTTTTGTATCCTTGAGTTCATATATATAGGAAATAATTGGAAACTCAGATCCAATTAATTGTCCGGTTTAATATTCTTGTGACAAATTTCTATAATAACCATCAAAAGATATAAATGATAACTCACCATTTACATTAGTCCGAAATATTTTCCGAAGTAACAAATTGATACATGCAAAATTTATGCACCAAATTTTCATAGAAAATTTTTGATGAGATCAAAACTAACCAATAAAATCCATGAGTAATATTAACCGTTCTTACCGTTGTTCTGGCTTCGAAATTACTTCTTATGTCTTCTAACAATAAATCCTATTTAGCTCCTCTGAAAGACACATATTTCATGCACATCGGTAGATGTTCGAAAGTTGGTGTACCCCTCTTGTATAAATAAGAATCCAAAATAGTAGTGGTCAACTTATCGTAAACCTAGGGAGATCCATGATCTCAAATATCCAATTGATTTTTGGAGGAAAAGTTTCATCAGATTATGGCCTAATTCATTTCATGCAGTGAAAATAATTGTATGGACTTGACCAAGATGCATAGAATAAATCAGGTGTCGACAATTTCCTACCATTACCCACTAAAATTTTGGGTCCAAAACGCGGTCCTAGAATTATCAATTATTGTCCTACTCTCTGTAAACGATGATGGCGCTAAGGTCGCTTAGTCAAGTCCGTACAATTCATTCCGCTGAATAAAAATGAATTGAGCTATAATCTGATGGAACTATTTCCCAAAAAATTAATCAGATATTTGAAATTATGGATTCTTACTAATATACCGGGTGACCCATTTTAACTTAGGCAGCCAAATAACTCGAAAAATAAGCACACTACGAAAAAATGTTCAGAATCAAAATTTCGTCATTTCGAGGGGGACGTACAATGACGTTAAAATGAGACCCCCCACCCTTCCCCCTGGGCGGTGAGGGGGGGGCAAGTTTGAAATCTTAAATAGGAACCCCTATTTTTTATTGCATATTCGGAATCTTTGGCTAAAAACACATACAATTTGTCTGAAACATTTTTCTCGATTCATTATAGATGGCGCTGTAATCGACGAAATTCAATTTCTTCGATTTCTCTTACTGAGAACCCATGCTTACGATTCTGCAATAAATTAACAATAAAAATACCACGTTTTCATTGTTACAAGTGTTTATGTATTTTTTTAACATTTGTACTCTGATAAAATTTTGGTAAAATGGCAAATTATACGCCTACAGAAGTAGTCGATATGCAGTTTCTTGAGAAGTAATTAATGAGTAATAAAAAATAATGAGAAGTTTGTTTTAAGACTAATTTCGAGTATTAACAATGAAAACGTGGTATTTTTATTGTTAATTTATTGCAGAATCGTAAGCATGGGTTCTCAGTAAGAGAAATCGAAGGAATTGAATTTCGTCGATTACAGCGCCATCTATCATGAATCGAGAAAAATGTTTCAGACAAATTGTATGTGTTTTTAGCCAAAGATTCCGAATATGCAATAAAAAATAGGGGTTCCTATTTAAGATTTCAAACTTGCCCCCCCTCACCGCCTAGGGGGAAGGGTGGGGGGGCTCATTTTAACGTCATTGTACGTCCCCCTCGAAATGACGAAATTTTTATTCTAAACATTTTTTCGTAGTGTGCTTATTTTTCGAGTTATTTGGCTGCCTAAGTTAAAATGGGTCACCCTGTATAAGAGAAGTTTAACAAATGTGAAACATGTACTCATTGATATTATGAAATATGTATGAAGGAATAAAGAGCAATATGAGGTTTATTTTAACAACACTTTCAGGGATGGATACAAGAAGTCATTTCGAAGCAATAACAACGGTGAAAACAGAACGGTAGATTGATATTACTAATGGATATAATTGGATAGTTTGGATTTCCTTTCAGGAAAATATGGTTTATAAACTTTTTTTGTACCTATTAATAAATATTCAATTCAAAAAGTTGTGAATTTTGTTACATACTTCTAAAAATATTTCGAGGAAATGTTCATGTTTATGATTATTGGAATTGATATATGAATTTTCACTTTGCTGTTCATGTTCATACGAATTTATCAGACGAATTTGAAACCAGACAAATTAATTGTAGTATCTATAGTTCCAAATGATTTCTTGTGGTATTCTTGATAACGCAACTCTGGAAGACTTCCTTTCCATAAACTAAATATTGAGATAATATAAATACCTCTTGTAATAAACAGGTGTTCAAAGATATCTAAGACGAAGAAAACCTTTATATACTACCTGGCACAGATACTGCAACGCCCAGAAGGAGCTGTTTGAATTTTAATTTTTTTTTGGTGAAACATAGATAGTATAGCAAAGAGTAAATAATTTAAACTTGGAGAAAGAAATCGTGAAGGTTTTTTCTTGTAAACATTTTTTGTTACTTAAATATTGTAGACGTTGTTTGCAAATGTTTACGCTTTTGTTCTGGGGAACAGCGCGTTATCATTTCGTCACGATGTCTGTAATTTTCGAATTTTGAGCCAGGTTAGGCTAAGATCCTGAATATGTCGATTGAGTTCGTTAATGGGCCAAATCTGCCAGATAGTTTTTGTGCTACAGCCATTTGAAATTGGGATTCATCAATAACTAGAAAACTATTTATCTGATCGAAATAAAACTTGATTGGTAGATGAACAGTAGCAATATGAGGAATTCCCCATAGAAAAATTTTAAAAAAAAACTTTTTCTTGAAAATTTTCATATTTCACTTTCGTGGGAACTTCATTGCTAAAATGTACGAACCATTCAGTATCATTGACTACATCCTTACAATGCAAAATCAACATGTCGTCAAAAATCGTCATGTGCAGGAAGTGGTGGGGGGATTTTTCCATGAACTGGCAAAAAAAATTTTCCGTTCTTATTCATCTACGTTGAGCGTTCTTCATTCAGTCAAATTTCTATCAAAATATACGATTCAGAAATATTTTATTTTAATTAGCGAAAAAGTCTGACACCATGCGCTTAAATGTATATATGATATAATCACCTGCCGTGAAAATGCGTTTACAATTTTGTTCATTTACATTTTGCTCGAAAACTGTTAGGAATATCGAAAAATGTGTCATATAAAAGGTGTTAACAGATAACAATAGATTCAGATAGATTTTTAAACATTTCAATAGGACCAATATTTCTCCCAAAAAATAAGAAAATGTGCTGTTGAATCCCCTTTGCCGGGGTTGAACGAGAAGATGCGGGTATGGTGCACTCTCGCGTGTAAACGGGTCTTAGAGCAGAAATGAGCGACCTTATGCATCGAAGCGTTCATAAGGTTCATAAGATTGCGAAGAAATAAACAAATACATGCAAACTCATTGGGATAGTCGATCAAAGGACATTCTGGGAGGATTTCGAATTCTATATTTCAGATTTCGCATTTGGATTCTAAATTTACAACTGAGATTATTGGTCCTCGGCGTAAACAAATTTCGTGAATTGTCAATTCCAACTGAGCAGATATTTTTCATTTCCATCATGGTATTCGAACTGGCAAGCAAGAATGTCTCTGGAGAACATCGTATAGTCAGGAAAACCTAGAAAAGCACTGACTTGAGGTCAGGAGCTTTTAAGCGCTTGTTTCGTTGACAAAGCGGTCATCTATACATCTATACTAACTTCAGGGTGGCATTTTTCATTGAAGAGCAATTCGATCTGTTCTGGAAATATGGGGAAACTGAAATTTTGAAAGGGTTCATCTGCAGAATCATTCGATAGTTTTAACTAATTCGCCAATTCGGCCTGCGTAATTAAACTCCAAACTTACTTTACGATTATCAAGCTACAGAGTAAATTCTTATTAGAAGTTATTTTGTTCACTATCAGTGGTTAGGCCGGCCGTAAACACATCAACTTTAGGAAGAATCGACATAGGGAATATATTTGTAGAGTAGGTTTTCAGTTTGATTAAGAAGGTCAAATGCTTAAATGGGCTAAATTCGCCAATTATTCTTTAGATAGTTATACCCATTCAACATTTTGGATCGAATTGCAATCTAGTAATTGATCGAAAATTATATTTTGAGGTTCATGCAGAATTTCGTGAGGACCACATTGAGAAAACATCTGTGTTTGGCAGGGTCAATACTTGTATAGATGACCGCTTTGGCAACGGAACAAGCGTGTAAAAGCTTCTGACCTCACGTCAGTGCTTCTCTAGATTTTTTTCAATTTAACATCAAACCAGCTCTTCGAGGAGATCCAAAGTCGATGTTTAGTTGTTGTTAAAATACCTAGAGCACGTGTATGCGGAATTTATCGCCAGCTAAGTGAATTTGGCCCTTCCATTCGAATTATTGGTTTACGGGAGCCGGGGTTGTCATTTCGAAAAATCGCTAACCGTACAAACAGGAATTCAACTGTAATGAGATGTTATCAAGCATGGTTTCATAATGCTAAAAATCGAAGAATAGTAGGAACCGGATTTTGAAGGGGCACAAATGAAGTTCTCTATGACTGAAGAGTGATTAGAAGAACAAGGCCATCCTGTAACTGTCCGAACGGTTCATTGCCGTATAAGGTCCTGTGGATTGTAGCATTATCAATCCCATCTAGTGTTACCTCTTACGGTTGAGCATCGCCGGCAACGATTACAGTGGTGCAGTGAACGACAACATTGGAATGTGGAATGGCACCAGGTCGTCTTTTCTGATGAATCTCGATTCGCCTTGGGTGCACATGATGGCCGATGAAGCGTTAGACGACGTCGGGTAGAAAGACGTGACACTCATTTTGATGTTGAGCGTCATGTACACCGGACAGTACTCGTTATGGTATGAGGTGCTATTGAACATGCAAGTAGGTCACCTTTAGTCTTTATTCAACCTACAAGAATAGTGGAGCCATATGTTCTCCCTTACCTCAACCAGGATCCAATACTTCAGCAAGATAATGCTCGACCTCATGTTGAGTTAATGTGAACATTTTTGAAGCGACCCATGTGAATCTTTAGCCATGGCCGCCCAGATCCCCCGATCTTTCGCCCACAGAGCATGTTTGGGACATTATGGGTAGAAGGCTTGGAAATTTACCAGAGTCCTCACGGGCATTGGCGGCTCCGGGACGTGAAGTGGAGGTATCTTGGGATAGTATCCCTCAAAAAGAAATATACCATCTTCTTACATCAATGCCAAGACGTGTTGGGGAGTGTATTGATAACCGCGGTGGACAAACACATTATTAACAAATTTAATGAAAAAATTGGTGTTCTCTTCGTTTTTTCCTCCAAATTTTAATCATTCACCCCTTGCTATAATATCTGTTTCATTAAAAAAAAAATTAAAATTTAAACAGCTCCTTTTGGGTGTTGCATTTTCTTTGTCAGTTAGTATATATACTACGCCATTCTACTGAATGAACTGAATAATCATAATTTAAATTTGTCAGAATGAATTTGTTCTCTGAAATTCTTGAAAATCTTGTTCCACTCGGAAATTCAGGAAGAAGTTCTGACGTTCAACTAGTTTTGATATGACAGGTCAGTTACTTACGTGAATATTCCACATTTTATTTGGAGGATTTTCCCATGCCAACATCCATAAGCGAAAACTGAAGTAGGACAACAAAGCCGTATTTTTACAACATTTGGACCTCATTTCGGACCCAAAATATGTCAAAGAGTGTCCGCCCGCACCATATGTATGCTACGCATCCATGACTTGACAAAGTGGTCTTAGCGTCTAAGACTTTCATAGAGAAAAGTAATATTTGGCAACTCAAGCTCTGCATTCTGGACCCAAAATTTTAGTGGTAATTAGTTGGAAATAAAATACCAAGCATCGACCATATACATAAAGGCATAGCCTGCGACTAAACCTTCACTTCAAATTTGCGAACAAAAAATCAAGGCTTCCAACCTGCCCTGAAAATTTCGAGATTCTAGATATTAGTTGAGTTCCGATATTCCTGGCCAGTACTTGTCAGTAAATTTTGACAGTTGGCTTTGGTAACTGTTCCTATCAGTACGAAGCGTTTCGAAATTACTGATACTGGCCAGTACTGGCCAGGAATATCGGATCTCAACTATTTTACACATGGAAAGACAGACAGTCGCCGGGCAAAATTGAATTCAAAATCGTTCAACACCAATAACGGAAAAAATTCGAAAATTAGGCAAAATGATAACGCGCTGTTCCCAGAACAAGCTCGTGAAGATTACCATTTTTGCGCGCATGTTCTAGGGGAACAGCGTGCTATCGTTTTGTCCAAATGTCTGTAATTTTGGATGATTGAGCCGAAAATGGTCTCAATCGACTAGGTTGGACTCACTGATGACGAATCCGGTGTCAAAATCGATTCTGTCCGGCCGGCCGTAGACACGCTAACTGTCGACAGAAGCAAGCTAGCAACTTGAAACTTTCAGGATAGGTTGCGCATCAGAATGCCGCGGTTGAGTTCGTTAATGGGCCAAATCTTTCGAATTGTTTCGGAGTTATAGGCAGTTGAAGTTTTGAAGTTATTTATTTTTTATTTCAGGAACTACTTGAGAGATTAAATTCAAACTTGGCAGCTGGGTGGAGTATAACGACGCGCAACTTTGAGCCAAATTTCGTCAGGATCAGATTTTCAGTGAATTTTAAAAAAAATTTTTTTCGAAATTTTTTTGCAAAAAATTTTTTTTTTCGGAAATCGTTTATCATATTCGAAAAAAGAATCCACTAGCACTTTGAACTTCATATTTCACAGCAGTGTACCAAATTTCAGTTCGATACGATCATAAGTTGCGGAGATATCCGGAAAAAATGTGTCAAATTTCGAGGTTTTCTTCTCGATATCGTTTATTTTTTCGGTATAACTCGAGAAATACTGATTCAGTCCTGATGAAATTTCACAGCTAGTTTTGAGATGCTGAAAGACAACTTCATGCGAAATTTCGTGATAATCGTGTCATCAGAACAATTTGAAAAAAAAAATTTCTATGATTTTTCTTATCATATCATCCTCATCAAATTCTGTATGAAACTTCGGACTGTTATTTTCCGATGAAGTACTGGATTTCAATTCGATCTGATCTGTTTTTTTGGAAATATTGAAAAAATAAAATTTTGATTGGGTATATCTACGGAATCATTGGACGGATTTTACCCATTCACGAATTCGGCCTTCGTAATTTAGGTCCAAACCTTCTCTACAAATATCGAGTTCCTAAGTTGTTTCTTTCGGAAGTTATTGTGTTTACGCAGTCAGCCGTTAGGCTGTCCGTAAACACAATAACTTCCGGAAGAAACGACTTAGAAACTCGATATTTGTAGAGAAGGTTTGGGGCTTAATTACGAAGGTCGAATTCGTGAATGGGTAAAATCCGCCCAATGATTCCGTAGATATACCCATTCAAAATTTTATTTTTCCAATATTTCCAAAAATACAGATTTGATCGAATTGAAATCCAGTAATTTATCAGTAAAAATTTCAAAAAGTACTGCCGTGAAGGCAGCAGCTTTTGCGTGCATGTTCAAATTCGTTGTTGAAGCGGTCATCGACATTGAACATGCGCGCAAAAGTTGCTGCCTTCACGGCAGTGCTTTTTGAAATTTTTTCGAAATGCAGTTATATGAAATATCCGCTGAATTTGGTTCTCAACTTTATTGGAACTAACTGACGGAAACAAAACCTGGTTTGTGGAGAAAATTGATCGCGGAGTCATCTTTTATGTCTATCTGTTCGAACGTATAAGATTTTCTGGAAATAGGAACGAAGTTAGGACCGAGATATGCCCCACAAATTACTATATGGAACAACTTCCGGCAAGACATAATGGAATACAGATTCCTATATAGTCTCTCCACATTTCCGATTATTACCATCAGAGACAATATGTCCTGCTGCCTGAGCATGATATAAGGATTGAGAACTCACTTCTAATGAACTCATACCTTATTCGGCGAATTTATTGTGGGATTGCTCTGGGCTTCCGTCCTAGTAAATTGAATGCAAGTTTGTACAATTCGCTGGATAAATTGTTCAGTACACAAGAGTTGTATGGAGGGAATAATATCTCTGAATGTGCATTAGTTTATAGGTGAAGGATGAAAGGATTTATTGTTCAAATTTTAGGGATAATAGGCGAACTTCGCTGATCACGTACTCCTGGAATAGAATAAGTATCTCCTAATAGTTAGAAGCTCTATGTTGTCAAAGGTTAAAGCAAGCTTTTAAATAGGATACGAAAAATCTGGTATTTTGCTCACGTCAACAACAGTTCGTAATTTATTCTCAGATAAAAATGAAGAAATATAACTCACATAAGAAAATCATCAAATATGAAATTATCAACTACTTTTCATAGAGACAGCTATATTTCATTATTCTACATTGCGCGTCAAAATTATGGAACAAATTCATTTTCTCAGAAGAAAAATATTTGGCAACAAAATCCTGAAACAGGTCAATTTTTGTTTCACTTTTACCAAATTTATATGGATTTCTGAAGAATTTAGTTGCACTCTGTGCCATCCCCATCAATCCTGTAAATTTGTGAATAGGGAAAGTAGGTCATGTGGTACTTTTTTGGCAAGTTCTTTGTATCTTCTTTACAGGCCTGCAGAAATTTTCAAGAAAAACTTTTTTTTTGAAGAATTATTTAGTTAATTCAAAGAGGTTTTCAGTATATGCACTTTGTCATGGCTCATTTACTTCGAGACGATGGTACCTGATGAAATTTGTCACTGAATGAAAGTCGAGCATTACAGTTTTATTCATGCACAACTTTCAATCCCTCTCAACCCCCTTACGTGAAATTTTTTTTTTCTCCATTAAAGGGTTCGTAGGGGTTAGAAGTTGTGCATGAAGAAAACTGTAATGGTCGACTTTCACTCGATAAAATAAAAATATTTCCATTTCCATTTTTTTTGTGCAGGTTTCAGTTTTATTTTTTTATGGTAAACTGTGTTCACCATCCCTTTTTTTGAGTATAAAATATTTTTGGTCACATTGGAGGTTCCATTCTTTATGTGCGTGTTTCAGCTTTATTTCTTTATGGCAACCTGTGTTCAACATCCATTTTTTTAAGTATCGATTAAAGTTTATTTTGGGAGGTTTTTCTGGGTTTTCACTTCCAATTTTCATGGAAAACGCCCTTGCTATTGAACTATTTGTCAAGCGCCTGCAGGATTGAAATATTTGTTAAGGACCTTGAAAAAACAATTTTATTTAATTTTTAATGCTTCTGTTTCAGATGTTGGGAGTGGATACCCAGAAAAAATTCAAAATCACTTTTTTTTGTTTATACATGGAAACTAAAAGATACCTTATGCTCATTTTCACAGAAATATTAACAGTTTTCGATACATTCTTCCTGACATTTCTTTTTTCCAATATTCGACCCTTGGAGTTATTGAATTGTGCTAAGTCCTAATGGAATTCAACTTTGGATAAAAACTGTACATTGGTTACTTTCTCGAACGGTTTATCTAAAATCGAACTGTAATATGCAAGTCATAAAAACAACTTGCTACATATTGTCATTAAGAATTTGCAGAATCTTCTTGATTCTAAATAAAAATGAGTGAACTCATTCTTGAGGAGTACAAGACAAAATTCACGGTGATACTCTAGATAAACTTCATCTGCTTATTTTATGCTAACTGCTGACAGTTGCATCAATCATTTTATAACTATATGATAGGGAACCAGTGAAATTGAAGAAATATTCTTAACTGAAGAATATTGTTTCATACTTAAGGAAACCCACACGCCGGTATTTTAGTCATTCATTCGAAATAGATACGAAAGCAAAAACAGATTTGTTTTTTTAACTCCTGCAGCTGATATACATTTCATTTCATTCACTCAATTATTTGAAGACCTATAGCCATGTAGAAAGGAATCTTCTCAGTTAATGTGAGCCTGTCAATTGAATAGTTTATAGTTCTTTTATTAAAACCACTCGATTTTTGTTTCAGAATATATGTTTTTTTTGAGTAGGAATATCGAACCTAATTATGGAATGATTTCAGTTTATCAGTTGGTCCGCCAGGAATATGCTCGAAAAGGACTTATCTGATGTCGATTCGAATAAAATCCCAAAGTGTTATCCGTTCACCAATAGACAACATCCTTAAGTAGATTGGATATCTTTCTTATCGAAATAAATGAAATTTGATATTTGGTACTCATGTGTACCTTAATGAGTCCTCCAGGAATAGTTATGAAAGTGTCAACTCAATTTTAGGCCAAGCTGTACAACTTTTAATAATTCAAAAAAAAACGCCATTTCAAAACATCAAAGATCTATCTGAGTATATTCATAATCAGGAAACCGATTGTTTCTCTGAACTCATTCCAAGTTTGAGACTCTTAATTACTGTCTATTGTTAACTTTCAGTTTTACCCTACACTATTTTCAGTAATCTAACTTGAATTATATAGGTATAGGTTTTCATCTGAAATGAAAATATTCTTTTTCAATTCTCGATATTTCTCAAGAAAACTATCCCATATTCGAAAGTCAAATTGTCTGGAAGGCGCAGCTCTTTAAGTTGTTCGATACATGTACTCTGTGATTTATCCAAGTATGAAAAAACTACTCAATATTTTCGACATAATTTCCTGGTGTTGGCACTAATTGAAAAATTGGTCGATTTGAACAGCAAGAAGCTCAATGTATTCAGATGATTGAAAGATATGTTGTGACAACGCGATTCTATCTGACTTGTTCTAGTGACCTATCATCAAATTATATGATAAGGAAATATTAATGATACACATTGAAAAGATGGGACTTGCACTTTTTGTAAAATCCTCAAAATCTTCTTCACCTGTTAGAGTATATCATCAGTTCATTTCACCCAAATGTAACTCAAACTGACAGTCTTCAGCATATTCATAAATAACTTCTACCTTTGAAATGAAATATCACTCGATCCCCAGTTCCATGAAAGATTTTTGAGGGAGTTGTTACCCCGGACAAATTTGCTAGGAAAAGATGTTCTTCTCGTAAAGTCACGAAAATGTTCATCCAGTATATTTAATGAGTGTAGATATAACATAACGAAAATCACAAAGCTGCAACTACAATAAACTACGTCGGAAAACCCAAAAGAAAGGGAAAGGTTTCCAGGGCGAAAGTTCATGGCTAAACTAACGACTAACCTTCATTCTGCCATTGGAAATAAACTAATGAATATGTGATGAACCCTTTCGTGTATACAAGAAAATGGATCGAATTGGCTTTATGATGTACCGGATATTTTAGTATCGATTTAATCCAACCCAGTTGTCCCCTAGCCTTCCTCGAATAAGGTATAAGTGAATTTGTGGCATGTGATAATCATTGCAAGTTCACAATGATTTTAGTCACCTCTAATAAGACAGTAATTAAAGAAGAAGAGGTGGAGAAGCCAATGGTGAAAATTCCTTCATTAGTGAATGCATTAAGGAATGGTATGTGTTTTTTTTTAAGGATATAGATTCATGGTTGTTTCCAAAGCGAGAGTTGTAGAATCATGTAGAAAATCTGGACATGACCTGTAGAGAGCTAACTCAAATTAGGTCACCTTCCGTAACAACTATTAAAAATTATCAGTAATAATTCAATCAAATCTCAAACATTTTATGGAAGATCAACACACTCCTACTACTAATTTTTGATTCAATACTGGTTCTTTTGGAAATGATGTGTCATTGTGTTGGTGTTCAGCGTTTAAACATTGCTAATCAGTTGAAAACTACAATCAGTTGAAAACTGATGCCATAAACTCATTTTGATAATCTAATTTATTTGTCGGTTCACCTTTTAAGTAAATTCTATTAAATAAAATTCTACTTATCCATATATAGGAAAAACTGATGCCATATGTTGATAAAATTCTGTTAAACTCTTATGGAATATAGCTTTGCAGTCACTGAAAATTCTCTTTGGAAACTAATGAATATTTCCAAAAAAAAAAGAATTTGTTTACGAAAAATTGAAAAAAAATGTTTTTTAACTTGTCACATGATTCTGCATTCAGCTAGCTGTACATCAGTATTCACCAACTAGCTTCGTAGTTTCCAGTTTCATTATTTTCTTCTAGTTATTCCGAAAATAAAAATGAAATCTGGAAAACACATAAAATTTGACATATCCCCATATCTCCGAGAGTTGAATCTGGATCGAACTTAAGCTCAGAACACCGTTGTGAAATGAAAAGATACAATAGTCACAAAAAATAAAAAAAACAAAATTAGATTTTTTTTTTCTAATTTACTGACCATAAAAGATTTTCCAATTAGTTGAGTAAAAATGATAACTGCAGTCGTTCAGGAACGACATTGAGGAAATAATTTCAAAAGTTCCAATGATTTAACTACGAAGTCATTTATTTGTAAATTAACGCCAACTTTCTGCAGTTCGGTAGTAATGGCGACCTTAGACGACCGAATACACGGTCAGAATCGATATTGGCACCGAATTCGACATCAGTGTGTCCAACCTAGCCGTATTAGACAATTTTTGGCTAGAAACTAGAAAATAACAGACATCTGGACAAAACGATATCACCTCGGAATAACAACCGTCTTAATATTTTTGAGATGAATAATCATTATTTCTGCAGGTATTCATCTCCGCATACGTCCATTTCCTTTGAGAATTTTGATTCGTAACCCAAATTTGCTTTGAAAATCATATTTTACTCACTTACTTGTTTTCCAAATTTCTACTTTCGAAGAGAACGAACGCTGACTTCAAACATTCAGTGTGAATTATGTATCAAAATGTAGTGGTTAAATTCGCTAATGTGCGAAATGCATTCAAAAGTTTCGGATTTTTCTTTAATATTTCAAGAATGCGATCAGATTGGAACAGATGAGTAATAAATAAAACAATGTAACATAATCACAAGGACGAATATCCGTCGATAAATCAACAAATATTCCCCCTTGATCAGAGCTAATCATCCAATCAACCAAAACATCTACACCGAAGAAGCGGATCCAAGTAGAATGACTACAGCTGTTTCACAATTGTTATTGATCGTCAGGTCAACTTAACTTGGATAAACCGCAGAGAGTTCTCTCGATACTTGTTACCTTTCAGAAGGACCGCTGCAGTATAACAACCTGCAGCGTGCCATCTGCCAGGAGCATCTTGCGAGTCTCACCGTCGAGTGCAGAATACTTTGATCGATGTGTATGACGTTCATCCTTCTGTCGCATCTGGTCGCTGTAACTGCGATATTGCAGCTTTACAAAAAACCGACAGGACATTGGAAACACTCGGTTCATGTGGATTCCCACCACAAGACGAAAACGTCCAACATCTAACAAAGATAGGAATTGGTTTCTCGGAGAAGAACAGAGCTCCAGCAATAATATGTAACATAATCACAAGGACGAATATCCGTCGATAAATCAACAAATATTCCCCCTTGATCAGAGCTAATCATCCAATCAACCAACCTCTCTGCGGTTTATCCAAGTTAAGTTGACCTGACGATCAATAACAATTGTGAAACAGCTGTAGTCATTCTACTTGGATCCGCTTCTTCGGTGTAGATGTTTTGGTTGATTGGATGGTTAGCTCTGATCAAAGGGGAATATTTGTTGATTTATCGACGGATATTCGTCCTTGTGATTATGTTACATATTATTGCTGGAGCTCTGTTCTTCTCCGAGAAACCAATTCCTAAATAAAACAATTTTAAATTTCCACTAATTTCATTTGTTTTCACAACAGCTTATTCGTCATACCATGACCTCTTTAGGTGAGTATATGTAACTACAATTGAAAATAAATTTCCGTCAAGTAGAGACCGAAGCAATCAAATATTAGTAAATAAATGGAATATTTAAGGAATATGGTATATAAAAATCTAGAAGAGCACTGACGTGAGGTCAGACGCTTTTTTGTGCTTGTTCACATTCGAAGCCATTTCCTCAAGACATTTTGCACGAACCTTCTGCACGATCGTCGTCATTCCTCAACGAAGTGCACAATTTGATTCGAACACCTCTACATTATTGCTAATACTGAAAAAATAAAATTTCAAATGGGTATTACTTCGAAATCATGTAGGGTGGTTTCAAGTTTTCACAAATTCGACCTTCTTAATTAACCCCCAAACCTGCTTCAAAATATTGAGTCTCTAAAGGTGGGTATTATAAAACTATTTTGACAGAAAACTAGGAGTTAACTCACCAAACCTGATTCGAAAATGAGAGTTAACTGATCTCTATGTTCCAAATAAGTTTTATAATACCGGCCCTAGGTCGTATTTTTTGGATGTGATAGTGGTTGAGGTCAGCCTAACCTCCAACCATAAAATGGGAATCCAATTAGAAACTTATTATTTGTTGATCCGATTCAATTACGAAAGTCGACTTGGCGAATCAGTAAAATCATCAACACTTTTGCGAAATACTAGGTGTTTGCCAATTTTGTTGAAATCTGATGAATAGTTTCCGGTGAAAAGTTTTTTCAACAAAATTTTTCAACATTCTCGAATACTCAACAACTTTTCACCCCTTGCATTAAGATATTAAGGGAATAACCTTAATTTTTAAACATCTCCAAAAATTGAAATTAGAATACCTGTTTTTGGATATTGATTTCGAGGTATATACCAAGTTTTAATCTGATCGCATCAAGAGTTATATTCTCAAAATTTCAAATGACAACGGAATTTGACGAATCATTTCCTGATATATCGGGAAATGAACATGAGATCGAATTGAAATTCAAAAAAACTGTTGTGGAAGACTAACTTAGAGGTCTGTGTCGAGTTTAATCGAAATCTGGTCAATAAATTCAGAAGAAAAAATTTTTTCGATACAGATGTGGTTAATTTCAGCAAAACCTTTTTTTAACGACTTGAGACGCACAAAACTTTGGGATAAGTTGTGCGTTGATATTCTTCAAGTAATTGCGGAGTTTCGATGTGATCGCTTCTGTACTTCTTGAAATATTGAGGATATAATCCCAAAATTTTAAATAACGAGATTTGACATAATTTTTCCATATATCTCCCAAAGTGAATATCAGATCGAATTGAAATTTGGATTATTGTTGTCAGATGACTCGAAAGTCTGGGCCCAATTTCGTTAAAATCTGTTCAACATTTTCCGAGAGAAGTATAATTCAACAAAAATTAAAAACATTTTCGAATTAACATTTCTTTAAAATTTTTTCAACAACTGATTCCACACGAAATTCTGCAGTACGTTTGTTGTTGGTGTTCTTTGTATAAATGCAAAGTTTCGAGGTGATCGCTTCTGTACTTCTTGAGGGTATAACCTCAAAATTTCAAACAACGAAATTTTACATATTTTTTTTCCATATATGTCCGAAAGTGAATATCGTCTCGAATTAAAAATTGAAAAATTGTTGTTGACTACCGATTCTGAAGTATGTGCATAATTGGATTGAAATTTCCTCAAAACTTACCGAAAAAAAATTTCAGAAATTCTCGATTTTTTTTTTGATTCTCCTACAACTAGATCAACACGGAATATTGCATCTATTTTCGCGTTGGTATTCTATAATCTGATGGCAGCTGTTGTTTTTTGAGATATTGCGGAAATATCATCAAATATGCAAATGAAAACGGAACTTGGCATATTTTTTCTTATATCTCCGAAGGTAAACATCGGATCAAACTGAAATTTGGATTTTTGTTGCAGAATACTGAAAACAAATTTCATTGAAATTTGAAAAATATTCGGATGAATATTTTTTGAATTACTGGATCCAAACGAAATTTTGTACTAAGTTAGACATTGGTATTTTCGAACTATCAACAGAGTTTTGATCTGATCGAATCAGTACTCCATTAGTTATCGAAGATTTATCGCAAAATTTTATATGGGCTAATAACGAAACTATTCGACCGATTTTACCAATTAACGAACTTTTTCGAGATATTTGGACTCCAAACCTAATCTGGCAATTTCAAGTCGTTGTGTTATCTCCTTCGAAAGTTACTGTACCTACGGACGGACGGACAGAATTTAATTTGACCACGGATACTTCTTCAGGGTGCTCAGCCAAATCATTTAGGACCATTTTTGGCTGAAAATTCGAAAATTACATTGTCATTGTGACGAAACGATAACGCGCTGTTCCCCAGAACAAGTAAAAAGAAATGCGGAAATTATTCGTCAGATTTCATTGAAATGTGAAAAAAGCCTCAAGAAACTTTGACAACATTGAAAAAATAATATTTCGAATTTTCTACATTTCTTCAGTATCATTATCTCCTCATTTCCTCGAAAAATACTCCAAAAAAGGTTTACGTGCTAACTTGTGGGAAATATCACAAGTATCGGGTTCTTATAAAAATAAGAAAAAATTACAGAGAATTTCTCGTCAAAAATTAAATTTTTCAGAGAATGTTGATCTGATTCGATTCAAACTTGGAAATGAGCTGTAAAATATCCATGCGTAAAGTTTGGTACAATCTTGTGCGGACCTTGTTACTGGAAAAATAAAAAAGTTTATTTCAATATTGCTTCTCTCAAGCAGCTAAACCCTCTGATGAAAACATTTTGCGAGCTTCTGCTGATTCAGTTCTCCAGAAATTCTGCATAATCCTTCAAGCTGTCATCTCTCAACTGAAAGTACTGGTTAACCTTACGTACCCAGAAAATTTTTAATCGCTATCTCATTCCGTTCCGCACAAATCTTCGAGCGGTTATGTTTCAACCAAACATTAGATTTCCATTCGACCTGCTCTTTGTTTCTGTGCGAATACTAGCAAAATAAAATTTTTAAAGGGTATACAGGGTGTTTCATCATTAACTGGACAAACATATATATAGACGAGTAGATGCCATCGAAAAGTTATTTTGCCTTATGACATCTACACCGTTTTCGAAGTATAAGCGAGATATAACTTTGAATAATATTCTGATGACTGTGGTAAGTTATTCGTGACCTTTTAAATAACGGTACTTGGTCATACATCTGAGGATTTTTAAGTAGTGAATTCAATTTTAGTGTAAAATTCTGGAAAACAAAATTCAAAATGGTAAAAGACCTACAAAGTTGTAGTTCTTAGTTTTCGATTGCAAAATTGGATAGCATAACTTCAATTTCTTCTAAGATTTTCCTCTAAACAAATTCTTCGAAATTCAAACTCTAGTTTTTTTACATGTCTACAGTAAAAAAATATTGTCCCAAAATTGTTATCTTACAAGATTGAACAAACCTCCATTTTGAACACTGGCGTGAAAACAGAATAAAAAATTATCCATGGGTTTTCATGTTGTACCATTCCAAAAATTTCATTCGGAGTATTCAAGTTATTTCAATTCGAAAAACTGGTTGCCTCATTTAAGTCAAAATGGTTTTAATAGACCTCCAAAATGACCCGGATCATTGAGTATCAATACTAAATGTCTGGATAGAAATATAAATTCATGAACAAAAAAATTTTTTTCAAAAAACTTTCGTGGCAATCGAACTCTTTCTACGTTCGGACATTATGGTCGAATTCGATGAACTACCGTTACGGACATATAATCAGAATAAATCTAATTTAAACTCGAGAGGTTACGTGTCCCTACTGTCCGAAAGTGGAGCGAGATCGATTCCCACATAAGTTAAAAAAAAAATTTTTTTGATAAATTCATATTTCTATCCTGCTCATTCTGAAGGCGAATCAAAACAATTGTGGCCTTCGTTAGGTCACCAGTTTTTTAAATAAAAATCATTCAAGTACTCCGAGTGGAATCTCTTGAAGGCTACATAATGAAATCCAATGGATTTTTTGCGCGCTTGTTTTATCCTGTTTTCACACCAACGTTCAGAATGAAGTTCAGTTCAACCTTGAATGATTAAAATAAATTGTGGAAATTATTTTCACTGTAGACAAAAGAGTTGTCTGATGAAAAGGTCAGATTAGTACTCTGAAACGTTATAGTTCGCTTTGTAAATTGTTTGCATTGTTCCGGTATTGATCATCAGGCAACTATTTTCAATAGTTCTATTTCAGATATTGAGAGTGAAAAGCCAAAATCTGAAAAAGCCTATAGTTTATTAGTTAATAGTTTATAATTTGGTAAGGGGTTACATACCACTGCGACCTTGAAGTCTATTTTATAAACACACCACCCACCCCCCGTCAGAGCTGGTTTCGCACTATGCCTACTTATGTTGGATCTCGAAAAATCTTAGATCAGCTTTCGATCGCTCTATACTTCCCGATGCCTGCAAGTTTACTGGACTTGAACACTAAATGTTTATAAAACCTTCAGGATGTTCGAATTTTCAATATTCAATTTATCAAATAGAAGGATTACATCGAAGAACCAACTGAATATGGCCTGATTTTTGTCATTCTGTTCGGTCATAGAATTCAGTTAGAAAATCTCGATTTTCTTCAACTCTGTCTTGCAAGTTCACTGAGATACTTCATTTCAAGGTATTTGAAGCGAAGACAATTCAGCGTGCTCTTTAATGGGTTCAATCATTCCATTCGCTGTTTCTCCTCGTAAAACTAGAATAATGTCGGTAAAAACTTAATGAACAAATGTCCAGTTATTCGGAAATGACCATAGTCGAGAATCGCTTTCGAGTGTGAGGTTAATTTCCTACCGAGTAAACATTAACTTAGATGAAAGATTCAACCATGAAGTTGCCCATCAAATGAAGTTTTCGGTTTTTAACCCCTGGACACTAAGGAGGTAGTATATCTTTAATTTTTTCAATTCATTGTCGAATAAATAATTTTGATTGTTGAAAGTTCATTTACCATCATGATGAAACTTCTAAATCCAGCTGGACTGAGTAAACTCAAAATCGCTCAATGAGAAATTTATGATCCCGTATATACAGAACATGCTGCTAAAATAAATAGAAGAGTGCGCATGACATGGGCAGCCACAGGTAAATTGGGATTCATACTGAGAGACTCCAAAGTACCAATAAACATAAAACAAGGGAATTCAACATGTGTATACTTCCGGTGTTGGCATAAGGAGTGGAAACCATGTCACTAACCCTTGAATCTGCAACCAAGTTAACACAAAAGGCTATCGAACGAGTCATGCTGGGGAAACGCTTGGAAGACAAAATAACTAACAATGAAATAAGAAACCGAACTGCAATGGAAGACGTCATGGAAAGAGTAGCAAAGAATAAATGGAAATGAGCAGGACATGAAACCAGACAAGAAAAAGTAAAATGGACAAAATGTATTCTTCAAGGGAGGCCAAAACAACACAAACGCAGTGTCGGAAGACCACCAAGAAGATGGATAAATGATATAAAAGAGAAAAGGCTGGCAAGAACTCGTTGCAAGTAGCACAGGATAAAATCAGGTGGAAAAAAAGAGGAGGCAAATGTTCAGGAGTGGACAACTAAGTGCTGAGGGAGGAAGAAGAAGAAGATGTACAGAGGTGTCCTGCAGAAAAAAGCAGATAGTTCAAAGGATAAAGTGTATTGAAAGAGTCAAAAAATGTTTGTGACAAGTAGTTGTAGCAGGTCTGAGGGTGCTACTGAAAGCTGATACTCTGGGATATTCAATAACATTCTGAATCCGATGATATGTGGAAGAATTCGATAACCTCTGTCAATTCAGAAGCTTTTTCGCGAACTCAATAAAACCAGAATAAACTGTGGGAAACCTCATTATTTCAATATTTTCATGAATATAGGAGGAGTCTCTAAGTTGTAGATTAATTTCAACCTTCTCCCATCAAATAAAACACTCATTTCATTCACCATTTTTGCGCGCGTGTTCTGGGAAAACCCGTGCTATCGTTTTGTCCAAATGTCTGTAATTTTCGAATTTTTGTCCCGATAATAGTCTCCAGCGACGTGGTTGGAGTCACTGATGACGAATCCGGAGGCAAATCGATTCTGTCCGGCAGGTATGCACGAGTTAAACCCATTTGAAAATTTGAGGTTATTTCCTGATATTTCAAGAACTACTGAAGCAATTGGATTTCAATCTGGTGGTTCGGTTGATCAAAGCGACATGCAACCTTTCGCGGAATTTCGTTTCGATCGTGAAGTTAGTTAATTTCGACAAAATTATTTTTTAAATTCCATAGAATTTTTTTTTTCGGAAACTTTTCATTATATTCGGAAACAAATTCGCTCAGACCTTGAAATATATATTTCACAGCAGTGTACCAAACTTCAATTCGATAAAATTATTATTTTCGCAGATATTGGGATGAAATATGTTTAATTTCTCGTTTTTTTCTTCGGTTTCATTGGGTTTCCCGGAATTCCAAAAACACTGATTTAATGATGGACACTTGGTTTCTCGTTCGAAAATGACGATGAGCTACTTCGTGCGAATTTCGTGATGATCGTGTCATTTGAATAATTTGAAGAATAATTCTTTGTTTGAAATATTAAAAATTCTGCGTTTTCTGATCTTATTATCCTCATGAAATTCTGTATGAACTTTCGAGCTGCCATTTTTCGAAAAAGTGCTGGATTTCACTTCGATCTAATCTAAATTTTTGGAATTATTGGAAAAATAACATTTTGAATAGGTATATTTGCGGAATCTTTGGGTGGATTTCACCCATTCACGAATTCGGCCTTCTTAAAAGAGGTCCAAATCTTCTCTACAAATATCGAATTTCCACGTTGTTTCTTTCGAAAGTTATAGTGTTCACGATCGGCCGTTAGGTCAAACAATACTCAGGTTAATTATCTATATATTTTGTGATCAGAGTATAGACATACAGAATAGGTCTGCACGTCAATGAACAAGAATTCATAGAGTTCAACCAAGGTGAATTGAGTGATTCCATATAATTCAGGTATTAATTCAATGAAAATAGGGATATTTATGTAATTTCCACTGTGAGAATCGGCGAATATGAAATTGGGTATGATCTCGTTATGGAAACAGTTTGATATTGCATATATATTAGGTGGAATATCAGATTTTCAATGGTCAAGTATAGTGAAAAGTTTTCGTTACAATCATATCGCAAAATGCACCAGATTATAAGAATGAAGTGAACGTATGGATTTTCTCAATTACGTTTCTTTGAATTTCAAGCGAGAGAATGATTATTCTGAAACACAGATCGCCGTAAGAGATATCTGGTGAACTTGCAACCAAAAACGCTGTAAATTTTACACAAGGGTTTATTATTTTCTCAGTTCAATAACCCAATACCATTGATATCTCAAATCAATCGTATACATTATTTATAACTCATTGGTTATTCACCGAACGAAAATCAATTCCATGAAGAAATTCATGTGAAATATTTCAATTCAATAGTCACTACAAAATTATCCACGTCGAAACCAAAAGTACCTACATAACTCCTAGAGTCGTTAGAAATCAATAGGTACAACACCCGCAAAATCCTATTGAATGAACAAACAGATGTGAATAGCTCTCCACTACTGAATATTTTTCTGTAACCTAAAAACTCTGTGGCAAACCCCAATTTATACCTACTCTCACTTTAACGCTTTTGTATAATTATTTAGGCAAGTTCCGGGCCATATTTAAACCTTGTTGTACTACATACCATCAGTCAGTAAAATGTAGATACCTGAAGAAGATTTTTAGCAACTTTCTTCGTGTTTTTTGTGATTCCGTAGTATTACTATGAGATGGAGTTTTTATGTCCGACTGATCATCAGAATTATCAGTCCTGTCACCGATATAATCAATTACCGTATCCATGTTGTCTGTCTCATCTAAATATATTCCCGAAATATGGTAGATAAACCTATTCACTAAGGTATCAACATATAACGAAAATTTTGCTGGAAAGAATTGAAAGAATCACTTTATAATTAAGCCTAGAGGATGTTATTCATAAAAATCTTAAATATTTTTTATTCCAAATCACATTTCCTATGAAATATTGGAGTTGAAAAATGAGAAAATTATCTTGGTGTTTCTTAAAAAACTACTTTACAAAGGTCAAGTCACTATGTTGTTTCTTTCGTTAAAGTTAAGTTAAATTTCCGAAAAATAGTTTTTACTAATATTTTGCCAGTACGATCTTCACGATATTACTTTTTAAATTGCGTGTCGGTATTACACAAATAGAAATGAAATTCAAATCAGAAAGCGTTTGCGCCTTTTGACATATAAGGGAAATAACCTCAAAATTTAAAATGGCCACAAAATTTTCCGACAATATCTCTGCAAATAAATATGGTTTCAAAATGTTGACTAAGACCTGTACCAAATTATATTGAACTTTAATGAATAGCTTCCGAAAAAAATGTTTAGAAAAAACTAAATTTTTTTCCAATACAATTCTCACGGAATCATGCATTAAATTGAGCGTCGATATTTCACAACTAGTTATGATGTTTCAATTTGATCGCGTTAGTATTTCTTGAGAAACTTTCGGGAAAATTAACTTAAACTCTCAAGTTAACAACAAATACGTAAAACAAAATTCAAGATTTTCCGCTAATATTAAATGTGTGGATGTGATTCCTACTAGGATTCAACTTTGTTCTGAAAAATATCAATGAAATAAAAAAAAAACTCACCCGTCCTGTGCAACTTATCTGAAGAAATTTTTCCACAGTGCATATATCCGATAAGGGTTCACTTGATTCAAAAAATATACAATACACAAACTGAAGACCTAAAGTTATTTTCAATAACTTTTCTGTAAAAATCAAATATATCGTGAACCTCTCAAGGTTGAATTCGACTGAATAATTCTAAAAGAGAAATTTCGTTTCGTATAGTTGTCAGATACACTCAACTAAGAGGGTGTCAAATCCCAACGTCTGTTTAATGTAATGCGGACCACCAGATGTTGAAACATGCGGAGTATTCTTGTCTACGGTCCCCGGTACCCTTAGTATTAGTGAAGCTTTTGAAGGTTTGCGAGGTAGCTTCAACCTCTTTGGGACAGTTTCACGTTTCGTCCCGGCTTAGTTTGGGGGAACTCGTCAGGGCATGCACCAAACTAAGCCGTTTACATGCCTACGTGAGCGGCCACCCCTTGTGAGGACCACAAGGGAGTGTACCAGACCGTTGGGGATGAGCGTATAACCGAGATCTTGAGAGGAGCTAACCGGGACAGCATGCGCGCTAGCGCCCCCTGTACGCTGACCGATGATGTTGGCCAAGCGTTACAGGCAGATAACGCAGGATACTTAAGACGCAAGATGGTACCGCGCGCGCGACTTAAGTAAGAGCTGAGAGAGGGCGCTCGCTACATTAGATTCTCGACAATTGATGAGATTTCCGGTTTGTTAATTGATTTGTTTGCATATATCCTCCAATTTGTTTTATCATATACATGCTCATTATCTTTTATATTCACCCCTATTTCAAAGTCTCAGTTCGAAAAATATTGGATTTCGATTGAAACCAGTAGCCGATATCCACATGTTGACGATAATTGTACTAAGCAATCCAAAATTGATGGGAACCTCCGATCAACCGAATATTTTGGAAATATTCATTATTTTAAATAACGCTTCTTAATTCGCGTTCTGCATGAGAAAGGGTTATTCAGTTACACAAGAGTATTTATTGAGATTTCAATGTTTCAAATGAATTTTTTCATGGAATTAGTTTTCGGGTTGTGAAAAACCAATGATTTATGAATAATATATAAGTTTTATTTAAGATATAATTGAGCTCCATGAAGATATTTAATGTTTCATCCCGTAATTCGCAGGGTGATATCTATAAATAATGATTGTTATCCGAGTTTTTGTAGTTATGTTTCAGATATTAGGAGAGAAACCCCAAAAATATTTAATTTGAACTACTAACGATTATGAAATTGTCGAGAACATCGATGGGGCATTTGCACATTGTGTTTATAAAATAATTAACGAATCCGTTCGAAATTTCTCAATATATGTTGAAAATTTGGTAACAATCTTTTCATCTACTTTCAGATATATGATTCTGGATGAAAAGTTAACCGATTATTTCACTGAATTCCAATCTTAGAACCGAATGCGATGATTCATTCTCGGGATTATTGGAAATTTGCAGCATTTTTCTTTATAACTCAGAGACTGCTGGTCGGATATCATCCGGGTGAAAAATTTTAGGTTGAGTTATGCAACAGTAATCAACGTTGAGAATTTCACAAAAATTCGGTGGTAAGTTTCCGAGAAATAATTTTTTTTCCCCTCCAACCCCCAATTTTAAGCCTTTAGGGTATACCAATCCTGCCGAAAAGCTTGGAGGATCAATCCCTAGCGACACATGATTTTTCTACCAAGTTTCACGGGTTTCGGTTCAGTACTTTCCGAGAAAAGCTCTGGACAACGGACGGCGAACGGCGGACGGACGGATTTTTTTTTATTCGTTCATTCAAATCTACATACTCCAAAACGTAAACTGTGAAATTTTCAGGGGGGGTTAAAATTTTTTTTTTGTTGGTCGATCACTAAGGTTTATTATTTGATTTCATCAAATAATAAACCAAAACAGGAGTGAATTAGTACATTAAGGAATTTTTAATGCTCATAACTTTTTACCTGAGCCGAAATAGGGGTGTCTACGGTTAAAATCAATGTACAAATTGAAGACTCAACTTATATGGATTCGATGGAATTGAAATCTCTGAAGGTTTGGAGAATATTGCAAAATTAATCGCCAAATGAATGAACTGAATTGTTGAACATATATTTACCATCAAAATGAACCATAAAAACCAAGCAGTAATAAGAAAACTCAAACTCGCTCAATATGAAATTTGTGTTCCAGTATGTTCAGAGATACCCTGCAGGGAAGAGCAGATATTCCATCAGATGAATTGTATTGAGAGAGTCGCAAAATAGTTGGTTTGAAACTTTGGGATATTGGATAACATATTATATCCGACACAATGTAGAAAAATTCGAGAATCCCTGACATTTCAGAAGCTGTCGCACGGATTCAGTAAAAACCGAGTACACTGTGAAAAACCCGATTCTCCCAAAATTTTTAATAATTAATAAGATTTGATCGAATTCAAATATTGAAAGAAAAATTTAAAGGTTAGGGCAAAACTCATTGTCAACTAAATGATATTAACTGTTGAAAGTATATATTCACCACCATAATGAACTATGTTCCCCAGAGCATGCGGGCAAAAATGGCTTGGCGTTATGAAATAGACGGCCTAGGATTTTAATCAATTCCAGCTTCTGTTGAAAGACAATCTTGCAGAACTGCTCTGAGTGTCACAAAATCCCGCAATAATAGATAAGGCGACAATTCTATAAACACATGATATGATCAGTAGAGTGCTTGGTGGTTCCTCAATACTAAGAACCATTTTAACACGCTTGTTCTAGGAAACAGCGCGTTATCATTTCGTCACGATGTCTGTAATTTACGAATTTTGAGCCGAAAATGGTGTTAAACGATTGTGTTGAACTCCCTGAAGAAGAATTCATGGTCAAATTCAATTCTGTCCGTCTGGCCCTCCCTTCGTATGTGCTCTAACTTTTGAAGGAAAAGACAAAGTAACTCGAAATTGTCATATTAGATTGGGAGTCCAAATATCTCGGCTATTTTCTTTGATAGTTGGAATTGGTCGGATAGTTTCGAAGTAAGGCCCAATTGAAATTTTGAGGTTAATTCCTTAATTTCTGATAAAGTATTTACTCGATCAGATTGAAACTTCGTGGACAGTTTTGAAATACCAACGCGTAACTTAGAGCAAAATTTTGTTTGAATCCAGTTGTTGGAAAATCTTGAAAAAATTTTCATTCAAAAATTTTTGGAATTTTTGATGAAAAATTTTTTCTCTGGAAATATTGATTGAATTTCGATGGAATTTGGTACAAACCTTAGAGTCAATATTGAACAACAATGTTCCAAATTTCAATCCGCTTTGATATTTAGTTTTGGAGATATAAGGGAAAAAAATTGTGCTGAATTTCGTTGTTATTTGGAATTTTAACGTTATTTCCGCCATATCACCAGAAGTACGGATGCAGTCAGATTGAAATTTCTCGATCAGTTGGAAATTACCAACACGCAACTAGGTGCAAAATTTCGTGTTGGTTTGGTTGATAGACTTTGAACAAGCCCGTGAAAGCTCACGTCAGTGCTTTTCTAGATTTTTTTGTTGAATTTTATTTTGTTAGGTGTTATATCGATCGATATAGTTTCTGTTTTGGTTGTTCTATAGGTTCAATAACGTTTATTATCATTCTGTAATGGCACCCAACAGAAAGAAACTGTTGAAAATCAGTACTGATAAATAAATACTTAACTCGACTTGACATTCAAAAACCACTTCTTGAGTCGATTTGAAGTCGAGCCAAGTCAAGTAAGTAGCTTGATTCGAGTCAAGCCGTGATTCTTAAAAACTCAAAAATGGGATCATGACGATACTTGCAAAAATTGGTGATGATCGGGTAATAAGAACTATAATTAGAAGTATTATTCATATGTTCGTCTTGAAATTTCGCAAGAATCTTTGAGCTCTCATCCTTCAATCCACTCAATTTGAATTCGATCCAACCTGCATTTTTGTGAAAATTGAAAAAATTTGAATGGGTGGTCCTGCGAAATTACCGAGCAAGCTCGGCCGTCGTAATCACGGTCCAAAACTACTCAACAAATATCAAGTTTCTAAATTGTTGTTTTTCTTCGAAAGTAATTTTTTTAAGACCGCTAAGAAAAAAAAAACCTGAAAAAAAATCAAATTGAAGTCTCCTGACCCAGGTTCAACCTAAACCACTATGATCTCACCGAGTTGTTTCACACCTACAAGTTTTTCTGAATAAGAGCTCATTACAAAAAAAAGTTTAAGTTTCAATGATGGTTTTTCAGAGTGCACTCTACAAGAAGCAGATCATCCTCTGGAAATTCTCCAAAGGTGGGGATCTGGTAGACTGATGCTTCGCTACACCCTCCTTAGTAAAAATGGTGAGTGAATAAATATATCATTTTAATATCATATATGGGAACATGCACTCTCATTTCTAAAAACAAGCGCAAGTGTTGATCGTTATTCATATACCGGGTGTATCTGAATAACATCGAAAAAATGTAAAGGGTGATTCTGTGATGAAAATCAAGGTCGGTATTTGGTATGAAATTTTTTGAAAAACCACCCCCTGGAAAAGTTACACCCTTCTGAAAATTAGCAAAAAAAATGTTCATCTTTTTTATTTTTCCTGTATATTAAGCTTAAGAAACGAAACTTGGTAAATATTGTTTGTCAATAAAACTACACATTTTGGAATTTTTTCAACCCTGAAGTATGCGTAGAAGGGGTTAAAATATTCAACCCCTAAGATATTTTCTCTCACAATTTTTTTTTTGTATGAAACTTTTCCTTCAGAAAAAATATGGCTTGAAAGCCCAATTCATTCACAAAGTTTTTTATCTCCACAAGTTTTTTCGGAAACTTAAGCATTTACGAGAAAAACTATCGATAATCTGCGAAACCGCATTATAGCAGCGTGTGAAACTATAAGAAATTCAGCAGTCATATTTCGTCGCATACGCATTTCAATGAGAAGAATAAATGCTTGTAATGAAGCTGAAGGCGGTCAATTTCAATATTTATTTATGTATTGTCGATATTCGACACGTTTTTGTTCATTGTTCGCTATTGTTTTAGTTGTGAAAATCTCAGCCTAGTAGAATCATAAATTGGTTGGATGTTCTTCAATAAAATGCTGTTATGTTTTTACCGTAAATGCTTAAGTATTCGGAAAAACTTGTGGACATAAAAAAGGAAGTGAATGAAAATTTTTCCGGGGCAGGTTTTTCAAAAAAATTTTCACCAAATACCTACCTTGATTATCATCACAGAATCACCTCTTAAATTTTTTCGGAGATATTCAGATACACCCTCTATATACAGGGTTATTCCGAAGGAAACCGTCAGATTTTAGGATAAGTTCACACTAGTCAAGACAGTTTCGAAACAATTTTTGGTTTATGGTTGGCGGTACCTATTGAGACTATTCAGGGTGATTTGTCTGATTCGACCGATTTTAATTTTACCAATAACATTGGTGTGGTTCATCCTATTTCGATCAGATTTTCATAGTAACACAATATGAATGATTCAAAAAGTTTTCAAAATACGCGTTTGTAATTTTGGTAATTTCAGATTGGTTGTACAGGTTGAAAAAACACCCTTTACATTGCGTTTCCAACTTCGCTTTCCGTTTCAGATTCTACCGTTATGAGTCATTATTCAGGTGTATTAAATTTTTTGGCGCAACCGCAGTTTTCCGAAAAAGCTTTTTCAAAAGAGGAAAATTTCGAAATTTTCCTCCATGCTATGTACGCAATGTACAGGGTGTTTATTTAACCTGCTCAATTAATTTCAAATTACCAATATAACATACCTGCATTTTGGAAAAATGTTGAAACTATTGTATGTACCCATTCATATTGCACAACACTGCAAATTTCATTAAAGTTGAATGAGCCATATCGAAGTGGAAGAATGGAATCGGTTGGAATGAAATAACGAAATTTCCCTTTTTTGAAAAATTTTTCAGAGTTGTGCCAAAAAAAATTAATACACCTGAATGACTCTTAATAGTAGAATCTGAAACGGATAGCGAGGTTTTGGAAACGCAATGTACAGGGTTTTTTTCAATCTGCACAACCAATATGAATTTATTACAATATCAACCGCGTATTTTGAAAAAATTTTAAATATTTTTTAATTTACTCATTCATATTGTGCTACGATGAAAATTTCATCGAAATCAGATGAGCCACACCAAAGTGATTGATTGATAAAATCGGTCAAATCCAGACAAATCACCCTCTATAGTCTCAATAGAGACCCCCAACCATAAACCAAACATTGTTTCGAAACTGTATACTAAATGCAAACTTACCTTGAAATCTGTCGGTCTCCTCCGAAATCACCATGTATGTATATGGATGTTCGAAAGAAAATCTTCAGACGAGTTTTCGGGAAAAACGGAAAATCTTCCGCTTTGTCAATATTTGTCATTAAAACTATTCAAAATTACGATTTTGCTTCCTTGATAGGATAATATCAAGAACAATAAAAGTTTCTTCTCAATTCAGCAGAAAAACTCCAAACAAATACATAATATTTTTTGCCAAATCAGTATCACGAAAGTAATATTATTATGCATCGTGAAACGCCTATTCATCATTTATGTTTTGACATAGCCCTTTGAATTTACAGGTCGATACTGAAAGTCGCTTCTCAATGCAAAACATTCCAAAACAAAACTTCGACAATTGTCAAACTGAACTTTTCAATTCATTTCATATATATTAAATTTGACCTGTTCTTACATATTCAAGTCTGGCTGTTTTTCATGATACCTATTTCAAAAGCTTAATTAATGTCAATTCAATAGTTTTTGTCAATTTGGATATCTTCACAAAACTAATTTAGACGACGCTTGAACTGAACTTTCATGATTATTTATTATTTTTCTAGATACTTTCTATGGGCACACTCTCCCAATATTTCAATTTAGTGGATAAAGTACATATTAATCTCCAATGAACTGCTTCTGCTCCAGAAATAACTTGTTTTTCAGGTGTAGTTTCTTAAAACCATGTTGCTTGATCAATAACATCGAACAAGCAGAACGTTTCGAAGCCAGTTCAGAAAATCGGATGAAAATTTCCAGAATTAATTTTTTGTACTATTTTTGCCAAAAGATCTTTTTCAAATTCTTCCTACAAATACTAATACGCAACATTTGACGAAATTGGCTTTTCCTTTTCAGTAAATCACAGGTTGATCATTCCTATCAAATTATCAGTCATCAGGATGAATGTTAGGCAATGATGGTATGATTCTCTGGGACTGTTTTTCAAAATAAGTTTTCCATTCAGTTGAATGAATAGAATTTGGCTGAATTTCATCCTGACGACAGAACCTGGAGACAAAAAAAATTGAGTGGTGAGCTTCTATTTTACCAAATAGATAAACTGATTGAGCCAACGCTTCGATAGAAATAGATAAGCTGTGTTAGTTGCATAGAGGTGAAATATTTACATTGTCTGCTGAAAAAGTTCCATCCAGGCTGCGTAAGGGGCTTAGCTTAGCCAGGCTGCGTAAAGATATAGTTAAAATCTTCAATCGTTTACATCGTTTCAGTATTTTTACTTGTCAAAATTCTGTTGGAAATCGTTTCCTGAAAATTGATGTATGTTCCTAACGAAGTTGCAAGACCGATCATGGATGTAAAGTTTAAAGACCAGGTACTTCAGCTGCATATAAACATTAAGTAATAAAACTGCAAAGCAAGATTTGACAGTGAAAGACAAGTAATTCTTAATTTGATTATTCAGTATCCTGTGTTGAATGATTATTCGGATGATGATACGGTTCAATGTTCCCAAGTTTGCGAGAAAATTTTTATCATGAACATCTCCTGTTTGAGACTCGCAGACTTCGTTATTTCAGCAAAGTTTTTCGCATTGACGCTGATATTGCAGGTATAGCCGGCATTGGGGCGTTGCTAAATAACTTCATCCAATTATCTTGGAGTAGGAAACCAACTCTGCAGTGCCTAAACTCGGGCAGATTTAATCGAGTTATCTCGAAAGAAAATTACTTCAGGATTTAACCTAAGCAAATGGGTTGCCTCAAACCAAAACTCCGCACTCCTTTTATCGAAAGCGATTGCATTCCAGATCTGAGGATATACAGGTGTCTGGATTCTACGTCAAAATACAGAATGTGACATTTAACTTGAGAGAGTGAATTGGAAAAGTTGTTAGGTATCAAGGGGCAAAGAAAATTAACACATTTTATTTTAAACTTGACCTTGCCTTCGAGGTGATTTCAAGTTCTACTTGATTTTTGGTTTATTATTTGATGAAATCAAATAATAAACCTGAGTGACCGACAAAAAAATTACCTACCCTGAAAATTTCACAATTTATATTTTGAAGTATGTAGATTTGAATGAACTAGTAAAAAAATCCGTCCGTCCGTACTCCGAGGCTTTTCTCTGCAAGTACTGAACCGAAATCCGTGTAACTTGGTAGAAAAATCGTGTGTCGCTCGGGATTGATCCTCCAAGCTTTTCAGCAGGATCGGTATACCCGGAGGGCTCAAAACTGGGGATAGGAGGGAAAAAAGTTATTTCTCGAAAACTCACCACCGATTTTCATGAACTCTCAACATTGATTACTGTTGCATAACTCAACCTAGAAATTTTCACCTGGATTATTTCCGACCAGTGGTTCCTGAGGTATATGAATCATCTCGTTCGGTTCTAAGAATGAAATTCAGTGGGATAATTGGTTAACTTTTTCATCCAGAATCATATATCTTAAATCAGATGAAAAGATTGATTAAAAAAATTTCAACACATATCGAGAAACTTCAAACGGATGCGTTTATAACTTCATAAAGACAATGTGCGAATGCCCCATCCATATTCTTAACAATTTTATAATCGTAATTAGTTCAAATTAAATATTTTTGTGTTTCCTCTCCCAATATCTGAAACTTAACTACCAAAAATCAGATGAAAATTATTATTTATAGAAATCACCCTGGGGATTACGGGATTTGAGATTGAATCCTTCATGAAGCTCATTTATATCTTTAATAAAACTTATATATTATTCATAAATCATTGGTTTTTCACAACACAAAGAATCCATTCCTTGAAAAAATTCATTTGAAACATTGAAATCTCCATAAATACTACTGTATAACTGAATACCTCATTTACATGCAGAACGTGAGTTAAATAGCTCTAAGGAGCCGATGATCTACCTGTTTTAGTTCTATAATTCAATTTTGGAAAACTTAAATTTTTCCAGCCAAGTAGGAATGGAAATAAGAAATGAAATTAAACAGTCTAAGACATTGCTCACCAATATCGCAGTTTTCTGAATGAATATTTCGGCATGCAAGATGCTTGATACGGCTGCATCACATTTCAGAATTTTCTTCAGAAAAACTTTGAATCCTGCTAAAATATTAATAAGCCGATATTGGCGCACAATCGTGAAAAATTGTTTCATTCCACTGTCGAACTTCTTACTTGTAGTACTCGCGGCGATGATGTGATAAGGAGAAGAATTTGCACATTAAGCTGGAAAAAGAATAAACCTTTATGTAAAATTCGCAGCGTTTTTTAAAAGGAAAAGTATATTTTATAGTGCTGATTCTTATTCTTCATAAAAAGTAATACCTATTGTTTGAAGTTTATTTCATCGGTGAATTTGTAATATTTTTATACAGGGTGTTTCATCATAAACTGCTCAAACATATATAGACGTATAGATGACACTGAGAAAGTCATTTTTGTCTTATGACATATACCCAGTTTTCGAAGCATAAGCGAGATACAGGGTGTTTAATGTCAACTTTGAGCAATATTCTGATAACTGTGGTGAGTTATGCGTGACCTTTGAAATAACGGTTTTTGGTCACATCCTAGTATTTTTTGGTGGTCAATTCAATTGTTGTGTAGAATTCTGAAAAACAATTTTCAAAATGGCGGAAAATCTACAAAGTTGAATTTTTTTGTTTTCGATTGCCGAATTGCATAGAATAATTTCAATTCACTCAATTATCTAAGATTTTCCGAAAAAAAAATTTTCCAAAATTCAAACTCAACTTTTTTTATGTCTACAGTGGAAAAAAAATTCCCCCAAAATTGATGAAATCTTATGAGGTTGAACTGACCTATACTCTGAACACCGATGTGAAAACAGAATGAAAAAATATCCATTGGTTTCCATTTTATAGCCTTCCAAAGACTCCGCTTGGAGTATTTCAATAATTTTTATTTAAAAAACTGGTGGCCCCACGGATGCCAAAATTATGCTAATAGGCCTCCAGAACGACCTTGATAGAAATATGAATTTATCAAGAAAAAAAATGTTTTCTAGAAAACTTCGGTGGGAATCGAACTCTCTCCGCATTCGGAAAATAGGATCAAATTCGATTAACTACCGTTGCTTGGTAACGTACATCATTATGATCAGAATATATCCAATTTATACTCAAACTATAGTCCGTAAGTGGAGCGAGTTCGATTCCCATCAAAGTTTTCTGAAAAAATTTTTTTTTTTTATAAATTTATATTTCTATTCAGGTCATTCTGGGGGCCCATCAGCAAATTTTGGCTTCCGTAGGTCGACCAGTTTCTTAAATAAAAATTATTTTAGTACTCCGAGCGGGATCTTTGTAAGGCTATAAAATGAAAACCAATGGATATTTTTTCATTCTTTTTTTACACCAGTGTTCAGAATGGAAGTGAGTTCAAGTTTGAAAGATTTGAACAATTTTGGGTGAAATTTTTTTTCACCGTGATCATGTAAAAAAAAGGTTGTTTGTATTTTGGAAAAATTTTTTCACTGAAAATCTTAGAAAATTGAGTACATTGAAATAATACTATCCAATTTGGCAATCGAAAACAAAAAATGCCAACTTTGTAGGTTTTCCGCCATTTTGAAATATTTTTTCCAGAATTCTACACCACAACTGAAGAGACCACCAAAAAATACTGAGATTTGTGCAGAAACCGTTATTTCAAAGGTCACGCACAAATCACCATAGTTATCAGAATATTGCTCAAAGTTGACATTGAACATCCTGTATCTCGCTTATGCTTCGAAAACGGGGTATATGTCATGAGGCAAGAATGACTTTCCCAATGTGATCTATACGGCTATATATGTTTGACCAGTTTATGATGAAACACCCTGTATAATACGAATATTTGTTTTGCTTGTGTCTTTTTTTTGTGTTCTTAAATAACTTCAACCAAACCTCAACGTTGTCATTAGTCAAGTCATCCGAAAAGGTTTTGTTTAATTTGTCAAATTCACCTCAGTTCAAAGTGAAAAAATTCGGAAATTAATCAGTCAAATAGGTCTATGCCACATCTTCTAGGGAGAAATTGGTGGCTCGAAGTGAACCATATTTTCTATGTATTGCCCTAAAAAAAAACCTTATTTTGTTAGGTAATTTACACCACAGCTGAGTATCATACCTAATGTCAAGTCGTAAAGCGAAATCATAGCGAATACATATAAATACTCGCCATTTTTCATGAAAATGAGCTGTTCGAAGGAAGAAAACTAGGGAACTCATCTATAGGGAATACTGGGCGGAATTTATAGGTCTTTTTGCGCGCATGTTCTGGGAAACAGCGTGCTATCGTTTTGTCCAAATGTCTGTAATTTTCGATGATTGAGCCGAAAATGGTCTCAAACGACTAGATTGGACTCACTGATGACGAATCCGATGTCAAAATCGATTCTGTCCGACCGGCCGTCCGTAGAAACGATGAAACGATTACGGTCGTACAGAGAATCCTATCGACCTGAAACTTCCAGGGTAGGTTGCACTTTGAAATCCGACGGTTAAGTTCGTTAATGGGCGAAATTGGCTTAACGGTTTCGGAGTTAGAGCCCTTTGAAGTTTTGACCTTGTTTTGGCGAAAATTCAAAAACTACTGATACGATTGGATAAAAACTTAGTTCCAACTAACAAATTGCTATACTCCAGTATAGCAATGCACAACTTCCCGCGAAATTTTGTTGAGATCATACTATCCGTAAATTTTGAAAAAATTTTTTTCAAAATTTAAGAAAAAAAAATTTTCGTGAACTGTTCATCACATTAGAAAAAAATCAGAGCGAACTCTGAGCTCCATATTGACAGCAGTGTGTCAAATTTCAATCCGATAGGGTTATTAGTTTTGGAGATATTGGGAGAAAATAAATGAAATTTCGTAGTTTTCTTCCCAATATCGTCGTTTTTTTTGGTATAACTCAAGAAATACTGATTCAATCACGATGAAACTTCGCGCCTAGTTTGAAAATGCTGAAACACATCTTTGTACAGAATTTTGTGACGATCGTGTTATTAGAACCATTCGAAAAAAATTTCAAATTACATATTCAATATTCTGTGATCTTCTTGTCATATTATACTCATTAAATTCTGTATGGACCTTCAAACTGTTATTTTTCGATAAAGTACTGGATTTCAATTCTATCTTATCTGTATTTTTTGAAATATTGGGAAAATAAAATTTTGAATGGGTATATCTGCGAAATCATTGGGTAGATTTTACCCATTCACGAATTCGATATTGCGCGATATTTGGCGCTTCATTACGAAGGTCGAATTCGTGAATGAGTTAAAACCACCCAATGGTTCCGTAGATATACTCATTCAAAATTTTATTTTCCCAATATTTCCAAAAATACAGATTAGATAGAATTGGAATCCAGTACTTTATCGAAAAAAAAAGTTCGAAGGTTTATATAGAATTTAATGAGCAAAATTTATCGAAAAAAATGTAGAAAAGCACTGCCGTGAAGGCAGCAGCTTTTAGGCGCATGTTCAAATTCGTTGTCGAGGCAGTCATCTATATCGAACATGCGCGCAAAAGCTGCTGCCTTCACGGCAGTGCTTTTCTAGGTTTTTTTTGGTGCTTATGGAATGCTTATGGAATTCAATAGATATATGGTGATCCATTTAAAATAAGATTCTGCTAATTTTTGTTTTCAATACGGGGCCGACTGTATATCATACCCTGTATATCACAATTCCATTTCAGATATACCGTTCAATTAAGAAAGTAACCAATATTTGAACAGAAATAAATTCCAATCGGACCTGGCCCAACTTAATAATTTCGAATACTCTGAGTGACGTAAATTATAAAAAAAGACATGACAGGCAGAATATCTCAAAATTTTATGATATTTTTGGAAAGGAGATATGCAAAACTGTCTTTAATTCTTCATATCGAAACCGAAAAAGTAATAGAAGTATAGGTTGATGTTCGAAAAAACAAAGTAGGGACCCGCTCGGAAAAAATGGAACACCCTGTGAGACAGAAAACATTTTTAATTTTTCGAGTTGGAGCAATAAGGAAACATCATGAAAAATAATATTCATCTCTGTTAACTGAATAAAGATATGGAACGACACGCCACTGTTGCTGGACGTAAGCTATGCTATAACTTAAGCCCACTCGGTCACCAGCGAAGAAAAATCGAACACTTCGTATATTGAAAACCGTATTTCACATTCATTCCGCACGTTTAAAATCCCCAATTTCGAGCAATTTCACGACTCTAAGAAACTTCTGCAAGTTTCATTTGGAACCCCATCAGGAGTCCCAAAATAAAAACGAAAAGCTGTACAAAAAGCCCATATTTTCCGAAAGGGAAATGGCAGTGAACGCAATTACATTTACGACAAGTGATTCATTTTCGTCGAGTGTGCGATCGCCGTCTAGAGACGGCTTTACAACTCGTTTCCGGACAGATTTACACCGCATTTATCCGTCTGGGGGAATCACCGAACACGGTAGCGGGATGCGTAATTGCCGACTATCGGAAAACGTTATTCAATATAGAGGTTGGCGGGACTGTTAGCACCACTGAGATTTCATTCATTGCACGATGGCAACACTTGATAAATGGCCGGATAGCGACGTGCCGTTATGGAGATTTATGAAGAGGTAACTAAACAATTTTTTATCTCAATCGTCGAGGTGAAACTGCGAAAACAATTAATTATTCGAAAATCCCTTGTCCATTGGTTTTCATTTTCGAGCGCATGTTCTGGGGAACAGCATGCTACCGTTTCGTACAAATGTCTGTAATTTTCGAATGTTTTCCCGAAAATGGTCTCCAACGACTAGGTTGGACTCACTGATGACGAATCGATTATCTCCGGCCGGCCAGCTGGCGACACGATAACTGTCGAACAAAGCGAGCTAGAGACTTAATACAGATTAGGTCGCGCATTGGAATGCGGCGGTTAGGTTCGTTAATGGAAAAAATCAGTCAAATTGTTTCGAAGTTATATTCATTTGAACTGTTGAGGTTAATCTCCTGATATTTCATGAACTACTCAAGCGATTGAACTGAAAATTTACAGTTAATTGAAGTATAACAACGCACAATTCTTCACACAATTTTGTTGAAATTAAACTTTTTAAACATTTTGTTTTCGAAAAAAATTTTTTTTTTCGGGAACTTCAGTCAATTCGGAAAAACCTTCTGCTCATACCCGACCATCATATTTTGCAGCAGTGTACCAAATTTTATTCCGATACGATCATAATTTTCGGAGATATCGGGAAAAAATATGTAAAATTCCGTATTTTTTTTTCGATATTACATATTTTTTTTCCGAAATAACTCAAAAAATACTTATTCAATAATGATGACACTTAGCAGCTAGTTAAAAAATGCTGATGGGCGGAACTTCCTGATGATCATGTCATAAGAACAATTAAAAAAAAATTTGAATTTTTTTTCGAATATTCAATATTCTGTGATCTTCTGATCATATTATCCTCATGAAATTCTGTATGAAACTTCGAACTGTCATTTTTCGATAAAGTACTGGATTTCGAATCGATCTTATCTGTATTTTTGAATATATTTGAAAAATAAAAATTCGAATTGGTATGTCTGCGAAATCATTGGGTGGATTTTAACCATTCACGAATTCTTAATTCGTGATTGAGTTCCAAATGTACTCTACAAATATCGAGTTTCCGAGTTCTTTCTTTCGGAAGTCATTGTGCATACTGTCGGTCGTAAAGTCATCAAAAGTGAACATACTTGCAAAAGCTGCTGACTTCATGTCAGTGCTTTTCTAGGTTTCTCAAAAGTGAATATTGGGATTGTGAAAAGCGAGTGATGCCAATCTTTGATACCTATCGATTTCGTTTGTTCTTATTATGATTAAAGAAAGATTTAAGAAAAAATATCAATTAGTTACTGACTTACACCTCACAATGATTTTCCCTTGAGTGGCCCGTAATATCCAATCATACACTACATGCAGGAATGGTAAGTTGATTATTCAAACGAATAACTCAAAATATTCAGAATAAGATCAGAGAAGAGCAAACCATCGCTATGCGTCTTCATTGATTTCTCTAAGGCATTCGATACCGTCTCTCATGAAAAACTTCTCAGCAAGTTGGACAAGTACGGTTTTAGAGGGAAAGTCTACGAATTGCTGAGGAGTTACTTATCGGATCGAGAACAGAGAGTTCAAATAGTAGAGAGTTAAGCAAACCCATATATGTGAATAACGAGTTACCACAGGGCACAGTGCTTGGACCACTCCTGTTCACACTGTATATTAACACTTTGTTGAGTGTTAGGATCAGGGGCAGAGTTATTTGTTTTGCGGACGACGCAGCTCTTTTTTGCGAATGGAACTCGTGTATCTAGGTGTCATTGTCGATCGTCACTTAAGGTAGCACGACCATGTAATCAGTAATACCAAGAAAGTTAGTTCATTAATGAATACATTTTACACATTGAGAAATATACTGTGCCGGAAAACTTTGAAAATTTTATATACATCCCTGATTGAGTCAGTTATCGGCTATTGTATTCTCGCCTGGGGAGGAATTTTTAACACCACTCTAAATTTCCAACAAGCCACCCAAAACACAATTTTGAAGATTATACTAAAAAAAAAGTAAATATGATTCTAGTAATGGGTTGCACGAGGAGGTAGGAGTCATGTGTGTACGATCTTTGTTCATATACAAAAGTTTAATATGGACCCGTTCTCAGGAAGATAAATTAGTGAACCGAAGAAATTTTAAAGCTACTAGGGAAACCACAAACTCACTCATTGTTCTGCCATTATTTCACAAAAGCTTAACCCAAAGATCAGTAATATATCTCGTAGCTAAATTATACAATTCACTACCCAAATACTTAAAAGACATGCAGAATAACAAGCAATGCAAGATGAAGTTGAGAAAGTTTATTACAGATAATAAAGTTCAATTTTTCGATCAATTCTAATCCTCGATCAAGAGATTCCGCCCCGCTCTCTCTCCCTCTGCTCTGTCTCTGCTCCTCGTACATGTCATTGTGTGTTGGAAGAGAAATGTATTGTAAAGTTTTTATTGTCCTCTCTGGGGAGATGGGAGGGGTAAAACAGGCATTCAGTTGCCTATCTCTTTCCATTTTCCGGGGAGAACCTTTTAATTTCTATTTGTTTTTTTTTGTAATCATATGAAAAAAAGATTTGTAACAATTATTTGCTCATATAGATGAATAAATGAATTTGAATTCGAATTTTGAATTACCCTGATTTGAGGCATCTCAAGCTGCTGTATTACGCGCTGAGAAAATAAAAATCTCAATGTAAAATTGGCACTATTTTTTGACACAACCCATACATTTCCACTCCGTAGATACTTTATAATGGATTAGGATAACATTATTCGGTTTATCTTTGTATCTATTTGTTGATATTGTCCTTTTACAAATCGGACTTTCATGTTTTAACCCTCACTGATGTTTCAAGTCACTTATACAGGGTGATTCACCATAAACTGGTCAAGCTTAAGCGAAATCCAAGGTGTTTAATGTCAACTTTGAGCAATATTCTGAAAACTGTGGTGATTTAAACGTGACCTTTCAAATAACGGCTTTTGGTCACATCGTAGTATTTTTTGGTGGTCAATTCAATTGTGTACAATTCTGGAAAAAATATTTGAAAATAGCGGAAAACCTAAACAGTTGGAACTTTTTGTTTTCGATTGCCAAATTGGATAGCATTATTTCAATGTTCTCAATTTTCTAAGATTTTCCGTTAAAAATTTTTTCCAAAATTCAACTCAATTTTTTTTACATGTCTACAGTGAAGAAAAACTTTCACCCAGAATTATTGAAATCTACCAAGCAACGGTAGTTCATCGAATGTGACCCTTTTTTCCAAATACGGAGAAAGTTCGATTCCAACCAAAAATTTTAGAAGATATTTTTTCCATGTCACTCTGGAGGCCTATTAGAATAAATTTGGCATCCGTAGGACCACCAGTTTCTTAAATAAAAATTATTCAAGTACTCCAAGCGTAGTCTTTGGAAGGCTATAAAATGAAAATCAATAGATATTTTTTCATTCTGTTTTCACTCCAGTGTTCACAATGAAGGTGACTTCAACCTCGGAAGATTTCAACAAATTTGGGTCAAATTTTTTTCACTGTAGACATGTAAAAAAAATTGAGTTTGAATTTTGGAAAATACTTTCACGGAAAATCTTAGAAAATTGAGTACATTGAAATAAAGCTATCCAATTTGGCAATCGAAAACAAAAAATTTCAACTTTGTAGGTTTTCCACTATTTTTAAATATTTTTTCCAGAATTCTACACAATTGAAGTGACCACCAAAAAATACATAGATGTGACCAGAAGCCGTTATTTGAAAGGTCACGTTTAAATCACCACAGTTATCAGAATGTCAAAGGTGACATTAAACACCCTCTATCTCGCTTATTCTTCGAAAACAAGGTGTATGTCATAAGGCAAAAATTACTTTCCCAATGTCATTTATAAAGCTATATATGTTTGACCAGTTTACTTTGAAACACCCTGTATATCGATCATTGAGATCTTCATATTGCCTCCCTATTCTCCCCTATTCGTGGTAAATCTCTTTCTCATCATATTTCAATCGAGTTATACTCGGATTCGAGTTTTTTTCTCAGGACTTGACCTTATAAACCTCATTTCTTTTTCATCCACGTCAAGTTAGCCAAGGAAACTTTTTCACTGCACAGTTCCAGAAAAAGTGCAGATGGCAATTTACTAGCTGATCCTTCCTTTTAACGGTTCTGCAGGAGTCAGTTTTCCTTATTAAGTCGGAGAAATGGACAACCTTTCTGGAAATGACAGAACACGCCAACAAATTAGGGACCTTCGGAAGTTTGGTTAGTTTTAAATGAATATTTATGAATTCCTTATTCCTTCGCTCATTGTACCTCCGGAAATAAAACAACATTTCCTAGAAGAAAACAGACGATCTTGGAGAGGAGTATTAAGGCCGATTCTCATGAGTATTTCACAAATGAAACACATTCAGAACATTGAATACTCAATAGATAGTGTATCTGTAGGAGTTTCTTATTAATTAATGAGAGAAATCCTCAAGTTTGGGTTGAACCTGTTTGAGGAATTTGAGCCAATTCATATGAACCTTTGTCCTAAAATGTATACGGAGGCATAATAGAAATTACTGTTTTTGCGCGCATGTTCTCCTTTTGTCCTAATGTATGTAATTTTCCAACTTTTACCGAGAATGTTTCGAACGACTAGGTTGGACTCTCTATCAAAATCAATTTTGTCCGACCGGCCTTGTGTATGCACGATTACCGGCGTTCGGAGAATCCTATCGAGTTGAAACTTAAGCCGGGTCCAGATGAGTGTAATCCGAACAGCGAATGCAATAAAATTTGATAAACGATTCGGCGAATATTGTGGACGGCACTTGAGCTCAGCCTCGAATAATACATTCAAATGCATCGTTCGAGTTGAAAACCCAGTCCTCACGGAGCAGAAAGAACGTTGCCTCGTCTTGATTGTTAATGAGCTCAATCGGCCTGACGGTTTCTGAGTTATAGCCATTTGAAATTAAGAGGTTATTTTCCTGAGATTTCGGGAACTACTGAAGCGATTAGATTAAAATTTGGCAGTTAGCAAGTAAGCATTTTTTTGAGATTGTACCGTTAATAAATTGAAAAATATTGATCTCAAAACTTTTTCGAAAATTTTTTTTTTGGAAACTATCAACTATATGTGAAAACAAATCAACTTGAACTTATAGGAAAAAATATGTAAAGTTTCGAGGTTTTTCCTTTTTTAACGTTGTTTTTTCAGAAATACCTCAAAAAACCTATAAAAGCACTGACGTGACACAGCAGCTTTGGCGCACAAGTTCAAATTCGTTGTCAAAGCGGACATCTTTTCACGTGCTGAGCTCACCAAACGCACTTATAAAGTACAAGCAATATATATAAATGCTTTTACGCGCTTGCTTTGGCTAATGAGTTCGTTATTATTTTGTCGGAACGCCAACCAGCCTCGAGGATAACTTTGGAACAGAACGAGCTGTCAACATGAAATTCGAAGAATAATTAACGCATCTGAATGTGCCGGTTTAGGTTGTTAATGGTTATTATCAACTTGGAATTACACTTATCGAACTCTTTTCACCTCAGAAACACGAAATCTACTGATAATACTGTAGATGTTTTGGTTGATCGGATGATTAGCTGAGATCAAGGTGAAATATTTGTTATTTAATAGCCAGTATGGTTGTGTTAGTTAATATTAATAATAATATTTTACTCACCTTAAAAGCTTATTATTGGAACACTAACTTGTTAACACAGACATAGCGCTGAAATGAAAAAATGCATTGTAATTTAACATCTGTACTTTGACTACACCCTCATTGTTTCAAGTAGATATTCCAGTATGTATAGTTTATCACTATGATGAAAAATATCATTATTTGACGAACAGATATTTTCATTCATGAATTCAATCAACTCACCGAAGCTTCCTACGTTTCCATGTGACGATGAAAATTTGTAATTTATTCCATAAACTGGATTCATTGTATTGAAATGTGAATACATCATTCGATGAAAATATTGTAATCGAGATTTGATGAATGTTCTTTCATTCATTCGATGAATGCGTTAATCAACTAATGGAATAAATTCGATGAATTGTACACTTAAACAATGAATTGATGTCGATGAACGCTATTCATTAATATAATGAATAACATTATTTTCATCGCATGAGAGCATTCGAGAAGATATTCTTCAGCTCATGCTAAATTTTAATCCAATATAATCTGATGTTGTGGAAATATTGTTAAAATAAGATCATGATATTCTTCTGAGAAAACTACCATCCTTTGGTCTCAGTCCTGCATATACAGGGTCTTTCACGAGGAACCTCACCCATATTTATACGGGAAACTACTGAACGTATTTTCATGAAATTCAGCACTTATAAGTATTTCACGATGCTGATGAAATCTAAAATATTTTCAAGGCATGAGCACCTCCGGTTTTTCCGGAAATGACGTCAACTTCCGTTTTTCAAATTAGAACACCATTTTTTTATTGCAGAAATAGATTCCTTAGAAAATTTCAATTTATTTTGATGTAAAATTTTTCAGTTTTGGTTGGAAAATTCTCTCTGAGCGGGAAAATTCGAAAAAAAATCGAAAATAGAGCTCCGCTGAAACAAGAATAACTTCGAGGTTTTTGGATGGAAAATTTTCATTTTTGGGATTTTTTAAGATGTAAGATTGATGTATCCACTTTAAAAATCGAAATCGCGATTCATGATGCAGGGGGTGAAAAAATCGCTTTCAAAGTTAGGGATGACAAAATCGTGAAAAATCAATTTTTTCAAATTAGAACCCCATTTTTTTATGGCAGATATTGAATCTACGTTAAAAAATAATGTGAGTGTATACATCACACCCTTGCCCTAAAGTGGATATTTTCTGAGTTATTCACAAAAAACTGTATTTCGTCTTGAATTTTCAGCTATTTCTTTTCCCTTCACGCCAAAAAGATGACATTTTCAGGAACTGTTACTTAAACCATGTTTTAGATTTTACTACCCTAATATGCAAGAGAAAAAAGTTACAGGTTGTTCCTAAATAGATGGCGAATTTGGATTCGAATTTGTATCGGAAACCTCTTTATTTCAACTAATCGGCCATCGGTTTTCTCTCCAGTGATAAATAAATAATTCCTTATAATAATAATAATAATAATAATAATAGTTTATTTTACCCAACAGGAAATTTCCCAATAACAGGGTAACATATTGACAATGAATAATATGAACAATTATTCGAACAAAATTACACATTCAATGATACAACGATAAACAATAACCGCCCGTAACTAAAAAAACAAATTAATTTTAAGTGCATCAGCAGCCCTGCACAATCGATAGACCGGAGCTTGCTCAAGTATGTTAGTCCGAGGTTTAGGGAGTCGAAAAGTTGATGTGGTCCTCGCTTCAATTCTTGGTACACGAATGTCAACCCTGGACAGTAGATGAGGTGAATCGATTCTTCCAGTGACAAGCTTTTGTGCAAATTTAGCGCACTGTCGCTTCTGTCTCTCCTGCAACGTTGAAATTCGCATTTCCCGCATGATCTCCGACAAATCCGTACCACGTTCAGGATACCTGCCGGTCTTTCTATATTCAGCACACTTCAAGAATTTTCTATGAATGCGTTCAAGTGATGTTAGGTGGGAACTGTATATCGGAAACCAAACCAAGTTGGCGTACTCTAATTTGCTGACGACAAGAGAAAAATAGAGAATTCTGAGGACTGAGACATCAGGGAACTCCCTGGAACACCGGAACACAAAGCCTAAAGATCGACTAGCCGAAGAACAAAGCTCCTCGATGTGAGGAACAAAGCTGAACGTCGAATCAAATAACACCCCCAAATCGCGAAACCGATCTCCACTAGCGATAAGACAATCACCAATAGAATAATTGAAGGTGAGAGGACGTAAGCTTCTCGTGAAAGTCACCTTAAAACACTTTTGTATATTTAAAATGAGTCCATTGCGCGAGCACCAAACATTAACTAACTCCAAGCTGGACTGGAGCAGCTCTAAATCAGCAATTCCGCGTATCCTCAGGTAAAGTTTGAAGTCATCTGCATAGGCCAAGGCTAAGCAACTGAGAAGAGCCAGAAGATCGTTGATAAAAATTATAAATAACAATGGTCCAAGATTAGATCCCTGTGGCACACCAGATGACAGACAAAATTCGAAAGACTTGAAGCCATTATAGAACACATGACTCATTCTTCCCTCCAAGTAAGATCTCATCAGGTCAACATATGCTGGACTGAGGCCAAAAAAAGAAAGTTTATTCAGCAACATACGGTGATCAACCGAGTCGAAGGCTCGTGAAAAGTCTGTATAAATAACGTCGACCTGACCTCCGTCATCCAGAGTCTCCGCGATAAACTGAGACAATGTTGCCAAATTCGTGACCGTAGACCTGCCCCGCATGAAACCGTGTTGCATTGCTGATATATGTGGTCTAACATTATGACTGATATTAGCGTATAAAGCTTCTTCATATACTTTTGCAAAGTTACACAGTACAGAAATTGGTCTATAGTTCCCCACTTGTGATTTATCGCCTTTTTTGAATATCGGAACTACTCGGGCTCTCTTCCAAATGGTGGGAAAAATGGAAGTACGCAAGCTGACAGAGATGATGCGATGTAGAGGCTCAGCAAGCACAGAGCCACAGTTTCTGATGAAAAATGAGGGTAGCTGATCGTCACCAGCAGTTGTTTTATCAGGAAATTTATCCATAATAGATCTAATTTCATCTTCAGTTATAGAGGGTAAGACAACTGGAGGGAATTGGGAAAAATGAGTTGCGCTACAATCCCCGACTGCGTCTGGCATACGAACATTTGAAAAATGCTTTGCGAACAAATCAACTATATCTCTTGGATCGTCATGTGATCTTCCGTCGCTATGAAATACACCAGGAATTCTTGTGCCACTCTTCCTATGGTTGATGTATCCCCAGAAAGAGGAAGGATTTGACTCCAAATCGCCTTGCACCTCAGCCAAGTAATCGTCGTACGCCGAAGAAATTCCAGACTTGACCAACGACCGCAAACGCCTGAAATCACGGAGATATTTAGTTCTTCCTGTGGACCGCCATCTTGAACGATAATAGTTCTTTAATCGGATGTTGCGCCTCAAGTCAGGAGTAAACCACACTGGAAAGCAGCGTTTCCCAGAGGTATAAGTTCCAGTAGGTACATGATCTTTTATGATTTCGAACAATTTATCATAAAAATAGCGCAGAGCGTCATCAACATTATTGAATGTTTGGAGAATATTCCAATCAACGGAACCGAGCGACGAACGCAAGGCCGGAAAATCAGCTTTCCTGAAGTTATAAAACGTATTGTTGCGTGTTGGAAAATTTATTTGGCGTTCAAAGGAGCTTCGGCTCACAGTCATGCTCAGCGCGGGATGATACAGATCCTCCGGGACAAAGGGCGACTCACAATGAGCCACAGACACCTCGACAGTATCTCCTGCAAGGACCAAGTCAAGCAATTTTTGGTCTCTGTTGTAGATGAAGTTGAACTGCTGCAACTTGAGGAGGTCACAAAAATTTTTGAACAGCACCGACTTAGGACAAGAAGGCCCAACACTAAAATTGGGAATATTAAGATCGCCGATTAATACGACCGTCTTTCCAAGAAAGCTCATCTCAAGGGCAGATGTGAAGGTCTCGAGCTGAAAGACAGTAATATCAGGAGGAACATAAACCACACATATGATGAAATCGTAAGGTCGAGTACACTGACACAAAACCACGTCAATCAGCGGAACACGATCAGTCAAGAATTCAGTATTCAACGTTTTGTAAGAAATATTATCTGAAAGTGCAACCAGCACTCCCCCTCCACGAGATCTGCTGACCCTGAGAAACTGTCTGTCACAACGCACCACACTATATCCCGGCGGAACTATCTCGCAATCAGTCACCGAGTCACTAAGCCACGTCTCACCGATACAAATAATGTCATATGTATATTCACAGGCTGATTTGAAAAATTGGGGTAATTTAGAATTGAGCCCCCTAGAGTTCTGGTAATAAATAGAAACACCCGGACGCTCACCGGCCGAAACAGAAGAAATAATCCTGTTGGAAGACACTAGTTTTTCGAGCCAGAGCTCACTATCGTAGGAACACCCCCTACATGTTTTATTTTGAGACCAGTCTCACCCTCGGCTACGCGCAGCTCCATCTCAGACTTAACGGACTTAAACATCTTCACCTGCTGTGGCGTTCTGTCCGGAGTTATGAATACTCCCGCATATTTATCCTTGATTTTCTGAAACCTGCGCAACACCATAGGAACCAACTCCGGGGAAGACAAACGCACCTTCATGGGACGAGATCGTACCTGTTTGGTGGGATCGAACTTTCCGAGTCTAATGGGAGTAACAACTTGATCAGGAATATTACCTTATGAACCATATGCAAAAACTTACCATGTTTTACATTATTTTTTTTTAATGATAGATATCATTAATTATATCTGCCAAATTCCTCTTTATTCAGTAGCATTTTGTGTTTACTATTAATTTGGTGATAATTCGTATTAAGTTATAAAATCGATCACTATGCCTAATTTTACCAATGAAGATTATTTAAATCTCATTCTACTTTATGGAGAATGTAATAAAGTTGTAGATAGAACGATTCGACTGTTCATTGAGAGGTTTCCTGACCGACCCAGACCAACGAGAGATACAGAACCATGACAAACTTTAGGACCTGGTTCAAATAACAGTTCCTGAAAATTTCATCTTTTTGGCGTGAAGGGAAAAGAAATAGCTGAAAATTCAAGACGAAAAACAGTTTTTTGTGAATAACTCAGAAAATATCCATTTTAGGGCAAGGGTGTGATGCATACACTCACATTATTTTTTAACGTAGATTCAATATCGGCCATAAAAAAATGGAGTTCTAATTTGAAAAAATTGATTTTTCACGATTTTGTCATCCCTAACTTTGAAAGCGATTTTTTCACCCCCTGTATCATGAATCGCGATTTCGATTTTTAAAATGGATACATCAATCTTACATCTTGAAAAATCCCAAAAATGAAAATTTTCCATCCAAAAACCTCGAAGTTATTCTTGTTTCAGCGGAGCTCTATTTTCGATTTTTTTTTCGAATTTTCCCGCTCAGAGAGAATTTTCCAACCAAAACTGAAAAATGTTACATCAAAATAAATTGAAATTTTCTAAGGAATCTATTTCTGCAATAAAAAAATGGTGTTCTAATTTGAAAAACGGAAGTTGACGTCATTTCCGGAAAAACCGGAGGTGCTCATGCCTTGAAAATATTTTAGATTTCATCAGCATCGTGAAATACTTGTAAGTGCTGAATTTCATGAAAATACGTTCGGTAGTTTCCCGTATAAATATGGGTGAGGTTCCTCGTGAAAGACCCTGTATTAGTGTGAGGACACAACGGAGCACCAACCCTCGCTCAGACCATAGTCTGGTACCTTGGCTACGATCATCCAAAAAAATAGACACACACTATTGAATCTGGGTGGTCACGTCGGAGCGCCGACCATTGCCTAGTGCGTGACCTCGCGATGAGGCCTGATAAGTGGACACAACGGAGCGCCGACCCTTGCTCAGACCAAAGTATCGTACCTTGGCCACGGTCATCCAAAAAAATAGATACAAACCATTAGATCTGTGTGGTCACGTCCGAGCGCCGACCATCGCCTAGTACATAGGCTGTAGCTGAGGCCTGGTATATGGAATTCGAGCTTGGTATTTATCGGACCGTGGAGCTGAGTTCGCCACATCGACCTCATCACGGATGAAGAGATATATCGGGCTTTTGTCTGTTCTTGATCCTCTTCGGAATAATAAAAAATCACAGACGCGTAGTCAGCAACTTTTGTGCGCATGTTCAAATTCGTTGCTAAAGCGGTCGTCTTTCCACCTACTGGCCCCGCTAAACGCATCTTTGCTTCCTTTATGAAATAATTGGCGTTTTTCTTTCCATATGGTCTGCATGATTTTTTAGGCTATCAAGGCTTCTTTTTTTTTTCCTCTTTATGATTTTTCAACCATATGTACTGAGTTCATTTCTAGGAGTTCACTTTTAATTTAGTTTATGATGTGAGTTTATAGGTGTATACCTCAACTCTTATCCAAATAAAATAATAATAATAATAATAATTAAGGTTTCGGAAACTTACTCGATCATTTACCCGGATTAGCTTAAATTGACATATTGACAGATAGAGCTTTCAATAACTGTAATTCGAATAACCCGGGTAAGTTACCCGATCAGTTTTGAGAACTCCTTCTATTTGAATAAAGTACTAGATTTCAATTAGATACAATCTGTTTACTTGGAAAATAAAATTTTCAATGTGTATATCTCAGGAATCATTTTGCTGATTTCACCCATTTTTAAATTGAACCTTCGTAATCAAGCCCCAATCCCACTCTGAGAATATCGAGTTTTTAGGTAGTTTTTCCGGAAGATATTGTGTTTACAATTGCCCTCTCTATGGTGAACAGAATAACTTCTGGAAAAAATAACTGAGAAACACGAAATCCGACATACTCCCCAAAAACTGGAAGTAGATCGAACTTAAATTTGGTACACTGTTATGAAATGCAGGGTTCAGTTTTCTTTTTTTCCCTGAAATATTCCGGGAAAAAGTTTCTCGCAAGTTCGAAATAAATTTTCCGAATACCTCAGACAACTGAATCCGGATCAAAGTTTGGATACTGTCGTGAAATAAAGAGTTTGAGTTCTGTACAGAATTCGTCTGAATCTGAGGAATAGTTTTCGAAAATAACATTTAAAAAAAAAAAAATTTCGATTCTTTTTTTAATTTACTGATAGATTTTTGTTTCAAATTCAATAACCTTACGATCTCAATAAAATTATGAAAATATTTGCTTCCATGTTTCTATCCAACCGCTTAATAGTTATTGAGATATTGGGGAAAAAATTTCAAAAGTTAAAATGACTATAAATCTGAAACCATTTGGCCGATTGTCCCATTAACAAACTTTTCTGCCCTATTCTGATGCGCAACCTTTCTTGAAAGTTTCAAGGTGATTGTTCGCTCCGTTCGACAGTTATCGTGTCCTCGGCCGGTCGGATAGAATCGACTTTGACACCGGATTCGATATCCGTGTTTGAGTGAGTCGTTTGAGACCATTTGGACATTTGTATAAAACCATAGCACGCCTTTCACAAGTACATGCGTACAATAACATTTCATTATTTAGTATCGCATGAAATGAGAAAAATGCTGATACACAACTTTATGCAGAATTATGTGATGATCGTGTCATTAGAACAATTAAAAAAAAAATACAAATTCTTAATAATTTAATAATAATAACACCGTTCTTTATTCACTCTGAAAAGGCAATCGACCGAAGTCCTTCACCCTGTGTAAAAAACATTTTATTTGTAAATATTATACATAAACGTAATTAAAATTGAATCTCCTCATACAAATTCTTATCATATCATCCTGATGAAGTTCAGCACAAACAATCATTATTCAATAATTTCAAATCAATCCAATATAGGTGGATTTTATCCATTCATGATTTCAGCCTTCAGGCCGATCAGAAACACGGTAACATCCAGAAAAAAACCACTCGATATTTGTAGTGTATATTTGAGGCTGACTGAAGAAGGTGAATCGGTAAAATCGTAATGTAAATGTACCGAAACAATGTTAACTGGGGAATGTAGGGAATGGAAAACTATACTGACAAAATTTGCGACAACAATCTCATTTCCCAAAACATAGTTTCAACAACTGCTGCAGTGAAAGGGAAAATATATCTAGTGAATATCTACTCAGTAGGTATCTACTATTCGCGATTTTTTTTCTTGACGAGAACCAATCATCAACTAAATCTTCTTTGAAAATTCGGAATTTTATGAGCGATATATATATATATATATTCTTTTGAGAACGAGCATTACAATTCTAAGATATATCACAGTGTTAGCAGAGGAAATGTAAACGGGGTACCATACATATTTGCGTATGATACAAGAGCACAGATAAAAACCTCAGGAAAAATTCTGTCTCCCCGCATAAGTGTAGTAATTTGTTTATAGAAGATGGATGGCATCTTTTTCATTTGAAAATAATTTTTTCGTCATCTTGAATTCATTTCGACAAAATATCTTGACATAATATCTGAAACAGAAAGAGGGACAGAAAACCAGAAGGAAGCAGTAAATAATATTACCTACATTTGCTCATGACCGAGAGGGTCTTTCGACCAGGTTCAGTCCTCCAAGCGATGATTTTCAGATCCTCAGATGAACGAAGAACGCTACAGGCCCCTTTATTGGGGAATCATCTCCCATAGATCCATAATTGTTCATTTCGAACTAGAAATCTAATAAAATATCGGGAATAAAGTGAAAAACTTGTGACATGTATTATTATTATGAGCGATAATTTCAGGAAACATGTGAATAATGACTCACATAACTGGTTTATCCACTAATGCGAATAAAAACCTGAAACATTCAATACAAAATCCTCTCAAACTATCCTCAAATCAAAAATACGAATGGGTTTGCATTTATTAGTGTATTTATTTACAATTTAACAGAAATGAAATGAATACTTATGAACATATTCAAGTACATAGTGAAAAAATTCAAATCAAACATAATTGATTTGTCAACTGATGCAAATAGGTTGGTGTATTTGGCCACAATTAAAGAGAAATCCAATCAAATATGTACAAACATATTCAAATACCTATGAAAATTCATCATTCAAATGATATCATTTTCAAAATGATAATATGACGTATGATAGAGGATCATGGATACCATACTATGCTCCAGGCGATGCACCAGGCGATGCTCCAGCCTAAGGTGTGAGCGAGGGTAGGCGCTCCGATGTGTCCCTAAGACTCTGGAGGTCATAAATAAAGGGAAGAGTAAATTATGTATTCTTAAACGGTTATTTCAGGTCATTTGAGTACATTCTCTTATGTGGCGTGCCGCAGGGCCACTGTTCTTAAAAAACTATATCAACGGTCTTCTAACCTCCCTGAGATGTCCAGTGTTGGCGTTTGCTAACAAGCTGATATTGATCATGGGGAAGTGTTTTAAGGTCACATTCACGGAAATCACAACCGTTTGCTTTCAACTATCATATAACTGACAAGTTCATGAACGTAAGGGATCAAATTCATGATCTTGAAGTATTGCTTGACTCCACATTCAGTTTCAGTCAGCATTATGAGAAGATATGTGCTAAGGTTAGCAGAACATTGAGTTTTGTACTCAGATCCACCGCAGGATTTGAAGATCCATGAATTGTCAGAAGCTTGTACTTCACATACGTGATCAGTAGGCTAGAGTATGCTAACTTGATCTGGTTTCTCATCTACAACTGCCATTTTGTACCATTGAAGCGCATACATAAAGCTGAACTGTATAATACAGTTCTTGAACTAAGCAATTCTACTCCTGGATATGACAATTTTACAAAAAAGGATATAGTGGAGCTTTTTGAAATAATTGGTGATAGGATGTCGGCTTTAATCAACAAAAGTTTAACTAGTGGTATCTTTCCTGAGGAATTAAAAATAGCCAAGGTCGTGCCAATATATAAAAAAAGGAAAAAGATGTGATTTAAATAACTATAGGCCTATATCCATACTTTCAAATTTCTCTTAGATAGTTGAAAAGTTAATCAAGGTAATAGTAGACTTTGTTAAGGAAACATTCAAATTTGATGAAAATCAGTATGGATTCCAGAAAATAAGCAGTACTTCGTATGCAACGGTAGATTTAGTTGAACCTGTTCTGAATGAAATTAACCAAAATAAATACGTTGCAATTGTGTTTCTTGACCTCAAAAAGGCATTTCATACTGTGGGCGTACAGCTACTGTTGGAAAAACTTGATAAGATGGGTTTCGGTGGAGTGTGCCAGAGTCTTCTGAAAACATACTTGCTCGGAAGAACACACTATACTGTTGTTGATGGTTCTGAAAGTAATCCAAGGGAGTTGCAAGTAGGAGTGGCTCAAGGATCTGTATTGGGATCAATAATGTATCCTCTTTATGTTCACAACTTAAAATACTTAAATTTGTTGTCGAAATACTTTATGTATGCTGATGACACTGTGCTGGTCCTATCAGAAACAAATAACAAAAATTTAGAACGTAATATCAACTGTGATATGCAAAACTATTACGAATGACTGTGGCAAAATAGGTTAAATATGAAAACTGATAAGACTGTCTATATGCTACTGAAACAAAAAAAATTAAAAAGGCTGTGGTCTAGGAATATCGATAAATAATGTGCATTTGAAGGAAGTTACAGAATATAATTATCTAGGTTTAGCATTAGACAATAAATTTACGTGGAATAGTCATGTAAGTGCTGTGATATCTAAAATCTCCCCCATGCTAGGTGCTATGAAGAGATGTTCTCATTTATTGAATATGCAGAGTAGATGTTTATTGTATAATAAATTCATAGAACCCAATATCAGATATTCAATACCCTGCTGGGGAAACGCACCTAATTATGTAATTAATAAGCTGCAAAGAACACAAAATAAAGCGGTGAAAAATTCCTTCAATATGGAATACAGTACACCAACCAAACTTATATTTGAAAAACAAACATCTTTGATATAATGAAGTTGAAAAAATTAGAACAGATAAAATTAATATATAAAATAAAAAATTATGTTCTGTAGACCCTATTTGGCTGAAACTCCAGGGTGGTATTTTTCATTGAAGGCAATTTGATCTATGTTTTTGGAAATATCGGGAAACTGAAATTTCGAAAGGGTATATCTGCGGAATCATTCGATAGTTAAGTAATAGTTACTAATTCATAATTTGGCATTCGTAATTGAACTTCAAACTTACTCTACAATTATCAAGCTACTGAGTAGATTCTTCCGGAAGTTATTTTGTTCACTATCAGTAATGAGGCCTGCCGTAAACACATTAACTTTAGGAAGAATCGACATAGGGAATATATTTGTAGAGTAGGTTTTCAGTTGAATTGAGAAGGTCGAACGCTTGAAACGGGTGAATTCTCTAATTATTCTTTAGATAGTTATATTCATTAAAAATTTTGGATCGAATTGCAATCTAGTACTTGATCGAAAATTATAGCTTGAGGTTTATGCAGAATTTCTTGAGGACCATATGAAAACACTCTGCGTTTGGCAGGTGCTGGCCAGACAGAATCAATTTTGACCACGGATTCTTCATCAGTGAATCCAACCTAGTCGTTTGAGACCTATTTCTGCTCAAAATTCGAAAATTACAGACATCGTGACGAAGTGATAACGCGCTGTTCCCCAGAATAGGCAAGTAAAAAAGAGCTCTGTGCACGAATATCATTGTTAATTTCATGAACAAATCTGAATCAGTAAGATCAGGGAGTCTTTTAGAACAGCACATTGATAACCTTTACATATAGTCAAAGAAACAAAAGTATATTTGAAGCACCACCAAGAACTATTGGTATGTAAAACAGGTAGAGGAAACCGTACTATAGTAATACACTGGGATGACTATCTTGAAAAATTCATTTGAATTTGCGGGACTACTTTAAGATGTCAAGGTGGCTGAAAATCATATCATGGTATCATTTGATGCAGAAAGCATGTCCACTAATGTAAAACAACATCTCATCTTAAACCCATGCCAGATTTACTGGCATTTGGTTGAAACCAATACTAGCTTGGATTTTGAAACATTTATAGAATTTTGTTTCATTTTCCTTTTAAATGCAGTTACGTCAATTTTACCAATCAGATAATATATAATGTATATGCTTGTTTTTAGGAGAGCTGTAGAATTTTGATATCCAGAGAAAGTACACAGCCGTGCTATAACTGTATTTCTGCAAGGAGCATCAATCAATAATAAGCATAGATTATGTGTCCAAATTCGCAAAACGGAAGCTTGAACTACACCAGGATCATATGGACTCAGGGAACATTAATTATTCAAATCCGTATCGCTATAGTTGTCATTCAACGAGAACCATTTCGGATATGGAAACGGAGCTCTGGATAATACCATAAATCTTCTGCAGGATTCATACGGGGTTAATATTTCGTTCCCAACTCCGTACATTCATTCATTTCAGGGATATAAAATTCATACTAAGCAGTCGAAGAGAAGTGAGTTACGTTAATATTTACTTTTCGAATGGTATGTGCTGAAACTCAGGCTCGTTCATCTCTATTTGTTCCATGAATGTGATATTCAAGAATTCCAGAGCAACATGTGGATTATCTCAGGGCTCCAACGAGAAAAAATATCCTACCCAACATCGCTATGGAGAATTTACTGAAGTAACTACTGATTGCTCGTGCTATGTAGCAACTTCCGAGAGCAAGTTCATTACATTAAATCAGTATTGAATTATACATCCAATAGGAATCACAATAGGAATCACTTCGCGAACTGAGGGACCATATTTTAAACATGCTTTTATCATGATATTATTGAGAAGAAAACATTTCACTACAATGTACTATTGAAACACTGATCTTCACCTTGATATTCATGCAATATTCAATTTGATTCCACCATAAATTTATACACAAAGCCATTCTCGCCCATTCTCAAATTGAAAACTCCATAATTATCATTATTTTCATCAAATTTATAGATAAATCATATAAAATCGCTCAACTAACCTACATACATTAACTGAACTCTTGATTTATATGGAGAGTCGGGTCCATGGACTTGAGGACATAATCGCCATGTCTGTGGTATGATCACGAAATAGCGCAGACCTATGAGTATATTAGGTCTATGCGAAATAGATAAATATTTCCGTGTATTCTATGGTCAAGATTAACGTGGGCGGAAGCTTAATTTACGGCCTTTACTAGCTCAGGGGCGGATCCGTAAATATAAGGTAATTTCTCGAATTCTCAGCAGATTCTATAACATACAACCTTATATACCTACATAACGGTGCATTTAGGAAGACATTATAAGCAACATTAAGTATTCTAAAATGATTGAAGATTCTTATAATGATATAAGATAAACTTCATCTGCATTCTTCATGTTATATTCTCATAGTTTTATGAATCGGTGAATCTATAACTAGGAAACCGTTTAAAGTAGGATGAATGAAGAATATGTGTCACATTTATTGTCATCTCATTCGGAATAACCATTTCAAAGCTACAAAAGAAAGAATGATTTTTTTGGAGACTTCAACAGCCTGTACCATTTTACCGGAGCTGAATCTGGGGAGATGGTAAAGGAGAAGTGTTCTATTTGGTGAGAGGAATCTATGGATAAAATTAGTGTACAACTCAAAGACTATCCCTGTACATAGCAAACATATCCAATAATTTTGTAAAATTTTTCATTTTAGATCAACGTTGTTCACATGGGCTGATTAATCGCCGCCATAAAAGAAATTGTTTCTGAACAAAACTGAAATTTTCTAGGCTCAAGAGAACCACATTATTTAACAAGCAGGTAAACGTTTGACACTAAACCTTCTGCTAAAAAGGAGCCAAGTGTATTTCATCAAAAAATCAAACTAATACTTGGTTTGCCTATTCAAGAATGGAATTCTCTTGAATTAATGGGGTTACAATTTAATTAAACCTTTTTGCGAGCATGTTCTAGGGGAACAGCGCGCTATCGTTCTTTCCAAATGTTTAATTTTCGAATTTTGAGCTGAAAATGGTCTCAAACGACTACGTTGGACTCACCGATGACGAATCCGGTGTCAAAATCGATTCTGTCCGGCCGGTAGTCCGGCTGTATGCACGATTAGAGGCGCATCGAGAATCCTATCGACTTGAAACTCTCAGGTTGCGTTTCATTGAGTTGCATTAGTTGAGTACATTAACTACCAAAATCGGCCAAATGGTTTTGGAGTTATAGCCATTTGAAATTTCGAGGTTATATCGTGACATTTCAGGAACGACTAAGTTGGAGCATAATGACACGCAATCTTTCGAGAATTTTCTTGGTGATCGTGCTGTCGGTAAATGAAAAAAAAAATTTTCCAACATTTTTTCCGAAAAACTTTTTTTCTCGAAACTGTTCATCATTTTTGGTGAACAGTTTGCCCACACCTTGAGTTATTATTTCCGGAGATATTGAAAAAAAATATGTGAAAATTTCTGGGTGTTTTCTCGATATTGTTGTTTTTTTCGAAATATTTCAAAAAAGTGCTAATTCCATCATGATGAAATTTGGCATCTAGTTTTATAATGCTGATGGACAACTTTGTGCGCAATTTTGTGATGATAGTGTCGTTAAAAGAGAGGAAAAAATTTTTTTTTTTCGAATATTCGATATTCTGTGATTTTCTGATCATATTATTCTCATAAAATTCTGTATGAACCTTCGAACTGTAATTTTTCGATTAAGTACTGGATTTTAATTCGATCTTATCTGTATTTTTGGAAATATTGGAAAAATAAATCTTTAACAGGTATATCTCCGAAATCATTCGGTGGTTTAATCCATTCACGAATTCAGCCTTCGTAATCGAGGTCTAAACCTACCAGAGCTGTGCCAAAGACTTGTGCTTAGTGCTCGTGAAAGCACTCGAAGCACTTTTGTGCTCCTAAGCACTGTGCTCGCGAGCACTTTAATAAGCCGGTGCTTAGTGCTTGGTGCTTCGAGAAGTTTTTGAGAAGGCTTAGAGCTTAGTAATTCGAAAAAGTGCTCCTAAGCACCGCAAAGTGCTCCCGAGCACCGTAGGGCTTCGAAGCACTTTTCGGGATTACTAAGCACTAAGCCCTTCATGGACTTGTCGAAACAGGAAAATGTCGGGGTATCGCGTGATTGGAGTCGACAAAGAGAAGTAATATATCCGTCGTTTCTGGTGTTTGGAGACATTGGACAAGGAATACAAGGATCCTCTCTTGATCATGGAGATGTTAGAATTCCGTTCTGAAGAGTGTTGAAAAATCTCAAGAAATGCACTGACGTGAAGTCACGTGGATTATATTTATTAAATTTTCGTATTCGTACGTCATACATTCCGGTTCACATTTAAAATTTCATTACTCTTTTTTCTCTATAATTTCGAACCTTATGATCAGATTGAAAGGATATTTTGCATTCTTTGATGTAGTATGATTGCGTGCAGGTTCGTGAGAAATTCCGGAATATCGCAAAATTAGAATATTCAAGAAAAATATATTTCTTGAGCTTAACTGAATCCTGGATAAGTCATTTAAGTCATTTATGGCAGATGACCAATCTCTACATTCAAATACTATAAATATCAATTGAATCAGATAATTAGTAATATGATGGGAAAAATATAAATGAATATTGTTTTTTGATCTCCTGATTAAACGGTCATCACGAAACTTGGCGTGAAGCTGGCCATTTTAGAAGTAATGGGACAAAAGTATATAATTATGCTCACGTCAAGAACACTGTAACTTCCCGACCGATTATGCCTATAAACGAACTTAGCCGATATATTTAGGCTCTGAACCTACCCTTCTACTTTTCAGGGTTCTAGATATTTCGTTTGGAGAGTAATCGTGTTTAAGGACGGCCGAACAGCCAAACATCGATATGGATAACGGACCCATTCTAAATTTTATATTTCCAGTATTTCCGAAAATAACGATCAAATCGAATTGAATCCAGTACTTCAATGAAAAATGACATGATTCAAATATAAAATTTGTGGAAACAAAATTTTTAATTTTATTTCAATCTGACTAAACGATAATCACGAAATCGTACAAATTTGCTCATTAGCTTTCGTCAACAAGCCTAACGGCCGATAGTAAACACAGTAACTTCCGAAATAAACAACTTAGAAACTCCATATTTGTGAAGCCTCAATTACGTTAGCCTAATTCGTGACCGCTCACGAATTCAAAATTTTAACACTCAATATTTTCAAAAATACAGATAAGATCGAATTAAAATCCAGCATTCGATTGAAAAATGACAACTTGAAGGTTCACACGAAATTCCGTGAGGATAATATGATCAGAAGATCGCAAAATATTGAATATTTGAAAAAAATTTTTTTTAGATGGTTCTAATGACACGATCATCACGAAGTTCGCACAAAGCTGCAAATCAACAATTTCAAACTAGTTACCAAGTTTCACAATGATTGAGATTGTATTTTTCGAGTTATTCCGAAGAAATAACGATGCTGAGTAAAAAACCATCCAAAATTTCCTCCAAAGATTTTTTCCCAATATCTCTGAGAATTATGAACATATCGAACTGAAATTTGGTACACCGCTATGAAATATGGAGCTCAAGGTACAAGCAGATTGTCTTCAAATGTAGTGAACTGTTTTCGATAATGGAAATTTTCCTGAAAAAATGTTTTCAACCTTACGATATCAACGAAATTTTGCAGGAAGTTGCGTGTCATTGTGCCCCAACTAAGTGTCAAGTTTCATTAGTAGTGTTCTTTCGTACTGATTGAACTGATGGAACTTATGTGATTTAAGTGAAAGTAATTTTGCAATCAGAATACATTCAATCACTGAATGTCCGAAAGAATGCGCTCAGTTTGATCCATAGACTTTGCCATCATTTTCATTCATGTGTACAACTGAACTGGTAATAAACTCTGGTTTGCCATCTTTAGTTACAATTTATGTTTTCGACTGGATTATTAATTCATCTATCTCTGTAAATGTCAGCGTGTATAAAATTCTAATAGACATATGTCTATGAAAATTCTGCAACTTCTAACTTCAAATTTTGAGGTTAACTGTCCAATCTGAATTCAAATGATATAAGGAATTCCGCGATTAGAATAATCACTTGCAATCACTTAAGAGTTGTGGAAGGGGAAACTGATTGAAAACGAAAGAACGATCGCTTCAACTGATCTTTCTGATTGAAGTTATATAAATCACTTCGTTCAGTACGAAAGAACATCACTAATATCAGGGAAATAACCTCAAAATTTCAAATAGCTGAAACCGTTGGGCCGCTTGTGCCCATCAACGAACATAACCGCGGCATTCGGATGCTCGACCTATCCTCAACGCCTCTAGTTTGCTCCGTTCGACAGATATCGGGTCCTCGGTTGGATGAGCGACCGAACAGAATCGAATTTGACACCGGATCAGTGGGCTGAAACATTGTATAAAGATGGTATACAATGGTTCAACCTAGTCGCTTGAGACCATTTTCGGCTCAAAATTCGAAAATTACAGACAAACCAAACACCGAACAAACGATAGCACTCTATTCCCTAGAACATGCACGCAAAAACGAGTTCGCCGTAGTCCATGCAGTCTCTGAGGCATGTCTTTATGTTTCCATCATTTCGACAGCATATTATGTTGGCGAAAACTATATTGGGAAGTAATCGAATGTCGGTCAGTAAGTTTGAAATTTTATACCGAGAATGGACTCACTAATGAAGAATCCGTAATCAAAATCGATTCTGTCCAGTCGTTAACACGATAAATCTCAAAGGAGAAAAGCTCTGTTCGGGTTCTAAATTATGGTCGGTCCTAGGGTTTTCCGACTTCGAAAAACCGAAATGCCAAAATTTCAGACAATTGGCTGAAAAAGTCTTGAAGTCGAAGTTTTATATTAAAAAGTGCTTAGTGCTCGGTGCTCGTATAAATGAATTACTTTTTGGAAGTGCGATCATTTCACAAAAAATGAGTGCTTAGTGCTTGAGATTCCGGAGCACTTTTCGAAAGGGCTTGGTGCTTTGTGCTCGGAGCACTTTCCATCAGTGCTCTGAAACCTACTTCACGAATATCGAGTTTTAAGTTGAATCTTTTGGGAGCCGACCTCGAAAATACGTATCTGATCGGAATGAAATATGCTTGGTAGATGAACAGTGTCTTAAACGACTAGGATGTACTCACTGATAAAGAATCCGTGATCGAATTTGATTCTGTCCGGCCGGCCGTCCGTCCGTGTGTGCTCTAACTTTCTAAGGAAAAGACACAGAGTATTGAAATTTTCAGTTTATGTTCGGAGCCTGATAATCTCGGCTGAGTTCGTTAAAGGGTGAAATTGAATGGGAGATGTCGGAGTTATAACAAATTGAAAAACTGAGGTTTCTTCTGAAATTAATTGATGTTATTCAGCTTCTTAATAAGTTGAGGAATTCTAACGCACAACGCAACCTTGTTCACAATTTTGAGATGATCTAACCGTTAAAAAAATTTCAAACAAATGTTCTTCGGAAACATATTTTTTCGCGATACTACTAATCAGATTCGGATAAAAGTTAGCACATACCTTGAAGTCAATATTTAACAACAATGTTCCACATTTCAACTGGCTCAGATGTTCATTTTATTTCATAAAACATATTGAGCAAAAGTTTATTTTCTTTCATTACGTGTTTGTTCTAAGGAACAAAAGAATTATCGTTTTGCCCAGTGTCTGTGATTTACAAGTTTTAAGCCAAAAATGGTCTTTATCGTTTAAAACAATTTCCCCGAAAAATATTCATTAAAATTCAATGGAAATTGGCACATACCTCGAAGTCGAACTATAACAATAGTGCTTCAAATTTCAGTTTCAGCGAATATTTGTCTGCAGAGAAATTGGAAAAAATATGTGAAATTTTTTGGTTTATTTCAAGTAAGGCTGTTTAAATAAAACTTCTTCAATAGTAATGCCAACGCATAACTTTCGAGATTTCTGTTGAAAAAATTGTTTTCTCGAAAAAACTATTCATTACCTTATACTATTTAACAGAAGTACACACATTAAATTCCAGAATTTAATCTTGGGAGATATTGGGAAAAACATGTTCAATTTCGTGCTGATTTCGTCGATATCATCGTGAATTATTTACGAAATAACTCAAAGAATACCTATGCATCCGATCATCTATTGCAAAGGTACGTACTGTTATGGTTTTTTCTAAATCGGTCTTTAAGAAACAGGAAAAAATAACTTACCAATGAACCCAAATGCATATATTCAATCATTTATTATCATAATATATAATCAAGTTAATTCCAGGCCTCAAACAGTAAATTCAATCATAAGATATAAGAAATGTCCAAATCAATCACGATCCAGTAACAAATCCAGAGAATGCATTCCAATATTTCAATAGTTTATTCAGAGCACATAATCCTTCCAAATTATCTTTCTCAACAGGCTTCTCATGATCTGAAGGTATAAGAATTTGTATCAATACCTTGAATTTTATAAAATTGCCTTATCTAGTCAAAAAGTAGGAAATTATGAGGAACTTAAGTGATATTTTGTTGAAAATTATTATTATAGGTTTGAATTGAACAGAACTAGCAATCATAAGTAGAATTAGATGTAGAATTTCAAAGAAAATGTAAATTTAGGATAGAAGTTATGTCTCGACCCATAAGTTGCATATAATGTAGTTATCAGGTTTCCGAAGGAACAAAATTATAGCTTTATTTTAGAAATAGGGTTTATTTAATATAATGAAAGCATTTTTTGGCGATTGTAAGTAAAAATTTAAGAATACTAGGCAAATGAAATTGTTAACTTAGAAAATTGTAACATTTAGGCATAAAACTTGAAAAATTTTATATATTAGAGATTTAGAATATAGGCAAGAGGCACATCAAAATACGGAGAAAAATACGGCCGAATTTTCTAGACCAGGTTCGAAGAAGGAAAACTTACCTCTGAAGAGAAAACTGCGAAAGCATCATTTTTGGAAGACATCTTTAAAAGCAAAGCATACTAGGATGTGAAGAAAAATTCCGAAAAGGTATAAATACCAAAGCTCGAGCACAGAGAATTTAGTCCATTTTTAACCATCGTCAAGACTGTAGCTGCTCCTCGTAAAAATTTATCGAAACATCGTAATATTCCAGTCAGAAACCCAAAGTTAACCAAAATTGAATCAAAGTGACTGGTATCCTGGAAGAATAACAGAATATAATACATGGAATATTGAAGAAAATCTTATAAACTTACAAGAAAAGAAAATCCAGCAATTAGAAAATCCTAACAAGTACAATTCGAGCCAGATTAAAAAAAATAAACTTCATTTCAAGAGTCAACCCTGAGAACTTGCACTTTACGCAGTAAACAATCAAGAGGAACTTTGGAGGTTATACAGAAAATCCGAACCACAGAAGAATAAAAAAGCAACAAAGTGACATAGAATAGAGACACCGTGGGTGAGAGAAAGGACATTTTTATAAGTTTTTAGATTTAAGTTAATTATTTGAGTTAGATTAGTAATAAGTTTGGCATTTAAATCAATTTCTTAAAATTCATTTCATTAAATATTGAAATAGAATAGAATCCACCTGAGAAAGAGACGGAAAGCCGCACAAAATTCAAATCAAAATTCATATTTTTGTTATTGAATCCTGTTAAATATTCAAAATTCAAAATTAATCAAAATCAAACAACAGTCTGATTCATAACAGTACATCTGCGGGATCACAGGATGGATTTCAATAATTTGGCGTTAGTCAATTGAGTAATTGAGAAGCTCTGCTTGTAAGGAAATAAGATGGCTAATGTATGTAATCGATGGTAGTTGATTTTTCATTTGATGACATATCGATTGACTTATTTTAGAGACCCGAGAAAGCAGATGAAACATTCTGCGAAGCGTCGCTAAATATAAACACTATATAAATCCGGTTGAGTTATTGCGTCCTTTATCTCACAAGTTTACAGACTGATTAAGCATGCAGTTTGAATGATTATTCTGAATTGAGTTATATTTTGGTGGTGAGCCAGGTACCTGGCACACAGTTTATCGGTAGGAGTTTGATTTTCGTGTAAGAGATTGTTGCATTTCATGGTGGTTCTGAAGGACATGCTGTATAAATGATACCAATGAGCTAACCACCCCTGAAGCTTCCTGTTCGTCATTAATCTCCACAGTCAACCTTGCGTTTGAAAACCCCCAAAGCGTTATACTTGAGCTTTAGAAAATTAATCGTTCGATATGAGGTAAGATTAATTATGATGTCTTTTAAAAGCTACCAATTTTTCATAAGATTCATTATGCCGGAATTCAGAAGTTTTACTTCACTTTTCTCATTCTCATTTGTCTCTGAATTCACCCCTGTTGCTATCACGCAAAGGACGAATACTGTTTTACCATGAAATAACGACCCCTAACCCATTTTCCAACGTCAAAAACGTCAGGTGATAATATCCATTTAACCGGATTAATTCCGGTCATATCCGCAAAAAACTTGCCGGAAAGCAATTGCCAAAGCCATAAAACAGTTTTATGCGACAGGCTGGAATCCTTCTTAATTCCTGGCCGAGTTTCAGTGAATTAAATTAATGATACAGTGGCTTTAGGTCTCCATTTGAATTCTGACTGGGATTTTCCAGGATTCTCTATTGTCCAAGCATGTTATGCATAAATTCCTGTTGTCCAACATCCTGTGGAACAGAGCAGTTGAATTTTTATGCTCACGTTGCGAAAATGTTATTTCGCGACAACGCATTCACAAGGTTTGCAAGATCAGCTGAGCTCTGGGTGGAATAGTAACAGCGTCCTCACACGCGTCCATCCAATGTGCTCGACGCGTCTCCAGTCTCGTCTATCGATTCGGCTTTCTATGCAATTCAATCTAATGCCGCACACGGGTCGTTTTGCAACGTACGTTTGCATTCCGACCGCATGGTACTTTTCACTGCACGATTCACGCGTCAGGTGTCCGCACACGGGTCGATCCGATGTGCTCGACGCGAACAAGTCTCGTCTCTCTTCCCAAGCAATTCAAGCTGGCACCGCACACGGGTCTTTTCGAAACGTACGTTTGAGTTTCGATCGCATTTCACGCGACTGGAATGGAAGCAGTAAATTCGAGAGGTTCGTACGTCGCTGGCTCTTCAATATAACGAAACGGTATAAATATAATACTTTTTTGTTTTCAATGAGGTGTCCGAACACGGGTCGATCCGATGTGCTCGACACGATCCAGTCTCGTCTCTCGAATCGGCTTCCCAAGTAATTCAAGCTGGCACCGCACAAGGAGTCGTTTTGAAACGTACGTTTGAGTTTCGATCGCATTTCACGCGACTGGAATGGAAACAGTAAATTCGAGAGGCTCTTACGCCACTGGCTCTTCAATATAACGAAACGGTATAAATCTAATTATTTATTGTTTTCAACATGAATTTGAAGCTCATGCATCATCTGTCTTGAATTTAATCATATAATTCCAGGTAGTCATCGAATCTTTCTATTGACTTCCTGAATCCGTCCTGAAGCAAAAAAAAAAAATTGTAGGATAACGCTGACTTCATAATTTAAATTGAAAATTCTTATTATTTTTACTTCCTAGAATGAATTGAACTCTTTATCTAGGATTTTAACTCATAAAAAACCCGGGAAAATCACTGCCGTTGTGCGTGCTTGGACAAATTCTTTGTCAAATCGAAACTAATTACCCGAGATCACAATAATGCGTAATTTTTATGCCCATGTCCCAGGTCGCTCGATAACAGCGTGTTTATGTCCAGATATCTGGAATTTTCAGCAAAAACATGAAAAGATATCGAGAATTAAAGAAAAAGGAGGACAAGTTGCTTCTATGCCATAAGGGGATCTCAAAAATTTGGCCTTCCATAATTCAATGGCTGCCGCATATTTGTTTTATTGCTTGTGTTGATGTCTTTCAGCAATATAAGCATAATAGTGAAGAACCTTGGACCCAGGAAACTAAAAGTGCTCTGTGAAGGGGTCTATTTCAAAGAGAGGCCACGAATTTGTTCTCCTCGTATTTCGTGAAGCTGTCGTAGTGAAAATAGTATTGGTATCTGGCGCATAAAAGATTTAACGCGCACTGATAGCTTCTTGAGGTTTTTTCCGCCTTCTGAAAGTTGTTATTCAGAACTTAAGGCTTTTCTCGTATTCAAAATGAACTTCTGCAATGTTTGCAAGCTCTTCAGTGCATTATAATTAGTGCTACCCTTTGCAATTATTCCATGCACGAAGATCAAATCCACCCTTGACGTGTACATCCTCAACAAACAAGTTCGATTACTTGCATAAGGCCTGTTTGATTTTCAAATCATCAGAGTCTAGCAATACTTCGAAACGGTTTTTTTAAAAATATTGATGAGGCGTAGGATGAGATGAAGTTGACGTCCAAGAAATGAGTGATTGCAGCGTAGTAGATAGTACCAATCACAGACCAACAAGACAAATCACTTCATCGTTTGCGGGAATCGCGTCTCTCCGACCTTGAGAAATATAACAGAAATAACCACACTTTCTCCTCCTTCGAAACAGCTGTCAAATTGAAAACTTGATTTTGGAATATCTAAAATCGAAATGTAAAAACGGATTTATCGGGATTCAGGAATCACAAAATCAAAATCAGACTTAGATTTTTCGATGAAACCATTTGAAAAGCAAATTTCCACTACCAAAGCGAGTGTTTTGTCACATCTTAAACTCCTGTAGAAGAACTCGGTTGGAGTAAATGAAAATTTTGGAGAAATGTTATGGAAAACCCGTTTACCTTAATCAGAGTATCCTTGTAGTTTCACATCAAATGAGATTAATTTCAATATAAAATCAAACTATGAATAGACCAACTTTGTCGATTCCAACCCTAGTGTGCAATTATATACAATTTTATTAGACATCCTATCGTTTTAATTGAATAATGGGGGTTGTAATGCTTTTACTTCAGTTGCAATTCCTTTATATTATATAAAATGAACATTATGAATGAGTCCACCTAAGTTCGATTCCAATTCTTGTTGTATAATTAAAACATATAATGAGGACTGTCATCATAAAATAGAACCTCAAAGATGACTAAACAATTGATTTGGTTGTAAAAAACTGTTTGGATTATATTCTAAAATGGAACAGATACGAAATTATTCATCAATAAATAGGATGAAAAATTCATTTCATTTTGTTTACATGTTTATAACCTCTTCAAGCGAGTCCGAAAGCGGCTAGAGTGACGTAATCCTATTCCTGCAATCTGATTGGCACCCCAAAGCACCCCAAACGCCTGCTAAAATTCTGATTAGCTCGATTCAGGGTCATATCTGCGTTGACATAGATTTCCTAAGTAAATGACGCGAGTGGTTTATCTGGTTGATCTGTGGTACCAACCGTCAGCTGAGTAAAGGTTATGCTTGGCAACATAGTGGAAAGAATTCCGTGATTTTTTGTACAGCCAACGTGGATTGATTTAAGGGAGGAAATTTCAAGAAAGGCAATATTCCCATGGAATTTGTATGATCTAGAGTGGACCCAAAATGGGGGAGAATCCAAAATTTCCGAATACAGCCCTTGTAATCCTTATTGTACGAAAGAAAGAGTTACTGTTCACGAGGATATTATCTAATTAGAAGGAAATGTGACAGAACCACCCATGAACAACATAACAAACGTGGATCTCTCATACGTGTAGAAATTATATCGTAACTCGAGTAACACACAAACGCCCTCTCTTTCTAACAGATGGATCTCGAAACTAGTTGAATTATGTAACAAGCCAACTGACACTGTTTCAGCAAAACAGGAAACATGGGATTTAATCTTATGGATCTGTCTCCTTCTGATATGAACGTCCACAAATTATGTGCCTGTTCAATAAAAATTACGTAGTATCAATATTTCGAACAAACCGACAATGGTCCATAGCTAATAGTTGGGACTACCTGAAGAAAACTCCGTGGTTGAATTCAATTCTGTCTGGCTGGCCGTCTGGCCGTGTGTGCTCCAACTTTCGAAGGAGCATACCTAGAATTTCTGGAGTTACAGCAAGCTGATGATTCCCTTTTCTCAATAGCTCGAAAAATATAGAACTAATAGACGTGAAACTTGGTTTGCAGTTGTTAAAGCATCATCGTGAAGACGTCTGCAAAGTTTCGTGAGGATCCTATTGGAACAAAATTTCAGAAAACAAATTTCCAAATTCTTCGATATCCACAAACCAGTAGCCATAAGCCGCTGAAGTTTTGCTTGTCCATAAAGGGTATTTATCACACCTAGAAAAGCACTGCTTTGAAGGCAGCAGCTTTTGCGTGCATGTTAAATGGAGACCACTTTGGCAACGATTTCAACATGCGCGCAAAAGTTGCTGCCTTCACTGCAGTACTTTTCTAGGTTTTTTCCATGAACTACTGGATTTCGATTCGATCTGATCTGTATTTTTGACAAAATATTGGAAAAATGAAATTTTGAATAGGTATATATCTACGGAATCATTGGGCTTATTTTACCCATTCACGAATTCGATCTTTGTAATTAAGCCCCAAATCTACTCTACAAATATCGAGTTTCTAAATCGTTTCTCTCGAAAGTTATTGTGTTTACGGTAGGTCTAACTATATATATATATTCTTTTGAGATGAGCATTACATTTTTTTTATATCAAACAATTTGTGTCATAACAGTATTAGCAGAGGAAATGTCAACGGGGTACCATACATTTTTACGTATGATACAAGAGCACAGATAAAAACCTCAGGAAAAACTCTGTCTCCCCGTATAAGTGTAATGAAATTGTTGTTTTTTATTGAAGGGCTTCTTTTTCATCGACAAAATTTCCTCCTTCCTATGCGATGCAGGTTGGAATCTTGGAAACATACCTGAAAACAAAAAAAGGAGACGAAAAAACTAATATGAACTAGTAAATGATTTAGTACTCATTAAATTAATTTGAAGTTCGCAATCCATCTCAAAAAAGAATCAGACACCGAATGAATTGCCTCGAAACCATCGTCAAATTTATATATTGGACAAGTATTTACTAAATGTTCTATTGTTTCCTCTTCTTCTCCGCACTCGCACCTTGGACTTTCGACCGAATTCCATTTGAAGAGGAAACTATTACAGCGACCATGACCGGTTCTAAGTCGATTCAAAATGCACCAAATTTTCCTAGGAAGATTGAAACCATGAACTTTTTCTGAAGGATCGCTGATCAAACCTTTGTTAAAAACATTACACGAATTCCATTCCGAACGCCAAATTTCTTTGCCACTTTTATTGGTGTGAAAATCGTTGATCCATAAAGGTTTACGAGATTTCAATCTAGCAATTTTAGAATCCGGAATATAAGACATGATTGGGAATAAATTCGGAAAGGAACGATATTTATCCCAAGACTTTATCACTGCAACCTGTCTACGAATATGGGGCGGTACAATATTTGAGAGAACTGGTAACCACTGTAAAGGTGTAGATCTTATGGTCCCACTAATGATTCTCATAGCAACATTAAGCTGTACATCTATTTTACTAACATGAGCGCTATTAAACCAAACCGAACAACAATATTCAGCAGCAGAAAAAAACCAAAGCCAAAGCTGCGGTACGAAGAGTTGTAGGGTCAGCCCCCCATGAAGAACCAGCTAGTTTTTAAAGAATATTATTCCTAGATTTCAACTTCATGCGTAAGTTTTCCAAATGGGCCTTGAAATTTAAAGAGGTATCTAATTTCACTCCAAAATATTTAGGAGTGAAATTATGTTTCAGAACGGCATTATTGAAAGTAACATTCAAAGTTTTAAACTTCTGTTGATTATTCAAATAAAAACAAGAAACTTCTGTTTTATTAGAATTTGGACATAAACGCCACTCAACAAAATAATTCTTCAAAATTTCTAAATCAGTATTTAGAGTGTGTTCAATGCCTTGAAATCAGAGTGACTTTTATTAGGAAGGCTGAATTCGTGAATGGGTAAAATCCACCCAATGATTTCGTAGATATACCCATTCAAAGTTTTATTTTTCCAATATTTCCAAAAATACAAATTACATCGAATTGAAATCCGGTATTTTATTCATGACAGTTCGAAGGTTTATACAGAATATCATGAAGATGATATAACCTGAAGATCACAGAATATTGAATTTTTGGAGAAAAAAAAATTGAAATTTTTTTTCGAATTGTTCTAATGACACGATCACCACGAAGTTCTGCACATAGCTGCCCATTCGCATTTCCAATCTAGGTACCAAGATTCATTTCAATTAAATCAGTATTTTCAGTTAATCCGGGAAAAACAACGATATTGAGAAAAAACCACGAAATTTTATATATTATTTTCAAACATCTCCAGAAAGTATGGTTTTATCGAAATGAAATTCGGTACAGTGCTGTTAAATATAATTCTCGAGGTACATGCGGAAGTTGTGTCCTGATTCAATAGAGAGTTTCCGAAAAAAAAATTTGGAAAAAAATTTTTTCGAAATTTACTGACTGTGTGATCTCAACGAAATTGAATGAAATGTTGTGCATTGTTATGATCTAACTAACTGTCAAGTTTTAATCCAATAGTATCAGTAGTTTCTGGAATATCAGGAAATCAATCTCAAAACCTCAAATGCCTATAACTCTGAAAACGTTCGACTGATTCTTCCCGTAAACTAACTTCACCTTCACATTTCGAGATTCAACCCACCCTGAAATTTTCAAGTTGAAAGAATCCTCCGTACCTTCGTAATCGTGGTGACGGCCAGAGGGCCAGTCTATCGGCCGACTGCGTAAACACAATAACTTCCGTAAGAACCAAAAAAAAATTTTTGAAAAAAACTTTGAAAAAAGTTTTTTTTTGAGATTCACTGACAGTATGATCCTGACAAAATTTGGCTCAAAGTTGCGCGTCGTTATACTCCACCCAATTGCCAAGTTTGAATTCAATCGCTCAAACAGTTTCTGAAATAAAAATAAATACCTTCAAAATTTCAAATGGCTGTAACTCCGAAAATATTCGACGGATTTGGCCCATAAACGAAGTTAACCGCGGCATTTCAATGCGCGACCTACTCTGAAAGTGTCAAGTTACTTGCTCACTCCGTTCGACAGTTATCGTGTCAACGGACGGCCGGCCGGCAGGCCGTCAGAATCGATTTTGACACCGGATTCGTCATCAGTGAGTCCAATCTTGTCGTTTGAGACCATTTCGGCTCAATCATCGAAAATAACAGTCATTTAGACAGAACGATAGCACGCTGTTCCCTTAGAGCATGCATGCAAAACATGGTGTGCTCATCTTTAAAATGAGTGACAAGTTGACAATACATAGAGTTATATAATCTGTGCTTTGCATTAACATGCAAATTCAAAGCACAGAATATATCACTTCTTTTATCTTCAACTAGTTGACGTCACTCATTTTACAGATGAGCACACCAAGTTTTTATATCATGGAAAGAAGTAGGTAACATTCGGTATCAGTAGAGAAATTAAATCAAAGCTTTATTTGACATTTGCTATTAAAAAACTAAATTAGTTCTTTTCTTGTCTAAACGATTGGATTTGTGAGACAACTGCACTATTTTCCTAATATTTGTATGTTGGCAGTTCTGACGTATGGAAGTGCCTATGTCAGACGTACTTTGATATATATGGTCTGATATGCTCCAGATTGCAAACGCTAATACTCTTATTTGACATATCGTTATTTGTCAGATAGTAGAAATTTATTCGATTGTGAAAGTACCCTTAGTAGGATAGCGTAAGCTAAACTTCGCCTTATTATTTTATTTCATAGAATACGAATAAAGTCCCTATTATAATTATAACTTTTTTTATGCTAGAACTTCAAGATTTCTGTTGAAAGTCGATGAATTGCACTTTCTGTGGACCTACCCCTCAATCATTTTATAATATATATAGAATGTCTCCAATATCCATGCTGAGTGGCACTGAAAAGGTTACAGTTATAAAAGTATGTTAGAATCGGGTGGCCATAGCCAATTCAAAGATTTTGGAGGAGTTATTGCAGAGGCTGATTGGTCTATAATTTCCAATTTTTTTCGGATCTCCACATTTGAAAATTGGTATTATCATCGAGAGTTCTATTTGATCGGGAAATATACCAAATCTAAAGAAAAATATTAATAATGCAACATAAGACATCATTGACACAATTTATACTGATCTCCACAATGTTAACAGGAATTTCGTCAATGTCACTACTATAATTATTTTCCATATTTTTCGCTAAATCTACAATACCTGATGGAAAAATTCATTATATAATATGTATTCGAAATAGACTGAGAAACCGGGTAGTCGGCATTCTGTCTGTTCAGATAACGTTCCATGAATACTTGAATACAAATAACTTAACCATAAACAGTATCTGTTGAACTTGAAAATATATTATCAATAGAACTTTTTGTGTTATGCGTTATTCAAGTAACCTAAAAAATATGTTTAACGAATGAAAAAGAGTCAAAAAGTGATATGAAATCAGTCTTGCATTTGTTACGTTTTCTGAGTTCGATGTTTAAGTCTACTGCTATTATTGTAATTCTGTTTTCATTGTGTATAGTAATTAGCAAAACTTTTAGATGTCAAAAGAATAGTTCCTTATTCCCTTCGTATATGGTCTATAGTATGAAACTATTATTTATTTCATCCCATATAGCTCAAATTCTAACCCCGCATACTCCATCTCACCTTGCACTGAACACTCACTGAGCTATCTTCAATGTAGGTGCTTCACTCCCTGCCGAACATAAACTACAGCTCCTCCATGCTGGTTTTATGCGCTGCACCAGTATTCCGCCAGATCATAGTTGTTAATTGATAGTTATTGTAGCTGTTCCTCAGTTTCCAGTGCTCTGTCATCATGAAGAGTTTGCATTCCTCTTTACCACACACTTTCCTACGAACGGAGAGAAAAAAATTCTAATATGAAAAAATTCGGAAATTCATTGAAAAATGTGAGCTTCGGTTAAAACGTGAAGATTTAGTTTAGAATATTTGTTCACCACGATTTTTGTAGGGTTTTGAAAATTCTTTTCTGTGACACAGCAACTAATAAAAGTCTTAATGAAATATATCAAGGGACTTCAGAACTGAAACGAGTTCAGTATGAAGTGAACAGAAGAACGGACGATTTTTCCATTACTAAAATTTTGTTCATTTTACAACGAAACGAAGTTTCGCACATACACGCGTAATAATCAGAATTTTTGATATACCATTTCATGTACCTGTACGCTGCTAAATGACGAATGCGCAAGTTTCAATGGTTAACAGGCGTCTATAACATGGAACCTGTTTGAATGGTGAACTGAATTCATTTCTTTTATGCGATCTGACCATCAGCATGCGAGTGTCACATGTTTCGGAAAAAATGAGCAACAAACATGAAATCGTATTTCTGCTCTTTTTATCTCTGTATTTTTGCTGTCATTTTCCTCGAATACCTTTCTGCTATTCATGTATTCAAATAGCTGAACGAGTTCACACAACCAACTCATCTAAATTCTTCTCTCCCAGAACTTTCCGAATAATTCAGTAACAGCAATTATGATAATGATAATTAATAATTAATATTTTTTTTATTCATCCCCAATATATTATAGAACAGGTCAAAAAATACAACTTCAAACATTTTGAAACTTATGACAGTGATACTTATTAACACTATGAAAAGACTTTCTTAATAGAAAGTAACTAACTACTTTCTTACACCTACTAACATTCAGTCATTGAGTGATTGTGGCAAATTAAATTTCATTTCACTTTTTACCAATAACATCAGGTTATAATTTCCTGAGTTCTTTCTTCTCTGTGGACTCACATGTCAGGTCTATGTTGTGTGCTCATGCCGGATTCGACATTTGACAACATCTTTCCGGACAAGTCGGGCCTGAAAGTGTTGAAGAATCGATAAAAACTAACAAACAAGATTTATGAGAGTCTGTTTTACCTGCATTTTACCGATGATGATCATTTTTATAGAGGTAAGCAGAATTGCTCATGAAATATTAGATCACATTCATGAAGACAATTTTTTTCCAGGCCCATAATCCAAGCAAATAAATTTATTTAAGAGGAATTCTATTCCTTCCAGAAATCTGCCTGTTGAACTGATCATTAAGGAACAACGTAAATGTTCTAGTGATAGAACTGACTATTGAAGAAAAAGAGTCTCAACAAGGAAATATCTGGTGATGAAAACTCTTCGCTCAAAGTGCTTCTGCCGATGGAAGCAAAGTTGTTCAAGGCTTATTTATTACAGCTTTTCCAAGAGCAATCATATGAGTGTTGGAAAATTTATTTGTCAATCCATAATGAATAAGGCTTACGGTACAAGTACCATTAGATTCATGTGAATGCATTCATTTTATTCACAATATATTGAGTATTTAGTCCTTCCCTTTAAAAATAGTAAAGTTATGAGTATTTGTCTATTATTCCAAAAAGTATGTTTTACAACACTATCTTGTTTTCAACTTTCAAGACAGCCTAAGAAATCCCAATCTTGTCATTTGGATCTGAAAATAAACAATAGTGAAATACTGTCTAACCTTGGAGATATCCCCGTAATTTTAGAGTTGCTACACTCAATTATATTGAAGGATGATACATACCTACTTTATAAGAATGAAATGTGTACTCCCAGTCATACTCTCCTCAACTATAAAAGTCTGAAAAGTCTTTGAATAAATTGTGAAATCAAAAATTATCAAACCAAACACCACAAAAACAGTACAAATTCGATTATCAAAACAAAATCTATGTCTGTATGTAAGGTTCTAAAACTGGCCACCGTGGCGCTGCAATCTTGAATTCAGATGCCAATTCAAACCTCAACACTTGCTCCTCCACATTTGATTTCTTTGAATGAATGAGTATTTTTTGATGTATTCCGGAAAATCAACCTTACCGAGAATATAATATCGCCAACAATTATAATATTATTCAACTGAAATTTCACACACGGCTTTGAAATATGAGGTTTAAGATCTGAATGATCCTGATATGATAAATAGTTTTTTATTCACTGCCAGTGCGAATTCAACAGAAACATGAAAGTTACAGGTCGATAAAATTCTTCGTGCGCACATAATCGTGCCAGTCATGGACAGCCGGATGGGCGAATAGAATCGATTTTGTCACCAGATTCGTCGTCAGTTGGTACAACCTAGTCATAAGAGACCATTTCGGCTGAAAATTGCAGACATTTGGAAAATGCGATAGCACGCTGTTTCCCTAGAGCATGCGCGCAAGATAAAAAGATGAAGAATATAATTCCTTAAAATAATAAATATTAATATCAAAGATAATTCTCACAGAATCACCTTTCAGGAAACTACTGCAAACCCTTTCATATTAGACACATACATATTCTCCGCTAACCATCCTGTTCATGACTAACCGTAATGGGTTTTCATTAGAATTCTCTAACTAGGGCAGTTAAATTTGACATTCGAAATAACCAATATTGCCATCCGCCTAAGGGATATAGCACCACGAGAATGGTAATTGGAAACCTTGTCGTACATAATTTCATAATTTCAGAGGGTGAGCACAGATTTAGATTTGAAATTCAAATTTCATTAGAAATTTTATGGGGGCTGAATTTGCAAACTATGGAATGAGAATTACGGAACAGTCAAACAAATCTTGGAGCATGAGGCATAACAGAGAGTTAGGAATTTTTTCCTCCGTCGCATTTTCAGAAATCAAATTCCGAAACTGGCAGTTAATATAGTCTCCTCAATTTGTTAGGTCTGCCGACATAAAACTAGAATTCATCGTAGTATCTCTACCTGACAGTTTCCGATATTAATTTTTTACGAAATACAATATTGTCTCAGGAATATCACAGAGCATTCTTAACTTTGAGATGTGAAGAGTTTTGCGCAATTACAAATGCTGCGTTACGCTCAAATAATATCTTCACCTTTTGGCAAGAACCTTGACCTCGAAATAGCACGATAGGGAAAAACTATAGACGTTTACATGACTATTGAAGCGGTCGCACACGCCAGGGTCGCGATTCTTCACGGCTATAGTATGAACGTTCTTTATATAGGGTATTACTGAATTAGAGGAGCAAACGAGGAGGGGAGATTAAACGCATAATTTCAAGGGGAAAAAGTCCCATAAATATGGGACTGCAGAAGTTTTGTTTTCGAGATACAGGATGTGGAAGTTTGAGTTTTTTTCCTCAGAGTATCTGCACCTCGCAAGATGATTATACGAGTTTATTGAAACTTTATGAATTCATTCACCGCAACTTATTAACAGGATTTCAATAATGACTTGGATTCTTCTGAGGATTTCGGGAGCATTGTTCAAAATGTTTTTCTCGAAATCGGTAGCAGATAAGAAAGAATTACAAAAAAATATGAAATGAAGTTCAGCATAACCATTGAGTATAATGGTATAATAAAAAAAAAATCTTATTATTAATTACTCAAAACTGACAGTGGCTCACCAAGAAAGTTGTATTATAGAACACTATAGCCATTTGAAATTTTGAGATTAATTCCCTCATATTTTGAAAACCACTGAAGCGATTGAGTTGAAACTTGGCATTTAGTTGGAACATAACGACGCGCAACTTCAAGCGAAGTTTCGTTGAAATCGTATGGTTACTCAATCTCAAAAAAAATATTTTCTTCAAAATTTTTCTCGAAAAAAATTTTCTTTTCTGAAACTATTGTTCATATTCGAGAAACTTTTCAGTTATGACTTGGAATTCATATTTCACAGCAGTGTATCAAATTTCAGTTCGATACGGCTATTAGTTTTGGAGATATTGTGAAAGAATATGTAGAACTTCCTGGTTTTCTTCACGATATCGTTGTTTCTTTCGGCATAACTCAAGAAATACTGATTCAATAGTAATGAAACGCTGCAGCCAGTTTGAAGATGTTGATATACAACATTGTGCAGAGTTTCGTGATGATCGTGTCATCAGGACAATTTGAAAAAAAAATTAATTATTTTTTTCAATTATTTAATGTTCTGTGACCTCCTCATCATATTATCCTCATAAAATTCTGTATGATTCTTCAAACTGTAATTTTTCGATAAAGTACTGGATTTCAATTCGATCTCATCTGTATTCTTGGAAATATTGGGAAAATATAATTTTGAATGGGTATATCTGCGGAATCATTGGGTGGATTTTAACTATTCACGAATTTGGCCTTCGTAATTATGGTCCAAACCTATTGTTATTGTGTTTACGCTCCGGCCGTTAGGCCGACCGTTAACACAATAAGTTCTAGAAGAAACGACTTAAACTCTGGATATTTGTAGAGAAGGTTTGGACCTTGTTGCGAAGGCCGAATTCGTGAATAGGTAAAATCAACCCAATGATTCCGCAGATAAAGCCATTCAAAATTTCATTTTCCCAATATTTCCAAAGGGACAGATTAGATCGAATTAAAATCCAGTAATTTATCGAAAAGAAATCTAGAAAAGCACTGTCGTGAAGGCAGCAGGTTTTGCGTGCATGTTCAAATTCGTTGTCGAAGCGGTCATCTACATTGAACATGCGCAAAAGCTGCTGCCCTCACGGCAGTGCCTTCCTAGATTTTTTCCTTAGAATCCTACATGGAATTTTCCTTCTCCGTTTATTCCTTAGATTTAGGACCACCCTATGGAGCAATCTCTGCTTCATTTCTATTCTTTTTTTCGAATCCTCAAGCCCGTAATCTTCAGGGTGCTATTCAACTGAGCGCATGACGAGTGCAGTGTTGACAAATGTTCAAACCGATCAAAAATAGTGTTTTCGACACATTATTCGATGCTTACTTCGTACGTGTAGCCATAATGTATGTAATTCACATCATGCTTGTAGCTGCCTTCATATTAACAGCTCAGAACATATCTGTGAATGCCTTCTGTATTGTCGTCCTCCTTCTTCAATCTAGAAGTGAAAGATGTCTTTGTCTCTGCCATATAGATCAAATTTGCCTTGCATACTTTGACACAACTGAAAATAACTGACAACATAACCTATATGAATATGCGTTTCCTGTTTCGTTCTATCACAAATCGCGTGTTAGCTGCGATTAGTCTAGTCACTTCGTTCATTGCCTTGTTGCAACCACTGATCTTGGCCATAAATTGTCACCTGAAATGGGTAACGTAGTTCATACATGAATAAGTTAACCATGTTCAGGAGTATAAATTCTAACTGCCCTACTGATCTTGATAGCCTTCATCTCAGAGGACATACAACCATTTGTGCAGTATCATTTTCATAATCCTCTGATAGCTATTGATAATTGTCAACCCAGAACAAAGGGATATTTCTGATCTTTCAGACTGTTGCCACTTACAGAAGCGCGATTTTGAGAGCCATCTAAACCTCTTCCGGAACTAGTGATCTAGTTCAAATTACCCTGGAGACTGCTTGGTCCAAGTCATTGAAATCAGCATAGTATACCCTCACAACTCCTTGTGCATCATCTCGTGGTCCATTCACTCCTCGTCCTTGATGTTACCTAAATCAAGTGTTCGTTTTGCAGGGTAAAAATTTCATTCGCCAGTGTCGAAAATTTAAGGTTCTCCGTACCTTCCTACATGTCGTCGACAAAACTTTTGTCGAAATTGCTAGTCAGCCGATCACCCCACTGCCAAGTGTGTTTCTTCAAATTCTTGCCATAGATAAAAATTATGCGTCAACATAATATTCTACATCTTATCACCCGATCATCTAATACATTTTCCCTCTTTTTCTCTGAACAATCTCTTCGATCTGTCCCTTCTTGAAGCGAAACTGACGTCTTGACAAGTATCATATGATGACACAGCTTCCTCAGCGTCCCTAGTCAAATCGAAGCTAACTCTCGTCCTTCGTGTCTTCTTTCGTTTCACCCATATAATCCTGATAGTTCATTTCCACCTAGTTCATGTTCATTTAGCAATTCTTCGGGGCGAGCGAATAGTAATGCGCTTTAACTTTTTGACCTTCCTTACAGCGGCGACGTAGGTTCTCTTCAAAATTTATCATATCTGACGAGCAAGTTCTAATTAACTTCTCGTGCTCAAAATGTTGGAAATTTATCCGATAAAATATTCATCTTTTCATCAATATCATAGTTCAGCTTCAAAACCATCTCAACAATCTGGAAATTATCAGAAATTGAGTCATTCAGTTCTCAAACACCATCATTTTTTCATCATCATCAATTGCAATTAACCTTTGTGTCATCTGTGTACATTGAAAATGTAGAACGAAAACAGCTGAGGAGATCAGCACTGTACTGTGGGTTGAAAGTTCCTGTGAAATCAAGTTATACTGTTTTATTTTTCTCTTAACAGTAGGAAGCTGTAAAACACAGGATAATCATTCTTCGGGTAGTAAATCTCGGTTAGTGTTTGACAGGTAGTTCTTCGCTGACGCTAGGCCTGCTTCGATCGTTCAGAAAAGGATGTTTTGGCGCCGGTACTGTCAGAGACGCTTTCATTGACGAGGATGATAAAAGCCGGATGTATCTTGGAGCGCTGGATCTTGTAGAATTCATTCTAAGGACGAGGTAAACGGTGAAGGCAGACAGAATGAATTTTGAGAGCGGTCCGAAATATACGATTTCTCGAAGATTTGAATTTATTGTTACGACTTCTCCTGTTTCTTCATTTTTCTTACTGTGGATGAATTCCAGTTCAACAGAAAAAGTATCGGTCCAATAACCGAACCCTGAGGGACACCACTCTAAAAATTTCGTACAGCAGAATAAAAAATTCCCTGCCCTTACTGGGTAGGACCTTCCAAGATATATATCAACCTATCCAATTAAGGACCGTACCGCTTATCCTCAGGAGCTCGAGTTTCTTTAGAAGTCCCCTATTTGGTAGTTTGTCAAAGACGCTGGAGAAATGCATATGCATGACATCCACAGACAAACCGACATCCCATGCCTTCGTCTGATCATCAAGAGAAAGGCTAAAGGTTGTTCCTCACTATACGGTCCGTAACCTTTCAGTATTCTTTTCGTGAAATATTTTACGGTGCAAATGAATGGATTTGTGCACACTATTCTTTCCGGTGACGTTCCGTCTCCAAGCCATTTTTGCCAACTAAATTGTCACGGAACGGATACTGGAAGGTTACCGAACGCATTGTGAGAATCAACCTTAAGGTTTGTGGGGGAAGAGCGATGAGAAAGGAAAAATGTTGTGTTGTGTGTAGAAATGATTGATCTGATCGCATAAAATCTTTTGTAAAACTCTAAATGCAGCTAAAATTTTGGTAATTGCTCTAAAATTCTGTGGGGACAACTTATCACGTTTTCAATACATCGGTGTTACTGATACAGTCAGCCAATCTTAAGGGATAGTACAGCTGAAAATTGCCTTTCACTTTTACCAAATTTTTATGCATTTTTGAGGGATTTTTGTTGCACCCTGTGCCATCCGCATTAACCCTCTAAACTTTTTGAACAGGGAAAGTGTTTCATGTGGTACTTGTTTGGCAAGATCTTTGTATCTTCTTCACAGGCGTGCAGAAATTTTCAAGAAAAAAATTTTTTTTTCAAAAATTAGTTAGTTCAAAGAGGTTTTCAGTATGTGCACTTTGTCATGGGTCATTTACTTCGAGTCGATGGTCCTTGATGAAATTTGTCACCGAATGAAAGTCGACCATTACAGTTTTGTTCATGCACAACTTTCAACACCTACGAACACTTAAATGGAGAAAAAAAATGGAGTGACATTGGAACTTTATTTCGGCATTGAAGTACCACCCGAAGAATCATTGTGCATTATAAGATAAGTTAAATTAAATGTTCGAAATGACCACCATCATTTTGGATACAATAATCAAAGCTCTCGACACATTCATTACATTAATGACATTGCGTTGTCAGAAATATTTCTTTGAATTGAAACATTTTATCGCAAAGTTTCAACTTCAGTGGGAACGTACTTATGACATACCTACTTAAGATCATAACTGGAGCGCAGTGTTTCAAATATTCTAATTTCTCATGTAAGGGGGTTGAGAGGGGTTGAAAGTTGTGCATGAACAAATCTGTAATGGTCGACTTTCATTCGGTGACAAATTTCATCAGGTACCATCGTCTGAAAGTGAACGAGCCATGACAGAGTGCACACACTGAAAACCCCTTTGAACTAACTTATTTTACAAAAAAAAAAATTTCTTGAAAATTTTTGCACGCCTGTGAAGAAGATACAGAGACCTGGCCAAGAAAGTACCACATGACCCACTTTCCTATATTCAAAAAATTTAGAGGTTTGATGGGGATGGCACAGGGTGCAACAAAAATCCTTCAAAAATGCATATAAATTTGATAAAATTGAAACAAAAATTGACCTGTTTCAGGATTTTGTTGCCAAATATTTTTCCTCTGAGAAAATAAACTGGCTCCATAATTTTGACGCGCACTGTACAGTGATATCCTCCCGGCGTTTCAGATTTCAATTTATATTTTTTAGGTTAACCCGTTATGTTCATACCAATGCCACAACTTTCATTTGCACCATGTTCATTTAACTTCAAGGGGGTAAAACTATCTACCGTACGCTGCCAGAGCAACCCCAATTCGCATTACGCTTCGTGAAGCCCAAGTTTTCCGCCATTTCCAGACACCACCGCCTGCTTGATAATTAAACCCAACGCATTCGTCTGAACCGACAGCGTATCTGATTAAATCGAGCCTTTGCTTTATGTGTGAATTAAATGAATGGAGTGCCGAATTTGAAGATTCATTGTTTCTTTTGTACAACAACTTCGAGAAAATTAGTCGGTGCACGACCTGATTAAATTGCAATTTGAATCCGTAAGATATTGTATTGCCACTTTTTCTTATTGAACTTCGTTGGGTTATTCCAGAGTGAAACTCGTTCAGATTTAACCAACTCATCTTATTGATGACCCATAAAAAGTGACAGTAGATCGGTGTTACTTTGCGCAGGTTCTGAACAATTTTGAAAATTTTACTTTAAATCTTCAGACTTATGCAATCTTTTCTTTGAACCTTCGAATTGTATTTTGTATATATGTGTCACCGATATTCTACTATACGAATCTTAAATTTTGAGTACTTATATATTTTTTTAAATGCTGAAATCGTGGCAAAGTAACCTTCAAATTGGTGTTACTTTGCCGTTGCTTCCTAAATGAGGGTCCAAATTAAAACGGATTCGAACGTTACTTTACCAAATGAGAATATTTAAAACTAATAAATTCAACATACTGTCTTCTATTCTTCTATTCGCAACAAATAAAAGATAAAATATGGAAAAATACCGTTTAATGATGAAATATGAAAACAAAAAATATATTCTTCTGTTATATGAACTGAAAAACCATTCTCATCATATATAAAGTAACCTGCATTTCAACGTAAAATTCAATTCTCCTCATACATCATTTAATAGTTGGTTTGGGTTTCACTGCAAAATTGAATAAAACTGTTTATTTTATGGAAAATGCCCTTACGGATTGCAGGATTAAAGTATTTTCTGAGGGCAGTCTCTACAAAGAAAATTGAATTGTTTTTCTTTTGTTCATTATTAAATGTGATGGAATACCACAAATTATAAATACGTGAATACAGTAGTGGACTCTAAACAGTCCGTTGTATTCCTTATTCCTGATAAATAAATAAATAAATCTTTAACTAGGTACATACAAAATTAATACGTCAAGTTTATGGAAGGGGATCCAAACGATTCCTTATTGCGTCTTATTTTCTATATACACATTTATATTATTAATCATATGCCACATTTATTATACATATCAGTTGCAGATCCATCAGATTATAGCTGAATTCATTTTTATACAGCAGAAATAATTGTTTCGACCTGACAAATCCACTCAACGTTTACCAAAAGATATAAAAAATGTTGGACAATTCCGAATTTTTGGATCCAAAACTTTAGACCAAACAAAAATTCACAATCAGTTAAAAGTGAAGTAATCATTTATATGTGCAATTAGAGCCATAAAATTAATAAATAAGCTTTGAATTCCTAATTTATGGTTAGAGTTTCGCATCCGCAATTCAGTCCGCCTCAATAATTCATCAATATTCAGCCCTTTTGAGTGTTAATCGACGAACCCAATTAATTTCTTATCAACGATGAAAATCTGATGTCAAACTTTTCCACTTTCATTCCTTGTAGCGTAATGGAATATTAATGAATTCTCGATTGCGTGCTCCATAATTTCGATTATCCTCTTTTGCTTTTCACTTGCGAAATTTGACATCAAAATATTTCAGAATTCAACTTCCAGATCCCCATTATGGAGGAACTTAATAGCCAGAAAATATTTACTTCTCAGATGTTTTCTAGTTTCTTTGTTACAATTTCTGAAATAAAACCATTGAAAATTAAATAAAAATTGTTATTCATAGGAAGCGCCTTTGAGAATTGCAGGATAGAAACCTTTTGGCAAGAGTAGTTTCTTGAAAAAACGAATTGCCTCATGAACAATATTGGAACAATGCGCTAAAGATCAACAAAATGAATTGTTGAATTTCAGAGTACGAATCTTTATCAGAGAAATGGGAGAAATCGCAAAATTTATTTCTTTCGATTATTTCCGTTTTGCCTGATGATGAAATAAGATTCAGACTCATGACGCTTCACCTCGTTGATCGTTTGTATTGTTTCAATATTATCCATTACGAATCATTTTTCCTAGAAACTGCCCTTGACAGGAAGTTCTAATCTTGCAATCCGCAAAGGTCATTTCCTATGAATAATAATTTTATGTTATTTTCAATAGTTTATTTTTCCAGATACTGGAAGTGAAAACCGTGAAAACACCTGCGAGAAATAATTTTTTTCAAGCTTCAAATTTCATGGTTTCCTATCAAAATCTCTCGTGGAGCAGTGATGTGGGATCGTGAGATTCTGATGGTTTCTTCAGCTTCCTATGGATGTTTTGATTCATTTGGAAGTTGAATATTTATAATTGACCCTTAAAAATGTCAATTCACTTCTAGGTAAAGAATGACTTTTATGTTTTAATGATTTTTACGAACCTGAATTGGGGTCTCTTGTCGAACAGTCAATCAAATTTCCGAGTTGGTGAAGTTTTACGCGCTTTTTCTGGAGAACAGCAAGTTATCATTTCGTCACAATGTCTGTTATTTTCGTATTTTGAGCTGACATCGGTCTCAAACGACTAGGTTGGATTCACTGATAAAGAACCTGTGGTCAAATTTGATTCGGTCCGGCCGTCTGTCCAGCCGGCAGCGTGTGCTGTTACTTTCGAAAGGAAGGACCTTGAGTCTTGGAATTTTCAGTTAATGTTTAGATACTGAATATCTTAGTTGAGTTCGTCGATGGGCCAAAACTGACAAATTTCACTGAAATTTTCAAGTCTTCATTTCGCAATGTGAACGATCACTTAAAAGCTGCTGACTTCACATAAGTGCTTTTTTTTACTTCAAGAGCTGTTAAGAGTAGTATCTCCCACAGTTGGGTGTTGGTAACGCTCTCATTCATTTCAATTTATTGCCTGCGTTTCCACTTTCACGCCCATGTATTCTGGAAAACAGCATGCTCCCGTTTTGTCCAAATGTCTGGATTTTCGAATTTTTTCTCCGAAAATGGTCTCAAACGATTAGGTTAAGCTCACTGTTGACGAATACAGTGTGAAAACCGATTCTATCCGGACGGCGAGCCGGCCGGCCGTAGGCACGATTTCGGACGTACGTAAAATCCAATCGACTTGAAAATTTCAGAATTGATTCCATTTCGGAATCCCAAGGTTAATGGACGAAATCGGCCAAACGGTTTCGGAGTAATAGCCATTTGGAACTTCGAGGTTATTTTCCAGATATTTCAGTACCTACTCGAGTGATTTGATCGAGACTTAGTAGTTTTTCGTTGCATAACAACGCGCAATTCCTTGCGAAATTTTGTTGAGATCATAATATCAAAAAATTCAAGAAAAAATCAAAAACTTTTTTTCGAAAAATTTCGTTTTTTTCGGAAAATATCTATCATATTTGAAAAACTACTGCTCGTTTCTTCAGCTATATATTTCACAGCAATGTGTCAAACTCACTTCGATACGATTATAATTTTCTGAGATTTTGGGAAAAAATAGGTTAAATCATTTGTTTTTTCTTCGGAAACGTTGTTTTTTGCAATCATAATAAAATTGGGTATCTAGTTTGTGGTAACTGATGAAAAACTTTGTGTAGAATTTGATGCTCGTGTTATCAGAACAATTAGACAAACATTTTCGAATTTCTGTTTTGAAAATTCAATATTCTGCGATCTTCTGATCATTATATCCTCTCACGATATTCTGTATGGTTTCAATTCAATTTAGCCTTCATGATTAAGGTTCAAACCTACAAAAATACAAATATTGTGTTTCTAAGTTGTTTCTTTCTGAAGTCATTGTGTCTACGATCAGCCGAAATTTGTGGAATAGGTTTAGGGCTTAATTGCCAAGGTAGAATTCGTGAATGGTTAAAATCCACCAAATAAATTAATGAATAAATGGATGAATGATAAAAATAAGTATAATAAATTGAAAAAGTATCAACAAAAAAAGTCAAGTGAATTGAGAAGGTGGCACTCAATTCTCGTCAAGAATTTAGGGGATGCTGTATCCCGCTTCCAGGGTTGATATTGAAATCAAATTAACTCCTGAATGTATCCCTAATCGTTAATCTGGTGGTAATGATGCAACCTCTTACTCCCTATCTATTTATTTCAACTTTACAATTAAAATTGCTATTTACAAACACAAATTTAGGTACAGTGAATCTGAGATCCGGGATTCGAAGAAGCACTTATCTTAATAGTAAAGGATCCGACGGTATGATCCTCTAAAATGCAGGTATTATGCAGGTAGTCCAGTCTCAAGAGATTCCATCCAGGGCAAAGTCCAGAATTAAGACATTCCAGCAACAATTAGTTCGGTACAAAGGTACTCCAGCCATGATCAGCTCCAGTACCAAGATAATCCAGTAATAATTGCTCCCATTTACAAGATGATCCAGTCAAACTATGGGTCCGGTAGTAGGATATTCAAATGGGCATTAGTCCCAGTAAAAAGATAATCCAGTAGTCGGTAGCTCGGTGAAAAGATGGTTCAGTGGGCGATAGCCCCGGTACAAAGATGCTTCAGTGGGCGATAGCCCCGGTACAAAGACTGCAAATTTAAAAACTATAAGATAGTGCTTGTAACACGTGATCTCATTCCCAGCGACTCTAGACGTTATTGAAACAATTTACAAGTTAATAAATATGAGATGAAATATCTAGAACTCAGGAATAAGAGCACGTTATTCGATAATAAGAATGAGATAAGAAATCAAATTAAGAAATCAAATGCACAATATCATACAAAGGAAAATGTTAAGCTGTGTAACCTGCATGGAATGAAATAAATCAGAAATCACAATTTGGCATTCACAAAAGCAAAAAATATTGGTCGGGATATACGTAGTACTTACCGTCTTTTGAATAGACGTCTTATAAGAAACAATAAAACTTCAAATTTCCACGATGTTAATGGATTACGAAGTTCGTTTATTCGTTAAACTCTAGCAAGGTGTTGAATCCTCAACTTCTTCGCACCGAAAGAAAGAATTTTCCATCAGCTGGACGGAGTTTGGAGGGTCGCGCATGCTAAACACACAATCAACCGTCAAAGCGAAGAGCGTTTTTTAGCGAACGATCATATGATTTCAGTAAGGCGTTTTTCTTGCGATTGGAATTGAAATTATTAGTATGACGTATTTTCGCGATGGAAACTGAAACCGACAGTGGAGCGTTTTGTAACGTTACAATATAAATTGATTTTAACAAACCGTATTTTTATGTTCCCTTAAGAATCAAATTTCACCACTTCCTGTATTTTTTCTGTTTTTGCAAGAGGGTTGAAATTTGGAGGATGGTACATTTTTCAATTGGCACACTGTATAACATTGCAAATGATTTGGAGCGGCGAAGTTTGAGTTTAATTCCCCATTATGCCCCAAAGAGGCCTACACTTCATGATACAAAGATTTGCAAAATCATAAAGCACTGGAAGGTCAGGCCTCAGTTTACAAAACAAGATTACGATTTAATTCCTTCTGTACTTCCACAGCAATCCAAAGTTCCGGAAAGCACCGTTGTTGAATCGCTAATGTTGCTTTATTGATAACGAAGTAGTCAGACCCTTATTGATAATAATCTTCGATGCCAGTAATAATTAGTGTTTAAACTTGTTCGGTGAATTCATTTAATGTTGAGATTAATTATTGGAGGGGACGTCGAATTCCATAATTAAAGGAGAAAAGCAGACATTGAAAACTTTTTCGTCGTGACCTTACCCCTAATGGTTCTGTACCTGGAACTTCATGAAATATTACGTCAGTGCATTATCTGAGTTTGTTCGTGAAATTCGCAGGAAAATTTAAGACATATTTGTTCAGTTTCTCTGAGAAGCGGGAGCCTCAAGATAACTTTCATTATCTACAGGGTCTTTCACGAGGAACCTCACCCATATTTATACGGGAAACTACTGAACGTATTTTCATGAAATTCAGCACTTATAAGTATTTCACGATGCTGATGAAATTTTCAAGGCATGAGCACCTCCGGTTTTTCCGGAAATGACGTCAACTTCCGTTTTTCAAATTAGAACACCATTTTTTTATTGCAGAAATAGATTCCTTAGAAAATTTCAATTTATTTTGATGTAACATTTTTCAGTTTTGGTTGGAAAATTCTCTCTGAGCGGGAAAATTCGAAAAAAAAATCGAAAATAGAGCTCCGCTGAAACAAGAATAACTTCGAGGTTTTTGGATGGAAAATTTTCATTTTTGGGATTTTTCAAGATGTAAGATTGATGTATCCACTTTGAAAATCGAAATCGCGATTCATGAGACAGGGGGTGAAAAAATCGCTTCCAAAGTTAGGGATGACAAAATCGTGAAAAATCAATTTTTTCAAATTAGAACCCCATTTTTTTATGGCAGATATTGAATCTACGTTAAAAAATAATGTGAGTGTATGCATCACACCCTTGCCCTAAAGTGGATATTTTCTGAGTTATTCACAAAAAACTGTTTTTCGTCTTGAATTTTCAGCTATTTCTTTTCCCTTCACGCCAAAAAGATGACATTTTCAGGAACTGTTACTTAAACCATGTTTTAGATTTTACTACCCTAATATGCAAGAGAAAAAAATTACAGGTTGTTCCTAAATAGATGGCGAATTTGGATTCGAATTTGTATCGGAAACCTCTTTATTTCAACTAATCGGCCATCGGTTTTCTCTCCAGTGATAAATAAATAATTCCTTATGAACCATATTCAAAAACTTACCATGTTTTACATTATTTTTTTTTAATGATAGATATCATTAATTACATCTGCCAAATTCCTCCTTATTCAGTAGCATTTTGTGTTTACTATTAATTTGGTGATAATTCGTATTAAGTTATAAAATCGATCACTATGCCTAATTTTACCAATGAAGATTATTTAAATCTCATTCTTCTTCATGGAGAATGTAATATAGTTGTAGATAGAACGATTCGACTGTTCATTGAGAGGTTTCCTGACCGACCCAGACCAACGAGAGATACCATTAACAGAACCATGACAAACTTGAGAAATGTCGGATCTTTCGTTAAGAAAACTACACACAGAGAAAAAAGTGTAGTAGAAGATGAGAACAACGAAATTACAGTTCTTGCATATTTTCGTGTGAATCCTCAAAATTCTCTCAAAGATGCCAAGATTGATCTGGGATTATCTCAATCGAGTGTTTGGAGAATATTAAAAAAACATAAAATGCACCCATATAAATTCAATAGGGTACAGCATTTGAAGGAAACTGATTTTGTCAGGAGAACAGAGTTTTGCGAAGCTATGATGATTCGATTTCAAGAGAATGAAAACATTTTGGACTGTATAATTTGGAAAGATGAATCTAAATTCACAAAGAATGGTTCTTTCAATAGGCATAACAGTCATTATTGGGATGAAGAGAACAACCACCACTTCAGACAATGGAACTTTCAAGAGACCTGGAGTTTCAATGTTTTTTGCGCCATCAAAAATAATGCAATTCTCGATGTTCACATTTATGATGGGACTTTAACTGGTAAGATAGAACACTACACTTGTTTGCATTATTTAAAGAATGTTCTCCCTTAGGAGATAGATATTCTGACATATTGACTCAAATAATTGAGCCGCTAGTACAGAACCATAATGACTTATGGTATCAACAAGATGGCGCGCCTCCACACAATTCACTCAATGTGTCAAATATCCTCTACAGGCTATTTGAAGATCGATGGTTGGCGAACAATGGTCCACATCTTTGGCCACCACGTTCTCCCGATTTAACTCCTTTAGACTATTATGTTTGGGGTAGGATAAAAAATATTGTCTACTCAACTCCCCTGACTGATAAAGAGGACTGCATAGAACGAGTCAGAAATGCGTTCAGGTTTGTTTAGATTTTTAGATTCATAGTTTTGAAACTCAATTTGGTTTTTAAACACTTTTGCAGATCTCTTCCTCCCGATGAAATAAGAAGAGCAACGCACGAAGCATTCCTGAGACGTATAAATAAATGTCTAGAAATTAACGGTCAAAACTTTGAGCATCTTCTCTAGTTATAACTGCGAGAGTTTGCCATGGTTCTCCTAATAGTAACTTGAAGTCGGTTTCAAAAAGGGGTGAAAAATCTACAGCATGGTTCAAATAACAGTTCCTGAAAATTTCATCTTTTTGGCGTGAAGGGAAAAGAAATAGCTGAAAATTCAAGACGAAAAACAGTTTTTTGTGAATAACTCAGAAAATATCCACTTTAGGGCAAGGGTGTGATGCATACACTCACATTATTTTTTAACGTAGATTCAATATCTGCCATAAAAAAATGGGGTTCTAATTTGAAAAAATTGATTTTTCACGATTTTGTCATCCCTAACTTTGAAAGCGATTTTTTCACCCCCTGTATCATGAATCGCGATTTCGATTTTCAAAGTGGATACATCAATCTTACATCTTAAAAAATCCCAAAACTGAAAATTTTCCATCCAAAAACCTCGAAGTTATTCTTGTTTCAGCGGAGCTCTATTTTCGATTTTTTTTTCGAATTTTTCCGCTCAGAGAGAATTTTCCAACCAAAACTGAAAAATGTTACATCAAAATAAATTGAAATTTTCTAAGGAATCTATTTCTGCAATAAAAAAATGGTGTTCTAATTTGAAAAACGGAAGTTGAGACGTCATTTCCGGAAAAACCGGAGGTGCTCATGCCTTGAAAATATTTTAGATTTCATCAGTATCGTGAAATACTTATAAGTGCTGAATTTCATGAAAATACGTTCAGTAGTTTCCCGTATAAATATGGGTGAGGTTCCTCGTGAAAGACCCTGTATACATGGTGAGTCTTCAAGTTTACATGAATTTCAATCCTGGACTTCTCTCATCAGATGAAGCTTCCTTTTCCTTCGCCATTCTTCTAGCTTCAGCTGAAGTGAAAATATACAAGCGGTTGAAATTTAAGAAAAAATCAGTATTTTGTGGCTTTTCTGAATGGAATTAATTTCGGTGAGACTCTTTATCTGAAACCAAAACACATATTCTACAATAATCACTTTTATCCTATTCAAATTGGTATTCTAATTATAAATGAGGACAAAGAATGCAGGCAGATATAATTCATTTGAGTTCAACATAACATTCCTCCATCATTTTTGAATAGTTACTCAATTATTCCTTATAGCTTCTCCAGAAATCCACCGTTCTCGATATTTTGAAAGTTGGAATTTAAAGACTTTGATAAAATTCAAGAAATACTTTTTTCGTGGATTCGTCCCCATTTTAATGAAGGTATATAGTGTGTTTTTTGTGACCAGACCATATAATATGTCCACGAGTATAGGCCAAAGCTCACTTATCGGCAACAGCCCCGACCAGGGCAGAACGGAAACTTGATTCCCCACTAATTTTCCGTGTTCCGTAGCGGTCAAGTGCGCACTGTCCCATTCAATTATATGGAAAGAATAAACTTCCGGTGTGGCGTGGGCTGGGCTGTTGCCGATTAGTGAGCCTTGACCTTATATCGACCAGACTTTCCAGTCAGTTCATACAGTTCAATCAATGTGTTCATACTGATTGATTTAGTACATGTTATACATTTACAAATTTATTTCATACTGATACATCATAGACAAATAAAGCCATGGTTACCGCAACTACAAACATTGTTATAACTGCCTTGGAAGTTATACTAGGTAGTTATAAATTTCAACTCCCTCTTATGTATTCACAAAAACAAACCGACAATTGTCGAATTTTTCATTTCATGAAACTCACACTCATTTGTATCATTATAAATTCCCATCATTAATTTTGATATTGACAACAACAGGCTGTAAGAAAAATGAATCAATTCACTTAGAAGAGAATGTAGAAGAATAATTACATGCCATATCTTGAAACTAAACCAACATCGTATATTCACTCATATTTTTGCTTTCAATACGGTTAAATTTCAGCAGCTGCTTCAATTTGTCATTTTCTTTCTTGTTTATGCTTTAGTTTTGACTTCATCGGTAATAGAACGGCAACAGCTTTCTTAGCCTATTGCAAAGAATCGCCTTAAATCTCAACTTTTCCCAAGCTTTCATTCATTCTCACGAATAATGAATTTGACAAATATTAACAAAGTTGTCAGTTGATATATCTATGGTAATCATGTCTATATACTTCATTCTTATATAACGTTCGTTTCATTTCGAAAACCAACAAAATTTGGTTTTCATATTCCATAAGAATGAAATAGAATCAATTATCTATTTATTGAATATTAACAACCTCGAGCAACTTACAATCCCTCGGGATTGAAATATGTTGCCCTCGGTAATAAACATCCGCATAACTCCCTTGATACATAAATAACTATTATGAAAATCATAATATTTTTGGAATAGACGTAAGGAAATGGACGATGATTAAATTATTCAGTCTTATTGTGGAAACAAACGGATATCGAATGGATATCGAGTGGAAGATCAGTAATTCAATACTCAAGCATAGCGGAATATTTTCTTTACAAATATGCAAGATGCTGTATTTGAGAGACTCCCTTCCTCAATCGGGCAGCTCAGAAATTGTAGATCGATGGATAGCAGTAGCCAATTTAGAAAATAAAGAAACTTATCGGTGGCAAAGTGACAAACAAGTCAAGTACTGAATTAATGCATTCATCAAGCTGGCAATTCATAAAAATATTTGGATTAACAAGATAATTGGTAATAGAGTAACAAAAGGGATTCACAAGTAAAAACTACAGGAAAGTTTGGCTTCGTCAATTTTATCGGGAAAAAAATTGAGTTTTCACTAGAAACGTTAAAGTCAAGTGACGGAAATGGGTATATTGTTATTTGAAATCGAGATGCAGAAAAAATCAGTAGACGGAAAGCAGTGGCACATTATTTCAGTCAATTCCTTCCATACGATTGATTCTGAAGAACGAATTATGTTTCCACTGAGATTTCTATTCAAGAAACATTCGAATATATTAGGCTTCGTACATAAATGTTCTCAAATATAAGGTCAGGAAATTAATATTCATTCCTAACACTGCACAAATCACAGAAAAAGAAACATTTTCGAAAAAAATTCCATCATTCTATTGGAATCAAATAAATAACCGGAAATTCTTGGAAACACTGACTAATTCAATTAGAAACACACACAAATAGCTCAATTTCTGATATGACATTATAATTCCATAGATAATCAAGAATTTTGATAATCTAATGGTGAATTTTCCGATGTCACCATTTATTGGCCAATGAGAAAATCTATTTATTCTGCCGTTTCATCACAAGTGAGATGATAACATCCTTCGAATCATTCGTTCATCCAACTTGTCCAATTTTAAATCACAATCCAAAAATATTACAAGTTGAAATATGATATCTTGAAAAGTCAGGAGTTTGAATCACATATGAATAATATCAAAATTGAATAAGTTAAGAAGTTTAAAATACTATTAATACTACAACAAAAAACATCAATAAATCGAAATTCAGAACAAACTACGATTATGTAGGTATGTCTTCTCTGAATACACTATTGTTCGTTTTGACTTGAAGTGTTTTGAGTTGTGATATTCTTATTTATTTTATTTCATTACAACTTTAATTTCCTGACTATTCAATTCCTAACATTTTGACTTGTGATACTCTTCGATTGTGATTTTTTTATTGCCTTTGTTGTACTGCAACGACTGACATCAATAAGTGCAAGGACAGATTCATCTACTCGCTGATGAAAACTCAAAATGAAAGAAAAAGGAGTTTTTCAAGGAAACATTTGTTAATTATAATAATGAGGCTAGCGTCAGACCTATTCCTCAAACAAAATATTTCATTTATAATTCCATATCATTGCAGCCCGGCGAAAAGACAAAGTTGTTCGATTTTAATATAAATAATCTTTTTGCAAATTCTTGTTATCATTTGGATAAAATCAAATTGACATAATTCTTCGGAGAATCCAACCGAGTATCTTGAATAAGATGATGCTGATTGGTGCTTTCTTACGAAATGTATCACACTGTCGAGTGTGCAGTCGAAACTAGTCAGGAACACAACAATTTCGAGTTGTCGGACATTATGTTGCATTTTATAGTCCAATCGCTTTAATCTGAATAGAATCTAGAAAATCTGAACAGAATCCACATTAGCCAACTTGCCCGCGAACGAATTCGAGAAGGGGATTTCCTGAATTTCTCTTGAAATTTAATTAATAAATCCTCGGTAATTTCGTTTTAATTTTCATCCAACCATGAACCCGCATCCATTTGAAAACTAGTCTCGTTTTGTAATTTCGAAACAATATAACTTTGCCCGAAATAGAATTAGTTTACACGAAATTGTGCATTGCAAAGTTTTCTCTTGGTGCTTCTTTAATATTCAGTGTACATTTTGTTTGGGTAATCACTGGAATGGAAGCCAGTCCTTTATAAGTATGTTTTGTTGATCGTCCTCAAATTGGGTAAAGTTCATTTTATCCTCTGCCGTGTTCATTAGCTTTGAAGTCTATTTAGTCCTGCAGGAATCGGATAAATAGCCATGTAGTCTATGTGGAGCTAGAGCTTTTGTGATTCCCAAATAAAGTACTGGTTCGCTAATTCCTCACCACTACAACAGACTATATAATATAGGTACAAGGTCCCGCACCAGTGGCACGGTGTTCCATATCTCTATTCAGGGAACAGATAAGAATCTTCTTTTCTATTATGTTACCTTTTTACTCGAGCTCGACAAACTGAAATATTTTTGGCTACACAGGGTATTCCATTTTTTGTAAAGGGTCCAAATTTGTATTCTTAAATGGTATGCTGAATTTTTGATGACTCCTTCTGTTTAAACATGAAAAATGAACGATACCTGATGTTTATCTTCGTTACGGAAATATTAACGGTTTTCGAGAAAATTTGCCTGACATGACTTTTGTTCCAATATTTCTAAATCTGGGTATTTGAAATTATTTAGTTCTGGCAAGTCCGTAATTTATTTCTGGTCAAATATTGTGCATTGGTTACTCTACCAAATGGTTTACTCGAAAACGGACATCAATTAACAGGGTATAAAAACAGCCTCCCACATATTGTTAATAAGAATTAGTAATTTCAAATGGCATAGCTTGTAATAATTTCCGAAGCACCAACAACGGCTCTGAAATTTTTATTCTGCTATACGGCTTCGTACGGCTTAGTTCATCAATTTTCCTGAGAACAGCAATTAGATTGGATTGATATCTGTCCAAACGTGATCATTTTGTAATCTATTATGGATACAGCTCTGTCAGTTACTTTCCGTCTTTAGGTATACCGCAGGGGTCAAATCTTGGACCTCTTTTTTTCATTTTTTTTCATTAATGATCTACTAGAGTTGATTCCTTGCGGAAGGCTCTATTTTGCTGACGACTTGGAACTGTTTTCTATCATTAAGAACTCGTCGATTGCGTTAACCTTCAGGTCTAGATGATGCTATTGTTAAGTTGGTGTGAACAGAAGAGGTTGAGATTGAACGTCGATAAATGCAAAATTATGAGTTTCTCCAGAAGAACTGAAATATATTCCTACAATTATTAATGTAATGGTAAAAGACTTGAAAGGCATACTCTTCTCAGGGATTTGGGTGTTTAGTTTGATACGGAGCTATCATATTTTCAGCATATTTCACAGATGGTTTGGAATGCTGCTAAGGTGTATGGGTTTATGGTTAGGAATTGTAAGGATTTCACTGAGATTAACTGTCCTAAAATCTTGTATAATGCAGTTATTCGTTCGAAGTTAGAATATCCAAGTGTGGTATGGAATCCTATATATGAGTGTCATAAGAGAATACTTGAGAGTGTTCAAAGCATATTCATGAAGTTCCTTCTGCTTGAGACTGATGGTGTATATCCACTCCAATAATTTATTGATTGCTGGTGTTGCTAGACAGAAATAGTGAAATATTTCGGATTTTTTCCAAGAATTTTTTTCAACGTTATACAGTTTTGAAATATGAATTTTTATGCGATTCTCTATCTATTCAGTATTATTGGTGTCGTTTCAAGAAATTTACTTCAGTTTTGAATTATAGTCTATTTTATGTTTGAATGCGAGGGTATTGGGTAACGTCTATTCTCGAACTGATTTTTGACTGAATCGTGTCTGTAGTTTTGTGAGGATAGACGCTAACCTTGATCGAATTTCACATTAGCTAATACTTTTTTTTTCAAATTTATATACAGTGTGATTCGTTTGTAATGGTTTAGTCAACTATTCAATTGATCTACCAAAAAAGGCAAATCTACCCGCTAGGTAGCTAGATCTGGGTAACGTAGGTATCGTTTAAGTAGATCTACAGTCAAGATTGATCGATCTCTTGGTAGATCTGGGCGCTTACTAGTTCTGTACTATAATTGAACAATATTTGTACCTTGGAGGGGTGAACTTGAAATTGAAACTTCTACACATTTCGAATCCTTTGGGAGATTCCGAGTATTTTAAAAAAGTCGGAAATTCAATACAGTAGTATTGACCCCAGATCCTCCGCCACTTTGCAAATCTAGAAAAAATATTTCACTAGGATTTCAGCAGTGAAAACTCAAATTATTTTTCATGAAAGTCAATCAGAGATAATACTGTTGATTTTGTTTTACTTTTTCACTCATATCTCAATTGATCGGACAAAAACATTCATCTATCGCTAAGATGTATTGGCCTTCACTTCATGACTGTTTGAAAATTCACGTTGATTTTTTCGATCAAGTTCTTGATTGGAATTCGATCGAGACTATATTTTGGCGAATAGTTGGAATCGATATACCTATAAACAGTGCGCGTCAAAATTATGGAACAAATTCGTTTTCTCAGAAGAAAAATATTTGGCAACAAAATCCAGAAACAGGTCAATTTTTGTTTCATTTTTACCAAATTTGTATGCATTTTTGAAGGACTTTTGTTGCACCCTGTGCCATCCCCATTGGTCATAAGGTACATTTTTGGCAAGGTATCTTCTTTATAGGCGTGCAGAAATTTCTAAGAAAAATGTTTTTTTTTTGAAAATTAGTTACTTAAAAGAGGTTTTCAGTATGTGCACTTTGTTATGGCGCATTTATTTTGAGACGATGGTACCTGTTGAAATTTGTAACCGAATGAAAGTCGACCATTACAGTTTTGTTCATGCACAACTTCCAACCCCCTCACGTGGTTTTTTTTCCCATTAAAGTCGTAGAGGTTGAACGTTGTGCATGAACAAAACTGTAATGGTCGACTTTCATTCGGTCACAAATTTCAACAAGTACCATCGTCTCAAAATAAATGTGCCATGACATAGTGCACATACTGAAAACCTCTTTGAAGTAAGTAATTTTCAAAAAAAAAATTTTTTTCTTGGAAACTTCTGCACGCCTGTAAAGAAGATACAAAGACCCTGCCAAAAAAGTACCATATTGTAAACATCAGTATGTCAACTCAAGGACGTGAACCTACGGATTTCATTCAGATGGAATATTCAGTTGATTCCCAAAGTCTGAATTACTCGACAATTTTCGTTGGAACTTCTCATTCAATTTATTACTATCGAGCAGTGAAGAGAATAAGTGAAAATGCAACAACGAATTCAGTAATATTGTGAAATCCTTTTCTATCATAGCGTTTGAAAGTTCAGTTTTATCCAAGTGAAATTCACTGATATTCTGGGCAATGCATTCATTGGACATTTTGACGATCTTTATTCAGGCTTGTGTGAGTGTACGGTTAAACTTAACTGAGTGTAGTTTCTCGGGTGCCAGTCATATGTTAACGGACGAAGAATGAAATTTAAAAATAAGCAGAAAAGTAGACGGTAATAAGAGATGCGATGTGCGAGCATAGCAGGTGAAGGTGAAAAATGACGGTATGAGCAAATAGGTTAGTGATGGACAATAAGGACATATAATGAGCAGATACAAGAGAGAAAGTGGTAAACGAATAGGGCTGGCTTTGGTTTCGACATTGAACAGTGTTCTGAGGAGGCAAGGTGATCCCAATATTTTGAAATATTGAAGCGTGCGATCTGAGGGGAGCACCCACTAAATGACTCCAGTCGACGCGGCGAACTTTCTCGCAGACATTACGCCAAAAACTTACACCTATATCCAGCTGACTAATTCACTCGTACAGCGGCCTAGAATGTTTGACTCAGCCTGACACCTGGATGGTGGCCAGGGAGCGATGCCGACCTCGGTTCAACCCCTAAAATGGGTTAGTTGAACACTGAATACAGATAGCACGCCTTGCAACGCTCCGAAAACGTACCACGTATTTCCGACAGGTGTTTTCAATTATAAAAATCACGGCCAATTAAATTAACGGTATCCCTGTCTACGTATTGCCGTTTCAGACCCTACTACGAGGCTTAACAGTTCACCCGAGCACGGTTCAGGGTGTTCGACCCATGCCAATAATAGGGCAAATCCGGGAGTAATTTCGAATGAAAGAATCAGATTTGTACTCTGAAACGTCACAGTTCTCTCTGTTTATCGTTTCTATTGCTTTGGTATTGTTCATTGGGCAAACTGTTTTGCAAGAAACTACTCTCGACAAATAGTTTGATACTGCAATTCGCAAGGGCGTTCTCCATAAAAAACAACTTCTCTTAATTTTTAATAATTTTGTTCAGATACTAGGACCTTACCTGAACCTAAAAAATGATGTAAAATCTTCCTAAAATAATAAGCTCTAATCGATACTAAATGTCAACCTGTTTTAACCCCTAATTAAGGGCAATTGAATCAAAGATGCAGACAGTACAACCTAAAATGTTCCAAAAAAACTGTCGGGTATCACTGAACAAATCACAAGGCCGCGACGACGGAGCACGCAGTGAACCAAAGGGCACCTCCAGAAACGTTTCGCAAATTCAAACTCGAATCGCAGACTTATATTTCAACTCTTCTCAGAATATTCGAGGATAGCATAGGTACAGTACCACTTTAATTCAACCCCTAAGTGAGGGCAATTGAACGAAGGGTGCAGGTAATGTCCCTCACAACGTCCCTGAAAACACTCTAAAAATGATCAACTGAAATATTAAACTATATGGTGTATTTAGTTAGATTCGTATGAAATGGAAAAGAAAAATGGAAAACAGGAAAATTTACAGAAATCAACCGGAAATACTTGATTTTCTCAGTCTTTACTTGTCGGAAATTCATCTTGATGATCAAAAAGTAAAATAACTTATTTCCGCTTTAATATTTATTTTCACAACAATTGTTTCGTCATGATCACATGACTTCATCAGGTGAGCATGGTAACTGACTACATATTTGGTATACAGTTCTTTAAATTGTTGAAAAATATGGTCCGAAATACAAGAAAATTATGGGAATTCCTGGGTTTCAAACAAGGTTGAGTACGGAAGATTTATTCAACTTTAAAAATTAAATTCATTTTAAATCAGCGACCAAACGGACCTTAAATAAATTTCTCTTACTCAACCTTTTTTGAGACCCATGAATTCCCATAATTTCGTTGTATTTCGCACCATATTTATCAACTATTTTAAGAACTGTATCCCAAATATGTAGTCAGTTACTATGCTCACCTGATAAAATCATGTTATCATGACGAAAAAATTGTTTAGAAGATAAATATATGAAGCGGAAATAAGTTATTTTACTTTTTAATCATCAAACGGAAAGCCAAATGAAGCCCTTAGGTGTCTTACCAAGTAAAACACTATTTTCACTCACTATTCACGGTTAATCCTATTTGAAATAACTGAATATATTTATCGAATTATACACGATAAAATCAGAAAATGATATAAATTGTCACGAATACGACAATGGCAAAAATCTTAATAGATTTGATAACTCTAAAGAATCTCCGAAAGTTCTTGACGACTTGAAATACTCTCAAAAATTTGCCCATTTCGTCCGGACAGGTCCTTTCATAAACTCGAAAAAGTGGGGATGCCATATGTCAAAAATTCCGAGGAATTTTCTAGGGAAGAGTGGTTTACGACTCCCGGATTGGTTCATTCAAATTTCTTTTTCTCCGAAAGAATTATACAGGTCGACAAAAAAAAATAACCCACCTGAAAATTTCACAGTTTTCATTTTGAAGTATGTAGATTTAAATGAACTAATAAAAAAATCCGTCCGTCCGCCGTCCGTTGTCCGGAGTTTTTCTCTGAGAGTAATGAACCTAAATCGTTGAAACTTGGTAGAAAAATCGTGTGTCGTTCAGGATTGATCCTCCAAGCTTTTAAGCAGGATCGGTGTACCCTGAGGGCTCGACACTGGGGGTTGGAGGAAAAAAAAAATTATTTCTCGGGAACTTACCACCAAATTTTCATGAAGCTCTGAATGTTGATTACTGTTGCATGATTCAACCTAGAAATTTTTACCCGAATGGTTTCCAACCAGTGCTTCCTGAGTCATAAAGAAAAACGCTGCAAATTTCCAATAATTCCGAAAATGAATCATCGCATTCGGTTCTAAGATTGGATTTCAGTGGAATAATGAGTTAATTTTTCATCCAGATTTATATATCTTGAAGTAGATGAAAAAGATTTATAACCAAGTTTTCGAAACATATCCAGAAATTTTTAACGGATTTTGTTTATTATTTTACAAGCACAATGTTCAAATGCTACATCGATATTCTCGACAATTTCATTATCGCAAGTAGTTCAAATTAAATATTTTTTGGTTTTCTCTTCCCATATCTGAAACATAACTACTAAATATCGTTACCCACTAGTCTACTATTTTTCTTTTTTTTTGGAGTACTAACAAAAGACATGAAGAGAGTTAGCTAGAACTCAGTTACTGTGAACTGAAGTGCTGTTCACTTTGAATTTGTTCTAATTTTAAACTCATATAAATGAAAGAGGAAATAAAAAGTGTCTCTTAGAGAAGCAGTGGACTGTGATATATTTGAATTAAAAAAAAAACATGCAAAGGTGAAAGGATAACTGTATTCCAAGTAACAATGGGAAAATCTTACCCTTTAAAGCAAGTTGGGTAGAAAACGGATCTTGATCCACTATCCATTAACACTTATAGTGCTCGAGGAGGAGGTGAAGCATTTTCATAGATGCAGCTAAGAGCAAAATGGATCACACCTATTTTTGTGGTTTTAAGAAAACAAACCACTGGTAACATAAGTCCATTCGACGCTATGTATCACATGAAGTTTTGAATTTTGAATTCGAATTGAACGAAGTTTTGAAAGCGAAATTCGATTTCCTAATGGAATCGAGAAGAAGAATCAAGAAATAGGATTTCAGATTCACTCGTAATTATAACGCAGAAAAAGAACATCATTTTATTTATATACAGGGTGATTCCGCAGGAAACCGTCAAATTTTGGGATAAGTTTACACTAGTCAAGACAGTCTCGGAACACTATTTGGTTGATGGTTGGGGGTGTCTGTTGAGAATATACAGGGTGATTTGTCCTATTCGAACGATTTTACTTTTATTGATAACGTTGGTATGGCTTATTCGATTTCAATGAAATTTTCAGCGTAGTACAATAGTGTTGAACACATTCATTGATTTCAAATTTTTTTTCAAAATAAGCCATTGTTATTGTGATAAATCCAGATTAATTGTGCTGGTTGAAAAAACACCCTGTACATAGCGTTTCCTAAACTACGCTATATGTTTACGATTTTACTACAATATGTCATTATTTGAGAGTTTCTAATTTTTTTGGCACACTTCTAGTTTTCCGAGAAAATTTTTTCGAAAAATGAAATTCGAAATTTTGCTCCAATCGATTCTACTTTTATTGATAACTTTTGTATGGCTCATCCAATTTTGATGAAATTCGCAGTGTAGAACAATCTGAATGAGTACATTAAATAATCGCCACAATCTCTCAAAATACAGTGTTGTTATTGTGATAATTTTAGAATTTCAGATTAATTGTGCAGTTGAAAAAAAAACACCCTGTACATTGCTTTTCCAAAACTTTCTCATTCGTTTCAGATTCTACAATGAAATGTCATCATTCAGAGGTTTTCAATTTCTTTGGCACACCTCCGGTTTTCCGAGAAAACATTTTTGAAGAAGAGCATGATCGAAATTTGGCTCACAAGCAGTGAGTGTATTCCGTACTAGGAAGGAAAGCTGTATTGTCCAAGGATGCAAAGCAGTTCTTAAGTTCTAAACTATTCTTTTCAAATTCCAAATTCATATTGAATTGCTCATTTTCTGTATAAAATCATTCCATTCAGAAAATTACTTAATTTAATTTTTTTGCAAACCTCCGCTTTTCAATAAAAGGGTTATTTCTATGAAGCAGTGACGTTCAATACTGTCTATTGGAAATTCAAGAAAAATATGAATTCGAAAAAAAGGAAATCATTTCGGAAATTCAATGTGAATTTTCTGTTGATCCTAAAGTCCACTTGTCATTATTTATTTCGTATGTTTGTTCGAAATTTGTTTCCATGTGTGTAGATTTGTTTGGTTTATGCACACAAACATATGCACATATGAAGTGATATTAAGAATTTAATGATTTCATACAGAATATGAGCAATTCAATATGAATTTTGAATTTGAAAAGAATAGTTTAGAACTTAAGAACTGCTTTGCATCCTTGGACAATACAGCTTTTCTACCTAGTGCGGAATACTCTCACTGCTTGTGAGCCAAATTTCGATCATGCTCTTCTTCAAAAATGTTTTCTCGGAAAACCGGAGGTGTGCCAAAGAAATTGAAAACCTCTGAATGATGACATATTATTGTAGAATCTGACACGAATGAGAAACTTTTGGAAAAGCAATGCACAGGGTGTTTTTTTTCACCTGCACAATTGATCTGAAATTCTAAAATTATCACAACTACAACACTGTATTTTGAGAGACTTTTGCGATTATTGAATGTAGTCGTTCAGATTGTACTATACTGCAAATTTCATCGAAATGGAATGAGCCATACAAAAGTTATCAATGAAAGTAGAATCGATTGGAGCGAAATTGCGACATTATCATTTTTTGAAAAAATTTTCTCGGAAAACTAGAAGTGTGCTAAAAAAAATTAGAAACTCTCAAATAATGACTTATTATAGTAGAATCGTAAACAGATAGCGTAGTTTTGGAAATGCGATGTACAGGGTGTTTTTTCAACCTGCTCAATTAACCTGGAATTATCACAATAACAACCACTTATTTTGAGAAAAACTTTGAAATTAATGAATGCCCTCATCAATATTGTACTTCGTTGAAAATTTCTCTAAAATCGAATGAGCCATACCAAAGTTATCAATAAAAGTAAAATAGGTCGAATCGCACAAATCACCCTGTATATTCTAAATAGAGACCCCCAGCCAAAAACCAAACATTGTTTCGAGACTGTCTTGACTAGTGTAAACTTATCCCAAAATCGGAAGGTCTCCTCCGGAATCACCCTGTATTATTCGGAAGCAGATGGGATCACGATTGATTTTTCTCTACTCACTGTTGAAAATATGTTCGAACAAATTGAATGCAAAAACGAGTCGCCAGCTTACAAATTACACGCTAAAAATAGAGACGAAGAACTTTGGTAGTGTTTATGTTATTATTTCACATCTGAACAACGAATAAGGAAAATCAAAGTTTTAAACTTGAACGTACGTTCACTTGACCTGAAAAAAGAGTATGTCACTTTTGAGAAGACAGTCGAATAACCTCCGAAAAAAGGTATCAGTCAACCCCAGTCCTAATCAAGCTTTTAGCGGTTGCTCTCATCACGTTCTCAGGGTTGAAACAAATCAGAACCAATCTCATTAAATGTCCCTAACCAAACCCAAGTGTAATCCTTTTGCTTTTTTTCTGATTTTGCATGGAGATCTTTACACGGTGTCTCCTAATATATACGCAGGAATTCAGGATGTGGAAGCTCGTCCAAAAATATGAAAAAGTTTCTTTCAACTTACCCTCTAAAATGCAACATTTTCAAGATACAGGGTGTTAAAATAGTTGTTTTGTGAAAATTTTTTTTCCTAATTGGTGAAGATTTTTAAGGGATAGTGGGTGTTGTCCTCCCCAACTTCTACGCTAATGAAAAAAGTACGGTTTCTGAGATGCCCATTTGAACAGCCACTGACTCTGGGTCCGGTCTAAAGTCGACCGTTTTTGAGAAATATCAACTTTTATGTTGACGAACATGGTCAATTTTTCAAAATATTTTTGTTTTCTTACTAATTGAATCAAATTTATCTAAACGTTACAACAGGAAACAAAACTATGTTTTTCAACATGAAGTTGATTTTTCTCGAAAACGGTCGACTTAAGAGCGTATTACCAGTACCTTTTCTGTGTAGAAAACAGTGGCGGTTCAAATGAGCATCTCAAAAATCCTACTTTTTCCATTAGTTCGGGAGAAGAACACCCACTACCCCTTCAAAACCTTCACCAATTAAGACTTATTATGATTAGAAAATACTTACGAAAGATGTTTCCTTTAGGATTAAATGTTCTGAAGATATTCGCAAAAAACGATTTTTTTTTTCAAATTCAACACCCTGTATCACGAAAATGGTGCATTCAAGTGGGTAAGTTGATAGAAACATTTCTTCAAACAAGCTATCACATCCTGAAGTTCTTCGCATTTATTATGAAACACCCCTTACAAAAAATGTTAGCGGAAAATAAAAATCACACTTGGGAAAGGTAGTGTAAAGAGCTGGAAATGTATATTGGGGGAACAAAGTCATCTGAGGTCTGGGAATTGATAAGAATACTTGAAACGGCCATGACAAACAAGACCAGCATCCAAGTAGTTAACATGAACAAATCGAGATCTCATCACTTTCAGAAAGAGCTAGCAGAGAGGAGAGAAAAATAAAAAAAACCATGTCACCTACAAAATTTCAAGGCGAAGAAACCTACGTGCATCTAAGTTCAGGAATAGTAACTAATCTGGCAATACCAATGAAAACTAAAAAAGCAAGCGGTACAGAAGGAATTACACCAGAACTCTTGAAAAATTTAGAAATTAATGAGTATGTTGACGAACACATTTGAGAGATATATAAATGGTGAAGAAACACCCAAAAGCTGGAGGGAAGCGTGGATCACCCCAATACACAAAAAAGGCCCAGAAGACAACTGCAATAACAACAGTTCTGAAAAGATATTGAAGACCCTTATAGAAGAAGAATATGGTCCACTTGAACTTGAAGAACAGGCTGGTTTCAGAGCAGGACGCTCCTGCATGGACCACATCTACACCTTGACCCAGCTCAATGAAAAAAAAGTAGCGCGAGTGCGAGAGGGGCATTTGGTTTTTATCGATTTAACAAGAACATATTACAATGTACCCATAACTAACTCTGGAATGTGCTAGATCAAATATCCATACACAGCACACTTATAAAAACCGTACAGCAATTTCATAAAAACTCAATATCGAGGATTAAAATAGGAAATGAAATATCTGAAGCCATCCCTGTAACAAAGGGTGAATAATTGCGTGATGTGCGAAAGACCACCCTTTCAGGGAAACGAGTAATGAACTGTATTTTGCTTATTTACATTTATTTACAATCACAAGATGTGGTGTGTATTCGAGGACGTGAATATTTCCAATATGTCTAACGAGTGAATGTTAGTTTTAAAAACTGTATCTTTTCCCCCATATTGGCCCAAAGTAAGTTATGTGGTTCAAGTGACCTGCGAGGGTTACGAATCTGGTGCGGGAGTATAAACAGCGTTGCCACGTAGAGCAACTCTTATATTCATCATGAATACGATTAAACAAAGGGTTTGCGACAGGGCGGTAGTCTATCCCCGATGCTCTTCAAGATATATTTATATACTGTACTTAAGGAGTGGCGAAGATCCTGCAAGGATATGGGTGTTCCTATTGCTGACGGAAACACACTATACACACTGCACATTGCGGATGAACAAGTGATATTTGCCCAGGACAAGGACGACATAGAAATCTTGACCCGAAAACTTATCTAGCAAAACGGAAAGTGGCGATTATCTGTTAATAGGTATGTCGAAAATCCAATATATGTGCGTTGGTAGAGATAATCATGATCTGGTGTTGGTTAACGGATTAATCATTGAATACTGCTACCAGTATGTGTATTTTGGAACTCTAGTAAGTAACAATGGAAAAACTGAAAAGGATTTACAACAGCGAATAAATAAAAGAAAAAGAATCATTGGGCCACACTGAATTCAGTATTGAGGTCCAGGGAAATCTCTAGAGAACACAAACGAGATATCTACAACGTTACTTCAAGAAGTGTCGTCTTTTATGGATGTGAATCTTGGCAGTTGAGCAAGGTTCAACAAAACCGTCTTTTGGCGTTGGAGATGGACTCCTGGCGGAGATCCGCAGGAATTTCAATAATGTAAGAAGTGGAAAACGAACAAATAAGAGTAATAACAATAATAGAGTACATAAAAAAGGACAACTCAGCTGGTATGGACATGTGCAGAGGATGTTAGATGATAGAATTCAAATGAGAATGCTGGACTGGTCACCCCCCGAAAGACTCAAGCGAGGCAGACCGAAGACCACTTGGATGCAGGGATAACAAGAAGCTAAGTCAGAGAAGGAGACTTGAGACCTTGAGAGTGGTTGGATAGATGACGGAGGAAACTAGGAACCGGAAGACGACTAACGCTATGAACCCGGATACATACATACCATGTATATTAAGCGTGGTACCTTTTCAAATCGACACACTGTATAAAGAAAGACTTCCCTAACACTTCGATAACTTTTCCAAGTGTATCCGACTCAGCACACCAAACTGATATTTTGTGTGTGCGGAAATCATTAACGACTCTTCTTTCCACTCCATCCGTCTTGAATGGAAGATAAGATCGTCTTAATTCAACCAGCTCCGACTATAAACTCAAACAGCGCGCCTCTTAACTGGTCCACATCATCATATTCATCCTTAAACTTCCGGATCCACATCCAGAATGAGTGAAATTAGAATTCATTTAACGTACGATTCCGGGTATACGCAAGGGCTGACGCAGGGACGCGAAATTTATTATTGCGATAGAAGTAGCTAGCTCTGAGCTGTAGATCAAAGCGACTACCGACATAATTAAATCTCATCCCTATGAATGTTGCCAATTAAGGCTTTTAATGGGTTCGGACTGATAATTAATTTCTCGTATAGATTGAACAGTCGTTTATATGAGATACATAGTTGAACCCTAGGATTATCTTTAATTGAGTCGGATTGAATTGAACGTTTAGAATCCCTGAGTCTTTGCACCAGAAGGTTTACAGGGTGTTGAACAAATTCACAAGCAATTATAATTATATCCAAACTATGCAAACGAACAATTTTTTTACTCATAATGAACGTATTTAACCGTAACTGGGAAACGTTTCTAACGGATTGGATGAAATTTCGTATTTGCGTAGGATTTCGGTTTTAAAGTTCTATCAAAACAGTGAGGGACAAATATCTGGAAACGGGTGAATAAAGAGTTATCGAAACCCGAATACAGGCCCGACTTCATTTGAGAATCCTGTAATGAAAGATCCCTTATCGTTGGTTCGACAATCGACTATCGAAGGGACTTGTTTCCCTCCAACATAGATGCATAGAATATATATGGTGCGGACACTCTTCGACATATTTTGGGTCCGAAATGGGGTACAAATGTTGTTAAAATACCGGTTTCTTGTCCTACTTCAGTTTTCGCCAATAGATGCCGGCATAGGAAAATCTGCCATATAGAATCTGAAATATTCACGGAAGTTACCGACCTGTCATATCAAAACTAGTCAAATCAGAACTTCTTTTTGAATTTCCTATTTGGACAAATTTAACTTATGATTATGATTCATTTTATTCAGTCAGAATGGCGATAATATATAAAGGTCTTCGAAAATACAAGTCTGAAACTAGATATTTTTGAATATCTGTTTATTTCAAGTGGTATTTATCATCTCAATATTTAGTTCATGGAAAGGAAGTCTTTTAGAGTTGCGTTTTCAAAAATACCCCAAGAAATCATTTGGAACGATAGATACTACAATTAATTTGTCTGGTTTGATATTCGTCTGATGAATTCGTATGAACATGAACAGCAGAGGAAAAATCCGTATCTCAATAATAGTACACATGAACATTTCCGTCAAATATTTTCATGAGTATTCAACTTTACTTTACTTATACTACTTTATAACTTTTGAATTGAATAGGTATTTATTAATAGGTACATAAAAAATTAATAAACTATTTTGTTATGAAAGGAGATCCAAACTATTCACGTTTTCACCATTGTTTTGGCTTCGAGATAACTTCTTGTATCCATCCATGAAAGTGTTATGTTGAAGTTAGGGAGATGCGTATTTTATTAAAGGCCCGGTATTATAAAACTTAACTGAAAGTTATCTTTAAATTTAACTGACAGTTAAACTTTTGCTCAAAAATGTCGGAATTATAAAAGTCTCATTTCTATCGTAGACAAGAAATACTGTGATGATTTCTATGAAAAGGAGGAGGAAATAATTTAAGATTCTGTAATGAATCTAACCACCAATTTCTGAGTTGTAAACGCTGGACTTTGGAAAAATGCACCCTTTCAAAATATGATAGGAATAAACAAATCCTTTATTTACAAATATTCGCACTATGTATCAGGGAGCTTAATGGATTGTGGTTTCCATAAAAATAGAATTACTGTTTTGAGGGAGAGTTGCAATGATCAATTTTGAATTCTTATACTTTTTGCAATATGCAAGGGATGTTTGGGTATTTATTCGGTAACCTAACTAAAAAAACTACTTCCACTAATGAATATATTGGAAATGAATGCTTAAAAAGAAAAACTTCTGCAATAATGAGATACATTCAATTCAGGAATTATTAAACAATTACAATAAAATTTGTCCAAATCCAATTAGGTACAGAATGTTTTTTACAAATACTTCACTCTTCACCAACGGGAAAGTACTTTCAACTGACATACTTTCAAAAAATATGGTAATGTTTTGTGTGGCTCTGGGTTATCGAGCCCTGATATCTAGAATTTGTATATGGCTACCAGATTGGCCATTATTATAAAAAAGGTATCCATTGCAATTGTGATGATTTCCTTTCATCTTAAAAGTTAAATAATGTGTATAAATTATTATGCTTCATTATGCCTTTACAACTTTTATCTGTTATATTAGGCACCGAAAAGAATAAATGCCAATGATCTTTTTTTCATTTACATCTTATAATAGTTGATCAGAAAGAAAGAGTAGCTGATATTTTCATTACAATAATATGCCATGATGAACTCAGGTATGCAATTTTCCATGGGACATTTCTGATAATACAGTCAGTATAGTTGATTTGTGAAAACCCCTATAATCTCCAGCAACTATCAAGAAAGAACAAGATGCCTGAACTCTGCGTGTAGCAATACATTTGCATCACTATGAATATGTATTCCATTACAGGCGTACAGTGTCCAGATAAACGAAATCGGTTTTTGAATTCCGTTTCTTCCCATAAGTTCAAATGGTTCAGCCGATTTCTAAATATCCTTTCTCAACAAGGATATTCAACAATTTTCATGGCATCATCGTCATAGTCACTTGAAAGTTCTTCAAAAAGTGAATATCTCTCAACGAGGATGTTCAACAATATTCATGTCATCTTCGTCATCGTGAATTAAAAGTCCTTCAGAAATGAAGTGGATATATCTTGCTAATATGTTTCCGAAAATATCTTAACAACAAACAAATCGAGGTAATATTCACCTTATATCAGTCGAAAATACAGAGAATCTGTGGAAAAAAACGATTTAACTTTAACTTTAACTATAACTGATACCCAAACCACCAGATAAAGATAACCCTGCAAATCTAACTTTAACTGGAAATTACTGCTTAATTTTCAGTTAAAATCAAAGATAACTTCCAGTTAAGTTTTATAATACCGGCCCTAAAGGCGACCCCTGAATGTTTTGTGAGTTCGCATGCGTATTCATCAAAATAAAGGAAACTTTATTTGAGGCACGCCATATTCGGGTTTCGATAACTCTCCAATAACTCAGGACTGAAAGATATCGAAATGAAGTTGGGAATGTTAATATACAAGGTGATTCACTACAATGGCCTATTAGACGTTTGGGGAAACTACTCATAATATTGTCCTAAAAATATGGATGTGGAGGTTTATAGAAACTTTTTTTCTAAAATATTATTAGACATCTGCAATTTCCGGTTAAACCGGAAACAGTTCACTGCTTTCATATTTTAAATAGCACACTCCAATATATATTGCATCATAACAAAGCGAGTTTGGTAAACATTTCGTTCAAGTTTACCAATTAAAGTATTATAACAATATATATATTTTGTTCCCTGCGCGATTCATTTTTCAAACAAATTTGACATGTTTTACAAAAATTTCTAATTATTATCTCCATATTTTTGAAATAATAGAATGGGCGAAGTTTTAAAATAATGTGATGACTTCCTATATGACCAAAACTTTGGTGAATTTTTTCTACTAGTGCTTTGATATAAAAATTCTTTCTATGCCTCTCAACTGTTTATGAAAGATGTCTGTTTTCTTTACAATCTATGTTTGATTTCTAATGAATGATTCATAATGTTTTTGATCTTTTTTTAAATCGCCTATTTCAATCATGTTCACAGTTCTCAAGGCATCCTCCGAATTTCCAGAAAAACTCTGCACTGCATTTCTGGAAAGACAGTCAGCTTCCAAATTAGTTTTCCCTGGAGAATATTTCTCCTAAAAGTTGTACTGAGATAAATAATAAACTAAATCTCGCAGTTCTTCGTCAGTAGGTACGGGATTTTACATTTAAATTTTCTAGAGGTTTGTGATCCGAAACCACAACGAATTTCGAACCAATCAACCAGTATTGCCAGAATACTACTGTCTCTTTTATAGCAAGACATTCTAAATATATCGCCTTCCTTTTCTTTTGAGCAGCATTCAGCATACAGCTCCGATTCTTTCGATACTGGCATCCGTGTAAATATAAATGGGCAACGTTCTATCGAAAATTGTTAGGATAGGTGCAGTACATAAATAGTTTTCAATTGCATGAAATGATTGTTCACACTGTTCATTCCATATGAAAGCCGTATTTTTTCTCAACAAATTATGAAGAGGTTCCAAAATTATCGTGCTATTCTGGATGTATTTATGATAAAAATTGATCTTTCTCAGGAACTGACGAACATTTATTTTTGTTTTTGGTGTAGGAAATTCCCAAATAGACCTCAAATTATCTTTATTAATTATACCTAATTAAATGACCCAAATATTTGACTGAACTTTTCGCAAAACTACATTTTACAATTTTCAACCGAAAACCTTCTTCAAATATTGCCCTCAAAAGTTTCTCCAGATGTATAAGATGTTCTTCAAATGTTTCAGAGAAAATTAAAAGATCATCCATAAAATTTACACAAAAGGGCTGCAAATTATTTCTTCTGATAACATTATTCAAAATCCTCTGAAAAATAGCTGGTGCACTTTTCAATCCGAATGGCAAGCATTTCCACTGCCAATGTCCCTGCTGCGTAACAAAAGCCGTTTTTTTTTCTTTCACCCTAACTGTAATGGACCAAAATGCAGAGTTTATGTCTAGTGCTGTGAACTACTTACAATCTATTGAAGGAAAAGGCTTTGATTCAGGGACAACTAATATATTTAATTCCCTGAAATCTATGCATAGTCGTGTCTTTCTTCCATCGTCTTTTTTGAACGCTAACGTGACTGGCGCAGCGAATGGAAAACTCGATTCTTCAATAAGATCTGCTTTTAATAATTCGTGGGTTTGAAATATATTTATTTTCAAGTTATTTTATTTGAGCTTTATGATTATTAACTATATTTCCTATATCAAATTTATGTTTTGCGAATATCGAATTATATTTTGCAATTAACCCTTGTAGGACAATTTTCTTTTCATTTCCTAAATGATCTAGATCAGCCCTGAATTGTGACACGTCCATATTTTCATTGTAATTTACATTGGGAAACACTATTTCGTTCAAACTTTTCTCAATTTTAATCAATTTATTTCTGGTTTTATGACGAATTTCCAAACTTCCATTTTGTAACAGTCTAAATTTTTCTAAAGAATCGAACCCCAGTAATATATCGTGTGAAAAATTTTGATCATTAACTACGAAAGCTCGAATAAATTTTTTAATGTTCCCTATCTTCATATTGATATTCACAATACCATTAGTGGATTGAGCACCATCGATCGTTCTAAACGTACTTTTATGCTTGAATGTCTTTTGTTCAATTTTATCAACAATAGATTTATCAATAAGTGCGATGTTAGAACCTGTATCATAAATAGCAATAACATTCTTTTTATTCTCTACAAGAACACTTAGTTTGATCAGTGGTGCCAAAGCTAGTTTTTTTCATCAGTAACCTCGAAATTCAATTTTTCCTCCATCTCCAAATTATTTACTGATTTGACTTTAAGGTTTTTTCTCACCAATACTCATCATGAAATTAGTTTCTGATTTGCTATAAGGATTGTTATTTTATATACTATAGTATTTTTTTTCTTGTTTACTAATGACTCTAAGTTTCTCAAGTTGCTCATTAAGTTTTTTGTTGTATGAATTATTCCCCTATCTAACCTATCTTGAACATGAATTCGTAATCCTTATACTATCAAATTAACCCTAGTTTTCACAGAAATTTTTTGATCAACTTCCAGTAAAAGTTTTTCCTTTTTCAATGCATAATCCAGTGGAGTACCTCCTAAGAATTTGAAATCAAATGCCATTCTGACATTATTCCAACCATTATCTGCGAAAGTCTCTAGAAATGATTTTCGCCAAGAATCCCAATTTTCTGTCATCCAAGGTTTTACCTTAGCTGATGAAAACTAATCTTTTTCCCCTTCTTCCAAAAATAAACGCATTCCTTCAATCTTCTCTCCATCCGAAGTAATATTATGACGATGACATTCACTTTCAAAACTTTGAAGCCAATATTCTGCATTCTGTGACTTACCCCTAAATTTTTCCAATACAAAAGAAGAGGTTACAGATCCCAAGTCGTTCTTTTTCTGTGGCAGATTTAATTGTTTCATTAAATCTGTAATCGATTCATTGGACTCTCCATCCAAATTTTCTTCCTCCAAATAAAAGTTTCTAGAAACAAAGTTGCCATCGGCATCCATGTATAAGGGTAGAATTTCAGGTGGTAAAGTAACCTTAACATTACTGAATTGATTTTTCTTTTTCAGCGATGAGCATGCTGAACAGCTGAGATCTTATCTGATTTCGACATGGAGATTGTTTCAATTTATAATTTTCCTTTCAACTTCAAATTCTTGAATTTTGGTTTATGAAAACTTATCTTCGATGCACTGGAAAAGTGTTTTATTCAATTTAAATGTATAACAAATAATCATTTACATTACCTGGAAAAGTGAATCGAAACAATAAGTCAATTCTCATCTATCAATATCTTAACTTCTTATAACTGCACAGAGCTGTGCCAAAGCCTTGTGCTTAGTGCTCGTGAAAGCACTCGAAGCACTTTTGTGCTCCTAAGCACTGTGCTCGCAAGCACTTTATTAGGCCAGTGCTTAGTGCTTGGTGCTTCGAGAATTTTTGGGGAAGGCTTAGTGCTTAGTAATTCGAAAAAGTGCTCCCAAGCACCGCAAAGTGCTCCCGAGCACCGCATAGTGCTCCCAAGCACCAAAGTACTCCCGCGCACCGCAAAGTGCTCCCGAGCACCGCAGGGCTTCAAAGCACTTTTCGGGATTACAAAGCACTAAGCCCTTCATGGACTTGTCGAAACAGGAAAATGTCGGGCTATCGCGTGATTGGAGTAGACAAGGAGAACTAATATATCGGTTGTCTCTTGTGTTTGGAGACATTCGACAAGTAATACAAGGATCCTCATTCGACACATTCGTGATATATGTGTTTACGTTCAGTTTTATGCTACTATGATATAAAAATAAGTGTCGAAGCGTGAGCTTTCAGCTGGGAACATCGAGATAGATTATTTCGTATTCTATCTCGATCATGGAGATATTAGAATTCCGTTCTGAAGAGTGTTAGAAAATCTCAAGAGATCTACTGAAGTGAAGTCACGTGGATTATACGTATTCGTATTCGTATGTCACACATTCAGGTTAACATTTAAAATTTTATTAATTTTTTTTCTCTATGATTTCGAACCCAATGATCTGATTGAAATTATATTTTGAATTCTTTGATGTAGTATGATTGTGTGCAGGTTCGTAAGAAATTCCGAGAGTATCGCAAAATTAGAATATTCGAGAAAAATATATTTCTTGAGCTTAAGTGAACTCCGGATGAGTGATTTGAGTCATTTATGGCAGATGACCAATCTCTACATTCAAATACTATAACTATTAATTGAATCAGATTATTAGCTATATGATGGAAAAAATAGAAATGAATATTGTTTTTTGATGTCCTGATTAAACGGTCATCACGAAACTTGGCACAAAGCTGTCCATTTTAGAAGTTATGGGACAAAATATATAATTATGCTCACGTCAACAACACTGTAACTTCCCGACTGATTATGCCTATAAACAAACTTAGCCGAGATATTTAGGCTGTGAATCTACCCTGCATAAAATTCTGAAATTATCCACGGAATCATTGGGCGGATTTTACCCATTCACGAATTATACCTTCGTAATATGTATACTCATTCCGAATTTCATATATTCCTAGTATTTCCAAAAATAAAGATCGAATCGAATTGAATCCAGTACTCCAACGAAAAATGACATGGTTCAAATATAAAATTTGTGGGAACAAAATTTTGAATTTTATTTCAATCTAACTAAACGATCATCACGAAATCGTACAAATTCGCTCATTAGCTTTCGTGAACAAGCCTTATGGCCGATAGTTAACACAATAACTTCCAAAACGAACAACTAAGAAACTCGATATTTGTGAAGCCTAAATTACGTAGGCCGAATTCGTGGCCAATCACCCAATGCTTCAAATGCATTCAAAATTTTAACACCAAGTATTTTCAAAAATACAGATAAGATCGAATTAAAATCCAGTATTTGATTGAAAAATGACAACTTGAAGGTTCACACGGAATTTTGTGAGGATAATATGATCAGAAGATCGCAGAATATTGAGTATTTGGAAAAATTTTTTTTTTTTATTGTTCCAATGATAATAACGAAATTTCGCACAAAGTTGCAAATCAGCATTTTCAAACTAGTTACCAAGTTTCACAATGATTGAGATTGTATTGTATTGTATTACTGAGTAAAAGCCATCGAAAATTTCTTCCAAATATTTTTTCCCAATATCTCTGAGAACTGAAATTTGGTACACTGGTATGAAATATGGAGCTCAAGGTATGAGCAGATTTTTTTCAAATGTAGTGAACTGTTTCCGACAATGAAAATTTTTCGGAAAAAAAGTGGAAAAAATGTTTTCAATCTTACTGACGGTACGATCTCAACAAAATTTTGCAGGAAGTTGCGTATCATTATGCCGAACTAAGTGCCAAGTTTCAACATCAGGGAAATAATCTCAAAATTTTAAAAAGCTATAACTGTGAAACCGTTGGGCCGCTTCTGCCCATCAACGGATATAACCGCGACATTCGGATGCTCGACATATCCTGAAAGTTTCAAGCCTCTAGTTTGCTCCGTTCGACAGATATCGGGTCCTCGGTTGGACGGCCGGCCGAACAGAACACACTTTGACACTGGATCAGTGGGTTCAACCTAGTCGTTCGAGACCATTTTCGGAAAATTAGAAAATTACAGACAAACCAAACACCTAACAACCGGTATCACGCTATTCCCTAGAACATGCGCGCAAAACCAAGTTCGCCGTAGGCCATGCACTCTCTGAGGCATGTCTTTATGTTTCCATTATTTCGACAGCATATTATGGCGAAAACTGTATTTGGAAGTAATCAAATGTCGGTCAGTAAGTTTGAAATTTGAAAACCGAGAGTGGACTCACTAATGAAGAATCCGTAGTCAAAATCGATTCTGATGTCCAGTCGTAAACACGATAAATCTCAAAGGAGAAAATCTCTGTTCGGGTTCCAAATTATGGTCGGTCCTAGGATGGTTTTCCGACTTCGAGAAACCGAAATGCCAAAATTACAGACAATTGGCTGAAAAAGTCTTAAAGTCGAAGTTTCATTTTAAAAAGTGCTCAGTGCTTGGTGCTTGTGTAAACGAATTACTTTTTGAAAGTGCTTGGTAATCGCGAATATTTCGCAAAAAATTAGTGCTTAGTGCTCGAGATTCCGGAGCACTTTTCGAAACGGCTTAGTGCTTTGTGCTCGGAGCACTTTCCATCAGTGCTCGGCACAGCTCTGTAACTGCATACAAGCACCATCAATCTCATAATGTTTAACAAAATTATTCCCATAGAGGATCGTTCTGAGAGTGCGCGGAAACAGATAACATAAGAATACATATTCCAGAAATACATATTTCAGAACCCAAAATTATATTACAGACCTATAAGTGAAAAAATTTTCATTTCACTTCAATATTTTTTTTGTTAGTACTTACAAAGAAGGTCATGCAGTATGATATTTCCGAGAAAGAAGTCGATCTTCCTTTGAAACTAGGTGTTTATCAACCCTTCCTTTCCATTTCAGGGGTTGCGCTCACAGCCAATTAAACCACTGTATATTCGAAATATATTCATATGCGAATAGTTAAAACGTTGCATTTATTCAAGGAACTGACCTCTATACAGGATATCCGTCATGCGAGTTGGTGGAATATTCAAGTACGATCGTCGAGTATTTTGAGAGCCATAATTGGCCGAACGATTTTGGAGTCATACTCATTTTGAATTCTGAGGTTATCCACTCGATCAAATGTGATGATCCATTGCAGCCTGTTCGTTAGTTGTGTGATGCCGTCACTGAAATATCCGCAGAATTTTGGCAGGCAGAATTCGCGAAATTATTACATTCACCGAATACAGGTATAACCATTAAAAATTTTCCCAATTTTCTTGAAAACACAGATCGAATCGAATTGAAATCAAGAACTTGATGGAAAAATTTCAGCTTGAACGTTCATGCAGAATTTGGTGGGGACAGAACAATGATAACGAGGAAATAAAAACGAAATTCGACATAGTTTTTTTCCATCTCCGAATATGAATATCCAATCAAATCGTTTGAAACACTATTGTTAAATAGTGACCTGAGTTGAAACATTATAGAAAGAGTTTAATCCATTCTAAATATAATAAGAATTCACAATTTGAATTATGAAGTCAGTATTATCCTACATAATATTTTTCTTGCGTGGGGACGGAATCGGGATTCAACCAGTACATGGAATTATACGATAAAATTCAAGAAATGATCCAGGAGCTTCAAAATCATGTTGAGAATAATAAAGAAGCCAGCGACGTACGAACCTCTCGAACATTCCGCTTCCATGCCAGTTGCGTGAAACGATGCATGCGATCGAAACTCAATCGTACGTTTTGAGACTGGATCGCGTCGTGTTCATCTGGGACCCTATTCTTGAATGTGATGGAATAAACGTTTTCTATTGTTCCATCAAAAGTGCACCGCGTTTCCTTGACAACAGCGTCGACACACCTATTTTCTTTCTTCCCCGATTCAAGGATAGGGGCCCAGATCGACACCTGACGCGTGAATCGTGCAACCCAATCGTACGTTTCAAAACTACCCGTGTGCGGCGTTAGCTTGAATTGCATAGGAAGCCGAATCAGGAGACGAGACCAAAAACGCGTCGAGCACATCGGATCGACCCGTGTGCAGACGCTCTAAGCATCTAAAATCTCATCTGATGTTTCCAGGGCATGCCGTTCTGATAATTTGAAACAATCGTGAAACTGCAGAAATCAAACTCCTCAAATATTGCTTCTTTGGTGTAGATGATTTGGTTGATTGGATGATCAGCTCTGATTGATGTGGAATATTTGTTGACTTATTGACAGATGTACGCCCTTGTGTTTGTGTTAGTTCATCATTACAGGAGCTCTTTCTTCTCCAGGAACCAATTCCTAATATTGGAAAATATTACGTGAAATATTGTTCATATAACTGATGATATCCATATAAGAGTTGGTAGGTTGTTCTAGAATACTGACTTACAAAATACTTGCAAAAAAATCCTTTAAGGACTAAATTAAACTCCATTTTGAGTGGCCCATTGTTCGCCCGTTGTCGCGATAACTTTAAAACAGTAGAAACTAGCGACTCCAAACTTTCAGGTTAGGTTGCGTATAAAAATTCTTCTTATTCTTATGCTTGTGTATGGTTTCGATATTGTTCTTCGAGCAATATTCTTCAGAAAAACTGGTGAATGGTTTAAATAACGCAATCCGAGATTTCAATAACTATATCCTCAAGAAGGAAGAAAGAAGAACTAAGAAGCAGTCCTGGTATCAGCTTTAAACGACACGATTCACGGTTGAAAGATTTGAGAAATATTGAAAAAAACATCTCAAGTACTTTCTACAGGAAAAATTTAAATCCAATTATTGGAACGGTTAAAGTAGGAAATTAGGAAATCATTAAATGCGTAGTTGTAGGAATATCATTAGAAGCCTATTCTATGCATTCAGTACAATGCCGACCCAGTGATTCATTTCCATTTAAATTGAACTTGTCCCATGAGTTTGACGCCCTGTCGTATACAGAGATGAGTTGAAGGAATAAATCTACTACATTGCAACGGGAAAGCTCCGAATTTCCTCTGTTCGTTGATTGCTAGCAGACTGAGGACGAAATACAAATACTTTTTGTGAGAAGTAGCAAAAACTAGATGTACTCAACTGGAGAGATAAGTCTGTCTTATTTTTCCACAATAAGGAAATATGCTGAGATGATGATGGTATGTGAATCGAACAAACCTGAACATGATATAAAAAAAATATTGCACTGCTGTATTTCTGGATTCATCTCAAGATTTCGATAGAGTATGGCACAACAGACTTCTATTCGAATTGAAAAAACAACTTCCTCAACCGTATTATTTACTACTGAAATCCTATTTTACGGATCGACACTTCACCGTGAATTATGGTGATTCTATATCAAAACAGTTGTTCCACAAGGAAGTATATTGGGCCGACTTATCTACCTGATCTATACTGCTGACCTTCCAGAAAATCCATTTACCAAATAAGTCTTATTTGCAGATGATATAGTGACCCTTACATCTCACGAAAATGCTGATACAGCCTTCAAAAACCTCCAATGTCCCTATTCTTGAATCGGCGATGGAAGAAACTAGGTGTGTCGACGCTGTTGTTAAGGAAACGCGGTGCATTTTTGATGGATCGATAGAGAACGTTCATCTGGACCAACGCCTTTCTTGGAAACTACACATCGAAGGCGAAAAAATGCAAACAAACATGAAGATCAGATAAATGTATAGGCTCATAGGTAGAAAATCCAAATTGCCCCTTTAAAATAAGGTAGTGATCTATAGGCCGATAATCAAACCGATATGGAGATACGGAATACAATTCTGAGGATGTGCTAAGAAATCAAATATAATATAATACAGAGACCCAAAATACTTCGATCGAAGGCAGATACATACGCCTTGGTACGTATCAAACTAGTTCATATATAATGATTTAAAGATATCATTTATCGAACGTATATCTAAATACCATCAAAACATTGACGGGCATGACAACAGCCTCATAGACAAACTGGCACAAAACCCCTTCGGCCAAATAAGACCGCAAAACACTTTTCCAACATTTTTCAGAACTATGTAGGATGAGCCTTAAGTTGTACATTAATTTTAACCATGGTTTTTCATCATCGAATGAATAACTTTCGTTCTTACAATCTCTTGTTCTGAGAAATATCGAGTTATCGTTTTGCCCAATTGTCTGTTATTTACGAATTCGGATCTGAAAATGGTCCTGAAGAAGAATCTGTGCTCAAATTTAATTCTGTCGGCCGTCCATCCATATGTGCAGATTCATCCGAGAGAAAGAACCTAGCAACTCGAAATTTTATGCCCATTTGAAAATTTGAAGTTCCTCAATATCTGAAGCTTCCAAATTGGTTCAGGTATACCAACGCCCTACTACATGCGAAATTTTGTGTAGATTCACTCATTAGGACATTTGAAAAAATTCTCCTGATTCTTGTCGGAAACCTAAAAGTTATTAAACAACAGTATTGTAAATTTCAGTTCCATCGATATTTGTTTTCGGAGATAACGGGATACTGGGACAATATATAAACATTCTTTGGGAATATAATATATGAATCGTTGTCCATTTAGAAATTTGAGCATTTGCCGTGAAGTAATTGTATAGCCGTTTTTTATAAATGGACCAATCGGACACAGACGGCACAAACTCTTCACAATATCTCAAGAAATATTGAATTATTAGATGGACACTTCGTTGCAAAATTTCATGAGGATTTTATCAGTGAAAAATCTAGAATAATACTTTTCGTGAAAACCATTTTTTTGTCGTAAAACTTCCAGATTTCATTGAATTTTGACACAAACCTTCAAGTCACGATAAAAAAAAATTTATTCCCATGTAAGCTTGATCCGATAATAATCAATAGCAAATTCATTGAAACATTGTCAAATGCTGTGACTGTTTAAAATTTCGAGGTTATTTCCTCAATATTTTGAAACGAACTGAGGCCTTCAGAATCGAACGCTTAGTGTTTATAAACCTTAGGGTCCATTTCTAACGATTATGTTTCAAATTAAGGTTTAAAAGGTGCGAATGAATATCCATCATAATACCTCATAATTACGCTTGTACGGTAGAGTGTCATAATTCAAAATGTTGTTTCATGAAAACTAATTGGTACTCGAATTCCTTGTTCATGCATCAATAATTGTCGTACTGCGATGATAACCTTGAACTATTTTCTGCTCCACAATATTTTCAGTCCTCCATAATAATAATCTGATAATTTTGGGCTAAACTCAACAAATGAGAATGCTTGCTGTATTGAAATATGGGTTTCACGAAAACTTTGTTTGGTTACTTCAATAACACATATCTGTAGAACTAAGACTTCAATTCTGCTTTGACGTGGGGCAATAAATTTGGGTACCGGAGTGAAAAGATGAAGATAAAATTTATAAGGGCATATATTTCAACAATTGTACCATCTGAATGATTTCTTCGGATTTCCTCTGTCTAAAACATTGTTGTTGCACTGGAAATTGGTCATCTGGAAATAGATAATTGAATGATTATGAAAAAAATGAATTCTAGAAAAGCACTGACGTGAGGTGGAAAGAAATGTCGATCTTCTATGAATATGGTCCCCACAAAATTCTGCATGAGCATTCAAACTATCATTTTTCAATGAAATATTAGATTCAATTATATCAAATCTATATTTTTGGAGATATAAGGTTAATGATAAGGATAATCAACGAATTAGGCCTTCATGATTGAGCCACTAATCGACATTCTAAATATCGAGTCTCTAAATTGTTTTGCGTCGGAATTTATTATGTTGACAACGGCTTGCCTAGCCACCGATCAAAAAAACAGAACTACCGGAAAAAACGGCTTGAAGACTTGATAACTGTGGAACAGGCTTGGAGTTCAATAACGAAGGTAGAATTCAAGAAAGGGTGAAAGCCGCCCAATGATTCCGGGGTAGATATACCCATTCACAATTCAATTAATTTCGATAATACTTTCTAAAGTACGAACAGAATCACATCGAAATCAGGTACTTGATTGTGAAATTGCAGCTCAAAGGTTCCTACAGATTATCATGAGGACCACATGATCAAAACATAGCGAAATATGTATTCGAAAGAGAAATTTCGATTTTTTTTGGGAATTCAACAACCATCTAAATATTCCGTATAAGTTTGCGCCTCAGTATTTTCTGGTTGATTCGAAAAAAACTATGAAACTGAGGAAAAAGCACAAAATTTCAGATAGTATTTATCTCGATCAAACTGAAATTTGAACCACTGCTGTTGAATAGTAACTCCAAGGATGGTTTCGAAATTTATTATAGGCTATGTTTCGACCAAAATCTGTAAAATTCTTCAAAAACAAGTTTTGCAATATTTCAAACCTCTTCATTTCTCGGGAAATTCTGCCCAGAATTATATGTCCATATTCTACAATAAAAAGTGGAGTTTTATTTTGAAAGCGTCAGTTCTTCAAAAGAAAATAATCTTTGAATTTCAAATAGCCACGAAATTTGACATCTTTTTTACAATACCTCTGGAAATAAATATCGAAGAGAACTGAAGATTGGAGCACTGGCGTGTGGCCAATTTCATCCAATTCTGATAAAAATATATTTGAAACTTTTGTTTTCAAGAAAAATTTTGAAAAATTTCTGAAATAATTTTTTTTGAAATTGCGCACTGATACAGAATTCTGCCCTATGTTAAGCTTTAATACAAAGTTTTAATCTGATATCTAAAGTAGTCCTTCAGATATCGGGGGGAAAATCTCAGAACTTCCAATTGAAAAAATCATGAACATTTTCGAAAATTTTTTTCAATAAACAGGTGAATCCTTGAAGAATGATGTGCAATGTTTTGTTTTGGTATTCTTTAACTGATTTCAAAGAGTCAAACTTATCACATCAGTACTTTTCTTGAGATATTGAAGAACTATACTCAAAATTTCAAATGAACATAACTCCGAAACTGTTCGGCCGATTTGACCCATTGACAAACTCCACCAAGATATTTGAAATACAAATTTATTCTAAGGTCTTAAATCTCCTTAAAAACTCAGAGCACATACAGGCGGAAAAAAAAAACGATTCAAACCTTACCCAAGAGTCGAATCTTTTGAGCCTTTTTGTGGCTCAAAGATTGCAGACATTCGAACAAAACGATCATTAAAATACAGAGTTTTCTGTAATTCTTTCACATAATATCTTTCGATATTGATATCTTACGATGTATTGTTTTGCCTTCGAAGTACTACATATGAATGACAAATTAATTATTTTATTAAATGGCATTTAATGATTGAAGTAAAGTAAAACCTTTAGAAAACGTTAATATAATAAAAAACAATTGAAAAATAATTCTACACACGGAGTTTCATTTTCTATCTTTCGGTTTTGAATCCTCGGTAGCATCTATTCTTTACTATATTTCAAAATTTTACCACGTGTATTCACTAACACCTGATTACAAATGGACTCAGCTGATTTGGAACTCGTGACAAGCTTGTTAAATGCGCGTATTTGTGCATAGAACAATTTCCACACCCTCTTCATTCTTCGGAGTAAACAAAACAGATTCCAATATTCTTATTACTTCAAATTACGTAATCAAGAAATTTGTACTCGTTTTAATGAATTTGCTCAAATTAGTTTGGTGATACCAATAGTTTAATGATACCAATTAATCGAGTCAATCAGATAAATTATTTCATCATTTAAATCGGACACGTGCAGTAATGGAGCACATACGTATGTTCAACTCATGAATACTGATCGAATTTGATTAACCTACCCCTCAGCATCCAAATTATATTATAATTATTTATCAACATAGTGCAATGTGGATTAACGACAGTTGCTAGTTAGGATTTGAGTAAAATAAATTGCTCGGCTTTTTCTCAAAATATTAATTTTGATACACTTTTGCATTTGTTCGAACCAACTTTTGAAACATTTATTTCTTCCAGATTGAAGTTTCCTCGAAACATTCGATATAATAATTATAATGAATTGTTTCTCATTTCCAACAGGTATACACCCAATTTAAGGAAAATAGTAAAATAGTAATAATATAACATTATTACCAACAACATAAGACGAGCTTTAGAGAAAACAGTACCTCGAATATAACGGAGTGACTTTTGGAGGCCAGAGTTCGTTTTTTTCAGGAAAATTTTTGGGTGAAAATGGTTGAAAAAAAGTAAGAATGCGCAATGTTGCCAATTTTATATTCATGAATTTTCGGGAGAATAAACTGATATTGGGTGGAAAAAAAAATTCATGCATTTCTAATATTTCTCTCAACGTTAAAGCATGTAGAACGTGGGCAGGTGCCTAACCTTGAGATATTAACGAGGTTTAACTGAACTTGAATGTGGCTGTGTTGCCGAAATCCACGAAGCCGGAATTAATCAGCCGAGGGTACTGTTTGCCCTCCAGCAAGTGAAGAAAACAGTGGAACAACTGGCTGACATAAGTTGAACAATATTTAAGTGGAGGAAGGCTCGATATATACTGTGTCCTTAGGTGTTTCTTGCTTGAATGTAGTGATTGATGTTCCTTGTTGAGAAGATCAATTGTTTTGTTAGATCAAAAATATCACTGAAAAGAGTTGCAAAATGGTGCATGAGTCGGGATAGATCGCTTACCGTGTCGATTTTGAGTGAAACTACTCGGAATCGTCGAAAAAAATCACGTTATTCAATTTACTCTTTATCTCGAAATTTTCTGCCGAAGAAGTCTCAATGATAAGTTGTTTTCCAACTATAAATATACGAGAACTAAACCTGAATATTTTTCTAATTGAGTGAATAGATGATCACAAACATTTGCACACCCGCATTTGCCAACTTGCAACAAAGTTTCATCACTATCGGATCAGCATTTTTCGAGATATATCAGGAAAAACAACGATAATTTTGAAATAAACAAGTAATTTGACATCTTTTTACCAGATATTTCCGAAGATTAATTAACGATCAAATGGCAAAATTATCGAAATAAATATTTGTTTGGATTTTCCAGCTGTACAATCACCAAGATTTCTGGCTCAAAGTTGCCCATTGATAGTCTACAACTAATTTCGAAGTTGAAATTTTATCGCGTCCAATTCTTCTGGAGAAAAATTCCTCAAAATTTCAAATAGCCACTACATTTTGTCATATTCATTTTCCAATATATCCTGTAATGAATCGAACCAAGATTCAAACACCCTTGTGAAATACTGAGTTGAAGTTTTTTGCCGAATCAATTGAAAACTGATGAACAGTTTCCAAAAAATTATTATTCAAAGAAAAATTTGGAGAATATGTTTTTATATTCGATTGACAGAATACGATCAAGAAATTACTGGTTTTTGAAAATTTTGGGGTTTTTACAATATTCAATCTTCACATTTCTAAAGAAATTCAGCATACTGTTGGATGTCGGTATTCTTCAACGATTTTCAAAGTTTCAATCTGATCGTTTTTTGTGCTTGAGATATTGATGAAATTAACTCAAAATTTCGAATAACAACGAAATTTTACATATATATTTTAACCTCCATTCGAGACAACATATTAGCTCAATTTGACTTCTGAAACACTTCAGATAAATATTAACTGCAAGATATGTACCAGATTCAATTGGAAACTAAAGGATATTCCTCGACAAGAAAGAATTAAACAGAAAATTCAAAAAAATTTCGAATAATCACAGATAATTCAACAATAACTTACCGGTCAGTAATTCCCAACCAACTAGATCTGATCGCAACAGTACATTTTGAGATGACTAGGAACAAACCCTCAAAGTTTCAAATGGAAATTCCGAAACCGTTTGGCCGATTCTGTCCATTAACGAACATAACCGGAATATCTAGTCTCCAACCAAACCTGAAACTCTCGAGACTCTATGTCCATCATTGAGTCGAACCTAGTATTCTAAGACCATTTCCAACCCAAAATTCGAATATATCATACTTAAGAGCAAACAATACCTCGAATATAATGCTGTGACTTTTGGAAACCGGAGTTCGTGTTTTTCAAAGAATTTTTGGTGCAAATGGTTGAAAAAAATTGTGAGAATGCACAATGTAGCCACTTTTCATATTGAAGAATTTTCGGGAAAATAAAAACTGAAATGGAGTGAAAAATGGGGAAATAACATTGCGCATGTTCACAAAAGAATAAAGTACATCCCAATAAAAATTTTTCCAAAAAATACTCACTGACGCCTGCAGAACGACACTCTGTTTCCTCCTATGAACGACGAAATTCCTCAGAATTCTAAGATTTCACGCGGCTATTGGCAACGTTCAAGCATATACCCGGTGATTCAGGTGCTTGACCTTAAGATATTCACGAAGTTTAATGACACTTGAATGTGGCTGTGTTGCCTAGTCGTAATTTGACACCACTTGGTATTGATTCCTCTTAGGGCAAAATGAAGCGGGTATAAGAATGCGTCTGAATTCTGTGTATCTTGAATGAAATTACTCATATAGCCGATAGTAGATAGTCGGATACAATGCCCTCTATGCGCCAGTATCATTATCTCCTACCTTCCCGCGTAGAATTGAGATATCACTGACACCGACTTCTTATCCATCGGGTGTTGAAATTCAGCACTGCATGCGAGTAGAGTACCCTGAGAATTTGTTATTTAAAACTTCCTTTTCAATTCAATACTGGCGATGTGAAATATTCATTCTTGCGAAAATGGCAACAATCTCACGGTCTCAACGTTGAGAGTTCTGAATTCAATGAACACTTGAACGGTTCTTAAGGTTCATTGCCTCATAGAAGATGGCGCTAATGCTATCGTCGCGTAACTTTGGAGTGTCGGATATATTCTAAGGGTATCCAATTAGACGATGGGGCTTGTTCAAACGGGCGGATATTGCATGAATATTAAGTGTGAAACGTCAAACCAACCCTTTCTATTCTTCGATATCGCTACATTGACAATATTGTGGTATCCAAATACATAAAAGAGGTTTGAGGTAATTCAGAAATAGATCAAAAAATTCAAGGCGCAGATTCATGGGTTGAAAGTAAGACAAATTTTACCCTATTAATGTTTATCTCTCGAATGGCATGACATTTTCATTGATTTATCTATGCTCAAAAACCAATCAAAAAACCTTTCCCAAATGAATGCCTGACAAACCAGCTAATAAATTTTTCCTTTATTCGTTGATATTAAAACAGTTATATGTGGCAGAACCATTATGCGATTCTTCTAGAGCTAACAGCTCGTTATCATTTCAGTCAAATGTAATTAGTTTTGGAATTTTCAATTTCTTGAATGACTAGATTGGGTACACTGATAAGGAATCATATGTCTAACTCTAATCTGTCCGGCAGTTAGTGTATAAATTTTCAAACGAAACGAGTGAGCGACCTGAAACATTGACGGTAAGGCGCCTATCAAAATGTGACGGTCAACTTCGTTAGAATAGTTTTGGAGTAACGCTAATATGAAATTTGAAATCATTTACTATATATCTCGAGAACGGACGCGATAAGATCAAAACTTTTGCATTCAATAATAATAATAATAATATTCTCCTTTCCACCGAATAAAATATGCACAGTATGAAAAAATGTCATAAATTTAGTAGAATTACACTAAAATACAAACAGACAGACATGATGACAGTATACAATACAAATACAACTACATATTGAAATTAAAACATTCATGCAAGGAATTAAATGCGTTCCGCCTTAACAGTGATTTCACAGATTGTTTGAATGTTAACCTTTCAATATTTCTGATACCACTAGGTGAATGATTGAATATGTTAAAGCTTATTATTTTAAAACTTTTCCGCACCTGGGTCAGGCACGCGAAGAGAATATTCGCTCTTTTTATAAGCCGTGTTTTTAATGTTATAGATGCTTTTTACCCCTTGCCTGAATACTGAGCCAAAATTCCTTTCAACATAAACCAAACAGTGCAAGTCGAAAAGAGATAAAACAGATAAAAAATAGTGCCCGAAATATTCACGTCACGAACTATACGTTTCTGCATCCTAAAAATCATATTCACATCAGTGCGGTAAACACAACATAAAATTCTGTACTCCAGTTGTTGACTTCACACTATAATAATGAAAAAGATATGATCAATAGTCGAATGAATCGGTCGAGTTTTCGCATCTACCTGGTATTCTTCTCGAAGGATTCCCATGGGATAACGATATTCCGTTAATGAGGCTCGGGTAGTGTACTGAAGAACCTGTGGTTAGGGGTGGCACAGCAAGATTGAATTTTTGGGTATATTCACTAGAATTGTTTATTTGGTTTTTTGTAAAGAGAGAGCGGAGCAGCGTAGACACATTCGTTTTCGTGACTTGAAAACGAACCCTTTGATTCTCACATGTGTGTATATCGACTCCACGACCGAGAAATCAAAAAAAAGGAAGGAAGCGAAACAACAGACATGGTAGAATTATTTCATGATTATTCTCACTGAAATGGGTGGAAAGTCCACAAAAAAATTTAAGTTTTGTAATTTATAAAAAAAACCTAGAAAATCACTGCCGTGTAGGCAGCAGCTTTTGAGCTCATATTCAATGGAGATGGCCGCTTTGGCAACGAATTTGAACATGTGCGCAAAAGCTACACGGCAGTGCTTTTCTAGGTTTTTTTTTCAATAAAGTACTGAATGGGTATATCTACGGAAACATTGGGCGGATTTTACCCATTCATGAATTCGACCTTCGTAATTAAGCCCCAAATCTCCCCTACAAATATAGAGTTTCCAAGTCTTTTCTTCCGGAAGTTATTGTGATTACGGTGGGCCGCTTGGCTTAGGTCTAAAATTTAATTCTCCCAAATTTCTATTTCGTAGATTTTTTTGAGTTTTCACTCCCAATTTCTGAGACAGAACTAGAGATTTTTCGATTTTTGAGACGCTTGTCAATGGTTCCGTAGATATAACCATTCAAAATTTTATTTTCCCAATATTTCCAAAAATACAGATCAGATCGAATTGAAATCCAGTACTTTATCGAAATATGACAGTTTGAAGGTTCATGCAGCATTTAATGAAGATAACATGTTGAGAAGATCACAGAATATAAAATATTCGAAAGAAAAATTTCTTAATTTTTTCTTCAATTTCTTCTAATGTCACGATCATCACGCACACTGTTGTCAATTAACATCTTCAAACTAGCCGCGAAGTTTCATCAGGATTGAATTGGTATTTCTTGAGCTATACCGATAAAAACAACGATATCGAGAAGAAAACCCCGAAATTCTACATATTTTTTTCCAATATCTCCAAAAATAATAGTCGTAGCGAATTTAAATTTGGTACACTGCTGTGAAATATGAAGTTCAACGCATAACTGAATTTTTTCCCAAATATAAACCCAAGTTTCAGAAAAAAAATAAATTTCGAAAAAAATTCACAAAAAAAAATTTTTTCAATTAAGTGGCCATACGAATTCAACAAAATTTTGCGGGTCGTTTTGCTCCAACTAACTGCCAAGTTTCAATCCAATCGCTCCTTTAGTTTCTGAAATATGAGGAAAACAACTTCAAAATGTCAAATGGCTCCGAAACTACTTGGCCGGCCAGCCGGACAGAATCGATTTTGACACCGGAATAGAGTCAACTCGGGCGTTAACACCAGTAATAAGCTGATTAACGGGTCATAGTACATTTTGAGCATATTAAGATCGTATCACAAAAATTCCACACAGAACCACCACATGCTCCCTACATCACAATTGTCTGACAAACCTGACGTCCAGGAATTTAACTTCGTTGGTCAACTGCATGCTCACACCGTTTTAGTTTGTATTCGTTATGGTCGGAATCTTTTTTACTAGTCAGCCATTTCTGATATGCTGCTTGTTTAAAAAAGCTACTAGGGACTGATATTCTAGAAGTCGTATTCAAACCACGTAGAGTTCTGAGAGTGGCATTCTGTTACTGATCACATAGATTGACATCATGTCAAGTAATCTATTGGAGTCCTAACACTATCTATATTTGTGGTTTACGCAGAATTTCATGAGGACCATACGAAGATGATCGGCAAATTTTCCATCAGGAAGTAGAGCTGCCTTTGGTTGGGCCAAATCGAGAATGGGTGACCTCTTTGGCAATGAATTTTCACAAGTGCGCAAAAGTTCATGACTCCACGTCAGTGCTTCTCTAGAATTATCATTCTTTGGTATTCGTTACTACGAAATAGTATTGAAATTTTTACCGTATTTTAAAGTTGCGTTCGTATTCTCCAAATTGATAAAAATAAGTTTTTCTGAAAAAACTAAAAGAAAGAAATTGGGTTGGGTAATTCACTCCTCAAATATTACTATTTCAATAATCTAATAATGATAAATAAAATGTACATACCCTCGCGGATTTATTGGAGGGTTAAAGGATTAGTGTCAAACGAAAGAACAAATAATCCTGCAAATTCACTATTTGCAAGTTACAGTTCACTTCGTTGATTGTTCAAATTTTTTCGATAATGTTAATTACGCAACATTTCTTTGAGAAACTGCTCTTAACAAATAGTTGGAATACCTCATGAATATCAAATTTTATTTAATTTTCAATAGTCTCTTTTCCTATATTGGCAGCGAAAACCGAAATAACTCTTCAAAATATTCGAATATTTCATTTACATAATTCGCAAATATCTATATTTCATTGGATAATAATTTGGAAAATATTTCGATGTGCACCATTGGCAAAAATCATCAACATTTTTGTTTTTTTAGCTGTATCCAGGTTAGTGCCGGTATCGAAAAGCATTCTCTGGACAACCTTACTTTTATAATTCCGGCCTTTATGAATGTAGATACCCTCATTTACAATCCGTTGCTGAAAAACAATCCTTGATGACCTCTAATTCTCTATGAAGCATTTTTTCATTATTTTTCATGAATATTTCCTAATCAAAACGGATCCAGTACGAACCTGCTTCCGTAGGAGAATTTCAGATTTCAGCAGGAATTCGGTAAATCAACAATGCGGTGGATATTCCCACGCTCTGGTCCGAAACGGTCCATTTACGTAGCAAATTGCAAAATACAGTCAATTGTGATCTTATCTTCCGTGAATCCAGAGACGTTCGCAATGGCAACTGACATAATGATTATAAATTGAGATGTCTGTTGAAACACTGATACGGGAGTATTCTGATGGTCTGATAGCCAATTTATTTACAATTCCACTAATGTTTAGATGGGGTTTTCTTCATTATGCGATGAACGTAGTGATTTTCAGCATTTGATAAAAACTCGTCGCTGAGGAGCCTAGAGAGTTGATTTATTTTCTTCTTCTTTTAGTATTGAATATGGATTTACTCGACTCCCCAGTCCTTGAGTTGTCTGTGCTTATAAAGAAATCATTCTGGTCTACGAATAAGTGCAAACGGGACGAAACTCATTAGCTTTGATTTTATGGAGGACCACCTTAATAGAATAGAATATATCTGGTCAACTCAAAATAATAGACAATTTCATAATCTATGTACATGAATGAAGATAAGAAAGAACAACACACCAATTGACAAGCAGTACAAATTTTTGTGTGGGAATGTCTAAAAATCATGAGACAGAAACTTATCCACGGAGTAGAATTAATTTTTTAACTAACTTTCTATTTTTTTTTTCACGTTATATCAGTAATATGGTGATGCCAGGCTATAAGGTGGTTCGTAATACAGTTTCAGAGAAGTACGAGGTTTCCCCGGAAAATACGTATAAAAGTCGAATAACCACCACTTTATTTTACAATTATTGAGGCATTTCAATATGGTTTCCTTCAAAGAACTCCCTCTGTGACAAGATGCACTTCTGCCAACGCCGTTTCCACTGCTGATACGCTCGCTGAAAGTTTTCAGTTGTGAGGCTCTTCGTTTGCCGTGTCGTTTCAGCCTTGATGGCTCCCACCTTCCCCAAGTGCCGCCATCAGAGCACCATTTTGCATTTCGGGAACAGAAAAAAGTCGCAAGGAGCTAAATCAGGTGAATAAGGCAGGTGTTCTGTTACGGTGATAGAGCTTTGGGCCAAAAACTCTGTTCTGGAGTCAAGAGCTTCAGAACTATTTTCGAGCACAATTTTTTCATCTCAAGTTTTTCTCTCAGAATTTCGTGTACGATATTTTTGGGAATGGACAGTTCCTCATCATTCTGTTAATCGACGATCTCTAAGGACCCAACTACGAATTCGTTCAACATTTTTCTCAGAACTCGATGTGAGGGGCGTCCTGAGCGTTTGTCATCTTTAACATCTTCTTGGCCTTCCCGAAACCACTTGTTGACGGTTGGTTCCTTCAGAGAATTGTCTCCGTAAACTTGTTGCAAACACTCAAAAATCTCACGACCATTCTTACCTTGCTTTGCAAAAAACTTGATATTGATGCGCTGTTCCCCAATCAGAGGGAGCTCCATGCCGACGGCAGGTAAAAAAGGAGTTGCTGTCTACAAGTACAGGTGAATCCATCTAACTCGCAGAGCGCAACGGCTCGAACGCCTTGACAGGACGCCCCGAATTTTTTACGTATTTTCCGGAAAAACCTCGTATATATGTGCATGTTTCGCTGTTCCTCAGTATATATAAGGGGGACAACTACTAGTCATTGAATCGTGAGTTGTGGCTGTAAACACTCAAGTGTTTCCGTTCTTATGTACATATCGTTCTAGGCTGTTCATCTGACCTTCCACTGCTACTATTCCCATATCATGTTTCTGGTTCCAGAAAATTTTTCCAGCTTCAGAGGACGCCCACACGGAATGATGATTCCTTCCATGGAATTGAGCATGGACCATAGTTAGGACTTCTTTTTAAGTCTTTTCAAGTTTGATGATGACCACTTGTTCCTTCGTTTCATGAGCGTTAACACTCTTAGTGTGGTTTTTGAACCAGTTAACTGCGTTTCTATCCTTTCTTTCGATTTCAACAAGAATAATTTCTTCATCTTCCACAACATCGATGTACAGTGCGAATAAAATTGGTGAATACACCAACATCAACAACAACAAGTAGTCCTTAAGAGATTTTATTGTTCGAAGATATCTTTCCACCAAAGTTTATTATTTGGCAACGATCTTTTGAGTAGGATTTTATCAGACCGAGTACTGGCCGTCGGAATCCAACATATTTATTAGATAGACGTGATAAATAAAAAAGAATTCAGCTATACCACTGTTCGGGGGTTGTTCAGCCACTTGGAGCTAGCTTAATTTGTCTGCTACGTGCACGTGACTTGCACTATATAGAATATTAACGATATTCCATTGCACATGAGAAATTCTTTTGTTGTTGTAATACATATCTTCCAACAGTTCAGTAACTAAACACAACCTAGACTAGGAGTCCTATCTCTCTTGTCATTTCTCCCTTACTTAAATATCATAGTTATATGGTTAAGAACAAATATTACAATGATAAACAAAAGACTAAAACGAATCGGCAATTAATTCAGTCGCAGAAAAAAAATTTAATGACCTGTGATTGAAAACGCGTATTTTCTTTCATCCACAATGTTTTCAATTGTTTTGAAGATAATATTGTCCTTTGGCGGTTCTCGTGAGTTTGTGCCATCTGAAGGACGGCGCGCTCTTAGAGAAAGTTGTTTCTCCCCAGTGCCAGAGGTGGACCCATCAGATAGGCTGATTCTCTGGCACTTGCCTATGACAACTGCAGAAGCGGCGTAGTGAGAGACCATGACCGACGCGCTTATGCTATGTTGGAATGTGAAGTAGCTATCGTGCTTCGGTCAGTGATGCCACCTCCTGGAAACTCAGTTAATCTACGCCGCCTACACACTCTCCCACCAGCGCCGATGATGACGAACGAAGGAGGAGGAGGTGCGATGTCATGCAGAGAACCGCCATATCCAAAGAAAGAAAAGCACATAGATGAGTAATCTCGTTGAGATCAGCTTATCTATGGTATCACGTCGGGGTCACCATTTTGGCGGTTCTCGTGAGTTCGCGCCATCTGAAGGACGGCGCGCTCTTAGGGAAAGTTTTTTCACCCCAGTGCCAGAGGTGCAGATAGACCGAACCCTCTGGCACCTGCCTATGACAACCTGAGAAGCGGCGTAGTGAGTGACCATGGCCGACGCGCTTATGCTGTGTTGGAATGTGAAGTAGCTAGCGTGCGTCGGTCAATGGTGCCACTTTCTAGCAACTCAGATAATCTACGTCGCCTACAGTCCATATCCCATTAATCTGAGGGGTCTGGATGAATGAAAATGATTTTTGCACTGAGAACTTCAAAATATTCTCAGACATGGTGAATGTGTATACTTATTATTTTTGAGGACATTCGATTGCAAGACAAAATTCACGAGAAGTGGCAGTTCGTCCGAATACATGTAGGAATCGTGTAATATCTATCTACATGGGCGCGTTTTTTAATTCATCAATATGGTGTGGTTGTGGTGGAGTGTGGTGGACATAGAACATAAGTGGTGGATGTTCGACTAGATAATTTGACATTTACGTCAATCAAACAACAATAAAAAAACGATTTGGTGGATCCATCACTCTTCCACCACACCAATTTGGTGAATTAAAAAACTCGGCCCATATTGTGCTATTTGGATTTCGGCACAAAACTTTAAACATATGGTACTTGCATTAGAAATATTAGCGGCTTTTTCCTGGAACAAGCACAGAAATAGTGATTCTTATCCCGGATGAAAACGAGAACAATATACCTGAATTGAAATGGTGAAAGACTGAAATGTGATAAAAATCAATTCTGAGTTCTTAAACCATGGAAGAATAAAACCAATTTATATTATTTGGCATTCTATTGTCTGAAGAAGAATGAAATATGCTCCTGGTAGAAATTACCGAATCTGAAAATGCAACCTGATTTCAATTAAGTTTATCTTACGACTTTCAAAACTGTTTTGGTTCCGACGAATGATTTGTTTTTTTATTAATCGGACAGCTCATGAAATTTGGGTCATGTAGTGTTTGATTCAAGTTTTGTGATGGTATTATAGGCTAGATGAGTACAAGAGATGAGTGTTTGTCTGACCTTCCTATACCAGGTCCAAAAAAGTTGCGAAAAAATGTTGGACAACCATTTTACAATTAAGTTGCCATTGAGTAGGAGAATCAAAAAAGATTTGTTGATTTGTCAACTCTATGGCAAAAAAATTTTGGGATTAATTTTGTTTGCTGCTGAATCAGACACTTTTGTCTCCTACAAAACGCAAATTTGGAGTAATTTTGTTCAATGGTGCCTCCTCTAAAATATGGTCTCCTTCATTGATATTCTTACTTTACGAAAATCAAGTTGTCAAATGATGAATGAAACATCTCTTCCAATGTTGAACGGAGCAAATTTTCAAAGTAGCCGGAAAAATTTTAAAGCTATCGAAAAAATTTCAAAGCAGTTGGAAAAACTTCAATGAATGGGGTGACATACATATTTCCAAGAGAGTTGTAGAATATGAAGGAATTTCGTCTCACAATTTTGATGGGGGATTCTAGCTTCATTTCAATTGGTCCGAAAAATAGATGCCACCTTTGAGATGAAATGCCATTCGAAAAGAAATGCAATTCGAAAAAAGTGGACAATTTCAAGACAATGATTGCTACCTAGATAACCCAATAATAGCAGAGACAGCAGATGTCTAAGATCATGACATGCGCATAACGCACCACCATTACGTATAACCATCACAGAAGGTTATCTCACTCTATGCACTGCACTCGTTGTCTGTGACTACACCAGCTTCCAACATACCTGCAACCCATGATGTAAGTGAAACATGGTGTGCTCATCTGCTCATCTGTGATCGTATTTAACAATGATGACGTCAATTTTTCATTCAAATTCGAAGCACAGAATATATATTTCCTTGTATTTTAATCTTGCTGACGTCACTTTTTTTCAGATGAGCACAGCATTTTTATTACATCATGTCTGCAACTAACAGAGTGCAGCAAGTCTACAACGAAAAACACCGAACGGTATAAGTGTGGTTAGTGTAGTACATGCAGGTACAACGATCAAATCTATTATGTTTTTCTGACCATGCATGGTGTTTGCCTGCGTGGCAAGTTATAAAGTTGTGAAAATAATTTCCCATATTATTGAATTTTTACGCGCTTGTCCTGGGGAACAGCACGTTATTGTTCCGTCACAATGTCTATTATTTTCGAATTTCTAGCTTTACTTGGTCTCAAACGATTAGGTTGGGCTCACCAATGAAGAATCGGTGGTCAAATTTATTTCCGTCCGGCCATCCAGCGATCCGGCCTCTCGTGAGTGCTCTAAATTTCGGAAGAAAGGATCTAGAGTCTTGAAATTTTCAGGATAGGTTTCGGTCGCGAATATCTCGGTTGAGTTCGTTAGTGAGCAAAATCGGCGAAACTGTTCCGGAGTTATGCCCATATGAAATTTTGAGGTTAATTCCTGATGTATATCTCATGAAGTACTGATTCGATCGAATTCAAACTTTGTAATTAGTTCTTCAATAGCAACACGCAACTCAATGCGTATGGGTTCCGTTGTCAGAAAATTTCAAAAGAATTATTATTCTAAAATTTTCGTTGGAAATTTTTTTTTCTCGAAAAGTGTTTATCAGATCACAACAAAATTTGGCACAAACCTTAGAATTATTTTTTTTCAATTATGTTTTAAGTTTCAATCTCATACGATATTTCCTTAATATCTCAAGAAGTACGAATGCGATCAGATCGAAACTTCGTAATTATCTAAAAAATATCAGGGCAGAACTTATTGCAGAATTTAGTATGGGTCCAATCAGTAGAAAATTAAAGAAAAATATTTATTCCAAAATGTTTGAAATTTTTTTGCAAATTTTTTTTTCTCGGGAAATGTTAAACAAATCTTAACGAAATTGGGCACAGACCTTGAAATCAATATTCAACAACTATGCTTCAGATTTCAATTCGATACGATATTTACTTACGAAAGGATATAAAAAATGAATGTCAAATTTCGTTGTTTGAAATGTTGAAGTTATTTCCTGAAGAAATATGAATTCGATCACATCGAAACTTTGTATATATTTGGAGAATATCAACGCGCAACTACGAAAATTTTTTTTTCGAGAATCATCCACATCTTTTTTGAAAAAAAATTTTTTCCTTTATTGACCAGATTTCGATGAAATTCGGCACATACCTAGAAGATAGTATTCGAAAACAATTTTTAAATTTTGATTTGATCTGCTGTTCAATTCTCATATAAGGGAAAAAATTTGTCGTATTAACCAGAATAACATCCGAAAAGAACGGCCATGAGACACTACATATTTTCATAAAATGTTTGGGGGTTAATGGAGAAGGTCGAATTCGTGACATGTTATAAGAAAAATAATTTCGTAGATATATACATTGGAAATTTTATTTTTAATCGAGATTCTGCACTTGGTTGAAAAATGACGATGTAGAAGTTCATGCAAAATGTCTTGAGGAAATGACTTCGAAAGTGAACAAGCGCGCAAAAGCTCCTGACCTCACGTTGATGCTTTTCTAGGTTTTCGAAAAAACTCGGAAAGAACAATAGCCTCAGTCCCATATTCAAATAATTTGAAAAATCTGTCCTCAAGGATAAGGATAACATTTGCATATATTTGAGGATTAAAATAAAAATACAAATTTATGTGTATGAGTTTTTATACCTCCGTAAATGTGAACACTTCTGACACGAATAGAATGACCTCGGTCATTTTTGTTACCGTTATCGTAGCTATACCGTATTTCAGGTGGTTTTTTGAGAATTCAGTTAGCATGGAAATGTGACCGCATTCATAGAATAATAATCGGCAAATCGCAAAAATAATGTTTCAGGGTCACTCTGATACGCAGTAATTGAGAACAAACTGACAAGGTATGTAGTGACAAAGCTAACGATATATTGTACGAAAATAGAATGCAACCATTAATTCCGCAAGTTTGTACTCCTTTTCCACACGAGAACATGATAGTTCTTCATCGGTATATTCTGTACCTCGTTATTCGTTTTCGTAATTTTCGAATTATTTCCCAGAAATGGTCTCGAACCACTAGGTTGGACTTTCTGATGACTAATCCGATGCCTGTGCGGCCATCCAACCGACGACGCAATTACTGTAAAACGAAACGAGCCAGCGACTTGAAAAAATGAGTTCCTCATAGGGTAAATCGGAGTCATTTGAATTTCTTAGGTTATCTCCTCCATATATCCGGAACTACATCAGCACTAGAATTAAAACTAGGCAGTTGGTTGTATCATACCAACCAACTGCTAGCAAATTTCAATTAGATTGCATCGTTCATAAATTCAGAAAAAGAATTTCAAATTTTTTCAAACCATCAGATCTCGCTAAAAACCTATATTTTAAAACAGTGTATCGAATTTAAGTTCGATCCGCTATGGATTTTCCGATAAGTCAGGAAACAATTGAAGATTTTTCATACTTTTTTCCTCGGTATGGTTCTCATTTCCGAAACAGATCAAAAATACTGATCCAATCATGGTAACTGGTTAAGAAATGCTGATGCACAACTTTTGGCGTAATTCCGTGATTACAGTGTCATTAAAACAATTTGAGAATAAACTCAAAATTCTTTTTCGAATATTCGATATTTTGCTATTTTCTACAAAATTACTCAAAAAAAAAACAATTACTAAACTCTATATTTATAGAGTAGGTTTACGAAGGTCGAATATGTGAATGTATAATATCCGCCCAATTATTCCGTACATATACTAATTAAGTATTTTATGTTTCCTTAATTTCGAAAAAAACGAATGGATTGAATTTAAATCAACTTGATTGAAAAATGATAGCTTGAAGGTTCATGCAGAAGTATGGACCATGTTATTGAAAGATCTCAAACTAAAAAGTTTTGAATTAAACATACAGATGTGCTAATTGAAAACGCTGCAAATTTTACACAAGGGTTCATTATTTTCTCAGTTAAATAATAATAATAATAATTCATTCTCAGAAATGATACATACAAAGGTATACTCTACAAATAACCAGAATTCCTACGAAGGCCAAGCCTGTCCGTGGGGTGAACCACCAACTTAAATAACTTCCTTAATATTACAAGTATAAAAAATAACCAACGTAATATATAATATATATTACGTTGGAGTGGAGTGAGAAATATCAGTCAAAAAAGCACAGGATGAATTGGTTTTGAAATCAAAAATCGACGAGTGCGAAGATATTCCTTAATAATTTTTCGTACAAGTATTATTGACGAGTTGCGTTACTTTTTCGACACGCTGTATAAGTTTTATTATCAATAGTATTGGGTTATCTGATGGACCAACCTAGGCATCAGATTTCTAGCCTTTTCAAATTTAATTAAATCTCCTATTGCTATATGATTCCGTTTTTGTTTCTGGTAGAACTTGCTTAACCAAAATGCTTGAAGGGACTGATTGAGGAAAGAATGTTTTTTTTCCTGTTGTTTGTTTTGTGTCATATTATGGAAAAAAACATCCTTTCCTCAATCTGTCCCTTCAAGCATTTTGGTTAAGCAAGTTCTACCAGAAACAAAAACGGAATCATATAGCAATAGGAGATTTAATTAAATTTGAAAAGGCTAGAAATCTGATGCCTAGGTTGGTCCAACAGATAACCCAATACTATTGATATCTTAAATAAAACTTATATAGCGTGTCGAAAAAGTAACGCAACTCGTCAATAATACTTGTACGAAAAATTATTAAAGAATATCTTCGCACTCGTCGATTTTTGATTTCAAAACCAATTCATCCTGTGCTTTTTTGACTAATATTTCTCACTCCACTACTTTTTTTTCAAATGGAAATATATGGACTGTGTTACATCAAAGGAAAGGTAATTTGATTACCTATTCAGCGATATAGCTTAAGAAAGAATTAGTTGTGCGTTTTCTTATTGAAAAATCAGTATACGTGATTGGAGAGAACTGTAGTCATTTCTCTTTTATTAATTATTACTAAGGGAAATTCCCGAACCCATGGACTCGTAATTTGAATTGAATTAATAACTAACTTCAATTTTCGTTCACCTAACTGAATTAGTCATCGAATGACCTTTGAAGCGATATATCACATGCAATATTTTTCCAAAAACAAAAAACTGTTGAGGTTTAAGGGTATAAACCTCAATATAACATGCGCGCAAATTATCCAAGAATCTCCCTTTAAATTCAGATGAAAGTTATCACTACAATCATTAGAGAAACAGATTTTTCTGTGAAACCTTTGCATAATACTCTTGTCTTCAACGTATTACGTATGAATGACAAATTTAATCATTATGTCAACTGACATACAATGATTGAAGTAAAAACGGTAACATAATAAAATGCAATACAAAAATAATTCTAGACACACCATTCCTTATTATTCGCAAAACCCTACAAAGTGTATTCACTAACACCTAATTACAAACGAACTCAGCTGATTTAGAACCCATGGTAAGCTTGTCAAACAATGCAAGTATTTGCGCATAAAAACAATTTTACCACATGTTCCACGCCAAGCTCTCTTATTATAACAGTACCTTCGTTGTGTCATATAAAAACGCTTCTGCATTGCTAATCCATTATTTTCTACCTTTTATTTCCTGGTCTTCCTCAGTCCATTCACCATTCATAATTACAATCAGAATTGAAGAGACGAACATACATAAATACACGGCAGACGTGTCGACAACCTTCCCTCCATCTCCAATTCGATCTCAAGAATTACTTTTCAGCATCAGATGACGCCAGTTATCTCTTTCCATACCTTCACTTTGAGCCAAATTCCTTAACCTACAAACACCTGTTGGAATGCGGCTTCCAATTCTTTTAATTCTCAGGGCCGCCGCCGCAGGCTAACTTCAAATCCAGCTAAGGCCATCATCGTAAAATCACCTACTCTGCCTGGTCTTCAACACTGCTTTGGTACAGCGTTAATGGCACGGAGTACATGAGGGATGTTAATCAGGGTAGAGCGTACGGAATGAGATCGGAACTCATTTTATTTTATTTATACGAATATGAACTAATTTTCAGCGCTGGCTATCTGTCATTTGAGAACTGGTTTCGTTTAGTTTGACCTTTGTCAGACATTGGAGGTAGAACAACCCCACTTTACGGTTTGTTTATGTTAAGAAGCATAGCCTTTTCAACAATTTCAGGATAAACTCACAAGTTAAAATAGTGTATGTCAATAGAATTCATCATGATGTGAATGAAACATGGTTTGCCCATCTACCCATGTGTGTTCGTACGCACAATTGATGATTTACTAAATCTGTATGAAAATTCAACGCACAGAATATATATTTACTTTAATCTTCAACTTCCTGACATCACTTTTTTTTAGATGAGCATACCATGTTTTTTACTTCATGAAATTCATGAAGCATTAGGCCTTGTTATCGTGTTGCTGTGAAATGCAACATAAATACACCGTGACCTAGAAACATCGTAATCTGGGACTACACTTCACAGCAACATTTAAGTTTGTTCGTTGTATTTCCATGAACTCAAATATTGTACGCCAGTAGGAAGTGTAGCAGTGATATCGTTCGATGTTTTTCACTGTGAAGTGTGAACTTGCCCTCTGTTCATTGCTGAAATGTTGTAATCATAGAATAACATAATGAAGTGTCACAAATTATAAAGCTATGATTTCTTACCCTGTGCGTTACACAGAATTTGAGGTATAGTGTGGGGTTGTTTGTTTACTTATATACATCATGATATAAATCTACGTATAAATGTCTCTCAGCCGATAATAATTGTACTTGCGTGGGTAATGTATAGCAACAATTAGACAATTAGACAGTTATTTGCGGAATGCGAAAGGAGCATGGTATAGTTATCTTTGATTTAAGTATAATAAGTGGACACTGAACTACATCATACTAGACTCATCTGCACTGATAAGTAGAAGGTAGTGGAGAGTACAGTACAATAACATTTTCATGTTGGTATAAACCTTTCATCAAACAACATAGTGCAATTTTATAACATGAATCACCGAGCGATATCAAGGTTACAAAATCAATACTAGTGTACAATATTTTAAGGCGTATGAGTTGTATCTGCATGAAAATGTTATTGTACACTAACTTCACCGACTTCTACTTCTCAGTGCAGATGAGTGTAGTTGATTTTAGTGAAGATACCAATAAGTGTAGTTAGTGTAGTTCAATCTGTTCTTTTGTTTTGCGCAAATCCAAGATGAAGGAATCATATGCTTCTTTTGTTTTAGCTACCATTTCGAGTTCAATTGATATAATATTGGCTAAGGTTATGGTGATTTGTCGAAAAAAGACATTGTAATCATTTTAATGAAACAAATGAAGGTAGAAAAGAAGGAGACAATTCGAAGCCAGTTATTGCTACCAGAATATCAGAATAGGATCAGAGACTACTACAGATGTCTATGATTCATATATTTGCACATAGTCACAGAAGATAACAGAGTGCAAGTTTACAACAAAACACATTGAACGGTATCAGTGCTGCACTGTCTACACTGGTGTACAATAGTGTAGTTCATGGGGACACAACGAACAAATCATTTGATATTTCACCTGTCACTTTGACAACTCATACGGCCTTCTTGAAAATTAGAATGAATCCCCACTAGGTCTTCCAACACTTACCTGCAGAGGAACTTTCCGTCTTATTTTGAGGTTCTAAACCTAAATGGACCGTTATTCCCATTGATCTAGGGACACTGGATATATAAGGAATAAAAACGCGAATATTTCCATTCGCGTATTCGTCCTCCAAGTCATTCCTACCGGAAGTTTTCGTGTTAACGGTCGATATACTGCTTGCTTACTCAACAAATGAATTAAATTCCATAATAAAATTACACCTAGATATCTGAAATATTCTTCATTTGACTAGATAAACAATTCATATACAGAAAGAAATTCTTCGGTGCTATTCCACTCTTTGTAAATTGACATTAGGGAGTTCAGAATCTACATCCAATTACAATCCGTTCTGAATTAATCAATTACATTAGAATAAATTCTGTTCACGATAATTTGGGATCGGCTTGAATCGGGACTTATTTAGTTTCCGAATTCTCACCTCCAACATTCACGATCCTTTAACTGAGAATTTCATCATCAATTTTCCTTCTATAGTGTCTGTTCAAACACCTCCATAACATCCAGTTTGTGTAAATAATACAACATTTGCTTGTCGGATATCCATCTTATTTATGGGATCAATTATCACAGGATGGAGAATAAATCCTTTAGTGACGAATTCTCACGTTGGTTCTTTCAATCTCTTGAGCTTGTTTAATCATCAAATGGGGAAAAGATGAATTGTATATATTTACTATTGATAGATTAGTACATCGTTTGGCGGTCAAGAAAGCCAAACATTCCTGGACGACTCAGCAACACGGAGTCCAGGAATTTGGCTTCTTTTACGTGTTTTCAATAATTTATGGAGAAAACTAACAACTGTAAGGAAATATCATTCCATTGGAGTAAGGAAATTTATATTTCCTAACAGTTGGTAAATCTTGACTTTTTCTTTGGGAAATTTTGTATGGAATGTCAAAATTTCCTAGCGAATCGCGAGAAAATTATTTATTTGGACAGTGTTATAATTACTCGTATTTTGATATTCAGTGTGTACATAAAGTAAGGAAGAAATTCTTAGAAAAAATGTTCTATCAGTGGCGTGAAGAACCTTTTTGAAGCTAGGAGGAACTTCACTTTGAACACGTAACTAATTAGTTTCTTAAACTGACCGAATTAAATGAATTAGATTCAAACCATTAACACATTAATTTTCTCGAAAATTTCCTTATTTAACATTTCAAAAATTTTGACGCGCTGTGTGCAGAAAAGTATGCTTTTTTTAATGGCACTATCAAAAATAGAGGTTGTCATTCGAAAAAAAAAATTCGATGACGCCATATCCGCGACACTAACGACGTCACCAATGACATCGAAACGTCAAAATGTGCCCATCTCAAAACAGAGTTTGATGTGTCCGAGGATTTCTCCGAAAAGGTTTTTCTTTCATAGATAATGAATTTATTCCTTACTTTATGTACACACTGTATATGCCTATTTTTCGCGTATTCGCGAAGCGGATATTACTACTTTAGAGAAATTCTATACGCAAACCTGAATTTGTTTTTCGATTGCACTGACACTATAATATTTTGGTGAACATGGACACCCACTCTCTCTGGAATGTTCATGACTTTTGACGCCTCAAATGAATACAATACAGAAATTTTTCGAATATTCTATAATATATTCTGCGATCTCCTTCTCATATTATCCACGCGAAATCCCATGAACTTACAGGCTGTCATTTTTTTAATCGAAAACCGGATTGCCATTTCAATCAAATACAATTCTGAATGAATATACATCTGCGGAATCATTGGGTGGATTTTACCCCTTTGCGAATACGGCCTTCTTCACTGAACTCCAAACCTACAACACAATAATCCTTTCTATAAATAGATCCTTGCGGTAGTTATTTTGTTCTTAATCGCAAGTTAGGCTGGTCGTAAAGACAATAACTTCAACAAAGTTCTCCAACTACTAATCAAGTTTCACTGTGATTGGATCAGTAATTTTTGAGCTATTTCAGAAATACTATACCGAGAAAAAATATAAAATTTTACATATTTTTTCCAATATCTTCTATCTATCAGAAGTTATAATTGGATCAAAAAAAAATTAGGAACATTGTTGATAAATAAGGACATGAAGGTTTGTACAGAAACGAAACTTATAAACAAGTTTCCGATCACATATGTATTTCCTGATATATCAAGAAAATAACCTCAACCATTCAAATGAGTATAAATTTTTGCTCTGAGGATATTGTGGATACGGACGGCCGATCGCAACAACTTCCGAAGGAAACAACTTAGGAACTCGATATTAGTATAGAATAGATTTGGAACTTCGTTACAAAGGCCGAACTCGTGACTGATAGAATCCACCCATTGATTTCCTTGACATACCCATTCAACATTTAATTTTCCCAGTATTTACATAAATATAGATCGAATCGAATTGGACCCTAGTACTTTATGGAAAAATATTTGCTTGAAGGTTCGCAAAATTTCATGAGGACCATATGAAAATAAGATCGCCAAATCTTTCCATCAGGAGGTAAAGAAACGTTTGGTATTTTTGAAAAAATATAACAGTAACATTGTTAGTGTAATGTGTTCTGAAATTATTTTAGTGAAAATTCCACACATATGATTTTTAACCAATCAGAACGTGTAATTCTGACAGATCACCATCGCATCGAATGAATTTCAGTGGAAATTTTTTCCTCGTGGGTACCCAACACCGAATCATACTGGAAATTTTTTCGACGTTTATATTGACAGAATATTTTCTCAATTCGTCTGCTGATAGTGCGGACAAACTTGCTTTTTCCTTGGTTGGATCTATTTGTAGCTTCTGACGCTTAGAATTTTTTGCAGCTCTTGCGTTGACAAATTCTATGTCAGAGAATGGATTAAATTTGCGATTATACCTTTCGGAAAATATTTCTGTAACTGCTTAGTTGTAGAGTTCCATAGAACTTTGATAACACTAGTAGTCTTCGGAGTTTTTTTCTCGCATGTTAAAGGCATAGTCTTCAAAAATAAGCGCCAGTTCTTTCACAGGTATATTCGCTCTGTGGAAATCATACGCTTTTTCTGCGCAAAAGTTTATAAACTGCTTCCATACACTTGCCTTGGATTTCCTAGTACTCGCAGGTATCAGCTGTTTAATACTCTGTCGAATATTTTCTTTACTTTCTTGACCGAGGCGAAACAATTTTCTACGTCTGGCTGTTTTCGACAAATTCAAAACAGAAATGATTTCTAGCTTAGAGTTTCACTGAGTTGCCATGGTAACTAAATAATTAAGTCGACAAAACCTTCTATGTTTTGCAAGTACTTGATGAAGACGGAAATTAATGATTGTTGGAAGTAAACACATTTGGTGTGGAATTTTCTTACCGAATACCACACGAGGTCAAATTAAATCCGGAAATTTTTTGACCTCTAGTGGTATAACTAGTGAAAATACCTCATTTATATTCGATACAGAATTGCCCAATGGCAGCCAGAATGGACACATGTCGAAATTGAAGTTCTCAATCCAAACTACATGCACAAAATCTATTTAATTCACTCCAAATCAAAATAATCCATTGAAGGGTCCCTTTCGGGTTCATCACAATCATATCTATAGCTCAGAAACTCTGTGGTTGAGATCAATTATAGGACATGGCACCACTTGGGTGTGAAGAATTCTTTCTTCCGCGTCTACTCCGCTATTATTCCATCACTTTCATCTCTTGGGAGGAAATTGTAATAGGTGTTATGAGCTGTGTAATAAAACAGATTATCCCTCATCGACCTAGGGATAAGGAAGCGGTAGATCCAGAAATTCTACGCGGTTGATCATTAGAGCCTTAGAAAGATTGCCGATATCCCTTTCGTGTATAATTGAATGAACAGCCATATCGTCTGTTGATGTGATTATAACGTACATTTTGATGATAAGGGAAATAACTTCCGTTTCAATAATAATTCAGAGTCATTACTGATCATTACCAGTTAATTACTGATTCTTGGTAGACCATTGCCTTCATCTTCCTCAGTTATGTAACTGAACTTTGAGAATAAGGATACAGATCACGAGGAATTCGAACTATTTATGCTCATATTAATCGCAAATTCTTCATCATGAAAACACAGGAATTTTGTGAGTAGATTTTCTGGAATTTGAAGCTAGGGGCGTTATAATGGTTTCCTATATTGGGAGAACTGTAATCCTGAATAAACGATAATGTTGACGTTGGTCCAGTCTTTTGGACACTTACCCTTTACTTTTGATGATTTCCTTCTGGTCTTTCCATGGATGACACTTGTTCATATCTCCCAAAGGCAACAAGTTTTTTAAACATTCAAACCCGTGGAATATTTACTGCGTTCGGAATCATGAGCTTTGATTCGGTTCCGAAATTCGGAACAATCCTAGTACAGTTTTAGAACTGCGCAAATTCTGAACCCTCTATTTAAGAGTTCTATAACAGTTCTAGAGGCGATAAAACCAAAATACGAATGAAATACGGGTTCTCATCGGGATCGTATAGGAAGAAAACCTTTCGGTTGAAATGAGAGGAAAAGGGGAATGTTAATCATGTTGTATTGTCTATGGTAATATTATAAAATATGCGAAAATCCCTATCGCATGTTGTATGTGATATTAATTCTTTTTTGTTGTGAAAAATTATTTTCCTGAATTTTTCTTTATTAACTCAACTATATTTCAAAATTAACCAACAATCCGAAAGTAAGTATCTAACAAAAAAAATGAGTGATATAATAATGAATTCAATGATGAACGTAGTTCAGATTTGGAACTTCCAGAGAAAAATGCATTGGAATCGATATTATTCAATAGGGACTCTTGCTCCCAGGAATTATCCTCAATGACAAATGTTTAAATTCAACAGCTTACAGCCAGCAGCTTTTGCGTGCATGTTCACTTAAATGGTCATATCCTTCGAACATGCGCGGAAAAGCTGCTGACTTCACGTCAGTGCTTTTCTAGGTTTTGTCGATAAAATACTGGGTTTCAATCGTATTTGATCTGTATTTCGGAAATATTAGGAAAATAAAATTTTGAATGGGTATATCTGCGGGATCATTAGGTAGATTTTAGCCATCACGAATTCGGCCTTCGTAATCAAGCCCCAAACCTACTCTACAAATATAGAGTTTCTAACTAAAAAACTCGATATTTGTACAGTTAATTTGGACCGAAGGTCGAATTCGTGAATAGCTTAAATCCACCCAATGATCCCGCAGATATACCCATTCAAAATTTCATTTTCCCAATATCTCCAAGAATACAGATCAGATCGAATAGACGACTTCGGCCCAAGTTGCCAACCCACAATTTACTTAGCAAGTTTACTTTCACAGGGGAACGGGAATTTCAGGACAAATTCGACATGATAAGGTTCGCATTATTTATAAATAATCGTAAAACATGCCTCGGCTCTTCAAACCAGATAATTCCTTCCAAATATAGGTTTTTGTTAAGATCGTCCCCGATTGGCTGAAATTTAAGTTGGGATTCCTGATTTCATGCAAACAGAGTCAATTTTCATAGGATACGTTCCGAAAATCAACTCTGTTGTTTCGGTTGCCGATTTTCCGCTCCGTAAATATGAAATATTCGGATGGTTCTTGGAACAAGCGCGTGAAAAAGGTTATTTACGGTATCTGGTTGATGAGAATGCGGTCGATTTACTGTCACCAGAACGATTTTCTATGGTAAATATCCATAGCATAGAACAATCTATGTTTAGTTTAGGTTTCGAGTTCAGAACTGTACGGGACGGTTCTAGCACAGATCTATGGTCTATGTTAGAACCGTCCCGAACAGATCTGAACTCGGAACCAAAACAAACCTAAGTAAACATAGATTGTTCTATGCTATGGATATTTACCATAGAAAATCGTTCTGGTGACAGTAAATCGACCAACCAGATTCCGTAAATAACCTTTTTCACGCGCTTGTTCCAGGAATCATCCGAATATTTCATATTTACGGAGCGGAAAATTGACAATGTTTGCATGAAATCAGGAATCCCAACTTAAATTTCAGCCAATCGGGGACGATCTTAACAAAAACCCTTATTTGGAAGGAATTATCTGGTTTGAAGAGCCGAGGCGTGTTTTACGGTTATTTATAAATAATGAGAACCTTATCATGTCGAATTTGTCCTGAAATTCCCGTTCCCCAGTGAAAGTAAACTTGCTAAGTAAATTGTGGGTTGGCAACTTGGGCCGAAGTCGTCTATTGAAATCCAATATTTTATCGAAAGATGACAGTTCAAAGATTTATACAGAATGGGGATAATATAATCACAAGATCACAGAATATTGAATACTTGAAAAAAAAAATTCAATTTTTTTCGGAATATTTCATCACGAAATTTCGCATAAAGTTGTCAATCAGCAATTTCAAACTTGCTGACAAGTTTCTTCATGATTGAATCAGTAATTCTTGAGTTATTCCATAAATAACAACGATGTCGCAAAATCCGATGAAAACTTACCTTTTCATATTCCAAATACACTGTTATTTTTTTGGCTTATTTTGACCATATATCAAAAAAGCACACTAATTTTCAGTCCAAAAGTCTCACGATAATATATTAACTTTTTCAAAGAAGATTGTATGCTTTTTATTCTTTGAAATATCTACCTCCTAATGGTCTATAAAATATACACTCAGAATATAGAAAAATTTGTAGGTAAAACTGTTAGCGTTTTCGAGATAATGGACATTTTGGAAATTCGTGAAAAATCGCTACCTTTCCTCGATGTTTTGGACACCATGTCTCTAAATTGGTACCTACTGATTCGAAATATTTGTTTTATTGAACATTACCGATCACTGCTGCTTTTCAGATGTATGAAACAATTTTAAAAAATTTATATAATTCTGCGAAAAATGGGGATGAATTGACACATTTCGATTATATCGAATATTATTCTCGTAACTTTGACTCAATTTTCTGAAAAAACTTTTTACCATGCGAATGTGCACATTCACTATGAGAATGTGCTCCACTTTGTCCACTCCCCAAAATTGTATGAAACAAGAGAATGAGGAGATATTCTGGTCTATCCTCAACCTTCAGAATTTTGAGGAAAAAAAATAAAAAAAACAATTTCAAATCTTCTCCTAATCAAAATCTTCTCAAACCTGAGAGCAATAAGTTCTATAAACAAGTTAGAGAAAAAAAAATTATTTTATTGTTTTCTTTGTGTTCTGATGCCAAGATGACATAGTTTCAAGAAGGACTTTTTTGAACATGCTTTGCCACCGCACCAACGATACTTGGAGTGTCCATGTGGACACACCAACTGAATTATTGTTCCACGTCTGTTGTGTTCAACTATACCGTTATACTATCAAACAGCCCAAGTGAAATAAATCGAAAAATTCCAAGATTGGGTGAGGGTCTCCAATCCATTTAAATATTGAGTAAATTAGACTCAAATAATATCGGACTTGTGGTTCAATACTAACTTCTGATTTTGTAATAGGAACTGACTCATCTTTATGGAAGGAAGGCAGAATATTACAGGCCCGTGAATTCGACAATCTTCGGGTTTAATGTACATTGTACAATAGATGAGACACCATAGAGGAACCCTAGGGCCCGCGATTCAATGAACTAAAATCTTTTGATAAACTTGGGCTTCATGATAGAACAAGTTTGAGCAACAACTGCAACTGACATGAAACAAGTGGGACGGTGTATCACAACACGCTATCAGAAAATCGTTGTTACGGGGACAAAACATCATTTAACAGGTCCTTCTTTGAATATTATCATATCTGTGTTAGAAAGATGGAGAACAATTCAATAGTTTTCTCTAAATATTCGTAAGTGAAATGTATTGCTCAAAATTCTGGTTTGAAAAGATTTCAATAAAAAGAAGATTTGAAAATGTTTTTTTTTTTCTGAAAACTCTCGAGCAATGAATTCATTATAATTAATCATTACTCCATCATTTTACTCCGAAAAATTTGCAACAGGAGACTTTTTTCCTCAAAAGTTGTGAAAGTTGGGGATAGGCCAGAATATCTCCCCATTCTCTTGCAACGGAAATATCACCCCTTCCAGTAATAATCACATCGTGTTTCATACAATATGGAGGACTGCACGAAGTGCGTATATTTTTGTAGTGAATAACAAAACAGTGTGTAACTGATCTCTAATCCACTTTCACTTTCTGCGTCTAACGCACTTTTCGGAAACCACATTTCCTTCGTCTAGAGACATATCGTTACATAGTGAATTTGTAGTGAATGTTCACATTCACTTGATAAAAGATTTTTTTAAGATCAGGTCAGAGCGACGAGAATGATAAGAGGTAGAATTCAAGTAAGTCATTCCATCCCCATTTTTGGCAAGATTGTATCAACTTTTGGAAAATTTTTCATACATCCGAAAAGCAGCATTCAGTAGCAATGTTCAGTAAAGAAAATTATCGGATCGGTACCGATTTAGAGATAGGGGTCTTCAAAATATACAAAAAAGGTAATGATTTCTCACGAATTTCCAATATGCCCATCATCTCGAAAACGGTGGAAATTTTACCTACAAATTTTTCAATATTCTGAGAGGTCATGACCTACTCTATCACTTGTACAAATATTTTGTTCGAGGTTCACCGGACACCCAGTAAATTTTTATGATAAATTTTCCCAGAAGATGCAAAATATACTATAGTATAATCAACAACCAGATAAATAAATAAGGTTGACAATCTACAATATTTTGAGGAAGCAGAAAAAACATCTGTAGATTATATGCAAAATGAGGTGGAAAAATAAATATTTCAAATGAGAAAAATTACAGTATATTTGAAACATGAAAAGGTGAGTTTTCACCAAATAAAAAATAAAATTTTCCTATCATTTTTGTATGTTCTCTTCCTTTTCCAATGGGTTTCAGTCTACTATTATGTACTATCTATAGACCCTGGTCTATAGATGCAAACTCTTAGTTTCATTAGAATTTCTCAAAAACTCCCTGAAAAGCTGGGATTTCAAACGCTATAGGAAGTATGTTCTGAACATAATACTTATAGCATTATTTTGTTCAAATAGATGTATTTTATAAATGAAACTGACGGCGCCCTAAATTGAATAAAGCGAACCTTACCTAGGACCTGAGCGAATCAGAAAATGAAATTCAATAGCATTCTCCTAAATTTTGTCAACCTAACCTTTTCCAGGGCCTCAGCAACTCCGATGAAATAATTTGAATATTCAGAAAAAGTTATTTTACCGTATAGAAAAAGCAGATTTGGTGCTTGCCTTTCGAAAATTTATTTTGTTTGTAGTAACGTTGTTACTTTCAAGACAATCAATGTGAAATTTCGGATATCTTAACAAGTTTGAAGAATTTTTTTCTCGTTACCCGGATTTCAGCAAAGCATGCCATTTTTGGACTAAAATTTTGTATGCACAATACAAACAGATTTTATTCATATGATAATATGAATGAAATTCTAGAACTCAATCCTGATATTTCGATTAATTCCATGGCCATATGATTTCAGAGGGAATCGAATATCAATCCATTCGGAATTTCGACTTCTTGGAGTTTTGAATTCATAATATCGATACATTCTTACCGAACTATCGGTAAGTACCGCTACGTATTACGTTGTGGGTTACGATAGTTTGCAAAAATATATCGATATCTGAAGAAAGAACTTCAATGTTTTTGACGGAACTTCTGGTCACTTTAACTTTGCTAAAGATCTTAAGATTTTATTCTGTGGACTGATAACTTAGTGTTTTAGAATCGAGTATATTCATTTCAATAATTAAGCATCCTCACGTGATGTACGTTGGAATATGAACCAAGCCATGTCTACTCAGCCTCCCACCTAGTTCTAGAAAAGGATACTCAATATTCACTAGAGGCGAGAACAAAATGATTGTCTTTCTCTCTTTCTATTCAAGTTCAATGGAATCGACGGCAATATTCGAATGTGTGAATGTAACGCAAAAACATTCCCATTATAAGAATTAATAGTAGTGTTAATTCTTACGAAACATCATGGAATTCGTTGAAGCTCCATACATAATAGTAGGACATTAACTACTCTGATGTGTGTAACGTAGCAAAGTAACAAACATGTTGTGATATGGGATGGGATTTATTGTTCTCTCGAGGATAAACGATTTGGTTTCGTTGCCTCAGGGTTAAATAATTTAATTTCTAATTTATAACACTTGGTATAAAACTTTCTCTATAATAACGCCATAAGAGTCCTTCGCAGTGTTTGTACGGACTGTTTCCGAACTATACTAGAAGACAAATCGGAGAAAATTCATTCTGTACTAATGATTAAAAATTCAAATTTCAGAGGCATAACAGTTCCAATGGTGGCTCAATTGGTTCTTTTACTCTTTAATTTTCATCAACGTTTCGACAGCAGTCGACGTCTTCTCCAGGATGCTACAATATAGTTATTATTATGTTATGTAATGGAACATTTCCTACAGGCTCACCGAAATTTGAGGTTGAAATACAAAAATTGGCAAACTCCATGCAATTTAGTTTTGAGCAGACGGACATTCTGGAATTTGAAAGAAACCTTAGGAAAAGACTTTTTCTATAAATGTTCTACATCAATGTTAGCAGGAATAGTATGAACTACAGAACTGATATACAAAATATAAACAACATATATACTTACCTGTTCACTTTCTATAGGACAAGAGATGTCACATAACAAACTAAGTGGCGCATCAGCCGGCTGGTTTAGATGCTCAGACTTTAAAGGTTCAAAAACAACTACAACGTCCAGACAGATGACATTTCCTGTCGATGTTGTCAGCTAGATGTCCTCGCGTGGAGATGCGGTATCTTTTCGTATTACCACAGTTTGTAGAGAATTATTGATTTCAAAATAACCAACATGTATGGAGTTTGGCAATTTTTCTATTTCAACCTCAAATTTTGGTGAGCCTCTGAAAAATGTTTCATTACATAATGTAATAATAACTATATTGTTGCATTCTGAAGAAGACAGTGACTGCTGTAAAAACGTTTCTGACAAATAAAGAGCACACAAAACTGTGCATCTACAGTTTCCACTCACCGAAATTCATCATGACATGATCAATATTTTTCGACTTATTCCGGAAATAACTATGATACTGACAAAAAAACGAAATTCGACATATGTCATTTCAATATCCCCGTAAGTTATTTGAGATCGAACTGAAATTTGGTACATTGTTGTGAAATATAAAATTCTAGGACTGCGAATTTCTGATCGAATCCGATAAATAGTTCGCAGAAAAAAAAATATTCTTTTATTTACCAATGCATCTCCTGGCTCCAGTAGTTCCTGAAACCGTTTGGGCGCTTTTTGGTGCGCGATATACTCTGAAAGTTTATTTTGCCCACGGCTAGCCAGACGACCGTCCAGAAAGGTTCGATTTCGACACCAGATTTCATCATCATTGAGTTCAACCTAGTTGTTTCAGACTACTTTACATTAAATTACAGAAATTTGAATGAAGCGGAGGTCACATATATGCGATCACGATCGCGATGGCGTGCACGATGGCGATGGCGATCAGATAATTACAATGAACTACTGGAGCCTCATACACTTATCGCAATCTGTCTGCGACCTGTCAACGTACAGACGCGATTGCATGACGTCAGTGAAACAAATTACAGTTTCTATGAAGATTTTGACAGACACTGTGAAAAAAGTTCGCGGTCTGATCGCTTGTATATGTTCCGGACCGAGCGTGACCGCCATCGTAAACGCCATTGCGATCGCCATCGTGAACGTGATCGTCTACTTTAGCAAAGCTTTAGCACGCCGGTCTCCAGAACCTACGCAAAATGATATGTTTTTGTTAGTAATGCTTAGGCCCGAAAATTATTGAATTATTATGAAGTTGATAGATTGCAGTTCATTTTTGGTTTTGCGCATGCTTTTAGTTCTGAAGAAAATTAAAAATGTTTGGTCACACTAGGTCAACTATGAAAACAGGCCTAAAGGACTTCACAAACTATCGTGGTATCGATCAGGAAGCGGTAGCTATAGCGAACAACTCAAACACACGAATTGGCATGTGTTTGAGCTGATCGCGATCGCTTCCTCATCGCCACCGCGTACGCGTTGGTTTGGTTAGGCAGTTTTCAATCCTAAACCATCGAGAAAATATTTATCAGCACGCCTCTGTCGTACCTCGGGCACTCCGCACGATCTCGCCACATACAAAGTGAGGAATCGTGTACCGGTTGTACCTGGCCGCACTGTTCCACGTTCTACCTGTAACTACTCCCCACCACTCCCAACGCGCAGGTTGTTCTTAGCAGTACCAACAGTTTGAACGAAAGTATCGTAGGCAACGGTTTTCATACATATACGTCACGAAACCGCTCAAAATACCGATTTTCCACCCCTTGAAAAGTGCGGAAAGTGATAAGTGACCGATGTGCGAGTAACCCCAGTGTTGTGCAAGTGCGAAACAGAGTGAAGAGTGCGATTTTGAGGTCGATCGGGACCTGCATTATCTACAATTGGTTGAGAGCTGCCTGGGAGGTAGGATTAATAAATGCAAAAGTTCGGTACTTCAATCTTGGGTATTTGAACGCTTGCTCTTTAGGTGAGTTCGCAAGATGATAAGTCAGTGGCATGGGATAGTTTTCCAAAATCCGGTGTAGTTGAGGTTAGTAATGTGGCACATTGAGTATTCGACCAAGAAGTATGTTGCGTAACGGTTTTTTCGTTTTGAAATGAACGCTTCAGTTGATACCGGAGGCGGCCTGTATGAAGTTATGGTGCTAATTTCACTGGTCTTCAAGGATGCAGGTGCTCTCTTCCATATATGTTTTCATTTAATGAGAGCTCCTTCTGTCTGCCGATTCAATTGCCAGATAAGGGTGTTTTACCCTCAGTCATAACACCTGCAGAATAATAGTGCATCTCACATACAATCTTTTTTCCCGTTTACCGTAGGTACTTCCGAATAATTTGTTAACTATGACTTTAAGAGTTATTACAGTTGTGCAACTATAACAAATGATGAATGTCTGGAAGCTCCTATGATGTAAAGGTGTTTCGTGAGTTTCCGTAAACATATGGCATCGGCATTGAAAAACCCACCTTTTCGATGTTCATTTAGTTCGGGGCGAAGTCTGTTGGACACTCGGTTAGACATTACGTGTTCATTTGTTTTGAAAGTTAAACTGAAAGGAAAATATTTTGTATTTATCAACTCTAACAATAATAACAATTAAATACAGATTTTTCTGTATAACCTTTACATAATATCTTTCGATATTGATTTGATATCTTACGATATACTTTTATGTCTTCGACGTACTACGTCTTCAATGACAAAATTATTATATCAACTGGCATATAATGATCAAAGTAAAAAACTTGAGAAAAGTGTGAAAAAATGAAATACAACCTAAAAACAATACTAGACACAGTGTTTCATCTTCTATCTTTCGATTTAGAATCATCAGTAGCATTTATTCTATATTATACATCAAAAACTCACCACGTGTTTTGTTACGACGTACACTTCACTCCAATAACGGAATTAAGCAGGTTTAAGTCCATACGCATGCTTGTTAGAATTGTGCATAGAAACAATAATGCCACAGATTTTACTTACATCTTCTTCTTTCCTTGACAAATGAAATGCGGTAAAAAATATTTTCCAAAATCTTTATAACCTCAAAAATTAAATGACAGTTGATATTGACCTTTGAAAACTATAAGTTTTCATTCAAATATTAAATTCACAATTGAATTTAATATCTAACAATAATGTGATGAAGTAAAGATTTAACAATAAATTTACACAGTGCGTCAATTTAAAATCTTGATATTCTAGCCCTTATGCAAAATAAGAAAGAATACAAAAAGAGCTAAAACTCGGTTCGTAGGTGGACATTTTATACAGTTGGTTACAATCAATTTATATCAGCCCTGTGGGCGGGATGACATGAACCCTGAAAATCCCGAATGTAAAGCAGGGTTGAGAGACATCTTGTTCTGTAGGAAAGCCGATTGCCCTTTCAGAAGTCCACTTGACCTTTTCCGTTGAGAATTACAAAAAAAAAGTAGGATAGTAACGATATCAAGTGGTGCAATTTGGTGCTGATTGGTCCAATGACAGTATTTCCTTAAATTCCAGTGAATATCACGTGTGGAAAAATTGAGGGAAAAAGAGAACTTGCAGATGCCATGGTTAACATTTTTTCCATAATATTACTGAATTTTTTGTCGCATTCTTCAGTTATTTTCCTCTTTGCTTCAGAATGATGCATTGAAGAAGTCAAACCGACAAGGTCAAGTCTACGGAGGTTATCAATTTAGTTTCAAAACAAAATATCACTCAACTCCCCTTCTCAGTTGAGATTCAGGATCCTTACGCTCACATATTTGATACTTACAAATTGTTTGGAACCAACTGTATGAAATGTCGTAACAAGAGTTTACTTAGCTTTGCATTTTTTTATGATTTTTCGTAAAGAAATACATATTTAGGGTGGCACCGTTTCGAATTCATACACTATCCCCGCGTTCCGATATTACTGAACAGTACTGCCCAGTATATTGTGCCGTTCCGATTTTCCCCTAAATTTACTGGCAATGATTTCGCGCCAACTTTCTCTATACCCTGTTGGAGGCTAGAAAATTACTGATGCTACTGCCATAGAAGTGGTCGTGCAGCTCCACTATCCCTTCCCTTTCCCGAGTTTGACATTTCGCTTTGTTTATGTTATCATTAGCGAAAAACGTTTATTTTTAATCGCAGATTAATCTTTGATTTTGACTATTTGGACTTTTGTTAATGGATTACGACTGAAATGGATATGCTCTACGATATGAAGAGAAAACTGTAGTGTGCCTTATTTGGCGTTTTGTAGCAGAAAGAATGGATATCAGAGATATTGTTGATTATAGGCATATCTATTGAATATGAAACATTGAAAACTTATTTACTGAAGGTGAATAGTGGAATGAGATCAAACATACTATTGATGTAATTGAAAAACAGGTTGAAGAAAACATAGATTTCAAATCAAGTAGTGTTATAAGTTGCAAATTATTGATTTGCTACTTCTTATGTTATTAAAGTCATGATAGTGCTATCATAATCTTGATTTCAGTGTTCACCCAAAGAAAAATATATTATAAACAAAATTATGCAGAATAAATTTGATTCTTGTGTTAGCGGATCCTGAACTGAACAATTTCCGATCATCCATATCAATCATTTTAATTCTGCAGATGCATTGTTAGTGGTTCATGACCTTACGTGGAATATTAACTAGACTGATAAATTACAAGCAATATAAATATTATTTTTGAGTGAGCGGATTCTCATCCGAAAACCTTCTTTAATTCATCCATACAAAATACTTTATTAACCTGCATATGACATGTCAATGCTTCGATGATATTCAATTAAATATTAACTAGACTTTCAATAAATGTATAACAACCAAAATAATGCAAAAAGAATAGCATTCCTGAAATTGTCATTCCCTAACTTGGTGGACACCTCTTATGTTTTTTCTATATGAAATACCTATAATAGTTACATATTTTATCTATCATGATATTGTTTCGATGGTTTTATATACCATATTTATGGCGAGGTGATTCCCAAGTAGTATGTTTTTCATACGTTAGGCCAGAGCTGGCTATCCTATAACATTGGGTATTTTTTTTTAAAGTGTATAATAAATACAAATTATTTTATCATGGTGATCTCGTCATGATTGAGTGAAATATATAGACCGAAATAAATAGATAGATCAACACAATTCCACTTCCATTATAGCACAACTCTAGGCTGTTTGCCTTCTCTAGGAGATTCCACATATTTTTCTATTTGTTCTGATGACAGAAAACGTGAAACGAACATTCAAATATGAAATCAATAGTACAATTCATCCGGTGCTATCGTCTTAAAGAAGAAATATTATCGCAATCAACAAGATTCTTTCATCTGACAGGCCAAATACACATTCATTTTGAATTTGCCGCCAACGTCCTTCAAAGTTAGTGATGATAGTAGTGATAACCGTTCAGATATTTTCCTTCAACAGTAGTTTACAGGTCCAGATTTCTTTCCGATATTGTTTACTGTTGTTTACTGATGGCCAGCACTGCCTTAAATATCGGAACGCAAGGTATATGAAAGCTATTAGGTACCAGAGGCTTTCATTGACAGAATCCATAGTGATGAGCCAACTTTAATCATTAGCACTTCTTACTTTTAATAACGTTCATGATTTATTCACAGTCAATATTTGTGAAAACATGGTTACTTTATTACTTATTGCTTTGGATATGTGTCTAAAACTCGGTATACCGTCTAGTTCAATTTCAGTGCAAATTTTTGATTGGAATATACTCCAAATTGATTCCAACTATGTAAGTGCTTGTATGTAGTTAACTTATAGAATTAGTAACAATTCCACAAGGTAACTGTTAGATATCTGTCAAAATGATTTCATAATACTTAACCAGAGTATACTCTGATTTTATCGAATGAAACAAAGTTTTGAGTACAGGGTAGGATCTCAAGAAGTATAGGAGAGAAAGAAAAACTCTTATGAATTCTCAAATCTATTTTATACTCGTATATTCGTCATACAGCAGTATTTCCGTACTCCATTGTCATTCTAGATTATTTTATTATTTTCTCCATCTTGTGATATTCTTGATGTCGTCGAAGGTAACGTGGATTTTATTTTCACTTCGAGTTGAAGGACATATTCCGAAAAGAGTTTTTTTAATTGAGTACAAATTACGTTGAGTAATTCAGATTGATTTCTGTATAACGACATGTGAATGCGAAGAGTGGCAATATTTCCAAGCGTCTCAATGAATTCTTCATTCGTTTTCACAGTTTCACAGAGTTATTTTTAAATATCCCTAGTAGAGAAGTTTCTTGATCATTTCCGTAAGTTCGCGAATGTCAGACTATAGGCAACTTTCGGAAGATCATTATCATTATTGCGAGGGATAATTTCCGGGATATCTCAATGGCACCTGATCTTGCTGACTATAATACCTTGCAGGTAGTTCGGTCAGTGGCATATGGTAGATGAGTTCAATCCCTCTCGAAAGCTTGACGATTATTTGAATGGAATATTAAGAGAAGCTTAGAATAACAATCCTACTTCGAATAATTGATATCCAGACAAAACAGCGAATTCAGATTATAATGTTGAATTCGAAGTTCCTTGTGTGATATTCATTAGAAAATGCCTGGATGATTTAATTGAATTAATTATCAATTCCGAAAACATTACCGGACGTTACATTTGAATGAACAGAATATTATTTACGTTTTGGTTGATTGGATGATTAGCTCTGATCAAGGGGAATAATTGTTGATTTATCGACCGATATTCCTCCTTGTGGCGTCGGAAAAAATATATGTGTTTCGTATATGCAGCACTTACATATGTGGTTGCAAAATAATGGTCAATGCTTTTAAAAGTCATTCAATCAAGGAAAAAAACCTACTCATTTTAAATGTTTGTTAAAGGCACCCAAAAAAGGAAAACACCTACTTATTTCGAACGTATGTAGTTTTGAAAGTTTTGTGAGTTTGTCAAACAATATCACTACTTACTACTGAGAAAAAGACTCCAACACCAATTATTTGGAACTGTGGAGTGCTCTCAATTCGAGAGTGTGTCATTAGTTTAGTTCGTTGTTCCTGCATGAATATGTTATCTTAAACTACACGCTACAGCCTTCCACCTGTCAGTGCAAATATGATTCTTCACAACTCGAAGATGACTATTCTTTGGTCCTTTAGTTTAAATCAAAAAACGAAAATTCTATGATTTGTAGGTTATGAATATCACTGTAATTGTTGCCAGAAGTTACTCACGCAAGTGCAGTTCTCATTAGCTGAGAGATAATTATATGCTTCTCCATATAAATTCTAATAGCACCACACTATACACAAGATTCGTACGAAGTCGGAACTGCATAATATGGTACTATACTTCATCAAGTTTCAACAACGATCATGTGCAAGTTAACAACAAAAATGAGTTATTAGTGCTGCATACTCTACACTGGTGAACGATAATGTGGTTAGTGGTGACACAACGAAAAGAACGACTTTTATTGATATGCTGGACTGATTGGGAATTCGTGAGGTTGTAACATTTACATTAAGATATGGACTGTCCTTTTCCTTTTTTTTTGAGGTGATAATAAATCTCGTAATAAATACATTTGGCTCAAGCCATATTCAAAATACTCATTCAAAGTCTTGAAAAAAACGTGCGGTCCTAATTTCTATGTCTATGAATTGAAGCAACATTATCCAAAACATAAGGTTTGTTCGTTGTGTCTACAAGAACTATATTAATGTACACTCGATTTTATACGAGTGTATATTGTGTATCACTGATTTTTCATTGAAAAATTGCTGTTCGCTGTTAAAAAGTTATATTTAAGAGTAGTCCAGGCAAAGATTGGATGGTTTCTGACTTTATTTTATGAGGTAACAGAGAATTTGGGCTATAATGCGCTATTATGTGTGTTCATAGCAATATGAATTTCTCTCAGCCGATGAAGATTATTCTTGCGTGAGTAATTTCTAGCACCAGTAACAGTAATACGCATAACCTAGAAGTCGTAGTATAACAAGTTGTTGGCGAAAACGAAAGGAGCATGGAATTGTCATCTTCAACTTGCGGCATTTGCGCACAATCAGTGCACATATTGACCTACAAGGCGCAACACTCTACTGTACTGTACTAACATCCTGAGCAGTGGAGTACGTACAGAGTGCAGTAACATTTTCATGCATAAAGAACGAACAAACCTATTACTGCAACATGTCATGTCCTAAATTTTCGAAACATTTAAAAAGATGAATCGAAACGTAGCTCCCATTCAGTGGAAAACTCTCTCCATGCACTTCTATAAACTATCCCGGTTGGCATTGATTTAGGTCTATCAAGTTTTGTTACTCAAAACTGACGCAGGTTGGCACTCGTGAAATATCGGCAATGTCGAAATAATCCTCAGCGACGTTGCCAACTGCCAATGCCAATTTCTACTCTCAATCTCAACAAAATCATCACTCTTGGAAACTAAAACTGCAGAAGTAATTTTGAAGAAGCAGAGACAAAGTATCAGGAAGTGCTATGCAGAATTGGAATCTGCTTTTGCTGATAGTAACCCTGATAATTTGGAATGAATAATTTATCACAAGCTATCCAACATTTTCGACGTATGTGAGTGAAATCCCAGTATATCGTTCACATAGATTCCCAAAAACTTTGTAAATTGAGTTAGTTCTTTTGAGGTAACACAGGTTTTGTAGAACTACTACATTTTCATACTGGAGTATATATTCAAAGTTGTGCAACAAGGTATTTAAATATCTTCTATAGACTTAGTTCGAAAAGTAGGGAATTCCATAGGTTTGTCTATTCGTTTAGAAGTTTTACTGTAGGGTTATTCCAGTATTTTATTTTGAACTTTCACAAAGTAACGTACTACTCTATCCATTATTTTTCAGTAAAATTTCAACACTCTCTTATTGATTTCTGTAGAAGAAAATAGAATAACTGAATCTTCCAACCGTGTTTATATACGTGAAATACTTCCAGTGTTGTCAGAAAAAAAACTTTCGCCAACATCCACCAGGTCTTTGGAATTAATGAATTCACATAATATTCTCTCAAATTCATTGTTTTCCCAAAGTAAATTTAAATTTTGATACGTAAATACTACGATCTCTATGTGGAGAGGACAACGTTGTGTAGTTATCTGACAGGCAAAACTATAACCTAACGTTTTCAAAATATACACGGTGAAATGTGTCAGAACGTCATGGCCAACCGAGATAGTTTATAAAAGTGAATGGAGTATACGTACAGCGTGCAATAAAATTTTCATGCATGAAGAACGAACGAACCTCTTACGGCATTATGTCATGTCCAAAATTTTCAATATTTAGAAGGATAAATTCAAACGAAACTCCCATTCGGTGGAAAACTACTTGTTTGACCAATGAAGGGTTCCATAGACCTCGATGATATTTGTCGATTTTCATTGCCAAGACTAAACACGTTGTTCAGAACCGAAGTCGGACGTAGTGAACCTTTATATTGGAACATCGTTCGAATTTTCTCTACTATCTTGCTCATTGAACGGTATACCATAGGTAATAACTTTTCTTTTCGACTCTGTTTTTGAATGCATTTAACTTAAGATTCGGTGTTGATGTTTCAATTACCATTACTGCCGCTGCTGAAAGCTGTGCTTTATTCAACTCTATGAAACAAACTGTCGCGAATAGCAAAAAAATGTGGTATATAGTGTGTAAATTAGCAGTTGGAACACACGAAGTGATTTTATTTGGTGATGAAAAATGACGAGCATTGACGATGTCTCGAGGATTCACTAAAATTCCTCTGAAAAAAAACATGGTTAAATTTAGCTGAATTTTTTTTGGGTATTGTTGTAGTGTAGTAATTATTGAAAGATCACCGTTTTGTTACTACCATATTGGTTGTAAGTTCAGCTTGTTATCAAGTGTTGTATATTACATCATTTTCACCTCAACCCATCGGCCAAAGGAGAGAGAAAATGGAAGAACAAAACTAATTGATAAACTATTTATCGAGAGGAAACAGTAGTGTGAAGAAAACCTACTCATACGATACGCTTGATATATTAAATACTCGAGCAATGAATTCACAATAAATTATATTCCGTAATTCCATGAAAAGACATACAAGATTTGTTCTGATTTTGTATTCGATCAATTATGCTGGAATTCGTCCATATTGAAAAGTATATATCCAATTAACCTTCAGCTCATATCCAAGCTCAATACTGAACCTGATTGCAGATATGGTTAACTGAATAAAATTCAGTACAAACATCAGGTTCATATGAATTCTTGTGTAACTACAAATTTCAATTTTGTATTCATATTGCTTTTATGCCCTGAATAAGACAATTCCTAAATAGAGTGAAAAGAAAGATGAAGCAGGAAATTAAATCACTTTGTTGAAATTTTCATAACCTCTCTGCAATTTCGGAACATCTTGCACAACCTTGTTATCAACTCTCCAAATGGTGTGATACAAGATCTGGAGATCCAGCTAGCCATTCTACATAGAATGGTCTTATAGGATGGCCAGCCATATCTCCAGAACTGTTCCCTTTAGATTTCGTTCTGTTGGGCTACTTAAAATGGAGACTTTAGGCAGCAAAATGCACCTTTATGGAACGAATGTAGCTTTTGAGTATGAGGCGGTTGTTCGGGCCAAATTTGTTACACTGTTAGGAAGTTGGCTGAGCTCAATTTAAGCATTTGTTAGATTAAACTATTAAGGTCAATCATCTCGTCCTTCTGCACAGATTTTTTCCTCCGGCATTGCATCTTTCAAATTGGTAATCATGAGTTTTATGAGAGATATTTCATTTTCAAACTCAAATATTACGTGAACGAATGAATCTTGAAAAATGTTAACTGTTATGTTCAAGATTAGGATTCCCGCGCAGAGGTATGAAATATGATGATTGGATTTATGACTGTGTCCCCCTCAAGAACAAAATCTTTTTTCCAATTCTTGCCGCATGTATGATATAGGGATTCAAATTTTTTTTAACTCCATCATCGTCCTTTAATTTGAATTTCTATATTTACATTGGCTAAGTCTCCCTCATCGCCACACCTTGTTCAATACCGAAGTCTGCGGTAAAAACTTCGCGTCTACATCTCCCTGTTTTTTGTCAATGATATTCTTAGTTTTGCTATATTTCATGGAAATATGGCTGAAAAGATGTACGTTGAAGCCTAGGATAGTCGAAAAATACAAAAACAAAATATGGTATACTCTAACTATAGGTAAAAAGGTTATGATTTTATGTTCAAGAAGTGCGATAACTGCATTGCTCTTTCAGTAATTTTGTGCGCATGTTGTAAGGAACAGCTTGCTATCATTTGATCTTATTCCTCAGATTCCATTGAAATTTTAAATAGAGTTTCATGTCGATAATTTACTGCTGACAAATTTTGGTTGTCTCAATGTTTATTTTTGGAGATACGAAGTAAAATATGTTAGATTTCCTAATTATTTCATCGGTATCATGGTTATTTCTATAATAACTCGAAAGAAACTTATCTACGTAGTCATGAAGAAAGGGATGTAGTAGACGAATGTTGACGCGCAAATTTCTACAGAATTAGAAATCTTTATTTTCAAATATTTTATATTTTGCCATCTACTTAATGAATTATAGTCACGAAATTCCCCATGAATCTTAAGCTGTCAAATTCTTTATCGAGTATTTGATTTGAATTCGTTCCGATAGTACTGCCTATAGTGGACAAAATAACAAAACAAACTCGGAGACATTTGTAGCGCAGTTTCCGGCATAATGACGAAGATTGATTTCTTGAATGGGTCATCCAATGACTTTGTAGATATACCCATCCATAATTTTATTTTTCCAATATTTTCTTGAAAAGTGTTGGTTCGAAGGTTGATCAAAACTTCATATGGAAACAATGTGAAGAGAAGATCGCCCAACCTTCAAATCAGCAGAAAGTAAAGCTGAGTTTCGCGGGATCCATACGTGGATAGGTGGCCGCTATAGCAACGAATTGAACAAGCGCATAAATCTGACCTCACGTCATTACGTCAGTAGTTTTCTACAATTCAGCTAATGCTTGAACTTGCTTTTCTGCAGTATGTAGCTTTGGCGTTGATATTTTTAGATATAAAAACATTATTTTCCAATGAAACAGATGCCATCCATGTTCTTCAAACAAATAACTACACTTATACGGGGAGACAGAATTTTTGTTGAGGTTTTTATCTGTGCTCCTGTATCATACGGAAAACCGTATGCTACCCATTTACACTTCCTCTGCTAACACTGTGATATGCCAAAGAATATAATTCTCGCTCTCAAAAAAATATATATATGTAGACCTAAAATTCCCGCTTCTTTGAAGGACCAATCGCTATTTCCAAGAATTATTGCGAATTGGCTTGAAAAAATATACGCCGTGTTTGGTCGAATTCTTTTATCACGATGTTGGATCACCAAATTGAAAACTTTCAATGTCGAATTTTCATTTTTTCCGCTTCGGTCAAATTATCCAAAACTCGCTGTAAGAATCCATTGTTCGTGTTATTCGATTCAAGGTTGCTTAGTTTTGTTATGGATATTATTCATTTCATTCAGCTTGAATTGTTTGAATGAATCACGCGACATAGGCGGGCAATTCCGAGAGGGAGTTGGCTGTCAGAAATAAGAATATTGATAAAATGAAACTCGAGATATCGATTTGTAATCCTACATTGTCGAAGAATGAATGGATGAATATTGTATGTTTCTTTCTAAGATTCAAATTGATTAACACGTAATATTGAAAGAAGTTTTTATTTAGAACGACTTGAACTTAGTAGCTTCTCAGAAATATGAATTCACCACGACGGTCGTACAATAAAACTTGATAATTTTTTATGGCCTTTTTTTCTACTAGAACTGAGGCTGAGTCGGGGTGGAACTAATGGAATGTCGGAAAGAACAGGACAGTGTCGATTCTTGAATAATTTCTTCGATATTTCTATGTTGTGGTTTGGTTACGTAAATAAATGCTACGACATTTGCCGCGCAGTTTTCTTATCAGTAAATTACCTAACATTTCTGAACTATATGTGTCAAACTTTCATAGCCTACCTACTCACTCCATGAAATCGAATAGAGTATAACGTAATTGAAAGAAAGGGCCAGCAGTCTTCCACATAGCAATTCAATTTGAATAAATTCTCCGTGAAAGAAGAAATCTGTGAATATAATATTCATCAAGATCAAAGTCATACTGCATAATGATTTGATGGATAATGCTTTCGGTGGATAATCGACGAATTTACCTTGTTGTGCTCAACTGAAATAGCAAATAATTACAGGTTGTTTGGTTTACCAGTAGTACCTTTTTTCTGAAAAACATTTTTCATCTTACATTGTTTCTTTGAAATTGGTAATCGTCATATTATGCTCCAGGTGAAGTCGTGATATTTCGTTTTCAAAGTCGAACATTGCGGATAGGGTACACTTCTTTCAAAATACTAATATCTTACATGTAATATCGGACATAAAAGGGGCCTTTTGTGCGAGGGCAATTCGGGTATTTGGGGAATCGGAGATTCATCCTATTGGCTGAGAGATTCACCCTATTGACTGACGACGATCACGTGATCGTCCTCGGCCAATAGAGAAGAGTCTCCGATTACCCAAATACCCGAATCTCCCTAGCACAAAAGGTAGCTTTATTGGTGAATCAAACACTCTAGGTTTGTTTGTTGTACTTACATGAACGTCCAATAGGGGAGTGCCTGCCAGCTGTTTAAAATTACCTCAAAATCACTTCCCTTTTTTACGCAATAAATCAACGTTTACCTGAAAGCTTCAACCTTTTTGAGTGTATTATGAAAATCCCAGATGTCACGAAGGTATAGATAGGAAGCTATCAATTTTTGTATTCTTATGTTTTCATCAATGGAATGGAAATGCATCCCTTCAACGATGAAACAATGTTTGACATTTGTCATGATGAACTAGGAGAGGATGATTTTCCATTGATGAAAACATTAAAAAAAAATTTAAAGCTTCTTATGGAGACCTTCGTGACACCCAGTATTTTCAGGATTTACTCATAAAGGTTGGATTTATTGCGCTAAAAAGGGAAGTGATTTTGAGGTAATTTTAAACAGTTGGGCAGCATGAAGGCACTCCCCTATTCTCAGTGCAGCTAAGTGTAGTCACATATAACATAATGATTGAAGTAAGTTTAGTTCACTGTGTTTTATGATTCTCACAGAATACAAAATATATATGCTTCTTTTGTTTTCGCTATACCATTTCGAGATGATGTTGATCTGTCGTAAAGTTTTTTTCAAGTCTTCCCAAAAAGAAACTCAATTTGAATAACGATATGATGAATATGAATTCCGTCCTATAGAACCAGAGACAAAACAGATATCCTCACTCTATGCACTGCATACGTTATCTGTGATTACATTAACTGTCAACATATCCGCAACGAATAGTGTGCAAGTTTAAAACAAAACACACCAAACAGAATCAGTGGAGTTATTGTAGTTAGTGTTGTTCATGCAGGTAAAACGAACAAACTTTCTGTATTATAACATTCACTCAAAAACTTGAAGAGCATATTGCAATAATTGTATTGTAATTATGCATCGAAATCGTAGATAATTGCCTTCGTTGGAATGAGAAGAATATTCTTGGATATCCTAGAGAAGAAGGTTGAAGAGAATTTCTCGATATCCGGGCTAACTCAAACGAAGAATCACAGTAATTCGTATTAGCTTCAAGGTTCGATGCTGGTTCTAAAATATGTTGAGGTGTGTATACTACACGATGATGTTTTCAAGATCAAGTTTCCTAAGCCTGAGGCAGAATGAAATGCCCAACCGTAAAAACAGAAATTCCCGTTCAACTACAGAACACCTTGATATATTTCTCTATTCTATAATGTTTTTCGAATGGAAATGAAAAACTATGTAGAAAGTTCTACAACTTATTGGGTTGGGAAAAGTATTGATATGTTAGAAATATAAGGTCACATTTTTTGATTTTTATAACCGTTATTCAATATCCTTATGTTGCTGTTAATTTATTACCAACATTTCTTATGGGTTCAATTATTGGTATTAAATTTTTTGGTCCGAAAGATTATATCACACATAGAAATTACAATGAGTAGCAAAGCAAAATTTGACTTAATTTTTCCAATATAACCGAAAATAAATGTAGGATCGGAATGGAATTTCGAATACTGTTGTTCACGGAAATAATTCGGGAAAATTTTCATTTTTTTTCGATATTCTAAAGCTAGGATAAGATCCTCACGAAATTCTGCATGAATTGCGAGTATTTATTTTCCAACTTATCATGAATTTTCAATCTGACCGCATCAGTACTTCTTGAGATACTGAGGATATATTCCCAAAATTTCAAATGGGTATTACTACGAAATATTTGCATTATCACGTTCATGGGCGAACTCAACCGATATATAAGATATTAAGGGCTTCAACCTAACCTGAAATCTTTATGATCAAGTATACTTTCTTCCGAAAAGTAGAGCATATTCGGACGGTCAGGGAATCCAACCTGATCATCAAGGCTATTTTCAGCTTGAAATTCGAACATTACAGACATTTTAGTGAGATGACAACGCTCTGCTCCCCAAAGTATGTGGAATTATTCTACTTTCACCTGAACATAATTGATATTCAAACGGGCAGAATGAATTATTATTGAAGCAACTTTTCGTGAAGTGTGTCAACGAACTTTACTCACGGGTTGTATACAGAGTGTAACAGCCAAATGGAATAAATTCGATAACGAATAAATGAGGGGGTGTTAGGAAGAACGCTCGGACACGTCGATTTGTAATTTTAAATGCGCATAGTTTTCAAGAAAATAAAATTATACAGGGTGTTCCGTGCGACCGAGGCCTATACCAACTTTCTTATTTCAAATGTAACCCCCTGTATATTATTTATTTTTTGGATTCTTCAGAAAATTCTAGACATAATTCATGTACAATGTCCTATACCTATCTTCAACTTTTTCGGAAATATTAAGTGTTTTCAGAAATGTTGAGTAACGTTAGAAGAAAATTCTACACCAGATTAGCATGTTGCCAAGACGTTCGCGGTGAGCATTTTGAACATTTCCTACATTGACATTAATGTTTTTTTTCGTTTTTTTTCAATTATTAAGAAATAATCAGTATTACTTATTAGGTTTTAAGTTTAATGTACCGAATTTGTGAAATAAAATAATTTCTTTTTTCAAAACGTTGATTTTTGAACTAAATCTGAAAACACTTAATATTTCCGAAATAGTTAAAGATAGGTATAGGACATTGTGCATGAATTGTGCCTAGAATTCTCTGAAGAATCCAAAAAATAAATAATATACAGGGGGTTGCATTTGAAATAAGAAAGTTGGTATTGGCCACGGTCACATGGAACACCCTATATAATATTATTTTCTTGAAAAATATGCGCATTTAAAATTACAAATCGACGTGTCCGAGCGTTTTTCCCAACACGCCCTCATTTATTCGTTATCGAATTCATTCCATTTGGCTGTTACACTCTGTATAATATTCTCTAGAGTCTATAATATAGTGGAGAGATACTCTCGAGAACGATATCTATGATGATAGAATGAGGAATCAGTATTTAGAGTAGGAATATACTTGTGCCTACAAACGCTCGATTTTCGAGATACAGGATGTCACAGTTTTTTCCAGAGTTATATCCTCGCAGCAATGAGTTATTCAGCTTTGTTTTTGGTATATTACTTCCTGGCGTAAACATCACATGATATTTTTCTTAGAGATATGTCGCTTTTTTTCGTCTAGAACCTTTCTGTTGGGCACAACTGGTATAATTTAATAGGAAAAATTGTCCTCATTACATTTGAAAAGTTTTGATCTACTTCAATTCTTGAGTATCTTATATTTATATTTCGAGAATGAAGAAAAGCAGGGGCTCAAGGGAGAGAGGCAAATGACTCATTCATACAAAATTCATAGATTTCGATATAAAACACTCTGTATCTTTCGATAAGAGACACAATTTATATGGAGGATTTGAGTTGAATCTTCATATTTTGGGCCCATGATTTTCTAGTTGGAATATTTTAAATCAATCATGACAGATACACCCTGTTCATTCCCAGGTAGAGTCTATAAAAAATCTCAATTTTGTGCGCATTTTGTGGAGAACAGCGTGCTATCTTTTTGTCCAAATTTCTATTATTTTCGAATTTTTCGCGAAATTCTCAAACGACTTGGTTGCACTCACTGATGACAAATTCGGTGTCAAAATAGATTCTGTCTGGCCTTTCAGAGTAGGTTGCATTCGGAAATGCGACAGTTGACTTCATTGATCGGCAAAATCGGAAACACGGTTTCGGAGCTAGGGGGATTTGAAATTTTGATGCAATCGATAATTCAGAAATTACTGAAGTAATCTTATTGGAATCCATCAGTCAATGGAATCATAAGGAAGGGAAACATTTTGCAGAATTTTGTCAAGATCGTACTATGGGAAAATAAAAAAAAAGTTTGTTGGGAAGAATATTTTTTTCTGGGAACCCCTCAACATACTAAAATATTTTCTGCTCAGGTCTTCAGCTTCATATTTTACAGCATTATACCAAATTTTGGTTCGACATGATGGTAATTGTCGGAGATATTGGGAATAAATATGTCAAATTTCGATCCTCCGTACTGTTGAATTTTCCTGAATAACTCGAAAAATTCTAGTTCAATCATATCCAAACTTGGACACTGGTTTTCAAATGTTAAAAAATTACTATGTGCGAAATTTCTCGATGATCGTGTCATTTGCACAATATGAAAAAAATTCAAATTTTGTTTGGAATATTCAATACTCTGAGATTTTCTGATCGAATAATCATTTCGAAATTCTGTAGGAACCTTCAAGCTGTCATTTTTCATTGAAGTACTCGATTTCAATTCAATCTTATCTGTATATTCGGAAATATGAGGAAAATCAGATTCTTAATGGGTATATCTGCTGAATTTTACCCATTCACTAATTCGGCTTTCGTAATTAAAGTCCAAACCCACTGTAAAAATATCGAGTTGTAAGTTGTCTTTTCGGAATGGGTTAAGTCTGCCCAATGATTCCGTAGACATACAAATTCAGAATATTATTTTCCCAAAAAATAAAATATTTCCCGAAAATAAGTGACAGTTTAACTGTTCATGTAGCATTCCGTGAGGATGATATGATTTGGAGGTCAACAAATCTTTTCATCAGGAAGTGAAGGTATGTTTGGCGAGGTCAATTCGACCGCTTTGGCAACGAATTTTAGCATGCACGTTAAATCTGCTGACTTCACATCAATGCTTCTCTAGAATTTATTACTACTTTGTTTTGAAGATAGTAATACATTTGACCAAACTTTCAAGTTCTTATATGAAACAACGACTCGATTCAGTTTCAAATGGAAACGTTTTTATTCAATCGTCGGTTATCTTAAGAGTCGCAACTAATCAATAAAATAACTCCAAATGCGCAATGAAGTATGAGGAAGTCTGGAGGAACGTATAAACTGGATATTGAGGATCCGAAAGACGATACTACGTACACAGTGGCAAGTTGGTTAAGTTTTTTCAGCTTTATTTTCATAGATCATTAATTCTCTTACGTTTCCACTCGTATTTATTCAGTGAAGCACTAAAATAACGTATTTGAATTCGGAATTGAGAGGAAACTGTTCGTTTTTCGCATGAAATATTCCAAATAGATACCCGAATTCTTTATGCGATTCTCCTGGGTATAAAGCTCACAGCGCTTTGAAGTTTATTTGGTAGAAACTTGAGGAATGCATATACGAGGAATTTTTCACGTGAATAAACGCACAGGAATGTTTAAGATTCTGTCTCTCTCAAAATGTTCCGCGAAAAGTGTGCTGACTTGTAGGTGGAGTTCATGAAAATAGAGCATTTTAAGAGGATATGAATTTTGTAACCACCTAAATATATTGAGTTTTTCCTTCAGTGCATATTATTCTTTTGAATCTCTACACGAATATCTGTATGTCTACGTGACTCTTCCAGAGAGCTTTTTCGTGAATGAACAGAAAAGCATGGAGAATATTTCAATTCAGAGTAAAAAGTATTCAGTTTCGTGAATTGTATTGTTAAAAATCTAGGAAAAGCACTGCCGTGATGGGAGCAGCTTATGCGCGTATGTTCAATGCAGATAACCGCAACGTCAATTCGATCTAATCTGTATTTCTGGAAATATTGAAAAAATAAAGTTTTGAATGGATAAATCTACGGAATCATTAGGCGGATTTTACCCATTCAAAATTTTATTATATTTCCAAAAATACACATTAGATAACATTGAAATCCAGTACTTCATTCAAAAATAACATTTCGAAGGTTCATTCAGAATTTAATGAGGTTAATATGATAGGAAGATCACAGAATATTAAATATGTATTTGAAAGAAAAAATTTGAAATTTTTTTTCAAATTGTTCTAATGACACTATCATGACGAAATTTCGCACAATGTTGTCCTTCATTATCTTCGAGCTAGTTGCGAAGTTTCATCTCGATAGAGTCAGTATTTCTTGAGTTATAACGAAAAAAACAACAATATCGAGAATAAAACCACGAAATTCTAAATTTTTTTCCAATATCTCCAAAACTAATATCCGTACCGAATTGAAATTTGGTACACGGCTATAAAATACGAAGTTCAAGTTGCAACTAAAATTATTCTCAAATGTGAACAATAATTTCAGAAAAATAAATTTTTCCGAAATTTTTTTAATTGAGTGACTATACGATTTCAACGGAATTTTGCTCAAAGTTGCGCGTCGTTATGGTTGAATCAACTGCCAAGTTTCAATCCAATCGCTCAAGTAGTTTCTGAAATATTGAGGGAAATAATCTGAAAATTTCAAATGGCTATAACTCTCAAACTATTTGGCTGATTCGGCCCATTAACGAACCTAACCGTGGCATTCCGATGCGCGAACTACCCTACAAGTTTCAAGTCGCTAGCTTAATCCGTTCGACAGTTATTGTGTCGTCGGTCGGCCGGACAGAATCGATTTTGACACCGGATTCGTCATCAGTGAGTCCAACCTGGTCGTTTGAGACCATTTTCGGTTCAATCATCGAAAATACCAGACTTTTGACAAAACGATAGCACGCTGTTTCCCTAGAACATGCGCGCAAAAAACAACTTCTTTCCAAAATTTTTGTTGGATATATTCCTCCTGAAGCAATAGCTGAATTTCGATGGAATTCGGCGGAAAACTTCAAGCCAATAATAAGCGGCAGCAATATGTGAAGTTTTCTCCAAATTTCTTCCTCATGCGGTATCGTTTGTATTTCCTCAATAGCTCAGAAAATACTCAACCGACCTTGGCGATTTTTTGTAGAATGCTGATGGAATTGAGACTTTTGAGACAGTTGCAGAATATTAATGTGCAAACTTGTTCAAATAGGTATTGTGGGGATCGTACAAGTAGAGGAAATAAGAAAAAATTATCGAGATTTTCCATCCAAAAATTTTATTTTCCAAAATATAAAAATGGCCTGCTGGAATTGAAACTTGGTAATGAGTTGGAGAATCCGATGCGCTAACCTGTGTAAAATTTGATTGAGAGTGTATGAATGAAGAATATTTTCAGCAATTCTATATTTTGTCTCCAAAAATGCTTCACCTTCTGCAGTTCCCCAGAACATGCTCGCAAAAAGAACTTTGTTTCATTTTCAATGTGACACCCAACAGAGTATTCGCTAGCAACTCTGAAATTCATCACATGAAGATTCAGCCTACTCATCAAATACATTTTGTTGATTCTACGCAAGAAACCTTTCGCCCATTTGTTTTAATGACTCTTTGACACAAAAGCATCCTACCTTGCTATATAATGGAATGAGTATATTACTGTTTGTTTATAGCTGCTCGTATCATCCTGAAAGTAAACGTTGCTAAATAATTGCTCAATTAGCAGTCATATCGTCTCCATTTTCACTTATGCCAATATTTACCTATGGAGATAGCTCGAATAGAATCCGATATAGAATTAGGTAGGCGTAAGAATCGACATACAGGTCCTAAGGAAGCCTTATCACCATTCTGGCTGGAATATGCAACCAAATCGATACTTACTGAACTTGAGGAGCAGTTGTTTATACTATGAGTTCAATGATATCGGTCCACCTGTTCGCATTAAGTGTTGAATTATGAAGCTATCGCTATCTACTAGCTGTATTCACTGTGAGAATTCGCATTCCGTGTCAGTAATGTTTATTCTGTGATCGACAATGGCTACCTTATGTTGATGTTCCATTCTCGAAAAGTGAGTTTTTTGTGTTAATGTTAATGACCCCTTGGTTGATTTTATCAGAGATCGTAAAATATCAGCCTTGTTTACCTACTGAAGATACCGAAAACATTGGACATGTAGATCGAGGAATAATTTCTGTTTTTTCACTGAGTGATTATTTCATTTGAATAGGTGTTGTTTTATATTTGAATTGAGACAGTTTACTTTGAGGACGAAAGCAAAATAAGAATTCACCCGAAACCAGTACCTTTTCTATTTTCTCGATTGTATCCTCTAGGAGCCCAAATAAGTTTTGGTTTATTATTTGAAGAAATCAATAAATAAATCATAGTGATCGACCAAAGGAAAAAAATTACCCCCCTGAAAATATCATAGTTTACATTTTTGAGTAAGTAGATCCGTTGTCCGGAGCTTTTCTCTGAAAGTACTGAACCGAAATCCGTGAAATCTTGTGTCGCTTTATATGGATCATCTAAGCTTCTCAGCAGGATCGGTGTACCCTAAGGGCTCAAAACTGGGGAAATGAGGGAAAACAAATTTTTCTCGAAAACTTGCCACCAAATTTTCATAAAACTCCCAACGTTGATTACTGTTGCATAACTCAACCTAAAGTTTTTCACCCGGATGATTTCTGACCAGTGGTCCCTGAGTTATAAAGAAAAACGCACGTGTTGAAACGAGTAAGATTTTTTAAGAGGTGAAACGACTGTGGAAAGTCTCTTCTCATTCAAAATATTATTTTAAATCATGCTACTCAATGAATGTTATTCAATTATACAAGAGTATTTATTGAGATTTTAATGTTTCACATGAATTCTTTCATGAAATTAGTTTTCGTGTTGTGAAAAACCAATAAATTATGAATAATAGTTTTTAGTAATACGTTTTATCTTAGATATCAATGATATTGGGTTATATAACTGAGAAAATAATAAACCCTTGTGTAAAATTTGCAGCGTTTTTCAAAAAATAACAGAAATTAATGTAGTCTCACGCCAGATTTCCCGTCAATACAGTTTGAAACCAATCCTTGAACCAGTTGTCTGATAGCATCTGCAGAAGCAACAAGGAATGAAACGCTTTATGTTTCAACTTAAAATTAAAAAAAACCAACACATATGTGTTTTATTTAAGGGTAAAGGTATAGTTTCGACAAGTGGAAATCAAAACAAGATGTGCTCATGCACCAACAGTGTAACTTAGGGATCATCGTTGCCAGATTGTGGGGAAGCCTAGTATCAGAATTGAGTGAAAGCGTTGTGTGAGACAACTTTATACAATGGAGATAGTATGAGTATCTTGATTCACCCGAGATGGTTAATTCTGATTTGAAAGCAAAGTACAAAAAATAATAATCAACTAATGTAATGAATTCTGTCAGGGGTTAGATTAGTTTACTTAGGACATTGCCAGGCCAACTCAGAAGAAATAAAATTTGGGATAGTGCTCTTGAATTTCATTTTCTGATGTGTTTAGGTTCTAGGTCAGGTTATGTTACGATAATTTAGGACAGTGCCCATCCAAATCAGAAAACAAATATGTGGGTGTCATCATTGAAAACTATTGAAAAGCATACTATATCACGGTTTCAAAAGAAATAGAGCTTTATTGTCCTTATTTATTCATTCTAACATATTCCTTTCATTTAAAATCTCCGTCTCAACTTATATGGAAGAAACAGAATTCAAAAAGGCGTGATATTCTTGCGACATAGGATTTATTTTACAATCTGACAACGATGCTCCCTAAATGACACGTTTGGTGCATGCACATATTTTGTTTTGATTTTCACTTGCCGAAACTAAACGTTTACTCGTTTAAGTCATAGGAAAAATATTCGTCCCTGCTGGGCTTGAATTATGAAGATATAAAACAAATCAATTAAACGAAATGTAGTTCCCCACTGATTTTCTGTGTTTCCTAGTTCGATATTTGAAATTATTTTTGATATCTTCTCAACTCATTCATGACCCTATTGAAGCAAACATAAAATCTAATTAGGTAGATACCGTATTGAATGCAATGATATTTGCATAACGGAGGAAAACTATGTGGATAGAAGAGAAAGTAAAGTATTGGAGAATCGAGAAATTGTTTGAAAATTACCGTTCTGCCAGTGGCGTAGAATTTAGTAGGAATCGATATCTTACTCTGTCGTACCACCCTGCTAATTTCCATTTCCTCCATTTCCTCAGAATAGTTTCGGATAACTCTGACACCTTTCGACCGATTTTGCTCATTAACAGGCACATGAAAATGCTGGGTGTTTGTGCAAAACTTTTTTCGATTTTTATGTAATGGGATGCTTGGTCCGCCAATGCCCACAGCGTTTCCTAAGGCGCTCATATATAGAATAGAATAAAATAGAATAGCAATTTATTTTCTATACCATCACATCAAGAAACGGAAAGAAAACTAATCAACTAAAAAATTCACAATTTAGAAAAAAAAAACAATAGAAAAAAACCACAATTACAATGAATAATTACAACAAATGAACCTGTCATAGAGCGAAAGGCTCTCAACAAACTCCTCAACAGTATAGGGCTCAACACTCAATATAATTCCATGAACTTCTCGTTGGAATGCTTTACCATCAATTGAAATCTACACATATCTTGGGAGCATGTTGAATATTTTGATGGCCATATACGTAAAACTTTTTTCAAATAAACCTAATTTATGTGCAGGATGAAATGAACCAAACTTCTGCCTTGTATTATTTTGATTCTGATACTGAATGAAATAAGACTTGTGCTTTCGCAAGAACAATAGAATTTTGTATATATACAATCGCAGACACCCAAAATATTGTTCTGTCTAAAAATTCCCCTACAAGACTGTCTATAATCCAATTTGCATATAACCCTCATTGCCCATTCTTATATGATGAATACACTTTGCAACATTATCCCTCAATATCCTTAAAGTAAAAACTACCCAGCATAACTTTTCTGAAATATAATTAATATTCTCTTTCCACTTCATGAAACAATCTATTAATAACCCAAGGAAATCACAGTTTTTTTTCACAGTTCCAGAAAATATTCCGTAACTCTATCGTGTAAAATTTTGAGGTTATAGAGTAATACCACTCCCGTTCCTAGCCCTCTGCAGAAATGAATGTGTTCCTGTGCATAATCTTGAAATTTTTGGTCTTTACCTGATATGATATAACCTTAAAAGGACTAGACAAATTGAAATCACAATCAAATACCTAAACATCTCGCGACCATCGCTAATAACGAATGAATGTTTCGGATGCATATTGCCAATTATTGAATTCAAAGTTGCAACAACACACATCATTAGTGTCATGTTCTTAAGAATCTGAGAACGCGATCAGTTCTTAATAATGATATTACCAGTAATATTTTCATAGACATACAATAATCATAGTCATTTGTAGTTGTCTTTTAAGAATTCCATGTCATAACAGGATTTGAGTCATTAACCCTATGTCGGGTTAATACAAGGTTTATTCAATTCTAGTAGCACCTTGAATATAATCACAGTCATTTACGTGTCCTTATCAACTATGTAGATAATTAGTGCATTTACACATTTGTGATTTCCGATTTCTTCCAATTTGAAACGGCTCTAGAAATATTCAACCGATTTCAATTCTGTTTCGTTCGATTGATGACATAAGATTTGAATTATTGAGAATGAGGTCTGTCATTAAAAATTATAACACGAAACTTTAAAAAATGCCATCTAGGTTATTAGTTGAAAATATTTGAATATCGATATGGGAAAGACGAAAAAATTTTCCCAGAGTCATTCATCAAATAAGATGAAAAAAATGTTCATCCTCATTTCCTGACATCATAAAATTCTTTAGAGAATTTTCCTATAACGCTCCACTCATCCAAGTGTTAACCCTGTCCATCTCTGCTTTATTCATTTTTCTTTTTTATCTTCATAATAAGAACATAAAAAGGTAAACAAATACCCAAAGGAATGTTCACGAATGAAATAGGAAGATTTCAGAAACAACAGTGTACAAAAAGTTAACTCATACACTACACTGATTAATGATAGGCAATACAGTGTGAAGATAACGGAAAGAAGGAACTCATACCCCTGATCAATGTATTAAAAAATAAGGCAAAACAAGATGAACATACAAATATAATCAAGAAGAGATACTCTTCAGAGAATTACCCATATATTTTTCAATATTTTTTTCACTCTGACAACTGACATCCTTCAACTCCTTGTAATGGTTGCAAAGATCAAGCGTTTTAAAAATGGAGGAATGTTCAAGTTCATTGGACCATCTAAATTTAAAAATTTTTTGGATTCTTTAACGATAGGATCCTCTCGAAATTTTCCATGAAGTTGCACGTCGTTATTCTTCAACAGTTAACGAAGCTTCGATTTGATTGCATCAGTAATTCTGGGGGTATTGAGGTTATAATATAATCTCAAAATTCCAAATGGAAATAACTCAGAAACTTCCATATCAATTTGGTCCATAAACTAACTCGACCGTCGGAATTTGATATGACACTATGAATGTTTCAAGTCGCCAGTTCGTTCCGTTCAAAAGTTATCGTTCCAACAATCAGACATGCTCAATTATACGAACTGCAGCTGCGTTGAGCGTGATCAATACCTGGATGGAAGATACTCTGACATATAATTCGAATATGTGACCGTGATAGATATTTCGTTTATTTTTTAGGGCTTCCTTTTAACGCGCTTGTTCTAGGGAACAGCGCCTTATAATTTCGTCACAATGTTTGTAATTTTCGAATTTTGAGCCGAAAATAGTCTTAAACGATTGAGTTGAACTCTCTGAAGAAGAATCCGTGGTCAAATTCAATTCTGACCTCCGTATATGCTCCAACTTCCGAAGGGAAAGACTTAGCGACTTGAAATTGTTAGATTAGATTTGGAGTCCAAATATCTCGGTTAGGTTCGTTAATGGGTGAATCGGTTAGAAAGTTTCGGAAGGCCCATTTGAAATTTTGAGGTTAATTTCCCGATATCTCATGAAGTATTGACTCGATCGGATTGACGAAACTTCGTGGACAGATTTGGAACACCAACGCGCAACTTTTTAAAATTTTCGATGAAAACTTTTTTCTCTGAAAATGTTGATAAGATTTCAACGGAATTCGGCTTAGACCTAAGACTCAGTATCTAACAAAAATGTTTCAAATTTCAATTCGATCGGATATTTACCTACTTCTGGAGATATAAGGAAAAGAAATATGCCAAATTTCGTTGTTTTTGGGAATTTTAACGTTATTTCCGCAATGTCTTAAGAAGTACGAATGCAATCAGATTGAAACTCCGTAATCAGGTGGAGATTACCAACTCGCAACTAGGTGCAAAATTTCGTGTTGATCTACTTGTTAGAATTCGAACAAGCGCCTAAAAGCACCTGACCTCACGTCAGTGCTTTTGTAGATTTTTTCATCTAAGATCTCTTCAATTCTATTTCTTTTTATTGAAAAACCCTCTAAAAAAAGGAAGAAAATTGAGAGAAATCCAAATCTTGTTAATCTGCCTTGCTGTAATTTTCGAAAATGTCACTTCGACAAATGTTCTCGAAATACAAAAGAATTGATATAAAATGATTCTTGAAGTCATTATTCCTGACGAACAATGCAAACCGTTAAATAACGTACTTTTAATGTCTACATTCGACTTTTTCATCTGGACAATAAACTGAAAAGTTTGCTAATAATTTTCCTGCGATAATTTTGCATTTCGAGAACTTTCGTTAACATTTTCGCAAATCGTAGCAACGCTAATTCACTTTATGAAAAAATATTGTTGTATTTTACTTTATTTTTATTGAAAAAAATAACGAAAACGGAGAAGAGTTGGAAGAGATGTATATCTAGTGAATCTACCTTATTGTTTTTTTAGAAAATGTCTATTAGACAATATTCTCGAAATACGAAAGAATTCCAAGAAAATGTTTATGGAAATTTTCAATTTATTGTCTGTTAGGTTTCAGTACCAACCGTTAATAATTTTTAATGTTTCGATTTCATTTATTATGCAATTTTTTTTTTGAGAAACTACCCTTTACGAATAGGTTGAATCCTGCTAATCGCAAGAAAGATTTTTATTTTATTGAATTTTATTTAATATTCAGTAGTGCTTATTCAGGTATAGGTAATGAAACCTAAAAAACCGAAAAAATATTGCCGAATCATCCCAAAATGTCCTTCAATACCAGGAAATTATTTTTTTCCTTGGCCATCAAGGAATTGTACATTCAGAAGCATTCTTTTCTCCTGCATGGTGAGTGTAATATTTCAACAACCTTGTCATTGCAAATCGAAGTTTATAGTCCTCAACTCTATCACTTATTCAAGAAAGGAATTCTTCAGTTTGAAACACAACGGCTACTCTAAGGATATCTGAAGAAGTCGCATAAAAATAAATAAATTTCTTTTACCAATAACTTCAACTTCAATGACACCCAGACCATTAGTATTCCTCAAGCGATTTTCACACAGATATGCATAATTTTATAGGGTGGGCACGTCTACTGACGGAAGAGAAAATAATTATCGACAGTTTTTGCAAAACTAGCCATTATGTTCCTGCCTTCAATGCCGATGTAATGCACCGATAAAAAGCAATTTATTCTTCTCTCATTGAAATGAAATTCCAATAAAGCGAAAAACATTCTCGGGAGATGCAGTTTAACAATCGATGGACGTAGAGTGCAGACCCAACGGCCGTCTTGGCTTTTAAGGAATCGAAATATGCAACCGTCAGGCAGTGGTGGTGCATTCCTTTCCCTTTCGGAGCAGAATATGCTGAAAGTATGTCTTGGTGCTTGTGAGGAATCGCGTCGTGAGGTATAGGATGCTTGACATATATTTCGTTGGAAGTACATGGGGAGAAGACCAGATTTAAAATTATATCATCTCAGCCTTACGTGGAAATAAAAATATTTTCTTTGCCATTTTCATATCGGTTTATTCCTGGAAGATATTCAAGCTGCAAGTGATTTAAGGTTTTTGAGACACTTTTTCGGAATTCCATTAGTCGTTGAAATTTAACGAATGAGCTAGTGGTGTATGATAATATGTATATATGTGGAAATAGATGAAGGTGACTCAGATGATGGAGAATTTGAGCGTGGTATTCCACAAGATTCAGTTTTTGGTCCACTACCTTTCTTCGTTTATATATTTTACTCAACCTATGCAGGATATGAATTCTATACCTTGTTTTCTGCGCCTTGGTGCAGACAGAGCTAATATTTACCATGATGAATTACTACTCGAAGGCTGTTGTAGCAAAAGATCTAAACGAAACATCACTTTTCACTAAATCAGAAAAAAACAGGTAGAACAAAGGCAAGGGTCTTTGGGAGGAACAGAAGGAAGATTTCTTCGAAGATGTTATTTAAATTGAATGATTATATTCTCACAATCATTAGATCAGCCAATATTATGTGTGCTATTGTGGATATCTAGTTAGGATTCAGTGGTCATATTTCTTCCTGTATTCGGATACATCGACAGCTAGTTTGGGGATACAAGCCCTCCCAGACATTGCGCCACAATACAATAGGGCTTGATAGAATATATTTGTCAGGTATTTTGGTTTGGGGCCATTTTGATTATCGTGATGTTCTACACGGACCATGTTGGGATTCAGTGATCATCTTTCTTCTTGTATTCGTGTACGTTGTTAGCCAGTTCGAGGAAACATTGCCCTCGTAGGCAACAGTGCCACAATACCACAGGGCTGGATCGGAAATTATTGTAGAATATTTCAGGTAGGAATTCAGTCATCATCAGTCTTTCTGTATTTGTGTACATAATTGACAAGTTTGGGGATACTTGACCCTCACAGACATCCTATCACAACACAACAGGGTGCGATAGAATATTACTTCTAGATATTTTAGTTTCGAGCTAGTTTGATTATTTAGATGTTTCATTCTGCCCATGTGTGTATTCAGTGAACATCTTTTTTTCTGTATTTGTTAGCGAGTTTGAGGATTCTTTTCCCGCTCAGATATTCAATACCAACAATAGGCTACCATTTTCGTGCAACAAAATGTCAAATAATACTCTCTAGCTCTGTTTCCATTTCAGTATACCATATTTTTCTATATGGTGATGCTTTCACCATTCTATTCTCTTCAATATATAAAACAGGGTTGGGCGACAGTAAGGAAGGAAATAATTTTTCAATCAATATCGCTGAAACTTGTTAATTGAGTTTTACATTCCCCATGTTTTGGCGATAAAACAGAATACATGCTGCAACTCTATAGATGTGTTTTCCTTAGGTAAGCTTATTTCATGTGTTAGCTTATTAGATAGCTTCTGAGAAATGGAATATTACCGTAATGTCAGTATTTTTTTGAGCCGTGTAAATATAATTATAAAGAAAATGAATGAATAATTCCCATCGGTATGCCAAGTTTTGTTTCAACATCGATAAATAAATATTTGAAGTGGAATTACATCCAACAGATGCATGTTCATTGAAAAGAATGGGAGACGTTGCATCATTTTGCTGGCCTTCTCTATTTATCGATGAAAAATAAAACTTGTGCTCAGCATACTCATATGTTTCATTTCTTTATTTTTCTGATATCTACATGAAAAAAAAACTAAGGGTATGGGAAGAATTCATATTCCACAATCCTGCTTACAAGAAGGTGCATTGTAAGCCAAGGGATTGAGGAAAAAATTTCAATTCAATACCAAATACTGAAAAAAATAAAAAAATACAATTTTTAAAGTTTATTCCAAGTTATTGGTTGGAAAAATATGAAATATATTCCAGACAAATGCCAAACCCTGTGTACCTATGAATGACCATAGAAGGGAGAAAGAATGTTGAAATTCGGTACTCTATCTTGCTGAAAAATTATCTACCGATCTCATTTTGCAATGAAAATCTTCGAAATAAATCGAGAAAGTTATAATTATAGATCGACATCCACGTTCTCCCTGTCGTTTCTACTCTACTTTTAACGATCACTCGTAAATATAATGATTGGAATAGCATGAAAACCATTTATTATTTCAACGTTTACTGATAATGATTGAATGCAGTTCCTCCCACTGTAACAAAGAAAGTAGGTGTATCGTGGTTGGATCGTAACATAACAGTGAACATACGAGGTGCTTGAAATAAATGCGTGAGCGGTCAGTTACAACTGACAAAAATTCGAGAACAATACTGACGTTAAGCGGGGAGCTCTTGTGCGCATGCTCGTCTGAAGCAATTATTATCCGAAGAATTGAGAACTAGAGTGTAGTAATTTCCGAAATTTTTTCCGAAAATGGTCTCAAACGACCATTTTGGACTGATGACGAATCCGGTGTCAAAATCGATTCTAGCTAGCGACTTGAAACTTGCAGGAACTTTAGCAGCAACAAGATTGAAACTTGGCAGTTAGTTAGTTAACACATAATGAGAGGAAACTCATTGCAAAATTTTGTGAAGATCGTACTGTCAGTAAATTGAAAAAAATTATTCGAAAAAAATTTTTTTTTTCGGGAACTGAAGAAAATTTTGGTTATACCTTGATTTCACAGAGTGTACCAATTCTCAGTCCGACGCGTTTATAATTTCAGGAGATATATATATATATATATTCTTTTGAGAACGAGCATTACATTCTAAGATATATCACAGTGTTAGCAGAGGAAATGTAAACGGGGTACCATACTTATTTGCGTATGATACAAGAGCACAGATAAAAACCTCAGGAAAAATTCTGTCTCCCCGTATAAGTGTAGTAATTTGTTTATAGAAGATGGATGGCATCTTTTTCAATGGAAAATAATTTTTTCGTCATCTTCAATTCATTTCGACAAAATATCTTGACATAATATCTGAAACAGAAAGAGGGACAGAAAACCAAAAGGAAGCAGTAAATAATATCACCTACATTTGCTCATGACCGAGAGGGTCTTTCGATCAGGTTCAGTCCTCCAAGCGATGATTTTCAGATCCTCAGATAAACGAAGAACGCTACAGGCCCCTTTATTGGGGAATCATCTCCCATAGATCCATAATTGTTTATTTCGAACTAGAAATCTAATAAAATATCGGGAGAAAACATGTGAAATTTCGTGTTTTTTTCCTCGATGTCGTTGTTTTTTCTAGAATAACTCAGAGAATACTGACTCAATCATGATGAAACTGGGTGAATAATTAGAAAATGCTGATGAACAACTTTGTGCTGAATTTCGTGATGATCGTGTCATTTGAACATTTTGAAAAAAATTGCACGATTGGATGATGAGCTCAGATCAAGCTGTTATGTTTGTTGATTTATTGACAGATCTTCGTCCTTGTATCATGTTTGTTTATATTATCAAAATGAGGCTCTATTTTTCTCCATGAAACATTTTGCTTTTTGAAAAAGATGGTGTATTCATTGAAATTGAACTTCAAAATTGCCAGTATGGCTTAGAATGAATTCGATCAACGTTTGAATGTTTAGATAATTCTTGAAACGCCGCAGCAAGATATACAAAGTTGTTTGGTTACGAGAACCAGGTCCCAGAATTATCAGCAAGCTTAGAGAGCGTCGCAGCGCTGGGCTATGAGACGCAGTTTGGGACAAAAGTAGGTTTGCAAAAATATTCATTTTCGAGGGAATATATTTATTAGGAGCAGCAATATATTTATTAGGTGTGCCAATATATTTTTTCTACAAGACTCAATAAAATAACGAGTTGGGATTTCCAAATATATAAACGTAGAAAGCCGGGACTGAGGAGTGTAATCCAAACAGCGAAAGCAATAAAATTTGATGAACGATTCGGCGAATAGTGTGGATGGTACTCGAGCTCAGCCTCGAACAATACATTCAAATATGCATCGTTCTAGTTGAAAACCGAGTCCCGACGGAGCAGAAAGAGCGCTGCCTTGGACCATAAAACTCCCTGTGTTTAATTGCATTCGCTGTTCGCATTACACTCATCTGGACCCAGCTTAAGATCCTATATATTGAGTGATTTGATCTATGGAACAACGTTAGGAGATGGCGCGCCGGAAGCATACTTCCACTATACAGTGTTAGGTAATTTTGATTGAAATCTGAGTTTATAACAATAATCACGACGAACAACACTAAATATTCACAAATCATATGAAAATAAGTACTGGTAATTAATATCTTCGATCTTTTTCGAACAAGAATTGCTGGATTGAGGAAAACTGTGAGCGTGCTCTCGTCTCGCCCTCTCTCAAAGTTGGTCGATAGATCGAATTAATAAATATATTGTGGTTCTCCCATTTTTATATATTTAAAACTCCCAACTAGTAAATATATTGTGTTCGGAAGAATATAAATATATCGGAAGGATAAATCAATTCAACTTGTCACACAGATTTTGTATTATGGTGCAACTAATAAATATGTTACCTTTAAAATAAATATATCTGCATACACACTTGCGTCCTAAACGGCTATAGGCTAACGGTATAGCGTTGTAGGATACGTCCACGTCGGGAGTACACAAGATTCAAACAAATATCATGGGATATGTCCATAACTCCATACTCATGACTTTTCTACCAGTACTGGGACAAACTCTCGCGCTGACCAAATAGTCAAGACGAAAAACGAGAAGCCCATTCTCTATACCTCTCTCTTGCGTTCACTGAACGTACGTGATAAGGCCACTACTGCATTCGTAGTCATTAAGGCCGTTCTTTACGCGCTTGTTTTTTGGAACAGCGCGTTATCATTTCGTCACAATGTCTGTAATTTTCGAATTTTGAGCCCAAATTGGTCTCAAACAACTAGGTTCGACTCACTGATGAAGAATACGAGGTCAAAATTTATTCTGTCCGTTAGCCTAGCAGTGTGCGCTGTAACTTTCGAAAGAAAGAACCTAGAGTCTTCAAATTCTCAGTTGGTTAAGATCCTGAATATCTCGATGCGAACAAACAAACTATACTGTATTTTGAACATATTATTAGGAAAATTCAAAGAATACATATCTGGTTGGACTGAAACAGCGTCTTCGAGTATCCGGTGTCGATTAGAATAAAATTTAAATGGAATCGGAGATATGCTTTTTGAAGTATATTAATTCTCTGAATTTTTCTCTTGATTTGCTTCTCAGAAAAATCCAGAAATCTGTTTGGGCTGAAATGAAGTACTCGGCTATGAAGTGGTGGTCTAGAGATTTCAGTGAAATTCCAATGAAATATGAACATTTTCAAAAAAAAAATTCTTTTTTCAAATTTTTCTATGGAGAATCCTTTATATTGCTACTGTACATATACCAATCAAGTTTCATTCCGATCAGATAAACATTTTTCGAGTTATTGAAAAATCAAAATGCCAAATGGCTGTAGCACAAAAACCATTCGACAGATTTGGCCCATTAACCACCTTGAAGTTTCAGCCAAATAGGGTCTACAGAACAATGAGCAAAGAAATTCAAGAGTCCTCCTGCATTTTGTTTAATGGAGAGAGTTATTTTGCTCATTGTTCTGTAGACCCTATTTGGCTGAAACTTCACGGTGGCATTTTTCATTGAAGGGCGATTCGATCTATGTTTTTGGAAATATCGGGAAACTAAAATTTTGAAAGGGTATATCTGCGGAATCATTCGATAGTTTGTACTAATTCGCCAACTAGGCCTTCGTAATTGAACTCCAAACTTACTCTACAATTATCAAGCTATACTGAGCTGATTCTTCTTCTGGAAGTTATTTCGTTCACTATCAGTGGTTAGGCCGGCCGTAAACACATTAAATTAAGGAAAAATCGACATAAGGAATATATTCGTGAAGTAGGTTTTCAGTTTAATTAAGAAGGTCGAATGCTTAAATGGGTTGAATTCGCCAATTATTCTTTAGATAGTTATACCCATTCAAAATTTTGGATAGAATTGCAAATATAGCTTGAGGTTCATGCAGAATTTGGTGAGAATCATACGAAAAAAATCTGCGTTTTGCAGGGTCAATACTTGTATAGACGACCGCTTTGGCAACGCAACAAGCGCGTAAAAGCTCCTGACCTCACGTCAGTGCTTTTCTAGGTTTCTATCTTAATCATGTGAAAAATGATCACTCTTATAACTCTCATTCCTGAACGAGCAGACTGAATGAAGAAATCTGCATACATTCGAAATTCATCACTGTAAAATTTTCCGTCGGACCAGGTAAATAGCAACTAGTTCGACAGGATTAAAGTTTGTAGGTCGAACACTCCTGACACAACATAATATACGCAGTAAATATATGTATATGGCATAGCTAGAAATTAGCGTAACCGTGGCTATCCGAATGAAGCATTCGTTTCAAAACATTCTGAGGTTGTGGGTGTACAAAAGTCGATTTATATGATACTTTAACATTTCTAGGTTAACAATACCATGAGTGAAGCGTGCATGCTAATTGGCGTAATAAATATCTGCTCATTTGGCAATATGCCAGTATAATATTTGGTTGAATGATTAATCGATAGATTTCATGATTATCTATAAGGTCAAAGTTTAACTATTCGAACGTTTCCAGTTTTCGAATATAAATGTGTTCCAGACTTCAACATACCTTTCGTCTTTATATCTGAGAGACCTTATACTGCACTATGAGTTCTCAGCAATAATTCAGGGAGCCGATTCTTGAATCTTTATCAAGAATCGAAGAGTATGGCAATGGTCATGTGTTCATGTCGATTTTTTAAGATTTCTTGAGCATCTGCGAAATTTGTGAGAGTTCTATTCGCTATTTCGACTGTTTTCAAGCAAATATTCAAAAAATAAACTGAATGCAAGATATCGAGAAATTTAAAATCGGATTATAAGCATAACCTTATCACCGTTTCCTTCGACTTAGCAACGAGTGGTACGGAGTGTAGGAGATATAACATTTTATGTACGAGTGACATTCGGTCTCATGCGCAGGTCATGTCTACTTGTTGTTCATATTTAACTTAGAAAATCGACGCAAATATATAGCAATTGTCAAACTCTTCAATTTTTGATCGAAATTCAAGAATCGTCCCCAGGAAGAAAATAGTATCTTCAGGTAGAGATAGTTAATAACAAAATTGTTCGTACGTGTATGTTTCTGATCATTCCTGGTTTTGGAAAATGCCCCAAAAAACTCGTGAGAGTTAGGATATCGAATGTGTTCTGTTTTGGGTTTGTTATTGTGTACTTACGCTCCCCTTGGCGCGCTACTGTTCATTTTCTGACGCAACTGTGAAATTTGTCCGGTGCCTTCTAACTAGAAACTCTCTTTCTGGTTCACGTTTTCGCTTGAATTTTCATTAAATTCCATCATTTCAATACTCAAAATGAATTGGGGTGGTTAAAGTGGCGCAATTAAAGACTGAAGTGAACGTATTAGGCTCAAATTATCAATTCCAGTCGAACTAATTACGCCCGAATGTCACTCGACGATCGAATGTTATATCTCCTATACTCCTTACCACTCGTTCCTTAGTCGAAGGAAACGTTGATAAGGTTCTGTTTATATTTCAATTTGAAATTTCTCGATATCTCGCATTCAGTTTATTTCTTGAATATTTGTTTGAAACATATTCCAAATGGCGAATAGAACTCTCACAAATTTGGCAGATGCTCGAGAAAACTCAGAAAATCGACAGAAACATATGACGATTTTCATACCGTTAAATTCTTGATCGAGATTAAAAAATCGGATACCGGATGACAATTGAACAATGGTACTTATGATGGTCTGAGGCCGAAAGAACTATACCTGAAACATAAAAGATACTCGATATAGATATTCTATTTTTCCGACCTTGCTGATTGAGCTCTGTAAAATGAAAGTATTTGTGCCTATATCAACCTATATTTTTTCATAGGTCTTCCGATAGCCACAGAAAAATTGGAGATTCTTTTCCGGAATTGTTAACAGTTTAAGTGATATTTTTCATCGACGCTGGCCATTGAAAATTTTTCAAATTATAATATGATTTCACAACGCCCTGTTGATATTGATATTCATTGGAACATTGTTGGTGTTTCTCTTGAACGATATATCAAAAGTTGGAATGGTAAAAATATGTTCGAATAACCAAGATCTGTAAATTACCTATTTTTCAGGAACCAACTGAAAATATCCTAATTACGGAATGAAAAACTATTAACCGAAATAACTAAGTTGACTTAAATAACACATCCTATATGAACTACATTGACATTACCGACCTGAAATCAGGAACTCCCATACAACTTCAAGCCAATAAGGCATGGTCTTCACGAATATCGATATTTAGATCCAATAGACGACATTGGTTAAAGTTGCCAACCCACAAATTTCGTCCAAATTAACTATCACTGAGGAAGAGAAATTTCACAACAAATTCGACATGATAAGGTTCGCGTTATTTACAAATATCCGTTAACGGTGCCTCGGCTCCTCAAACCAGATAATTCTTTCCAAATATAGGTTTCTGTTGAGATGATCTCTGATTGGCTGGAATTGAAGTTGGGATTCCTGATCTCTTGTCAATAGTGTCAAGTTTACATAGAATATGTTCCGCGAATCAACTTGGTTGTTTCGGTTGCCATTTTTCTGTTCTGTGAATATGATATATTCGGTTGGTTCCTAAAAAAAGTTTATTACGGAATTTGATTGATGAAAAAGCAATACTCGTTTATGTCATTAAAACAACAGTTCATTTTTCATTATCCATGGCATAGAACAATCTATATTTACCTTATAATGCATAAACCATAGTATATGCTTTTATTGTTGATTGTTGTCTCTGCTATGTTCTATGGATCATAAAGTGAATGAAGATTGTTCTATGCTATGGATATTTCACCATATAACATTGAGGTGACAGGACGCTTTTTCATCAATAAAATTCTGTTATTAACTTTTTTGCAGGAACCAACCGAATATTTTATATTTTCGGAACGAAAAAAAGGCAACCGAAATAACCGAGTTCATTTGCGGAACATATCCTGTGTGAACTTGACACTATTGACAAGAGATAAGGAATTCTAACTTATTTCAATCAATCGGGGATGATCTCAACGAAAACCTATATTTGGAAGAAAAAATCTTGTTCGAGGAGCCGAGGCACCGTTTACGGATATTTATAAATAACGCGAACCTTATCATGTCGACTTTGTTCTGAAATTTTCCTTCCCCAGTGATAGTAAATTTGGACGAAACTTGTGGGTTGGCAACTTGGACCGAAATCGTCTATTACCTTACAAGCATGATGTTGAAAACATTGTGTGCTCATCTGAAAAAAAAAAAGTGACGTCAGCAAGATGAAAATACAAGGAAATATATATTCTGTGCTTTGAATTTGAATGCAAAAATGACGTCATCAATGGTACATACGATCACGGATGAGCAGATGAGCACACCATTTTTTACTCACATCGTGCTCACATCTTTGCGAACCTCAAAATGACGGATTGGTTTATGAATTTTTTTTCTCTGATAGTGGGAAATTATCCAAATTCTTGGGTTGGAATCAACCGAAGTCTCCCAATGTCCGGTTTAGATCATTCATGTTATAATCACTTGTCATAATAGGTTTGTTCGTTGTACCTACATGAACTACACTAATTACACTTACTCCACTGATTCTGTTCGGTGGGTTTTGTTGTAAACTTGCACTCTGTTCGTTAAGGAAATATTGGCAATTAGTGTGGTCACAGATTACATATGCAGTGCATAGAGTGAGGTTGTCTTCTGTGATGGTTATGCGTAAATATAGTTCATAATCATTGACATCTGTGGTTCTCTCTGGTTCCTGGTTGGACGTGTTTTGTTCTCTATCAGCGGGTTTCACAAAGCTCTGATTAACGTGATTGTTCTGATTAAGACAATTTTATGTTCTATTTCAGTTCATTTTTAGCAATACCACAGAATATCAACGCCTTGATCGGACGATCAAGCTTTGTGAAACCCACGGTAAATCAAGCTTTGTGAAACCCACGGTATGTGTGGTTATTTTTGGACGAAATTAATTTTCATCATATCGTTATTTGAAATATTTTGTCCGTGCGACTTTAGAAAAACTTCACGACAAATCTACATCACCTCGAAGTGGTAGCGAACACAAAAGAAGCATAGAATTCTGTCATCTTGGGTTTGCGTAAAATCCTCTACAAAATCATCTATTGCTGCGTTCGTTTATTGCATCCGAGAGGCGACAGATTTTTTGGTTACGTGACCACAGATCTTATGGATTTATGAGATTTTATCTGAAGTAAACGAACGACTCAGACGAAATGAGAATCACATATCATAAATATTTGATATCCTCTCATGTATGTATCAATGACTGATGTCAAATCAAAATTGTTAATCATATATTTTATTTTCTGCAGTGTTTATTTCTCAGCTCGTTGGAAATGAGTATAAATGTTACTTCATTAGAGCTGATTAGAGAAGAATATCAAATAATGTTTGACCATGATGAAGAGGTCGACGAACGAACAGTTCTGAAAAAAATACAGGGGCTTGCTGAAGAAACAGGGCCATTATTTGCAAATCTACAGTTTAAGATTCCTTAAAATGTTTCACAGTTATATGAATTCACCGATAATTGTTTAAATCATTATTTATTCAAATATAAGTAGACGAAATTCAATGATAAGTGATATCGACCTTGCCATAAATAAAAATTTGCTTCTCAGAATCTTGTCTGAGTATTATAAAGTTACTTGGCCTTTGTAAATGAGGCGAATTGTTGATTAATTATTAAGACCAGAATATTTCTGATGTTGAGCCTTTTGCCTAGGTGTAGTAACGTAAAATCATCCATCAAATATTTTTATTCTGTGAAAATTATAGAACAGATTGAACTACACTAAGTCCACTCATTCAGTTATCTGTGACTATACCGAGCTGCACCGAGAATTCATGCAAGTACCACAGATCAACCAGATAAACCACTCGCGTCATTTACTTAGGAAATCTATGACAACGCAGATATGACCCTGAATCGAGCTAATCAGAATTTTAGAAGGCGTTTGGGGTGCTTTGGGGTGCCAATCAGATTGCAGGAATAGAATTACGTCACTCTCGCCGTTTTCGGACTCGCTTGAAGAGGTTATAAACATGTAAACAAACTGAAATGAATTTTTCATCCATCCATCAATTGATGAATAATTTCGTATCTGTTCCATTTAAGAATATAATCCAAACAGTTTTTTACAACCAAATCAATTGTTTAGTCATCTTTGAGGTTCTATTTTATGATGACAGTCCTTATTATATGTTTTAATTATACAACAAGAATTGGAATCGAACTTAGGTGGACTCATTCCTAATGTTCATTTTATATAATATAAAGGAATCGCAACTGAAGTAAAAGCATTACAACCTCCATTATTCAATTAAAACGATGGGATGTCTAATAAAATTGTATATGATTGCACAAACACTAGGATTGGAATCGAACAAAGTTGGTCTATTCATAATTTGATTTTATATTGAAATGAATCTCATTTGATGTGAAACTACAAAGATTCTCTGATTAAGGTAAACGGGTTTTCCATAACATTTTTCCAAAATTTTCATTTACTCCAACTGAGTTCTTCTACAGGAGTTTAAGGTGTGACAAAACACTCGCTTTGGTGTTGGAAATTTGCTTATCAAATGGTTTCATCGAAAAATCTTAGTCTGATTTTGATTTTGTGATTCTTGAATCCCGACAAATCCGTTTTTATATTTCGATTTTAGATATTCCAAAATCAAGTATTCAATTTGACAGCTGTTTCGAGGAAGAAGAAAGTGTGGTTATGTCTGCTATATTTCTCAAGGTCGGAGAGACGCGATTCCCGCAAACGATGAAGTGATTTGTCTTGTTGGTCTGTGCAAGTACATTGAACAAACCTTATGACTCTCGAACATGGCGGGTATTGCAAATCATTCGCTTCTATTGAAAACCGTATGATACCCAGTATGCTACATTTTAATTTCAGTCGAATATTTCTGCAAGGTATATCAAACCTAGTAACAGAATGGAGTGGAATCGTCCAATGCTATGTCAGTATACTAGTCAACGAACGTGTAGAAGCTCGAGAAAAGGTAGACCAATGTATAAACAAGCAGTATACCAGTTTTATGAGGAATCACTTTCGTACAAAGAAAAGCTATTGTACTCAGATATCCAAATCATCTTCAATTCAGCAGCGTTCTTATGATGAACAAAAAGCTTAAACGCAGAATTCACAATTCAAGGAATAAAAGGCTACACGTTTCCACTTAGTATGCATTCGATTAAACTGACATCCTCTCACTTGAGAAGGTATTCCATTCATAGTTGTGAAACCTGAATCTTTGAGCAACATCCTTTTCTAGTGTTAGCTCTCGTATGTATCTTGACCTCACAGTCTGTTTCACCGTGGAATTTGTAAACGAGAATCCAATATTGAATTTCACTGAATTCCTTTCTCTTAGAGAGAATAATTAAAAAATGCCTCGGCACGAGCAGGCAGGCAACTCCCAGTCGGCCAATAAACCGTGGATTGGAGAATAATTGGTCGTAGAGGTTCGTTTATTTATAATTGAAATGTGACTTGCAAAAATGTTCATCTTCATTCCATAATTTATTGTGTAATTAATGTTTCATTATAATGAAATACTATATAGGGTATGTATACTGATATTAAAAGATCGTGAATATTCTTTAATTTCTGTTGTGTAAGAGTACTTGATATCAAGAAGATATGCGCAATACTGATGAGGTGATTTAAAATGAGTTCGAAACAATTAATTTCACGTCAATTTAAAAAAGTTCAAAGGGAAGAAATTGATATTCGCCACAAGTGAGGAATACTATCGTAGTGATAGTGATATCTTATTACCTGAAAAATTTAAAAAGCAATATTAGACCATCTGCTCAAGGTTCTTGAAATGACTGTCGTCAATGCATATTCAGAAATGGTATTGTAAGCAGATGGAAAAATTTTTTCACTGCAAATAATTGAAAAAAATTGTCAGAATGCGCAATGTTGCCACTTTTTATATTCAAGAATTTTCGAGAAAATAAAAACTGAAATGCAGATAAGAATGGAAAAAAAATAACGTTGCACATTCTTATTGATGAATTTCAAAAAATAATCACTGAAGCCTGCAGAACAACATCCCGTTTTCTCCCAAAATTTCATGCATTTCCGATATTTCTCGAGTTAGTGGCAACGTTAAATTAGGCTGACAGTCAGAAGGTAGGTTCAATGAAACTTGCACGTGGCTGTGTTGCCAAGCCGTAACCCACCAACACGTGGTAATGTTTGCTCTTAAGCCTACAGAGCTTAACGAATCCAGCCGAATGATATCGAGAATTGCCGATTTAGCATGATTCCGGCACTGCTCAGATCTGTGCGCCGACCACGCAGCGCAGGGCCGTGCAACGTTCAACTGACCTGATGGACGAACCTAGGACCTAGTATCCTAGTACAGTTAATTCTGTTTCAAACTTTCATCTTTCAGCACAGGCCACAGAGCTTTCGCTGTCGACCACGAAGCGCACGAACTCGCATCGCCACAGACCTAATGGACAGTCAGCCTGAAAGCGGACATAAGTTACCGACATGTTGTATGAAAACTAGTGAAATCAGAGTTTTTTTTTTATCTTCCGTGTTGGACCCTACAGTATTTTCAAGAATTCCAAAAAATATACAAACTAGCAAGGAAACTGCAACACCCAGTAGGAATTGTTTAAATTCAAATATTTTTTTGGTGAAACATAGAAAGTATAGCAAGGAGTAAATGATTAGAATTTGAAGAAAAAAATCGTGAAGATTATTTCATGTGAACATTTTTTGTTACTTAAATATTGTAGTCGTTTTTCGCAACTTTGTAACAAACCTGCCTTTCGGGGAGATCCAAAGTCGATGTTTAGTTGTTGTTAAAATGCCGAGAGCAACGTAGTTTAATCAATGAATAGGGCTCTTGCATGAATTTTTTATCATTGGAATCAAATATTCTAGCCGTAGGACTACTGAAAAACTTTAACCACCGTCCAAAATTTCAATTTTCAGCGAGAAAATAATCTTTTAAATTTGGCTCCACATATCGACTGTTTAAACGGACGAAACTTCGCGGCTTCCGTAAAGTACCGGGATATATTCACTCTCTCCCTCCTCTCGAGTACTTTTCTCTCTGGCAAGCCAATAGACAGTGTCGGCTGTATCGATCGGTGGAATCAAAGGAAATGAAGAGGCCAACACTCTAGCCAGAAAGGGAGCACAAACGCTACCTACTGGCCCAGAACCTTTCTGTGGTATAGGCAAATGTACCTATAAGAAAGAGTTTTTGGAGGAGAAAATGAAAGAGGGGCACTCTGGAGGAATTCTCCAGGAATGGAGCACTCTAAAAAGTTCCTTCGGAACTTTGAAATTGCTAGATCCAAAAATCATCTGGATCTCAGTAAGAATAAGTTACGCCTCCTCACTGGTTTCCTCACAGGACACTGTCGCCTAAGGAAGCACATGATGTGAATGGGCTTATCAGAAACTGACGAGTGCAGATTTTGTGTGGAGGAGGAAACCCCTGTAAACCTGATCACAGAATGCCTCGCCATTGTGAGCCTGCGCAAAAGATACCTTGGACAGGAGCATTATAGGAGGAATGAGAACTTAGCCTCCTTGAAGCCCTCACATATATTAGAATTCATCAGAGCTCTAGAGCTGGAGGGCGAGCTGTAGGTTGCGAAAACAGCTCTGACAAGGGGGCACAATAGACCTTAAGGTCGAAGTGGAACGTAACCCCTTACCAACTATAACTATCGATCGGTGAATCTTGTCATATCGAGTGACGTAGAACGCGAACTGACGCGTTTCTCTCGCTTCGACCTTGAGTTCCGATTTGACCATTTTTAATACCGAATTATTCAAAATTCGCGAGTTGTTGGATTGTGTGATAGCATACATTATGATTTTGTATCGATATAGAATGAGAAAAATATAAAAATATGATAATTCGTGTTACATGCGAATCACCAACAGAAAAACAGTACCTGAAACCCACCAAGACTCCGAACGGAAACGAAATGAAATCTAGATATTATGAAAACAAAATGAAATTTGAGGTAATTGGCCGATGAAGACACAGCTTTCTGTTATGACATAGCCTCTGAGTTTTGCTCAAATTTTAAGCTGAGGATGGCGTTGATCCAAAATATGTAGTCACATCGACAACAATATTTGGAGTATACTGAGTGAGGAATAAGAGTTCTATTTCATTAAACCTATTGATTAACCACTTCACAATGGACTTCCGTTAAACAATATATCTATTAACTTACTTACATCTTCGAATATCGCCGATCCTGGCGCAATATCCAAAATAATCCAAAACCCCCCATTCTTCCAAAGCATTCCTTTATGTTCTTCTGGGTTTCGGAGACTTAACAAATCAGAAAATCTCTATTTTATTTTTATATTGAAGCGCCTTGGAGCTCAGTATTTACATATCTCATTTAATTCTTAGACGTCCCATATAGACACAAAATTTCAACAGCATGTGGCAAAAGGTTTCTGAGATATCGAAGTTTTTGATAATTATATATTAAAAATTTCATAGATATATGACCCTCACAAAATTGATTATTGTTATCTTGAGGAATATGCTATATCTCAAAAAATTGATTTATTTCTTCGTTCCATAAAATATAATATGAATCTATAGTATATTATCTTTCATCAGTGATTCATGTATTTTTCACATCATAGGATTGTTTCTTTTCTCTCTTATTTTCATCTTGGAGGGTTCTGGTTCGATAAAATTCGCCATTTTGAGTTTTGTGTCGGACCTTCTTCTAGGAAGTGTTGTTGTCGTCGTTTTCTTGGAAACTTTGATCTTACTTTTTTCTACTTTAACAAGTGTGTAGTCCTCAACATCCAGAGCTTCCGTGACAACGTTATTGATAAGCTGATTGGCTATGTGAGGGACACAGAGTCCCGTGTCTCCCCCAAGAGCACTTTTGGAGAAAGCAGAAGACATATATCTTTCCTGTTCAGAAGATCTGGGCTCAAGCATTGTATCTGAATAAGCCGATCTTCCACTAAGTTGACTTAATTTGGCACTGAGTTTTGAACTGAGTTTTCCACTGTTATCACTGAATCTCTCGAAAGGAACTTCTTCCGAAATTGAGGTATTCAAATCTTCATCGGACGACGTGCTTATGATGTCCTCCAGATAATCCGTAATGGACAGTACATCTTGAGAAGAGCTCGTAGGTGAAATACTTTGTCGTTGCGGAGTATAAATTTCCTTGAAATTAGTTGAGGACTTTTTCTCTTCGAGTACTACCTCTTCATCTTCTTTTCCTTTGTCTTCAAAAAGATAATCTGACTCTCTTTCATAAGTGACAGGTACTCTATAGGCCGCCCAGCTGTCTGCTTGTGAGGGTTCACACGGTTCATCTGGCTTCCAGCTGTCTTCACCCATATCGCTGTGAGAAACGTTATGAAAACAGTAGTTTATTTGGATCGCTTTCTTCATGGCTTCCATTGCACATTTCACAACGAATTTGTGTGCCTGATTTGTTAGATTGTTAGACTGAATCACATCCATAACGTTACTTATGAGGTCCTTACAAAATTCCATCACAATCATGTCTCCTTCTTCCTCTTCGTAGAATTTTTGAAGTTTTGCTTCCGTAAGTGCCTCATTGAGACTACCAACGCTTCCTGTTGTAACACTCATTTTCAGGGAATTAAAAAGTGAAACAAGGACAACTGACAGCTTTCAAATATTAATGGAATCATCGACAACTTAATTTTTCCAATATCGAAAAAAGTACCTCTTTGTGTTCGGCCTTGATAGACGACTTCGGTCTAAGTTGCCAACCCACAAATTTCGTCCAAATTAACAATTACTGGGGAAGATTATTTCAGAACAAATTCGGCATGATAAGGTTCGCGTTATTCATAATTATCCGTAAGAGATGCCTCGGCTCCTCGAACAAGATCATTCCTTTCAAATATAGGTTTTTGTTAAGATCATCTCTGATTGGCTGAAATTCAAGTTGGGATTCCTGATTTCATGTTAATAGTATCAAGTTTATAAATGATATGTTCCGCAAATAAACTCGGTTATTTCGGTTGCCGGTTTTCCGTTCCGTGAATATGAAGTATTCGATTGGTTTCTGAAAAAAGGTTAATTGCATGATGTAAGCAAAACATGGTATGCTCATCTGCTCATCTGTGATTGTACGTACAAATGATGACGTCACTTTTTTCATTAAAATTCAAAGCACGTATATATTTTTCCTTGCATTTTCAATTAGCTAACGTCTCTTTTTTTCAGATGAGCACACTACAAGCGATTTCAAGCGATGCACCAAAAGCTCCAGTTATAGTTACGGTTATCCAAATTGACAGATTATCCTCTGCCTATATGTCAGTTTGGATAACCGTAACTATAACCAGAGCTTTTGGTTCATCGCTTGAAATTGATTCATGTTTTGCTTACATCATGGTTTATTTCGGAATTTGAATGATGAAAAAGCATTCTTTCTGTCACCAGAACGACAGAAAATGTTCTATGGTAACATATCCATGGCATAGAATAATCGATGATGTTTTACTTAAGGGGCCTTTTCCTTTTCTGCGAGGGAGATTCGGGGATTTGGGTAATTGGATATTCACCCTATTGGTCCAGAGATTCACCTTATTGGCTGCCGACGATCACGTTATCGTATTCGGCCAATAGGGAAGAATCTCCGATTACCCAAATACCCGAATCTCCCTTGCACAAAAGAAAGCTTCACATCATGGCACAATCCATGATGTGAAAAATATGGTGCGCTCATCTGAAAAATGAGTGACGTCAGCTAGCAGAAAATACAAGGAGTTATATATTCTGTGCTTCGAATTTGCATGTTAATTCAAACACAGAATATACAACTCTTTGTATTTTCTGCTTGCTGACGTTACTCATTTTTCAGATGGGCACACCATGTTTTTTACATCATGGCACAATCTAAATTCACCTTATGATCTATAGACCATACTTTAAAATTAATTTAAATTGAATCTTAATTTCATCATTGTTGATTTTTGTCTCATCTATGATCTATGGATCATAAAGTCAATAAAGATTGTTCTATGCTATAGATATGTCACCATAGAACATTGACTGTCTTTCTGGTGACAGAAAGAAAGTTTTCTCATCAATCGAATTCCGTGAGTTAAGGGGCCTTTTGTGCGAGGGAGATTCGGGTATTTGGGGAATCGGAGATTCACCCTATTGGCCAAGAGATTCACGCTATTGGCTGACGATGATCACGTGGTCGTCGTCGGCCAATAGGGAAGAATCTCCGATTCCCCGAATACTCGAATATCCTTCGCACAAAAGGTAGCTTAACCTTTTCTTCAGGAACCAACCGAATATTTCATATTAACGGAACGGAAAACCGGCAACCGATTTTCCGATGTTTACATCTTACAACATACTATATTGTCCTCGAATTAATTACATCTTCGATGATGAAATCAAAAATGATATCAACTTGGCATATGTTATGGAAGTTGTTGAAGAAACGCCAACACACAAAATTCAAAACAATGATAATACTATAGACATGGTTGTTCATCTTCTGTCTCTTGATTTAGAATTATCAATGGCATCTATTCCATAGTTCATCTCAAATCCTTACTGTCTGTCATAAAATGGATTCCGAATTAATTTGAGCGACATGAACCTACCAGGGACCCTATTCTTGAACGGGTGGTAGGAACGTTCTCTATCGTTCCATCAAAAATGCACCGCGTTTCCTTGACAACAGCGTTGGCCTTTTTTCTCCCATCCTCGATTCAAGAATAGGGACCCTGGAAGGTTGTCGAATAGTGCATGTTCATAGAAGAATAATGCCATCAATTGCAGAACTTCTTTCTTTGGCTAATGAAATGCTATAAAGAATCACTTCCAAATAAATAGACCAATTGTGGGAACAATTTGACAATTATATGTTTCTTATGTCATTCAATGGACGATCATTAAACAAATAGTAGAGAATTAATTAATACATCTAGCAAATAACTCTCCTCAGTAGAGAATTGAAGAATACATTTGGCGAATAACTGTCCGAAGCAAATACGAATTCGAATATATAATGATTATTATTGTATTGATCACGGAAGTCGTAGGAATCATAAATGGATACTCAGAGATACAACTCGTATATTGTCGTTCGATGATAAACAGAAATAGCAGAATTATGGTCTCGTGAATGATCTGAAGAATGAGTTCTAGGCAGTTCGTTTACGAGCACCTCGTTTGGGTGATGAGGTGATTTTATATTATAATAATTGTTCGATTCTATTGGAGAATGTGATTTTACTAGCAACGGAATAACCAGTTACTAAACAAAGCTCCTTCAGATTCAATACCATAATTGTTGAATTGTTGGGGGCCTTACAAGAAATATGAATATTCACTAAATAAATAATGAGTGAATAATATGATTTTTTTGAATGTCTTAGTCCAAAGATGTAAGAATAACGCGATAATTGGTTCATTTATGACTATTTCATTCATTTTGGCTTCTCAGAGTGTAGCTGGAATATTTATTTGAATAGAACTGCGAGAAACAAGGCGAGGAAGTAGATACTAACAAAAAACATTTGGAAGAAAGAGCTCAAGCACGTTTGAGATGATTTTTTAAATGAGAATGCGAACAATAGAGGAACAAGAAAATTGAAAAGAGAAATGAATGTGGAATTCAGTCAATCTAAATGAACAGAACATTCTTTACTGAGGACTGAGGTAAGGACTGAACCAAAGTATCAAATATTGGTGTCAGAGCTGAGTTGTGTCATGTTTTGGCTTCACTCACACGTGCCACATTACAACCACAAAACTGTATATCGACCACTTGCCAACCACAACGGTGCGACAACTTTGCCGTCAGGAAGTGGCACATGTCTGAGTGCGAGTATCCATGCCACGAAACAGTTTCACGATGGATTTCGAAGAGGAAACAGTGGAGGCACTGCTGTTGATTCTGCTCCAACAGAAAGTGGAATCAATATGCTATGTGTGCGACAAGGAACGAACTATGTGGCTTTTGCACTCACTTTCCTGGGATTGATATCTACGACACTTTTGTGGTTGTTATCGACGACGCGTTTTGTTTGTGGTCGAAATGGACTGTGGAATGTCGGCCGTGTGAGTGATGTGATGCGTTTCCTTTCTAATTCGCTAAATTACGACCGGCTCGTGGGACGTGTGAATTAGCCCTTAAGTCGGGTCCAGATGGGTGTAATGCGAACTGCGAATGCCATAAATCACAGAGACTTTTATGGTTCTAGTCAGCGTTCTCTCTGCTCCATCAGGACTCGGTTTTTAACTCGAATGATGCATTTGAATCATGATACAAATACATGGTATGCTACTAACTTTCCTTATTTTCGTCAGCTTTGCGCATCTCGAAATGAGTTAGTCATACTAGAGACCACGATTGGCACAATACAAATACCCGGTATACTATTGGACTTAGGAAGAAAGATGGAGAATGATCTTACTCACACAACATGACGTATTGTTCGATACGAGAAGGCATTTACTTAGGAAATGTGCGAGTGAAATCATTCTCTATCTCTCTTCCCATGCGCAATAGCATACCATGTATTTATATCATGCATTTGAATGTATTATTCGAGGTTGAGGTCGTGTGCCGTCCAAACTATTCACCGAATCGTTTATCAAATTTTATTGTATTAGCTGTTCGGATTACACCCGTCTGGACCCGGCTTTAGACTCTTAACGATTCTGAACATGACCAGTTGTGATGGTTATTTAATGGCAAAATTTAAGCATGTAATGGTCTTCCAAAGAACTCAATTCTTTCGAAAACATTGGTCGCAATTTCAGCCACAAACTATACCAGAGCCGTATAGCACAGCTTAGTAAACTTACCTCTAAATTTCAGCGAATGCGCGTGGAATATGGCGTATTTTACATGTAGACGACATTAAGCCGGTTCCAGGTGAGTGTAATGCGAACAGCGAATCACAGGTTTTATGGTCCGATGTAGCGTTCTTTCTGCTCCGTCAGGACTCGGTTTCTTCGGCATTTGAATGTATTATTCGAGGCTGAGCTCGAGTGCCTTACACACCATTCGCCGAATCGTTTGCAAAATTTTATTGCATTCGCTGTTCGGATTACACTTATCTGGACCCGGCTTTAAGTTCCATAAAAACGGTTCCAGTAGTGACAAAGTATCGACACTATGTGAAAGTTGTTTCTGCAAGCGCTTGAAAACTAAATGAAAACAAAACATATTCTTGGAATTAAACCTTCATTATTATATTCTGGTGCATAATTTTATGGCGTTAATTTTTCAAACCTGATTTCCGGCATATTTCTGCCGCTGCTAAGGCCACACAATGCATTCGAAAAGTCTAATTTTTCACAATTTTTTCCAGTAAATGCATATTGCTTCAGTGATGAATTGAATATTGGCTTCCAATGCTTCGAGAGTTGCTTGTTTGTCGTAAAACAATGAATCAACATAATTGATCTAGAAACCTTAATTCACACGAACGAGGGGGCCAGCTCACTTAGGAAAATGAAGTTTTCACCAAACTGTGTGGCAAGTCAAGCCGTTGGAACGGAATGTCGTCAATGTTTAGATGATTAATTTCTGGAAACACAAAATAAGACAGCATTGGCCGATAGGACTCGCTGTTCAATGTAACTGCAGAATTGGGTCTGATGATGTCGCCAGCGCATAAACTGCCATGAACAGTTAATTTTAATGTATGTTATGGTAAACTAAGTGCGAGAAAGATCAATAACTACACGATTCTAGGACCGCGTTTTGGACACGAAATTTTAGTGAGTAATAGTAGAAAAGTATCGACACCTAATATATTCTATGCGTCTTGAATCATAGGCACCAACCATCGGAACATCTTATGCAGAAGAAAAATCACCCATTATAGTTTACGTGTTTTACGTATTCTGTTTCCTGAGTGGTACCAAATATGTACTCGTAAACGTACCGGAATTCTTGTTGCTCTCATTGTAGCCGTGGGATAGGAAAACAGAACCACGGAATCCTGGTTTCAATTACCATCGTAATTCCCACATAAAATTTTATTGATTGCTCGTCTTGCTATACGTACAAGACATTGCGTATTGTCTGAAAAACTAACATGTTTCAGGCTCCTCTCAAGGAGGACTGTATAAATAGGGTTTATAGTCATTCGAAAACGTTCCGTAGTACATTGATTCCTGAGATAAAAACTCGAAAGCAGTCTTGATCAATCGTAATTTGAATTGAAAAAAAATCGGATTTCAAGTTGGTGCAACTATAGATACTAAATATACTTTTTCATATTTGAGAGAAGTGGAATTGATAATTGATTAACATGAAATATGTGGATTTACTTTTATTCGAAGACTCACTGACGAGTAAAAGAAATTAGTTCATAGCAAAGCGAATTCAAATATTGGTGAAAAGTGTCCTCAGGAATGCTCATAATATTTTAGGAAACCGATAAATAAAAGTGATATTTTTCTCTGAGCTTAATTGGGCGTCCTGTATAATGGAGGTATTGAAAGCCTCTTTCTGAATTTCGTTCTGTTAATTTTTGCGCGCTTGTTCTGGGGAACAGAGTCCTATGATTTTGTTCAAATGTCTGTAATATTCGATTTATTTCCCGACAATGGCCGCAAACGACTAGGTTGGACTGATGATGACTCTGGTGTCAAAATTGCTTCTGTTTGACCGGCCAGACGGTATCGGAGTTGGTTATTTGAATTTCTGATGTTCTTTCGCTTATATTTGATTGAAACTTAGCATTTGGTTGAAGTATAATATCGCACAGCTTTCAACTATCTGAATTCGGTCAAGATCGTACCGTCAGTAAATTGACAAAAATTTTCGCAAACAACCTATTATATTCGAAAAAAAAATTGCTCAGACCTTTAGCTTCATATTCAACATTCGTGCTCCAAATTTCAGGTTGAAACGATTATATTTTAAGAGATATTCGAAAAAAATAGGTCGGAATTCCTTGGTATCGTTGTTTTTTTCAAAATAACTCGAAAAATTATATTTCAATCAGAGTGAAATTTAGTAACTAGTTCAAAAATGCGGATGAACAACATTGTCTGAAATTTCGTGATGATCGTGTTATCAGAACATTTTGAAAAAAAACACTTTGAAATTTTTTTTTCAAATTCAATATTCTGGGATCTTCTGATCTTATTATCGTCATGAAACTCTGCACGAAATATTGGGGTAAGACAATTTTAACGGGTATTTCTGCGAAATCATTGGGTGGATTCCACCCATTCACCAATTCGGCTCTGAAATCATATGCTCAATTTCGCGTGGATTAAGTCACTTGAAACATTTGAAAAAATCTGACGTGAAGTGACTGCATTTGATATCTGTAGAATACACGGAAAAAACAAAAATGAGAAAACGTTATTACTTCCATAAGTTATGCTCTACTTCTTGAACTCCTTCTGCAATAATGATTGACGTTCCACTTTGTTCTTGTGTTCTGATATACGAATCATTATAAACCTCTTTCTTCTTCGCCTTGATGTATTTCGGATAGTTTATAGCGGATACTATTGACATTTCCACTCATAAATGCATGCATACTGAAATAATAGTATATTATTCTACGAACATATAAATGACTGCTGTAATTCACGAGGGTAAAGTTTGCGACACGAGCCGCAGGCGAGTGTCACAAATCACTCAAGTGAATAAGAGTTGAATAATAAGTTGAAAAATATACTTTGTCCACGGCTCTATTGGTAAAATTGGAATAATTCTGCATTTTGAATAATCTGCAGAAGGGTTGTCAGAATGCTTCAGGCTTCATTCTCTGTGATTGCAAGCATAGGAGAAACGTCAAAATGTTCACTTCTACGCATGTATAATATTCATTATACACACCTATTATCCACGACTTGATTAATGATTGACATTTTGCTTCATTACGAGCTATCGAAATATATATCTATTTTGATCGCTCTTGTCGAGGGAAAATGACATTCATCAATCAAGCCTGTGTATAATAGGGGTGTAAAATGAATTTTATACACTCATGCGAGATCAAGTGAAAGTTTTGACATATCAGTAAGTTTTAAAATTTCCAGCAATCACAGAAAATGAAGTTGATGATTCTGACACCTCTAGGTTGTTGCAGATACAGAATTAATCCTACTTTGCTATAATGAAGGCGCGGACAATGTATAGTATTTAACCCGGATATATTTGCTATTATTTACTCGGGTGATTTGCGACTCGGCTCCTGTTGCAAACTTCACCCTCGTGAATAAAAGCTGGCATTGTATGCTCATTAAATGCTATACTATGATTGATTGTGAAAATACACGCTCGCGATGTTTCTCGAGTACATATTGTAGAGAATTTAGGACGATGTTGCTAGCGTCATAATTACAATTTGCTATAAATTTTTAATTCTTCCAAGTTATTCGTTTCAGAGATAGAACGCGTCAAAACTGAATTCCTATTTTATTTTTCGGCTTGTTCAAGGGAGTACGAAAGTAATCACTCCGACCAAAGTAACGAATTCCATCTAATCTGAATTTCTGGAAATATTAGGAAAATAAATTTTGATTGGGCCTATATATCCTCGGAATCATTGGGTGGATTTTATCCATTAATCAATTCGGTCTTCATGGTTAGGGACCAAACCTTCTCCACAAATATCAAGCTTCTAAGTCGTTTCTTTCGGATGATATTGTGTACGGTAGTGCTCACGGTCAATCGCAGTAAACAAAATAACTTCTGAAAGAAACAACTAAGAATCTCGATATCTGAAGAGTATGTTTGGGCCTTAATGACGAAGCTCTTATTTGTGAATGGATGATATCTACCCCATAATCCCGTAGCCATATATATTCTTAGAAAATAAAGATATGATGGTATTGAGACTAGATACACGAATGAAAAATGTCTGCCCGAAGGTTCGTGCAGAATTTCGTTAGGATGACATAAGTAGAAGATCACAGAATATAGAACATTTACCAAGGTATATAAAGATTAGATAGTTATATTTGGGTTATTCCTGAAATAACAACTATACCTACCGATCGAGAAAACAGGAAATTTGACATATTTTTTTCCAATATCTCCGAAAATCATGATCGGATCGAATTGAAATTTGGTACACTATTGTAAAATAAATATTTCAAGGTCTGTGCAAGTTTTGTCGAATCTGATAAATAGTTTCCGAGAAGAAGATTTTCAAACAAAATTTCGAGGAAAAAACTTTTTTGCGCGCATGTTCTCGGGAAACAGCATGCTATCTTTTTATCCAAATGTCTGTTATTTTCAATGATTGAGCTGAAAATGGCCACGACGACTAGGGTTGACTCACTGATGACGAATCCAGTGTCAAAATCGATTCTGTCCGAACGAAGCCAGCTAGCCACTTGAAACTTGTAGGGTACCTCGCGCATCGAAGTGCCTCTGTTGATTTCGTTAATGGGCCAAATCGACCAAATAATTTCGGAGTTATAGCCGTTTGAAATTTTGAGGTTATTTCCCTTATATTTCAGAAACTGCTGGAGCGATTAGATTGAAATTTGTTGAAGCATAACGACGCGCACTTCAGATAAAAATTTCGTTGAAATCATATAGTCACTCAATTAAAAAGAAAATTTGAAATTTTTTTCGGAGAATTTTTTTTTTAAATATCGTTCATATTCAAGAACAATTTCAGATATGACTTGAACTTCATATTTCACAGCAGTATACCAAATTTCAATTGGATACGGCTATTAGTTTCGGAGATATTGGAAAATTATATGTAGAATTTCGTGCTTTTCTTCTCGATATGTTTTTTTTTCGGTATAACTCAAGAAATACTGATTCCATCGGGATGAAACTTTGCAGCTAGTTCAAAGATGCTGAAGGAAAACATTGTGCAGAATTTCGTGATGATCGTGTCATTGAAATAATTTGAAAAAAATTTAGAAATTTTGTTTCTCAAATATTCAATATTCTGTGATCTTCTCCTCATATTTAATTATTTATTTATTCATTTATTTATTTACACAGGAACACAAACAGGAGAAAGTCCCACAGATAGTGTTCACTAAATTACAAATAAATCCTCAATCAATTACATTAATTCCACCATGAACTAAACAAGACAAAAATAAATTACAGAAGATACAACAATAAAATTCACACACTATCAACCCGGAGAAATTGAAAACAAAAGTCGACGTTTCAGACTTTTTTTGAAAGTCATCAGCGAACAGGAAAAGTAATCAACGTTTGGACCGAGGGCGTTTGAAGTCGTCATCATTCTGACGAGTGGGGAATTTGCGGTGTAGTTTTTTCTCCTCAGGGGGACTTGAAACATATCATGAGACCTGAGTCTTACATCGGGAACTTTGAAGCGAATCTCCTCCAAAATGCCAGGAGCAACTATCAAACCATTTATAAGCTTGAACATGAATGAAGCATCATTTATAAAACTTATGTCGACTAGCCTAGGAAGCTGGAAAATCCTACGAGCATAAGTGTACTCATGATTTACAATTCCGATTCTATTCCTGTAGGACAAAAACCGAAAGAACTTATTCTGAACGGACTCTAGACGTGGAGTATAACAGTCGTATGTCGGGTTCCATATGATCGATGCGAAGTTCCATCGATTGAACACAAATGCATGGTAAAGTGTCAAGTAAGTCTCATTCTTTTAGAAAGATCTTCCGTGCCTTAGCACAAAACCAAGCATTCTGGAGCAGGATGTGACGACCTCATTAATGTGAGCATCGAACAGCAACTTGGAGTCGAGCGTTATCCCCAGATCCCTGACAACACTAGATTCCTTAAATCGATGGTTATCCAGCGTGAACTGAAAAGAGATTTTATTGGTGTTCCTAATATACAAAACTTTCAAGCATTTATCGAGATGAAGGAACAAGCAATTATCCTTACAATATTGGGCCAATCTATCCAGATCACTTTGGAGATTCAAACAGTCAATAAGGGACCGAATCATCATGAGTAACTTCACATCTTCGGCAAAAAGTAGAAACCTACAATACCTAAAGCACCTCCCAATGTTGTTGACATAAATAAAAAATGGTTAAGGTCCGAGATGAGAACCTTGCGGAACCCCAGAGGTACTGTGACATTTCCTGGTTTTCCAGCCATCGATCGAAACGTATTGAGAATTGAGACCTACCCACGAGATAACACATCAGCCATATTATCCTCATTCAATTCTGGATGAAACTTCACACTGTGATTTTTCGATAAACTACTGGATTTTAATTTGATCCAATCTGTTTTTCTGGAAATATTGGGAAAAAACGAGTTTTTCGTTGAACAAGCGCGTAAAAATGCGATATCCCTTCAAGGAATTCTCGTTTCCATGTAAATCGGTGTCAAACTTAAAAACCCTGTAAAGCTAGTATGCTAAACAGGAGAAGAGATGATAAATGTTGTTATCAGGGATGACTGTTATCTTCCACCATCTTAATATCTTCACGATAGTTTAAACGGTTTTCTAATTCGCAGTCTACCATTGATATCCGGCACTTTATTATAGATGTGATGTTACCTGCCTATCTCCTCGTATGATTATAACTCACCGGGATTTCAACACAAGAATCGGCTTCCTCAAAGCATTAATAACTTCCCAGTTCTTTGCCCCGGTCTTCTACACCTCGTTGAACTAGATTATGGGTTTCTCATAATGAATTGATCCGTGATGATTATTATTTCGAATAACAGGAAAGAGGTTTACGCTACTTCTAGACAAATATGTTATTTATTATGATCGATATGGAACGAGTTTTTTCGCACATTTATGCATTGGCGTTCCATCATTGATTTTACAGTCACCGGAACATATGCGATTTTATTGAAACTTTGGTTTCTTGAGTGTGAACCACTGTTCTATCGATCAAGAACATTTTAGGTCCTCTAGTTCGCCGCTTATATCAAAAAGTACCAACGACATTGATATTTCTAACTGTCTATACAGTGAATTATTGGTTTGTTGGATTCACTATAACACCTTTTTTTGTGGAGGAATAATCGATAAAGGGTGAGCGACTGTTGATGGTACTCTAGAATTAAGGATAGGTAGGATATTTGCTGAGCTGAGCTGGTGTCTTACCGCTCACATAAAGATGTACTAAAATATTTGGCAGTTCAAATCAAACCCCATTCGTATTATTACTTTCTTCGATTCGCTGTAGCCTCTTGTTTATTTTCGTATCAACTTCCCAATCCCTATTTGTAGCTCTTTTCGAGCAATTGATAGATTTATCTTTTTGTGTGAGAACTATAGCCTTCAGGTATTAATAACTAATATCTGATGTAATCACTTCTCATGAAATATGCGTCGCAAATCATTCAGGCTTGTTTATATTCTAAGGCATTTGCGACTCATATGAAAACAATTGTCGAATTATCATAATTTATCTGTTCTGATATTTCATGGATACCTAATACAAAATGTACCTCAATAATATTCCAAATACCATGAAAACTTGCTTCTATGTTTGTTCGGAATCCTTACAGTTTAGGTATAGGAAATAGTTATATACTCTTTGACAAAAAATTTTATACTCTATCAATTCATCTTAGGACACTCTGTATTGCTTCAGTATGTCTCGGAGAAGCCTCAGATTTTGGATAATTCTCTATGATTCGAAAGGCATTTGGTTATGCGTGAATAATGCACAGGATATTGGTAATTCATAAACGAAGTTTCAGCTAGGTTCTCGAAAACCGCTTGAGATAAGGTTGAGGTAGTCGATACAGAAATATCCAAGCTAAGGAAAATCTGAAAGAGAAAAAAATACAAGGTGTTTTATTCGAAATATACAAGTTGTTAGTATAGAAACTGACATATAATGATCGAAGTAAAAGACTTGAGAAAACGGTAACATTATACGATACCATACAAAAACAATACTAGACAGAGTATTTCATCTTCTTTCGTTCGATTTAGAATCGTCTGTAGTATAGTATTCTATATTAAAGGTCAAACTCTTATTCCGTGTATTATTCACAAACACCTGAACGCAAACGTACTAAGCTGATCAAGAATCTCCGGCAAGCTTGTTTAGTGGAAATATTTGTGTATAGAACAATTTTGATAAGAAGCTCTACACCATCTGCTTCCTTTGATAAATGAAATGTAGTAAACAACACTTTCAAAAATCTTAAAACTTCGAAAATTATATGACAGTTGATACTGATTCTATTAAACTATTTGTTTCATTTCAAACATAAAATTAGGACGAGTCTTGTTGATGAAGGTTATAAATACAATGATTAGATAATACGGATTTTTCTGTAATACCTACCTTTTCATTATATCTTTCTCAAGTCTTTTACCTCGATTATTATATGTCAGTTGATATAATTATTAAACGTGTCATTCATACGACGTGCGTTGAAGACAATAAAAGTATATCGTAAGATATTCAATAACTCGATTGCTTTTCAAGAAATGTGAATAAGCGCGTAAAAGTTTCTGTGAACTCCGTCAGTGCTGTTTCAGATTTTTGCGCGCATGTTCTAGGGTAACAGAGAGTTATCGTTTGTTGTCCAAATGTCTGTTATTCTCGAATTTTTTCCCGAAAGTGGTCTCGAACGACTAGATTGTACTCCCTGATTACTAATCCAGTGTCAAAACTGATTCTGTCCGTCCGACCGGCCGGCCGGCCTTGAACACGATAACTGCCGAACAGAGTAAGCTAGCGACTTGAAACTTTTAGGGTAGGTCGTGCATTGGAATGCCACGGTTAATTTCGCTAATGGGCCAAATCGGCCAAATAGTAATAGCCATTTGAGTTTTGAAGTTATTTATTATTTATTTCGGAAACTACTGCAGCGATTGGATTGAAACTTGGTAGTTAGATGGAGTATAATGACGCGCAACTTTCAGCGGAATTTTGTCAAGATCATACAGTGAATTTAGAAAAAAACATTTTTTTAAACACATTTTTTTTGGAAACTGTTACTCATGTTCAAAAGAACTAAGACTTTGAATTTCATGTCTGACAGCAGTGTACCAAATTTCAGTTCAATACGGTCATAATTTTTGGTGATATTGGCAAAAAACATATCAAAGTTCATGATTCTCTTCTCGATATCGTTGTTTTTTCGGTATAACTCAAGAAATACTGATTCCATCATGATGAAGCTTCGCAGTTAGTTTGAAGATGCTGAAAGTCGACCTTAAGGCCGACAGTAAACACAATAACTTCCGGAAAAAACGACTTAGAAACTCGATGTTTGTAGAGAAGGTTTGGGGCTTAATTACAGAGGTAGAATACGTAAATGGGTAAAATCCGCCCAATGATTCCGTAGATATACTCATTCAAAATTTTATATTTCCCATATTTTCAAAAATACAGATTAGATCGAATTGAAATCCAGTAATTTATCAAAAAAATATATAGAAAAGCACTTCCGTGAAGACAGCAGCTTTTCCGCGCATGTTCAAATTCGTTACCAAAGCGGTCATCTCCATTGAACATGCGCGCAAAAGTTGCTGCCTTCACGGCATTGCGTTTCTAGGTATTTTCGGTATGAATTCATCCCGTTCGCCAATAGTCAGAATGGCTAGCTAAAAATGGGAACATTTTGTATAGAAAAAAAATGTTAACGTTGAGTGATGTGCTTCGATATTGCTCTGTTTCTGGTTGGCCATCCTGTATATAAACACTGTCAATAGAAACAAGAGCCCTGTGGCAACATTCCGCAATATCTACCTTTCTAACAGCGAATGGAATAAAAAATAATGAACGAATATTCGTAGGATCCGAGCTGTGACGGTTTGCCAGAACCGGAAGTTCCTGGCCGGATATAAACTGTACACGTATTTACCTGAGTGACGTTCATGCGGATATCCGGCAGTCTGGCCCACGGTTCGAACCCTTATTAACCGTAAAGTTATGATGTTGATCTACAGACTATGGAAATGTCCCTGACACAAGTACATATTCGCGCATTTGAATACTGACATGAAAAGGAGGACAGAAAGCAAAGTGATTTGATATGCCTGAGTGGAGATGAAAGAACGGGACATTTTCGCGCGTACACGCTCGTTTTGAATCAGCAGCTTTGAGTGGGCGTGAAGAATGCAGGTTTTGTCGTGAGCCTGTTAGTGATTAGTAAGTCATTCAAATAATCCCTTTGAAAGGGAAAATAAACGAACATTTCCTCATTGAAAGTCCTTTATTGTTCTGACTGGAGACCCAATTCAGTCGTGAATTTAACTTTCCTCTTTTTGTCATCTGGAAATGCAATTGATTGAAACTTCAGAGAACAATGATAATGATAATAATAATAATAACTATAACAATAATAATAATTTATCAATCCTTCAAGACAATACACGGTGTGTAGGACAGGTCATATGTCACGAAACAAAAAAAAACAATCATTATTCTAAATAGGTATTCAAGGAATCAGACAAATATCCCTCAACCGCTTAGAAATATTTTGTTAGAAGCAAGTTCTTGATTTCTTTCTTGAACATAGACATTTTCAAAGACTAAACAGATGGTGGTAAATGATTGAAAATTTTCATACTATGGTATGATGGAGAACATTTCAACTTGTGAGTTTTGTGCTTTGGCACCAGAAGAATCTGTGAATTCCTGGTTTTATACTCGAAAAAAGTTGATGGTGCTTTCCATTCACTGACATTTTTCTTAGCAAACAGTAGACATTTGAAAATAAACAAGAGGCACAACATTATTTCATTAGCTACAACAACAGGTTTACAGTAGAACGAGGACAGAAATTAAAAATTAAACGAATTATTCTTTTCGGCTCAATGAATACTCTAGAAGCAGTAACGCCGTTACCCCAGAGCAAGGTGTTATAAGCCAGATGACTGTATATACAAGACCATAATAGATGTAGAGTCCTTGAGCCTACTTATCGCCGAATTCATCTCTATACGAACTACGTCGATATGGTATGAACAGTTTAGATTTCTGTCCAAATGTCCAGAAAATTAGTGCATTCAACCGGAGTCTCAAAATACCCCGAAAACTATACGGGCACGAAATTCGCTACATATGACACGAATTGACACAAAATGGGAAGAATTCAATAGTGAAAAAAAATTCAAATTTCAAGATATGAGTCACAGCGTCAAGTTGGTGACCCACTTGAAAAACTCAGAATATCTCGAAAACTATACAGGCACAAAATTCGCTACAACGGCACCAATTGGCACAAAATGGGCACAATTCAATGAAAAAGGAAAATTTTCGAACTTCAATATACGATTCACAGCGTCAAGTTAGTGACTCACTGAAAAAACTCAAAATATCTCGGAAACTATACGAGCACAAAATTCATTTCATACGGCACAAATTAGCACAAGATACACATAACATTCAAATACCAAAATTCCAGGTATGGGGCACCAGCTTGACGCACCCGAATATGTACTCCTTCCAATTCTGCAGAGGGATCAGTGAAAAAAACATATGACAGCCCTACGGTTAATTCGTAATACAAGAATATTTTTTTGCTGTTATATTCCAATGGAACATGTTCATTATAGAAAACAATATAAACTTTTGCAGATTATGCTTCTTAATATTAATTGTTATCATTTCTTTTACAGGTAAGAATAGATGAAGATACCAGTGAAGTATGTCAGTTTTATCCATTTCAGAAGGTGGGTGAGTTTGAAGTTTTTCTGTACGAGTATTTTTATATTGAAAAAGTCACATCGAGAGTTCTATGATTTGAGTAATATCAAATTATAAGTACCTGCGCAAGCTTGTGATAAGGGAGACTAGCGCATTCGCAATGGATATCTATATGGTTGCGTGTGAATGAAGAACGCCAAATACAGGAGTGTCTCCACATCTATCAAATCAAAAAAAAAAATGGGATTCGATACCACATTCGATGCACATTCAGTCCAAGTTAGTAGCGCTTTTATATTTGGATGTGTGTGGAAAGTTTCTAGAAGGTGTTGAAGCCACTGTAGTAAAAAACTCTAGCAAAGTACTGACGTGTTACCTCATACTTTCACGTTCTTCTTTTCATTTGGTCATCACAAAACTCTGCATGAACCTTGAAGCTCAGTTCACAGTCAAATAATCATATTTCAATTCGATTCAATCTATATATTTGGAAATATTAGAAATGTAAATGGTTTCCGAAGAACGAACTTGACCTTCGAATTCTGAAATGCAACCTACCCTGGGAAATAAAATTTTTAGTTTTTCCAAAATGGTCCCGAAAGACTAGGTTGGACCCACTGATGACGAATCCAGTGTCAAATCGATTCTGTACGGCCGGCATTAGACACGATTACAGACTTTCAGGGTAGGTTGCATTTCAAAATTTGACGGTTTTTGACGTTGATTGGCAAAATCTGCCCAACTAGTTAAGAGTTGTAGTTAAGGCAGCTACTTGAAGATGTATTCCAGCAGACTGAGATATGGTTTGAACAAAATGACCTCATTTTGAATAAAAATAAAACAGGTACTGTTCTATTTCACCCCATGAATTCTGGAATACAACCACCAGAGAGTTTTTTGGTACAAGATGAAGAATACACTTTATCAAGATGTGTTAAATTCCTCGGTCTCCATGTAGATGAAGAACTAAACTGGCACTCGCATATACCAAATCTTTTCAATAAGGTAGGATCTTTAGTCTACGCTTTGAGGATTATCGCTAAGTATGCTAACACCCGAACGCTAAGAACTGCATATTATGGAACGAATGAATCACAATTGAGATTTGGAATAACTCTATGGGAGTTGAAATATTTCATCCCTATTTGTCCTACAGAAAAATGCAGTCAGAATAATGTTTAACCTGAAGTTCAGGGAATCATGTTGAGGTTTTTTCAGACAAGAAGGTATTTTGATTTTGAAATACCTTCAAAACAAGGCGTCACTCAGCTCCCCTCCCATTTATGATTACACGGGGGTCAAGAAGTCAATGGTAGTACCTTTTCAAATGGACTCAGTGTATATAGCAGTTGCATAAATTAATGTTTCGACGAAAGGATCTGGGCAAATGAAATCACCCGAATAACATGAAAAAAATATTGATGAAACAACCTTGAAACACCGCTGTAGTTTTTCAGAGAGAAACTTAATTACTCTATTTTACTTCACTCGTAAGACAGAAAGTCGTTAGACAGGCCAATAAACAATTCTACTCTAAGCTAATGGATTTTCTCGGGAGCGAAATGGCCACTTTATTGACATCATGGATTCCACAATAACAGGATGAATATGAATTTTATTTTGACAATTTTTCAGAGTTTTTTTCTACGGAGCAGTAGCCATATCATTTCGTTCAAATATGGCTAGAGTATATGAGAGATGCATGCGAGATTTCTATATCGCTAGAGATGAACAAATACGCCTCCCTGAAGTATATCCCTGCTCAAGATTTATTCTACTTGCACCTAGAAGCGAAAAGCCATATTCTTCTATGCACTGTGTACGTTACCTTCCTAGGCTATGGCCAAAGAGCATGCTAGAGTGCGATTTCGCGAGTACTCCTCTCGCTTTCGAGAAACTCGATTTGACAATTTGAGCAACGTCAACGTGAGAGGTGGTCAAAGTGCAGGTAGAATGAATGAGATTGCTCTTAAGCATTGATATATTCAAGAAAGAACTTAACAGTTTTAACTCTGAATGCTTATAGCTGTTTCACAAAGCAAGTAGCCGACCTGCAATCTCGCGTGCATTTTGGCCTGACCCTTAAGTCGCGCAAAGACACTTGATCTGAGCGGCTTATGAGGCAGTTTAATTTGGCTGCCTCGCAAGTTTGAGAGGTGTTGAATAGCTCGCGAGCCGCTCAAAACACCGTTCACACTTGCGAGGCAGCCTAATTAAGTTGCCTCGAAAGCCGCTCGGCTCGCGTGTCTGTACGCGGCTTTAGAGTACGGCCAAAATGCAAGCAAGATTGCGATATCGCGAATCGGCTTCCCGCTCTTTTTCTTCAGAGGTGATCAAAGTGCAATCAGAATAGATCCGATTAGTCTCGTTCGAATTTCACACGGAATAAATTTCATGATAGTCATTATTTAGTCTGCAATATCTCTAAATATTTGTCTTCAATACTCAAACAAAATTTTTGGTGACAAACTTTCCAGTTTATATTTTCAGAGCTGATGGTTTCTTGTCATTTTATATTTGAATTTATCTTATATATTTTCGCCAGTAATTCAATCTGATCGATTTATATAGTAATAGACCTACATATGTGAAAACATACATATATACACACTTGAAAAACGAAGAACATAACACTCCTTTGACAGTCGGCTACAAATATTGAAGGTGTTTCCGAATAAAAATCTGATCTTTATGGTGTCCATCCCAAGGTGTATCTAGGAAGAAAGTTTAAAATAAATCAGACAGAGAGGGTGGTGAAGTTTTTGGGGGAATATTGTTTTTCATCATAAAATCTGCGTTGATATTCATGTGAAAATTTAAAAAAGGTCCTCCTCTGAAAATCAATAGCCCCTTTTTTGGTGTGAAAGCTTTGTTCATGTTTCAACTAGTGACGTTCGTGAGAAATGTGGGCTACATTTTTTCGAAAAATTTTTTCTATTCTGCGTTTTCTTGAAATAAAATATTTCTTGAATCCAAATTTATTTGCAAAACCAATTGGATATCTCGACTTTTTTCCGTCTGTTATACGTGTATCGCGGAAAAAAAGAGACAATTTCATAGTCAAATTGTTCGTAAGTGCTGCTTTTTTTTCGCTTGATTTCAATCGAGTTTGCAAAAAAATAACTGAAGCAGTTTTATTGAGATTAAGGCTCAATTGGAGGTGAGTATGAATATACTAATTATTTGGCCATGCATAATTATTTAATTTTTTTACGCGATAATTGTGTCGCACCAATAGGAGTCAAGATATCAGATTTGTCCGAAAATGAAAGTGATATGTTTTCACAAGTTGATGTGGACTATTAAATTGTGAAAACATATTGAATATACTACAAAACATCTTCTTCACTAAAAAAATTTTATACTGACTTGTAGAGGCTGAATTTTACACAAAGATTCAGAAGATATAAAATATAACACAATAATAGTTTTATCATCAACATTACATAATTATCTTGTGGTAAGTTTTTGATCGACGCCTAAAACAAAGCCAGAAATTGGTCGACAAATAGGTCTCTTAAAATCCGCGATTGAGCGAGAAGGAATTCTGGAAACAAACCAAACAAAATATTTTCGATTTTCTCGTAACTTTGAATCACGACTCAGTCGAAATTCTGTTCGAGGATAGACGTGAGATCACATTCAAACAACAAATCTACCATCAAAACTCAATTTTATATATCTCAAAACGATACCCATTTTGCTGAATAGATATAGAATCACATGAATTATTAACCCATTGGTGGCTTTCAATATAATTCTCCTTTGGACAAAAAAGATTGAATGAAACGAAATGATTCTTCAATATCGACTTTTCAGGAATAAGAAAGTTCCAGAAATGCATAAGATTCACTTTCGAAATCTTTCTTGTCGAATCAAAATTAATTTTATTTTAGTGTTAAAAGATAAATTTAGGAATAACTGTTCATCAACTTCTCAATGAGCACGCTTCATTTTTAAGAAACAAGAGGTTCAGATTGGCGCGAAACACCGGACAAAGGAAAATAAATCAGTTCCTCACAATCATTATCCTGTTGGGAAAGTGTAATTTTCTCCTGCCTATTTATCGACGCTGCAATTAATTTCGTCGATTTTCCACGCTTTCCTGTCGCCCGCTCACTCCTGTAAACTCATGATTACGGTTTTCACTTTTCAAAGGTAAACCTGGCCTTTCATTTGAGCCCGAAGGGCATATAAATCTCTGCCTTGAAAGACGAGAAATAATGATTTTTTGGGGACGAGCTGCCACCCTGGATTAGATTCGCTTAGAGATAGGAAATTAAATAATGAGATGATCACGCGATTCATCAACCTGTCGCGTCTCATTTCCGGTATATCAACCGAGAAGATGATTTTGTTTCGAAGGGCTTGTTTGAGATCAGGGGGTTATCGTTTAGCGCAAGTCCCAGTGATCATATTTTTGAGTTTATACGATCCGAAATTTAAACTGGTTAAATGGATTTTTTTTTCAGAAGTGGGTATTTCAGATTTCGACTCACAATATCTGAACAGAAAAGAAACACTAGGATAATACAAAATTAGTCAGAATGAAAAATTATATGTATTTTGCTGAAGGGAGAAAAATCATTCCGCCCATTGCTTTGAAGAAATGGCTGAATTTACTGAAAAATGAAGACGAATTGCAAATTTTCATATCTACGCTGCTGTGTCAATTCGATTGAGCCTTCAAATACGAAATTTTTGGAAGAAAAAAATTATGCAAATTTTATCTTTATTATTTTTAGATTTTTTCTGGGTTTTCCCTCTCAATATCTGAAACAGAACAATTAAAATTAAATAAAAGTGTTTTTTCATGAAGAACGCCCTTGCGGATTGCAGGATTGAACTATTTGTCAAGGGTACTTTCTTGGAAAACAGATTGCCTAATGAACAATACAGAAACATAACAATCGATGAACAAAGCGAACTGTGAGGGTTCAAAGTAGAAATCTGCCTCTTTCATCAGACAAAGGAGGAAATTTCAAGAATCATTTTCTTTCCAGTTTTCATTTTTGACTTTTGTCTAATTTTTATTTTTGAGGGAACACAGCAACACAAATTCATTTGGTTTGAAAATTTTCTAATTCTACCTCTTCCTCTTCTTTAAGTAAATTCAGCCGAAAAGGGTACATTTCTACAGAACAATAAGCAAAAGTACTTTTTCTATTCAACAAAATGCAAGTGGATCCCGCAATTTTTCTTTTGAAATAATCTGATTCCAATATCAGTATTTTTGTATTGCCGCAATCTATCAGATGATTCCCAATGGTAGAATATACATGGTTCGCTATTTGAGATTTTTGTAGGTCTCTATTCTTCAGATTGCTTTTGTGTTCTCATTTTCTGACATCTAACGGTGGAGACGTTTCTCCTCTATATGTCTTTCCATAAATACATGGAATACCATAAACACAATTTTTGATTTTGTTCCTCATTAATTGGTTTGGTTTTAATTAGTATGGATCTCCAATCATTTTTTGATTTGAAACTTCTCCTATATTGAATTAGCACCAATTCTTGTGATTTTTTCTGAAGGTCCATGTACATGAGGAATCACACTCAATAAATTGGGTTGTTCATGATAGTTGATCTGTTGATTTGGTTGATAATAATTAAAAGAAGATTTTTCGTCTGAATTCGAAAAGGTTCAATTCATGAATTCTCTCGGATATCCATATACTTCAAGAAACGATGTTCGAATTTTGAGCCGAAAATTGCCTGACACGAAAATAACTACATGGCGACTTGAAACTTTCAAGGCAGGTCGCGCATCAGAATACGACATTTAAGTTCAATTTAGTAAGGCTGTTATGGTAAGTGTTTCAAACAAATACAGCAAACAAACTTCAGTTTGATCCGCATATAATTTTCAGAGATTTCGGGAAAAAGATGTTAAACTTTGTGGTTTTCTCCTCGTTTTCGTTTTTGATCCAGTCATCATGAAACTTGAAAACTAGTTGAGAAATTCTGAACAACCTCGTGCTAAATTTCGTGGTGATGTGTTGTACACATCTATGGGATACTCCGGTTTCTAGTGACCTCCATCTTGAAAATGTATTTCAATTCAAGAATAAAAAATTGGGGGTAATAAATATTATTTAAATCGAATTCCATCTTCTTCGATGCATGTTCGGAAAAGTTTGAAAAAAATATGGTATACTTCACTCGCAGGAGAAAATTAAAGGTTTTCCACCGCGATTTGAGGGTACACTCATATATGTATAATCGTTGGATATGATTCTCCAAGTATCACACTTTCTGTTGAAATTTTATCAACAGTAAAAACACAAGAGCTTTTTTTTTATCGGATAAATTTCTCTTTGCAACGAAACAGTTTTGCCAATCACTAATTTTACGAGAAAAACTGACATGATAAAATCGCGACACCGAAGGTGGAGCGATTTTATCTAATGTCAGTTTTTCGAGCAAATTTAGTGATTGGTAAAACTTTGAGTTGAAGAGAAATTTATCTGATAAAAGAAAAGCTCGAGTGTTTTTTGGCAAGATAAATTAACGACAGAATATATGGATGAACAACAATAATTATCTTTATTAATACAATAAAATTATAGACTTCTCGATATTTGTCGTAATTTGCTCAGTCGAAACTTCACCAAAACGATTCATCTTTTGGGTTTTTATATCAACAAAGTTAAATAATTACCAGACCGATTCAAAATGAAAGCACTATATGTTCAAAATTCAAAAATCTGACAGACTAATTGACATATTGAGGAAGAGAAGTTTTTATCCGATAAAAAAGGATGCACCTTTTTTATCGATGTCAAAGTGACAATAACATTTCCAGGTCTATGATATTTAATATTGAAGTTAATTTATCTCTGAAAATCTATTATTATAAGATTGTCAGTATCATTTTCGCGCTTGTCAAATTCTTTGCTGAATCGGTATTTCTTGAGCTTTCGAAGAAATAACTAAAATCGATTTATTTTTTTTTAGAGATATTGAGGAAACAACCTTCAAAATGTAATTTATATTATCCAGAAACCACCTGGCTGACTTTAATCAGCAAATTTAACACTTTCATTTTGATAGTTTCGGATCACCATCTCGTTCCGTTCGAAAACTATCCTGACAACTGACAGACAGCTGGCCATAATTGAATTTGACATCGGATTCTTCATCAGTGAGTTCAACTTAGTCTTCGGCAAAACAAAAATGACTGTTTCCCAGAACAAAGGCATTGAAAGTATATTTTTTTCATCGATATAGAAGGTCAGTGTGAAAAAAGTCGAATATTCAGTGTAATTTCGATGAACATGCAATCTGCATGAAAGATATTAGAGGTGAAATTTTTCCGAGCAGTAGAGGAATTTTAACTGTGTTATATTTATTGTGTGAAATAATCATAAACACGCCATTTATGTGATAATAACATCAAATACCCATAAAAAAGTATATTATCCCGAAAATATTCCATAAAAAGGGTCTTTCAATAAGGACGGGTCGATTTTGACATGAAATAAAAAAGGCCGTGTGTGAGATTTTAACGATTTTTTTTTTTATTTGAAAGAGCTATATATGCCATTATGTGTGGAAAATCACATCGTTTAAATGTCCGCCGCGGCTTCTCACGGTGGCACGAATTCGAGTTGTCCAATGTTCAACAACTCTGCCGCATAGTTCGGGTTGAATTTCAGCGATAGCCTGAGCTATGTTGACTTTAAGGGCATCGGTCGATTGTGGCTTATTGGTATAGACCTGCGACTTAAGAAAACCCCACAAAAAAAAGTCTAAAGGTGATAAGTCGCAGGATCTCGGTGGCCAATTCACGTCACCTCTGCGAGAGATAACCATGCCCTCAAAGCGTTCATGCAGAAGATCCATGGTGGCATCCGCTGTATGGCTCGTAGCGCCATCCTGCTGGAACCACATGTCGTCTAAGTGTAGATCGTCCAATTTGGGCCAAAAGAAATCGGTGATCATCCTTCTGTACCGTTCGCCTGTGACGGTAATGGCCTCACCAACATCGTTTTCAAAAAAGTACGGACCAATAACACCGCCGGCCCAAAATCCGCACCATACGGTCACTTTTTGTGGATGCATGGCTACTTGGTGAACTTCGTGTGGGTTGTTGTCATCCCATATACGGCAATTCTGCTTGTTCACATAGCCATTCATCCAGAAATGCGCTTCGTCGGAAAAAATGATTTTTCTGCCAAAGTTGGGGTCCTCTGCCAAACACACTGTAGCCCAATCAGCGAACGAACGGCGTTGCCTATGGTCAGTAACTTTGAGCTCCTGAGTGAGTTGAATCTTGTACGGGTGCAGCCCTAAGTCCTGACGCAAAATGCGCCACGTTGATGTTTGTGAAAGACCGAGTTCTTGTGAACGTCGATGAATTGACTGCCTCGGGTTCTCCTGCACACTATCACGGACAGCAGCGATGTTCTCGGCCGATCTGGCGGTCTTTGCACGTACGGGTGTTGGCAGATTGTTTATTGAACCGGTCGATTCGAATTTGGCCACCAAACGTTGGAGAGTCGACTTTGAAGGACCACCTCGTCTGCCGTAAAATGGGCGCAATGCACGTAACGTTTGCACTAACGAACACTCATTTTGGTAATACATTTTTAACATTTGGACGTGTTGCTCAACCGTGTAACTTGCCATGGTGATTTAGCATTACTAACTGAATAAAAAAATATAGGTTAGAAAGACGACGTTAAAACAACATGGCCGCCACAGGCTGCCAACATCGACCCGTCCCTATTGAAAGACCCTTTATTTTATAGGGCATTCCAATGGTGAAAGTGAGTCATATAATTTTTATTCTAGCCTTTTTTTGTCAGGTAGTATTTCTCACGAATACCAGGCTATAAAAACAAAATTCATCCTTTTCGATAAACAGACACGAAAAGTTGTTGATGGTTTGACGTACGGCGTATTTCATTTGGAAACTGTCCGCCAAATCTATTTTGAAATAGAAAATAATCAAAATTATTCGACCATCAGCAAGGTTTACTGTATTGGGAACGGTTAACCGCTATCCTTTGAAACTGAATTCACCATTTTATCAACCCTCCAGTACTATTGGACTATCGGGAATTAATTGGAAATGTCAGAATCAGGCCTAGTAGATTACATGGAAAAATCCATTGAATCAGGTATTTGATCACAATGTATTTCACCAAACACAACATTCATGTTGTTCTACAGTGGTGAGCCAAATTATTTTGGTTTGATTTTTCCATTAGGAAAACCTCATCGGTTGAACAAGCTGAATTTGAGCCTGCTTAATATGTTTTCAGATTTGCCTCTAAAATACGTAATAAGGACATTTTTGAAACAAGAATGTAAGTTTATGTATTAATCCGTCTATTCGCAGTACATAGTATTTGTTCTACGATCAGTAATGTTAGTTACAACGAGAAATGTAAAAAAAACCTAGAAAAGCACTGACGTGAAGTCAGCAGCTTTCGCGCACACGTTCACTTTTGGTGATATCCTTTGAACATGCGCGCGAAAGCTGCTGACTTCACGTCAGTGATTTTCTAGGTTTTTTTACATTTCTCGCTGTAACTAACATTACTGATCGTAGAACAAATACTATTTACTGCGAATACGACTGAATAATACATAAGCTCACATTCTTGTTTTAACAAAGTCCTACGTATTTTAGAGGCATATCTGAAAACTTATTAGCAGGCTCAACTTCAGCTTGCTCTATCGATGAGGTTTTCCTAACGGAAAAATTAAACGAAAATAATCTGGGTCACCACTGTAGGGCAACATTTCTAATACATTTCAGAAAAATTGGGATATTTATCGAAAATTGAGAAGCTCGGTGAAAAATGTGAAAATTTTGACCGAATTGTTTTAACCATGATTCGCTGCCAATATATGACAGTAATTTTCCAAAGGGAAAGAGTCGAGTCCTTCACGGATGTATTCTGATTCATTTTCGTTTCATCAGAAATGCTGTTAAAAAGTCGTAAAAAGATGATATTTTTTTCAGGAGAATTTGTTATTTCGTATAATTCCTCAATATTATATGACATAATTTCTTACCGTGGTTTGTTATTTAGAGTTTGTTTTTTGAAGTGTTTTGAAAATCTTTCGATCTCATGCAGTAACCTGAAGTTTAAATTAGATAATATCACAGCAAAAAAATTATACATTTCAAATGAAATAAAATCTAACCTCCTTTCCTATATATCTGATCTCTTCTAGTTATTTTATTCATATTTCATCATATTAAATCGTAAAACACGATTATGTTAAACTATGTTAGAAGAAATTTCCGTTAATTTCAGCTAGTCCTCACAATAATTGTTCTTAACCCTCGGATAGTCGCGTGATAAATTCTTGAACATGGGTAGTCGCGTACGTCTCAGAGACCGAATCTACTTATCACCCTATAAAAACATGACGGGTTAAACGAAAAATACATGTAGATAAGGTAAAGAATCTAATGAAATGTCTAAGCGAAGGCAAGTTCAGTTTGTGTTGCTGATTTCTTCGAATATATCAAAGAATTTGGAAAATTGATTTTTCAGTAAGAACATCACTTTATTCAATCACATACATAAAAATCAAAGTAGAATAATAAATATAAAAATAACGAAAACGGTACACCTTCCGTTGCTGAAAATGGTGAAATAAAAATATTTCAGGTTAGTAAAGGTCTTTTGTTTGACATTCCTTGGAAATGTTTTTTTCTCGTCACTCCTGACATATTTACTTTATGAGTTGTCTACGAATCTACGAACAACAGTATACAGCTGTAAACTTTTTTTTACTATCAAAAATAATCTACTCGGAATCACTGTTGTCAAGCTGCTCTTTCACGCCATCAAACTTTTTCATCTGAAGGTTTGTCGTTTGCAATTTCTTGTCCCGCTTTCTTCATTTGGAATGTCTATCATTTTCTGTAATCGCGATTGTCTTTTTTCCTGAGACCACATGGTTTAAAAAAGTCATGTTACTTTGTTTTACGTAATACCCAACAAAAGAAAAAGTTAGAACTTGATGAGTCGCGTCCTTCTCTCACACCGTAGGATGAAATATTTCGCCATAGTGATAAAATCAGTACTACCATTTCATTGGAAGTTGGAACCCACCACGAAGATTATGATATATTGTCATCGATTCTAGATTGTATACAAGAATCGATTAATCTACTATATGTGCGATTGTAACAGATGCATCAGTCTTAAATATATCTTCAAACCAACAAGTTCTCTCTATTGAAACCAATTCTAAACAAAAGTAAATCCTTCAATTTCATATTCACAATTCAAATTTGTACAATTGTTGGTAGTCTTTCTTAATGGATGAATACACAACAAATAAGGTTTGAAAGTCGAAACTTATTTTTAGGATCTCATCTTTGACTCTAAACTATATAGGAAGGTGCATCCTGCTACTTGCACCTGCTGATGCGGTTGGAGCCAATCGACTAGAAGCGACAAACGCTAAAACCATCTCTAATCGCATTAAATGACGTCTTTAGCGACTGCTAGTTGAAAAAACTAGTATATAAATTCCGCTCGAGTATAGCCTTGAAAAGTTTTATGAGACCATTTGTGGTCAAATTTAATTCTGTCCGTAATTTTGCTTGATGGTTCCACTCGATTCGAAATTACCGGTGTAATGAGCAACTTAAGGGCAATCACTACCATATGCTCGCAAATTAGTGCTTCGTCCATTTTGGCAACACAGCCACATTCAAGTTTCATTAAACCTCGTTAATATCTCTAGGTCAGGCGCTTTCTCATGGGCTGCATGCTTTAATGTTTTCAATAGCCGCGAGAAATATTATAATTTAGAGAAATTTGGACGATAATAGAAGAAAATGGGGTGACGTTCTGTAGGCTTCTGTAATTATTTTTTTTTAATTTTTTTTGGGGATGTACTCAATTCTTTTGGGAGAATGCGCAATATTTGTCGTGTATTCATTTTCACTCCATTTCAGTTTCATTTTCCTGAAAATTCTTGAATGTAAAAAAGTGACATTGCGCATTCTTACAAATTTTCTCAACCATTTGCACCCAAAGAGTTTTCCGAAAGAAAGGAACTCTGGCCTTCAAAAGTCACTCCGGTATATTCGAGGGAAGGCTTGCTCAACGCCAAAAGCTGGTCGTCCTCACGGCCGATCGTAAACACAATAATTTACATGAAAAAACAACTTAGAAACTCGGTATTTCTGAAATAAGTTTGGACCTAAATTAAATAGAACTGAAATTCAATCGTGATTGAAAAATGAGCTTGAAGGTTCATATAGAATTTCGCGAGAATTATATGATTAGAAGGGCAGAGACTATTTGAAAATTTGAAATTTGAAACTTTTTTTTTCATTGATCTAATAACTGATCATGACGAGATCATGTGCAGAGTTGTTCATCGGCATTACCGAGGAAAATGACACGAAATTTGACATAAATATGGTAACTGACAAAAAAGCTGCAAGACCCAGAAGGAGCTGTTTAAATTTTAATTTTTTTTTGGTGAAAGATAGATAGTAGCAAGGAGTGAATGATTAAAATTCGGAGAAAAAACGAAGAGTTTACAATATTTTTTATCAAATTTGTTAATAATGTATCTATACGCGCCCCAACACGTCTTGGCATTGATGCAAGAAGATGGTCTATTTCTTCTTGAGGGATACTATCCCAAGCTACCTGTACTTCATATCTCAGAAAGTCCCTGTGGATCTGGTAGGCCATGGCAAAAGATTCACATTGGTCGCTTCAAAAGTTTGAAGTAACTCTGGCAACATGAGGTCAAGCATTATCTTGCTGAAATATTGGATTCTCGAGCCGTTTAAGGTAAGGCAGAACATATAGTTCCACTATTTCTTGAAGGTAACGCAGCGATGTCATGTAACCTCGAATAAACAATAAAGGTGACCTTCTTGCATGTGCAATAGCACCCCATACCATAACACCTATGTTCGGTGTACATGACGCTCAACATCGAAATGTGTGTCAAGTTTTTCTCCCCGACGTCGTCTGAACCTTCTTTGGCCATCATGTGCACTCAAGGAGAATCGAGGATCATCAGAAAAGACGACCTGATGCCATTCCACATTCCAATGTTGCCGTTCTCTTTACCACTGTAATTGTTGCCGGCGATGCTCAACCGTAAGATGGGGTCGATAATGTTGCCGTCCAAAAGACCTTATACGCCGGTAAATCGTTGGGACAGTTACAGGATGGCATTTTTCTCTTAACCACTTAGTAGCCAAAGATCGAGTTGTCGCAAATCGGTCTCTAATGGCCATAAGTCTTAGACGTCGATCTTGAACTTCTCTTGTGCCCCTTCGACGTCCGGTGCCTATTCTTCTTCGATTTTGTGCATTGTCAACCCAAGCTGGACAACATTTCATAACAGTAGTTGGATTTCTGTTCGTACGGTCAGCGATTTCTCGAAATGACAACCCCACCTCTCGAAGACCAATAATTCGACCTTTTTCAAATTCACTAAGCTGGCGATAAATTTCGCGTACACGTGCTCTAGGCATTCCAACAACAACTAAAAATTGACTTTGGATCTCCTCGAACATCTGGTTTGTTGAGAAATTCAAACAATTTGCAAAAGACGACTACAATATTCAAGTAACAAATATGTTTATATAAAAAAACATCACGATTTTTTTCTCAAAATTTCAATCATTATCTCCTTGCTATACTATCCATGTTTTACCATACATTTTCTTTGTCAGTAAGCAAATATTCGCTAATACACTTTTGTCCCATGCGGCGCCTCATAGGAGAGCTTCCTACTCCATAGATTCTTGCTGCAACCTGAAATATCTACAGAGACATTTGATTCAGGAAACATTAATCGAACAAGTTATGTTGCCTGGAGAGGAAATCTTCGTTCACATCAGTGTCAATGTACCAAAATACGAATAAAAATAAAATTATTGATTTTGAGCAGGTTTCGTGTTGTTGAGACGAATTTGATCAGTATCGTTGATCCTTACCTGCAGACAGCTGGTCGACGCTAATAACAATTAACAAATTCCGACTGGTTTTTTGTTTCTTCAGACACGAACCCAAACCGACCGCCCAAAAAAGCTATTACGTAATGAAGCGATTATTCTTGATGCTTTATTTGGTCAATTATTTCTTAGGTAACTTACAACCTTGTAAATGACATTTCATCAGATACGAACGGTTCAACTCGAATTTCGTGAATATAATAATAATTAACGCCATGTTGGGGTTCATTCTCTGTCTCTCTTGTCTGTATTTCGTAGTTTTTTGCCGGAAAGTGTTTCCAAGAATCGAACCAAGAACTGAATATTTTTGGTGTTTAATTATTTTATCTGGTCAGTTTATAAACAAACTCGTACATTATGAATAATCTTCCTTAATTATCGTCATTATTGTCATTGGTTATCACTGAATTTCCATCAAATCTTTCCATTAAACATGGCATCACTTAATTCAACCAATTGTCCCTGAAAAAACCTAACTATGAAAACTGTGAAACTGACACCTTCATGATATTGGAATTTTAATAACTCGAAGACGGTAACAGACAAGGGTTACATTCAATGTTGTATATGTTTTGGTTTATTATTTGATAAAATGAAATAATAACCTTAGTGATCGACCAACAAAAAAAAAATTTCAACCCCCCCTGAAAATTTCACAGTTTACGTTTCGGAGTATGTAGATTTGAATAAACGAATAAAAAAAAATCCGTCCGTCCGCCGTCCGTTGTCCGGGGCTTTTCTCAGAAAGTACTGAACCGAAATCCGCGAAACTTGGTAGAAAAATCGTGTGTCACTCGGCATTGATCCTCCAAGCTTTTCAGCAGGATCGGTGAACCCTAAGGGCTCAAAATTGGGGGTTGGAGGGAAAAAAAATTATTTTCCAGAAATTTACTACCCAATTTTCATGAAACTTTCAACATTTATTATTGTTGCATAACTCAACCAAAAAATTTTTACCCGAATGATTTCCGACCAGTGGTTCCTGAGGTATAAAGAAAAACGCAGCAAATTTTGGGGGGAAAAACCAATGGGATATGAATAGTATACAGCGTGCCAAAGAAGTAACGTAACTCGTCAATAACTTTTGAATGAAGAATTATTAAGGAAAATCCTCGCACCTGTTGATTTTGAATTCCGAAAGCAATTAATCCTGTGTTTCTATGAATTTTATATTTCTCATTCCCAACGCCCCGCACCCCACTACTTTATTTTTTCAAATTGGAATATATGGGTTGTGATACATCAAATGAAAGGTAATTTGATTACCTACTCAGCGATACGACTTAAAAAAGAATTTGTCGTGCCGTTTTTCAATAAAAAATCTGAAATTAATTTACAATTTGTGACTGGAGAGTACTGCAATCAGACCATTATTTTTTTAATAATTATTATTAAAGAAAATCCACGGATCCAAGGATTTGTAATTCCGACAGCAGGTCTTCCTATGCTTTTTTGAATTCGAAATCTCCCACCCTTTACATTCCACACCCCCATACTGTTTTTTTTTCAAATAGTAATATATGGATTGTGATATATCAAATGGAAGTACATTCCATTGCATATTGAGGGGCGTTGCTGAAAAAGAATTTGTTAGGCAATTTTTTCATTGAAAAATTAACAACATGTGATTGGTGTCAGATTTCAGGTTTAGGTTTTAGGTAGGGGGTTCTTAACCTTAAACGTCAACAGTTTTTTTTCGGAAAAATATTGCATGTGATATATCGCATTAAAGGTCATTCGATGACCAATTCAGTTATGTGTACGAAAATTAAAGTTAATTATTAATTCAATATAAATTACAAATCCATGGGTTCGAGAATTTCCCTATTTTCATTTCTATTTTCAAAGTTTGAGAAATGCATTGTTGGGGGTTTATAACCTTAAACGTCAACAGTTTTTTTTCGGAAAAATATTGCATGTGATATATCGCATGAAAGGTCATTCGATGACCAACTCAGTTTTGTGAACAACAATGAAAGTTAAGTATTAATTCAATTTAAGTTACAAATCCATGGGATCGAGAATTTCCCTTATAGTAATAAGGTAAGTGTTTCTGATGCAAAAATTCATTTTAGAATTATACTGAAGTTAGGTTTTAGAGAATCTTGTAGAGGGCCTTCTAAAGAGTACAAATTTTTAACATCATGTGGTCTATACGTATTGTATGGGGTACTCGTTTCCATGAAGGTACTTCCAACAAAATTTAAACTGTAACACCACTAGGCGCACATACATATACACATACTTGTACCCACGTCTTTAACCTTAATAGAAAAGTCGCGCTTGTACATGAGCCTAAGGCTATTTAATGCTCTACCCCAAGGGTTTAGGAGGACATCCAACCTGAAAGTTTTCAAAACTACTTTGTATAATGCAATTGATGACTATGAACCATATCCATTTTTGTAAAAGTGAATTGTTTTGAGTTATGTATTCTGTTTTTACGAAACCAACCTTATTGTATTTTAATAAGCCTCTGATTGAATAAATATATTATTGTCATTATTATTATCATTATTAATTAATAAAAGAATAATGGTCTGATCACAGTTCCCCCCTAACTGAAAATTCTAAATTATTTCTTAATTTTTCAACGGAAAACGGCACAAGCACTTCTACTTCAAGCCACATCGCTGAAAACGTAATTAAATTACCTTTCAGTTGGTGTATCACAATCCATATATTTCCAGATGAAACAATAAAGTAGTGAACTGAGAAATATCACATTCAAAAAAGAACAGGATAAATTGGTTTTGAAATCAAAAATCGACGGGTGCGAGGACATTCCTTAATAGTTCTTCGTACACTCATTATTGACGAGTAATTCAACTTTTTTGGCACGCTGCATATGTTTTATTTAAGATATCAATGGTTTTGGGTTACTTAACTGAGAAAATAATAAACCCTTGTGTAAAATTTGCAGCGTTTTTTTAGAGAAGATAATCTCCAAAGTTCAGTAATATACATACAGTGTATTCCATTCAGAAAAAAACTGTACCCATCGAAATGTGCACGTCAATGTGCATCTTCTCAAAATTAAATTTCAATCAAACAACTTATCTTTTTTATAAGCAATTATAGCAATAAAAAGGATGGAAAAGCTCTCAATAAATCTGTTTACTTCTTCTTATTATTATATGTATGATGTATGTATTGAAAATGCATCAGATTTATTTTCTAATATGAAATCAAGATTTTGAATAATCTCGTATGCGATGATGGATTTTGTATAAGAAAGAACAAAATGGATGGGTAGTGCAATCTTTCAAAATCTTGATTTTTCTACTATACAGGGTGTTCTACAAGCTCTATGACAATCTTTGACAGATGGTAGCTGTGCTTATTCTGAAAAATTTTTTTTTTCCTATGAACATAGGTCTGATTCGTTCTCGTTTCGAAGTTACAAGCATTTGAAAAAAAAATATTTCCATATTTTGATCAAGTAGACCGACCTAAAATATATTTTAATTATTCTTTTGACACTTGGTGTACGTGTTGAATAACAATGCATTCTTTCACGACTCAGGAATATGCCGATATTGTATTTGAATATGGGTATTCCAATGGTAACTCCAGAAGAGCAGCTCGAGAATATCGAAGAAAATATCCTAATAGACACCAACCTTCCCACACAGTATTTTATGCATCATTCCGAAGACTTCGAGAAACAGGCAATCCTGCTCTAAAGAAAGCCATTCGGCCAACTGAGGTGAATGTAGAAAATGAGGAAAATGTAATAGATGCTGTCCGTGGCAACCCTTCGATTAGTGTTCGACGTATAGCTACTAATCTTCATTTATCACCAAATTTCGTATGGCATGTTTTGGAAGTAGAAATGTTGCATCCATTTCATAGAAAAAATGTACAAGCTTTACATGCTGACGATGGGTTACGAAGGTTAGAATTTTGTAGATGGTTACTTCAACAACATGCCCAAGATAATAGATTTATTTCGCTTGTCATGTGGTCTGAAGAGGCTTGTTTCACTAAGGACGGTATCAACAATAACCACAATGAACATGTATGGGCACTGCAGAATCCATATGCCATTAGACAAAGACGATTTCAGCAACATTTCAGTGTAAACGTTTGGGGTGGGATTTTCAACAATGATTTGATGCTAGTACATGTTATAAATGACCGTTTAAATGTAGATTTGTATAAACATTTTTTGGAGCAGAACCTTTTTGACTTCTTTGATGACTTGGAGCTAAATATTGTAAGAAATATGTGGTATCAGCACGGTGGTGCACCACCACATAGAGGGAGACAAATAATATTATCAGTTGGCTGAATGAACATTTCCCGAATAAATGGATAGGTCAAGGAGGACCAATACAATGGCCACTTCGTTCGCCTGATCTTAATCCCGTAGATTTTTATTTATGGGGACATATGAAGCAGCATGATGAAATCGAATCTTATCAACAATTACTTGATAGAATTCAAGATGCAGCAAACCAAATAAGAAACGACCCAAATCTGATCCGCCGAGTAACGGCATCTTTAGTTCGTCGATGTGAAGCTTGCATTCAAGCCGAAGGTGGACATGTTGAACAATTTTTATAGTATCAAAATTTCCATTCATAATTATGATTTGAACATGAAAATATAATTTTTCGAATACTTGTATCTTCTTAACAAAAACGAATCGGATATATGTTCATAGGAAAAAAAAGTTCATAATAATATAATATAATAACTTTGAATATTTATTTCAGAAAAAACTTCAAGTTTATCATTCCTCTCAAGCTAGTCATGAGGATTAAATGTTCTATCTCAAAAAAAAAATTATACGAATTTACGTTCTTTCAGCGCAGCAACGGGTGAAATGAGTTAACAGAGATTTCACATTTTCAGCAGACATCAGTTCCCTGAGAAATGTAACATCTTGCGAAGTTCTAATCGTCTCAACTGCGAAAATTATTTCAGCCTTCGCGAAACACCAGTTTTCTCATTGAAAAAAACTTATACTGAGAGAGCAAATCGAAGGGAATGGTGGAGTCGCGAGAGTAAATGGGAAATAGCTGAAATCATTCTCCCGCTTTCAACGACTTTCTGAAAGCGTAGAACCGGAGATATAGAGACTACAGAAAAAATTATGTCAAAATGGTTTGCTGTTATACTGGGTGTTTCAGGAATAATAAGAATAAATGTATATGTGGAACCAGAAATAATATATAATAAGACGAAGACTCGTACTGAGTACCGTTACTTCAAAGTTGGCGACTTAATAAGGAATTTTTTCCTTTAATTTCAGAGAAGAATGAAGATGAACAACAAAAATCTCTGTCGAAATTTTGCGTCAAAAATTAACAGTATTGTGCCTAGGGTGGCATGAGGACACAGTCACAAAGCCTACACAGAACGCACCCGATATCCTAACTGGCACAAGGTTGAAGCTTATGAGGGGTTTCTTTGAAACCTAGGATAATCGGAAAATACAAATACAAGTACCAATACCTACTATAACTGTTTACGACATGAGAAGCTTATATGCATATGAATTAAAGGTTTACTTATCCAAATATTGCAATTAATTTCAAATTATTGTTATCACCACCACATTCACCGTTGTTGAAAATATCAATAGCTAACCAATAATTTATTGGATTGCAAATAGTTTTATGGTAATGAGATACGCGAAAACATAACCTTTAAATCCCACGCAGGTATTAAAACTATGTAATACTATATTAATATTGAATATTATCAGCGCAAATTAGAGGGAAATCGATAGAACAACGTCATAATTTTACACGTTATTGCGTTCGTTTCAGTGTGTCAACGAAAAATAACGATAATTCGAACAATAATGTCATGATAGTTTTAGATTTCACGGAAAATATGCAGTTATGCAGATGGAGCGAATCGGATCCGATAAGTTCTGCTGACCCAGTTGAATAATTTTACTCGCGTTGTGAGGTGATTACATGTAATTATTCCACGCAGGATAGAAATATTTTTCAGAGTTGTACCTCATTTACATCTTGACTCGGGAAAGAATTTTCATACTAACCGGGAAAAATATACTCGCAATAGCGACAACATTTTCTGTTTCTGTTATCTTTGCCGTCAATTGACTATGAACAAATCATTTCTCGTTCTTGGTTTTTGGAGTATATTTTCGAAAAAGCGGCGGGAGCTCAGTAGTTAGAGCTCATGTCTCATGATCGTAAGGTCTGGGGTTCAAGCCCTTGGATAGGAAATAACGTTTCCGGTTTTCAGAGGACCGTCCAACCATTCGCTGTTGGGTAAACAATTAACAGTGCTGTTCCTAACGTGGCGCAAGGAATTAGTTGCAGAGCCTACACAGAACAAGCCCGATATCCTAACTCGCACAAGCTTTAAGCTTCTGGGGGGTTTCGTTGAAGCCTGGGATAATCGGAAAAATACAAATACAAATACAAAAAAAATCCGGCCTAGCGACCGACCATAAACACAACACCTTCCGAAAGAAATAACTTAGAAACTTGATATTTGTATAGTAGGTTTGGACCTTAATTACCAAGGCCGAATTTGTGAGTGGATAAAATCCACCCAATGATTCCGCAGATATACCCTTCTAAAATTTTATTTTTCCAATATTTCAAAAAATACAGATTGGATCGAATTGAAATCCAGTACACCATGTTGTACATCAGCATTTTTAATGTAGCTGCCAAGTTTCATTATGATTGAAATTATATTTTTTTGAGTTATTCCGGAAAAAAAATACCAAAATCTTGGGAAATCATGAAATTTGGCATATTTTTTCACCATATCTTCGAAAATTAGGATCGTATCGCACTGGAATTCGGTACACTGCATTGAAATATTAAGCTCAAGATACACCAGAATTTTTTTTCCGAATGCACTGAATAGTTTCCGAGAAAAAAATTTTTTCTGACAAAAATTTCGAAAAAATTTTTTCTAAATTTGCTGACCGCACAATCCGAACAAAATTCTGCGAAACAATGCAAGTCCTCACGCTCCAACTAACTGCCAAGTTTCAACTCAATCACTCCAGTAATTCTCGAAATATCAGGTAAATAACCTTAAACTTCAGATGATAATTTCGGAGATGCTTCGTTTAATCTGAGGTCAGAGTTAGGCTTTCTGGAGCATGATGATCGCTCAGCATTCCTGAGCCTTTATTGCTGTTTCTTTGGGCAAATACATCGTCATTTGGTTAAGTATGTTGACTCACATAGCTGCAATGGTTGTTGTAAAAGACACCTAATAATGGCAGGCCTTCCTCTGTAGTTGTGTGAGTTTCTTCCGCCTTTTATTTATCGATCTTTCATCCACCAAATTACAAAGTCAAACGTTATCAGTGGTGTAATAAACCTAGGATAGGTTCATTTCCTTACTTTTTCCTCACCTTGGACTGAAAGTTGAAGTCATAACTCAGGAGTAATTCACAGAGGAAAAGGTTCTCTTGAATCAATTTTTAACCGCATTCGTTCAAGAAATGGTATTCTTGAATAGGTCCAACCAAATATGAGTTTGATTTTCTGATGATATATGCTTGACCCATGTGAACAATGATACTACTGAGTCGAGCGGAATCATGTTTGGTCCAAATGAGAAATTTTACAACGATTACTGGATATATTTGCTATATATGTTTTTTATTTTCATTCGGGAATACTATTGCTATACTATTGCTATAAGATTTTTCATTTTTGTATTTGAAATATTTTTCCAGAAGATTTCAATTTTATTTTACCAAGAGAATATAATATGTTCGTTGCCATTAGCAGCTCTCAAATACTTAAAATGTATGGTATCTTAAGAGGCCTTTCATATTCATTTTTGAAGATATCAATCATAAATAAGGTGCAACTAGAGGATCACCTTTCTACAAGAAAGTTTTTTGGGAACAGGGTTTCGAAGATGAAAGATCAGAAGTCTTTTGAAACAATTTGCTTGGTTACTTTGTTTACTATCGACCTCCAATCTAAAATAAAACTGTGTAGTTCACCAATGTAGGTACACATGTGACAATGTTTGTACATAACACACATGTATGTAGGCATGTACCCATATATTTCAATTCAAACTTTGTTCTCGAATAATCAAACTTATTTTTAAAACCAACCTTTCTTCTTGACTTTCGAAACTCTGTTCCCGAAAAACTCCCTTGATGTCGATAAGTAGTTCTCCATTTACAACAAATTCATAATGCACCATCAAAATCACAAACACACTTGCTCACTAATCACTATGGCGGCCATGGCGTTGTTTCCTATCTAAATATCCATATCCATATGTTCTGCGATTCTACATTCCATACGCGTCTTCAGCGCTAATACCGCTTATTGGTCGAGGGTGTCACGTGTACGTGCTTCCGACTTCAGAACACAGTAAGTAAGAAATGATATTCTTGATCCAAGAGAACTATGATTAGCTGAAATTGTTTTCTAAAGTAAGAACTTATGTTTTAGTTCAACCGAATTCGATTGAAGAAAATTCATGTAAGCATGGCAAACAACGGAATGAGCTGAGAATAGAAGTATTTTGTTCAATTTCAAATTATTATTCTTGGGGGGAGATTATTTAATTCAAGAATATGTTTATATTTGATTTAAGTGATCATTTTTTCTCTGTATGGCTTTAAAAAAGGATTTTCGTTAATTCTGTTTCGTAATGAAGAGTTTCTAGTAAATTATGGATTTTGAGTTTGACGTGCACGGCATCATAAATGAACAATCAAAATTTTTCGAGTGGTGCTGAACTTCCTGAAGAAGTTATAGAATTAACCAAGGCAGTATTCAGGCCACACTCATCAGAATATTAGAATGAATTATGTTTGCAAAACAATACTTCTAAAAAACGGGAAACAATACCACAGTTTAATGCTGCTTTCAGCATCAGACGCAATTTATATCCTCACAAATGATAATTAACGAAAGGCTAGTATTCCATAATGGCCCGCCAATCGTGCCAACTCTCTTCGGGGGAGTGAAGTGAATATAAACGTAATGCAACTCTCGCGTGACTTAGGGTCACAGAACTGGCATGTGCTCAAGGAACTTGAATTCCATGATTACATGCTATCAGATCTGGAAGTTTAGAACACTGCAATATGCCAAAAACTGTAATTAGTTGAATTGAAAAGACAGGTTCATCGGGAATTTCAGTGTTCAGGGTGGATTGACAAGTAAATCCTGCAATTATGCCATGAGGTTGCTTGAAACCTAAGAACTGTTATTTTCTCTTCGAGGTCGCTCACATTGAGAAATTGTACTGAAACTTTTTTCCAGAAAATTCGAAACGTCATCCAAATTTTTCTATTTCAAGTTTTAGGTCTCCTCAATTCACAGCTTATTCAATCAGTATAGTATAGAAATATTGAAGTGAGGTATTGAAAGAGTAGAATTCTTTAAATGTGCAAATTCTCTAGACATCACATCAGGGCTTCTGTAGAATACACTCACGATATTCGTTTACCAGGGCAAACGTGCGATTTTCGAATTTTACCCGTTACTTTTATAAAGTCAGTAGGTAGAACTGAGTTAGGTTGGCATTAGTGAAGTTTTGTCAATTTTTACATCTTTTTATTAATGACCCTTTGGTTTGTTTCAATTTTATTCTTATTCACTTCGATCTCTGTGTAGAACGGACAACGTCGCGTAGTTATCTGTTAGAAAAATGACTTTAACTTTACATTTTGGTAATATACACGGTGGAATTTGTCAAACTACCATGGCCAATCAAGTGACTTCATAAAAGTGAATCAAGTATGGGTGCCATTTTACCTGATAAATGAATGGAAATATTTACTCTTCAAAAAACGAACAGTCTCGAAGATAAACACATGTGTCCATATTGAAATTTTTCAAAAACGTAAATCTACTTGTCACAGACCGGGAATTTCAGTGAAAAATTCATCAATCGAAGAGAAGATTATCAGAATCGGTTAAATATTCCTGCAGTTGATATTAAACCTTAGTAAGTAATTGTGTGATTATGTGCGCAACGTCATGATGATCATAATGATAAGAAGATATCAATTTTGCGCTCATGGTGTAGGAAACCGGATTATGTCGTCTGGCTCAAAGGTATGTTATTTTCGAATTCTTCTTCGTAAAGGAGAGAAAGATATACCAACTCGAAACCTCCTGTTCTTCTGTTGACTATAGTAGATTGCGTATCAGACTGAGACGGTTGATTTCGCAAATAGGCAAAATTCTCTCAATGATTTCGGAGTTATACTAATTTGAATTTTCAAGGTCATTTACTTTATGTCTCAGGAAGTGCTGATGGAATCGGATTGAAACTTTGCGATAAGTTGTGGAGAACATCAGCGTAGGTTCTTACGAAATTTTGTCAGGATCGCACTGCTAGAAATACAAAAAATAATCTATTTTTTTTCTGATGATTTTACTCCAGGAACTATTGTACAGATTTCAATGAAGGTCGGCATAGACATTGAAAGTGGTATGCAACAACAGTGTGCTCTACCTCATAGGTATTTATTTTCGGAAATATTAGAAAAATATGTGAAATGTTCGTATTTGTGTGGTTATTATTAATTAAATGAACTCAAGGAATACCGCCAGGGTAACCAGTTTGAACTTACGTTCAGAAGCTGCTGCCTTCATGGCAGAGCTTTCCTTGAATATTTCATCAGATAAACGGGCAGAATTGAGCAAAGTGATGTGGAGGTGTAACTTTCAAGATTCTAGTTAACTTAAAGCCCTCTTTATACTAGCTTTTTAGGTAATCCTGCAAAATCTCCCGTCGCCATGATATTAGTAAGATTTTTACTTCCATGTACGCAGTATGAATTCCTGAACAAAAAATCTGAATGCAAATATAGGCGGTCTCTCTTACTTTGGAAGATTGGGTCCGAATTTCCAAATTGCTGCATTTTCAGATCCATTTTTCCACCATACAAATGATCACTCACTTCTTTTATATAGTTCACAAATTATCTTTCAACCTTCAGCTCACGATTAGCGACCCCTTCGTTCAAGAATATTTATCATTTATTGGAAGAAAATTGAAAATATTGGACAACCACTTACCTTCTATTTCTACGAAATATTTGTCAATGAAAAAGTGGACTGAGGCAACAACGCCTTGAAGACTGGAAGAGTATTTGCTGGCAGGTAATATGAAATGATGGACAGGTGAAGTATATAATTATGAGGAAAATGTTTCTGTCACGTCTCTTTACGGTTTCCCTTTCGTTTTCTTTCACGTTAAATCTTCCGCTTCGAAATAAGGAGGTTGTTAATTATAGTCCCATTGTTTTTCTTGTTGTGACTTCGAGATGACACCAGTTTAGAATGAAATTCAGGGTTTTCCAATTAAATGGGTTATATAATATCCTGAATTTCATTGGAAAACTGGTAAGGATGCAATAGTTTACATATTAACTATATATATCAGGGTGTATTCGCAATCCAGTTTTATGTGTTTGATCCAACCTTGTGAATTTCATAAGAATCGAAATTTTCTGTTTACTATAAGAAGATTTGAGTATCGCAGAGAGGTATATCGTATATTCCGCCAGCAAGTAATCATCTGTCGTTCACGAATTCACACGATGGCACTATTCCGAACTATGCGCCAATGCCAAACTTCACTTTTAGATGTCCATAAAGTTAGCAGAGCCACTTGCAGGGAAGTCAATGAAAACCATTTCAGTAATTGCCGAGTATTGTCGAGAATTTGTCTTGAGAGAAAAAAAATTGTCGCGCTTTTTGTTTTTTTAAGGGTTGGCTTCGCTAACTTAATATAAGTTTGCACGATCATTCTAAAATATGAATCGAATTCGATAAAGAATGTTATAAATAATTGTTCTGGTTTCTTAGGATATTTGTCAAAGCCGGCAACACTGCATTGGTAAATTGATATTTCAGCTTTGTTTTTCGTATCCTCATTGAAGGATATTGGGTTATATGTTAAATCTCCTATTTCACTAAATGAACAATTTTCGTTTCAATGTTGAATAATGGAAATATTCCCTTCTCACGGATATACATCGCCGTAACTTTGTGATACAAGAAAGTTGTTTAGATGACCGTTCTTTCTTCCGGAAATGATCTGAACTAGCGAAGGACGAGAAAAGCATATTTGTCGTCGAAGAAAAAAATTGTCGCGTTTTTGTTTTTTTCTAAAAGGGGTGGGGCTCTGCTAACTTAATATTAAGTTAGCAGCGCCATTCTAAAATATGTATCGAATTCGATCAAGAATGTTATGAATAATTGTCGAGAATTTGTCGTAGACCATCTAACATGAAAAAAAACAGAAAAAATAAGTTGTCATAGCTTTTCGAATTCGATGCATATTTTAAAATGGCCCTGCTAACTTAATGTTAAGTTAGCAGAGCCACCCCATCCAAAAAAAAACTAAAATCGCGACAAATTTTTTTCTTTCGCGAAAAATGTGTTTTATTCGTCCTACACTAGTTCAGCTCATTTGCAGAAGAAAAAACGGTCATCTAAATAACTCTCTTGTATCACAAAGCTACGTCGATGTAAATCCGTAAGAATGAAATATTTCCCTTATTCAACATTGAGACGAAAATTGTTCATTTCGGGAAATGGAGGATTCAGTCAATAATGACACGACAAATAAACCTGAAATATCAATATACCAATTCAGTGTTGCCGACTTTATGAAATATCCTGAGAAATCGGAACATTATGTTAAAACGTAAAAAAGCTATAAAAAAATATTTTTTCTGTTTATTTTCACGAAAGATGGTCTACAACAAATACTCGACAATTATTTATAACATTCTTGATCGAATTCGATGCATATTTTAGAATGACCCTGCTAGCTTAAAATTAATTTAGCAGGCCACCCCTTAGAACAAAAACTAAAAGCGCGACATGTTTTTTTCTTTCACGACAAATTCTCGAAAAATATTCGTCAATTACTGGGATGGTTTTCATTGACTTATGTGCATGTGGCACTGCTAACTTTATGGACATCACTTATAGACTGAGTGGAAATCAGAAGGAATAGAGTTTAAGAGGTTGTCCAATTTTTCCATTTTGTTCCATTAAATATTGACTATTGTTGTGAGAAAAGTGTCGTTAATCGTAAGTTGCAGGTTCACGGGTGATTTGTGAACTATTAAGAAGAAGTGTGAGATCATTTTTATGGTGGAAAAAGAGACCTGAAAACGCATCAATTTGGAACTTTGGCAGCCCATATCTTCCAAACTATGTCAGACCTTTGTTTGACTTCACATTTTGAGCTAAGAAAAACACACTGCGTACAATGATGTGAATATCTCATTAATATCTCGGCGACGGAAAATTTTGCTGGTTTACCGCTGTTCACATAAAACAAAAATTTATTCATCACGTATTCAACCATAAGTTTCAAATTGTGATTCTCCATAATTCACGATCGATAATATAACGTGACACCTAAAAGGTTATATCTTCCAAGTATTACCCTTAAATATTTCATTGTTGTTATTCACGTTTTCATGAGGTTGTTATGTGTGCTGACTCTTATCCGCATGAATTGGTTATGTAACACGGCTTCAAAAAGCAGGAAGAGAGGCTCCGGGAGTCGTAAAATTCAGAAAGCCAGAGTTTATTTCACCGCCTCGCACAGTGGAAATATTATTCGGTTTAATTGAGACTTTACACTGGAAAGTATTCATGAACTGTTCGAATACAAATTTCGTGCACGGTTGACCCTACTGGGTAAGCACAAACGTGCGAGCTTTCCTGAGAGTTTCAACAAATTAAACGCTCCTATAAAGGACTTTTGTCCGCTGTTCACTGAGTTTTTTCAGCTTTGTTCAAACTTATAATGAAAAGATTATACAAAACTGTGGAAATGAAAGAAATTTATTCATTCAATCTTATTTGGGTGACTCGAAAAAAAAATCCTGAAAAACGTCACGACTGCGCAAACTGTCGAATACTTCATACATCGATATTTGTGAGTATTATGACAACGAGGTTTTTTGCGAATGAAAATTTGGTTCAATCGAAAAACTCCTAATCAGCTATCCAATAATTCAGTAGCATTTTTTTCTCTCCTGGAACAACAATTTCTGGATGAAACAACTCAATCGATATTTATCGATATTTATATAGCATATTTGAAGACTAGGTTTGAAATCGAACGGATCGGTGTTCTGTTTTATATAAAATTTTGGATTTTGTTTATAATCTTGCATGATATGATCCTCAAACATTCTTGCACGAGCATACGCGTAGGTATATTAATGGTCACCAGGTTCCACTTCGCTCAGATCAGCAAGTTCAGATATTGACGAAACATCAACATTTTCAATTTCAATTCAATTTCAATTTTCAATTCGATTTGAATTTATTTGGCTGATTTTGCCCATAATTGACTTTACCGAGATATCCAAACTCTGCATCTATCCTAAACTCTCTAGGTTCCCTCTTACGGAAGAAGGAGACTTTAAGGCCAAACATACATAATTGAATTAAATTCCGGATACCTCATCCAGGGAGTATACGATCTGGTTGTTTAATATCATTTTGAAAATTGATAAACTCCTGGTTTTTATTGAATACCATTAAATATATATACGATACTATGTCAAAAAATTAGTTATGATAACTCGAAAAATATTTATCTGATCGAAATGAAATTTGGTTGGAAGATGAACAGTGTCAATAAAAAAAATTATCCATGGAAAAATTCGAAAAAAAATTCTTTTTCTTTAAATTTTTATATTTCATTAAAATTTCACTAAAATTTCCAAGTCACCATTTCGCAATGTGAACGAGAGCGTAAAAGCAGCTGACTTCACGTCAGTGCTTTTCTAGATATTTTCGATATTGTTTGTAGGGTAACATTTTCTCAAGAAACTGAAACTGACAAACTGTTTAAATCTCGAAATCCTTTAGGATGATCTTCGGAGATATCTTGAACTCTATTCAACAAAAGCTTAAGCCTACTTATTCTGCCTACTAATCCATCCCTGCCCTGTGAAATTTACTTACGCGATGTGGCGGATAACATCTGAATTCCCATCATTTTATGTATTTTCGTGCAACAAGTCATGCCCGAATTCATACATATGAAAGGTGGAAGCAGTAAACTTTCCCCGTGAATTTAAATCTTTCATGTTTTGTTATGCTGCAGGCGTCCCTCTTTATGAAAAGTGCCGCCACACCGTTGAAAGCAACAATCAAACGAAATACTTTGTGTTGGGAATTCACAAATTTTAGTGGAAGGAAATACAGTGAACATTTCTGGGATGTATTTTCTTTACCTAGATTTCTCAGGAATTGTTGTCTTTGAGTGGAAAATCGTCGTGTTCTCAAACAATAAGTGGAACAATTTTTATCGAACCGTAGGCAATCATGCTCTTTTAGAACTATAATCATATTTTTCTGAATTAATATAAAGTTTTACTTCTGGATCATGTTTCTACTCATAAGAATCGGACGGAATCGTACCCAGAAAATTTCGAATTTTGAATTACCCATAAGATATACGGGTATAACCAAATATCATTCTTCACGCAGATAACATTGCAGTCACCAATTTGAAAATGATTCTTTTGAAATTTCGTGACGACCATAGAATAAGATGATCGCAAAATCAAGTTTTATCTGGGAGTAGAGTTGTTTTGGAAAAATTATCATTCATATTATGCTTAAAGGTTCCTAAAAAAGGTCAATTTGATCGGATCTGTAAATATTAGCAATTTGAATGGATATACAGGGTAAGACTTTCAATTTTACAATAATTTTAATCGTAGAAACTCCTTATCACACAAATCATTTTTTTACCAGTTTTTCTAGGTTCTGCCAAGGTAAAAAGTTATAAGCATTTAAATATTTCTCAATATTCTAATACACGCCTGCACTTTGCACTTTCTGGTACGCTGATCTGTATGGCAGGAATATCGAATCCATTGCTTAATATTTGAGAAAACATTATTGAGAAAACTTTGTACATTTTGCGATATTAACGTAACGAAAACATTTCACTACACTTGACCATTGAAACACTGATCTTTCATATTTACGTAATATTCAATCATTTCCTCGATAATATTATACGGAATATCATCTTCGCCTATTCTCATATTGAAAAATCCATTATTATCCTTATTTTCGTGAAATTTATAAATGAATTATGTGAAAACACTCAACTTACCTAAACACATTGATTGAACTCTCTGGAGTTCTATGTAAAGTCTTGTCCATAGACATGGAAACATAGCCTTCCTGTCTGTGGTTTGATCACGAAAGATGAATATTTCGGTGTCTTAATTCACGGCCTTCAGTAGATCAAGGTCGGCTACACAAAAATAAGAAAATTTCTCGAATTTAGTTGATTTCATAACATTCAAAGTTGAATATCTCAAAGACTGGGCATCTAGGAAGAAATTATAAGGATAATGTAGTATTCTGAAATGATTGAAGATTCGCATAGGGGGATAAGATAAACTTTATCCGCATTCTTCATTGCAATTTTTCATAATCGAATGGGCGAATCAATAACTAGGAAACCGTTCAAGGTAGGATGAAAATGATTACTGAAGAACATAAACTCGTTTCATTCGGAGTAACTATCTTCATGCTGCAAAAGTAAGCCTGATTTTCTGTTATTTCAACAGCCTGTTTCATTTTACCGCAGCCGAATCTGGAAAAACGGTGATGGAAATATTCAATTTGATGGGAGGAATCTATGGTTGAAATTGATGAACAACTTGAAGACTTCCTCTGTATCTAAGGTCGCGATTTCGTCCCTCATAATTAAGCCTCAAACCTTTCCAACAAGTATTTAGTTTCCAAGTTGTTTCTTTCTGATGTTGATTTTTACGACCGGTGACAGATCGACGTTAAAAAAAATTACTTTCCATAGAAACGATTCAAAAACTATATCTAGAGCAGATTCGTAATTAAATGTCCCCAATATTTCAATACGAGTCTAAGATCTAATCGAATTCCAATCCAGTATTCGGTTGAAAAATGAAAGCAAAAAGTCTGATATAAAATTCAGTACAATTAGGAAGTGATTCTTGGAGAGCAAAATTTAATGGAATCTCTTTGCGCCAATGTTCAAGGGAACGAAGTCCTATCGTTTAATCCAAATGACTGTAATTTTCGAAAATAATATGTTAGACTCACCGATGACGAATCCAAAATCAAAATTTATTATGTTCGGTCGACTGTAAATACGATGACTTCGCAGAGAAATAACTTGAGGACTTGGAATGACACTATCCGGCCGAGATTATAATTAAAATTGAAACTCCCATTCAAAGAATTTCCAATTTCGCAAAAACACGAGAATTCATCAATTTCTCCAAAATATCATATTTCCGAAATCACAGATACGATCGAGTGAAAATCCAACCACTTATGTAAAATAATTTTCTTCAAAACTTGAAAGAGAAATTTCAATTAAAATTAAAATAAAAATTGAAGAATATGATTAAATTGTCCTCATTACACGATAATCACCAGATTTTGCTGAAAATGTATATCAAAATTCGACATCTAGATACCAAGTTTCATCATGATGAGATAAGAATTTTCTGAGATATTCCGAAAAAAACAACGGTACTGAAAAAAAACCCGAAAATTTGACATATTTTTTACGTGCTCGTTCTGGTATTCTGTTGTGAATATTGACTTCAAAGTATGTTCACACTATCATTGAAATGATATCAAAAGTTTTCCAGTAAAAATTGTTCAACAAAAATTCAAAAAACTTTCGAGATATATTTTTGAAATTTACTAACGACGAGATTTTAGTTAGCGAGCGGTTGATATTCTATAAGCAAAAAAAAAATCAAATCATGGGATAATGACTCCGAAACCTTTCGGCCGATCTGGCCTATCAACGAACTTAACCGCCGCATTCTGATGCGCGACCCTACAAGTGCTGCTAGCTTGATCCGTTCGACAGTAATTTATCGGCCAGAGAAAATTGAATTCGATATCGAATTTATCATAAGAGAATAAATAATTCGAGAATATTTTCGGAAAAACAACGAAAATTACAAACATTTGGGCAAACACCATTATAATGGTTTCAAATTGAAAAATACAGACATTCAGGTGTAACTAAAACACATTTATTCTCCAGAAAAGGTGCATGAAAATTAAGGTGTGAAAAAAATTATGGCATAAATTCATTCTGTCGGAATCTTCTGATAATAACAAACTGCCTTGGATGGAAATATGGGAATTTCAGCCCCGTTTAATTCAATACTCATTCAAAGACCCCACAAGCGATTTATAACGCAAAATCGACGTAACATACATAACATACAGCCTAAAAAATTCCACAGGCCTACCATAAAAGCACAAACCCCGAGGATGGACAGAGATATCTTGACATTTTCACGATGACAGTATGCAAATGCCTACGAATAGATACGCACCTACCAAGCAAGGAAATAAATTCCAGATCCTTCTTTTTCGCTTCGAGGAAGCACATTTAACATGAATCCCCTTTATTGAATTCCAATGGAATTTATAGTCACTTACTGAGATCTATTTCTAGGAATTTGTGAATTGTGGACGATGTATATCGAGTTAATTTGGTAGAGGATACACCTCCCACGCTATAAGTACGAAGAAATGTCGATGATCTTTGATATCACCTGAAATGGAATTGAGGGTATTTTATGTTCATATGGAATTGTTATTTGAAAGTTCTTTATCGGAACGATCGAAGAGAAGCCAACACAACGTCTGAGAAAAAATTTAGAAAAGCACTGCCGTGAAGGCAGCAGCTTTTAATCGATGTAGATGATCGTTCGAACATGGACGCAAAAGATGCTGCCTTCACGGGGCAGTGCTTTTCTAATTTTTTTTCGATAAATGACTGGATTTCAACTCGATCTAATCTGTTTTTTTGGAAATATCAAGTACTTAAAATGACAGTATGAAGGTTCATACAGAATTTAATGAGGATAATATGATGAAGATTACAGAATATTGAATATTTGAAAATGAAAATTTTAAATTTTTTTCATATTGTTCAAATGACACGATCATCACGAAATTTTTACAATGTTGTCCCTCAACATCTCCGAACTAGCTGATAAGTTTCATCACGATTTAATCAGTATTTCTTGAGTCATACCGAAAAAAACAGCGATATCGGGAAGAAAATCACGAAATTCTACATATTTTTTCCCAATATCTCCAAAACTGATAGCCGTATCAAATTGGAATTAGATACACTGCTGTTGAATAGAAATTTCAAGGTATAACTGAATTTTTTCCCGAATATGAACAATAGTTTCAGAAAAAAAATGTTTTCGAATAAAATTTTGAAAAAAATTTTTTTTTCAACCATACGATTTCAACGAAATTCCGGCCGGCCAGACAGAATCGATTTTGACATCGGATTCGTCATCAGTGAGTCCGACCTAGTCGTCCAAGACCATTTTTGGCTCAATCATCGAAAATTACAGACATTTGGACGCAACCATAGCACGCTGTTCCCCTAGAACATGCGCGCAAAAAGTCAATTTGAACTCGTTATTTGAAGAGTGTATTTGGTGCCTTATAGATACGGACTCATGAAAGTATAAGTCCTCAAAGCAGATCTTTCAGCGAAATTAGAAAAAGTAAGCATGAAGAATACCTGCAGATGAAGTTTACCTCGAGTCATTATGAGAATCTTCAATCATTTCATAACACATAATTATTCTGTATAATTTATCCTTGAACCCCCTCTTCTGGAGATATTCGACGTTGGCTTTAAAAAAATCTGATAAAATTTCGAGAAATTTCCGTATTTTTGTGGATCCGTCCCTGAACTAGTTGAGGCCTAAAATTAAGCTCCAACCAAGTTCATCCGAATCACAGAGAGTACTGAGGTATTTATCCATTTTGTCACCATAGCACAAGTCAGCACAGGGTGTTTATGTCTATGGACCAGACTTTCCATAGAGTTCAACAGAGTTCAATTAATAACGTGTTTATGCTAATTGGGTAATTTTATATAATCCATTCATAGATTTAATGAAAATAAGGATAATTATAGAATATCAAATAGGAGAATGGCAGAGGACGTAATTGTGTATAATCTTATGGTGAAAACAAATGGCTTGTGCATTAATATCTTCAAGCGAAAGATCAATTTTTCGATGGTCAAATGTAGCAAAATATTTGCGTTACAATAAGACTACAGAAAGCACCAAATCATCTGAGAATTAGGTGAATAAATGAGATTTCTCAATCAAGAATTTCAAACAATGAATTAGTTATTCTGTAATACAGATCACCGTGAGAGATATGCGCTTTCAACTTGCAAACAAAGTGCAGGAGTGTATCAGCACATTGGGAAAATATTTGAATGCTTATTACGTTCATACCTGAGCCAAATCTAGAAATATGGCGAATGAAAAAATTGTTTTATTCGATAAAAGGAGTCAATGGATAGAATTAATGTACAACTTGAGCACTCACCTCGTATAGTTAGGTGTTTTTCTCTGTGAGTACAATTTACAGCTTGAAATTCAAAAATAACAAGGCAAAAAAGTATTTCTCTTGTGTCTCAAAACCATTTTGAGAGCGATTGTCAAACAATAGAGGTCAAATACTCCATTCACTTTTATTATTTCATTTAGTAGATCTTGAAATAAATATAAAGTTTTTGTGACGAGAACCAAGGCAGGTTGGTACTTGTGGAAACTCGTTATTGTCAAAGTAATTCGGTGAGACTTTGTTAATTGTTGCATATTTTTGGAAAAAGCTCCATGACTCCGTTTAGTCACATACAAGGTTACCACACCTTCATGTAGAAGGGGCATCGTCGCGTAGTTATTTGATAGTGACTTCAACGTCCTATTTTCAAAACATACACAGTGCAATAGTTCAAATTTTCATAGCCTGCCTTCTAACTTCATGAAAGTGAATGGAGTATTACAAACTAGTTTCTCGAAAATTATTTTAATGAGACCCTAAAGTTAAATAAAGCATGAAAAAATATTTAATTGTGGCAAAGTTAATGAGTTATTTCTTAGGATTTTTTTTTCACCCTCACAATATCTGAACAAGAATCATGAGAGATTAAATAGAAATTATTTTTCTCAAAAAACACCCTTGGGAATTGCGGGATTCAAACTTTTTTTAGATCAAGGGGGGTTTCTCGAAAAATGGTACAAATAATAATACTGGAATAATGTTAACTATTAACGAATTGAATTTTTACGTTTCAGAGTCTATATCTGACTCCATCATCAGACAATAACGAGGAATTTTGTAGAATTGTTTTCCTTCAATACTTTCGTACTCCAAGTTTGCAGTCGAGTTGAAATACTAGGGTACTCTTCAAACTAAAATACAATTTCTATTCATTACTATTATTCAATATTCTATTGAATTCTTTTTCATTCAATCTATTCAATTCAGTCTGAAAGTTCTTCATCTTCTCTTCTCATGAAAAGTTATTTACTGTAGAGGACGTCGACTTTATTCAGCTTATCACTTTTCCATTAAACCACGAACTGTGAAAGTTTCCAAAAGGATTATTATATTCATAAATAATTTCAAGGAAATAATAAGCAAAGGCAGTTGAAACTGCTCCTCGATGTTATTAAATGACCTTAAATTCCCGAGGAAATTGAAAACGTTCCTCATCTTGATCCAGTGAATAAAAGACTACGACTGGAGTATTAGAACCGGAGATTCTGTAATTTTGATATCTTGCCAATGACCTCTGAGTTCTTGCGCCAGGGATTCCGAGTTTTTATTCCTCATTCTGCGGCCATCTGAGGCGTAATTGATTTTGTCTCGAGGTCCTGAAACAGAAGGCGGACCAGACAAAGGAGATGATTATTTCGAAATTACTATCAGTAGCAAACATCAAGAGTTATCGCAACTTATTACCAGTTATTCGAAAAATTATCAGGAATTTGAAATAGGCTGTATATTTACGCTAAAATTCTCGCAACTTTGCCGACTTTTCGGACATCATTCATGCTTTTTCGAGGCTCGTTAAAAACCTGAGGTTATTTCATTCATCAAACTATTGCGAACTATCACATTTATGTCAGTTAGTGGATAAATCTGTTTGCCTGCATTTTTCAGTCTCAGTATGTCAAAATATATCAATAAGCAAAGTATATCAATAAGCAATAAAGCATAAAATATAAGATATCACAAGTTGAAATATCACATATTCAAAACTCATCAATTGAAAGATCATAAGTCACAATAAAATAAACTGAAAGTTAGAATCACACAAGTTAAAATATAACAAGTCAAAATATTGCAAAATTGAAATGTGAACACAAATAACATTTGTATACTCTTATGGCCTGTCCTTCATTCAACCGTAAATGTGGTTTAGTCCGCTTTTCAATTTCGCGATGTTTTACTTGTAATATTACAACTTGTGTTCTAACGTATTTTCTTCTGTTGTGACTTATGATATTTTAACTTTGACGCTTCAATATATGATATTTCAACTTATAATATTTTATAATTGTGTTGTTCCATTGCTTTCGATATATTTTGATAGGCTGACATAATGCAGGAAAAAAGATTTAACTACTAATACTTGAAAAGATGACCGCTTTGGCATCGCGCAGGAGCTGCTGACTTCACCTCAGTGCTTTTCTCTCGGTACCGTCCGGAATAACTCAAAAGATACTGATCTGATCAGGAATAAGTTTTATTACTAGTTGTCAAATATTCATGCACAATTTTGTGCTGAATTTATTTATGACAGGAATAATTTTAAAGAATAATCCCATAATCGTCAAAATTGTTTAATTCACGTCTGTGCTTTTCTAGATTTTTATTGTGCAAGTTATGATGGCACCATTTTTTTCTGAGGTCTTAGCTTTCTAAATCTGAAAAAAAAACTTTTAAAGTAAATAAAATTCTGACTTATTTAGAACGATCTTGCGGATAACGAGATTCAGATTACAAGTTGCATAATGAAAAATATCGGAATAATGCAGAAAGATTAATGGAGTAAACTGTGGAGTTTCAGACTCTATATCCAACTCTTCCATCAGACAATAAACGGAAAATTTGCTTCCATGCAAATCATTCATGTTCCTTCAATAGTTTAGCAAATGAAGATTTTTGTCATATTAAGAAAAATTTTGAAATATTGCCTGATGAAAGTGTCAAATATAAACTCCGAAACATTTCATTATGTCTTCTGTCTCACTTCAAAAAAAATTAATTTTGAGGTTTCGTCATGGCTGATTTCGACATTGAAATCGAAACATCCTGTTGGTTCAATTGAGTTTCTTATTATCGTAGAAAAAGCACTGTATGTCTTCTGATAGAAACTCGAAAATTAGAAATGTTTATTAAAGAGTCTCTTATTGTTAACATTGAATGAGGCCCTATTTAAGGAAGTTTTTTCTCGAATTTCAGACAAAACTTCTGAAAATAATATGCAAAAATGATACATTGGAAAAATGAAGAATTCTATGAGTATGCTGACTGTTAGTCAAAATTCTGGGAATTACAATTGAAAAACTTTTTTCCAAGAACTCATCTCTCCCAATAAGACTTAACCATAAAATTTCAAGTATTCATCTCGAGTGCTTCTTCGAAATGGTCTCACCAACGGTCTTCGTGATTTAACCTGTATGCTTTAAGAAATAATTATCAATTTGGATAGAAAATTATGAAATTCTTCTTATTGATCCTACAAGATTGATGAGGGGAATGAAGTTTGGGAAACAGCATCTTTCTAACATCAGGCTGAAGATATTTGGTTATTTTTGCTCCCGACAATTCGCTTGCATGAAATACTCTATGATATTTATTTTCATTTCAGGGGGGGCCTACGAAAAGAGAAATGGTATGAAGGAGCCAGATCACATCGGATGTGAAACGGTAAGTTGACTATTCCGGATTAATAGATTACAAAAATATGAGATCTTTACAATGAATAATAAGTTACTGACAGAAAGCAATTGTTCGACAATTAGAATTTGGTTCTCCATTCAACCCTCACAAGATTGAAGAAATATTTTGCTTTCTCATAATCTGAGTATGAATTCGATCACTTCTGTGCTGTTTATTTTTCGTCAACTTTAAATACTTCTTTTATTGAGTTTTTTGTTATGACTACCGTTTAGGCTCAAAATCTTCCCAACACTAGACATTTCAATTACGGGATCAAAATCTTTCATGCTGTGAATATAACAACTAACAAGAAACTGCATCACCTAGAAAGAGCTGTTTAAATTTAATTTTTTTTTGGTAAAACATAGATAGTATAGCAAGGAGTCAATGATTCAAATTTGGAGAAAAAAACGGAGGTTTACAATTTTCTTTAATTGAATTCGTTAATAAGTTGTTTGTTCACCGTGATTTTCTTTACCGATCACGCCTTGGCATTGATGCAAGATAATGGTCTATTTCTTCTTGAGGGATACTATCTCAAGCTACCTGTACTTCATGTCTCCGAGCCGCCAAAGTCCGTGGGAGCAGGAGTATATTTCAAAGCTTTCTACCCATGATGTCCCAAACATGCTCTATGGGCGAAAGATCGGGGGATCTGGGCAGTCATGGCGAAGGATTCACATGGGTGGCTTCCAAAAAGATTAAACTAACTCTGGCAACATGAGGCAATATTGGATTCTCGAGCCGGTTAAGGTGAGGAAGTACATATGGCTCCACTATTTCTTGGAGGTAACGCAGTGCTGTCATGCTACCTGGACTGAAGACTGAAGGTGACCTACTTGCATGTGCAATGTCACCACATATCATAACGCCTACTGTCAGGTGTACATGACGCTCAACATCGAAATGAATGTCACGTCTTTCTCCCCGAAGTCGTCTTACCTTTCTTCGGCCATCATCTCCTCGAGTGCACGAGGAGAATTGAGATTCATCAGAAAAGACGACTTGATGCCATTTCACATTCTATTGTTGTCGTTCTCTGCACCACTGTAATCGATGGCGGCGATGCTCAACCGTAAGAGGTACACAAGATGGGGTAGATAATGCTGCAGTCCAAAGGACCTTATACGGCGGTAAACCGTTCGGACAGTTACAGGATGGCCTTGTTCTCCACTCATCAGCTCATCGAGTTGTTACAAATCGTTCTATAATGGCCATAAGTCTTTAACGTCGATCTTGAACTTCATTTGTGCTCCTTCTACGTCCGGTGCCTACTCTTCTTCGATTTTGGGCATTATTAAACCACGCTTGACCACATCTCATAAGAGTAGTTGGATTTCTGTTCGTACGTTTAGCGGTTCCCCGCCTCCCATAGACCAATAATTCACGAGAGGATAGTCAGCCCAAGGAAATCCAATGTTGCCAAATATAGGCATAGAGATGAATACTTAACTCATATTTGAAAACCGATCAAAAATCGAACACCGTCCATAAAATAGAGTATGGTTAAGTTTAATTTTGTTGTCTGGTTAGGTTAGGTTAGTTTAATTTATGACAGTGCCAGTTTGAATCAGAAACGGAAATTTGGTTAGGTCAGTTAACGCGCCAAATTTCCGTTTCTGATTCAAACTGGCACTGTCCTAAATTAAACTAACCTAACCAGACAACAAAATTAAACCTAACCATACTATATTTTATGGACGGTGTTCGATTTTTGTTCGGTTTTCAAATAGGAGTTAAGTATTCATCTCTATGCGTACATTTGGCAACATTGGATTTCCTTGGGCTGACTATCCTCTCGTCAATAATTCGACCTTTTTCAAATTCACTTAGCTGGCGATAAATACGGCGTACACGTGCTCTAGGCATTTTGACAACAACTAAACATTGACTTTTGATCTCCTCGAACAGCTGGTTTGTTGTTAAATTAAAAAAATTTGCAATAAGCGACTACAATATTTAACTAACAAAAAACGTTGACATGAAAAAACCTTCAAGATTTTATTCTCCAAATTTTAATCATTTACTCCTCGCTATACTATCTGTTTTATCAAAAAAAAATCAACATTTAAACAGCTCTTTCTGGGTGTTGCAGTTCCTTTGTCAGGAAGTATAATATCTACAAATGATCATGAAGGCTTGTATCGAATATATTTTCCGAAATTTTTACCTGAATATTCGATGAATTGTAGATTTTACTAGTGAAATTCTTCCAAATTATAGTTAATCGGATATAACCCGAATACGAACAGAACTATCAATTAAAAGTGAAATCTGTATTTTACATAACATGATATTCCATATTCTAGTAATGATATCCATTTCCTATATTGTACGTGTAAGGTTACTCTAGAATGAAATAAGTGTTATGTAACGAGTGGGAAAAATTATACATTGTATGGTGTAGTGTTACAGAACAACAATGTCTCAAAGTACAAATTCACAGAAAGGAGTGAAATATAAAACTTTTCACGCAGCACTGGAAATTCGAGTCGCCTCAGTTTCAATTCAAAAACCACTTCGGAATGACATCATATCATTCATTTCATTTGTAACCAAGATTCTATTGAAAAGTAGATATTTAGTTAGACTCAGCTCGATTGAATGAGGTTGGAGTAGAATATGTTATATTTGCAGATTTTCGTCCTGAATTGGTTCACAAGAGGAAGACAAAATTCGATTATTACAAAAAGTTCAAAACTAACATTATTGAAACTACAATTATTATTATAAACACTGAGGCTTTCACTCCTGTAGATACAGAGCGTTTCATGAATAACTGTACATGTCTCTTGTGCGGATTCAGGACAATTCAAGTATTAATCAGTGTTCGTCATATGTCCCAAATGCCTACTCCCTTACCAGATATCGGGTGTTTTATGCATTCAATTATAAACTCTCAAGTGGTTAAACTATCAAACTCATCCACAGATTTTCATGAAAATCTCCAGAATGTCTAGCAGAGGTTGGATATTCATCTATAGATGATAAATAGTAGTGCAGATCCAAAATGAGAAAATTATTTTGTTGATGATGATCTTCCAAGGAAAACACAGTTCTGGGTTTTCCCCCCTCCAAGAACTTTGCTCATCAATAACCCCATTCAACCTATCCAATTGCAATTGAGTAAATAACCTTTGAGTACCCACAACTGTTCTACCAACATGATAATTTCTTTTAATACTTCCGATCAATAAGACTCAAACCCTGCATCATGAAACTGCACAGTACACTAATTGTATTTCATTCACCAGTAAATAAAAAACAAAATTTTAACGACACATGACACAACTCTCACCGAAGAGCTTCAACCCTGAGGAGAATCCTGGAGTATGTCATAAAAGTTGTGACTATGGTTCTTGTATGTAATTTTGTAGTACCTATAGGTTTCAATAAATGGAAATTCGGCAGGTTGAATTATCGGTTTTCTGAAGATTGAAAGCATTCAAAAAGGATGGTTCTCTATTATTGAGAACTCAGCAATAATAAATTTCTGTTCAAATAGTTTCCCGAATCAATATCGATACAAAATCATAATGTATGCTATCACACACTTCAAGAATTCGCGAATTTTGAATAATTCGGTATTGAAAATGGTCAAATCCTGACTCAAGGTCGAAGCGGGAGAAACGCGTCAGATCGACTTCTACGTCACTCGTTATTGTACGATTCGCGTATCGATACAGCCGACGCTGTCTATTGGCTTGCTAGAGAGAAAAGTACACGAGAAGAGGGAGAAAGTGGATATATCCCGGTACGTCACGGAAGCCGCGAAGTTTCGTCCGTTTAAAGAGCTGACATGCGGAGCCAAATTTAAAAGATCATTTTCTCTTTGAAATTGAAATTTTTGATATCGGTTGAAGTTTTTCAGTAATCTTACGGATATGATATTCGATTTCAATTATAAAAAAATTCATGCAAGAGACCTATTGTGGCACCTCGAATATGAATATAACTATTATAGAGAAGCATTTAGGTGAGAGTTGAATCATTCCACAAAAAAAGAAATAATTTAGGTTAGGTACCTCTTTAAAAATTGGCCAGTATAAAATCTGATTTCTTCTGCTTAAAGGAACAAATCAGTTAAACTTTGAATAGAAAAACAAATATCTCTTTCAATTGGAGTTGCAGAAACGTTTGCGAATGCAGTAGGAAATATGATAGAATTTCGTCAATGTTACAGCATGGCGATCCAAGTTGTTAAGTTTTGTATGTTCCAGTACGTCATAAGGTTTTCACCCAAAAAGTTCTTGACGTGGGACCGGAATCACACAATAGAGGTCAAGTAGCTTTGACTACATGCAATAGAATCATGGAACCCCGTTTATACATGTATTTGTCTGCAGAGTTGAAATTGGCGTCGACATTAACTATTCTAGCAAATAGCCTGTGGTGAAGTTCAACTTACACAGTTAAACTACATGTATCGTTTTTACCAATGATTCTCGAGACTGTTTGAAACGTCCATTTCCGGTATCGCTTTGAATGCCTTCATTGGTTTTCCATTTCCTGGGTTGAAGCGAAACCGTGTTTCTACTACTTGGCTCTTCCATATATTTTTTCATTGGACAACAATACCGAAAAAATTAAACTGTCATCAAAAATTCAAAATTTCAGGAACAAAACTATCATTTGAATTAAGTACCCAAAACATGTCAAAAACCTAGAAGAGCACTGACGTGAGGCCAGGAGCTTTTACACGCTTATTCACATTCGAAGCCAAGCCATTTCCTAGAGACATTTTGCATGAACCTTCACGCCGTCATTTTTTAAGGGCAGAATTTTGATTCGATCATCTGCATTATTGGTATTATTGGAAAAATAAAATTTCGAATGGATGTATCTTTCATTTCAAGTTTTCACGAAAACGACATGACACTATTTGTAAACCCCCAAACCTGTTAAAAAAAGATCGAGTCTCTTAGTCGTTTTTTTCAGATGTTATTGTGGTTAACCAAAAAATTTGACACATTTTTTACACAATATCTCTGAAGATAAATATCGGATCAAACTGAACTTTGAAACACTGCTGTAAAATACTGACTCGAGGTTTTTGCCAATTTTATTGAAATTTGATGAATAGTTTCCAGTCAAAAAAATTTTCAACAAAAATATACAAAATTTTCGAATATTTTATTTCGATAAGGTACCTTTTAGATCCTCAATAAATTTTGCATTATATCGTGGTATTCCTCAACTAACTACATAGTTTGAATCTGATTACGTCTTCTTGAGATATTGAGGAAATAAACCCCAATCTTTCAATATCTCAGAAAGTGAATATCGGCTCGAACTGAAATTTGAAGAACTTTTTTTTGGTTTGAAGTTACAAGGTATTTCTCAAGTTTCAGTCTAATTTCTAATAATTTCGGAAATGAAGATCAGATCAGATCGAAATTTGAAGAACTGTTGTGAAATACTAACTTTAAGGTCTGCGGCGAATTTCAACGAAATCAAGTTATGGAATTCGGAAAAACATATTTTTTTCGATAAGGATGTAGATGATTTTCGAAAACAATTTTTTCAAAATGTTTTAACAATTGGATTCACATAAAACTTTGCAGTAGGGTGCGCGTTGATATTCTTCAACTAATCACAGAGTTTCGATCTGATCGCATCTGTATTTCTTGAGGTATCGAGGAAGTTACCTCAATATTTCGAAGAACAACGAAATGTTAAAAAAAATATTTTTGAAATTTTCGTATTTCAGAAACTACTGGTCCGATTCCGTTGAGATTCTATTCTAATCGCTATTTTACAACAGAGGATCACGAAATAGCATAATAGAACCATGATGATATTTACATCATGCATAACCCTAATATAAGTATATTAGGTCTATGCGAAATAGATGAATAATTTGTGGTTCGGATAAGCGTGGGTGGAGCTTAATTTATGGCCCTCACTAGCTGGGGGGAAGATCCATAAAATTAAGGTAATATCTCAAATTTTTATCAGATGTTATAACATTGAACGATGAATATACCCAAAACGGTGCGTTTAAAGGGAAATTATAAGGAATAATTATGTATTCTTAAATGATTGAAGATTCTCATAATGACATAAGATAAACTTTATCTGAATTCTTCATGCTAATTTCTTATAGTTCCATCAATAAGTGAGTCTATAACTAGGAACTGTTTGAAGTAGTAAGTGATTACTGAAGAATATGTTTTATAAACAGAGAAAACTTCCACCAAAATTCATCTCATTCGGAGTAACTATGTCGAAGCTATAACAGAAAAACTGTATCTTTTTACTGGAGCCGAATCTGGAAAAATAATACCTACATGAAAAAAGTGTTTTATTTGATGATAGGAATCTATAGATTAATGCACAACTCAAATACTCACCCTGTGTACTCAAAACTGTTTGGCCCATTAACGAAATTAACCGTCTAATTCTATTACGCGGCTTGCCCTGACAGTTTCGAGTAGAAGTTCGAAAGTTCAACAACATTTTCGGCTGTAAATTAAAATAGACATTTATTCAAAACGATACCACACTGTTCCCCAGAACACGCGCGCAAAAATAGCTAAATGCTTAACGAATTGCAACATTTTTTGCGAGGTTGTCGTATTGGAGATCACCGACTACAGACACCAATACAGCATTCTCAAACCAAGTGAGAAATGCTAATACTTCCTTGTCCATACATGAGGGTAAAGATTTATACTATTTTTATTATTGCTATTCCCTTTTAAATTGCTTCAACATAGAATATTCGAAGTGATTATCTGAAGCAAAGAATTCTATCAGAAGTATAAATCAATGAGAAAATTAGGCGAAGCCCAAATAATAGACGTGGGCGACAAAAGAATCTGTGGTGTGCCAGAGGAGTGGCCTTAGCTTTCCTTACCCACTTACGGGCAATGAATGTTATTATGTAGATTTATTTCTTTTTACTATATGAAAAATTCAAGAGATCGGTTGAATGATATGTTATAACTCGTTTGGAATGAGGAATGTTCATTTTTAAGAGTTTATGTGAGTGAATTAATATGACATTTGTAGTTCTTTATGGGGAACTACGAGATGGGAAATCACAATAAAGTCAAACTCTATTACCCATCAAGAGGTTCTTATCGTGCTGTAATAGTTATAAAATGAGCTCACAGAGATGAAACGCTGCTGCGTAGGTGGCACCAGATGAGTTTCGATCATTTCCCGAAGAACGAACATAACCATGAAATCCTCGGAATACAGCTTTAAAATGTGGTGATATCATAAGACGGTATCTTTGTCGCGGGTAGTTTAATATCATCGTGAACACAAACATTTCATTTCCGTATGCTCTATGACCCTTTCGGTTGAGTGTCCACCTGTTTTAGATCTCGCAGATTTCTCGATGAAGACAATATAACGTTGTTGAAAAGATAAAACTATTGAGCTGCTAAAAGAGAATGTTGATTGATGTTAAATCTGTAAGTTCATGTTATAGAAGAATTATTAATGAAGGCTTTTTTGGTGGTGAATTAATATATGACATTTGTAGTGCCAAATGGGGAACGAGAAGATGGGAGATCACAATGAAATCAAACTCTAGGTAGGTACACCCGCAAGATTTCCCGTCGCCGAGATATTAGAAAGATATTTACATCATTGTACGCAGTCGAAAAATAGACGGTGTCCCTTAATTTGGAAGATATCGGCCTCCGAAGTTCCAAAATAAGTCGTTTTCAGGTCCCTTTTTCCAGCATAAAAACAATCTCTCACTTCATCTGTATAGTTCACAAACTTGAACCTTCAACCAACGATAAGCAACACTTTCTTTCAAGAATAATAAATATTTAATGAAAAAACAATGAAAATGCTGGACAATCACTCAACCTCTATTCCTTCTGATTTCGACTCAGTCTAAAAGTGAAGTTTGGTAATGGCGCGAATTTCATCGGTCGAAATCGTGCCATCGTGCGTATTCGTGAATGACAGATAATTGCTGGCGAGAAAACTGAAATATGTTCTTAGTTCTTACTGCTTACTGCGATACTCTAAATCTTCCAACAGGAGATTTTGTTTTTAATGAAATCTACGAGGTTTAAACACATAGTAATTGAATGAGAATACACCCTGATATATATTTCAACGTACATATCTTTTCATATGTGATAAATAGCGTCCTTCCCAGTTTTCCAATGAAATCAAGGTTATTATATAAACCATCTTATTAGAATACCCTGAATCTCATTCTAAACTAGAACCATCTCGAAGACACAACGAAAAACGAAGTTCGACTTTAAATATCAACCTCCCTATTTTGAGCTCCAACGAAAATATTGAGAGTGATACCTTGGACAAATATTCTCAATGATTTCATATTTCCCACCAGCAACTAATCTTCTGTCATAATTAGTTGTCCAGCAATGAAAAGACGCTGTTGCCAAGCTCCGCTTTAACATTGAGAAGTATTTCGTAGAAATATAGGTTAAGTGGTCGTCTAACATTTTCACTTTTCTTCCATTAAATAATGAATATTCTTGAAAGAAAGTGTCACTATTCGTTAGTTGAAGGTTCAAAGATGATTTATGAACTATATTTGTGAAGTGAGAGATCATTTTGATGGTGTAAAAAAGGATCCGAAAATGCACCAATTTGGAACTTTGGGGGCCCATATCTTCAAACGAAGAGAGACCGCCTATGTTGGCCTCCATATTTTTTGTTCAGGAACTCACACTGCTTACAATGATGTAAATACCTTACTTATAGCTTGGCGACGGGAAATCTCGCGGGTTTACCAAACTCTATTATTCATCAATAGGTTCTTATCGTGCTGTAAGGTGAAATGAAATGAGCTTAAATGAGGAAACGCTGCGTAGGTGACACTAGATGAGTTAAAAAATTACGGTCATCGTATAAACATGTGCTAAATTTCAACCCGATCGTCTCAGTATTTTTGTAAATGGTATAACGGAATTTCGAAGCTATTTATCTACTAAACCAGATCATGCCCTAGATATTTCGATCCTCTGAGTTAGTGCTTTGCAAAGTTATCGTGTTAACAGTCTGTCGAAGGACATATCTTGAAAAGTTTCGATAAATGTTGGTGGATGTGGATAAACAGCATCAACATTTGAAGTATGAATCTTTGTTGCACAATTCATATCATTTTCTAAAATGAGACTACACAAATGATAGGTGAATAACAGTATACTCAATCATTCATCAATTTTTTTCGCAAAATTTTATCTAATAACAGGGCACTCACATCGAAGTAAAATTGGATTACTCATTCTTCAGGTCTGTAAATCCATAACAATTATTGTACTTGTCACTTTTACGTTGAATCTTTTCCGTGCTAGACTTCTAGTCTCTTTCCGTAATCTTCCCAGCGAATGTATCGGAAATAATTGCCACAGACAGTTAGTTGGCGATTACAACCTAACAGCATAGATGATCTTTTCCTGTAGCATTCTTCCATCTCGGTAGATTCTGAGAAGATCAAAACCGTAACTGTAAAAATGGCATGTTATTCTCTTGCTGTGCGACCAGTGTTTGAGGAGCGTTCAAGTGATTAACGGAGATAGAAAACAGGTTCATTTCGAACTATTATCGGTTGTTCTGTATTTAATATCTTATTGCAGAATTCATTAATGCTAAATGATTCTCTATGTATCTGAACATATATTCTTAGTCGATTTGCTCGAAAGGCGATGCAACAAGCAGTGTCATCCGAGAAATCAAAGATGCATTCATTCAAAACTGAGATATCGTTGAAAATAGCATAAATAACAATAGCGTTTCAATAGAACAAACAGAAAACTAATGAAGCTGCAGTAACAGTGTTGGTAAATGAGGTGAAATGTTAAGAAGTATGACGTGATTAGATTTTATCGTAATCTGAGGAATATTTTCCGGAGAAGAAATTTTCAAGAAAAATTTTAAAAATTTTCAGAACAGTTTCTTACTATTCCACCTGTATAAACCTCATGAAATTCTACATTGAGTTGCACGTCGGTATTTTGAGACTACCTACGAAGTTCGAATCTGATCGCGTCAGTTTTTATTGAGATACTGAGGATATTTTCTCCAAATTTCAAAAAGCAAGGAAACTTTACATATTCTTGCGTGCATCTTTTTTTTTGGATATTTTGGAAGAAAATATTAGATTAAATTGAAATTCGAAGCACTGTTCAAATATATTGACTTCAAGATCTGTACAAAATTCGATAGAAATCTGATGATGTTTCCCAAAATATATTGTTTGGTGCTAAATTTCGAAAATTTTTTGTGAAATTTTCACTGAAGCGATCCTCATGAATTTCCGCATGAAGTTGTGTGTTGCTATTTTAAAACTAATAACCAAAATTAAATCTGATCTTATTTTAGTTTTTGAGATATTGAGCAGCTTGCCTCAAAATTTTGAATAGGTTTAAAAAAGGAATTTGATATAATATTTTCTTGTTATCCTCGGAAACAAATATCCGAACGAATGGAAATCTGATATATTTTTTTTACCATTGACTTCAAGAATTGAACCAAATTCAATGAAATCTGATTCATTATCTCCGAAGAACAATTATTACAATGAACAATTGATTGACAATTTTAAATTCACATATACAATCCTTGGGAAATCCCGCAAAAAGTTGCGGGTTGGTATTCTACAACTAACTAACAAGATTCAATTTGATCGCTCCACTATTCACTCATAAATTGGGAAAACGTTAAATATCAAACAACGAAATTAGACATAATTTTTTTTCCATTATCAAAGAAAATAAATATCAAATCGAACCTAGAACTGAAACACGGTTGTTAACTATATATCTCCTTCATATTATGAGCAGAATTTCAAATGAATCTGATTTATTGTCTTGGAAAAAACTTTTTTTCAACCATAATTATTTTTCGACGAACATTTTTTGGAAAATTTCCACAAATACGATGCTAAGAAAATTCTGCATAAGATTACTCATTGGTATTCTTCAACTAGTTACAGAGTTTTAATCTAATCGCGTTAGTATTTCTTGAGATATTAAGGAAATGACCTCAAAACTTTAAGTATCAAACAATAACATTCGACATTATTTTTTCCAATATCTTAGAAAATTAATATTCAATCGAATTTAAAGTTGAAACCCTGTTGTTATATTCTTCCCAGGGTATTCGCCAAATTTCATTGACATCTCTGTATTCGCCACTACTGCTAAGCGGTACGCCCTCTGGCGATAGAAATTCGAACACTTCCAAGCTAGTAATTTTTCGACGTGCCTGTTATTCTAACGTAATTTGCTTACTTTTGGAGTTCATTTTCGAGCTTTTGTGTTGTTCTCCGAGTTGAAATTTTGGTATACCGAAAGTGTTTGTAATATTCATCAATCGATTCTTTTCTTTCCGATTAAAATTTTCGATTGTATTGATTCGAAATAGCATCCTCCCGAAATGACTATTGTTGTGTGCCTCAACTCAATGTTATTCATGGTCGAAGAAGAAAGAATCATCTAGTGCCTCCAGTTTTCATTTTTTTCAAAGCCAAATGAAAGTAAAGTTAATTTGGAAACAGCATTTGGCAGGGAACTCAATGATAGAAGAAAGGCCTAGCTTCAGAAATTGAAGATTGGAAAACAGGTCACGAAATACATGAAAGTATGTTCACTGCATTTCTCTGAAGATGTTTTTTTTCATAAAGGTGAATTACCTACAATGTATTTATTTCGGGACAACTTCATGTCATGTTGTTTTCAGGTGTAAATGAAAATAAGACAATTTTGAAGAAAAATGCTGCACAGAAACTACCGAGCACTTCTGCAGCTACCTAATTCACATACTACACAAAATCTTATTCTAAAAGGGTAATCTGGTCGAAAACCTGACAAAAACTAGATATACTGTTATAGTTGATAATAGCTGAAGTTATTCATATAAATACATTAATATTTTTCATTTCGATGTAGGGAGGTTGAACCAGCTGTGACATTTTTCATTTTGTATGTGTATCTTGAGCTGCTGTAATATGAAAATAAAATCAATTATGTCTCTCTGTTTCCTTTTCTTTAGAAATACGATGCAAAAGAACTAAAGCAGAAAATCTGTTTTCATTTTATTGATTCACTCGTTTGTAAACAAAGAATGAGTCATATCATTTGGACTGATTCTAGATTTACCACATAATATAGCCTGCATTCAGCACTTCTCCACATAAATAAGAGTCCTCAAATTACTTATTGAGGTGCCTTTTTTTCCAGAAATTCAAGTAAACTTAGATATTGGTTCATTTTGATCCACCTAACGATATACACTAAAATAACACCGAAATTATCCTCCAGGAACGATTTAAAGTACGAGTTTATATCGTGATCCAAACGAAAAGTTCTTTCTCAAGAAATCTTACACAAAATTATAATAATTCCTTTAAATATTCAAGCTCTGTTTAATAAACATTCGTTCTGCACCACATTTCTAAGGTTTGTTTAAATAAAACTACTAGCTTGGATAGGTTCCAAATTTATCCGTTAGGGCGCTGGCATCTTCGCAGAAGTTCCCAATAATCGTATTCATGATGAATCTAAGAGTTGCTCTATATGACAACACTGTTTATTCTCCCGCATCCGATTTGTAACCCTCGCAGGCCACTTGGACCACTTAACATATTTTGGGTCAATGGGAAAAGATACAGTTTTCAACCAACATTCACACGTTAGAAAGCGTTGAAATTCTAGCTTTTCTTCTCAACTGGTTTCCAAATTTAAATCTCACCTCGTCATTTTTTTTCGAGATATTGAAAAAAGGACCTAAAAGTTTCAAATATCAAACTACGGAATTTGACATATTTCTTTTTCCGAAATCTGCGAAAATAAATATCCAAGCGAATTGGAATTTGAAACACGCCTGTTGACTATTGACTTCGAGGTATATGCCAAATTTTCATTGAAATCTGAATTGTTATCTCCGCAAAAACAATTTCTTCAACCACAATTTGGAAAACTATGAGATCGTCACGGAATTTCAATCTAAAATCGAAGCTTCAATCTGATCAGTACTTCTTGAGCAACAAAACTCAGAATTTAAAAAGGGTATAACTCCAAAACGATTTTGCTGATTGAAAAACTCAACTGAGATATTAAATCTCCAAACCCTACTTGAAAATTTCAAGACACTAGTTCCGTATCTTCGAAAGATAGAGCAAATACGGACCTACCGCCTGACGGAAATGAATTTGACCAAGAATTTTTTCCAAAAGCTAACAATACCACGTGGTGCTAAATGACGGCTAGGCAACACAGCCACGTTTAAGTTTAATTACACCTCATTGACAGTCAGGCACCTGCACGTAGTATTTATGCTTCAACGTTGCCAATAGCCGCGTAAAATATCAGAATCCGGAAAAATTTCGACGTTTATAGGAGAAAACGGGGTGTCGTTCTGCAGGCTTCAGTGAAAACTACTTTTTGAAAATTTTTTGTTTGGATGTACTTAACTCTTTTGTGAGAATGCGCAATGTTAGTTATTTTTACGCGCTTGTTCTGGGGAACAGCGCGTTATCATTTTGTCACGATGTCTATAATTTTCGAATTTTGAGCCGAAATTGGTCTCGAACGACTAGGTTGGACCCACTGATGAAGAATTCGTGGTCAAAATTGATTCTGTCCGTCCGGCCGGCCGTGTGCGCTGTAACTCTGGAAGGGAAGGACCTACAGTCTTGAAATTTTCAGGTTAGGTTAAGGTCCTGAATACCTCGGTTAAATTCGTTAATGGACCAAATCTGCCAAATGGTTTTTGTGCTACAGCCATTTGAAATTTTCATTTTTCAATAACTCGATAAATATTCATCTGATCGAAATGAAACTCCGTTGGAATATGAACAGTGTCAATGAGAAGAATTATCCATGGAAAAATTCGAAAAAAAAATTATTTTTTTTTCACATTTTTTTTGAAAATTTTATATTTCGTTGAAATTTCCAAGTCAGATGAATAATCTGATAGAAATGAAACTTGGTTGGATGATGAACAGTGTCGATAAGAAAAATTATCCATGGAAAAATTCGAAAAAAAAACTCTGGCCTCCAGAAGTCGCCCCGTATATTCGAGGTATTGTTTGCTCGTAAGGGAGTACAACCCAATAGTTTAGGGGCATTTTCAGTTTAAAATTCGAGGATTACAGACAATTGGGCGCAATGATACTGCTATGTTCCGCGCAACGAAGTCGTGAAAGTGAATAGGTCTCTTGCATGTAACACGAATTATCATATTTTTATGTTTTTCTCATTCTATATCGATACGAAATCATAATGTACGCTATCACACACTTCAACAATTCGCGAATTTTAAATAATTCGGTATTAAAAATGGCAAAATAGTGACTCAAGGTCGAAGCGGGAGAAACGCGTCAGATCGCCTCTACGTCACTCGTTATTCTACGATTCACCGATCGATACAGCCCGACACTTTCCATTGGCTTGCTAGAGTGAAAAGTACAGGAGATGAGGGAGAGAGTGGATATATCCCCATACGTCACGGAAACCGCGAACTTTTGTCCGTTTAAACAACCGACATGCAGAGCCAAATTTAAAAGAGCATTTTCTCGTTGAAAATTGAAATTTTTGATGGCGGTTGAAGTTTTTCAGTGGTATTACGGATAGAATATTTGATTCCAATGATAAAAAAATTCATGCAAGAGACCTATTGTCTCGAAATGGGATACACTGTATATGCACAAGGGGGGGTTAACGCCGAAATATCATATCCCTGCCTATCATCAACACTTCTTATCACCGTTACTGAAGGTGAACTCTCCGTGCGTCGACGCCGGAAAATTCCATATCTATAACAGGCGTCAAAAAACCCGCGAAAGTCATTATTCATGTTGAAAAACAGTCAATGGCGTGCAGAAGGATATATCACCATCGATTTTTTCTGACGGCTCCAACCTCCCGGTAGCTTATCGCGAATTACGGAACGATAAAAACCTCATAAGCGTCCGAAAATGGAATGAGAAACGGGGCGCCACGACCTCCTTTCACGTCATTAGCATCCCATTATCCACTCTTAAATCGCGAATTTATCGACGCCAACAATCTAGCAAACTGCAAATGGTTGTTGTGGCGCTTTGTTTCTTCACTTCGTTTGCCTGTTTCGTTTTCTGCGGAAATTATCCTGTCTCAAGTGGAGACTTCACCTAATTATTCTTTTCAGGAGAAATGGGAGCCGCCAAAACTGCTTCGGCTTTATATTGGAATAATGCTAGGGTCAACTTTACTTTCTTAAAACGTATTCCACTTTATTTTTGGTGATCATACTTTATACTTTTCCCTACGAATAAAGTATTTTCAACCTTAACCTTATACAGTGCGCGTCAAAATTATGGAACAAATTCATTTTCTAAGAGGAAGAATATTTGGCAACAAAAACACTGAAACTGGTCAATTTTTGTTTCACGTTCACCAAATTTATATGCGTTTCCGAAGGATTTTTGTTGCACCCTGTGCTATCCCCATCAACTCTTTAAATTTTTTGAACGAGGAATGTGGGTCATGTGGTACTTTTTTGGCAAGGTCTTTGAATCTTCTTTGCAGGCGTGAAGAAATTTTCAAGAAGAAATTTTTTTTTTTGAAAAATTAGTTAGTTCAAAGAGGTTTTCAGTATGTGCACTTTGTCATGGCTCATTTACTTTGCGACGATGGTACCTGATGAAATTTGTCACCGAATGAAAGTCGACCATTACAGTTCTGTTCATGCAGGACTTTCAACCCCTACGAACCCTTTAATGGAGAAAAAATGGAGGGGATTGAAAGGGGTTGAAAGTTGTGCATGAACAGAACTGTAATGGTCGACTTTCATTCGGTGTCAAATTTCATCAGGTACCATCGTCGCAAAGTAAATGAGCCATGACAAAGTGCACATACTGAAAACCTCTTTAAACTAACTTATTTTTCGAACAAAATATTTTTTTTCTTGGAAATTTTGCACGCCTGTGAAAAAGATACAAAGACCTTGCCAAAAAAGTAGCACATGACCAACTTTCCCTATTCAAAAAATTTAGAGGGTTGATGGGGATGGCACAGGGTGCAACAAAAATCCTTCAAAAATCTAGAAAAGGCAGCACCTTTTGCGCGCATGTTCAATGTAGATGACCGCTTCAGCAACGAATTTGAACATGCACGCAAAAGCTGCTGCCTTCACAGCAGTGCTTTTTTAAATTTTTTTCTCGATAAATTACTGGATATTGGAAAACTAAAATTTTGAATGGGTTTATCTATGGAATCATTGGCGGATTTTACCCATTCACGAATTCGACCTCTTAATTAAGCCCCAAACCTACTCTACATATATCGAGTTTCTAAGTCGTTTCTTCCGGAAGTTATTGTATTTACGGTCGGCCTGACGGCTGGACCGTAAACACAATAATTTCGAAAGAAACAACTTAGAAACTCGATATTTGTAGAGAAGGTTTGGACCTTCATTACAAAGGCCGAATTTGTGAATGTGTAAAATCCACCCACTGATTCCGCAGATATACCCATTCAAAATTTTATTTTCCCAATATTTCGGAAAATACAAATGGGATCGAATTAAAATCCCGTACAATATCGAAAAATGACAGTTTGAAGGTTCATACAGAATTCAATGAGTATAATATGATGAGATCACAGAATATTGAATATTTGAAAAAAATTTTTTTTTTCAAATCGTTCTAATGACACGATCATAACCAAATGTTGTACAATATTGTCCTTCAGCATCTTTGAACTAGCTCCGAAGTTTCATCACGATTGAATCAGTATTTCTCGAGTCGATATCGAGTGGAAAACCACGAAATTCTACATATTTTTCCCCGATATCTCCAGAAATTATAATTGTATCGAAATGAAATTTGGTACACTGCTGTGAAATATGAAGTTCAAGGTTTAACAGAAATTGTTCACGAATATGAACTATAGTTTCAGAAAAAAAAATTTATTTCGAAGAAAATTAAAAAAAAAAAATTTTTTAAATTGAGTGACTAAGATTTCAACGAATTTCCGCTCAAAGTTGCGCGTCGTAATGTTTCGTTCCAGTAGTTTCTGAAATAGGGAAATAACCTCAAAATTTCAAATTGCTATAACTCCGAAACTATTCGGCCGATTCAGCCCATTAACGAACTCAACCGCGGCATTTGGATAAGCAACCTACCCAGGAAATTTCAGGTCGATAGGATTCTCTGTACGAACGGACGGCCGGACAGAATCGATTTTGACGCCGGATTCGTAATCAGTGAACCAAAACCTATTCGTTTGAGACCATTTTCAGCTCAAAATTCGAAGATTACAGACATTTGGACAAAACGATAGCACGCTGTTTACCTAGAACATGCGCGCAAAAATGTATATAAATTTGGTAAAAGTGAAACAAAAATCCACCTGTTTCAGGATTTTGTTGCCAAATATTTTTCTTCTGAGAAAATGAATTTGTTCCATGTGATTTTGACGCGCACTGTATATTCTTTTTGAGAATGAGAAGTACCTACATTTTATTTATGTCAAACAATATTGTGTTATCACAGTATTAGTAGAGGAAATGTAGACGGGGTACCATACATTTTCACGTATGATACAAGAGCACTGATAAAAAAGGAAAAATTCTGTCTTCACGTATAAGTGTAGTGAAATTGTGCTTTTCTATGGAAGGGCTTCTTTTCTATCAACGAAACCAAAATTTCTTCTTTCCTTTCGATGCAGGTTGATATCTCGAAATCAAACCTGAAAACAAGAAAAGAAGACGAAAAAGCGAAGTTAATGTTTTATTATTCATTAAATTGATTTGAAGTTCACGATTCATCTCAAAAAAGAATCAGACACCGAATGAATTGCCTCGAAACCATCGCCAAATGTATATATTAGACAACTGTTAAATAAATGTTCTATTGTTTCTTCTTCTTCTCCGCACCATTTGAAGAGGAAGCTACCACAGCGACCATGACCGGTTCTAAGTCGATTCAAAATGCACCAAATTTTCCTAGGAAGATAAAAACTATGAACTTTTTCTGAAAGGTCATTGATCAAACCGTGATGCATAAAACAAAACACTCATTATGGATACTTGACTACTTAAAGGTACACATTAGTTAAAACGGATGATGAAAACTATTTATAATAACTGAACGTTTCTGCCACTTCTCCCCTCACTGAAAGAGTTTTCAGCGCTTGTTCTGGGGAACAGCGATTTATCGTTTCGTCACATAGTCTGTATTTTCGAATTTTGAGCCCAATCTTAAAACAGTGTGACCTCCAATCCTCCAATCTCAAAACACCGTGAAAAAGAATACATGGTCAAATTCAATTCTGTCCGTCCGTCCGTCCATCCGTATGTGCTCCAACTTTCGAAGGAGAGGACTTAGCGACTCGAAATAGACAAAATACGTTCAGTTCGTTAATATGGGTGAAATCAGTTGAATAGTTTCGGAGTAAGGCCCATTTGAAATTTTGAGGTTAATTCCACGATATATCATGAAGTACTGAATCGATCAGATTGAAACTTCTTAAGCAGTTTTGGAATACCACCGCGCAACTGATTGCAATATTTCGTATAGATCCAATTGTTAGTGCACCGAATCATATCAGATTATTTTTGGATAATTTTTTCGCACCGAACACTCAGAAAGCAGTGTATCATATCTCGTTGAAATGACGGTCACATTAAACCAAGAAAAGTTTTTCGAACTGCTCCTCTATGCGGTAAGCTATGAGCAGCTGAATATACAACCACGACATTGAGGGTCTTCCAATTAAAAAAAATCTAACGACCCTCAAATTAGCTATACATCAGGATGAAATGGACCATATTGCAGGTTGTGATTTCACACTGCTGATTTATTGATTCCAGCAATATAGCAAATTGTAAATGGTCTTTGTGTTGCTTTATTTCTTCACTTCGTTTGCCTGTTTCGTTTGCTGCGGAAATTATTCTGTCTCAAGTGGAGAGATCACCTTATTATACATTTGGGGAGAAATGAGGAAAGTCATAAAACCTTCGGCTTAATATTGAGATATTGCTGATATTTCAGTATTAAGAACTTTATATTCTGAATTTATTGTGGCGTTGTAGTATTTGGTGCACCGAAAATTTATGGCAATATTTTTAATTAACTTTCCGCAGGAAATTGAACATAAACGACGCGGTGTGTATTATATCTCAGGATGAGAGAAAATCATAAAATGATTGTCCGAACTGTTCCTTTACACGGTGAGCCATGAGCACCTGAACAAATATCTACAACATTGATGAGCACCCAATTAAAAAATGTAATGATCGGACCAAACTTCAGATGATAATTTCCAACCGCTGATTTGTTGACTCCAACAATCTAGCAAACTGCAAATGGTTGTTGGCAGCTTTGTTCATCCACTTTGTCGGTTTATTCTATTTTCTGCGGAAATCATTCTGCTTTGAGTGGGGAGTTCTCCTAATTATTATTATTATTATTTCTTTAGGGTAGAAATGGGGCAGCAAACCTTCATCTTCATATTAAGATGTTGCTGATTTTCCAGTATCGAGAACGTGTAATACTGAATTCATTGTGACGTTGTAGGATTTAGTGCACTGGTATACAGGTCTGGTTGAGACATTCGACACTATGCGAAACTCCACGTTAATCAAGATCAGTTGAAAATATAATCCGCCAGAATTGAAACCCAAGCACGATGCTATATCGAATAGACGATTGTTTTTTTGCATGTTGGTGGGAAATCTCTAATTCGTCGATACGCGGTTGAAGTTAGAAAATTTGCCAGTATGCTAGGCCAGGCCAGTCGCGCTCTAAACGTGAGATGCGTAAGACGATACCGGTTGAAAATAAAATGGATTCCTCGTAAATCAAAATGTTTAAAATTCAAATAAAATGAAATGGTATTTTGGTGGTCATTCGAACCAAGAGACAATAAATTTATTGTTGGCTTCGAAGATAGGCCTATACCTTCAAATTCAAATTAATCAAACTTTCGAGGAATGTGGGTGTTTACAAACATGCAGTAATTATAGGATTGATAAAACACCAAAAACCATCAGAAAAAATCGTCTGAATTAAGAAGTAAATGTGTGTGCTGCTGTTGACACCAGTGCACCTTGTTCGAGTGGACAAACTGCTGAACAAGTCAACAGGAGCGGTAGAAGTGTTCGGGATATTTTGAAAAGGAATGGTTACCGATGTTATAAGATTGAAACGAATAACAATATCACAAGGACGAATATCTGTCGATAAATCAAGTGATCAACACCTTGATCCGAGCTAATCACCCAATCAAACAAAACATCAACACAGAAGATGCAGATTATATGGTTATGTTATTTTACTATTGCTCGAGCTCTTTCTTTTCCATTATCCAATTCCTATCTTTGTTAGGATAAATATTTTTTCGAACTGTTTTTTATACATGGAGAGCCTTCAGCAAGTGAACATACAACCACAATGTTGAGGGACACCCAATGAAAGAAACTAAGGACCTTCGACGTATTTACAGGATGGAGTGGACCAAATTTCTGATTATGATTTCAAGTCGCGGATTATTGATGCCATCAATCGAGTAAATTACAGGTGGTTGTTGTCGAGCTTTGTTTTTTTATTCCGTTGTGTTTTTTTCAGTTTTTGCTCAAAATATTTGACTTAATCACAGAGTTCACCTCATTATTCATCTGGGGAGGAAGGATAACAACCATAAAGAATGAATATTGATTAATATTGAGGTATTGCTCCATATAACTGAAAAGTTTGAATATGGGATCAAAATAAATAGATATCATTTGTTTCCCCACTTTATTCTTCATGTTTTATAATCATATTTGACACTTCCATGAGTTTTTTCAATTCGCTATCATCTCAATATAATTGAAGGCTTCAAATTATGAAACAATAACAACCCATTTCATATTTGAAAACTGACCTGGTGCCATTGTTGGAAATATGCTTTTTTAGGAATCTTGAAACCAAACTCGAAAGCAGCAGCTTGTTCAAAGAGCATATTCTGTTTTGGAAACGATATGTAGATGATATATTTTGTGTTTTTTAGGCAACCAAATCTGACCTCGATCTTTTCTCAGATTTCATCAACACACTTCATCCTACAATTACCCTTCTATTTCTGTATTCAATTTATCATTTGAGAGAGGATCCACTCCACTCTCCACTACAAACGTGCCGCCTTTCGTTCCTTCTCATATAGACTTCCGACCACACCGTTGTCAGCTGAAGACCTCAGAACTGAATACGATATTGTATTCCAAATAGAAGATAACAATGGCTTCCCTATAGACTTAGTCCTGAAACATTTCACAAAATATCCCACAGAATCACGATGAGAAATCAAACTCAACTAACCCCTATAACGGAAGGGAACTTCACTTCCTAGAGCATCCCTTGTATTCTCAAGGTTTCTGAAAGAATCTAAAATACCTAAAACAGTTTATCTTTCAAATATTTTACAAAGTTAATAACTCTCTCAAGTCGATCTTTTCTAAAAATGAAGATGAAGTCAATCCTATTGAGAGAATGGGATTTTATCAGTAAGATTGTTCATGTGGAAATTTTTACACAGGCCGATCATTAAGAAGCATTAAAAAAAGGATCGATGAACACCTCAGAGCCATAAAGACCAACAATCCTAATAAATCTACCTTCACTGAACACATTCTTTCGAGCTCTAGTCACATTCTGAATTACCTGTGTTTTCAGTTTTTCCGCTCAACTCTCTCCGTTCATGATGGCTCCATTTCTCCCTTTTTCATCTTTCAATATTCCTAATAACCCGTTAAGAGCAAACAATACCACGTGGTGCTGAATTACGGCTAGGCAACACAACCACATTCAGGTTTCATTAATCCTCGTTAATATCTCAGGATCAGGCACCTGGACTCTGTCTACATGCTTCAACGTTGCAGATAGCAGATAGCCGCATGAAATATTAGAATTCGGGGAAATTTCGACATTTTTAGGAGGAAACGGGGTGTCCTTCTGCAGGCTTCTGTGACTATTTTCTGAAAATTTTTTTTTGGGGTGTAGATACTAAATTCTCTTGCGAGAATGCACAATGTTAGTTATTTTTCTATTTTTCACTCCATTTCAGTTTTATTTTCCGGAAAACTCTTGAATATAAAAAACGACTAGGTTGGACTCACTGATGACGAATTCGGTGTCAAAATCGATTCTGACCGGCCGGCCGTGGACACGATAACTGTCGAACGGAGCCAGTTAGCGACTTGAAACTTGTAGCGCATCCGAATACCGCGGTTAAGTTCGTTAATGGGTTACAGCAATTTGAAATTTTTAGGTTATTTCCCTCATAATTCACCACTACTGGAGCGATTGAATTTGAACTTGGCAGTTAAATGGAGCATAACGGCGCGAAACTCTGAACAGAATTTCGTCATACCTTGAGCTCCATATTTCACAGCAGTGAACCAAATTTCAGTTCGGTACGGCTATTGGTTTTGGAGATATTGGGAAGAAATAGGTGGTTTTTTCCATTATAACTCAAGAAATACTGATTCAATCGTGATGAAACTTTGCAGCTAGTTCGAAGATGCTGAAGGATAACATTGTGCAAAATTTCGTGATGATCGTGTAATTAGAACAATTTTAAAAAAAATTCAAATTTGGTTTTTCAAATATTCAATATTCTGTGATTATCCCATCATATTATTCTCATTAAATTCTGCACAAACCTTAAAACTGTCATTTTTCGATAAAGTACTAGAGTTCAATTCGATCTAATCTGTATTTTTGGAAATATTGGGAAAATAGAATTTCGAATGGGTATATCTGCGGAATCATTAGGCGGATTTTACCCATTCACCCGTTCCAAATTTTATTTTCCCAATATTTCCAAAAAAAAACAGATTAGATCGAATTGATGTCCAGCAATTTATCGAAAACCACTGCCGTAAAGGCGGCAGCTTTTGCTGGAATGTTCAAATTCGTTGCCGAAGCGGACATCTACATTAAACATGCGCGCAAAAGCTGCTGCCTTCACGGCAGTGCTTTTCTAGATTTTTTTCAATGATTTGCACCGAAAAAATTCCTTGGAAAAAAACGAGCCCTGCCCTCCAGAAGTCACCCCGTTATATTCGAGGTATTGTTTGGTCTTAATTGAAATTTGACAGGAACCCAGCTTTTTCTGCGTTTCTGTATTTCTGTTGTTTCGTTATTATTTCTGCTCAATCTGTTTGCCCTCATTCATTCCTAATATGACATATACACCATTATTTTCACAAATCCTTTCGATTCATTCGAACATGTAAGATTTTTTTGAAAGTCCTCTCAAAATTCGACTATTATTTTATATTCATTATTTTACTATTTATATTTCATACCAATGTTTGCTATCTTTGTGTATTTTGCTGTAATTGTCCTTCCTCATTCCGCGCATTATCCCATTCGTCTGCAAATGCCTGAAGATGACGTGGCGGTTTTATTTTTTAAAGAACACGACACGAAAAATTCATTTTCATTGAGCTTCACTTGAATTATGAAACTAAAGGTCTTCCATTATTAAATCAAAACAGATGAAAGAAAATTCAATTTCGAACCATGAACTGCCTCAACTCATCAAACGAAACGTCAATTTTCGGCTCTGACTGACGCCAAGTGGGACCAAGACAGCCACGAATGATTTCTGGACGGAATTCCATCCGTAGACGAAATGCAGCGGAGAGGATCTCATAAATGTAACTGGGAAGATGTTTTGAAGTTTAATTTAGTCAAGTATCAAGCCGGCAATCGCCAGATCGTGACGAGTGTAGACTATGAAATATGGAACAACGTCCATCATCGGAAGAGTGGAGCAGACCCAAATGAATGGTTTATATGAGCCGATCGCTCAAGTCTGGCCTTGCTTGGACCATAATCGACCTGCGACGCCGAGAGTGGAATGAGGCTAAATCGACTACGTGCAGGTCGTTTCGTAAATCGAAGGGAAAATACCTTTATTTATGGGCAATTCCGCACTGGATATTGTCCTAGGAAGGACGGAGATACAAGCTTTTTGCTCCGTATGGTGCTCGAGATTAAGCATTCCATTTAAACTCGGGAACGTCTAAAGGTTTATACTGTTAGTTCATTTCGTGCCATTAGATTTGTATGAGATGCTGTCTGGATTAAAAGTGTGTATGCAAGAATATTTAGTTTTGGTCATTATACACTCACCGGCAAAAAAACGGCAACTTAAAGCTGGCTTCCTCGCGAACCACTCATTTGGTTTTGAAGCCTCCTCTCCAAATTGATGACTTCTTATGACTGATGTTTTCTCTGTTACGATGGTCTGTTACGAATTTTATTCAGATTTCAGTCATGAAAAAAACTATTATTTCGGAAACGTTTTGGTTGTTCATTGGGCCTCCTTCGTACAAAAATAAACAAAAAATATAAAGGAAACCGAAAGTTGAGGTATATAAAAACATTATCAGGTCGGCAAGAACAAAATTCGTGAAAAACAATCGTAATTACAAGAAAAACATGAACAGGAAAACTCAAAAATTCTAGGAAAACGTTGCGCAGTCAAATTCAATCAATAAATGTTGAAAATAATCACTGGATGTTCTGTTATTATAAATTCATAAACAGGGGTCATATAGTTGTACATTTATTTCAACTATGGATTCCTCTCATCAAATAAAACACTTTTTTCATTTTCTATTTTTCCAGGTTCGGCTTAGGTTATAAGCATTCGAATTTTCTCAATGTGCTCTCTGTTTGCAAGTTCAACACATATATCTCTTATGGTGATTTTTATTGCACAATAACCAATACATTGCTGGAAGTTCAAAAAAGTATTATTGGGAAAAGTCATTCACCCTCTCAATTTTATGATTTGGTACTTTTCGCGGTATTATTGAGGAGAAAATATTTCACGACACCTGACAATTGAAACACTAATTTTCCACTTGATATTCGTGCAATAGCCAGTTTTTTTCAGCATGAGATTCTGCCAAATTCATTCTTGACCATTCTCTTATTGAAAATTCCATAATTATCCTAATTTCCATCCAATTCATTGATGAATTATATTAAATCACTCAACTAACCTAAAAACATCAATTGAACTATAGAATTCTATGGAAAATTTGGTCCATAGACAAGGAGTATGTCTGTGGTCTGGTACAAATTAGCATATACCTTCTATTTGGTCTATGCGGAATAGATAAATATTTCTGTGTTTCGGGTATTGGTAGGCAGAGCTTAATTCAAGGCGTTCACTAGATCAGGCGCGGATTCACGAAAATATAGCAACTTCTCGAATTTTATCCGATTTTATAACATTCACCATTGGCTATCTCGAAAACGGTTTGATTGGAAAGAAATGATAAGAAAAAATCAAGTATTCTGAAATGATTGAAGATTATTATATTGACTCAAGAGAAACTTTATGTACATTTTTCATGCTAATTTTTTATAGTTCTATGAATCTGGGAGTCTATAACCAAAAACTGAAGTGAAATTTATTATTGTCGAATACGTATCATAGTTATAGAAAACACACCAAAATTTCATTCTTAGAACCCATGTCAAAGCTACAAAAAAATCTGATTTTTTTTGGTTTTTTCAAATCTATAACTTTTACAGGGGCAAATTCTGAAGAAATGGTAAACGAAAATTGTATTTTATTTAACGAGAGAAGTCTAGGGTTAAAATTTAAATTCAATATACAACTCAAAGACTCGTTATGTATGTCAGTGATGAACATAAGAATAGTATGTGTCATATTTCCACCATAGTGTCACATATGTATTTGCTAGAGTTCTGTTGTGAACGTCGTTTTAATCTTAATCATTTCTTAATTGAGACATGTTCAATTCTTCAAAATTTGTGAATTCCACTCTTTGAAATCATTCTGTATTTTCCATTACTGGATACTTTCCCAATATGAAAGTTTCAAACTCATGTGTTGTACTATGTTTTTTATGAGGATAATTGTTCTCGCCGAGCTGATATTTTTTTATATAGCACAAGTTGTAATTTCATTCATATATTTTCTTAATTCATCCCGAAGAAGGCCTAATAGAGGGTTGAAACGTTTTCGAAAGAAGAGATCTTTTCAGTTATTTTTCCTTGACTGAGGTTTGGTTTCCTATAATTTTTATTGCACTGTTTTGAAGCGAACGTCTTGGATGAACCTGTAAAAATACGACAAATATTGAAGAGTAAAGCAAGTCCTAAAAATATTGGAGAAAAGACATGATTTTGATTGAATTTGTGAATATTTACTGATATTCCTCCAATATTTGTAGTGATTATTGATTTAAATTATGATTTCATTTCGATCTGCTCGGAATTTGACCGCTACTTTCGACTCATATTCTTCTGACGATGTTGGATAGACAGAATTAATGGAACATATATCGAATTTCGCATGTATTGTTTCAGGTGAAAAAATATATCAGAACAAAAAATGAATATATTGCATCAAAAATAAATATATGTGGTAATTAATATACTCTTATGCCAAACGGAGACTCATATATCTGGCACTTGTAAACAATACTTTGAGTAATTCGACTTAATCAAAAAATTTGTAGCATTCAAATTATTCGAAATGAATTATGAGGCGTGTTTTTCAAAGATTTTCGGCAGAATGAAGTGGAAAAAAAAATGATAATATTCCAATTTCTTATACTTAGGAATCAGAGTTCCTGAACTTATATCATACTCCAAAACCATTCGGCCTAATTGGCCCAGTAACAAAATCAACCAGCACATTCTACTCTGAATGTTTCTAGTCACTTGATATTTTATTTTTGGGTTTTCGTTACCGCTCGTATTAGATCATCGGACTTAATCCGTCGAGACCAATTCCGGAAAGAAATATTCGAGAACGACAGGCATAAGGGCCAACCGATAGCACGCTCTTTCCTAAAATATGCGCAAAAATTTTATCGAATCAATCTAAACTGACTTCCCGAATAATTGCCCTACCATACCTTTTCAACTTCAAATTGAGACTAAACACATTATAATTGAAAATTAACATATTCAAATTGTTACTGAACAAACTCAAATTACGAATAAACACATTCAAATTGGGAATAATCAATTTCATATTGGTACACCATTCGTCCCTAGGTGAAGTGAATTGGAGTTTTATGAGCTTCTTCAGTGTGAACTATGCTTCGGCCTATCTCTTTGGCGTTTTCCTTGTATTTTCTGCCCACCTTTTGGCGTTTGTTTTCTTGATACTTAAAATTTCGATGTCCTTTCCAATCGCTATTTTCTTCATGGATCTTTGCTTTTTAATTGATTCCGAATCTCCTTTTTCAATATTTTCGAATTAAAATCGGGTTTACTGTCATTCAATACTCTCCTTCGACAATAAATTGTTAATTATATGAGGTAATCAGAAAAACACGATTCAAACAGCAATGAATATTGTACCCTAATGAAACTGATTATAAATTTGAAATATATATATTTCAAATTGGAAGTAATCATTTTCACATGTTCACCAATTCTAAATACAAATATTTCCAATTCGGAATAATCATTTTCATATGGGTACAACATTCGTTGCTCTTTGAATTGAATTTTTTGATTACTTTATAAAGTTAACACTTCAATGTCAAAGGAGCGTAGTTAATGAGTGCAAACCAGAGTTTAATTCGAAATTATATCCCTTATTGAAAAGGAAGAGTCGGAATCAATTGAAAAGCAGAGAATTTCAGGCCATGAAGAAAACGGCGATTAAAAAGGACTTGCGAATTTTTGGAGTATCAAGAAATCAACCACCCAAAGGTGGGCAAAAGGAAAATGCCTAAGAGATAGCAGGAGCATAATTCACACTGTAAAAGCTCATAAAACTCCAATTAACACAGGAACGAATGTTGTACCAATATAAAATTGATAAGTTGAAAAGGTAGAAACTAACCTGACTTTCAGAAAATAACTCTTTCAAATCGATTCGCAATGAATTTCAATGCGCTGATCTTTAACTTCACGGTCTGTTATCTTTCGATGCTTCACGAGGACCATCAACTGATTTCATCCCGTTTCGGATATTAATGAAGTGAATCAAATGGATTTAATCGGAAACAAGCTGAACGGAAATACGCTCGGATGAATTTTCATTAACCGATCCGCTTCATGATTCCCGTATTCGCATTCCGTTCATAATTTCTACTATTTCGTCGTCGGATATTGTGAGCCATTTCAATTAATGACGCCATATTTCAATCGAAATTATTCGATTGGCAATAATTGTAAAATAATAATGGAGTGATTACAAACAGATGTGGATGTTCGCAACGGGTTCGATGATTGAACTCATAACTAACACTTCATATATAGATATAATTTATTCTATTTCCAATCATTACTGGTGCTACAATTCAACCGAATATGAATTGATTGGAATTTATATTCACACAGAGACTATAGTTTTGTTCGTTGCACCTGCATGAACTACACTAACTCGACAGATACTTTTCGGTGTGTTTCATTGCAAACTTGCTCTCTGTTCGTTTCGGAAATATTGGGAGTCAGTGTATTCAAAGATTACATTTGCAGTGCATAGAGTGCCACCTTCTGTGATGGTTATGCGTAAATATAATTCTTAATCATAAACATCTGTTATTGTCTCTGGTTCCTGGTTGGATGTGTTGTATTCCATATGTGTAGTTATTTTCGGACGAAACCAATTTCCATCATATCGTTATTCAGAATATAATTTTTTCTGTGAATACTTTAAAAAATGTTTACGACAAATCAACATCACCTAGAAGTGGTAGAGGAAACAGAAAAAGCCTAGAGTTCTGTTGTCTTGGATTTGCGTGAAATCATCTATCATAAATCTGTATTCTGTCACAATCATAGAATAGATTGAACAACACTGACTCCACTCATTCTATTATCTGTGACTACCCTCAGCTGCACTGAGAATTGAAAGTTAGTGTAGTTCATGCAGGTACAACGAACAAACCTTATTGCATGCCTTCAAAAATCACAATTATGCAGGTATACCACAGCTCAATTAATTCCGACGACAAATTGTTGTACGAAAATATGAAAAAAAAGTTTTTTGGAAGATTGAAACAAGTTATAGGTCTTTTGTATAAATTTTGTTGATCATTGAAATCAAATATTCTATCCGTAAAACTACTGAAAAACGCCGAACTTTTAAATTTGGTTCAGCAAATTGGCTGTTCAAACGGACGAAACTTCGCGCCTTCCATGACGTACTGGGATATTTCCTATCTCTCTTTCTTCTCGTGTACTTTTCTCCCTAGCAAGCCAATAGACAGCGTCGGCTCTATCGATCGGTGAATCTTGTAATATCGAATGACGTAGGAGGTGATGTGACGCGTTTCACCCGCTTCGACCTTGCAACCCGATATCTTTATTTTCAATACCGAATTATTTGAAATTCGCGAATTTTTGAAGTGAGTGAAAGCTTTCATTATGATTTCATATCAATATAGAATGGGAAAAACATGAAAACATGATAATTCGTGTTACATGCAAAAGACATCGACTGTTGGTATGTTCGCGGGTTTGATTCCGAACCAGTTCCGTACCGAAAGCATGCCCACTTCAAAGAAGAGCGTTCGTGCCTCGTACAATTCCGAACTAGTATGGTTACGTTTCTTCCTAGTCCTGTATTCGTGATTAACATCGATTTTGTACGTCTGTACCATTATATGTAAAATGGTGTGCTAGCTCATCTGCTCATCTGTGATTGTATTTACCTTTTTGTTCAAATTCAAAGCACAGAATATATATTTCCTTGTATTTTAATCTTGCTGACGTCAATTCTTCCTCAGATGAGCACACCATGTCTTTACATCATGGTCTGCACCAAGTCGATTCCGAACCGGTTCTAGCAGTTCTATTTAAAATTCGAAAATTACAGAAATTTGGACAAAACGATAGAACGTTGTTTCCCTAGGACATGTGTGCAATAATAAGGCATTGCTTTATAAATCACAATTATCTATCAGGTGAAACAGCTGAATTCATACCAACAAATGTTGGATGAGTTGGAAATTTATTGAGAAAATTCGATTCTTCATTGAATCCAGAAATATCCGTCATGTTGTGGTGGGGCCGTAGTTATTTCCCGTGTAAATCTAAACTGGTTTTAAATATCGCTTGAAGGTTATTTTTGAAGGATTTTGCGTCTTCTTTCTGGTTTTCAAGAACCTAGGAAACACCAGAACAAAAATATAAAATGGTTTATTTCCGTAAAGAAAACTTGCAATTCGGACATAAGAAGGAGTTTATCTTTTCGTTCTCATTCTTTACGAATAGGGCCTCCGTAAAACTTGTACTAATTTTACTCAGTTGGCTTTGAGTGCTACCATTGAAGTTTTCAGACTCATGTATCTATGACTTCGAAGGTTTTCATTGTGAAGTGCTCATGACCTCTGCAAATGGTCCATATATCGATAATTATAGTGAAAAAGTAATGGCCCATGCCAGAAATCAACACACAGAAAATAAATAGAAATATATTTCTGTTATACAATTTGCAATTTATGTGTCACTTTATTGTGGATTTGTAAATATCGAATGACTTATCAGTCTATTTACTTCAACCTTTTTTTTCAAGGACACCATAGATAGTATCCCTGTAGAAGACAATAACGGAAGTGATAAAAATAAACCGAAAGTCAAATTCAATATTAATAAATTAACAATTATGTGACGTCTAAATCGTTAATTCCATGGTACACTGGTTACTGAGGAATTCTGAGTAAATAAATAAATAAATAAATAATTTTGAAATATGTTTCAACACTGATAGCTACCAATTTTGTAATCTTCAAGAGGATCGTTCAAGGTTAAAAAAACTTGGATGTTAATTTATGGTAATCATATTATTTTTCTCTGATCGTGGGAAAAGTGACACTATTTTGACCTGTTTTCTATGCACAAAGCTCAACATTCCAGAATTGTGGGCAATTGCTAAGCAATTAGAAAATAACAGTGCGGTAATATTCTTACCGCACAATGAAATTAACGTTTTATAATGAATTAATTCTCTTTCTAGGATTTCAACTGCAGATAAATAACACAACTGAGTATCTCTGAAATAAAGTTTCTTTTATTATTTTAACATTTCAAATTCTTAACGGAATGTCACCTGAAACAAAGAAACGACATTTTATGTTAAGAGTTGAGTTCCCATATTCCTGGCCAGTACTTGTCAGTAAATTTTGACAGTCGATTTTACTGGCGCTGCTATGGTAATTCTTCCTATCAGTACGATGCGTTTCGAAATCACTGATACTGGCCAGTACTGATCGGGAATATTGGAACGCAACAATTAATTAAACAATTTCCAAAACAGTCAACAGAACAATGCTATAGCAACGCTTGACAGAGAGTAAAACGATTAATTAAAAAATAAACGTGCCCACAACGTCGAAGATTTCATTGGTTTAGCAACATACGCCATCCGTACATTCTCAGGAAAGGATTCACTGTTGTTTTTTCTGCAAAAATCCATGAAGCGTTGGTACGGAAGTTCATACTCCTCTCTGAATTTCAACGGAAATAAATTCGCAGCTTCGTTTAGTTCAGGAGGCGTGCAAGGTAACAAAAAATCACTATCAGTGTTCATGTTTACTAATTCTTTTTTAATTCCTTATAAAATACAACCAATCAAACAAAACCGGCTTGAAATTTATTTTGATTTAATTTTGTCATAACAAAGTAATTTCCATGGTTACCACTTCTAACAATTAAATACAGATTTTTCTGTATAACCTTTACATAATATCTTTCGATATTGATTTGATATCTTACGATATACTTTTATGTCTTCGACGTACTACGTCTTCAATGACAAAATTATTATATCAACTGGCATATAATGATCAAAGTAAAAAACTTGAGAAAAGTGTGAAAAAATGAAATACAACCTAAAAACAATACTAGACACAGTGTTTCATCTTCTATCTTTCGATTTAGAATCATCAGTAGCATTTATTCTATATTATACATCAAAAACTCACCACGTGTTTTGTTACGTTCACTTCACTCCAATAACGGAAATAAGCAGGTTTAAGTCCATACGCATGCTTGTTAGAATTGTGCATAGAAACAATAATGCAACAGATTTTACTTACACCTTCTTCTTTCCTTGACAAATGAAATGCGGAAAAAACATTTTCCAAAATCTTTATAACCTCAAAAATTAAATGACAGTTGATATAGGTCACGAGCAGTTTTGACAGTTGGGAGAGATTGGAGGACCAACAATAACCTAAAATGCATTGTTTACTATGAGAAAAAGCGATTTCTCTCGTGATTTCGTATTCATTTGGAAATTTTGGATTGATATATTCACTTTTTTTTGAAAAGGATAGTATAAATTTGGTATACATATTATGAAATTAGTCCCTGACTTCATATACAGGCAAATAAACAGACCTTTGGTTAGTTCACTCAACAGTCTTTTCGTGTGTTGTAGTAAATTATATAGGCACCTTGTTACTTTCATATGGAGGTAAAATATTGCGGAAACATTTTGTGATATCATAGTGCTAATAAATTTTTCATTCCTAGATACTGCCAGTTATTTCTCTGTGTGTAGTAGATAGGAACAGTGTATTGACACAGTGGATGGTTTTTGTTCCTAAAATACAACTCAAGGGTGATTTAGATCTTTTTTTGTGAAAACAATCAGGAATGTTTATCAAAAACTTACGATTTTACGAAAATTCCCTACCTGGTATCAATCGGCATACCCAAACAAAACATTGGCAGTAGTAATACTGCACCTTAATTGAGAATCATCTAAAAATTTGCCTGCATTGAATATCTGAATGGAAATATCTTTTATAAATCCTGTCTTGTTCAAGTAATAAAGAAATGTTTATTAAGAACTTATGATTTTCAAATATTCCATAACACGAATCGTTCGGTATGCCCTACCAAAATAACCTACATGATATTACTCGACTAAACATGAAAATCAGCTGAATTAGGATGTCATTGCATACCTGAATGTCAATGGTATGAATCAATCCTATCTAATTCAAGTTTTATTGATTTTCCAGACTAATATACAACCTATGTTCTTTGCCAAGGTAACTGACAAGTTGCAAAGTAACATTTATCCTGTGAATTGGTAGTTTTCATCGATTTGATGTTGATTATTCGACCTTGAATACCTGAATTTACTTAAAAAAAAAGGTTTTAAATTGTATTTCTTGCCTTACTAAACCAAGCAACATGCAACAACACATTCAACCAGCAAGAATTGTATTTATTCGAAAAATTCCATAAATTGAGTCAAGCTGTTACTGTTACAAGATATCAAGTACTTTGGATATAGTTCCTAGATAATGCAATAGTGAATATTTCAGTCCAAAATGTCCAAATTCATACAAAATCGCAAGCCCAATCGCTTTTTCCCATAGTAAACAATGCATTTTAGGTTATTGTTGGTCCTCCAGTCTCTCCCATCTGTCAAAACTGCTCGTGACTTATTGACCCTTGAAAACTATAAGTTACCACTTCTATATTTCAATATGAACATAGATAAACCTATTTAAACTTACTTGACTACATCATGAATGAAATATTTTTTAATTAGTTTTTCAAATTTAAATCAACGATCGGAGAAAAAATAGTATGTATAATTCATGGGAAAAGCATATTCCCAAACTCCTGTGTTACCAGACTAGTCGCTACGCTCCTCGTATGGTAATTATCACAGTCGTTTAGGAATATTATGCTTTTATCACTGATTATAAAATATACTATTTCATAATGAGTTTTATAAAAAAGTATGAGTATTTCAATAACTCAACTTAGCGACACTATGTATCCTAAATGTGTAATGGATAAATAGAATAAACAAACATCAGAAAAAATTCTATATCCGCGAATGTTGTGATCAATAAAACAACAGTGTTCAGAAGCAGAGAATTCCCCAAACTCACAATTCGATTCGAGCAAAGGATTAAAGAAGCGTTTCAAGAATCAACATTCAATTCACCACGATGCGGCCATAACATAAAAATTCACCTGGTAACCTTCAGCAACCGACCAACAACAATGATTAATGGTTGATGTACGGAACATAGACGACCGTAAAATTGGCCACCGATAAAAAATCTCGACCTAGGCAGCGGCCAGTTCAAGGACAACAGCCTGTGGAATGCGCTTCAATTCGCGGGTGTTCTCTGAAAAGCTGCTCTGTGCCGGCTGGGACGGGCCACGGCGGTCTTCTTCCGATCCAGCCTTGATATAAGCGCCGCTTCGTGAATTTTAACCAGCGACGAATGTAGTTTTCTACAAAGGGGAGCCAGTCGTAGGCGTGGGTGAATTCGAGATACTCCGTTGGATTTGTAATATGCCAAACTTCTTGAATTGAATTAGTTTCTTCAGAACTCAGATATTGTTCCGGATGTATAGAATGAGAATTATACTCATCAAGAAATGATGGAATTATCCTCTATGGGCAGAGCTGAACATTCTGCACTGACAAGGGAGTTGAGTTGAATATTAATACATAAAATACATTGGCTTGAAATTGTTCTACATATTTTCCTACGAAACGCGGTCGAAATCGAAATAATTACATTCATTTTGGAGAAGTTACAATCCAAAACTGAAGCGGTGAACTAACTAACTAATCGCGGGTACCTGACATATCAATAATACCATATTAACAATAGTTTCATAATATAATTATGAGTAATACGGGAGGTATCGTTGGGATTGGGACAAATTATTCAAGCTTCTATAAATGTATCGACTCTTTGGAACCATTTGTTCCACTTTCAAGACTTGTTAAAAAATAACAAGATCTTGTCTACTGTGAAATTTCGAATAAATCAAGAAAATGAATATGATAATCTGCAATCGAGTAACAATCAACTATCTGACAGATAGAGATGGGCGAATTGATCTATCTAACTCGAACTTATTGGTGTCTGAATTTTACAATGACAACATTACCATAGTGGCGACAACGGGTCATAAATCTGTCAAAAGTCCGCCATGTTTTGTCTAGAATTTTTGGCGGCATTTTATTTCGAATTTGAATTATCGGTATTTTCCGGCTCTACTTCATGTGTTGGTCTCAATTTCTTCAGTATATCTTTTAGGGAGGAATATTATCGTCTTTGAATTCGATTGAGTCAATATTGTTTCAAATTAACTGAGGGGTGGTATTTTTTCTTAGAAAGGTACATATCGAAAATATTGGTAGGAACGGTTGGAAATATATAAAATTAATTGATGAATTTTGATATTAGTTCCTGTTGCATTTACAACTTTTTTTAATCTATTGTTAAAAAAGGAAAGATGATAGGTAGAATAATTCAGAATAATAACTATTTTAGAAATAAACTGATCAACACACCAATACGTGCAACTACAAAGAAATTTGTACCGTAAGCGTCATTCATTCTATATTGACAAAAACATCATTCCAACACTCATATGATTGGTCTTGAAAAAGCTGTAATAAATAAGCCTTGTAAAGCTTCGATTTCATTGGCCGAAGCACTTTGAGCGGAGAGTATTCATCCCAGATATTTCCTTGTCGTTCCTTAGTGATCAGTTCAACAGGAAGATTTCTGGAAGGCTAGCATTCCTCTTAAGTTACTTTCTCTGCTTGGATGAGAGGCCTGGAAAACAATTGTCTTCATGAATGTGATGTAATATTTCATGAGACAGACTATCATCAGTGTTGTATCTTCATTTACCCAATTTTGGTTACAAGTTGCCAAGGTTTGTATCGATTTTTCAGCAGGCCCGAATTGTTAAAGAAAGTGCCTTTCACCCGAACCTGAATTTCTCACCGGGATGTGGAAATCTATCGGAAGGGACAGTTGAGTTTGTTTTTTTTTCAGTATAGCCACTTGAAAAATCACACAAACGCCAAGATTACTGCATGAACTTTCTCATTTTCCTGACATCTCTTCTAACTTGTCAATGATAATCCCTGATAGCCTCCGGAGGGGAACGCTTATCTTCATTCGCAAATAAGGCCAAAGAAAAAGCTGTGATTTGACTAGATTTGGATATAACATGTCGATAACTTCCGTAAAAATTTATTTAATATCTATCAGCGAAAAATAGCACACTAATGCTATAATTTGACAATGATTTATGAGGAATTCTGAAAATGATATGAATGAGAGAATCCTCGCTGGCGTTTGTGGAGAAGCTGATGAGCACACAATGTTATCTACATCATGATCATGATGTAAATAACATGATGTGCTAATGTGCATTCAGAAGTGATGTCAGCAAGTGAAATATTCAAAGCACAGAATATAAATATGGCTTGGACACTTTTTGTTGTTGACGTCACTTTTGAATGCACATGGGCACACCATGTTATTCACATCATGATCATGATCGTCAACAGAGAGCCGACAAATCATATAGATACATGGATTGCTCTTTGGCTTCTAAATTTTCGATCGGTAGTTGTCAACGATGTGAGAGAGATGGATGAACTCCTTTTCAAGTAGATAGAAGAAGATCAATGGGGGACGATAGGTTTGTCTTTTTCTAGGGGAATCGATTCTGTTGAGTTATTGGGCAGTCTATACAGGGTGAGTCTTTGACCTTGCAGAATATTTTAACAGAAGATTATTGAAGCTGAAAGAAACACATTTGTCCTCTACCATTTTTTCCGATTCGGCCTAGATAAAAAGATATAGGCATTATAAATTTTCATATTAGGCTAGCCGCCCCTGGAAACCTGAACACTGAAGTTTTTCCAAGCCTAAGATATACCATTCAAATCTTCGAAATAAGCAACTCTGTTATGAAAACAAGCGTCAACTTACTTTTTACATTCCAGTTGGTGAAAAAAGTTGTATTTATAGTACAATAAACAAGTTAGGTATTCCAAATTTCGTGGGCGATAAAAGTTGAATATTCTTCTCTTGGTTTCATTTTCGATATAATGAGGAATTTATCTAGCTATCACTCATATTAGCTTTGAGATTCATCTTCAATTTGTAATTATTAAATTTCTTTGTTTATTTCATTTTCTCCAAGAATTATCAGATTCAGACATAACCCATTCAAACTTTCATTTTCATAAATAAATAAAACAGATGTACCTAATTTATCTATGAACGTACATACGTTGCCAAATTGACGAACAGAAAGAAAGAACTCTTCCACATCAAACAACACACAATATGCTAATTCTATGTATACACTTGTATAATCTATGATTCTGAACTGAACTATAAATCTGTGGCTCCGTGGTTTTAAGGTTATGTCAGGAATGGATTCAGGACCGAATCACCACTGTATAACACAGATATAGTTTTGGGATGGAAGCCTATTTTGGAGAAACTTCTTATTTCGTCTTGGTGATAATAATCGTAGTATTTAATTTGTAGAAGTTGAGGTGAGCTTATTCATATTACTCCACTTTCGAACTAATAGCCAATTTACAATGGAAATAACTTAACCGTAAATTTACTTATACCTAAAATGTAAGAATTAAACAACAGAAATCATAAGGAATAAGAATAGAACTGCATTCGACTTATGGAAGTCAAAAGCAAAGTTAAACCTATTGTGAAGATTTTGGTACTTATGAATTTTGTAATTTCCTCTTTGATTTTTACGCACGAGTTGCGGGATTCTTACGGTTACGTCCATTGTGAATTGGCCAAAGTCGGCTACTCCGCTTACAAATCATTCCAAATAAAAAATGCTAGGATTCCATTCTCAACTTTTAGACCTGGCAACGCGGAAAATTGAATTCTGTGAATTTTTTGAACAGAGTTGCATTCAGCCAAAGTACCCAATTCTCGGAATTTCACAGATATGTTTTATTTTTGAATTTCAGATAACTCGAAAACGGCGCATCATACGAAAAAAAATAAAGAATACTTTTACTTTCCAAAATGGTCAAAAATTCGTTGAATAGCATTCAAATTATTTTTAAAGGTTGGATTCTTTGAATTTCTGGTATTTTTATGAAATGTTATGGTCATATTAGAGAAACTGGAGGATGTGGATGAAATTTTGTAATCCAGGAACATTCATCTTATAAATAAAAAACTATATGCCAAAAATCGTCTAATTCAATGAGATCGTTCGCGAGATATAATCGAAAATCAAATTTTTTTATGGATTTTCAACAGTCTGTATCTTACGAACCAAGTCGAATCGGAAAAAATGGTAAGGGAAAAAAGGGTTTCTTTTGGCTTCAGGAATCTTCTGTTAAAATATTCTGCAAGGTCAAAGACTCACCCTGTATATGATACTTTGTCTATACGTAAAACAATGTTTGGCAATTCCCGATCTGTTCTTGCATAATGTTCTGTAATTTTCGAATTTTCAGACGAAGATGGTCTCAGATGAATAGGTTGGATTCACAAAAGATGGCACGATTTCGGGCGTACAGAGAATCCTCTCGACCTGAAACTTTCAGTGTAGGTTGCATTTCAAAATGCGATGATAGAGTACGTCAATTGGTTAAATCGGCCGAACAGTTTTGGAGTTAGAGCCTTTCGAAATGTTGAGGTTATTTTCATGCAAGGATTAATATGTGAGATTATCAAATCACATAAGATGTCAAAGTGACAACAGTATCAAAATAATTGGAATTGTGAAAAGAAAGGAATATTTCATATGGTTGAAATTGAAGGACATATTGGATAATCAACATTGAATGTTGTTTCTTTGGTTTCCGGTATAATTTGTGTTGTTATTAGAATTTGTTATAAGTTGTATTTTGAACGAGGAAATAAAATTTATCTTTAGTTTCACAGAAACGATCCTATTGATTATTCAAGTTTGAAAGATAAGCATTATATTCATATTTGAAAACGTTTTGCTCAGACTTTGAGCTTCATATTTCACAGCAGTGTACCAAATTTCAGTTTGATACTATTATGATTTTTGGTGATATTGGGAGAAAATATGTCAAAGTTCGTAATTTTTCCACGGTATCGTTGTTTTTTTTCAGGAACAACTCAAAATAAAAACTAGAATAGCACCGACGTGAAGCCAGCAGCTTTTGCTCGCATGTTCAAAGGAGATGACCGCTTTGGCAACAAATTTGAACATGCGCGCTGAAGCTGCTGACTTCACGTCAGTGTGCGTTTGTAGATTTTTTCATGTTAAGTATTGATGAAAATATTGAGGAAGTGTCGATACCTATTATTCTATGCTTCTAGAAATGAATCTTGTTTTCAATGACAGACTAATGAAAACTGTAATAGGCTTACTTCATCACAAAATTATCAGGCGTGAGAAAAGGAATTTGGTGATGAAAAAAGCTTTATAAATTGTTTATTTCGGGTAATCCTTGATATTAATTGTATTCTGGATGCTGTTGATGAATTTCTGGTCTGAAAAAGCAAATTGTAATTCTCACGATACGTTGCCACTGATGTAAGAAACTAATAACATCGTTTCCATTCCTGATTCTTTTTTCCATTCATTAAGTTTTTGATTATTATAATTATCACAAAAGTTTCGCATCCTGATGACTCCTCAAGTGGGGAAGTATCAATTCTAGTTGGAACCACCTTCTGTTTGAGCCTTAGTCAGTCAGTCACAATACAACATCGTATAAATATTCCCCTTTTCAAACTGAAGGTGAGCTTAATGGATTGATATGCACTTTCCATAATTTAATACACACCCAGGAAGAGAACACCCATGAGCAACACACCTTCAAAAGCTCAGACGTTGAGTCATTGTAGTTTAGAAACGGCTATGTACATGATGCCCTACATATGAGGAACTGGAAATACGGTGTTAGTTCCGATTCCGAAACCTAAATTACCGTCCATGAACAGCAATTGACACTCAACTGAACCCATGTAATACGGATAATCGATCGATTGTCGGTTGAATTGATGGCCATCCATACTTTGTCATGCTTGTGACATGCATAGAGATAATACTCTCTCGAAACAAGTTGAGGAATATCTATGCTTCATACCCTTAATATTCAGAAAATCACATACTGTTGATCATAGAAACAAACATATACTGCTGAAATTTAGAGATGCTCCAATTTAGTGATTCGGCCAGATACCGAATGCGCGTAAAAGCTCCTGCTTTCACGGCAGTGCATTTCTAGGTTTTTTTCGATAAACAACTGGATTTCAATTCGATCTAAGCTGCATTTTTGGAAATATTGAGAATATAAATTTTAAGCGGAATCATTGGGCGGATTTACCCATTCATGAAGTCTACCCAATGATTCTGCAGATATACTTATTCAAAATTTTATTTTCCCCATATTCCCAATACGAATCAGATCGAATTAAAATTCAAATTCTTTATCGAAAAATGACAGTTCGTAGATTCATACAGAATTTCATGGGGATAATATGATCGGATGATCGAAGAATATTAAATACATATTCGAGAAATCTAAAAAAGCACTGACGTGAAGGCAGCAGCTTTTAAGCGCTTGTTCACATTGCGAAATGGTGACTTAAAAATTTCAGTGAAATTTCAATGAAATATAAAAATTTTCAAAAAAAAAATAGATTTTTTTTTCGAATTTTTCCATAGATAGTTCTTCTTATACTAACACTGTTCATCTTCCAACTAAGTTTCTTTTCGATCGATAAATATTTTTCGTGTTATTGAGAAATCAAAATTTCAAATGGCTGTAGCACAAAAACAATTCGGCAGATTTGGCCCATCAACGAACGCAACCGGAAAATTCGGGATCTTAACCTAACCTGAAAATTTCAAGACTCTAGGTCCTTCCTTTCGGAAGTTACAGCACACACGGCCGGACGGACAGAATCAGCTTTAACCACGGATTCTTTATCAGTGAGTCCAAGCTATTCGTTTGAGACCAATTTCAGCTCAAAATTCGAAAATTACAGACATCGAGACGAAATGATAGCGCTTGAACAAGCGCGTAAAAAACAACGATAACGAGGAAAAAACCACGAAATTTGACACATTTTTCCAAATATCTCCAAAAATTATGATCGGATCGTACTGAAATTTAGTACACTTCTGTGACATATAAAGCTCAATGCCCTTACCAAAGTTTCTCCCTAAATGATGAACAGTTCCCGAAAAAAAAATAAAATTTTGAAAAAAAATTTTTTTCAATTAACTGACAATACGATCTCAACAGAATTCTGAAAAAAGTTGCACGTTGTTATACTCCAACTAACTGCCAAGTTCTAATCCAACCGTTCCAGTAGTTCCCGAGTTAACACGAAAATAACCTCAAAATTTCAAGGTGCTCTAACTTCGGAACGTCTTGGCTGTTTTCGCCCATTAACGTTAGCCTTTGCATTATGAAATGTAACCTACCCTTAAATTTTCAAGTCGATAGAATCTTCCGTACGCCCGTAATCGTGGTGACGGACGGACGGCCGGACAGAATCGATTTTGACACCGGATTCGTCCAGTGAGTTCAACCTAGTCGTTTGAGACCATTTTTGACTCAAAATTCTCAAATTACAGACAATTGGACAAAACGCTGTTCGCCTTAGAACTTGCGCTCAAAAACGAAAAAACGCTGCAAATTCAACACAAGGCTTAATTTTCTCATAGTTAAATAACGCAATACCATTGTTATCTTAAATAGAACTTGAAATTAATTTTTCATAACTCATTGGTTTCTCACAATAATAAAAACTCGATATGTGTTGAAAATTTGGTAATCAATCGTTTCATCTACTTTTGAATATATAATTGTGGATGAAAAGTTAACCGATTATTCCACTGAATTCCAATCTTAGAACCGAATGCGACGACTAATTTTCGGGATTATTGGATTATTGAACTAGGGAACAGCGCGTTGTCATTTCGTCACGCTGTCTATAATTTTCGAATTTTTAGCCGAAAACAGTCTTCAACGATTGGGTCAATTCGACCCGATATGAGGAAAAAACATATGCCAAATTTCGTTGTTATTTGGAATTTTAACGTTATTTCCGCAATATCTCGAGAACTACAAATGCAATCAGATTGAAACTAAGTAATTAGGTGGAGACTACCAACACGCAACTAGGTGCAAAAATTCGTGTTGATCTAAAAGTTAGAATTTGAACAAGCCCCTAAGAGCACCTGACCTCACGTTAGTGCTTTTCTAGATTTTTCTTTATAAGTCAGTGACTAATAGTCGAAAATCCTACGGGTGAACATTTTAAGGTTGAGTTATGCAACAGTAATCAACGTTGAGAGTTTATGAGAATTCGGTTATAAGTTTTCAAGAAATAATTTTTTTCTATCCAACCCCCAATTTTGAGCCCTTAGGCTACACTGATCCTAATGAAAAGTTTTGAGGATCAATATCGAGCGACACAAGATTTTTCTACCAAGTTTCACAGATTTCGGTTCAATACTTCCAGAGAATAGCCCCGGACAACGGACGGCGGACGGACGGATTTTTTTTCATTACTTCATTCAAATCTACATACCTCAAAATGTAAACTGTAAAATTTCAGTGGGGGGTAATTTCTTTTTGGTCGATCACTAGAGTTTATTATTTTATTTTATCAAATAATAAACCAAAATTGAGTCGGAATTCTCCAAGAAATAAATGCATCAAAACTTCCAGTGAATGATTGTTTGGCTTTAGAAACTGACTATGTGAATCAATAAATTCGACGAAAATAGTTATTTTCTCCATCAGCTCTAAACCTTATCAACCAATTTGTTCCATTTTGCAGAATCAAACAATCATAGATCGCACAGAATAACAATGTGATTCTCACCCAAATGCACTCTATCGATTCGAATCCTCATTGTTAGTATAGATGTGCATGATTTCGTAGTGCTTCCATTTCAATTGGCGCATAATGCCTTCTGTACTCGATTGGAACAGACCTCAATACAATAGGAATCCATCAAATTGCGGTTTTATACTGCATTATTCAAGTTCCCACAAATTAACTGGGCTGTTGCTAGTCGTATCGAAAATATTTCGATACTCAGTCTATTGAAGTTCCAGTACAAGTAACTGGGGCTCCACTATGGCTTCCGCACATCGTCCCACAACGCACGTGCAGTTCTGAAGAGATTTCAATATCCATGTTTTCATAGAGCATGGAAAATCCACTCCAACCTTTTATATTTTTCTTGTGTGGGTTCGCCCGCAAGGATTATGAGAAATATCGAATTGGAATTGAATGCCGTCTTCTGCATCACATTCTAGATTCCGGAAATGGGGTTCGCAGAGAATTTTTGAATAACAATAATGGCAATGTAGTTCATTCAAAAATGTAGCTCATTCATGACAGTAATCGCTAAGACGTTACAACTGTTGGATCTTGAAATACAGTCTTGATATATCAAGAATAAAATGAGGATTTCTTTGAGTTTTTGTGTAGTATCCATAACTCTTTCGGTATACCGACAAGGTGAGTCATGGTGATTATCTGTGAAAGCGGCCAAGTTCAGTATAATGTATAGGATATTTGTTAATTTATCTACAAGTTTCGTTATTAAAGTGGGAATCTTTTCACGCCAAAAGCACCTTTGGCGGTTCTCATGAGTTCGCGCCGTCTCAAGGACAGCACGCTCTCAGGGGGATATTGTTTCGTCCCAGTGCCAGAAGCGGCGTAGTGAGCTAAATGACCGACGCGCTTATGTTGTGTTGGATTGAAGTAGCTAGCGTGCGTCGGTCAGTGGTGCCACCTTCTGGCAACTCAGTTAAACCACGCCACCTACATACCTTTACCTCTCAGTTTTGGCGATCTTCTTTTCATATGGTCTTCGCTAAATTGGCATGAACCTTTAAGCTGTCACTTTTAAAAGGTGTATTCAAGATCCATCCATTCTGTATTCTTGAAATATTGGGAAAATGAAATTTTGAATACCTATCGACCGACCGTAAACGCAGTAAGTTACGAAGAAACAACTTACGAACTCGACATTTGTGTTGCAGGTTTGGACTCATTGCGAAGGTGGAATCGTGAACAGGTGAAATCCTCCCAATGGCTCCGCGAATAGGAAATGAAAATTTCATTCGACCAATATTTCCAAAAATACAAAGTCGATTGTATTGAACTCTAGTTATTGATTGAAAAAATGTGTCAACGAATTTCAATGACATGGTCATCACGATAGTTCATAGATAAATATTTTGAAATAAGTTACCAACTTTCGATCATTAGGGGATTAGTATTCTCTAAATTTCTTCCGGAGATATCAACGCTACCGAAGAGAAAATCACAAAATTTGACATATATTTTCCAAGTAAGTAACATTCGGATCGAAGTGAGATTTGGTGAGTTATTGTGAATTATAAGGTTTAAGGTCTGTGCGAAGTCGAAATTCCATGTATAGATAGATTTGGAAAAAAGAATTTCACTCAAGGAAAATTTCGTATTTTTTTGAAATTCACTTACTATACGATCCCAAAAAATTTTTGCAGTAACTTACTCGCCGGAATGATACAACTGCCTACCAAGTTTCAATCCGTTTGAGACCGTATTAGGAGAAGATATCGGGAATTATATTTGAACAAAACGATAGCACTCTCGTCTCCAGAACATGGGCACGACAAAATACAGGCAGAAATTGGCCTAAAAGGTGGTTTATTGGTGGGGTACCTACGAAACATTACTAAAAGTTCTGATAATCATCGCACCTTATGACTTTCCCAACCTTTTGAGAATGGACGATGAATAATTAATTATTCTATAAGCTTTTGGTATATTAAATTAATAAACCTAAGTGATCGACCAAAAAAAAATAATTACCCCCCTTTGAAAATTTTAAAGTTCACATTTTGAAGTATGTAGTTTTGAACTAACTAATAAAGAAAAAAATTCGGCCTTCTACCGTATGTTGTCCGGGGCTTTCTTTTGAAAGTAATGAACCGAAATCTGAGCTTTTCCAGCAGGCGCGGTGTACACTAAGAGCTCAAAACTAGGGGTAGGAGGGAAAAAATATTTCTCGAAAACCACCGAATTTTCATGAGATAACTCAACCTAAAAATTTCCACCCGGATGATTTTCGATCAGTGGTCCCCGAGTTGAAAAGAAAAAAACGCTGCAAAATTTGGTCGTGAAAAACCAATGAATTATGAATAATATATAAGTTCTATTTAAGATATCAATGGTAGTGGCTCATTTAACTGAGAAAATAATAAACCCTTATGTAAAATTTGCAGCGTTTTTGCTTTGGCCAATCTTCAAATCGAAAACAGATACAACCTGCGCAATGATTTTCCAGCAAGTCAACGTTTGTGCATAACTCTTCGGTATCTCGCGACTCTTGCTTTGAAGATATCAAAGTTTTAACTGCAGTCCAACCACTGTCTATACGACAAATGGCTTACGGGTATTTTCCTACGGACACGTCAAATTGCTCCCTGTTTTTGGCAAGGTTGGTGTACTTCTTGGACTCGAGACACTGTAGAGCCGGGAGGTCATGGTAGACGTAGATGAATTCTAATATGAATCTTCTACGAACATTTGTCCATCCCCACGTGATGGATCACTTGTTTATACAAACTGACCTAACGGCGGGACCGTAAACAAAAACTTCCGAAAGAAACAACTTAGAAACTCGATATTTGTAGAGAGGGTTTGGGGCTTAGTTACGAAGGTCGAATTAGTGAATGGGTGAATTCCGCCCAATGATTCCGTAGATACCCATTCACAATTTTATTTTTCCAATATTTCTAAAAATACAGATTAGATCGAAATGGAATCCAGTAATTTATCGAAAAAAAATCTAGAAAAGCACTGCCGTGAAAGCAGTAGCTTTTGCGAGCATGTTCAAATTCGTTGCCGAAACGCTCATCTACATTGAACATGCGCGCAAAAGCTGCTGCCTTCACGGCAGTGCTTTTCTAGATTCTTTTCGATAGAGTACTGGATTTCAATTCGATCTAGTCTGCACAACGGCCGACCGTAAACACAATAACTTCCGAAAGAAACAACTTAGAAACTCGATATTTGTAGAAAAAGTTCGGACCTTAATTACGAAGGTCGAATTCGTGAATGGGTAAAATCCACCCCATGATTCCGCAAATATACCCGTTCAAAATTTTATTCCTTATACAGGGTGACCCATTTAAACTTATTCAGCCAAATAACTCGAAAAATAAGCACACTACGAAAAAATGTTTAGAATCAAAATTTCGTCATTTCGAGGGGGACGTACAATGACGTTAAAATGAGCCCCCCCACCCTTCCCCCTGGGCGGTGAGGGGGGTCAAGTTTGAAATCATTTTAACGTCATTGTACGTCCCCCTTGAAATGACAAAATTTTGATTCTAAACATTTTTTCGTAGTGTGCTTATTTTTCGAGTTATTTGGCTGCCTAAGTTAAAATGGGTCATCCTGTATATATTATCTCCCTTTCCAACTGAAGAATATGTGAATGTTTAACTACATATATTCGTTCATAAACTACATATTTTTGAACTTATCTATAATCCTTCAATAAAGAACTTAATATTTCAGGAATATCCGCTATACCGAGATGCAGTTTGTATCCCTTTAAATTCAAGTTAAAGATAGCGTTCTATCATTTCGCAATATCCATCCTAAAAGACAAGCTCCATCATAAGCGGAAGTTATTACTACGGACCCAAACGCCTGAATATTCTCTAGATGAGCGGAAATTTTGGGCATCTGTTATATTACATTCAGGATATTCGCGAACACTGAAAATGTCTCAGATCTTTCTTCCTCAAAGGACTGGAAGGTTCTGTACACCATATCCAGAGAAGAGACAGGAAATTTATGACGTTTCACGTTTCGTTGAACATTGTTTCATCGATTATCTGCTGAAAGCCGACGACGATGTACAGTATTGCACCCTGTATACAGGGTGAGTCTTTAAGTTGTCCATCAATTTCAACCATAATTTCCCCTCATCAAATAAAACACTTTTTTCATTTATCTTTTTTCTGCATTCGGCTCCAGCAAAAAGATACAGGCTGTTTAAATTTCCATCAGTTTTTCTTTTGTAGCTTTGATATGGTAACTCCAAATGAGATGAACTTCGGTGAGAAATTTTTTATAGCTATGACACATATTCTTCAGTCATCACTTTCATCCTACTTCAACCAATTTCCGAGTTATAGACTGGCCGATTCATAAAACTATACGAAATTAGTATGAAGAATGCAAATAGAGTTATGTATATGTCATCATAAGAATGTTTAATTATTCTAAAATATTTGATTATTCTTTATAATTTCTCCTCAAACGCAGATATTCAACGTTGAATATTTTAAAATCGGATAAAATCCAAATAATTTCCTTATTTCCCTGTCTATGGGCTACACTTTCCATAACCATAACATTCTAGAAAATGTTTTTAGGTCATTTGATTGATTTCATATAATTAAATAATGAATTTCGTGAAAAAAATGTGATTATGGAGTTTCAATATAAGAATGGGCGAGGATGGAATTGTGTATAATCTTCTAGTGGAATGAAATTGGACATTGCATGAATATCAATGTCCACTCCAGTCCAGTGTAGTGAAATGTTTTCCTTGCACCAAATCATAAGAATTAAGGGAGTAAATGAGTTTCCTCAATCTTGTTTCTTTGAATTTCAAACCTTGAAGTGGTAATTCTCCAAAAAAGATCACCGTAACGGATATCTGTGGTGAACTTGCAAACAATGGTCAGGAGTGTAATTAATAAGTAGAATTTTATTCTCTGAGATCGCGTTTAAAAAAAAAAAATCAATCAAGATGCAGGCAGTAGTTTATTCTAAGCAGGTTGAATCAATAATGATTAACATTATCTCTGAGATACATAAAGAAAGCGAGAGTGCTGAATAGCAAAAAAACTCAAGCTCAGCGGTTACCCGGAAATCCTTGGGATCCACAAGGGGTCTTTCACATAATAAAAAGGAATGCTTAAGTACATTTTCCCTAACAATATACAGGGTTCCATGCTGTTTCATGACAGCTGAGTCGATATGTATATTACGAGAAACCTACTGGCATAGGTTTGCCTAAAATTGTTTATCAATACGGTCCCCACAGCTTAGATTACCAATTCTTTGCATCTGTTACGGTCCTCCGCTTAGTTGATTCGAGTATGACTTCCATTATATCAAACCGTTTAAGAGTAACCAATACCACATGGTGGTAAATTACAGGTAGGTAACAATCCACATTCAAGTTTTTTCAGAGGTCAGTATTATAAAACTTATTGTGACCACAGAGAGCAGTTAACTCTTATGTTTGAACCAGATTTCACAAATAAACGTCTAGTTATCTGTTAAAATAGTTTTATGATACCTGCCCTTGACCTCGTTGATATCTCAAGGTCAGGTACCTGAACGCCATCTACATGCTTCAACGTGAAATATTAGTGTTCGGAGAATTTTCGATATTGATTGGAGAAAACGAGGTATCGTTAGTTTCTTTCCCATTTTCTACCCCATTTCCATTTTTATCCTCCAGAAAATTGTCGGGTACAAAAATGTGGCTACATTTGTTACGCTCTGTTCCAACCATTTGCACCAAAAATTTCCTGAAAAAATCGAACTCTGGCCTCCAAAATTCCCCCGTGTTAAATTCGAGGTATTGTTTGCTCTTTCAAGCTGAATTCCAACCTACCCAAATGGCTGAAACGTTTAGATCGTCTAGTTAACTTAAAAGGACTGACTTTACGTTGTGCTGCAACCCCAAATACATTTCTGCTCATAGAAAGAGAGAAATAGTGGCGGAGAGTTCAGGAAGGAGAAATGTTAAAGCAACAATTTGGCAATTCGCAGAGGTTCTTTTGCAAAACAAAAAGAATGCTGAGAATAAACATCTAAACCTATATTAATTTTTCATATTTCAACTCAGAACGTTGGTGCTTTTACATAATTTACTTTGATTATATCAATGGGAATTAATTACCTCAGCCCAAACCTTGAGAGTAGAGGCCAAAACATGCGAACGATAGATAACATTGATTAGCGCACATGCGACCACTTTGTGGCCGATCTATTTTTAGTTTCCGCTAACGCTTAGGAGTTAGCGATTAGGAGCTGTGATTCGTGGCTCATTTCGACCACTCATCTCCCTTTGACACCGCTGTAGATGTTGAATCAATGTTACTGATCATAGCCAAAAGTAGTCCCAAACGACTAGGTTGGTCTCATCTATGAATCTGAAGGCGGTTTCAATTCTGAACGTTCTTTGCCGTGCTAACTTTCGAATCAGGTGCTGAAAACCTTAAGAGGAAACAGTAGCGCGAGCTGGTGAATTTCGCCTCGAGGATTTCAGCAACACTGCCACATTCAAGTTTCATAAAATTTCGTAAACATCTCATCAGGCACTCGCCCACGGTCCGCATGCCGCAACGATGCCAATCGCACTAACAAATATCAGAATGCGTGAAAACTCAACGTTAATAGAAGAAAAGGGGCAGGCAGTAGTGATTATTTTTCAACATTCTTCTTGGGGATATACTTAATTACTTTTTCCATTCCTAAAATTTATTCCAACCATTTGCACACAAAAAATTCCTGGAAAGAAACGAACTCTGGCCTTCAAAAATCATCCCATTTCACTCGAGTTACTCTGAAGGATAGGTTGCATATCAAACTGTTTGTTTGTGGAAAAAATCAACCGAACTGTTTCGGAGTTATGATCATTCGAATTGTTGAGGTTGTTTTCTGATAAGTTCCAGAACTACTGGTGCATATTTGATACTGGTGTGCCTAAGTTTTGCTCGATCCGATATCTATATTCCGCGATATTGAAGAAATATATCCAATTTCGATGATATTTTCTCAATAGTGTAGTTATCCTCTAAATAACTTATCCTCTAAATAACTCAAGACATACCAATTTGGCAACGAATTTGATTGAGCGCGTAAAAGCTTCTGAAGTCACGTTAGTGCTTCCCTAGAATTTCGTTATACATTCAAATCCCCTTCTTTCCCAAGAGAATAAGAAAAAGGCTTCTTCTAGGATAAATTATGACGTATGGATGATACTGTCAATTTTCATGCATCCCTCATCTCAAGAAATTATAATATATACCCCTTTCACCTTTATGAAGTCAGATGGGTGACCTTGAAATAGGTTCATTAAGTTTCTGTAACGAGAACTGGGCCAGGTTGGCCCTACTGCAACGTTGGAAAGGTCAAAATAATTCAGCAGACTATTGTCAATTCTTACTCATCTTGATCAAGGAGTCTATGGTTTGGTTTAATTGTCCACGTAGGTAATGAGAGCTTTATGCAGAAGAGACAACGCCTCGTAGTTATCTGACAGGAACATTTCTATAACCTAGCATTTTTCGAATATACAGATTGGAATAAAGTCGAACTTTTATAGCCTACTGAATGACTTTTTAAAAGAAAATGAGTATGTGATGTGTTTTGTTATTCAAATAGTAACGCTCATTGAATTCGGTTATTTTGGTGACGAATCCCTTAAAACCAAAGTAACCAAATGCAAATGTCAACATTTCTCAGCATTAAGTTGCAACTTTCGTATATCTTTTGAATGTGTTTGAAGTTTGAATATTTGGAAAAATCCCTGCGATTGCGGACCATAGTACCGTCATATGACGGATGTAGGGAATTTTAGTTTTACCAGTTGCACTACTTGCAGGCATTTCACTTCCACCTGCGTCATCATACGCCACAGTGCGTCTCAATATTCGCACCCATTCCCATTTTTTTTTGTAGAATCATATGCATTAGTACCCTCAAACTAGAGGAATCTCCTGCCAGAAATGAGTAAGGATTTAAAGGCTTCCCCCTAAGAAGAATTAGTTCCTAATTTCGTACAAGTCTAATCATCCTGAATAAAATAGGATTCATTCGAGAAACAAGCCAAATTTGTCCCCTATAAGTACGTTATAAACTTGGTGCTGTTTGTTTTCGAACTTCACGGTTGGATACATTTTTATTTTTACGATACTGATTCTCTTCCCTTCACCCCGCCAGACACAGTGACAGGATGGTAGCCTTGTGAACCAAATTTCATCAGCGCCATCTCAGGAGCAACCATAGACGTATGAATAATATGGGATAATATGTATATGGGAGTAACCTACGATCCCTTGCCCCTGAAACTTTTGCGATGTAGGACAGGATAAGTTGTGTTTAGGATCTTGCCTTTGTGCCTGGCATGAACCGCTCAGATCAGGGTAGAATATTTAGTGATTGATTAATAAATATTAGTTCTTGTTTTTACTTTGGTTGAGTGAACTGTATTCAAACATTCGAATCTCTTATTTGGAACAAATTCAGTATATCAAGAACAGTATCGTACAAACCTGATCATCCCGAATAAAACAAGACTTTTTCGAGGAACAGGACATATCAATCCGCGCCATTAACCACGACATAAAATTGGTATGGTTTGTTTTCGTACTTTACGGTTGGATACATCTTCATTTTACGACACTAAATTGAAATAATACACTGCCAACGAATTGCCTCAATTCACAATTGTCTTCGACGTCCAAAAACTGAACAAACTTCATTCTCCTCATCACGTGAATTGTCTGATCCCCGTTGGATATATCGATGTTTCTCAATTAATTTTCTGGCAAACTTCTCCGTACAAGAATCGCTTGGTGTTTCTCTCACGATTTGCTGGCAGCTATATTTCGGGACTTGTCGGGAGGAGAAAGGAGAAATGTCGGTGTGGAACATGAAATTCGTGAAAATTGTCTGTTGGGTATTTTATCTATAATTGGTTTTGTTATAGCTGGAGTGCTATCTCTTCCAGACTTGTTCATTTCCTATGAAGCCAGTACTGATAATCTTGAGAGACTTCAATCAATAAACCATTAAATAAGGAAATCTTGACAACAGTCTTGTAGCAGATGGGGTTGAAAATTAATGACGAAAACACAGTTTCCAGAATAATTATGAAATGAGTTGATGTTATCAGAGTTGTATTGCTTCGATGGTATATTAAGAAATTACCTGTTAAACCATCACCGAACCCATGATTTAACTTGTTATTGAATCAATTCAGGTATAAATAAATGAACAAAAAGATAAAATTGAGGAACAAATTTTATTTTGATAACATTCTTCATATGTCTTGTGAGAAACAGAATTTATAGCTCCGAGTGCACTTACTAACTGTTGATAGCTTTTAAATTTATATGCATTAGTTTAGTACTAGTGTTTGGTACTAGGAAAGCCTTCTTTCACTATGACCGATGAGATTTTCGGTATGTATCGAACAACTTTTGGGCATTCGACATTTGGACAAATCTATAATACCAGCACGTGAAGAAACTTCAACATATCAATTTTAATTTAGTAAAGCAGTAAGTTGCAACATTTCATTACCGATCTTTGTTCAAGATGAATTCGGATAATGATGGCCAGATCACAGGATACAGAAAATGGATACATTTTGAAATCTTTTGATATATGAACTGAATTTTCATCTAATCGATTTTTCGGGGACAATGCTTTAGGGTTCATTTTTTTATAATGGTAAATGGGCTCAATTTCAAAATCAGTCCAATTCAAACATGAATATATAAAAAAAAATGGTTCCCGCAGATAACAGAGCACAGGTTTGATAAATCAACATAAAGACGAGGAAGAACATTCTATAAAGGTAAGCGTCCATAAGGCAGACGGATCGCAGGCGGAGAGATCCGCCTGCTTAGATTTAAATACAACTGCACCCACTACAGCGTCACTGTACCAGGGCAGTGCGACCCGTCCTGCCTAAAAGGGCCTTTTGTGCTAGGGAGATTCGGGTATTTGAGGAATTGAAGATTCACCCTTTTGGTCAATAGGGAAGAATCTCCGAATACCGAAATACCTGAATCTCCCCCGCACAAAAGGTAGCTTAAGTTGACGCTGGACAGGAGCAATGCACCTGCTGATTTACGCAAGCTTGTCCTAATAACGATAATCGGCTGGAATCCGTCGATGCTACCCTGTCCGCCTTGTTCAATTGCAATGGACGCAGTACGCAATAATGCTAGCCTTCCCGTTGCAATCCGATCAGCCTTCAGATGACGCTTACCTTTATAATGTAACAGATATTGAACCGTGCCTTGTGCTATTTGTACCTCACATCACAAAGCAACTACAAACATTCCAGAGCATTAGTGTACTGCAGTTTCATGGCAAAGCACGACTCGCCGAGCCCGACACAGAAAGAGTTCTAGGCTCTCATGTCTCTTAGATGGTAGCTTTGTGAACAAATTTCACTAGAGCCATCTCAGGAAGACCTCGCGATGTCTTGTCCTAGAGATGCACCCAAATATGCGCGATTTGCATGATGTTCATCTATTTTTCATTCGTTCACAAAGCAACCAGCCAATAGCGATTGAAGGATATTTTGGGAGGAATTTCATAAGTTTTCAGGGTTCCCCGTAGATTTCCACTTCAAATATCTATATAGAACTATTAAAATCATCATCACATTTTTGATGTAAGAAGTTTCAAAATTTGAGATATGACGTCAATGACTTTTTTTTAAGAGGGCTATCCATTTTCTTGTAACTTTTCTTCGAGGCTCTATCAAGTAACATATGCGGCCTAATATAAAATTTTATTTCATGCGACAGAAATTTGACATATAACTAATAAACTGAACCGGTCGCTCCTCCGCCATTTTGTTACACTAGGTAACCTAACTATTAACTGTCTTGGCACAATAATTGATTCATTGAAGAAGATGAAAGGCCTATTTCACTATCCAATTTCACTTATCACACTATTACAGATAACGGCCCCTTTTATTCTATTTGTGGATGTACGCTCTCGGGGTTGCTATATGATACTGCCCTGTATGCCGAGAGGAAGGTAGCTAGTCTGATCACCCCAGATCAGGTTCCTAGCCACCGGTTTCCTATTACACTAGGCGTTCCCTGATTGCCGGGTCCTAGATATTGGGAAGTATACTAGGCTTTTAAATATGTCGCTAATAATATTCGATGGCTTGCACTCGTTAACTGATCTATCCTATATCAACTGAAATACAATAAATGCTCAAAATGTTGTCCCTAACTGACAATATCCTTAAGGTTGATCATATTTCCTCCTTTTCGAATTAATTAAAATAAGACATGACCCTTGGAAAATAATCATAATCATTGCCATGACAAAAGATTCGATGACGTCATATCTCTAGTGTGGGACTCACTACATAGCATTTTCTCACATTAAAAAGAGCATGATGTATATTACTTATCAACCTGTCCAAGCAAACTACAAACGAAAAACTGTCTTTGATCCACTGAATCAAGTCCGAATTACTCGCACTGTATATAGTCTTATATAGTCAAAATCATAATCAAATGATGCAGTATGCATTGTGAATATCAGAAGTATGTATTAATAATTAAGCACTACGAATAGTTTTGAAAAAACTAAAGCCTGCAGAACGACACCCCGTTTTCTCTTACCAACTTCGAGGTTTCAAGTATTCTGACATTTCTCGCTGCTATTAACAGGCAACTGGATGCCTGACCTTGAGATGTTTACGAGATTTTATGAAACCTACTGTGGCTGTGTTGTAGAAATTCTCGAAGCTGTAATTTACTTGTCCACCCTACAGTTTGCTCTCAATGAGTGTTTCTTATGTTAGTTAGAATTATGTTTCCACATTAAATCTGCATAGAGTCAAATCATTCTATTCCAATCTGCTGAATAAGTAACTCATTTCCAATGAAATCCTCTTCACACTTAGTAAAAAAGATGGTGTATAACAATACGTTTCCTTCGAAAAAAATCTGAGTCTCTCATTACACACTCGACGGAAAAGTCGGAATCTTCTCATAATATACATAATGTAAACTATGTGAATATCTTTCCTCATGATTCGCATTCCTATTCTACTCGAGTAATTCCTAACATACCAGTGATAATTAATTTGATCAAATTTCGAGTTCAATAATTGCAGGTATCGCGAGCTAGAATTAAGCTATAATAGGCGTTAATTTTGAAGGACGAAAATATAAAGGAATAGTTTTCAGGAATCTACATCCACCTTTCATGACTTAATTGTATTAAATTACCGTAAATTAAAAACACCATACCCAGGTCTATGAATATTTACTTTGGATTTACTCCTTTCTGCGTAAACTTGGTATACAGGGAAAACTCATTAAGCGAGCGAAAAGTCGATAACAAGGTACAAACAGTAGCTTTCGCTGCGTTCGTAGCTGGACTATTTATTATTATTATTAATGCTAATATCTATACTGTCAGCTTTGTACCAATTTCATTCCATCCAATCCATATAATTAGTTGAATTTGTTTATATGGCATGGTTGAAAGTGTTTGCTCAAGCATTAATAATTCAATGCTTAGATAGATCAGAAATACTTCAAGGTAGCTATATACTTGTGTGGTAGTAGCAGATATTTGTAGTGATGAAAATAATTGATTTTTTCCAATAAAATAGGACCAACAATTATTCGGAGGAACTTAATTATCTTATATGTATAGATAAAATATGATAAAAACAGGAATTGGCTAACTGAGAAGAATAAACTAAAATAATCCCAAGGAAGAATATCTGTCGATAATTCAATAAACATACCACCTTGATCAGAGCTAATCATCCAATCAACCAAAACATCTACACCGAAGAAGCGGATCCAAGGAGAATGATTACAGCTGTTTCACAGTTATTACTGATCTTCAAGCCAAGTTACCTTGGATAAAACCGCTGAGTTAGAATCCAGATACTTGTCACCTTTCAGATGGATTACTACAGTATAACTACGTACGGCGCGCCATCTTCCAAAAACATCTTGCGAATCCTACCTTCGAATGCAGAATACTTTGATCGATGTGCATGAAGTTCATCCTCTTGTCGCATCAGGCCGCTGTATCTGCAGATTACAACCTCCGTCACGATTTTGGAAACACTCGGTTCATGTGGATTCCCATAAGACGATAACGTCCAACATCTAACAAAAACAGGAATTGGCTAACTGTTACATTATTATTGAATTAGATTTTCACAGGATGAAGGAAAGTGGTTTTTTGAAAAAACTCTATTCAACTGATGCCGACGTTTCGCGGATATATTTCCACTTCTTCAGGGCTATAACAGAGAAAATCGAAAATAAACTTAACTACTGATGATGGTACAATCGAAAATTACAATAATTTTTTTTTTTTTTTTCTTTGAAGAATAATAAACTAAAATAATGTCCATCTATATCGAGTATTATCGAAAAACCATGCATAGAGTTCACTTAATCATACTACATATAATTATAACTATTCTCGTTCAAAATTGATGAGCTAAAAAACAAATAACAATTACATATTACACTTACCAAAGTTAAAATTATGTTTTTCCCATAACTTCAACTTTGGTAAGTGTAATATGTAATTGTTATTTGTTTTTTAGCTCATCAATTTTGAACGAGAATAGTTATAATTATATGTAGTATGATTAAGTGAACTCTATGCATGGTTTTTCGATAATACTCGATATAGATGGACATTATTTTAGTTTATTATTCTTCAAGGAAAAAAAAAAAAAAAAGAAAAAAATATTGTAATTTTCGATTGTACCATCATCAGTAGTTAAGTTTATTTTCGATTTTCTCTGTTATAGCCCTGAAGAAGTGGAAATATATCCGCGAAACGTCGGCATCAGTTGAATAGAGTTTTTTCAAAAAACCACTTTCCTTCATCCTGTGAAAATCTAATTCAATGATGAACTTAGTAGGAAATGAAACATCGGATTCTTGTTACATTATTCTTCTCAGTTAGCAAATTCCTGTTTTTATTAGATGTTGAACACGCAACCTAGAGCGAAATTTCGTGTTAGAAAATTAAGAAAAAAAATGTATTCAAATATTTTAAAAATTTTCGATGAAATTTTTTTTCTGGAAATATTGATTAGATTACATTGGAATTTGGCACAAACCTTAGAGGCAGTATTTAACAACAATGTTTCAGATTTAATTTCAATCCGATATTTACTTAAGGAAAAGAAATGTGCCAAATTTCGTTGTTTTTTAGAATTTGAACAAGGCCGTAAAAGCTAGTGACCTCACGTTGGTGCTCTTCTAGATTTTTTTTCACTAGATCCTATGACCATCTAGTTACGCCACAGAGGGTAGCGGTTAATCAACATGGCGTCATATGAGTCTTTCTCATGAAAACTACAAACGAAAGAATCAAGAAACTTGGTAGATTGTGTAACTTAATTTTCACCCCCAAGAAAACCCAAAGGGTGATATCGTATCACCTCATTAAATTCGACGGAGATCTGGGAAAAATGAACCAAGAAGAGATATTGGGTTTCACAAAGTTACTGATTATAATTGGATCTTTCCTGAATCGGACGTCCAAAATATCTTCCGGCATTAATTACATTCTCCTCCAACAGTAATGAAGTAGATAATATTGGACGGAAAGAAATGGCTCGAGAGGAAATAATCTAATAAATTGGCTAGATATCACTTGCTCTAAATATATAATCAGTTGAAATGATGGAAATAAATATTAGAGGGGAAAAACGCCGTGGAAAACCTGATTGCCGCGAAGTTCTAGCTCACCCTCTTCGAATTTATCTTCATATGGTTCTATCTTGACGATGTTTGAATTTTGGAGTACCCTCAGAAGAACTTCTGAGAAAATACTCGATGGCAACTCATATTATTATAAAAAAAACTGAGTATATAGCAGAACTACTACATCAGGATCTTTATAAATCATACGTCGCATTTGACTTTGTAATATTTTTTTGACATAACCTATTTCCTTCCCTTTCTATCCCCTCCCCTGGAAATGCTATGATATATGGTTCAGTATCCTCAGTGAGGAGCGGCAATTCTAAGCCAACTGATGTGAAAAACAGTCATTCATAATCAGAATATTGACATCTGTGCACATCTGTCCTCACGGGACTGATCGTAAACACAATGACTGCCGGAAGAAACAAACTGAGATATTTGTAGAAGGTCGAATTCGTGTAATTGTGTATTGGTAAAATCCACCCAATGATTCCACGGATGTAGCCATTCAAAATTCAATTTCCCAATATTTCCAAAAATACATATAAGATTGAATTAGAAGCCTGTACTTTAATCGCAGAATATTGAATATTTGGAAATAACTAATTTGAATTTATTTCTTCAATTTGATGACAGGATCATCACGAAATGTCGCACTGTCTGTTCATGAGTATTTTCAAACTAGTTACCAAGTTGAATCATCATCATTATTTTTTGACTAGTTCTGGAAGAAACAACGATACCGCAGAAAAAACCAAAAAATTTAACATGTTTTTTCCAAACTCTGGAATAATTTTGATAATAGCAACTTGAAATTTGGTACACTGCTGCGAAATATAGAGATTAGGCATCTGATGAATAGTTTTCGGAAAGCTGTTTTAAAAACAAAGTTTATTTACCAACAGAACGATCCCAACTAACTGCCAAGTTTCAATACAATCGTTCAGTTATTTCCTGAAATATTAGGAAAATCCAAAAAATTTCTAGTGAACATTTTGTCGGAACCGTTTGGCCTTTTATGCCCATTAACTATTTGGAATGCAACACACTACTACTATGTTTCAAGTCAATCTCCGTTCTTCCGTAATAGTGTCTGCAGCTGGCCGATCAGACAGCTGTCCATCCGGCCGTCCGTCAGTATGTGCTCTAACTTTTGAAGGAACGGATCTAGACACTTGAAATTGTCAGATAAGGTTTGGAGTCCGAATATCTCATTTCAATGCGTTAATCGGTGAAATCGGTCGAATAGTATCGTAGTTAGGTCAATTTGAAATTTTGAGGTTAATTCATCGATATCTCATGAAGTACTGTATTGATCAGATTGAAACTTTGTAAACAGTTTTGGAATACCATAGTGCAACTTAGCGTATTTCATGTGGATCCCAGTGTTGAAAAATTCTCCAAACTTTTGATGAAAAATTTTTTTCTCCGAAAATATCAATTAGATTTCAACGTAATTTGGCATGAACCTTGAAATCAGTGTTTAACAACAAACAATGTTTCGATTTTCGATTCGATCCGATATTTACTTTCCGAGATATGAGGAAAAGAATATGCCAAATTCCGTTGTTATTTGTAATGTAAACGTCAAATCCCCAATATCTCAAGAAGAACAAATGCAATTAGATTGACACTTAGTAAACAGGTAAAAAATACCAATGCCAGGTGTGAAATTTCGTGTTTATCTAATAGTTATAATTTGAACAAGCGCGTTAAGTCTCCTGACTTCACGTCAGTGCTTTTCAAGAGTTTCTATTTTCTCTTTTCTGACGTATTCAGAGTTGTGAGTTTTTGTAGCACAAATATTTTTTTCGAGATCGAGTTATCTCAAAATAATTTCTCGATCTCAAAAAAAATCAAGAGTGTTTTTCCAGATTTAGTCTCAAAAAAATTTTAGTCTTGTCTCGAAATCTTGAATTTCGAGAGCCTCGTGAAAGCCTATTTCTAAATAGGCTTTCACGTCGTTCTGTCTACAGAACGACAGCATGCCGTTTCCAGAACCTTCGCGCAAAAATGTGGAAGGTAGTGTTTAAGGGGCGGGTGATTCAAAAAAAAAAAATGTATCTAAAGCCGATTAACTATCCGCTACATTAGCCTCGCTCAGATATCGCGCATTATAATTCGATATATTAATGCTATCGAACCTTATCCATGTTTCGCTACTATAAATTCCTGTATCGTTTCCGATTCTCATTGTAATTAATATCATGAGATAACTCCGTTTTCGAATGGGGGTCAGATATTGATGAATCATTTATTACCATTCCGCTGTCCGAATATTATGACTTATTGTGTTTGAATTATGAACGTTCGGAATCATTCTTGTTAAATCAGTTTGGTTTTCATCCATGAAAATGATATAAGTAAAACAAATTTTCAGGAGTTTGGACTATCTGTTTTAGCTCTCAATTTGATCAACTTGGCAACGTTTCGGAGATACAACTCATACACCTTCTTCAGGGCTAAAAACACAAATGTAGGCATAAGCAATCATTCGGCAAGAACGTTCAACAAAATGATCACGAAGACCATGATACCAACCTGAAGATAACAATCGGTTGGAGAGCATAACAGAGAAAAAATAAATCAATTTATAACCGCATTTGTTCAAGAGAATGGTATTCTTGAATAGATCCAACCAAATATTAGTTTGATTTTTCGACGAAATACTCTTGACCCATGTGAACTATGATACTCTTGATTCAAGCGGAATCACGTTTGGTCCAAATGGGAAATCTTACAACAATTACTGGATATGTTTGCTATATATGTTTCATATTTTCATTCGGAAATACTATGGCTTTGATACGAATGTAAGATTTCTCATTTTGTATTTGAAATATTTTTCTAGAAGCTTTGAATTTCTTTCACCAAGAAAATATAATATGTTCGCTGCAATTAGCGGCGCTCATATACTATAAATGTATGGTATGTTAAGAAGTCTTTCATGATCATTTTGAAGATATCAATCATAAATAAGGTGCAAATGGAGGATCCCTTTCTTACAAGAAAGTTCTTTCGGAACAGGGTTTCGAAGATCAAAGAGCAGAAGTCTTCGGAACCAATTTGCTTGGTTACTATGTTTACTCTCGACCTCCAATCTAAAATGAAATTGTGAAGTCTAGAATTGTAGATATACATGTGACAATGTTTGTGCATAACACACATGCATGTAGGCATATACCCACATATTTCAACTCAAACTTTGTTCTCGAGTAATCAAACTTATTCTTAAAACCAACCTTTTCTACTTGACTTTCGAAACTCTGTTCCCGAAAAACTCCCTTGATGTTTATAAGTAGTTCTCCATTTACACCAAATTCATAATTCACCATCAAAAGCACAAACGCACTTGTTCACTCTTCACTTTGGCGGCCATGGCGTTGTTTCCTATCTAAATATCCATATGTTCTGCGATTCTACATTCCATACGTGTCTTCAGCGCTAACACCGCTTATTGGTCGATGGGGTCACGTGTACGTGCTTTCGACCTCAGAACACATTGAATAAGAAATGATTTTCTTGATCCAAGAGAACTATGATTAGCTGAAGTTGTTTTCTAAAGTAAAGAGAACGTATGTTTTGGTTCAACTAAATTCGATTCATGAAAATCCATGTAAACAGGCAAACAACGAAATGAATTGAGAATAGAAGTACATTGTTCAATTTCATTCTTGGGGAAAGATTATTTAATTCAAGGATATGTTTATATTTGATACGAGAGATCCTTCTTCTCTGTGATATACATGTACGGTTATCAATAAGTATCAATAAGAGTATATTTCATGATATAAACTTAAGAAAATCATCGCCACAAAGATGTTAACAGGAATGTTCAATGTCAAACATGAAAATAACTCATAGGCAGGGAAACATTTCGTAACAATAAAATAAATATATAAAAATTTTTCACGTATACATAAATGAAAAAAAATTAATATTATTCTAATGAGACGAACATCACGAACATTTTCGGAAAAAATGATTTCAAAAAAACTCGCGCGTTGTTATGTTTCCACTAACTGCCAAGTTCGAATGCAATCACTCAAGTACTTTCTGACATTTGAGGGGAATGGTCCTCAAACTTCAAATAACCAAAACTCTGAAACCGTTCCGTCGATTTCGCCAATTAACGAACTCAAACGTTGCCTTTTGAAATGCAAGCCACCCTAAAAGTTTCAAGTCAATAGAGTTCCTAGTTCTCACGTTATCGTGCCTATAAGTCGCCGGTCGGACCGATTCGATTTTGACACCGGATTCGTCATAAGTGAGTCCAGCCCTGTTGTTTGAGTTTCAGCTCAAAATTGGAAAATTAGAGACATTTGGACCAAACGATAGCAGACGTTTTCTCTAGAACATGCACGCGAAAATTCGTCCAACAGTTCCGGTGTAATAACAATGTGATATGTTGTTTCCTGAATAACTCAAAAAACACTGATCTGATTGGGTTGAATCTAAAATATCAACAAGCAAACCTATATATGCGAAATTCTATGAGGATGAAGAGAAATTATATCAGAATCTACCCATCATATTTTGTATACATAGCGATTAACTTTAAGCCACCGAGTACTACATTTCAGATCGATTAGACAGGTAGTTTCGGACTCATTGTGGAAATGACATATCGACATATTCAGATATATCTGGGGAATTGAGTTTGGAATCTTACCCAGGGTTTGTAATTTCTTTCCGAAAATTTATTCTATTGATTCGAAAATCAGTGGTTGCTTGCAGGATTTGAAGACTTGTGCAAAGTTCCGTGAGGATTAATTGACTAGTTATATGTTAGTTTGGAATATAGATGCTGAATATTGAATTTAAATTCTGTTTAGATATAGATGGGCATGAACTGTAATAATATTGTTATTCCTTGCGGGAATCACCTTGTTTATGATCGAATAATATTTTGTAAAGGAGCTTTGTGTTCATATATGATGGTCCTGAATGAGTAAACTCTATCCCATGATATTCTTCATATTGTATTTTATTTTTTACTAAACCCTCAAAAAACAGATCCAATCGAAATTCAATATAGTAGTTGATGAATTATATTATTGAAGGCACGGAGCTTTTCCATGAGCTCTACTTCCTGATGAAAAGATTTATCGATGTTCTTATCATATTGTCCTCTATTGATTCTGACTGAATTTTGTAGATGCCATTTTTACGCTTATATTCTAGGGAAACAGCATGCTATCGTTTTGTCCGAATGTCTTTCGAATTTTGAGCCGAAAATTGTCTCAAACGACTAAGTTGGACACAGTGATGACGAATCCAGCGTCAAAATCGATACTATCCGGCCAGCCGTATGCACGATTACGGGAGTACGGAGGATCCTCTCGACTTGAAACTTTCAATGTACGTTGCATTTCAAAATGCGACGGTTAACTTCGTTAACGGAAGTTAAAGCAATATGAAATTTTGAGGTTATTTTCGGATATCTCAGGAACTACTGCAGAGTTTATATCAAACTCAGGAGTTAGTTGGAGCTTAACGACGTACAGCCTCTCGCAAAAGCTCGTTGGTATCGTGCTGTCAGTTAATTCAAGAAAATTATATTTCAAATTTTTTTTGAAAACATTTTCTTCAAAACTATTTATCATATTCTAAAAACAATTTGCTCATACCTTCAGCTTTATGTTTCACACCAGTGTACCGAACGCAATATATGTCATAAATTTCCTGTTTTTTTTCTCGCTATCGTTGTTTTTTCCGGAATGACTCAAATAATACTGATTCAATCATGATGAAACTTGGCAGCTTGGCATTAGTGCAAAATTTGGTGATGATCGTGTGATTGGAACGATTTCGAAAATACTAAAAGTTTTTCTTTGGTTCAAATATTCAATATTCTGCGATCTTCTGATCATATTATCCTCATGAAATTCTGTGTGAACCTTCAAGCTGTCATTTTTCGATAAGGTACTGTATTTCAATTAATCTTTGCTGAGTTATTTCTTTCTGAAACTATTTTGTTTACGATCGGCCACTTGGAAGGAAAGGAAATACTCTGAAGACTTCAAAACGTCGGGAAACCTATTGGGGTGTGAGCAAAATCCTTCCGATGATTTAGTGGCAACGCTCTCTAATGGCTCACATGTGGTAGATCAAAATGGGAAATATCAGGGAGTTGATAGTTTTAAACCGATTGAGAGCTTTATAACGAAAGTAATATTTGTAAAATCCGCCTAATTTGAAATTTAAAGGATATTTCTCTAATATTTCAGGAACTATTTAGGCCTATGGATCGAAACTTTGCAGTTAGTTTTAGCATAACGAGGTTGATGGTTTTTGGATTAAAAAAACAATTTTTCGAGAAAAAATCTTTTATGCGATCGTGTCATTAGAACCAAGAAACGAATCAGTAACTCAATATTTATGAATGGGTGAAATCCGCTTATGATTTCTTAGATATACTCATATAAATTCCATTCTCTCAATATTTTGAAAAAAACTGATTGGATCGAATTGAACTACTTGATTGAAAGACGACGGCTTGAAGGTTCATGCAGAATTTCTCGAGGATAATATCATGAGAAGATCGCCAAAACTTTCCATTAGAAAGTGAAGCTCCGTTTAAGTCAATCCGTGAAAAGATTTGAGTCATACGCGTAAAATCTGCTGACTTCACGACACTGTTTTTCTAGAATTTTCGTTCCTACTTTCAGAATGTATGTTGCAATTCCATTCGGAACAAGTAATTCACAACCTCTCAATACTCCATTAATATATCTTATATTCAAAGTAGGTACCATGAATTCGCCTACTAACGTCTATAAATTATTCACATTCATGTCTATACGATAATCTAATAGTCATGAATTCTCATGATCAGTCTTGTTCCGTATGCAAGCTGAACATGTAGGTTTCGTGTTTGCTGCACCAAAGATTTCAATCCAAGTACTTACAATAGACGTATTAGAATAATTTATCATTTAAACTCTGTTCTATTCAATTTGCTAGAGACTGTCTCCAGAGTGATTTGGAACATCTGCTCTTGGCATTTGCCAATATCTTCAATATTTGATGTCTGTATTATAGTCGTAATATAACATTAACTTATTGAAGTTACGATACGTGAGTAACATTCCTTAGAATAATCCATGTAATATTGCCGAAACAGATAAATATTGAAAATACTATTTATTATAACTTATCGAATGCATCGCCAGATTTATCCTCCCCATGAAAACATTATAATCATTATAATCCTCACATAAATTATACAGGGTGTGTCTTCAAGTTGTACGTTCATTTTAACCATAGATCCCTCTCCTCAAATGAAACACTTTTTTCATTTTTCTAGAGCCGGCTCCAGCAAAAAGATACAGGCTGTTTAAATTTACAAAAAATATCAGTTCGTCTTTTGTAGCTTTGATGTGGTAACTCCGAATGAGTTGAATTTTGGTGTGAAGTTTTCTATAACTATGGCACATATTCTTCAGTAATCACTTTCATCCTACTTCAAACAGTTTCCGGGTTGTAGACTCGCCGAAACTGAACGAAATTCGCATGAAGAATGCAGATAAAGTTTATCGTATGTCATTATGATCATCAATCATTTCAAAATACTCGATTATTTCTTATGATTTCTCCTTAAACGCACCGTTTTGCAGATATTCAACGTTGAATATTATCAAATCGAATAAAAATTCGAAGAGTTACCTTATATTTATGGATCCGCCCCTGATCCATCAAAGGAAGTAAATGAAGCTGGTTTCAGGTTTTCCGGACCATAGAACATACAGAAATATTCGTCAATTTAGCATAGAACTAATATTAGGTATATGCTATTTCGTGACCAGACCACAGACATAGTCCTTGTCTATGGACTAGTCTTTCCATAACATTCTAGAGAATATTTTTAGGTAATTGGATTGATTTTATGTAATTCATTTACAAATTTTGTGAAAAGAGTATAATCATGCAGTTTTCAATATGAGAATGTTCGAGGATGGAATTGTCTATAATCTTATAGTGGAATGAGAGATCAGTGTTTCTTTGAATTTCAAACCTTGGATTAGTTATTCTGCAAAAGAGATCACAGTAAAAGATATCTGTGGTGAACTTGCAAACAAAGCGCAGGACTGTATCAGCACATTGAGAAATATTTAAATGCTTATAACTTTTACCTGAACAAAATCTGGAAAAATGGCAAATCAAAAAAGTGTTTTATTTGATGAGGGGAATCTATGGTTAAAATTATGGTACAACTTTAAGACTCACCATGTATAGCTTAAATAAAACGGCAGTCAATCAAATGGAAATAAAAACTTTCCTATTGGAAGCAATCTAGAATGTAACTTCTGATTTGACGTCTTAAAAAACGCGGCCACTCCGTGATTGTGTGCACGTCCATATAAAGGGTGTACAATTGAAAAACAGAAATCCTTTCCAATAGAAAATCAAGATTTTGGAGAATTATTTGCATCCGTCAATCTTGTTCTTGCGGAGGACACTTTCTTACATCAGCTAAAATTGAGATTGAATCATTATTAAACGTAATATTCGAATTTGGATATGAAATATCACCGAAATTTCTTGGACCATAAGATTATTACCAATTCAAAGGGACAATGCATGGGGAGAAAGTTTGTTGAGAAAAACGAGAAAAGTCTCAGGAAAGAAGACTTGGAGATCTGGCTCACCATTCTATATGATCCCTCCGTCCTATCAACTGATGGTTGAAGAAATTGAGATTTAAAATTTTCTGATTTGGCTAGAAAATGAGAAGTAGTAGACGGTAGATTTAGTCTTGCATTGAATGCCTGACCGGGCAATAATCGTGAAAAATTCTCAGGGCTCTTATTCTTAGAGAATATTTTGACAGGTAAACGATACCTTCAATTACTGCAAAATTAATTCACCTAAATTAACATGTTATTCCACTTATATGAATTTGAAAATTTATGTTATAGAATGCGAGTCTCTGAAAGAATTACGCCAGTGAACTGTAGCCAAATTAAACCACAATGTTTCCGAATGTAGATTATAAGTTTGAACAGAATTCAAACCATTGTTAAGATGCTATCAGATCTCAGATAGAGAATTTGTTAGCTATAATTTTCTATTCAAAACGAATCTGAAAACCATTTCAAGTGTCATATTGATAATTAGAAACTTTTCAACGACAAATCGCACGATCCATTTCCCCTATTGAAATTTGAAAGGTTGGGATTGCCGCGCAAGAGGATGATGATTGATTTCACATCAAAAAATGTACCCCCCAACGACAAACTTGACAAGACCAAGCGTTTTTTCTTCGAGAAAACAGTGTTTTCATACTCAATGATTGACAGACTATGGGATTTTTCCGAACCAGCTCAATGATCTTGTTCAACTTTTCGGTAAACGCTTGCCCATTTAAATCGGTCAACACAGGCAAAGATCTTACAATCCTTCTGGACGCTAATTTAAGTTTTACGGAGCACCTAGAATATATTTCATCAAGAGCTTTCAGAATGCTGGGCTTTTTCAAAAGACATATGCAGGACTTCAATGAGTCCTCCATCAAGGCAATGTACATAGCGCATGTAAGAAGTATTATGGAATATTTATGTGTATGGTATGGTCACCTCATTACGCTGTATATAAGCAAGCCATTGAAAGGGTCGAAAACGAATTTTTGAGCTGGATACGGTACAAATGGGGATAAACTTCTGAATCTATCCAATACGAGACCATCCGAAACGAATTGTCTCTCGCATACCTCGAAACGAGACGACATAATTTCGAAATAATGCTTGTCTATAAAATTTTGCACAGCTACATTAACGGTCGTCATCTTTTAAAGAAGGTGGAATTGAATGTTCCCCAAAGGAATCTTAGAGCTTGGGAACAGTGCAATACAAAATTTTGCAGAACCAATAGGTCCCTTGCATGTGACACGAATTATCATATTTTTATGCTCTTTTCATTCTATATCGATAGAGAATGATAATTTATGCTGACACACACTTGTGTGTTCGCAAATTTTGAATAATTCGGTATTAAAAATGGTAAATTCGGGACTCAAGGTCGAAGCGGGAGAAACGCTTCAAAACGCCTTCAACGGCACTCGTTATTGTACTATTCACCGATCGATACAGCCGAAGCTGTCTATTGGCTTGCTGGAGAGAAAAGTATACAAGAAGAGGGAGAGAGGGGAAATACCCCGGTACGTCATGGAAGCCGCGAAGTTTTCTCCGTTCGAACAGCCGATATATAGAGCCAAATTTGAAAGGTCATTTTCTCGTTGAACATTGAAATATTTGACGGCGGTTAAAGTTTTTCAGTAGTATTACGGATAGAATATTTGATTCCAATGATAAAAAAATCATGCAAGAGACTTATTACTCGATAAACAATCCTCTCGATAGAGTATGCGCGCTGCTGGTTCGGTGGAGATAGATCCCTTTCATGTCTCGATATTTCAGTAGAAAAGATATTTCAGAAAGCCTTGTTGTTGTCACAAATCTCTGTTTTTTATAATATGGATACGAGAACTACTGTTAATTTGTAATCCAATATATAAAATGACTTGACCGTGAATCAAAAAATAAATAAATGAATATATCTTCGGAGTTGGCTCTCCCCTCAGAAATTCTCTCCGAGAGACAACAACTCCGGAAATTGATACAAAACTTGGATCACCGAGAATCTTCGAATAGCAAACACAATCGATCATTCCGTAACTCCATTTTTCGTTGTTAACTTCAATATGAAGGCTTTTTTTGATAGAGGTTTTCGCGGAACTCAGCTTCCTTAACGATGAAAGAGATTGAGTATCCTATCCATGCGCTGAGCCACTGGAAAAATTTGATGAATGGTTCTCCAACAATCCATGCAATCGATTACTTTTGAGTTGGGATTGTATGTTATAAACGATTGGATTGTATGAGGCACCGTTTGTGACAAATGTGCGTTCGCATATACATATTTATTACGAGTGTATATATTTATTAGTTGAAGCAACACATATATATTTTATTTCTTCACATGCGATTTCCGAATATATAAGAACTCGCCTGGGAAGTTCGTACTGAGTGAAGAAATCATTATACTGGTGATAGTCACTCTCCATGTAATTATTCACTGCAATTCTTTAGTTTTCAATCAAAATAAAAACACAAATCACGATAAAATATCGCCAAGAACATGTTTATCCAACTCAACATGAAATCAACTTTGAATATATCCTACATGTATAAAGAAAAAATAAAGTACACACTATTATGTAATTATATTTTATCGGCAATCGATTTCGGTACTATACCATCATCAGGCCAGCTAGAAACAAACAAAAGGAAGACATTAGACTGGATATAAAATTTGGTTTCTAGCTGGTCTGATGATGGTATAGTACCGAAATTGATTGCCAATAAAATATAATTACATAATAGTGTGTACTTTATTTTTTCTTTATACATAGTTCAACACACTCATGGAAGAATATATTTCCAAAAATATCCTACATGTTTCAATATTCCTCAAGTTTCCATAGATGGTCAATTAGAAGTAACGGAAATATTTCCGACCCTCAGTTGTCCACATTTCCACAGAAAGATGAATAGAGCGTGTTATTTCCAGTGGGGAATATCTCGGTTAATATTTATAAACTTACTATACTTGCTTACTATAATGCGCCGTTTGAGACAAAGTGGGTTCGCAAATATACAGGTTGTATGGAAACAAATTCAGAGTGTTGGGGAAGATGATTCCTCGATGAAAATAAGCAGGGGTAATTCATATGAATTTTTTTTTAAATCGACCTCCCTTCCAAGATACAGCCTTCGGAAGGCGATGACGAGTTGACAGTTTTTAATTTTTTTTTCTGGTTCTAAAAAACACTGAGTCATAAAACTATACATAATATGAAGCACTAAGTAGATGTCACTCACACATTTTCTTAGATCCCATAACTTTATTATTAGGGGTTGAAAATAACAACCCCTTATAATTTTCCTTCAGAAATTGTTTTCGTGAGAGAGATTTTCGAAAAATAAAATTTTCTCATGGTTTCCCATTCAATTCTGGAGAAAAAAGGCTCTTGAAAAATTTCGATACGGTCGATACTTTTGTCGGAATAAATAAAAACTTACAAGCAGTTCTGATCATTGTTCATTCCATTTCATAGTATGTGTTCCATAGAATCGTGTGAAACCATAAGAAATACTACCGGGATATTCGAAAGAATACAAAAGTCTATGAGGCAGAGACTTGATGCATGTATTTTAGCGGGAGGTAGTCATTTTGAACATTTATTATAGTTTTGCGTTATTGTATCTGGAATAAAATAAAAAGAAGTGTTGTCAATTAGGCTTATTAATCGAAAGAAATTTCGATTTGTGAAATCAAAATATAACGGATATAATTTCCTTCCGGAAATTAGTAATTATACCTTCAGAAATATCCATAGAACATCTTCATCTCCTGTCATAGACATACAATATCAATATTCATTCTATGGAACACTTATACGATGAAATGGAATGAACAGTGATCAGAACTGCTTGTAAGTTTTCATTTATTCCGAAGAAAGTATCGACTGTATCGAAATTTTGCAAGAGCTTTTTTTCTCCAGAATTGAATGGGAAACCATGAGAGGATTTTATTTTGCGAAAATATATCTTACGAAAACAATTTTTGAAGGAAGATCATAAGGGGTTGTTATTTTCAACCCCTAATAATAAAGTTATTAGATCTAAAAAAATATGTTAGTGACATCTACTTAGTGTTTCATATTATGTATAGTTTTATGACTCAGTGTTGTTTAGAACCAGAAAAAAAAGTTGAAAACTGTCAATTCGTCATAGCCTTCCGAAGGCTGTAGGAAGGTCGATTTTGAAAAAAATTCATATGAACTACCCCTGCTTATTTTCATCGGGGAATCATCTTCCCAAGTACTTTGCATTTGTTTACCGACGCTCTGTATTTATTCTTGAGTCAATATATTTACTATTTGCAGCAATATATTCATTTTATGTAACGATATATTCATTTCTCGTTAGTACATATTCTTTTTGCACCAAACATAAATATATTCACGAGTTGAGAGTTTCAAATATACAACAATGTTAATATCCAATATTTATATTAATTCGATCTCTCTTACGTCAAGAGATGTCAGCCGGAAGCATACAGTTTCGGCCGATTTTGATTAAGTTCGGAGTATGAGACGATAATCACTAGGAATATTTGAGAAAAAACAATAAATATTCACAAGTATAAATGATTTAATCTTCTATCATTGATATGAATTATTAGATCAAACACTCTATATATGTTGGTAATTTTACAGTATCTTATGTTATTTTTTTGTTTCAGGTGAGTTGGAGTCATTTCGAATACATTGTATTTTTGGTATGTATGAATAACCTTCGATTAAAGCATATTTTGGGAGGATTTTGCATAATTTTTTGGGTTTTCTCTTAGTTTTCACCCCCAACATGTGGAACAGATATATTAAAAATCAAAAATCCTAAAACGAAAAATCGAAAGGAAATAATTCCAAAAGGTTTCTCGTTTGTCTGATGAAAGAGTCAGATTTATACTTTGATACGCCGCAGTTCGCTTTGTTCATCGTTTATATTATTTCTGTATTGTTCATTAGAAAATCTGTTTTCCAAGAAACTGCCCTTGACAAATATTCTATCCTGCATTTGCAAGGGCGTTTTCGATAAATAAACAATTTCATTTCATGTTTAATATTTTTGTCTCGGATATTAGGATCGAAACCCCAGAAAAAGCCTTAGAAAAATATGAATAACTACTTACTATTAATAGCAAATAAGTTGGGTGCAATAATAACTGTGAACCTCCGATTAGGTTTCTATTATCACTGTTTGGTTACAAATTCACAGTGCTGTGCCTGGGATGGCGTAATACCAGATAATCAAAGCATGCTCAGAACACCCCTGATATCCCAACTCGCTGAAATTTCTAAGAGATTTCACGGAAATTTAAAAACTAAAATACTCTTGGATTACTTCCTTCCATATTCAAATGAATTTGATTTATATCCCATTATTCCGTAGGCAAAGTTGTGTTATTCAGTGTTTGCCTACATGAGCACATGAAGATATGAGGCATCTCTTGGACAAGATTAGGTTTGCACAAATATGAAAATTTGAGTCAATATATTTATTGATTGCATCAATATATTCATTTCATGTGACTATTGTTGTCTACCAAGAACAATATATTTCAAGTGATGGTGCGCCCGAAGTATTCCGTCTACAGCAATTCTGATTGAAATCGTAGTGAGCGAAGATAATCACTACAAATATTTGACGAATAACACTAACTATCCACAAATCTCATTAAAATCTGGACTGTATATCAATATTTTACTCTCTTTCAAAATTCGATTGATGGATTGCCGAAAACTGTGTGCTCGCTTTCGGCCATCATATCTTGACGATCTTTGATAGATTGAATTATTAAACATACTGGATCTCAAATTTTTCCATATTTGAAAACCTAAACTCTTAAATCGATCTAGCTTGGTGAAAAATAAATGAGTATATGGGAACAAAAAATAAATATATCATCAGAAAAATAGTTTTATTGCTGTTCTAATAATGACTCGAAAATACATATATTCGCAAACACTCATTCATGCCATACGTCGCCTCATACTAACTCACCAGCTTGATACGCAAATTCTTTACCAAAGCGGTATTGACCACTATAAAAGCAGCTTCACTTCCTGATGAAAAAAATTATTTTTTCATCGATTAATTACACGATTATCACGAAATTACGAAATACCTAATAAAGATCTGAAAGCATCAATACCTGGTATTGAATTTAATTCTCACTCTCATCAAACTTTGTTTTTATCAATTCCAATGCGAATAATGAAGGAGAACCTAAGAATGCAAATCGAATAGATTTGACAAATCCTCCATGATGTCACCTTTTCCAATCCAGATTTCCGAGGTATCCCGTTTCTTCAAACGGAATTATAGGTCACGTGGCTGCGTAACAGCGGCTAAATATACGTTTGCTTGTCCAGAATGTGAATCCAAAATAATTACTCTCCGACCGTCTGGTTTTGGTTCATGCTAAACTCGCTAGTCGGAATACTTGTGTTTACCTATTATTTTCGGACGTGCCTTCTGTTGACGTAACTCCGACCTATACCATCCATAGGAAACTGCACTTCGATAGTCACAAGTCAACAGCATTTTTGTTTTTGAAGTTAGTGTTGATGTTGATAAACTTTCGAGTTCATGTGAAACGTGTGTGTTCCTATTCCTGTCAACGTGCTATTGGCTTCATTTATGGGATACTTGAGTGCAATGTTATCTTGTCAGTGGTTTTGAAGTATTATAGTTTTCTTTCATGAATACTCTAATTGTTCGAATGACGACATCATCCATCAATGGATAAATCAATTTCAGTTGAAGTAGCATCTCGAAATTCACCTTGGTTTAATCACTTTTCGGAAAAATACTATTGTTGAATATCATGACTGTGTTCTTCGAGCAGGAAGTTAGACGCAGAAAGAACTATTATCAGTTGTCTTGAAGGACATACGTTATACGTATTTTATTGTGTCTCATCAGAAGTTTTGGCACTGGAATGAAATTTCTACAGAACGGTAACTTTGAAATATTGAAAAATATGTATTTGTGTAAAAGTTGACGCTCTCGATGAAGTCAAGTACTGTGTTGATCATTTTTGATGTTTATCGTGTAACTACTTCAAGAATTTTCGCACTTATGTGTTCTTTCCACTGAAAATGAATTGTAACGAAGTGGAAATAAAATCACCGAACTTCACAGTTTCGTGCGAAGCAGTAGGTAACCAAAATGAAGACTACGAAGTTATCTTGGATGTGGGCAAGGGCGCATCGCTAAAAAGGATACTTCAATGGTCGGGAATCAAACCGGTAAGTGAACACTGTTGTAAATAACAGATTAAACTGAGGAATGATACGGATGCACTGAAACACCTCGGCGAATATGCCTGAAAGCTATCATATTGAACTGTACAAATCAGAATGATCAGTTAAGATGCATGTATGATAACGAAGAAATACAGTCGGCAGCCTTTGCGAACATTTCAAATTGATTAACATAGTAGTCGCATATCCAGGTATTGACCTGGACCAAAACTCTTCAACTTAGGGATAAAAAGATATTTCAATCTTCGAATTGTATGATTCTACTAGATCCCAATTCGATCGCATTTGTATATTTTTGGTTATACTATGTGTCAATTTGAAAAGGAACAACCTTAATGTCTCATCCCCCATGCAAAATCAGAAAAACTGCAAAAAGGGGTGAACTTCGGTTGGTAGGTGGTTATTGTATGCAGTTCGTTCCAATCATTTTGCATCAACCCTGAGAACCTTAAGTCAGCAACCTCTAAAATCTCAAATAGAAAGGGGGGTTAGGTGATAACTTGTTCGAAAATCCCTCAAACCTGACCGTTTTCGTTAGTACTTCTTCAATTTACGATTCTGAAGAGCTGAAGAATTTGGTAATATTGTGGACAAAGCAAAGCATCTCGAAGATCTGCATTTTTTCCACTCGTGGGATTCGCCGGTGTTCTAGATAATATTGTCATTGGACCCATCAATGAGAAAATTTTTGTCATTTTCAAGTTCCATTGCTATCGGTACTATTCTACTCTTATTTTATATTTTTCGGAAGTACTAACAAGAAAGAAGTGTATGACATTTTGAGAATCAGGCAATCGAATTAATTTGAAACAAGGTGTCACTCAATCTCCTTCTCCATCTGAGATTTTAGGGGTAGCTGTTATTATGCTGATAGGGTTGGTACAAATGTATTGAAACCAACCGTATGAAATGTCTCCCATTAAGCCAAATAAACTTTGGATGTTCCTTTTTTTCATTTTGCATGGTCGTCGAAATATAAAGGGAACAACTTTTTCAAATTGACTCAATGAATAAGGTGAAACGAATTTTAGGATAGAAACATATCACATATGTAGTTCTGGACAATATATTACTTAAAATAAACTTCAGAACAGATACGACTTCACGAAGCGAATTTTTATAATTAAGTCCTAGACTTCCTCGAAAATATTTAGTCCCAAAGTCTTTTTTGGGATTGCTGTACGGATTTTCAACTACAAATCAGGAAATCACTGACATATTGGCTTACTGCTTAGAATAAGCGCGTTAAAATTGAATGGATCGAAAATATTTCAAATTACTTCGAGTAGCAAAATCAATTTGAATTGACCGACATGAAAAACCCTCAATTCGTGGTGTCCGAATTTTGTTAGAGTTTGAAGTTGAACTTTTCTCTATTCCAGTAACGCCCATATCTAAACCAATCATTATCATTTTAAATTGCCTGCTTTCTAAGAATGTTGGTTGGCGTTCAGTTTTTGATTCAGCGATTGGACGTACACAGTAAAGATACAATTGAAAATCATGGAAAAAGAAGCAATTTCCGCACTGGAATGTAAAAACTGTATATGTAAATTACGTGATGAAAAATGAGAGAATTCCCCCGATTTAACATCTTTGCGAAATGTGTGACTTTCATTTGCAATAAATCCAATAGTGAAATGGGCTATCAAACTGCTTCGATCCTCAACTTTATTCGTAATGTATAAGAACCATGAATCGTCTCAATTTCCATTCTAATGTGTGTCCGATAAAAATACTTTGTTATAGCGATTGCGTTTTCTATTGTTTCGCTCGAAATAGGTCACGAAAGAAAAAGCGCCGTCCTTCTAATTTATGGGTTACTCACAAATAATACGATAATTTTTCGTTGATCCATTTTTGGATCGGACCGCATTTTGCGAGTTAATCCTATCGAAACCAATATAATAATTCACTGTAAGGGTACGACCACAGACTACTGGTGATATCGCAATCTTGCTGTAGCTGTAGCCTAACTTCCGGCTTCACTAAGCGTCGATTACCATTGATCGGGCAATCAAGCATTTAATCGGTGGATCAACACCGTATTCTATGCTCAATAATCTTATTTAATCGGCGATTAAGGATTTGATGGCTCGATCAAAAAAAGGCCGATTAACTTTTTGGGATTCACGAAACATTTCTGACTACTGATTTACATATAATATCCACATGGTAGTCGCTCAAATTTTGTATTTTGTATTTTCCGACTATACTAGGTTTCAACGAAACCCCTCAGAAGCTTAAAGCTTGTGCGAGTTGGGATACCGGGTGTGTCCTGTGTAAGGTTCGTTATACTAAATCCTTGCGCCACGTTAAAAACAGCACTGTTAATTGTTCACCCAACAGCGAATAGTTGGACGGTCCCCTGTTTTTTGGTGATATCCTCAATAATATCATACTTTGTGTTAACGAGAGGATCGTCAACTTGGACAAGTGAAATTTATCAAAACTCAAAATTTTCAAACGAGAACCTATACTTTTTTATCTTTAGTGTATTCTTCGGGAAAAAATTTAGAAAAGCATTTATGTGAAGTCAGCATTTCTTCATATAAATCCAAAAACTAACTCAAATAACTCCAAAACCGTTGTGTTTTCACTCACAATACAAATGTCACTGAACAAGCTAATAACGCGGTAATATAATGTAGATGCCGTTTTTCATGGTATAAAAATATGAAAATAGTTATCTGGGGTGTTTTTCAGGTGAGAATTTGGGAAAGTCGAAAATAGCGCAAGGTGTATAAAACAACATATACAAATCATGCTGTATCCTTCTCATTTGTGAAAATGATACAAAGAGAACTCAAAAAATAACTCCTCCGTTCACAAAAAATATACTTTTACATAGTAACATAACTCTCAGCCGATTCCGATATATTCATGCATCTTGAAATACTAAAGCTGGCCCAGATTTCTGAGTTTTTTTTGTGATATGTACGCTTATGGTAATACTAATTATTGATCGAATTTGTAAAGAAGAAACTCACACCCGGTATCTCGTAAACTAGCGATATTTTGATGCGCCAAGTTCGATTTAATCATCATAAAATCTCGTGTTGTATCTCCAGTTCCTGGATTTTTGTTTCGTTTCGAATCACCCTGTAGATAATCGTTCACTGCGTGAGCCACAAAATAAGTTTATGGGCAAACTCCAGATATTTCTTTCACCTAAAAAATGTAACTGTAGGAAACTATTTCCTCCGTCGTATACCTAATTAGAGTGAATGCAGTAACGAAGCAGAATTCCCGACAAGTTTTCCATCTAATGAAAATTCCGCACCGTGAAATAAATTTGTGCTCACTGCTTTAGCAACTATGAGTTATTATGCTGTAAATTGTAACGCTTCTTCTGTCCTTTGTTTTTATAAGATGGTAGGCGCGGAATGAGAGGGCATTCTTCTCAACCCAGCTTACTCAACAAATATGCATGCCACTTGTGAAGTTCGTACAATAGGTATTATCTAGAAACCCTTGCTAAGAGGAGAAGACTGTCATGTAGAGAATTCCAGTGTGAAACTGCCAAGTAGAAAGAATATGCTCTACTTTTTAGAGGTTGATGTGGAATCTTGATAATAGAAAAGAATTCTTGAATTGTTCATTTTTGCGAGGTCGTAACGTCCCAATTTGAATTCGCACAACTTTAAAGCCGGGTCTAGATGAGTGTAACGAAAACTTAACACTACGATTTTCCGACTTTAAAATGAAAATGTGGAAAATCGTTCGGAACCGTCAATTTCTGATTCGAGGGGAAACAAATTTTTCGCTTTTTTCATCCCCGTTCCTTCAACCCCCTAACAGGGGTAAGTACAACTCCTTGATTTTGAATATGGATGAGGGGTGTTCCCTGACAAAATTGGATCTGATGTGTATTTTATGAAATATTGTAAAAATCAAATTTTGAATGGGAATATCTAAGGAATCATTGAGCGGATTTCACCCATTCACGAAATCGACCTTCGTAATTCAGCCGAAAACCTTCTCTACAAATATCGAGGTCCTAAGTTTTTCCTTTCGAAAGTCACTGTGTTTACGGTCGGTCGTTAGGCCGATTTTATACACAATAACTTACGGAAAAAACGAAATTCGGCACAAAGTTGTCCATCAGCATTTCCAAACAAGCTGCCAAGTTTCATCATGATTGAAATGGTATTTTTTGAGTTTTTCTGGAAAAAAATAACGATATCTTGAAAAAACCACAAAATTTTACATCTATTTTCACAATATCTTCGAAAATTATGATAGTTTCGAAATGAAATTTGGTGTGAAATATGAAGTTCAAGATACGACTAAACTTTCCTTCGAATGGAATGAACAGTTTCCGAGCATAAAAATGTTTTCAAAATTTACTGACAGGGGATCTCAAAAAAAATCTGCAAAAGGTTGCAAGTCCTTACATTTCAACTAATTGCCAAGTTTCAATTCAATCGCCTCCGTAGTTCTCGAAATATCATGGAAAGAACCTCAAAACTTCAAATAGCTATAACTCCCAAATAATTCGACCGATTTCACCCGTTAACAAACTTAAAATTCGCATTTTTAAATGCAACTAACCCTAAAATTATCGAGTCAATAGATTTCCCGTGCGCCCGTAATCGTGCGTACAGACAGCCGGCTGAACAGAATCGATTCTGACATGGAATTCTTCATCAGTGAGTCGAACCTAGTCGGTTGAAACCATTCTCCGCTCAAAATTCGATACTTACAGACATTTGGACAAAACGATAGCGCGCGAAAAGGAAAGTCAACTATCTCTTCGGATTGAATTCGACCTCGGATTTTGCTGTCAAAATGATGAGGATCTTGTTTTCTAGAACCAAATTTGTGAATCACCAGAAAAAATAAAACACCTTATATAAGCAACATCAGAACATATTACTAAAAATAAATTGCAAAATTATACTCCGTGTTATCATCGGCTGAACTTAAAACTAGTGAAGTGTTAAACAATACAGATAAATTTATCAACTTGCTCCTTGCACCCGCGCTCAAGCTTCTGACACAGCGTCATTTATTTTCTATTTTGTTTCTATCCGTTTAAATAAGGTTATGAATGTTGCAATAGTGGTATCCAGCCATCCAGGGATATGGGTAATAAATTTCAGTTCTCCCATAAAATTTTCATTAAACCGTAAATATTAATTTTGATCTCAAGTGCCCGTCCTCAGCTTATATTTCAGTGAAGCGCACCGTTTTGTTCTTCATCCTATGATTCATCTCATTCAACCATGCCTCAATGAATGGTGCAAAATTGGCGAAATGGTTTTCATTTATAAACCTTCATTGAGATTATGAGATGCATAATATGATGAATGATGAATACAGAAATAATTCCAGTTCGATATTTCCTATTGGATTTATCAGTATTTTGGTTGTGCATTTCAATTACATGCCGAACTAAATTACATAGTTTTCCAGAGTATTACAATTCCAGAAAAATGTATGCTTTTTTCAATCAACGTATTCAGTTATGCGGAAATCGATATTTTCAAGGTATTTATTCATTCATTGGTCTCGATCGTGATCAATACTATAAAATACTCATAATGCTTTGATTCGTGGAAATAATATGGACCAATAAGAATTGTATGAACTATTTCACAGAATAGCTCTTCTGCGTTTAGTTTGTACATTTATGAACTCATGATCACATCTAGAATGTGCATCATAGTTGAAAACTGAACTGAATTTTCATTCGGTGAAGCTCCATGATTAACAGTTTATTAATGAGCGATAGCGAAACTATTCGCCGAATCATCTTTCATACATTATGGTGCAAACCCGCCAGTTAAGGCGGGTCAACATTAAAATCATCCAATTTTTTTTAACTCGAAAACCACCTACATACACAAGATAACAGTTTAGTGACTGAACATACAGAAAAAATTATGAATTTACACCTGCGAGGCAGACCCATGCAGTTTCTTTCATTATTTTCATCTTGTTCAATTATGTTAAGGGATACAATGGTGGTTAAATATTTGCGTGACACATGAGAGTTGTCTTTGGATTGACGCACTCAACACTGCGGGCAGGTTGTTTTATATTATATTTGTATACTTTCTTTGTTATTCTAGAGAAGCTCTGATGAATTTTCCATCAGAATACTCATACACAGTGACAATATCTGCATACTTTTGAATGTGAAAAGAATGGACTCATTTCAGAACGTAGGCGGAGTGTCGAATGAACATTCGAAATAATACAACGCCATAACAACCGGTAATTTCTGTGGTCGGCCTGCTGTCAATTTGAACTTGAAAAGATTTTAGTTAAATTTATACAAAGATTTAGTTTAAGTCTCTTGAACTAAAGTGAATAGAAGAAATTTTAATAGGAAAAAAAATCTGGGAGAACACTGATTTGATGTTAGGATCTTTTATGCACTCGTTCGAATTCGTTGCCAAAGCAGTCATCTTTACAGGCATTGATCCTGCCAAACGCATCCTCACTTCCTGGTGGAAGAATTTGGTGATATTTTTTACATGGACCTCATGAAATTTTTCATGATACTTCAAGCTCTCGTTGTGAATAGTGTACCAGTTTTCAATTTGATCGAGTCTGTATTTTTGGAAATATTGGGGAAATTAAATTCTGCATGTGTGAATGGCTCCAAGAAAAAACAGATTGGATTGAATTGAACGCTTCTATTTGATAGACAAATGAGAGCCTGGAGGATCATGCAGAATTTCCTGAGGACCATACGAAAATAAGTTCGCCAATTCTTTCCATCAGGTGGTGAGGGTGCTTTCGGACGGGTTAACGCGTGTGAAGATAACGAATATGAATGACATGATCTTCAAGAAATTTGCACGAAAATATGCCTCAGCATTCTTCAAGAAGTTGCCAACTTTAATCATGATTGTATCAGTGTTGTTCGCTTCGACAAAGTCTAAGGTTGTTCGAGTTGTTCCGAAAAAAAAGATACCTAGGAATAAAAACAAAGAGATCTCTTAAGCTCGAATTCGAATCGAACTGAAATTCCGTCAACTATTGAATATTATGAATTTTGAGGCTACTGCAAACTTTCGTTAAAATCTCGAAGATTGTTTTTGAAAGAACATATTTCAAAAATTTTTCATTTAATTCACTACCAGCACGATCCAAATATAAATCAGTTTGAACAACTAACTGCCAAGATTCTGAGATGTCCAAAAAAGTAATATCAAAAATTCAAATTATTATAAACTCCGAACTAGTAGGCCGATATGGCCCATTAGCGAACCTAACCGTCACATTCTGATGCGTGACTTCTTCGGGAAGTTTGAAGTCTCTAGCTCGTCTCTTTCGACAGTTCTCGTGTCCTCGGCCAGCCGGACAGAGCAGATCTTGACATCGGATTCGTCATCAATTCTTCCTAGTCGTTTGGGACCGCCTTCCGCTCAAAATTCGAAAATTACAGACATGTGGACGAAACGATAGCATGCTGTTTCTCAGAAATTGTGCGCAAAAAATTTTCGGAGTAAGCACAACTTTCATGGCCCAGAAGGCCGATTCTTTAATTTCGATCAAGAATTGAGGAGTATGACAATTGTGATATGTTTATGTCGATTTTCTTAGTTTTCTCGAGCATCTGCAAAATTTATGAGAGTTCTATTCGCCGTTTCGCTATGTTTTCAAGATATCGAGAAATTTAAAATCGGAATATAACCATAACCGTATCACCGTTCCCTTCGTCTTAGCAACGAGTGGTTCGGTGTAAAGAGGATATAACATTCGATTGTCGAGTGACATTCGGTTCCATGCGCAGGTCATGTCTACTTGTTTATATTTAACTTAGAAAATCGACGCAAACATATGGCAATTGTCATACTCTTCAATTCTCGATCGATATTCAAGAATCGGCCCCCAGAGTTGTCATAAAGCTTGTTGAATACCCTGTCAAGGTAATTTATTATTGAACTTGGAGTGTGTGTACATGAGAAAATCCTTCATATTAGGTAAAGTAGCTCCAATGAATAGAATAGATAACACATTTAAGATTTATTTTTATCCTTCTTCACATTGTCAAGAACAGGTGGATGAATTCGCACGGAACGTGAATCAGTAGACCTGGCAATAAACTGCATAAAATACCTTCTTCGATTCGCCTCCAGCCTCGTTTTCCCCCATTGATTATGTGTCCAATCACATCCCGCAGACTCGACTTCGGATAGAAAGCACGTCGTTACATTTTCTGGTCGAAATCCTAGAAAGTCTGGTTGATTTTCCAGACTATCTTCTCCGTTTCGGGATTACAGATCAAACATCAGATGCATCAACGAAAGATTAGGACAGCTAGGAGAGCAGAACTCGTAAAGACCTAAGTCAACATCGTATTGCTACATCCGACGTCTGTCCTAATAGGGCACTGGTGCTGAAGCCCTACGGTAAACTGAGTGCCTGTCATCATATTGATTGATTCACGCTTCTGGAGATAAGCTTTGCTCTTAGGAATGCCGAAAGGTTAATCTGAATCGATGTATATCTCTTGGTATGTTTAGGACTCCACCAGTGAGTAGTCTAGTCCTTTATAATATGATGTAATTATCTGCATAAATTATCTGTTTGTTTCAACTTGTTAATCGGCTAACAAGTTAGCAATCAAACTTCAAACGGAAATTATACGGTATAGAACTTCTGAAGAGAATGAATTGAATAGTTGGATTATTGAAAGACGTAAGTAATTCTACCTTTAGGATTATTATATTTTTAGCATAAGGTGCAAATTTATGTTGCCTATCACCTATTCATTCAATTTTATAACATTATTCTTCCGTTTGTTCAGCTGATGGACTTTGGATGAAATAATTGAAAAAAAAAATTTGAAATCTTAACGGATGTCGTGTATATCAGGAAATGATACAGGATGAATCTTGGAGCTGTACATTGATTTCAAATACAACATCCTCTCATAAAATAATACACTTTTTACGCGCTTATTTTGGGAAACAGCGCAGCGCGTTATCATTGCGTCAAGATGTCTGTATTTTTCGAATTTTCAGACGAAATTGGTCTTAAACGACTCGGTTGGACTCACTGACGAAGAATCCGTGGTCAAATTATATCATGACCGTGTTCGCTCTAACTTTCGAAGGAAAAACCGGAAAGAACCTAGAGTCTTGAAATTTTCAGATGAGGTTTGGATCCTGAATATCTCGGTTGAGTTCGTTAGCTGGCAAATACAAATGAGAAAAATGTAGGTATATGGAATTTTGAGGTTAATTTCTCAATATCTCATGAATTACTGATCTAATTGAAACTCTGTAATTAGTTTTTGAATACCAACACGCAACTCAGTGCGAAATTTTGTATGGATCTAGTGGTTAGAGAGCTAAAAAAATTTCTGAAATTTTTGTTGAAAAGTTTTTTTTCTCGGAAAGTGTTTATCAGATTTCAGTGAAATTTGGCACAGACCTCAGAATCAGGATTCAACAACAATTTCAATTAGAAACGATGTTTACTTTCGGATCTTCGGAAAAAATATGTAAAATTTCGTTGTTGTTCGAAGTTTTGAGGTTATTTCCTCAATATCTCAAGAAGTACAGATGCGATCAAATCGGAACTTTGTCATTAGTTGAAAAAAATATTAAAGCGCAACTTAATGAGAAGTTCATTGTCAATCGAGTCATTAAAACATTTCGAAAAAATTGTTTTTCGAAAATTATCCAAATCTTCATCACAAAAACTTATTTTTCTGAATTCACTAACCAGAGTTCGTTGAAATTCGGCGCAGACATTGATTTTAGTATTTCACAACAGTTCTTCAAATTCAAATTTGATCAGATGTACATTGTCGGGGGTATTAGGAAAAAATCACGTCAAATTTCGTTGTTATTCGAAATATTGAGAATATTTCCTCAATATCTCAATAACTATTGCCTTTATCAGACTGAAACTTTGGATGTACCTTGAAGTCAGTATTCAAAACAGTGCTTCAAATTTCAACTCGAGTCGATATTCATTTTCAGAGATTGTTGTTAAGATTGTGGAGTTTTGCTCAATATCTCAAGAAGAACAGACGCGATCAGATTCAAACTATGTAGTAGTTGAGTAATACCAACGCACGACTTAATGCAAATCGATGAGGATTGTAGAGGTAGGAAATTGTAAAAGAGTATTCATGTAATTTGTAAATTATGTTGAAAATTTTTTTTCACCGGAAACTGTTCATCAGATTTCAATAAAATTAGTAAAATCCCCGAGTCAGTATTTTACAACAGCCCTTCAAAGTTCAGTTTGATTCGATAATTATCTACGGAGATATTGAGAAAAAAATGTGTCAAATATCTTGGTTATTTCAAAAAACACTGAAATAATGGATATTCACATGCGAAATCATAGGATGATTTGATTATTTCGTAAATTCGGCATTTGTAATTGAACAGGTTCAACAAATATCCAGTCTCTAAATGGATTTTCATTTTACGGTTGTCAGTTATGCCTACCTTAACTATAATAATATCCGAAAAAAGGACTCGATATTTTTTAGCAGGTTTGTGAGTTAATTGAGAATATCGTTTCACTGAAAACTTGAAATGATTTTGTAGATATATCTGTTGAAAACTTTATTTTTCCAATATTACCAATAATGCAGATGTGATTGAATCGAAATTCTGCTCTTAAAAAAATGACAGCGTGAAGGTTCATGCAAAATTTCTTCAGTCTTCGAATTTGAACAGGAGCGTTAAATCTCCTGACCTCACGTCAGTGCTTTTCTAGATTTTTTCATATTACATTTTTTTTGTTTTGGTTCCGTTTCACTGAGATACATGCTGTTGAAATTTAAAAAAAAACAGACTTTTTTATTGTGCCTTGGACATGCACATTCTCAATGACATGAATTTTGAAAAGGATTTCAAAAATTTGAAAGATTAGGACAGCATGGAAAGTCGAACTCGTGAAGACCTAAGTCAACATCGTATTGCTACATCCAAAGTCTGTCCTAATAGGGCATTGGGGCTCAAGTCCTACTGTAAAATGAATACCCGTCATCGTATAAATGATTCACGCTTCTGGAGATAAGGTCTGATCTCAGTTATGCCGAAAGGTTAATCTCAATCGATGTGTGTCTCTTGGCATGTTAAGGACTCTACCAGTAGTCTAGTCCTATATAATTCGATGTAATTATCCGTATAAATAATCTGTTTGTTTCAACTTGTTAATCGACTAACAAGTTAGCAATCAACCAGAAAATTGTAAATTATACGGTATGGAACTTCTAAAGAGAAAGAATTCAATAGTTAGATACTCTATAGGTACTTATTGAAAAACGCAGAAAATTATACCTGCAGGATTATTACTATCTTAGCATAATGTGCAAATTTATATTCCTCATCACTAATTCATTCTTATTTTTCGCCATCACTCTTTTCCCCATGGAATGGACTTTGAACTAAAATTTAAAATCATAACGGATATCGGGTATTTCATGAAATGTGATATAGAGACAGGGTGAGCTGTTCATGAGTTTTAACCATCGACTCCTTCATGAATAAAACACTTCTCATTCACCATTTTTCATCATTTATCTCCGGTATATAAATATGCTGTTGAGATTTCCAAAATGAAATCATTCTTTCTATTGTATCTTTTGGCATAGCGATGCCAATCCAAATTAAACGACTTTTGCTGTGGAGTTTTCTATAAACATAACACATGTTCTTCAATGATCACTTTCATCCTACTGAAACTGTGTCCTAGTTATTGACTCATCGATTCATAAAACTTTAACGAAATAGGATGAAGAATTCTGATAAAGTCTATTTCATGTCATTATAGAAGTCCTCAATCATTTCAGACTACTTAATTATTTTTTTATTTCTCCTGACGAATCAGAGAAATTTACTCATTTTCGTCGATCTACCTCGGAGCTAGTGAAAGCCTTGAATTTAGCTTCTCCCAAGTTCATCTGGACCATATAATTCACAGAATTATTCATGTATTTTGTGACCAGACTATATATATAGGGACAATGAATTTTCAGAGAATTTATGGACTCATTATTTCGATTTTTTATTGATCTGATATTGTTTTATTTAAAAGCCATGTAATTATTCAGTGATAAGTATCCTGATATGTATTTCATGGGTGTGCAATTAAATAGTGGAAAATATAATAGTTCCAAAATTATTTTTTGAGTTATTGCCAAACTTACAACAGATTTGACTTAATTTCAACGATATGAAGTTAATTATAACGAAATTTCAGAGATATTATTTATCCAGAAACGAATACTCGAATAAGTTTGAATTTTTTTCATAGCTTCCATGGGTTTCTGTCGAATCCCATCCAAATCTGACAAATAGTTTATGATCAAAAAATATGTCGAAAATAAATCAGAAAATTGTTAAAGGATCGATTTGATCCTAACAAAATTCCGTACAGGTTTTGTTCGTCAGTATTCTCTGAATTATCAAGTTCCGATCTAATCACAGTATAGTTCTTCTTGTATATTCAGAAAATACCCTCAATTTCATATGAGTATATCTGAAATTGTTGAGTAGATTTTGTCCATTCACGAACTCTACAGTCACTTTTTTATGTGCAATCTTCCTTGAAGCTTTCAAGTCGCTAGTTTGTACCATTCGAAAGTTATTGTGGCAACAGACGAACGGTCGGCTGGCTGGATAAAATGAATTTGACAATAAATATCATTGGATCACATCCAGTCGTTACGGGCAAACAACACCACGTCGTGTTGAATGACGACTAGGCAACACAGCCACAATCAAAATTCATTAAACCTCTTTAATATCTCAATGTCAGGCACCTGAATCGCAAGGTTAACGTTACCAATAGCCGCATGAAATCTTAGAATTCGCAGAAATTTCGAAGTTTATAGGAGAAAACTGGGTGTCGTTCTTCAGGCGTCGGTGAGTATTTTTTGAAATATTTATTATTGGGCTGTACTTAATTCTTTTGTGATAATGTTCTGAAAAAAAATAACCCTTGCCTCCAGAAGTCACCTCATCATATTCGAGGCATTGTTTGCTCGTAAGGACCATTTTCTGTGAAAAACTCTAGAATTACAAACATTTGGGCCGAAGGATAACGCGTTCCTTCCCAGAACGCGCGATTGTATATTCTTCTATATCTGGAAAACTTGTTATTGTGTAATCAAGGATGCTGTTCTCTTCTATATATTTAGATACACTCTTAGTGAAATTCTGAAGAAAACATTGATAACGGATTTTGCCCATTCACCTACGCAATGCTTGCAGGAAGCAAGCCGGGCTGACATACAGAATTCAATTTGACCACAAATTCTAGTAGGTCTAACCTAATCGTTTGAGGGCATTTTTGGCTCGAAATAATACATCTCTTGTTCCTCAGAACAAGCGCGCAGAAAACAGAAACTATTTCGATAGAAAACTCTGAATGGATGAATTATTTTATCTTACCCGGGGCCTCGAACTCTAATCAATATATTGGAAAGATACGTCTACCTCAGTAAATAATGACGATGTTCAGAGCTCCCGCGGAAAAGTGCTCTTGATTTTTTATCTTAATTCAAATTGATTTACGACTCAAGGAAGAATAATGTCTGGAAAATTGATGGCGAACAGGAGAGGTTGGAACTTGATTATTTGCACGGAAACTTTATCACTTTTTTGTCGCAACGGTAAGAGCATTAATTCATGTAGGACTTTGCGAAAAAGTCCATAGCTTTTTATGGCATTACAACCATTAGTGGAGTTTGTGAATGAACGGAACTTATTGGGAAACTTTGGGTATTCTTAGAATTTCACCATGTCATAAAAGCATGAAGCAAAGTGAAAATTTCTAATATTCTGATGTGAAATATTGAATGGATGTAAGGCTTCGTTCATTGAGGAATCATCCGATTAAGGAATCCAAAAATTCAGTTTTGTTAAATCATCTCAGTGATATTTTTATTAGATTTCTAGTTCGAAATGAACAATTATGGATCTATGGGAGATGATTCCCCAATAAAGGGGCCTGTAGCGTTCTTCGTTTATCTGAGGATCTGAAAATCATCGCTTGGAGGACTGAACCTGGTCGAAAGACCCTCTCGGTCATGCGAGCAAATGTAGGTAATATTATTTACTGCTTCCTTCTGGTTTTCTGTCCCTCTTTCTGTTTCAGATATTATGTCAAGATATTTTGTCGAAATGAATTCAAGATGACGAAAAAATTATTTTCAAATGAAAAAGATGCCATCCATCTTCTATAAACAAATTACTACACTTATGCGGGGAGACAGAATTTTTCCTGAGGTTTTTATCTGTGCTCTTGTATCATACGCAAATATGTATGGTACCCCGTTTACATTTCCTCTGCTAACACTGTGATATATCTTAGAATTTTAATGCTCGTTCTCAAAAGAATATATATATATCTCAGTGCGACTGAAAATCTCAAATTTCTTTCGAAATTTTTCGAAAATATTCGGAAACTTTTCTGATTATATGGATAAATTGATTATATGAGCGAAGTGATGACTGCTCGCTGGAGCAATTTCTTTTTGGAATCTGAAGGTGGGTTCAAACCAAAAGAACAAAAGCTACAGCAAGAACGATCTTTCAGTGTACACGTAAGCTCGTTTTCAGCTTTCACACCAAAATGCCAGCGAGCAAAAACGAGAACTGAGAACTAGAATTCTAGCACATAATAGAGAGATGTTTGAATCAGTCGAACGAATGCTCAATGATGTCAATTAATCTATCAAGAAATGCATACTTCAGAATGCAAACCATTTGAATTACCTATAAGTGCAGTCTTCGACACTGTGTTCGTGATTTCTCGGCAATCTTGTTGCTTCTTCAACATTACACTCAAGTAGATTTGCAATTTTCATCCAAGCATCTTCTTTGCGAGTTGAGTTTTCATAATGTTCATAAGTAGAATTTCACAAACATCTGGAATTTTGGTAGACTTGAATCATTAAAAGACATTTTTCTTGGGACCAATCTATAATTAAATCGGTGAAGCTATCTCGTTATAACTCAAGAGCACTTTGAAGGTACTGCTCCAGGGAGCGAGCGCGTCCGAACAGGCACGAACGATCTAAGCAATCGTAATCGTAATTGTTCATCCATGCACCCATTCAAGAACTGTGATCTCCTATATGAGTCCATTTAAAAAGTCTCGATTAAGATCCAAAGACGGATCGAAACGTCGACAATTTAAGAGGGATTTTAATTCGCTAGAGCCAATAATAAACCAGTTCAATAGATGCATAAGGACACAAAGTTAAATTAAGGCATCAGTACTACATATATCTCAGAACTAAAATCCCTATTACGTACCCAATATCTAGGGCCCGGCAGGCAGGAACCGGGTAATGTAATAAGGAACCGACAGGTAGGGTCCTGATCTAGGGCAATTGAGTGGATCCAATCTGCCTAGCTCCCTATAACACGGCACGTCAGAGTAACAAACAACATAGAGGGAGCATACGTCATATTTAGAAGGCGATTGCTGTCCGCAACATGTGATAAAAAATTTGACACTCTGACCGCAATCAAAACAAACTTGTTAATAAAGCAGTTACCAACCTGTGATACGATATTTCACTCAATTCACGGGATTCTCCACAAACAACACACTTCTTACGTCCCATAGTGAATTAAAGTATTGTAATAATTCGAAAAATATTGAAGTAAACAGCTAGAAATATCTAAAAACTCGTTAGAAACTCGCCAAAACAACGGATGACAGATTGACCGGCGGTATACTGTTAATGCGGCATCGTTGCCAAAGCTTGGATTTCAGCAGGTAGATACTGACAAGGGTAAGTATTCTTCTTACCACAAATACGAAACTCAAGAAAAATATCTATCATGAAATGTTTAAATATCCTTATTTAACCGAGAATTACAAAAATTAATATTTTTCATTTCATTTAATATACAATTATTATAAGATAATATCATTGCGCATTTCCAAATATATCACAATCTCACTACGTCGAAAAAATCATGTTGCGGACACCCAAAAACTGCGTACAGTCTATGTTGTTAGTTACTCTGAGCACGGCACACAGTGCCGTATTATATGCTGTACATTCAGGAATAGAAGGAGCCGGTATTTATAGTAGTGCAATAAGCGACACCCAAGCCTGCAGATCGGCCACCCGATAGAGCGGGCCAACTCTGGTAGCACAGTTTCTGTAACGAATTCGATGCAAATCGAAACTGCCGGTGAAAATTCTGTTTGCGGACATCTCCAATAACCATGCTTTTTCAGAGCTGGTGCAACACCGACCCGGCTCGTATGAAGCAATAAAGAATTATTCATTTTAAGCCGATTCAGTGACAGTTCGTGCCCCGCACAACAAGTGGATTCCCTGTATTGTGTTGACTCTCGCCCATATTCGCCTGGCGAAAAGTGCGGACGAATTCAATTTTCGCGTGTTGGTGCGGAATAAATGATGATCCGGCTGAACAATATTTTATCATTAGCTAAATCATGTCCGGTTAATGGACGATGCCGCCATCCACATAGGCCATTATAGTCGAGAAATGAAGAATAAGATTTTTTTTTCGATGACTTATTGGAACATTTTTCACGATTGCCCCTGTCGAGTGGTTTTCATACAAGATTTCTGGAATCGGATCAAGCAGACATTTATCAGTATCAAAAAATCAGCCGGGATTGAGGCATCAGTACTACATATATCTCAGAACTAAAATCCCTATTACGTACCCAATATCTAGGGCCCGGCAGGCAGGAACCGGGTAATGTAATAAGGAACCGACAGGTAGGGTCCTGATCTAGGGCAATTGAGTGGATCCAATCTGCCTAGCTCCCTATAACACGGCACGTCAGAGTAACAAACAACATAGAGGGAGCATACGTCATATTTAGAAGGCGATTGCTGTCCGCAACATGTGATAAAAAATTTGACACTCTGACCGCAATCAAAACAAACTTGTTAATAAAGCAGTTACCAACCTGTGATACGATATTTCACTCAATTCACGGGATTCTCCACAAACAACACACTTCTTACGTCCCATAGTGAATTAAAGTATTGTAATAATTCGAAAAATATTGAAGTAAACAGCTAGAAATATCTAAAAACTCGTTAGAAACTCGCCAAAACAACGGATGACAGATTGACCGGCGGTATACTGTTAATGCGGCATCGTTGCCAAAGCTTGGATTTCAGCAGGTAGATACTGACAAGGGTAAGTATTCTTCTTACCACAAATACGAAACTCAAGAAAAATATCTATCATGAAATGTTTAAATATCCTTATTTAACCGAGAATTACAAAAATTAATATTTTTCATTTCATTTAATATACAATTATTATAAGATAATATCATTGCGCATTTCCAAATATATCACAATCTCACTACGTCGAAAAAATCATGTTGCGGACACCCAAAAACTGCGTACAGTCTATGTTGTTAGTTACTCTGAGCACGGCACACAGTGCCGTATTATATGCTGTACATTCAGGAATAGAAGGAGCCGGTATTTATAGTAGTGCAATAAGCGACACCCAAGCCTGCAGATCGGCCACCCGATAGAGCGGGCCAACTCTGGTAGCACAGTTTCTGTAACGAATTCGATGCAAATCGAAACTGCCGGTGAAAATTCTGTTTGCGGACATCTCCAATAACCATGCTTTTTCAGAGCTGGTGCAACACCGACCCGGCTCGTATGAAGCAATAAAGAATTATTCATTTTAAGCCGATTCAGTGACAGTTCGTGCCCCGCACAACAAGTGGATTCCCTGTATTGTGTTGACTCTCGCCCATATTCGCCTGGCGAAAAGTGCGGACGAATTCAATTTTCGCGTGTTGGTGCGGAATAAATGATGATCCGGCTGAACAATATTTTATCATTAGCTAAATCATGTCCGGTTAATGGACGATGCCGCCATCCACATAGGCCATTATAGTCGAGAAATGAAGAATAAGATTTTTTTTTCGATGACTTATTGGAACATTTTTCACGATTGCCCCTGTCGAGTGGTTTTCATACAAGATTTCTGGAATCGGATCAAGCAGACATTTATCAGTATCAAAAAATCAGCCGGGATTGAATCACATAATATATGGTACAATAATTCTGAAGGAATAGTATAGAAAAAATAACATTTTCAGATATTTCGCAATGTACTTATAGTGAGAAATTGTGAGCATCAAATTCAGTTTTTTGGTAGAAATATACTCGGACAGGTCGATCAGTGTTTTTAATTGCGCTCTTTTCGAAGTGGGAAAATGTTGAACATTGTGTCACAAATTAGAGCTGTGACGTCATCTACTATTTTTACGTCACAATGTCTGTAATTTTCGATTTTTGAGCCGAAAAAGGTCAAAAAAGATTTGGCTGAACACCCTGAAGAAGAATCAATCGTCTGTCTGTCTGTATGTGTCACTTTCTAACGGAAAGACCCAGCGACTTGAAATTGTCGAATTATGTTGGAATTTGTAGTATCTCGATTGAGTCAGTCGGATGAAATCACTGAAATAGTTTCAGAGTAAGGCCCATTTGAATATAGAGATTAATTTCTCTATATCTCATAAAGGTACCAGTTCGATCAGATTAAAACTTTGTAGATAGTTCTACTTCTTCTACTAACGCGCAACTCAATTCAAAATTTCGTATGTATCCAGTCGTTTGAAAATTTGTAGTGAATGTTTATTCGAAATTCATACAAATTTTTTTCACTTTTTTTCCTTGGAAAATATTGATTAGATTTCAACATTTGGCACAAAACTTAACGTCAGTATTCAACACCAATATCTCAATCGATCCGATAATTATTTTTGGAGATATAAGGAAAAAAATATGCCAAATTCCGTTGTTATTTGGAATTTAACCATTATTTCTGCAATATCATTAAGAAGTACAGATGAAATCACATCGAAACTTCGTGATGAGTCAAAGAATACAATCGCGCAACTAGGTGCAAAAATTCGTGTCGATCTGAAGTTGACCTCACGTCAGTGCTTTTCTAGAATTTTCTTATTGTCAATCCCACTTCTTTTATTACTTTTCTTAAGAGATATGTCGAGTTACTCTACGTACCAACCATAAAATTTTCCTTTAATTCGAAACTGAGGAATTTTGATCCTAAAGAGTTTTTCAGTTAGTTGGCCAACATTTTGAGAATTTATTGGATTTGAATCGATATCAGATATATCAGTTGACTCCAATATTGTTACTGAAAGATGCGTCATTTTGAATAGATGAATTGAGCCAATGTGAAATTAGCCCTAAGGAATATACATGGTGGTCCGCGAGTAACTGTACATCGTTTGATGGTGAATAGATGGTACCTTAGAAAGCCAGGAAACGACAATTTTAAATGGGCTAAGGCTTTGCTTCTGAGACTGAGCTACAGAGTGATATACTGATTTTGGCCGAACCTTTAGATTGCTATAACTCTCGATTAAGATCCAAAGACGGATCGAAACGTCGACAATTTAAGAGGGATTTTAATTCGCTAGAGCCAATAATAAACCAGTTCAATAGATGCATAAGGACACGAAGTTAAATTATGGCATCAGTACTACATATATCTCAGAACTAAAATCCCTATTACGTACCCAATATCTAGGGCCCGGCAGGCAGGAACCGGGTAATGTAATAAGGAACCGACAGGTAGGGTCCTGATCTAGGGCAATTGAGTGGATCCAATCTGCCTAGCTCCCTATAACACGGCACGTCAGAGTAACAAACAACATAGAGGGAGCATACGTCATATTTAGAAGGCGATTGCTGTCCGCAACATGTGATACAAAATTTGACACTCTGACCGCAATCAAAACAAACTTGTTAATAAAGCAGTTACCAACCTGTGATACGATATTTCACTCAATTCACGGGATTCTCCACAAACAACACACTTCTTACGTCCCATAGTGAATTAAAGTATTGTAATAATTCGAAAAATATTGAAGTAAACAGCTAGAAATATCTAAAAACTCGTTAGAAACACTACAGCTACAGCTACAGCTACAGAGTGATATACTGATTTTGGCCGAACCTTTAGATTGCTATAACTCGTGAATATTTCTTCCGCATATTGTTATCCACGTAAACGGCACTCCACTACTTTATTTTTTCTCAATCAGAAATTATTAAACGCCTATGATTTTTGAGATTTATTTATTTTCGAAGAATTTTGGGTGACTATAACTTCTGAACCGTTCGACTAATTCTCCTAAAACTTGGCAAGTACTGTGATCCAAGGGCATCAAATTATCCATATGAACTATACCAAAATGGTACAGACCAAGACTAGGAAATTTCGATTTCTTATTCCAATCCAGGACTAATAAATCACTCTGTACATTGAATATCAATTGTTCGCTTCTGATTCTGCATAGAATTGTCTTTCGAATACTATTTCCACGTGAACGGCACACCAACCGTGTTTCTATCGAAAAAATCTGACCCTTACGATTTTTGAAAGCATTTACGGACCTGCATAATGTAATGAGATGTTCCTGATATCGAATTTATTCATTTGAATGATTATTTCATTTTTAGAAGTTCAAATCCGGTTTCAATATAAGGCAACATTGGAATACTTTTTACTCTCATTCATGGAATGCATGCCAGAAACGCACTGACCACAGAAATATTTCATTTAAAATTTCTTATCAGTTAAATTTTGTTGCCGTTTTTTACACTTTGAAATTCTTCTTTTGAGTTATGCCTCGTTTTTGGACATTTAGTATTACGATATGGTACTTGTTTGTGGTTTCAGCAATTCGAAAAGACGAGCAACGGCAAGAGAATATTGTAAAATGTATCCTAATAGAGCAGTTCCAAACCTTCTAACATTCTAGAATATCGCCCGTTGTCATCTTTCAAAAATATTTTCGAGAAAAAAAAAATAATAGAAGGTTCACAAAGAGAATAGCATTCGAAAAAAAAATCTATGCAAAATCAGAGTATATTGATGACAAATTGATATTCCTTTTACAGGGTGTTCCATTGAACCTGCGTGTAAAAAGCGAATTTGCGAGTCCTGAACGGTTCTACTTCAGTCTGAATAATACGAATAGTCCGACGGCCTGAGATGACAATACTCGGACAGAATCGATTTCGACACCAGATTCGTGAGTCCAACCTCGTCGTTTGAGACCATTTTTGGCTAAAAATTATAAAATGACAGACATTTTGACAAAACGATAGCACGCTGTTCCCCAAGAACATGCACGCAAAAACACAACTTCATGTTATAGCTTGACAAGAAATCCTTGGAAAAAAATCAGAGTGGTCTTTATAATGTTTTATTTCAAGTTCTGTATTTAAAGGTTAAAACGTTGTAGTACGACTATCACCAACTTTGCCCACCCTGTACATAGCGATGAATATACTGAATTGAACGTCTGCCTTATTTCCAAGAGTCCATTAATCTATTTTATCAATGACAGGCAAAGATATTTTCTAGTTCAACGTTTCTGGGTTAATACACGTGCTCATTCAGCTTGATAGAGCTTCACCCATTCAGCTGACATTGGTTTATAATGGTCATTAATCTCCATTGATATTTCTGGTGCAATAATTTTCACCGGGTTCGAGAAAGTCTCTACTATCAACATATCACATTCGTTAAATTCACGAGTAGGTTTAATTAGAATAGGTTTGATTTTTGGTCAGGCGCACCTGAGGCAAGAATTATTTGACGCAGTTCATTCTGGATAAGCCATATCTCGCCCTGAAAAATTGTACACTGATGCAAAAAAATTATCTATTGCTTTTTATTGATTATCAATCTTGTTCTCTATGAAAACTCTTGAGCTGTGATATTAATGATTTCAATATAATAATGCACAATATTGTTTCGCTTTAACCATAGACAGAGTAGGCCCATGATTCTATTTCTGTAGTATCCTAATTGAATGCTTGTGAGTTCAAACTGGGAATAGATAAATTCGGACTACATTTCTACTTTTGTGGGCGAAAGTTGAAAGATTAAATCTGAACGATCGGTCAAGTTCCTGCGCCATTTTGCAACCCGGAAATGTCTGCTGCCGTGCTGCCAGTGTTTCTTTAATGGGTTTCTTCTTGCACTACTATCTCAATCGATTAGTGCAAAAATTTCAATTCATCGCAATGATTAATTGATAGCCCCCACTACGAAATACTTTTCGCACGCATGTTCTAGGGAAACAGCGTGCTATAATTCTGTCCAATTATCTGTAATTTTACGTATTTTGAGCCCTGAATGGCCTCGAGCTCACTGATGACTAATCCGGTGTCGGAATAGATTCTGTCCGACGACGGAGGATTCTATCGACTTAAAATTTCACGGTTTGTTGCATTTCAAAATGTGGAAGCGTTAATGGGTGAAATCGGTCAAACGATTTCGGAATTGTAGACATTTGAAACTAATTATTCCATTCATTTCCATTCATTATTATTTTATTTATGGTGATTTTCATTTATTTTGTTCGGTGAAATTTCGCTCGTATCTTGAGCTTTACATTTCACAGCATTGCACCAATTTTCAGTTTGATACGATCATGATTATTGGAGATATTGTGAAAAAATATATCGAATTTCATGACTGTTTCCTCGGTATCGAAGCCTTTTCCAGAATAACTCAAAAAAAGCTAGAAAACACTGAGATGAACTCAGTAGCTTTTTCTGCATGTTTTTATAACGTTTGTTCATGGTCCTATTCATGATTTCATTTGGTTCATTTCATCATTTTTATATTTTCATATTTCTGTTCATTAAATTGGTGTTCGTTCATGCTTGGTTCCAGCCGGGTGAAAATACCTAGGATATAAGACCAATGATATCCAATAGGAAAAAGTAATGTACCTATAAGTTGACAGCTGCTAAATTATTGATTACTTGGACATAATATTCCGTTATCCTTCACTCGAAAACTTTTTACTTGGAATTCTCTTCAGATCAATTCTTATTATCTGAATTATTTCAACTCCTTATAACAAGGAATTTACAATACGTTTATATTATAAATCGCTGGGCGTGTCTCGTTCTGAACCAAATTTTTTTGTGAGCTTTAAACCTACGCCGAAAATTTCAAGAAGGTCATTCCTTTGCAAAGTTATCACGTTTATAGTCGGACGATAATCTCTCAAACCAGTAATATGAAAACACTGAGTACTTCCCAAAAATATCTCACTCTTGATTCAAAACTTAAATTTTATGTATTTTTCCTTTCGCAAATTCACTAAAATTCGTCGTTCCAATAGCTCTATAATATCAGATATTTCTGAAACAACTAATGCGATTGAAATGAATTTTATAGATTGATACAAAATCAATTTCCTGCAGAAACTAGATTGAATATTCTCACTAAAAATTAAAGAAAAATTCAAATTTTTTTATTGTTCTAATAACACGATCCTCACCAAATCTTAAATACAATTGTGGATCTACATTTGCCAACTTCAAACACAGTTGTTTTTTGAGTTATTCCCGAAACAACAACAATAGCGTGAAAAAAACTCGGACATTGGCATATCGTATCAAATTGGAATGGATACACTTTTGTTAAATATTGACCTTGAGTACTTGTCATAGAAATCTCATGAAAAGTATCCAAAAAAACCCGTTTTCAACAAACATTAGGAAAATCTGACTGAGCATACGATGCTCACACAGAATTGCAAGTAGTTCCGCGTTAGTATTCTTCAACTTATTGCCGTGTTTTCTCAAAATTTAAATGAGTGTAATTATATAAAATAACCGTTTGGCCGATTTGGTCCATTAGCGAACTCAACCGTTGCTAGCTCTTCCTATTCTCTTATAATCGTGGCAACTGCCGGTGACTTCATAATGTTATACGACCTTTTAATACCTATTTTCGGCTCAAAATTCGAAAATTCTAGACCATTGGCCAAAACGATATCACGCTGTTTCCCAGAAACGACAACCAGAAAGCACCAAAAAAATAATCGTATTCTAAATAAAGTACTTCTATTGAAATACAGCGAAAGTCCGAATATCGTTGATTCGATATTGTTCAATGAGAAAACTTTATCCATTTCGAAAATTTCCCCAGACAACCAATCCAAGTTATCAATGCTGCAGTTTCTTGCTTCGATTGGCTTGTCGCTGAATCGAAATTACTCAAACTAAATACGAAAAGGACTTTTCAAAAGTCTCTTCAGTTCTCAATACGACTGCCAAAGTTCTAAGCTCTTTAACGATGGTCCCATACAAAAACCGTTCCTCTCCCAAATAAATGAGTTCAGAAGTAAACCAATTCAATAGGTCCGTGTTCTTTCGAGGGATCCTGATAGCGTCAAGGAAAGAGTTCATTCAGTAGGTTTCTTGGATGGTGTAGAAAAGAAAAGAAGTAATGAAAACCGATTGACCCAACTAATGGATGCGAGTCGAAGTTTTTCGCTCGATTCATACATGTCTTTATTCGAAATGAGATGGTAGTTAGGCACACAAAAACAGTAACCTCTCTTAAATGCCAGTCATTGAATAAACTATCTTTTTGTTCGGGATCTACAGAAATGTCAAAAGGTATGCTGAATATTCTAGACATGAACTTCCAGTATTTAAATACATTAATTTACGATTGAAACATTTCAGAATCGTACTGACGTGAAGTTGGCAGCTTTTGTGACTATGTTCAGATTCTTTACGAAAGCAGTCGTATTTTCACGTATTGCCCCGGCTAAACTCATTTTCACTTCTTGAGGAAAAATTCTTTTCATAAGATCCTCAATAAATTTTGAATGAACCTTTAAACCGTAATTTTCCAATCAAGTACCAGATTTCAATTCGATCCAATCTATATCTTCGAATATATTGCGAAAATAAAATTTTGAATCTGCGGAAAAATTGGGTGGGTTTCACCCATTTCCGATCTACGCCTCCGGTACAAATATCTAGTTTCCAAGTCGTTTCTTTCGAAAGTTGAAGTGCTTACGATCGACCGTTACGTCGAAGTGGAGGTTAGGTTACTGTAAGGTTGGATGAAGAGTTTCCAAAAAAAATTATTCCAGAAAAATTTCAACCTTTTTTGGTTTATTATTTGATAAAATCAAATAATAAACTTTAGTGATCGACCCAGAACAAATAACCATTCATTGTTTACATTTTGGAGTATGTAGATTCGAATGAACAAATGAAAAAAATCCGTCCGTCGGCTTTTCTCTGAAAGTAATGAATCGAATTCCGTAAAACTTAGTAATAAAATCAATCGAGATTGATCCTCCAAGCTTTCCAGCAGGATCGGTGTACCCTAAGGGCTCAAAACTGGCGATAGGGGGAAAAAATTATTCCTCCAAAAAACCTACCACTTAATTTTCATGAAACTCTCAGCGTTGAATACTGATGCAAAATTCAACCTAAAAAATTTCACCCGGATGATTTCCGACCAGTGCTCCCTGAGTTATAAAGAAAAATGCTGTAAATTGTGCTGTAAAAAAACAATGATTTATGAATAATATATAAGTTTTATTTAAGATTTCAATAGTATTGGGCTATATAACTGAGAAAATAACGAAAGATTTATGTGAACGTGTTACCTGCTGCATGCAGCTGAAAGTTTGTGTATACAAAAGGGGCATCTAAAAAATAAATTATATTGAAGCTTCGAAGGTATTCGACCATCGTCCATGAAACTTAGATAACGAGTTCGATTAGATCTTTGCATTCGTTCCGAAGTGGTTCATAACTAACCATACTTAAAATTTGAATAGTTTTTTTGTTGAAGAACACTGCATATACTAAGTTATACTTGTCCATAGCTTTAATGTGAAGGCAAGTTGATTAGTTGACCAAGTTTATTTACGTTACAATTGATGTCGACATATACTACATTCACTTCCATAAGGTCAGTCGTTAGGCCATTAATGTTTGACAATTCCACTCTGTATAATACAAAGATGTTAGGTTATAGTGATTCTCCTGTCAGCTAACTACACGCTGTTGCCGATTCTAGACAAAGGTCGTAGTATTACCGTTTGTGACTAAGCTAAACAATGGAGTCATCAACAAGAAGATTATAGATTTGAAAATGTCCTGACAATATTCAAAGTCAATTTGGCTCAGTTCTAGCATTGAATATTCAACCTATTCCAATGCCTACCGACTGACTTCATAAAGGCCAATGGACTATAAAGGGTTTTTCAAATTCCGAGTTTTTTAAAGAATAAATGAAACACATAATTTCCATTCATTTTCGAAAACTTTTTATTGGTAATTGAAGTATCAGATATGACATTTATAAACGGAAAATAATATCTGTGAAATGGCCTCCTCTTGCAGCTCTACAGAAGTCCACTATTTCGTTAAAATTTTCAATGACATTTTGATATAATTGAGGCTCAATCTCACTAATGACACAAATAATTTCATCCTTAAGTTCAGAAATCGATTGTGGATTATTCTTATAGACTTGGCTTTTCACACAACCCCAAAGAAAATAGTCCATCGTTGTCAAATCACATGATCTTGGTGGCCAATTGACATCACTGTTTCTGGAGCTTCACCAGCAGCATTGTCAAAAAAGTATAGTCCAATTACACGACCGGACCATAATGCACACCGAACATTGACTCGTTGAGGATGCATAGGTTTCTCATGAATAATTCGTGGATTTTCCTTACCCCAGATACGACAATTTTGTTCATTAACAAAGCCACCTAGTTGAAAATGTGCCTCATCAGAAAACATGATTTTTGAGAAAAATCAGCTGGTTGTTCATTGATGAAATTGACAAATGAACAACGTTTTGAATGATCTAATGGCTTTATTTCCTGTGTTATTTAAACCTTATATGACTTCAGAGCTGAATCTGTGTGTAAAATATGTTGTGTACTAACTAAGTCCAACTTGTTGTGAATGTCGTCCAATGGACATTCCAGGGTCTTCAGCAATACTATCACAAACCAAATCAATATTTCCTTGTGAACGACCACAACGTCTGTATTTTTCACTTTTTGATCTTGCACCGAACCGGTCTCTAGAAATTTTTTAATAATTCGACCATTAGTGCTTCGAGATGGACGATTATTTAAACCATAAGATTCACGTAATTTTCTAAAAACACTTTTCACTGAACGCTGATTTTCATGAAATATTTCAACAATTTGAACGCGTTGTTGCATCGTGTACGAAGCCATTCTTAAACGTTTAAATACCCAGACGAGTTCAGTGCGCAATTTGAAACACCCTTTAGATTGCTTTCATATTGTTGTCGTATATAATTGCAACGTCGATACAATTGTGATTCAACATTGCCAAATCAGCAAAATATCCAATAATACCGTTAATGGAGTCTGGGGAATAAATGTATGAGAAGATTCCGGAAGTATTCATATTAAGTACGGAACCATTAGCGGATTTAAGCAGATCCTGTACTCAGCGTTCGTAATGGAGCTTCAAACCTAACTTCCTGAAAGAGCTCGAAGTATTGATATTCGTGGAATATGTTTAGTGCTTAATTACTAAGTTTGAACTCGTGAATGGATATAATCCCTTAAGGGTTCCACATTTATAGCCCTCAAAATTGTTTTCTGGTATCGTTTAAGACGTGATAATGCGATGTTTTTTTCCACTCCGAAAAGTTTGCCTTCATTCTGACATAAATTCAAACTCCAAATATATACAGTGTGATTCCAAATTGATCGTAAACATTGAAGGAGTTGTTGGTATGACTCATTCGCTGTGTGAAGCTATATTTATCGTTATCCGTAAATTTTATTCATTTTTCAACAGAAAAGTGTCGAGGTGAAAACCTATAAAGACTCGGCATACAATAATGAAAAATATTAACAAAAAATTCTCAATAATAAATCGAAACATGTGAAAAACAGCAAAATATAATATACCCTTAAGATGTATTATTGAACTCAATCAAACACTGTGTAGTGTGAAATCCTGTCCTGAAAGACGCAACCTATCCAAAAATATAGAGATAACATTCAATGAACAATATAGCACTGAACTAAATTAACAGCTTCCGAGCAATATCTTTAGAGAAACAAAAATTTCCCATCAAAAACTATAAAAATTTTCGAATAAATTTTTCTTTAAATTTTCCAACAACTGGATCCCAACGAAATTTTGCTCTTAGTTGCGCGTTGATATTTCAAAACTGTCCATGAAGTTTCAATTTGAACGAGTCAATGCTTCAGGAGATATCGAGAAATTAACCTTGAAACTTCAAATGCGCCATCTCCGAAACTATTCAACCGATTCCACCCATTAACGAACTCAAGCGAGATATTTGGACTCTACACCTTATCAGACAATTTCAAGTTTCTCAGTCTCTTCCTGCAAAAGTTAGAGCACATAAGGACAGACGGACGGACAAAATTAAATTTGACCACGGATTCTTCTTCAGGGAGTTCAGCCCAATCGTTTAAGACCATTTTCGGCTTAAACTTCGAAAATTACAGACATCGTGACGGAACGATAACGCGCTGTTCTCTAGAACCAGCGCATAACAACAAAAATTCGGAAACTGTTGAGTTTCGGTTACCATAAAGAACGATGTGAAACTGGTGTCTGATCTCTTGAAAATCGAAAGTGGTTTTGGACAAAAATTGGCACAAGTTTCACTGAGAGTTTCATGATTTGGAGATGTTGATTTGATGGTCAGATAAACCCAAGTTGAAAATACTTGGGATTTCTGAAGAAATAGTATGTACACTTCTTAGCAGAAGCACATTCTCAGACTTCAATACATTGTCGGAGGAAAAAGTATAATTCCCAAATGGAATTAATTGCTTTTCTTTATTCACAATCTCAGTACTATTCTTCAATATTTCCAAAAAAATAGGTCTGATAAAGTTGAAATCGATTATTTGGTGAACAAATATCGGCTGATCAGTTCATGCTGAATATCGTGGGTCGTGCGTCGGTCGGAGTCAGTACAAAAGATAAGCCGATATTATGTTTATGTTATTACATATACAAGATTTCGAAGAGCATATTATATTTATATTATGGATTTCGAAAAACCTAACTCAGTCTCTTGAAATAATTGTGATAGAAATTAGAAATGAAAGGTGGATCAACAATCTTCTGATGTGAGAGCTTTTTCGGATATTTTTACATAAAATTCATCAACGAAGGAATGATAATCTACAATTCTATATATCTCCAAACATTGGAACAATATGATGAAGCTTTGCAGAGGAATGCATTAAGCCAAAAAGCATTTGCTATGTTCATTTCACTCATCATTTCAACTGGAACAATTCTCCACATTTTCTTCAGAAAATAATTGAATGGAAAAAGAGGTAGAAACAGGAAACTGACTGAAGCACTTTGTGGGGCAAAGAATCATCGATGAATGTTGAAGAAGGCAAAGTATTGTTTCCCAAAAAATTGATAACAGACCTGCATAATATCCGAAGGTGAACCTCAAACATGAAAATTTGGAATGATTTCGTCCAAATAATTTTCTCGTTGATCTCAAATAAATTCCAGAATCTATTCAGTAAATGTGAATTGTGGTTTCAATTGAACCCGATAAAAAACGACGGCGTGTTACTGCCGCAGTGAAAAATAAAAATCTTACAATTGGTGGATCAGATCTATGTTAGCTTATACATTAAATCTGTCAATTTACAGAACAGATCTGTCAATTGACTGCTCAAGTCTCTTGATTTTAGGCCTCCCACAGAAATGACAGTTTTCAGAGATCCATTTATAGAATAAATGCTACCCTCAAATTGGCAGATTAATTTTTTCAATTTACACATTTAGTTTGTCAATTGACAGATTTAAATTTTTCACATCGACCTCAATACGCCTTCCTGTTATAGATGCAGCTACCATCAAAATGTGATGAAAAAAATTTACCACTATTTATTACGGTTTATATGTATACATACAACAACAAAATTAAATACCCTCAACAACTTAGCCTGCCAGTAGGTCAAAGTATAAAACCCAATATTTTGTGGACCCAACAATCTCAGTACTCCTCGTAATACACAAAGTTGCCTGGAGCCGAGCCTATTTCCTTCGACTTCGATGGAATTTAAAGTTCAGGAATGTTCTCTATCTGACATTTTAGAACATCGTGTGTACAAAAGGTTATAATTCAGATAATTGGCATCCAATATAGATTACAAAGAGGTCCTTTCCTTTTGAAACGGTCAACAATCTTGAGGTAATGGTTACCGGCAGCATGCGATGGAATTTTATGACTTCAGCAGCAGGAAACTTCAGATGAGTATGCTCTACAATTTAGATACTTTAGAAGGGTTGAGATTTTCTAGTCATTCGAAGGTTCAAAAAACGTTTATCAACAGAAGTGGAAGGAGGAAAGAGAAGAATGTTCAATAACTTCGGCACGTCAGCAGCCTTCGTGCGCTCAATTAGTTATTATTACTTTTCCCTAATAGGTTTTCTGCTTTTATAACACGAATTATCATATTTTCATGTTTTTCTCACTCTATTTCGATACAAAATCGAAATGTATGTTATCACACACTTCAATAATTCGCAAATTCCGAATAATTCGGTATAAAAAACGGTGAAATCGGTATGCAAGTATACATACATTGGGTGAAACACCATGGATCGCCCTCCTATGTCAATCGTTGTTGCATGATTCTCTGACCGATACAGCCAACGCTGTGAATTGGCGAAAGGTATGCGAGACTTTTTAAACAGCCAAATTGGAAATATCATTTTCTCACTATTGAATCTTTTCGGTATTGTTACAAATGAAATATTTGATTTCAATAATGAAAAACATACATGAAAGAGACCTCTTAGTAAATTATATCGCTCCTAGACATGGTTCAACTAAAGGATATTTTTGCGCGCATGTTCAAGGGGAACAGCGTGCTATCGTTTTGTCCAAATGTCTGTAATTTTTGATGATTGAGCCGAAAATGGTCTTAAACGACTAGGTTGGACTCACTGATGAAGAATCTGATGTCAAAATCGATTCTGCGGCCGGCCGTCACCACGATAACGGGCGTACGGAGGATTCTATAAAAATTTCAGGAAGGGTTGAATTTCAAAAGACGAGGGTTAAGTTCGTTAATGGGCCGAATAGTTTCGGAGTTATAGCACTTTGAAATTTTGAGCTCATTTTCCTCATATCTCAGAAACAACTGCAGCGATTGAATTGAAACTTGGCAGTTGAAGCATAACGACGCGCAACTTCAGGCATAATTTTGTCGAAATTGTATGGTTACTGAATTTAAAAAAAATTTTTTCGAAAAATTTTTTTTTCTGGGAGTATTGTTCATATTCGAGATTAATTTCAGTTACACCTTGAACTCCATATTTCACAGCAGTGTACCAAATTTCAATTCGATACTGCCATTAGTTTTGGAGATATTGGGAAAAAATATGTAGAATTTCTTGGTTTTCTTCTCAATATCATTGGTTTTTTTGGTATGAATCAAGAAATACTAATTCAATCGTGATGAAACTTCGCAGCTAATTCGGAAATGTTGAAGGACAACATTGTGCAAATTTTTCGTGATGATCCTGTCATCAGAACAATTTAAAAACAAAATTCAAATTTATTTTTTTCAGATATTTAATATGCTGTGATCTTCTCATCATATTATCCTCATTAAATTCTGTATGAACCTTCGAACTGTTATTTTTCGATGAAGTACTGGATTTCAATTCGATCTAATCTTTATTTTTGGAAATATTGGGAAAATAAAATTTTTAATGGGTATATCTGCGGAATCATGGGTGGATTTTACCCATTCACGAATTAGACCTTCGTAATTAAGGTCCAAAGCTCCTCTACATATATCGAGTTTCTAAGTTGTTTCTTTCGGAAGTTATTGTGTTTACGCAGTGGGCAGTTAGTAGTAGTAGTAGTAGTCAGTTATTTATCGAAAAAAAAACTAGAAAAGCTCTGTCGTGAAGGCATACGCGCATTGTTGTTGTTGTTGTTCTTAGAATAGTATTTCAATGTAATTAAATTAGGAAATATTCGGTTGATATTTCGAACGTATGATTAACTTTCACAGGTCGATCGATTCATATTCAAATTCCCAAAAACTTCCAGGTCCGTATCTGAAAAATATTGGAGTTCTTGCAAGCAGGGACAGATTTAATTGAATATTCGAATTCCAACAAATTCTCAAAAAAGTCTTGCATTGGGATCAAATTAAATTTTTTTGCTCCAATGATTGCACATTCATACTTCCTAACATTCTGAGGATTATTTCAAGTTATTTCCGGAAAAACATTTATGGGTGCGAAAAACTTATTTGAAATAAGCAACGATAAATAAAAAAAAATAGAAACATAAAAATCAACGTGAATCACAGAAGGTGCACGAAAGTACCACCATTTTGCTGAATGCACATTCTTGCCCTTTTCAAAATATGCCTGATAGCTTTTTTGATCATGTCTGGACTACTGCGTATTTTATTGCAGGTGGCTTCGATACGTTGCATGAGGATCTCTTCACTTCCTATTTCAGATGAATACACCAAACATTTCAAAAATCCCCAAATGAAATAATCGACCAGATTGAAATCTGGCGATCTAGCGGGCCAAAATTTATATAAAAATGTATATCACAGAACTTGTCGCAGTCTACTCGAAAAATCCCTTGTGGGATACAATACAAATAAATTTCTCACAATTTAATTTTTTAGTTTTTTTGGAATTAAATCAGAATATCGAAAAATACAATGAAGCTTTTGAAGGTTTGCGAGGTAGCTTCAACCTCTTTGGGGAAGTGTCACGTTTCGTCCCGGCTTAGTTTGGGGGAACTCGTCAGGGCATGCACCAAACTATGCCGTTTACATGCCTACGTGAGTGGACACCGCATGTGAGGAACACAAGGGAGTGTACCAGACCGTTGGGGATAAGCGTACTTTCGAGATCTTGAGAGGATCGACCAGGGACAGCGTGCGCGCTAGCGCCCCCTGTACGTTGACCGATGATGTTGGCCAAGCGTTACAGGTGGTAACGTAGGATACTTAAGACGCAAGATGGTACTGCGCGCGCGACTTAAGTAAGAGCTGAGAGAGGGCGCTCGCTACAACAAATATTCAATCATTTCAAGGAAAAAATTCTCAATTTAATTACAATGAACTTATTTTCTAAGAATTTATTGGAATTCAAATATTCAATTGAATCTTTTCCTGAAGTTTTCTATAACGGGACGATGGAATCTTCTGAACCCCATTGAAAATTTTTTGCTCTTTTCGAGTATCTAAATCAAATTCCAAAATTTCAATATCCAGGGTGTTGAATCTCAGCTTGCAAGAACTCTAATATTTTTCAGATACGGACCTGGAATTTTTTGGTAATTTAAATATGAATCGATCGACCTGTGGAATTCAATCATATGTTTCAAATATCAACCGAATATACTGGGTGGTTCAAAAGTTATGAGAAATTGAAATTATCAGTGAAAACATAAACCACCCTGTATCTCGGTTATGGAATTGATTAGACCTATCATATATAGGTTTTTTGAACTCGCCTAGAGTAGCTCTAGCTCAGGTAACCGTATGTTAATTCACCAATGAAACACCCTGTATACTTGTGTAACCATTTTTTTTTGTGAAAGTCACCAAGAAAAATCATTCTCTCCCCTCTCCGCTTCACTCAACTTTTCATATGCAGACTTCTGACTCACATTTCCAAGAAGAGCCTGCAAGAAACCAACAGAAGTCGGGAATAACAATCATTCTTCCCCATAGTTAATTAACAGATATAAAACAGGTCATTTCGATTCGTGTGATCCAGAGAAACTCAAGTACTCGCTTCTCCCTATACAAATATTCAAGATACCAGGATTACTTTTCCTTGGGGATAACTAATGACTCCCCTTTAGCGCTACCAAACGATCATATATGGTTTCCACCAGACATCAGAAGATAATTTGTCTGCCTACAGAAAATGACATGTTAAGACACTTGACATGATCTGAAACATTATACACATTTCCAATATTGACGTGAAGATGCACCAGTTAATATCTTCATAGACAGGACTGGACTAAGAATATTCTTTGCTCAAATATTTAGCCGGATAATCAAAAATGTATCTGATGAGAAGTTTACATGGTGATTTGTGTAATCGTCTAAGCTCAATGGTTGAAAGATGTGTGTCTGCAACATGACCTTTAAAGGAATGGCGAAGTGTCCGGGTTTTGAAACGCAACTGGTAGGTCAGTTTAGTAAATGAGCAACAACCTTCTATTGTATCAGTTTTCTTTATCTGTTCACTAAGATTTGTCATGATTGGAAAAGCAATTTTCGTGTTATTTCGGAAATAACAATGATACAACAAAATAAGACATAATTTTCTCCATTATCTTCTGAATTCAAATCGGATTATACTGAAATTTCTCGAACAGTTCCAAAATTATTTCTACCAGTTCGGTTTTCATAGGATTCCAACCAACGTATACATTTGCTCGTTGTATGCTACAACTGAGAACCAATGTTCAATCTGATCGTCCAGTTAGTTCCTGGGAGGAAATAACCTGAAAAATTCAAATGGCTATAAATATGAAACCGTTCGGTCGATTTAGCCCATTAATCAACCCATTCCTTGCATCCTAATGTGTGACCTACTCTCCAAGTTTCAAGTCACTAGCTCATTTCTTTTGATTATTATTGTGTCCTCGATGGACCACCTTCTGATTGACAGAATCGATTTCGAAACCCGACTCATCATCAGTCCGTCCAACCTAGTCGGTTGAGACCATTTTGGTTTGGAATTCATAAATTACAGACATTTGGGCAAACCATAATTCACAGTTTTCAAGAACGAGCATATAAAAGAATGTATCAATTGGCAGACTGAATGTGTCAATAGGGAGATTTTTTCGACTAATCGTATTGTGAATATACAATTTTCCAGATAGCGTACTTCAAGAATCATCGTATGTTCTGGGGAACAGCGAACTATCTTTGTCCAAATGTCTGTAATTTTCGATGATTGAACCGAAAATGGTCTCAAACGACTAGGTTGGACTCACTGATGACGAATCCGGTGTCAAAATGGATTCTGTCCGGCCGGCTGGCCGTCTGTACGCACGATAACGGTCGTACGGAGAACCCTATCGACCTGAAACTTCCAGGGTAGGTTGCATTTCGAAATACGACTGTTAAGTTCGTTAATGGGCAAAATCTTCGGAGTGTTTTGAAGTTATTTAGGCAATAATTAAAACTAACTGGGACGATTGAATCGAAACTTGGCAGTTAGTTGTAGTACAGCAACGCGCAACTTTTCGCGAAATTTTGTAGGGACTAAATATCAATTCGATACGGTTATTAGTTTTGGAGAAATTGGGAAAAATATATGAAATTTCGTGATTTTCTCTCCGATATTGTTGTTCTTTTCGGTATAACTCAAGAAATACTGATTCAATTACGATGAAACTTCGCACCTAGTTGAAAGATATTGAAACACACCTTTGTAGGGAATTTCGTGATGATTGTAGTATTAGAATAATTTCAGAAAAAAATTCAAATTTTTTCTTTCAAATACATATTCAATATTCTGTGATCTTCCTATCATATTATCCTCATTAAATTCTGTATGAACCTTCGAACTGTTATTTTCGAGAAAGTACTGGATATCAATTCTATCTAATACGTATTTTTGGAAATATTGGCAAAGTAAAATATTGAATTGGTGTATCTGCGGAATCATTAGGTGGACTTTATCCATTCACGAATTCGGCCTTTTTGATTAAAGTCCAAACCTTCTCTACAATTAACGAGTTTCTGAGTTGTTTCTTTCGGATGTTATTGTGTTTACGGTTTGAATTTCGATTCCGGTGTATCCAGAATAATTTCTGTTTTTGAAGGTCATTCAAGAACTGTTCATTTCGAATATATGCTTGAATCAGTGAAGTATCAACATTTTCAAGGTAAACAAATTCAGCAAGTCCTTAATATCCTTAGGGAGTTTTTAACTCGAGAGTGGCAAACTCTCGACATTAATAATTCGAACGAAGTAACATTTTTGAAAATTCATTATAAATTACAATAATAGCTTCCTATTCAGGAATTTCAATTCGGGATAATGAAGTTGATACCCATTTCAAATATACCTACAGAAACTTTCAGGGATCTGAAAATAATAAGCTGTGACTAAGTCTGCTGCTGAAATCCATTCACTCAAAATATTCTCCACACACACCTGTTTCAGCCAGAATATTCAATTGAATATTCCCGGAAAATCACAGCTTATATCACTTCGTATCACGTTGTCCAAGCCTAATGCGTCTCATGACTCCAGAGACTTCAGTGATAGAAATGCCGCCCTGAAAGAGGAGCAGGGTACGATGAATGTGTACAATGTCGGCCGCTTATGGTGGGCCCACAGGGGCCGAAACCGCCCCTAAATATTGTGTTGCCAACGTGACCGCATCAAGTTCCCAACTTCAACTTCGAATATAAGCTCAGTTAAGGAATTTAGACGGGTGATGAGGTTTGCATATGAGACGTGAGATGTTACGGAAATATCGAAATTACTATAACTTAAATTTACCCTAAATATTTTTAAATTATTCTGCGGGATCGCAACAAATATCTACAAAGAAAACTACTGATAATTCTCGAAGAGCACAGACGAGGAGCCTGCAGCAATTACGCGCATGTTAAAATTCGTTGAAAAGAAGTAATATTTTTTGACGTAGTGACCCCTCCAAACGAACCTTTTCTTCCTGATGGAAAGATTTGGTGATCTTCTAATCATATTATCCTAACAAAATTCTGCATAAACCTTCAAGCTAATATTTTCAATCAAGGTCTGCATTTTAATTCGATCCAATACGTATTATTGAAAATATTCAGAAAATTAAATTTTGAATGGTTATATCTGCGGAATTATTGGGTGGATTTCACCCATTCACGAACTTTACCTTTGGTATCAAGCCCCAAACCTGCTCAACAAATATCGATCTTTTAAGTCGTTTCCTTCGAAAGCTATAAGATTCACGATAGCTTTTACTGCCGATTGTAAACACAATAACTTCCGAAATATACAACTTAGAAATACGATTTTTCATTTAGCAGATAAACCGATTCAAAATTCCATTTTCTCAGTACTTCCAAAAATACAGACTGGATTGGACTGAAATCCAGTACTCCATCAAAAATGACACCTTGAACGTACATAAAGAATTTCTTTGGGATAATATGATGAAGAAATCGCACAATATAAAATCTTAAAAAAAGTGTTTTTTGATTTCTAATTACACGATAATCACGAAATTTCGCACGAAGTTGTTCATTAGCATTTACAAACCAGTGACCAAGTTTCATCCCTATTGAATGAGAGTTTTGTGAGTCGTTCCGGGAAAACAATTACACACGAAATTTGACAATTTTTTTCCTGATAACTTCGAAAATTATATCCATACCAAAGTTAGATATAAATTTCAAGGTCTGAGTAGAATTGTTTTTGAATCTGGTGAATAGTTTCGGAAAAAAAAATAATTTTTCGAAATTAATAATTTTTTTAAATTTACTAAAAGACCGGCCTTAACAGAATTTTAGAGTTAATTTCGCATCGTTGTGCTCCAGCCAGCTGCCACGATTTAATCCAATCGCTCTGGCCGTTTCTGAAAACTTTCACTATAACTTCGAAACCGTTTGAGCGATTTTTTCCGTTAACGAACTTTTGAAATGCCACCCACCCTGAGAGTTTCATTTCTCTAAAGTTCTGTTCTCCCGTAATCGCGCCTAGGGCCTGTTGGTCAGACAGAATCGATTTTGACCCTGTATTCGTCATCAATAGGTTCCAACTAGACATTTGATACCGATTTTGACTTAAAATTCGAAAATTCGAGACATTTGGACGAAACGATAGCACGCCGTTTCTCAGGACATGCACGCAAAATTTAATAGAAATCATTATTTATAGAAAAAGCCTGTGTGGATTGTGGGTAGTTCTAAAAAAACTTGCCTTTAGAATAAAATTAGATAAAAGTCTGGATCTACGAAAGAAATTGATTCTTGCCAATTTTCTCTTAATTGTCTGATGGAGGAGTCGGATATAGACTTCGAAACATCATTTTTCTCTTCGTTGATCGTGTAGATTCTTCTCTTATAGAAACTGCCCTTGACAAAAAGTTTGAATCCCGCAATCCACTAGGTCGTTTTCTTTGAATGATCATTCTGTTTAATTTTTAATAGTTCCTTCTCTGATTTTCGGACTGAAAACCAAGAAAAAACGTGTGTAATAATGAAAAATCGTGTCAAAATATCCTTCAATCGATATTCTATGATAACTTCACCATTTTTTGATTTTGACATCTTTCGATTTTCTTTGTTGTAACAGACAGTTGGCACTCAAATCCACATTTTGGATCGAAAATGTTCTACTCTTCATTTATACCTTACTGTACTAGTTCATTAATATTATTTTTTTTACAGGTAAGCGAATTTCTTCCATATCCTCGGTTGATCGGTAAGTAGAAAAAGATTTCGATCCACCCCACAAAAATTGGTTCTCCCTAGAAAGAGACGAACTTATCTCTTCCATCGTTGAAAAAGAGAGATGTGAAGTAAGTCATTCTGTGTCGGAAGAATTGAAAGAAAGATGTAGTCCATATCTCTATGTCTATGGTGAGCATAGACCTGGGACCCTATTCTTGAATGTGATGGTATGAACGTTCTCTATCGTTCCATCAAAAAAGCACCGCGTTTCCTTGACAACAGAGTCGACACGCCTATTTCCTCCCATCTCGGATTCAAGAATAGGGACCCTGGGGGCTTGAACTCCCTATATACTACCTTTACTGATCACAGGGGTGTATCAGCATATTGTGAAATGTGTTAACGCTCATAACTGGACACTTGAGTTTAATATAGTGGAAATAAAACAAGAGGCCGGTCATGTGCGCTGTAACTCTCAAAAAAAAAGACTTAGAGTCTTGAAATTTTCAGGTTAGGTTAAGATCCTGAATATCTCGGTTGAGTTCGTTAATAGGCCAAATCTGCCGAATGCTTTTTGTGCTACAGCCATTTGAAATTTTGATTTTTCAATAACTCGAAAAATATTCATCTGATCGAAATCAAACTTGGTTGGAAGATGAACAGTATCAATAAGAAGAATTATCCATGGAATTTCAGTGAAACCTAAGGAATCGTTTCTGTCATAGATAGAAGTGTTGTTGAATAGTGAATTCATGGTCTTTGCAAAATTTCAATGGAAGTTGATGAACAGTTGACAGAAATACAATTTTTTCATCGGAATTCTGAAAATTTTCGGAAAAACGTTCGTTCGAATTTTTCTACCTGTAAGATCCTCAAGAAATTCTGCTTTGAATTATGCGTCGGTATTTGTCGATCAACAATGACAATAACAAGTTCTTCTTGGGATATTGAGGAAATAATCCCAACATTTCATATAGCCACCTAATGTTACATTTTCATAGCCGTACGGTTTTTCTGATCCGAAAGTTCCAATCTCCTACTCGAAACAGTTAATTTTGGCGCCATAGATGGCGTCAATGCAGAAACGTTCGGCACTGTGAACCGATATGTTACGAACCATTCAGAATTCATTCAGCATCCAGTGACACTAACAAATTATCCGACTGCTACCCTTGACATCCGAGTGAAATATTACTTCGAAGGCGATAAAATTCCCATTTTCAAAGGAATTGCGACACATCATGTCGCTCAGGAACAGTTTGGAATTAACATCTGATTTGAAATTATGATGAATGAATTGCATCTCGACTATGACGATTTTTCATTTTGCTAACTTTAAGCAGGACGCAATCATTAGTCTATATTTTACGGTGCTCCACAAGAATTCGAGATCCAATTCAATTCAGCACGCTGTGCATCCTCATACTTAACCCATGAATAAAAAATTTCAAAAAGCACTGCCGTGAAGGCAGCAACTTTTGCGCGCATGTTCAATGTAGATGACCGCTTCAGCGACGAATTTGAACATGCACGCAAAAGCTGTTGCCTTCACGGCAGTGCTTTTTGAAATTTTTACTGATAATTCACTGGATTTCAATTCGATTAAATCTGTATTTTTGGAACTATTGGAAAAATAAACTTTTGAATGGGTATATCATTCACGAATTCGACCTTCGTAATTAAGCCCCAAACCTACTCTACTAATATCGAGTTTCTAAGTCGTTTCTTCCGGAAGATATTGTGTTTACGGTCAGCCTAACGGCCGACTGCGTAAACACAATAACTTCCGAAAGAAACAACTTAGAAACTCGATATTTGTAGAGAAGTTTTGGACTTTAATTACGAAGGCCGAATTCGTCAATGGGTAAAACCCACCCAATGATTCCGTAGATATACCCAATCAAAATTAATTTCATTTTTCCAATATTTCCAAAAATACAGATCAGATCGAATTGAAATACAGTACTTCATCGAAAAATAACAGTTCGAAGTTTCATACAGAATTTATGAGGATGATATGATAAGAAAATCATAGAAATTTTTTTTTTCAAATTGTTCTAATAACACGATTATCACGAAATTTCGCAAAAAGTTGTCTTTCAGCATCTCAAAACTAGCTGTGAAGTTTTATCAGGACTGAATCAGTATTTCTCGAGTTATACCGAAAAAATCAACGATATCGAGAAGAAAACCTCGAAATTTGACATATTTTTTTTCGATATCTCCAAAACTTATGATCGTATCGAACTGAGATTTGGTACTCTGCTGCGAAATATGAAGCTCAAAGTGTGAGTGGAATTTTTTTTGGATATGATCAATGGTTTCCGAAAAAAAATTTTTTCGAAAAAATTTGGAAAAAAATTTTTCTTTCAAATCAACTGACAATATGATCCTGAAGAAATTTGGCTCAAAGTGGCGCGTCATTATACTCCACCTAACTGCCAAGTTTGAATCCAATCGCTCAAGTAGTTTCTGAAATAAAAAATAGATAACTTCAAAATTTCAAGTGCCTATAACTCCGAAACTATTCGACAGATTTGGACCATTAATGAACTTAACCGCGGCATTCTGATGCGCAACCTATCCTGAAAGTTTCAAGTTGCTTGATTGCTTCTGTCGACAGTTATCGTGTCTACGGCCGGACGGCCGGCCGGACAGAATCGATTTTGATACCGGATTCGTCATCAGTGAGTCCAACCTAGTCGATTGAAACCATTTTCGGCTCAATCATCCAAAATTACAGACATTTGGACAAAACGATAGCACGCTGTTCCCCTAGAACATGCGCGCAAAAATGAGGTCATTAGCTTTTACACGCTTGTACAAATTCTAACTATTAGATCAACCCGAAATTTGGCACCTAGTTGCGTGCTGGTAATCTCCACCTGATTACGAAGTTTCCATCTGACTTCATTCGAACTTCATAAGATATTGTGGAAATAATGTTAAAGTTCCAAATAACAACGAAATTTGACACATTTTTTTCCTTATATCTCCGAAAGTAAGTATCGGATCGAATTGAAATATTGTTGTTAAATACTAACTTTAAGGTTTGTGCCAAATTCCATCGAAATCCAATGAATATTTTCAGAGAAACAGAAATTTATCATCGAAAATTTTGAAAATTTTCTAAGAAATTTTTTTTTTCAATTTTCCAACAACTGGATCCACACAAAATTTTGCTCTTAGTTGCGCGTTGGTATTCCAAAACTGTCAAGGAAGTTTCCATTCGATCGAATCAATACTTCATGAGATATCAAGGAATCAACCTCAAAATTTCAAATGGACCTAACTCCGAAACAATCGAACCGATTCCACCTATTAAAGAAATTAACCGTGATATTTGGAGTCCAATAAAAGTAAAGAGTAAAATATAGATAGTATAGCAAGGAGTAAATGATTAAATAATGTGTTTGTCCACCGCGGTTATCTATACACTCCAAAACACGTCTTGGCATTGATGCAAGAGGAGGGATATTATCCCAAGCTCAGAGCCGCCAAATTCCATGGGGGCTAGGTTAAATTTCTAAACCTTCTACTCATGATGTCCCAAACATGCTCTATGGGTGAAAGATCAGGGGATCTGGGGGCCATGGCAAAAGATTCACATGGGTCGCTTCAGAAATGTTTAAACTAACTATGGCAACATGAGGTCGAGCATTATCTTACTGAAATATTGGATTCTCGAGCCGGTTAAGATGAGGGAGAACATATGGCTTCACTATTTCTTGAAGGAAACGCAGCGCTGTCATGTTACCTCGAATAAAGACTAAAGGTGACCTACTTAAATGTGCAATAGCAACCCATACTATAACGCTTACTCCGGTGTACATGACGCTCAACATCAAAATGAGTGTCACGTCTTTCTCCCCGACGTCATCTAACCCTTGTTCGACCATCATGTGCACTCAAGGAGAATCGAGATTCATCAGAAAAGACGACCGGATGCCATTTCACATTGCAATATTGTCGTTTTCTGCACCACAGTAATCGTTACCGGCGATGTTCAACCGTAAGAGGTAACACAAGATGGGGTCGATAATGCTGCAGTCCAAAAGACCTTATACTGCGGTAAACCGTTCGGACAGTCACAGGATGGCCTTGTTCTCCTAACCACTCACCAGTCAAACATCGAGTTGTCGCAAATCGGTTTCTAATGGCCATAAGTCTTAGACGTCGATCTTGAACTTCATTTGTGCCCCTTCGACGACCGGTGCCTACTCTTCTTCGATTTTGGGTATTATCAAACCACGCTTGACAACATCTCATAACCGTAGGTGGATTTCTGTTCGTACGGATACTCGAAACGACAACCCCGCCTCCCGTAGACCAACAATTCGACCTCTTTCAAATTCACTTAGTTGGCGATGAATTCCGCGTGCGCGTGCTCTAGGCATTTTAACAACAACTAAACATCGACTTGGAATCTCCACGAACAGCTGGTTTGTTGATAAATTTAAAAAATATGCAAAGAACGACTACAATATTTAAGTAACAAAATATGTTCACATGAAAGAAACCTTCTTGATTTTTTTCTCCAAATTTTAATCATTTACTCCTTGCTACAATATCCATGTTTTACCAGAAAAATTCAAAATTTAAACAGCTCCTTCTGGGTGTTGCAGTGTCTTTGTCATTTAGTATACAGGGTGATTCCGGAGGAGACCGTCAGATTTTGGGATAAGTTTACACTAGTCAAGACAGTCTGGTTGGGGGTCTCTGTTGAGAATATACAGGGTGATTTGTCCGATTCGACCGATTTTACTTTTATTGATAACTTTGGTATGGCTTATTCGATTTTGGAGAAATTTTCAGCGAAGTACAATATTGATGAGGACATTCATTAATTTCAAAGTTTTTTTCAAAATAAGTGGTTGTTATTGTGATAATTCCAGGTTAATTGAGCAGGTTGAAAAAACACACTGTACATCGCATTGCCAAAACTACGCTATCTGTTTACAATTCTTCTGTAATAAGTCATCATTTGAGAGTTTCTAATTTTTTCGGCACACTTCTAGTTTTCCGAGAAAATTCCATCGAAAAAAGACAATGTCGAAATTTCGCTCCAATCGATTCTACTTTCATTGATAACTTTGGTATGACTCATTCAATTTTGATGAAATTTGCAGTATAGAACAATCTGAACGAGTACATTCAATAACCGCAAAAGTCTCTCAAAATACAGTGTTGTAATTGTGATAATTTTAAAATTTCAGATTAATTGTGCAGTTGAAAAAAAACACCCTGTACATTGCTTTTCCAAAAGTTTCTTATTCGTTTCAGATTCTTCAATAATATGTTATCGTTCAGAGGTTTTTAATTTCCTTGGCACATCTCCGGTTTTCCTAGAAAACATTTTTGAAGAAGAGCATGATCGAAATTTGGCTCACAAGCAGTGAGAGCACCTACCTGCACTAGGTAGGAAAGCTGTATTGTCCAAGGATGCAAAGCAGTTCTTAAGTTCTAAAATATTCTTTTCAAATTCCAAATTCATGTTCAATTGCTAATATTTTGTATGAAATCATGCAATTCAGAATATATTTAGAATTTAAAAAGAATATTTTAGAGGTGACGAACAACTTTGCATCTTTGGACGATACAGGTTTCCTACCTAGTGCGGAATACTCTCACTGCTTGTGAGCCAAATTTCGATCATGCTCTTCTTCAAAAATGTTTTCTAGGAAAACCGGAGGTGTGCCAAAGAAATCAAAAACCTCTGGGTGATGACATATTATTGTATAATCTGCAACGAATAAGAAAATTTTGGAAAAGCAATGTACAGGGTGTTTTTTTTTCAACTGCACAATAAATCTGAAACTCTGAAATTATCACAATCACAACACAGTATTTTGAGAGATTGTTGCGATTATTTAATGTACTCACTCAGATTGTTCTACATTGCATTTTTCATCAAAATTGGATGAGCCATACCAAAGTTATCAATCAAAGTAGAATCGATTGGAGCGAAATTTCGATATTATTATTTTTTGAAAAAATTTTCTCGGAAAACTAGTAGTGTGCCAAAGAAATTAGAAACTCTCAAATAATGACTTATTATAGTACAATCGTAAACAGATAGCGTAGTTTAGGAAACGCTATGTACAGGGTGTTTTCTCAACCTGCAAAATTAATCTGGATTTATCACAATAACAACAGCTTATTTTGAAAAAAAATTTGAAATCAATGAATGTGTTCAACACTATTGTACTACGCTGAAAATTTCATTGAAATCGAATAAGCCATACCAATGTTATCAATAAAAGTAAAATCGGTCGAATCGGACGAATCACCCTGTATATTCTCAACAGAGACCCCCAACCATAAACCAAAAAGTGTTTCGAGACTGTCTTGAGTATTGTAAACTTATCCCAAAATCTGACGGTCTCCTCCGGAATCACCCTGTATATTTGGAAACACACTTCTGTCCCAAAGGACGCCTCATGGTACACTACCACTTTCAAATTAATTGCTCTGCATCCGCGTGACCGAAAATGCTCATTATATGTATTTATGGAAATTTAAGAACTGCAAAGTGATGAACCACCCAAATTCCGTTATTCTGCTTTACAACACTCATCCCTCTTCGGAGCTCAACGAAGTAGGTTTGCGCGATAGGCTGGCAGCATGAAATATCACGAAAGAATTCGTTCGCATTCTCCCCGGTTGACTGATTTTAACGAAATTACGCCATTTTGTTTTATGCTGGGGTTGATGTATCGTTGCGGGTGTATCAGGCAACCGCACAAATCTTGCTGTGTGAACTTACTGGAAAAGAATCGGTGCGTCGAGGAAAATATTAATCGAATGGAAATGCGGACAGATTGCCTGCAGCAAACGGATCTGACAGCTTGACGAAAATCCTTACCGAATAAAACGAAATAGGTATGGTATGTTGATTCACATTATTGTCACACGTTATGTCTACACGAAGACTTCATCGGACTATATCGAGTTGAAAAACCTAGACTAACTGACGTGAAGTCAGCAGCTTTTGCGCGCATGTTCATGTCAAAGCGGTCATCTTTTCACGTTCTGACCCCGCCAAACGCACCTCTTGTATTTGATGGAAAGATTTGGTGACCTTCTGATTATCTTATCCTCACGAAATTCTGTATAAATCTTCGAGGTGTCATATTTCAATCATGTGCTGGATTTCAGTTCGATCTTACCGGAATTTTTGTAATGATTGGGAAATAAAGTTTTTAACGGGTATATCTACGGAACCATTGGTCAAATTTTACCCATTCACGAATTACACCTTTTTAATTAAGCCCCAAACCTACTCCACAAATATAAAGTCCCTGAGTCGTTTCTTCCAGAAGTTGTTGTGTTTAAAGTTGGCCTAACGGCCGATCGTAAACACTATAACTTCCGAAGGAAATAACTCAGGAACTCGATTTTTGGAAAGTAGGTTTGGACTTTAATTGCGAAGGCCGAATTCGTGAATGGATAAAATCCACCCAATGATTCCGCAGATATATCCACTGAAAAATGTATTTCCTGGTATTTCCATAAATCGATTACGATCGATTTTAAATTCAGTAGTTCATTGAAAAATTACAGCTTGAAGGTTCCTACAGAGTGTTGTGAGGAATATTATCAGAAGATAGCAGAATATTGAAAATTTAGGAAAATTTAAATTTTCTTTCGAATTGTTCTAATGACACGATCGTAAAAAACTAGTTACCTAGTTTCGTCATGACTGAATCAGTATTTCTTGAGTTATTCCGAAAAAAACATTCATACGGAAGAAAAAAAAACACGAAATTGGACTTATTTTTTTCCAATATCTCCGCAAATTATGAACGATTTTAACTGAGAGCATGTACACGCCTGTGAAATATGGAGCTCAATGAAATTTTGCACAGATCCTTATGTCGCTTTTTAACTATTAACACTGTTTTAAACTTATCTGAGCGGATGTTTATTTTTAGGGATATTAGGGAAAAATATCTTAAATTTCCAGGACATTTTCTCGGTACTGTTGTTATTTCCGAGATAACCCAAGAAATACAGTTAAAACTTGAATTGCTAACTCTTATGTGCTTGTTCCTCATGAAATTCCACATTAAACTTCAAGCTGTCATTTTTCAATCACTCACTGGATTTCGATACAATTCCTTATGTTTTTTTTAATGGTGGGGGAAGATATAATTCTGAATGGGTTCATCTGTGGAATCATTGACCGGATTCTCCAAATAGCGAAGTTAACCTTCGTTGCTAAACTTCTAACCTACTTGGCTAGTTATTGTGCTCACGATCGGGTGAATGGGTGTATAACCACCTAATGGATTCCGTAGATATGACTAACCATTCAAAATTTAAATTTTCCCATATTTTAAACAGACTCATTGGATGGAATCTATTGAAAAAAGATAGCGTGAAGGTCTATGCAGAATTTCGTGACGACTATTTTCGAAGATCGCCAAAAATGTTATCAGAAAGTGAAGCTGCCTTTGGCGAGGTCAATAGGTACGTGAATAGGTGTTCACCTCGACAACGAATTTGATCAAGTGCTTTGGACGTCGAATCCGTGCTTTTCTAGAACGTTCAATTGTAAAATTTCGTGGCCAAAGTTCATGCAAAATACTTCCTGATAAAAGAAAATTAGTATGATTGAACACCTGTCGTTACGCATCGACAATCATTTTCTAATCTACAGTTTTCATTACTAATACTATTACTATTGTGCTTCGTACAATATATGAGAAAATCATGGGAATATAGAGATGAAAATCATGTCAAAACGTACCGCAATACACTTGCTGAATGAAATATTGCCCAAATGTGTCATACGACATAACAACCTGCTCTTTAACAATGTTCCTATTTATAGTTAGGGAATAGTTTATTTCTAACTTGATTGAATTCATCAATTACAGTTGCATCCCGTGCTGCATCTCGAAAAATATTTTTGGCAACAAAGACTTACGCTCAGCATATTTTATATTACAAGTTCTTTTATTTCTTCAAGTCTATCAACGAAAACAAAAAGTTTTATGAATCCTGAGTTAGCTGCGTGTCTTGCTCAGCTTTCATTGACCCATATCTCTTATGTGGAGGGATTAGTTTTCGACTTGTCGCGAGCATTCGACAATATTGCTCATCAGTTTATATAAGACAAGCTGTATAATCTGGAATTCAGAGGGGTGTTACTGAATTGGATCTGAAGTTATCTCGAATGTAGGGTCGAGTCCGTAAGAGTAGATAACTCATTTTCTAGTGAGTATGACCTTGAGATAGGTGTGCCTCAGGAATCTGTGTTACGACAACTTTTATTTTTGATATTCATTAACGACCTTCAAAGCTTCAAAAAATGGTGTGAGTTGACTAGCATCATAGTGTACATTGAAAAAACTTTTCGCCATCTGGCGAAGATAAGAATACGAAAATTCCTAGGAATCCATATCGATAGACATCTAAATATACACAGATTGTATTGATGCTGTCTGTGAAAAAAAACCTATAAAACCACTGACGTTGAAGTCAGCAGCTTTTGCGCGCATATTCACTTTTGGTGATATCCTTTGGACATGCGCGCAAAAGCTGCTGACCTCACGTCAGTGCTTTTCTAGTTTTTTTCGATAAACTACTGGATTTAAATTCGATCGTATCTGTATTTTGGAAATATTCGAAAAATCAAATTTTTAATGGATATATACACGGAATCATTGGTCGGATTTTACCTATTCAAGAATTCGAGCTTCGTAATTAAGGTACAAACCTACTCTAGAAATATCGAGTTTTTAAGTCGTTCCTTTCGGAAGTTATTGTGTTTACGGTCGGCCGTTTTATTTTTCCAATATTTCCAAAAATACAGATTAGGTCGAATTGAAATCCAGTATTTTCTCGAAAAATGACAGTTCGAAGGTTCATACAGAATATCATGAGGATAATATGGTCAGAAGATCACAGAATATTGAATATTCGAAAAAAAAAATGTATTTCTTTTTCAAATTGTGCTACTGACACGATCATCATGAAATTCCGCCCTTATTGCCCATCAGCATTTCCAAATTAGCCAAGTTTAATTTCGATTGAATTAGTATTTTTTGAGAGACTTCGGAAAGAAAAACGATATCGAGGAGAAAACCACGAAATTTTATATATTTTTTCTCAATATCTCCAGAAACTATGGTCATATCAAAATGAAATTTGGTGCACTGCTGTAAAATATGCTGTTCAAGTTTCCGGAAAAAAATTTTTTTTTGGAAAACATTTTTTTTCAATTTGCTGACAGTGTGATCGCAACAAAATTTTGTCAAAAATTGTGCGTTGTTATGCTTCAACTAACTGTCAAGTTTCAGTTCAATCGGTTGGGGTAGTTTTCGAAATATCAGGAAAATAATTTCAAAATTTCAAATAACCATAACTCGGAAACTATTCGACCTATTTGTCCCATTAACGAATTTAATCAGCGTTTTCCAATGCGTGACCTAATCTGGAAGTTTCAAATCGCTAGCTGGCTTCTTCCGACAGTTATCGTGTCGTCGGCCGGCCGGAGAGAATCGATTTTGACACCGGATTCGTTATCAGTGTGTCCAACCTAGTCGTTTGACACCATTTTCGGGAAAAAAATTCGAAAATTACAGACATTTGGGCGAAACGATAGCACGTTGTTGCTCAGAACATGCGCGCAAAAACTTCTAATTATGCTTCGAGGAGGATCAAAAACTCACTTCCCTTGAGATCTTTTATTGCGGTCTATAATAAATTGTTTTACAGTAACTACGCGTCTAACATACTCCTAAAATTGGCTGAGTTTTGTTAATCCAGAAACGGTTCAAGCATTCGCTTGCACAAGCTTTCAGTTTCGGCCTTTTCTGTCTTTTTTGACATGTCCTATGCATAATTTCATGTCTGGAAGAATTATCATCAGAATTATTGTAAAGTAATGATAATTATTATTATTATTATCATTCCTACTATTATATTAATGAACTTGTTTCAAAAACACCCGAAAGTTCAAGTTGAATTGATTGTACATACTCAATCTTTTGTCAACAAATTTCAGATTTTTTTTCACTGAGGGCGTTGTTGACCGTGAACCATTATATGCATCCCAGTCATGAACAATGTTTAGCGCCCTTATTGTGTAGTATAAAATGGGCTCTAAATAAACCACTTACCTTACCAACCTACATCAATATTTTACATCCCAAAGTGTAGTATTTTCATTTTCATTGATTATTCTTATCTGCATCATCACAAAATATAGTTTAGTTGAAAACATCAATACCTCGACTCTACAATGACAACTACATAACATAGAATATTTCTCGATTTGCATAGAATGAATGAGTGCCAGCTGAGCGAGTGGCTGAGTGTCGCTGCTTCATTCAGTCAAATTCTAATTGGGAGCTAGGTTCCGGGATAGCGGCAATTTCATTTTCGCTTTATTCAGTTCTATTGTCTTTAGAATGTATTACAAGTTTCCATGAAAGCTGAAACAAAAACATATTCTTTCAATGCTGCTTTTCACCACTTCCCAGAAATGTTCAGCAGTGCTCTAATGAATTTGTACTGAAATTCCCAGAAATACCTATTATGGAAATATCCATTAGGCACGAAAAAATTTCAAATTCAGTTTCGTTGTTGTATGCCTGGTTGGATGAAAATTTTTTCTATTTATTTCATGAGGAAAAATCGAAAAGTTGTGAAAAAAATATATGTATGAATTTTCAGAATGTTCCATACGAATCCCACCAAATTAAACAATTAGGTATTTCGAAGATGACAAATGGCCACTGATACCAATATCACAAATATATTTCCTGCCTTAGCGAACAGAATGAATTTCCAATTTTCGTTCAGCATAGAACTCTATCCAGCAATAAAAAATCGAAAAAAAATTGCAAAAGATATTTGTTGTGAAAAAATTTTCTTGCTTCAACGATTCATCAGATTTCAATTAAATTTGGCACAGACTTTGAAGTCAATATTGAACAACAAGGTTACATTTTTTTCAGTTCGGTGTGATAAATTTTTTCGAGGTATTAAAAAAATTTAAGCTAAATTGGGTAGATATTTAAAATATTGAATTACTTTTTAGGTTTTTATAGGTTTTCACTCCCAATATCTGAAACATAACTATTAAAACCAGTTTTTTTCTCATGAAAAACGCCCTTGTGGATTGCAGTATAAACTATTTGTCAAGGGCAGTTTCTTGCAGAAAAGATTGCCTAATGAACAATACAGGAACAATAAAGAAAACGAACTGTGACGTTTCAGAGTACAACTCTGACTCTTTCATCAGACAAAATAGAAAATTCAAGAATTATTTTCTTTAGATTTGAGACTTTTGTCACAATATATAATTATAAATAATTCTTGAAATTTTCTATTTTTTCTGATGAAAGAGTCAGATTTGTACTCTGAAACGTCACAGTTCGTTTTCTTTATCGTTCGTATCGTTCCTGTATTGTTCATTAGGCAATCTTTTCTGCAAGAAACTGCCCTTGACAAATAGTTGATACTGCAATCCGCAAGGGGGTTTTTCATTAAAAAAGCAATTTTTATTTAATTTTTAACAGTTCTGTTTCAGATATTGGGAATGAAAATCCATAAAAAAACTAAAAAATAATGCAAAATTCTCCCAAAATAAGGTTCAATCGATACTTAAAATATTGAAGTTATTCCCTCGATATCTCAAGAACTGACGCGATCAGATTCAAGCTTTGAATTAAGTTGTAGAATACCGACGTGCAACTTTATGCAGTATCATCGGCATCGTAAAAGTAGAAAATTCTAAGAATGCTTTATGAACATTTTTCAAATTTGTACAAAAAAAACTTAATGAGTTTGGAATTGCAGATTTTCATCCAGCAATCTCTAGTCCTTATTTCCGATTGAAATTCTGAATATATCGATTGAAGGATATTTTTCCAGAACCTCATTCACAATATCTGAGAACAAACTATGAAAAAAAAATAAAATAAAAATTTTTATTTATAGAAAACGGATTCAAACTATTCGTGAAAGGCAGTTTGTAGAAAAATGTTGCTCAGAGTCTATATATCATCAGACAAAGAGGACAAAATAAAACTTGAACGGAATTATTGAAAGAAAATAATTCTGCAAATTTTCTCTTGTGTGATGAATGAGATTTACGAAAAATTATAAATTTTGAAACGTCGCAGTTTCCTTCTTTGATAGTTTGCATTATTCTGATATTGTTCCTTAGGCAACATTTATTCTAGTAACTGCCCTTCACAAATATTTTGAATCCATCAAAAAGGGGCGGTTTTTATGGATGATAATTCTTTTTAAAAGTTCTTTTGCAGATATTGAGAGTGAAAATCTGAAAAATTATGAAATTCTAAACCCCTCTCAAATAATGATACTGCTCTTTTCCTGAAATTATGTATTTCCCCTTTCGTAGTGTCAAAAGCCGTTTCGTCATAAACACCCCCCCATCCTGACCTATTGACGGTCTAGACAATATTAATTCCACCTGTTAACTCTCTCGCAGAGCTATATTCACCCACCTTACCACGCCAGCAAACGCACACTATTATTCCAAAGTGTGACAAAACATCAACCCCCGCACATTTGGCGCATGCGTAAACGAAGCAACCCTCCAGACTATCTACAGAAATTTCGAACTGTTCAAGTTCGAAAACGTGCAACGTGATAGAACCAAATCGCACGGTCAGACAAGAGTCAGTTTCTCGTCTGACTTCCATACGAGCGTACGCGTACGAAATTTCGACGTGAGCCCAAAGATTCATACGTTGAGTGGAAATACGTAGAATTTTTGTCGCACAAGTTGAGTTACATCGTTTAAAATAGTGTTTTTTTTTTTTCGAGGAATTATCGGACATTACTAGGAGATTTTATTTCGCTTTGAGGTGTGTATGAGAGTAAAATAAATTTTTTGTGTGTTGATTTAGTTTGATTCTCATTGAGATGCATCTGGATGATCTTTTTATATTCAGGATTCTGGTTTTGGGTAGGGAGTAGTTAGTTCAAAATAGGCAGTGATACACGATTTATTCTCTTGTAGTTTTTGTTAATCAACGAGTGTGGTGAAGCACGTACAGTAGCCAGTTTGGTTTTTTGAAAAACCGAGGAAAAAATATCGCAAAATTTTGATTAGATTTCATTTAGAATGGACGGAAAAAAATCACTATATTAATAGTCTAGTGTTTATAATTATTCAAATCAATTTCAGTGAGACTTATATTGAACTGTTCAGCCATCTACCCTTGTATTTTCAGATATAAAATTTAGCAAAAAAGGTGTACTAAACCATAAAAATGCCATTCATATAACGTTAAAATGCTAGATAATACGGAACGAATTCTGGAATTCAAAACAGCACCAGATTTCTGCGAGACCTCAAATTCTTTGCATTTCGGGTTGTTTTATGCCAGTGCTATGTGATTCTTCAGGTGTTCTCTGGATTAGCACGGCGCCATCCAGAGTTTTTTTGAATAGGCCTACCTGCTGCTATGGGAACATTCAGGGTGCATTCATGCCGGAAAGAGCTTTTCGATTCTTCTTTGACCGAAGTTCAGTTTCTTTGTTAGTACAGGTATAACAAGGAAACAAAAATCTTCATTGTGAAGACGCATTCACAAGGAAGATTTGCGATGTGAATGCCCTTTGAAAAAGCGTATTTATACATATATTTAGATTATATGCTATGTTATGTTGGATGTTTTATTATATTATTGAGCTGATAAAACCAGCAGCACCCATCTCCGAAACTTAGGAGCAAGATATTTGAAAGAAACACTTATCTGTAGCAAATCCATTTATATGAATGGATTATACTATACAGGGTGTGCAAAACTGGTGATGGCTGAAGTTTTCAGCGCAAAAGAATCAGGAAAACGAATGGCATATTGCGGTCTGCGTTTATCTGCCTTCTAGATAATTAGGTCGTGTATTTTCTGATGGAAACAATAGTTAATGAGAGAGAATTGTCATAGTTTTTCTTTCTCAAAAATATATAGGGTGAGTCTTAAAGGTGTACATCAATTTTTACCATAGATTCCTCTCATCAAATGAAACACTCTTTTCATTTATCATTTTTCCAGATTCGGCTCCAACAAAAAGATACAGGCTGTTTAAATTTCCAGAAAAAATAAGTTTTTCTTTTGTAGCTTTGATATGGAAGTTTTCTATAACTGTGACACATAATCTTTAGTAATCGCTTCCATCCTCTACATCAAAAATTTCCGAATTATAGACTTGCCGGTTCATAAAACCATACGAAATTAGCATTAAGCATGCAGATAAAGTTTATCGTATGCCATCATAACAATCCTCAATCATTTCAAAATTTTGGATTATTCTTTATAATTTATCCTTCAACGCACCGTTTCGCAGATATTCAACGTTGAATATTAAAAAATCGGATGAAAATTCACTAACTTTCATTATACTTATGGATCCGCCCCTGATCTAAATAAGCAAGTATATTAAGCTGAGTTCACGTTTATCCGGACCATGTATGGATGTATGTCTACACAGAAATATTCGTCTATTTCGCATAAACCTAATACTGGGTATATGCATAGATATAACATTAAGTTATAATTTCTATGGGCATATGCTATTTCGTGACCACACCACAGACATAGTCCCTGTCTATGGAATAGACTTTCCATAATCATAACATTCTAGAGAATGTTAGTTGATTTATTTCAAACAATTCATTTATAAATTTGGTGAACAAGTATAATTATGGATTTTTCGATATGAGAATGGGCGAGGATGGAATTGTGTAAAATCTTACAGTGGAATGAAATTGGATATTGCATGAACATCAAGTTGAAGATCAGTGTTTCAAGTTCAGTGTACTGAAATATTTTCCCTGTGAGAATATCGCAAAAAAAAAACAAATTGTAAGAATTAAGTGAGTAGTTCTCCAAAAGAGATCACCGTAAGGGATATCTGTGGTGCAGGAGTGTATCAGCACATTGAGAAATATTTGAATGCTTATAACTTCCTACCTGATCCAAATATGGAAAAATGGCAAATGAAAAAAGTGTTTTATTCGATGAGAGGAATCTATGATTAAAATTAATGTACAACTTAAAGACTCACCCTGTAAAATATGTCATATTATTTTCAGTTTTTTACATGCTGAGCTATTATTAGTAGTGAAAAACTATTGTGTTCGCGATTAAAGCACTTTATGTTATGAAAATTTAAAAGAAACAGCTTTATGTAATAGCTTGTCAAGGGCTAGTAAATTTAAACCAAAACAAGATGGAGGAATAAAATTGTCGGCCTTTTTTATCGAAAAAACAATTACCACACTGTGCCATTATTTTTTCTTTATCTCTGAGGAATAAAATAATGTTGCTCAGGTATCACCAATTTCACGGACTCTGTAGATGTAATAATATTAAAATCACGAAAGTCATTTATCAGGGAGAACATTTATAACCATCGAGTTTGTCACTAGAACTGAGCCGGGTCTTCAATTGTGAAATTTTATCAAGGTCAAAATAATTCGACTAGGGGTTGTCAATTTTTACATATTTTAAAAAGGACTCTGTGGTTTGGTTCAGTTAAATACATGATTACTACGCCTTTTTCTGCAGAACGGACAATGCCGCGTAGTTATCTGACAGGAAAATGTAAGTAACCTTACATTTTGAATTATACAGAGTTTAATGTATCATAACAAATGACTGTATGGATGTCAATGAAGTATACATTATCAGAAAAATATTTTATTACAGTGACACTCATTTTGCGCTATTTGGTCCATTATTTGTACATTTACTGTTCAAAATGCGTAAATACGGACGTTTGAACGAAGTGGTTGCTAGCTGGTACAATCCCACAAAAAAGGTATAATAATAAATTAATAAGACCGATCGAGTGAATGAAATATGAAACGGAAGAGAAGCGAAATTAAGGACAACGCCATTGGAGTCGACTGACGGGATTTGTTGCCTTCGGGGCTGGTTCCATTTTGAACGAATCTGCATGATTATCGTTTTCTATGTAGCCATCAGTCGAAATGAGGGAAACCACTTCGTATTGTGCCGTCATCTGATAACGAAATGAAATATGCCCCGAAGGCATGCGAAAATATTGTACTTTACTGAACGGCATCTGTGCCAATCATCTAAGTCAGCTATGTCGCAGTAGTTGCGGAGTAGCCGCTTCAGAGATATCAATCTCAACAGGTGATCACATAGAATAGAATAATATGGTGATAGTGATTGATCATGGTGACGAATTGTCGCCTGTGACCGAATTCACATTCGGAAATTTCCGCAGATAGGGGATATGTTGAAAGCATTTGCAAATATTCATGAATAGACGACTTCGGCCCAAGTTGCCAACCCACAATTTTCTTCACAAATTTACTAATACTGGGGAACGGGAATTCCAAGACAAATTCGACATGATAAGGTTCGCGTTATTTATAAATATCCGTAAAAGATAATTCCTTCCAAACATTGATTTTTGTTAGGTTGAAATTTAAGTTGGGATTCCTGATTTCACGTTAATAGTGTCAAGTTTATAAATGATATGTTCCGCAAATCAACTTGGATATTTCGGTTGCCAGTTCTGTAAATAAGAAATATTCGGTTGGTTCCTGAAAAACAGTTAATTACGGAATTTGATTGATGAAAAAGCCATCTTTCTGTCACCAGAACATAGAACATATTAAGTCTATACACCAGAACGACAATCGATATTTTATGGTAACTAATCCATAGCATAGAACAATCTTTATTTACTTTATGATCCATAGACCATATCTAGTAATTTTTCCATTGTTGATTGTTGTCTCTTCTATGTTCTATGAATCATAAAGTAAATATAGATTGTTCTATGCTATGGATATGCTACCATAGAACATTGACTGTCGTTCTGGTGACAGAAAGAACGTTTTTTCATCAATCGAATTCCGTAATTAATCTTTTTTCAGGAACCAACCGAATATTTCATATTTACGAAATGGAAAACCGACAACCGAAATATCCAAGTTGATTTGCCGAATATATCCTATATAAATTTGACACTATTAACATGAAATCATGAACCCCAACTTAAATTTCAGCCAATCAGAGATGATCTTAACAAAACCCTATATTTGGAAGGAATTATCTTGTTTCAGAGTCGAGGCATCTTTTACGAATATTTATAGGTAACGCGAACCTTATTTTATTATTATATATTTGTCCTGAAATTCCCGTCGAAGTCGTCTATTGGAATCCAGTTCCGATTTCGAAGGAGTCTGATTATGAGTTCGAAAATTGTTCTTATCATTCAAAAAAAATTTACAAATGACTATTCTCTTGGAAATTTTTGAGTTTGGTACTGAGTTCTATCAAACTGCGTATTAGTCGGTGTGATTTTTTTTTGAAATCGTACAGGATACTCATGTAATGTTTTTTTGTAACGAGAAAATGAATATTGATTTTCTGAGAGTGACATTTTAGAATATAATGTGAAATTAGCCATATGACTAGTGTGAAAACTGACACCTCGATGTCCAACTTCTGGAATAGCCAGAGACAATTTCTTTCCCTACGTGAACAACACTACTCTGGAGCAGAGATTCTAGGTTCTTTTCCTGTGCAAAGTATCACCCTTGGCCTAGGTGAATAAAATTCACCTGATAAAGAGTGGGTTCAATTATTTCAGCTTTAGGTATTTGGGAATTTTACAATGAGTCTATTATGTGTTTGACAAATCAACGAAAACAATGTATATTTCTGACACACCTCATATTTACAATCAATTTCTAGGATTCTAGGATTTTCGTAGTTCTGCGTGATGAGTACATAAAAACAAATAATCTGAAAAAGCACTGATGTGAAGTCAGCAGCTTTTACGCGTTTGTTCACATTGCGGAATGGTGACTGAACCCTTGCATGTGAGCATTGAGCTCTAGGTCAGGATATATTTAGAGGCTTTCTTAAAATGGTGGAAGTAATTAATCCATTCCAATGATTTATTGTATTACCTCATGAAAAGCTATGGTCCTGTACCAAGTTTCACGATAATTTTGAAGGAAATGCAGAGCAAATTATGAGCAATAAGCTCAGAGACTGAAGCTCTCTCTGGATGCATTAAGGACTTAATTTTATTCGAAAACTGTTATAAGTTCTGGAAGCAACAATCCTTCAATTATTCATCCGTCTGAATATTGTAATAAATTCTCAATCTGATCTATTGGATGATCCTCTACAGTTTTGCCGATACAAGATGCATAAGATCCCACGCATATTTCTTTCTCGCTAATTCTACGATTTCGACGTTATGTTAGTTTTTACTACTTGTGCTTGTTGAATGAAATTCTATATTAATATTCGTGGGGCTTCTAGACGGTCGTCTTATGAGTTCTCTCAAGTACGAAAAAATTAAATGAGAACTAAAATTGAAATGGAGCTCTGTCGGGTTGGATATTGCGAGGAGTTGACGTACCCAACATCATACGAATGGAGCAAACTTTTCAGTTACTGTCTCAGATTTCGCAATGAGGTTCAGTATACCAAATTACGACAAATGAAATGTTTTCTACATTGAGCTTTCAACTGACTCTGAAACATAACCTTCAGTAGTCATTTGAAAAGATTTTAGAAAATTACTACCTTTGGCCCACGCGTGAGCCTTCAGTTTTGAACCAATAACAATGTTTCAAATGCATTGGATTTGTGTTCTTGTGAACATTGGCAAATAAAATGTCGATATACAGGGGGTTTCACCATGAACTGCACAATCATATATAGCCGAGTAGATGATATTGGGAAAGAGATTCTTGCCCTATGGCGTATACCCCGTTTTCGAAGCATAAGGGAGATACAGGGTGTTCAATGTCAACTCAGATCCAATATTCCGATTTCTATAGTAAGTTATGCGTGACCTTCGATTTTGGTCGAATTTTAGTATATTTTGTTGGTCAATTTAATTGTGATTTAGAATTGTAGAAAAAAATTCAAAATGGCGGATAACCTGCAAGTTGGAATATTCATTTCAGATTGCCAAATTGGATAGGATCATTTCAATGTACTCGATTTTCTTAAAACTCGCGTGAAAACATTTTTCAAACTCAACTTTTTTTTCATGTCTACAGTGAGAAAAAATTTCGTCCGAAATTGTTGAAATCTTTCGAGGTTGAACTTATCTTTATTCTGAACACTGGTGTGAAAACAGAATAAAAAAATATCCATTGGTTTTCATTTTATACCCAAAGATTCTACTCGGAGTACTTGGGTGAATAAGTTTTATTTATAAAATTGGTGGCGTTACGGAGGCCAAAATTGTGGGTCCTAGAAATGACCTGAATAGAAATATGAATTTATTTAAAAAAAAAAATGTATAAAAAACTTTGGTGGGAATCGAACTCTCTCCACATTCGGACATAAGAGTCAAATTCTATGAACTACCGTTGCTTGGTAACGGAAATAACGGCCAACCGTAAACACAATCACTTCCGGAAGAAACAACTTAGAAACTCGATATTTGTAGAGAAGATTTGGGGCTCATTTACGAAGGTCGAATTCGTGAATGGGTAAAACCCGCCTAATGATTCCGTAGATATACCTATTCAAAATTTTATTCTCTCAATATTTTCAAAAATACAGATTAGATCGAATTGAAATCCGATAGTTTATCGAAAACACCTAGGAAAGCAGCTTTTGCACGCATGTTCAAATTCGTTGCCAAGGCGGTCATCCCCGGTGAACATACTCGCAAAAGCTGCTGCCTCCACGGCAGTGCTTTTCTAGGTTTTTTTTCATACAAAACGTATGAACCGCATAGTCAGCAAGAGATTTGTATCGTCCGACCGAAAAAATATCTTAAAAAAAGATTTAAAAGAACTCTTCGTTTTAGGAGCCGTTGAATTCAATCCTAGAACATCAACTAGTATTTAAGAAGAATTTGCCTTACTTATGTGCTTGAACGAAGAGACTGACTCTTCATACACCTCATTTGATGAATTTATTCATTCTTTGTTATTTTAAATGAAGTTCCAATTTTTATGGATTTTAAGAAGACTTTAAACCATTAACTGTTTGAATCGAACTTCCAAGCATCAATGTTTGTATTATTTTATTTCCACCAATGCACAGTCCTATAAGCCTACTTATTGAAGAGGAAAAATATGAAAATATAATATCTCTAGCATGATTCTCAACAGAAGAAAAGTTACAGCAATATTTCTGAAATTAGTATTTTCCAAAAACACCCGGTAATTATGTAACGATGATAGCTATGGAGTTCCGGCTTTCGCCAATGAGTTCCCCATGAAATTTGGCCCCCAGACACCGACATCAGTTTTTGTCTATCTAGTACAGAAATAGGAGTTTCCCTTCAAAAGTGTCCAATTTGGCGTATCTTGTACACGCAAGAGACCTATTGTCACAGATAATTGTGCTAAACCTGCCCTGCCACGAAACAACGTGAAATTCGCGGACACGACCGTACTCATAGAATGGAATGATGAAACAGCCCGTTGTTACATAAAAGAAGCCGGGTCGGCCCCTAGTGGAAAGGGAACCACTGGGGCATTGGAACGACCTGGTCCCGCTACAATGTAGAGTGAATCATCGTCCTTTTCGTGAATCAAAAACGATTTCGCAACACTTTCGATTGAAATTTGTTGTAGGTTCTTGAACTGCTTCCGAAATAGACTCAGTGGTATTGGAAGTATTTTAATTAAACACAGGGTACCTAAATACTCTCTTATCTACATATACGTTCAGCGCCCAACACACGTTTCGGAAGCCATGTTCACTTTATCAAGAAAAATTTGTTTGAATGTGGAAAACATTATTTTCGAAGCGTGTGTTAGATTCTGAGAGTCTACTTGGGTAGGGGAGTATTAACCAAGCGATTTGAATGAGAAATCTGTATCCTTCTTGCCATGGTTAAGCCAACGTACTATAACCAGATTCCATAACATCCAACTGGAGACTTCTCTTTCTAAACTAGGAATAATTGTAGCAACCTTCTTAGTCTTGTTTGATATGATTCTAACTCACGAAGGAAGCCAAACTGAAATCGAGACAGAGCTGTTATCAGAAACTGCTTCAACAATTGGTCTCTTTCGGCAAATAATGGATAATAAACGGTCGGATCCAAAAACAATAGCTTTCTGCGCGCATGCTTTGTCCAAATGTCTTTAATTTTCTAATTTTGAGCCGAAAATAGTCTCAAATGACTGGATTGGATTCGCTGATGACGAATCCAGTGTCAAAATCGATTCTGTCCATTCGCCCGGCCGTGAACACGATAACTGTCGCAAGCTAGCGACTTTGATACTTGTAGGATAGTCCGCGCATCGGAATGTCGCGGTTAAGTTCGTTAGTGGGCCAAATCGGCCAAATGATTCCGAAATTAAAGCGATTGGATTGAAACTTGGCAGTTAGTTGAAGCATATCGATGCGCAACTTTGAGCAAAATTTCGTTGAGATCGAGTGGTTACTCGATAAAAAAAATTTTCTTCAACAGATTTTTTTACAGAAACTTGATCATATTCGAAACAAACCTTCAGCTTCATATTTCACACCAGTGTACCAAATTTCAATTCGATACGGCTATAAGTTTTGGCGATATTGAAAAAATATGTAAAATTTCCTGGTTTTCTTCTCGATACTGTTGAATTTTTCGGTATAACTCAAGAATTACTGGATCAATCAGGATGAAACTTGCAGCTAGTTTGAAGATGCTGAAGTACAACCTTGTTCCAAATTTCGTGATGATCGTATCATTAGAACAATTTGAAAAAAAATTTCAAATTTTCTTTCGAATATTCGATATTCTGTGATCTTCTTATCAAATTATCCTCCTTAAATTCTGTATGAACCTTCAAGCTGTCATTTTTCGACGAAGTACTGGACTTCAATTCGATCTAATCTGTATTTTTGAAAATATTGAGAAAATAAAATTTTGAATGGGTCTCTGCGGAATCATTGGGTGGATTTTACTCATTCACGAATTCGGCCTTCGTAATTGAGGTCCAAGCCTAACGGCCGACCGTCAACACAATAATTTCCGGAAGGAACAACTTTAAAACTCAATATCTGTAGAGAAGGTTTGGGGCTTAATTATGAAGGTCGATTTCTTGAATGGGTAAGATTCGCCTAATGATTCCGTAGATAAACCCATTCGAAATTTTATTTTCTCAATATATCCAAAAATATAGATCATATCGAATTGAAATCCAGTACTTTATCGAGAAAAACGTATGTTCAAATTCGTTGCCAATACGGTCATATGCATTGAACATGCGCGCAAAAGCTGCTGCCTTCACGGCAGTGCTTTCCTAGGTTTTTTTGGTTCCAAGTTCAGAACTGTTCGGAACGGTTCGATTATGCGTGATTGCAATTTTGTGTTCTGGTTCATTTCAGAACTGGGTCACGATTTCACTAATCCTGTTTTGGCTATTTTCAGAATCGATTCCGAACTGATTTAGAACTGTGAAAGGAGTTCGGACGTTAGAATCCGAACTGCTTTGGAATCGGGTAGTTCACGTACAAGCGTAGAGAGGCTGTCAACGATTTAAATGATTAAACTGACCTTTTCGGCGTCGTGTGTTGATTTGGCTTTTGATTGTTGTATGAGGAAGCGGTTATCTGTTAAATTTAAACTTTTGTTTATTGGAGATAATTCCTTCGCTACGATCTTCCATAATAATCTAAAGGATTTTGCTTCCATTGTTCACACCCTGGATGTATACCTACTTCTTAAATGAATCTCCTATCATTATTGAATTTTTACTCCAGAATGCACATATTTGAGATACGTTCAGCATTAAATTCATTATTATATGAATCAATCATTTTTTCTTGTAAATACTTACATACCATATGTGTACTTAATTGTTCAATAAACTGCCTGACAATGTTAAGAGATGTAATTATGTAAGAACTTTCAAGAACTTGATAAGGAAAATGCTGGTTCGATTGGAACCGTATATTCTCGATGAATATTTTGATTCCAAAGGTCTGTATTTTCAAGATATATTCAGACTTTATTCAGACGTCATTTCACTTCTTATATTTAACAACTTTGTAAGATCTGAAATGAAGAAGATTTATCTATCTACCTACTTTCGGATTGTTGGTTTATTCTGTAATATAATTGAATGAAAAAAAATTAGAAAAAATTATTTGAAAAAAAAAATTAGTGGATGCAATATGTATACCAAAAATAGATGAATAACATCTCAATCTCCGACAGGAACTTTATAATATTCATTTATTATACCACAGACAATGAAATGAGAATAACATTCCCCTTTTCTCCGAACACAAACGAAAGATTTTCTACCCTCACGATTCGTGTTCTGGAATAATAATAATATATATAATATAATAACTTGTGGAACAATTAATTTTGGTACTACTGTGAAGCAAATTTGGAGCTCAACAACCAAGAGCAAGTTCGTGAATTGATATAAAAATCCACACAATGCTCCTACTGATATTCACACATCCAAAATTTTATTATCCCAATATTCATGAAAATGTGACCCGACCGAATTGGAATCTAGAACTGGATAAAAAATGAGGCTGTAGAGGATCAAACAAAATTTCGTAAGAATTATGTCTACAGAATCATCAGTCGAATGTAATTTCTTGAGGAAAAGCTTTTGAACTGTATCAGAAAAATGCAATCGATTAATGAATGTTACTGTTACGTTTCAAAGTTTATATCAGACTTCGGAATAATTTTCTTGCAAGAATTTTGTATCATTTTGTAGGTTTTTTTTTGGTTTTCACTCCCAATATCTAAAACAGAATTATTAAAAATTCAATGAAACTGTTTTTATGGAAAAATAGATTATGCCTAATGAAAAATACCGGAACAATAAAAACCTACAAAATAATGCAAAATCTTCCCGAAACATGCTTTAATCTATAAACAATGCTGTATTTTGAGAAATGGAATTATGGGCAAAATTATTTTCTACATTTACCCAAATACAGATCATCGAGAACAAAAACAAACAAACCCTCTCGAACAGCCCAATGTATTAAATATTATTCCCGAGCTACATGGCCTGACAGAAAAGATCAAAAAAATTGGTGCTCAAATAAATATATAAATAAACACATTTCAAAAGGAAAAATGATTTGAGTTATATGCTTACCAAATCCAAACTATGTGACAAAAAACAAAATTGTTTTTATAATGTTTCCTTCGAGTGAAGACATTTTTACGGAAGAAATATGATATAATATTGATATTGGAAAACGAAAACAGCCTAAAGAGTAGAGACCTAAAAAGATTTCAAATAGCGAATCATGTATGATTGGAAATCACATGATTGGTTGGAATAATACACAGATACTGATGACGGAACCAGATAATCTGAAAAGGAAAGTTAAATACACTGAAACTTTACAGTACCCTTCATAAATCGTTTGCATTGTTGTGCGATTATATTCATCCGGCAACATTTTTTCGAAATATTGTCCTTGATAACTAACCTTAACCTCGTAATCCACAAACGCGATTTCTATTAATAATAATTTCATTTAATGTCGAAAAGTTGATTTTTAGATAATGGGGGTTAAAATGAAAAAAAAATTAATAAAATAATATGTTCAAGTAAGTATCAGTCGATTAGTGGGATTTCTCTTTCATTCGTTTGAGCCATAATAGCATATTATGCAAATTGTTCGAATCATATTGTAACTGATATTGGGATGATATCACTATTATTTCTGCACTGAATTTCAATCAAGTCAATTATGCGCCATATAAAAAGCAGCTCTTTCAATTAACTATATTCATTCCATAGGTTTCTGCAATCTTCCCAACCCTACTTTTGATCAAGCCTGAGTAGATACTGGTTTAATTAGCTCCACTTTCTAATGAATTATCGGAAGCACTGATCGTTCTGCTATTACTAATAAATTGTTTCGAATCTGTGGAACAGAACATGGAGGCAGAATGATAATTACGAATAGAGGACTTCGGTCCAAGTTGCCAACCCACAAATTTCGTTCAAATTTACTATCACTGGAGGAAAGGGAATTTCTGAACAAATTCTGCATGCTAAATTTCGCGCTATTTATAAATAACCTCAAACTGTGCCTCGGCTCCTTGAACGAGGTAATTTCTTTAAAATATAGGTTTCTGTCAAGATCATCTCCGATTGGCTGAAATTTAAGTTGGGTTTCCTTATTCCATGTCAATAGTGTCAAGTTTATATAGGATATGTTCCGCAAATCAACTTGGTTATTTCGGATGCCGGTTTCTGTTCTGTAAATATGAAATATTCGGTTGGTTAATTACGGAATTTGATTGATGAAAAAGCAATCTTTCTGTCGCCAGAACGTCCGTCAATGTTCTATGGTAACATATCCATGGCATAGAACCATAATGTAAGTAAAACATGGTGGGCACATAGGCTCATCTGTGATCGTACGTACAAATGATGACGTATGAAACTACATGCGAATTCGAAGCACAGAAAATATGTTTCCTTGTATTTGAATCTTGCTGACGTCACTTTACTTTGCAGATGAGCACACCTTGTTATTTACATCATGCCTAGAACAATCAATATTTACCTTATGATCCATAGACCATTCTTAGTAATTTTTTCATAGTTGATTGTTGCCTCGTCTATGTTTTTTGGGTCATAAAGTAAATGAAGATGTTCTATGCTATGGATATGTTACCATAGAACATTGACTGTAGTTCTGGTGACCGAAAAATCGCTTCTTCATCAATCAAATTCCGAAAATAACCTTTTTTTAGAAACCAACCGAATATTTCATATTTACGGAACGGAAAACTGGTGACTGAAATAACCAAGTTGATATTCGGAACATATCCTATATAAAAATGACACTATTGACATGAAATCAGGAAAATTGATCTTAACAAAAAATATTTGGTAGAAATTATCTTTTTGAGGGACCGAGGCACCTTTTACGGATATTTTTGAATAACGCGAACCCCATCATGTCGAATGTATTCTGAAATTCCCCTTCCTCAGTGATAGAAAATTTGGACGAAATTTGTGGGTTGGCAACTTGGACCGAAGTCATCCATTGGGTTCTGTGAATACTTCTGTTGAAATTGAACCTTCATTTATTGGATATTAGGTAACCGATTATTATCATTTTGATATTTCAATGTTCTCTCGTTAGATAATTAATTGAAGAACCATTATATCTAATCAGCGAAATGTTATTTACATCCAGAAAGAGTACTTGCTTGTGACAAGCTGTTCAAAGCAATTCGAACTACAGGAATTAACTGTGCCAGATTCTGTCGATGTTGACTAAGACAGTCTCCTTTCAATCATAACACACACACACACACACACATCGTCCGTGTTCTCATTTCATAAAATTTGCTTTGAGGAATTGATTCAATAATACAAAAGATTTAATGGGTATAAACCAGAAACCGTTGATGAGATTGTGCCCCACAACAAACTCTACGGAGATGTTGAGTTACGGTCCTGCACATGGCCGATAAATGCACATCACCTTAGTAATTATTGTCATCACTTTGTTCACACACCAGATAGGATACTGAAAGCTGTGCGTTATTTCATTTTAAAATGGAACATTTACTGAATATTCTACTCCAGAGTTCCCCTTTGAACACCTCATACATATTCAAGGATCCTCTGAAAATTGAACGCTATTTCGGAATAGCGTTGAACTATTTTATGTATATGGTTAATTCCACGATAACTATACATACCTACTTGTTGTTCACTTCTGCATCCGATGATAGTAAGTTGTAAAGCTCCACTTATATATAATAGGGTTTATCAACTGCCGACCTGTATGGAACTTCAGCTTCAGGTTAAATATTCTCGTATGCATAAATAAAAGTACATTCCTACTAATCAGAGGGTAATAATGACTTTCTTCTGCGAATACTTGACATAATATCATCTCATGAGAGTTCATATAATATGCAATCGGCTCGAAATACAAAAACTGTAGAATGTTTTGAATGAGAATGTTATGCATTATATCTAGTATAGTTCAGTACAGAGGTTGCTAACATCATTCACTAGCTTTCACAGTGTTGCTATGGTGATAATCACTGGGAATTCCGTTTGCTGCGAACTTAATTCGAACTGTCTTCATTGATCCCTCGTAATATTAAGGGGGGTACCAAGTAGAGATACTCAAATAGAGTTAGTAGCTTTGGCGACAGCAGGTATTGCTTCTTGGTTCTTAATGAAGATTGCTTCTGGTCATCAGGTGAGGAATCTGCATAAGTGAGTCAATACAGAAATCCTTCAATAAGTGCTTCTTATCAACTTTGTGCAGTCTGCATAGATTGGTCTATACAAAACTTGGCTTGGCAAGTTTGGCTGTTTCAGTGATTCTTGGTTGTAACAGTGGGTAAACGATATTGCTTTGTATTGAGGAATCTTGCTTGGTGTCACGTTCTTGCTCTGTGTTTTCCTTCAGGAATGCTACATCTTGTCATCGTTTTTCGGCCAATGCGTTCTATAGTCAGGTGTACCCAAGGGTGTACCTGAGGGTCTCTTCACCTATTGGCGGGCATCAGCCACGAGAATTGGATGCGCTGCTAAGAATTAGCTATCAGCGTTGAACCGAACAATGCAGTCTAGCCACTGGATCTGTCTAGGAGGTTATTCATCTGGTTTATGTCTGGAGGTATCAGATGCTTATGATCAGTAAATATGGCATATCGGTCTTCCACCATGTATCTGTAGTGCCATGGCTGAAGAGCTGTATGTAAACATCGGCACATATATATATAAAAATAGTAATCACTAGGATTTTGTTGACTACACCTGTTAGTGAACTTTTACCACAACGTGTATTAGTAGGTCAGTGAATTTTACTTTAGGCTGAACGAAAATTCACCTGGCTGCGTTTAGTGTTATCTAGTATTATTTCCGTTATTTTGAACCCTAAGGTGATCAGTACACAACTGGTGTAGCTAAACCAGAATTTGAGTTGAAAAAAATAACTGTGGAAGTTTTTTGACTCTAAGAACAAAATATGAAGTTTCATGTTCTGTGACCAAGAAAGTGAAATATTAATGTTAAATTGTTTTTCAATAACGATAGTATTGAGCTCCCAAAGCTCATCGGAAGCCTTTTTTTTAGTACAGTTAAACGTGTCTCTTGGATTTCCATCAGGAATGTATCAACAGAAAATAGGTATTTTATACTCCTAGGAAAGGAGTATTTACTATTTCGAATAACCTTACATTCACCTCTTGATTCATCGATGATGGTTTAATGTAGTATTATGACATAAAATTCTTCATCATAATTTTGAAGCCCTCTCATATAACGAGCACAGACGATTGCACTTCTCCGCTTCTCTTCATGTTATTCCATCAAAATTATACATTCTGAAAAGTTTTTCCGCCGAAAACGTTGCTTGCAATCCGCTGATAGCTCGATAGTTTCAACATATGGTGCTGTTTTTGAACATTGTAGGAGAGCAAATGAGGATGAAAAACTCTAATTATGCACCTTTTTATTGTGAAAACGTTCCCTATGTAATAGCATCGAGTAGGGAAATATTATGCTGCTCTACTCCTTTTTGAAAAATAATATTTGCAAATGCTTCAAATATGGTGCAGGCACTAGGAAATTCCAAAGATATGTACTGGATAATTGTATACTACCAATAATTCTCATTTGGATACTTATATCATTCCATAGTTACCTGATGAGAATTTTGAGCGAAGTGGAATGAATCATCAATAATCTTGACTTAGTAGATATATTGAGGATATGTTTGCCTGTTGCTCAATAAAATGACAGTTCTGGAAACTGTTCGGTTAGTTGGAATGAAGGCAATTGGTTTTTTCTGCTGTCTAGCAATCATCAATACATATGTCTCCTAAACCCAATCAATATAACTGATTATTTATTTATTCTGAATGATCCGTATTTTTGATAATTTGTTTTTCCACTCCACCTTGAATTAAGCACACCTTTTGAGAAAACACTTGAATGAGCCCGCCATCCCGCGACCACTATATTCCGTTTTAAAATTTATTTTATTTCATTCTTATCAGTTTTCGTTCTGTGATATCAGCCAACGATGCTTGCAATTTTTCCCTATCTATTGATTAACATTTTATTTTCGAATGAAACAATTCAGGTTCGGTTGGAATTTCCAAAAAATCTAGAAAAGCACTGCTGTGAAGGCAGCAGCTTTTGCGCGCATGTTCAATGTAGATGACCGCTTCGCGACGTATTTTAACATGCGCGCGAAATCTGATGCCTTCACGGCAGTGCTTTTCTAGATTTTGTTCGATAAATTACTGGATTTCAATTCGATCTAATCTGTATTTCTGAAAATATTGGGAAAATAAAATTTTGAATGGGTATATCTACGGAATCATTAGGCGGATTTTACCCATTCACGAATGCGACCTTCGTAATTAAGCCCCAAACCAGCTCTACAAATATCGAGTTTCTAAGTCGTTTCTTCCGGGAATTATTGTTTTTACGGTCTGCCTAACGGCCGAACCGTTAAAACAATATCTTCCGAAAGAAACAACTTGGAAACTCGATATTTTTGAAGAAGGTTTAGACCCTAATAGCGAAGGCCGAATTCGCGAATGGGTAAAATCCACTCAACGATTCCGCAGATATACCCATTAAAAGTTTTGTTTTCCCAATATTTAAAAAAATACGAATAAGATCGAATTGAAATCCAGCACTTCATCGAAAAATGACAGTTCGAAGGTTCATACAGAATTTAATGACGATAATATGATAAGAAGATCACAAAATATTGAATATTTGAAAAAAACATCTTTCAAATTGTTTTAATGACACGATCATCACAATATTCCGGACACAGTTGTCCTTCAGCATCTCCAAACTAGGTGCGAAGTTTCATCATAATGGAATTAGTATTTCTTGAGTTATACCGAAAAAACAACGATATCGAAAAGAAAACCACGAAATTTCACATATTTTTTTCCAATATTTCCAAAATTAGGAGCCGTATCGAATTGAAATTTGATATACTGCTGTGGAATATGAAGCTCAAGGTATGAAGAGAAATGTTTTCGAATATGATTCATAGTTCCCGAGAATTTTTTTTCGAAACAAATTTAAAATTTTTTTTTTTTCAAAATCAAGTGATCATTCGATCCCAACAAAATTTTGCTCAAAGTCACGCGTCGTTATGCTTCAACTTACTGCCAAGTTTCGATCCAATCGTTCCAGGAGTTTCTGAATTATCGCCAAAATAACGTCAAAACTTCAAAAGGCTCTAACTCCGAAAACGTTTGGCCGATTTTTCCCATTAACGAACTCAACCGTCGCATTTCGAAATGCAACCTACCCTGAAAGTTTCAGGTCGATAGGATCCTCCGTACGACCGTTATCGTGTCTACAGACGACCGGCCGGACAGAATCGATTTTGACGCCGGATTCGTCATCAGTGAGTCCAACCTGGTCGTTTGAGACCATTTTCGGCTCAATCATCGAAAATAACATACATTTGGACCAAACGATAGCACGCTGTTCCCCAGAACATGCGCGCAAAAATATGCCTTCTATATTCTGCAGCATTGATTCATTTGCGAGAAATTTTTATTACCAACTGCTAGGATAAAGTTTTCTAGAACCTGCACTGTTCAATTCATACAATTTTCACAAATTTGAGAAATTTTCGACCAGAAAAAAGTTTCATAAAGAAAATCCTTTCTTCCAAAATATCGTTACAAGCAAAATAACTTTGTATATGCATCCTCAGACGCTTAGAACTTAACATGACTATGGATTTTCCATTCAAAAGTGCCCAAGTTGTCCCACCCTGTATACTTCTCCGTCCATAACGAATTCTACCGATTCAAGAGAGCAGATCCCAGTCACTTGACCAAGAATCTCTCAAATTCCTACATAATCCAGAATATAGTGAGGACTAAACTGTCTGTATCTCATAGACCAATTTTCATAAAATGCCCAGAAAATGTTGAACAGCTATAAAAATGCCATCTGAACGAAAATTTCCAAAGTTAAAAACTTTTATGGTGATAAGGTTATTTCAAATTCTTTCATGTTGGATTAACGACATATCCCTTGGGTCCTTTGTATATATTCTGAAATGCGGTCTTTCGACGATAAATTTTGGGGAATCCGACAGCTTTTGTATTATTCATTGTACAAGTAATATGGGATTAGAGTCGGTGTGATAATTTCTTTGAGCGGCGTGAATATATGGGGATGAACAGACCGAGATGTTTTTGGAGCCCTTTCGAAAATGGGACACTATGAAATACAGAAGATATAACTTTGGACTACATGATACCGTCTTAGCTTATGATTACCTCAAATTAATCTCATAACGAAACATATTTTTTGCTCAATTCTTATTTTGGAGCAAGGTTGCGAGATCTTGTGAGTTTTCAAGATCAAATTCTTGATTAACTATTGGACATGAATTCATCAATAATTTCGCTGAATCATTTATTTATTCTACATATTAGTATTTTCGACAGGATCGATTCTCTTTGAGTTTTGAGCCTTACGGCTGATCGTAAACACAATAACTTCCTAACAACTAAGAAACTCGATATTTTTTAGGGTAGGTTTGGACCTTAATCACGAAGGCCGAATTCGTGAATGGGTATAATCCACCCAATGATTCCGCAGATATACCAGTTCAAAATTTTATTTTCCCAATATATCCAAGAATACAGATAAGATCGAATTTGAATACAGTACTTCATCGCAGGATTATACAAAATTTCATGAGGATAATATGATCAGATCAGAGAATATTGAATATTTGAATTTTTTTTTTCAAATTGTTTTAATGACATGATCATCACGAAATTCAGCACAAAATTGCCCATCAGCATTTTCAAACTTGCTGGAAAGTTTCATCGTGATTGAATTGAAATTTTTTGAGTTATTCCGGAAAAAAAACGATATCGAGGAAATAAATCACGAAATTTTATATATTTTCCCCAATATCTGTAATATATTTTTCTAGAAAATATTTCGAAAAAAATTTCGTCATTCATTCGTCTGATTTTTTTCATTATCGAACTTAACCGCTGCATTCCAATTAGCTACCTAATTTGAGAGTTTCAAGTAGCTAGCTAGCTCGCTTTGTTCCACAGTTATCATGTCGTGGGACGGCCGGCCGGACAAAATCGATTTCGACACCGGATTCGTCGTCAGTGAGTCCAATTTAGTAGTTTGAGACCATTTTCGACTCGAAATTCGAAAATTACAGATATTTGGACACAACGATAGCACGCTGTTCCCCAGAACAGGTACGCAAAAATGTGATGAATGTGGTACACATAGACATAGCGTTGTTATTTCGCACTTGTTCCTCGTCTGTAGTTTTCTAATTTCGAGCCGAATTTCGCTCGAAGGATATGGCTGCACTCAATGATTTAAAACTTGTAGTCAAATCCAGTACCATCAGTGGAAAACAATAGGACTTTTCGCCTAAAGGACTCTTGTGATCACAACTTTCTTAAAAATCAATTTAGAGACTATTTGTATTCGCCTTGTTCGTGAATTAGTTGAATCTGCCCACTGATTTCGTGGATATATCCATTCGATTTTTTTTCGGAATTTATTTAGAGATGAAGAAGCGATTCAATAAAAATCAAGCATTCGGTCGGAAATACACGGCTTGAAGTCGTGCAAAATTCCTGAGAATCATATCGATATGGAATAATCGGACGCGTACGACTCTTTCATGTATTCCACCTTCATAATCAAGGCTCAAGGTACTTTACACATATAGAGATTCCATGTAATTCCTTCAAAAAATTATTGTGTTCACGGTCTACCTTGCGGGAGATTTCCAGTGTTCGAAATATTAATTTTCCAAAATTCACTAAACTTCATATCCTTAAAAGCTGAATCTCAGTGTACAGTCTTTGAATATCAATTGAAAGGTGCCTAACATTATCGAAATTTACGAATAGTTTCAGATGAAAAAAATGTTTTTAGGAAAATGTTTTCAACTTCACGATCCTAAATGTTGCTTGGGTTTGCGCATCGGCATTCTACAATTAATTACAAGATTTGGATCTGTGTTCCTTGAGATTTTGAAAATATATCCTTAAATTTTAAATGTTCCCAACTCCTAAACCGTTAGCAGTGTTCCACGGAATAATAAACTGTATCGGGATATTAAAGAACCTTACATACCCTGAAATTTTCAAAACTTTTGCAACTTTCTCTCGAAAATGCCGAACGCCAGACAGAATTGATTTCAACTACGGATTCTTAATCAGTGAGGCAAGGCATTTTTGGCTCAAAATTACAGCTGTTTTGATAAATTATTCCCTGAAACAAGGACATGAAAGCTGTATCTGTCAGATGTTGGTGGAATATTGTGTAATACCGACAGAATGGAATTCCGAAGTCGGTATTGTTAGAGAACTGTGTGGTACCATTCATGAATTTTGTTCAAAGAATTTCTTTCTTAACCTTCGTGTGAATACGTCAGAACTACTCTTAATTTTCATATAGCGATTAAAGAATAAGGATATTTGGGAAGATTTAACATTATTTTCCAGGAAGTTTTCACTTCGAAAAAGTTGAATGAAAATTGCCATTTATAGATAATGTCCTTGCAGATGGCAGGACTGAATTATTTTTCGGGGGCAGTTTTGAAGTATACTACGAATTTTTCAGTACTTATCGATTTGATCGTTTTGACTCAATTTTTGACACTACATTATGTGAGAATATTTATTTATTATTCATTTATTTATTTAGTGTTTGGTTTTTCCCATATAGTTCAAAATCTCACTGATTTTACGTCATACAGCATCATATCAACACTCGGGATATTTCCCTTGACCTTCGACCTTCGACAATTTACCATCATGAGTCATTTTGCGATTTTCTATCCACATTTCCCAGAATTCTTCACTGTGATAACAAGGCCGTCGGAATGGATACAACCTTGCGGCCCAAGGCTACGACCCGAAGAATTATGTCACATAGGAATCGAGAAATGTAGAATGCCGCTATCCCAGACGAAATGAATGTTTGTAGTCGAAGAGCGGACGTTCGTACTACCTGGCATATTCCAGTACACTTTGTTTTTACGACCGCAATCTGTGGAGGAATTTCAGAGCTTAAGCGGGATCTCTTCTATCGTCGCCGGCACACCCATGCTTCATTAAACTCTTGGAATTATAATGATCTATCGTCTATTTATCCAGGCCTTCTTATAGTTTTTTTCACCTTAATCGGAGGAACATTTCTGCAGAAGGAATCTCAGAATAAAATGTGATCATTTTCTGCCAGTAAAAAATTGCAGACTTGTTCGCATTATTCGAAAATTGGAAAATTTCTACTTCCTAATCATCAAAAAGAATTTAGAAACCTACGGAAATTCGAGAGAACAGTATCCCGAAGTCTAGAGCATTTTCCAGTCTCTAAGTTATTCTGTTTACAAATTTACATTTGTACTGGTACTTTTGCTTGAAGAAGATTCAGTACCGGGATTGATTATAATAGACTCTTATTCCAATTTAATCTTTTGAAGAAAGATGGTCCGAAATTCGCAAAATGAGATATTCAGACTGAATGATAACTCATAAAAATGCCGAAAAAACTTAACGTTTATTTATCACGAAAGAGAGCATTTCAAGGTTGATTTTCTCCTGAAATATGAAAATCTTCATTCATTCTCAGAACTCTTAGTCAAGGTATCCAAGCATCTATTGCAATAGGCAATCTGAATTGTACTAAATTAGGTGAATACAGTTGTTATATAGCTCTTCAAGTATTTTTCCTAACATTCTAGAAGAAACATTGATTCATCTGCAACATCTTAGTGCGTACCCCCATGACAGAGTTCACAGAGGTCAATTGCATGTTTGTTTTAATGAATCCAATAAATTATATCACTATTCTTTAGGTGTCTTATGGGATTTCACTGCCGACATCGGAAACAAAACTATTATACATTAAATAAAAATTGTTTTTCGTTACTATTTTTCAAGGGTAGTTTCTAGAGAAAAGGTTGCCTAATGAATAATATCAGAACCATGCATACGATCAACATAGCAAACTGTAACGTTTCAGAGTCCAAATGTGTCTCCTTCATCAGGCTTTGTTTTTGTGTTCTCGCTTTCTGATGTATAACGGCCTAGCTATTTCCCCTGTAAAGCAGAATGCGAGAACACAAAAATTTCCGCAGGAATAGAGACATAAAAATCCCAAACAGCGAACCGTGTATGTTCAACCATTAGAAATCACATGATAGATTGGGACAATACAAAAATAATGTCTGAACCTGATGATCTTAAAGAAAAATTATAGAGTCCTGATTTTTGTTGAATGGAGACGGTAATTTCGCTCATTGTTCTGTAGAAATGGACCATATTTTGGTGAATTGACTAGAAAAAGAGGAAGAATTAGAGAACATTCATAGCAAGTGAATCTGCGTTGCTGTGGTTTTTTGAGGATGTCAATTTTGGCGAAAATCTTAGAAAACGTTAAATCTAAAGAAAATAATTCTGCAAATTTTCTCGTTTGTCTGATGGAGGGGTCAGATTCGTACTTCGAAACTTTACAGTTTGATTTGTTGATCGACTGCATTGTGTGGTATTGTTCATTAGGAAATTTTTTTCTTAGAAACTGCTCTGGTCAATCCTTTAATCCGCAAGGGTCTTTCCATAAAAGAACATTTTTTTATATTTAGTAGTGCAAGTGCTGTTTCAGATTTTTGGAGTGAAAACCCAGATACACCGACAAACTGATTTTTTCTGTATATCTCCGAAATTCTAAATCGATTCAAACCGATATTTGGTGCACTATTGAAAATATCGACTTCCAGGTCCGTGTAAGTCTCCATTGAAATCTAATGAAAAGTTTCCGTACGAAAATTGATTTTTGAATTTAATAATGATACAATCACGACAAAATTTAACACAACACTCTACACACTCTTCTAGTAATTGCCAAGTTTTAATCCGATTGCATCAGTAAAGTAGTTCCTGACATATTGACTGACATTAGCGAACCTAACTGGCAATCTTTGAAGGCGCTCATTCTTTTTGTTCTCAAGTAATCGTGGCCGGTCGTACACAGTCGATTTTGACATCGGATTCTTTATCTGTATTCACATGGTCATTTTTTACCAAAAATGGAAAATTACAGACATTCAGGCAAAACTTACGTCCTACACAATAGACCTTAAGGTCGCAGTGGAATGTAACCCCTTATCAACTATAATAGGTCCTATACAGTCCACAATAACATGCTTACTATTATTTCGAATCTTCGAACAGATTTTACCCTTTGATTCTGGCGCATCTACATCCTCAGACAACCCTGAAAATTTAAAAACGGTTGATCTTTTCCATTGGAATTTGGAAGTTGGAGTGTTCACGGGCAGGTAGACAGAACTGAATTCAATGGTTGAATTGTTCCCATCTATTGAGACACTTTCTTGCTGGAAAATCTAAAATTTTTCGGGCTGTTCCAGCAAATTGAACGTGAGGGAAATTTTGCAGTATGCCTATCCTGCGTAACATTGAATATAAGCCTAGTGTCTAGCTTCAACAATGTATAAGCCTTATTTATCCCTCACGACACAATGTCGTCATGTGTATATGTGCACCTGATTCCCGGAATTAGTCCGCAACAATCCATAAACACATATAGGTATTGAATTTGGTGGTAATTACCCGCTATTCGCACTTCAAAAGTTTTCTGATCATATTCAATACACAGAAGCAGGGCAACAGCGAACTTATATACAGGTTGTCCTATGTTGGATGTCCTACTAGACGTTTACGGAAAACGGATCACAAAATTCTGCTGAAAATTTACACTTGGAAGTTTTCGACAATGAACTTTCTCTCTTATTTCTAAGACCTCTGCTACTTCTGGCTGTACCAGAAATATCCTACTTCTTTATTATTTCGAATGGCACACCCAGTATATTATTGAGTCATCAGATAGCTCGTTCAGTCACATTAAAATTAATATGCCATATCGTGGGTGAATAGTCAACGGTGTCTGAGATTCCTGAATTCTTATGAAAAAAATGATGTGGATGGGAACTTTCTTGAATATTTCTGCAGAAGGACTGTTTTTCATAAAACTCTTTTATATTTTCGATTTTTCCAAGAACAATACTATTTTACCTGAGATGAAGGTATAGATGTTCATGAGGGGATCATCAAATTGAACATCAAAACTCAAATTTTGAAACAAGGACCGATATCTTTTATCATTCAATCGATTATGCGTAAATCAACAGGGCGAAGTTACTCAAACAAACCCTATAACATGAAAACTACCCGAGTTATCAAGGAAAAACTTCGAGTAGTTTTTGACTTCCGGAAACTACATTAAGAAAGTTAAAGTCGATGATAAATAATTATTACATTTGATATAATTGTAATCAATTATATAAATTTTATTTTTGGTTTAGGGTTCAGGGTTAGCTTAAGTTTCTCCTTACATTTTTACGTAGAATCGGCGTCTCAACCAATTCTATCCATCGCAACTAAAGATTTCCAAATTATAATATATTCGATTTTGATGGTCCTTTCATGAATACCCTGCACTTTTTCGATCCAATTAGCTAATGTTTTTATAAAACAACATGTTGGCAAAATTGAAAATGGAAATGATTTCTTGGAAAAAAACTTCTACAGCAGTAATATTCAAGAAAATGAGAGTCGACACCATTTTTCCCATGAAAATTCGAAAATCTCAAAAACTTTGAATTGAATTTTCATCAGATTATCACCAAACAAGCTTTCTAATGATCAAATTTGTGTGTGTGCGTTTCGAATAAATGAAGAAATTTTCAGCACAAAACTATAATTCCCTACTAATAGGCTATACACCGTGAGACATACTGTATATCTGATATTGATTGAATGATATTATTCTTTTAGTTATTCTGATTTTCACTTCCAATAGGTATCAGGAGAAAAACAATTTTAAATTAAATGAAAAAATATTATCGTTCAATTTGTTTTTTTTCAATTTCAAAACTATTTTTGCATATTTTGGGTACTATTGAGAACTAAACAAGTAGTATCAAAATAATTGTAGTTAATTTCAAATAGTTCTTTTTCAGATATTGGTAGAGAAACCCCAATAAACTCTGAAGAATAATATTAATAATACCTATACTTCCACCATGCTCTATCATCGTATTCTTTAACAGGAGAAGTACGTGGATCCCATTACTATCTAGTGTCCCCTTTCTGGTGAGAATATCCTGAAAAGATAGTTGACATCAATGTGTCATTATATCTGGGGAGTGCGAATGAAATATTCGAGACGAAATGGCAGCTATTAGAGAGTGCCACGATACCTAGGAGATTTTGCCTGATCATTTACGTCACAAGCAGATTTAGATCTTCGTATTTGAGGGGTATATATTTTTTCGAAATGAAGGAGATGAAAAAAAGTATTATTCCTCTGATATCTTCCATAAATGCTTCTTCTTCGCTCCTATGTGGAAAGGGTTCGATTAATAATGAGAATATCATGAATTATAATGATAATGATAAAAATGTCTTTTTTAGATTACTACTGCAATTTAATCTAGAAATCTTTGTTGGCCTTACAGTATTCACCTTGTCGTCTGCATACACCTTTGATATCAAGCCCTCACAAAAATACTGGAGTACAGAAAAATATACACTAAACAAATGACGAACTCCAATTCAATCATAGAAACAATCAGCTATCACGTTAATTATAAACTGTGAAAGTCAGCACTTACTTTTAATCTCCATTATCTTCTTTCAATGGCTTGAATTCACCAGCAACAGCTTTGAATAATACAGATGTTCCCAAAGCCACGACGCCTTTTCAAATCAAAAAAGTACCATTCGACCACTCGTGGTCACTTGAATGAACTGGTGCATTTTTATTTGTGGATTCAAATTAAAATCGAAATACTGCAAAAAAAACTTAACCTTGGTTCGAAGAGGGACATTTTGTACGATTAGTTCCGATGAATTTGTATATTATTGAATTTTTATGATATTTGTTTTGAAAACCTGCATATTTTATTACACTATTGTTGTTTGTCTCCGTTATTTTGAAGTTCCGAAAGGTACATATTAAAAAATCTAGAAAAGCACTGACGTGCTTTCACGCGCTTGTTCAGATTCTAATATTTTTTCCTTATATCTCCGAAAGTGAATATCGGAGGGAATTGAAATTTGGAACTTTATTGTTGAACGCTGACTTTAAGGTTTGAAATCTAATCAATATTTCCAGAGAAAAAGGAATTTTCATCAAAAATTCCGAAAATTTTTGAATAATTTTTTTTAAATTTTCTAACAACTAAATACATGAGAAATTTTGCTCTAAGTTGCGCTTTGGTGTTACAAAACTGGCCACGAAGTTACGATTCGATCGAGTCAATACTTCATGAGAAATTAAGTAATTAACCTCAAAATTTCAAATGCACCTAACTACGAAACTATCCAACCGATTCCACCCATTAACGAACTCAACCGAGATATTTGCACTTCAATCCTAATCTAACAATTTTAAATCGCTAAGTCTTTTCCTTCGAAAGTGAGAGCACACGCGGACAGCCGGACGCACGGACGGACGGACAGAATTGAATTTGACCAAGGATTATTCTTCACGGAGTTCAACCCAATCGTTTAAGACCATTTTTGGTTCAAAATTAAAAAATTACAGACATCGTGACGAATTGATAAGAGAACAAGCACGTAAAAAGATCTTGTTTTGTATTGTGCTGTTCCTAAACGTTGGTAGGAAGAAATTATTTTAGGAGAATTATTTCGTGCCATTCCTGATACTTGCTTTAGTATTTTATTTTTATGAAGTACCTAATGTTTGTTTCAGTCAGATATTTCTAGCACACTTATGATATCCTTTCACCCCATTTTGGGGATGAACTCCAGCTGTTCTTCTCAAGTCATCTCATCTGTTCAATCGATTCAGGAACAACTAATTACTTCCCAAACTCTCTCTAAATTGCGCTTTATTGAAGGGAGCTCGCAAAACTACTTTTCCAAAGAAAGCCCCTCGAAAAAACTTTTAGTCCATAACTTTCCCCGAATAAGCGAATAAATAGAATAATCAGCTTTCTTTTGTGCGGCATCGAAAGTTTTATGGGATGGATGTAGTCTCGAAAGTTTTCTTAGGCCTCGGATCTAATTATAATGTGCGGTTCAATCTCCATAGTTGGCAATCTTGATGTGCACCCTAAACGGAGAATGGCGGAAATATTGAATTTTAATTGAGTTTCGATGGAGTTTCAAGATGCTTTTATACACCTCGACTGTAACCTGAAATCATGAAAGTTTTGGATTATCTTGAATCTTCCTGAATCGGATAAGCTAGGTGTTCAAGATGTTGATCGAAACTCTGAACAGAATATTGAATCTTATACTCGAAAGTTGTATTATGACATTTACTGTGGTATACACTAGTGAAAGGAGGCAGTTAATCCTAGCGACACGGAATAGAGAAGTATAACAGAAGCGACACTCCTTGACATTTTCATTGTTTTCGATGTCCCCAAATTTTGGACCTTGAAAAGACAAGTCTATTCACTTTTAAAAACTATCCCGGTTGGCCATGATCAAGATCTATCAAGTTTTTTCACTTGAAACTGACGCAGGTTGGCACTCGTGAAATATCGGCAATGTTAAAATAATTCTCACCGAGTTGCCAAATGCCAATGCCAATTTCTACTCCCAATCTCAACATAATCATCACGCTTGGGAACTAAAAATGCGGAAGGTTGTTTTGAAGAAGTAGAGACAAAGTATCAGGAAGTTCTGTGTGGAATTCAAATCTGCTTTTTCTGATATTAACCCTGATGATTTGGAATCAATAATTTATCACAAGCTATCCAAATTTTCGACGTATGTGAGTGAAAACTAAGAAATTATATTTTTATGAATAGATATTTATTTTTAAGCTGCACATCACCACAATAGGAAAGTTTCCAAGTGAAAAAGCCAACAAAGAACTTCTTTCTATTGGTGCAACCAAAAAGACACTGACTGAAGACTTTGTTTTGAAAAAAAATCTTCAACGACAAATTTGGAGTTATAATTTCAAAAATGAACAGTTTTCGATTGATACACTACTCACATTTGCAAAGGAACATTCGGAATATAACGAGGGACATATATCACTTCTTAAAATCATAAAATCAATGGGTTACAAATACAAATGTGAACAAAAACATGTTATAGCCAAAATCACTTTTCTGCGCAAATTTTCACAGTATGAATCGTTGGATGAAAACCTCAGATTTCTGTAAATAAATATTTTGAAAAATACGTAATTACTACAACCTCTTTGTAGAGAGGAAAACGTTGCGTAGTTTTCTGACAGGAAAATGACTATAACCTAACATTTTCAAAATATACACGGTCAAATGTGTCAGAATGTCATGGCCAACCGAGATGGTTTATTATAGTGAATCGAGTAAATGAAGATTGGTAATAGAACCTGGTCACAGAAATCATATCATTATCACAGAATAGTAAGAATTATATATATATACTTCTCTATTCTATGTTGTTATTATACATATATTATATTGAAATGAATCAAACAACAAAAAACTGTATAAAGAACCAAAAGTATCATGAAATCGAACACGGGGAAGTAAGTGAATCAACGCACATTGACGTTTACCTCAGAACAAGGAAGTTTCAATTCTATTTTGTGTCTTTGTATGTTTGAAAAAAACTAGTAACAAAATGGCAGATTGAAGCATGCGCATGTAAATTTGAGACACTGGAATAGGGAGAGTGTCGCTTCTGTAATACTTCTTTGTTCTGTGCTAGCGAGATATTCACTTAAAAGATATCTGCACCATACCTACTTCAGACTTTTCAAAATGGTGCAGGAGCCGCATAGATCGCTTAGCTTTTTGAAATGAACATTTTTCAAAAAATACTCGGAATCATTCGAAAATCACGTCCTTCAGTTTATTTTTTAGCCATGTTTCTAAACTTTATCCCCGAAAAGTTAGAATGTCGTCCGAATTTTTCTATTTCGAGTTCAAGCTAGCCCCAATTCACACCTCCTGATTCTGCTAGAAACTGATATTGAACTGACAATATTTTTAATATGTATTCAATCATCAAAAATTTATGATTTTTCTTTCTGCCTAGCCGAAATACACGTTCGAACCTCGTTCCAGATCTAACACCCTCAAGCCAAGATTATCCCGTTTGTGAAGCATTCACCTGGAGCAATGTAAATTATTTGTGACAGTTTTGTAGGAATTTTTTTTTAGATTTTCACTCCTGATACATGAAAAGAAGAACTATTCATAACTTAATTAAATTATCATTTATAGTAAACGCCCCTGCCGATTGCGGGATTCAAACTATTCGTTAGAGCAGTTTCTAGGAAAAACGTTGCCTAATGAACAATATCGAAATACTGCGAACGATTAACGATAAAAGTAAAGTTTAAAAATATTTTTTTTTCGATAATTTCGTATTTCAAGACAAAAGACAAGTGCAAATTATCCATAAAATCGAACACCTTTCCCAAAGATTTCGTCATATTCTACTGAAATATTGTGTCCACCTGAAGAGCATCTAAAAAATGAGTTATGAAAAATTTATATCTATTCCATGTGAAAAAAAAATAGTTTTTGAAATGAGCCTCTAAATAATAATCACAATAATTCTGGAGACTATAAGAGATATGGGAAAATATAAGAGGTATGCGCAATTGTCTGTGGATAGTAATAACAATTTAATTTAACTCAAGAAAACGTTCAGAAAAAAATGGTGAAGTTCACTAAAAATTTGGCCTTTTAAATATGACATATGATAGTGATTTGAATTACTTCCGATGATTCGATATTCAAAATATGCATTTGGTGACTAAATGGGAAGATCGAATTCGTGTATAGGTAAAATCTGCCCAATGATTCCGAAGATTTACTTATTCAAAGTTTAATTTTTCCAATACTGAAATCCCCAAAAGTACAGATCAGATCGAATAGAAATCAAAAACTTGACTGACGGCTTGAAGGCATTACAAATCTCAATATAGTTTTATAACAAAATAAAGCTGCTATGGGCAGATTTAATATGTGAATGGGTGACCTTTAATAATAAAATACTTATTTAAACGTGTAAGAGGTTCACGTCAGTGATACTTTTAATGTTAGTCAGCCAACCATGGTTAGGTAATTGATCCGAATCAGAGCTATGAATCGAATCAAATACAGATTGTCAATTTTGGGAATTTGGGATTGATGGAGAATATAAATCAAATTAAAACTATTGTATGCATCAGAACAGTAGCGACGACAACGGAAAAATCGTGCATCTTGGTCTGTATAATAATTACGTAATGACTATTAAAAAAAGAAATAAATCTTTTTGCCTAGGTTGACTCCTGTCAGAAAATGTCTACCTTCAAAGCCTTTCTGTTTGCCTTATGATTGACCTGTTTAATTACCCACTGATCTTTTCGCCTAGGTTGACTGCTGTCAGAAAATATCCAGCTTCAAAGCCTTCTTGTTTGCTTTATGATTAACCTGTTTAATTTCCCACTGAGTTATGCCGAATAAATTTTTTCACTATATTTACGTGGAGGAATTTTTCGTAGCAAAGTTCATAAAGGATATAAAATGAAAGGGATGTCGTATATGAAAGGGAAATATTTTCCATCTTCATTATGTTCCGCTTGCATTCTACGTAAACCTCAATTTCAAAAGTGAAAAGTACTCAACTTCCTGAAACACTTCTTCCACACTGAGACAACTAAGGATGAGGGGTTTTTCAGGCACCTGTTGACAACATTTGAGATTGAGGTCACGGCTCAGCACTCTTCATACATACAGAAATTTGAGAAAATGCTCACGGTTTTCCTCTAAGAATCTCTCCTACAGCGAATATATTTTTCTGCGCCATTAGCCCTTAAAAATATGCAGAATAAATCTTTCGCTCGGTTGCTGTTTGCTGGAAATAGTATCATACTTCACGATATTTGTCCATAAGAATGAAAAGTGTGAATAAACACGAGAATCCAGATTGGAATTCACTTTGAATATTTATCCACCAATGGATTCATGAATCTCCTAGAGGAGAACGAAGTATTATTCATGCATAATTTGTCAGGTTGTTTTCTAAGTTTTCACTTCCAGTATCTGAAAAAAAACTATTAAAATTCTATTTTTTTTGAAAATATCAAGTAACTAAAAGTCGCAAAAAACGAAACAATCAAAATTAAATAATTCTACAAATTTGCTTCTTATTGTCTGATGAAGAAGTCAGAGTGAGACTCTGAAACGTTTGAGCTCATTTTGTTGATCGTTTATATTTTTTTTTATATCAGGTTTGTTTTGGTTCCGACTTCAGAACTGTTCTGGAACGGTTCTTCATGCGCGATTGCCATTTTGTGTTTTGGCTCTTTTCAGAACCGGCTCAGGATTTGAGTAATCCCGTTTTGATTATTTTCAGAATCGATTCCGAACTGTTCTAGAACTGTGAAAGGAGTTCGGACGTGATAGTCATATTGGGTAGTTCGCACAAGCGTAGAGTGGCTGCCAACGATTTAAATGGTTAACTTGACTTTTTCGACGTCGTGTTGATGTGGTTTTTGATTTTTTTATTTGTTGAGCAAACGGTTAACTGTTAAATTTAAACTTTTGTTATTGAGGATAATACGACCTACCAGGATAATCTAATGGATTTTATTTCTACTGTTCACACCTAGGATGTATACTTCTTAAATAAATCTATGAATACAAGAGTCCTCTTCCTCTATTGAATAATAATGTTTCGAATTAATTTTTCTCTAAAAAGCACATATCTGAAATACGTTCTCCATTAAATTCATTATTATATTAACCAATAATTTGTTGGTTCATTCCGGAATATAATTGAAGTAATGAAGAAAATTCAGAAAAAAAAATTAAGTGGAAGCAAAGTATTCCCAAAAATATTTTTTATTGCATGGTGCGACAAGAACTTTCGCGTATTTTTAATTAAACCACACTGAATATCTAAGACATGATTAACATTCCTCTGTTCTGCCAACTCAAACGGAAGTTTTTTTTCCTATACGATCCCGATGAGAACCCGAACTTAATTCGTGTTTTGTTTTCATCGCTTTTAGAACTGTTCTAGGTTAGTTCAGAATCGGGCTTCCACAGCGCATCGATTCTGCGCAGTTCTAGAACTGTTCTAGGACAGTTCTGAATTTCGGAACCAAAACAAACCTATTATTCATTGGGCAAAACTTCTTCTAGAAAATGTCCTTGAGAGATAGTTTCAATCTTGCAATCTTCAATGGCTTTTTCTATAAATATCAAGTTACATTTAATTTTTAATAGCTCTTTTCAGATACTGGGAGTGCAAACCTAGAAAACACTTGAAAGATAATGCAAAATCCTGACAAAATATCTTTTAATTGATAATATTCATGATTTATAATTTGAGTAACTCTTTTTGTTTTTTTTTTCAGAACAGATTCCGAACTGTTCTAGAGCCCTGAAAGGAGTTCGGACGTTAAAGTACGAACTGCTTCACATGCGTAGCGTGGCTGTCTGTCAGCGATTTGAATGTTTAACATTAACATGTTAACAATTTTTCGACGTCGTGTTTATTTGGCTTTTGATTGTCGTTTTTGTTGATAAAACGAGCAATAATGTTTCGGATGAACTTTCCTATAAAGCTTACATGTATGAAATAAGTTCATCGTTAAATTCTTATTATATCAATATAATTCTTAGTACTCACTCTCAGATTATTGATTCATTTTGAAAATTTAATTGAATCGATAAAGAAAAATCTAGAAAAATATATATGCAAAAAAAACTTTAATTGATGCAAGTATGGCCAGAAATATTATAAATAACGTATGGGCTGCGGTAAGGACTTGGGCATATTATGAATTTCACCACATACAAGGCATGATTCTCATTCCTTTTTTCTGTCATTGTACACAAAGGGATATGTTTCTTTCTCTTTGTTCCTGATGATAACCCAAACTCAATCCGTGTTGAATATTCATTGCTTTCAGAACTGTTTTAGGCATGGTTTTAGGATAGTTTAGAATCAGGTTTCAAGGGCGCATCGGTTCTGCGCAAAACTAGAACTGTCCTAGCACCGTTGTGAAGTGTGAAACCGAAACAAAGCTATAATTCACACCAAGATCACATCTGGAAAAGAGACAGATTCATAGAAATCAACATAAATGTTTGCAATACGAATATTCGTATTATGGTTGTATGGAGTCCAAAAGGGTGTTTCAATAAAAGCGTAAGATTTGAATTTCGCGCCATGTTTGACAGTCATAATGTCACATGATTAGGACGTGACAGATCAAAAGTCGATAGATGGGAGTAAGTAAGCATGGAGCATCACATGGTAGAACAACGTGTTTTGGTTTTTAAAAATTATTAGATAAGAGACGTCAATTCCCTTTCGGATAAGAATTGGACTTTCCAACAGCTACTTTTCAGCGAGTTCTCACTAAAGATTTACAGCTGTATGACTACAAAAAACAACTTACCCAACAACTTCTGCTAGTGGATCAAGAACAGCGAAGAGAATTCACCAATTGGATTCTTGAGCAAACTGCTAATCTGGAGCAATAATTGGACCCTTTTTTTTTCGAGAACGAAGAAAGCAAAGCAGAAATGGTGAATGGTGTAATTTATCGTACTATGATACTATAGTTTCTTGAGCCTTATGTCCCACCACCCGTGAAACATTGACGATCTTGCAAGAGTTTGCTCTAGGTCGTGTCATTTCCCGCTTTGGTGGCCAGAATTGGCCTTCACGCTCTTGAGTTTTAACGCCTTTAGACCTCTGTCTATGGGGTTTACTAAAGTCATAGGTTTATACCAATAAGCCTGCAACCATCCAAGCTTTGGAAACCTAAATATGTCGCCGAAATACCACCATATGTATTCAATAACGTTATTGAAAATTTCGTCAAAGGGGTACGCACATGCCAGCGAAGTCTTGGCGGCCTTTTACAAGATATTTTGTTATATACATTTATAAAATGTATATTTTCTGAAAAAATAAATATTTGAGTACTATTTGCAGAAAATAATCCTGTGTTATTGATTACTGATATCTTGCGGTCTCATTGAAACACCATTCAGTAGCCCGGAAATATTTACAATGGCAAATAAATAAGGGTGAATCATAATACGATGTCTCAACTATTTAAATCATTTTCTCATTGTGACATTTTCATAACTAGGAAAATCCTATTTCATATGATGAATTCACAGTATCACCGCATATCTACCAGATGCTCTCAATGACATTTGACCTTGAAATTTCAATAGACGCTAGCAATTTATTCTTCTTTCAGTTGAATGATATTTAATGGCTGCAAATAGTGAAGAAAATGTTAGCCTGTGTATGTCAACCTGCTGACCCCAATATCTTCCGAAAATCAGCAATACCCTCGAGTAACGCCCCTTTAAAAATAAAAAATAATGGCACTACCCCCAAACCTGGAAGAACAGTGAGATTGAAATCCGCACTAGATGATGTACAAAGAACAGCCACAGAAAAAACTAAAAACTATATTGAATGGACTGAACGTGGCTTAACAGTTAATGAAAAAGTGGATTTAACATCTACAGTAAATCGAGAAAAGTGTTCTTCAGTTGACTGTTCTACAGGTACATCTCTGAATAATTCAACATGTAGTTCATCGTCGTGCAAAGTGAAATCGGCCGGATTTTGTAAAAAGTCGAATGATACTTCGACATGTTCGGATTTTTCGGGTAGCTCTCCTATCAGAACATTCAACCAGCTGGATAAATCGTGCCGAAAACCAAAATCTAATGAGCCGAAAACTTCGGAATCACAGCGTTTCGTCGAACTCGGCATACCAACCAATGGAAATATTCTGCACAATCAGAAGGAGGAAGAGAGGGACCAAAACCTCACAATCGATCACTTCGAGAAGGTAAGCCTTTAGAAGAACATGTCATGTTCGTAGGTCTTTTTCTTCCTATTAGTAGGGATATAATATTAATCCTAAATCGCGCGCCAAATACCAAATTTAATAAAGCATTCTTGACAAATAATTATCAATTTCAAGGGAGTAACCGAAACAGAGTGGTTAAAACCATGATGGAATTAAACATGGTGTGCTCATCTGCTCATCTGTGATCGTATTTACCAATGATAACGTCACTTTTTTCATTCAAATTCAAAGCACAGAATATATATTTCTTTCTATTTTAATCTTGCTGATGTCACTTTTTTTCAGATGAGCACACCATGTTTTGCTTACATCATGCATAGACCCATGATGATGTTTACATCATGCATAGACCATACTTAAAAATTTTTCATTGTTGATTGTCTCAACTATGTTTTATGGATCATGAAGTAAATAAAGTTCGTTCTATGCTATGGATATGTTACCATAGAACATTGACTGTCGTTCTGGTGACAGAAAGAACGTTTTTTCATTAATCAAATTCAGTATTCAACCCTTTTTTCAGGAACCAACCAAATCTTTCATATTTATGGAACGGAAAACTGGCACCCGAAATAACAGAGCTGATTTGCGCAACAAACCCTATATAAACTTGACACTATTATTAAACTTGACACTATTATCATGAAATCAGGAATACCAGCTTAAATTTCAGCCAATCAGAGATGATCTTAACAAAAACCTTTATTTGGAAGGAATTATCTTGTTTGTGGAGCCGAGGCATCTTTTTACTTATTTATAAGTACGTGAAACCTTTTTGTGTTTGCTTCGAAGAAATGTGTAGATCCTCAGATACTTTTGAATGTATTTGTATTTTGTTTGGACAGTGCATGTATATGGAAATTAGTGTTCAAATGAAGAAAGAATGCTATTTATAGAACTCAGGATACTCAGCAGCATATCATTCTTCTCATAATTGCCTTTCATTCATTTCCACTAATCGAGGATCGAGTTATCAACCCCCAATAATTATGCATATTATTTTCACCATTGAATGTGTTTTATTTTTCCAACTCCAACTCTTGATATTTCTCAGTCTGACTTAAAGTTAGGACGATGCTTGTTCTGTATCAACTTCCGTAAACTTCCCGACGCTTAACCACATTTTCGTTGTATATGTGCAAAATCAGGAAAAATATAAATATATTCTGTAAAATAATTTCACCTTGCTTACCTTATAATGTCACTCCTCGCTTACTATGTTATAGTAAAACATCGTGAGATAGTGTGTTAGCCAAAAATTAAATTGAATTCTTAGAATATATTCCACTGAAAGTTGCAGAACATAATATGGTAGAAATTCAATCATCCAAATATCTTTTACCTTTATGTTGTCTGATGTCAATTCAGTTCTGACAGACAGTTGCCTTGACGACCGGTCGTAATGTCCAAATAGCGCCACCTTCAGTGGAAAAGTCTAGAAAAGCGCTGCCGTGAAGGCAGCAGCATTTGCGCTCATGTTCAATGTAGATGACCGCTTCGACAACGAATTTGAACATTCCAACAAAAGCTGCTGCCTTCACGGCAGTGCTTTTCTAGTTTTTTTTTCGATAAATTACTGGATTTCAATTCGATCTTGTCTGTATTTTTGGAAATATTGGAAAAATAAAATTTTGAATGGATATATCTACGGAATCATTGGGCGGATTTCACCCATTCACGAATTCGACCTTCGTAATTAAGCCCCAAATCTACTCTACAAATATCGAGTACCTAAGTAGTTTCTTCCGGAAGTTATTGTGTTTACGGTCGGCCTAACGGCCAAACCGCATATTATTTAAATATGCAAAAATTAGCTGCCTTCCGAAATAGGAAACCGAAATTTTGCCCATTTCCGGTTATAGTCGATGAAAAACAATCTGTAGTTTGAACGTCCACGATTTCAATTCGATATCTTCTAAAATGAAGAGTTTTTTGGGGGTGAACCTGATTCCTGTGAAACCTGATTTCCTTGAGATCGATTCTGATTGGTAAAAATAATATATCGAAACGGAAAATAAATAGATCGTCACACAAAATAAAAAAAATCCTGCAATTGATAAATATATATTGACTCTTAATTAAATATATTGGCACATCCACTTTTGTCCGAAACGACTAATCACATGCAAAAATCACTCATCTCAAAAGAATATAGGGCATTTGGCGGTAACGATATTTTCCAAAATCAGACTATTCGTGAAAAATCTCGTAACTTGAAGTTGATGAAGTGTATATTGAAATAAATTGAAATTCAAGTAATTTCTAGATAGGTTCTGAATTGGGAAAATACAGGTTCAAATCAAAAACTCTATTAAATTCACACATAGAAATAACGTAGTGTTGGTAGATTTGAATGCTCCTCTGTGAAAGCATTTTTTACATTAATTCAATTCAAAATCAATATGAAACTTTCCATTTGAGGACAATGAACCTAAACCAGGAAAGCCATTGAAACGTGAAACATCATTGGACGACCATAGAACCAACTCTATGCATAGTTAGTCTAGACGCAGTTCTGGAATAGGATTTCTAAAGTGATAAAGGGGGATATTAACTCACTTTTCAAAATATACCTTCACCACCTCTTGAAGGTCCCAAAGACCTAGTGGGGCGTCTAGAGATTGAGTTTTGAGGGGTTGGGTGATTAATCACGATATTTCCGACTAGTGTCTGTCGAAAATAAAGTATTTTGTACCCAAAATTTAGTGAACCCGAATGAGAAAGTGAATTTGTAAATTGTGTTTTTGATCGAAGAACTTCATGTTAGCAACACTAGTATCTCCTTCAGTTCCAGATTTGTTTTGTGATTAATTTGGTTTAGCAATTCATTTTGAATAGAGTCACCACGACGTTGTTTTTAAAATTTGTTCAAATAATTCTCAGTACAGTTCTTGGAACTAGTCTAGTTGGTGAAGAGATCGGCTATAGTGCTGATGGTACTGGGTTCGACTCCCGGCTAGGTCATGGATGTTTTGAAGTGTATGGTGGTGGTGGTATACGATACTGAATTGTTCGATTGTCCGGAAGTTATTGTGTTTTACGGTCGGCGAAAGAATCAACGTAGAGACTCGATATTTGTGTAGTAGGTTTTGACCTTAATTACGAAGGCCAAGTTCATGAGAGGGTAAAATCCACCAAATGAATTCGCAGATATACCCAATACAAATTTTATTTTCCCAAAATTTCCAATAATAAAGATGAGATCAAATTGAATGCATTACTTGATTGAAAAATGACAACTTGAACGTTTCTACAGAATTTCGCTGGGATAGTATGCTCAGAAGATCGCACAATATGGAATATTTGAAAATAAACATTTGAAATTTGTTTTTCCAAATTGTTCTAAGAACACGATCATCACTAAATTTCGCGAAAAGTTGTTCATTAGCATTTTCAAATTGGTTACCAAGTTCAATTATGATTGAATTAGTGTTTATTTCGGAAAAACATTGTTACCGAGAGAAACAAAAACTGGAAATATTTACAATATCTCGAAAAATAATAATCGTATAACACTGAAATTTAGTACAATGCTGTGTCATAAAGAGCTTAAGGTATGCACAAAGATTTTCCGAATCTTATCGATAGTCTCCGAAAACGAAGAGTTTTTCGAAAAAAAATTTTTTTTTCAAGTTTACCAACAGTATGATCCCTACAAAATGTTGCCACAAGGCGTGCGTCGTTGTGTTCCAACTTATTGTCAAGTTTTAATCCAATCGCTTGAGTAGTTCTCGAATTATTAGGGAAATAGCCTCAAAATTTCAAATGACTATCACTTCGAAACTGTTTAGCCGATTTTGCCGATGAGCGAATTTAACCGTCGCATTTTGAAATACAACCTACCCTTAAGTTAAAAGTCGATAGGATCCTCCGTGCACCAGTAATCGTGCCTAAGGACATACTACTGGACGGCCGGCCGGACAGACAGAATCGATTTTGGCAAATGATTCGTCATCCGTGAGTCCAACCTAGTCTCTTGAGAAAATTTCTTTGTAAAAATTCGAAAATTACTGACATTTGGCGCAAAATCTTTACTTCAAATAGAACTTGATAGATTCAGTTGTAGAATATACTACCCACATCATTGAGATTTGTGAGCAAAAAAAATAAAAATTGTGAAAATAGAATAAAACAGAGTAGGTATGTGAAACAAAATTTCAGCAAACTCCTGAATGTAATTTCATAAGTGTTGGGTACTTACTAGTTCTTCTCCTTCTTGGTTTCTTTGTGTGCAGGTTGTATAATTTATGATTAGATATAAAGGGTCTCAAAATCAAATATTTTTCGTAATTGTGTATTTCCGAATAAATATTATTATTATTATCATTTTTGGAAACACTCCATTCTGCGTTCATCTGGTGAATAGGCTGAAACACTGCCATTGAACCACAATTTCACTCGAAATTTTGTTTACTGCTGAGGCACACTTTTGTCGATGAACAAAATCAACCCATTTGGAGGGTTGATAATCAACGAGCCACTTAGGAAACACCAAAAGGTGCAGATAAAGTTCGATTCGCTGCATAAGTCGGCATTGATATGGTATCAGCAAGATGGCACCAAATGCTACACAGAAAGAAACATTAGATGAACCTATAATTTTACGACATGGACCTGCTAATTGACCAATTCTTTCCTGCGACTTCATGTTGGCATATTATCGTCTATGTTGTTAGGTGAAGTCGACTACTTGCGCTGATCTGAATGAAGAAATTTGAATAAGACTCAGAAAAAAAAGTAATGCACCTCAAACAATTTTCTTTATGACTGACTGGAAAACCCTCTTGATATCGAATAGGAACTCATTCAACAAATCTTATCCCGATTCATTGGCTGCTCTCATCGACTTATCCACCGGTTTGTTATATGAATAGTTACTCTCATGGAACTTGGTCACCAGAAATTCTCTGAGTTGTAAATTAACATTTACTGCATTGAAATTTAATCTAACTAGGGGATAGGGACAATCCATGAAGTCATTAAGTAGCCTATAAACAAACATTATTCCGCAGTTTGCTTATAACCTATCAATCTAAAAAATGCTTTCGGTTTCCTCTCAATATGCTCAACGTAAACCCGATAGTTTGGGGGCGAAACAGTATTATAAAACGCTCCCTTAATTAGCTATATATTTTTCTCGTAGCATAGATGTAATTGACATCATCAGTACTGTGTTAACGAAGTCCAGCATTCCATACGGTTTTCAATAGAATCGTTAATATGAATGAAGAAATCAAGCTTGAAATCGAAATAAACTCCTAGATCCCTAAAAATATCCACCGCCATCAAATGTTGCCCTGAAATATTATAAATGAACTCCATCGGTGACCTGCGCCTGTAAAAACGCATCACTTTACACTTGGTGATTTCAAGTTCTATTCCGTCATTAACACTAACATATAAAATGAAATGTTCTTACATAATACTTATAAAATCTAAAATATTTTCGTTTTCTTTCAGGTGAGTTATGTTCAATCTCGATTGTCATCAACAGGATGAAAAATTAGATGGAAGAATATCTGGTATGTGAAAATAATTCTAAAGCGCTTGTTAAGAGGGAAAGAGGGTTTGCCCAAAAGTCAGTGATTTTTTGATTTCGAGTATATCTCAGATGATATGATAAAATTGATTGTCAAGAAATTCTACATAAAATTGAATTCTGTCCGCCAGCACAAGCAACTTGAAAAAAAAATGATAAAAATTTCACACATTTTATATACTGCAGAAAACCCATCAGATCTCGTTAAAATTTTGTCAGACCTCCCTTAAATGTTATCATTCACGAACCAGATTTAACATAGATCAGATCTTTTACCTTTCATGCACGTCTGAATCAATTAACTGTGCTATTCCTTCATAGGCTATGAAAGTTTTTATGAACATCAATTTGACCTATTCAGTGAACATCATTTTTCAATGATGCCAACTCAGGTTGAAACCAAATCGAGGAGAACTGAATTAAGAAAACTCGAGTGCATAGAACTCTTATTTTTAAAAGCAATGAGTACCGCAGGCTGGTAACTTCGGCTTCGTGGATTTAGTCAACACAGCCCTATTCAGGTTCCATAAACCAGGTTAATATCTCAAGGTCAGGCACCTGCCCACGGTCTGCAGGCTTTAACGGTGCCAATAGCAGCGAGAAATATTAGAATGTGTCAAATTGCAATGTATATGTATAGGAGAAAACGAGGTGTCTTTCTGCAGACTTCAGTGATTACTCAATTCCTTTTAGAGAATGCGCAAAGTTAATTATTTCTCCAATTTTCACTCCATTGCCGTTTTTATTTTCCGGAAAATTCTTGAATATAAAAAGTAGCCGAATTGCGCAATCTTACTACTTTTTTCAACCATTCGCTCCCGAACAATTTTCTGAAAAAAACGAACTCTCTCTTTATTATAGTTCGTGAACACTCGCTTGCTGAAAATTTCGTTTAAGAGATCTGCAATGCAGAAAGATTCGATATATAGGCGAACGAAAGATATAATATTGAGTTCTCCAAAGGAGAGTAATTGGAAAATGAAATACAGAATCAGTTCATCTTAATTTTTCTTGCTTACACACCGGGTATCACAGGAATAAGGTTCGTCCCCAAAAAAATATTCATTCAAACAGATATTGAATAGAAATTTGGGGCATTGATTCAACATATTGTTTTCTATCGACTATTGTAAACAATAATTGTTTATGACTTTCGGTTTACACAGAAATATACGTAATTTTCGATTATTATCTTGTATGAGCTGATAATAATCTTTTCATATTACAATTATACGTTGACTTCTCAGTGGAATGTCGTCAGGACAAAGAAAACGATAGCCCGCTGTTCCCCGGAACATACGCAATAAAATAAAGAAAAAAAATTCAATCAGAAATTTTGTATTTGCTTTTGATATCGAATCGATTGGAATTCTGAATATTTAGATATTCCCACGATTATTACAAATGATGAAACATTTTTCGACCCAAAATTGAGCATAGGGACAGAAGGCAGGTATTTTGTTTCATTGGGAGGTCTTTTGTGCGAGGGAGATTCGGGTATTTGAGGAAATGGAGATTCACCCTATAGACGGAGAGATTCACTCTATTGGTCGACGACGGTCACGCGATCGTCGTCGGCCAATAAGGAAGAACCTCCAATTACCCAAATACCCGAATCAGTTTCGAAAATTTCAATTTTGATATCTAGAAGAATGTGGATTCTGTTGGGGGTGAATATGATTCCTGTTACACCAGGTTTATTTCATCCATTTCATTAGCAGAGTGTTTCAAACTATTATCGTTTTTGAAGCAAACTATTGCTTATATTGCTTCTGTGGTTTCTTCGACAATGCAAAATGAAAAAAAATCATCATGAATTTTCCATCGGAAGTCATTTTTGATCCACTCTTGCTCCATTCAGAAAAAAATTATGCGCTTCAAAAAAAGGAACAAACTATGCCCAAAAACAAGTTCTCTACCTGGAAAAGCACATCACGTATTGTTACCGCCAAACACGCTGTACAAATATCTCCAGTTTCTGAGTTGTTTCTTTAGGAAGTAATTGTGTTCACGATCTGTCGTAAGTCCTTCACTTAATGCCAGCGTTAAGAGGACGTTTGTTAGAGCGTGTTAGTAGAGAGATTGCAGTGTCAAATTTTTGAGGCTTTATTACAGCAAACGTTATTTTTGACATTTCAACATGCGAAGATTCAGTTTTAAAATAACGCGACGTTGATAGCGTTAACGTCTAACGTTATTTACTGCAAATTGCAAGCCTTAATTTAAGGTGTGCTATTCTTTATCGGAAGTATTCGTTGAGCTTCGTGTCCTTCCGGCTTCGATTACTGTCAAAGGAAAGCTGTTTGTTTATATGTTTTTCGGTGTCGATTTCACAACTTCCTCAGGTTTTTGAAATCTGTTTTATAATACCTTTTATACACAACTTATATTAGACATATTAAGATTTATTAGTGCTACCACAGCAATTTTTTTTCATATACAGGGTGAGTCTTTAAGTTGTACATTAATTTCAACCACAGATTCCTCTCATCAAATAAAACACTTTTTTCATTTACCATTTTTCCAGATTCGGCTCTAGTAAAAAGATACAGGCTGTTAAAATTTCCAAAAAAAATCAGTTTTTCCTTTTTAACTTTGATATGGTGACTCTGAAGAAGATTAATTTTGGTGTGAAGTTTTCTATAAATATGACACAAATTCTGCAGTAATCACTTTCATCCTACTTCAAAATGTTTCCGAGTTATAGACTCAACGATTCATAAAACTATATGAAATTAGTATGAAGATAGCAGATGAACTTTATCTCATGGCATAATGAGAATCTTCAATAATTTTAGAATACTTAATTATTCCCTAAAACTTTTCCTTAAACGCACCGTTTTGGAGATATTCAAGGTTGAATGTTATAAAATCTGATAAAAATTAGAGAAATTACCTCGTTTTCATGGATCCGTCCCTGAGCTAGTGAAGGCGGTAAATTAAGTTCCGTCTACACTCACCCGAACCATAGAATACATAGAAATATTTATCTATTTCGCATAGAACTAATGTACTTATATTAGGTCTATGCTATTTCGTGATCATACCGCAGATATGGAGGCTATGAATCTGACTTTCCATAGAATTCAATTAATTTCCTTAGGTTAGTTTATTGATTTCATAAAATTCATGTATAATTTCAATGAAAATAAGAATAATTATGTAGTTTTAAATATGAGAATGGGTGAGGATGTAATTGTGTATAATTTTATTATGGAATAAATCAAATATCGCAAGAATATCGAGTGGGAAATCACCCATTCAAAAGTCCAGTGTAGTGAAATGTTTACCTTGCGATAATATCGCAAAAAGCACCAAATTATAAGAATCAAGTGAGTAAATGAGTTTTTCAATAATTTTTTTTTAGTTTCAAACATTGTATTGATTATTCTGCCAAAGAGATCACAGTTAGCGATATCTGTTGTTAACTTGCAAAGAAAGTGCAGGAGTGTAATAGCACATTGAGAAATATTTAAATGCTTATAACTATTTACCTGAGCCGAATCTGGAAAAATGGCAAGGGAAAAAAGTTTTTTATTTGATTAGAAGAATCTTTGGTTAAAATTAATGTACAACTCAAAGACTCACCCTGTATATGTTACTTTTTTTTAATTTAGAAATACTTCTGGAAGCAACATGGGGGGTTTAAAATTAGGAATAGTTTGAACCATGCCAATTATATTGTGCAATAGAACAAGTTCCACTTCTTGTGTTTTAGCACCAGCTGAAATTACCGCTTCCGATTCCATTTTCATTATGTCACAATCAAAAAACTAATGCAGAAATGCAACTGACTGAACTTTAAGAGTTTGAACGTAAGTTCGTAACACAAAAATCTGACGTCTCACATAACCTAACCAAACAAACTGATAACTAACGCAACGGTAACAAAAACGTGTAGCAATACGTCTACTTTTGAAACGACCGTTAAAACCAAAACGTAATATTTTGCGTAACCGTAATAACATCACATTCGCGCTATTCAAAAGTTGCAATATCTCTCTAGTTTTACGATGACGTGACCGTAACGGTGACAGTTGGAAGAAGTATCGGAGTGAATTATTCCTTCACACTCCAGGGTCAGCGTCAAGCTGAATCTTTACCCATGTATTCCTGAAGTTTGTCTGTAACATTGAAGGGACTAACTTTACAGAAAGCTCTCTAAAAGTCGGAATAAATGACACCAACCTGGCTAGAGTCATCCGATATCCCGAACAATTTCTTGAACTCGTGGAATTGGCTTTATTATAGAGTTAGGGGAATCGGGAAGTTAAGAAAATAATAGGAAACGCAAGATTTTATGTTGTTTTGTTCATATTTCAAATGTACATCGACGAATACTTCATCCCTCTTGCCTTCTGATAAAACATGATGCCTTCCATGTATTGAAAATATATCGTCCGTATATAACTTCTCGATCGGCATGTAAGAGGCGATAATGGGGTAATTTTCTTCGATATTGGGCGTTAATATCTGCTCCAGCGCTGCAGTCGATTTTAGATTGCCTGGCGATACCTTCCCGTGTGGAAAAATGAGTTCCGTAGTTATTTTTTTTTCGAGTATCTTGAAAAATGACTGCTGACAACATTCACTCGCTCGAATGAGCAATTGACATATTCGTATAGTAGCATGTATGTAAATGTTGGCGATACACTACAAAATTTATTTATAGGTTTGTTTTTCTTTCCTGTGTCATTATTGTACACATGGTGGAAGAATCGCTATGAATATTGTATGTGTACTATATTTCCACATTGAGTGTATACTACATTCTAAATTATCTCTGAGGTTCGTTCATTGTTCCTGCATGAAAATGTGATGTGTGGTCATGTACCCTACACTCCACTGCCTTTCGCTCGTCAGTGCAGATAAGTGAAGTAGAGTGTTGTGCAGTGTATATTAATATGTTCAGGGGTTTTGCGCAAATCAGAGATGATAAAATATTTTGGCTCCATTCATTTCCTCAAATCACGCTAATCCTAATTTCTAGGTTATGCATATTATTGTAGTTGTTGGTTCCTGAAATATATGTGTTCATAAAAATGCTCGGAAGTCGGAATACCAGTAACTACAAATTGGCAGTTGGAAATAATATGAAATTTGTAAAATTTAAATAATTTTTCAAATGAGTGCGAGTCATGCAATCTGTTAGCGATAGATTCGCCTCTTTCAACATATCGATTGGGCCAGCAGTATGTAAGACCCTAGTATGTTGCAAAATGGCAGAGAAACCGGGATCGATTTCTCACTGGGGTCGAATTTGGGAGTTTTCGAAAAATACTTCGCGACATCAGAAAATGACGTATTTTAGTCTGGTAGTTAGTTCGATGTTTCCATTCGAAATTTCATTATAGTCGGAGAAACGGCTGCAGAATTACTGCGCTCATTAAGTATTTGCTTGAAACCAATTTTTTATATCGGTACATTTTTATAAGGAGAATATACAGTGCGCGTCAAAATTATGGAAAAAATTCATTTTCTCAGAAGAGAAATATTTGGCAACAAAATCCTGAAACAGGTCCAGTTTTGTTTCATTTTCACCAAATTCTTATGCATTTCTGAAAAATATTTGTTGCACCCTGTGCCATCCCTATCAACCCTCCAAATTTTTTGAATAGGGAAAGTAGGTCATGTGGTACTTTTTTGGCAGGGTCTTTGTATCTTCTTTACAGGCGTGCAGAAATTTTCCAAAAATTTTTTTTTTTTTAATATTGGTTAGTTCAAAGAGGTTTTCATTATGTGCACTTTGTCATGGCTCATTTACTTTGAGACGATGGTACCCGATGAACTTCTTCAATATTACCGCCGTCTGATAAATAACGGCTTCGTGGATTTCAGCAACACGGCTCCATTCAAGTTTCAAAAAACCTCGTGAATATCTCAAAGTTTGGCACTTGCCCACGGTCTGCATGCTTTAATGTTGCCAATAGCCGCGAGAAATATGAGACTTTCGAGAAATTTCGACTGCGATGAATATTGCTAATACTTACTGGATTACCAACCTGGCTACGAAATTTGTGAATCGGTTAAAAGATTCAGATACTATAATTTCACATCAGTTTTTTTCTAGAGATTTGATTGATTTGAATGATTCATTACATGTACCTTTAAACGAACTTTTTCGGTGAAACAACGCATTATCATTCTATTAACATGTCTGTTATTTCCGAATTTAGTGCGGAAAAATGTATTGAACTATTAGGGCTGTCTGCAAAAAAAATCCTGGTCAGATTTAATTTCGTCCGTCCGTATATGCTCTCAGTTTCGACTTAGCGAGCTAAAATTCTGTGGTTAGGTTGGTGGTCCAAATATCTCGGAAATTTCGTTGATGTGTCGAATCGGCCGTTCGATTTCGGAGTTATGCCAATTTGGAATTTTGTTAGTTGTCCAATAATACGCATCTTTGTGCACAATTGTGGGAATCCAGTCGTTAGTCGAAGAGTAGGTTTCGACTTTAATTGCGAGGACCAAGTTCGTAACAGGGTTAAATCCACCCAATGGTTACGCAGATATACCCATTCAAAATTTCATTATCGCAATATTTCCGAAATTACAGATGAGATCAAATTTATCGGCAGTACTACATCGAAAAACGACAGTTTATTCGGAATGTCATGAGGATAATATGACCATAAGATCACAGAATATTGAATATTTGAAAAATAAAAAATAAATTTTTTTTTTCCAATTGTTGTAAGTAGTGTTGTAAGTACACGTTCATCACGAAATTTCGCACAAAATTGTCCATCAGCAGTTTCAATTCAGCAATTAAGTTTCATCATGATTGAATTAGTATTTTTAAGTTATTCCGAAAAAAACAACGATATCGAGAAAAAACCACGAATTTTCATATATTTTTTCACGCTATCTTCAAAAGTTATTATCCTATCGAACTGAAATTTGGTACACTACTGTGAAATATGAAGTCGAAGGCGTGACTGAAATTTATTTCGAATGTGATGATACTCACCGAGAAAAAAAATACAAAAAAATGTTTCCAAAATTTACTGACAGTACCATCTCAGCAAAATTCCGTGAAAGGTTAAAAGTCCTTATACTCCAATCAACTGCCAAGTTTCAATTCAATCCCTTCATTATTTTTCGAAATAGAGGAGATAACTAAACAATATATCGTAGGAATTTGGACATAAAATGCAGACAATTAACTATGATTTTGCCAACGTTTCGGAACGGATTGTTCCTTTCTCAAGGCTAGAAAATTGTTTTTATTAATTATAGACAAAACATACAACACTTAACATTATTACTTCATCATACAATCAATAAAACATACACAATTAAAATGGTTAGAGAGAGTAAATATATCAGCTCAGATGCGTGACATTAGATACATTGCGATTACACATATTTTCATATATGGTCTTAGTCTACTCAATATATCGCGACCAGCAAATATAGAGTATGAACAAATTGTACAGATGGAATATCAATCCGGTCACAATCACTAAACTAACATGTAAACAAATCAGAGTAGCTATCCGTTTGGAATGTTCATTTTGGAAATGAGATAATCGTAAACAATACTTAAGTTGTTTATATCCGTTCTGTAATTCACTGTATCATTTTTTCTTATATATATATATATCATTTCACCCAGCAGACGTCTGAAATAATTCTGTTCTTTTTCTAGGATTATTACATGTTCGAAATCAAATCTATGTCCCTCTCTGTGTGTATGTTGGGTGAGGGCAGTTTTGTTCTCAGCTGTTAATTGTTTGGTGTCGTTTTTATGTTGTCGTATCCTATCTTTCAAGTATTGTTTTGTCTGACCAACATACACCTTGTTGAAATCCTGGCAAGGAATCACAGAATACACAACATATTCAAAGATTATGGTTGCACGACATCATTTTATAACATCCTTGACAACAACCAAAAATTTTTTACCAACATAAAAGACAAAACACTTCCGACTATGCAGTCCAGCCTCGTATACAAGATTCCTTGCCAGGATTGCAACAAGGTGTATATAGGTCAGACAAAACAATACTTGAAAGATAGGATACGACAACATAAAAACGACACCAAACAATTAACAGCTGAGAACAAAACTGCCCTCACCCAACATACACACAGAGAGGGACAAAGATTTGATTTCGAACATGTAACAATCCTAGAAAAAGAACAGAATTATTTCTGACGTCTGCTGGGTGAAATGATATATATAAGAAAAAATGATACAGTGAATTACAGAGAGGATATAAACAACTCAAGTATAGTTAACGATTATCTCATTTCCAAAATGAACATTCCAAACGGATAGCTACTCTGATTTGTTTACATGTTAGTTTAGTGATTGTGACCGGATTGATATTCCACCTGTACAATTTGTTCATACTCTATATCTGCTGGTCGCGATATATTGAGTAGACTATGACCATATATGAAAATGTATGTAATCGCAATGTATCTAATGTCATCTTGTTTGTTATTGTTATTCCGTCGACTGTCACGTATCTGAGCTGATATGTTTACTCTCTCTAACCATTTTAACTTTGTATGTTTTATTGATTGTATGATGAAGTAATAATGTTAAGTGTTATATGTTTTGTCTATAATTAATAAAAACAATTTTCTAGCCTTGAGAAAGGAACAAGCCGTTCCGAAACGTTGGCAAAATCATAGTTAATTGTCTGCATTTTATGTTCAAATTCCTACGATATATCGTTTATTTGTTGGAAATGGACGTGAACACTACTGAGAGGAGATAACCTCAAACCTTCAAAAGGCTTTAACTCAGACATTTGGACGAAATGATAGCACGCGTGTCCCCAGAACATACCCTCCAAAATGATAGTTCGATGGTTTTGTACAGAATTTCATGAGGATAATATTATCAAAAGATCGCAAAATATTGAATTTTGAAAAAAACAAATTTTTTCCAGAATGCTCTGATAACACGATCATCACGAAATTTTGTACCAAGTTGTCAATCAGCTTTTTCAAACTAGCAGCCAAGTTTCATCATCATGGAATTAGTATTCTTTGAGTTATTCCGGGAGAAACGACGATATTTCCTACAAACAACGATATCCAGGAAAAAAATACGATATGTGACATATTTCTTCGAAATATCTCCGAAACTCATTTTCATATCGAACTGAAATTTGGACACTACTACGAGATATGAAGCCCAAGGTTTCAGCAGAATTTTTTTTCTTATGCACAGTTTTCGAATGAAAAATTGTGGAACATTTTTTTTTTAATTTACTGACAGTACCATCTCGACAAACTTCTGCGCGTTGTTATACTCCAACTAACTAAGTTTCAATCTAATCGTTTCAGTTATCACAGAAATAACCACAAAATTTCAACTTCGAAACCTTTCGGCTGATCTCGCCCATTAACGAACTCAGCCTTCGCATTTGGAAATGCAACCTACCCTAAAAGTTTCAGGTCAATAAGATTCTCCGTACGCACGTAAAGGGGAGGACGGTCGGCCGGACAGAACCGATTTTGATACCGGAATCGTCATGAGTGAATCCAACGTAGTCGTTTAAGACCATTTTCGGCTGAAAATTCGAAAATTACAGACATTTGAACAAAACTATAGCACTCTGTTCCCCTAGAACATGCACGCTAAGAGCGTGTTAAAGCCTCTGACCTCACCTCAGTGCTTTTCTAGAATTTTCGACAGTTTATGATATAATTGAAATATCCTGAAATTTATATTCCACGTTTCTGAAAAATGCAGGGTTGATATCACATGAAATAATGACTCTTTTTAGTCCTATTCATCACTCCTGTTCTCGTCTAACACCTCTTGAATTTTTCAGCCGTACATGTTTCATTCTCGGGCTATGACATTCATTTTCGTCAGGATTCGTTTTAACACGTCCTGCGTTTCTCACCTCATTTCGAACACGTTCTGACATGGTTATATCAGGGAGAATGACGTGTGCAATTCGATCTAATGGACGCCAAATGGGTTTGAATTTCACATCAAGTGTAACTGTCTGGCATCGATTCTACTCGATCATTCGGAAATGTTGACCAACACCTCCGTCTTTGTCATCAACATAGCTTGAAACACTGCAAATGTTATACCATTTACAGCATTATTTACTCAGCATTATGTGTGTATTACTTCGAAAATAATAAATTTGTTCTTGTCTCTAGAAAATGAAGTTATATCAGTTGGCCTAAAGGTATGATATTTTAGAATTTTGTGTCGAAAATGATCTCTTAGGATTCTAAATTAACTCGAAGTTAAGACTGTTAAGAGTCGAATATAGTGGGGTGACTTCGAGAGACCAGAGTTCCATTTTTTTTTTAATTTTTTCGTTGCAAATGGTTGAAAAAATCGTAGGAATGCGCAATGTCGCCACTTTTTCATATTCAAGAATTTTCGGGAAAATAAAAACTGAAATGGAGTGAAAAATGGAAAATTAACTAACATTGCGCATTCTCGCTAAAGAATTGAGAGAGCAGAACGACATTCCATTTTCTACTATAAACCTCGAAATTTCTCCGAATTCTAATATTCATATATAATATAAATTTTCGCCTATAGGCAACGTTAAAGCATGAAGACCGGGTCCAACAACCTGACCTTGAGATATAAACGAGGTTTGATGACATATAAATGTGGTTGTGTTGCCTAGCTGTAATTTACTACCATGTGGTATTGTTTCCTCTTAAGTAGCTAAATCGGCCCAACGGTTTCGTAGTTATACATTTTCATTACATTATTTATTACAAAGATAGGAATTGGTTTCACGGATAAGAAAGAGCTCCAATAATAATAAATAAAATAATCACAAGGGCGAATACAGCGACCTGATGCGACAAAAGGATGAACGTCATACACATCGATCAAAGTATTCTGCACTCGAAGGTGGGACTCGCAAGATGCTCCTGGCAGATGGCGCGCTGTACGTTGTTAAACTGCAGCGGTCCGTCTGAAAGGTAACAAGTATCGAGAGATCTCTCTGCGGTTTATCCAAGTTAATTGTTCACATTGCGAAATGGCGACTTGAAAACTTCAGTGAAATCTCAATGAAATACAAAAATTTTCAAAAAACATTTTCATGCAAAAAAACTTTTTTTTCGAATTTTTCCATGGATAATTCTTCTTATTGACACTGCTCATATTCCAACCAAGTTTCATTTCGATCGGATAAATATTTTTCGAGTTATTGAAAAATCAAAATTTCAAATGGCTGTAGCACAAAAACCATTTGGCAGATTTGGCCTTTTAACGAACTACACCGAGATATTTAGGATCTCAACCTAACCTTAAAATTTTAAGACTCTAGGTTTTTCCTTTCCACGGACCACGGATTCTTCATAAGTGAGTCCAACCACCAATTTCCGCTCAAAATTAGAAAATTACAGACATCGTGACGAAATGATAACGCGCTGTCAACCAGAACAAGCGCGTAAAAATTGATTCTTCTCTCCTTCTTTCTGTCCTTAGTTATGTTCGGGTTTTCATGTAGTTTGAACTGTCCTAGGATGGGCTCTGCGCAGTTCGGGAACAAGATGATATAGTCCATTCAATACGCGCGTAAGTTCCTCATTTGTTTTCATATCCTGGCGGCAAACTGTGATGTATATTCAAAATATAATTAACGAAGGACCTACAAGCATGAATATTTTCGTTTCTATGATATCTAAAAATGAAAACAGAGGCGTTGCTCTTTTCATAGGTGGCCCCCATACATTCAGAAAAAGGATAACGATGCTCAGAAGCTTATTCTGAAATTTGGCCATGGCAAGTGGGGTAATTGAAGGTAACTACCGCGTTGTTTGAATATTATCTGGGAAATTCAAGGATTCTTTCCCATGCTCCAACTTCATGCATGAATTCTGTTTTCACGGGAGTTTTAATTAGTTTGCGAAAGGCTTCGCGAATAATTTTTAATCGCATGTATGTACGGAATATTCTGTAAAACCAACATAAACACCAGAACGAATATGCATCAATAAAACAAATATTCCACTCTGATATGAGCTAGCCATTCTCTCACCACAAGAAGGGCATCTACAAATAAGAAGACACTGTAAATTTCACGAAGGTTTTTTATTCCACCAGCATAATCAGCATACTCCTTATGAAGTATTTTCTTTCAATTTATACCAATATTCTTCAATCGTCCAAACTGCTGGCATTCACACGTTCAAGTGAAAATCAGAACGTCTGTCCTACAAAACGGTCATCACGAAACTTAAGATACAAAATACAAGGAAATAATAGGTGAAAAATCTTCATGTTAAAAGGTATGGGAATGAAATTTTGGGCATTGATACAACAGACTATTTTCAATCGGCTTAAGGAAACAAAAGGTGTCTACAACTTCCGGTTTAACCGGAAATGGATTCGAAGATTCGAATTATACGTTGAATTCTGTGTGCAAAACAAAAATGAAATGAGGAAAAAATATTTCAATCAAAAATTTGTTTTCGACATTGGATCGATGGATATATTGATTTTTACGGTTATAACAAACCATTTGAACAGTTTGCAACTCAAAATTTGCCATTGGGGAAGAAGTTAGATCTATTTTGTTTTGGTTTCTTGCGAGGGGTAAGCCTTCCTGCTCTAACTTTAATTACATTGCGTCTGGGTTTATGAGATTTTTCACTCCTACTCTCCGATTATAAATTAATTGTATAGAGACATAATTAAAGAAATTTTTGAATTTGTTTTCGTGAAAAGAAGTAAGAAAACGAATGTTTTTTTTTACGGTATTCCACTCAAAATTCAACGAAGAATTCGAATATGCAAAAATAAAAATCAGCTCATATGCGTAAATCCAGTAAAGTCCACTTCCGGTTAGGTCGGAAGTCATACGTTTATTACTCCAGTCGATGGGTAACAATTTGTGGTATCCATGTCCAAAATTTCAGTCTGATATTTTGAAAAATAAAGATTGATTTGGGGGTGAACCTGGTTTCTGTGACACCCGGTATTGATTTATTTTGTATTTCAGAATAACATTAAGGTCCTGAATTTTACTTACGTGTAGTCAGCAGCTTCTGAGCGCAGGATCAAATTCATTGCCAAAGCGGTCATCTCCTTTGAACGTGCGCGCAAAAGCTTTTGTTGGTTTTTCAGACTTAACTGCTTCCAGTCTTTCATGAGCAACCTCACCAATTCGAATCGCCTCTAATGAATTTCCTTCCTACATCCTGAATACAAGATTCGATTTCTATCTGCGTTTTCTCTCACTGAAATCGTGAAGGAAACGTCCTGTTCGAATGCATCTTAAAAACTAAGGCAATAATCTTCGCGAAATACGTGCTATATCGAAAAAACATCAAATTACCCGTCGCCGCAGTTTTTCAGCTTTGTGGCAACCCAAGATATACTCATTCGAAGACGATGAACGGCGAGGAAGGCAGAATTAATCAAATTTAATCCGGTACGGGACTCCGGAACATCGATTTTCTTTTATATTTGGAAGGATTTCCGGATTCGGGGTCCTTCGAATGAATGGAATGAAAAAAAACTAAATGTGAGCTTGTGGAAATATAAGAAAAGAAAATCACAAGAGAGATATTACACACAAAAAGTATTTCGAATTTAATTTTAATAATACTCTACGTTTCCGTTTGGAATCATTGAAAATAGGTTTCTCCACAATGGAAGGATCGATGGATTTTCAGTAAAAAGACTGAGAAATAGTATATTGTTTACAAAGTCGGAAAAACATTGCTGGACGACTGTGAAGATTGCTAAGCTGGGGTGCAAGACGAGATTTAGCAATACATAGTCCAGAAATGAAGCTTTTTCGACGGGGTAAATATACTATTTTTCCGCAAATCGTTTGAAATTCGACAGATATTGATTAATTTTGAAAAAATCGTGAATTATTATTTTCATAAATAAATGGCGCTTTGAAATTCGTCATGAAATTGGTTGCGTTACTATGTAAACGTATTTTTTTTGTAGTTCCTAACAGCTAGGAAAACTTGACTTTTTTCTGAGAAGTTTCATCTGGAATGTCAACATTTCCAAGCGATTTGCGGAAAATAGCATTTCTTTGTCTTCGAATCTCCCAGTTTCTCTTCAATAAAGATCAGGTCTTGTTGAGTTAATGAGCAGATTTCGTAGTTATAACCGTATGAAATTTTGTTCTTTGGATAACATCGATATGCAATATCTGGTTAGCACAATATCATCAAGAGAATAAGATAATAGTTATTCGAAACTTTATTTTCCGGAACTATTCGTTAGTTCAACTGCAATAGATTTGAGCTCTATTGATTGTATAATCTTCGGAATCATTGTGAAAATTACATATGCAAATTCATCTGAGGATAGAAACCAGATTTAGTTGCTCCAAAAAGATATGATCGAATCGGATTTTGATAGGTGGTCATGAAATGTGAACAGTGAATATTATGCGGAATTCTGTTGATATTGCCTTGCTAGAAAAATTCAGCATAATCAAAATGTTATATCCCAGAAATATTACAATTTGCTGAAACTCACTGCACTCACCTTCCTGCCAGTATTCTTCAACTATGGTTGGCAAGATTTCAATTTGATCAGATTTTTCATCTTGGAAAAAGTGGAAAAATACTATTTTTAGTGATGATCTTGAATCCAAAATTTTCAAAGAACAACTCAGAATCTCCTCAAAATTTGGTGGATATATACAATCAAAATTTTATCTTCCCAATATCATACAAACAACAGATCCAATCGAATTGAAATTATCATTTGATGACTCAGTGAATTATGCGGAATTCCATAAGAATCATATAATTATATGATCTCAAAATCGTTCATGTATTTTGATTCGAAGCGTAAAAGTTTCTCAAATATGGTTCCTAGCACAAACTCATATTAGGTTTCAAGTTTCTATATATATATTTTCCATTGAAATCCGGACAACTTGTTCAAGAGCTTCACCACGTTGACAAAAATCCCTGAAGTGTTGAGTTTTGTGTTTCGATAAGAAGAAATTCTAGAAAAGCACTGACTGGCAAATTCGTTGCCAAAGAAGTCACCTGTTCGCGCATCTGTACTTTATAAGATATTGAGGAAATATCGTCAACATTTCGAATTACAACGAAATTTGGCCCATTGTTTCTTTATTTATCAAAAGAGAATATCGTATCGAAATGAATTTTAAAACATTGCGTTTGAATACTAATTCTGAGGTTTGTGCCAAATATCGTTGAAATATGATGAATATTTCCGGAGAAAACAAGAATTTTTCAAAATAATTTTGGGAAAACATTTTTTTTTATTTTCTGACTACTGGATCAACACGAAATTTTATACTGAGTTGCTCGTTGGTATTCTCGAACTACGTTCAAAGCTTTAAGGTGATCAAATCAATGCTTCATGAGATATTGAGGAGTTAACCTCAACATTTCAAATCGGCCTTACTCCGAAACTATTTAACCGATTTCACTCATTAACGTACTCAAAGGAGATATTTGGACAACAAATCCAATCGGGCCATTTCAAGTACCTAGGTTCTTTTCTTTTCAAGTTAGAGCACATACGGATGGTCGGTCGGACGGACGAACAGAATTACATTTGAACTCGTATTCTTCTTCGATTTATCGTCTAAGAACATTCTTAGCTCAATATTTGAAAGATACAGACATTGTGACGAAACGATAAAGCGCTATTCCCCTGAACATGCGCGTAAAAATTGTGCACATACCGATGGTATTCTCTCAACCTACAAGGCAGGAAAATGAAACAAGACAATTGTTTTTGCTCCCCATGTTTATGATACCTGATAATACGAAAGCCATCAGCATATCACTTCTCTTATACCAAAATAAACCTTAAACTCAGATATAAGAATGTCCCAGAAGAAGATTCAGGAAATACTGAGACTATGAAATATTGAGTTTCAATTCTTAATTCAAAACTAAGAGAAATAAGAGTTATTAATGTTTGATATATTAAATATTAAAATTGGCACAAATTATTGCATTTTCCACAAAAACTGTACATCGTTGAATTGTTCAAGTTCATTTTATATTTACATAATCACAAGGACGAATATCCGTCGATAAATCCACAAACATTCCCCTTTTATCAGGGCTAATCATCCAATCAACCAAAACATCTACACCGAAGAAGCTCTTTCTTCTCCATTAGACCAATTTCTATCTTCATTTTATATGATGTCACTATTCAAACCAAGTTATGACTTTCATCATAATCAAGAAGATATGAGTTAGCTGTTTTAATTTCCAAATGAGTATTTTAATTCTTCAGTACCGAAATTCCCCCTGACTGACACTGTAGAGATCGGTCAAGATGCAGGGAGTGCTAGGCGCTTACTCTGTAGCCACTAGATCCTCTCAAGATATCTTCACCCCGGTCATCTCCGACGTTTTGTGATCCCTACAAAGGGTGTCTACTTAGAAAACTGTAATGGTCGATTTTCATTCGGTGACAAATCCAGTACTATCGTCTCAAAGAAAATCAGCCATGACAAAGTGCACATACTGAAAACCTCTGTGAGTAACTAATTTTTCAAAAAAAACATTATTTTCTCGAAAATTTCTACACGCCTGTAAAGAAGATACAAAGACCTTGGCAAAAAGGTACCACATGACCCACTTTCCCTATTCAAAAAATTCAGAGTGTTGATGGGGATGACACAGAGTGCATCAAAAATCCTTCAGAAATGCATAGAACTTCGGTAAAAGTGAAACAAAAATTGACCTGTTTCAGTATTATGTTGCCAAATATTTTTCTTCTGAGAAAATGAATTTGTTCCATAATTTTGACGCTCACTGTATATAGACCATCGAATGTCGTGTCAGCCTACGAGTTTTATCAGGGAGAATTTTCTGCTGAATTTAATAAATGGAATACTTCGCCATTGATGTTTTCAACCAGACATCTCATAAGATTTCCCGTCGTTTCTGAAAATTCAGAATTGCACCCCACTTCTATTATACGCCACGGACACAAACATTCGCCTTCGATGTAACAAAAATAGTCGTCGATATTGGGGTCGTTATGAAAATCCCACTGGATCCCTTTTCCTAATATAGGGACAAAACGAAGCGAAAGAATCCCCGAAGGGAAACCATAAAATCAGCAAGAAAGCCGGCAATGGATGAATGATTGAAACATAAGTCTGCGGACTGGGGACCATGCCGCGATATCACCCCAAAACCCGTGGCAGTCCCTGCATGATATCGCCAGAATACCAGTCAATGTTTTCAAGGATTTTTACGTTTTCAATCCCCCCCGCTTGAATGGAAGGAAAGACCCAGCATTGCTGGTTTGCATAATTTTAATTTTCTTCTTCATTAGCGAAGCTTCAGAGCTAAGCCGTATAGTTCCGTCATGGAGGAAAGGAAGGTACAATAAACGAATAAACAGGGAAAAAGGATGAAAATCATCAATTTCTTTTTATCACTTTGTTTTATTGAAGGTTTAAAAGTGACCCGAGTTACGTAGTACGCCTGAATTTTCAAACTAGCGTATTGCAGTTCTGTAAGCAGGTTGAATGTGTTCTTCTGACATATTTCGTGTGAATTTCGGAAAGCGTAAAATTTCAGAAGTCTGAAGATCGGAAGAAGTTTTACTGCCAGGTTATTGGGGTATTTGAAGATTTGTAACGATTCCAAAACGTCCATTTCCTTTCTTAACGATACCATTTTTGGGACCTTAATCTAGAAACTTCTGTGTTATCGAATTTATTATTTTCATCTTCACCATTAAAAAATATCTTTGAAATTTCGAATGACGGGGTAAAAGCTACTTTATGTTGCTTTTTGAAATAACTTGAACTAGCTTCTATGAAATTGTTAGTTTCACAATCTTCAATCCATGTTAGGTCTGTCTATTGGTTCAGATCAGAAGAAGTTTTGCTGCCGGGTTATTGAGGTATTTGTAGATCTGTAAGAATTCCAAAACGTCCAATTTATTTCTTTACGATGGCATGTTTGGCACCACCTTAATCTAGAAACTCCTGTGTTATCGAATTTATTGTTTTCATCTTTACCATCGAAAAATATCTTTGAAATTTCAAATGACGGGGTAAAAGCTACTTTATGTTGCTTTTTGAAATAATTTGTACTAACTTCTATGAAATTGCCAGTTCCACAATTTTCTTCAATCCATGTTAGGTCTGTATATTGGTTCAGATCAGAAGAAGTTTTGCTGCCGGGTTATTGAGGTATTTGTAGATTTGTAAGGATTCCAAAACGTCCATTTTATTTCTTTACGATGGCATTTTTGGCACCTTATTCTAGAAACTGCTGTGTTATCGAATTTACTGTTTTAATCTTTACCATTAGAAAATGTCTTTGAAATTCCGAATGACGGGGTGAAGGCTACTTTATGTTGTTTTTTGGAATAATTTGAACTAAATTCTATGAAATTATCAGTTTCACAATTTTCTTCAATCCATGTTAGGGTCTTTATAAATTTTTTTGGAAAAAAAGTGGCTTTTCTTCTTCATTTGTGTGAGAAATTATGGTTTCATGAACTCAAGAAAAACACAGATATGAAATCGGAAGATTCTATTGTTTCATTCAAATTCATCGAGAAGCGGTCACCTTCCTCGCGCATGTTCTAGGGAAACAGCGTGTTATCGTTTGGTCCAAAGGTCTGTAGTTTTCGCATTTCGAGACGAAAATGGTCTCAAATGAGTAGATTGGACTCACCGATGACGAATACGGTGTCAAAATCGATTCTGTTCGGCCAGCACGATAACAACTGAAAATCCTATCGACTTGAAACTTTCAGGGTAGGTTGCATTTCAAAATGCAACATTTGAGATCGTTAACGGGCAAAATTGGCCGAATGGTTTCAGAGTTATTTACGTATTGAACTTGCTCAACTCAGCATTACTCCTTTATAGATTCATTTTCCACATGAACTATTAGATTGCGAATCTATTCGATCTCTTTTTTTGAAATATTGGAAAAATCAAATTTGTCCGATCGTTAACACAATATTTTCCGAAAAGAAAACCTTAGATACTCGATATTTGTAGTATAGGTTTGGAACTCAATTACGAAGGTCGCGTAAAAGAATGGGTTAAATTCACCTAATGATTCTTCAGATATAACCATTCAAAATTTCAATATCCCAATATTTCCAAAAATATATTTTGGGTCTAGTCTAGTAGTTGATCGAAAAACAATACCTTGAGGGTTTTCAGCAGAATATTATGAGGAGCATATAAAAGGAGTATAGACAAATCTTTCCAACAGGAGATAAATGTTCATTTAGCGTGGTCAATACATGAAAAGATGATAGCTTTGTTACGATAATCTCGAAAATTGGTGGAGATATTCCAGAAATATTGATACCAAGGTAAAACCACGAAATGTGACATATTTTTTCCCAATACCTCCAAAAGTTGAAATCTGATCGAACTGAAATTGGATGCAAAATTCATTCAAGATCTGATGAATAGACTCAGAAGATTAATTTGTTTCAGGAAAAATTTTGGAAAAAACTCATTTTTATTGTTTCAATAACACGACCATCACAAAATTTTGCACAAAACTTAGCATTTTCAATTAGTAATCTAGTTCAATTATGAATTAGGAAATCCTATGAATAGTTTCCGAAATAAATTTCATTTCGGAATTAGCACTTTCTCCAAATTGTTCTGGTGACACGATCATCAGGAAATTCACAAGGAAACCTATCAGTGTTTTTCGACTAGCTATTTAGGTTTACTATGATGAGATGAGTATTTCTTGAGCTATTTCGGCAATAGCAACGATACCGAGGGAAAACCAGAAATGTGACAATTTTTGCCCGATTTCTCCGAAAGTAAATCTGGTTCTAATTCTTGTCGTGAAATATAGGGTTTTCCAATAAGAGTTATTATTTTGATATTCAAAGAAAAATGCCATTTTTCAATATAAATGATCGGATGTTTATTTCATTATAATGAAGAAGCTATGCCGTTAATAGTGGAAAATAACATCAGGCAAATGACCACCACGACCACGCTTACAGGACCATATCCTTTTAATGAAATTTTCCATAACCAAATCGCAAAGTGGCTGCCCTATGTCCTTGATAACCTCACGCATTCCATCTTTGAGTTCTTGAATCGACGCTAGGCTATAGGCGTAGACCTTTTCTTTAACGTGGCTCCAGAGGAAGAAGTCGCAAGGTGTTAAATCACAAGATCTCGGTGGCCAATTGTGATCACCTCTTCGAGAGATAACACGGTCCAGAAACTTTTCCCGCAAAAGACGTCTTGTTGAAAGCAAACGTTTTCCAGATTAATACCATCCAATTCCGGCCATAAAAAATCATTAATTATCTCTCGATAGCGCAATCCATTCGCCGTAACTGTTGCTCCAGCCTCATTTTCGAAAAAGTAAGGTACAATGACTGCGCAGGATCATAAACCGCACCAAACAGTCACACGTTGAGGATAGTGAGGCTTTTCAACAATAACTCTCGGATTTGCCGAGCCCCAGATGCGACAATTTTGCTTGTTGACGAAGCCACCCAGTTGGAAATGGGCCTCATCACTAAAGATGATTTTTCGATGGAACTCCGGATCATTTTCATGCATTTCAACGACCCAATCAGCAAAGACACGACGTTTTTGATGATCGGCCGGCTTGAGTTCTTGTGTAAACTGAACTTTATAAGCCTTAAGACCCAAATCTTTATGCAAAATATGGTGTAATGACGTTTGTGGAATGCCTAATTCCAAAGAACGACGAGGAATGGACAAACCTGGGTTTTCTTCAACACTTTCGGCTACAGCAGCAATATTCTCGGCTGTTCTTGAGCGACGTGCACGGGTTCCATTCGTCACATCACTAACTTGTCCCAACAGCTCGAATTTTTCCACCAATTTCTTTATTGCGGTCCGACAAGGTGCTTCACGACGACCCAAAAATGTTCGAGTTTTACGAACCGTCTCTGCCAAATTTTCACCATTCTTATAGTGAATTTTAATAATTTCAATGCGTTGTTGAAGCGTGTATCATTCCATTTTTATAAATGGCGTAGTTTCTACTTGTCAAATGTCAAAAAATGACATCTACCGAAATAGCGCGCTATTCAAAATAACACCTCTTATTAGAAAACCCTTTATAAAGTCTAAGCCTGAAAATATTTTTGGAGAAAAACGACATTTCGAAAAAACCAAAGGCCCTCCCTAGAACATGGGCGCAAAAATATCATTGGATTTTCACGGTCACATATATACAGAATTTTCATTATCAATCACACCTAGAAAAGCAGCTTGTGCGCATGTTCAAAGGAGGTGACGGCTTTGGCAACTAATTTGAACATGCGCGCAAAAAAAATGGAAAAACATTGACTTCACGTTAATTTTTTTCTGGGTTTTTCGAGTTATTGCAGAGAAAACATCGATACAAATGGAAAAACCTCAAAATTTGACATATTTTTTTGCAATATCTCTGGAAATTATGATGGTATCAATCAACATTTGGTACACTACTGTGAAATGTAAAGCTCTAGATTCAAACGAAATTTGTTTCGAATATAGTCGATAGTTTACGAAACAAAAATTATTTCGAAGAAAATTTTGAAATATGTCTTTTAAAAAAAACTGAAAGTATGATCCCAACAGAATGTTACTCAAGGCTTCTTCAATTGACTACCAAGTTTCAATCCAATCGCTTGAGTAATTTCTGAAATATTGAGGAAATGATCTCCAAACTTCAAATGGCCTTAACTCCGAAATCGTTTGACCGATTTGGCCCATTAACGAACTCAACCGATGCATCTCAATGTGCGAATTATGATGAAAGTTTCAAGACGCTAGCTTAATCCGTTCCACAGCTACCGTGTCCTCTTCCGGACAAGTGATCGGCCGGACAGAATCGATTTTGACACCGAATTCGGCATCAGTGAGTCCAGTTTCAGGAAAAAATCGAAAATTGCTGACATTTCGACAAAATGATAACTGGCTGTTTCCCTAGAACATGCGCGCAAAAAATATACTGTTGTATTATCGATAATCGTTTAAGATACCGAAGAGTTGTTAAACCCACATCGCAGTCACAAAAATTCAATATCCTATGTAAAGTGGAAGCAGTTTGTTCTTCAATGTATGATGATTTTCCTGTGAACTTCCCTCCATCTTTCGTCATTCGCCTCGAGAGGAAAAAAGGGACACTGCTGGCAGTTTGCATAATTTAATTTCATGCCTCATTTCATATGTGTCGACTCATGATACTGGAGTCCTGGGGACTTTTTTGCTAACTCAATCTTTATGAGGATCTGAATGGCACTTCAGCGGGAAATATGGAAAATAAATATTTTGATTGGACTACGGAAACAGCGATGTGGGTAATTTTTGCAACTCAAATCGAGGAAATGTCTTTCGCGCTTTCACGGGTCTGGACGTTTTTCTTTTCATGGGAACTTCGAACAGATGTTGAATGAATGCTGGATGAAGGAATAACAAATCATGGTGCATTGAGAATTGATACGAGACTATCGCACTCTTCGATAAGTAATATTCTGTCAAATTTTTTCAGGATGGCACATCATGAGAAAACTCTTTCTCAAGAAACGTAAGTTTTTGCGTATGCGATATGTTTGAGGAATCGAATTGTTTCGAAACTGTTTTGAATATTGATGACTGTTGGTCATTTAACTTTCAGTGATGATAAGAGTACACTTTCTCTGCTGGTCTGGTGCCCCGTAAAAATTTATAGCAAACTTAATTTCTTGTGTATCATCTAACTTTGCATACTTATCTTGAAATTGAAAAGACCAAAATTGTTGAATAGTATGACTTCCTTGACCATCGACCCAGCTCGCAAAGATTCTGTTCATTCTGGTTTTTGACTTGCAGAGGGTTTTCACTTCGAATTTTCGTATTTATATATGGACGGAATTGGGATTGGAGATTGATTTAAAGGAAATAAGTTATTTCATTGAAAAATAACTATTTGATGACTAAGATTTCTGACCAATGCATACGATTAGCGAAATGGAATAGATTTTTTTGGGACATTTTTGAATTTATTAAAAAAATTTTTGCCTCAACTATGTTACTGATTCATCTAGTACGTTACGTGAAAACTTCAAAAACTGTCAACTTCGAAAGAAATTATGGCCACATAAATATTCTTAAATAGTTCAACTCAAACCATAAATAACAGGTCACCAGTCAAAATTCTAGAGCGTTAGATTTGAAATAAACCCTTGTTCATTTCGAAGCCAAACAGATACCATACAAGAATGACTTGAAGCATAACAGTGCGTCTGACTCTATCAAAATCACTCGAGCGTATGGAAGAATGTTTGAGTTAGAGTTTTTCGTAAACTGAAAACAATTTAATGTTGGACAATTTCAGGGAGGGTATTACACCTTCAGAGCGACTGGGCCTTAGTTTATGTAAAAAAAACACCCACTTACCTTTCAATATGGTCAACAAACAACCAGTTTCAACAAATATTTCGCTAACTGACAAAATTCCGTCGTATACTTCTCCATTAAAACTTGCAGGTGTGATAAATCTGAACAGATCTGAATCACCCTGCGCAGCTCGAATTCACTGATATATGCATGTCTGAATTCACTGCAACTGGACAAGTCTACCTAGAATTCTTTTCATTTGCATCTGTCACGCCTGATGGTTCGCTTGCACTCCTATCGCGCTTTTCGAAATCGCGCCCAGTGGATGACCGAAATTTTCTATGCCATTATCGACAATTTTAATACGATGAATACGGGCATAATCGTTTCACTCCCAAGTTTCTTCACAAAAATCATATCTCTGGGTAATTTCTTTTAGGAGTTATAGTGTTTACTGGTGACGAAGTGGATGAAAACTCCTTCCAGAAAAACATGAATTTCCTCAAAATATGTAAAGCAAGTTCCCAAAAACTATCCTGGAGTTGATGAATTCGACCTGGAATTCTCCATGAGTGAGTGAAATTCGAGAACTGGAGACCTTTCGGTATAATTATAACTGTTATTTATTCCCTAGAACAAGAACGTACAAAGGATATTGGCCCGAAGGCAGACATTAATGTTAACTGTTTCCAGGCAAATCTCTGCATTCGTGTTCTCATCAAGCATCAACATTTCTGAACTTCCATAGAAACGAATAGTGGGCTGCGAGCATTGAAAAATAAAATGCTGGTTTTCCAGAAAGTTACACTGAGAAAATTGAGAAAAACTACGGCATCTTCCAAATACAAAATGAAAGCCCACCAAAAACATTCCACGTAACATTAGTTGGAAAGCCTTTAACTTTGTACTTAAATAGCTATCACCACTTAGCCAAGTCCCCAACTCTGTACAAGACCTTATCCTCAAACACTTAATTTTAGTAAAAAATTAATAAGCATAACCAGATGTGTACCTTTAAGAGTTCACGGCTTGGCTATGAGATTCTGCATCTTGGTAGCCATGTATCAGAAACTATAAAACAGTGACAGTCAATATGGCGTCAATATTGTATCGCGACCGCTCAAATTTCAATATTTCCTGTTCACAAACATTCGAAATCAACTTTTGAATTACCTCAACACATATTCATTTAAAGGCCTATTAAACTATCCAATCTCAAGGACCAGGCATATCGGGTACCCAATCTGCCGGGTCGGGTGTCGCTTATTACACCACCCTAGATGCTGGCTGCTTTTATTCTATTCTTGAATGGACGCTCTCGGCGTTGCTTTGATACTGCCCTGTATGCCAGGCGGTAGGGAGCTAGTCAGATCGGGTCCACTCGATCGCCTTAGATCAGGATCCTGGCTACCGGATCGTTATTACACTCCACGGTCCCTGTCTGCCGGGCCCTAGATATTGGGTAGTGTAATAAGCCTTTAAGTGATGTATTAACGCCACCAGGCATAACTTAAATTTACTAGTAGCTGAGTAGCAAATTTGTCGAGTCAAACTTCTTTCTGCTCATTTCAACCTGAATAGACACGCTCGTCGCTTAATCTACAAGTATTATCATACTGCTTTTATTTCAGCTGTTCACATGCACCGATCTATTCTAAAACTACAGGATTTGATGAAAATTCTTTTTCAGTTACCTGACGGAGTGCAGTTGACCCTGAGTGAACTGCGCGAGATGGCATGCCGGCAACAATCTCAGATCGACTCCCAGCATCAGCTTCTTGCAGCCAAGGAGCAAAGACTCAGGTACCTCAAAGAACAAGAAGCGCGACAACAGCGTGTCCAGGCAGAAAGCGAACGATTGAGGAGGCTCAGAGATCGCGTAGATGCTCAGGAGCTGAAACTCAGGAAGTTAAGAGCCCTACGGGGACAAGTGGACCATCAGAAGCAGAATAATTTATCCCTCAGTGAGTACATACATTCATCATGCATTCAATAATATAGTATTACCTAACTTCTTCATTTCTTCATTATTTTATGACTAACTAAAGGGTATTTTCAGTAACTTTAAAACTTTTAATCATAATTTAAGATAGGAATAATGTTGGAATGAATTTTTGCCATTTTAACGGGTAGATAAGTTCATGCCATTTATTTTTTAAACATGATTTCTACCGTATGTCCGCCGTGACAACGAGTTACATTGTCCATTCGATCAGTCCAATTGTTCATTACTTTTTCCAATGAATCTGGACGTTTGAAATCGAAAGTGGCTTCAATATGTGCTCATCACGTTTCAAAAGTTGCTATTTTGTCGAAAGAAAAAGTATCAGGAACGAAGGGGATAGTAATCGGAACCATATATGGAAAAAAGTTTTCACCAAATTGATTTTGCAATAAATTGATGGTAAACCACGCTGTTTGGCAAGTTGTACCATATTGTTGGAACTAAATGTTGTCGATCTTTAGCTGATTGGAATCAGAAAATCATTCAGCATGGCCAACAAGTTGAGACTGCCTATGTATCGACATTTTGGCGTCTTTTTCAACAATTAACGCTCAAGCAGCAATATTCTTTTTGGTACACACATTTGTTTCATTTCTTTGTCTTCTTGATAGTTTCGAATCGAGAACTGTAAAATACGTGGGAAAACGATCAATAGTTACACGAATTTCTTGCTCACTAGGCCAATTATGTTGACCATAAAAAAAGCTAAGTGCTTCATGATGAATTTTCAAATTTTACTGAACAAAAATGTCAACGCAGAATGATATTTCAACTACGAGGACATAGACAAGAACGAAGCACTCAAAACACGCCCATTATTATAGATATCGATATTACACCTCCCCTAAATTTTAGTAATCTGTGCAACTAGAAACGTATGTCCAAGTTTCGATGTTAAGAGGTCACATCGAAATAATCTGGGGAACAAGAATCTTTTGTTGAATTTGTAGATATACCTTATATACCTCTCCTTTAACACTGACAATTCATATTGCATACACTGTTGCGTTTCCCATTCAACAGGACATAATTATTAAGACAGTTCTGAAAAAAAAATAAATATGAAACTTAAACAATGTTACGAAACATATTTAGTAACTTTGTACCTTGTTAGTAGGTCAAGTTCTCCCTCGCAAATGAATAATGGGCTGGCATGTTTCAGAATGCTTCAAATGTGGATTTCATTTATTTCTGTAGTATTCTATAGATAAGAATGAATACTAAGCTTTTATGTCGTTTTGAATTTTTGTACAGCAAAGTCCTCGTCCCATTGGATCACAAAAATGTGCTATTTTCTGTTTAAGGGCGTAGAAATTCTTGTAACAGCCTTTCTCAATGTGAACTGGTCAGAACCCGTTAATATTTCATGCATGGGCCTAAAAGACTAGATTATTTTTGCTCAACAGTTAGCAACATACTGCTTAGGCATCATGTGAAGCAATACAAAACAACGAAATCAAAGACTGTAAAATAATTTTCAAAACTGACCCTTTCTCTAACTCATTTTTCATGTAGGCAGTATATGAATGCATTTCGAACTCAATTAATTTAGGTATGACATGTAATATCGACATAGTTCAAAGCTGTAGCTACCCTAACTCGCTACTAGCCAAGATACAAGACAAGTACAGCTTATTAGAAGGTGAGCTACTCGTCAGCTGTCTATTGAGTGTTGCTAAATTAGTAATAATATATGCCAATATTTCAGAACATAAATTGAGTGTTTGAAAATATTTCACTTAAATTATAGTTCACCAAGACTTAACAGCTAATTGCAGCTAAACTATAACCCTATCCTCAACTTAAAGCAGATCCATTTCAGGATTTTTCACAAAGTAGTCTGAAATGTAGAAAAAATACATTCTTCAGTCCGATCATCAGCTTTTCGCCTTGATCTTGTTTGATTGCAGAATGGCGAATGAACCGACATAAAATATTTGCAAAGTCTTTGTTGAAAGACGCAAATGTCAGAATAATTAGGTCCATCGCTTGTTTGTTCTAGCTACCTTTCTTCACTAGGAAAGGTCTAATATAATTCAAGATTAACTCAAACACCTATCAGTTAGTAGCATTCTCGACTAATATGGCAATTTTCAATAATTGAGCTGGCAAAATACCCAACGGGTAGATTTTCGGGTGTTGCAAAATGGCGAATGCGCTCGATATTCAATTATTTTTATAGTATGGATTGGTGTAAAGGGTGCACTATACGTTCCGTAACCTTCCACTATCCTTTCCGTAAAATATTATAAGGTGTGAATAATGCATTGATGCATGCATACTATACGTTCCGTTTACGTTCCGTCAACATGACATATTTGCTTAATAAATTTTGACTTAAATCATACGAAACCCTGAAGCATCCGAAAGTCGTGGCGATAAATATGTCATTATCGGTAGATAGACTGAGAGTCGGTGTAGAGATTCAATCAAAAAATATCTCTGAGGTTGCAGAATGGCGTAGTAGCTGGGATTGGTGGCATATGTGAAGGAGGTCGTTCTAGAGGCATGGAACTTTGAAATGGAATAAAACTAGGATGAATTTTTAAAATTGATATGAAATCGACTTTATTCAAAAGATAATCTTTCGGCATTTCAATTTAAATATAACTTCTGGCATATGACCGCCACGGCTGTCTCGGACGTAATCTAATCTGAAGGTCCAATTTCAAATCAATTTTTCCAACATTTGTGGCTGTATATCTGCAATAACGCAGCGAATGTTGTCTTCCAAGTTTCGGGCTTATATACCCACAGAAAATAGTCTAGCAGCGTTAAATCGCACGATCTTGGAGGCTTATTCACGGGCCCGGAACGTGAAATTATTCGGTTGTCAAACGTTTCCCTCAGAAAATCAATTGTGGCACGAATTGTGTGACCAGTTGTGCCATCTTGTTGAAACCACAGCTGGAAAGATCTTTCCGAAAAAATCGTCCATAAAGTGGCTGGACACATATCCAATTCCTGTGCACGATGGCGATAGACTGATTCGGGTCCTCCTCTACGCTACGCATTGCAGCAGCAATGGCTTCTTCTGTTCTCACTGTTCGACATCTCTGTGGATGCGAATTATCAGTTGGAGTAAACGTGGTGCGAAAACGGTCCATAGTTAGTCGATTTAATTGCTGTGATGGATGATTATGTTAACCGTGAAAAGGACGTTGAGCGCGACACTTATTTCGAACAGAACCATTATTATCAAAATGAATTTGCATAATTTGGAAGCATTGTTCAAGCGTCAGTCTATTCATGTTGGAATGCCAGACCAAACTAAAAACAAATCACTTGACAGCTGACAAAATGGCCGCCCTTTTAAAACAGTGTTGCCAACTTAAAGTTCTATACCCCCTGAAAAATACCCTCTACCTAAAAGCATATTTTCTATGTAGAATATTGAAGTCAATATATCTCAAACTACAATTTCGAGAAGTCTGTAGATTCTAGAATCCACTAAAAAACTCAAATTCGATGTTTCGATAAATAATTATGAATAGTGTTGGATTTGATTGTTGAAAATAATGAACAACTTTTTCCTTGTTAACTCGGCAAGTTTTCGTTTTAGGTACAGTATTGGGTCGTCTTGGAGTAATCCTACGTAGAATTGGCTGAAAGGTTTGAACGAATAGGTCCTGATTAGGAGATCTTGAGTTTTGATGGATATGATTTGTCCAGGTTGATGATTTTTCCACGACCTCCATCTACATTATTGGTCCATAGAAAGAAAGTTTTTTTTGAAACGTTTTGTACTGCAGAAATATTCAAGAAAGTGCGAGTCCCCGATGACATCATTTTCTTTATAATAATTCAAATATTTCCAATGATATAATAATAAACTTGGTCTGTCGATTTATATAAAGAAATTTTAGACTATTTCCGGTATATCCGGAAGTTAAAAAATATTTAAGAGTGAATGTTCATTGTCGAAAACCTCCAAATGCTAATTTTCAGCACAAAATTATAGGCCATCCCCCGTATGGTTCTTTCCGATGATTATGAACGAATTGTCTTCAATTTCGTCTTCACGCAAAGATCAATTTAACGAAGAAACTGTTTGCTTGAAATTTTTGCTCAGAAAATTTATCGAGAAGTTTGAAAAGGAGTCTTGAACCCAAATTTGTGAACAGCTGAACTGAGCGGCGGAAAATGGAAGCATATAAATGACTTCAACATGAATATGCATATTCATTTCCAGTCGTGGTCGCCAATACTAAACTCGGATGAATGCCTCTGTTTTCCTAGCCATCAATTTCCATCTTGAGATTGCGAAATTAAATACCTTGGAAGGGGAGAAAAGAAGGTTAGAAAATCCCTGGGAATACATTTTCAGTTAATGTTCATGAACCAGCTGAAGGCACGAGACGGAAAAACGGGATAATATAATTCTTTTTCTTCTACTTATTATACTGACTAATGGGTATTTAGTATTTAGAGAAAACGGAAATTCAAAAAAAAATATTGTGCTTTGCGCTTTTAACTAACTAATGGAGTTGCGAGGGGAACGAAATTATTCAATTGTTCGAGACTGGTTGGATCTAATTTTTTTGAATAAAGAAATGATAGACTAGCATCTCTCCATTTACTGCAAAATATCCAAAGAAATTAAGTGATTATGGAATTCTATAGTTTTAGTTATAGGAAATCATGGTTTCCTTTCCCATTATCTGAAAAAGAATTAGACAATATAAACGATTAACGAATTCACACAGAACGTTTCAGAATCTACCTGTATTAGACTTCATCAGACAGATAACGAAACATCATTAGAATTATTCTACCGGAATATTCTCTTCGTGGGATTTTTGTCAAATTGATATTTCGAAAAATCACAGAAATGCAGCTTGACTTGACTTGACATGGAAATATTAGAATTCTACATCTTTCCTAACAACTAAGAATCTAATTATGTTCTATTTCTGTTGAACAGTGGACGGAATATTCGAAAAAAATTCAGTAAAAATGAGTTGATATCTTATTTTCTTCGAATTAACAAAGTAATTTCGAAACTATTTCCATTTTATTGAATTAAATTATTAAAGCTATCATATGTTAAATTGGTTCAATATGTCAGTTTGACGAATTTTCTGTTATCGTTTTGCTCATCGGAAGAGAGGCATATTTGTCCCGAGAGGAGGTTTATATTATTGTTATTCATAAAGGAGTAAATACTTTCTGTATCGTCATTTATTATTATGGGAATTTTTTTCGTGGGTTTTCAATTTCCTTGGCCGGAATTCTCTGTATCGTCATACGAATAGCCAATTATTCTGCAACAAAAATAACTCAGATTTCATACAAAAAAAGAATATTTCAACAGATTTCAAAAAAATATATTTCACAACATCCCATAATATTCCAACTTCTTCTCATGGTTCTCAAGAAAAAATTAAAAAGTTCAGTAGAGGTTGATTCTCACTATACGTTCCGTAACCTTCCAGTATCCTTCTCGTAAAATATATTTCACAACATCCCATAATATTCCAACTTCTTCTCATGGTTCTCAAGAAAAAATTAAAAAGTTCAGTAGAGGTTGATTCTCACTATACGTTCCGTAACCTTCCAGTATCCTTCTCGTAAAATATTATAAGGTGTAAATGAATTGATGTATGCACACTATACGTTCCGTTCACGTTCCGTCTAAATGGGATTTTTGCCAACTAAATTTTGACGTGAATCATACGGAAAGGATACTGGAAGGTTACGGAACGTATAGTGAGAATCAACCTTAATTCGGAAGTTGTCCGAACTGCATCGTCTATATGCGTTGCACAAGAAGATTTTTCACATAAATATTCGGGAAATACCAAGCATCATTTAAACATAAAAACAAACACTTTTTTGAAAAACTAATTAAGATTGTTGCAGTTGATTCAATATTCATTACTAATCACAGATCTTGTGAGTCTATAATTTCTATTCATCTCGAAACGATTTGCTTAGACTTATTAATGGAGCACCTGATTAAAATCGTTTTTGGCCTGCCGTCCGTTGCCCAGGGACGTTAATTTGAGAACACAAATAGCTAGCGACTTGAAATTTTAGGGTCGTCTAAGTTGGATATTGAGCCAAATCGGCCGAATTGTCCCGGAGATACGAATTATCTCCAGAACTACTTGTGTGATTGGGTTAGTTTTCTAATATCAACGCGCAACTTGTCACGAAAATTCGTTGGAATCGTTGTAAAAAAACCATATATTTTCCGAAATTCACCAAATGTTTCTTGGAAGTATTTTTTTAGGCAACTTTTCATCAGATTCCAATGGAATTTGGCACGTACCTCAGTATTTCAAAATAGAGTGCCAAATTACAGTTAGGTCTGATATCTTTTTTCGGAGATATCAGCAAAAAATATGTGACATTTCGTGGTTTTTGTATCATTAACTTTTTCCGGAATTGCTCAAAAAATACTGATCTGATCATGATGAAACTCGGGAACAATATGGCGAAAACTGCCACACATATTGGTGCAACATGATTCTGTGATAATCATTAAAACGAACATTTAGATTTTGTTATCGAAAAGTGGAGCTGCTTCAAGCAGGACCAGTATGTAGGCAGGTAACCACTTCGGCAACGAACATGAAAAAATGTCAATTATTTTGCATCAGGAACTCAAGAGATGACCGCTTTGGCAACATAAGCATGCGTACAAACCGCTGCTGCTGCTTTTCTTAAATTTTGTATATTTTTTTAAACGAACAAAATCTTTTAACTGTTGAGACTTTATGTATGCTAAATACTTCTTCAGCATTTGCATTATGAATTTATAATGTTCATGTGAAGTGGAGACATACATCCATTGATGGATATAATGTATTCATTTGAAACACAAAATTACAAAACAGATATTCATTCCATTAGAACAATTTCATCAGATTCCCAGATTTCAGCATCCGCAAAATAAATCCATTCACAATCTCCCCAATGGAACCGATTCGATTTACCCGCTCCATTGAAGAAATGTGAAAGGAATATTTCTCAGTTTGTGATTGGCCAACAATTCATCTTAATTAAGTAAACGCTCAAGAGACTTCTTCCTCTTAAAACGAACATAGTATGCTCGCATCGATCAGCCGTTCTTTTGTATTCTCTTTCTTGTTTCCCTCGTGGAAAATCGAAAGAGATACTCTCTACGGTATTGAAGCTAAAAGGTCCGAGGAAAAACGACAGCCGTGGCTTGTTTAACTCTTGTGTTTTACCGTCAATAAATTGGGGATCCTTTCTAAAGACACATTGTGGCAGTTTCCATTTGTTGGCACTATACGTTCGATATATACGAGTAGAATTGCGGATGAAAGCGGAAGGAATCAGGAAAGCATTATCGCAACAAAAAATAGGGTATTTGTGAATATTTTTGCAGGTCTCCAACTCAAAGGTTTATCCGCACCATGCGTTCTATCTTCATTTCATATTCGCTTCATATTCGTTCAGTGTACATAAAATATTATGAATGACCACGTGAGTTCGGTAACAAGAAGTAAAAAGCAACTGACAGTTTGTCAACTGACTCATTCAAATCTGTCAATTGACACGTTCAGCCTGCTTGATTTGAGGATGCAAAAAGACTTCATACTTAACAGCTGATACCGTGATAGACTTAGCTTTCACAAGATTATTTCAAACACGTTTGGACTTTGAGAAAGCCAAAGGTCTCTTCAACAATACCTAAAGCTTCCTTATCTTTCCATGCTTCGTTATTTCATTAGAGAAATAAATTTCATTAAATAATGTTTACTAAAAACCCATGCCGACGACTTGCAAATTGACATATCACAGAATACATATTTGAATTGACAGATAAATGTGTCAACTAATAGAATTATTCCGTCAATTCAAAAAATTAATGTGTCAATTGGTAGACTATCGGTCAACTGTTGGATTACTATGAGGTTCTGTTTGAGAAAAAAATCTGTTTGCAAGTATATTTATGTTCGAATCAATATATTTACTTTGTGGAATGATATTTCATATATGTTTCGTTCCGATATATATTTTCTACCAAACGCAGTTTGAATAAAAGGAAAGGTTCAAATATATAAAAATGTGTTATACAAAATCTTCATGAATTTGATCTATCAGACATTGTTAAGATGAGCAGTTTTCCTTGTTTGGAAATCCAAAACTCAAACTGTTAGAAATTTATGCTTCCTGCATGACATCCTTTGCGGATGTTGAATAGATTGAATTAAAAATATATTGAATCTCACAATTTATATATTCGTAACTATCAGCTCGTTAATAAATTGTGATTGATAGGAAATAAATATATCGGAATGTTAAATGAAAATATCGTCGTACAAAATAAATATACCAATTTCTGAAAGTAATAAATTTATTAACTTCAAAATAAATATATTTGCATACATACTGTTGTCCCGAACGGTTTCCATAGGATACACGGGTAAATTAGCAATTTGAATATGTGAATAAATAGGGTCAATGAGTAATTAGTTCTGTGTCGGCGCGCAAATTCATATGCAAAATTGTGGAAGGATCATATGATAAATCAAAAAAAATATATAAATGTTTTGACAATGGAAAACTTAATAACGGCTCAATCAGATATGTAATCCATCAGATTGAAACTTGGGTTATTACTTGAAGTCAATATTTCAAAACAGTGCTTTGAATTTTAGGTTGATACTATATTCATTTTCGGAGATATTGAAAGATTGGAGTTATTTCCTGAATATTTTAAAAAGAACAGAAGCGATCGATTTACACTATGTAGTAAGTGGAAAAATATCAACCCAAAATTTCGTGAGGATCGTAGGGGTGAAAAAGTGTTGGAAAGTATTGAAAATTTTCGAAAATTTTTGTTGAAAAAATTTTACCGGAAAATTTCCATCAGATTTCAATAAAATCGTCAAGAACCTCGAGTCGGTTCTTAACAACAGTTTTTCCACGTTCAGTTGGATCGGATATTCATCTTCGGAGATATTGAGAAAAAATATGTCATATGTTTTTTGGTTATTCCCTCGGTATTGTTGTTATTTACAGAGTAACTCAAATAATATTGAAATAATAAAAATTTGAATGAGTATATATGCTGAATTATTGGATGATTCTACCATTTCGAGAATTCGGTTTTTGTAAATGAACCAGTTCAACAAACGTCAAGTCTCAGAATGGATTCTCAATTCACGGTTCACAGTAAGGCTAATTTCAACCATAATGACATCCGAAAAAAAGCGACTAAGAGACTCGATATTTTCGTAGTAAGTTAATTGGTTTCATAGGTGGTTAATTGAGGAGGTCGAATTCGTGAAAACTTTAAATTCCACAAGGATTTCGTATATATATCCATTCGAAATTTTATTTTCCCGATATTACCAATAATGCAGATGTGATCGAATCGAATTTCTGCACTTGTTTGAAAAATGACGGCGTAAAGGTTCATGCAAAATATCTTGAGGAAATGTGAATAAGTGCGTAAAAACTTCTGACCTCACGTCAGTGCTTTTCTAGGTTTTGGTTATCACTTGTGAATGAAAAGAAAGTATTGATAGATGGTATCACAAATCGGTCATACATGTATAAAGAGTTTGACGGTCTTTTCCAGTAAAAATAAATGAATCCGCCGAATTTTTCCATAATGCCAAGTGTGTGGTATTTCTCAATTTTCCCATTAAAATTTTAATGGAAATCAGAGTTGAGCCAATTCGCTTTCATATCGAACTCTGACCACGAAAAACAAATGAAAATTCAATATTTCAAGGGTTCAATCGCTGCTTGACATTCGGAATACCTTTCCATAAAAAATCAAACGCTCATCCGTCACGTTCTACCTGGCATTTCAGCAGAGCAAATCCTAACTGAATATCAGGGAATCCTTCATTTGAATAGCGTGGAACGTTGATAGAAATCTAAAGCACTGTTGCCTTGACGGATTAAGCATCCGATTTCATCCCGTAGAACCCGACCTGTTCCCAATCATTCCCACGACCACAGAGTAAATCTTATCCGTATTACAGGATGGAACAATACTACAGAATTTCTTAACTGAATAAACATCTAGAATCAATTAATTCATACTTATATTTCAAATTTTCAACTGAGATTGTTGCATGTCGATCAAGCCGAAGCTCTTCGAATTCAACATGTCCTTGATTATCGCATTAAAAAACATGCAAATTCTTGAATTAACTACCTAAATCTTCAGAAAGGACTGGCGTGAAAGCAGCAGCTTTTTATATTTTGACCCCGAGGAAGGCATCTTTACTTACATACATACTTCAAAATGTAAACTGTGAAATTTTCAGGGGGTTAAAATTTTTTTTTTATCGATCACTAAGGTTTATTATTTGATTTTAGCAAATAATAAACCAAAAAATGAAAATAAAATTTGACATATTTTTTCAAATTTATCTTCAAATATCTCCATCAATTAAAATCGGATCGAACTGAAATTTGATACAATGTTATGGAATATAATGATTCAAGGTCGGCGTAAATAATCTACGTCTCATGACTAAAATTTCAAATTTTTTTCGTCACCAACTGTACTCAAAATAGTTGAATTCATAAGCGCAGTTAAAATGCCTCCGATAATTCGACAGAAATAGTATCTTGTTCTTCAATGAAATACTTCAAAGGACGCCAGAGGCACTCTTTGAACTGAATTATAATATTTCCTGCCGGTAAATATACCTGCTGTCAAATGTCTGATCCATTTCTGCGTGAACTTAAAATCCCCCTTCTTTCCTCCGAGTTTGAACACGGATTTGAATGAAGGACAGATGTTTCTTTTCCACAAGACACATTTTTCACTCGACAACTTTCTGTCTCTGAGCATCGGAGTCAAAGAGTAGACATCAATCAATTTCCGCTGAAATTTAGAACTCGTAACGTCCATTTCTCATCTCTACTGGCATTCGATTTGGTTTTCATGTGAGGTCTAGGCAATTTTTCTCAGATGGTTGTGTCCACTCGTATCTTTTATGCAAACTGTAAATTATTGAATATAATTCAATGTTTTTCGTATACCTAACGTCTGATCTTACTCGATTTTTGGTTTATTATATGATAAAATCAAATAATAAACCGAAGTGATCAACCAAAAAAAAAAAATATTACCACGCTTGAAAATTTTACAGTTCACATTTTGGGAATGCAGATTTGAATGAAGTAATAAAGAAAATCCGGCCAACCGTGGTCCAGGGATTTTCTCTGAAAGTAGGTACTGAACCGAAATCCGTGAAACTTGGTAGAAAAATCGTGGTTTGCTCGGGATTGATCCTCCAAGCTTTTCAGCAGAATCGGTCCTCTTAAGGGCTCAAAACTGGGGGTAGGAGAGAAAGAAATATTTCTCGAAAACTTTCCGCCGAATTTCCATGAAACTATCAACGTTGATTACTGTTGCATAACTCAACCTAAAAATTTTCACCCGGATAATTTCCGACCAGTGGTCCTTGAGTTATAAAGAAAATCGCTGCAAATTGTGTTGTGAAAAAACAGTGAATAATATATAAGTTTGATTTGTGATATCGATGATATTGGGTTATTCAACTGAGAAAATAATAAACCCTCGTGTAAAATTTGCAGAGTTTTAAAGTAGGTTTGGACCTTTCACGAAGGCCGAATTCGAGAATGGGTAAAATCCCCTCATATATTTCGCAGAATCAAAAATTCTATTTTTCCAATATTTCCAAACACACAGATTCGATCAAACTGAACCTTGAACCTCATTGAAAATCGATAGCTTGAGGGTCCATGCAGAATATCATGACGACCATGAGAACAAATGATCTTTTCTTCAGAAAGTAAGGGTGCGCTTTCAGGGGTCAATAAGTGAAAAGATGACCGCTTTGGCAACGGATTTGAATGAAACGATCATCTCGAAATTTTGCACAAAGTTGTCCATCAGCATTTTCAATTTAGCTGTCAAGTTTCATCATGATTGAATCAGTATTTTTTTCAATTATTCTAAAAAAACAGCGATATCGAGAAAAACTACGAAATTTGACAAATTTTTTGACAATATCTCTAAAAATTATTATCGTAGCAAACTCAAATTGGGTACATTGCTGCAAAATATAAAGCTCAAAGTATGACCAAAATTTGTTCCGAATATAATGAATGGGGTCGGTAAAAAACTTTTTCGAATAAAATTTTTTTTAAATTAACTGGCAGCACGATCTCATCAAAATTGCGCGAAAAGTTGCAAATCCTCATGCTCCAATTATCTGCCAAGTTTCAATTCAATCGCTCCAGTACTTGTCGAAATTTCAGGGAAATAGCCTCAAAATTTTAAATGGCCTCAACTCCGAAACTATTCCGCTGATTTAGCGTATAAACGAACTTAACCTTCGCATTTCGAAATGCAACTAACGCTCAAATTTTTAAGTCGATGGAAAGTTCCGAACGCCTTAAATCGTGCCTACGGACAGATGGCTGACCAGTCAAAATCGATTTTGATACCGGATTCTTCATCAGTGAGTCCAATCTAGTCATTTGAGACCACTTGCGGCACAAAATTTGAAAATTACAGACATTTAGACAAAACGATAGTACGCTTTTTCCCTAGTACATGCGCGCAAAAATATTTCGAAATTGTTCTTATTACATGATCATTCCCTAATTCCGCAAAAAATTATTCATCAGCATTTTTCACCTAGCTACCAAGCTTTATTCTGAGTGGATCAGTATTTCTTGAGATATTCCGGAAAAAGAAACGACACCATGGGTAAATCCACAAAATTCTCCATATTTATTTCCAATATCTCCAAAAGCTATATTCGGATCGAATTGAAATTCGATATAGGTACTATTGTGAAATATATACAAGGTCTGTCGAAAATTTCGACGGAAACTATAAAACTTTTAGCAATTTTTTGTTTTTAAGTTACTTATCATAGCAAAATTTTGCAAGTAGTTGCACGTTGATGTGTTACAACTACCAAGTGTGAATCAGATCGCTCAAGAAGTGGGATATTGTGGAACGATCGTAAAAATTCAGATGGCCCTCTAAGAAACTTAACCGTTGCACTAAAATGCGACCTACCCCGAAAGTTCCAAGACGCTAACTAGTTCTTATATATATATAGACAGTTATCGTCTCTTTTCCGGTCTTGAGAGTCGATTTTGACACAGGATTCGTCATCAGTGAGTCCAACGTAGTCGTTTCAGTTCATTTTTTGCTCAACATTCGAAAATAATAGACAAATGGTCAGAACAATAGCGCGCCGCTCACTATAATCTGCGCTCAAAAATATATAAACGAAGCTGTCCAGTAAAACTTAGTTGGAAGTTCATGAAAGTCACTTCATTCGGCCGACATGTTGACGTCTGTAATCTCTGAATAATTTGGTCAGTGAAACTGAGGTATTCTATGTTGAACTTTTGAAATGAAAATTCCATAAACCGAGAGCTTTGAAAATGAGAAAATAATGCTGTTTTGTTCCTTCTGAAATGATGTGAATGCAGTATCGCCCCTTATTTCAATATCATTCGCTGAGCAAACAATTCCAGTTAAATGAAACTACTGCGATTATGAGCTGATTTACATACGAGGGAAATTTGGAGGGAGGAGTAATGAAATTTCAAGGCATGAGGCATTCCAAAAAGTTGTGTTGCACTCGTTGTTGCAATGCCTGTCAAAACGAAAGGGTAATATCAGGAAATGTTCGAACAATTTCCATCTGAATAAAAATATAGAGACTTTAAATAGGTAAATGCGTGTATTGTAGAAATAATATGCGATACAATAGGTTAAACAGAAAACTCAAGAATTCAGCGCTAAACTTAATTCGATATATGTATTTTTGAAATCAGCTCGCGTGCATATGGATTTTGAATTTTTGTAACTCTCACGATCTCAGATTCAGTTTCGAACTGATCCTTCTTTCAAAACATTATTTTACTTTTTGGATTTTCTCTCTCAAAATCCTTATCAGAAATTACGAGATGAAAGTTTATCGGTATAAGAAAGTTCTCCTGTGTCATCACAAGTTATACACTATTTGACAAGAACAATTTTTGGAACAGTATTCCATTATGAATAATATTGAAACAATATGAACATTTGAAGACTGAAATGTAACGATTCAACTTACAGATCAGGCCCCTTCACCAGTTTATTATCAAGCAGAAATCTTTGAAGTTATTTTCTTGAACTCTTTATCTTATCCAAAAAGCATCAAGGTCAATTGAAATTATGAAACAAAATCAAGAATATAGACCAACAAATAGCTCAAAAAACACATCATGTAAGTTCAACAATATGGAAATCATATGATATATTAAAATAAGACAAAGATCCTGATGAAAGACGGCTGATAATTCGAAAAAAAATTATGAACTAACATAAACAGAGACGAATATCAGTTGAAAGGATGATTAGCTCAAATGAGGGTGTTGTATTTGTTAATTTATCGACGAATATATGTTCTTCTGTTCACGAAAATTCGATTGAACTGTAGCTCTTTTATCTCCATGAACCATTCCATGGTTTGATGATAGATGTTGGAGTCTTGTGGGAGAACTACATAAACTGGATGTTTCCCCGTTGTTGACATGCTGTACAAACTGAAAAATCGCAGAAATTGACAAATGGATGAAACTTCACATGGCTTAAAATTTCTGCGTTCGAAATGTGAAGGTGCGTAAGCTACACCTGAGATGGCGCTAGTGAAAATTCATTCCCAAGAACGCCACCCTACAGGTTTTAACCAACTAGAATTCTTTCGGTATTCGGTCAAGCTGGGTCGTACTGATAATCGTCAATAACCGTGAAACTTCATATCCAATAACAATTCTTTCTATGGTTTTTTAAGTCATTACTTCTGTGTCATATTTTGAGGAGAAGAATATCGATAAAGATTCAAGAAAAATACAAACTCGTCCGAAAATATCTTCTCATAGATATGATTGTATGCTTACAGAAAAATCTTTATGAGCGAAAATTTTACTCTTTTCTGGTTTGTGAACAACATACGTTCATTGTGGTGTAAATCGAAAAAATATAGGATGAGTACAACTGATCTCTAACTATTCATTTGTTGATTTCAGCAAGTGACCTTGATTCAATACGTGCCCTCTTCAATGAAAAGGAAAAAGAACTATCTTTGGCGGTGGCCAAAGTTGAAGAACTGACTAGGCAACTCGAAGAACTGAAAAGGGGAAGATCTCGGGACCAGCCACCAGCTTCGGCATTGGAGCTTGATAAATTGCGGAGAGAACTGATGGTAAGTTTCAACAAATTACCAAAAACATATTTTTGAATAACACATTCATTCCTGTATAAAGTATAAGTTCCATGGTTACCACATACCACAATTAAATGCACATCAAATAAAAAAATCTTTATTCGAAACAGAAACAATATCCTTATGAGTCAGTCTGTAGATTTTGAAATCGATTCATCAAGAATTTACAACTTTATAGAAGTAAGTCAGGTAGGTACTCGTGAAATGTCAATACAAAAATTATTCGGTGAAACGTTGCCACTTTCTACAGATTTTCATGAAGGACTCTATCGTTCTAGCTGATTTTGGTGCCAATTCTCCTTGGAAACTCTTCATAAGAAACTATATTCTTGAGCAAATTTGGAAATCCAGTTATTTGCAGGCTGCGTTACTGTTTCCTAACGCCATGCCCTTACCTTTAAGTGGAGTTGACAAATCAACGTTATTATCTGACAAGAACTTTTTCAATTGTATAAGTCAAACTTCCATAGCCCACCGACTTACTTTATAAAAGTGAATGTAGTTTGGGTATGATGTGTATTAGCTTTTCGAAATCATCGATTTCATTATTCGATTTATTAGATTTACTAGTATTATGTCTGTATCCACTTCTTCCATACTCAACCAATTATGATTTCTCTTTCTGTCACTAAATACCATAGCTTCACCAATGAAGGCAGAACTAGATGCAAAAACATTCTTCAATTCGATCAACCGAATATGCTTTATGAATTTCAAATTTGTTGTTTCATGTTCTGTAGAGAAACAACTTCGAAATCTTCATTGTTATAACAGGGCATAAATTTTTCTGATTGCTGCATTCTGAAAAATCTTCCCTGTGTATGCATCTGTATGACCCGCATGTCCTCGTTCTCTTGTGCACTTAATCATAATTAACGACTTGAAATTTGTAACGGCCATGGCAATACTTTGTTTTTCAATGGAAACTTTGAAATATGCTTAGACATTCGGAAAGTGTGGTCGATGGGGGCATTTTTCTATAAGGAATCCTCGTGACTTTCGATCGTGAACATAATTATTTTGCCAAACATATTAGAGACTCGATACTTGCAGATTAGGTTTGGACCTTAAATTTAAAGGTCAAATTCGTGAATATCTAAAATTCAGTCTAGGATTCTGCTTATAAACCCATTCAAAATTTAATATCCCAATATTTAAAGAACACGGGAACATGACAGCTTACATGTTCAGGGAGAGTTTCGTGAGGATCATGTGAATACATGTTCGAAAATATAAAGTATTCAAGAAAAAATCTGAAAGTGTGTTTTATAATTGTTCCAATTGTGCAATATCCATATCGCCAAATAAAACGAAAAAGAATCAGAAATGAATGAATGCATCCAACTTCGAAAAAACATTTTTTCAAAATTTTCTGTTATCTCAAAGAAATTTTTTGAAAAGGTGTGCTTTTCTATGCTCCAACTAAATGTCAACTTTCAATTCAATCGCATGAGTAGCTCCTGAAATATCACGAAAAAATCTCAAAATTCAGATGACCATATCTCCCAAACCATTCGAGCGATTTGTCCCATTAACGAACTTAACACAGCATTCCAATGCGCGACCTTATTTGAAAGGTTCAAGTTGTCATCTTGCTTCTTTCGACAGTTACTGTGTCGTCAGCCGGCCGGCCGGACAGAATCGATTTTGACACCGGATTCGTCATCAGTGAGTACAACCTGATCGTTTGAGACCATTTTCGGGAAAAATTCGAGAATCACAGACATTTGGGCGAAACGATAGCACGCTGTTCCCCAGGACATGCGCGCAAAAACTTAATTTTCTTTTCAAATGAAACAGCTGTGAAGTTGAATATAACTCGTTTTATGAATTGCAGCTGAATATGGCGTGTTGTTTCTGAAATATCGAAGAATATATTTCTTTCATTTTCTAGTGATATGATCCTCGAAAAAATTGCTTATGTCTGAGCATTGGTACTTAACAACTGAAATCCACGTTTCGATTCAATCAGATCTATAATTTTCGAGTTATTGAAAGAACAAAATTTCTGCTGGCAATAGCTCCGAAACCGTTGGGCGGATGTTGCTGTCTAACGTACTCAACTGAGATACTTGAGCTCCACACCTTTCCTGGAATTTTCAAGATTCTCGAAATTCAGAGTACAAATGTACCTAACGGCCGGACCATAAACACAATAACTTCCGAAAGAAACGACTAAGAAACTCGATATACCCATTCAGAATTTTATTTTCCCAATTATGTAGAATTGCAATCCAGTACTTTATCGAAAAATAATATTTCGAAGGTTCATACAGAATTCAATGAGGATAATATGATAGGAAGATCACAGAATATTAAATATGGAGTTGAAAAAAAATTTTTTTTTTTTTTCAAACTGTTCTAATGACACGATCATCACGAAATTCTGTACGTAAGTTGTGGTTCAGCATCTTCAAACTATGTGCGTAGTTTCGTCATGATTGAATCAGTATTTCTTGAGTTATACCGTAAAAAACAACGATATCGGGAAGAAAACCACGAAATTTCATATATTTTTTCCCAATATCTCCAAAACTAATTACCGTATCGAATTGAAATTTGGTACACTGCTGTGGAATATGGAGCTCAGAGTTCGCGCCGACTTATTTTTCAAATGTGATTAACAGTTCGCGAAAAAAATTGTTTTGGAAAAAAATTTCGCGAGAAGTTGCGCGTTGCTGTACTCCAACTAACTAAGTTTCGATCCATTCGTTTCAGTAGTTTTTGAATTATCGCCAAAATAACGTCACAACTTCAAAAGGCTCTAACTCTGAAACCTATTGGCTGATTTTGCCCATTAACGAACTTGACCGTCGCATTTTGAATTGCAACCTACCCTGAAAGTTTCAGGTCGATAGGATTCTCCGTACGACCGTAATCGTGTCTACGGACGGCCGGCCGAACAGAATCGATTTTTGACACCGTATTCGTCATCGGTGAGTCCAACCTAGTCGTTTGAGACCATTTTCGGCTCGATCATCGAAAATTACAGACATTTGGACAAAACGATAGCACACTGTTTCCCAGAACATGCGCGCAAATAATGAAGTTTTTCTATATTTTTTAAATTGTAATGTGAAGATCTATCGAAATATGTGAAATAATACTGGGGACCCACTAAATATCAATTTGCAGAAAACTCAATGAAAATCATTGAATTCCACGTAAGGAGTTGGTTCGAGAATAGTTTTATAGAAACGAAAAGTTTTCAACGGAAGAAAAGTTGCAGCAATATTTCTGAAATTAATATTATCGATAAACACCCGGTAACTATGTAACTATGGAGTTGTGGTTTTCGCTAATGAGTTTCTCATGAATATTTTTCCTTAGACACCGGCATAAGTTTTCGTCTATCTAGTTTAGAAATAGGACTTTGCATTCGAAAGTATCCAATTTGGCCCACCCTGTACGTGCAGTGAATTGGTCCTTTGAGTTTTTCACTGAAAGAATGCGGTATTATCCAATTTTATAAGCAGTTTTCTATTGAATCCGAGATTAGTTTCCAGCATGAAAATGAGTTTTCTTTCAAGGAAAAATTCCCCAATCTCTCTTCTCCCCATTTCTCCTATTCGCCGATTGGTGAAAAACTGAAAACTTCATCAGCCGTTTCGAGTGAACAGGTCGTCCAAATAACATCTCACTTTCGAGCTGCCGCGGGAGACGACTATTTGTGTACATTAACAATCGATGGCCTCTCCTTCGGCAGCTTTCGAGTAGAATTGGTTTAAGTACTCTTCCTCAGATTTTATCCTTCAAAGGTTGTGATCTCTTTTATCATGTTTTATGCAGCGTCAGGACAGGCTCTGGCGAAATAAATTATTTAAATGGTTCGTACGAATTCCCTTTGAATTCCTGTTTCGCAGTTTTGGAAACACGACGTGGGCGTTAAACCTTGTATTAAGTTAAACTGTAATCGCAATACCATCAAAATGTTGAATCATGTTTGAGGAAGAATTAGATGGAAAAAGCACTTTTACTTCATGGTCATATTATCTAGATTCGTCATTTTCAAGAAAAATTAATGAAGAGGTCATTAGTGTACGTATACGTACGCCATTGACTCTCATAAATTATCCCGGTTGGCCATGATTTAGGTCCATCAAGTTTTTTCACTTGAAACTGACGCAGGTTGACACTCGTAAAGTATCGGAAATGTCAAAATAATTCTCAGAGGCGTTTCCAAATTCCAATGCCAATTTCTGCTCTCAATCCCAACATAATCATCACGCTTGGAAACTAAAAATGCCGAAGATAGTTTTGAAAAAGCAGAGACAAATTACCAGGAAGTGCTATGTAGAATTGAAATCTGCTTTTTCTGATAGTAACCCTGATAATTTGGAATCAATAATTTATCACAAGCTACCCAACATTTTCGCCGTATGCCAGTGAAAACCCAGTGTATCGTTCACATAGATTCCCAAGAACTTTGTAAATTGAGTTAGTTCTTTTAAGGTGACACAGGTTCTGTAATACTACTATATTTTCATACTGGAGTATTTCAAGTTGTGCAACAAGGTATTCAAATGTCTTCTGTAGACTTATTTCTTGACAATTTCGAAAAATACAGAATTCCATAGGTTTGTCTGTTCGTTTAGAAGTTTTACTGCAGGTTTATTGGGGTACCTTTTTTCGAATGAACTATCACACAGTAACCGACTACTCTCTCCATTATTTTTCTATAAAATTTTATCACTCGATTATTGATTTCCGTACAAGAAAATAGGATAGGTATAACTGAATCTTCCAACCATGTTAACAAACGTGAAATATTTCCTGTGTTAACAGAGAAATTAGTTTCTTCAACATTCGCCACGTCTTTGGAATTATTGAATTCACATAATATTCATTCAAATTCATTATTTTCCCTAGGTAAATTCACATTTTGAAAAGTACATAACAACTACGATCTCTTTCTGGAGAGGACAACGTTGTGTAGTTATCTGACAGGAAAATAACTATAACCTAACATTTCTCAAATATACACGATGCAATATGTCAGAATGTCATGGCCAACCGGGATAGTTTAGGTTTAGGTGTATGCAGGTGTTTCCATAGTAATATCTACCTGTTATAATGTCGAGGCGATTCTATGATAAAAATAAGACTTGTTCTTCACATCGAAATGGGATCTGAATTCAATAATTGTGTGAACTCAAGATAAAAATCTCATTTCTTTGCGCGCATGCGGGGAACTTCGTGCTATGGTTCTTCCAAATGTCTGTAATTATCGAATTTTCTCCCGAAAATGATTTGAAACGATTAGGTTGAACCCACTGATTACAAATCTGGTGTCAAAATCAATTCTGTCTAACCGGCCAGCTAAGGACACCATAACTGTCCAAAATAACAAGCAACGACTTGAATCTTACAGGGTAGTTCGTTAATGGACCGAATCAGCCGAATGGTTTTGGAGTTATAGATATTGTTATAATATAGTTATTGTATTTATAATGTTTTGATGACCGTCCGTAGTCACGATTACGAGCTCACGGAGAATCCTATTGACTGGAAACTTTCAGGGTAGGTTGCATTTCAAATTGCGACGGTTGAGTTATGGGCAAAATTCACCTACCGGATTCGGAGTAATAGCCTTTTGAAATTTTGACGTTATTTCACTGATATTGCAGGAACTATGGATGCGACTGAATTGAAACTTGCATTCAGTTGAAGCACAACGACGCACAAGTTCTCGAAAAAAAATTTTTCTCGAAAATGAAAAATACCCCAACATCAAATCTTGTCCTTTACTATCTGTCGCTGTCGGATCCATTCTTGAATAATACTCAACTTTTCGAAATTAGATACTTCCGTAGTGGGAGGAGAACTTTTCAAACGGTTGCAGGAAAAACTTCCATTGCTAATTATCCAGCATTCAATCTAGTGAAGCATCCATATATAATAGTTCTTGTTGCGATAAATGAGAGGTCAATATATCTCACATTTCTATTTTGCGCGCATGTCCTTGGGAAACAGCGTGCTATAGTTTTGTCCAAATGTCTGTAATTTTTTTAATTTTCAGCCGAAAATGGGCTCAAACGACTAGGTTGGACTCAGTGGTGAAAAATCGATTCTGCCCTGGCCGGCCGTACGCACTATTACGGGCGTACAGAAGATTCTATCGTCAGGGTTGGTTGTATTGCAAAATGTGAAGTCTAAGTTCGTTAATGGGCAAAATCGGCCAAACGGTTTCGAACCTTTAGCCATTTGGGGTTTTCGAGTTATTTCCCTGATATTTCGAAAACTACTACAGCGATTGGATTGAAACTTGGCAATTAGTTAGGGCATAAGGATTTGCAACGTTTCTCGGAATTTTGTCTAGATTGTGCCGTCTGGGAATTAAAAAAAATTTCAAACTATTCTTCGGGAAAAATTTTGGCAACGCTTTGAGCTCTATATTCCACAGCAGTGTACCAAATTTTAGTTCGATACAATAATAAGTTCGGGAGATATTCTAAAAATATATGTCGAATTTCGTGGTTTTTACCTCGTTTTCGAAGTTTTTTGAAATAACTTAACGAAAAACTATAAAAAGGACTGCCGCTGAGGCAGCAGCTTCTGCGCACATGTTAAAATTTGTTGTCAAAGCTTTCATTTCCATTGGACATCTGCTCAAAAGGTGGTGCCTTCACTCCAGGGGTTTAAGGTTTTTTTTACCCTTGCACCTCTTCTGCGATTGTTTCCGATACTTTTATGTCTTTTCCTGATAACGTTCACAGAGCCCCTCACATTTTCAAACGAAAAACTACCTTTAAACATGCGCGCAAAAGCTGCTGCCTTTTTTCAAAGTACTGGATTTCATTTCGGTCTAACATGTTTTCGTGGAAATATTGGAAAAATTAAATTTTGAATGGGTATATCTACGTAATCATTGGACGGATTTTACTCATTCAGAAATTCAACGTTCGTATTAAGCCCCAAACCTATAGTCGACCTTAAACACAAATACTCCTGAAAGAAACAACTTAAAAACTCGTTATTTGTAGAGTAGGTTTGGACCTTGATCACAAAGGCCGAATTCGGGAATGGGTAAAATCCACCCAAATATTCCGCAGATATATCCATTAAAATTTCATTTTCCTAATATTTCCAAATATACAGATTAGACCCAATTGAAATCCAGTACATCTAAAAAAGACTGTTTGAAGGTTCATACAGAATTCCATGTTGAATATTTGAAAAAAAAAATTTTTTCTCAAATTGTTCTCAAGGCACGATCATCACGAAGTTTTGCACAAAATTGTCCTTCAACATCTTCAAACTATGTGCCAAGTTTCATCATGATTGAAGCAGAATTTCTTGAATCATACCGAAAAAAACAACGATATCGAGAAAAATTTTACATATTTTTATCCAATATCTTCAAAATTATTATTCGTATCGAATTTAAATTAGGTGCACTGCTGTAAAATATAGAGCTTCAGGTATGAGACAAATTTTTTTCGGACATGATTTATATCTTCAGAAGAAACATTTTTTTTCGAAAATCTTGTGATAATTTTTTTTTTTAATTAAGTGACCATACGATCCCTGCGGAATTTCGCTTAAAGTTGCGGGTATTTATTTTCCAACTGACTGCAAGGTTCAATCCAACCTCCCCAGTAGTTCCTGAAACATCAGGTAAATAACCTCAAAATTTCAAATGGCTGTAACTCCGAAACCATTTGGTCGATTTCGCCCATTTAGGAACTCAACCGTGGCATTCCAATGCGCAAACTACCCGTTTCAAGTTGCTAGCTTGCTCTGTTCGGCAGTTATCGTGTCCACTGCCGGTTGGACGGATAGAATCTCATTTTTTTCGAAACTTTTGTTGAGAAAATATTTTTTCTTCCGAAATTTCGTGAGGACCGTGTGACTAAAAAGATTGAACTAATTAATTCAAAATTTTGTTGTCTTCCCAAACTCGACAAAGCGAATTTTCTATAATTTATTTCTAAACTTTTCTTTTCGATATGGCTGAGCTTCTAGAATATTTATTTGAAGAATTTGGCTACAATGCTACGTTAACATGGGCACCCAATGAGATTTACAGCTATAATTCATGATAATTCTGAACTGTTGCATCAATAAAGCCATTGAGTTTTCAAATATTTGAGAACTCAATGGAGAGCATAAAAAAAACACACCATTTTCTGATTTATTCACTTAATTCTCTGAATGGAAAAACTATACTCTATTAAATTCAAATTTTCGTAGATAAATTAGAGGAAATTTTAAGATTAATGATATAATCACCAAAACTATTCAATATAATTTCTCTAAAATTTTAGTATAGAAATAAACTCAACGAACAACAGAACCTGAGGCTCAACCAACAGAGAGAAGCTCTAACAGCTAGACAGGAGGAAATGAGCGCCATCGATAAACGAATATCCGAACTACAAGAAAGGTTACACCGAAAGAGACTTCTCAATCAGCAATTGGCCAATCAAATCAGTGCGGCTAGTCACAAAGCTGCATATCATCAATTAGTAAGGTAGGAAAATGATGTGGTTACTTTCATATTATGTCTTATCGCTGCTTGTTAATACACTTATTGCCAAAAGAAACAACTTTGGCACTCAATATTTGAAGAGAAGCTTTCGATCTTGATAGAGAAGGTCAAACTCATGAATGGATAAAATCCACCAAATGATTTACTTAAAAAAGGTTGGGAAATTTTTCACGTGAGGGGGTTGAAAGGGGTTGAAAGTTTTGCAGGAACAAAACTATAATGGTCGACTCTCATTCGGTGACGAATTTCATCAGGTACCATCGTCTCAAAGTAAATGAGCCATGACAAAACTGAAAATTTTTTTGAACTAACTAATTTTTAAAAAAAAAATTTTTTTCTTGGAAATTTCTGCACGCGTTTAAAGGAGATACAAAGACCTTGCCAAAAATGTACCGCATATGACCTACTTTCCCTATTCAAAAAATTTAGAGGCTTGATGGGGATGGCACGAGGTGCAACAAAAATCCTTCAAAAATGCATATAAATTTGGTAAAAGTGAAACAAAAATTGACCTGTTTCAGGATTTTGTTGGCAAATATTTTTCTTCTGAGAAAATGAATTTGTTCCATAATTTTGACGCGCACTGTATAAAGGTTCTTCTCGTCGTCTGAAACTTGATATTTTTGAGTACCTGTTCATTACAAGAGGTATTTATCATCTCAAAATTCAGTTCATGGAGAGGAAGTCTTTGTGAAAATTCATATTTCGATTTCAATGATAGTAAACATGAAGATTTCCTCTAAATATTCACATAAGTATGTAACGAAATTTATAACTTTTGAATTGAATAGGTATTTATCAACAGGTAGATGCCAAATTTATAAACTATATTTTTTTGGAAAGAGATCCAAATTATCCAATGAAATCCATGATTAAAATTAATCTCTTGTTCCGTTTTCACCGTTATTTTGGCTTCGAAATGACTTCTTTTATCCAGTGATGAAAGTGTTTTTACAACAAACCTCATATTGCTCCTTTATTCCCTTGTACATATTTCATATTATTAATGTGTAGATGTTCCACAATTGTTAAACTCCCATTATATACTAGTGAAAATCCATCATTTCAAATATCTGATTCATTTTTTGGGAAATAGTTTCATCAGATCAATCAGATTATAGCTCAATTCATTTTTATTCAGTGGATTTAATCGTATTGACTTGGCAAAGCGACCTTAGCACCATCATCGCTTACAGAGCCAAGTAGGACAATATTTGAAAACTTTTGGACTGCGTTTTGGACCCAAAATTTCAGTGGGTACTAGTAGTAGGAAAGTGTCGACATCTGATTTATTCTATGCATCTTGCTTCAACGCAATGCAAACATGTCAACACCAAGGAAACGTCATTTTATCGTTTTATCTGAATGTCTGTGATTTTCGAATTTTCTGCCAAAAATGTTCTAAATAGATCAGATTGGACCATTATATATCATTATTCAATGATTGGTCCACTGATGACGAATCCGGTATCAATCAATTCTGTCCAGTCGGCCGTGCATACCTCATCTAACGATAGTAACGAGCTAGCGACATGAAACTTTGGAAAAGTCGCGCATCAGAATACGAAACTTAAGTTTTTTGAAGGACCGAATCGGACAAACGGTTTAGGAGTTTAAGTCATTTGAATTTTTCAAATTATTTCCTCGATATCTCATGAACTACTCGAGCGATCGGATTGATACTTGGTTGTTAGTTTAACCATACCAACTGCTCGCAATTTTTTTGAAATCGTATAGCATCGCTATTTATTTTTTCCTCGAAAAGTGTTCTTCAGATTTCTATGGAATTTCCCACGAATATTAAACCTCATATTTCACAGCACTGTACCAAATTTCATTTTGATCCGATTCTCATTTTCGGAGATATTGGGAATAAAATTTGTCGAATGCAACACAATGCAAAAATGTCGACTACTTGTAAGTTTCATATCTCCCAATCGTGACTATTTCTAAACATTCTTAGTATCATCAGTGAATTTTTCATTATTCTCGGCCTTTTCAATGAAATAATTAACAATGATAAATCAAAAACCAAAATTGTATTGTTGAAGGAGAACGTATGAACATATTGTGTAATCGGGACGAGTCGATATAAATGGTTGATATGAAAATCAATTATTTTTAAATTTCAATCTCGATTTCATTTCTATCACAATTTTCATCCTTCGGAGTGATCTGTACCTATCCAATAAAAAGCAACGAGTAATGTCCGATTTATAGGTATATCAATTATAAATTTTTCATAATTTAAGGGGTTGTTCAACCCTTTGGATATAGTCTTTTCGGCAAGTGCATTCTTTCTAATGACTATCTGTTCTTGCATCCTCTACAAAGCACTAATATAATAGTATCAATGCATTTTCTCGAAAATGAATTCAACTTATCAAATAAATTTTATGTGAAAATATACAAAATCCCACATTTTGTTCAATGCGGTTGTGGATAACTGCGAATCAACTTTCGAAGTAGCACACAATTTTTTTCATGTCCACTTCACTCGATCGAAATAAAGTTAGGAGAGTTTCTAGATTTGAGTTCCCAAAGTTAGGGAATGTTGGATTAGTTTTACCTTTTTCTTGTAGATGAATGCATTCGTTTCATACATTTTTTACAGCGAGGTGAGGACTTTTCAAATCTTATTCAGAATAAAAAGAAGGTCCAGAATTTTCATCTGACGATTATAAAATTGAATGTTTGTTTGCTGACTTGTGAGAAACGCAACAATACGTGATCGTAAATTGGATGAACTTACATTGTTCTCGGAAAACCGCAAATCAGAATAGTATTCAGGAGTAATTCATTTATCAGGCTCAATGTAACATATCGAATAACTTCCTGTTTTACCTTGAGGTTGGAATCTACGATAAACCATTCGATTTAATAATCATTCAATAGGTCTATCCAAAGCTGCTCGAATAATTCCTACAATATTGAAGAAATATAGAAATAGTGATTTGAAATGAGATGTTATGTACTTTACTAAATACGTGTTTTTCCTATCGACTTGGGAGTTTTTCAATCAGGTAAATTCTCTATTTATCTAACCTACAAATACTGCTACTCATTCCGTATCTTACTTGTTTCATTGCGGCTCGTTCCTAGGTTACAAAGCTTCGTCAATTTGCTCAAGTGTTTATAATTTTCGAATACATGATCATGGAGAAAAATATCACCAATCCAGGTATTGACATAACCTATATGACAGCTTATAATCCCTGAAAAAAACATTTAGTTAGGTGTACGTACCGTATTTTTCAACCAAGCACTCTAGTTCAATCCGATTGGAATTTTCGGAAATACCGAAAAAATTTAATTTCTAATGCATTTACGAAAACAATAGTCGACTATTAAAAATTTACGAATTCGGTCTAGGGAATTAAACCTTAAACCTGCTCAACAAATGACGAAGTTCAGATATTCCAATATTCGAACTGAAAATTGCCTAATATTTCTGGAAATGTATTCTATCCAAAATGCAATGCAATTGCCTTACAATTTTTGACATCTACACATAATGCTCTTGAGAAAAATACTCAAAATCATTGAAAACAAACTAATATAAACACAAGGACGAATATCTGTCAATAAGTCAACAAATATTTTCTACCTCGATCAGAGCTAATCATTCAATCAACCGATGCATCTACACCGAAGTTTATATATCCGAGGAGTACGGTTACTGCAGTTTCATGATTATTACCGTTCATCAGACAGCCAAAAGTCCTATCTGAGGTTCCAATGTATTTACATTGGTACCACAGATAGGACTTTTGATACTTATGACCTGTTCGACGGAATTATGCATTCTTAACAGCATAAGAATCCTAACCTTCAATTTTTTTAATTGGATGCTAAGCTTTGATCAAGATAAAACATTTGTTGACTTTACTACAGATATTCGTCCTTGTGTTGTTACCGGAGCTCTTTCATCTTTATGAACCTTTCTTCGATTAAAAAAAAAGTTTTCCATGTTATTTCAACGAAACGATTCTCGCAAAATTTAATGTATGACCGTTGCGCTGTTGCCAAATTCCAATATGATCAAATCGGTATTTAAGGATTATTGAGAGAATAGCCTCAGAAATTCTAACTCCGAAACTGTCCTGCTTATTACTCGAAAGTTACAATTCTTTCTGCTGGAAGGTTGAACTGTTGGACGAGCGGAATTCAATTCGACCATGGATTCTTCATCAGTCCAACCTAGTGGTTCAAGGCCATTTACGGATGAACATCCGAAAATTAAAGATATTTAGGCACACTTTGCTTACTAGATTTAAACTCGATCCGATCAGTTTTTTTTGGGTATATTAAGTCATCAAATTTCTTACGGTTATTTTAGGGAATTATTGGGAACATTCATGAAGTATACTTGCGCATTCACGCCTAAACCTTTCCTGGAAATATCGATTCTCTAAGTTGTTTCTTTCAGGAGATATAGTGGTTTTTTCTGAGTAGATACATAAGATTAATGCTTCAATCCCAGTTCAGTTGTTTTTTTTTATTCGAAATTATAACATTTGATTGTTGTCATTTAAGATCATTTTTTGTTAAAATGAGGATTGACCCGTTTATCTGATAGACATATTTTTTATTCCAATATTATTTTGCAGATTAACCGGAAATGCAGAACAGAATAATCAAGCATTCTCAAGGAAACAACAACAGAATATACAACAGCAATCAAATGGATTATCTAGGGGGAATATTGCAGCAGTGGAGCCCTATAATCATGTCCCTCTACAGACAGGTCAACCACTCAGAGATAACATGCAAGAGGTAAGAACAAAATTAAATTTTTCCCCACAATTCGAGGTTACACTAAGTTACATTTTTCCAACAGAATACATATCATCCCGGATATCATCCGCAATCTATCAAGAAAGAGAACGACAACCTACACCAAAATGCATACGAAAATCAAGATTTGGCTTCAAAAATTGGAAATATTATGATTCCAAATAGACCTGATGATATCGAGAACTTGAAGGAGTTTAGTGTATCAAAATTGGATCCAAAATATCAAACATTGCCATACAACACGAAGTTCACTGTCAATCTCATATCCAGTAGGTCTGTCAGTTCGAATGTGAATAATAACAAACTTGATAATAATGAAATAAAACATATCGAGAAAGAGTCTGAACAACCAAGCATATCAACAACAAATATGGGAATACATAACGGAAACGTCAACTTCTGCCCGCCAACTGCTACGCCCCATATGACTGTACATAGTGCACCTCTGAATATACTAAACAAAAACATTGCAACTCCACTCAGCCATAACGATTTGGCATTGAGTAGGAGGAACTCTAGTGAACAAGGATCTGTTAAGGAACAGGCCAATATGCATGGACATCAAAAAATACCCGATCAATTTATGTACAATAATACTGTAAGTCCTCCACCAAATATCAATTATCAGGTAGGTGATCTTGGAAAAATATTATTTCACGATATTAAATATCTCCTAATGTTTCAGAAACCAATTAGTAGTGTTGCACCTACATCAGTTCATCATTCCGGAATACTATCCAATGTATACCAAACTTCTTCAATTAAAGTACAGCCTGTAGAACCGCAGACCACCCTGTCTTCTAACAAGCAGGTTCCGAGTCCTTCGAATGTAAGATCCAATACATCTGGAGTGAGCCTGGTTCTATCTCCACCACAGTCCTCTAGCACACCTTACAACAGTACACCAGAAGTGTCAATAGAAAAAATTCCTAAACCTGCACTTCCTCCAAAACCAGCAATAAAACCACCTCCTAGACAAACCCAGCATATTCCGCTCTTGATGGAGGATAACAGTACACACCCGCCACCTCTACCTTCTTCAGAACCTCCTGAAGATATCAAACCTAGTCCCGTACCTCAAAGGCAGGTACTTCCACCTGCTCAACCACCTAGAACTAAAGAAGTAACTATTGAAAAGCTAAGTTTGACGTCCAACACTACGAGTCAAACCTACCATCAGTCTAGCTCAGAAATGATTATCAAAGCGAAACCCTTGACTATTAAGAAACAACCATTCACCGAACAGCCGAAATTAAGAAATGTGGGCTGTTACAAAGCGAATGGTCCAGTTCCTAGAAGAATCGAAATGCCTTCCAGTTTCCAATATCAGACAGTAGACAAGCCATTGGATTCACCTTCTTCAACAGATAGTAGGGAAAAGGAAAATTTCGAGAAAGATGAAGTTGATAGGGCAACGTTAAGTGAAGAAGGTATCGAATCTAAGTTACAAAATAAGGATGAGAAACCTATGGATGGAGTTATAAGGAGGTGTAAAAAAGGCAATTTGAAGCAGAGTGGTAAACAAAATTTATCAAGAAGGGTGAGTTTTGATCCTTTGGCATTATTACTGGATGCAAGTCTCGAGGGAGAATTGGAGTTGGTGAAGAAAACTGCCTCTCAAGTCGTGAATCCAAGTGCAGCAAACGATGAAGGAATAACAGCCTTGCATAATGCCATATGTGCTGGACATCTCGAAATTGTCAAATTCCTAGTCGAATTTGGATGCGATGTTAACGCTCAAGATAGCGACGGGTGGACCCCATTGCACTGCGGAGCCAGCTGTAACAATGTTGCGATGGTGAAGTTTTTGGTGGAACATGGAGCTTGCATATTTGCTACAACTTTGAGTGACCATGAGACAGCCGCTGAGAAGTGCGAGGAGGACGAAGAAGGCTTCGATGGTTGTTCAGAATACCTCTACAGTAAGTCTTGCTTATTTCTCTTGAAGTTAACCTTTTATATAACCCCATTAGAAGCGTTACATCCAGAAAGAAAAGCTTCGAAAACATAATTTTATGGTAATCTATTAGTCTTACATCAAGAATTTTCTTAAAATTTCAACATTTGAACAGAAAAATATTGATAACTGGTTTGACCACCCCATAGCTGAATACATTATTGTACACGTTATGACATTTATGAAATGGGATGGTCGATGTCTACTTCAAACAACTCGTTCGAAGCAACTCGAACTTCGTAAATGAACTATGCCAGAGTATGTGGATGTTGGTGAAAAATTAACAGTCCACAAGTTCAATATCGAGTGAACGAGGCGACCACGGCAAAACGTTAACGTCAGTTTCTTGAGGAAGGTTCATAGTGCGAAAAGTAATATAGGAAAGTGATCTGTCTCGTCGAAAAAAGTCTTATGGACGGCCATTTAGATAAGGTGGTAGAATGATTTGTATGACATTGTCAACATAACGTTGTCATACTGCTTCGACTAAACATAAGTAGTGATCAGCTACCATAAGCACTAGTTCTTCAAACTATGACTTCAACAGTTCTGTGTCCTATAAGCCTCCTGACATTGAACATAATTTCACGTCGTTCTCCACGGCCATCAAGCATACCTAGACGTTTTCTGCAGAAGTTCAAACATTGACGACAGTGGTTCGCTGTTGAGGTTAGAAGCTAATCGTCGACGGCATGAAAACAGTCTAAAATCTCGAAACCGGCGAAATGATGTAAAGTAGCAGGTCTACTTTTTTTTGGGGAGTTTGATCAGCGATTTTACGTGTAGTAACAAAACGGTCTCATCGAGCTAGTTGCCAGAAGTTTGACGTTCTATAATAGTCCTCGGTTGACCAATTAGTATTCTCCGTGTTCGTCAACCTTCATTTATCTATATACTACACACACGCATTATTTATTCATGAATAAAATAGGTAATTCGTGATTTTTCAAAATTGATTAATATCTGTCGAATTTTAAGCGATTTGCCGAAAAATAATGTTTACCTTTCAAGGAAAGCCACATTTTTGGACTCTGTGTTCATCTTAAGAGTCATCCAGGAATGTAAGGCTTTTCCTACCTGGTGAACAATGTATTGTTGTGTATGAACTCTGAAATGTTGGTATCGATATTACAGCATGTTCTAAATATTCATTCTGACGACAAAAAATTAATTCGCAAAGTTATTCTTTCTCGGGGTTACGCTTCTAATATCACTGATTATACAGATAATGAATACTTTTGCATTAACCTTCCATTGATTTCTGGGCATGATTGCATCCTCATCACAAATATTACAGATCTTCTGCCAACAATGACTATTTTTGTTTATAGGTGTACAAGAAAAATTAGGTATATTATCTAATGGGACCGTTTATGCAGTATTTGACTACACAGCTCAACAGCCAGATGAGTTGACGTTCAAATCGGGACAGCAATTAACTGTATTAAGGAAGGGAGATGAAAATGAGAGAGAATGGTGGTGGTGTCGTTTAGGAGATAAAGAAGGATATGTTCCTAGGAACCTTCTTGGGGTAAGTAGAATATGGGTAAACCTACTTGATACAGATAGTTCTTTGTATATTTGATATCAAAGCACCCTTTAAGTGATAGATATTAGGTTTGTTCATAAACTACACTAACTACACCAACTCCACCGACTTCCAATTCTAAATGCAGCTGAGTGTAGTCACAGATAACAGAATCAGTGGAGTAAGTGTAACTACTGCCTTCACGGCAGTGCTTTTCTAGGTTTTTTTCGATGAAGTACTGGATTGCAATTCCATCTAATCTGTATTATTGGGAATATTGAGAAAATTAGGCAGATTTCACCCATTCACGAATTCGGCCTTCGTAATTAAGGTCCAAAGCTACTCTATAAATTTCGAGTTTCTAACTTGTTTCTTTCGGAAGTTATTCTGTTAAGGGTCGGCCGTTAGGCCCTCCATTAAAAATTTAATTTTTCCACTATTTCCAAAAAGACAGGTAAGATCGAATTGAAATCCAGGACTTCATCGAAAAATGAGAGCTCGAAAATTCATACAGAATTTAATGAGAATAATATGATGAAAGTATCACAGAATATTGAATATTTGAAAAAAAATTGTTCTAATGGCACGATCATAACGAAATTTGGCACAAAGTTGTCCCTCAGCATCTTTGAACTAGCTGCGAAGTCTCATCATGATTGAATCTGTATTCCTCGAGTTAGGCCGAAAAAACAACGATATCGAGAAGAAAACCACGAAATTTGCCATATTTTTTTCCAATATATCTCCGAAACTTTTACTCGTATCGAATTGGAATTTGGTACACTGCTGTGAAATATAGAGCTGAGGGTATAAGAGAAATTTTCCTCGAATATGATCAATAGTTTCTGAAAAAAAAATTCGAAAAATTTTTTTTTTATTAGGTGACCGTGCGATTCCAACAGAAAGTCAAAAGTTGCGCATCCATATGCTCCAACTAACTGCCAAATTTCAATCCAACCGCTTCAGTAGTTCCTGAAATATCAAAGATATATCCTCAAAAATTCAAATGGCTACAACTCCGAAATCATTCGGCTGATTTGGCCCATTGACGAGCATTCCGATGCGCGAACTACCCTAAAAGTTTAAAGTCGCTAGCTTGCTCCGTTCGACAGTTATCGTGTCCACGGCCAGCTGGACGAACAGAATTGATTTTGACACCGGAATCGTCATCAGTGAGTACAACATAGTCGTTTGAGAACATTTTCGGCACAAAATTTGAAAATTACAGACATTTGAACAAAACGTTAGCACGCTGTTTCCTTAGAACATGCGCGCAAGAATACATGCAGGGGGACATATTCAACTCATAAAGGTCACCACAATTGGAGCAAGTGCGGCTCTATTTTCTGTCATGAGTTCAAGGGCTAACATGTTTGTGGCTTGAAAAAATTAAATTCTAACATGTGCATATTGTTAACATTTTGTTCCTACAAACAGTTGTTATAATTGGTATTTGCTACTCACTAATATTTAGCAATTTTTTTTTCAGCTTTACCCAAGGGTCACCCGTAGTGAAGAGTGATTCAGCAACCGATACTTAACGAACTTATAAGAAGGCAGTTGGTTTTTTGCAATTTTTTCATGTTCGAAAGCTACCTTTGCTCAATATAAATATATATTGTGAAGTTTGAAGGTTCACTGAAGTATTTGTTGAGGTGATTTTGTTTTAATATTGCATTCGTTATTGAATTGAATATATAAATATTATAAATATATAAATATTTTCAAAACTGTAAATATATAAATAAAAGTTTAATTATTTACAATGAAGATATTCGAATAAATGTACAATGTTTTAATATGTAATTTGCATCATTTATCTTTACTCACCATTGCTTCAATTGCTTTCTTTTGTACGTGTTTGTTGTAGGGGAAAAAACGATCCCAAATCTTTGTTATTTACGAATTTTGAACTGAAAATGATTGTGATCGATTAGGTGTTCAAATTAAATCCTATCGACAGTCCATCTGTCTAACTGTATGAGTCAAGAACAGACTCAGAGTCTGGAAATTGGGAATAGGAAATGGGATTGGATTTCTGATTGTGTTGGTCTTCACTTAACGTTAATTCATCTTTGATCAACGGTAGGATTGGATCATAAATGAATCGGTTAATCATTAATAGGTAAAATCCACTTAACGATTTCGGAGAAATATATTTCACCAAACTGAAACTTGATTTGAAATTTTAGAGTAACATCAAGAAGATTTTATGAAAATTTCGTGAGGATTATCACTCAGAATGAAAGTATCGATATCATAGGACCACATGATGCTGAGATTTTGTGACATCTATCAATAGTTTTCTATGAAAACCCATCTTCACAGTTGCAAATTGAGGTTCACGGACGAGTTCTAAGCTACAGAAGAACTTGAAGCAGAACTTATATAGGATGAGGTGTTAATTTTTGAAGGGTTCATTCTTATAATTTCGTATAGAATCGGAGAAACACTTGGATTGAAGTCAAGACGAAAATTTCGATTGCAGCTCAATATATCACCAGAAAAGTAAGGTTCCAAGAAAATCGTAAATTCATTGCAACGGGGTCTTCAATCTTCGATCTGTCTATACTTATCGAAAGAGAAAGTTGAGAATCCACCTATTTATTATTTCCTGATTCTTTTTCGTTACTTCAGAAATATTGTTTCAGAATTGTGAAAAAATGCGTATATTCAAGAAAATTTGATATGTCCCATTTAAACTCTGTGATTTCACATTATGATTTCCTGATACTGTCTATCATTCAGACTTTGATTAAAGATCAACAAGACAAAAAGTACAATGAAAAGAGATATACCAACTTTCTTCATCCTCCAAATTGAATAGATTTCCCTGCTTGAATTTTCAATACCCAGAGTGATTCCCGAGACACCGAAAGAGAATTGTACAAGGAATTCATTTACTGCAGTTTCACGGTTTTACCGCTCGTCCGAACGACTAATCCCGAAAGAGTTCTTAGTACTTATGTTTGATAATGCTTTCCTGAATGAAAATTAACTGACGCCATCTAGGGGGCATTTCACGAACCCTTACCTGGTGACAGCAGAAAACTTTCTGTGATGTGCATAGCGAATAAGGTATAGCATTATGAGTTTTTCGAAAGTATGGTGACTCTATACCTAGTCTTGTATACAGTCACTGTACTCTACAGATGATAAATGTGATATTCTCATTGTGTTTTTCTAGTCCTCATGAAAAGTTGTAATTCAAGTATGGTATCACCAATTTTGCACACCTTGAATATTGATTTGTCATCTATGGTAGGACGTAATGGGGGCCTGAATGTGTGATCACTCTATTGATTTCAATAATATCGAATAGGTGTTTACATAGATACAACCCAGATATTAATGAACAAGAATATAAGTGGAACACGCACAGGTTTAGTTTGAATAAAGCTATAATACAAAAAAAGATTTCGAAAATTAATTCCTCTTTTGACATATCGGATTCCTATAAACCAATTCTTATTACGATTACACTTACAGGTGAGTATATTCGGAAACTTGATCATTTTCATGCAAGAATGAAAGAAAATTAAACATGAAAACGAAATAGTTTCATCATTGTTTAAATTCCTTAAACAATGGTTTCATCAAGAATATCACCCTTAAGAGCAGTGGCGGATCAACGTCTTCCGAGGTCCCACGCTTGAAAACATTACTCCCCCCCCTCTTCTTTTTTAATTTGTTTCAAAACAATATGTTCAAATGAAAAAAAATTTTTTTTTCAAAACAAACATAATATTCATGAATTCTAATCATAATAATAATAACTGAATCAAAATAAACAGAAATGCAAACAAAACAGGAGTATATCAGATACAAAATACAAATCAATATTTCTTCGCTCAAAAAAGAAAAACATGAACGTGAAAAATCATTTAAAAATAGAAATGTTTTCAAATTCTTTTATTGCAGCATAATAATCTAGAGTCTTCGTTATATCACTTTCAAACGAAAGTATTCCTAAGAACTGCAGTCTGTTTTTCTATATTTATTCTTCAATATAGATCCTTGTCCTGATTATGTTAGCGGAATATCCATATATTTTATTTCAAAGAAAGATTCATGAGGAAATATCAATTAATTACGGTATGCAATTATCATTTTCCGTTAGATAATCGGGAATACCAAATCTCACACTTAATATTATTGAATCATTGTATAATTCTTATACAATGATTGAATTCACTGCAGCATTGTCAGTTAACTGAACATATTATTTAGATAATGCGAAGAATGCGTCACCACAAAATTTGGAAAAGCAGTGTTCTTTTCCAATGTTATAATGAGGCTGCTTGTGAGGAAGTAGATACGCGATTTAAAACCTGCATTCCATGGAATACTATAATATTGCAGCTACCGACTGAATATAATATGGGCACAATAATATTGAAAGCAAGGTGATTATGGCTGAATCAGCATAAATTCATACCACATGTACAACAAATCTTTAGTTATATCAATTTTAATACTTGTTTATTTTTTTGCATTGTCTATATTCACTACAGAAATCTCAGTTGGGCAATTTAAAATTGCAGCATGCTGTAATGCTGATAGTCTAACACGTTAATTTCCTAGCGTATTGAAACGGCACCTGAGCTAGCGCCAGTTTTAAGACTTGATGGTTTGGGAATGGAATATATTCACGTCTTACTTCAAAACCCCTCGGCCCCCTATATCCAATTAAATGGCTACACTTGTGCACCAAATATCGAATGTTTATTCAATTCGAAAAGGTTGAAATTTGATCTATACCAATATGAATATGGCCCCTTCGCCATTTTGCAACATTAGACATTACGATTGGCTTAATTAATCTGCTGAAGAAAGCGAATCTATTGCTAGCAATATTCGATGGCCTACCCTAGTCTACTGATCTATCTGATTTAAACTGAAACACAATGAACTTAAACTAATTCTTTTCGAATAAATTAAAATTTTTATATTTGGTATGCATGAGAACTTCATATACCTACATTACCTACCCATTGAGAATGAATAGTCATGAAGAATGTAAGATTGCCATTTAAAAAAATTATAGATGATGCCAAACCGAAAATTTAGGGCATACTTTATTACATCACAAAGAGCGCAATTTAAAATTCTAAGTGACCTGTCATGCATATTTCTACAAAAAAAATATCTTCGATTAACTGCATTTATTTCATGTTAGAGACTTGCAATGTATATATTTTCCGATGTCCAATTCTTGTAGTTTCAACGAAATCGGTCTATGCAAGCAACTGACTACAAGATCTAATATTTATAATTTCAAAGATAAAAATCGTCTGAGGAACAACATCGTTTATTTTTGAGAAATGTTGAATCAAAGTTGGAGAATCGAGCAGAAGTCCTTGAAAACTGAATATGGGAACACCCCTGTGCTTCCCAAGAACTCTGCCACTCCTATCAGCCGAAGCGTCATTCATAAAATCATAATTTACTAATGTGAATATCATAATTCAGTTTGAGCATAAACTTCCATGAAATAAGACTACAAACAAAAAATATTCATATCTTGTTAACATATAATCCCTACTCATATACATTAATAAATGAGCTAAAATGCAATGGCAATATCGAAGTTTTCACCTGTTACATCAGAGAATGATTTCACGTATTTAGTTCTACAAATATTCAGTATTGGTAAAAAACGTTACTCGATGAATTGACCTGAATCAAAACTCCAGTCAGAGAATTTCAAGAAGTCAAAAACGTTCAGAGGAAAGAAACTACCTGTTCTGATAGAAAGCACAATTTTACAAAATTTGAATTTCTTGATTATAATAAGAACTAATTTGAAGGAGTTGATTCAACCGCTTTAATGTCACTCGACTCTACTTTGATGGTTCCTAATTGTTCTTCCACTGCATCTATTTTTGCTGCAATTTCAGCATATTTTTTAGCTCTATAAGCTTTTTTAGCTTCTTCCAGTAGAACATTGTGAATCAAATTTTTATTCGAACTAGTTTCAGGTAATAATGATGGATATGGGTGACCTCGCAATTCCAAAACTGCTTTTGGATTCTGATCTCCTGGAATAGGTGGTTTAGGAGCTCTATAGAGCTTTGTGCAGGAAATGTTGTAATCCTGGAATCTGGGAACTAAAACTTTGAACAATTTGTGGACCAACTGTTTCTCAATAAGCCAATAATCAGCCATTTCCATAGTTGTTCTGTGACAGTCACCATGCCGTATAGCTTCCGATATAAGCTAAAATATGAGTAGTTCATTGAAAATTAAAAGTTTTCTTAACACTTCTGGACTTACTCTCTCGGCGTACATCCTTGCCTCATCAGCCCTCGGATAATTTAGTTCTATTCTTTCATATTTGAATAACGCAGTGACCGTCTGTCTGAGTTTATGTAGTCTACCTTCTGGTCCATCCGGATTTCGGAATTTTCTCAGTCGTGGATTTACTTTCGTTTTCAATCTTGAAACTAGTTTGGATACATCGGCTTGATTCATTGTGGGAATTTGAGAGATATGATTATGACTATTTTTGTTTGCAGGAAAACTGAGGTTAGGTATATATAACCTAAATTTGTGTTAAGCTACTTTATGCTCTGATGTCAGGCAACTCCTAATACATAAAATTGTATGATGGATTATCGTTTATGACATTTCATCGTAGATATCTACAGATTTCAATTATATAATTATGTAACTGTAAATACCAGCAAGTCGTATGCACAGTGGCGGATTTAAATCCTAGTGTACCATATGCTATGATTTAAATGAAAATATGTGAAAATATTGTACAAGACAGGTGGATTATTCGGTTCTCATTCAGATTTTAGGATATCTATTTCTAATTTATTGTTGAATATTGTTGTTAATATCATTTTATTGGAAAGCGTTCAGAGTTGAAGAAATAAAAATATATATATATATAATACATTTGCATCAACCTACACACACACCAACTTAGCCTTAGTACGAATGGATCATAGACAAGATATATATGGATAATTTTCGGCTTGCACGTATAATTTTATATGGACATGAAGACGCAATATTTACCTTCAGTTGGCGTAACGGGTCGGTATAGCTACGGGCCAGCGCCGACGCGTGTCTGTCTGTATCTGTTTCGTGGTTGCATTCCAGATATGCTACCGTAAACTGCACGAAAACGGATTAAAAATTACCACAGTAAGACGAAGAACGTGTATGTTTGAGTTCGGAACAGTGTTCATAATTGTGACAACTAATATTTCGAAATCGTCAAGAATGAATAACGAAAAACTAATAGAATTAGTTAGATGTTATAACTTCCTGTATGATGTGACTGATCGGAGGTACTGTGATAATCAACTGAAAGATGAGGCATGGAAAGAAATAGCAACTCAACTCCAGGTGCAGGGTAGGTAGATATTTAGTACAGTGGCTGAGTAGCCACTTTTTCTAAATCCACAGTTAGCCATTGCTGTATTTACAGTAGGTATTCACATTTACGCCAGTGCCCAGTGTTCACTCGCGATTTTTTTTCTGCCAAATTTCTGTAACTTTCGGATTCTTTGCGAAAATGAAATTTTGGCATATCGTTGAATAGGTCACAAAACTTATGATACAATTCTGAACCATCTCCGATACGACCAGAAGTTGCAACGGTCTGGAAATGTTTCTGAGAGAAAGCTAATTTTCTAAAATATCCTCATGCAAATTTTCAGCTCAAATTTATGGTAAGTTTCCCATAAACGCCCAAAAAGCTATCGCGGTAAATCACTCTTTATATTGTATACCACAATGCATTATTCGTTGGTCTTTGGATCCCAAAGAAATACAACACAATTTTTGCGTATCCGTAATTTTGGGTACAAGGATTCACATGTGTCACAGTATCAACGTGTACAAATGCAAGCCAAATGAGAGCAATGATAAATATAAAAATTCTTTGAATAACTCGATTCGGGATTTTAGGTTTTGATGTCATGTGGTAGAGGACATGGAAAAATTGATATATGGTCAAATGATATGACAACGAAAGCTATATTCACATTAGCAGATAAAACTTATGTTTTTTTTCAATGGTCCATCCAACCCTAATCAATTTCACTGTCTACACCATTGAGAAAATAAATTGCGACAACAATATCGAAATATCGACGGCGGATCTGCCTGAACATTTCATTACAGTTTCTCATGTCTGTAAACGCGATTATAACCATTATATAAAATATCTTTCATCGGATGAACTACCATTGTAATTATTATTTTTTTCGAGATAATTCCGGCAGAATTGTAAGTTTTTTTCCCTTGTTTAGGTTGGTCACAGTCTGAAAAGTAAGAAATTGTACATTAAATCTATTCTTTCATGAAGATTTGTTCGGAAAAATATCTACCCGATTGAACCCATAAAATAAAACTCTTCACGCGATCCGCATTTTTGTTCAATCGCTAATTCATCAACTTCGAGCGCTACTAGTTTACGTTCAAACTGAGACTGAAGCATGAGGCATCCTTTGAAATCGCTCAGTTTGGACGGCAAACTAGAATCTCAAACTAGTAGCTCTCGAATGTTTTTGAAATGTTTAGAGCGCACAGCTGCGTTTCGTGACGTTGTCTGTCTTGTTATTCTTCATGGTCGTATCATTTGTTTGTGATCGAATGAAAGGAAAATGCGGATCGACCCATGAGCTATATTTTCTACAGAGATGCATCCAAACAAACAACAAAAATTTTTTTGTGTTACTAATTCATCATGCCAGCTTTCAAAATTCATAACTTTTATGTAGTAGGTATTTTGGATTTTTTTTTGTGAAATGATCGCCTTCAATTGAAAAAGGAGTTTTCGTAACTTCTAGTTGAGTTTAAAAACTTCGCACGGTGAAAATCTACCAAAATCATAAGAAAAAATAACCAGGATATTTAGACGCCAAACCTAATCTGACAATTTGAAATCGCCAGGTCTTTTCCCTCCAAAGTAAAAGCACATACGGACGGACGGACCGACAGAATTGAAGTCGACCCCGGATTCTTTCTCAGGGAGTCCAATCTTATCATTCAAGACAACGAAATGTTGTATTTCGAGAGGTATCTGTTCAGTCTTTCGTAAAGTGGTGGATCGGTTATGGAGTTTTCAAGGTATGTATTTTTGAAAAGGTCAGCCATTACATTATGGATGAGAGGACTGGATAGGTTCAACGAAACCGACATAGCCCATTTGATAGTAAGGAACTATCTTCGTGATGCTAAGGATGTTTCTCCAGCCTTGAATTGATGACTGCTGTCTGCACTTGTATGCCATGCTCCCAAAGAGATTCTGAGTGCATGAAATTTTATTATTTTAAAATCTTTCATTACAGTTTCCTTCATTTATTTGTAAACAACGGCTCCATAATCGAGTTTCGCCTTGAAGAGCTTCGTATTTTCTTATGAGCACAATAAATTCTGCACCCCAGTCCGTGCCCGCTATAGACTTGAGATGAGATGAAATCCGTTTAGCCAGGACTTTTTCAGGTGTGAAATATGGATTTTCCAGTTGAGTTTTTCATCGAATATCATACCGAGGAATTTAATGCTTTTGACATAGTCCCCTGGGTTTTCATATAAGATTAAGTATTGGAGGATAATCAATGGGGCCAATAGATTTTCTGGCGATTTGGTTTTTAATGGGTAAAACTGTAGTCCTGTATCGAGTGACCATTTTTTTTAGCTTTTGAGGATAAGTGTCTTTGTGTAGTATTTTTGGTTTTCCTCTGGTAATTGAAACATGATCAACTGCGTATAGTCTTGCTTTCACTGAAAGAATTGTGAGCGTGGTTGAAATGATTTGAAAGCATCAAATGCTATGTAATTTTTTTCAGGGTCCTTACTGATGTTTTGAGTAACCGAATGATTGGAATTATTGAGAGTATTGATTTCTGCTCTAGATTTCTTTAGATGATTCACAATATGGATGGCTTCGTTGTTATATCATCGACAATATGCTCATAATATTCAATATTCCTGTGTGATAATTTGACCATTAATCAATGATTTCATATCTTGAAGCATATTCCACCAAAACCTTGATTCACTAATTCTGTTGGTTAAAGAGTATTCAGATCCATTATCTTTATATGCCATAAATTTGTCTTCTCAGTACGCGATGATTCTGCACATGTGAATCAAGGTATCTTATATTCCGAATACGTTAATTGTGCATATTTCTTCTGGTTCCAACTATATCGGAAAATTGTTACAGAAAAGTAACACCCTGAGGGTCGGTATTATGAAACTTTTTTGACAAATAACCAGCAGTTAACTAACGAAATGTGTTTCAAAAATGATAATGTACTGCTTACTATGGTCGAAAGTTTGATAACACCTGCCCTTAATCGGTATATGGACTCCACTGTCTACGGACTGATTGTTTCGGTGGCTGCATGTGTGGTAGATGTTTATGGAGTTTAACTAATAAATAAAACAAATTGTTATATTCCTTAGACCATTAGAATCGAAATATCTGACCTCTGAAAAAGTATACGTAAATTTATACTGAGTCTGTTAAGAGAAGCAAGCAATAATTTTGTCGCGAATCCACAGCAGATACGCAACTAGTAACTACCTGAAATACTGAAAAGTATATACGTATGCACGCATGTACTTGATTAAATCGTAAGGGAATAGAGCGGCTATAGAGCCAATGCGCTCATAATTTGCTGAGTTGCCTGGCTGCATGTAATTCTCCACAAGCCAGTCAAGAGCTGCTCAGCTCGAGTATTTGTATCGCTCAACATAACGTCATACAACCGGAGTGACTTACAGCCTGCGTTTGGCATATAGCTTGTCCTTTGACATAGCATGTCGTTGTTTGGCAAAGCTTATTGTTGCGATAGGTCGCAGTTTTGGAGATTAACCGTCGGTTTCACAAAACTTTTGACTTCTGATCAACTCGTTGATTAAGGCTGCATTCGATGGTTGAGTTGGAAATGAACTGAAATCGAGCAAAGAATTTACTGTATACTGGCAATCCAGCCCTTGATCTGGTAATCAAAGTTTTGTGAAACCAGTCGATAGAGATTGAGTTCGTGACTACTATATGTGTCCTCCGCTATCTCCAAATACTATTTGAAATTGTTGTATGTTGGAATAACAGCTTTCCGATAGTTTCGTTGTTAATTCTATGAAAATTAGTCGTTTCGAAGAAGCAATTTGAAATTGCATGAAATCAGACGAACGGTTATCAATTTTCTATATTTTGCAATTTTCTGCCATTTAATTTTTGTTTATATCTAACGAATGTTTTAAGTTCCTTTCGAGTTTTCCAATTTTTCAGATTTCTCTCTTCAGTTTTAACGGATTCCAGGATTTCTTTGTCATACTTATTCTACTGCAAGAAAACTCGTGACTCATTCACTGTTGATATCTGTTTTCATCTTGATGCCGTACTGTTGATAAAGTGTTCAATTTGGAATTTTCAAAGCTGAGCTCTCGAGTTTTTGATGTATCGTTGATTATTTGTGAACAATATTCATAACTCATGAAGAATATAATTATGGTTCTGCCCTGAAGAAGCAAATATATTTCGCGGAACATTTTCACATTAGATATGGTTTGTTGATATACTACTGAATTCCTAATTCCTGTTATCCGAAATGACTATGATACCTCAAGGAAGTGAACCATCATCAGACAAAAATCGTGACGTTGCAAGATTTATGTGAAAGGTGAACATAATGAGAAATTAAAAAACTTGAGCGAAATCATTCTCTAACATAATACATGTTTCTCAATTATCGAAAGTCTCGAATGATGTAGTTGTTTCCGTAGGTTGATGTCGGCTATTTTGTCAACGATCATCTAGGCACCATTTCTCACCGACTCTAAAGAAGAAATATCACGAATGATGACGTTACAGTTGAAATACAGGGTAGTCACATTTCAAAATTTTTCTGATTTCCCTCAGTGATGTTATTTGTAGACTTCCATATCAAATCTATCATCAGTCTGATATAGCCGTGCTTTGCCTAGATGAGGTTTCATTCTTTGGTGAAAAGTTAACAATAAAATATTTGTTACAGAAAAATACTGCAGAAAATCATGGGCCTCATTACGAGATGCATTTCGAAGAGCAATCAAAAAACAAAAAGAAGCAAATGGACAACCAAACAAATCTGGTAGAAGGTGGAGATATGAGGAAGAAATGGCATTCCTCTTGCCATATTTGAGAGAAAGATCCACTCCTTTCTCTGCAACATTCCATGACAACAAATATAGTGGTGAGGGAGAAAACAGTTCCGGTGAAGAAAATGAAGGAAGACCGGATTCCCCCGATATGATATCCCAAGACTTTCTGCTTGCAAAACAGGCAAAACTTTGTGAATCATTCGTGGCCCAGTCTGTTAACGCAAAAAAGAGGCATGCTGTTTCCGAAACACTTTCACAATGTAGCACAGATATTCCTTCAACCTCGCCAATGAAAACAAAGGCCAATGATATTCAGCAATTTTTTGATAGCCTTTCATCGACAGTGCAATCATTTCCTCCGCGAGATAGAGCGATAGCAAAGGCAAGGGTTTTTGCAGTAGTTTCTGAGATGGAAATTGAAATTTTAAGTAGGGATGATGTCTACTGAATCGCTCAAGGAGAATTTCCACCATAGAGAATTTGAATAACCAAACCATAAGAGGAATTTTACTATTGCTCAGAAACTGCCTCAGTACTGCCAGGCAGACTTTTTCACTCTATAAACGATGAAAGTGCAGATGTGCAAAGGACAAATCCTCAAATTCTGAAGAGTAACTGTGTTGAGGAAAGATGGTAGCAACTGATTTAAATTAATTTATTCTACATGAAATCAAAAGGATGTTTCGAAACAGGACTTATGAATCTTCGGTTCGAAAGATCTGCTATTGTCAGAAATCCCAAGAATCAGTTGGTCCAATGATTATTGATAGCGCCAGGTGTTCAAAACCTCCATTTTTCTTGTCCAAACATAATTGTATCGAATGAAGAATTCATAAGAGGAATTTAATGAAATTCAGAGAAGATATTCGGTTAGAAACAGTAAGGATAATGTAATTGGATTTATTTTTTCGGATGCTCTCATCAGTTACCACTCCCTAATCAACAACTACATTCAGTGACTGTCGCATGTTTCGACTTTCTCGAAACAATCTGAACTTCTTCAAAAAAGGGTCTTCTACGAAAAAACAGTGTTTATGGAATATGTGAGCTAGGTGCAAAAAGTGTCTATAGATATATGGGATACTGAAATGTGGATATATGTCAAAATAAACTTGCTATTTCTAATGAACTTGATCTTCACATGGATTTCAACATTGATTTTATAACAGAAATTTTCTATGGAAATGATTCAATATTCCTTGTTGGACAATCCAATTGCGCCATTCAAAAGAGGGCGCTTCATAACGAACTGAATGGACTTGTGAAAAGATTCATAATTATGCGTTCGCTGAATTTCTGTTTACCAGATTTCGTGAGGATCGAACCTTCAGAAATATACAGACAATTTCCATTATCTCGAATTGATTCGCTAGATTGAAGTGAAAATTTGGATTTGAAGGAATAGGGTGTAGCAAAAGTGTTCCAGAGTCAAGGCAAAACAAATTTTTTTATTGAATTTGCTATACAATTTCGTTCTTGTTTTTGTTATGCATGAATAAAATTTTCCAAAATTACAACCAAGATGTATTCAAGTAGGTTTATCAGAACAAAGATTTTTGAGATTCATCCAAATGATTTCAACTTTCAGTCAGAGCTAATCCTTCGAAGGGACTTTTCACTCAATCCAGCATCGAATTCGTGAATACGTTACTCATAATATTATATTATTCAACGAGCATATAACGACTACCATTTTTCACGAGGATAAAGCAACACGAGCCGCAGCCGAGTGTCGCAATCACTCAAGTGAATAATAGCAATTATATGCGAGTTAAATACTATACTTTGTCCACGACGTCATTTGTAAAATTGGAATAATTTTCGTATTCTCAAGAACCTACAATAGTGTTGTCGGAATGCTAAAGCTTAATTCTCTGTGATTGCTGGAAACTGTCAAGCTCACGAGAAACGTCAAAACTTCCACTTGATCTATGCATAGAGTGTATAATATTCATTATTGGCGGATGAAGATAAGCGCTACTCCCTCTGGTGGCTATTAGAGTAACCCGAGAAAGTTTATGCATTTTTCTTGGCGCTTGTGTGATTTTACAAGTTTCTACTGAGAAAAAGCAAACTCAAATGTACCGTTTCCACAGCCACACCTTGACAACTTGTGACTCAAAATTGGCAAACCAATAAACAAGATTTATGAGAGTCTTTTACCTGCATTTTACCGATGATGATCATTTTTATAGAGGTTAGCTGGAATTGCTCATGAAATATTAGATCACATTCATGAAGACAATTTTTTTCCAGGCCCCTAATCCGAACATAGAAAGTTACTTAAGAGGAATGCTATTCCCTCCAGAAATCGGCCTGTTGAACTGATCATTAAGGAACAACGTAAATGTTTTAGTGATAGAACTGACCGATTGAAAAAGAAGAGTCTCAACGAGGAAATATCTGGTGAGGAATACTCTTAGCTCAAAGTGCTTCTGCAAATGAAATCAAAGTAGTACAAGGCTTATTTATTACAGCTTTTTCAAGACCAATCGTATGAATGTTGGATGAATTTATCGGTCAATCCATAATGAATGAGGGCCAAAAACTCTCGCTCAACCAGAGACGTGTGAGCATGCGCGTTGTCGTGATGAAGGATCCACCTGCCCCCTCGTCCCAAATCCGGTCGAACTCGGGACACACGAGATCTGAGACTTCAATGTAAAAATGTCCGTTCACTGGTAACCATACTCACCTGATGAAGTCATGTTATCATGACGAAACAATTGTTGTGAAAATAAATATATAAAGCGGAAATAAGTTATTTTACTTTTTAATCATCAAAATAAAATTATATAGGGTGTTCCATGCGACCGTGGCCAATACCAACTTTCTTATTTTAAATGTAACCCCCTGTATATTATTTATTTTTTGGATTCTTCAGAAAATTCTAGACATAATTCATGTACAATGTCCTATACCTATCTTCAACTTTTTCGGAAATATTAAGTGTTTTCAAAAATGTTGAGTAACGTTAGAAGACAATTCTACACCAGATTAGCATGTTGCCAAGACGTTCGCGGCGAGCAATTTGCACATTTCCTACATTGACATTAAGATTTTTTTTTGTTTTTTTTTTAATTATTAGGAAATAATCAGTATTACTTATCAGATTTTAAGTGTAATGTACCGAATTTGTGAGATAAAATAATTTTTTATTTAAAACGTTGATTTTTGCAGTAAATCTTAAAACACTTAATATTTCCGAAATAGTTAAAGATAGGTATAGGACATTGTGCATGAATTGTATCTAGAATTCTCTGAAGAATCCAAAAAATAAATAATATACAGGGGGTTGCAGTGGAAATAAGAAAGTTGGTATTGGCCACGGTCACATGGAACACCCTATATAATATTATTTTCTTGAAAAATATGCGCATTTAAAATTACAAATCGACGTGTCCGAGAGTTTTTCCCAACACGCCCTCATTTATTCGTTATCGAATTTATTCCATTTGGCTGTTACACTCTGTATAATGTTTGATATGCCATCACTTCAATCAGTACCTGGAGCATAAGCAAAAATATGTCAAAAATGAGGAAAATACCATTGCTGTATAATGTTCTCTTGATATCCCAAAAAGTCATATATAGATAGCAAAGTAAATCCAAAAAATTTTCAATATTTCACAAACAACAAATTGGGTATAGCTGAAAACTTCGAATGTAGGTGCCATCAAAATTATCGTAAACTTAAATTATTTAACAAACTGCCAAAGGATATAAAAGTTCAGTCAAACTCAAGATCATTCAAAATAGTAACTAAGAAGTTTTTACTTCAAAACCAAGAATACTTTGACGATATCTTTTGACTTTGTAGACTTGTGTTTATGTTTGATTGTATGATGACCAAACCTTGCCTACCTTGCTCTTCTCCTTCTTGTCATTATCCTTTCTGATTTATATTGAATGGTTTTTTTTTTTTTGGGAATTTTGATCAGCACACAAGATTGATCTTAGGCTGACTGAATTCCTTGAATTTTGCAGGGTGGTATAACACGTGGTACTGTATTTATTGAATGTATTTCAAATATTTAGTTGAGACTGCCTGTGAATGGAAATGTTGGATTTATATACTTAGCTAATAAAATTTGATTTGATTTGATTTGATATACCAACATCGTTACTCTATAAACAAAAACACTGAAACTGCCATATTCGAGTTGACACGGTCGGTTGGTCGCTGGAGAATGGTGAAGTCCATGTTGTTGTTTTTTTTTATCTCTCGGAGGCGTTCGATAGTGTCAATATTTAGATAACCAACTTGATATTATCCGTAATTTATTGAAAGATAGGGTCCAGAAAGTACAAATTGAAGTAGAAGGTAATGGATACATGTCATATGACGCATTGATGCAAAATGGGGTGGTACAGGCTGGTTTACTCGGACCGCTACTCTTTTTGACCTACATAAATGACCTTCCCCTTGTGTTGCAGGACGGCGTATTAGTTATCACGATAACTTTTTCACTGTATCTAGATACAGTAAAAAACTTCTATCTAACTGATCGGAAATGAAAGAGTCCAAATTGTTCTTAACAGAATTTACACTACCAATGTTCGCTACAAACTGGGGCAGCTGCTTCCAGGCATGAAAAACTCGATTCGGTAGGAATTTTTCACTCGCTGTGCAATGGAAACTCTCGCGAAAAAGCTTGAACTTGAACCGAATTCCTCGTAGGCTCTGATCGAAATTGAGTTGAAGGCTCTAAATATTGTTGTGAGGTCAATAAGCATGCGACGATCTTCAAAAACGAAATTTTTCGGAAAAAGTTGTGTTTTTTTCGTATTCTCTTCAGAAGTCGTCAACCACTGTTCATGAGTAATAATAGTATATAGAAGTAAAAGTGAAACAACTTAACAGGAAATTTTTAGAAATTTTAGAAATATCATCATCATTTAAACATAAACTTCCAATCGTAAATGATCAGTTAGATTTCCGTTTATCTCCGGTGTTAACATCTGTCACTCAGAGTATATTGGTTGTGTCTATATATTATATTGTTCCGTTTTGAGAAATGGTTAAAACCCGAAACATGCAATGCAACTGTATATTTTATTTATTTATTTTATTAATTGTGAAACGTATCGTCAAGTTTGTTTGTTTACCCTGTTATTAATAAAAATGTTTCATCGAGTGATTAGCGAGCAAACAATTTCGATTATCAGGAATTTGGACTATGTATTTAGTCTCAAATTTTAATCAATTTGGCAACGTTTCAGAGGTACCTAATCTTCCTTCAGTGTACACCTCGATCCGATTATTATTTTCGGATATTTTGAGAAAAAATATGTCCAGTTTTCGTTTTTGTTTCCCCAGTATCGTTGTTTTTCCTCAATATCACAAAAAATATTTTGTCGGCAACGAATCTCAGCAGGCACAGACAATTTGCGACCGCACGTCAGTGATTTTTCAGAGTTTTTAAACTCTTAACCTAAAAATTTATCACCTAGAGTGCGCATCGAATACCTATGCCTGAAAGCATTCACTTTTATAAACTATCCCGGTTGACCATGATTTAGGTCTATCAAGTTTTGTTACTTAAAACTGACGTATGTTGGCACTCGTGAAATATCGGCTAGGTCAAAATAATTCTCAGAGACGTTGCCAAATGCCAATGTCAATTTTTAGTCTCAATCTCAACATAATCATCACGCTTGGAAACTGAAAACACCGAAGATAGTTTTGAAGGAGCAGAGACAAAGTATCAAGAAGTGCAATGTAGAATGGAAATAAGCTTTTTCTGATAGTAACTCTGATAATATGGAATCAAAATTTTATCACAAGCTATCCAACATTTTTACGTATGTGAGTGAAAACCAAGGAATTATATTTTATATGAATAGATATTTATTTTTTATTTTTCGATTCATACACTACTCTCTTTTGCAAAGGGACATTTGGAATATTATGGAGGACGGATATTAGTCTTTTTAAATTATAAAATAAATGGGTTACAAATACAAAATTTTATGTGACCCAAAACATGTTGTTGCAGCGAAAATTACTTTCCTGCGCAAATTTTTTCAGCATAAATCGTTGGATTCTCACAGATTTGTGTAAATAAACAGTTTGATAAATACGTAATTATAATGACCCCTATGTAGAGAGGACAACGTTTCGTGGTAATCTGACAGGAAAATGACTATAACCTAACATTTTCAAAATATACACGGTGAAATGTGTAAAAATGTCTTGGCCAACCGGAATACTTCATAAAAGTGAATGGAGCATACTAAAGTTTTCAGGATCTCGGTTGAAATGGCGTTTATTTCCTGTGGCGACTGCTAAGGAGTCATCATCTCAGAAAACAATGAACCAAAATTACAAACAAACGTCCAACTGTATTATTCAAATCCATAACCGTCTCATATCAATGAACCTAAGGAATTCACGAGCAGATTGATGGTTATTCAAAACCATGCACCGAGTAGTGAAGTAACGAGGCCTGAAAAGTGTACAGCACCAAGAGCTCGAAGAAGTGAATGTCGCCTTGCGAACGACCGTGCTTATGGAAAAGCACCTTTTTAATTGTCCCAGGGAGGGGGTCCTTGCAAATTACGATCGGGGGGCACGTGGAAGTAGAAAGAACGACCCGGCTGGCCACTGATAAAATTAAGTGAGAGGGAAACCGTTTGATACAGTTTTTTGAGTATCTCATGAAAATTTCCTCCGATTGCAGCTTGACAGTAACACGGCCGACGCGTTGTATACCACATCGGGTGCCAAATTGCAGTGTGTGCGTTTTATGCATTTTGTTATTGAATCATTTTTTCTGGATTAATCTGTATGGATTATTATGGTACGTCGTCAGCTCCCACTTATTTTTTTATTTCCGGAAGATCACTTTCGAGTATCGAATTAAGGGTGTTTTGGAATCTTATATGGAAATGGCTCAGTTATGCGTAGGGTTGGCAACTTTTTTCGCCAAAAAAAAACGTGAAAAATGGTTCGAATAGGAAAAAAATAAAGTATTTGGAAAAAAAATATTCCCCAAATTTCATTTTTATTGCCTAAAGTATATATTGTCATTTGCCGTTCGACAACTGCACTTTTATGTGATACTTATTTATAATAAATACTGAATTTCCTTTCTATTTTATTCATATTGTCTCGAAATATGAATCGTCCAACAATATTTAATCTGTCTCGTGATTGGGACTCCGTTTACCATCTCAAAATGTTCAAATTCACCTCTTTTTTAAGGATATGATAACAACTATTGAAAGCCAGTTGATGAAGTGAAACCATTTTTTCATGAAATTCAGGCTTATATCTCTAAAAAGTGAAAAATTACCGATAACTGTATTGAATATTTCGAATGGTGACTTCTCAATTTTTTGTGATCTCATTTTTGATTCATAACCAACGTACCGATAACGCATCAGCAAAATTAAAGTAGGATACGTTATTATAAAGTATGGTTTGTAACCCTAGTTATGAGCTACTTATCAGGCGCCATTTCTTTGAATCAATGTTGCTTCATAAATGAATTGAATCAATGTAAATGACTTAAGAATGCCAATTTAACGTGGATGTCTATCTTCTTCATCAGACAATTGAGGGAAAATCTCCGAAATTATTTTCTTGAACTATTTTTCTATTTTCGTCCAGTTGAAATTTCTGAAGAACACATAAACGCACATTCACTCTGAATGAAAATTCAGAAATGCTACCCGTTTTTCCAACAAAGCTAGCCAAATATGGTCCATGTCTGTCGAACACTAGACCAAATTATTCCCCCTATTAGATAAAATACAAATCAACCAAATTTTTCATTTTTCTGGTTATAGTAACACGGCCGTTGTATACCACATCGATGCTATCAAAAATGCAGATTGCACGTTTTATGCATTTTGTTATTGTTTTTTTTGCCCGCATGTTCTGGGCAACAGCGTGCCATGGTTTTGACCAAATGTCTGTAATTTTCTTTTTTCCCGAAAATCGTCTCAAACGACTAGGTTGGACTCACTGATTACGAATCCTGTGGCAAAATCGATTTTGTCCGGCTGGCCGGCCGACGACATGTTAAGTGTCGAAAGAATCAAGCTAGCTATTTGAAACTTTCAGATTATGTCGCGCTTTGGAATGCGCCGGCTTAGTTCGTTAATGGGACTAATCGGTCGAACAGTTTCATAGTAATTTCATTTGAAGTTGTGAGATTAATGTCCTTATATTTCAGGAACTACTCATGTGATTGAATTGAAATTTGACAGTTAGTTGAAGCACACCAACGCACAACTTCACACGAAATTTTGTTGAGATCACACTGTCAGTTAATTTTGGAAAAAATTTTTTGGAAATTTTTTCCGAAAAATATTTTTTTCGAAAACTGTTTATTAAATTCGGAAAAAAACTTATGCTCATACCTTGAAGATCATATTTTACATTAGTTTATCTTATTTCATTCTGATACGACCATAATTTCTGGAGATATTGAGAAAAAATCTATAAAATTTCGTCGTTTTCTTCTCGATATCGTTGCTCTTTCCGGAATAACTCAAAAAATACTGATTCAATCGAAATAAAACTTTGCAACTAGTTTGGAAATGCTGATGGGATGCAAAATTTCGTGATGATCGGGTCATTGTTCCTGAAAAAAAATGTCGAAATTTTTTTCCAAATATTCAATGTTCTGTGATCCTCTGACCATATTTATCCTCTTGATATTCTGTATGAATCTTCGAACTGTAATTTTTTGATAAAATACCGGATATCAGTTCGATCCAATCTGTATTTTTGGAAATATTGGAAAAATAAAATTTTAAATGGGTCGGCCGTAAACACAATAACTTCCCTAAGAAACTCGATATTTGTTGAGTAGGTTTCGACCATAATTACGAAGGCCGAATTCTTGAATGGGTAAAAGCCCCCCAATGATTCCGTAGATATACCCATTTAACATTTTTCCAGTAGTTCATCGAAAAAACCTAGAAAAGCACTGACGTGAAGTCAGCAGCTTTTGTGCGCATGTTCAAAGGATATTACCAAAAGTGAACATGCGCGCAAAAACTGCTGACTTCACGTTAGTGCTTTTCTAGTTTTTTTTTCTTGCATGTTCTAGGGGAACAGCCTGCTATCGGAGTCAAAGCGATTTGGAATTTCAAGGTTATTTCCCTGATATTTCAGGAACTACTGAAGCGATTGGATTGAAACTTTACAGTAACTTTGAGCATAATGACGTGCAACTTCTGGAGAAATTCGGCTGAGATATTTCCCCCCTAATAAAATAAATATTTTTCGATAACTTTTTTTTGTACTACTCATCATTTTTAAACTTAATTCTGCTCATACCTTGAGCTTCATATTTTACAGTAGTGCACTAAATTTCAGTTTGATACGGATATAATTTTCGGAAAGATTGGAAAAAAAGCTGTCGAATTTCGTGGTTTTTTCATCGGTATCATTGTTTTGATCATATCATTCTTACGAAATTTTGTATGAATAACATTTTTCAATCAAGTATTGGATTTCAATTCGATCTTATCTGTATTTTCGGAAATATCAGGAAAATGAAATTTTGAATGCATCTATTTATGGAATCATTCGGTGGATTTCACCCATTCACGAATTCGGCCTTCTTAATTAAGATCCAAAAGTACTCTACGAATATCGAGTTCCTTAGTTGTTTCTTCCGGAAGTTATTGTGCTTACAATCTTTCGTAAATTTACGGAGGAAATAACTTAGAAACTTGATATTTGTAGAGAAGGTTTGAGGCTTAATTATGAGCGTCGAATTAGTGAAGGAGTAAAATCCACACAATGATTCCGTGGATATACCCATTCAAAATTTTATTTCCTAAATATTTCCGAAAATACAGATTAGATCGAATTGAAATTCAGTACTTGATTGAAAAATGTCAGTTTGAAGATTCATGCAGAATTTCATGGGGATAATATGATAAGAAGATATCCAAATCTTCACATCAGGAAGTAAAGGTGCATTTGAAGTGGTCAATGTGAAAAGATGACCGCTTCAGCAACGAATTGAAATATGCTCGCGAAAGCGGCTGACTTCACTTGAGTGCTTCTTTCTGAATTAATCTGTATGGAGATTCATCAGCTACCATTCAATTTCATTTTTAGGATCGGGAGACTACCTTAGAGTATCGATTAAAGGGTTTTCATTAAATTTTGTGTTTCATAGAATTCTCTTGAAATTGCGATGTTATGTATTTTGAAAAGGAAAGCTTTAATTATCGTTAATTTTTTTGGGTTCATTAACATTTTACCTTTTATTATGAATAGGTATATGCTGGATTGAATTAGGTTCTTTTCAATATAAAATGCCAACGTACTTGTTATGTGAAAAGTCTTTTGAGCATAGACAGTTTCCTTCTCTTTGGAAAACTGCATTTTAAGTTCTCATTTCTAACTGTGGGGACAAATCATATGTTCACAATCATAGACCGATCTGCAAGCTTTGCATTCTGATTGAGATCTTGACGCTTTTTCATGCCCTTTTCAATGCATATTTCAAAACGAGATTTAGTTTGGCTATTTGTGTTTGGAGCCCTAGTATGCGATATGTAGAACAGACAGGAGTCTGTTCTACATATCGTGTAAATTTCATTTCGAATTGAATTTTTTAGAACGATATCGCTTCAGAATTCCATCTTTTGCAGAATTTGTCGTCCAGCCAATCGATACGACGATTTAATGATGTTCAATACAACTCTGGCCTTCAAACGGAGGCTACTAACTACCATTCTGTAATATGTACATACTAAATTAATAAATGAATAAACAAGTTTTGCATATCAATTGAATTTTCGAATTCAATTCAGTTTCAATTAAATTTATTCATCATAAAAAAAGAAGTGGTACAATCCAACAAGGGATGAACAAAGAGACGATATTATGAAAATTATAACAAACGAAAAAGCGAAATATTTCAAAATAACTCCCTCAACTCTACTAGAATTCAATTCAATATATGATCGGCGACGATTTCTCGATATTCAAAATTTTCAACTGAATAATGCCTTCCGTTAATGAGGAGGGTGCTTACAGAATTGGGAGCTATGATGAGTTCATAGTCTACTCATTGAATTATATTTCACCTAAATTTCTTATAACTGATCAATATACATTGCGGACATTCCAGACGAACCATGGGATGAGGTAATTTTGAAAACACCGATCGGTTGTAATCCATGAAGCAAATCAATCCATTTGAAGTGGAGAGTAATCTTCGCACGGTTCGAATAGACACTTTTGAATAGATTTGTGTGGGTTGTGATGTGATATTTTTATCAACAATTGATATGCGTTGAACCGGTGTTCGTCGCAAGGGTTCAATCTTGCAAAGTTGTTATAATTCTCCTCAATTCATTTGTTCTCATGAAAATTTTGAACCACTTTTCATACATAATTATTTTCACAAAAACAAACAGACAGATTTTTATGAACAATACAGAGATGCTAGCAATTTTTTCGATGCCCTAACACATTTGTATAAAATATTATATTTATGTTCGAATCAGATATTTCCTAAATTACTGTTAATTTTACTATGGATATTCGATTACCAGCGAATAGAAGTATTCATAATTTTTATGATTTTATTGTAAATAGTTGCAGCTCCAAATACAACTCAAACATTACAATTTCTCGTAAACATTCGTATGCAGTCTCTAAATCCATCATCCGAAGCCAACTTCTTTCAAGTGTCGAGCGTTGAAAAATTTCACTTCAAAGCAATAAATTCATCGAGAATACACAGTGTGCCATTTTTTTCAATATCACAAAATATCTGAGTTCTAGTTGGGAAATTCTCTTCAAATATTGAATAACTACGGATATGTATATGTTAAATTATGCTAGCACCAATTAATTCCCAGTAAGGAAAAAGTGTTATAGAAATAATTGAAAACAGCTTACAACAACTTCTTCGAAATGAATCTGCGACAAATATCAACGATAAAATATTTCGATATGAGTTTTCAAGCATTGGGTATTTCAAGTTCATTTCCAATTGAAGAAATAGATACGAATATTTTGGTATTTTAAATAGTCATAAATATTAGTTTTCATTAAAAACTATAAAACTCACTTGAACTAAAATCTTAAATCTGCAAATAACCTCGGTAGTCTGAGAGAGTATCTATACTTTGATGAAGAGGTTAGGTAAGAAATTCCGGTTACATCTGTGCAATGGTCCATCGAAAGCCTGAATAACATATTTAGCATCAATCTTTGTGAATAATTCGAATTCATTTCAGTCAAATTGTACCGTTATACGATCAGCATGTGCAATAAAAGCAACTATTATTTCGTGTAATGAAATTCCAAATTGAAGGTAAATTAAAGCTATTAGCCCCTTATTGTATACCGATTAACACATGTAAGGAGAAGCGACATAAGTATTCAAGAGTAAAGAGGTTTCGTATGAATTCCTTTATTTCACGATTAGTTACTGACAAAAAATTCAACTTCTCGATCTGTTTCTATATATCTGCGATAATTCTGAAAAAAACTGAAAACTGTTCTAAATATGTCTAGATGAGATTTCAGTTCAACTTAAAATAGATCAATAGGTCTCTTGCATGTAAAATGAATTATCATAGATATATATTTTTCTCATTCTATTTCGATACAAAATCATAATCTATGGTGTCACACTCAAACAATTCGCGAATTTCGAATAATCCGGTTTTGAAAATCCTCGAATCGGGACGCAAATCCTATATTTGTAGTGTAGGTATCGACTTTAATTTCAAATGTCGAATGATTAGACCGAATTGAAATTCAGTACTCTATTGAAAAGTGACAACTTGGAAGTTCATACAGAATTTCGTTAGGACAGAAAATATTCGAAAAAAAGATTTCAATTTTTGTTTTCAATGGTTCTGTTCTGATGAAATCATCCTCACGAAATTGCATCAATATTCTCGAACTAGTTTTCAAATTTCATCATGATTCGATCAGTTTTCCTTTGATTTTCTCGGAAATAATAATACCGAGAACAACCCAGCAAATTCAACATATTTCATTCCAGTGACTCTGAAAATTATAATCGTATCAAACTGACATTCGGCACACTGCTGTAAAATATAGAGTTAAAGATCTGAGTCAAATTTATAAAAAAGTGGTTGTCAGAAAAAACTCAGAAACAGTTGCCAAGTTTCAATCCAATTACTCGAGTAGTTTCTGATAAATCGGTAAAATAACCTAAAATTTCAATTCCGAAACTGTTCGATTTGGACCTTAGATTAAACATCAGGGATATGTAATCTAAGAGTAAGACCATCAACGAACTTAACTGTCGATTTTTGTAATGCAATGTCACCCTTAAAGTTTCAAGTTAAAAGGGTTTTTTCACGATCGTATCTGCGGCCGGCCGTTGCTTCTGAATTCGAGACCAATTTCGAATCAAAATTCAAAAATTACAGAAATTTGGACAGAACGATAGCACGCTGTTCCCAAGAACATGCGCGCAAAAAAGGAGATTCAATTTGTTTCTATAGGTAAAGTGAATTCCAATGGGAAAATCTAAGTTCATAAAACATGTAAGAAGTTTGTGCAACCAACCATTCATTCTAAAATACACCCATAACAAGGAACAGCCCTTCAAAGACTGGAATCTGAAAACGGATTCTCGCCTATAATTCTGAAAAATGTAGTAATTCTCACAAAAATAATATACTCCACCGATGGTGCGTTCGAAGTCGAGAATGATTAAAACGGGTTCATGTGATTTACTACGAACAAATTATTTGATACAAATAAAATATAAATAGATATGTACATGATTTGTATTCCATGTAATACTTTTCTACGGTGTATGGATTAACAATTTTTACATTTTCACCCAAAGATAAATTTCGTCCATCCCACCCTTATACAACAAATTATTTCCTGAAATTGTTCCACACATATTTCAAGAAGTTACATACAAAAAATATATAAGGATACTTGAAATTATACTTGATCATGATAGATTTGTCATTCAGTATTTCAATATCATTTATACTTACCAATTCGAAAATTGCAAACTCCAAAATCCAGATAGAAATTACCATTTTCAAATTCCTGCATAGAGTTAATCTCGGAATAATGAACGACCAAAGCATATTGTGTAATTTTCAAGTGTTCCAAATATTTAACGCTTTGAAGTGATACCTGAACTGCCACGCAAAAATATCCAAAAATGTATTCTTTTCACTATAATAACGAATTTCATAACCTTAATATACCCTGTATCAGGTGTTGAGTCTTTAGTGCTTAGATGTCTGAAGATTAACGAAAAATACATAACACAATATGAATATCAAAGAATTTGTTCGAGTTCATCATATGAAGTTGTTTTAATCATTTCCGAACAGTGAGTTATATGATCTTTCAATCGTAATTTTACGAATGATGGATTACTCTACTAATTACTGATCAGCAGTCCTACATAAATAAATATTTATGAACAGTAGCCAATATTCATGGATACATGGACAACCAACTATTCACTGAATATTCATCTATTCAACTATTGAATATTGTTCTATTTATTCATGAATAAAAACTATTCAGTAAATAGTCAACTATTCACTGACTAATCAACTGTCAACTATTCATTGAATATTCTTGAATAACAACTTTTCGGTAAACAGTCAACTATTCATTAAATAGTCAACTATTCATGAATAAAAATGTTTCATTGAGTATTCATGAATAAAAACTTTTCATTAGTCAACTATTCATTGAATGGTCAACTATTTACTTAATAGTCAACTATTTATTGGATAGTCAACTAATCATGAATAAAAATTATTCATTGAACATTCATGAATGAGAACTGTTCATTGGATATTAACGAATAAAAACTATTTATTGATTATTCAACTATTCAGTGAATATCCATGAATAGATGAATAATGCAAACCCAAATTATTCGAATCATTATTCAATGAATACTCGAATATTCAAATCATTCATTCATGATTCCCAGTCCTAATAGAGACTCTTATAACCCAAACTTTATGAAAATCTTACGATCCTCGAATTCTTCCATTAGTTAAGGGTTTGTGTCGATTCCAATGAGATAGATTAAACTTCCTAGAATTACTAATATAAAATTTACACCTAGAACGATAATCGGCAATCATTTTTATTACTGATGCACACCATAACCATAATAATACTTTCTGAATGATTGTTTTTTCTCTTATAGGGTTATGATTTCAACAAAATTGCACGCGACTAGGCTGAAGATTTATTGAGACATATTGTGAACTGGATGTGAAAGTACACGATGAAGATTTTCTGTGTATTATTCTTCCTCTTCATCCTACATGTGGAAGCGCAAAGAAGGACACAAACGGTAAGTGAATAATGATGTTTATTATATCCATAAAGTTGTTTTATGAAAGTTTTTATATCCCTCATGCCTGACAAAGTAAATTACAAATAGAAAAAGTGTCACGTTCCTCCGATTTCGAATTTACAATTCTGATTGCTCATTCGATAAATATCTCAGCAGAGATTTCTTTGAGAATTGCTGAATTGAAGGATTTCCACATTTCATTTTGATAGTATTGAACGCAACGCTGTCACTTCGTTGCAGTTTCCTGATTTTTTGCGCGCATTTTTGTCTAAATGTCGGTAATTTTCGAATATTCTCCCGAAAATGGTCTCAAACTACTAGGTGGGACTCACTAATGACAAATATTTGGTGTCGAAATCGATGGTGTCCGGTAGGCCGTTTTCACGATTACGGGCGTATGGAGGATCCTACCGACTTGAGACTTTCAGGGTAGTTGGCATTTCGAAATGTGACGGTTGAGTTTGTCAACAGGTAAAATCGGCAAAATAGGTTCGGAGTAGTGATCATTTGAAATTTTGAGGTTATTTCCTGATTTTTCAGGCAGTACTGCAGCAATGGGATTGAATCTTGGCAGTTAGATGAAGCATAACGACACGCAACATCTAGTAAAATTTTGCTGAGATCGTGCTCTCAGTGAATCTTGAAAAAAATATTATTAAATTTTTTTTTTAGAAACTATCCATCATAATCAAGGAACGTTCGCTCAAACCTTTATATTTATATTTATTTATATTTCACAGCAATGTACTGAATTCCAATCAGATATGATTATTATTTTCGGAGATAGTGTGAAAAAATATGTTAAACTTCTTGTTTTTTTCTACTGTAACGTTGTTTTTGAATAACTCAAGAGAAACTGATTTAGATGAAATTCTGTAACTAGTCTGAAAATCCCGATAAACAAATTTCGTGATGATCATGCCATTAGAACAGTTCGAAAAAAAATTAGTTTTTTTCAAATATTCAGTATTTTGCTATCCTCTGATCTTATAAACATCATGAAATTCTGTATGAAACTTCTAGCAGTCAATTTTCTATAAAGTACTGGATTTGAGTTCGATCTAATCTCTATTTTTGGAAACAGTTCACATCTGGTAAGGTACTTCAGAAAGTGGTGAAAGATATTTCACCCCTATTATAATGTTATAAACAAACAAGAAAATGGATATTTGTAGAGTTTGTTTGGACTTAAATTAAAAAATAAAATGGAATGTGTACAGCTTCACATGATTTAGCCAAGTTATTAACACCATTCAATATTTTTTGTTCAAACTTGGCAAACAGTTCACACATGGTAAGGTACTTCAAAAAGTGGTGAGAGATATTTCACTCCTATTATCGGAAGCATGATGGATAATTGTCTTAGTTTTTCCTCCCTAATAGAGGTTATAATTTCTGAACAGAGTGAATTAGATATTTTAAAAAAGACCTTAAAACAAGAATAAGTTGAAAACTATCAATTTTATCGGATCGAAAAAGGAGTATTATATTTACGTTACCAATATCGAAGAATCAAAAAACATGCTGACATGAATACTTAGGCTGTGGTACTAAAGAAAAGGTGTTCAACACTTTTTGAAGTATCTTAACATGTTTGTAAACATTGGCCAAGTTTGAATAGGAAAAAATGGAAAATGTCAAAACAATGGGCTTAAATCATATTATAATATTCGTGATAGATAGCTGTTGATGCGTTCAAATCAGATGTTTCGAATGTTTCCTACGAAAATTGGTTAGAACGCAAAATTAGGTGAATTCATCCTATAGTAGCACATTTTGAAAAATGGTGGAGCCCTTTCACTTATAAAACTTTGTTTTGTTTGGTTATCTCGAAATTTCCTCTGCAATCTCCGTATTGATAATATAGAAATATAGTATTTTCCCAAAAATTATTGTCATCCAGTGCAAATTGCTTCATTAGCATATTTTCCTATAATTGTCCGAATCGGAAAAAAAACGAGAATATTATGATGAGGAAACATATCAAAAAAAATGTAATCCGTAATCCATGGAGATGGAAAAACAGAGCCTTTGTCTTCTCGAAAATAAGAATTGATCAGTTTGCAGTAATAATATTTTACCGACAACTAGTTTATAAGAACCTCGAGTCCAGTTTTTAGAGGACTAAACTCTGACATTTTGGAACGGATACGAAAAAAATCTCTTGGAGCACCCATTATAAATCTCAGGCAATTCGACAGGTATATGGTGGTAAGATACGTTTATTCAATGTTGGTTTGACCGGTTATTCTGATCTTTCAATTCGACAGATGCATAATTAAGTCAAAATAGTATCAAGGACGCCAAATTAATAATGCCGAAAGGATGATTTCATATTTTGATGCTATCGAAATAGTCGTAACCTCTCATATCAATCGTCGGAATGAAATCGAAAGTTACTGAGAAAAAGTTGGTGTTATCGCATTATTAACAATTCAAATTTTATATAGATCGTTCGAGGTAGAGCGGAAACGAGTTCGCTAGAAGAAATTGATTCAAACGAAAGTGTTCATCGGCCTCTTCACAGATTCATTAGTAATTCTGGCGAAAGCAAAATTTAACAAGGAGCAGCAGGACAAAATTCATTCTTTATTTGATACGTGTGAGGTCAAACTATATTTCTCAATGAAAATTATGTTGTATCTCAATATCCGTGAAATCAACAGAAGCTACGTTGTTCAGTTAATACGCCCAGGTTATCGATTTTAGGATATTTTGGGAGGACTTCGCATTTTTCTGGGAACTTCATAAGTGCTTTTTATTCCAATATCTGAAACAGAGGTAACAAAATAAAGAATTGTTTTTTACAGAAATCGTCCCTGCATAATGAGATTTATATGTCATTATTTTGAACATTTTCGTTTAATTGTGTGACGAAGGAGTCTGATACAGACTCCAAATCATAAAGTTTGTTATGTTATTCTGATTTTATATGTCTGGCGACATTATCCAGTCAAAAATTTTCCTGAAAAAGAGTTTTTTCTGAGCAATGCCACCAAATGAATAATTTGAAAATAACATAAATATAAATATAAGTTGAATTTCACTATTGTAACTTTTTTGCATGCAAATTCAGGAATTTCACCTATTGGTTTATTATCTGGTAAAATCAAATAATTGAAAAAAAATTACCCTTCCTGAAAATTTTACAGGTTACATTTAGAAGTATGTAGATTTGAATGAAGTAATAAAAGAATATGTCCGTCCACCGTCCGCCGTCTGTACTTCGGGGCTTTCCTCTGAAAGTACTCAACTGAAATCCGTGAAACTTGGTAAAAAAATATTATGTCGCTAGATATTGATCCTCCAAGCTTTTCAGCAGGATCGGTCTAACCTAAGGGCTCAAAACTGAGGGTAGGTGGAAAAAAAATAATATCTCGAAAACTTACCACCGAATTTTCATGAAACTCTCAACGTTGATTACTGTTGCATAACTCAACCTAAAAACTTTCACCCGGATAATTTCCGACCAGTGATCCTTGAGTTATAAAGAAAAATCTATAAAAGCACTGACGTGAAGTCAGCAGCTTTTACGCGCTTGTTCACAATTCGCAATGGTGACTTGGAAATTTCAATGAAATGAAAAAATTAACAAAAAAAAAAAATTTTTTTTCCAATTTTTCCATAGATAATTCTTCTTATTGACACTGTTCATATTCCAACCAAGTTTCATTCCGATCAGATAAAGATGTTTCGAGTTATTGAAAAATCAAAATCTCAAATAACTGTAGCACAATAACCATTCGGCCGATCTGGCCCATTAACAAACTCAACCGAGATATTCAGGATCTTAACCTAACCTGAAAATTTCAAGACTCTGGGTCCTTCCTTTCGAAAGTTACAGCGCACACTGCCGGACGGACAGAATCAATTTTGACCACGGATTATTCATCAGTGAGTCCAACCTAGTCATTTGAGACCAATTTCGGCTCAAAATTCGAAAATTACAGACATCGTGACACTACACTACCTCTGGTGGTGTTGAAAAGAGTAAGATTTTTAAAGAGGTGAAACGACTGTGGAACGTCTTTCTCATTCATGATATTATTTTAAATCATGCTACTCAATTAGCGTTCTGCATGTGGAAATGATATTAAATTATACAAGATTAATTTTTTAGATTTTAATGTTTTATCTGAATTTTTTCATGGAACTGGTTTTTGTGTTGTGAAATCCCCATAAGTTATGAATAATATATAAGTTTCATTTAAGATAATACGATGTCAACAAAAATTCGCTATAATTTGAGCGTCATTATGCTTCAACTGACTGCCAAGTTCCACTCCAATCGATCATTCAGCTGATTTATCCCAGTTATGAAAATAACCTATCCTGAAGGTTTCAAGTCCCTAGGGTTTTCATTCTCAAGTTATCGAGCCATACAAATTTTGAAATTGGATTTGCCATCAGAGAGTCCAACCTTGTCCTTCGAGATCATTTTTTAAATTCAAAATTCGAAAATCACAGATATTTGGGTAAAATCATTAGATTTTCAGTGTAGGAGATCAAGATATTTAGGAAAATTTGTTTTTATATCCTCTGAAATTTGCACGCTATTATATTTTATTTAAATTGAATTACAACCGAAATATTTTCCCATGTTTTTTTCCATAGGCCAAGAATAACGTTTTTATGGTGGACAACACTTTACTCATTGACGAAAATGAACGTTCATATCACTCAACCAATCATTAATCGATTTTTCAAGACCAACATGATACAATATACAAAGTGACTCATAAGGTGGGACGCCGAATTCCATTCGTACAAAATCTTTTCAACTTTCCACAAATATGCCGACCGAACGAAAGTGAACATCAACTAATTAAATACCAACGCATTCGGTATTTAGCATATCAGCATGGAGTAGGAAGTGAAATATTATTTATATTGTATTTGGATAGCCGTTCAGTTTAATCCGTCAGATGGTTTAATACACTAGCTTTCTTTTTTAGATAGCCGTTCAATCGGACCATGACAATATTACATCACCTCAAATCCGAGAAATTCCGAACGAATTCTATCATTGTCTGAAACATCTTGCGTTAATCAATTCGACGGAAAATAACAGTGGTTTCAATCTTGCAATATTTTCTTCTTCGTGATATTCCATTGAAGATTGGTTCGTTCCTCGATAACTACACAGACATTGCAAAATTGAACGGCAATCGTAAACACAATAACTCTCGAAAGAAACAAACAAGAAAATGGATATTTGTAGAGTTTGTTTGGACTTAAATTACAAAGGCAGAATTCGTGAAATCCACCCAATGATTCCGCAGACATACCAACTCGGGATGTTATTTTCCCAATATTTCCGAAAATACAGATACTTGATTGAAAAATCTAGAAAAGGACTGCCGTGAAGGCAGCAGCTTTTGCGCGCATGTTTAATGTAGATGACCGCTTCAGCAACGAATTTGAACATGAACGCAAAAGCTGCTGCCTTCAGGACGGTCCTTTCTAGATTTTTCTGATAAATTACTGGATTTCAATTCGATCTAATCTGTATTTTTGGAAATATTGGAAAAATAAAATTTTGAATGGGTATTTCCACGGAATCATTGGGCGGATTTTACCCAATCACGAATTCGACCTTCGTAATTGAGCCCCAAACCTACTCCACAAATATCGAGTTTGAGAAGGTTTGGACCTTAATTACGAAGGCCGAATTGGTGAATGGGTAAAATCGACCCAATGATTCTTCAGATATACCCATTCAAAATTTCATTTTCCCAATATTTCCAAAATACAGATCAGATCGAATTGAAATCCAGTACTTCATCGGAAAATTACAGTTCGAAGGTTCATCCAGAATTTAATGTGGATGATATGATAAGAAAATCACAGAATTTTTTTTTTCGAATTGTTCTAATGACACGATCATCACGAAATTTTGCATCAAGTTGTCTTTCAACATCTTCAAACTAGCTGCAAAGTTTTACCAGTATTGAATCAGTATTTTCCGAGTTATACCGATAAAAACAACGATATCGAGAAATTTGACATATTTGTTTCCGATAACTCCAAAACTTATAATCGTATCGAACTGAAATTTGGTACACTGCTTTGAAATATGGAGCTCAAAGTCCGAGTGGAATTTTTTTCTGGATATGATGAACGATTTTCGAAAAAAAAAATTCATCATGGTTGAATCAGTATTTTTTGAGTTATTCCGGAAAATTAGACAGACATTTTTTTTCAGCTTTTCTAAAATTTATAACCTTAGTGAACTGAAAGTTGATACAATGCTGTGAAAAATGGAGCTCAAGGTATGAATAACAAATCTTTTTTCGATGAATGGTTTCTAAAAAAATGTTAAATTTAAGAATTTTTTTGGAATCTTAGTGCCAATACGATGTGAACAAAAATTCTCAATAACTTGAGCGCCGGTAAGCTTCAACTAACTGCCAAATTTCAATATAAAAGCTCTAAAAGTTCCTGAAATATCAGGAAAACAACCTCAGAATTTCAAGTGACTATAACTGTTCGGCCGATTTGGCCCATTAACAAACTTAACCGCGGCATTCTAATGGGCTACCTAACCTGTAAGTTACAAGCCGCTAGCTTGCTTCATTCGATAGTTATCTTTTCCACGGACAAACGAAATTGATTTTGACAGTGACTGCAACCTAGTCGTTTGAACCAATTTCGGGAAAAAATAGAGATTTACAGACATTTGGACAAAACGATAGCACGCTGTTTCCCTGTAACATGCGGGCAAAGAGATAACGTGTTGTTGCAGATGCAATTTTATTTCCTACAACGTAATTTATTTCAATAAAATAATTTCGATAAAAAAGAAAAAAAAGATATTTCTCAGTTAATTAATTAACTGAGAAATATCTCGTCGACTAAATTTAGTTGACGTACTTGTCCCATAAATTCGATTGGATCCAGGTGCAGCTTATTCTTTCATGAGTATATCTGAGTTTAGCGGTTGCTTGGAAATTGAACCACATAAAAGAGGTTATTCTCTCTCAGGAAGGAATTTTCAGTTTTTCGAACAGGTTGCGAAAGATCAGATCAGATTGTTTCAGATGCCGTTCTGAATGATGGCGAGGAAGGAAATGAAAGTGAAAAAAAATTTTTTTTTCGGAATTTAGATGTAGAAATTGGAATGGGTTCCATCATGATTATTATTCGTTTGAGAATGAGAAGTGCAGTTTTTTATATCTTACAATATGTGTTATCACAGGGTTAGCAGAGGAAATGTAAACGAAGTACCATGCATTTTTACGTACGATACAAGAGCACAGATTGAACCTCAGGAAAAATTCTATCTCCCCGTATAAGTGTAGTGAAATTGTTGATTGTTATTGAGGAGCTTCTTTTTCGTCAACGAAACAAAATGTATTAATTCCTTTCGATGCAGGTTTTTATCTCGAAATCACACCTGAAAACAAGAAAAGAAGACGAAAAAGCCAATATGAACTGGTAAATATTTTATTATTTATTAGATTAATTTGGTCTAGATCCACCAGCTAGTTTTTGAAGAATATTATTCCTAGATAACTAAATAACTTAATCACAAGGACGAATATCCGTTGATAAATCAACAACTATCCCCCCTTGATCAGAGTTAATCATCCAATCAACCAAAACACCTACACCGAAGAAGCGGATCCAAGGAGAATGACTACAGCTGTTTCACAATTGTTATTGATCGTCAGGTCAACTTACCTTGGATAAACCGCAGAGGGATCTCTCGATACTAGTCACCTTTCAGATGGACCGCTGCAGTATAACAACGTAAAGTGTGCCATCTGCCAGGAGCATCTTGCGAGTCCCACCTTCGAGTGCAGAATACTTTGATCGATGTGATCATTCCTAGATTTCAACTTGCGTGAATTTTCCGAATGAAAGTTAGCAACAATTAGTTATGAACTATTTCAATGTTTTAATTCGAATTTATACTACCTGAATGTGTGAATAATATATTTTCATTCAGTGTTCAGTCTGCCCTGTTACGGCAAAACAATTAATTTTGTGCTGAGAATTTTACCATTATAAATTTTTGGTGAGCGTTCCGGCTTTTTATGAAGTCAGGTCTGAAGTATTAATGATCGAATTCATATCCATATTTCAAAACCCATGTAAATTTTTTCTCATCAACATCCACCATTATTATCCACTAATTCAAATTTGAACAGAAACAGTATCTGGGAACGTGAAAGTTAGTTGAATGAATCTAATTTGACTTGAACCGTGGAGAAGGTGTAAGTATGACTCATTTGCTCGTTTGAGCCATATTTATTAGTTACCGAAAATCAATAAATGCCGAGATATTTGAGTTCCTGTTATTTTTGAACGGTTCCTGATCTTAGTTCAGTTTTGGTCAATTTTTTCTATGCCAACCAATTTTAATCAATACTAAGAGTTATTTCAATCAGACAAGGATATGATATGTATGAGAAAAGCAAAATTATGCTGTATTAGATGTTACTAAACAATTAGTATGATTTCACTTGGCATCTCGATCCCAAAAACTATGCTGTATTAAAATGTTGATAAACAATCAGTGTGATTTCACTTGGGATCTCGATCCCTTTCGATTACACTACATTATTTTATGCCGGACATTCGAAGGGTTTCTCATGAAAAAATCTGATGAAACGAAACTATTGACCACACTCTGATGAAATTTTTTTTTAGGATTGAAAAGTAAAGCTAGTAAGTTATCGAAATAATTTTGGCAGACATGAATGTTGGAACTCGAAAGCTGCAGGTAACTGTTGAAAATCACAAGGATTAGAATATCTCGGAAAATGTTTATTTTCGGATACCAATAAATGACTCGAACGACAGCAAATGAGTTGTACTTACGCATACCCCAAGGTTCACGTTAAATTTGGTCAAATTATCCGAAACTATGGTATGAAATATGGATGTTGTTCTTCCCTTTGATGATTCCATAAAACAACATTCATGTGAAAAATTCATGAGATCATATCGCCATTTTCGCTGACAATTTTGGATCGTCTGCCAAAAAACTAGAAAAAAATTCTAGAAGAGCACTTACGTGAGGTCAGGAGCTTTTATGTGTACTAGATCAACCCGAAATTTTGCACCTACCTGCGCGTTGACATTTTCAACTTCAACACGAAGTTTCTTGAGATATTGCGGTCCCAGGACATGTTATACTGACACACAAGTATAATTAATGTTTTTGTTTATGACAATACAAACTCGTGGAACTACCTGCCTCTGACCATAGATCAAATTTGAATAATTAGTTGTCAAAACTTTTATTTGGCCTTCTTTGTTGATCGAGGGTTCCTAAGATCAGAGCAATGCCTAGTTGTAGCCTCACAAACAACCTTGATGCAATCTCGGCTGAGGAATCCTCCGTGTGATGAACGCTCACTTGCGCTATTCTGGTGAAGAGGTAGGCTTGTTTCATGGGGTGCTTGCCCCCTCCATCTGCTCCACCTGTCTTTCCTCGAATTCCACCTGAGAGGTTTCCTCTCCACCTGGCTATCCAGCCTAGTCTCCTGAGATGCAGAGGCAGTCTCCGCCTCCCCAGGAGCCCCAGTAGAGCAGCAGCTGCCAGTCATCTCTACAATCTTCGGCTATTCTGCAGGGCCACTTTTCTTAACTAGTCTTGAAACTGGGTTGCGCATATCTCGTTCTCCAGGACTTCCTTGGACTGGGGATCAATCTCAAAAGCGACGATGGTGCACTTACCCTCTTTCCTCGAGTTCAGTACTCTCCACGCCCCAGTGTTGAGCTTGGAGCTCTGAACCCCGACAATTCGGAAAACCCTCTTGGTACCATGTCCAGGCTTTTTGGGAAGAATACCGTAATTTTGGTGGGACTTTGGATGGCCCTTCCCAAGATCTCAACTGCGGTACTGACTTCTTGAGCCAGTCCGCCGACTCTTGGGTTTCACACTCCACCAGAATCATTCCACTACGGATATGGACGCAAGAGAAGTGTGTCCCTCTTTCTGTAGTTTGGCACATTTCCTCCACAAGGAAGTCCTTCAAAGTGAAGAGCTGATCAGCTCTCAGGATAGTTCTAGGGTGTTCCTTGGGGATTATTCCTACCCTGAATGCTATGTTCCCTACTTTGACAGCTGCTACATAACCAGTGGCTCAACCGGTTTTTGCTGCAGCCTACTTATGTTTTTTTCGGCGGAGGCCGTGGAGGATTGGCGATCAGGTCCTGCCCTCTCTCGCCTCGCCAGGTTCTAGCCCTTGATGGAGGATACGCAGCTTCTTCCGCACTCCTGCTCCTCTACTGAACCCTTTCCTAGTTTCGACGTTGTTAATATTTTAAAAATACTGGGAATCATTGAAAGATCACGTCATCAAGTTTGCTCCATCTTCCACATTTTGTTCAGAAAAGTCAAAGTGTCGTCGAAATATTGTTATTTCGAATCCAAGCTCGACGTATACATGTCTTATTTATTTAGATTATTTTAGGGAAGAAATATTCTGCAGTTTGTCGAGACAACATAGTTGTTGCATGAATTCAATGTTGAAATCTATGAAGAATTTCCTATATTCCTGGGTTAACGTCTGCATTTAAATTAAAATTATTCAGCACTCCTGACATTTAAAAGGTTGATGTTACTTGACATCTATAATATCATGTTGATAAAGTTTTGAGGTTGGAGAGGATGCATTTATCATGTTGTTATGAGAACTGAATTCAGATCTTTTATTGCTTTTGCATTAATTAGGAGAAACTCTTAATGAAGAGAATATTGATTGGGGACATTAGTTCGAAACGAAATTTATTACCTCGACCAAAATTTTAAATTCATTGTTTTATGAAACGATTTCACCACATTATCGTGAGGAGTAGTTACAATATTGAGCTAACCATCTGCCTCAATCATTCCATTATTGAATAAACATGATGATATGATACTGCAGTATGGCATTCCTTTTGAATCTAAAATGTGCAATCTTATATTATTTAAACTTTGGTCGCTCTCAACTCTTGAAATTATAAGTATCGAAACAACTTTTACTTTTCGATATTGAATCATGTACCTGCCTTCGGTATATAGGCGGCAAAATTGGTCCAATATTATCGTGAATAATAGGTTTCAATGATCCCAAGAGTGGGATATAAAATGCGGCTTGTTAGGAAATATTTGAGTTTAATTTGTTGTGTTTATAACATAATAACCTAGCCTTAGGTAAATGGAATTTTACACCCGAGGATATGGACATATTGTGTTATATATATGAATTGAAGCCTGTATCATTGATCTTTATCCTAATGAATAGCATTCGTGTTAAAGCTTTCAACAAACATGTATTTCTTACCCTGAAATGTTCGGAGTCAATTTTCATGTACATAGCTTATTCTCGCTTGTCCAAATTCGAAGAAAGAGCGGCTATCCATGTACAGGCCACATGCGTATTCAAGATGGTATTTTTGCGCGCATGTTCTGGGTATCAGCGTGCGATCGTTTTGTCCAAATGTCTGTAATTTTCAAATGTTTCCCGAAAATGGTCTCAATCGACTGGGTTGAACTGACTGATGACGAATCCGGTGTCAGAATCGATTCTGTCCGGCCAGCCGGCCGGCCGACGACACGATAACTGTCGAACTAAGCGAGCTAGCAACTTGAAACTTCCGGACAAGGTCGCGGAGTGGCATTTATGTTCGTTAATGGGACAAATCGGTCGAATGCTTTCGGAGCTATTGTCATTTGAAATTTTGAGATTAATTTCCTGATAATTAAGAAACTACTGATGCGATTGAGTTGAAACTTGACAGTTAGTTGAAGCATAACAACAAACAACTTTTCACAAAATTTCGTTGAGATCACACTGAAAGTGGATTTTGAAAAAATTGCTTTGGAAAAACTGTTCATTAAATCCGGAAAAAACTTCTGCTCATAACTTCAACATCAGATATTTCAGCAATGCACCAAATCTCATTTTGATATAATCATAATTTCTGGAGATATTGGAAAAAATATGTAAAATTTCGTGTTTTTTTCTCGATATCGTTGTTTTCTCCGGAATAACTCAAAAAATACTGACTCAATCATAATGAAACTTGGCGGCTAGTCTGAAAATTCTGATAGGCAACTTTATGCGGAATTTCATGATCGAGTCACAAGAAAAAATTTTTTTTTCGAATATTCAATCTTCTATGATCTTCTGATCATATTATCCTCATGAAATTCTGTACGAACCTTCAGACTGTTATTTTTCGATGAAGTACTGGATATCAATTCGATCGAATCTCTATTTTTGGAAATATTGGAAAAATAAAATTTTGAATGGAAACTTTCAAATAATTGATAGAGCAAGTTTCGTTTTCTAGCTCATCAGACGGATATAGCCATGAATAACAAAAAGAAGATAATAATTAGCCCCATGTATGGCATTGTTCATGTAGAGAGTAATTCACCAGCACCATCTACGATTTTCGGTATGAACTCCAACCCTAGGTGGCTCTGGTGAATTATTCAGCAAGAGCATCATATCTAAGTATAAAAGACAAAGGAGTTAAATTATTCCAGAAATTCTTCGTGTGCAGGCCGATGTCTTGCAGATGAGCTGTAGGACACCGAAATCAGCCTGTCCTGAGTCGCACTTTCTCCTTCGTGGCTTCTTTTGATAATGATATGACTGCCTCAAATCACGCGAGGATATTTGTTGATCCCTCAACCAATGAATATTCTCCCATTTATGTAGATCATATCAATTATTTCCTTTCAGTTGTATCATCTCCTTGAACCTTTTTAGAGTGTTATAACAGATATGTCTATAATTATTCGTTTTGGGAGGTTTCTTCTGAATTTTATTTTTAGAATTAAGTGATGAGATTAATGATTAATGAATTGATTTAATGAAAGGATATCGAAATCGCTCTGCCCTAGGTGGCCCTCTTTTTTTCTTGGATGCTTTTGATAATGATATGAATTGTCCAAATCACGCGAGGATAATTTATTACCCCTTAAATCGATGAATATCCGCTCGTTTATGTCCATTATGATGATTATTTTCTTTTGCCTCTATCATGTCCGAGAGCTTTTTACCCCCTTGTTCTTGAAAATGATTAAACGATTAGGTTGGCCACCTTGAAAAAGAATCCGTGGTCAAATTCAATTCGGAATCTGAATATCTTGATTAAGTTAGTTAATGGGTATAATCAACCCAAGTTATGCTCATTCGAAATTTGGAGGTTAGGTCCTCATATCTGGAGAAATACTGATGCGATGGATTTGAAGCTTGAAAATTAGCATTGGCGCAACTTCATGCAGAATTTTGTGAAGATCTACTCATTAGGGAATTGACGAAATTTTTTTCACAATTTATCTGATTTTGTAAGCACCACTGCAACTTATGAGTTTAACTTCGTGACTAGTTGAACATTATTGACGTTCAACATAAAGCAAAATTTCTGAAAAATATTCAAAAAAATTTGCTCGAAAATTTTTTTTCGGAGAAGTAATAATAAAACTTTGCAATAGCCTTGGAGTTGAAATTCAACAGTAGTGTGCCAATAACAATTCGATCCGGTATTGAAAAAATGGGTCAAATTTCATGAGTTTTTTTGAAATTTTGAGATCAATTCTCCAATATCTTTGGAATTACTGATGCTTTTTAAAACCAAACTTCAATTTAAGTTGCAGAAAAACGACGCATAACTTGCAGCATTTCGTTACTGCGGTACAGGTACAAAATTTAAAAAAATTTTTCGAGATCTTGGGGTCACTGATCAACAACAGTGTTTCAAATTTCAGTTTGATCAGAGATTTATTTTCGGAGATGTTTGAAAAAAATATGTCATACCTATTTAGTGATCATTTCATCGGTATCATTCTTATTTCCGAAATAACTCAAAAATACTGATCGTATCATGATGAAACTTGGTAACTGATCGGCAAATAGTGATGCGCAAACTCGTGCGAAATTTCTTTATGATCGTTCATAATAATTCTAAGGTTCTCAAGAAATTCTGCATGACCCTTCAAGCTATGGTTTTCAATCAAGTTCTGGATTTCGATTCGATTCAATCTACATTTTTGGAGATATTAGCGAAATTAAATTTTGGATGAATATACCGTTTGAAATTATCGCCGAATTCGACTTAAGTAATTTACCTCCAAACCTGCTCCCCAATTATCAAGCCTCTGAGTAGATTTCCTCTGTAATTATTGTATTTACGATCAGCGTTAAGGCCAGCCTTAAGCGAAAAATCTTTACTATTGGAATTCAGTGACAAAAGTAATAATTAATGAATTCAGAAAGAATTCGTAGTATTGTATCGATTGATCATTTTTATCATTTTTTAGGTTTTTTCTGGGTTTACATTCCCAATATCTGAAATAGAACTATTGAAATTGAATAGAAATGATGAATTACGCCCTTGTTTGCCTATTTCAGGATTCAACTATTTGTCCAGGCCAGTTTTTTGGAAAACAGTTCGCCTAATGGACCATACCCAAACAATACAAACGATAAACATAACGAACTCTGACGTTTCAGAGTACAAATCTGACTCTTTCGTCAGACAAACGAGAAGAGAAAAACACAATTTTATTCAATTTTCAATTCTGTTTCAGCTATTGGGAGTGAAATCCCAGAAAAAACGTACAAAATGATCGTAATATCGTGTTTGTTCAGATCAATTGGATTTCAGTTGACCAACTAATAGCAGTCAAACCAAATGATTATCGGTGGTATCCAACAATTTCACTTTCATTTCAGCCTATAAGGTCACACGTTGAGAACTTTTTTAATGCTGCGGTGACCAATTACTTGATTGAAAGTCAACTTGTAGAGAACATTCATCATAACCACTGAATTATCAGTTCGCTTTTAAGAATTGTTGCACATGCATATTCATGGTGATATTCTAAAGAGATCCGATTGTCCAGTACAGAATAATTAACATTTATAATTATCAGAAATCTATTCTACTCCGGTAATTTGCATAATTTTTCGAGAAATCTCAATATAAGAAAACATTACCATATAATGAGGATTATAATGGAACTTCCTTCTTCGAAGTAAGGGTCAGCTTGATATCAAGTTCAGGATTTTCGAAAATATTTTTCACTTAGAGTCAACATTTAGGTGCAATAATATATATTTTTCATGATGGTGCATTTATTTATCGTTCCGATATATTAATTTTTCACCAAGCAGAATATATGCACGAGTAGGAAAACTCAAACATATCACATGTGATTTCCATTATACAGGGTGTTCTTAAATTGCATGTAGAAACGGAGAGGATAGATATATTGCATTATTCTAAGAAAAAATTCTTATCATTAACAAGTGAAAAGTTTTTTTCGAGAAAAAGGGTGTTGAAGTTGGAATTTTTGGGTATTTGAGTATAACTGGATTTTATGATAATCCGAGTATTGTTAAGGATTTCGAAAGAATTGTTAAATTTGTTTGCAGATACGACCAAATAACAGGAGACCATGAAGTTTAGTAAAACAACGAAGCTTCGCTTCACAATTTCTCAACTAACAGTGGCTCATCAAAAAAAGCTCTGGAGGATAACAGAGATTTGCATGTTGGATTGTGTGCCTCTAAAATTTATTATCCATGCCATATTTCAGTTGAGTATCTTGTGAAATAATGATACTATGAGGAAAAGAAAACAATCCCTGTATCTCGAAAACGAGGCGTTTGCGGTCCCATATTTATGGGACTTTTTTCCTTGAATTTATGCAAGGAATATTCCTTCTTCGTTTGTACATCGACATTAGGAAGACCCTGTAGGTATTTATAAATGCGGTCCATTAAACAACGTGAGTAATAGAATATGCTCGTAAGAACAGTCTGTAGAAGGATGAAAGAAAAGAAGAAAATTGAAATGATTCAACTTGATGAACACCAATAGTTCGACCTCAATATCCGAGTAAAGATGCAATATCAATGGGGAAGTATTTTTGAAGATCAAATAATTCAAAATTAATGCTCATCACAACAGACACAATAGACGCAAAATAAAATATTGTCTGTTTGTTAATCTTCATATGTTATTTCCATATAAATTTGAAGTCGATGAGAAGTGGAGTTTATATTTAACATTTCGATGTCGGCATCAGTAATTTCAGATGTTGACTAACAGAAGCAATGTATGGATTTTGTTATAGCTCCATTTGCACCGAATGCAAATATATATCGAATAAATAATTATCATTGAAAACAAACAATGATTTCTTGAACGTATTGAAATACTTCTGAAAAAACGTTTACTCTTCAGTTGAATGATTTGAAGTCAGTTATACCTTTTTTTTTGAAGAGTTTCATTTCACAATTTTCAGTGAAGTGAAGAAAATCTTTGAAGGGGGGTCATTTATAATACAGTTATGCAAAAAACATTCTCAGAGACAATTGTAATCACCGTGAAGCTCTAGGCGAAATAATCCGTTAAAATAGGTTCATACACAAGACAATAATGGGACACCCGGTTCATTTCACCATGAACATCTTTCCATAGCAGAAGAACGTGATCCAATTTTTTCATAGAGATATTGTAGTAGTCAATCAAATAATCCAATAAACCAAATTATATTATATTTTTTTGAATTCTTGAATAAGGACACCGTGACATGAATTTGTGCTCGAAATACACACAAGATTTATTCTACAATAGAGCGATTCACAAATTGCCTTTAATTCATCTAATTTGATGAATGAAAATTAAGAGTTCAGTGTTATTTTTTCTAAATTCGTATTTTGGCTGACGTCAATGTTGTTTTTTATACATAATACAAATGGTAGCATTGAGTACACCGACCAAAGTGTAGCAGAGTTCATAGTTTCAGCATTTTCACCACAGTAAGCTATCATAATGTTTTCAGTGTAACATCTAACTTTTCTTGAATTACACAGTGTGATGAAGAGTTCATACTGCTTTTCATACTGCCCCTGCGACCTTTCTGACAATAGGTTTGATTTCACGATTTGCAATTATTTCAGTAGTTGTACATTGAAAATCACCGCAATCATTTTCTTCTTCCATTTCTGGCGCTTCATTAAGTATTCAATAGTATATTATTCAACCAGCATATAATGTTATTATTATTATTATTATTGCTCGTGTCGCGAATCTCCCTAGTGAATAATAGTAATTACATGCGAGTTGAATACTATACTTTGTCTACGACTTCACTGCTGAAATTGAAATATTTCTGCATTTTCAGCAACCTACAATAGAGTGGTCAGAATGGTCAACTTCATTCTATGTGATAGCTAGGAATTGTCAAGCTCACGGGAAACGTCAAAATTTTCACTTGGTATGCAGTGTATTTCATTATACACGTCTATTATTCACGGTTTGATTAATGACCGTCATTTTCCATCAACAAATCCATCGAAACATATATAGGGTGTCTTCTTTAGAAGGTCCAAAACTTCAAGGCGATTTTCAACAAAAACAAGTCATATAACACATGGTCGAATATTGGCGGTAGTTCTTGGATTCAACATTATGTGTTTTCACGGAGTATCTCACTTTTTTTATGAAATCAATCACACTCCAGTTATCCCTGTAGCCTCATCAAATTTGATCACATAAATCTCGAAAGAGCATGAACTTGTCTGTAACACAAGAATTTCTTGCGTCAAAGATTCCCTACTGCGGGCGTGGTAAGCAGATAAACATAGAAGTTCTTAGGTGAAAATTATGAATGACATTTTTCCAATAGGTTTATCGATGAAAAATTAATAATTATGAACATAATTTCCTCTCAGCAAAAATTTCCTCATTTGGTTATCTTTCGAATAGTATATCACCTTTTGTACTTGGTGTTTGTTTTCAGCCTCAATATCATGGCTAACATTATGACAACGAAAAATAAGAAACTATTCAAACCTGATATTCTTCCATTTTGAAGAATGATTGAATCAGTTCTTTTTCCTGATTGAATATTGGAATAACACACACTAGAATTGTTAATTCATCTGTCGAGTCAAACGAATTAACTCAATTTTATTAATACATCTTATAAGAAAGGAGTTAAGAGAGATAAAAAATGCTGAAAAAACTCGCTGTTAGTAATTAAACAACTAACTTATAGCAAATGTTCAAAATGGCTACCGCTTTGTTAATAAATTTCACAAATTTTTTCCTACTGAATCTACAACCCTTCGTAGTTCAGAACGTTTCTGATTCATTTCTTCACAACACAATTTGATTCTATTTATCAGATGATCTCGAGTTTGAATGCTAATTCGATAAACTTCCTCTTTTAATGTATTCCAGACATAAAATCCAAAGGAGTAAGGTCGGGGCTCCTTGGTGGCCATCTATTTGAAACCAGTAAGATGGACACCAAGGAGCCTTGATCTTACCCCTTTGAATTTTTAAGTCTGGAACACACTGACAGAAAAAAATTATCAAATAAGCGTTCAAGCTTGAGATGATCTGATAAATATAATCGAATTGTGTTGTGCAGAAATGGGTCAGAAACTTTCTGAACAACGCAGGGTTGTAGATTCAGTAAGAAAAAAATGTGTGAAATGTATTGAACAAGGTGGTAGTCATTTTGAACAGTTGGTATGAGTTTATTGTTTAACTATTTATAGCGAGTCGTTACAGCATTCTGTTCTCTCTCTTAACTTTTTTCTTTTTATATGAATCAATACAATATAGTTCATTCGTTTGACTCGACTGATAAATTAGCAGTTTTACAGAAAGTTACCCCTAAATTCAATCAGAAAAACAACTGATTCAGTCATTAAGAGCATCAAAATGGAAGAATATCAGGTTTGAATAATTTCTTATTTTTCGTACATGTGTTTCATATTAGCCATGATATTGAGGCTGAAAAGAAACAGCTAGTACAATAGTTGATATGTCATTCGAAAGATAACTAAATGGGAAAGTTTTGCCGAAGAGAAAACATGTTCGTTATAATTGATTTTTCAAGGGACCTATCAGAAAAATATGATTGATAATTTTCACCCCGGAACTTTTATGTTTATCTGATTACCACGCCCACAGTAAGGCATTTTTTGATACAAAAAAAATCTTGTGTTTTAGGCAATTTTATGCTCTTCTGAGATATGTGAACAAATTTGATGAAGCTAAAAGGATAACTGGAATGTGATTGATTTCATAAAAAAAATTGAGATATTCCGTGAAAACAAAAAATATTGAGTTTAAGAACTTCACTTTTTTTGTTGAAAATCACATGTAGAATCCTGCCTTGAAGTTTTGGACTTTTTGAAGTAGACACCCTGTATATTACTCAATGGTCGAGGACAAATATATTTATCATTGGATACTCTGAGCAGTGCGTATGCTTTTTTCTCATTCAGTCGCTTCAAGGACTTTTACACTACCCGTCATCTGGTGCCAGGCAGGCCGGGACCGTGAAGTGTAATAAGGAACCGACAGCTAGGGTCCTGATCTAGGGAGATCGAGTGAACCCGATCTGCCGGCATCTAGGGTAGTGTAATGAGCGATACCCTACCCGGCATACCGGCGGGCACCAGTTTTACCGGGCCCTGTAGATTGGATAGTGTTGAAGGCCTTTCATAAGCGACAAAGTGACATTCCCCTCACAATATAATAAATTGGGATTATCATATCTCAAACTGATAAATAAAGTTCTACAAAGAGATATTGCGACAAAATCGGAGATGGGAGGGGACTCAATTTCAAAGACTATGCTGTTATCAGAAGTAACTGCACTACAAACTATTAAAATAATGTTGAAACAACTGGATCAAGAATTAATGTAATAATAGGACTGCTTATTTTCTATCAACTCCAAGGAACATGCAATTCAAATTGCTTAAAAACTATTTGCCAAAGGCATATTCTATCAGACCGAAAGCTAACGAAGAGAAAAAGTGCAACGTTGATTATAGAATATAATTGGCGAACCAATTCTACGAAATAATTTCCTGTTTAGGCGATTTGAAACGACAAGGTGAAAACTCATGCTGGAATTATTGTAGAATGCAGTCTGATTTCCGTTCAGAATATTATTTGCTAGGTTGTCCTCGGCAACTGTCCTAAACGTCTAGCTTTCAAGAAATAATTAGAGATAATGTCTATGTTTCGATACAAGAATATCAAGTATTCCAATTTAGTCTTAGTAGTTGTTACCGTTTTCTGTGAAAAAGTATGTAGATGTGTATGAGTTTAAGGACTAACCTTGAAAACAGAGCTTCATACCTATGCTTTCTTGAAGCGTTTTGAATTCTCAACACCCTCATAGCTTCTTCTTGGATAGCACTGGGTAGCTCAAATTATCCAGTAAAGTTGCACACTAAAGAAACGCATCAAGTTTCAATGATCTCACTTCAAGCCATGCCTAAAACACGTCAATTTCGACTGACTCTGTCATCAAAACCTCTAGGGTCCAATAAACTCAAAATTGGTATGCGAATTAGGAAGTCTGCTAAACCTCCCATCTTCATAAGGGGTGTTCAGAACTATGAACAAAATTTGAGAAAAACTCTGACGTGAAGTCAATATGTTTTGCGCGCATGTTCTCTCGTTTATTTTCGGTTCAGACTTCCCTGGAACTGCGTTTCTACTTTTGAGATTTATGGCGTATCGGTTAGAGCCTCTGAATACAGATCAACAGGAAGGATCATTAGGCCTTAATCTTGAGACAGGGATGGTTGCTACATATCACCGAATGGTCATTTCTCTTTGAAGAGACTTGTTCCGAGAATTCTTCATTCGAAATAACTAACATGAGTTATTCTTGGGGGTGCAATATGATATATGAATTAGAATATCGTTATGATCCTTCCTGTTGTTCTCCATTCTAAGGTTAGAGCAGTCGAGTAGCGGGATTCTACTAATGAATCCCGCACACAATGTCACAATCATTCAAAATACTGATTTTTCTGATACCTTCACATAATATCTTCGGATGTTGACATATTAAGATATACTTTCATTGTCTCCAATGTTCTGAGTATGAATAATAAATTAAATTATTATATCAACTGATATACAATGACTTCAGTCAGAAACTTGAGAATACAAAAATAATACTAGACACAGTGTTTCATCTCCTATCTTTCAATTCAGAATCTCCGCTAGCTTATATTCTAAATCCAGCTCAGGTGTTAGTGAAGAATATTATTATATGTCAAAATCTTACCACGTGTATTCACTAACACGGTGATTACGAACAGACTCAGCTGATTTAGAACCCATCGTAAGCTTGTTAAATGCGAATATTTATGCATTTACCACGAGTTCCACACCATTTCATTCTTTTGATAAATGAAATGTAGGAAGCAACACCTCCGCAAATCTTCTCCATATAAACTCCTCTAGGGAGCCTTGCCATATCGTCGAACCTCGAGTTGGCATAGGAAGATAGTAGATAGTAGCCAATATTGAACATATTTGTTCACTTTGTGCCACGGCCACCTAAATTATGCGATTTCCCATTCCGAAAATGGCTTGAATATTAGTTTTTGGGGAGAATATACTGGCAAGAACACTAAAACCTAATGCCTACTACTCATTCCAAAATTGTCCTTTTCTCGTGGCCCCCCTAGATTGGTAACATACGTATCGTTAACAGTCATGACCTGAAGAACTATTACCCAAATTGGGCATTAAATTTCACATAATAATTACAACTTTCTAGGATACTAAATTACCGAATAAACTGTGATTTATTCCTTGCGGAACACGATTTTCGTTGTAATTACATAATGATCTATATTTATATCCGTTGCTTATTTTTATTACGCCTTATTCAGACACTTAGTTTACAAATTGTTGATTAGATTTGATTAATTAGTATATATTTTATTTTTCCGGAGCTTGAGACATTTTTGGTCTTGAAAATTATGTTACGGATTTTTTATCTCATTTATTCTATGAAACCGGTTATTGGTAAACAACTTCCTTAGCTTATTTCATAAGTTTTCTGCATAAGTTAAGGACCAACGTATTCAATAACGCAGTGACAACTGACAATTGGATGGAATATACCAAAACTGTTCTGCGGTCTTGCTTTCTTTTATAGATATACAGACATTAAATGCGCCTTTCCCTTAAGGGAAGACACTACCATGTGCTCGTAAATTACGGCTTCACGCATTTAGGCAACACAGGCACATTCGAGTTTCATTAAACCTCCTTAATAACTCAAGGTAAGGCACTTGCCCACTGTCTGCATGCTTTGACGTTGCCAATAGGCGAGAGAAATATTAAGATTCGGAGAAATTAAAAGTTGATGGAAGAAAACGGTTCAGCAGGCTTTAGTGATCATTTTGAAGAAATTTTTTTGGTAATAATTAATTCGTTGTGAGAATGCGCAATTTCATTTATTTTTACATTTTTCACTTCATTTCAGTTTTATTTTCCCGAAAATTCTTGAATATAAAAAGTGGCAACAATGCGCATTCTTACAATTCATTTCATCCATTTGCACCCAAAAAAATCTTTGAAAAAAACGAACTCAGCTCTCCAAAAATGAACCCGTTATATTTGAGGGATTGTTTGATCCTAAATCGTGACAAAAGGAAAAGAAAATTTGCTCTATAAGAGGGAGATTGTATTCCGTATATGTATGGTATAAGACATGCAGCTCTTTTATATGATTCAAAATCCGCTGTAAGAGTAAAGCTGTTCCTGTTCGCAGCTGACGTTCCTGCTGACATTTCCATTCGCGGGTCGCGGTTCGGAACGCACTATACCCCATTTATAAACTCATAAATGTTCGCCTTTCGGCCAGTTCAAGTTTATGAGGTTTTAAAGAGGTCAAATATCCTGTGAATTTGGGATTCCTACGTCAGTTTCGAATCTAAAGCACGTGTAAACTTATCAACAAACAAACTGAACTCTGTAAATTTATAAAACTATAATTGCATCCTAACCTCACTATTGGTTAGAATCAGAACGGGAACGTCGAAAGATGAACCTGGCCATCTTGAACGTAAGCGGAAAAAGCGGTGCATTTTAACTTTGAACGGGAATGTCAACTTCGATCGGGAACGGAAACGTCAAGTTTATATATCCATCTCAATGCTTGCGCGTTTGATTTGGGGAATAAAGCGGTTTCTATTTGCCAAAATATCTTTCGAACTCTTTCGCCCTGGAGCGCTATTCTTGAAACCTTGAAAGAGAACCAACGTGAAAAAATGAGCGTGTCTACGCTGTTGGCAAGGAAACGCGGTGTATTTATGATGGAAGGATCGAGAACGTTAAGAACAGTGACCCAGGATGGCTAGGTTGGACTCACTGTGTATCAAAATACGATGATTCATTTATGGGCAAAATCGGCCAAACAGATTCAGAATTTTACTCATTCCTCAATATGTCAAGAAGTACTTAAACGATCGGATGTGAATCAATTAGTTGTAGAATACTGCCGCACAACTTCACGCTTTTCGTGAGAATTATGAGAAAAAAAAATTGAACCTGTATTGAGGAACTACCTATTTATCCCATTCTCATGAGAGTTGGCACATTCCTTCGAATCAATTATTAACGACAGTGGCTAACGATTTGGACACCCTATATAGTTTACAAAACTGAATTTTGGTCACAAAAGTAAAAACGTGTGTGAAGTAGACATATTGAGCTTTACAGTGATGCATCACTTATAGTTATAATTATAGTTGGGAAGGGGTTACATTGCACTGCAACCTTAAGGTCTATTGATGCATCACTTGGCGCATGTTTCCTAACTAAATTGCCATAGAGGTGGGTACCTCATTACGACAGGGACTGAAAGTGGACCAAACTTTGTTTCTCTCGATTCTAAAGTCGACATGTCATTCCATATTTGTAATATTTGTTTTATTTCCTAGTTTTCGGACATACAGCTTTGCCTCACTATTCGATCATAGCCTGTCTGCAGAGGTTCAACATTCAGGCATATTCTGTTTGCAAAAACCTATATTGCCAGAAAAAAGATATTTTATAACGAAATCAGAAATATTGCTATCAATATTGTTATCCTAGCAACCTCAAAAAAGTACTTGCTATGCTTGATAGCAAGATGAGTTAGAAAGGAAATATTGCAGAGATCCATTTGTTTCAGTATTATTTCTTCCAAGAATTTGAAATTTGTATTGAAAAAAGGGAAGTGTGTGTTGAAAGAAATGTGTTCAAGGTTCTTTGGAATATTCAATTCAAAAAAAAATTCTGAGACTAAAGTAGACCACATGATTATTCTAATCATCTCAACAACAGCAATCACTTTGAGTTGCTAACAGCAAAGTTCATCGAATTTCGAATTATTAACACCTGAATAAAATTGCTGCATTTAATTTCTGGTAACCAATATTCTATTGGTATCCAGGAAATTGGTTATTGGTCAATTTGACAATTAATTAATTGGTTTTTCTGTTCCGTGATATTTTTGAATAAGTTTATGTTTACATGAATAACGATTGTAGATACTTAGATAGAGGTCATCTATGCGATATCAATGAAATCATAGAAAACTCACGAAATGTTTATGAGGTTGGGTTGACTTCTTCTTCCTTGTAGCTTTCTGCTAAAGTCACAAAATACAGTGTTGTCAGCTGTCAAATCACCGCGATAATGGAAGTCCATGATAGCAATATTGCTATGACAAAATTCATAATAAACGTTGCTATAACACTCGGAACAGAATACTTAATATCATGGCCTATTGCTATGAATTAGAAAGATAGTAATATTACTTGAATATCAATAAGGCTTATAGCAATACGTATACAGAATCGACCTGATTATCGTCAATTCAAGACGGCTATTGTGATGTTCTGTTTATATTATCATTTAACCTTTGCTAATCAAACAAAACCCTTCCAGTCTCATTAGGGGAGTTTGGCAAATTGCTGCAACAACTTCTTTCAATAAAACAGAATTTGTTCATTTGATTTCGAGACCATTTAAGATGTAATGCCCCTAAAAACCTCAAATATCCACTTCTAATGAGACAAACTAAAAATATTTTTGCTTCAGTTTCTATTGAAGAAACAAAGATTTGGCAACTATGCACTTCAAGTTGCATATTTTTCGTTCTGGTTTCTTCTTCACCATTTCTCCATTCCCATCAAAATGCATCAAGTTAATTCATGAATATTTCTAGTGAGCACATTAATATTAATAAATCATTGGGGTCGATTGTGTTGAATGTGTATGATTTATCTTCGGGGTTTACTTGAACATTTGCAATCTGCTATTCTTGCAGAATAGAATGTCTTTACTTTCAAATTTTTTGCGGTCTTTTTATTATGTCATAAAATTGAGCTTCTCACCTCCCTGATAGAAATCCTGACTAGACATAAATCCGTTACATTAACTTATTATCTCCGAATTAACAATGTGGTGAAAGTAACTTAATATCGAACAGGGAAAGACTTCAGTTCAACCATTTGACTCATGGTTGCCGCACAAAGTGCTTTGAATGGTTCTTGAAGTTAAACGATATATTCCGTATATTCCGTATATCTTCTAAAAGCGCAAATCCATTTTATATAACTCTTGGGTCAGTACATATCCGTTGACCACACCTATCATTCTTTATAAAAATGGTAGAGCCAACGGTATCAATTCCTGTGTAATGGAACAATTAATGGTTTCACAACGAAGCCCATACCTAATGAAGTCGTGACTCGTTGGAAAAAAGAAGTTTGCATTAATTAATAATACTTACGTCAAAGGCCGTTCTTCGACTGAAAAATTGCTGTGCATTGGCAACTAAAAAGCTGAATTCGTATGTGAACTAGGTTTTCCTCCACGGCAAGGTCGATTCTTTTTTTCAATTAACTGGAACAGAGATTGATGATTAGTTATGATAGAATATTAATTTCCTGATTTAAAAAAGAGATAATTCTTCACTGGCTATTGGCTACGAATTTTAGGTTGGTGGTCTGCTCATCATTACAACGGCATATAAGTGTAAAAAATAAAATATGTAATTGACATACTTACTCCGTCATTTGAGATATTGAATCTGCCCGTTGTCACATTTGAATTGCCAATGTCACATTCAATCTACTAATTGTCATATTCAATCTTTTCTCTCTGGTTTCAACAAGAGATACGAATATCCAAAATCAACCAATTCACGAACCACCAATATGATACCGTTTAAGTTTTTATGTGCCTAATTTGAAGGCTATCTGAATAGTATATTCAAAATCTGAATATCCCGATATTTCAACAATTTTAAATATTAATAAAAAAAATCTAAAATGGACATAGTAAGAGATTGATGCTGCTCCTGCACCCTTTGCAACTCTAGAAAATGGCACCGATTCCGATGTCTCACTGGGTTCCTTGCACGACCATCTCGAATGATATGCGAATCTATATCCCTACAATTAATCGATGCCCTTCCCTATTTAACAAAGTGAACATGACATATTTCTATGGTGAAGTAATAAGAAAAGTACAGAAATCAATCGGTGCGTCTGGTAAGTTTCAATAAAATTTTACTTATGCCCGGAAAACTTCGTGAATCTATTTTCGAGCAAAGAATTGTAGATGGCTAACATTAACTGAGTCGACAAATGATGGAGCCACTGACCAAAGCACGTTAGCTACTCCGTTCTAATAGAGCAGCTGGCCAATTAGGTCGCTCTGTCTACGCCGCTTCTGCGGTTGTCATGGGCAGGTGCCAAAGGATAAAGCCTATATCTGAGGTGTCCACCTCTGTCACCGGGACGAAACAACTTTCCACAAGAGTGCGCCGTTCTTCATACGGCGCCACGAGAGCCGTCAAAGAATATTTGCAGAACCCGAAACTGTGTTGAGAGACGGCCAAAGATCTCACTAAACGACCAGAAATTCATTGTAGTTTCGTACATTCCAACCTTCCATTTCCTGTTATCTACAAGTGAACATAAGCCTCGTGATAATTCACTTGCAAATTATCACTTAGTGTTTCCCCTCAAATATTCATAGTGATTATCGTCGTGAATTCTAGATTAAATCTAAATTGCTGCAGATTTATTCTTCTTCTTTCGGCAGGCGATGTTGAGTAGATCGAAATAATGAATAAATTAGATCGTTCTTTCATTCAATTAAAATCTTGATATCAGATTTTCACAAAACAAGAAAATTGTTACAACTATCTAACATTCAATAAATATTATTCTACCGACTACAAAGTGATTCTAAATAATACGTAGTCCATGTAAAACAAATCTCAAAAAGCACTGACGGGTAGTCTGTAGCTTTTGCGCACATGTTCAGAGAGGATGACCGCTTCGGCAATGAATTTCAACATGGGCGCAAAGCTGCCGACTTCACTTCATTGCTTTCCTAGGTTGTTTCAGTTAATCAAAAGTAGGTACTCTAATTAAAATCGATCTGATGTGTATTTTTAGAATAATTGAAGTATGTAGATGTGAATGAACTAATAAAAAAAAATCTGTCCGTCCGCGTTCCGTTATCTGGGGCTTTTCTGAAAGTACTGAACTGAATTCCGTGAAACTTAATAAAAAAATCGTGTGTCGCTCGAGATTGATCCTTCAAGTTTTTCAGCAGGATCGGTGTAGCCTAAAAGCTCAACATTGGTGGTTGGAGGAAAAAAAATACATTTTTCGGTAACTTACCACCGAATTTTCATGAAACATTCAATGTTGATTACTGTTGCATAACTCAACCTGAAAATTTTCACCCGTATGATTTCCGACCATTGGTCCCTGAGGTATAAGCAAAAACGCTGCGAATTTTGGGGTGTTAAACCAATGACTTATGAATAGTATACAGCGTGCTAAAAAAGTAACGCAACTCGTCAATAATTCTTGTAAGAATTATTAAGAAAAATTCTAGCATCCGTCGATTTATAATCTCGAAAGAAATTTATACTGTGTTTTTTGAATTTGATATTTCTCACCCCCAACGCCCCGCACCCCACTACTTTATTTTTTCAAATGGGAATATATGGGTTGTGATACATCAAATGAAAGATAATTTGATTACCTACTCAGCGATATGAGTTAAAACCGAATTTGTTGTGCCGTTTTTTCAATAAAAATTAGGCAATCATTCAGAATTTGTGATAGGAGAGTATTGCAATCAGACAATTATTTCTTTACTGATTATAACTAAGGGAAATCCATGAATCCATGGATTTGTAATTCCGAGAGCAGGTCTCCCTGTGCTTTTTTGAATTCGAAATCTTTCACCCTTTACACTCCACACCCCTATACTGTTTTTTTCAAATAGTTATATATGGATTGTGATACATGAAATGAAAGGACATTAGATTGCATATTGAGCGGTGTGACTGAAAAAAGAATTTGTTAAACTATTTTTTCATTACAAAATTAACAATTTGTGATTGGTGTCAGGTTCTCATTCTTGAAATAATAAATATTGAAAAATATCCTCCTACCCCCCCGATTTCTATTTCAGAAGTTTGAGAAATGCATGCAGTTTCAAAGTTGGGGGTCTATACCCTTAAAAATTTTTTTTGGAAGAATATTACATGTGATATACCGCAACAAAGGTCATTCGATGACCATTCCTAGAATGACAGCATACAGGTTGATACACAGAAATGCCATCCCCTCTATATTGATTTCTGAGTCGATTCGAACGATATCTCGAAATCATTGTTAGTGACATCATGCTGCATATTTCTTGCAGTGTGGGTATAGCGAGAATTTTCTCGTTCAGAATGAATTTTCAGATTCAATCTCACCTCATTACTGAAACGAGTGTGTTTGTGTTCAGAATGAAGATGGAAAGAGCTACGAGATATATACTTTCTAATTGGATTAGATATATTTTTTACACATGCCAATAATGAATACTTGAAGAACTCTGGCAATTTCTTCACCATGATAATTTCGCAAACATGAAATTACGGTTTGGACAATAACTGTAATCGTCTTCAGTGTTTAACAAGAAGAATACATTATTGAGAATTTATTATCGCAAGTATGCGCGATAAATTGGATTAGCTTATTCGAAATAAAAGTAGCTCAATTGACGTGACGAAATAAGCTTTGAATAAAAACAAGCAGAGTTGCTTTGGATCCCATTCTGTGAAACAATTCTAGAAAAACAGTGACGTGAGATCAGCAGCTTTGACGCGCTTGTTCAAATTCTTACTATAAGATCAACACGAAATTTTAAACCTAATTGCACGTTCGTATTCTTCACTTGATTACGAAGTTTCAATCTGATTTCATTTGTACTTTTCGAGATATTGCGGAAATAAATTCTTATTCAGAGGCTTTGTTGATATCTTATCGACATATTCAGAGAAAAAATACTTTTTCATAAAAAATTTGGAAAAGTTTCGGATAAACATTTTTTTAATATTTTTTAACGATTGGATCCACACGAAATTTTGCAATAAGTATCGCTTCGGTATTCCAAAATTGTCCACAAAGCTTTAATCTGATCAATTCAATACTTAATGAGATATCGAGGAATAAACCTCAAAATTTCAAATGTGCGTAACTCCGAAACTATTCGACCAGTGTCACCCATTAACTAACATAACCGAGATGTTTTGACTAAAAACCCAATCAAACTATTTCAAGTCGCTAGTTTCCTTCCTTGAATCAGAGCACATACGGACGGACGGACGAACATAATTGAATTTGACCACGGATTCTACTTCAGGGTGTTCAACTGATTTGCGGCTGAAAATTCGAAAATTACAGACATTGTGACGAAACTATAACTCGCTGTTCCTTAGAAAAAGCGCGTAAAAATACGTCCTTCCCATTTAGTTAAGAATATTGCACTTACTCCTTCTTGGTTCTTTAACTTGGAAGTTGTTGTGCTCACTGACGAACGGCTGACCTGCTGGACGGACGGACTTAATTCAATTCGACCATCATTTGTGAATTCAACCTAATCGACTATTTTTCCTGAAAATAAGAAAATTGAGGGTGGAATGATTATTTCAATATTAAAATATTTCCTCTTTTTCCATTCGTTATCAGTTTTTTCATTGATTTGAAGCTTTTCGAAATTGTAAATATCCCAAAGGGGGTTCATAACATATCCAACACTACTTTACTTCGGCATAAATATATCCATGAATAGATTTATGTGCTCTATCTGGAATCATCGGGCGGAATCTGCCCATTTACGGACACAGTCCGCTGATGTGAATTCGAAATCATTTCTGCCACTCTCCAGGCTGTTTTACGCATATTCCGCTATTACTCGTCTAGGTATTAATTTCAATCCATGCTCCTTCGAGATAAGACATCATTTCCTTTCAAACTCAGGATATGATTCGTACGAGATTTTCTCTAACTTTCGAAGGATAGGACTTTGCGAAATTTTAAGGCAAGGTTTGAGGTCTGAATATCTCGATTGAGCTCGTAGATAGGCAAAATCAGTTGAATGGTTCTGGAGTTATGCCCCTTTGAATTTTTGGGTTAGTTCTTCAATTTCTCGAAAAAAACTTATGCAATCAATTTGAATCTTCGGAATTTTTTGAGGAATACCAACAGTCAATTTCATCGGGAACTTCATGAGGAACTACTCAGTTCGTTATTTACCAACAGGCCGCATAGAGACGACAGTTTTGAGTTTGTTTTCGAAGATTATCAATCCTAGGTAGCTCTCGTTTTTTTGAAGACTCACTTCGTCGACCATTTAACTTAAGTATGTCTTCCTTACTACAAATGAAATATTATTATTTTAGGAAGCTATATTGGGCGGCGGAAATGGAGTGGCCTCAACTCATGAAACATATAAATGAAGCACTGGGAGTAATCTTGAGGAAATTCGAGAAATATTTGTTTTCCTCAATTGCCCAGATTTGTGTTCACGCAATTTTTTTTTCGGATACCATTGATTCGGACTTCATAGAATCTTGCGCAGTCCTTGAAGTCCATATTTAACAACAATCTTTTGAATTTCAATTGAATCAGATATCCGTTTCCGGGGATATTGAGTCCATTATGTCAAATTCCGGGGTTATTTCGTTACTGTATGAATAAATATTGTTGTGATAAAATTGGAACTCGGTAAATAGTTGTATAATACCAACCCACAACTTTATGCCGAATTTCGTGCGGATTGTATCGTTTGATTGAAAAAGATTTCTTTCTGGAACTGGTTATTATTATTTCGGGAATCATGACATTATTTCCTGAATATCTCAAGAAGAACTATTGCTTTTGAAACTAAGCTCCAGTGACAGTTGAAGACCATGGCTTACCATTATTCAATATTTCATGAGGGTCGGACAGGCAGAAAATCTGAAAAAAAAATTTCGAAAATTTTCTAGATTTTGTTGAAGAAAATTTTTTTTTCAAAACCTTGCATTGAATTTTGGGACTGACCTTGGGGTCTCCATTCAACAAAAGTGCCTCACATATCAGTTTCATTGGTAATAATTATAAATATCAGGAAAAAAAATATGTCAAATTTCTTGCTTCTGCCAAAATAACTCAAGAAATGCTAAGCCAGTCGTGATGAAACTTGGTGACAATTTGGCGAGTACTGATACGCAAACTTTAAATATTTTTAAATTATCATTTCATGAGAAAAATTCTAATTTGAAATATTTCATATTTTGTGATCTTCTAACTATATGTTTCTTTGGGAATAACCACGGATTGGGTGGATTTTACCCATTCGCGAAATTGGCCTTCGCATCTGAATTTACAATGTGATATACAATAATTGTCGAGTATCTATGTAGATCCCTTCAGTTGTTATTGTGTTCACGATAGGGCTTGAGACTGCCGTGAAAGCATCGCGTGAATGCTTTGGACCTCACGTCAGTGGTTTTCTTGAATTTTTGTTTTGTTTCTTGCTCAAATCGGAAACACACAAGATAAAATAGTTCAAAGCAGAGTTATGAGTTAATAAAAGCCAAAGGAAATGATTCAAAATAAAAACCGAAATAAATTGAGGTTTCCTCCAGCCGGGACGGGCCAACGACCGATTTTAGTGGTAAGCATAGAAAATGTACATTGACTGCTTTGTACTGTTTCCAAGATTTGAAAATTTGCCAACTCCATTCAACATGGAGGGGTTCGAGAATAAATTAATCTTGACAAATTCAAATTATAATTAATCATTCCATTCAGTCATAATGGGGAAATATATATAATGCTTTCATTCGTATGATAGCCTGAACAGTGCAATGAATATTTCCTATTTTCCTGTTTATAAATATGAACATTTCCTCGAAATATTTCCATGAGTATTTAACAAATTCATAACTTTCAAATTCAGTTTTTATTAATAGGTAGGTACATACAGAATTTATAAACGACAGGTTCATGACAGGAGATCCAAACTTTCGTATTTACTGTTGTTTTGGCTTCGAAATGACTTATTGAATCCATGAAAGTCTTCTTACAGAATATCCTTTATTGCTTCTTATTTCTATTTGCATGTTTCATATTACAAATCAGTAGATATTCAACATTTGTTATACTCATATTATATATCAGTAAGAATACCTCATAGAAACGGACAACTGATCGAACTAGAACTAGACAGGTCCATCATTTCCATGAATCTGACTAAATTTTTAGGGAATAAATTTATGAGATTATAGCTCAATTCATTTTCATTCAACGGAATTAATTATATACCTACACTTGACAAAGTCCCCTTGGTGCCATCATTATTTGCACAGAGGAATAGAACAATATTTGACGATTCTAGAACCGTGTTTCGGACCCAAAGTTTTAGTGGGTAATGGTGTAGACACCTGATATTCTAATACCATTGAAACATCCTGTTGAATAGTCTTTCAACCATATTTATTTTCACATTTTATCGATCCAGTTAGGTTATTCGAAAAAACAGTTAAGTGAAGAATGTTGTTAGACCCTGAAGAAGAAGTCATAAATTCAATTTTTCTCGACATAGTATCGATTGAATGAGTCTAGTTGGACGCAAATCAAGCTGTCTTCGATATCTTCCTCAATATCATCAATCTCATTGTAAGAATTGCGAAATTTCCAGAGATGAATTTATAGAGCAATATAAACTTATGAACGTTTAAAGTGTGATCTACAAATATAATTGTTATTTGCTCAGAACTATTCATTCATTCTCATCTTGCGTAAGAAAATTCGCTCGAGGCCTTTGTGGAAACCTTTCTATAAATCATTGCTAGAAAAAAATGATGCGTTGCAGTGAAAGTCATTTTTTTGATTTTACACACGTTTGATATGACCTCGTTGTGATTCACTGCTTTGATGTGTTTCATCCATGAGACCAGACATTATCTAATGATCAATCATCAGTTGGACGTGACTTTGTACTAGAATAAATAGTTGCATAAATATGGTGGAAATCTATCTACTGTAGGTATCGATTAGCAGTGTTTAAGGTGAGGATGCGGACAGTTCTTGGTAATTGTTTGTTCGTGAAGATTACGTGCATCAATAACAGTGTAGAACAAATGAGGAGGTTAGAATACACCATGTTTACTGTGTGACACTGATACAAGTTTTTTGCACACATGATGTGTGGAAAAATATTCAAACAGCTACATATTTCTCAGTTTTAACTAAACCTGAGTTTCTGATTCGATCGTCACGAACTTTTGCATTGGTCTATGTGCCGGTACGTTACAACTTCTTACTAAATTGTGATTCAATAGGATCATATTTCGATAGTTTTGTCACTACCGTGTAGGTTATGATTGGTATATTCAAAATTTTAGAAAAGCACTCACATGAAGTCAGGATGTTTTCATGCCAAGATAAGGGTTTCATCGAGAAATCGTGTCTCGAAGGCACTTTCTCGTCCCGTCTCGAGCATCGAGACGAGAAATAAACAAACTCTCGCTCGCCTCGATGTTTTTCTCGAAGTAGTGATGGGACGAGTCGTCTATTTCTCAACTCGATCTACTCGAGTTGAATCGATAGCCAACTCGAGTTGCAACTCGAGCTGACTCGACTCGGTGCTTATGCTTCCGCGCCAGCGATTCGCCTTCGTATCGAGTCGAGTTGGGTTCCCCTCGAATCGGGCCTCGACACTGATTCGTTCACCGGCTCGAGCCTCGATGTCCCGATGTCGATCTACTCGAAGTGAGTAGGAATAGAAATTGGAAAGAATTGTAGAATCGGGACTCGGAAGTTGGAATTTTTATGAGTCTCGCTAACAGCTGACTCACATATCATGTATTAAATTACATTTTACTCTTATATGAGAAATAATTCAATTGAAGATTAAGGGTTCAAATGTTAGGGCCCAACATTAATAAACAACGGATATATCGTGAAAAAAATCACACTTCTCAAAAATGACAGTAATATATTTATAACGAAAAGAGGGCATTGTCAATAAATAAATGAAGAGTTTAATCAATCCAACTCTAGTCTTTAATCACCCCCTTCACGACGCGAATATATTTTCGTTCATAGGCAGTCAATTTTAATTCATCCGTAATAGACCAACACCCTGTTGAGATCGATCCCGACTGAACTGAAATACAAAATGACAAAATACATCTGAATCGAGCAGATCGAACTATTGCCGACTGCGACTGCCGATCCGCTAACCAACTCGAGCTGTATCGATCGACATCGACGACGGGAGGCACCGACGATTCACGAAATCGTGATTTCTACGCATCGAGTCGGGTGCTGAACTCTAGATATGAATTGCTTTCGAGTTGACTCGAGTTCATTCAAAAGCAACTCGAGCTAAATCGTCCATAGCGTAACTCGAGTTACTCGAGCTGGATAGCTCGAGTTGCCCATCTCTATCTCGAAGTCAATTCCTGGATCTCTATTTGTGACCAAAACTGAATGTTATTGAAAATGTATTGTTATTGAGAATGTATAGGTTATAACGTATAACACAAGCCCAAAAACAGACTGTTCAACTTTTTCTATGGAAAAAATTACGTGAAAATACAGACGCTATATATGCTATATGAACTAAAGGCCACGTATAACAAGAAATATCAGCACAACAATAACGAATATTGTTTCAAAAAATGAAAATTTAACGATTCCTGGATGTATTTAACGTTATTTGCGCAGTACTTCAAGAAGTACTTAATTCAATCTGATTGAAACTTCGTATTCAGGTGAAGAATACCAACGCGCAACTAGGAGCGAAATTCCGTGTTGATCTAATAGTTCGAATTTGAAAAGCGCGTACAAGCGCCTGACCTCACGTCAGTGCTTTTCTAGAGTTTCATATTCTCTCATCTGACGTATTTAGAGCTGTGAGTGATTGTAACACATATATTTTTCTCGAAGTCGAGAAATCTCGAACTAAATCCTCGATCTCGAAATAATGTCGAAGTGTTTTTCTCGATATCGTATCGAAATTCGAGTCTCGTCAAAGCCTAGCAAGATGCAGCTTGGCGATCTTTTCTTCATTTGGTCCCCACGAAATTCTGCATGAATCTACGAGCCATCATTGTTCAAATAAATGCGTACTAGATTTCATTCGGATCCTATTTGTTTAATTCTGTAAGATTATCTTTATTCTGATAAAACGCTTTTTGGACGCTTGTATCTACGGAATCATTAGGAGGATTCCACCCATCCACGAAGTCCACCTTAGCGATTAAGCCTGTGACCTATTCTTCAAATATCGAGTCTTTAAATCATTTCTTTCGGAAATTATTCTTTCCACTACAAACATAAATGCTGATCGTAATCACAATACTTCCGAAAGAATCTACTTTGGATAGATTTCGCATACATATACACATTTAAATTTGCATTTTCCCAACATTTCTTGAACTTGATTGCTGAAAATGATGAAATTTGTGCGGACGTTATTATGTGTACAAAATCACGAAAAATTCAATCTCTAATCTTCTAATGAAACGATCTTTACTTTCCGCATGCGCACTATCCATCTAATAACCAACCTTCATCATGAGCGGTTCTGTATTTTTGAAAATAGTCAGAAAAAAACAACGGTACCAAAGAATTAACTAACCACAAATATTGATATATTTTTTACAATATATCCCGAAATAATTATCCGATGAAACTGAAATACACAACACTATTCCAAAGGGTGGATGTGCTTAATTTCATCCGAATCTGATAAAGAGATTTCGAAAATAATCAAACCTCTGTAAGTTTTTAAATTTCCTATTACAGAGTGGTATTCTACAACTATCGACGAAGTAGAATCCAATCGCGATAGTTTTTCTTGAGTTATGGAGGATATTTTCTTAAAAATTCAAATAGCCACGAAATTTAATATACTTCGCCTCAATAGCTTCAAAATAGTTATTTATGTACCAAGTGCGCTATATAGATCCTAACGCCCAGAGGGTAACATTCGCCCCGAGGGCCTTTGGCACGAGGGATGAATGTTGCCTATTGCTGTCATCAGTGTATGGAGTGAATGTCATTACTGTTTTCTTTGTGTAGACTCGAAGAAATAATGGAAATGACTACGAATTTACCAAAGAGTATTATAGAAAATGAAGCTCAAGCTGCGAATAATCTATTACCGGAAGAATTAAGACTAATTTACGACAAGGATTACGAATGGAAATATCGAATCAATGGTAGTTAAAAAATGAAATCATTACCATAGATGAGACCGTGTTATTGGCGTACTCTCAAGACTTGGTATGTTATTTTATTTTTCATTTAGTTAATGCTGATATGAGGTTTCGAAAAAATCCAAAGTTTCACGATCACATAATTTTTCCAGAAAATTCGAAAACTGCACATTTAATTTCAATTAAGTAAGACTGTTGTTGTTTGTTGAGCTGTCACTTGTACTAGTATAAAATTCTGCGAAATAAATAATTGCGTTTTGCCTCTCGCACAACGAGCGGGCTGTATGATTTATAACGCCCTATAGCGACTGTTTCTGAGGTAGAATAAACAAATAATATACAAGTGAAAAATAAATAAATATTGCATCAACTTTGTATTTAAGGGAGTTTCGGTGATTATCTACCCCAAAGCATATGTGAAAAATCATCAGAATCTAATTTACAGTATTCGGAAAAAATAGATTCTCCAACTTATTACGAAGCTTCAATCCGAACACATCTGTAATCCTTGAAATGTTGAAAAATAAACCGCAAAATTTCGAATAGGTATATCTCGTAAACTTTCTAGCCAAATTTTTTCATTACTGAATTCAATCGAGATTTCCAAGCTCCAAAACCTTACTTGAAAATTTCAGGACAAGAGATTTTTTAATTCCTATTTTATATTTATATAGACAGATGAAAAACACATAAAAAAATCAATAGAAGGAATTCCCCCAAAAATTAATTTATTAACTATCAGAAGATTGAAATATATTAGAACAATGATCAAAAGGGATCTATTTTGACCCGAACATTTTTTGCGCTTTTCAGAATATTTCTACTTAGTTTTCGAAGTACTTCGATTACTCCTGATCTGCTTTTTCGATCCTCTTAGATTTTTCTTTAGAGAATATGCCCACATTTTCAAATACTCATTTGAAAACAACCAATATAAATATTTCAAACTAAGAAATGATTCATGGGGAAATGAAGAGCTTCAATTCAATAATATAAACTATCAGAGTTTTCTGATACATTCCGTAGGAGGATCAAACAATGAGCCATCCCCATAAAACACCCTTTGTATAAAGGAACTTTGAGGACTCAAAAATATTGGAATATTTTGAAGCCCTTGAGTGAGCACTGTGCCCACCATCTACCTTTGAAGTGGTTCCCTCTCCTTACAGGACAACTGTTCGTATCCAATTGCAATTCTTTCAATTCTCCGCTATATGAATAATATCGTACACAAAAATGAACAAGCATTAATTTTGAATCAACTATTTTTCTGTTGATCACTGAATCATTATTGGTTCTATTATGATATTTTATATTCAATAATCCCTCTGCTGGAATTCTGCAAATGAAAGTGTTTCTACCTGAATAACACTGTTTAATTCAATGCATAACTTTATGTGCTCTACATATTTTAGAGCGTACGACCTTGTTTGTAGTCACAAGAACAAGAACCACTCCACAGACTTCAGCAAGTTTAAAACTCTTATAATTGGATTATTTATATCCTGCTCCCTATGAAGTTGAACTTTTGCTCTTACATCAGGTGGTCAAGTACCATTGTAAGTGAATGTATCACGAAAATCTGTTTTATCTTGGATCTCTTTACCATTTGTGTGATGTTATGAATTTGTTCAGATCGAGATACTCCACCTTCTCGAAAATGTTAACTAGTTTTTTGTTTATCACGATGCGTCTGACCGGTTTCTACATTCATTTTTTCTTGATGACATTTTGACTAAAATTCGAAGGATTGTTATTCCCGATTTGAGTTGAACATATTTCTTTGTTTGAATTACGTTCCTGATAATAATTTTATTCTTACCGGTAAGTTTTTATCTGGTTTCAACACCGAAGGCAATCACGGTTTCATTCAATAAACGATCATGAATCCAAGAAACTCAGAAATGCTAATTTCACACAGTTTTTTTCAATCGAGGAAAAACTTTCGGAAAATGGAATATACTTTTTCGTCATTTTTCGTCTCAGCAAAACAACATTTATAGGATCGCAAATATAAGGAGAAAATCGGAAGAAAAAGTCACGTCTTCATTCAATCAGAACGATTCCACGAGAAATTTTGAGTGACACCTTGTTTTGAAGGTAATTAGATTGTCTTTTCAAAAACGCCATACACTTGACAAATTGAGAAAAAAATTAGAATAGTTACATAAGTAAGTGTTTGAAAAATCAAGAAATTGAATTTCTTGTAACTAAAAGGTACAAAAACAGCAGTTCCTAGAATATCAGTGAATCCCACGTGTGGAAGAGAATATAACTTCCAGATGCCATAATGAACATTTGTTCCACAATACAACATACAAATGAATTTTTTGTTGCATTCTATAGTTATATTTTTATGAATATAAATAATAATAAATTGAAAAAGTAATAACAAAAAAGGTCGAGTGTACGGCATTTTTTGAAAGGCCTTCGAATTACCTCAGAGACTAGGTGTCACTCAACCCCTCTGATGGAGAAATTTCAAAAATAAACAATATAATCGCTCACACGTTTTATATTTACACGAGGCTCTTATTTTTGCACTCAACAACAATGGATACTTGGAATAATTTGAAATTAGTGAAATTTACTTCTCACTTTGGAGTTTTCTGGTAAAAAGAGGAAAAAACCACAGACCAGGCCTATGGCAAAACTGATGTTTTTCTTTAAAGGATACTTTTCAACCAGAGAAAACATGAACACAGACTTGTTTCTCTCCGTTTGGATTTTATCCCTCATTTGAGGAACCAAAGTGGCAATCCCGAGGGATTTAAAGTAGAAATGTGCCTTTAATCAGTATTTATTTCTCAAATGTCATAGCAACGGTTTCAAGGCACATCATTTTCCGATGAAAAAAGCGATATGATAAGCAGTTAATATTTCGAAACTAGAGTACAGCTTCTAGTACGATAGTATTGTTCTAAGTTTTTCCAATCCTGAAGTGCATAAAATAATGTATAAACCACGTGACTAAAGTTGTTTCAATCCTTTGGCGCCTCGCTTTATTAGAGTGATATCGATACCCAAATAGAGGTATGCCTTAAATAAAGTTTCCTTCACTTTGACATATACCTACCTACGCACAAGTACTCACAAAACATTTAAGAGTGGCCTTCAATGAAATATGGGCCTTCCTAACTTCAATTCAAATAAAAGACAGGCTTACTTAAATCCCTTGTATGACAGTTCTCCTGTCATTCTTTCTAATTATGTGATGACTGGAAATTTGAGCTCATTTTTTCTTTATAAATTGTAAGTGTCGTTTAATGTTGTGATATTTTTTAGGGTTTCCCTTGGTTTTCACTCCCAATATCTTAAACTGAACTATTAAAAATTAAATCAAAATTGTTTTTGCATAAAAAACACCCTTGCGAATCGCAGGATTAAATTATTTGTCCTGGGCAGTTTCTTGGAAAAAAATAGCCTAGTGAAGAAAGTAACAATACGAACGATAAACAAAGCGAACTATGACGTTTCACATTACAAATACGACTCTTTCATCAGACAAACGAAAAAATTTTGAGAATTAGTTTCTTTCCATTTTGGGTTTTGAGTTGAGACTTTTGTCCATTAGGCTCTTTTCCAAGAAACTGCTGAACTGACAAATAGCTAAATCCTGCAATCTGCAAGGACGTTATCCGCGAAAACCCGAAAAATCGTATTTTTATATATTTTTTCACTATATCCCCGAAAATAATTATTGGATCGAATTGAAATTTGAAACACTGTTTTCGAATATTGATTTCAAGGTCTGTGACAAATTTCAAAGTAATCTGATGAATAGTCGCCAAGGAAAACTTAATTTTGAACAAAAATTTTTTTACAGATAATTTTCTTGCATTTCTGGAGAATAGATCTACACGAAATTCTGCATCAAGTTGCAGGTTGGCATTATTCACCTCATTACAGAGATTGAATCTCACGTTCAGAAACTATTGAGATATTGAGGAAATAACGTGAAAATGTCAAATATCAACATAATTCTCTTCAAAATATCCGAAAATCTGATAAAAATTTGAAGCATTCCTGACAAATGTAGACTTCAAGGTCTGTGCCAAATTTCCTTGTAATCTGATAAATAGTTGATTTTCTCCAGCCTGTTACAAAGTTTCAAAGACATAAGTCATAATATTGTTGAATTTTATTCTCACATCTGATACCTTCCTACAGAGAAACATATCTATTATTTGTCTATGACAAGAACCACATAAGAAATGTCATCTTAGAGTTGAGGGAAAACAAGTCCTTCCATAGTCGATTGTCGAACCAACGATAAGGGATCTTTGATTACAGGATCTAACTCTCTATTGTGTAGCTAGAATTTGTTTTCAGATGAAATGCATCCTAGGTTCTGTAGATATATCCATTCGATATTTGAAATCCAAAATATCTGTGAAAATGCATGGCTGATAAAGTTGAAATGTGATTTAAGGTTGTAAAATTTTGACTTTGACATGCAGAATTTTTTCATGTGAGACGCGAAATGATCTCCAATGTAGTGCTGTCTTGAAGTCGGATAGAGTTGGACGAGTTCAGTACTTTTATGTATGATCCCTCAATCATATAATTTTTTATCGAAGCGCGCACTTAGACGACACTGTATTTCGCAACAATATCCATGTTTGAATAGTCACAATCATTTTAACACGGAAGAAAAAATATAAAATAATCGTAATGTTTAAACGCTGTAGTAAAACGAAATTATTTACCTTCTCAAGTTTAATGACTTTTCAATGGGGCTCTTGTTGAAACGAAACAATTTACTGAAATTTAAGAGTTCTGTTTGTATTGTACGAAACTCAGCCTTTGTTTTCGGCGAAAGCAATATCTAATTATTTTGTTTTGATGCGGTTGTTGAACAATTTGATACGTCATTTCATGTTACGATACAAATATCTTACTTTCTTCCATTATCCGATCTGATTCATCATTGTAATCGGTCTTTTGTTCTGGAATTACTTCCAAACATGCAGATGTAATGCCTCTCAAACATATTTATGTATTTAGGATTACAACTGAGAAATTTCTTCCGGTATTCATTTCCTTTTTCGTTAGATATTTGAATTTTGCTATTCAATATCTTGGGTATAATATTCTAAACATATTATTAGTGTGATCATCAATATTCATGTCGGATGAAGAATTTCTCTTCCATCGATATATAAGTAGGGAAACTATAAATCGAATATTCCTAAATTTCAGAATTGTACAGAACATTTCATGCTGGTTAAGAAGGTCATGAATGGGATGCAAGAGTTTAAGATTTCTCATTTCTCGTAGTATAGCGGAAAATGCCCTCCTACAGATTCATAAGTAGATTTACAAATCAATTACTTATGCGGGCTTTTTTTGTAAGAATAAATCCTATAAGAAATAAATTGAGAAAAATATAGAAAACCTAGAAAAGGCCTGCCGTAAAGGCAGCAGCTTTTGCGCGCATGTTCAATGGAGATGACCGCTTTGGCAACGAATTTGAACATGCGCGCGAAAGCTGCTGCCTTCACGGCAGTGCTATTCTAGGTTTTCCAGCAGTTTTTGCTCGCATGTTCCAATTCGTTGCCTAAGAGGTCATCTCCATTGAACATGCGCGCAAAAGCTGCTGCATGTTCAAATTTGTTGCCAAAGCGGTCATCTGCATTGAACATGCGCGCAAAAGCTGCTGCCTTCACGGCAGTGCTTTTCTAGGTTTTTTCGATAAAGTACAGGATTGCAATTCGATCTAATCTGTATTTTTAAAATATCGAGAAAATAAAATTTTGAATGGGTATATCTACGGATTCATTGAGCGAATTTTACCCATTCACGAATTCGACCCACGTAATTAAGGTCAAAACCTTCTCTACAAATATCGAGTTTCTAAGTTTTTTCTTCCGGAAGGTATTGTGTTTACGGTCGGCCGTTAGGTGAATGGGTAAAATCCACCCAGTGATTACGCTGATATACCCATTAAAAATTTCATTTTCCAAATATTTCAAAAATACAGATTAGATCGAATTGAAATCCAGTACTTTATCAAAAAATTACAGGTCCATACAGAATTTAATGGGGATAATATGATGAGATCACAGAATATCGAATATTTGAACCAACAATCTGAAATTTTTTTTTCAATTTTTTTTCATTGCAAAATTCTAATTGATTTTATACACCCAATATTTTGAATTTTTTTCCAGGTGGTTTAATAACTAATAAAAATTCTCAGTTTAGAATATATTGAGTACTTGGTTAGGTTAGGTTAGTTTAGTTTAGGACAGTGCCAGTTCGAATCTGAAGAGTAAATTAATTTACTCTTCTGATTTGAACTCGCATTGTTCTAAACTAAACTAACCTAACCTAACCAAGTACCTTAACAACTCAGAACACGAAATTGATATTACGAATTCGACTACTCCTCTTCTTTCCAGTAAACAAACCCGAACGATGACACTCAAATGCTTTAAACGTCAGTTGATATTCGCGCGTTTGCCAAACTTCAGTTGTTGTATGATTGAATGTAAGCAGATTTTGAAGTTGAATGGCAGTTCGCTAATTTCGCATATAGGTACTCAATAAATAATGAATATTCTCGGCAAAAATCGTAGTGAATAGTTAGGCAACGGTTCATAGATGATATATGGACTACCAAACAGTGGTTTTTGATTGTTTTTATAGTGGAAAAAGTAATCTGAAAATGAACATGTTTGGAACTTTGGGGGCCCATATCTGCGAACATAAAGTAGACCGCCAAGGTTTGACTGCAGATTCGTGTTCAGGAGACTAAGTTTAGGTATAAAAACCAAATTTCAACTCAATATTAGTGGGGACCCAAAACTTTAATATTTACCAGATCGTTTCTGCAGCTTTCCTCCATAATCATTATGGTGTCAATATTCCTCATCAAACATAGAAATAGACATATACAGGGTGAAATTTTTGCGAAAGACCAAAACAACAAAAATTTTCAAAGCCGGACCTGGTTTTTCCGAACTATGCACAAGACCTGAAGGTCCTTTAAGACAATATCCTCTGAAAATTTCAATCGATTCGGTATCACCGTTCAAAAGTTACCGGTAAAAACCGAAAATCAGCCTGCATAAAATTTACTATTTGAGTTCACTGTGTATAGAGTACTGATAACAAAACAGTGTGTAATTACTCTCCTATCCTCTTACACTTTCTGCGTCTTACGCACGTTTCGGATATAACGATATGTCTCTGGACGAAGGAAACATGGTGTCCGAAACGTGCGTTAGACGCGGAAAGTGTAAGTGGATTAGAGAGTAGTTATATGCACACTGTTTTGTTATCAGTAGCCTGTATAAAATGTATGAAGAGAGGAAGGCACTTTAAATGGTCATTTGGTATTTAACTGAGTAGTTTCTATACGTGGTAGGAATATGTACAGTTCCTCGTGACTCACCCTATATAGTATTTCACAATTGAAGGAGTGAGATTGTATGTCAGAAAATGGATGTTAAAAGGGCATAGATGCGGAATAATATTATTCTGCAATAGGTTCGCTAAAACAGATAACGCTTGCTAATGTTTTTTGTGAATTGGAAAGGTTAATTCATTTGAATGGAAATTAAATCAGATTGAAGATAAAGAAAAAATGATTTTGAATGTCTACTTGTATGAACAGGAACGAAAAGTACATAATCCAAATATCAGATGATCTCGGTGAAGTTTTTCGTTTCCAAAATTTATTAATAATAATAATTAATAATAATATTAATAATAATAATAGGTCTTTATTTCAGAACAATTCCCGTAACAAGCCAAGAAAAGAAGTGAAATAGTGTCAAATCCAAAGCAACTAAACATCAAAGCTGCCCAAATCATAGGGTTCCATATCTAATAACAAACTATAAATTTTTTTCTTAAAAATTTTTACATTCTCAATTTCCTGAATTTCTCTCGGTAATTTGTTGAAATGTTTCAAACATCTATATTCAACTTGTCTTTGAGTTGCTGAAAGATTATTCTTTGGCAAGTTGTAAGACAAAGTTCGCGTATTATAAAAAGACTTGAGGTTGACATGATCAGAGAAAAGGTATTTATGTTTGAACAAAAATATTAAGCATTCCTGAACATAAAGTCCATACATTGTTAAAATCCCCTTCTTCTTAAAGTATCCTCTACATGAGTCCCTGAATCCTAACCCGTTCATGATTCTCACTGCGGTCTTCTGCATTATGAACAGTGATGAAATATTCCCTGTTCCATAGAATATGAGACCAAATCTTAGTTTTGACTCAATGGTTGCATGGTAAACCGTTTTCAGTACTTGGGCATCAAGATATTTAGCCAGCACTCTGAAAGCATAGATGGAGGAAGCAACTTTTTTGCATAAATGTTCTACGTGTTCTTTCCAGTTCAATTCTTCATCAATATGAACTCCTAGGAATTTTGTACTACTTGAAATATTGTAAATTGAGCTGTTCAAGTTTACGTCATCTGGGATTTCCCTTCTTGACCGTGGAGGATGAAAGGCCACCAAATTTGTCTTGTTCTTATTTAGTACCATATTATTCCGAATTAGCCAATTTTCTGCCTCTTCAAGTACCGCCCCCATTAGTCTCTCCAGCTCCGGCCAAAGAGATGCTATAATCAAAAGATTCTTGTCATCTACATATCCTTCAAAAGATACTTGATCGTTAAGTAGCACCGCCAATCCAAAATCATTTACATAAATTATAAAAAACAATGGACCCGCGATACTCCCTTGTGGTATTCCTAATTTGAGTTCTTCTAGCTCCGATCTTATTTTGACACCTTCTGAGATGATCTCCACCAACTGAGTGCGTCCTTTAAAGTAAGCCCTAACCCAATCAAGAGCTGGTCCCCTCACTCCGTATTTTTCCAATTTTTGAACTAACTGCCCTACATTTAGGCAGTCATAAGCCTTGGATAAGTCGAGAAACAGTCCCATAGACATATCTCCATCCTCAAATGCAGAAGTTATTCTTTTTATAAACCTGAAAATAGCTGTCTGAATCGATTTTCCTCTTATATAGCCATGCTGGTGTTCTGAGAATATTTTATTTTTCAAGAAGAATTCTGTAATCTGGTTGCAAAAGGCCAGCTCAAAAATTTTGGACAAGCCAGGTAATATGCTGATAGGTCTGTAGTTTTCAAAATTGTTCACATCTGCTTTCTTCTTATATATTGGCCTAACAATCGCCGTCTTCAGTCTGTCAGGAAAAATTCCCTTTTTCAGAGAGTTGTTCAAAATATACAGCAGTGGTTCCAAAATTTCTTTGGATATTTGTTTTATAACACTGTTCGGTATTCCATCGATGCCACTGGTATGTTTGTTTTTTAAGGATTTTATTATTTTTTCTAATTCTTCCTTGCTGAGCGATCTCAAATATATAGACTCACAAACTTGAATATTAATATTCTCAACGGCTTCTCCCTTTGGGTTGTTTTTTGTCAGATTGTCAGATTTTAAACGAATCTTTTTTTTCTCCGATTCATTTCCCCGAAATATAAGAATTCTATCGAAAAAACATGTATACATCCGATATATAAAGATACTAGAATTTTCCTCCTATATTTTCCGTCATTATCATCGATTAATCATAGGAAATAATTAATTTGTTGGAGTTAAAAATATTTCTCTCGAGAAATTCCACATTCCTGCAAACCGCTTTTGTTCTGATGACAAGAATTCTAGAGGATACTTTCGAAAAAAATTGGCGATCGTTTGGTTAAGTCTTACTGTGGTTTCATAGCTCCGGGAACCTCTCAAATCAAATTAACAAATTTGACCTTGTGATTATGAATCTGACCCAAAATTAATGAATCAAATAAATTTGATATCAATCTTAGTGGTTTAATCCTCAAGGTCTTTGGTATTCAGGAATTGTTTTTTTAAACGACTATAAATTTCGTGAAATGTTTTATGGAAATAGACGAAAGATGAATAAATATATTAAAATTCGAGAAATGCACTAAAGTGACGTTGAGAGATTTTGTGTGGCTTCTCAAAATTAAAAAAAGATAAATAAATAACCCATTCAGGTGTCGCCATATTAAGACTAGATCGGTTAGGTAATTTTACCGACAAAATTTCTCGATTGTAATTGAAAGTTTTTTGCTTGGCAACTTAGCGTATGACATTCATATCCTAATCACGAGCCGTCAGGAGAATAAGAGAAAAGTCATGGGAGAAATTTCCAAAATGCGCAAACTTGAATTTTACAAGGGATAAATTGAACTTGATCAAATTTTATTTGATCTCTTCCCATGGAATTAAGTTGTTAATGTCTTTCAAACTCTTCATATTTTATTATCTTACTAGTACGAACATTATTGGATGGTAAGACACCAACAAAATCTGTTTTTTTTGAGGGTTGGTTGCATTTCGAGATGCAAAGGTTAAGTTTATTAATGGGTGAAATCGGTTCGAATAGTTTCGGAGTTATAGCTATAGTTTTGAGTTTATTCCCCTGATATTTCGAGAACTACTTGGGCGATTGAATTGAAACTCGAAAGTTAGTTGAAACATAAGGTACCTGTAATTTCTCACCAAATTTTGATAAGACCCTGTTGTCAGTAAATAAAAAAAAAATTTTTTGAAAATTTTTTTCGAAGTGATTTTTTTTTCCAGAAACTTTCATCTCTATTCGAATAAAACTCTGTTTATGCTTTGAACTTCATATTCCGCAGCAGTTAACCAAATTTCAGTTTGATGCAATAATAATTTCTGGGGAAAATCTGAAGAAATATGTCGAATATCGTTTTTTTTTCTGGATATCTTTGTTTTTTTCGGATTAACTCAAAGAACACTGATTCAATCAAGATGAAGCTTGGGAACTTGATTGAAAATATTCATGAACGACTTCATTAAAATTCCGTGATAATCGTTTCATTAAAACGATTTGAAAAAAAATCAAATTATTTTTTTTAATATTCAATATTCTGTGATATTCTGACCATATTATTCTGATTTGATTCTGTATGAAACCTCGAACTGTCATTTCTCGATAAATTACTGGGTTTCGATTCGATCTAGTCTGTACGACCGACCGTAAACAAAAGGTTTGTTTGTTGTACCTTCATGAACTACACTAACTACACCAACTCCACTGACTTCCAATTCTCAGTGCAGCTGAATGTAGTCACAGATAACTGAAAGAGTGGACTTAGTGTAGTTCAATCTGTTCTATAATTTTCACAGAATAAAAATATTTGATGGATGATTTTACGCCAACCCAAGATGACAAAATTCTACGCTTCTTTTGTTTTCGCTACCACTTCGAGGTGATGTAAATTTGTCGTAAAGTTTTTCTAAAGTCGTCACGGACAAAAATGTCATTTTAAATAACGATATGATGGAAGTTAATTTCGTTCAAAAATAAACACACAAAGAGAACAAAACACGTCCAACCAGGAACCAGAGGCAACCACAGATGTCTTTGATTATGAATTATATTTACGCATAACCATCACAGAAGATAACCTCACTCTATACACTACACACGTAACCTATGACTACACTGACTGCCAATATTTCCGCAACGAACAGAGTGCAAGTTTACAACAAAACACAACGAACAGTATCAGTGGAGTTATCCGGCAAAACTTTGGGGTGTAACCCTAAAATACTGAGATGGATGTACATCATGATTGTAAGACCGATAATAACATACGGGGCAGTAGTCTGGTTTGCTAAATCAGGGCAGATAAGCACGAGGAAAATACTCGACAAGGTACAAAGGCTTGCTGTGTTCACATCACTGGGGCTATGAGAACATGCCCGACTAGAGCACTTGAGGTCATCATAGATCTCAGTCCTCTACATCTAGTGATCAATAGGGTAGCCCATGAAGCTATACTTAGAATCTCAAGGGAAGGTACAGGTAATGAGAGAATTTAAAGTCAGAGAGCCTGGTCCTCTCTGAACAAGTACATCTCATCAGCGAACCTACCTAATGATGTTATGATTTAAAAAGTGAGCATCGAGAAGAACTTTGGCTCAAAGCTTCAAAGCAAATACCGTTAAATGGTATACAGATGGTTCTAAAACCACGATGGGGGCCGGCGCTGGAGTATACGGGCCTAGAACTAAGTGTACACTATCGCTAGGCTCCTACTCGAGTGTTTTTTAGGCAGAAATACTTGCAATCGAAAGATGCATAGACATAAACCTGCAAAGAAACTATCAAGGGTGTGACATGGTGATCCATTCTGATAGTCAGGCTGCTATTAAAGCACTGAACTCCTGTGTCATCGACTCAAAGCTGATATGGGAGTGCAGAAGGGAACTCAGTGAAGAAGTAGGCAAGAGTAACAAGGTCTGCTTAGTCTGGGTTCCTGGGCACTCAGGAATCAAAGAAAATGAAGAGGCCAACACTCTAGCCAGAAAGGGAGCATAAACGCTACCTACTGGCCCAGAACCTTTTTTGTGGTATAGGCAAATGTACCTATAAGAAAGAGTTTTTGGAGAAAGAAGAAAATGAAAAAGGGGCACTCTGGAGGAATTCTCCAGGAATGCAACACTCTGAAAAGTTCCTTTGGAACTTTGAAATTGCTAGATCCAAAAACCATTTGGATCTCAGTAAGAATAAGTTACGCCTCCTCACTGGTTTCCTCACAGGACACTGTAGCCTGAGGAAGCACATGATGAGAATGGGCTTATCAGAAACTGACGAGTGCAGATTCTGTGGGGTAGAGGAGGAAACTCCTGTTCACCTGATCACAGAATACCTCGCCATTGTGAGCCTGCGCAAGAACTTTCTTGGACAGGAGCATTATAGGAGGAATGAGAACTTAGCCTCCTTGAAGCCCTCACAGATATTAGAATTCATCAGAGCTCTAGAGCTGGAGGGCGAGCTGTAGGTTGCGAAAACAGCTCCGACAAGGGGGCACAATAGACTTTAAGATCGCAGTGGAATGTAACCCCTTACGAACTATAACTATAACTACTATCAGTGGAGTTAGTGTGATTAGTGTAGTTCATGTAGGTACAACGAACAAACCTGAAGTATAAGTTTCCGAAAGAAACAACTTAGAAACTTGATATTTATAGAGTAGGTTTGAACCTTAATTACGAAGGCCGAATTCGTGAACGGGTAAAATCCGCCCAATGATACACCCATTCAAAATTTCATTTTTCCAATATTTCCGAAAATACAGATTGAATCGAATTGAAGTCCAGTTATCAAAAAAAAAATAGAAAATCACTGCAATGAAGGCAGCAGCTTTTGCATGCATGTTTAAATTCGTTGCCAAAGCGGCCATCTCCATTGAACATATGCGCAAAAGCTGCTGCCTTCGCGGCAGTGCTTTTCCAGGTTTTTTTGTACTCAGTAACGGAATTTCGAAGGTGCATGGAATATTTCAGCGGAATCGTGCAGTTCAATTTCATGAATTTCAAGTTCGTCAAAAAACAAAATTTCTGTCTCTAAGGCCTTCAAAAATAAATAAACTCAAACGACACATTTAGCTGAAAGTTTCATATCTCTATGTCTATTGTTCCAAAAATCACGGTTTTTAGTGTGCACTGAAAGGCAGAATGTAAGCACGAATTTTTGATAGCTGCGTACAAACTCAATCGTTCGGATTAATTTTTTACACAATATTGAAAAATCACAAATAGTTGGTCGAAAGGATAGCTTTCGTTCTGCGAAGCAGGCGAGCTGACATGTTCCAGAACACAAAAAAGTACACACCCTTCCCAAAACTCTCTATGACTATAACTGTTTCTTCGGTGAATATTTAATGAAACATTTTTCCTATTTCAGAGACAAGAAGTAACCAACCCAGAAACATCTGTAAGAGGGCGAGGAAGGTCCAGGTTCGCCAACACTGAAACTGAATACTCACGTCCATCTGAGATACCTAGTAGAAGGATACCTTCTCGAAGAAAACAAGAGCCTGCAACCTCTGAACCCGTAGAAAAACCAAATTACCCCGTTCCTATATCGGCAACTCAAAGTTATGCAGTTGAAGAACTGATCGATGAAGGAAATGTAACTCCAAAATTGAAGGCCCTCCCTGAGCCTAACTACGAGCCACAGTTCATTTCTTCCAAATCATCCGAAGCCGATTCTCAAGTGGAAGAAAAAGGTTCTTCAGCAGAAAGTAGTGCCGAAAAATCATCTGCAGAGTTAGAAATTCCTACCGTTAGATTAGATACCGATCGAAGTTCTCTATTTAGAGAAGACGTAGAAGATTTGGTGCCAAAAGTTAACGAAAAGACGGTGCCAATAACAAGAAATAATGTGAGAAGTGGTAGTAATAGAGCAGGAGCCGAACGTAGAGTAGATGTAAGGAATGGGGGTTCTAGGTCGAGTGAGAGAGGATCTAGAAATGGCAATTCCAGAAATACATACGAACAAAATATACCTGCTTCAAGAAGTAGTTCATTTCGCTCTAGAGGCGAAAACAATATTTCTCCTCCAAAAAGACCATCAATTGTTGAAGATTCAGGCCCAATTCTAGGACAAAACGTAGTGAGCGAAGTTCCCTCATCGAATCCTGATAGCTCAAATATTGTGAATACAATATCAGACTCAGTGAAAGACGAGAATGAGATCAGGAAAGAAATTGTTAGAAATTCAGTTCCTAAGCTACCTTCTCCTTTAGGTGTTGGGGCCATTCTGAGTGAACCATCCTTACCAAAAAAAACTATTAAGAAAACTCTAAGGAGTAGAGTGAGCACCAACTCGAGGAATGATGATGCTCCTATCCCACCAAGAGGTAGATCTAATCAGAAGGTAGTAGAGAACTTCGAAATAGGCCAAAGAGCTGCTCCTATTGCAAGAGCAGTGGAGGACTACAACCCATCCTCACGAGGAAGATCTGCAAATGTTCCAAGTGAAGATGTACAATTACCGAGAGGTAAAAGTATTACAACACCTAAAAATATTGAAGCTTCAAGTGCAGGAAGATCAAGAACAAGGGCAACTAGAAAGCCCACTGACGCTCCACAAGTAGCAACAGTTTCTTCTAGAAGAAATGGCAGAAGAAGACCAGATTCTTCAACAACAAGTGCGACACCTTCCAGAAGAGGTCCTTCGGTTTTCTCCGTGCATGAAGAAGGACCATCTACCAGGTCAAGAACAGGTAGAAGAATAGAGACAGTAGTACCAAAAGCACAATCAGATCAGACCCAAAACTCAAGAGCCGCTATTATCAGGGGAAGAACAAGAGGATCTCAAGTGTCAGCAGATCAACTTGGTAGCAGTAGTACCAAAAGACAAAATTTCAGGTCCAGAAACGACGATCAGGTTACCAAACCTTCTCGTCAAAGATTCAACCCAAGATCACCTTTGAACATTGACGAATCTAAACTCGAAGTATTACCGTTATTCGAAGGAGAAACTAAAATAATCTCAGAGAATGGAAGAAAACCGAATCAACTGAATGAACTAATTTCTTCAGTTGCAGAAAACGAGATCAGGGTAATAAAACCACCAGAAAGAGTAACACCTTCCATTTCAATAAGCTCCGACGTTTCTACGTCGAGTAAGGTATCAAGTGTGAAATTAGGCAGGAGGAAACCACAAAGAAAAACAGAAACAAGAGAGTCAGTAATATCTCAGGTTACAGAAGTAACATCTAAAAGAACTATCACCAGAAAACCCGTTTCAAGACCTGGTGGTAAACGATTAACGCACAAAAAGGGTTTGGAACCAAGATTGAATGAGTTAACTAGTTCCGAAGAAAATATAAGTGACTCGGATAATTACCCAGAGCCCTTCAAAGCTCTCATTCAGTCGAAGAAACAAGTAAAGGTGAGTTATTAATTTCAATTTCATTTTACCTTTTTGGATTCTCAAGTCCCTTTACGATTTCTACCCCACTAGAAAACATTTACTCAAAGTTGAAATGTTTACGGCGGTCCTCAGGGCCGATCATTGCACAATCAGTTCCAATATAAATCATAGATGAAATATTTGAAAAAAAAATTGATTTCTCGAATTTTTCTTGAAAATAGTCACCATTCGACATCGAAATAGGTTATATCTGGCTGGCTCGCAGCCCTGCCAAGTTCACGATAACTGATAATGATAAATATGGTTAGTAAATTGAAAAAAAGTTCGTAATCATTTTTTAAGAATATTTTTTCAGACCAATTTCACATAGACCTTGAAACCTTTATTTTACAACAGTGTAGCAGATTTCATTTCGATGTGATTCTGATATTAGGGAGATATTGAAAAAAAAAATAATGATGAAACATGAAAGATAGTTTGAAAATGCTGGTGCAAAACTTCGTGCAAAATTTTGTGAGAAATGAAATATCACAAATGAACATACTTCCATATTTGCAACGCCTATTTAAAGAATTAAACAAAAAAATACCTAGCTATTGCGAATACAAATCAGCTAGTCCAAAATTCACATTTCGTATTACATCATGAATAACTTAGACTTTAAAGCTCCATCCATGATGGTGTGCTCATCTAAAAAAAGTGACGTAAGCAAGATTGAAATACAAGGGAAGATATATTCTGTGCTTTGAATTTGAATGAAAAAAGTGACGTCATCATTGGTAAATACGATCACACATGAGCAGACGAGCACACCATGTGTTGCTTACATCATGGTTATGGCCTTCCGGTCGATGATGACAGAGCTGTTAAAGATACTTTGGGAAGGAGATACCTTTTCAACTTCAAATTGAGACTAAACACATTCAAATTGGGAATTAACATTTTAAAATCGGTACTTAACAAAATCAAATTGAGACTCAACATATTCAAATTGAGAATAATCAATGTTATATTGGTACAGCATTCGTTCTTGTGTAAATTGGAGTTCTATAAGCTTCTTCAGTTTGAAATATATTCACTCCTGCCATTTCGTTGGCATTTTCCTTCTGTTTTTTGCCCACTTTAGGGAGGTTGACTCTTTGATACCTAAAGATTCGCAAGTCCTCTGCAATTGTCGTTTTGTTCATGGACTGCAATTCTTTGCTTTTTAATTGATTCCAAATCTCCTTTTTCAATATTGGTTTGCCGTCATTCAATACTACTAATTCATTCAATACTCTTCTTTGACATAAATGTGTTAATTTTATAAGGTAATCAAAATATCCGATTCAAAAAACAACTGATGTCGTACACATAGGAAACTGCTTATCACCAATCTGGAATATATATATATATATATATATTTCAAATTGGAAGTAATCATCATCACATGTTTACCAATGTGAAATATATATATTTCCAATTGGGAATAATCATTTCCATGCGGGTACAACATTAGTTGTTCTTTGAATTGAATTTTTTGATCTCTTAATAAAGTTGACACTTCAATGTCGAAGGAGAGTATTAAATTATGCAAACCAGAGTTTAATTCGAAATTATATCCATTAGTGCAAAGGAAGAGTCGGAATCAATTGAAAATAAGAGAAGTGCAGTCCATGAAGAGAAGCGCGATTGGAAAGGACGAGCGAATTTTTGAATATCAAGAAATCAACCGCCCAAAGGTGCACAAAAAATAAAATGAAAATGCCAGAGAGATAGCTAGAGTTCACACTGAAGAAACTCATAAAACTCCAATTCACACAGGAATGAATGTTGTGCGAATATGAAATTGATTATTTTCAATTTGAATGTGTTTAGTCTCAATTTGATTCTGTTTAGTACCAATTTGAATATGTTTATTCCCAATTTGATTTTGTTAGATCTCAATTTGAAGTTGAAAAGGTATAGATACTAGATAAGTTACTTTTTTATAAAGGATCTTAAGTTCCTTTGGGTATCTTTACTCCTTGTAAAATAACTCGGATACTCATCTTGAAGTTCGTTCAAGAAAAAAGAAGAGATACTTTTCAAGTTTCTTTCGTATCTTATCAGAATATTACATAAATGATGTACTTCTCAACTAAACTAATTTTGTGAATATTATATATGTTTGCTCGAAGTTCTTCGACGCCAGAATCAAAGGAAATTGGAATTTCTAAGCAAGAAAGTTGAATGCAGCCCTCGTAAATATATCATACCAAAGAAACGATGAATGATTAATAGAGAAAGCATATTTTGATATTCATTATCATCGAAGATAATAGTTTATGCATTCATCTTCAGAATTCGAAATTAAACAGAATTAAACTCTCAATGGAATAGAAGAATGTGAGCAATATTAATACTTGCAATATACAGCCTGGCGGTTACAAGCTCATTCAGGTGATATGAAAATATTTCACCAGTAGGGATATCTCCAAGGTTAGACAGTATTTTAATATTATTTTATTTCGGATCCAAATGGCAAGATTGACTTTGGTTGATTTCTTAGGCTGTCTTGAAAGTTGAAAAACAACTATTATTCTAAAACATACTTTTTGGAATAATAGACAATAGACTCATAACTTTACTATTTTTATAGCGAAGGACTTAATACTCAATATATTATGAATAAAATGAATACATTGACATAAAACTTATGCTACTTGTATTGTAAGCCTTATTCATTATGGATTGACAAATAAATTTTCCAACACTTATATTTTTGGTCTTGAAAAAGCTGTAATAAATTAGCCTTGTACTACTTTGCCTTCATCGGCAGAAGCACTTTGAGCGAACAGTATTCATCACCACATATTTCCTCGTTGAGACTCTTGTTCTTCAATAGTCAGTTCTATCACTAAAACATTTACGTTGTTCCTTAATGATCAGTTCAACAGGCAGATTTCTGGAAGGCAGAACATTCCTCTAAAATAAAATACTCTGCTTGGATTAGGGGCTTGGAAAAAAATTGTCTTCATGAATGTGATATAATATTTCATGAGCAATTCGTGCTTACCTCCATAAAAATGATCATCATCGGTAAAATGCAGGTAACAGACTCTCATAAATCTTGTTTGTTGGTTTTTATCGATTCTTCAACACTTTCAGGCCCGACTTGTTAAAGGAAGTTTCTTTCAACCTAACTCGAAATTTTTCTCCGGGCTGTGGAAATCTATGGGAAGGGACATTTGAGTTTGCTTTTCCTCAGTAGAAGCACTTGTAAAATCACACAAACGCCAAGGAAAATGCATAAACTTTCTCATTGTCTTCCTTAAATTGTCAATGATAGTCTCTGTACCTCGGGTTACTCGGATAGCCACCAGATGGAGTAGCGCTTATCTTCATTCGCCAATAGGGAAGAATCTCCGATCACCCAAATACCCGAATCTCCCTCGCACAAAAGGTAGCTTTAGAGACTTATCGTTATGTGAGATAATTTTCTGTGTCCAAGATACTCTTCGATATATTGGATACCTTTCCAGATACAAAATACAGTCCATTTTGAAAGGTAGCTAAAATACTGAACAATTTTCATCATGAAGCTGAAGGAACAATCTAAGATACAGCCACTTCTATACTTCAAAGTAACTAAGATACTTTTTCTTGATAGCTCTCTATAATTATTGAACAGGATCCCTATATAGTTGTAGAGGAAATCATAGCAGTCGCAGTGGACTACTTGGTCCGAGTTGCCAACCCACAAATTTCGTCCAAATTTACTATCTCTAGGGAAGGGGAATTTTAGAACCAATTCGACATAATAAGTTTCGCGTTATTTATAAATATTCGTAAACGGAACCTCGGCTCCTAAAAACAAGAAAATTCCTTCCAAATAAAGGTTTTTGTTTACATAATTACATAGGTTTCGCAAATCAACTTGGTTCTTTCGGTTACCGGTTGTCCGTTCCGTAGATATGAAATATTCGGTTGGTTCCCATGGAACATAGACGAGACAACAATCAACAATGAAAAAATTACTGTATTGTCTATGGATCATAAAATAAATATAGATTGTTCTGACTACCTCGGTAGACTAGAAGGTGGAAACATGTTCTAGGATGCTAAAGGTACCGGGTTCGAATCCCGGCGAGGTCATGGATGTTGTAAAGTGTCTAGGTGGTGGTGATTCAAAGAATCGTAAAACCAATGATATGTTCGATGTGTCGATGGTTCGAAATGGCCAAGCACAGTAAAAGATAGAAAAAAAATAGATTGTTCTATGCAATGGATATGTGACCATAGAACATTGACTGTCGTTCTGGTGACAGAAAAAAAAATATTTATTAATACTGCGAATCCCATCATGTCGAACTTGTTCTGAAATTCCCCTTCCTCAGTGATAGTAAATTTGGACGAGATTTTTGGGTTTGCAACTTGGACCCATGACGTAAAAAACATGGTGTGCTCATCTGCGACGTCAGCAAGATTAAAATAGGAGGAAGTTTATATTCTGTGCTTTGAATTTGCATGTTGTTTCATTCGTCATCATTTGTGGAATAGATCACAGAAAAGCACACCACATTTTAATTACATCGTGCTTGGATCCATGATGTAAGTAAAACATGGTGTGTTCATCTGCTCCTCTGTGATCGTATTTACCAATAATGACGTCACTTTTTTTTCATTCAAATTCAAAGCACAGAATATATATTTCTTTGTATTTCCATTCTTGCTGACGTCACTTTTTTATCAGAAGAGCACACCATGTATTTTTCATCATGCTTGGACCGAAATCCTTTATTAAATTAGAATTTCGCCACAATTTACTACGAGTCTAAAATCTCAGAATCGAACATCAATAAAAGTACATAGACTTCTTATGTCATCATTTCTGTGTATCCTTGACAGTTTGAAGGAAATCTCTTAGCATCATAATGAAACAATAAGAAATTATCGCGTAGAATTATACAATGGAAATACCATAACAATGAACTTGGCGTTCTTGCAGGAGTCAAGGCCGTCTAACGTACAAACGGAAGATACCAAAACGAAGAAGATCGAGAAACTCGTGAGTTCATCTGAGGCACCCAGATCGGTGCTGGCCACTCCGAACGAAACCACGAGAACCACGACCTATCCGATAAAATATGTGAGTATTTATTTGTTACGTGTGTCTGTACCACTGAATATAGATTAGTGAAAGAGATTAATGTTTCGTTGCAGGTAATTTAAGTCGGCGTAAGTTCGCGGGAGTAAGGTGCCGATATATTTAGCGAAATCCGTTTCCTTGTTAGATTTACAGCTAATTTCAGTATAACGTTATGAAATTTATGGTGTGGTGTAATATTATATATTTATACAGGGCGTCTCACGCTCGATGGATCAGAGATATCTGGATAATTGAACATTGAGGATTACTTAGAAAATTTTATTTGTGGGTTATGCTCAGAGCCGGTATAGTATACGAATAATGAAGTTAACTTCTACTTAAACAGTCGTTCTTGAACCTTACCGGTGCTGAATTCACAAGTTCACTGCTGGTTTTCAACATAGTATATTAAGTATCGAGATCGGTAAGTACATTTGGTAAACCCGCAGGATTTCCCGTCGCTAAGCTACAAGTAAGATATTCACATCATTGTAAGCAGTGTGAGTTCCTGAACAAAAAATATGAAGGCCAACATAGGCGGTCTCTCTTTGTTTGGAAGATATGAGTCCCCAAAGTTCCAAATTGATGCTTTTTCAGATCCTTTTTTCCGCCATAAAAATGATCTCTCACTTCTCGAATCTAGTTCATAAATCATCTTTGAACCTTCAACCCACGAATAGCGACCCTTTCTTTCAAAAATATTCATTATTTAAAGGAATAAAATTGAAAATATTAGACAACCACTTAACCTATATTTCTACGAACTACTTCTCGATGTTAAAGCGGAGCTTGGCAACAGCGCCTTTTCATCGTTGGCCAACGTATTATGACCGAAGAGTAGTTGCTGGCGGGAAATATGAAATGATGGACAGTCGAAGGATATGATTGTAAGGAAAATGCTTCTGTCTCTGAAAAAGAGGTGATTATTCTATCATCAAAACAAGGTCATTGAGAATATTTGTTTAAGGTTTCACTCTCAATATTTTCGTTTGAACTTTCTTTCTATCCCCTTGAAAATAGGGAGGTTGCTATCTACATCGTTTTTTGTTGTGTCTTCGAGATGGTCCCAGTTTAGAATGAGATTCAGGGTATTCCAATAAAATGGGTTATATAATAACCTCGATTTCATTGGATATCTAGGAAGGGCGCGACCTATCACATATGAAAAAAATGTACGTTGAAATATATATCAGGGTATATTCTCATTCAATTTCTATGTTTTTCAACCTTGTAGATTTCATTACAAACGAATTCTCCTATTGGAAGATTTAGAGTGTCGCAGTAAACAGTAAGAACTAAGAACATGTTTCATGATATTTCATTTTTCTCGCCAGCAATAATCTGTCATTCACGAATACGCACGATGGCACGATTCCGACCGATGAAATTCGCGCCATTGCCAAACTTCACTTTTAGACTGAGTCGAAATCAGAAGGAATAGAGGTTAAGTGGTTGTCCAGTAATTTTGTTGTTTTTTCATTAAATATTGATTATTCTTGGGAAAAAGTGTTGCTTATTGTTGGTTAAAGGTTCAGAGGTGGTTTGTGAACTATACAGATGAAGTGAGAGATCGTTTTTATGGTGGAAAAAGGGACCTGAAAAAGACTCATTTTGGAACTTTGGGGGCCCATATCTTCCAAATTAAGGGAGACCGCCTATGTTCGATTTCACAATTTTTATTCAGAAAAACACACTGCGTACAATGATGTGAACATCTTTTCAATATCTCGGCGACGGGAAATCTTGCGGGTTTACCGTCATTCGAGGTGACAATGATCAACTGAATTTGCTCATAATATAATTTGAAAAAAACCTAGAAAAGCACTGCTGTGAAGGCAGCAGCTTTTGCGTGCATGTTCAATGTAGATGACCGCTTCGACAACGCATTTGAACATGCGCGCAAAAGCTGCTGCCTTCACGACTGTGCTTTTCTAGTTTTTTCGATTAATTACTGGATTCCAATTCGATCTTATCTGTATTTTTTGAAATATTGGGAAAGAAAATTTTGAATGAGAACATCTACGGAATCATAGGGCGGATTTTACCCATTCACGAATTCGACCTCCGTAACTAAGCCCCAAACCTATTCTACAAATATCGAGTTTCCAAGTTGTTTCTTTCGTAAGTTATTGCGTTTACGGTCGGCCGTTAGAATATATCGGATTGAAATCCAGTAATTTATAGGGTGAATATTAAAGTTTTGGGTCCCCGCTGCTATTGAGTTGAAATTTGGTTCTTATTTCTAAATTTAGTCTCCTGAACACGAATCTGCAGTCAAACCTTGGCGGTCTACCTTATTTTCGGAAATATGGGCCCCCAAATTTCCAAACATGTCCATTTTCAGATCAGTTTTTTCACTATAAAAACAATCACAAACCACTGTTAGTTAGTCTATATATCATCAATGAACCTTTGCCTAACTATTCACTATGATTCTTGCCGAGAATATTCAGTTTGGCAAACGCGCGAGTAACAACTGGCGTTTGACGCATTTGAGTGTCATCGTTCGTTACTTGAAAGAGGGGTAGTCGAATTCGTAATATGAATTTCGTGTTCTGAGTTTATAAGGTACTCGATTATTTTAGGACACTGTCCCAAACTAAACTAACCTAACCTAACCAAGTACATAATATCTCCTAAATTAAGAATTTTTATTTATTATTAAACCACCTAAAAGAAAAATTTCAAATTATTGGGCTTATAAAATATCAATTTGAATTTCGCAATTTTTATCTGTCATATTGCGAAAACGAATTCGATTACTTCTCTTCGAAACAAATGGCATCCGTCTACGACGCATGACGCTTTGCGCCTTTGCCAAACTTCAGTTGTATGAGCGAAAGTAAGCAGATTGTGAGATTAAATGGCAATTCGCTAATTTCGTATTCATTCAAAAAATAATGAATATTCTCGTAAAAAATCGTAGTGAATAGTTAGGCAAAGGTTCATAGATGATAATATATGGACTAACAAATAGTGGTTTATGATTGTTTTACATAGTGGAAAAAGCGATTTGAAAATGGACATGTTTGGAACTTTCAGGGCCCATATCTTCGAAAATAAAGTGGACCACCAAGGTTTGACTGCTGATTCGTGCTCAGGGGACTAAATTTAGTAAGAAAAACCAAATTTCAACTCAATATCAGCGGGGACCCAGAACTTTAATGTTTACCATTTATCGATACATTGATAACGACTATGTAAATTATAGTATTGTTTGGTTTTAAGTGGACCGTATAATAATATTGGCTGATCCTTTTCCTGCAAATAGTAAATTGGTCTTACCTGTTAATAGGAGGAAGACTGGCTCGTTTTCTTTCGAACTCCCAGAGATAAGAAGGGTTAAATGAGGGAGAACATGGAAGGAAGTTCTTCGGATGTAATCTTTCTATGTAGCAGTGTACTCCAAGAAAACAGGCACTAGCGGAAAGTCTAATTGGCACTATCTATTCAGAGGAAAATACACTGCGCAAAAAAATTAACGCACATTATGGAAATCTCAAATTTATTCTACAACTGAAGAGGTTGAAGTCTCTCGAATGGAATGGCCAGCAAGAAGTCCAGATCTCAATCCGATTGAGCAGGTTTGGGACAACCTCAATAGAAGGCTGAGAAGTTCAGAAAATCATCCAGCTACTCTTAATGACTTAGGAACCCAACTCGGAGAAATCTGGGAAGGATTAGATCAGAACATTTTAAGATCACTCACTTTGAGTATGAACCGTCGTTGCCGAGCTGTAATTAACGCAAGGGGTGGAAATACCAAGTATTAAATCACTTATCAGCATTTCAGTATTTTGAAAATTGTTCATTTCTCTTCTTTCACATAAGATTCGGTGAAATCCTGAATTTTTCTTCCATTTAATGTGTCTTGTTTCGTTCAAAACCTTCCCGAGAGAACGTAAAAAATAAGTTATAAGGTCAATGTAGAGTTAACTTTCATTAAAATTGAGATTTTCAGAAAGTGAGTTAATTTTTTTGCGCAGTGTATATCTAATCTAGTATTCAGCGGAATTTCTGTCCATAGTATTGAGCAGAATTTCTATCTATTTTGAAGCGTTAAACACTCATCTAAAAGCGGAATATCTAAGCGTTGATCACTATTCAATAGTGAAAAGCAAAAGCGGAAAAACTACAGAAAAGTTTCGCGAAAAGCGAAACTGTAAAATTAGCAACTACGTCCATATATCTCCTAGACGGATATATGAATACTGATTTAACAAGAGCGCAACAATGAAACATACGAAGTTCCAATGCGGGTATCAACATGTGTTGTCTTCAAGTCAGGCATAAATATTAAATTAAACTGCTCCTCAACAGTTAGGGATATCGTATTCAATCGTTTTTAAAAGTAGGTAATCTTCGAGAAAATCGCTGTAAAATCATTTTAAACTCAATAACAACTTGAATCAATCCAATAAAAATCAGAATGAGACATTTCGTCAATCTGGTCGCCTTTTTTCTGAAGTTTGGTTCTTTGCATATGCTTCATGAATGTTCTTATTTTGAAATGAGGTCAGTTTTTCAACGGCTTCGATTTGAAACGAGTTTTCTGAGAATGCCAAGACGTAAATTAACGAACGCTGAGGCTAATAGAGCTATCGGAATGCTACATAGCGGCCTAACTCAGGTTGTTGTAGCGGAAAGGCTCCAAGTCAGCCAAAGTGTGATATCTCCACTTTGGAATAGATTCAGGGAGATAGGTTCCGTGTTGGAAAGACCAAGGCTTGGTGGGCGACGAAAAACAACACCTGCTCAGGATCGTTTCATCACCGTTTCGGCGAAAAGAAACCCTACATCTACATGTAGAATGCTACGGAATACTCTTCAAAATGCAGATGGGGTCTAAGTTTCCATCGAAACCATCAGACGACGTTTGAGAGAGGTGAATCTAGGTTCTAGACGTCCATTAAGAGGAGTTCCATTAGCACGTGACCAAAATCGTCAAAGACTGGAATGGGCAAGGCAACATATCAATTGGAACGATCAATGGCGTAGTGTCCTTTTCACTGGTGAATCCAGATATGGACGATTTTCAGATTCTCGAAGAATAAGGGTATGGACGATCCCACGCATACCCCGTAATCGTCGCTATGTCCAAGAAGTCCATCCATTCCGAGGGGGTAGTGTTATGGTATGTTTCAACGGGCGCACAGATCTACACATTTGTCCTGGGAATATGACCGCCTTACACTATAGGGAGCATGTCATTGCCAATGTTGTGCCCGATTTTCACGCTGCTATTGGTGAAACTTTTCAATTTCTAGACGATAACGCTAGACCGCACCGTGCAGCCATAGTTGAGAATGCGCGCGAGAAGCTTGGTATTCCACATTTACCAATACCTCCGCACTCACCAGATTTGAATTGCATAGAACATGCATGGGATATGCTCCAAAGAAGATTAGATAATCATCAACCTACCCCAGAATCCTTAAATGATCTGAGAGAGCTTCTGCCCCGTTTATGGAACCAAATTCCTCAAAAAATGTTCAACAATCTCGTGTGTAATATGCAGAAAAGATGTCAAGCTGTTATTGATGCCCGCGGAGGCCATACATTGTATTGATAGTCTTGAAATGCTTGAAATCTCTGGAAATAAAATTTCGTTATTTTAGTCGATTTTTCTTAACCACCCTGTATACGCTGCAGAACTACAGGCTAAAATTAATTTGCAACTTGAAATCATATTAATATGAATTTTCATCACAAAAATCTTATTTTAACTATATTTTTTTGGAATTTAAGTCAATATTAAGAAAATTGGCATAAACAAGTTTCTACAGCGAATTGTCTCAATTTACAGTTTTTAAAATTTTTATTTCCTTGAAATAAATTGAAAACAATATCGGTTCTAACGTTGTTCCTTGTGATATACCTTTTACTGTCATCCATCCTCTGTGCGAAACATAACTTCAATCAACTGTATACTGCGGTATTCAGTTTGGTTGAATGCCGATATTGTGGGACATGAGCCCTAGGGGATATCAAATTCAATGGAATTAATTTACACTCGAAGGGGTACAGTCGGAGCTTTTGATTGTATTGTTATGAGTTTTAACCTATAATCTTTCTAGAAGGGTAATATATTCCCCTAAAACTGCCCCTTTGCACGCGCCTGCAATTCATTATCTGTTATACAGAGTCCTAAAATGTTCCTGGAAATGCAAAAATAGTCAAATGGAACATGTACATTCTTGAATATACGCGAAGAAAATCGCAGTATCTGCAGGTTCGAAATACTCATTTTCAATGATTACTTATTTATTTTGTGTGGGGCAGCTATGAAATATCATGCAAAGAATTATGAAAATGCGATAAGTTGGACAATTCAAAAAGCTTTGCTGTCGCCAACAAACCCGCAAAAATTCAAAATATTCAACGAGCAGTTAAATATACATGGTGACCCATGGCGCTTCCAATTGCCCTTTCTCTAACAACCTAAGGAAAATTGACACTAAAATAACTCAAAAAATATTTATACGATAATGATGAACCTTGGTTACTAGATGGAAATTGCTGATTCACAATTTCTTACCAAATTTGGCAATGGATCATGTCATCAGAAAAAATATTCATGTTTTTTTTGCAGACTGTAGGAAAACGCGATAATCAGAACGTAAATATAAGATGACGATAAGCATGCGAACATTATTACATCCATAGCTCATACGAAAAAAAGTTTATACTCGATTGGAACCATTTTTACAATTTTAAGTAATCCCTTAATCTTGTAATTCAGGAAAAACCTGGTCGCAAAAGCAGATGACATTTCGCTTTTGCGTCGTTTATGAACTTTCGAGAATCGAGCTTTTTGTGCTTATTAAATATGCAATTATAATTGCCACTTTCATATTTCAATTCTTCCGTATAAGGTCGATACACGAGATGTGATTACAACGAGGAAGTGTTTAGGTAATCGTAGAAATGCATGCTATATTCATGCGGTGAATATGAGAAGATATTTTCGAGCAGCTCTTGGACATGAATGGGGTTATTCATACGAAAGCTGGAGCATCTACCCAAATTCTAGATTGCGTCAAGTTGGTGTCACCGATAAAATCCACGTTTTTGAGATCAGGATTAGAGTAGTGCTGCACGGTGCTCCACTATAGTTTAATACTCAATTATACCACTAATGAGATGAAAAGCATAAACGTGCTTATACTTTCATTTGCTTTCCTATTAAGTCATTAGACAAAACTGTGGGATATCAGTTGTATTTCATACTGTGGCCACCGACGCAGATGCCAGTAATCGACAAATCAGAACGCATGACACATTCAATGGCAATTCGGAAATTGTCATTTTGCTTATTGATAAAACATGAAATGTCAATTCATGCAGATAGTCACCTCGACGATCGGTCGTAATTTCATAAAGGCGTCACCTTCACTTGGAGGCTAATCATAAACACAATAATTTTCGAAAGAAACAACTCGAAAACTCGATATATGTAGAATAGATTTGGACCTAAATTAAGAACTCTGAATTCATGAATGGGTGAAATCCACCCAATTTAATTTAATTTCACAGATAATGCCCATTCAAAATGTTATTCACCCAATATTTCAAAAAGTACAGATAACATCCAATTGGAATCCAGAACTCGATTGAAAAATGACATCCTGAAGGTTCTTACAGAAATTCATCAGGAAAATATGACCACAAGATCGCATAATATTGAATATTTGGGAGAAAACAGATTAATTTTTTTTCTGAATTTGTTCTAATACCACGATCATCACGAAATTCTACACAAAAGTGATCATCAGCATTTCCAAACTATTTATCAAGTTTCATCATTATCAGATCAGTATCTTTTGAGCTATCCCGGAAAAACAACTATACCTAAAAACACGAAATTTGACATTTTTTTCTTTTATATCTCTGAAAATAATAACCATCTCGAATTTTGGACACTGCTATAGAATATGTTCAAGGTATGAGCAGATTTTTTTCCGAACACGATAAATGGTTTCCAAAACAACATTTAGCGGAAAAAAATTTTGAACATTTTTTTTTCATAATTAATTGACATTGAGATTACAACGAAATTTTCCGAAAGGTTTCGCGTCGTTATGCTCAAAATAACAGCCAAATTTTTATTCAATCATGATATTGGGACGAAACTTCAAGACGTCATTTCACAACCAAGTAGGTACTCACATCATAACTCGCTTGGATTGATATTTGGAATATTTCAAAAATAATATTTCACATATATGAACAGATAGTACCATTAACTGGACATTCCCCAATAAAATATTCGACCTTAAGTCTATGAGGAGGTTTTCTCAGAAATTATTACGAAGTTCGTACAAACGTAAGTTTTCAATATTTCCATCAGTTTATTCTCCACCATTTGAAGAAGAAAACAATGAATGAAAAAATTCAAGAAAGCAGTGACGTGAACTACACTTTACCGTGCGGGTTAAAACCGTTTACAAAAGCACTCATCAATGGTCATCAGGAAATCCACACAATTTACAATCCAATGATATAATTCAGCCTGATTGATATTTCAAAAACTTCGGCGAGATTAAAATCTGAGGTTTATTCGTTGTACCTGCATAAACTACACTAACCACACTAACTCCATTGATACTGTTCGGTGTGATTTGTTGTAAATTTGCACTCTGCTCGTTGCGGAAATTTTGGCAGTAAGTGTAGTCACAGATTATGCAAGCATGGCATAGAGTGAGGTTATGCTTCAATATAATTCATAATCATAGAAATCTGTTGTTGGTTGTGGTTCCTAGTTGAACGTGTTTTGTAGGTATGGTTATTTTTGGAAGAAATTAATTTTCATTATATCGTTATTAAATCTTTAGAAAAGTTTTACGACAGATCAACATCACCTCAAAATGGTAGCGAAAACGAAAGAAGCATAGAATTCTGTCATCTCAGATTTGTGTTAAATCATCTATCATATTTTTGTATTCTGTGAGAATCATAAAACAGATTGAACTACACTAAGTCCACTTATTCTGTTATCTGTGACTACACTCAGCTGAACTGAGAATTGGAAGTCAGTGTAGTTCGTGTAGTTTATGCAGGTACAACGAACAAACCTTTGTAATAGATGTATACGCGCCGTCGATTTTTGGACGACTCTGATTCAAAGTTCATGCAAAATATGAGATCTCATGACACATGAGTCAAGTTGAAATTTTTCATGATGGTGTATATAGGCCAGATGAGCATGTAATCGAGTGTTTTTCCTAGCTGGTACTACTTTCACGAAAAAGTTGCGAACCAATTTTGGATACAAAAATAATAATTTGATGCTGTAATTTTTTGTACAGTAAATGATCAATGAAGAATACCATTTTGGAGGAGGTATAATCGAAAAAAATTACCCCAAAGTTGCATTTTTTGGAAGACAACTATAACTGTTGGATTCAGGACCAAACAAAAACAATTCCAGTTGCCATGGAGTAGGAAAATCAAGAAAGCCGGAACCTTGTTAATTCATCTAGTATATGCTGAGTGATTTGCCAGATTAATTCTGTTTGGTCATGAATAAAAGACATATTTTTGTGAACATTGGGGTGACTTTGTTCGATGATACCTTAGCCAAAATGGTCTTCCCCACTGATTTATTCACTCAACGTAAATTAAATTATCGGATTTTCCTTGTTTTCCACAATTCTCCGCAGCTTCTTTGTAAGCGCAGTAACTGGTGTACCCAGGTAGGTCAGAAATGTACCGGATTACATACACTATGAGCGGAATTTGTCACTATAATTCTGTCGTCTGTGAGCGAGATAACTTTACAAAGGAAAATCTCAGAGACTCAAAGTATCCAGTGCAGGTTTTGAGCTTCAATACGAAAATCATGCATATTCAAAATGCACGAAGTATGAAGTTTGAAAGTCTGTCATCCTAATATTCACAAAATGTGGATATGCGACGACGAAGAGCTCTCATTCGAACATCAAATCCATTGCCAATAAAAAATCACCAAGTATTTAACACAACCCATAATCGAAACTTCAATTTTATGAATCAAAACCACTAACAGAGCCATAATACATAATGAAGAATAAATTAAAAACTATTTTCTTGAAAAATCCTGAAATCTTTCATTATTTCTGTCTTGTGACTCTTGTAATTACTAATGTTTCTATTTCGTTGAAGAATTTTTCATCCCAATATTTCCGGAACACCAGATATTTCCGAAATAACAGATACGATCCAGTTGAAATCGATTTAGGTAAAATATATTTTCTTTAGATCTTGAAATATAAATTTTCAATTACAACTTCCAAAAAAAGTTCCCAATTTTAAATGGTTTTCATGATACGATCAGTGCCACCATGTTTCATTATGATCGGATCAGTATTTTTTGAGCTATCCAGGAAATATCAACGACTTCGAGGAAAAAACGCTGGGTTTTCACAAGGGTTTATTATTTACTCAGTTAAATTACTAAATACCATTGATATCTTAAATAAAACTTATATATTATTCATTACTCATTGATTTTTCAAACCAAAATTTGCAGCGTTCTTCTTTATAAATCGAGGACCACTGCGGAAATCATCCGGGTGAAAATTTTTAGGTTGAGTTATGCAACAGTGATCAACGTTGGGAGTTTCATGAAAATTCGGTGTTGAGTTTTCGGGAAATATTGTTTTTACTCCTACCCCCATTTTTGGGCCCTTAGGGTACACTGATTTTACTGAAAAGCTTGAAGGATCAATCTGAACAGATTTTTTTTAATGGTTCATTCAAATCTACCTATTTCAAAATGTAAGGTGTGAAATTTTCAGAGGTTTTTTTTATTAGGTCGATCATTAAAAAACACGAAATTTCACATATTCTACAACTTACTATCAAGAATAAATCAGATCGCATATGTGGTCACAGTGTTCAAGGCGGCTGGACAGTCATAATTGCATCTGAACACGAATTGAGATTGATGCCTCGATCTTCATGGCGTTTTTTATGAGATTTCTGGAAAATATCTCCAAAAATTCAAATGATTATATTCGACACATTGAAATAATCAACCCATTCATTTTTAAACGCCACCTACCCTAAAAAGGTTTGAGTCACTAGCTCTTTTCGTTCACAACCCAGCCGAAGAGAATCGGATTTTTCATGAATGAGTTCAAGCTACTCATTTGAAACCATTTTCGTAAAATATTTTGAAAACAATAGACATATATGAAAACGCCGTTACTAGAACATGCACTGCAAAATGAATCACAAACTTCTGTATATACCCAACAAGATCTTTTTACCGAAGAAATGGAAAAGCCTAGTGAACGAAAAGAGTTTATTTTGGATTCGATTCTTTTCGGTCTCTTTTGGACTCGAAATATGTTGGCAGCGAATCACGGTATGAGATACTTTCCACCACATCTTTACTCTTCATTTAAATCTTTCGTGAAATGAAAGAAATTTTTGAAAATTCATTTATTCATTGATGAGCCGTCGTGTAATATGCGCACTCGTGGAAGTAATAGTTTGCTCCTATCTATATATCTACTTACATCTTCGCATCTCCCTCAACATTTCCAAATCTCCAAAAAGAATTCAAAGAAATTACGTCTCCTCCAAAACTTTGTCTTGATGGCCTTAATCGGTTCGTAATCGGTTCTAATCAGAGAAATTCAAATTTCAAATTATCTGTGAAGATAAATATTATATACTTTCTTTCATCGATGCCCAATAACAATATGTAGACACCAAATGCATCAGTGAGACGAATAGGTTTCGAGATGGCTAAATTTTTTCAAATATTCTTACATTTCTTTCCTGAATCGATCGTCATGAAATCTACTTTTTGAGTTATCCAGATGACTCTAATCTCGAAACTATACTATTACTCTAATCACAAACTCAGCTAATGTCTCAGATATTTCAAATTTCTTCGTTATATCTATCAGAATTTTATTCGCACAAAAATTTGGTTTGATGCCTACAAGTTCATTGCGTTGCAGTCAGTTGTCTTCGAGTAAGAAATGAAATATCTATGTTCGTCGGGGTATTATAATTTATAAATATCTAAAATAACAGTGAAATAATCGGAATCATCAAGAGATTCAAATTTGTAGGAGTTTTCTCTTGGTCCACCAGTGATTAATTGGAAACACGAAATCACAGATGTTTTCAGAAAAAAGTCCTGGTAATGAATCCGATTAGTATAATACCATCTTTGTCAAAAACATTCATTAATTATGAATAGCTAGGAAACCAATTCACATTGGTCAGAATAAAAAGCTCCGGTTCATAAGACCTAGAGCAAAATTGCACTGGCTAATATCAATAAATTCATAAAATTCGCTTCACTTCCCAGCATGCAACTGGAATATTATCATAATGTAAGCTGGACCAATTGTGACCCCCGTTTAATACGGCAACTTTTAAAAGAGAAAGTTGTTTCGATTCCTACAAACTAGATTTACTGTTCGCAAAGGTACGCTTGATTGGCAAAATGATAAATATAAGTATGAAATAACCAAATATCATTGCAGCAACCAGTTACAACTGTGACGACTTTTTATAGTTGACGGATTACCTATTGAGATAACTGAATTACTTTTTTCGCCACAAACCTTATAGGTTTGTTCCAACACCCAGTTCTGTTACTGTCTTGAACTCGTTCAGAACTGAATCAATTCACACGTCTTCGCTCATTCTAGTTCGGGACTAATTCTGAATAGATAGTTCGAAAGTGTTGGAAACGCATCATAATCATAATCATAATCGGCCTAGTGGGCAAGCATTTCGTGCAGTCGTTTATCGTTTTAACACCCATTTCAATGTTCGCCACTCAAAACCATCAAAAAAACGAAGAAATGTGCGCACCGAAGAGAATATTACTGCTGTAGCAGACGCCGAAATGCCGATGACGAGCGCTATCGAGCCAGGCTGACTGGTCTTTTTCGAAAATTAATCAATTGAATGTCGAAGACATTTAATTCCAACAAGTCGGCACAACTTGACCCCATATAGCATGCTTAGTCATGAATTCATTACAAAATCAATATGGTGACAACCTTATTTTTAAAAGTAGTGCCTGTAACTTTCATTGGTTTATGCCGACAAAATAGTAACTCTTAAAGCGCTGAAAGCAGAATATTGTAGCCAGCATGTATTGAAAATCGACAATGTAACTCGCATTCACGTCTAACATATTCCAGAAATCATATTAGAAAAATTCATGCCATGAAATCGTTCACCAGATAATGAAAGAATTAATTCCCACAATATATTTTTTTTCATTATTATTGAAAATCTGAATCTCTTGAAAAACTTGATTATTAGGTGCTAATTCAAAAGTGGACATTGCCGACCTATGAAATATTGCAGTTTGCATTAGTCAAATATCATTTTGAGGTTATCCCCTCTTTTCATTTTTCAGTCAATAGATTTTTTGTATTTTGTTCATACTTCTATTTATTTCGATTTTGTTGATTCTCTGGTCCAGTCTTAGGGTTGTTGAATACACCACACTTCTTAAAAATTCAATAGATACCATGTCCAATGAAAATTTATTATACGTTTGGTAACGTTAATAATTAAGAGGAGCCACCACTGATATTCCTCAAAATATAATAAATAGCGAAATCTCACGGAACACGTTCACTAATTTTCGCAGGGGGCACATGTAACTCCCGAAGAGGGGGCGCTATAAACCAATAAGAATTTGAATAGGAAACAAGGGCGTATGATACCTCATATTGAAGGGAAATATCTGCCTGATATTTGCATTCTATTCAATTTAGGAGACAGCAGGTTAATACCGCGCAGCGACGCAATGCTCTGCATTTATATAAACAGACGTGAAAGCAGGATGAGTGATCACGCCAGGTAAGCCGTATGTGATTTTTTATAAGTAGCAACTCCACTACAGATATAGAGATCTCCTCAAGCAAATATGTAACTAAGCAAACATCCAAATAACTATAGCAGTGAGTCTAGCTACTGAAAAAATGAAAAGGGTACTCAAGGAGGGAGACCATATCCCAAAAACTATTCAACCTTGCACTGGAAGATGTATAAAAGTTAAATTGGACGAAATTGGGTATAAAAATCTACAGAAAACATCTCAACATCTCAATTTGCGGACGACATGATATTCATAATCGACACGGTGGAAGAATTTCAGAAAATGTTGGGACAGTTGAAGGTGGAGTCAGAGAAGGTCGTCTTGAACTAAAGCAAAACCAACACAGAACAGAATATCAAAATAAATCAAAATAAAAAAAGAAAAGGTCATCGAATATGTTTATCTGGGGCATACAGTAACACTGGGCAAACAGAACCAAACCGCAAAAATCACGAGAAGAATCCGTATATCTAGGACCGCAATGCGAAAACTTAAAAATGTTTTGAGAAACCCAGACATTCCTACAAAACTAAAGAGAATATTCAACACCTGTATAATCCCAATTCTCTCCTACAGAGTGGAAACGATGACACTCACTGTCCAGTCGGCAAACCGAATGAGATTGACTCAAAGATCTAGAGGAAGGGCTATGCTAGGAAACTCACTGAGAGACCATATTCGAAATGAAGAGATCAGAAGAAGAACAAAGGTAGAAGACGCAATAGGTAAGATCACGGAAATGAAATGGGCCTGGGTGGGACATGTGGCTCAGCGAGATGGCAACCGATGGACTAAAAGAATTGTACAATGGAGACCGTGAGAACATAAACGAAGTGTAGGATGACTACCAAAACGTATAAGGTTCCGAGCATATGGCAACATTAATACAACACATGACACCTAGTTATCTTTTTAATATGTAGTACCTAGGCTGGCTAATAGATGGCAATCCTCCTGAGGCTCCAGCAGTATTCTTGTCGATATTGAAAGCAAAAACCATTTACTTTTTGTAGCACGTTGTTATGGATACTAGATTAGTAACTAAGTCCATCCATAATAACATAACCAAAGATAGCCAAAATGGTCGTCACGGTGAGAAGACCTACATTTCCTCGCATTCCAGTTTGGAACCCTCAAATGATATAAATTCATAAAATATTGAAATTTAAATAACGAGGAAGATATAATAAATGTGTGTTCATCTTTTCGTGTGAAAGAATTGAGTACTGATTTTTGTGGTAATTGATATGTTATACCATGTGCAATGATGTAGATTAGTATCTGGGGAATGGATTTTCCAAGACGCCTTTAGTTCCTCGGGAAAACAAGAATACCAAACCATAAACGACGAAGGAAACTACTGACATTAGGTACCATCACCACAGCCTTTCTGAGCTGAGCCCATATTACCTTCCTCCTAGTTTAGATGGGCTGCTAGCTGGTAGGACGTTTTTAACTAGATCAAATGAATGAAAGAATAACGGAAGATAATCTTTGAACATATCATAACCTACAGTTACAAGTTTATTCACAGATATGTTTCTTCGTTATCTATGTTGTAAATAAGCAGATATTATTATATCAAGGAATCCTAATAGCAGTTGGCTTGTGACTTGTGTCCTAATACTAGGGCACAATTTACTTTATTCGGTTGGTGCTTTGGGACGACAAGAAATGTGAAATTACGATATTGTCAACGGTACTTCACGAAGTGATATTTCACACAGTATTATGGCTAATTTATGCATCATTCATTTTCCTTATTCAGCTTAAACTTGTTATTAGTATTTGTATACATACGTTAGAATCTCTTTGTAATCTGCTACAACTATATGGTTATGTTATTTGTATCGTAGTCTTGAACTCGAAACGATGGAGGTTGGAAAAAGGTAATGAAACTAAAAGTAAGATAGATACCTTTTCCAACCATTGCTTCATATCAGCAACTTCATGAAATAATAACTACTCCATTTTGTCATAACCTCTGAACTGTTTTAAACGCTGCCGGCGTGATCTCTCGTGACGACTTGAAATATGTCGAATTATTAAATATAGGAATTGGTCTAATGAAGAAGAAAAAGCTCCAGTTATAATAAATTAACATAATCACAAGGACGAATATCTGTCGATAAATCAACAAACATTCCCCCTTGATCAGAACTAATCATCCAATCAACCAAAACATCTACACCGAAGAAGTGGATCCAAGGAGAATGACTACAGCTGTTTCACAGTTATTACTGATTGACAGGTCAACTTACCTTGGATAAAACCGGTGTAGATGTTTGGATGATTAGCTCTGATCAGATTCATCCTTGTGATTATGTTAATTATAAAAGATATTGGTTACCACGAATTTGTATATTTGTAATACCCAACTCGAAATTAAATTGTGTTTCGTAAAAAAGAAATATATCGCAACGAAAAAAGAATATATCGACACACAATATTTTTTGTTTAATCGGTAAATTCAGTTCTACACATTAGGTATATCATAATGAAAGTTTCGTTGGTATCCTTCTTATTTTGTGATACCAGAAAATAAGCGAGGTAAGTTTCAATATTGAACAAATTTAAAGTTTGTTGGGGCATATATGATAATGCTTCATTGAATGCTTTTGTCTCAGTTTGTTTTTTAAATTTATTCTAATGACAATTAAGATTATGTTAAAAAATTAGAGCTAGTATTTGGTGAGCGGTGTTGCTCCATGTTTCAATGATATAATGTATCTAGGTGTCAAATTTTTTAGATTTTTTTGTTCAAAAATTCATATTGTAATTAATTCAGTTCCTTATATCATAGTAACTTTGAAGTTACTTTTTAGCAGTTTCTGATCATACCCTCAAACAACTTGCGCGGTATTGCCCCACGGATGGAGGTTGTACTGTGGAATTCACTTTCATATGAATTTAACTTTTTCCAAGAGCTCTAGCATTGTATTTTGATGCTCTATATACCATAATGTACTAAAGACATGAGAGGGAATTTCCCAAGTAACCAACGATTTATAATGAAAAACTGGAATTTTCCTATTCAAGGAAATATTCATTCAAATTAAATGTTCAAATTGAGCACCATTCGATTCCATACAATGAAACAAACGTGATTCGAACTTTCAACGAACATTTTGAAAGACTTGCGATCGTAAGTGGGTGAATTCTTACTGTATTATTCGTCGAAAATCTTCTAAAATGTTCATGACATCTTCAAACCGCGTTTATAAGTAGCAACTCCACTACAGATATAGAGATCTCCTCAAGCAAATATGTAACTAAGCAAACATCCAAATAACTATAGCAGTGAGTCTAGCTACTGAAAAAATGAAAAGGGTACTCAAGGAGGTAGACCATATCCCAAAAACTAATCAACCTTGCACTGGAAGATGTATAAAAGTTAAATTGGACGAAATTGGGTATAAAAATCGACAGGAAACATCTCAACATCTCAATTTGCGGACGATATGATATTCATAAGCGACACGGTGGAAGAATTTCAGAAAATGTTGGGACAGTTGAAGGTGGAGTCAGAGAAGGTCGTCTTGAACTAAAGCAAAACCAACACAGAACAGAATATCAAAATAAATCAAAATAAAAAAAGAAAAGGTCATCGAATATGTTTATCTGGGGCATACAGTAACACTGGGCAAACAGAACCAAACAGCAAAAATCACGAGAAGAATCCGTATATCTAGGACCGCAATGCGAAAACTTAAAAATGTTTTAAGAAACCCAGACATTCCTACAAAACTAAAGAGAGTATTCAACACCTGTATAATCCCACTTCTCTCCTACAGAGTGGAAACGATGACACTCACTGTCCAGTCGGCAAACCGAATGAGATTGACTCAAAGATCTAGAGGAAGGGCTATGCTAGGAAACTCACTGAGAGACCATATTCGAAATGAAGAGATCAGAAGAAGAACAAAGGTAGAAGACGCAATAGGTAAGATCACGGAAATGAAATGGGCCTGGGTGGGACATGTGGCTCAGCGAGATGGCAACCGATGGACTAAAAGAATTGTACAATGGAGACCGTGAGAACATAAACGAAGTGTAGCATGACTACCAAAACGTATAAGGCTCCGAGCATATAGCAACATTAATACAACACATGACACCTAGTTATCTTTTTAATATGTAGTACCTAGGCTGGCTAATAGATGGCAATCCTCCTGAGGCTCAAGCAGTATTCTTATCGAGATTGAAAGCAAAAACCATTTACTTTTTGTAGCACGTTGTATATGGATACTAGATTAGTAACTAAGTCCATCCATAATAGCATAACCAAAGATAGCCAAAATGGTCGTCACGGTGAGAAGACCTACATTTCCTCGCGTTCCAGTTTGGAACCCTAAAATGATATAAATTTATAAAATATTGAAATTTAAATAACGAGGAAGATATAATAAATGTGTGTTCATCTTTTCGTGTGAAAGAATTGAGTACTGATTTTTGTGGTAATTGATGTGTTATACCATGTGCAACGATGAATATTAGTATCTTGGGGATTGGATTTTCCAAGACTCCTGTAGTACCTCGGGACCATAAGAATACCAAACCATAAACGACGAAGAAAACTACTGACATTAGGTACCATCACCACAGCCTTTCTGAGCTGAGCCCATATTACCTTCGTCCTAGTTTAGATGGGCTGCTAGCTGGAAGGACGTTTTTAACTAGATCAAATGAATGAAAGAATAACGAAAGATAATCTTTGAACATATCATAACCTACAGTTACAAGTTTATTCACAGATATGTTTCTTCGTTATCTATGTTGTAAATAAGCAGATTTTATTATATCAAGGAATCCTAATAGCAGTTGGCTTGTGACTTGTGTCCTAATACTGGGGTACAATTTACTTTATTCGGTTGGTGCTTTGGGACGACAAGAAATGTGAAATTACGATATTGTCAACGGTACTTCACGAAGTGATATTTTACACAGTATTATGGCTAATTTATGCATCATTCATTTTCCTTATTCAGCTTAAACTTGTTGTCATTAGTATTTGTATACATACGTTAGAATCTCTTTGTAATCTACTACAACTATATGGTTATGTTATATGTATCGTGGTCTTGAACTCGAAACGATGGAGGAGGGGAAAAGGTAATGAAACTAAAAGTAAGATAACTTTTCCAACCATTGCTTCTTATCAGCAACTTCATGAAATAATAACTACTCCATTTTGTCATAAGCTCTGAACTGTTCTAAGCGCTGCCGGCGTGACCTCTCGTGACGACTTGAAATATGTCGAATTATTAAATATAGGAATTGGTCTAATGAAGAAGAAAAAGCTCCAGTTATAATAAATTAACATAATCACAAGGACGAATATCTGTCGATAAATCAACAAACATTCCCCCTTGATCAGAACTAATCATCCAATCAACCAAAACATCTACACCGAAGAAGTGGATCCAAGGAGAATGACTACAGCTGTTTCACAGTTATTACTGATTGACAGGTCAACTTACCTTGGATAAAACCGGTGTAGATGTTTGGATGATTAGCTCTGATCAGATTCATCCTTGTGATTATGTTAATTATAAAAGATATTGGTTACCACGAATTTGTATATTTGTAATACCCAACTCGAAATTAAATTGTGTTTCGTAAAAAAGAAATATATCGCAACGAAAAAAGAATATATCGACACACAATATTTTTTGTTTAATCGGTAAATTCAGTTCTACACATTAGGTATATCATAATGAAAGTTTCGTTGGTATCCTTCTTATTTTGTGATACCAGAAAATAAGCGAGGTAAGTTTCAATATTGAACAAATTTAAAGTTTGTTGGGGCATATATGATAATGCTTCATTGAATGCTTTTGTCTCAGTTTGTTTTTTAAATTTATTCTAATGACAATTAAGATTATGTTAAAAAATTAGAGCTAGTATTTGGTGAGCGGTGTTGCTCCATGTTTCAATGATATAATGTATCTAGGTGTCAAATTTTTTAGATTTTTTTGTTCAAAAATTCATATTGTAATTAATTCAGTTCCTTATATCATAGTAACTTTGAAGTTACTTTTTAGCAGTTTCTGATCATACCCTCAAACAACTTGCGCGGTATTGCCCCACGGATGGAGGTTGTACTGTGGAATGCACTTTCATATGAATTTAACTTTTTCCAAGAGCTCTAGCATTGTATTTTGATGCTCTATATACCATAATGTACTAAAGACATGAGAGGGAATTTCCCAAGTAACCAACGATTTATAATGAAAAACTGGAATTTTCCTATTCAAGGAAATATTCATTCAAATTAAATGTTCAAATTGAGCACCATTCGATTCCATACAATGAAACAAACGTGATTCGAACTTTCAACGAACATTTTGAAAGACTTGCGATCGTAAGTGGGTGAATTCTTACTGTATTATTCGTCGAAAATCTTCTAAAATGTTCATGACATCTTCAAACCGCGTTTGTATTATTGTATCGAATCGAGTGGAGCTCCCTTTAAACATCTAATTTGTTTCCTTAAGTACAGAAAATACACTCAAAATATAGCAAACAGTTATCCTAACTCGCACAGGCTTTAAGCTTTTGAGAAGTTTCCTTGAAGGCTAGGATAATCGAAAAAACACAAATACAAATTCAAAAAAATACAAAAATTATATTATACGTTGTCGCTAAATACATTTTCATTTCAGGGCGAAGATTTAGAAAATGAAGTACATCCCAAGACATCAACGACTTCAAGAACAATTAGGCCAACGAAGAAACGAGTATCGCTCAGCTTAAAAAGCCTCGAAACAAAAAATAATAAAAGAGCTACTACGCCAGCGAGAAAAACAGTGTCCAGGTCCACTTTAGCGCCTTCAAAGGAACCAAAGGAACACAAATTCCATTCAAAATTCAATTCAGTCACGAAGAACAATGCTGTCCCTACGCCAAAGCCTTTCAACAGTACTGCAGCCAAAGGTTTATCTTTCAATCGGAAAAACAAGGACAGTGAGAAGTATTCGATCAACAAAACGAGAAATGCTATAGAAATTGGAAATAATCGTGGTCAGGTATTGATAATATTTGATTTTGTTATTCAGTAAAAATTGGTGGAAATATACTCGATTATTTGTTGTGGATCAAGAACATCCAAGGAGATTTCAAAACGAAAACGTTTACATCAAGCGGCAATGATATGATGGATAAAAAAAGTATTCTGAGAAATGTGAATAATGATATTTTATCATTCAAATTCTTCGGTAGCAATGCAGTTGTTCAGCGGATGCTAACCTGCTATTAATTATTATACAGTGCGCGTCAAAATTATGGATCAATTTATTTTTTCAGAAGAAAAATATTTGGCAACAAAATCCTGAAACAATTTTTGTTTCACTTTTACCAAAAATATATGCATTTTTGAAGGATTTTTGTTGCACTCCCTATCAACCCTCTAAATCTTTCGAATAGGAAAAGTAGGCCATGTGGTACTTTTTTGGCAAGGTCTTTGTATCTTATTCACAGGCGTGCAGAAATTTTCAAGAAAATAATTTTTTTTTTGAAAAATTACTTAGTTCAAAGACGTTTTCAGTATGTGCACTTTGTCATGATTCATTTACTTTGAGACGATGGTGCCTGATGAAATTTGTCACCGAATGAAAGTCGACCATTACAGTTTTGTTGATGCACAACTTTCAACCCCTTTCAACCACCTCACGTGAAATTTTTTTATCCATTAAAGGGTTCTTATGGGTTGAAAGTTGTGCATAAACAAAACTGTAATGGTCGACTTTCATTCGGTGACAAATTTCATCAGATACCATCGTCTCAAAGTAAATGAGCCATGACAAAGTGCACATACTGAAAACATCCTTGAAGTAACTAATTTTTCAAAAAAAAAAAATTTCTTGAAAGTTTCTGCACGCATGTGAAAAACAAATGACCTTGTCAAAAAAGCTCTTAAAGATTGGAAATTCAGGAAATATGTTGTTCTAATTAATTCTCGAAAACAACATGTAGTAGTATGCGGAATGTATCGGCCAAAAAATTACTTAAAATTCCACATAGTGTGAAGACTCGTTGATCTGGTACAGTATCCATTAGTAGTTTTATCCAGAATTATACATTTTTAAACCTAGTTACTGAGTTTCATTTTGAGTGGATTAATATTTTTTGATTTATGCAGGAATAACGATACCGAGGACAAAATCACGAAATTTAACATTTTTGCATCAGCATTTTTTAACGAGCCATCAAGTTTCCTCATCATTGGATCAGTATTTCTGGAGTTTTTCTGGAAATAGAAACGATAGGTACCGATGGAAAATTAAGAGTTGACATATTTTTCCAATATCTCCGAAAGCTAAATTCAGATCGAACTGTCATTTTGTCGAAATCTAATGGATAGTATATAAAAAAACTTCCAGATAAATTTTGCGAGTAGATGTGCGTTGGTATATGCTACAAGTAACTACCATGTTTCAATCAGATTTCTGAAACATTCTGATATATTGGGAAAGTTAACTCTTAATCCTGAATTGCTATAACTCCGAAACCTTTTGGCTGAGTTGGCACATGATTGCGCGATCTACACTGAAAGTTTCAAGTCGCCAACTCGTTCTGTTCGATGGTTGCCGAGTCCTCGGCCAGCTGGCCGGACAGAACCAATTTTGTAACCGGATTCATCATCAGTGAGTCCAACCTTGTAGTTTGGAAACATATTCGGCTCAGAATTCGAAAACAAAACGATAGGACGCCGTTTTCCATCACATGCGTGTAAAAAACGATTCTGTTACTGAACTACCAAAACAGGTTTCATTTTGAAAGATATTGGCTTTATAATCTAGCCGAAATGTCTATTATTTTCGAATTTCTTGCCAGAATGGTCTCAAATGACTAGGATTAATTCACTGATGAAGAATCCAATGTCAAATAATGAAGAAAATGAAGAGATTCATCAAATTTAAAGAAATTCATTATTATTATCTTCTTTCCAGTATACATCCGCACCACTGCATAAAAGCAGTCGATATAGCTCCAAATATAGATCTAGTGGTTCATCAAGATCAGTAACAAGAGCCTCAACAGCTCCACCAGCTTATATTCCAACAATTCCTTCCGTACGGTCGTATAGCTCGACGGTAAGCAATTTCATATTTTAATAATGGCAAGTTTCTTTCCACTACAATACATGGTGTTTCACCATATACTGGTCAAACATATATGGCCGTATAGATGACATTGGGAATGTCAGTTTTGCCTTATGACATATACCCCGTTTTCGAAACATAAGCCAGATACAAGGTGTTTAATGTCAATATTGAGCAATATTCTGATGATAACTGTGTTGAGTTATTCGTAACCTTTGGAATAACGATTTTTGGTCACATCTAAGTATTTTTGGTGGTCATTTCAATTGTTGTGTACAATTCTGGAAGAAATATTTCAAAATGGCGGGAAACCTACAAAGATGGAATATTTTGTTTTCGATTGCCAAATTGGATAGCATTATTTCAATGTACTCAATGTTCTAAGATTTACCGTGAAAAAATTTTTCCAAAATTCAAACTCAACTTTTTTTACATGTCCACCGTGAAAAAAAGTTCACCCAAAATTGTTGAAATCTTTCGAGGTTGAACATACCTTCATTCTGAACACTGGTGTGAAAACAGAATGAAAAAATATCCATTGCTTTTCATTTTATAGCCTTCCAAAGATTTCGCTCGAGTACCTACTCAAATAATTTTATTAAAGGAACTGGTGACCCTATGGAGGCCGAAATTGTGCTGATGGGCCCCCAGAATGACCTGGATAGAAATATGAATTCATATAAAAAAATTTTTTTCAAAAAAACTTTGATGGATTCGAACTCGGTCTACTTACGGTCAATAGGGTCGCGTATAAATTGGATTTATTTTGATTATAATGACTTCCGTTACCAGGCAACGGTAGTTCATCGAGTTTGACCCTATTCTCCGAATGCGGAGAGAGTTCGATTCCCACCAAAGTTTTTTAGAAAATAATTTTTTTCTTGATGAATTCTTATTTCTATACAGGTCACTCTGGAGGCCTATTAGCATAATTTTCGCATCCGCAGGGCCACCTACTTCTTAAATAAAAATTATTTGAGCACTCCGAGCGAAGTCTTTGGAAAGGTATAAAATGAAAACCATTGGATATTTTTTCATTCGTTTTTCAGACCAGTGTTCAGAATAAAGGTAAGTTCATTCGAAAGATTTCAACAACTTCGTATGAAGTTTTTTCACTATAGACATGTTAAAAAAAGTTGAGTTTGAATTTTGGAAAAATTTTTTGACGTGAAATTTAGGAGAATTGAGAACATTGAAATAATGCTATCCAATTTGGCAATCGAAAACAAAAAATTCTAACTTTGTAGGTTTTCCGCTATTTTGAAATATTTATTCCAGAATTCTACTCAACAATTGAATTGACCACCAAAAAATACTAAGATGTGACCAAAAACCTTCATTTCAAAGGTCCCATATAAATCACCAGTTATCAGGATATTGCTTAAAGTTGACATTAAACACCCTGGATCTCGCTTATGCTTCGAAAATGGGGTATAGGTCATAAGGGAAAAATGACTTTCCCAATGTCATTTATACGGCTATATATGTTTGACCAGTTTATGGTGAAACACCTTGTATATTATTATTATTCTTGAATATTTAGTTGCACTAAAAGCATTCCAACTTTTATATAAATATGTTACAAATATTCTTATTCGAGAATATTGAAGCATGAATAATATGTCTATATTTCTACCACTCAGATATTTTCTCATCTTATAATCGACATATAATGAAATGGTACATCTTGTGGAGGGACTTACAAGTTGTTAAGTTTTGATAAGCATGCCTTTCGAAAACTCGATAATAATTAAATTACCTTCGAACATTAATTTGGAGCTATTTTCAAATTTTCTTCGAAGGTTAGGTAAAGGTCTTACCAACTAACTTCACTTTGTTTTTGCTTAAGGAATATGCAGGGCTATAGAAGAGGTTTTCACATGCTTTTAAGGGAGACTTCTGCACTACTACATCAGCTACATCTTCAACGTCATCCATTACTTATTTCTTAGTATACATATGCACAAATTGGTTAAGGTTCTTTTTAGGCAGTAAGTACCATAATAACTTTTCATTATCTACTGGTTTCATTATCTCTCCTTAGGTTTTATAGTTCTTCTCTATCTTAATCATTCTTATTGTATACAGTGGGCGAGTCTTCAATTTGTACATGAATTTTAACCATAGATTCCTTCTATCGAATCAAATACTTTTCTCAATTCACCCTTTTCCAGGTTCGGCTCTGGTAAAAAGTTCTAGGCATATAAATATTTCCCAATGTGCTAATGCACTCCTGCACTTTGTTTGCAAGTTCAACAACGATATCTCTCACGGTCATTTGTATCGCAGAATTCCAAATCCATTGCTTGAAATCCAAATAACAAAAATGATTGAGAAAATCCATTTATTCACTTGATTATTATGATTTGGTACTTCTTGCGTTACTTTTGTGAAGAAACTATTTCACTACACTAGACCATTGAAACACTAATCTTTCACTTTATATTCGTGCAATATCCAGTTCTTTCCACCATGATGTATATACAAATCCATTTATGCCCATTCTTATATTAAAAATTACATAATTATCATAATTGTCATCAAATTTATATGAATTATATGAAATCTCGCAACTAACAGAAAAGCATCAATCGAACTCTGGAATTATATGGAGTCTGGTATATAGATAGACATGGACTATGTCTGTGGTCTGGTCACGTGTGGAATAGATAAATATTTCTGTGTATCTATGTTGCGGGTGAACGTGGGCGCAGTTTAATTCACGACATTTTCTAGATTTCATAACATTCAACGTTAAATTTGGCGAAAGCGGTTCGTTTGAGAAATGATAAGGAACAATTAAGTATTCTTAAATGATTGAGGATTCTTATTATTACTCTAGATAAACTTCATTTTCATTCTTCATGCTAATTTCTTATAGTTTCATAAATCTGGGAGTCTATAACCAGATTTGAAGTGAAATGAAACTTATAACTGTAAAATACGTGTCATAGTTATAGAAAACTTCACACCAAAATTCATTCCATTCAGAGGAACCATTTCAAAGCTACAAAAGAAGGACTAATTTTTTTGGAAATTTCAACAGGCTGTATCTTTTTACCGGGCCCGAATCTGGAAAGGTGATTGAAAAAGTTTTCTATTTGATGAGAGGAATCTGGGGTTGAAACTACTGTACAACTTAAAACTCACCCTGCATAGATTGGTTTCCGGCTACTTTAGTTTCATCTAACTCATAAAATGACAACTGATGGATAAACTAGTTAGTAGTTTGAAACAGAATAATCATTCGGGGTAGTATCCATTTCCTCTGACTGTACCGAAATGGCACTGATGAAAAACTGATTTTGAAAAAGTAATAGGGGAACTTTGGCTGTTTTATACACCTGAAAATAATTATTCTATTTTATCACTAAAATTTTATTGTACGATATGTTATTAGATGATTTGACTGAATGCCACAATTACAATTTTCGCAATTCGAAAATTCGTCACTTAAGTTTCACGCATAGCATGAATCAGTAAAGGATGACATTTCCAGAATGATTCTGGCAAAAATTTCATCATTTGGCTATTTGACAATATTCAACTTGCAAAATAGCAAGAAGATTTATTAATTTTGAATGAATCAATTACCCATTAGTTATAGCTTGAATATTAAATATTGACAAAATGTTTTTCATCAACATCAAACTTGCATGTACATCATCATTTTCTTCTCGGAATCAGGTCTCATATTTCTGGTGAAAATACAAGAGTACTTTTCAAATACTTATGGAGTTCTCAATATAGAATGAGTGAATAAAGGCAACCAGTAAAAAATAACACTGAGTCATGAATATTCAACATAAGGACTAATAAATGTATAAGTAAAAAGGTGTACCATTTTATTTTTGTATGGAGATTTTTAATTTTGTAATAAAATTTCTAAACATCACATTTCTTTACTTGAATTTCCAGAACACATTATCCTGAATTTTCATTTCTTCCTTTTCCACTCTTACATTTCCATCACAGTTTAATACAAAGACATACACAATCTACAACAGGACGTACTAACCCATAAATGTTCCTGACAAATTTTAGGTAAAACCAAAAGAAGATCCCGAACTAGGATTAGAATACATAACGTTTGACATTCCAAATCGAAGCATTTCGTCTGCTAATTTGATAAAAGGAGATTATCAAGCTTCCGAAGATGCTAATTCGAACTCTCTGGTAAATACATAAAATTTACTCGAATCATCTCCATATCGAGAACCATTTCAAAAAACATAAAGTCTCCAGCATTTTTCATTCTTAGTTTTGATGGCAATTCTCAAATTCCTGGCAGAAATGTCTCAAATAATTTCACTGATGAATATTTTATCCTTTCAAAAAACGAAGGAATTGTATGAGAATCATCCCATTTTATAATTTTGCAGCTGTTATTTCGAGAAATTGTCATCAAAATTATCAAATAGAACGATTTTTAATTCCATTATTCATCACCCAAAGGACTCCAAAGAAAAGATGCAAACTACGGAGAAACCTGTATCCATCATCGAGAGAATTATAAACTCAATCACAGGAATAAACATCACAACTGAGCCAACAAATATCAATTTCGTTGCACCATCCACTCCTGAACCGACGAAAAGCTCCGCTATTTTGAGTCTAGCACCAAAAAAAGCATCTGAGAAATCTCCAAGACCTGACGACTCGACACAACAAAAACTCAAATCGAATAAGCGAGACGCTGCTACGAGTGAAAAACCAACGACAATTATACAGAGAATCTTAGATTCGCTATCAGCCATTCAGGCTGCAACAACTACTGAAACTACCACAGTCGTAACGACAGACACTCCGAAGCAAGTAGGTACAAATTTTAACACCTTGAGCGTTACAACCACCACACCTAGCCAATTAGATTTAGAAACTGCATCTTTTTCTTCTACACTGGCACCTAGCACCACAATCAATCCACTAGTGGTACTCGATTCCATTTCGGACGAGCAAGTGTTACAGAAGAGAACGATCGGCAAACTATTGGACATTTTACATTCTTTAACGACCCAACAACCTGACTCTACCAAGCTCCCCGAAACAACTAAATTGGTTTATGTTACTCCAAAACTATCTAATTATGTATATGCAACACCTTCTCTGACTTCTTCAGGTACTTTGAAACCTTTAACTAGCAATACCATCACATATGAAAAACCTTTAACTTCTACTCAGTCTCCTACTGAACTATTCACATCTTCTGTTCTTAATACTGATTCTTCTTCTGGTGAAAATATGATGGGAACTACAACTACTGATAGACCAACAACAACAACCGATGCTCCCTTATCTATATCTTTAGGGTTATCTACGACTCCACAGTTCATAGAGGACAACGTACTTTTTTCTACAACACCAAGAGGTGCATTCCCTATAATAATGAATATCAAGAGTCTTCTTGCCCTCAATGGCATCTCAACTACAACTAACCCAACGGTCACTACAACATCACCAGGACAACCTTCAGCGACCTCTTTGTTCACCCCCTCAGCTACTAAAACGGTTAAACCATCTGCAACCCCACTTTCTCTAACTTCTGCCACACCAAATGAACCCCAGTCAATAACCACTATCTCAACCCCAATCATGACTTCATCTACTGAAGAACAATCCAGTACTCCCACTACAACTTCTAGTTCTAACTCACCAACTGAATCTTCAAATACAAGCACAAACGACTTTTCAATAAATTCGGAAGAACCAACAAGTTCTCTAACAACTTCTTCGATCACATCTTATTCTACAGCAGCAACCGATTCATCTACAATGCCGGCAAGTACAGTAGTACCAGAGTTCTCTATTGGTGGAGACACTAACACTCCTGTAGCAACAACTGATGTGACAAGTACAGAAACCATTTTTCCATATTTTTCAACGATCCCTACTTTCTCCACATTCGAAGTTAGTCCAGATAGCGTGTCTATATTCTCAGCCAATGATTTGTTATCGAACGCCATTACTCCTGACGATTTTTTGACTAGCACCATTTCTATTCCTGGAAAAATATCAGACAGCTTTCTGAGTATAGGAAAAACCACTCATTCGACAAATGATGACAAAACTACGAACAGTAGACAAAATACAGTTAAGTCCTCTGAAAAAACAACAAATTCACCGGTTGAAACTAGTACCTCCATAATCCAAGGAAGGATAACGAGTACGCCTACAGAAACTGTTGCAACGACAATTTCAGTTGGTCAGCAAATAACATCTGAATCTACCACTCTAAGAACTGAAGATAACACAACTACTTCAATGGCTATCAGCACTGAAACATCAGCTAATACTTCTAACACAACACCCCCTACAACACTTTCTACTACACCGTTTATCAACAACGGTACAACACCCACCTCTGGACGTATGGGAAAGTTACTACAGAATGTGGAAGATGAAGTATCAAATAATATCGATTCTTCTTCTATGGGCCCAGACTACTTCATATTTGCAGTATTGCCCAATAATACGATCTTACGAAAAAGGCCCATAGTCTACCCGAAAGAAACACCATTTGTGGTAGTAGGAGTTTATCCTAATAACACTGTCATTAGAAAGTATCCAAATGGTACCCTTGTTCCAATGGAACCTGTTATAAGGGTAAGCGGTTTCGATACTAGAGCCAATCCTCCACCTTTGCCAGATATAACAAGTAACCAAGTAACCCAAGACCAAGGCAACGAAGTGGATAACCCAAAACTTGAAATGGTATTTTTCTGTCGATAACTTTTGGTGTTGGTTTCACTGCTTCTTCATATTCTTGTCACCTGAGTAGTTTCGTAGTGTTATTTGTTCAGAATTTTGCTGCACTTTTTATGTTGTAAATAATGAATAACAAACTTTTGTTAGCTGTAGCTTTTATGAGTTGAAACGATCAGGTGGCCAACAAATTGGAGTTTCACATATAAATTTGTTGAAGATATTTGTTTCAATAGTTTGGAATGAACGATTTTGATAATGAATCAGTTATACAAGAAACGAAAAATACCTGATTTGCATATAATTGGACACATGTAATGTGAGAAACGACTCTTCTCTGCTTAAAACAACAATGTGACCTTATTTCGACCGACAGAAATGAAATGGGTCATATTCACTCAGTTAAGTGTGAAAATGAAAACTATAAGATTTTAATTTCTTCTTGCTTAATGCAAGCTCAGAAAAGTATTGAAATATCATTTGCGAGAGCAATTCACTTGCTCTTATGTTTGGACTATGTCGTCTTTTGAATACTCACTACCTGATTTTCTCCTAGAAAATCCACTGAAAATTTCAAACCGTCTCGGTTACGCCAAATTTACAGCATAGTCGATTAAAAACTTACAGCAACATGTCATAAATGAAGCAATAAGCAAAGTTTCATCCGTTTAGAAAATAAGAAACCCAAAAATTTCAACAAATCATTCAGTTTCGCCACCTGGTGAATCAATTTCTGCATATGGTCTGGTATTCATAATATATCAGTACAGACTCCTCAGTATTAGAACTAAAAGAACTCCTATACAATTGAATGGTTTCTTGAACTGATAACTCATTTCGTAGAAAAATGCTCGAGTTTGGATTTCGAGAAATATCGATATGAAATGTACTACGTTATGGAGAATTTGAGTGTCTGAGTATATGAACTGAAGCAAAATAAATTTAAATATTGTAATAATAAATTCTTTTTTCGATGGCTCCAATTTGTTGAATCTCCTCACACTAAGCAATTAATATCAATAATGGTTGACCTCCAACTCAGATCAAATTGAGTTCATCCAACTATTCACTTATAGGTGAGCACTCCCCCAAGTTCTGTAAATAGTTTGAATTCCACCACAAATAAACCAGAAAATATACCAAGCACTACCGAGATGACAGCAATGAGAGATTCAACAACAGTTGAGTCTGGTACTACAGAAGAAACATCTTCTTCTAGTACTGTCATTCCTGACAATGTATTTAGCAGCACTACACCTGTTCCTTCCACCACTTTACCTTCGATATCGGAATTGCTTAACGGAAAAATCGTGCAAGCTTATAATAGTCTTGTAAATAACACTTCCCCTAATCAGGATTCAACAAAAAAGGTAAGAAAACTGACAGTACAGCGCAACTGTGACCAGTATTCGATATGATTTTCAAATGTTACTGTTGAAAAAGTCCAAGCCTTGATTGTCGAAAAGAGGGAAAAGATGCAGTTTCGATTTTCATATAAAATCACTTTAATAGCAAATTGTATTTTCAACAGCCAACCACGGAGATTATCAGTTTGGAGCAGCTTTTATCTCAACTGAAAAAAGTAAAACCTTTAGAAACACTGGAAGAAAATAAAATTTTCGATGTTGACAATAAGGCAAGGTTTTTCATGACTTTCAGATGAATGTTTAATATCAGGAAATCCCAGAATGATCAGATCAAAAACAAAAATGGCATATTTGGTTCAATCAGAATTTCTGCTTTCGATATGTTTTTGAAATTCTATTCAGATTATAGAGACTTCTACTTTTTGGATTGAACTGATCATTCTCCATTTATTTTATTATTTTAAGCATCGTAATAAGATTCTTTTTTAGGTTGAAGACAATGAAATTAAAGGTACAACTATCACAGTTCCTCCAACTAAGAATAAGGTCACTATTGTAACCCCGACTGTTGTGACAACTACTGTGATACCATCTTTCTTGAGCACCCTCATCACAACTTTACAGTCGATTGGAACAACAAGGTTGCCGGCGCCGTTTATACCAACAACTCAAGGTCCCTTCAGATTTTCTTCGACGTATCGAGCACCTTTAGATACAAACACAATTACTACCACGGTTCCACCAAGTACTGTTGCTCCCACTACAACTACAGCAGTTCAAACCAGTACAACAAGACCTACTACAACTAGAACAGTTCCTCCAACCATAACCGCACCTTCAACAACTACAAATACTAATCCCACAATTACCACTACTCCAATGGTCAGCATGAGTGAGATGCAGGATTCATCAACTCCCCCACCTTTCACAAGCAAGCCAGCTGTTGCTTCAAGAACAGGAAAAGGACTTTCATCAACCACCGTGTTTCCATACTTCAATTCGAGAGATTTCCCTCTTCTGTCCTTTTTCAGTACTGAAAGGCCGCGAAGGACGAATATTGATGAAGGTGGTACTCTCAAAACAACAACTACTTCAGAAACGAAAACGGACTATACAACACTCAGCGAAAAAATTGAAACAACCAGCGAAAGTTTGGAGGAACTTCTCAAAAAACCTATCGACAGCATCAAACCCAAAAAAAAGTTGACAGAACAACAAAAACAAGATTTAGAAACAATAAGGCGTTTGGAACAAGAACAAGCTGCAATACTGAAACAACTGTCTCTTCTGACTAACTTGGTGAGTAATGGATAACTGTTCGGATGTATGATTCACATATTTCCTGACAATATTCATTGACAATTTCTATTTTTTTCAGAACTTGAATAATCTCGGAAACGGACAGTCAAGTGGAAATCTAGCCAACAGGGTGAGTTGAATTTTATGAGGATGGTATCTTACGAATAACAAAAATTATGAAAAAAAAATTAAGGGCTGAACAATTTCGTTGAACCGAAAGATAATATTTATGTATAAAAAAATACACTGAAAGATGAAAAATAGGAAGTAACGTCCTTAGTACCAGTGATTTCACCACTCTCTTCATCAATCTAGGGCATTGATAAAAATATGAAATCGGCACGATTTCAAAAAAAGCGTAGCTCGAATGAATATAATATAATATAATATAATATAATATAATATAATATAATATAATATAATATAATATAATATAATATAATATAATATAATATAATATAATACAATATAATATAATATGATATAATATAATAAATATAATTCTAGAAAAGCTCTGACTTGAGGTCATCAGCTTGTGCGCGCATGTTCAAATTGGTTGCAAAGACATTGAGGGATTCTACATATTTATTAATAGCAAACAGTAACGCAAGCTGGTAAATTACGGCTTTGTGGATTTTGGCAACACAGCCACATTCAATTTCTGTGAAATCTCCTCAGAATCTCAAGGACAAGCCCCCTTTTACGGTCTGCATGCTGCAAGGATGCCAATAGCCACGAGAAATATAAGAATGCTTGAAATCTCGACGTTATTAGGAGAAAGCTGGTTTTCGTTCGGCTGGCTTCAGTGAATATTTTTCGAAATTTTTTTTTGGGATGCATTCCATTATATTGGAGAATGCGCAATGTTATATATTTTTCCAACTTTCACTGCATTTCAGTTTTATTTTGTCAAAAATTCTTGAATATCAAAAAGTGGCAACATTGCTCATACTGTATGATACTGTATACTCTCAAGCAATATGGCTTTTTCAGACGTTTTGATACATAAAATTAGTGTGTATGAGACCTCATCACTGTATACCTATCCAAGTGGTGAATTTCGTCACGATCGTGTCTTCAAAGTTGTAAATATTGGGATGGCGCATTCTCAAATGCGTTCAGTCTAAACCATAGGGATTATCTCGTCTATTCTGAACTAGTATTCAAGCTTTGAACTTACTGCGGAAATTTTGCTTGGAAGATAAACGCACTTGAAACTCTGTCATCAAATTATTTACAAAAATACAGACACCAAATTCAGCACTTGGATATACGATGGTGATGTGCTCTCATTCAAATATCAAATCCATGATGACACTTAGTATCAAGTGAAAATCTAAATTCCAATTTTATATACAGGGTGTTTCATCATAAACTGGTCAAACATATATAGCCGTATAGATGACAATGGGAAAGTCATTTTTGCCTTATGACATATACCCCGTTTTCGGAGCATAAGCAAGAGGGTGTTCAATGTCCACTTTGAGCAATATTCTGATAACTGTGGTGATTTATGCGTGACCTTTGAAATAACGGTTTTTGTTCACATCTCATTATTTTTTGGTGGATAATTCAATTGTTGTGTAGAATTCTTTGTTTTCGATTGCCAAATTGGATAGTATCATTGCAATGTACTCAATTTTCTAAGATATTCAGTGAACAAATTTTTCAAACTCAACTTTTTTTTTACAAGTCTACAGTGAAAAAAAAAATTTCATCCAAAATTGTTGAAATCTTTCGAGGTTGAACTAACCTTCATTCTGAATACTGGTGTGAAAACAGAATGAAAAAATATCCATTGGTTTTCATTTTATAGCCTTACAAAGATTCCGCTCGGAGTACTAAAATAATTTTTATTTAAGAAACTGGTGGCCCTACGGAGGTCAAAATTGTGCTAATGGGGCCCTAGAATGACATGTATAGAAATAGGAATTTATAAAAAAAAAAATTTCAAAAAAACTTTGATGGGAATCGAACTCGCTCCACTTACGGACAATAGTCCGAGTATAAATTGGATATATTCTGATTATTATGATGTCCGTTACAATGCAACGGTAGTTAATCGAAGTTGATTCTATTTTCCGAATGCGGAGGGAGTTCGATTCCCACCGAAGTTTTTTAGAAAATATTTTTTTTCTTGATAAATTATATTTCTATCCAGGTCATTCTGGAGGCCTATTAGCATAAATTTGGCATCCGTGGGGCCACCAGTTTTTTAAATAACAATTATTGAAGTACTCCGATCGGAATCTTCGGAAGGCTATAAAATGAAAACCAATGGATATTTTTTCATTCTGCTTTTAAATCGGTGTTCAGAATGAAGGTCAGTTCAACCTCGAAAGATTTCAACAATTTTGGGGGAAATTTTTTTTTCACTGTAGATATGTAAAAAAGAGTTTGAATTTTGGAAAAAATTTTTTTCGGAAAATCTTTAATAATTGAGTAATAATGCTATCCAATTTGACAATCGAAAACATAAAATTTCAAATTTGTAGATTTTCCGCCATTTTGAAATATTTTTTTCAGAATTCTACACAACAACTGAATTGTCCACCGAAAAATACTAAGATGTGACCAGAAACCGTTATTTTAAAGGTCACGCATAACTCACCACAGTTATCAGAATATTGCTCAAAGTTGACATTAAACACCCTGTGTCTCGCTTATGCTTCGAAAACGGGGTATATGTCATAAGGCAAAAATGACTTTCCCAATGTCATCTATACGGCTATATATGTTTGACCAGTTTATGATGAAACACCCTGTATTTTCATTTCCGGAAAATCACGAGAATTCATCATCACAAAATCTCCGAAATATTTTATATTTCGGAAACAACCCATACGAATGAGTTAAAATTAATCGATAAGTGTGAGATAAATTTTCTTGAATAATCTTCAAATATAAATAAATTATTTTTTGATTGTTTTTATGACACGATCATTACGAAATGTTGCACAAAGTAGTTGACCAGCATTTGCCAACTAGCTTACATGTTTAATTATGATCGGATATCGGTGTTTCTCGAGCCATTCCCGAAATATCAACGATAGCGAAATTTGACATTTCTTTCCCTCATATCTCACAGAATTACAATCAGATCCAACTAAAATTCTCAACTCATGTTGTGAAATATTGCCTTTACGACCTGTGCAAAATCTCATGGACATAAGATGTAGTTTTTCCGAAAAACAACCTTTTTTTGAACAGAAATTTGAAAAAATTTCGAAATATTTTTGAATGTACCAACAACTTTCGATCTTATCGTCCAAGAAGTTTCTGAAATATTGAAGAAATAACCTTAAAAAACTCAAATGGGTATAACTTCAAAACTGTCGATTCTGCTCATAAACGAACTTAGGCGGCATATTCTTATATTCAGCCTACTTTGAAAGTTTTAAGCCAATTGTTCGTGAGTTCAACGTAGTCGTTTGACAGTTTAAGTTATAACAGACATTTGAGTAAAACCTTAGCACGCCTTTTCCTAGAACGTGGGGTAAGAAGCAATAATAATGATGTGAGCGTTCGATTCTCGATGGAAATTCAACCCAATATTTTATTTTTGCTCTGATCAATGCCCTAAATTTATGAGATGAGTTCTGTGATGACTGTTATCTAGTACCACTTTTTATTTTTGAAATATCAATTTGGCCAAACAAACGGAAAGGGCAAGATGAATGAAACCATTTAATGAAACTATATTTTCTTGAAAAGACGAATTCTGAAACAATTTTTCCAGTTGGTTTCTTTGGCAAGAGACAGAGATAGCCGAAAGGTGAAAACCCAAAAACCTAAACGAACTACAACCATAAGAACTACAACAACTACAACAGAGGCAACAACAACATTGAAATTGGAAAATGAAGCTGAAAAAGAGAGAATAAGGCAAATTGAAAGTTTGATAAAATTATTGAACATGAATGGAGTGACTCCTTCCCCCGGGAAAGGAACCACCTATGGTACATCCAATGATGCTATACTTGCTGCTCTTCTGAAAGAAAGGGGCATTGGACCATCCACCCCTAAACAATTAGCTGATCATCTGGAGAATACGGTGAGTTGAAGAAAACATAATTTTTGACTGGATTCAGCTAAGGACCAAACATCATTGATCATTATTCTTTCAGGGTTTCTTCACTCAAACCAATGAAGTAACAACAAAGCCGACAACGAAACCCACCAGAAGAACAACGAAGAAACCAAAAACGACAACTCAGCCTACCCGAGGACCACTCTTGCAACGACTCAATTGGCTTCTTGATGCATTTGCTTCACCACCAACCAAGGCACCTTCTCGAAAACCTAAGAAAACTACTACCAAAAATCCAAAGCCGAAGGTTGAAGAAGATTTTCTGACGAACGAGCCAACCCATATAACACCTGTTGTATCCCCGCCACCTCAAGCGAAAAAAGGAAATTCAATATCTCAGGATGAAATACAAAAACTCATCAAACAACTTGAAGCAATCCAGAAAGATCCTTCAGCTGCTAAAAACTTAGATTTAACATCTTTCAAGAATCTGCAGAGTTTAAACAAAGATAATGTCCAAGTGTTTATGCCTGGTTCAAGTGGCGTATCTGAGAGGGAAACAACAAGACCGTTCACAAGAGCTATATCTCAGAAGAGTAAGGGAACAACTTCTGAAACGCCCAATATAGAAACAACAACAGTAAAGAGGAAGTCTAGTGCAAGAGCAGTGAGAACTTCAACGTTCTCTCCAACTCCTGTTAGCAATAGCATACTGGAGGATGATTATGATGTGGATCCAACTCCTAAAGGAAGAGCGACCATTCCTCCGGTTAGACTGAGGCCCGTTAGTGGAGTTTCTGATGATGCAGGTTCAATGGTGAGAGGAAGACTACTCAGTGCAGCAGTTAACGTCACGCGAGCTATTTCTGGTTTTCTGGGATCAGCATTCCAGGTAATATGATTTGTTCTTATTCGTACATTCTCCTATATTATGATGCAACTGATATATGATGAGGTTTCGAAATGAATCAATGTCAAATCAATAATGGTTTTTTCTAGGATGCAGTAAAAAATTTAGCCAGATCTTTATCCAGTGGATCTCTCACGAACTTCGTAGGAAGTAGTTCGATTCCAAGAAATAGAGGCGAATCCTCTTTTGACCAGGATTATTCTTAGTCTTTAGAACAGACTAACGGTAAACTTAAAATAACCAGTTATCTTCATCTCTTCAACATCATACTACTACAGCATGTTATCATGATTTTCGTCATTTCCTGAATCATCTTGTTGGCCACCTAACCTGGATATTGTGTCGAATGATGACAAACTATTTCTGTTCATCAGTTGTCAGTGTTAGACGTAGAGACAATCCTTTCTTCTCTATGGATTGTGGTGGGACTTCAAGATTTATCATACTCTGTCTTCTTCTATATATGTGGAGGAACTGACCTCACCTCCATCATACTGGTATCGCTTATCATCTTCACTTTTGAAGTTAAAGTGCAGTTCATGGCAGGAGTGAGGTCAAAAATACATGAGCCCTTGTAAATATGTGAATTTAGGTCCTACATTTACCAAAACATTTCGAGGTTCCGTTTATCTCTTTCAGAATTCGCATATTGATCACGAGGTAGTAACCAATCTATACTGACAACATTCAAACCTGCTGTAATACCACATGTATACCAAAACATTCAAACAGCTATCGGTCTGATGTTTCTCAATCATTATATAAACCAACGCATTCGAACTGACGATGAGCCTATTCTGAAATCTTCAAATCTTTTGGTTTTTTCTTACCGAAGTCATCAGTTTTATGCAAAACTAATTCGAAAAGGTTTTAATCGACAATATTTCGACTTTTCTAGATGGATTTTGGAAAATGGGGCTAGCAAATAAAATAAATAACGTGCTTCAATGATTCCTAGTATTTCCAAAGAATTTTAAAAATTGACGCAGTAAGCGATCGCTCCCGCGGACAACTCTGGAAAAAAGCTCTGAACCGAGGTTCTCCACTACAATTTCAATCGATCTGTCCAAAAGACGAACCCATAGCTAGGATCAATTGATGATGGCGTTCACTTGTCCAGATGAATTCATTTTCGATCGTTAAATAAATACAGATTTTTCTGTGATACTTTCAAATTAAATTTCATCTTGCCGTATAGTTCTTGATTTCAAAAAGACTGGCAATGGGTTAGTATTAAATATAACACCAATATAAGCATATAGACATTGAAATAAAATAACTAAATAATCTATATAATGCTCAAAATTCGGGAGTTATGAAAACGGCCGAAAAAGGCCGAATGATTGCTGTATTTTCTTAGAATGAGTTCCAAATTTGATTGGGGCGTCTTTTTCATTAGACAAAAAATAATTGTAATTATAAGAATTATATTTCAGCATTGAATACATAATCACTTGTATCATGCATTTTCGATCAGTTTCTTCATTTCAATAATAACATTATGAGTTAGCATATATCAAAATACTAATATTATTTGTTTTTCATTCATTTTCCTATAACTAATTGTTGACGTTCTATACTATATATTTCATTTTTTCCTTCTCAGTATTATTTCTGTACGAGTACTGAATATCTTTCACAAAGTAAATAGATAATCCGTTATAATCATCCATGTAGATCTAACCCGAAATCTTCAAAAAAGTATTGCTTACAAATTTCTTGTTAATGATTATGGTTCCTTTTACAGAATGCTGCGAGCTCCTTTCAGACTATTATGGGTTCTGGATCGAGAATAGTTGGAAGTGTCGCCAGGGGTTCCTCAGCAAGAGTAACCGATGACGAATAGAAATGTGCTATAATGTGTAGCTAAGTCTTATTTATTTTATTCTTAAGATTTTGTAACTATAATCGATAATTAAGTCGAGTAGTCAGCTCCGAGAAAAGAATTCTCATTTTAATTTGAATGAATGATAACTGCCTATTTTGTTGAGAGTAAATGAAATATGACTGATAAATATATGTTTAATGTGCATGATGTGAATGATATCTCGATTTCCAGATCTAGAATGTATCTGAATGTGTGGAATGATTTGCTCATTCGAATAAGGTGTGGTGAAATGAATACCTATATCTAGTTGTATATTTGCTCATTTAGTTTTCCTAATGTGGTGTCCTTGTTATCGATAAGTAAACGAAACCAGCTGAACTAATACTCATTTTTGTTTCAACTTGAACTGTTTGTGAATTGTATAGTTGATAAGCTGATGAATTTTGTGAAAATTGTTGTTATAGTTTGTAAGGTGATTTTGTCGAAAATAAAGAATACCATCAACAGAAGATTTTTTAGTCCACTGTCATAACAGGGAATTCTATGAGTATCAATTGAACCATGTCATGTAAAGGGTATAAATTTCGTGTAGAAGCTACATTTCAATGCGCTTGTTCCGGGAAACAAGCATTATAATTCTGGCCAAATGTCTGTCATTTTCGAATTTAGAGCCAAAACTCTTGACTTGATTCGACTCACTGAGGAAGGATCCGATATCAAATTCAATTTTGCTGAGGCTTTGGAACATTCGGGGAAGTTCAAGTTCGTCAATGGGCAAATTTGCAGAATGTTTTCGGAGTTGAACCATTTTGAAACCTCAAGGTTTTCTCGTGAATCTATCGAGGTGTACTTATACGGTCAGATTGAAAAGGCGTAATATTTTGAAGAATGCCGACGCGCAACTTTGTGCGAACTTTGGATCGTAGCGTGAAAAATTCGAAATTTTTTTTTCAAAATTCACTAAAAAATAAATTTTCTGTATCTTTTCAACAGACCTTGAAGTCAAAATGCAACAACAGTATTCCAACTGCTGATATGATATTTACTTCCCGAAATTTTGGCAAAATACATTACAGTTCGTTCAAATTCATAGCTGAAACGATCATCTATCCATTTGTTGATCGCATTAACCTTCTATAAGTAATCTCTCGATCAAATAATACTCGATTTTAATCAGCATTTTCGGAAATATTGAAAAAAATCCAATGCATTTTTGAAGACGTTCAACCTCCTCCACATAAAAAACGATGCAAATTTTACACAAAGCATTGTTATCCCATGAGCATAACTTGCAAATGCCCTACTGATATTCTTGTCAATTTCATCATCGTAAGTTGTTCGAATGAGATGTTTGATAGTGAACTGAAACAGTTTTCGTGATTGTCCGCAAACCCCTCAGGGATTATTATTTTTACGCCCTTTTCTGGAGAACAGCGCGTTATTATTTCGTCACGATATCTGTAATTTTCGAATTTTGAGCCGAAAATGGTCTCAAACGACTAGGTTGGACTCACTGATGAAGAATCCGTGGTCAAAATTTATTCTGTCCGTCCGGCCGTGTGCGCTGTAACTTTCAAAAGGAAGGACCTAGAGTCTTGAAATTTTCAGGTTAGGTTAAGATCCTGAATATCTCGGTTAGGTTCGTTAATGGGCCAAATCTGCATAATAGTTTTTGTGCTACAGCCATTTGGAATTTTGATTTTTCAATAACTCAAAAAATATTCATCTGATCGAAATGAAACTCGGTTGGAATATGAACAGTGTCAATAAGAAGAATTATCCATGGAAAAATTCGGAAAAAAATAATTTTGTTTTTGAAAATTTCTTTCGAAAATTTTCCTATTTCATTGAAATTTCCAAGTCACCATTTCGCAATGTGAACAAGCGCGTAAAAGCTGCTGACTTTACGTCAGTGCTTTTCTTGATTTCACGAAGTTAAAGATTTGCTGAAGAATATTCTGAAATGCAAGCAGCCGTACCACGCGTCTTTTGCATTTCTGAATATTGTGCAGGAAAAATCTACGATATTGGAGAATAATCTCCAAAGCCATACGATTCCACTTTCCATTCGAACTACTGTCTTTCTGTAGAAATTAAAGCAATCACAAAATCAAACTTTATGAAGAAAAAAAAACGGATGAAATTCAATAAGATACAAAAAAATGTTTATGCGATGGATTCGGTCCTTACTTGATGGAAATTCATATTTCAATGAGTAGTAAATAAATTCAATTTCCACAAAATGTTCATGAACGATAATTATTTCACCACACTGTGGCTTAATCATATACTTTATTTGGACTGAATGAATATCTGTTTGAGTGATCACTATTGGAGACGCTGGGATGATTATATGATAAGGTAGAATATGAGTAACCTCCTTGACTTGTATAAGGTGGATTCCGTTGGAATTTTTTTTATTGGAGAATATTAACGATACAATTCAGGGCAACGACTCAATTCAATTGATTACCACGGTATATAGTTCTATTTTTCTATATACCTGTGATCGGGATGTATAACTTCGCTCATAATTAGGTTATTATTTCATAGTTGAAAACCGAGTCCTGACGGAACAGAAAGAGCGCTGCCTCGAACCATAAAACTCCCTGTGATTCATTGCATTTGCCTTAAACTCATCTGGACCCGGCTTAATGCGAACAGCGAATGCAATAAAATTTGATAAATGATTCGGCGAAGAGTGTGGACGGCACTCCAGCTTAGCCTCGAATAATACATTCGAATGCATCGTTCGAGTTGAAAACCGAGTTCTAATGGAACAGAAACAGCGCTGCCTCGAACCATAAAACTCCCTTTGATTTATTGCATTCGCTGTTCGCCTTACTCATCTGGACCCGACTTATAAAAGTTGATAAACGATTCGGCGAATAGTGTGGACGGCACTCGAGCTCACCCTCGAGCAATAAACCCAAATGCATTGTTCGAGTTGAGTCCCGACGGAGCAGAAAGAGCGCTGCCACGAACCATAAACGTTCCTATGATTTATAACATTCGCTGTTCTTATTACACTCATCTGGAAACTGGCTTAATGCGAACAGCGAATGCAATAAATCACAGGGAGTTTTATGGTTCGAGACAGCGCTCTTTCTGCTCCGTCAGGAATCGATTATCAACTCGAACGCTGCATTCGAATGTATTATTCGAGGCTGAGCTCGAGTGCGGTCCACACTATTGGCTGAATCGTTTATCAAATTTTATCGCATTCTCTGTTCGGATTACACTCATCTGGACCCGGCTTAAGACAACCGATGTCCTAATAAGAATCCAGTTGTTTGAGCTGTCTTTTTCTCATATGTACTACTGCATGGTGAGATACTTGTTCACAAAATAACGATAAAGCTAAGGTAGGTACTCCTGTTTCGACGACACACAGAAGTGATATGGTATGATGGACATGTCATGATGTATTGGTGCTTCAAACGCTTACTCGTGAGAAAAGCTGTCCGATATTCTGAGCTTTCTTTTAGCAACCATATTTCTTCGAAGTATCCGAAGTTATTCTTTACTGTAGTTCGATTATGCATCCAATATTCCCTTCTTTTTTGTTTCGATTTGAAGTGGATCAGGTAGTATGAGTTTCAATGTCAATGTTTTCTATTAATCGTTTCTTGTTTTTATGATTGCGTTGATTTCAGGAGGAATTGTATTATTTATGTTATATTATTCAAAACTTCACTGTTTGTGGTTTCATAGAAGTTGTATGTTCTCCTATTTCTTCAATATATGAAATACTATGCTTTTCCCTAATAAGTTACTAAACAATTTCATATGAAGAAACTAAAGAGGTGGTCTGTCATAAGGTATCAATCGATTTCAAGCGATTAACCGAAAGCTCCGGTTATAGTTACGGTTATCCAAACTGACATATAGGCAAAGAATAATCTGTCATTGTGAATAACCATAACTATAACAGGAACTTTTGGTCCATCACTTGGAAGCGATTCAAGGAATTCAAATTTGAGTGAAACAACGTTGATAATTGTTTGTTTTCAAATCTTGGATAATGCAGTTATGTTTGGAGATATTATTCACTTGAGTATGAGGAAATGGGTAAATATCACGTTTTTCTAGATTAAGTTTTAATAAGTTATATTTGAACCGCCTGTCTAACACTCCTATGTAGGTTTTAGCCTCGACGTCCGCAAAGCAAATGATTCAACCCCTAATCCTCACACTCAACAGACTGTTAATATACGGTTTGAACAAGAGTGGACCTTGCACTGTGCTCTGTGGCACCCCGTGCTCCATATACAAGGGTTCACTCAACTCTACGTCAATATAAACTTTTTGTTCTAGATCCGTTAACTTACTCCCTAAGCAAATCGTAGACTTTTCCTCTGAAACCGTACGTGTCAAACTTTTTGTAAAGTTTTTCATGAGAGACGGTATCAAATGCATGGAGAGAGCAGTGGTGGATGCGTACGACACAATTTATTCTTTTTAAAATAATTGATATTCTATTATGAAACAGCAACCGGTACTCAATATTCTAAAATAAAACAGAAATTCAAATTCTTTCTAATGATCTATCAATCCGCCGCCATCTGAATACGTCGTTATTCAACGTGGGAATATCGAAAATGTATCTCGGCCTCGCTGGTCGCAACCCTTACATAAGAACAAACAACCACAGCGAATGATGCCCGATCAACTATGAGTTATAGGTACAACAGGGCCGTGAAGTTTCAGCGCCTTCAGTCAAAGTATATCATAGTATATCTTGTCTATGCCCTCAGTTCTAGTTTAGGTGCGGTCGAGTTGATTACTGCTGTTCACGTTTCTTGTGTGTTTACGTTTTTTATTTTGTCAGTTCGATGTTATGGACTTTGTCTTGTTGGTGTCTTCTTTGTGTGTTAGGATTCACAATGGAATCAGTCAGATACATTCTTTTAACTAGATTTTGATAGGCAGGATAAGCTGCAATTAGCCGATATATTAAAAATCAAGGAACTCTACTGGCCCTTGCCAGATATAAAGTTATCACTTATCACAAACTCATGAACGAGAGGACAAAAACAGATCTTTACGCGATGTTTTCCAAAAGACATTTAGGAAAAGAATACCTAACTGGATATTTGGGTGTGGAATAAAATTTGTTATTATGTTTTCCTTGTTTGTTATTTTATAAAGTTTACTCAAGAATGGATCCCAACTGGACAAGTAAAGGAATCCGTGATTCACTCCATCTTCGACAAAAAATGAGGAAATTTAAATCGTCTCGTGACCGCATCGATCTTGCACTTCGTTTTCCTAGCTTGTGAAGGTGAATCAAAATTTTACATAATAATAAGATCGCAAAAAATAGACACATTTGAAGCACTTTCGATTTGTCCCTCAGAGCTCACGATGAAAGAGAATCGAGGAATATTATTCAAGGAGCTTATTACTTTTACTGCAGAGCTTGACAAAAATTGAAATGTTCTCCTAAGAAAAATGTTGTGTGCTGCCCTACTCTTTTCTGAAAAATACAAATATATTAAAAATAAGTCTTTGGGTTTGATACACCCGAAAAAATATTTCGCCGCCGGCGTAGGGATTTCCTCCTTCCCATGCCACTCAACCTACAATCTTTACTATCTGTGCCAAAACACCAATTCTATCTTATCTTTATTATTGGAAATATTGGAAACATATAATTTTAAATGGGTGCAACTGCGGAATCATTAGGTGGAAACTCGATATTTGTGGCGTGGGTTTGGGGCTTAATTCCAGTACTTTGTAATAAAGTACTGGAATTAACATTAACATGACAGCTTGAAGGCACATGAAGAATTTTGTGAGGATAATATGATAAGGAGACAACCGAAGGTGCGTTTGGTGGGGTCAATACATGAAGATGACCACTTTGGCAACGAATTTGAACATGCGAGCAAAGCTGCCGACTTCACGTCAGTGCCTTTCTCAGGTTTTTTTCTGATAGTACCTGGATTTCAGAAGATGATTCCAGGAGTTTATTGAATCTTTATGGAGGATTGCTACAGATCAGGAGAATATTCATAAAAACTAATAATGAATTCATTTACTCACTGCAGATTATTAACTAGATTTTATGACATTTCGTTTCTTGGGAATATTTAAGGAATCGGTAGCAGATACGACAAGAATAGAAGAGACCATAAAGTATAGTATAATAAAAAGCTTCTGTTTCAGTTTTTTAAACTGAAAGTGGCTCACAAAAAAAAGGGCTGGAGGAAAACAGCCGACAGTGTTCCAGAAAAAATATCACACTTTAGATTTGCAATCGAAGTTAGCATGACGCATTGTGTGAACTCTAAAATGTAATTTCTATACCAAATTTCAGTTGAATGTCTGTGAACTGCAGATAATATGGGAAAAAACTTGAAAGAATGTGAACTTCAACACCCTATATCTCGAAAATGAAACGTTTGCGCACCCATGTTAACAGGACTTCTTCTTTCGAAATTATGCAAGGAATGTCCCCTTTTCGTTTGTACCTCCAATTTAGGAACAGCCTGTATAGGTGCCCGCTTTATGATTGCAGCAGCATGTGACGAATAGTTTTTGAGATATGATTTTGAAAATATTTTTGCGGATTTTCCATTGATGAGAATCATTCATGCAATTGTGCCTAAATCTTCGTTATATACTTTACAAGTGCTATCCTAGTTTCATTTCGATCGGATCGATATTGAATTTCAATTGAATAGAAATTATTTTCATAAAGTCAAATCTCATCGTTTGAGACATTTGGACATTGGACAGTTGAAAATATTGGAAAAGATGGAACAATTCGGTGAAGTTTCGAAATTTCTTATGGAGAATTTGGAGAATGTCCAATCAGAATCAAACGAAAAATTAGAAGAATTAGAAAATATTCATTTAGCACAATTTGCAGCAAGCCTGAGATCATAGAATGGCTGATTCTAAAATTTGAATTTTAAAAGTCCTAGTTCTTCGATGTTCCCTGGTTCCACAATTATCTGTCCCTTCAAAGCTTGGACTAGTTTCTTGACAGGTAACTTCCATTGTGGAGGAACACGACCCCTAGTTCCAACTACTATCCTCTGTGTCACTCGAGAAGGGACAACCTGCACGATTTTCCTTTAATGGCGCATAATAAATATGTAGTTCGTATGAATATCGTAAATAGTTGAAGAAAATAATTGCATCATCACGTTTTCAATCTTGAGAAGAATAAATCCATAATGCGGACCTGCTATTTCATGATTTTTTAGAATGTAGTCGACCTTGTGACGAGAACGCTTATTTAAGTGCGGTTGATCTGCTTTTATATATTCAAGCTGGCTTCGACTTATTTTCCGGTATTTTTTACGCTATCACGACCTTGAAGTTTCTTGCTCTCACTGCACCAAAACCATAAAGGTTTCCAGCTCAACCTATGATGGCGAGGATTAGGTCAACCACGTGGAGACTAGAGATACTTAATATTCTTTCAAGGGAGTATCTCAGAAAATATTATAATGAATGAAATTGTCTTTATTTAAATATTAAATACATTCTTGAAACGACAAATTAATTCTTAGGATTTTGATTTTGTACAAAATATCACAATATATCTAAGAATCTGATCATTATATACAAACAATTATTATTATAAAATTTTATACCACTAGAATCATTACATTTTTTCTTTTTTTAGTTTGAATTATTGTCAGAATGAAATGGATATAAATAATAGCTGAGTATTCAACATACTGCTTACCAGTTGAGTTATTAAAATATATATTTCTATTTAAAGTAGGAATATCTTTTTAAATATGTGTGAAAAACTAAAGAGTATTATTGATACGTAGTACTCGATATCACCGTGATAGATTTTTCCTATTCTACTTAAACAATAATTATTGCATCACTTAAATGTGTTCATAGAACTTACATGAGTAATATATCATAGATATATGGGACCAAAATCACCGATTTCTTCGGATAAATTCAGAAATATAAACCATGAAAGAATACGCATCTCCGCTTCTAAAGTCAAAACTTGAGTCAAAAGATACTATTCCAGTTCACATTGCCCCTGAAATTTCCTACTAATCGGTGAATTACAATATCGAAATAGGAAATTACCTTCCAAAACGACATGAAACAATCGCCTAACTGGCTGAAATTTCAATTGAATTTTTCGTAGTCATACCCTACGAAAAATGTTTCCGCATTTTGATAATTCAAAATACGAGAATACCCCAAAACCTAAACCTTACCGGATAAGCCCGAATAAATATAATATTTACAATTCTTGGGAGATTTACAACCTGTACGAACTTAGGAATTATATGGGTGACAAAACTGATATACTAATCTTTGAGATCTTTCGGTTTTCTTCATTATACCCTTCTTGTAATATTGTCTTATTGATCTACTTAACTTATCGTAGTTCATGGCGGGTCTATTTTTCCTCCTGCCCCAAAGGCGGGCAACTTTGACGGAATCTTCTATTTTGAAGATTCCCTTAGTGCGGTCCAGCCACCTTATACAGGAGCCATGAGTTTGCGGATTTTGGAGCAGTTCTTTCAGGAACTGCCACAGATGAATATGAGTGCCAGTGCGGGAGGTGGATGGCTTGCTTGGATCTGACTGGATGGATGATTCATCATCTTCATCTGAAAAAAATAACATTATTGAGTAACGCACTCAGAAGGTAACACTTATGCAGCCTCAGAAAAAAGAATCGAATGTCAAATTACAGGCGAGCAGGAACATAATTGAGGAGTATTCCGTCATCAAGCATTCGAATAATTACAACAATAATTAAAATCGTCTGATGAGTCCGAAATTCAACATATTTTCACAGGACGGCCAATAATTCAGTTTCTGACCGCTTCAAATTGCTTGGCTTTCAAAGGAATAAGTCCAGTTTTCTCATCAGAAGACCAGCACGAAATTTCACATAAGCTCTGTTTCAAGTTACTACTGAGTTTCAATCTAATCGTTGTTTTTTTGAAAAACGGTATAATTTTCAGGAACATTTCGGTAGTTTGGGGTGGTTTGATTTCCATAGCCAATTTCAAGAGTTGCGTTGGGATCTCAAACCTTCCCATCAAAACATTACGATATTCAAGATTTTTTCAAATTTGATTCGTAGGGGAACATTTATATGGTTGGTTCCAATCAATTTGCATCAACCCTGTGAAAGTGATGACAGCAACTCCTGAAATATTGAATGTAAGGGGGTTGAGTGAGGGCTTATTTTGAAGGTAATTCGATGGCATTCTCAAAAATGCTGTACACTGGACCTTTTTTCTTACTACTCTTTCAATTAATTTTTCTGAAGAATTGATGAAAATAACAACAAATTCAGTAATACTGCGTGAAAAAGGTTCTGTTTTTTCACACGTGAAATTTAGAAGCAGAATACGGCTGGCATATATTAGATAAATTTTTTTCATCATTTTCATGACTCAATTGCAACTCTTGCTATCATAACTTTTATACTATTTCTTTATTTTTTGAAAGGTTTAATAAAAAACCTAGATGGAAAAAAACAACTTACAAACTCGATATTTGTAGAGAAGGTTTGGACCTTGATTACGAAGGCCAAATTCGTGAAAGGGTAAAATCCACTCAATGAATCCGTAGTTATACCCATTCGAAATTTAATTTTCCCAATATTTCCAAGAATACAGATCAGATCGAATTGAAATCCAGTACTTTATCGAAAAATGATAGTTTGAAGTTCCTCACAGAATTCAAAGAGGACAATATGACGAAAAGATAACAGAATATTGAATATTTGAAAAAAAAAATTTTGAAATGTTTTTTCCAATTATTCTAATAACACGATCATCACGAAATTTTGCACAATTTTGTCCTTCAGCATCTTCGACCAAGCTGCGAAGCTTCATCACGATTGAATAGGTATTTTCCGAGTTATATCGAAAAAAACAACGATAGTAGCCGTATTGGCCGAACTGAAATTAAGTACACTGCTGTGAAATATGAAGTTCAAGTAATAGCTCAAATTGTTCTGGAATATGAACAATAGCTCCAGAAAAAAAATTTTGTCTAAAAAAATTTTTTGCTTGAAGTTAAGCGTGGTTTTGTTCCAACTAACTGCCAAGTTTCAATCCAATCGCTATAGTAGTTTCTGAAACATGAGGGAAATAACCTAAAAATCTCGAATGGCTCTAACTCAGAAACTATTCCGCCGATTTGGCCCATTAACGAACTCAACAGCGGCATTCCGATGCGCAAACTACCCTGCAAGTTTCGAGTCGCTATCTGGCCCCGTTCGATAGTTATCGTGTCCACGGCCGGCCAGCCGGACAGAATCGATTTTGACACCGGATTCGTCATCAGTGAGTCCAACTCAGTCGTTTGAGACCATTTTTGGCTCAATCATCGAAAACTATAGATATCTGGACGAAACGATAGCACGCTGTCAAGTGTATGAGATTTTTTGAAGATGGAATTAAATTACCCTTAAAACAATGCGTCACTTAACACCCCATTCCATTCAGGATTCTATGAGTTGCTGTCATCACTTCACAGTGTTCATACAAATTGAAACTAACCGTATAAAATATCTACCTGCAAACCAAAGTTAACCTCTTTTTGCCTTTTTTCTGATTTTGCATGTGGCCGAGGTATCAAGAGTGGTACCTACAGACTTTAGATTTGTACACTTTCGAACAGAATAATTTTTTGCCCTTTATTGCATAACTGTAATTTTTCAGTTTTTGTATAGATGTGATGAAATCATAGTGTTGCAGTTTCTTTGTCAATTGGTATATTTTAGGGGTCCCCTTTGAAAAAAATATTTTATAGCAATTTACCATTAAATGTCAGTCAGCAGAAAATTCAACTAACGTCATTGAATTCTAAATAATACGTTGCTACAGAAATTAATACTATTCAGCAGAAGATAAGTTACAGCAATTTTTCTGTAATGAACATTTCCGAAAAACACTCGGTAACTATGTGAAGGAGAGGGCTTTGGAGTTCGGGTTTTCGCTAATGAGTTTCTGCTTAAAGTTGGCCCTCAGACACCAAAATTAGATTACGTCTATCTTGTTCACAAATAGGACTTCTTATTCAAGAGTGTCCAATTTGGCCCATCCTGTACCTCTAAATCTCGGTTCGATTTGAGTAGCCAATATATGTAACAATTGGTAATCTGCAAATATACTGTTTCCAACTCAATTTAATTCCTTAATTTTTCGGAGGAAAACATCATTTGTTCTCGAATTCAAAGGTAGTTTTTTGAGATGAGAGTATAGTGGAAACCGCATTGTTGCTATGCTATTTCAAGTAAAGTAATCTGTGAAAATGTTCGTTCAGTTATTAATGAACGAACGTTCACAGACATATTCCTCAACAAAACATTCACGAGATAGTTTCTTCATAACAATAATAGGTGTTTGCTGGATGTTGTTCACCTTGAAGGATATTAGGTGTGTATCTACCGAGATTTACAAACGAGTGAAAAAGCACGAGATAGATGTTTTGTTTGTTTGAAATGATCTTCCTGATTCTCGTAAATCCAGGGGGTGTAATCAAATCGAATTTAATTATTTGTTTTCATATTTTATAAATGTATCGATGAACAATTTTCTTTAGCTTATTGATCGAAAAAATAAACTACTACTTATTCAACTGGTGAACTTTCATTCGGGTACACCTACAGCAACAACCATAAACCTGAACTTGAGAAATAGCACGTGGTTGAGATGATGGTCCGTAGTCAGCTTAAGTTCTCAAATTTCATAAATCATGTTTCTCTGGTTTCACTTTGAGTTACCATATATTTAGTTTTCGTTCCAATATATTCACTTTCAACAAAGCACGCTATATTCAGGAATTGGCTGTTTCATATATATTTAAAGGTGGGATCCAATATATCCATTAATTCGATATACAAAAGATTGTTAAGAGGTGGCGCGTCGAAAGCAATCTTACAGTTTCCAGCAAACCAGCAATCCAACTTTGAAATATCTCAAAAATTTCATTAATCAGTCCAGCTTTTGATATGATTTAATATCTAGAGGTGTTCCTCAAATAGTTGTAGTGATAATCGTCGCAAACCATGCTTTTATTCAAAATTACTGGAAACTATAAATCTTCAGGGCGACATCTCTTAACATTGTTCGATAGATCGAATTGATTATTATGTTGGAACTTAAATTTTTGCGCGCATGTTCTAGGGGAACAGCTTGCTATCGTTTTGTCCAAATGTCTGTAATTTCCGGATTTTGAACCGGAAATGGTTTCAAATGACTAGGCTGGACTCAATGATGAAGAATCTGGTGTCAAAATCGATTCTGTCCGGCCGACCGGTCGTCCGTAGGCACGATTACGGGCGTACGGAGGATCCGATCGACTTGAAACTTTCTGAGCAGGTTGTATTTCAAAACGGTTAAGTTTTGAAATTTTGTGGTTATTTTCGTGATAACTCCTACAAGGATTGGATTGAAACTTGGCAGTTAGTTGGAGTATAAGAGCACACAAGTTTTGCGAAATTCTGTTGGGTACTGTCAGTATATTTTCAAAAATTTTTTTTTCATATTTTTTTCCGGAAAAATTTCATTTTTCGAGAACTGTTCATCATATTCTAGAAAACTTTGGCAAGAGCATTGAGATTCATATGTCACTGTGGTGTACGGAACTTCAGTTCGATCCGGTCAAAATTTTTGGAGATAATTGGAAAAACTGTGTCGATTTTCGTGTTTTTCGCCAAATAACTCAAAACTTACCGTTTCAATCATGATGAAATGTGACAGCTAGTCTAAAATCCTGATTGATTACTTCATGCAGAATTTCGAGATGATTGTGTCAACAAAAAAAATTTTAAAAAAAATCCAAATTTTATTTTTTCCAAATATTCAATATTCTCATATTATCCTCAACAAATTCTTGATGAACCTTCGGACTGTCATTGTTCGATGAAGTATTGGATTTTATTTGTATTTCCGAAAATATTGCAGAAATAAAAATTTTTAATGGGTATATCTGCGGAATCATTGGGTGGTTTTTACCCATTCGCGAACTCGTCCTTCGTAATTAAGGTCCAAACCAACTCTACAAGCACATTATTTTCTGAGAGAAATGACTTGTTGAATTGGTTAAGGACTTAATTTACGAAGGTCGAATTCGGAAACGGGTAAAATCCGCCCGAGTATTCTGCAGATACACCAACCATCAAAATGTTATTTCCCCAATATTTCCAAAAATACAAATAAGGCCGAATTGAAATCCAATACTTCATCGAAAAATGACAGCTCGAAGGTTCCTACAGAATTTCATGATAATAGTTGAGTTCCGATATTCCTGACCAGTACTGGCCAGTATCAGTAATTTCGGAACGCTTCGGACTGATACGAACAGTTACCAAAGCAGTGCCAGTAAAATCAACTGTCAAAATTTACTGGCCAGTACTGGCCAGGAATATCGGAACTCAACTAATATGATCAGATGATCACAGATTATTGAATATTTGAAAAAATAAAAATTTGAATTTTTTTCGATTTGTTCTGTTGACACGATCATCTCGAAACTTTGCACAACGTTGTCAATCAGGATTTTTTTATATTTGAAACTCCAAACTCGTAAACATATATTGTGTTTGGTAGAAGACAAATGTATCGGAACGAAAGACAAATATATCTTCACATAAAATAAATATATGTTGGCAACTTAGCAACTTATATCGTCATAATGGAATCGAAAATAAATATATATGCAAACCCGCTTTTTTCCAAAACGGCGCCTCGTAGCATCGAAGTAATTTTGATATACCTAAACTATTTAGTTGTATGAACGTGAAATATGCACAGATACATTCGGGAAAAAGTTCTTTACATGGATAACATCAACTTTGATTATTATACAAGAATAATAAATGAGACATCTACAAATGGAATGTAAATTTCTGTTGGATATTAATTCGAAAACAATGTTATTTAAATACGGGTCGTTTCAAGAATTTTTAAACCACTGAATTTTAATGTCACAAAAATGGTTACATATAATAGGCTAGCTAATTCATAATAAAGTTCAGAGGTCGGTCAGTAGGTATGACATTTTTCAAGAATACCAACAATATGGAAGCATAAGAATGAAGTAACTCAATTTTATCATTAGTGTTTTGAGTGGCATTATTATTATTATTATTATTGTTTAACATGCCAATATACAGTGCTTTCATGATAAAAGGAACTAACTCATTTAAAAATTAGGTTTCTATTTCATGTTAAAATCCTCGGACACGTCGATTAGTATTTTTATTTGGACATTTTGCGCAATAAAAATTTTGTATACAGGGTGTCTCATTTGAGAGATTGAGACTTTGTCATTACTTTTTTCAAATGTAATACCCTGTATATTATTTCACTTTACAATTCTACGATTAATTCTTATAACTTATCAGTCCAGAAGTAATTGGAAATGTGCAACGGAAAACATTGTATCGAATTCAGAAATGCCTCGAAGAGAACGGAAAACGAATTGAACATCAATAATTAAATAGGAATTACATTTGTGTGTTTTCATATCGTATCTTTGATTATCCACTATCTCCGTTATATCTGGGAATCCATCGAATTTAAGCATATGGTATGTTCACAAAAAGTAATAAGAATTTATTGTAGAATTGTAAAGTGAAATAATATACTGGTATTACATTTAAAGAAAGTAATGACGAAGTCATAGCTCTCAAATGAGACACCCCGTATACAAAATTTTTATTGCGAAAAAATGCCCAAATAAATATAATAATCGACGTGTCCAAGGATTTTAACATGAAATTGAAACCTAATTTTTAAATGAATTTGTTCCTTTCATCATGAAAGCACTGTATGTCAAACAATAGTGGGTCTATTTCCTCTTGTACGTTCAGCCTGATTTGAGTAATTCAATGTTGTCCAGTCGGCCGGCCGCCCGTTGCCAGGATAATTCGAGCATGCAGAGAGATAACGACTTGAATCAGGGAAGGTTCCGCGTCAGGAAGCTTTGCTAAAGTTCGTTAATGGGCAAAATCGGCGAAACAATTTCAGAATAATACAAATTACTGTAATAATAAATATTCAAAATTTCGAGTTTTTGAGGAAAATTTTTCAAGAAGTATTGACTTGATTGATTGATAGTTGAAGTTCGAAGGCTATTTATCGGATTTCTATAAATTTGCCATAGACCTTGAAGTCGACAATGTACCAACACAACCTTCGATCTCACGTTCATATTCAGAGATATTGGAAATAAATATGTCCAGCTTCATCATTCTTTCCCCAGTATTGTCGTGACTTCCAAAATACCTGATCCGATCATTATGAAGCCTTGTAACTAGCTCGAAACAGAAGATGCGCAAACTTGGTCAAAACTTCGAGTTCGAGAAAAGTTCTGAATTGCAAATATATCAATTTTAGCAATTTATTAAAAAACTGTATGCTCATTCGAAAAAAAAGTTTCAGTATGGTTGATTATGGCGAGTGAAAAAAGCTGAGATGCTTCATTACGTTGAAAATAAATTATATTATTGAGCACTCACCATCAGATACATCACCGCTGGAAGCATTACTAGAAGCAGTTTCCGGTAGCCACGACATGCTCAAATCATCAGTAGAATGGGCCGCTTTCCAAATTTCCAGCTGAGCATGTAGAATCATTCCTCCCTGAAAAAAAGAGAAAGTTCAATTCTGGGGTGAAATGTGCTCAGAAAGTCATAAATCTGACTTTTTCAACAATGTAATTCAAACGAGTCGACTTAATGAAGGCTATAAATGAAATCATTAATTAAATCGAATGATAGAAGATGAAACATTGTGTAATGGTATTATTTTTGTATTGTACTTTATAATGTTATAACCTTTTCTCAGGTTTTTTGACTTGAATGATTATATTCCAGTTGAAATAACAATTCAATCACATCGAGAACAAAGGGCGGAAGTTGAATTTATTGGAGGCACTAGAGAAAAACCGTTTGAGAAATTGAGGGAACTTATTAAACGACCTGACGAAACTGTCAAATTCACCATTGTGGAACCTATTCGGCTAAGAGAATGTAGAATAACGCGCCATTTGTTTGTAATAAAGAAGAGATCCACCACATTTGAGTCTTCTAATAAGTTTACAATGGATTTATATCAAGTAAAGGCAAATACGATGAACACGAAGGTTGAATTTGTCAGTCAAGACGAAGTATGCTGAAGACAATAAAAGTAGGTTTATAGTCACATATCAATATCGAAAGATATCATGTAAAGGTTTCACAGAAAAATCTGTACCTATTCTTAACCCAGATATGCCTATTGTCCTTTCAAAAGGACATTGGATAGTTCACTGTAAATCGTGTGCCTTTGGAATATTAAGCAATCCTCCATAGATGTCTTCACTGTAGGATATCTCACTATAGTTTTCTTTAATATTATAAAGCGTTGTAGCCAATTAGCTTGTGTGGTTTAACTTGTTTACATGTAAGATATTATTCCGTAATGTCTGGATATGATATGTAGTATGCCCAAAGCCTAAAATTGGCAAGGTGAGTTTTATTCATATTCAATTATTATAAATACATGTTAATTTACATTAGCAAAGCTTTGAGGAGTACGTACAAATCAATTTGTAAACATTATAACCTATAAGCATTTAGTAATTCATGTTTGAACATGGCTGTCCTTTTAAAAGGACGTTAGGAATATGAGTATTGAATTTCGATTTCTCGGATTTCCAGAGGCGTAACACTTCATGATGTTCTATCTGCTCTTGAAAATGTTGCCGATGGAGAAATTTCGCAGGAACCTGAAATCAGCATACTTCCCCCTCTGAACTGCAATAATGACCTAACCGATGAAGATTCAGGCGAAGAAAATCTAGTTTCAATTGACAACCTTCCAGGTAGTCAGCTTTAGGCAGAAGCAGAATTGAAGGAAATAAATTCAGATTCCGATGTTGAATGGGCGGAAATGTCTTCAGCGGTAAATAATTCAACCCCACTTGAATTATTTGAATGCTTTTTCGATGAAGAGTTGGTTGACATGTTCGTTGGATACACTTACATGTACGCGGCCAAGAGAAATAGAATTGGCAGCGTTACCCGGCGTGAAATGAAATCATTTTTCGGAATTCTTCTTTTGAAAGTCGCAGTGACACAGCCACAAATTATCAAAAATTATAATCAATATATGGGCGGTGTAGATCGATGTAACCAAAACATTAGTTTATATAGAACCAACATCCGGGGGAAAAAGTGGTATTTCACTATTATTTGCTATTGTTTGGATATCATGGCACAAAATGCATGGCCACTACATAGGTTGCAGAATGGTAAATTGGACCATCTGGCCTTTCGCAGAAGGATTGTTCTTGCACTTCTAGAATACAACACAAAGTCTAGAAATCGCGGTAGGCCATCCAGTCCTGAGAACATGGATTCACGATTCGATAGGACTGATCATCTTGTGAGTTCCCAAGAGAAGCAGACACGATGTCGAGTGTGCCATAAAAAAGTTAAAACGAAATGTGTTAAATGTGATGTAGCACTTCATATTGATTGTTTTGTACCATATCACAAGCAATAATTTGATACTAATTCAATGTGAAATATCTCATGTCATTCTTCTCGAAATATACTTCATTTTGGATTCAATAAAAATTGTGCAATATGTAATCATATTTATAACCCATTTTCCTATTGTCCTTTTTGAAGGACACCCTATCTAATCTATATTTTGCTATTTTGGAAAAAAGTTGCAAAACTAATTCATCAGAGTGATACAATTGAAACAAGTTTCCATAAAAAGACCATTCGGTTTTGAAAAAAAAATAATTCAGGCATATATATCTGGGAATCTTCAACAACTCTCGCATCACTCTAGCTGCCTAGTGTAATAATCTTGGAATCCAATGCAAGCTGTTGATAGGGAAAATTTAATTCACTTCGATGAAATGCTTGAAGGAGCTTTGCATCCAAATATGAGTCACATGAAGATATATTATTACACTTTCCCTGGGATCTGAAACTGCATTTTTTCCAAGAAACTCTCTCAAAACGGTTTCTACAAGTCAGGAATAGATTGAACATGGCGACGCAAATAATATGTTTGTTGTTTAATTGATTTTCAAGCGTGGATTAAAACGCATTCCATGTGGTTTGAATTAGCCAAGTGGGTCAAATTGGAAAGACTTTCTCCTAGTGTGCAAATTGATGCCATAAGATTTCTTTGTTTCGTTCTCGAATAACTGTATAAAGGACGTTGACTGACATTGCTCAAGGCCACTGCTCGAGATATTATAATTTTCGTTTTGCATTTCCAAGTAATCGTATCAAGAATTAAAACCTTTTTATATCTTGATCATTTGAATATCATAAGTGAAATTATTGCAAATTACTACTTCTGAACCAATGAGAGGTTTGTGCTATAATAAGTACTTATAGTGGTTGTAGTCATTTGTAGTGGAATCACATATTCGTTTGTGACGTGGTAGAAAAAGAAGGAACAGTTTTTTCCATAAATCGCATGAAAATTTTGAAATTCCAGATAAGATTTCCCGAAGAAAAACATGAAAAAGCACTACCGTGAAGGCAGCAGCTTTTGCGCGCATTTTCAATGGATATGACCGCTTCGATGCCGAATTCGTGCAAAAGCTGCTGTCTTCACGGCAATGCTTCTTACGCGCTTATTCTAGGAAACAGCACGTTATTATCTCGTCACGATGTAATTTTCAAATTTTGAGCCGAAAATGGTCTTAACCGATTGGATTGAGCTGCCTGAAGAAGAATCCGTGGTCAAATTCAATTCTGCCCGTCCGTCCGTCCGTATGTGCTCTAACTTTCGAAGAAAGAAACTTAGCAGCTTGAAATTGTCAGACTAGGTTTGGAGTTCAAAAATCTCGGCTGAGTTCGTTAATGGGTGGAATCGCTTGGATAGTTTTGGAGTTACGCCCATTTGAAATTTTGAGGTCAATCCCTCGATATTTCATGAAGTATTTACTCGATCAAATTTAAACTCCGTGGACAGTTTTGGAATACCAACGCGCAACTTAGAGCAAAATTTCGTGTGGATCCAGTTGTTAGAAAATTGAAAAAAAAAATTCATTCGGAAAACTTAAATTTTTGATGGAATTTTTTTTATCTGAAAATATTGATTAGATTTCGATGGAGTTTGGCACAAACCTTGGAGTTCAATATTTAACAACAAAATATCAAATTTCAATTCGATATCAACTTTCGGAGATATAAGGAATAAAATCGTGCCAAACTTCGCTGTTATTTGTAATTTTAACGTTTTTCTGCACTATCTCAATGCGAACAAATGCAATCAGATTGAAACTTCGTGATCAGATGGAGAACTAGGTGCCAAATTTCGTGTTGGTCTAATCGTTGGAATTTGACAAGCACATAAAAGCTTCTGACCTCACGTCAGTGCTTTTCTAGATTTTAGGTTTTTTTTTAATTATTCTGAAAAAAACTTCGACAACGAGGAAAAAACCAAGAAATTTCACATATTTGACTAACATTTTTTTTAAATGTAATAATTTTTTTTTTCAATTCACTGACAACACGATCTTGACGAAATTGCGAAAAGTTGCAAATCCTTATGTCTTAACTAGTTACCAAGTTTCGATTCAATATCAGGGAAATAACCTCAAAACAAATGGCTATAACTCCGAAACCGTTTGACCGATTTTTCTCATTAACGAACTCAACCTTCCCAGTTTGAAATGCAACCAATTCCGGCCGGCCGGACAGAATCGATTTTGCCACCGGATTCGTCACCATTTTCGGCTCAAAATTCGAGAATTACAGACATTCGGACCAAACGAAAGCACGCTTCTCCTCTAGAACATTTCAAGTCAAGGTTTCCCAACTGTTAGGAAATATTTATTTCCTTACTGTAAGGAAATGATATTTCTTTTCAGTTGTTAGCGTTCTACATAAATGATTGAAAACACGTTAAAAAGAAATCAATTTATATTATAATTCCAATGAAGCAGTATTCACTGCTTCAACCAGCTCTAGAGGAGTCCCAGAAATGAAAAATTCATCATCACTTATCATTTTACACTGTTTGATTCTCGAAAACACCAGCAATTAAATTCATATGCATCAAGTTTGACGATTCAACATTAATACGTTTCTATAGTAACGCAACCAATTTCATTACGAATTCCAAAGTACCTTTGGTTAATGAATAAAATAATTCGAGATTTTTTCGAAATTTATTAATATCTGTCGAATTTTAAAGGAGTTGCGCAAAGATAGTAGGTTCATCTCGTAAAAAGCTGTACCCCAGAACAAGCGCGTGAAAACAGTTCTCATTTAATTGTACAGAACTTTCAGTTCAAGAAGTCATCCGTGAACAGAGAAAACCTTCTGATTTCTTCTAATACTATAGTGAATCGATCTGTAATAAATCGAACAATTCTCCACAACAATTTGTCCATAAATTCCGAAACAATTCTGGAAATCCTTGCATGAATTTTGCTTCCAGAATCAAAATGAGCTCATCTTCATACCTCTGTAATATAATAACATCCTTAACATTTACACCGGACAAAGAGATACCTAATAGCATCTGACAAACCGATTAAGAATTCGTAAGACTTCTTCATTCCTTTCATGTGATTATTAATTATTCAGAAAACACTATATCTAGGAAATTCTAATTTCATTTATGAGAACAGCCTGTAAACGAAAGCAAACAGATTGATTTAGTTTTTATGAGAAGGTAACGACTGTTACGAACTATATTTACAGTTGTGTGGATATGTGGGTAGGGCATGTAATCAGATGGATATTTCATATCTTTGATATTAACGCTCCCATGTTTATAGCGATTTTTCTCACAATTAAGAGCGAAGCTAACCAACCAAGAACAATTACGAATAATCAGCGTCAAATTGCATATCTCGAGAAGGAAATTGCACGTATACCGAATAGGATTCATTGGAAGTAAAATATTATGATGAAGAAATATTTTCCTGCAATTCTGACTTTTTCAGTTCTGTGTAAGTGTTTCTGTTGCGAATGTTCAACCAGAAGAATTCAACATTTCATAAGATCTTCAGTTCCACAGAGCAGAATGTGTTCAAGAAATATTTTCCTCCTGGAAGGAACTTGTACTCACATTTCCCAAACTAACGATTTTCACATTGTCGCAAAGATATGAGAGGAGTGAAGATTTTCAGAAGGCATAATTCTAGAAAAGCACTAACGTTTACACTCGTTTCTCAAGTTCGTTGCCTGAGCGGTCACCTAATCACGTATTGGCCATGCTAATAAACAGCGCTTACGATCTGTTATTTTTGAAATATTGGGTATATAAAAAATTGAGTCGATATATCTACGAATAATTCAACGGGTTCAACCCATTCACGAATTTTCCTGCGTAACGAAACATACAGAATTTCATGAGAACAAAATGATCAGGGGATCACTCAATACAAGAAATTCGAAAACAGAATTTCAATTTTTATAATTGTTCGAATAGCACCAAGTATTTTTTTCAGTTTTTTTGAGAGCCGTGCTACCGAGGAAATAATCACAAAATATGTTATATCTGATCGAACTGAAATTTGAAACATTGGTGTTAAATAGTGACCTCAGTTACTGTTTATCAAACTTCGGTACAAACTGATGAATATTTTTCGAGATATAATTTTATTAAAGTCTGAAAATTTCTCGAAAACCAATTTCTTTCGAATTTTCCGACTGTATGATCGTCAAAAAATTCTGCATTGAATTATGCGGCGGTATTCTTAAATTCAACGATGTTTGATTTCAATAACTTTCCATGGGATATTCATGAAATAATCTCAGAATTTCAAATAACCATGCAATTTGACAATTATTTCAATATCTCTGATGAATAAATAGCGGATCACATTGAAATTTGAAGGAATATTGTTAAATTTCTTCTCAGGGTCTCCAAAAAGTTTAATTCAAATCAGATGTACAGATTTCCGATAAAAATGTTATTTCAGAAAAACTTGAAAACTTTTTTCAAGAATTTCTATCCATACTATCTTCACGAAATTTTGCAATATGATCGTATCAGGGTTTCTTGAGATATTGGCGAATTGATTCAAAACTTTCAACTGACCTAGGCAATGTCACTTTTTTTTCAATATCTTCCAAGATGAATATTTGATCGAATTGAAATTTGAAACAGTTTCATCATATTTATACTATACTTAAAGATACGTGCCAAATTTAATCGATATCTAAATTTTGAAGTAATTTGCGTGTTAATATTCTACTACTTATTACGAGGCTTCCTAACTGATATCTTGGTATTGCTTGAGATATCTATGAAATAACATACAATTTCGAATGAGCATAACTAGGAAAAAATTTGGTCAATTTTGTCGATTAACGAACCTCAATCAAGACAGTCAGGCTTCAAACCAAACCTTAAAATTTTCAGTGGAATAGCAGTTTCCTTTCGAAATAAGAGCTTGACAGAATTGAATTTAACCTCAGATGCTTTTTCAGAGAGTCTAACCAAGTCGGCTGAGATCATTTTCAGCTCAAAATTCGAAAATTTTAGACATCTGGGTAAAACCATGCCGCGCTAAACATCATATCAAGAGCATAAAAATGCATAGGTACCTCAAGTGAGAATTTTAGTAGATTTTGCGCCCTTGAGGAACTGCATATCATCAACGCCTCAAATAAACTTACATGATTTCAGGTTCTAATTATTAATTTCAAAAATTTAATATTTCAAACAGAGCGATGACTCATACAGGTATCGATCCAAGTCAACGCTGGTTGGCTCCAGGTAAAAAATTCCTGATCTTCTTTCACATCGCCTGATCTTCACGAAATTCAAAAGAACCTTTCAGAAGTTATTTCAAAATTAAGTACCAGATTTGAACTGGATCGAACCTGTATTTTAGGAAATATCGGAAAATGAATCGGAATCTAAATTCTGTTGGAAAATGACGAATAGCTTTCTTGAGAATTGTACGAATAATTTTCAGGAGAAGTCAAGCTGCGTTAGGCATTGGGTTCGAATTTGAAAATCACAAAGATCTTGATTTCACGTCAGTGTTTTCCTTGAATGTTCTTGAAACAGCGAGTTATCGTTTCATCCAAATTAATCTAAATTGACTAGATTGGACTAGATAGGCTCATTAACTTGACAACTCAAGCGAATTGAATTGGAAAATATCTGAAAGATCTAGTTATATTTGGAAATATTATTCCTTGTGAAATGATAATAAATATGCAAGGTGTAATATAATAGATGTAATTCTGAAATATCTAGGGGTGGTATCCGTGAAAGTGTTATTTGTAGTACATACTACAACATATATAATACGTCAGGAGGAAACACTCCGACGAAAATGAACACCTTCAATTAAATCCTCAAGCAAACATTTAGGGCCGGTATTATAAAACTTAACTTTAACTTTAACTGCCAATTTTGACAGATATGTCCCAATACAACTGTCAAAATTTCAGTTAAAGTTAAAGTTAACTTCCCGTTAAGTTTTATAATACCGGCCCTTAAAAGAGCTCTCAATTGTTAGTGCCCCAAGGTCATGCTCAAAATGGTGCATCGACAATCACCACACCCTGCAATTAGGAATGACTCAAAGCATTGACAGTCAAAGATTTGGTTGTAGGAAGCTGTTTTGGTATTACAGTTCACGTTTCTTTTTGTGTAACGTTCGTTTATTGAGAAAACATTTTTGATTTTGTATCAAAGTTTATCCATTATTAAGGTATTGATCTTATCATTTGTTTGATAGATAAAATATATATTCGATAAAATAATTATTCAGTAACAATATTGTTCCTTTTGATATTTACAGTATTACTATCAAGTACATGTATATACTCCAATCATTTTTATAAACTATCCCGGTTGGCCATGATATAGGTCAATCAAGTTGGCACCCGTGAAATATCGGCAATGTCAAAATAATTCTCAGTCACGTTACCAAATGCCAATGCCAATTTCTATATTGAAAATGCCACAGATAGTTTTAAAGAAGCAGAGACAAAGTATCAGGAAGTGCTATGTACAATTAAAATCTGCTTTTTCTGATAGTAACCCTGATAATTTGGAATCAATAATTTATCACAAGCTCCCCAACATTTTCGACGGATGTGAGTGAAACCCCAGTCTATCGTTCACATAGATTCCCAAGAACTTTGTAAATTGAGTTAGTTCTTTTACGGTGGCACAGGTTTTGTAGTACTAGTACATTTTCATACTGGAGTATTTCAAGTGGTGCAACAAGGTATTTAAATGTCTTCTGAAGACTTATTCCTTGAGATTTTTGAAAAGCAGGGAATTCCATAATTTTGTATTCGTTTAGAAGTTTTACTGAAGGGTTATTCGAGTACTTTCATTTTTTTTCGAATGAACTATCATAAAGTAATGGACTACTCTATCTATAATTTTTATTTTGATTTTTGATTTCCGTACAAAAAAATAGCTTAACTGAATCTTCCAACCATGTTTATACACGTGAAATATTTCCAGTGTTAACAGAGAAAAAAGTTTCTTCAACATTCACCAGGTCTTTGGAAATATTGAATTCACATAATATTTTCCCAAGTTCATTATTTTTCCAAAGTAAACTCATATTTGTGTAGTTATCTAACAGGAAAATGACTATAACCTAACATTTTCGAAATATACACGGTGAAATGTGTAAGAATGTCATGGCCATCCGAGATAGTTCATAATAGTGAATGGAGTATACATATATCAATACTATCGATTTGTTCGAAGCTTCATTTGAAGCTTTGGCTGATTCATTGAGAAATTCGGTATCTCGCCGAATCACGAAAAAGATAATACTATAATAGGTATGTCAAATCTTCTCCGACTCGATCACGATGAAAATCGGTAAAGAAATATCAAATTTTGTTACACAAACTTGTGCATAATTTCAGTTTCATCTTATAATTGGAACAATTTGAAAATATTTCATGCCATTGGGAAGTAAAGCTGCGGTCAGTGAGGTCATCATGTGAGTAGGTGGCCACTGAGGCAACGACTTTGAACATGCGCACCGAAGTTGCTGACTTCACGTCAATACTTTCCTGGAATTTTTTTTAAGGCAATTCTGGCTTCTCATGATTTACTACTTGCTGTCGAAGAGAGCTCTCCGATCCCTGATCAGCTCACGAGAAAAATCATAGGACAGTTTTACTTTCATGGTAGCCATGTCAAATGTTTTTAATCTCTTCGAAATGTGGGCCGCAATCGGCAAGGTGAACATAACGGTTTTATCTTCATTGAATCATTGACAACCCGAACATGTATGAAAACAACTAGTCTCGAACTAACGGTCAGCTCAGTTATTTGATGCCTTCACATATCACTTCATTTGAGTGATTTCCAGTTATTGAAAGAAACAAAAACTGATTTTATATAAGAGTAATACACCTTGTTTACTTCGACCTGATGGCCTAAGATGACCAAGAAATCCATTTTGTAAACGAATGTTGAGATAATCCCTTGATACAGGAAAAATAATTCCCATAAATTATCGTTTATTTATTTCTCTTTAATTTTCGAAGTGAATGATAATGGTCACGAAGTTCCCGAATGAACAAAATAATTTGAACTTTTGCAACATATGGAAGTAACATAGTAACAACAATATGTCGAATCTGGATTATTATTATCAAAGTCAGATAATTTTGAAATTTCTACTTCAATAATTTGAGCAATAAAGATGTTTTAATCGGAGTGATTATTCGCGCAACGAAAACTCATGGAAAAATACGATCCTTATAATATAAACATGAGATAGAGTAATTAATCTCCAGGGGGTCTAATCAGTGACTACTACTATACAATATACTATGAAATGAATATTGAATGTAATAATGCAGCACTACTTCCAATTGATATTTTTTTCTGTTTCGGGAAAAATGATATATTTCAAACATTGTGCTTCAACTTGTGCCTATGTAAGCCTACAGGATGTTGCATAATCAATGTTGTAGTAGATTAGTCTCGGAGGTAAATTTTTGTTTGAAATATTGAAGGAAAGTTTCAACTACCAGTTGAACTGATAATTTCAAATGAATGTCGTATTTCGTCTTTATTCAACATAATTCATTATCACTTCATGAAGCAGCAATTATATCGATCGAAATTTCGAGAGAAGCACTGACGTAGGTCAGAAGTTTTACGCGCTGGTTCGAATTCATATACATAGCGTTTACTTTTCCAAGTACTGATCACTCACTGGGCTGCTTGACTTCCAGATGAAAGAACTCAACGAACTTATGATCATACAATCCTCACAAAATGTCGCTTGAAACTTCAAGCAGTCATTTTACTATAGAGATTCAAGTTTGATCGGATATTTTTTCCATGAATATTTCGGAATGGTATATCTACGGATTCATTTGGCGAATTTAACCCTTTCAAAAACTAGATCACCGTAAGTAAACCAATGTTCTGTTTTATCAGAATCTAGCGTCTAGGTCGTGTCTGTCAAAATATTTTCAGCTAGTTCCGAAAAACACAATTACAAATATACCCATTTGAAATATTTTCACCACAAGATTTTCAAAACACACCCGATTGAATGGAAATCTGTTATTTGGATTTGAAATGACCGTTAGAAGGTTCATGACAATTTCAATGAAATCGACTCATTATGATCTGGTTTAACTGAATGAATATGAAAATTCCAAGTCTATGAGTTTCCTCCTTTCTTCTGGAAATTATAGTGTTGAAGGTAGGCTGAGTCTATGGACTGCCAGAATAGAATTTCGAGTTTCAATTGTTCATCATTGTGTCCAACCTAATCATCTAAGAACTCTCTAAGCTCGAAGCTTCAGAGTTTTAGATATTGTGACGAAATGCGAACGCCCTTGTTCACAAGAACAAGCAGCTACAAATGATGTCCACCGAATTTTAAATGCGAATTTTACAGAAGTCGAAATTATTGAAAAAAAAAATTTAACTGCAAATTTTCTCTTTACCTTATGAAGGAGTCATATATGGACTCTAAAACGTAGGTGGTTTGCGTTATTCCGATATTTTCAATGAAGCAAAATTTTTGTGGAAACTACCCTTGGTTGATTCCAACCAGTTTTCTATAGATAATAATTCTTTTTTTATATTCAATATTTCTTTCTCAGGTATGGGGAGTGAAAATCTACAAACCGTAATTGTCGTAGGTATGTGAAAAACACTGCGACTTTTACAAAATAGATCAAACATTCATTTTCTTTGTAAAAGATGGAAATTATTCTGGTAGTTTTTCCTTCAAATATCAACCCACAGTAATATCGAATATCTGAGTTTAGGATTGTTCTGGGGAACAGTGCGTTATAAATCTGCCCAAATGTCTGCAGTTTTCGAATTTGAGCCTGAAATGTTCAGGAAACATTCCCTGAAGAAGAATTCGTGGTCAAATTCAACTCTGCCTGTCCGGCCAACCGGCTGTCTGTCCGTCTGTCCGCATGAGCTGTAACATTCGATAAGAAGGTCCTAGAGTCTCACAATATTCAGCTGAAAGTTTGGAGCCTGAAAATTTCGGTTGAGTTTGTGAGTGAGATAACGTCTTCGGAGTAAAACAGTTTGAAATTTTGAGGTAATTTCCTGAATATCTCAAGTTTTGATGCGATCACATTAAATCTTAGTAATTATTTGAATAATATCAACATACATCTCTATGCGGAATTTCGTTAGGATCCTTCAGCCAGAAAATTTGAAGAAAATCGTGTGAAAATTTCAGCTCGAAACATTCGGACCAGCGTTTAACAGCTCATGTAGGTGTGCGTAGGTGTGTAGAATTGTTAAAGACTATATTCGTTAATTGATATTGATATTGTTGTCAATTCTCCTAGGTTCCGCTATGGAACCCCCAGAAGCTAATGCCTGTACGAGATGGTGACCGGATGTCCTTACGCTACGTCAAGCACAGCACTGTTAATTTTTCACCAAACAGCGAATGGTTGGACGGTCCGCTGAAAACCGGAAAAAATATTTTCCGGCCAAGGGCTTGAACCCAGAGCTCACGATCATGGGGCATAGCCACTATCACTACTCTACCGCCGCTATAATGCTCGCTAATGGTATTGTAATAAACTGATGGGTATGTAACTTGTAACTTGTCTAATACTTCCATTTTCAATCCTGTGTATATGAAATCATTCAAACTTGAATATAGTAGGAAAAAACCATTTCTGCTTACCTGGTTCGATCTGTGTAGGAAGCCTTCCTCTGAGAGTTCCAGAAGATCAACACCAGATATATCCCACTGATCGGCAGATGGTTCTGGAAGATTGAATTCTCTTGATGTCCACTGTATCCATGAAAATACATTAGCTGCACTCCAATGAGATGGATCTGCAAGACATAATAAGAATACTTAGTATACATTAAAACTTCGACCCTTAGGCAAACCGTGAACATAATAACTTTCGAAAGACAATCTATCGACTCGATATTAATAGAGCAGGTTGGGATGACAATCATTTCTCAACCAAGTGATGCTTGTTTGGCGATATCAATACGCTTTGGAAATAAATAGCGCTTAATAACTCATGAATTAAGGTTCGTGCCCTTCAACAAATTTTCATGGGAATTTCTTCTATTTCCCATCAAAATAGTGGCAGTATAAGACAAAGCTTTCCAAACCGAATTTCACAATTTATATTAAAGAACTGCAATCCTTAGGCAATATAGTTTCCCTAGTCTCTCAGTTTCCTTTCATGATAGTTTTTCGATTTAGTTACCTGAGTTCAATTGAACGTATAACATTGTGTGTTGTCTGGGAATGGCGTTTATTGCAATGACGAAATATAAATTAATTATAACCTTCAGTTTTATAGTCAGAGTTTATTATTTCTATAGGAATTACTTAATTCTACTCCTTATTTGATACAGACTGAGATTCTCGATGTGATCATTGTTGTATCTTTATTATGTTGAGATTCGACTCATTCATTATTTGTTGGATATGTCATGTAAAACACATGAATATTGCATGTTTGCGGACCTGACATTTCCAGAAACATCCTTGTAAACTCCTTGAGTCTGGAAATAGAAAAATGTTCATGCCTGTAACAATATCTAACAGAAAAGGGTCGGGCCCAAAAAAATAGACGTCTTCCTGATTCAGTTTTGCCTTCCTATCTAATAATAGATAGATAATGATTCATTAAAATATAAGGAATCTAACATAAAAGAGGGTCCCGCAACAGTGGCGCGGTGTTCCATATCTCTATTTAGGAATGAGTTATTGCTCAAGCCTCAAGCTTTCGGTTTCTACATGAAAAATAAAAGGTATATCATACATATATTAACTTCGAAAATAATGATCGTTTTCGAGATATTCTGCCTTACATCTCCTTTTGGTTTATTATTTGATGAAATCAAACCTTAGTGATCGACCAACAGAAAAAAAATTTTAACCCCACCTGAAAATTTCACAGTTTACGTTTTGGAGTATGTAGATTTGAATGAACGAATAAAAAAAAATCCGTCCGTCCGCCGTCCGTTGTCCAGAGCTTTTCTCGGAAAGTACTGAACCGAAATCCGTGAAACTTGGTAGAAAAATCATGTGTCGCTCGGGATTGATCCTCCAAGCCTTTCAGCAGGATTGGTGTACCCTAAGGGCTTAAAATTGGGGGTTGGATGGAAAAAAAAATTATTTCTCGGAAACTTACCACCGAATTTTTGTGAAATTCTCAACGTTGATTACTGTTGCATAACTCAACCTAAAAATTTGTACCCGAATGATATCCGACCAGTAGTCTCTGAGTTATAAAGAAAAATGCTGCAAATTTCCAATAATCCCGAGAATTAATCATTGCATTCGGTTCTGAGATTGGAATTCAGTGAAATAATCGGTTAACTTTTCATCCAGAATCATATATCTGAAAGTAGATGAAAAGATTGTTACCAAATTTTCAACATATATTGAGAAATTTCGTTAATTATTTTATAAACACAATGTGCAAATGCCCTATCGATGTTCTCGACAATTTCATAATCGTTAGTAGTTCAAATTAAATATTTTTGGGGTTTCTCTGCTAATATCTGAAACATAACTACAAAAACTCGGATAACAATTATTATTTATAGATATCACCCTGCGAATTACGGGATGAAACATTAAATTTCTTCATGGAGCTCAATTATATCTTAAATAAAACTTATATATTATTCATAAATCATTGGTTTTTCACAACCCGAAAACTGATTCCATGAAAAAATTCATTTGAAACATTGAAATCTCAATAAATACTCTTGTGTAACTGAATAACCCATTCACATGCAGAACGCGAATTAAGAAGCGTTATTTAAAATAATGAATATTTCCAAAATATTTGGTCGATCGGAGGTTTCCATCAATTTTGGATTGCTTAGTACAATTATCGTCAACATGTGGATATCGGCTACTGGTTTCGATCGAAATCCAATATTTTTCGTACTGAGACTTTGAAATAGGGGTGAATATAAAAGATAATGAGCATGTATATGATAAAACAAATTGGAGGATATATGCAAACAAATCAATTAACAAACCAGAAATCTCATCGGGTGAGTTTTTTTTCATTTCATTGATATTTTTCAGAACAAAGTTGAATCCTAGTAGGAATCACATCCACACATTTAATATTAGCGGAAAATCTTGAATTTTGTTTTACGTATTTGTTGTTAATTTGAGAGTTAAAGTTAATTTTCCAGAAAGTTTCTCAAGAAATACTAACGCGATCAAATTGAAACATCATAACTAGTTGATGAATTCAATTTTTTCTAAACATTTTTTTCGGAAGCTATTCATTAAAGTTCAATATAATTTGGTACAGGTCTTAGTCAACATTTTGAAACCATATTTATTTGCAGAGATATTGGCGGAAAATTTTGTGACCATTTTAATCTTTGAGGTTATTTCCCTTATATGTCAAAAGACGCAAACGCTTTCTGATTTGAATTTCATTTCTATTTGTGTAATACCGACACGCAATTTAATAAGTAATATCGTGAAGATCGTACTGGCAAAATATTAGTAAAAAATATTTTTCGGAAATTTAACTTAACTTTAACGAAAGAAACAACATAGTGACTTGAACTTTGTAAAGTAGTTTTTTAAGAAACTCAACACCAAGATAATTTTCTCTTCAACTCTTATATTTCATAGGAAATATGATTTGGAATGAAAAATATTTAAGATTTTTATGAATAACATCCTCTAGGCTTAATTATAAAGTGATTCTTTCAATTTTTTTCCAGCAAAATTTTCGTTATATGTTGATACCTTAGTGAATAGGTTTATCTACCATATTTCGGGAATATATTTAGATGAGACAGACAACATGGATACGGTAATTGATTATATCGGTGACAGGACTGATAATTCCGATGATCAGACGGACATAAAAACTACATCTCATTGTCGTAACTCGACAGATGTGTCCCCAGATAATTAGGGAATACGGCCCTGTGCGGCCACCTGCATTGGTCTCACTTTTCTAGCGAGCTAAGGCGGTTCGCCCTTCAAGTGGTTTTGTGCGTTATTATAAACATAGACATATATAGGCATATAAGATTTATCCTTGGGGATATTTGAAAATTCCAGACATAAGTCAGTCGGGATCGGAATTGGAAGCGATAAGCTTGAGGTCGAAAACGCCGAGGCTCGGCTCAAATATTTAAAATAGGTTTTTTACGTTTTTGTTCATCACACGATCGATTATTTCGTATCGGCACTAGTCTAGTATATTCATTTTACAACTAGGAATCGAATTAAAGTGTGTTTTTTTTTAACCGTTTAGTTTGATTTTGAAAACTTTCGAACCTCCTAGACGCCAGATCCTAACGGTGTGTAGGACTAGTTGCTAAAAATCTTCGTCAGGTATATACATTTTACTGACTGATGGTATGTAGTACAACAAGGTTTAAATATGGTCCGGAACGTGCCTAAATAATTACACAAAAGCGTAAAAGTGAGAGTAGGTATAAATTGGGGTTTGCCACAGAGTTTTTAGGTTACAGAAAAATATTCAGTAGTGGAGAGCCATTCACATCTGTTTGTTCATTCAATAGGATTTTGCGGGTGTTGTACCTATTGATTTCTAACAACTCTAGGAGTTATGTAGGTACTTTTGGTTTCGACGTGGATAATTTTGTAGTTACTATTGAATTTAAATATTTCACATGAATTTCTTCATGGAATTGATTTTCGTTTGGTGAAAACCCAATGAGTTATAAATAATATATACGATTGATTTGAGATATCAATGGTATTGGGTTATTAAACTGGGAAAATAATAAACCCTTGTGTAAAATTTGCAGCGTTTTTCAATATTTGTCACTCAGAATATTTAAAATCATAAAGTTGCTATTTTGAGTGGTTGGCTACAGCCCGAAAAGCTCTGTGGTGTGCATATTAAAACAAAAAACATAGGTTGCCAACAAGAAAAACGAAATCGAGTCCTACGCAGAAAAAAGGGAACCTGTGAAACAGAAAATATTTTCATTTTGTCGAGCTCGAGCAATAAGGCGACATTACAAAAAAATCTGTTCCCCAAATAGAGATACGGAACTCCAAGCCACTCTTGCGGGAGCCTGTTTACAGCGTGTTTCTCTTTCAATGATGACAATTCATTATTTCATAATAGGACGACCGATATTGAGCACTTCAACATTTGCCCTTTCCATAGCTCACTTCGATTACACATAAGGGCCTTAAAATGAGGAAAATATAGTAGTTATGATTTCAATGCAATGGTGAGTATCGATCAATGTACATCATACAAGGTGTTCACAATTTATGTTGTTATTCCCTCAATATACTCCATTCACTTTCATAAACTATCCCGGTTGGCCATGACATTCTGACACATTTTGAAAATGTTAGGTTATAGTCATTTTCCTGTCAGATCACTACGCAACATCGTCGTCTCTACATAGAGGTCGTAGTAATTACGTATTTATCAAAATGTTCATTTACACAAATCTTAGATTTTCATCCAACGATTTATGCTGTAAAAATTTGAACAGACGAGTAATTTCGGCTGCAACAACATGTTTTTGTTCAAATAAAATTTTGCGTTCATTTGTCCTTATGTATTTGCAACCCGTTGATTTTATAATTCTAAAAAGTGCAGATGTCCGTCTTTCGTTATATTCCAAATGTTCCTTTGCAAAAGTGAGAAGTGCATCAATCGAAAAGTGTTCATTTTTCAAATTATCATTTCAAATTTATCGTTGCAGATCTTTTCTCAAAATAAGGTCTTTAGTCAATGTCTTTTTCGGTGCACCAATAGAAAGAGATTATGTGTCGTCTGTATCACTTAAAATTTTTTTCACATCATACGTCGAAAATGTTGAATAGATTGTGAGGAATTATTGATTCCAAAATATCATGGTTACCATCAGAAAAAGCAGATTTCAGTTCTACATAGCACATCCTGATTCTTTGTCTCTGCTTCTTCAAAACTACCTTTGGCATTTTCAGTTTTCAAGCGTAATGATTATGTTGAGATTGAGAGTAGAAATTGGCTTCGGCATTTGACAACGTCGCTGAGAATTATTTTGACATTACCGATATTTCACGAGTGCCAACCTGCGTCAGTCTTAAGTAAAAAAACTTGATAGACCTAAATCATGACCAACCGGGATAGTTTATAAAAGTGAATGGAGTATACCTCAAGTACCACTGATGCCATCAGAATGAAACTTCGTGATCAGTTGCAGAATACCAACTCGTAACTCAACGCAAAAAGTCGTCAGACTCGTCCCGTAAAGAAATAAATTGTTTTTTTTTAAACCATCAGATTTCTTTGAAATTTGGCATCTACCTTGAAGTCAATATTTAAGAAGAGTGTAGATACCAAATTTCAGCTCGATTTTATATTCAAGTTCGGCATTATTTGGAAAAAGAAATCCGTTCTGAACAGGCGCGTTAGTAAATGTCCTGACCTCACGTACTTTTGAATTTTTATTTTGTGCATTTCAAGTTCTATCTTACAGACCCAATTTGACGGAATGCCGACGTTTCGATATATTCAATATCTTCTTCAGGGCTCTACAATAAATGACACAATAATAAGGATGTGAACATGGTAGAAAACAATATTATAACATTCTCGAGTGGAGAAAAAAAAAACAAACTCTTGAGAAACTCGGAGAAGTAACGAGTTTAACAGAGAATTGATCACAAAACAAGGACTAATAAGGTCACAACTATAACGAACAAAGTATAAAAAAAATCGTCCATACAAAAACAATTAAAATAATTTTGAAACATTTAAAATAATTTTGAAACAATTAAAATACCTTTGAAACATCGATTTCCATTGAACAAACAATAAGTTACTACTCACACTGTCAGTTGTTCTCTCTTATCGCCTTATCAATAATATAAAATTCGGGTGAAACAATACCGATCATAATGAAGCGAATACAGTGTAGTGGAATATGTCAACAAAGACTGGTGGATGCTACATATAGAATACAAGGTTGATTATTATTTAATCTATCCGACATCGGAAATGAGAACTGAAAAAAGGGCATGTCGAAGAAACGAACTGTTAAAATTATTATTTAGATGTTCCTTTTTTTATTTTCTGAATAAGGTCGAAATAGGCTGTATTAAGGTTATCAATATTACTCCTTTTATTGAGTGAGTTAGGTTTTTTTTTTATTTTTAGCATTTCACAAAATAATCTATTCCTTAAGTTCGCCTGTGTGTCCAAAATTACTACTTCATCGAAGTCGAAAAAGTGCAGGTCACTAAATTAGTGTTCAGCCAATGCTGTATTGTTTTCCTTTGTTCGGGCAGGATTGTGAACATTAACACAGTCTCTTTTATGTTCAGTCAGTCTTGTTTTTAGGTATCTGTTGATCTGTCCGATGTACACTTTGCTGCGTTTAAGCATCATAATTCTTCAATATTCGTGAATGTCCTTATTCAATAATATTTGAATAATTTACCGAGTCACATTCAACATTATGCAGATGAAGGTTACGGAAACCGTAACAACTTACCCGTGTCGATATTACACACTCCACCCAAGGAGATTTATTTCATAATATCAACAACAATAATCGATCAAACAAAGTGATAATCCCAACAATTCAACCTTACACAATGCCACACCCTTTGAATATACACGCGTGTCTTTGTAATTCTTGAACAGTATTGTTGTTGTACTTACAGAATTTTTCACGTGCGACGTGAGTGAATGTGGACAGGTTATTACTACTAGTAGTAATATATTCAATAATTCGAAGGTTATCGTTTCCAAGGGAGAGCGGCTCTAAATGGCTGAATCCGATAACGATTTTCCAATCAGTTGATTCATTAGCTAACTAGATCATTTGAATGAATATATTAGCGATCATATTTGTTTGGAGTTTGAATTCTTTGGCGCGTTTTGCGGAGGCGTGAGTGGAAATTCCACAGCTAGGATCAGGAGGGTATCCTGGAAGTAGTCCGCCATAGATTGGGAGCCTTATATGAGTAGATCCGCCTATCGTTTGATTTATTTGAAAAAATGTGACAACTTTTGTTCTGGGTATTTCAATTTGTTTCCAGTGTATCAATTAACACAATATTATTTTCCTATCCCATAAAATTATTGTTCATAACAAATACAGTGCGCGTCAAAATTATGGAACGAATTCATTTTCTCAGAAGAAAAATATTTGGCAATAAAATCCTGAAACAGGTCAATTTTTGTTTCACTTTTACCAAATTAATATGCATTTTTGTTGCACCCTGTGTCATCTCCATCAACCCTCTAAATTTTTTGAATGGGAAAAGTGGGACATGTGGTACTTTTTTGGCAAGGAATTTGTATCTTCTTTACAAGCGTGCAGAAATTTTCAAGAAAAAAATTTTTTTTAAAAAATAAGTTACTTCAAAGAGATTTTCAGTATGTGCACTTTGCTTATTTACTTTGAGACGATGGTACCTGATGAAATTTGTCACCGAATGAAAGATGACCTTTACAGTTTTGTTCACGCACAACTTTCAACCCCTACGAACCCCCTCACGTGAAAAAAAGTTTTTTTTCTCCATTAAAGGGTTCGTAGGGGTTGAAAGTTGTGCATAAACAAAACTGTAATGGTCGACTTTCATTCGGTAACAAATTTCATCAGGTACCATCCTCTCAAAGTAAATAGGCAATGACAAAGTGCACATACTGTAAACCTCTTTGAAGTAACTGATTTTTCAAAAAAAAAAGTTTTTTCTTGAAAATTTCTGCACGCCTGTGAAGAAGATTCAAAGACCTTGCCAAAAAAGTATCACATGATCCACCTTCCCCATTCAAAAAAATTAGAGGGTTGATGGGGATGACAACAAAAAACCTTCAAAAATTAAAAATTTGGTAAAAGTGAAACAAAAATTGACCTGTTTCAGGATTTTGTTGCCCAATATTTTTCTTCTGAGAATATGAATTTGTTCCATAATTTTGACTCGCACTGTATAAAATTGTTAATTTATCGAGTAATTCGTTGCATCAATTCAAACATTATCAATACCAATCTTACAAACAATGTTTTCAACTCGAGTGCGAAATATAAGATGGTGGACTTGATGGTGGATTATTTCTCATGTAATAAATGAGTTAGCTAGTATTTTTCGCGGGTATGTTCGAGGAAACAGCGTGCTTACTTTCTGCCTAAGGGTCTGTAATTTTCGACTGTTTCGCCAAAAATGGTGTTGAAGAACTAGGATGGATTGACGAAGAATGAGATGTCAAAGATAAATTCTGTCCGACAGGCCGCCCTTTGCCACGATATCTTGAGAGCGTAAATAGCCCATCAAAGTGCGCCGATTGAGTCTATTAATGGGAGAAATCGGACAAAAAGTTTGAGAGTTATACGCATTTGAAAATTTCGATGTTGTTTCCTCCATATCTAAGGTACTCCCAATGCGATAATATTGAAACGAGACAATTAGTCGTAGGATACAGTCACGCAAATTTTTTTCAAAAATTTTGTTAGGAATGTATTTTTATTGTCTCAAAAAAAATTCTAAAATATTCCAAGTTTTTCTCGAAAACCATTCATCAGATTTCGATGAGATTCTGTAGAAACCTGGAAGTCAATTTTGCACTGAAGTGTACTGAATTTCAGTTTGATTCATTATCCAATTTGTGCAAATATTGAAACAAAAATGTCAAATTCTGTGGTTTTTCTCCTCGGTATCGTTGATTGTTCTCGGATAACTTAATGGATCTAATTATCATAAAACTTGGAAAAATTATGATGCACAGATGTGTGCTAAGTTTGGCCACATTGAAACAATTCAAAAAAGAATCCCTATTTTTTGATTTTGCCTACTAACCTGAACATACGGTCAAGAGCTGCATTCTTCACGTCAGTGTTTCTCTTGAATTTTTCATTCAATCGGTTGTTATCGCGGGTATAATAATCTGAGAGCTAATAGCACGTGTTTCATGAAGTGTTTGATTCAAGATGAAATTTATCATAATTATATATATGATTTAAATAGGCTAGATGAGTCTTTCTGGCCTACCTGGGAACACCAGGCTCTGCGCATACAAGGAAATTGCTTCAAAATGCCTAACGGCCGACCGTAAACACAATAACTACCGAAAGAAACAACTTAGAAACTCGATATTTGTAGAGAAGGTTTTGACCTTAATTACGCAGGCTGAATTCGTGAATGGGTAAAATCCCCTGATGATTCCGCAGATATACTCATTCAAAATTTTATATTCCCAATATTTTCAAAACTACAGATTATATCGATTTGAAATCCAGTCCTTCATCGAAAAATGACAGTTTGAAGTTTCATGTAAAATTTAATGAGGATAATATGATGAGAAGATCACAGAATATTGAATATTTGAAAAAAAAATTGAAATTTTTTTAAAATTGTTTTAATGACACGATCATCATTTTGCACAAGGTTGTACTTCAGCATCTTCAAATTAGCTGCGAAGTTTCATCATGATTGAGTCAGAATTTCTTGATGTATACCGAAAAAAACAACAATATCGAGAAAAAACAACGAACTTCAAAATTTTTTTTCCCAATATCTACGAAACTAATAGCCGTATCTAATTGAAATTTGGTACACTTCTGTGAAATATGAAGCTCAAGGTATGAAAAAAAATTGTTTTCGAATATGATAGTGTTTCTGGAAAAAAAACATGTTCGAAAAAATTTTTTAAAAACACTGTGTGATCATACGATTTCGAAAAAATTCTACTCAAAGTTGCGAGTCGTTATGCCCCAACTGACTAAGTTTCGATTAAATCGCTTTAGTAGTTCATATAAATATGAGGGAAACAACCTCAAAATTTCAAGTGGCTATAACTCCGAAACCATTTGACCAATTAACGAAATTGACCGCGGCATTCCAATGCACGAACTACCCTACAAGTTTCAAGTCACTAACTTGCTCCGTTCGACATTTATCGTGTCATCGGCCGGACAGAATCGATTCTGACACCGGATTCATCATCGGTGAGTCCAACCAAGTCGTTTGAGACCATTTTCGGCTCAAAATTCGAAAATTACAGGCACTTGGACAAAACGATAGCACGCTGTTCCCCTGGAGCATGCGCGCAAAAACTATTAATAATTTTCGATCTCTATGGATTGGTACAATCAATTTGTTTGGGATTTGATTTCTTCGAATGAAGTCGAGTTATGTATTCAAATATTTAAGCACTCACACTAATACTGCGTTCAGAAAACATTGCGTACATAGTACTCATATTCTTGCAAAAATAGGTATTCTTAAGTTGAAAAGTTTGAATAGAACAGAATACATGGATCAATTTCATTGCACTGAATGATACCCATTGGTATTTTCAACATTCAACACAGTTCGCAGAAATTTGCTGTCTTCGAAAACTATATGGAAGGCTCCTATCATAAATTCCTCACCCACTACAATTTATCGAACAGAGAATTGTATCCAATTACATAAATCCGTTAAAAGCAGTAAAAATGGATCTCTCGAATATGTTTGGAAAAAACCAGCTATACTTTCACTCGCTCCGCGAAGAATGTATGTATGAATACTCACCAGTTGAAATTCCAAGAGTTGCGCAAGCATTATCAACCTCTTTCCTCATTTGTTCAATTGCGATACTCAAAACAGGCTCGATATTCTCCCTCGCGAGCTGTTCATTGAATTGATCATGGGTTGACTTCTCGTCTTCTTCCATTTTGATGTAAGAATCAAGAAGTTCGAAGTCGATTAGCCTTGAGTTGTATTTCTTCTGGTAGCCGGTATCTCGCAAAGCTTCCCTCAGCAACTGATGATCTTTCGGTTTTTCTTCAACTGTCTGATCGTTTTTGTATTTTTGAGCGAAACTGTTGTCTAGGAAGCTCTTGAGTAAACTATTATCTGGGAAATCATTCAGCAAACTACTGAAGTCTACTGTGCTTTCCTCTTGTTTGATCTGTTTATTCAAAAACGGAGTTTCCAGCAAACCACTGACGTCAGAATCCGTTTGAATACTGATTTTATTGAGTGACGAATTGCCGGAATGACAAGAAGTTGCAGGGCTTGCAGGTGAAGAAAATCCACAAGAATTCAAGTATGATTCCTCTTTGATACTGAAGGTGCTAAATGGAGGAATGGGAGAAATTGATTCAGTTTTGATATACTGGTTTTGGAGGTAATCTTCTCTCGGAGATTTGGAGTAAATTGAAGATGGCGATGGGGCATATAAGGATTGTTCTGGCGAACTTGGGTAGAAGTTTGCCTCGTATGATTGCCTGTATGAGTTGAAATGATCGTTTGGGGACAACAAACTCTGGGAGGAATACGGTGACAGCGAACCTACGCTATTTGGAGAGTTGGGGTGAAAACTGTTGGATGGGACTTCCAAGTAGATATTCGAAATGGGAGATTGCGGTAAGATCGAGCTTGAGCTTTCTGAATCCGATTCCAAAAGCTTGTTGAAATCTGGACGGAAGTTTGCTTCGTCACTCTGTTCTTGATCCACGTTGTGGAAGGTTGTGTAAACTTTGAAATCAGTTTGTTTTTTGGGATCGTTACTTTTGGGCGATTGTGCGTATAAGAGCGTTGATGGAGACAGAGGTTGATCTCCTCCAGGTAGCAACGATAAGTCAAAGTTTTCTGCGAAGGTACTATAGTCGCAAGGTGGGGTGAACCCTGCAGATGGCACTATTTGAGGCATCTGAAAAAAAATTAAAAGTTATTCTCAACTATTATTTTAATCTCAAATACTTTTCATGTTATAAATATTCAGCAAACAGCATTATAATTATTTTGCGGCCGTGGAAATGACTAATAGTTTCTTATCAGTCGGAGATATTCCGTAATATTTTATTTCGTTGTATCACTTTGTATATTATTCGTTCTAATACTTCACTGACAGAAATATTTTCTTACAGAATACCACCCGAGGTCAAATTATATTACTATAATGAACATTTTGCTACGTCAATTTGTTTTGAATTTCGGATGGCCATAAGTCTTATATATATGTATACGAATATGAATGTCTGAAGCCATCCAAAACATACATGCATACAACTTTGGATGTTAGTGCTAGTATTCTATGTTGTAAGGAAATATGAACATAATAGAGAAATATAATCAAATCGCAGCGGAGTGTTTCATGCCATTGTGTATTCACAAAAGTGTAAAGCAGATAATATTTACTTCAAATTGAAAATCATTCTCAAAACTCATCTCTGATGGCCACCAATATTTGGATTAATATTGAATTGAATAAGGAAAACAAAATAAACTACGAATTTCACAGATAAAGTGATGACAATGAAAACTCTATGATAAAAGGAACTGAAGAATTTCTGTTTACCTGCAATTTTTTGAAAGACCGATAAAGAAAAAGCGATGAGTAAATTGAACATAAGAATCAATCACTTCATTTCAATACACGTAAACCGATTCTGAGGTATCTCAGGCCAACAAATTTCGAATTAAGCGTATCTTAGATAAAATTAGAAGAAATATTTTAAAGAATAACAAGCAACTTCATCTGTTTACCAACGTCACCGTTAATAAAAATATTGGATATCGCAAATGGCAAAATTTAGCTGCGTGCCTATTTCTGGAAATTTGCGACAAAAATAAATACCCTTTTGATCTATTATTGTGCTTCAGTTCCAAAAATATGCAGTAAAACAATATATTTGTTTTTCCAGAGGAAATACCATTGAGAAAATATTTATTCATCATGCATTCAGTGATATATGAAGCATTTCATTCTTTTGTTTGAATTTTGAAATATAAATATTTAAGAAGATGTTGAGCGATAGAAATTACTCAACTGAATGTTTACTTGCTACTGGAAAATACCACATTTTGTTCAAGGAAATCTCATCAAAATCCATCACTTTTTCGAAGTGAGAATGACTATTTATCTCCTGTCGAATACAACAGACATCAAGTATTGACTGTGAAGGTTTCATTAGTGTAAATCTAATGTCGTTCGCAATAGGACCAACTTCGCTAAGAAGGACTTAAAATACATAGTATTCGAAACTCTACGGCCTACTAAACATACGTGGAGAAGACATTATAAAATTAATTTGAAATTTCTAGTGTAGTGTCACAATGAGTACTGATTATCTTCAAGAAAGTTTTTCGTTACACGTCTGATCGAAATTTGTGATTTCACTCAGAAATAGAAAAATACATGGAAAATGCCTTTCTTATACATCTTTCAAATAGGGTATCAGTTTTTCATACTGAAATGATCAGGCTACTGAAATAATAAGTTTGTATGGTCTATTAATATTATGAATTCCTAATTATGGTAAGGATGCCTAATTAGGTACCATTCGTTCATCAGATATTTTTGAAGTATTTCGATTTCGAGACAAGACATTAACTATGTAGATCTTTTATTGTCTTTCGATATATATTCAATGAATAATCTACAGAATATTCCTCTGAAATTGGGCGATATTAATTATTTTGCATCTATAGTTTCTATCACAAATTCTGACTCTGTACAGTACAGAAAGTTTTACCTCAAAATAACTTACGAACAGAATAGTTGAACTATTCCAACCGATGTGCAAATCCAAACACAGCAATAACATTGTGTAAAGATTGTTTTTATACAATAGCAATAATATACATCTAATTGAAGCTAATTCGCACGAGAAATAAAGTTCATCCAATCAATCATTCATTGAAGATAGAAATATAATCGAAACGAAACAGCAAAATGAAAACTAATAATTATATAGGGGTAGGTGGGGTAAGACAGGGTAGCGAGTAAGGATCGGGACCCTACCAAAACTGATAATGCAGTGTCACTAAAAAATGTATCTCAACGCCATCTGAAGGTATTTAGCAGTACTTGTTAGTTTCACAGATAGTTTGGGCGGATGAGTGCACGTTTCCACCTGGTAAGTAGGTTTTTTCAATTTTGAGTGGTTTCATCTAACTATTGACGTATATCAAGTGCGTGATTGTTCCAAATATATGTTAAACAAGATGCGTGACATATTTTTTTATTAATGTTTGTTGATTTTACTATTCTGAACTCAAGAATTCGTTCCGGTTTGCTTTGATTTATAACCTCAGAAAAGTCAATACAACTTTTAAGTCCAGTTTGGGAAAGAGGGGGTACCTACTTGCGGGTAAAAAGGGGGTGGAACACAATAGAGGAAAGACAAAACAGTAAGAAACCGAAACTGAAACCAAATGTAACAAACACAAAGAAAATGAAAAAAACAATTAAGAGATCTCAAAAAACCAAGAAAGCTAACGAAGAAGCTCAGACATCAGAAGAAGAAGATATAGAATGTATGTACTGCCACGGCTTGTATTCCGAGCCTACTGAAGGATGGATCACTTGCCAGACTTGCGGCAAGTGGGCGCATTATGGCTGTGTAGGGGTGGAAGATAACGATGACGAAGCTGTCCATATCTGCCCGGTTTGTGAAGATGACGACTTTTAAATGTTCTATACTCCATCTTACCCAAGGAGTTACCCAGTCATGCCCTTTAGGTGGGGTAAGATGAGGAGATTTAGTTATTTTTTTTAAGTTGATATTTTTATGAGAAGAATTATATTTTTTTGTTTTGACATTATAATTGAAGGAAGAAAAACTGATTATTTTTTAGTAAAATTTCCTACCTTGTTAAATTAAAAATGGAGCGTTCAATTCATGAAATACCTTAAAATCCCCGTCTTACCCCACCATCCCCCACATGGTATACAATACCATTATATAAAATTAATGAAAGAAAATCGAGTATTCAGCTTTTTTCAAGACCCTTCAAATCAACGATACAAATCATAAAATTATAATATTTTTCAGTTGTTTTTTAGGTTTTTACTTCGACTATCTGAAAAAAAACTAATTTGACTAAAGTGTTGAATAATTAAATCGTTGGAAGTTTTTAATTCTTGTAAATTTTCCCTTATTTTCTGATGAAAGGGTGAGATATGAAATCTGAAACGCTATAGTGCACTTGGTTGTTCGTTCACATCATTTTGTAATCGTTCATTAGACAAAATTTTTTTTAGAAACTGAACTTGAATAAAAGTTTGGATCCTCACTCACGCAGGGAATTTTTCATAAATAATATAAATTTCAATACTTTTTCAGATATTGTGAGTGAAAACCTATGAAAAACCTAAAGAATAATGCAAAATCCTAATATAATATGTTGTGATCGATAAAAGAAAAATATATGTTTATTGATGGAAAACGTATGAAAGGGTTATGTTGATACAATTCACTGTCCAGTTTTCTTTGTTAGTTACATTTTTCTTTCGAATCATTTAATTTTTCTTCTTCGAGAGTAATCTTCGATAATCAGAGAAAATGAGAGTCGGAAAATGAGAGAAATCAATTACGTAGATGAGCCATCTAAATTTCTGAAACATCATATGGGGATTGATACTATTCCTGTTCACCACTACCTTGTATGGATAACTTTGTTCGATAAAGAATAAATGATAATTTTTAAACTTCTGGTCTATCACTACTGATGCTCTAGTTGTTGCTTCGTGCTGGTTATGAACAAGTAATTGTGGAAAAGTCCAATCATTAAAGAATGTTAATTATTTCATTGATAAGATCTGCATGCGTATAAAATCTCTTCAATTTGTGTATTAACACAACAATTCTTAATCCCATTTAACTCAAGTTGATATTCCAACATTTCTTCAATGTAATGAAGCCGAATTCATGAGTGAGGAAAAATGTTCCACCTGATGTCAAGAAACTATCAAGGACGCATCAAGGCTCAGAGGAGTCTACATTGAAGTACCCCTAGTTTATTCAGGCATAAATGAATTTGGGAAGATAAATACTCCCGACATTGAAAATATATTCTACATACCAAACATTTTCCTTGTCACAAAATTAACGCAATTATACGCACTGATGTATACCGGTTAAATTCACGGATCTGACTAAGTTTCCTCTATCCATCCTAGTCCAACTCCGAATTGTAACAAATCCCTCTCTTTGTCTCTTTGTGTTCACCTTGATCCACCAAAATCACGAATGGGTCTATCCGAATTCACATTGTCAAAGATACGACGTCATCTAGCAATTTAATTCCTTTTTTCTATCATAGTTCACTCGAGTTTGAGTTCTGGGAAACTCCAGATCGTCTATTCATTACGTCATGGATGTATGCTGTCTTTTTTCAGATTGTTTGATTATTTATTCGCGATGATGATGCTGTTAAGTTGATGGGTAAATGATTGTTTGGAATTTCTCGAGGGGGAAAAGCAGCGGATTTGAGAGATGGGTTCAATGAAGGTTCTGCTTTGTATCCTACCGGCTTTTTTGGTATTTGGAATTTTTTAAACTGTCACTATCGGTAACCAAAATCGATTTCACAAAGTGGTTAAACCCAATCCTTTTTGGTCTAAACTATTTTATTCAAGCGGAATCGATCACTCCTTATGCTTTAGGTTCTATGATGTTACAAGCCATTTAAGGCGATGAACCAAAAGCTCCGGTTATAGATACGGTTATCCACATTGACAGATTTTTCTTTGCCTATTATGTCAGTTTGGATAACCGTAAATATAATCGGAGCTTTTGGCCCATCGCTTGAAATCGATTCCTGAATCCGTCGTGAAATACCACAACTGTAACCAAAATTTTGTGGTCTTTACCCAGCTTCGGAGTAGTTTTACTTGAAAAATCCATCAAAGCGGCGCTCAATATGAATCAACTGAGTAGCTGAAAACCTCAGCAGTAATAAATCATTTCCCTCGGTTTTGCGGGATGTGGTTACAATGGTGGACTGTGCAGGACTATACGAAGCTGTTGATTTAACTCCATGGACATTATTTTTTCGCGCTGATTCTGTCCGAATGTATGTTATTGTTGGACTTTGTTTCACGAATTACAAGAATTATCAATGGATACAGAATTGATGGACTAAATGCTTATACAACTATTTTGAGGAGATCTCAACTATCCATTGAAATTCATGAGCAACATCAATCCCTCGTTCCGTAATTACTGTTCTTTTTGACTTAAGAATTACTTCTTGGATCCATGAAAGTCTTTCAACAATAGATTTTACAGTGCTTTTTCCCATATACATATTTCATATTGAAAATCAGTAACTGTTTCACAGTTTTACACAATAGTCATACTCATTTTATAATTAAGAATCCAGTAAACTTATCCTAACAACTGAACAGATACGTACAAATATGTATACAATTCGTCTTTTGAGAGTTACATGAGATCAATGAGATTAGAGCTCAATTCGTACCTACAATCCAGAGGAATTACTCGTATATGGACTTGACAAAGCGACCTCAGCGCCATGAGCGTTTACAGAAAGGATTGGAATAATATTTTTATAATTCTGTTTCCGCGTTTTGGACTGAAAATTTTAGTGGTTAATTAGTAGTAAAGTTTCGAAACCTGGTATTCGATGCATCTCGATCGGAAGCTCTTTCCATGTTCCGCAGATGATAATCCACAGAATTTAGTGCAATTGAGTTCATCTGTCAATTGCCTCAGTACTCATAGTTACTCAGCTAGAGATATTTCTTGGTCCAGCTCGACGAGTAGGGGAGTAATTACCTTTTCTCAAAAAATGGTTCATATATACTGCTCTGTTACTGACGTGAATTAATTCAAAACTGAACTCGTCCTTCTGTTAGTTCAGGTATCCTAGTCCGGAACTTATTTTGAATACACTATATGAATGTGTTTGAAAATAGAATATCGTATTCGCTCAGTTGAACTAGTCAAATAATTTTTTTCACTATTACATGAGGAGTCCAGAGACTTTCGTCAGATTTTGCTGCGATATGTACAGGAGATTTCTGTATTGATATACTAGGTGTGACTACCTCGGTAACCTAGAGGATTGAGTGTCAGCATACCACAAACACAATTACTTCCAAAAGAAACAACTTAGGAACTGGATATTTGTGAAGTAGGTTTTACATATTTATTCCCAATTTCTCCTGAAATAATTTTATCGAATTGAAATTTGGTACACTGCTGTTAAATGTAAGCTCGAAGTGACACACGATCACAACAAAATTTTGCGGAAGATTGCGTGTCGTTATGCTACAACTAACTAAGTTTCAATCCAATCGCTTCCGTATCAGGAATATCAGGAAATAACCTCAAAATTTCTAATGGCTATTACTCCGAATCCATACAGCCCATTTTGTCCATTAACGAAATTAACCGTCGCATCTTGAAATCAACCTACCCAGGAAGTCTCAAGTCGATAGGATTCTCCGTACGCCTGTAATCGTGCAACAATTTCGACACCGGATTCGTCATCAGTGAGTCCATCATTCGAGACCATTTTTGTCTCAAAATTTAAAAATTGCAGACATACGGACGAATCGATAGCACGCTGGTCCACTAGAAAATGCGTGCAAAATTAATGAGGACGTTAATTTCATAGGAGGTAACATTGAACAAAATTTCCCCAAAGTTGTATTTCTAAGGACACAAAAGAAGTGCTTAATTCAGGACGAATCAGAAACTATTCGACAATTTAGTTGCCATGGAGTTGAAAAATCGGGGGAGCACAGATACTGTTAATTTCTCTGCTCTATGGTAAGTCAATTGTCGAATTCATTTTGTTTGATGTCGAATCAAACAGGTACTTTTGTCACCTAAAAATTGCAACTTTGGGGTTATCCTGTTCAATGTTACCTCCTCCTAAATGAGCTAGCTCTTTGATTTTTTACTAAACGAAAAATAAATAGTCGGATTTTATTTCAGATTAGTTTTGGCCAACATTTTTCCCTCAACTCCTTTGTATGCGCAGTACCCAGGTAGGTTAGAAGGACATTTGAATACATACTCATTTAGCCTTTATATACCATCATGAAAAATTTCAACTCCAACCAAACCTTTACGAAACATATGTCATGAGCTCTTGGACTATATCTTCATTTAGTCTTGAATTCAAGGAATTGTTTTACAGCGGGGTGCAAGAGGTCCCAAAATGCTCAAAATTTGAGAATGACAGACGTTTGGGTTAAATGATAACGCTCATTTTCCTTGCAACAAGAGCGCACACAGTTTTGAAATTGAATAACGATATATTACAATCTCCAACACGTTATTCTTCAAAAAATTTGATCATATAATTGGAAATTGCTTGACTTCCTTCATTTCTGTTCATTCCAATAAAAAACATGACCGAATCGTGTGTATTTACATATGTGGTAACTCATACTTTCATGTCGCTCATTAGCATTAAGTAAGCGCTGAATAAAAAAAGGCAGAACTTATTCTTTTACTGACACTTTCACTCAGTGTGATTCGATAATTCGGCCATTCGAAATATCTCGCAGGGTACACGAAGGACCCGAACGCATACCAGTGGACTTAGTAACGTAGTAAGTGCGTCATTCTTCTGCGAAGAAGAGAAAGTCAATTTGTGTGGTGTCCATGGCTTGTATCGAATACGAATATTGCGGGGCCACTTACATTCCTTCACAACAACTCTCAAATTACGTCGGTTCCTGCAGTAATGACAAGTTACCTTCAGCAGGAGTCCCAGCACCAGAAATTACTTCGAAATTTATAATTTTACATGCTGTTTTCTTTAATGGTCGAGAGGAAGATGATAATATATTGCAGCAATTGAAATGCAAGAGATAAATATCATTCTTCGTTTAATTCACATTAATGAGAATTTTTTAGAAGTACCAGAATATTTTTACTTATTTGAGGTACATGGATGCTAAGAATAAGATCTCAATATTTTAGTACCTGATGCATACGTTGGACTACTTTGAAGATGAAGATTTCTATGAATAATGGAATGGAATGCACTATTTCAATATTTCGCTTCTCAGGCACTTTAACTCAAGGAGGAAATGACCAAGAGTCTTGAATTTTCAAGGATTTCTGGATGTGGCGTTTTGAATCGCCAATTGAGTTTATTTACTCAATAGCTTTATTCGATGGAACTAAATCCTACTTATTGGTCGTGGAATACACTTCTAAAAATGGAAAAATGTATAAAGAAAAAAATGGGGAAAGAATATTTTCACGTATTTTATGTGTCATGAATTCACAAGGAACACACGATTAGAGAATTTACAAATTGCGTTAGACAGTGCCAGAGATGCATAGAATACATGTTGTCAAAATACGGCTTTGTTGTCCTACTTCAGTTTTCGCCGATAGATGCCGGCATAGGAAAATCTGCCATGAAAAATCTGAAATATTTACGGAAGTTACAGACCTGTCATATTCAAACTACTCAAATCCGAACTTCTTCCTGATTTCTCGAGTTAGACCATACATAATTTTCAAGAATTTCCGAAAAAATAATTCATTTTGACAAATTTAAGTTGTGATTATTCATTTTATTCAGTCAGAATGGCGATAATATTATATAGGTTTCCTTCATCTCTTAATACGCACGTCTGATACTTATATTTTTGAATACCTGTTCATCATAAGGTATATTTATTTCAATATTTAATTCATGGAAAGGAAGTCTTCTAGGGTTGCGTTTTCAAAAATACCACAAGAAAACGTTTGGAACGATAGATACTAGGATTAATTTGTCTGGTTTGAAATTCGTCTGATGAATTCGTATGGACATGAACAGCGAAGGGAAAATTTATATTTCAAGTATAATCAACATGAAAATTTCCTCGAAATATTTTCACAAGCATGTAACAAAATTCATAACTTTCGAATTGAATATTTATTAATAGGTACATACAAAATTCATTTATAAACCATATTTTTATGGAATGATATCCAAACTATCCAATGAAATCCATAAGTAATATCAATTTCCGTTCCGTTTTCATCGTTGTTTCGGCTTCAAAATGACTTCTTGTCCATCCATGTAAGTATTCTTACAATTAACCTCATATTGCTCTTTATTCCCTTAAACATATTTCATATTATCAATAAGTAAATGCTCCTCATTTGTTGAACTCCAAATTTTCAAATATCTGATTAATTTTTTGGGAAAAAAGTCAATCAGATTATAGCTCAATCCATTTTTATTACGGAATTAACTATATGAACTTGACAAAGCGACTTTAGCGCCATTATCGTTTACAGAGCCAAGTAGGACAATATTTGGCAATTCTAGGACTGCGTTTTGAACCCAAAATTTTAGTGCGTAATAAATGGAAAGTGTCAACACCTGATATATTCTATGCATCTTGGACAGTGCCGATAGTTGGCAGTGAGAACGACTAGGATGGACTAAGTGATGAAGAATCCGATGTCATAATCGATTCTGTCCTGCTATCCATCAGTCTGTTGGCACGATATCTCGAGAACTTGAATAGCTAGTCACTTAAAGCTTCAAGAGTAGGTACGTTGCATATCGAAATGCATCGATTGAGCTCATTAGTGGATCGGAACAGTCAGACATTTTTCAGATTATACCCATTTGAATCTTTGAAATTATTTTTTCATTATCTCAAGAAACGCATTGCGTTCAGATTGCAGCTTGGTACTTGGTTGAAGAGCACCTGCACGCACCTGATGCTCGCAAAAATTTGTTCATATGATGACAAAAAATTTCCGAATTTTTTGTTGAATCTAAATTTTTTCGAAAACTTTGCACATACGTTATAGTCGATAGTTTTCATTATTAAACCAAATTTTAGTTTGATCTGATTCGAGTTCCCAGAGATATTGTGGAGAACATATGTAAATATCGATAAGAGCTTATTCTGGGAGGATTTCGCATCATTTTTAAGGTTTTGTATGGATTTCCACTCCCAATATCAACAACAGAACTATTAAAAATTAAACAAAATTGTTTTTTTGATTTTAATAGTTCTTTTTCAGATATTGGGAGTGAAAATCCATTAAAAAACAAAAAAAATAACATATGTGAAATCTCGTGATTTTTGAGGGCAGATATTTGCAGAATGACTCAAAAAATTCCAACCCGATTTCATTTAAACTCAATAATTACCTAGTTGACAAATGCTGATGCCCAATTTTGTACCAAAGTTCGTGATGATCCTATCATCTAGAAAAGTTAAGAACTAAGAATTCGAATTGTTTCCGCTCCCCAGAGCTGATGACTTCGATTCATTGTTTTTCTAGAATTTTATCGGCTAGATAACGTATCTCAACTTATAGGCTGGACTAAATTTGATATTTTTGAACGGAACTGGAACTAACAAAAACTGGTGTCGGTGTGTGAGTGTCAATTTTCATTAGAGACTTCATTGCACAGATTCATTATCCAAAAATTTGATATATACACTTCTTCCCTTGAAATTTTTTCATTTCTATACGAACAGTTATATACACTTTTTCATTGAAAACTCAACCGTGTTATCTGAAGAACTTCTTCACATAACTTCTCATATCAGGAGTTAGTATATGAATGTGTTCATAGGTTCATATATTCTTGGATATATCGAGATTCAAATAACACAAACTATCTTTGGAGCTCATAGATATTTGGATCAAGTAGCTTCCGTACAACGTATCAAAAATATTGTTTAAATACTCGTTTCTATCTGTCATATTCATTTTATTAGCTGGAATAATTCCCAAATTATTATTGAAACTCTAATTCACAAAAAACTCATTGAAATTCGAAAAATAAGTTCTCTCAGTATTCTCTGTTAATGAATCGAATATCAAAAATAATAGCTAGGATAGTTTCTTGATGATTTATGCGAATATGACAGATACGAATTAAAATTCCGTCATTCGATTCACGAACAATTGAAGGAATGAATAATTTATAGTGAATATTTATGTGCAAAAAAACTGCGAGGAAATTCAAGGATAATACATATACTCGACGAAATTGGATAAAATGATGAATGACCTACCTAATATTCATCAACATGGGAAAACTCAATCTAAGTTGTGAAGCATTCTGAGAAAAACCACTGAGGCAATGACACTAAACACGCGTCGTTTCTTAATATATGCGAATGATACTCCATAAAGAAAAACGGAAAATGAACATGAGTATGTCATTCCATTACCTGCAATCAGTTAGTCACCCGTATCGAAATATTGAATGAAATGGGTATAATTAATGTTAAATACTTGAAGCAAGTAGTATTGCACTGAGTGAAAATATGAATGAATTCAGTTGGTAATGCTATAACTGTTGTTGTTTTTCACAACCCGAATTGTTCATTTTACAAATTTCTGTTTCATGAATGATAACTGCACTAGGTAATTATGTGAATCATTCCTTTAATTTTCACTATTATTATTCTATGAGTCAGCTATTTCATAGCTTTGAAGTCCATGAAATTCTATTGTGGTATTTTTTCAGTTTCATAAAATACGCCGATAGTAGTGCACAATATAATTTGCAGTAAATGAGAAACATGCAAAAAACAATTCTGAACGATAATATAATATAAAAATAAAAATTCAGACTGTAGAGAATCTGATGACTAATTTTTCATCACTTTTCAGAGAAAGTGGAATTAATAACAGTACCTGTGTCATATGTTCACCTTACTTGAAATGTGGATTCATACGCGTCCAAAATTTTTGATCGGTGCTACTATAGTAACGAAAAGATACAGTAATTGAATGAATGAGGTGAAACAATGCAGAAAAGACCTGACGTAAGGTTAGGAGATTTTACGCACTTATTCAAAATTCTTGCCAAAGCGGCAGTTCTTTAGTTATTGGGGATATAACAAGAACATTCAAGAAATAAAACTAACTTTGAAATATTTTTTCAATATTTCAAAAAGTAAAATGTCGGATCGTGCAGAAATTGTGTTATCTTTGAATCTTTATTTTGATTACGATACGATACTACGAAAATTCTGCATACAGTTGATAATCAGTATTCTTCAACTCAATCCGATAGTGTGTGTTCATTTCGAAATATCGAACAAATCATCTGAAAAATTCGAATGAGTTCAACTCCGGAACCATTTTGCCGATTTCAGTCTTTTTCAACACAATCATCGCAGTTTGATAGGTAATCTTACCTAGAAGTTTTATGTCGCTAGCTCAATCAGTTCGAAAGTAATAGTGGCAACTGACGGACAGACGGCTAGCCGGATAGAGTTGAATTTTACATCGAATTTTTAATAAGTACGTCCAACATAACAGTGCGGGGAAGGCTAGAGAAAAATCGAGCATAATTAATGCGGTGATTCACCAACCCTAATAATAACAATAGTTGTGTTAATCAGAGTTGTCAAAAGTTATAATTTTCGTTTTCATATAGTACAGAGTACAGAATAAATCATTTTAATATGAAGGAATAAATAACTCGATCAACCAAAACAAAAAATGGTTTCTTCAGCAACCAGCATTTTGAATCTGAATTTCAGGTCGGATTCCAGCCATAACTGAACTTAACACGGAATCTTTCTGTCCCTCACCTCAACAAACCATAAATCTTTGTTCTTCAGAAACTGAGTGTTTACCATCGTTCAGATGGAAAAAAAAAATTATTTCGACCTTATGCTGTCGAACCTAATAGTTCGAGACTGATTTTCTGTCAAAATACGCTTTAATTTCACCAGGGTAAATTCACAAGAAGATAGAGGACACTAAAGATGTAAATCCATGCAAACAACAGTAAAAAGTAAGTTGTGTTCGGGACAGTTTGGAGGAAATGGTTAAAATTTTTGATGTGACACTTTTGTCTGAGAATGAGCAACTCATTGAAACGCCAAGTAGAAACAACCATCTGTAGTGACCAGAACAAGTGTCCTTGAATACATTCTATTAGGGAAGGTACTGCGGAAATTACTACCAATAATTCAATAATTTTAATACTAAGAATAGAGCCACGCGCATTTATGATATACAGCATCTATGGTGAAGTTTATGTGTTGAATGAAGAATACAGCATTTGAAGATTCAAAATACATCTAGGTCATAATGGTTTATTATTCAACTAAGAATAATATTTAGAAAACAATAGAGCAGTTGTGATAGCGAGGTGCAGGAATATTTGAATGGCTTTATGTAACCATCTATCAAACATCTTACAGTTTCTGTGGAAACCTGAGAACTCATATGAAAGTAGACTTGGATTCCTGGACATACCACACACCAAACCTGCACATGCCTCGCCACAATTGTCGCCTGTTTATAGGTTTTTCAGTTTCCTCAACAAAATTGTTGTACCGCATTTATATAAGTCCACACTGTCCTCCATTTGGGAACCACAAATGTATAACTTCTCGTGCGATCTCATTTTTCATTTTTCTTTTATTTGGTCATTAGAAATTGCACCATGGAACGAATGTTTCTATGGGGACACAAACTCGGCGCTATGTTAATCGAACCAGCAAATACACAAATCATAAATATCAATTGAAGCTTATTTTGGGGGGATTTTACATCATTTTGTAGGTTTTTTCTGGGTTTTCTCTCAAAATATCTGAAAAAGAGCTATTAAAAGTTAAATGAAATTGTTCTTTCAAGATTTTTTTTATTATTTTGGGGGGATTTTACATCATTTTGTAGGTTTTTTCTGGGTTTTCTCTCAAAATATCTGAGAAAGAGCTATTAAAAGTTAAATGAAATTGTTCTTTCAAGGAAAAGGCCCTTTCGAATTGCAGGATTTAACTTTTTGTCGAGGGCAGTTCCTTTGAAAACAGGTTGCCTAATGAATAATACCGAAACGATAAACGAAGTGAACTGTGATATTTCAGAGTACAAATCTGACTCATCAGACAAACGAGAAAATTTGCAGAATTAATTTCTTTCGATTTTTCGTTTTTTGGGACTTTCGTCAAATTGACACTTTTGAGAAACCAAAGCAACAAAGACTCGGTAAATTCAGCCAAATATGGTCCATTTCTATAGAAAAATGAGCAGAATAACTCTCTCCTTTTAAAAAAAAGCAGTAGTACTCCTTAATTTTCCTTTCAAATTATTTGGTTTCGACATCAGTATTTTTTCATTGTCCCAATCTATCATGTGATGCCCTACGGTTGAACATACATGGTTCGCTGGTAGGGATTTTTGTATGTCTCTATTCCTCAGTATCGATTAAAGCTTATTTTGGTTGTGTGAATCTACGTTGCTTTGGATTCTTAAAAATGTCAATTTGACAAAAGTATCACCAAACATAAAATCTAAGGGAAATAATGCTGCGAATTTTCTTATTTTTCTGGAGGAAGGGTCAGATTTGTACTCTGAAACGTCAAGATTTGCTTTGTTCATCGTTTGTATTGTTTCGGTATTGTTCATTAGGCAACCTGTTCTCCAAGTAACAACCCTTAACAAATGGTTCAATCCGCAAGGGCATTTTTCATGGAAAACCATTTTTATTTACTTTTTATAGTTACTAGATATTGGGAGTGAAAACCCAAAAAAGACCAACAAAATGACGCAAATCATGGTTGGTATACCCATGGATAGTAAAATTATCTCCTTCTATGCTATCAAATATGAAATGATGAAAAAGTGTACCTATCAGTATAAAACTCTCAATGTTCTGCTGCATAGAACACATATGCGGCATGATATTGAAAAGGCAAAATTAGGTTCGGTGTATCATAAAAGGCAAAAACAAGTAACAACAAAAATACCTCAACGGAAAAGAAATTCATAACAGGATTCAACTGATTCATATTGTATTGTATTGTATTGTTGCTGATCCTCCTAGGTTCCGATGTTGAACCCCTCAAAAGCTAATGCTTGTGCGAGTTAAGAGCCCCTTCATAGATTTCAACCGAAATTGAAGTTGGTCATCATATTCAAGAATTGCGTCTTTCAATAATTACAATACTTGAATAATGCGAGTGGTGTAATAATCTTTATTTCGATAATAAGTCAAAAAGTTCCATTTTCAAGTATCAATATATCTCTTTCCTTTGATCTTGCGAAATACTAAGCACATTGTCTATCCAGGTGGTCAGCTTGGAATATAGACTGACAAACACTTCGTTTGTAATTACAGTACGAAAAAATTCTACGGAAATACGCAAGTCGAGGCGAAAATAATCTAATGTTATGAAGGTCTCCATTCATAGTGGAGGATCGAAGACGTTCTATGCTTGTATATAGCCAAAATGAGAAAATATCATTATTTTGAATCACCAGTGAACAAATTTTCATTGCGGTTTTGATTGAATCTCGAAATACAATACATTGTGTTCAAAAGATTGATATTCTTGAAAAGATTTCAAAATTAGTTTCCCATCAGAGCTGGACTTGGATATACTCAATATCGAAAACGTTCATTGCCAAGTTGAGTAATCTGAAAATACTGAAAGCTTTGTATATTATAGTCTCTACCATAATCATGACGCCGGCAAAATCGTCGGATACTAATCTACCACTGTTTATTTCTTCAATTTTTTTTATGCCCTTTTCCGTTGCTCAAAACCTCAGCGCATTGTTCATCTCATGGACAATTTGAAAGAGAACCTTCCATATGCGTTAGTGTCGATTTTCGGGAGAAGCTACGTATGCGAAGCTTGATAATTTGAGTCTACTTAATGGTGGTAAGAACGATTCATTCAACCAGAAACTCACCCATATTAAAAGAACCTGAATCTATACCCCAAAACATGGGAGGTGAAGAATTATTGACACTACCATTTTGCTGAGTTTAACAATTGCTAAGTATAACAATTATATGGTCTATATACGTGCGCCGTCAGATCAGTGGTAGAACATTGGACCCGTAATAAGATGTTCCCTAGTTTAATTGTAGGCAAGAAGAATAAAAACTTTCACCGAATACATCACAGGAGGAATTCCCACAGCTATATTTCTCTCCTACGGAATACATACGGCGTAAAGCTAATCGCCTAGAATGACAACCCCTCGAATGGGTCAAAATGTTCAATTAGAAGCAGATACACATAGCGTCGTTCCGCATGTTAATTAAGAAGTTTATAATTCGCGTCTTTCGGGGCAAACGAAATATCTCCCGTACAATCTAGTTCGTAGACAGACATGGACGGAGGTATCAGTTCCAAAAACAATATTGTCTGGCTATTCGAGTAGCATGAGCTCGAGGTCCTAAATGAGGAGACCAGAATCAATGTAATGAATATAGTAATATTTTAGTTACTGATACATCTGTTTTTGGTTTGTATTTTGATTCTGAGAGAATACTATTTGGAGACTCCTGGTAAGAAAAGACTGCTTTGCCATGTGCATGAAATTTCTGAGAAATGAGCTTGTTCTGCTAGCTCTATTTTGACCACTGACGATCATATAAGGAATGTCCTCAAATCTATGGTTCTTCATCCCGAAATTTCGGTTTACCAGGATTTAGTTTCATGCTTAATAATGCTCCTCCATGCGAACCATAAGTCAGGAAACTTCCTGGATGAACATAATGGTAAGTTTCAAATTAGTTTTCACATATGTGGTATCTCAATCCGATAGAACATGCATCGGATATGCTTCAGAGAAATTTACTTAAGTATCAAAACTTCTTTCGAGTTCGTGAACAACTTCATGGACTTCAACTATCCTGAAATTAAGTCTCTGCTGAACAGCTGGATGATATTACTCTTGAAATGGAAAAACGTTGCAAATGCACTCTTGGTGTTCATGGTAGCCATATTCATATCGGTTTTTATATTTTATAATTTTCCGCCAGAAAATGTATTGCATATACTTAACCGTTTCGCAATTATTATTTTATTCCACAAAAATGATTGAAACTAGCATGATTTTACTTCATGAGCTCTTGGTACCTACTCAACTGCTTAAGGGCCGGTATTTTAAAACTTAACTGGAAGTTATCTTTAACTTTAACCGACAGTTATGTTAGGACATATCTGTCAAAACTGTCAGTTAAAGTTAAAGATAACTTCCAGTTGAGTTTTATAATACCGGCCCTAAGGATGTTTTATGTATTTGATGCATGTATCCTATTTTTATAGTGCAGCCTAAAAGAATCGATGGATTGTAATATTTGAGATATCTTCAGATTCGTTATGATTCAAAGACCAGTATAGGATATGACATGTGGGGTGATATTCTCCAATTTAAAAGGAGTGACACAACAAGATGTTTTGTGTTCTTATTCTGATATAAAAGTTTGAATAGAAAATGGCCTTCGAAAATCCAATTATCCATCCTCTATATTTTATAGATTCACAATAGTAAGTTTGAATCCAGGTGAAAATTTCTCAAGTTGGGGCGCATATAGAATTCAATAAGTAAGAGGAATTCATTATGGAGCGTCCAATGCTCTTTATCTGACAACGATAAACACTTCGATGTTGGTGTTGTGTTTGTCATATCGAAAAGTGAAAATAGTAATTTTTAATCACCAATCAAGTACTTTTGATTTTCCATATCATTTAATCTCGAAATTAAATTGATTGTGTTTAATTTCGAGTATAAATTAATAATTGTTGACCTTCATTTAAATGTTAACGAACACACAAATATTCAGCATGATAATATTGATAAAATATTCAAAATTCACTAACATGAAGATAAGTGATCACCTATGACTCTCAAGATTTTATTGACTAGTAATAATAATAGCAATTTAAGTGTGAAAATCACCTTCTGAAATATCGTTAGTTCTTCATCAATCGCATTAGCATGGAGCGTATACCATATGGCATTCCTCATAGGAATTCATAACAATGAAAGATTTCAGGTGTTTGATGCAAATTAAATTGTTGAATGTTTACCAAATCATAAATTAGCTCTATTGAATCTTTACCTATCTGCGTTATCATAATTATCAAATAAACAGTTAGATGATGCTCTCATTCATAGATAAAGAAATAAATGTCAATGTTCCATTGGAATGATTCGTGAGTTTATCCATATTCAGTTTCACATTCGCGAAAACTACATTTTTGAATATCTTTTTTGACTTCTCGCTCATTTTCATGAAGGCATGAAACTTTCTTCAATCTTAATCGAAGTTAGATGGTGAAACCAGAATTTGAATCATTTGTCAGGTTTTTTCTGCGTTTTCACTCCCGATATCTGAAACAGATCTATAATCCTTGAAATTTTCTACTTCGTCTGATGAAAGAGTCAGATTTGTACTCTGAAACGTCACAGTTCCTTCTCTTTATCGTTTGTATCGTTCCTGTATTGTTCATTAGGCAATCTGTTTTGCAAGATTCTGCCCTTGACGAATAGTTCAATACTGCAATCCGCAAGGGCGTTTTCCATGAAAAAAAACAATTTAATTTAATTTTTGATAGTTCTGTTTCGAATATTGGGAGTAAAAACCTAGAAAAAACCTGAAAATTAGATTCAACAGAATTTGAAGTTTCGGATAATAAGATGAAATAGATGTTACTTCAGTAGGTGTTAAATTGAATTTTTTCCAGATAAATTGAAATAGGAAGAAAGTTTTTTCGATGGGCCACAAATGCTTTATCTATCTTTATATTAGTTGCCTATAGAAATCATGATATTGGTCAGTTCGTATACTCTTCAAGAACGCTTATTAATTTTTTTGAATATCTATCAATCACATATAACTTCTATCGGACAAATTATATTAATGTTAGTCATCTTAACACTTTTATTGTGAGCTGAACTGCAGAATACCTGAAGAATCAATTTCCTATAATATCCAGTGTTTAAAAAAATTATTCTTTCTCAAATATGAGTTATGTTGAATTGAGAAACATGAAAAAGTTGTTGGTCCATCATTCCTATCATACCAATTGAATTACCAACAAGTTTTGATCGATTGGGCAAAGAATTCTTCAATTACTTTCAAACTTGTTGCCTGCGAGAAGGCGTGATATTTGTCAGTTCCGTGTATTCTTTAGGGATATCGAATAGATCACAGAAATAAAAATTTTCAATATATGACGTTTATATGAAAAATTTCATGGATGTTAGCCATCTTAACAATTGTATTTCAAGCTGAACTCTATGAGGCTTTAGGAATGGTCTTTCAGATAATATTTATTTTTTAATATCACGACAATTTTGAGGGAAACTTGATATTTTCTTCAATTTGGAGCAATGTTTAAGGGTAAGAACATTATTCGGAGTTAGTGAAAATAGCAAGAAATAGTTTTTTAAGTTCAGCCAGTCCAAAATTGTATCTCTATCAAAAAATTTAAATCAGAAGAAAATTTTGAACATCCAAAGAAAGAATTCCTCATTCATTCTTCTATGTTGTGTCTGCCAGAAGCCATGAAAGAGGTAAGCTCGTATATTCTTCGGGTACGTTAGATATAGTGGTCAAGCCAGTTATGCGCACTCACCGTTTCTTCAGCGTCCGTATTTCTCCTCAAAATGACCATTTTGCTTCTTCTCGTATCACAAAAGTCTTCACAAAATATTTCTACGAAATTTATTCACATTCAAACGATCAAATCATCGAAAAATCAATTTCTTTCGTGATAAATAGTGACACTCCAATACACACTCGATGGAGGCGATTGAAGCGCTCAGCACCACGGTCAGCAACTCAATGTTACCAGATACTCCTCTTTCTAGAGTGGTGGCCTACTTTGACTCGCGAAGCAACAAGTGAAAGATTTGTTGTTACGAACTGTTGGTATCTCCCGGCAACTTCGTCGTTTATAAGTTATATGATTTCGATGCAATGTGGTTGGACGTGGTAAATTGAAATTTGTCTTAAGAATTGAGCGTTGCTTAGTCATTTTGCGGTTACTCAATTTGATACAACAGGTTGGTAAAGCCCTCGCGTAAAGGTCTAGTTTTGTTCAGGAAGAAGGATTTGTTTCCGTGCTTTTTCCTTTTAGAATAGAAGTCTTCGAAGGGATTTTCCAATCCCCTATCAATTTTGGTATGGCAGTTGAAGGTCTTTTTTCTTAATCACGGATGATCCCGATTTTTTCTGTGGACTTCAAATCTGGGTAGTTACTTCATATTTTTCAGGACAGCATTAATTCCTTCATACAGGGTGGTTCACAAACATTGCGAAAAAATTCAGGACATCATTCTCTGAGTTATTTTGGCTAGGAAATGTCCATAAGTCGTTTACAAGTTCCAAATTTCGAGGAGTAGTGGTAGGACGTTATTAATTGAAGCAGGTTGGTGAATTCCTCGTTCAGGATGAAGGATTGGATTTCGTGCTTTTTCCTTTTGGAATAGAAGTAATCACAGGTCTTTTCCAATCCCTTTACAATTTAGGTGTGGCAGCTGAAGGTCAATATTCTTAGTCTCGGATGATCCAGAAATTTTTTTTGTGGAGTTCAAACCTGGGTAGTTACTTTATATATCTCAGGACAGAATTAATTCCTTTATACAGGGTGCTTTACAAACTTTGCGAAAAAATTCAGGAAATTGTTTTCTGAGTTATTTCGGCTAGGAAATATCCTTTAGTCGTTTATAAATTACACATTTCGATGCATAGTGGTAGGACACTGTTAATTGAAATTCGTCTTAAGAATTGAGTGTTGCTAAGTCATTTTGCAATTACTCGATTTAATACAACAGGTTGGTAAAGCCCTCGCGTAAAGGTCTAGTTTTGTTCAGACAGAAAGATTTATTTTCGTGAAATAATCATAGGTCTTTTTCAATCCCCTTACAGTTACGGTATGGCACCCAGGCAACACAGAGAGGTTTTAAAGATTTCCCGGCGATATCTTCTCAGAACATTGAGAGTACTATTTCTACTTCTCTAGGAAGTCACAGGGAGTGCTATATTTCCTCCAAATGTCCGCCACAGCGATATTCTCGAGGAGATCCTGAAGATATCGCATGCGGAAATTCTCAAACTTCCCACAATGGGAGGTCTATAGGAAATTCGCACACACAGTTTCATGGCGAAGAGTTTAAGAAATTCTCAAATTTTTCCCACCGCGAGATTTCTGGGAGTACGACATGCGATATTTTCAGGAAATGTCCCTAGCGAAAGTATCCGGAAATACAGATATATTAAAATATAGATTATATTTCTGGAGAGTTTTCTGATGATAATTTTAATGATTTTGTGCTGACTTCTGCGGGGTTGCTATGTGCAAATAGCAGAATTAGCACATTAGCAGTCGGCATTTTTCCGACAAAGATCAAAAATCCTTTCAAGTAGCCTCAGGGAACCTATCCGAGGTAAGGATTTACAGATTTACTTCACCAAGGATCCGCGAGATGGCGAATTCTGTGATCAAGATATCCAGGCGATTATGTGTCATGATCGCGTATGGATTGTCGGTTCTTACGTCTGGTGGTTAGATGAGTTCGAGTATTGTTTAGCGCGGTCAGAATTTATATTCATTCTTCATTCGTATTTCGGATATGAATGAGATCCGCGAGATGGCGAGATCCGTGAATAAGATAACCAGACGAAATCGTAATATGAGCGCTTAGATTGCCGGTTCTTACGTCTGGAGGTTAGATGGCTTTGATGAATATTGATTTGTATCTTACGGAAATGAATGGGGATTAATTATCGGTTCTTGGAAAAATATATCCATATTACTATGATGGGTATATAGGAACAAAATATTGATTTAGAATCCCTGACAGTATCTGAATGAGAAATGTGTTGATGCGATTTCTTGAGGAAATTTCCACTCGCATAGTGTTGTACAAGTTTGCCGTTGTCTAACCGATACTGGTATCGAGTTTCAATCCAGAAATATGATAATGTGAAAAAGAGAGCTTTCTTTGCGATGAATGAAATTATAAATGCTACTTAATTAAGTTCGTTTCGATATGAACTGGTAAATTAGTCGATAACTAGTTTCAGTATACCAGAACTATAAATTTACACCTTTCACTTGCTAATACAGGTTTCAACCTGAAATGCATTTACTCCTCCACCGAATGTATAAAAACGCCGTGATTTTGTACCACAAAATTTTTCATCATAACCTTCCGGAAAATCCGGCACCATGAAAGCCAGTAACAAAATATGATAGAGTCAATGTGAATTATGTTTCAACTGATTTGTTTTTGGGTCTTTGCCGATCACCCTATTGGTTTCTAGGAAGCCTCTTCGAAGTTATTTATTTCATCCTTATGAATCAAACACATATTTTGCCTATGTATAAATAGTGGTTAACGAAAGGGAATTATCTGCAATTTCTCTTTGTTCGAACTTCGCACGAGGAATATCGTAAAAAATTCTGCCTCATGTTCGTTATAACTTCAGGAACGAAGACAATTTTCCATTGTTGTTACACTTGAAATGATCTTTGGAGCTCGCATTGCGAATTTCTTAATCTGGTTATGTCTGGGATAACTCAAGGAACTCGCATTGCGAATTTCTTATTCTGGTAACCTCTGGGAAGACTTAAGGAACTCGCATTGCGAATTTCCCTTTCTTGTTCTGTCTGTGATGACCGTAGGAGCTCGCATTGCGAATTTCCTATTCTGGTTACATTTGAGACGACTTCAGGAACTCGCATTGCGAATTTCCCTTTCTTGTTATGTCTGTGATGAGTTAAGGAACTCGCATTGCGAATTTCCTATTCTGGTTATATCTGAGATGACTTCAGGAACTCGCATTGTGAATATCTAATTCTGGTTACGTACGCGATAACTTCAGGAGCTCGCATTGCGAATTCCCAAATCATGTTGTGTTTGTGATCACTTCAGGAAATCACTTGAGGAGTTCGCGTGAAAGCCGGATTAGGACTTCTCAGATATCTCGCCAGGAAGTTTGTGTTTCGTGGGCAGTTGAAGGTCTATACTCTTAATCACGAATGATCCCATTTTTTTGTGGACAAATCTGAGTAATTACTTCATATGTCTCAGGACATAATTTATTCCTTTATACAGGTTGTTTTACAAACATTACGGAATATTCAGGATATTATTTTCTGAAATATTTTGGCAAGGAAATGTACTTCAGTCGTTTATAAGTTCCACATTTTAATGGGTAGTGGTAAGACGATATTGATTGAAGTTTGTCTTGAGAATTGAGCAGTGCTTAGTCATTTTGCGGTTTCTCAATCGAATACAACAGGTTGATAAAGCCCTCGCGTAAAGGTCTAATTTTGTTCTGGATGAAGGATTGGCTTTCCTGCTTTTTCCTTCTAGAGTAGAAATGAATATAGGTCTTTTCCAATGCCCTTACAGTTTCAGTATGACAGTTGAAGGTGAATATTCTTAGTCTCGGGTGATCTAGACACAAATCTGGCTAGTTACTCCATATATCTCCGAACATAATTAAGTTCTGATATGCGCAATCCAATGTATCAGAATGAAGTATAGTTTTATTCTATTCAGTAGCAGGTATCTACTTGAACCACCCTTCGGGATATTATTTTCTGAGTTATTTTGGGTCGGAAAGGTCCTTTATTAGTTTAATTAGAAGTTCCACGATTTCGATGAAATATGTTCAGAAGTGGTAAATTGAAGTTTTTCTCAAGAATTGAGCGTTGCTTAGTCGTGTTGTGTTTACTCAATTCAATACAACAGGTTTTGTAAAGCCCTCGTGTCTTTTTCTGATAAAAGTGAGTCTTTTCTAGTCCCCCTTGCAATTTCGGTATGGCAGCTGAAGGTCATTATTCGTATTCTCGGATGATCGAGAAATTTTTCATTGGATTTGTAAACTAGTAAGTTTTTGATTTCATATATCTCAGGACAGGATTTATTTTTGATATACTCATTGCCCTGTGTCAGATGAAAAAGAAAAGTATTATTTTCTCCGATAATAGTAATCCACTTGAACTACCCTGTCATAATACAAAGAGCAATTAAGAACCCACAAAATCTTGAGATTGTTTCCATTGAAAAATATTCAGTATCTGGAAGTTGCCAGTTGATATCAGAGAGTACTCGATAACCATAGTTGGAAACGGGTTACATTCCACTGCGACCTTAAGGTCTATTGTGCCCCTCGATAACCATAGACAGCACTCTATTTTTGCCATTTCCAGGCCTTAAATGAAATGCATGTGAATATTTCAAAATTCGTCAAAATCACTATGCCCAGATTGGTGTACCAACGCAGGATGTGAGAAAAATTTCAGTATTAAAATTCTAGTAAAGTGCTAACGTGAAGTCGGCCATTTCGTCACGAAATTTTTCCGGGACTTTCCCGCCTTCGCTCTTTGATCTAACTGCCGTTCGCAAGCAAGAGAAAAGATCTACTAATACACTTGGTAATTGTTGAGCCGGCTTCCAGTTCAATTGCGAAGCCTGAAGTCATGAATTCATAACATCCACCCAATGATTCCTCAGATAGGTATACTCATTCGAAATATTTCCACAAATGAAGACAGATAGAATTGAAATCCAATACTCGATTGGAAAGAAGAAAAATCTAGAAAAGAACTGACGCGCTTGTTCGCATTCTAACTATCAGAAATTTTGCACCTAGTTGCGTGTTGGTAATCTCCACCTGATCACGAAGTTTCAATCTGATTGTATTTGTACTAGGTACTTGAGATATTACGGAAATAACGTTCAAATTCTAAATAACAACGAAATTTGGCAAATTTTTTTCCTTATATCTCCGAAAGTAAATATCGGATCGAATTTAAATTTGGAAAATTGTTGTTAAATACTAACTCTAAGGTTTGTGCCACATTCCATTGGAGTCTTATCGATATTTCCAGAGGAAAAAAAATTTTTCATGAAAAATTTTGAATATTTTCGACCAAAATTTTTTTTTGATTTTTCAACAACTGAATCCACACAAAATTTCGTCATAAGCTGCGCGATGGTAATTCAAAATTGTCCACGAAGTTTCAAGTTGATCTAGTCAATACTTCATGAGATATCGAGAAATTAACCTTAAAATTTCAAAGGTACTCTAGCTCCGAAACTATCCAACCGATTCCACCCATTAACGAACTTGACCCAGATATTTTCTTTCAGAGAGTTAGAGCACATACGCATGGACGGACAGGCGGACAGAATTGAATTTGACCACCTTCTTCGGGGAGTTGAACCCAATCGTTCAAGACCATTTTCGGTTCAAAATTCGAAAATTACAGGCATCGAGACGAAATGATAACGCGCTGTTCCCTGGAACAAGCGCGTAAAAATGCATTAACTTGAGAGTCAATGCAGAATTTCCTGAGGACCAAATGATGAGAATTTCTCACAATAAAAAATATCTGAAAACAAAATGGTGTTTTTTTTTAATTGTTCTGAAAGATCAACACAAAACTTCGCAATAGTTTGCGAATCCGCATTCTGGTTACCGGGTTTCATCATGGTCAGTAGTTTGTGACTTATTGCCGACATAACAACGTCACCGAGGAACTACGGACGAGATTTGACAAACTTTTTCCTGATATATCTCCAATAATAAATATTGTATTGAGCTGAAATTCGATAAATAGTGACTTCGAGGTAAATGCCAAATTTCATTTTATTCAACGAAAAGCTGGACGAATTCTTTAAGCTCCACTTCTTTTGGAGATGTTGGGGAGATGAACTCAAAGTTTCGAATAGTCACGAAATGAGACAGAGTTATTTTCCAATAGCTATGTTTTGGTTCTGAGTTCAGAACTGTTCGGGATTGTTCCAGTATGCGCGATTGCAATTTTGTGTCTAAAAATCGAAACCACGCAAACTCGAACGGTCCCGAACAGTTCTGAACTCGGAACCAAATCTAAACCATTATCTCCAAAAGCAAATATCAGATCAAGCTGACATTCAAGACCACTACTCATAAATATTGATTCCAAGATGTCTACCAAATTTCTTCGAAATCTGGTGGGAATTTTCCGAAAAAATATATTCAAATATAAATTTGAAACATTCAATTTTTATACACATACGATCTTCACGAAATTTTGGATGGAATTTCTGAGATGCTGACATGAAAATTTCGATTCATCACGAAATTTTACAAAATTGAAATTGGAGACAATGTTGTTCGATAGGTATATAAGTATATGGTGCATTTCATCAAAATTTGATTGATAGCCTCCGAAATGAAACAATTCCAACAGAAATCTGGTAAATTTTCTCTAAACTTTCAAACGATTCGATCCGCACGAAATTTTGCATTGAGTTACGCATTAGTATATCCGATATTTTCTTGAGCTATTGAGAAAATTACGATAACCTCAAATTTTTAAGTTAGAGCACATTCAGGTTGACCATCGGCCGGAAAGAATTGAATTTGACCACGTATTCTCCTTCGGGCAGTCCAATCTAATCGTATGTTATAATTTTTGTCTCCAAATTCTGAGATTATAGATATTGGTCAATATAACGTGCTTAACCCCAAAACAAGCGCGCTCAAACTATTTGGGCAATAAACTTCGACAAGTACCCAAAATTATGTAGGTACCAGGTGTTTTAAGCATGAACGTGAGTTTAGATAACCTACACTTTTGAACACAAAAAAAAAAGATTTCGCGCCTTTTCGAAAAGAGATCAGATTAACGAGGCAGAAGAAATGTGGCAAGACCCGGCAAGATTTCGTTAGATAATTTGTTGATTACGTTGTCAATTTATTCATATTTTCGAATTTTCAGCCGAGAATGGTCTCAATGCTTCAAGAAAATTTTTTCTTGGCAGAATTCAATTATGTTCGTCCGTCTTGCCGACCGGTCTGAAACACTCTAATTTCCGAGACTAATGACCTAAATTCTCGAAATTTTGAAGATAGATTGCGCCTAAGTTTGTGAATGGGTACAATCGGACTTATGGTTTCAGAGTAATAGCCATCCGAATTTACATCTCCATATGTTGAAAAATGATTTTCTGATGAAATTGAATCTTTGTTATTATTTGAACAATACGAACTCGAAGACCAATGCAGAATTTCGTGAGCGTGGACATCACTAGAGTTATTTGGAAAAGTCAAAGGAACTGTATTTCAGAAACCCTTCTCCAGATGTCACTGCGAGAATTTTCAGTTAGTTACCTATTTCTCAGCGGAGTATGAGGTTCTATCTCGATTTGGTCTATATGTCTGCAAATATCGAGCTAAATAAAATTTTTTTGAAAGTCAATTAGTTTCAACCAAGTGGACTTGGTATCTGAATTGCTGACCGCTGTTGATATGATTCAACGTCAATGTTGTTCCCAGGGATGAAACCATGTCGACAAATGTCTCTTATTTCGGAATTTTACTCCGAAACTGTTCATTCAATTAGGTTGGGCTTACCAATTTTGAAAGTGTTAGGGACTTAAAATTTTTAGGGTAGATTTGGCGAAAAATCCATTGGTAGAGGTAGTTGATGGGCGAATTCTGCACAGAAGTTTGGAAGTTATAGCTATTCGAAATTTTGAAACTAGAAATATACGATCCGATCGAAATGGAAGTTGGTTGACTAATTTCGGTCATTTTTTGAAAAACAAACAGCATGGGACAAGTTGGGTATCTGGATGGAAAGCCATTCTGGTTTTGCATTTGGGCAAGAGCGCCAACTCGTGACCCTATTTAAAGTACATTTTCCAATTTTTTTTATATTTGGTGAACCCAAAAGTGTCTGACACGGATATAGATTACGCTCCTCAACTACTCAAGGTTATAGTTCATATAGCTTTGTTTTACGAAGAAGTGTCCGATATCTTGAGGTTCTTGGAAGCACTATCGGTACTCGGGAGTACTCTGGTGCTTAGAAGTATTTTGGGGTGCTTGGGAGCACTATAGTGCTCTTCGAAGCACAAAGTACTAGAACTGGCTCGATTCAGTGCCTGGGAGCACAAAAACTCTCAAACTTCGTTAAAGAACACTAAGCACTAGGCTTTGGGGGGCTCTGTTGAAGAAATACAGATAAGTCGTGCAAAAGTAGGGGATTCTGTACACGAATGATTTTCAGCAACATAACAGTTACTATGTGTCTAATAACTGTCGGTTACTCAGCAACTGAGCTACACCGCAGACACAATGTTATTGTAGCTAACCAAGCTGTGAAGTGAAGGAAACAGAGATTGCTCGTAGACTGCTTCGTGTACCTCCATCAACTACGAACAGTAGAGGTGCTAGACTTGAATGGACATAAGAAGAATTAGAGACATCAAGAATGCTGACACTTGCTGGTGTCAGTATTATGCAACCCCTTGTCCTTCTGAATACTACACAAATCCCATTGTATTTCCAACTGATGCATGATCATATGTGTCCAAATCATAGATTTGTAGCTTGGTTTTCATGAGAAGATGACTTTATTTTCTACAAAAGCAACTTCGAATGAGACAACAGCTGCTTAGTAGTTCTTCAAATCTATAAAAGACCTACCTGACAATAACTGGGAATCCAAATCATTTAAAGCAAGGAGCCTAATAAAAAGTTATAAGACTGTTCTAGGACTAGGAATTTAGCCCCTCTAAAACTGTATATTTCCCCTCAAAGCATTATTGAAGCTCACTAAGAACATGACCAACGGATGTCATATGATTTATGTTTGGCGGAGTCCACACGACCTATTCACAGAGTAACTCACTCATTCTTTTGTGATGGAATGACCTTTGCCCGAGTGATTCATTTTCATGTTTTTCGCTGAACAGTTCCACCAATTCTGCCATTTAATTGATACTGTTCAAACATGCATCAGTATAAGCGACATTTAATCTCAGTTTTGTACAAAAAACATTTAAGACATAAGAAATTCAATTTTTCTTTCATGAATAATTCATCGGCTATATACGTTATTGACAGTTTTTCTCCCTATTTTGTCATTTTTTATTCGGATTTCGCTATTATATTCATGGATATCGTATTTTCGAATACTTACCTTCAGCATCCTCATGAGATAGATATATTTGTCCACCAGATAGTACTGTCGAAATATGTATGATGGTTCTTTGCTCAGAAATCGATAGTTCAGTATCCTGCAGGAACTGACGAATACAACTTTAAAAATATGATGAAATCTTTGAAGCCTATTCAATATGGTGGATTCAGTTTCAGCATAGTTTCAGACTTCTGTGAATAATGAAAAGTTCGAGCACAGAAAATTATTTCTAGCCAACTAAGCTTTTGTGGAGAGTTTTCGTTTTGAAGAATATTCAATTACGGAATATTTCGTGCCATTCTCATTTTGCAATTGAAGTCACCTTCCAATCATATAAACCATAGATGAAGACCTGATAGGTATGTAAGGATTACAATAGAAGAAAAAGTGAGTCTGAATCCATAATATATATTCATAAATTATCAGGTGAGGATAAAATATATTCTAGTGTCATCTCAACAAAGTTCCAATATAAAGCTACTATAGTGAAAAAGTGGTAAATTCAATAATAAACAAGACATTACCAATACTTCTTCATTACATCAACCATCTCATTTGGACTTGTATTAGGTCCAAACCTCTCCACAGGTTGACCCTGCTTATCGATGATGAACTTGGTGAAATTCCATTTAATGAAGTTTCCTAGAACTCCCTCCTGGTGTAACTTCAGATATTTCCACAAGGGCGAACCATCACTACCGTTTACATGAACTTTTTCAAAAACATCAAAAGGCAAATTAAGGGCCTTAACGTATTGTTTGATAGCCGAGCTATCACCTGGTTCTGTTCTGGCGAACTGATTGCAAGGAAAGGCTAAAATTCTCAAGCCTTTACTTTCTGCGTACATCTTATGGAGGGCTTTGAGTTCTTCGAAGTGCGTTTTCGAGAGTCCACATTCAGAAGCGATGTTGACGATGATGCAAACATGTCCTTCGTACTTTTCCAAAGACACAGGCTGGCCATCGAGGTCGTTAACGGTGAAAAAATAAATAGATTTGGCTTCTTTGTAATCCACACCTTGCATTGTGCACTGTGAAGTGTTCAGCGATGTTGAAAGACTAAGGAAAATCAATGGAAAAACAGACTTATGTTTAATATTTGATGAATTCAAAAGGGGATCTCCTCTCATTTATTATGCAGTAATGATTTTCGACGAACATGATAGTCACCATAAAATATTGATGAACATAATTGCAATCGATAAAGTAATAGCAACCGTGAGGGACGAATTGCTCCTTGCGTCACATAATATTTGGTTGTTTTATATCTACTTCATCGATGAAAGTATTGTCTCGATATTAAAAGAAATATTGCATCAGCCAACAAAATGAATAAATTATTATTTTCAAATGAATAACTATTTAAAGTAAATTATTTCGAACTCTTCAGAACTACAGTGACTCAGTGAAATGAAGAATATCCTATTTTTGATTGTTTAGTGGCATCACGTGATGAAATGCATCATAAGTTTGCTGAACTTTATCATTTTCATCGTGAATTTGTATAGGAACTTTGTGTTTTTCCATATGAGTGAATAATTCGATAATGAATCTCAAACGTCAGATGAGTTTTATTTGACAATGAAAATTAAAATATTCCTCTCGGTTAAACTGTTTCTGGACCACAAAACTATGTTCAATGAACTTTCTATGCCTCTTCTGGGTGACGGTAAGTGAGTTACTGATATTATATCTTAATGATACAAATTCATTGCTGATATAGTTTCTTTTGATGTTATTGCTTTCAGTTCTATTATCACTATATATAGTTTGATAATATTTCTTTAGAAACGCTTCAATATTTTTTAACTGTCAAATTATGGATCATGTCAGCAAATCGAAATTCAATTACTTCTCTGATGATCCTTTCAGAAAAAATCTTACAAATTTTACACGAAGGTTTCTCATTTTCGCAGCATAATGTGAAAATTCCCTATCAATGTCCTTTTAAAATCCTAATCACATCCTCATTATTGTAGAAGTTTGATGGAAAAATAAATTAATGTTCAAGACAGTTCTACTGCAGATAATTTTGAAACTGACTTCACATCAGTGCTTTTTCAGTTTGGCGATCGTTCCATACGAAATATTGGAAAGAAAATTTTGTTTTCAAATATTATCAAAGAGCGATCTTCTGATCCCCAAATATCTTAGTTTTATAGCAGAAAGATCAATAAAATCAAGGATGCAATTTGAAATTCTGAAGGCAAACCCTGCTACAAGAGAAGCATCAGAATTCGAGTCTTACAGATCTTGTCCTCATCGGCAGAGACAGTAGGTACCTTACGTTCTGGACGGCTAGCTAACTTCGGTAAAACACGGTAAAAAAGGTATATGATCAGAGATTCGGAAGGGTTTCAATACAGTCCAAACAAGTTTTTCTGGTCATCCGTAAACTCAACAAAATTTCTGGAAGAGAAGACTTAGTGACTCACTATTCATAGAGTAGCATTGAGGCACATTTACGATGGCCAAATTCGTGAATTCGAAGAATATGCTCAATGATTCGTAAATTCATCCACCAAAATCTTCGTCTCGCCATTTTTCCAAAATCTAAATCGGATTGAATTGAAATCCGTCATTCAATAGATGACTTCGGTCAAAGTTGCCAACACAAAAATTTCGTCCAAAATTACAATCACTAAGAAAGGAAAATTTCTGGACAAATTCGACATGATAAGGTTTATTTTCTTTATAAATATCCGTAAACGGTGCCTCGGCTCCTCAAACAAGATAAGTCCTTTCAAACATAGGTTTTTGATAAGATCATCTCCGATTGGCTGAAATTTAAGTTGGAATTCCTGATTTCATGTCAATAATGTCAAGTTTATATAGGATATGTTCCGCAAGTCAAGTTGGTTATTTCGCTTGCCGGATTTCTGTTGCGTAAATATGAAATATTCGGTTGGTTCCTAAAAAAGGGTTAATTTCGGAATTTGATTGATGAAAAAGCAATCTTTCCGCCACCAAAACGCATGATGTAAGTAAAACATGGTGTGCTCATCTGCTCATCTGCGTGATCGTATTTACCAATGATGGCGTCACTTTTTTCATTCAAATTCAAAGCACAGAATATATATTTCCTTGAATTTTAATGAATAAGTTAAATAAGTCGATTTGCTGAACATAACCTATGTAAACTTGACCTTTTCGAAATGAAATCAGGAATCCGAAATTAAATTTCAGCCAATCGGGATGAGCTTGACAAAAACTTATATTTAGAAGGAATAATCTGGTTTGAGGAACCATGGCACCGTTCACGGATATTTATGAATAAAGCAAACGTTATCATGTCGAATTTGTTTTGAAATTCCTCTTCCTCAGTGATAGTAATTTTGGACGAAATTTGTGGTTGGCAACTTGGACCGAAGTCGTCTATTGGAAAATGATAGCTTGAACGTCAATACATGAATAGGTGACCGTTTTGACAAAGAATTCGAACACTCCTGACCACACATCAGTGACTCTCTGAATTCTTTTTGACAGTTTGTTATTTCTGGAGATCGAAATAGTTCGAACAAAAGGTGAGATGAACACAATAATTACTATCCATTCATTTTACCCACACTATGTAAGTGAGCTATTTGCATTCGGTTTTACCACAACAATCATTTCGCATACTTCTCTACGTTCCTATTGTTGTCGGAATAACCAGTTATGTCATCGCTTTGCAAACAGCGTGTTGTAGGTATTGTATTAATATTCTCGATGAAAATGATTTTCTCGGTGTTTTCCCGTTTAAAGTCAAGCAGAAAATCGATTCGCTCATATGTTACTCCTACGAGATGCTGAGGGCTGCATCAGTGATGTCATAGAAAATTACCGGTGCAATTAGCAGGTTGATGAATGGATTATCTATGTTTCTATTTCAACCGAATGAGCATAACATTGAAGTGAATGACTATTCGATATGTCAGGAAAACCGCATAATTTTTTTTTTATTCCGGAAAGATGCCTGTACAGTTTTCAGAATATGGTGTGAAATCCGGGAAATGATGCACAAAACATCTTGAAATCAATTTTGATCAAGATGCATAGGATATATCAGGTGTCGACAATTTCCCACTATTACCCATGATGTGAACAAAACATGGTGTGGTCATCTGGTTTTCTGTGCTTTGAATTTGAATGAAAAAAGTGACGTCATCATTGGTAAATACGATCACAGAAAACCAGAGGAGCACACCATATTTTGCTTTTATGCTTTTTATGCTTTTATGCTTTTACCCACTAGAACTTTGGGTGCAAAACGCGGTCCTAGAATTGTCAAATATTGTCCTACTTGGCTCTGTATACGATGATGGCGCTAAAGGTACTTTGTCAGTTCCATTCCACTGAATTAAAATGAATTGAGCTATGAACTGATTGATCTGATGAAACTATTTCCCAAAAAATGAAACAGGTATTTGAAATTATGGATTCTTACTAATATATACTAGGAACATCTACTCATTAATAATATGAAATATGTATAAGGAAATAAGGAGCAATATGAAATATGTATAAGGAAATAAGGCGCAATATGAGGTTTATTGAAAGAACACTTTCATGGATAGATGGATACAAGAAGTCATTTCGAAGCCAAAACAACGGTGAAAACGAAACGGAGATTGATATTACTCATGGATTTTATTGGTTAGTTTGGATCTCTTTCATGAATATTTGGTTTGTAAATTTTGTATGTACCTATTAATCAATAACTATTCAATTCAAAAGTTATGAACTTTGTTACATACTTATGAAAATATTCAGAAAAAATGTTCATGTTTACTATTATTGAAATTGAAATATGAATTTCCACTTTGCTGTTCGTGTTCATACGAATTTATCAGACGAATTTCAAACCAGAAAAATTAATGGTAGTATCTATCGTTCCAAATGATTCCTTGAGGTATTTTTGAGAAGGTATCTCTGAAAGACTTCCTTACCATAAACTAAATATTGAGATAATAAATTCCTTTTGTAATAAACAGATATTGACAAATATCGAGTTTCAGACTTGTGCATTCAGAGACGAAGAAAACCTTTATATATATTATCACCGTTCTGACTGAATGGAATGAATAGTCATAATTTGAATTTGTCGAAATAAATTTATTTTCCTGAAGTTCTTGAAAATGATGTATGTTACAGTTCGGAAAATCAGAAAAAAATTGATTTGACTAGTTTTGATATGACTTCCGTAAATATTTCAGATTTTATATGGCAGAATTTACTATGCCGGCATCTATCGACGATAACTGAAGTAGGAAAACAAAGCCGTAATTTGACAACATTTAGACCTCATTTCGGACTCAAAATCTGTCAGAGTTTACGCACCATATGTATACTATGCATCTATATTTTGATCGATAATCCAAAGAAATGAATATGGTTCTCATTAGCACAAGAAACTCGAGAGAAGATTTTTTTTTCAGCAATGTGCAATTGGAACCAAATAAAAAATTTTAGACATTTTATATGAATTTTTGGTCGAGGCAATGTTTATTAAACTGTAATATTCTTCAATCGAGTTGCTAGTTGGTATTTTATCAGTTATTTTCGAAGTGTCATTATGACCGCATCGAAACTTCTTGAGATATCGAGGAACTAACCTCTAAATTTCAAATGAGCTCCTGGATAAATAGTTCCTCAGGGAGTATAATCTAATCCCATTTTCGGCTCAAAATTCGAAAAGCACGGGCATTTGGGTGAAACTATAATATAACGCACTGTTCTCCAGAACAAGCGCGTCAAAACATAGAAAAGATATTCTAGTTTTTCGGACGATTAACAATGGGTATAGATCAATGAAAGATATCAGGATCTGAGGAACGTCATGTTGGAGAATCTTCGAAGGCAGAATATTTTCGTCTTTAACGTTCGAATCGAAAATAAATTATCAATAGAATTCATTGTTATAATAGTGATACTTGGGGTACTGAATTATGTCTATATAAGTGGCCTATCGTGATTGTTGAACAAAATTATATTTGAATGAGATGGATGTTTAACTATTTATTATTTTGTAAATGATAAAATCATATAGTATACCAGGCAACACACTTCTGTTGATTGGATGTCTAGTTTGTACCCATGAGGGAAGCAGATCGTATTTTTGTTATAACTGATGTTCAGAGGACCTTGACAATTGACAATTCAACAATGGATTCAAATTCGTTCATTCGATGCCTTTTCCATATCCAAAAAATTAGTTTGGGAATCATCCTCTGTGATATCTACCATAATGTACTTCGAGACAAATCGACTGTATCAAGCCATAACACATGGTCGCATCAAATTCTGTACTTAATACTTTATTCTATGACGCTAGTCAAGGTCGCTTCATGTTAAGTGGAAGTATTTCGTGAAGGATCACTGAGATGGCGATAGTTATGGAATATATCTGTAGGTATTCGCCAACCATCGGCGGCTATAAAGTTCCTATTAAGCAACAAGTGCTACATTTTCCAGTTAAAAACACCTTCTTCCAAAATATCCTTTAATAGATAATAACTACACTGTTTGCTTAAACCTAAGCCCCAGTGTACACCCATTTTCAATGGGCTGTGAAAATCTATGAGAAGGGACATTTGAGTTTGCTTTTTGAAAAACTCGTGAAATCATACAAACGCCAAAAAAATGCATAAACTAATAATTTTCTTGACATTTTGTCTAACTTGTCAATGAAAATCTGACTATCTCGGGTTACTCTGATAGCCATCAGAGGAAGTAGCACTTATCTTCATTAGCGAATACAATCGACATAGGTCTTCAGTATACATCTATTCAATGTCCATAGTGTCAGAATTGTAACATTCAATTAATGCCTGTTGGACAAATGTTGGAGAATTGGTTCATCAAGTTAATATCTAGTGCTGTTCCCTAGAAATTCATCTATTGCATTGGAACTAATGTTTTCTCGATACAAAATAATCAACCATGGACTCACGAAATGAATGTTTCAATTACCCAAGCTGAACCTGAGCTTCCTAATTGCACTATTTATCATGAGTTATAAGAATATTGTAGTATTGGTGAATCATCACCGGCTTATGTATTGCCCTACCCTCATTCCAGCTGCTCACCAAGATAAAGCTCTCCTATCTGGATCCAGATTTTTTTTAACTTCTGGAGCTTAGATCCGATACCGTGATGCTCTCGGAAGTAACAATGCTCCTTCAGGCAGAGAAATAACTAGACTTATACAGGATGATTCCGGAGGAGACCGTCAGATCTTAGGATAAGTTCCCACAAGTCAAGACAGTTTCAAAATAATGTTTGGTTTATGGTTGGCGGTCCCTATTGAGACTATACAGGGTGATTTAACTGATTCGACTTCGAATTCGATTTTACTCTTATGAATAATTTTGGTATGGCTCATCCGATTTTGATGAAATTTTCATCGTAGCACAATGTAATGAACGAATTCAAAAATTGACAATATTCTTTCAAAATAATTTGTTGTTATTTTGATAAATTCAGATTGGTTGTGCAGGTTGAAAAAACATCCTGTACATTGTACATTGTTTCCAAAATTTCACTATCCAGGTGTATTAAATTTTTTTGGCAAAACTCCAGTTTTCCTATAAAAATTTTTCAAAAATGGAAAATTTCGAAATTTCACTCCAACCGATTGTAGTTTTTTTGATAAATTTGATATGGCTCATTCACTTCTGATGAAATGTTCAGTGTAGTGCAATATTAATGAGTACATTCAATAGTTTACACATTTTTCCGAAATGCATTCATGTTATTCTGAAAATTAGAAATTAATTGTGCAGGCTGAAGAATCACCCTGTACATTGCGTTTCCCAAACATCTTCATCTCTTTCAGATTCTAAAATAATGAGTCATTATTTAGGTGTTTATATTTTTTTTTCGAAGAAATCGTTATCCAATTTTCGCTTCAAAGCAGTAAGAATATGGCACTAGGTAGTAAAGCAGTACATTCCGAAGATGCAAAGCAGCTCTTTATTTCTGAAATAGTCTTTCCATATTCGTAATTTATATTCAATTGCTCATGTTCTGTATGAAATCATTTTGTTTAGACAATGACTTTATATACGCAAATAAGTATATTATTGAACGAAAACAATTACGAACGTTGTTTCATATAAATGATCCTGTTATAGAAAAGCGGAAGCGTGCAAAACATTAAATTAAGCAATTCTCCGAATTGAATGATTCTATACAGAATTAGAGCAAATTAATATAAATTTCGAATTTGTAAAGAATATTTTTCGAACTGACGAACAGCTTCGCATCCTTGAACGATACAGCATCACTATCCAGGACAGAATATTCTCACTGCTTTTGAGTGGAATTTCCATAATGTTCTACTTTTTTCTCGGAAAAATCCCAAGTGTGCCAAAAAAATTAGAAACAAATGAAAAATGAGTCATTATTGTAGAATCTCGAACGGATGAAGAAGATTTGGAAACGTGTATGTACAGGGTGTTCTTTCAACTTGCATAATTAATTTTCATAATAACATACCTGCATTTCAGAAAAGTATTGGAACAATTGAATGTTCTCATTCATATTGCACTACACTGATAATTTCATCAAAATTGAATAAGCCATACCAAAGTAATCCAAAAAAGTAGAATCGGTTGGAGTGAAGTTGAGAAATTTTCTTTCTTTGAAAATTTTTTTTTCCGAAAACTGGAGTTGTTCCAAAAAACTTGAATACACTTGAATAATGGCTCGTAAGGGTAGAATCTGAAACGGATAGCGAAGCTTTGGTAATGCTATGTTCAGGGTGTTTTTTCAACCTGCACAATCACTCTGATATTACCAAAATAACAACCGCGTATTTAAAAAAAAATTCAGGAATTTTTGAATTTACTCATCCATATTGTGCTACTATGAAAATTATATCAAAATCGGATGAGTCACACCAAAGTTATCCATGAGAGTTAAATCGGTCTAATCAGACAAATCACCCTGTATAGTCTCAATAGGGCCCGCCAACCATAAACTAAACATTGTTTTGAATTTGTATTGACTAGTGTGAACTTATCCTAAAATCTGACGGTCTCCTCCGGAATCACCCTGTATGAGCTCACAACACACCCTGCACATTTCAGGTTTTCAATTAAATTCGAGTGGTTTCATCCTTATGAAAATTCCATGGATGCAAATGAGCAGGCTAATAAAACTCGCAAACCTTGATATGTATGATATTTCCTTATATTTGAGCTCTGACCCTACTTCCATTGCGTTATTACTCATATTCATAATAGAAATCGCAGAACTATACTATACTAATTGAATTAAATTTCGGACGACATTTTGACTTTTCTGGACTTGCGTTGAAAGATAAAGCTAATAAATGAACTGAGGAACGTATCCTTCTGAGAATTCCAGTTATCTGTGAACAATCTCAAACTCGACACATACATCGATTGATCCTGGTCCATGCGCCAATTTGCAGCTATAAACATATTGCTGGTTGAATCGCTAAAATAATTGATGACCTTCACCAGTTAACTAAGCCTAAGTGGATATCTGATGATTATCCGTTGGTTGTCTGATGTATTTGGATATGAACGAAATTTCATCGTATTAATAATACTGAATATCTAATATTAGAGAGATATTGCAGTGTCAAATTGGTGTGAAGTTATTAACGCAAACGTTATTTTTGACATCTAAGCATGCGCAGATTCAGTTTCAGAATAACGCGACGTTAATAGCGTTAGCGTCTTCCGTTATTTACGGAAAATTGCGAGCCGCAATTCACGTTGCGCTATTCTATATCGGAAGGAATCGTTAAGCTTCGGGCTCTTCCGGCTCTGATCACTGTCATAGAAAAGCTGTTTGTTAATATGTTTTTCGGAATTAATTACACAACTTCCTCAGAATTTTCAAATCTATTTTACAATACCTCTTACACGCAACTAATATTAGACATTAAGATTTTTTTCATAAATAGGTATTTGTTACTTTTTCACGAATCAAGAAATACTTTTGGAAGCAACATGAGGGGTTGGAAATTAGAAATAGTTTGAGCCATGCCAATTATATTGTGTAATATAACTATTTCCACTTCTGCACAAGCACCACGTGAAATTACCGCTTCCGATTCCATTTTCATTTTGTACAGAATCAAAAAACTAATGCAGAAATGCAAATTATCAAGTTTTAGGAGTTTAAACGTGAGTTTGTTACACAAAAATCTGACGTCTCACATAACCTAACCAAACAAACTGATAACTAACGTAACGGTAACAAAAACGTGTAGCAATACGTCTACTTCTGGAAAGGCCGTTAAATCCACATTAACCACCAAAACCTTATATTTAGCGTACCGTAATAACATAACGCTTGCGCTATTCAAAAGTTGCAATATCTCTCTCTATTAAGAGCAAACAATAACTCGAATATAACGGGGTGACTTCTGGAGGCCAAGGTTGCCACTTTTTTATTTTTGAGAATTTTCGGGAAAATAAAACTGAAATAGAGCGAAAATAGAAAAATAACTAACATTTAGCATTTTCACAAAAGAATTAAGTACATACCCTAAAAAAATTTTCAAAAAATAATCACTGAACTGCAGAACTACACCCTATTCCTTCTATTAACGTCGAAATTTTTCCGAATTCTGATATTTCTCGCGGCTATTGGCAACGTTGAAGCACGCAGACTTTCGGCAGAAACCTGAATGCGCAGTAATTCACGAGCACATGGCAGTGTTTCCTCTTAGATTAAGTTTGGTCTACTTGATAAATGTCGTTAATACAATCATTAAAAAAATACAAATTTTTCTGTGAAACCTAATCACAGTATTTTTCGATATTGATATCTTCCGATATACTCTCACTGTCTTCAACGTACTACTTATGTATGACAAATGAATGGCAATTTTAATTATTATATTAACTGACATAAAATGATGGAAATGAAGGACTTGACTAAACGGTAAATAACCCAGTACTGAATGAAATCAAATCAGAAATCTTGTTATTTGATTCGAAGAAATCGCCTTCTGGTTGCAGTTTCCAACGAACTGAATCTCATGCCTGTCATTGTGTAATCTGATTTTCGAAAAATTCGCTTGTTTTTCTTTGACTTGACTAAACGGTAACACGATAAAATACAATACAAAAATAATACTAGACACAGTGATTCATCTTCTATCTTTCGATTTAGAATACTCAGTAGCATCTCTTCTACAGGGTGTTTCTGAATAATACCGAAAAGATTTAAGGGGTGATTCTGTGATGGAAATTAAGGTGGGTATTTGGTATATAATTTTTTCAAGAACCAGCCCCGGAAAAGATACACCCCTCCGAAGATTAACAAAAAATTGTTTCTCTTTAATTTTCCCTGTATATTGAGTTAGTGACTTTCAAAAATTTTTAAAACTTCGAAAATTATATGACAGTTGCTACTGACTCCATAAACTATTTTTATCTGAATATATCGAGGATATTCATTGTAAATCCATTGTGTCGGAATTTTATCACTAATGCATATCCAATAAACGAATCAACGAATGTTGAAGAACGCAGTGCATTAATTGAATGTCAAGGATATTCGTAGGCTAGACTCCACGGGTTGCTCGATTGACTCCGTTGTGTTTTTTGCTTTTGCAGACAAAACCAATTTTTCACCCAGAGTTATGCATAGAATATTGAAAGTGAGTGTACAAAATGAAGAAGAATCATTCCTCGAACACATTTTCCGTCCGAAACTGATGTTATCACTCAATTGGCTGCGTTCGAATCTTTTCGAAGGTCCCTGATATTTCGCAGAAAATCAGAATCAGGACAAAACTTAGGTCGGCCTTTTCATTTTTCCGCAACTGAAACATTTGAGGGAAAAATGTTTGATACGGGGTTTTGTTTTTTCCGTTGAAATTTTTAAAGAAATTTTTAATGTTGTGTACCGTTCAGATTCTCAGGAAAAACTTCCAGCTTTTCTTTCAAAGGGTGGAAATTGTTAACAAGAAGTAGATTATTACAAAACCAGTATACAAGCAACAGACTTGAGCTTCTGAACATTGAAATGAATAAAAAAAAAGCCGCCACGAAATCCAACAACACCAACGGTCGTATCTTTTGTGATTGATAGCCTAATTAAATACCGACTACCGACTGTCATACTACGATAAGCGGGCGCGGCACGCTGCTCTGAACATTGTGAAAACATCCAAGCCAAGCTCTGCTAGTTCGCTTTCGCTGGTCATACTGAGCGACTGAGCCTGAGGTATTCTCTGGCATGGCCATGAAATCCGACATCAGCAAGTTTTGCGGCTCGCGCACCGCTCTGCTCTCGCTCAGGACACCGTCTACACAAACGAGGAAGCCCAATTAAACTGCCTTGCAGTCCACTCTCAGCTCGCCTGTCTGTACGCGGCTTAAGAGAAAACAATACCTCTAATATAACGGGGTGACTTCTGGAGGCCAGAGTTCGTTGTTTTCAAAAAAAAATTGGTGCAAATGGTTGAAAACCTCGTAGGAATGCTCAATGTTGTCACTTTTTTATATTCAATAATTTTCGATGAAATAGAAACTGAAATGTGGAAAATGGAAAAAGAACTAACATTGCGCATTCTCGCTAAAGTACATCCCACAAAAAAGAAATATCTTATATCTTCTAATCATATGGTTCTGGGCAACAGAGTGATATCGTTCCATCACAATATCTGTAATTATCGAATTTTAAACTGAAATTGGTCTCAAACGATTAGTCTTGAAATTTTCCGTTTCTGTTCGGAGCCTGAAAATCTCAGTTGATTTGTTAATGGGCGAAATTGGCCGAAAGGTTCCGGGGTTATATCAATTCGAAATTTTGAGGTTTGTTCCGAAACCAATTTATTCGATCAAATTGAAGCTTCGTTATAAGTTGAAGAATACCAAAGCACCACCTTGTTCACAATTTTGAGATGATCTAACCGTTGAACAAATTTCAAACAGATGTTTTTCGAGAATATTTGTCATCGAGAGACTACTAATCAGATCCGGATGAAATTTAGCAAATACCTTGAAGTCAATATTCAAAAACAATGTTCCACATTTCAACGCGATCAGATATTCATTTGATTTCATAAAAATATTGAGCAATAAGTTATTTTCTATCATTACGTTCTTGTTCTAGGAAATACAAGCGTCATAGTTTTTTTGTCCAGTATCTGTGATTTTCAAGATTTGAGCCAAAAATGATCTTTATCGATTTTTTTCGAGTAATATTCATCAGAATTCAAAGGAAATTGGCACAGACCTTGAAGTCAAAATATAACAATGGGGCCCCAAAATTTCAGTTTTATCTAATATTCATCTGCAGAGAAATTGAAAAAAAACATGTCAAATTCCTGGGCTATTTCAAATTTTGGGATTATTTCCCCAATTTCTCGAAAAGAAGTGAGGTTGTCGAAATTAAACTTCTTTGATAGTGAAGCCAACGCATAACTTTCGGGATGTCTATGAAAAAAAATGTTTTTTCAAAAACTATTCATAACCTTACCATGGAGTTTGGCACTGACCATGAGGTCACTATTCAACAACAGTACTCATATCAAATTCCGGAATTTGATCAGATATTCATCTTGGGAGATATCGGATAAAATATGTTCAATTTCGTGCTGACTTCATCGATATCATTGTTACTTATTTCCGAAATAACTCAAAAAATACCTATATATCCGATCATATATTTAAAGAGTATGTATATTCGCGGGATCACAAGTTGGATTCAAAGAATTTGGCATTCGTAATTAAACTCCAAACCTTCTTTACAATCATTAAGTCTCTGAGCAGATTCTCTCGGTATTTATTGTATTTTCGATCAGCGGTAAGGCTAGACGTGAAGAGATTAATTATGGCAGCCGAATTCGTGAAATTGAGCAAGCGCGTAAAAGCTGCTGACTTCACGTCAGTGCTTTTCTAGGTTATTTAGTGGTCATCTATACTCGTTGAAGGAATTTAGTCGTTGGATTTAGTGAAAGTGAATAGCATCAATCAAAGATAGTTCCTAGAATGCAAATAACACTGGGAAGTTTCCTTTTTGAGGAGTAGCTCAATGAATGAAAGAATATTATCAATTTTTTTCAAGAATTTGCTGACGGGTCCAGAATATTTTGATGGATTGAAAAGTATGGCCATGACAGATCTTTCCGAAAAAAGCTTGATTTGATAAAAATAACCCAGTACTGAATGAAATCAAATCAAAAATCTTGGTATTTGATTTGAAGAAAAAGCCTTCTGGTTGCAGTTTCCAACGAACTGAATCTCATGCCTGTCATTGTGTATTCTGATTTTCGAAAAATTCGCTTGTTTTTCTTAATATCATCGTGTGAAGGAAAAGTCGAAAGTATCTTCTGGAAATCTGATCAATACAAGTAAGCATATAATACACAGGTTGGTCCAAGAAATGACGTCAATAAAACAAAACAAATTATAACTCGAAAACTACAAAAAATCGCGTAACATAGGTAGGGTATTTTTGGATACCCACAGATGTGAGGAATCTGAAAAAAATATTGACGTCACTACTTGGACGACCCTGTATATGACGCAACTATATGTAAAAACTTTTGTACATAAAAATTAGAAATTCTGGAAAAAAATTTTTTTTTTTAATCAAAAAGTGCTGGGCCAACTTCACACTTTTCTAGTTGGTTCATTTTTACATTTTGTGGAATATCCTGGGGAAAGTCTGAAATGAAATTCAATGGCACAAGGCAGTACAAACCTAGCAAAATTTGAGCGGCGTGAAGTGGCTCGCATGTAAAACTTTTTTTTCATTTTTTTCATCACAAAAAAGTACTGTGCAGTTTTTTCTTTCAATTTCGCGATTTGTTGGAAATCCGACGAAATTTCGTGAAAATATTCACTGCACGAGTCAGCACAAATGCAGCACAATCTTCTTCACTCATTTTTGTGAATAAAAATCAAAAGTGCTGGGCCAATTTTTCTCTGGATTCTTGATTACTCAAAAACTAAGACAACTCAGTAGATGGGTAGTACAATCTAATACAGACATTAAATTTCACTTTATCGAAAAGTGCTAGGCAGACATATTTCATAAATTTCGTGCAATATTTTCAGAACCGTATGGAATGCAAAAATGTCAACGACACAAAGTAGCACAAACCAATTCAGGACAAATTTTTTTTTTTTTTTTAAATTTAAAAGTGCTGAGATAACTTCACACACAGCACGCTCTTTTACGCGCCTATTCGAATTCACATCAGCGAAGGATCAACTGACCAGTCTTGATTTGTCCTGGTTGGAACAATTTTACAATTTTCTTATCCATGAATGATCGGATCTATATATTTACTTCTACTACTATCTGTTTTGGGAAACAGCGTATTATCTTTTGGCCTTAATGTCTGTAAGGTTTCAATTCATTCACGTGAATGGTCTCAAACGACTATGTAGGTTGGACTCGGTGAAGAAGAATCCGATGTCGATACCAATTTTGTTTTAGTGTGTAGTCTGTTAAATTTCGATGTATTACATTTATTGCTCTTCATAATTCATTGTCAACTTTTAGTTGTGAAATATTGTATAATACAAGAGAACCCAGTGTATCACATTCCATATTTAACTGGAACAGTGACTTAATATACACCAAGAACAACAAGGGTCCCAACACAGTCCCCTGCGGTAATACACATATGACACTTAGTCTGTCACTAACTTTCCCATCTATTTTCACTACTTGACTTCTTTCTCTTAGATATCTTCCAAAGATATTTCGGGTTACTCCTCCCCATCCAAAATGTTCCAATGTATTCAGAAGTGCATCATGTTCCACTGTGTCAAAAGGCTGTTGATTTTTATTAATAATTTTGGTATGGCTCATTCGATTTTAATGAAATTTTCAGTGTAGTACAAAATAAATGAGAACCTATAATAATTTCAACATTTTCCTCCAAATACAGGGATGTAATTGTGATTATTTCTTCTGAAATAATCACAATTATTCTTAATTGTGCAGGTTCATAAAACACTCAGTACATTGTGTTTCCAAAACTTCGCTATCAGTTTCCGATTCTACCATAATTAGTCATTATTATTCAGGCGTTTTCAATTTTTTTGGCATACCTTCGGTTCTTCGAGAAAAAATTTTCAAAGAAGAACTTTATCAAAATTTCGCATCAAAGCAGTGGGAATATTCTGAACTAGGTGAAGTATAGCATTATATTCCTAGGATGAGAAGCGGTTCCTAAGTTCTATGTTTCGTAATTTATATTTAATTGCTTATATTCTGTATTAATTCATTTGATTCAGAAAATTACTTCAATTTGAAAAGATTATCATCCTTGGACGATACAGCTACAGCGATACATCTAGTAGTCACTGCTGTCGAGCGAAATTTCGATAATGCTCTTCTTTAAAAAGTTTTTCTCGGAAAACCGGAAGTGTGCAAAAAAAATTACCTGATACCTGAATAATGACTCGTTATGGCAGAACCTGAAACGGATAAAGAAGTTTCGAAAACCCAATGTAAAGGGTTTATTTTCACCTGCACAATTAATCTGGAATTATCACCATAATAGCATCCCTGTGTTTCGAGAAATATGAGGAAATTATTGAATGTACCCATTCACTGCAATATTCTGAAAGATCTAGTTGATGCATTTTCTCAAGGCGAGAAAACCTTGAAAAATTTGCCTAAGAGGTATTTTCTATCCCTCTATTGAGCGGCCTCAGCTTCTAGCTCTTTAACTGTATTTATGTCTTCTCATTTTTCGCTTAGTGTGAGGTATCATAGTAATAAGGCACTCTTGTTATTTTTTTTTTGTATTCTTAATGTGTGAACACTGTTTTGGGTATTGGGTTACCTGTTTGTGTTCCTGGTGTATAAATAAATGAATATCGTATACTATACTCGAAATTTCATCAGAATGGTATAAGCCAAACCAAAGTTACAGATGAATGTAGGAATGTAGGATCAGTTGGAGTGAAATTTCAAAATTTTCCTTTTTTGAAATTTTTTTCTGGGGGTGTTCCGAAAAAAATTTGATACACCTGAATAATGAGTCATAACGGTTGAATCTGAAACGAAATAAGGAATTCCAGAAACGCTAAGTACAGGGTGTTTTTTGAACCTGCACATCCAAGCTGTGATTATCACGATACCAACCGCGGATTTTGAAAAAAATTTTAAGAATTTTTGAATATGCTCATTTATACAGGGTCCTGCAATAGTGCGTAAGGCTTCTATAGCGGCCAAACCAGACGATTTAGAAATTTAGTTGGAAAGCATTCCCTTTGTACTTTCAATTCTGCATCTCAGGAAATTATGTTCTGATATACAGGGTGTTCCCGAATAAAATTATTCAACAAATAAGTGATTTCTTAATTGGAACACCCCTTATATTTTTGCATATTTTCAATGCTCTTCAATACCTCCACCATGACGCAAAATATGAGGAATACCATCGGTACGGATCTTATTCAGAAAAAACTGCAAAATTTCTACAAAACAGTAGTTCCGTAAAAGCCCTCTACCGATTTTCAGAAGCGATAGAAACATGAATTTGATCAGAATTTCTCCGTGTCCGTTATCAATGTCCAAATATGAAGAATTCCAAATTATTTTTTCTCGATCTTTTCAACTGTAATACCCTGTTTTTTTTTTCATGATGATGTACACAGTTTGAAACCTCACATTTTTTCAGAAATAACCTTAGGATTATTTCCACTCCTGTGTCCAGCAGACTCGAAAAATTAAATCAGAACGGAAAATTTTATATGTATCTGTATAAGGGAGGTTGATCATTTAGGACTAGGCAAACTTAAATAAAGTTAAGAGAAATTCTGATCAAATTCATGTTTCTATCGCTTCTGGAAATCGGTAAAGGGCTTTCACCGAAGTACTGTTTCATCGAAATTCTGCAGTTTTTTCTGTTTAAGATCCGTACCGTTGGGAAAATATACCTGATATTTTGCATCATACTAGAGGTATTGAAGAGCATCAAAAATATGAAAAAATATAAGGGGTGTTCCATTTAAAAAATCACTCATTTGTTGAATAATTTTATTTGGGAACACCCTGTATATCAGAAAATAATTTCCTGAGATGCAGAATTGAAAGTACAAAGGGAATGCTTTTCAACTGAATTCCTAACACGTCTGGTTTGGCAGCTATAAAAGCCTAACGCACTATTGCACGACACTATATAAGTTAGATTTCACAGGGTTATTTATATTGTAGTGAATTCATCCACTTCAAGAAAAACGGAAAAAAGAGTGGAGTCGAAATAGGAAATTCAAATCTCCGAAAAATCATATAAATATATTTGGCTCCGCTCACAAAATCACCCCATCTGCATTCACCGTTTACGTCACCGCTAAGAAGATATTCTATACTCTGCATTCCTGACTCAACGTCTGGCTTTTTACCACACTCGACGACGGAAGCGCCCCCGACAGTACCGACCAGCGCTCCAGCATCCCTGGCTCCACGATCGACCCCGGCCCGGCGTCAGCGAAGAACTACCTGTCAACACTCAAGGAGATTTACAACAAGAATTGTTAGCCTGTGCCTTTCAAAAAAAAGAATTTTATTGCCTTTCGAATTCTCTTCTGTTGTAACAGTCGAGAGTAAAATAAACAGGCTAATCCCTTTTTCTTTATTGCGTGCTTAATTTCACAGGACACACGACCCCACAATATAATTATGGAAGGACGTGAAACACATACTAATGCTACATTGAAAATGTCATCAAAATCGAATGAACATTGGTCAAACGACCTCAAAAGTTGAAATTATAGTATAACTCTGAAATCGGTTAGCTGATTTGACCAATTCACGATGTTGAACCTTGCTATAAACGCAATCTACCCTAGCTAGAGTTTTCTGTTCTCAAGTTATAGAGTGTGTCTACGGCAGGCCGGCCAGACAGAAGCGATTCTGACACCGGATTCGTTAGAGTAACTCCAACCAGGGAGTTTAAGACCATTTTAGAAAAAAATTTAAAATTATACACATTTGGCCAAAACTATAGCACACCGTTCCCTAGTAATTTGAGCGATATAATGCTACATATGTAAACGCAAATAATATACCACAATATACAATTATACACCCTCTCAACTCAATTTTCCGAGAAGTACTCAAGAAGAGGCATACTACTTTTCATTAGAATTCCACTTTTCTTCCCACCCTGCAGACACATCAAATTCTGCAACTCTCTATATCGAAAAAAAATATTCGAGAGTCAATCGATAACAGACAAACAACAAGTAGGAGATAATTCCACCGGATCTGTCAGCAGGATTGTCAAGATTCGGGAAGTTATCCTTCCAAATATCACGTTGCCATAGCTACCGCTTTGACGTCACACACACCCACACAACGTGCATTCTTCCTACACGCCGCTCATGCGCACAGATGCCATTTAGAACACAAACAAAACGTCCAAAGGTCATAGCATCAGTGCGTAGTGAAAATGGGGAAAACTCAAAGAAATCGTGCGAATTATCTGTGTTTGAAGCAGTCTGAATATTATCATCAGTAGTGAAAGAAGAAAATGTGAGGCATCACAATTACAAATGAGGTCTTCCTTTAGCAGATCGATAACCGTAAGCTGAAAATGAGTACCAAATTAACTCCTTCACCTAGAACGAGAAGACACAAACTCAAGGATGAATCGAAATACGAAACAATTGTACAAGTGCACAAAATACTCAAGTCCGAAACGAGTTCGGAAAAAGACAACCAGAGCAATCTGAGCCTGAGTAGAACGGACAATTCTGAGGATGGCGAGTCGAATAGAGCATTCCAAATGGATGATTATAATGATAATTATAACCACGTTAGTCTTCACACACCGAGCAGGGAGATATCTGTGGATGGAGAGACGCAAATTAACACCAAAATATTGTCATTGATAGAGACAGAGATGAAGAGGGATATCAACAAACATTCCCATTTTACAGACTCGCGTCCTCAGAGTTTGAGTTTTTATGAAGATGAAAAGATCCCCGAAGAACTTTCTGGTAAGTAATTTGGCTGGAATCTATGATACAGGGTGAGTTTCAAAACCATAGATTCCTCTCATCAAATAAAATACTTTTTATTAACCATTTTTCCAGATTCGGCTACAGTAAAATGATACAGGATGTTTCAAATTCCAAAAAACAAACTTGTTTTTCTTTTTTAGCTTTGATATGGTAACTCGGAATGAGATGAATTTCGGTGTGAAGTTTTCTATAAAGGTGACACATATTCTGCAGTGATCACTTTCATCCTACTTCAAATAGTTTCCGAGTTATAGACTCAACGATTCATAAAACTATATGAAATCAGCAAGAGGATTGTAGATGAAGTTCAATCATTTAAGACTACTTAATTATTCCTTATAATTTCTCCTTGTTTTGGAGATATTCAACGTTGAATCTTATAAAATTTGATGGAAATTAGAGAAATTACCTCATTTTTATGGATCCGTCCCTGAGCTAGTGAAGGCGGTAAATTGAGTTCCGTCCGTTGTAAGCAAAACATGGTGTGCTCATCTGAAAAAAAAAAGTGACGTCAGCAAGGTTAAAATGCAAGGAAATATATATTCTGTGCTTTGAATTTGAATGAAAAATGTGACGTCATCATTGGCAAATCGATCACAGATGAGCACACCATGTTTAGCTTTACATCATGGCTCCGTCACACTTATCCGAACCACAGAATACAAAGAAATATATATCTTTTTCGCATAGAACTAATGTACTTATATTTGGTCTATGCTATTTCGTGATCAGACCACAGATATGGAGGCTAGGTCTTCATGTCTATGGATCTGATTTTCCATAGAGACCATAGAGATCAATCAATCTGTAAGTTAGTTGCTGATTTCATATAATTCATGTGTAAATGAAAATAGGATAATTATGTAGTTTTAAATATGAGAGTGGGCGAGGATGGAATTGTGTATAATTTAATACTGGAATGAAATTAAATATCTCAAGAATATCAAGTGGAACTTCACTGTTTCAATAATCCAGTGTAGTGAAATGTTTGCACTGCGATAATATCGCAAAAAGCGCCAAATCATAAGAATAAACTGAGTAAATGAGTTTTTCGATCATTTTCTTTGAATTTCAAACATTGGATAGGTTATCCTGCCAAAGAGATACCCGTGAAAGATATCTTTGGTGAACTTGCAAAGAAAGTGCAGGAGTGTATTAGACCATTAAGAAATATTTAAATGCTTATAACTTTTAACCTGAGCTGAATCTGGAAGAATGGCAAAGGAAAGAGTTTTTCATTTGATTAGAGGAATATATGGTTGAAATTGATGTATAACTTGAAGACTCACCTTGTATACTACTTTGCATTCATCTTTCCATAATTGTTACACTTTTGTCCGAAAGGAGGCTCACTCATGGCTAGTGCCTTATTTCCTATTTTACTCAATAAAGCACAGCCTCGCTGAAGACGATTTGATAGGCTTTGGCACGTTTATCCAATCGATTCTTTTGAAATCAGTCTATGTATATTAATGCAACTATTGTCTGCAAGACTTGCCATCAGTTTTATTTTTACGAGTGTTCTATGAAAAACGAACGTTGTCATTTCGCCCAATTAACTTTTTTTTTCATTTTGAGCATAAAATGATCCCAAAGGACTATGTTGGTCTCGCTGAAGAAAAATGTGTGGTCAGATTCAGTTCTTTTCGACCGTCCGTCAATATTTACGATGTGGAAAAGCTGGAGATATATGAATCCTGGATAAATCTATTGAGCAAAATCCACCTGACCCTTCTAGTTGAACCCTTCTGAAATATCGAATATAATTATTCCTCGGTAACTCGAACCAACTTCTGCAAAATTCGTATTATTGTGAAGATTGATTTTTCTCCCTCGAAAATCCTATTTTCAGAAATTATCAGTCTGACTCAGCTCAAGTTAGACACGCGCGAGGTCTAGTTCATAAGATAGCTAAAATCCACTCAATGATTCCATAGATATACCCATTCAAAATTTTATTTTCCCAATATTTCCAAAAATACAGATTAGATGAAATTGAAATCCAATACCTCATCGAAAAATGACAGTTCGAAGGTTCATACAGAATTTCATGAGGATAATATTATCAGAAGATCACAGAATATTGAACATTTGAAAAAAAAATCTGAAATTTTTTTTTCAACATGTTGTAATGACACGATCATCACGAAATTTTGCACAAAGTTGTCAAATTTCATTATGATTGAATTTAAAATTTTTGAGTTATTCCGAAAAAAACAACGATTTCAAGGAAAAAACACTACATTGACATATTTTTTCGAAATATCTCCAAAATTTATTATCGAATTAAACTGAAATTTGGTACACTACTGTGAAATATGAAGCGAATATAATAAACAGTTTTACACACAGTATGATCCGAACAAATTCCTGTCAAAAATTGCGCTTCAATATACTCCATTAACTAACTGCGAAATTCCTATCTAATCGTTTCAGTAGTTCAGTGGTTTTCTAGGAAAACCGGAGGTGTGCCAAAGAAATTGAAAACCTCTGAATGATGACATATTATTGTAGAATCTGAAACGAATAAGAAACTTTTGGAAAAGCAATGTACAGGGTGTTTTTTTTTCTACTGCACAATCAATCAGAAATTCTAAAATTATCACAATTACAACCCTGTATTTTGAGAGACTTTTGCGATTATTGAATGTACTCTTTCAGATTGTTCTACACTGCAAATTCCATCAAAATTGAATGAGACATACCAAAGTTATCAATGAAAGTAGAATCGATTGGAGCGAAATTTCGACATTCCTTTTTTTGATGGAACTTTCTCAAAAAACTAGAAGCGTGCCAAAAAAATTAGAAACTCTCAAATAATGACTTATTATAGTAGAATCGTAAACAGATAGCATAGTTTTGGGATGGCGATGTACAGGGTGTTTTTTCAACCTGTACAATTAACCTGTAATTATTACTATAACAACCACTTATTTTGAAAAAATTGAAATTACTGAATGTCCTCATCAATATTGTACTTCGCTGAAAATTCCTCTAAAATCGAATAAGCCATACCAAAGTTATCAATAAAAGTAAAATCAGTCGAATCGGACGAATCACCCTGTATATTCTCAATAGAGACCCCCAATCATAAACCAAACATTGTTTCGAGACTGTCTTGGCTAGTGTAAACTTATCCTAAAATCTGACGGTCTCCTTCGAAATCACCCTGTATAATAGGAGATGGTTCCTACTTCGTTGGGGGTATATGCATAAGAACTTTCGACTTTTATGAAATAACGACAGTCTGCCGTCCACAGGCGTTCTATTTTCTTGATGCGAAAATAGTTTCAATCGATAAAAGGATGGACCGACTGATAAATAATTGGTCGACGAATTCAATTACGGCTGTCTGACCAACCTAAGGTGAGTACCCTTACTTCTGAAAGAAAAATCTCCTAGGAAAGTTAGGGGTCTGAATGTACCGGAAAGATTTTATAACTGAACCATCTAGAATTCATCTTCAAATAACGAATCCGATCTAATTGGGATCTAGTATTCAATTTCAGAATACGAACACAAATATAAATGAGGAATTACTTAGAAAACTATTAGCTATATTTCGCTGCTATTTCGCACGATCCTTCAAGTTATCATTTCACAAAAAGTAAAAAATCTCAAAATGCTCCTTATATCAGAAACTCATATTTATCGCAAGGATTCCCCCCAATCCTTAAATTAATTATTTCAAAAACAATCACTACAATTCATCATGTACGGTTAACATTAAAATTAACTATTTGTGTTCACTGTTGATAGAATACTGATAACAGAACAGTGGGTAACTACTTTCTAATCCACTTAGACTTCAGGAGTTTAACTTACGTTCCGGAAACCACGTTTCATTCGTGAATAGACATATTGTTCGTAATAGAAACGTGGTTTCCGAAACGTGTGTTAGACGCTTAAAGTGTAGGTGGATTAGACAGTAGTTACACTGTTTTGTTGTCATCATATACAGGTGAGTTTTCAAGTGGTACATTAATTTCAACCATATATTCCCCTCATCGAATAAAACTGGTTTTCTATTCATCATTTTTCAGGATTCGGCTCTGGAAGAAATATATAGTCTTTATTTTGTAGCTTTGACATGGTTACTTCGAATTGAATGAATTTTGGAGTGAAGTTTTCTATATCTAGGCCACATGTTCTTCGATAATCACTCTCATCCTACTTCAAACGGTTTCCTGGTTATAGACTCACCAATTCATAAAACTATTAGAAATAAGCATGAAGAATGCAGATTAAGTTCATCTTGAGTTACCATAAGAATCTTCAATCATCTTACAATACTTAATTATTTCTTATAATTATATTCCCTCGAACTCGCACCGCTTCGGAGATATTCGACGTTAAATCTTATAAAATCTGATAATAAATCGAGAAATTACCCTTTTTTTGTGGATCCGCTCCTGGGCTAGGAATTGCCCCAAATGAAGGTCCACCCTAGTTCATCCGGACCTCCGAATAAACAGTTATTCATCTATTTTGTGACCAGAACATAAAGTTCGCTTAATATTTTCAATAGGCTCGCTGAATTGTTTTTATATAATTCATTCATAAATTCGGTGGAAATAAGGATAAAACTAGACTTTTCAATATGAGAATGCGTAAGGATGGAATTGTGTTAAATCCTTCCGTGGAAACAACTGGATTATTGATATCAAGAAGAGGATCAGTATTTCAAAGGTCAAGTCTAGTGAAATGTTTCCGTTACAATAATAACACATAAAACCAAATCATAAAAATTAAGTGAGTAAATGAGTTTTCCCAATCATGTTTCTTTGAATGTCAAGCAATGGATTGGTTATTCTGCAAAAGAGAGAGAGAAATGTGAGAGAAATGTTCGATGAACTTGCAAACGAAGGACAGGAGTGGATTAGCACATTGACAAATATTTAGATGCTTATAACTTTTCACCTGAGCGAATCTGGAAAAATGGCAAATAAATAAAGTGTTCTGTTCAATGAGAGCAATCTATAGTTAAAATTGATGTACAACTTGAGGACTCGCCTTGTATGTGTTTCCAGAAATATTGGGAAAATAAAATCCGTTTAGGAAGTATCTGGTTCTTTTGGGAAGTTATCGTATTTTAAGTCTGCTTTTCGGCTTTGAAAATGAATAATTTAGAGAGTTGATATGTATGGAGTAGATTTGAGGATTCAGCTGGATGATTGTGTTGAAACCACTACTATATCGACATAAAATATTTTCAACGCTGCTGTGTTGCAACTTAAATGAAAAAGTTTTAGCAACTTTATATTCAGAGGAACATCATACAGTGCTTACATGATGAAGAGAACAAATTCATTTGGAAATTAGGTTTCTATTTCATGTTAAAACCTCGGACTCGTCGATTAGTATATTTATTTGGACATTTTTCGCAATAAAATTTTGTGTACAATCTCATTTGAGAGCTTTGTCTTTCTCATTACTTTTTTCAAATGTTATACCCTGTACAGGGTGATTCATTAAGGGTGGCCACCGGCCGTATCTCAGAAACCGTTTATCCTATGACTTCCGAAAAAAAAATCTAATGACAAACTCGGCCCCTAGAAAATGATTAAAAATATTTTCAAGTTCGTAGTTCCCCACTAGAGGGCGCAATCTATCACTTGTAAAATATAATCTCATTTTTTACGAAATATTCTCCAGATAACAGTGGTAAGGAATAATAAAATAAGAATCTACTCTTTCTATTCAACAACTTTTGTTTCAGTAATTTTTCTATATTTCCTATTTTTTAGTGATGGGATGGATAAACTTTTATTCACGAAAAAAACATTCTTACTCCTGTATGGGTGAACCGATTTTCACGTAATTAGATTTCATTCGAAGGCCATCGAAAGCAGATCACAGAAACATATGACAACAATATACCGGGTGATCCAATTGAAAACTACAGACTGTTTTATGTCACTTCGCCCTATTTGTGCGTTTTACTGGAAAATTTCAAATGCAATGCTACGATTCTAACCGAGTGAGAATAAGCCAACCATTATCACCTACTGACTTTTTAAAATCACAGACAGATATCATTGGTCGTTTCGGAGTTATTGTCATTTTTGTAAATTTTGATCAATGTTGATCCTTTCTGTGAACTTGAATAAACAAGGATGTGACTTTATGCGTCATGACAACGCAGCAAAATACTCAACACACATGAAGTAACAATGATGCGATAAAATAAAACAAAAATTAGCAACAACGAAAATATTTGAACAGAAAAACAACACTTACACCTAATCAATTCAAATATTTAAAATGTCTACCATTATTTTCTACACATAAATTTAGTCTTTCTTTCGTCGAGTTGACACTGGCCACAATTTCAGTATGAGAAGAAGCTGCCTGTCGAAATCTATTTTGCATATCCTCACTTGTAGTGGGGGGTGTTCGGAAAACTAAGTCTTTATTCTCCCCCAAAAATAAAAATCTAATACTGTGAGGTCAGGTGATCTTTCTGGCCATGGAAAAATACTCCCTCGTCCAATGTACCTCTTTGAAAAGACGTTATATGAATATTCCGTAACATTAGCAGCATAATGCGCCGGGCAACCATCTTGTTGATACCGCATATCTAACCTGCTTTGAATAGCAATATTTTCCAAAAGAATTGGAAGATCTTCCGTTAAAATTTCAAGCACCTTTGTCTTGTTAATAAGCCAAAACTTTTATGATATTATCCTCATTACGGCTTCTACGTTTTCTATTTTTTCTTCCAAGATATTGAACCTTATCCAGTTTCTCGCACTCTTCGTGTCAATCTTTTGAATACCCTTTTGGAATGACGACGTCTTTCAGGATATCGTATCGGGTATTCCCTTTCAGCTACTGCATTTTCTAAACATTCAAAATGAACATTAAGCATATCATATGCTTTTTCATTTGAATAATGGGGCATAATAAAATAGTGGTTTGCAATTGCCCTAAAAAACTTTTACAGCTATAGATACCGAAAATGAACAGTATCGCCAAAGCTTACTGGTTCTAAATCAGCCCGTTTCGTTGTTTTGATGAGTTTTTTCCTTTCATCTAATTGTTTAGAGATGAAATAACTCAATTCCTCCTGCATTTCACAGGGTTGATCAATACTTATCAAAATTTACCAAAATGTCAATAACTCCGAAACGACCAATGATATCTGTCTGCGATTTTAAAAAGTCAGTAGGTGATAATGCTTGGCTTATTCTCACTCGGTTAGAATCATAGCATTGCATTTGAAATTTTCCAGTAAAACGCACAAATAGGGCGAAGTGACATAAAACAGTCTGTAGTTTTCAATTGGATCAACCGGTATATTGTTGTCATTAATTATTTGTGATCTGCTTTTAAAGTCCTTCGAATGAAATCTAAATACGTGAAAATCGGTTCACCCATACAGGAGTAAGAATGTTTTTTTCGTGAAGAAAAGTTTATCCATCCCATCACTAAAAAATAGGAAATATAGAAAAATTACTGAAACAAAAGTTGTTGAATAGAAAGAGTAGATTCTTATTTTATTATTCTTTACCACTGTTAGCTGGAGAATATTTAGTAAAAAATGAGATTATATTTTACAAGTGATAGATTGCGCCCTCTAGTGGGGGACTACGAACTTGAAAATATTTTTAATCATTTTTTAGGGGCCGAGTTTGTCATTAGATTTTTTTTCCGGAAGTCATAGGATAAACGGTTTCCGAGATACGGCCGGTGGCCAACCTTAATGAATCACCCTGTATATTATTTCACTTTACAATTCTATGATAAATTCTTAATGCTCATCAGTCCAGAAGTAATTGAAAATGTACAACGGAAAACATTGTATCGAATTCAGAAATGCCTCGAAGTAAACGGATAACAGATTGAACATCAATAATTAAATAGGAATTACATTTGTGTGTATTCATATCGTGTCTTTCATTATCCACTGTCTCCGTTATATCTGGAAATCCATCGAATTCAGGCATATGGTATGTTCACAAAAAGTAACAAGAATTTATCGTAGAATTGTGAAGTGAAACAATATACAGAGTATTACATTTAAAAAAGTATTGACAAGGTCATAGCTCTCAAATGAGACAACCTGTACCAAACAGAATTTTTATTGCAAAAAAAGCCCAAATAAATTTATATTTATTTGGGCTTTTTTTGCAATAAATATTCGACGTGTCCGAGGATTTTAACATGAAATAGAAACCTAATTTTTGAATGACTTAGTTAGAATGTTCAGTATTTAGCCTTTTGCCCATTACAGATTTTGTCAAGTAGATTATAAGCTATCATACACATATCAAAATATAACCCGATTTGCGAGATCCAATTTCCGATAGAACTAGTACGGGTTGTTCCTAATTTTCACTAATTTTCAAAATAAAGATTCCATCAGACGAAAAATTGTATTGTTGAAGGATCATAATAAAATGTTTTCCTATCGGACCTGAACTGTGCTTGGGAGGGGTTTCCGTTCTTAATCCTCACGACGTGATAGCTAAGGATTCTGAGATCGTCATTGAATTTTTGAACATCATTGATGATGGTCTAATAGGACTGAATAATTAGGGAAATGAAACTAAAATCGTTTCGGTCATGGTTCAGAAAAGCTGAATCCTAAAACCGCACGACCCCGGTCGAATATTTAGGATAATGAGATTCCACGGTGTAATGAATTATCAATTTTCGAAAGTATTGAGCCAGAGAACAGTTGAACAACAAGTTAATGCTCCTGACTTCACACTACAGTGTTTTTCTGATTTTGGTTTATTATTTGATAAAATCAACTAATAAACGTTAGTGATCGACCAACAAATAAAATTACCCCCCTGAAAATTTCACAGTTTACATTCTGAAGTATGTTGATTTGAATAAACTAATAAAAAAAATGCAACTTTCAATGTTGATTACTATTGCATAATTAAACCTAAAAATTTTCCGGATGATTTCCGACCAGTGGTCCCTGAGGACCTGAGTGTTCCCTGAGGCGAATTTTGGGGTGAAAAACTAATGAGTTATGAATAGTATAAAGCGTGCTAAAAAAGAAACGTAACTTGTCAATAATTTTTGAACGAAGAATTATCAAGGAAAATCCTCGAACCTGTCGATTTTAAATTTCGAAAGCAATTCATCGTGTGTTTTTTTGAATTTGATATTTCTCACCCCCTATGCCCTGCACCCCACTACTTAAGTTTTTAAAATGGGAATCAATGGGTTGTGATACATCAAATGAAAGATTCATTTGAAAACCTACTCAGCGATAACTAAAAAAAGAATTTATTGTGCCGAATTTTTAATAAAAATTAGGAAATAATTCACAAATTGTGATTGGAGAGTACTGCAATCAGACCGTTATTCTTTTACTAATTATTATTAAGAGAAATCCACGAATCCATGGATTTGTAATTTCGAAAGCAGGTCTTCCTATGCTTTTTTGAATTTGAAATCCCCTACCCTTTACGCTCCACACCCCTATACTGTTTTCTTCAAATAGGAATATATGGATTGTGATATATCAAATGAAAGGAAATTCGATTGCGCATTGAGCGGTGTGACTGAAAAAACAACTTGTTAAGCTATTTTTTCATCACGAAATCCAGAATTTGTGATTGGTGTCAGATTCTTATTCTTGAATTAATAAATATTGAAAAATATGCTCCTACCCGCCGATTCCTATTTTTGAAGTTTGATAAATGCATGCAGTTTTAAAGTTTGGGGCTTATACCCTTAAACCTCAACATTTTTTTTTTGGAAATATTGTATGTGACATATCGCATCAAAGGTCATTCGATGACGAATTCAGTTATGTGAACGAAAATGAAATTTAATTATTGATTTAATTTAAATCACGAATCCATGGGTTCGAGAATTTTCCTCAATAATAATTAATAAAAGAATAATGGTCTGATTACAGTACCCTCCAATCACAAATTGTAAATAATTATTGCCTAATTCCTTAATAAAAATAAGGCTTAACCAATTCTTCTTCTGATGTATCACAATCCATATATTCCCATCAGAAAAAATAAAGTAGTGGGGTGCGGAGCATAGGGGGTGAGAAATATCAAACAGGGTACATTGCTTTCGGGATTAATAATCGACGGGTGCGAGGATTTTCTTCAATAATTCTTCGTATAAGCATTATTGGCGAGTTAAGTTACTTTATAGGCACGCTGTATAAGTTTTATTTGAGATATCAATGGTATTGGGTTATTCAACTGAGAAAATAATAAACCCTTGTGTAAAATTCGCACCGTTTTTTCCATGCTTCTCGCATGGAGCTCTGAATGACAACCTCAAAGAAGGTGTAATTTGACATAAGAATCAAAATGTCGAAATCATGTCAGTGTCCATATAATGAAAAGTAATGCATTGATTCTATAATTGATTTCTATCTGCAGGTAACTTGGAGCTTCTCAGTCCAGAAGAAAGAAAACACTACCGCAGAAAAAAGGACTATAATCAGTTAGATCCAGACGAGAGAAAAACTCACAATGCCATCCAAGATTTGTACAGCAACAGAGATGGAGAGGAAATACCAGCTGTAAAAAAGTCAAAATCGAGAAAAAAGAGACACATAGATCCCGAACTAGGTATGGGAGATAGTAGGGAAATAATAATACCGAAAGAAAAGAAGAGGAGTAAAAAGAAAAAGAGAGATTCGGGTTCTCCAATGGCTAGTAACAAAAGGAAACACAAGAAAAAAGAGGAAGAACATGAGGTGAAAAATGACATCACGATAGCGTTGGAGGAACTTCAAGATGACGTTTTCGAGAATTATCATGAAGATTTCAATAAGAGTAAAAAAGTTAGAGAAACACCGGATTCTACCGACAGGTTGTATGTACAGAAAAAACATAAATTCGAAGTAGCAAGTCGTCCACCTAGCAGAGCTATGTATAAAGATCCGAATCCATCAGACGATTTCCCAAAGAAAAACAGGAAGTAAGTTGCAATATTCGTATTTTGCAAACGCATCCACATATGTTGTAATTATTTCCATTTTCCAGTATTATATTCTACAATACTGTTGTGTACAAGATCACTATTCATTAGTTCTCAGAGATTAATTAATGAAATATGTTCAAAGGTAACAGTAAGGTGGTGTAGTAAAAGAGCATAAAAGACAATGATTGGAAAACGTTTCGTTTATATTTCAGTACTCCATCGAGAACATTCACACCACTCCACGATTATAGATATTTATTCAAAATATTCATTCCCGAAAAATACATGTAAAAGGAATTCCACTGGGTGTTTCACGATGACCTGAATCGATATGTACAAGATGATTATTTAAATTTTGCTCAATAACTATCACAGTTGATATTGGTCTTACAAAAAAGTTCAATTGAGTAAATATAAGGAATTTCTATAGACATCCATAATTCAGTATACTAGCAATGCAAAAAGAAATATCATACTTGAACATTTCATGGAAACTGTTTTTTTAGAGTATTTTATTTTCCTAATCGGTTGGGCTATTTCCTCGGAGTTCGAATATATATATACTTTATTTAGGTTATCCTTGTCTGTTCTCGAAAAATATTTATTTTTTCATCTAAATCTAAAGCAGCAGTAGAGCGCCACCCGAAATGTTTGATATTTTTTTATATCAAAGTGGACGTGGATAATGAAACAACTGACATTTGTTTTATTCAATGAGAAGATATATCGATGGTGTGTAACAATGGTGGCTCTAGAGCTGAAGGGCGAGCTGTAGGAAGCACAATGGAAAAACAGCTCTGACGACGGGGCACAGTAGACCATTAAGGTCGCAGTGGAATGCAACCCCTTACCAAACATAAACCATTAACAATGGGGGCCATTTACAACGCTCAATTTGACTTTCTTCTGATTATATAAACAAATATCACTTTTCTTATTGACCACGTCCACTTTCATTTTTATACAGTGCTCGTCAAAATTGTGGAACAAATTCATTTTCTCAGAAGAAAAATATTTGGGAACAAAATCCTGAAACAGGTCAATTTTGTTTCACATTTACCAAATTTATATGCATTTTTGAAGGATTTTTGTGACACCCTGTGCCATCCCCATCAACCCTCTGAATTTTTTGAATAAGGAAAATAGGTCATGTGGTACTTTTTTGGCAAGGTCTTTGTGTATTCTTTACAGGCGTGCAGAAATTTTCAAGAAAAAAATCATTTTTTTTTTGAAAAATTAGTTACTTCAAAGAGGTTTTCAGTATGTGCACTTTGTCATGGCTCATTCACTTTGAGTCGATTTTACCTGATGAAATTCGTCACCGAATGAATGTCGAACATTACAGTTTCACGTGTATTCATCAAGTGTACATCATGATAAATTTAACATTTTCTCCATTTTCAGGGCACCTTTAAACGTGGCTATATGCATTCAAAAATGGTGCATAAAAATATTTCTTCCATGCCATGGGTTGTTAGCTGGATTGGCTTTTGGACAATGGTTGTATCTGATCTGCAATGCACATTACCAAAACGTTGACTTTCTACATTTTTATTCAAATTTCAACGATGTATATATAACTTTTTTCTACTTGTTCATAACCATCTGCCTCGTATCATCCTTCGACAGGTGAGATATTAGTTATATTTCGGTTGAGAATGAGGATCACGCACAATTGGATTTTTCTCTAGGTACTACAAAATAATTCACCGTAATTTTTTCAATCTTGATGATAGGACGGCGTTGAAAATACTGGGAATTTGTAAATTTGTGGCACAGGAGATTTCGGTAAAGTTTCCAACCCTAAAATTCCAATAATTTTCTACCAGTAGGAAAGAGAATTTCAAAACGAATCCGACATGATGAGGTGCGCGTTCTTAATCCTTATCCTTAAACTGCTCCTCACATCTTCAAACCAGATAATTGGATCCCGTTATCGACATTTGTAAACATCATATACCTAAGTCTGATTGGCTGAAAATTGTGTATGGCTTCTGATTTCAGGTATATGATGTCCAAATTGTTTGCATATGATATGTTCCGTAAATCAACTTGAATATTTCGGTTGTTGGTTTTTCATTCCGGAAATATGAAAAAGTAGGTTGGTTCCTGAAAGAAAGGTTATTAACGGAATTTGGTTACTGCAAATGCGATAGATTTTCCGTCATCATATCAGCAATCGATTTTCATTTAAAAAGACTATAGTTAGTAGTTGGCGTGATGAAAAAAACATGGTGAGCTCATATGAAAAAAAAGTGATATCAGCTTGTTGAAGATAAAAGGAAATATATCTTCTGTGCTTTGAATTCGAAGAAAAAAGTGACGTCATCATTGGTAAATACGATCACAGATGAGCAGATGAGCACACCATGTTTTCCTTACATCATGGTAGTTGGTATGGTTGTCTTTTGTCTGGCTGAAATGTCTATAGACCAGACATATAAAAGTACCTAAACATCTATATGGCTTTATCTCTGTCTTAGACATCTCTATGCAAATGAATATAGATATGTGACCATAGAAAATCGAATTTCCTTCTGGCGATGAAAATGAAATGCTTTTTCAGCCCCAACATAATTTTTGGCCAATCAGACATAATGTTGTTGAATATGAACTTCAAGGTCCGGGCAAAATTTCATTGAAATAATCTTATCAATAGTGCCAAAAAAAATTAATTTCTCAACGAAACTTTGGAATAATGAATTCCATTTTCTTAAGATCACAGATCCACACGAAAAAGTTACACATTGGATTCCCCTATTCATCATGAGGTTTCAGTGATCCCATCCGGACTTCTTGAGATATTGCAGAGATAACCTCAATATATTAAATATAACAACAAAATTTTACATGTTCTTTTCCCTATATGTTCCAAAATAAATATCGGATCAGGATAAAATTCTGAACATTATTTTTGAATATTGTCTGTAGAGTACGACAACTGGCTCCACAAGGAATTAACCTCAAAATTGTATATTGGTATAACTCACAAACTGATCATCCGAGATATTCAGACTCCAAACCAAACCTAAAAATTTCAATACTTCTACTTCCCTTACTTCGAAAGTAAGAGCACATAAAAACGGACACACAGAATTGAATTTGATCACAGATTCTTCATCACTGATTCCAACCTAGTCTTTTAAGATAATTTTCGGCTCAAAATTCGAAAATCTGTTTTCCAGAATAAGTGCGTGAAAAAGGAATACAAAAAGAACGAAATATAAACTCTCGAAAGCGTTCATATTCGAACATCTCAATTTGGTATTCCTAAATGTTAACATTTACCTTAGGGTTTATATTCCCTTGCTCCCTCCTCCTTGAGTTGGAGAAAACTAAAAAATTAATGGTGTTTTAGGACAATATATCTACTAACTACTATCCTTATTGATCTTGTAATTAATCGAAAGCTGTATAGTTTTTTCATCCTTAAGAAGAAGTTTACAGGACAGTTTTATTGAAATTTTATAGCCGGCTTATCCGATAATACAAAGAGGCGGCTGATTTTATGGCTCTATCTCGTTCAATATTTCATTTTATGTATTTTTATAATCACCTTGAGTTGGAGAATAATATCACATAATGATCTCCTTGGCCTTTCAGATGAATACACATAATATAAAAAAAAAATTCAATATTCATTTTGATTAAAGTTGATCTATCCAGATTGGAATAAAAGGCATGTGGAAGATGAGTCCTCACGAATGATCATAAACAACACAATAACTTCCAAAAAGAACAACTTAGAACCTCGATATTTATAGAGTAGGTTTGGTCCCCAAAAACAAGAGCTGAATTAGTGAATGGGTTAAACCAACCGCAGATATACCCATTCAAAATTTTATTTTCCCAATATTTCCATAAATGCAGATCAGAAGTTGAATTTGATTTTTTTTTTAAATTCTTATGAGACATCATCACGAAATTTTGCACAAAATTGTTCATCAGTATTGTCAATCTAATTATCAAGTTTATCATGACTGAATCAGTATTTTTCGAGATATCCCGAAAAAAAATGAAACCGAGGAAAAAACTACGAAATTGGACATACTTTTTCCCAAAATCTCCGGAGATTTTAATAGTATCAAACTGGATTTTGGTTCACGGGCGCGGAATACAGTGTCTAAGGTCTGAGCAAGCTCTTTTTTTTTTACCAATACTAACAAAAATGTTGCGCGTCATTATTATTCAACCAAATGCCAAGTTTATAGGCCCTTAATATGTATTTCTTCTTGGCATGAGGGGATTCTCAATTCTAATCTTTTTAATACGAAAACTACTCATTTTTATCAAGGTGTAACAAAAAATGCATTTCATAAGAAATATTTAAATTTCATGATTTGTCAGCAAAATTCAAACAGAATCAACAACGAATAATGCATGATTTTATTGAACTGCATAACGGCCTATCTCTAAGTGTGTATCTGTTCTCATAAAGGAATAAACTTTTTGTATTTTTTCAACGATGATCAGTCAGAATGTCGTCATGAATTCGTTTCAATTTATGATTCATCATAATAATGTGAAATTCTATATTAAGTTCAATATATTTCAGGATAGACATAGCACATATCAATAAACGTCACTTCTTCGACTTCTCGATGTATTATAGAGTCATTGGCATCATAGTGATACTTTTATACGCCATAGGATTGATATTACATTTATCAGTATGTAACATAGAGAACAAGCTTGGCCTATTAGCAGATAACAATATATCAATCTTGGACCTAAATGTAAGTACTTTTATTAGGTATGTAACATATTGAAACTTGAATGGAAATATTTCAGATAACAGTGAATGAAATTAAAAGGTGGAATCACATATCCCTATGGAGATTCATTTTCGTGCTGCTTCCATGGATTTTAGTAGCTGCTACTGCATCAGACGTAGAAAATATGCTTTATGTGCATCTCCAAAGTATGTTGAAATACCTTCCGGAAAAATGCCTATGTCGGTAATAACAGTTTTATAATAAACGAGTTATGGTTGGTTGAGTTTTTACAGTTTTATTAAACTTTTCATTTTACAATTCATTTCAACATTAATTATGACTAGTGAAAGAAGATAATAAATAAATAATACAGTTAATATCACTTTTTAGGACTGGCATCGACAAATGTTAGGTACATGCATACTATTCACCCTTATAATATATACAAGAAATTTTGAAGTGAAATCAACATTGAGAAGCCATTGAGTACGCAGCCAAAGTGCTTGTTTAATAATTAATTGAAATTGGTGTTCAAGGAATAAACATTACGTGTTATGCAAAATTCTTCTCAACTCAATAATGTCAATTTCTTTTCTCAAACTGAAAAATAATCTGATGCCTAGAATCAATCCTATTATTTGAGATAATCCTACACCTAAACCTACAAAAATAATAATTATCAATCCATTCTTCATTTCTTTCTCCATTTTATCCAAGCAGCCCTGAAAAAATCAATAATCGATATAGATTTTCAACTGAATAATAACCATCCTTATTTCATATGATTGCAGCAGTGAAGATTTTGTTCGAATAGCAATGTGTCTTATTAGAAATTTTACTGATGAATGGGTGAGGAACAAACACTGATCCTATTAGGAATGTCGCCTAAGTGGCCAATTTGCTGATAACTCATCATTAAAAAAATGTTGTCCTCTCATTACCCCAATGCCAATTATACCGGACCTTCGATGATTGTTTGGTAACCAATGGCGGATCGTGGATTTCCGGTGCCCTACGCTTGGAAACTTTCAGCTCCCCCCCACTACTCTTTCAATTTCTTTCGAAACAATCAGAATTCGGTTTTTCCGGCACAAACATAACATTTATTGCTCAAATTTATCGGTAAAAACGACCATAATCAGGTCGATTCTGTTTGCAAATAGCAATATTGCTATGAAGAAGATATGGCTATCATAACAAGATTGGAATTATTGGTATTCTGATCAACCATTTTGAGCAATATGATCTGTCACTTTAACAAGAATCTTGCTATCAACCTTGCTATCTTAGCAACCTCAAAATAGTACTTGCTATGCTTCATAACAAGAAAGTTTAGAAAAGGAATCTCTCAGAGATCCATTTGTTTCAGTATTATTTCTTCCAAGAATTCGAAAATATTGAAGATAGGGAAGAATGTGCTAATAGAAATGTGTTGAAGGTTCTCTAGAATATTTAATTTTGAGGATTCTTAGACTAAAACACCGGCATAGTAAGCAACAGCTGACCTGATAATTCTAATGGTCTCAACAACAGCCATCCCTTTGAATTCCAAACGGAAAAGTTCATCGAATTTCGAATTATTATCGCCTGCATAAAATTGCATTTGATTTCTGGAAACCAAAATTCTATCGGTATCCAGGAAATAGGTCAATTTGACTTTAATTGGTTTTTCTGTTTCATAACATTTTCGAATAAGTCGATGTTTACATGAATAAAAAAAGTATATGCTAATGGAAATGTGTTCAAGGTTCTCTAGAATATTATTTAATTTCAAGGAAAATTCTTAGACTAAGATAGAGGCATAGGCAACAGCTGAGATGATTATTCTAATCATCTCAACAACAGCAATCCCTTTGAAGTGCCAGCGAAAAAGTTTATCGAATTTCGAATTATTAACGCCTGAATAAAATTGCTGCATTCGATTTCTGATAACCAATATTTTATTGGTATCCAGGAAATTGGTTATTGGTCAATTTGACTCGTTTCGTTTCCTAACTTAGAATAAAAAGGTTCTTTATTCAAAGTTTCCTAACATTTTTTATGTCGATGTTTACATGAATAAAGAAAGCCGTAGATACCTTAGAACATAGAAAACTTCTTTATTCTAAGGTAGATACAGATACAGGTTATGTTTATGTATGCGAAACCATAAAGAAAACTCACGAATTAGGGTTATTTTCTTCTTCCTTGTAGTTCTAAAGTCACAAAATACAGTGTTGTCAGCTCTAAAATCACCAATTATGGAAGTCTATGATAGCAATATTGTTATGACAAAATTCATAACAAACATTGCTATAACACTCGGAACAAAATACGTAACATCATGGCCATATTGCTATGAATTAGAAAGATAGCAATATGACTAGAATAGCAAGTTTCATAGCAATACGCAAACAGAATCGACCTGAATATCTCGAATCGTCCTTGCTCAGGGCTCCGCAGAGAATTGAACACTCTTTATCGAATTGTCGACGACAGGTGTATAAGGATATTGTGGTAATCTCGGATTGTTGGAATCTTAAAGTTTGGTTCTGCATCACTTCTTTACGTGTGTCATATACAGTAACCTATACAGGGTGATTCCGGAGGAGACCGTCAGATTTTGGGATAAGTTTACACTAGTCAAGACAGTCTCGAAACAATGTTTGGTTTATGGTTGGGGGTCTCTATTGAGAAAATACAGGGTGATTTGTCCGATTCGACCGATTTTACTTTTATTGATAACTTTGGTATGGTTTATTCGATTTTAGAGAAATTTTCAGCGAAGTACAATATTGATGAGGACATTCATTAATTTCAACGTTTTTTTCTAAATAAGCGGTTGTTATTGTGATAATTCAAGGTTAATTGAGCAGTTTGAAAAAACACCCTGTACATCGCGATTCCAAAACTACGCTATCTGTTTACGATTCTACTATAATAAGTCATTATTTGAGAGTTTTTAATTTTTTTGGCACACTTCTAGTTTTCTGAGAAAATTCCATCAAAAAAAGACAATGTCGAAATTTCGCTTCAATCGATTCTACTTTCATTGATAACTTTGGTATGGCTCATTCAATTTCGATGAAATTTGCAGTATAGAACAATCTGAACGAGTACATTCAATAATCGCAAAAGTCTCTCAAAATACAGTGTTGTAAATGTGATAATTTTAGAATTTCAGATTAATTGTGCAGTTGAAAAAAACCACCCTGTACATTGCTTTTCCAAAAGTTTATTATTCGTTTCAGATTATAAAATAATATGTCATCATTCAAAGGTTTTTAATTTCTTTGGCACACCTCCGGTTTTTCTAGAAAACATTTTTGAAGAAGAGCATGATCGAAATTTGGCTCACAAGCAGTGAGAGTATTCCGCACTAGGTAGGAAAGCTGTATTGTCCAAGGATGCAAAGCAGTTCTTAAGTTCTAAAATATTCTTTTCAAATTCCAAATTCATATTTAATTGCTAATATTTTGTATGATATCATTCAATTCAGAATATATGTAGAATTTGAAAAGAATATTTTAGAAGTGGCAAACAACTTTGCATCCTTGGAATATACAGCTTTCCTACTTAGTGCGGAATACTCTCACTGCTTGTGAGCCAAATTTCGATAATGCTTTTCTTCAAAAATTTTTTCTAGGAAAACCGAAGGTGTGCCAAAGAAATCAAAAACCTCTGGGTGATGACATATTATTGTAGAATTTGCAACGAATAAGAAAGTTTTGGAAGAGCAATGTACAGGGTATTTTTTTTTCAACTGCACAATTAATCTGAAACTCTGAAATTATCACAATTACAACTCTGTATTTTGAGAGATTGTTGTGATTACTTAATGTACTCATTCAGATTGTTCTACACTGCAAATTTCATCAAAATTGGATGAGCCATACCAAAGTTATCAATAAAAGTAGAATCGATTGGAGCGAAATTTCGACATTATCATTTTTTGAAAAAAATTTATCGGAAAACTAGAAGTGTGCCAAAAAAATTAGAAACTCTCAAATAATGACTTATTATAGTGCAATCCTAAACAGATAGCGTAGTTTAGGAAACGCTATGTACAGGGTGTATTTTCAACCTGCACTCTTAATCTGGATTTATCACAGTAACAACCGCTTATTTTGAAAAAAGATTTGAAATCAATGAATGTGTTCAACACTATTGTACTACGCTGAAAATTTCATTAAAATCGAATAAGCCATACCAAAGTTATCAATACAAGCAAAATCGGTCGAATCGGACAAATCACCCTGTATATTCTCAACAGAGACCCCCAACCATAAACCAAACAGTGTTCCGAGACTGTCTTGACTAGTGTAAACTTATCCCAAAATCTGACGGTCTCCTCCGGAATCACCCTGTATATGAGACACGTAAAGAGGTGATGCAGAACCAAACTTTTAGATTCCAATGAAGTTCAACATTTACCACTACATCCTTATACACCTGACAAAATTTTCGTGAAGAAGAACCCAAGGATCGCAACGTCGACAATTCGATGAAGAGTGTTTAATTGACCCCAGAGTCCTGAAGCCAATAGCACCTTTTTCCCGGTAAAAACTACGGAACAATAATCCTTCCTACGAAAAATCTTATAAAAGGAACATGAAAAATTATTGAAAACTAAAAACAACATGAAATGCCGGAGAACTAATCAAAGAAATATTTTTTTCGCATTTTCATGTCTACAAGTTTTGTTAATATAGCATCACAATCCAGACTCTTCGTTATATCACGCCCAACGACCGATCGTAAGCACAATATCTCCCAAAAGAAACAACTTAGAAACTAGATATTTGTAGAGTGGGTTGGACCTTCATTACGAAGGCCGAATTCTTGAATGAGTAAAATCCACCCAATGATCACGAAGGTTTACCGATTAAAAATTTTATTTCCACAATATTTCCAGAAATACAGATGAAATCGAATGAAAATCCAGTACTTGATTGAAAAAGGCAGCTTCAATATTCACACAGAATTTCATGAGGAAAATATATTCAGAAAATCGTTCCAATGACACGATCATCCCGAAATATTGCTGAAGTTGTTCAGCATTTTCGAACTTATTTCCGAGTTTCATCAATATTGAATCAGTACTTTTGGGTTACTCCGGAAAAACAACGATACCGAAAGAATAACTAAGAAATTTTGCATATTTTTTGCCAATATCTCCGAAAATAATGATCGTATCGAACAGAAATTTGGAATACTGCTGTGAAATATAAAGCTAAAGATATGAGGAGAATTTTTCTCGAATATGAAGAGTTTCCGAAAAAAAAAATTTCCAACGAAATTTCGAAAAACATCATATTAGGGAAATAATCTCAAGATTTAAAAAGGCTGTAAACTGAAACCATTGAGGGCCACTTGCACCGTATTACAAAACCATAGATTAAGACCATAACCAAGGCTTAGGTAAAAAATTATCTTGCACCGTCACGTAATCCACGTTTAATGGCCTTAACTGAATATTAAATTTAAACCCTAGAATTTGGGGACTTGAAAGAAGGATTACTGATAAGCTTCGAAATCTAACCCTACTTTCGAGCGATTTCGTACAAGTTTGACATTTTTCTGGACGTAACTTCCAGTTTGTTTACATTTCTTTTGTTTACATTGGACATTCATGAAGAACTCGTACGAGTTAATGGATTTGATAATCAAATTTTGATTGAAAGTTATTGAATTTCAGATGATATTCATGAAAAATTATATAGAGGGATAATGATATCAGTAGGCATTGATTCGTATCTTTTAAAGCATGAAGAATTAACATCAGTATTTCTATTGAGTTTGAAAACTCAATGGTATTTCTTATAAGCCTTCAACTATTTGAAATGATAAAGTTACAATGATATGCTCATTTATTTCCAAGAGCGTATAGCAGAATGAAATCGAAGACATATTTGGAATGAAAAAGCATAGTTTCATGAAGATTCTTCAGTACTATTTTATTTATTGATGTATTAAGTGGAAAGCTATCATATTACTATGCAGGTGCTGTCTCTGTGCTATCATTATCCTCGATTATATATTAACTGGACTCAAAATAAAACTACAAACGAATTAATGTGAAAGAAATTGCATCCTCGTGTCAGTCGATCTTAAAACGTATTTATATGGCATATATTTATATGCGGATCTCATATCAAAGTTTTCATTATATTCGACCAAAAATTAACTCAATTCATAATACACTTATTACAAACAATATAATTCAATGGAAAGTCTATCCTTGGGCATTGTATAACAATGCCTTGGGTAAGCCTTTCCTTATCCGAAAGTTGTTTCGGATAAATCAATACTATTTATTCATTCATTTCACAAACGCCAGGATTGTAACTCCATGCAGAAGCTCAAATCTTATGATATTACAAAATTTAAGTTCACTTGAGTATATAACTATAAATTTGAATAATGTTTAAAGCCTAATGCAGAAATAAGAGCACAGGTCCGTAGTAAGAGATCCCTAGTCTTAATGATAATAAACAAGTCTGGAACATTACATGCAATATTTTTATGGAAGCTATAAAGTCTGTCAGATATATTTTTTCGGTGGGTTTTTCGATAGATGCATCTTGATTTTTCATATCTTATGGAAATATGGTAGAACCCATAAAATGAGATTCATCTTTTGAGTTAAAATATTTCATCAATTAGGGTTAAAATAAACAACATGAAGCTAGTCACAAGTACCAATTCATAAGAAAGTAACCAGATTTGTAGATTAACTTTAATCTAGTTACATTCAGCCTCGGTGCAAGCCAAATATTTAAATCAGAGTTTAATAAGTTTATCGTCGCTTAACTAACTGAAGTTTAAGACGAAAACGGTGCAATTGGCCCTAAGCCGATTACCTCATTATCAAATTCAACCGTCCCATTTCAAATACAACCTACCCTAAAAGTTTCAAGTCGAAAGATTTTTCCGACTCGATTTTGACACCGGATTCGTCATCAGTGTATCCAACCTAATCGTTTGAGACTATTTTCAGGTGAAGTTTGAAGGAAATTTCTCTAAGCGTTTTAGAATCGATTTCCAAATATCTGAAACTGTAATTATAGCGTCTTCTGAATGCACTTCGCACCCCTCCCTCCACAAAATATTCATGCTGGTGGGTACCTTGATCTCAAAGGAAGGCTGACAACTTTACTGCACCCTTTCGGTAATTTATTGCAGGCAGATAAACATTTCGTTCTCGAGATGCCAGATGTTAAAGTTCAATTTTTTTAGATATTTTTCTCATAGTATCAATTCAAGAGAACCCTGTTAAGTTCGAGAAAACTTCTATCATTCCCTTATCATTAATCGTTTTTAATATCTGTGGAAAAAATGTTTATTTCAGGTTTCAAGAGTTTAAGATCCTCTTCATAATACTACAAGATTGCTTTGAAACTGCCCATTTCAATGTCTTACCAAAGATCCCTACATAGAATATACATTTGAATTGCATAGTGAAGACCAACCAACACTCCCTTATCCGCAACAGCCGGAATTTCATTCTTCCTATATACAGTGCTTTCAAAAAGAAAGCAATAGATTCATTTAAAAATTAGTTTTCTATTTAATTTTAAAATCCTCGGACACCTCGATTAGTATATTTATTTGAACATTTTTCGCAATAAAAATTTTGTATACAGGGTGTCTTATTTGAGAGCTATGACTTTGTCATTACTTTTTTTAAACGTAATACCCTGTATAAGTTTTATTTGTTGCGAGAATTTCTGAATAAGAATACTCTTCTTGTTGTGTATAAGGCTCTTGTGGAGTCAATACTGGCGTATGGAATATTGGTATGGGGGGGTCTCTATAATAATAGCCTATACAAGTTGAATATAGTTCAGAAGTATATACTGAAGATCATTTATAGGAAGAATAGGTTGTATCCTTCAGTTTGGCTGTTTGATGAACACATTGTTACTGTTCGGTCAATCTATATTCGGACCGTTTGCTCATATATGCACACTCACTATGATTTAAAGAATTTCGTGGATCATTTATACGAGACAAGATCCAAATACAACCAACACATCAAATTACCTTTGAATGCAAATGGTCTGAACTTGAGATACCTTAACTATTTCGGTCCCAAACTATATAACTTACTACCAACAGAAGTTAGAAATTTAACCAATTTGAAACGTTTCAAGTTTATGATCAAAAAAGAAATCTTTGAAAATTATTCACAATTTATGAAGTATTTTGGCTGATCGGAGATGTGCATCAACTTTACTTACCTTTTTTTCTCTCTGCCCGTGTGTGATTTTTTGTCTGTAACTGTATTGTATCTATATTGGAGTATACATGATGTCAAAAATTAGAGTTATTGGGACAAACAGCACATACAGATGTTTCTCATCTAGGTGCTTCAAATGAAAATTATTGTTTTGTTGAAATTTTCTATTGTAACTATATTGTATATATGTATCATCAATGAATAAATAAATGAATAAATGAAAATAAATGAATATTATTTCACTTTACAATTCTACGATAAATTCTTATTACTTATCAGTCCAGAAGTAATTGAAAATGTGCAACGGGAAACATTGTATAGAATTCAGAGATGCCTCGAAGTAAACGGACAACAGATTGAACATCAATAATTGAATAGGAATTACATTTGTGTGTTTTCATATCGTATCTTTCATTATCCACTATCTCCATTATATCTGGGAATCCATCGAGTTTAGGCATATGGTATGTTCACAAAAAGTAATAAGAAGTTATCGTGAAATTGTAAAGTGAAATAATATACAGGGTATTACATTTGAAAAAGTAATGACAAAGTCATAGCTCTCAAATGAGACACCCTGTATACAAAAATTTTATTGTGAAAAATGCCCAAATAATTATAATAATCGACGTGTCCGAGGATTTCAACATGAAATAGAAACCTAATTTTTAAATGAATTTGTTCCTTTCATCATCAAAGCACTGTATAATTATTGAATGTTGCCGATAAGTGAGTGCTGGCCTTTATATCTCGATGGACGGTCCAAGTCGACAACTAGGAATTCTAACATTTTACCAAGATCTCGCCCCCAAATTCATATTTTCCAAGAAATGACTTTCAAAAGTCTATTGAATGGTATACACTTTGCAAATCCAAATGGAGGAAACTTTTTCTAAGCGTTCTAGAATTGTTTCCCATATAACTGTAAAAGATTAGCGTATTCTAAATGCCAAAGAAGTGTCTTGCACTTTGCACCATTTTCTCCACACATTATCAACGGTGGCATGTACCTAGGTTTCAAAGGCTTAAGCGTACCGGTTAACAAAGATAAAGTCTTTCTGGAATATATCCATGCTCAAGACTGATCGGAATTATTCTACATGTATTAGGAACAACTCTTGAATGACGTTGCAAAATTATCAAGAGGAGGTTCTGGTGAGTGAGAAGCCGATTCGCGATATAACAATCTCGATTGCAATTCCACCGACAATACCACGTGGTGCTAAATTTCGGCTTGACAACACAGCCACATTCAATTTTCATTAAACCCCGTTCATATCTCAAGGTCAGGAGAAAACTGGGTGTCGTTCTACAAGCTTCAGAAGGAATTTTTTGAAATGTTTTTTTTTGGTGTACTTAATTCTTTCGTGAAAATGCGTAATGTTACTTATTTTTCCGTTTTTCACTCCATTTCAGTTTGTATTTTGAAAATTCTTGAATATAAAAAAGTGGCAACATTGCACATTCTTTCAATTTTTTCAACCATTTGTACCAAAAAATTTGTTTGAAAAAAACGGACTCTAGCCTCCAGAAGTCGCCCCGTTATATTCGAGTGATTGTTTGTCCTTAAAGCCGGGTCCAGATGAGTGTAATGCGAAAAGCGAATGCAATAAATCACAGGGAATTTCATGGTTGGAGGCAGTGCTCTTTCTGCTCCGTCAGGACTCGGTTTTCAACTCGAACGATGCATTTGGCCATTTGAATGTATTATTCGTGGCTGAGCTCGAGTGCCGTCCACACTATTCGCCGAATCGTTCGTCAAATTTTATTGTGTTCGCTGTTCGGATTATACTCATCTGGACCCGGCTTAACGCAGTGAGTTTTTTTACAAATGAGATATCACATTGTTATATACTCACATCGTAATTTATATTTGATGGATGGTCCCTAACTCCACATCCGTTCGTCATTGTTTTACAACAAGAATCCGGTACAAGATTCCTCGTCATATTCGCTTTTCTCCATACAGAATATTGCCAATCTTCAAACTGAACTGCTCCACAACAGGAAAACTGGAAAAAAGGACGTTTATGTTTAAGCAAAAGATCAAAGTAACTTAGTGGGTATTTCTCAAACACACCGAAGATTTTATTGGTTTCATTGGCGAAAGACTCCCGCAAATTAATCAAACATTTCTTATTCGATACTTTTGATCTTATTTCCAAAAACGTTTAAGCTGGAGAACGAAAGATGAAAAACGTAAGCGTCAGTTGATCATAAAAAATTTCTGCTGCTGCATGTTTCATTGATGAATATGGTCATTTCAGAATGGAATAACAGAAGATCAGAAACGTCTATCAAGAAGGGGACGATTGGGGCAAACTAGAGTTTGTCAATATCTCGAAGTATATGTAAGAAATAGATTTCAAATATGAAACGATGGCTGTGACTTAAGATATCCAAGATATCTGAAAGAATGGTGGGTTTACTTTTTCTGTAAAACTCTCAACATGAATGCCTACATTATCAGTCTCAACACTATACGATTTCGAAAAGATAGACACTATATCCATTTGTTCCTTATGACACAGACAGCGAAGCGTCGTTACTTAGTCAAATGCAGTTTTGCAGAAGAATTAAGGTACCCTTTTCATATCCTTCTCCTTTTTGTCCACATAAAATATTATTAATAGCAAATGAATTGATACGAATAAGGCGCAATATCCTTTTCGATTATGTTCAGTTTCCATGCTATTTTTTTCTAAAAAATTTTGAAAAGGCGCATATGGAAGGGATATGGAAAGATTACGGAACGTGAAGTGAGAACCAATCTTTAATACAAGAACAAGACCATCTTCAAATATAAATTTTGCTCTCATTTCTATTCCTCTGAATCAATAATAAATTTCTAAAAAATCTAGAAAAGCACTGCTGTGGAGGCAGCAGCTTTTGCGCGCATGTTCAATGTAGATGTCCGCTTCGGCAACGAATTTGATTATTCCAACAAAAGCTGCTGCCTTCACGGCAGTGCTCCTCTAGATTTTTTTTCGATAAATTACTGGATTTCATTTCGATCTAATCTGTATTTTTGGAAATATTGGGAAAATAAATTTCAAATGGGTAGATCTGCGGAATCAGATGGGTGGATTTTACCCATGAACTCCAGTAATTTATCGAAAAATGATAGTTTGAAGGTTTATACAGAATTTAATGAGGATAATATCATTAGAAGATCACAGAATATTGAATATTTGAAAACAAAGATTTGAAGTTTTTTTTTCGAATTGTTCTTATGGCACCATCATCACGAAATTTTACACAATATTATACCTCAGCATCTCTGAACTAGCTGCATCACGATTGAATCAGGATTTCTTGAGTTAACGATATCGAGAAGAAAACCACGAAATTTTTCATATTTTTTTTAATAACTCCAAAACTAATCGCCGCATCGAACTGAAATTTGGTACACTGCTGTGAAAATAGAGCTCAAAGTATGACTGAAATTGTTCTCGGATATGAATAATGATTTCAGAAAAAAAATTTTTTTGTTAAATGTGACCATAAGATTTCGACGAAATTCTGCTCAAAGTTGCGCGTCGTAATGCTTCAACTGACTGCCAAGTTTCAATCCAATCGCTTCAGTAGTTTCTGAAATATGAGGGAAATAACCTCAAAATTTCAAATAACTATAACTCCGAAACTATGAAGCCGATTTGGCCCATTAACGAACTCAACCGCGGCATTTCGATGCGCGAACTACCCTACAAGTTTCAAGTCGCTAGCTGGCTCCGTTCGACAGAATCGATTTTGACACCGGATTCGTCATCAGTGAGCCAACCTAGTCGTTTGAGGCCATTTTCGGCACAATCATCGAAAATTACAGACATTTGGACTAAACGGTAGCACGCTGTTCCCCTAGAACATGCGCGCAAAAAAGCACTGAATTGAAGTCAACAGTTTTGGCGCGCATGTTCAAATTGTTTTCCAGGGCGTTTTTTCTCGAGTAGTTCACGAAAATAATGACGATAATGATGGAATAACGAAATTGTCCATATTTTTTTCCATCATTTGTTAAATTCTTTTTCGTGCGCATGTTCTGGGGAACAGCGTGCTATCGTTTCGTCCCAATGTCTGTAATTTTAGAATTTTCTTCCCGAAATGGTCTCAAAATTAATTCTGTACAGCCGGCCGGCCGGCCAGCCTACGACACGATAACTTTCGAACGAAGCGAGCTAGCGGCTTGGTACTTTCAAATTAGGTCCTGAAATTCTGTCATTTGAGATGTCATTTTTTGATAGAGTACTGGAATTCAATTCGATTGGCGTAAGGCCGATCGTCACCACAATAACTTCCGAAAGAAACGACTTAGAAACTCGATATTTGTAGAGTAGATTTGGGGCTTAATTACGAAGGTCGAATTCGTGAATGGGTAAAATTCGCCCAATAATTCCGTAGACGAACCCAATCAATTTTTTTTCAATATTTCCAAAATACAGCTTAGATCGAATTGAAATCCAGTATTTCATCGAAAAAAAAACAAGAAAAGCACTGACGTGAAGACAGCAGCTTTTGCGAGATTTTCAAATTTGTTGCCAAAGCGGTATATAACCGCTTTGAACATGTGTTCAAAAGCTGCTGACTGCATGTCAGTGCTTTTCTAGGTTTTTTTGTACAGAATTTCATAGAAATCTTACGGCTAGTTCCAGAATGATCAGAACGATCCTCAAAGTTTTGTATAAAATTGGTAAAGGAACTCTATCCCTTAATTAATTTCTAGTATGCGAGTATTATGGATTATACATATAGATTATTCTGATTAAATACCAGCAATTTTACAAAAATAAATAAATAGATATCAACAAGATCAGATCAATGCAAACAGAAGTATGATAAAAATATCAGATGAAAATATCAATGGAAACCATTTTCCTATTCGCATGAGCTTGATCTACTCGTTTGGGCCTCGAAACTACCCAGGGTATTCAACCCTGCACATTTCAATTCTTTGAGTTAATTATTTCTGGATTTATAGTGCCTCTGCACGGCAAGATTGACCGAAAAAGTCGAGAAAAAAACATTTTTTACACAACATACGCAAAATGCACACATTTGTACGAAATGATATCCTCCGGTACAAGAGGGCAAAAAAATACTAATCTAAGATTCCTTACAGTCGAAAAATGTCTCACCTTCTGCTGCATAACATCGATGGCTCGGGTTTTGGCCACATCAACTCCATAGTTTTCCAACATCGTCCGATTCAAATTAATTTTTAGCTCGTCGTCAACATTCTCCTTGTAGATGTAACCAAGACAGGCAACCATAAGTTCCATCAAAATGATGAAGAGAAGAATGAAGACATACTAAAAATGAATCTGGTTCATATAATTCAGTTAGACCCTGATAATCCAACCTACCAATAGAAGAACTTTCCTTTTCTCCTTGATCGCACCATAGCAGCCCAGAAATGACACAATTAGCAGAAGAGCTCCTGCTGCCAGCAGGAAATTTATGAGGATGGCATAAGTAGCTGATGTTAAAAGATCAATGAGTTCTGACTGTTTGCTCCAATTCCAAAGTGTAGCGGCCAAAAGTGCAAGCGCTATGAACTGAAAAGAACATAAGAAATTAGACTTTCGAAGCTCCACCAATGTCTGGCTCGTACAAAGGTTACCATTTGAGTGCAAGGACGCTTCTTGTACGAGATCTGCGGAGCTATATCAGCTTTATAGAAATGGGGAAAACATAAAAATCTTTCGAATTTTTGTGATGTAACTCCGTTTACTTTTATATGAGTCAGTAGGTAAGCCTCGGAATAGATCTATCAAGTTTTTGTAAGTAGAACTGAACCAGGTTGGTACTAGTGAAATGTCCTCAAGGTCATATGTACTATAGGCGGGACGTCAGGACTTTAGTTAGATGATGGACATAATATACCATAGGTACTGAGCGCAAGAGACGAAAGGATTGAAACTTACATCTGGGGGAGATGGAGCTAAAAGAGGCATGGAATTCAAATACCTATCCTAACTTCATCCTCTTTTAAACGCTATAAATGAGTATCTACTCTCTCCTTCAACTTTTTCAAGATTTCATGCCTCTTTTAGCAGCATTCTTTTAATATAAAAGCGCATATTCATTTTCTCTCGCGTAAGTGTAGATTTCAATCGAGTCCATTCAAAAGTGAAGTGAAGCTCCGTCTATGTTGTATCAGGTCTATAATTAACACACGTAATTACTGCGACATTTGTGTAAAAAGGACAAACCCGCGTTGTTATCCGACAGGAAAATTACTATAGCCTAACATTTTTTGGTCATACATAGTGGCATATGTAAAGTTTCCATGGCCTACCAAATGACATTATAGAAGTGAATGGAGTATAGACCGGGTATTACAGCAATCAGACCAAAAAATCATCATTTTAGAAGATATCGGATTGAAATTTTGGACATTGATACTACACAGTTTGTTCTCCAACAACTGGGGTGAACAACGTACGTGTGTCTATGATATCCGGTTCAACCGGAAATGGACGTAACTTTTGATTTCATCATTCTCAGTTTTCGCGCCATTTTCGTATAATTTCTCCTCCCTTCCTTCGGAACCTCTTTCTGCATCCAGACCAGTGGTGACTCGCCTAGGTTTCTTTTTAAGTCCATTGGGATAAGTATTTGCATTTTTACTCGTTCAGTTGTTCAATACTCAAAACTTATCATCTGAAATTGATCCCAATCGACAATTGTGATCATTTATTGGTAATCGTGCCTACGGACCGACTGACGGACAGCCGGCCTACCAACCGGACATAATCGATTTTGACACCGGATTTATCATCAGTGAGTCCAACCTCTAGTCATTTGAGACCATTTCCGGCTCGAAACTCGAAAATTACAGACATTTGGACAAAACGATAGCACGCTGTTCCCTAGAACATGCGCGCAAAAAAAGGAGAAAGACTAGTCCAAGGTAAAGTTTATGCAAGGGTTCATTTATATTCAGATATTTTGATAATCTCAGAAGATAAAACGAAAATGAAAGAGGATCTGCATATGCCATCTCACCTGCAACATTAAGGATGAGATGACATGCATGAAAAGTCATTACTTACAGATATCTCAAACAAATTCTTTTCTCATTTTATAGACTCCACTACATTCTGAATGACACCACTGACCACTTGCTTCGTATCTTGACCGTATTTCGTCAGAACGAGGTCAGAAAAACACGTCGTTCAGAAGATATACATGCTACGTTTCCATCTTAGCAACTACTAAAATGATTTTCCGTTGTCTCATCAAATTCAATAACGAAACGCCCTTTGACTTTTCGAGATGATTTTCGTCAAAGTCTGGCCCCCGCAACATTTTCCTCTCTCAGAATTATTCACACTCGATTTTTAGGATTTTAGGTCAGTCATCAGTGGGCAACTTTGAATTTTCCTACCGGTATTTCAGGTTCAGGCATTTAAATCCCCGTATATCGCTGTTCTTCTATATCTTTTATGTTTGTTGCACATATTTTAATTTTACACTGTTTCATCAATTCAGCAAGTTTTGTATATTTCTCGTTCTACCGGTAGATGACTAGGTACACATTTATCAGATATTTTTGAAGCTATTCCTACCGGAGAGATTGTACAGTACAGTATCTCAGCATTCTTGTTGATATTTGTTACTCCTGCAGGGGCGGGCATATAGCCAGGTTGAGGTGGTATGCCTACGCCATCAACTCAACCAGTAGAAGATACCGGCTCTTTTTTCATTCTTCATGGCAAAAACAAATATTAAAAATACCACATTCTTTTCATAAAAAAACAAAATGCAGAAGAACAAAAATACATACACAATTACCAATCGAACGTTTTTTTCGCTCTTATAAATTTTCAGCCATCTCTGCAAACTATCTCCTCGCATCTACAGACAAGAAATCACAGCGGAATCGACTAGAACTTAGGCAGATTGCTATTTGCGACTTTTTCTGGAATATGCGTGCCAAATTACGAATGTCAACTGAAAAACACTTTGTATACCATCTCATCAACTATATGCCGTCTCAGACACAATTCCCCTTCGAATCCATTTTTGTATTGAATCATGAGTTCATAAGATAGGGTTATTTATTAGTGAAATAGCCTCCAAATATGCTGGCACATACGCACTCTTTTGTCGAAATGTTACATGTCTATTTTATATAAATCTGACTGAATCTCCCAATATTAAAATCCGATCAAACTGGAAATTGCTACACTGTTGAGGAATATTGACTAGAAAACCTATGCAAAATTTTTGAAAAATATGATGGATAGTTTCGTCGAAAAGATATTTTCAACAAAATTTGTAAAATTATCTAAAGCCGGCGCATTTTGATGCGCTACATACCCTTAAAATTCCAAGTCCTTCTCTTTCCGTTCTCAAGTAATCGTGACAACGAACGACCGGACAGCATCGCTTTTGATATCAGATTCGTCATCAGTGAGTTCAACATAGCCGTTTAAGACCAACTGTCAGATCTCAAACTGTTTTTTTCCAGGGTTGCCATCACCTCACTGCTCAGACCGTAGCAAATTCAAATTTTGTGTTAGTTTTGTAATATCCTCTTAACAAGATGATTCTTTGCCCTTCCTACATGATGAATTATTCTATTCTTGAATTCCGGGAAATAATCGAGTCCCAATAAGTTCTCGAACAATTTCCGTTCAATACTTTTGAGGTGTGGAATTTCAGTGTTGAAGGAATTGAGGAATTTTCCGCTGATAGGAATCGATATTCTGGCATAACTAACGTATATATGATGAGTATATTTTTCGTGTTGCATACCCTGATTAATAAATCGTTATACCTACTTACCAAGAAGATAAGATTGAAAAAATTCAAGACATTCTTCAAGCAGGTGGTCGAGCAACATCCTTTTCTTGCCATAATTTGTCCTCAAATTTCCACATTGCAATGAAACCTGGAAAACAAAATTCAATGATGTAATCTTGAATGAAATCAATGAACGTGCATGCAAATAAAAGAACAAATAATATCTACATTTCAATATATTCCCTACGGATTTCAAACAATCACGATGGGTGTAGTACAGAAAATGTCATTTCTGTAGTAGAAATAGAACCGTGAATTGTGATTCAGATTCTTTCATGCACGAAATCCACCAAGGCAGAAACAATCCGGTCATTCGATGTTATAAAATTCTAATATTTCAGATTAATAATAAGTTTGTGAATCTACGCGGACGCAAATTGGTAGGAAATCAATGATGGGCTGAAAAAAATAAATACTAATGCAGAATCTGAATGCCTGGAAATTTTTACCATAGTCAAGATCTCGAATAAACTGTACACGAAATGAAAATAAGCATTCCAAGAATTTAAAAAGAAATATTTCAGGCAAAGTAATCGAAATATAAAATTCTTGGGGCTCATTAAATCTATATCAAAGGAATTCAGATGCTTAATGTAGGCTGTCCCAATTCGAAGGAGTAAACTATACAGAGTGGTCAGCGAGTAACTGTGTACATCGTTTGATGGTGAATAGATGATGGTGCCTTGGGAAGCTATAAAATAACGATCAAATATGGGCTAAGGCTTTTCCGTTACTGAGATACAGGCTGATTTATTGATTTTGGCAAAACCTTCAGATGGCTATTCGCAACTACTGCTAAGCGATACGCCCTCTGGCGATAGAAATTCGAACACTTCCAAGCTAGTAGTTTTTCGACGTGCCTGTTATTCTAACGTAATTTTCTTACTTTTGGAGTTCATTTTTGAGCTTTCATGTTGTTCTCCGAGTTGAAATTTTGGTATACCGAAAGTGTTTGTAATATTCATCAACCGATTCCTCTCTTTCCGATTAAAATTTTCGATTGTATTAATTCGAAATGGCATCCTCCCGAAATGACTATTGTTGTGTGCCTCAACTCAATGTTATTCATGGTCAAAGAAGAAAGGATCATCTTGTGCCTCTAGTCTTAATTTTTTTCAAAGCCAAATGAAAGTAAAGTCAATTTGGAAGCAGCATTTGACAGGGAACTCAATGATAGAAGAAAGGCCTAGCTTTAGAAATTGAAGATTGGAAAAAAGGTCACGAAATACATGAAAGTATGTTCACTGCATTTCTCTGAAGATGTTTATTTCCTTAAAGGTAAATTACCTACAATGTATTAATTTCGAAACAACTTCATGTCATGATGTTTTCAGGTGTAAATGAAAATAAGAGAATTTTGAAGAAAAATGCTGCAGAGAAACTACCTAGCACTTCTGCAGCTACCTAATTCACATACTACACAAAATCATATTCTAAAAGAGTGATCTGGTTGAAAACCTGACAAAAACTAGATATAGGTACTGTTAGAGTTGATAATAGCTGAAGTTATTCATGTAAATACATTAATTCTTTTCATTTCTATATATATATATATATATATATATATATATATATGTCTAACGGTTAATTCCAAGACCGTTTTCGATTTCATTGTATATAGGTTGATTTGGTCATATATAAGGTACTATATCGAAGGGTCGTCGAAATTTTGGAATCCGTTCACTTATGTTCATTTATTTTCAATTATACGGTTGAACCTTCAATTCCAGGACATTTCTTTATATCTATTCAGGAATTAAGTACATTTCATCGTTTATAGGTTGATTCGGTCATATATAAGGTACTCTATCAAATGGCCGTCAAAATTTCGGAATCCGTTCACTCATGTTAATTTATTTTCAAATAAACGGTTGACCATTGAATTCCAGGACATTTCATGATATTTATTCAGGAATTTAGTACATTTCATTGTATATGGGTTGATTCGGTCATATATAAGGTACTCTATCAAATGGTCGTCAAAATTTCAGAATCCTTTCACTTATGTTCATTTATTTTCAATTATACGGTTGACCCTTCAATTCCAGGACATTTCTTCATATCTATTCAGGAATTAAGTACATTTCATCGTTTATAGGTTGATTCGGTCATATATAAGGTACTCTATCAAATGGCCGTCAAAATTTCGGAATCCGTTCACTCATGTTAATTTATTTTCAAATAAACGGTTGACCATTGAATTCCAGGACATTTCATGATATTTATTCAGGAATTTAGTACATTTCATTGTATATGGGTTGATTCGGTCATATATAAGGTACTCTATCAAATGGTCGTCAAAATTTCAGAATCCTTTCACTTATGTTTATTTATTTTCAATTATACGGTTGACCCTTCAATTCCAGGACATTTCTTTATATTTATTCAGGAATTTAGTACATTTCATTGTTTATAGGTTGATTCGGTCATATATGAGGTACTCTATCGAATGGCCGTCAAAATTTCGAAATCCATTCACTCATGTAAATTCATTTCCAATTATACGATCGACCATTGAATTCCAGGACATTTCATTGTATTTATTCAGCAGTTTATTGGGTTTCATTGTTTATAGGTTGATTCGGTCATATAAAAGGTACTCTATCGAATGGTCGTCAAAATTTCGGAATCCGTTCACTCGTGTTCACAAATTTTTAATTATACGGTTGACCATGGAATTCCAAGACATTTCATTATATTTACTCAGGAAATTACTTGATTTCATAGTATATAGGTTGATTCGGTCATATATAAGTTAATCTATAGAATGGTGCACTCATGTTCATTTTTTTTTTCAATTGAACGGTTGACCATTGAGTTCCCGAACAATTCATTATATTTGTCAGGAAATTATGGTATTTCATTTTATATAGGTTGATTCGGTAACATACAGGGTGATTCCGGAGGAGACCGTCAGATTTTGGGATGAGTTTACACTAGTCAAGGCAGTCTCGAAACAATGTTTTGTTTATGGTTGGGGGTCTCTATTGAGAATATACAGGGTGATTTGTTCGATTCGACATATAGCAAATAACTTGTTCTATCATGAAGCCCAAGTGACGTTTATCAAAAGATTGCTCTAGGATGCCACGTACATTGTACAAAGTACATCAAACCCAAACATTGTCAAACTAATGGGCCAGAAATACTCGGTCTACCTTCCTTAAAGATTGGTCAATTCCTAATACGAAATCGGAAGTTATTATTGAATCACAAGTTCGATAATATTTGGTTCTAATTTACTCAATATCAATAATAGATTGGAGACTCTAAACCAATCTTGCAATAATGTAATTAATTTCACTTGATCTTGAGTTGGTATATCCAAATGGATATTCATCGTTGGGTCGGTGGCAAAGCATGTTCAAAAAAGTCCTTGGAAGTATGTCATCTTGACATCAGAACACATAGAAAACAATTGAACAATTTTTTCTAACTTGTTTATGGAATTTATTGCTTGAATCTCTGGTTTGAGAAGATTTTTATTAGAAGAAGATTTGAAATCTTTTTTTTCACCGAGAACTCTCGAGCAAATGAATTCATTATAAATAATCATTATTTCATCATTTCATTCCGAAAAATTCTGAACAGAAGAATTTTTTCTTAAAAATTGTGAAAATTTGGGATAGACCAGAATATCTGCCCATTCTATTGCAACGGAAATATCACCCCTTCCAGCAATAATCAGAGCATGTTTCATACAATTCTGGAGAGTGGACAAAGTGCTCATATTTTTGTCATGAATGATCACATTCACGTGGTAATAACTTTTTTCAGAAAATGGGGTGAAAGTTACAAGAATAATAATAGGTAGAATTTAATTATGTCATTTCATCCCCATTTTTTGCAGAATAATATCAATTTTAGGTTATTATTTGATGGATTAAAATAATAAACCTTAGTGATCGATCAAAAAAAAAACAAAATTTCCCCCCAAGAAAAACTCACAGTTGACATTTTGTAGTATTTGGATCTGACAATTATGACGAATATGTATTATGTTGTTAATATCAACATGAACAACCCTAAGCTTTCCAACTTCCATCGGCGCATCCACCAGATTATCTCGGAAACAGTGAAGATTCTACCTACGAATTTTTCGATATTCTGAGTGGTCATGACCTAGACTATCACCTGTATAAATATTGTTTAAGGTTTACCGGACACCCTGTATATTTATCGAATTCATCAAGGTCACCTTGAAGAAGTCCTTTTCGATCGGGTCACAGTATGTTCAGCTCTTTCTGAGATTTGATATTAAACACTTACGCAGAAATAATTCGAATGCACCATAGAAACGACTTCGGACCTGAATTGCACCTTCTGTTTCAAAATTTTGGAAAATGTTTGATTTTCATCTGGAATATAGTCATTTTAATTCGAAAAATGAATGAGTTATACAAAAATCCATAGAGTTGACGATTTGGCAACACCCAGTGTCAAATTTTCGTGACTATATTCATCTAACACTTTTTTGCTGACAATATTAATATATTGTGGTAGTTGTTACAGAATCAAGATCAGATACATCTCTGTAATTGGGTTATTTAAAGAACTACCCGTCAGAATCAGAGGCCGCCCCACAGTAACCTGGTTTACAGTGACTATATTAGTTGAGTTCCGATATTCCTGGCCAGTACTTGTCAGTAAATTTTGACAGTCGATTTTACTGGCACTGCTTTGGTAACTGTTCGTATCAGTACGAAGCGTTATTACTGATACTGGCCAGTACTGATTGGGAATATCGGAACTCAACTATTATAATATATTATTATTGGTAATATGTCACTGTAACCCAGTTACAATGACTATACACTATACTCTATACAAGTATAGAGTCACTGTAAACGAGTGTATACTTTATACAATTAAATGTTGTGTGTTATTGAATATGGTTGTAAGTTGTTAGCGAACAGCGAAGCGAACCGTAACAGTGATATCATTGAGTATTCAACTTGTAGTTGAGTTGAGTAGTTGAATACTTTATAGTATCATTGAATCAAGACAAAATTCGAACGGACATTTCTAGGGAATCCCTATTGAAGATTTTGACATTCAAATTTAGGCCAACACCTGACGTACAAAAAATATAGAGGAGCCTAGGTGATTCTTTGAAAGATATTGTATTAAGGATCGGTCAAAAGGGAAGTTTGGAACGTATTCATGAATGAGTAAAATCCACTCAATGATATGTTGAATTCGTTAATTAATTGGAAAATGATGGCGTGAAGGATAATGCAAAATTTCGTGAGGAACATATGATATGAATAACCAAGTGCATGATTTCAATATGATCATACTAGTATTTAAGTAGATGATGGAAAAACGAATTTCGAATGGAAATATTACTAATGGGTAATAGTGGGTTGGGTCCGCCCATAGTTTTTTCCAATATTTCCCAAAATACATTTTCGACCAAGCTGAAATTTCGCACACATTTGGAGATTATCGACTTGAATTCCACTTTGATCAGATCAGAATTTTTCGAGATTTTGAGGGAACAATAGTGTAAATCACCCAATATACATATTAAGTTTCTGCACCTAATGTGAAAATATCCATACCGGCTCTCCATGCATATTCAAGAGTTGCAGTGTCTTGGGCTAGCTGGACCGTTCGTTGAAATGTTTGAATTTGTCCACAGATTTCTTAAGGTACAGACATAGAACAAAACTTCGTAGTGTTACGCCGTCGCGTTACAATTTTTTGTTACGCATAGAAGATACGGCGTGTTAACAAATGTAGTGTATCAATATACATCGTTGCGTATCTTATAAACGTAGCATTCTGCCATTCCATCTTCACAACAGAACAGTGAACGTTTGCTTGTGTTCTATATACAAGCATTACTAAGTTAAAGAAAATTTGAAAAAACGTGCAGAAAAAGTTACGGGACTCTCCGATGTTTCTGCTACGGTGATACGCTGTTACGCAATGCCGTCCAGACTTGTTACGCGACGGAGTTACGATAGGAAGATTTGTTCTGTCTGTACGCACCTTTATAAAAAGGCTTACGTTCAAGACTTCTGGTTCAAAATTAGAAAATAACAGACATGAATGCAACATGATTACGCTTTCGTTTCCTAGGACCAGCACGTTAGAAATTAAATGAATGTTTACAACTTCTATTATATTTTTCCCTTATTCAATACGGTTCTAGAGATATTCCACAAAATGTATCAAATAGGACAGCTTAAACTTTTTGAACAAGTGGGTGTCAACGGCAGAAATAGATTGTGCTATCCACAAAAATCCATGTTCTATGTAGATGACCGCTTCGGCAACGAATTTGAACATGCGCGCAAAAGCTGCTGCCTTCACGGCAGTGCTTTTCTAGATTTTTTTTCGATAAATTACTGGATTTAAATTTGATCTAATCTGTATATTTGGAAATATTGGAAAAATAAAATTTTGAATGGATATATTTACGGAATCATTGGGTGGATTTCACCCATTCACTAATTCGACCTTCGTAAATAAGCCCAAAACATACTCTACAAATATCGAGTTTCTAAGTCGTTTCTACCGGAAGTTAGAAAGTCGATATTTGTAGAGAAGGTTTGGACCTCAATTACGAAGGCCGAATTCGTGAATGGGTAAAATCCACCCAATGATTCCGCAGATATACCCATTCATATTTTATTTTCCCAATATTTCCGAAAATACAGATTAGATCCGATTGAAATCCTGTACTTCATCGAAAAATGACAGTTTGAAAGTTTATACAGAATTTGATGAGGATAATATGATGAGAAAATTACACAATATTGGATATTTAAAAAAAAAATTTGAAATTTTTTTTTAAATCATTCTAATGACACGTTCATCACGAAATTTTGCACAATGTTATCTTTCAGCATCTTAGAACTAGCTACAAAGTTGCTTTACGATTGAATCAGTATTTCTTGAGCTAACCAAAAAAAAACAACGACATGCATCGAGAAGAAAAACACGAAATTCTACATATTTTTTTCCAATATCTCCAAAAGTTAATAGCCGTATCGAACTGAAATTTGGCACACAGCTGTGAAATATGAAACGGAAGGTATTACTGAAATTGTTATCGTATATTAACAATGGTTACAGAAAAAAAAATTTTTCGGAAGAAATTTTTAAAAAAATTTTTTTGGAATTGAGTGACCATGAGATTTCGACGAAATTTTGCCCAAAGTTGCGCCTCGTTATGCTGCAACTAACTGTCGAGTTTAAATCGAATCGCTCTTGTAGTTCCTGAAATATGAGGAAAATAACCTCAAAATTTCAAATTACTATAACTCTAAAACTGTTCGGCCGATTTGGCCCATTAACTAAAATAGCCGCGGTATTCGGATGCGCGAACTACCCTACAAGTTTCAAGTCGCTAACTGGCTCCGTTCGACAGTTACCGTGTCCGGACAGATTCGATTTTGACACCGGATTCTTCATCAGTGAGTCCAACCTAGTCTCAGACCATTTTCGGCTCAATAATCGAAAATTACACACATTTGAACAAAACGATAGTTCGCTGTTTCCATAGAACATGCGCGGAAAAATGGGCTCAGGAATTTCGGTGTTTCGTAATGATCAGAAACATCTGAAGAAAATTGTGCTTCACGTAATCTTATTTGTTTCGTTGAAACTTTTACGGAAATCCTGCGGATTTTCCAAAAGAGAAAAATTCTGGAAGGAAGTAGGACTAGTACTTTCAAACTTTTCTCTGTCGGAAGTGGTTTTATTTAGTTGTACCACATTTGTGCCGACCTGTACCGGTCAGATTTTCAGAAAGAAAATCTCAAATTTTCCTTCAAACTGTGGAAATTAGAAATAATCAGCAGATTTTTTGCATATCAATATACAGTGAAACAGGCTTGAGCTTCGGACCGTGGAAAATATGAAAGAAGCCGCCACGAAATCCAACTACGCTCTTGGATGATTTATAGCATAAGCCGACCGACATACTACGATAAGCGTGCGCGGCACCTTTTAATATAGTTGTGGGTATTTCACTTCTCTACTTAACTACTTTTTTACACATCTATACATGGAAGAATTTAATTTTGACCGATTCCTGTAACAATCACCGAAAGTTACTCGAATACAAATAAATCTGGGCTCTGTGAAGATTGCCTTCTCAAGAGTACCCTAATGACTGCGGAAAAACAATCCAGAGAAGTGGAGGAAATGAGTATTTTTCGTTTATTCTATTTCACACATTCGCTGACTAGTGCATAATCTTTCGAAGGACTGAAAAGTAGGGCCAAGCCACATCTTTCCAAAAGCCGAAGCGTAATTTGATAGAAGTAACTATTCAACACCAAATGGAAGTAAATCAAACATCCTCTTATTTGATCCAAATAGAACGCCTTCTAGTTGCGGTTTCCCATGGTCTTAATCTCATGCCGGTTATCATGTATACTGTGTGTCAAACAATTAACAATCCAATTTCCACCGTTTGAAGGAAAAGTTGAGATATTTTTTCTGAAAATCTGACGGGTACAAGTCGGGCAAATGTGATACAACCAAATGAAACAACTTGCGACAGAGAAAAGTACGAAAGTACTAGTCCGCTTTTCTTCCAGAATTTTTCTCTCTTGGACAATTAGCAGGATCTCTGTGAAAATTTCAACGAAACAAATAAGATTACAAGGAGCACAATTTTCTTTGTATGTTTCCGACCATTACGAAACACCAAAATAGCTGAGCTAATTTTTTTCTTGATTTTTTATTTCTGAGAAATAGGGCGCGCTTTACGGAAAAATTCGAACGGCACAACTCGGTATGCGGATAGCACAATCTATTTCCGCCGTTGACACCCACTTTTTCTTGAAGTTTCAGCTGTCTTTTTTCATACATTTTGTGGAATGTCTCTAAAATGTATGGATTAAGAGAAAGATCTAAACAGCACGAAGCAGCACAAACCTAGCTGAATCCAGCAAAACCAAATTCAGTACGAACCTAGCACAATTCATTTCGAGAAAACAAATTCAAAAATCAAAAAATATTGGAAAACATTTTTTTCGAAATCTTTTTTTTGAGAAATCAGCAGGATTTTCGTGAAAATTTTAACGGCATAAGTTAGCTTGCATAAGAGACGATTTTTTTCATTCATATTTTTATCAGAAAAAAAGGAATGTGCTGGCAAACTTTTCTTTCAATTTCGCGATTTTTCGGAAAAGCCGACAGAATATCGGGAAAATATTTATGGCACAAGTCAGCACAAATGTAGCACATACTTTTCTATTTAATTTTTGAGAAGAAAAAACAGAAGTGCTGGGCTTTTTCCTTAGTTTTTGATTTTTCGGAAAACGAGAGGGACAACACAAATCAGTATATGTACAACACAATCTAGAGCAGCAATCAAAATCTACTTTTTTGAAATGTGCTGAGCTGGCCTACTTAATACATTTTGTGCAATATCTGGAGAACCGTACGAAATTTGAAAAAATTTCAACGACACGAAGCAGAAAAACTACGCACAATTCGAGACAAAAAAAGTTTTGAAAATCGAAAAGTGCTGGGCCAACTTCACACACATAAATGTACACGTGTGTTATGTGCTGATGAGCTTTTCACATCTTCTGAAACTCACTCTCAATATAAAAATCTAGAAAAGCACTGACGTGAAGTGAGCAGCTTTTACGCGATTGTTCACATAATTATTCTCTTTGACACTGTTAAATAAATATTTTTCGAGTTATTGAAATTGAATTTCAAATGGCTGTCGCACGAAAACCATTTGGCTCATTAACGAACTTAATCGAGATATTCAGGATCTTAACCTAACCTGAAAAATTTCAGGACTCTAGGTACCTCATTTCGAAAGTTACAGCGCACACGGCTGGCAGACGGACAGAATCAATTTTGACCACGGATTCTTCATCAGTGAGTCCAACCTAGTCGTTTGAGACTAGTTTCGGCTCAAAATTCGAAAATCACAGACATCGTGACGAAAAGAAAACGAGCTGTTTCCCAGAACAAGCGCGTCAAAATGTATTTACCTTTCTTGTAAACCATTTGATTACGGATACAATTGTAGAGGTATCATTGGAAATCATTTTATAGGAAATGTTGTGCACATGGTTCACCATTCAAACAACATCAAAATCGCATAATTAATACTATTATGTTATCAATATCGACATAAACAACCCTAGGCTTTCGAACTTCCATGGGCGCATCCACCAAATTAGGTCGAAAACGGTGAATTTGCCTACAAATTTTTCGATATTCTGGGTGGTCATGACCTAGTCTATCGCCAGTATAAATATTGATTACCGGACAGCCTGTATATGCAAAATGAAATATCTACGGAATCATTGGATTTTACCCATCAATGAGTTGGAGTTTCGTAAGTAATCTCCAAATAAAATCTACCAATCGCTATGTCATTCCTTTTGAAATAGTTTTGATCACTAATGTAACGCTGGTGGATGAAATATTTGGTCATACGATATTATTACGAATATGTGCAGCCAGTCTGCAGCAGATGGTGTAAATGGTTGATACCAAAGATTGAAGAGCTCTTCAACCTTAGGTTGGTATATTTATCGATCTTGAAAATAGTGTTTTTTTATGCATATTGTATAAAGGTATAGGGTGGTTGCTTCATGAATGTGGAATATATTGATCGGTGAATTATTTGTTGAAGACATGGTGGAAATAGAATATGTATTTCCACCATGGTTGAAGCCTAGGATCAAATTCTCTTTAATCTCCGTTCGAAGAGTAATGATTATGGACTTGGAGGGTTTAATGGCATATGACAATATATAGGTATTGGTACCTATGGTAGTTGGCCATGACAATCAAAATAGTCTTTTTGTATTTTTCCAATTATCCTAGGCTTCATGAACACCCTCCAGGATCTGAAAGCTTGTGCGAGTTAAGGATATGGGGTGTTTCCTGAGCAGGCTTGGTAACTGGCTCGGATCTTATTTTTGCTTGCATGTTCTAGGGGCAGAGTGCTATCGCTTTTCTCAAATGACTATGTAGTTTCCGAGATATTTCCCGTAAAAGGTCTCAAAGGACTAGATTGTACTCACTAATGAAGAATCCGATGTCAGAATAGATTCCGTCCGGTAGGCCGTGATTTGAAAACGGAAAGAGTTAGCGACTCAAAACATAAAAGATAGGGTGTGCATAAAATGCGAAGTTCAATTTCGATAATGGTTCAAATTGACCAAATGGTTTCGGAGTTATAATTATTCCAATTTTTGAGGTTATTTTCTCAATTTCTCAGGAACTGCTAATGGGATCAGATTGAAACTCGATCGTTTTGTAGAATACCGACGCGAAACTTTTTGCAGAATTCTGTTTGGATCGTAACATTGACGAAGTGAAAAAAAAATCGACAATGTTCCTAGTTTTTGTTGGAAAAAAATATCCACTAACCACTGTACCGCATGCGCAATACGAATGCCTAACAACTTTTTCTTGGTGTATGTTCTGCAAAGATATTTTCATCAGGAGAAGGGATGGTTTTTAGGATGTCCCGGAAATAACGATATCCCAAATATATTTTTCATTCCGCAAGCGCCCATAGAAGCGACGAAACATCAAAGGAACATCTGCATCAAAGGTTATCAAATAAATTTGGATATATCCATGATTAAAAAAACCATGGATGCAGGTGCGCAGTTATGTGTCGTTTGTTCTCTCTCCAAAAAAACTGGGAGTAAATCGGCGTTGCCAGCGTTGCTTTTTTCGACGCCCCTGTTCTGGAGAGTAGTACGTTATCCTTTTGCCACAAATCTAAAATTTTCTAATTCTGCGCCGAAATAGTTTCAAACGTCTAGGGTGGACTTAATGATGAAGAATCCGTCGTCAAATTCAATTCTGTCTGTCTATTCGGCCGGCTTGAGTGCTCTTTCGTTCGGAGGAAAATACAGAGTCTTGAAGATTGATCTGGTTTTTTAATTCTGAATATCTCTGTTGAGTCCATTAATGCTTAAAATCCGCTCAATGGTTTCAGTGTTATAGCCATTTGAAGTTTTGATTTTTCAATAACTCGAAAAATTTTAATCTCATCGAATCGAAACTTGGTTATTCCTGGAGATATTGGAAACGAAATATGTCAAATGCCATAGCTATTTGGAAGTTTGAGATTATTCACTCAGTATCTCAAGAATAAATAAAGCGATCAACTATGAACTTCAAAGGTAGTTGTAGAATAATCCACAGTATTTAAAATTTCAGTTCGATCGTTTATTAATCTTTGGAGATGTTGCAAAGAAAATATGTAAAATTTTTTGGTATGGCTGCTTTTTCCGGAATATTGAAAAAAATACTGATCAGATCATCATTTACCTTGGTAAATATGTACTTTTCAAATGCTAATGAGTAAATATGTGCAAAATTTCGTGATTATCGTTCGATAAGATCAATCAAAAAAATGTTTGAACATAGTTTTTTTGGAATATTTTATAAATGGCGATCGATAAATCATATGGTCCTCACGAAATTTCGCACCAACCTTTAAGCTGTCACCTTTCATTGTACTCGATTTTAATTCGATTCGATCTGTATCGAATCCGGCCTTCGTGATTAAAGTCGATTAAATCTACTCTCCAATTATAATGCTTTCAAGTTGATTCTTCCGGAAATCATCTTATTCACTATCGGTGGTTAGGCCGGTCGTGAACACTATAACTTCCGAAAGAAATGACCTTCGATTTCGTAATATTTCAAATTTTGGCATTATTTCACCAATATCTCAAGAAGAATAGATGAAATGTCTAAATTAGTTGGACAAACGCGCAGCCACAGTTTAGTATGGATCTGGTTTTTATAGAAAATTTAAGGTATCGTTGGGAAAATTTCACCAGTTTACGAATTAGCAATTTGTGTTAATTTGAACCGATGGCCCATATTTTAATCGTCAATTCCTGACGTTCTTAATGCATCTTAGTGAATTTTTATAAACAGGGTATCCCATAATTAGACCAACAAGCTTCTAGTGGAGTTTCTAGACATTATTTTGGACGCATTCGTCCCAAATCATTGAAGCTTTGTTAAGGAGCCAGAGCTCTCTGAAGATGAAGTCCAGGCAAAACTTTTTGTCGCATATCTTCAAAACGACGTCACCTAAAATTCATAATTCATAACTCTGATATTTTTTCTTGAAAACAGGTGCTCTTGTGTTATATCATTTAATTCACAAAAAGTGTTGACTAGACGTTATCTTTAGAGCGCTCTAGCTCAGGCGAAGCGTTTTTGCATTATATGATTCGAGTCGAAAGTGTCTAAAATAATGTCTAGAACATCCACTAGTAGCTTGCCGGTCTAATTATGGGACAGCCTTTATATTCACGTGAAGTATGTACTCTCGCTCGTTCTTTCAAAATCGTAGACAGAGCGATCATCTACCCTTCCACATACTGACCTGTTCACCCTTGCTCGATGTACAGATAAAAACAAATTTTCCATTTTTAACCGCATGAAATTTGTCATGAAGCTTGAGCTCAATCGGATGTGATTTTTTGAAATTTCGTGGAAAAAAAGTTTCTGATTGGGTGTATTTTTGGAATCATTTGAAGAATTTCACCAACTAAAGAATTCGCAAAATTGTGCCCAGAATCTACCCTACGAACGAACCCAACTAGAGTAGACAACAGGCGGTTGAAATCTGAGAGATGGAAGTCAAGAAAAAGATGTCTCATCAGGAATTTGGAACATTTTCTAATATATTTTTCTATTTTCTAACGATGAGATCCACCTGAAATTTTCAGTGAGTTGTGTGTTTGTATTACCTCACTAATAACAGAATTTCAATTGGATCGCGTCAGTACTTCCCAAGAAAATAAGGCATTATATCTACTCAAAATTTCAAATAACAACGGCATTTTATATATTCTTTTGACTATATCTACAAAAATGAATATCGGATCGAATTGAAATTCGGAACGCATTCGAGCAGCCAGAATTTAACCACGGATTCTTCATCAGTGAGTCCAACCTAGTCGTTCAAGTTCATTTTCAGCTACAAATTCGAAAATTGCAGACATTTGGGCAAAACAATCTGTCCATTATTACTTCAGAAAGATATTGACAGTATTGTTGATTGGTGTGGCCTGAATGAGCTGGACATTAGTGTAGATAAGTGCCAGACTATGCGATTTTTTCGTACCAGCTCAATGATCATGGTCAACTATTCGGTAAACAGTTGTCCACTAAAATTGGTCAACACAGTCAAAGATCTTGGAATCCTGCTTGGCACTAATTCAAGTTTTATAGAGCATATCAAATATATTTCATCAAAAGCCTCCAGAGTGCTGGGCTTTCTCAAAGAACATATGCAGGACTTCAATGTGTCCTTCATCAAGGCAATGTACATAGCGCATCTAAGAAGTATTATGGAATATTGATGTGTAGTAGGGTCACCTCATTACGCTGTATATAAACAAGCCATTGAAAGGGTCCAGAAAAAATTTTTGAGCTGGATAAGGTACAAATGGGGATTAACTTCTGAAACCTTCCAAAACGAGGCCATTCGATACTAATTGTCTCCCGCATCCCTTGAAACGAGACGCCATAATTTCGAAATAAGGCTTGTCCATGAGATTTTGCACAGCTTCATTGACTGTCTTTACCTTCTAAAAATGGTGAAATTGAATGTCCCCCAAAGGAATCTTAGAGCTTGGGAACAATTCAATATAAAATTTTGCAGAACCAATTACTCGATTAACAATTTCTCGATAGAGCATTGCGAGCTGCTGGTTTGGTGGAGATAGATCTTTTTCATATCTCAATATTTGAGTTGAAGAAATATTTCAGAGTGCCTTGATGTTGTCACAAACTTTTGTTTTTTTTAATGATAGGGGTACTGGAATTATTATAAATTTGACCGTTAATAAATAAATAACACGACAACGCGCTCTTACTCAGTACAAGCGCGTTATAACCTATACCTCTGTTGTGTTCATCAAATGTTCACGAGAAAAAACCGATTCGCTGTAAATAATGATAACTGACATATTTCAATGTCTTGAATGAGCAATTTTCAGATATTTACTTATTTCTTCGAAGCAACTGTTATCCAAATGATAAATTGTTTGCTCTGATTCCTTTCATCCTCACTTGGGGCACTAATGAAATAAAAAAAAAAAAAATCGGAAATTTATCCAATTTGTTTTTTTCTAGAAATATACATCAGATTTACATTAATTTTGGCACAGACCTTAAGTCCAAACTTTATCATCAGTGTGAAAATTCATATCGGACGTTCTGAAAAAACCGTGATCTTTCCAATTTTCTAATTCAAATATGGTGGTTACTGATTGGAAACATAGAACTTACTATATTTCTTTTTCAGGACACACTGTTACTATAGCTCTTCTTTAGAACACCTGGTTATTTTAACATACATTTCTAGCTATGAGTAAAAGAACGTAATCTTTGCAATTTTCGAATTCAAATATTTTAGTTTCCGATTGGAAATATGGTAATTTCCGATTGGAAACTTGGATCTTACTATATCTCATTTTTGGGAGACCTTGTATATTTATTCTTCAAAATGGCTAAGTTGAAACTATATACGGCATACATAGAAAGAGGAATCTTCGATATTGTTTACTAAAAGAAAGAAGAAGAAAGAATCGAGCACATTAGTTTTTTGAGATGCTCTATATAATTTATTTCACCATGAGTACCTCGCTATACGTAGCAGAATGTGTCAAATTTTCCAATTAATCATATTCTTCTGATCGAAATGAGACATGGTTGGTATATGTATAGTAGCAATATGAAGAATTATCCATTAAAAAATTCGTTAAAAAATTTTTTTTTTCACGAAAATTTTCATATTTCAATAAAATTTCACTGAAATCTTCAGTCACTTCATAACCGAGTACTTCATTTCAGCCCAATCAGATTTCCTGATTTTACTGAGGCACAAATAAATAGAAAAATTCAGGAAATCTATTTTAGAAATTCATATATTTCGAAAAGCATACCTCCAATTCCGTTGAAATTTTACTCTAATATAATCGACAGCGAAAACTCGAAGACTCGGTTTCACTCTTTACAGATATGTATTCTTAGAATTTTCCGAAACATAAGATATTCTTCTGAATCGACCCTGTACGACATCTACTGGTAAATAGTCGAAGCATTTACTGGATCCTAGTCACATTATGCGGGACAGCGGCGTCTGTTCACAGTCTCTGCTTCATGAGGTGATTCCCTGGAAGTTTTATCGGTGCTTCCCCGTAGCGCATGAGCAGTTTATCGGAGTTGTCACTACTTAACAACAGTGTTTCAAATTTCAGCTTGATCGGATATTCGTCTTGGGAGATATTGAAGTCAATAATTAACAACTTTTCAACTGGATAAGATATTTATTTTATTTAATGAAACATATTGAGCCAAATGTTAATTTCTTACATTTCGCACTTGTTCTAGGGGAAAAAAAAGTTACCGTTTCGCCCAGTGTCTATGATTTTCAAGTTTTAAGCCAAACAGTCTTTATGTATTCAAAAAAATCTAGAAAAGCACTGACGTGAAGTCAGCAGCTTTTACGCACTTTTTCACATTGCCAAATGGTGACTTGGAAATTTCAGTGGAATTTTAATGAAATTTGCAAAAAAAAATTGTATTCCGAATTTTTCCATGAATAATTCTTTTTTTTGACAATGTTCATCTTCCAAGCAAATTTCATTTCGATCAGATTGATATATTTCAAAATATTAAATATTAAAATTTCGAATGGTTGTAGCACAAAAACCATTCGGCAGATTTGGCCCATTAACGAACATAACCGAGATATACAGGATCTTAACCCAACCTGAAAATTTCAAGACTCTAGGTCCTTCCTTTCGAGAGTAACAGCGCAAACGGACGCACGGGTAGAATCAATTTTGACCTCGGATTCTTCATCAGTGAGTCCAACCTAGTCGTTTGATACCAATTTTGGCTCAAAATTCGAAATTACAGACATCGTGACAAAATGATAACGCGCTGTTCCCCAGAACAAGCGCGTAAAAACCTGGAAAAGTACTGACGTGAGGTCAGGGCTTTTAAGCGCTTGTTTCGTCTATACAAGTATCGACCCTGCCAAATGCAGATTTTTTTATATGGTCCTCACGAAATTCGGCATAAACCTCAATCTACAATTTTCGATCAAGTACTAGATCGCAATTCGATCCCTCATTTTCAATGGGTATAACTATCTTGAGAATTATTGGCAAAATCAACCCATTAAAGAATTCGACTTTCTTAATTAAACTGAAAACCTACTCTACAAATACATTTCCTATGTCGATTCTTCCTGAAGTATTTACTTACGGCCGACCTAACTACTGATAGTGAACACAATAACTCCCGAAAGAATCTACTCAGTAGCAAGATAATTGTAGAGTATGTTTGGAGTTAAATTACGAAGTCCGAATTAGCGAATGAGTGAAAACTATCGAATGATTCCGCAGATATACCCTTTCAAAATTTCAGTTTCCCGATATTTCCAAAAACATAGATATCTAACGTGAATTTCTGGAAAGTCATATTTTGTTTTCGATAATTCTCAATAGTTACCTAAAGAATATTTCCTGTGAATTTAGTGATGCAGGTTTTACGATTTCTCATCGAAAACGGACGCAGAAGTTAAGGGTTGAAAATTCAACCCCTGAACCCCATCCGAAGTCATATTTTGTTTTCGATAATTCTGAATAATATCCTGAAACATATTTCGTGTGAATTAAGTGATGAAGATATTACGTTGGCCCATTGAAAAACGTGCCACAATATTAAGTTGAGAATTAAAGCCCTAATTCTCATCCAAAGTAATTTTTTTTTCTCGAAAATTGATGATTTCACCCTTCAAAATATTTCTCCCAAATAAAGTCATGAAGCAAGTACTGATATTGTTGCCTTCTTCGTTGATTTCAGGTCGACATCGATAAATTTACCAGCCTTGAATAAATCGAGCCCGATTCGAATAATAAATGTCCGAGTTTCCTTCATTCCTCATAGAATAAATTTACTGAATATGTAAAACCTTTGTTTCACTGATAATTTCCATATTCACCCATTATAAACCGATTCCGTTTGATTAAAACCGAATCTCTGCGGACGCCACTGGTTGCGTCGTTCGGGTGTTTCCGGAACTTTTGGCTGCTATCTTTGGCCGCTCTTTTCATACCGGTACCCTGCACGACATCTACTGGTAAATAGTCGAAGCATTTACTGGATCCTACAGTCACATTATGCGGGACAGCGGCGTCTGTTCACACTCTCTGTTTCATGAGGTGTTTCCCTGGAAGTTTTATCGGTGCTTCCCCGTAGCACATGAGCAGTTTATCGGAGTTGTCACTACTTAACAACAGTGTTTCAAATTTCAGCTTGATCGGATATTCGTCTTGGGAGATATTGAAGTCAATAATTAACAACTTTTCAACTCGTTGAGATATTTATTTTATTCAATGAAACATATTGAGCCAAATGTTAATTTCTCACATTTCGCACTTGTTCTAGGGAACAAAAAAGTTACCGTTTCGCCCAGTGTCTATGATTTTCAAGTTTTAAGCCAAACATAGTCTTTATGGATTCAAAAAAATCTAGAAAAGCACTGACGTGAAGTCAGCAGCTTTTACGCACTTGTTCACATTGCCAAATGGTGACTTGGAAATTCCAGTGGAATTTTAATGAAATTTAAAAAAAAAAAATTTATTTCGAATTTTTCCATGAATAATTCTTTTTTTTTTGACAATGTTCATCTTCCAAGCAAATTTCATTTCCATCAGATTGATATATTTCAAGTTATTAAAAATCAAAATTTCGAATGGTTGTAGCACAAAAACCATTAGGCAGATTTGGCCCATTAACGAACATAACCGAGATATACAGGAACTCAACCCAACCTGAAAATTTCAAGACTCTAGGTCCTTCCTTTCGAGAGTAACAGCGCAAACGGACGCACGGGTAGAATCAATTTTGACCTCGGATTCTTCATCAGTGAGTCCAACCTAGTCGTTTGATATCAATTTTGGCTCAAAATTCGAAATTACAGACATCGTGACGAAATGATAACGCGCTGTTCCCCAGAACAAGCGCGTAAAAACCTGGAAAAGTACTGACGTGAGGTCAGGGCTTTTAAGCGCTTGTTCCGTCTATACAAGTATTGACCTTGCCAAATGCAGATTTTTTCATATGGTCCTCACGAAATTCGGCATAAACCTCAATCTATAATTTTCGATCAAGTACTAGATCGCAATTCGATCCCTCATTTTCAATGGGTATAACTATCTTGAGAATAATTGGCAAAATCAACCCATTAAAGAATTCGACCTTCTTAATTAAACTGAAAACCTACTCTACAAATATATTTCCTATGTCGATTCTTCCTGAAGTATTTACTTACGGCCGGCCTAACTACTGATAGTGAACAAAATAACTCCCGAAAGAATCTACTCAGTAGCAAGATAATTGTAGAGTATGTTTGGAGTTTAATTACGAAGGCCGAATTGGCGAATGAGTGAAAACTATTGAATGATTCCGCAGATATACCCTTTCAAAATTTCAGTTTCCCGACATTTCCAAAAACATAGATAGATGAAAAATGCCACCTTGAAGTTTCAGCCAACTGGGGTCTACAGAACAATGAGCAAAAACATTAAGGAGGCCTCCTGCATTAAATGGAGAGAGTTATTTTGCTCATTCTTCTGTAGACCCCATTTGGCTGAAACTTCAAGGTGGCATTTTTCATTGAAGGACTATTCGATCTATGTTTTTGGAAATATCGGGAAACTAAAATTTTGAGAGGGAATATCTGCGGAATCATTCGATAGTTTTCCCTAATTCGCCTTCGTAATTAAACTTCAAACCAACTCTTCAATTATCAAGCTACTGAGTAGATTCTTCCGAAAGTTATTTTGTTCACTATCAGTGATTTGGCCGGCCGTAGGCACATTAACTTCAGGAAGAATCGACAAAGGAAATACCTTTGTAGAGTAGGTTTTCAGTTTAATTAATAAGGTCGAATTCTTAAATTCGCCAATTATTCTTCAGAGAGGTATACCCATTGAAAAATTTGGATCGAAATGCAATATAGTACTTTATCGAAATTTATAGCTTGAGGTTGATGCAGCATTTCGTGATGACCATAAATACTTGTAAAGTTGACCGCCTTGGCAACGGAACAAGCGCGCAAAAGCCCTGACCTCACGTTAGTGCTTCTTTAGGTTTCTAAAATAAAACGACTGCAAAAATTTCCCAAAATTTGTGAATAGCTGTTTTTTAGATCTAAGGGTGTTATGGTGAGTTCCGAGACGGTCTTGGAAGTCCAGTGTCTTGGAAGTGTATGATTCTCAGCTCTAATGAGACCTGCTTTCATTGGAGCTGAGGATCATATAGTTCCAAGACAATGGACTTCCAAGACCGTCTTGGAACTCACCATAACATATAAAAAACTTCCAAGACCGTCTTGGAACTCATCGAAAGTCTTGGAAGTATCGAGTCAATCGCTGTTTCAGTCCTGGAAGTGATCTTTAGACATATATATATATATATATATATATATATATATATATATATATATAGGTAGGTTGAACCAGCTGTGACATTTTTCATTTTGTATCTCGAGATGCTGTAATATGAAAATGAAATCGATTATATGTATATCTGTTTCCTTTTCTTTAGAAATACGATGCAATAGAACTAAAGCAGAAAATCTGTTTTCATTTTATTGATTCACTCGTTTGTAAACAAAGAACAAGTCATATCATTTGAACTGATTCTAGATTTACCACATAATAATGCCTGCATTCAGCACTTCGTCACATATATAAGAGTCCTTAAATTACTTATTGAGGTGCCTATTTTTCCAGAAATTCAAGTAAACTTAGATATTAGTTCATTTTGATCCACCAAGCAAGAGACACTAAAATAACACCGAAATTATCCTCCAGGAACGATTTGAAGTACGATTTTATATCGTGATCCAAAGGAAAAGTTCCTTCTCAAGAAATCTTACACAAAATTGTAATAATTTCTTTAAATATTGATAAATATTCGTTCTCCACCACATTTCTATGGTTTGTTTACATAAAACTACTAGCTTGGAAAGGTGCCAAATTTATCCGTTAGGGCGCTGGCATCTTCGCAGAAGTTCCCAATAACTCGAGAACCACTCAACGTATTCGCTTCAAATTTGGCAGGTATTGTAAACTCAGACCATCGAACTGTTAATATATATTAACAGAAAACTCATGGTTTTCTGTTTCACCTTGTATCTCAGAAACTAATAGCCTTAGCCCATAATTACTCGCGGACCAGCCTGTATTTAGAAAACTACCGAATTCGTCTTGAAAAGTCTCAACTTAAATTTTTCGTATTTGAGGGGGACCATTTTTCAGAGTGAGCACCTACTTTAATAAATATAGAAATATCAACCCTTTGAGAGTGCGGTGACGATGGCTACCCATCTCGAATTATCAATTGCAAATATTAGTCAGCATATACTCTATACATTATTAAAAAACGCATCCGAAGATATAATCAACCGTTTTGTTGAATTGGATCAAATTTGACGAAGAACAGTCTGTTCTCCACCAAAAATTCATCTAACTTTTGTGGTATACACTTATACAGGGAGGGGCAATATAGGGAGTCGAGTTCTTCGATACCAAGAAATGTTTGAAATAATAAGAAGTTAACTAGATGAGAAATTCTATTCAATTGAGAATTATTTCAGTATATAAAAATGTTCATTCTTTAATAATTAAATTAGCATTGGATAACATAACCACAATTTCCTATTGAATTATCGCACTCTGCAAATTGACATTGAGGAATTTCTGGAAAAGTACTGTGAAAAAATCGGGAGGTTTTACGCATACGTTTCCATATCGAAGTCGTGGATGCAAATGGATGAGCGCTATGGTCATCCATTTGCATTGGTCCCCTTCCGCCCAACGCAGCTTTATTTCTCATTTCCTCATGAAAGAATTTCGCGATCTTCTCCAGGCTGTCGTTTTTCAAGTTCTAGATTCAAATGCCAACTGATCTGCAGTTTTGAAAATATTGGGATAGTAAAATTTTGAATGACCATACCCTCCTCAACAAATATTGAATATCTCTATAATAACACCTGGTTTTAGGAAGCTCTCATTGTTATGATTTTTATGATTCTGTGTCCAAGTCCAGTTCATTTTCAGCGACACCACAGAAACTCGGCGTATTGATCTAACGAAAGAGCTTTGTGAAACTCACGTTTGTCTTTTCTTACGACAGTTTATTATGTTTACGGTTGGCCTAATGTTCTATCGTATGCTGTCGACCTCTGATGAAATTAGTACATTCAAATTTTTTGTTTTTTTTTTCAGTCATCCGTTTTCATCAAATACCGTGCTGGGATTTTCTTCGCGTTTATTCAATGCCATTCACTTTGAAAAAGTCAGTCGGTAGGTCTTGGAATAGCTCTATCAAGTTTTTTGCTACAAGAACTGCGAGTCAGGATGGCGTAAAAAGTCGTCAAGGTCAAAATAATTCGGCTAGACGTAGTCAAAACCTGCATATCTTCATCGAAGACTCTATAGTTCGATTTAGCTACATACGTGGCTGCCATTAACTTTATGTAGAATTTACAACGTCGCGTATAAGTTATTTGACAGAAAATTGAACCTAACCTAACCTTATTCAGAGTGGAATCTGTCAAACTTCTAAGGCCAACCGACTAACTTCAAAAAAATGTTTGAGAAGAGACGCACTGTGGCCTCCAAATGTTGTATTCAAGGTACTGTTTGCTCTCGAGTGTAAAGGAATAATTCGGTCTTCTAAATTGAAACCAAGTTTGCCGCATGCTGCCCACGTGTTAAGGGTATTCTTCTCCAAATTTCTGAAAATTGATTTTCCTTTTTAATTATATACCCCAAATATATAAACTGTTTTACCTTCTCTATAGTTTTATCTATAATAATATCCTCCTGGTTGTAACTGATTGTTTTCCTTTTTCCTACAAAGGAACACACCATATCCCCCCCTAGATATATTTTGCTATATCTACTTCAGGGAAATATATCTTTGCCTCACTCTCATGCAGTTGCCGCTTTTCGTCCTCTAATTCTAATCGAAACCTGACTCCAAGCATGATGTAAGTAAAACATGGTGTGTTCATCTGCTCATCCTTGATCGTATTTACCAATGATGACGTCACTTTTTTCATTCAAATTCAAGGAAATATATATTCTTTGCTTTGAATTTGAATGAAAAATTGACGTCATTATTGGTAAATACGATCACAGATGAGCACACCATGTTTTACTTACATCATGAATCCAAGTCTCTAGTCAGTCCCTTGTATATCATAGATTTATCTTAAGTCATTGTAATCCTATTGTCTATGGTTAATCAGTACCTTTCTATCACATACTGACGCGGTAGCTGTGATGTGAGAGAAAAATTTGTTGATAATTTCAATGTATAGAGGATAAAAACGAAAATTAAATACACCAAGTATGTTCCTATAACCATGAAGTTTTATTATTTAATTTCTTCTTCAATTTTCCTGGTCTGGATGATACAAATCATACAGCATCATTTGATTCATTTTTTCAGTAGGTAATTTTTTACTCTCATTATCCATAATCTTGTACCAAACATGAATTATTCACACTGGCACCGCAAAAACAATGATACCTCGCATTGATCTCCAACTGAATGCCTCACAAGCCGTGCCAATTTGAGTACCCCCAAGCATATCCATCTGTTTGCGATCGCTACCGCTAACTGATGTTATAGAGTCCTTAAAATTTATTAAATTCGCAAAAACTGAAGGAAATACCAATAGGACACAGAAATTAGATTGAAAATTCGCTCATTACTTGTTTATAAAGAGTAAACAATAAGTAAGGTACAATAAAATATACATATTTAACAAAATTACATAATAACTGCCTAAATGCATAAGTAATAATTCTTCGCTGGAATAAACAGTACTATATGACTTATATAGATGATCAGTTAGAAGAATAACAATTATTTCTTCAATTCAATATACAAAAAAATTTATAAATGAATAATTTCAGAATATGAAATTTTAGGAGTAATATATGTATATATAATCTAATAGGAGGTGAATAAAAACCAATGAGCTGAAATAAATAAATAAACCAATATTATTTGCTAAGACTTTTTGATAGATATAGCTTAAGCTTTAACATTGACTAAAATCATAGTAAAACATCGAATTCTACATCAGCAGTTGAAATGAAATATTCAGAGTCAAATTTTGTTATTAGGAAATTCTCAAAACTTTTTTTCAATAGTTTCAATCTAGAACATTGATTTAACACAAAACAAGAACTTGAATCACGAAGAGTAAAGAATTGATTGAATCTGTATTATCGATATATAAAAATTACTTAAATACGGCATTTCATAATCTCCTTGAATCTGAGCTAGGTATTATTTTAGAAAACCTACAATCTGTGGGATGTATAGATACTTATGAAAATATATGAGAACAAACTGGTGATCACTCAGTATACAAAAGTTATAGAATACTTCATTAAACACAGCCAAACTTGCGAAATCCAAGTAGTTCACACTTGTATCAGAAACACATGAATAGTACATATTGGGAGGCTCCAAATTTAAAGTTTTTAGTATGTCACTTTTATAAGTCGATTAAATATGAATATCAATTTTATGAACTGAGCAGTTACATTGGTTTTGTAGTTTCAACATTTCGAAACTTCACTGAAATATACCTGAATAATTACGAACACTTTGACAAAAGATAAATATGATACTCTCATTTTCAGGAGAAAAGTTATTGTCTACAATAATCTTTTTTTCGAGACATACAGAGTGTAACAGCCAAATGGAATAAATTCGATAACGAATAAATGAGGGCGTGTTGGGAAAAACGCTCGGACACGTCGATTTGTAATTTTAAATGCGCATATTTTTCAAGAAAATAAAATTATATAGGGTGTTCCATGCGACCGTGGCCAATACCAACTTTCTTATTTCAAATGCAACCCCTGTATATTATTAATTTTTTGGATTCTTCAGAAAATTCTAGACATAATTCATGTACAATATCCTATACCTATCTTCAACTTTTTCGGAAATATTAAGTGTTTTCAGAAATGTTGAGTAACGTAAGAAGACAATTCTACACCAGATGTTGCCAAGACGTTCGCGGCGAGCATTTTGAACATTTCCCACATTGACATTAATGTTTTTTTTTTGTTTTTTTTTTTAATTATTAAGAAATAATCAGTATTACTTATTAGGTTTTAAGTGTAATGTACCGAATTTGTGAAATAAAATAATTTTTATTTAAAACGTTGATTTTTGCACTAAATCTGAAAACACTTAATATTTCCGAAAAAGTTGAAGATAGGTATAGGACATTGTACATGAATTATGTCTAGAATTTTCTGAAGAATCCAAAAAATCAATAATATACAGGGGGTTACATTTGAAATAAGAAAGTTGGTATTGGCCACGGTCGCATGGAGCACCCTATATAATTTTATTTTCTTGAAAAATATGCGCATTTAAAATTACAAATCGACGTGTCCGAGCGTTTGTCCCAACACGCCCTCATTTATTCGTTATCGAATTTATTCCATTTGGCTGTTACACTCTGTATATCCCGAGTCAATGGCCACCAGTTCATCATAAATCAATATTCCTTTCACTGAAAAGTAGACCAGAAATCGACGAAGGATATTTTTTTTCTTTGATCACGACTTTATGGGGTGATGGATAGTGTAGATATTACAGATACTTTTTTACATACAACTCTCTATAAACTCAAAATTATCATACTTCTGCAAGTCCGATGCTTGAATATGAAGCACATATATCTATTTACTACATAAAGATAGTAGTTATCATTTTCAGATATAATAATAGTTATTCTAACCAGCCACTATATTTTTGCGATGGTACTTGATATTGGGTCTCAATTCCTGATTTTCCAAACTTCCCTGAAAGTTTGACTGAAGATCAGCTTTCTCACCCCTCCAAACCCAAGTTACTGCTCAAAATATTATCGAATCAATATTCATAGAAATTACACCATCAGTGATGATAACATCACTCTATTCAATAATTATTCAAGTGAAGCTTTCCAGATATGTACTTTCAGCCACATTTTCATGATCACAAGTATTACACACACAATGACTTATCCAGTTTGCCCAAAACGGCAAATTCTGATTATTTATTCAATTGGTTATGTACACTTTTCACTGAAAACGTTGAAGAGTGTCTTCTAATTTGCTTACTATATTTTTATAAAAATTGACTTGTTCTTGCAAGAACATTTTCATAGCTTGTTTTATTTCCCCATCTTTCTCTGAATGAAAATGGGTCAATTCAGCAAAAACAGCATAAGTTAAGACATCAGTTCTCTTTCTGATTTCTAGTAATTGAGGTTGTTGGACTTGAACATTTCTTTCACATTCCCTCTTCTTCTGTTCTGCTGATCTTTGCAGACAAAATATATCTGGATAACAGCCTGTAATACCCTTGTAGATGTAGAGTTTATCAGCTAAACATTGCCAGTCAATTTTCGACTGATCTTCAAATAGTTTTCCAATTGTCATGTACGTAGATCCCATTCTTTTTATATCTGAAGAAAAGGGAAATTCAAATTATTAAACTTTTAACATATCGAAATGGATTTTTTTAATACACAGCATATATTTCGTTAATTTGATCTGTTGGGTAAAGAGCTGTGTTCTGTCTCTATCAAAAAATGTTTAATTTTGAAGTCAAAGTTCTCCTGTTTAAAAACAATTTGTGAACAGTTTCATACAAGGTGACATGACCAATGGGACACCGATTAGTTTTAGGTGAACAACATTGGAGCGAGTTAGGATATGGCGTGCAAAATCGCCACTCAACTTTTGTTCTAGATATACAGGGTGTTTTTGGAAAATTGTATAAGTTTTATTGAAAGCCCTGTCCCACTGGTTGGATTTTTGAATCAAGGATTTTAATTGTTTTCTCCCCAAAAAGACAAATATTCAATTGAAATCTAGTCAATGATTTGAAGCTATTTAACTGATGTCAAAGTGCGAATATTGTAACATAATGATGTTCGAATTATCCTAAAGACAACTCTTTTACTGCCTATACAAGAAGAAAACATTGTTGGTATTCAGCAATTTGAAATAAGCGGGATTGGTAGAGAAACTAATTCATCTGATAGTTAAGATTAACACTCAGTTTCATAACTACAAGTTAGTTCTTTGACATTGCTTCAAAAGGTTGAAAGATAGAACAGAAGATACTTTGCTGTTTGAACGATGTTGCAAAAAATATTTGTAGAATTTAGTTGGGAGTTACTGCCTTCAAATCTGAATAAGAACATAATTTGAGTGAGAAGCTTTCGCTTGCTCATTCATATTCTTTTTTGATTAATTTCCATTGTTTTATGTGCATAATGCTGTCTACTATTGCCAAAGAGAGGTAAAATCAACAAGATATCAATCCACACAGAATGCTCTGAGACTTTATAGCACCATGACAGAACTAATTGAAAGGTCTTTATGGTGAAGTTAGTGATTCCTGAATGGAAATACCAATTTAAATTGTTATGCTAGTTCTAATATTTTTATTTTAGAATTGTATTTACCTGTAGTAAAATCAGAGAACATTCCTTTCTCTGCCGACTCAAATGCTGTACCAAGAGCAAAAAAGCTCTCCCCAACCTTCTGCATTTCTCTTTTATACATACTGGAACACTTTTTCTGCTGATCAACAACAGTCTGCATCAATCCTTTTAGAGCTTGATCGATTTGATTGACACTATTTATGTTCATATCCATAGTTGCTTCAACGTTAGATGCCAACAATTCTTTATCTGGCGCTTCTATTTGCAAACAAAAGTTTGCACCCACCATCTGATCTCTCTCTGCATTCCTCTTACCCTGTTTCCATTGTTTGTCATCTGTACATGTCAAAAAATGATGCCAAACCTCACTTTGTGATAGAACAGGATGCCTACACATGTAATTTATGAATTCTTGTAATTGCATTCTTCTATGTTCAATGAAATGTTCTTCATATCTGCCAGAAACTTGTTTATCAGGTAAGGGAGGTATGGAAATAATATTATACTTTGCTCTAAGTCGATCATGCAACCAATCAAAGTGTTTGTATCTTCTTGCAACTTCGATTCCTGAAAACGATGGTGTTACATGATAGGCGATGAAAGATTTCAGACCACCCATCTTGCTTGCCTTCTTTGGTGATGCAATTTGAACTGTGTAAGGATTTGATATGAAATCCCATCTTATGATTTCATTTTCCTTTCGTATTCTTATCTTATAACAATTGGGTGTAGGATTGACCGTCCCTGCAAAATTTTAATTTACTCCATGATGATACATTTAAAATTGTTTCAGTGTTACATTTGATAATGATTTAGGAAATCATGCATATTATCAGTTCAAATCTACTAGATATCGATTTGTTCATTCTACTGAATAGATCCACCTCAAAACAATAGTCATTAACCTGTTCCATGAAACAATGAAATTAAAATTTATTTTAACAGCCTCAGAAATAGATAGGAAATTAAAATATATAGATGTATAAAGCATACGTTTTTGGTTTTTCTCTTCACTACTAAGAATTCAAATTCTTTGTCTCATTTAGATAAGAGGTATCTCTTCCTGTTCACTGACTTTCATATCGCTTTGAGAATACTGTTTCCTCAATCATCAGGAAGGAAGTTCTTCCCTTGTCTCAAAATGAGGGAAAATAAGAATTTGCCTAATAATGTGTCATTCAATTAAAATGTACTAATTAACAATTCTTCAATGACTCAACTCATGCAAGATAGTTTTATAGAGAACTAAGTGACTCATATCTCTGATAATGAAAATACTTTTTATTCTTATATTCAACCTTTTCAGCAAAACAAACTTTTTCTTTATACTCGATTAACTTACCTAGAATGTAACTTTCTAGTCCAGACTTCACATATGAGGAAAACCTGTTCAAACTCTTCTTGGTAACAGTACCTTTGCCATCCATATTCAAATTACCTTCCGTAGGGAAATCTGGTGGAGAATTATTTAAATTTAAGTTTCTATCATTGCTATAGATGTTTTCAATAGGAGGTGCAGTACTGCCGCCAATTTCACTATAGGTTTCATCGTTATCCCAATCATCATCCCAATCGTCTTCTTGCGGAGCTGATCCCTGAACCTGAGTTGGTTGAGATGGTCCTGACCAACCGACATTATTTGGAGGAGGTAAAGTAGGTAGCGTGGGTGGAGGAGCTGCTGGAGGTTGAGTAAAATCAATTTTTTCCACATAGGCTTGAGGAAACAGCCCTGAGCGACCACTCTCGTTTATTCCTTCCCACCAACCCTCTCCGACATCAGTTCTTATCACCGTCAGGATTTGACCAGCCGAGATTGACAATTCTGCTGTATTTGGTTCTCCCGTAAAATCGTACAGTGATCTTACCCTGAATGATTCCATCTTGATCTAAATCAAACCAAAATACCACTACTTGACATTTGACTTTTTCCAGCAAGAGCTTAATCACTTAACCTACACGTTTTCGCATCACTTTTCACGATTAACTAAACGAGGAAAAGATTCGATTTTCGAGTGGAAATGTACTTTCGTTATCAATGCAAATAATGTGTTGTTTATTTTTAATATCACAAGTTTTGGTATTCCAAGAATAAATAAACACAGGAACACCAAAATACATAGCAGGTGGCTGACAAAATACAGAAGTGTCAAAGTATAATCAGTCATCCGTCGACCGTCATACGTCGCTGAAGTTCCAGAATTCGCCGTTACGTACCGCCACAGAAACACACTTTCATGTGGGTGTTCCACATACACTATCCAACAAAAATAAACACCCTCAACCTCAAATGAATCAGAATCACCTCCGAACCACGGGAATACGGGATCACGATGTAAGCAAACATGGTGTGCCGTAGCCTACGTAATCTATTAGTACACGTATAGTTATAATGAATCGAATTGGACAAACTTCTAATTCGATTGTTTATGACGGGAACAGTAAATAATTCATCAATAAATTGTTCAAATTATGGAAATAATTATTTATTTACAGAAGTTGGTCCAATTCAATTCGATTTCGAAATCTTCCATCGTAAAATTTTGAGTTAATCCATATTTCATTGTGTTGTTTTGATTCTGTTTTTTTTCAAATTCTTAGCAGGTTATTATTTTTTCTATGGAGAAAATAATTAATATAATTTTGGAAATTTACTGAAACAGACGTCTACCAACTATGAAAATTATATAAATTCAGTTGATATCAAAAGGGTTTTCTGGAATATTTCGTGAAAAAATAATGACCTGGAGATTTTGGCTCAATTTCATTGAAATACGACATATAGTTACTGAAAACTACAATCTTTGAAAAAAAATCTGAAACTTCTTTATATTTCTAGTGACACACGGCCATTACAAACTTCTGCAAAAATTTGTACGTTGCATTTTTCAGCCCAATACTCAGTTAAAATTCTATCGGAATGGTTTATTTTCAGAGTTATTGAGCAAACAAATATTCATATGGCTGAAATTCGAAACCCTCGGGCGGATTTTTCCAATTAACACATTAGACCGAGTTATTGCATGAAGCTCAAAACCTACTCTAAGAATTTGAAGTAGTAGGAGCACACACTCTTGGCCGACGGAGAGATCTCCTTCATATGTAACACGAAATATAATATGTTTAGATATTTCCCATTCAATTTTGATACAAGTCATAAGGTATGCTATCACACACTCCCAAAATTCGCGACTACTGAGTAATCGAAATGGTAGAATCCAGACGCAAGTTAAAATTGGTTTTAGGTCGCCTCCTGCGTCATATGTAACAGCATGATTCTACGATCGATACAGGCCAGGGCTGGGCAGTATTTCAATTACTTTTAATTGAAAGACGTATTTGAAATACAAATACGTATTTTGTATTTGTATTTCAATTACTTCTTGAAAATGTGTTTTGTGAATGGTATTTCCAATACCTGACGCTGAAGTATTTTGTATTTCGATACTTTTGTCTTCGAAATACTTTCGAACAAATACATTTAGCGCTCTACAGAAAATAGTAGCGATAATATTACCAATAAATCCAACAATGATAATGACAATGTACAGGCTTTAGATTATCTTCAGGGCAACAATTGTTACTACAGAAAACTTCTGCCTACTTTAATGTCCATAAGAACTAGATTATATCAGCTGCAGGATTCCATTTTGAGACATTTCACAGTTATTATATCATGACTGAAAGATAGTTCAGAACGAAACTTCGAAAAGTTTTTTCTGTCACCTAAAGTGAATGGAGCCATTTTGGCGTCATGTTATTATCCTAGTTATAAAATGCGTGGTTGGTTTCCAGAAAGCATCACAATAGATGAAAGGGAGATTATTCAAAATCTGGCTATTCATGCCTCCGATGCAAAGCACAAAAACGATGAATCAATGTCTGGGAATAGCAGTAGTAGTAGTAAGGAAGAAGACGGATTTATTGTTTTTGCAAACCAGGGGTGCGTTCACAATTGTCAACCCGAGTTGTTCGTCTCACCTCGGTTTAATGTAACGGACGACGCACGGTAAATCATCCTCGTTCACGATTCGGTTGTCAAACTTTCGTTTGTTATCATAACAACCTAAAATACTGTTTTGATTTTGACTAACAAAATTTAATTCGATTTTATTTTTGAAATGGATTGTGGAGATGGTGGCATTAAGTTGCAGTGCACTTACGCAATGTGTTAGTGGAGAGCCAACAAAAAATTGATAAAAGAAGGTGGCTTTATGAAAATATTGACAAATACTCGGACAAAGAATTCCAGCAGCACTTCAGAATGAGTAGAGAAGCTTTCCGCAGTACCGATTGTCCATCCTCTGAAATAATTGGTAACTTAGTATTTTCGTCAACTACCAGATTGTGGGAGTTCGTTCAAATAGCCTCCATAATGATGTATTATCAAATAATAAAATAATGAATGACTCAAACTGTTGTGATTTCGAATTGACAAGTAAACTGCGCAGCCGCGACAAATTTTCACCAGCTATTTTCTGGGTTAAAAAGTTGATCGCTCGGTGAGTTTCTACCCGAATCGTGGACGAAGATAAATTTCACCCGACGACAATTGTGAACAGTCGGATGATCTTAGGGCGTCGTCGTGCGATCGTTCGATGATAATTGTGAACGCACCCCAGGACAGTGATCAACCCCAGACTTCCAAAATGGAGTTAGAGTTAATCAGCTTCCAAAAACTATAAGAGCAAAAAGCTTACCATCCTTGAACACTAACTATCCTAGTATAAAAAATGCGTTCATACAATATAACACAAGTTTGTGCTCATCAGGACCCGAAGACAGATTGTTTCCTTAAGCAGGTTTCAATCATTCCCAAACAAAAAGCTGTTTGATTGTCTGATAACACAATCAAAAATCATTGTGTTTCTGAAAGGAAATTCTTCTTCTAGCGATTAATTGGCTGAGCTGAATTAGCTGTATTCTTTTTACATTTTACGTATCACCTGGATGTATTTTGTAATTTGTATTTTGTATTTCGAATAAAAAAAGTTAAAATAGTGTATGTTGTATTTTATATTTCAAATACCCGACTTGAAAATATTTTGTATTGTGTATTTCAAATACCTGCGAGAAAGTATTGGGTAATTTGTATTTCAATTAAGCCAAGCATGTATTTTGCCCAGCCCTGATACAGCCGACGCTGCATGTTGGCTCAGTAAAGTTAAAGGTACACGAGAAAAGAGACCGTTGGAATTTGATCACCGATTCCTCATCGGTGAATACAACCATGTAGTATTCTATCCTTGTACTATATTCCAACTTGGTCGTTTAAGACTATTTCCGAGTCAAAACTATAGATATTTGGAAATAACGATGATGCTCTTTCGTTCCCCAGAACAAATATGTAAAAAGCACTGACGTGAAGTCTGCAGCTTTCGCGCGCATATTCAAATTGTTTCCGAGAACTTTTCTAAATTCTTCTTTAAAAACAAACAATTTTTGTCGAATTCCGAAACTATTTGAAATTTCGAGAATATTTTCTTAGTATTTTTACAAGACCCAACGCTATGGTGACTAGACTTAGTTATACACTTTAATTCAGATAGAATTTCGTGAGGGTAGAAAATTTCAATGAAATAGTTTTCGAAAATGTTTCAGATTTATTTTAAAAATTGTTTTTTCGAAAATTATCCATAAAACCTGCGATGAAGTTGGAAACAAACCTTGTGGTCATTATTTTACAGAGGTGTTTTAAATTTCAGTTTGATCTGATACTTATATTCAAAGAAATTGAAAAAAAAATATGGTAAATTTCGTGCTCATTTCCTCGGTATCATAGTTTTCACCCGAAGAACTCCAAAATGCTTACGGAAATATGTATCGGATAGAATTGAAATCTAGAAGCTTGGAGGTTCATGCAGAATTTCTCGTTGGAACCGTATGAAAAATAGAGCGCCAAATCTTTCCATCTGTAATTCAGTTGCTCTGTTCAGGGTCAATATGTGAATGGATGACCGCTTTGGCAACGAATTTGAGCATGCGCGCTGAAGATGCTGAATTCTCGTCGGTGCTTTTCTAGTTTTCTCAATCAAGCACTGGATTTCAATTCGGGATATCATCTGTAATGTTGGAAAAATAAAATTTTGAATGGGTATATCATTGAGCGGATTTAACCCATTCTCGAGTTCAACCTTCGTAATTAAGTTCCAAACCTACTCTACAGAGATCCAGTTTCTAAGTCGTTTCTTCCGGAAGTTACTCAATTTACGATCGGCCGAAAAACAACTTAGAAATTAAATATTTGTAGAATGAGTTGGGACCTCAATTACGAAGGCCGAATTCGTAGATGGATAAATTCACCCAATGATTCAGCAAATCCATTAAAAATTTTATTTATCCAATATGTCCAAAAATACAGATAGGATCGGATCGAAATCCAGTACTTATTGGAAAAAATCTAGAAAAGCACTGACGTTAGGTAAGGAGCTTGTTCAAATTCTAACAATTAGATCAACTCGAAATTGCGCACCTAGTTGCGTGTTGGTTATCTTCACCTGATAACGAAGTTTCGATCTGATCGTATTTGTACTTCTTGAGATATTGCGGAAATAACGTTAACATTCCAAATAACAACGAAATTCAACCCATTAACGAACTTAACCGAATATTGGGACTCCTAACCTAATCTGACAATTTCAAGTCGCTAAGTATTTCCCTTCGAAAGTAAGAGCACATACGGACGGACGGATGGAGAGAATTGAATTGGACCACGGATTCTTTTTCAGGGATTTCAACCCAATCGTTTAAGACTATTTTCGGCTCAAAATTCCAAAATTACAGACATCACGACGAAAATTCCCTAAAAAAAAATGACAGGAATCCGCGAGGAAAATATAATCAAAAAAATCGCAGAATATCGAATATTTGGAGGAGAGAAATATTTATTTTTTTTTAATTGCTCTAATGACATGATCATCACGAAATTTAGCACGAAGATGTTTATTAGCATTCTCAAGCTAGTTATCAAGTTTTATCATTATTGGACCACTGTATCCTGAGTTAGTCCGCAAAAAACAACGATATCGCAAAAAAAAAATTTGACATATTTTTCCCGAATATCTCCGAAAATAATGACCGTATCAAGAAATTTTGGACTCTGCTGTAAAGTATGGAGTTTTTGGTTATGAACAAATGATTATTATATACAGTGCGCGTCAAAATTATGAAACAAATTCATTTTCTCAGAAGGAAAATATTTGTCAAAAAAATCCTGAAACTGGTCAATTGTTGTTTCTCTTTTACCAAACTTATATGCATTTTTGAAGGATTTTTGTTGCACCTGTGCCATCCTCACCGACCCTCTACATTTTTTGAATAGGGAAAGTGGGTCATTGGTACTTTTGGCAAGGTCTTTGTATTTTCTTTACATTATTTATTCTTTTTTAAGAAAAAAATTTTTTTTTTGAGAAATTAGTTAGTTCAAAGAGATTTTCAGTATGTGCACTTTGTCATGGCTCATTAACTTTGAGACGATGGTACCTGATCAAATTTGTCACCGAATAAAAGTCGACCAGTGCAGTTTTGTTCATGCACAACTTTCAACCCCTACGAACCCTTTAATGGAGAAAAAAAAATTTTTTTCACGTGAGGGGGTTGAAACTTGTGCATGAACAAAACTGTAATGGTCGACTTTCATTCGGTAACAAATTTGATCAGGTACCATCGTCTCAAAGTTAATGAGCCATGACAAAGTGCACATACTGAAAATCTCTTTGAACTAACTAATTTCTCAAAAAAAAATTTTTGCACGCTTGTGAAGAAAATACAAAGACCTTGCCAAAAAAGGACCACATGACCCACTTTCCCCATTCAAAAAATTCAGAGGGTTGATGGGGATGGCACAGGGTGCAACAAAAACCTTCAAAAATGTATATAAATTTGGTGAAAGTGAAACAACAATTGACCTGTTTCAGGATTTTGTTTCCAAATATTTTTCCTCTGAGAAAATGAATTTGTTCCATAATTTTGACTCGCACTGTATAGTTTCCGAAAAAAAAATGTTTTCCAAAAAAATTTGAAGAACATTTTTATTCAAAATTAACTGACTGTACGATTCCAACAAAACTTCTCAAGAAGTTGTGCGTCGTCATGCACCAACTAACAGCCAAATTTCTATCCAATCGCTTCAGTATTTCCTAAAATATCAGGAAATCAACCTTGAAATTTCAAATAGCTATTACTCCGATTACATCCCTCTGATTTTGCCCATAAACGAACTTAACCGGCGCATTTTGGAACGCAACCTACCCTGAGAGTTTCAAGTCGATTGAATCCCGGTAATCGTGCATACGAGCGGCATATTTGAAAATTACAGACATTTGGACAAAACGATAGCATGCTGTTCCCCAGAATATGCGCGCAAAAAACATTAGGTACCCTAAATTAATCAAAGCTATGAACAAATATTCTGCAACCCTATGGGTGGGTATACCTATATTCAGAATCGGATACACATATTTTGTATGTTGAAATATCATTTTCATGGTTCATCCGGCAAGCAGATGAAAGTGAAGATCTGACACCCAACTCGGGATCTCAGACTATTTAGAATCGAGAAAGAAAATTTAACCAATCTCTTTATGAGATTTGCAGCGTTTCATTTTTGAACTCATGCATAAGCCATCTATCGGTTACAATCAACGATCCAGGTGAAATTCTGTTAACATTGTCGTTCAATTCTACTGAATGTGTTACAACCACTTTCCGAGAAAAAATTGATGTCAGGAATGAAATAAACGTTGAAATGAACGAAAAGAACTACTTTTCACTATTAAGGCGAGGTGAGTTCTTGTTATTAAGGCTTAGAATAGTACCATATAGAGCCATATTTCTAGTCCACCATAATAACGTATATTCTTTCCTAATGTGAGATCCCATTCATGAAGGCGAATAATTGTGCTACTGAAATTATATACGTTGATGAATGATTATGTACATCTTGATGTCGAAATCATTGCCAGAGGTGGAACGTCATTCATGTGCTCTTCGAATCAAACAGTTAAAAAAATCTATAAAAAAGCACTGACGTGAGGATAGACCATTTCCTCAAGACTTTTTGCATGGACCTTCACGCCGTCAATTTTCGACCAAGAGCAGTAATTCTATTCGAACCCATCAGCATTGCTGGTACCTAATACTATAGAAAAACAGAATTTCGAAGCTTCCAAGTTTCCACGAATTCGACCTTCTTAATTAACCCCCAAACCTGATATAAAATATCGAGTCTCTAAGTCGTTTTTTCGGATGTGATTGTGGCCGAGGTCAGCCTAACTGCCAACCATAAAGTGGGAATCCATTTAGAGGCTTGACATTTGTTGAACCGGTTCAATTACGAAAGCCGAATTCGCGAATTGGTAAAATCATCTGATTCCGTATATATGTCCATTCGAAATTTCATTATTTCAGTGAAATACTCTGTAAACATCCACAATAGGACCGAGGAAATAACCAAGAAATTTGACAAATTTTCCCCAATATCTAAATATACAGGGAGCTTCAAGTAGTGACGTTAATAAATCTTTTTTTAGATTTCTGTATCCAAAAATACCCCGTGTATGTTATGCGATTTTTTGTAGTTTTCGAGTTATAATTTTGTTGTATTTTTTCGATTTATTATGCCAGCGAGGTTTCAAATAGTCTTTTTATGTAGAAAGTATTTTATAGAATTTTTTTCTGTGACATGATTTCCCTGAATGTTGTTTTAATAAAAAAAAATAACTCAGTTTCCTGAAATCACCCAAAGCTACTCAAAAAAGGCTTGTAAGTTAGAACTTCAGTTTCCTGTAGGATTCACTCAAACATTCAACATAAATTTAAGAATACAAAAAGGAGTTTTCATAGTTTCTGGGTGATTTTGAAAACTTCGGACAGTCTTAAAGTACCAAAATCATAAGAAGAAAATAGAACTTCAATGGCCTTTTTTTGCTGTAATCGGCTATCGAATGCGGAAAGGCTCAAAATTATTGAACCATGAGTAAAGTTATTTTTATACTTTTATCATTCTTATAGTAAATCAAACTAAAAATGTGATTTTAAAGTAATTTTAATTGAAATTCCTGTAAACTCGTAGCTCGTGTGATTTTCACAATAATGTTGGCCTCATCAATGACTAAAAACGTGATCATATTAAAACATTGGTAGTTATGAAATTACTTGCTTTCATTGCCGGTTCCATGTATACTGATATTGAGGAAATAACCTCAAAAACTTTAATGGCGATAACTCCGAAATCGTTTGGCCTTCTGAAATGCAACCTACCCTGAAAGTTAAAGTCGGTTCTCTGTTCTCATGTAATCGTGCTAACGGTCGATTGTTTCACATCAGATTCTCGTCCTCATTGTGTCCGACATAGTAATTTGAGAACATTTTCGAGAAAAAAAATTTAGAAGAGCACTGACGTGAGGTCAGTATCTTTTACGCGTTTGTTCAAATTCTAATTCAAACAATTAGATCAACACAAAATTTTGAACCTAGTTGCGTATTGGTAATCTAAACCTGATAACACAGTTTCAATCTGATTGCATTCGTACACCTTGATATACTGCAGAAATAAAGTTGAAATTTCAAAATAACAACGAAATTTGGCACAATTTTTTTCATAATATCTCCGAAAATTGAAATCGGATCGAATTGAGATTTGGAACATTGTTGTTAAATATTGACTCCAAGGTTTGTGCCGAATTACATTGAAATCTAATCAATATTTTCAGAGAAAAAAAAATTCATCAAAAACTTTAAGTATTTTCGATTAAATTTTTTTTAAATTTTCTAACGACTGGATTCACACGAAATTTTGCTCTAAGTTGCGCGTTGCTATTCAAAAACTGTCCACGAAGTTTCAAATTCATCTAGACAACACTTCATGAGATATCGAGGAATTAACCTAAAAATTTCAAATGGGCCTAACTCCGAAACTATCCAACCTGTTCCACCCATTAACGAACTTAACCGAGATATTTAGACTCCCAACCGAATCCGACAATTTCAAGTCGCTAAGTCTTTTGCTAAGTTACAGCTCATGCGGACGGCCGGATGTCCGGACGGACAGAATTGAATTTGACCACGGATTAACGATAATGAGCTATTCTCTAGAACAATTGCGTTGAGATAATAATTTTGTTCTCCGCCACTGTCGCTCGAAAAATGCGATCGCTCAGTCCATATAGGTTCAAATTTCCTAGATAAATCTTTATTTCCTAGAATGAATTGATTCTTGATGGAATATTAGCCAGTTAAGCTATTATGAATGACCATCTGTTTCAATTTCATAGGCGTTGAATGGTTTGAAGAATATAATTGGCACTTTTTCTATCATTTTTGTACTCTCAGTTCAAGCCACACTCTTCAATCTATCGAATTTAATTGATTTATTAGTATTGTACTGCCGAGAAACGCTCAGATGTCACTGCTCAAGTGTTCATTAATTGTAAAAAATATAAGACATTTGATGCGTAGGTTTGCAGTTGGGAAATTCTTGAACAACACAGAAAGAAGAGACTGATAGATTGTAAATTATTGTATGTTTCTTTGGAGAGGTTAACTAGTCATTGGGTCTCCATGGAAGAAATAACTGTCCTAAAGTATCTCGATTTGTGTCAATATCAGTGACATGAACCTCTAAAAACCTGTTATTTGTACAAATGCTTACTTTCGTCTTCAAATGGAAAGATTTGAATTCTTGAATAATTTGTTGAGTAAATACCACACATAATGGTGCTTGAATTCTAAATTGACTGTATGAAGATGAATTCTAGTTAAGAATTAAGTGGAATAATTCTCTGTATTTTTTTCAGGTTTATTACTGAAGTAAGCGTTATGAAGAATCTTACTTATTATAATTTGTAAGGCATTCAGTGTATACAAAAAAACGCTGCAAATTTTACACGAGGGTTTATTATTCACCCAGTTAAAAATAACCCAATACCATTGGTATCTTAAATAAAACTTATACACCGAAAAAGTAACGTTACTCGACAATAGTTCTTGTACGAAGAATTATTAAGGAACACCTCGCATCCGTCGATTTTTATTTCAAAACCAATTTATCTTGTGCTTTTTTGAATTTGATATTTCTCACCCCCACTACTTTATTTTTTCAAATGGAAATATATGGATTGTGATACATTAAATGAAAGGTAACTTCACTACCTATTCAGCGATGTGGCTTAAAGTAGGATTGGTTGTGCCGTTTTTTTATTGAAAAATTAGGAAATAATTTACAATTTGTGTTTGGAGAGTACTGTAATCAGACCATTATTCTTTCATTAATTATTACTATGGGAACTCCTTAAACCCATGTATTTGTTATTTAAATTGAATTAATAATTAACTTTTATTTTCGTTCACATAACTGAATTGGTCATCGAATGACCTTTGATGCGATATATCACATCCAATATTTTTCCAAAAAAAACTGTTGAGGTTTAAGGGTATAAACCCTCAACTTTAAAACTGCATGCATTTTTCATGCACTAGGAGGATAATTTTCAATATTTATTATTTCAAGAATTAGAACCTGACACCAATCACAAATTGCTAATTTTGTTATAAAAAAATTGCTCAACAAATTCTTTTTTCAGTCACACCCCTCAATATGCAATCGAATGTCCTTTCATTAGATATATCACAATCCATATATTACTATTCGAAAAAAATAGTATAGGGGTATGCAGCGTAAAGGGTGGGAGATTTCGAATTCAAAAAAGCATAGGGAGACCTGCTTTCGGAATTACAAATCCATGGGTTCGTGTATTTCCTTCATTATAATTAATAAAAGAATAATGGTCTGATTGCAGTACTCCAATCACAAATTGTAAATTATTTCCAAATTTTTTATTAGAAACGGCACAACAAATTCTTTTTTTAATCATATCAGTGAGTAGGTAATCAAATTACCTTTAATTTGATGTATCACAACTAATATATTCCCATTTGAAAAATAAAGCAGTGGTGTGCGCCTGCGTAAGGGGTGACAAATATCAAATTAAAAAAACACAGGATAAATTGCTTTTGAAATTCAAAATCGACGGGTGCCAGGATTTTCTTCAATAATTCTTCGTTCAAAAATTATTGACGAGTTACGTTACTTTTTTAGCACGCTGTATACTATTCATAACTCATGGGTTTTTCACCCCAAAATTTGCAGCGTTTTTCTTTATGACTCAGGAACCACTGGTCGGAAATCAACCGGGTGAAAATTTTTAGGTTTGGTTTTGCAACAGTAATCAACTTTCAGAGTTTTATGAAAATTCGGTGGTAAGTTTTCGAAAAATATTTTTTTTTACCTCCCACCCCCGATTTTGAGCTCTTAGGTTGCACCAATCCTGCCGAAAAGCTTGGAGGATCAATGCCTAGCGACACATGATTTTCCTACCAAGTTTCATAGATTTTGGTCCAGTAGTTTCAGGGAAAAGCCCCGGAGAACCGACGGCAAACGCTTACGCGCTTGTTCTGGGTTACAGTGCGTAATGGTTTTTCCCAAATGTAGGTTATTCTTGAATTTTGATCCAAAAATTTGTATTAAACAACCGGGTCTGATTGACCGATGAAGAATTCATGGTCAAATTTAATTCTGTCCGGACGGCCGTCTGTGTATGCTCTTACTTTCGAAGGAAAGGACCTGACAGCCATGAAACATTCAGGTTTTTCTGGATCCTTAACATCTCAGTACAAAATCGGTCGAATGGCTTTGGAATTATAGGTACCAATTCAAAAGTTTGAAGTTAGTTCCTCAATATCTCAAGAAGTACTACTCGATCAAATGAAAACTTCAAAATAAGTTGTAGAATACCGATGTCCAACTCAATGCAGAATTTCGTAAGGATCTAATCGTAAGAACATTTTTCGAAAAACTTTTTTAGAAAATGTTCAATTTTTTTTTCAATAGGAAACTATTCATCAGATTTCGATGGAATTTGGCACATAACTGGAATTCAATATTGAACAATTGTGTTCTTATATAAAATTTCTTTGTTATTCAAGATTTCGAGGGTTTTTCCTAATATCTGAAGAATTACAAGCCATCATTGTAAAACTTCGCAATTGGTTGAAGATTACTAACGCACAACTTTATGCAGAGTTTTGTGTGGATTTTATTGGTAAAAATGATCTCTGATGACAAATCCGATGTCTAAATCGATTCTGTCCGGCCCACTGGCAGAGTGAAATCAGTCAAATGGTTTTGGAGTTTTATTCATTTGAATTTTTTAAGTTATGATCTTAATATCTCAGTATCTACTTATGCAATCGAATTGAAATTTGGTAGGTAATTAGTTGTAGAATACCGAAGTACATCTGCCCGCTGAATTTTGTTGGGACCCTATAGTGATTGAATAAAAAATCAGAAATATTTCAGAAATTTCCCGAAAGTTTCTCAAGTTTTCATTGAAACTTTTTTCTTAAACCAAATTTCGATGAGACCTTGAAGTCCTAATTTTACAACAGTTATTAAATTTCAGTTTCATCAGATTTTCAATTTTCGCAGATAATAGAAAAAAATGTCAAATGTCGTTATTATTATTTCAATATTATTGGTATCGTTGATATTTCTGCAATTACCCATAAACTATTGATTCTATCATGATGAAACTTGGTAACTAGTTAGTGAATGCAGATGCACAATTTTGTACGAAATGTCGTGATGATCATTAGAAAAAATGAAGAAATAGATAAAGAATTTGAGCCACTGCACGTCGGTGCTTTTCCAGAATTTGCTTCTACCTGATTGTTACGGCCGGTATATTGAGGTTCCATTGTTTATAGCTTTTCCTCATTTCTTTCATGTTTATCCTAATGTACCAACAATATTAATTTTAGAACTGAAATGAGTCTAAATCCAGCATCACAGTCGTAAATTCCGCTTTTATGTATAATTTCGGACTAATGGCTGCTTTAGAACCTTCATGTTTCGGTAGGATCTTTGACGCTGAATAAGAAATGTAAATTCTAGAAATAGCTTGGAGGTGATTCTGAACTGCAATTATGTTTCGGTTGCTTCATGTATATCCGGAGGAATTGCTTACTGAGGTCATAATATTATGATAGTAACATAATGAAATATTCAAATTGACCGGGCATAATGAATATTATTTTAGATTTTAGCTCCCAAGAGCTGCTGAAAAAGAACTAATAATAAGTACTCAAATGAAAATTATCATTTATGTAGAGATGACTGAACCAGATGATCTTAAAACCAAGAAAAGCACTGACGTGAAGTCAGCAGCTTTTGCGCGATGGTTCAAATTCGTTGCCAATCTTTTCACATATTGACCCCGCCACTTTTTGAATGAAAATATCTACGGAATAATTGGGCTGATTTTACCCATTCACGAATTCAAACTTCGTAATTAAGTCCCGAACCTACTTCACAAATATCGAGTTTATAAGTCGTTTCCCTATGAAGTTATTGTGTTTACGATTGGCCGTTTCTAAAAAAACAGATAAGATTGAATTGAAATCTAGTTCTTCATCGGAATGTCACGTCGAAGGTTCATACAGAATTTCATGAGGATAATATGATAGAAGATAGCAGAATATTGAATATTTGAAAAAAAAAATTGAAACTATTTTTTCAAATTGTTCTAATGACACGATCATCACGAAATTTTCGACAAAGTTGTCCATCAGCATTTTCAAACTAGCTGCCAAGTTTCATCATGATTGATTTAATATTGTTTGAGTTATTCAGGAAAAAACAACGTCATCGAAAAAAAAACGAAATCACATATATTTTCCTAATATCTCCCTAAGTCATAGACATACCAAACTCAAATTTGGTGCACTGCTGTAAAATATAAAGCTCATGGTATGAGCAGAAGTTTTTTCGAATACAATGAATAATAGTTGATCTGAAAGTTCCAAGTTGCTAGCTTGCTCCGTTGATAGATCGTGTCGTCGGCCAGCCGGACAGAATAGGTTTTGACACCGGATTCGTCATCAATGAGTCAAACCTAGTCGTTTGAGACCATTTTCGAGAAAACATTGGACAATTACAGACAATTGGAGAAAAAGATAGCACGATGTTTCCCAGAAAATTCGTCTTATAGTCTCTTCCGGTACAGAAAAGTCAGATATAGACTCTGAAACTTAATAATCGTTTGCGTTGTTCTTTGGTAACATTCTATCAATACACTGCCTTCGATAAATACTTAAAATCTCAAAATTCTTTGGGGCCATTTCTGTAAATAATAGTCCTTATTTAATCTTTGAAAGTTAGAAAACCAGAAGGAACCCAGAAAAATAATGCAACATCGTTGCATAATATACTTTGATCGATATCATGAACATTGTTTCTCGCCTACAGGTCAAGAGAAAATTTCATTTCTTTTTACGCGCTTGTTCTGGGGAACAGCGCATTATCATTTCGTCACGATGTCTATAATTTTCGAATTTTAAGCCGAAAATGGTGTTAAACGATTGGGATGAACTCCCTGAAGAAGAATATTTGGTCAAATAAAATTCTGTCCGTTCATCCGTCCGTTTGTGTTCTAACTTCCGAAAGGAAGGACCTAGAGTCTTGAAATTTTCAGGTTAGGTTTTGATCCTGAATATCTCGGTTAAGTTCGTTGATGGGCCAAATCTGCCGAATGATTTTTGTGTTACAGCCATTTGAAATTTTGATTTTGTTACTCGAAAAATATTCATCTGATTGAAATGAAACTTGGTTGGAAGATGGACAGTGTCAATAAGAAGAACTGTTTGTGGAAAAATTTGAATTTTCGCGTCAGTGCTCTTCTTGTTTTTTTATGTGACGAGGGAAATAAAGAATGAAATTCTAAAAGGACACTGAAGTGAAGTCAGTCACTTTATTGAGCGCTTGTATAAGTTCGTTGCACGAGCAAATTATCATTCAGATATATTTAGTCGCTAACGCAATTTTATTTTTGATATTCTAATAATATTATCCTCACGAAATTTTGCATATACCTTTACGGCATGCTTTCCTAACCGATAAGGTAATAGGTTCCAATACGATCGAAAAAAAGTGTCCAAATCGTTTCTTTCGGAAATTTAAATGTTCTGGGTCGGCCTCTTTCAACAAATAGGTCAAATTTTTTTTTCCCTCGGTCTCGTGGTCATTTAATAACTAGAAAATACTGAACCAATCGTGATGGAACTTGGCAACTAGTTAAAAAATGCTGATGCTCAACGTTCTGTCGAATTTCTTGATGATTGTATCATTAGAACAATTTGCAAAATAAATAATTTTTTCTCACATATTCTCTCTGTGATTCTCTGACCATATTACCCTCACTAAATTCTGTATGAACCATCAAATTCTCATTTTTCAATCAAGTATTGGATTTCAATAGACGACTTCGGCCCAAGTTGCCAACCCACAATTTACTTAGCAAGTTTACTTTCACTGGGGAACGGGAATTTCAAGACAAATTTGACATGATAAGGTTCGCGTTATTTATAAATACCCGTAAAACATGCCTCGGCTCTTCAAACCAGATAATTCCTTCCAAATATAGGTTTTTGTTAAGATCGTCCCCGATTGGCTGAAATTTAAGTTGGGATTCCTGATTTCATGCAAACAGTGTCAATTTTCATAGGATACGTTCCGAAAATCAACTCTGTTGTTTCGGTTGCCGATTTTCCGCTCCGTAAATATGAAATATTCGGATGGTTCCTGGAACAAGCGCGTGAAAAAGGTTATTTACGGAATCTGGTTGATGAAAATGCGGTCGATTTACTGTCACCAGAACGATTTTCTATGGTAAATATCCATAGCATAGAACAATCTATGTTTACTTTAGGTTTGTTTTGGTTCCGAGTTCAGATATGTTCGGGGTGGTTCTAGGTATTTACCATAGAAAATCGTTCTGGTGACAGTAAATCGACCGCATTTTCATCAACCAGATTCCGTAAATAACCTTTTTCACGCGCTTGTTCCAGGAACCATCCGAATATTTCATATTAACGGAGCGGAAAATCGGCAACCGAAACAACAGAGTTGATTTTCGGAACGTATCCTATAAAAATTGACACTGTTTGCATGAAATCAGGAATCCCAACTTAAATTTCAGCCAATCGGGGACGATCTTAAGAAAAACCTATATTTGGAAGGAATTATCTGGTTTGAAGAGCCGAGGCATGTTTCACGGGTATTTATAAATAATGCGAACCTTATCATGTCGAATTTGTCCTGAAATTCCCGTTCCCCAGTGAAAGTAAACTTGCTAAGTAAATTGTGGGTTGGCAACTTGGGCCGAAGTCGTCTATTGACGACTTCGGCCCAAGTTGCCAACCAACAATTTTCTTCACAAATTTACTATCACTGGGGAATGGGAATTTCAGGACAAATTCGACATGATAAGGTTCGCCTTATTAAGAAATATCCGTAAAAGATGCCTCGGCTCCTCAAACAAGATAATTCCTTCCAGATATAGAGTTTTGTTAAGATCATCTATGATTGGCTGAAATTTAAGTTGGGATTCTCGATTTTATGTTAATAGTGTCAAATTTATATAGGATATGTTCCGCAAATCAACTTGGTTATTTCGGTTGCCGGTGTTCCATTCCGTAAATATGAAATATTTGGTTGGTTCCTGAAAAAAAGGTTAATTACGGAATATGATTGATGAAAAAACATTCTTTCTGTCACCAGAACGACAGTCAATGTTCTATGGTAACATATCCATATCATAGAACAATCTTTATTTACTTTATGATCCATATAACATAGAAGAGACAACAATCAACAATGAAAAAATTACTAGGTATGGTCTGTGGATCCATGATGTGAAAAACATGGTGGGCTCATCTGAAAAATGAGCTAGCAGCTAGCAGAAAATACAAGGAGTTATATATTCTGTGCTTTGAATTAACATGCAAATTCAAAGCACAGAATATACAACTGTTTGTATTTTAACCTTGCTGATGTCACTCATTTTTCAGATGAGCACACCATGTTTTTTACATCATGTGTGGATCATAAGGTGAATAAAGATTGTTCTATGCAATGGATATATTACCATAAAACATTGATTGTTGTTCTGGTGCATTGACCTAATATGTCTATGTTCTGGCGACAGAAAGATTGCTTTTTTATCAATCAAATTCCGTAATTAACTTTTTTCTCAGGAACCAACCGAATATTTCATATTTACAGACAGGAAAACCGGCAACCGAAATGACCAAGTTGATTTGCGGAACATATCCTTCATAAACTTGACACTATTAACATGAAATCAGGAATCCCAACTTAAATTTCAACCTAACAAAAACCTATATTCGATTATCTTGTTTGAGGAGCCGAGGCATCTTTTACGGATATTTATAAATAACGCGAACCTTATCATGTCGAATTTATCCCGGAATTCCCGTTCCCCAGTTATTATGTCATCCTGACATAATACATGTCACAAGTTTTTCACTTTATTCCCGATATTTTATTAGATTTCTAGTTCGAAATGAACAATTATGGATCTATGGGAGATGATTCCCCAATAAAGGGGCCTGTAGCGTTCTTCGTTTATCTGAGGATCTGAAAATCATCGCTTGGAGGACTGAACCTGGTCGAAAGACCATCTCGGTCATGAGCAAATGTAGGTAATATTATTTACTGCTTCCTTCTGGTTTTCTGTCCCTCTTTCTGTTTCAGATATTATGTCAAGATATTTTGTCGAAATGAATTCAAGATGACGAAAAAATTATTTTCAAATGAAAAAGATGCCATCCATCTTCTATAAACAAATTACTACACTTATGCGGGGAGACAGAATTTTTCCTGAGGTTTTTATCTGTGCTCTTGTATCATACGCAAATATGTATGGTACCCCGTTTACATTTCCTCTGCTAACACTGTGATATATCTTAGAATTGTAATGCTCGTTCTCAAAAGAATATATATATATATATAGTAAATTTCTGAAGAAAATTGTGGGTTGGCAACTTGGGCCGAAGTCGTCTATTGGATCTACTGCGTTTTTGATAATATTGGGATAATATCATTTTGAATGGGTTTATCTGCGCAATCATTAGGTGGATTTTATCCATTCACGAATTCAGCCGTAATGAAGCCTCAAACTCACTCTTCAAATATCGAGTTACTACGTTATTTCTTTCAGAAGTTATTGTGTTTACGATCAGGCGTTAGCGAACTGATTTTTCCCTGTTTGTTCGAACCTATCCAAAACTTGGTGGATATTACTCAATATAATGACTTTATTCTGAGAAGACTGATCTCCCCCTACACTATTCTATGATTTTCAATGGTTTTCTTTTTTTCTAGGAAACGTTGCTCTTCATCATGAAGAATCAGAACAAAAGAAAAGTGTCGACCTTATCTACAGATACCTCGAAGGGAAGATGAAAAAACAAGTTTTTGTTGTCATTGTGAGTGCCAACTAGGGTTTTAAAAGGCTTAAACGACGAAAGTATTGTGTATATTGGAGGTTCGAATTTGTCACCTCGTTACAATTCATAAATCAAGAGGCTGTGGTACAGGTGCAGGTATAGGGTATAACCGGTAACTGATTGTAAGTCAGTTGTCAATTGATATAGCTTCTATACTCTTTAAATGTTCCTTCAATATAATATTCAGGGTGAGTCTTTAAGTTGTATTAATTTTAGCCATAGATTCCTCTCATCAAATGAAACACTTTTTTCATTTATTATTTTTTTAGATTCAGCTCCAGCAAAAGGATACAGGCTGTTTAAATTTCCTAAAAAAATCAGTTTTTGTTTTGTAGCTTTGATATGGTAACTCCGAATGAGATGAACTTTGCTCTGAAGTTTTCTATAACTATTACAGATATTCTTCAGTAATCACGTTCATCCTTCGTCAAACAGTTTCCGAGTTATAGACTCGCCGATTCATAAAACTATAAGAAATTAGCATGAAGAATGCAGATACAGTTTGTCTCATGTCATTATAAGAATGTTCAATCATTTTAAAATACTTGATTATTCTTTATAATTTCTCCTAAAACGCACCGTTTTGTAGATATTCAACGTTGAATATTATAAAATCAGATAAAAACTCGAAAAATTACCTTATATTTATAGATCCGCCCCTGATCTAGTAGAGGAAGTAAATTAAGCTGGGTTCACGTTTATCCGGACCATAGCATACACATAAATATTTATCTATTTCGCATAGAACTAATTCAGGTATATGCTATTTCGTGATCATACCACAGACCGAACCATAACATTCATAGACATAGAATAACATTTTATAATAAGTCTAGAGAATATTTTTAGGTTAATTGATTGATTTCATATAATTCATTTATAAATATCGTGAAAAAGTATAATTATGGAGTTTTCAATATGAGAATGAGCGAGAATGAAATTTTGTATAACCCTATAGTGGAATGAAATGGGATATTGCATGAACATCAAGTTGAAGATCAGTGTTTCAAGTCCAGTGTAGTGAAACGTTTTCCTTGCGGTAATAACGCAAAAAGCACAAAATCATAAGAATTAAGTGAGAAAATGAGTTTTCTCAATCTTGTTCCTTTGAATTGCAAACCTTGGATTGGTTATTCTCCAGAAGAAATCACCGTAAGAGTTATCTATGGTGAACTTGCCAACAAAGCGCAGGAGTATATTAGCACATCGAGACATGCTTAAATGCTTATAACTTTTTACCTGAGCCGAATCTGGAAAAATGGCAAATGAAAAACGTGTTTTATTTGATGAGAGGAATCTATGTTTGAAATTAATGTACAACATAAAGACTCACCCTGTATAGATATACTGCCAACATAATCAGAACAAGTGATATCAATAGGTTTCAGTATTTTATGTTTATGTATATACAACTTCAAAAAAAAATTTTGTTTTTACCGGAGTTGGACCATATGGCGGACAATCTTTGTCACTACAGGTTGGCAATACCCATCAAGCTTTGTTCAGGCATATATTAAATATACATATATCCCTCAGAAGAGTCACATCTAAGGAAATCAGATATCTATACGATAGTCATTGTTTCTTCCGTAGCCTTCACTTACAACATTTATTTTCCGAGTCATCTTCAGCCTTCACAAAGAGTACGAACGATAAGCTTTCCAAAATACTGTTTCTAGCATGGAGGTAAAAGAAGGGGAGGGGGCATATCCTATATTTCCTTTCTACCAAAAGTGTCACACACTTTTGAGAACCTTCTGTGGATTTTCCCATGCCAATATGGCCGACAACTACAAGGTGTTTATTTGTATTCTGTGGTGTACAGCAAATGAGACAAAATGTTCAGTTCAAAGTCGGCCATATTGGTATGCGTAAATCCGCAGAAGGTTCTCAAAAGTGGGTGACACTCTTTTCCTACCCCCATGGTTTTTAGCATGGAGGTAGAAAAACCTCTTTCCCCTACTGCTGTAGGGAATTAAAACTCTATAAATCATTCAAAATCACAGAAAAAACTCAACTCATTAGAAAAATCACAACTTTTGCGCTCATGTCCTAGAGAAAAGAGAGCTATCGTTTCTCTCAAATGTTTGTAATTTTTACTTCTTTCCCGAAAACAGTCTCAAACGATTAGCTTGGATTTACTGGTGTTAAAATCTATTCTGTCGGGCCAACTGGCTGTAGATACTATAACGAGAGAACAGAGAAGCCCTTCGAACCAGGATGGGTTGAATTTTGAAATGCGACGGTTGAGTTTGATAAAAGGGCAAATTCGCCAAACAGGTTTGAAATTTTGAGGTTATTTTTAACTTAACTCACTTACTTACTCAACTTACAAGATCGGATACAAAACTTCAGTAGTTATTCGAAGAATACTCGCAAAATTTTGTTGGGATCATTCGAACATTAACAGGAATTTGGAATAGGCTGCAAGTTTACGCTAAAATAATAACAACTTCGCCGACGTTTCGAACACCATCCTCATTTTGTTAAATATTATAACGAGACAATAAAAGGACAGATGGTGTCCGAAACGTCGGTGAAGTTGTGAGAATTTGAGCGTAAATATACAGATTATTCCAAATTCCTGTTAATGTTTCGAATAATATCGAATATGAATGCAATCACTGAACATATTGTTGGGATCGTTCAATTAGGAAATCGAAACAATACAATTTTTCTCAAAAATTTTCGAAATTTTTCTAGAAATATTTTTTTTTCAGAAACAATTCAACAGACTCCAATGAAATTTTGTGCAGACCGAGAAGCCAATATTTCATAATATTGAAGCAAAAAATATCATTTCGATTTGATATCAAACGTCAGAGATATTACGAAGAAAATTTGGGAAATGTAGGTGGTTCTCTCCTGGGAATCATTTTTATTTCTGTAATATCCCAGAAAATGATTATCCGACCATAATGAAACTTGGTTACTTAATGAAAAATACTTATGAAAACTATTTGTGATTTCATTATGACCATGTCGTTAGGACAATTTGAAAAAAAAATCGAGAATTTTTTTCAAAAACATATTTTATGTTCTACGATCTTTTAATCCAATTAAAGTCTCGAAATTTTGCATGAACTACTTAGCTGTCCATCTTCAATCAAGAAGTTAATTTTGATTAGAACCAATCTGAGGTTTTGGAAATAGTGGGAAAACATTTTTTTGAATATCTGCACAATATACGGGTGGGTTCTAACCTTTCACTCAATGAAATTCAAAATTTGATATATCTTTTATGTTTCATTATATTTTTCCTAGAAATACAGTGGTTTTTGCAGAATAACAAAGAATAATCGCAAAAAATTAACTGGGTAAACAGTGTTTTGAAGCTACCACCACCTTGTTTATTTACTCGAACTTATGTCTGTACAGTATCAATAACTTCATTGACGTCATCATCAGCAAACATCTGAAAACATCGATTCTAAATGAGTAATCCGATAAGCCTGCCATTAATTGCATATTTTGATTCGTAAATTGTCGAATGAAAGCAACAGTGTACATGAACGACCTGGAAAAAAATCGTGAAATCGAGAATTTGTTAGTTCCGATTCACTTTTACTTCAAGTCGTATTACAACCATTATGTTCCTCCAACTGGATCAGATTTGAATTTTGGAAATATTTGTCAGATGAAATTGCGAATGAATATATATCTACGAAATCAGGTGGATTCAACAAATGCGTGAATTCGAATAAATTACGATGGTTGAATTCATGAAAGTGTAAAATGATCTTCAACCATTAAAATTTTCACCGCCGCAAAATCTGCAGAAAATTTTCAAGGTATTCGTCTGTGTGTATGAATCTCAATGTCGTACTTTCATGACTGTCAAGTTTGAAATAGATTGGACCGCTACTTTTCGAGTACTGAGTATTGAAAAAACAAAATTTCTAAATATTCAAATCCAAAGTGAGGGTCCTCTATAATAATAAATGAGTAGGAATCTTGTGGAATCTCATAGGATTGAAAAAAAGGAATGTCATGAAGCATGGAATAATCCGAAGAAGAATTGTTTTGGTATATTTCACATTGAATGTTAAAAATTTGATTAAATTTTGTATTAGTGTTGTTGTGAATCCAGCGCTTGAAAATACCTTTAATCAACAAATGAATACTTCATCTGTATATAGGTGTATATCTTACAAGATCTTCTGAGAAATCTTTTTGTGCGTTTGTTCTAGAAGCTTGGCAATATCATTTGTCCATTTTCAGAATCTTTAAATTCTTTTGCTGGACAAATTCAATTCTACAGGGTCTTTCACGAGGAACCTCACCCATATTTATACGGGAAACTACTGAACGTATTTTCATGAAATTCAGCACTTATAAGTATTTCACGATGCTGATGAAATCTAAAATATTTTCAAGGCATGAGCACCTCCGGTTTTTCCGGAAATGACGTCAACTTCCGTTTTTCAAATTAGAACCCCATTTTTTTATTGCAGAAATAGATTCCTTAGAAAATTTCAATTTATTTTGATGTAACATTTTTCAGTTTTGGTTGGAAAATTCTCTCTGAGCGAAAAAATTCGAAAAAAAAATCGAAAATAGAGCTCCGCTGAAACAAGAATAACTTCGAGGTTTTTGGATGGAAAATTTTCATTTTTGGGATTTTTCAAGATGTAAGATTGATGTATCCACTTTAGAAATCGAAATCGCGATTCATGATACAGGGGGTGAAAAAATCGCTTTCAAAGTTAGGGATGACAAAATCGTGAAAAATCAATTTTTTCAAATTAGAACCCCATTTTTTTATGGCAGATATTGAATCTACGTTAAAAAATAATGTGAGTGTATGCATCACACCCTTGCCCTAAAGTGGATATTTTCTGAGTTATTCACAAAAAACTGTTTTTCGTCTTGAATTTTTTCTATTTCTTTTCCCTTCACGCCAAAAAGATGACATTTTCAGGAACTGTTACTTAAACCATGTTTTAGATTTTACTACCCTAATATGCAAGAGAAAAAAGTTACAGGTTGTTCCTAAATAGATGGCGAATTTGGATTCGAATTTGTATCGGAAACCTCTTTATTTCAACTAATCGGCCATCGGTTTTCTCTCCAGTGATAAATAAATAATTCCTTATGAACCATATGCAAAAACTTACCATGTTTTACATTATTTTTTTTTAATGATAGATATCATTAATTACATCTGCCAAATTCCTCTTTATTCAGTAGCATTTTGTGTTTACTATTAATTTGGTGATAATTCGTATTAAGTTATAAAATCGATCACTATGCCTAATTTTACCAATGAAGATTATTTAAATCTCATTCTACTTCATGGAGAATGTAATAAAGTTGTAGATAGAACGATTCGGCTGTTCATTGAGAGGTTTCCTGACCGACCCAGACCAACGAGAGATACCATTAACAGAACCATGACGAACTTGAGAAATGTCGGATCTTTCGTTAAGAAAACTACACACAGAGAAAAAAGTGTAGTAGAAGATGAGAACAACGAAATTACAGTTCTTGCATATTTTCGTGTGAATCCTCAAAATTCTCTCAAAGATGCCGAGATTGATCTGGGATTATCTCAATCGAGTGTTTGGAGAATATTAAAAAAACATAAAATGCACCCATATAAATTCAATAGGGTACAGCATTTGAAGGAAACTGATTTCGTCAGGAGAACAGAGTTTTGCGAAGCTATGATGATTCGATTTCAAGAGAATGAAAACTTTTTGGACTGTATAATTTGGACAGATGAATCTAAATTCACAAAGAATGGTTCTTTCAATAGGCATAACAGTCATTATTGGGATGAAGAGAACAACCACCACTTCAGACAATGGAACTTTCAAGAGACCTGGAGTTTCAATGTTTTTTGCGCCATCAAAAATAATGCAATTCTCGATGTTCACATTTATGATGGGACTTTAACTGGTAAGATAGAACACTACACATGTTTGCATTATTTAAAGAATGTTCTCCCTTAGGAGGTAGATATTCTGACATATTGACTCAAATAATTGAGCCGCTAGTACAGAACCATAATGACTTATGGTATCAACAAGATGGCGCGCCTCCACACAATTCACTCAATGTGTCAAATATCCTCTACAGGCTATTTGAAGATCGATGGTTGGCGAACAATGGTCCACATCTTTGGCCACCACGTTCTCCCGATTTAACTCCTTTAGACTATTATGTTTGGGGTAGGATAAAAAATATTGTCTACTCAACTCCCCTGACTGATAAAGAGGACTGCATAGAACGAGTCAGAAATGCGTTCAGGTTTGTTTAGATTTTTAGATTCATGGTTTTGAAACTCAATTTGGTTTTTAAACACTTTTGCAGATCTTTTCCTCCCGATGAAATAAGAAGAGCAACGCACGAAGCATTCCTGAGACGTATAAATAAATGTCTAGAAATTAACGGTCAAAACTTTGAGCATCTTCTCTAGTTATAACTGCGAGAGTTTGCCATGGTTCTCCTAATAGTAACTTGAAGTCGGTTTCAAGAAGGGGTGAAAAATCTACAGCATGGTTCAAATAACAGTTCCTGAAAATTTCATCTTTTTGGCGTGAAGGGAAAAGAAATAGCTGAAAATTCAAGACGAAAAACAGTTTTTTATGAATAACTCAGAAAATATCCATTTTAGGGCAAGGGTGTGATGCATATACTCACTCACATTATTTTGTAACGTAGATTCAATATCTGCCATAAAAAAATGGGGTTCTAATTTGAAAAAATTGATTTTTCACGATTTTGTCATCCCTAACTTTGAAAGCGATTTTTTCACCCCCTGTATCATGAATCGCGATTTCGATTAAAGTGGATACATCAATCTTACATCTTGAAAAATCCCAAAAATGAAAATTTTCCATCCAAAAACCTCGAAGTTATTCTTGTTTCAGCGGAGCTCTATTTTCGATTTTTTTTTCGAATTTTCCCGCTCAGAGAGAATTTTCCAACCAAAACTGAAAAATGTTACATCAAAATAAATTGAAATTTTCTAAGGAATCTATTTCTGCAATAAAAAAATGGTGTTCTAATTTGAAAAACGGAAGTTGACGTCATTTCCGGAAAAACCGGAGGTGCTCATGCCTTGAAAATATTTTAGATTTCATCAGCATCGTGAAATACTTATAAGTGCTGAATTTCATGAAAATACGTTCAGTAGTTTCCCGTATAAATATGGGTGAGGTTCCTCGTAAAAGACCCTGTATACCTATATACGTCAGTTTGGCAGGTCCACCGAAAGAGCAATTACTCCTGAAGAAAACCTAGAAAAGCATTGACGTGAAGTCAGCAGCTTTTGCGCGCATTTTCACTTTTGGTGATATCCTTCGAACATGCGCGCAAAAGCTGCTGACTTCACGTCAGTGCTTTTCTAGGTTTTTTGCGATAAAGTACTGGATTTCAATTCGGTTTAATCTGTATTTTTGGAAATATTAGATCGAATTTAAATCCAATACATACTTCATCGAAAAATGCCAACGAAATTTCGAATACAGCTGTCAAGCAGCATTTTCGAACTAGCTGCCATGTTTTATCATAATTGAATAAGTATTTTTTGAGTTATTCCGAAAAAAACAACGATACCCAGGAAGGAACGACGAAATTTGACATATTTTTTTTGATATCTCCAAAAGTTATTATCGGATCAAACTGAAATTTGATACACTACTGCGAAATATGAAGTTCAAGGTCTTAGTGAAACTTTTTTCCGAATATGATGGACAGTTTCCGAAAAAAAATATGTTTTCGAAAAAACTTTTGAATTTTTTTTTATTTACTGACAATACGATTTCGACAGAATTCAGCTAAAAGTTGCTCGTTGTTTTACTCAAACTAACTGCTAAGTTTCAATCTAATTGTTTCAGTAGTTTCCCAGTTATCACGGAAATAAGCACAAAATTTCAGAGGGCTTTAACACCGAAACCTCTTCGCCGTTATCGTGCATACGGACGGCCGGGCAGAACCGATTTTGACACCGGATTCATCATCAGTGACTTGAACCTAGTCGTTTGAGATCATTTTCGGCTCAAAATTCGAAAATTACAGACATTAGAACAAAACGATAGCTTGTTCCCCTAGAACATGAGCGCAAAAATACCTTATGACGTGAGATCATAAGAATAGGTTTGAGGTTCACAACTTCCAGTTGAGTTCGTTAATGGGCCAAAAACGCCCAATAGTTTCGGAGTTATAGAACCTGATTTTTTTCTGAGTAATTCAATGAAGACTTATCTGGAAGCTCAAAAATCAGATATGAAATATATAGATACAAAGGTTTTTACGAAATATTTGTGAAGATAGTATCACTAATTTGAGGATGAAATAATTCTGTTATTACCTCAGAAACAATCGGCCAGATTTCGAAGAAATTCTCCAAGAAGTATTAATTTTTCCATATCAAACCAATCGAATATGTTTTTTCGGAAATATATAAAGAAGAATTTCAACTGGTATATCTACATAGATTAGGTGATTCTATTCATCCACTTATTCCACCTCTAATGAGCTTTCGAACTCTTCTACACATGTTGAGTTTCTTATTTGTGTACTGCAGAAGTTAAAGCTTTTATGGAAATGAAAAGGAAATCTGGAAAAGCACAAACATGAGGTCAGGAGCTTGTACACACTCGTTATGATACATTGCCAGAGCGGGCTTCTTTTCACGTATTAACCCCGCCAAAAGTACCGCTTCAATCATGATGAAACTTGATAACTATTTGGAATGGTAATGTCTACGAACCATTAGGTGGATTTCGCCCATTCACGAATTCGATCTGTCTCATTTAGGTTCAAACCTACTGTACAAATATCGAGTCTCAAGTCGTTTCTTTCGGAAGTTTTCTCGTATTGCAGGATGCAGCTCTATGGTTTATGCAGAATTTCGTGAGAAATACATGATTGGCAGAGAGCAAAATGTGTGAAAACTAATTCTTCTATCAATTGTTTTAATCGAACGCAACTGCATTTGCCAAATACCTGGGAAATAGGCACGCAATTCGACATATTTTGTTTTCAAACTGGAATATAAAACACTCGTGTAAATATAGAAGCCTTAATGTCTGTGTCAAACTTGATTGCAAGCTGATGAGTAGTTTTCGATGAAACCACTTTTTTCAGCGAATAACTGGAAAACATTTTTTTGAATTTTCTATTTGTACGATCATCATTCTGCATAAAATTATGTGCAATTATTCTTTAACCTTAACAATGGAGTTCACTTTTGAAAGCGGAAGATCTTCTTGAGATATTGGTCAACTAATCTCAAAATTTCAAACGTGCATAACTTCGAAACCTATGTCTGCTTCTGCCTATTAAACTTAAATCAGCCTGGAATTTTCAGGTTGATTCCTTCAAAAGTTGGAACACATACGGACAGCCAGACAGAATTGAATTTGACCGCGAATTCTTCTTCAGGGTAGTATTTTCCGCTCAAACTCAAAACGAATAATTACCGTCATTCAGACGAAGAAATATCGCGCTATTTTCCTGAACCAGCTCATTCGAAAGAATTCCTGATATGTGTATGATTACCTAATAAATTTCAGGTCGATATTTTACGTCTTGTTACGAAAAGGTGGGAAATGACTAAAATCAACCCAATGGTTCCGGAGATATACCTACTCATTCGAAATTTTTCAAATATTCTCCAAAATACAGATTCGATGTTGTTGAAATTCGGCACTCGGGTGCAAAGCAATGGCTAGGGGGTTACTGAAAAATGCCCTAAGGATTATACGAGAAGCTCAAACTTCGTTTTCATCTGAGGGCAAACAATGAACAATATGGGATGGATACTTGATGAACTACTGCTCGGTATAAAATATTAAATTCCCAAAAGGAACAACTCAGATACTTCAGAAATTATCAGTGTGTTAACAGACATCTCAACAAGCACGCAAAATCCCTGATTTTACCACATTGCTTTCCTCAATTTTTTTGTGGGATATAAATATCAGCAGGACATTTAACAACTTCAAGAGAAATTAACGTATGTGATGTATGCAGCCTTCATCGGAATGAACTCATCTTATTCTCACGACTGTACGCATGTCTTATGGTTTATTTCAAGCACATCGTTTATTTTCGATTCCAACAGCGAAAGACAGATTACGTCACGGGAAACTAATATACATATGGACAATTAAATGAATATATTTTTGGAGTGCACCAGAGAAAGATTTAGGGGACTGCAGCTCGGTATATTGACTGTTGAAAGAAGTACAAGTGTTTATTTTTCATGAAATACATACTTAGTGGTAATAACTCTACAAAAATAGAAAGCAAAGCATTATTGATGTGGAGTCATGAGACTTTGCACACTTGTCCAAATTCATGCTGGAACGGTTTTTCATTGATGTATCGACAGTGCTTAGAGATTCTGCGATTTTCTGATCGTGTGATACCCGAATTTTTCATAAACCTTCAAACCCTAGGGATTAGTAGCTCATTTTTTGGGGAGGTATAATGTTTGACGGCTGTACTCTTCATTGAGCAATGCACTGACCTAATAATTCACGATAAATTACTGGATTTCAATTCGGTCTAACCTAATTTTGGAAATATTGGAAAAATAAAATTTTGATTAGGTATATCTGCGGAATCAGTCGGTGGATTTTACCCATTCACGAATTCGGCCTTCGCAATTAAGGTCCAAACCTTCTCTACAAATATCGAGTTTGCACAATGTAATCCTTTAGCATCTTTGAACTAACTGCAAAATTTCATCACGATTGAATCAGTGTTTCTTGAGTTATACCGAAAATAACAACGATATCGATAAGAAAACCACGAAATTCTACATATTTTTTTCCAATATCTTCAAAACTAATAGCCGTATCGAACTGAAACTTGGTGCACCGCTGTGAAATATGAAGCTCAAGGTTTAACTGGAATTGTTTCCGAATATGAACGATGGTTTCAGAAGAAAAAGTTTTCCTCGGAAAAAATTTTGAAAAAATTTTTTTTTCAGACTGAGTGACCATGAGATTTCAACGAAATGTTGCTCAAAGTTGCGCGTTGTTATGTTCCAACCTACTACGAAGTTTCAATCCAATCGCTCCAGTAGTTTCTGAACTATGAGGGAAATAACCTCAAAATTTCGAATTGCTATAACTCTAAAACTATTAGGCCGATTTAGCCCATTTGCGAACTTAACCGCGGTATTCGAATGCACGAACTGCCCTACAAGTTTCAAGTCGCTAACTGGCTCAGTTCGACAGTTATCGTGTCCACGGCCGGCCGGCCGGACAGAATCGATTTTGACAACGGATTCGTCATCAGTCAGTCAAACCTAGTCGTTTGAGACCATTTTCTGCTCAATCATTGAAAATTACAGACATTTGGACAAAACGATAGCACGCTGTTTCCCTAAAACATACGCGTAAAAAGCAGATTACAATTCTACAAAGCATTTCCTGATACTTTGTATCTACTTCTTCAAAACTACCTTCGGCATTTTTAGGTTCCAAGCGTGATTATTATGTATTTCTAGTTTATGATTATGTTGAGATTGAGAGTAGAAATTGGCATTGGCATTTGGCAACGTCTCTGAGAATTATTTTGACATTATTATTATTATTTCCCGAGTGCCAACCTGCGTCAGTTTTAATTAGAAGAACTAGATTGACCTAAATCATAGGCAACCGGGATAGTTTATAAAAGTGAATGGAGTATAAACACGCAGTTATAATCGACCTTTAGTCGGGGTCAATACATGCAGGGGTGGACGCTCAGGCTACATGCAACAGATCTACTAGGTCTCTTGCATGTATCTTTTTCATTATTCGAATGACTTATCTTATCCATGAGAATACTAAAAATTGAATCACCGTCAAAAATGTAAATTTTCATCAATAAATCGATTTTTCAAATTTAGTTCCTTATATTGGCTGCAAGTTACTGATGGTTAGTGCTTAGGCTGACAAATTTCTGGTGTAACTTGTAATATCCTCATTCTCTCTTTACTCGTGTAACTTCCACTATATCAATCCAATAGGCTTTATCGATCGTAGAATCGTGCTGTAACTTGTGACGTAAAAGGAGATCTGCCGAGTTTCACCCAATTCGAATTTGCTTCTCGATTTACCATTTTTAATATAGAAATATTTTGAATTCGTGAACTGTTAATTCAGATCATAATGATCTTGTACCGAAATGGATTGAAAAAACATACGCACAGAACGCTTCTGAATCACTCCAGTACCCTTCTAAATTATTATTATAATCGAGTGTTAGGTCACTACTTGAATAGTTCTACTGAGTACAATATTTCATTTCAACTTATCAAGCTTATCAAACTGAATAATTTTTTTCAGAGAACACAGAGTATTTTAAAGCAAATGTTTGAATAAGCAGAAAATTCGATGAAAGGCAACAAGCTAATATTTTATCTCATCTTCATATTGTCAGTAGATTAACCTTTGAAATTCGCGTTGTAGATAACCTTTCCAAACAACAGTGGTGTACCACATATTCGTTGCTCCAATCTGAAACCAGTTGCGGCTGGGTGGAAAATTAGCTTATCTACAGGGTGTTTCTCCATATACTGGTCAAACATATATAGCCGTATAAATAACATTAGGAAAGTCATTTCTGCCTTATGACATATACCTACCCCGTTTTTGAAGCATAAGCGAGGGACATGGTGTTTAATGTCAACTTTGACCCATATTCTGATGATAGGTGATTTATACATGACCTTTGAAATAACGGTTTTGGTCACATCTTAGTATTTTTTGTGGTTAATTCAAATGTTGTGTAGAATTCTGGAAAAAATATTTCAAAATGGCGGAAAACCTACAAAGTTGGATTTTTTGTTTTCGACTGCCAAATTGGATAGCATTATTCCAATGTACTCAATTTTCTAAGATTGTCCGTGAAAAAATTTTTCCAAAATTCAAACTCAACTTTTTTTACATGTCTAAAGTGAAAAAGAAATTTCACCCAAAATTGTTGAAATCTCTCGAGGTATATCTCACCTTCATTATGAACACCTTCATTATGAACAGAGTGAAAAAATATCCATTGGTTTTCATTTCATAGCCTTCCGAAGACTCCGTCCGGAGTATTTAAATAATTTTTATTTAAGAAACTGGATGCCAAAATTATGCTAATACGCCTCCAGAGTAACCTGGATTGAAATATGAATTTATCAAGAAAAAAAAAATTTTTCTGAAAAACTTTGGTGGGAATCGAACTCCTGCCGCATTCGGAAAATACGGTCAAATTCGATGAACTACCGTTGCTTGGCAACGGACGTCATTATAATCAGAATAAATATAATTCATACGCGACCCTATTGTCCGTAAGTGGAGGGTGTTCGAATCCTATCGAAGTTTTTTTTCAGATGAATTAATATTTCTATCCATGTCATTCTGGGGGATCATTAGCACAATTTTGGCCTCCGTTGGGCCACCAGTCTCTTTAATAAAAATTATTTGAGTACTCCGAGCGGAATCTTTCGAAGGCTATAAAATGAAAACGAATGGATATTTTTCATTCTGTTTTGGCACCAGTGTTCAGAATGAAGGTAAGTTCATCCTCGAAAGATTTCAACAATTTTGGGTGAATTTTTTTTCACTGTAGACCTGTAACAAAAAAGTTGAGCTTGAATTTTGGAAAATTTTTCCACAGAAAATCTTAGAAAGTTGAGTACATTGAAATAATGCTATCCAATTTGGTAATCGAAAACAAAAAATTCCAACTTCGTAGGTTTTCCGCCATTTTGAAATATTTTTTCCAGAAAAAAACAAAAAAAACTACGATGTGACCAAAAACCGTTATTTCAAAGGTCACGCATAACTCACCATAGTTATCAGAATATTGCTCAAAGTTGACATTGAACAACCTGTATCTCGCTTATGCTTCGAAAACGGGGTATATGTCATGAGGCAAAAATAACTTTCCCAATGTCATCTATACGGCTATATATGTTTGACCAGTTTATGGTGAAACACCCTGTATAAGAAGGGGCATTACTGCTTCATTTAATGAATACATTAAAATACTTGTTCAGGGTAGGTACTTATTGAATATTGAATTCAGAAATACATATCCTCTGGATAGACATTAGTATTTAACTTCTATTGAAATAAACCAGTGTTACGCTACTGATTATACATAAATATTCAGTTGATAAATAAAATTGTACCAAGCATAAAATTAATGTCATCTTGTGAGATAAAATTTGATAATATATATAGCGGGAACCACATTCACCTTGATTGAGTGATTGCAGCCATCAACAGATAACCAAACATACATTTTTTTTAACCGTTAGTTTATTAATAGAGCAGAATATGATAACTGAATAGGGTAGACGAAATGAGTAAACATATATACAAAATATCAGCATTCAAATTCAATTTTTATGTCGGTCCAGCCATCCGTCCGTATGTGTTCTAACTTTAAATAGAAAAGATCCAACATCTTGAGATATTATGATAAGGTTTAGGGCCCTAATATTACTTAATGTGTAATGTCGGCTTAACTGTTTCAAAATACGCTCATTTGAAATTTTAGGTTAGTACTTCAATACTCAATACTGATGTGATCAAATTTAAACTTCGAAATAAGCTTAACTTCAAGCGAAACTTTATGCAGAATTTTGAAGGTATCCGTTCATAAATGAAAAAAAATTCGAAAATTGTCCTGTCCAAAAAACCCAGTTTTTCTCAGACCATCTATCAGATAACAATAATAATCAGATAACTCTGCACATATCTTAAATATATAACAATAGTGTTTCAAATTTCGATTTGATCCGATGCTCATTCTTGGAGATATCGAAAAAAAAAATTGAGATTTCGCCATTGATCAGAAATTATTTCCTTAACTTCTCAAGAAATACTGAAGCGATCGAATCGAAACTGTGTGGGTAGTTTTAGAATACTGACTTGCAAGAAAATGCAAAATTTCTTAAGTATGGTATCGGTGAAAAATTTCAAAAGAATCGTTTCCGAAAATTTCTCAAATTCTTCTTTAAAAGCAAAGAATTTTTGTCGAATTCCGAAACTATTTGAAATTCGAGAATATTTCCTTAATATTTTCACAAGAACTTACGCTATCGTGACTACACTTCAATGTTAGTTATATATCATCCACACTTTCGTGAAGGTAGATAATTTTGAAGAAGTTGTTTTCGAAAATTTATCAGATTTTGTTGAAGGATTGTTTTTTCGAAAACTATTCATAAGCCTGCAATGAAGTTGGGAACAAACCTTGTGGTCACTATTTCACAAAAGAGTTTTAAATTTCAGTTTGATCGAATATTTATCTTTGGAGAATTCGGAAAAAAAAATTGGCAACTTTCGTGCTTATTTCCTTGGTAGCCTAGTTTTCACCGGAATAACTCAAAAATGCTTTCAAAAATATAGATCAGATAGAGTTAAAATCTAGAAGATTTAAGCTTCATGCAGAATTTCTAAGTGGGGCCGGATGAGAAGAAGATCGCCAAATCTTTCCATCAGGAATTGAAATGCTCTGTTTAGGGCCAATATATGTGAATAAGTGACCGCTTTGGCAACGAATCAGAACAAACGCGTAAAAGCTCCTGACCTCTCGTCAGAGCTTTTCTAGTTTTTTTTTTAATTATTCAAAACGAACCGATTTCCATTAATGTGTTTATTGAAATGCAGTAGATTTAACCATCGGTCATATTTCTTGTATTTACCGGCGCCTATTGAACAAAATTCCATAAAACGATATAGATAAATGTACGCAAGCATTTCCAAAATTACAAATTCGATAGAGTTAAAATCTAGTTGTTTTTTGTAAAATAACAGCTTGAAAAAAATTTCTTGAGTATCATATGATCAGAAGATAACCAAGTTATTTGATCCCAAAGTCAATTAAAGTTGAGAGGCATCAGTACTTGGATGAGTGACTTGTTGGCATACGAATTTGAACAAGCGCACACAAGCTCTTGTGAATATATCTCGATTTTTTCTGTTTTGTTGATCTTCCGATTCCAGCTGGATAAAATGTGATTTTCCGAATATATTACAAATGAAAAAAGGCTCGTGTTCAAGACCAAGCGAACCAACAGAATTAAGTTTGATCAAAAACTCTTCATCAGTAAATGTGCAATCATTTGAAATAATTTACGACTCAAAGTCAATAGAACTCATTCAAAATGATAGCTATGAAAAGAACGAGAAAATATAGTGAGTGTTGAATTTACAGGTAAGAACAATTAAAAAATACAGGTTTCTTTGTATTACCTTTACATAATATTTTTCGATATTGATTTGATATCTTACGATATACTTTTATGTCTTCGACGTACTACGTCTTCAATGACAAAATTATTATATCAACTTGCATATAATGCTCAAAGTAAAAAACTTGAGAAAAGGGTAAAAAAATGAAATACAACCTAAAAACAATACTAGACACAGGTTTTAGGTTGTATTTCATTTTTTTACCCTTTTCTCAAGTTTTTTACTTTGAGCATTATATGCAAGTTGATATAATAATGAAATACAACCTAAAAACAATACTAGACACAGGTTTTAGGTTGTATTTCATTTTTTTACCCTTTTCTCAAGTTTTTTACTTTGATCATTATATGCCAGTTGATATAATAATTTTGTCATTGAAGATGTAGTACGTCGAAGACATAAAAGTATATCGTAAGATATCAAATCAATAGAACTGTTTTTTTTTCACTGATTTAAAATATGTGTTTTCCTATTATTTTTCGTGAAAAGATGACTGCCTTAATATCATGAACAATGAAATTTTGGAAGAGTCTCACCTGTAATAAATTCAAAAAGGTCTACTTGTTAAAGGCTATTGATACAACAATTAAAAAATATGGGTTTCTCTGTATTACCTTTACATAATATCTTTCGATATTGATTTGATATAATAATTTTGTCATTGAAGACGTAGTATGTCGAAGACATAAAAGTATATCGTAATATATCAAATCAATATCGAAAGATATCATGTAAAGGTAATACAGAGAAACCTATATTTTTTAATTGTTGTATCAATAGCCTTTAACAAGTAGACCTGTTTGAATTTATTACAGGTGAGACTCTTCCAAAATTTCATTGTTCATGATATTAAGGCAGTCATCTTTTCACGAAAAATAATAGTTTCCTATTTATTCCCATATTTTAAATCAGTGAAAAAAAAACAGTTTGGAACGAAAATATTATCGAGTATCGCCTTCTATCCACGCAATATTTCGGTAGTAATCAATCGTTTCCATGTGCTCAAAGTTCAAGAACGAAACAAATTGTTATTACATTGGGTTTTTCCTCTTCGCCCATAACGGAAGAAATTACACACAAAAATTTAAACTGAGCTGATTTCACGATAAGTGTTCCTCGTACACCTGTTAATTAACACGTCTGACTATGATATTATAAAACGATTTCAAGTAAAGTGAGCGATTTGCGCTTTCATGTGTTGAAATGAAAATAGAACTTTCATCGTAAGATTAAATAAAGCATATACCCCCCACAATATTCTGATTTTTTCATATACCTATACAACCTTTACTGTTTTTTGTCAAAAACGCAGACCTAATATACTCAACGTAAGTCAATAAATTATTCACCAATATAGTGGAAATAAAGATGATCCTTCCAGTCAATTTGAATCTATTAAAAGTTTTGAAGATTCTGAATTTTCTCGTTTCATTTTAATATTGGTATTACTGCTTTCTGGTAATTGAAATTTCTGTTGAAAATTTACCACTAATATTCATTTACACTGGCCTGAAACTTCCGCATCTTCCTCATTTATGAATATAACTTTGAATCTCATCAGAAAATACCCCACTCTTTCAAAATTGAACTTTCAAAGTATACAAAATTGAATAATCGATAGGAGACAGTTGAAAAATAGTGAGGTTTATTAACACATTGATTCTGCAAACCTCCGTTGCTAAACAGTTCATTTTTTAGGTACAAATTATATTGATTTTGGTTTTTAATGTTTACTTCATGATGAAGTAGATACAGGTCAACAATAATAATGATATATCATTTGAAGATATAAAAGTCAATTAGGAATAAAATTGTATTATTTGATTTTATGTTCGCTCCCTTTCTGGAATAATTCCATGATTTTATGGTTCGCTTTTCTCCAATGGCAATGCTTCACTGTGTTTCGAATTCCAGAAAAGCACCGATGTGAAGGCAGCAGTTTATTCCCGCATGTTCAAATTAGTTGCCAAAACACGTTTTGACACCTCCTAAAGCAGCTTTTGCTTCCTGTTGCAAAAAATAGATTTTTTTTTAAATTGCTTTCATAAATGTGCATCACAGCATTTGCCAATTCTAGTTACCGAGTTTCACGATGACCGAATCAGTATTGTTTACATATATCCCCAAAACTTAAAATCGGATAAGATTGGAATTAGTACACTGTTGTTCAATATTGAATTCAAGGCCCTGCCAGTTTCATTGATATACAATCCATATATGGCGTTCGAAAAAAATTTTTCTCCAAAATTCGAGAAATTTCCATTTTTTATTCAAATTTATTCACCATATGATATCCACTTAATTTCGGTTCAGTATTCTTCGAATGAATACCAAGTTTGAATCCGATCCCATACTTAGTTGCTGAGAAATTGAGAAAAAAATTCAAATGAGTATTACTCCGAAAATGGTTTTTTATTTTATCTCGCTCAAAAAAAAACTGTTCCACGAAAGTCGGTGAAAACTGAGCTTTTTGTGCTTCGAATACAGTGTATTCGGCTTAAAATTTATATATGTTCCCCTAATTTTGACTTAATATCAAAAAAGCACCCTAATTTTCTATCAAAAAGTCTCACATCAAAATATCTTTTTCAAACCGGTTGGTGTGCTTTTCGTTCGTTGAAATCTATACTTTTTGATGGTGTTGAAGAACATATACATTACTTTCGTAAGTTTTCCTAAAAATATCATTATGAAGGCCCATAACTTCCTAGCCTCTTCCCCACTTCTCTATGAAATAACTTTTGATCGGCTGAAAATTTCCGTAGGTCACTCAGGTATTAAATTATTTTGGAATAGCAATGAATAGGCATCTACGCATAAAATTTGGAAAAGATTTCACAACTTTCTCAAAATATTGAAAATATCTTATTAAATATTAACTCTATTGATATATTTGGTTGTGGATTATAGTAGTATATTTCTGCATTTTCTAAAAAGATTCACCATTGTAGTTTTTTACACCATCAGGAAAAGGAGACTTCAACGAACAAAAAGCCCACCAAGTTTTTTAGAAAAATACGGCGAACATTGCCACTTCCTTACCTGAGATCACCTCTAAACTATATTTCCTTTCATTTTCGTTCTCTTCCTTTTTCAATGAGTTTCATCCTACTATAATTTTTTTTCACTTTTCACCATTTTTGAAGGTTTCAGCACTTGTGTTAAGGTCGATTCTCATCAAACGAGCGAATGCTCATTCTTCCCGCATTCTATCAAATTCTTCTAGTTCTTCAGACGTGGAACATTCTTTCCTCGTTTTATCTGTGTTCGCAAAGATTCTACGTAAATGTGTTAACGCTGAAAATGTGATTTCGTTCACACTAAAAGATCAACAAGAATGTTCTTGTTCTAGCTCTCGCTCTTTGTTCGTTTGGTTTAAACTCATCTTTAGATAGCAAAGTTCAATTGTATGAAAGTGCATTTCAATATTTTGCATTTTGTCATTGTAGGAATACATAATATAGAATATTGTAGTTCAGTTTTTTCAGTAGGGAGACAATTGAAAAAAATCTAGACTGACGTGAAGTCAGCAGCTTTTACGCGCTTGTTCACATTGCGAAATGGTGACTTGGATATTTCACGGAAATTTTGATGAAATATGAAATTTTCAAAAAAATATTTTTTTTTTCAAATTTTTTTTATTAACACTGTTCATCTTCCAATCAAGTTTCAGATAAATATTTTTCTAGTTATTGAAAAATCAAAATTTCAAATGGCTGTAGCACAAAAACCATTCGGCAGATTCGGCCCATTAACGAATTTAACCGAGATATTCGGGTTCTCAATATAACTTGAAAATTTCAAGACTCTAGGTCCTTTCTTTACAGAGTTACAGCGCACACGGCCGGACACACAATCAATTATGACTACGGATTCTCCATCAGTGAGTCCAACGTAGTCGTTCAAGACCAATTTCGGCTCAAAATTCGAAAATTACAGACAGCGTGACGAAATGATAACGCGCTGTCCCCCAGAACAAGCGCGTAAAAAGTATAATTTAAATTTTTTTACAAACGTATTTAGTTTTTCCATTATGTATTATATTACGATAGCCTATAGGCACTTCAGTTATTATTTCAATTCAACTGTGTTAAAAATAGTCTTTGTTAGTTTCTACTCTAACCTCAAGGATCCAGAATTGCGACTTTTTTGATCTGTCATAAAATTTATGTTGTTTCTTCACGTCGAATTTTAGTACACAGTTTACAAAATATATCATTTTTTTAAAACATTTCATAATATTATATCATTCCCTTTTTTTCACTAGATGACTGTTCAACTGTAAATTTATTTGTGTATTAACATAGCGCTAACTCTAAAGAAGCATACTGACATCATAGAGGATGAACATTTGGGCAAGGTGGATGTTATTATGGATCGCTCCATTAGATTATGGTAATAAGAGTGCTCGAAGTAGTGGTGTTGAAAATTATTTTCTACATGAATAGGTGGTGATGTGATGAGTAAGAACTTTGGGAGTAGACGAGGAAAGCATAGAGAAAAGAGAACCATGTTCTTTATAGTTCACGATTTCTCTAATCTTTCGATATTTTCATTCTTCAAAGTTGGGGTATTTGAGTTGGTTTTTAATTGGTCCATTTCCTATGTTCAATTTATGGAACATTATTGGAATAAATTCCTTATTTCATGGAATACCGCTAAAAACCGGGTTGAGTGAAACTTTCGATGTGAGATACCACTATTTCTCACTTACAACTGATCCGTACGCTGGATTTTTTTATAGATATACTACTAGAAAGTTGAATTCTCCATAAAAACTCGGTTGAGTGAAGAGAAAAAAAATGACTTTTTTAGACTATTTATTAGGATGAACAAATATTTAGGTTGAAAACATCATTCAAAATAGCACCGAAATCACTTTTTCTCGTCTGCTGCAACAAGTGTTTTGCCAAACTGTCAAATTGTGCTTTGCGATTCACATCCACAACTATGTCGTTCGAAATATAAAGCTGGCAGACTGATAGAACTGAAAGAGAACTTTTGTTCTTCCGCAAAAATGCCAGCTGTCTTTTGTTTGTACTAGATCAGATTATGTGAAAATTCCAGGCCCTGTGAAATCGTGGTTAGAACTTTTTTATTTCTCATATTGTTTTTTTAAAAAAGATAGATCATTACCATATCATAATATAAATCATATTGATAGTTTATGTCTGTATAGCAGGAAAGCACCAGGACCGACATCAAGAAATAATGTATTGTTAGGGGACATAGTTATTTTCGTCACCTCACTCAAAAGCAAGAAGCTATTTTAGAATAAAATATGCCAAGTAAATATTTTCCACTTATTCATCGAAAATACGAATGAAGAAATATAAACATTCGCTGATATCAAAATTCTATCCGAGGACCCACATAATCTGGCAGATAACTATTCAAATTTATTGCGATATTTTAGTCAAGTAAAATTCGAGAGCCAGACCATACTTTCCTAAGCTATTACAACATCCACGCATTCTGCTCTACCCATACCAATAACAAATAAAAAACCGATGAATTATTAACCAACAACCTTGAAATTCGCAATTCTAGTCAGGTAGGAACAGTAATGTGGTTAATTATAAACACACTAGAAACCGAAAAAACACTTATACCGAAGTCCTGCAGCGAAAAAACTGTAGTAGTTAACGTTAACACTCACCAGAAATTAGTATTTCGAATGATGCCGAACTGTCATCTTCTTCTTCTTGAACAATTGAAAAAACTACACTATTTACTATTTTGACGTTTACGCACAGCACACGTTGATCAGTGTTGTTAGCACGCGCGCCTTTTCTAAGCTACGAGATTCATTCAACGGCAGCTCGAACTTGACAATCACGTGGGTTCACTTTGAGAATATTTCACCTAATAGAACGGTGAGAATAGCCGGCAGCAGAATTGGTGAATGGGTTTTTGGTTCTTCCCTCTTCCGTTTTTACGTATTGTATTGTGTACCTAGATAAAGGTGAAGACGGGTTACTTAGGCCTAACTTGTGATAATATGAAGCGATTTCAAGCGAGCAACCTGTATTAACCGTGGTCATTTTTGGTTAAGCCCTTGGTTTTGTCCCTTTTGTCCTAGAACGAGTAACCACTTCTCTTCGTTTGAATGCCCTGAAGCAGGTTATGGTTATGTCTTTTTTGTTTTGATCGAATAAATAATAATTTTTATTGAATGAATAATATGTTGAATGAAGAAGAACTCGTTGTGTTCACATGGTGTGCAGAAGCTTAGGTGGACGTGAGGGCTAGCGGTCGTTGAGTTACTAGCCTGACAACCGAATCGTAAGCACAATAACTCTCGAAAGAAACAACTTAAAAATTCATATATTTCACCAAGTATTTCCAAAATTACAGATTGGATTGAATTTAACTATAATACCTGATTGGAAAATTATAGATTCAATGATAGTTTGGAGAGGACTATATGAAAAAAAGATCGCAAGTCTTTCCATCAGGAGCTAAAAGTCCGTTTGTTACACTGTTGTGAAATATGGAGTTAAAGGTCTGTGAAGACTTTACTCGAAATCTGATCAGTATTGGACGAAAAAAAAACTTTTTTCAGGGAAAATTTGGATTTTTTGCGCGCATGTTCTAGGGGAACAGCGTGCTATCGTTTTGTCCAAACGTTTGTAATTTTGGATGATTGAGCCGAAAATGGTTTCCATCGACTAGGTTGGACTTACTGATGACGAATCCGGTGTCAAAATCGATTATGTCCGGCCGGCCGAGGACACCATAACTATCGACAGAAGCAAGCTAGCAGTTTGAAACTTTCAGGATAGGTTGCGCATCAGAATGCCGCGGTTAAGTTCGTTAATGGGTCAAATCGGTCAAATACTTTCGGAGTTATAGGCACTTGAAATTTTGAAGTTATTTATTTTTTATTTCAGAAACTTTTTGAGCGATTAGATTCAACCTTGGCAGTTAGGTGGAGTATAATGACGCGCAACTTTGAGCCAAATTTCGTCGGAATCATATAGTCAGTAAATTAAAAAAAATGCGTTATCGAAATTTTTTTCCAAAAAATTTTTTTTTCGAAAACCATTCATCATATCACACTGTGAGCTTCATATTTCACAGCAGTGTACCAAATTTCAGTTCGATACAATCGTAAGTTTTGGAGATATCGGGAAAATATATGTCAAATTTCGAGGTTTTCTTCTCGATATCGTTGTTTTTTTCGGTATAACTCGGGAAATACTGATTCAAACCTGATTAAACTTCGCAGCTAGTTTGAAGATGACGAAAGACAACTTTATGCAAAATTTCGTGATAATCGTGTCATCAGAAAAATCTGAAAAAAAATTTCTGTGATTTTCTTATCATGTCATCCTCATTAGATTCTGTATGAACCTTCGAACTGTAATTTTTCGAAGAAGTACTGGATTTCAATTCGATCTGATCCGTATTTTTGGAAATATTGGAAAAATAAAATTTTGAATAGGTATATCTGCGGAATCATTGGGTGGTTATTTTACCCATTCACGAATCCGGCCTTCGTAATTAAGGTCCAAACCTTCTCTACAAATATCGAGTTTCTGAGTTGTTTCTTTCGGAAGTTATTGTGTTTACGCAGTCGGCCGTTAGGCTGACCGTAAGCACAATAACTTCCGGAAGAAACGACTTGGAAACTCGATATTTGTAGTGGGGCTCAATTACGAAGGTCGAATTCGTGAATGGGTAAAATCCGCCCAATAATTCCGTAGATATATCCATTCAAAATTTTATTTTTCCAATATTTCCAAAAGTACATTAGATCGAATTGAAATCCAGTAATTTATTGAAAAAAAAATTCAAAAAGCACTGCCGTGAAGGCAGCAGCTTCTGCGTGCATGTTCAAATTCGTTGCTGAAGCGGTCATCGACATTGAACATGCGCGCAAAAGCTGCTGCCTTCACGGCAGTGCTTTTTGAAATTTTTTTAATATGTATTTCTAGTCTAGCAGTCATCACGAAACTTCGCACGAACATGTGCATCAGAATTATTCTACTAGTTACCGAGTTTCATCATGAGTGGATTAGGATTTTCGAGTTATTCAGAGAATAAAACTATACCGAGGAAAAAAAATAAAATAGAAATATTATTTCAAAAAATCTAAATTTTATCGAACTGAAAGAAAGTTTCAACAGTATTACGAAATAAATGGTCCGATGTCAGAGCAAATTCTGTTTTAAATCTGATGGATAGTTTCCGAAAAAAAAAATCTCAACAAAAATTTTAACAATTTTTTTTCAGAATATGAATATTTCATTTCAAAATTGTTTTAAGTTATTCCAGAAATAAGGACTATACTACTTTTAACTATACTAACAACCAAGTTTCAATACGATGGCTCGAATAGTTCTGAGGTATCGAGGAAATAATCTCAAAAGTTCAGATTATTTTGCCACCGAAACCATTTGGCCGATTTCGCCCATTAGCGAACTCAACCGCCGCATTCTAATGCGTGATCTTCCCTGATAGTTTCAAGTTGCTAGCTTGTTTCTTTCGAAAGTTATCGTTTGAGACCAATTTAGAAGAAGTTCGAGAATAACATTTGGACAAAACGCCAGCACACCGTTTCCGGAACCTACGGGATGTGTCCTTCATTTAATATATTGAATTTGTCATTGACCATGTTGATGTTGATGTTATTCATTAATTATCGGAAAAATCAGTTTTTCTAAATTGAGCGCATTTCGAAACTTCCATACAGGTTATGTGCTGACCAGTGTGACATGGCTCAGATGTAGGTATATGTATACAAGGTGAGTCTCTAAGTTGTACATTAATTTCAACCCTAGAATCCCCTCATCAATCAAAACACTTTTTTCATTTACCATTTTTTCAAATTTGGCATCTGTAAAAGGATACAAGTCATTGTAATTCCAAAAGAATCAGTCTTTCTTTTGTAGCTTTTACATGGTTCCTTCGAACGAAATAAATTTTGGTATGAAATTTGCCATGAATATCTATGACACGCATTCTACAGTAATCAATTTCATCTTGGTTCAAACGGTTTTCTAGTTATAGACTCCCTGATTCATACAACTATAAGAAACCAGCATGAAGAATGCAGATGAATTTTATCTTAAGTCATTATGAAAATCTTCAATCATTTCAGAACACTTAATTATTATTTATTATTTCTCCTCGAACGAACCGTTTTCGAGATATTCAACGTTGAATGTTAAAAATCTGATGAAAATTCGAGAACTTTCCTTATTTTCGTGGATCCGCCCCTGAGCTAGAAAAGGCCGGGACCTAAGCTGCGCCCACATTTACTTGGAATCCAGAATACACCTAGATATTTATCTATTTCTTAAAGACCAAATATTGGGTCTATGCTATTTCGTGCCCAGACCACAGACATAGTCCATGTCTATGGACCAGATTTTTCATAGAATGCTAGAGTTCAATTAATGTTTTCAGTTTAGTTGGGTGATTTAATATAATTCACTCATAATTTTGATGAATATTAGGATAATTATAGAATTTTCAATAGAATTTATAAGAATGAAATGAAACTGTATAGAATCTCATGGTGGCAACAACTGGATATTGCACGAATATTAAGTGGAGATAAGTGTTTCAATGGTCCAGTAAAGTGAAATATTTTCTCCACAATAATACCTTAGAAAGTACCAAATCATAAGAATTACGTGAGTCAATGTGTTTTTCCAATTATATTTCTCTGAATTTCATGCAATGGATTGGTACTTCTGCAATACAAATCACCGTGAGAGATATATGTATTGAACTCGCAAACGAAGTGCAGGAATGTATTAGCACATTGAGAAATATTTAAATGTTTATAAATTTTTACCTGAGCCAAACAGGAAAAAATGATAAATGAAAAAAGTGTTTTTTCTCATGAGAAGAATCTATGGTTAAAATTAATGTACAACTCAAAGACTCATCCTGTATATATGGAATCTATGCGAGCATACTCTCGTTTCAGGTATACAGGGTGATTTCCCTAAATTGAGGTACAGAAATCTATCAATTGCCTCAATTAATCTGTTAATTGACAGAATTTCGTCAGCGTATTTGTTGAGCGTTTTCTCAATTATTTCGAATAGGAGGTCAACTTTTTTTCTATGAGATATATTTCGAAAATATTCAAAAATACGAAATTTTCATGATCATCGAAAATTGTGAATATCCTTCAAATCAAAAGCAAAATATTCCAACACGTATACAGGATGTCTGCAGAGTAGCGCAATAGCGCTAATATGTAGATGGAGGACATATGTGCGAGTAGAAAAATGGTTTTTAAAATTGCCCCACGAATCTTGTTTTGGATATACAAGGTGTTTCCCAAAAATCATAAAACTCAAACGGCTCTAGCTCCAGAAATATTCAACGGATTCCCATTATATTTGGCACAATTGATGGCATTACAGTTTCGAATCAAGGTTTGAAAGTTCTCAAATCCAGATATAGAAGGAGCAGAAAAAATGCACCTACAACCATTATCTCAGTCTGTCATATTCGTACATCCGGAGAAAATTCGAATATCCACTTACTGGCCCTGGCCCTCTCCATTACAATCAATTACACTATCTTTTAAACCCACGATCCACACGAAATTCCACAACTTACTTGAATTCCTGATGGAAAAATTTTTTGATCTCTTTTCATAAGGTTGAAGAAATTCTGCATGACCTGCTAGCCATCATTTCTCAATGAGATTACAATATATCAATTCGATCCGATATATAAACTTTTGGAAATATGAAATTTTTTTTTCATGACGATAAACAAATTCCGAAAGAAACAATACTTGTAGAATAGGTTTGGAGCTTAATTACGAAGGTCGAATTTGTGAATGGGTAAAATATACACAATGATTCCGCAGATATACCCATTCAGAATTTTTTTCCCAATATTTCTAAAAATATAGATTGGATCCAATTCAAATTCAGTACTCGATGGAAAGATGCAGCTGGAAGGTTGATGCAGAATTTCGTGAGAATAATCTGATCAGATGAACGCAGAATATAATATATCCCTCAAAAAAAATTTTTTTTCAGGTGTAAATTATATATTTTGGTATTGAATGTATTGTTCCTGGTGTAGTATGTATAGGTAAATAATAATGAAGAGATATCATTAAAAGATATATGATCCCACATTGGGAAAGCGAATTGGAAAATTAAGAATGAAAACTATAATTTCTGATCATTGTACTCTTTCTGGAAATACCGTATGTAATTATAGTTCGTTTTCACGCGCTCGTTATGTATTTTCGAATTTTGAGGCGAAAATGGTCTCGAAAGATTGTTTTGAACACCCTGAGTCCCTGAAGGAGAATCCGTCCGTATGTGCTCTATCTCTCGAAGAGAAGGACCTAGTGACTTGAAATTGACAGATTAGGTTTAGGGTCCAAATATTTCAGTTGAGTCCATTATAACAGATACCCATTATAATGGGTGAAATCATTCGAATAGTTTCAGAGCTAGGCTCATTTGAAATTTTGAGTTAATAATAAGCTTAGTGCCAAATCTCATGTGGATTTAGTACCTACAGAATTTGATAAAAGTCTTTATTCGAACATTTTTCACATTCTTTTCAAAAGATGTTCTTTTCGAAACAGCTGATCAGTTTTCAACGAAATTTGGCAGAGGCTTTGAAGTAAGTATTATTTACAATATTCAAGATTTAAATTTAATTCTATTCCACTTTCGGAAAAACATTTGCCAAGTTTCGATGGTATTTGAAATTTTAACGTTATTTCCACACCAATGCTGCTCAATGTAAAATTTGTTGATTCAGTAGTTAAAAAAATTTCCTTATTTGTTGAAAAATTTATTTTCGGGGACTTAAGAAACATATTTCCATGAAATTTGGCATATACTTTGAGGTCAATATTGAACAACAGCATTTTGAATTTCAATGTGATCGGATATTTATTATCGAAGATATAAAAAAAAATGTCAAATGTCGTTGTTATTAATTTAAATTTCGAGGTTTTTTCCTCAAAATCGCAAGAAATATAGATGCTCCACTTCACGTCAGTGCTTTCCTAATTTTTTCTCAATGATAACGCTTCACTGTGAATCAATTTCAGTAAAAGCACTGACGTGAAGTCGACAGCTTTTATACATTGATAACGCTAAACACAGCTTGATTTCCTTTCAGGAAAAAATGGAATTTGAATATTCAGATAACAAATCATAAAATTCCACAGAAGTTTGTGAATCGCTACAACTAACTATCAAGTTTCAATCTGATCGCATGAGTAATTAGTCAAATATTCCAATGCTATAACTTCGTAACCGATGGGCCGATTTGGCCAATTAACGAACTTAAACGTCGTATTTTGAAGTTTAAAGCCGATAAGGTCAATTTCACGTTATCGTGCCTACGGCAGACCGTACAGTATCGGTTGTGGTATATTGGATTCGCAATCACTAGATAGTTTGACACTAGAACATTCGCGCAAAAGTGAAGGCCTTCAAATTTACACACACCTGTCTAATGGTATGGTGGATTTCAAAATGGCGAAGGGACCAAGTTTGATTTCATAGTGGGAGGATTTTGAAAAATTTTCAAAACACTCGGAAACATGGACATAATATAGCTCAGTAGTATCTAAGATTCCTCTATTTACTGCAAGACAAATAGAAATTTTGTCGGGTCCTTTAGACTTCAAAGTTCCTCTTTGTGCAATTTGAGAACTTTTAAACGAGACGTTGTCTATTTTACATAAAGGTCATACTCAAAGTCATTTTACCGAACAGAACCACAGAGTCATTAATAAGAATATATGTGAATTCACAATATCTCACGACAAATCTCAATAAAACTATTTTTCAAGGCCTACCGACTGACTGACTTATAGAAGTGAATGTAGTGTATGTTCATATTTTCACATATAATTTTGTAGGATATTTCAGATTGCTGTGAACTAATCGTTAGTTAAACACTGAAGTATACTATTTCTAGAAGTCATTATTTCTAAAGGTTTGACTATGAATTTTATGAAACCAGTAAAAATTATTATTATATGTTGATATTTCAAGTAGGTGGTTTCAAAAGATGAAAATGAAACAACAGGTAAATCAAAAATATTTATTCTCGCATTCCCAGTGACCACTTAACTCAAATAAATAATATAAAACAAAAGAAAATAATGCTAGGAACAATTCATTCATTTTCGTAACTCCTTAGGCAGCAGCTGTAACGAAGATACCAAAAATTAAACCCATATTGCAATAGGAATAATGAGAAATATTGAAAATATGAATAATCATACCTTCAACCATTGGTGATGTCGGAACGTCAACAGCCGCAGGTTCAGTAGCCTCGGCTGAGGCTGCAGGAGCTTCTTCAGCAGGAGGAGCCGCTTCAGCAGGTGCTGGCTCAGAAGGTGGTGCTGCTTCAGCAGGCGCTCCTTCTTGTGGTTGTGCTGCTGCTGTTTCTGATGCTGCTGGTGCACCTTCGATTGGAGGTTGTTCACCTTCAGCTGGTGCAACCGTTCCTTCGGCCTGAGGGGCAGCCGCCTCTGTTGCAGCGCCTTCAGGTGTAGCTCCTTCAGCTAAAACTGGAGCTCCCTCTGCTGCTTCAACTGTGGAAACTTCACCTTCGACTGGAGATTGTAATCCTAAAATTATACTCGATTAAAATTTTCCATATTTTACTTCGCGGTTATGCTTTGAATCTCAATCGGATTGAGGTAGTACATACTTAGAAAAAGTAAAGTTAGGAACAAGAAATATGTGTAGATGAAATTCGATTATTCGAAAATAACACATTCAATTTTATGAAGTCATTCGGTAGGCCTTGGAATATATATATCAAGTTCTTGTAACTAGAACTTAGCAAGGTTGGCAATAGTGGAATGACGTTAAGGTCAAGATAATTCGGCAGAATGTTGCCACTTCCTACATATCTTTATCAAGGTCTCTATGGTTTGTTTAGGTTATATACGTCATTACTACTACCTTAGTGTAGAATGGACAACGCCACGTAGTTATCTGACTGGTAAATCGCCATAACATACAGTTTTAAATTATACACAGAGCTCAAAGACAGCAGGGTTGCGATATATGTGCGATTCCAAACCAGGGATGCCAGGGAGATAAGAGGGCGGTTAGTGGGGAAATATGTTGGCAATTTTTTAAGTGATTTAAGTTATTTATTGATTTCTGCGATACAACCCCAAAAAAATACGGAGAATCTTTCATATTTTTTTTAGGATATGTATGAAAATGTAATTTTGTTGTCTGAAATTCGGTTTATTCATCTCCTTCTTATAGTAATCGAAAGTAATTGGGTTCCTCTTATTATTATTATTTTTTTTTTTTCATAGTATACCTGAATGATTACTGCTTGAGCTTTCATTGGAGTGAGGATAAAGTTGGTACTGAGGACTATGTCGATGACAAGAATCTGCTTGTGATAGAATCTTTGTGGCCAGATCTCAAGATATTAGCAGAAGAAGTCCTACAGTATACTGAAGAATGGTTTGCTAAAAACAACATGGTGTTGAATAAGAACAAAACTAACTTGATTTTATTCCACCCTCCAAATTCCAAGTTGGAGGTTCCCGAGCATATGACTCTGAATTGTAGCAAGTATGAAACTTCACAGAGCACCAGATTCTTAGGCCTACACATCGATGAGGAACTGAATTGGAAACAACATATAGAACATCTGAGTAAGAAAATAGGACCATCCATTTATGCATTCAGGGTAATTGCCAAATATCTGAACACAAGAGTACTAAAGTCAGTCTATCATGCAACCATTGAGGCAAAGCTGAGATTTGGTATTGTATTCTATGGTTCAGGAAATGTTTCATCTGTGTTTATACTGCAGAAGAGAGCGATAAGGATGATGGAAAATTTAAAGCCCAGAGAATCATATAGAGGACACTTCAAGAAGAATGGCATACTAACAGTGTATGCATTGTACATTCAGGAATGTTCAATATTCCTTCATAAAAATAAAGATCTGTTTTTCCAACATTTCAATCGCAAGAAGAACCATAACACAAGAACATTGGCATTCAATCTACCAAAACATAATCTGTCTACTACGCAAAGGCAAACAGAGTATAGATGTCTAAAACTTTTTAATAAACTGCCTAGGGATATACAAAGAATAGAAACTCTTAAACTTTTCAAGAAAGAAATTTTCAAGCTGCTGCTGAATATGGAACCATATAACATGGAGGAGTTTTTTGGAGGACATTAATCCTATTTTTTTAGATGACACTATTTCATTTCTTTTCTTGTTGTGTAAACATGAACTGTTTTGAAATAAAGAGCTTTCTTATCTTATCTTATCTTATCGATATCCTAACCTGATAAAGCTGATTTATTTAAAAAGCAAATATTTAGGAGTTTCATGGTGAACAAGTTGTGGGATTTGCAGGAACTAACTAAGTCTCCACAAACAGAACTTCTCCTGATGAAATTTACAGGTGAGAATTTCGAAGAATTTTTCGTCTGACAAATGTTTCTAATTGACGTTTGACAATTCAACTATTGAATGGTCGATCGGATCACACCCGAATTGAGAAGATACAGGTACATTTAAACACGAAATATATATCATCACGGTTCCTCCAAATATGCAATATATGTTATGATTTATACTCGGTATATCCCCAACAGTAATCATTTTTGATGATTGAACTGAACAAACCATGTTAATGCACATCAAGAAGATTTCATTTTTGAGTAATTCTTTATTGAATTCCGCAAAACGGAAATCGTACAACAATTTGTATGTATTATGGAATACTGTTGTTTAAATCTTTCGAATAAAGCACGCCCACCAGTAACTTCACAACATGAAGGACGAAATTAAAGACATTTCGCAACCCCTTCATCTATGTATACAGGGTAGTCCAAGTAGAGACGTCAATAATTTTTTTTACATTCTTCTCACCCGGGAGTTTACAAAAATACCCCATGTATATCACGCGATTTTTTGTAGTTTTCAAGTTATAGTTTTTTTGTGTTTTTTCAATTTAGTATGCCAGCGAGGTTTCCAAAATTCATATCTTTTTATTTGAGAGGTATTTTGCCGATTTTTTTTGTAACATGATCTCTCTGAATGTTATTCTAACATTAAAAATTGCTCAGCTTCCTGAAATTCCTCGAAGTTTTCCATAAAAGCTTCAAAAGTAAGAACTTCAGTTTTCAGTAGGATTCACTCAAACATTCAACATCGATTTAAAAATACGAAAAGGAGTTTTCATAGCTTCTGGCTGAAAATAAAAACGGTCCTAAATTACCAAAATCATAAGAAAAAAATATACTTTATTGGCCATTTTTTGCTGTAATCGGCCATCGAAGGCGGATAGGCTCAAAATCGTTGAAACAGGAGTAAAGTTATTTTTCTACTTTTTATCATTCTTATGGCAAATTAACCTTGTATATGTGACTTCAGAAAAATTTTAATTGAAATTCCTGTAAAATAATTCTGGCCCGTGTTATTTTTACATTAAGTTGGATTGGGCGAGCAGGGCCGATCGAATGATCTGCACGTCCGCCAGACTGAACCACACCGATATTTTCATTTGGGGATTTCACAAAGAGCTAGTGTAAGCGACGAAAAGCAACAACAAAGCAAAATTAAGACAAAAACTTTTAGAAGCGGAAAGAAAAATATAACGAAAAACGTTGGCCATTATGTATTCAAAATGGGTAAGGGATTTTGAAGATTTATTGTAGTAAATGGCATTTTTTCAGTAATTTGTACTTTTATTTCACATCCAAAAGCAAGAAATTTCATAACTCCCAATTTTGAAATATGCTCACATTTTCAGTCGGTGGTGAGACCAAAATTATCGTGAAAATTACACGAGCTACAGTTAGTTTACAGGAATTTCAATTCAATTTTCTTTAGAAACAGAATTTTGAATTTAATTTACCATAAGAATGATAAAAACGCTGCAAATTTTACACAAGGGTTTATTATTTTCTCAGTTTAATAACCCAATACCATTGATATCTCAAATCAATCGTATATATTATTTATAACTCATTGGTTTTTCACCAAACGAAAATCAATTCCATGAAGAAATTCATGTGAAATATTTCAATTCAATAGTAACTACAAAATTATCCACGTCGAAACCAAAAGTACCTACATAACTCCTAGAGTCGTTAGAAATCAATAGGTACAACACCCGCAAAATCCTATTGAATGAACAAACAGATGTGAATAGCTCTCCACTACTGAATATTTTTCTGTAACCTAAAAACTCTGTGGCAAACCCCAATTTATACCTACTCTCACTTTTACGCTTTGTATAATTATTTAGGCACGTTCCGGACCATATTTAAACCTTGTTGTACTACATACCATCAGTCAGTAAAATGTAGATACCTGAAGAAGATTTTTAGCAACTTTCTTCGTGTTTTTTGTGATTCCTTAGTATTACTATGAGTGTTGTGAATTCTCCGCCGAAGTCCTACACACCGTTAGGATCTGGCGTCTAGGAGGTTCGAAAATTTTCAAAATCAAACTGAACAGTTAAAAAAAAACACACTTTAATTCGATTCCTAGTTGTTAAATGAATATACTAGACTAGTGCCGATACGAAATAATCGATCGTGTGTAAATATGAACAAAAACGTAAAAAACCTATTTTAAATATTTGAGCCGAGCCTCGGCGTTTTCGACCTCAAGCTTATCGCTTCCAATTCCGATCCCGACTGACTTATGTCTGGAATTTTCAAATATCCCCAAGGATAAATCTTACATGCCTAAATATGTCTATGTTTATAATAACGCATAAAACCACTTGAAGAACGAACCGCCTTAGCTCGCTCGAAAAGTGAGACCAATGCAGGTGGCCGCACAGGGCCGTATTCCCTAATTATCTGGGGACAAATCTGTCGAGTTACGACAATGAGATGGAGTTTTTATGTCCGACTGATCATCAGAATTATCAGTCCTGTCACCGATATAATCAATTACCGTATCCATGTTGTCTGTCTCATCTAAATATATTCCCGAAATATGGTAGATGAACCTATTCACTAAGGTATCAACATATAACGAAAATTTTGCTGGAAAGAATTGAAACAATCACTTTATAATTAAGCCTAGAGGATGTTATTCATAAAAATCTTAAATATTTTTCATTCCAAATCACATTTCCTATGAAATATTGGAGTTGAAGAGAAAATTATCTTGGTGTTGAGTTTCTTAAAAAACTACTTTACAAAGGTCAAGTCACTATGTTGTTTCTTGCGTTAAAGTTGAAAAAATATTTTTTACTAATATTTTGCCAGTACGATCTTCACGATATTACTTATTAAATTGCGTGTCGGTATTACACAAATAGAAATGAAATTCAAATCAGAAAGCGTTTGCGCCTTTTGACATATAAGGGAAATAACCTCAAAATTTAAAATAGCTACAAAATTTTCTTCCAATATCTCTGCAAATAAACATGGTTCCAAAATGTTGACTAAGACCTGTACCAAATTATATTGAACTTTAATGAATAGCTTCCGAAAAACATGTTTAGAAAAAATTCAATTTTTTTCCAATACAATTCTCACGAAATCATGCATTAAATTGAGCGTCGATATTTCACAACTAGTTATGATATTTCAATTTGATCGCGTTAGTATTTCTTGAGAAACTTTCGGGAAAATTAACTTAAACTCTCAAATTAACAACAAATACGTAAAACAAAAAAAAAATGAAATGAAAAAAAACTCACCCGTCCTGTGCAACTTATCTGAAATAAATTTTTCCACAGTGCATATATCCGATAAGAGTTCACTTGATTCACAAAATATCCAATACACAAACTGAAGACCTAAAGTTATTTTCAATAACTTTTCTGTAAAAATCAAATATATCGTGAACCTCTCAAAGATATATGATTCTGGATGAAAAGTTAACCGATTATTTCACTGAATTCCAATCTTAGAACCGAATGCGGATGATTCATTCTCGGGATTATTGGAAATTTGTAGCATTTTTCTTTATAACTCAGAGACTACTGGTCGGATATCATCCGGGTAAAAATTTTTAGGTTGAGTTATGCAACAGTAATTAACGTTGAGAATTTCACAAAAATTCGGTGGTAATTTTCCGAGAAATAATTTTTTTTTCCCTCCAACCCCCAATTTTAAGCCCTTGGGTTACACCAATCCTGCTGAAAAGCTTGGAGGATCAATCCCGAGCGACACATGATTTTTCTACCAAGTTTCACGAATTTCGGTTCAGTACTTTCCGAGAAAAGCTCTGGACAACGGACGGCGGACGGCGGACGGCGGACGGACGGATTTTTTTTTATTCGTTCATTCAAATCTACATACTCCAAAACGTAAACTGTGAAATTTTCAGGGGGGGTTAAAATTTTTTTTTGTTGGTCGATCACTAAGGTTTATTATTTGATTTCATCAAATAATAAACCAAAAGTAAAAAATGCCTTTTAGAGTTTTTCAATAATTTCTGGCCTATCCGCCCTCAAAGGCCGATTACAGCAAAAAAAGCCCAAAAAGTATTATTTTTTCTTATGATTCTGGTAATTCAGGACCTTGCAAAGTTTTAAGTTTCAGCCAGAAGCTATGAAAACTGCTTTTGTATTTTTTAATTGATATTGAAGGTTTGAGTGAATTCTGCTGAAAACTAAAGTTCTAACTTTCAAGTCTTTTTTGAGTAACTTTGAGTGATTTGAGGAAGCTGAGTTATTTTTGTTATTAAAGTAACATTCAAGGAGATCATATTACAGAAAAAAATCTGCAAAATACACACAACATAAAAAGATATGAATTTTTGAAACCTCGCTGGGATAATTAATCGGAAAAACACAAAAAATCTATAACATGAAAACTACAAAAATCGCATGACTTACATTGAGTATCTTTGGATACCACAAGGTGTGAGGAATTAAAAAAAATGATTGACGTTACTACTTGGACCACCCTGGATACCCTGATTATATACATACACAGTATTTCAAACTTTCATGGCCTACCGACTGATACTGACTTCATAAAAGTGGATTGATTATAGTTATTTGCATCATAGGATGAATATTAATTGTTCTATGAATACATATATGTTATCACTCCGAATTTCAACCATAAACATCAAAAAAAATTCAAGAACATTGATCGATGGGATGGTGTCGAGACATGAATATTCATTCATCTAATCACAAATTATAAAAAACGAGATGATATAATGATTACTTCATTATATCAACAAGTCTTCACACGGGACTCCTCTTGTATAGCTGAAATGAAATGATGAAATGTTTCACATGATAATACAACGTCGGACACTACTACAAGTTCAACATGTTACCATTTTTCTCCAATCTAGCCACCAAATCGTCCATGCTTGGATGCTGTTCTGCGTTTTCGGAAGCTAAGTCGACTACCTTATATCTCAGAGAATCTTTAATATACAGTAGGACACCTTCACCACTATTCCTCCTTTTCTCAACAAGGGAGTAATGCGGAATAGCAACATCGTCTTTATTTTCGGTTGGAGCAATAACGCCTTCTGGTAGGGCAATTATATCATAATCTTTTTCGGTGACGATCTTTTTGAATTTTTCGAAACCTGTAAGTGAAAGTGTTTTGGGCGTCTTCAATGAGGAAATTCACTAAAAAGTTCACACATAGCGATGGATGGTTTGAAACTATGAATTTTTCTGGATCATCCAAATGAGAGTAAGTATCATATTTTCAGGACAGAGTTGTTTTTATATTAGTGAAAAAGTATCACTTCTATACGCATCCAAAATCTAAAACTCGCAATAGAAATACGACATTTAGACTTCACTGGGCAGAAGTTGAAGGACAGATCTGAGTGATAAATTGAATATAGCGACATTTCGAGTATTGAACTTAATTCAAAATCCGGATAGTATCTGAGCGATCGAGTCAAAGATACTTTGAAAAAGGATCTAGATACTAGATAAGTAACTTTGTGATAGAGTATCCGAAGTCACTTTGAGTATCTAGAAACTCTCTAAAAAAAAGGAACTTAGATATGTTTCTCAAAGTTCCCCTTTAAAAAAGATAAGATACTTTTGAATTCTTTTATATATATAAGGTTGGAGTTTCTTAACTTTTTTGATGAAGTAATTTTTTTTTTATTTTCACGACTCAATTAGTTAAAAAAATAGGAGAATTTATATGCTCAAATTCCATTGATGCCAGATTTGGAGATTGGAATTTTTACGTGAGATTGCCTGAATGCAACCTCCTCAAAATACAACATCAAACATAGAACTAATGATTTAAAAAGTTATAGATAACAGTTCATTTACTTTTTCAAAACATAACGGATTTTTTTGTAATTTTCACTATTTGAAGGAGCAGTGGAAAGTTTTTTCTGAAAATCTGACCTGCACAAGTCAGTATAAATGTAGCACAACTACATTGAACGATTTTTGACACATAAAATCAATGTGCTGGGCTAATTTTTTTCCAATTTTTTTTTTGAAAAATTAGCAGGATTTTCGTGAACAGTTCAAAGGAAAGAATCATCTAAGGTATATCACAAGTTTTGGAATAGATATTTTCATTACGATAAAACGAAAGCGCAGTTTCGTGACATCTCTGGAAACTCGACGAAATTTCGTGGAAATATTTACGGCACAATTCAGCACAAATGTAAAAAAAATTTTGTTACTCCATTTTGTGGAGATAATTCTGCATTTATGATTTCTGGAGAAATTAGAGAACTTTCAGAAAAATTCGAACGGTACAACTCAGCACATTCTATTTCAGCCGCTTGGAACCCAGTTTTTAGAAAATTGCTGGACTGGCCTGTTGTGGACATTTTCTGGAAAAATTTCAACGGCACAAAGCAGAACTAACCAAGAACAATTCAGCACAAAAAAATGTTTCGAAAATCGCAAAGCGCTATGGCATCTTCACACACATTTGTCTGAAGGAACTTTTTTTAAAATACAAGATACAATTCCTTTTGAAAAGGATCTAAAGTACTAGTTACTTTTTTCCAACAAAAAAAGGAACTAAGATACAGTAACTGAGATATCTTAAAAGTTACTGTAATGTAACTAAGATACTTTTTTCTGACAGCTCTGACAGGGGCCTACGCATACCATAGAAAATGGCTGTTAAGCCGATGTCTTCAATTAGTTCTAAATATAAGAGACATATCTTCGTATCCTCAGTTACATAGATAAAGAAGAGGTGGTTGTTTTGAAGGTTGATAGTAAGAAACTGACGATACTGTAAACAAAATTTACTCTTTGTTTTTTACAGCATTGTCAGTTTCTTAGTGTGAATATTCATTGAAGTCTTGAAAAAGAGCATAAATTGCTCGGAACGTAGGCCAATTTGAAAAGGGTAGTTTCCTTTCTAATTCATTCAGTCCTAGAAACAACTACCTTTTCCTTATTACCATTTTTTTTTGGAATTCGTCAATGATTCAATACTCATGAAATTTGGTTTGAATTTGAGAGTTAGTATTTTTCAAATAGCGTTGAATTTTCAATCCGTCCCCATCAGTACTTCTCCATATATTAGGGAAATGACCTCAGAATTCTAAATGAGTATAACTTTGAAACTGTTTGACATATTCAACTGATATTGAAATATATCGATCGGATCGAATTGGATTTGAAATCCTTTTGTTGTGATCTGATTAAAAGTCTCTGAAAAAAATTACTTCTTTCATCAAAAATCAGGAAAATTTCCGAAAGAATTTTCCAGCATGCAACTCCTCACAAAGTTCTGCACTAAGTGGGACTTTGGTAATCTGCAACCAATTCCGAAGCTTCGAACTGAACGCATAAGTACTTGTTGAAAAATTAATCCCAAGATTCCAAATGGGCATAACTCCGAAACCGTTCGGCCGTTTTTACTCATTAATGTGCTTAGCTGAGAATTCAGAATTCAAACCTAACCTAAATTCAAGTCACCAGGCCCTTTCCTCTGAAAGTTCGAGTACATACCTACGACCGACGAACGTACAGGCGTTTACCGCTGCACCTTGTAGATCTACTCAAGATCTCACGTCGCATCTCGGCCGACTCTTATTACAGCAGATTACATATTGCGTGTCCATGTCCCATGTGATCTAGTTCGGATCATGCTCCGTTGATGAGAACTAACCAGACGTATTGGAAGAGGATGACCCGTCGATAGTGTCTCACCGAAAGGTTTTGTAGTTGGCAGACACTAGTGAATTTTGAACCTTCGTGAAATTCTAGAAAAGCACTGACGTGAGGTCAGAAGCTCCTACGCGCTTGTTAAAATTTTAAGTACTAGACCCACTCGAAATTTTGCACCTGGTTGCTCGTTGGTATTCTTCAACTAATTACGAAGTTTCAATGTGATTGCATTTGTACTTATTGAAATAACGTTAGAATTCCAAATAAGGTCGAACTTCGTCACATTTTTACTTATATCCCCGAAAGTAAATATTATCGGATCGGATTGACATTTGAAACATTGTTGTAAAATACGGATTTAAAGGTTTGTGCTGAATTTCGTTGAGATGTTGATCTAATTTTCGGAGCAAAAAAAATTTTTCAACGAAAGTTCGAAAAATTTTCGAATAAATAATTTTTTCAATTTTCTTGAGTGGATCAACACGAAATTTTACAGTTAGTTGCGCGTTGGTATTCCAAAACTATGTGCAAAATTTCAATCGCATTGAATCTGTACTCTTTGAGATATCAGGGAATTAACCTCAGAACTAACCAAGAACAATTCAGCACAAAAAAATGTTTCGAAAATCGCAAAGCGCTATGGCATCTTCACACACATTTGTCTGAAGGAACTTTTTTTAAAATACAAGATACAATTCCTTTTGAAAAGGATCTAAAGTACTAGTTACTTTTTTCCAACAAAAAAAGGAACTAAGATACAGTAACTGAGATATCTTAAAAGTTACTGTAATGTAACTAAGATACTTTTTTCTGACAGCTCTGACAGGGGCCTACGCATACCATAGAAAATGGCTGTTAAGCCGATGTCTTCAATTAGTTCTAAATATAAGAGACATATCTTCGTATCCTCAGTTACATAGATAAAGAAGAGGTGGTTGTTTTGAAGGTTGATAGTAAGAAACTGACGATACTGTAAACAAAATTTACTCTTTGTTTTTTACAGCATTGTCAGTTTCTTAGTGTGAATATTCATTGAAGTCTTGAAAAAGAGCATAAATTGCTCGGAACGTAGGCCAATTTGAAAAGGGTAGTTTCCTTTCTAATTCATTCAGTCCTAGAAACAACTACCTTTTCCTTATTACCATTTTTTTTTGGAATTCGTCAATGATTCAATACTCATGAAATTTGGTTTGAATTTGAGAGTTAGTATTTTTCAAATAGCGTTGAATTTTCAATCCGTCCCCATCAGTACTTCTCCATATATTAGGGAAATGACCTCAGAATTCTAAATGAGTATAACTTTGAAACTGTTTGACATATTCAACTGATATTGAAATATATCTTCCTCATTTGTAAATAAACCAACCTAAGGCTTTGTTGATTCATTAAAAAGTTTTCATTCTTGTGCTTACGATAGTGAGAAATTCAGAAATTCAACAAACTATTCACTACAAAATTGAACTGGCAATTGATATTGGAATATATTTTCCTCATTTGTAAATTAGGCAACAGTAGGCTTTCGAAATGAAACACATACTCCTCCCATTGCTTCAACGGTTTTCCCCTGCAGAAATTTTTCCCTTATTTTCATTAGAAATTGTTCCCCCTTTAGCCCCTCGAAGACTCCTGTGCGAACATCCACACAAGTGTTCACGAAAGTCTCGAAGTGCCTGTAATGATGTTCTTTTTCGAGATGTGACATGATTCTCGTGGACATCACTATAAGATTTGCAATATTTCAAAAATCGTATACTACCAATATTGAAGGTGATATGAAGTTTGATTACACAATACCTGTTGGTTCAGCTGGCGGTTCCGGTGGTGCTTCTCCTGCTTCTGCCGGCGCTTCTCCTTCTGTTGGAGGCTGGCCCTCTGTAGGTGGTTGCCCCTCACTTGGAGGTTGTCCTTCTGCTGGAGGTTGTCCCTCTGCAGCAGGTTCTCCTTCAGCGGGAGGCTGTGCCTCTGGACCACCTTCTACTGTAGAAGCTCCCTCGACAACAGGCTGCGCTGCTTCACCTTCTTTGGCAGGTTCGCCCTCTGCGCTTGGTGGATTTCCTTCTAGTATTTGGAAGTAAAATTATTGATTTAAATTGTAAGATCAGCAGACTCTTTGAAGGTTGATTAATTGGAGGACAAAAATGAAATCTTATAGAGTTCTAAGTTGAATTTTCTAACCTCATTTCAAAATATTTATTACAGCTGAATGAGTTTTCAGTCCCCAAATGTTCTAGTTTTTATGTTTAATTTTTTTGTTTATATTACTTACCGGCGTTCTCTTGTGGTTTCGCTTGTTCTTCTCCCTCCTAAAATAGGTAAAAAGATTAAAGGGGTATCAGTGGATGGATGTGTAGTATATTCATAAAACCTTTAGTTATTCCACTAATTACATTCATTGACAAGGTGACCACCTAGATAAGTTTACAACCTACTAACGTGAATGAAAGAAATTTTCTGTTTTTATCTGATGATCAACATTTGGCAGAAGTCATTCATCTCATAACGAAGTACTAGAATTCAACTCATTAGAGTCTTCATTATCGATTGATAAACTTCCGGAAGGGTTTATATTATGGAATTATAGAGCGAATCAAATACCACACATAATTCTTAAGCGTTTGAGAGACTCGATATTAGCATAGTCAGCGTTGGACTTGATTGTAAAGGAAAATTCCATTTTCACAGTACTCAAACTTTCAAGGAAGGTTGCATTTCAAAATGCTACGGTTGTGTTCGTTAATGGGCAAAATCGGCCAAACTCTTTCGGAGCGTTTTAAAGTTTTGACGTTATTTTGCCGATAATTCGGGAACTACTGAAACGATTGGATCGAAACTTGGCAGTTAGTTGGAGTACATCACCGTGCAACTTTTCGCGAAATCTTGTTGAGATCATATCAGTAAATTCAAAAATAATTATTTCAAAAATTTTTTCGAAAAAAATTTATTTGTCGTGAACTGTTCATCACATACAAAACATAATCAGCGTCTTCTTTGAGCTCCATATTTCACATCAGTGTACCAAATTTCATTTCGATATGGCTATTAGTTTTGGAGATATCGAAAAAAAATATGTGAAATGTCGTGGTTTTCTTCTCGAAATCGTTTTTTTTTCGGTATAACTTAAGAAATACTGATTCAGTCATGATTCGCAGCTGGGTTGAAGACGCTGGAAGAAAACTTCGTGCAGAATTTCTTGATGGTCGAGTCATCAGAAAAAAATTTTTTTCGAATATTCAATATTCTGTGATCTTCTTGACATATTATCCTCATTTAATTCTTTATGAACCTTCGAACTGTCATTTTTCGATAAGTTACTGGATTTCAATTCGATCTAATCTGTATTTTCGGAAATAGTTGGAAAATAAACTTTTTAATGGGTATATCAGCGGAATCATTGGGTGTATTTAACCCATTCACGAATTCGGCCTTCGTAATTAAGGTCCAAACCATCTCTACAAATATCGAGTTTCTGAGTTGTTTCTTTCGGAAGTTATTGTGTTCGGTCGGCCGTTAGGTGAAAGATTTGAACAACTTTGGGTGACATGTAAAAAAAAGTTGTGACTGAAATTTGGAAAAATATTTTCACGGAAAAACTTAGAAAATCGAATACATTGAAATAGAATTCCTATTCCTAAGTTTGCAGGTCTTTCGCCGTTTCGTTTTTTTTTCAGAATTCTACACAATTGAACTGATCCCCAAAAAATGATAAAATGTGACCAAACACCGTTCTTTCAAAGATCACGCCTAACTTACCACATTTATCAGAATATTTGCTCTAAGTTGACATAGAACACCCTGTATCTCTCTTATACTTCGAAAACGAGGACAAAAATAACTCTCCCGATGTCATCTACACACGTATATTTCACGACGACGGTTTTGAAATATGAAGAAGATATTTTATTTGGTCAGATATCATTTTCATCAGCGCATCCACCATATCTTCATGAACCTGATATAGGGAAAAATTAATACATCTTACATTCAAATGCTATAAAAGTAATACTGTATTGAGGTTACAAATGTCGGAGTTTGCATTTGAAACTTCATGAAATCGCCAAATTCAAGGATTCCACAAATTTTTTGAAAACAGAAGTAACTAAACGCTACCGAATACTTTTTCGATTCATATCATCAAAATCATATATCATATATCATATCATCAAAATCATTTAATACGTTTTTCAGATCAATATCATAAACAGCCAAGTTACATCCATTATACGTCGAATTTTGTTCACGAACTATCGAATTGGGCGGCCGAAATATCCAGCGTAGGTTGAGCATCTGAATCCGCCAGTTAAAATTGCTAATTGGTAAAATCCGTCTAGCAGTTTTGGAAAAAATTGCAATTGAATTTTTTCTCTTCAAAATCTTGAAAAAGCCGATCCGTTCTACCTGAAATTCATATTGTCGTCGGTGTATCAGGACGAAAACTTCTACCACAAATTTAAGGATCAAGCATACCTATGAGTATCTAAACCGGATTTGTATTTTGCGCGCACTTTCTGGGCAACAGTGTGTTATAGTTTAGTCTAATTGTCTGTAATTCTGGAATTTTTGCCCGGGAATGGTCTCAAACGACTAGGTTGGACTCAATGTTCGGAAATATAGTCATTAGAAATTTTGAGGTTACTTTCCTCATATTTCAGGAACTACTACAGCGATTGGATTGAAACTTGGCAGTCAGTTAGAACATAACGACTTGCAACTTCTTGCGGAATTTTGTTGAGATCGTATTGTCACTTAATTTAAAAAATTTTTTTTTCGAAAATTATATATATATAGATATTGGGAAAAAATGTCAAATTTCGTAGTTTTTTCGTCAGTATCGTTGTTTTTCTTCAGAATAACTCAGAAAACCTGGAGAAGCACTGACGTGAAGTCTGTAGCCTTCGCGCGCATGTTCAAATTCTTTGCCAAAGCTGTCATCTCCTTTAAACATATGTGCAAAATCTGCTGACTTCACGTCAGTACTTTTTAAGGTTTTTTTGATCAGTAGATGTACAAACTGAAGTTTGGGAACTGGCAATCAAATCCTCATAGCAGCAGACTTTTTTTTATAGGTGGGGCTCTATTCTGTCCGTTTATGAGCTAAATTCGACCTACTGCTTCCGACATAAGCCATCTCGCATTACGATTTCTCAATAACTCAGGTGTGAACCCAAATATTCCGATTGAGCTCGAATTCTGATCTGATATAATTCGAACATTTTCAGCAGATTTAGAATGGTGACGCGAAAACATGTGTAAAATCATCTTTTCATGTGGTCCCTACCTTCAAGCTCTTATTTTTCAATTGTGTACTAGATTCCAATTCGAGCCGATCTTTATTTTTGAAAATATTGGGGAAATTTTGAAGGGCATATCAACGAAATCATCTATTAGGCGTATATTTTACCTATTCACGACTTCAACCTTCATGATAAACTCTCTAATCTGAAAATATCGAGTCTATAAGACATTTCTTTCGAAAGTTTTTGTGTTAATGGCCATTCTGAAGACAATAACTACCGAAATAATCTACGCAGATATTTGATAATTGTAGATCAAGTTTGAGTTCAATCAGAGAGACCGAAATTGTGAATTGGTAGAAATACACCTAATGAGGTTCCTGCAGAAATTGTTTTATACCGTTTTATTAGAAGATCGCAAAGTATAATGGAAGATTTGAAAACAAAATTTTGATTTTTTTTGATTTTTTTTTATTTTTCTAATGAAACGAGCAGCGAAAAATTTTGTACAAGTTTGCACACAAGCAGTTTACATTCATCATTTTTAAGTTTTTCTGGAAATGAGCAGGAAATTCGACAAATTTTTTCTTATCATTTCCGAAGATAAATATCTGAACAAACTAAAACTTGAATAACTGTCGTTGAATGCAGACTTAAGGTCTGATTTTTAGTTTTTTGAAAAAAAAAATCTGGAGTTCTGGAGATGTGGAGTTTTGTACCTGTACGATCCTCACGAAAATCTGTAACTAACAGTGATTTTTAATTTTGAAAGCGTCAGTTCTTCTAAGGACACTGTGTAGATTTGAAATCTGATGTAAAGTTTGCCGAAAAAAAGGGTTTCAAATATGATTTCCGAATACAATTTCTTTCGGAAATTCTTTAATGACAGCATCCTTCCAAAATTTTGCATTATATTGCAGCTTGGTATTCTTCCGCTAGTTGCAAAGCTTGAGATATGAAGGAAATGATATCAAAATTTCAAATTATACATCCAATACATCCAAAAATATCTATCGGATCGAATTGGATTTGAAATCCTTTTGTTGTGATCTGATTAAAAGTCTCTGAAAAAAATTACTTCTTTCATCAAAAATCAGGAAAATTTCCGAAAGAATTTTCCAGCATGCAACTCCTCACAAAGTTCTGCACTAAGTGGGACTTTGGTAATCTGCAACCAATTCCGAAGCTTCGAACTGAACGCATAAGTACTTGTTGAAAAATTAATCCCAAGATTCCAAATGGGCATAACTCCGAAACCGTTCGGCCGTTTTTACTCATTAATGTGCTTAGCTGAGAATTCAGAATTCAAACCTAACCTAAATTCAAGTCACCAGGCCCTTTCCTCTGAAAGTTCGAGTACATACCTACGACCGACGAACGTACAGGCGTTTACCGCTGCACCTTGTAGATCTACTCAAGATCTCACGTCGCATCTCGGCCGACTCTTATTACAGCAGATTACATATTGCGTGTCCATGTCCCATGTGATCTAGTTCGGATCATGCTCCGTTGATGAGAACTAACCAGACGTATTGGAAGAGGATGACCCGTCGATAGTGTCTCACCGAAAGGTTTTGTAGTTGGCAGACACTAGTGAATTTTGAACCTTCGTGAAATTCTAGAAAAGCACTGACGTGAGGTCAGAAGCTCCTACGCGCTTGTTAAAATTTTAAGTACTAGACCCACTCGAAATTTTGCACCTGGTTGCTCGTTGGTATTCTTCAACTAATTACGAAGTTTCAATGTGATTGCATTTGTACTTATTGAAATAACGTTAGAATTCCAAATAAGGTCGAACTTCGTCACATTTTTACTTATATCCCCGAAAGTAAATATTATCGGATCGGATTGACATTTGAAACATTGTTGTAAAATACGGATTTAAAGGTTTGTGCTGAATTTCGTTGAGATGTTGATCTAATTTTCGGAGCAAAAAAAATTTTTCAACGAAAGTTCGAAAAATTTTCGAATAAATAATTTTTTCAATTTTCTTGAGTGGATCAACACGAAATTTTACAGTTAGTTGCGCGTTGGTATTCCAAAACTATGTGCAAAATTTCAATCGCATTGAATCTGTACTCTTTGAGATATCAGGGAATTAACCTCAAAATTTACTCAGGAATCAAAGGAAATGAAGAGGCCAACACTCTAGCCAGAAAGGGAGCACAAACGCTACCTACTGGCCCAGAACCTTTCTGTGGTATAGGCAAATGTACCTATAAGAAAGAGTTTTTGGAGAAAGAAGAAAATGAAAGAGGGGCACTGTGGAGGAATTCTCCAGGAATGGAACACTCTAAAAAGTTCCTTCGGAACTTTGAAATTGCTAGATCCAAAAATCATCTGGATCTCAGTAAGAATAAGTTACGCCTCCTCACTGGTTTCCTCACAGGACACTGTCGCCTAAGGAAGCACATGATGAGAATGGGCTTATCAGAAACTGACGAGTGCAGATTTTGTGGGGAGGAGGAGGAAACCCCTGTTCACCTGATCACAGAATGCCTCGCCATTGTGAGCCTGCGCAAAAGATACCTTGGACAGGAGCATTATAGGAGGAATGAGAACTTAGCCTCCTTGAAGTCCTCACAGATATTAGAATTCATCAGAGCTCTTGAGCTGGAGGGCGAGCTGTAGGTTGCGAAAACAGCTCTGACAAGGGGGCACAATAGACCTTAAGGTCGCAGTGGAACGTAACCCCTTACCAACTATCAACTATCAACTATCAACCTCAAAATTTCAAGGGAGCTCAACTCTTAGACTATTAGACTGATTTCATCCATTAACAAGCTCAACCAAGATATTTGGACTTTTTAAACCTAATCTGACAGTTTCAAGTTTAAGGTCCTATCCTTCGAAAGTAAGAGCACATACGGACGGACAGACAGACTTGAATTGACCTCGGATTCTCCTTCATAGTGTTCAATCCAATCTCTTTAGACCATTTTCGCCTCAAAATTCGAAAGTTATTGACATTGTGATGAATCGATAACGCGTGTTTCCTAGATCAAGCGCGTAAAAAAGTCAATTGCGGTTCGAAAAAATATTGACCCTGCAATATTAATTTTACGCGCTTGTTTGGTAGTATTCCATTTTCAATTGGTGTCATCCAGAGCTAAACTGAATTCAAAGCAAAAAAATTGAATTCGGTTCATGAACAAGAAAATCATGTCTAAACTATAGGTCTGAAAGAATTGAGAACCTCCTTTGTTGCGCGCTCGTTCTGGCGAACTTGGCATTATCGTTATAATTCTGCCCAAATGTCTACAATTAGGTTGGCTACCATACTGTTCAACAGTTGGAAATTTTTCTGAAAACATCGCTCATTGAGTAGCATAAATTTATCCTTTCAAAATTAGTGATCCCTGTTATGAGACCTTATGTTAACGATAAATATATACAGGGTGTAAAAAAATCAAATTAGCCCCCAAAAAAATCTATATTTTCAAGATATGAAAATCGAATTTTGTACCTTGATATTGTTTCTCATCAACAGAAGTATTGAACGTGTGTCTATGACTTCCGGTTCAACAGGAAGTGGACGTAGCATTCGATTCCCTCCTATACAAACCGAAATATATTTTTGCATATTCGAATTCTACGTTGAATTGTGAATGTGAAAAACAGAAAAAATAAATACAAACAAATATTTCTTTTCTTCATTTCATTTCTATTTGGATTGCACTCTACTCAGAATTAAGCGAATAGTCCGTATATGCAAAAACAAGCATCAGTTCGTATGGAAAAATCGAAAGTTGCGTCCATTCCTGGTTAAACCAGAAGCATAATAACCTTGTTTATTTCAGTCGACAAACAATATGTAGTATGAATGTCCAAAGTTACTTTCAGTTATCATGTAAAATGAAGATTTTGGTTGGATGAACCTGATTCCTGTTACAACAACTATATGAGGCAAATATTGAATTACACCGCAGATATTGCGTTATGCGAGAAATATTGCTCGAAATTATAAATTTGTTCAAGATTCCTACAGCAATAAATGGTAAAATTTCTACAATAAATCATCATTAAAACTGATTGTTAATTTTCATTATGAATATTAATTCCAAATTCATGTTTCACCATTCATTATACTAGACAGTCGGTTAATATATGAAAAAAAAACATTTTACCGTCACCACAAACAAAGTTCAGAAAGATCCTATAATAACCTACATAAAAATTATTGATGTTACCAGTTTGATCATGCTAGGAATTTTGGGATGATAAACAGAGCATATTTATGATAACAAGGAACAGGTTCAAGGAAGATACAACACAAACAGAGATAATTAATTTTTTCAAAATAAATTACAAGTATAACTTAGACATACACAAATTTCCCCGAGTACATGCAGTTTCAAAAACTGACACTTCTTAGGATAAGTTAATTTTTTTTTTGGATACATATATCTTTAGCACCCAAAACTCTTCCATGTTATTTAGGATGACTTGCTCATGCTTCAACTTCTTGTACCTTCTTTTCTTCACCCTTCTTGGACCAGTCAGGTTTTTTCTGAAAACATCACAAAAATACGTAAGCATATCATAAAACATTACTGTAAACATAAACCATGGTAATACCAAACTTTAGGTTATTCTATGATGTTCATTTTTCTATCATTTCTACAAAATGAAAATGAGAAATTTCAATCGATCTGTGATGGTCTTTCAAGTATACTGGAAGTCAATGAAAATTTCAATACTATATAATACTCAATATTTACTTGTGTAATGAATGTTTGTGAAAAAAGCAGTGCACTGAATTAGTCACTAACAAAAGCTGAAACTATATATACAAAAAATCTACTGCAATTTTAATGTAAGCTTTGAAAAACTCCTTTCCTTGAATTAAAATTGAAATAATTCAGTCACTGTCATGTCAAGGTCACATTTTTTAACAAACAGCAGATCTAAAGAGTCATCAACTGATGCAGAGTATTCAATGCATTGAATAATCTGCATAAGTAGAGTACACTCTATATACCTAATATTTGTCGAGCTTTATATTGAGTGAAAAAGAACGTTTGTTAAATCGCATTTTCAAAAAAGGACAGGTAAACGGCCGAGTTTCATCTTACAAAAATATAAAATTCGAATTTCAATTTAATTTTTGGCCAACTACCAAAGAACAACCGCTCTGGAGCAAAACAATATTTCCCCATAATATTCAGCTTGCTGCTCCTGAAAAGCTTTCCATGAAATAAAAGTTGGCCAATTTTTCGAACAGAGATAGACAATGAAAATACCACAACCTATTACCGCAGAAGTATTGGATTTTGTCACTACCTGACTGAATATTTGGATGAAAATATTCGAGATATTGAAGTGAGAGTAAAAAGCAAAGTTAGATAAGTAAAGTAAGATATATTGTTCAAGGAAATAATCGACTATCGAAATTGAAGATGATTTCGAAATGTAATGAAAAACCAATCAATGAGTATTTCTGAACAGTAATCAGATAACTGTGGTGGGAAAGCAACCAGTGCAGTACAATGATATAGCATCATTACCTTTTGAGATGCGGAAGCATTTTGAGAACTCTGAAAAGTTACAAGTAAGTTATGAAAAGCAAATTCGTTAGATTGAAAATTTAATTCTATCCCAAAAAATGTAGGATATGAAAAGAGCAGCAGAAAATCATGGCATAAAATAAAGAGCAGAAATTCGTAGCAAAGTTCTCACCTCTTATATTCCATTATAAAAAATTAGAAAGCCTCAAAATACAAAATCAAAAAATTAGGGGAAAAAAGTAGTTACTTATAAAAAATGCAACTACAAAAATGTAAAGAGTGGTGTGTTTTTTCGAACAACAAAAGATCAAACTATGATATATTTTCATCTTTTATTTCACTTAACGAAGAAAAATGTCAATATTTCTATGCTTAAAAAACTGGACTGCCAAAAATTATTTCTTCTGCCATTCCGCTTTTTCAGATTTCTTGGGCTGTGAAAAATAAATTGATTCTAAATCATTCATATCTTGAAAAACGACATATAGTTTTATGTATTATGAATATCAGAAATTGAAACAGAATGGAAAGAAAAATATGAAACGAATTTTCTTCTCCCTTTTCTTTTATGTTTTTATTCACATGAAAAATTAATCTTGAATCATGAACATACAGAAATATTATGAAGAGATTCTTTCGCTTTATATGTGTATATTCGTGTTCATGAAATGATGATCGAGAAGACGTTCATGAAAATATTTCATCTTTGAATAAAACTCATCGAAACAATTATATTCATTTTCAATATTCAATATGAATAAAATGGAAAAATTCTGCCTCAAAATATTTTTGAGACGACAAGAGTTCGAAATTGAGACAATAAAAAATAAGTATTCAGAAACGAAGTTGAATCAAACCTGATACAGGAATCAAAAATAGTTCATAAACCTGATCTTATATTATCTCGGACAAATGGTTGCTCTCATTATCTAATTTATAATGATTTGCTTGTGATTTTCCCAATAAACCAGAACTTACCTCTTTGTCTTCTTCTTCTAGGGTGAATTCTTTCTTCTTGACAACTTTAAGTTGATTACGGAAATTGAACTCAGCTGCCTTCTTCTGGAGCTTAGCGAATTTGTTTTCGTATTTGGATACCTTTTTCAATGTAGGTTTAACGCTGTGGAAGCCAAAATTTCTCAATTATATTGTTCTTATTTAATGAAATTGCTATATCAGAAAGAAGAGTTAAACTTACAATTTTCCTCTGAGGTCATTGACCTGGCTGTTGAGGTCTGAAATCTATTTGGAAAATTTTCATTAGTGAGTTTTAGAACTTTACATGGGAGAATTTAGTATCCAGCTCTGAATTACTTGTGTTTTCGATAATTGAATGAATAGAAGATATGAAAGTTTGAAACTGGACAATAAATTCTCTAAGGAATGGGTTATTGAGTGACCCAATTCATTCTTCTCATGAATTGTATAATTTTCTTATAAAGAAACTTTGACAATTTTGGGTCGCTCGATAGTCCACATACATCAAGCTGCAAACACTGATTTCAAAGAACATGCATCGCAAAAACGAACAAAACCAACAAATAAAGAAGGAAAGGAGGAGAAAGGAAGAATCACAAAAGCTAGCTATATACAAAGTGGAAAGACAGAGAGAAAAAGGGCAATACAAAAGAAGAGCACATTGAATGTGCTGAAATACATTTCAACAAAAATATAAAATTGTATGGAAAATCAAATACCAAAACGTTGCTATTACAAAAATATACTTATGTTTGAAAACTATATGGAAAAAACGCTTCTTAAAGGTTCAACTCTGCTTTTCAAAGGAGGGAAAGATCTCCTGGTTTATCTATCTGGTCATTTGCAGTGTTCCAGAAGTTGGATACTTTTATATTTGTTCAGAACAGGCAGAAAAGAGCACTTCTTCCCCCAGAAACTAATTCGCGTTTAATACGAAGCAAGATCATGTGAAACTGAAGCTAAAGAGTAATTTGATTGAGACTGGGTGATGTCAAAAGTGCCATTTTCTGTCGAAGTGGGCCCCAGGTCTCCGAACCTTGACTTTCAATGTTATTAGACATATTATTCACAAACTGAATGTAGAAATGGGATCCTAAAATAACACAAAGGATATTGGATCTATAAAATCATGAAACAAGCATGGCACTTCTGTTTTCTTGCCGATTCCGATTTCTTCCTTTTCGTCATTACTTAAAGGCTTGGAACATGAAGTATTTTTTCCGCAACTAATGTGAGTTCTCATGCATGAAGGGCCATGCCGTATTTCGGGGATCTAAAGCGAAATCGCTCATTGTAAGTTTACGTTATATTTGCAATTTATAGTACACGAATATTTTTTTTCGAACTAAGCTGGAAATCATTAAACTCATATGTATGTATGTAAGTTGGAATCGGGTGATAGAGCAGAAGGTGATAGTTATAAAGAGATTTGTTGACAGTCCTGTCTTTTAAATTTTCAGTTCTAACTGATACTGTCTCATTTTCTTTCAATCTGGAATTAAAACTCTGCAGATTATATTCGTGAGCTTTGTAACAATTTTTCTATCGAGGAATATTCAACCAATCTGCACTTGATTATAAAATCTGTTGAAGTTGTCTAATTTTCAGTCAATATAAGGTTTAGCAATGGGATACTTTTTGAAACTGAAGTGAAAATATTTCCATTTCAGACTACATTTAATAGATGAGATTAGAAAATTTAGAATAGTTTAGTCACCGAAATTTAAATTTTTTATGATTACTAATTTCAAGGGTAAGATTTTCACTTGGGGTGTTCTATCACCCGTTACCAATCTGACGTTAACTTGTGAACAATTTGTATATTTTGGTGCACGCAGACGTCACATTATCTCGCTTTATATTGTGCGCAATCTGAACGAGTTATGCGCAAAAATAATTTGAAAATTTCGTGTTTTTTGCATTTCCGGATTGTATATTTAATCGATATAATACCTGAATATTCCAAATTGAAGGTGAAAATAACCTGATAGTGTATCAATTCAAAACGAATAAAAAAGCACTGACGTAAGGTCAGGAGCTTTTACGCGCTTGTTCAAGTTCTAACTATTAGATCAACACGAAATTTTGCACCTAGTTGCGTGTGTTAATCTTCACCTGATTACGAAGCTTCAATCTGATTGCATTTGTACTTCCCGAGATATTGCAGAAATCGAGTTGAAACTTCAAATAACAACGAAATTTTACATATTTTTTTCCTTATATTTCCCAGAGTGAAAATCAGATCGAATTGAAATTCAAAACGTTGTTGCTAAATACTGACTCCAAGGTTTGTGTTGAATTTGATTGAAATCTAGGCAATATTTCCATAGAAAAAAAAGTTTTTCATCGAAAATTTCAAAAATATTCGAATAATTTTTCTTTTAATTTTGCAACAACTGGATCCACACGAAATTATGCTCTAAGTTGCGCGTTGTTATTCCATAACTGTCCACGATGTTTTCAGCAGATCGAGTCAATACTTCATGAGATATCGAGGAATCAACCTCAAAATTTCAAATAGGCCTAACTCCGAAACTATCCAACCGATTTCACCCATTAACGAACTCAGCCGAGATATTTGCACTCCAAACCTAATCTGACAATTCCAAGTTGCTACGTCTTTTCCTTCGAAAGTTAGAGCACTTACGGACGGACGAAATTGAATTGGACCCCGGATTCTTCGTCAGGAGAGTCCAACCGAATATTTTAAAACCTTTTTCGGCCCAAAATTCGAAAATTACAGACATCGTGACGAAATGATTACGGGTTGTTCCATAGAACAAGCACGTAAAAGGTACAACCTACCACCCTTTATATCTCAGCCCCAATGCACAATCAGAAAAAATGCCATGATAAATAGTCTTTCCACAGTATTCAGTGTTGCATCCTTCAGATATTTTCATAACCTCTCATAAAAAAGAAATTTTCAAGTATACAGCCTTTTTAAGAGGCCAACGAATTACCTTCAAAACAAGGTGTCACTCAACTCTCCTTCATATTTGAGATTTTAAGTGTTGCTGTCATCACGCTGACCGGGTTGATACACATTGATTGGAAAAAAGTATAAAATGTCCCCCCACGAACCAAAGCTTATTATGCATTTTTGCATAAGGGCCAAGATATTAAGGTTGGTAGTTTTTCAAATTGATACACTAACTTTGGTCTTGTCTATGTAAACTTATTACGTAACTAAACGCATGTTTCTAAAAATTTTGTTTTGTTGGTGATCAAAATTCCTTTGAAACGGCTCAACCGATCGATTTGCAATTCTAACATTTTTTTTCGTCTGCAAAAGCACACCTTATCAATATTTCCACGAATCATTTATGCAATTATGAACTCGGATATCGAAATTAAATGTATCAATCAATTTCGTTTTCATAAAATAAAATAATACTATTTTTCCGCCTTCTTACTGCGAATAACCTCTTAGGCCGTTTCCAGATGTATACGAACCGAAGGAGAAATGTAATTACATCAATGCTCGAATACTTTTGATGAGCGTCAAAAAAGAGACTCTAGAAGCATTGTATGAATTATACAATGCTGGAAGTATAGACGGATCAGCTCGAGAGATTTTTGAAGCTTATCAAAGGGATTTATGCAATCATATATCACATTCGCTGCTTGGTTCATGCATCTGGACGCTGCTGGATGCAGCATTAATACAAAGGGTTAAACAAAATAGAAAATGAACAAGAATCTTCAGTTTCCCTATTAGTCTAATTTCTTTTAGAATTGAAGGAAAATATAGCTGGGTGCACCATACAAATTGTTGTATAAGCCATGATGAGGAGATATTATATAATGCTTAGTGAAATGCTCGAGAAAAATTCCTGGAGAACATTTCAATATATATACAGGGTGAGTCTTTAAGTTGTACATTAATTTTAACCATAGATTCCTCTCATCAAATAAAACACTTTTTTCATTTGCCATTTTTCCAGGTTCGGCTCAGGTAAAAAGTTATAGGCATTTGAATATTTCTCAATTTGCTGATATACTCCTGCGTTTTGTCTGCGGGTTCACCACATTTATTCTTTACGGTGATCTCTTTTGGAGAATAACCAATGCAAGGTTTGAAATTCAAAGAACCTTGAGAAAACTAATTTACTCACTTAATTCTCTAGAATGTTATGGTTATGGAAAGTCTAGTCCATAGACAGGGACTATGTCTGTGGTGTGGTCACGAAATAGCATACACCCATGATGTAAAAAATATATTTTTGCTTACAGTATGTAAGAAAACATGGTGTGCTCATCTGAAAAAAAAGTGACGTCAGCAAGATTATATAATAAGAAGTGAATATATACTCTGTGCTTTGAATTTGAATGAAAAAAGTGACGTCATCACTGGTAGATACGATCACAGATGAGCACACCATGTTTTACTTACATCATGCATATACCTAACATTACTTCTATGCGAAATGGATATTTCTGTGTATTCTATGGTCCTGATAAACCTGAAGCCAGCTTAATTTACTTCCTTCACTAGGTCAGGAGCGGATCCATAAATATAAGGAAATTTTCCGAATTTGCATCCTATTTTATAATATTCAACTTTGAATATCTTCAAAACGGTGCGTTTAAGGAGAAATTATAAAGAACAATGAAATATTTTTGAAATTATTGAAAATTTTTATGATGACATAAGATAAACTTTTTTTTTCATGCAAATTCGTAAATTTCGTATAGTTTTAGGAATCTGCGGATCTATAACTCGGAAACTGTTTAAAGTAGGATGAATGTGATTACTGAATAATATGTGCTATAGTTATAGAAAACTTCACACCAAAATTCATCTCATTCTGAGTTACCATATCAAATCTACAAAAAAAACTGATTTTTTTTTTGGAAATTCAAACAACCTGTATCTTTTTACCTGAGTCGATTTTGGAAAAATGTTAAATGAAAAAAGTGTTTCATTTGATGTGGTTAAAATTGCTGTATAACTTAAAGACTCACCCCGTATATATATCTTCAGAGTCACCTACAGTAGTACTCTGTTCAAATTTAACGGAAGCTGAACGCTTATCATCTTCGATACGATTAATTGTTCGTTCTCAAAAACTGCATTTCATCAAACACATATAAAGTCATTCCTGAATTAATTTTTATCAATTCTCTGTAAAAGAAAGTAATTTTTTGTTTGGCATTGCGATACGGTTAGTGATCACTTCAGCCACTAACCGATGGTAAAGCACGTTAGCTAACTACATGTTACCTAAGGTTCGGTGAAATATCACCATTCAAGATGTGTATCAAATACGTTTGTGTGTGTATCAAACTAGTAATTTCATAAGACCCAAAAAAGGCAATTAGTACACCCTTTATACATAATGTCAAGAAAGTACCTGCAGTTGGTAACAGTACCCCATTTTGTTATTTTATTTATTGTGAGATTTTTACAATGGACGAAAATTGTCAACCAATTTTGAATTCCAAATAAACTAACGCGAGGGGAAACAGTGAAAATGAGACACTAACGGCCGATTTCACAAAGCCTCGATTACCGTTGATCGAGCAATCAAGTGCTTAACCGGTCGATCAACACCGTATTCTATGCTCAATAATCTAATTTAATTGGCGATCAAGAATTTGACGGCTCGATCACCCAATGGTCGTTCAACGGCCGTTTATTCCCGATCAAGCACTATTTGGGTTTCACAAAACATTTTTGAGTACTGGTTAACATAAAAACTTCACTTGACGGTCGATCAAGTTGATTAAACAAATTTGGGCAATTCAGGCAAATAATCACAGGATTGAATTGTATTTTCTGGATCATCAGTCTATTTTGGAATGTTTCGCCTTTTAATTTCTTCCTTTTTTTCATCAGCAGGAAAAAATGAATATAAAAGCATCAGATTTATGTAATTGTCAGAAATTGGCAGATATTAGTTGCTTAAACTTTTCCAGTTTAATTCAGCGGATCATAACAATAATTGAGTCTATTTTTGGTGAGATTAACTTACGTAATCGTTAATAATTTCCAATAAAATTTCAGGTGAACTGTCGTTTGGCGAAATATTGATTGTTGATTCAATCTACAATGTCATGTATGTACAGATATCTACTTTCCCAGTCAAGTTTAATTGGATATTCATACATGTAGACAAAAGAGTTTCAAAAAAAATATAGGTTAGGTACATATAAGGAGTCAATGAACCCATTTTTGACCATCGGGAATAAAGCATTTTTGTTGGGGTATAATCCTCTATCGATATTAGGAAATATAATGATGCTTGAATTCTGATATTGACTATCATCTGTAATTCTTGATGAATTGATTAATTACTTCCACTACATGAGTTGTTTGAAATAGGATTTCATTTTGTGAAGAATTTTGAACATAATAATTTACCATCTTCGTTACTTCCAAATAACGATATGTCTTTTGCAAAGGAAGGTTGGTTTCCGAAACGTGCGTTAGACGCAGAAAGTGTAAGTGGATTAGAGAGTAGTTACGCACTGTTTTGTTAAGTCGTGGAAGTTTTTCAAACTTCTATCCAATACTGCGTTTGAAATGTTTTCAGCAATTTCACATTACACTCTTTTCTATCATCAAATTCGTTTAACAATCACTTCACCTTGAATTCATTATGAAATGATCCACCGTCAACAAAAACAAAGCAATTATCATGTTCACGCACGGAAATGTTATAACATAACCCAATTTTCGTCCTATTTCTGTGGTTCCATTAAACGAAGCCGCAGAAATGCAAGGTTTGTCAGACTGTATTCCTCGATCAACTGATCGGCGTATTTGACGGAGTGATAAAGTTTTGTTAAACGCAAATTCGTTGATCGGCCAATTATGTTGCATTAGAGAGGGTTGATCCGTAGAAAAAAAAAACAGATTTGTGGAAAGAAAACTCGTGAATTTTGTACTATACAGGGCGAGTCTTCAAGTTGTACATTAATTTTAACTATAGATTCCTCTCACTTTCTCCAGATTCAGCTCTAGTAAAAAGTAATAAGCATTTAAATATTTGTCTATGTGCAAATATATTCCTGAACTTTATTCTTATGATTGGGTGCTTAATGCAACGTTATTGTAACGAATATTTCAGGTGGCTTGACTATTGAAACACTGTTCTTCTACTTGATATATGCCTGCAATATCTCTTAGTTTTCACCATAAGATTGTACACAGTTTCATCATCGCCCATTTCATATTGAAACTTCCAGGAATATGACAAATGTATAAAAAAATTATATGAAATTCCTCAAACAACCAACCAATGACAGAGACACATGAACAGGACAATCATGATGTAAAAAACATGGTGTGCTCATCTGAAAAATGAGTGACGTCAGCTAGCAGAAAATACGAAGAGTTATATATTCTGTGCTTTGAATTAACATGCAAATTCAACGCACAGAATATGTAACTCCTTGTATTTTCTGCTAGCTGACGTCACTCACTTTTCAGATGAGCATACCATGTTTTTTACATCATTAGGACAATAGCACCAAAGAAGGTGCTGGCTAAAGCGAAGTATATTTGTGATTATGTTATTTCTATTGTTTCATCGAATGATTTGCTACAAATCCAATATATTTTTCCATCTACTTGAGAACGGAGTTTGTTACGTCTCTGCTACATCGTTACCAACTTTCGTTCACAGTTTTGAAGGAAAGAAGCAGTCCATGTCTCCATGTCTATGGCATTAACATACTAAGCGAACTCTATGATTTCCCTGGAAAGTCTGCTACAAAGACATCGAAACATAGCATCTATGTCTATGGTATGGTCACAAAATAGAGACATAATCTTGTGTATCTGTGGTTTATTTGCTGACAGGAATCTTTTGTCAAAATGAATGAACAACTTCTAGACTCCCCCTGTATATGGCAATCATTAGTTGAGTTCCGATATTCCTGGCCAGTACTGGCCAGTATCAGTAATTTCGGAACGCTTCGTACTGATACGAACAGTTACCAAAGCAGTGCCAGTAAAATCAACTGTCAAAATTTACTGGCCAGTACTGGCCAGGAATATCGGAACTCAACTATTATAGACGATTTTGTGGCCAGAACTCAACAATATTTTGAACAGTCATCTGGTGTGGCCACTGCCAACTTTTTTCTTTCTTGAATCACTATTTCAAAGCATGAAGAGATTATATTCAAAAGTGTTCTGTGCTTCAAGACACCCGTGCTCAGTCGGTAGAGCACATTAAAGACAATTCGCGGTATGTTGGTTTGAATTATTCGTTGGCATGAGGTCGTTATTTCGAAAAGGGCGATTTTTTAATACGATTCAATGAATTTGGAAGAAAATGAATGTTTTTTGTGTTCCGTAGACATGCTCTCGGTACTTCCTTGACACATCTGAAGGTTCCTGATTGATCTAGGAAGTACGTAATTTATTTAAATATGTTCATTGTATTTGAAGATGACAGAATCGTAGTTCCAAGTAAACTTTGTATTGAATGCTGTAGTATGTGTAAATTAATCTGCGCTCTTCAAAATATGTATTATACTAAATTCCCAATTTTTTCAGTCTACAGCTTATAAGCAGTCAGCTCTCAGGTTCTAAGGATATTTTTGGTAGAAGCTATCAAGCAAGGAGATATTATCTTAGGATCTCTTTCCAAAAGGAAGTCTGTCTGATTGCACTGATACCAAAAGTTACAAAACAAACTAAAAAACGCAGCATGAAATTGTATGAATAACAACCAGTAAAACGAGACATTGTCTAATTGTTAACATAACATGATACTGACAATGACTGACCTTGGTGTATTATTTTGTTAAGTCTCATTTGTTAGTCACGAGTTTAAGGGCTTAAAATGGGATGGTCAAAATACGGCTCAACACTTCATGATATTATCTACCATTTGGTTGAAGGAGGTGTCAACCATTACGACGTAACATAAAATGAGTGGAACATCAAGCACTATGCAGATATCAACCGAAACTGTCGTGAAGATATCAAGAACAATTATTTCAGGATGAATAGCCAATATTATTCAGTAAACAGGAAGTTCCAGAAATATTAATTTTTGTTGCCGACGGCATTTCAGATCATCTCGAATATTTTCGAGACTACTAGTCTCCGTAACTTACTCTCGTTTAGATCAAACAGTATAAACGAATATAACGAGGTGACTGATTTGATGTTTTAATGAATGGATGTCAAGTTAGAAGAAAAGTAGCTAGACTACGCCGTCTTCACTCGTTTTTGGATGCTGAGGTCGAATGGTTCACATAAAACCTCACCAAATGATAATTGATTTGCTGGAGATAATAACAATTATCTAACAAGAATCGGACATCATTCTAATAATGCCCTCAAATTCAGAGCTTAACCACAAACCATGACAAAATTTTCAACCTCTCAGACAAATAATGAATGGTTGAACTGAAGATCAGTCTGGTCTTGTTCACAAACGATTTCAGACCTTCAGAGGGTATATGTCAGGCTCAACGTCAGCATTCCACTGAGTGTAGTATCGTATTCCAGCTAAGAATAAATGCCATCGAGACTGCGGAGCATGTGTGTAATATTAAGATGAAGTCAAGGAGCTTCGAAAGCTACTGAATCCAACACTCAGTATGCTGGTCGTGAACAAAATGAACTGACCGTTGTCTGGATACAGTATCACTCAGTCTTTTAGCATTCCACAGGATATCCCGAAGCGAGCATCAATGGTGAAATTACACGGAGCCACTTGGGAATCCAGCTAGCTTGATCCAGTTGACTGGAGTGAATATGAAGCCAGATAAGTGGAGCCAGTCCACGTTCATACGGAGCCAGTTTACTGTAGCCAGTTGAACAGACCCTGAGAATTTCAATAACGATTTATCAACAGCAAGAAATAGCAAACATCATCCACCATACATCCTATAGGACTGGACGTATTAACAGAACTTTCATTGTTGTTCAAAGGATTCGTTGGCCACACCAGCTCAGATTTTCACTGGTGGTGAACTGGACTGGCATGAAACCTACAACTTAAGCCAGACCAGTGGACCAATGTTTTTCCACTGAATTGCCACTGGATGCCATTTCAGGCAGCTTGACTGTCAACTGGCTCATTTGACTACAACATAACTGACGGGATGAGCCCCTCTGGCTCGAAACATACTAGAACTTTCGTTGAAATTGTTTTGAATTCGAATTTGACCAATCAACTCCATATAAGGATTGGACAATTCGAAAGTATAGGCTCCTGTCGGTATTCCGAGCGATCACTGTAAATTGGAGGCCCATATGCAGGAGATCGGCCTGGTTGATGATGACGCATAAGCCCTGTGCTTAAAAGAAAGCAAATCAGCCATGAAAATCGTCTCAGAGTTATCAACAGTGAGTATAATCAAAAATGAGCTCTTTGAGAATCGAGGGACTGAAGAACTATTCCTCAGTACAATAATAGCTGTGTTAAAAGAATTGACTTACTGATAGAAACCAATGAGCTACTGAGATTCGCAAGTACGAAGGGCGCAATGTTATGCTTATAATCTGCTTATTCGTGAGAATATGTATATCTGCAATGGTGGAAATATATTTGTTCCAAAAATTTCCGAAAATGCCTGTTTTTTAAATCAATTCACAATTTCCTTCGCAAAATATTTTCGGCTTCAACTGCATAGTACTTCATCGGTTTTGAAAACATTCGGTATATCGTATGTGAATAATGTTTGGTAAAGCTATAAACACTATGATTCGTCACTCGTTTTATTGGTTTAGGTACCTCCCAATCTCTTTTCCTGACTTCGCGTTCCAAATCCCACTTCTGCTCCTCGCAAATATACATTCTGTCATAATATTGTTTGCAAATCTTCTGCAGTTCTCCTAGAAATCGGAAACGGAAATCCCCCATAAGATAGTTGTACTTTTATAGACCGACACAGAAAAACAGAAGTTCACGGACACCACCACATGGTGACTACCTGTCACTGTATTAAGCTGGGTCTCCTACTCGTATTCTGCCCTACACACTAGACTACACTTCTTGCTGCACTTTTTTGTTGGTGAAATTTCGATTTACGTTGGTTTTCCTATCTGATGACAAATCCTTAAAATTTTCCCCATGCGAGGGGAGTATTCGGGAACAACTCTTAGAAGCGTTGACTTCGAACAACGAAAGTTATTTCTTATACCAAATCGATGTTTGGTTTGTAATTTCTTCAATTAGTGAAACTAAGTGATTGCGTTAAAAAATTAACTATCCCAGTGTTCACGTTTCTGTTTGGAAGTATCGAAATGCTAATGAACCAGATAATTCCCAAAAATCACCATTCATAAAACCAAAATTTTCAACTATTATTAGTTTGTCATGAAGAAAGAAATGTGCAAGAGATGAACCATTATGCCAAATTTGCGTTGTTTTTTCATGCTGGATGAATATTAATTTCGAAACAGTACTTGGTGTCTTGCAGACAATCTGTATCTTTTTTCTGCATATCAAATCATAAATGAATAAATTAAGGAAAACTCGAAACTATTTTCGAATGCAGATGAATGAAGCATCAAACTGAAATATCTGGGTAGGAGGCTGTGTGTATATAAGGGGTGCTCAAAAATAAACGAGCTCGTGGTTGGCCAATGAACTTAAAACTCATGTCTATTATGGGCTATCAGGTTCCAATCGATTGACTTGAGATGAAATCTAAACCACGTACCTGAGGATATCCTTGTCCTTCTGCGAGATCGTTTTTACTGAACACCTTATATGAATCAAATATGTTTGTGTTATGGTTTTGGTGTAGTGTGTACGGAAAACAAATGTGGGAGACCCAGCTTAGATATTTTGTGATAGTTACCAAAAAGTTAGAAAGGCAGACACACTACAAGAAATGATATTCATCAAACTGTATACAAGACCACTTCTTTTGAACGTGGATTTCAAGGTGTGTGAATCTGAACCATTTGATTTAGGTAGGGAAAAAACGAGAAAATAGTCAATTCTTGCCGATGAAGAATTTTATTATTTTCCTGAATTTATGGGCAATTTTGCACCACCCAGTCAAAATTATAGTGCCGAATAAGTCATTAGAATTAGTAAGTATCACTTTTTTTGAGATATCAGTCCTACAGTGTACCTGCTTTCTCTTCGAACAAATCCAATAATTATATTCTAGTGAGATTCAAAAGTTTCATAATAAGCTTTTGAGGACATATTATGCGTAATTTCCCAAATCAATTTCCTTCGATTTATCTATGCAAAATAAATTCATGAATCCAATGTTCAATGTTGGAGAACAGGTATACTGTTTTTATAAAAAAAATGAATATGGTGACCTATAGTCAATATCTTCTTGAGGTACTCTTGTTTTGTAATGGTTATTATCTACATACATCTTGGTCCACATTATTGAAAAATGTTTTACGAATACTTGACCCAAAAATATGTTTTCATGCAAAATTGATAATTTCTTGAGAACTTGTTTTTGAGTTTTTCACTTCTTCATTGTTGTGAAGTGAAGGTAGCGAACAGAAACTTCGATATCCATGTTGTAAGAGCCTAGTAGAGATCCCTTCCTCGTTCTGTTAGGAACATAACCGATAATATAAAAAAGATCTCATAGCGTATGGGGCCCTTTACGCTTACAATGTGATACTGTTTTGTTGTGATTTGTGTATTTGAATTTTGTAATGCAGTTGTGAAACTCAGGTGTTTGTGTACTGTAGGATTGGTTTTAAGGATGGACTCAATCCCTTTGTCTGTAAAAAGGGATTACTGTCAAATTCACAACAGCTGCTTATTTACATTGCAGGGTAAAATGGAGAATAACCTCAAAAATAAAGATGAAAAAAACTCGAAGAAGTCGAAATTGTTAAAACATGATCATTCATCAATTCTGTTTTTCATTTTTGAGGTTATACTCGAAAATAATATGCCATTCCGTAACAGCGCCCTAAAATCTTTCAAAAAATCACATCGTTTTTTTTTAATAACTGCCATTCTGTTACCCTCAATGAGGTATACCTCAAATGCTTTATTTTTTTCGATAACTTCTAAATCGTATTTGTCTTCTTCAAGTTTGCATATTTTTTCGTAATAGCTCCTACATACGGTTTGAAGTTCGGCTAAAATAAATAATTTCAATAAAATCAATCATTGGTGGAGTAATCCCATCTTAAGTGGCTATAACTTCTTTAGTCACGAAAAATAATTTGATCTACACTCAGGTTCATTACACATAACAAGTCAGTAAAATTGTTACAAAATAATGATATCTCATAAAGGAAACCCTTTCAGTAGAAGAGAATATGAACCGAATTCTGGGAATTTTATACTTCATTCAATACTATTGAGTCCCTCAAGTAATTTGTGTAACAATTTTTTTTGTACACTTAAATCAGGAGATAACCATTGTGCTATTTTTTTTCATTTTCGTTGCATGGATTTGACCTTCTTGTAAGTATACTTTCAGTAATTTCATAAGACAATGTATATGTTAAAAGGGGTGTATCATGGAAACATCCAGACAAAAAAGGAAAGAAGCGAAGCAAAATGCAAAGATCGACAAAAACAGTAAAATGAATGAAAAAGTGTTTTGTGTAATTCACAAAAGTAAAAATTGGTTTTATAATCATCACGCGTCTAAGTTTGCAAATTAATTATTCCTTGTGCGAGAAGCTCTACCGTGCCTTTCCAGTGTTGCCAACAACCCGAAAAATATGTATGACGTGGATTATGAAAAAAGTTCATGAAAAAAAAATGAATGGGTGTGTAGGTGTCAAATACAAAAACTGTTGGCAACACTGTTTTTTCATAAAAAAGTGCATATGTATATCTCCTTCGTGTTCTACCTGGAAATCTCTGAATTCCACTTCTTTTTCAAGGTCAAATTTCTTATTTTCAAGTTCGCCAATTCTTTTATGGTAACCCTCACAGTATTGTTTTAATTGGGCTAGAAGATTTTGTGAATGAGTATTTCATTGATATACTATAATTAAAATTAATTTTCATCCATGTAGCAAATACCATTGGAAGGTATACTCAAAATATTGTTCGATGAAGGATAATAACTGTGTTATTGAAACATCTACCTGCCCTCTGAAGCAAACCTGAGTTACGGAATGCAATATACTAAAATCTAGGCAAAGTTGAAATTAGAACTAATTGTTCTCTATAAATAAATGGCATCTAACAGAACAAACACCACCTGATTAGGCTGCCGAAGAAAATTTTATAGTTATGTATAGAAAAGGGGAAAAAATATGCATATAATAAATAAAGCTGACTCAACTTAAACCTCATTCTGTCATTTTTCGAAATTTATAATTTGTTTTCCAAAACACTTCCTTGAGATGATGAAGAATGGTTTTATGTAGAAAATGCATTCATAAAAAATGTGAAAAGTAGTCTTCAAAAAGCAAAAAGCAAAATAGTAATGAATGCATTTTTGGACATGCTACGAGCTTGAGTGCAAAGGGTACTACTTATTTCTCCAAGTATTGAATGGATTGAAAAAACCTCAATGGAAACATGGCGTTCTTCTGTTGTAGTTAGCGTTTTCGTATAGGGTGGTATGAAAATGCCTTATTCGTTTTCGGTAGATATTCGTGTGAAAGTGTTCAGAGGAAAAAGCAGTACCCTCAACCAAAAATTATAAACGCGACATAGACGACTAAGCAGCCACGTGCTTGAACTTTACGACTCTTTCAGCTAACCTCCATGTCTTTGAGGCTCACTAGATATTCCACATCGAATCTAGCACTTTCCAATTTCGCAATTCTTTCATGATATTGTTTGCATACGCTTTTAACTTGTTCTAGACAAAATGAAAAACTTTTTATTTCGCAGTATCGTAAAGATTGATTCGTTTCTGTATGTAAATAAGTAATTGTGCCAACGAATGAACACAAAATGGCGTGGTTCCAATTTCGATGGAAATACGACTATCTTCGTTTACTTGAACATATTTCAAGTTTATTAATGGTGTGAACACTCGAATTATGTGTAGCAAATTGGATTTAGTTGTTGTGATTTCAGAATTTGCGCACTGTATCTTGTAACTATTCTTGAAATACTTTCAAAACTTCTTTTTGAAAATAGGAATTACATGCTCTGACTTGTAATTGTTTGTACTTGTTGCTTAGTTTTGAAATATTTTTGCGACCAAAAGATCTGGAGTGTAGGAAGTGAACCAATATAACTCGACTCGAGTATGTTATCAAATGTAAATAAATATAATATATGTACTGATATTCAGCGCATTTTGTGTCCATTATTTCGACTTTTCTGTTGAAAATTTGCATCTAAAAGAAAATATTGAAAATAATATAAAAATGGATATGTACCTTCATTGGCATCATCAATGATTTTCGGTTTGCCACATCTTTCCTCAATTATACGTCTCCTTTCTGCAGCTTTGCGCTCTTGTTCTTTCTTCAGTTCTTCAGCAGCTTTTTTCCTCAGGAGCAACTGTAGAATATAGTTATTAATATCAGCCAATCGGATGATCTACTAGTACTCACCCTCAATTTCTTTTTTCTTTCAGGTGTCATGAAACCTTTTTTAGCCTTTTTGGCCTTTGAGGCTTCTTCCATACGAGCCCTGACTTCGGCTCTTTTGCGTTCGATTTCTGCTTGTTTCCTCTTCTTTTCCTAGTTTGATATATCGACAAATATTATTAAATATTCATCCCATTATGTTTGAATACCCGATTATTCCTTTTTCAATTTTAATTTTTAAGAAAGTACCCTTCTACGGAAATCATAAAAGGTTATTTTTATCGAAAGAACTTTTGATTTATGAAAGTACACAGGAATAATCGCGTCATGTTTCTTACGTGCCTCCTCAAGTTTCTTCTTTTGCTGAAAAATAATGAGTGTTGATTAGAATAGTACGTCGAAACAGTTTTGTTAATTAGGGTGAAATTAGCCCTTTCAAACGTGTGTGGAATTATCTTATATTGGATGAATTGAAACGAAAATAGCTAAATGAATCTGAATTAAATGAACAATAAGTGTTCAGTTTTATTTGGGAAAAAACAATGTTAACAGTATAGGGTTGACACATTAGACGGAAGTTGTTTTGTTACATTGGTAGTTCTTTCCTTGAAGTTGATGAAGAATGTGAATAGAAAAACAACAAAAAATCATTCTTTGCAAGAGCACAAAATTGATAGGGACTGCGTAGAACTTATTGAATAAATGGGGCGATACTTGTAAAATGAAAATATGAAAAGTTTCGAATATAATGAGTATGAGTGGCAAAATGATATAATTATATAATATACTTCCACTTAAAAGGTGCAAATTAATGTTAACATTTGAGGTGGGAAAAATAATGGCAACTAAAATATATGTGTTTGAGTGAAAATAATTAAACTGGATAGAAGTGAATAATTAGTCTTAGTGATCAAAACATAATCTACTATAAACACTTACATTTCAAATTATTCAGAAGTAATTATTTCCCCATTGCTTTAATAATCTGAATCTACTACATATCGAAAAGAGTTAATAGAATCGAAGCTTAAGCAAAAACTATTGATACGAATGTCGAAGCAAAAATTACTCGAATACCGTTAAAATAGTTCGGTCTGTTTGAACTATCAATACAAAATTATTTGTTTGCCTTTTTCGATAAAAAGGTACTGGAATAAAAAGCTGCATAATTTCTCCACATAATAAGCATTCTGAATACTGCTTCTGAAATATTATGGAAATAATTACCTTGAAACTTTGAGGAGTTCCTGAACTTGTAAAACATTATCCGTATACTGTTGATCCATGAAGATGTAGGTTCCACCAAGTCAAAGGACATGAAATGAAAATAGAAATAAAATTATTTACGATAGTCGACATCTATCATATTATTTTGAATACTTTTTCACAATCAATTTAATGATATCTTCTTCAATTTATGAAAATACTGACCTCACTTCATCGTCCGCCATTTTGTTGCTTTTGTTTGTTGTCCTGAAAGTTGATAATAATCAGTGAATATCAACATTTGTTCACCCTTTCCAATATGTTATACATTCAAAGAAATATAAAAATATCTGGCGTAGAGTAGGTATTCCAGTTGACAAACGAAACATAATAACATTGTAGAAGGAGAGAAATTAGTATAAATCGGAAAATGTAAAAAAAAACTGAACTCGAATGAGAATTCTCCCTCCGGTATAGAGCTGGATAGTTTTTCGTGTTGAAATAAAATTATTTTCTCGAAATTCAATGACAATATCAAACATATTATAATTCAGTATTCATTATATCATGAAGTGATCCAGAAAATGGCATCAGTGTGAATTAACACACGATTAGGAATTATTTTCATTGGATAAATTGAAGTACACCTTGTTTACCGCAATGATCTAAAAATATCCCTTTACTGGGAGCGAGGATAAAAATAGAATGATCTCTCCAACCAAATTTGGAAACTCTCTCATTAGAGGTCTTAAATTTCCTTTCGATTTTGTTTAGTAGATGTTTAATTTGAATTTGAACTTGATACAAGATTTTTTCAATTTGAAACGAAAAGTCGCTCATACTTCGCTTTAGTATTATTCTCAGTGAATATACCACGATATAATATAATGTTAAAATAAATATCGTTAATTTTTTTCACAGGAAAAGGAATAAGAGTTCAATCTATAATTAATAGGTTTTGTCCCAAAATTCTCTTAGAATCTTAGAAGAAGAATGGCGTATCAAAATTATGAAATTTCAGGGGAATCATTTTTATCAGAATTTCAGATTTTCCACTTTTACCGCTTTTCGAAAATTCCTCACAAATTTCCACGTTTCAAAACCACTTACACCAACTGAGAAAAATATGCACTCACTGTAACGACACTTGCAGCACAATGTTGAACGAATATTCTTTGATTGACGAAATGCGTTTTATAAATGCACTAGTTATATAACTATGGGATGACGTACCTGGTTCAAAAATTCAAGATGGAAATAATGAGCAGCCTACAAGAGATTCCTGTGCTGACTGTTGAAATTGAAACGCAAGGAACCTCAGGATAAGTTGGTAATTTTCCCCCTCCCGTCTTACTGCTACCAATTAGGAATTTTCCACCTCCGCTTTCAGGCTACTGAAATAGAACGAGAGGCATTTGATACTTTTGTGCTGGTTGGTTAACACTATTTCGATATTTTCTATTTTTTCCACAATTTTTTCAGAATAGATCTTGTGTATTGTTCTGCCATAAAGGCATGAATAATTCTTATGAAATCTTTTTTTTCGACTATGCAGTCCGGAGAATTTTGAGCTAAATGTATTCAAACATACGGCAATACAATTCGAGACTGAATTTGTGAAAGCTTTAAGTGAACATATTTTTGTATCTCACAATGAAATTATGTGAACTCTTAAAACTGCTTTTTGAGTTTTCTCAATAACTTTGACGGCCCGTATCGAATTGAAAATTAAGGCGATTCTCCAAGGAAGTTTGCTAATATTTTCCCAAAGTCACTTAACCATGTTTATCCCATAGGTCATTTAAGTAACGAAAAAACTGAACATGATGCAAAAAATAAAGTACCTACTATAGCATCAAGAATTTCAGCAGGGGCTATTTTCAATATTGAATAAAAAAAAGTTCAAATTTTTGATCTCAATATATATTTTTTAGGAAAGCACTGATGTGAAGTCAGCAGCTTTTACGAGTATGTTTAAATTCGTTCTTCTTATCATATTATCCACTCGAAATTATGTCATTTTTCAATCATGTACTGAATTATTACATATTATAGTATTTTTGAAAATATTGGAATAATAAGATTTTGAATCATTCATGAATTCGACCTTCGTAATTGAGTCCCCACCCTACTCTACAATTATCAAAGTTTGTAAGTGGATTCTTCCGAAAGTTATTGTGTTTACAGTCGGCGTAAGGGTTGATCGTGAACAGAATAACTTCCGAAAGAATTATCTTGGGAACTCTTTACTTGTTAAGTAGATTTGAACCTTAATAACGAAGGCCAAATGTGCGAATGAGTGAAATTCACCCAATTATTTCACGGATATACCCAATCGAAACTTTATTTTTTCAGAAATACAGATAAAGTCGAATTTAAATTCAGAACTTGATTGAATTTCGTGAGGATGATATGATCAAAAGATTGCAAAATATTAAATAGTTAAAAAAATTTTTTTTTCAAATTGTTCTAATTATACGATTGAAACTTAATTATGGATGAAGTGGTTCATCAGCATTCTCGAACCAATTCCCAAGTTTCAGTATGACTGATTTATTTTTAATTTTTCTAGAAAAAACAACCGAGAAAAATATCCACGAAATTTGACATATATTATATTTTCTCAATATCTCTAAGAATTATAATCTTCTCGAACTGAAATTTGAAACCCTACTGTAAAATATGAGGTTCAATATCTGAGCAAAATTTATTTTCACTTTGATGAATTGTTTTCGAAAAAAAAAATTGTGGAGGAAAATTTTGAAAAACATATTTTTTTCATTTTCTGAGGGTACGATCTCAACGAGATTTTTCTGAAAGTTGCGCGACCTTGAGCTCCAACAAGTTTTCGAGTTTCAACTGAGTCGCTACAGTAGTTTCTGAAAAATCAGGGAAATATCTTCGAAATTTCCAATGGCTATAACTTCGTAACCGTTTGGCCGATTTTGCCCATTCACGAACTGAACCGTCACGTTTTGAATTACAACCTACCTTGAAACTTTAAAGTCGACAGGACTCTCCGTACGGCCGGACAGAATCGTTTTTGACACAGGATTCGTCGTCAATAAGTCCAGCATAGTAGTTTGAGAAAATTCGAGAATTATAGATATTTGACAAAAAAAATAGCACGCTGTTCCTCAGAACATACGCAAAAAAATCAGAATAAAACTATGAATTATTTCGTAAATTTTCAGATTTTACTTATAATTTTGTTCGAATGTCCCTGTCTGCGAGTACTCGATCAAATTGTTGTGAATTATCGACTCGAAATCAGGCAAACGGGTTTGGAAATTCATCAGCATGAAATAAGAAAATTATAGTTCAATATAAGTTCAAAGTCATTTCCCCGCGGAATTTTGCCTATCAGACGATCGTCAACACAATAATATTGAAAACAAACAACTTGAAGAATTCATATTATTGATAATAGTAAAGTCCACTCAATTCTTCTGCAGATATATCCATTCAAAATTTCATTTACCGCAATATTTCGAAGAGTACAGTTCTGAAAGAATTACAATCTAGTATTTAAGCAAAAAATATCGCCGTTGAATTTCATCCAAAATTCCTTAAAAGTCATATTTACGAAATCATTGGTCCGATTTGACACGTTATTATGAATTCTCACCTTCGCAATACAGCTTCAAGTTACTCTACATATATCGAGATTCTGTGTAATTACCATCAGGAGTTTTCGTGTTTACCCTCAACCAAGCGTCTGATTGTGAACTTCCAAAAATATCAAATTATAAATCCAAAATAGTCGAGCAGTAAAGTAGCTCAATTTCAGTTTATGAATTGATAAAATCCACCATTCCAAATATGTGTTATTATTATTTCCGAACGTTCACATCTGATTGATCTGAAACTTTGTGCACCGTTGTTAATCATGGTTTATGACGAATCAATTGGAATGTAATTGATAGGTAGTTTCTGATTTAATTTTTAATTTTTTTTCTCAGATTTGAACCGGATGGCATTATTATTTTTCGAGGTATCGAGGGAATATTTTAAAATTTTAAATATAATATAACTAAAGATATTTTTCCGATTGATTTATTCATTCGAGGTTGACAAAATCAGAACCTCTCAAGGCTTTAGTTTATATTATCGAAACTTAAAACACATACGGTTGGTCGGTCAGACAAGCAGAATTAAATTTGGCAATGAATTCTTTTCAACATTCTTACATTACAGACATTTTGGCAAAATGATAATGCTCTTGTCTCCTAAAACAAGTGCGTATATATACATATATATCTCGAAAACTTTCAAATTTAGAAACAGATTTGTATTTTCTGTTATTTATTCGTAAGAGCAAAAAATACCTCGGATAATATGGGGTGACTTTTGGAGGCCAGAATTCGTTTTTTCAAAAAATTTTTTGGGTACAAATGTTTAAAAAAATTGTTCGAATGCGTAATATTGCCACTTTTATATATTCAAGAATTTTCGGGAAAATAAAACTGAAATGCAGTGAGAAATGGGAAAATAACTGAAATTGCGCATTCTCATTGAAGAATTAAGCACATCCCAAAAAAAAAATTTCAAAAAATAATCACTGAAGCCTGCAGAAGGACAGCCCGTTTTCTCCTAAATTTCACGCATTTCCAATATTTCTCGCGGTTATTGGCAAGGATAAATTGGACGGAGATATTAACTAGCTTTAATGAATCTTGCATGTGGCTGTGTTGCCGAGCCGTAATTTACCACCATGTGGTAATGTTTGCTCTCAAGAAACAAGAAATTATAAGTGAATATAATATTTATTTTCAATATGTATTACAAATGAAAAAAAAATGTTAATGATACCAGACGAGTTCCATAGCAGAATAATCCTTTCGCATATGTTACGATATGAGTAGCAGCAGAAGATTACATGAATCTGCTTTACAAAATCGAGCCTCTGATTGATTTGTTTCGGAAGATATTATTATTAAGATCAGGATCATTAAAAGAAATTAAGCCCTAAACCTGATCTACTAATATTTAATCTTTAGGTCCTTTGTAATATCACCGAGAAAAAAACAATTGAGAGACTCTATATTCTAAGAGCAGGATGACAATATTCTTGAACGGTTAGAATCCTCTTGATAATTAAAAATATTTCCGAAAATTTGAGTTGAGATTTTCGTTACGTAAAAATTTCATTGAAACCATTTTTTTCTTTTCCGTTTCCTGAAATAAATCAGGTATCAGTATTGGCGAATGAAGATAAGCGCTACCCCCTCTGGTGGCTATCGGAGTAACCCGAGGTACAGACATTATCATTGACAAGTTAAAAGAAATGTTAAGAAAATGAGGAAGTTTATGCATTTTTTCTTGGGGTTTGTGAGATTTTACAAGTGCTTCTACTGAGGAAAAGCAAACTCAAATGTCCCCCTTCCCATAAATTTCTACAGGCTGTAAAAAATTTGGAGTTAGGGTGAAAGAAACTTCCTTTAACAAGTCGGGCCTGAAAGTGTTGAAAAATCGATAAAAACCAAGAAATAAGATTTATGAGAGCCTGTTACCTGTATTTTACCGATGATGACGATTTTTATAGAGGTAAGCACGAATTGCACATGAAATATTAGATCACATTCATGAAGACAATTTTTTTCCAGGCTCATAATCCAAGCAGATAAATTTACTTAAGAGGAATGCTATGCCTTCCAGAAATCTGCCTGTTGAACTTATCATTAAGGAACAACGTAAATGTTCTAGTGATAGAACAGACTTTTGAAAAAAAGAGTCTCAACAAGGAAATATCTGGTGATGAATACTCTTCGCTCAAAGTGCTTCTGCCGATGAAAGCAAAGTTGAACAAGGCTTATTTATTACAGCTTTTTCAAGACCAATCAATGAGTGTTGGAAAATTTATTTGTCAATCCATAATGAATAAGGCTTACGGTATAAGTAGCATTAGTTTCATGTGAATACATTCATTTTAGTCACAATATATTGAGTATTTAGTCCATCCCTATGAAAATAGTAAAGTTATGAGTATTTGTCTATTATTCCAAAGAGTATGTTTTACAATACTATTTGTTTTTCAACTTTCAAGACAGCCTAAGAAATCCACCAAAGTCAATCTTGCCATTTGGATCTGAAAATAAATAATATTAAAATACTGTCTAACCTTGGAGATATCCCCGTAATTTCAGAGTTGCTACACTCAATAAGATTGAATAATGTGACAAACCTACTTTATAATAATGGAATATGTACTCCAAGTAATACTCTCGTCAACTATAAAAGTCTAAAAAGTATTTGAATGAATCGTGAAATCAAAAATTATCAAACCAAATACTAACAAACAGTATAAAATCGACTATCAAAACAAAATCGATGTCTGTATGTAAGGTTGTAAAACTGGCCACCGTGGCGCTGCAATCTTAAATTCAGACGCCAATAGAATTTCACTTGAAATTAGATATTTCTAATACTGTTGAGATCTCTGAAAGTTGAAAGAAGGTTCATTTTCTGTTTCATGGAAATTTAATCTTTCCATTTATTAAGGTTTGCAGTGTAGGTTTCCATCCTATACGGAAAAAATGCTGTTCAATAAACATAAAAATGCACGTCTCAGGGTTTTTTGGTTTATTATTTGATAAAATCAAATAAAAAACCTTAGTGATCGACCAACAAAAAAAAATTTTAACCCCCCCTGAAAATTTCACAGTTTACGTTTTGGAGTATGTAGATTTGAATTAACTAATAAAAAAAAAATCCGTCCGTCCGCTGTCCGTTGTCCGGGGCTTTTCTCAGAAAGTACTGAACCGAAATCAGTGAAACTTGGTAGAAAAATCGTGTGTCGCTCGGGATTGAACGTTCAAGCTTTTCAACAGAATCAGTGTACCCTAAGGGCTCAAAATGGGGGGTTGAGGGGAAAAAAAATTATTTCTCGAAAACTTTCCACCAAATTTTCATGACGCTCTGAACGTTGATTACTGTTGCAAAACTAAACCAAAAAAATTCACCCGGATGATTTCCGACCAGTCGTTCCTGAGTTATAAAGAAAAACGCTGCAAATTTCCAATAATGTCGAAAATGACATCATCGTATTCGGTTCTAAGATTGGAATTCACTGGAATAATCGGTTAACTTTTCATCCAGAATCATACATCTAAAAGACGATGAAAATATTGATTACCAAATTTTCAACACATATCGAGAAATTTTTAATGGATGCGTTATTAGAAGTTCAGATTGAATATTCTTGGGTTTTCTCTCCCAATATCTTAAACATAACTACTGAAAATCGGATCAAATTTTTATTTCTAGAAATCACCCTGCGGATTACGGGATTTAAAATTAAATTTCTTCATGAAGCTCATTCATATCTTATATAAAACTTTTATTTCATTCATAAATCATTGGTTTTTCAGAACACAAAAACCAATTCCATGAAAAAATTCATTTCAATCATTGAAATCTCAATAAACACTCTTTTATAACTAAATAACACTTTTACATGCAGAACGCGAATTAAGTAGCGTAATTTAAAATAATGCAGATTTCCAAAAAATTCGGTTGATCGGAGGTTTCCATCAATTTCGGTTTGCGTAGAACAATTATCGTCAACATGTGGATATCCGTTACTGGTTTGAATCGAAATCCAATATCTTTCGTACTGACAGTTTGAAATAAGCGTGAATATAAAAAATAATGAGCATTTATATGATAAATCAAATTAGAGGATATAATATGCAAAAAAATCAATAACAAACCGCAAATCTCATCAATTGTCGATTGTCGAGAATCTAATACTGAGGGTTGGAGACTTAGACTTAAGTTAGGAGCCGATGATCTGTCTACCTGTTCTGAATAGGGTCTGTGCCGCGGGTCGTGACCTAAGACAAGGGATATAGCGTAGACAAAAATATTCCGCATGTATCATCATCTGGTTGTCGGCAAACAACTTGTTTGAATTTTACGCCTTCACATCAAACAGACTTACGGATTTGACACCCTCTTGGTTGAGTGACAACGATAACAACGAACGAAATTTATAATCTAGAATTATTATTTCGAATTCAACCTGATGAGGTTCACGATATATTTAATTGTTACAGAAATGTTATTGAAAATAACTTTAGTTTTTCAGTTCGTGTGGTGGATACTTTTTGAATCAAGTGAATCGGATATCTGAAAAAATTTTTTTCAGATCGATTGCACAGGAAGGTTGAGTTTTTTTTATTTCATTAATATTTTTCAGAACAGAGTTGAATCCTAGTAGAAATCACATCTACACATTTGATATTAGCGGAAAGTCTCGAATTTTGTTTTACGTATTGGTGTTAGTTTGAAAGATTGACTTTATTTCCTCAGTATCAAGAAATACGAACGCGTTCGGATTGAAACATCATGACTAATTGTGAAATATGGACACTCGATTTAATTCGAAATTTCGTGAGAATTGTATTGGAAAAAATCGAATTTTTTTTTTTTGAACTTTTTTTTTTCGGATACATATTCATCAAAGTTCAATGAAATTTGGTACAGGTTTCAGAGTCAACATTTAGAAACAGTGCTTCAAATTTCGTGACCATTTTGAGTATTGAGGTTATTTCCCTAATATCTCAAAAAGGGCAAACCCTATCTGATTTGAAGTTCATTTTCAGTTGTAGAATACCGATACGAAATTTAATAATTGTGGAAAATAGTAAGTAAAATTTTCAAAGAGGTGAAACGACTGTGGAACGTCTCTTCTCATTCAAAATATTATTTTAAATTTTGCTACTTAGTTAGTGTTCTGCATGTGGAAATGTTATTCAATTATAGAAGTGTATTTATTGAGATTTCAATTTTCACATGAATTATTTAATGGAATTGGTTTCTGTGTTGTGAGAAACCAGTGAGTTATGCATAATATATAAGTTTTTTGAGATATCAATGATATATTGGGTTATTTAACTGAGAGAATAATAAACCCTTGTGTAAAATTTTCAGCGTTTTTAGTAGTTATTTGATTTTTTAGAGGTGTCAAAAGGCTCGAGAAGGGGTACCAGATGTCCTTTCCGTTGTCTGGTCCGAAACATTCCAAATCCTTTTAGAACAATCAGGTGACCATGGTCGACCAATAAGGGGGATTTTCGACTGAAATATTGCATATTAAATCTTCCGTTCTTGACTCCAAGTTTATAAATGTCCAGTTGAGGGCGATTAGAGTCAATTCCGTGGATATTTCCGTTAGATTCTTGGTAGATGGCGTTAATTTTGATTCGATTACGGAGATTTTTTTCAGGAATACTTTTAAATTCAGTTTTGCGTTTGGAGCTTGTTTCTCTGACGTATTCTTGAAAGCGATTCATAACCGATTCGGAGTTAATAACGTTTGGAAAAAAATTATCACTGTGGTATTTGTTTTAGGAATCGCAACTTAAGTACCAATTCCTTTTACCATCCAGTGATACCGTATGGAATAGAGACTCAAGTGTACCGTAGTGTTCATTTAGTGCCACAAATAGGTATATGCTTACTACAAACACCACGAGTTCAACTCAAGGAGAAATTAAAGTGACGCGATATCGGCAAGATCTTGTCGCATTCTGTAATATACAGGGTGTAGATAAAGTTTTAGAAGTGTTTATAGGAATTCCGAGGGATACTTATTTGGCTCGACTGACCGTTGGACAAATGCATATGTGGTGGACGCCGAGGTAGTTGCCCAACCCAGTCTTGACAATTTTGAGTCCTGTTTTGTATAAGTTCCTTTTCAGGACAGACTTGGTGTCTATGAGCGGTTCTCCTAAGTGCGTATCTAATGATTCGCACACCTGTTTCCGCTTTAATCTTGCTGGTTGTGTGGGTTCCTAGGAATTCTCTGAGCAAATTCTTATGTGGTGGACCCCGAGGTCTTTGCCCAACCCAGCCTTGACAAGTTTGAGTCCTGTTGTCTTTCAGTTCACGGGTGCTTGCCCTTCTAAGGGCGGCTCCACAAGCATACTTCCGATGACACTCTGAGCTGAGTCATCCGTCAATTCTAAAAAACAAGAAATGGAGAATATTCAACATACATGTACATTGAACTAATGCAGTACCTACTATTCTAGAAGAGCACTGCCGTGAAGGCAGCAGCTTTTGCGCGCATGTTCATTGTAGATGACCGCTTCGGCAACGAATTTGAACTTGCGCGCGAAAGCTGCTGCCTTCACGGCAATGCTTTTCTAGACGACTGCTTAAACATAATAACATCCGAAAGAAACAACTTAGAAACTCGATTTTACCCATTCACGAATTCAACCTTCGTAACTAAGCCCCAAACCTACTCTACAAATATCGAGTTTCTAGGTCGTTTCTTCCGGAAGTTATTGTGTTTACGGTCGGCCTAACTTCCGAAAGAAACAACTCAGAAACTCGAGATTTGTAGAGTAGGTTTGGGGCTTAATTATGAAGGCGGAATTCGTGAATGGGTAAAATCCACCCAATGATTCCGAAGATATACCCATTCAAAATTTTATTTTCGCAATATTTCCAAAAATACAGATCAGATCGAATTGAAATCCAGTACTTCTTCGGAAAATTTTCTTTCGAAGGTTCATACAGAATTCAATGAGGATGATATGATGAGAAAATCACAGAAATATTTTTTTCGAATCGTGTTAATGACACGATCATCACGAAATTTCGCATAAAGTTGGCTTTCGGCATCTTCAGACTAACTGTGAAGTTTTATCAGGATTGAATCAGTATTTTTCGAGTTATACCGAAAAAAGCAACGATATGAAGAAAAAACCTCAAAATTTGAAATTTTTTCTCCTGAAAACTCCGAAACTTATAATTGTATCGAACTGAAATTTGGTACACTGCTGTGAAATATGAAGTTCAAAGTCAGAGTAGAAATTTTTTTTGTATACGATGAACGGTTTTCGAAACAAAACAATTTTGGGAAAAAAATGTTGAAAAAAATGTTTTTCAGAATTTACTGACAGTATGATCCTGACAAAATTTGGCTCAAAGTTGCGCGTTGTTATACTCCACCTAATTGCCAAGTTTGAGTCCAATCGCTAAGGTTGTTTCTGAAATAAAAAATAAATAACTTTAAAATTTCAATTGGCTGTAACTCCGAAACTATTCGACCGATTGGACCCATTAACGAACTTAACCGCGGCATTCCAATGCGCGACCTACCCTGAAAGTTTCAAGTTGCTAGCTCACTAGGTTCGACAGTTATCGTGTCCACGGCCGGCCGGACAGAATCGATTATTACACCGGATTCGTCATGTAGTCGTTTGAGGCCATTTTCGGCTCAATCATCGAAAATCACAGACATTTGGACAAAACGATACCGCGCTGTTCCCCCAGAACATGCGCGCAAAAATATCAAGTAGAAATCAAAAGTTTTTATTATGCGAAAATATTCCAAAATTTTCGAGTTTCAGGAATTTTTGGAATCTGAATTGGAATTGGAGTATTGTAGTCGATTGTCTGATTAAGGAGTCTGATATGGCTATGGAACGTTAAGTTCAGAGTAGTTAATTATCTATTTTGCTTCTACAATATTTATAAGGCAACATTTGTTCGACAAAATGCTCCTGACCAACAGTTAATTTCTATATGTGAGAATTCTTTATTTTTTTATTTTTACGCGCTTATTCTGGCAATGCGCTGCTCCCCAGAATAGCGCATTATTTTTTCGTCGCAATGTCTGTAATTATCGTATTTTGAGCTGAAATAGGTCTCAAACGACTAAGTTGGACTCACTGATGATGAATTCGATTCTGTCCGGCCGGCCGGCCGGCCGTGTGTGATCTAAATTTCGAAAGGAAGAACCTATAGTCTTGAAACTTTCAGGTTAGGTTTTGATCCCCAATATCTCTGTTAAGTTCGTCAATGAACCAGATCTGCCGAACGGTTGTTGTGTTGCAGCTATTTGAAATTTTGATTTTCCAATAACTCGAAAAATATTTATCTGATGGAAATTATACTTGATTAGGAGATGAATAGTGCCAAAAAAAAACAATTATCCATAAAAAATTCAAAAAAAAAAATAATATTTTTCTTCAAAATTTTCATATTTCATTCAAATTCCACTGAAATTTCCAAGTCGCCATTTCGCAATGTGAACAAGCGCGTAAACCTGCTGAGTTCACGTCAGTGCTTTTCTAGGTTTTTCTTATTTTCTTTCAGATATTGGAGGAGAAAACCCATATTAGGTAACTATCCAGGAAAACCTTCTTTCGAATATAAATTTCCTTACACGATGAAGTATACATGTCACTTCACGTTTTTGTTAACGCGTTTCTTATTCTATTTCAACTCAACATGCTCAAGAGAAACGTTTGATATAAAAGCAGAAAGTTGAACTCCCTCTCGGAAGAACAGGTTGATGTTACAACTATTTATATAATATAATCTCGAATGAGTAAGGCATTGGATCAGTTCAAATTGTAAGTAAATGGACCAAATAAAATAATAATATCCACCAATCTGAATGAGCAGGAGGAACACAAGATTTTTTCACGGAGCAGAGATTTCGAGATGTAAATAAACACTGGTTCGACCGATACTTATTCTGATGACAGAATTCATTACTAACCAAAATAGATCAATGTGATTCTATTTTTGAAACATCGTAACATTTCAGAAGAAATCATTCCGAAAGTAGAGCTGGATAGCAGGAACTCAACATGAGGTTTGAATCAACAGATTGAGCTGGGACATTGTAAGAGAGATGGCGCAACTAGCATAGCTGCTATACAGTGACTCCATACAAGTCACTGTAAGCTGATAAAATTTGTGTGATACTGTTTCTGGTTTCGAGGTCCCTCACTTTTTTTCGATGTTCAATTTCACCTTTCATTAGGGTATACTAAACAGCACCACTGAAAAGTCGAACATTTTAAAAAATTGCGACAGGATTTTTCAATATCTACAAGGAATTTTCGCTCTCGTTGCTTACCCCAATTAGTCGAATGTGAAATCGTGTGAAGATTCAATCCGTAAAATCAAATGCACTAGGATTTGAGTACAAGTGTAGGCCATCAATGAATTCAAGAGATAGATAACCCTTTTTTGGACGATCACTCGAGATGTTAATCCAGAGGAACACCAGTGGAAGACAACAGCAACAGAGATTTTTTTTAGAGATGCAAAATGGCGCTTACTATGTCGATTTTGAGAATTTCGTGAAAATACTCAAAATCATAAGAAGATCATGTTCATTAGTTTACTTGATAGCTATTTCTCGCTTTCTCCCAGAGAAGTCGAAATGTCCTCAAAATTTCCTTATTTTCCTATTTTCAGTTCAAACTCGCCACGATTAGCACCGTATCCATATCCGTACCGGGTGTCACAGGAATCACGTTCACCAACACTAAAATAATCCACATATTTCGGGATATCAGATTGAAGTTTCGGATATTAGGTTTGTTCGTTTTACTTACATGAACTACTAATCACACTAACTCCACTGATACTGTTCGGTGTGTTTTGTTGTAAACTTGCACTCTGTTGCGGAAATTTTGGCAGTTAGTGTAGTCACAGATTACGAGTGCTGTGAGGTTTTCTACTGTGATAGTTGTGCATAATGGTAGTGCGTTATGCATAATTTATGATAATAGATATCTGTTATTGTCTCTGGTCTTATTATACAATCTAGCTAGCAATAACTGGCTTGAAATTGGCTACTTTTTTCATTTACTTTAATTGAACCATCAGAATTTTTTTCCCTGATAACTTTAGAAAATCTTTACTGCAAATCAACAAAACCATGTAACCTCGAAATGGTAGCGAAAACAGAAGAAGCATAGAATTCTGTCATCATGGATTTGAGTAAAATCATGTATCATATATTTGTTTCTGTGAAGCACATAGAACATAGTGAACTAAACTAACATTCTATTTTCTGTGACTACACTCAACTACACTCAGGTGCACTGAGAATTGAAAGTCAGTGGAGCTGGTGTAGGTGAGTGTAGTTCATGTAGGTGCAACGAACAAACCTAAAGATACAGATTGTTTCGAATCGACTGAAATAATTGATGTGTTTCTATGCCTTCCAGTTCAACCGATTCACTTACACGAACTGATATCATATTTTTGAATAATCGAATTAAACGTTGAATTTCGAATGGAATACTGTCGAAAAAGGAATTTAATTAAGAAAAAAAAAATTTAATCAAAAATTTCTATTTTTGTTTTTGACTTTGATACATGAATTTTTGTCGTTCTTACAAATCTTTGAAATTCGTTTCTTTTAGAAATTTACAACTTGGGCAGAAGTTACACACGTATTTTGTTCCAGTCCCATACAAGGAGTGAACCTGGATCTAGGTTCATGACATTTTACACGCATATTTTTTGATCGTATAGTATCTGGATAAAGAAACAAATTCATTTATTTTCCAATCATTGAACAATATTATAGAAGAACGTTTCTCCACATTTACCTCTTTTCTCAAAAGTATAATTCGAAAATTATTCACTAAAATTTAAAGTCTATACACCTGTAGAATAGTAGAGTATAAGCGCAAAATTTCATAAAACTTAACGCAGTGCAATTAAAGTTAGGCTCATCACTCAGAAGAGACTGAAACAAAATATCTGAAACTTCCTCCCAAATGACCGATATTGGGTAAAAAACTTTTCAAATGATTCTACAATCTACGGAACTGAAGGCCATTCAATTACAATTCAAGAACCCTAGATCTACTTGAAAATATCATATCTACAATACATTATATGATGACTCGAAAAACACCTCAGAATTTAAGTAAAATTAAATAATGGATCAAAATAATAGCACTAACACAGTAAATATCTTTTTCATGGGAACAGTAGTATATTTTCATGTCAGTTTGTCTTTACAGCTACATCATAGAGTGGTTGAAGATCTGCTGAACTCTAAACATACACCTGATACGCATATACATATCGGGCTCATAACTACATTATGGCTTATTTAGATCGCACCACTACCTGAAGCCATGATAAAATAAGTCACATTATAAAATATGGACTACTAAGAAATAAACTCAAAAAACTTAAACGGGACCGGAAGGAGTCTAGAGAGTTGATAAGTATGAGACTAAGAGTTCTCTTGCATAATTTTTTTTAACATTGGAATCAAATATTCTACTACTGAAAAGCTTTAACCGCCGTCAAAAGTTTCAATATGCAACGAGAAAATGGTTATTTAAATTTGGCTCCGCATGTCAGCTGTTCAAACGGACGAAACTTCGCGGCTTCCGTGACGTACCGGGATAAATCCACTCTCTTCCTCTTCTCGTGTCCTTTTTTTCTAACAAGCCAATAGACGTCGGCGGTATCGATCGATGAATCTTAGAATAACAAGTGACGATCTGACCGATGCGGCCATTTTTAATACAGATCGATTCAAGATTCGCGAATTGTTGAGGTGTGTGTTAGCATACAATATGATTTTGTATCGATATAGAATGAGAAGAACATAAAATATGATAATTTGTGTTGCATGCAAGGAACCTATCCGAGATGCGGCTGAAACACCCCATACAAGTTTGGGTTGAAATTCAAGAAATCTGAGCAAAAGATGACCTTGTAGGCGTTGTTTAACTGAGTTGCCAGACGATGGCACCACTGACCGACGCACGCTAGCTACTTCATTCCAACATAGCATTAGCGAGTCGGTCATGCTAGCTCACTACGCCGCTCCTGCGGTTGTCATAGGCAGGTGGCAGAGGATTCAGCCTATCTGATGAGTCCACCTCTGGCACAGGAAAGAAACAACTTTCCCTTAGAGCGCGCCGTCCTTCAGATGGCGCGAATTCACGAGAACCGCCAAAACCCAAAGACTTAGTATCATGCTGGCCCAACCACGAAATGATTCCATAAGGCTCTGAAGTATTTCATTGAGCCATTTTAGATTTCAAAGATGAAAACAATTGGATATCGAACCAATGTTGGTTTATAAAAATACATGCAATACTTCTTGACCATGAAAAGATGCCAAACTAATAACCTATTTATACCTATTTTAAGTCAATACTGCGACGTACTTAAGAGATAATATATTGAGCACCATCGTCTTGTTCTGAAGAATACAGAGTATTCTTATATACTTAGTATGAGGTCATCTAATAAGTCACTCTGTTACATCGTGGGTAGTTGTGGACTCGGGGTTAGAGTGCAGACTTCTCGCACTATATACATATAGTGCGAGAAGTCTGCACTCGAAGGACCTGATTACAATCAGGTCCTTCGTACGATGCCATTCTTCTACGGTTTCTCAGGAAATTTATTTTCGTCGGAAAGCTTCCTGGGTCGCTATCATTAGAAATCCAGGATTAGACCAAATGGGAAGAAGTGAAACGATTCGTTTGCATTATATGCACAAAATATTGATTTTCATATCAAGCATAATATCTGCTATACTCCTCACTCTTAAGTTGAGAACCAATGCATTGTTTTCAACAGAACGCTCGCACAGTATCAAATATGAATAATTGAACTAGCCTAATTTTCCATATAAAACCTGAGCCTTTCTAAGAAAAGATCCTTCAAGAACAGAAATTGTGATTAGAGATGACACAAAAACAAAATTTTACTGAGGTATGGCCATTTTCACGCTCCTATAGGGTCGTGAACTTAAACGCCCATCAAAAAAAGATAAAAGACAACTGGAAACATCACAAATGGGATTTTTGAGTTTGGTAACAAACTGCAGACATTTGAACTAAATAAGAAAAGAAGATATCACACAGGAACTATAGTTACATAAAAGACCTAACAACATATTAAAACGTCAAATGGAGAGAGTATGTGGCGCAGATACCTGCAGACAGATTATCAAAGAATCAATTCCGAACAATTCGTGAACATATTGAAGATTCCACCTGTGTCCAACAAGCTAAGATGATAGAAACACATCAGTTTAGCTCGGTCATTGAAAGTGATATATGTAATATTATTTTGAAAGTTGTTTTAATGGAAATTTCTGACAAGGTGTTTCTAGTTTTCGTCTATTTCTGGTTGTTTTTGTTCACTATACTGATTTTTAGACCTGTTATGTGAAAAACATAATTTTAACTTTGGTAAGTGTAATATGTAATTGTTATTTGTTTTTTAGCTCATCAATTTTGAACGAGAATAGTTATAATTATATGTAGTATGATTAAGTGAACTCTATGCATGGTTTTTCGATAATACTCGATATAGATGGACATTATTTTAGTTTGTTATTCTTCAAGGAAAAAAAAAAATTATTGTAATTTCCGATTGTACCATCATAAGTAGTTAAGTTTATTTTCGATTTTCTCTGTTATAGCCCTGAAGAAGTGGAAATATATCCGCGAAACGTCGGCATCAGTTGAATAGAGTTTTTTCAAAAAACCACTTTCCTTCATCCTGTGAAAATCTAATTTAATGATGAACTTAGTAGGAAATGAAACATCGGATTCTAATTATCAAAGAAAATACTAAATTACAACACCACGGGACCTATAAGGTTTTCAGAACGAGAATAAGATTGTGAAGCCTGAAGAGGAAAGTTGCCTAGTCCTGGAATGTATGATGATTTTGATGATGCTATCATTAAAAAAACATATTTTTCTGTAATTCCTTTACAAAAAATCTTTGAATATTGATATCTAACGATATACTTTTGTTGTCTTCAACGTATTACGTATGGATGACAAAAGTTAATTATTATATCAACTGACATACACTAATGGAAACAAAAACATGAGGAAACGGTTACATAAATAAATACAATACAAAAAAAATCGTTTTATTTTCGTTCGGAGTTGATGTACGATGATGTTACAATAACGGTATTCCATATGTCAGCGTACTTTAAATTCAGAAATGAAAATAACTTTTTCGAGATGCTTATTCCTCCGAGCGAAAACGAATCGAAACAATATTTATATTTAAAAAAAGTCCCGAACAAGCACATATATCTTTAAAGGTTTGTCATAGGGCTTGTGGAACACCCAGTATGATACTAACATAATCACAAGAACGAATATCTGTCGATAAATCAACAAATATTCCACCTGGATCAGAGCTAATTGTCCAATGAACCAAAACATCTACACCGAAGAAGCGGATCCAAGGAGACTGACTACGGCTGTTTCTCAGTTATTACTGCTCGTCAGGTCAACTCACCTCGGATAAAACCGCAGAAGGATACTTGTCACCTTTCAGATGGACCGCTGCAGTATAACCACGCGCCATCTTCCAGGAGCATCTTGCGAATCCTACCTTCGAGTGCAGAGTACTTTGAACGATGTGCATGACGTTCAGCCTTTTGTCGTATCAGGTCGCTGCATCTGCGATTTTGCAGTTTACAACGTCGGTACGACTTTGGTTTATATGGATATAGACGAAAACGTCTAACATCTGACAAATATAGGAATTGGTTCATGGAGAAAAGAGAGTTCCAGTTGTAATACTAACATAATCACAAGAACAAATATACCACCTTGATCAGAGCTAATCACCCAATCAACGAAAACACCTACACCGAAGAAGCGGATCCAAAGAGAATGACTACAGCTGTTTCACAGTTATTACTGATCGTCAGGTCAACTTACCTCGGATGCCCTGTATGATAATTTTTCTACAAGCTATTTCAATCAGTGATTTATTCAAGGATGAAGAAAAGGGTTTGTTTGAATGTACAGCTATGGATGAGAGCATTATGTTGTTTTTCTTCAACGTCGTCTTTTCTGGTCACTGAAGTAAATCTTTTCTTCTGATTCCTCAAGATTTTCAGCTTTCGACCTACCAAGCGAATAGGTTTAAGCAAAACTGAACGAATAGTGAAAACTTGATTCCACTTCATGTTACTCAATGGAATGAAGGCGTATATTTCTTGCGAAACTAGAATTTTGATAACAAATATTCAAATTTTTAAAATTCGTCTGAAAAATTTTTCCGTAAAATTATTTTTTTTTTCAGGAAAACAAATGCCTGTCGAGATTTTCCCCTTTTCATATGTTTATGTTATCTACTTCATATGTTCGCTCGAGGGCACTATCCGCAGCGTTGCCAACCGTACGGTAATTACCGTATTTGTTCGGTAAATTGACACCAAATACGGTATACGGTCCAAAGGGGCTACCGTACGTCAAAATACGGTAATTTCGACCAGATTTTTTTTCACTACGTCTAAATAATATTTCAACACATTTTTTCAATTAATCTCGTGAAACTGGATACCCGTATAATATATTATTTTGAATAAACTCAGAAAAATTATGTTAGTGGAGGAAAAGAAAAGTAGTTTCTGTTCGTCGTTTGGAACAGTTGACGTTTGGGGAACGAACTCGTCAAGTCTTTTCAATATTTTCAGTGATTCCCGTGTTTCGTTGTCTCAAGTGTTTGAACAGGTGCCGGATATGAATTATTGTGAATTAAAATTTTTATATCAATTCGTTGGAAGGAAATGCTGAATGCGGAAGAGTATTGATTGAAACCAACAGGATTCAAACAAAGTCTGGGATTGAACTGATCACGAAGACCATAAACGGCTGTCTTCTAACGAGTCAGTGTTTTGAATAAAGAACAACAGGAAGGAGCATAACGCTTTTCAACTTCGTATAAAAGTGGGACATAGGCGCCCAGATTGAACCTCCAAGTATGACTCATGTTAGTTAGTTTCTTCAGACAAAGAACTCTCGGAACAAGTTGGTCTCTCTTCAAAGTGAAAGGAAAGTCGGCCATATTCAACATCCAAACCCGGACCCACTTTGTGAGGCATTATGCTCCTTCCTTATGTTCTTTATTCAGAGAGTCAGTGTGTGAAAAAAAGTGTAATCTGGGTTAATTTCATACCTACACAAGCTATGCACGCCTAAATGAATTATGTGGAGAAATATTCTTGCAGTTCTGGCATTGTATAAAGACTATGGTTCTGGTATCTAACTGGAAAATGACTAGTTTGATTTTAATACATAAATTCCAGATATGGTTACTATTGTTTAAGCATAAGTGTATATATAATTATATATAAATTTTATTTCTTTTGGAATAAATATGAATATATCATTTCACTTATCTTTGTATGGTCAAAGTAATACGGTGTACGGTAAAAGTCGACCGAATACGGTAATTTTTTCGTCCCAGATACGGTAATTTCATGTAGCTAGGTTGGCAACGCTGACTATACGCCAGCACAAAAGTCGCTATCCACAACTCAAGGCAGAACTGTCTAGCCTTAAGTTCTATAATCGAAGAGTATTTAATAAACCCTAGAAAAATCGGAAAGTGTATCATTCACTCGAAAACATCAACAATGCCTACCTTTGAAATATATTCCATCGTAGGTACACAAATTTAGAAAAACTAGAACAAATTTTGTATTACTACCAACAATAATTACACTATGTTGGGTTTGTATTTTTGTGCTCACAGGTCAGTTGTCTGAAGTCACAAAAATGTGAACCTTGAAAATTGTAAAACATCTTATGGTTTTTGGTGAACATTGCAATAAAAAATTTGTTTAAATAATGATCAACTACCAAAAAGTGACGGCTGAAACAGTTCAATATTTAAAAAAAAATATTGTCATCTCTTCAAAAAGCCTGAAATGATGAAACCAACAACGTTCGATTCATTCACCCAGAAGGAATTATCGAAACGGTTGATTCATTGAGAAGTTTGAAATATTCTATTTGTCAGAAGAGCGAGGTTAAAAATAGCTGACCTATATACTCCCGAAACCATGACTGGAGCGTGACGTCATTGCCGTTGCCAGGACAACTGCTTAATGGCAGAGCGGATTGACACCTTTTGCTCCTGTCTGATGAAATGACTTTCATGTAAAATTGCAATGTTTGATGAGAATTATTCAAAATGCCATGCCGTTCCTTTTTCCGTTCCGGTCGATATGATGCAAATGAAATGCTTCCATAAAGACCGCTTGATACGGTCGAACAAGCCCGGAAAATCAGAAATATTAGGAATTTTTTTGTCATTAGTCCAACTTTTAGAAATGTTGTGTAAAATTGTTATGTCCATTTCCGAAGAAAACGTCTATACCCCATCCAAGAACTATTGACATCGAAGTAGTCCGTGAATATCCAGACGCAACTTCATTCTAAGCGTAAAATATAACAAAAAATTTCTATGCTTCTATCATAAAATGAAATATCTAATTATAACAACTGCCACGGTGGTGCAGTAGGTTGATAGCTTGCTTGTAAAAGCGGAGGTACTGGGTTCGAATCCCGGCGAGGTTGTGGATGCTGTGTTAAGTTTGTGGTGTAGGTAAATGTTTGTGTATAAATAAAAAAGTCTCTAGTTGGTATGAATCTGAATGAATGTCAATGTATAAATGTAAAATTGAAAGCTTGTCTAAATGGCCATAGTAGCCGGGGACACTTAAAGCGTGAATGAATGAATGAATCTAAATATAACCTAGAACTTTGGAAGTTTCATCAATTTTCAATGGCACCAGACTGAAGAAATACTCGAATTCAGAATTAATCGATGAATGTTGAAAATGGATATAATCATATTAGTAATAATGAAACAGAACAAAATTAAGAATAACTTCGGCCAGGAATATTTCCAATAGCAACCTAAATTCCGAAAATCAAAATAATACTGAATGGACCATCACCAACATAATTTCGATTTTTCACAGTCGTCCGTATGTCATTGATTATTGAATGAACTATACAGGGTGATTCCGGAGGAGACCGTCATATTTTAGGATAAGTTTACACTAGTCGAGATAGTCTCGGAACAATGTTTGGTTTATGGTTGGGGGTCTCTATTGAGAATATACAGGGTGATTTGTCCGATTCGACCGATTTCACTTTTATTGATAACTTTGGTATGGCTTTTTAGATTTTAGAGAAATTTTCAGCCATGTACAATATTGATGAGGACATTCATTAATTTCAAAGTTTTCTTCAAAATAAGCGGTTGTTATTGTGATAATTCCAGATTAATTGTTTAGGTTGAAAAAACACCCTGTACATCGCATTTCCCAAATTATGCTATCTGTTTACGATTCTTCTTTAATAAGACATTATTTGAGAGCTTCTAAATTTTTTGGCGAACTTCTAGTTTTCTGAGAAAATTCCATCAAAAAAAGACAATGTCGAAATTTCACTCCAATCGATTCTACTTTCAATGATAACTTTGGTATGGCTCATTCACTTTTAATGAAATTTGCAGTGTAGAACAATCTGAGCGAGTTCATTCAATAATCGCAAAAGTCTCTCAAAATACAGGGTTGCTATTGTGATAATTTTGGAATTTCAGATTAATTACAGTTGAAAAAAAACACCCTGTACATTGCTTTTCCGAAAGTTTCTTATTCGTTTCAGATTCAACAATAATATGTCATCATTCAGAGGTTTTCAATTTCTTTGGCCTTCCTAGAAAACATTTTTGAAGAAAAGCATGATCGAAATTTGGCTCACAAGCAGTGAGAGTATTCCGCCCGAGGTAGGAAAGCTGTATTGTCCAAGGACGCAAAGCAGTTCTCAAGTTCTTAGATATTATTTTCAAATTCCAAATTCATATTTAATTGCTAATATTTTGTATGAAATCATTAAATTCAGAATATATATTTTTTTTTTATATATTTTAGGAGTGACGAACAACTTTGCATCCTTGGACGATACAGCTTTCCTACTTAATGCGGAATACTCTCACTGCTTGTGAGACAAATTTCGATAATGCTCTTCTTCAAAAATGTTTTCTAGGAAAACCGGAGGTGTGTCAAATAAATTAAAAACCTCTATATGATGATATATTATTGCAGAATCTGTAACGAATAAGAAAATTATGGAAAAGCAATGTACAGGGTGTTTTTTTTTCAAACTGCACAATTAATCTGAAATTCTGAAATTATCGCAATTACAACACAGGATTTTGAGAGACTGTTGCGATTATTGAATGTACTCATTCAGGTTGTTCTACACAGCAAATTTCATCAAAATTGGATGAGCCATACCAAAGTTATCAATAAAAGTAGAATCGATTGAAGCGAAATGTCGACCATATCATTTTTTGAAAAAATTTTCTCAGAAAACAAGAAGTGTGCCAGAAAAATAAAAAACTCTCAAATAATGACTCATTATAGTACAATCGTAAACAGATAGCGTAGTTTAGGAAACGCTATGTACAGAGTGTTTTTTCAACCTGCACAATTAATCTGGATTTATCACAATGACAACCGCTTATTCTAAAAAAAATTTGAAATGAATGAATGTCCTCATCAATATTGTACATGGCTGAAAATTTCTCTAAAATCGAAAAAGCCATACCAAAGTTATCAACAAAAGTAAAATCGGTCGAATTGGACAAATCACCCTGTATATTCTCCACAGAGACCCCAACCATAAACCAAACAGTGTTCCGAGACTGTCTTGACTAGTGTAAACTTATCCCAAAATCTGACGGTCTCCTCCGGAATCACCCTGTATAGTTCATTTCATTGACATCTGAGCAGGCCATGAAAATCTAGTCGCGGCTTTATTTCTAGTTACAAAAAGTAACTAAAATTTCTGTGTGTTGATCATAGATTAAAATATGGAAATATAACTTATGAAATAATTTTCAAGACAAATTTGATTTGAAATTTTTTAGAATATTCATAATACTCGGATGCTCTTAACCTGTACAGCGCAGCGGCAGTATATTATTTTCATCATTGTTGCATTGACAAATTTTCAAACTTAGTTTCAATTGCCAACAGACATAAAGTTAAACTGACGACTGAAAATACACAGCCACATTATTTCACTGAAGATCATGGAAATTCAGGATTGTTTATGAAAATAGCGTGGAATGCTTCAACATAAAATCATTCAGGCTTTCGAGAAACTCCAATTTTGAGATATCATTTATTAAATAATAAAAACTTAGGTAATCAAAGATCACTTGAAGTTTCTTTTCAATGAAGATTTCACTCTTCAGCAATCTTTCCATTCTTGATGACTATAAGAAATTCATCCAAATTCTAGCCCTGTGCTATTTTTTCCTCAGAATTTAGGAAGGAAAAGAATAAAATAAAATTATATCCAAAATGATATATGCATTGCTTCTGATTTTCGGAAAAATAACGTCGTTTAACGTTTTTTTGAAGGTATAATCATGTGGAATAGGTTTCCTTCCACTGCTAACTCCTGACTGTACTGACTTGCCTTCTTTTTTCTTCAAAATTTTTTGGACAGTACTTGGAGAAATCTAAAATTTTAAGACTTATTTATTGATCAGAAAACACCTTGAATAGGTAAACGATTGATTACCTGAAAAATTAGCGAAACGCGGTTAATACTAGCAGAAATATCTGATGAATCCCTGAAAAACTCGAAGTGACACCTGTACACTGCCCCACGTTCTCTTGTGGTTAGGCGAGAGGTATCTTGATGAATTCCAGCCATGTTCAATTCTGTGAGGTTTAAAAATACAAAACTTATTTGTCGATTGAATCAAGAATATACACAATCATAAATAAATTCCAAATATTTTCAGTAAATTAACTGAAAACGTCATAAGTCAGTATTATTCTCAATACCAACATGAATCCTGCAAGACAAATGTTACTGACTGGTCTATTACCAACATAATTTCGAGTTTCTAAAGCCGCCCGAGATGTCAATAATTCTGAAACGGACTATATGTGCATCGCACTATAGTGATGTAAGGTATTGTAACATCGAAGTTTGGTTAGCTTTTCCTCACCTAAGAAATCCCAAACTTCAAATCACAGGCTTTTGAAAGTTGGGTTGTCATTGTCAAGACCGTGGAAAATGAATTTTTTGACTAGTATCGCAAATGTCAAATGTATATAACGACAAAAGACTAATATTTCGAAGCCAAATAATATATTACACGTATTCATAATATCAGTTACATTGCCACTGATATAATTCTAACGATTTTTGCGCGAATGTTACAGGGAATGGCATGCTATATCATTTCACCCAAGTATTCATTATTTTCCAGCTATTTCCAATGTCGAATTCGGTTCTGTCTATCTGGTCATCCATTGTCACGATTATCGAATTATTCAACATTCGCGAATTTTTGAAGTATGTGATAGCATACATTATGATTTCGTATGGAAGTAGAATATTGGTTTCGGAGTTGCACTAATTTGAAGTTATTCAAAAACCAAGTTTCAATCTAATCAGTATGTTTCGAGTTATTGCGGGAACAGAATTTCAGTTCGATGTAACCCTGAAACCGTTTGGTGGATTCCACCTATTAATTTTCATCAGACTCCAATCCTATCCTGAAAACTTCAAAAGTATAGGTTTTTCATTCAGACTCCAATCCTATCCTGAAAACTTCAAAAGTATAGGTTTTTCATTTTGGAAGATGCAGCACACATAGCCAGCCAAATATAACTGATTTCAACTACAGATTCTACTACAGGGATTCATAACTAATCGTTACAGAGAATTAAGGATCGAAATTCGAACATTGCAGACATTTGGATAAAACGATGGAATAGGTCTCCCAAGATGCTCTCCTGAGGAACTCCAGAAATGGCCAGAAAGGGGCCCTTAGATCGAACCAAATTTTAGCCAAGAAATTGGAAGATTTCTCAGATATTTCTAGCTCCATAAGGACTGCAACGAACTATTCAATTTTAACAACCTTTATGAACTGCGCCTGCGCAAAGAATGTCTTGGACAGGAGAGTTATAGGAAGAATGATGACTTAGCCTCCTTGATGTAGATACAATAGATCCTAATGTCACAGTGAATGTCTTGAACGGACAATTCAATTTTAACAACCTTTATGAACTGCGCCTGCGCAAAGAATGTCTTGGACAGGAGAGTTATAGGAAGAATGAAGACTTAGCCTCCTTAAAGCAGATACAATAGATCTTAATGACGCAGTGAAATGTAACCCTCTTCCAAACTATAAATCTTTATGGAGTATTACTTCCACAGAACGCTCTGAAGCTTTTAAGAGATTCGCCAAAATTGTTGATTCAGCCCTCACAACTCCATGCTGTAATTTAGATATTAAGCTTAAGAATTGAGGAATAATCATGAAGTTTCAGTTCGAAGTTTACCGCCAGGACACGAATCGAACTGGTAGACCTTCATCGAATTAATATTTATTTTTGAGTATGTTTTTACTGAATTGTTGCCTTGGGAACTGGACCACCCTGTACTAAGAAGATCTCACGAAACAATGTCCTCGTGAAAATATCAGCTTATCACATTGCATTATTCAATAATCAAATAAACGTGCAGTGAATATCAATTTTCACCGAGGTGCATTGCAGTAATCTGATGCAATTACAGTATCTCTTTCAACTCCGGTATACGAGGTGATTTATCTATCGATACCTACTAGAAAGGTGGTGTAAGATGAGATTATTTCAGATAGATATACTCTCAATCAATAAAGTGTCTTTAATTTCGGGAATAAGTTGTTTTTTTACCGTGGATAACTTCACCTACAGTTCGAGTCGCGATAAATATGGGACATTTTTTGTTAAAAATATTCTTTCCGCTTATTTTCATGTGAGAAACTGTTAGACAGCTTGTCCTGAATTTGAGATATGTCATCATCGACTATTCTCTTTTTTAAGTGGCAATCCCACTTTCTTATGGCTATTCTGGAGGTAACGTTGAGTAACACATGCGTACCAAATATGAGATTATTATTAAATTCTAAAAAGAAGAAATCCGATCAAGGTAGATACGTTGTCATTTACTAAATAGACAACATTTTAAGCATTTATTGTATTGAAGTTGATATCATATAGATTCGGTAAATTCTCTGGACCATAGAATATAATTCGCGATCGATTCAATAGAAGAATTGAGCCAAGACCCAAAAGTTAGGTTTGTCTGATGTTGCAAATTGGCGAAGGATCCAGTACCTGAATTCTCAATTATGATCGAATTTATACTTTTCAAAATCAAAAAAGAGTTCAATGTTTATTGCGCATATCTAACTAGAATAATCCTTTAAGAATAGTCATGAAAAGTACGATTGCCATTCGAAAAACTCATCGAATTTGAGACTCGCTATGTAAAATTTTCTCACATCAAGAAGAGCGCAATTGAAAATACTAATTGACCTCCCTGATCATATTCTTCAATTTATTGAATAATTCCGAGTCAGAGACTCGCACTATATACAGATCTGCATATGACTCCCCAATGTCGAACAATTAATTCAACAGCAAGTAACTGAACAGGGTGTAACTAGTCCCTAATCCACTTACAATTTCTGCGTCTAAAGCACGTTTCGGAAACCAAGTTTCCTTTGTTCAATTTGGAAAATTAGGTGTTAGCTGACTGAGAAAGAATTCTATGTCAAAATCAATTTTGTCCAGCCAACAGTTGCCACGATAACTTAGGAACCAAAAAAACTTTCGGACTTGAGTATTTTTGAGTGGGTGGCGCATAGGACGATTTACTTCTTGATGTACCAAATCGGCCGAATGGTTTTGGATTTATACTCACTCGATTTATTGAAGTCATATAATCACTATTCCAAAAAGAACTCAATTCAATCGAATTTAAAACGCAAAAATTCATGTAACTTTTTTGGGGATTCTATCGTTCCTGAATCAGACGAAAATCCTGAAACTATTTATCAGATTTCAATAAAATTTTGCATTGGCCTTGAAATCAGTATTCTTCAACTGTTAACTGAAATATAGTTCAAACCTATTTTAATAGGGGAAAATATAAATTTCCGTTTCTGTTGGTATCGTATTTCTGAAATTAATCAAAACATAATGATCCGATCTTGATTAACCTTGTTAACTAGTTTGCGAAAACTAATAACAATTTTGACAGGAATTCGTGGTGAACGTGTCATTGCAACAGTTTAAAACATGAAATATTTCAAGTTTTTCCAGTCGTTTATATTTCATGAGTTTTCACGTTAATTATATATATTATACTGGTTTACTGAGGAATGGATATCCCGAGGAGCTTTTCCTCGAAGTCTGAAGTGTCCAATAAAATTTCAACTCTTCTACCAAAAAATTAAAAGATCAAAGTTTCTGAACACTTTCAAAAAAAATTCCAAAATCGACCCAGAATGAATCGATCCCTGATCATTCGCCAATTAACACCCGCAAAAGAAGATTCGTTTATGTAGGTTTGAGTGCCCACACTAGTATTTTGCAACTTACTACAAATTTTCGATCCCAGCGGAACAGTCTTGTTGATTTATTGGGGAATAAATATTTCAATTGGTTATGAATATACAACGATCGGCTGTACTTTGTCCATTAATTGACTCAACTTCTCAGTCAGAGGACCAACCTTTCCTATACCTATAATTTCAGCTGGAAATTATAAATGTTATTATTATTATTATTATTATTGAAAAAAGATACAGAGTTGAGGTTTGAACCTATAAACTCAGCCAGTAAACAAAATAGCAATATTCCACTAAAAAACTAAAGAGAGGACAACACACCTAAAAAAAACATGTAGAGAATGTCAGCAAAAAAAAATTCACTTCACAGAGCACCTTCGCGAATTCTCCACCGATCGTAACTGTTCTTGAACGCATTGACACTGGTAGATTCAACAACAGATCCCGGCAAACTGTTCCATCGATCGAATATCCTATTTGACAAGAAATTTTTACGCGTATTTGTACGGAATGGTTCCTTAGCAAGCTTGCAGGTATGTCCACGGAGATTGTTCCTATTAAATTCGAAGGGGTGACTCTGATCCACACCAAAACAGTCGTTAATAGCTCGGAAAGCAACGATCAAATCGCCTCTCGTACGACGTTCCTCGAAAGATGACAGTCCAAAAGCTCGCAGCCGTGTCTCGTAGTCGGGTCGACCTTGAGCGGCGAAAGGAATCCTCGTACACCATCTCTGGACTGATTCAAGCAACTTTAAATCCCCCTGTAGGGCAACCCACCATGCGGGTCCGGCATATTCCATAATAGGTCTCACGTAAGTCTGATAAATCAGCTTCATGGTCTGAACGCTGCAGTTACTGAATGATTTTTGTATAATGTAGGTGATCCTCTTGGCTTTGGAACAGACAGAAGAGATATGCTCGGACCAGTTCAGGTCAGAAGTAACGTTCAAACCAAGGTCCCTCTGCACTTCAACTATAGCAAGAGGACATCCAGCAAGTGTATACGGCACCCTTGGATTGTTTTTACCCATGCGTAAGACACGACACTTGTCTTTGTTCAAGGGCAGCAGCCAGTCCTCCATCCACTGAGTAACTTTGTCGAGATCAAGTTGTAGCTGACTATTGAGATCCAATGATGGCACCCCGTATATCTTTGTATCATCGGCAAATAAGAGGCACTTAGATTCAATGAGATAAGGGAAATCAGCAGTATATAACAAGAAAAGAATTGGACCGAGTACCGATCCCTGGGGGACACCACTCAAAACACTTCCCCATAGGGTGAAAGTCCTTCGGCTCAGGAACGCCTCTATCCATGATAGCAAGCGACCACGTATTCCGAGATGTTCCAACTTTTTCAATAGACGTTTGTGAGGTACACGATCGAAAGCCTTCGAGAAGTCTAAATACACCACATCTATCAGGATCCCCTCATCGAGTGCCCTGCTCCAATCGTTCATCGCAGAAAGAAGATTTGTTAGGGTCGAACGTCCCGGAAGGGAACCGTGTTGCTCCCTGGGAATCAAGTGGTTTGCATCCGCAAATTCTAGAATTTGATCAGCTAAGATTCGCTCAAAAACCTTAGCAACAGTCGAAACCAAGCTGATAGGTCGATAGTTTGAAGGCTGGGTCTTATCTCCACCCTTGTATATTGGAGTGACTGTAGCGGACCGCCAGTCGGACGGAAGAGAAGATGTATGAAAGGACCGTTCGAACAGAATCATTTAATATATATATATATTCTTTTGAGAACGAGCATTACAATTCTAAGATATATCACAGTGTTAGCAGAGGAAATGTAAACTTGAATCAAACAGCAGTTAGATTAGGTTAGTTTAGGTGAAATTTTATTACTTGGCTGGAAAATTATAATATTCCAGCCTAATAAATTATTCGATACTTAAATCAAACAGCAGTTGGAATATGCTAGATTAGGTGACATTTGCACAACATGGTAACACTCTTGTGTCCAAGAACAAGAACATAAAATATGATTTAGCCGGAAATGGAGAATATTTCAGCTTGATTAATCATTCGATACTAGAATCGAACTGCATTTAGGGCAGGTGAAGATAGATGAAAGTTCCATAACATGGTATAACGCTCTTGTATCCAAAAACAAGAGCTTAAAACTACTTTTCTACTGAAATTGTTCCAGCTCTACGAATCATTCGATACTGAAATCAAACAACTGTAAGATTAGATCAGGTTATCTGACATTTGCACAACATGATCACGTTTTTGTTCCCATGAGCGAGAGAATAAAAATATCATTCAGCTAAAACTGAAAGTATTCTAGCTATTCCAATCGTTCGATACTAAAATCAAACTGCACTTAGGAACCAATATTCATAGAGAATGCCTCCTCGATGCAAAGGTATAACGCAGCAGTGAGGCTAAGTTGGGTGACATTTGCACAATATAGTCCCGCTCTTGTTTGTAAGAATAAGAGCATTAATATATCATTAGGCTGGAAATGGAAAATGATCGTCTTTATTGATCATTCGAAGAGAAAATCAAACTGAAGTTAGATTAAAATAGGTAAGGTAAGGTGGCATTTGCATAACAAGATCACGCTCTTGACTCCAAGAACAGGAGTTTAAAAATATATTATTCAGATGAAAATGAAAAATGTTCATCGTAATTGAATATTCGACACTAATATCGAACTGCAGTTAGGTTGAAATAGGTAAGGTAAGTCGGCATTTGCATAACAGGATTACGCTTTCGTCGTCAAGAGCATAAAAATATTATTCAGCTGGAAATGGAAAATGTTCAGCCTACTTCATCAATCGACAATAAAACCAAACTGCAGTTAGCTTAAAAAAGGTAAGGTGAGGTGGCATTTGCACAAGAGGAATACGCTCTCAACTCCTAGAACAAGAGCCTACAAATATTATTCGGCTGGAAAAGGAAAATGTTCGGCTGAATGAATCGCTGAAAAGCAAAATGCAATTAGGTTTAAATAGGTAAAGGCCAGGTGACATTCGAACAACATACTGTTGTGCGAAGGCCACGCTCTTGATTCCAAGAACAAGAAGATAATATATATTATTCAGCTGGAAATGAGAAATGTTCATCTCAATCAATCATTCGACACTACAACCAGATTGAAGTCAGGTTGAAATATGTACGGTAAGGTGTCATTTGCACAATAGGATTGAGCTCTCGACTCCAAGAATAAGAGCATACAAATATTCAGCTGGAAATAACAAATTCAGCTCAATTAATCACTTGACACTAAAATCAAACTGCACTTAGGTTGAAATAGGTGAGGTTGAGTGTCATTTGCACAGCAGGATCACGCTCTTGATCCCAAGAACAAGGTCATAAAATTATCATTCAGTTGCAGATGGAATCAGCCTAATTAATCGTTCGAACGAAAATCAAACTACAGGTAGGTTGGAATAGGTAAGATAAGTTGGCATTTGCTCAACAGGATTACTCTAGCGACTCCGAGAACAAGAACACACAGATATTATCCAGCTGGAAATGGAAAATGTTCAGCTTAATTTATCAGTCGACACTAAAACCAAACAGCAGTGAGGTTAAAATAGGAAAGGTGAGATCGCATTTGAACAACAGGATCACGCTCTTGATCCCTAGAACAAGAGCATAAATATAATATTCAGTTGGAAATGGAAAATGTTCGGCTAAATTAATCGTACTAAAATCAAGCTGCAATAAGGTTAAAATATAGGTAAGGTCAGGTAGCATCCGTGCAACGGTATCAAGCTCTTGATTCCAAGAACAAAAACAGAGCTGTCTCATTCAGCTGGAAATGAAAAATGTTCATCTTAATCAATCCTTCCACACTAAAACAAAACTGCATTCGGGTTAAAATAGGTAAGGCCGGTAAGGTAGCATACAAATACAAATTTTCAGCTGGAAATGGAAAATGTTCTGTTAAGTTAATCACTTGTCACTGAAATCAAACTGCAGTTAGGTTGAAAGGTGAAGTAAGGTGTCATTTGCTCAGCAGGATAACGCTCTTGATTCCAAGAACAAGAGCATAAAATTATGATTCAGTTGGAGATGGAAATTTTTCAGCTTAATTAATTGTTCGATACTAAAATCAGACTTCAGTAAGGCATCATACTCATCCAAGAGGCTTTTACGATGCAAAAATATAACCCAGCGGCAGTCGGAGGTTCAAAACTACAAGGGAGCTATAGGTGGAATTAGAACCGGATTTCCGTTCCAAACCCAGAATGAATTCTGTGCAACGTCCTCGAACCCGTTATCCAGGGCATCGCACCCTGTTTGCCCCAGTTTCCCACTTCCCTTGCGGAACCGTGACGTCTGCCTGACGTCATTCAGTATATTTGGGACAATTTCATTCTGAATATCGGTATAGAGAGGCCGCTTAGTCTGATATTAATCCGCACTGCTACATTTACATTTCAAGCATGAATCGGTCCATTATTTGAATATAATTTGATAATAGGCGTTGAAGGAAAATTTCCCATTGGAAACTTTCAATTTCCGGAAACAATTTCTAGAACGATCTCTAGTGTTTTATATGGTTTTTGACAAAATTGAAATCTGTTCCTTTTGATTGATGTAGCGAAATGGACTTATCTTGTTGTGCGATTAATAGAAAATAAAGCGCACATGAACTGGATGAGATTATGTGATTTTTCAGTATGGTCCGAATGAATTAAAACTCCTACAGAAGTTGTCGAACAGTTTTACATACCGAAGCATTCGGCAGTTTACTGAATTCCTGGATAATTTGATAGGCATCATAAATGAAACGATTTGTTTATACAGGCTATCGGTAACTAGACGAAAATGCCTGGGAGTTTATTCCTCGATGAAAATTATTAGGCATATTTAAATTTTTTCGCGGTCATCCACCCTTTCAAGATACAGCCCCTGAGGGAGTTTAACGGTTTTATTTTATTAACAGGTAGTTGAACTCACATTGTGAGAAACTATGTGAATATTCTTCGCTCGATCCTTTCTACCTCAAAACCTAGTATTATTAATTTGAATTCGTCATTCGAAAACAGTCCCATGTGGAAGTAACAACCCCATTCAATTTCTAGGAAAATTTGTGTATGGAAGATATTAAATGTACTCGGTTTCTTATGATTTTTCATGCCTCACTCACAATTTCGGAACAGTCAATATTTTTTTGATCCAAAAATCAATGCGAAAAATCAAACAAAATTTTCATTTTCAACCCCTTATAATGAGGCTGGGAGATTAAAAAATATCTCATGAAATCTACGAATTGGTCCAAGATATGAATGATGTGGTTTAGAGAACCCGTGAAAATCATTGAAACCTTCAACTTGTCAACGTTGGTCTATATTGGAAGGGGTTGTGGATTCAAAAATTAAAAAAAATATAATAAACAGGGTAATTCAGGAGGAGCAGTAGTTTACACTTATCAAGACAGTTTTGAGACAATGTTTGTTATTTTATGGTTTGGGGCCTTTATTGAAACTATACAGGGTTGTTTGTTCGATTCGACCGATTTTACTTTCATTGATAACTTTGGTATGGCTTATTCGATTTTGAAGATTTTCCAGTGAAGTACAAAATGAATAAGCACATTCGATAATTTTGAAATTTTTTTCAAAATACACAATTATTGTTGTCATAATTTCAGATTAATTGTGCAGTTTGGAAAGCAATGGAAATATTCTACACTAGATGGTGAATCTGTTTATTCCAAGGATGCAAAGCGCTTTCGAAGTTCTAAAATAGTCTCTCCAAATTTGTAATTCATATTTAATTGCTCATCTTCTGTATGAAATCATTCAATGCAGAAATTAATTCATATGCATAAATGAGCAAATTAATGAACAAAATCAATTAATGTTCGCTGTTAGATAATGATAACAAGATAATCATTTCATATAAAAGCGTAGGTGTGCAAAAATATTGAATTGATAATTCTATACAGAATATGAGCAATTGAATATGAATATGATATTGGTAAGAATATTTTAGTGTTGACAAGCAGCTTTGCATCCTTGGACGATAGAATGAAATTCCCATAATGCTGACCTGAATAATGATTCTTTGAGGTAGAATCTGAAACGGATAAAAAAATTTCGGAAACGCAATGTAGAGGGTATTTTTTTGATCCGTACAATTAATCTGAAATTATTCCAATAATATCCCTAAGAAAAATATTGAATGTGCTGACTCATATTGCACTATACTGATAATTCCATCACAATTGAATAAGCTATATCAAAATTGTCGATAGAAATATAATCGGTTGGGGTGTAATTCCGAAACTTTTCTTTTTTGAGAGTTTCTTCTTTGGAAGCCTGGGGGTGTGCCAAAAAATTTGATACACCTGAATAATCAGTCATAATGGTAGAATCACCCAAACCACCTTGTGTAGTATCAATAGAAACCCTCGACAAAACAACCAAACTTATCCTGAAATCTGACTGTCCCTCCTCCAGAATCACCCTGATGTAAATGCCCCTACCAATTTTTATAGGATATCTAGGTATATAATACAAGATAAGACGCAAAAATTTAATGTAAGTGTCCCGACTCATTCGATAAGCTTTCTCACAAAGTTATTAAATCCTCAACGACATCAATAAGTTCAAAACTTCCACTGAAAAGTCACAAGTCTGAGCATTTATTCAAGAAAAAAGCTTTGGAGGAGCTGGTTCAAATTCTACCTATAAGATCAACACGAAACTTTGCAACTAGTTGCGCGTTGGTATTTTTCACCTGATTACGAATTTTCAATCTGATTGCATGTGTACTTATTGAGATATTGCGAAAATAATGCTGAAATTACAAATAACAATGAAATTTGGCATATTTGGCATTTTTCCTTATATCTCCGGAAGTAAATCTGATCAAATTGAAATTCAAAATATTTTTGTTGAATACCATACCAAATAATTCTATAGTTTGTGCCAAGATCAGTTAAAACTCATCAATATTTTGAGGTAAAAATAAATTTTCTTCGAAATTTTTGAAAATTTTTAATAGACATTTTTTCAAATTTCCCAACAACAAGATCCATTTAAAATTTTGCACTGAATTGCGCACTGGTGAAAAAAAACTGTTCACAGAGTTTCAATCTGATCGATTCGGTACGTCATGAAATATCGAGGAAGTAACCTCAAATTTTCAAATTGGCCTTACTCTGAAACTATTCGACTGATTTCACACATTAACGAATTCAACCCAGATTTTTGAACTACAAACCTCATCTGACAATTTCAAGTCTCTAGGTTTGTTTCTTCGAACAGACGGTCAGAATTGAATTTAACCACGAATTCTTCTCCAAGCTGTTCAACGCTGAATAAACTTCTGGTTGACTTCCTTGAAAACAAATCACTACTTCACACTGCACAACATGGCTTTAGACGGTGCAGGTCAACAATAACTAGAATGCCTGACGTCCTCGAAACCGTGCTAGAAGCATTTAATGATTCGAAATAAGTAGAAGTAACATCCATTGATTTGAGAAAGGCCTTTGATAGCGTCAGTCACGAAATACTGCTGGAGAACTCCAATATTATGGAATTCGAGAAGTGACACTCACGGCCGGTTTCACAAAACTTTGATTGCCTGATCAAGGGCTTGATTGTCAGTCAACAGTGAATTCTGTGCTCGATTTCAGTTCATTTTCAACCCAACCATCGCATGAAAACCTTGATCAATGAGGTGATCGTAACTCAAAAGTTTGGTGAAACCGATAGATAGTCTTATTCAGTCATATTTGACGAATCAGCTACAATCAGTGAAATGGAATGGATGCAGATCGGATCCTATTGGAGTGAAGTATGGTGTCTCTCAGGGATCGATTTTGGGCCCGATTTTTTTCATTTTGTTCATGAATGATATGTTCAATAATATAAATTTTAGCAAGTGTTGTGGTTATTCTGATGATGTGGTAGTTCTGAATAGATTAGACAATAAAACTGAACTTCATGAAAAAACAAAGTTGAGCTAGACGGACGCACAGAGATGGTTTTCAGCTAATGGATTACTGATAAACTTGACCAAAACCCAGAAACTTGTGTTCGCGAACAGAGTACCTACTGATTCATTTCTTATATTTATGTCCATGAAGTTAGCAGAGCCACCTGCATGGAAGTCGTTGAAAACCATCTCAGTAAATGTCGAATATTTGTCGAGAATTTGTCGTGAAAGAAAATAATTTGTCGCGCTTTTAGTTTTTTTTAAGGGGTGGCTCTGCTAACTTGATATCAAGTTATCAGGGCCATTCTAAAATATGCATCGAAATCGATGAAAAATGTTAAGAATAATTATCGAGTATTTGTCGTAGAAAAAATCATTTTTTATAGCTTTTTTTTAAGTTTTAATAAAATGTTCTGGTTTCTTAGGATATTTCGCGAAGCCGGTAACATTGGTATATTGACATTTCAGGTTTATTCTTCGTATCATTATTGACCTATATTGGGATGTATGTTAAATCTTCTATTTCCTGAAATGAACATTTTTTGTTTCAATGCTGAGTTATGGAAATATTCCACCCTCACGGATATACATCGACGTGATTTTGTGATACAAGAAAGTTAATTGGATGACCGTTTTCTCTTCCGGAAATGAGCTGAACGAGTGGAGGACGACCAGAACATATTTGTCGTGAAAGAAAAAAATTTGTCGCACGTCGATGTATGTCCGTGAGAATAGAATATTTCCATTATTCAGCATTGAAACGAAAGTTTTTCATTACGAGAAATGGAAGATTTTACATACAACCCAATATCAGTCAATATTTATAAAAAATAAACCTGAAATGTCAATATACCGATGCAGTGATGCCGACTTTGTGAAATATCCTAAGAAACCAGAACATTATATTAAAACGTGAAAAAACCTATGAAGAAAAATATATATTCTGATTTTGTCACTTGAGATGGTCTACGAAAAATACTCGACAATTAATTATAACTTCTTTGATCGAGTTCGATGCATATTTTAAAATGGTCCTGCTAACTTAATATCAAGTCAGCAGAGCAACCCCTTCAAAAAAAAACTGAAAGCGCGACAATATAAACAACCCAATATCAGTCAATAATGATACGAAAAATATACCTGAAATATCAATTTACCAATGCAGTGATGCCGAATTTGACAAATTTCCTAAGAAACCAGAACATTTTATTAAAACCTAAGAAAAAGCTATAAAAAAATTATTTTTTCTGTTTTTTTCTCGTTAGATGGTCTACGACAAATACTCGACAATTATTCAAAACATTTTTGGTGGCATTCGATGCATATTTTAGAATGGCCCTGCTAACTTAATATTAAGTTAGTAGAACCATCCCTTTTAAAAAGAACTAAAAGCCCGACAATTTTTAAAAGGTATTGGTCGTTTGGATGGAATTCAATATGAAAAGTATCAATTTCTTCTCTTTTATTGCTAAAAAAAAATTTAACATCTTGTTGTCGTGGTGATCAATGAAATATAGAGGTACAGATTTACCTGGTGGTTTACAAAAGAGCTTTTTTTCTTATAGTTTTCCAAACTGTATTTCAATCAGAATTACGTTCACTTGAACTAGCATGGCCATCGAACCTTCTTAGCAATACATTCCTCTTTCACTAATTAAAGAGTTGGTCGTGTCAAAACCCAGTAGAAGAGAATGCCATTTTGAGTTGCAAAATGGCGCAGGGACATGATTCGGTCATTTGCCGTGTCAGCTTGATTTTTATCCTCAACTTCTATCTAAAAAACTACTTCTGTATTGTATTGACTTTATATATTTATATATTCCTTATTGGCCGTTTTATCGGGTAGGATATTGAATAATCGATAAACCATACTATGAAATATGGCTAAATTTTGTTAGTAGGAGTAGAAAAGAGAAGGATATTGTGAGATGGGTAATATTGAAAACTTTCAAAATGTGTAGCTTGATTCACATGGAAAATAAAAAGGAAAAACAATATCTTTTGTTAATTTCCGAAGGGGTATTACTTTTTCAGGTGGATGTTTTTCAAATAATTCATACCAAACACCTCACTTTCATCACAGAATCACTCCTTACATATTTCCGGTGTTATTCAGATGTATGATAGATGATTTCACGCAAGTTTCACGGAAAAAAATTCTGATCGCTCAAATTAAGTTAATGAACCTAGAAAGAAAGCGGAATTTTCTTCGGGGCCAGAAAATTCCACGTTGCGATGTACTGATTCCTGATAAATTTCCTTTTGAAGTTGACTATTGATGTTGTAGATGTTGAGGTAAATTTATGTTCGATTTGTTTTTATAAGTTGCCTTGTCCATTTTGTCAGTTTGTTGTAATCATAATTTGTATTTCTGTTTTTCAATGCTTGCTAAAGTCTTGAGAAAAGACGAAACGTTGCATGAAGATATTAATGAACATCATCAGATGATTCCATTTGTCCACATATCTCTGATACATTTTGGTTTATCATAATTATGAACATGATTAATGGTAACATAATAATTATTGTTTTCACGACGTCTTGAAATCGGGAAATCAAGTAATTTCTGGACAAGGGGCGAATCTAAACACAGTCTCCAGATGAAGGTACTTCGATTCGGTTCTTTGGTAGTTCCCATCGGTCAGGGTTGCTGCGATTGACTGGTGAGGGGAGCACAAAGTGTCTGAAGAAAATGGAACCCATACCATGGAAAGCAGCATTCAACGACGAACCTCACTTCCATCCCTGTATAGTCGCCATGAAAAATAGGGATTATTGTGAGTTTTCAGAATTTCCGAAAAGAACAACTTAGAAACTCGATTTGTGTAGAGTGAGTAACAAAAAAAAAACAAAGGCTACGTTTGAGAATGGGTATGAATCCCAAGATATACCCATTCAAAGTTTTCTTTTTCGAATATTTCTCAAAATACAAATGGGATCGAATTGATATTCAGTACTCTTTTGAAAAATGGTTCATGTGGAATTTCGTGAGTATAATATGATTGGAATATTACAAAATATAAAATATTCGAAAAAAAAAATTTTTTTTCAATCTGTTCTAATAACAAGATCATCACAAAATTTCGCACAAATTTGGAGATGAGCATTCTCAAACTAGTTACTAAGTTCCATCATGATTGGATCAGTATTTTGTTGATTATTTCGAAAATCTAAAAAAATCTATTAAATTTGAAATATTTTATATCTCCGGAGTCGTGAACGGATTAAAATGAAAGTTCCACTTAAATGCCATTTTTTCTCACCTTATCAATCTTGTGGGAATCCACATGAACCCAGTGTTTCCAATGTCGTGACGCTTTTTTGTAAAGCTGCAATATCGCAGTTACAGCGACCTGATGCGACTAAAGGATGAACGTCATGCACATCGATCAAAGTATTCTGCACTGGAAGGTGGGACTCGCAAGATGCTTCTGGCAGATGGCGCACTGTACATTGTTATACTGCAGCGGTCAATCTGAAAGGTAACAAGTATCGAGAGATCACTCTGCGGTTTATCCAAGATAAGTTGACCTGCCGATCAATAACAATTGTGAAACAGCTGTAGTCATTCTCCTTGGATCCGCTTCTTCGGTGTAGGTGTTTTGGTTGATTGCATGATTAGCTCTGATCAAGAGGGAATATTTGTTGATTTATCGATGGATATTCGTCCTTGTGATTATGTTACTTATCAATAGTTTCCGAAAAAACGTTCTCCGAAAAATTTTCAATTCGTTCTTTTTACGCGCTTGTTCTGGAAAACAGCGCATTATCATTTCGTCACGATGTCTGTAATTTTAGAATTTTGAGCCGAAAATGAATATCTCGCCTAAGTTTGTTAATGGGCCAAATCTGCCGAATGGTTTTTGTGTTACAGTCATTCGAAATTTTGATTTTCAATAACGCGAAAAATATTTATCTGATCGAAATGAAACTTGGTTGGAAGATGAACAGTATCTATAAGAAGAATTATCCATGGAAAAATTTAAAATGTTTTTTTTTTGAAAATATTCATATTTCATTTAAAGTTTACTTAATTTATGAAGTCGCCATTTCGCAATGCAAACAAGCGCGTAAAAGCTGCTTTTCCAGGTTTTTTTCACTAATTATACCAGTGGTTCCCAACCAGTGGTCCGTGGACTCCCAGTGGTCCGCAGAAGCCTAAATAGGGTCCGCGAAATGATTTCAAATTTAGCGGGCGGTGAGCCAGTAGTCATTGTGTTTTTATTATACCTACATAGTGGTCCCTGCTAACAAGAAAGATACAAAAGTGGTTGTTGACCAAAAAAAGGTTGTGAATCCTCGAATTATACGATCCAAACCAAATGTCGCAAGAAGTTGCTCGTGACCATGCTTCAACTAACCATATAATTTCAAGACGCTACAGTTGTTTCTGAAGAATCAAGGAGTTCTCAAAATTCAAACTACTTCAATTCCAAAACCGTTCGGTGCATTTGGAACACTCACTAACCAACCGGTCACATTTTGAAATGTGACTTACTCTAAAAGTTTCAAATGTATAAGATCCATTGTACACACGTAATAGTGTCTACGGCCCTCCAGAAAGAATCGATTTTAACACCGAAAAAAGAATCGGGAATTAATGAATGCATCCGTGAAAGGACTCAACTATTTCCTTTTGGCGAGGAACCGCCGTATATTGGCAGCGAATTATGGTCGATGAGTTTTCTGAACTATATTTTCATATTTCACACCGAGGTTCAGAGTTTTAGATGAATTGAAGAATTTTAAAAATATCTTTCGAGATATTTGGCAGAAATAAAAATTTTCGTAGTTTCTCTATTCATCCACATCTTTGGGTTTTTTCGATCTTGTTCGAGATTCCTGATATGAACCAATATAAAACAACACCCACACATGTTGCTTGATGTCCTTTTGTGGTCGAGGGAGTTTCAAAAAAACTTTTTTCTTCAACAGCTATGACGCTGAATTTTCATATTACTCATTTCATAGAAGTCTGCAACCCATGTTTCAATTTCATATAATTTTTTTTGAGAAAACAATATTTCGGTTGACTATAACTTCAAAACCGTTGTTCGAATTTTGCCAATTAATTTTGGCTTGAAATAAGTGACATTCAGGGAAAAGATTAAGTGCTGCTCTCCAGAACGAGGGCGTCAAAATGATTATCTCCCTACGGAATAAATAATATCTTAATTTTAATTTCAAAATTCAATTTTATTTACTGGCCAACATTGTGATAGAATAATTCATTTTGTAGTACCAGTCGTCGTGTATCTTTTTCTGCTCAAATGAGTCAACAACGGTATAGCAAAAATCAATACCATCAAGAGAACAATTACTCCTGAGTATAAAACCAGAACTTCAAAACGTCGGCTTCATCTTCCAAATTGGAAAGTATGCAATCAATTCCAATACGGAAAATCATCCATGAACAATTCCAAAATCCATGCATGAAGAATGCATCCATACAGCAAAATTCCTATGCATTTCCTCTATGACTTCATTAAGAATAGCTGGTTCCGTTCAACCCTCTGACGTCATTCAATAGAAATAGTGGGGGAATGGACGTCAATACTTGTTGCAAAGTGTGCCAAAGTGCGGGGTAACTGGGGCACCGAAGGAGTCCTTAGCTAGGTCTATGACCTCCAGTTCAATACACTTCTGGATGTACGTCAGCTCACCATTCCCAAACTTTTATTTCATATACCTATTTTAATAGTGGATATATTAAATACCATTTCGAATTACTAGGGCACCTTGGGTATTTTCCACATTAGGGTATCCATGAGTATGTGGCCCTAATAAATAACATGGAGAACCAATTAAATTTAAATGGATGATTCGTTGATAGATTTCTCAATGATCTGGCAATCATCAATTCCTATTGTAGATGATTCAACTATTTTAAAGCAAACAAAAGTTTAACATTTCGCTTCTTCTAACCTAGAAGTTTCGTCTCCGGATCCCGGATAAAACTGCCCTGGATTCTGCAGGATGAATGAATTGAACCAGGATGTCCATGTTGGTACGGGAGGTAACGATGAATTTTCGATGTAAATTCAAAGTTTTTTTCGTTGTACCTGCATGAAAATGTTATTTTACAATGTAGAGCCGTATGGTTCGATCTATTTCCTGATTCTGCTCAAATCAAAGATGATTTTTGCATGCTCCTTCCATTTTAGAAAATAATATAATAAAAGAATGATTTACAGTTTATGCATATTACTGTTATTTTACTAAAAATTATTCATGCAAGTATAATCCTCATCGGCTGAGAAACATTCATGTTTATAGAATACTAAGTGGGGACGTCATTACAATATTTCTGCAAGATAAAAGAGCAAGTTTACGAGAGGAATCAAATAACTTTTTTTTGTGCTACACGATTCACACTGGTGTAAAATATTGTAGTTCCTGGAGACACAACTAAAACACCTTATGAGTATGTATGGTATTTAGGGCTGGTATTACAAACCAACAGTATTCATCAAATAATCAAGTTAACTTATGCTAAGACCTATGGTATCAGTTCCATGAAAATCTTATTCCTTCATGAAAAAGAAGAAGTAAAATGTTGACCGACAGTTTCACCTCTTCTACTATTTACTACAAATTCCTGAGAAGCTATAAGTCTAGATCTCTGTCTATTCAATGTTGATTTGAAAATAGGAATCCTTCTTTTCAATGGCTTTTCTTAAAGGGTATATCCGGAAACACAAGCGTACAAAATCGAGTTCCTATTCGATTCGACAAGGTAGAAATATGATTTATTAATGAACTAAATAGGCGGTACTTTCACCATTTTGCAATATCATACAATGTAACCATCCTTTCTTTGCTCAATTGATTCATTGAAAAAGGCAAATCTATCACTAACAATATTTGATGGCTCAAACTATTCAACTGATTTACCTGAATTCAACTCAAAGACAATAAAAACCCAAAATGTTGTCAATTAATCAGCTGACAATATTTTCAACTTTGATCCAATTTTTCCTTTTCGAATTGATTGATATTTCTTACGCATGTCTAACTCATCATCCTCTTCAAGAATAGTTTTGTCAATAAGTAATTGTCATTTATAAAGTAGTCGATGAAGCCATATTTTAAATTTGCGACACATTGTAGAACATGTTTTTATATCGAAAATACTAATGAACCTAACAAATTCCTCACAAAAAACTGTCTTTGGTTTGCTCTTTATATATTTTAAGTCAGAGACTCACACTGTAGATGTATATAGTTCGACGTTGAAATGTGGATAAGTGTTGCCACTTGTCAAGTCGATTATGTTTGCAAATTGCAATATTGCCAGGAAAAAGATATTGTTATCATAACAAGATTGGAGAATTGACTTCTAGCTTGTAATACATTTACAATTTGTCGGTATTTTATAATATTTTATCGATGGCTGCAAGATCTAAAAGTTCATTTAACAGATCATTAGTCGGTATATTTAAGCTTCAGTGTTTGATTGAAAAAAATACCTAGCGAGATTCGACCCTCAAAATTCGTTCGAAACCAGGAGACACCTTTGTTTTGTCATCATTTCGTGATCTATCTCTCAATATCGACGATCGTAATAACTCGCAACATGTATCGAATTTACTTCTGACAGAGACAGATTCAAGGTATAGTCCAGGCTGATGCTTGAACTTGACAAATATCTTGGATTTTCAATGAACTTGAATGGAAAAAGATACTCGACGAATAGTAAACTATCAATGGCCGTCATCTTCAAGATACGCAGAAATTCATGGAAACTAGTGTGCCATTAGGATGAATATATCAGAATCGGATTCAACGTCTCATCCAAATATATCTCAAGCTAGCAGTGGACATGGCAACGTTCATGTAGGTGTGAAGGTGATACGGTATAGGGGAGTAGAGCTTTATCCAACAAAAAGAGGATGAATTTAGTACAAAATTTGAGTACAATGAGGATGTCAAATTCGACCCAAAAAGTTCAACAACAGACAAGAGTCATTCTTCTCAATAGGTCAAGATGAAGAACATGTTGTATTCTATCAATATCATGCGATTATTAGTAAATTGCTCATCCACGGAGAAATAATTCGAACATTTAGAAATCACAATCCTTAAAAGGAAATACAAAAGTTCTTAGCATCCTGTAGGATCAGAATGACTTCTTTTTGATAAGCTTCATTTTGTCCTAGATATTTATATCCCTGCATGTCTCGAGACATCAGAAATGGCATATAAAGCACCCTCTATCGAAGAGCTACTTTGACATCACATGCATGGTCAACCCGAAGATGCAGATACTTTGACAGAAGTAATAAGCATTGGAATGTGTTATCAAAGGTATATCAAATACTCAGCATTCTCACGGAGCAGTATTCAACTGGCTGCATTTTGAAAAAAAATCTGTAATTTGTCCCACTGATATTCTGGTTCATTCGCCATTTTGCAAAAACCGACAATCTTCATCGAAATGCCAAATAAGGACGATATTTTGACTTCCTTGAAAGAAAGTAGCGGGATTCAACAAATAAAAGGACTAATGAACGAGATTTCTCGATGATTCCTTGATTTTTAGCAAAACGATCTATCTCGCTCATTCACCATTTTGTAACTATATAAAATTGGCTCTGGTGCCGATCTCTTCCGCAAGATTCCCCAGTAAAATGCCTCTAGATTTGGAGTGATCAACTTCTCGAGACTATTTTCACCACATAGGAGAGAGTGAAATCATTGATTAAGTTTTGTGTGAAAAACAAAATTTTTCTTGTTATAAAACTAGGAAAACTGAACTTGAATGATCTCAGAATCATTTTTTATTGTATTATCGAAATCCATATAGGATATATGGAAAAAAAAATTTTGCCCTCAATATACCTTACTGTTCTCTCCTCTCGCCTCCCTTTTCACCTGATCTGATTCCTCGTGATTTTTTCTTTGCGACAACTTGAAATGTCTTTTGAGGCTTTAAATGATATTTTCCCTTCGTTTTAGTTCGAAACAATTGAAACAATATGACCGACCTGTAATCTTTAGAGCGTCCCAGCCTGCTACTGAGGTATTCCCAAATGTAAAACGTTTCATGGCATACAATAAAAATAACGGAAATTATGATGGATGGTTTTTGTTTAATCAAGAGTATTGATCGTTCATCTAAAGTCAACCAATCTCAAGTTCTAATAACCTCACTTTCACCAAGTGACCACAATTCAAGTGAAAAAAATGAAAACACCAATATTTTTGAGTTTCCTGTGTGAAAGGTACTGGGTGTCTTGGGAATTTTAGATAGATCAATACTCATCTATTCTTTAAATATTCTGTTTAGGGTGTCCATTATTTCAATATCAAAAATTCTGAAATTTGGCACTTTAGTTATGAATACTCTGTGGAGATATACAAATGAGAAGGTGTGAATTAACACTGAAAGACTCTTGATCCATCTAATATTCGCAAACTACTCAGTACCGTTTTGCTTATATTCTGTATTCATGTTTTGAACAGTTGGATATTCACAACCCTACTGCAGAATATGAGAACATCGTTTTGCATTTAAGTTATGATGTACAAGGGGCCTCAACAGTGACAAGATGTTCTATATCTCTATTTAGGAACAAAAAGGATTCTAGTTTTCTTGGATGTTACCTCATTGCTCAAACTCGACAAATTAAAAATGTTCTCGGTTACAAAGAGTCTATTTTTTCTGGACTGGTTCGAAATTTATTTTCCTAGAGAGTAACCTGAATTTTATTTCCTTCTCAGGAAAAAACTCTCTGTATATCTTTGACACAAAATATTAACGATTTTCGAGATATTCTGCCTGCCATATCTTTTTTTTCCAATATTCGCTACTCAGGTAATTTGAAAACATTAAAATGTACCAATTCCCATTGCGATTTATTCCTGGTCAAATATTGTAGAGTGGTCACTCTTTCAACCGGTCAATCTGCAATTGAACTGAGATATACAGGGTATAAAAACCAGTCTGCCACATATCGGGAATGAAAATCAGAATCTTCCTCGTTTCAACTGAAATACCCTATATTTCAACGATCCATAAAAAGCACCAAGAAAAGCTCTAAAAATTCGCCACAGTATTCCTTTAAACAGTTCGTTTTCATGAAAACTGGCAACTCTTTATATTTCTTTGCTGTGTTTTCGCTTGACGACTTGATGTTGATGAGATATTTTTTTTCAACTGTGTTGGCCCGCTTACTTACCTGATTTAACACAACCAATTTTTTTTTTATGGGACACATAAATAATATGGTTCAAGTCGAGCCGCAAACTTCTTCAGTAAAGATGGAGCATATAAAAACGAATACGTAGTATGTTGAATATATGTTTAAATATCAACATTTATTGAACTTTATGTGATCTTCGCGATAGATAATCGTTTCTGGACCAACCAATTGAGATGTGGGTGCAAAAAACCTAGCAAAAACACTTTACAGAATTTTCGATTAGTAAAACTGTAGCAGGAGCCGGGCTTGATCGCTTGCTCTGTGTCAGTTTTGATATTTTTTCAAAAATACTCAGCAACGTCGAAACCTCACCGCTTGAGTATACTGGTCAGCTATTTCGAGTTTAAGTATGCCGCGATTCACATCTTATTCAATTAGTATGGTATACAATAGAAATATTCTTAAGAAATTAGTTTCAAGAAAAACGGGTAAACTTGACCGTATGGAACATCAGACAAAATATGTAGAGCCTTTATTGGTGATTGATTAAATACAGAAGATTCTGCGAATTTTTATTCACAATATGTGGCAGACTGTTCTTCATACCCTGTATATCACAGTTCGTTTTCAGATACACCGTTCTAGAGAGTGACGAATGTACGATATCTTACCAGAAAATTCTAATGGGCCTTGGCAGAACTATGATTTAAAATGCACTGAGTGTCGAATATTGGAAAAAAAGACAGAAGATCTCTAAAACCGTTAATATTTTTGTCGCAAATATATGCATAAAGTGTTTTTCATTTTTCTGAAGAGTTATTACCATGTGTGACCGAAGCCATTTAAGTTTGTCGATTTCAAGTAATAAGGAAACATCACAGGAAACTACGTTCCTATTTGTACCCTTAATAGAGATATGGAACACCGCTCCACTGTTGTGGTACCCTGTATGTAACCATTCAACTGCAAAACATGAGTTTGCAATCACAATTCAAGTTTTCTATCTATCTGCAAGTGTCGCAGTGAGGAAAATCTAACTTATCCTATTCATAAAAATATCCCGTTCATGAGATGTTAAGCAGGCAACTGGAAAAGTGTCGCTAAAGAGAAGTGGAGATAGCGATACCAGCATGTCCTGTTCCTGCAAATATACATTATCCTGCGGACTCACCGACACGTGAGTTTTGACAATCAATGTAGTGACGTCAGTAGGCCCTCGGCCAATGAGAAACGGGATCCATTCACCGTTATCCATCGAGCCTGTAACAGATTCATCTGTTTTAGTGGCTCGTCTGAAACGAGGGAAGCTGGCTGCAGACCTTCCTCACTAACAGTCTGAGTTTCACGCGATGAACATGTCTGCATTTTGTGCACTTTGAAAACTGCATCCTTGCTGTTCTTTGATCAACTTACAGCTGGCCAAGTATGTGAGTTATTTTGATGTCAGCATGAATAAAAAGTTACTCTGAATTATTTGAGAATATTCGCAAGAAATTATGAATATTTATAATTTTCTAGTGCATTTTCATTTGAAGTATCGCCTTCATTATCGAACATAATCTTACGTTATCAAAAATAATATATTGTCCTCTTCGGGAGGAACTGTGGCATAAAGCTTGAAATGTTTGAATTGCAGAATGGCGAATTCGCTTGCTATGAAACGTATTCCATGATGAATTCGATATAAATCAATGGATTTTAATTGCCTTTTTGGTTCAATACCTCCTAGAAAAATTTGATAATATTATATCATTCTTCAACTAATTGAATTAGATAATTTCCTCAAAATAATTGATTTAGATATTATATGTTTTATCCGAAATTTAAAACTTGGGGGGTATTTCATCCTAGATTGTAAATAATAGCCTCATCTGCATTTAAGATTCGGCATGTACTACAACCAGTTAATTCAATATTTGGGAGAAAGCATACTCATTTTCAACGAAGGTACATAATTTTGTGCATTCTCACAAGCATAAACAAACAGACCTGACCTATACCAATGGGTATCCATATGACCTAGTTCACCCTGACCTAAGTCAAATATCTAAAAATAGTATTTCGAAATTAAGTTGTCCTTCAATCTGTTCTCGACCAACGTATGCATAATAATGCCTTAGTTGATTTATGGATGATAGATATTGATTTTCATATTTCAATCTGTTTCTCTGAAAGTTCATCCTATGCAAGCGAAACCTTTTCATTTTACTCGATAAATATACATCCTCTTAGCTTTAGGAATTTTTTTCAAAATTATTTACTTGCGAGATTCACAAATTGAAATTTTAATATTGGAATGTTTGTTCAAAACCGAGTTTGATGAAACAACCTTCATTTCAAACCTGCTACTTCTACACATGCAATAATTGTAAATAAGAATTCTTCATTCAATCAAGAGAAACCATTCCTATTTCATCTTCGAAGAATTTTACATTCAAAATATGATGATTCTGATATTTTGCCATACTATGACATGAAACGAGATTACTTCTTGTTTTTTGCTGATTGAATATTGACTGATTTTCTTCAGCAATATTTTCTTTTCGATGACTCTTAAATTCTTCCAGCCAATTAAAAAGCATTATTGCACGTTTTCCTCAGTTATATTCCAGTTACCTTCGAATTTTCTTCATCGATAATTTTTTGGATTTAATGAGTTGAAATAGATTTTCACCTTCTTCATAAAGAAAAAAATTTTTCAAATCATTTAATTTCACATTAGTGTTGATGAATAATCCATATATGATATGATACCAACTTTATAAGACTCACCAATTCCTGTAGTAATGCAATCATCACTTATTGTGTATGGGATTCGAAAATATGGATGGGTTGATCTACCCTTAACTGAATTTGTGAAATGAATGATGTTGTATTCGATGAATCTGGACTGAGATATAACCACTGTACTTCTAAATCAAAAAAAAAATAAAATTACTGCTCAAGATATTGATATCAATTTGAAAATAATTCCTCTCGAAGCATCCCTCAATATTTTCTAGACGTTTTCTGTAACTCAGTTCAACTTGAGTTTCGAGATATTTATGATATGTTGGAATGAATTGAAATTTTGAAGAAAATTGAACATTATAGAGGGTGATAATTGGGACAAATCACGATCTATATTGATTCAGATACACGTAAAACTCCGCTCCTTATTTTTGTTTTCATAGCACCTACACAACTGTTCTCTGTCTATAAATTGCAGTTTTTTTATTACGTTCCTATGCCGCTCATATTGATGAAATTCATTCAATCAACCAAAAAAATTTTTAATAAATATGTTGGGATCTGAAAATACTCTTTTATTTTCTTCAACTAAACACCTCATTCCGAATACGTGATCGAAATCAATTCAACTATCTCATTCCAAGAAAACGAAAAAATGATTAATAGATTCAAGAACGCATGAATCGAAATCCTGCAAATATCCCTTCAATAATATGTTTAAATAATTTTATACAAAGACGAACAAAGTTCCTCAATGGACAGAAGATAAATTCAAAATAACCTAAAATTTTTCATGAATCATGAGTTTCGTTTCGTCCACCTACTGTATTTCCTCAGCTTTTCTATATACAGGGTGTTTCATCATAAACTGATCAAAGATATAAAGCCGTATAGATGACATTGGGAAAGTCATTTTTGCCTTGTGACATATACCCCGTTTTCGAAGCATAAGCGAGATACAGGGTGTTTAATGTCAACTTTGAGCAATATTCTGATAACTGTGGTGATTTATGCGTGACCTTCGGAATAACGGTTTTTGGTCGCATCTTAGTATTTTTTGGTGTTCAATCAATGTTATGAAGAATTCTGGAAAAAATATTTCAAAATGGCGGAAAATCTACAAAGTTGAAATTTTTTGTTTTCGATTGCCGAATTGTATAGCATTATTTCAATGTACTCAGTTTTCTAAGATTTTTCCGTGAAAACATTTTTTCAAAATTCGAACTCAACTATGTTTTTACATGTCTACAGTGATAAAAAAATTTCATCCAAAACTGTTAAATCTCTCGAGGCTAAAATGACCTTAATTCTGAGCACCGGTGTGAAAACAGAATGAAAAAATATCCATTGGTTTTTATTTGATAGCCTTGCTAAGATTCCGCTCGGAGTACTTCAATAATAATTATTGAAGAAACTGGTGGCCCTACGGATGCCGAAATTAAGTCGCCGTGAGTGGAGCGAGTTGGATTCCCATCAAAGTTTTTTGAATTTTTTTTTTTTAGAAATTCATATTTCTATCCAGGTCATCCTGGGGGCCCATTAGCACAATTTTGGCCTCCGTAGGGCCACCAGTTTCTTGAATGAAAATTATTTTAATACTCCGAGCGGAATCTTTGGAAGGCTAGAAAATGAAATCCGATAAATATTTTTTCATTCTGTTTTCAGACCAGTGTTCAGAATGAAGGTAAGTTCAACGCTTATGCTTCGAAAACGGGGTATATGTCAAGAAGCAAAAATGACTTTTCCAATGTCATCTATACGGCTATATATGTTTGACCAGTTTATGATGAAACACTCTTTAAAGAGAGTGAAACCTATCATGATAATGTTGGAGAATTTAGTTTGGATACGCGGATGTATTGGGCTGATGCTATAAGCTATGGTATCAAATTCAAGAATTTTTTTCTTGGTGAGAGGAAACTCGCCTATTCTATATACGTTGTGTTACCCCTCGAATGAACGAAGAGAAATATTTGCACCTTTGAACGGATCAATTGAGCTCCAAGAGATCGATACAACCTAGATTTACTGCGGTTGCAAAATGGCGGACGACATGCATTAATCTATAACTGGGGCAATATTGGTTTTTTACTGTTGGAGAACAATTTGAGAACTATTCACAAGCAGTATCTTAGGTATCTATTAAAACTAATATATTAACGATTTTGTCCGAGCATATACAGGACACAGGATTTCTCGGGACGAATCTGATGAACGAAAAACATAGGTTTCTTTCATACCAGTTGTTATTCAGATGTTTGGTAAAATTCCAAAGTTCAATGAACTTTGAACCAGTCAACTGAAAGAGTTAATTTGAAGACATAGAATCCTTTATGTGCGCTTCAGTTTACCAACTGCTTTTAAACAGTTCAAAGCCCTTAGCCATTGAAATCTCTCAATATGAATCCACGTAGATGATACCAATTTATGATGTCCATTTGTCGCCTTCCGCCTTAGGGGTATAATGAAAAAAATGAATGGTAAAATAATCATTCAATTGATATTTTCAATTTTTGTCAAACGCGAAACAATGTGGCAAATTGGCAAAGGTTCCATAATATTTTGTTATCCTATTCAAAAAATCACTTCCTATAGGACATTGGATTCGAACAATTTAACTTGAAAAGGTTCATGAAAACAATCAACAAATATTACTGACTTTCCTGTATTTCCTTCAGATAATTCCTGTCGATATCGATATCATGCCTGTTTTGCCTGACAAAATTGAAATTATATCTAGGGCATGCGATGGTTGAAGTCAAAGGCTTCAGGACAAGCTATCATATCGAAAAATATCCTGTATGGATATCGCAGAAAAATCTGTTTGAAGGTTGCCTATAGAATCATTCAAACAATTTTTCCATTTTTTTCGGTATTGATTATTTCACTATTTTGCTGCCATATCTTCCAAGCAACTGATCGGAGATTACTGCGGTAAACTGAATATTTGATTTATCGTAAATATTTTATATACACTCCGCTTTTATGTATACGTTCATAAAATTCAGAAGAACCTGTTTTCTACCACCCAAACGTCAATTCTGGAAGTTGCCTGTCCAACTAGAAATCAGTATGCTTTCAAACGAAAACTACAAAAACGTCAAGAGGAGATGCGATATCACGTGATTTCGAGGGTAGGTACAATGTTGAGAAAATAAATCTGAAATAAAGATCGGAAAAAAAAGGAGTATTGAACAAGTAGTATGAAAGAGGATCCATATTTTATCAGGATACCTGTTCAAACAAGTTGTGACTATCTTTGTGTTCTAAAGGGCTGAAATTTTTTCTTGTTAATCAATTCAGGTTTGCATAGATCGAAACAATGACAACAAACTATCGACAAAGTGCAAGCTCAACACAATAATATATTGTGCTCCATAGCAATGCTGAAAATTCAATATCCCTTGTGACACGGATATTAAATCCTCCTGTGTTGATTACTGCCGTTAAAGTACATCGTCGTGTTAACCATGTGATAAATGTCAAAGTTCCAATCGCTCTTTGATAGAAGGTGCTACATATCCAATTTCTGATGCCACAACACTGTGTGCATGGATGTATAATATCTAGGACAAGAATGACGTCATAGTCTAGTGCGCATGACCCACGCCCCCGCAAAACGGTGACGCTAAAAATGGACTGGATCTGTTCTAATAATAGCACAATCGAGATACGTGACTGAAAGACAGAGAGGCAGAGAGTGAGGGCATTACCCTATTTTCTGAATTGATCAACGAACTCTTGCTGAGGCTCTTCTTCGGTATAGAAATCGAATTGGAAATTGATCAATAATTTTATACTGCATCAAGTTTTATTTCAGAAAATACATAGTTCGAAATATAATTGACGTTTACTGAAGCTCATTGCAAATAATATAAACGTTGTATGAAGCTTTTGAGAGTTCAGCTGATTCTTTTATTCGATGATAGTTTGTATCAGAATAAAAACGGTTCCAAATTGCTTCAAAGGTTTTTCGTTAGAAGTGTACTAAAAGTATTTAAAATTGAGGTTGGTTTGATGTCAGAAAATGTTATACAATGTGTTCCAAATTTGAGATGACATCATCGACAATTATAGAATGAAACAGTTTTTTCTGACACTTCTCAAGGGGTACATTAAGTTACAAACATAGATTTAAGAGTAACGAATGCGCACCAAACACCAAGCTTTCATTTAATCCCAAAAAAACGAATTTTGATCAATGATAAGGATATTTTCAGTTGGTTTAATTGACAAAGTTTCGAGTATTTATTGTATTTGAGTTAATATCAGATAACAGTTGACCAGTGTCAGACGTCGAATATTGTTAGAGAATTATTGGCCTTATTCCATAGATCAATTTATTTAGACAAGACACAATAGTTAGGTTGAAGTGTGCTGCATAATGGCGAAGTGGCTACTGCAGTTCAGTAGCATTGATTTCCACACCTACATCGTTTTTCAACGAGGAATCTATTAAATGAGGTTTTAATTTGAAAAAATGAGTTTTCACATTTTCGAAATTGCCAACTTCGAAAATACTTTGTTACATCCTGAATCATGGTTTTCAATTCTGATTTTTCTAACAAGAGCATTATTCTTACTCCTCACGGAAGCCTGAAAACAACATTTCTCCAATGAAAAACCTCGAAGATATCTATGTTTCAGTATAGCGCCATTTTGGAGTTTTTTCGTAATTTCGTTTCAAACAAGAAATATCTGAGGAAAATTCGAAAATTTGACATTAAACAGAACAGATTCTCAAAATAAATTTATTTTATTATAAAATGAAGGGCTGTCCATTTGAAAAACGAAAGTTGGTGTCGCTTCCGGTGAAACCGGTGATACCCCGAATAAAATTTACAGGAAGTCATCGCTATAGTCGAAGCTTGATTTCGCAAATGCAAACGTGAATTTCGATTTCTTCCCAAAAATATTGTCACGAACTCTATTTGTCGGACGCCCGTATATATTCGAGTTAATATTATATTTGTTAGTTGAAGGAAGGAATTCATTACATGTGACGATATAGTCAAACACAGTATTTTCACAGATTGGTTTCAAATTTATAAAAATATAACTTCCAATATATTTATTAATTTGATTTATCGAACAACTTCGAGAGATGGCGTACAGGAAGTATACAGTTTTCAGTATACAGTTTCCAGCAATATTCATTGAAATCGGAGTTTGCAAAGGAAACCACAACAACTATTCGGGAAATAACACTGAATATTCGCAAATCATGTGAAAATCAGGCTGATTATCAATATTTTTGAGCTCTTTCAACGTTGGATTGCTGAAAATTGTGAGCTTGCTTTCGACGCAACATCTGCTGACGGTTTTTGGCAGATCGAATTAATGAATATAGTGGATCTGACATTTTATATATGACAAACCGAAGTTTTCTGAGTTTTCGATAAAATCGTTCAATCTTTTTCTCGAAATCGGTAGCAGATTCGACAAAACTACAAGAGACCAAAACCACTACCTGGCTCTCAAAAAAAAGTCCTTATGGAAATCAAGGGACAGTTTTCCAGAAAAATATTAACCTATAGATCTGAAATCGAAATTGGCATGTCATATATGGTGTAAACTCTGAGTTGCCTTAACCTATGCTGAATTTCAGTTGAATATCCTGTGAAATACAGATACCTACTATGAGAAAAAACTTTAAAAATCAAACTTCAACACCCTCTAATTTGAAATATCAAAACGTTTGAGTTCCCATGTTTATGGAACTTTTTGCCTCCAAATCAGGAGAGGTATCTTTCCTCTTCGGTTGTACCCCTAGTTTAGGAGCACCGTTCAAAACTGTTCGGAGCGGTTCTAGCATGCGCGATTGCGATTTTGTGTTTTGGTTTATTTCAAAATTTGAGTAATCCTGTTTTGGTCATATTCAGAATCGATTCCGAACTGTTCTTGAACTGTGAAAGGAGTTCGAACGTAAGAATCCGAACTACTCCAGAATCGAATAGTTCGTAGAAATCGTATAGAGCGTAGAGTGGCTGTCAACGATTTAAATGGTTATATAACCTGACTTTTACGGCGTCGGGTGTTGATTTGATTTTTGATTGTTCCATGAGGAAATGGTTAGCTATTGAATTTAAAGTTTTGTTATTTGGTATGATTCCTTCACTACAACCGTCCATAAGAATCTAATAGATTTTACTTCTATTACTTCTTAAATGAATCGCCTCTCTCTTTTGAAATATAATGTTTGGAATGAATTTTTTGTCCAAAACGCACATATTTGAGATACGTCCCTCTTTAAATTCATTATTACATGAATCAATCCTTTTCTTGTATCACTTACTTTCAGATTGTTGTTGGTTCATTCAGTAATATAATTGAATAAAGAACAATTCGAAAAAATGATTTTTACAAGAAAAAAAAATAAGTGGATTTACTGAGTATTCCCAAAAATATCCAAATTACATATAAAACTGTTGAAAAATTGATTTGATATCTTACGATATACTTTTATGTCTTCGACGTTCTACGTCTTCAATGACAAAATTATTATATCAACTGGCATATAATGATCAAAGTAAAAATGTATAATATAGAATAAATGCTACTGATGATTCTAAATCGAAAGATAGAAGATGAAACACTGTGTCTAGTATTGTTTTTAGGTTTTATTTCATTTTTCATACTTTTCTCAAGTTTTTTACTTTGATCATTATATGCCAGTTGATATAATAATTTTGTCATTGAAGACCTAGTACGTCGAAGACATAAAAGTATATCGTAAGATATCAAATCAATATCGAAAGATATTATGTAAAGGTTATACAGAAAAATCTGTATTTAATTGTTGTTTCAATAGCCTTTAACAAGTAGACTTTTTTGAATTTAATATTTGAATGAAAACTTATAGTTTTCAAGGGTCAATATCAACTGTCATTTAATTTTTGAGGTTATAAAGATTTTAGAAAATGTTTTTTACCGCATTTCATTTGTCAAGGAAAGAAGAAGGTGTAAGTAAAATCTGTGGCATTATTGTTTCTATGCACAATTCTAACAAGCATGCGTATGGACTTAAACCTGCTTATTTCCGTTATTGAGGTGAAGTGTACGTCGTAACAAAACACGTGGTGAGTTTTTGATGTATAATATAAAATAAATGCTACTGATGATTCTAAATCGAAAGATAGAAGATGAAACACTGTGTCTAGTATTGTTTTTAGGTTGTATTTCATTTTTTCACACTTTTCTCAAGTTTTTTACTTTGATCATTATATGCCAGTTGATTTAATAGTTTTGTCATTGAAGACGTAGTACGTCGAAGACATAAAAGTATATCGTAAGATATCAAATCAATATCGAAAGATATTATGTAAATGTTATACAGAAAAATCTGTATTTAATTGTTGTTTCAATAGCCTTTAACAAGTAGACTTTTTTGAATTTAATATATAAAACTGTGGCAGGGGCTTTCGCATATCATTAATTATACCACAGACAATACGACTTGAATAAAATTTCTCCTTTCAGCCAACACAAACGGAAGATTTTCTTTCTTCACGATCCTGATGAGAACCCGAACCTTATTCGTGTTTCGGTTTCATCGCTTTGAGAACTGTTCTAGGATAGTTCAGAATCGGGCTTTGGGCTTCAACAGCGCATCGATTCTGCGCAGTTTCAGAACTGTCCTAAGACAGTTCTCAATTTCGGCACCAAAACAAAGCTAAAGATATATGTATATTTTGCAAACCCACTTTTGTCCGTATACGCTTATAGTTAAGACTAACACCCTGAATATTTCTGAGGAGTGAGCGCATCTTCTCAGTTCCCAACTTCCCAAGCCCGCAGCTTTGTTTGTACAGAAGAGGGGAGAAACTGGGTCAGATCTTCCCTTCGCAGCCTTGGACTAGTGGTTGAATGGGTCATTCAATAACTTGCCCTGCCGTTAGACACGTTCATCTATTCCAAAAATAGACACTCAATGGCGTAGTAGTTGGGTACTGGAAAATTGTTTTTCGAATTTCAGGGTGTTGTCAAGCAAGGTCTTGGAAAGATCCGTACTGGAAATTCACTTCCGAAGGATTACTGGAGCTTGAATTTACAGGAAGTTCCAGGAGTCGACATCAAGTTGAATTCGCATGATCAATGTCCAGCGAATAAACAGAGCAGAGTGGTTGGAACCATTCTTTTTTGGTCTTATAACCATTCCATTCAATCTAAATTGGATATTAGTGATTACCTCCTTAACTCCAACCCCTCATAAATGCGCCCTTGGTAATATCCAAAGAATTTTGCATATTTTCTCCTTCTGAAAAGTGAAATATGATCGAATTTTAGGATGGTACACTATCGTAAAGTAATGACTTCAGGGTATGTGAAATATTTAATTGAAATCTAATGTTATTTTTCCGAAAAAAAATGTTTTCAACGAAATTTCAGAAAATTTTCGTGCAAAAATTCGGTTCAAATTTACCAATCGTTTGATTTCAACGAAGTAAATATACCCCATTCACTTGTATAAACTATCTCGGTTGGCCATGATATAGGTCTATCTATTTTTTATTTGAAACTGACGTAGGTTGGCACTCGTGAAATATCAGCGATGTCAAAATAATTCCTAGAGACGTTGCCAAACGCCAATGCCAATTTCCACACTCAATCCCAACATAATCATCTCTCTTGGAAACTAAAAATACCGAAGGTAGTTTTATAGAAGCAGAGACAAAGTATCAGAAAGTGCTATGTAGAATTGAAATTTCTGATAGTAATCCTGATAATTTGGAATCTATAATTTATCACAAGGTATGCAACATTTTCATACTGGAATATTTCAAGTTGTGCAATAAGGTATTTGAATGTGCTCTGTAGAGCTTATTTCTTGAGAATTTCGAAAAGCAGGGGATTCCATAGGTCCGTTTGTTGTTTTGTGAAACCGGCCATCAAAGAGTTACCGTCGGTTTCACAAAACTTTTGACGTCTGTTCAATTCGTTGATTAAGGTTTGCATTCGATGGTTGGGTTGAAAATGAACTGAAATCGATCACAGAATTGTTGACAATCAAGCCCTTGATCGGGCAATCAAAGTTCTGTGAAACCGGCCGTAAGACTTATATTATTTTTTCTGAAATTTATGATTAACCAGGCAGTATTCTGATCTATCTCAGAATCGATAGCTCCTGTGGACTACCATTCTTTTGGGAAGGAAAGACCTGAGCACACTTCTAAGAATTAGGGAATCTTAAACTGAATAAAATACTATTGAAAATATTGACAAGAAACAAAAGCATATAAGGAGAACAAATTTCAAGGAACGATGTCGAGATCAGAACCTGGCGCACTATTTTTCATTTTTTTCAGCTCAGTAGTTATATGATCATCTACCTAGCGGAAACTGAAACATCAATAACCGTTTGGATAACCCCTATAATAGTCAGTAACCGAATTATCCGAATGATTACCTAGAATATTCGAAAAAAATACTCAATGTCTTCAGGATCTCCAAAATTCAACTAGAAATAATTTTGAATATTTTTCTTATGAGTAATATTACTTGGCTGGAGTCCGGCTAAACATCTACTGCCTGGTAAACATGAAAAAATGCAATAAAACTTGGGTAGAATATTACTTGATAATATATAAAACCAAGAAATCCACGAATATAAAGTTGGGAGCTTTTGAGAACTCGTTCAAGTTCATAGATTGAGCGGATACTGATACTGATCAACTCTGCTCGAAATCCAGTTAAGAATCAATTTTACCATCTTCCGAAAATTTGGTTCAACGCGTAATCCGCCTTATCAAATAAATATTGATGAAGGGTTATTATTTGGGATTTTACATTTTTTCCAAGTGTTTTTGAGTTATTCGCTCCCAATATATGGAAAAGAGCTATTTAAAATTCAAAAGAAATAATTATTCATAAAAATCACACTTGCAGATTGCGGGATTGTTATGATTTATCGATCACAGTTCCTTGAAAAATTATATCTTCGGCTACTTCATCGATCAAACAATAAATTAAAAATATTTCTGAAGAACTTTTGTCAATAAAACAAAAATTCGTAAAATATAGAAAGCATTGCTAAAAAATAATTTTTGAAAATTTTCATTCATTTTCTAATGAAGGAGTTAGTTATAGACACTAGAATGTTCCTGTACGATTCCTCCGTATTGTTGCAATATTGACAATATTGTTCATTAAGCAACATCTTTCCAGGAAACTTTCCTCGAAAAATAGTTTAAATGCCGTTTTCCTCAGGGGCGATATCTATGAATAAAATGTTTTATGATCGAACTGAAATTATTGATTTTTGAAGGGAATATACAAAGCTCTTTAAAAAATGCGTTGGTGTTGCCAGTCCGAGACGATAGGCGGCATGACATTTCTTGTCTTGTGATTCTCCGTATACGGGGTAAATATCATATCTAATAATACCTTTACCTGGAAAGCTGTAGAATGTGTTCGAGCTTCCTTTTGTGTTTCTTGAATGGGTATAATTTCCGGAAAATTCAGGAATATACTATGTCGATGTCCCTGAATTAAATCCAACAACTATGCTTCAATGAGCGATAAGGACCTTCTGCTCACTCATTCAAATTCGTACATATAGTGGTATCCCATTCAAGTATTGACCTCACTCAACATGAAACTTCAAACCGCGATTTTACAGCTTGAATCAAATATGTCCTTTTGAAAATATTGCAGAGATTGATTTTTTTTGAGTAGGTCGATCAAATTAGTGGGTGCAATTAACCATTCACAAATGTGTTTTGTATGAAGCTCTGAACTCATTTTACAAATAATTTTCTTTAAGTTGATTTTTCGTATAATGAATTCTGTTACCCTATTGCAAAATCACAGCATGAGGTTTTGTACTGAATTTCAACTAAATCTTATAGATTTTCGTGTCCAAAATTGATATATAAAAACATATTCATACTGAAGTTGAAGCTAAAGTGAGTATTGCTAGACACTTCAATGAACTTCATTATACATTGTTGAATTGTTTCATCATATTATCTCATTGAGATTTATAGCGATTGCCTCAGTAGGGGTTTTACATCAACCTTGCAGGAGTGATAACAATCACAAATCCCATCAACTTTTAATGAAAATTGTAATTTCAAACTAACATTTTGATTTCGTATGAGTGAAAATGTGAGAAATGGAATCTTAGTATCAAATTAAATATAAAATATTCGGAAACCAACATCATTTTGGACAATATTCAAAATGAACCCCTGAAAAAGGGAAAAACCATGAACAAATTAAAGATGCATGTGTTGAGGGCGTCCGATTAAACATATCCACGGTCGATAGTTAACACAGTAACAAAAGAAACGACTTAAAGACTCGATATTTGTGGAGTAGATTTGGACTTTAATTAAGAGGCCGAATTGGCGACTGTCTGAAATCCACCCCATGATTCCGCAGTTATACCTATTCAAAATTTTATTTTCACATCGGATAAGACGTATGGTGGACGGTGTTGTTAAATGGATTAAAGGTAGGAAAAGAGGCTGGAGGGATCATGTGGACAGAATGACTGAAGATCAGATAACCAAAATTGTTAGAGAATGCGTACCGAGCAGAAGAGCTCAAGGTAGACCACTGAAGAGATGAAACGAAAGCTGGACCTAAGCTTCCGAGGAATGAGATCGAGTCGTAGCTCCAAATCTGATCCACGTCCTAGAAAAAGTGGAAAAAGAAGAAATATTTTGTAATACTCCTTGCGATTGGTGAGCATTGTCTGCTTCAACTTTGATTATACTTCGCATAGGTTCTGACATTTTGCACGCATACTCTCTGATCGTAGAGTATTTGGATTGAGATATAAGTTCAGTAAAATGCGTGAAAAACTACATTGAAGAAGCTCTGTACAAGGAATCCGAAAACTGCAGATTCACGGATATTACCGATCATCAGTACAGCTTTCCTTTATCAAAAAGAGGGGTTATAGACAAATTCGGATCTAGGCCGTGGGAAAGGAGGCATTTGCTACGGGCGCAAGCCAACTAGGGGCGCACAATTATGATTTTTACGCGCTTGTTCTGGGGAACAGTGCGTTATCATTTCGTTACGATGTCTGTAATTTTCGAATTTTGAGCCGAAATTGAGGTCAAACGACTAGGTTGGACTCACTGATGAAGAATCCGTGGACGAAATTGATTCTGTCCGTCCGAACGTGTGCGCTGTAACTTTCGAAAGGAAGGACCTAGAGTCTTTAAATTTTCAGGTTAGGTTAAGATCCTGAATATCTCGGTGAACCTCGTTAATGGGCCAAATCTGCCGAATGGTTTCTGTGCTAAAGCCATTTGACATTTTAATTTTTCAATCACTCGAAAAATATTCATCTGATCGAAATGAAACTTGGTTGGAAGATGAACAGTGTCAATAAGAAAAATTATCCATGGAAAAATTCGAAAAATATTTTTTTTTTTGCAAATCTTTATATTTCATTAGAATTTCACTGAAATTTCCAAGTCACCATTTCGCAATGTGAACAAGCGTGTAAAAGCTGGTGACTTCACGTCAGTGCTTTTCTAGATTTTCTTCTTGAAAAAATTTACTTTTCACTTCAAGCTTTTTACATATATTTCAGAGAGGTGCTATGGCGCTTGAACCTGTTGTACACTGTGAAACGACAAGTAGTTAATAATACTAAATTATTTTTTTTTAATAATAATACAGAGTGAAGGCTTATGCCTTTAAAACTCAAACAAAAATTCACATCATATTACTGTAACAGTAAAAATAACGGAAGAAAAAACCAGAGAAAGAAGCAATTCGAAGCGAAATTATTTTAGACAGAAAAATTATTTCTGGAAAGCCCAACCATGAAGTCTGTTCTTAAAACAATTCACACTCAAGGTACTAACAACATCGGATGGAAATCGGTTCCAAACGTTAAGAAACTCAATTCGCGATAAAATATTGCCTCGTGATGGAACGGAATCCCCAGCAAGTTTGAATGCGTGACCTCTCGGGTTATTGTGATTGATCTGGGTACAACCAAAATCTCAGATAATAATTTTTACACTTGCCGAAAGCTCTACGATTCTCGATCTGGGGTCCGCTCAACAATCATATGATACGAAGACTTTTTCCACCGAGGCCGAGGGGCTAGATAAACCCACCCTTATCTCAATACCGTTCTTTTCTCGCATGTAGGGTGATTCTATGCAGAAGAAGTGCATCACAGTTTCTATCGCAGCAATTCAAAAAATAGGAACTGATAAGATGAATGTTATGTGCAAAATGGTTACCAAAGCTGGCCTAGAAATTATTCTTGCTAGTAAAGAGTTTTCAAACTGTAATCAATCATCATGAATTTATATCTGAGCAGCTTGTACCAGCCAATTTTATGCACTTAGTCATAATATTCATTAGAATTTTGGCCTGCTTGGCGCTTATACAGGGCGCTATCATATCACTAAGACCATAGTTTCACTATGCTTAGACTCATATCAAAATGAGGGTTCACTTTGACAATTTGCCACAGGCGCTAAATACTTTTGGCCTATATTTGATGCATTCAGTCCTTACTTGATGGAAATTCATTTTTCAATGAGTAGTAAATTACTTCAATTTCCACAAAATTGTTCATTTCTGAACAACAATTATTTCGCTCCAGGTGATTCTCCTAAATGAACAAACCGATACCAATATATCATCTCTATTGAATATCTTCATATAATGTGGAAATACCAGCGCCACCTCCAATAACCTTTTAGTGCCATTATCGGCTTCTCTTATCTGCACGTACTTGAAACAGATACCTGTCATTCAACCCTTAGTCGCGTTAACTATAATACCAGGAATATTTAAGAACCTATGTAAATTGAATTTTCGGACCGTATTTGTCCAAATGTATAACATGATTGAGCCACAGTGTGTCGAAGCAATTGTCGTTCATAAACTAATTTACTTGTTACCTGTTGGATGGCGGTTTTGGGAACAAAATTCCACTAGCGCCATCTCAAGAGCACCTCACCAATCCTAACCTTCGAGTGCAGAACACTTTGAGCGATGATGTTCGTCATTTCAATTCATTTCAAGTCATCTTCCCTGCGTTTTTGCAGTTGTACCGAACCATCAAAATAAGGAAACACCTAGTTCAGAGCTGTGCTGACAGTGATGAGAAGTTCTTTGAGCACCAAGCATTTCGCTCTGATTTGAAAAGTGCTCCAGAGTCTCGAGCATTACGCTCTCTTATTCATGAAATGCTCTCGGATACTAAGCACTTCCAGAAAGTTATTTGTTTTTTGCGAGCACCAATCAATTTTGGTGAGTGATTTTATTCGCAAGACAGAAGAATTCTCAAATGACGGTATAATGTCAATTCTACATTATTTTTTGGAATTGGTGCATCTTCATTTTAATGCAGAGACTGATGGTTAGTATCACAAAACATAAAAATTTTTAAATGAAGATGAACTTTAATGGATTTCAGAATTTACTGTTGATCGCTTATCAAGCCCTTGATCGGGCAATCGTAGCTTTGTGTAATCGGCCATGAGGGATTTAATATAGGGACGGAAATGTGATTGCCTCACTGTTTCCGCATGTATCGAAAATTCACTAATCATCTACTAAATATAAGATCGAATCGGAGACAAATTTTGATGAATTCGATTAGTTTATATATGCTGTTTTTCAAACTGAACGCAAATATTTCAAAATTCATTATCACGATCTACTCACTAATTGTATCAAGCTCTTCGATAAATACATTAATCGGTTCGTCCAGAAAGCATTGGCACATTTCCATACGCCATTTTGACTCTATAAAGTTGTAATTAATGAGTTCTCAGAATCGTTCTGACATTTTTTCTAGGTACCCAGGTAGATTCTTCTATATTGATGTCCTAGGATTGATTTCAATAGCGCCTTAAAAAATTTGTGCTTCCTAGATATATTTTTTCGGTCTTTTTTTCCAAAATGTCCTTCAGATATTTAGTTGTGACGCAATTATGTGAAAATATCTATAACGGTTGTCGTCTTTCTGGTTATTTTTCAACATACGAATCATTTGCTGCCTCTGCATTCCATTCGTTTTGTATAAAACAGAGTAACACACCCTTATTCTCATAATTTTCGTATTTTACTACAGAAAGTTGAAAGCAATTGCGTACTGACTAGAACATTTATTGTTTCAATAAACTTTTGATAACTAACATCTCCATGGTTTCACTCCCCATCGCATCCTCCAAAGCCTTTCTATTCTTGGGAAAAGAGTTTAAAATTCAATATCTCGAACGTAACTCCAAAAAAAATATCGAATACGCTATATTCGTGAATTGGTTATTTCAAGCTCTACAGAAATATGTGGAAATATTCTAGGGGTATCATTCGAAAAAGATATATCCATAGTGATGTCTCAAAAAATATTCGCTTGCAGCTAATTCTATTAACGTTATTGAAATCTACGTGAGAAGTTACTACATGCATGTTTTTACAGAAATGAATCATTTTCAATAGAAAAAGTTGCAGCAATAGTTCCGAAATGGACATTTTCGAAGAACTCCCTATAACTATGTAACACTGAAAGCTATTCAAAGGTGTTCAAGTCGGCCGATCCTGTACAATCATTAGGTAATAAACAGAGCCGGATCTAGGATTTCAGCGCCCGTGGCAAGTTATCGAAATGCGCCCTTTTCAATGACTACATACTTTTCATGAATGATAGTATTTATTCTATTCCTAAGATAATTTACTATTATTATATTATTATTGAGAACGAGCATTAGATTCTCAGGTATATCAAAAAATATGTGTATAGAAATTACTATAATCTCCCATGTATCTTATAAGGTAGTGAAGAGAACTCACAAACGTATTAATATACGATAATTTTTTTTAGGTCTAATAATTTTTATCCCTGATCTTCCGAGATTGCGATCCTCATAGTTTCTTGGGCGCATTTCAGTTGGTTATATCAACCTAAAATTATATAAGATTCTGAAAATGCATGGACGTCAAATCGGGATGTTTTGCAGCTCGTTTATATTCATATCGGAATTTTCTTAATGCTCCACAAATGTCAGGAGGACAGAAAAAGGTTTCATGTTTCAGTGAAACTCAAGAATCATAGTATTATTCATTTGATCGACATTTGATCCTCTTTCTGTAGTACCCATAGCTGAGAAGCAGATTAATAAAATACTAGAGATACGATAAATTTATCGTATTTTTCTCAACATTTTGATTTTTTTTCTAACTTCTTCTTATACATATGAAAACTCGTGTAATTATGGTACAACGCAATTATAATTGAATCGGTATAGTTTGGGATCTCGCAAATGAAATTCGAACGATAATATCGCCAACATATTCCCAACCCAAACATAACCTTATAAATTTTGCAGTCTCTAAGTTATATCTTTCGAAAATGATTGACTCTCGTGTGCAGGAACCGAATATAATTTGACCGAGGGCGCAAAAATCCTCAACTCAAAATTGAATTATTCAAACATAACTGATTGAAATTTTTAAACTTTTTCCAGCATGAATGATTTCCCGGTCCGCTTGCACGATCACGTTGTTTGCGGTATTGCACATAATATAAAATATAATGATAAGTTCCTGGTTCCTATTTTTCCTATTGATGCCATCAACTGCGCCGCTGCATGGAAGTACCCCACATACGAGAAAAAAAGTAGTATTAATAAGACTGGGGTGATTTCATCAAGCCTATTGGTCGTAAACGTCTTCGAAATACATTAGCCTTATCAAAGCCGGTGTGATGAACGATTCGGCGAATAATGTGGACGGTCTGAATCTCTTTGTCATGCCGTCAAGAAACCGACCCTAGACGGAGCGCTACCGCCGCTAGCTCGAACCATTAAACTCCCTCTGAACTTGCCGCTAATTGAGGTCTTCAGTGTTCGAATAACAAACATCTGGACACGATCGGGAATCGTAGGGCGACCGACAAGTGTAAATTTATCTTCAGTTAATTTATTGGTAACTACTTGTAGCCGCGTATTGTACAACAGGTACATGCTCTATAGCACCGCCCTAAAATATGAATGGACTTTGAAGTGAAAAAACGTCATTTCAAGAAAAAAAATTTTGCGCCCCTAGTTGGTTGGCGCCCGTGGCAAATGCCACCCTCGCCAGGCCCTAGATCCGGGTCTGGTAATAAAAAAAATCCTTGGAAAAGTCCTTTTTTGGAGTTACAAAATGGAGAATGAGCCGGGATACGCCGTTTTCTGTGTCGATGTTGAGATATTTGAAAAATATTCGGTGTTGTCGAAATACCAAATTCTTCAATTAACTGGTGAGCTCTTCAGCTCTATCTCGCGAATTTCTCCCAAATATGTTGAAATGTCGCCCTAATTTTTCGAGTTTCTTATTCAATCATTACAGTATCGAACTAGCTCAAAACTTCAAACCAACAAGTATTTGAGTAGACTGCAAAATGGCGAATAGGTCATGAATTAGATTTCATACTGGGTGGATTTGAGAATATTTTCAAGATTCCTACACAAATTGTAATTTCGTAGGGTGGTTTCGACTTCGAAGTACTCTTTGCGCAATTTACTGCTAATTCAATTAATATAGTATAGAACAATTAATCCATATATAAAACTAACATAACCACAAGGACGATTGTCAGTCGATAAATCAACAAATATTCCACCTTGATCAAAGCTGATCATCCAATCAAACAAAACATGCACACCGAAGAAGTGGCGTCTAAGGAGAACGGTTGGAACATCAAAGTTTTTACTGATCTTCAGACCAACTTACCTTGAAAAAACCGCGGAATAAAATTATCACATGTCAGATGGAATGATGCAGTATAATTTCATCCAGCGCGCATTCTCCTAGGAGCATCTTACGAATCCTAACCTTCTAGTACAGAATACTTTGATCGATGTGCATGACGTTCATACCTTTGTCGTATCAGTTCGCTGAATATGCGATATTGCAGTTTACAACCTCGGTTGCGACTTGGAAACACTCATGTGATTTCTCACAAGACGATAACTTGCAACATCTAACAAAGATAGGAATTGGTTCATGGAGAAAAAACTTCGGTAATAATGAACTGACATAACCACGAGGACGAATATTATATATTCAAATCTGTATATTATCAACGTTATGTCCTAGACAAATGAAATCACCATTCATGAGTACAAAAGATAGCTCAAACGCCTTCTAAGGCTTACCAGGGGTATAAATATTTTGACGTTCTGTGGGTATGACATTGGATATGGCGATGTATTTATAATTATAACGTTTTACGGAGAATCGCAAAACAATACATGTCCTGCCGCCTATGGTTTGGGGGTGGAAACACCAACGCAGCTTTCACAGAGCATCGTAGATTCCCTTCTGAAAATCAATAATTACTGTATTTGAATATAAGTATAAAGCGTAGGTTGTCCATTCATTGGAGGAATATCCAATAATGAAAGAATGAAGATGAAAATATTCGTCACAGATTCCCCATTCATTCAGAATTAATACCTGAGTAAATGAATTGAGGGGATTTTGAAGCCTTATTTCACTTCTCCGCAAAAAGATGGCCCAAGGATCGTTCCAATTTCATCAATGAAAAATGAACTAGTGTGAGTAGGTTCTCTGGGGGTTCTAACTGAAAGAGATTTTCGAAATTCGTATCTACTGATAAGCGATACTGCCTCTGGCGATAGAAATTCGAACCGGTCCAAGCAAGTAGTTTTCCGAAGTGTCCGTTATTCTAACTTTTTCTGCTTACTTTGAAAGTTTTTTTTCGAGATTTGTGTTGTTCCCCAAGTTGAAATTTTGGTATACTACCGAAAGTGTTTGTAATATTCATGAATCGATTTGTTCCTTTCCGATTGAATTTTTCTATTGTATTGGTTCGAAATGGCATCCTTCCGAAATTACTAATATTGTGTGCCCCAACTCAATGTGTTTCATGGTCGAAGAAAAAAAGATCATCTACTGCCTCAAGTTTTCATTTTTTCCAAAGCAAAGTAAAAGTAAAGTTAATTTGGAAACTGCATTCGGCATTTTGGTACTCGTTGATAGAAGAAAGGCTTGGATTTTGAAATTGAAGATTGGAAAACATGTCACGAAATACATGAAAGTATGTTCACTCACGCATTTCTCTGAAGAGGATTATTTTCATAAAGATGAATTATTACAATGGATAATTTATTTCAAAACAACCTTATGTTTTTAGGCGTAAATGAATAAATTCAAGGTTTACTTTCACTTTGAATGGCATAATTACTTGATTTAGGAGGGTAACTATCGAATTAATTTATATATTTCCTGGGATTATATGAAAAACAGTGCTGTCAGATGCAAACAGATTCAAACTTCTTAATTAGCTGAAGAATACCAGCACGCAACAAAGTACAAAATTTAATAGCTTCAATTGATAGATTTAGTAGCTGGAAAATAAAAAACATGTTCAAAAATTTTCCACATTTTGTTGAAAAATTTTTTTCTCGGGGACTATCGAACAGATTCCTATGAAATTGGGCATATACTTTGGATACAATATTGAACAACAACATTTGAAATTTTAATGTGATCCGATATTCATTATCGGAGGTATAAAAAAAATATGTCAAATTTCGGTTTCAATTGAAATTTCGAGGTTATTTCCCCAATATCGCGAAAAATATAGATGTCATCAGATTAAAAGCTCGTAGTGAATTGGAATATTTCTACATGCCACATGATATGAAATTTTGAATATATATGTTCGTAAGAAAATTTTTTTAAAATCATTATTCGAAAATTTTCTTCATTTTTTTGTTGAAAAATGTTTTTTTTCTGGGACTATTGATAATATTTCAATGAAATTTGGTACAGACCTTGAGGTCGATATTGACCAACAATATTTCCAATTCCATTGTTTCCCAATATCCAATTACGTAAAAAGAATGGTAAGTTTTATTGCTATTCGAAATGTTGAGGTTATTTCCTCAATATCTCAAGAAGAACTGACGCGATCAGAATGACATTTCGTAACTAGTTGTGAAATACTGCCGCTCAACATAACGAAAGAAGTCTTGAGAATTATTATGGTGAAAAATGTAAAAACATTCTTTTGAAAACAATTGGTTTTTCGGAAACCATTAATCACACTGCAATCTTTTTTGCACAAACTTTCAAGTCATTATTCAGCAAGAGTTCTTCGTATTTCAGTTTGATCCTACTTTAAGTTTGGGAGACATGGGAGTTCTTCTCCAGTATCTCCAAAAATTTGTCAAACTTCGGGGCTGTTTGGAATTTTGAGGTAATTGCGTAAAAAACTATAGAAAAACTAACGTGATTGGATTTAAACTTGAAAGATAGTTGTGGAATACCAATGCGCAATTTTTAGAAAAAGTTTTCAAGGATGGTACAGGCAGAAAATTCAAAAAATTAGCACTTTTCGGAAATCCTCCAATTTTATCCAAGAAATTTATTTTTTCACGAACTATTCATCAGTGTTCACAATGTCAGTTTGATCGTATAGTAATATCGTTATATTTTTCGGAATACTTGTATAAATTCTGATCTGATGATAATGAAACTTAGTAACTAGTTGTCAATTGCTGATCGGAGAATTTGTGCGAAATTCGTGATAATCGTCCAATTAGATCAATAAAAAAATATTGTGACATTTTTCATCGAATATTTTATAGATGGTGGTCTAAACTCCACAACTGCACGTTGGATGATAAAAATATTTTTATTATTCAACGTTTTAATCGTTCGAAGTCAGCCATATGGGTATGAGAAAAATCCACAGAACTTTCACGAAAGTGTGTGACACTTTTGGTGCAAGGGAAGTATAGGATATGCTCCCTCCCCTTCTTTTACCTCCATGATTTTTTCGCTGTTTCTTTCTTGACCTATCCTATACATTGATTTGAATGTCTCAAAGGATGAATAAGCGTTATTATCATTATTATAATTATTACTATTATTATGGAATCATTGGCAAGATTTTATCCATTTTATAATTCAACCATCGTAATGAGTCCCCAAACCTACTGTACAAAACTGCAATATGAAATCTCTAAGTATTTTATCCTGGAAGTTATTACTACACTGGCTTCAGAGCGTAATGATGATATGGTAAGGATTTGTCTGAAAAGAAATCTTAAAAGTGTCAATTCATCATCCACTCGTTACCCCCCTTTCACTAATTAAAGGATACAATTATTCCACTGGAAATTGAACCTAAATCCATGGACGGTACAACAAATTGGCCTTAGAGTGAGCTCAGCTACAGGCGGGAATTTTGTATTCATAATAATTTCTGCCTGTGACGGGTTCGCACCCTTTGGTCAGAAAATCATCAGGAATGGAAACCTTTGGAACGAAATATACTTTGGAATTGGAGGAGCTAAAAAGGTGACCGAATTTCGAAAAAATATTCTTCCATTAATGCTGCTGCATCTATTACATTATGATATAACATACTTGTTTTTCACTGTTGAGGTCGCTGATCGAGAAGTTTTGACTGTGTGACATTAGGTGAATCTGTTTCTTCTCAGACAAAGTGCCGATGAAAAAAGAATGAAGACATATCTCCCTCAAGTAGAGAGTTAAGAACAGAGGATGACAGATCTTCCAATTTTTGTCCTCCATATTTGATTATCTATGATGAAGGGACACATAGGTTTGTCTCTTTCTGTAGGTATCAATTTTGTGAGATTCTGAAGCAATCCATGTGTTACAGGGTGTACTTCGATGATGTGCTAATATTTAAAGGGGCTTTTCTTGGAGCCACTTTCAGAAAAAACTCCATGTGAACGTATGTCGAAACCGTGCGAACTTTTGAGATACCTGGAGCTGAAGTTTCCAGATTTCTTTTATTATTACAACAATGATTCTATTGCAGATATTCCTATGAAATTTGATACTCGTTTTCAGTTTATCAAGATACATTTTTTGATTTTTCTTCAGAATCTTACTACATTTTGAAGTTACAGATCTTGAGAGCAAGTAAACTCAAAAAATTGGTGAGAAATGCAAAAATCGCACCTAACCAAATATCGCATTATCAATTGCATAAGGTGGTTTTCAAGGATTCATTATATTCGCAAAGTGATCCAAAAAATAATTTCATATACAGGACAACAGCTTTGGAAAAACATGTAGGAAAAGTTTCCTATGAATAATTGTGTATATTTAAAAAATTTAAATATAATTTTGTACAACTGAAGTATAGAGAACATTCATCTAATTTGAGAAGATAATTTAAATCTGATATTTAACAAGAACGTCAATAGCAGAATCACAAAATTTCAAGGAAGGGTGAAAACAAACCGGTTTTTCCCAATAATATTGTTCAAAGTAGTTTTGTCCAACTAACATCAATAATTTCAGTATTTTTTCGTGCACATTATGGGGAACAGCGAGCTATCGTTTTGTCCAAATGACTGAAATTTTCGAATTTTGAGTCAAAAATAGTCTCAAACGACTAGGTTGGACTCACTGATAGCGAATTCAGTATCAAAATCGATTTTGTCCGTCCGGCCGGCCGTTAATGAGCGAAATCGGTCGAACGGTATCGGAGTTATAACCATTTGAAATTCCTAGGTTATTTCCCTGATATTTCGAGAAATACTGAAGCGATTGAATTGAAGCTTGGCAGTTAATTTGAGCATGAGGACTTGCAACTTCTTACGAAATTTTGTTGATATCGTACAAATTCGGCAAAATTCTGTTTGTGGGTAACTGTTGATTACAACCGAAATAAATTTTGGTCATACCTTGAACTTCATATTTCACAGCAGTGTAAATTTCATTTCGAAACAATCATAATTATTGAAGATATTGAAAAAAAATATATGAAAATTCCTGTTTTTTTTCTCGATATCGTTGTTTTTTTCGGAATAACTCATCAAAAAATACTGATTCAATCATGATGAACTTTGGCGGCTGTATTAAAAATGCTGATAGGCAACTTTGTGCAGAATTTCGTGATGATCGTGTCATCACAACAATTTGAAAAAAATTACAAATTTTTATTTTTTGATTACTCAACATTCTGTGATCTTTTGATCATATTATCCTCATGAAATTCAGTATGAATCTTCGAACTATTATTTTTCGATAAAGAATTGGATATCAATTCGATCTGATTCGTATTTTTGGAGATACTGGGAAAATAAAAGTTTTAATGGGTATATCTGCGGAATCATTGGTTGTATCTTACCCATTCACGAATTCGGCCATCTGTATTGAGGTCCAAACCTCCTTTACAAATTTCTAGTTTCTGAATTGTTTCTTTCGGAATTTATTGTGTTTATGGATCGGCCGTTAGTCCCAATATTCTCAAAAATACAGATAAGATCGAATTGAAATCCAGCACTTTATGGAAAAAAATCTAGAATAACACTGACGTGAGGTCAGCAGCTTTTGCGCGCATGTTCAAAGGATGTCACAAAAAGAGATAATGCTCGCAAAAGCTGCTGACTTCACGTCATTGCTTTTCTAGGTTTTTATAAGTGGAGTCTGTACGAACTTTGCATTGAATAATTTGTGAGAGAAGAAGAGTACGATATTACTTTTTCTCAAATTAGAAATTATTTTTGAAATTCTTAATCAGTTTTCAACAGATTTAATCTCTTGATTTCACTTCGTCCGCGGATGGTTTTCACTTAAAAAATAAAAATCATTTTACTTCAGCCTCAATTTGCTCAGTCGATACGCCAGAAATTTCTACGGAATTGTCACCGCATGAAATTTCTGGAGGTTTAAAGCTGACCTTAAACATCTTGAATTATTTGAAGCAAAAACCAAGCATCGGAAAAAGTGGAATCAGGAGCTCAAATTTGTTCAGAAAGGAATGAGAAATTCAGAAATAAACTTTAATTCGAGAGAATGCAGGGTCATATATTCCTCTCTCCCAAAATATTAAATGTGGAAACCCTTTAGGCGTTACTGGTGAAAATACTAAAATTGTTTGTTCATCAGAAAATACTTCCCCACCCTGTTTGTCAAAGGTTGTACGTTTATGGCATACGCTCATATGAAAAGTTTCCCTCAAGATGTCTCCAAAATAGCCCCCTAAAATTATAAGCATACCATTAAGGAATACCCTGTATTTATAATATGTATGGTATATATGTATGGTTATGACTATAATTAAATGAATTAAGAAATGAACCAATTTCCAATTTTCGCTTATTTTATTTGTGTATGGTATATATGTATGGTCATGACTATAATTAAATGAATTAAGAAATGAACCAATTTCCAATTTTCGCTTATTTTATTTGTTTTTACAACAGCAGTTTCTTCATACAATAACTTATACAGGCGAGTATATGTAAGTACAGTGGTTTCATATACTCACCTCAAGAAGTCATGGTAAGGCGAAATTTCTTTATTCAAGATGGAGAAGCTAACTTGAATGAGCTAGAGTAAACTCACCATGGTAGTAGATATCTGAGTGGATATGATTTCAAGATATTTCGTCAGTTTTTATCCAAAAAGAAAGAAGAAGAAGATTTTGTCTTGGATAACGATGCCCTCCATTATGAATATGTCAAGCCTATTTCTTCGAACAATTTCCTATTTCTCTACACTTATGCAATGAGGCAATGTATTTTTTTGGTTTATATATTTATGCTCTCGTATTATAGGTAGCAACGTATATGGTGTCCAGTTCATTCCCTCTCGCTTATACTATGATGCTATATTGTTTTATGTATCAATCTCTTTTTCAATAAAAATAAAACTATGTAATGATGTTACAAAATGATGTCTCCTACTTGCAGATTATTGAAATTTTATGTATCGAAAAACAGTTTCTCTATTGTGTTGACTTCAATCATTATATGCCAGTTGATATAATAATTAAATTTTTCATTCAAGACGAGATGGGTACTTAAAGGTTAATAGAAGTATATCGTGAAAAATCAATCTCAACAGTTATAATGAGAAGGAATTAAAGAAAAATCTGTATATCATTCAAATATTGTATTGAGCCTTAATTAACTAGGTAGTCATGTTTGAATTGAACATCATTCTGTTAGGGAAATCGCGTACATCAAGATTCCACCTGAACTCTTTCATGTGTTAACCTCATCTATATCACAGAAGTTATTCTAATTGGATTGAAAAGTAATATATTCCGTAGAATTGTGTCAATAGGAAGTAGTATATTCAAAATAAACTCGTTGTATTCTATGTTGACAGAACATTAAAATTTTATGCATGAAAATAACATGAATTATACGGTATCTTAAATTCAAAAAAGTCTACTCGGTAAAGTCTATCGGTAAAACAATAAAAAATACAGATTTCTCTGTAGTATTTTCACATAACATCTTTCGATATTGATTTGATATCTAACGAAATACTTTTATTGTCTTTGACAAACTATGTCTTCAATATTTCTGATATCAATCTCCGCAAAAATACAAGCAAAACTGAAAATTCAGAATTTTTATCAATATAATCTGAAATGAATTTTCAATATGTCCCCCATCGCCTTCGAGACAATTGTTTCTTTCTTAGAAGAATAAAATTCGAAATGTGATCGCGTAAACAGTTTTTTCGAATATCTCATAAAATGAATGTTAGGGCATTGGTAATATTTCCACACCTACATTATTCCTCAACGTAGATTCCATTATGGCCATAAAAAAACATTCTCATTTGAAAACATTCATTTTACACGTTTTCATAATAACCAACTTCGACCACGCGTTTGTGACCTCCTGTATCATGGACCTCAATTATCACTGTTTTGACGGAAGCACTATTTTTACTTCTCGCGGAAACCTCAAAACAGTCTTTCACCAATGAATAACATGGAGGATATTCATGTCTCAGCAGAGCGTCGTTTTCAAATTTTTATTGGAATTTCACGTAAAGAAAGAAATTTTTTGACAGAAATTCAAAAATTTTACATTGAAACAACTCATAATTCCATAAGAAATCTTTTTCTATTATGAAATATGGGGCTTTCCATCTGAAACACGAAAGTTCATGTCACTTCCTGTGAAACCGGAAGCCCCATGAATCTCAAAAATTTACATTCAGTCATCTCTCTAGTTGCTCAAGTTCAAGTCCGAAATTGCAAACGTTAATTTTGATTCATTCCCCAAAATATTTTAACGAATGGTATTCGTGAGACACCAGGTATATTTTTTTCGAAAATATTTTGTATTTATTGTTTACTTACTGGCAGTACTATGTAAACAAAATCTGCAAGAGTTGATGCGCGTCGTTATGCATCAACTCAGTGCAAAGTTTCAATCTAATCGCTAGGGTAGTTCCTGAGATGTCAGGATAATAACCTGAAAATTTCAAATTAGTATAACCCGGAAATCATTTCGCAGATTATGCCCATTAACGAACTCGTCCATTGCATTTTGCAGTGCAACCTATCGTGAAAGTTTCAATTCGATAGGATCCTCCTTTTACGCCTGTAATCATGCCTGCGAACGGACGGATAGATGGACAAAATCGATTTCGAATCCGGGTTCGATTCGAAAATTACAGACATTAATCCAGAACGACAGCAGACTGTTACCTCTAACTGGCGCGCAAAAACACGAATTGGATTCCAGTATATCACCCAATCCGTATAAGAAGCCGCGACTGTGCGTAAAGCAGGGTCCAATTCTTCCATAAAAACTAGAAATACAATCTTTTTCACATTCCAACAATTCACCTCTGTCAGCATGCGTAATCACAAACAGTGTCTATGACATCTTGAAAGGCTTCCCTAAAAGCTCGTAACACTATAAGAATCTAGTTTCACATCAATATGTGGGGTTTCCAGGAACGGAAGGAAATGAAACCTCTACATTTCAGTGAAATATGTGTTTCTACCTGCGATGCGTTGGGATATACCGGATATACCGGAGATTCCAGATTTATTAATCAGTTTCTCTCAATTGAATAGATATGTGAATTATTATACTCGAGTAGGTATGAGTAGATGCGTAATCGAGTATATTTGAATATCATAATCAGGATTATCATATGCGATATACATCAACACAAAAAGTAGAGGGTTATTGTTTATACTTTACTCAATAGCTATCTCATTTAACATTGATCCTACAAAAACGTTAAAATGGGCAAATATGAAGTATTTTTCAGGGGCATTCAGAATTCAGTGCTAGGTAATGCGAAAAAAACATCGTTTTTACGCGCTTGTTCTAGGGAACAGCGCGTTATCATTTCATGTCTGTAGTTTTCGAATTTTGAGCCGAAAATGGTCGATTGGGTTAAACACAAATTCCATTCTGTTGTCCGTCCGTATGTGCTCTAACTTCCGAAGGAAAAGTTTGTAGTCCAAATATTTCGGTTAAGTTTGTTAATGGGTGGAATCGGTTGGATAGTTTCGGAGTTAGGCTCATTTCAAATTTTGGGGTTAATTCCTCGATATTTCATGAAGTAGTGACTCGATCAAATTGAAACTTCGTGGGCAGTTTTGAAATGACAACGCGCAACTTGGAGCAAAATTTCGTGTGGATCCAATTGTTCGAAAATTAAAAGTAAATTTATTCGAAAATTTTTAAAATTTTTGATGCGAATTTTTTTTTCTCCGAAAATATTGATTGGATTTCGATGAAATTTGGAACTCACCTTACAGTCAGTATTTAACAACAATTTTCTAAATTTCAATTCGATCCGATATTTACTTCCGGATATATAAGGAAAAAGATCTCCAGAAGTTCAAATACAATCAGATTGAAACTTCTTAATGAGGTGGAGATTTCCAACACGTGACTTGGTGCAAAATTTCGTGTTGATCTAATAGTAAGAATTTAAACAAGCACGTAAAAGCTCCTGATCTCACGTCAGTGCCTTTCTAGATTTTTCAATTGAGTTTTCGAAGGTTCTCTCTTATATTTCTGGTTGGTTGTTGATATCAATTTCTTCCTCGGTTCTGTTTTGAATATCTTCAATATTTTGTGCCGAATTCCATTGAAATCTAATCAATATTTTCAGAGAGAAAAAATTTTTCCTATAAAAATTAAAAAAATTTTCGAATGAAATTTTTATTTTATACTGGATCCATACGATATTTTTCTGTGAGTTGTGCGTTTGACTTTCAAAACTATTCAAGAAATTTCAATTCGATCGAGTCAATACTTCATGAGATATCAAGAAATTAACCTAAAAACTTCAATTGGGCCTAATTCCAAAAATATCCAACTGATTCCACCCGTTAAAGAAATTAGCCGAGATATTTAGACTCCAAACCTAACACGACAATTTCAAGTCGTTAAGTCTTCTCCTTCGAAAGTTAGATCACGGACGTTCGGACGGACAGAATTGAAATTGACCATGGACACTTCTTCAGGGAGTTCAACCCAATCGTTTAAGACCATTTTCGGCTTACTATTTGAAAAATTACAGACATGATAAAACAGTTCACATAAAAGTCCCAGGTTTATACGATGCCTTTTCGCATTTCCTAGTACTGACTTCTGAGTGTCCATGAAATTGTTCATATTTTCCGAATTAAATGTTTTTGTAATACTAATATTATCTAAGATAGCTTTCGAGTGAAATATAAGCAATCATCCTGTTCAATAAAATTACAAAGATATACTCAGCATCAACAATATCTGTGTAGAGCACCCCTAGTTGCGAACGACTTTGATTCGATGCCGTTACTTCGATACTTCCCTGATGAACAGCGGTTGTCCATCTGCGCAAAAATCTGTAATTTCTGAATATTGAGCCAATTATGGTTTTGAACAATTTGATTTCGTTTTCTCAATAACTCGCAAAATACCAATTCAATTGATTCGAAACTTGATTTGAAGGTGTAAAGTATCAATGTGAAGGCAAATGCGAAATTTTCTGGGGATCATATCACTAAAGAATTTCGAAAATCTATATTTTAAAATCCTTCTATATCTCAGAAACTATTTGCCACATGCTGTTGAAATGTTGTGTATTTATAACGTCCATCTTCAAAATGAAATATATGAGAACTCAGCTTCAGAGATCTTTCATATGTGAAATGAAAATGAAGTTTTTCTGACAGAAAATCAGCAAGAGAGGAAAGAAGTAAATTCCGATTACTTCACAATATATCTCGAGAGAAAATAAAGTCTTTTTTCAGAGAAAATCATAAATCCATCGAAAAATGTGAGCTTCGGTGGAAAATGTGTTAAAAATATTGTTCAACCCCGATTCTCTGACAATATATGAAGATACCTTTCCAAAGTAAAGGAACGAGTCCTTTATGGGTACATTCTTTGATTCTTTTTCGTTTGTTCAGAAATGTTGTTGCAAATTAGCAAAAAAAAATACATTGTAAAGAATAGTTTGATATTACGTATAGTTTTTCACTTTCAATTGAATTCTAACATTTCTATCAGTGTTTCTCTCATTTTCTCCTTTCACCAAGTAAACGTTACAAGTTGATGGAGAACATCAAGGAATTAAGAATTCTAGAAAAGCTATGACGTGAGGTTAAGAGTTTTAAGGTTGATTCTCACTATACGTTCAGTAACCTTACCATATCCTTTCCGTTTTGTCTACTCAAAATAGTATTGTATAAACAAATTGATGTATGCATATACTCCATTCACTTTTATAAAGTATCCCGGTTTGCAATGACATCCTGACATATTTCACCGTGTATAGTTTGAAAATGTTAGGTTATAGTCATTTTCCTGTCAGATAACTACACTCTCTACGAAGAGGTCGTAGTAATTACTTATTTATCAAAATGTGAATCTACATTGGGAAAGTAACGAGTTTGAGAAATTATTATGTGAATTCAATAATTCCAAAAACCTGGCGAATGTTGAAGAAACTTTTCAGATTCAGTTATGCTACTTTCTTGAACAGAAATCAAGAATAGAGTGTTTTGGAATTTTACTGAAAAATTATGGGGCTTCCTTTTCATTATGAATCTTTCTGATCGTGGTTACGTGTAGCTAAAAAAAAATATTTTTTTCCCATAAAATATAATATTTTGAATTTTACTCACATACATCTTGATGATTGTTTCCAAAATATCAGTTACTATCGGAATGAGCGTTATTCTATATAGCACTTCCTGATACTCTCTCCTTGCTTCTTCAGATCTCTTTATGTACTTTCAATTTCGATTTCGAATCGAAGCGAAATGTTAATTTGGGAATTTCAAATAAGCATAACTCCGAAATCGTTGGGTGGCTTTTGCCTATAAACGAACTCGATCAAGATATTTAGGTTCCAAACCTAAGATTGAAGTCGCTTATTGCATCCGTTTGATAGTTGAAGCGCATACGGCTTGACAGCACGCCAGACCGACAGAATTAAATTTGACCACGGACTCTTCATCGGTGAGTCCGACCTAGTCGTTTGAAGCCATTTTCAGGAACAAATTCTAAAATAAAAGAAAAAAATAATAAAACTTCACTGATCGGTGAACACAATGAGTAGGTGTCAGCCAAGAATGAACCTGCAGACATATCAATGAATCTTGAAAGGGGGGCTTCATGAACCATTTGAATAATTTCTGGTGGATTCTATTATTTTAAGGAGTTGATTTTGACCGCCCATCTTGGTGCCTTATTAGTGTATCCTGCAAATATAAGATGCCCGGAAGGTAGGAAATGATAGTTCTTGTCCCTCGATTAATTTTCATCGATGAAACCATATAAGGTCGAAACGTCGTCATAAAAGGAGTTAAAGATTAAAGAAGGCTGATGCTCTCCAACTTCTGCAAAACTATTTTGGCTATCTACGGACTGAAATACAACAATATCTACAAAATCCACTCAAAAGTTAGAGTCATAAATTCTGGCATTCCTGAAGTCGTATATTTTCAGAATATACTCATTATAATCGAAACTAGCAAGTGAGTGATTGCAAAATTAAAGCAATAATTCAAAATGTCTGAAAAAATTCAAGGAGTAATTTTGTAAATGCTTGAGGAAAAGAGCAAGTAAATTCTAAGAAGGTAATTCATTATACTACTACATTCACTAAAACATTATATTTGCGACATCTCAATAATATATCAATAATATAATTTTGTTGATGTTTTCCACTTCAATGCGAGGAAAATCTTATTGAAATAATTTTGGTTACAGGCCACCCGGTATAATTTTATCGGTGAGTGTTCGAATTAGGTTATGTTTCTAGAATTATTCATTACTATGACATATACATCCTGTATAGAGAAATACGTAATCCTTCAGAACAATACTTTTGAAAAACTCGAAAGAAACAATGTCTAAAAGTCAAATCTTTTGTACGCTATTTCAACTTAGTAGCCGTAGCGACCCTACATCTAGGTATTGGTCTTCAATAACAACGATTTTGCGATTTCGAAAAGTTATAATTCTACTGAAAGTTATTAACCTTTGCTGTTATCACAAATCGTTATAGAATTAATTTCCACTCGAAATTGACCACTTGATTAGAAGTTAATTATACTGCGTCTAGGTTCTTGAAATTTTTCTCTTCCTTTTGATCATACAGTGATATTTCCAACCATAGAGAAATATTATAGAGGAAATTTCTCCACATTTCGCTTGAATATTCGGGTTTTCGACAAAAATACAATTCGAAAACTACAAACATTATTAATCCATCTGGTAACTGCAAGCTTGAAGAGTGTAAGTGAAAAATTGCATATAACTAGACAGAATAGAATATAATTCTATTCTCAGTGGACGTAGTATGCTCGACCCTCGTAAGAGACTAAAACTAAATACCTTTTACTTATGCACAAGTGGTCAATTTTAAGTTGAATTCTGTTTAGTTATCCTCTGATGACGGTCAAACACCAAAAAAAAGTTTTTCGATTCAATTTTTGCTCGTATGTTCCAGGGGAACAGCGGGCTAATGTTTTGTCCAAATTTAAGAGTAGGTTGTTTTTCAAAATGCGAAGGAAAAATCGTTAGGGGGCAAAATCGGTCGAACGGTTTCGGAGTTATAGCCATTTGAAGTTTTGAGGTTATTTCCCTGACATTTCGAGAATAACTGAAGCGACTGGATTGAAACTTGGTAGATTGTACGACCATGAGGACTCGCAACTTTTCGCGAAATTTTATTGGGATCGTGCTGTCACTAATTTTTAGAAATATTTTTTTTCGAAATTTTTTTTGCAAAAAAATTTTTTTTTGGAACCATCCCTTACATTCGGTAAAAATTTTTAGCTCTATATTTCACAGCAGTGTACGAAATTTCAATTCAATACGGTTATTAATTCCGGAGATATTGGGAAAAATATGTAAAATTTCATTTTTTCGGGATAACTCAAAAAATACTTATTCAATCATAATGAAACTTGATATCTAGTATGAAACTTCTAATGGAGAACTATGTGCAGAATTTCGCGATGATCGTGTCATTAGAACAATTTGAAAAGAAAATGACATTTTTTTCAAATATTTAGTATTCTGTGATCTTTTGATCATATTATCCTCGTTAAATTCTGTGAGAACCTGTCCCTTTTCGATAAATTACTGGATATTAATTCGATCTTATCTGTATTCTTGGAAATATTGAAAAAATAAAAACTCAATATTTGTAAGAGTTTGGGGCTTAATTACGAAGGTCGAATTAGTGAAGGAGTAAAATCCGCCCAATAATTCGGTAGATATACCCATTCAAATTTTATTTTCCCAATATTTCCGAAAATACAGATTAGATCGAATTGAAATCCAGTACTTTATTGTAAATATAGAAAAGCACCACCGCGAAGGCTGCAGCTTTTGCGCGCATGTTCGAATTCGTTGGTGAAGCGACGATGAAAAACAATAAGTAGTGTCAATGTCCAATAATTCAATTCATTATCTTAAAAAGTTAAAAAATTTTGGGGGTTAATCTAATTCCTATGACAACTGGTATAGGTACAAAAAATAAATTGCTTAACAGATTTATGGACTAGAAAGTTAAAATTCTGAACTTCACAATTCTGCACCTCAAAAAATAGGCTTTTGCGAACCTATATTGATAAGAACATTTTCCCTGATATCATCCAAAGAATCACTGGTCTCTCTTTGTACCTCCGATGTGAAAACACCCTGTATCATTTCCAATTTTCAGTAGCCTCACAGATAATTTTAAACAAAAGGTACTTCAAGCGAACCTGATCATGAATAACATTCTGAGTGAGTTTAATATATATAATACATACATTCTGCATCTTTAAGATAACAATAGGTGCATCCACCCTATCTGACATTTATGGAACAGTGACCCTTGACATTTCGGACGATGCACCCAGGTACCTGCAGTTATCCCGAAAATATTTATCAACCTAAGTGTTAGTAAAGAATTTCCCGATGAACACTTCCGAAAGAAAATATCTTGAATTAAAACTTCATCACTGTGATTATTTAAGAAACCATATGTTGTGGAGTTTTTTCCGAGAGAAAAATGACGCCCATTTATACCGGGTTCAATCATTTACCGCACTACTGTGAGTAACCTAGTTCAAGGAAGATGAGGCCTAACTGCACTATTGAGGGTATGTCGTTGGCTACATGATCTCTTGAACTCAATTGTGCTAGAAAAATTAATATTTTACCAGGAAATGTTCATCTGATTTGAATAATTCATTTTAAGCGCTTGTTCTGGGGAACAGCGCGATATGGTTCAGTCACAATGTCTGTAATTTCCTAATTTTGAGTCGAAAATGATCTCGAACGATTGGGTTGAATACCCTGAAGAATAATCCGTGGTCAAATTCAATTGTGTCTGTCCTTCCGGCCGTATGTGATCTAACTTTCGAAGGAAATGAGCTAGCTGCTTTAAACTGCCCGATTAGGTTTGGAGTCCAAATAACTCGGTTGAGCTCGTTAATGAATAAAATCGGTCGAATAGTTTCAGAATTAGTTTCATTTGAAATTTTGTGGTTAATTCTTTGACATCTGATGAAGTACTGATTCGATCAGATCAAAACTTTGTAGGTAGTTTAAAAATGAAAATGTGCAACTTAGTTCAGAGTTTCTGTGGATCCAGTTAGAAAATTTTGCGTCTCCAATCGTTGAAAAATTTCGAAGAAATGGTTTTTATAAAATTATCCACATCTTCATCAAAAAAATTTTTTTTTTCTGAATTTATGGACCAGATTTCAATGAAACTCTTAGTTTTCGACAACAGTTCTCCAAATTTTAATTTGATCTGATGTTTATTTCCAGAAATATCAGGAAAAAATAAGTCACACTCCGTTCTTAGTTGAAAATTTGAGAATATTTCCTCACTATCTCGATAACTATTGACGCGATCAGTCTGAAACTTGAGATATACTTTGAAGTCCATATTCAAAAACAGTTCTTTAAATTTCACAATGATCCGATATTTAATTTCAGAGATATTGAAAGAATATTAAGATTATTTCCTCAATATCTCAAGAAGAACTAACGTGATCAGATTTAAACTATGTAGTAGGTAAGTTGAAGAATCGTTGAGGATTGTTTATATGTATACAAAGTTGTTGAGAAGTATCCGAAAATTTTGCAAATTTTCGTTGAACATTTTTTTTACCGGAAATTATTTATCAGATTGCAACAAAATTGTCAAACATCTAGAGTCAGTATTTTACAACAGTGTTTCAAAGTTCAGTTTGATACGATATTTATCCTAGGAAATATTGGGGAAAAAATGTGTGAAATTTCTTGGCTATTTCCTCGGTATTGTTATTTACAAAGTAACTCAAAAAATACTGAAATAATGAAATTTCTGATGGACATGTATGCGGAATCATCGGATGATTTTACCAATTCGCGAATTCAGCTTGCGTTACAGGACTGGTTCAACAAATATAAAGTCTCTAAACGGGTTCTCATTTTACGGCTGACCTGAACCACAATCACATCCAAAAAAAAAACGACTTAGAGACTCGATTTCGTGAGAACTTGAAATCCCTCCCAATGATTTTGAAGATATATCCGTTCGACAGTATTACCAATATCAGAGATGTGTTCAAATTGAAATTCTGCACTTGGATGAAAAATGATGGCGTGCAGGTTCGTGCAAAATGTCTTGAGGAATGTGAACAAGTTCGTAAAAGATCATGACCTAACTTATCACTGATAATATCAAAGAAATCCTAATCCAATGGAAAATTCACATGGAGATATTTGTTATCAAGCTCATTAACAATAACCTGTGCCTACTCAAAGTAGCCAATGAAACTATAACAATATTGAGAAGTTAATCAGTTCACAAAAAATATTTTTTCTCCAGTGCAAGGATTTTTCAACTAGAATTTCCTCAGAGTTGTCAGGAGTATATTCTGAACAATATAGAGGTACACTCTGATTATTCTTCTTAAATGCGTGGGCACACCCATTCCTCGCAAAAATCAGGGCAAAGGCGTCATGGAACTTTTTTAATATCAGAGAGATGTTTCAATCAATTAGGGAAACCTCAAGTTAAAAAATTAAAATATAATAACTAAACTTCTGAAGAAGCACTAACATGAAATCATCAGCCTTTTCGTGGATTTTCAAATTTCCAAATTTGACAGATTTGTTCCCAATATTTCCAAAAATGAGCATGATATCGAGCATAGTATTGTAATGAATTGACATGAAGGTTTGGGCCGAATTTCTTTGGAGTCCGATGAAAAGTACAAAGCTTAATTTGATCTCATCAGTAGTTTTTGAGAAATCGCCTCAAAAATTTAAATGAGTATAACCGCGAATCTCATTAACGAATCAAACATCGCATTCTTCATCAGTGAGCAACCTGCCTAGTCGTTAACGACCATTTACTGAAAAAATTCGAAATTTACAGACATCTGGGCAAAAAAAGCGAATATAATGAGAAATAAGGACCCCCTTCGATTCAAGAGACTAGCCTCACACTGTGATATTTTTATCCTCCCATTATATCTTAGTGCAAAACAAATCATTTTATGAATGAAGCGAATAAGCAATTTGGGTAGCAACAAACCTCTTCAAATATGGAAACGATGCCTACTTTACTTTATTATGTAATTTGCAATTTTCATTTTGCACTTTTCGCTATTCAAATATAATTATTTACTGGCACATCATACATTATAGTTGAAAGTATATCTTCCCAGTGAAATAACTCAACGCCATTGATACCTTAAATGAAACTTACATATTATTCATAACTTATTGGTTTCTCACAACACAAAAACCGATTTCATGAAAAAAGTCATGTGAAACATTGAAATATCAATAAATACTCTTGTATAATTGAATAACATTTACACATGACGAACGGTAATTGAGTAGCATAATTTAAAATAATATTTTGAATGAGAGGAGACGTCCCACAGTCGTTTCACCTCCACCGAAGAGGTAGAGTAAAAGGCGCGTTTCTCCTTAAAACTCAGTTATTTCGGGTCAGTACTTTCAGAGAAAAGCCCCAGACAACGGATGGCGAAAGGACGGGTTTTTTTTTCATTAGTTCATTCAAATCTACATAGTTCAAAATGTAAACTGTGAAGTTTTCAGGGAGGGGAATTTTTTGGTCGATCGCCAAGGTTTATTATCTGATTCTATCAAATAATAAATCAAAACAGTTCTCAAGAGATATTGCGTATTTGCATACTAATGAGTGGATGAATGTTGTGCAATAGAATTAGTTATGACTTCATAAGTCCGACAAAATGTGAAGTAGAAAGTTGCAAGAAAGTTTGTTGCAATTTATAGCCCCTGATCTAACATAAATAGGTGTACTCACTGACACGGATGGTAACCTACATTTCATCATTAGAATTAATTTTCCACAAGATTTAAAGAAAAATATTATAGCTGAGGTCTGGTCTCCGATGAACGTCAAAAAAATTTTTAAACCTCTATATCTCATCTGATATTTTTTTTATCCACCATACCACGAATATATGATCAATAAGAAATGTTGTCAGGCAAAGCCAAAGATGACATATATGACGGTGCAAAATAAATCAGGCAGCCTGGAGAGCCTTCAATAATTATTATCTAGATGAACAAGTCAACTTGATAAAGATATTGATTCTGCTATTGAAGAATTTTTAACACCTATAATATGGGCACAGCGGAAATGATCGTTCGGAAACGAAAAAAATTCAAGAAGTACTCCAACCAATGGTGGAACCTAGAATGTAAAGCAGTAATCAAAAAAGTCAACAAGCACGCCATAAATTGGATAAGAGAAAGACGGAAATTTGGTGCAATTCAAAAAACGGAGAGCTTTGGCGCGACGAACCTTGAAACAGAGCAGAAAAAGCAATACTAACTATCAAGACTTTCCACGAATTCCAATATGGAACAAGTGTGGGACAAAAATACTATCAATGGCAAGATAAGTAACGGGTCATTGCAGCACAGAAAATCTAAACCAAGAAGTAACGACAAAGAAAACAGATCATGCCGATGAACTTGATCAAAATTTATAGGTACAATCATCAGACACGAGCTACAACAATTGTATTAATCTCTTTATACAATGCTACAACCCTGATTTTTTAAATATAAAATTAAGACGGATACCATCGAACCATTAGAAATCAACAGGAAAGATACTCATCGCCTCAATTTACCTATACCAGGAACTGAAAACATGCCCTCAATACATGCAAGAATAGCTCCCCTGGACCTGACCCAATTCCAGCAATCTCATGCATTTACCAAAGTCTGGACTTGATTCCAAACTGAAACTCTCCAACAAGATCTTCTTGGCAAGAGTTTTCGTGAATAATGGAGAGACGCAAAGTTTATACCTATCTTGAAACCCAACCATCCTTAAATTGGGGTTTTTCCTTTAAACGAAAATGCAGTTATTTTCATGAAAAACCTTCAGAACATCACATTTCAAACATATAATTTCAATATTATATTTTTAAAATAATGTTTGATCACCTAAAACTGAAAAATAAAAATGGGGATTTGCATTTGAAGGGATTTGTCTTCAGTGCACGATATGGCAACGTAAAATTCAGCTTTCTGGGAAAGAAAAGGACGTCAAATGTGTTACTTTGCTTAGGAAAATAAATATAGCTATACTTCGATCTGGTTAGATTTGAGGAAAACGACCAAGGAATAGAAAAAAGGGGAGCACAGACTATCATAATACTGACATATCGCAAACGGAAATTGTTTGGTTATATTGACAAAGAACACGTGTGTACCACAGAGTAGGGCTAAATATTTCATTATTCTATAGCAGAAAAAGCTATTCTACTGAACGCCGTTGTCACTTCGTGCATGCCTGGCAAATCCCAAACCCCAATTTTGAAATCTGATTTTGAATACTTTCTGAAGGTAATTCGGGAAAATGATGAATCAAACCCATAATAATTATGTCTAAATTTGCATCTGCAGTAATAACCCAAATTCAGGAAAAATCCCCATTGAACCGTCCAATTTCTCTCACATGTATGATGTGCAAGACTATCGAAAAAATTGCCTTTGTTCGACCTCAACATTGCAATTTACTGACAGTATCCCTTGTATGGGCCATGATAAACTTTGTAGAGATATAAGTGCCTCTCTATTGAAAACCGTATAGTGCTTGTCACTGAAAATTTCGGCAAGTCTGGCTGAAAATTGACAAGAAAATTTCAATATCGCCATTGTCTAAGATACCTAAGACATAATGAATGATATACTCTGACAGCAAGGCAGTGCTGCAATGACATTAATTGACAGATATCATCAGAGTGGCTGGGGACTCTCACGAATCGAGCAAAAAATCTGTTGGTCCATGTTCCTAGGTGCTTGGAACCTCACACAGCCAGAACAAGGATTCAACAACACTTGTGGCACTAGTACCATTCTGTAATTTAGTGAAAAGTTAAGAAGAAGGATTAACCTGAAGACATTGCAAGTTTGGCGCGTCCCTGAAAGCTTCTTCAAAACATTAGAATGAGGAGTCCCAAAATATTTTTGAATTACATTTAGACCATACTGCGACTTCTCATGAATGTCCTTTATTGTCACCTCAGAGGGATACCTGTGATATCTAGTTTTAAAAAAAATTATGAATATATTTTGATGGGAATAAGGGAGAAACATCTAGGTAATTAGTAGAAGGATGCTTCACAATGAAATCCAACACACGGAATCATAATATAGCATAACTCCTTACCAAGTTTATCAGGATCAAATCAGTATTTTCTAAAGTATTTCGGAAATTAGAACGATGCCTATAAGAAAACAAGAAACAATTTCATATACCGTAAAATGGGGTGACTTTACCTTGGGGGGTGACTTTGCCCATTCATTGTGGTGATCTTCCTGCACCTATAAGCTGCCGTCGTGGAAGAATTGTCTTTGGAGTTGACTTCAAGAACTATCAACTATAAATTAAATGCGACAGTACTTTGTTTCCCTTCTTTTTATTTTTTATAAACAGTATTTATGTATTTTTCAGTTCTTTTCGATAAATAATATTTCTAACTTGCCTATGATTTTTATTTAAGCTATCCAAACAGGTTTTATTTGTGTTCAACACAACTAACTTTATTTTAAAAAACTTAAATATGCTTTTAAATGGGGTGACATTGATATATCAATGAAAATGAACAAGGTGGCAAAGTCACCCCATTTGAACAACTGACTTTACCCACCCGGTTATTTAATTTTTTTCCGAATTAATTTTTTTTTCATTGCGGAAAGGAAGTTACTAAAGCGTTGCCCTTACTGCCACTCGTTGCGTAGATCCTACGATTCATGGAGAATACGATACTATATAGAAGAAAAAAGGATTCAAAGTTCTAAATTGGGCAAATTCACCCCATTTCACGGTACTTTTTCATTTTTTTCCAAACACCATTGCTCAATTCCATTTACATCTGTAATGTTTTTTCATTTTATATACCCATGTACGATCCTCACGAAATTTTGCATATTATGCAATTAACTACAAAGTTCAAATCTGGACGCAATAGTTTTTGGGGTACTGAGGAAATAACATCAGAATCTCAAATAGCCACGAATTACGGCATCTGTTTGTTCAAATTTCTCCTAAAATAAATATCGGATTAAATTTGACATCTTTGTTTTCTAATATCACCGAAAATAAAGATCAGGTAAAATTGGAATTAGGAACATTGCTGTTAAATAGTCTCTTCAAAGTCTCTGTCCGAGTAAAAATTTTTCCAACAATAATGTGGAAAATAATTAATTAATATGTTTTTAGTGTCCGGGCAGAGTGAAATTTGACCACGGATTCAACGAAAATCACAGACATTTGGTAATTATAGCCCGTAATGAAAATACACTTCGAAATAGCCTTGCAATCAAATCTCTATTTTGAAGAACACCCCTCGAAGTAGCCAATACTATCTAGTGAAAATCATAACATTCGTACAAATATAATGATATCAAGAAGCCTTGCCGTCAGCTTAGAGACAATTCTATTAACTATCACCTATTTCTTGCGTGTATTACAGAATTATACCTTTTTAAGGATTCAAGACTAACAGTGGGGGTGAATAGTATAAAGGGATGAAACCCTATCAAGTATTTCAGTTCACCGATACAAGATCGTGTAGTTTGTCCACAGTGGTAGTTGAAAGGAATCGAAGTTACTAGTTACTAGTGGGTTCATTCTCAGGTGACACCAGTTTTATTTCCGATAATATTCATTTATTCACATCTATTTTGGAGTTATTCGTAGTTGATACTCTATTGCTCATCATGATTAATATTAAAATTCGTCAACAGTATGCTCTCCTTAAAAAAAAACGTCAAAAACTTAGTTTAGGAAGAAATGTTATTTTAATTTATTGTTCATGAAATCACTAGTATTTTCATTCGTTCATCACATCTTTTAACTACAAAGAATCACCTTGCTGAAAGTGAAACGAAAAAATCCTGTAATTGTTTGAAAACGAAAATCATCCAACAAACTTTAGGTTTACTCTGAACCATTGCAAATTACACGTTAGTTTTCACCATTTCAATATTTTAGTGAATGATTTTCAATAAAATATAATCTTTTTGAATTCTTTGCATAAATGTATCAAAATATTCTGATGGTAATAGACCCATATTAACTCATAATAAAGTGAAAAAGATGCTAAAAAATTATTGTTTTCTGCATATTCAAATCAACAATTAATTTCCAAGGAATTAAGATCTGAGTTAATCGAAGTGGCTATTTCATAAATACGGATCTTACATAATTTCGAATTATCATTATATCGTAGAACAACTTTATATAAAGTAAAATAATTGAACTTCTCATTTTGTTTCGTTCGGATATTATTCGAAGAAAAGGAAATCGTGTATTTTTTTCACTCACCCCCTGCATTAGAACTGGCCTCCAACGCTGGTAGACATGGAAGGGGAAGGATTTTCATTCCACATTTTACATCGGCAAAACACAGTTCAGTTTTCTGAGAAAATTACAAAGTGTTCTTGATACCTTTGAAATCTATAAAATCGGGTAAGTTGCCCTTCGAGGAAATTGCACCTATATGAATTGTTTGAAAACGAAATAAATCGTAAGTTTCACATCAACCTAACCTCAATCATTCATATAAGTTTTGTTTTTTCAAATCCCCAAACTCCGTAGATTTAAGAAGTATGGAATCATCATGAATTCAAATGTTGATTTCCGACTGTTGTCAAAAATGAATGGAGAAAATCATCTTACATTTGAAATAGATTAATTGTCATTAATTTCCTGAAGTGATAATCACAGTATCCGATTTGATCAATTCTAGAGAAAAAGTACCTTTATATCATGCTTCTGATTGTTGATATGATATGATATGTTGATATCATTATCAATTGTTCCTATCGAGCTTTTTGCGACGCTTAAACGCTAGGCTTAAAATGTTGAACATGCCATTTTAGAACCTGGTTTCATGAGAAATTTGGATAAGCTTGCTTTTAGACCTGAATTTAGAATAATATCGAGTTATAAATAAGATTGATGGAAGATCATAAATTGTTAACCGTATAAAAAAGAAAGCATAACACCTGAGAATTTTCATAAGAAATGAATTCAATGATATTTTATGGGTCATATTTGATACTAGCAAGCAACTATCTTGGAGAAATGTAGCGCAGTTTCATTCATTCATACCGGAAAAACCTCCTAGAGATTTTATAGGAAATCAATCAGCGAGAAATAGAATCCAATCAATAAAAAATTTTGCCAACACTTCGATCAGAATTATTCCTGGAATCTTCCTATAGGACTTGGAAGAAAAGCTGTACATGTTCTTTCAATGATATTTTCTATGAATCTGAAGTTCATAGTAATTTCTATCTTGTGAGAAAACATTATGACAGCAAAACTTTCTCTATCATGATGCAAGTAAAACATGGTGTGCACATCTTCTCATATGTGATCGTATTTACCGATGATGACGTCACTTTTTCATTCAAAGCACAGAATATATATTTCCTTGTAATTTAATCTTGCTGACTTCACTTTTTTTCAGATGAGCACACCATGTTTTTAACATCATGTTATATATCTATTTTTATAATAATTAATCGGTTGACAATTCTTTGAATGGGAATTTCAATGAAACATCGACTTAAAAATGTCGAGAGGAGCAATTTTGAAAGTAGCAAATATTCTTCCGTGAAAATTTACTTCAGAGTGTTTTTCAGCATGAATATTTCTAGGTAACTCTCAGAAAATCAATCGATAAGGAACAAATCCTATGAACGAAGTCTATAGTTTTTTGTTCAAGAATATAGACATTGTTTAAAGACAATGATATCGATGCCTTCTCTGTGAGACTTGAAAAAGGTGCAAATATATATTCAAATCTCATTTATAAAAAATATTTTTTTCATGAAAAACGCCCTTGCGGATTGCAGTATCAAACTATTTCTCAAGGGCAGTTCCTTGCAAAACAGATTACCTTATGAACAGTACAGGAACAATACAAACGATAAAGAAAGCGAACTTTGAAGTTTCAGAGTACAAATCTGACTCTTATATCAGACAAAGCAGAAAATTTGAAGAATTATTTTCTGTCGATTTTCCTTCCGATTTGGGACTTTTGACACATTGACAGATTTGAGAAAACAAAGCAACACAGATTTATCTGGGTTGAAAGTTTTTTAATTCTACCTTACATTTTGTTGAATGGAGAGAGAATTTTGCTCACTGTTCGGTAGAAATAGACCCTATTTGGGTGAATTTACTCAAAAAAGAGATACAATTGAAAAACCTTCAAACCAAATAAATCTGTGTTGCTGTGTTCATTCAAAACTGTCAATGTGACGAAAGTCTCGAATCGAAACAAAATCAAAAGAAAATTATTCTTGAAATTTTCTGCTTTGTCTGATGAAAGAGTCAGATTTGTCAGATTTGGAACGTCACAGTTCGCTTTTTTTATCGTTTGTATTGTTCGTGTGTTGTTCATTAGGCAATATTCTCTGCAAGAAACTGCCCTTGACAAATAGTTTGATACTGCGATCAGCGATCAGCATGAAAAAAAATTTCAGTTAATTTTTACTAGTTTTGTTTCAGATATTGCGAGTGAAAACCCATGAAAAATATAAAAACTGATGCAAAATCCTCCCAAAATAAGCTTCAATCGATATTTTATTTATATCTATCGAAACTTTATAGCACTCATCTTAAAATGAAAAATTCCACTGACTTAATATTTATAATTGTTATGATGAAATACTGATGGATTTCGTAATTCAACTTGAAGTTTTCTATTGTTTTGAATTTAATCTAACCTACAAATGAGAAACAATGTGGAAATCCACTCAATCTGAGCCAATCTCTCAGAAATCAAAGAGTGCATAGCACTGCAAATGACGCACGTCCGACTGAAACTTCTATAAGACAACGTAGACCTATTATTTTTTCGGAAATTTTAGTTAAGACTAAAATATCCTTAACAATGGTTGGGTTTTTTATGCGACATTTCAACCTGACTATATTTTCTGTGACAAGCTCATTCCCCATAAAACACGTTTTGATTTTGAACATATGGACTCTAGTTCATTTGGTTTCTGCATAGTTATATGGCGCACACCTCTTCCTAGATCTGTTAAAGGTCATTTTGAGGTAGAATTCAACTGAACAGCATAAACATGGACTGCGCAATAACACCCCAACATCGGTAAGCCCAAGAAAGTGACGTAAAAAACATAGTGTGCTCATCTGAAAGGAAAGTGACGTCAGCAAGATTAAAATACAAGAAAAAATGTATTCTGTGCTTTGAATTTGAATGAAAAAAGCAACGTCATCATTAGTAAATACGATCACAGATGAGCAGATGAGCATACCATGTTTTGCTTACATCATGGGTGGAACCAAAGACATATTATCCCAATCGACGACTTCGGTCCGAGTTGCCAACTCACAAATTCCTTTGAAATTTACTATCACTGGGGTAGGGGAATTTCAGAACAAATTCGACATGATAAGGTTCGCGATATTCATAAATATCCGTTAAAGATGCCTCGGGAACAAATTCGACATGATAAGGTTCGCGATATTCATAAATATCCGTTAAAGATGCCTCGGCTCCTCAAACAACATAATTCCTTCCAAATATAGGTTTTTGTTAAGATCATCTATGATTGGCTGAAATATAAGTTGGGATTTCTGATTTCATGCTAATAGTGTCAAGTTTATATAGGATATATTTCGCAAAATAACCTGGTTATTTCGATTGCCGCTTTTCCATTCCGTAAATATGAAATATTCAGTTACTTCCTGAAAAAAAGTTGATTACAGAATTTGATTGATGAAAAAAGCAATCTATCTGTCACCAGAAGGACAGTCAATATGGAAACATATCCATGGCATAGAAAATATCCATTATGTTTTACTCACATCATGGAACAATCCATGATGTTAGTAAAACATGGTGTGCTCATCTGCTCATCTGTGATTATATTTACCAATGATGACGTCACTATTTTCATTCCAAATCAAAGCACAGAATATATATTTCCTTGTATTTCAATCTTGCTGACGTCACTTTTTTTTCAGATGAGCACACCATGTTTTTTACATCATGAAACAATCTTTATTTACCCTATGATCCATAGAACATACTTAGTAAGTTTTTTATTCTTGATTGTTGTCTCGTCTATGTCCTATGGATCATGAAGTGAATATAAATTGTACTATGCTATGGATATGTTACCATAGAATATTGACTCTCGTTCTGGGGACAGAAAGAACGTTTTTTCATCAATCAAATTCCGTAATTAACTTTTTTTTCAGGAACCAACCGAATATTTCATATTTACGGGATGGAAAAGCGGCAACCGAAATAACCAAGTTGATTTGCGGAAGATATCCTATATACACTTGACACTATTAACATGAAATCAGGAATCCCAACTTAAATTTCAGACAATCAGAAATGATCTTAACAAAAACTATATTTGGAATTACCTTGTTTGGAGAGCTGAGGCATCTCTTTCGGATATTTATAAATAACGCCAACCTTATCATGTCGACTTCGTTCTGAAATTTCCCTTCCCCAGTGATAGTAAATTTGGAAGAAATTTTTAGGTTGGCAACTAGGACCGAAGTCGTCTATTGATACGTGAGTGTATGGAACCACCGGAAAGACCATTATAATGAAAAAATGAATGATAAGTTTGAGCTATTCTAACAAATCAATTCTGACGATAATAAATTCATTGTCTGATGAAGGAATCATCCTATATCTTCTCCGAAACGTCACAGTCAAATTCGTCAATCCTATCGTAATCGTATTGTTTCAATATTGTTCATAAGGCAACATTTCTTCGAGGAACTGACTACTGACAAAGATTTTAAATCTGGCAATGCGCGGAGGAGATTTCTGTAAGCAATAATTTTATTTAGTTTTTAATTGTTTTTCCCCGGAAATTAGCACAGAAATTCCAAAGCAACTTCAAAAACTAAAAGGAATCTTCCATCTGAAAAATTTTCTTGGAAGTTTCTGTCCAAATTTTCCAAGAGAATTCATAATACATAGCTTAAACTTAAGTTTTTTTTCCTCGGAAGCGTTGTTTTTTCGGAATAACTCAAAAATAAGGATCAAATCATGATGAAACTTGGCAAGTAGTTTGAAAATGCGGATGAAACGCTGAGTTCGAAATTTCGTAATGATAGTGTCATTAAAACAATTCGAAATTATTCAATATTCTGCAATCTGCTGATGATGTCATCACGAAATTCTGAATGAAACTTCAAGTTGTCATTATTCAATCCAGTGAGTAGTGGATTTCAATTCGATATAATAATAAGTAGTTTTGGTAATATTGGTAAAATGAATTTTAAATAGGTATATCAGTGGAATCATTGTGGAGTAAGTTTGGGGATTCTGTAGATCTAACCATTGAAAATTTTCTTTTCTCAATATTTCCAAAAATATGGATTGGATTGAATCAAAATCCAGTACTTGATTGAAAAATTACAGCTTGAAGGTTCATGCAGAATTGATAAGAAGATCAACGAATCCATGAAGAATCTATCTTGATTTAGGAAAAGAAAGTCAATCCGTGAAAAGATGACCGCTTCGGCAACGAATTTGAACAAAGGTGCAAAAAATTGCTCACTTCGCATCAGTGTTTCCGTAGATTCTCTTGCATATCCGTATTTTCTAACTACGAGAATTATCTTTGTGATCCTTCATTTTTCAGCGAATCTAAAGTTCCTATTCATTGGACGTACGATTTTCGCATGAAGAATAGAATCATTTCATTTGCAGATCGGTGAATCACTCACAAGAAACAATGTAGCAGAATGTATTCTTTCAAATAAAAGTCGACCGAAAAATGGATATATTATATATTGAAAGTAATCGGCCGAAACTGCCAACACAAAATTAACAGAGATATTGAGAAAAATTTCATTAAAACTTCAGCACCCTGGAATTAGTTAAAATACCTTGATTAGGTATTTTCGGTATTCGTGCTTACAAAAATTAGTAAGAAGAACTAGGAAAATCATCAATTAATCCTAGTGATAGAAAAGCCTCAGTGCAAAAATCAACAGCAGAGAAATTTTCTGAAGTTTAAAAATGGCGAATGGGTCGGGATCGATCCTTTCTACTGTGTCGATTTTGTGAATTCTTTAAAAATACTCAAAATCGTCATTGGATCACGTTTATTAGTTCACACACAGCATAGAATAGCCTACTTTAATACTTCAAAAAAAGTGACCCCGTCTCTAAGATAAGTGGAAAACTGAAAAATAATTGAGGTTTGCTCTCTAAGAAGTATTTTAATGCCATCCCTTCTCAAGATACAGTTGACGAAAAAAAAATTATTTACATTTTTTATGATTTTGCCGAAACTACTGGTAACATTGTGATGAAATTTTATACGAATATGTTTTGTAAGCTGTTTTGGGTGCTAGTTACACGGTTCGTACCAAGTAGTATTGAACATTACTTTTTCAAGGTTAGTAGATTTATTAGTCAAAATACCAAATGAACACAAACATAATTCATTTTACACCAAAAAGAAGCTCCTGGTAAAACTCGATACTGTGTATTGTTTTCGGAAAACTGCGATTTGAATTTTATGGAATAATAACCGATGCTCGTACCAAGTTATGATACAGTTATTAATTATAATTAGGTATTTATGATAAGTATGCATTAAATGAAATAAAAATTTTAAAATGAGACCTCATTGATAAAACGGATACATTTTGAAAAATTGGGATTGAGAACTTTCTTTTCTTGTGTATAATTTTTTTCTTCAATGCCCTGTGTCTCAAAAACTGATGTAGTAACGAAAATTTCAGAGAGACGGAGTCACCTTTTGGTTTATTATTTGATAAAATCAAAAAATAAACCTTAGTGAGCGACCAACAAAAAAAAAATTTTAAGGCCCCCTGAAAATTTCACAGTGTACGTTTTGGAGTATGTAGATTTGAATAAACTAATAAAAAAAAATCCGTCCGTCCGCCGTCCGCTGTCCGCCGTCCGTTGTCCGGGGCTTTTCTCCGAAAGCACTAAACCGAAACCAGTGAAACTTGGTAGAAAAATCGTGTGTCGCTCGGGATCGATCCTCCAAGCTTTTCAGCAGAATTGGTTCACCCTAAGGGCTCAAAATGGGGGGTTGGGGGGAAAAAAAATTATTTCTCGAAAACTTACCACCGAATTTTCATGAAACTCTGAACCTTGGTTACTATTGCAAAACTAAACCAAAAAAATTTCACCCGGATGGTTTCCGACCAGTGGTTCCTGAGTTATAAAGAAAAACGCTGCAAATTTCCAATAATGTCGAAAATTACATCATCGCATTCGGTTCTAAAATTGGAATTCACTGGAATAATCGGTTTACTTTTCATTCAGTATCATACATCTAAAAGTAGATGAAAATATTGATTACCAAATTTTCAACACATAACGAGAAATTTTTAATGGATGCGTTATTATTTTATAAACACAATTTGCAAATGCCCCATCGATGTTCTTGACAATTTCATAATCGTAAGTAGTTCAGATTGAATATTTTTTAGTTTTCTCTCCCAATATCTTAAACATAACTACTAAAAATCGGATCAAATTATTATTTATAGAAATCACCCTGCGGATTACGGGATTTAAGATTAAATTTCTCCATGAAGCTCATTCATAACTTGAAAAAAACTTTTATTTTATTCATAAATCATTGGTTTTTCAGAACACAAAAACCAATTCCATGAAAAAATTCATTTGAAACATTGAAATCTCAATAAATACTCTTTCATAACTGAACACTTTTACATGCAGAACGCGAATTAAGAAGCGTAATTTAAAATAATGCAGATTTCCAAAAAATTCGGTTGATCGGAGGTTTCCATCAATTTCGGTTTGCGTAGTACGATTATCGTCAACATGTGGATATCCGTTACTGGTTTCAATCGAAACCCAAAATCTTTCGTACTGACAGTTTGAAATAAGCGTGAATATAACAAATAATGAGCATTTATATGATAAATCAAATTGGAGGATATAATATGCAAAAAAATCAATAACAAACCGCAAATCTCATCAATTGTCGATTGTCGAGAATCTTATACTGAGGGTTAGAGCCTTAGACTAAAGTAAGGAGCCGAAGACCTATCTACCTGTTCTGAATGGGGTCTGTGCAGAGTCGTGACCTAAGACAAGGGATATAGCGTAGACTAAAATATACCACATGTATCATCATCTGGTTGTCGGCAAACTACTTGTTTGAATTTCACGTCTTTACATCAAACAGACTTTCGGATTTGACACCCTCTTAGTTGAGTGTATCTGACAACGATAACAACGAACGAAATTTATAATCTAGAATTATTCTTTTGAATTCAACCTGATGAGGTTCACGATATATTTAATTGTTTCAGAAATGTTATTGAAAATAACTTTAGTTTTTCAGTTTGTGTGGTGGATACTTTGTGAATCAAGTGAATCGGATATCTGCTGTGGAAAAAAATTTTTTCAGATCAATTGCACAGGAAGGTTGAGTTTTTTTTTCATTTCATTAATATTTTTCAGAACAAAGTTGAATCCTAGAAGAAATCACATCTTCACATTTGATATTAGCGGAAAGTCTTGAATTTTGTTTTACGTATTGGTGTTAGTTTGATAGATTGAGTTTATTTCCTCAGTGTCAAGAAAAACGAACGCGTTCGGATTGAAACATCATGACTAATTGTGTAATATAGACACTCGATTTAATGCAAAATTTCGTGAGAATTGTATTGGAAAAATCGAATTTTTTTTAAAAAATTTTTTTTTCGAATACATATTCATCAAAGTTCAATGAAATTTGGTAAAGGTTTCAGAGTCAACATTTAGAAACAGTGTTTCAAATTTCAGTTTTGACCGATATTTATTTGTGCAGATATTGGCAGAAAATTTCGTGACCATTTTGAATATTGAGGTTATTTCCCTTATATCTCAAAAAGGGCAAACCCTATCTGATTTGAAGTTCATTTTCAGTTTACCGACACGAAATTTAATAATTGTGGAAAATAGTTAGATTTTCAAAGAGGTGAAACCACTGTGGAACGTCTCTTCTCATTCAAAATATTATTTTAAATTTGGCTACTCAGTTAGCGTTCTGCATGTGGAAATATTATTCAATTATACAATGAGAAAATAATAAACCCTTGTGTAAAATTTGCAGCGTTTTTCGAAACAGCCTGTATAGGTAAAGTTATAAAGAGGGGTTTTTCTTTGATTCTAGCTTCTTATATGCATTCGATATCCCCGATTCACTGTTAATGAACTCAAATTCCAACTAATATTATCTGAAAACTAACCCTAAAATAACTTTTGTTACTGTGGGGATAGTATTGCCTGGATTAGGAAGCTAAGTCTTCTTCATTGCAATGAATAATTGAATACCATCTGCTCGTCCCCACGACGCGTTATAATTTGATGAATGAAAATTATATACTTTGAATCGGATGCTACCAACATTTTTCATTCAAGATTTACCGAGTTGAGATATCCTTCTGATATTACCCCTGCAAATGTTACAGAATGTTTCACCGTTTATTATTATCTTAATTGTAACAATTAACATTTTATCGATATATATTTATTTACTGATTGTTCTCATTTCCTCACATTCTTGTAGGGAAGACCCAAGTGTAACTATCTTTTTGTTGTGGGGAAATTTTCAGCGCATACAATTGATCAATCGATATATTCAGGTCGATTCTTTTTGCGTATTGCAATGAACCTTACTATTCTAGTCATATTGCTATCTTTCTAATTTATAGCAATATGACCATGATATCACATATTCTGTTCAGAGTGTTATAGCCATGGAGGTAAAAGAAGGAGAGGATATTTCCCTTGCACTAAAAGTATCACACACTTTTGAGAACCTTCTGTGGATTTTCCCACACCAATATGGCCGACAACTACAAGGTGTATATTTGTATTCTGTGGTGTACAGCAAATGAGACAAAAATATTCAGTTCAAAGTCGGCCATATTGGTACGGGTATAACACAGAAGGTTCTCAAAATTGTGTGACACTTTTCAAACGTTATGCCCCCTCCATCCTTTTCCTACCTCCATGGTTATAGTAATATTTGTTATGATTTTTGTCACACCAATATTGCTATCATGGACTTCCATAATCAGTGATTTTAGAGCTGACAACACTTAAGATCTACAAGGAAGAAGAAATTAACCCTACTTCATAAACATTTCTTGAGTTTTTTATGGTTTCACATTCATAACCTTCATCTACGGCTTTCGTTATTCATGTAAACATCGACATAATAAAAAATGTTACGAAACAAGAAGAGTCCAATTGACTAACAACCAATTTCCTGGATACTAACAGAATATTGGTTACCAGAAATCAAATGAAGCAATTTTATGCAGGCGTTAATTATTCAAAATTCGATAAACTTTTTCCGTTGGCAATTCAAGGGGATGTCGTTGATATTATAAAAATCACCTCAGCTGTTACTTACTATGCTGTATTTTAGTTAGAGAATTTGCCTTAAAATTAAATATTCTAGAGGACCTTGAAACAAATTTGTATTAGCACATACTTGCCTATTCACAATATTCAAATGGATCTCTGTAAGGCCCCCTTTCCAACCTTCCTTTGCATCAAGCATAGCAAGTAATATTTTGAGGTTGCTAAGATAGCAATATTGATAGCAAGATTCTTGTTAAATTGACAGATCATATTACTCAATATTGATGATCAGAATACCAATATTTCGGTTCTTGTTATGAAATCAATATCTTTTTCTTGGCAATATTGCTATTTGCAAACAGAATTGACCTGATTGAGGCAGAAAAATCAGTACCAAACGACAGAAGAGATTCCTCAACTTCTCTCTACTTCCACAAGAGAGGCGGATAGGAGGGTTTTCATTAAATTATGATTGAAATAAAATGTAGGATCATATTTAAAGTCGTGCTAATATTTGAGGGGGATTCTTGATTTCGAATGAAGAAAAAAATGATTCGAAATTGGTCTCAACCGATTTCACTCATTGATGAAAAATCCGGTGTCAAAATTGATTCTGTTCTGAGCTAATTTTTTGTAACGCCTGAGATTTTTGCGGAACGAATACAGTGAGCTCACAAGTTACACAAAATTGCATTTCTTAACGTATTACATACAATTTTTTTTTCTGATTTTGAATAAAGTCATGGTAAATATAGAATATTATTGATAACAATTGTGAAAACATAAATCGAGTTTTTTGACTGCTATCACTTTATGTCAGTTTGACACTTTGTGGATCAATAAGCCAGAATACACGGTTTTTATTGACTTTCACAAAATGAGTGATTCAAGTTCTGAAGAGCTGCCAAGCGATGTTGAAGAGGTAGCAGGTGATGGTCTCATCAGTAATTGGTCAATGTTGATATCCGAACTAAATCCAAACAAGAGTATGGACATTGAAAAATACAAAAATTTGATAGCATATATTAAAAGGGAATCGGACGGCTACAGTGCTAAAGAGTCAAAAGTTTTTACAAAAACAGATATTGCCAAATTTTTGTTCTTATCTTGTGTTACAGCCGTTAAATAGACGTAGTATAGTAGTCTCTCACCTGTGGTGTTATAGCCATAAAAACTAGACAATGTTAAGATATTCTTTCCATTTTCTTTTACATAAAGGAAACATTCAAGAATGAAAATAGTGGACATCGTTAAGATTCCATATTTACTAAACTAAGGTCTGCAGGACGAACGATGATGTATGTTGAATATATCAACTGCAAAATATGCTTCTGTAGGGTCTAAGCACATTCGATGAGTTTCCTCACAACAGGATATACTACAAATAGCTCTAGACTAAGCTGAAATATATATTTACAAGAACTTGTGGGGAAGTAGATCTCTTACCCTACTTCGAGCATAGAAGGCACTATTTAATTCATTTCATAAAAATTCAATATGGGTGGACCTTTTCAAGTTGTCCAGATGGATAACAAGAAATGTAGAACTCCTTTCAGGCTTGATGACATTGCCTAAACAGTGAATGACCAGCTAACGATCATTATGTGTCATTGTGAAATAAATGCACTAATATTTATCATCAAGTTGTTTCTATGACCACCGTCAACAAAGCTCACACAATTTCTGAAGCTCTTCAAATGAAGATACTTTGATTGCAACTGAGGCATCATCAACAAACGAAAGTATTATAATATTCTATAACAAAGATGTAATACTCTGACAACTCTGATTAACAAGTTGGTGAGAATCCCTTGTAGATTGGTAGATTTAGTGATAGATAATTTATTAAAAGTAAAACAAAAAAAGCCAAGGACGGAACCCTGTGGTACTCCTAAGATCACATTATATTCTGTAGATAATGAGCTGTCAACATTGACAAACATAGATCCACCTTCGAGATAGCTTCGTAGCCAATCCGAAAATACACCTCGAACCCGATTTTGTAACGCTAATCTATGATTTCAATTCAATTTCAATTTCAATTTATTCAAACGTAAATACCTTCCATTCAATAATGTCACCAAGGTTATAACACAAATATATTATAATCCCCGCAGAAAGCCAGACGCACCTAGGCAAAATGCCTGTATTGTGAGTCTCGCATCCTACCGGAGATCTGTACAATGTATATCCAAAAAATAAATCGGGGTACATAAAAGAAAAATAAATAAGTTTCGAAAGGTTGGAGAGAAAAAAAAATACAAGAAGGAGATTGACCTTACCTTCAGGTTGAGAGGTCAGAGGAGGTGCACACTAAAATTTCTTTGGAGAAAAAAAAAAAAAAAAAAAAAAATTTAAAAATATCAGAAAAACTTCAAATGATTCGAGTCAGAAATCAAAAATTTCTTTATCTCTAATTTGTATTTACGGAAACTCAGTTTTCTTATATTAACGGGCAGCATATTGAAAAGTTTTGGTCCGAAGTAAAATAAAGATCTCTGAGATACATCTTTCCTAAAAAACGGAAGTTGTATGGACTGATTCACTGTGGATCTTGTTGTCTTAGATGTAGTATACAAAAATTTATTAGCATTGAAGAACATCCATTTTAGACTATGGTAAGCATAAACTGTCCTGATTTTAAAAATATTGGTCTCCTTGTATAGGGTTTCTGTGGAAAATAGTCAGCTTTTTTTATAAATTATTTTTACTGAAGTGTTCTGTGTAGTTTCAAGAATATTTATTACATTATTGTAAGCTCCATCCCAGGCTACTATACAATATCCTAAAATTGATTCAGCAAGTGCACTGTAGAGTAATTTCAAACAACTAAAGGTGAGTATCTCTCTCAGTACATAAAATTTGTTCATGAGTGTTCTTAATCTAGAGTTAACATAAGATACATGTTCATTCCATTTAATATGCTGATCAACAACTACACCTAGATATTTATAAGATGTAACTTTTGTAATCGAAGGGCAATTACACAGTGCGTAATCGCTACAGCGTGGACCATGGACTTTAAGGGTGATGTTTGGGGGTTGGTCAACGATATTCGGTGAGAAAGTCATGAATTTTGTTTTTGTTATGTTCAAGCTCAATAAGTTATTATTCAACCACTTCTGATTGACTATCAAACGCTGTAGAAAGATCAAAGAATAGGCCAGCCACGTGGAAACCATTGTCAAGACATTCATAAACATAATTGACAAATTCAACTGCTGTCGTCTTAGTTGAACACCCAGATCGCAAACCATGCTTGGCACCGATAAGTATATTGAGTTTACCAAGGTATTTAACCATTTTGTACAACACCTCTCTCTCTCGAAGACATTTAGCATATAACATATATGAATACGACTAAAGTATTTTTGAGAATGGAAGGGAACGCTCCCGAAATAATAGTAATACTCATAAAATAGGCTGGATACTGACATACACCAGAGCTTATGAACTTTGAAATCTTTTTGGATTAGAATCTACTCCAGTACTTTTATTCGTTTGCAATTAGTTTATTACATCAGCAACCTATAATATTCCGATCCAGCACAGGGTGTAGTACATGAAGGAGACAAAGAGCCCTGGTAATAATTGTGAAGTTTTAATTTAGTTATTGTTGAGAAATAATTGGCAAATATTTTCACCAATTTGTCAGCACAATTATGTAGGGTACCATCACTATATAGAATAGGCTAGCTCCTCCTCAACTAACCGAATATTTCATATTCACGGAACAAGAATCTGGCAACCGAAATATTTGAGTTCATTCACGAAACAACAACTGCATTTACTACTCATGTGAAATCAGGAGCCCCAACACAACTTTCTTTTTTATATCAGGGCTGTAGCATTGTATAATTGTATATTTATACCACGGCTGTAGCTTCAGTTGATTTTGCGGTTGGGCAATTGAAATTGAAGGTAGGGCAGTGAAAATTTTCATTGCTTTTATGAATTTTGTTTAGATATTCAGCTCTTGATTTTTAAGGTGAGTCAATAGTGTTTCAAGGTAGGGCATTGCCCCATCTTGACGTATCCTACCTACGGCAGTGGGTTTGTGGAACCGAGGCGCATGTTGAGGATATTTATAAATAATGCCAACCTCAACAAGACAAATTTCTTCTCAAATTTCCTTCCTCCGTTGTTAAAAAATCTTCAGAATTTTTGGTTGGCAACTTGTACTGAATTTTTCCATTGCAGTGTTTATTAAAAAAAATTAAAATATTGATTTTTTACATTATGTTTCAGGTGATGGTTCTTCAAAATCTGGAGGAGGAGTGATAATCATCTACATTTCTTCAAAATGATTCTTTTCTTCTTTCGAGAATTCCACTGCAGCTGCTGGACGCTGCACAAGATTTGATATATTAGAACTCTTGTGCGTGTGACAGCGGCTTTTGTGGGTATTCTAATTCCACTAGAAGAAAGCTTAAAATGGCGATATGGAAAGGGGAAGCCAGTAGAGAGGAAAATACTGCAAATTCAACAAAATTCTGCATCTAAGACTACCAGTTTTTTCGTCTTTTCGATCAAGTGTGAATGCTTATACTTCAACAGGTTCGCCATTTATGGATTTTGGTAATGGAAACCTAGCATTCTTTATGCTTTTATTTTGCCCAGGTGTCTGTAATTCTCGAAGTTTTTCTCGAAAATGGTCTTGAACAACAAGGATTATATTGGACTGACTTGTGAAGGATCCGATTTCAACATCGATTCCACACTTTGGAAATGGCAAGAAAATTGAAACTCTTAGGGAAGGTTTGATTACTACATGTTCCACTTTGTTAACGGGCCTAATCCGCCGAACACTTTTCGAGCTTTGCTCGTTTGAAGTTTTGAGATTGTATTTTTTCAATATCTCAGGAACTGCTTATGTGCCCCGATTGCTATATGATAATTAGTTGTAGAATACCGACGCACATCCTTCAAAAATGCATACAAATTTGGTAAAAGTGAAACAAAAATTGATCTGTTTCAGGATTTTGTTGCCAAATATTTTTCTTCTGAGAAAATAAATTTGTTCCATAATTTTGACGTGCACTGTATAGTTCGTACCTCGGACGTTAAAATTATTGGACAGGATGAATATGCTTATAATGATATGGAAGCGATAGTCTCAATGTCTCAATTTCATACTGAATAAATTCATCCATTAATTTTTATGATGATTCCTGTGAAATGTTTCAGTTTGACCCAAAAAAAAATCTGAAATCGCATGCATGAGGAATTTGCAAAGCATTGCCTCTACTTAAAAAATTAAAAATGATAGCGAATATTCTTGCTGGGAGAACGATTTTTCATATCATTTTCAATTTTAAAAACAACCTTAATGGTCATATTACAGGTTAAGTTTTGTGAAATTACAAATGCGATTATGAGAGTCTTTATTATCACTGATGAAGCTTGAAACAAATTGTCATGAAATATGATTATATCCATAATATTTATATTAAAATTACAGACAATGTGATGAAACGATTACTCTCTGTTTCCCAGAACAATCGCATGAATTAATAGAAACATTTCCATTCAAATTTGCAATTGATGAAATAGAATTAATTAGATAGCTCTAATTGTGAATCCTTATACATTTATGTACATGTACAATGTACATTTATTTTTAATTCGAACAATAAACCAGGTTCATCTGTCAATTACAGATGAGATGGCATGCAACGTGTTTCTCAGTTGACGGTCAATATTTGGCACCATTTGAATACGCTTTTTTCAGAATAAGTCGCGAATAGCCATCTTTTTAAGTTCTTGTAGATTCCGCTGTGTTTTCTGGTCGGTGCATGCGAGTATAGTTTTCAGAGATGAAGTTTTCTGTTAATATTCATAAAAAAACGGTCGATCGGTAATTGTGATTATATCTTTGTTTTTCTGCATCTAGTTTTGCATGAAAAAAATGTAATATTTTTTAAGCTGTGATTTAGCCATTGTAAAAAAGAATAAAAATAGAGCAGGTATCTCTTACTGATTAAGTTAGCATACACAGTATGCTGATGAGATGGCGTAAGCATGCCACCACAACCTGACTATATTTCCGGCACAGCAAAAGTAACAACTGTCAACAAGAATGCTGAAATACTGTTTTGGAACTGCGACCATCAAGATCTTCGAACATCCCTCCGGTAGAAATAGCTTCCAAAATATCTGAAAAGTGGGTACCTCTTCATCTACCGGCAGCCCAAGAAATATATTCCAAAACTATATTGATGAACCAGTGGATGATTCAAATATGAGCAACAACATTTTAGTATCAGACATATCGCACTTGATCACTGCAGCAAAAACACGTAAAAGATATAGGAGGACAGAGAAAGATATACGGGCATTTAAATACCTGAAGATTTGAAGTTGTCGAGTGATGTCTAAAGACCTTGAAGTCTTCTGTTTTGACAAATTCTTAGAGACAAAACATTGAGAAGGCCAGACTTCGACACAAATCATCAAGAAAAATCAAACGGCGTGTTGTTATTGAGTTTCATGAGACAATGGAAAATCATTTCAATGTTGTGGTGAGTGAAGAAAATAGGGATGTAGCATTTATCTTCTGAACGACGAGTTTTTCTGACCTCGTTTGGAAGAAATATTGCCAAGATACAAAGATTACAAAGGCCGTGGTCAGTGTGTCAAGCTTCCCCCACTCTCTGGTGCACTATACTAGCTGACTCTTACTAGGCGGGCTCTTATAAGAATTGCATTATTCTGAAGTGTAATTCATTTATCATATTGACCCTTTTTGTTTTGATTGATAATTATTCAAAGAATGGGCGTGTCCGACGCGTTTGAATGCAATAACACGGAGAAAATAGGAAAATTTCAAGTACCAAGGTAAAAAACTAGTGATTTAGAGACAAATGTGTAAACAAAGCGATCATAGTCGTGTTTAAAGTGGCCAGTTTGAAGAAAATGATCATGATAATTAATCTCCTTTTCGTAGGCACTTAGAAAAATGTTGTTACATTGGTTTTTCCGCATTTTCGCCTCATAAACAGCCATCAACATCTTCCAAATCCTCAATTAGAGTTTGAAAGCGTGTTCCCTCTCCGATTATTTTTCCAATAGCAGAAAAAATAGCTAAATCTGATCGTGAAATTGGAACAACTCGAAAATACTGAACAGGAGCCAGTTGAACGAAAATCGCTAATTTAAAAGACATTGTTGAAAAATTACAGGACAGACTTTTATTCTATCAGAACGTGGTGATTTTCTGAAGAAAATTTCAGAAAATTCTTTCTGAACATAGAACAGATGAGTAAGAAACATCAGCCAAATATCCCAGCATTGTCCTGTACAATCAATCACCTGCTTTGATAAAATCTTCGAATGTGCCAATATATCCAAAAAGTCTTGAATTGTTCAAATGTTATTATAGTGTTGATGAAATTCTGAATGATAATTTCATTCAGTGATTTGTTCAATTAATTTGTGACTTGGATGATTAAATATCAATTATCCTAAAATGAGGAAATTATATGATGATCGATGACAAAATTTTGCCACTATTTTACATTTTCTGTTGTTCAGGGCCTCTGAAGGAAGATCAAATGTGAAGAATTTTGTTTGCAATAACTTCAGACAAAGAAAATACCTCTCAGAATTTGAGACCAAATTTAATATCATTCAAAAACTGAGGACAGATTCAACCGTCATCAGATGTGAACCGGATTGCTATAATCTGCGTGAAAGAATGTTCAAAGCATCAGTTCGAAATAACAGAATCAATAGCAACATTAGCAGGTACACCTATAATTTACTTTCGTACGTTTCAAGTATTAACCTTTTCATAGAATCAAATCATTTATCACTCAGTGGAGAAGACAACCATTAAAATTAGCATATTTCACTAATAGAATTGAAAAAACCTAGAAAAGCACTGACGTAAAGTCAGGAGTTTTTACGGGCTTTACGGGTTTTTACGGGGAATACATATATGATATCTGATTGGACTGAAGCAGAGCCTTCGAGTTTCCGGTGTCGATTAGAAATTAGAAATTTAAACGGAATCAGAGATATGCTTTTTGAAATATACGAATTTCTGAATTTTGTCTTGACTTGATCCTCAGAAAAATCAGGAAATCTGATTGGGCTGGAATAAAGTACTCGGTTATGAAGTGGCGGTATGGAGAATCCAGTGAAATTTATGAAATATGAAAATTTTCAAAAACAATTTTTTTTTCTAATTTTTCTATGGAGGATTCTTCATATTGCTACTGTACATCTACCAACCAAGTTTCATTTCGATCAAATAAATATTTTTCGAGTCATTGAAAAATCAAAATTTCAAATGGCTGTAGCACAAAAACCATTCGGCAGATTTGGCCCATTAACAAACTTAACCGAGATATTCAGGATCTTAACCGAACCTGAGAACTTGAAGACTCTAGGTTTTTCCTTTCGAAAGTTACAGCGCACACGGCCGGACCAACGTCCGGACAGACAGAGTCAATTTTAACCATGGATTCTTCATCAGTGGGTCCAACCTAGTCGTTTGAGACCAATTTTGGCTCAAAATTCGAAAAAAACAGACATCGTGACGAAAATATAACGCGCTGTTCCCCAGAACAAGCGCGTAAAAACCGTGACCAGAACGAGAGCATCAATGAACAAAAAGCGAGATAGAAATTCAAATAACAAATAACTATTCATTTTAAAGGACAGCAATAAAAATATGTTCCTCTCATAATTATTTCGTTTTCTTTCAATGCATTAGATTGATTTACTTCTTTGCATCTTTCTTCCTATTTGTCAGAAGTGTTCTGAATTTCCGAAGATATTGTGAAACAATCTGTCACATTCCGTGGTATTTTCCCGACATCTTGGATTTTTTCGGAATAACTCAAAAAATACAAACTCAATCATAATGAAACTTGGCAGCTGGTTTGGAAATGCCGATGACAATTTTCTGTGCTCTTCTGATCACATTATCCTCATGATATTCTGTATGAAACTTCAAACTGCCATTTTTCGATAAAATTCTGGATTCCAATTCGATCTTATCTGTATTTTCGGAAATATTGGAAAGATAAAATGTTGAATGAGTATATCTGCGGAATCATTGGGTGGATTTTACCCACTCACGAATTCGGCCTTCATAATCAAGGTCCAAATCTACTCTACAAATATCTAGTTTAGTTGTTTCTGTCGGAAGTTATTGTGCTTGCGGTCGGCTTTTTATTACAGTAGCCCACATTACTTTAACACAGAAGATTCGAATTAACTAGTCCATTTAGAAAAATAAAGAATTTGTGACGTGTTATGTGAAAAAAAAGAGTTGGAAATGTTATGATAGAAAATTGCGATATTCACCGATTGTCCTTCTTTTCAATCATTTATTACAGTAGCCCTTGTGACTTTTACATGCTTCAGGTTTGGAAAGTGAATATTACGTTTTGCCGCCATAATTCTTCCGAAGTTTATTCATATATACCTACCACTCTTCGTATTCATTTATTTTGTCGAAATATTCCATTCGCATTCCGAGGCGATGTGTAAAATATTGTGTTCTACACTTTTCAATTTTGGGAATGAGATAAATCGATGAATATCGAAATTTTCCATCGTATTCATTCGATAATTTTTTTTCACATACCACGTCGATAATTCCACATTTTTCTAGTTGAAGTAGTTCATTCGAATCTTAAAACATATGTAAAATAATGTGGAATACAGTTATAAATTTTTGAAAAGGAGAAATTGGAGAATTTCGCGATCTTTCATCATAATATTTCGAACTTTTCTTTTCACATACCACGTCACTAATTCCCCATTTTTCTGACTGAAGTAGTTCATTCGAATCTCAAACCACGTGTTTAAATAATGTGGGCTACTGTAATAAATTTTTGAAAAGATGAAAGTCAGTGAATTTCGCAATTCTCCATCATAATATTTCGAATTTTTTTTCACATACCAAGTCATTAATTCCCAATATTGCTGGTTGAAATTGTTCATTTGCATCCTGAATCTGAAAAAGGAGAACAATCGGTGAGTATCGCAATTTTTCATCATAATTCTTCGAAATTTTTTTCAAATAAAAGGTCACAAATTCCCCATTTTTCTAATCGAAGAATTTCATAATTTTCCATCATAATATTTCGAACTTTTTTTTTCACACATCACGTCACATATTCCCATTTTTCTGGTCGAAGTAGTTTATTCGAATCTTTGAAACATGTTTCGGAATTATGTAGGCTACTGTTATACCTGCATTTTTGAAAAGGTGAATATCACAATTCTCCATCATAATATTTCTAATTTTTTTCACGTACCAAGTCACTCATTCCTCATTCTTCTAATTGAAGTAGTTCATTTGAATTTCAAAACATGTGTTGGAAAAATGTGGGCTACTGTAATGAATTTCTGAAAAGGAGAAATATCAATTTTCCATCATAATATTTCAAACTTTTTTTTCACACACCACATCAGTAATTTCTCATTTTTCTGATTGAAATGGTTCATTCGAATCCTAAACCATATGTAAAAAAAGTGTGGGCAAATGTGAAAATATTTGAAAAGGAGAAATTGGTGAAAATGAGTATCCTCGAAAGTTGGGATATGTCGACAGATACGAGTACCTACCTACCTATATTTACCGTCCGCGGAAAATTGCGTTACCCGGTATATGTCGTTGCTCATATAATTACGTAATAGGAATTCCCAGATGTTTGAGAATGCTTTATCCCTATTGTTAAATAATATTATGATGTTTATGTTTGTTTGAAAGGGAATGTCGAAAGTTCCATACCCTCCACCTTTCATATAGATATTTAACGTGATCATTCAATATTTAGGGTTGTCTATCCCCTTTGGATTAGTAATTTTTAAGTTATTGCTCGTCGCTTATCTGTAATAAATGTGTAGAAATTCTGATGCCAATTCTGTCTCTATATATTATATCGCATATTTTGGAAACACACAGAGTGCTTGGTGCAGCTTCAATCTACAGCTGACCCACGCCATTTTTCTGGAAAATGGGAGCTGTAATAAATTTTGCTTTGGGATGCAAATTTATAATAAATTTGTACATAATTCTGAGCAAGGTTTCTTTGGAGTGTGCCATCAATGCTGGTGTAGCTTGAAGGACATTTTTATGCTGAAATGAGGATCATTGTTGGAAACATAAGATTTATACTTCTCTTCTACAGTGTTTACCAGTTCTCTCGAATATACAACCGCTCCATATTTGTAGACAAGTTGCAGTAAAAAAGTTTTGGTATAAATATAATTACCTTCCAAATCTATTCCCAATATTTTCTTATTTTCTGGATTCTAAAATTGTTAAATTGAAATATCGAAATCTTCATGGATTAAAGATTTTCATTATTCCAATAAAATGAAATTTGTTCAATGTTCTCATCGAAGGTTCGACCAGCGATCCTTCGGAAAAAGATTTCTAGAAAAATTTTTTATTTCGAATCGACTCAGAACAGATTATGGTCGCTGTGATAGTTTCCTCTTCAAAAAATTTATATTTGCCCCTCTGTAAAAACAGGCTGCCCATGCCTGATGTAGATCAAGAATAGAACTGGTTCCAGTATTGAACCTTTTGGAAGTCTAGCCTCAACTTTCACTACAGCAGTTTCTTGACTATTTGAATTTGTTCTAGGGGAACAGCGTGCTATCATTTTGTCCAAATGTCTGTAATTTTCGATGATTGAGCCGAAAATGGTTTCAAACGACAGTGTCAAAATCGATTCTGTCCGGCCTGCCGTCCGGCCGGCCGTGGACACGATAACTGTCGAACGGAGCCAGCTAGCGACTTGAAACTTGTAGGGTAGTTCGCGCATCGGAATGCCGCGGTAAAGTTCGTTAATGGGCTAAATCGGCCAAATATTTTCGGAGTTATAGGCATTTGAAGTTTTTAGGTTAATTTCCTATTGTTCCTATTCGAGATATTTTCTCAGTTATACCTTGAACTCTATATTTCACAGCAGTGTACCAAATTAAAATCCGATACGGCTATTAGTTTTGGAGATATCGGGAAAAAGTATGTAGAATTTCGTGGTTTTTTTGTCGATATCGTGTTTTTTCGATATACCTAATTCAAGAAATACTGATTCAATCACGATGAAACTTCGCAGCTAGTTCGAAGATGTTGAGGGACAACGTTGTGCAGAATTTCGTGATGATCATGTCATTAGAACATTTTAAAAAAAATTCAAATTTTTTTTTTCAAATATTTATTATTCTGTGATCTTCTCATCATCTTATCCTCATTAAATTCTGTATGAACCTTCACACTGTAAATTTAAGTACTGGATTTCAATTCGATCTAATCTGTTTTTTCGGGAATATTGGAAAAATAAAATTTTTAATTGGTATATCTGCAGAATTATTGGGAACTCGATATTTGTAGAATAGATTCACGAAGGTCGAATTCGTGAATGGGTAAAGTCTGCCAATGATTCCGTAGATATACCCATTCAAAATTTTATTTTTCCAATATTTCCAAAAATACAGATTAGATCGAATTGAAATCCAGTAATTTATCGAAAAAAAAATCTAGAAAAGCACTTTAGTTAAGGCAGCAGCTTTTTCGCGCATGTTCAAATTCGTTGCCGAAGCGGTCATCTACATTGAACATGCGCACAAAAGCTGCTGCCTTCATGGCAGTGCTTTTCTTGGTTTTTTCAAGCTTTGATTTGAGTTCATCATGAACTATTCCTCGAACCCCGTAGAGAGGTCGAAATATTATCAAGATTCAGGTTTATTGTTCTACTTTTTCCGCTGATAGATGCCGGCCTCCGGAAATCTTTCATATAAGAATCTGAAAATATTTATGGAAGTAATAGACATTACATATCAAAACTCATTAAATCAGAACTCGGTTTCATGTTCGAAGTTGGGCAGTATCAGCATTTTCGAGAATTTCCGAAAATAAATTCATTTTGACAAATTTATTTCATTCAGTCAGAATGCCGAAAATATATATCAAGGTGCTCCTCATGTGTGATTACACAAATTTGGAACTCGATATTTTTGAATATTCATCACAAACGGCATTTCTTATGTCATTATTCAGTTCATGAAAAAACTTCCAAACCATTCAATTAAAATTCTTGAATAATATATGAATCGCCCGTTTCATAAAAACCGTTGTTCTGACTTCTATTATCCGTTAGGGTCAATAAATTTCATATTACTTCTTCCCATATACATATTTCATATTATTCTTGTAAACTATTGTGAATCACTTGATGTTCCACATTTATTATATTCATCTTATAATATATATTAGTATGAATCCATCATATAGGAGATGTCAAAAGATCCATTTACACTGTATCCAATTTATTTTTTGGCACATAGTTTCATCAAATCAATCGTATGAACTTGACAAATCGACCTATGAGACATCAACGTTTACAAAGAGATATAAAATACTTTTCGGCAATTCTAGTTCCTCGTTTTGGATCTTGGACACAACATTTTAGCGGGTAAAAGAAGGCAAGAGTCAACATGTGGTATTTTATGTTTCTAGGAATAACACAACTCGATTTGCACCTACGTTTTTTCCTGTTATTCTTTATTACATAATATTTTTATAAAAATAATGTTTTGGAGACTCTACAGAATGGTTTTCTCAGGATATACAGGGTGAGTCTTTGAGTTGTACCATATCTACCCTACAAATATCGAGTTTCTAAATCGTTTCTTCCGGAAATTATTGTGTAAACACAATAAATTTCGAAATAAACAACTTAGAAACCCGATATATGTGGAGAAGGTTTGGACCTTAATTACGAAAGCCAAATTCGTGAATGGGTAGAATCCACCCAATGATTCCGCAGATATATCCATTAAAAATTTTATTTTTCCAATATTTCCAAAAATGCAGATTCGATCGAATTGAAATCCACTACTTCATAGAAAAATGACAACTCGAAGATTCATACAGAATTTCATGATGATAATATAAACAAAAGATCACAAAATATCGAATATTCGAAAAAAATACTGAAATTTTTTTCAAATTGTTCTTATGGCACGATCATCACGAATTTTTCACAAAGCTGTCTATCAACATTTTAAAACCAACTGTCAAGTTTCATCATGATTGAATCAGTATTTTTTGAGTTATCGCGATATCAGCGATATCAAGAAAAAAAACACGAAATTTTATTTCTTTATTTATTTTTTCACAATATCTCCAAAAAATATTATCGTTACAAACTGAAATTCGGTACACTGCTTTGAAATATTAAGCTCAAAGTATGACCAATGTTTTTCCGAATTTAATAGATAGTTTTATTTACTGACAGCACGGATCTACACAAAATTTCGCAAAAAGTTGCAAGTACTTATCCTCCAACTAATTGCCAAGTTTCAATTCAATCGCTCCAGTAGTTCTTCAAATATCAGGGAAATACCGACAAAATTTCAAATGTCTATATCTCCTCACCATTGGCCGATTAAGCCCATTAACCATCCTAACCTTCGCATTTTGAAATGCAACCGACCCTCAAATTCTCAGGTACATGGATTTCTCCGTCGTTTGTTACCATTTCCGGCTGCAAATTCGAAAATTATAGACAGCTGAACAAAACAATAGCACGCTGTTCCCCTGGAACATGCGCGCAAAAATTGTAGGTAATCGAATAAATTGTTTTATTCCTTGACAGTAATTCATGGTTTAAACTAACGTACAACTTAGATACTCGACCTGACAGGTACCGGTATTCATTTCTTCCATGATATCCTTTGGAAGCCAGTGTTTACAGGGCTGAGTCGCAAATTTTATAAAGTTGATTCAATGATCGATCCCAAACACAAAGATTCGTTTGTATGTCCCCGATGTGTTTATAGTGCACATATTTTTGTGATATTTCAGTTAACATTTTTCCTCCAGAAATTCCATCACTTGATGTAGTGCAAAGTCGAAATATTTATTTTTAGTTTTTTAAATAATATTAGTAGATTTATTGACTTTCCAAACACTATTCGAAAACTCATTGGTAGATGAGTTGTTTAAATTTTGCGGATTGATCCCAAACGCTTACGTTGGGGATAGCTACTGGTGAAGGAATTGGTTAAATTCACTTCTGGCAGGCTACCCTGACAAAAAAACTTTCTAACGAAAAACGCCAGACCGTATACCTTTGAAAAATATCTACTTGAAATCGAATATTATGCATTTCCAATTTCGTAAAATCACGAAAATTCATCCTCTCAAAATCTACCAATTATAAGATATGTCCGAAACAACAACTACGAGCATGTTATAATTAATCGCTTGATGTAAAATGAATTTTCTTTAGGACTTTAAATGAAAATTTACATTCATAACGAAATTTTCCAAAAAATTCTGCATATATGGTGCATCAGTTTTCGACAACCAATTACATACCAAAGTTTCATCCTGATCAGATCTTTATATTTTGGTTTATTCTTGAAATATCAACAATATTTTAAATTGAAATTCGGAACGTTGTTGTCAAATATTCACTGGAAGACCTTTGCAAAATCCCATCGGAATAATCAGCGCGATCGTCGAGATTATTATCCAAATATTTTCATTGTTTCTGAGGCAAAAAATACTCTTTAATAACAAAGCATCATACATAAATGAGACTCAAACAAATAAGTAGTGATTTTTTTTGAAGTTTTTTATGGGTTTTCACTCCCAATATCTGAAACAGAACTATTAAAAATTAAATGAAAATTGTTTTTTTCATGAAAAAAGTCTCAAATCGAATCTAAAAATCGAAAGAAAATAATTCTTGAAATTTTCTAATTTGTCTGATGAAAGAGTCAGGTTTGTACTACTTGTTGAAACGTCACAGTTCTCTTTCTTTATCGTTTGTATTGTTCATTAGGCAATCTGTTCTGCAAGAAACTGCCCTTGACAAATAGTTTGATACTGCAATCCACAAGGGCGTTTTTCATGAAGAAAACAATTTTATTTCATTTTTAATAGTTGTTTCAATTATTGAGATTGAAAACCCAAAAAATGATGCAAAATCCTCCCAAAATAAGCTTTAATCTATAAATAAGTAGTGGTTTGACGAATCGTTCTTTTTCATTCACGTTCAATGGAAAGAGCTAAACCATTGTTACTAACTATACAGGGTGGGTCTCTAAAGTTGTACATTAATTTTAACTATAGATTCCCCACATCAGATGAAAAACTTTTCGCGCGCATGTTCTGGGAAACAGCGTGCTATCGTTTTATCCAAATGTATGTAATTTTCGCATTTTTCATCAGAAAATGGTCTCAAAAGACTAGGTTAGATTCACTGATGACGAATCCGGTGTCAAAATCGATTCTGTCCGGCCGGCCGGCCGTGGACACGATAACTGTCGTAAGAAGCAAGCTAGCGACTTGAAACTTTCAGATTAGGTCGCGCATTGGAATGCGCCGGTTAAGTTCGTTAATGGGACAAACCGGTCGAATGGTTTCGGAGTTATGGTCATTTGAAATTTTAAGATTCATTTCCTGATATTTCAGGAACTACTCATGGGATTCAATTGAAACTTGACAGTTAGTTTGAGCATAACAACGCACAATTTTTGACATTATTTCGTTGATACGCATTGTCACTAAATTTCGAAAAAATTTTTTTCCAATTTTTTTTCGGAAACTGTTCATTGAATCCGGAAACAACTTCTGCTTGAACATCATTTTTACAGCAGTGTACCATATTTCCTTTTGATACGACCATCATTTCTGGAGATATTGGGAAAAAATATATGAAATTTCGTGGTTTTCTTCTCAATATATCGTTGTTTTTTCCGGAATAACTCAAAAATACTGATTCAATCAAAATGAAACTTCTGATCATATATTATCCTCATGATATTCTGTACGAACCTTCGAACTTCCATTTTTCGATGAAAGACTGGATTTGATTTCGATCTAATCTGAATTTTTGAAAATATTGGAAATATAACATTTTTAATGGGTATATCTTTGCATTCATCATGCTAATAATAATATATTTTATGATTCTGCGAGTCTTTAACTAGGAAACCGTTCGAAGTATAAAAATCTAGAAAAGCACTGACGTGAGGTCAGGAGCTTTTACGCGCTTGTTCCGTTGCCAAAGCGGTCATCTATACAAGTATTGACCCTGCCAAACACAGATTTTTTCTTCATGTGGTCCTCGAAAATGTGCATGAATTCTAAATTCTGAATTGAACTGAAAACATACTCTACAAATATATTCCCTATGTCGATTCTTCCTAAAGTTAATGTGTTTACGGCCGGCCTAACCACTAATAGTGAACAAAATAACTTCTAAGAAGAATCTACTGAGTAGCTTGATAATCGTAATGTATGTTTGGAGTTCAATTACGAAGGCCAAATTGGCGAATTAGTTAAAACTATCGAATGATTCCGCAGATATACCCTTTCAAAATTTCAGTTTCCCTATATTTCCAAAACAAAGATCGAATCGCCCTTCAATGAAAAATGCCACCTTGAAGTTAGTATAGATGTAAAGATGACCGCTTTGTCAACGGAACAAGCGCGTAATAGCTCCTGACCTCACGTCAGTGCTTTTCTAGGTTTTCCTGACTAGGATGTTCTCTAGAGAAATTCTTGCCTGCCAGTTCGAAGTACTATCACTCGGTCTGCGAAGTGATTGCATCAGGAATCTTCGTATATATGTTGGTTTCTTACTTGATTTTATGAATTAAATCCCAGTGGATATCCAAAAAAAAATTATAACAGGGATTTTGGTATATATTTTTCTAGGTTCAAAACCACTCTTAGGGTGATTTAGCTTCCTCAAGATGTATAGGTGAATCGTTATGTAAATGTACCGAAATAATATTCACAGTTGTAAGGAGGAGGGGGGGGAGGAATGTATAGGAAATGAAAAATAATTTTTTTACGCCGAATACCAATAATCTCAGTTGCAAATTTAGAATGCATATGCGAGATCTGAAAAATAGAATTCGAAAACCTCCCAAAATGTCCTTTGATCGACTATCCAAATAAGTTTGCATATATTTGTATGTTCATTCGCAATCTAACAAGAATCGAATAAATACTTAAATATACTCAAATACATATTGAAGAAATTCAAAATAAATTAATATCATCCACTAAACTTATTTGTCAACTCATGCAAATTACTATATTTATCAACAAGTTAACAGAAACTCAATAAAATATGTATGAACACATTCAAACACATATAAGAAATCAATTATCTGAATAATGTTATCTGAAAATGGGCGAACAACGTGAATGTTACTTTAATGATCCCTAAACTGAACCTTATGAACGCTTCGATGCATAAGGTCGCTTATTTCTGGTTCAACACTCGTTTACACGCGAGAGTGCGCCTTACTCGCATCTTCACGTTCAGCCACAGCCAAGTGGATCAACAACAGATTTATTTTCTTATTTTTTGAGAAAAAATTTTGAAAAATCTATCTGAATCTTACGAAGGCGTAGAAGGGCCACTCTTTGTCGACAGAAATTTTTCCACCTAATTCCGACTTTAATCTCGGAATTAGACTAATTCCGACTTTGAACTCGGAATTATAGACTAATTCCGACTTCAAACTCGGAATTATAGACTAATTCCGACTTTGAACTCGGAATTATAGAATATAATTCCGAGTTTAAAGTCGGAATTAGTCTATAATTCCGACTTCGAACTCGGAATTAGTATAATTCCGAGTTCAAAGTCGGAATTAGACTAATTCCGACTTTGAACTCGGAATTATATACTAATTCCGACTTCAAACTCGGAATTATAGACTAATTCCGACTTTGAACTCGGAATTATAGAATATAATTCCGAGTTTAAAGTCGGAATTAGTCTATAATTCCGACTTCGAACTCGGAATTAGTATAATTCCGAGTTCAAAGTCGGAATTAGTCTAATTCCGAGATTAAAGTCGGAATTAGGTGGAAAATTTTTGTCGACAAAGAGTGGCCCTTCTACGCCTTCGTAGAATCTAAGGTTATCTGTTAACACGTTTTATATGACACATTTTTTCGATATAGCCAACAGTCTGCGAGCAACATTTAAATGAACATAATTGTAAACATTCATTTTCAGGGCAGGCGATTTTATCATAAGGAACTCCATATAAGCGCATGGTATGCGCTAATATAATATAATATGATAATTAAAATAAAATATTTTGATAGAAATTTGTCTGAATGAAGAACGCTCAACGTGAATGAATATAAACGGAAAACATTTTTTTGCCAGTTTTTGGAAAAATGCCCCCCACCTCTTCCTGCACAAGGCGATCTTTTGACGACATGTTGATTTTGCATTGTAGGGATGTAGTGAATGATACTAAGTGGTTCGTACATCTTAGCAATGTAGTTCACACGAAAATCAGTTCTTAAATGAAATATGAAAATTTTCAAGAAAACATTTTTTTACAGTTTTCTATGGAGAATTCTTCATATTGCTACTATACATCTACCAACCAAGTTTTATTTCGATCAGATAAATATTTTTCGAGTTATTGATAAATTTCAAATGGCTGTAGCACAAAAACCATTCTGCAGATTTGGCCCATTAACGAGTTTAACCGAGATATTCAGGATCCTAACATAACCTGAAAATTTGAAGACTCTAGGTGTTTTCGAAAGTAATAACGCACATAATCAATTTTGACCTCGGATTCTTCATCAGTGTGTCCAACCTAGTCGTTTGAGACCAATTTCGGCTCAAAGTTCGAAAATTATAGACATCGTGACGAAATGATAACGCGCTGTTCCCCCTATCAAGCGCGTAATAAAAGTGACAACTAAAGAACACAGTTACAGAAAATTTCACAACAAAATTCATTCAATGTGGAATAAACAATGTCAAAATTACAAAAAAGATTTTTTAGACCCTGTATCTTTCTACCAGAGCCTAATCTGGAATAATGTTGAATGAAAAAAGTGTTTTATTTGATAAGAGGAATGTACAACTTGAAGACTCACACTGTATTTTTCCTCTATCAAACAAATGATGAGATCAAAAAATTTCAAAAAGCACTGCCGTGAAGGCAGCAACTTTTGCGCGCATGTTCAATGTAGATGACCGCTTCAGCAACGAATTTGAACGTGCGCGCAAAAGCCGCTGCCTTCACGGCAGTGCTTTTTGAAATTTTTTCTGATAAATTACTGGATTTCAATTCGATCATATCTGTATTTTTGGACATATTGGAAAAATAAAATTTTGAATGGGTATATCTAAAGGAATCATTGGGCGGATTTTACCCATTCACGAATTCAACCTTCGTAACTGAGCCCCAAATCTACTCTACAAATATCGAGTTTCTAAGTCGTTTCTTCCGGAAGTTATTGTGTTTACTGTCGGCCTAACTTCCGAAAGAAACAACTCAGAAACTCGAGATTTGTAGAGTAGGTTTGGGGCTTAATTATGAAGGCCGAATTCGTGAATGGGTAAAATCCACCCAATGATTCCGTAGATATACCCAATCAAAATTTTATTTTTCCAATATTTCCAAAAATACAGATCAGATCGAATTGAAATCCAGTACTTCATCGAAAAATAACAGTTCGAAGATTCATACAGAATTTAATGAGGATGATATGATGAGAAAATCATAGAATTTTTTTTTTTCAAATTGTTCTAATAACACGATTATCACGAAATTTTGCATAAAGTTGTCTTTCAGCATCTTTAAACTAGCTGTATAGTTTAATCAGGACTGAATCAGTATTTCTCGAGTTATACCGAAAAAATCAACGATATCGAGAAGAAAACCTCGAAATTTGACATATTTTTTCCCGATATCTCCAAAAGTTATAATCGAATCGAACTGAAATTTGGTACACTGCTGTGAAATTAGAAGATCAAAGTGTGAGTATAATTTTTTTTGGATATGATGAATGGTTTCCGAAAAAAATTTTTTTTTTAAATTACTGACAATATGATCCTGACGAAATCCGGCTCAAAGTTGCGCGTCGTTGAACTCTACCTAACTGCCAAGTTTGAATCCAATCGCTCAGGTAGTTTCCGAAATAAAAAATAAATAACTTCAAAACTTCAAGTGCCTATAACTCCGAAACTATTCGTCCGATTTTGCCCATTAACGAACGCAACCGCGGCATCTTGATGCGCAACCCATCCTGAAAGTTTCAAGTTGCTAGGTTGCTTCTGTCGACAGTTATCGTGTCTACGGCCGGACGGCCGGCCGGCCGGACAGAATCGATTTTGACACCGGATTCGTCATCAATGAGTCCAACCTAGTCGATTGAGACCATTTTCGGCTCAATCATCCAAAATTACAGACATTTGGACAAAACGATAGCACGCTGTTCCCCTAGAACATGCGCGCAAAAAGCTTAATAATATGGCTTAAAACATTGCATACAAAAATAACGTAAATCTTAGACCAAAAACGAGTTCCGACCCCAAAGTCTTTGCTTGCTAATATACTTCTAGCATTGTATAAAGACAATGTTGTCTTCATACAATGCTTCTAGTTGTTACAAATTGCACAGTGCGATGATTGTCGATTACCTATTTTGAGCTCGATTTGGTTACTACTAAGGGCCGGCATTATGAAACTTATCTGGACCACAGAGACCAGTTAACTCTCAATTTTGAACCAGATTTTTCGAGTTAACTTCTGGTTATATGTCAAAAAAGCTTTATAATATCGGACCTAAGTGGGCTGTTTTTACTTTCTGCCTGAAGTTTCACTTTGGAGCTGTTCATATTCATCTTGAGTGTTATCATCATAGATGTCATACTAGCATTTTTACAAAGACTGCCCCTAGATATTTCAGAATCACATTTTTTATTGCATAGTGCATATTAATCATCTTCGCAAAATGATAAATATTTACAATTATAACTACATTTTTCAGATATTTTTCTTGTTCTAGGGAACAGAAGAAGTGAAGAAGAATCCGTGATCAAATTTAATTCTGTCCGTCCGGCTGGCCGTCCTGCCTTGTGTTCTGTAACTTCCGAAAGGAAAGTCTTGATATTTTCAGGTTAGGTTTTGATCCTGAATATCTCGGTTAAGTTCATTAATGGGCCAAATCTGCCGAATGGTTTTTGTGTTACAGCCATTTGAAATTTTGATTTTTCAATAACTCGAAAAATATTTATCCGATCGAAATGAAACTTGGTTGAAAGATGAACAGTGTCAATAAAAAGAATTATCGATGGAAAAATTGGAAAAAAAACGCTGCAAATCTTACACAAAGTTTCATTACTCTCTCAGCTCAAGGTGCAAATTCTTCGGCGATATTTATCACATTTCACATCGTCGCGAGTAGCAGAAGTGAGAAGTTTGACACTGAAATAAAACAACTTTTAAGATTGTCCGCCAATATCGGTTAGTAAATATTATTACCACAAGCGAGATCCAAAGTTTGTCTGAAGAAAATTCTTAAATGCGACCAGCCGTAACAAGCCTCTTGAATTTCGGAATATTCATCCAAGAAACTGCGATACTGGAGAGCTCTTAAAGTGTTTCATTTTATTTCTTATTTCAGTTCCTACCTGGCTGGAAAAATTGAAGCTTTCAAATTTTTTGAAGCATAGAATTGAAAAAGAAATTTTCTAGTTAGACGGTATAACGGCTACTATTTAATGTTGGGTCAATAATTAACAGTGCTGTGTCAAGGGTGACGTAAGGATATAGTTACAATGTCTACCCAGAAAGCACCCGATATATTAACCCGAACAAACTATAAGCCTACAACAAAATACAATACCAAACAATATGAGCCAAAATACCGGATGTAGTCATCAAAATACAAAACTAAATTATTTGCCCAGAAACCCTTTTCGTCAAAATTTTGAAATATTGAAACCCAAAAGACTTATAATGAAATGTTAATATGGATTTTTAGTTGAAGGACAAGTTATTCTTGAAAATTTTCTATGAAATAATCTTCAAAAATATAGACAAAATACAAGAACGGAAGTCACTCGTGAAATATAAAAGAATAATAAATAACGGTTCATTATAGATGAGAGTGTTGAAATTCAAAAGGGAAAAATACCCTGACACATGCTAATGGGACAACTCACAAAAGCTCTATCGTCGAAATAAAATTTAAAAAATCACATCCCTTCATGTAAAATATATCTAAAACAATTCACTCGATTCACAAAATATCCAACACACAAACTTAAAAAGGCAAGTTGTCCATTTCGAATTACAATTAATTATATGGTGAATCGCATAAATGTTGAATTCGAATGAATAACACTATAGTACGAATTTCGTTGCGTATCGTTGTCAGAAACACTTAACAAGGTGTCCGAACGTAAACTCTTCATAGCAAGAAATTCTTTCTCCAGTGACGTTGGTACGTATTCACGAAAAGGGTGAAAAATAGCAAAGTAAATTATTTTCAATTGGTATTCTTCATTTCACAGATATTGTTCATCAAAACTTCAAAGCAGAATTGCTGAAATTACCAAACTGTGATGTACATGAGAGTTGGCCGCATCGTAACAGTTAAATCATACTTGAAGCATTGTTTAAGGAAACAATGCTTGAAGTGTCGCATTATTAAACATATTCACAGTTTCCATTCCCAACGATGATGCCACCTATAGCGTATTTTAGCTTCGCCGCTGAGTATCAACGAACGTAAAGAAAGCTGGCTCTTCTTGTTGGAGTTTTGAAGATCAGCGAAAAATAAAAGATTAATAATAATAATAAAGGTAACTTATTTTAATCCTTTGTGACACAACCTTGTGTATAGGACAAGTCAGAATAAGAGTTATAATAAAATATAACGATAAAAATTATGATTAAAGAAGATATTCAATCCCAATCATCAATAAATGATAAGATGGAAGTCAAGTATTTCGATAATAAATAACTCTCTAAAAGAATGTTTTGCTAAAAACCAAAATCACGCATATTTCAAGAAATATATATAAAGGTACTGTGGTAGATTTTATTAAATTAAAAATCACTCGAATTCTTAAGTCTTCTGCATGCGTCTAATCAGGGAGTAGAGTAGGAAATCAACTCAAATCCATACGGATATTTCTCTAAAATCCAGAACAAGATTAATGTAGATAGATTTATATAAACTTAGAGGTGAACAAATTTTTAAACGAATCAGTTGGATATTTCGTGATGTGTTCAAAATTTGTTGATCATTCTTTTCATCTGCTTTAAGATATATGATTCTGGATGATAAGTTGTCAAATTATTTCTCTGAATTCCTATCAGAACCGAATGCGATTATTCATTTTTGCGCGCATGTTCTAGGGGAACAGCGTGCTATCGTTTTGTCCAAATGTCTGTAATTTTGGATGATTGAGCCGAAAATGGTCTCAATCGACTAGGTTGGACTCACTGATGACGAATCCGGTGTCAAAATTGATTCTGTCCGGCCGGCCGGTTGGCCGGCCGTAGACACGATAACTGTCGACAGAAGCAAGCTAGCAACTTGAAACTTTCAGCATAGGTTGCGCATCGGAATGCCGCGGTTAAGTTCGTTAATGGGCCAAATCGATCGAATAGTTTCGGAGTTATAGGCATTTGAAGTTTTGAAGTTGTTTATTTTTTATTTCAGAAACTACCTAAGCGATTGGATTCAAACTTGGCAGTTAGATGAAGTACAACGACGCGCAACTTTGAGCCAAATTTCGTCAGGATCATATTGTCAGTAATTTTAAAAAAAAAATTTTTTTCGAAATTTTTTTCCAAAAAAATTTTTTTTTCGGAAACCATTCATCATACCCAAAAAAAATTATACTCACACTTTGACCTTCTAATTTCACAGCAGTGTACCTAATTTCAGTTCGATACGATCATAAGTTTTGGAGATATCGGGAAAAAATATGTCAAATTTCGAGGTTTTCTTCTCGATATCGTTGATTTTTTCAGTATAACTCGAGAAATACTGATTCAGTTCTGATTAAACTTCACAGCTAGTTTTAAGATGCTAAAAGACAACTTTATGCAAAATTTCGTGATAATCGTGTTATTAGAACAATTTGAAAAAAAAAATTTCTATGATTTTCTCATCATATCATCCTCATTAAATTCTGTATGAAACTTCGAACTGTTATTTTCGATGAAGTACTGGATTTCAATTCGATCTGATCTGTATTTTTGGAAATATTGGAAAAATAAAATTTTGATTGGGTATATCTACGGAATCATTGGGTGGATTTTACCCATTCACGAATTCGGCCTTCGTAATTAAGGTCCAAACCTTCTCTACAAATATCGAGTTTCTAAGTTGTTTCTTTCGGAAGTTATTGTGTTTACGCAGTCGGCTGTTAGGCTGACCGTAAACACAATAACTTCCGGAAGAAACGACTTAGAAACTCGATATTTGTAGAGTAGGTTTGGGGCTTAATTACGAAGATCGAATTCGTGAATGGGTAAAATCAACCCAATGATTCTGTAGATATACCCAATCAAAATTATATTTTTCCAATATTTCCAAAAATACAGATCAGATCGAATTGAAATCCAGTAATTTATCAGAAAAAAATTTCAAAAAGCACTGCCGTGAAGGCAGCAGCTTTTGCGCGCACGTCCAAATTCGTTTCTGAAGCGGTCATCTACATTGAACATGCGCGCAAAAGTTACTGCCTCCACGGCAGTGCTTTTTGAAATTTTTGGGATATTGAATTTTGCAGCTTTTTTCTTCATAACTCGCAAACTATTTGTCGTAAACCATTCGAGTACATTTTTTTATGTTGGATTCCGACACAGTAATCAATATTGAGAATTTCATGAAAATTTGATGATAAATTTTCGAGAAATATTTTTTTCCCTTGGAGCTTGGAGGATCAGCCCCGAGTGAGACACGATTTTTCTACCAAGTTTCACGGATTTCCGTCCAGTACTTGATACTTGATAAAATCAAATAATAATCCAAGACATATGCCTTTACTGGAGTGAAAAATTTGGAGATACTTGTCATGAAGAAATGCATCAGATTTATGGTCTGGATGTACGAAGAGTGTTCAAACAATGAACCAGAAGCTCAGAATTATATTTGTGACAATTGCCGTTGATAATTACAATTAGTAGGGAGACTCACTTGCTCCATATATGTGACTCACTTACCCCATACCGTAGGGCAAATGGAACATTTTGTAGGTAATTTTTTTTCCAAGTCTGAATTATCAACGAAGTGTTATTATTTTTTCAATCATTCGAGTGGAATTCATTAAACTAATAATTACTCTTGTCTTTCATTCACAAATGGTTGTTTCATTCCTAGAAGTGAAAAAGTTATATATACATCGTGTCTTACTTGCTCCAATCTCCCTAAACCAAAAGGTTCATATCCAAATAATCTTTGGGAATAGGATTACTCGCGTGTGCTTGTTCTTACGAACAGCATGCTATTATTTTGCCCGAGTATCTGTTGCTTTTGATTTTTTCGCCAAAAATGGCCTTGAACGACTAGGTGAAGAATCTGATGTCAAATTAAATTCTTTACGGTCGTCGGTTTCCCGCCACTATAATTTTCAAACAAAATTTTCAAGGTAAGTTTGCGTATCAAAATGCGACGGTTTAGAAAGCGAGGGATCGGAGTTCAGTTAGTTTGGTTTTTGATGTTGTTTTCCCATAACCTAAGGAAGTAATTCGATCGTACTTAGTTGTAACACTATACAATGGTTGTATAATTTCTACGCGCAACTCATGCGAAATTTCGTTAGGATGGTATCCTTAAGAATTCAAGAAAAAATAATACAGAAAATTTTTAGCTCGACTAGGTTACTACTGAGGGCTGGTATTACAAAACTTATTTGGACCACAGAGAGTAGTTAACTGTAATTTTTGAACCAGATTTCACGAGTTAACGTCTATAGTTATGTGTGAGGTTTCAATTTGGAGCTGTTCATATTCATCTTAAGTGTGATCATCATAGATGCCATACTAGCATTTTTACTAACACTGTCCCTAGATATTTCAGAACCACAATTTTTTTGCATCGTGCATATTTATTATCTTCGCAAAATGAAAAATATTTACAATTATAACAAGATGTTTCAGGTATTTTTCCAAATCAATTTGCTCCAACTACCGCAGCCTTGTACTCACTACAACACGAAATAACAGTGAAATATTAAAGCCTCTAATGCACTCGACAAGCTTGGAAATTATTAGATTTTTCTTGATTAACCTATAGCTCTGCTATATTGCGGTTGCATTTCAAAGGTATTTTTCAAAATTCGAAGAAACCATCAAGATAGTTTCTCACATTTCATGCATAACCTTGTGTGTATGTTAAAAAGCCAGATGCTCGAAGCTTTTCCAAATGTTCCCTTTCTCCTCATTTGATTCTGTAAAATTGGTATGACACTCTGGGACAAGTGATCTCAACCCTGACTCATTGGTCCAATCGTAGTATAGGTTGGATAAATTGTTTTAAAAGAATTCTGAGGCAGCACCAAGTTTGTGTGATAGGAAAGTGAGAATCGTAAGGACTTCAATGAAAAAAACGCTGCAAATTTTACACAGACGTTCATTATTTTCTCAGCTCAAGGTGCAAATACTATGATCGATGTGCATGATCAAAGTATTCTGCACTCGAAGGTGGGATTCCCGGGATGCTCCCAAGAAGATGGCGCCCTGTACGTTGCTGAACTGCGGTGGTCCATCTGAAAGGTAACGAGTATCGAGATTCCCTCTGCGGTTTTATCCAAGGTGAGTTGACCTGAAGATCAGTAAAAACTGTGAAACAGCTGTAGTCATTCTTCTTGGATCCGCTTCTTCGAAGTAGAGGTTTTGGTTGATTGGTTGATTAGCTCTGATCAAGGGGGAATATTTGTTGATTTCTCGAAGGATATTTGTCCTTGTGATTTTGTTAATTTATTATTACTGGAGCTCTTTCTTCTGCGTTAAACCAATTCCTATTCTCGATAATATTCACATGTGGAATTATTTCAAAGAACCCATAATGATAAAATCTTTGAAATAATGAGAGAATTATGCTAAAAACCAAACTCACGCATATTTCAAGAAATATATATGTATAGGTACTGTAATAGATTTTATGAAATTAAAATCACTCTAATTCTTAAGTCTTCTGCATACGTCTAATCAGGGAGTAGAGTAGGAAATCAACTAAAATTCATACGGATATTTCTCTAAAATCCAGAACAAGATTAATGTAAATAGATTTATATAAACTTAGAGGTGAACAAATTTTCAAACGAATCAGTTGAATATTTCGTGATGTGTTCATTATTTGTTGATCAATCTTTTCATCTGCTCTAAGATATATGATTCTGGATGATAAGTTGTCAAATTATTTCTCTGAATTCCTATTTTAGAATGCGATTATTCATTTTCGGGATATTGAATTTTGCAGCTTTTTTCTTCATAACTCGCAAACTGCTTGTCGTAAACCATTCTAGAATATTTTTTAGGTTGGATTCTGATACAGTAATCAATGTTGAGAATTTCATGAAAATTTGATGATAAATTTTCTAGAAATATTTTTTCCCTTGGAGCTTGGAGGATCAATGCCGAGTGAGACACGATTTTTCTACCAAGTTTCACGGATTTCCGTTCAGTACTTGATACTTGATCAAATCAAATAATAAACCAACACAAGAATCAATTTCAAGATATGAACCAAAATCTCAGGTTATAGTTACGGTTATCCATATTGACAGATGATCCTTTGCCTATAGGTCAGTTTGGATAACCTCAACTATAACCGGAGCTTTTGGTCCATCGCTTGAAATCGATTAATGTCTCAAAGTATGGAGATACTTGTCATAAAAAAATGCATCAGATTTATGGCCTGGATGCACGAAGGGTGTTCAAACAATGATCCAGATGCTCAGAATTATATTTGTGACAATTGCCGTTGATAATTACGATTAGTAGAGAGACTCACTTGCTCCATATATGTGACTCAGTTTCCCCATACCGTAGGACAAGTGGAACATTTTGTAATTCTTTTTCCAAGTCTGAATTATCAACGAAGTATTATTATTTTTCCAACCATTCGAGTGGAATTCATTACACAAATAATTAAACTTGTCTTTCATTCACAAACTGTTGGGTGTAGATAATTTGCTGACCAAAATATAATCCTGTTAATCACAACCTTTAAGTACCTATATATAATTGAACTGAGTTGTGTGTACTAGGATGTTCATGCCACCTCATTCAAAATTCAAATCCACCCCAAATTGGGGGTAGTTTATTCTTGTAATTTTCAAAACAATTTACTGACCGTAGGTTTCCAGTCGAGATATTTTATCAAAACGCTACATTATGATTTAATGTAGAATACTTTTTGTGCTACCATACAAATTCAGATCAGCCGAGGAGGGTAGTTTATTCTTGTGATTCTTCAGAAACCTTTGCTGATCGGAAATTTCTTGTGAAGATATTTTATTGAAACTATGCATTGTGACTAAGCATAGCATACTTGTGTTGTGCTGCCACCATGAAAAAAATTCGGATCCGCCCCCTATATTGAGAGTAGTTTATTCTTGCGATTTTTCGGAAATCCTTATTGCTGATCGATACTTTCCAGTGGAGATATTTCATTTAAATAAAGCATAATAAATGCAAATCAGATACCCTCTGTGCCACCGTACAAAAATTTTATGTCCGACTCATTTAAGGGTAGTTTATCCTTGTGAATTCTCGGGACCGAAAATTTTCAGTGGAGATATTTTATTGAAACAATGCATTATGACTAAATGTAGTATACTTTTGGTGCCAAAACAAAAAAATTCAGATCCGCCCCCTATTAAGGGTAGTTTATTCTTGTGATTTTTCCGGAATCCTTGCTGATCGATATTTTCCAGTGGAGATATTTCATTGAAACAAAGTCGGACCAGAAATTTTTGTATGGTGGCACAGAGCGTATTCGACTTGAAATCATCATGCTATGTTCCAATGAAATATCTCCACGGGAAATTTCCGATCAGCAAGGATTTCTGACAAATTGCAAGAATAAACTACCAACTACCTTTAATAGGGAAGCATTGGAATATTTTTATGGTGGCACCAAAAGTATGCTACGTTTATTCATAATGCATTGTTACAATAAAATATCTCCACTGAATATTATCGGTCAGCAAAGTATTTCGAGAAATTACTCGGATAAACTACCTTTAAATGAGTCGGACCCTTAACATTTTTGGTGGCAAAAAGGGTATCCGATTTGCAATACTTATGCTTTGTTTGAATGAAATATCTCCACTGGAAAATATCGATCAACAAGGATTTCCGAAAAATCACAGGAATAAACTACCCTTAATAGGGGGCGGACCTGAATTTTTTATGGTGGCACCAAAAGTATTCTACGTTTAATCATAATGCATCGTTGCAATGAAATATCTCAACAGGAAATTTCCGATCAGCAAGGATTCCTGAGAAATCACAAGAATAAACCCCCCCATAAACAGGGGCGGATCTGATTTTTTTATGATGGCACAAAAAGTATGCTACGTTCATCCACAATGCAGCGTTTCAATAAAATATCTCGACTGGAAACCTCCGGTCAGCAGATTATTTTGAAAAGTTACAAGAATAAAGTACTCCCAAATTGGGGTAGATGTGAATTTTGAATATGGTGGCAAGAAGGTAATCCTCAGTAGATATTTGCTTTGCAATATGAGTCTCATATTCCTACTAGAAGGCTGAATCTTTGTGAATAGGATTACTCGCGTGTGCTTGTTCTTATTTGGCCCCAGTATCTGTAGCTTTCGATTTTTTTGCCAAATGGCCTTGAACGACTAGGTGATCAAAATGCGACGGTTCAGAAAGTTGGGCGCAAAAAGATGTTCTAAAGAAACTCCTAATGAAACTGAAATCATTTGTTTGTATAAATTGTATATACAGTTAACAGAGCCTGCCCCTTTATCAAGTGGTATAGATGCAACTTAGTTGTTACGCGCTTGTTCTTGGGAACAGCGCGTTATCGTTCCGTCACAATGTCTGTAGTTTTCGTGTGTCGTGTGCGCTCCAACTTCCAAAGAAAATATATAGCGACTTGAAATTGTCAGATATCACTGTTGAGCTCGTTAATGGGTGAAATCTGTACTTTCGTAGCTAGGCCCATTTGACATTTTGAGATTAATTACTAGATATCTCATGAAGTAATGATTCGATCAGATTGAAACTCTACATGTATTTTTGAAATTTCCTACAGGCAACATATTGCAAAATTTTGTGTGGATCCGAATGTTAGATAATAAAGAATCTAGAAAAGCACTGACGTGAGTTGAGGAGCTTTTACGCGCTTGTTTAAATTTTTTCCCAAACTATTCACCTGCTTATTGATCCCCCCAAACGCAGTTTTACCATTGTATAAGGACAATACAATACAATGGTTTTACTCTGTAATAGTCTGATTTGGAGATCTCTTTTCATATAGTCCTACGAACTTCTGCATGAACCTCCAAGTTATCATTTCTCAATCGAGTGATAGATTTAAATTCGACCCGATACGTATTTTCGGAAATATTTGAATGTGTATATCTATGACTCATTTGGTGGATTTTACCCATTCACGATCGCGGCCATCGTATTTGAGTAACAAATCAATGAACCTACAAGCTATTGTTTTTCCATCAAGTACTAGATTTGAATTGGATCTAATCTGTACTTTTGGAAATATTGGAAAAATAAAATTGTGAATGGGTATATCTACGAAATCATTGGGCGGATTTTACCCATTCACGAATGCAACCTTCATAATAAGGCCCCACTCCTTCTCAACAAATATCGAGCCTTTAAGTCATTTCTCTCAGAAGTTAATTTGTTTGCGGCAGGTCTAACCATGGATAGTCGACACAATAAAGAAATAATAAATGAAGAAAGAATATGCCGATAGGCTGGATAATTTTTGAGCACGTTGAGTTTCATTTCGATAGCCGAACTCGCAAATTGCTAAAATCCACCCAATGATTCCCCAGATATACCTATTCCAAAAATGAAGATCGGATCGTAATGATATTGATAATTGACTGAAAAAAATAATTCGATGGCTCATGAAGAATTTCGTGAGGACCATTTGATTAGTAGATCGCAAAATATAAATTATTTGAAAATATTTTTCTTCAAATTGTCACTTATGAAACGATCACCACGAAATTTCGCTCATATTTGCATATCAGCAGTTTTCAACTAGTTACTCAGTTTCATTATGATCGGATCACCATTAATTCGTCCATAAATAAGAGCGATAACAAAAAAGAACAATAGAATTTTACATAATTTTTCCCAATATCTTCGAAGATGAATATCGGATCGAATTGAAATTAAACAACGTTGTTAAACACTGACTTCAGGTCTGTGAGATTTTCTATTGAAAACAGATGAAAATTTCCAAACTTAATTGTTATTGATTTCAATTTTTTACTCGTATCATACCCACGAAATTTTGCATATAATTGCTCGTCGATATTCTTCAGCTCACTAGGAAGTCTTCTTAAGATATTGGAAAAATAACCTCGAAATTTCAAAATGCCATATCAAACTTGAATTTGAAGCACTGTGCCAAATCTCATTGAAATCTGATGAAAAATTATTTGCTTCTGGTTTATTCATCGAAACGATCTCCGAAAAATTTTGTATAAGTTGGCCCCTCCGTATCCTTCATGCAACTAGTATCGCGTCAGTGCTTATCGAAATATAAGACCGAAATTTTGCATGATTATTTTTCATCTCTGTACTGTACCCGGTTTTAAATCATAATATTTCCCTATATTTAAATAATATAAGCCTATGTGCTCAACCGTGATTGATTGATTCATTCATTCGTTTATTCACGGTATATTCATTCACCCAATCATAGAAGGGAACGTTGATTTTTCAATGATCGAGAAACTAACCTAAGGAGAGAGGCAGAAACGCAAAAGCTCTCTACGAAATTCACAATAGAAGAAGTAAGTCGACTGAGTCCCTCTTCGAAATTACGACGAACAAAGGATGGAATTAAACACAGCCATCTTGGCATAGTGTACTTGTTCAATATTCGTTTTTAGCCACCTAAGTCTTTGTTACATTATTACAATTACTAGAATAAGCTTGTTCATTCTGATTGCCATTATTAAATCTCAACTACTATGTAGTGGCACCAGTACATTTCGAAGTTATAATCTAAATTGTTATCGATCATCCTGTTCAATGTGTTTCTACAATCGTTAAGGATTTCATCAGTTTTCATTATGAGTGAATGGTCAGTGCTTTTTGTCTAGAATACTGAACATCCCGGTGTCGATCCAAGGTCTAGTTAGTCTCTAGGAGCGGGCAATATTTGAGTTCCTCCGTTTTTACCTATCGACTACCATTTATTTACTCTAATATTATTTACGACTTAGCTGTTATTCATCCCCTTTTCGTCGTGTTTCTTTGCTTAATATTCAAATAATCATTTACTACAATGTACAGGCTTTGGCTTGACACCAACTACTTTCCTGTCTTGGGTTTGCGCCGTATATGGCAGGTTCGAGACTCTTGTAGCTAAATTCTAAAGGGGTGAGGGCGAGGGACCATTAGCCGTAGGGCTCGGCTCCACAAAAAAATAAAACTCACCCCTAACTAACAAGTAGAATATTTATATTGTGATGAACCTAATGTGCAATGGTGACTGATGATCCTTAGCTCGAGAAACCCTTTGAGCCCCGTCAATCTGCATATTGTTATTCCACTAATGGTGGTATTCCGAAATGTAACTGTTTCCACTATGTATCTGTGAAATATATTCTATTATCGAGGTTATTTATACAAAGGTATATTTGACTCTATGTCACAGAATAGACATACATACATACATGTGTCTATGTATCATACATAAGAACCTAGAAGTACTGACTGTTTAATACTTGGGTATTGATATTTAATAGAACACTAGAGATTTGTACTTTAATATTTAATCGGTATAACATATACATTCATGTGATGTTACAACAGTGTGGTTATGATATCAATCTGACATTTCAGTAACTTGACCATAGAGTATATCTGACATGTTATAATATAGAATAATATTGAACACCTTCCCCTCAAAGATCTAAACGACCAGGGGGTTTCACAATTCTTCCAAAACGGGTCATATTATCTTTTACAGTTTTAGTTTCTATAATTGGGTTGTTCACTGGTTCGACAAAATTCAATTGCTTTATCCAAGCTCAACTTTTCGATCCGCAGCAATGCCTCTCGGGTTATAGGATCTCGGATGCCCATAACTATTTTGTCCCTCAGAGCTTTATCTTCAGCTGTCTGATTTGGGTCTCTTTCATTGTAATTACATGTGCGTACCAGGTATTTACATTCCGTGAGAAAATGTTCAAAGGGTTCATCCTCCTTTTGCATCCTTTTTAGGAAATTATACCTTTCGAAACATTCGTTAACCCTCGGGTTCACATATTTTTGGATCTGATCAATCGTATAATTATATTTGTTTACTTCTGTTTCGGGGATGACGAATGTAGACATAATTCTTGCTGCCTCTGTACCGATAATATTTCTCAATATTGATAACTTGATGTGGTCCTGGGATTCGTATTGTCCTGTCGCTATAAGATAGTCGGTGAATGCAGTTTTCCAAAATTTCCACTCCATAGCGGCATTTTTGCCTTGCAAGTCGAAATCTGGGGGTAGTTTTACCGGCCCCGTGTAGCTTGCCATTTTATAGGTTATAATAGAAATCTCAATTTATTTCTTGGATCCTTCACCTTTTCTTCGTATATCACTCAATTCCGTTACGACTGCGCCATGTTTAATACTTGGGTATTGATATTTAATAGAACACTAGAGATTTGTACTTTAATATTTAATCGGTATAACATATACATTCATGTGATGTTACAACAGTGTGGTTATGATATCAATCTGACATTTCAGTAACTTGACCATAGAGTATATCTGACATGTTATAATATAGAATAATATTGAACACTGACAGCTGAGTGTCTTCCCATAAACTTGTTATACATCTACCTTTGTCATTTATTGGCGCCTAAATGGCGGAGGTATTCCTATGAATGAGGCTTATGAGAGGAACTTATCTGTTGGACAACTTTCATGGTTTTTTGCTTCATTCCTTAAGGCGCAAACTGATGGACGCGATTGTCGCTCAAGCGATGACATTTGAGTTGTCAGATGCTCTCCCGCCAAAATCGCGCGATTCTTTTTTTGTAGTTGAATAATTTCAACTTCAAGAAAATGGCGGGATATTCAAAACATTCAAGAGGTTGTTCATACTCGACTGTCATGATTATAGGCACTTGTTAACAAAATAAGCTCTTGGTCATTATATAGAGGTTAAATACAATGGATGAGGAATTATAAATATATTGAAAAGTATTTTTTCAACTATTGTCTTAGAAGAATTATTATTATCATTAATTAAATCCTTCGAAAAATATAGGTATAAAACCAATTACTATACTTGTTGATGAACCAGATCCACGCGGAAATAAATTCATACAATTTAAAATGTGACATTTCATTAACAATCGCGCGTTTTCGTGATGACAGAGACGTCAGCCACAAATTACTGACATTGGGCAAAAAATCGCGCGATTTTTATTTTTCGACGCGTCCATGAGTACGAGCCTTTAGAGATTTGCTATCACTGATTGCCTGAGTTTAAATGTTCCTGATGTTACATAGTAATAAATATCGGTTGGGAGTTTTTCTAAGGTATTCTGTTTCCTCCTGCAAGAGAACCGCACCGAATAGCCAATTGTTGTTTTATTCATTCTAACCTGAACTTCCCATCAATCTTCTCTCTCATTCTCTGAGTATAAAAGTATGTTGGGTTGCGAACACAACGTAGAGTCCTATTCATTTTATTAGACGATCACAGCGTATTTGCCATTGGGTTTGCGAGTAGGTAGACGGGGTCTAAAAGGGTGGGATAGTACATCTCCAATAATTAAAATCAGATCGAGTTAAAATTTCAAATGCCGTTGTCAAATATATTGACTCAAAGATCTGTTACTAATTTCATGGAAATGTAATCAATAGTCTCTAAATATTATATTCCAACATGATACCATTCTGGACTCTGGAGATATGTAGAATAGATCATTTCGAAGACTTTTCATTTGTTATGAGCGGCAAGAATGTTTTTATGATTTATAATCTGTATATCGGCAGTAGAAATCAGTTTTAATTATTGAAATGAACAAAACATGTTACCCCACTGGAATGTCTACAACACCCCAAATATTCATTTGAAAACAACCGTATTTCTTGAATCTTATCTTTCACGTTACACTTTTGCGGAACATTCTAGGAATTTTTGCAATCGATGTTCATCAAATGTCGATTTACAAACGGACGACCATTTATTTGTCTGAAGACACAGAACATACATACAGAGTGTAACAGCCAAATGGAATAAATTCGATAACGAATAAATGAGGGGGTGTTAGGAAAAACGCTCGGACACGTCGATTTGTAATTTTAAATGCGCATAGTTTCCAAGAAAATAAAATTATAAAGGGTGTTCCATGCGACCGTGGCCTATACCAAATTTCTTATTTCAAATGTAACCCCCTGTATGGGCACAATAGACCTTAAGGTCGCAGTGGAACGTAACCCCTTACCAACTATCAACCCCCTGTATATTATTTATTTTTTGGATTCTTCAGAAAATTCTACACATAATTCATGTACAATGTCCTATACCTATCTTCAACTTTTTCGGAAATATTAAGTGATTTCAGAAATGTTGAGTAACGTTAGAAGACAATTCTACACCAGATTAGCATGTGGCCAAAACGTTCGCGGCGAGCATTTTGAACATTTCCTACATTGACATTAATGTTTTTTTTTATTTTTTTTTCTAATTATTAAGAAATTATCAGTATTACTTATTAGGTTTTAAGTGTGATGTACCGAATTTGTTAAATAAAATAATTTTTTATATTCAAAACGTTGATTTTTGAACTAAATCTGAAAACACTTAATATTTCCTAAATAGTTAAAGATAGGTATAGGACATTGTGCATAAATTGTGTCTAGAATTCTCTGAAGAATCCAAAAAATAAATAATATACAGGGGGTTGCATTTGAAATAAGAAAGTTGGTATTGGCCACGGTCACATGGAACACCCTATATTATATTATTTTCTTGAAAAATATGCGCATTTAAAATTACAAATCGACGTGTCCGAGCGTTTTTCCCAACACGCCCTCATTTATTCGTTATCGAATTTATTCCATTTGGCTGTTACACTCTGTATATAGTGGGAGTGAATTCTACTTGCTCAGCAGGATTAAAATGGAATCTCGATAGAAAGCGTGTATTATAATTGTTGCTGTTTTGCAAGACCTTGATAACTACTGTTTTACTTATATCATTAAAGCCTTTCATGTGCAACACATGAAATGATTTTCGAGTACATAAGAAAATATCATAATCAGCAAATATGACCAGATTTTAAGGGTCATGGGTAGAATCAGGTAGGTTCTAAATAAATTTAAGAAAGAGCAGTGGACTCAGTATGAATCTATGCGGAACACACAGATTTTATATTAACCTCAGATGAGCACACTTTATTGATATTCTCAGTGAAAACATGTAAAAAATATTTATTAACAAATGAGAACTATTTATTATCATCTTATGGATATTATTTAGCTTGTTATATGAACAGTGGTTGAATGTCAAACAAAATACGAAAAATACTATACACATTCAGCGTTCTTGGGGCTTAATTCTTAATACAACTGGAACACTTGAACATGGCAATATGGCCAATTCTGTTAAAACTGCGGTCACTAAATCTGACGGTGTTACATCATACAAGAGATTGAAAAGTGTTACATTACTTCCTTCTTCCTTTCGCATAGGATTGGTTTCAATGATATTTTCCAAAAGTAAATCAGAATTTCCTGCAACAAATAATTATATGTAGCAATTCATTTCAGTTTAAGTGATTATATAGCTCTCTTTTTTTATACTTCTGTCATGTTTCGTTATCATCATTGACATAGAAATATAGACTGAGCAATACCCTCCCAACCCAATAAAAGTTCACAAACCTTTTCCTACCCATTTGACAAGCCTACCTTGAAGAATTTTAAAGTAGGTCTTTTCTTTCGAAGGTTAGTGTTAACAAGTTCTGGTCAGATGGACAGAACTGAATTTGGCCTTAAATTATTTACCAGCAAGTAAATGTTAGACCATTATCGACACCATATACGGAAGATAAAGACATTGGGGATAAATGATAACTCTTGTTGCAAAATAAGCTTGCACAAAAAAAATCTTCTCTCAAAAGACAGATATATGTCAATTTAGACACAAATTCCTGCGAATTTCTGGACTGAAAAATTCTGTAAATATATATGTAAGAACATGGAAGGTGATTCTGATGAAACATTTTTGTTAGAAAGCTGGTTACTTTCACTTTTATTTTGGATCGAGGAGCAAGGACAAACATAATTGAGTATCACTGTTGCCTAGGCCCTGAACTATGATTTGCAATTTTATTGTTTCATCCAAAGAGATAAAGTCACTCTCTTTCTACTGTCAGAAATTATTCTTGTGGGAAGAAATACATTCTTTTTTCAAGGGCCATTATAGGATTTTCCAGTTCCTGAAACTGTCCTTAAATTGTCTGTGCCGTTTTTGAGAACTTTAGCGAAGATGCCAGCGCCCTAACGTTTAAATTTGGGACTTGTCTAAGCTAGTAGTTTTATCAAAACAAACCGTAGAAATGTGGTGGAGAACGAATATTTATTGAGCAGAGCTATGATATTTGAAGAAATTATAATAACTTTGCGTCAGATTTCATGAGTAGGAACTTTTCGTTCAGATCACGATATAGAATTGTGCTTTAGATCGTTCCTAGAGGATCATTTCGATGTTATTTTAGTATCTGTTGCTTGGTGGATCCAAATGAACCAATATCTAAGATTACTTAAATAAATGGAATAATTGGCGCCTCAATAAGTAATTCAAGGACTCTTTTAATGTGAAGAGGTGCTCAATGCAGGCCATATTGAGTATGTAGTAAATCTCTAAACAGTCCCAATAATATGACATATGCTCTTTTTGTTCACAAACGAATGAAAAAATAAAATATAGTCATCTTTTCTGCTTGAGATGGTTTTGCACCGTTCTCAAAAAAAAAGAAACAGATAGATAAATAATTTTATTTTTATTATACAGCAGCTCAAGATACAAGCAAAATGAAAAATGTAACAGCCAGTTCAACCAAGCTACATAAATACAAATAAAAAATTTTAATGTATTTATATGCGTAAATTTAGCTCTTATCCACTATAATAGTATATCTGTTTGTTGCCAGTTTTTCAATCAAATCACTCTCTTTGAATGTGCTTTTGTGTATGTGAAGTAGCTGCACAAATGCTCGGTAAGTTCTTTGGTGGAACAGCATTCTTCATCAAAATTCTCTTGTTTTCATTCACACCTAAAAACATATGGATGTAAAGTTGTTTTGTAATGAATAATTCATTGTAATTTACCTTTATGAAAATAATCATCTTCAGAGAAATTTAGTGAACATATTAATGTATTTCGTGACCTGTTTTACAATCTTCAATTACAAAATCCAGGCCTTTCAGCGAACGAGTTCCCTCCCAATTGCTGTTTTCAAATCAACTCAACTTTCAAATGGATTTGGAGAAAATGAAAACTTAAGGCAGTAGATGATCCATTATTCTTTGATCATGAATTACATTGAGTTGAGGCACACCAATGGTCATTTCGGGAAAATTCCATTTCGAATCTTCAGAGAAATTTAGTGAACATATTAATGTATTTCGTGACCTCTTTTACAATCTTCAATTACAAAATCCAGGCCTTTCAGCGAACGAGTTCCCTCCCAATTGCTGTTTTCAAATCAACTCAACTTTCAAATGGATTTGGAGAAAATGAAAACTTAAGGCAGTAGATGATCCATTATTCTTTGATCATGAATTACATTGAGTTGAGGCACACCAATGGTCATTTCGGGAAAATTCCATTTCGAATTAATACAATAAAAAATTTTAATTGGAAAGAAACGAATCAATTCATGAATATTATACACAATTTCAGTATACAAAGATTTCAACTGGAAAAACAACGGACACGTTGGAAAACTACTAGCTTGGACGGATTCGAATTCATATCGCAAGAGGGCGTCTCATCTCAGTGAATGCAAATGGATGGTTGGGGTAATACTATTTAAGCATAAAAAGATCCTTTCTCATTCTAGTCAGATATCTAGGAAAAAAATTGACTTAGAGAAATCTGAAAACTTCAAACAATAAAATTCCCTTTTTTCAAATTGCAGTTCAATAATTTGTCAGCCTGCAAAAAACACCGAAAAATTTTGAATTATATTATTCCCTTTTAAAGTTGATGAGAACATTAAATTATATGAGGAAAGGGCAAATTGTACTCACCAAGCTCATTACACATCATGCCATCAGTCTGGACTTTCTCAGTGAACTTGTACGTTTCACAACAAACAAGGACTGGTTTACTATAAACTTTTGCCATCATAGCAATCTGAGCAGTACCTGCTTTTGACATAAGGTAACCATTTGTCAATAATGCATCAGCCTCCAATAATACTTTGGTCACTGAAGGCATTACATGACTTAATGCATGGATCATTACATATGTATGTCTTATACCAACAGCTGCAATTCTTTTCAGCATTTCCTCCCCTTCAAATGATGGTCTACTGTCAACTATTACAACACGAAAATTTTTCTTCTGCTCTTTGAAGGTGTCTACTAATATATTGAAAATTGCATGTGACCTAAAAAAAAAAATTATGATGAAGTTTCCCACATAGTTGTCTTGAACTCAATTTATTTAGGTGACATAAAGATCAATCAATATTTGAGACATTAAAAATGTTTTGGGAAATAAGAATCTGCCTAAAACAAGAGGTTAGATTGAAGAGATCTTTCAAAACAAAGATGAAAAATATTTTTTTGGGAAATTTTCTATAATATAAAACTGTCAGGAATAGTTTCAAGAAAATAATCCTTGAAATTGAAACCAGTTTTGATTGAAAAATAATGTCCATAAAAATCAATCACTAACATAAAAATACTCACCAACCATACACCAATATTTCGTCATAATCTGAAATTTTTTCTTTAACTTTTAGACTAATTGCCATGCCTGCAGTAATTATCTGTTCTTGAATATATGTATCTATGTATTCTGATATTAGTTCTTTCAATTCATCATCAGAATGATTATTATCCAATTGTGTTAGAAACACTTTGAAAGTCTTTAAAGAATTCAACATGGAGAAGGACACATGCTTTCGTTTTTGTAAAAAGTCTACACAATTATCAAGAACAGTTTCTAAATATCTACAAAATTCCTCCCCTGAAGGAACTTTCAAATCGTGGACCAAATTATCAATAGCTGATAGGAACTGAACAGTTTTTTCATTCGAACCAAGCAAGCCACCAGTAGAATACAGTATACCAAATGTTATAAATGCTGGATGAACATTAGGATCAACAATAGGATATACTTCTTCAATTGGTTGAAAGCTACAAGATGCAAGTAGATGGCTGAAAAAATTAACATTTTTACATTCATCAATTACAGAATTGGCTGTTTCATTAGATGGTTGACTTTTAGTTGGTTTCTCATCTTTTAAAATTGTTTTATCTGCCTCAATATCGCTGGTTTTGGTAGTACTGTTGAGTTTCTCTACCTCTACTTTACTTTTAGCCATTCGTTGTGCTTCTTGAATTTCTCTTCTTTTTGCTTTCAGTTCAGCCTTAGATAAACCTTGGTTTGAATCAGTTTTATTGGCCAAATTGCCCTGTTCTGCTCTTTTCTTTTCCCACTCCAACTTCCTTTTCTGTTTTTCACTCAAACTGTCATTTTTTTGTGAGCAGTTCAACTTAACTTTTTGAACTTCCTCAGTAATCTCTTCAACTTGTGGTTTTACAGACACTTTCTTATCCTGCATTTTATTTTTTTCGTGAATCTTCAACTCGGCCTTATTGTCATCAGTCTGTTTAGCTTGCACTTTTAAGGCCCTACGTTCTTTTTTAGTCAGACCATCTGCATCTACTTTTTCTTCTGAAATTTAATAAACACGAATGACTGAAATCCGATAGATAATAAGACAATCACTTTACAAATAATCGAAAAATAGATTTTTATAGGAGGATTAGAAATTCAGAAATATTCTAAACAAAATTTTAAATATTGCGTTTTTCAAGCACACCGTTATAATCAGAAGGTTGTCAGTCAAATTCACTCCAGATATTACCTTTATTCTGTTTTCTTTTATCCATGTGAACGAATTGAACGATATTAGAATTTTCAATATGAATGAAAAAAATTTAAAAATTTGATGAATTCCGAATTCGGTTTATTAAAAATAACAGGTGAATAATAATCCTGCACAGAACATCAAAATATAATAATAATAATAATCTTGTCTATGATTTACATTACAATAAACTTCACTTATTCTCTTGTTCACTTCCACTTCTATGAAGATGTCAGACATAGAATACAAAGCGTGCGTTTTTATTTTCATCGATTAACCTCTATCTTTCTCTTCTTTGGTGAAGAACAAAAGAAGAGAGAGAGGCAGATACACCGATTAATCAGTTCGATGAAAATAAAAACGTACCCAAATATATATGTCAGCCAAAAAAAGAAAGAAATGAACTAATTTTGTACCACTATGCCTCTTTAGAGATAAGTACAAAAAAAAATTTAATTCAAGGTATTGATCACCTTGATATCGCAACTACTGCTAAGCGATACGCCCTCTGGCGATAGAAATTCGAACACTTCCAAGCTAGTAGTTTTTCGACGTGCCTGCTATCCTAACGTGATTTGCTTACTTTTGGAGTTCATTTTCGAGCATTTGTGTTGTTCTCCGAGTTGAAATTTAGGTATACCGAAAGTGTTTGGAATATTCATCAATCGATTCCTTTCTTTCCGATTAAAATTTTCGATTATATTAATTCGAAATGGCATCCTCCCGAAATGACTATTGTTGTGTACCTCAACTGAATGTTATTCATGGTCAAAGAAGAAAGGATCATCTAGTGCTTCCAGTTTCCATTTTTTCCAAAGCCAAATGAAAGTAAAGTTTATTTGGAAACAGCATTTGGCAGGGAACTCAATGAGAAGAAAGGCCTAGCTTTAGAAATTGAAGATTGGAAAACAGGTCACGAAATACATGAAAGTATGTTCACTGCATTTCTCTGAAGATGTTTATTTTCATAAAGGTAAATTACCTACAATGTATTTATTTTGAAACAACTTCATGTCATGATGTTTTCAGGTGTACATGAAAAGAAGGGAATTTTGAAGAAAAATGCTGCAGAGAAACTACCGAGCACTTCTGCAGCTTCCTAATTCACAAACTACACAAAATCATATTCTAAAAGAGTGATCTGGTTGAAAACCTGACAAAAACTAGATATACTGTTAGAGTTGATAATAGCTGAAGTTATTCATAAAAATACATTAATACTTTTCATTTCTTTATAAAGGAAGGTTGAACCATCTGTGACATTTTTCATTTTGTATGTGTATCTTGAGCTGTTGTAATATGAAAATGAAATCAATTATATGTCTATCTGTTTCCTTTTCTTCAGGTATACGATGCAAAAGAACTAAAGCAGAAAATCTGTTTTCATTTTATTGATTCACTTGTTTGTTAACAAAGAACAAGTCATATCATTTGGACTGATTCAAGATTTACCACATAATATGGCCTGCATTCAGCACTTCTTCACATAAATAAGAGTCCTTAAATTACTTACTGAGGTGCCTATTTTTCCAGAAATTCAAGTAAACTTAGGTATTGGTTCATTTTGATCCATCAAGCAACATACACTAAAATAACACTTAAATTATCCTCCAGGAACGATTTAAAGTACGATTTTATATCGTGATCCATACGAAAAGTTCCTACTCAAGAAATCTTACACACAATTATAATAATTTCTTTAAATATTCAAGCTCTGCTTAGTAAATATTTGTTCTCCACCAAATTTCTAAGGTTTGTTTACATAAAACTACTAGCTTGGACAGGTTCCAAATTTATCCGTCAGGGCGCTGGCATCTTCGCAGAAGTTCCCAATACCTATTATTGTTATATATATGTATGGTTTGAGATTCATTCTATTGAAATTTAAATTTTTAAAGATGTTTTTTGAATTTTGGATATTGGACTATTTTAGTAGCTTGTGACCCTTTAACGTTGGTGAGAATGTGTGTCCACAGAAGTGGATCATCATATATCGGACTGATTCCAGTTCCGATTCTGAATTGGATATCCGAATGAATACTCAGTATTTGATGTTTTGTGACTCAAGGTATCGATTCCAAAGATCCAAATCCTTACTACGGATATTTAACGAAGTGTATAAAATAAATTCTGACTTCCCTGAAATAAATTTGTGATAAGAATGGCATCAATATTACGTTCTTCTAAATTTGCCAGATATGTTGTAGGATTCGCACGTAACGTTGTTGTGAACACTCCGAGAGAATTTGATGGCAATTTAGTCAATTCATCACAATGTTTATGTGGAGCTATTTCTACGTAAGTCACGTTTTAGGATCTGTGGAGACCGGCGGTACATTACGCAATTTTTCATAATTTCTCTCTTTTCAGTCCATTTTCATCTCAAGCATCTTTACATAATGAACAAAATTTGGAAAGGAGTCTAAAAAGAATAGACCAAGATGTTAGGAAATCCGGACGAATATCAAAGCGTGATATTGAAGATGTTTTGGAAGAAATCCGATCCAGTCGTTCGGCAACCACATCACAGTCTTTGCTTGTTATTAGATGTTGCGGTAACTTAGTCCCAGAAGAATTGCCAGAAGTCAGAACAAAACTAGTCAAAGAAATTTGGAACACTCTGAACAAGTTGAATATACCCATGGATGTATCTCACTACAATGCGTTACTGAGGGTATATTTAGAAAATGAATACGACTTTTCTCCTGTAGAATTTCTAGCAGAAATGAAGGAAAAGAATGTTGAACCTAATCGGGTAACATACCAACGCCTTATATTGAGGTATTGTCAGAAAGGGGATATTGAAGGAGCTACAAATGTTTTGGAACATATGAAACAACAGCAACTACCTGTGAATGAAAGTGTTTTCAATGCACTCATCCTTGGACATTCCAATTTAAAGTAAGTAGGGATCAGGAAACATTTGCATAGAGTTAAGAAAAATAATATTCATCAGCTTAGTTTCCAGATATTCCTGGGGCATACCTGAAATATTCTATTCCAGATATCGCAATATTGCTGGAATGCTAGGTTTTGAATTTTGCAGAAATTCCTTGGATGTTAATTGGAATTATCTAATATTAACACAAGGACTAATGTCGGTTGATACCTTAGTCAATACTCCACCTTGATGTGAGCTAATCAACCAAACCCTCTACACTGAAGAAGCACTATCCAAAGAATTTGGTTACTACAGTTCAACTGTTATTACTGATCATCCATCAGACCAACTCACCTTGAAAATGCAGAGAGTATCCTAGATGCTTGATGAATTATAAAACACCATCTTAGGAGCATATACTGTAGGCAATCATCCAACAAGTATCAAGTTTCTAGAATCCTGCTTTCTCAAGGTAGGAGGCTTTGGTTGATTGGATGAATAGCTCAGATCAAGTTAGAGAAATTGTTGATATATTGACAGATATTCGTCTTTGTGTTCATTTTAGTTTATCATTACTCAAGCTCTTTCTTCTCAGTGAACCATTCCATTGATTCATTTGAATATTTGCAATATTCAGAGCATATTTCTGGTATATTCATATCTGAAATATTCTAAAAATATACCAGATTAGATTTTATGAGGTATTTCCATAACATCCTATATAAAATATTCCTCAATTATTAAATGAAGTATTCAGTAGGAACATATTCATTTATGGATTGAAATTTTTTCTAAGGGACATAATCATTCAGAAATACATGAGGTTAATTAGTTGGTGATTGTTCACATCAGAGTAATAAGTGTATATTTTTTCTACCACAGAAGTTGCAAAAAACTGACACGTTCAAAACAATGCTGGATATACTTTAAGTCTCTGGTAAAACTTTCAGCCTGACTATCAACGATTCTTGTACTTAGCAGTGTGATTTTTCCACATCGTTCCAAATGGTGCTTACATAACAGTAAAGGCTAAAACGAAATCAGTAAAATCCCTTGTATTATATACATCTTATATCGAAATCCCATCATGGTTGTAACTTCAAGTGAGATTATATTTGTTAAAACAACATGATTTCTCCAACTTGTAATTGATTAAGTGGGTAAAAAAACCTTGTACATATTCATTCACAAGCACAATTAGTAATATGAATAAAAACAAAGTAAATGCTAATACTGTACAGGGTGATTCATTAAGGGTGGCCACCAGCCGTATCTCGGAATCCGTTTATCCTATGACTTCTGGAAAAAAAATCTAATGGCAAACTCGGCCCCTAGAAAATGATTAAAAATATTTTCAAGTTCGTAGTTCCCCACTAGAGGGCGCAATTTATCACTTGTGAAATATAATCTCATTTTTTACGAAATATTCTCCAGCTAACAGTGGTAAAGATTAATAAAATAAGAATCTACGCTTTCTATTCAACAACTTTTGTTTCAGTAATTTTTCTATATTTTCTATTTTTTAGTGATGGGATGGATAAACTTTTCTTCACGAAAAAAACATTCTTACTCCTGTATGGGTGAACCGATTTTCACGTAATTAGATTTCATTCGAAGGCCATCGAAAGCAGCTCACAGAAACATATGACAACAATATACCGGGTGATCCAATTGAAAACTACAGACTGTTTTATGTCACTTCGCCCTATTTGTGCGTTTTACTGGAAAATTTCAAATGCAATGCTATGATTCTAACCGAGTGAGAATAAGCCAAGCATTATCACCTACTGAATTTTTAAAATCGCAGACAGATATCATTGGTCGTTTCGGAGTTATTGACATTTTTGTAAATTTTGATCAATGTTGATCCTTTCTGTGAGCTTGAATAAACAAGGAAGTGACTTTATGCGTCATGACAACGCAGCAAAATACTCAACACACATGAAATAACAATGATGCGATAAAATAAAACAAAAATTAGCAACAACGAAAATATTTGAACAGAAAAACAACACTTACACCTAATCAATTCAAATATTTAAAATGTCTACCATTATTTTCTACACATAAATTTAGTCTTTCTTTCGACGAGTTGACACTGGCCACAATTTCAGTATGAGAAGAAGCTGCCTGTCGAAATCTATTTTGAATATCCTCAATTGTAGTGGGGAGTGTTCGGAAAACTAAGTATTTATTCTCCCCCAAAAATAAAAATCTAATACTGTGAGGTCGGGTGATCTTTCTGGCCATGGAAAAATACTCCCTCGTCCAATATACCTCTTTGAGAAGACGTTATATGAATATTCTCTAACATTAGCAGCATAATGCGGCGGGCAACCATCTTGTTGATACCACATATCTAACCTGCTTTGAATAGCAATATTTTCTAAAAGAATTGGAAGATCTTCCGTTAAAATTTCAAGCACCTTTGTCTTGTTAATAAGCCAAAACTTTTATGATATTATCCTCTTTATGGCTTCTAAGTTTTCTATTTTTTCTTCCAAGATATTGAACCTTACCAGTTTCTCGCACTCTTCGTGTCAATCTTTTGAATACCCTTTTGGAATGACGACGTCTTTCAGGATATCGTATCGGGTATCCCCTTTCAGCTACTGCATTTTCTAAACATTCGAAATGAACATTAAGCATATCATATGCTTCTTCGTTTGAATAATGTGGTTTGCAATCGTCCTAAAAAACTTTTACAGCTATAGATACCGAAAATGAACAGTATCGCCAAAGCTTACTGGTTCTAAATCAGCTTGTTTCGTTGTTTTGATGACTTTTTTCCTTCCATCTAATTGTTTAGAGATGAAATAACTCAAGTCCTCCAGAATTTCTCAGGGTTGCTCAACACTTATAAAAATTTACAAAAATGTCAATAACTCCGAAACGACCAATGATATCTGTCTGCGATTTTAAAAAGTCAGTAGGTGATAATGCTTGGCTTATTCTCACTCGGTTAGAATCATAGCATTGCATTTGAAATTTTCCAGTAAAACGCACAAGGAGGGTGAAGTGACATAAAACAGTCTGTAGTTTTCAATTGGATCACCCGGTATATTGTTGTCATATGTTTCTGTGAGCTGCTTTCGATGGCCTTCGAATGAAATCTAATTACGTGAAAATCGGTTCACGCATACAGGAGTAAGAATGTTTTTTTCGTGAAGAAAAGTTTATCCATCCCATCACTAAAAAATAGGAAATATAGAAAAATTACTGAAACAAAAGTTGTTGAATAGAAAGAGTAGATTCTTATTTTATTATTCTTTACCACTGTTAGCTGGAGAATATTTCGTAAAAAATGAGATTATATTTTACAAGTGATAGATTGCGCCCTCTAGTGGGGAACTACGAACTTGAAAATATTTTTAATCATTTTCTAGGGGCCGAGTTTGTCATTAGATTTTTTTTCCGAAAGTCATAGGATAAGCGGTTTCCGAGATACGGCCGGTGGCCAACCTTAATGAATCACCCTGTACATTTGAGGATCGACTTCAAGGATTTACTCTATCATAAAGCATCAACTCTGTTCCCATAGTGGTGGCATTACTTCAAAGTCTTGCTTCTTAGTATTTACTTTACTTATCTGGGAACTATAATTTCGGAAGAGGGTACCACAAAACAAAACATCCATAACAGATCACAACAGGGTTAAAGAGCCACACGCATATTGAATTCACTGCTTTGGTCGAATGAGATCAGATTGGAAACAAAAATGACTATCCACAATGCTATCGTAGAACCGATTTTAAAATATGGAAGTGAGTGTTGGCAGTACTCAAATTCTGACAAAAAAAAGGTTGAAGTAGTCGAGATGGATTATCTGAGAAGAGCGTGCGGGATATCAAGGTTGGAACATGTGCCAAATGAGATGATAAGAAGGGGAACAGGGAGAGTATTCACAAGCGCAGACAGAATATAGTCGAGATAGTCGTTGTGGTATGGCCACTTTAAAAGAATGAGCCCGATCAGATGGCGAAGGGTGGCGGAGGAATGCAAACCAAAGAACTGAACAGAATCCGTAGTTCTGTAAAAAGGTCATCAGACCAAAAAATGCCTCACTAAGAAGAGAACCGAACAGAACACATAATATTAGCCTTTGTGATAATGCTACAAGATCACATGGAATTACTGGAAAAAATGGCACCTGCCATCAAGTCTGCAAAAGACAAAGTCCCCAAACTTAACCAAAACTTATAACACGTGTACAAAACAACACTTGCATACTAACAAGTATCAAGTTTGATGAATTAGTTTGCTCCTGTCAAACTTGTGAGTGTTCTGCCACAATTATCTCTGAACAGCATGGTTCTGTAAAGTCTGGATCCATTGCTACCAACTTGTTATTATTTTTTAATAGTGTTACATCTACCATGGAGGGTGGTGATAGTGTGATTGCATTTACATAGACTTTATAAAGTTAATCATAACATATTGTTGAGTAAGCTCAAGCTCATGAGTATCTGAGGTAGTGTTCACAATAGGATAGATAGTTTTTTGCGTTACTGCCGATACTCTGTTCGGTTCAATCGTTCCTTTTCTATGTTTTTCTATGCCCCTTCCAGAGCACCACAAGGCAGTCACTTGGGATCTAAACTTTTCCTTCTCTTTACTAATGATATCGCTCCTGTTTTCTCAGATTGTCTGTTTTTGTTTTTTGCTGACGATGTGAAGATTTTAAGGTTCATCTATACAGTAGATGATGCCCTTGCTTTGCAACAAACCATCAACTTATTTTTCATTTGGTGTGAACTTAATTGATTTTTTTTTTTTTAACATATTTATTAGCAATCAAAACATACATTCTATAAGCTAATTAGTTGACAAAGAGCTTACAGTGCCCTATATAACATGGTGAGTACTCTTCCAGTGAAGAGCCTCTTTTATTTCATTTCAGGTCGTTTGGCCAGATTCTCTTCAGTCTTCTATTATTTTGTTGTTCCAGAAGTGGTTGCATGAGCGGGTTCGTGTGGGATTCTAGCTTGGCAAAGTGTTTTTTACATTGTTCCTTCACTACATCTTTCACAAAGGGTATTTTGAGGTCCTCGTGTAGAGTTACGTTAGTGACATACCATGGCGCGTTGGTTATGGCACGGAGAATTTTAGATTGAGCTCGCTGGATTATGTTTATACTCGACTTGCTGGCGCATCCCCATAATTCTATTCCATACGTCCATATGGGTTTAATCACTGTCTTATAAATAAGAATCTTATTGTCAAGTGACAACTTCGATTTTCTTCTTATGAGCCAATTTATTCCTTGGAATTTCAGGTCAATTTGCTTCCTTTTTTTGGTTAGATGTTGTTTCCATTTTAGTCTCTCATCCAGATGTAGGCCCAAGTAGCGTGCAGATGGCATTTGTTGTACTACTTTGTTATTAATTTGTACTGCAGGACATTTGCCTTTCCTCAGTGTGAATGTTACCTGCGTAGATTTTGATTCATTTACCTTTATTTTCCACTTATGAAACCACTTCTGTAAGATGTTCAGGTGATTTTGTAGGATAGATGATGCGACTACAGGATCTTCATCGCTAGCCATAATAACTGTGTCGTCCGCAAAAGTGCCTGTTACCGTTTCCGCAGTTGTTGGTAAATCTGCAGTGTATAGGAGGTAGAGTAGGGGACCTAATACACTTCCTTGGGGGACGCCTGCTCTGATTGTTTCAAGGTTAGAGTATTCACCGTTGACCTTGGTTTTAAAGGTGCGGTTGCTAAGGTAAGATTTAAATAATCTGTGGAATAGTGGGAGCTTTTCTTTGATTTTATGGAGTAGGCCTTCATACCATACCCTGTCAAATGCTTGGCTTATGTCCAAAAATACAGTTGTGCAGTATTTTTTCTCTTCTAAGGACTTGTTTATCTCGTGAACAGTTCTATGGCATTGTTGTATTGTCGAGTGGTGTTGACGGAATCCAAACTGGTGATCTGGTATTTCATCTATTATTCCTCTTATTCTACAGAGTATTAGCTTCTCTAAAATTTTTGAAGGAATTGACAGGAGACTTATAGGCCTATAGGATGATACGTCGTGGGGGTTTTTACCTGGTTTCAATATCATTATGATTTCTGCTCATTTGAATTGCTTTGGCCAGTAGTGATGTTTCAAGATGGCATTTAATATATATAGCAGCATTTTAAGTCCCTTTTCCGGAAGTTCCTTCATCATTTTTGCCGATATTTGGTCAAAGCCTGGAGATTTTTTGTTTTTTAATCGCCGTATTTCTCTCTTCAGATCTTTGTATTTGAAAGGTTGTATTGTCTCCGTTTCTAGAGTGTTATTGGTCTGTTCTTGGATGTTTTGATTTGTTGTGATATCATGAGGGACAAATGTGTTGGCAAGATGTTGGGCGAAAAGGTCTGCTTTTTCCTTGTTACTTCTTGCCCAAGGTCCAACTGTAGGAGTTTGTTTCCTGATTGGAGGATCTCTCGTGGTTTGCTTTGATTTTGATTTTATAACTTAATTGATGATTGTTAAATATTGACAAATGTCATCTTATATCCTTTCATTGCAGCCGTGCACTGCATTATGATTATTATTTTGGTGACTGTTGTTTACATAGGGTGAGTCAGGCTAGAGAGCTTGGTGTGTTGTTGAATTCCAAATTAACCTTTGGCAATCATATGTTTGATGCGAGGAAGAGATACATATATGCGCCTTCAAGCTTGGTATTCCATCTAGGAGCATTGACTATGTTGCTTTGAGGTCTTTTTTTCGCTTGCCCTCTTTGAAATCTAGAAGATCACACTCGGATCTTTCGTTTGTTTACAAGCTTTTAAATGGCATAATTGATTGCCCCGATTTGTTATTCAAATTCAATCCTAATGTGATCGGGTGACACCTTGTAGTAATGACCGTAAACATTTTTATTTACATCGTGTTACACTTTTCACAAATTTGTCCCCCTGTCTTGGATTCATTTGGAGTATCAATGAATTGATTTCGGGGGAATGTACTCTATAGAGTTAGTTAATAGTTGTTTCCACAGATTTGGACGGATTCCTGATTTTCTTTATTTGTTGATCATTTGATATTGTTATATTTTTGTTTTTTATTGTACTGAGTAATGCTCATTAAATAAATAAATAAATAAAAAAACATTAATAACATGAGGAGCAAAATAAAGATAATTATGGATGTGAAAAGAACAGAAAATTAAATGGGTGGCAACAAAATTTTATAACCCATAAATCGGAAATGAGAATCCAATAATTTTTAAGAGTGCCTGATAGCTATACACTACTCGTTTTATGTAAATGAATAGCAAATAAATATAGAATTGAAACACTGAAAATTGATTACCGTTGCGGATTCAGCTTATATGGCTTGTCCATATTAAAAGATGACATAGCGGTTATCAGTTTTTAGTTAAAACTTCTTTATAATCCATCGTGAAGTATAGATTTACAAGTCAAAGGGGTTTTTGACAGTATAGAAAACTCCAACCGAAATGAGCTCCGTATTTAATTTTATTTTACAACATTTTTTACATGTTTTGGTCCTCAAGGGCCATCTTCAGAATAAAGGCATGTAACATCTGTTTAAAGATGTTGGATTAGTTTTCGCGATAGAAGTAAACGATAATAAATAAAATACTTACCAAAGTTGCAAAATACTTTTTGTGACAACCAATGAAGTCGTCAGATTCTCGTGACAAAAATATATTAAGTAGACTAGCAAACAAAATGTAAACAGAAACAGAAGACGTTTGTTGTCCCTCAGTTCTGGAAAATTCTTTTTTACGAATCCTTCAACCCAAATGATGTTCAACTTCATTCAATTAGAGGTGGTGTGTTTGAAGAATTAATGATATTAAATGAGAATAAATTAATTAAAAATGTGAATAATCTGGTATGAACGAAAATCACTATAAAACGGTCCAAGAAATAAAGGATCGATAAAAAACAATTAAGTATCTAACAATTTTTTGGTTCGAGATCAATAAAATTATTTCACCAGATGGAGGCACAAGTGAAAGGAAGAACAAAGTCACAAGAGGATAAAACAGTAAAGAAAGAAACAATGAGACAGAAACAACATAACCTAACAAAATCACAATGACAAACTAGGAAAAACAGCAACCAAAATTCATTCCAGGTATAAGGAGCACAATTTAAACAAATATAGAACTACACTTGTGTTAGAAACCTTTAGAACCTGTTACGAGGGATCAAAGCTCAACTTGAAGATTTCCAGTTCTTCAAGGACTTCCTTTCTATACCCAAAGCCACAACTGTTGGGCAGTTCGACATTCATAGGGTGGTCTTTGTCTCTGAGATGTTTCCCAAAAGCGGAACCGTTATTTGATGGGATCCTTTTACTTGCTAGATGTTCCAAGACACGCGTCGACAAGCTTCCAAAATTCCACTTCTCTCCAGCCATGGCAAAGAACCCTTGTTCTTCACAAGTAGGGAACTTGGAGATTTTTCAGAGTTGATAGGTACTCTATATGGTGTGTGGTTAGTGAAAACGTCCTTTATTATATAGGAGATGTTACCAACAAAAGGAACAGTGATGAACTTTACAGGTACCTCATTTACATTTGGGACAATCTCAGCCTGGGACTCAAAGACTTTATAATTAAATTTATTTAAAAGCCTATTAACGAAGGATCCTGGGTTACCATTTTTCTTAGCGAGGTACCTGATAACATTCAATTCCTTCTCGAGATTGAACTCCTGGAAAGTGTATCCATTAAAAAACTGAAGGAGGCCATCTTATGAGTGGAACAATGTCAATAGAGTGGTCAGTTCGTCAAACTCGAATTTTCTATCTCTTCTGTGAATAGATAAGTTCAAAAATCAAGTCGACTCTCAGATGTGAAATTTGTCCTCAAATGTTGGTTATTTAACCAGTCACTGAAATCACCCAGCTCCATCTCCATACCCGACCAGCACAAGAAGACGTCATCTACATGTCTCTTGAAGAACAAGGTTAAAGCTTTAATGAAAATATAATTAATGATTTATCAAATAAAAAAGTATAGACTTTGAGAATAATTTATAATAAAACATATGGACAAGAAAATAAAATAGAATATTGCACTAATAGGATTATAACTTTCTCTTCTATTAAGCCTTCATCATGTCATTCATTCTTGTTGGTAAATTTCAGCCAGTTTTGGGTTGCATGTTGTCCCCAAATAAGTCACAGTACCAAATGTCCTCTTCATTATTTTAATAACATGTATTGTTAGCAGGACATATTTGACATATTGCATTTGTTATAGAATTACTGCATCTTCGTATTGAAATCCCCAGAAATTGATACCATTGTACGCTTCATGACGGTTCTATAGATTAGTATCTTGTGTTCAAGTGACAATTCAGATTTAAATAAGCCAATTTAGTTTTTGGGTTTTCAGACCTATTTGTTTCCTCTTCTTGACTACATGTTCCTTTCAAGTATATTCACTATCTAAATCGATCCTCAAGTGTTACGGCAGGTATAATTAATAAATGAAATTCGTCAGGAAATAGGGGCCAAATGAAAGCTATCAGGGTTTCACAACAACAAATTAATCACCAACAGAAGTCCAAAAAACCACTCTACATTGATGTACAGCAGAAGAGCACCACTTGCATTCAAGGATGGTCTCACCATTCTCCCTTCGTCCATTCATTTTCGGCGCATATTCTAGGGCAATAGCGTGCTATCGTTTTGTCCAAATGTCTGTAATTTTCTATGATTGAGCCGAAAATGGTCTCAAACGACTAGATTGGACTCACTAATGACGAATCCGGTGTCAAAATCGATTCTGTCCGGCCGGCCGACGACACGATAACTGTCGAACGGAGTGAGCTAGCGACTTGAAACTTTCAGGGTAGGTCGCTCATTGGAATGCCGCGGTTAAGTTCGTTAATGGGCCAAATCGGTCGAACAGTTTCGGAGTTATAGCCACTTGAAATTTTGAAGTTTTTTTATTTTTTAATTCAGAAACTACTTGAGCGATTGGATTTAAACTTGGCAATTAGGTGGAGTATAACGATGCGCAACTTTGAGCAAAATTTTGTCATGATCATACTGTCAGTAAATGTGAAAAAAAAATGTTTCAAAATTTTTTCGGAAACCTTTCATCATTTCAAAAAAATATTCCACTCGGTATTCGAGCTTCATATTTCACAGCAGTGTACCAAATTTCAGTTCGATACGATCATAAGTTTTGGAGATATTGGGAAAAAATATGTCAAATTTCGAGGTTTTCTTCTCGATATCGTTGTTTTTTTCGGTATAACTCAAGAAATACTTATTCAATCCTTATAAAACTTCGCAGCTAGTTCGAAGATGCTGAAAGACAACTTCATGCAAAATTTCGTGATGATCGTGGTGTCATTAGAACAATTTTAAAAAAAAATTCTCTGATTTTCTTATCATATCATCCTCATTAAATTCTGTATGAACCTTCGAACTGTAAATATTCGATGAATTACTGGATTTCAATTCGATCTGATCTGTATTTTTGGAAATATTAGGAAAATAAAATTTTGAATGGGTATATCTGTGGAATAATTGGGTGGATTTTACCCATTCACGAATTCGGCCTTCGTAATTAAGATCCAAACCTTCTCTACAATTATCGAGTTTCTAAGTTGTATCTTTCGGAAGTTATTGTGTTTACGCAGTCGGTCGTTAGCTTTGGGGCTTAATTACGAAGGTCGAATTCGTGAATAGGTAAAAACCCCCAATGATTCCGTAGATATACCCATTCAAAATTTTATTTTTTCAATATTTCCAAAAATACAGATTAGATCGAATTGAAATCCAGTAATTTATCGAAAAAAAATCTAGGAAAGCAAATTCTTTGCCGAAACGGTCATCTACAATGAACATGCGCGCAGAAGCTACTGCCTTCACGGCAGTGCTTTTCTAGATTTTTCTTATATGTTCATTATCGATTATCTCTACCGGAACATAATTGAATATACATCAATACTCCGATATATGGGAGAATTTTGACAAATACATGTTCTTGCAAAATTTTTCCTCAACTAATTCTTGCTTCTAACATTGTAGTAATGTTTCTCGTTAACTGTGCATAAAGTGGTTTCCTCAAAAAAATATTATTTATTTTGTAACTTAATTTTGTTTGTACAGGATACAGTTGAGCTGTTGGTGTAAAGAAGTTCAATCCGTGAATAAACTTAATATCTTTGTTCTGTACTCTTTGAATTTTTTCTATTAAATATTTCGGAGTATTTCCCCAACTGGGAATTAAATATCTTAGTTGAGGTTCTATAAAGCTATTATACAGTAATGTTTTCGAAAAATGGTCTAATAAATAAGAACATCTTTTCACAGCTCCTATTATTGGAGATATCTTTTTTGACAGATTATCTACATGATATCTTCAACTCAACTTACTTTCTAGAGTCAAACCTAAGTATCTATATTCTATCACAGATTTGGTATTTTTGATGGTATTATTTATATAACAAATTATTTTGTTTTTTTTGATTGAACAGCCATCTGAAGTACAGTTCTAGATTACAGTTAAGATAAAATTCAAGAAGTTTAAAATCATGAGAGGAAAGCACCAGCACAGTATCGTCCGAAAACATAGTATTCAGATTTAAGTTTCACAAATTTCAAACTGTGAACATACATTTTAGTGGACCCAACACTGACCCCTGCGCCATACCCACTTTTATAATTTGTTCATCACTATCATGTCCATCCACTGATGTGTAGTGTTTTCTATTCGTTGAATAGGACTTTAAAAGCTGTTGGGACCCACCTAGAAACCCCTTTTTTTCCAGTTAATTCAGTAGGTAACCAATATCGACTGTATCAAATGCCTTCTGTGGATCAACAAAGACTGTAACAATATATTTATTCTCATCCAATGCATGAAAGATGTATTCTAACATATCCACTGCTATACCCAAGGTGCTGTTACATTTTTGAAATCCATACTGGTTTTTTTCAAATTTAAAATTCATCTGTATATATAATGTTATTCTCTTCTGAATTAGTTTTTCTATAACTTTAGAAAAAAAATTTCAAAAAGCACTGCCGTGAAGGCAGCAACTTTTGCGCGCATGTTCAATGTAGATGACCGCTTCAGCAACGAATTTGAACGTGCGCGCAAAAGCTGCTGCCTTCACGGCAGTGCTTTTTGAAATTTTTTTCTGATAAATTACTGGATTTCAATTCGATCATATCTGTATTTTTGGACATATTGTAAAAATAAAATTTTGAATGGGTATATCTACGGAATCATTGGGCGGATTTTACCCATTCACGAATTCGACCTTCGTAATTAAGCCCCAAACCTCCTCTGGCTGACCGTAAACACAATAACTTCCGGAAGAAACGACTTAGAAACTCGATATTTGTAGAGGAGGTTTGGGGCTTAATTACGAAGGTCGAATTCGTGAATGGGTAAAATCCACCCAATGATTCCGTAGATATACCCAATCAAAATTTTATTTTTCCAATATTTCCAAAAATACAGATCAGATCGAATTGAAATCCAGTACTTCATCGAAAATAACAGTTCGAAGTTTCATACAGAATTTAATGAGGATGATATGATGAGAAAATCAGAAATTTTTTTTTTTCAAATTGTTCTAATAACACGATTATCACGAAATTTTGCATAAAGTTGTCTTTCAGCATCTTAAAACTAGCTGTGATGTTTAATCAGGACTGAATCAGTATTTCTCGAGTAATGCCGAAAAAATCAACGATATCGAGAAGAAAACCTCGAAATTTGACATATTTTTTCCCGATATCTCCAAAACTTATGATCGTATCGAACTGAAATTTGGTACACTGCTGTGAAATTAGAAGGTCAAAGTGTGAGTATAATTTTTTTTTGGATATGATGAATGGTTTCCGAAAAAAATTTTTTTTGGAAAAAAATTTCGAAAAAAATCTTTTTTTAAAATTACTGACAATATGATCCTGACGAAATTTAGCTCAAAGTTGCGCGTCGTTGTACTCCACTCAACTGCCAAGTTTGAATCCAATCGCTCAAGTAGTTTCTGAAATAAAAAATAAATAACTTCAAAACTTCAAATGCCTATAACTCCGAAACTATTCGCCCGATTTTGCCCATTAACGAACGCAACCGCGGCATCTTGATGCGCAACCCATCCTGAAAGTTTCAAGTTGCTAGGTTGCTTCTGTCGACAGTTATCGTGTCTACGGCCGGACGGCCGGCCGGCCGGACAGAATCGATTTTGACACCGGATTCGTCATCAGTGAGTCCAAACCTAGTCGATTGAGACCATTTTCGGCTCAATCATCCAAAATTACAGACATTTGGACAAAACGATAGCACGCTGTTCCCCTAGAACATGCGCGCAAAAATGCTAGTTATAGAGATAGGTCTGTAGTTATTCATATCGTCTTTTCTTTCCCGTAAATAGGTATTATCTTAGCTGTTTTGAGTTCATCTGGAGATTCACCCTGTTCAAAAATATCATTTATGAGTCGTTCTACAGTGCTTCCTATAATTGGAAATAGTTTAATTATATCTCGTTTTGTAATATTATTTTTTCCTGGGCTGCAGCTATTTTTAAGTTTGTCGTTGTTTCCAAAACTTCATTGTAATCAGTGGGTGTTATGAACAAGGAATTTCGTGCTTCTTCCTCTGTGAATTCAATATTTTTATATACCTGAATTTTTTCAGCAAGCCTCATACCCACAGTAGAGAAATTTTGTTGAATTCTTGTGATATTCCGGTTTTGTCACCAGTAATTTCCCATTAGCACTATCTTATTAACATTTTTTTTTATTTATTTCCACAAATTTTGTTCAGCACTGACCATTGTTTTCTTATATCTCCAATTGTTCCCTTCAACCTCTTTTCTGTGTATTGTCTTTTTAAATTTCTCCGCATACTTTCTGTTTGGTTCATCAAGGACGTAAATGCCTGTTTTGTCATTTCATTAGGTACTTTTTTTCTTTGTGCATACATTTGCTCTCTCTTTTCCATCAATTGCAAATATTCCCTATTTATCCAATCATTACGAAATTTTATTTTAAGAGTATATTGCTTGGTGTTCGAAAATTACCTACAGGACTCTGTTGAAGTCTTTCCTTAACAGACTCCATCCACCTGTTCTCATCTAATTTATTCTTGAGTATCAGTGTTGTGTCTTTTTTTGGTCCGGCCATTTTGTCAATTTTCAAACTCATCATTTTATGGTCCGTTAAAAAAATGATAATATAGAGCAATTGTATATTTGATATCATTCCATAAAACATGATCTATTAAAGACATTAAAGTAGCAGTAGTTTCAGTAACCCTAGTAGCATATTCCTTGGATACGATATTGTGTATACTTAACCCATTACTTATTATGAGGTTTTTGTAATCATTCACATTTGTTTCATAGTCAAGTCAAGTAAGTCAACATTCATATCTCCAGGTGTAACAGAATTTTTTTTTGATTCCATTATTTTGTCAAGTTCCATAATAAACCTTACCGCTTTACAATTGTATGGTCTGTAAATACTGATTTTATCAAGATTCTCTTTGAGGAGGTGTAAGGACAAAATATCATATTCATCTAAATGAACAGTGGATAGATCTTCTCGGGCCTTCAATGTTAAAAAACGGTGTATCATTATCATAAATCCATGTTTCGGTTAACCACAGATTATGTACTTCTCTATATTTCTTGCTATCAATTACATCTTCGAAATTATCCATTTTGTTTCTTGAACTTCTAATGTTGAAATAAAGAACATTCAAATCCTGTGCAGCCATCTCGAAACCAACAAAAAAACAACAAAGATCCTCAATTAAAAAAAGGCCTGCCGCCTACATTTCGTTCATTTTATTGAGGTCTTCTTGACATGAAATTTTAACTGGGGCATTTGTATCATTTGTTCTAATATACAGAGTGTAACATCCAAATGGAATAAATTCGATAACGAATAAATGAAGGCGTGTTGGGAAAAACGCTCGGACACGTCGATTTGTAATTTTAAATGCGCATATTTCTCAAGAAAATAATATTGTATAGGGTGTTCCATGTGACCGTGGCCAATACCAACTTTCTTATTTCAAATGCAACCCCCTGTATATTATTTATTTTTTGGATTCTTCAGAGAATTCTAGATACAATTCATGCACAATGTCCTATACCTATCTTAAACTATTTCGGAAATATTAAGTGTTTTCAGATTTAGTTCAAAAATCAACGTTTTGAATAAAAAAAATTATTTTATTTCACAAATACGGTACATTACACTTAAAACCTAATAAGTAATACTGATTATTTCTTAATAATTAAAAAAAAACATTAATGTCAATGTAGGAAATGTTCAAAATGCTCGCCGCGAACGTCTTGGCAACATGCTAATCTGGTGTAGAATTGTCTTCTAACGTTACTCAACATTTCTGAAAACGCTTAATATTTCCGAAAAAGTTGAAGATAGGTATAGGACATTGTACATGAATTATGTCTAGAATTTTCTGAAGAATCCAAAAAATAAATAATATACGGGGGGTTACATTTGAAATAAGAAAGTTGGTATAGGCCACGGTCACATGGAACACCCTATATAATTTTATTTTCTTGAAAACTATGCGCATTTAAAATTACAAATCGACGTGTCCGAGCGTTTTTCCTAACACCCCCTCATTTATTCGTTCTCGAATTTATTCCATTTGGCTGTTACACTTTGTATATGTTTCCATTTGAGGTATATACAGATTTATACTTGTGAAGTGCTCTTATATCTGACTTTTTTCAATAATCTATGATTGTATTCGGTTAGGTCTTCGTTAAAGAATATACTACTATTTGCTCCTTCCAATCCGCGTTCTTTTACCTTCAGACACTCGACCTGCCTAACAGATTTAAAACTTTTGCATTTGGTTTCCCGATTTTTCATTTTCACCATAATTGGAGCCTCTGGTTTTTGCCCAGTCTAAAAGTTTTACTCATATCCTCCTGTTTCATGTCCAGTTTTAAAGCAGAGACTATCGCAGAAGTAATTCTCATTGTATCCTTCTTCTCTGTCGTTGTACTCCAGATAAAACAATATTGTTCTGTATCTCCTTTTGCTCATAAATGTTGAATTTAGTTTCCATACTTTGCAGCCGTCTTTTCAGTTCCACATTTTCCTGCTTCAACCCTTTAATTTTATCCATCATAAGTTTGATTTGCATTCTCATCAAAACAATTCCTCCTCAATAGACTTCTTAAATGGATCAATGATGGCTTTCAGAGTGTTGTCAGCTATTTCAGTCATTTTATTTTCATTCATTTCGTACATTTTTTCGGTTTTATTTCTGTAACCTCACTTTTGCCACAAGGTTTTTCGCAACAATTCACTTTATTTTGTGTAGTATTGAGTTTAGCTTGCGAACAGCTAGGGTGAAAGCTCGAATCACAAATTTCGCAATTCAATATTATACAGTTGCAAAAAAATATTTTTTTGTGAATGTTATTCTACAGGCAATAATAACACGGATAGAGGATGGGTAACTTATAGTGAATAACCATGTACAGTGTAAATACTACTATACCATTATTTTTTCATTTGTTTAATTTTTGCAGTGACATGGAATCAGCACAAGATGTTCTCAGTTTGATGTCACAGGCTGGCCTTCAACCTAGTGCAGACACCTATACGACATTACTTTGTGGGTATGCCAAACAAGGTGATATTGAAACAATGAAAAACATAATTGAAGAGTGTGAATCCAAAGATATATACTTACTTGACAAAGATTTTTTAGAAATCGCCACTTCGCTAGCAATAAATGGCCATGAAGAGCACCTTCCTGTAATTCTAGGCAAATTACGCAAAGCTATAGGCTATAATCAAGATGCTGTGAATACAATTTTGAACTTGGTGAATAAAGCTAGGGAAAAAGCTGCATACGAAATTCTGAAAACAATGATAAGAAACCATGGTGCAGATGGTACACCAATAAACAGCGGTATATTCTTCATTAAACATTTAATAAAAATGAGAAGACCAATCAAAAGTATTATAGATGCATGCGATAAAATGGAGGCTGATGGGTTAATGAACAAACCAATGATATTTGCCCTAGAAGTCTCTCTCGAAAGAGGCAATGAAGATATTGCTTACTCATTGATGGAAGAACTGCAAAAACGTGGTCAAGAAATAAAACGTCACTTCTTTTGGCCTCTGATTCGATGGAAATCTAAAAATGAAGGAAATGAGGGTGTTCTAGAGGTTTTACAAAAAATGAAAAAAATGGGGATTAATCCTAACAGTGAAACCATAAAAGATTATGTTATTCCAAGTCTGAAGGGTAGTTTCAGTGAAATTATAAAAATTCTTACAGACTCTGATATATCAATTGGAAGCAGTGCTTTCAATATAGCAGTTTCCCTGTTGAAGCAAGACAAAATCGAAGAGGTTTCATGGCTAATGACAAAAATTGCTGCTTACTACAACCCTGATAGTATTGCACGTCCATTGACCCAAGCTTTCTACAAAACAAACGATTTGAAATCCTACATAACAATTGTCAGAGAAACATTTGAGAATTTAGATAGGCGAATCACTGTGATAAAAGGAAATAATGAGTTTATGAGCAAGCCTGAAATAATAGGAAATTTAATAGCAGATTTGATGCATCAGAAAAACAAATTTCCAGATGTAATTCAGGATGTTCTGACAGAACTGAAGAATCAAGGTTTGAGTATATCAACAAAAGTGGCCGAAAAGATTCAAGAATCGCTGGGTGATAAAGTTAATGATGAAATCTCGTCACTACTAGCAACTTTAACTTCTGGAGAACTAGTTCCTGCTCCACTGACTCGTAAACCACCAACATACACTCCATCGCACCAAATGAATATAGCACAACTAGAAAAACTCATTGAGAATTGTTCTACTAAGAATTTAGATGTGAGAGGTTTGAAAAGGCAACTGTTTTCTCTTTATTATCGCTCTAAAGAATTGGAAAAGACTGAAATACTTTTGGAAGACTTAAAAAAGACTCCAGAATTCTTTTTCTCATCAGGCATATATGCGCAACTAGTCGATCTTTATGCCTACCATGATAACTTGGAGAAAGCTACGTATTACTTAGAGAAGCTCAGAGAAAATGAAAACATAGTTAGCCTTAGCGACACCAAAATTCTTCGTTATGCCTATTTGCTCAATAAAAATAATAGATTTGAAGATGCTCTGAAATTTTTAGAAGAAACTACAAGGGAACGCACCTCCGGTGAAGAAGAGAAAAATTTTGTTTATGTGTCCTTGGCTTGGAGATTCATGAATTCTTTAGCAGAACAAGGTCGTGTTGAAGACTTGGATAGATTGTTCAACTTATTAATATCAAGAGAGTATGTTTCTGTGAATAATGTGTTACTTGGTCCACTCATTAAGGTTCATTTAATCAATGATCAGCTAGATAAAGCTCTTTTTAAATTCGAAGAAATAGTTAATGTATATAAAGCAACTCCTTGGAAAAATGAGTTGGCCTGTCGGTTGATTCAAGCAGAAGATGCAGAAAAACTTCAGAAATTAACAGACCTGAGCACTATGGTCCATGGAGAGATCAACAGTTTATATGATTTAGTATTTTCTTTCATAGAATGTGGACGTATTAGGCAGGCTAGAAAAATATTAGAAACACCTGGTCTGCAAAACAGACCGAATAGGTTGAACACAGCTTGTGAACGCTACCGACAAGAAGGAATGGTTAAGCCGTTAGAGCATTTGAAGGATGCTACAAAAGACTTGAATCATATTGACAGATCTGAAATTTATTACCAATTATTATTGAGTTATATCAAAGAAGATAATATAGACAAAGCTTGCGGGCTATGGACTCAGATGCAAGAAGAAAATTTGCCGCCCTCTGATATGTTCTTAATCAGTCTATCAAAATATATGCAAGAAAAAGGTCTGGAAGTTCCATTCATTATTCCAGAGGAGAAAAAAGTTATTCATAATCAAGAGCAGCCTAAGAAAACTCCTCTGTATGTATTCAGGAGTTTACTGAAATCTGAAAAATATTTGGAAGCTTATGAATACAGAAAGAATGTAAATAATTCATGGAATAACATGGAATCAGCTGAACTATTGGAAAAACTGGTCCAGAATAACGAATTAGATAAGGCTGCTAACCTCATAATGGAATTATTGAAAAAGAACAATGCTCCTATCAACAGAGTTTTCAAATTTGCCATAAATAGGCTGGCTCTAGCAGGAAAAGTTGATGAAATTATGGCTATTGGAGAACAAATCAATATGGACCTGAAAAAATTAATATCTTTCGATAATCGATTATGTCATGCTACTGTGGTTATGGGTAAGGCGCCGGAATATCTCGATAATTTAGTAAAGGAAATTGATAGTGCTAATACCAAGGAAGAATTAGATAGGTTAGCTGAAAAATTCCCACGAGGAGGAGCTTATGGCATTTTAGAAAAGCACCCAGAATTATTAGGCAAATGTAAGTATTTTCGAAATTTTCAGCCAGAAATGTACGAAGGGGTAAAGGGGTCACATTTCTTTATTTATTCAGGAATAGTTTACAAAAGATACTATCTCAAATATAACCTGAAAAGAACATCGGTTCCTACAACATCTACAAAAATATTCTCATATATCCATAAAATATACCATTAAACTCAAAAATAGTGTTCAATAAAAAAAACATAATTCCAATTTGGCCATTGATAATTCACATCACCGATATATGAGGGGAAACCATTATCTTGATAACAATAACAAAAAAAAAATCTAGAAAACCACTGACGTGAAGTCAGCAGCTTTTACGCGCTTGTTCACATTACGAAATGGTGAAATTTTAATGAAACATAAAAATTTTCCAAAAAAAAATGTTTTTTCGAATTTTCCCACGGATAATTCTCCTTATTGACACTTTTCATCTTCCAACCATTTCGGTCAGATAAATATTTTTCGAGTTATTGAAAAATCTAAATTTCAAATGGCTGTAGCACAAAAACCATTCTGCAGATTTGGCCCATTAACGAACTTAACCGAGATATTCAGGATCTTAACCTAACCTGAAAATGTCAAGACTCTAGGTCATTTCTTTCGAGAGTTACAGCGCACACGACCGGCCGGACGGACAGAATCAATTTTGACCACAGATTCTTCATCAGTGAGTCCAATCTAGTCGTTTGAGAACAATTTCGGCTCAAAATTCGCAAATTACAGGCATCGTGACGAAATGATAACGCGCTGTTCCCCAGACCAAGCGCGTAAAAACAAAAAAATGTTACCCTCATATCCGTTATCTAATATTCCCAAATTTTTTCCACCGCACAATGGCAATTAGAATTGCTGTGTGCGCTCCTTACTTAATTTTGTTCTCTCTTAACAGTTAAGTGTTCGCATTATCACATCAAATAGCTTAGACAAGTAAACAACCAACATGAGCAAGTGGGCTTGCACAGTCTATAGGAGATATGATACAGTGAATCCTGTATCAAGGATCCACTTGTTTATTTTATTTTTGATCTTGTAATATGGTGTGGTTCGAAATTCCTGTGGCAAACTATTGAATATTTTTGGGCCTACATCACATACATGGCCCTGGCGGGCAACATGTTTCGGATTTTAAAGTAGAACATTATTTTGAGCTACGTTTCTAATGTTAACATTATGAGCCAAGCTGGTCTTGTAATTTGTTCTTGTACATGTCTATCTCTGCCCTTTGCTTTGTTGACTCCCAATTGAAGCCACTGACAATCACTGCTGTGTCGTCATCAAAACAATAAAACAATAAACATTGCCCTCATCAATCAGCGCCAAGATTTCGTTCACATATATATTGAAGAGAAGTGGGGCCAGCACTGTGTCCTGCAGAACACCAAACTCAACCATCAGCATATTAGCAGCACCCCTTATTCCTATGTTATATAATCGTCAAGTAAAATTTGATGATCCGCAGTGTCAAAGGCTTTTCTCAAATCCAAAAATATACCAATGACTTTTCTGCCCTGGTCAAGATTCAGTATAATTTCGCTAGTTACTTTACATAATGCATCTTCAGTGTTTGTGCTTTGCCTGAAGCCAAACTGCTTTGGATTTAATAGTTTGTTTTCCTCCAAAAAAGCTAATAACTTGAATCTCATACATCTTTCCACCAGTTTACTGATTGTACTTATCAGTGTAATAGGTTTATAATTATTTGCAACACTCGGTATTATACGTGATTCCGACTAAACGCTGATTCTCACTATACGTTCCGTAACCTTCCCGTATCCCTACGTCGAAATTTAGTAGGCCAAAATGTCATATTGGCGAATCGTAAACGGGAAGGATAGTGTGCATACATCAATTCGTTTACACCTCATGATATTTTACGAGAAGGATACTGAAAGGTTACCGAACGTATAGTGAAAATCAACCTTTAAACTCAGAATTACCTTCGATTCCGACTTCAACCTCGGAATTATAGATTATTCCAATTTCGAACTTGGAATTGGTCTAATTCCGACTTAAACACGGAATTAGGGCAACTAGGGGATAGATCTCAGGAACCTGCAATAATCTATTTCTAAGTGACAAACCGCGACAGGAGGTCATGTCATATGAAATCAAAGAATTTAAGACTTTGCATCAACATTTCTGAAGAAATGTAAAAGAATGAGGAATAAATAAATGCTTCAATAAAAAAATCTAGTCTCTCTATTTGGAAAGGTACCGCCATATATTGGATACAAATCGTGGTTAAGTAGTAGTCATAACTTTATTTTTACATTTTCCGCGCAAGCTCACATTAATCGATAAATTCATGTTTTTTTTTTAAAGATGTTAGTTTTTCTCGCTACATGTACGACAAAAATCAAAATTTTCGTCTTTGCTCTATACATCCACATCCTCGCGATTCTTCTATCCTAACTCAAATATCCGAAATAGACCAGATAAATTAATCAGAAAAACCTAATTTCCTTTTCACGTTAAGCAGCTGTAAATCTTAGTTTTCATATAAATAATTTCATATATGCGCGTTGTGAAAATAAAAATTGCAGCAGCATTTGACTAATAGTTTCTGAGATATCGAAGAATCTTTGCCTTATGCTACTGCAATTTCTTGTCCTCATAATGGGTATATATAAAATAAGTTATATATAGTTCACAGCTGTGAAATAAGTTTCGTATTTGCCTTGGTCCGGGATGTGAGCATTAGCCTGAAGGGATATTTGGGATAGGATAGGAGAATCGCGAAGATGTGGATGAAAAGAGGAAAAACGAAAATTTTATGATTACTTCTTAACCACGATTTGCTTCCAATATATGGCGGTACCTTTCCAAAAGGAAAGAGTAGATTTATTTATGGATGCATTGATTTATTCCTAATTCTTTTTCGTTTCATCAGAATTGTTGATGCAAATTCTCAGATTGTCTGATTTCATATGACATGACCCCCTGTTAGAAATTGATTATTGCAGGGTTTTGAGAATTCTATCCTCTAGTTACCCTAACTCCGAGTTTGAAGTCGGAATTAGACTACTTCCGCGTTGGAAGTTGGAATAATTTACAATTCCGAGTTTGAAGTCGGAATCGAAGATAATTCCTAGTTCGAAGTCAAAAAATACGGATATTGCTGAGTTTGAAGTCGAATTTGGGTATAACTCCGAGGTCGAAGTCGGAATTATACAGAAAATATTGTTCTTGGAAGTGTGGCCCCTCTACGCCTTCATAGAAATGGATGATGGTTGATTCGGTTTTTCCACTGAAAAAGGCACTATTTGGAAATTACGACTAGTCATTACGTCTTGACATTTCATGTTTCATTAGTGGCTTTCCAGTCAGGTGCGAAACGCTGCCGAGACGCACTGGGGCTTCACGCCTGGGCTATGACAAGAACGAGACGATAAACCGTAGATAGAGGCTAATTATGAGAAGTTTGGCGTTTCATAGTTGTCAGAGCATGAGGCCTCAGAAATTTAGGTGGTGCATCAGGGGAAAGGGGTAGGAAGTAGGCTGACGCTCCTGCGCTCTGGAACATGACTGGCGCCCTCCGAGGTGCATCAGTTGCGCCCCAGACCGTATCTGGAAAGGGAGTTACAATTAGGCGAACAATTGCCGACCTACCATTAAAGTGTCATGCGCTCTCTTGGGGGCGTCTGCGTCGGTGGCGACAGTATGAAATACAACTGCTAGCCCTCAGTTTGGTGTTATGATTTAGTAGGAAAACAAATGACAGTAAAAGCACCATTATGCTATTCATCTTAGATACTATAAATTTCGCACAGAATTGGTCTGAGTGTGAACTAGATTTCAATGATCCGATCTGTCTAAATCACCTACTTGAGAAGATCTCAAGTAGGTGACTATTCAGAAATAGTGTAATAAAATGCTTGAGGAGCGCTGACTTGCATGTTCATATTCGTGGCCAAAGCGGTCACCTATTCAGGTATTGACCCCCGCCAAATATAGCTTTACTTCCCGATGGAACTATTTGGCGATCTTTTCATGTGGTCTTCATTAAATTCTGCATTTTCCTTCAACCTATCATTTTGCAATCAGAATTTTTCGTAATTTTCAAGAATACAGATCAGATCGAATTGAAAATCAGTACTTGATTGATTCATGTATATTCAGAGCAAATTTTTATATTATTTGATACTCTAATACAAAGGAGAATATTAAAATTTATGTGTTCTATGTTGAGATACAAGGAGAATCTTGGAATTTCTGTTTTCATAAATATGATGTCTTCAACTCATTTCCACTTTGTTATATTTTCCTCAACATGCACATTTCAAAATATAAATACAAGGCGAGGGTAATTACAAATATGTTACAATTATTCGTCTAAGCCTATTTATTGGAAAAATAAGTACGATTAATTTTATGGCATAGAATTTCAATATGGTATAACTGGCTTAGATCTCTGTCAATGTGGATTCCAAGAAATTTCTTATAATCAGCTGAAGTCATTATGTTATCCATAAAACTTACATTTAGGGGATCTCTCTCATGCTTGCGCAGACTGAAATACAGACAGACTGTTTGAACTTGACCAACGACACCACCTTGAAAACGTCATCAAGCTCTCGAAAGCCTGCCGGAATTCCTCGCGGCTCTGCGCCAAAACCATCGATGTGTCATCAGTAAACGATATTAAAAAAGACAAGCCGAATGAATGGGCAAGTCATTCATTAATAACTGGAAGAGTAGCGGCCCTAACACAGAGCCCTAAGAACCCCTTATTGTCTAACATTACTTTCGTTTGAAAAGCAATAGTCGCTTTCCAGTAAAGTGCTTGACGCCCCTGGGGCTTCATGCCCACGTTATTTCGAGAACGAGACGATAAACAAAGCGGCAAATTATGAAGTTTGGCGTTTCACAGATGTGGCTCCGCAAATTAGATTGGTGCCTCCAGGGAAAGGGGTAGGAAAAGTTTATAGTCTCGAATACTCATAAAGGGTCGAAAAATATTCCAGTCGCATGCAGATTGCTATCTAAGCATTAGTAAACAGATTCGACGAATCTGAGTAAGTACAGCTTATTGCGTAAAATGACGTTTTTGAAACTATGCCGAGTAGGGTTTAGTAGTATTTTCAACTTGTTGAGATAATTCAGAATTTATTCGAAAACTTCTGAATGCTCGCTAACAATTTATATCGGCGGATAGTTCGATATTTGGTTTATATTCCCGTTCTCGAAAATTAGCCGATTTTTTCTAAAATTTGCCGATGAGATGGATAAGTTAACTTATGAGCAAAATGATGACTGAGAGCCACGAAATTGAATGGCAACAAAAAGTGCCCTTCTCAATGATACCTCAGAATTGCTAGACTTCAATTTGATAGGATCTGTATTTTTGAAAATATTGGGAAAATAAAATTTCGAAGGAATATGTCTACGGATCGTTTGACGGATTTACCCATTCGTGGATTGGTTCACTATTTAATTTCAACCTAATGGATTATGCTAAATTTCAGCAAAATCTCTTGAATAGTTTCCGAAATATTTTGTCACGTGTCTCCCATAAGTAAAATCTGTTTAGCTAAGAATTATTACTATTGAAAGGGTTCCAAAACACTCATTGTCTTTTACTTCTGTTGAAGGATGTAAAAAAATACCGATAATTTCAATTTTCTTCATCAAAGACAAACTGTTTTTACTTGAAGTACTTATGGATTTTTTGTTGAATTTCTAGTTTGTTTCGAGCATAAAATGTTATTAAAATATTTCTTATTGCAGATGAAACGTTAACGAAAAAATACGCTGAGAAAGGAATTTTAGCCCCTGTCAACATTTTATGGACTCACTATTTCACCACAGGAAAATATGAAAAGGCTAAGGAAATATGGAATAACTATTTGAAGGTTGCAAACAGAATAATGTTCCAGAGAGTTGTACAAGTAGCTCGAAGTACACAGAATGAAGAAATAATCAAAAATTTAATTGAGCATCTGAAGACTAGTAATATAACAGATGGCGCTCTCGGAAATGTTTACAGTTGTTTAATAGACATAAAGTATGCAAAGGGCCCAGCCCAAGCAGTTGTTGAAGCATTTGAAAGTGCTATGAAAGATGTTAGTGTTGATTATATGAATAGAACAGCTGTTCTTAGAGCAAAAAATTGTTTTGAGGAGCTAGGTAAACCATTCAATCATAAAATTCCTAACAAAACCCATAAAAACCAAACTAGTAGTAGTAGTAGTAGTTCTAGTAGTGAACTTGAAAATAAATAGAGTTAAAAAGTATTAATGTAATTATATCTGTTTTATAATAAAACGTTTCAAGTCATCCATTGCGATTTTTTATTTCGACCTTATGAGAAAAACGGTGACTATTTTTAATATTTGATTTTTTTCGGACTTGATCCTTAAAGTGGAGATCACATATTGAAGAACATGATAGTTGAATTCTCCCTGGAGCATATACAGGGCGCGTCAAAATTCATTTCATCAGAAGAAAAATATTTGGCAACAAAATCCTGAAACAGGTCAATTTTTGTTTCACCTTTACCAAATTTATATGCAATTGTGTTGCACCCTGTGCCATCCCCATCAACCCTCTAAATTTTTTGAATAGAGAAAGTAGGTCATGTGGTACTTTTTTGGCAAGGTCTTTGTATCTTCTGTACAGGAGTGCAGAAATTTTCAAGAAAAAATTTTTTTTTTTTGAAAAATAAGTTAGTTCAAAGAGGTTTTCAGTATGTGCACTTTGATCATGGCTCATTTACTTTGAGACGATGGTACCAGATGAAATTTGTCACAGAATGAAAGTCGACCATTACAGTTTTGTTTTTGTCATCGCCACAAGTACGTGCTACCCCACTTGTACAATATGATTATCTGATCGTGTTCACTTATATATGGCCTTCACTCCCAAAGTTGAAAAACAAATTAGTATTGAAGAACTTTAATTCACAGTGTGGGTGATGTCAAGAAGTAAATCCATTGCTGGCCATAGCTAATGATAATTAACACAAAAAATTCTGAACAAAAATCAGATTTGTGATGGGGAAGTTCTGTAGATTTTTGTTTCGCCTTGAACATATGAGCTCCTAGAGAGGATCAAGCTGAAAAGGTTAGAGGTGCATAACAAAAATAAAATGTGACTGAGTAACTGGTTTATCTGCCCCAAATGATTCACCGACTCTCACCCTATATAAATGACTGGATAAAAAAAGCTTTATCCATGACAAAATTAAGCCCTTTATACCCAGGTGTTGCTTCATGAAGAAGTGAAGGTCTAGAAAAATCTAGGTACAAATACCTTGCTCTCAGCCAATCATTAGCACAAATTGGTTAGAGTCCAAGGTCAAGCCATGTTGATTTCCAGGTATCGACCTTTGAATAAAAAACAGGGAGGAGTATAACGTTATTACTTCGTATAACGCTGCAACTTAAGCGCTCCTTTTAAACCCCCAAGCATTGTATAAAGAGGGATAGTAAGCCAGTCCCTATGTTAAACTGATTTGAAGCGATTTTCAGAGCCATCTGGTTGTCACGTTGTGGTACTGCAATAAAAATGGCCTGTAAAGTGGCGACCTCCGCAAAAAATGCAATTATTTTTAGGAACTATTATATTTCTCTTGGTTATAGAAGGGATGAAGTTTAGTCTATCTAGAGAACTGTAATCAACTCGAACAGACTAATCTCAAGACTTTAAAATATAAAACAAGACCGAGACAGTGGCGTGTATGGTCCACGATATTATTTCTTGATAAATAGCGCCTAAGGCTTTTATTCAAAATCCTTATATAGTGGCTGTAACGAATAGTCAATTCGAACATCCCTTTTAGAGTATTTCGTTGATTGCATAAATAGTTAAAGATTTTTTCACTCAGGTTATTGTGCATTTCTGAGGAAACATCGAATGTTTAGTGTATTTTGCTTGCACAATTAAAAATTCGAGAGAAAGCTTTTTGTAACTCGAAAAATACCTCAGCCATGTAGTTGAGCCGTGCTTATGCAGCTAACCTAAAGTTGGAAACACAGCCTACTTTGTGGAGCTGAATAATTTATTTGATTTATTCATCCCAACTGTGCAAACCATACTTATGAAACTATATGGACAAGGCTTAGGGAGAGGGGGAACTGGGGAGTGCTGGACAAGGATGAAACTAGTTCGGGCAATATACCATAGAATACGGCAAAAAAAGGCAGAACAGGTTGAAACCATAGACATATTAAACTCTATTAATCAATGTTTGAAATATATTTTTAAAAGTTTTGAAAGATATATTTGTGTTTTCGGAAAATTTCAAAGCTTATTTAATGTAATTCCATTCTGAATTAGATTACAAATAGTGTATAGAAGATATAATTTCCCTGTTGTTTGTGTTTTCGTAAGCTTTTCGAATAGAATTTGAATTCTTTCATTATAAATCGGATTGATTGGTACATGAAGAATAAATGAATCCGTGTTGTGCCATTAATATTGTAGGAGGATATATAATTGATAATTAAAGTTATGTTTTTGTTTGTAAGTAGAAGTCCATTCTTGAAGTGGAGTTTCTATTATAGCGGGTTGGAAAAAGGGGAAGACGAAGGGGAAGATTTTTCACCACAAAATGAAAATGCCAATCCTTCAATCAAGAGTAATGAATTTCGATGAGTTCACTCATCAGCATCAAACTCACACGCTACTCAGCTACAATGTTCATAATGTAAGGTCAAAGCGGCCCAAAAAAATTTGAAAGAAATAGGGTCATTCACCAGATATTGTTATTGATTTTAAATATTCATATCCGAATAATAATCACGTTAATCACCAACTCTCAAAACTGTATATTGTAATCAATACCAAGGAGAAGTCAATTTCCCATTTACTTAGGGAATAGTAAATGCTTGTTTTTTTCTTTTAATATGTCTACGGTGCAAATCTATGAATACAGGGAGCCCGAACGAGAATATGACCTCCCACTCAGAAACGAAAAATTTTCGAAGATTTAAAAAAAATCGGTGAAGAGTGAAGAGATGTCTAGTGCTGGTTGGTTTGTAGTTGTAGATTTGCAATCGAAATTGGCAGTTCAAATTGTGTGAACTATAAAATTTAATATCTATGCCAAATTTCAGTTGATTATGTTGTGAAGTGCAGATGCTTAATAACAAAACTTGAAATAAAATCAACTTAAAAAACCCTGTATCTCGAGAACGAAATGATTATATTTTAGAGTTCACCCAATGTGACATGCCCATTTCGATTGCAAATCTACAAAATGATGTTTTTTCTGGACACTGTCCCCTATTTTCCTACAGCACTTTTGAAACAACAAAAACACCGAATGAAGATACCTGACACACCCTTGAATTGTAAGCAAGGGCAATAAAACCCCATCTGGAATCGGACGTGCGTCACTTTCGGGTGACGAGTAACCCTTAGGCCATAACCAGGGGATTTTTTGAAATTATTCGTTTGGAATGCAAAATGTAATAGATACTTTATTAGAATTTATTAATTATTTCAATATTGTATGATTCATCAACTTATGAAGGTGAACGGCGAGTGTGACTTAATTTCTGCACAAAAAATCCTTCATTCATTTACACTTATGCAAACGCTACCTTTTTATGTGAAAATGATGGAAAAGTGGATAATCGTAGCGCACAGATCCACCTAGACGTGAAGCCCCTGGTAAGAGTATATTTTGCGCGCATGTTCAAATTCGTTGTTTGAAATCATTGCGTGGATTTCACCCATTCACGAATCCGACCTTCGTAATATTACTAATATTTTCAAAAATACAGATTGGATCGAATAGATATCTAGTACTTGAAAGAGTAAGGACAGCTTGAAGGTCCATACAGAATTCCATCAGGATAATAAGATCAGAGGATCGCAGAATATTGAATATTTGAGAAAAAAATTCGAATTTTTTTCAAATTGTTCTAATGAAACGATAATCACGAAACTTTGGAAATAGTTCCTCATCAGTATTTTGAAACTGCTTTTTCCCAATATTTCCAAAAATTATAATAGAATCCAACTGTAATTTGGTATATTATTGTTCAATATGAAGCTCAAGGTATGACAAAAATTCGTTTGAAATATATGGATAGTTTCCAAAGAAAACAATTTTTTTGGAAACAAATTTCGAAAAAATTTCTTTTTCATTACCGAGTGCATGAAAAATTGCTTCGAGAGACACGCAACATCGAAAATAATACTTGAGAAACCCTTGAAATGTAAACAGGGGGCAATAAAATAGCCTCTAGGTAGACGACCGACGATTTCGGGTTTCAAATAGCCCTGGGCTATAACAAGGGAATTTTTTTGAGAATTATTCGATTCAATACTCATATCAATACTATATGATATATCGACCTCTACAGGTGTAACGATGAGTATGACTCATTTTTCTGCATTAGATACGCCCCTTTATGTATTCTCTGCCTCTTTTGGGAGGAAACGATGAAAATACGGATAAATGTAGCACGCACAGGTCCACTTAGGCGTGGAGCCCCTGGCATTGATGTTATACAAAAATAATTATCACTCTTTCAAAATGGAACATAATATTGTATTATTTTTTAGGTTTTTCTTGGTTTTCACTCCCAATATCGGAAACTATTGAAAATTAAATAAAAATTGTTTTTTCATGAAAAACGCCCTTGCGGATTGCAGTATCAACTATTTGTCAAGGGCAGTTTCTTACAGAAAATATTGCCTAATGAACAACACAAGAACAATACAAACGATAAAGAAAACGAACTGTGACGTTTTGGAGTACAAATCTGACTCTTTCATCAGACAAATTAGAAAATTTCAAGAATTATTTTCTTTCGATTTGAGACTTTTGTCACATTGACCAAAGGAATAGAGACATACAAAAATCCCAAATAGCGAACAATGTATGTTCGACCATTGGAAATCACATGATAGATTGGGACAATCCAAAAATACTGATGTTGGAATCAGATGATTTGAAAGGAAAAGTCAAAGAGTCCTCTTGCATTTTGTTAAATGGAGAGAGTAATTTTGCTCATTCAACGGTAGAAATTGACCCTATTTGGCTAAATTTACTCAAGGTAGAATTAAAAAACTTTCAAACCAAATAAATCTGTGTTGCTATGTTTTCTCGAAACTGTCAATGTGACAAAAGTCCTAAATCGAAAGAAAATAATTTAAGCGCTGGTTAATATTCAATGCCAATGCGAAATATGACATACTTTTTTCCGATATTTTTGAAAATATGTGTTGAATCATTGTATATAAAATACAATGGTTGAATCGAGCTGAAATTTCGAACATTGCTGTTCTGCGCCAAGTTTCATTGAATTCTCATTGATAGTTTCCGAAAAAAATATTTTTTTAACGATTCTTCATGCAATCAGTTAGCAAGTTTCAATCTGATCGCATCAGTACTTCTTGAGATATAGAGGAAATAAAATAATATATTTGAAATGGATATAACTTCGAAATTGTAAGGTAAATTTTGCCCATTAACGAACTTATTTTGAATTTTTTAAGTCGCTATAGCTTTTCTCGGTAGTAATTTATCGTGGCAACGGGCGGCTGAATAGAATTCAATTTGACATTGAACTCTTCATCAGTGAGTCCAACAAGGTCGCTTGGAGCAATTTTCGGCAAAAAAACGCAAATTTACGGAGGATGATAACAATCCTGCCTTATTCACGAATCAGTCAGAAAAAAATTCAGGTTCTCCTAATTTGAAACGAAAAATCAAAAATATTTAGAATAAATGCGACAGCGTTCCCTTTACTGCAATGAAAAAGAAAGAGATAGATACCCGTCCACTTCGCGGGTTGCATAAGCAACGAATTGGCTTGACTGGTCGCTCAAAACGAGTCCCTTCCAGGTATATAATATAAAGTCTGTTCCTACACACTCTGGAACTAGTTCTGAATCGGGCGGAGTTTGCGCATATCGATACTAGCGTTCCAACAAATTTCGAACTGGTTAGGAATTGCAAACCAAGTGTTCCAACGTGAAAAGAATTTGTGTCAGACCAGTTCTGGAACGGTGAATTCAGTTCTTGGGTTAAGGCAAGAACTGAGAAGAAGGAATTGAATCGGTCATCTGTTACATGCCATTCGAATGCAGCAAGGGGCAATAAAACCACATCTGGCAGAGATGGGCTGCATTTTTCGGGTGACAAACAGCCCTTAGGCTATGACGAGGGAATTTCTAAGAATGATTCGTTTCCAACACTTTCGAACTATCTATTCAGAATTAGTCCCGAACTAGAATGAGCGAAGACGTGTGAATTGATTCAGTTCTGAATGAGTTCAAGACAGTAACAGAACTGGGTGTTGGAACAAACCTATAGAGTTCATTGCTTATGACCATAGCACAGAATAGAGAAGATACACATATGACGGTTTTAGAACACAGAACTGAAGCGGTAAGCAATACAACTGGGTCCGGGTTGCGATGCCAACAGCGTAGATACTCCCACTTTTTCAAGTAGACTCTAAAGTGACTTCTATGTTTTTATGAAGAACAAGGGCATCTGTGCTGGTTTGGTGTTATTACATTGCAATGGCACCCTAGGCGTAACGCTTTTAATTTTCATAGTAGAAAAAATCGTTTTAAAAACTTATTCTTATCATCAAATTTCTATTTTTGAATTGTATAACCAATACATATTTCTAGAACCTTACCCGTAGATATAAGTAATACTCCCAAAATTAATGTGAAGATTCATTTGGGGTTTGAAAACAAAAGTATTAATAAAGAATAATTTTTATTCATCAAATATTCATTACTCCAGAAGTTGAATATTGAATATCAACATTATCAGTAATTGATTCATCAATAATTCAAATACAAGTAAATTCAGTTTCGATGTGAACTCAATTAGGACTGCTTTAAAAAAAACAAAATAAAACTCTTATTAATAAAAATAAAATTTTATATATAATGAAGAGAGAAGGTAATGTATTTGTTGAATTATGTTTATTTCTCTTTTTTATATAATACTTAACACTAATTAATCTACACGAATTATGATCAATAATAAATTAGGAGGGAGTGTAGTGTAAGTATTGCACTGGCAGGGTCAAGATTGTCAGGGTGCCAGCACCACTCCACACTGGCGTGGAATGTAAAACACACGAAAACAAGACGATATATAAATTATAAATATATATATTATATATAAAAACAAACGGGAACCAATCGGCCCCATCACAATAGCTACCGATACGACACCAACAGTTTCGGTAAAAATAGCTATACACTAACCGTGGTCACCTTCGCGGCAGCATATGGAGTTGATGTGTAAAAAAACAAGTCAAAGTCAACAGCAGCACGCGCATAGCTCAGCCCTCCGTCGTTTCCTTCCTTGAGTAGGTAACAATCCATTAAGTTAAGAGCACAGCCTCAAAAAGCCAATACTTTTGGGTATTTTTCATAACCTAAATTAGGTAAACATATCGCTAATTTTATATTCTCATAATTATGTATAAGGTATTTATAATGTATGTATATAATATACAAATGTGCTATTATTAAACATATTTACACTTTGATAATAAAAATTTCTCCAGTCTTTTATATTCTACATAATCTATGTACAGTTACACTTTTCTTGTCATTAAAAGGTTCTTTAACTTAGGCGAAGCTATACAGGTGCTGCTCATCTACGTCCAATTCAGTCATCTTTATTCTCAACGAAGTCCTCGTTTCCTTTCTTGAAAATTCTTCTCGTGGATAATCATCTCACACAATTTTCTTTCTAACTAATGCTTCTTCTCGGGATGGTAACGCCCGAGCCTTAACTCACCACTAAAGCTGTTCCACAAATTTGCTTAATTGATCTTGAGGCGTCATGGCTGTCGAATCACCTACTTCTTGACTAGAACCGACTGGTGATGGATGTGGATGCAGGCCACTCCCTGCATGATTCTGTCCTAGAAGCATTTCCGATGCAGCTAAATCGTGCGGCGATTGCTGTGGTCCACGGGGACTTGGTATTGCTTGGTTCCTAGGACTGGGCATTGGTCTGGATGAAGGGCTTGGAGTTGGACTACGGATAGGCGGTGGACTCCGTACGCTCTGCATCAGTTGTTGCTGCTGCTGCTGAAGAGTTGATATAGGTGGGGGACCCATCACTCCTTGGGGACTTTGTACAGGGGGAGGAGTGGGCTTCAAACCTTGCATGGGAGAATATTGCTGATCTGTGAAAGAATTGTTGTATCCCATATGTGGTTGTCTTATAGCAGGAAGTCTCTGCTGATACGACGGTGGAGCAGTGGGTTGCTGAAACGTTTGCTGCAACTGTTGACCCTGATGTTGCTGTTGTTGGTTTCGTTGTTGCATTGCAAGCATCTGTTGGTGTTTAAGCCATTGTTGTTGGTTTGGCAGTGATTGTCCTTGAGGACCTTGAGGCAAGTTGGGATTTGGACCCTGATTCAACATACCACCTGGCAATTGCAGCCTATTTTGAAGTTGTTGAGCAGCAGGATTTTGTTGACTGAGTATATGTTGCAGTTGTTGAGGGGCAGCCCCACCTACTGCACCACCTGCCTGTTGCTGCAGTTGCGCTTGCTGTGAAAAAATTTAGTTATCATTACAGATGTAATTTGTTTCATTTTCGAAATAGAATGGAATTGTTTTTTCAATACATATTCGAAAATGTAAATTAACCGTGAATGAATGAAATGAAATGCATTTTGAAATTTCGCTCTTATTAGTTAGAGGAAACACCGCCAGAGGGTAATAATACTCCCAAATCCCACATATGGAGCTGCTGACTGTAGTAGCCATTTTCGAGGGGCAGTTCCGGGGTTTCGAATCAATAGATGTATTCTGTAACACACGAGTGGCTCAGCAGCACTGTTGAAGTCACATGCAGGCCGCATCTCTTGATCACTTGCACATATTACAAACTTAAAATAGATTTGAACTTCATTGTTTTTCGCTTTCTCGTTGCAGAAAAGTAGGTGACTGCATACGATCTGAGAGAGACAGATTGATTCTAAAAGGGAAACTATAATATCGATACTTGGCGCGAAATTCAAAATGACTTCTTTTAGATTTGTTCTTGAAAATGTTTTAATTTTTAGAACTACTCAAGCGTTCTTTACTCAATGCAATAATCTAGTACATATTTTTCAAAAACAACAAAATGGCAAATGCTATCGGTACTTAATCATTATTATGCGTAAGCGGCGCCATCTAATTCGAGAGTAGAAAACCAAAACCTGATATTTGTGGTTGTACAGAACTGTTACATATAACATAATATATTGTTTTCAGGGTATAACGACTCTCGTTGTTGGAGTAAAAGGAAGTACTCTTTTTTCTAAACCAAGCTTTCGCAATTTGTTTATTGCTTCTTCAGGGTTTCTATAATACAGAACATCTATCAATAAATTAAAAACATTCACAATATTACATGGTTCCTACCGAAAGTGAGGTTAAACATGAAACCAGCAACAACAATCATGACACAATACGTTTTTAACACTTAAATATTCTACATAAATTGCAAGACACTAATTCGAACTTCATGGATATCAATTTGTACATTCTTAAAATTCTCAAATTTTATCTTTCTACGTTCTATAATAAAATTTTTATTTTGATTTGTCTATCACAGTTGTCTAATTGCGTTTTTCCCAAAGATTGTTGTATTCGGCAAATGCAGTAAATGAAGAAAACCAAAACGAAGAATCTATAATACATGAAAACAACTTTATGCATCCCTACCAAACATAAAAAACTTAACAAGAAAAATCAAAAATATATTCAAAGAAAAAAAGTACAAATAGCGACATATAATCAAAGGACAATTAAAAACCTATATAGTAAGATCAAAGATCCAATTCCAATACCGAAAAAAAGCAACGTGATTTACCAGATAGACTGCCAGGATTGCGAACGAATATATATTGGCCAAACATCACAGTGGGTGAAAAATAGAATATCTCTTCATAGATCTGATATAAATACAGGTAAAGATAGATGTGCCCTTGCAGCACATGCGCATACCATGGACCATAAAATAGACCTGAACAACATAAAAATACTGAAAACAGAAAAAAACTACCAAAAACGGCTGATACATGAAATGATAGAGATAAAAAAAAAGTAATAATTCAATAAATAAAAAAAGTGACACACAAAATTTAAGTAACATTTACAGCTATTTGTTGGATGCAGTGACGTGAAAGAAGACGAGAAGAAGAAAAGTGACATTGAGAGGTGACAATCTTTGGGAAAAACGCAATTAGACAACTGTGATAGACAAATCAAAATAAAAATTTTATTATAGAACGTAGAAAGATAAAATTTGAGAATTTTAAGAATGTACAAATTGATATCCATGAAGTTCGAATTAGTGTCTTGCAATTTATGTAGAATATTTAAGTGTTAAAAACGTATTGTGTCATGATTGTTGTTGCTGGTTTCATGTTTAACCTCACTTTCGGTAGGAACCATGTAATATTGTGAATGTTTTTAATTTATTGATAGATGTTCTGTATTATAGAAACCCTGAAGAAGCAATAAACAAATTGCGAAAGCTTGGTTTAGAAAAAAGAGTACTTCCTTTTACTCCAACAACGAGAGTCGTTATACCCTGAAAACAATACATTATCAATACTACAGACTCTGATATTTAATTTATATTATATAACATAATATATATTACTTTATAATCTGTGGTTGGTGAGCGTTGCATATAAACCTAAAAATGGGTGGTACGGAATTGGCGCAGTTTCGCGACTGTAGTGATCCGAATGCTATCTCAACAAAAAAGTTTGATCTGGAAAAATGACCAGTGTAATTAAAAATTTCTAAGCTCACCTGCTGCCTTTGCTTTATGAAGGCTGCCATCAAAGGAGGATTAGATTTGAGTATCTGAAGTATTTGAGCCTGTTGTTCATTCGATTGTGGAGATCTGAGTGTTGCCATTAATTGTTGTAAGGCTTGCTTCTGCATCATAGCGTTTGGATTTTGTGGCCCAGCACCAGAAGGTCTGAGCCCAGGCTGTTGTCCTTGCATCGCTTGTTGACCAATTGTATTTTGTGGTTGCATAATCTGAGGTCCTTGCTGTCTTATGCCTTGCCCTACTCCACCAGGATACCGCTGCCACTGATCCATTGACAATAAATTTCCCCCTGAAAGCCAAAAAATAAAGCATCATCAGATATGTGTATACTCCATTCATTTTTGCACTGATGTTTTGGGGAACAGCGTGCTATCATTCTGTCCAAATGTATGTAACTTTAGAATATTTTGCGGAAAATGGTCTTAACCGACTATGTTGGGCTCGCTGATGAAGTGTCCAATATCAAATGCAATTTTGTCCGCTGGCCATTGCCAAGATAACATTTGAAAAGAAATAGCTAAGAATTTAAAACTTTTACTAGAGAAGGTTGTGCATCAAAATCGACTGTTAAGTTAAGAGCAAATCTACCAGTAACGAGGATATTTTTTCAATATCACATCAGATTAAATCTTCGTAACTATTTGAAAATCCTTTTTTTTTAAATTGATTTTTGAATATTTCATAAATTGTTGTTTTTCTGTTTTTGGAACCAGTTCATCAGATTCCAATGAGATTTGACATGGACCTTGAATATTATTTACCTTGGGTAGCTCCAACATGAGACAAAGACCGTATCTGAGGAGGCGGCATGTTTTGCCCTGGTAATCCGCCACCAGGATTAACTTTGCCAAAACCAACGTGCGGCGCTTGTTGTCTCGCAGCTTCTTCTTGAACTTGTTTAACAACCTGCATCACATTAGCTGGAGGCGTTTGTGTGCCCGGTTTTAAACCAACGCCTGGCTGATGGGGAGCCTGCAATCCCAAACCAGCATTTCCTAGACCCATCACATTCATGGTATTTGCGGGACTAACAGCACCTGGAACTACAGACTGTACCCCAACCTGGTTCATGCCCACGTTGTTTGTGCCAGGTATAGCTGCAGCAGCCCCTTGGGGCATTGTTCTTGTGTTCATCACGGCCATACGACGTCTTAAAAGCTGAGCTTGTTGTAACCGCTGCTGTAATTGTTGCTGCTTCAGTTTGTGTTTTATATTTGAACAGAAAGGCACAGGGCATTTGGTTTCTGTACAATGCTTAGCATGGTAGCAACATAACGCAATGAGCTGCTTGCATATTGGGCATCCTCCGTTTGTTTTCCTCTTACACATCTGAAATAGAAAAAAAAGCATATTTCAAATCGTTTCATGAAAACTATTTTAACTTCACCATTTAAACTTAAAATGAATAGGTTTCTTCTATTTTTTTCAACCACACTCAAAAAATGAAATAGAAATACGAAAGTATAAAGGAATTTTGTTTCATAGAAATGAATATTATGGGTAAGAAGAAGTTTCCAATCAAGCTTGAAAACACTACAGAGTTCATTATTTTAGTAAACAAAATTTAAGTGAATACATTTTAATGGTAGGAAGTTCTAATGAGTATGAAGATATTAAGAAGTTCATCATTTTAGTAAATCATCAACAGTGAATTTGTAAACAAGGAAAAAGTGATTGTTAATTTGGAATGATGTAGTATAACCAATATCAAAGCTGATCTAAACTGCAGAGAATATTGGAATAATTTGTTCACTAGAGTTAAATGAATGCGAGGGCGAACATTACCAAGAAGATATCCATGTAGAAATGACTAAAAAGTTTACTAAATAATAAGCGATGGACCAAAAGCTCCGGTTATAGTTACGGTTATACAAAACTAACATATAGGCAGAGGATAATCTGTCGATGTGGATAATCGTAACTTTGGTCCATCGCTTGAAATCGCTTTAAAGTTAAACAACTGTTGACAGCTCGAAATAAGGCGCTAACTGATAGGCGCGATTGACGCTCAAGAGATGACATTTGAATAGGCCTCTTGCATGTAACACTAATTATCATCTTTTAATGTTTTTCTCATTCTATATCGATACGAAATCATAATGTATGCTACCACATACTTCAACAATTCGCGAATTCTGAATAATTCGGTATTAAAATGGTCAAATCGGGACTCAAGGTCGAAGCGGGAGAAACGCGTCAGATCGCCTTCTACGTCACTCGTTATTGTACGTTTCCCCGATCGCTGTCTATTGGCTTGCTAGATAGAAAAGTCCAATAGAAGAGTGGATATATCCAGGTACGTCACGGAAGCCTCGAAGTTTCGTCTGTTTGAACAGCCAATGTGCGGAGACAAATTTGAAAGATCATTTTCTCGTTGAAAATTGAAATTTTTGACGGCGGTTAAATTTTTTCAGTAGTCTTACAGATAGAATATTCGATTCCAATGAAAAAAACATTCATACAAGAGACATATTGTCGGATATAGCTATTTGAGTTCACTGTGGATAGAATAGTGAAAACAAAACAGTGTGTAACTACTCTCTAATCCACTTACACTTTCTGCGTCTAATGCACGTTACGGAAACCAAGTTTTCTTTGTCAAAGACATATCCTTACTGACTGACATTAACGATATGTCTTCAACAAAGGAAACTTGGTTTCTAAAACGTGCGTTAGACGCAGAAATTTTAAGTGGATTATAGAGTAGTAACACACCGTTTTGATATTGTCAGATGCTCTCTCTCGCAAAAATCGGGCGATTTTTTTTTTATTTCAATAATTTCAACTTCACGAGAAAGCGGAATTTTCAAAAACTCAAGAGAATGTTTATACTCATCAGTCATGATTAATAGATGTTTGTCGATAAAACAAGTACGTGGTCATTATGAGGTGGCTGAGTGCAATGAAAATGATGAGGAATTGATAAATACATTAAGGAGTATTCAACTTGCTCTTCACGTCCTTCCATTTGATTAGGGGATAGAATCACGGGTTTAGGACTTCACGTAAAAAACAACCACTTAAAACAAAGACGACGTTTCGTCGATATATTTCGACTTTCTCAAGACTAGTTTTGTCAGTTGTCTAAGAATAATGTGAATAGCATATAAAAATGAAGAAGAACACTTTGTCTCATAATAAAACGTAAGCTTAAAATTCGTTGAACATTGCAAACAGATCAATAAATAAACAAATAACATGAAGCTGTAAATTGGCTTAAAATTGTATTGTCCGCATATCCATGTTATTTATTCATAAGTTAACGTACAATTTTAAGCCAATTTACAGCTTCATGTTATTTGTTTATTTTATTGATCTGTTTGCAATGTTCAACGAATTTTTAGCTTACGTTTTATTATGAGACAAAGTGTTCTTTCTTTTTATATGCTATTCACATTATTCAAAGACAACTGACAAAACTAGTATTGAGAAAGTCGAAATATATCGACGAAACGTTGTCTTTGATTGAAGTGGTTGTTTTTTACGTGAAGTCCTAAACCCGTGATTCTATCCCCTAATTAAGGAGTATTTTTTTAAACCATTATAAATGTTATGTGTTTTCAACATTGAGGCGAGAATAAAATATCATTTTTCACTTTTTATGATGGACGAGTTTGTTAATTCACCAAACTGGTGTAGTTGAGGTGGAGTATGTTGGACACAGAATACAAATGGTGGATAAGTGGTGGACCTGTGTGGACTAGACATACATGATATGTTAACCATTTAAAAAAAAACTTGGTGCTGTATCCACCACACCTGTGTGTATTAAAAAACGCACGCTACAGGTAATTAGAAAAATTGCTATACTTGTTAAGTATATCAATTCACCATTCTCACGTGGAAATGAAATTAAACAATTTTAAATTTCTTGAACAAACGCCATTCAATGATGACAGATGCCGGTCACAAATTACTGACATTTTTCAAAAATTCGTACGATTTATATTTTTCGTCGCGTCATTTAGCTTTTCGAAAAATTGCTGTGCATCCCATTCAAAGTTACATTTTGATCATAAAATATACACTGTTTCAAGTATTGGTTAAATTTTGTTGCAGAATTGAAAACATTCTGAAGTTGATGGCCGTTTTAGGGGACCAAACGATTCTTACTTTGAACAGAAAATTAAGGATAGTTTACCGTTTGGAATCTAAGAAAGTTGATATCAAAATTTTGATGCTTTATCGTGAAACTCATAACAAACTCCCGCAGTTGCAAGGTGATACATTTTGGAAGAGACATACTTTACAAGCACCTAAAAGTGTTAAATGTCCTACCTTCGTATGTGTAACAACCCTTTTCATCTTCAAACAACTTGTCAAACGGCAATTCGCATCTCTACATTGACACGCATGCACCAAGGAATGGATGCATCTTTGAATAGAGAGTTTACGTGCTTCATTGGGGTTTGCAAGTTTGGAGTCACTGGGAGAAGAACCATCATCCAGATCAAAGCCTAGTTTCTCCATCTTGTGAGGATGGCCATCCTTTTCATAGCACTGAAGGCAGAGATCAAAGTCATCGCAAACTTTACAATGATATCTTGTCTCCACATGAGCCTGTTAAAAGAGAGAAATCAATGGAAATTGTTGGTCACGAGGGAGTAACTGTATGAAAATAAATTCAAATTTTTTTTCCTTACCTTGCAATTGTTACAGGTATAAACAAATTTATCTTGACTTTGGTTGTGTAATTCATAAAGCATGGACATAGTACTATATTTAGCTCTTCTTAATGATGAGAACTCGTAATGTTTCTCTCTTGCCATTGTGAGGAAGGCATCCCTGCCATCCATGAGATCACATTGAATAAACGGATCGGGATCTTGAATTTTCTGAAAAACAAAAAGGTAAGAGAGAGTCTCTAAGCTCAATATATGCATACAGATACACATTCGAAATTTTTCAACTATAATTTGATAACCAGAGGGTCAATTCTTGAATCTCGATCAAGAATTGAAGATTATTACAATTGTCATAGGTTTATGTCGATTTTCTAAGTTTTCTTGAGCATCTGCAAAATTTGTGAGAGTTCTATTCGGCATTTCGACTATGTTTTCAAGCAAATAAATATTCAAGAAATGGACTGAATGCAAGATGTCGAGATATTTCGAATCCGAATATAAACATAACCTTATCACCGTTTCGTTCGACTTAACAACGACTGGTACGTAGTATAGGAGATATAACATTCGGTATTCGAGTGACATTCGGTTCTCCATGCGCAGGTCATGTCTACTTATTGTGGTAAACCCGCAAGATTTCCCGTCGCCGAGATATTAAAAAGATATTTAAATCATTGTACGCAGTGTGTTTTTCTGAATAAAAAATGTGAAATCGAACATAGGCGGTCTCCCTTAATTTGGAAGATATGGGCCCCCAAAGTTCCAAAATGAGTCGTTTTCAGGTCCCTTTTTCCACCATAAAAACGATCTCTCACTTCATCTGTATAGTTCACAAACCACCTTCGAACCTTAAACCAACAATAAACAACACTTTTTTCAAGAATAATCAATATTTAATGAAAAAACAATGAAATTACTGGACAACCACTTAACCTCTATTCCTTCTGATTTCGACTCAGACTAAAAGTGAAGTTTGGCAATGGCGCGAATTTCATCTGTCGAATCGTGCCATCGTGCGTATTCGTGAATGACAGATTATTGCTGGCGGGAAAAATTAAATATGTTCTTAGTTCTTACTGTTTACTGCGATACTTTAAATCTTCCAATAGGAGAATTCGTTTCTAATGAAATCTACAAGGTTGAAACACATAGAAATGGAATGAGAATACACCCTGATATATATTTCAACGTACATTTTTTTCATATGTGATAGGTCGCGCCCTTCCCAGATTTCCAATTCAATCGAAGTTATTATATAACGCATTTTATTGGAATACCCTAAATCTCATTCTAAACTGGGACCATCTCGAAGACACAACAAAAAACGAAGTAGATAACAAACTCCCTATTTTGAAGGGGATAGAAAGAAAGTTCAAACGAAAATATTGAGAGTGAAACCTTAAACAAATATTCTCAATGATTTTATTTTGATGTTGGAATAACCACCTCTTCTTCAGTGACAGAAGTATTTTCCTTACAATCATATCCTTCAACTGTCCATCATTTCATATTTCCCGCCAGCAACTACTCTTCGGTCATAATACGTTGGCCAGCGATGAAAAGACCCTGTTGCCAAGCTCCGCTTTAACATTGAGAAGTATTTCATAGAAATATAGGTTAAGTTGTCTAATATTTTCACTTTTCTTCCTTTAAATAATGAATATTCTTGAAAGAAAGTATCTCTATTCGTTGGTTGAAGGTTCAAAGATGATTTATGAACTAGATTTGAGAAGTGAAAGATCATTTTTATGGCAGAAAAAAGGATCTGAAAATGCAACAATTTGGAACTTTGGGGGCCCATATCTTCCAAACAAAAAGAGACCGCCTATGTTGGCCTTCATATTTTTTGTTCAGGAACTCACACTGCTTACAATGATGTGAATATCTTACTTACAGCTTCGCGACGGGAAATCTTGCGGGTTTACCCTTATTGTTTATATTCAACTTAGAAAGTCGACGCAAACATATGACAATTGTCATACTCTTCAATTCTTGCGATCGAGATTCAAGAATTGACCCCCTGATGTTCATTTTAATTTTCCAATGACAATGACCTAAAAGTTTTTTCGTACAGAAATAAACGGGGATATCTGAGAATAGGCTCTCATATTACTGAGAAACATGAAATATTTTCAATGAGGAGTATGGTGTCAGTGACATAAGTGTTCTTTGGCTTATTTCAATACTGAAATGTAACTGAAAGTTTTTTAAACATAACCAAGATAGATAACATTAAGCAAGTAATTATTTTTACCATTTCATGAATTAAAGCTTTCTGTGTTTTTCCCACAACTTAATTATTTAATTTATGATCTCATGACATATAACTCAAGTTATTATTTCATAGGACAACCGTCAACATTTATGAATGAAATATATTGTACAATAAAGTCATAACCTACTTGAACATTTAGTGTTTTGCAGATCCTCAAATTCTATATTTGATTCTCTTGATAATGGCCCTAAATAAGATAAATGACAGAAAAAATTCACCACCTAGAATTCAGCATTCAAGAAACTATATATTTTTTATAGTTCACAAATTAAGCCAAAGAATTGCTTCCTTCCACTTATGTACTCTCCACAACAAGAAAAATGTTTTAACATGGATGAAGTATAATAGCTAATATGTCTTTGTGCATCAATATACAGATGATTGTTTTTTTTTAATTATAGAACTTACTGATAGACTAGCAGCAGATTGTACAGAGTGAAGCCTAATCACAAAGAACACCTCTTTGTGTTTTTCCATTGTTGCAAATATTTTAGCGGAAAGATCATTTCCTGTCTGCGGAGTATTAGATTTCTTACTATTTTTTCTTTGATTAGCTTTGGATTTATTGCTTTTTTTCGCCTTTTTCTGGCCTTTTTTCTTGCCATCAGGTCCAGTCTCACTATCCTCTGATAATGAAAATATCTGAAAAAATATATTTCATTATTGATGAGTTCAGACATTTTTATTAGTGAATGAATATTCATTGAATTACCGTAAGTTAATTCAATGAAAAAAACTTATTGAATAAAACAGTTCAACATACCGCATTTGCAGCAGCTTCCGCAGCTTCTGCTTGCTTCCGCTTCTCCTCCTCTTCTTGATTCAATTCTTTAATACTTTCTTCCAGGACGTTAGGCCAGAAATCTCCCTCAAAGTATGGGAGATCAGCTGCTGATCTAAGATTTTCTTCCATTGCTTGTTTAAGTATATCCTACAAATTAGGAAATGATCATTATTGAGGCGAATAGAATAGTGATTTATTTTCTTTAAATCACTGTAATTGATCCTGTCTATTTCTAATGCCTCGGCCAAGAGTACAAATACCATCTACTTGATAAAAAAGTAAAATCAGGTATCGATACACTTTTAAAACTTACTTCCAAAAATATTATAAATTGCGTTTTTAGCATTTATATCTCTATTGTTCATGTTAATTTCAGTTCCTGATCAAATGAAATGATGTTACATTATAATGTTGCTTCCTATTTTCTTGATTAAGGCTGTAGAAGAATTTTTAAAGATTATCAAGAAAAGACGAGACTAAACAATTTTCAGCGAAAATACACGGTGCAAGAGGATATTCATTGTGTCGATTGAAAAACTCTTCAAATTCTTAAAAAAATAATTTTTTTATCCATTTATTGCAAAAGACTTTTGAGTTGAACATTTGAAATATTTTAATTTTGTTCAGTTTATTGACACTGATGACAGACAGGGGTGAACCAAATGTTCTAAAAATTCCCATGCATCTAAAATTCTTAAACATAGACTAGGATATTTTCAAGATTCGTACTACTAGATGCCACGGAAAAAAAAATTCTGTCGATTATCAGTTGAGACATCATCCATGGCGATATTAAATCTCCGAAACATTTGTATGAATTGTTTCAAGTAAGTATTATCATTTCTGAGAAATTTACATCACAGTGCAACACAAGCTCTAAATCTAAATCAACTCAATAGACGACTTCGGCCCAAGTTGCCAACCCACAATTTCCTTCACAAATTTACTATCACTGGGGAACAGAAATTTCAGGACAAATTCGACATGATAAGGTTCGCGTTATTCATTAATATCCGTAAAAGATGCCTCGGCTCTTCAAACAATATAATTCCTTCCAAATATAGGGTTTTGTTAAGATCATCACTGATTGGCTGAAATTTAAGTTGGGATTCCTGATTTCATGTTAAAAGTGTCAAATTTATATAGGATATGTTCCGCAAATCAACTTGGTTATTTCGGTTGCCAGTTTTCCATTCCGTAAATATGAAATATTCGGTTGGTTCCTGAAAAAAAGGTAAATTACGGAATTTGATTGATGAAAAAATGTTCTCTCTGTCACTAGAACGACAGTCAATGTTCTATGGTAACATATCCATAGCATAGAAAAATCTTTATTTACTTTATGATCTATAGAACATAGAAGAGACAACAATCAACTACTAGGTATGGTTTATGGATCATGATTGTCGTTCTGGTGCACAGGCTTAATATGTCTATGTTCTGGTGACAGAAAAATTGCTTTTTCATCAATCAAATTCCGTAATTAACCTTTTTTTCAGGAACCAACCGTATATTTTCATATTTACAAAACGCAAAACCGGCAACCAAAATAACCAAGTTGATTTGCTGAACATATCCTTCATAAACTTGACACTATGACAATATGAAATCAGGAATCTCAACTTGAATTTCAGCCTAACAAAAACCTATATTTGGAAGGAATAATCTTGTATAAGAAGCCAAGGCATCTTTTACGGATATTTATAAATAACGCGAACCTTGTCATGTCGAATTTGTTCTGAAATTCCCGTTCCCCAGTAATAGTAAATTTGTAAGGAAAATTGTGGGTTGGCAACTTGGGCCGAAGTCGTCTATTCCCCTTTCAACAATATCATTCAAGAATTAACTTATTCAACATCATCATTTTAACATGTAAAATAAATGTTGCATAAAGGAATACCCACCTTGTAGTCAAACACAATTCGTTCAATGATACCCTTATCGAGCATCTTTTTGTACCAGTCTTGCAATCTCTTGGGCTTGGGTATCTTCTGGTCCGGCGGATGACAATGGAATATATAATCGTCACCTTCCGATGGCGGACACGCCCATATGTGAGCCATCGTATAACCTAATTGTTTGACATAGTCCATATAACCTAATAAAATCTCATGGTAAACTGCAGTCCTGAATTGTCGCGGTTTGAAAAAATGCACAGAGTCCAAATAGGCGATGTAGACGCGTCGCGTGTTCGGATGCGGACACTCCGAACCATACTCTTGCACATGCATACCGAAGAAACAAACGTCCACCCCGTCAACTTCCTCGAAGGCGAACAGGGCTTTGGCGCGATAGGGAAACTCCCCGTTCAGTTCACCATTTTCAACGAATCTACTCCTCATTCCCGGTTTCACTTCAACGACCTTGTCCGAACTCGAAACTACCCGTATGTGAACTTCACCCGCGCCGGCTTCCTTCTTCTTAAGGTAGTTGTTCACTCTTGTTTCAATATACACACCCAACTTTGTAGTCTGCAGCTTTTTGGCATTAAATTTGTTCTCTTTGCGTTTTTGGCCCTTTTTCTTCAGACACTCATCACAGGTGAAGCCTTGCGGCCATATATTTTCATTGTGTAACACACATATTTGATGTAGTTTTCTACCGCAGTCTGTACAATGGACAAAGGCTTCCATCTCCAAATGATCGTTTTTCATTTCTTTGAATTGATCCTTCTTTATGGCACTAAAATTAATGATGAATATGCTTTAATGTTAAATTTTCCAAACGGAATGCTACCACAAATAAGCTAATTAATCTGTCCATAAACTATAGACTTGCGCAAGTATGGAAATAGTTTGTGACAATCAGGTCGATTCTGTGTGCATATTGCTATAAACCTTGCTATCCAAGTCATACATCGATTTCAAGTGATGGACCAGAGCTTGAAATCGCTTCCATTGATATCTTTTTAATTTATAGCAATATGGTCATGATATTAAGTATTCTGTTGCGAGCGTTATAGCAATGTTTGTTATGAATTTTGTCACAGCAATATTGCTATCATGGACTTCCATGACGGGTAATTTCAGAGCTGACAACACTGTATTTTGTGACTTAAGGGCTACAAGGACAACCTCATTTACCCGCTTTGTTTATGTTATGTAGTACAGCATTTTCGACAATTTCAGGATAAATTCACAAGTTAAAATGATTTATATTAATAGAATTGGTGAATAACTAGGCCTAGTTATTGTTTCGTTGTGAAATACAGCATAAATACACCGAGAGACTTTATATTTGAATATTTGCATTTTTGACCCATTCCCCTAAGTTTTATCTGGTATTGGAAGAAATAGAATACTATGTTAATTATCCCAGAAAAGGCAAACATCCTATATCCACGCCATAAATTGAAAAAACTGTTCTGACAAAGTAACAAACTATAGTAGAGTTTGTTGGAGGCATTTCCACACTGGTTAAGATATTGTTAGACTTTCTATTTAATTTGTTCTGTTTAATAAGTTGACTCATGATGAGATAAGTATGATAAGAATATTTTGTGTTTGTTATACACATTTCAAGAATTATATCTTCTCGACACTACAATAGCTGGCGTTATGAATGACAAACCCATCCTGAATGATTACCACTCGCATCTCCATATGATATATAAAGGCAATTCGTTATGTGACAGATTTGTCAAAATATTGCTTGCATTTTATCATAATAATGAACCAGATATCTTTCTTTGTTCTGAACCGAACATGTTCCGATGTGGCTTGACTACTCAAGGATGGAACTTCTACATTTTGTTGTTTGTAATATGTTTCGAATTGACCTTATTGTCAATTGTTAAAGATTATGAAAGCCCTAATGTTGCATGTGCATAATAAAAAAGCATTTTATATGGATAGTAAAGAATTTTTTGAGGATGAATCGAAATCGGTGTTCAAGGAAAAAATTTCATATGAATTATTTTATTTGTAACATATATTTAGTATAATAAATATATAATTGAAGATTATGATAGCACTGACATAGCAACTGTAGACCAATATATTGTAGTAATTTGATAATTTGCAACATAGAACGTTATTTGAAATAGTACTGAGAAGTTCTCTGGAACCCATTTTTTTTCCATTCCATACATTTGTTGGATTTCATTCTGCTGTTTATTTTCAGGAATTAATGAGCCAAACATTTCACTGTTTTATTTTCAATAGTTATACCTATAATAAATGCTATCTCTGATGTGGATACTCTAGGCTTTAGAAGACAAGGATAAATACTGTAATTTTCATTCATATCGTGTTGAACGATTATCATCTGAGATTGAATATCAGTTAATCAGATCCATTATCACAAAATTTCACTTGTAAAATGAATAAAATCACTAAAATCTCCAAATAATCGCTCTTCGCCAATGTAAACAAAGCGAATGTATTCCTTGGTCTCTCGGTGTATTTATGTTGCATTTCACAACTACACAATAACTTGGCCTCACAGGTCTAGTAATTCACCAATTCTATGAATATAAATCATTTTAACTAGTGAATTTATCCTGAAATTGTTGAAAATGCTGTATTTCATAATATAAACAAAGCGGGAAAGTGAGTTTGTTTTACCTCCAACGTATGACAAATGTCAAACGACGCACGAAACCAATAGAATATTGTTCACCACAAATCAAGTGCAGCAATTTTATTCAGGCGTTGATAATTTGAAATTCGATGAACTTTTCTATTGGCAACTCGAAGGAATTGTTGCTGTTGTTGAGATGATTAAAATAATCATCACTAATAATTTTCCTCAAAAATCTACTAAGATAGTAATATTGATAGAATTGTTATAGAAATTTATTTTAGACAAAATAAATTTCATGAATTGTTTTGAAGAACCTTTGATAGAAATTTCTCATCGTTTGCAATGACTGATTCAAAGAGACTGGCCATTATCAGTTTTCCGTGAAAGGCTTTATAAATTGAAAAAACTGATGATGATCAGCCATTAATCCTAGCATTAGATAACTTTTGAACCGATTAATTGAGATGTTATAATACAATTTTCGGGAAGAAATTGAAAATTACAGACAGATAGCATGCAGATGGGCACAAGAAGGAGAATTCGTGGAAAATCAATTTGTTCACAACAGCACCAAGTCTATTACACTTGCTTCCAGATCCATTATTTTCGTACCTAATGCAAAATCTGACAAAATTCAGCCCAAAAAAAAATTGTAGTTCAAGTAGCCTGATAACACTTCTTCGGCTTCATTTTAACACATCTCATGAAAAACAAGCAATTCAAACAGATTAATGTTACTTTCATTTAAGTTTTTTTATTTGGTGTACTGCCCAGGCACAGGTTTAACTTTTGTGCGAAAAAAATGTTTATTTATTTTAGTTAGACACAATGTAAGGATACTTCATTCGGAAATTAATATTATTACTTACGTTTGAGCTTGACTGGGGTCATCACCAATAGTAACAGTGTCACCTTGAATGTCGTTGAAACATTTTTGGCAATATGTATATTTATCCGATCCTAATCCTAGAGCATTCAAGCTGAAAAATAGTTAATCATAAGAACGTAACTAGACTAGGGGTGAAGACAATGCATACCCATTTTGATAGCAATAGTACTTGGCATCTTTGGGTATAGTACACAGTTGTTTGCCAAAGCAACATAATACTTGTGGATTGAAGGTGTATTTCCTACCACAGCAGTACCCCATTGATTGCATTACAGGGTCAATTTCCTGCTCAAAAACCTCTGATAACTGAAAAAACAGAAAGCAATATTAAGTAAGATATCGAATATCATTGTTAGAGATTATTCATTAGTAAGTTTTTGAATAAATGAAAATATTTAAGACATTGTAGTTCTATAGCAAAACTGCTGCAGTTGTTAGTTAAAATGAGCATTTTTGGACCAACAGTTTCAAGCTGAAGTAGTGAAGGACCAAACTCTTTGAAAAAAAAATTAACTCTTACCTTAGTGCAGTATCTGTAAACTCTACTAGTCTTTCTATTGTATAACCAGGCGTTGTCAAACATTAACCAAACATCATCTACATATTCCCAGGGATCTGTATATTGATTCATGTCCAACTTCTTTTTGATCGTAGATAAATCCATGGGTTTTTTTATAATCTCTAGGTAATCGGGTATACCCAATGTTTGAGGATCCACTGGTACTCTGAAGGGCATACTCTCCGGATCTAGTCTATAGAGTTTTTCCAACGTTGGCATAAGCTTCTGTCTCAATTCATCAGGTTGGAAAACTGGAGATGAACAATATTTTGAAGCAAACATGAATGGATTGCATTAAATTTTATCAGTGCTTGAAAGGTATTTGAAACTATTCATTGTTAGCGCTAAAATGTTCCAATTGTTATTCATCTGATCAACATAACAATTCGGTTGAGACCAAGAAGTCAAGAAACATCCATGTTTCAAATACATTGTCATTTTACGTTATACTAGGAACTGTATTTGAACACCTGGCAGATCAGGTATGAATATTGTTTATTAGGATCTCGTCCTTTGTATGTCGCCTACATTTTTAGAGTTGTGAATAAATAGGTTATTTGGTCATACAGCATTCTTTCCTGTTTCAACCATTACACGAGGGCAGATAATATAGCTTCATATTCTATATACTAAACGAACAAGCAAAAATCATCGAACTACGAAATTCGAAACTTTGACAGTTCGACGGTGGCGAGAGATGCCGCGAAGCAGCCGGCATCTCGAGCCGTCGAGAGAGGGAACTCGCCGAAGGCGATTTCCCGATCCGAAAGAAGAAAGAACGCTCTTTCCGTCGATACCACGTTCGTAAACGTCGATGAATTCCAAGATATCGAAAAAAATTCCTAAACTTGAAGAATTTCACCGATTTTGTAAAATAGACCGTTCCGTTCGTCTCCTACGAAGGCGAAGCTTTTCGGCCTAAACCGAGGGTGGGGAATGAACCTTCAAAGACCGTAGACGTCCATGAATATATTCCCATTCCTCTCAAACGAACGAAAATGTACGAAAAATTCGTAAGAAGTTTGTTTACCTCGTGACGTTTCTTTTTTCTCGGAAAAATTCTGACAGACCATCGAGTCCGATCTGTGTTTACATACGAGTTTGAAAGCCGATGTCAGTGCTGTCAGATAGAAATTGAATAAAACTGATCGAAAAACGCCGAAATACTGGCAAATATTGTATGAAATGGCAATAACTAAGCTCGGGGCTTCGATTTCAAGCGAAAGAATGAAGCGATTGGTGATAATTACAAAGGAAATTCCATGAATCTATCTCATGACCGAGAGCTCCTTATACGGAAATTTTAACATGAAACCCGACGAAATCGACGGAAATATGGGATATATTATATTGAAATGGATCGATTAAAGGTTGGTTCTGAATCCTATTAAGTGTTTTACCACCAGCTTTGAGTTTTTTCCAAAAATTCAGCATTATTTGTGCCCGTTCAGAACGATCTTTCTTACTGGAATCCTACCGTTGTGTACGAGCTAGGTTACTTTTTCTGGTAAGTTTTTGAAGATTAAATATCCTTTTATTGATTTCCGATCTCCTTTCAACGATATTCATTTCCGTTTCTCTATAAAATGTATCTGAAAGTTTATAATTCTGAAGTAACCTTGATATATCATTAGAGGTCATAGAAAGCGTTTTTTTGCGAGGGTACAGAGCATTTTTTTGCGAGTGTTAACAAAATTTTTCGATGACGTCATATGAGTGCAAAATCATTTAACTACATAAAAGGCGTATCTAAACGAAAGGTAGATCTGGGCGCAAGGTAGATCCACATCCCAAGCTAGTTCCTACTAAGTGAGTTAACGCAGTTTTTCGGGATCTCAAATAATGATTGACACAAAGTGTTCATGCATAGGTAATGTACCTGAATCCGTAATTTCAAGGGGGAAATGAACACGAGTGGTTATACCCCCATTTTGATGATTTACCGCTTTGACACATAACTCAGAACTACCCGACCTGACACATAAATGTTGTTTGAAAAGAGCCACCATAGAAAGTCCGCCACTAGTACAGTTACTAAGTCAAACTGAAATTTGAGAGTTAGAACTACTGGCCAAAATCAAAATTTTCAAGTACAGTGTTATTTGAACCATGGATTGCTTAACATAGTTTGGATAGCATAGTTTGGGTTGAACTATCAAGAAAAATTAAGTTCAAATAACTTCTAGGGAAGTGTTAACATTTGACATTTCTCTGATAAAATCAACTTCATATGGTTCTATTGTATTTTACTGAAAATAACCTTATTGTCAGTTGTAAAAAATTTAATGAGGGACTTTAAAAAATTCGAGTTTCAAAATACCATCCCGTGTATAAGATAATCAAAATACTTACTGCACTTCCTAGGTTTCCCATCAGAAGAAGAAGAAGATATGGGTACCAAAGGAGTATCATTCAGGGAAGGTTTAACGTCTGCTGATGCTTCGCCAGGTTCCTCCTTAACAGTTATTTCCATCTTAACTTCTGATCCCCCTTGAGCATCTCCAGAGGTTTCAGTCTTGAAGTCCGTTTTAAAATCGGAGCTAGAATACTCATTCTTTATATTTTTACCACCAGTGCTTCCTGCTCCATCTTGGCTGGCGTCCGCATCATCAACAACCTCCTGTTTGATCTCAATACTTGTGTCTTCAGTTTTGACCTGATCCAGCTTTCCACCTCGACCGTTCGATGGTGACGGGGAATCTTCGTCACGATCGTGGGCGGCCATGATGGCGGCGAGCTGGGACGAAGCTGACGATTGTCTAGGAGCGTTCATTGCGGCTCGTTCCGCACTGCTCATTCCTTTGCCTGAAAAAATTTAATAATTTGATCAATAGAACATGAAAAGGATATATATCACAGAATATTAATCTGCTTCATTAACCCAGTGACATTAGAAGTTTTACATCCAGAAAGAATATCTTCATGAACTTAATTTCTTGGCAAAATGATCATAAATAATATTGTAAAAATGTGTGTCACACAGCTGAAAAGGAACGTCTGGATGGTCATTTAAATAAGGTAGTAGAGTGGTTTGTAGGACATCGTCAACATAACTTGCAGCAGTCGTACTGCCTGAAATACACAGAAGTTGTGAATGGCTACCAGAAGCAGTAGCCCCCCCCCCTTACTTGATAGAATCGCTGAATGAGGCATTATGTCATTCTGCCTCCCACTGCTCCATTTGCTGCGATAACCGCAGTGGTCAGTACTTTAAGGCAGCACTAATCGTGAACAGTACGGGAACAGTCCAAAGGCTCGAGTACGGCGAAGTAACCTACTTATCTAACAGGTCTGCCTTCTCGGAAACATTGATCAACGAAAACACGCGTGGTAGCAGAAGGTCAATTGTCTGAAGCGCTTATCTTAACGTTATGTGGTAAGCACGCATCAGTTGACCAGTTGGTCTTTTTTGTGTTCCCCTACCTTCATTTGTCTATACACGACAACAATTCTACCCCTGACAAAATCTCATGGTGATAATTTTGACATCTTGAGGTCTTTTGTTACCAAGGCTTAGCACAAGTCAACTACTGGGAGATCACTGAAAATATCTGTACAATTCAGGTTCATGAACCGCTTTCTTCACAATTAAAACGACAAAAAAAACTTTGTTTATGCAAACTAAAACGTTAATATCGCTATCATAGCATGCTTTAAATATGGTCCTGTTTACAACAAATTAAGTTTGCAAAGATATATCTTCTGGATGTAATGCTGAAGTATATATTATTGAATGATTAATAGCTTTGAAGTATACAGGGCGAGTCTTTGACCTTGCAGAATATTTTAACAAAAGATTCCTGAAGCCAAAAGAAACACTTTTTTCCCTTACCATATTTTCCGATTCGGCTTGGTTTGTAAGATACAGACTGTTAAAATCCATAAAAAAATTTAATTTTCGATTATATTTCGCGAACGATCTCATCGAATGAGATAATTTTTAGAATAGTTTTTTATTGATACGATGAATGTTCCTGGATTACAAAATTACATCCACATCCTCTAGTTTCTTTAATATGACCATAACATTTCATAAAAATACCAGAAATTCAAAGAATCCAACTTTTAAAAATAATTTGAATGCTATTCAACGAATTTCTGTGAAATTCCGAGAATTGGGTACTTTGGCTGAATGCAACTCTGTTCAAAAAATTCACAGAAATCAATTTTTCCGCGTTGCCAAAATAGGCTTCCATCCCAAAACTATATCTGTGTTATACAGTGGTAATTCGGTCCTGAACCCATTCATGAAGCTTCCTTTTCAATTTCGAGCTAATTTGTTTAGTATAATTGCTCAACTTCTCACTTTTCCATGATAAAGGGGATTCTTACTGGTTTGAATGCAATCTTTCTGCTGACCCAAATTTCTTGAAATTACGTACAGAACTTTGATAGTATTTATTTTGAGGTATTCTTCAAATGCGCTTTCATAACACAACAACCCATGGTGGAAGAAAACCGCCATGACATAACCTTAAAACCACAGCCACAGATTTGTAGTTCAGTTCAGAATCATAGACTATACAAGTGTATACATAGAATTAGAATATTGTGTGTTGTTTGATTTCGAAGAGTTCTTTCTTTCTGTTTGTCGATTTGGCAACGTTTGTACGTTCATAGATAAATTAGGTACATCTGTTTTATTTATTTATGAAAATAAAAGTTTGAATGGGTTATGTCTGAATCTGATAATTCTTGGAGAAAATGAAATGAACAAAGAAAATTAATAATTACGAATTGAAGATGAATCTCAAAGCTAATATGAGTGATAGCTTGATGAATTCTTCATTATCGAAAATCAAACCAAGAGAAGAATATTCAACTTTTATCGCCCACGAAATTTGGAATACCTAACTTGTTTGTTGTACTATAAATACAACTTTTTTCACCAACTGGAATGTAAAAAGTAAGTTGACGCTTGTTTTCATAACAGAGTTGCTTATTTCGAAGATTTAAATGGTATATCTTAGGCTTGGAAAAACTTCAGTGTTCAGGTTTCCAGGGGCGGCTAGCCTATTATGAAAATTTATAATGCCTATATCTTTTTATCTAGGCCGAATCAGAAAAAATGGTAAAGGACAAATGTGTTTCTTTCAGCTTCAAGATTCTTCTGTTAAAATATTCTGCAAGGTCAAAGACTCACCCTGTATACAACAAAAACTCTCTTGACAAAAGTTTGGCTAAAGAACCATCCACGATCCTGTTCTGCTTCATTAACAAGATAACAATATTGAAAATTCACCAAATTTGTGATAAAAATTAGTTATTTCATGAACAAATGGGAGGGTCTCGACCAATATGATGTTACTGTAATTTATAATTCACATTGAATTTCACTCACCCATGCTAGATGCTGCTGGTGATGACTGAATAGGTGTAGCAGGAGCAGGTGAAGGTCCTCTTGAAGAGTTTACTGATTTTGGTCCAGTACTTGGCGGGTGAGGTGTAGGAACAGGTGTTGTTTCCATCCTAGGTGGTATTGTCTGAGCAGCATTGGCATTGATGACTTGATTTTGTTGCTGATTCTGCTGTTGCTGCATGTTAGGCTGTTGCTGTTGTTGTTGCATGGATAACGGCGATGGTGACGGTGCGAGTCTGTTCTTTAAGGCTTCATTGAATTGATTCTGTTGTGTATTACTGTTGGAGCCCACTGGTGAGGCTAAGGGTAAACTAGCTGGGCCATTGCTGACAGTTTGTTGGAATTGATTGCTATTTGGTGTTGGAACACTGCCTGGATTTTGCATAGAAGACGGTAAGCTAAAGGGGGACATACCAGCCATTCCTGAGGTATTGGAAGAAGTCGGACTGGGGCCAGGTAAACTAACATTTTGTTGCTGATTCGGTTGGGTTTGCTGTTGTGTTTGATTTGTCTGTTGTTGTAGGGGATATAGCAACCGATTACCTTGTTGTTGGTTAGGCAGCTGAACCAAACGATTTGTACCACTAGGGGAGCAACTTCTCAGATTTGTTTGTTGAGACATACCGGCTGGAATGCCAGATACACCTGAAACAAATATTTCTCTTGATGACAACTGCGAACTACCGAATGAACATAAATAAAATATTCATGTTGACATTCAAATAAGTTAATAGTATGAAATAAAAAGGAAAAATCTGTAATAGCATCAATATTTGCGCACTTGTTCGAGTTGAACCTCAAAGGTGTTATCCAAAATGTTGAATGATAGGCTGAAGGTTCATACAAAAATTAAGCTGAACTCAGAAGAAAGTTTCTGAAAAAAATATCGTCTACTTTCGAAGTTCCAAATCATAAGGTGGATCGTTTCTGATTAGTAAAAAAAAATGGATGACTACAACCAAGAAACCATCTGGCACACTTCGCCAACTAATGAACTCAACTAGCGCATTTGAACCTTGAACTTGACCTGAAGATTTCAAATTTCTTGGACCTTGTCCACGAATTCTTCCTATGTTGTGTTGAACTTGATCCTCAACACTATATTCATCCCAAAATTCGAGAATAACAAACATGGTGATATTACTAGAACAAGCGCGCAAAAATGAACGACCTTGAAAGAATTGAGTTGTTCGATAAAGTTACAATGTGAAATAAATTCAAAAAAATCAAGCTCATGAGAGTTTCATCAGAGAAGTCACTTACCCACAGACATAGGCACTACACCAACGTTAACTACACCAGAAAGACCAGCTCTAATTGTCTGTTGCTGTTGTTGAGCTTGCTGTTGAACTTGCTGTTGGTTCGGAACTTGTTGTTGCATCTGTTGTTCTTTTCTTTTGATTCTTTTTTCCTCTAATTCTTTTTGTATTTTATAGATTTTTTCCGCAAGAAGATGATAATACTCAGACCTTGAGTTAGCCATCTCATACATATCACCTTCTACCTTTCGAGCATATGCAACAAGATTATGCATTCTCTTATCTAGCATTGCCTGAGGATCCGGCGTAGGAAATATAGCCTGAACCAATTTATGTACCAAATGATTTCTTAAATCAGGTGTTACAGATTGGTGCCATTCTTTAGTTCCCTGAACTGGATTTGCTGTAACCTGAAATTGTTTTTAAGTTAGGACTTTCAACAAAACAATTATCCTTGGAAAAAGAACCTCAATTTTTGATCCAGTCCCAAAGTGACTCAAACTCGAAGGTCTATTTCAGAGAATCTGACACAGATATGGTTTGAGAACTTCGTTCCCAGATTTGTAGGAAGCTGAAATTTTGGGTGTGTTCAACAATTTATTGAGTGTAAATGGCAACTTAGTAAATTCTTACTTACTATGTATATAAAATGGTGTAAATGAACTTTCAAAATGAACTCCCTGGTTATATTGGAATGGTTCTGAAGACAAGCAGAGTTTTCTATGAACTGATTTCATTATATTCAAATACCGAAATAAAAACAACTTTCAAGAAAATTGGATTAGTTTGCTATACTTTGTATTAGGTGACTATAAAGTTAATGAAAAACATATTAGGTTAATTTGATGAAGAGTTAGCAATACATACATTTTTATCCTTACTTTCATTTCAAAAATCAAACTATTTAAGTAGAAGAACTGGATAAATCAGTTGAAAAAAGCTTCGATTTAATCAAGGATGATATTTCGTAATCAACAGGTTCCATTACAGAAAATTCCTTTTAACCAGTTTTGTTTCTATTGATAAAACCACAAGTTTCCAAGTAACCTGTATTAAGGAGAAAGAATATATCCACCACAACTGATAAACAGGATACTGTTACAGCTACACTCAAAATTTCAGCTTTCTATGAATCCAAATACAACACTTTGAATTCTAAAATTGAGGTCATGTTACATACAGAAAAATAAGGAAATAAATTCATTTCTAGAAAACGCCAGGAGATAGGTAGCACAAATATATGTTCAGAAAGCAATGGTGAGTCAAAATATGGAACTTAAGGCAAACGTGATAGATTTAAATATTGATGATTTATTATGAAATGTAGGAATTCACAACACTTGTCATATTCAATGAAATACTGTCTACCGGGAGACGATAAACAGAAACAAACAATAAAATCAAATCAGGTGTGTGCAAAGGCATAATTGTGTTTGTGGATCTAAAGTTCTCATTGGGTATGTTTGCCTTGTCTCCATGAACTACAATATTATAGACCAAGTACATTATGTAAAGCTAGCCGTCCATAAGGTTGGTAGAGATGCAAGAGAGGAGGTTCGTCCACAATAGAGTGGTCGGTCAGGTCGGCGCACAGTGCTCGGTTAACTTTCGATATATTTAAGTATCAACTGAACTATGTCTTCTGACAATGGAAAAATATAAAGCATGATATTTGTTTTTTTTTCCAATATCTTCCAAGAGAAATATCTGATCAAACTGAAATTTGAAACCTGTAGTTGATCAGTAACCTCGAGGTCTGTGCCAAATTCATTGGAAGCTGATGGATAGTTCTCGAAAATTCAAGTTTGGAAAATTCTTGAAAAACATTTTTTATAAATTTTCTGTTTGTATGATCCTCAATTAATTATGCACAAAGTTATGCGTTGGTATTCTGCAACTAAGAATTAAGTTCCAATTCGATGGCATTAGTTCTTCTCTAGATATTGAGGAAATAATCTCAATATTTCCAATAGCCACGGAGTTAGACATATTTTTTTCAAATACCTCAGAAAATAAATATCTGATCGAACTTTGGAGCATTATTACTTAATTTTGACTTAAAGATCTGTGCCAAATTTCCTCGAAATCTGAAAAAAATGGTTTGAAGAAAAATTACGAGAACGTCGAAAAAAATTTTTATAATTTTTTACACACACCATCCTCAGGAAGTTTCAATTTGATCCTATAGCATATCTCGAGAGATTAAGGGCATAATCTCAAAATTATAAATTAACAACGAAGTATACATCTTTTTCCCATATCGCAAAATACCGATGTCGGCATGATAGCGGCACTGATCCCCGTTCACTAGGTCGGCCGCGCGGTTTCAGCCAAGACAGCAATGCATCGAACGCGCAGCGCAGTACAACCGACTTAATTGACGTTCCAGCACAACGCTTCCGCTGTAGGCCGTGCAGCACAGCACTTGAGCTGTAGACCGTTCAGCGCAGCGCCGCACATCCCCACTGACCTATTGGACAGCTTAACACTGATTCCATTTGGTAATTTCAAACAAAATGATCGATCGAGTTCACTTGACAGAGGAGAATATTTCACTTCCAAATCGCAATCAGAACGCAAGCGCCCCCATGACATCCTAAAGATGTCTTCTGCTCATATTTTTGCATTTTGGAGTCACAAAAATTGGGCGAATAACTCGCGAAAATACGTTGGAACCCGTGGAGATTCCCATAGCAGGGGTTTAGAAGCAGTGGTCGATACTTGAAATGGAAATTGTTTTGATTTCTTGGTCTACGGTATTCTTAGCATCATGTAAGCTATAACACACTTTCACAATTCACTAATTTTGAATACTTCGGTATTAAAAATAGCCAAGCCGGGACGCAAGTTCAAATTGAATGAAACGCGGTAGTTTGCTTCCTACGTCACTCGATATAGCAGGATTCTCCGATCGATACAGCTGATGCTGTCTATTGGCACACTGGAGAGAAAGGTACACGAGAATAGAGAGAGTGTGTGTAACCGGGTACGTCACAGAAAGTACAAAGTTTCGAATGTTTAAACAGCCAATCAGGTCGATTCTGTTTGCGTATTGCTATGAACCTTGCTATTCTAGTCATATTGCTATCTTTCTAATTTATAGCAATATGGTCATGATGTTACGTATTCTGTTTCGAGTGTTATAGCAATGTTTGTTATGAATTTTGTCATAACAATATTGCTATCATAGACTTCCATAATTGGTGATTTTAGAGCTGACAACTAATTCGTGAGTTTTCTTTATGGTTTCGCATACATAACCTCTAACCTCTATCTACGGCTTTCTTTATTCATGTAAACATCGACATAAAAAATGTTAGGAAACGAAACGAGTCAAATTGACCAATAACCAATTTCCAGGATACCAATTAAATATTGATTATCAGAAATCGAATGCAGCAATTTTATTCAGGCGTTAATAATTCGAAATTCGATAAACTTTTTCGTTGGCACTTCAAAGGGATTGCTGTTGTTGAGATGATTAGAATAATCATCTCAGCTGTTGCCTATGCCTGTATCTTAGTCTAAGAATTTTCCTTGAAATTAAATAATATTCTAGAGAACCTTGAACACATTTCCATTAGCATATACTTTTTTTTTCATGTAAACATCGACTTATTCGAAAATGTTATGAAACAGAAAAACCAATTAAAGTCAAATTGACCTATTTCCTGGATACCGATAGAATTTTGGTTTCCAGAACTCAAATGCAATTTTATGCAGGCGATAATAATTCGAAATTCGATGAACTTTTCCGTTTGGAATTCAAAGGGATGGCTGTTGTTGAGATCATTAGATTAATCAGGTCAGCTGTTGCTTAATATGCCGGTGTTTTAGTCTAAGAATCCTTAAAATTAAATATTCTAGAGAACCTTGAACACATTTCTATTAGCACATTCTTCCCTTTCTTCAATATTTTCGAATTCTTGGAAGAAATAATACTGAAACAAATGGATCTCTGAGAGATTCCTTTTCTAAACTTTCTTGTTATGAAGCATAGCAAGTACTATTTTGAGGTTGCTAAGATAGCAATGTTGATAGCAAGATTCTTGTTCAAGTGACAGATCATATTGCTCAAAATGGTTGATCAGAATACCAATAATTCCAATCTTGTTATGATAGCCATATCTTTTTCATAGCAATATTGCTATTTGCAAACAGAATCGACCTGAATATGTGAAACCAAATTTAAAAGATAATATCTGATTCCAATGAACAGTACCTCCTTTAATCTAATCTATTTAAAGGATAGACGTTTCTATGTTGAAGGGTGTCATACAGAAAAACAAACGGATATTGAATGTATCTCCACTAAGCAAATGAGGAATGTTGAAGGATGTTGTATATAATATATATTCGATGTAAAAATAGCCAACAGACCTAATGCAAAGTAAAAGTAGAGCCCTTCACAATCAGAATTTTTCACAAATTTGAACTGATTTACCAGTTTATCTCTATTTACATAATTCTTCATTTGAGAGCTGAAAAAATTTTTCAACAATGAAGTGGAATGAGTTGATGCCTATTTTAGAGAACACATGGGTTGGAATTGAATCAAGCTCGCTTTTGTTTGATCACGTCCATTTAAAAGATTAACATCATTGGTAAATGAATTCTCACTGACCTGTCCAGCTTGTATACCAGATGGAAGTTGACCAACCAAATTTTGAGAGAGCGACTCGCCACTACAAGTCAAGCCAAACATTACATTACTGACTCCTTGTTGCATACTGGTCGATTGGGACGCCGTTGTCTGAGAACTGTTTGAGGAAGGATCGCTACTCAGTGGCTGGCTTACGTTAACACTCGGAATAACCTGAACTTGAGGATTCATCACTCTCACTGCACCAACATTTCCCATATTCTGTCCTCCGATATTGATGGGTAGCCTTATATTTGGGCGTTGTGTTGTATTCGTCATCATACTGGGAGGTATTCCTAATGTGTCACAAACTCTCCTCAAATCTGGTTGTATAGGAGAAGTGTTTGCTGGAGGAGCATTGGTTTGTGGAATATTGGTCGCAGTCGAGGCTAAAATTGAAATGATAATCATTGATAGCAGGACATTTTTTTATTTTTGTTTTAAGATTGGGGGTTTGTATGAGGATAATTTCAGAATATATTAACTGCAGAACAAACGGAAAACAAATTCAAGAAAATGTTTTGAATTGTCTAAAATCTCTGGGTATATGATTTGATGAATCAAGAACTATTTGCGACACACTCATTATCCAGAAATTATTATGATGTCTTTTCCCCACGCTGGTTGTATTGGTTTCATGGGTGAAATCCAGATAACTTGAAAAGGGGTGGGTGTTATTTTAAATGAATCAAGCCTTGCCACCTAATTGATAAAATTCAAGACAATGAGGGAAATGGTATTTCATTAGTTACAAGGTGAAGCTCGAGAATTTGAAAAGTCTAGACATTATTTCAAACTGAGTCTGAAGAACGTGAAACTTTGAAATTATACAGACCCAATTAATATTGCTAATGAAATTTTAAGAGAATGTAAAGTTCAATATTTGTTTGTGATAAAATCGAAAAAAAAAAAACATTAATATGGTTGTAGTGGATTTTGAGATTGTGATCTTCTTTTTTGTATTTTTTCCGAATATCCTAGGCTTCAACGAAACCCCTCAGAAGCTTAAAGCTTGTGCGAGTTAGGATACCGGGTGTGTTCTGTGTAGGCTTTGTTACTAATTCCTTGCGCCACGTTAGGAACAGCACTGTTAATTGTTTACCCAACAGCGAATGGTTGGACGGTCCCCTAAAAACCGGAAAGGTCATTTCCCGGCCAAGGGCTTGAACCCCAGACCTTACGATCATGGGGCTTGCGCTCTAACCACTGAGCTACCGCCGCATATGCATTATTAAAGTAGGTCTGGTTAAGTCAAGATGATTAATGATAATGGTTAAATGGAGGTTGAATTCTCCTCCAGAAGAAATATTTTCTGAAGCCTATAATTGTTAAATTAAAAATATATGCACTGAAAGCCAAAAGCTTTACAAATTGTAAAATCATATAGGTGACCAAACTTACCATTTGGGTTATTTCTAGTTTTATCAGCTTGTTTCAGTGGCAAGCAAACAGGACAATCATTTCTGATGCAATGTTTCCAGTGGCTTATTATCTGCCTTGATGAGCTGCAGTGTGCAACAGAACAGCTTTTCCCTGCTTGACATCCAGTCATATGGTTCAATACATTTTTCATTGTTTTACAGTGAGGCAGAGAACATTGGTTAACTTCTCCGTTTGCCTGCGATTCCCGCCTTTGGCATTTATGTGCATGCAACAGCAGAACAAGTTGCTGCTGAATTAATTTTCTTTTTTCTGGGTCTGAAAGAGATGGATTTGGTGAGATGCGATGAATAAACAGGGCATTTGCAAGGGCTTGATTAGATCAAATATATCAATTTATGATGGTTTAAAGGTTTCTTCACAGATTACTAACTTTAAGTAGCGACGTGAGTTCTAACAAAAACTCTGAGAGTTCCAAAAGTCTAGTTACGTATGATAGTGATGTTGTGTACTTCCATGATTCTTCCTACTCCTCAGAAAGTCTCTCGACAGCGTTTATGGAGAGTGGCAGTATAAGCGAGTACGATTTTGGTGAGTTTGTTTAAGATTGCGCGTCGTCTATCAGACCACTCATCTGTACTTATGTTTCCTTTTTTGTGGGCGACTTCCCTCAGATAATATCACTTTTCTCTTTTATTTTTGGTCAGATAGAAAAACGGATCCGCTGGGAAATTCAGGCATGAAGCGTACAGAAAACATGAGAATACAGGTCTTTTTGTTGAAAAAAGCATAGAGTTCTTAGATCAGACGCACCAAAAGAGGTGATTAGAGGAAATGAAGCTCAAAACATCGAACCAGAAATCTCTGTGTATCTGTGCTCCAAAATTAAAGCGTAATACTGCATACAACTGAGCCACTTTTTGGAAATATGTGTGCCTACAATGCAACAAACCTGTTTGCAATGAATGCTTGTGAATATCGATATTTTCTACATTTTGATGCCTGATATTTTCAAGAAAAAGGTTGATTTCATATTATATCTTTCATTTTTCTGTTCCTTCAGTTACCGGTTTCAAAAATTAATATCTTTTTATGTAGTAGATATTTTGCCGTTTTTTTTTTTAACATAATCTCCCTGCATGTTGTTCTAATGACGAATATAACGCAGCTTCCTGAAATTACTCAAAGTTACTCAAAAGAGGCTTAGAAGTTAGTACATACGTTAGTTTTCAGTAGGATTCACTCAAACATTCAACTTCAATTTAGAAATACAAAAAGGAGTTTTCATAGCTTCTGGCTGAGTTTAAAATCTTCGCACGGTCGTAAACTACAATAATCACAAGAAGAAAATAGTAATTTATCATCATCCTTTTTTGCCGAAATCAGCATTCGAAGGCGAATGGGCTAAATATCATTGAAACACAATTTAAGTTATTTTTCTACTTTTCATCATTCTTATGGTAAATTAAACTTGAAAATGTGACTTTGATTGAAATTCCTGTTTAACAATTGTAGATCATGTTATTTTTACACTATGATGGATTGAGCGTGCAGGGCTGATCTAATGGTCTGCGCGTTGGCCTAAACTCCATCGATTTTTTTATTTGGGGATTTTACAAAGAGCTGGTGGAAGCGACGGAAAGCAACAACGAAACAGAATTAAGGCAAGCACTTTTAGAAGCGGAAAGGAAACTAAAACGAAAAACGTTGGCGATTATGTATTCCAAGTTGGAGACAGGGATTTTTCAATAAATAGGAATTTTTCAGTGATTGGTGCTTTTCATTTCTCATCCAAGAGCAAGTTCAGCAGAATCCGTTTATAATGACATTAAAGGGGAGTGACGAACAAGTCATACTAACCGGATGTCATATAAAGCATAATCTTTGAAAAATTGGGGGGATTTCAAATTTTTTGGTATGGATCGAGTTTGATAAACAGAAAAACCACTGATCAAACATAAATATTCACAAAAAAATTAAGGAAACACACCAGGGTCACACCGAACAAAAGATTAATGTACGAAGATTCACCGGCAATTTTACCAACTCGCAGAACAATTGGAATTGCTCATGAGGTAATCATGGTGTGCTTATGTGTATCCAAACTAAGAAAATTCAAAGCACAGAATATGTTGTTCCTTGAATCTACAAGTTGCTGACTCAACTCTTGAATGCAAATGAGCACACACCGTGTTTTTTACATAATGGGATCGCTAATACCAAAACCAGAGAAAAATCCTGTGAAATGGGTCCGCTGATAAGTATTCCTTTGTTTCTTGTGATTTGAAACTACTGAAGTTACACTTGATAGACATTCTCTTGTGGTGACTTCGAATTCCTCTTTGGTTTCGAAACATTGAACGATTCCTTTATCTGGTTTTGTTTTAAAAATAATTGAAAACATCGCATAGGGGTACGTAGGTTCGCGAAAACTATGTCCGGTTAGTTGGTTCATAATAAACGACATGTCACGATTTACCATAAGAATGATAAAAAGTAGAATAATAACTTTAATCGTGTTTCAAAAATTTTCTGCCTATTTGCCTTCGAAGGCTGACAAAAAAAAATGGCTAAGTACTATTTTTCTCCTATGATTTTGGTAGTTTAGGACAGTGCAAAGTTTATGAACTCAGCCAGAAGCTATGAAAATATTTTCGTATTTTTGAATTGATGTTGAAAGTTTCATTGAATCCTTTCAAAAACGAATGTTCTAACTTTCAAGCCTTTTTGAGTAACTTTAAGTAATTTCAGGAAGCCGAGTTATTTTTATCAATAAAACATTCAGGGCGATCATGTCACGAAAAAAACTTCAAAATGCCTACTACATAAAGAGATATGAATATTTGAAACCTCGCTACATAATAATAAATTGAATAAACACCAAAAAAAATGTGACTCAAAAACAACAAAATATCGCGTAACATACATGGGGTATTTTTGGATTCCTTAGGTGTGAGGAATCTGAAAAACTCATTGAGGTCGCTACTTGGACCGCCCTGTATATGAATGTTAACGATCCAGCAAAAGCTGGTGTAGTTTCCTAGATGAGAATGTCTCAAACGAAAATATGGAAAATTTAATTATTCTATTTTTTTTGCACTATAAGACCCTCACGAAAATTTGCACTGTTATTCGTGTCGGTATCCTAAAACCAATTGCATAGTTTCAATCTGATCGCATCGGTATTTTTCAAGATATTTAGGAGTTAAGCTTAAAATTTTAAATGGGTATAACTTTGAAATCATTGACTGGACTTTTATCATAAACGATCTATACAGAGATATTCAGACTGCAAACCTACCGAAAAAACTTCAAGATTAAGTTTATTTTAGGTTTTTATTCGTCTGAAAGATATCTACGTTATTATGCCAGTTAATACCCAGGAAAGTAGTAAAGTTTATTGAGACTTACTGTCCAAATGGTAAACAGCGCGGGGTTGCGCAGAAGATCTGGGGGTCACATTGTTTGCGAAGTTCACAAGGTCTTTAAGAACCTCCTGTATAATCTAAATCGCAAAGTTTATGTGTTCAATGCGTTCATCAAACACACAGTTCGTTGTTACATACGGTGACAGATTAAAATATGAAGTTACGACCATCGCGTAGGGTGAAACGTTGGAACATGTCCGGCGTTGGGCATTTTACAAATATAGAATTTCATTACGAATACTAATAGAGAGATAGCGTCACTTTTTGACAAACCCATTTTAAGCATGCTGATTTATTATTTTTCTGAAAGTTTTTATTATTGTAAAGTAAACAGGGCGCGACCGCGGTGGGTGTAGTTGTGACTGACAGCGGAGCTCGTTCGGAACTGTTTCCGACATTTTATCCAAATTCAGTCATAACCAAACAGTTTTCTATGGAAACTCTACATAAGTATCGATTGAAGCTTATTTTGAGAAGATTTTGCATAACTTTTTGTTTTTTTTCTGGGTTTTCACTCCCAATACCTGAAACAGAACCATTGAAAATTCAATAAAAATTGTTTTTTCGCCCTTACGGATTGAAAAATTTAACTAGTTGTCAATGGAAGTTTCTTGGAAAATAGATTGCCTAATGAACAATAAAGGAATAATACAAACGATAAACAAAGCGATCTGTGACGTTTCCGAGTACAAATCTGCTTGAATTTTTCACCAAACAAACGAGAAAAATTCCAGAATAGCAATATAAACAAAGCGACCTGTGACGGAGTACAAATCTGACTCTTTCTTCAGACAAACGAGAAAATAATTCTGAAAATTTTCTCGTTTGATGGAGGAGTGAGATTTGTACCCTGAAACTTCTCAGTTCGCTTTGTTTATCGTTTATATCATTCCTGTATTGTTCTTTGGGCAATCTGTTTTCCAAGAAACTGCGCTTGACAAATAGTTCCATCCTGCAATCTGCAAGGAAAAACAATTTTTATTTCATTTTTTATGGTGTTGTTTCAGATGTTGTGAGTGAAAACCCAGAAAAACTCTAAAAAACAACTATATAATTTAGAATTTTTTAGGTGTCATTTACACGACACATAGCTACGCAACTTTATCCGTTCTATCGAGTGATGCATTTAGGGTGCCACTGGTCGTATCTCGGACACCATTTATCCTAGAACTTACAGAAAAAATTCTAGTGGAAAACTGAGAAATTATTTTTAATCATTTTTTATAGGCCGAATTCGTCATTAGAATTTTTTCGGATGTTATAGGAAAAACGGTTTCAGAGATACGGCCGGTTGCCGCTCTCAATGAATCACCCGGGGTACATAATAATAACAATAATAATAGTTTATTTTCGAAAGTATGTACTACATCATAAAAAAAAAAACAAGTTCAAGCTGCATCATCATAAGTTCAAGAATGCTTCTCTTCATACTTCATCTTCCAAGGTGTATGGTTCCATATTAATCAATAGATTTTTTTGATACTTTTTTACTTCGATAGTTTTTATTATTTTCCTGTAGTTTATTGAAGTATCTTATACCTGTGTAATTTGGGTGTTTTTTTCTGGGACGGTTAAGGGTCGCTACAGAGTGGGACGGAGAGCAAAGATGAGACGAAAGAATTACGAGCAAATCGTGATGGAATAGTAGTTCTTTACTCTCTCATCATTGCTCTCTGTTCCACTCTGTAAGAACCTAAACTTGTGCCTTAGGTAGGATATGTTGGTATTTCTGGTGTTGTAGTGGTGGTGGTAAGAGGCTTGTGGGATATCTTTCTGATTTTTTTATGTACATTAGTGTTTCATATATATATAGCGCATATATAGTCATTATCTGTTTCGCCCTGAAGATGCCCCTTCAGCTCTGTCTGCATTTTAGATTAAACATTGCTCTAATATTTCTCTTATGTACACCAAAAGGCTCTATTAGGCTATGAATTCCTACCCAAAATTATCTCATGAAACTTTTTTCAAAATTTGCGACTAAATTACTCGTATTGTGCTCTCATTCATTTATTTCCTGATTGAAAGTATCGAATAAGCTGCTGAGTTATGTTGATTGGTCAGGTTTTCTATGTTGATTCCAAACTAGGTTTTCATCCATCGTTATGCCCGGGATTCTTGTGTATTCTACTTCTATCTTGATCTGATATTTTTATAGTTCTAGGTGTTAATCCTTTGTTTTATGAAGGTCATATTGATTACGTATGGCACTGAACTAAACCATAGAGTCCTTGATAAAATATGTAGAAATTGACAACTTCTCATTGGATGGATGATTTTGACCTTGACGAAATTTCACGAGTACCAACCTCCCTCAAATCTAGTCGACTTTAGGAAGGGAGTTACAAATACTTGATAAAACTAATCCATGGTCTTCCGGCTGGATTTATAAAAGGTGAATGGAATATAGATGAAAGCTAATCAAACAAATTAAACAGAATTCACTCACCACTAGATGGAGGTGGAGCTCCCTGAGGATTTTGTGTCGCTGCTTGAGGGCCAGGTTGAGAACTGCTAGGCGCACCAGATTGGGGTTGCGCAGGCGAGGGCGCGGGTGGCTGTGTCTGTGCAATTCCACCTTCGCCAACCGTTTGATTTCCTACCGCTGCTGGTCCTCCGAATCTTTGTGGAATACCAATCCTGTTAAGATGCTGGGGAGTTGCGATATTTCCACCTGAAAGAAATTAATAATTTTAGGAGATCAAAAAATAAAATCATTTTCCCCTATGGAAAATAATTATATGTCCGCATAATATATATATATTATATAAATATGGCAGACGGTAAAAGTGACGTAAAATTTTTGGAGATCGGAAAGTACTATAAACACTGTAAGAAGAAAGTTGCAAATTCGGTAGACTGCATAAATTGTGCGTCAGCATTCCATTAAAGCTCTGCAAGTCAGGCTAATGTGATGATTAGCGGGCGAGAAGTTATTTGCTGCCATCCACGTAATAGAAGTGAGGTACTGCCAAAACAATGGAAAAATAAACTCAAATTCAACTGTAGATGAATTAAAACCATAAAGCATTTTTGTATGCATGCTTCAACAGTACTTTGAGCCCGTTAAAAAGAAACTAGAGGATGAAATAACAGAACTGAAGAGATCAGTACTGCCGTCCTAAGCAAGAAGGCACTATCTCCAATTTTTACTATTTTCAAATTTCCTCTTCCTATAGGCTCCTTACACGATTATAAGTATACCTTACAAAGCTAGAGAGCAGTTACTGCAATTTTTATAGTCTATCAGACCATTGGATGAACGCCTACTGCACTCTAGCTTTGTAAGGTATACTTATACTTGTGTAAGGAGCCTATAGGAAGGGGAAATTCGAAAATAGTAAAAATTGGAGATACTGCCTTCTTGCTTATTATTAATAATATAATCATAATTTAATAATTATAATATTAATCATCTGCATAAGATATAACGACTCCATCAATTTCCATCTCTATTAGTGAATTCAGATAAACCACAAACAAAACGGGTCCCAAAACTGTGCCCTGTGGTACGCCAATTTCTACCATCATTTTCTCACTGAGGGTTCCATTGATTTTCACTCTCCGATATCTTTCTTTCAAATAAACTTGGAATAATTTCAGCACCACCCCTCTTATCCCATAATTAGATAACACCTTCAACAATTTGTCATGTGGAACAGTGTCGAAAGCTTTGGCTAAGTCCATCATCACTGCCGCACATTTTTCCCCATTATTAAGACACTGTGTGACTTCATCAGTGAGTTTGAACAGTGCATTCTCTGTACTGCTTCCAGGTAAAAAACCAAATTGATTTCTGTGCAAAATTCTATTTTTTCCCAGGAAGTCCACCAATCTATGTTTCAAACATTTTTCAAAAATCTTTGCAAAATTGCTGAGTAGGCTGATTGGCCTATAATTTTTAACATCTCTCTTATCTCCTTTTTTGTGAACTGGAATAACAATGGTCGATTTAAAATCTGACGGCACCACACCAGGACATCAAGTGAGTGTAATGCCCATACTTGAGAAACTCTCCGCTGAGACAAGCTCAAGTATTGACACATGCTTAGCAAGGGTTCCGACACTAAACCAATCTTGGATTGGATTCAAACTTCATGGAACAAGATAACAACAGATACACATTTCATCGACAAGTTGATAAGGAAGAGTTCTCAACTGTCATTCATTCTCTGAAAAACTCCTCTGCCCCAGGATATAACGGCATCACAGAGTAGGATCTGATCCATATCACTGATGAAATCAGTGACAACTACAGACCCCTATCACAGTTAAGGGTCTTTTCAAAGAAAGTTTAGTGTCTTCTCAAAGATAGTTGAGAAGGCATTAAAGGTCAGAATAGTGAAAGTTATTAGTGAAATATTCTGTTTCGATCCACATCAGTATGGATTTCAAGAAAAGTATCCTGAGTGCAACAACTGATCTACTGGACTATATTGCCTCCCAGATGAATAAGAATAAATATATAATGATGGTGTTTGTGGATCTCAATAAGTTAACTGAAAGAGGATTCAGAGGTGTAGCTGCTCAACTACTAAGAACATATTTAATGCATAAAAAAATGTTCACTGTGTAGAATGGTCAATGATGAATATGACATAAACTTCGGTGTTTCGCTGGGCTCAGTCCTTGGACCGATCCTATATCTTTTGTATGTGCACTTCCCAAAAATGGCTGGTTTAGTTGCCAGATACTTCACATTCGCTGATGGAACTGTACTGGTATTTACAGGTGAATGCCTTGAGGAGTTGAAGAGAATCGTGAATGACCTGAACAAGCATTATCACTGGTTATAATCAACAGGCTAGCGGTGAACTTCAAAAAAACTGTGTGCATTGTAATAAGGCAGAGGAACAAGCCGGATGGAATATTGCAGTTATACATTAATAATAATTTTGTTTTTTTCTTGGTCGATCACTAAGATTTATTATTTGATTTTATCCAATAATCCAAAATGGAGCAAATATCACTGGTTATAATCAACAGGCTAGCGGTGAACTTCAAAAAAACTGTGTGCATTGTAATAAGGCAGAGGAACAAGCCGGATGGAATATTGCAGTTATACATTAATAATAATTTTGTTTTTTTCTTGGTCGATCACTAAGATTTATTATTTGATTTTATCCAATAATCCAAAATGGAGCAAATATCACTGGTTATAATCAACAGGCTAGCGGTGAACTTCAAAAAAACTGTGTGCATTGTAATAAGGCAGAGGAACAAGCCGGATGGAATATTGCAGTTATACATTAATAATAATTTTGGTTTTTTCTTGGTCGATCACTAAGATTTATTATTTGATTTTATCCAATAATCCAAAATGGAGCAAAAAAATTTAGGCTGATGGTTTTTTACAACAGTTTAGAAATGATAGTTCTCAATTTATGCTGGTAATGATCTATTTCAATTCATTAAGTTTGAACCATTTATCTAGGTGAAACATACTTGCTGACCTAAATATATTAAACAATTTCTAAATACCTCTCAATTAAATAAAACCTCACAGTTAAAAGGAATGGAGTTTGTGATTACTTACCTACTTGAACTCCCTGGGGTCCCTGAGTTTGGTTAGGATAAGAGTACGGAGTATTCACAGGTATACTGCTCTGGGACAATGGTCCCATTTGTATCAGATTTGGTGGCTGCATTCTGGGTGCTCCTATAGGCGCAACTCCATGAGGTCTTTGGGCACGGGTGTTCAAATGTTGCTCGATTGATACTCTGTTCATAAGAGGTCCATTCTGCATATTCTAAAAAGGGAAGAAACAAAATGAGAAATTTTGTGAATAAAAAAATTGGGGAGGGCATTTATTATTCAAATAATTAAGCATTAAAACATGAATTTCAGGAAATTCTGTAATTGTTTTAATAGGTTTGGTTGAAATGTGTATATTGTTTCTATTGAAATAACTACTGGCTAGTTTACATAGTACCTAGCCTGTTTAAAAACTATGTGAACACTTAACCATTACATATTGGAATGTTTGAAGAAACTGGAGAATTTCTCAAAATTCACATTTTAATTCAATTGGTGACACTGACAAAATTGCAGAACCACAGGCGACTCAAAAGAAAATGTCCTGCAGATCTGAAGAAGATTTGTAGAACCTGCCATTGGACAGGACCTTATCACGACACTTAAAACCAGCGAGCAAATAAGCTTATAAAATAACTGTTTCAGAACAAGCAATCGGCTCCTTATAGATATTATTATAATAAAAAAAAATTTGGTGACAATCTCAATGAATGTTTTCGTGACTCCAAAGTCCATATTTTACCTATTTCAAATCAATTCGATCTATATTTTTGGATATAATCAGTTCCAATGGTTCAAAATTTTTGGTATCTGAATTATCTCCTTCCAAAATTGTCATGTTACAGATGGACATGAAGAATTAAATTTTACCATGGATTATTAAACAGATCTGTGAAACACTTTGGGACCACTTATTGAAAAATACAGGTAGGAGTTATAAACATTAATCTTCATTTTCAAGTCATGAGAATATTCATTGAGATTTCAATGGAAAAATTTTCAATTTCCCGATCTATTTATGTGTTCAATGTGGTAAGACAGTTTCATTGCTGATTTTTGGCATATTGGGTGCATGTAAATGTGAACATAAACTAAACATGAAAGCAGAAGCTTCTTAATTCAAGTGTTTTACTCAGATGTTTATATTCAAAAGGCTATTATAGAGGGAAAATTGTACAGAAAAGGTAAGGCATTGTCATAACATCCCCCCAATACAAATTCAATAAAATTCAACTTTATAATTTTTGAAATTGAGTTTTGGGTAAACCCGCAAGATTTCCCGTCGCCAAGATATTAAAAAGATATTTACATCATTTTACGCAGTGTGTTTTTCTGAATGAAAAATTTTAAATCGAACATAGGCGGTCTCCCTTAATTTGGAAGATATGGGCCCCCAAATTTCCAAAATGAGTAGTTTTCAGGTCCTTTTTTCGACCATAAAAACGATCTCTCACTTCATCTGTATAGTTCACAAACCACCTCTGAACCTTCAACCAACAATAAGCAATACTTTTTTTCAAGAATAATCAATATTTAATGAAAAAACAATGAAATTACTGGATAACCACTTAACCTCTATTCCTTCTGATTTCGACTCAGTCTAAAAGTGAAGTTTGGCAATGGCGCGAATTTCATTGGTCGGAATCGTGCCATCGTGCGTATTCGTGAATGAGATTATTGCTGGTGAGAAAAATTAAATATGTTCTTAGTTCTTACAGTTTACTGCTATACTATAAATCTTCCAATAGGAGAATTCGTTTCTAATGAAATCCACAAGGTCGAAACACATAGTAATAGAATGAGAATAAACCCTGATATATATTTCAACGTACAGTTTTTTCATATGTGATATGTCGCGCCCTTCCCAGATTTCCAATGAAATCGAGGTTATTATATAACCCATTTGATTGGAATACCCTGAATGTCATTCTAAACTGGGACCATCTCGCAGACAACAAAAAACGAAGTAGATAACAACCTTCTTATTTTGAAGGGGAAAGAAAGTTCAAACGAAAATATTGAGAGTGAAACCTTAAACAAATATTCTATATGATTTTGTTTTGATGTTAGAATAACCACCTCTTTTTTAGTGACAGAAGCATTTTCCTTACAATCATATCCTTCAACTGGCCATCATTTCATATTTCCCGCCAGCAACAACTCTTCGGTCATAATGCGTTGGCCAACGATGAAAAGGCGCTGTTGCCAAGCTCCGCTTTAACATTGAGAAGTATTTCGTAGAAATATAGGTTAAGTGGTTGTCTAATATTTTCACTTTTCTTCCTTTAAATAATGAATATTCTTGAAAGAAAGTGTCGCTATTCGTTGGTTGAAGGTTCAAAGATGATTTATGAACTAGATTTGAGAAGTGAGAGATCCTTTTTATGACAGAAAAAAGGATCTGAAAATGCAACAATTTGGAACTTTAGGGGCCCATATCTTCCAAACGAAGAGAGACCGCCTATGTTGGCCTTCATATTTTTTGTTCAGGAACTCACACTGCTTACAATGGTGTGAATATCTTACTTATAGCTTCGCGACGGGAAATCTTGCGGGTTTACCGAGTTTTGTATTCTGTGGGTCTTGTATCTGTATGTATCTTCTTGGGGCAAAAAATAAATAAAAATGAACTTAAACTTACTGGTGGTACAGAATGTCCTGGGTGATGTTGTTGACTGGGAGCTTGCATGTTAGTAGCATTTGTAAGTGGGCCTTTTATGCTACTACTGCTGACCACAAGGCCACCACCAGCCATTCCACTCAAGGAACTCATGTTACTATTGGTCATAATCATATTTCCACTGGCGTTATTGTTCATTCCTTTAAATGAGGAATTAGCTGTTACATATCTTCTTACAAAATTTCCTTGAAATTTGTTCATCTCACCTTGTATGGAACTCATAACTTGGGAAGAACTACCATTGTTTGCCATAGACTGCAAACCCACATTGTTTGCTATGCTAGAAGGCAGACTGCTTAGGTTCATTTGATCCACTACACTGCCTTTGGCTACAGAAACATTTGGTGGAGATTGCAAATTGGGACTTTTACTTCCCAATTGTGCACCCGCCATTGCCAAAGCATTTCCAACGAGGTTTTGTTTGTTCTGAAAGGAAAATTGCATATATGCTAATGTATATCCCCGTACTGCACAAGAAAAAACACAATGAAAACTCAAATTTCACAATCTCATTCACCTATTCAAATACAAAAATATTTTTTCCCCTTTTAGATTCGCTGATCTTATGTTTTTTTTTAACCAGACTGACAGGAATTGTCCGAAAAGTTAATGCTTTGTTATTTGAAAAACGAAGCACTTGAATTATCAATAAATAAAATGCGCCAAACTAAAATATGTGAGTTTAGGAGTAAGTAACTAAGTACACCTGACATTTCTGTTGTTTCAAATAATATGTATTTCATGAGGTCAACAAATATGTATGAGTTTTCCTTCAATAATTTTTTCATCTGATTTTTGAAATTCCACTAGAGATCACCAACCAACCAATTTCTCGAAAAACACTGTTCAAATAATATTCAAATTCAAAAATATAACCTGTGATTATTCTGGAAACCGAATAATTTCCTATTATCTTTAAAATATTTAAATCTGTTCATTCTCTTCTAATTTATTTACACTTTGAATACAAGATATTAACAGTTTTCTGATTGGAAGCATAAGTATTAAAGTGTAAGTTAATTGGTCTGAAATATAAGTTTTTTTTTGTTGATCCTGCATGAAAATGTTAATGTACAATATAATCCACTGCCTTCCACCTGTCAGTGCGGATCAGTGTAGCTCAATCTATTCACTGATACTTCAGAAATCAATGTCTATTTTACGCTCCTTTTGTTTTTGCAAAAAATGGAATTATAAAGGCTGAGGTACATTTATATTTATATTCATATAAACTCACACTTCCTAACAACATTTCAGTAACGAACATATTGCAAATTCAAAACAACATGATCTACGCCGGTGTACAGTAGGTTAGTCCATGGAGACACAATAGATAAATCTATTGTTTCCATATATATTCTATACCTTTCCCTTTTCAAACTAAGTCAGGTATCATCAACCCAGTAAAACAGAGTATGCGGAATCCTGATCCTACTAAATTACCCAACTACAAAAGTTCTTCATACAAAATGATACTTACCTGTTGAAGTATATGGTTAAGTTGCATCTGTCGAAGATTCGAGTTTGTTGTACCATCATTTGTGTCTAATCCATTCTGCATGTTGCCTGGGCCAGGTCCCTGAGCTGGAGGCTTACTTGTACCCATATTGTCACTGATACCCCAGCTTGACGATGACATAAGCTCATCTGGCAGGTTGTTTTCCAGATCGAACATGTCCATATTAGACAAAACATCTGATACATAAGAGAGTTATGTGAATATAAGGACTAGTATTTACTGTTTAAATTCTTATATTCTTATATAAATCTACAACATCAATTCTTCAAAAAATGCCACTATTATCCTATGAGAATCTCAAAAAGCAATATGCTACTACATCAAAGCCAAAAAAAGACAAATACTTCGCAGAATACTGATGAAGCAATTCGTTATCATATTTATTGGTATTGGAAAAGATAACAGCATAAGTAAAAGCTCACAAAATTTGGAAAATGTAATTTGCATAAAAAATTTATAAAAAAAAAAGAATTAGATAAATTAATCGTATTGAAAATCTAAACAAGCACAATCTATTATTTAAGCATGAATCTACTATTGCTGTTATTCCTTTAGTATATGCAAGCTTCATTTTTAAATTTAATATTTTTCAACAAGGTACTTTGCGAAAAACTTGAATATGTCAGATCAAAATAAAAAGCAATATGTTTGTTCATTTTGACGAAAAAAGCAAAATTTCATGATGCATCTTCAAACAGTTATTATTTTCAGTTCTCAGATAGTCATTAAAAGTTATTTTCAGATAAAATTTCCATAATTAAATATAGGACGATGTGTTAAATTTTTGTAGGATGATGTGTTAAATTTTTGTAGCAGCCTTTGGTAAATTCAATTTGAAATGTGCAGGATGAAGGAGCTAATGGAAAGTCATGAAACCTTGTTTATTAAATGATTTCAGCATATATCAAATAATAAAAAAGATCACCAACACAAGAGAGGTGTACACAACACTACTGCAGATTTTTAGAAATCTGAAGGAACTAAATTCACCAAATTCTGATAGACTCAAAAAATGAAACACACTTAGGAGACAATTAGTGAGTTATTTGATTCAGATAAAGAAACAGGGTAAATTTATTTACTTTGTTGATGGTAATTCCAATGCTGCAGCGAGTTGGAAAGGCTACCACCAAGTGGAGGTGTCATACCTTGTCTGGAGCTCAGGCCATAGTTGTTGTAAGCTGATGTTAGGTATAAATAATAAAAATTATAGTTCCAATAACCAGTCTTAATTTATATTCAAAAGTGGCAGATAGCGGAACTTGTTTAATTTGTGTAGCAGAATTATTCCGAGAAGTATTAGTTAAGTTCATAGGTTTGTTGTTAGCCATTCGAGACACCAAGCAATTCTAAATGTTGAAAATTTGAGTGAAGCAGGGCACAAGAAGGTAGGAAAAACTACAAAAATTTTCTCGTTGATATTATACATGTGTCAGTTCATTCATCAATTTCTTCAACCAAAGCCAAATGCAAATCAGAATTAGGAAATTTTGTAATTTTTTTCTGTGAACTGAATTCAGAAGTTCAGAAGCACTTAACATTCTTCTGATAAATCTTTAGAAGATTCCCGACAGAATAAAAATGATCAAAACATGCAGAAAGTAAAAGGCTTCTAATAGTCTTTACTTCATGCAGAGTTCAAGTGCAGTAGTGTTTACTATCATAAGACAGATGACAGAATAAATTACAAATTTTGAAACTAAAAGGCGATATACCCTCGAAAAACATAAGAAATTAAACATGATTTCCCACCAAAATATTTACAAACAGCTGGTGCTGTATTTATTAGCGATATCGAAGAAAATAAACAACACGTTACGCCTATACCACGAAATATACCTAGACATGCTAGACACAAAATAAACAAATCCGCATAAAAATTATGTGAACTTACCAGAAGTATCCGTGGATCCCTGAAAGGCATCCAATTTGGGCCGCTTTGCATTTGGCGGTCCATCTACAAGATGATCAGCCATAGCAAAATAGGTATAATCTCCTGTTTACCAAGCCAGAGCCGAGCGCTGGCCCAATGCTACGGCTTACCGAATCAGTAAACTAATAATCACTATTTATCGTACTTTCAACATAAAACATTTACTTTATTTTCAAAAATATAAAAGAAAGAGCGCCAAAGAGTCAATATACTGAGTGTTCGATAGTCGATGCATCTCACAAGGCACATATTTATGGAACAAAAGTCAACCATCAGCCATAATGAACTATCAGTAATGAGACTGGTCGACTATACTTCACGGTTGCCTCTCACCATCTTCTGTCGGAACCGCACAATGATCTCGAAGAGAATTACTCCGGTTTGGCACTTTTACACACTTTTATAACAAACATCAGTCAAAATTATGTACTCTTCAACAATCTCACCCTACAATTTACGCATAAAAGTTCCTTTATCAACATTAGACGCCACAATTTCAAGAATTGATACGAAATTGAACGCTATCTCCAACACTCAATATGGCGGCTCTTGTTGAACTTTTTCTACGCTTGTCAGATGTACTGTCTACTTACAGACCGATTCGACAAATCAACATCCTTACATGATACCACGTGACATATAACTCATGTGTGATTGGTTCTCTCCCTACTCTTTTTGAGATGCTCTGTGACGACATTTCCGTCGATCGTCATGAGTCGAAAAGTGCCGAATGCAGAAGGAACCTTGAAAATGTGGACATAGGAAATTATGGATAAAATAAAATACAGGTCTCTGTGTACTATATATATTGAAAATTTCATAAAATACCTCATTTGATATTGAAACTTTTGAGTTCAGTAAACATTTTTATGAATCTTCGTCTGTTTATATCATTTGTAAAAGGTGCCTCAAAAAATGAAGCTGAGATCCATTTACAAGACATGATCAATCAAACAAAGAATTGTCAATTTACAGTTTTCATTTCCTTCCACGAATGAGTATTTTAGTTTTTACTTCCTTGAACGTAATAATACAATTCAAAAAATGACTAAAAATATATTGATTACTAATTTTCATTTATTTTTTTGATCATGAAACTATTTATTTTGAAGCAACTCGAAATAATGGTGGAAATTGCTATTGATTACAGTAAATTCTGGCGAAAGTGTGACACAACTTCTATCTGCAATATATTACCTATATGGTACATTGATATCACAACAACATAGAAACAATCTAAAAATTTGGAAAATCATCAAATACCTATATTCTAGATTTTTTTAAATCATAATTTATTGAAAAAGGAAATTCTAGCAGTTGATTAATAATTTGCTTTCAGACAATACTTTTGTGTCGATAGCCCAAATCTTATAGCATTGTTTGAACAATGCTGTATGATGAACCACTTCGAGTTTTCTTGACAATATGCCATAAATTACCTAAGTTCGGAGGAAGAAAGTTGCGATCTTTAAATCGTGTGATCTTCCCGAAATTTCGAATGAATCTTCAAACCTTCATTCTTCTTTCAATTCGTTTTTGAAAAATTATGGTTAACGACTAGGCTGGAGTCACCATCCGATGTTGAAATCTGTCCGGCCGCCCGCAGTAACGATTACGTGAGAACGAAAAACCCTATCGTTTTGAAACTTTCAGGGTAGGTAATTGCATTTCGAAATGCGGACGTTTAGTTCATTTAGTTAATGGGCCAAATCTACTGAACGGTTTTGAAATTATTAGTCATTTGAAGTTTTTTTCCATTTTCCACTTAAGCGATCGGTTTGAAACTTGGCAAATCGTTGAAGCAGTTGCTAAATGAAAAAAAAATCGAATTATTGTTATCGGAAACCCGCAATCAAATGAGGAGAAAATTTACACAGATCTTGAATTCTATTATGCCACATATTAGTAGCAGATTATCACTGAAGATTCGATTATAATTTTCAGAGGTATTGGACAAACAAATATGCATGTTTCGGTATCGTTGATTTTATTTTCGAAATAACTCAAAAAATATTGATCCAATCGTGATGAATCTCGCTTAATAATTTGGAAACACTGATGGACAACTTCGTGTGAAATTTCGTAATGATCGTGGTAGGTAGTAATCTGGTTTCACTTCATTTATTATTGACGTATTTTTTGCATAAAATGAATATATATTTTGTTCTATTCCATGTATTTTTCATGTATTAAGGGGTGGCAATTACCCCCCTTCACCAACCCCCATAAATCCGCCTTTGGCCAAATCTTTCCATCAGGAAGTAAAGCTGCGTTTGGCGGTGTTATAATATGAAAACGAATTTCAACACACATTTGACTTCACGTCAGTGCTTTTCTATACAAAATTTAGAAAAGCACCGCCGTGAAGGCAGCAGCTTTTGCGCGCATGTTCAATGAAGATGACCGCTTCGGCAACGAATTTGAACTTGCGCGCGAAAGCTGCTGCCTTCACGGCAGTGCTTTTTGAAATTTTTTTCTGATAAATTACTGGATTTCAATTCGATCATATCTGTATTTTTGGACATATTGTAAAAATAAAATTTTGAATGGGTATATCTACGGAATCATTGGGCGGATTTTACCCATTCACGAATTCGACCTTCGTAATTAAGCCCCAAACCTACTCTACAAATATCGAGTTTCCAAGTCGTTTCTTCCGGAAGTTACGGTCAGCCTAACGGCCGACTGCGTAAACACAATAACTTCCGAAAGAAACAACTTAGAAACTCGATATTTGTAGAGAAGGTTTGGACCTTAATTACGAAGGCCGAATTCGTGAATGGGTAAAATCCACCCAATGATTCCGTAGATATACCCAATCAAAATTTTATTTTTCCAATATTTCCAAAAATAGAGATCAGATCGAATTGAAATCCAGTACTTCATCGAAAATAACAGTTCGAAGTTTCATACAGAATTTAATGAGGATGATATGATGAGAAAATCATAGAAATTTTTTTTTTCAAATTGTTCTAATAACACGATTATCACGAAATTTTGCATAAAGTTGTCTTTCAGCGTCTTAAAACTAGCTGTGAAGTTTAATCAGGACTGAATCTGTATTTCTCGAGTTATACCGAAAAAATCAACGATATCGAGAAGAAAACCTCGAAATTTGACATATTTTTTCCCGATATCTCCAAAACTTATGATCGTATCGAACTGAAATTTGGTACATTGCTGTGAAATTAGAAGGTCTAAGCGTGAGTATAATTTTTCTTGGATATGATGAATGGTTTCCGAAAAAAAAATTTTTTTGGGAAAAAATTTCGAAAAAAATTTTTTTTAAAAATTACCGACAATATAATCCTGACGAACTTTAGCTCAAAGTTGCGCGTCGTTGTACTTCACCTAACTGCCAAGTTTGAATCCAATCGCTCAAGTAGTTTCTGAAATAAAAAATAAATAACTTCAAAACTTCAAATGCCTATAACTCCGAAACTATTCGATCGATTTGGCCCATTAACGAACTTAACCGCGGCATTCCAATGCGCGACCTACCCTGAAAGTTTCAAGTCGCTAGCTCACTTCGTTCGACAGTTATCGTGTCTACGGCCGGCCGGCCGGACAGAATCGATTTGACCATTATGGTTCAGTATGCCAGAACTCGAAAACACCTCCATATATTTATTCCATGATTTGACCTCTGTATGATAAAGCGGGACGCGAGAAGCGGTGCGCTATGCGGACATACCCTCATGTCAGGAAGCGCAAACCTTAACCACTAGGCCAAACCGTCGCTTTAAACAGCTTGGAAATTCATGCAAAAATTTCAGCATAATCTCATAGTTTCCCCTACAGTGACCCTTGTATAATGTCACTGTAGTTTCCCCCTAAACAGCTTCATTTATTACATCACAGAGCGATTTTTTTATCATAAATACTATACTCCTCACGAAATCGTACAAGTTTCAATAGGTTTCGATTGGATCCGATTTGAAATAAAAGAAATATTACTTTGTTTACTACCACTAATTGGTTTATTAAAGGAATGATTGGATGGACTCCAGTATCGCATTGTCAGAGAGAAAACAACAAATTTAATCCCTTAAAGATACTTAAGGTGGGCTTATGAAACACAGAAAAAGCTAAAATTAAACAAAAATGAGTTCGTACATCAAATTAAAGGAGAAAGTTGAACTTACGCATTTGATATAATGTGCAGGAATCTTTGTTCCTAATGTTATCAAAAGAAGCTAGATTTGATTTGCTTTTTCTTGTTTTACTTTAGTTAGATATCAAATCCAGCTTCCTTTTATAAAATTAGAAACAAAGATTCCTGCACATTATATATTGAATGCGTAAGCTCAACTTTCTTCTTTAATTTGATGTACGAACTCGCCTCCAGTCTAGAAGCTCTCTCTGATAACAACAAATCTTTGTTCCCTTTGCTATGAACAATGGTAAGTTCGTTATATGTGCTCTATATTTGCCAGCCAAATCTTACACTTTATAAGAGCTATGAACTACACTGCCAATCAGTGGAAGATGTATCGCTAACATATGCTGAGCACTCTATCATTGTGGCTGTATTCTGTGCTGGGGACTACAACTTATCAGAAGCAAAATGGTCCAATGCGGTAGTTTTGCACACAACCCTAATATTCAACTGAATACCACTGTTGACTTGCTATTGGATAACAGTTTTTATGGCTTGGCCTCTAGGAGTTCGTATTATTATGATTTCAGAAATGTCGATTATGTGTCAGTGAATGGTTTCTTTCTTAGACCATTGAGTTTTCAAATACAATTATTTGAAAACTCAATGCTTAGACAGAGGAAGGTTTCTTTGCATCTGTGGACTGGGAACAAATCTACAGCGAAGTGAATTCAGAAGTAATTTTATGATGTTCCAGTAAAACATTATAAACCCTCAACCTTTCCAAGCTATTTTATATCTGAACTTAGAGCATTGACAGTTGAAAATAAAAAAGCTTACAAACAGTTTCAAATAAGTAAGGATCATAATTACTCTATACAATCTTTTTTGATTAACGGTATCAGTGCAAAGTTTTGTCAGAAAAGTGTTATCTAAATTATCTTCATCGAATGAAAATTATGTTTCTGAAGATCATAGATCTTTCTGGAAGAAAATAAATGAACTAGAAAAATCTGGTGATTGTCCTTCTCAAGTGTCACTCAATGGAAAAACATCTTCGGATACTGATCTTTTTGCAGAATTTTTTCATCTGTCAGCCGGTCTGATGACCGAGATGTTGTATTAATAAGTGATTCAGTCCAGCCATGAATTCTTTACTCCACATTTTTTGATCTAGTATGTGTTTGAAACATTATCGAATCTGCCGAGTTTGGTACATTTTAATATGTTAATCTATTGTCATCTGATCGCCAAGTTATGCCGTTCATAAGAATTTGATTTGAGTTATAAAATAAGTTTTTGAGAGTTTATTCATATCGTTAAAATCAGTAAACAGTGCTTTATACTGATACAGACTTGACCTCAGATCTCCATCCATGCAAAAATAAATTTGCGGAACGTCGGCATTAGCTAAGGTCTTTCCCGATTCCTAGTTTCTGTCAACTACTTTAGGTATATGCATCAAGGAAGTTATCCATCTATTAATTTGTGATGTAGTATGTATAAATTTGCGTTGTCCTATTCGATGTTTCTACTTTCTTCATGTATGAATTATAATAAGTATTGTATACAATTGGGGATTTCTGTTGGAATGAATAGATAAATAAAATCTCTGGAGAAAAGGTATCTTGAAGAAAAGTTGTATGGATTCCTCAATGGAAAAGTTCATTAAATTTTTGTGAATGGATAATCCATTTGAAGTACATACTTACACCTTATTAATATTATGTGCATTACTCTGATGAATGATTTTCAGAAGATTAATGTTGAAATGGATTCGTTGATGTAAAATAATTTCATAGATACATCTTTGAAGTTCTTAACCATATAATAAATAAAAAACGGTTTAGTAATAATAAAAATCTTTATTATACATCCATAAGATCTTCAGCTTAATTAACAGTTCATGAAGAAAAATATAGAAAGACTTACTATGATAGGTCAAGACAGTTGTATCTTGAAAAAATACCTACCAATGTGAAGGAAAAAATGCAATTTCGAGAAAAAATTTAAAATTTAGCATAACCTGTAGTGTACTATATTTTAGTGAAATTAGGGGACTGATTATTTTCTCTTATCACTGCAATTCATTTTCCAACATTATGTATACAGGAACAGTCAGTTTCACAAAAGTTCTACTGCCAATCCACTTGTTGATTTCAGTTTGAATTCGATGGTTGGGTCAAAAATGGACGATAATTGAGCACAGACTCAACTTTTGATTGACAACTAAGCCCTAGATCGGATAATCAAAGTTTTGTGAAACCTGCCATAAGTAGAATTGAAATTGTCAAATATAATTGTTTTCACGATGGTTAAGCAGCATTGTAATTTCAATCAGAAAATTCATTTTATTAACATGTAGAATATATTGTAGTAAACTTTGAAATAAAAAAATATGAAATTTATTTTAATTAAAGCACACTCTCAAGTATAGTACAGATAAACTTGCATTTACATGTTATTTCTTACAAAATATAAATCAAATACACCTTTCAAATTGTTTTGTAGAGAAAACACAGCCCAGTTTGAAGTCAAAGATTTGCTTCGAATGTTATGTATCATATGAAAATATTACTCTACCAACTTAGATAAATTACGAAAACTAAAAAACTTCGAATAAAACATAATAATTGAAACAGGCTTACTGATTCGATCAAGATAATCGGAATTCATATTGTTGAAACAAATTATATAATTTAATAAAAGCTCACATATACATAAAAATATATATATTCATAATATAATCAAATCTAAAAAGTAGAGATTAACTGCAATAAGGATTAAGTTTTGATTGAAAAAATATGACCTCTACTTCAGCCTTTCTCCTCCATTTTTTATAGGTTCAGTCCTCCTTAGGTCTATCCCCCGCTCCACCAGCTGCGGTTCCTACTGATGATTCATCTTCTTCATCTGAATAGTTTGTGGGCTCTTCTCCTGGCTTCAATAGTTTACCAACAAGCTCATATTTATCTGAGAACAAGGCAATTTTATATGAAGATGTCATTTAGAATGAATATATAAAATTCTTATGCTTAAAAATAGTCCATCTCAAATGCAATGAAAATTGACTGAACATTTCAAACTGAAATAGAGTTCAACCAAGATTTCCTTCTTTTGGAGTTTTTCATCACTTGAAAATCATGACAGAATGGGGTATCGAGAAGACAACACAAGAATAGACCTAAGGCATTATTTTTTATTATGGATAAGTTTAAAACATTCTAGAAATGCACTGAAATGAGCTCAGGAGCTTGTACATGTACAAATTTGTTTCCAAAACGGCTAACAGTATCCACGCATTGACCTCGCCAGTTGAGTTTTTTTCCAGAAGGAACGATTTGGTGATCATTTCATATAGTCCTCACGAATTCTTCAAGAACCTAATGCCAAATACTAACGAATTCTACTACGTACTCAAGCCCCGAACTTCACAACTACAAATATTAATTCTTTCGGAAGTTATTCTGTCTACGGTCCGAAAAAATCAGAAAGCACTTAAGTGAAGTCAGCAATTTTCAAATTACGTTGCTTAACCGGTCACCTTTCCACTTATTGACCCACCAAATGCGGCTTTAGCGATTTTCTTTTCATATGGTCTGCATGTAACCTTCAAGCTATAATTTTTCAATCAAGTACATACTAGATTTCAATTGGTCCGATCTGTGTTCTTGAATATATTTAGAAAATAAAATTTTGCATGGATATAATCTATGGAATAATTGGGTGGATATTACCCATTCACGAATTCGGCCCCTGTAATTAATCCTCAAACTTAACTTATTTTATATATTCATTTTCCCAATATTTCCAAAACTACAGGTTGTATCGAATTGAAATCAGGTACTTGATTGAAAAATGATAGCTTTAAAAAGGGTTTCCGCAGAATTTCTTGAGGATAATCAGATAAGTAGAACCATTGAGAATTAAACACTTTAGTTTAATACTCAATGGTAGAAAGAAACATATAAAATATTGGAAACAATAAATTTTAAATTTTGTTTTCGAACTCTTCTTATGACATGACCATCCTGAAATTTTGCACCAAGTTGTTCAAGAGCATTTATCAGCGTGTTACCAAGTTTAATCATGATCGGATCAGTATATTTTGAGTTATTCCAGAAATAACAACGATACTAAGGATAAAACGCGAAATTGACATATTTTTTTTCGCAATATCTACGAACTTTGAGATTGGATCAAACTGAAAGTATGTATATTGTTGTGGAATTTTGGCTTCAAGGTGTTCGCGAAATTTCAATGGAATCTGACGCTTGGTTTCCAAACAAAAAAATTTCAAGAAAAAATTATTTTCGAAAAGAATTCTTACACGATTTACTAACCTGACGATTCCAACAAAATTACTAAAAGTTTCAAATCCCTAGCTTATTGCGTTCACAAATTATCGTGGCAACGGACGGCCGACTGCCTGGCAAGAAACGTTTTCAACTTCGGAATAGTCATCAATGAGTCCAACATAGTCGCTTGAGATCATTTTCGTCTAGAAATTACATATATTAGGTCGAATTTCTAGCACGCTGTTCTCCAGAACAAGCGCGCAAACAAAACTCGATATTTGTACAGTAGGTATGGAACTTAATAACGAAGGCGTGAATTGGCAAAATCTACCCAATGATTCCTCAGATAAAATTTTCATTTTTCAAACAATACAGATCGGATCGCACTGAAATCCAGTACTTTGATTGAAAACGACAGTTTGGAATTTTCTATAGAATTTCGTGAGAACCACGTGGTTAGAAGATCGAATTATTTTTATTTATAGAGCGCGTCAAAATTATGGAAAAAATTAATTTTCTCAAAAGAAAAATATTTGGCAACAAAATCCTGAAACAGGTCAATTTTTGTTTCACTTTTACCAACTTTATGTGCATTTTTGATTGATTTTTGTTCCACCCTGTGCCATCCCCATCAACACTGGAAAATTTTTTGAATAGGGAAAGTAGGTCATGTGGTACTTTTTGGCAAGGTACTTGTATCTTCTTTACAGGCGTGCAGAAATTTTCAAGAAAAACATTTTTTTTTAAACTAGTTAGTTCAAAGAGGTCTTCAGTAGATGCACTTTGTCATGGCTCATTTACTTTGAGACGATGGTACCTGATGAAATTTGTCACCGAATGAAAGTCGACCATTACTGTTTTGTTCATGCACATCTTTCAACCCCCTCACGTGAAATTTTTTTTTCTCCATTTAAGGGTTCGTAGGGGTTGGAAGTTGTGCACGAACAAAAACCCTTCAAAAATGCATAAAAATTTGGTAAAAGTGAAACAAAAATTAACCTGTTTCAGGTTTTTGTTGCCAAATATTTTTCTTCGAAAAATTAATTTGTTCCATAATTTTGACGCGCACTGTATATTTCCAGTGAATTTTAAATCGGCTAGAAATAATCTGGCTTTGGTTTTTTCTGCTGCTGAATATTATTGTTCGGTTTGGATTAACAGCGCTCATGTATGTAAAATTGATGCACAGCTTATTGTTGCCATAAGGATCATTAGTGGGATAAGATCTACACCTCTACAGTGGTTACCAGTTCTCTTTCTCAAAAAATATTGTACCGTCTCATATTCGTAGACAGGTTGCAGTGAAAAAGCCTTGGGATAAATATCATTCCTTTCCGAATTTATTCCCAATCAAGTGTTGCATTCCGAATGCTAAAATTGCTAGATTGAAACCTCGCAAACCTCTATAGATTAGCGATTTTCTATATTCCAATAAAATTGGCAAAGAAATTTGGCTTTCGGAATGGAATTTGTGTTATGTTTTTCCTCGGAAAATCTGATGCATTTTGAATCGACTCAGAACAGGTCATGATCGCTGTAATGATTTCCACTTCTAATGGAATTCGGTTGAAAGTCCAAGGTGCGAATGCGGAGAAGGAAACGAAAGAACACTTGGTTTACAGTTGTGCAACATACCGGTGTCCCACTAATACCGTTCGTTAGAATATTTTTGGAAGGAATCGAAATTCACGTTTCCAATTTTGGGATTAAGCTTTGACTAAACAGATGATTGCCTGTAAATCTTTTGAGATTCGTTCGGCCGGTTTCAACGGAAGTGACACCAACTCTAGTTTTTCAAACGGAAAGCCCCAGATTTCATAATGAAAATAGATTCCTTATGAAATTCTGAGTTGTCCTAATGTAAAATTTTTGAATTTCTGTCAGAGAATTCTTTTTTAATGTGAAATTATATATATTCCATTCCCTTTGAGACAATAAGAATAATAGAAGAATAAAATTCGAAATGTGACCGCGTACATTGTTTTTCACGAATATATCAGAAAATATAAATTCAGTGTCTGATTATTCTTGAGGTGGATCGTGAACTTCAAATTAATTTAATCATTTACTAGTTCATTATGGTTTCTTCGTCTTTTTTTGCTTTCAGGTGAGATTTCGAGTTATCAACCTGCATCGGAAGGAAAAAAGAAATTTTGTTGATGAAAAAAAGAAGTTTATTATATAAAATATTCGGGGAAAAAAATATTTTTTTAACTGTTTTAATGGCAGTATCATCACGCATCAGCATTTCCGAAGGGAAAAACCATTAAATTTGGCGTATTTTTTCCCAATAAATTAGAAAATGAACTTCAGATCAAACAGAAAGTAGGCAGAATATGGTCAAATATTGATTTCAATCCAAGTGCTTAATTTCGTTGAAATCCGTATTTTCATTTTCCGATTTTCTGCATGAAGTTACACGTCGGTGTTCTACAACCAATTAGGGAGTTTCAATCTGATCGTATCATTCCTGAGGCATTAATGAAATGAATTTCAAATAGGTATTACTCCATAATAGTTAGGCCGATTTTGTCCGTTAACGAAAGAACTCAACCATTTTGATACTTTGAGAGTTTCAAGTCACTAGCTCATTAAGTTCAAAATTTATCGTGGCAAAGGACCAGACATAATTGAATTTGACATAGGATTTTTCATCAGCGAGTCCAACCTAGTTATTTAAGACCATTTTCAGGAAGAAATTCGAAAACTTCAGTCATATTGGTGCAAGCGTTAGAATTAAAAAAAACTTTCACAAACGTGACCAGTAGGGAATGTTTATGGTTCAATTCCAGTTAATTCATTCGCGAGACCACCATGAACAAAACAGTCAACTTAGAGACTGTAAAAGTGGTTTGAAGCTCTATCACAAAGGATGAATTCGTGAATCTGAGGATCCGCATTGTTTCTTTAAAAGAAGTATTCAAAGCCAGTATCTAAAATTCAACTGAAACTGGGAAACGTTTGAAATAACAATAATAAAATACATTAGTATCAATCAATACAAATCGACAATTGCCGTCGATCTAAGATGCGCTCGACGTGGTGGCGTCGAAAATAAAGTGTTTGATTCAAGATCAAACGTAAGCTATTCGACAATTTAGTTGCCATAGAGTTAGAGAATCAAAATCCAATCATTTTGGACATCAAAAAAAATCACCCCCAAGTTGCATTTTTTACGTGACGAAAATAAGTGTTTGATTCAAGATCAAACGTAAGCTATTCGACAATTTAGTTGCCATAGAGTTAGAGAATCAAAATCCAATCATTTTGGACATCAAAAAAAATCACCCCCAAGTTGCATTTTTTACGTGACGAAAATAAGTGTTTGATTCAAGATCAAACGTAAGCTATTCGACAATTTAGTTGCCATAGAGTAAGAGAATCAAGGAGACAAATCATTTTGGAGGGGGCAACATCGAACAAAATCACCCCCAAGTTGCATTTTTTACGTGACGAAAATAAGTGTTTGATTCAAGATCAAACGTAAGCTATTCGACAATTTAGTTGCCATAGAGTTAGAGAATCAAAATCCAATCATTTTGGACATCAAAAAAAATCACCCCCAATTTGCATTTTTTACGTGACGAAAATAAGTGTTTGATTCAAGATCAAACGTAAGCTATTCGACAATTTAGTTGCCATAGAGTAAGAGAATCAAGGAGACAAATCATTTTGGAGGGGCAACATCGAACAAAATCACCCCCAAGTTGTATTTTTTACGTGACGAAAATAAGTGTTTGATTCAAGATCAAACGTAAGCTGTTCGACAATTTAGTTGCCATAGAGTAAGAGAATCAAGGAGAAAAATCATTTTGGAGGGGGCAACATTGAACAAAATCGCCCCAAAGTTGCATTTTTTAGGCGACAAAAATAAGTGTTTGATTCATCACAAGAAAGAAAAAAAATGTAGATCGGATAATTATCTATAAAAAATTTCAAAAAGCACTGCCGTGAAGGCAGCAACTTTTTCGCGCATGTTCAATGTAGATGACCGCTTCAGCAACGAATTTGAACATTCACGCAAAAGCTGCTGCCTTCACGGCAGTGCTTTTTGAAATTTGTTTCTGATAAATTACTGGATTTAAATTCGATCAAATCTGTATTTTTCGAAATATTGGAAAAATAAAATTTTGAATGGATTTATCTACGGAATCATTGGGCGGATTTTACCCATTCACGAATTCGACCTTCGTAATTAAGAGCCAAACCTACTCTACAAATATCGAATTTCTAAGTCGTTTCTTCCGGAAGTTATTGTGTTTACGGTCAGCCTAACGGCCGACTGCGTAAACACAATAACTTCCGAAAGAAACAACTTAGAAACTCGATATTTGTAGAGAAGGTTTGGACCTTAATTACGGCCGAAATCGTGAATGGGTGAAATGCACCCAATGATTCCGTAGATATACCCAATCAATATTTTATTTTTCCAATATTTCCAAAAATACAGATCAGATCGAATTGCAATCCAGTACTTCATCGAAAAATAACAGTTCGAAGTTTCATACAGAATTTAATGAGGATGGTATGATAAGAAAATCATAGAATTTTTTTTTTCAAATTGTCCTAATGACACGATTATCACGAAATTTCGCATAAAGTTGTCTTTCAGCATCTCAAAACTAGCTGTGAAGTTTTATCAGGACTGAATCAGCATTTTTCGAGTTATACCGAAAAAATCAACGATATCGAGAAGAAAACCTCGAAATTTGACATATTTTTTTCCGATATCTCCAAAACTTATGATCGTATCGAACTAAAATTTGGTACACTGCTGTGAAATTAGGTCAAAGTGTGAGTGGAATTTTTTTTTGGATATGATGAATGGTTTCCGAAAAAAAAAATTTAAATTTACTTACAATATGATCCTGACGAAATTTGGCTCAAAGTTGCGCGTCGTTGTACTCCACCCAACTGCCAAGTTTGAATCCAATCGCTCAAGTTGTTTCCGAAATAAAAAATAAATAACTTCAAAATTTCAAGTGGCTATAGCTCCGAAACTATTCGACCGATTTGGCCCATTAACGAACTTAACCGCGGCATTCTGATGCGCGACCTACCCTGAAAGTTTCAAGTTGCCAGCTTGCTTCTGTCGATAGTTATCGTGTCCTCGGCCGGACGGAATCGATTTTGACAACGGATTCGTCATCAGTGAGTCCAATCTAGTCGATTGAGACCATTTTCGGCTCAATCATCCAAAATTACAGACATTTGGACAAAACGATAGCACGCTGTTCCCCTAGAACATGCGCGCAAAAATGTCTCACTATGAGAGAGTTGTAATCGTCATAATATACACACGTTTCCATGCCACCTTTGAGATAGTGTACTTAGTTTTGTTCACTGTGGTTTCCCCGGTAGGCTTATTCGACGAATCTGTTGTTATTCTATTTAATTTGTAACTATTGAATAATTAAAGATATTGGCAAGGGTTGAAAATGATAAAAATGATAACATTATCTTAGATAGAATACGTTCAGTATATTCGTCGACTTTTTTTGGGTCCCGGAGTTACTGCTATAATGATTTTACGAGAAATATTGAAGACGCCGAACAACATCGTAGAACTTCAGCAAAATCTTTGATCAATTATTATTGAAACAGTTATAGAGCAATTCTATTCAATGAACCCAACTTATAACAAATAGGTGAAGATGTACATTTCTTCGTATTACTGACTACCCGAAATCCAATTGAAAAAACTATTTTTTTTGAAAACCTTATCATGTCGAATTTGTCCTGAAATTCCCGTTCCCCAGTGAAGTAAACTTGCTAAGTAAATTGTGGGTTGGCAACTTGGGCCGAAATCGTCTATTCGATCCAATCTGTATTTTTGGAAATACAGTGGAGACTCGATAATCCGGATATCTTACTAGTCCAGACTAATGTCAAGTATGTATTATGTACCTTATATTCCGGATCGCAAGACTCAATAATCCGAATTTGCGATAGTTGTATACGTGGTTATCGGTTCTAACTTGTCTTGTCTAGTCATGACTATCAAGACATTACGAACATGCTGACACGAATTGATGGCGAGGTTCAAAATTGGTTGAAATGAATCAATGGGTTGAAGATGCGGAAAAAGTCATAGAGGATGGCGATCTTGAGTATGAGACTATAGATAATGGGACTAGCAGTGATGCAGAATTCGATATCAACCCAAACAAAATCAAGCACGTCGACGCAATAAAATATTTTCATTGGGATTGCAATTGGCAGGAGAGAATAATATTGGAATTACTGATATTATGACCCTGAAAGATATACAGGAGAGAGCTATAGATGAGCATTTTTGCGCGCATGTTCTGGGGGAACAGCGTGCTATCGTTTCCGGAAGAAACGACTTAGAAACTCGATATTTGTAGAGAAGGGGCTTAATTGCGGAGGTCGAATTCGTGAATGGGTAAAATCCGCCTAATTATTCCGTGGATATACTATTTCAAAATTTTATTTTCTCAATAGTTCCAACAATACAGATTAGATCGAATTGAAATCCAGTACTTCATCGAAAAATAGCAGTTCGAAGGTTCATACAGAATTCAATGAGGATAATTTATCGAAAAAAAAAATCTAGAAAAGCACTGCCCTGAAGGCAGCAGCTTTTGGGCGCATGTTCATATTCGTTGTCGAGACGGTCATCTACATGGAACATACGCGCGAAAGCTGCTGCCTTCACGGCAGTGCTTTTCTAGATTTTTAACTCACCAAACTGGTGTGGTTGTGGTGGAGTATGGTGGACATAAAACAAAAATGGTGGATGTTGGACTAGATAATTTGACATTTAGGTCATTCAACCAACAATAAAAAATGAGTTGGTGGATCCATCACTCTTATTCCACCACACCAATTTGGTGAATTGAAAAACTTTGTTGTGTTATTGCGCAGTCCATATTGCCCAGGCAAAAATTTCCAAAATTTTCCACCATTGAGGAATGGGAATTTCAAATCCAATGTTGATGTTATTCATAAATATCCGTAAACGGCACTTCTGGTCACCTAACCGGATAATTGGATCCAAACATCGATATTTTTAAATATCATGTCTGATTGGATGAAAATTGTATTGGAGCTTCTGATTTCAGGTCAATAATGTCAATATACAGAATGTAACAGCCAAATGGAATAAATTCGATAACGAATAAATGAGGGCGTGTTGGGAAAAACGCTCGGACACGTCGATTTGTAATTTTAAATGCGCATATTTTTCAAGAAAATAATATTATATAGGGTGTTCCATGTGACCGCGGCCAATAACAACTTTTTTATTTCAAATGCGACCCCCTGTATATTATTTATTTTTTGGATTCTTCAGAGAATTCTAGACACAATTCATGCACAATGTCCTATACCTATCTCTAACTATTTCGGAAATATTAAGTGTTTTCAGATTTAGTGCAAAAATCAACGTTTTGAATAGAAAATATTTTATTTCACAAATTCGCTACATTACACTTAAAACCTAATAAGTAATACTGATAATTTCTTAATAATTAAAAAAAAAAAAACAAAAAAAAAACATTAATGTCAATGTAGGAAATGTTCAAAATGCTCGCCGCGAACGTCTGGGCAACATGCTAATCTGGTGTAGAATTGTTTTCTAACGTTACTCAACATTTCTGAAAACACTTAATATTTCCGAAAAAGTTGAAGATAGGTATAGGACATTGTACATGAATTATATCTAGAATATTCTGAAGAATCCAAAAAATAAATAATATACAGGGGGTTACATTCGAAATAAGAAAGTTGGTATTGGCCACGGTCGCATGGAACACCCTATATAATTTTATTTTCTTGAAAACTATGCGCATTTAAAATTACAAATCGACGTGTCCGAGCGTTTTTCCTAACACCCCCTCATTTATTCGTTATCGAATTTATTCCATTTGGCTGTTACACTCTGTATGTAGTTTGCATATGATACGTTCCGTTAATGAACTAGGATATTTCGGTTGCTGGTTTTCCATTCCGCAAATAAAAATACTCAGTTGATTCCTGAAAAAAATGTTTTTTCACGGAACTCAGTTGCTGCACAAGTGTAGATTTTCGGGCACCAGAGAGACAGTCGATTTTGCTATAGATTTGATTCAGTCATACAAAAGAGAAGACAACAATGACAACCACTAGCTATGATCTGTGGATATGTTTCCATAGAAAATCGACTATCTTTCTGCTGACAGAAAATTTATCGCTTTTTCAGTAATCAAATTACGTAAATAACCGAATATTGCATATTGTAATGAAAAACCTGCAACCAAAATATCTAAAATGATTTACGGGATATATCTGCAAACTATATCAACATTATTGACATGAAATCAGAAGGCCCAACACAATTTTTAGCTAGTAGACATGAAGTTTACAAATATCAATATTTGGATGCAATTATCTGGTTTTAAGAGCTAAGATGCAGTATACAGATACAGCGAAGGCCGTTCTAAGGAAAATGTCGAAAATCCATATGAATAAATTTTGAGTCATTTAACATTAAACCATCCGGTTGTAAAGACTTCGGCAAAAAATGTTCAAGCTTGTTCTATTTCCACCGTTTATAACGACGTACCACTAAGAATTATTTGCCGCTGCAGGCACTGTCGACATGATCTTCGGTAAAACCCTTACGATGCAGGGAAATTCCTCTTTTATGTTTTGTTGTGAAGACATAAGCAGATCTCAATTGGTTGATTTCAGTTTATTCATCGAGTGAGTACACTAAAATGGATTCAACTTTTAAACTAAAAAGAAAATCTTTTTCAATTGAAGTGGACAGAGCTACAGTAGCACGAATAGACCTAGTTGGCTTTGGCATTTCACAATCTAAAATTTCAACCAAGTGGAAAAATGAAGGAAAAATCAACGAAATCTTTGAAATAAAGAAAAAACTCGCATGACGCCTCATGAAAACTAGGACCAGTGCCTATTGGAATGGTCAACGCACCAGAAATGTCCCCATAACTTGGGTAACGATCTCAAAATTAAATACATAGATGAAACCTATTTACCAACTTGAACCGGAATATTCTATTTACTTGAAATGAAATATACATTCAAATAAGAATGATGTCTTTTTAGGCATTCAATATTTAGTTAAGTTGAAATTTAGTTAATCTCAACAATTGTTAGTCAATGTTATCCTGACAAAATATAGAAATTCCAGTTAATCTGTATCTAAACACAAATGATTAAATGAAAATAACATATTACTTTAGTAAAACTTCTCTATAGATACAGTAATTTCATTCTTAAAATAAACCAAAATGAATGAGTTCCAAAACAATTAAAAATAAATGTTTCTTGTAACTAGTTTTGTGAGGAAATCCTTAATAGGCTCACTATGTAAAGCATGCTGTACAAAGTCCATTTCAACCTTGAAATCTAATTATCATTTAATTCCTTCATAATTCAATGCTCAAAACTCACAGTAAATTAAAAGTATTTCTGAAATCATGTCATGTCCTTGTTTGGGTAATTTGAATAATTACCAAACATACACTTGAAATATCCTGATAAACATTTCTAAGCAATATGAGAATATTGAAATTCAAAATAATTTGAAATTTCAAGTAACTAAATATAACTGTTATGATTAAAACTTTGTTTGATTGACTTGAAATCTATAATTGATAACAAATTTATCGCTTTCATATATTATCACAACGTAATACTTCTTGCCACATGAGTAGTTTAATCAGATCAGGTATATATTTTCCTAAATACAAAGTTATATCCTGAATATAATGCATTTTTTAACCTACCCTACTGAAAGATAAGATAAATAAACACTTATCAACTTTTTGGGAAGTCATGTATATTGTAGAAAATATACAATACCAGCATTTAACTGACGTCAATAAATAGCTATTTTCCACCAAATGTAATCCTGAATAAATTTATTCACAATCGAGTCCTTCCATATATCAATTGATATTCATTCATTGTGTCAAGAAGTATTCCAACATATAGGAAATTAATGCATTATGAAGGATCATTTGAATTGATTGTAGGAAAATAAATACTGAAATCAACATACAATTAACAACTTATTACCTTTGAACTGTTCTTCCCATTCTCTGACAGAGTCCATTTCCATCGAGTTTAAATCACTTAAATCGTCATACTCTTCGGTTTTTACAGAAACTGAGAATGTAGCAAGACCTCGGGATGCATCTTTTCCTCCAAAGACTGCATACGGACCACCTATGAGATCATATTTTAGAATAAAATATTTCAGATATTTAAATTCATTCACCTGGTCCATAAAATCTTTTTCCCTTAGTAACATCATATACATTTCCATTCACTGCAATAAGAACTCTACCATCTTCTTGTGTACCATCGTATTTGTTTAATTCTTGAACTGTGAAGTCCCTTTTCTTGAGTTTCGGTAATGTAGGTTCAGGTGTAGAGGCAGAAGGCACATGTGTACGACTTTTGAATATTTTGTAAACTAATACTCCTATAAGACAAACTAATGCTATATTCAGAGGACTTTCAATTATTTCTGATAGAACACCCGCCAGAATATTTCCCGACTCTGAAACATTTTCAGCCATTTTGAGTTACGTTTTGACAGTAACGAACACACAAGTAAAAAGACTGCTAAGCAAAGTACCGGAACCCGGATAAATAACCAATCACGAAACACAGACATGAAACAACATATTGCGCGAAGTCACTGGCGCATATTTCAATTCTACAATAATTTATGTATGTAGACTGTGTGTGTTCCAGTCCTGAAAAATTCTAAAAATATATCATACCTGGGTTCATAGTTTATAATTTATAAACCCTGATCTGTACTGAATACTGAATTTCTGAACCCTGATCCTCCTGATCCAATTCAAACATGGTGTACTCATCTGCTCATCTATGATCGATTTACCAATGATGACGTCACGTTTTTCATTCAAATTCAACGCACAGAATATATATTGCCTTGTATTTTAATGTTGCTGACGTCACTTTTCTTTCAGATGAATACCACAGAATACAAATAAATATATGTATATTTTTATTCATTGTTCACCTAAAACATACCATATACCCAACTTTCACATCATCCAGGGGGATTCGAACCCGGTACCTTCAGCATCCTAGACAGTGTCTTCATCCTCTAAGCTACCTAGGTAGCCTGACTAATTAGCTCCACCCACCTTCGCACTTCGTAAATTGACAGGTAACGAGGTGACTCTTATTTTGTTTTGTATTTCCTAACCTCAGAGTTTCTGGTGTTTCTTGAAATATTTTATTCAAACGTTGATTGACTAATTATTTAGATGAAATTGAGGATGATTTTCGAAATTTTATGAACAGGAGAGACTCTGATATGGATTTAATCAGACCGGTGCGAAGTTAGCCTCCAAAAGATAACGACAAAATTCCCGAAGATACTTGAACGGGTTGAAGGATCAGTGGCGTCCGTCTATTCGGTAGCGCAGCAAAATATGGGTTACGATTGTTCCGAACTAAATTTTCGACACATGAATCTGAATAATGTTTGAAATGGGTATTTGTGAACTGTAACTGTCTGTATTGAAATAAAATTGTTGAGTAATTTTTCCATGTAATAATGAATAATGTAAATATCTGATCATCAACAGTGCGGGAATGCGGGATATACCAAAATGACTTACACGGGTCATTTTCAAGATTGACAAATGGTCTCGATTCACTACCTCGTACGAATTATTTATTGAAAAATATCAGATGGGCTGAGGGAAATTTTATACAGGGTGTTCCATCATAAACTGGTCAAACATATATAGCCGTAAAGATGACATTGGGAAAGTCATTTTTGCCTTATGACATATACCCCGTTTTCGGAGCATATAAGCGAGATACTGTATCTGTTTAATGTCAACTTTGAGCGATATTCTGATAACTGTGGTGAGTTATGCGTGACCTTTGAAATAACGGTTCTTGGTCACATCTTAGTATTTTTTGGTGGTCAATTCAATTGTTGTGTAGAATTCTGAAAAAAATATTTCAAACTGGCGGAAAATCTACAAAGTTGAAATTTTTTGTTTTCGATTGCCAAATTGGATAGCATTATTTCAATGTACTCAATTATATAAGATTTTCCGGGAAAACTTTTTTCTAAAATTCAAACGAAACTTTTTTTTTACGTGTTATCAGAATATTGCTCAAAGTGGACATTGAACACCCTGTATCTCGCTTATGCTTCGAAAACGGGAAATATGTCATAAGGCAAAAATGACTTTCCCAATGTCATCTATACGGCTATATATGTTTGAATAGTTTATGATGAAACACCCTGTATAATCAGTGGAGGAAAATCTCTGTAATTCTAATATAAAATTGTATTATCTATCTAGGAAGATAATCGTCCGTAACGCACCAATTCAATCCTTTGTAACTTTGTATTTTTTAGGTCTGCATTGATGGGACCTATATGTAAATTTAAATTAACATCTCCACATTGATATCCATAAAAAAATTACTTGCTCTGCTTGGAGGCACCCCGTTTCACCCCTATTTGTGAAGAATCGAAATTGTCAGCCAACTAGAGAGGTTTCAATCCTTGGTAACTATTTATTTTTCGAGTCTGCATTGATGAGACCTATATAGAAATGTTAATTAGCATCTCCATAAAAAAAAATTACTTGCTCTGCTTGCAGGCACCCCGGCCGTTTCGCTCCTATTCACGAAGTATAGAAATCGTCAGATCTAGAGCGGTTTCAATCCTTTGTTCCTTTTTATTTTCGAGTCTGCAAGCTGAGCAAGTAAATTTATTTATGGATGTCTATCTGGACATGATAGTTAACATTTCATATAGGTCTCATCAATGCAGACATGAAAAATAAAAGTAACAAAGGATTGAAATTGCTGATTTCGATACTTCGCGATTAGGGGTGAAACGGGCTGCCTGCAAGTAGAGCAATTAAGCACTGTATGTACACCTTCAGAAATCTGGACATTTCTTAGGCCTCCTCATAGATGAATCTCTCAATTGGAACGAACATATCTCAGAACTACGAACAAATCTGAGCTCTATATGCTACACATTGGGAGTCCTCAGAAAACATCTTGACTCCACATCTTTGAAATCAATATACCAGGCGGTCTTTGAGTCAAAAATGAGGTACGGGATCATGTTCTACGGAAACTCCAGCAACATGACAGGCGTATTAAAGATGCAAAAGAGAGCCATCCGTGTGATGTTTGGTATGAGGAGAATTGAGTCCTGCAGGGGGATATTCCGGAAAAATGGCCTCCTAACCGCACCAGCAATCCATATCCAGGAATGCCTGATTTTCGTGTTCAAAAATAGGCATTACTTTGAGGAGAAAACAGCTAGTCAATATGAAACGAGAACGACCACACTAAAATACCCAAGGCACAGGTTAACCCTAACTGAGAAAGGACCAGAGTACAGCTGTATACGTTATTACAACAAAATTGCGAACTATATAAGAGAAGAATTAACCCTACAATTTCAAAAGAAACTCGTATACAAGCTCCTGCTGAAGATCGAACCCTACACGATTGAGGAATTCTTGAATTATGCAATTTGAGTGCAAGCCTTCTATGACACCATTTCATGTCGAGTAAATCCATTCGAGAGTGTATTTTTCTTTACATGAAATAAAGCATATTATTATTATTATTATTATTTTATGGATGTCAATCTGGGCATGCTAGGCTAGTTAACATTTTTATATAGGTCTCATCAATGCAGATATGAAAAATAAAAAGTAACAAAGGATTGAAATTGCTCTAGATAGCTGACGATTTCGATACATCGCGAATAGGGATGAAACGGGTGCCTGCAAGTAGAGCAAGTAAATTTTTTTTGTGGATATGATAATTTACATTTTCGTATAGGTCTTATCAATGCAGACCTGAAAAATACAAAGTTACAAAGGATTGAATAATTGATGCGACACGGACGATTATCTTCCTAGATAGATAATACTATTATATTAGAATTACAGAGATTTTCCTCCACTGATCATATAAGAATTTGCCCCAGCCCATCTGATATTTTCCAAAAAATATTTCGTACGAGGTAGAGTGAATCGAGACCATTTGACAATCTTGAAAATGACCCGTGTTAGTCATTTTGGTATATCCCACATTCCCGCACTATTGATGCTCAGATATTTACATTATTCATTATTACTCAACAATTTTTATATCAATACAGGCAGTTGCAGTTCACAAATGCATTGCAAACATTATTCAGATTCATGTGTCGAAAATTTAGTTCGTAACAATCGTAACCCATATTTTGCTGTGCTATCGAATAGATGCACGCCACTCTCAACCCGTTCGGGTATCTTCGGGAATTCTGTCAGCTATCTTTTAGAAGCTAACTTCATACCGGTAAAATTTTAACCCCAAAATTGAACTGCATGTAACCTTGGTTTTGTTAGCAAAGCAAGAATTTCATCGAAAAAATGAGACGGATTGACGGAAATTTTGGCCCCAGAGATGTCGAAGAGGATAAAAAAAGAAGTAGGGATGCAGTTCTAGGTAGTTTCCTTATATTTGGTTTAATGATAGCTGCAATTAAAATAGGTATGGCCCATTTTTCTCAATTTTACCTTTTACACATCTTTCATTTTCAGTTCCTTTTATATTGAAAAATGAGTAGTAGTCTTTAGTCCTCAACGAATGACCTCCCCATCAACCAAAAACGTTTGGAAAATTTACTGAGGAATGGCTCTTCAACTCATTGTGATAAAAATTTTGTACGTTTTACATTACTTGCTAGGAAATATTTATCATGATGTTCTCTAAGATTAGTGGAATGCAATAAATTTTACTAATATTGCAGCAGTGTTTTCCTATTTAGGAATCAAGTGTTTGTACTGGAATGTCTGGAAGTAATAAATATTGAAGGATATGATTAGAATTTTTCTTGGTGGCTCCTAGGACCCAATGGATAGGTTTGTTTTGTCTTATGTGTCATGAACAAAGATGTAAAGCTGCTGTTCATTGTGAGCATAAACATGATTGATGTGACAAAGCAACTTGAAAACTATTCGACTCTCAATCAGGTTCGATAGTGTATGGGGAATTTGTTTTCATGGAAATGATTAATCGATAAACCTCTATCTCTCTTTTCTTCAGTGAAGAACATAAGAAGAGAGAGGGGAATACACCGATTAATCAGTTTGATGAAAATAAAAACGTACCACAGAATATCAAGAAATTAAATGATTATTCTGAATATAATCCCATCATGGAAATATATTCATTGAATCATTGGAGTGTAGCAACTAGAGACAGTGCATGAAGATATTTGGGAAACCAGTAACCTTAATGTTTATTCTAATGGTGCATTCTGGACATTTCGGGTTTTTCAGCAGAAAATGTTATAAGGTTTAAGTGAATTGATATAATTTGCACTGAATCTTTTCTGATTATATTCTGTTTGCATACCATTTTTGCTTACAAAATGTTTAGGCAGCGCATATAAGAAGGTTATAGAAAAACTTGTGTTTTTCTACCCACCAGGAACGTGGAAATATATTGACCGACATATAATCGTTTACAACAGATGAAGTCTGGGGATAATATGATTAGAAGATCGCAGAATATAGAATAATTATCTACCTATAGGTTGTGCAACAGCATTTTTGAACTAGTTACCAAGCTTCGTCATAATTGGATAAGTAAGTTACTATTTTGTTGAACATTGGAATCGGATCAAAGTAATATCCCTATAGATTTCAACAATTCATTGAATATTGCTCCAAACGCATTCTGCAAATAGCAATTCTCGATATTGTGTCTTTTCCAAGTTGAGTTTGCGATTGGGCGTAACGAGTAGCAATCTCATGCTCACCTTAGACATTATCTATACTTCTCGAATAGATTTTGATCAACAACAGTTTGAAGAGATAAATTTGATGGAACTGACTGTTACAAAAAATATGCTTAGATTCCAATCCATCAAAATGTGATTAGCTGCTATGACCATCAATCGAAAGAATATTTTGTCATAAGATTGTTTTATACTCTCACATGTTGTATCACTACCCAATACTTAGAACATATCTCTTACCTAGGCGTCTACTCTTTAGTCCACTTAGACTACCGAGGCAGTCCTATGGCAAGTGAAAAGCCATATTATTCATATCTGTTTTCGGACGCTTATATCTCTAACATGAAGCCCTTTAGGAAAACAGATCATCAGAATAATGTGAGGGAGAAATCGCTACTTGTTATGGAATGTACTTGTTCAATCAACAAAAACTGAAGAAAAACAGTTTCTTAATTGGACTCGTTTATTTAAACAAATAAATACTAACAACATTCTATCGATAAATTCTCCTTAAAAATGCGTAGCTTTTTTATCACAAGACATGGACGGATCAGGACCTTTTCCTAAATTATATCTTATTGATTATAAAGTGAGATCAGATTTATTCAAGATTCAAGTATGAACTGGGATCATCTATTTCCACTATTCGTTTGGGGTCCACTTTTTCTGAGCACATAGGACAGGAACTTTCTTCTTTGTCAAGAATACTGAAAGCAACGGAAAAATATATTTATCAGTTATTTCATTTTTATTATTTTTTACAAAACCAATACTTACTCTAGGAATTCTGATCTTATAGCTGGAAAATCGCATTCTGGACAAGCAGTTAAATCATTTTTCACAATATGCCGACCCTAGAAATAGATTAAAATCGTTTTGCAAAAATAGAATTTGATCAATGCATAAACTTTATCAGTTCTTCAGGGTCGCTATTCTAGATTGCGATGGTATAGAACGTTCTCTATCGTTTCATACAAATGCACCATGTATCCTTGGCAACAACATGGAATAATCAATCAATTGTGTCCGAGTTTTTTTGGATATTTTCAAAATCGAATATCTATTGAGAAATAGGCAGATATCCAGTAAGTTATTTCTTCAAATAGCCTAAAAACTAAGGGTCCTCAGATTTACCGAGCAACAACAATGGACTCTCCCATGGAATCTGGACCCAACTATGCAATTGAATGATTAAGAATTCAGAAAAATGATGTAAAAAAGAATTATTATTGCTATTTGCTCATAAAACTGCCAAAAGGTTTAGCAAAAGTTTTAGTGTGCTTGTATAATATTATTTTAATCAATCTCAACCTATAATACTAGTTTAAAATCGATTTCAAGCAATGGACCAAAAGCTCCGGTTATAGTTACGGTTATCCAAACTAACATATAGGCAGAGGATAATCTGTCAATGTTGATAACCAGAGCTTTTGGTCCATCGCTTGGAATCGATGTAAGTAACTCAAGCAAACTATCCTTAAAAATCATTCATAAAAGCCAAGGAATAACAAGTAAATCTATTGAATAATTAACATGATACTATGTGACGAAAATCTGTTAAAACTAAGGGATCGATTTATTACTGGTCAGTTGTAGGATATTTTGAAAATAGTCGAAAATGTCTCAGAAATTATAGTCTATTGATTTGTTGTACCTTTTCTTTCTCACCTCAAAAGTGAAATTTTGTTTGGAGTTTATGGTATAGACTACTTTGTTTTGGATTGGACTAATCAAATAATTAAAACATAATAGTTAATTCTTCACTTCAAGTTTCAGAGTTATTTCTTTTGAAAGCCATTAATTTGATGTCAACTGAAACTCTGGGGATTATTTTGCAAGAATAATTCGAACTCCAGGGATTTTGACATCTTTTTTGGAAGAAATTTCGAAAGTATTGTTCCAGCAAATGGTTATACTTACTGTCACTAAGCAGAATGGTATGTTCAATTTACAGTTACTGCAAAATATATCTGTTTCTGGTAACATATTGCCACAGTATGGACAAGGGGTAAGAGCCTCTATAGGATCTCCAAGGGGCTCGCCGTTTTTTCCATTTTTCGGAGGTTTTCTCACAACGCCTTCAATTTTCTTCGCATATTTTGCATCAATATTCCTTCTGTATTCTGGATTCATCAACATTGTAGCATATTTGAAAGCTGCATGCCTCAGTCCAGCTCTGTGGCATTCTATGACGGTTGAAGTTAAGATGGGGACAATGTCTGTATTCAGAAAACACGATCATTGAATCTCTAGTATCAACAAACTCAAAGTGAACATGTTTATCATAACTATCATGACTTTAGTTCAGCTAAGGCCTTGCAGTAGTTTTATCAAGTTTTTGTAACTAAAACTACGCCAAGTTGGCACCAGTGAAATGTCGTCAAGGTAAAATCAATTCGGCGGGGCTAACCAATGGTCCAATAATAACTAGATGGGCCCTAGAGAGAGTGAGGAGCAAGATAGGAATCAGCTCTTTACGGGCAAAACATTCCAAGTAGCATTGATTATAGTGCCGTTAATTGCTGCTTTCTTTTAGACGATTTCGGTAGCTCGGAGCTGCCCCCGCGCATGAAATTTGTTATTAAATTTCATGCGCGGGGGCAGCTCCGAGCTACCCAAATCGTCAAAAAGAAAGCAGCAATTGTCTTAAAATTTTCCTTGAATTATTCTTTTGAAATTGCGTTTTTTATTTATTTTATTATCAACGAACTCATATTTCTAAATGGTCATGTCCTGCTCAGTGTATGGTTACAACAAAAGGATAAGAATATATAATTTCGATGGTAAGGTTTGTTGATTTTGATGATTAGAATATTTCTTGATTTAGTTTTCCAAGAGATCCAATTGTGATGAAGAATAGGTCACTTGCATGAATTTTTTTTATCATAGGAATCAAATATTCTATCCGTAAGACTACTGAAAAACTTCAACCACCGTCAAAAATTTCTTTTAAATTTGGCTCCGCATGTCGGCTGTTTGAACGGACGAAAATTCGCGCCTTCCGTGACGTACCGGGATATATCCACTCTCTCCCTCTTCTCGTGTACTTTTCTCTCTGACAAGCCAATAGACAGCGTCGGCTGTATCGATCGGATAATCGTAGAATAACGAGTGACGTAGAAGGCGATCTGACGCGATTCTCCCGCTTCGACCATTTTTAATACCGAATTATTCAACATTCGCGAATTGTTCAAGTGTGTGATAGCATAAATTATGATTTTGTATCGATATAGAATGAGACAAACATGAAAATATGATAATTCGTGTTACATGCAAGAGACCTATTGGCTATTCTGGGCAGTGTGCACCAATATGCTTGTAATATTGAAAAATACAAACAAGCAGAGATCTAAAAGACTCCCTAATGTTGAGGAATAAGAAACATCTTCGTAAGTTATTACTTCAGGCTTTTGATGTTACGCTTTTTTTTCTTTATTTCTTGTACTAGGAGCCGAGACAGAATGAATTGTTGATCAACAGAACACATCTTGGTGAGATATTATTTGATGGTTATTTTGATAATAGGAATTATGTTACATTATTTTTCTTTCATATCCCTTCGACAAGTTAGGAAGCTGCGACAGAATGCATTGTTGATAGTGCTGAGAAACATCCCAATAATGCTGGTGAAAGTTTGATAAAAAAATTTACCTGTTGAGAAGTGTGAACTCACATGGTTTTCACTTTCAGGTGGCAACAGTTATTGGCACTAATCAAAATTATGAAGGAAACAATCAACATGAATATCTCTCCTAGATAGGTATACAAATTGCAATACTTATTTAAATATACCTAGCATATAAAACAATTTATAGTTCTTCAAAATCCCATCATTTTCAATGTAAACACAAAAAGACTGCCTTTAATTTTGTTTTATGCTGAAAAAGTAGGGAACTACGTGACCAAAAAACAGTTTTCACCATTACTTATTACTTAAAATGGTACTCTGTGTGTCTACCCATACATATCATTCAGAGCTAAGAATACCTTCCTGAAACCGGCCTAAGAGAATTCGAAAGAAAAAGAGTCATTTATCAAATATTGTTATTGATTAATCGTTTCGAATATTCATATTCACATTCATCAACAATTTTCAAAACTTCAATGTAATCTAATATACCACGAAGAAGTCGTTTCCCCAGAGATTCCCTAAGTAAATGCTTGATTTTATCTCTAGATCTGCGTCATATTGTGCAAGTGAGATCATTCTTCTTCCCACTCTCCATGCGCTATAGAATAACGGATATTTGTATCGTGTATCTTGTCTATGGTCTGACCGATCCAGTTCCATCTCTCTCGGGGACCTCTCACTTGGTTCCTTATCCCCATTAGACTCTTTAAAAATGAATTCGTACGCCGTGTCCAGAGAGTTTAATATGTCTATGAGTTACATACGTAAATACTACTACCGTTGTGTAGAATGACAGGAAATAAACCTAACCTAACATTTTTTAATTATACAGAGCAGAATGTGTCAAACTTTCACGGCCTACCTACTGACTTTATGAAGGTGAATGGAGTATAGTTGTGCGAAGCTTTCGGATCTGCTTGTTATTAATATAATATTGAGCTACTTACGGGAGGGAAATTTTGATATGTGGTTGGCCACTCTTATCAACATCCTTGCACCTTTGAGATGATCACCTCTTTTTACATGCAACCTAACTAGTATGTAACTATGCAATAGAAGTAAATTGAAGAACATATCTTGTGGTATCCTGATGTTATTGTTCTTCAATTCTTGACACATTCCAAACAGAACATCATGAGCATTCCTATAATTCCCATTTATTTGTTCTTCATTAGCAATTATTATAGCTGCTTTGGCAGCTTCCTTGTATTGTTTTTTTGCCATATAAAGTCTGAATAAATATTTTGGATCTTTAGGTAAACCATCTGTTTCACCTAACAAAAAATCAATAAGGGAATTACATAATTGTTCATTCTTGGATGTAGCTACAACATCTATGGCAGTACTTATAGCTGCATTTTCTTTGGAGTTGGATTTGGCTGCAGAAAGTAGGTGCTTCAACGCCTGCCAAAAAGTTCAAATCAAGAATTCATTGAAAGCATTGCTCAATTTCTGAACTGACTCACCTTATTATATTCCTTAGCATAATACCAATAAGTACCAGAGAGTAGAAGATTTTTTTCGTTCTCAAAGTATAATGCAATACTAGCAAAATCTTGAGCTTTCAATTCATCTGGTGAGAATGTATTCAACAAAATTTCACCATACAATTCCATTTTGCCATGTTTCCTGGCTAATTCAAATGCTTCATCATTGCATTTCGAAATAACTAAGAATCTAATGGCTGAATTGAAGTCGTTCAGTTTTTGAAAAAACCTGGATATTGAAAACATGTCATAGATTGCCAGATTTTGACTATTCAATTCTTATTACTTACTTTGCAACAAGTTTAGCGCCCTCCACGCTCTTTGTTTCGTGTACCAATTCAACAGCATCTTCAGGACTATTCAAATGTTCTAATTTCAATCTTATAACAGAATCAATATCTTTAGCACTCTGGTAAGCTTTGGCAGCTTCTTGATAATGTCCTTCTTTTTCCTTTGCTTTTGCATATTCCAGATGTATTTTACCAGAACTCACTTTGGGTAAAAGTTCACCAACCTTAGACCAATTTTTCAATTTAATGTAATTAGTAGCTGCTTTGTCGAAATTCTCACATTTTTCATAAAGGAGGGCAGCTTCAGGTAGTTGCTTTTTTTTATCCATAATTTCCGCACATTCCTTCTGCAAAATCCTAGCATCCAACTCGATTGCTATACTGAGGCCGTGTCTCAAATTATTACAGTGTAGGGAACAACGAGCAATACCTGCTTTACAGAGGTAGGTGTGTTCTCCACTCAAGTTTTCTTGAAGACCTTTTTCATAATGAATAAGTGCTTCTGTATGATTCCCTCTGAAAATCATACAAAAAATCTCATGCGATTCTAAGAGGCATATCGATTAAAAAATCTTTTGCCTGAAGTCCCAGTGCATGAATCATAGGGGGTGTCACCCACCTGGCTGGAAATCACTTTATAATGAAATAATGAAAAATAATAATCTATAACTGATTCTGTAACGGAAATAATATGAATATTCTTCAAATTTGGGATAGCATTACGGTAGCAAGATATCACTTTTTCCATTTTACTTTCCACCAACTTCAAATGTAAATAGTAGTAAAAATAATTAATTCGTTCTAGAAACTTTTTTTGAAACAACAGAAGTGTAATAAATACTTGTAGAGAATATGTTTTTTTCCTCATTTAGTTGAGTTCCTTTCATATTTATTACAAGTCAGTTCTTCAAAACATTTTTATTGTTTTTTTTTATATATAAATATCAACGAAAATTTGTCTACAGCAAACATAACTAAATTTGAGTCCATGGGCCTTGAAGGAATATATTCACTTCTTTAAGCTCAACATAGATAAACGTTCGCCTGGCCTTGCGTTGAAGCTGAAGTTCAAAACACAACAGAGACAATACTGCATTTCAAACCGTGTGTTTTCTGCGTATCCATGAATATAAGGACGAAATGAAAGGATTCTCACAACTAGAGATTAACCAATTGGGAATACAACAAGGAGGCATATTGGGTCCTCTCTTGTTTATAGTATATGTCAATGATTTGGGGAATTGTTTTCTAGAACAAGATACGGAAGAACAAAGAAACCAAGACATCAACGTAAAAGATCAAGTGATCTCCACTCCAATTGATATTTTTGAACCTCTGTTAACGCGATATTGGGATGACACAAACTTGCTAGTATGGGGCAACACAGTCGAAGATACCATAACAAGAGGAAGCTGGCAGTTCAACAAGATTGAAAAATGGTTCACCACAAATCAGCTTATTCTGAATAAGGAAAAGACATCAACAATACTCTTTAGGACAAAACAAGCTAAAGCCCAGATACCAGAGGAAATCACGCTAGGAAACACTATCCAACCACTAGAAACATCAGCCAGATTTCTGGGAGTGCATCTCGATGAGTTTCTTGACTGGAAGGAACACATTGGAAACATAACCAAAAAGTTAAACTCAACCACATATGCCCCCAGAAGTATATCCATCCTAATGAATGAGGCCACGCTGAGGACATTCTATTATGCTTGCTTTGAAGCCATTGCAAGATATGGAATCATGTTCTGGGGTTCCTGTTCGGACATTCAAAATATTTTTGTTGCTCAGAAACGAGCCATAAGAAGCATCACAAGAATGAATACAAGAGAAATTTGTAGAGGAGTATTCAGAAGACTGGGAATAGTCACAATATATGCACTCTACATATATGAATGCTTGATGTTCTTGTCTCGTAACCCCAACTATTTCCAAACTGAAAGACACCACAGCTATCAAACAAGATCCAATGAAATAATATACCCAATACATAAACTTGCACTTACGGAGAAGGGAGCTCATTACAAATGCATCAAATTTTTTAATAAATTGCCAAGCAGATTGCAAAACCTAAGAGCACAAAAAATCTTCAAAAGAGAAGTCAGAAAATACCTGATCCACTTAGAACCCTACACTATAAAGGAATTTCTCGATAATAAATGAGATATGATTTTTTTTAGAACGCTATTTCTTTTAGTTGTTGTTCTCATTTCGAGAATGTAACTTATTCAAAAATAAAGGAGTATTATTATTATTATTATTATCAAAAACAACTATGACTAAGTAATAGTGTTCACAGGGGTAAGAATCAAATAAAGCCGGCCCAACCAATCAACCAAGACTACACGCTTATTATTTCAAGAGCAGTACCTCGAATATAACGAGTGACTTTTGAGAGCCAGACTTTTTTCTTTTAAAAAAAGAATTTTGTGTGCGAATGGTTGGAAAAATAGTAAGAATGCGCACTGTTGCCACTTTTTCATATTCAAGAATTTTAGGTAAAATAAAAACTGAAATGGGGTGAGAAATGAAAAAATAACTAGCATTGAGCATTCTCACAAAAGAATTACAAGTACATCCCAAAATAAAAATTTTCAAAAAATAATCACTGAAGCCTGCAATTTTCCCCTATTTACGTCGAAATGTCACGCATTCTAATATTTCTCGCTGCTATTGGTACCGTTAAAGCCTGCAAATCGTGGGCAGGTGCCTGACCTTGAGATATTAACGAGGTTTTAAGAAACTTAAATGTGGCTGTGTTGCCATATTCCACGAAGCCGTAATTTACCAGCCTGCTTAAAACCAGAATAAAACAACATAAATATGGTTGTGACCAGAAATTCAGGAATGAGGAAAATACCACCGCTCTGGCCGAACATCGTTTTTCGGAGGGATATACATTTGATTTTAACAGCACTACAATTGTAGGTTATAGGACTAACAGGAGAAATAGAAAGTTAAGTGAAATGATACATATAAAACTCAATGATACAGTTAATTACAGGATGGACGCGGAAGATCTGAGTCTGGTACATTCAAATTTGCTGGCCAGATACTGAGAATTCCACATCTCATGAGTGCATGAAAACTCCCCTCATAGAAATAATGTTTAAGGTCATGCAATAGTTTTTGAGTTTATTGACATATGAAATAATCACTTTGAATGATTGTTGGGTTTGATTCTTTCAATATTTGCCTCGATTTATTATTCATTAGCAGTATCACATTTCAATCCTACAAAGTATTTTTTTAACTGAGTGAGCTTGGTGAGAAATTTTACAGAAATTAATTTATTTTATTCTGATTCCAATATTTTATTTATACATATTTGTTATTATTGATAAAGTTCAAATATATGGACGCAACTTTGGCTTAATTCAGGTTAGTTGTGCTTTGTTCGGTTCCTATGCCGGCTATCACTTATTCTTACTCAAGAACATGGATCTATGGACTACAACTATGACTATTGTTAAATTTTGAAAGGCTAACTAAATTGAAGGCATACTTCTGTGCTAATGGAATTCAATGTAATAATGTAAAAAAGAACATTAGTAACTCACATAAATTCCAGTTGTTGTGCATATTCTCTTGAAATCAATGCAATATGCTCAGGTGCCATCTTTTTAGCTAAACTCAAAGCGTGTTCCCATTGCAGAAGGTCCCTTCTCATTTCTAGAGCTGCATGAGGATTTGATGATATTAAAAACCAAGACTGAGCTCTATCAAAGTCTCCAAGTAGCATTGACATGTACCCATAGAGAAGTTTTATATCCTCTATTTCAGATAGATTATTCAAGGAACGTACCATCGAGACATCTTCCAATTTTTTATAAACTTTAATAGCTGCAAGAAGAAAAACATGATATGAATTAGTTACTCCTTGATGACAGAGTAGCAGGTTTCTTCATTCTTGAGCCCCCTATAGCTTAACTATCTTACCAAGGTCAATCTCTAAATTCTTCAAGCATTCTTCACCAAGTTTTTTCCACAACTGTTTGGATTTTATGAGCTCACAGATCATAAATGCATCATTGAATCTGAAAACACAACCATAATACAAGAAAAGGAGTGACAAAGTTCTATTACCTATTAAGGGCCAATTGCTTCTCTAAGTAAGTCTCTAAAGTTTTAAGATCTTTTTCAATAATTGCACTTGAAATGGTGTCATGTGTCTTCAATTGCAATTGGGTTAACTGGCCACCTGCTGTAGCTGCTAACACTTCTCCTGAGGACATCAGAAGGGGAATTTGTTTACTAACCAAAGATGTTTGGCCTATTTTTTTGACTGAGCTATCTGAAAATTCCAAAACAATATTGTCAATTTTAATAAAATACATAAAGTTCAGTGGTATAGTTCTTATCACATAATTTGTGAAGAATGAAGTAAATAATTTCTTTGTTCTCTTCTATTTTTGCGCGCACTTCCTAGGGATCAGCCTTGCTATCATTTCGCTCAAATGTCTGTTATTTTCGAATTGTTTTCCGAAAATGATCTTAAACGGCCAGGTTGGACTTACAGATGAAGAATCCTATGTCAAAATCAATTCTATCCAACCATCAGATGACACGATCATTTGAGAATGGAAAAAGCTAGCGACTTGACACTGAAAGGGAAGTTCATGAAATTTAATAAAATTTATGTGCTAAATTTATGTTGAAATCCGAACACATTGAAATGCAAAGAAACATACTACGTGTAAATCCAACAGCCATAATATTATAACTTACAGTATTTACAACACAGCAACAACTTCTGTCCTAGATTAACCCTGAATAGAGCTACTATACCAACAAAGACAAACGTCAAATACCTTGGATTGCACCCTGATCAGCGTCTTACCTATAAGAAACATATAGAAGCCAAAACAACTTGACATGAAAATCCCACAAATGTACTGGCTTATCGGAAAGGGATTGAAACTCACAATCCAGAACAAACTGCTGCTGCATATGACAGTTCTTAAACCCATTTTTACATATGGAATACAATTCTGGGGCTGTGCCAAGCGGTCCATAAAGAACACCATCCAAAGGTTCTAATCTAAAATACTTGATAGCCAATGCTCCATGGTATGTTACAAACCAGAGAATACATGAAGACCTCCATATGCAATATATATCAGAAGTCATAAAAACCATTTCCACCAACTACCAAAGAAGACTACAGGGTCACTCGAAGGATTTGATAGAGAACCTCTATACAGAAGGACCCAACATCAGACGACTAAAAAATACATGGCCCGAAGATCTCCCACAATGAAATTGAGACCAAGTAGGAATGTCCTTAGACATTTCACTCTCATACTCTGCTTTTCTTTTCTATATATACCTAGCACAATTACTCTATACCTTTATAGTGTAGATTGTATATCGAGCAATAAACTAAACTAAAAAAAATATTACACTGGCTGTCTGGTGACCAGCGGGATACAGCATAGATGTAGTTGCAAGTTGGGGAATTTTATTTAAAATCACAACAAATTTATTTCAACTTAGGAATATCGGAAAAATACGATTATAAAAGATCATAGAAATTAAAAGTATTTGTAAACAAACCAGAGAAAATTTCACGCTGTATACTAAGGAACGATTCTTGTTTTTCGGGGAAAGAACTTTTCGACGACAGCTGTCCCCACAAATGCGGATCATGAAATAACTACACTACAAAAATCGCCAAATATTATTATTTGTATTCTGTGGCTGACATGTTATGTAACATTGAATACCTTCTATGAGATTTGTTGATAAATTTAAGTTTGTATCATCTTTGTTTGTTGTATCGACCATTGCTGTGGAGTGGTTAATTCATGATCTGCATTTGTGTAGTTGAAAATTCAAAACTTAACCTCACTATTTACATCCTGACGAAGACAGCGATCGTTGTCGACTGATTGAAATAAGAGTTCACGAATAAGGCCAACAGTAGAGCTGTTATTTCCCTAAAACACTAGAATTTGTGAACAAATATATTTCAATTCAGAACTATTGACAAAATACAAACATAAAAGATCATAAAATGAAGTATGAATAAAAATGAACTAAAACAATTATTTACAACGAACATCTCAGCAACACTTACCATAAATTGAATTCTTCACATAAACATAGGTGAAAATACTGTCTTCATTAAAAATGATAAACACATCTCTATCTGGTAAGTTGCTATCCCAAGTTACCCCATGTATTTTACTTGGTAAATCAGGTACAGAAATGACTTTATTAAATACCTTGAAAGAAAAAAATCTCCTTAATGAAATCTCGTTTTTAAAATTGGACATGGGATTACTTACTGCATTATATAGATATCCTTGCGATTTTACATCTATGAACAAGGCTCTGGTGCCAGATATATCAACGAATATATCTGTAGGACTAACTGAATGCTTATACTCATGTGCATGATTCCATTCTTCCAGGCAAAAATAAACAACATGTCCAGAATCAGTGCCATAAATGAGGAAATCTGCTGTTATTTCAAAACAAGTAATATTTTCTTCTGAATTACTATTTGGAAAAATTATTGATTCTCTTTCTTCCTGACTTGGATCAGGTTGTTCGATCTTAAAAAGAACGTTGCGGTTTACTGAACATTTCAGAATATTCATTTATATATGTATTCGTTATATAAAACTGCAAAACAGCAATAATGCTGCTCCGTGTAGAGTACATTAGAATGTTGATTATACATTTTTATTGTAAAGGTGTTTGTGAAACACTTCTTCACAAATTTTGCATGATAAGTGGTTTTGACATGTTATTTGTCAAGGAATTATAACCGTGTTCAAGCACTGGCAGAAATAGTATATTAAGTATCGAGAACGGTAAGGACATTTTACCTATCGAAAACAATTATTAGAGAGATATTGCAGTGTCAAATTTGTGTGACATTATTTGCGCAAACGTTATTCTTGACATCTAAGCATGCGCAGATTCAGTTTCAGAATAACGCGACATTAATAATGTTAGCGTCTAACGTTATTTACGGAAAATTGCGAGCCGCAATTTACGTTGCGCTATTCTATATCGGAAGGATTCATTAAGCTTCGGGTCCTTCCGGCTCCGATCACTGCCATAGAAAAGCTGTTTGGTTATGTTATATGTTTTTTCCATGGAGGTAGGAAAAGAGTGGAGGGGGCATAACGTTTGAAAAGTGTAGTACAGTTTTGAGAACCTTCTGTGGATATATCCCTACCAATGTGGCCGACTTTGAACTGAATATTTTTGTCTCATTTGCTATACACCACAGAATACAAATATTTACCTTGTATTTGTCGACCATATTGGTAGATGTAAACCCACAGAAGGTTCTCAAAACTGTACTACACTTTTGGTACAAGGGAAATATAGGATATGCTCCCTCCCCTTCTTTTACCTCCATGGTTTTTTCGTTTTTTGGTGTTAATTACACCATTTCCTCAGATTTTTTGAATCTATTTTATAATACATTTTACACACAACTGATATTACAAATTAGGATTCACTAGTGCTACCACAACAATTTTTTTTTATATATAGGTATGTGCTACTTTTCCAAGAATTAAGAAATACTTTCGGAAGCAACATGAGGGGTTTGAAATTAGAATAGTTTGAACCATGCTATTTAAATTGTGCAATATAAATATTTTCACTTCTTCTGAAATAGCACCAGCTGAAATTACCGATTCCCCTTGTCCAGAATCAAAAAACTAATGCAGAAATGCAAATGATTAAACTTTAGGAGTTTAAACGTGAGTTTGTAACACAAAAATCTGACGTCTCACATAACCAAACCAAACAAACTGATAACTAACGCAACGGTAACAAAAACGCGTAGCAATAGGTCTACTTTTGGAACGACCGTTAAAACCGAAACGTAATATTTAGCGTAACCGTAATAACATAACGTTGCGCTATTCAAAAGTTGCAATATCTCTTTTGTCTGTGATCGGTAATCCGTAACGTTCGAGATACTTATAGCGTATTTGGCACGATAGACACACTTTTTACTTAAACTACAGAAATAGTTATCCAAAAAATTAAAATAGTCATTCGTCAATGCTGTGTAGGAATATAAAGGAAGCCGTTGTCTTGGTGATGGAAGATTGTAGATTGTCAAAGTGACAATAATCAACTGAATGAGCTTATAAAAGGGCGCGTTTTTTATTTCACCAAACTGGTGTTGTTGTGGTGGAGTATGGTGGACATAGAACCTAAATGGTGGATGTTGGACTAGATAATTTGACATTTACGTCATTAATCAACAATAAAAAAATGATTTGGTGGATCCATCACTCTTCCACCACACCAATTTGGTGAATTAAAAAACTCGGCCTATAATTTAAAAATGAGCCATATTGAATCTTCTGAAGAAAGCGAAATTTAAAAGGCCGGGAAAATCGTCTGTTCCGCAGTTATTCCCGAGAAATATTAAATTAATCAAATTCAAATTGTATTTGAATTGTTTCATTATTTCAATTAAAATTTTCAGTCCTTCTCACTTATCGTTCTAGAACGGTAAGTGTTTACCTTAGCAACCAGAAAAAAAGATCTACAGATCTAGGAACAAACGCGGCAACTAACAGTCGTTCTATAGTGCAAAAAGGTATTTAATAGGAAGATCAACAAATGAGTACCTGCATAGGGAGACTGTCAAATGACACCTTACCATATAATTCATTCAACGAATTGGAAAGGTGATTATGAATGGAATGGTAACTAATTATGATACCTCCATATCTTGCTAAACTGTGGTCACATGCTGGGGAGCCATAGGACATTGTTGAAGCTCAATATTCTCAGGATGGGTCAAAATCATACTGAAGGCAGGGCGCCGTGAAAATTTTCCAACTGAAAAGGGACCGAGACTCTGAAACGTTTGAGAACCTCTGTGCTAAGGAGCAGGAACTTTTGTGCGCTTGTTTCCATAGCGACCGCTGAGGCCTTAAAAAGAATTCATTTAAACAAGAGAAATGATTCAGCATCAAGAAAAACTCCAGAGTATTGCCTCAAAAAGCTGAAACTTCTGAATGAGGAATGGAAACACTTCAACGACGCACACGATGCTTTACTCAAAGAACTACCGAAAAAACATGAGTACTTCACAAAGAATATATATGAGCAGGCAGAGAGGATATGCAATCAAGCACTGGTCCACCTAACGAAAATTCAAGAGAAACCACAGGAAGAACGAGGAACAATTACCAGGGAAAATCTATCTAAACTACACCCCGCAAAAGACGTAACAAAAATTGTCAATTTGATACTACAAGACATCATATGAGAGAGCACAGAAGCCATTAAAAATAGGCATATAAGTGACTGGCAAGACGTCATAACTTATGTTAAGGAAATTGGACCCAGTATCAGCAGACCTCTATGAACAGAGTGTTAATAAACCCCAAGAAGTTCAGAAATTGGACGATCTCGTCGACTTCTTAGGGCAATGATTCTAAACGCTAGAGGCAATCAAATCTAACACCAGGAGAGGAAAGGAACCCAAGCAAGAAAGAACTCACATGAGCATTTCAAAATATAGTCACCACATAAGAACTGTGAAATGCAGTATTTGCAATTAACCGTAGCCGATAGAGAAGCACACGCCAGTCAAAAACAAATATGCAAAAATTGCATAATGCACAATGTTAAACAGAACTGCTATAGTCCATTAAGTTGCCGAAATGCAACAGACGACACCACACAATGCTAAACCAAGAAAGAACCCCGAATCTTAAAAACAAACCCCAGCATCCCAGTCGAGTTCAGAAGCCATTCAGCAAACTCAACTCTCGCCTAGAGCATGTACCATTCAACAACAGAGGAAAAACGGCCTCAGCATTATCCACGGCTTCAATACAAGCAATGGATCATTACAAACAATACATAACGCTGAGAGCCCTAATGGACCCAGGATCACCGCAGCTGCCGCTCAAACTTTTGGTAAACCAAGAATCAAGCAAAACGCCAAAATATCAGGCTTAGGAAATTCAATCACAACATCCAGATGGTAGATCCACACAATTATAACGCCAAACTTTGATACTGAATTCGAAATGGATACTGAACTGAACGTAACCAACAAAATAAAGAAAGACATGCCTGTACTTTCATCTTCACACAGAACAATGTAGAAAATATGCAACTGGTAGATCCAGGGTTCAATGTACCCGGCCCAATTGATATTCTCCTGGGGATAGACTATTTTCCAAAATACATGAACTCCGACTTCAAAATATTGGACGATGGACTTGTAGCACAGACCTTGCACTTAGGATGGATAGTCAGTGGAACAACACCTTCAAGCCCCCAACTTCACGTAACAAGCCTGGGCATAAACATCAACGAGAATGCACAACTAACAAAATTCCGGAACTTCGAGGAAAGTAAATATTCGAACGAAATATCACAAGACGATACCTAATTGTATGGAAACACTATACAAGCTCCTCACCAAGATTATAACAAACCGTCTAACTACTAAATTGGAGTCCTACCAGCCAGTGGAGCAGGCCGCCTTTCTTAAAGGCTACAGTACGACCGACCATATACAAACTCTTCGTTTACTGATTGAAAAGGCAAACGAATACAACATCGATTTCCACTTAGCGTTTGTCGACTACAAGAAAGTCTTCGACACAGAGAACATTGGGCAATTATGCATTTTTTTAGAAAACGCCAGGGTAGACTCAAGATATACAGAACTCCTTAAGTCTATATACGAAACATCAGTAGCAATAGATAAATTAGACGAAGACCTGAAAACGGAACAAATTAAAGTAAAAAAAGAAGTAAGACAAGGTGATACCATCTCACCCAAACTATTTACGCTGGCGTTAGAGGACGTGTTCAAGGGTCTGAACTGACAAGGGAATTAGAATTGACGGCAAATATCTCCACCACCTGCGTTTTGCGGACGACGTGGTTCTGATAAGCGAAGACCCATTGGAACTGAAGACCATAATCAAACAAATGCTCCATGCCTTTCAAAAAATAGGACTCGAGATCAACATCACAAAACCAAAAATCCTCAGCACACAGAACATTAAACTCTTAATCGATGGGAAAAAGATCGAGAATGTAGACGAATATATATATACCTAGGGCATAAACCGAAAATTGATAAAGAAAATCAAAAAGCGCCGCGAAGAATCGGTCAAAGTTGGGCTGCATTCAAAAAACTAAGATTTATACTCAAGAACAAGGATATACTCACAAACCTGAAAAGAAAAGTTTACGATAGCTGCCAGTAAACACTTACGGGCCGGAAACAATGAGCCTCACAAAGGATAGCCTAAGTCGCCTGCAATGCACGCAGCGACCTATGGGGACACAAATGTTAGGGGTCAGTTTGAGAGATCATATAAGGAATGAAGAGTTCAGAAGAAGAAGCAGAGTAACGGATATAACCGAGAGAATAGCCAGACTGAAGTGGCAGGACACGTGCCTAGGATGGATAGCAACAGAGTATTGAAATGGAGACCCTGGGATAAGAAACGAAAATTGGGTAGGTCAATGAAGAGATGGGCCGACGATATTAAAACTGCAGCGGGAGGAAACTGGACACAAAAAGCGCAGGATGGAGATATTTGGAAAAAACTTGAAGAGACCTATATCCAGCAGTGGAGAAAATACGGTTTATGAAGAAGAAGAAGACTGTTCGACGGAAATCGCAAGGATACACACAAGTGGAAAGTTGAGACACCTACCCAACACACTCCAAGGTCTATGCCAAATTTAATAGAAATCTGATGAAAACTTTCCGAAAACAAATTTTTTCACAATGCGATCCTCAAGAGATTGTGGGTTGAGTTGCATGCTGGTATTCTTCATTTCATTGGGAAGTTTGAATCGGTACTCTTTAAGATATCGCTCTCAAACCGTTTGGCCGGTTATGCCCTTTAAAGAAAATATCTGAGATATTTAGACTCAAAACCTACCCTGCGAATTTCAAGAATCTAGGTATGTTCCTTCGAAAGTTACGGCACATATTTCCGGCCAACCAGAATAAATTTTGACCATTCATTCATCTCCAGGTGGTTCACCCAATTCAATGAAAACATTCATGACAAATATGGGCGAACTTGTGGATTTGTGATAAAATATAGGCTACTTTATTTTCTGTGAATACTTCTTGGTGGCGTGAACCAATTCAACCCCTAATTCAATTAATTATTCAGCTCATTCCTCTTAGAAAACCAAATTGCCTTGAAACTTTCAGACAATTTCTGAAAAATGCATGACTTAAGCAGGAAATGTAAACATAAAAGAGAGACTCAGCAAATGATCAGAAATTATTAAAACCATTAAGGTGTCTACTAGATGTTGAGCTCTTACCTGGGGCCATGACAAAGGTTAAGTTTTTGAATCTAAAGTTTATAGGAAAAACCTATGGTGCTATGCCCAATAGAAAATGAATTTCGCAGGTCTGCCTTTGAATTGAGGCTCAGGATGTTACAACAAGCTTTAAATATATTTTACCGCTTTGCTGAGGATTCCTACTTGTGAAAAGCAGTCATGAATCATTTATTGGAAAAAAAACAATCTTCAGTCCTAAGAAATCCAAGAAGATTTGACGAATTGTAGCTTTTCATAAACGTACAGGAAGTATTGCAACAAAGGAAAATGCATTTTTAAGTGCTTAAAATTTTATCGTTACGTTGTGATGTACCATCCATCGAACTACAGTGACTATATTACCAATATAGTAATATAGTCACTGTACATCGAACAGGTCACAAGCGGCCTCTGCATTTGAGTGTTGAAATTACACAACGATATTATCCATTATCTCAATAACCTGAACAAAAATAGGGTTACAGGGATATCAGCGTTACGTAAGAAGGAATTATTATTGATTGCTGCAAAAAAGCAAGATGGAAAATGTATTCGGAATGAACCATTCTGCAACTACATAATTGTTAATAAGATGCAAGACCTACCTGCACAGCACCTTTCTAATTTAATTCACATTCTTTGGTATATTTTGAATGGGATCTTACCATATGTAGCAGTATTTTTCCTTCATAAAACACAGCAGCATATTCAGAATTCATTTTGACAGCTGATATGCCACCCAAATACTGTCTGTCTTTCAATAAAAGGGGAGCATCTTCAATTCCGGGTTGGGGTTTAGTTAAATCATAAAACCATATCCTGTTATTCATTCCCACAGCTAGGTGATATGTGCTCACACCTATGAAGCTTGGTTCTATGTCCAAAGTTATAGGAATTGGTATAAGCTTGAGCTGAAAATAAAATAATCAGAAGAAATATTTCCAAACACTATTAAACAGTTTACGATAGCGCGAACTTGTATTTGTGTTTTTCCGATTATCCTAGGCTCCAAGGCCCTTCAGAAGCTTAGAGCTTGTGCTAGTTAGGATATCGGGTGTTATCTGTGTAGGCTTTTGCCACTCTAGGCACAGTACTGTTAATTTATGACCCAACAGTGATTGGTGGCCGGTACTGATCTATAAAATTTCTTTCTTAATCCCGGAACAAACACGAGACCTTTGGATTACGAGCATATCGATTTTAGGTTATGTGTTTACAATAGGAATATCAAAGACCGAACATAATACAAATTACAAATTTTGTTAGTTGTTATTGGGTTTTTAGGTGTAAATCGACGCAAAAAGGTTCATCATGGTGCCCATCAGTTGTCAGAACGGAAAAATTCCAGAACTTTCTAGAAAATCTGGTGACCGCGATCGATCAATGAGAAGGGTTTTGATCGAAATTTTGCATTTGTGCCCCCTTCCCAACACCGAGGTTATAAAGGTCCGTTTGCAAGCGATTAGAGGATTCCAGTTTTCAGTCTTGAGTTAGTAGCTTGTCTTCGAAATCATTATCGAAAACCATCCGCCGCTAGTCACTAATTTTAAAGTTAATAACAGTTTTCCGCTGTGCTATTCACAATAAGAATTACAACGTTTTAAATTCCAGTTGCTGTGTAGTGAAACCGTACGAGAGAGTGAGTCTCTCCCTGCGTTCCGATATTACTGAACAGTACTGTCCAGTATATTTTTGACCTTCCGATTTTCCTGAAATTTACTGGCAATGATTTCGCGCCAACTTTCTCGACGCTAGAAAATTACTGATGCTACTGCCACAGAAGAGGTCGTGCAGCTCCAGTATCCCTTCCCCAACTTTGACATTTCACTTTGTTCATGTTATCATTGGCGAAAAACGTTTATTTGTAATCAAAGATTAATCTTTGATTTGGACTATTTGGAGTGTTTTTAGTGGATTACGACTAAAATGGATATGCTCAACGATATAATGAGTAAACTGTAGTGTTCCTTATTTGGCGTTTATCCTCATCTTTTGTAGCAGAAAGAATGGACATCAGAGATATTGTTGATTATAGGCATATCTATTGAATATGAAACATTGAAAACTTATTCACTTAAGGCGAATAGCGGAATGATATCAAACATTCTATTATTTATGTAATTGGATATGGACTTGAGAAATTCTTCAAGTTTTAAACATTCCAATTTCATTAAACGTGTAAGATCTGAGACTTATAATTTTCTTGCATTTTTTTTAAATGTATAGGGCTATAATTTAAGCCATTCTCTAACAGATGGTACTATTAGGTTTGTTTTGGTTGCGAAATTCCTAGGACAGTTCTAGAACTGCGTAGAATCGATACGCTGTTGAAGCCCGATTCTGAACTATCCTAGAACAGTTCTGAAAGCGATGAAACCAAAACGCGAAGTAAGTTCGGGTTGTCATACGGATTGTAGAGAAAGAAAAACTTCCGTTTGAGGTGGCAGAAAAGAGGGATGTTAATCAGGTATTGCCTGAGGTTCAATTGAAAATATGCGAAAATCCTTGTCACACTATGTGGATAATATATAAATATTTTTGGGGATACTTCCGTTCACTTAATTTTTTTTTGAAAAAATCGTTTTTCTGAACTTTCTTCATTACTTACATTATATTTCAAAATGAACCAACGAATTATTGATTGATATAATAATGAAATCGATCTTTTTTTGTAAAAATCGTTTTTCTGAACTTTCTTCATTACTTCAATTATATTTCAAAATAAACCAACAAATTATGGATTGATATGATAATGAATTTAATGATGAAAGTATTTCAGATATGTGTTTTTCTGAAAAGAATTCATTCGAAACATTATAATTATTCAATAGAGGAAGTGGGCTCTTGCATCCATAGATTTATTTGAGAAATGGACATCCCAAGTATGAACAATGGAAATAAAATCCATTAGATTATCCTGGCAGGTCACGAAGGAGTTATCCTCAATAACAAAAATTTATATTTAACAGTTAATCATTTCCTCAACAAATACAACAATCAAATCAAAAACCAAATCAACACGACGTCGAAAAAGTCAGGTTAACCATTTAAATCGTTAACAGCCACACTCTACACTTGTCCTAACGGCCGACTGCGAAAACACAATAACTTCCGAAAGAAACAACTTAGAAACTCGATATTTGTAGAGAAGGCTTGGACCTTAATTACGAAGGCCGAATTCGTGAATGGGTAAAATCCACCCAATGATTCCGCAGATATACCCATTCAAAATTTAATTTTTCCAATATTTCCAAAAATATAGATGAGATCGAATTGAAATCCAGTACTTCATCGAAAAATAACAGTTCTAAGATTCATACAGAATTAAGTGAGGATAATATGATGAGAAGATCACAGAATATAAAATATTTGAAAAAAAAAATTTGAATTTTTTTTTAAAATTGTTCTGATGACACGTTCATCAAGAAATTCAGTATTTCTTGATTTATACCAAATAAACCAACGATATCCAGAAGAAAACCACGAGATTCTACATATTTTTTCCCAATATCTCCAAAACTAATGGCCGTATCGGATTGTAATTTGGTACACTACTGTGAAATGTGAAGTTCAAAGTATAACTGAAATTGATGATTTTCGAAAAATTTTTTTTTTCAATTTAGTAATCATACAATTTTGACGAAATCCTGCTGAAAGTTGCGCGTCGTTATGCTTCAACTAACTGCCAAGTTTCAATTCAATCGCTACAATTGTTTCTGAGATATGAGGAAAATACCCTCAAAATTTCAAATTGTTATAACTCCGGAAGTATTTGGCCGATTCGGCCCATTAACGGACTTAACCTTCGTATTTTGAAATGCAACCCTTCCTTAAATTCTCAAGTCGATAGAATCCTCCGTACGCCTGTTATCGTGATTCTGTCCGGCCGGCCGGCCAGAATCGATTTTGACATCGGATTCGTCATCCGTGAGTCCAACCTAGTCGTTAAAGACAAAACGATAGCACGCTGTTCCCCTAGAACATGCGCGCAAAAAACAAAGAAAAGCACTGCCGTGAAGGCAGCAGCTTTTGCGCGCATGTTCAAATTCGTTGCCAAAGCGGTCGTCTCCATTGAAAATGCGCGCAAAAGCTGCTGCCTTCATGGCAGTGCTTTTCTAAGTTTTTTGTTATGGGCTGCAATCCTACCGAAGTAAATTGAAAGAACAATGTTTTATTGAATTCACAAAACTTCTGGCGATGTGTGTGCATTCTAGTGGTTTTAGGTGAAACCGCAAATCTTCCCGTCGACAATATATTGATTAGATATTTGCATCAATGTACGCAGTTTATGTATTATTGAAGTACACTGTTTTCAGTCTCAAGGAACAGTTCATTCAAAATTAATTCACACAGCAACGTTTCGAGAAAAATTCTTCTCTTCTTCAGGCTTAAAATACAACAAAGGTAAGAAAAATAAATAGATCCAAATAATCAAACAATCAAGTTCGCAAATTCAAGAACCAGCAGAGTAAGATCCACCAACTCACCCTATAAATAGCAATTAAAAATCATTTGAAAATTTTAATTTTCAATTGCTATTCATTGGGTGAGTATCTGTATTTTCGTTTCCCAAAAATAAGGAACTGGAGCTAACGTGGATGAAAGCAATTCCTAGAAAAAGCTTTGTTCCCGGTAAGTATAGTGCAAATTTCTTTTGAAACGGACGATATCGTGCTATTCGAGAAATGTTTGCGGGCTGATGGAACTTTAATTCAATTACTGGTTGGAAGTCCACAACTTAAAGTTCCCACATTCTTTCCAAATTTACCGACTTCCTTATCAAAAAAGTTCCAACGCGAAGAACCGATCCTCAAAGTAAAAATGATGAAATTGACAGAAAATAACAAGGAAGAGAATTTTTCGCATTCTCATTTAATCAATGATTCAGATCACCCTAAAAACAACTATGTCGAGAAATAGAATAGATCTGGTGGGGAAACGACCATACATAACGACAAAATATATTTTTTAATTGCAATTTCAAGTAGCTATTTTAGTAGATGCTTCCATTATAATCAGTGAAACCCTTAAGGTGAAAATTTTCATTAGGAATATTCAGTTGGCATTATATAAGGATTTCAATTTGACCCTAACTTTTGATCTTGAACTTTCAAAGTCCCAAATTACGAATCTGCTCCGACAATTAGAAATTGAGGCGGATCAGATGAGTCACATTATCTCTAAAAAACCGAAGTATTCATCATGTTCCATAGTGATGTCATTTATTTCATATATTCTCAATCTCCCTCTTATTATCAGCTCATGCGAATTTTTTTTTTGTTCTTCTGTATAAAACATATTCACAGAGCCTTCAAGTTTCTTCAAATTCTAAAGGAGGAAATAAAACTTATCTTTCGAATGTAGCTCGCCCTTTATCCTCTTTAGATCACGTTGTAGTTGTATTGACGAAATTTATATGAATCCTCGGCTTAATTATAGATCCAAAAATATAGAAGGTTTTGTGTTTAATTCTTCTAACCAATTGGCCAAAACCATTTTGTCATTTATTATAAGTTCCCCCACCGGAAATATAAAGGAAATGGTCGAATAACTGCCGGTCAAAAATATACAGGGAACTGAAATGGTCGATTTAACTAGAGAAATTATAGATTTTGTATGATTACAATTCATTCATTCTCCAGTGCTGCTATACAGATCAACTAATTTTCGTTCACTGTTTCGCGACTGATAATTTGATGAATCGCTTCAATTTATTGACCAAGCAGGGTCTAGCATTGTGTCCTGTAGATGATTAATTGAATTTGAACGATTTCATGCCATTAATTCTTCTTTTATGAATTGAAAGGTATTCGGGCTTCTTTCACGCATTCACATAGCGGCCTCCTTTAAGCCTAACGGCCTTCTGCTCCACGCTATTTGCGGTGTTGCGATATAGTGTTCATGGCTCTGTGCTTTAGAAGGCTGTGGTCTTATGATCGCTGGCGAACGTATGTCACTGATAAGTGTATGTGTATTACATGATGTAAGTAAAACATGGTGTGCTCATCTGAATTCAAGGGTGACGTCAGCAAGATTAAAATCCAAAGCAAATATATTCAGATTCACAGAATACAAGTAGAAATGCTCAAGTGCACTTCATTTGCACCATAACTGCATGATATGATATGATGTTTTTTACATCATGATATGATATGAGTTCAAAAATTCTGTTTGTCGTGGTGGAAGTGTTCTCATCTTAATTTACCTCCAACGTTATTTATATTTCGAATTAGAGATGTGCATGGGTTATGCTTGCTGTATGAAGGGGTGTAATAACAAATTTGGTCAGATTGAAATGCCCCACAGGATTATGAGGTGAGTTGGAAACCTTTACTATGATTAATTAGTGATATTTTGAGTTTATGATTTCTAAATTTGACTTCCGATCTGCTCTGCAAATATCGATAGAAAGTGCTGCGATCTTCTAGTCTTATGATCCTGACGAACTCTAATCCAATTCATTACGAAGTAAAGGTTCATTTCGCAGGTCAATACGTGAATAGGTTAACACATTCGCATCGAATATGAACAAGCATGTTTGAAAGCTTTTCTAGATTTTTATAGTTTACTAAGTACATTTTTCCTATTTCAGATAAATATGAAACTCAATTAGGAAAGAATTTCATTCTGATATATACCGTATTTGTGAGAAAACATAAAAAAATTAACTTGTTTGTGATTGTGTGTGTAAAGAATAAATAGCATCAAAATAATCTATTCATGAGATTATATCCATTATGGTGCAAATGACACAAATCCTTCCTTAATACGTCATCATTGGTAAAAAGGACCACAGAAATGCAGATGAGCACACCATGTTAGTTACATCTGAAGTATTTCCCACCAGATGTCATGGATGAATACAAAGAATTCTGACTAAATTGCGTCAATGCCCCCCACTTCCCTTTTGAAGTAAGTGGAAATCAGAAGAAATTGAGGTAAGGCGGTTATCTGATATTCAGGTCGATTCTGTTTGCAAATAGCAATATTGCTATGAAAAAGATTGGAATTATTGGTAGTCTGATCAACGATTTTGAGCAATATGATCTGTCACTTTAACAAGAATCTTGCTATCAACATTGCTATCTTAGCAACCTCAAAATAGTACTTGCTATGCTTCATAACAAGAAAGTTTAGAAAAGGAATCTCTCAGAGATCCATTTGTTTCAGTATTATTTCTTCCAAGAATTCGAAAATATTGAAGATAGGGAAGAATGTGCTAATAGAAATGTGTTGAAGGTTCTCTGGAATATTTAATTTTAAGGATTCTTAGAATAAAACACTGGCATAGTAAGCAACAGCTGACCTGATTATTCTAATGATCTCAACAACAGCCATCCCTTTGAATTCCAAACGGAAAAGTTCATCGAATTTCGAATTATTATCGCCTGCATAAAATTGCATTTGAGTTCTGGAAACCAAAATTCTATCGGTATCCAGGAAATAGGTCAATTTGACTTCAATTGGTTTTTCTGTTTCATAACATTTTCGAATAAGTCGATGATTACATGAATAAAAAAAGTATATGCTTATGGAAATGTGTTCAAGGTTCTCTATTTAATTTCAAGGAAAATTCTTAGACTAAGATAGAGGCATAGGCAACAGCTGAGATGATTATTCTAATCATCTCAACAGCAATCCCTTTGAAGTGCCAACGAAAAAGTTTATCGAATTTCGAATTATTAACGCCTGAATAAAATTGCTGCATTCGATTTCTGATAACCAATATTTAATTGGTATCCAGGAAATTGGTTATTGGTCAATTTGACTCGTTTCGTTTCCTAACATTTTTCATGTCGATGTTTACATGAATACGAGCGTTCTATTTGACGATTTGGGGAGCTCGGAGCTGCCCAAGCGCATGAAACCCTAACGTTGACGCGTTCTTTTTGATTGGAGCTTCGTGCATCTGAGCTCTTCCGACTACCTTCCCCTGCCCCCTCATGCACCAACCTCTGACAAGGGGCAACAAGCTCTTTTGGGTTACGTCATATCATTTGTTTATATTTACAATAACATTTGTTGATCAAACCACTAGTCTGTGAGGGTCTGTGATTATCTAATATAGATAATCTAATATATATTGGCTATAAATCAAGGCAAATTTTGCAAAATGAGTAAAAACAAGGAATTGCTAATGAATGATTCAGACAATCAAAGGACTTACAGCATTTATAACATGCTCGTCCTCAGAATCAGACATTCTAAACAAAATAAGTGAATTCAAAAATCCCTCCACTATTGGAGTAAAAAATACGTACAATAATAATGAAAATACAGAATAGTCAGAAACTATTTAGAATATTCGTCTGCAAGTGTAGTGTAGATCACAGCTGATCAATCAAAACAGTAAATAACCGCGCATGTGCTGTGAGTTTTCATTGCAGCAAACCGCTAATTTGCGTTCGATTTGAGAGTAGCTCAAGTGCAACAAACACTCAGCTACCCTGGGGCTTCAAACGCCAAAAAGAAAGCGTCTAATAAAGAAAGCCGTAGATAGAGGTTATGTATGCGAAACCATAAAGAAAACTCACGAATTAGGGTTATTTTCTTCTTCCTTGTAGTTCTTAAGTCACAAAATACATTGTTGTCAGCTCTAAAATCACCAATTATGGAAGTCTATGATAGCAATATTGTTATGACAAAATTCATAACAAACATTGCTATAACACTCGAAACAGAATACGTAACATCATGGCCATATTGCTATAAATTAGAAAGATAGCAATATGACTAGAATAGCAAGGTTCATAGCAATACGCAAACAGAATCGACCTGATTATCGATTATTTTTCATTGAATCTTAACAAATCATAAAAGAAACTGTCGCCTATAGTTGAGTGAAGGTTCAAAGATCATTTGTGGACTTTTTTAAAAAAACACGAGTGATCGTTTTTATGGTGGAAATAGTCACTTGAAAATACGCCCACTGAAGCAAATATCTAATCAATATCTTCGCGACGGGTTAATTTGAGGGTTTACCCGATTTTAAATATTTTCAATTGTGGAAGATTCAGTAAAGGAAATATGACTGAAATCTGTTTAGCCAGCCATACAGTAATTGAATAATCTGATACTGTTTTTTAATTTCCGATGTTCACAAACATTACATACCTTGGTAGGGTCATAGTTGTAGAGACTAACTTCTGTTAAACTTGATAATATAGCAATCCTGGGTATACATACAGATGTCAACAAACGCATATGAGAGACATATACATTGAGAGAGCCAGATTTAGTACACACTGCTAACAATTGGCCATCTTGACTCCATTCAATTCTATCCAAACCAGATTCTTGTGTTAGATTCAACACACTCGATGTCTCATGCAAGTTTGTTATGTCATGAATTTTCACACTGAAATATGAAAGATTTGAATTTAATATTTTATTATTTGCAGTTAGAGGAAAACTCATAGTCAGAGTGATATAGAAACTGACACTGACATACACTTCAACCTTTTGATTTACAAGAAGATTTCCATGAACCTTGAAGTCGTCATTTCTCCTGAAGTACTCGATTTTAACTCGATTGGATTCGTATTTTTAAAAATATCAGAAAATTTGGATTTCGAATGGGTATCTCTATCAACACTAGGCTGATTTTACCCATTCACGAATTCGGCCTTAGAAATTAAGATCCAAACCTTCATAAAAGTCAAGTACCTCTCCGAAGTTATTATTTTTTATGGTTGGCAGGCACTCAGAAAGGTCAAATTGATGAATGGTAAAATCCGCCTATTTATTCAGAGGATATACCCTTTAGGAATACTAATTTCCTAATATTTCTATGAATGCAAACCCGATGAAGTTGAAATTTAGTAAATTGTTATAAAATAATGGCTTGATGGTTCATGCGGAACTTCAGAGAAATTTAAAGAATTAAAATTAAGGAGGATATATTCATGCAGTTTTAAAGAGATTGCTGTGTTTTTTTCAGAAATCTGGGATATTATCCAACTGCCAGCATGGATACATACAGGGAAGAAGCACTAAGATGGCTATATTTGAGTTGCACCAATCAATACAGCGTTGGAGAGAAATGAACTGGCACGGTGCTTTCTTTACATCTGTCCAAGGCATTTGATTGTGTGGCAATAGACATCTTGTTGAAAAAACTTGCAAAATACGGAATAAGGGACAAGCAATTAAGGTTGATTTAATGAGGAAAGACCTCAATCAGTTGAAATGAATATTAACAACAACAAATATCAGTCAAATGAAAAGTAAAATGAAGCAGGTGTTCCACAAGGAAGTATTCTAGGCTCTATTCTCTTCCTGGTATACTTAAATGATTTCCTTCTGGCCCTTGGACTAAGGTTAATTAGAATAGTCTCAGGTCCGATTGCACTTTTTTCGTCTTAAGATTCTGTTGGTTAAGCGACGATTAACTTATTAAACCCTGGTTTAAATATTTGGCTTGCACCAAGGCTCAATGTACTAAATATAGCTAGATTGAAGTTAATCTACAAATCTGGTAACTTGCTTATGAATTGGATTTTGTGACTAGCTTCATGAATTATTTGAATTTTAAGGATGAAACCCATTAGTTTGGGTTACCACCACCAGAAGTTATGAAAAAGCCACTAAAAAATATATCTGATAGACTTCATAGCTATCAAAAAACTATTGCATGTAATGTCCCTGACTTGTATAACATTAAGACTAGAGATCTCAGGCGCATTTAACTGCTGGATTTAAACCCCATTCAAATTTATAGTTATATATTAGAGAAAACTTATATTTTTTAATATTTTAAGATTTGCGTCTGCATTGAATTAAAATCCTGGCGTTTGTGAAATGAATAAATAAATAGTATCCATTCATCAGAGAAAATGTTTGGATTAGGAACCCCTCACCCAAGGATAGAACTTCTTTTGTATTATTTTGTTTGTAATAGGAATATTATGAATTGAGTTGATATTTGATTGAAGATAATGAGAACTCTGACGTGGGATCCGCATAATAAAATCATTCTACATGAATATCGAAGTATCTTGTATGAATGGATTGACAAAAGTGTTCGTTTGAAGATCGACTGATACAAGCATGTAATTTATCTTACATTATTTCGTTTGTAGTCAAATTTTTAGGCAAGTTAATATATAATCGAGGATAATGATAGCACAACCATAGCATCTGCACAATAATAAAGTAGTACATAATAGTTGCCGCATAATACATCACTAAATGAAATAGTACTGAAGAATTTTCATGAAACTATTTTTTTGTCATTCCAAATATGTCTTTGATTTAATTCTGCTATTCGCTCATGGAAAAAAATGAGCACATCATTTGAAATTTTTCATTTCGAATAAAGATATGCTTATAATAAATACTGATGTTAATTCTTCAGGTTTTAAAAGATAAGAATTTTCTCTCTGTATCATTATTAATTAATATCATCTGAAATTTATTAATGGTTAATGAAAATTTGATTATCAAATCCATTAACTGGTACGAGTTATTCCCCAATGACTAATGTAAAAAAAATGTAAACAAACTGGATGTTACGTCCAGGAGTGCATTCAGATGCTTTAAGGTTGATTCTCACAGTACGTTCTGTAACTTAATATTAATTATAATATAATAAATAATATTAATATTATAAGGTGTAAATTAATTCATGTATGCACATTCTTAGTCCCGTTTACGTTCCGTCAACATGACATTTTTGACCACTAAATTTTGAAATGGTAAATATAACTCCAACTTCTCACTCGTCATTATAAACTGCAAAGCGCATGCGGGTCAATGTACACCCACATACGGACTAGGTTGGACGGTTGGACGCCTGGTAAAGTTTTCTCCAAGCATCTGAACGACCCAACCATTTGCCAGACGTAATCATCTGAACGCTTAGGACGCGCCTGACGTTACCCGGCGTAACATCTGACGCATCCCAGAAAATTGTCAAACTTGTACGAAATCGATCGAAAGTAGGGTTGGATTTCAAACTTCAGGGTTTGAATTTAACATTAAGTTAAGGCCATTAAACGAGGATTACGTGATGGTGCAGAATAATTTTTCACTTAAACCTTGGTTATGGACTTAATATATGGTTTTGTAATACGGTGCAAGTGGTCCTTAGCTAAGCTTATTGCTTTTGCAGATGACAGAAATTGTATTCTACCGTCTCCGTTCCTCAGATTGACTAATGAAGAAGCGAATTTCATACTAGGAAACATTAACAGATGGTGTGAAGAAAATTGCCCCGCAATGAATATGAAAAACTGAATGTGTATTTTTCCATTGCAATAGATCTTCAGCTGCCATTCCCTCCAATATCAACAGGGATATACAAGTCTCCAGCATAGTGAATTTCCTAGGAATATATCTAGACGAAAACCTCAAATGGAACACACGCACATAGAAAATCTAATCAAGCACCTCAATTCAGTGAAATATTCAATGAATGTGTTGAAAACTTAAGTTGATTTGCTAACTCTGGGAATCATTTATTTTTCAAATTTACTACACAGAACACATCCGATATCTTAACTCGCACAAGCTGAAAGCTACTGGGGGTTTCCTTAAAGCCTAAGATAAACGAAAAAAATACAAATATGGGATAATTTTTTTGGGGCGGTGACTCAGGAATTTAAACTGTGTTTCTGAGACAGAAATTTATTTTGAGGATTAAACTGAAGTTGGGTTTTAGAGAATCTTGTAGAGGGTATTTCTACGAGAATAAATTGTTGATATCATATGTTCTATACATATATAGGGTACTTGTTTTCATGATGGTTCATCCAGAATACTTCCAAAAATATTCAAACTGTAACAACACTAGGCGCACAGATATATACTTGTACCCACATCACTCTTTAACCTTAATAGGGTTTTAGAGAATCTTGTAGGGGGCATTTCAACAAGAACAAATTGTTGACATCATTTGTTCTATACATATATAGAGTACTTGTTTTCATGATGGTTCATCCAGAATACATCCAAAAATATTCAAACTGTAATAACACAAGGAGCACAGATATATTCCCACGTCACTTTTTAACCAGAACAGAAAAACAGAACTTTTTGGGTCTAAGGCTATTTTATGCTCTACCCCAAGGGTTGAGGAGGCAATTGTTGACTGTGAGCCATATACTTAGGGTGAATTTTTTGATTTTTGTAAAAGTGGATTGTTTTGAATTATGTATTTTGTTTTGACGAAACCAACCTTATAGTATTTCAATAAAATTTGGATTGAATAAATATATTATTATTATCATTTTTAGAAAGCAAATTATTGAAAAGTCTTATTATCAGCAAATTTTCCAATTGCAACAACGTAGTTCACAAATTGTCACATTTTTCAATGAACTAAATGCTATTGTTTTGTATCTGTAGATATCACGCCTCAGCATCGTCATCGTCCGAAACTGATATTTTCTCGCGAAGCTGTATAGCAGAAGTTAAAATGAAACATTACGCCAGGCCCGTTAATACAGGCAGTGCGATATTTTTAGAGTACTTGAGCAAGCTGTTAGATGGATACATAAAAAAAAATCACATTGATTGATCGCCATCCTTTGGTTGGATTTCGCATAAAAACAAACTCAGTGGTAAAATTTGGGCTTCGAACCTACTCTGAGAATTTCTCCAAATCCCTTGGAGAATAAGATTTTCAAACCATAATGAAGAGCTCCAGGGACACACTTACCAACTGTCACCACAAGAAGCGGCTTTACCTACAGCCTCACATATGGCTATGTCAGTCAATGCATTTTTATGATTTTTAATTTGGAATAATTCCTGTCCAACTTCTTTTATATGTGTTGATATAGCAATAAAATATCCTGCACTGAATCCGATGAGGATGTAACCATCCCCATACCACTGATATGCAATAATGTTACCATAGTGTTGTTGAAATGCTAATTCTATCGGATTTTCTGGATCCAAAAGGTTGAATAAATACAGCGTTTTTCTTCCCACAAGAATGCTTACCTGAAAAAAATTCTCATATCTTTATCAAGAATTGACTTTACAAAAACATCATAACCAGGTGGTTATTCTATCAACAAGATAAAATTACAGTCAGTACAATCATTGTATAACTATATACATAGTATACTATGGTACAATGAACCAGTGTCATATCCCCCAAAAGAAGATCTATTTTTCAAATTATCAATGAAATAGCATACAAATCAGAGGCATTGTCAACAGAAATTTATTTCTTGTTAACTATCCTATCATAATCATAAGTCTCAAGCAGTTACTGCAACACTTAGTATTTTCTGTTCATTGTATTCTTTGTTTTCAATATTTCGGTTCATTCCTGACCCTTTCTACGGATTCGAAACGAATGTTTAATCAGGGTAGTTTCAATTCATTATTTATTTGTATTTATTTCTTGTCGCGTTAAATGTGTTGGAAGTTTTCTCACGGCTGTCGGCATATGGATGACGTAGTCAGTCGCTCGAAAGATTTCGTACTAGCGTATCACTCAATTAGTCAGTTTTCGTTCGTTATTTTCACTTCGCTCTATTTTCACTGTTCACGAGTTTTAACCAAGAAAGAAGATCTTCATAGGAACATCAAGCTACCCTTCTGGAGGAATCATCTACCACAGTAGGCCTTCGAGTGCTTCCAACATATCTTTTTTTTCGGGTTCAAATTGTTCATTTAATTTTCTCAACTTTTTCATTTTTTATTGAATTACCGAAACACAACCTGTGAAGGCTATTATCAGGGGAACCACTGTACCGAACCGAACCATCAATGGAACACGCCAAGAGCAAGAGTACAAATAGGTATGTTTTCATAAACTTTGTGAAATATTGCTACGAATTTTGTTTTCTTGAAACTTTTCGCATCTCCCAATTTTTGAAATCCAGGTACTAAAAATTAAAATGGAGCTTTATAGAAATCGCTCCCTTTTTAGAATTCAACACCGGCTCTACACGATGGTCTCAATATGTGGACGAAACGCGAACGTTCACACGATTCCTCTCTGGCTCTAAACTTTGGTCCCAATATGTATAATACTCGTCCAAAGTATGGATCTAGAAACTAGTATTGGTCTCAACAATAGGGCAAGCGTTGGTAGATTGGCGTCGCTTGTCGGTATATCGAACGAATCTGTGCCAATGATCGCGGTCTATCCACATACTGAGGGTTTGATCGGTGTTGCATTGCAATACGCGTCAAGTGCTTACGTCGAGAGAATGACTTCCCCATCGACATGGACTTTTTAGAATATTACCAGGCGCATCCAATAATATGAAATGTCTCAGAAAGACCACCAAAATAAAAATCTTGTACGAAGATGCATGTCTTACCACACAAAAAACCACCATTGGGGGTTTGTCCTGAATTTGGGGTATTATTGCAAATGCAAATTTGATCATAATTATTATGGGTTTGATTCATCATGATTTTCTCAATTGAAGAGTTAAAAAAAGCGGGCATCGATATCGAAAACGTGGCTTTTTCGTTTTCTCCACCAAATATAATTTTTGACAAGTACTTAGTACAGTAGCTCAACCTATATGTCCGTATCCTCACGTAGGCTCTAACGGTACGGAACTAGTTCAATAGCCAACTTGTGTACGCCTCAGCTAATTGATTGACCAAGGTTAAAACCGGTGTTGGAACCAACGTGTGGAGCCAGGGTTCGACAAAACCGACACTAAACAACATACTACCAATGCTCGCCCCAACGATGGAGCCAATGCTATTTTCTAGATCCACACGTTGGACAAGTGTTGTTCGTGTTGGGACCAACTTGTGGAACCGGCCACACGTTGATTCCAATGTTGATCAGTTAATTTGGTGAGGCGTACACAAGTTCGCTATTGAACCCGTCAGAGCCAAAGTGAGGATGTCCGATTCAGATATCGAAGTTTCTAAACGTTTTTACAGTTACAAAGTGCATAGCGTATTTCATATTTGTTTCCCTAACGGCCGGACCGTAAACACATTAACAACTCAGAAACTCGATATTTGTAGAGAAGGTTTGGACCTTAATTACGAAGGTCGAATTCGTGAATGGGTAAAATCCACCCAATGGTTTCGCAGATATACCCATTCAAAATTTTATTTTCCCAATATTTCCAAAAATACAGATTAGATAGAATTGAAATCCAGTACTTTATCTAAAAATAACAGAAGAGAATTTAATGAGGATAATATGATAGGAAAATCACAGAATATTAAATATGTATTCGAAAGAAAAAATGATTTTTTTTTTCAAATAGTTCTACTGACACGATCATCACGAGATTCTGTACATAGTTGTGTTTCAGCATCTTCAAACCAGGTGCGAAGTTTCATCATCATTGAATCAGTATTTCTTGAGTTATACCGAAAAAAACAACCATATCGGGAAGAAAGCCACGAAATTTCATATATTTTTTCCCAATATCTCCTAAACTAATAACCGTATCGAATTGAAATTTGGTACACTTCTGTGGAATATGGAGCTTAGAGTTCACGCTGAATTTTTTTTCAAATGTAGTGAACAGTTCGCAGAAAAAAATGTTCTTCAAAATTTACTGATGGTATGATCCCAACAAATGAAATGAATCAAATTTGAGTCTTCTGACAATTTTATGGTTTATGTTGCTAGATTAGATATAATATACGAGTATTTAAAAAGTTTTATTGCCCTCATCCAGTTTTTCTTTATTCAACAGTTAATAGTTATTGCAAATGTTGCATTATGTCCTTCCATCGTGGAGTCGCCCTTGAGTTGGCTTATAACATTGGCGATGCTGTGCTGAAGAGGGTTGACAGGGTTAGAGACCTCGGTATTGTGCTCGACTCAAAACTGACTTTTCAAGATCACATGTGGGAAATAAGGAATAAATGTATAAAGCTGCTTGGTTTTGTTCAGCGTAATAGTGGATTATTCACTATTGAAATATTGAAGTTGATGTACTGTACATTTGTCAGAAGTATTGCTGAATACGCATCTGCTGTTTGGTCACCATCTTATAACACCCACATAAATTTTCTTGACAGAATTCAAAATAAATTCCTTCGAATATGTGCCTTCAAGCTCGGAATATCGTTAGGTTAGATTGATTATGGGTACATGAGGTACAATTTTCGCTTGCCCTCTTTAAGATCCAGAAGATCCTACATGGATCCTGTGTTTGCATTCAAGCTGCTGAATGGTAGGTTTGATTGCCCTCAGCTTTTGAGCAGATTCAATTTTTTGCCCCATGTGTTAACACCCGGAGCACATTCATGTTCTACCAGGAGACTCCGCGCACTAATGATCGAAGAAACTTTTTCTTACACCGTGTAACTGCGCAGTTGAATAGCTTGTCTACTGATCTGGACCTCTTTGGTGTCTCTCTAGGTGTATTCAAGAGTAGGGCCCTTCATATGACCTCCTTATGTGTTACCTCTGTCGAATTAATTTAGTGAAATTATTTTCAAACTATGTTTATTTTATGTTCTCATTTTCAAATGGGATGTACCGTGTATATTTATGTAAGTTCTGAGTACATATGTGCAAAATTCAAAAAAAAAACACATCAAACCCTCCACAACAGAAGGAATGCGCATGTGTGATCGCCGGCATATGCTTAGCATGCGTGGCCAAGTCGCACTTTGCCCGCGAAGTGATTCTGAATGTAGCTTTATACATTCGGTTTTTTGTCATATTCTTTTTGATGAAAGATGGAATGTTTTTCAATAACAGCCTTTCTTTGCCCCATATAATGTTTAATTGGGTTAAACATTAGAAAATGTGTTGTCATTATTAATATCCATTTTTACGCGCTTGTTCTGGGAAACAGCGCGTTATCATTTCGTCACGATGTCTGTAATTTCCGAATTTTGAGCCGAAATTGGTTTCAAACGACTAAGTTGGACTCACTGATGAGGAATCCGTGGTCAGAATTGATTCTGTCCGTCCGGCCGTCCGTGTGCGCTGTAACTTTCGAAAGGAAGTACCTAGAGTCTTGAAATTTTCAGGTTAGGTTAAGATCCTGAATATCTCGGTTAAGTTCGTTAATGGGCCAAATCTGCCGAAGGATTTCTGTGCTACAACCATTTGAAATTTTGATTTTTCAATAACTCGAAAAATATTTATCTGATCGAGATGAAACTTGGTTGGAAGATGAACAGTGTCAATTAGAAGAATTATCCATGGAAAAATTCGAAAAAATTTTTTTATGAAAATTTTTATATTTTATTGAAATTTCCAAGTCACCATTTCGCAATGTGAATAAGCGCATAAAAGCTGTTGACTTCACTTTTTTCAAATTTATGAAATTCAAATATAATTGAGTCATACAGTTGAAACACACAACATAATTGTTTATATCACTATCGAATATTTTATAATGATCAATGGACTTACAGTATTTTCACCTGTTCCCATTCTATCATCAACTTTCATTTCAGAAAAAAGTATAGCAGAAGGTTCAGCCCTTAATGTAATAACTCTTAACGTATCCCCTTCTACATTACTGATAGATATTGTTTTATCTTCAGAACCGAGGGCAAGTAAATTGTCATTATTCCAAGCTCCGCAAATGATTTTCTTTGTATGTTTCCCAATAACGGGGATTCGTCTAGAAAGATAGTCCTATATTTTCAACTAGCTTCTGGTGGGGTTTATACTTACTTTGATGAATTATGATCATAAATTGAAACATTTCCTTTAGCTGTACCTATTGCTAAAATTGGTATATTTTTTGCCCAGAGTAAACAAGTTAGAGTATCTTTGAATCCTACATCTATAGTCAGTTTCTTTTGGGTATTAGCATCCCATATTATAACTTGGGGGGTTTGTGAGATTATAGCTAGTAAATCTCCATCTGTATCCCATTCAAAACCAGAACACAGTCTAAACAGAAATATATTTTATTTATTCAACTTATGAATTTGCTGTCAGTGAAACTTACCCAGGTAAACGAATTCTGTCTTTTATCTGACCATAACGATCAAAAAGGTTCACCATGTAGTCCATGCCCGTTGTGGCCAAATAATTTCCAGAACCTTTTTGCCATGCTACATATATTTCACCCGTCCCGTGTGGTTGTTCTAAGCGGAAGAGGAGCTGTAAACAATTTTGAATTAAAAGAAACAACAATAAAGAAGGACCCTGTTGGCTCGGAGAATTATGTTAAAAACTCTATATTATAGCAAATTCCTTTACCTTTTCCATTTTCCTAAGAAATATTAATTTTTGTCATCAATACAAACATTGCAACTTGTAAAAAATTCAAAACATAAATGTAAACATACTGGAAATGTCAATGGTTGTCATGTCATTTTTGAAATTAATTGTTTATCATAAAGCTAAGGATTATTTATTTCATAAATGGAATATTTCGGAATAAATCAAATAAATGTTTGCATTCAATTATTGTTAACTACTGCGAAGGTTTGATTTACATACTTAAGACATGGAAACTTGAAAGATTCTAACCTAAAATACAGTGTGACCTGTGACGTATGACATCTTGTGAGGTGAGGTTAGGCGTTATGTTATGACTTCACTTAAAAACAAAAACATTTTTCATTAGTTTCGTAAGAAAAGTTGTCATCAACGGAAGAAATGGGTAGCAGTTATTATTTCGTTATTGTTGGCCACAAAGATACTCCTTTATTTGAAATGGAGTTTACAAGTAGCAGGGATTCTAAGGTAATATTTATCAAGTACTAGGTATACTTGAATAAATTTTCATTTGAGGTTTTCAGAAGGAAGATCACAGGCATCTCAATCAGTTTATAGCACACTCAGCACTCGACTTGATCGATGAACATAAGTGGAAAACTCATAATATGAATTTGAAGTCTGTAGACAAATTCAATCAATGGTTTGTCTCGGCTTTTGTGACTGCTAGTCTTATCCGATTCGTGATTGTTCATGACGTTCGAAACGATGATGGTATTAAAAATTTCTTTTCGGAAATTTATGAAACATACATAAAATATTCAATGAACCCATTTTATGAAGAAGATACTCCTATTAAATCTCTTGCTTTCGAGAAAAAGGCACAGCTCTACGGAAAAAAGTTCCTCATAAGCTGAAGTCATTCTTTTCTATTCATATTCTGGATTCTGTAATTTGTAAACATGTAGAAACATTGTACAATATACTATATCATCATCTCTACAAACTATTGAATGATAGGATTATTCTGATACCTCTCAAGTCAGTTATGTTTTGTGTAGGCTTTGCTACTGTGCGCTTACACGGAAGATAGAAATGGCAAAGCTATTAATGTTCGACTCAACAGAGAATGATGGTAGCTGCTGTTTGTTTTGAAGAACTTTTTTTCCTGTGAGATTGAAGTATTCCCATTTGATAATATCTGTAATTATTTTTTTAAATTTACTACCAACTGCTGTTGTCTTTTTTGAATAATGTAAGAAAAGAGGAGAACGTTGGTTTGAACAATGAAGTATCTTGTTGATTTTCTAAATTCTGAAGGTATTCTGAGATACAAACGAACTATACCTTTTCTCTTGTCTTCGGACTGAAAAATTTAAAGTCTTTATATTATCACTGTATAAATACCAACCTGCTCTTCATACTATGATATTCTTCTGTAAGTATTATAATGGTGTTCATAATTTCAAGGTTGTAGTATATTCTCATAATTAGTTTTGGTTATACAACAGCACGGCGACTATTGATATCTTTTGCCTACCAACCTTCTCTTATGGTACAACTAATTCTTTTTATTCTCAACAGAGCTATTCTTTTCTGGAACCTTGCTTCATATTGTCCAAAGTATCTGTTAAATGGATTCTACTGCCGATCCACATATCCTACAGATCACTGAACTTCTTGTAGAAGGTTATTAATCCCGTGAGCAGAGGCCAGTTAGTAGTCCCTTGAGCAGATAGATTTCGTTCCTGATAAAGATACTACAGGTAAAGGCCCTCTCTTGAAAGTTCAAAAAGCTCCTTGGTTCATGTATTTTTCTCCTGGAGTGTTAATTCATCAAGACCTCATATCCTTTCATCAACCTTCCCCCTTATTAGTGAGGCTGATATCCAAAAGTAGTGTTCACTATTTTTTATTCGTTTTAAAATTCTCCCAAATTCCCTGGTGAGTTGTTATCGAAACCATAAATAATTTGCTGTGTAATCTCTAACAACATCAGATGGTTCTTGAATAGCACTTTGGGAGCATCAGGTGACCCAGAGTTGTCTGGCTATATCAGGATTAATCCACATTCTCACCAAACTCCTTCCTTGCCTAATCTCTCTACAGCAGACTTGATCATAGCTCTAGGCCGAGAATTTCAATTTGGAACATTGTTTATTTATTTATTGATACATCGGAATACTAACAGGTTTGAAGCCCACATGAAGTATCCACATTTTAACAAAAAAAATATATCACACCTATCAACAATTCAATACACAAAAAAGGCTTCGTCTCATCGGAAAATCAGACTAAAATTTATATCTGTACATTATGGGGTTTGAAAGTTTGGGCAAGCCTGCTTTTTATTGAAGGCATTGTTTGATGGAAAATATCCAACCCGACCAGCCGCGAATTGCAAGTGACAATCATCCTGCAGAGTGGTGAATTCTGTGCTGAATTCGAATTTCTGAATGGTAGGTAAAAAGTCTCCTTGGACCGCAAAGTTGAATTTGGAATTTTAAAAGGAACATTCTGCAGTATACTGGGCACCGACAACACACCACTCACGATCCTGATCATCATCATCATATCTGCAATCTCTCTACGATCCACCAAACTTAACATGTTACAGACTCTCAAAATTTCAGTATAATCATGATCTAGAATGACAGTTCCATTCTTATAAGACACAAATCTCAAAAACCTATTCTCCACTCTCTCCAAACGTTTAATGTAGCATGCATACCTGGGACTCCATATGGAGGATGCAAAGTTCAACTTAGTGCAAACAAAGGAATAATAGAGTGTCAAGAGTGTTTCCCTATTATGAAAATGGCGGCTGTTGCGGAAAAGAAAACCCAAAGCTCTATTAGAAATATTTACAACTTTGTCAATGTGTTGGTCAAAAAGCAATTTTGAATCGAGTGTTACTCCCAAATCACAAACAGTATTCACCTCAAGAATTCTGACATCGTTTACGAAGTAGTCAGAATGGATGGTATTATTATTTCTTGTGAATGTGATTTTTAGACATTTTTTAAAATTTAAAAACAGAGAATTTTTTTGGCAGTATTGTTGCAGTCTACGGAAATCACTCTGCAGCTTGGCGCAATCACCTCGAGAAAGTATCCTCAAGTAAAACTTCAAGTCATCGGCGTAAAGAAGGAATTGCGCGAACTCGAAACATTCTGAGATGTCATTGATATAAATGATAAACAGTAAGGGGCCTAGTTTAGATCCTTGAGGTATTCCTGATGAATTGCTATAAATATATGACCTAAAACCATTCACCGTTACAAACTGAGATCTTCTTCTGATGTATGACTCCAACCATCTCAACAGATCCCCGCAGTCGCCGACCTCCGCAAGCTTACGAAGCAGAATGGAGTGACTGATCTTGTCAAATGCCTTCCGAAAATCTGTGTACACAGCATCGACCTGAGTACGAGAATCCAGCCCCTCATGTAAATACTCCAAAAAACAAAGCAAATTCGTTTCCAAATTTCTTCCCTGTATGAAACCGTGCTGTTTTTCAATAATTATATTTTTCAAGTGTCTAGCCATAATTTCATGGACCAGTGACTCGAACACCTTAGGAATCGCATTCAGGATACAAATGGGTCTATAATTCTCGACAGAGTTTTTGTCTCCTGACTTGAAAATTGGAACAACCGAAGCCAACTTCCACACCCCCGGAAACGTCGCCGTCCGCAGAGATCTATTGAAAATTATACACAGTGGGGCACTGATAGTTAGGGCGCAGTTTTTCAAAATTATAGGTGGAATATTGTCTGGTCCAGGTCCCTTACAGATGTTGACCGTTTTTAATGCCTTGACTATTTCCGATTCTGTGAACGAGAAACTTGATAGATAGTTAGCGCTGTATTTGTTCTCGACATACTCAGTAGAATGTGCAGCTGTATCAGACTCGTAAACACCCTCGAAAAAGTTTGCGAACATATTACAAATTTCATCCGGTTTTTCTGCAGTTTCGTCACCGTGAGTCATTATATTCGGATATATACCATGCTTTTTCCGGATTGCTGCGATCTTAAATAGCGCCTTAGAATTTGAAGGAAGTTCGTGTTCGATTTTACTGACGTAGTACATGTAGTCTGAGTGAATACGTTTTTTAGACCGAGACCTCAATTCCCTGAATTCGATCAAATCCTCGGAAGTACCGTACATCTTCCATCTGTTATGTATTTTATTTTTTTGTTTGACGAGTCTTATAGTTGCCGGTGAAAAACATGATGGAAATTTTTTGTTTTTCTTTATTTTAGGTACACATTCTGAAATTATTCGAGCTAGAATTTCATTGAAGTCATCCACATTTTCATCCACATCATCTGAATTTAAAACCGAGCCCCAATCCACCTCTGATATTCTCTGATTAAGCAAGTTATAATCCGCTAGTCTATATTGGAAATGATAAGAATCATCAAAATGTTTCAAAAAACCTGATACCTTAGTGTCAAACAGGAACTCGAGACAAGGGTGATACCTGTCCTCCCCCACTAGTGGAATCCCAGCATGCTGCAATTGACCAATTCTATATTTATCACACAAAACCAAGTCCAAAATTTTCCCGGAAGAGTTACGAACACAATTAAACTGCATTAGCTCTACAGAAGAAAGGACATCGACAATGTCGCTCCCGCCATCCACACCCATCGGTACCAGAAAAGATTCTGAATCTTGTGCTTGCCACCTCACATTAGGACATTGTTATTTGCTTCAGTCTGTATGGTGGACCGTATATTATTTTATCCCTAAGAAAAACATCTGTGCTGTCTAGACAGTAATCGATGATCACAGTTGGCATCAAGATCATACTCAATTGACTATCGAGAACGAAATAAGCTCCTCTCTCAGTAAATACAAATTGTAATATATACTGTCCTAGGCCCTAATTGTTCCAATCCAATTCACTTGTATATTTTGAGTATCCAATACAGTTGTTGAAAACTCGATGCTTGTATGTAAGGTCCTGTACATCATCTCTGGCTGATGTAGGAATAATGGACGCAGCTTCTGTGATGACAAGCAATCCTTTATCAAATTCTTCGATAATATTCCCATTTCCTAGTTTTAATCCTATATATTCTTGAGAGGCATATAGGTAATGGAAGGTCAAATAAGTACCGAAGTTATTACCAGTAGGTAGATGATTCAGGGTTTCAGCCTCGTAAGTTTCGTCGTTGCAGATTTGGCAAAAGTTATTAATTCTCAATACCAGCCCCCTACAATCAACTTGCCTGAGGCATGTGAAGGGTACAGTAATACTCTTGGTTGGATTAACACTGAATATTTCCTCCAGATACCATCGGATAATGATGTCAATGACATTTTGAATCAGTGCTGATACTACTGTATAAAAACAATGACGTTTATTAATTAATTATGGCCGCTATGTCATCAGCTTAGCTGTAGCAGCTGATGAAACCCTGATCAGCCAGTCTCCTGAATAGAGGCTGTTAGTGAGGGAGAACCGCCCTCCCTAGAAAAATGACGTAAAACAATTAATTTGTATATTTCATATTCGTACTTTTCTCCTCAAACTGTATTCAATTAAAATTGAAACATTTCCACCTAGCACAAGAGACCATCTTTATTTCACAGTATAATATTGAATTGTAAAGGACATAGAGAGTTGCAGGATGAGTAAACATGAGAACCTCTAAACATAAACCCCACAAAGAAGATACAGGACAAAGAAAATAATATGTTAAAATTAATGAAGGCGGCTGAATAAATAAATGAGGTAGAATATAAATGTTACACAACAGTATAATACCTGAATTACACTGTCTGAGAAAAACTCGCAAGGATATATTGAGTTTGAGACCAATTGTAAGCAAAATTGGTGAATCCACCTACAACCTGGGATAACTTATGCATGATGTTCTGTCCAAAGTTTTATCAACATCACCATATACTGTGAAAAATTCTATTCGGGCAAAAGATATTATGAAAAATGTTGTGGGACAGTAAGACTGTATACTTATATCACTTGATGTGGTTTCCCTATTTACAAAGAACTGATAAGCAGAGTAACACATAAAAGATGGAACTATATGAAGAATTTTACTACTTTGGACAAATCTACCTTCATATCACTAATTGAGTTATGTTTCCAAGGGAGATACTTTAGTTTCAATCATAACTTTTACCAACAACTAACTGGAACCGCAATGGGAGCACCTGCTAGTACCAGATTTGCAAATTTGATGATAAATGACTTGTTTGACTTTGTCTGCGGTAGATTAAGTTTTCGCATTCTTTCAATGATAATTTATGGAGATGACATTCTGATCTTGATTCTCTGAGGAATGAGTCAAACTATTTTTGACCTGCTCAACTCGTACCATCTCACTATAAGATTATAGAAGATGAAACTGAAAACAAAATTCCTTTCTTAGACCTTTCAATAACTAGAGAAGAGAACAATTTGACGACCTGTTGGTACACAAAAACGATAAGTTCCAACAGGATTACAAACTACTACAGCAACCCTAGTAAAACCTATATTTAAGGTTCCTTAAACAATGGTGATGACGCTCGCCGACTGATACCGCCTCGACTGAGTCACATAGCTCGCGATAACGCGATGGATAATAAAGTTGGTAACCATGATCAATTTATCCACCCTCAGGTGAAACGACGGCAGTTTTATGATATGTCTTGCTTGAAAAATGTGCGTGGTTGGATTCGACCAGGCTTGTGCTTATGTGGAAAAGGCTGATTTTCTTAGGCGCTACCGGAAATAAAGGGTCCAATTTTGCTTTTTTTTTATTCTCCTCGTGACACGCGTTGGGCTCATGAATCTTTCATGATCAGCGTGACGGGGTTGCTAGTTTGTGTACGTATTCTCCTTAAACAATGGTAAAACCCAAAAACTAAACACTGCAATTAGTCTGATGTATAGAGCATTGTCCTTAAGTGACAACAAATTTAGAGATGAGACTACACAGAAGGTTTGCATAATTTTAAGGGAAAACAACTACACTAGATATATCATTCAACGTGTTGTAGATGAAGTCAAAGAGAAGGAAATATGTACGAGAAAAAACACTCAGCAGAAAAACAAAGAACCTACACTCTACTGCAGATTCCCTTTCATACCTGGCGTATTACAACAAGACCACAACGAAGAAATACTTCACACAGTTAAAGGATAATGTTCCGCGAATTTACAAGCATCAGTTGTGTATAACATTCCATGCTTTAATTGTGACAAAGCCTACATCGAAGAGACGAAACAACTGTTAAATGACAGATTCAGACAACATAAAACAGACTCAATCACACATAGGGAGAAAACTGCTCTGACTTCACATACATTCAAAGAGGGACACAAATTCAATTTCGAAGGAACCAAAGATATTTGGAAGGATCGACAATACTTGACCATTAAAACAAAAACTTATGTAGAAACATGAGTGAAATGATTCAGATATCACTAAATAAAACAGTGAATTATAGAGAAGATGTCAATAGACTCAGCACCACATATATAATTCCTTTAAGAAAATAATGGGGATTCTGATTGATGACTTATATGCTCCCTTGTAAAACTGCGCTCTATGATCCTAACTAATATTTGATGTTGTTATTTCGTTGCATCCATGGAGGTAAAAGAATGGTTGCACCAATGTTCTATAATAAAATAATAATATATATAAGGGAAGAAATAAAACTATACGTAGGATCCCTTTTTTTAAGAAAGCATACGGTGGAACAGATTAATATATTTTATTGTGATGACTCAATTCCTGTGAAATCATTAATGTAGGTCTTGTAAAATTTGTCATGTTCAAGATTTTCAACATGTTCAATTTTTAGCCTTGATAAAGGTCCGATCTGAGACCGAAACGTCGGTGTTTTTGATGTAAAAAGGAGTATCGATTAATATACAAAATAACTATCCAAATAAATAGTTTCCATTAGTATAATTACATTTGCGTTAGACGCACTATGCCGGGCTTAATTTCGAACGCCAAAGCGAAATCGCCGGTCACCATTCAGGTTCAGGTAGGTAATAAAGAGCAGTGGACCAAGGACCGTACCCTGGGGTACTCCAATCTGTATTTCATTGGTGTCGCTATACGTATTTCTTATTTTCACAACTTGTTTCCTCCCTTGTAATTAATCTTTGAATATTTTCCATACAATACCCCTTACTGCATAACTCTCTGGAGTGTTAAGTAGAAGTTGGTGATGAACCGTGTGAAATGCCTTTCTCAAATCCAGAAACACTGCAATACATTTCTTTCTGTTGTCTAGTTGTTCTTTTATGTGATCCACTAGCTCGAACATTGCCTCATCTGTTCCTCTACCAGGAAGAAAACCGAATTGTCTATGGTTTAGTATTTTATTTTTCATAAGAAACTCATAAAACCGAGATTTCAAACATTTTTCAAATATCTTTCCAAAAGTATTTATGGAGCTAATTGGTCTATAGTTCTTAATCAAGTTTTTGTCACCCTTCTTATATATTGGTGTTATTACTGATACCTTGAATTGATCTGGAATTTTTCCACTTAAAAATATCAGATTCATAATATGAGCTAGCGGTTTCAGCAAATGTATATGACATTTTTTCACTAACGAGGAGGTTATTCCATCGATTCCCGGAGCACTCCTTGATTTTAGGGTTTGTATGTGTTGGATTAGTTCGGTTTCATCTACAGGCTCAAGAAACATGGAATCATTGACTTGTGGGTACTTGTTTTTGTATTCTGGGGGTGCCGGAGGGATGGTTGACGCCAATTCGCTTCCAGCATTCACAAAATATTGATTGGAATAGTTTGCCATATCCTTGTCTTCCTTGAATTGCTCTCCATTGTCGTTTGTTACAAAAAAGTCATTATTTGATTTTACTTCTTCATTGGTTGCCTCCTCCACAAATTTATATATTTTTTTCACATCATTTCCACAGTTTAATATCGCATCGGCGTAATATTGCGCTTTTGTTATTGATATCAGTTGATTTAGGTGATTTCTATAGTTTTTGTAATTTTGGAGTAATTCCAGATTTAGTCTGTTTTTGCCTAGTTGTTTCTTTAATTTATCTCTCTGTTTAATTGACGTTACAATACCAATTGTAATCCATGGTTTAATTTTTTTTCTACCTTCTGACTCTTTAACAGTTTTTATTGTGGTTGCTTGTGCTATATGGCATTAGAAATCATCTTTATAAATTCCTCATATGCTGGGATGGGGTCATTGGTGTTCAAAACACTTTCCCAATTATAGTTACCTATCTGTAGGACCTTATATGTATCTATGTTCTTGATAAGGTTATAACTTTTTTTTTGTTCTGTTGCTTTTCAATACAATCTACTGCCAGGAAAATGATCCGTTATGTTAGAATTTACAACGAAAGACCTGAAATCCAGTTCAGATTTGGGCTGATTCTTACTTATAAAAATGTGATCCAGACAAGAGGCCGATGTGGGGGTGACCCTTGTGGGTGCATTTATGTGAGATTCAAATCCCAGGGACATTAACATTGATATATAGTTGTTTGCCGCAGTATTGTCATTATCGAGAATTTAAATCACCAATGATAATATCAATATTATGCCTTGCGTTACCCAAAACAAATGTAATAATTACAGTAAATAGATAAGTATTGTCTAAAATAAATAAAAACTGAAAAAAGATATATGACACGATTGATACAGAAGAAAATAAAAAAACGATCAAAAATAAATTCAATTAAATAATTTTCCTGAAGCATCACCCGCGAATCATCTGCCAAAGAATTCTTAAAATTATTCACTGATGCTGCAGTCACCACCTGTTCATAATTGGCAATATTGGTGGACTAATAAATTACCAATTATGAGGATTTTGAAATTTGTTGTACATCCAACCGAACGACCAGACTCAGCCGTTTTGAAGAAATTCTTAACTTCACAGTTGCATGTGATAATTGATCACTTTGGGAATGATAATTTTATTGATCTTAACATTACATTCATATAAAACCCCCTACCTAAGATCTACGAGAAACTATATGGAAAGTGCCCACTTGCAGGAGAAGGCAATTGGAAGATTTTCAACTTGGTGCATAATTGCATTTTCATGATTCCTACTATCAATTATTCAGGCCATCGTATAAAGTTATTGTTTGACGACCTGAATATGATGTGTAGAAATCAACAAAGTTGGCCTTCGATTGCTTCATGAAGTTGACAAATTACTTTTAATAATTTCTCATAGGAAATCTTAGATAGGACGCTACCTATTTCTAAGAATTATATAATAAAATTAATTCTAATGGAATTATCGAAATTTCCTGTTCAGAACTCTGAACATATTGCCAGGGACCAGGAACTCGTTTGGTAGGTAGTATTCTTGGTGGCTTTAGCCTGATGGCACCCTCGTTTGCTTGCTCAGATTGCCTCTGTGTTATGGTTGAAATCTTCCTTGACGTAGTCAGGTTTGCCGCGACCAGCTACGGGAATATTGTGACAGCTTGGTTCCAACAATCTTCTTTTGGTTCATCCGAGTTAATGTGGATTTCCTCACTGTCTCGGAACTCCGTTTGTAAAATTTTAATGAGTTTTTTTGTTGTTTCTAGACCATTTACTCAACGGGAATCCAGCTGCCTTGAACATATCCATTAATTTCATTTGTAGTTTTATCTGCTGATACTTTTTTTCGATGTCCGCATTGAAGGACATTTTTCTTGTTCTCCATCGTAACCATATGTGGATAATTTCCAGTTGTAATTTGGGCCCAATCAGAACAGTTTGATTCGAACTTATTGTGTTTATTGTTTTGGATGATGCATCAAAATCGAGCATTTGTGGTAGTGCTATAGTCGCGATTGACTGTTGTGTGCAGGTACATAGTATTTTTCCTTGTTTGCGTCTACGTTCTTATATTCGTTCATGAAATGAGCGTGACGTTGTCCCAGGTCGTGATTCCGCACTAATCGTTTTTCGAGTTGTAACTTTGCCATTGCTCTGGAGCTGGAATTACATAGGTTCACTCGGTCGGTCTTGACTGGAATTTGTACTGTGTACGGCACGTCAGGGTTTCTTTCGACGGTATTATCGTAAATTTCTTCAGAAAATTGTTTTCTCTTCTGGCATCTTTCGTTCGTCGTGGCATACTGCTTCGTGAAATACCCGAAACTTTTCTAATTCCAATAACTCATTTGCATGTGTTATTAAACTGACCGTTTCAACTTTTCTTGTTGTTTTCGTTGGGCTTCAATATATAATCCATCTGGATTCTGTGTTTGGACCTAACATTCCATCTTCGGTTTTCCGAATTCCTCCAAAGATTATTTATTTGTCGTTGGAGTACGTCGGTTATTCTTCTGATTCCCGACAGTTTGCAGATTCTGGCTTTTCTTCTGTTCTTGATATCACACTGACTTCTTCTATTTCCCTTGTAGTTTTGGTCCCGTTCGTATTTTCCCATGACTTCTTCGTTTATGAAAATTTCTGCGTCACTTATTGACTTTTTTCATCAGTCGATCATATCTCTGATGGACATCATTAGTACCTATTTGATGGACTTTCAAGTTGATATTCAATTCTATAATTATTGACCATTGATCCTTTATTAAATCCAGAAGATATTTGCCGTCTGGATATTCTAGGATTTCTTCTAGTTCCTCCATACGAATTCTTTGTTCTCGTAGTAATCATGGCTCTTGATATTCCTGATCTTTCCCCAGCTCTTGATCTGTGTATTTTCCCATTGTTTTTGATTTAGTGATTGCTTCTTAATTTTTCCAGATCCCTCATGAGACTTGATGGCGCTGCTTCTTGAAGGGCTTTTGATTCCAGTCTTTGGCTGCTTGGAGTTACCTAGTTTTGATGTGTCTCGAGGAGGGCGTAAATTTCGTCGGACTGAGTTGCAGGATCCTTGATTCGAGCTCTTGGCTTAATCGTTTTGCTTCCTGAAGGACTCTGTTTTCGTCTTCAAATTCTTGGAATTTCCTGGTTTTTGTGCGCCTCGAGGAGGGCTTGAATGAATTTCTACGTCGACTGGCGCTCTTTGGTTGATTCTTCTTTGTATTGGCTTGATTTATTCGTAGATCTTGTTCCTCACCTATTTCCGGCTTCCTTGTTATGAGCGTATAAGACTTGATGGCGCTGCTTCCCGGAAGGCTTTCAATACTAGTCTATGGCTTCTTGGATTGACCTGGCTGAATTCGCAGGATCCTCTTGACTTAGTGGCTCTGCTTCTTGAAGGACTCGTTTTTAGCCTTCAGCTTCTTGGAAATACTCGGTTTCAGTTCGGCTTGAAGAGGGCATAAATCTCTTCTTGAGGTAACGTAGATAGTCCATTTGTAGGTGCCTATTCAACTTAGGCTCGAAGGACCATGTTCATAATTGTCAATATTGGTGGACTATTAAATTACCAATAGGTCGCTTGCATGTAACACGAATTATCATATTTGCATGTTTTTCTCATTCTGTATCGATACAAAATCATAATTTATGCTATCTTACACTCCAACAATTCGCGAATTTCGAATAATTCGGTATTAAAAATCGTCAAATCGGGACGCAAAACCAAAGTGGGTGAAACGCGGCAGATCGCCTCCTACGTCACTCGTTATTCCACGATGCCCCGATCGATACAGCCCAACGCTGTCTATTGGCTTGCTAGACAGAAAAGTATACGAGAAGAGGGAGAGAGTGGATATATCCCCATACGTCACGGAAACCGCGACGCTTCGTCCGTTTAAACAACCGACATGCGGAGCCAAATTTAAATGAGCATTTTCCGTTAAAAATTTTTGATGGCGGTTAAAGTTTGTCAGTGTTCTTTCGGATAGAATATTTGATTCCAATGATAAAAAAAATTCATGCAAGAGACCTATTATGAGTATTTTGAAGTTGTTGTACATGCAACCGAACAACCAGACACAGCCGTTTTAAAGAAATTCTCAACTTCACAGTTGCAGGTAATAATTGATCACTTTGGGGAATGATATTTTTATTGATCTCAACATTAAATTTATATAAAACCCCCTATCTAAGATCTACGAAAAACTATATGGAAAGTGCCAACATGCAGGAGAAGGCAACGTGGGGGTGACCCTTGTGGGTGCATTTATGTGGGATTCAAATCCCAGGGACATTAACATTGATATATAGTTGTTTGCCGCAGTATTGTCATTATCGAGAATGTTATAATTTAAATCACCAATGATAATATCAATATTATGCCTTGCGTAACCCAAAACAAATGTAATAATTTCAGTGAACAGATAAGTATTGTCTGAAATAAATAAAAACTGAAAAAAGATATTTGGCACGATTGATACAGAAGAAAATAAAAAAACGATCAAAAATAAATTCAATTAAATAATTTTCCTGAAGAATCACCCGCGAATCATCTGCCAAAGAATTCTTAAAATTATTCACTGATGCTGCAGTCACCACCTGTTCATAATTGGCAATATTGGTGGACTATTAAATCACCAATTATGAGGATTTTGAAGTTGTTGTACATGCAACGGAACGACCAGACTCAGCCGTTTTAAACAAATTCTTAACTTCACAGTTGCATGTGATAATTGATCACTTTGCGGAATGATAATTTTATTGATCTTAACATTACATTCATATAAAACCCCCTTCCTAAGATCTACGAGAAACTATATGGAAAGTGCCAACTTGCAGGAGAAGGCAATCAGAAGATTTTCCACTTTATGCATAATTGCATTTTCATGATTCCTATTATCAATTATTCAGGCCATCGTATAAAGTTATTGTTTGGCGACCTGAATATGATGTGTAGAAATCAACAAAGTTGGCCTTCGACTGCATCATGAAGTTGACAAATTCCTTTTGAAAATTTCTCATAGGAAATCTTAGATAGGACGCTACCTATTTCTAAGAATTATATGATAAAATTAATTCTAATGGACTTATTAAAATTTTCTGTTCAGAACTCTGAACACCACCGCTGGCGGAAGTTCATTCCTATATGTATATAAAACTCTAAAAGTGTTGCCTACCAGTGGATTCCAATTTTTTTTAGCAGTCTAAGATTATTGCCTCATAGATTGGTAACATATGATAAGGGGGAATAATAAGAAAGAATCTTCATTGAATAACTGGTGGGGTGCTCTAGAGGTTAGTATAATAATCTAGTCTCATCGTAAGTAGTAGGATTCATCACAGGCATAGTCCATGTAGGTAGCTTTTTGCTAGATTAACTCAAGAAGAATGACTTCACTGCTGGGTAGGACAAGCCAACACCGGACCGTTGTATTCATACGCCGAGTAAACCTGGCATCAGGTGCACAATGTCCGAAAGTATTCTAGAGTAGGTGGGATATTATCTTAGTTGGTAGCAGTCATATATAAGTTCTGCCAAAGACAAGGCTGTCAGTTATGGTCATCTTGAGATAACAGTTAGAGGAATCTCACAAAACCTATTGGATTAAATGGAAGATTCGTATTTCTTCATTGAAATTTACTACAGGAAATCCATTCAAATAAATAATTCTTCTCTAACGACCATTTCTCAAAATAAAAATTATGGAATGAGCTTTGATACTCTACATCAAACTGTTTTGAGAATTAGGTTCAAGTCTTTAGTTTATCGTACTCTCGAATTATAAACATGTTTTTGTGTTGTCTGAAAGCATAAATATAAATACCATTTTCCAATTCCTTTAATTAAAATACATCATATTACTCATAAAAACTTATTGGTTGTTAACTCTTGGCCTAATAAACTAAGTTGTTTCAAAAACTGATTAGCATTATTTAATGTTGAAGCACCATATGTAATTCTTTTGGTATTTCCTGCTGCTGTTTTTTGCTGAAATTAAACGGATTAATTCAATAATCAAAAACATTTGGAAAAGAACATACCTTAGCATAATCAACAAGATTCTGATATTCTATATAATTTCCCCCTCCAATTACGAAAACAAAAGCATCCTGAAATGGTGAACGGTTTTTAGGAACTTTTGCAGACTTCAATTGCTTTGGATCTAAGTAAAGGTATTCTTCCAACTCTTGGCTATTTTTGAATTCCATCAAATTATCTACAATTCTCGTAACAGGTAGATTCTGGAAAAAATTTTATTTTCTTAAATGATCACAGGATATACCTTGCAGGAAAAATAAAAAAAATCAAAACTATTTCATTTCAGAAATTGCCCTATTCGATAAGAATTTCCCGAAATTTCTGATTTACTTGTTCTTCCTTAGGCATTGTCTGCCTTTACCGGTGAAACAGGTGGCTAAACTTTTAGATGGCGTTTCATAGGCTGTGATCTGATGTGCTGAGGCTTTCAGTGTAGGCTTCAAAGGACGAGTTTTATGCCTCTTGAAGTGATTTCGAAAGGTGTCGTAATAGTTTTCTGTGGTGATGCAGATTGGTAATGTTGTAGGATCTTTGCCAAATTCGTCTTGCTCTCCTTTTTTTGGTTATTACATGTCTTATATGAAGTGGGATGCTCAGAGAATTAGATACTTCTTGTGTCAACGGAGTAAGATGCCAAGCTGCTTGATGTATTGTAGTGGTAAAATGCTCCACTGCTTCATCTAGTTGTTTTGGTTCTTTGATACATAGATTTCTCAGTTTCTTATTCATGTAGTTGCTGAAGTTTTCCCATTTAGTATGTCTAATTTGGCTTGAATGTTTGTTTTTGTAGGCTGGCTGTTGAGATTCGCAATAGCAGGTGTATGATCAGGTGTTACATCATAATGAGATTCCAACGAGCAATTTTGCGTTGGAATAACATTCTATACAAAAAAAAGTATGTTGGCTCTCTAGTGGAAAGGTGTTCATAATGGTTGTCAGTCAGAGCACGAAGTAAATTACGACCTTTTATAGTTATTAGCCTGAAGCCCCAATGCGTATGCTAGGCATTCCAGTCACCACCCACAATGATTCTGTTTCCAAGAGAGCTGAAGAAGTCTTTAGATGTCTCCGGTGAGATTATGTGGCGTGGTGGACAGTACACTGATGTTATACCTAGATTCTCAGTACTGATCTTGATATTAACGGTTGTTGCTTGAATGGCGTCTGTTTGAAACTTATCCTGTTCGTGGTGTAATATGAAAATTTTAATGATGAAAGCTGATCCTTCATGACCAGTTTCATCAGGATGAATTGTGTGGTAGACTGAGTAGAGTGGGATGGAGAATACTGTTCCACTGGTAAAATGTGTTTCGTAAACTAATAGGATGGGTGCGTTTTTATTTTCATCGAAATGATTGATCAACTGTGACGGTAGCTCAGTGGTTAGAGCGCTAGCCTCATGATCGAAAGGTCTGGGGCTCAAGCCCTTGGCCGGGAAAGAATTTTTCCGGTTTTCAGGGGACCGTCTAACCATTCGCTGTTGGGTATACAATTAACAGTGCTATTCCTAACGTGGCGCAAGGAATTAGTAACAAAGCCTACACAGAACACACCTGGTCTCCTAACTCGCACAAGCATTAGCTTCTGAGGGGTTCCACAGCGGAACCTAGGAGAATCAGCAACAATACAATACAATACAATTAACCCCATCTCTCTCTTCTTTGGTGAAGAACAAAAGAAGAAAAAGAGGAAGGTACACCGATTAATTAGTTTAAATAAAAACGCATCCCTTATCCACTTTATCGAGGTTGAGGAAGGTTTGGGATTTCTTGTTTGTGATTAGTCAAACCGTTGGCGTTCCATGTTGCAATCCTGAGATTTGTTTTGGGCATTATGGGTTTGTTTTACTTATGATTGTGGTAAGCAGATTCAATATCATGCTGTTTCGATTAAGTATCTGTGAGAACATACTTTTGAATTCATCAAGAAGTATCAATAGTTGTTGAATTAGGCCAGATAGTTAGTGGAATGGTAACCACATCACACATTTTGCTGGCGTTATTTTTGTCCTTTCGTCAGATTTTAGTGTCATCACCTCATAAGTTGTATCAATCCTCGTTTTTTTTTTAGGTGGTTCGATGGTGATTCTGGTTCTATTTATAAATTGAAGATCATAAACCGTTTTATTGTTGGATTGGGGTTCTAGATCAACGAAAAATGTATGTAGAGGTTCCTTTGTTAATCTATGTTTTACATTCATTATGTTACGAGCTTTATGACCAGCTTAGTTGAGTTCATTTATAATTTACTCAGTGGGATCTGTGGGATAGTTTTCTGTACGCGTTAATTTTGATTTTGTCATTTGCTAAGACTCTTGTGTGGAATGAGTCTTTCTCGATTATCTGACTAAAGTTGCTCTACATTGCTTTGTAGTCAGCAACATCATAGATAAAAATTGGTGGTGGCGTTGGTGTTTTGTTAGCTTGTTCGTTTTTATCCCTTTTTTTCTTGTTCCTTAACGTCGAAAATTAATATTTGTGGGTGGACTAAGATTGGGGTGTCACATCTTTTGTGTTTTCTCTGCTTCTGCCATGTATTTATGTGGCCCATTACATAGTTTCATCCAGTTGTGAGGAAATATGCTGAAATGCTGTAGTGCTTGTATTCTCTTCAGTTGATGAAAAACCCACAAAGGGCTCATTTTCATCATTGGACATTTCTTGTGTGATATGTTTTCTGTGACAAATTTTCATTCAGGTTGTAGCGTTTCATTGCAGGGTACAAATGGATAATTTAGAGAAGAGAAGCTATTACTCAGATATATTTGGCAAAGACTAAAATGGATTCGAGATGGTTTACGACAAAATTCAATAAAAAGGTTCACATCCCAAAAAATTTAAAAATTGTTCTGAATGATTCAGATAACATGGAGTTCAACAATATCAATATTTTCCCTCCGTTAATCAAAACAGCTTTGATCAGACATCGAGAAGATTTCCTTTGGGATGCTCCTCGACGCTTATTTGGTTGTACTATCAGATTTTCAAGAATGCATATAACAGAGATTTAAATGAATTTTTAGGTAATCAAATTGAATAAATATAAATTTCATCGGTTTTGATTAATTTTTCATTTCATTTTATTGATTCATTTGACATTGTTTTAGCTGAAACTATAAATTGGATACTTACATGTCTTTTTACAACTAAATTTTTGACACCCTCCATAACAAAATTAGAACCTTGTGATACCAATTTTGAAAACATATTAACTGTCTTCGTACCTGCACCTTCATATTGATTGGGACCTGCTGCCAATTTAGTGAAACTCCTGAAAAAAAATTAATGTAAAAATAACCAAAAATATGAAGTTACAATTTGAAATGCACATGGCAGTAATTTATTTTGAATGAAATGGATTGATCTGAAAATAAATGATTGATAACAAAATACTCAAAAGAATGAATACCAAATGTACATTTAATAAAGGATGAAAAATTCCATAAAAGCATTGACTTCAAGTAAGCAGTTTTCACGCACATGTTCAAGCTATCATTATTCAATGAAGTACTAAATTTTAATTCGATCCGATATGTATATTTGAAAAATAAAAAAATTAATGGGTGTATCTGGTGGATGATCAGGCGGATTTCATCCATTCACAAATTCGACCTCCGTAATCAAGCCCCAACTTTTGGAAGTTATCGTGCTTACGGTCGGCGTACACACAATCACTTCCGAACGACACTCGGAAATTGAAGAGGAGGTTAGGACCAACATTACGAAGACCGAATTCGTGAATGGTTAAAATCCACAAAATGATTCCGCATATACCCATTCCAAATTAGATATTCCCATAATTTCCAAGAATAGGGATATGATCATATTGAAATCCAATACTTTATTGAAAAATTACAGCTTCTAGGTTCAAGAAAAATTTTGTGGGGATCATAGGATTAGAAGATCGCAAATATAAATCGAAAAAATATTTTTTCTAATGAAACGATCATCACGAAGTTCTGGACAACTTTGCATATCAACATCTGCCAACTTTACCTTTTCAACATCAAATTGAAACTTGTCATATTCAGATTGGAATTAAAAAACTTCAAAATGAGAATGATCAATTTTAAATTGATCGTGTTAACCATAATTTAAAGTTTTCCATTTTCAATTTGAATATGGATTTGTTTATTCCGTTTTTTTTTTAACTCAGATAAGCTTTGGTTATTTAAATGTGTTAATTTCCAAATTGATTGGATTATTCATTTATTTCATATTGAATGTTGCACATAGATTATGGCTACACCTTTTTACTTCTCATTCAAATGAACTTTTAGTCGCATTTTGTTCTGGGAAACAGCGCGTTATCGTTCCGTCACTATGTCTGTAATTTTCGAATTTTGAGTATTAATATATATTATCCAAAGAAAAATTTGTCTTTCAAAGTTTTCATATTTCATTTGAATTTCACTGAAATCTCCAAGTCCCCATTTCATAACCGAGTACTTTATTTCAGCCCAATCAGATTTCCTGATTTTCCTGAGGAACTTATCAATAGAAAAATTTAGGAAATTTCTTTCAAAAATTCATATATTTCAAAAACCACATCTCCGATTCCGTTGAAATTTCACTTTAATGGACGCCGGAGAATTTATTTCAGTCCATTCAGATATGTAATTTTTGAATTTTCCTCAACATAAGATCTAGAGTTTAAAATATTCGTTTGCATCAACCCTTTACGACATCTACTAGTGTACAGTCGGAGCATTTACTGGATCTTACAGTGACAGAGTGATGAGGTGATTACCTGGTTTGACCGGTACTTCCCCGTAGCGCATGACTAGTCTATCGGAATCGTCTATAATGCTGATGCTAGTCGATACTACCACCCTTCCTTGAACATTAATACCACAAACTGGCGCAGAGCTTGAGGTCACTACTTAACAGCAGAGTTTCGAATTTCAGCTTCATCGGATATTCGTCTTGAGAGATATTGGAAAAAATATGTCTGATTTTGTGCTGATTTCTGGACGCAACTCAATATTATTCATAGTCGAAAAATAAAGGATCATCTACTGCCTTAAGTATTAATTTTTCCAAAGCCAAATGAAGTATAGTAAATTTGGAAACAGCAAGAGCTAAAGTTATGCATTTAAATACATTTATATTTTTCATTCGTTTGTCTCTGGCTGTGATATTTTTTATTTTGCTTGTATCTTGACCTTGCTGTGATATAAAATAAAATTATTTGAAAAAACAAAAATGAAGGTCTGTTTATTTCTTAATTCTTATCTATCCAACTCCACGAACGAACTATCAAAAATATAAAATTATTAATTTGTCTATCTTTTTCCTTTAATTTTTTCACTTTCAAAATACGATTCAAAACCAACTAAAGCAAAAAAGCTGTCTTTTTATTTTATTTGTTCACTAGTTTGTTAACAAAGCGAACAAAAGTCATATCATTGGGACTGATTCTATTTACCACATAATAAATATGGCCTGCATTCCGCACTTCTTCACATTAATAAGATTCCTTTAATTACTTCTTGATGCGCATATTATTCCAGAAATTCAAGTTAACTCAAATATTGGTTGATTTTTATCCAACAAGCAACAGACACTAAAATAACATCGAAATTATCCTCCAAGAACAAGCTGAAGCACTATTTTATATCGTGATCTAAACGAGAAGTTTCTACGCAAGAAATCTGACACAAAGTTATAATTATTTCTGTGAATATTGTAGCTCTGCTTGAAATGAATATCAGTCTTCCACCACTTTTCTACGGTTCGCTTACATAAAACTACTAGCTTGGACAGGTTCCAAATTTAATCGTTATGGCGCTGCCATCTTCGAAGAAGTTTACAATATTTCAATCGTTAATTATCTGTTTCAATACCTTCAACGAATAATCTCGAGCAACAAAAGAAATATGATGCTTGAATCCATGGTAAACCTCAGTTAATTTGGCAAAAGATACTTTTTCTCTTCGCACGCTTTCTTTAGGTGTAAAGAGGGACTTCAATTGCTGAGCATGGCTACAGCACTTTCACACTCTTTGTGGTTCTTTGAAGCAGAGTGTTGGGTTAATACTTTTCTAGCCATGGATAGCCAAACTGAACTTACTTTTACAAATATTGCAATAGACTTTCGTGTTATCTTCTTCACATTTCCTCAATCAAGTAAAATGAGGTTCCCAGCCAATGATACCATTTTGACACACAAACAGGACAGCAACAAAATATTAAAATATCTATAGAGGCTTATAATCCAGATTGAGACATAACCACCCTCGAATCTAGTTAGCAACTGAACAGAGCATGGAAACACCTCGAAACGGCCCGAAATACAGAAGGGATATACAGTTATAGGGGTACGGGAAGTGACGTGCGCGATATCTATCTACGAAACTACAAACAATACTGTTGGTTGTCACGCAAGATATTGGGCAAAATTCGAAAACCGGACTGTACGGTCGAATACCACACATCTGGCAACTTTATTCGCAACCCATTCTGAAAGTTTCAGTCGCTTAAGTTATCGTGACAACGGCCGGCCGGACAGAATTCAATTTGACATTTCAAGTGATTGAATCAACTAAATTAAATTCAGCAGTATTTATACAGGGTGTTATGCAAGTACGTATTAATACTTAGGTTTTAAGATACAGGGTGTCAAAATTTTTTAAAGGACACCTCAGTTTCTGATGGTTTGGAAGTTCAAATTGTTCATTATGTTGACGCAGGAACATGCAATAAGTAATTTTTTTTCAAAAAACAAAGCAAGACACGAAAACAATGCACAAAATTAAAAGTTGGAGTCTCAGTTTCTTAGTGCGAAAAAAAAAAACAAAAATTGCAAAACTCAGCGCACATTTTTTTGGTTGAAGTACCCTCTGGGACGCCACTCGACATGTTAAATTCAATCTAGTAAGAGTTGAACTAGCCCCTTACCACCCCAAATAATACTACCAATTTCAACAAAATTGGCTAAAGGAATATTAAGATATTCACGAAAAACTATTTTCAAAAAAAAAAATTTTGACACCCTGTAAATTGAAAACGAAGCATTACAGGACCTTTGGTTATATAAATTTTTCGTCTTAGAATCAACCTTTCGAGTTTGGCCACGTACTTACATTACACCCTGTATAGTCACGTGTACCTGTTTGCTGTAATATGGATTTTGCACCTTTATGCATAACTATGGAGCATTGTTCATGTATCTCAAAAACCGTTCATGTTGCACATATTCGAGAATATAACTCGATGACTTGACATTGCTGATGATCCATCATATTTTAGCATTTCTTCACTATACTTACTTCATTATTTTTATGTATTTGAGAGCTGATAAATCACAACCACTTTCCATTAGAGCGTTTTCAAATTTGCTCATTTCTGCCTCAGGCAAGTGAGTAGCACAAATGTAATAAATAATGAACAATCTTAATTTATCATCAGATGTACCAGCTTCGGGGTCACATATCAAATCCATCACCTGCTTGTCAACACCCTGACTTTTTGACATGATTTTTTCCTCTAACTCAAAAAAGGTGTCCAATTTCCTATGTTTAATCCAATTCAAAATTGCTGAAATTTCAAGTCAAAAATTGCATATTTTTCATGAATGTTTTCCATTACCTGTTGCTACAGATGTGTGCATATCTATTAATCGCTTCTTTTCAAGGAGTTGTGGAAGGGAATTCACAGCTGATGTTATTTTTGCTGTGTTATCTGTTACAAGCGATAAAGCAATGTCACTTTCACTATCTATTCCCATCGATGATTTCAGTTTTTTTACCTCTTCCTCAGAAGATTTATATTGCTCTAATTCTTCCTGAATTGCCTCTGCTACAGTAGGAAAAGGCGATCCTTTGTGTGCCATCCAAAATTTATCATTAGAATCCAATTCACACGATTTGTTTTTAGCTCTAGCCCCTGCATGTATTAATATTAAATTATTTCGATCAAACATTGAGACAGGACGTTTAACATGCACATGTATGATAACACAGTTCACTCCCAGTTGAATTAATTAAGAATTCATGTACAACATCAATAATCCGGGAATATCATAATCAGAAAATTTATCACCTGAAGGCGGACTTAAACTTATGATATAGACATTGGTATGGCGATTATTTTGGTGTATATATCTACTTTCTGAGCATGTCTAACTGGACATATTCTGATGTTATTACTAGCCGTGCCTTTGGTGAATAGATGAATTATGACGAAAAAGTATTTTATAATTTCTATGATACAACATATTATTATTATTCTGAGCTTGAAAAGGGTCACAAATGGGTCGAAACGTCGCTAATAGATAAAGTTAGATTTTTCCACATTAAATTGAGACAAATCTACTTGATGAAGGATATTATTACAATAATAAAAAAATACAAACACCCTAACATAATATTTTTCGATATTGATATATAACAATTCGCAACTACTGCTAAGCGATACGCCCTCTGGCGATAGAAATCCGAACACTTCCAAGCTAGTAGTTTTTCGACGTGCCTGTTATTCTAAAGTATTTTGCTTACTTTTGGAGTTCATTTTCGAGCTTTTCTGTTGTTCTCCGAGTTAAATTTTGGTATACCGAAAGTGTTTGTAATATTCATCAATCGATTCCTTTCTTTCCGATTAAATTTTTTGATTGTATTAATTCGAAATGGCATCCTGGCGGAATGACTATTGTTGTGTGCCTTAGCTCAATGATATTCATGTTCAAATAAGAAAGGATCATCTACTACCTCAAGTTTTCATTTTTTCCAAAGCCAAATGAAAGTAAAGTTAATTTGGAAACAGCATTTGGCAGGGAACTCAATGATAGAAGAAAGGCCTAGATTTAGAAATTGAAGATTGGAAAACAGTTCACGAAATACATGAAAGTATGTTCACTGCATTTCTCTGCAGATGTTTATTTTCATAAAGGTGAATTACAATCTATTCATTTCGAAACAACTTCATGTCATGATGTTTTTAGGTGTAAATGAAAATAAGAGAATTTTGATGAAAAATGCTGCGGAGAAACTACCGCGTGAGCACTTCTGCAGCTACCTAATTCACATACTACACAAAATCATATTCAAAAAGAGTGATCTGGTTTAGAACCTGACAAAAACTAGATATACTGCTATAGTTGATAATAGCTGAAATTATTCATATAAATACATTAATATTTTTCATTTCGATGTAGGTAGGTTGCACCAGCTGTGACATTTTTCATTTTGTATGTATATCTTGAGCTGCTGTTATATGAAAATGAAATCAATTATATGTCTATCTGTTTCCTTTTCTTTAGAAATACGATGCAAAAAAACTAAAGCAGATAATCTGTTTTCATTTTAGTGATTCACTTGTTTGTAAACAAAGAGAACAAGTCCTATCATTTGGACTGATTCTAGATTTACCACATAATATAGCCTGCATTAAGCACTTCTTCACATTAATGAGAGTCCTTAAATTACTTATTGAGGTGCCTATTTTTCCAGAAATTCAAGTAAACTTAGATATTGGTTCATTTTGATCCACCAAGCAACATACACTAAAATAATACCGAAATTATCCTCCAGGAAGAATTTAAAGCACGATTTTATATGGTGATCCAAATGAAAAGTTCCTTCTCAAGAAATCTTATATAAAATTATAATAATTTCTTTAAATATTCAAGCTCTGCTTAATAAATATTCGTTTTCCACCACATTTCTACGGTTTGTTTACATATAACTACTAGCTTGGACAGGTTCCAAATTTAACCGTTAGGGCGCTGGCATCTTCGCAGAAGTTCCCAATAAACTTTCATTGTCTTCAACTTACTACTTATGAATGACAAATTCAAATATTATATCAACTGACATATAATGATCGAAGTAAAAGACTCGAGAAAACCTCTAGAGAGCGTTTTAAATGCGAATATTTGTGCATAGAACAGTTTTGACAACATGTTCCACAGATCTTCCTTTGATAAAGATGAAATGTCTTTAACTTCGATCAGTTGATAGATATTTGTTGAGTTCCGATATTCCTGGTCAGTACTTGTCAGTAAATTTTGACAGTCGATTTTACTGGCACTGCTTTGGTAATTCAACATATCAGTAGGAAGCGTTTCGAAATTACTGATACTGGCCAGTACTGATTGGGAATATCGGAACGCAACAACTTTATATGATAATTAAATTTGTCATTCATACGTAGTACATTGAATAGAATGAAAGTACATCGCAAGATATCAATATCAAATGATATTATGTAAAGGTCTTACAGAAAAATCTGTATTTTTTAATGATTGTTTTTCTACATTGTTCTTGGAGACTGCTAAATCCCCTCCATACTTAAAATAATAGCTAGCTATATTCATGAATTGTTTGAAACATTATTAAAATGTATCACCAGAAAATTAGGAAAACTCAAATTCAAACTGAACATTAAAAATGCGGCCAATTCAAAAACTTTTCACAGTATAAACAGTTCTCTCCAGCAACAGGCCAATCACCATTCTCCTGACTTACGTCGAATAATTATTTTTATAGAAATCTACATCAAACTATATCAACCCAAATTCATAGCAACAGATATAATCTCAACTTGAATATTAAGAATCACCTACATAAACATATATATTCAACTGATTTTATGGGATACATTATTATTAGGTTTGTTCGCACAGCTGTAAAAAACAAGTTTTGGATCAAAGACTTTACTGCATTCGTACAGTGATTTCTGATCCTTTACAAACCTAGAATGAGCTGTTCGTACAGACATCTGTAACTGTCAGCTGATTGGCAGTTGCACATGTAAAGCAGTGACAAGCGATATTTGACAAGGGCTGTAAGGGTTTCAAGTACAAAGCCATGTTTTATTGGCTCTTCTACACAAATAACGACCCCTCATCATGACAATCAGGTAGCATCGGTCAGTTGAGATGTTTGTACAGACAGTTTGAAATCGATCAGAAACTGGAATGTTTGAGACATGCCGGTTTGGAAATATTCACAAACTTGTCGGAGATTTGCTGTGCGAACAAACCTATACTTATCTTCCATTTATATCTATGTATCCAGCTTACTCTAGAGCATTGGTTCAGTCATAAAATATTTTATTAGATAGATATTAATATCAATACAGTACTACTACTAATTTACTAAGACCTACCTCCTGATGGTGTGCTTTCATCTAGAATTACTCTATTTAAAGACATGGATAATAAATCATGAGCAAGAGCTTGGTATGTCCAAGTATGATGTAAGGGAGTAGCCATGTCTACATTTCTATCTAAAATGATTAAAAGTGGTCTCTGAAAATTGAAATTTCCTGCTTGGGTGTCTGTATGGAAGAAGTCATTTCTAACTCCGAATAAATTTTCTCTCAATTTCTGGCTCAACTTTTGAGATACCTGTTCAGCAGCATTGCCCTTTGGACTTCTTATAATTGGAACACTACCTTGAAATGGAATGAGAAAATTTTAATGGTAAAAATTTAGAACTGATACTCAGTAGAAATGACTCACAATAATCCAACAATTTTTATGCAAGCTGATATAAAATTTTTGAATTAGTACCCTTCTTGGTACCCCAAAACCAAAAAGATATGTAGTCTGAACAGTGTTCCTCTTAGTCTGATGAATTATGAAAATTTTGAGTTCAAATGGGTGCTAAATTATACACCTATTTGTGAATTAAACAACACAACAAGATTTCTACACATAACTGGTATGTCAGATTATAGTGTGTCTAACTAGACAGTGGTCTGGATATACTATTATGTATATACTCACCTAGAGTTACAAATACTGAAAAAAGACTGTCTACTATACTATCTATAATGATGTCCATTTCTGTATCTACTATATCTCCCTTATTGATAGCTGCAATATTTCCCAAATAAATTTAATTACTTTCTAAAATAAAATAAAACTAACCATAATATGATAAATGATCACTTTTTTGATGCCGCAATATACACATATCATCCTCCAAGGATATAAAATTCAGATACTGATCATATACCTGGAAATATCAATTTTATTGGTTTAAATAGTAGACTTCTGATAGCCTGAAATCAACCTTCTGAATGTTTGCAACACTATTTGAAGCTATTGCTGCTGAAGCTAAATCTTCCAACTTTTGTCGTGAAATAGGTGAGATGAAATTCAGATGATATATATCATAGATCCCTTTCTGGAAATCCTGACCTATTCTTGTTAAATTTTCGTCTGTGGGAGCACAAAAATATATTGCTGGAACTTCTGGAATAGGATCTCGATCGGAGTGTAATTGTCTGTGAATTATTTTTATCAGACTAAAGGTTCTCTTACAGGTAAAATACTTACACAAAAAGTGTGACCCCTAATTCTCTTAATTCTTTCACTGATATTAAAGGTGAAATTATATCCTGACCAGTTTTGTCATAAATTAATACTTTCCAGACAGGCTCTGAGGGACTTAATTTTGTTTGTGGTTGATTGAAATTCAGCATCTGCTTTATAGCAGCTACAAAAATTTAAATTACATATCAATAGGAAATTAGCCCTAAATCATGGCATACTTATTTGTTTTTGTCGAATCGAACACATTATTATTTCTTGTTGGAAAACTCAAGTGCAACCTAATTTTATTTTGTAATTTGAAAAGTTTTTGAAGCTACGTGTATGTTTTGAATCATTGACGTTGTCATTTTCCAGCCAGACAACTATGAAACTTAAAATGTTCCAAAATTATAATATTCAAAATAAAAATTCTGGTATTTGCACCCATTATTTTCTTGCTAGATAATAAATTTTTAGAAAGCATTAGAAATTGGACTACCATCATTTTTTTTTGGGGGTTGCATCTCCTAAAAACACTGGTAAATGTAAATAGGAAATTGAGGGAAATGTTGGCATTACTGACATTTGAAAGACAGACAACTGTCTCTGTAAAGATTTCGACATAACACATAACCATAATCTGACGTGTATGTCAATTGCCACTAGCCAGTCCATTAATCATTGTTAAATGTATTAACAATTAATTGTTACAATTTTATACTTACAAGAGTCTGACATTTGTTTGCTTTCTCCATCCTTCAAGTCCATGTGGAACTAGTACATTGAAATTTTTCAATAAAGAACACTACGGGTTTAAACATATGTTTTAAACTAAAACTCCATACTATAGAAAGAAAGTTGAGAATTTTATAATGCAATGCTACCTAGAAGGAGACGCATTGGCTCAGAAAACGAGCCTTTCATTGTAGGAGGTGCAGCACCTTGGAATCAGCAGAGTATTTCTACTTTGTCAGGTGGATACCCCAATAATGTAATAGAGGATTTTTCTATAGAAGAAGATACCATTGAAATAGAACCAGTTATGGCTGCCAGAGATCGAACTGGTGAATTTGTTAATACTGTCCAAACTTTACAAGGACGTAACATTGTGAGGGCAGTGTCTGCGCAAGATCCAAAAAAATCAAGAGCAATACAAAGTCATTCGGAGTTTATGTTAGTGGCTAGAAATGTAGGAAGAAATATAACAAGCACTTATGCGAAATTAGAGAAGCTAACATTATGTGAGTTTGATAATTTTGATTTTCAAGATTCTGTATACCTAACAATTTGATTATAGTGGCTAAACGGAAGTCCTTGTTTGATGACAAATCCTTAGAAATACAGGAACTTACATATATGATTAAAGGAGATTTGAATAGTTTGAATCAGCAGATAGCTCAGTTACAAGAAGTTTCAAGAAGGCAAAAACAATCTAATGGAAAACATTTACAATCCCATTCTAGTAATGTAGTACTGGCTTTACAGTCGAAATTGGCTAGTATGTCAACACATTTCAAGCAAATTCTTGAAGTTAGAACTGAAAATTTAAAACACCAAAAAAGTAGAAGGGAGCAATTTTCTCAAGGTGGTTTACCTCCTCCTTCTAGTGGACCTACACAAGGTAATAAATATTTTTTATACTCTTGAGTGATTATAATGAAAATATATCATGAGTAATTTTAAATAATTTACAGGTAGCTTACTAATGCAAGAAGAAGATCAAGTCAGCATCAATTTAGAAAATACATCTCTTGTGCCACAACAGAGATCACAGTTACAGGCAGCCTTGATGTACGATGAAACAGATAATTATTTGCAGAACAGAGCAGAAACTATGCAGTACATTGAGTCAACAATTGTTGAAATAGGAGGAATATTTCAACAGTTGGCACATATGGTGAAAGAACAAGAGGAAACAGTGGAAAGAATTGACACAAATGTAGCAGATGCAGAATTGAATATCGAAGCAGCTCATGCTCAGATAGTCAAGTATTTCCACACTGTAAGCTCTAATAGGTGGTTGATGATTAAAATATTCGGAGTACTCATAATGTTCTTCATTTTCTTTATTGTATTTTTAGCCTGAATAGTGGTGCATAGTTTTAAATATACTACTCAATTGTAAATAATTTTATACAAATATTCACTTTAAAAGGTTAGATGAAATTATTTATATAAGTTATCAATTGGTCAGCAGATTTTATTCAGAGAATAAACAATTTTTCTGGTAGAAGTATTTTCAATGTATTGAACAAGAATTAAACAACCACATCCATTTTATGGTGTATATGTTATGAACAAAGATTTGTATGGAATTTTTAAAATGCATGGGAATTTTGAAAAATGCCCTGTGTATAGGGTCATATTTAAATAAATAGTCTGGTTCAACTTCATGTATTGAGTGGTAGTTTTTGCGTGAACTCAATTATTCCATTATAATTTTCTTGTCAAGTTCTGTCTTGGGAGGAGTAATCACCCTCTTTACCCCTTCCCCAATAAATACATCCTTGGCAGCAATAAAATAGTTGAGTTCTAAAATTACTGTTGGTCTAAATATTTACAGGTAAAGGGGAATTAACAACATAAACGATAGCATTAACACCTCTCTAGCCTCACTCATATTCTAGCGTGCAGCAGCGTCAGACACTCGAGTTTCCTATCCCTTTTCCCTGATGGGCCTCCTGAATTTGTGGGGTTTTATCACAGATCAACCAGATAAACCACTCGCGTCATTTACTTAGGAAATCTATGTCAACGCAGATATGACCCTGAATCGAGCTAATCAGAATTTTAGAAGGCGTTTGGGGTGCCAATCAGATTGCAGGAATAGGATTACGTCACTCTCGCCGCTTTCGGACTCGCTTGATGAGGTTATAAACATGTAAACAAACTGAAATGAATTTTTCATCCTATTAATTGATGAATAATTTCGTATCCTGTTCCATTTAAGAATATAATCCAAACAGTTTTTTACAACCAAATCAATTGTTTAGTCATCTTTGAGGTTCTATTTTATGATGACAGTCCTCAGTATATGTTTTAATTATACAACAAGAATTGGAATCGAACTTAGGTGGACTCATTCATAATGTTCATTTTATATAATATAAAGGAATCGCAACTGAAGTAAAAGCATTACAACCTCCATTATTCAATTAAAACGATGGGATGTCTAATAAAATTGTATATGATTGCACAAACACTAGGATTGAAATCGAACAAAGTTGGTCTATTCATAGTTTGATTTTATATTGAAATGAATCTCATTTGATGTGAAACTACAAAGATTCTCTGATTAAGGTAAACGGGTTTTTCATAACATTTTTCCAAAATTTTCATTTACTCCAACCGAGTTCTTCTACAGGAGTTTAAGATGTGACAAAACACTCGCTTTGGTATTGGAAATTTGCTTTTGAAATGGTTTCATCGAAAAATCTTAGTCTGATTTTGATTTTGTGATTCCTGAATCCCGACAAACCCGTTTTTACATTTCGATTTTTGATATTCCAAAATCAAGTATTAAATTTGACAGCTGTTTCGAGGAAGAAGAAAGTGTGGTTATGTCTGTTATATTTCTCAAGGTCGGAGAGACGCGATTCCCGCAAACGGCGCAAACGATGAAGTGATTTGTCTTGTTGGTCTGTGGTTTTATACACTCACTGCTGTAAAACATCAAACTTGTCATAATTTGCCGCTTTGTTTATCGTCTCGTCTTGCTTTATACAATGGTCTCGTAATAGCGTGGGCACAGAATAGAGAAGTATATTCTCTATTCTGTGGGGCGAGCGAGAAACCACAGTGCATCAAGTGCCCCTGTTGTCGTGTGTGGCTTGACAACACCCAATCATTATCCATTATAAATGGATATTACTAAACTAGATTTCAACAAGCCCGCAAAATCTCCTACTTTTCTCAATTTTTTTGCCGATCTGGCATATAATATTTAACCCTTTCTAGCAGCCTTCTGGTGCGCACCCGATGCACCTCGGAGACCTTCCACTCGTGATTCTGTAAGTGGGAATGTCAGAGACTCGCGCTTGCTATCCCTTTCCGTCATAATTTGGTGCTTTGTCTATCGTCTCATTCTCGTTAAGCCCCAGTGCGTCAACTGACAGTAAAGCCACTATGGTTTTCACGAGCCCATTGCATGACACTGAAATACAACTTTCCACTTCGTCAAACTTAAATTTGAATACAAGACAATAAAAAAGTTTGGTATTCCATCAAGTCAGTTCAATCCACATTCCATTGAAAAGTATTTTGGTACAATAGGGTTCACGTTCCATTAGCATTAAAGCTAATCAGAGAGTATTATAAATTTAATCTGCTATGTTCCAAAAATAGATTTGGTGTCTCTTTACAAAGAAAACATCTTAATTCAGTAATGTCACCGGACAGGTGCCAGTATGCTGCAGTCATGTCAAGTTCTTCTGCAATACGCTTGTTTGTCTTCCTCTGCAAACCATCATAGAACCATAATTTTAAATGATTTATTCCAATGCATGCAATAGGTAGACGATCAAGCTTTATTTTGGAAGATTTCAAACAGTAATGATTAGAGGATCAATGAGTTCCAAAAATAAACAGAAAACTTTCTTAAGCCAATTTTTCAGTCATAATCACATTGTATAAGATTCATAATCATTAATTCTCATCTATGAAATAATATTAGTAATACTATGTACATGAAATTTCAATCATCCTCTTCACTGGATTCTTCATCTGCTTCTTCCAACCATCTCAAAAATGGATGTATTTTAATGAATAATTTTTCCTCCGGATGTAGAGCTTTCCCCCAACCTAAAATTGCTTCCTCTGATAGGATATCATTTTGATAAAACCATTTCAAAACAAATAGAACCCAATCTTTCTCTTCCTCTCCACTACTGACTGCTTGGTCCTACAAAAAAATGATATTTTAAAGAACTGTGATATGAGATTTTATTATCCTATACAAATTAAATGAGATGATAAACTAATGCAAATCAGTCTCTCTCTTCCCAAAAAATCATTTTGCCAGCACCAATCTGAAGGACATGGGATAACAAAGAAAATCTGAGTGTAAACACAATAACCAAAAGAAACAAGTCAACTTTCGTAAGGTTAGTTTGGTGTTACATTATGACAATCTTCAACGCAATAAGTACATAATAATTTCGCAGATGAACCCATTCGAAATTTTATTTTTCCAATAACTTGATAATACAGATACACGGTTTAAAAATGGTAGTAATGAATTATCCATTCGTTGATTGTGGGAACTTTTAAAGAAGTTGAACACATGCTTTGATTGTGTACTACTGAGATTAGTCGCAAGCTCTCCTTTTCAGGACCAAAAATAAGTGGTGATTAGCAGTTTATAATGTGTTTGCACTCTATAATAGTTGTCAATAGGATGGCGTTGAGATCGCTGCTACGCTATGTGGCACTAGAATTTTTCTATCTTACTTATGGCCGTAACAGATATATTTGCACACCTTGCCCTCTGGGCAATATAACTTTGTCTGTAGTAGATCGCTCTTTAATTAAAAGCGAAGAAATAGCATATTTAAGATTACAATCATCAAAAATACAATACCTATTGTTGCACTACCTATACTCACCTCTATTGCAGCCAAACAATCTTTCATCGATTCTTCATTACGAATATAATTTTTGAGGATCGGAGAAAATTTTGCTAATAATGTAGATAAATATCGAAGCCCAGATGCCTTTTGTGAGTATATTTTTAAAATAGCTTTTACCACGAAAAAGTTCACCTGTAAAGAGCAAAGATTAGAAGAAATAAGTTCCGAATCTAGAATTTCGTCAACAATGTTCACCACAGAACAAGCATATCAATTCTCAAATCAAGCTAGTCCTTTTCCTTTGATTACAACTTCTCGAAATTCAATTATGCAAAAAAAAGGGTTTCGAAACAAAGCTAGCCAATACTAGTTTGCATCTACAAACAATTATAGAAGATTCTTCATTTTTTGTGAATTCTTGGGACAGTGAGAGTCGCCATTGTAATATTAATGTTTGTAAATAAATCGTAATCATAATAAGTTTGGCGGAGAAAGCTAGCTTGAAATGAGCATATGGAATAAGATAATTATACATTATTAAACACACCTCTTCAAGTGCTATGTGATATGCATATCTCGAACCGTTAATTTCGAAAATAAGGTTTTCACAATTAACATCATCTTCAACACCTCTTGTCAAACTCTCAATAACTTCATTGAGGAAAACTGTAAGAGGGAAAGTTGTGGTTAGAAGAGCAGAAAATCAAGAAAATAAATCAATAACAATTGTTCTGATCACAAAACCAATAACAGCCAAGAATCTCTGAAAAATTTTATTGCTCATTTAATTACAGATTTCCCGAATTAATGAGCCAATAGTTTGTTATGCAGCTTCAGGAGTACAGTCCCTAAAGTTATCTGATAGCAGTTAAAGGCAAGATATAATTCAAAAATCTGAAATATGGTAACAGTTTAGTATTTTTGGCAGCCATCAATTATGAACATGAGAAAAAGTACAGATAGTTTTGTTATACAGGGTTATGCAATATATACAGGGTATATTAAACAGCCTGCAACATATATGTGAAATTAGCAGAATCTTCCTTACTTTAAATGAAAAACCCTGTATTTTATCGATCCATAAGAAGCATCAACAGAGTCTCTACGAATTTTGTCTGTTATTCCTTGCGTTTAAGCTTTCCTTAAAACAGCTCCCTTTTCTGAAGAATATTTCTTTACCACACCAATTGAATTGAATGAAATTTGTTAAGACATTTCATGCGCGGGGGGAGCTCTGAGCTACCTTTTTTAGGTGCTTCATATGGATCGATAAAATACAGGGTTTCCCATTTGAAATAAAGAAGATTCTGCTAACAACTCCGTCTGCAGTACCGTCCGGTGGATTGAGTGGCTCGATGGTACTGCTGACGCTCCCAAGTCCGGATAAAGGAATACTACACTGCTATATGTGAAAACTTAACTTGTTAAAAAGCCTACACATCGCTTCGGAATCACGGACGTATCTACTGGTAAACAACAAAACCAGAAAAAAAGGTGAATGAATATGGGAATGTGGAATGTACAGGGGATAAAGCAAAAAATCGACATTGTTGTACCAGAGGAGGAAAAACTTGGAATGGATGTTGCTCTTACTGAGACGAAGAAGATAGGCAGAGGTGAACGAATTTGTAAAATACATTTATATATACAGCAGGGTACCAAAAAAAGAACGAGCCAAGAAAGGAGAATCCATATTAATAAAGGCAACACTAAAGAAAAAAATAACTAACTACAAGATCATCACTGAGAATATAATAACAGTGAACATCAGAATCCATCTGCACAATCTTACTCTTCTGGCAATATATGCCCCCTCAGAGGATGAACCTATCGCTAATATAGTCATTTATCGAGATCCTCTGTGAATTTGTTAAGTAAGTTAGGAATTCGAGAGAAATAGTTATGATGGCCGACTTCAACAGCCGAATAGGACAAGTAACGAATAATTGTTATATTGTGGGTCCATAAGGAGAAGAACAGATGAACGATTACGGTTATAGACTCATACAATTATGTGAAACTAACAACTTGAAAATTACCAATGGCTTTTTCCAACATAAAAATATACATCGATACACCTGGGTACACCATACACGTGATCTGAAATCCACAATCGATCACTTGATCATCAATCAAAATGAGATGAATGATGCCAGAGGACTAAGGGGAGGTTTCCGTGGCGGGTCGGATCATTTTTTGGTACGAGCAACAGTGTTCTTTATCCCAATGATTCAAATAAAGAGTACAGAGAATAAAAATATTGGCTCACAAATACTGTCACATACCGAATATAATCTTGATAGATTTATGCACGACAGTACAGTCCTATTATACCAACAAAGACTAGATAATAAGCTGGCAGCAAACTTTCAAGAACTGACATTTCGGGAAACCTATGATAATAACATTTCACACATGAAGCTACTGAAGAATCGTTAGAAACAAGAAAACAATATGAACGTACTTATTTATGGTTTAATGAGGAAAAGCAGTTTTAGTAAATCAGAAGAAAGACTTTTATATCTGAAATGGTTAAACACAAAAAACCCAAACGAACTGGGGGTCGATTCTTGAACCTCGATCAAGAATTGAAGAGTATGACAATATATGCCATATGCCATATGTTTTCGTCGATTTTCCATGTTAAATATAAACAACAAGTAGACATGATCTGCGTATGGAACCGAATGTCAGTCGACAATCGAATGTTATATCAACTATACTCCGTACGACTCGTTGCTAAGTCGAAGAAAACGGTGATAAGGTTGTTTATATTCGGATTTGAAATTTCTCGATATCTTGCATTCAGTTTATTTCTTGAAAATTTGCTTGAAAACATAGTCTAAATGGCTCATAGAAATTTCACCAATTTTGCAGATGCTCGAGAAAATTTGGAAAATCGACATAAACATAAGAAAATTGTCCTACTCTTCAATTCTTGATCGAGATTCAAGAATCGGCCCTCTGAAACTTTACACGATAACAAAACGTGAAGCAAGGAAATAGGTCTCTTGCATGAATTTTTTTATCATTGGAATCAAACATTCATCCGTAAGACCACTGAAAAACTTTAACCGCCATCAAAAATTTCGATTTTTAACGAGATAATGCTCTTTTAAATTTGGTCGGTTGTTAAAACGGACGAAACTTCGCGGTTTCCGTGACGTATGGGGATATATCCACTCTCTCCCTCTTCTCGTGTAATTTTCCCTCTAGCAAGCCAATAAACAGCTTCGGGCTGTATCTATCGGTGAATCGTACAATAACGAGTGATGTAGAGGCGATCTGACGCGTTTCTCCCGCTTCGATCTTGAGTCCCGATTTTGCCATTTTTAATACAGAATTATTCAAAATTCGCAGATTGTTGAAGTGTGTGATAGCATACATTATGATTTTGTATCGATATAGAATGAGAAAAACATAAAAATATGATAATTCGTGTTATATGCAAGAGACCTATTGGTGCAAACAGAAAAATATCAGCTTTGGAATAAGAAATGTTTACGTGACCTCATCAAATCTATCGGAAACTTACTAATCATTCAGTAAAAATAGAAACAGGAAGCAGAGAATTTCGTTATAGGATTTGAATTTTGAATAAACGGTTCTCTTGTGTTGTGTGATTGAAACAGACACTTCATATCATAATGTACAGAAATCTGTTATTTCACTTATTTTGCAGATATCTTATCAGTCTGTTATCGGTGGTAGTTATTTGCTTTGTTTCTACACATATTTTTATCAAAAATCATTATGATGGATGCTGGATAGCATTATTCCCGTTGTTGAATGAAAGACGTGTGAAATTCAAGAATTATATTTAGGAAATTTTACCTGAATAACTTCCTTTATTATCACTGTAGCAGAGTTCCAACAATTTAGTGGTAGACTGTCCAAAAAGCCTTAAATCATCTTCACTATACATTTTTCTACATTCCACGCCTAACAAAATTATTTGAGAATTACACGAAAACATTTGGCCAAAAAATTGAAGTAAGGTTAGAAGTATTCATCTAATCAGTTCGATCGACCTCTGCTACGATTGATCCGATAAGTAACAGGAAATCCATCGATTAGATTACGTTCAAAATAAAAACGCACCCTATAACTATACAGGGTGAAAAGATTGAAATCACAGAGGATATGGTCAAAAACGCCATAAAAGTTTTGAAAAAACAGAGAGCTTATGGACCTTAAGGTATATACACTGAACTTCTCTGAAAAATGGAACAGGAAATCTATTCAGTAGGTTAACATACATATTCAATTTATGCATTAATAGACATCCAGTACCCGAGGAATGGAAATCTGTCTATATAATAATCCATAAGAAAGGTGATAGAAAACGATGCGAAAACTACAGAGCAATATCCGTAACAAGGGCATTCAGTAGAGTGTATGAAAGGGTATCTTATACAGGAGGAAATTGAGGATAAGGAAGAGGAAGAACAAAGCGGATTTCGTTCTGGAAGAACATGTAACGACAATATATTCTGCCTCAAACAGATCATTGAGAAAAAAACTGGGACTAGCAGAGAAGTAGGTACATATAACGATATAACATTTGTAGATTTAACCTAGTATATGATACAATTTCAACAGAAAAGCTTTGGGAAGTACTAAAAAGCACAAACATAACCACACGCTTATTACATCTCTGCAGAATATGTACAATGGGATAAGATCATGCATAAAAATAGGGAAATATATAACTGATGAATTCACTGTCATTAAAGGTTTGAGGCAGAGCCTGTATACTGGACAAGTCAACTTGGATGCTTCGGTAGTAATTGGTTGGGAATTCGTATACACATAGCAAGTTCACTTTCCAGTACGGGTTCATGATTGTTGTGTATCACAAACATTATTTGAAATATATTTGTGTCAGCGGCATTGAAACAATGGAAACGAAAAGTTCACAGCATGGGAATAGAACTTGATTACCCAACCCTCTATATTTTTTATAAGGAAGATATGGAGTTTATGGTGCGCAAGCTAATTGAAGAGTATAAATGTGGGGTTTGACGGTCAACGTTCAAGAACGAATATCTTTGTATCAGAGGAGCAAGTGATTTAACGAAGAATGATGGAAGATAAATAACGCACTGCCAGAACTACAACTATCCTGGGGTTGTTTTTGACTCAATTGGAACGGACAGCCATGAAATAGAGAGAAGAATAACGACAATAAAAAAGCAATGGCAACTATGGAACAAAAATATAAAAAAGAAAAGAAAGTTCAACATATATGAGACCTTAGTGAAAATGAGTCTATTTTATGGGTCTGAGAACTCGAGACTCACAGACAAATATACTTTACATAAGTTTAAAGGGAAAGCTTGACCATATGGAGGATCTTGTTAGTGCTACAGCTAACTACATAACTGAATTGAATGAGGTTCTAGAGGGAATAAGAAATAAGTGTGTGATCATAGGTGGAGTTAATGTTGAGCTTCTGGAGGATAAAGCAATTATCCATGAAAATAGGGAAGTTATCACGAGTGACGACTCTGAAATCCATAACATTATTGCGCCAGATGACGCTACTCATATAGGCCTCACAAAAATGCAACTATAGATCATGTCATCAGAAATAATGGAATACTGATTCCCATTGATATCGGATTGTCTTTCTGACCACAAAATTATGAAGATAAGCATGGAGGAACCTAGTGTTAAACTCCACTGGATGAAAAAAGAAAGAAATAGAGTCAACTATATAAGCTTTACGAGTGCGAATGAGCAATGAAAAAATCGAAAGCTTTGAACAAATCATAAACTTTATTATTCAAGAAAAAGAACGTTGCTCCGAGGTGCTGAGGGTGAGAGAAATGATTGGATAACAAGAGAGTTTCTTGATAAGATCAAAGAGAGGGATAAAATATATACGAAACTGAAAGGATCGTCGAAACTCCAGCTGCCACTGAGGTTTAACCATCTAAAAAATGAAGTAAACACAATGAGACATTATTTGAAACGGATTTGTATTTAAAAACAGATGAATGAAGCTGGAAGTGATTTTAAGAAAATATGGCGAGAATCAATGATCTCATGTATAATGTCAACAGAAGATGTAAAAAAGGTAATATAGGCAAGATAACTTTGCAAGATGGAATATCCATTTCAGATGAACACCTGGTAGCAGATGAGTTCTGTAAATATCTTTGAGGTGGGAAAAAAAATTTCGGACACCATACTCGAATTCCGAGGGATTGGACAATAAACTTCAGTGGACAGAACATACAAATAAAATTATAGCGAAAATATATTCTCTGACAAGGACATTAAAACCGTGTGCAAAGTATATGAGCTTCAATGTTAGGAGAACCATATAAAACACGGTCCCTATTCCTGACTGGGATGATATGAACGTTCTCTATCGTTCCATCATAAATGCACCGCGTTTCCTCGCCAACAGCGTCGACACACCCATTTTTTTACGTTTGTTCTCTTCCCAGAATTCAAGAATAGAGCTCCTGGTATATTGATTTGCGTATTACACATCTCATTCCATATTGGGGGAATCCGTCACAAATATTAATTGGCAAACTAGGAAGAGCATAAAACAAATCAATGAAGACTTGGAATCAAATATTCTATCCATGAGATTAAGGGAAAACTTTAACCGCCGTCGAAAATTTCAATTTTCAACGGGAAAACGATCTTTTAAATTAGGCTCCACATATTGGTTGTTTGAACACTCGGAACTTCGCTCCTTCGGTGACGTACCGTGATATCCACTCTCTCCCTCTTCTCGTGTACCTTTCTCTCTAGCAAGCGAATAGGGATCGTCAGCTGTATCGATCTGGGCATCGTGGAATAACGAGTGACGTAGGAGGCGACCTACCGCGATTCACCCACTTTGGTTTTGCGTCCAGAATTGACGATTTTTAATACCGAATTATTCGCGAATTGTTGAAGTGTGAGACCCATACATTATGATTTTTTATCGAACTAGAATAAGAGAAATATAAAGTAAAATGTGCGGCAGTTATATTCGGGGGACCGCAAAGTAATATCGTTTCGTTTGGGCGGAAAGGGAAGAACATCTGTGCCAGATGATCGTGAAATTATCAAACAGTCTTAACCAACCTTGGTCGACCATCTTAGAACATTGGAAGCCGATTGGGAAAATAAGCAGAGCAGGTTTTTGGTTCCCGCATAAACTGGCCGAAGAGAACAAGGCTAGCCGATCAATCGCATGCACCTTATTGTTTCAACCATGGAGGCAAAAAAAGGGGAGGGAGCATATCCTATATTTCCCTTGTACCAAAAGTGTAGTACAGTTTTGAGAACCTTCTGTGGATTTATCCCTACCAACATGGCCGACAAATACAAGGTGAATATTTGTATTCTGTGGTGTATAGCAAATGAGACAAAAATATTCAGTTCAAAGTCGGCCATATTGGTAGGGGTAAATCCACAGAAGGTTCTCAAAACTGTACTACACTTTTCAAACGTTATGTCCCCTCTACTCTTTTCCTACCTCCATGGTTTCAAGAACACAATATGGATGCATTTTTTGAAAACTTGATCACAGTATATAAAAAAGGGTGACCTATCATAACCCAAAACACAAGGGCGTTGGTTTTCTCCCCTGGAGTACTGCTAAGCCAGGCTTAAACCCGAAAAGAGCGCTTTTGTGTGTTTGGTGTAATATTCGCGGCATTATTCATTTTGAATTGCTGAAACCTGTATAAACTGTAAATGCTGACCTCTACAGCGAGTCAATCAATCTTTCATTGAAAAGTGGCCAGTGACTGTCAAACGAAAAGGCATGAATCTCCAACACGACAATGCAAGACCGCACTGCGCAAATCAACACCTAGAAAAAAATTGGAGTGGGAGGTGCTACCTCATCTACAATATTCGCCTAACGTTGCATCATCGGATTCACACTCATTCCGAGCTCTGCAACACTTTTAAGAGACAAAAAAATTACAGATTTGGATGATATCAAAATGTCATTTCAAGATATATTACTGAAGAACTAATTAATTTTAATCGATCAGGGATTGAAAATTTAGTCACTAGATGACAGAAAGTTATTGACAATGATGAGGAATATATAATTTATAAAAAATAAAGACCCACAAAAACGTATATGTTTGCATGTAGCGTAAGAAAACGACTTTACCTTCCGGTCCCCCTAATACCAACCAAATAATGGCTCAGAATTTTTTACAAATATTTAGGCCTCTGTATTGCCTGCTGACTGAAATTTTGAATAAAAAAAGAGTTGTAAAATTGACATCGGCCTTAGTCCACAACAATAAACCGATATTTTTTAATTTTTCTATCTATTCGAAACACCGTGAGTGTTGAAATTACGGAACAGACATAGAATAGAAAGAAGAAAGGTTATGCTTGAAATAAAATGTATATGTCAGAATTGCAGTGTACCCATAATCATATTCGGGGTATGGCGATAGTGTGCAATAAAATAACGATAATATAGAATATTGTCACTCAAGTTCCTTTTTCAAACATAGGTCATGCAGTCTGTGCTCAACTGCCATAGCGAACACACGTGCAAATGCCTGCAATAGTAGCAAGTACCGATATTAAAGCGGTGTATCTTCAAATTTCTAAAATTTATATTTTACTGCTTGATGAAATTTAGTCATGACTTCAATTGAAAAAATGATGCAACTCCAATAGTTGTAGTGTAATATCATAGATTTCGGTAATGGTTTAGTCCAGGAACTAAGACTGCTGAACAATATTCATTGAAAAAGTAGCGTAAGCCCCGATTTCAAAGGTATGGAGATACATCTCATACATCGAACGAAATATTAACAGTTAAGTCATCGTATTTGGGGGCGTTCTAATCATCAAAGATGTCTTAGGCCAGCAAAGAATTGCAAGCCTCCTCAGGAGTCGATTCAGAAGATAAACATTTCAACTTTTTGAGATTAACAACAGGCGGAAAAAGAATTCTTCACAACCCAACAAAAGAGAAGACGATGAGAATACTCAATCACCCATTCGAAACCCACTTTTCCTCACATATCAACACACAACTTCTGATTATTCAATAATCCAATAATAAACAAACCCAACTAGTACTAAGCAGCCCACACTGCAAGATTTATAAATATATCTTCATCACATTACAACACAACCAAACACAACAGGAATTCCATTGTCTGATATATTTCCTAACAGCAAAGACATTATCACTCAGAAGAAACTAGGTGTTCTCACCAAATCATACAATGCCAAAATTAATCTTTTGAAAAGTTTGCAATATCTAGTTAATGCAAAACACGGCCAACACAATGGAAAACAAAAGTTCAAAAATGATGGAGTCCTACTATGCTGCAACTTCTAATGTCATGTTGAAACAGAAATTAATTGAACATTAATAAGTCTACCACTATAATCAACTGCTACATTCATTAAAATGAATGTACCTCAGGAAATTCTTATATGTCTAGAATAATTGATTTCAAATTTTTCGCTATCATTACGCTTTATTAGTATGAAATTATACTGACATTTTGGTTAGTGCAGGTCAGGGGGCCATTAACCCATAATATTTATTTACATCAGTTTATAAGAGGGTTTGAGAACTAGATAAGTTTGAAAACTTTTTGCATGTCATTATTAACATTATGCATATCATTATTCACAAAGGAATAGTTCCCAGAGATGAGTTTTAGTTTTATAAATCTGCATAAAAGCAAAGAAGAATATCCGTTGATGAACCAGTAAAAATTCCACCTGGATCTGAGCTAGTCATACAATCAATCAAAGCCGCTATACTGAGGAAGCACCGTCCGAAGAATTATTGTACTGCAGTTATGGCTACTTGCACCCTGTTGAATGGTGGCCTTGTGAACAGAATTTCACTACCGCCATCGAAAGAGTAACACCCGAGTTCCAACCTTTGAGTGATGTGTATGACGTTCATCCATTTGTGGTTTCAATGTTAGTTTTATACGCGTATTACAGAGTGTGAAAACTCCAAGTAGGTAATGCACATGAATTGAAAGTACTTATTATGAGAACTAAAATTAGTTATTAGTGTTCCTATCAATACTATGGGTACATACATTCAGTATCATCTATTTCAGGCGATTGTCTGGAAGATTGATCATCATCCAAATCTGATTCTACATACTCTAAGGCCTTTTCAAATCTTTCCACTACTTCTTCGTGAGTATTCATTTCAGGAAATATATCCCTTCCTTCTATATGAGTTTTGTAAGCATGTTGACCTAGAATATCTTTATCATCACCTGGAAAAAAAATTATTTGAAACCACAACTTGATGATTTAATAATGATAATTATGGAATGAAAAAACTGGGTTTTACTCTAGTTCAATCCTAGAAGGGACAATGAACATATCAGGCAACTAGAAAATACAACCATAGTATGTTTCGATGAAAACAAACCTAGGTTTATTTTTCGATACCCTTCTCCACTATGATGATCTTCCACTGTATATTCATACCAATGATCATTATGAACTGCCCAATTTTATCAATGAAACACTAAATACTAGTTTTACTTACAAAGTTCTGGCCTGGTAGCTTGAACCAAACATTTATCAACTACTGTATTCTGCTCAATTTGTACAAGTTTCCCTAATACACAATTATTGATAATTTGACAATTCTCTTTCAAAGTACAATTCGGTCCAACAACACTCAATTTAACTTTAACATTATCACCAATGACACAATCAGAGAAGATAAATGATTCTTCTAAACACACATTTTTTCCAATAATGACATTTTCACCTAACACGCATTTAGACAATTTAGCACATTTTGGAATTTTGGTATTTGGTCCAACAACAGTTCTATGTGCAGTATCTTCTGATCTCATTTCTTTCTTCCTGTAAACCAAATCTCAAAATTACTAGATCTATAGAATTGAGAAAGTTGTGAATTCGAAAATTAGCTAACTTCAAGAAAACGGTAACTATTGGTCAAGTCACACTTTCATAATTTGTTTATAGATAAAAAGCTCCTTATCAACATTTCCAAACTGAAGTGAATTCACATGACCTTGAATATTCAAGAAAAATTCAACTGAGGATATTCAGTATAGAAAAGAATACCAAACAGTTATATATCAACTATGTGAAGGTGTTTCATGACAGAAATTCCAAACATTTATTTTTTGTTGAATGAAAATATTAATTGTGATATTAATAAAATGATATCAATCAAATGATGAGTTGGATTCACTTACCCTCTAATACATTTTTTGGAATACATGTCCTTCACTTCGAAACTAGAAACATAATTTAATTAGTGACAATAAAAATATTTTTTGAGTTGATGAGGATTATGTACCTCATGGCCTGATAATTTTGCCAATTCAACACAGCACCTCCATGGTAGTTTCCACTGAATTGATGCACATACATGGTACAATCCAAAATTTCTTCATTTGTTAACAAGTTCTTGATAAATTCTTCCTTAGTTTGGAAATCGAAATTGTCCGAGAAAAGTGGTAGAAATTTTGGGGAGCATATTGAAAACCGAATATCTCTGAGACCACGATTCCATAAAAGACCATCATGATGTGCTAACATCAATTCCTGAAAATTCATTGAAGTAATATACTGCGGACTTATCTTTTTTGCACGTTTCTTAGGAAGGAGAGTGTTTTATGTATTCCAAAATGCACAAAATTTAAGATGAATATGGCCCCAAATAATAAGATTCGACTCAATACTGAAGAATACTAGGTCACATTTGAATTTTGTCAGTCCTTGAACACTCTACATCTGAGCTCTAAAGGAAAAAAGTTAGGGTCCAAATGCGCCAGTTCGATCCAGTCTTATTTGAACTCAGTAATTAATTGTAGAATACCAAAATAAAGATTTTTACACAATTTTTTTTTATTCAATAGCTCAGAAACTATCTACCATATTTGCTGGAATTTAGTGTGAACCCTTACAGTAACGTCAAGGTTATAATTCCTGTTCGATTTATAAACTTGACGCTGGATAAATAGAACTATTAGTTTACAAATGTGCAATACCAGCTTATATACAGCTCAACATGAGTTGATAATATATTTTCTGATGACACAAATTACCATTCAGTTACCTATGAGCAGCATATCTCAGATCACAAAAGAGTTCCTATAGAATCAACCTTGAAAAAACAATTGACCACCAGGTTAGAAAATATCAACTGGAAGGAGGAGCTAACTGGAGAAACACTAGATTAAGCTTTTGTCCAGTATATGAATACGAAATTCTGCATGAACCTCAAGCTATAATTTCCGATCCAGCACTAGATTGCAATTAGATCCAAAATTTTGAATGGGTATAACTATCTAAAGAATAATTGGCGAATTCAACCCATTTAAGCATTCGACCTTCTAACGATAGACTAATTTGCTAAAATACTTGGATCTAGAGATAGTTCTTTTCTTGATGCTATTTGTAATAATAATAATAACAGTCATTTATTGCATAGCCAATGGCCATCGACCTTGGGTCCTTCAGCCAAGTTTTTCATATACAATTTGTATTCAGCAAAAAAAAATTAGAATTGAATTTTATATTACATTATAAATATATTTATTAATGCCTGCTGTGGGTGTTTTCTTGAGGAGGTATGGTTGTTATCATCTTAATAGAGTCAATTAAAAGACACAAGTGTGGTTGATTTCTACTTTATTATAAACTCCCAGAATTTCTTAAACGGTTTATCTCTAGAGCCTTCAATAAATTTAACTTCCGCCCTTTCTTCTTCATGTGTGGAATCTTGAAATTTTCGTCGAATTCGTGTTTTTTTATTATTAAATGTTCGGCGTACGTGGAGTTTAATTTATCTTTCAAAAAAGAACTTCTTTGTTCTTTCATTCTTTTCATTTCTTAATTTTTAACAACTAAAAATTAAGAAATTTCTGAGAAAATCTGACATCAACATAGCTTTAAAAACCACAAACTCTTTGGGTAGAATTTTCAAAAACTATAAAACTAAAATTCTGAAAGTCAACCTATCAGGAGTTTATCAACTTTCCTGTGGCTCATGTCCTAAAACTTATATAGGTCAAACGGGTAGATCATTCAACACAGAAGTTCTTTTTTGAAAAATAAATTAAACTCCACGTACGCCGAACATTTAATAATAGAAAAACACGAATTCGACGAAAATTTCAAGATTCTACACATAGAGAACAAAGGGCGGAAGTTAAATTTATTGGAGGCTCTAGAGATAAACCGTTTAAGAAATTCTGGGAATTTATTAAACGACCAGACGGAACTGTCAAATTCACCATTGTTAAACCTATTCAGCTAGGAGCCCGGTTTGATTTTTCCATGATTGACCTGTTGGAAATATCTCTGTACCTGTATTGGTTTATGTAAAACTGTAACACACTTTTTGAGACAGTTGCAACTCAGCATCTGATGAAACTATAATGTAGTGAAACGCGTCATGAGTTTATAATAAAGTAGAAATCAACCACACTTGTGTCTTTTAATTGAGTTTACAATGGATTTCTATCAAGTAAAGGCCACCACAATACGATCTTTATAGAGAGTTAGTATGTCATCTTGATTCTTTAGCCTTTCCACAAATCTGGATCGAAGGGTGTTCAACCTTGTTCTTATTGGCTCAATGTTGGTGCTCGAGTAAAGAAGGTCATTTGGTGGATTGTAGAGTATGTTATTAGGGTGTCTTATTCTTGTGATTCTTCTGAGTGCTGTTGTCTCCGCCACTTCGATATTTTTCAATGCAGGTTTTTACAGTTGGTATATATTGGATGCGCATACTCTAACAATGGGCGGCAAATGGTTTTATAAATTTTTGCGGCAGTGTTGATGTTGATACCTTGCTTACGATAGACTAATTTGCTAAAATACTCGGCTCTAGAGATAGTTCTTTTCTTTATGCTATTTGTATGCTGGTTGAAATTGAGCTTATTATCGATTTGTACTTCCAAGTATTTAATTGCAGGTAAAGGCTGGATACTCTTTCCATCAAGTTCCAGGGTAGGTGACGCAGGAGAGATTCTATGGTCAAACATTGTAAATTGGGATTTGTCCGCATTAATTTTCATTCTCCATTTTTTGAACCAATTTTGGACATTGTCTAGCAGATTTTGTAGATTCTTTACATACTTATTTAGTGCATGCGATATTAGTATTGTGCCTTCTGCATACTGCAGGATGTATAAGTTATTAGAAATTTTTACTTGTATGTCGTGACAGAATATGTTGAAGAGGAGGGTTGATAGTGGGGATCCTTGGGGTGTTCCTTGCTCGGGGCGGAAATAATCTGAACATCTTGTACCTCCCTTTACTATTAATCTTCTGTTCTCTAAGAAGTGCTTACATATCCTTATCAATTTGAATGGAACTCTGTGCCACATACAGTCAAAGGCTTTTGCGATGTCCAAACTTAAGATTGCAGTTTTATAGTTTTGAGGGTTGCATTTTAGATATTTGAAACTAGAATTATAAGTGGATGAGTCGTTGATTTGTTTTTCTGAAGCCAAATTGGAAGTTGGGAATGTGCCGATCTATGTGAGTTTTGCTTTAATTATTTTTTCGTATAGCTTTCCTAGCACAGGCAGTAATGTTATTGGTCTATAACTTCTCACCTTTCGTTTATTTGAATTCGGCTTAGCGATATTCACAATCTGTCCAAATTTCCGGGAATATACATTCGTTGGAAAGTATTCAAAAATTTGTATAATGTGCTCGTGTATTTTGTTGCCTAGTCACTTGAGTATTACTCTCGGTATTTGGTCTTGTCCTGGAGAGCTGTTTTTTACTTTTGTGAAGTTGTTGGTAGTAATCCGCCTCATTTATTGTTGTTGTTTCCATGGTTTTGTTCTGGTTATTAAAATATTTGTTGAACCATGGATCTATGTGTTCCATCTTTTTCCTATCGTAGTTGTTGTTTTCCTCAAATTTATACCTCCCCCTACAGTATTCCGCAAATATTTGTGCTTTCTCTTGATCTGTGTTATATTCCCTGTTATTTTCTATCAAAGTTAGTAAAGTAGGGAATACCTTCTTAATTAAACTGAAAACCTACTCTACAAATATATTCCCTATGTCGATTCTCCCTAAAGTTAATATGTCTACGGCCGGCCTAACCACTGATAGTGAACAAAATAACTTCCGGAAGAATCTACTCAGTAACTTGATAATTGAAGAGTAAGTTTGGAGTTTAATTACGAAGGCCGAATTAGTGAAAACTATCGAATGATTCCGCAGATATACCATTTCTTAATTTCAGTTTCCCGATATTTCCAAAAACATAGATCGAATCGCCCTTCAATGAAAAATGCCACCTTGAAGTTTCAGGCAAAGAGGGTACAGAACAATGAGCAAAAAAGAATTAAAGTGTTCTCCTGCATTTTGTTGAACGGAGAGAGTTATTTTGCTCATTGTTCTGTAGACCCTATTTGGCTGAAACTTCGACGTAGTATTTTTTATTGAATGGCGATTCGATCTATGTTTTTGGAAATTCTTGGGTTGACAATTTGGAGTGCTAACACATATATAAGAGCTGCATTCATGTTTTATTCGAAAATTAAAATGAAAATTTGAAATTCGACATACAAGGTGATATTTTCAATAGGGATTAATGAGCCAGTTCCTGGAACAGCAAATTGAATAATATCTCGCTCTGTTCTTCTCAACATCTGAAAAAGCCGCCAATTTATGTGAATACTATCATTACTGTTCTTGTTGCTTTCTGCTTATTATCGAGCAAGTCTTTGTAATATTGATTTAAAAACACAAACCAATCAATTTATTGTGAATTATGCTGTATTTTTCAGAATTTTTGATTATATTAACTACCTCAGATATCGTATGGATTGCATATTGGAAGCATTTATATCATTTTAACCTAATTAACTTCTGCTTTTCATATCTGATGTTTTCCCAGTCATTTATGGATCTTTTTATTTATCACATTTTAATCTAAAAATCAACTAATAGTTGTTCTCGCAGATGCAAGATTTTATACATTTAATGAATTTTGAATAATTCTCACACAACTTTAAGGATAAAGGTAAACAGTTGTATTGCCTCATACTCGCATACACAGGAGATCTTCTGCTCAGTTCAGTATTTAGTTTTCTTAGACGAAATTTATCCCTATTTCTTGTATCGTGCTGATGGAACTCTCCAGATCTCTCTAACAGGACACCATTTTTGACGAGTCCGTTTTTCATTTTGTGTACTAATTTGTACTGGTTAAGAATGAGTAATCTGTCCAATTCCATCAATGGAGAGTCCCTGTATAACACAGTTGATGGTGTATCGTAAAGGAATCCGTATAGGGCTCTTATGGCCAATCTATGGTCAATCTTCTGCAGCACATGTACTCGTTTCAAATTTGTTTTGGAAGTATTCCCCCATATAACACACATGTAATTTAGCACGGACTGAACATGTGCTGAGTAGAGGAGCTTTCTACATTCATCTGTGATGAGATCTCTTACTCTCCTAAATGCATCAATGAGGCATTCAAGCTTTTCTACAATTTTTTCAATATGGAGATCCCACTTCAGATTTTCTGTTATATACAGCCCTAAGTACTTGACATGATCAACTTGCTTCAACGGCGCATTGTTGACTAACAAACAAACAGCTCCTGTTTTTCTTTGATTAGGCTTGAAGTGGATGAATACAGTCTTTTCTTTATTGAGTACCAGTTTGTTGTTTCTCAACCATAAATCAAACAATTTTGAATCCTGATTAATTTCCTCCTGTAATTTGTTCAGATCTATTCGGCTGTATAGTAAGACCGTATCATCCGCGAACATCAAGAATTCACCCCTCAACCCAGCCGCTGATAGACTCTCTGTATAAATCAAGGACAGTAGAGGCCCGAGTACAGTACCCTGGGGAACTCCACATATAGTTTTTAATTTTCCTCTCTTACTGCCATCAAGGGAAACATATTGTCGACCGTTCGTCAGATAGGACTTGAGTAGTCTGTAACCTGGACCCTGTATACCAATTTTCTTGAGCTTTTTCAATAATATTTTGATATCTATGGTATTAAAAGATCTACTCCCCGTACTGACTTGAGGAGATACTGAGAAAATTCAGTAGTCTTTTTTTTATTATTTTTGAAAATATTGGGGTGTCTGTAAAATATGTTCTATTATGAATTCATTCATATGAAGGTATATCTGGCTACATATTCCTTACATTGGAATCTAGAGCTACCGACAGTTGAGTCTCTTGGAGCTTCTAGTTGTCCTCGTTATGCACATAGGTATATATACTCTCGTAAAGCTTGATATTTCCAAACTCACATATTATTTATGATGGTAACTGCTACCTCACAATATGGCTACATAAAAGGTCGCTTTACCCAGATGGCAATTTACAATTTCATCAGGGTTATTGTTGATGCACTTGAATCCTCTGAGATGGTTATTGGTCTTTTTGTTGACTTGAGTAAAGGCTGAATCATAAGTTGATACTGACCAAATTTAAAAATATGATATAAAAGGTAAAGCTTAGAAATGGTTGGAATCTTTTCTGCTGAATCGTTCGTAAATTACATCTATCCAGCTGAATTTCATTCTGAAGTACCCCAAGGTAGCATTCTTGGTCCTGAGCTGTTCATAATCTTCATGGTAGATCTTGAATCCATTATCATGAAAAATAACATCTTCATGATTAATTACGACGATGACACTAACCATCTAATAAGAGCTGATAAAACAAAGATAGCCCTCTTCAAGACAAACCATGCAGATTTTGAAACCCCAGAGATTTCCTACTCCTCGTCAGTAAAGATTTTAGGAATGATAGTCAATCAATCATTGAACTGGGACAATCATATCTCCGAACTATTCAAACAATTAAAAATATATGCTATTCTCCTTATGTCCTCAGCAATTATCTAGAAACTGGTGTGCCCAAGTCAATCTATCAAGGTGTTTTGAATCAAGAATTAAGTAAGGAGCCATATTCTATAGCATTTCATCTGGGTTAGAAGATGAAGCACGAGTCCAGATAAGAGCTTTGAGAGGAATCCTAGGCCCAGGAGTTTTTTCTTGTTATTATTTTATTTATCAGCAATCAGAATACAACCTATAGGCTAATTTGTTAACAACAAAATATAAAATAAACGAGAGAATATAGCGTGAAGAGGTTCTCCCTGTTGGAAGAATCTCTTAATTTTCCATCAGGTCAGTGGGCCATTTCCTTTGCAGTTTTCTTGTACCGCTGTCTTCTGTTAAGGGCCGTAGAAGGGTATTTGTATGTTCCGTCAGTTCAGCGAGGTGATTTCTACTTCTTGTTTTTATGACATCCTTAACAAAGGGTATTTTCAGATCTCATGTAGTGTTAGTTTGGAAACGTACCCTGGTGCGTTAAATATCATTCGCAATATCTTTGACTGGCTACTTTATATGATAGCTATATTCGATTTGCTTGCAAATCCTCAAATTTCGAGTCTATATGTCCAAATTCGAATTATTATCGTTTTATACAAGAAGAATTTTATTTTCTAATGACAGTTTTGACCCTCTTCCCATTAGCCCATACATTTCCTTGATTTTAAAATCTATTTGCTTACTCTTTTTTTAAATGTGTTCTTTCCAGGTAAGTCTTTTATTATTTATTTATTCTTTTTATGGGATTTCTTTTCCATTGAGGTGAATTGGTGGGCAACGTTTTTTTCTCAAGGTGAAATTTCCTTTTTTTTATTTCGTTTCATTTATTTTCCATTTCCTGACCCATCTTTCCACTAGATTCAGATGTTCTTGAGCGAGTTTAGATGCTGTTATGGGGTCTTCATGGAAAGCCATTATGGTTGTATCATCAGCAAAAGTTCCAGTGGTTGTGCTATCACATGTTGGCAGATTGGCAGAAGTGTACAGCACATAGACAATAGGACCCAGCACACTTCCTTGAGGGATCCCAAATTGAATGGGATAGTTTCTAGATGTTTCTTCTCCTACTTTTGCTTTGAATTCTCTATCAATAAGGTATGACTTCAGGATGCCGAAATACTGCAGAGGGTGAAAAGTTTTGATTTTATATAGTAACCCAGCATGACACACTTTGTCAAAAGATTGACTTAAATCCAAAATACCGAAGTGCAGTACTGATTGATGACTCTGGGTATTAGGTGTGTCTGTTGAACTGTTGAGTGCCCTTGTCTGAATCCGAATTGGTGGGAGGGAATCCAGTCTTCATTGGGGATATCTGTCTCGTATGTAGTAGAAGTCTTTCAAGAATTTTAGAGATCGTATGATGAAACCGCGTTTTTATTATCTAAACCAGGGGCTTTTCGAATGTTTAGATGATTGATTTCTTTCTGAACTTCTTTCACTGTGAATGATTTTATTTTAGGTAAGACAGAAGGGATACTGGAGATAAATTTTTTGATCTCATCATCTGTTTGCTGATAATTTGGCGTAAATACGTTAGCAAGATCTTCTGCAAAGAGATCAGCCTTCTGTTTTTCACTTCTGGCCCAGTTGGTGTAATTTATTGGGTTTGTAATTGGAGCGATTTGTTGTTTGGGTTTCTTTTCTTACTTTATAGTCTTCCAGATTGTGTTGTACTACCTGTTTAAGCTACCTAAATAATCAGCAAATGATTGTTCTTGTAGGCCCCTCAGTTTGTTTCCAAGTTCTTCGCTTATATGGTTTAAGTTTTTTACGTTAATTAACGTGGCTTGAAGGTAGTCAATTTGATGTTTTGGCAATAGGTCTCTTGCATGTAACACCAATTATCATATTATGTTATCATTTATGTTTTCACATTCTATATCGATACAAAATCATAATGTATGCTATCACGCACTTCAACAATTCGCGAATTTCGAATAATTCGATATTAAAAATGGTCAAATCGAGACATAAGGTCGAAGCGGGAGAAACGCGTCAGATCGCCTTCTACGTCACTAGTTATTCTACAATAGGTCTCTTGCATGTAACACGAATTATCATATTTGCATATTTTTCTCATTCTATATCGATACAGAATCATAATGTATGCTATCTCACACTCCAACAATTCGCGAGTTTCGAATAATTCGGTATTAAAAATCATCAAATCGGGACGCAAAACCAAAGTGGGTGAAACGCGGTAGATCGCCTCCTACGTCACTCGTTATTCCACGATGCCCCGTGTTATAATATCAATGGTCAATCCTACTAATGTTAAAAGAAGAAAAACTTTAATTTGTTTCTGTGGATACAGACGCCAAAGTTATATAGACTCGAAAAACTCTGTGTGTAAGATCTAAGTATGAAAAGGTTCCTCGTGTGTGACTATAAAAATCTAGAAGCACTGTTAAATTTTATTTCAAGTTGTAGATCAAAGTTATAATAAAACTTAGGTGAATTCTTCTATTTTCATGTGAAACAAATACATAATCATAGGTTATGGGCCCAGGCACCAAAGGAAAATAGAAGAAAGTTGAAATAAGAATCGCCAGGTAACTTAACAAAGGACAGCCATTTTGGAAAATTCCTGAACGTTTTTTAAGTACTATCAAGATGGAACAAGCAGCAATACCGCTGATCAAACTCAACGATGAAAATTGGGCTACATGGAAATTCCAAACAACCGTTATGATGAAAGGGCGAGAACTTTACAAAATTTTAACGGGAAGCGTTCAAAAACCCGATAGTGGTGCGAAAGAAATCAATGAATGGGAAAAGAAGGATGCTAAAGCCCAAGAACTAATAGTATCAAGAATGGATCAAGAACCAATTACACATATTTTATCATGCGATACTGCGAATGAAATGTGGGAAAAGTTAAAGTCGGTCTACGAAAAGGAGTCCGTTGTTAGCGTCCATTTACTTCAACAGAGGTTTTTCTCAATGGAATTTGGAGATGGTACAGTGTCAAAGTTCATATCTCAGATAGAGGACATCAAAAATAAGCTCAAACAGGCCAAAGAAGAAATTTCGGAGAAGATGATAATGACGAAGATCTTGATGTCTCTTCCAGACAGGTTCAAACACTTCAGATCTGCCTGGGAATCGGTACCTGAAACAAATCAAACGTTAAAAGAACTAACCTCGAGACTACTTATTGAAGAAGAAAGAACCAAGTCAAGCGAAGAAAATACAACAGCTTTAACGAGTACAAGTCACAAAGGAGAAATCAAAAGTAATAAAACTGGAAAAGTTATCTGCTATAAATGCCACAAGCCAGGACACAAGGCTAGAAACTGCTATATTAGAAAACCAAGGATTTGCACATACTGCAAGAAGACAGGACATGATGCCTCTATATGCTGGTTCAAAAAGGGCAAAGAGGAAATAAAAGGGAGACCCAATAATGAAGAGAGCTCTAATGCATTCATTGGTGAGTCAAGCAGCAAAATGAAACCGAACGATTGGATAATGGACTCAGGAGCGAGCGAACATATGTGCTGGGATAAATCGTTATTCAATGATATTATTGAAGAATCGGATAAGACAGTCAAGGTAGGAAATGGAAATATATTGAAGGTAAGAGGAAAAGGAAAAGTTAAATTGTTTGCAATAATTGGTGGAAGATCAATAGAAACTACTCTCATAGATGTTCTATATGTGCCACAGTTAAAGTTCAATTTATTCTCAGTAAGTACTGCTTTAGATAAGGGATATAATATAGTTATGAATAATGAACATTGTAAAATCCTTAAAGACGGAAACACTAGGGCATTAGCAACAAGAAGTGGCAAACTATATAAAATGATTTTTAAGAATTGCACCGAAACAAGTAACCCTAATATCCCTTTCTCTAGTAGGTCAAATGATCATGACGTTTCAGACTGTCAAGTAGTTGAGTCAGTTGAGGATGTAAACATTTGGCATGAAAGGATGGCACATCAGTGTATTTCGCATGTTAAGAGGATTCTGATTAACAATAATATAAAATTTAGAGACGAACAAAAAGACTTTGTTTGTGAACACTGTTTTGCCGGAAAACAACACAGATTTAAATTCAGTAGAAGTGAATCTAGAGCTACTGAGATATTAGAGGTAATCCATGCGGATGTTTGTGGTCCATTCAGCAATACATCATTAGGAGGAGCAAGATTCTTTTTGCTTTTAAAGGATGACTACTCTTCGTATAGACATGTGTACTTCATGAAACATAAGTCAGAAGTTAGAAGTAACATTGAAAAATTTATATCGTCAACTGGAAGACAAACCAATTATAAAATGAAAGTACTGAGAACCGATAATGGAACAGAATTCTGCAATGATAACTTAAAAGATATGTTAGAACGAAAAGGAATTCGCCATCAGAAGTCGGTAATGTACACTCCTGAACAAAATGGTCGTGTAGAAAGAGAAATGCGAACAATTGTTGAGGCAGCCAGATGTATGATTAAAAATCAAAATAAAAATCTATGGGCAGAAGCCGTAAATACTGCTGTATTCGTTATAAACAGAACAGGTCCTAGCAATACACCGAATAAAACACCTTTTGAGCTATGGTACAAGAAGCAGTACAATATTAAAGACCTCAAAATATTTGGATGTAAAGTATCAGTTCATATACCGAAACCAAAACGTTTAAAATGGGATGCAAAAAACAGGTTAGGTATATTCGTTGGATATGGTGAAAATGTCAAAGGCTTTCGAGTATTATTTCAGGACAATGAGAAAGTTGAAATTCATAGAGATGTCATATTTTTACCAGAAGCCACTATTGAATATAATGTTTTGGAACAGTCAGAAATGTATGTAGAATCACCAGAGGAAGAAATAGTTACTGAAGAAAACCAAGATAATGATGTTAACACAGAAGAAATTCAAAGTCCTGATGAACAGGTTGAGGAAACCAATCCAAGACTCTACCCTCGACGAAATTGTAGAAGACCAGGATATCTTGATGACTACGAATTGGATCCTGACACAGTTCTGCTGACCTTATGCTCAGATGACGACCCCAAAACTTATGAAGATGCAATGCAGAGCAATGAATCTTCTAAATGGAAGGAAGCAATGGACAACGAAATAAAGGCTTTAGAAGAAAATGAGACGTGGACCAACGTAAATAGTGAAAGTGATAATGTGAAAAAGGTCATTCAGTGTAAGTGGGTATATAGAAAGAAAGTTAATCAACAAAATGAAGAAGTAAAATTTAAAGCTCGCTTAGTTGCTAGGGGCTTCCAGCAAACTAATCTATCAGACTTTGATCTTTATAGTCCTGTTGCAAAATTACCATCAATAAGAATTTTCTTAGCAGTATGTAACAATATGAATATTCCAATTTTCCAATTAGATGTATGTAGTGCTTTCTTATATGGAGATATTAAGGACAATGTGTTCATCTCAATTCCTAAAGGTTTTAAGCAACGACAAGGCACAATTTTTAAGCTAAGAAAGTCCTTATATGGTTTGAAAAATTCTCCTAAGAACTGGAATGAAAAATTTCATAAAACAATGGTGTCATTGTCATTCCAGAGATCTGAATCTGAATATTGTCTTTATGTCAAAAATGTTGAGACTTGTAAATTATTTGTGCTGATTTATATTGACGACTTATTGATAGCAGGCACAGATACTGGTCAAGTACAGAACATCAAACACACTCTGTCAAAAATTTTCAAGATGAAAGATCTGGGTTTAGTAAGAAATTTTTTAGGTATGGATATCATACAAGATATTAATCATTCCCGAATAATCATTAATCAAAGTAGCTATTTAAAAAATGTTTTAAAGAAGTTTGATATGCAGGATTGCAATTCAATGAGAACTCCAATGGAAAATAACTTTCAACATGATATTCTAAAAAGAGACAGTTCAGAAACTCTTGAAATTGAAAATAAATGTCGCAAAGTGATAGGCTGTCTTATGTATGCAATGTTGTGTTCAAGACCAGACTTATGCATTTCAATTAATATTTTGAGTAGATACCAAAGTTGTGCCAGTGATGATTTATGGAAAGCTTTAAAGAGAGTGCTTCGTTATGTACAGGGTACTCTCGATTATAGTCTGACCTATGACAGAAATGATATGTCTGTCATAGGATACGCTGATGCAGATTGGGCCGGAGATAAGCTGGACAGAAAGTCCACCTCCGGATATGTTTTTAAAATTGATAATTGTACGGTTTCTTGGTTGTCTAGAAAACAATCCTCTGTTGCAGTTTCATCAACTGAAGCAGAATATGTATCTCTCAGTTTGGCTGTAAGTGAAGCCTGTTGGTTAAAGGCACTTTTAAAAGATTTCAAAATAATTAATGAATCTCAGTATATTATAATTTATGAAGACAACCAAGCAGCTATTAAAGTAAGTAAGAATCCCGAATTTCATAAACGACTCAAACATGTTGATATAAGGTTTCACTTCATAAGGGACAAAATAAGGCAAAATTTTGTACATATAGAATACATTCAATCTAACGAACAGTTAGCTGATATGTTTACGAAGCCATTGAGTCGTATCATGTTTGAAAAACACTGCAAAAATATAGGTTTAGAGCGGATTCGCCATTGAGGGGGAGTGTTATAATATCAATGGTCAATCCTACTAATGTTAAAAGAAGAAAAACTTTAATTTGTTTCTGTGGATACAGACGCCAAAGTTATATAGACTCGAAAAACTCTGTGTGTAAGATCTAAGTATGAAAAGGTTCCTCGTGTGTGACTATAAAAATCTAGAAGCACTGTTAAATTTTATTTCAAGTTGTAGATCAAAGTTATAATAAAACTTAGGTGAATTCTTCTATTTTCATGTGAAACAAATACATAATCATACCCCGATCGATACAGCCCGACGCTGTCTATTGGCTTGCTAGACAGAAAAGTATATGAGAAGAGGGAGAGAGTGGATATATCCCCTCACGTCACGTAAACCGCGAAGCGTCGTCCGTTTAAACAACTGACATGCGGAGCCAAATTTAAAAGAGCATTTTCTTGTTAAAAATTTAAATATTTGATGGCGGTTAAAGCTTTTCAGTGGTCTCACGGATAGAATATTCGATTCCAATGATAAAAAAAATTCATGCAAGAGACCTATTAACCGATCGAAACAGTCGAAGCTGTCTATTGGCTTGCTAGAGAGAAAAGTACACGAGAAGAGCGAGAGAGTGGATATATCCCGGTACGTCACGGAAGTTTCGTCCGTTTAAATAGCCGACATGCGGAGCCAAATTCAAAAGATCATTTTCTCGTTGGAAACTGAAATTTTTAAATTGTTTCAGTAGTCTTACGGATAGAATATTCCATCCCAATAAAAAGAAAAATCATGCAAGAGACCTATTCATAGTGGGAAATGGTCCCTTTTATCAATACATGTGCTGTGTTGTCTAGAAAAATTGTGGGAAAGGTGATGTAGTGGGGTATTTGGAAATAAGATTAATCTGTGAAGTGCGTTTCGCTTATTAGGAGGAATATCTATAGAGTTGAGGTGTACAAATATTTCAACTTCGTTCTTGTGCTGTAGTAAGCCGTTCCATCTAGTAAATTTTTGTATAAGGGTTGAAAGCATATTTAGTATCATGGTATGTTGCTGGGCTAATTGTTGAAACATATTTCTGAACACCATAGTAACTCACCTTGTATACAAATATTGGAGGTTTTTTTTATCATTTGTTGTGATTGGCTAGTACTTCCATCATTCTCCGCATTTAATTGGCTAAACCTGTTGTGTAGGTATATTCCCTTTGTGGTAGTAATCTTTTTTTTTTTTTGTTGTTGTTCGTTTCATTGTTTGCCAGTGAGGGAATCCTTGGAAATCTTCATCACTAGTAGATGACATTCTGCAGTAAGTAGTCGTTTGTGAGGCGCGGGATTTACCTCCCCTACTTCTTCACTTTGTTGCCTCATCTTAATTTGTTGGGAATTCCCAGCTGGTACTTATCTCCCTCTTGTTGTTATCGCCGTTCGTCAAGTGTTGTATGAATTTCCGAGTGAAAACTATTTGTTTGCAATCCGAAGTTCCGCGAATTGCGGAAACAATTGGGCGAAGCCTTTTCTCCAGTAGACTTTTAGTTGTTTTGAAAACTAGATGTTCATTTATATTTTTTTTTCAGCAATTTCAAATCACTTTTCACACTTTGATCAGTAATTATCTTCGAAATATCTGATAACATGTGTACTCATTCGCCACCTGCAGAGAACTAGGTCTAAGAGTGAATCAGTCATGCAACAACAGTCTGACAAAATAGGCTACTAACGCCAACAGCCATACATGTTCAAGAATGTCTGTTTTTTTTTAAAATAGGAGTAAATTGTCTTAACTATGCACTAGAGTTTAAAACACAAGAGCAACTCAGTTGGTGCACCCCAAACATAGATTGACTTTGACTGGGAAAAATGCAGAGTACTGTTGTATAAAATATTTCAACAAACTTCCAGCTTTTATAAGAACAGGATCAAACCTTAGGTGCTACAAGAGATAGATATTCAAGTTGTGAATTCTTGTATAGTGTTTTTTTGTATTGTTGTTTTCCTGCTGACACTATTTCTTTTCAAGGTATTATAATGTAAATCATAGATATGCCTTTTTACTGTGATCATTATGACAATGTTGATGGCGCGATCGATAGGAATTATTTCTAATAATAGAATATCACAAGAACGAATACCTGTCGATAATACAACAAATATGATATTACTATATATTATATTATTGATTATTCTTCCATTTGGAACTAATGCTGACCTTTACTATGAATTATTTCATTCATCCTTCATTTTAATATTCTTTCAATTACTGATATTATTATGGAGAAATATTTTTTAATATAAAATATTCATGAGCAAAAAATTTCGGAAGGCAGAAGCATTATCCAATTTTTCTCCTGATAACAAAGTTTCTTGAAACTGAGCAAAAAATATAGAAGATCATTGATTTAAACCATAAAGACCATACAGTTTTCTCCATAGTAGTGAAATCAATTACCTTCCTATTCTTGAAAATTTAAGAACTGAATGTTCCAAAAACAGAACACCAAAGTTCAAATAAATAGATATTCTCAGAATGGAACCCTTCCATGGGTTAAAAAAGTGTTATATGAATGATTTAATGATTCGGCATTAAGTGAAGTATTTCGAACCCAACATTGAGCAATCAATTATCGGGATGGGACAAACCAAAAACACAAGCTCTTCGGGGCATTCTGACCACCCGCTCAAGTCAAAAGGCTCATATCGCAACATGGATCTGGGTAATGGTTAAGAATGCAGGCTGTGCTCAGAAGAAAACGAAATAGTCATGCATATCATCTCAGAATACCCAAGAGAGTAGAATCAGGTTCGATATAAGTTGAACTGAAGGAACTATCCATAAGTAAATTAATCATCTTTATTCAAAAGCTGAACCTACTTAAGCCTGCAAGGATGCAGTGGAAGGACTGTTAGTTTTCCACTTATTTCATCACAACCATAATCATAAGCATCAAATTCAATTGAGCCATAAGAATGCTTGTTTCATTTCAACCAATGGACCAATTTATCTAGTGCCAGTTTTTCAATAATCAGAAATGAAAATCAATCCTGAAACCAAAGCACTGGCTAATACAACTATGGGTAATTTTCGAGTTTCGACAAGTGGAGATCAAAAGCGATTTTGAATGGCTATTTTGGTTGGTTAATGGTTGACTGACCGGTTCATAACCGATAACGTCCGACCCTCGGTTGGTTCCGACCCATTCGAATTATTCCTAAACGAAATTGATAATTTGCTATAACAATAGGTCTCTTGCATGAATTTTTTTTATCATTGGAATCAAATATTCTATCCATAAGAACACTGAAAAACTTTATCCGCCATCAAAAATTTAAATGGTTAACGAGAAAATGCCCTTTTAAATTTGGCTCCGCATATCGGTTGTTTAAACGGACGAAGCTTCGCGGTTTCCGTGACGTATGGGGATATATCGACTCTCTCCCTTTTCTCGTACACTTTTCTGTCTAGCAAGCCAATAGACAGCGTCGAGCTGTATCGATCGGGGCATCGTGGAATAACGAGTGACGTAGGAGGCGATCGATTCTGTCCGGCCGGCCAGCCGTGGACACGATAATTGTCGAACGGAGTGAGCTAGCAACTTGAAACTTTCAGGGTAGATCGCGCATTGGAATGCCGCGGTTAAGTTCGTTAGTGGGCCAAATCGGTCGAATAGTTTCGGAGTTATAGCCACTTGAAATTTTTCGATGAAGTACTGGATTTTAATTCGATCTGATCTGTATTATTGGAAATATTGGGAAAATAAAATTTTGAATGGGTATATCTGCGGAATAATTGGGTGGATTTTACCCATTTACGAATTCAGCCTTCGTAATTAAGGTCCAAACCTTCTCTACAAATATCGAGTTTCTAAGTTGTTTCTTTCGGAAGTTATTGTGTTTACGCAGTCGGTCGTTAGGTTTGGGGCTTAATTACGAAGGTCGAATTCGTGAATGGGTAAAATTCGCCCAATGATTCCGTAGATATACTCATTCAAAATTTCATTTTTTCAATATTTCCAAAAATACAGATTAGACCGAATTGAAATCCAGTAATTTATCGAAAAAAATCTAGAAAAGCAAATTCTTTGCCGAAACGGTCATCTACATTTAACATGCGCGCAGAAGCTACTGCCTTCACGGCAGTGCTTTTCTAGATTTTTCTTATATGTTCATTATCTCTACCGGAACATAATGGAATATACATCAATACTCCGATATTTGGGAGAATTTCGACAAATACATGTTCTTGCTAAATTTTTCCTCAACTAATTCTTGCTTCTAACATTGTAGTCATATTTCTCGTTAACTGTGCATAAAGTGGTTTCCTCAAAAAAATATTATTTATTTTGTAACTTAATTTTGTTTGTTCAAATTTTTTCAACTCATTTACACTTAGAACTAATGTACCAGAATACAGTTGAGCTGTTGGTGTAAAGAATTTCAATCTGTGAATAAACTTAATATCTTTGTTCTGTACTCTTTGAATTTTTTCTATTAAATATTTCGGAGTATTTCCCCAACTGGAAATTAAATATCTTAGTTGAGGTTCTATAAAGCTATTATACAGTAATGTTTTCGAAAGATAGTCTAATAAATAAGAACATATTTTCACAGCTCCTATCATTGGAGATATCTTTTTTGACAGATTATCTATATAATATCTTTAACTCAACTTACTATCTAGAGTCAAACCAAAGTATCTATATTCTATCACAGATTTGGTATTATTGATGGTAATATTTATATAACAAATTATTTTGTTTTTTTTTATTGAAGAGCCATCTGAAGTACAGTTCTAGATCACAGTTAAGATAAAATTCAAGAAGTTTCAAATGATGAGAGGAAAGCACCAGCACAGTATCGTCCGAAAACAAAGTATTCAGATTTAAGTTTCGCAAATTTCAAACTGTGAACATACATTCTAGTGGACCCCACACTGAGCCCTGCGCCATACCCCCTTTTATAATTTGTTCATCACTATCATGTCCATCCACTGATGTGTAGTGTTTTCTATTCGTTGAATAGGACTTTGAAAGCTATTGGGACACACCTCGAAACCCCATTTTTAGATATAACCATTAAAAATTTTATTTTTCCAATATTTCCAAAAATACAGATTAGATCGAATGGAAATCCAGTAATTTATCCAAAAAAAATCTAGAAAAGCACTGCCGTGAAGGCAGCAGCTTTCGTGCGCAAGTTCAAATTCGTTGCCGAAGCGGTCATCTACATTGAACATGCGCGCAAAAGCTGCTGCCTTCAGGGCAGTGCTTTTCTAGATTTTATAGAACTATTATGAAGGAATATTATTCCATAAACAGATAATTTTTCTCTAAGTGCTGCTTGTGTAATGTCATCAATAGTAAATTCTTCATCAATTAAAAATAATTTCAAACTTCCCTCAGTACCCAGGAAATGTACTACCTTTTATTTTATTTAGAAGACTACGGAGATTCTGTTAGGATTCATATAAAAACTTGTCACTGAAAGAGCTGATTCATTAAGTTTACAATTCGTCATTCGAATGCGGTTGGTCCAGAAAGGACGGACCGATCTATGAACCAACATCAATCGAAATTGCCTCAAAACAAGATGTGCACATACTACAACAGTGTCATTTAAAGAGCATTATTTCCAGACTGTAAAATAAATCCGATTCCACCAGAATGTCACGCCATTTGAAATTATGTTCGTTCCATATAAGTTGTATAGAGTATAAGATGAGAAGGAAATTGAATATGAAAGGAATATGTAATACAGGCAATTCTACACGATTTTTATTTAAAACAGAGATATTATATATTTTTCAATGATGGGAAGCTCTTATTTTTATTTTTCCATTTGGATTGGTACTGCCCTTTATTAAACTAACCTAGAACTTAATCAGACGATGAAATTCAACTGTACCAAATTTAATTTGCTCTGGTAATATCCAGATTAAACTAAACTAACCTAACTGCTGACAGAATTCATTACATTACTTGATTATTATTTAATGTACTTTATTTTCACGCCAGAATTAACCATCTCAGATGAATCAAGATACTATCACTCAAAGCTAATATTAGGCTTCCTCACAATCTGGCAACAATGATCCCTAAATGACAATGTTGGTTCATGCGCACATCTTGCTTTGATTTCCACTCGTGGAAACCCAAAGATTACCCAACTATGTTTTATTCCGCCAGAAATGTAGATGAAGCGGCTGATTTACTTTCATATCCAGCATCAATTTGCATTTTTATCTAAATGCAAAAAATAATTTTTTCAAAGAAGAATATGGCTAAAAAATTGTTTAAACTTAAGGATCCTTCAATTAATACAATCATACCAATGATTCATTTGTCCTCTTGTCATCAGATTTCCCACAAGTCCTGAAAAACACTAATTTACCCTCTGGGGTTGTAACGTACAAAGAATCATCTAATGCACATTTTATAGTCTGTTCCACACCAGCCTTCATACAAATCATTGTCATACATGCACCTTTATCTCTCTTAGTTATTTCTCTAAAAAAAACAGTAATAACATTTTAGAGAAGTCTCTAGACTGGGTTTTCTTATCACTCACTTGTGTTTTTTAAAAATAGGTAGCAGGTCAATATTTGTTATAGCTCCTGGTTCAACAAGAACAAAGTCTCCTCTAATTTTACCTCTAGAATCCAATTCTCGTAGACAATCACCAAGAGTATGATTACTCTCAGATGTGATGAGATTTATTGCCAGAGAAGTCCATATTATTTCCTCTTCCTGAGCTTTCCTGCAATAACGAGGAAGACTGGTCTAACAACCACTATAAAGATTGATGTCAGCAGAAGTCCCAAAGTTGATTAACCATTCAGGTGAACATTCCAATAAGTTGAGTTTAAGTTATCAACCAAATCATCTCATATTCTTGAAAATTAGTGTTATAGAAATTCTACTGCTAAAATCAGTGGTTACGCAATCTGCTTTATCATAAGAGGAGGTAAAAGCAAGATATATAGCAGCTGAATATTATTAGAAAATGACAAAACATAGTATCAACAAATAAGTTTTCATTCTGAGAGTACATTGAAATATTCTTTCACAGTGATTATTGTTTTAATGGGAAGTCGTAACAGGCTCATCATATACATATATCAAATATTACCTGATAAATTCCTTAATAGCAGGAACACCAGATTTACAAAACAGAAATACTTCATCCACTCCACCTGCCTGTAAAGCTTCTAATGTGTAACATAAAATTGGCCTGTTCACAAGTGGTATAAGGGTCTGAAATGAGAAAACAAATTAGTTATTTCAAACTGAGAACGATTCAGAGATTCTCACAGAGGGTATATCCTGTGTTATAGGATAAAATTCATCGTCAAAAGTATCTGTAAATACAACAGCTTGCAGCCTAGATTCATTTTTTCTGTTCATTTTTGCTATAAAAATTTAAATCTCTCGATTTGAAAATATTTTCTGATTTTGAACCACAAACATATGCAAGTACATAACCTTCAAGAAGCAGATGACAGAAGTGACAGAACACGAAGAAGGATTAAAAACAAGAAAGAACATAGAAAAGAATAAATTTTCGTTCTCATAGACATAGAACAACATTGTATTATATGTCCAATGGACTGCCTCGGTAGACTAGACGGTGGAAACATGTTCTAGGATGCTGAAGGTACCGGGTTCGAATCCCGGCGAGGTCATGGATGTTGTAAAGTGTATAGGTGGTGGTGATTTAGTAAGAATCTAAAAACAAACACTTGAGAATGTGTAGATGGACATAGTATCCCGGCACATATAAAGGAAAAAAAAAAAAATATGTCCAATGGACATGTTCTAGGATGCTGAAGGTACCGGGTTCGAATCCCGGCGAGGTCATGGATGTTGTAAACTGTATAGGTGGTGGTGATTTAGTAAGAATCTAAAACAAATACTTGAGAATGTGTAGATGGACATAGTATCCCGGCACATATAAAGGAAAAAAAAAAAAAAATATGTCCAATGATCAATGATAGCTATATTTTATATTATATATAGTATATATTATTATCATTCCTTAAACAATGTTATTATCATTGTATAAAGACAACAATGTTATTATTATTATCAGCACTACTACTGTTATCAGTATATGTCTAAGTATTTCCGCTAAAAAATAAACCGCAATAATGAAATCTTTTGCTGGATCAAATCCATAAAAAGCTAAAGTGTAAAAACACGAGTTCATTTCATAGGAACTGCTGTTAAATTTTTAGCCAGTTCTCATAATATAAAATTCAAGGCACAAATAACTCTATCAGTTCTGAAGAAAATAAGCGATATCGGACTGCCCCGGTCCGATATCGGCAGCATATCGTCTCGACAGACCGTGTTTTTCTACGAAGACATTAAGCGATATCGGACTCCCTCTGCCTGATGTCTACTACTTGTCGTTGCGACAGATCGCTTTCTTTGTGCCTTGAATTTAATGAGGGTGAGAACTGACTGACAATTCAAATACAGTTCTCAAATTAAACACTTAGTGAAATAGTCCATATAATGTTATTATACAATGATAACATATACAATGGTTTAGCTATCTATATGTTCATGCCTTTTCAAGAACATGTTTTCTGATTTAACTTGAATTTGCCGCTCTTTTATATTTATATCCGGTTTCTCCATGCTCCAATCATAAAACTGTTTCCGGCAGTTTCGAGTGAGTCGGTCGGTCGTCTTCTCGATGGAGAGTTCTTTTGTACTGTCAACAGAGCTTTGAGTTTTGCTAAACTCATTGAAACTTAATTCAACGTGCAACTCATTTTGATTAATTGATAGACCAGTATTATTAAGTAAGACTAGACAATAAATTTCCTAAAAATGCCTTCAGCGGCAAACGTCAAAACTGACAAGCATTCTAGCCCCGAAGGTAATGGTGCTGTAGAAAATTCGGGTTCCTTAACGCCTTTGAGGCAAGCTATAACCATAATAGAACACAAAATTAGGAATTTGGAGAAACGGAAGGTAAGCTTCCCTTTAGGTTTTGTCTTTACATATCAATCCTAGCCGGTTTATCGCATTTAATAAGGTAAAAAACCTGACAATGTCGAAAACATGCCGACAGATCATTTAGAGAAAACTAACAGAGTAATAACCATTGATGAGTAAAAGTGCAGAACCATGGATAATAATCTTTACGTTGAGTTTTTATTCATGGGAATAATTCGTGCAATATACTATTCACTTTTGAAAATTAAAAGAACTTTTTTTTTCACAAAAAAATTATCCTCAATATTCTTTGTAATCTCTCAAGCTACCTTTTGTGCGAGGGAGATTTGGGTATTTGGGTAATCGGAGATTCTTCCCTATTGGCTGAAGACGATCAGAGGATCATCGTCAGCAAATAGGGTGAATCTCCGATTAGCCAAATACCCGAATCTCCCTCGCACAAAAGGCCCCTTAAAAGTATTTCTCTTGTGAGTTAGTTATATATTCTATTTAGAAATTTTCAACGAGAATTTGAAGAACCTACTTTGAGGTTTGTCTTTGTTCAATAGTGTTATGGGCATTTCAATATTGAACCTGTGTCCTGCACTAACCAGGAATTTGACACAAGAATTTTTGCAGGCTACAGTTTCATTCATATATACATATCTAAAGGGCCTTTCAAATTTAATATAATTAAATTATTTTAGTCAAAATTGGAGTCGTACCGAGACTTGCAAAAGTCAGGAAAGGAATTGAATTCTGATCAAAAGACTGCTGTTGCAAAATATGATGAAGTAGTTCAGACTTTGGAATTTGCTAGAGATCTTTGCAAACAATTCCTTGGTATCGTGAGTAATTCAGAAAAAGAGGCCAAGAAACAGGCAAAAAAAGAAGCTCAACAGAAGAGTCAAGCTGAACTTGCTAGGTTACGAGAGATTCTTTTGGTACAGGATGCTTTGAATCAAATGGGAAATGAAACTGTTCGAGGAGACTTTCTTCAAGGAAAAAATGGAGCAGCCCAATTAAGCGAAGGGGATCTTAAGTATGTGTATTTTGATATTCATCTAGAAAAAATATTACTAAATATAAAGGTTTTGGGTCCCTGCTGATATTGATTCGAAATTTGTTTTTACTTACTAAATTTAGTCCCCTGAACATGAATCTGCAGTCAATCTTTGGCGGTCTACCTTATTTTTGAAGATATGGGACACCAAAATTCCAAGAATATCCCTTTTCAGATCACTTTTTCCACTATAAAAACCATCGCAAACCACTGTTTGTTAGTCTATACATATATCATCTGAGAACCTTTGCCTAACTATTCACTACAATTTTTTCCGAGAGATTCATTATTTATTGAATATAAACGAAATTAGGAAACTGCCATTTAACCTCAGATTCTACTTACATTCGCTGATTCACAAACTGAAGTTTGGCAATGGCGCCAAGTCGATATCTATCATTCCATTGTCATTCGTCGTAGTCAGATTTTTTGAGGAAAAATATTATCTCTAGCCACTTGTGACACCTTGTACATCATAGGATTAAAAGATGGAGAAAAAATGGGTTTATATAATAGTCGAGCACTGTTGGACGGGTTCCAGTATCTGGATGGTTCAGCCCCTAATGTGAATTAGGAGCTTTTGCTTTCCTCCAGTGTTTCCTATATACATTTCCCCTGATTTCATCAGTGATATTGCACTGGATTTCCTAATCTATCACAGCCTATTGGAACTTCATACGCACTGGAAAGAGATTATCATAACTTTAATAGCATTTTTATCATTAAAATATTATATATTTTTTCTTCAATCTATAGATTTGCTCGTTGTGTCTCAACCATTTACGATATTTTACACCAGTGTAGATTGTGTGGAATTGATAATGTTTGGTTTTTTTTTTGTTGTAAACTGCCACTATCTTCATTCCTGAAATGTTGTGATGAAGTGTAGCTAAAGATTATGAAACTCTAACTTCGAACTCTGTGAGCTTATACATTCAGGTCGATTCTGTTTGCGTATTGCTATGAACCTTGCTATCCTAGTCATATTGCTATCTTTCTAATTTATAGCAATATGGCCATGATGTTACGTATTCTGTTCCGAGTGTTATAGCAATGTTTGTTATGAATTTTGTCATAACAATATTGCTATCATGGACTTCCATAATTGGTGATTTTAGAACTGACAACACTGTATTTTGTGACTTTAGAACTACAAGGAAGAAAAAAATAACCCTAATTCGTGAGTTTTCTTTATGGTTTCGCATACATAACCTCTATCTACGGCTTTCTTTATTCATGTAAACATCGACATAAAAAATGTTAGAAAACGAAACGAGTCAAATTGACCAAAAACCAATTTCCTGGATACCAATAAAATATTGGTTATCAGAAATCGAATGCAGCAATTTTATTCAGGCGTTAATAATTCGAAATTCGATAAACTTTTTGGTTGGCACCTCAAAGGGATTGCTGTTGAGATGATTAGAATAATTATCTCAGCTGTTGCCTATGCCTGTATCTTAGTCTAAGAATTTTCCTTGAAATTAAATAATATTCTAGAGAACCTTGAACACATTTCCATTGGCATATACTTTTTTTTCATGTAAACATCGACTTATTCGAAAATGTTACGAAACAGAAAAACCAATTAAAGTCAAATTGACCTATTTCCTGGATACCGATAGAATTTTGGTTTCCAGAAATCAAATGCAGCAATGTTATGCAGGCGATAATAATTCGAAATTCGATTAACTTTTCTGCTGGCAATTCGAAGGGATGGCTGTTGTTGAGATCATTAGGATAATCAAGTCAGCTGTTGCTTACTATGTCGGTATTCTAGTCTAAGAATCCTTCAAATTAAATATTCTAGAGAACCTTGAACAAATTTCTATTAGAACATTCTTCCCCTATCTTCAATATTTTCGAATTCTTGGAAGAAATAATACTGAAACAAATGGATCTCTGTAAGATTCCCCTTCTAACCTTTCTTGTTATGAAGCGAAGCAAGTACTATTTTGAGGTTGCTAAGATAGCAATATTGATAGCAAGATTCTTGTTAAAGTGACAGATCATATTGCTCAAAATCGTTGATCAGACTACCAATAATTCCAATCTTGTTATTATAGCGATATCTTTTTCCTAGCAATATTGCTACTTGCAAACAGAATCGACCTGATTATCTGGGGTTATGTGTGTATTATGTGAATATAAAGGTCTCCGCCTATGAGGATGAGTGATTTCTAGCAACATCTTCGATTCGCAAAAAATCAGTGCAGTGTATAGTTAATAACATTTTCATGCAGAAAAAAATGAACAAACCTTTGGTGTATACTCCATTTACTTTTATAAACTATCCCGGTTGGCCATGACATTCTGACACATTTCACCAGGTATATTTTGAAATTGTTAGGTTATAGTCATTTTCCTGTCTCTCAATAGAGGTCTTAGTAATTACGTACTTTTCAAAATGTGAATTTACTTTGGGAAAATAGTGAATTTGAGAAAATATTATTTGAATTCAATAATTCCAAAAACCTGACGAATGTTGAAGAAACGTTTTTCCCTGTTAATACTGGAAATATTTCAAGTATATAAACATGGTTGGAAGATTCATTTATGCTATTCTCTTGTACAGGAATCAAGAAGCGAGTGTTGAAATTTTACTGAAAAATAATGGATAGAGTAGTCTGTTTCTTTGTGATAGTTCATTCGAAAAAAAATAGAAGTACTCGAATAACCCTGCAGTAAAACTTCTAAACGAATAGACAAACCTATGGAATTCCCTTCCTCTGGAATTCTAAAGAAATATTGCTAGGGAAGACATTTAAATACCTTGTTGCACTACTTGAAATAATCCAGTATGAAAATGTAGTAGTACTACAAAACCTGTGTCACCTTGAATGAACTAACTCAATTTACAAAGTTCTTGGGAATCTATGTGAACAATACAATTAGTTGGGATGAACATATTTCTAAACTGGGATGCAGCTTAGCTTCAGACTGTCAGACTATCTATCATGCAGTATTTGAGTCATAAGCAAGATACGGACACATGTTTTATGGACGTACTTTGAAGTCAATCCAAATATTCAATCTCTTTGAATAATTCTCAAACTAGTATACAGAGAAACATGTAGAAAAATCTACGAAGAATGGAGTTCTCACCGTTACAGCGGCAATGCACATACAAGAATGTCCGATTTTTGTCTTGAAAATCAGGAATATTTGAACTGAACTCATCCAACATTTCTAATACAAGAAAAACAAATCTGAAATATACCACTCACAGAAAAACATCTACAGAGAAAGGGCCCAAATACGTATGCATCAAGAATTTCAATATAATGCCAGACATTAAAAGTATGACTAGTTTCCAAGCGTGATGATTATAACCCCTTTCCAGCAAACGTCTGGAGTGCATCCGATGCGCCTCGGGAGTGCGTCACACCTACATTTGACCGTTCCAGTAAGCGGAGCGTCAGACACTCGCTCTACCTTCCCCTTTCCCCTGATGCACCACCCGAATTTGCGGGGCTTCACGCACTGACAGCTGTGAAATGCCGCCAATATTTGAATATTTGCCTCCTAAGCCGGTTTGCGTATGTTTTTGTTTGGAACACGATACAAATACCGTCTTTTATATTTGTGCAAGGTTTAGATCTTTGGTCTAGATTGTAATATTTCATTTCGTATTTCTCATCACAGAATATAAGTCGTGGAATATTTTGCCGTCATCACTTCAACAGAGATTTCGTTCAAAATTTTTTGTTTGATTGAATAATGGCCGGATAAGAATTATATATATATCAAGTAGAATATGAGGATGAAATTCACGAACTACATTTAGATGAGGAAACGTATAGGAGAGTAGTCCATGGTTTGTATTAAATAATTAAATAAAAGTGGGGTTAGTTCAATTTGACAGTTCATAGTTTCGATACAGTACTGTGGTTTTGGCATGTTCCCGTATAGCGAGGGCATGAAGCCCCGGTGCATCAAGCCCCAGGGGCTTCACGCACTTTGCTGGAAAGCCCCTTATGTTGAAATTGGAAGTAGAAATTGGCATTTGGCAACATCTCTTGAGAAATATTTCGAGTGCCAACCTCTGTCAGTTTTAAGTAAAAAACCTTGATAGACCTGAATCATGGCCAACGGGAATAGTTTATAAAAGTGAATGATGTAGGTCATGAAATCAATTGTCATGTACATTTGGTTGTTTCAATCAGTCATTCCATCATACTTTGATTCAATATTTCACATTTCCCTTGATCACTTCAATGGGATTGCACTGAATTGTAACAAGTTTTTCGAAACTAAAATAGCATTTTACTCAATAAATTATGTATTATTTCTTGTTGTATCACAGATTGTTAGATGATTTATACCCCGCTGTTACACCAAAACATGAGAGTGGAAACCCTACAGCATTTACCAATGAGGTTCAAGCAGCTGCCGAACATTTATTAGCTGTTGTTGATGGCAAACCTAAAGAAGTTTTTGGTGGAACCTACAGTCAAGTGAAGGAAATTCTTGGAAAAATACATGAAAGTGGTTACTTTGATCAGGCTCCGGTAAGAATAAAATTTTTCTCTTAGAATTATGATCACAAGGTCTGATAGCTGAATTAATCAAAGAAGTTTGCATTCAAGAGATTTTCACAAATGAAAATCTAATACATAAATGAGTCAATTCATTCTCATATCTATAGAGGTATCTTAATAAATAAATAAAATATTAATCAAAGTACTTTTCATGAATACACAAACTATCAAAGTCTAAACATTTATCTGACTGGTTTCAATATTTGGCAATACTGAAATAGTGATGATTAAGAAAAAAATCTATAACTATTTTGGTAGCTTTTACCACAGCCTACTTAAATGCAAGCCATGCAGAGAGAAGGGCAATGCCGGATATCCCTGTTCTGGGATTCCTATGTATAATAGCACATGCTGCATCAAACTGTTTGAAAATTCTCAAGAAATTAACTGAGTCACATTGTATACTAATGATAGTTCTGTTTAAATTCCAACCTTCTAGTGCGCAAACAAGAATTCATTAACAGAAATTGCAGTTTATATTCCTTGTCAAATTCCGGTCGAAAATTTAATTTATGTTCTGAATGGTTCCAAAGAATCACTAGCTCAGTAGTTAGACTGTTGGACTCATGATTGAAAGGTCTCGGATTCGATCCCAGACTAAGAAAGAAATTTTCTAGATCAATACTGACTACCATTCACAGTTGGATCCAAAACTAACAGTGGTAAGCCTAGGGTGGCGTGAGGACACACTAACAAAGCCTACACAGAACACACCTGATATCCTAACTTGCACAAGCTTTAAGCTTCTGAGGGGTTTCCTTGAAACCTAGGATAATCGATAAATATAGAAGGATCGTATTCAGTGGGTAGTTTGTTAGCACAATAATGACTCAAATTGAAAAATATGAGTGAAATCTCTTGAAATAGATAGAGTATAAGCGGGATTGAAGATATATGAATATAGAAAAAACCTATGCCTCTACACATGTTTGATACTCCATACTTTACAATTTCTTGAGTCTGCGTGGCCATAATCCAATGTCAAAAATAATAATTATTTGTTTTATTATTTCTATGAATCATAAGCATATTCCTAATTTTGGATTTATTAATTCACAATTCTTAGCAGTTTCCCAACTTGTCTAAGCCGTCGAATTTTCCAACAAATATATTTTATATACAGGGTGAGTCATTAAGTTGTACATACATTAATTTCAACTATAGATTCCTCTCATCCAAAAGAATACTTTTTTCATTTATCATTTTTCCATATTCGGCTCCGGCTCAAACTGTAGAAAAAAAATCGGCTTTCTTTTGTAGCTTTGAGATGGTTACTCAAAATGAGATGCATTTTGGTGTGAAGTTTTCCATAACTATGACATATATTTTTCAGTAATCACATTCATCCTACTTTGAACAGTTTCCTAGTTATAGACTCGCCGATTCATAAAGCTATAAGAAACTAACATGAAGAATGCAGATAAAGATCTTCAATCATTCTAGAATACTTAATTATTCTTTATAATTTCTCCTTAAACGCAACGTTTTAGGGATATCCAGGGTTGAATGTTATAAAATCTGATAAAAATTCGAGAAAGTGTGAAAGATCAACTGACTATTCAAGAATGAAACAGGTTCATGTGATTTACTTTCAAACAATCATTCATTTTCAGACCTCTGAACTCAACACATAATACAGAATATATGTTCAGGTACAAATAATAATAAAAAATTAAGGTTATCAAATTCGATATTGTATTGAACAAAATACGTTTTTGGATTATTTTGTACCCCTATTGAACAAATTGATAGAATTGTATTGTATTTTTTATATTTTTTCCGAATATCCTAGGCTTCAATGAAACCCCTCAGAAGCTTAAAGCTTGTGCGAGTTAGGATACCGGGTGTGTTCTGTGTAGGCTTTGTTACTAATTCCTTGCGCCACGTTAGGCAGCACTGTTAATTGTTTACCCAACAGCGAATGGTTGGACGGTCCCCTAAAAACCGAAAAAGTGATTTCCCGGCCAAGGGCTTGAACCCCAGACCTTACGATCATGGGGCTTGCGCTCTAACCACTGAGCTACCGCCGCATTGGATAGTTTGAATTGAAATTATATTAATTCCATTATAATTTTCATTGATTTTAACATACATCAAATTATTTCCGAAACTGTTCCACACATATTTTAAGAAATTGAATACATAAAATATATAAACATACTTGAAATTATACTTGATCATAAAAGATTTGTCATCCAGTATTTCAATATTATTTAAATCTACCAATTCAAAAATTGCAAACTCCAAAATCTAGATAGAAATAACAATTTTCAAATTCCTACATAGAGTTAATCTGTAAATAAAATGACCAAACTGAACTGTGTAATATCCAAGTTTTCCAAATATTTAACTTGAACTGAACTGCAAAAATATCCAAAAATGTATTCTTTTCACTGCTATATCGACTTTATAACCTTCATATACCCTGTATCATGTGTTGAGTCTTCAGTGTTCAGATGTCTGAAGTTTAACGAAAGATCGAAACTGCAGTAACGAAATATACATTACCCAATAAGAAATATCAAAGAATTTGTTCGTAGTGAATCACATGAACTTGTTCCTGAATAATCAGTTGAATGATTTTTCAAACCTCAAATCGCAGTTTTATGAAGGATGGATTACTTTACTAACTACTAATCAGCAGTTCTGAAGGAATGAATATTTATGAAAAGTACCAATATTCATGGATACACGCACATCCAACTATTCACTGGATATTTATCTATTCAACTATTCAGTAAATATTCTACTATTCATGAATAAAAACTACTCAGTGAATAGTCAACTATTCACTGCATAGTCAACTATTCATGAATAAAAAGTATTCAATGAGTATTCATGAATAGAAACTATTCATTGAGTATTCATGACTAAAAACTATTCATTGATCATTCAACTATTCAGTGAATATTCATGAATACATTAATAATGCAAAAACCAAAATATTCTAATAATTATTCAATGAATATTCGAATATTCAAATCATTCATTCATGATTCCCAGCCCTAATCTGAATAACACCGAAAAAATTCAAGGTGTGATTCTGTGGTAAAATTAAGGTAGGTATTCGGTATGAAATTTTTTGAAAAACCTACACCTGCAAAAGTTACACACCTCTGAAGATTAGCGAAAAAATTGTTTCTCTTTCATATTTTCTCTGTATATTAGGAGTAAGACACGAAACCTCTTAAATATGATTTGTCAATAAAACTACACATTTTGGAATTTTTTCAACCCTGAAGTATTCTTAGATTGGGTTGAAATAGTCAACCCCTAAGATATTTTTCCTTACAACTTTATTTTGGACACACATTTTCCTTTTTAAACCACATGCGTGAAAAGCCCAATTCAGTTGCTAACTTTTTTATCTCAGCAAGTTTTTTCGAAAACTTAAGCATTTACGATAAAAAAAATATCGATGATCTGCGAAACCGCATTGTAGGAGGATGTGAAATGATAAGAAATTCATTTTTTAGTTTTTTTTTATGGGTTTTCACTCCCAATATCTGAAACAGAACTATCACAAATTAAATAAAAATTGTTCTTTTTTTTCATGAAAAACGCCCTTGCGGATTGCAGTATCAAACTATTTATCAAGGGCAGTTCCTAGCAAAAACATATTGCCTAATGAACAATACAAACGATAAAGAAAGCGAACTGTGACGTTTTAGAGTACAAATCTGACTCTTTCATCAGACAAAGCTGAAAATTTCGAGAATTATTTTCTTTCGATCTGAGACTTGTCAAATTGACAGTTTTGAAAAAACACAGCAACACAGATTCATTTGGTTTGAAAGTTTTTTAATTCTACCTCTTTTTAAAGTAAATTCAGCCAAATAGGGTCTATTTCTACCAACAATGAGCAAAATTACTCTCCATTTAACAAAATGCAAGAGGACTCTTTGATTTTTTTTTGAATGATCTGATTCCAACATCATTATTTTTTTATTGGTTTGGTTTTAGTTAGTATGGATCTCAAATGTTTGATTTGAAATCCGTTCTTAGCACCAATTCTTCTGATCTTTTCTGAAAGTCCATGTACATAAGGAATCAAATTCAATAAATTGGGCTCTTCATGATGGTTATGCTGTTGATTTGGTTGATAATTTGAAGATTTTTTGTCTAAATTTGAAAAGGTTCTATTTATAAATTCTCTTGGATATCCATTTACTTCAAGAAACTATTTGATGCAATTCAATTCACGTTGACGAATCTCATGGGTTGATGAGATTACATTAGCTCTGTCATAAAGGGATTTAATGATACCTCTTTTCACACTGAGTTGATGATTGGAATAAAAATTTAGATATCTATTTGTATGTGTATCTTTTCTGAAGACACTTGTATCGAAATGATCCTGATATTTTTCAACTGAAACATCCAAAAATGAAAGTTCAATATTCTTTTCTAATTCCATTGTGAATTCAATCGTGGGTTCTTGACAATTTATGTATTCGAAAAATTGATCTAACTCTTTCCTTCCATGTTGCCAGATTATAAAAACGTCATCAACATATCGCCACCATGCCTTCGCTTTTAGTGAATATGTACCTACAAATTTTTTGTCGAAGTTTTCCATGAAAAAAAACTTTCTTCTAATAATCAACCAAATCAACAGCGCAACCATCATGAAGAACCCAATTTATTGAATGTGATTCCTTCTGTATATGAACTTTCAGAAAAGATCAGAAGAATTGGTGCTAAATTCAATATAATTCAAATCAAAAAATGAGTTGAGATCCATACTAACTAAAACCAAACCAATTAACGAGAAACAAAAATCAAAAAATTGTGTTAATAGTATTCCCTGTATATGTAGAAAGACATATACAGGGGAAACCTCAAGACCATTAGTTATCAGAAAACGAGAGCACAAAAACAACCTAAGGAATAGAGACCTATAAAAATCCCAAATAGCGAACCATGTATGTTCGACCATTGGGAATCACATGATAGATTGGGACAATACAAAAATACTGATGTTGGAATCAGATAATTTAATTGCATTTTGCTCATTGTTCGGTTGAAATAGACCCTACTTGGCTGAATTTACTTAAAAAAGAGGTAGAATTAAGAAACTTTGAAACCAAATGAATCTGTGTTGCTGTGTTTTCTCAAAACTGTCAATTTGACAAAAATCTCAAATCAAAAGAAAATAATTCTTGAAATTTACTGCTTTGTCTGATGAAAGAGTCAGATTTGTCCTCTGAAACGTCACAGTTCGCATTCTTTATCGTTTGTATTTTTCATTAGGCAACCTTTTTTTGCCAGTAACTGCCGTAGACGAATAGTTTGATACCGCAATTCGCAAGGGCGTTTTTCATGAAAAAAAAAACAATTTTTATTTAATTTGTGATAGTTCTGTTTCAGATATTGGGAGTGAAAACTCATAAAAAACCTAATAAATGATGCGAAATATTCCCAAAATTAGCTTTAATCGATATTCCATAAAAAATTCAGCAGGCATTTCATCGCATACGCATTTCGACGAGGAGAATAGTAAATGCTTGTTTGAAGCTGATGGCAGTCACGTTCAACATTTATTATAATTGTATTATCTATATTCAACCGGTTGTTGTTCATTGTCCGCTATTGTTTTAGTGGTAAAAGTAGCCTAGTAGAATCATAATTTGGTTGGCTGTTGTTCGATAAAATGCTATTTAACATGAATTATGTTTTTCTCGTAAATGCTTGAGTTTTCGAAAAAACTTGTGGGGATAAAAAAGTTATGGACTGAATTGGGCTTATAAGCCATGTTTTTATAAAAGAAAAATGTTATCCACAAAAAAGTTGTAAGAGAAAATATCTTAGGGTTTGACTATTTCAACTCCTTAGGGTTGAAAAATTCCAAAATGTGTAGTTTTATTGACAAATAATATTTAACAAGTTATGTGTCTTCAGCCTAATATATAGGGAAAATGAAAAAGAGAAACAATCTTCGAAGGGGTGTAACTTTTCTGGGGGGAAGTTTTTCAAAAAATTTCATTCCAAATTCCTACCTTAATTTTCACCCCTTAAATTTTTCCGATGTCATTCAGATACACCCTGTAGAAGGAAAATCGAAAAATTAATTACCTGAAACATTAGAAACAATGGGCATGAATAAGATATATTATTTTATTTCATAAAATTTAAATGTTTTACCTACATTAAATATTAACATAATATTAAATATTAACATTGGGAAAATTGGAAAGTTATCCAATTAGAATTACTACAGTAATATAGATAGAGGTAAACAAATGTGAGAATTTAGGTGAAAACTTCTGATGTATGCAATTTTCCTAGCAGAATGATGTTGAATTCAAAAGAGAGTACTTGATTAAGGCTTTCAATACAATCTTCGAATAATACAGATTTTTCTGTAATTCCTCCACATAATATCTTTTGAGATTGATATTTGAAAGTACTACATCTTGAATGACATCTAATCATTATATCAACTGGCATATAACGATTGAAGTGAAAAACTTGAGAATCCGTCAATACAATAAAGAAATTGTTTTCGATACACAAAATTTCAAAATATGCTTCTGCATAAGTGTAGAGAAATAGGAATTTGTTTGAAAACATATTCATAATACAGGGCATATTTTTTGAAGACCAAATTTCTTCTTCCCTTTTGAATTGAGACTGTCAAAATATCTTGAAACCATATCTGCAACAGAAAAGGAGGTAAAAAATTAGCAGGGAATTGAAAATAATATTACCTACAATTAGTACCTGACTAGGAGGGCCTTTCGACCAGATCCTGTAGTTTCGCAATCGAAATTTTGCATGTCACATTGTGTGAACACTTAAATGTAATATTTATGCCAAATTCCTGCTGAATATCTTGAGTTACACCATGAGACAGGAACTTGAAAAAATTAAACTTTAACACACTGTATTTTGAAAAGGAAACATTCCATGTTTACGGGACTTTTTTTCTTGAAATTATGCAAGGAATCGCTCCTCTTGATCTGTTTCCCAAATTAAAGAACAATCTGTATAATGTTCCATTTCAGTTATCTTTCTTGAAAAGGTTCATTCACTGGAAATACTCTCGCTGGTTTATGAAGACTGAGACTTCCTCTCATCTAACTCTTATTTCTGTTATGTTGTAGTTTTAAATAATAATTAAGCATTTAATTTATTTCATGACGTGTATGCTATTTCAAAGGATTATGCTGAAGCTGCTGTGATAGAAGGAGAAGAGGAAGGACTGTATGTACAGGAGGAACAGGAACTTGTTATAGAACCTGAGCAACAAAGTATTTCAGAACCAGTTCCAGAAACTCTCATGCCAGTACCGTCCCAGCAACCTCATGAATCTTTAAATATTGACCAGCCTATCCCACCAGAACAGATGTTCTACCAACAACCACCACCACCCCAGGCCCAAATTCCATTGCAGAGGCCTATAGCGGAGATGTTGAATACTGGCGCTTTCTTCTTCCTCCAGGTAAAAACCCCAATTGGTTTTTAATTAATTTTTTTTTCTTCCTATGAAATTCACATGAACATCTCTAAGATTTCCTTAGAATTCAAAAATGTATGGTACACATTTCCTCTGCTAAGACTGTGATATCCCAAAGTAATGCTCTTTCTCGAAAGAATATATATATATATATATATATATATATATATATATATAATTATATCTAAGATCGACTATACAAAAGTAATTTGATTTACTTGAGGTGATTTGAATATTTTTAGAATTCTATTTCGTAAGAATATCTGTGCAATTCGAATCTGTAGGTATTTCTCAGCTTTTAGAATATCAGGAAATGTTTTAAAATCAATAAAAACGTCAAAAAATTGGTAGGTTCAAAAATGTTGTAGAAACAAGACTGAAAGTAAATAGGTTTGTTTTTCTCCATGAATTGCACTATTTTACACAAGTGTAGATCGTGTAATGCTGATAACATTCAGTGAATTTGGTTGTTGACTCGTACTCTGTTCGTTGCTAAAATGTTGTAATTAAGTATATTCACAGATTATGTAGTTCTGATCTCATACTCCATGAGGATACACCTAAACTGGTGTATAGTGTGGAGTTATGCGTGTGTATATAAATATAAATGTCTCTTAGCTGATGAAGATTGTATTTGTTTGAGTAATTACTAACAACAATTACAGTAATATGCATATTACACATTTTCTTTCAGAAAACTTCATGTTGATGATTTGAAAATGTTTATTTCATCTACATGCAATTGTATAATTTCAATGAGCAAACAACGAAATCCTGCCCCGTCAGTATTTTACAATCATTACGAAATTTCAATCTGATCACATTAGTACTTCTAGATATACAGGGTGTTGCACCAACATACATCATGCTTACATCATGGATTGATCCATGATGTAAGTAAAACATGGTGCGCTCATCTGTGCTCGTATTTACCAATGATGACGTCACTTTTTTCATTCAAATTCAAGGCAATATATATACTATGCTTTGAATTTGAATGAAAAAATTTCAAAAAGCACTGCCGTGAAGGCAGCAACTTTTGCGCGCATATTCAATGTAGATGACCGCTTCAGCAGCGAATTTGAACATGCACGCAAAAGCTGTTGCCTTCACGGCAGTGCTTTTTGAAATTTTTAACTGATTAATTACTGGATTTCAATTCGATCAAATCTGTATTTTTGGAAATATTGGAAAAATAAAATTTTGAATGGGTATATCTGCGAAATCATTGGGCGGATTTTACCCATTCACGAATTCGACCTTCGTAATTAAGCCCCAAACCTACTCTACAAATATCGAGTTTCTAAGTCGGTTTACGGTCATCCTAACGGCTGACTGCGTAAACACAATAACTTTCGAAAGAAACAACTTAGAAAATCGATATTTGTGGAGAAGGTTTGGACCTTAATTACGAAGGCCGAATTCGTGAATGGATACAATCCACCCAATGATTCCGTAGATATACCCAATCAAAATTTTATTTTTCCAATATTTCCAAAAATAGAGATCAGATCGAATTAAAATCCAGTACTTCATCGAAAAATAACAGTTCGAAGTTTCTCACAGAATTTAATGAGGATGATATGATAAGAAAATCACAGAAATTTTTTTTTTCAAATTGTTTTAATGACACGATTATCACGAAATTTCGCAAAAAGTTGTCTTTCAGCATCTCAAAACTAGCTGTGAAGTTTTATCAGGACTGAATCAGTATTTCTCGAGTTATACCGAAAAAATCAACTATATCGAGAAGAAAACCTCGAAATTTGACATATTTTTTCACGAAATCTCCAAAACTTATGATCGTATCGAACTGGAATTTGGATAGTTGATAGTTGGTAAGGGGTTACGTTTCACTGCGACCTTAAGGTCTATTGTGCCCCCTTGTCAGAGCTGTTTTCGCAACCTACAGCTCGCCCTCCAGCTCAAGAGCTCTGATGAATTCTAATATCTGTGAGGGCTTCAAGGAGTCTAAGTTCTCATTCCTCCTATAATGCTCCTGTCCAAGGTATCTTTTGCGCAGGCTCACAATGGCGAGGCATTCTGTGATCAGGTGAACAGGGGTTTCCTCCTCCTCCCCACAAAATCTGCACTCGTCAGTTTCTGATAAGCCCATTCTCATCATGTGCTTCCTTAGGCGACAGTGTCCTGTGAGGAAACCAGTGAGGAGGCGTAACTTATTCTTACTGAGATCCAGATGATTTTTGGATCTAGCAATTTCAATGTTCCGAAGGAACTTTTTAGAGTGTTCCATTCCTGGAGAATTCCTCCACAGTGCCCCTCTTTCATTTTCTTCTTTCTCCAAAAACTCTTTCTTAGAGGTACATTTGCCTATACCACAGAAAGGAATTTGGAACACTGCTGTGAAATATAAAGCTCAAAGTTTTTCGGATATGATGAATGGTTTCCGGAAAAAAAAATTTTTTTGAAAAAAATTTCGAAAAAAATTTTTTTTTAAATTTACTGACAACATGATCCTGACAAAATTTGGCTCAAAGTTGCGCGTCGTTATACTCCACCTAAGTGCCAAGTTTGAATCCAATCGCTCAAGTAGTTTCTGAAATAAAAAATAAATAACTTCAAAACTTCAAGTGCCTATAACTCCGAAACTATTCGACCGATTTGGCCCAATAACGAACTTAACCGCGGCATTCTGATGCGCAACCTATCCTGAAAGTTTAAAGTTGCTAGCTTGCTTCTGTCGAGAGTTACCGTGTCTACGGCCGGCCGGACAGAATCGATTTTGATACCGGATTCGTCATCAGTGAGTGCAACCTAGTCGATTGAGACCATTTTCGGCTCAATCATCCAAAATTACAGACATTTGGACAAAACGATAGCACGCTGTTCCCCTAGAACATGCGCAAAAATGACTCATCATTGGTAAATACGATCACAGATGAGCACACCATTGGCGACCACAACGCTCACGCTCACGACCGCTGAATTCCCCGTTCCTCTTGCCTGCGACCGTTAGTGTCGCTAACTCAAGTGGGATGGATTGTGGAGCGTTTTGGGCGTTCATGTAAACATTACAAATCGCAAAGTTGATAAAAGTAGAAAATTTAAGGAAGTTGGGTTATTCTGAGCAATAAATTTTAATGATTGTAAGTTAATTTTATTTGTATTGAAAAAAGAGAAAAATTAAATTTTTCATATATCATTTCAGTGACGTTATTAAACAAATTTTAACAAGTTCGAATGTAATCGAATAGGATTTCAAGGCAGTTGCTGTGAGAGCTTTCTTCACTATCTACTCCAGTAACCACAGTTTCTCCTAGAGATCTAGTCATGTCTCCGATTTCTTCAGATGTTGACTGCTGTAGTAGAGCACTCCTTAAAAAACCCAGCACACGCTGAATCTGGAAGAATCGAAAGTATTTTGAGTAAAATAATTGGATAGAGTACATTTTATTTGTAATTTCATTTCTTGCCGTTTTCCGCACGCATGGCATCTTCTGGATTTACTCGAACTTCTACAAGTCTATTATTTTCAGAATCACTATTATTGTTTGGGTTACCATTTTCATAAACAATAAACATCTGACACGATTACCTAACCTTACTTATCTCAACGTCCACTTCGACCCACCTCTTCTGAAGGGTCGTGAGCGTAGCGCGAACGAAAATAATGAAGGCATGAGTGACGTTTTCGCCGCGATCACAACGACTGCAGTCGTTAAGTGGAACAGCTAGAGGAGCATTTTGATCGTCGTGAGCGCTGAGTGGAACGCAGGGCATGCTTTACTTACATCATGGATTGATCTATGCCATGGATATGTTTTCATAGAACATTGGCTGTCGTTCTAGTGACAGAAAGATTGCTTTTTCATGAATCAAATTCCTTTTTCAGGAACCAACAGAATATTTTATATCAACGAAACGGAAAACCGGCAAACGAAATAACCAAGTTGATTTGCGGCATATATCCCATATAAACTTGACACTATTGACATGAAATCAGGAATCCCAAGTCAAGTTTCAGCCAATCGGAGATCTTAACGAAAACCTATCTTTGAAAAGAATTATCTTGTTTGAGAAGCCAAGGCACCGTTGTTGGATATTAGAGAGATTTTGAGCCAACTAAAAATTCTCGTTATTTCGGCGTGGTTATGGCTATTTTAACGATAAGCACGACGATGAAAATAAGACTTCAAACCCCAACTTTGCACTTCGTTAAGTGACAGGTGACTCTTATTTTGTTTTGTATTTCCTAACCTCAGAATTTTGGTGTTTCTTGAAACATTTTATTTAAGCTTTGATTGATTAATTATTTATATGAGATTGAGGATCATTTCGGAAATTTTATGAACATGGATGTGGATTTAATCAAACCTATCATACTATACAAATAAATGTTGTAGTGTCAGGTATATCTGCTCAAATAAGCAGGATTCTATCATTGTACAAAGAATACACAATGATTTCATTTGTTAAGTAGAACCATAGCGACATATTAAGTCTGTTCCAACACACTCTGGGACTAGTTCTGAATCGGGCGGAGTTTGCGCATATCGATATTAGCGTTCCAACAAATTTCGAACTGGTTAGGAATTACAAACCAAGTGTTCCAACGTGAAAAGAATTTGTGTCAGACCAGTTCTAGAACGGTTAATTCAGTTCTTGGGTTAAGGCAAGAACTGAGAAGGAGGAATTGAATCGGTCATCTGTTTCGTGCCATTCGAATGCAGCAAGGGGCAATAAAACCACATCTGGCAGAGACGGGCTGCATTTTTCGGGTGACAAACAGCCCTTAGGCTATGACAAGGGAATTTCTAAGAATGATGCGTTTCCAACACTTTCGAACTATCTATTCAGAATTAGTCCCGAACTAGAATGAGCGAAGACGTGTGAATTGATTCAGTTCTGAACGAGTTCAAGACAGTAACAGAACTGGGTGTTGGAACAAACCTATAGTATCATTATTTGAAATACCTGGACAGGTGAATTGGTTGTTTAGTGAACATTTTTACACGCTGTCAGATACTAAGTTTCAATTTCATAGCTGAGGATTAAGGATATTCAAACCTAGTATTCGAATTTCGAACAATAATATTATGGAATACAAAAACTACAACGAATTCTCAATCTGCTTAAGGTAAAAAGGGTTTCTATTCCGAGCTGAATGTTAAATATTTCAGTAACCAATTACATCTCAGGTTTCAGAATTATATATCTTATTTCCGAAAAGTTTGGCAATGGCGCCCTTTTACCAAAACGCTAACAATACCCATAACCACAACGTTATTCATCCGTAAATTACGGAATCCGTTATCGTTAATAAAGTTAACGGAGCGGTAATACTCATCTGCGCATGCTCAGAATAACCATAACGGAAGATTTAGATGGCTTAAAAACTCTCTATTTATAAATAACGCGAACCTTATTATGTCGAATTTGATCGGAAATTCCCCTTCCCCAGTAATAGTAAATTTGGACGAAATTTGTGTGTTGGGCCGAAGTCGTCTATTGGGTTTATTCTGATCATATTAATGTTCGTTACCAAGCAAGGGTAGTTAATCGAATTTGCCCCCAATGTCCGAATGTAGAGGGAGTCGATTCCCGGCAAATTTTTTTCAAAAGAAATTTTTTTTTCGATAAATTCATATTTCTATTCAGGTCATTCTGGAGACCCATTAGTTAAAATTTGGCCTCCGTAAGGCCACCAGTTTTTTAAATAAAAATAATTTAAGTACTCCAAGTCGAATCTTTAGATGGCTATAAAATGAAAACCAATGGATATTTTTTATTTTGTTTTCACACCAGTGTTCAGAATGAAGTTAGTTTATCCTTGAAAGATTCCAACAATGTTGGGTGAATTTTTCTTCTCACTGTAGACATGTAAAAAAAAAGTTGAGTTTGAATTTTGGAAAATCTTATTAAATCGAATACATCGAAGTTATGTTATTCAACAATTGAAACTGAAAATTTTCAACTTTGCAGGTTTTTCGCCATTTTGAATTTTTTTCAGAATAAATATACACCAGAATTGAATTGACCACCAAAAATACCAAGATGTGACAAAATACCATTATTTCAAAGGTCACCATAGTTATCAGAATATTGCTCTAAGTTGACATTAAACGCCCAGTATCTCGCTTATGCTTCGAAAACGGGGTATAAATCATTAGGCAAAAATAACTTGCCCAATGTCATCTACTGGGCTATATATGTTTGTCCAGTTTATGGTGAAACACCCTGTATGTATATAACCTCTACATTTCAAATGAGTATCTCTGGAACTGTTTGACCGATTTTTTCCATTGATGAACTTAAAGCAGATATTCAGGATACAAACGGATCCTTTTTGAATATTGAAAGCACATACGGACAGTCAGCCATACAGAATTAAATTTGCCATTAGATTATTCATCAGTAAGACGGTTCGAGACCATTCTCGGCAAAAAATTTTCCCTTAATGTTTTGATTCGTAAATACATGAAAATATTTTCCTTTCAGGATTCTGAAATCGATAACGCCCCACTAGAACAGATTCCTAGTCAAACCTACTCGAATCAGAATTATGTGAATTCACCACCACCGCCTATTCCATTACCATCGCACTTTCAAACACTTGGCAACAATCTGCCACCTCAGTTACAACAGCAGCAACAACCGACAACGATTTCTAACAATGGAATTGACGACCCAAATATGAACAATACTACGGCTGAATCCATGAAGCAAATACCAAATTTGGCAGGTCCTGGAAACAGGCCCCCAAGAAATAACTACTACCAGCAGCATAATAATAACAATAGCAACTTTAATAACCGACCCAGGCAGAACCGTAACGGTATGCCTAGGCAAGGAGGAAACAATAGGAATAATTGAGATGACCAATCACGGAACGTCCTTAATGGAATACGATATAACTCAATGACAGATTGTCATTATTGAATCCTATTTTATGTTCAGTTTATAATTATTTTATTTTTTCTTGTAAATCTGTGATTCAAATTGAAATTGAACATTGCCTCAATTTCATCCTTCAATTTAGGTGATAAGACAAGGCTTATACATTTCAATATTGAAATTTTTGGAACTTATTTACAATTTTTTTTACTTGGCTAAGTTTAATCAAAAAATCATCTTTAGTAAACGAGCCTTCAACATTTTCCGTTTGTTTCATGGCTTGAATGGAATCTCTTCCGATAGTATATGTACAAATGAAATTATTCAGTCCCATAATTTATTGAAAATTCAATTCACCGGCCTTCAGTGCGGAGGATATAAATGGAAACCCACTTATTCACATGTGTGGTTTCGGGAGTTTCAATGCCAGGAATATTTTATTTGTACATTCTCTGTTGTTGGTCATCTTCTTTGTTCTTGCATTGTTATCCTCATTGCTCATCATGTATGGAATAATTTGAAAGTTATTTACTGATTTCTTGACGTTTTCATTCATTCTCTTCAAACAGGATGGACATAAGATTTGGTGATTTCACTTTCACGAATGAATTTTTAGTGAAAAAACTGACAGGTTCCTGAGCATTCTGGCGACACAATTATTATTATAAGGATAATAAACCATTTTTCAAGTGAATAAAACATTAAGTTGTAAAATAGTATTAATGTCATCAACTTTTAATTGCAGATATCATCTTGTGAATTTTTTCATTTTGATCATTGTGAGTGAATCTTATTGGGATAATAAATTTTTACCATTCGGACCACAGATTTTCAAATTTTCTTTTATTCATTAGACATTTCGTCCCACAATTTTCAGGTATTTTGTTGACAGTATATACCCAATTTTTATATTTTTCTTCAATAAAATATGGAGATCTTGGATATTGAAGGGTGTTCAATAAATCAAATAATTGTAAAATAAATTAAATACAATTCTACGGAAGTTTTATTACATGATTACCTAATTATATGCTATACTCAATGGTTTGTAATGTAACTCATTCTGAATGTAGCTTGAAAGCAACTTCACCGTTGGTAACATCAATGGACTCTTCCATTTAATTCAACCCAACAGTTTCCAATAAAAGAGTAACCTTGTTGCCTGGAGCCAGTTGTTCTGAGGACCGTAAAGGTAGAGTATAGAGACCTCTGTATGGGTCATTCCAGGTCCCTATGTCATGGCTGTCTATTATTATTTATTATGTATATACAGAGTGTAACAGCCAAATGGAATAAATTCGATAACGAGTAAATGAGGGCGTGTTGGGAAAAACGCTCGGACACGTCGATTTGTAATTTTGAATGCGCATATTTTTCAAGAAAATAATATTATATAGGGTGTTCCATGTGACCGTGGCCAATACCAACTTTCTTATTTCAAATGCAACCCCCTGTATATTATTTATTTTTTGGATTATTCAGAGAATTCTAGACACAATTCATGCACAATGTCCTATACCTATCTTTAACTATTTCGAAAATATTGAGTGTTTTCAGATTTAGTGCGAAAACCAAAGTTTTAAATAAAAATTATTTTATTTCACAAATTCGGTACATTACACTTAAAACCTAATAAGTAATACTGATTATTTCTTAATAATTAAAACAAAAAAAAAAAATGTTAAAAATGCTCGCCGCGAACGTCTTGGTAACATGCTAATCTGGTGTAGAATTGTCTTCTAACGTTACCCAACATTTCAGGCGTGACTGATATAATCGCAAGCGTGATTCGGTTTTTTAGGTCATCTAAGTTTAAGGTTTTTTTTTTAATTTCTTCTCAGTAATGGTTTTTGCTTACTTTCTTCATATCAAGCGATAAATGGGAAATAAGTTTTGAGTGTAATGTATCGAATTTGTGAAACAAAATAATTTTCATTTAAAATGTTAATTTTTGTAAAAATCTGAAAACACTTAATATTTCCGAAAAAGTTGAAGATAGGTATAGGACATTGTACATGAATTATGTCTAGAATTTTCTGAAGAATCCAAAAAATAAATAATATACAGGGGGTTACATTTGAAATAAGAAAGTTGGCATTGGCCACGGTCGCATGGAACACCTATATAATTTTATTTTCTTGAAAACTAAACGCATTTAAAATTACAAATTGACGTATCCGAGCGTTTTTCCCAACACGCCCTCATTTATTCGTTATCGAATTTATTCCATTTGGCTGTTACACTCTGTATGCGTCCCCTTGAGGTTGATACTGTTGAGCAAGTAGACAGCTGTAGTGTATTTGTCAGGTGCAAGGATATCCTTAGTATCAGCCCAAATACCCCAGCAGATGGGCCTCTGATCAGCATTCCATGAATGACGTTTTTCGCGATCAATTGTGAAGTAGATCCACAAAATGAGCTCCTATGTAAGTTAAGAAGAATTGAATATTACTGGCATTGCACCTGCAGACTTTGCTTAGATTCCACAGTTGGTTCAATATGGCATTCATATGTCTCCTTCATGCAACACGAATTTTAATATTTTTATGATTTTCTCATTCTATTTCGTTACAAAATTCTAATGTATGCCATCTTACACTACGGGATGCAAGATGAAAGTCTTTGAAACATGGTAGATCGCCTCCTACGTCACTACTTATTGCACGATGTTTCGACCGTTTGAACAGCTAATATGTGAAGCCAAATTTCGTTGAAAATTGTAATTTTCGACGTCGATTGAATTTTTCCAGTATTCTTACTTATAGAATATTTGATCGCAATGATTAAAAAATTCATGCAAGAGACCTATTGGCCCTCAATGAAGACTTGCATCTTATTCCCATAAGTAAATATTAACGTATGTGTTCTGTGCTTATTCCTTTCATGTAACATCACATCCATAGTGAATCATCTCCTTGAACCAAAAGGTGCCCAGGCACGCATTGACGCATACAAAACCAGGGATACGCATGTCGTAACGACCATAAACGACGAAAGTGGCCGGGTGAGTGGGCGCCCAAAAACATTTTAAATAATATGTCTAGGAGGCCCCAACAAAAACTGTCAAGAGCAAATACCTTCAAAGCATAACTGATGAGTTTTGACCAAATAAAAGCCATGAATGGCTTTTCATAAATAACATATGTTAGTTGCACCTTTGAACACAGATTTATGATTTTATTATTAGCATTCTGAATATATTGGCGAAAGATAGTTTTTAGTGGGACAGCTGTACATCAAAATACAGACCATGTACTTTTCAATATCTATAATACAGCAGGCTTCGATTAATAATATAGCTTGTTAATATGTAAAATATTTAATTATTTGTTACTAAGTAATCTTATAACAGAATATGATCAACAGACATTTGAAATAAGGGAAGCAAAATTCAAATCAACAATAAAAATAATTATAAAATGAAGGTTGAGAAAAAGACAACCTAAATATCAACTTCTTTTAATGAGTGTTGTGCTCTCAAATTAACCAATGCTGAATTAGGAATAAACAATATCACTTTTTGATTGTTCATATATATAAAAAAAATATACAGAGCACATACTTATAAACAAAATACACAGCATAATAGAAATTTAACTTTACTATTAAAAAATTCTATGGTAATTCCTAATTCTAGGTATCTTCATAATCATTAATCAATATATATATTTATACTTTATATATAAACTCTTTCTCAATATACACAATTTTTTGATATTCAACTTTAAATTATTGTTTCCATTTCAAAAATATTTTAGTTTCGAACTATCACTTCACAGAATTATTTTTCACTTTATAACTGTATTCTATACAGTCCACTTCTGACCAACAAGTTCTCACTTCCAAAAACAACTGTAAAATAAAAAATTCAATCAGTAACCCAAAGTCTTCAAGTTTTTTGTGAAGTAAAAAATTCCATAATAGGTGTCTCGCATGTAACACAAACTATCAAATTATCATGTTTTTCCCATTCTATATCGATACAAAATCATAATATAGGCTCACACACTTTAAAAATTTGCGAGTTTTGAATAATTCGGTATTGAAAATGGTCAAATCATGTCGAACGCGTCAGATAGCCTTCTACGTCACTCATTATTGCAAGATTCACCGATCGATACAGCCGACGCTGTCTATTGGCTTGCTAGAGAGAAAAGTATAGGGAAGGAGTGGATATATCTCAGAAGCCGCGAAGGTTCGTCCGTTTGAATAGCAGATATGTGGAGCCAAGCTAGCTAGAGAGAGATGTACAAGAGAAGAGAGAGATTGGATATATCTCAGTACGTCACGGAAGTTTTGTCCGTTGAAAACTGAAATTTTTGACAGCGGTTAGTTTTTCAGTAGTCTTACAGATAAAATATTTGATTCTAATGATAAAAAAATTCATGCAAGAGACCTATTATTTATGGAAAAACATCCCTTCATCCAGATAGTCAACAAAACATCACTTCATGTGAAGATGAATCAACTAGGGTATTTATTGGAAAAATATATAAATACACATCCACCTTTTTTGACATTAGTTCTGTACGTTTGCTATAGATACAAGATTTAAATCGATTAATCTCCTTCTTATTAAAAAATGAAAATTACCTGATTCAACCAATTTTCATCTGCCAATAATTCGTTCAAAATACACGTGGTGTCTTTATTAGGGTCCATGGCTCTTTTCTCACTAACACGTTTAGCACATTCTATAAACATCAGATATTTCTGATGAATAACTTTATTCATGAGTTCCACCCTACTTGCACATATCCTACACATTAGAAAGTCCTGAAACAAACATTTCCTTTAGCATTAATTTATCCAACTATCTCAAGACAGAAAACTTTCAAGTCACAGATCTTACTTTTTCACTTATTGCATTAGGATCAGGCTGACAACCTTCTAGTGTGGTTGAATTATAAGGTTGACCATACATCAGAACCCTAACTGCTATACCAATCTTATTACAGGCTGCACAATTCCTTGATTGACCATCACTAAGATTAACTTCTCTTATTATGTTGAAACAAGGCCATGTACAAACTGCTGCTTGAACACTAACAGGCCAATTGAGTAAGGCTAAGAGATTGTTCTTTTTGCTTTCAGTTATGTCATCTATTGTCTTCACATTTGATAAGAAATAATCATCTACAAAAAAGGTACATCAATGTTAGTAAGTTTTCAAACATTCTATGATTTTCAAAACAGATTTTTTTATTTACAAAAACATTACCAGATGCACCAGATTGTATACCATAGATATATCATAATGATAAAAGGATATATCTAATAAAATTATTCAATTGGATGGTTGGTAACTCTAGGTAATTTAGTAGTTGTTTGGCAGGCAATAAATGGTTAATTTAAATTTTTTAACACAAAAAGACTAGTCTTTACTCTGGGCATCAAGTTTCTATATAGTTTGATGCTAAGAATAATGTTCATCAAAAATACACACATACAATACCACATCGACATTCGAAATTATAATGAGAACAACAGTCTCACGAAAGTCTAATGGCGGGTTCCACAAAACATTGAATGCCTTGTTAAGGGCTTCCCTCTCAATCAAAGGTAATTTCCCAATTGAAATCAATGATTGATCGCCTCATTGAAGTTTTGTGGAACCGACCTTCAGATTGCTCCATGAGAACTTTGACGTTCTTGGCAAAACTCGCATTTGATCCGAAAAAAATGAAAAACTGTTGAGGTTGCTATTCTATCCACTGTTTAACCTGCCTACGGTATGATGATTGGGGTAGGTGTCTCTCAAACTTGTCTCGGTAATTTATTTTATAACAGAGATGAGGTAAGTAAAAAAACCCAAGGAAAGAAATTTGTAAACAGAAAACATAACCTCCAGCTACTCTGTTTACATTAACAAGATCCGGACCAAGGACAAATTGCATCCCAAAGGCTAACGGAAGAGAGCACACAAGATTGCGATGAGCTTTCTCGCTTAGTAATAACTCTGTAAGAAGCTAGAGTTAAACAAACGTTGTCCTTAGATCACGCTCATGGCTAATTGGATCATTCTACCTGCACTAGGATCACCTCTTACGTATTAGTTGCCCAAATTATTAAAACGGGTTTCTTGAATGCGAGAAGCCGACTCACGATATCGCATTCTCACGTGCACTGAGGACGTCTTGGATGGATATCGTTGTCACTTTGAAAAGTCGAGCGTGCAACCAGCCAATATGTGGTACTTTAAAAGCTAGTTTTCTCGTTGAAATTTTAAATTTTTGACGGTGATTGAATTTTTTCAGAATTCTTCTGGAAACAATAATCTCTTCCAATAATGGAAAAAATGCATGCAAGAGACCTATTATTTACATCCCCTTCGTAATGAAAAAACTTGATATAAAAAATGTATACTCCATTCAAACTTTTGAATTCTGCCCATTTTTTTTACATAACTTTGACACGATTTTCTTGAAAGATTTATAACCATGTGAAAGTTCATAAAATTGAAAAAAATACAAATATTAATCTTCTTTCCACAAATATCTTCAAACTACAGTTTCAATAAAAAAATTCCACTTTTGAGTAGAAATATTGAATTATTTTCTATCCGCTTTGATGGAAAGATGACATATGTTCAAGGAGGATGTATCAAATCGTATAATGCCTTCTTTACAACGATTCTCTAACAAGCCATGTTGATACATCGTCTTAGTTGTTCCATCTCAGTTGCAGTTGTGTTCTATCAAACAGCCCAAGCTGTCTGAGTGTTGTAACAAGAAGGATTTGAGTTCGTTGATCAGGAGTCCGTAATACCTTGGCTCTCTCCTAATAGATGGGTCTTCCTATTGAACATAACTTAGTATTGACCCGCGAGTTGTACCAAATAAGATGGATGAGACATTCAATATCAATCACTACTGCCCCTTCAGATCAAAGAACTCAAATGCAGTAATTTTCATGAAAGACCTTTAGAACATCACATTTCAAACATATAATTACAATATTATATTTTTAAAAAAATGTTCGATCACCTAAAACTGAAAAATAAAAATGGGGATTTGCATTTAAAAGGAATTGTCCTGAGTGCACGATATGGCAACGTCGAATTCAGCTTTCTCGGAAAGAAAAGGACGCCAAATGTGTTACTTTGCTTAGGAAAACAGGGAAAGCTATACTTCGATCTGGTAAGAATAGAAGACAGCGAACAAGGAATAGAAAAAGAAGAGCACAGACTGTCATATTACTGACAAATCGCAAACGGAAATTGTTTGATTATATTGACAAAGAACACGTGTGTACCATAGAATAGGAATAAATATTTCATTATTCTATAGCAGAATAAGTATTCTACCAAACACCGTTGTCACTTCGTGCATGCCTGGTAAATCCCAAACCCCAATTTTGAAATCTGATTTTGAATACTTTCTGAAGGTAATTTGGGCAAATGATGAATCAAACCCATAATAATTATGTTCAAATTTGCATTTGCAGTAATAACCCCCATTAAACCCTTTATCGAGTTTGGAGTTTTATTCCCAAACCCTCTCCTGTGCCATCAACTGGACGAACCAACCCTAACCGGGGTACATCACACACCTTACAATAACCGGCGAAATTCGCCCCTTAGGGAAGAGAAAAAATAAAAAATTACCTTGCTCCTGGAAGATCTCTGTCAAAAAATTATTATCCAAAGCTTGAGAAATTAATGTCTGTATATAAACTTCAAAATTATCCTGATAGACTTCACTGGCCTTCATACATCTTTCTTGATGTTCATGGTCTATAATGGTTATTTCATTTTTGAGAAATTCAACAATAGTTTCAAGTTGACTTTGTGACTTAAATTTAACTGGCACTGACATGTATTGCTTTTTACTTTCAGGGGACCAAGATGTGTACTGGAAAATTTTAAATTCGTTAGTTTTTCTTCAAGAGTAGAGGAGAGAAACCTACTGTTGATATATTCCTATATAGTGTGATTCCATCTTGCTCAAAAGGCTCGTACTTCTGTAATAACGTTTTTCCATCTACTCTCCAAATAGAAGGCCACTCTTGCTTCAGGTCAGCTTTTATAACAACAAATTCACCTGGCTGCAAAAACATCATTCAACCATCACTATTGAACATGAATACATATTATAGACTACATTCCAATAACGAATGAACTCATTGTACACTATACCAACAGATCTATGAGCAATAAGTTGTGATAATCATAATTTAACTATACATACTACCACATTTAATGTTCATTTCATATATTTGACATAGATTAATAGTTCATTCATCTTAAAAAGTTTGACAGTAGTCTCATAGCAGAAAAGAAAGTTTTCAAAACTTGTATCATAAAGAACTATAATTCAATCAGTAAGTTTACTGAATGAGTTCAAACGCCAATTTCAACTGTTCATGACAAAAACTTGTTGGAGCAAGTTATAACATGCACTGATTTTTACCTGAGTTTGTTTGTCCCGTAGTCTATTTGACTAATTGGGTGCAAGAAAAAAAATTATGTTACTTATGTTATAACATAATATTTAGTTTTAGGATGAAACAAACATCAATAACAATTATCACATAATTTCAATTCGAGGATTTAGTGTAACATTTACTACAGAATGCCAGAACAAAAATATTTCATCGGACAATGGGAGTAAAGTACTCTGGAAAGAAATAGGATCTATAAAAATAGAAATAGAATTCTTTATCGAAGAACATCCTGAACAAACTGTCAATGAAATGAATGGTAACTTCAATTTCCTCGAAAACTGACAAAAAAATTCATTCTGTAAACGGCGTTTCGCAGAAGTCAATGTTAACTTGAAATGCGCGTAAAGCTAAACAAAAAATATGAGAGGTGGCGTCGCGGCGCCTTCAAAAACATTTTCCCCAGAAAAAATTAATACTTCCACTAAGTTATCTGATTGATCTAGGAAGTGCATCGCAAACCATTTGGAAACATGGACTTATTGACTCTTTTGGAAGATCATTTTCGAAAAATCAGTGCCTTAAGGACCACCTGTAGAATGATTGGTACAACTGCAGAAAACCTTAAATCTCTTCAAAAGTTCAATTGAAAAAATCATAAATTTATCTCATTTTTCGAGATACGACCTCTTATCTAAACCATCATAATCTTGAAAATTGTCGAAAAAGGTGCCCTAGGTCAAAATGTAACACAGATAAATTATGATAAATGGGGTCGAAACGATAATTTCATGGAGATTCAGAATATCATTTTTTTAGATCTGCCTATAAAGTCAAAAATACATTTAGCTTATGTGCTTAGTAGAGTCGCTTCCCCCATCATTTTCCTAGTCAGATATTTGAAAAATTTCGAAAAGTTATCGACCAATCGAGCACTGTCGACTCACCCTGTAGACACAGTGAACTAAACTGGAAACAGCACAAAGTTTCTGTCCCAAAAAAAAAAATATCTTACGTTTATGCCTTGAAAGTTGTCTCCAGACTTGAATTCGAACACATTGAAAACAATGTGAGTATTACTCCACAGTTGAATCTATATTGAGATTTGGAATTTTTAGATTAGAGAATTTTTTTTCATCAGAACAATTTTGAATAGAGGAAGAAGAGAATCATGCCATGAAACTTTCAAATATGCTGACCATCCAATATCATCTTCTGTTTCTGCATGGAAATAAAGAACTAGTCTCAAAACACCCCAATTCACAAAAACTGAATTTCAAAAAAAGAAACTCGGCAACATTCTATCCTTAGATGCATATGACGTCGACCCAAAACCAAGTTGAATATAGGTGAAGGAAATTATTCAATTCGTTACCATCAAAGAGAAGAAAATATCGAGAAATACAAGAAGGCTGTCTACGAACATTTGATACAAACTGAGCAATCTTAACTTGAAGATATTATGTAAATAATTTATAACATTAATAATAATTATTTATTTCAAATACATTGAAGTCACACCCTGTATAAACTAAAAATTGAATGAAATGACGTCACAAAATATAGCTTTCTCCAACTTTATCAAGATATTCCCTAAGGTTATATGGTTCCAACATAATTTGCAGATGTTTCACTTTATTTCTGAATGATCTTCAAATTGATATGCATTTTATTTCATTTGGTAATTTATTATAAGCTTTTATACTGATATAAGCAGGAAGTTTTTTCAGTTAACGATAATCTGTGGGTAGGATAAATTATGCTTTAAATTCTTGTGTTCTTGTATAGGTCAATCAAATTTTGTAACTAAAATTGAGACAGGTTGGTACTTGTCAAATGTCGTCAAGGTTGAAACAGTTCGGCGGGACGTTATCAATTCAATCATCAAAAAATACAGATTTTTCTGTGATTAATTCAATTTGATCAATTCAAACATATTTTTGATAATGACTACTCTTTATTGTTTTTATCATAGACTCTATGGTTTCATTTAGTTACATATCCTAAGATTTTTCAAATATACACTTTATAGATGTAAATGGAGTATACTCCATTCGCTTTCACGGTCAGTTCGTAGGCTTTGGAATATGTCAATCAAACTTTTATGACTAGAACTGAGCTAGGTTGAATCTAGTGAAATGTCGCCAAAATCGAAATAATTCTGCGAGACGTTGACGATTGCTACATATTTTATCAATAGGCGGTTTCGGAAACTTGATCGGGGTTGCCTACTCGATCACCTGTCAGATTCCTCGGATCACTTACCCGGGTTAGGCAGTAAACGAACATGTCGGGGTTATAACGGCACAGAATACAGAAAAATCTCTTCTGTGATTGTGGTTTGTTTTGATTGAATCAAAATATAACCTAAGTTAATTAACGAACAGTTTTGGCTTATCACGTTATGAATTCGATGCAGGAAATTCTTGCTCGATGTGAAAATTGAAAGTAAATTAGCCAGGGAGGCTGATGTGCAAAAGCACATTGAAGAAAATAATTCTTTATCCTTATGATGAATTGAAGACCACAAATTTCATCTGTTTTGGAGGGTGCAGTTTCCTAGACCCTGTTCTGTTTCTGAGTGTGAATATTCTCGATATATTTCTAAAATTTGCAATGCAGTGAGTAGGTCAAAACCAGACAGCCTTTCAATTTGTGGATTTTGTTGTCACACACAGACGAGAGAGTATAAAACCTGCTATTCTTATATGATTTTGTGTTTTGTGTTCAATAAGTAAGCAGTCTATTCTTGTTGATGTAAATTTCAATATTGTATAGTTTATAATTGATTGTATTATTTGTAGATTACATATGATTATAATAGAAATTTTTTCTGATGCATGACGTCGACATTTGAAAATAATGTATCAGAGCAAAGCTCCGTCGGATATTCATTTCTGGAAATAAAGAGAAGATTTTTACATTTTGATGATATTTCCTCGATAACTCAAATACTATTGATCCAATGGTGATGAAACTTGAAAATTAATTGTAAGGTTGTTGATGCGATTGTGTCTTCAGAAAAATTTCCTAAAAACTGTAAAGACTTTTTCTCACAATTGACATATTTCGGAAAATAATGATCTAATTGAATTCAAACTTGTTGAAAGTTGAAAGATTTCGAAGTTGAAACTTGTGCAAAATTTTACGTGGATCAGATTACTAGAAAAAAAATTTAAAGTTAGGTACTGATAAAGCTTTCTGAAAGTAAAAACTTAAACGATATTTGTAGGGCAGGTTTCTGGCTCCATTGCAAAGGTTTCAATCATGAATGGGAGAAATCCGCCCGATAGTGCTGTGGATATTTCACTTCGAATTTTATTTCACCAATACCTACTATTTCCAAAAAAAAAACAGATCGAATTGAAATCGAGCACTTGGTTGAAAAATTACAGCTTGGTGCAAAATTTCTTGAGGACCGTATGATGAGGATATTGCAAAATTTATTTTTAAAGATGTAAAGCGAATGAGCGCCTTGAAGTTCCTGACTACACTTAAGTGCTTTTCTAAAATTTTGTAGAGCTATAGAAGTGAAACTATGGTGTTTTCCAAAGACAAGTGAATCTATTGAATCTTTCATGGAATGATGAATTCGCGGAAGAAATCAGTTTTCTTTCACTGTTTCATGAATATTTCATTATATCACCTTCATAATCCTCAATGCAGACTCTTTTGAGTTTAAATGGTATTTGAATTTTCAGCGCTAAACAGGCTAATTTGGATGTTGACTCTGATTGGCTTATTATTCACAAAATTCAATTATATCACAGGTCTGTGATGTTATACGGTGGTATTTATACCGTGGTTCTCTTATTATTGTCTAAAAATGGAGAAGTATTACTTTTCTATTCTGTGATATTGTTAAAAGCACCTAGTGCGCATGCGGTTTCTCTTCAACCCTGCTTTCCGAGTAGAGTTATAAAAGATGATCTGGGTAAGTGATCGGGTAAGAGATCCAAAGGTTTCCGAACGTGGGTAGCTAATCCGATTAACTCGATCACTGATCGAGTAAGGACACAGAGGTTTCCGAACTGGGGTTAATCACCCAGGTCAGGTAAACGAACACGCAGGGTTAGGAATCGTGTTAACTCGATCAAGTTTCCGAAACCGCCTAATGATTCTGATTATGACAGTAAAATTACTATATCTTATAATTTTCTAATTATACAGTGTGGAATGTGTCAAACTTTCATAGTATACCGACTGACTAATAATGATAAAATTGAATGGAGTATAGTTTATAGTTTGGTAAGGTGGTTACATTCCACTACCACCTTAAGGTCTATTGTGCCCCCCATAAGAGCTGTTTTCGCACTGTGCTCTGTGCTACCCACAGCTCACCCTCCAGCTCTAAAGCTCCAATGAACTCCAATATATGTGAGGTCTTCAAGGAGGTTAAGTCCTCATGCCTCCTGTGATTATTCTGTCCAAGACATTCCTTGCGCAGGCTTGCAATGGCGATGCTTTCTGTAATCAGGTGAACAGGAGTTTCCCCCTCTTACCCACAGAATCTCCACTTAGTTTCTGATAAGCCCATTCTCAGCATATCCTTCCTTAGGCAACAGTGTCCCGTGAGAAAGCCAGTGGGAAGGTGTAACTTGATCTTACTGAGATCCAAATGATGTTTGGACCTTCATTCTTGCTAGTTTGTTAGCCTTTCAAACTCGTGAATGCCCAGGGACCCAGAATGAGGAGACCTTGGTGTTCTAGCCTACTTCATTGAGTTTTCTTCGGTACTCCCATATCAGCTTTGAATAGATGACATAAGAGTTCGGTGCTTTGATAGCAGCTTGACTATCAGAATGGATGACTATGTCACAACCTAGATAGTTTCTTTCCAGGTTTACGTCTATGCTACTTTCGATTGCAAGTATATCCGCCTAAAAATCACTTGAGTGGGAGCCTAAAGAAAGTGTACACTTGGTTCTTGCCTCGTATACTCCAGCGCCGACCCCTATCGTAGTTTTAGAACTATCTGTATACCATTTAGCGGTATTACTTCGAACTCTTCCCATTCTTGCTTTTTACATAGCATTGACTCGAAAGTTCTTCTCGATGCTTACTTCTTTAATCATAACATCACTAGGTAGGTTCGCCGATGAGATATTCTTGTTCAGAGAGGACCAGGCTCTCTGACTTAATTCTCTCATTACCTGTACTTTCCCTAGATATTTTAACGACAGCTTTATGGGATACTCTATTGATCACAAGATGAAGAAGATTAAGATCTGCGACGACCTTAATTGCTCTAGTCGGGCATGTTCTCATAGCCCCGATGATGCAAACACAGGCAAGCTTTGTACCTTGTCGAGAATTTTCTCCTTGCTTGTCTGCCCTGCCTTAGCGAAACAGACTACTGTATACTGGGTGAGTCTTCAAGTTGTATATTAATTTTAATCATAGATCCCTCTCATCAAATGAAACACTTTTTCATTTATCATTTCTCCAAATTCGGCTCTAGTAAAAAGATACAGGCTGTTCAAATTTCCGAACAAAATCAGTTTTTGTTTTTTAGCTTTGATATGGTATCTCCGAATGAGATGAATTTTGGTGTGAAGTTTTCCATACTTATGACAGATATTCTTCAGCAATCACTTTCATCCTACTTCTAACAGTTTCCGAGTTATAGATTCGATTCGTGAAACTATTCGAAATTAGCATGAAGAAATCAGATAAAGTTTATCTTATATCATCATAAATCATTTTAAAATACTTAATTATTCCTTATAATTTCTCCTCAAACGCACCGTTTCGAAGATATTCAACGTTGAATGTTATAAAGTCGGATAAAAATTCGAGAAATTGCCTTATTTTTATAGATCCGCCCCGATCTAGTGAATGACTTATATTGAGCTCTGTTCACGTTTATCTGGACCATAAAATACACTATCTATATATTCATCTATTCCGCATAGAACTATGCACCATACTTTCAATAGAGTTCAATTAATGAGTTTAGGTTAGTTGATTGATTTAATAATTCATTTATAAATATTGTGAAAATAAGGATTACTATGTAGTTTCAATATGAGAATGGGCGAGGGTAGAATTCTGAATAACCTTATAGTGGAACGAAATTGGATATTGCATGAACATCAAGTTGAAAATCAGTGTTTCGAGTCAAGTGAGTTGAAATGTTTTCTTTGCGATAATATCGCAAAAAGCACCAAATCAAAAGAATTGAGTGAGTAAATGAGTATTCTTTGAATTTAAAACTTTCGATTGGTTTTTCTTCAAAAGAGGTCACCGTGAGAGATATCTGATCTGTAGTGAACTCGCAAATAAAGCGCAGGAGTGTCAAATATTTAAATGCTTATAACTTTTTATCTGAGCCGAATCTGGAAAAATGGCAAATAAAAAGTGTTTCATTTAATAAGAGCAATCTATGGTTAAATTAATGGACTCACCCTGTACATGCGCAAAAAGACGGAGGAGGTATTCAATTAGTAAATTGTAACATAAATCATTAGTGGCTAGCAAAAGATTTCTCCAACTGCCATTATTATTTGATGAGAGGAATCCATGGTTGAAATTAATGTTCAACTTAAAGACTCACCCTGTAGATGTGAACTGAACTATTCCATAGAGTTCTTGACAAAAATTTGAAGGAATTGACCAAACTTATTTCGACTCGACCTTAGCGAGTTTTCACCAGTTCCAACCTGACTCAGTTTTTGTTACAGAAACTTAATAAAACTATTTCAAGACTGTTGCTCTACAAAATATGCGTAATTTAATTTACTTGAATCGAACTGCCCTGCCAACTGCATACTTCAACTCAATGACCAACATGGGAAAATACAGTTTTTCAACAAGATATTTTCGAAACCATGGATAATGATTAGTGTTGGAGAAAAAAATTGGTCACCCTTTCGTTTTTTTTGTCAACATCTGGATAGAAAATTTTGGAAATTAATGGCACATCAATGAAATGCTTGGGCAATGCAAGGTGATATACATAATTAGAGCCTAGTGAGCAGATAGCTGGACAGAGCTCTTCTGAATAACAAATATTAAATTTTTTTAAATCATTTTTTCCTATGAACTATGGATTCACTCATGACGAATCCGGTGTCAAGAACGATTCTGTCGGGCCGGCCGGTCGTCCGTAGGCACGATTATGGTCGTTCGGAGACTCCTATGGACTTGAAACTTTCTGGGTAGGTTGCATTTCAAAATGCGAGGGTTAAGTTCGTTAATAGTCAAAATAGGCCAAACGGTTTCGGAGTAAGAGCCTTATGAAGTTTTGACGTTTTTTTGGCGGTAATTCGGGAACTACTGAAACGATTGGATCGAAACTTGGCAAGTTAGTTGAAGTATAGCAACCCCCAACTTCTCGCGAAATTTTGTTGAGATCATACTATCAGTCAATTTTAAATAATTTGTTTTTTAAACTATCTAAACAACTTTTTTTTCGTGAACTGCTCATATCATTGGAAAAAAATTCAGTTCATACTTCGAGCTCCATATTTCACAGTAGTGTACCAAATTTCCATTCGATACGGCTATTAGTCTCGGGGATATTGGAAAAAAATATGTAAAATTTCGTGGTTTTCTTCTTGATAACGTTATTTTTTTCGGGATAACCTAAGAAATACTGATTCAATCATGATACAACTTCGCAGCTAGTATGGAGATGCTGAAAGACAACTTTTTGCAAGATTTCGTGATTAGAACAATTTGAAACTTTTTTTCAAATATTCAATATTCTGTTATTTTTTTATCATATTATCCTCATTAAATTCTGTATGAACCGTCGAACTGTCATTTTTCGATGAAATAGGTACTGGATCTCAATTCGATTTAATCTGTATTTTTGAAAATATTGGAAAATGAAATTTTGAATGAGTATATCTGCGGGATCATTGGGTGGATTTTACCCATTCCCGAATTCAGCCTTCGTAATTAAGCTCCAGAACTACTTCAGAAATATTGAGCTAGTTTGAAAATGCTGGTGCAAAATTTCGAATCGAATTGAATGCAGTACTTTATCGAAAAAAACCTAGAAAAGCACTGCCATGCCATGAAGGCAGCAGCTTTTGCGCGCATGTTCAATGGAGGTGACCGCCGTAGTAACGAATTTGAACATGCGCGTAAAAGCTGCTGCCTTCATGGCATGGCAGTGCTTTTTTGTATCACTAAGGGCTGGTATTATAAAACTTAACTTTAACTGACAGTTTTGACAGATATGTCCTAACATAACTGTCAGTTAAAGTTAAAGTTAAGTTTTATAATACCGGCCCTAAAGAGGTTATGAAAGTAAATGGAATATATATTTTCAGTATCTATCATTAACGTGAAAAATAATATAAATTGCCACATTCATCAATATTAAAAATGAAAACTGACAGAATTTCTTACCTTGAAAGGATTATCATCATTCACAGCTATGCTCCTATTTTGGAGAGAAGCTGCTATGTTATCCTCCAAAGTAGGAGGACCAGCTTGCTTATTTTTGGATCCTAAAATATCATGATAAAATTTCATCAGTATAACATAAAAGATATTCCAATGTTTAAAAAGGAATTGAAAATCTTAATCAAATAGTATCACATCACTAATTGAGGAAGAAGTTGACGAATGAATAGAGGGAAGCAAGATCTTTCATTGAATCAACACTTCAGGACAGCAACAAGCCAAGGAACCGGTTGTGGTGTGGAAAAGGACGAACTTGAGGTGATTTATTCGGCTTCAACCTGTTAACCTACCTCAGTAGTAAATATGAACTGATAATTGATAGGTGCAGCCAGAGAACTTAAGAATATGCAATTGCTGATGATTCAGACGGATGGATAGTTGAAAAATGACAACACCTGATTTTCAATCACTTCTGATAGCGCGGAGTGAACTGGCTCAAATTAGGCAGATTTGATGTATTCCAGATGATTATGGAACGGTCAAAATGGAGAGAATGACCCAAGTTTTCACCCCCTTCTCAATAAACGAACAAATTGGTCACATCCAGAAAGGGACAAACCTTTTTCTCCCCATCAATAGAGAAGAGAAATAAATAACAACATAAATGTTAGAAATCAATAAGAAAATAGATAACGTAATGGAGGAAGTGAATCAAATCTATCAGTCCATGTTGATCTTATATCGTACAATAACAGTTTCAGATTTAATTTCAGAATCAATGGAAACACTTTCAAAGTGATCATTCAAGGAATGAATAGTTTTTTTTGTGTTGTTTATTGCATAATATACAATCCACTCATAACTTTTTTTTTGTGGAAAATGTCAAAAACAAATCAAAGGCTATGTGGAATATCATTAGGGGCAAAAAGAAAGAAAATCTAGCTAAACAAACAAAATTAACACCCAATGAACTCAACAAATTTTTTTCAGAAGTAGGAATGAATACTGCAAATCAATTGAAAAGTACAGGCAAGGAATACAAAGACTACTTGAAGAAATCGGAACCAACACTACCAAAAGTTTCTATCTGTTTGATACTACCGGAGGAAGTGAAAAGACTGTTTTCTCTAACCAAAAGCAACAATACAATAGACCAATACTACCTATCCATCAATGACCTCGAACAATTCAGTGATGAACTAACAAAGCCCATCAGCATTTTAATAATCAAATGTTTCACAAGTGGGTATTTTCCAGACGAACTCAAGTCTTCCAGAGTATAAGAAAAAATCTAGAAAAGCACTGACGTGAAGTCAGCAGCTTTTACGCGCTTGTTCACATTGCGAAATGGTGACTTGGAGATTTCAGTGAAATTTCAATGAAATATGAGAATTTTCATAAAAAATTTTTTTTTTTTTTGAATTTTTCCATGGATGAATTATTCTTATTGACACTGTTCATCTTCCAACCAAGTTTCATTTCGATCAGATAAATATTTTTCGAGTTATTGAAAAATCAAAATTTCAAATGGCTGTAGCACAAAAACCATTCGGCAGATTCGGCCCATTAACGAACTCAACCGAGATATTCAGGATCTCAACCTAACCTGAAAATTTCAAGACACTAGGTCCTTCCTTTCGAAAGTTACGGCGCACACGGCCGAGCGGACGGACAGAATCAATTTTGACCAAGGATTCTTCATCAGTGAGGCCAACCTAGTCGTTTGAGACCAATTTCGGCTCAAAACTCGAAAATTACAGACATCGTGACGAAATGATAACGCGCTGTTCCCCAGAACAAGCGCGTAAAAAGGTGATATAAATTATTGCAACAGCTATAGACCTATCTCACTGCTTCCCAATTTATCAAAAATTTTCGAACTTGCGATCAAAAACAGAATTGTTCAATTTTTAGAGAAACATCTGCTCCTACACAGAGGCCAGCATGGTTACAGAAAACATCGAAGTACAATCCCAGCACTAATAGAAATAATGCAAGACATCACAGAAGCTATTGATAAAGGGGAAGCTATCAACATGCTCAACTTCGATCTGAGTAAGGCATTTGACTCAGTGTCTCATGAAGTTCTATTGGCCAAGCTGAACCACTATGGACTCAGGGGTGTGGTTAATGATCTCCTTAGATCATACTTAGAAAAAATAACACAACATGTAACATTAGGGGTCTCTCATCCAAAGAATCAACCGTCGAATTTGGCATGCCACAGGGGTCCATATTAGGTCTCATACTTTTTAGAGTCTATATAAACGATTTGAATGTTCCTGAATGTGTGAATACATGCCTTTACTGTGACGACACATCAGTATTGATAAAAAGCGACAATTCAAATTATATACAGGGCAAGAAAAAATATCATGGAATATATTGAGGAATGGTTTACTACGAATAAGCTCGAACTAAACACAGATAAAACAGAGGAAATAACTTTTCAATCTAATATCGAGGTGAAAGCTAGAAAATTTTTGGGTATAAATCACCATACCAAACTAAGTTGGTCAGCACATGTAGATGAAATCTGCAAAAAAGTTTCAAAGTCGATCTATCTTGTTAGGAATATGAGGATAGTAGCTTGTCGCCAAACAGCCAAGACTGCATATTATGCCTATGTCCACAGTCATCTTACATATGGAATACTCTTATGGTGCCGATCTTCGAAAGATGTCTTCATACAGCAGAAAAAAGCAATAAGAGCGTTAAGAGAGGTGAATGGAAGAGACAGCTGTAGAAGTGCATTTAAAGAAGAAAAAATACTTACTGTACCTTCAATCTACATAAGGGAATGTCTGAAATACATACACCAAAACAAGCAATCATTAAAAATGAATCAAGACCAACATGAGTACAATACAAGAAAAAAGAATCAATAAGTAACACCATTGCATCAATTAGTACAAACGCGAGTACTGGGGAGTCAAATTCTACAATGCCCTTCCACTGAGAATAAGAGAGCTTCTCATCAACAAGTTATTATGAACACATAATACTTCAGAGTAGAATGATAGATTACCGCAACATAAATTCACATTACCTTGTTTGAGTTTCTTAGAACTTGGGGAAATACTCTCACTAGAATAGCCATCATTCTCTTTTATACCAGCTCCCTCAGCAGCAGCACTTATTAAATTTCTTGTTTTGCCTTTCTTACTAGGTCCTACAAAAGTTATGCTCACATATTTGCAAAAATAAGAAAGAAAGCAAACAAACCTTTTTTCTTTGATTTTGCCAATATATCATCATCACCGTCATCTTTAACTTTTGGAGTCCAAGCTGGGTCTGAGTCTGAATCTTGAAACTCTGGGGGCTCTTCAATTTCATCATCCTTACCAGTAGATTCACTCTTCTTCCGTTCTTTAGCTGCACGTTTAGTTGATTCTCTTCGAGGAACACCTGCATTAGCATTAAGTTCTGAAAAATTCGATGTTTCTGGGAATAAATACAAATTACATTCAACTGGGAATTAATTGAAACAAAGATCAACTGTCTGAATTGGTACGTTATTCCTTTAAATAAATAAAGAATTACATCCATTATATACCAAAACTAGCTGAAACACTACTGGATGCATCCATTAGGAAGGTGCCTTGATACTGGCTAATCAATTAAAATACACTTTGTAAACACTTCCCTTTTTTCAGAATGATTCAAAGATTAAAGTTAAAATTATTACTGAAATTTGACTGTTTAGGGGGAAAATGGGAGTATCCAAAATTCGAAAGGAACGTTTTGAAGCTTTAAGATTCTTGCTTTCTTATAGAACTATCGGACTTTTAATGGAAGGGTGCCTTTTCGACATAAATCTCACCGAAAAATGATGGCACGGAAAGAGTTGGAGCGACTTTTCGAATTAAATTTGGCATAAGCTTATATTAAGACCATGTGGAATAATTTTCCCATACTTGACATGAAAAAGTAACACAAGGAAAACATGGAAATCTTTTTTATTTTCTCCACAAAAATTACTGCTATTATAAAAATATCAATGACGTGACTGACGCTAGGAGTTACTTTCACAATGATATACCGAAAAAAAAAACAGTGAAGTGGCATTTTGATCTTGTGTACCGATTCTTTGAATCCATAATACCCTCAAAAAAAATCAAAGGTTCACGTTTTTTGAACTTGATACATTTGATATTCATTAGGACCACATATCATTTACATGAGCAAATTTTTTTGTTTTTTTTCTCACATTTTCACTGCAACGTCGTGAAGGAAAATCATCATCAGATTCTGGTCAACTGAAACTGCTAATTTTAATAGTAAATATACATTGAGAATGACTTTGCGGGCGAAGTGCGACTTGGCTACACGTGCTAAGCATATGGGTCATAATGAAAATCGGGCCAGCACACAAGCTGAGAAAGGCAAAATTTCTCCCAAGCTCCTAGCGTACAAATCGACCGACACTGCAAGCCCGCTATCGTGCATAAGCATTGCTTTTATTGTGGCGACTGTATTGGATTTTATGTGTTCCTTTGAAATTCCGCAGCCTGTAGCCTCTATTTGCAAAGATTTTTAACGACTGAATTAAGGAAAAAAGTCATTCTGAATGTAGCTTTATGCTTGAGATTACTAGGATATTTCGAGATCACATCAATGGAATGACTCCTCATCATTTGATGTTATGTTGTTTATATTATATAGTTTACGAATGGCGTAGAGGAAATTATTTCGAAACCTATTTGCACATATATTCAAAAATCAAAAAGTTTAGTTAGTCCCCGGCTTTCCTTCTGAAATATAAGACACAAAATGTCAAAATTAACAACTGAAAAAAGGTCGATCTATTTTTCCTATTGTGATCCACTCCAATGCATGGAAATTGATAGTGTCAAATGTGCATTTTGATGAGGATATAAAGTATTCTGTGTACAAGTTGCAGCCTTTCATCTTTCAATGCTCATTATTCATTTCCTAGTTCATACAAATGATTGAACTGTATAACTTCCTCCATTCCTTCCTTCATTCAATTTAATTATGGGTTATCTCAAATAATTCTAGAGATATTTTATATCATTCTTTATGAAAGGTTCCTCTCCGAAATGCAGTAATTTTCTTCACCAATGTAACAAAAACTAAATTCAGAAGAATAATTTTTATATAATATTCGATTATTCAAATATATTGCATAATCGATTTATCGGACAAGAAGTATCTGATCTTCATCCCATTCAACGTATGGACCGTTTTTTTCATAAAGAGTATACAGCACACCTTCTCCACAACTAGGAATAGGAAAAGATAAGATGACACTTCAATACTTTCAATTCAAGATAATCCCAAAGAGGCATCTTATAGACAGTAAATTCATTCATTCACTCCATATAACCAACATGAAACTACCAGATAATTGAACCACTAACTATTTGGGAAATAATTTAGACAACAAATCAACATGGAAGGAACATATTGTTAAGAAAATAATGTGAATAGAACTCACGATAAGAAAATTGTATTAGTTTATGGAAAGAATGGTGAAACTTCCATTAGATTATAAATATTTCATTTAAAACATTTATGAAGCCCACATGGCTATATAGAAATGCACTCTGGGGATGTACAAGTAAGTCTAACGTCTCTTTTATCCAGAGAAGCCAATCAAAATACTGAGAATAACAACAAATACTCCATGGTATGTAATAAATGAAACTACATAAAATAAGCATTTGCAAGGGAAGTCCTCAAGAATCAGATCCAGGAACATCACACTGAATTACTATCATAAATATGATCATTGCTTCAACCTTAAAAAGAACAGGCCAGCTGACATGAATTGGATTGAAAAAATAACTTTTCCATGAGAAAATTATCAAGGGGCTCACTGATCTGTGAACAACAAATTGGCATATAGAATTATATTGTATTCTGATTGCTTGGAAATAAATTTAAAAAAACTCTGAAAAAGCACTGACGTGAAGTCAGCAATTTTTTCAGAGTTTTTTTAAAATTTATTTCCAAGCAATCAGAATACAATATAATTCTATATGCCAATTTGTTGTTCACAGATCAGTGAGCCCCTTGATAATTTTCTCATGGAAAAGTTATTTTTTCAATCCAATTCATGTCAGCTGGCCTGTTCTTTTTAAGGTTGAAGCAATGATCATATTTATGATAGTAATTCAGTGTGATGTTCCTGGATCTGATTCTTGAGGACGTCCCTTGCAAATGCTCTGACGTGAAGTCAGCAATTTTCCCCCCTCCTATGGAGCCTGGTAGTGGATGAACTATTGCACAGGCTTACGGAGCTTGGCTTCGAATGCATAGGATATGCCGATGACATAGTCCTAATAGTAAGAGGCAAATTCGAGGATGTCCTCTGTGAGTTGTTGCAGAGGGGCCTCAGAATTATTGAGCAGTGGTGCTTATCAGTGGGTCTCTACTCGGAAGAGAAACCTTCCAGCTATGAAGTCCATTTCGGTCATAGATCTCAGTCCTCTACATCTAGTGATCAGAAGGGTAGCCCATGAAGCTATCCTAAGAATCTCTAGGGAAGGTACAGGGAATGAGAGAATCAAAAGTCAGAGAGCCTGGTCCTCCCTGAACAAGTACATCTCATTAGCGAACCTACCTAGTGATGTTATGATTAAAAAAGTAAGCATCGAGAAGAACTTTGACTCAATGCTATGTAAAAGGGAAGAATGGGAAAAGGAATACACTACCCAAAAACTCAAAGTAAATACCGTTAAATGGTATACAGATGGTTCTAAAACCACGACGGGGGCCGGCGCTGGAGTATACGGGCCTAGAACCAAATGTACACTATCGCTAGGCTCCTACTCGAGTGTTTTTCAGGCAGAAATACTTGCTATCGAAAGATGCATAGACATAAACCTGGAAAGAAACTATCAAGGGTGTGACATAGTGATCCATTCTGATAGTCAGGCTGCTATTAAAGCACTGAACTCCTATGTCATCGACTCAAAGCTGATATGGGAGTGCCGAAGGAAACTCAATGAAGTAGGCAAGAATAACAAGGTCTCCTTAGTCTGGGTTCCTGGGCACTCAGGAATCAAAGGAAATGAAGAGGCCAACACTCTAGCCAGAAAGGGAGCACAAACGCTACCTACTGGCCCAGAACCTTTCTGTGGTATAGGCAAATGTACCTATAAGAAAGAGTTTTTGGAGAAAGAAGAAAATGAAAGAGGGGCACTGTGGAGGAATTCTCCAGGAATGGAACACTCTAAAAAGTTCCTTCGGAACTTTGAAATTGCTAGATCCAAAAATCATCTGGATCTCAGTAAGAATAAGTTACGCCTCCTCACTGGTTTCCTCACAGGACACTGTCGCCTAAGGAAGCACATGATGAGAATGGGCTTATCAGAAACTGACGAGTGCAGATTTTGTGGGGAGGAGGAGGAAACCCCTGTTCACCTGATCACAGAATGCCTTGCCATTGTGAGCCTGCGCAAAAGATACCTTGGACAGGAGCATTATAGGAGGAATGAGAACTTAGCCTCCTTGAAGCCCTCACAGATATTAGAATTCATCAGAGCTCTTGAGCTGGAGGGCGAGCTGTAGGTTGCGAAAACAGCTCTGACAAGACGGCACAATAGACCTTGAGGTCTGCATGTTCAAATCGGTTGCTTTCGAGTAATTCAGGAGAGAACAATGAAATTTGTCAAAAATCGTGTATCACGCTGAAACTTTTTTTTTTCTATTATATCTTACTATTAACAATCAGAATTTTCAATCTATAACTTCATTTGGCGTCAAAAATTTGAAGGGCTTAGTAGCATGAAAAGCTTCTCTCCACTGCGAGAATCTCATTGATTCATTAGATCAGCTGGCCAATGTCTCAGTAGTCTTCTTGGTTGGGTGTTTGGCAGTAGTGGTTGGAGTATGCTGTTTTGCGTGGTGATTTCGGCTTCTGTTCTTGATGACATCTTGAACGAATGGGATATTAAGATCTACGTGTAGAGTCCGGTTGGAAACATACCATGGTGCATTGGCTATCCTACCTAGTATTTTTGATTGGCTTCTTTGTATTAAGGCAATGTTAGATTTGCTTGCGCAACACTAAGAGTTCTATTCCATATATCCATATAGGTTCAATAATAATGGTCTTGTACAATAAAATTTTGTTATCAAGTGATAATTTTGATTTTCTGACGATAAGCCAGTGGAGCTCTCTGGTTTTAGATCAAGTTGTTTCCTTTTTTTGATTATGTTCTCTCCAGGAGAGCCTAGTGTCCAAGTAAAAACCAAGATATTTTGCTGTTGTTGCTTGTGGAACTGCTGTATCATTCAGACGGATAGGTGGGCATCGTTCCTTCTTCAGAGTAAAATCTACTTGTTTTGATTTATTCTGGTTTACTTTAAATTTTCCACTTCTTCAACCAGATCGGTATTTCATTTAGATGTTCTTGAACAAGGCTTGATGCTGTTGCTGGATCTTTATGTGATGCCATTATCGCTGTGTCATCAGCAAATGTTTCTGTTGTAGTTTGGGTGGATGTTGGTAGGTCTGAGATATAAAATAGGTAGAGTACTGGGCCCAGAACGCTCCCTTGTGGGACACCAGCTTGAATGCTGTATTTTTCTGATACTTCCTGTCCTACTCTGGTTCGAAACTGTCTGTTTAAAAGATAGGATTTCAATATACCAAAGAACTTCAGTGGAAAAAATGTTTTTGATCTTGTATAACAATCCAGCATGCCGCATGCCAGACTGTCAAAAGCTTGACTCACATCCAGAAACTCGATGTTAGTCAAGCCTTCGATAAAGTATGGCACTCAGGACCTCTGTACAAGGTGAAGAAGTTCCTTCCTCTAACATACTTCAAACTAATAAAATCCTACTTGAGTGAAAGACAATTTAGAGTTAGGATGAATGACAAAACCACCGCTAACTTCCCAATATTATCAGGAGTACCGCAGGGAAGCGTTCTTGGACCACTTCTATATCTCCTATATACAGCTGACTTACCTACCAACACAAGCACTGTAACAAGTACATTTGCAGATGATGCCGCTATCCTAGCTAGTCACAAAGACCCAGACGAAGCCTCTCACCTACTCCAAGACCATCTCAATGAAATAAGTCACTGGATGAAAAAATGGAAGATAAAAATGAATGAGACAAAGTCAGTCCAAATCAATTTCACCCTACGAAAGGGTCAATGTCCTCCAGTACAAGCAAATCAAATCCAGATACCAGAATCTACAACAACAAAATACCTAGGTATACATCTGGATAAAAAACTCAATTGGAAAGAGCACGTTACTAAAAAGAGGAAACAAATAGACCTTAAAGTCAAGGAACTAAATTGGCTTATAGGAAGAAAATCCAAACTTTCTCTCGAAAATAAACGCCTGATATACAAGACCGTTATAAAACCCATCTGGACATACGGAATAGAACTCTGGGGATGCACCAGCAAATCTAACATTGCAATATTACAGAGAAGCCAATCTAAGATACTCCGTATGATTGCAAACGCTCCCTGGTATGTGACAAACCAAACGTTGCACGAAGACCTAAAGATACCATACGTTAAGGATGTAATAAAAGAAAAAAGTGGCAGCCATCACAAAAAACTGGTGGGTCATACAAATTCCCTACTTCAACCACTAATAGAACCAGTATCAAATAGGAGACTACGACGCAAATGGCCAGCAGATCTGATGGAGATTTGAAGAGGGCTCTTGTTGGAGAGAACCTTATCACGCCACTAGGAGCCTCAAAACTCTGAAGCCAGCACACTAGCTCATAGAATATTCTATTCTGATTGCTTGTAAATGATATTATAATAAAAAAAAAAAAAAACATCCAAAAAGACTGAAGTACAGCAAAGCTTCTCTTCAAAGGCTTGGTTTATAGTTTGTGTTATTCGATGTGTTTGTTGGATAGTCGAATGGCCTTGTCTAAATCCAAATTGATGTGTAGGTATCCAATGATCGGTGGGGATTTCCGCATTTATTCTAAGTAGGAGTAGCCTTTCCAATATTTTCGAGACAATAGGCAGCAGAATTATTGGTCGGTATGATGATACTTCATGTGGATCTTTGCCTGGTTTCAGTATCATCAGAATTTCTGCAGTTTTCGGTGATGTTGGCCAGTGTTTGAGTCTCAATATGGCATTGAAAATGTGTGTTATCAGAACTACTCCTTTTTTTGGAAGTTCTTTCAACATTTTTGCTGTTATTCCATCAATGCCTGGTGCTTTTTGTGTGTTGAACCTGTTTATTTCTTTATATACCTCTTTTGGTGTGAAGAACTTTATGTTTTGTGTATGATGCGTGTTGCTGGAAATGCTTCTTTCAATAGTGTCATCAATCTCTAGGTCGTTTGGTTTAAATACTTCTTTGAGGTGTTCTGCAAATAGATTCGCCTTTTCCTGGTCACTTCTAGTCCATTTTGCATTGGTTTCGGTCGTATTCTTTACTGGAACGTTTTGTTATTTCGGTTTTTTCTTCTAGTTTATTGGTCTCCATATTGTGTTGTCAAATCTGTTCAGTCGGGTGATATATTCATTGAAAGATTCCTCCTGTAGTTCTCGTAGTCTTTTTTTGAGTTTATTGCTTATGCAATTCAGAGCTCTTTTGTCGGCCGTAGCATGTGTATTTTGCCATCTGGATCTTATTTTTCGTTTTTCACGCTGAAACTTGACACACAGTTGTGACGTTTTAACCTCAAGGTTAGTGGCATTTCATCGAAATCTTATGGATAGTCCAAAAAAAAAATTCATCGGAAAAATTTCTCGTAATTTTTTAAATTTCAAATGGAACGATCCAAAGAATTGTGCATAAAGTTGCAGATCGGTAGTCTACAACTGACTTCTCAGTTTCAATCCGATCCATCAGCAGTTTGTGACATATCGAGTAAATATCCTTAAAAATTCAAATAAGTATAACTGCGAAACTGTTTGATGGATTTGGCCCTTTAAAGAACATAACCGTCACATTCTGATGTGCAACCTACCCTGAAAGTTTCGAGTTACTAGTTCGTTTTTTTTTGACAGTTAACGTGTCCTCGGCCGGACAGAATTGAACTTGACATCAGATTCCTTATCAGCGAAAAAAAAATTAAAAAACAAAACAAATGTTTGGGTAAAAACTATATCATCCCGTTCCCACGAACATTCCTGCAAAAACTACAGACCGATAATTTATTGATATACAACTAAAATCTCAAATTAAGGTCGATTTAAAACTTCAGAATATCATTCTGCTGTAAGACTTTGTATATTCATAATAAACCGAAAAAACCGAAAGTGGCAATATTAGAACTTTTTCATACAACTGAACTATTATTTTTTCAACTTCACATATGAGAAATATTCTACCTATTCAATTAATAACAATTTATGACATCTTTTCAGAAACAAGAATAGAACGTTTCAACTAAAAACAAAAAGAAGTATATAGTTCCACCTTCAGAGGTGTAGACACATTTCAAATTGCAGTTATTATTTGGTTCAACACAGTACTCTTGAAAACTGATTATTAGGTTTTGCCAAATAATATGGCTTTGTTGACAATAGCGTTGTTTAACTAACGAAATAGTAATTCAGTTTATTGCAAAACGAAATATAATACAATTCCTTCCAAAAATGTTCAACTCTTCAAAACAACAAGATTTTGTAATAATTAATCCCATGTGTAAAATACCAACAAAAAAAATTTAAAAATTTCTACACTGACAAGAGAGTAACATATCACTCACTTTTTTGCATGGCCTTAAGTTTCTTTTCTTTCTGTTTCTCTTCCTTTAATTTTAATTTTTCCTGTTTCCTCTGTAAGGCTTCTTGTTGTTTCTTTAATTTTCTCGATTCCTTAGCTTCCGCAGATAATTTGGGTTTCTTCTCTTTCACTTCCTTAATCACTTTGGGCTTTTCTTTCGGAACAGCAGTCTTTTTCTCCTGAGTTTGTGGTTTAATTTTTGGAAAGAAATCATCCTCTGAACTGAACCCATCATCAGAACTATCGAAGCTATCCCTTTTTCTCTCCTTAGGCAAGGGGAAATACCGTGGATCATCTTGAGGGTCTCCCTGAGATAAACGTGTGATGACAGGTGGTGGGGGAGGGGGTATAATGACTGGTTGTGGGGGAATGCCATTACTATCTGATTTAATCTCGTCCTGTCCCACTGGCTTAGAAGGTGGACTAGGTCGTGACCATGTTTGTTTACGTCCTGTTCTTGCAGCAGGAGGTGGTGAAGAATCCCTTTCCCCTTGTAAGAATTTTAAGTAACTACTCATGAAACCTGCACCTGGACCTGAAGGTTTATCTGATGGCTTTAATGTAGGTTGCACTGTTTTATATGGCGTATTCGAGGAGGTTGAGGGGGGTTTAACAGGTGGACCTGAAAGAAGTATTTCTTTAAAATTTATCAATTGAAAAAAATTCTTCATAATAAAGTTCATATCATAAAAGTGGCACATGAATTCGATAAAAATTAAAATAAGAGTTAAAAACAATGTTTCAACCCATCCATTTTGATTGTTAGGTTACTTTTCAGATGCATTTCTTGTAAAGTTTGGCAAATATAAACCTACCATCTGAAAGAAAATTGAGTTCTTCCTCGATATTTGGAACAACAACCTTAGGCTGATCCTCTTGCTGTACAAATTGGGAAGTGGATGGTTGTGGGGATTGCTCATTATAGGAGCCAGAAGGTGCAATTTCAACCGTCGATTGAAATTCTTGAGGAGGGGGAGCAAGATGGAAAGGGGCAAAATATGGCAATGGTGGTGGATGATGACCATGAGGATGAGGCACCATCAACCCTTGATGTTGCTGATGAATAGCTTGAGCACCAAAAAGCTTAGCAGTGGGAGGTGCCAAATTCCATCGGTCAAAATCAAAATAGGCACCATTTTGCTGTTGCTGGTTTCCACCAGAACTGTGCGCTGGTGGTGGAATTCTACCTGAAAAAAAATAAATGAATTTTTTGTAGAAGCAATTATGAAACTGAAATTATCATAAACTTCAAAATGGATTTTCAAGAGTAAAATCTTATGCAATATTTAGATTACTGTATGAAAAACTAAGTATTTTTTGGAATAAATTTACAATATAATAATATTAATTTATTGATTCCTTTACAGTCATTGTAATATACAAAAAAGACAGGTCAGATATGATCCTCACTTAAAGAAAAAGGGGACTTCAACTTGTGTAAATGTCTCTACAATTTTAGAAATGTTCATCTAGGTTGTATGATTCACTGTTTAGAAGGACTTGACTAGTTCTTTTTTTTAAATACTTTGATGTCACTAATACTGTGGAAGTTCTTGGGTAGGTTGTTGTAGATCTTCACGCACATACATTCTGGACTACTATGTGTGAGAGATAAATGTCTTCTAAGGTACATGTATGGGTATGTTCTCCTAGTGGACTAGTTATAGTTTTCAAGTGGTAAAATAGAAAAAACAATATAAAGAACTCTGGGTTGTGCTTAAATTATTGCACTGGTTTTAAACCCAAGAAACTTCGGTAATAACAATTAGCAAAAAGTCTCGTAAATACCAAATTGATTTCAAGAGTGAGGAGTGGTGCTATGCAAGAAAAACACTCCATTCACTTTCATAAAATCAGTCGGTAGGCCATAGAAGTTCGACACATTCCACTGTATAATCGGTTCATCGCATGAATTTTTTTTATAATTGGAATCAAATATTCTATCCGTAAGACTAATGAAAAACTCCAACCGCCGTAAAAAATTTCAATTTTCAACGAAAAAAACTATGTTTGAAATTTGACAGCACATATTGGCTGTTCAAACGGTCGAAACTTCGCGGCTTCTGTGACCTATCGGGATATAACCACTCCCTCTCTCTCTCTTCTCGTGTACTTTTCTCTTTAGCAAGCCAATAGACAGCGTCGACTGTATCGATCGGTGGATCGTACAATAGCGAGTGACGTAGAAACCGATCTGACGCGTTTCTCCAGCTTCGACCTTGCGTCCTGATTTGACCATTTTCAATACAGAATTATTAAAACTTCGCGAATTATTAAAGTGTGCGGAAGCATACATTTCCTTTATACTATTATATTCAGAGTAATAATGTAGTACTTCATAATGGTGGTAGCAATAGCAGCACTTATTCATTTTTTCATCATTCAACTTTATTATTTCAATTCATTGGTCAGAAACTTGAGTTGGTGTCAACATGTGAACATTGTCTGCTAAAAACTGCAGTCTACTTTTTATGCTAGCAGTCGAATAAAACCTAGAAACGATATCACCACAAGTGGACATCGCGTCAGTGCTTTTCCAGATGCTTTTTTCGATAAATCACTGGATTTCAAATTGATCTTATATGTATCTTCAGGAATATTGAAAAGATAAAATTTTGAATGGGTATATATGCGGAATCATTGGGCTGATTTTACCCATTCACGAATTCAGCCTTCGTAGGTCCAAACCTTATCTACAAATATCGAGTTTCTAAGTTGTTTCTTTCGGAAGTTACTGTGTTAGGCGGACCGTAAACACAATGATTTTTCGAAAGAAACAGTTCAGAAACTCGATATTTGTATAGTGGTTTTGGACCTCAATTACGATGGCAGAATTCGTGAATGGGTAAAATCCACTCAATAATTCCGAAATACACCCATTCAACATTTTATTTTCCCAATATTTCCAAAAATACATTTAAGATCGAATTAAAATCCAGTAATTTATCGAATAATGACATGTTCATACAGAATTCAATAAGGTTAATATGATCAGAAGATCACAGAATATTGAATATTTGAAAAAAATAATAATTTGTGAGTCCACTTTCGGCTCAAAATTCGAAAATTACATCCATTTGGACAGAACGAGAGCGCGCAAAAACATATCTTCCTTTAGGTGCGTTGCTCATTCAATTCCACTCAAATTGCTCGATAAAATGGATAAAAAATAGCCGAACCAAAATCGAAAAATCGTACCGATTTCTGGAATTATAAAATTCATTAGGAATCGAAGGTATAAGTTTCGCGATAAACGAATAGTTTTCAGGTTGTTAGTTTGGGATTCAATAAAATTGCTTTAGGCAGTTGAAATCATAAATGGATACCACGATTGTCAAATCCTAAATTTCTCTCATTTTGACTGTTATATTATTATTATTCATTAGTGCACAAGTGGGAAACGCAAATATTACCTGAAACCTTCAAATGGTAATGATTGCTGGAACTTATACATGACACGATTATCACGAAATTTGGCACAAAGTTATCCTTCAGCAGCTCCGAACTAGCTGCGAAGTTGCATCATGATTGAATCAGTATTTCTTGAGAAAAAAATAACGATATCTAGAAGAAAACCACGAAATTTTACATATTTTTTCCCAATATCTCCAAAATTAATAGCCGTATTGAATTGAAATTCAGTACACTTTGGAATATGAAGCTCAAGGTATGAGCAAAATCGATTTCGAATATGATCAATAGTTTCTGGAAAAAACAATTTTTTTTTAATCGAGTTACCAACGATTCCAACAAAATTTCGCTTAAAGTTGCGCGTCGTTATGCTTCAACGACTGCCAAGTTTCAACCCAATCGCTCCAGTAGTCCCTGAAATATCAGGAAAATAACTCCAAAATTTCAAACAGCTATAACTCCAAAACCATTTGGCCGATTTGGCCCATTGTATCTTAGGGTAGGCATACAATATGTTATTTTAATTAAATATATATACTTGGTAATATTGGGCATTTTGCCCGTTGAATAAATAAATAAATAAATTAACGAACTTAACCGCAGCATTCTGATGCGCGAATTACCCTAAAAGTTTCAAGTCGCTAGCTTGTTCTGTTTAATAGTTATCGTGTCCTCGACCGGTCGGCTGGCCGGACAGATTCGATTTTGGCACCGTATTCGTCATCAGTGAGCCCAACCTAGTCGTTTGAGACCTTTTTGGGCTCAAAATTCGAAAATTACAGACATTTGGACAAAAAATTGTATGATGTTGCCCAAGAACATGCACGCAAAAATAATAGTAATAATGAAAGGGTAAATTGAGATGAATCAGTCCCAGTAGAGAGGTATAAGAGCAATTAAAAAAAAAAATTACCTGATGGTTCGTTGACTACAACAGTAGCAGGAACGGCCACTTTTTCATTGCTTTTTCTTCTTTTTGCTGGTTGTTTAACTATCTCCTGTTTGATCTCTGGTTGTGGAACCTGACAACTCTGCTGTTGTAAATTCTTAACCAAGCTCATCGGGTCACCTCTGCAGCTTGATAAATCTTGCAGAGTAACTGTATGTCCACTGCCAGTATCAAAATAAGCTTGCTGACGTTCACTTATGTTTAGTCCAACTGTTCTCTGCTGGGGCTGTTCATTTCTTACAGAAATTTCAACATTATTGGCAGAGTTTCCATATTGGTTGTTGGGAAACTTTCGATTTTGTCTGTCATCCCAGCAATTTTGATTCTGATTGCTTTGCTGGGGTTGATTAGTCCTTTCGAACCTTTCTGGGTATGTTTTATCCGAATTTAAAGCTCTTGTTATAACAGATGGGTAAGCAACATTGTTATTTTGTGAATTTGGACGTGGCACTGATACATCTAAGGGAGATGGAGGTGTAACTTGGTTGCTTGAATTCTGTTGAGGTGACGATATGGAACTCATAGGACTATTATACATTGGATATGCAGGGCTCTGAGCATGACCTAAGGGGGAAGCTTGGGAATGTGCTTGATGAGGACTAGGCCTCCTTGGTACAACAACATTACAATCTGGACCATTTGAGTTGCTATAATCTGACCCACTTTTAGGTCTTTGAAACTCTTGTTCTGAATTAGTATTCTGTTGCTGAAAATGCCTATAATTGGCATGCTGTGGAAACTGCGCAGGTCTTTTAGCGGAAGCATTATTACCAGTATAGTTGACTCTATTTTGAGCTGTGTCAATAATTGAAAAACTGATAGGGGATGACTGACTTTGTTCCTCGTTGGTTCTTTGTCTTTCATTCTGAGCCTGAGTCTTAGGCTGCACTGATGTTGAATTCTGTTTATTAGGAAAGGTTTTTTCTATTTGTCTTGATGGTGGGTTTGGAGAGCTGAGATAAGTGCGGGTGGGTGCTTGTGGTACACGATATTCTTTAGATACTGTAGCAGTTGGAGTAGAAGATACAATGCATGATTGTTGTAGATTTGAATTTGTTGTGAAAGACTTATTGTTAGGTGCACTTTCTGATCCTGAATAGGTTACAGGCACTTGATAGAAAGTGGAAGAATTTGATTGTGATACATTTGCTTTAGAAGTAGCTGCAGATACTTGTGGACTCTGGGCTCTGGTAGAAGTTTTACTATTTCCAGTGGCAAGTTGAGAATTCAGGTGATTCAAACTTTGAGCAGCGAAATGTGGGTTGAAATTCTCATAAGGCGTAGTTTTACTTGTAGTTGTGGCAACAACACTTTCATGAGGTAGAATACCAAATGGACTGTTCTGTTGCCATGCTGCTGATCCTCCTTGTTCAAAGAAGGTCTGCGCTTGATGGTATTCTCCCTCTGCATTTTGTTTTGTTGTGGCTGCTGTTTGTGCCTGCACCAATGCCTGCGCTCTATGTTGAGTGACTGGAGTCACATAATGGGACGGTTTTGCACCAGAAGGATGATGGAAGAGTGGACTGAATACAGTTTCATATCCAACCGGAGGTGGAGATAAGAAACCGCCAGCTGTTAATAATTGGGCTGTTGTTGTAGGAGGTGCACCACTAGAATGATGATGTAGTTCTCCAGAAGTCGAACTAGCTTGAACTCCGGCTAGTCTATTGTAAGAAGCATAAGCAGACCATGGCCCAACTGGATCCATGCTTGTATAGAGATATGTTTAGTCGTTTGGCCATCCCATCTGAAAAAAAATTATATGAACACTAGACATTAAATACAGCCAACAGTACCTGAAAGGAATATTGAAGAAAGATGAAAACCTGCTCAAGTTCCCTGAAGATTTGTTATAGCATCAGCCCCAAACCATCCAGAATCAGACAACGCATGCTCATTTGAATATCAACGTTCAACCATAAACCAAACCAAGTTTTCAACTCATAGTTGGCTGTTCAAGCAACTCATTTTGGAGTCTGGGTTCTGTTTAGTCTGAGCAATGTCAGTTTCATCTATGTATTTTTATATTTGGGGGAGGTTAGATTTACAGTATTATACTGTAAATATTTCACATAGTAATATTATAAGTTTGACAATCTCACAAAATCTTGGGGAATCAGATTCTTCAAGCTTAGAATCAAGTCTTGATTCGGAAATGTATCAAGTGATGATAAATAAGATGAAAGACTCTAAATGTTCTGTGATGAAATGATAACGGTCAAACGATAATATTCAAGCAAAGTATCAATCAGAACAGTTGGAAACCTTGAACTTACACGCTCACAAGTCCAAATCTTATTTTCGGACAACTCAAAAAATCCATGCTAAAACAAAACCAAGAACTGGTCTGTACTGATTAACAAGTACCCTAATATGTTAATGGCATATAACAACATCCAATTCCATAATATAAATAATTTTAAAACTAATGTGAACCTTCAAATCTTCTCTCCCAATAATTTGTCTTTTCAACAGATTTGTAAAATGGCGAGTAAACTTCATATACAATTAATTAGTATAAAGATTATATATAATGTCTGACAGGACTGAGTTCAGACCACGGGTCTGCATCATAAGCATAATCATAATGTACTGCTGATCTGATATGCATATGATTCATAAATCCTCCCCTTGAGATGTATGCACAAGTCCAATATAATCTTATTCATATGACTATGCTTAAGATTATGGCTATGATTAACTGGACCATTCATTTATTCGGTTATATTGAAAATGAGCCCAAAATGGCTTATTTTCAAGTGTTGAATCTTGCAAAGTCCAAGAGTACAAAGATTTTTCACAAAAATCATTATTTACGAAAAACTAAATAAGGTGAATTCAATATTTTGAAGGTTTGGTGTAAGAACAAGGGCTTCACTGAGGATCAAACAAACCCACTCACCAGAGGTTAATTGCAAGAATTTTTAATGATTTCTTTAAATAGTGAAATGCCATGAAAAATTAGAAACCTTACGGTTTTAAATCGGAAAACGGACCAAATCTGTACTGGATAAAAGTGATAATTATCTTTAACCTTGAATTTCTTCATTTTGGTCTGAACAAATGTTTATGCTCATATTATTGTATTAAAACTGCCCAAGTTTCAGTGGTATCAATAGTGAAATATATTTTTCAAAGAGAAAATAAGCTTATAAAACTAACTGTAGTGTATAAATAAACGGGAGCTTTATATTTTGTGCATTGTTTAGTTCTGAAAACAAGATGCCTGAGAATTACAAAACCTTCAAATGAAAGTATTGCTGAAATTTTCTCGATATCCCAAGAGGTATAAAACGATTCCTGATATTTTAACACAATTAAATATCCCAAAATTTCAAGATTCACTCACTTCTCATTGATGTAAATGAATTATTTTTGACAGTTCTTTATGCATTCCATAAATATGGCTCCGTAAGCTACGCGAATCCCTTGCAGGTAACACTAAGCGAACATTCAATTAAATTTCGAAATTCTAAGCACTGAATGAAATCGATGTCACTGTCTTGAAGCTATTATTTGTCGTTTTCACTAAATCCATAATAAGTTTTCCGTCTGAATTGTAGATAAAATCAGAAATATTCAAGTGTGTAAATCCCGTCGGCCATGCGAAATTGAAACTAACAATAGAATGAGCGCCATCTTTTGTTTAGCATCCAGATTGGCGGGAATAATTTAAATCTATCTGAAAACTACGATTATCCAAAATAGTTAAGAGAAACTTTATGATTTATCGAAAAACATTATATTATATATCCCTTCCGCTATCGCAACTCCATTATTCTATATGATAAATACTCAATGAATTGAAAAAATCTTTTTTAGGGTTTAAATTCATTATTGCCACTTTGTGAACAATGTTATTACCATTGTTTAAACAATGTTATTACATACTTATGTTTTCATCATAGACCTAATATTTTAGCTGCCGGTTTCACAAAACTGTGATTGCCCGATCAAGGACGACTACTGCTAAGCGATACGCCCTCTGGCGATTGAAATTCGAACACTTCCAAGCTAGTAGCACCATTGTTTAACTTTCCTTAAACAATGCTGGTCTGTGTAGTAAGCTCTGAATAAAGAACATAAGGAAGGAGTATAATGCCCCACAAAGTGGGACCGGGATGGATGTTGCATATAGCGGACTTTCCTTTCACTTTGAAGAGAGAACAACTTTTTCCGAGACTTCTTTGTCTGAAGAAACCGTAGATAGAGGAATCTCTATCTACGGAAGAAACTAACAACTTGTTAGTTTCTTCCGTTAGTAACAAGCATGAGTCATACTTGGAGGTTCAATATGGGCGCCTATGTCCCACTTTTATACGAAGTAGAAAAGCGTTATGCTCCTTCCTGTTGTTCTTTATTCAAAGGTAGTAAGCAATGCATTTTAGGTTATTGTTGGTCCTCCAGTCTCTCCCAACTGTCAAAACTGCTCGTGACCTATTCTGCTTTACCAATCGTTTCCAAGCCAAGCACATTTTGACATTGTGAAGGACACACGATAGAAGAAGAATATCAATAAATATTCTGTGACATAACCTATACTCTTCCAGGGAAAGAAATGGAATAAATAATTTCGAGGCAACTATTTTATCAGTAAAACTAATAACAAAATGACAAGTCTTCTGAAAAATATTCTGCCGAAATTTAATTTTATTTCTAGAAACCCACATTTTTGTCAAACTGTTATTCCCTGTATTTCAACATTCAGTTTTTACTCTAATTCATCTTCCGTAAATTACACTACACCCTATGAAATTGTCAAAGATGATACAGAAGAAGAAGTTAATAACAAAATAATCAAATCAGGTACTATCTATATCTATTTCAATATTCGTGAAATCGCATGAATGTTTTTAGACATTGTTCAGAGAATCCAAGAAAAAACCCAGAACGAAAGGGAACCATTATTCGCTGTAGTTCATGTAGCTGGTAAACAGTTCAAAATAACAAGTGGAGATATTATAGTTATTGAGGGTTATTGGCCACCTGATACTGGTGATAAATTGACACTAGACAAAGTAATATGTTCCGTCTCCTTTAAATAAAACTATCTACATAGTGAATAATTACAGATAATGTTGGTGGGTGGTAAGGAGTTCTCTCTTATAGGCAGGCCTTTGATTCAGAGAGATTTAGTCAAAATAGAAGGTACAGTTATTGAGAAAACTTTATCCCACACAAAAATTCACTTCAGGAAGAAGAGAAGGAAGCAATATAAAAGAATTAACTGTGAGTAAAATTTTGCATGTTGAGATCTATTTTGACAATTTTCTTAAAGTTTACAGAATTCCTCAAACTATGCTTCAGATCAACACTATAAAATTCATTGGTGAACTGAATAATCCTCCTGATGTGACTGAACTTAGAAGTAGAACAATGTGAACATCTATTTTGTGAGTTTCAGTAATTCGAAACATAAAACTATATTAATTTTCCTTTTTCTTGTTATATTATTATGATACAACATGAATAAATAGATTAACTTCTAACCTATTATTTCGGAGATATTCGAATATTGTTATGGAATTCTATTTAGAAAATTTCAGATCTATCCTGCAACACGATTTTAAAAAAATCACTCAATATCTTGAAAAGATTTTATTCATAATTTCAGAATGGTTCTGTATTATTAACATTATTTTGATTACTCTTATCTTCCTTGATATAAGCAACCTGTAATAAAATATATTAAAAAATATTACTCTAGTCAGAATACCAAACATATTTTTTTCCAAAAACTTAGAGGAATACTCGCATATCTACTGAGAGAAGAACCATTTTCTCTTATGTTAGTATAATTTGTCACTGTGTCTTCTGCCAGGCTTTGTGGAGGTAAAACAGTATTACCACTCTGCTCCACTCCAGATACTGACACCACACCAGTCATGTTGGATATACTTCTCAAGGAGCTACTATCTAAATAGTCATTGTCTAATCCTGTTATTCCAAGAAGCTCTTCATTGCCAAAAAATTCATCTGTCTCTGGCAACTGAATGTCTATTCCTGCTACTGAGAGAATCGACAAGTTTTCAATAGTACGAGCAGAAATTACTGAAAACTGAGAAACTTGACATTTTTGCCAAAAATATTCTCTAGAATCTTTCCAACTGATCAATTTGCTCAATACTTCGTTATGATCCATAGAAAACTTCGGATCACTGTCTCTGATGATGGTACTGAATATAGGCATGAGTTCTATACCTAGAAAAAATAACCATAGCAACAAATTCTTTGATAACTGGAGTATCTCCAATGCAAAATTTCATAGTTTTTTCAAAATGATGACGGAATATGTAGCTGAAGTTATAGAAAGCATTCAGGAAACCCTGTCAATATTATTTCAAACTTAAGAATATATTTTTATTTCACCTTACCCACAGATATAGCAGCCAAGTTTCTTGTTTTTGCTGTTTCTGCATTATCACCAACTTGACCAAAAATTTTTACTGCAGTCATTAATAAAGGTGTAGCATTACGTGCAGTTCCTTCTTTCAAGTAAAATTCTCCCAAATATTTGTGAGCTTGAGCAATATAAAGCATTTTATTGTGAAGGTGTGCATAGTCATTCAATTTATGCAATGTTATTAAAGCGCTACTGAGAGTACCATGTCTACGATATCATTAGCATAATCAACTCATTTTCTCTGTAAAATTTAGTTTAACCTACCTCAAATATGCTATAGCTAAATTTCTGAGATTTTCACATCTTAAATCGACATATTCATGTTTGTCTAATATGTCAAGCCCTTTTTTGAAGCTCTTGATAGCATTTTCAGTATCGAAAATCATCATTTCACAATTTCCTTTTAGCATGTAAGACTCTATAACACCCTCGTAGTAGCACCCTTTAATATTAAAATAATTATGTTGAAAAATCTGCTCGACAATAAGAATGAAATGAATGTTGGAAAAATATGCAGGAGTTAGTTTTGATGGAGACTGAAATTGTTACCTAAATGTACTTTGGTATGTTTAGGAACATTGTTTCCTATTTTCAAAAATTAAAATGTTTACCTTCTAATGCCCTTTTTCTAGCTTTATTACATAGTCTTAAGGTATTTTTTGGGTCTCTTTGCATGATAGACTTTCCTTGCATCATTCTTATTTTATGAATAAGTATGCAGGCATGTGCGAATATTGTGCCATTTTCCGGAAATAATAGATTTATATTCCATGTCATTTCAGCTGAAATTTTCCTTGCTTCTTTAAGATGCTCAAGCGCCATTTGGGCTTCTTTCACTGAAATTTTAAAATTTTTTGAGAGAAATGAAAATATCTAATACGCAAAATTCAAATGAAAATTTTCGAAACTTTGGAAATAATCTTTCTATGGTTTGCATACATCAGTTATCGCAGCTGCACATTGTGTAAAGGAAATAGATGTTTTACCATTCTGAAATAAAAATCTTCCGAAAGTATATCTCAACAATGCTTTTCTTCTGCCTCTATCGTCGTTGTAATTCTCACAAGTTTTCAGAGCGACGAAAAGCAATTGATATCCTAGCCACCACCAATTTTCGGAATCAAAACAATATTCTACGGCTAGTTTAAGGATAATATCAATCTCATCATCAGTGTGTCCTGGAAATATTCAAGACAGTATTCAAATCAGGTGGTTAAATGATCTTGTGTTTTTTTCCATTTTTCCCCAAAGACTCACTTGCAATGTGGGCTTCTTCTGCTTTTTGTAATCTTTCGGAGAGGTGTTCCAGAACATTTTCTTGATACATCAATCTTGGTCTTTGCCATATGATGCTGTCTTCACCAGCCGCATTCCTGTAAGCGTCTTGAAACTCTATCAGTTGTTTCAGATATGCAGCTGAATGTATGAATCCATTTTTAGTAAGTTTTCTCAATATTGCTTCATGTAGAGGTAAGCGATATCTTAAATCAATGTTAATTATGAAGACGAACTGTTTAATTTACTCCAAGTCTTCTGTACTCACGCAATAATTTCTTCTCTATTCAAAACATGTAATGCTGCTCTATCATTTAGTAATCTCAGATTTTTCAGTAATTTCTGTTCTCGTTGCCATTTTATAGGAGAAAAAACCTGTTCACTGGGTGGTTTCAACTTCATTGTACAATGTTTTCCGTCATTAAAAAAATTATATATAAAACAAAAAGCTATTTAAAATAGTTTTTATCGGAAAAAAAATTCTGGCACAAACAATAACCAGTCTGGAAAAAACTGAAAGATGAAAATGAATATAAATAATAATGACATAGACCTACTAAGATTTTATTTTGTTCGGAAATCTAGATTTTGTTGAGGTGTCAAAAAACATTCTAAACACCTTAAAGCTACCTTTTGTGCGAGGGAGATTCGGGTATTTGGGTAATCGGAGATTCTTCCCTATTGGCCGACGACAATCACGCGATCGTCGTCAGCCAATAGGATGAATCTCTCGACCAATAGGGTGAATCTCTGATTACCCAAATAACCGAATCTCCCTCGCACAAAATTGTGCTTAGGGAGATTCGGGTATTTGAGGAATCTGAGATTCACCCTTTTAGCCGAGAGATTCATCCTATTGGCTGACGACGATCACGTGGTCGTCGTCGGCCAATAGGGAAAAATCTCCGATCCCCCAAATACCCGAATCTCCGTCGCACAAAAGGTAGCTTTAAAGGGGCCTTTTGTGCGAGGGAGATTCGGGTATTCGGGGAATCAGATGACATTCACCTTATTGGCCGAGAGATTCACCCTATTGGTCGACGACGGTCACGTGATCGTCGTCGGTCAATCGGAAAGAATCTCCGATTATCCAAATACCCGAATCTCCCTCGCACAAAAGGTAGCTTAAAGCATGAGAGATTCGTGTATTTGGGGAATCGGAGATTCACCCTATTGGCCGAGAGATTCACCCTATTGGTCGAAGGCGGTCACGTGATCGTCGTCGGCCAATAGGGAAAAATCTCCGATTACCCAATTATTACTCCGATTATTGGCCGACGTCGATCACGTGACCGTCGTCGACCAATAGGGCGAATCTCTCGACCAATAGGGTGAATCTCCGATTCCCCAAATACCCGAATCTCCCTCGCACAAATGGCCCCTTTTAAGCATGGCCTTCTGGAGCACAGAGCAATGAACACTATTCCGCAACACCGCAAATAGTGGAGAGCAGAAGACAGATAGACTTGAGGAAGGCCGCTATGTAAATTTTGAATGCGTAACCGAAGCGCGCTTTTCGAATATATTTCAAACCGTACACGAAGAATCAATGTCATGAAATGGTTCAAATTCAATTAATCATCTACAGAACCCTACTTGGTCAATAAATTGAATCGATTCATCATATTATATCACTCGCGAATTAGAGAGCAGAAAGGAGTTGATCTGTATGGTAGCAGTAAGGAATGAACAAAAATAATCATATTGCGGTAAGTTTCCTTGTTACAAATCCAATTTATTGCTAAGCAAGAACCAACCGTAAGGTGTAGAGGATCATTTCTTGTCATAAGATTGTGTATATGAAGTTATAAATCCAATTATCATCATGAAGATGTATATACAACAACACATGAAAACGGAAGTTTCTGAATCAGATGAATATATTCATAAACACAATCGGCTAAACAAGATAAACTATAACTTATATAAAATATGACTACATCAGAAGAATGACAATTTTGAAAATATTTCGAATTGCTTATTTTTGCAAAGTTTCTAGTTTCCGTTTTGGTTTATTATTTGATGAATTCAAATAATAAACCTTAGTGATCGACAAACAAAAAAAAATGTTTACCCCCACACAGGTTACGTTTTGAAGTATGTAGATTTGAATGAACGAATAAAAAAAAATCCCCTGAAAGTACTGAACCGAAATCCGTGAAACTTGGTACAGAAATCGTTCGTCACTCGGGATTGATCCTACAAACTTTTCAGCAGGATAGGTGTACCCTGAGGGGGTTGGAGGGAAAAAAAATATTTTTCGAAAACTTACCACCGAATTTTCATGAAACTTTCAATGTTGATTACTGTTGCATAACTCAACCTAAAAATTTTCACCCGGATGATTTCCGTCCACTGGTTCCTGAGGTATAAAGAAAAATACTGCAAATTTTGGGGTGAAGAATCAATGAGTTATGAATAGTATACAGCTTGCCACAAAAATAACGTAACTCGTCAATAATTCTGGTACGTAAAATTGCTAAGGAAAATCCTGGCATTCGTGGATTTTTAATTTCGAAAGCAATTCATCCTGTGTTTTTTTAATTTGATATTTTCACGCTCCCCACTAATTTAATTTTTCAAATGAGAAATGGGAATGGGTTGTGATACATCAAATAAAAGGAAATTTGATAACCTGCTCAGCGATATGACTGAAAAAGAATTCCTTTGTTTATGTTGCTCCGTTTTTCCAATAAAAAATAATTCACATTTGTGATTGGTGAGTACTGCAATCAGATCATTATTTTTCAACTAATTATTATTAAGGAAAATCCACGAATCCATGGATTTGTATTTACGAGAGCAGGTCTTCCCGTATGCCTTTTTGAATTTGAAATCTTCCACCCATTATATACGCTCAACACCCCTATAATGTTTTTTCAAAAAGTAATATATCAACTTCTTCCATGGAAAAATTCAAATTCTTCAAAATTGACGAAAACGAAATTTTTTTCTTGCGAATATCTGCTTCTGAGGACGCTTAATAAGAATACATAAACCCCCGATTTTGTCGGGCAAGAATTAACCTCACAAGACCCCCTCAACTTCTTCCATGGAAAAATTCAAAGTCTTCAAACTTGACGAAAACGAATTTTTTTTGCGAATATATGCTTCTGAAGACGCTCAATAAGAATACATCAACCCCCGATTTTGTCGGGCAAGAATTAACCCCACACGACCCCCTCAACTTCTTCAATGGAAAAATTCAAAGTCTTGAAAATCGACGAAAACGAAATTTTATTTTGCGAATATATGCTTCTGAAGACGCTCAATAAGAATACATCAACCCCCGATTTTGTCGGGCAAGAATTAACCACACACGACCCCCTCAACTTCTTCCATGGCAAAATTCAGTCTTCAAACTTGACGGGAACGAAATTTGTTTACAGAGACAACTATTCTGCAACAACGTTGCTACTTTTTCAGTTTGATCTATATTGATCTTCGGAGATATTGGAGAAAAATATTTCAAATTTCTTCTATATTTTATAGATATATTTTTCCATGGAAGAAGTTGAGGGGATCGTGTGGTGTTAATTCTTGACCGACAAAATCGGGGGTTGATGTATTCTTATTAGGCGTCCTCGGAATCATATAATCGCAAAAATAAATTTTTGTTTTCGTCAATTTTGAAGACTTTGAATTTTTCCATGGAAGAAGTTGAGGGGGTCGTGTGGGGTTAATTCTTGCCCGACAAAATCGGGGTTGATGTATTCTTATTGAGCGTCCTCGAAAGCATATATTCGTAAAAAAATTCGTTTTCGTCAATTTTGAAGACTTCGAATCTTTCCTCGAATCAGAAGCAGCCACAGCCCGGCTGTGACAGCCAGCCACAAGTTTGCATCACTGAACCTATCGCGGTCGGCCGACCGCCAACGTTCGTGAGAGAGAACGCATGGCTAGGAAACTCGTGGCTGCTTTCACACTGGTTCATTTTTTGGTATAATGATGGAATTATCACCATTCCTAGCATTTTTGTTTTTTTTTTCTCTCGTATTAGAGACAGTCTCGTTATTCCGGTTCTTGACATTATTATTCAATAATAGCAAAAGTTGAAAAAAGTGAATATAATATTATTTTCAAATAACGTCCACAACTATGCACGTTTCAGAAAAATCCAAATAATAGAAATCCAATTCAATGCTACGTTCTGTTAATTTACATAAAATATGTTTCTGATTCGCGACTCGCAAGAATTTTGAGGCACAATACTGATCATTTAGAATATATTCGAATATGGAACACATGTGAACAAAAATTCCTTTTTCAGCCCTTATCAACGAAATACACTCAGTGCACCAAGGTTATTTTGGAAATTGAATGTGCAGCATAGCCTGAAATACAAATTTTTGAAGATTTATCGATATCACATCAGTCTTGAAGATAATCTGTATCTAGGACGAACAACAAATCAGTGATATCACTATCATTTTCGAAGTATATATCGGCATCCTCAACATGCTCGACTGAAAAGTGTTCCTTAATATCCTTCATGGAGTAATTTTCACCAGCCCGCTTGAATATTTTTTCAATTCTATTTTTTTTCCGCTCCTAAAATATCATCAAAAGATAATTGCATCCAGACAGTGACCGATATAAAACCTTTTTGCTAAATTATCCGTACTAACTTTTCCACATACATAATTTTCAAATCCCCGTATGTTTTAAATGAATAACTTATTATTTCTATGAAAACTAAAGTAGATTGGTGTCATGATGTGAGCCAAACATGGTGTGCTCATCTGTGATCGTATTTACCAATGACGACGTCACTTTCTTCATTCAAATTCAAAGTACAGAATATATTTCCTTGTATTTTAATCTTGCTGGCGTCACTTTTTCTTCAGATGCGAGCACCCCATGTTTTTTACATCATGATTGGCGTGAAGCCTGATAAGTTTCCTTTGACAATCAACATTGAATCCTGATAAAAGATGCTATTTATCCAACCAAATAATAAATGTTTTCAGAAATTTTAATTTTTGATCGGTCTCCAAATACTGTTTTTCGAATGGAGTACACCATTAATTTCTTTTCGATATCCCACCATTATCTGAACATTTTCGTAAACTGAGTAGTATCGTTCATTGTCTTCGACTTGAGAGCAGAAATCGTTGAGGAATGAAGAATGTTTCTAGGTCTTCCCAGTCTCAAAAGACCAAGGTTTTATCTTCATTCTTCAGATTAAGTCAGTTTTTCCAAATATTTTTCAAAATATGGACGAAATCAAGCGTTAAGAATATTTTCTTCTGCTTTTATCATTTGGATTTGAAATTGCGAAGGAATCCGAGAAAGATTCAAACATTAGTCTCTTTATTGAATGCGATTATCGGTTATCACTGCCAAAACCTCGAAACCACAATTTCGTACAAAATCTATAATTTCTCTAGTTATGTCGACTATTTCAGTTCCCTTTATATTTTGGACAGGTAGTAGCTTAACAATTTCCTTAAGATTTCGGAAGGCGGAACTAATCGTCAATGGCAAAATGGTTTTGGCCACTTGATTGAAAGAATTAATCGCAGAACCCACTATATTGTGACGAGTACGGCCCTGTCTGTGCGAGAAAGTTCCCGAAAGCTCCAGACGTTTATGAGTCATGACTTTGATAGAATAAGGGCCGGTATTATAAAACTTAACTTTAACTTTAACTGACAGTTTTTACAGATATGTCCTAGCATAACTGTCAAAAGTTCAGTTAAAGTTAACTTCCCATTGAGTTTTATAATACCGGCCCTAAGGGCCGGTATTATAAAACTTAACTGGAAGTTAACTTTAACTGACAGTTTTGACAGCTATGTCCTAATATAACGGTCAAAACTGTTAGTTAAAGTTAAAGATAACTTCCAGTTAAGTTTTATAATACCTGCCTTAAGTTGTTTAGTTATTAGATCAGTAGTGTGTAAATAAGTGTGAATAAATAGTTTTATTAGTCTGAACGTTTTAACAAATCAAGAAAACGTTGTATTGGTGTCAGGTGTGGGGTTCGACATCGCTCGAATTGAGTACATAAACTCTATTGATTGAAATTTATGCCAGTGACCACAAGACTCCAGAAAGCAATGGAGACGCAGATGATAATGGAATTGTTGAGTAAGATGAATGAGAAAATGGAAGAAAATTCCCAGAAGATCAGTGAGAAAATGGATAAACGGGAAAATAAGGCAGAAGAAAATTCACGGAAAATGGAAGAAAATTCTTGGAATAGCAATGAATTGGTGTCAATTTGCAAGTAAATTAGATGAGAAAATGGAAACCATAAAAGAAAAATTCGATAAAGTTGTCGAAAAATTTGACGAAGTTTATGTAAAAGTAAATAAGAAATTTGATGAAGTTCATGAAAAATTTGATGAAAAACTTGATGAAGTTTATGAAAAAGTTGATGGAAAATTTAACGAAGTTGACGAAAAATTTGATGAAGTTAGTGGATAATTTGAAGAAATAACAGTATTAATTGAACAGCATTCTAAAATAATAGATTCCCTGAAAAGAATGTCAATTGGAAAAGATTATCCGGCTTCATATCACCCTATAGCATTATGAAAACGGAAAATAACAGCGAAAGTGGTAAAATGAAGGTCAAGCCTCCAACATTCGATGGAAAAGTGCCCTGGTCGACATATCAGAAACAATTTGAAGCTACTGCGCTGGCAAACAGTTGGAACGGTAATGAAAAAGCCAAAGCATTAGGAGAGTCACTCAACATCTGCAAACGATTCCAGAGAGCCAACAAGCCTGTTATCGAAACTTCAGATGAGATATGGTGATGCTCATCTACAAGTTTATCATGCCCAAATAAAGAACCAGTTGCAGAAAACAGAAGAAAATCTCCAGGAGTTTGAAGCCGATGTGGCTAGATTAGTCAGGCTGGCTTACCCAACTGCTCCAGACAGCTTCCTTGAACAGCTGTCAATCCAAACCTTTGTAGATGGAATCAAGGACGGACGGTGAAATACAACAAGCCCTGAGACTTGCACGCCCTAAAACCATGGATGATGCTTTAGCTCAGGCTTTAGAATTCGAGGCAGCGGAGCAGGCGTCGCATAGAGGACACGTTCGTGTGAGACAAGTCCAAGAAATAGACCGACCTGTAGTAGAAATCATCAAAGAAGAAGTCAGTAGATTATTGCGTACTAAGAAAAAGAATGCTGTATGCTGGCACTGCAATAAAAGTGGGCATATCATGCGAAACTGCTGAAAAAGAGCAACATCAGTAAAACTGAAACGGTTGGTGATAAGGGGCATAAATGAACCCAAGCCAAAAATGCCCCTGAAGTGATAGTCCGAGAAATCATGTCCACGGATTCATCAAGCATTGTTCCCGGAAAGATAAATTATCGGAATGTGAAAATGGTAGACACTGGATCGACCAGAACCATTGTGCGTCCAGAAGTAGCTGAAGGATTTGAGATTCGTCCAGTTAAGATCAGACTTCAAACTGCGTCTGGACAGGAAATACCGACTTATGGATCGGTCGTCTCCACTATTGAATTGAGACGCACAACGCCGAGGCACGAAGTACTAGTAGCTGAAATCACGGAAGAAGTTTTCCTGGTATTGGACCTCCTTAAGAAACTTGGATGCCAACTGGATATGAAGAGTGATGTTCTTCGACTAGAAAATGAAGAGATCCCGTTCAATGATGTGGATGACAAAATATATCGGATTCGATTGACCGAGGATATCACATTGTCAGGTCGAATTGAAAGCATAGTGATTGGTAGATGCGAGGATATTACGATGAATGGTTGCGAGCCCTCTGACGATGCGATACTGGCTGAAGGACTGTTATTCGGTAAGACATCGGTAAGGTTAAGAGATAGCATTCCCATCCGATTACTGAATATGAACATGTTTTCAGTCACCCTGAAGAAGAACACTTTGATTGGACATGAAGTACCAGTGTACCATATTTCTGGTGGGATAGGTACTGCAGGAGTCTCGCAGAGCCAGAAGAATACGGAAGAGATGATGACCCTTCTCACCTCAAAATGTCAAGATCTTGACCGTTATGAACTAGCCGAAGTGAGAAAACTAATTCAGCCACTGCCACTTGCCACTGATGAAAGAACAGGGAAGACCGATATTGTGCAGCATAAAATCAATACTGGTGATGCACAACCCATTCGACAACACCCTAGACGTCTTCCTCTGGCAAAAAGAGAAGTGGCTGAACGGATTATTGAAGACATGGCGAGAGAAGGTGTCATTGAACCATCCAATAGTCTTTAGACGTCGCCTGTAGTGTTAGTGAAGAAAAAGCATGGGTCCACCAGGTTCTGTGTAGACTATAGGCAGCAAAATCAAGTTACGAAGAAGGACAGCTATCCCTTACCGAGAATTGATGATACACTGTATACACTCTCGGGATCACATTGGTTTTCCACCTTGGATTTGAAGAGTGGGTATTGGCAGGTTGGCTTAGATCCAAGAGACAAAGAGAAAACTGCCTTTAGTATTGGAACGGGTCTGTGGCAATTTAAAGTGATGCCCTTTGGTTTATGCAACGCTCCGGCCACATTTGAGCGTTTAATGGAAACTATATTGAGAGGACTCTCCTGGAAGACTTGCCTGGTGTACTTAGATGATGTAATAGTAGTGGAAAAATCATTCCAAGACCACCTTCACCACCTATCCGAGGTTTTCCAGCGACTTCGTGAAGCTAACCTAAAGCTGAGTCCGAAGAAATGCAATTTATTCCGAACAGAGGTGAAATATTTAGGACACGTAGTTTCTCGAGGGGACGTGAAAGTTGATCCGGATAAGATCAAAGCAGTACAGGAATGGCCTATACCGAGAGACAAGAGTGAATTGCGAAGTTTCTTAGGCTTATGCACCTATTATAGAAGATTCGTATCTGGATTCGCCAACGTTGCCAAACCTCTAATAAAATTAACAGAGAATGGACAGGAGTACAAATGGTCCTATGATTGCGCTGAAGTTTTCGTACAGCTAAAGAAGGCTCTGGTCAAAGCTCCAGTTTTAAGCTACGCAATAGCTTCATTCAGCCATCGGGGCGGACAAGAAAGAGTTATACGGTATTTCAGCAAGGTCTTGTCAAATCCAGAACGGAATTACTGCGTGACCAGAAGAGAACTTTTAGCAGTCTGTTGAGAACTGACCATGCTGCTTTGAAATGGCTCCTGAACTTAAAGAACCCGGAAGGACATGTGGCTAGATGGATCGAAAGACTGCAAGAATATGACTTCGGTACCGAACATAGTAGAACGGGAAGAAGGACTTGCCCCTAGAATTGGGGCCATTGCTCACGCGTGGAAGACAAAGCAGATTTGAGACGGACCACAGTAATTGAAGATGACTGGCTACCCCAAGAAATTCAACAAGCACGAGAAGAAGATTCAGACTTGAGAGTAATCCTGAGTTGGAAGAAGAGTGGTAAAGAAGAGTCAAAATGTTAATTCGTATTGGACACAATGGGAAACATTGATGATCGATAAAGGTCTTCTGAAGCGTTGTTGGGAGCATGACGATGTATCTGAACAGAGGTGCTAGTTGATTGTGCCAAAGAGTCGAGTGACAGACGTTTTGACCAGATTACATAATGGAACATCAGGTGGACATTTTGGGATTACTAAGACGCTAGAGAAAGTCAGGCAGCGATTTTATTGGATAAACTGCAAGAAAGATGTTAAAGACTGGTGTAGAACATGTAAAGGTTTTGCTGCTGCTAACGGCCCTTATGGCAAAGGGAAGGCTCCAATGAAGCAATATAACGTCGGATCTCCCATGAAACGAGTAGCTATCGAGATCGGGGGCCCCTTTCCCGAAACAGATCACTGAAACAAGTACATTTTGGTAGCGATGTACTATTTCACCAAATGGGTGGAAGCATACGGTATTCCTAATCAAGAGGCAAGTACGGTTGCTGATAAATTGATAAAAGAATTCTTTTGCAGATTTGGAATACCTCTAGTGCTGCATTGTGATCAAGGCCGAAATTTCGAGTCGACGTTATTCCAAAAAGTTTGTAGAAAATTGGGGATTAATAAGACAAGAACCACACCTCTGTATCCCCAATCCGATGGTATGGTCGAACGAATGAATAAGACCATGGGAAAACATCTAGCTAAAGAAGTCTCCGATCACCAGTGGGACTGGGATTAATATTTGCATCTATTCACTATGGCATATAGATCTTCGGTTCAAGAATCTACCAAGGAAACTCCAGCCAATATAATGTTCGGCCGAGAAATTAGACTACCTTGTGCCTAGAGTTTGGTTGTAAGCCTGGAGAAGATGTAGCCGGGGAGGACTACGTCAGTAAATTGAGGAGTAAGCTAGATTACATTCATGACAAGGTGCGCAATCAAATGCAGCAAGCAAGTGATAGGATGAAAATGCGCTATGACATCGAGGCCATTGAAGGAGGGTTCGTCGCAGGAGATCTGGTATGGTTGTATTACCCGCAAAGAAGAAGAGGATTTTCACAGAAACTGCAGAGACAATGGGAAGGACCGTATGAATTTATGAAAAGGATAAATGATGTAGTTTACCGGATACGGAAGCTTCCCAAAGGAAACCGAAGGTCGTCCATTTCAACCGATTGGCTCCGTACGCGTCAACACAGGATGACGAAGAAGAAGTACGTCTCATCGAGGTTCCGGCGAAGGAGAATGACGATTTTCAGGAATTCATGAATAGCTATGGGGGAACACGAGTTGCACGGTTTGGCGTCAAACAGGAACTTCATCATGACCTGTTTACATTTCCCGAGGAATACTCTCTTGCTCATTGTGTAGCAGCGGATCTAAGGATGAGTTGGGGAATAGCAAGCGTATTCAGAAATAAATTTGGACGTCAAGAGAAACTGATGAGGCAACAGCCCAGGGGCCTTATTCTTGAAATCCGATGGTATAGAACGTTCTCTATGGCACAATCTCCCGTTCGACCTTCCTCCCATTTGTCAAAACGTCAATTCCGTATTCTTGAACATCAAGAAGCGCTATTCATGAATTCTGGGAAGAGAACAATCGTGGAAAAATTGGGGTTTCAACGCCGTTGGCAAGGAAAAGCAAGCATTTATGATGGAACGATAGAGAACGTTTATACCATCGCAATCAAGATGGGGAGCAGTCCGAATGAGCGGTCATAGACGAATAATTATGCCAAATGTTCTAACCAATCAAAAACAAGTATTTTCGACAGACTTGAAGCTAACTTCATTCATGTAGCCAACTTTATGTATAATGCATCGACAGAGACATATTTCTGTGATATATTGTCATAATTCAAATTTGAAATCATACAGTTGTCATAAGAGTTGGGAGCGTATTTCGGAAAATTGTGAAATGGATCATTTTGGGAAAAAAAGATCACTTCCAATCAACTATAAACAGAAGGGGCTGCTCACCGACTACATTACTCGAAGACCTGAAATGTACATAGGTCGGTTAAATTCTGATTCTACAAAGGAGGATATGAAAAAAACTGGAAGTAAATCAGTGTTCCGAGTTGAGCTCTAGTTAATCTAAACATTTTGATAAATGTTGGATCAGATAGATAGGAACTTCCCTAACTCGAACTTCCCTATCTCGAAGAATTCTCCAAGTCGAATTTTTTTCAGAAACAATAACGTTTTCATAACATCACCATGTAATTTTGTCCCTATAAGTCGAATTTCCATAACTCGAATATTTCTAAAACTCGAACTTAAATTCAGCAGTTTCCGAGGCGACAACCAAGCAAAACTCGAATTTTTTGAGGCAACACTCACTGCAACTTCGGGGAATCACCGAGCGTAGAGCCGCCGACAGATCCAAACTTGTTTTTCTTAGTTTCCTTACATACGTCGCATCGCGCACGCGCTGTATAAAATATTATTAGTAACTGTTTTGTGTTAGGTGATATAAGAGTGAACGAAAATGACATCAAAGCGAAAATTAAAGTGTTTAACGCTCAAAGAAAAATTGCAGGTAATTGCTGAGGTGGAAAGGGGAGAAGCGAAAAAGAAAGTGATTGTACAACAATTTGGGATTCCCCCAAACACATTATCAACCATTTTGAAGAACAAAGACAAACTTTTAGGAAAACAAGATCGATATGAGTCTAACTACAAACGAAAAAGGCTTACAACTTGTGTGAACAATGGTGTTGATGAAGCCATGCTAAAGTGGGTTACTACTGCGCGTGCAAAAAATATTCCTCTCAGGAGTCTTAATCAGAGAGAAAGCTCTAGAATATGCCGCTGCTTTGGGTCACGAAGATTTTTCAGCTAGTGTAGGGTGGCTAGATAAATTTAAAAAAAGACATAATATCACCCAAATGTCAATTTGTGGTGAAAGTGCTTCTGCAGATTCAAAATCTAGTGAAAATTGGAAAAATAACGTTTTGCCAGATTTAATCAGACAATTCCACGAAAACGATATTTTCAACGCTGATGAAACGGGTATTTTTTTTAAATGTTTACCCAACAAAACATTAGCGTTTAAGGGTCAAAAATGCTTTGGTGGCAAAAACAGCAAGGAGAGAATCACAGTTATGGTTGCCAGCAATATGAGTGGTTCAGAAAAGTTGAAATCGCTCGTTATTGGCAAGTCAAAGAACCCACGTTGTTTTAGGGGCATTAAGTCACTTGATGTTGATTACGAACACAACAAAAAAGCGTGGATGACAAGCGAAATTTACGGTAAGTGGCTCACAAGTCTAGATAAAATCTTCGTTGCCCAGAATAGGAAGATTCTACTCTTTGTTGACAATTGCCCTGCACATCCTAAAAATGTAGAAGCAAACCTAAAGAATATTAGACTGGAATATTTTCCCCCTAATCTCACGTCCTTTCTACAACCAATGGATCAAGGGATTATCAAAAATCTTAAGCATCATTATAGAAAACGAGTGGTAATGAAAGCCTTGGCACATATGGAGGAATCAACTCCTACGACTGTGTCGTTACTTGATGCAATCAGGGATCTGAATAAAACCTGGAATCTCGATGTAAAACCACAAACAATCCGCCATTGTTTTAGAAAGGCAGGATTTGTTAAAGATGAATTGATGCAGAATTATACTACAGCTGACTGGGATGAAGGAGACGATCTTCCATTGGCAGAATTGAAACAAATTTGGACCACATGCACAAGGTCAATGGGAAGCGATGATGTTTCTTTTGAAGATTACGTCGACATTGACGATGGTGTACAAACAATGGGATTCCCAACAGACGAAGACATTTTAGATGACGTTATAGAAAATCTAGTTTCTTCTGGAAAAGGTGATTTTGAAGTGAAATTCCGCATTATTGTTAAACATAAATAATCTATTCTTTTAGAGTCAGATAAAGAAGAATTTTCTAGTGGAAGCGATGTTGAAACAACTACTGTTGCCACACCCACCTTCAACGAAGCGTATTCTGCTATCCAGACCCTACGACATTTTGCTTCGTCAAAAAAAAATGTTCCGTGTGAAGTACATGCGTCGTTAAATGTAGTGGAGGATTTTATAGATAAAAATAAGTGGTCCCTATTGAAACAAACCAAAATTACAGATTATATATAATAAGAATAAATGTTTATGTACTTCGAATAAATGTACATGTTTTTTTTTGTATTCGTATGAATTTGTTTTTTGTTATTGTTTATTTGATAGAATGTATATGGAACCGCGTTTTTGTAATACATACATATAAATAGCCGTATGTACACGCGTATTATGTTTAATTCAAAAACCCTCAATCTACTGCATTTTTCCGTAATTCGAATATTCCGTAACTCGAAGTAAAAGTACTGGCCCTTGGAGATTCGAGTTAGGGAAGTTCCACTGTACATCGTATGCTACTAACTTTCCTTATTTTCGTCAGCTTTGCGCATCTCGAAATGACGTAGTCATACTATAGAGACCACGATTGGCACAATACAAATACCCGGTATACTATTGGACATGGGAAGAGAGATGGAGAATGATCTCACTCACACAATATGACGTATGTTCGAGACGACAAAGCATTTACTTAGGAAATATGCGAGTGAAATTCATTCTCCATCTCTCCTCCCATGCGCAATAGCATACCATGTATTTGTATCATGCACTGTAAGAAATTAACCTAACCTAACCAAAAATCTCAACAACTCAGAACACGAAATTCAAGGCACAATACTGAATTAAATTTCCGTTTCTGATTCAAACTGGCACTGTCCTAAATTAAACTAACCTAACCTAACCAGACAACAAAATTAAACTTAACCATACTCTATTATGGACGGTGTTCGATTTTTGATCGGTTTCCAAATATATTCAGTGAGTAACGCGCATGTGTTCACCCATGGCAGGGAGACCGCTAGAGTTTAGTATTCATCTCTATGCGTACATTTGGCAACATTGGATTTCCTTGGGCTGACTTTCCTCTCGTGGTAACTACTAACTATGGTTACAGCGCCAAAATTTGCCAATAATCTGAGAAAACATAAATAAAGTCATGCGCTCTGATTGGTGGATTGGTGGCGTTTGTGTCGTTGGCGAGAGTATGAAATAAAATTAGTTTTCCCGACTGAACCGTAGCCTACGTAATCTAAGGCCAGAAGGATGCCCGAAAATGCGATGTTGAAGTTCTACAATGGAGGGTTATCATAGACAACAGAGTGCTATGCGATCGTCCATACACGCTTTTGTTTACATCATCATTTCACCGGGAAACGAGATAAAACGTTCGCATTAACCAGTTTTTCGCTCTGATCGGTTGTTTTATTTGTGTTTTAGGTGAAAATTAGAGTTTAAATCTTTCGTAATGTTTGTGAAGTGTTGTTAGAGTGCGTTTCGTTCTGGAATACTACTTGAAGAATCGATTAATAGGGAAATCAACAGGTTATATATTTCAAGAATTGAAAATCTTCGATAGGAGTTTCATCATGGCTCGTACTTGTGCAGTACCCGATTATTAGACCTATTATAAATCCTTAAAAAGTACATTTTTCAATTTCCCAGAGATCCTGTAAAAAAAGATGACAATGACCGAATGCAATATTTACATAGAGAAAGACAGTTTCGAAATTCACGACGATACTGAAGTAAACAATGGTAGTAGGTATGCATAAAACATTTTGTGGATGCTCATACTGTAGAAGAAGGACTGTTATTCTGTACCTTCTGTAACTTCAGATGGTTGATTAATTTGTAAACCGGGAAAAATTTCCAACTGATGATGCATTTTCCTTCGATTTTTCCAAATCAACCTAGTTACATGTCTTCTACCATTGTTAAGTTAAACAATGCTTTCTACAAATACCTCCAAAAGAACTGATTCTGAACATCGAAGACAAAAATTAGTTATTCATTATTAGAATGGTATCAAAAATATCGTCGGGGTTCAATTATTTCACCAATTTTAGAATGAAAGATTTTGAAGAAGTCAATATACCCATTTCCAAATTCGATTTCTAGATGTTCGAAATTCGAAAACTCAATATAATTAATAGGATCAATTTAACTCCAGATTCGTCTGCTGCTACCAGCAGTTCCCTCAAAAGTTGTATAAGTAATCACTGAAAAAAACTAATAAGGATGACTGGCACCTCTCTAATGATTAAAGAAAACTACAATTTTTTGTTCAACAAATGAAATAAGCAGTTTCCCCGATCCCCATTTATTCTACAGACTTTTTGTGGCCATCTTCAATTCACTTCCATTTTCCATCAGGTGCATAACAGTGAAAGTATGCATTATCGGTTCCAGGGCTTATATCTTTTCTATTTTTCTCTTTCGATAGCCGTTATGTTTTATTGATATTAAACGCTTCAGAATCTCGAATTATACCTATCTGATGGTAATCTTTTGGAACTCAGTAATACAGCTCCTCCTCGTGGTGAGTTCTGGATTATTTACGATAAAGGATTATTAAACTAATCAGAAATAAACGAAATGCTGTGTATTTTTTTTCACGAAAGGTTCTTAGTGATGTCACGTTAAAAGCATTTCGAAAATCACACCGTCAACTGTAAAGTGACTATGACATCGGTACTCAATCTCCTTTTTTCCCTGCTTCGTGGCACTCCTTTGTAACAACGGCAACATCTAACCTTCCGGCCTGTTAATTCACGTATGCCTCGACTGTACTAATAATTATTAGTTCAGTGGTTTTTTCCAGTTTGAGTTTGGTCGTCTGATGATTTAGTAGGAAAACAAATGAAAATAAAAGCACCATTGTTTCTACGCACCTGAATACAAACTCAAGAGAAGAAGAGGATCACATACCTGGTCGATGCTTTAACCTCTGATCCAAAGATTTAGGAAAGATATATTTGTATTCTGTGGGAAAGATGATAAGTTATATTTGAATTTAATGAAAATAAGTCAGATATTGAATAATATATAAACAAATAGGTAATAACTGCATTTTTACGGAAATATTTTTATAATATATTTTTAATCACCATGTGAAGGGGTATTCAGTTCGAAATATTTCACCAATCAAATTCAAATATGATTCATTTCTATTTTAGTATGCGTCCTTAATTTAAAATCAAATTTCGTTCATTTTTATTGTTCATATATTTTTTGTAGTCATGTCTTTTCCTAACAAAGAAGATCGACAACGTTGTTGGGGTGCAAGAGATGAATATTGGGAATGTTTAGACAAAAATGCTGAAAGTGGTCAATCGCAGTGTGCAGAGTTGAGAAAATTATATGAAAATTCCTGCAGTTCACAATGGATCAAACATTTTGATAGAAAGAGGAATTACTTGATATTCAAGAATAAAATAGAGAATGAAGGGTATGAACCTTTAACTGAAAGCAATAGAAGTACTTGATCTAAATTTGTATTGAACTAGGAGATATAAAGGATACACTATGATGTTAAAATTTCATTTCAGTATATTAAACACTGCCCACTGTAGCTGTAAATTCCAGAAAAGGAGAATATACCATGCAATCGTTGGCCCTTAAGTATACAATTAGTTTTAATATTGATTTAATGTGATTAACTAACACTTGATGAAAGATTTATGTAACTTTACTCTGGGATTTACAAGCATAATAATAAATAATCCTATTCAGACTTGTTTTAGATAAATAAAATTTAAATTTTTTTAGTAGAATAACCAAGTATTTCACCAATTTTACAGAAGAGATTATATAACATCTTGGATTTCTATCAATGGAAAATTATTATATGCTGGGAGGGGATCATTCAGATCTTTGGATACTGTAACAATGTGTTTTCCAGGAACCATAACTAAACCTAGCATCCTAGGTTCCTCGTTTGGTTTGTTGGATCGGGATTCATGTGGCAAATATTCAGAGCATGAACCTAATATCACATTAGCATCAGCATCCGTACATAAAAAAATTCCAATCAACACCCTTCCATCAGACATTTCAATCCTGAGAGTTTTATTCAATAATTGTCTTAATTTTTGAACACCAATAGATTCCTAGAAATTAGTAGATGTGTAAATGGTAACATAATGTTAAGTTTCTTTACTTTAGATGTCTCTATAGAACCCTCTGCGGACAACGATGCTTCCATTTCAATCACAGAAATTCTTATGAGTTTAAGCTAAGATTAATGGCTTTTTGTATAAATAAGGATTATATTCTTAAACAACGTTTTACTCTCTCAATTGATTTGCACCGTTCCTAATCGAGCTCTCTAACGTTGGTTAAACTAATCGCAGAAATTTGGCAGTTTACATCTCGATTAACCTCAAATACGTGCGTCGTTTGACATTTGTCATCAATAGTGGCTTTCCAGTAAAGTGCATGAAGCCCCTGAAGGGGCTTCATCAGAGTATTTCTTGTCTATGATAGAAATGAGTTCTGTAGTGGAACCATAGACCTAAAATAACATGTGTTATATTAGGTCTATGAGTGGAACTCATACAAACCATAGAAAACATCTACAATCTTCATTTCTCTTTGAATAAAGAAAAGATATTTCTGATTTGGGAACTTCTGCGAAGATGCCAGCGCCCTAACGGATAAATTTGGAACCTGTCCAAGCTAGTAGTTTTATGTAAACAAACCGTAGAAATGTGGTGGAGAACGATTATTTATTAAGCAGCGCTAAGAGTATTTAATGAAATTATTATAATTTTGTGTGAGATTTTTTGAGAAGGGACTTTTCTTTAGGATGACGTTATAAAATCGTGCTTCAAATCGTTCCTGGAGGATAATTTCGATGTTATTTTAGTGTCTGTTGCTTGGTGGATCAAAATGAAACAATATCCAAGTTTACTTGAATTTCTGGAAAAATAGGCACGTCAATAAGTAATTCAAGGACTCTAATCAATGTCAAGAAGTGCTGAATGCAAGCCATATTTTGTGGTTAATCTAGAATCAGTCTAAATGATAGGACTCGTTCTCTTTGTTTACAAATGAGTGAATCAATAAAATGAAAAGACAGCTTTTCTGCTTTAGTTCTTTTGCATCGTATTTCAAAAGAAAAGAAAGGAAACAGATTGACATATAATTGATTTTATTTTCATATCACACCAGCTCAAGATACACATACAAAATGAAAAATGTCACAGCTGGTTCAACCTACCTATGTAGAAATGAAAATTATCAAGGTATTTATATGAATATAACTTTAGCTATTATCAACTATAACAGTATATTTAGTTTTTGTCAGGTTTTTCAACCAGATCACTCTCTTTGAATATGATTTTGTGTAGCGTGTGAAGTAGGTAGCTGCAGAAGTGCTTGGCAGTTTCTCTGAGGATCAGCATTTTTCATCAAAATTACTTTATTTTCATTTACACCTAAAATATCTGGACATGAACTTATTTCGAAATCAATACTTGTAATTTACCTTTATGAAAATAAATATATCTTCAGAGAAATGCAGTGCACATACTTTCTTGTATTTCGTGAACTGTTTTCCAATCTTCAATTTCAAAATCCAGGCCTTTCTCATATCATTGAGTTCCCTGCCAAATGCTGTTTCCAAATAAACTTTACTTTCATTTGGCTTTGGAAAAAATGAAAACTTGAGGCAGTAGGTGATCCTTTCTTTTTTGACCAAGAATAACATTGAGTTGAGGCACACAACAATAGTCATTTCGGGAGGATGCCATTTCGAATTGATATAATCGAAAATTTTAATCGGAAAGAAAGGAATCGATTGATGAATATTACAAACTTTCGGTATACCAATATTTCAACTCGGAGAACAACACAAAAGCTCGAAAATGAACTCCAAAAGTAAGCAAATTACGTTAGAATAACAGGCACGTCGAAAAACTACTAGCTTGGAAGTGTTCGAATTTCTATCGCCAGAGGGCGTATCGCTTAGCAGTAGTTGCGAATAGATACTGATAGATATATTTGTTTTGTATTCTGTGGATTAGTTTTAACAATAACATTTTGCCGCGTGCTGCGGAACTACATTTTAATAAGTAATGATTTACATTGTTTATTTGAGTGTAGTAAAAAGTTGATAACTTTCATGTTGCTGGAAAAATGTTCCGTATTTAAAACACTAATCAGATCCGAAATTTGGGGTTAACCAATTATATTTTGTTTTTTGATTGAGGTTAAATACAAATTCTCCACACACCTAAAATATAGCATAATGTACCGTTTGGGTAAAACATTGGTTTACCTGAATAATGCAAATAGTAGACTTCTGGTAAGATATCCCCCATTTGTGTTAAGTAATAATTTAGTTAAGGATATTTGTAGTTTCGAACTTACGCAAAAGATCAAAAAGGACATGGTTTTCTGGGAAGACTGTTCGAAAATGTTCGTGACGAAATGTCAAAAAATAAGGAGATGAAAGAGTCTTTGAAAAAATTCAGAGAAGAAGCTGAAAAATTGGAACAGAGTGAAGCTTTGAAGGCTGCTCGTCAAAAATTTGACACTGTGGAAAAAGAGGCTACAAAGAGCGGTCAGATATTTAAAGAAAGTATTGACTCTCTGAAAACAAAAGTGAAAGGTGTGGTGGATGAAGCGACCAAAACAGAATTGGCGAAAAAAGCGGGGAGGATTACTGAGGAAATTGGTAAAACTACAAGCTCAATATCAGAAAAAGCTCAAGAAATTGGTAGAACTGAGACCTTCAAAAGCATTTCAGAAGCTACTAAAGCTGTGAAACAGGAAATTGATTCAACAGAAATGCAAGGTGAATTCATTTAAATTATTTTCCTTTACGAATTTTGGAGAAATTGTCAGATATAGGTACATTTCCAGTGGTACTGAAATAAAAATTATATGAAACTATTTCCAAAATTGAATAACGTGTTATCCGAATATCATTTGTTTTGAAGTGATTAACACTCATTGCTACTATAGATATTGCTTTTTCAAATTAGTCACAGCATATGTCCCCAGAGGCATGTCACAGTCCGTGATCACTGTGCGCCACACGGCCTGGGAAATACACATGCGCTTAAATTTCAACTGTAGTCATGTTGCACCATATCTAATAATCATCCTTTCAGTATCGATAGGTCTCTGAATGAAGGAAATGTGGGTTCCGAAATGTGCGTTAGACGCAGAAAGTGTAAGTGAATTAGAGAGTAATTACAAACTGTTTTGTCATGGCTGGGAATGACCGTCCAATCATTTGGTGTTGTGTGAACAATTAACAGCGCTGTTCATAACGTGGCGCAAGAATTAGTAACAAAGCCCACACAGAACACACCCGGTCTCCTTACTGGCATAAGCATAAGCTTCTAAGAAGTTCCATAGGCGAATTAGTAAAAATATAATAATAATAATCATCTAATTACTATTCATAAAAACGTGAGATGATTAAGTGACTTACTGTCCTTCTGTGCCTAAACATTATATACTGCATTCACTTTTATGAAGTGAGGCGGCCTTGGTTTAGGTCCATCAAGTTTCTGTACCTAGAACTGTATCAAGGTGGCACAAATGAAATTTGTTAAGGTCAAAATAATTTGGCAGGACATTGTCAGTTCGTACATATTTTTATTGAGGACTCTATGGAGTTTCCAGATTTGTTATTATCATTACCTTTATATAGAACGGACTTCGCATAGTTATAAGATAGGAAATCGAACATAACCCATCTTTTTTAATTATACAGGGTGGAATGTGTCAAACTCCATGTTCTACCCACTGATCTTTTGGAAGTGAATGGAGTATATATATTTTGCTATCTACCAATTTTTTGGATTATTTCCAGATTTCAGTTTGGTTTCTTTTTGGTGGGCAATGCACCATTCTCAGATCTAATAATTATTCTGCAATAAATTTCATCTGTAACGTTGGATTTCCCGAAAAAATCGAATTGGTGCAATAATTTCCAAACTAAAGAGGTTCAGATGACCTGAGTGGTTATTTCAACTCAACTAATTAAAAAATGATAACTTCCCCTTTATATATTTTTAATATATTCTCTTTAAGGTAGAGTATATGTCAGCCCCACTAAGCTAAGAAAGAGAACAGAGACTTCAGCAGTACAAAATCAAAAGTATTATGAACCTAACACCGAAGCTTTGGGAATAGAGTTGCATAAAGATTTCAAATTATATGAATCTTGGGAAAATTTCAAGAATAAAAATCCTTATGTACATAAAGTAATGGATTGGAAGCTAAAATATGATGAAAGTGAAAATCCTGTAGTGAGAGCTTCGAGAGCCCTGACAACTAAAGTTTCGGACATTTGTGGTGGTTTGTTTAGAAAAACTGAACTTTCTGAAACTTTAACTGAAATATGTAAATTAGATAATGACTTTGAAACTAAAAGATTTTTGAAACAGTGTGAAAGCGATATAATTCCAAATATCCTAGAAGCAATGACCAGAGGAGAATTAGAAATTCTGAAAGACTGGTGCCACGAAGGACCATACAACCTTTTTGCAGTTCCCCTTAAAGAAGCCTTGAAAAAAGGATATAAACTCGACTCCAAAATATTGGACATAGATAATGTAGACTTGGTGATGGGAAAAATAATGGATCAAGGTCCTGTTCTGATTATATCGTTCACTTCTCAACAAGTTATGTGTGTTAAAGACAAGGATGGTACAGTTGTTGAAGGCGATCCAAATAAAGTAATGAGGGTAAATTATGTGTGGGTTTTATGTAGAGATACTACAGAAACAGATCCAAGGGCAGCATGGAAGTTACTTGATTTATCTGCGAATAGTAGTGAGCAATTTGTTTAGTCAAAGTAGAAGGAAATAAAGAGGACATTTGCGACAGTTGAATTATTTTGTCAATGAGGTTAATAGATATCATGCAGTTAGGAAAGAAAGAAGGAATAAATAATATTTTATTTACTTGTCTAAAATGCTAGGTCTATATGTACAAGTTGGAATCGAATTTTCCTATCTATGATTCTCAACCATGTGATTTTATAGTTTTTATAAGAATGTATAATTTATATAATTTGATTCTGTATAAATTGTTGAATTTTTGAATGCTTGATTAATTAATTGATATTCCCTAGCACTATTTTCATTCACCAGATTGATATAAACTCAAAAATTGTATATTGCTGGGTACAACTAATTTGATATGAGGGCTATAGATCTTTTATATCTCATCATTGAATAGTCAGGTGCCACCTAGTATGTTAGAACTGAGATATCTCTGTTATAAATCATTCAGCCTACTTCAGACATTTTTAGCATTAACTACCCTCCCATTGTTAAAAGATAAGCAATAGTTCAGTTGATTTCCACTTTTCACATGGCCTTCACATCCTCGTAACTCTTCCAAATGTGATTTCAAAGTTGCAGTCGCCCATAAAAAAAATTTGCTGTCATTCCGCGCTCATTGCAGGAAAAAAAAAGGACCATCGCCTATCTTGAATGGGTGCCACAGTCACGGCTGGAACATGGGCTGCTTTCACGTCAGGGTCACTATTCATATTCTTGACTGCGATGGTATAGAACATTCTCTATCATTCCTTACAAATGCACCGCTTATCCTTGTTGACAAAATGGAAACACCCACTTTTACTAGGTTTATCATTTCAAAGATAGTGTTCCGGGTGTCTGTTATTCTTGGGCCTGACACACTGTAGCTTCACTCCTAGGCTATAATGAAACGGAACACGAGTACCAGAAAGATCAAAAATAGCAGTGATATCTATCCCAAGAACGGAATTTTCAACCATTGGCCAATACTTGTGAAAACTATTTTATTTTTTCCGACATTACCAGGAACATGGTGACAATCTGAAGATTTTAAGGTATGGGTAAATTTACTAAGTCTCTTCCATATTCCTATGTTTTCTCAATCTATTATGATACCATATCATAACATATTATATACACTTCCACACAATTCCCGAATTATGGATAAGTAGGTATTAAAAATGGTAAAATTTAGACGCACGTTCAAATTCGTTGGAACGAGATAGGTTGCCTCCGACGTTATTCCACGATTCTGAGATCAGAGAAGCCTCTGATCTGAAATGTTCCGTCTTGGAACTCGAAGTCTCAATCCTGTAAACAGCCAATACGTGGAGGAACAAAATACAAAAAAACTTTTCTCGTTGAGAATCGAAATCTTTGGATGAAATAATCGCCTCCAATGATAACTAATTACCTGGAAGAGACCTATTCAAGCGAATTAGGAAGAATTATTCTAAATATTTTGTGACATGTATTACAAGATGTTGGTTTATATCCTGCATCAGTTATTATAATCGAACTGATTTACATAAAAAAGGTACATTATTGTTTTCTGAGTTGTCTGAATAATCCTGTACAGAAATAAAAATTTAGTAAAGCACTGAAGTGACGTCGGAAGCTTTTGTGGGCATGTTCAAATTCGTTGCCAAAGCCTTCACTTACCGATGGAAAAATTTGGTGATCTTCTAATCATATACTATCCCCACGAAATTCTGCATGAAACCTTCAAGCTGTCAATTTTGAATCATGAACTGGATTTCAATTCCATCCAATCTGTATTTTTGGAAATATTGGGAAATAAAATTTTTAATGGGTATACCTACAGAATTATTGGGCGGATTTTACCCATTCTCATCTATGGTACAATTGGACTAGATCATAGACCTAATATAACATGGACGGAGCTTTACGTCACTTTTAGACTGAATCGCTTGAAATGTACATGTAAAAGAGAACGAATATGCGTTTTCTAGGATTCTAGGGATGAAAAAGATGGAGCTAGAAGAGGCTTGGAATCTTAAAAAAGATGAGAGAGAGAGTAGATACTATTTTGGAGGGTTCAAAAGAGGATGAAGCTAGATTAGAAAAGCCTCTTCTAGCTCCATCTCTCTTTTATATACGTAACAATCCTCTCTCTCTAACGCTCCGTCCATGGTATTTTAGGTCTATGGACTAGATAGATTGATTCTGGGGATCCGGTGGATGTTATTGCTCACCCGACCTTCCACGAGCATTTTTGGTTCTGTCCATCAGCGCCGACTCCTGAAAAAATTTGAGTTTTTGTAAGCTAGAGGTCCTATGCTCTTTTGAATTCAATCATTTTTGTCACTAGATTTTGGGCCCCATATTGTTTCAATAATTGCATGCTTCTGATATCCCTCGTCGTTTTATATGCATATAATAATGTTTATTCACAAAATCATACGATAAAAATACTATGTTGTATAGATACAGGAATAAACGTGGTTGGCTACCTAGGTAGCCTAGTCGGCTGAAGAGGTGGACTAGGATGCTGGAGGTACTGGGTTCGAATCCCGGCGAGGCCATGGATGTTGTGTAAGTTTAGGGTGAAGGTATATGTTTGTGTGTGTAATAATGAAAAATGTCTCTAGCAAAGTATGAATCTGAATAAATGTAAGTGTGATCATATAAATAATGAATTCGTGACTGGGCACATAACCTCAGGTTGAACCCAATAAGTATGAGAGATGGATGAATGAATGAATAAACGAACAAGCAAATTTCTTGTGTGTGATAAGGTCGTACGAAAAAAAAACATATTCCATATAAACCATGAATACATGGAGAATACAACTAACTGAAATACAAAAAAACACACCTTGAAAAAAAGGAATGATGCCGCGACATGCACACTCTGCATCAAAGCCAGGAACCACTGACCTTAATCAACCAAACGTCGACCTGTAAATCCCCTCATCACACTCACTTAGCCAGTACTTCGCTTCCGAACCTAGTTGTATACGTCAGGAAGCATATCCCAAATTTTTGGACCTAAAATTGTACAATGCCTCTGTCCAACGGTTTTGAAAATCTAGGATTCAATACTCTTTGATCTATACTATGATCAATATACTCCACCCTAAGTTTGCGCCCCCATTAACTCAACAACCACCTCTTGCAATACAGCTGTCGTATGTCCAGCACTCCAGATTCTTCAAACAGAAGTTCACTCGGGAATCTTTGCTCCTTGCCAAACATGAACTTGGGAATTTTTCTCTGGACAACCTCCAACCCTCTAACATATGCAATAATATATGTCCATGTGGTATGGGGCGTGGTTATATTGTTCCCCCCAATATCAAAAAATGTTTTATGCTTCAGATCGGTGAACGAATTGTTAAGATTTCCTTCTTCGTCGGCCAACTAGTGCCTCTGTAGCATTGTAACCTGGGTACTACCGTCAATGATAACTTAATTATACTACCCACATTTCGATAGCCGTATTGAAAACGAAACTATAAAAATTAGCGTATTGAGGGGAAACCATTTTACCAGCTTTCAAACGCTGCGAGCATCCAGGAAGTTGAAGTAGGCAAAATTACAAGCTGCATTCAGAGTCACTTCGCGGGCGAAGTGCGACTTATATGGGTTCCAACGATGCCATTCACAATAAAAATCGTGCTAGCACGGAAGTTAAGTCGGCAAAATTTCAATCCACATTGAAGGGGCATTGAAGCTACATTCAAAGGCTCGTACTCATGGACGCGTCGAAAAATAAAAATCGCGCAATTTTTTTTTGCCCAATGTCAGTAATTTATGGCTGGCATCTGTCATTAAAAAATGCGCGATTGTTCATGCAATGTCTCATTTCAAATTGTATGAATTTATTCAACGTGGACCTGGTTCTTCAACAAGTATAGTAATTGGTTTTATACCGATATTCTTGGAAGGATTGAATTAATAGACTTTTGATTCCTCTTGGACATGCATATAGCTATCAAGAAAAATGTTTTTGCTGGAATCATCAGTTTGTTCTGCAGAAATGATTATTTGAGGTAGATAGCTACATCAATATAATGATTCATCATAAGTGGAAAAAGACATTTTATTTTCGCCTTAGTGTTAAAAGACATTAAATTACATCATCCAATCAGAGAGAAGTTTGTTATGCGCCTGCCTGCTGCAGCTTTTCAAACCACTACTCTGTGCTTGCTCTCCCGCTATTTTATCTGTGTCATAAACAACGATCTAATAACTAGATGGCAATGATCTAATAATAACTAATTACTACCAAAATGCGTATATGCGCATCGAATATTCACGTTTCGAGAATACGGGGCCAGCAACGGATGTAATAAACGAACGATACGGAGTTAATAATTCATATCTTCCAAGAGGAGTAGTCTTTTCGCATTGAGCCAGAGCAGTTGTATTTTCTTCGTAGATTGTGATCAGCTTCTGCTGTTGATTTTGCTACTGATTGTAGTAATTATGTCTTCCAATGAATTCAGTTTCCTTGCCATTCCCAAAAAATTCTTGTCAATCGTCTTGATTTTGGATCCTCTCCAAAGTCTAGCATCTAGGTATAATAATAATTTATTCAATTATGAATCAATACATGATATCGAGAATATGTAAATCCTGAAAGGATTCGTCTATGGATTATTTAAGACCATATTGTTTTACTTTACATAAGACCACATTGTTTTCTGAATAATAGGATAATCCATTACTCTCTAAGAATACTATGACAATCGTGCTCAATTATGAAAAGGGATTACATAATTCAAAACTCGCGGGAGTCGCCAGACAAATGACGCTCACTATTAATGCTTTGAATAGTTGATCATATGTTTTATTGAAACTAATTTTTGAACTTCGAGTTCTATGGTGCAAGTTAGTTGCGTAATGAGTAGCTAGGCCCTGAGGAGACCTCGCAAATCCTGAACTTATGAGTGAGGCACAAATGTGATTCAATTTTTAAATGTTAGTTATTTGATAGTGTCCATAAGTGCGCAAGTACAGCATCGTTGAAGTTATGTTACCAATGTAGTCTGTTTCATCTCACATCTTATGAATTAAAAAAATGGATAATTCTCAGAGAACACTGACTTTAAAATTAGACCTTGGTTAAGACACTCAGGTGCTTGGCTTTTTGATTTATTATTTTTCTTATTGAAATTTTGTCATTTTATTGCTTGCAGAAAAATGATGTTGATTCTTCGCCACTCAGTCTCAAGGCGCAAACTGATGGACGCGTTGTCGCTCAAGCGATAGCAGTTGAGTTGTCAGATGCTTTCCCGCCAAAATCGGCCGACTCTTTTTTTGTAGTTGAATAATTTCAACTTCAAGAGAATGGCGCGGGATATTCAAAACATTCAAGAGATTGTTCATACTCTTCTGTCATGATTATAGGCACTTGTTAACAAAATAAATTCTTGGTCATTAATTATGGGTTAAATACAATGGATGAGGAATTATAAGTATATTGAAGAGTATTTTTTCAACTATTGTCTTAGAAGAATTATTATGATAATTTATGTAATCGATTGCAATCATATAGTGATGATATGTGGCAGTTTGAAATGTGCATGTAATTTAATGTCTTTTTACACCAAGCCGAAAACAAAATGTCTCTTTCTACTTATGTAAATTATTATATTGTTTTAGTTATCTACCTAGAATAATTTCTGCAGAACAAACTGATTCCAACAAAAACAATTCTATCGATAGCTATGTGCATGTTCAAGGAATAAAAAACATCTATTAATTCAATTCTTCTATAAATATAGGTATAAAACTATACTTGTTGAAGAACCAGATCCACGTGGAAACAAATTCATACAATTTGAAATGTGACATTTCATCAACAATCGCGTGTTTTCGTAATGACAGATGTAGCCACAAATTACTGACATTGAGCAAAAAAATCTCGCGATTTTATTTTTCGACGCATCCATGAATACGAGCCTTCACTCGCGATAGACCGGCTTTTATTCTATAATCTGTGCAGAGAGGAGCGGAGAGCAAAGCGGCGATATTCCTCCGACAAAAGAGCGAGACGTGCGAGCAGAGTTCAAAGCGCAGTCATAACATAGTGATGAGTAAAGAAAGAGTTAAGCGATAATTCGTTCAGTTTGTTTAAAGACTGGGTGTCGGGCGAAATGGATCCGACTACCTTGTTTTCATACGGAACCTCATCACTCAAAATGTGGTATTTGACCCAAAGTAATCGTGATGGAATTCATTCAATTCATCAATCGCGTGATGTCAATGGTGAATTGCACCATTTATTTGAGATATGAGGAATTAACCTTAAATTTCATATTAGTGTAACTCCGAAACTATTCGGCCGATTTTTCCCAGTAACCAACTTATCCGAGATATTCAGGCACTAAAACTAAACTGAAAATTTAAACACTCCAGGTCCTCTCCTCCGAAAGTTGGAGCACGGACTGCCGGATCGTCGGAAGGACAAAACTTAACTTGAACACGGATTCTCCTTCAGAGAGTCCAATCTAATCGTTAACCCTGCGTTACCCGCGGGTCCAAAAATAGCACCGTCACCCGCAGGTGAGCATTCTGCTCACTCATACTTTTTTGCCATATTAGCGTGAAAAAATTATTATAGGGACAATAAAATTGAATTCAGTAACCAACAAAATATTTTACTATCGAAATTGAAAGAATATTGGTAAAGAATTAAATGAAATCCTAGAAAAGCTCAGCCGTGAAGGTAGCTGCTTTTGCGCGCATGTTCAATAATGGAGATGACAGCTTTGGAAACAAATTTGAACATGCGCCCAAAAGCTGCTGCCTTGACGGCAAGACTTTTCTAGGTTTTTTTCGATAAACTACCGAATTTCAATTCGATCTGAACTGTATTTTTGGAAATATTGGAAAAATAAAATTTTCATTGGGTATATCTGGGGAATCATTCGGCGGATTTTACCAATTCACGAATTCTACCTACTGTACAAAGATCGAGTTTTTAAGTTTTTCCTTCAGAAGTAATTGTGTTTACGGTTGGCCGTTAGCACGATCGTAAGTAGCTTTTGCTGCTACAGCACTTCAAATATTTTCGAAAGTCTTGCTTCTTCTTTAGTATCCATTTTTTACTCGCCCACCTGAACAACGACATAAAACACAAGATTACTACGCGAAAACACAAAATAAACTTGTTCATACTCGCCGAACTTTATGACTTACACCTTTGAATAAAGAACAATGTTCTTTATTCAGATACTTACACCAATACCCGCAGGTTAGTAAGTCGCTCACTTTTCAACATGCACGGACTAAGAACGCGCTATAGCAGAGCTATAGTACGGAAGGGGATTAGCTGGAAGGGCGTGTAGATTAGGGCAAAACACTTATTGCAGTACCAACAACAGAAAGGTGAGCGCCGCGCTCACCCTGCGGGTAACGCATGGTTAAGACCATTTAATAATAATGACCAGAAAACAAAATTAAAACTGGAAGAACGGCGATGAAATCTGTAATAACTAAATATGTATAAAATATGTAATTACTTACCGGCTGTCTTCATTTCATAGGCCACTTCATCCCACAATTCATTTAAACCAAATCGATTGTTGTGTTTGGGGTCTTTTTGATCCCACAACGGTTTCCTCTTCAAAACTCCACTAATTAATGATTTCACGTTCATTTTATCGCCGGAAAATAATTCATTCAAAGGAAATATTCAAGAATACGGGTGGGTTTATGCGAGCATGCGAGAGGAGAAATCAAACATGTTTGGATTCACCTCTTTGCTCGCAGGTGGCCGGTTTGCGCTATTTTCAGGATACGCTTCACTATGTGCACCTGCTATCCTTCAGTAGTGTTTGTTTTTGCTTTTTACTGGATGCTCTTTGCTCTCCGCTCCACTCTGTACGTACCCTTAGATACCACCAGTGGATTGCCAAAAGACACCTTAACAATTCTCGGTCGATCGGCAGCTGAGTTCCCTATTCTTGATGTACAGATGCGTTGTGTCCTCGCGTTCGGACTTAGATAATCAAGTACCTGAGAAATGATGGTTTCGGCGTTCGTTCAGGAATTCCACGGATCAAGATGATGTGAGATCTACGTAAACGTTCGAGCATTTCTGCTGGTTGGAGAGCTGTATTAACACTATTAACAGCATTCGGCAGCTTTGAAGATGAAATCTCCGATATTCTGAAACAAGCGGAATTAACAGCTTCCTTAAGATCCTTATGGTATTCATTCAAATGGCTCATTTGTGAAGTACCTTTTTTTTCTTCATCTCAATATCTTGTTTGCTGATTGATCGAGAGTGGTCATCGAGAATGCCCAAATGACGTCTGATATCAGTTGAGTGTTTTTCTAAAATAGATTTGCACTCCGACAGGTCGGTTTGTAGTACCCCCATTGGGGATTTGTCTTGAGTGCACGATATGGCAACGTCGAATTCAACTTTCTCGGAAAGAAAAGGACGTCAAATGTGTTACTTCGCTTAGTAAAACAGAGATAGCTATACTTCGATCTGGTAAGAGTAGAAGACAACAACCAAGGAATAGAAAAAGAATAGCACAGACTGTCATATTACTGACAAATCGCAAACGGAAATTGTTTGGTTATATTGACAAAGAACGCGTGTGTACCACAGAATAGGAATAAATATTTCATTATTCTATAGCAGAAAAAGCTATTCCACTAAACACCGTTGTCACTTCGTGCATGCCTGGAAAATCCCAAACCTCAATTTTGAAATGTCATTCTGAATACTTTCTCCAGGTAATTTGGGAAAATGATGAATCAAACCCATAATAATTATGTTCAAATTTGCATTTGCAGTAATAACCCAAATTCAGGAAAAACCCCCATTGTGTAGCCTTAATTACGGAAATATCTTTTTTATTTACCCTGTCGGCATATGGTAGGGGGTGTTAGAGTGCACTTTGTGCATCTCTCCTTTAACATGCCTCCTTCACCAAAATACGATAACAATTCAGTGCCTCCACCAAATCCCAATATCTGTGGGTCCGTCTAGCGGCCTACAACTGAACTATTTGTAAGAGGTCTGTGAGCAAGGTAAGGACGATGTGTCTACAGTGAGTCTATACAAGATTGTATAGTATTTTATTTATATAAAGTCACTGTAGATGTGTCCACCTAATGGTCAATGTAGGTAAGTAGCGGTTAATGGCATCAGTTACCAAGCGTTGACGAAAACGTGAATTCCGGACATCCATTCGAAGACTGGTCTTGGTGGATCTTAATCACGTTTTTCGAGGTGTTTATTTTTGAATCAAGGGACCGTTAAGCGAAATATCCAAGTTTACCTTTTTCACAAGCCATCATTGAACATACATTTTCGTTTCATCTAAGCGAAACTAGTTTTGCCACATTTCAGTACAGTTTTCAATTATAGGTTAAGAAGGTTATATTTCATAGAAAAAGAGAGGCAAATATCTAACATCTCTCTCTAAATGCTCGGGTCGCCTGTTTCCAATATTAGCAAAGATGTTTCATACCCCTGATCGATGCGTAGATTGTTGATTCGGCAATATTCGATCCCACCCGAAGGGAGAGAATCATTCGGATGTTCGAGAACATCTCAAGATATTCGAGAGTTTTCCATAATGGAATGAATCGGTTATGATCATTCGATTATGCCAATCACACTAGTCGCGACCTGGCGCGGATGACTACCATACCGCCACCAGGGAATTACATGCAACACTTACCGACACAAGCAGCGCTGCACGGTTGCTTGTATCGGTAAAAGTGCGATTCGGATCTCGGCAGTAGCTGCCTGGAAGTCGAGACGCGGAAGTGTAAGTACTACCATACCGCTTCCAGCGGATTACATGCAACACTTACCGACACAAGCAGCCGTGCAGCGCTGCTTGTATCTGTAGTGTTTCATGAAATTCCGTGGAAGCGGTATATGATAGTCGCGACAGCCAAGCAGCTACTGCCAAGATCCGAATCGTACCTTAAGTGTTGCATGTAATTTCCTGGAAGCGGTATGGTAGTCGCTGCCGGGTCGCGACTGCCAGGCAGCTATTGCCGAGATCCGAATCGTACCCTAAGGGTAAGTGCAAGTTTTAAAAATTGTTTCACACATACAAAAAGCAGCAGTCAATAGCAATGATCATTAAAGAAATATTGTGAATCAGTACTAATTTAGAGACATGGTGTCCAAAACATCGAGGAATGGTAGCGATTTTCACAAACTGCCAAAAGGCCCATTATCTCGAAAACGGTGAAAATTTTACCTGAAACTTTTTCGATATTCTGAGTGGCCATGATCGACCTAGTCTATTACCTGTACAAATATTGTCTAAGGTATATACTAATGAGAAGATGGTATGATTGGTATGAAGGAACTTAGATACCCATTGATCAGTGCTGCAAACTACCAATAATCAAACGTAAAATGTAATTTTCACATGAATCAAAGATAACGTTATCAGGAAAAACTGATGATGAATGGATAACCTGCAAAGGGAATGACGTGCGGCCGTGCGCGTGGATCTCGCAATATTATTTCCTTGACCTTTCGGCAGTCGCTTGCACTTAATTTTTAAACACAGTAAAAGTTAAACTCAATGCGATATATGAACATCATGAATTACTAGACAAAGTAGTATGATTTGATGATGATGATTAAAGGGTTCATCCGGACTTTTGATAGACGTAACCTGTTCACGAAGAAGAAACTAGAATACCGTATATTGATTGAACTTAACAAAAAGTAAGTGAAGTCATAAATTGAAATGAAATTATGTTATTATAAATAACTTACGTATGGAAAAAAATTAAAACCCCAATCATGTTAGCCAACCAATGATCTAGTAATACCTATGATTTCTTCAAAATAGAAAATAGAAGCAGAAGAAAAGGACAATGAAAACAAAAGGAAACGTCAAATTGCAAGTGTCAAGTCATGCGTAAGTTCAAGTTTGCGTATGTTGATAAATGAAAACTTAAAATTCTCGATTAATTCGAATTCTTTTCTCAGTAAATTTTATTTGATAAGTTGTGTGTGTGTTGATCAGGCTATCTAAAATGTGGTAAGATTATTTCCTCTTCCGAAAGCTTTTCATGTATTTTCATTGATTACTATGTTTTTACTGAACATGTGAACATGCTTTCTTATCAAAGGATTGTATAGAACAGCTGGATGCAATTGTAAATATTCTTGTGGTTATGTTAGTGTAAATATTTATTTTTGAGGAATTGATACTAACTAAAATTCTGAAATTGATGTACCAGTAGATGTGATTATAACTTTATAGGTATATTCTAATACGTCATACCGTAAATTCATATTTGAGGTAACCTCATATATAGTGACGCACTATTTAAATGGAAATAATTTTGCATTTATTGAATTTGTGAGCTTCCAAATATTTACACTTTATAACTTATTTGTGTCTTTTGCTTTCCAATCAATTTTTGAATTAATTGCATTCAATTTCCCTCATTCTGAACCTTTGTTTTTGAAATGGTCTGAATATGTCATTGTTTCTGAAACTAGTCCAGGTATAAGTTTTTCTTAAAATATTACACTAACTTGTGAAGAGATTAACTACATATCTTATGTTGAATGTTCTTTCTTCAGGTACTAAACTTTCAACTAATAGATCAATGAAATAAGAAATATAAGTTATGTCTGGGCTGTAGCTGTAGAACAACATCCATCAATGCATTTACGTTTTGAAGGAATACATGAATAAACGAGACTTTGTATTTGTCCATTCACTATTAAATGAAATTAACATTGATTTCAAATTAAGTAATCTTTGTTGACTCAAAAATAAACTGCACTGAAAGAATCTTATAGTCTTTCACTACTAGTGTAGGACTTGGAATCTTCCTAGCGATAGAGTCGCTTTCGTCAACAGATAACTTGAGCATGTAGTGGAAAGGCTTTTAACAGTGAGATTTTCTAGTATTGCAAAAATTTTCGAATTCAATCCTCATTCAATTAGTATGGGTATGAAGTGTAGATAAGGCTCTTCAAATTTCAGTGTATCTTATGAATTGTTTCTGGATATTCTTTGATATTTCCTCAATTCGTTCAGTATAAAGGAGAAATAATGTAGAATAAATAGAAAATAGGACATGTAAACATGATTAAAGTTACAGTGATACAGCAAATCAAATAAGAGTAAGGAACAACCAATCTAATTGCATCTCCATCGAAGGATTTCAAAAAAACTGAAATACGGCTGTTCCTGACTTTTACTATATTTACCGTACAACTACTCCTTAAAATCCAAATATTCGTATTTTTTCAGTGACACATATAAATCTGACTACACTCCCATATAAAATGGACAAAACATTGGCCAATAAAGCTCGAAAGTATGATTTCAATAAATCAGCTTGTATATTGAATTCATTGGATCCAACAGATTTGAATATATCAGAAAGGATGACGAATGAAAAGCCCACCTTTGCTGGAGATCTACATTCTTTAAACCTCCTCCATGAAATAAACGATACTCCACAATGTGAATGTAACAGCATTCACCTTCTCAATGATAATGAGGAACTCCTTATTCCAACAGAGGAACGATTCTTGAATGATTTGGAAATAGGAAAAGGAAAAAAAATCAAAGTTGTTTCAATATTTGGAAATACTGGTGAGGGAAAGTCACATACATTGAACCATACTTTCTTTAATGGTGAAAATATTTTTCAAACCTCCCCATCGCAGACTTCTTGTACAATTGGAGTGTGGGCCAAGTTTAACCCTGAATTGAATGTGTTATTTTTGGACACTGAAGGTTTATTAGGGATTTCGAAGAAAGAGCAACAAAGACTCAGACTACTTCTCAAAGTGTTGGCAGTTTCTGACATTGTGATTTATAGAACTAGGACTGAAAGGTTACAGAGGGATATGTATTCCTTCTTAGGAAGCGCTTCCAAGGCATATAAGAATCATTTCAACCGTGCTTTCCAAAAATTCAGAGAAAAGAATGATATTGATATGTCAGTCTCATTGGGACCTAGTTTGATTATTTTTCATGAAACCAGATTTACAGAAACCTTAGATTATAGTGCTGGTGTAACAGAATCTGCTGAAGATTTAATAAGGACAAATTTCACTGATTTAAGACTGGAATATGATTCTTTCAGTTCAATTAAATACATAGGGGTTAGGAACAAGGATGGACCTACTCCTTATAAAAGACTTCATATTGCTGTTCTTAAAGAATTAGAAAGTACTGAGATAAGATCTCCAAGAGAAGCAAAATATATCTTTTTGACTGTGAAGGTAAGGACCATTTTATTTTAAGTATATTGTTTTACAATCCTATGAAACCCTCTACATTCCTGCACCCTTATTCTAGGAAACAGAAAGCTGTAATTTCGAGCAACTGTCTGCAATTTTCGAGTTTTGAGATCATGTTGAACTTACTAATTACTTTCAACGTTGATTACTGTTGCATAACTCAACCTAAATATTTTCACCCAGATGATTTCAAACCAGCGGTCCCTGAGTTATAAAGAAAAACTCTGCAAATTTTAGGATGAAAAACCAATGAGTTATGAATAGTATCTAAGTTTTATTTAAGATATCAATGGTTATGGGTAAATAACCTAATACAACATTCTCAGGTAAATAACCTGAGAAAATAATAAACCCTCGTGTAAAATTTGCAGCCTTTTTATCTTTGTGTGCGATAAGAAATGGTTGTTGTAGTCAACCAGTCTGTGATATTGATGTTCTTTACTAGCAAGTGCTGATAAAGTGAACACCTCATTGTGTTTTGAAATGGTTATATAACTTAAAGGTTTTATATTCCTATCCAAAACTGATTGCATTGATTTTTACAACATTATTATTGTAGCATCCTCTAGTTTATTTTGTTTATATTGGAGTTTTATTCCTTGAACATGATATATTATGTTTTGACATTCTGTAGAGAAAGTACTGCCCGAAAAAAAATGAAAAAGAAGAATTGAGATTTCATGGAAGGAGATACTTTTTTCAAAGTTCAAGAACCTGAACTGTTTAAAAGTGTGATTTCTTTCAAATTAAAATTTGTAAATGAATTCCTTGGATGATGCTTCCACTTTGCAGACGCTTTGGGTGGTGGTATGACTAGATAACATTTGTTGCTTTATTGATGAAAATTCGTCCTTGTGTTCAGTGGATTCATTAACAGGAGCTTTGTTATTTCTGTAAACCCTCTCTTTTATTTCGATGTCAGACTTTGCCCTATTGTGGAAAATCCACACAAATTGGTAGATTTCGAGTTTTGATGGATTTTTAAAACTGAAGATCACAGGGGCAGCTCCCTGATGCACAAATGGATGAGCATTATGTGTATCACTCAATGCATTCTACATAAAAGAGTTAGGGTTTGTAAGATGCTCGTGAGATGGCGCTATTGAAATCTTGTTCATAAGGCAACCATCCAACAGAGCTGAGTGAGAACCCTTGTCGAGAGGATCGGTTTAACCCAAAAACTCTCTGAAGATGCTTTGGGTATTATTATGACAAGCTCAGATCAAGGTGGAATATTTGTTGATTTATTGTTGAGTTTTTGGGTTGATTCATTTACCGGAGTTCTGTCATCTCTGAACCCTCTCTTTCATTTTTCTGAAAGGTTCAAATGGCTTAATTTCAATCTATAAAATGATTGTTTGCAAAACTTGGCCTTGATATGAAAGGACTTCCTACATAACCATGTTGCTTTTCAGTGTTTAAATCAAAAGTTCCAAAACAAGATAACAGAGTCGCAACCAGATTTATATTTTCCGGCGTTCTTCACTTGTCAAGATAAATGTATTTCGTGTCATAACAATTGTACTCTATCAACTGGTCATAAAGAGGAAGGTGAACCACATGCCACAAACAAAAAATGTGAGTTTCAGCACCAGTTCCAGAATTGTATCTATCTGTGCAAGGTGAGTGTATTTTGAAGCTGAACCTTTTTATTTTTTCATTTTTGATTGCATGATAGATTTTTGTTGTCTAAGCTATCTTGTTATATCAATGAGAATTTCTTTGACTATTTAACAAGAAATAAACTGACTCTGAAACAATAGGTCTCTTGCATGTAACACCAATTATCATATTTTTATGTGTTTCTCGTTCTATATCGGTATAAAATCATAGTGTATGCTATCACACACTTCAACAATTCGTGAATTTTGAATAATTCGGCATTAAAAATGGTCAAATCGGGACTCAAGGTCTAAGCGAAGAGGAACGCGTCAGATCGCCCTCTACGTTATTGTACGATTCACCGATCGATACAGCCGACGCTGTCTATTGGCTTGCTAGAGAGAAAAGTACACGAGAAGAGGGAAAGAGTAGATATATCCCGGTACATCACGGAAGCCGCGAAGTTTTCCCCGTTTGAACAGCTGTTATGCGGAGCTAAATTTAAAAGATCATTTTCTTGTGTAAAATTGAAATTTTTGACTGCGGTTAAAGTTTTTCAGTATTCTTACGGTTAGAATATTTGATTCCAATGATACAAAAAGTTCATGCAAGAGACCTATTCGAGTAATTTTTTGTGTCTGTATTTTGAGGTGAATAGCCTGAAAGTCATGAAACTCAAATTATTCATATAGAGTTTACTTCAATAGAAAATGTGAAAGGAAGTGAGAAAAAAGTATAATCAGTCCGTATAATCAGTCGGGTGACTCATACAAGTCTAGAGCTTTCTGGAATATACTAGCACAGACAGGGCCGGACTCATGAGAAAAAACTATAATCAGTCCATATAATCAGTCAAATGCAATCTAGGAAAATGTGCAAAAAGTTCAAAGTGTAGATGTCGCAGTATTTTTTGAAATGCAACAACCATTGTTTTAAATCTTGTACCTGTATCTAAGACTTACACAAAACAATGGTAGGCTTACTTTAGTTGAAAATTTGGGCTGTTATAAACAGTTCTTTCGATCAAATTTACACGAATAGATATGAAATATTGTCATAGTATTAATATTCTTTCATTTTATTGAATTATCCTCACCTGTAGAAATGCTACATGAAAGGTGAAAGGAATGTAGTAACACCCAGTTATACATCTGAAACAGAAAAATCCTGGTCTAGTTTGTTCAATTATGTTTGGTCTGGTTACGTGATCTCCTGCAAGAAATGTGGAGAGATTTATAGGAGTCGTCAGCATTGGTATGGTAATAAGGATCCTGAAGAATGTGCTGTTATACCAGAGGTAGTGCATATCTGGCCAGGGGTGAGTGCTTTATAATAATTCTAAATCGAAGGTTTGCAGATAAATATAGGGCTGTTTTTGAAGGTAAGTCATACATTTTAAACACATCGTAGGACTTGTCAAAATTAACAATTTCACTAATTATCGATTTTAGGTCAAGCATCAATTATAATCACTTTTTCACACTATGGTCTAGATTGAGGAGAATGATTTTTTTTATATGACTCCTTTAAGAACACCACCTGTGTCCACTGATGAGTTTCTAGTTCAAATAATTCTGGCATAACAAATATCTGCAAACCTTCATAATTGAGCACTGTCAGAGATGTCGACTATTTGTGATTGAACAGCTGGTAAATGACCCAAAAATTCCGTGTGCCATAAAAGTGCATTTGTTCATTTTTGTGAATTTTTGAACTAAGTTGATAAGAACCTAAATCTTTTTGCAATTCTAAATAATTTGACCAGCTGATTTTACCAGGTTTCAACATCAGCTGACTGTGCTCTTTTCTCAATAAGTCCTCTGAACAATTGCTACATATTTTGTTTGAAAAGGATAAATATTACTTTCAGGATAACACCCTTCTTGGTTCCCAAAATGCAGCTCAAAGATTTGTGGATAGTGTAACGAGTATATCTGACACAGTTGCTAGCATAGGCTCACAGCCAACAAGGATGGTTTCACAGTGGATGGCAAATCAGATCAATCCTAGTTATTGGAGGCCAGATGAAGAGATAAAGGTAATTTTTTTGTAGTTTCGAGAAGATGGTGTAGAATATATCTTAAATGAGACCCTCTTATTGATCACGTAATTTCCCGGCCTCTGCGCCATAACATATCGTCTACACGAAATTGAGCCATTTATAGTATTGGACTGAGAAAAATCTACTCTACAAGGAGATGTGACCCTGACATCCACAGATATACAAGCCTAGTCCCCTAAAAATATTACCAACTTTGCGAATGAGATAACATCCTACCATATGAGTGGGCGAATTTGGATGAAATTCTGATAAAAGTGCAAGATCCACAAGTGGAATTCCGAACACGACATATGCAACAACAAGATACAAAGGCTTGCCTGTGTTTGCATCTCCGGTGCTATGAGAACGTGCCCAAACAGTGCACTTGAGGTCATCACAGATAGACCTTAAGGTCGCAGTAGAATGTAACCTCCATACCAAACTCTAAAAGTATGCAACGACATTGTTATTTTGGTATTATTGCTGCCAGATGCGTAGAGAGCTAATCTTGTGATCTTAGACTTGAGCTTCGAATGAAGTTCGTTACTCAAAGGTCTCAAGTATCTTGATTCATTCGAATTGGTTTATACTGTTTTGAAAATATCTGTATTTATTCCATAAAAATTCTAGGATAAAGTGCAAAAGATAATGCTCAACTGCTCAAGTATCTATATATTATAATATAAGGACATTGCCTGTTCAAATAAAAAGGCGAAATTAAATTTAGGATATTGCCAATGAATTTCATCTCTAATTTAGTGAGTTCCAAAGTTAGATCAGGATAGTTTAATTTAGAAATATAAGTTTGCCATCATCCAAAATTATAGAAAAACATACTAGAACACTTATTTTCAACAAAAAATATTTCGAAAATCATAAATATAAGGAGGTGTTAAAGTTCGAATTACCCCTATTTACTTATTCAAACATACAGAGTATGTTCCGCTATACACTGAGAGCACTCTCCAGTGTTCTCACTGCGGAGAAATTTGTTCCGTTATGGACTGTCAGTATACTGGCGCAGTATCCTAGAGAAATGTGTGACGTCATTGATCATCGCCATATTTGTGCTAACTGAAAAATAATAACGAATGGAATACGAATAATGGCAATAGCTCTGGTACAGTCAAACATTTATTGGAATTCTCCATTGATATCTCTGATGATGATGAAGATCTCATATTATGTCTTTCTGGAAATCGAGCGGAACAAAATATCATCCCCAGAACAGAAAATAATGTGGAGAAAACAGTTTTCGAATGTCGGATGATACTGTTACATTTTCTTCGTTTATCAAAACGTTAAGGATAATTAAACTGTTTATTTACACACTACTGTTCCAATAACCAAACAACTTATTCTATCAAAGTCTGTGCACAATTTATTTCCACACTGATTTATTTCCACTGAACACTTTCCGCTACGAATCACTCTGCTGAATAAGTCCCTGGGCTGCTCCGCGCTTGCCCTTATATCGCCCGTGCAATTTCCAGCGATTACCGGAATACTCTCGAAAGCGGGTGACTCATACAAGTCAGGAGCTTTCTGGAATATACTAGCACAGACAGGGCCGTACTCGTCACACTGTCCCCTCCTTAAGCCTGTTTTGTCCCAGAACAGATTCTATGAATTACTCAGAGGGCCGTGGCGAAATCTGCAATCGTCACCATTTCTACAGTAGCCCTTCTGATCGAAGTAACAGTCTACAGTTTTGCTGGGCTTTCCGTTTTGCTTTGGGTTGAAATTGCATACCAAAATCTCTATACCTGTCTTCTGAAACACTACTTCTAGCATGCTTCGCGCAACCCGCCAATTCAGTTGATCCAGTCCACAACCTAGTTTGAGGACAGCTAATTACCCAATCCCAAAGCATTGAAGGTCTTCTTTCAAGGCATTCAGTGCTGTCCATAAATTCTGGTAAGTTGGCTTCTGATAAGAGTACTGTTTCGTGACTACGTAATAAATGAACCGGCCATCTGACTTCAGTCTCAGGCATTTTCCGATTCTGGACTGCTGTCTCATCAGTTCCTCTTGACATCCTAATTTGTTTCTGAATACTCTTGCTATTCCCCTACTCATCTTTAGATCGGCTGCTATACAATGAGCCAGATAGTATTCCTCGGGAACTGTAAACAGGTCTTGATTAACTTCCTGTGTGACGCCAAACCGTGCAACTCTTGTTCCCCCATAGCTATTAATGAACTCCTGAAAATCGTCATTTTCCTTCGCCGGAACCTCGATGAAACGTACTTCTTCGTCACCCTGTCTTGACGCGTACGGAGCTGGTCGGTTGAAATGGACGACCTTCGGATTTCCCCTGGGAAGCTTCCGTATCCGGTAAACTACATCATTTATCCATTTCATAACTTCATACGGTCCTTCCCACTGTCTCTGCAGCTTCGGTGAAAATCCTCTTCTTTGCGGGTTATACAACCATACCAGATCTCCTGCGGTGAACCCTCCTTCAATGGCCTTGATGTCATAGCGCATTTTCATCCGATCACTTGCTTGTTGCATTTGATTGCGCACATTGTCATGAATGTAATCTAGCTTACTCTTCAATTTACCGACGTAGTCCTCTCCGGCTACGTCTTCTCCAAGCTAACAACCAAACTCTAGGTCACAAGGTAGTCTAATTTCTCGGCCGAACATTATATTGGCTGGAGTTTCCTTGGTGGATTCTTGAACCGAAGATCTATATGCCATGGTGAATATGTGCAAATACTCTTCCCAGTCTCGCTGGTGATCGGAGACTACTTTGGCAAGATGTTTTCCCATGGTCCTATTCATTCGTTCTACCATGCCATCTGATTGGGGATGTAGAGCTGTTGTCCGTGTTTTATTAATCCCCAAACTTACAAACTTCTTGGAGTAATGTCGACTCGAAATTTCGGCCTTGATCACAATGTAGCTCTGTATCGGGAACCGTACTCGCCTCTTGATTAGGAATACGCTTCCACCCATTTGGTAAAATAGTCCATTGCTACCAAAATGTACTTGTTTTCGTGATCTGTTTCGGGAAAGGGACCCGCGATGTCGATAGCTACTCGTTCCATGGGAGATTCGACGTTATATGGCTTCAGTGGAGCCTTCCCTTTGCCATAAGGGCCGTTAGCTGCAGCACAAGTTTTACATGTTCTACACCAGTCTTTAACGTCTTTCTTGCAGTTTATCCAATAAAATCGCTGCCTGACTTTCTCTAGCGTCTTAGTAATCCCAAAATCTCCACCTGAAGTTCCATTATGTAGTCTGGTCAAAACGTCTGTCACTCGACTCTTCGGCACAATCAACTGAAGCCTCTGTTCAGATCCATCGTCATTCTCCCAAGAACGCTTCAGAAGACCTTTATCGATCTTCAACGTTTCCCATTGTGCCTAATACGACTTAACATTTTGACTCAGTCTAGATACTTCTTCCCAAGTAGGTCGTCTACCACTCTTCTTCCAACTCAGGATTACTTTCAAGTCTGGATCTTCTCCTTGTGCTCGTTGTATTTCTTGAGGTAGCCAATCATCTTCAATAACTGTGGTCCGTCTCAAATCGGCTTTGTCTTCCACACGTGAGCAATGGCTGCAATCCTCGGGGCAAGGCCTTCTTGATAACGCATCGGCATTGCGATGGGTAGCTCCCGTTCTATGTTCAGTATCGAAGTCATATTCTTGAAGTCTTTCGATCCATCTGGCTACTTGTCCTTCCGGGTTCTTAAAGTTCAGAAGCCATTTCAAAGCAGCATGGTCCGTTCTCAACAGAAATTTCCTTCCGTACAAATATTTGTAGAAGTGTTCTACGGACTTGATGACTGCTAAAAGTTCTCTTCTGGTCACGCAGCAATTCCGTTCTGGCTTTGACAAGACTTTGCTGAAATACCCTATGACTCTTTCTTGTCCATCCTGTACTTGTGAAAGAACACCCCCGATGGCCGAATTACTAACAGCCGTGTCGAGCACAAACTTCCCTTCAGCTCTTGCGTAGCTTAAAACTGGCGCTGTGACCAGAGCCTTCTTCAGCCGTGCAAAAGCTTCAGCGTAATCATAGGACCATATGTACTCCTGTCCATCCTCTGTTAATTTTTTAAGAGGTTTGGCAACGTTGGCGAATCCAGATACGAATCTTCTATAATAGGGGCATAAGCCTAAGAAACTTTCGCAATTCACTCTTGTCTCTCGGTATAGGCCATTCCTTGCTTTGATCTTATCCCGATCAACTTTCACGCCCCCTCGAGAAACTACGTGTCCTAAATATTTCACCTCTGTTCGGAATAAATTGCATTTCTTCGGACTCAGCTTTAGGTTAGCTTCGCGAAGTAGCTGGAAAACCTCGGATAGGTGGTGTAGGTGGTCTTGGAATGATTTTCCCACTACTATTACATCATCTAAGTACACCAGGCAAGTCTTCCAGGAGAGTCCTCTCAATATAGTTTCCATTAAACGCTCAAATGTGGCCGGAGCGTTGCATAAACCAAAGGGCATCACTTTAAATTGCTGTTGTATTTCCCAATTCAATAGTGGAAAGGACCGATCCATAAGTTGGTATTTCCTCTCCAGACGCAGTTCGAAGTTTGATCATGACTGGACGAATCTTGAATCCTTTAGCTATTTCTGGGCGCACAATGGTTCTGGTTGATCCAGTGTCTACCAGGATTTTCACATTTCGATCATTTATTTTTCGAGGAACTACTATGCTGGATAAATCTGTGGACATAGTTCCTCGGATTATCACTTCAGGGGTATCTACAGCTTGGGTAGATGTATGCCCCCTATCACCGGCCCTTTTCCGTTTACCTGCTGTGGCTCTTTTTCTACTTTTTGAGCCATTTCGCTCAGTATGCCCACTTTGATTGCAGTACCCGCACACAGCATCTTCTTTCTCAGTACTCAATAATCTGCTGACTTCTTTTCTGAAGATTTCTTCCACAGGTCGGTCTATCTCTTGAACTTGTCGCACACGAACGTGTCCTCTATGCGACGCCTGCTTCGCTGCCTCGAATTCTAAAGCCTGGGCTAAGGCATCATCCATGGTTTTAGGGCGTGCAAGTCTCAAGGCTTGTTGTATTTCACTGTCCTTGATTCCATCTACAAAGGTTTGGATTGATAGCTGTTCAAGGAAGCTGTCTGGAGCAGTTGGGTAAGCCAGCCTAACTAACCTAGCCACATCGGCTTCAAACTCCTGGAGATTTTCTCCTGTTTTCTGCATCCGGTTCTTGATTTGGGCATGATAAACTTGTTGTAGATGAGCATCACCATATCTCATCTGAAGTTTCGATATTAGAACTTCATAACAGGCTTGTTGGCTCTCCGGAATCGTTTGCAGAATGTTGAGGGTCTCTCCTCTTAGAGCTATTATCAATGCTGTGGCTTTTTCGTTATCGCTCCAACTGTTTGCCAGCGCAGCAGCTTCAAACTGTCGACCAGGGCACTTTTCCAACGAATGTTGGAGGCTTGATCTTCATTTTGCACTTTCACTGTTATTTTCCATTTTCATGTTGCTATAGGGTAATCTTTTCCAATTGACATTCTTTTCAGGGACTCTATTATTTTAGAATGCTGTTCAATTATTCCTGATATTCCTTCAAATTTTCCGTTAACTTCTTCATAAACTTCTTCGAATTTTTCGTCTACTTTATCAAATTTCTCATTTACTTCGTCCAGTTTTTCGTCAACTTTATCAAATTTCCAATTTATAGTGTCCATTTACTCATCCAATTTACTTGCAAATTGACTCACCAATTCATTGCTTTTCTGAGAATTTTCTTCCATTTTCTCATTCATTTTCCTAGAATTTTCCTCCGCCTTGTTTTCCAGTTTATCCATTTTCTCATTGATCTTCTGAGAATTATCTCCCATTTTCTCATTCATTTTACTCAAAAATTCCATTATCGCCTGAGTCTCCATTGCTTTCTGAAGTCTTGTGGTCACTGGCATAAATTTCAATCAATTGAGTACTTAAATCGAGCGATGTCGAACCCCACACCTGACACCAATGTTACGATCGCCCGTGCAATTTCCAGCGATTACCGGAATATTCTCGAAAACGGGTGACTCATACACGTCTGGAGCTTTCTGGAATATACTAACACAGACAGGGCCGTACTCGTCACAATACTTTTATAAGTAATTTTCAGGAAGGCATGCATTTTAGCGAATAAAGTTATCGATTGTTTGTTTCACATCAGAAATCATAGTAATTAGGATTTTCATAAACTGTTTTTCATTTCATTTCCATTAATTACTAAATTACAGTACGAGGCGAGATACTTTTCAATCCCTAATGAATTTGAAATTCAGTAAGCCACTATTGATAACTGTCGACCAAATAGTTGTTCATTTGCTATTTGAAATTGGCACCAAAAACCATGGCAGCATAGTGAACTGCGTTCCGTTTTATACAGTAAGCAGTACATCCAACAACAAAGGAACAGCTTAGCAGTATACTGAATTGACGTCACACCTCACAGTACTCGCAGTGTTTATCGGAACATAGCCTAACTTGTATAATAGAAACAGAATTCAAATGACTAGACATCCTTGTGATACATGATTTATTTCACCATCTGGCAACAATAGTCCCGAAATTACATTACCGGAATGTTTTTGTTTGTGTTCAAGTAAATTCTAAAATGTTTTAGATTCCCAATCCGTCCAGCCGTTAAGAAGGAATTCAGTGATCTACATAAGCACAAAAAATTTTTTACATAAAGATATTAATAGAACTAAACAAATCGTTGGTTTCACTACCAGTCAACATTGAATCGCGTATTCCCAGCTGCAATGTTATTGGGCACACAGAACACCCTCATTAGTGGTGGACCATTCAATGTAGCATTCGATTATTGAAATCTTTCGTTTTGCAGCAACATCCACCAGGAATGATATAGTAAGGGTGATAATACTGATATTTTATATGAAAAGTTCGTGAAATTGACCCCTATCAGCAATTTATTTGGCGGACTGAATTATCATTCGGTATTGGAAAATTGATTCGTTTTGCAGTGACATCTACCAGGAATAATACAGTAAGGGAGATAATATTGATATTTTCTATGAAAAGTTCGCGAAATTTTTCATTATTTTTCGAAACAATCTTTCAAATCGGAATAATTCAATATATATGAATCAAGTAAAATTGTTTATTTAATTCATTTTCTCAAACTAAATTGTTTGAGATGTGCTATCTGAGTGCACATTGATTTGAAACACTCTTCAAAACCAGTAATTCGTAGCTATAAAAGTGAATATTAATCCATCAAATCAGTTTCTCTAGATAGTTGAATATTTGGTGATTCTGTGGAATGAAAAAGAAACTTTCGACAAACATACGCAGATCAATCCTGAGAATTTAATGCAGAAGCAGAATCAATATCAAATCAATAGTCCCACAAATCGTACAGAACATACAAATAATACATATTCACGTCAACAACAGTCCAGAAGCTATGCAGAGGTGACAGGGAACACAGATAAAGAGGCATCAAATGACATGAGTATCATTGTGAACATATTTCTAGACGAATTCAAAAACATGTTCCAACAATTGATACAACAAAACATCATGATATTAAATATACTCTCTACTGTCATTAGCAAAATTCACTAAATTTCTAGCACAGTGGAATGCCAATGGCTTTCTGCAGCTCAAAAATGAAGTTGAGTATATCTTACACCAGAGCTCCATAGACGTCCTCATAAGTGAAACACATTTCAGCAAACAATCTTATTTTACTATGGGGAATTACACCACATATTGGACTAATCATCCGGACGGAACTGCACATGCTGGTACTGCAATAATGATCAAGAACACCATCAACCAGACAGAACTACCAAAATATGAATACGATCATTTACAAGCCACTGTTATGAAAGTTCAAACACTGAAGAAGACTTCAGAGATTTTTTTACAAACTATGGGCCCTAAATTTGTCGCAGGAGGTGATTATAACAGCAAGCATACTCTTTTTGTTTCACGACTAACAACAACTAAAGGTAGAGAATCGGCAAATCTTATACATGAAGAAAACTACTCGATCCTATCCACTGGAAGTCCTTCATATTGGCCTACAGATCCAAACGAAACCCCTGATCTGCTAGACTTCTTCATTGTAAATGGTATACCTCAGACTTGTATGGATATTATCCCGAGCTACGATCTGTCTTCAGATCACTCTCCCATAATAGTCACCATTAGTACTTCAGCCATTCACAAAAAATCGATACCAAAATTACATAATAAAGATACAGACTGGAATAGATACAGAAATGTAATCAAAGAACGTGTGAATCTAGATATTAGTCTTAAAAGACTAAATAGATAAAGCACTATTGACTCTTGTTAATATCCTAAAACATTCTGCTGGAAAAGCCACCCCTACTTCTGAAAGACAGACAAGAACCTATAACATTCCAAAAGAAAACTTCTAAAACAGAAAAGAAGTGCAAGAAAAATATGGCACCAGACGCATTCGCCTTCGGACAAGCAAGTTCTCAATAAAATAACAAATCAGTTGAAGTCCAAAATAAGAGAATACAAAGAATTGTCATTTAATAACTACATATCAGGCCTGAATAGATATGATAATTCAGTCTGGAAACCCATCAAAAATTCGACAATCAATAAATTCACCACAAGTACACAGAATAACTCCAAAAATGATCAAAGAAACGCCCAGTAAAGGAGTAACGATGACGACATATATATTCAATGCTATATTGAGACAAACCTATTGGCCAGAACAGCTGAAAATATCCGAAATTATTCTCATTTGTAAACCAGGTAAAGATCCAAAATTTCATACCTCATATCGACCTATTAGTCTGTTGGGAGTTATATCGAAAATTCTTGAAAAGCTCCTCCTTTCAAGAATAAAATCTGATATCAGTCTAGAAGAATGTATACCCTAACACCAATTCGGATTTAGAACAAACCACTTCACTATACAGCAAACTCACAGACTAAGTCACGAAATAAATAAAGCCCTTGAACTCAAAAAATATTGCACATCTGTCTTCTTAGATGTGAGTCAAGCATTTAAAAGAGTCTGGTATCCTGGCCTTCTATACAAAATAAAGAAATATCTGCCAATATCGTATTTCAGATTGATGAGATCTTATCTCAACAAAAGATGCGAGTAAATGATAAAGTCTCAGATAATTATCCAATCCAATCTGGAGTCACCCAAGGAAGCGTTCTTGGTCCCCTATTATATTTACTGTACTCAGCAGATCTTCCTGTTAGCGAGAATATTATAATGGGAACTTTCGCAGATGATACTGCAATTCTTGCAATTCACAAAGACCATGAAGAGGCATCTAATATATTGCAGGGTCACCTTCATCAAAGGGAAGATTGGCTTTATAAGTGGAGGATCAAGATCAATGAAACGAAGTCAGTTCAGACAGACTTCACCCTTCGAAGAGAGCAATGTCCCCCCATATATATGAATGCAATACAAATACCAAAGACCTCATCTACCAAATATTTGGGAGTACATAGCGGCGGTAGCTCAGTGGTTAGAGCTCAATCCTCGTGATCGTAAGGTCTGGGGTTCAAGCCCTTGGCCGGGAAATAACTTTTCCGGTTTTCACTGGACCGTCCAATCATTCGCTGTTGGGTAAACAATTAACAGCGCTGTTCCTAACGTGGCGCAAGGAATTAGTAACAAAGCCTACACAGAACACACCCGGTATCCTAACTCGCACAAGCTTTAAGCTTCTGAGGGGTTTCGTTGAAGCCTAGGATGGTCGGAAAATACAAATACATCTGGACAATAGACTAACTTGGAAGGAGCATATCATTAAAAAATTTCAAAAAGCACTGCCGTGAAGGCAGCAACTTTTGCGCGCATGTTCAATGTAGATGACCGCTTCAGCAACGAATTTTAACGTGCGCGCAAAAGCTGCTGCCTTCACGGCAGTGCTTTTTGAAATTTTTTTCTGATAAATTACTGGATTTCAATTCGATCATATCTGTATTTTTGGACATATTGGAAAAATAAAATTTTGAATGGGTATATCTGCGGAATCATTGGGCGGATTTTACCCATTCACGAATTCGACCTTCGTAATTAAACCTAGTTTAGTAGTAGTTTCTGAAATAAAAAATAAATAACTTCAAAACTTCAAGTGTCTATAACTTCGAAACTATTCGACCGATTTTGCCCATTAACGATTGCTAGCTTGCTTCTGTCGACAGTTATCGTGTCTACGGCCGGCCGGCCGGACAGAATCGATTTTGACACCGGATTCGTCATCAGTGAGTCCAACCTAGTCGATTGAGACCATTTTCGGTTCAATCATTCATAATTACAGACATTTGGACAAAACGATAGCACGCTGTTCCCCTAGAACATGCGCGCAAAAAAGAAACAAATTGAAGTCAAAATGAAAGAGCTCAATTGGCTTATTGGTAGGAAGTCAAAGCTATCAATGGAAAACAAAATTCTTCTATATAAAACAATTATAAAGCCTACATGGACGTATGGAATTGAGCTGTGGGGATGTGCAAGCAAATCCAATATATCTATTATTCAGAGGAGCCAATCAAAAATTTTGAGAACAATAACCAATTCCCCTTGGTGTGTAACAAACCAAACTCTTCATCAAGACTTGAAGATACCTTACGTTGAGGATATCATTAAGGAGAGAAGTGAAAAAAACACTTCAACAAAATCGAGGCTCATGTAAACAACATACTCCATCCACTAACCCAACACTTGGACTACAGAAGACTAAAAAGAAGCTAACCAATAGACCCAATAGGGTGATAAAAGGGGTACTCTCAATGGACAGGACCTCATAAAGTCATTTAAGTGCACAATGTACTTATAGATGGCAGATTAGCCTATAGAAATGTACTTTTTCGTTTGCTAATAAACGATGATAATAAAAAAAAAATTCTCAGACTGATAAAAAATAGCATACAGAGCCAGTACATATATTTCTTACTGTTCGTGGTATATATTGCATCAAAACGAATTAATTTTCGAATAATGAATGTAGTAGTAGTAGTAATAACGTTTATTTTGAAAATCCAACACATACAAATATATCATATACAGAGTGTTTCATCATAAACTGGTCAAACATATAATATACCCGTATGAATGACATTGGGAAAGTCATTTTTGCCTTATGATAATACCCCGTTTTCGAAGCATAAGCGAGATACAGGGTGTTTAATGTCAACTTTGAGCAATATTCCGATAACAGTAACCCAAAATTGTTGAGATCTTTTGAGGTTGAAATTTTCTTCATTCTGGACACTGGTATGAAAACAGAATGAAAAAATATCCATCGGTTTTCGTTTCATAGCCTTCCAAACATTCCACTCGGAGTACTTAAATAATTTTCATTCGAGAAACTGGTGGCCCTACGGAGGCAAAAATTGTGCTAATGGGTCATCAGAATGACCCGGATAGAAATATGAATTTATCAAAACAAAAAAAATTTTAAAGACTGATGGGACTCGAACTCGCTTCACTTAGGGTCGCGTATAAATTGGATTTATTCTGATTATAATGACGTCCGTTACCAAGCAACGGTAGTTTATCGAATTTGACACTATTTTCCGAATGCGAAGAGAGTTCGACCAAAGTTTTTTTGAAAAAATTTTTTTTTGATAAATTCATATTTATATGCGGGTCACTCTGGGGACCCGTTAGCACAATTTTTGCCTCCGTAGGGACACTAGTTTCTCGAATAAAAATTATTTAAGTACTCCGAGCGGAATGTTTGGAAGGCTATAAAACGAAAACCAATGGATATTTTTTCATTCTGTTTTCACACCTGTGTGAAGAAAAGTTCAACCTCAAAAGATTTCAACAATTTCGGGTGAAAATTTTTTTTCGCTGTAGACATGAAAAAAAAAGTTGAGTTTGAATTTTGGAAACATTTTTTCACGGAAAATCTTAGAAAATTGAGTACATCGAAATAATGCCATTCTATTTGGCAATCGAAAACAAAAAATTCCAACTTTGTAGGTTTTCCGCCATTTTGAAATATTTTTTCTCGAATTCTACACAACAATTGAATTAACCACCAGAAGATACTAAGATGTGACCGAAAACTGTTATTTAAAAGATCAAGCATAACTCACCACAGTTATCGGAATATTGCTCAAAGTTGACATTAAACACCCTGTATCTCGCTTATGCTTCGAAAACGGGGTATATGTCATAAGGCAAAAATGACTTTCCCAATGTCATCTATACGGCTATATATGTGTGACCAGTTTATGATGAAACACTTTGTATATTATCAGAACAAAATACCGTCAAAGAAAAATATTAGTTTATAGGCTTTGCCTCAACTCTTTATCATCATATAATAATAATAATAATAAATTTGCATTTAGCCTGGTAGATGTCGCTACAGATTGAATGAATTTCCGAGTAAAGCCCACCGAATGAGATGGTACCTGAAATTTTTTTTAGGTGGCGTTTCGAATCGAATGCAAATCATTCAAATGATCATTGTATTTAGAAGTTCATTCGGTATTCGGTTCTTGAATTCATTCTGTTTGACCATCACTAACCTGTATAGAAGGGAAACTCGCCTCTGAAAGGGTTATTGCATTCAGCAGCCCCTAGCGGACGTTTTTAGTACCATTATGGCCCTCTGATGGTGTTATTTGGAACAAATGAGCGCGAAAATTAAAAATGGAAATAAGATGATATAGCAGTATTTTCAAGATGATATATTACCAATTGTATTTCTTTAAATCAATATGCATGAGTTTATGTGTAATGAAATTGTCCTGGCAAACGTAAATCCATTTATGCTAATTTGATGAAATTAACGACTTGAGACCTAGTATCGGTATTAACAATCAAAAAATTATTACCTTTGTTACCTGTGTTCTTCAATTCTTTCAATTTTGATATTCATACTCTAAAAGATTCTTGAAACTTCTGGATTACTGTTAAGTCGATTATGTATTTGCCATTTTTGGATTCTGGAACTTGTTTTTTTTAGGACTGTTTCAATTGCAAAGCTGCTTTCGATCATCAATCTCAGAAACATCATTGCCGATTATGCGGTGAGGGTTTCTGTGATCCTTGTTCATCAAAAAGAACACCAGTGCCATCACAGGGTTGGAACAGTCCAGTAAGAGTGTGTGATGAATGTTACGAGAAATTGAACTCTCCAGAAACATCGCAAGAGTGCACGTCATCACTTACTTCTAATGATATAATAGCCAGACAACTTGGTGAAACATTCATAAGCTCTATGCAAACTGTTAAATCAATTCTTGATGTGCCGAAAGGACTAATGAAGAGTATGGCCCGTCCTTTGTATTGGACACCAGATGATCAATGCATAAATTGTAGCAACTGCATGCGGGAGTTTGGTCCCCAGTTATTATTACACCATTGTAGAGAATGTGGCAAAGGGGTATGCGATAATTGCTCCTTGAAAAGGAAACCTGTGCCATTGCGTGGTTGGGATTTTCCTGTAAGAGTTTGTGATCATTGCGATTGTAATTAGTTTTTGGGTTCACTTGTGGAAGTATTTCTTTTTTGCAGATAAAGAAGACTGTGTCAATTTATATTCCGACACATAAGAAAAGCAACTAATTGTATTTTTACATGATTTTATTTATGCATTTTTCAAGAGCTACATTAGGAATATATTTGTATCTTCATTTTGCTTGAAGATTGACACTTTTGTAAAATACTATTTCTAATGTAAGTGTATCACAAAACAATTTTTCATTTTTTCATAATATTGGAACTTATTTCCATCATCATCCCATGGAACATCTCGAAATTATAGATATTCGAGAAAACCTTGATATTTTTTTATAATTTGTCCTCTGTATGTAGATGATATTGAAATGGAAGTAAAAATAATGACTGATATTTTTCCATATTTCATCTTTCCCTTCTCGTGATGTTACAATTTCTTTCAATCTCAAAAAAATTGTCTTGATTATGAAAATTTTCATGTATATAAAAAATTACATTATTTAGCCTCTAAAGCAATTGCTGCTCAAGGTTGGCTTCTGCTGGCTGGTAAGTTATGAATTAATCTGTTATGCTAGATGTTATATTTTCATCATGGGTCAGTCACAGAACACGACAGGACATATTTTTGATCAAACTAACACTTAAGCCCAATTTCGACGTGGGTGTCGCTTACGAGGTTTTCGTAACTCAACGACGATATTTTTACAGACCTCTTACAAATAATAAGTTCAGTTGTAGGCCGCTAGATAGACCTACAGATATTTTGTTTTGGTTACTGAATTGTTATCATGTTCTGGTAAAGGAGGCATGATTAAGGAGAGATGCACAAAGTGCACTATAACAAGTAAAAAAAACTGATGATTCTATTCGTAACTACTGCTAAGCGATACGCCCTCTGGTGATAGAAATTCGAACACTTCTAAGCTAGTAGTTTTTCGAGCTTTTGTGTTCTCAGAGTTAAAATTTTGGTATACGGAAAGTGTTTGTAACAATATTCATCAATGGATTCGTTTCTTTCCGGTTGCATTAATTCGAAATGGTATCCTCCCGAATTGACTATTGTTGTGTGCTTCAACTCAATGTTATTCATGGTCAAAGCAGAAAGGATCATCTTCTGCCTCAAGTTATCATTTTTGCCAAAGCCGAATGCAAGTGAAGTTAATTTGGAAACACCATATGGCAGGGACCTCAATGATAGAAGAAAGGCCTGGATTTTGAAATTGAAGATTGGAAAACAGGTCACGAAATACATGAAAGTATGTTCGCTGCATTCATCTGAAGATGTTTATTTTCATAAAGCTAAATTACAATGTATTCATTTAGAAACAACTTCATGTCCAGATAATTTTAGGTGTAAATGAAAATGTGAGAATTGTGATGAAAAATGCTGTTCCTGCAGAGAAACTACTGAGCACTTCTGCTGCTACCTACTTCACATACTACACAAAATCACATTTCTATAAAGGTAGGTCGAACCAGCTGAGATATTTTTCATTTTGTATGTGCATCTTGGGCTGCTGTGACATGAAAATAAAACCAATTATATGGCTATCGGTTTCCTTTTCTTGCGGAATACGCTGCAAAAGAATTAAAGCAGAAAAGCTGTGTTTTCATTTTATTGATTCACTTGTTGGTATACAAAGAGAACAAATCATATCATTTGTACTGATTCTGGATTTACCATATAATATGGCCTGCATTCAGCTTTTATTCACATCGATAAGGGTCCTTGAATTACTTATTGAGGCGCCTAATATTTTTCCAGAAATTCAAATAAACTTAGATATTGGTTCATTTTGAACCACCAAGCAATAGATACTAAAATAATATCGAAATTATCCTCCAGAAATGATTTAAAGCCATGGAGGTAAAAGAAGGGGAGGGAGCATATCCTATATTTCCCTTATACCAAAAATGTCACACACTTTTGAAAACCTTCTGTGGATTTTCCCATACCAATATGGCTGACAACTACAAGGGGCATATTTGTATTCTGTGATGTACAGCAAATGAGACAAAAATATTCAGTTCAAAGTCGGCCTAATTGATTTGGGTAAATCCACAGAAGTTTTTCAAAAGTGTATGGGCATATCAAACGATATGCCCCCTCCACTCCTTTCCTACCTCCATGTACAAAGCACGATTTTATATTGAAAAGTCCCTTCTCAAGAAATTTCTTGAAATATTCTAGTTCTGCTTAATAATGTAACGTTTTCTTGATTTGTCGAAGCATTCAGAATAATTAAAATATTTATTTACACAAATAACTTAATAACTAATGCTGTCAAAGTCTGTGCGCAATTTATTTTCTACTGATCACTTTCCGCTTCGAATAACTCCGTTGAATGACTCCCTGTGCTGCTCCGCGCCCGTCCTTATATAACTTCTAGCGATGGCCAGAAGGTTCTAGACACCAGGCGGATGACGCATAGACATTCGGAGTTTTCTGGAAGACTCGCACAGACAGGGCCGTACTCTTCCAACTGACCCTTCCTTTAGCCTTTTCTGTCCCAGAACAGATTCCATGAATTCATCGGAGTACCGTGGCGAAATCTGAAATCGTCACCATTTCTACAGTAGCCCTTCTGATGGAAGTAACAGCCTACGGTTTTGCTGGGCTTTTCGTTTTGCTTTAGGTTGAAATTGCATACCAAGATCTGTTTACCTGTATTCTGAAAAACTACTTCCAGCATGCTTCGCACCACCCGCCAATTCAGTTTATCCAGTCCACAACCTAGCTTGGGAACAGCTAATTTCCTAACCGCAAAGTATTGAAGGTCTTCTTTCCAACGCGATCCACAAATGCTGATAGGAGTACCGCTTGATGACTATGTAATAAATGAACCGACCCCGTGACTTCAATCTCAGACATTTTCCAATTCTGAGCAGCGGTCTCATCAGTTCCTCTTGACGTCCAAATTTATTTCTGAATACTTTTACTATTGCTATTGATTACGTAATCAGCAAACCATCATCAGCCTTAAAATGAAATGACGTGAGAGTTCTTCGGAGAGTTACTTGCGGATCTGATCATCACCTTGTGAGAGCTAAGGTAATTCTTCCTTTCAAAAAATTTAATCAGAACTACGAGCTTAGTGAAACTAGTGAGATGGAGACAGTTGAATTGCCCAGGTACAATTTTGCAAGTTTTATGAACAAGAGTACCGAAAGTTTATATCAACAACGTTTGGATGGAAAATTGATAGATCTACATAACCATTCATACATCGAAGTGTATGATAACATCATCCAAAGCTTACATGAATCTGCTGAGGAGAGAGTTGGTGAGAAGGAGAAAAAAATCAGTCAAAAGATTTGGTGGACAAAGGAGATCGAGATGTGTTGGTACTGCACAAGAAGAAAAAATACCTGAAATGGTTGTACACAAAAACGGAAGATCATCGAGAATACAAAGAAACTAAAGTACAGCTGAGAAAGTTAATTAAGGCAGAAAAGAACAAAATATGGGACAGGAAATGCCAGGAAATAAATACATATATCGGAGGAAGGCGGTGCTCGGAAATATGAAATCGTTGAAAAACCCAGGTAAGAATGAAGCAAATTTACAGATAATCAAGTCGGAAGAGTGGAAATAACACTATCAAAACCTGCTTCAGGAGACCAGAACTAATAAATAAATAATATATCCTGTGGACCAGAAGGGGTATACGCTGAGATGCTTGAGAACGGAACACCAAAACTCAATGAAAACCTGACATATGTGATCAATCAATGTCTAAACGGTTCTCCAATTCCGGAACAATGGAGAATTGCCTACATTACGTCAGTTCATAAAAAGCGGAATAAAAATGATTGCAACAACTATCGCGGTATCTCTGTGACCAGTACATTGAGCAGATTGTATGAAAGGATTCTTCGTGATTTGATAGAAATTGACTATAAGAAGAACAAAGCGGTTTTCGAGCAGGGAGATCATTTACCGGCAATGTCTTCTGCTTGAAACAAACGGTGGAAAAACGGAACGTAGGAATATGGAAACGCATATAACTTTTGTAGGCCTCCAACAGGCCTATGATAGGTACCATCCCAATTTCTAAACTTTGGGAGGTCCTAGAACAATCGAATATGAACCATACACATATAAGAGCCCTACAAGAAATATATGGGAACTCGAAATCGAGAATAAAAATAGGTAAATATGTCACCGGAGAATTTCGAGTAACCAAAGGTTTGAGACAGGGATGTTGCATATCACCAACATTATTCAAAATATATATAGCCGCGGTTGTGAAAAGATGGAAAAGAGTAGTCCGCGACATGGGGATTGATGTCAACGATACATGCGTTTGCACTCTTCAATTTGCTGACGATCAGGTGGTGATTGCTAAGAACAGAGAAAACATGGTGTATATGATAGAGAGGTTGATCGAAGATACACTTTTTGGGGTTTCACAGTTAACATCGATAAAACGAAATATGTGTAGGAAACCAATCTGCCGATCTCGAATTAGAAAACGGACAAAAAATATCCTTCATTCGGAATTGCGTTTACTTGGGAATAACCTTCGATGAAACCGGTACTGACGCGCAGAAAATTGAAAATCGTAATCGTAATCGGCTCAATGGAATATTGTGGAGTAAGGAAATATTGAAAAGAACCAAATTCAACATATATGAAACCATGATAAAAAGTACACTACTGTATGGTGCCGAAACATGGAGAATAATAGAAAAACACAAGAGAAAGGTGGGGGTAGTAGAAATGGACGTGATATGACGATAACTATGTATTTCAAAAAAAGGACCACATAAGAAACGAAAACATCAAAAAGAATATAGGAATCGAAGGCAACATAACACGGGACATAGAAAATAAACAGCTAACATGGTACGGACATGTAAGACGTATGCCTGAAACAAGTACAATCATGGCAGCCCGCACAATCGAGGAAAAGAGGAAGACCCAAAATAGAGTGGCAAAAATTCGTACCAAACCAAACTCAAGGTCACAAGGTAGGTTGATTTCTCGGCCGAACATTATATTGGCTGGAGTTTTCTTTGTAGGTTCTTGAACCGAAGATTCATAAGTAATCGTGAATAGATGCAAATATTCATCCAAGTCCCGCTGGTGATCGGAGACTACTTTGACTAGATGTTTTCCCATGGTCCTATTCATTCGTTCGACCATGCCATCTGATTGGGGATGTAGAGGTGTTGTTTTTGTCTTCTTGGTCCCCAATTTTCTACAACCTTTTTGGAATAACGTCGACTCGAAATTTCGGCCTTGATCACAATGCAGCTCTAGGGGTATTCCAAATCTGCAGAAGAATTCTTTGACCAATTTATCAGCAACCGTACTTGCCTCTTGATTGGAAATACCGTACGCTTCCACCCATTTGGTACAGTAATCCATCGCTACCAAAATGTACTTGTTTCCGTGGTTTGTTTCGGGAAAACGCCCGCGATGTCGATAGCTATTCGTTCCATAGGAGATCCGAAGTTGTATTGCTTCATTGGAGCCTTTCCTTTGCCATAAGGACCGTTAGCTGCAGCACAAGCTTTACATATTCTACAACAGTGTTTAACGTCTTTCTTACAGTTAATCCAATAAAACCGCTGCCTGACTTTCTCCAGCGTCTTAGTAATCCCAAAATGTCCTCCTGAAGTTCCCTTATGTAGTCTAGTCAAAACGTCTGTCACTCGACTCTTCGGCACAATCAACTGAAGCCTCTGATCAGATCCATCTTCATTTTCCCAACAACACATCAGAAGTCCTTTATCGATCTTCAACGTTTCCCATTGTGTCCAATACGGCTTTACATTTTGACTCAGTCTGGATACTTCTTCCCAAGTAGGTCGTTTACCGCCCTTCTTCTAACTCAGGATTTCTTTCAAGTCCTGATTTACTTGTGCTCGTGGAAATTTCTTGGGGTAGCCAGTCATCTCCAATTACTGTGGTCCGTCTCAAATCGGCTTTGTCTTCCACACGTGAGCAATGACTGATAATCTCGGGACAAGGTCTTCTTGATAACGCATCAGCATTTCGATGGGTAGCTCCCGTTCTATGTTCGGTATCGAAGTCATAGTCTTGCAGTCTCTCGATCCATCTGGCCAATTGTCCTTCCGGGTTCTTAAAGTTCAGGAGCTATTTCAATGCAGCATGGTCCGTTCTCGGCAGAAATTTAGTAGAAGTGTTATACGGACTTAATTACTATTAAAAGTTCTCTTCTGGTCACGCAGAAGGTCCATTGTCTGGATTCGACAAAAACTTGCTGAAATACTCTATGACTCTTTCTTGTCCATCCTGTAATTGTGATAGAACGCCCCCTATGGCTGTATTACTAGCATCCGTGTCGAGCACCAACTTTTCTTCAGCTCTAGCGTAGCTCGAAACTGGAGTTATGACCAGAGCCTTCTTCAGCTGTGCAAAGGCTTCAGCGCAATCATAGGACCATATGTACTCCTGTCTATCCTCTGTTAATTTTGTTAGAGGTTTGGCAACGTTGGAGAATCCTGATACGAATCTTCTATAATAGGTGTATAAGCCTAAGAAACTTCGCAATTCACTCTTGCCTCTCGTTATATGCCATTCCTGTACTGCTTTGATCTTGTTCGGGCCAACTTTCACGCCCCCTAGAGAAACTACGTGTGCTAAATAGTTAACCTCTGTTCGAAATAAATTGCGTTTCTTTGTACTCAGTTTCAGGTTTGCTTCACAAAGTCGCTAGAAAACCTAGGATAGGTGGTGCAGGTGGTCTTGGAATGATTTTCGCACTACTATCACGTCGTCTAAGTACACCAGGTAAGTTATCCAGGAGAGTCCTCTCAATATAGTACCCATTAAACGCTCAAATGTAGCAGGAGCGTTGCATAAGCCCAAGAGCATCACTTTAAATTGCTACAGGTCCGTTCCAATACTGAAGGCAGTTTTCTCTTGGATCTAAGCCAATCTGCGAACGCCCAGTCTTCAAATCCAAGGTGGAAAACCAACGTGACCTCTATAGAGAACATCGTAGTTAAGAAAACCTAGAAAAGCACTGACGTGAGGTCAGGAGCTTTTATGCGCTTGTTCCGTTGCCAAAGCGGTCATCTGTACATCTATACTAACTTCAAGGTGGCATTTTTCATTGAAGGGCGATTCGATTTATGTTTTAGAAATTCGAAAGTTTTTCCTAATTCTCCAATTCGGCCTTCGTTATGAAACTTCAAACTTAATTTACAATTATCAAGCTACTGAGTACACTCTTATTAGAAGTGATTTTGTTCACTATCAGAGGTAAGTCCTGCTGTAAACACAATGAATTCAGGAAGAATCGACATAGGGAATATATTTGTAGAGTAGGTTTTCAGTTTAATTAAGAAGGTCGAATGCTTAGATGGGTTGAATTCGCCAATTATTCTTTAGATAGTTATAGCCATTCAAAATTTTGAATCGAATTGTAATCTAGACCATATGAAGAAAAAATCAGCGTTTGACAAGGTCAATACTTGTATAGATGACCGCTTTGGCTACGGAACAAGCGCGTATAAAAGCTCCTGACCTCACGTCAGTGCTTTTCTAGATTTTATTAACCCTAAATTCATTAGTACTAGCCCAAACGAAAGTTACGCCTATGAAAAATCATAGAAATGAAAGCATAATGTCAAACTAAACGTATCTTGTTCTCTAATTTTCGATTGTTCTTGTACCAATTGAGGCGTTGAGAACCAGGGGCGCTATTTTCGAGCTCATAAGAATCCAATTCGTCTACGAGCTCTCGCGGCCATGCGACAGTTTGGCAACGTGGTGTTCACGGTGTACTTGGGCAAGATTTATTCACGAAAACACCTTTTTTATAATCATTTTGAATGTTTCAATGATTATTCTGAACTCTAAAATAACTTTTGAATATAAAAAAGCCGAATGACCACAAAAAAGGGGGAAATGATCAAATGCCTCGTTTTTTAGGTGTAATGATCACTTTGCACGGTACAAAAATGACTCATATGCACTTGCGCAGCAGTAAATGAACTTTCGCATAGCTTCATTTTCGACTGAAATACATCGGATGGGTCGAGGCAGCTGGATTCAAATCCGCATGAGGATTCACTAATTTTTCTCCATTTCAAAAACCGTGTATTAATCCATAGAGAAAATCTGTTCACTTCACGCACTTAAAAAGTATCTTATTCATACTCAATAAAAAATTTCAAATTTTATTCAAAAAAACTTTCTTTCCGGGTAGAATAGTTGATCCAGAAAAAGCTTTTATTGATTCCTGATAAACTACCGTTATAGGATTTTCATTAGTTTTCAGTTTAATCCACCAAAGTTTTCACTTCAATCCACCAAAACTCAACTATTTATATAGGACACGTTCAACAAAATTATTGTTTGTTGCATTGCTCTTGTGAATATTCTCCAACAATTTTTCCCTGTATAATATTAATAAACTGTATTTTAACCGAAAAAAAATTCATTCATTTCTGAGAAAACCTCAATTTGGAAAAAAATTCAAATTGTCCTGCAAATTTGAGCTCAAACTGAGACTAATTAATCTAGTTGAAGTGGATTTCTGATGGACTGAGTACCTACCAAATTACCATTTGAGTTCAGTTTAACTATACCTGCAACTTCTGTTGCAATCACGAAGTTCAAATTAGGTATTTAAAATGCTTTGTTTAGTATTCAGAAAATTCAGTTCAACCATGATTTTTTAAATGAAACACTCCATATTGTATATGCTTCATTTATTTTGATATTGTTACCAATATTTTGTACATATAAATTACCAACAGTTTTTGAGCCTTCAAAGTATTCCTAAGATTGTAGACATTTAAAAATCTGCGTTTACACCTTGTGCCGTAACTGCTATTCGACACCTCATATGTAGTATATTCACAGCATAATTCAATTCCTGAAGCTTTGAGTAATTGATTTTAAATATTCAGGTGACGATATATATCCATTCGATACCTAAAACAAAACTAATCATAAATGTTACAAATAGAATTTGGGTACAATATAATATATATCCCACCTTCAATCATTGTTTAAGAAGGCTTTAATCCACATCGTCTTTCGTTCATCAACTTTCGGATATTCACTCCATTACTAATATTAGTTCACAAGAGGACAGGAATAATTATTAAATCAAAAGGAGTGCCCATAAAAACAATTTCAAACTGTAAAATCCATCAAAAACATTAATAAATAATATAAATATATATCCACTGTGTTTTCGTTTGAATATCATGTCAGCTTCGGGCATGTAATAAGGATTGCCTACAAATACAAATTCTAAGGAAAAACAACACGTTGCCAAACTGTCACATTTGGCCGAATATAGACCTCACTTTCGCATGCAAAAGTGATTCGGATGACTCGAAAATAGCGCCCCAGTGATCTAAGAATATAGTGTATTATTAGATCATTGGTATTCGATTTAAATTTCCCTTCTTTGATCCATCCCGGATCTTCAAGCTCCGGTGTCGGACTTAGGGTCTAAAGTACACAGCTTCAGTGGTAGAATGCACACATAAGCAGCGTGACCAATTATTTTTTTCAGAATCTACCAAACCTTCTGTAGAAATCTACTTTTTTCTACCAAAATCAATTACAGAAATCTACTAAAAATCTACTGCTACCCAAGAGCAGTCTTTAGCACTTTATGTTGGAAGGAAAGTAGAAAACTTTAATGTTTCGTGCAATTTGAAAAAATATCGCAGTAATTAACATTCGCTAAGCAGAAAAAGCTAGAGAAGCACTGCCGTGAAGGCAGCAGCTTTTGTACACATGTTCAATAGAGATGACCGCTTTGGCAACGAATTTGAACATGCGCAGAAAAGCTGCTGCCTTAATTCACGGCAGTGCTTTTCTAGGATTTTTTTTGATAAATTACTGGATTTCAATTCGATCTAATCTGTTTATTTGAAAATATTGAAAAAATAAAATTTTGAATGGGTATATCTACGGAATCATTGGGCGGATTTTACCCATTCAAGAATTCGACCTTCGTGATTAAGCCCTAAATCTTCTCCACAAATATCGAGTTTCTAAGTAGTTTCTTCCAGAAGATAACGGCCGACCGTAAACACAATAACTTCCGAAAGAAACAACTTAGAAATTCGATATTTGTAGAGAAGAATTGGACCTTAATTACGGAGGCCGAATTCGTGAATGAGTAAAATCCACCTAATGATTCCGCAGATATTCTTATGTATTCACCTAAATGAAAGGCTCTTCCGTTTCAGATGGAAACAATGAAAATGCGGGAAAATGTAGCAGACACTCGCATCTCTGATGGGAAATACGATATACTTATTGAGTGTGACGGGATTAAAGAAATACCCCAATGTCAGCCAGAGCCATCTATACGAGTTGTGCTATTTTTTCACATAATGCATGCGATTAATGCGATTATAGTTAGGTTAGGTTAGGTTGTGCCACTTCTCAACTCAGACATAAGCGTTCTACTGCTTCAACAGTTGAAAGTAGAATTCTACTAAGATACTTCGAAATACTACCAAAATCTACTGCTCAATTTCTGTCTACTAACAATGATGAAATTATAACGAAAATCTACCAAAAAAGTAGATTTCTACCAAAATTGGTCACGCTGCACATAAGTACGGCGCCGGAGCTTAATAAACAACTAGAGGTGGATGTATGTTGGTGTCTATGGTTGGTGTGATGGTGTGAACACAGACCAACAAGACAAATCACTTCATCGTTTGCGGGAATCGCGTCTCTCCGACCTTGAGAAATATAACATAGATAACCACACTTTCTTCTTCCTCGAAACAGCTGTCAAATTTAATACTTGATTTTGGAATATCTAAAATCGAAATGTAAAAACGGATTTGTCGGGATTCAGGAATCAGAAAATCAAAATCAGACTAAGATTTTTCGAAGAAACCATTTGAAAAGCAAATTTCCAATATCAAAGCGAGTGTTTTGTCACATCTTAAACTCCTGTAGAAGAACTCGGTTGGAGTAAATGAAAATTTTGGAAAAATGTTATGATAAACTCGTTTACCTTAATCAGAGAATCTTTGTAGTTTCACATCAAATGAGATTCATTTCAATATAAAATCAAACTATGAATAGACCAACTTTGTTCGATTTCAATCCTAGTGTTTGTGCAATCATATACAATTTTACTAGACATCCCATCGTTTTAATTGAATAATGGAGGTTATAATGCTTTTACTTCAGTTGCGATTCCTTTATATTATATAAAATGAACATTAAGAATGAGTCTACCTAAGTTCGATTCCAATTCTTGTTGTATAATTAAAACATATAATGAGGACTGTCATCATAAAATAGAACCTCAAAGATGACTAAACAATTGATTTGGTAGTAAAAAACTGTTTGGATTATATTCCAAAATGGAACAGATACGAAATTATTCAAATAGGATGAAAAATTCATTTCAGTTTGTTTACATGTTTATAACTTCTTCAAGCGAGTCCGAAAGCGGCGAGAGTGACGTAATCCTATTCCTGCAATCTGATTGGCACCCCAAACGCCTTCTAAAATTCTGATTAGCTCGATTCAGGGTCATATCTGCGTTGACATAGATTTCCTAAGTAAATGACGCGAGTGGTTTATCTGGTTGATCTGTGGTGTGAAGCTACTTCATGAGCGAAGTGTTACTTGACTTACTTGGCCACACGTGCTAAGCCTATATGGGTTCTGACGTTATCATTCATAATAGGTTTGTTATGGTTTCGAGTCCAGAACTGTTCAAGTATGCTCGATTGCGATTTTGTGCCTGAAAAATCGCAATCGCTCATATGCATCCCGAACAGTTCTGAACTCGGAACCAAAACAAACGTAATGAGAATCGTGCCGGCAGCCGGCACTCAAGTTGAAGTCGGTGAAAAATATTGCAAAGTTGCAATTCGACTTCGACCTATACATCGTGCCATGCGCATTCCTTCTGTTGTGAAGGGTTTGTTGGAATTTTGCACGTATTTTGCTCATGTCTGCAACAATTATTAACGACTCAATTAAGAGGATACAATATCACGTGGTAGTAAATTACAGCTAGGCAACACAGTCACATTTAAATGTCATCAAACCTCGCTTATATCTCAAGGTCAGGCCTCTGGACCCGGTCTACATGCTTAAACGTTGCCTATATGCATGAAATATTAGGATTCCGAGAAATTTCGACGTTTTTAGTAGAAAACGGGATGTCGTTCAGCAGGCTTCAATGGATATTTTTTGAAATTTATTTTTTGGGATGTACTTAGTTCTTTAGCCCGAATGCACAATTTTAGTTATTTTTTCCATTTTTCACTCCATTTCAGTTTTCATTTTCACGAAAATTCTTGAATATAAAAGTGGCAACATAACACATTCCTACTATTTTTTTCAACCATTTGCACCAAAAAATTTTTGAAAAAAATGAACTCCAGAAGTCACCCCGTTATATTTGAGGGAAAATCTTTCAGGACTATGAAACTCTTTATATACTCGTTTATTACATCTAATTTAACAACGTAAACCATCTCGCTCTTGCATGTTTTTTTTATCATTGGAATCGAATATTCTATCCGTAAGGCTACTGAAAAACTTCAACCGCTTCGCGGCTTCCGTGACGAACCGGGATATATCCACTCTCTCCCTCTTCTCGTGTACTTTTTTCTCTAGAAAGCCAATATACAGCGTCGTCGATCGATGAATCGTACAATAACGAATGACGTAGAAGGCGATCTGACGCGTTTCGCCCGCTTCGACCTTGCGTCCCGATTTGACCATTTTAATACCGAATTATTCAAAATTCGCGAATTGTTGAAGTGTTAGATAGCATACATTATGATTTTGTATCTATATATAGAATGAGAAAAACATAAAAATTTGGTAATTCGTGTTACATGTGAGAGACCTAAGCTCGGAATTCATTGTGAATTGCAAATTTCGAGCTGACTTGCATGCTGAAGTTGCACTTCGACCGCGAATTGATTCTGAATGTACCTTAGTTTTTCTTTTTTTAAACAGAGATCTTACATTATCTGCACTTCATATGATGGACCTTATCATCTGCAGCAACTCTGAATTGACAACATATTGAACTTAACTTAGGTAGAGAATGAGGGGTCCAAGCACTATGCCCTGCGGAACTCCAGTTATGATTTTCTTATAATTACTCATTTCACCTTTAATAACCACACATTGCTTTCTATTGGAAGGAATTAAACAGTTTGGAAACGGTTTCTTGTATTACTATTCTTTTCAATTTCTCAGTTATATAGTTACTTATGCATGTTGATTGCATCAAATATGCTTTGTGGAGATCGACGAAAACACCAGCAACGACGACCTGAGATTTGCCCTAAGTCGGTTTATCGTTGTGATAATACCACCTCTAGGGAGACCAACAAAATTTGTTGGTCCCCCTAGAGCTTCTAAAACTGATTCAATGAGTTAATCCATTGCTTCATATCAAGGTGTTTAGAGGTTTAATTAGTCATGGTCAAATAAAGGCGACTTCTATCATTGTTTAAGGACATTAAACAATGTTTCTATCAAGAGAAATTTGCTTACATATCATTCTGTCTACCACTTCTCCCATATACTGCGTTTGAATGAGGGCCAGTATTATTATATGTCACTGCCTTCTTTAGCAAGGTGATCTCCGCGATCATATTCAGTGATTTTTGGGTGGCTGGAAACCGACTCTAATTTGATTTGCTATTTGGACTGGGTAGGGAGTACTATATGTTTATTTATATGCATCTCTTAAACACCTATATAATGAAAATAAGTTATTAAATACAAGACTATAACCATACTCTCACAGCTACACAATAACAAAATTACAAAAATTTCTAATGAAACCAGAACTCTACAAAAGAAAAAAATGTTACACGTAATCATTACTGAAATGAGGGAGCCAATTTTCAATTTTAAAAAGCAGATGAATATCAGACTCTCATTAAAAAAATGTTTCCAGGGTCATAAAAATCAACACCGTGATTTTGAAGCATTGGTTTATGAAAATTGTCTAGACTCCGTTTATATAATTATAGATGATGTCAAAATAGTGAAAGGATAAGCTATACCTTTTGTGCGAGGGAGATTCGGGTATTTGTATCGTGTCGTGGGCGTGGACTTCTTGTATACTGATGCTACACGGATAGCAGAATAGGGGACCCCAGTACCAGTAGTCGTGAGAGAGCTAACTTAATGGAGCATCCACGGATCCACGCAAGAAAATAGACCAATAATCTGAAAAAGGAAGGACAATTGTTGCATTACATTATTCTGTAATCTGTGTTGCATTATATGAATTGTTAACATATTTGTGAGTATGATCCCCAACATGTTTGACATCAGAGACAACATCAGAGACACTCTGTTAGCATATAGCAAATTAATGACGTCGATATTCTGGTCAGCTCTTGAACACACATATGTATATAAAGGGATCAATTATTGTTGACCTGTAAAATAACCCAAGCTGGTTGTTGTGAATTCCCCGCCGAAGTCCTACGCACCGTCAGGATCTGGCGTCTAGGAGGTTCGAAAGTTTTCAAAATCAAACTAAACGGTTAAAGAAAAACACACTTTAATTCGATTCCTAGTTGTAAAATGAATATCTTACTAGACTAGTGCCGATACGAAACAATCAATCGTGTGAAATTATGAACAAAACGTAAAACCTATTTTAAATATTTGAGCCGAGCCTCGGCGTTTTCGACCTTAAGCTTATCGTTTCGAATTCCGATCCCGACTGACTTCTTTCTGGAATTTTCCAATATCCTCAAGAATAAATCTAACATGCCCAAATGTCTGTGTTTATAATAAACAAACCACTTGAAGGGCGAATCGCCTTAGCTCGCTCGGAAAGTGAAACCAATGCAAGTGGCCGCACAGGGCCGTATTCCCCAATTGTCTGGAGACAAATCTGTCGAGTTACGACATTCTCCCACCTGAGAAATAAGTTCACTTTAGGAACGTTTTCTCACAAATATTTCCTAAAACTAAACATAATTGTCAAATCTCTGTGGTCTCTTAACTACGCGTCCACTACGGGTTACTCTAGAACCATCACTACCGGGAGCACATTTCGATTCGGATTCATTCACCCGCGTCACTCGCGGATTACTATCTTCCTCCCGGTTCTCGTGGACATCCTCCTCGTGACGCTTGGATTGCACCATCTCCCCATGAGATGATTTGTTACACTCCAAGGGGCTTAAGCGTTGAAAAGGAAGTAACAATTCCTCACGTTTCGAAAAAACCCTCCCACCACGAGGGCGTTGGGGGGCTAAACTTCCTTGAATTTTCGAGGTCTTTGTAGCATGGGAAAGTATCCTTGCTTTCCTACCTATTTCCATTTTCATTGTCCTCTCTGTGGGATTCTGTGCACCCAATTCGCATAGTACGTCTATGGTAATAGGATTGGCCAACATCGACACAACTGTCATACTCCGTGGAGTATGTTCGATTTTTCCTTCGAGAGTCCAACCTAAATAACTCTCATAAGTTACCAAACCACAATTCAACATGATCCTTTTGCCCGTGAATAATTTGCCAATCACATCTGCTCCTAGAAGTAGCTCGATGGGGCCTTGACCATTCAAATCAGAAATTTCAATATTCCTCGATTTCATTTCATTCACCCAAGGGCCATTGAAAACAGGCGATACTTCTTTGCAAATTTTATTCTGATCTAAAACTTCAAAAGTATGCCTGAAATCATCTTTAGAAATCGTAACATCATAAACATTATGTGTTTCGTCCTTTTCCAATCCACCAAACAAACAGTGCGTAATTTTCAAGGTTCTCTTCGGTTTCAGATCAAGTTCAGATACTAAAGACTTCAAAATATAACTTTTTGTGCTGCCTGTGTCTACAAATGCTCTAACAGTTTTCCTACCGCTGTTACTCACCATATTCACAGTCAATACTTGCAGAAAAACCGAGAGAAAAACATGCTCATCCGTAAATCTAGTCATACTGGTGTTTTTCTGGATATCTTGGGAGCAATTTTCGGCCTCCTCTGAATTGAGCACTTTTCTGATTTTCAATTCTTGACACATTAATGCAACATGACCTGCACTGCAAATGGGGCAATTCAAACGAGTCTTGCATTTACGAGACATGTGGCCAAATTTCAAACATTTGAAACACGCCTTTTTCTGCATCAAAATCGATTTTCTTTCCACAAGAGTCATGTGTCGAGCATTAAAACACTTTTGACTTGCATGTGCTTTAGTGCAAAATACACACTTGACGATTTCAGAGTTCAATAGACTCTCGAAAGTCATTTTCCTCGAGTCTGAAGGTGCTTCCTGGCTCTTTTCAGATACTTTAGCTGCATCTGCGGATTTTGTCAAACCGAAACCTTCACTAGCCATTGCTATTCTCTCTTCATTCTCGACTTCTGACCTCACGAAACGCAGGAGGTTCTTGAACCTATTTTCCAATGATGCCTCACATTCATTGATTCCGGCCGTATTACGATTCTCATGCAAGATGTCCAAGCTTGAATTGAAAGGAGATCTTTGCCAAACTCTCAACAACTCTTGTGGCAAACATGATTCGATAAGTGGAAATAACAGTGCAGAGTACTTATCCGAATTGATTCCTAGTGAATCCAGTGCCCTGACTTGGGTCTCAATATTATCATACAACTTGCATAATTCGAAATGTTTATCTTTGTGGGTTTGTACATTTAAAACCAACTTCAATAATTCTCGAACATAGAATTCAATTTGTAGGTCATCCCGCCCAAATCTTGCTCGCATGCATTCAATAATTTTCACATAATTTTGGTCAATGCAAGGAAAACTCTCAACAATTTGACGTGCCCGACTCCTAGGAACAGTGGCCTGCAGAAGGTATTCAATCTTATCACAGTGATCAATCTCTTCATCCGAATGAATTTTTTTGAACTGTGACCAGAATCCTAGCCAATCCTTGATGCTGCCGTCATATTGTTTGAATTTAATTTGGGGTAATATAAATTTCCTCCTACCTTGGTTTTGGTCTAGCCCACCCGAACAACAACTTTCCGAGCGCACCTCCAAAGGTTTCTCCATGAGCTTTTCCACTTTCAATCTCAGACCTGTGAATCGCCTCATGTAGACTTCGCGCTGCTCCATTTCTTCCATCAGGTGTTCCTCCGTAGCTTCGTCTTCCAACATCAAACTGTAGACTTCACCATCACAAACATTTAAACTGTCCCACTTGGGCTTGAAACACTCCCATGAGATTTCCACATCACTCAAGTCCAAAGGAACTTGTTTAATATGTCCGTCTAAATCATTAGCCGATTTGGTAAAGCACATACGAAGTACCTTCCTATTCTTTTTAGTGATTTCGAGAACGCTCATTTTTACTCTTTCGTAAATACTCAACCGAGAAACTGAACTCGCAAACACACTAAACTTTTACGTGGGGCTACTTTACGTTGTTCAACCGAATTCCACGATTTTTCTTAACGCACTACTATATTGTCTTTTTAACAACTGTCCTGTCACGGTCGCCAAATGTTGTGAATTTCCCGCCGAAGTCCTACGCACCGTCAGGATCTGGCGTCTAGGAGGTTCGAAAGTTTTCAAAATCAAACTAAACGGTTAAAGAAAAACACACTTTAATTCGATTCCTAGTTGTAAAATGAATATCTTACTATACTAGTGCCGATACGAAACAATCAATCGTGTGAAATTATGAACAAAACGTAAAACCTATTTTAAATATTTGAGCCGAGCCTCGGCGTTTTCGACCTTAAGCTTATCGTTTCGAATTCCGATCCCGACTGACTTCTTTCTGGAATTTTCCAATATCCTCAAGAATAAATCTAACATGCCCAAATGTCTGTGTTTATAATAAACAAACCACTTGAAGGGCGAATCGCCTTAGCTCGCTCGGAAAGTGAAACCAATCCACTGCAAGTGGCCGCACAGGGCCGTATTCCCCAATTGTCTGGAGACAAATCTGTCGAGTTACGACACTGGTCTTTCTCTTGTGAAAATACATTGCTTTCGATTTCTCTGCCGAAATGGCGAGTCCTTTACTTCGTGCGCATTCTTCATCCTGGGCCAGATTATAAAAGACTTCTATGAAGGATTTTTCTGGAGATATGGCGGTAGTTCCATATGCGTATTAGGGTATTTCAACTTCTGGATTGTTGAAAAAGGAGTCTCTCAACTAAAAGGTTAAACATGAGAGGGGACAGCTGTCAGGAGCACAGGAGAGATCATTGCATACGACTCATACGAGCATACCTATAAGCTCATTAGAACAAGATATCGAGCTAACAAATACTCCAATTAACTGGGTATAAGGTTTCGTAGGAGATTGACACCTGGAGGGGAACACATTCTTCCAGTAGCTCTGACTTTAAATTGTGGAAGTTTAATACGCCGAATCATAGGCTTCTTCAATGTCTAGAATGGCAACCAATGTATTCAGTTTAGTTCTTCACAAATGTCGAGTATAAAGCTATACGGGGACACAAATGGCAAAAGACATAGTGCCTCAGTAACCGATTTGCCTTCCGGATGACCTATTGTAGCTCATTGGATGTTACATATATAAACATAAAGCCGCGTACAGACATGAGAACTGAGTGGCTTTCGAGGCACTTGTGAGGCAGCCTCGCGTTGCTGAAATGGCTCGCAACACCCTACACACTTGCGAGGTAGCCCTTGCCTCGCAATCCACTCAGCTCTAGTGTCTGTACGCGGCTTAATAGTCATAAACATGAACTTTCTCTCTAATCTTGCTAAGAGTGATCAAAAATTTTAAGCAGACATGGGGGTGAGCTCTATGAGTCGCCGGGGGCCATGGGGGAAACGGAGGATATTCTGATTTATTTTTTGAAGATTTGAAGGATATTTTTAGTATGAATTGTGAGATATTTCAACATTGAGTAAGTTATTGCATCCTTTCCGGAGACAGAGTCATATTTCATTATCGAATTTATAAGATTTTTACTGAAAACTGTAATTGGGACACCGTGTATACTGTTTAAATCATAGGCTAGGTTTTAGGTTATAGGAAATTCACATCTTTCATAAGAACTGGTAGTATTGTGAAATATTATCAACATCAAAGATTCAATATTTGATCATAATTTTAAAATTTAATTTATTATTATTGTTATTTGATAAGTTCCTCCTTAAATTTACTTCCAAAATGTCAAGAATACAGGATAGTTTAGCGATTATTCGTAGCCTGCGTTTGATTGCAGAGTCTGGAATTAAATTACAACAAACTAATATGAAGATTATTTGGGATAATTCCAGCCTTAAAACCTTGGCACAAGATTTAATGAAATTCGAAACTCAGCTTACAGACAATAAGGTGAAAAATCAAGATATAATTAAAAGTGTTGGAGAAATTATTGAAAAGGCATCAACAGTTGTTCAAAGTGTACAGATATATAATCATAAAACATTCGTGGAACCCATTTTTAAAGGTGATTCAAAGATATGCCTACCATGTAAGGTCATACTTACACCTACATTATCCATTAAAATTCCAGAATTATTAATGTATCAATTTACCTTCTGAAAATATAGTTGTAGATAGCAGAATTCAAGAAACTTCCAAAACAACTAAGATGGATGAAAAGCTTTCAAGTAGTTCGAATATTGCTGAAGATTTTTATGAGATTAAGCTAACGTCTGCTGATCGTGAGTTATTGAGAAATCTCGATATGGAACATAAGAAGATGTTGAAGAAACTTGAGGTTGTTGAAGATAGTTCTTCTGAAAATATAATGGTAAAAGATAATGTGAGAAACTTGCTGTCTGCTGAAAACATCAGTGATTCAGAGAAGTTTGTACATATTCCCACTAAAGTCAAAGTTGTACCAAATCCAAAATCCTTATCGGTAAGCAATTAAATTTACTGATTTCTATTATTGAATTACTTATGAATACTATACACATACACATGTATCTTCAGTAAATTATCTTATCATTCAAGTTGGGTTCAGAATCAAAACAAAGAAGTGTACCATCTTCTAGAATTGGAAGGATGGTTTCATTTGGTACTCTTGCTGCAGGATTAGGTGTTGGAACTGTAGCTGAGTATGCAAGGAGAACTTTAGGATTTAGTTCATCTGACGACAAGATGGCTTTTATGACAGAGGCTAATCTCAATAGAATTGTGGATACATTGTGTAAAGTAAGAGGTAGTAAATTAGTTTTGAAAGGTATTTTTATAGTCACAATAATCTATGGTTACAATTTCCAGGTGCTGCGCTAAAATTGGGTCAAATTTTAAGCATTCAGGATGATTCAGTAATTCAGCCAGGTTTAGCAAAAGCATTGGAAAGAGTGAGGAAATCTGCTGATTTTATGCCAGATTGGCAGGTAGATACAGTACTAGTAAAGGAATTGGGTCCGGAGTGGCAAACAAAACTAGGAGATTTTCAAAGAAAGCCATTTGCAGCTGCTTCTATTGGCCAAGTACATTTAGGTACAATGAAGAATGGACAACAAGTAGCTATCAAAATACAATATCCTGGAGTAGCTGAGAGTATCAACAGTGATATTGACAACTTGACAGGAATTATGAATTTATGGAATATATTTCCAAAAGGAATGTTCCTAGAGAATTTGATGACAGTTGCTAAACGTGAACTAGCCTGGGAAGTAGATTATGCAAGAGAGGCAGAATGTACTAAGAAATTCAAAGAACTGTTAGCTCCATACTCTCAGTACTATGTTCCTTCAGTTATCGGTTAGTTGAAAATAATCTATTCCTGAAACAGTAGTATGTGACTTTTTCTGCTTCTTAATACACTCCTTTCACTATTAAATTATACAGAGTGCAGGAGCTAAATTTACTGATTAGAAAAGCTTACTTGAAAAAGAAGGAGTACAGTTATTTCTCTCTTTGTGCAAAACATCATTTGAGGATTTTTATCAAACAGTTTTGAAGATTGTATCAGCTGAGTGACCATTGTCAATACACTAAGCAAGCTGATTTCTGAAATTTACTCAACCTTTTCAAACATTTTGATTGGTACATTGTTGATGATATGACGCGTGTGTCGTTAAGTTGTGCCAAGGTCTCTGGACAGTGTGTATATGCAAGGAATTTGAGGTATCTTCATGAAAGAAATGAAACAAAGCCAACTCAGGTGACCAAGCAGGCCACGAAAGGTTGCCACTCAAGAAGATTAGGCAATATGGGAAATGTTCACTCCAAAGATCAATTGAACATCCTGGATTCTGAAAATATTCCTATCGCTTGGGTAACCGGGCTAAAGTCACTCTAGTAGTACACTTGTGTTCTTTGAAAGAGTGAGAGCGAATTGGTTACCCTATTTTGAAAGCTACCCCACAAAGTAACAAAGAGGTAGCTGCTGGTGAAGTTAACTTGGATTGCTATCACTATAAATCAGTTGGGGATGACAGGGGGACCATTTAAAAGGAATGAATTGATAGCAAACGTGAGCTGCTCACCTGTCTACTTCATAGCAATTACTGATAAGGTGCCAAACCAAACTTCAGAAACTTTCCTTTTGAGACGTTCCTCATTCTCCTACATCCCACCCCCCAATATTGGGGTCAAATGAAAATCAGCAAAGTCAGCTGCCAAATTCCTGAATAGTAATGTTCAAAATGGTCTTCTGTCGATTCAAGGATTTTCTGGCAGGAGCTTGCATTTTCCTGGAAAACTTTTATTTGACAAAATTCTTGAAATACGAAAAAATTACAAGAAAATAATTCTGGGGATTTTCAGTTAATTGTCTGATGAATGAATTTGATGCTCCAAAACATTACGTTCAAATTCGACAATCGTTTATTTTGTTTCTTTATTAATATTTATTAGGCAACATTGTTTCAAAAAATTGCCTCTGACAATTTCTTGAAATAATTTTTTATGTTATATACTTCTGTTTAACATGGAATATTATGCTAAATCCTACCTTTTCACAGCAATGACATTTCGGAGTTGTTGAGGAAATGGGAAAAATTGTTTTATGTATGTAGATAAAAAATAATGTTGAATTTCTATGCAGAAACAATAAGCCTAAGTACCAAATCTATGTTTCTTTGTCATTTTATGTGCTTACTAAGGATACCCTTCTAATTTCATCTATCAGTTTTCAATACAATTGTACTTAATTTTTTTTCATATATTCTATTTTCTTTTCAGATGAATTATCTACAAAACAAGTTTTCACTTCTGAACTTCTTGATGGAGTTCCTGTGGATCAGTGTTTTGATCTTGATGTTGAACACAAACATTTCATTGGTTATAACATAATACGACTATGTTTACTGGAAATTCTTCAGTTTAGATACATGCAGACGGATCCAAATTGGGCTAATTTTTTGTATAACCCAGAGCGGAAACAGGTTATATAATCTAATTTCTATTTTTTTTTGCACATATTTTCTGGGGATCGCGGGCTAACGTTCTGTCCAAATGTCTGTAATTTTCGACATTCAGATTTAGGATCATAATTGGCCAAAATCGGTTTCGGAGCAAAAGCCATCTTGAATATCGTTTTTCAATAACCCAAAATATTCTCATCCGATCTAAATGGTAGTTGCCAAGGTGCAAACTCATGCAAAATTTCGTGAGGATAAATTCAGTAGAAAAATTTAACTACCTGTCAGGTCTTGCTCAAATTTTGCATCAACCGCCTAGTCCGTCATTTCTCAACAGAGTACTAAATTTCATCTCGAAAAGATATGTCAGTACTTCTTGGTCGAATCCAGCCAACAATTTCATAGATACATCTTTTTTGGAATGTTCTTTTCTAAATATTTACAGAAATTCTGATCCATTTAAATTGAAATCTAGTAGAACTTGGTTGATAAATTTTGGCCACTGACTGATATAGGAAATTCCTTTGGTAGAACTAGTGCACACTTAGTATGCGCTGTCGGTTCATACTTCCTTTTAATATATGATACTAACGAAATTCTGCATAGACATTCAAGCCGTTATTCTATCCAATCACTACATATTAATTTGATCAAATCTTTATTTCTGGAAATATCGGGGATATAAATTTTCGAATGGAGATATCTGTGGTATCATTGGATGAATTCATCCTTTGTTAATAAACTCGGAACTTTCTCAATTAATATCAATTCTTGAAGTTGTTTTTTCGGAAGTTACTGTGTTTGCATTGGACTGTTAGCTGTGATGGGAGGGGGGGCAATACCTGACCGCACTGGCTATACCAATTACAAGCTTGTGAAAGCTCTAGACTTCAAGTTAGTGTGTTTGTAAAATTTTTTTGACCAAGAATTTTTTATTCAAAATTTGTTCCAAGCTCAATTTTTGATAATAATTCTACTGTGGATAAGCTTGAATTTTCATTGTTTCTCTTTACAGATCATGCTATTGGATTTTGGAGCAAGCCGACAATATTCTAAGGAATTCATGAACAAATATGTAAGAATATTGAAAGCAGCATATGATACAGATAGAGATACTATCAGAGAGCTTTCAGGAGAAATTGGGTTCTTTACTGGCTATGAAAGTAAGGTATGAATACATTGCAATGTACTATGCGAGTCTCTGTTTCATATTGGATAACACTGAATAGAATATCTGGTGGATTTTCTTTTAAACTGCATGGGTATTTTGAATTGAAGGGGTGAGTGGATGAAGGAGGTATGTAACTTTTTCCATAAAAATCACTTATGGTAGTAGATGGAGTTGTCCTGTTTCGTGAAACTGAGAGCAGCTCTCAAATTGTACTATTAACAGATATACTAGTCTCATGAAGGAGGTATGTGACCAAAGTAATTCAGATTCCTTGTGTACGAAGGAGCCAACTTCCATAAGTAGTTTTTTGGAAAAATGTTACATACCTCCTTCATCCACTCACCCCTTCAATTATTATGTCTGGCTGTGAAAGAAACTCAGAAGAACACTCCAAAAATACTGTTTAGACCTGCCTGTAAGATGGCGAATTCATAGGCTCTTAGATCAGTTTTAGAAAATTCAATTTCACTTCATGTTTCTGCCACAGAGGTATTTTAGTGCACCCCAGTAATGTAAGCTCTTGGCTGGCCAGCTCCACGGGAACTTTTCATTGCACCATGGTCGATTTCTGGACTGAATAATGTAATAAAATTGGGTTCATCTTATAGAGGAATGAAAGAGCAAGGAAATGAAATGTAATATCTCATGCCGGTCAAATAGATTTTCATATTTTCTGAATAGGCGGCCAAGAATAAATTTGAGTCTATTTTATAATAATAATAACAGTCTTTAAATACTCTAGTAGAGAGTAGGGTTCCATTTAATGAGCATATCTTTTTAAGTAAATTCAAATTATTAATTCTCTTGATTTCATTAGGTTTTGTATTTCAATTTGAAAATACAAGACTTACTAGATTTTTAATATTTTATTAGAAAACCAACATATGCATACAATTCAATCAATAATTTTGAAGCAATAATGATCTCCTTTCTACATTTCTTTCTGTGCAACAACACATCAGATAAAAGCAAGTTCGTCAACTATAGAAATCATAAAACTGAAAATACAATATATCTAACAATTAGGTAACCTATTATATACTTCAATACACATGCTTAACCTATGCGTAGGGTAATTGAAATCTAGAGTTCTCATCTCTTATTTATGGTTCGACATATGTATTGCAAAAATGGCCTTGTTTCTGAAGAAATAAATTAGGCATTCATACAAATAAATACCATAAACTGTCAAGACACCATTTTTTTTAACACTCCTCTACATGAATCGAGAACTCCTAATCTAGACAATTAAAATTCTTTTTTGTATGGCAGTAATCTTTGGACCTCTGCATAGAACCCCAGCATATAATACCATATCTTAACACCGACTCAAAGTATGCATAATATGCTATCTTCAAAGTCTTATAATCTAAATAATTTGACAATAAACAAAAGCCATATCCTATTTTACAAAGCCTTCCTGATAAATAATCAATATGACAAGTCCACTTTGAGTATTGATCTATATAAACTCCCAAATATTTTGTTGACTCTTCAAGTTCAATATTTAATCCATCAATTTGAACATTTTCACTTTCAACAGATCTCTGAGTGCTGGATAAAATTACTTTAGTTTTTTCATCATCAATCATCCATTTGTTAGCAGAGACCAAGATTTTAACTGCTTGAAAGCCAATTTCGCTCTAGTTACCAGATATTTAAACTTTATCCCCCCGAAAGACATTTGTGTCATCTGCAAAATATGTTATTACATCGAAATAATCCTTCTCCAATTTACCCAGATCATTAATGAAAATAATTAATAAAACAGGGTCTATAACACTTCGCTGTGGTATACCGAATTTAGATTCCGCAAACTCAGATTTATAATCTTTCCCGTTGTTGGTGACTCAAACACTTTATTGGCGACCTGAAAGATAGGAATCAATCCAGTCTTTTACACAACCTCTCAGACCTATTTTTTATAATTTCACTGAAAGAAACTGTTTAAAAAGGCAATCATATACACTAGTTAAGTCTTAAAGTATTCCTAGTCCTAGTTTATCTTCTCCAAGTATTTTAACTATTACTTCAGTAAATTCATATGGTGCTGACTGGGTTGACCTACCTCCCAAGTACCCATGTTGTAGATTAAAAGAGCTATAAATAGTTAATTTTTCGTACACGTTGGTTACCTCTGAAGATCCAGCTCTAAGGGTCGAATTAAAGGTTCTCATGCCGGCCGAACAGATTTTCTTGTTTTCAGAAAAGACGGCCAAGGAAAAAACTCAGTTGATATTATGCAGGAATGAAAGAGCTATAAGTGGTTAATTATTCCTTCACATATGTTACCTCCAAGGGCCCAGTTCCAAGATCCAAATTGTATGATCTCATGGCGGCAGAATAGATTTTCGTGATTTCTATATCTTCCTACTAGGAGGCTAAGAATTAGTTCGAGTCTATTTTATAGGGGCATAAAGAGCTATATAAAGTTCATTTTTCATACATATTGGTTACCTCTAAGGGTCCGCTGCACGGTCCGAATTGTAGGTTCTCATGCAGGCTGAACAGATTTTCGTGATTTTCATGTTTTCAGAATAGACTGCCAAAAAAAAACTTAGTTAATATTATGCAGTAATGAAGGATCTAAAATAGTTAATTTTTCGTTCACATAGTTTAACTCCAAGGGCCGAACAGGTGACCAAATTGAGTCCATACAATAAAGGAATGAAAGAGCTACGAACAATAAATTCTTCGTACTCATTGATTTTGTCCAAGGGTCCAGCTTCAAGTATGAATTGTATGATCCCATGCCGGCGCGATTTTTGTCATTTTAATATATTCCGAATAGGCGGCCTAAAATGAAACTGAGTCCATGTTAAAGAGGATTAAAAGAGCTTTAAATCATGAAATTCTCGTACACATTGGTTACCTCCATGGGTCCAGCTCCTCGAGCCCATGCTGGCGCTATAGATTTTCGTGATTCTTTTATTTTCCGAAAAGCCGGCGAAGGATGAAATTCAGTACGAAAATTTACCATTTATAGCTCTTTTATTCCTTTAAAAAATAGACTCAAATTCATTTTTGGCCGCCTATTCTGAAAACATGAAAATCTGTTCCGCCAGCATGAGATCATAGAATTCGGATCTTGAGCTGGGCCATTTAAAGAAACCTATGTGAACGAAAAATATATTATTTATAGCTCTCTCGTTTACGCATATCGACTTAGTTTTTTCCTTGACCGCCTATTCTGAAAACATGAAAATTATGAAAATCTGTTTGGCCGGCATAAAAACCTACATTTCGGCACTTGGAGACGGACCCTAAGAGGTAACCAATGTATTCGAAAAAATAACTATTCATAACTCTTCCATTCCTCTATGAAATGGACTCAAATTCATTCTTGGCCGCCCATTCGGAAAATATGAAAATCACGAAAATCTATTTCGGCCTGCATGAGATTATACAATTCGGATCTTGGAGCTGGGCCTATAGAGGTAACCTATATACTATATGCATGAAAAAAATTAACTGTTTATAGCTCTTTCATTCCAGCATAGTATTAACTGAGTTTTTTCCTTGGTCACCTATTCTGAAAACATGAAAATCACGAAAATCTTTTTATGCCCGCTTTGAAAACTCTGCCCTTAGAGCACCAATGTGTTTACGGCCGGCCTAACCACTGATAGTGAACAAAATAACTTCCGGAAGAATCTACTTGGTAGCTTGACAATTGTAGAGTAAGTTTGGAGTTTAATTACGAAGGCGGAATTGGCGAATTAGTAAAAACTATCGAATGATTCCGCGGATATACCCTTTCAAAATTTTAGTTTACCGATACTTCCAAAAACATAGATCGAATCGCCCTTCAATGAAAAATGCCATTTACAAGTTTCAGCCAAATTTTATTAGAAATAAATAGGGTCTATAGAACAATGAGCCAAAAAAATTTGAAGAGTCCTCCTGCATTTTTTTAAATCGGGAAAGTTATGTTGGTCACTGTTCTGTAGACCCTATTTGGCTGAATCTTCAAGGTGACATTTTTCATTGAAGGGCGATTCAATCTATGTTTTTGTAAATATCGGTAAACTAAAATTTTGAAAGGGTATATCCGCGGAATCATTCGATAGATTTTACTAATTCGCCAATTCGGCCTTCGTAATTAAACTCCAAACTTACTCTACAATAATCAAGCTACTGAGTAGATTCTTCCGGAAGTTATTTTGTTGACTATCAGTGGTTAGGCCGGCCGTAAACACATTAACTTTAGGAAGAATCGACATAGGGAATATATTTGTAGAGTAGGTTTTCAGTTTAATTAAGATGTTCGAATGCTTAAATGGGTTGAATTCGCCAATTATACTTTAGATAGTTATACCCATTCAAAATTTTGGATTGAATTGCAATTTAGAACTTGATCGAAAATTATAGCTTGAGGTTCATGCAGAATTTTGCGAGGACCATATAAAAAAAATCTGTGTTTGGCAGGGTCAATATTTGTATAGTTGACTGTTGCAACGGAACAAGCGCGTTAAAGCTCCTGACCTCACGTCATTGCTTTTCTATGATTTTTATTTCTGCATAGTATAAATTAAGTTTTATCCTTGGCAGCCTATTCTGAAAACATGGGAGTCTGTCTGGCCGGCATGAGAACCTACAATTCGGCACTTGGAGTTGGATTCTTATAGGTATCAAATGTGTACGAAAAATTAACCATTTATAGCTCTTTCCTTTCTCTATAAAATAGACTGAAATTCATTCTTGACCGCCTATTCAGAAAATTTGAAAATCAGGAATATATTGTCACATGCCGGCTCCTGGAGCTGGGATCTTAGAGCTAAACTATGTGAACGAAAAACAAATTATTTATAGCTCTTTCGTTCCTGCATAATGTAAACTAAGTTTCTTTCTTGGCCGCCTATTCCGGAAGCGTGAAAATCACGAACCTAATATTCGGCCCTTGTAGCTGGACCATTAAAGGTGACTTATCTAAATGAAAAATTATTCGTATATAGAAAATTCATTCCTGTATAAGATGGACTAGGCTTGACTGTTGGCCGCTCAGTATGAAAATGTAAAAATCACAAAAATCTCTTTGGCTCGAGTGAAATCCTGCAATTTTATTTTTACCGCGTTCGGTATTAACGTCGCAGATTCGAGCAGATTTTAGTCACGTGGTCACAAATCGATCGGAGCAATTGGCAAGAAACGAACGATACAGATGTTGACTTGACACTTGTTGACAAGATAAACGATTCAGCACTAGTGTGTATTATTGTTCATAGACAGGATGTACTATTGTTTAAGTACATTGTTTTTCAGCTTTGCAGTTTTATTATTTTTTTTAAGGGTTTTCAGTTCTATAACTTTGGTTCTAGTAGGTATTCTAATACAATGAGTATTCAAAAAGCACTTCTAATTCTAGCTGTGGCTGGCGGGACATCAACTTTTATTTGATGAGGAGAATGAATAAACCTTATGATTTCAAAAATTTATTGAAAATCATTTAAAGCTACTTCTGTAAATGTTGACGACTGCGTTTGAGAACTATGCATCATATTAAATGCAGCTTTTTTCGTTTTCTAGAAGGACTTGCTGCTGAAGTAAAACGACAGTGTTATTATCATCAACTACATAAAAATCAGTGGAAGCATTCACTTACTGTTATTTAAAACAACTCCTTCATAATTTTCATCTCACACCATAAAAAAGTGTGTTTTGCCTGTGTCAATATCAATAAGTCCCAATTCTTTCATTTCGGTATTGGTTGATGAATCAAATCATAATATAACAAGTATACCAGTGAGGGCAGAAGCAATAAACAACACTACTTAAAACTTAACTGTCGACAAAACTTCCCGTGGAGCTGGCCAGCCGGGAGCTAACATTACCAGGGTTTTTAGTGCTTAGGAAAGAAAATACTTGTTTCTAAAGTGATATATTCTTGCAACTGATGTTATTTTGGTTGAAGCTTATAAGTATCTATATTTTTTTGAGTAATAAATGTGTCGTTCATTTTAAAAGTGTTCCATCTCCACAGTTTCAAATCAACTTTTGGTTGCTTATAAAATCAAATTCAATCAAAACAAGTGAAGCAACTCCAATAATTGTAGCGTTATTCCTAACATGACGCTATTGGTTTATTCTGGGTATACTGCCGGGAACTGAAAATTCTGAATATTAATTGTTCAAATTAAGTAAGTACCAATTTGAGGAATATGGAGATAAAACACTTCTACAATGAACGACAAATATTTCTCTAGGGAGCTTAAATATTTTCAGTTGAGTATATATAAGGCTATCTGTCTATAGTTAGGGTTCAGTCAATGAACAAAAAGTTCTGCTTCTGGCACTACAGAGATATAAAGAAACTGCAGAATTATGTTCATAAATTCATATTGCTAACTTTTAGGTAATGGTTGAAGCTCATGTAGATGCCGTTATGATTTTGGGAGAAATATTCCAATCTGATGAGCCTTATGACTTTGCCAGACAAAATATGACAGAAAGAATACAGCATTTAGTTCCTACGATGTTGACCCATAGGCTGTGTCCTCCTCCAGAAGAAATATATTCATTGCATAGAAAATTATCAGGAGTATTCTTATTGTGCTCCAAGCTTAAGGTTCCATTGAGTTGTAGAAAATTATTTTTGGAATTATTTAATGAATATGAAAAGAATAATTGATGTGCTCATATTTTTGTTGAAATAATAAATTCTGAAATTTTAACAAAGCAGTATATGCATTAAATTTTCTGCGTCTAACGGACGTTTCGGAAACCTCGTTTCCATCGTCCAGAGACATACCCTTACAAACTACAGGTACATGTTCACATGTTGAACGGGTGGAGAAGGTGGTGTACAGGACCAATAGGGAAAGGGTTGCTAAAAGACCACCATGTGATCTTGTACCTGTAGTTAGTACCGATATGCCTCTGCACGATGGAAACTTGGTTTCTGAATGTGGCTTAGACGCAGAAAATGAACGTGGATTAGCGTGTAGTTGCACACTGTTTTGTTATCAGTATTCTATCCACAGTGAACTCAAATAGCTTATTTCTGAAGTTTTAACTGTAGACCATGATTTTCCATCATCTCATTATTTTAATGAGGATTTCATTGTATACAGGGTGATTCGAAATTGGACGTGAACCTTGAAGGAGATTTTAGTATGGCTCGGTTGTTGTTGTTGAAACCATATCTATTGGTAACAGAAAATCAACAGTTTCTGAAATATTTGTCTTCTTGTGATTTAAAACAATTTCCTGCAACTTTCGCATACCACAATTCATGTATGCTAAAATTATTTCGAAAACTTGCTCTCTTCCTTACTCATTCCCTAAAAAAGTTTTTGTTAAAATACATTCACTAGTTTTATTTCAGCAGTTTTTTTCATAAGCAAATTTTCGAAAGTTCTGCATGAGAAATAATGCATATGTAACCAAGAATAGAAATTCCAAGTGTAATCATACGAATCCTTTTGTTACATTCAATACAGCATAGTTTTGCTTTTTTCATTGCTTGAAGAGTGCCCGTCAAGGATCGTCGGCTCAGATCGAGGACCAAAGGGTTTGCTGGGCGTATTTTTTTCCTCTCAAATGAACCAAAAGGTACGAAAGAAAGTTGGTATATAATTTTGCGACGTTTCTCAGATCTGAAGAAAATTCTGAGAACCATTCAGAAATTTTTGTCAATGAAGTTCTTTCTATGTACTTGTATCATACTATTTATTCTTATAGTCTTAGATAAAGTTCGGTATTCTACTTGCGGAAATGGTCACTTGATGAATTACATACTAATCTGCGGCTCCTCCTGCAAACTTCATCTATGTATGTTATATCCTACATTACCACTCGTTGAATAATACTCTATTAAAATATTTCGAGTGTTTCGTTACTCTCTTGACGAATCAAGATTCTTATTAAAAATCCATAATAGAAATTGTTACTTCGGTGAAAAGGACTGTATTCGAAAATAAAAATTGTATATGAAAATGTAAACCAGAAACTTAACTTAAATTTTACCGAAACTAAAGAAAATGGAATGAATCGAACGAGTCACTGAAAAGACAGTACCACCTACCTTTTCACGTGAATTCACTGTTTTAGAAACTCTCGTCCAGAAGAAAATTGCAGACTTTCGGGGAAATTTGCACAGTTTCAAATCGAAGACACTTGCTCATCGAGACAGACCGCATAGGAAAGTACATACCCTTTTCAGCTGACATGTGTCGCGAAATTATACTCCGCGTTGAATGACATGAGTGTTTCAGCATATACAGGTAGGTAGTACCGTAACATAAATTGTTTGCAAAGTATGAAAGAATAAGCCGCGCTGAAAATCCAACAATATTTCATTTTGCTTCTCGAAGAGTAGTATTTTCCCAATATATTCGCAATATCGAAGCTAAAATTTGATTGAACATTTCGAATGTTCACAGCTCCAAAATCGTTTTGGGGATTCTTCCCAAATATATATTTACACTCCAAACCCACACTGAAAATTTCGAGATTCTAGGTATGTTCTTTTGAATGAATAGAATATGGGTTTATTTCGTATTACTACAATAGTACAAAGATATATTGTCAAACAGCAATTTACACATTATTAAATTATTCCATATTATATAAGGTATATAACTTATATACCGCCTTTTTGAAATTTTTCAACTCGGATCCTCTCCTGATCAGGTGGATTATCAAATATCTTTAGGCAAGAATAGAGGCAATTAGGTGAGATGATGTTTAGGATGTATGTACTTCGGATCTCTAGTTTTATATTTGCTGTGACTTAATACCTTTTTTAAAAGGTGTTTATTACGGAAAACAAAATTTGAGCATTCTTGAATGTACACAGCTTATGATGTGACAATTTTATTTGTTTTGAATAGACCTCTACAAGACTCCCGGTATCTGAGTCCAAGGATGATTCTTAGGACTTTTTTCTGAGTTATAAAGATGTTTTCCATATTTATATTTGATCCATAAAAGATTATACCATATCTCATTTTGGTTTCAAAGTTTGCAAAATAAACAGTTCGCGAAAGTTCCATGCTTAAGTATTTCGATAATAGCCTGATTGTGTAGCACATTGAGTTTAAGCTGTTGTTTGTTTTTTTATGTGTTCTCCCCATGTAAGGTTTTCATCTAATATTATTCCGAGGAATTTCGTAGTTTTCTGAAGTTTGAATGTTGTTTCATCAATTTTTAATTTTTAGTAAGATTTTTTTCCAATGATACAATCAATAAAAAACAAGCGATTAGAAAGTTACATTATATAATCACCTAGGTTCAAGAACCTGTATGTGCATAAATCATAACAGTATTTTACTCATCAACCAACAAATTCTCAGTGCCTATAATATATACAGAAAAATCCACATTATTTGACCTTGGCTCACAGAATCGTCAATCAAAAATTTATTGGGCATCGAAATATACTCAGAAATTTACAGCAACAAGTGTATATTCAATTGATTTTGGTGTACTGCTATATACTGTCTGGATTTTATTTTGAATGTTTTGACATCAGATTTCCTATTATAGAGAGCTTACTATTTTAGGAGCTATTGACGTGATGATCCTTTGGCTAGCATCTCTTTGGTAGATAGAACCTACCAGTCTGTTTCTCACCTTTGATCGTATGTCGCGATTATGTGCTGGACTAATTTTCAATGTGGGATTTTTGTAGATGAATATGCAGCAAGTGTGATAATATAGCGAGCGTGAATTCAGGAACTCCTCATCATATAGTAATCTTGTAAGGTATATAGTCTTTCCTTTCGACATATTATTTTAACAAAGTAATTTTGAAACACAGTCAGGGGTTGTAATGCATTGTTATAACGACCTCCCCACACGACAATGCCATACCTCAGGATTGATTCAATCAACGATCGGTAGAGAATGATCAGTAATTTTTTACCCATGATTTTCGTAGCTCATAAAATTTGTATAGAAATCTACGTTGTTTTGCAGTTAGGGTGTTAATGTAGTATTTCCACTTGAGATGTTTATCAACTGTGATTCCTATAGGTACTTAGCTGTATCAGTACTGTTCAATTCAAGATTTGTGTTTGCAAACCTCAATTTAGAGAAGTCAGGTCTGATTGCTTGTGTCAATCAGAGGTGATTTTAACAAATACCAATATTTGGATCCACTTATCTGGTTTAAGGAGCCGATGGAGAGTTTACGGATATATAATATATGAACGATGCGTAACTCATCATGACGAATTTCTTCTCAGATTCCCCTTCCCCAGTGCTAGTAAGTTTGACGAAATATTTGGGTTGGCAACTTGACCGAAATCATCGTCCATTAGGAGCCTTTTGTGCGAGGGAGATTCGAGTATTTGGGGAATCGGAGATCCCTATTGGCCGACGACGATCACGTGATGGTCGTCAGCCAATAGGGTGAATCTCGAAGCCAATAGGGCGAATCTCCCAAATACCCGAATCTCCCTCGCACAAAAGGCCCCTTTACGCAATACGATGTTGGCGACCCTAAAAAGTTTAACAGTTCAAGTTAGGTTGAGCGTTAGGGCAGCTGCGCGTTTATGACATTTTTCACCTTCAAAATCAATCACTGCCACTGAAATGTAAATTTTCACTTAAAAAAAGAGTTTTTTTTGTTATTCTTGTGACCCTATCATCACGTAATATACTGCACAAATTGTGCACCAGAAGCACTTACAACCCAGTTACCAAGTTGCATCATGGTGCATCATGGATCCAAGAAATAAACAACGAAATCTCCGGAAACCGGAGTAGGTTCCAATTGAAATCCGATGCACTCTTGCAAATTGTCCTTGAGGTCTGATGAAAAGTTTCCAAAAAAATAACTTTTTCATCATCATTTTTTTTTATTTTATAATGACGTGATCATCACGGACCTCTCGGTATTGTGCATCAAAATTTCCCAACAAGCTGACAAGTTTCATCATGAAAAACCCACACAATTTGACATATCTTTGCCGGATATCTCCGACAAATAAATCGGGATCGAACTGGTACACTGATGTGAAATAGGTATAGAATTGGAGGTACGGAATCAATTGTATAGCTCTCGAGAAAATACTTTATTATATATTTTATTATTTTTCCAAAATAAATTTTGAAATTTCTCATTAATTTACTAACCATCCTTGAGTTATTGATGAAATATTTTCAGTAATTCAAATGACTTATCAATTCAGAATGAAAATCCACCAAGTAAAGACCGAACCAATCAGAATAACCTATAAAAGTACTGCCGTGAAGGCAGCAGCTTTTGCGCGCATCTTCAATGGGGATGACCGCTTTTGGCAACGAATTGAACATGCGCGCAGAAGCTGCTGCCTTCACGGCAGTGCTTTTCTAGGTTTTCTTCGATAAAGTATTTCAATTCGATCTCATCTGTATTTTTGGAAATATTGAGAAAATAAAATTTTGAATGGGTATATCTACGGAATCATTGGACGGATTTTATCCACTCACGAATTCGATTTTCCTAATTAAGCCCCAAACCTAGTCTACAAATATCCAGTTTCTAAGTTATTGAGTTTACGGTCGGCGGTTAGATATTATTCCGCAGATATACCCATTAAAAGTTTCATTGTCTGAATATTTCCAAGAATACAGATTAGATCGAATTGAAATCCAGTACTTTATCCACATACAGAATTTAATGAGGATAATATTGTAACGTTTCCTTGGTTTATCAAAACGTTTAAGATAATTAAACTATTTATTAACATTAATAACAAATAACTTGACAACTAATTCTATCAACGTCTACACAATTTTCACTGATCGCTTTCGGCTTCGAATAACTCTGTTGAATTAGTCTGTGTGCTGCTCCGCGCCCGGCCTTATATGTATAATACATATATCGTGGAACTTTCTAGCGATTGCTAGAATTTACCAGAGTGCTCCAGTCACAGGCGAATGACTCATTTGTAATATCTGGAGCTTTCTGGAACACTCTCGTACAGACAGGGCCGTACTCGTCACAATGTTTTTTTTTTTTTTTAACTCTTTATTGCATATTTACAATCTACTTATCAGTAATTAGTAAATGTTATGAGATAGTTTATGGCTTGAGTTGGGTACCATCCATCAATGGTTCACCATACAATTATTCCTCCAAGAGGTCTTCGGGCCAGGTTCTTTTCAATCTCTTCTCCATGAGGGGTTCGGTGAAAAGATTGCTTATCATAATATTTTCGTGATTTGTGGTTCGGTCCTTGTATTTGTTGATTCTTGGCTTTATTGTATCTTTTATAGATTTTATTCCCAGATCATTTTGTAGACTTTGGTTTGTGACATACCATGGTGCTCCTGCTATCATACGCAATGTTTTCGACTGGAATGACTCAAGTATTCTTGTGTTGGACGGCTTAGAACATCCCCACAGTTCTATTCCGTAAGTCCACACTGGTTTAAGGATACATTTATAGATTGTCACTTTGTTTTCAAGAGACAGCTTCGATTTTTTGTTTAATAGCCAGTACATTTTCTTCACTTTAATGTCGAGTTGTCGCCGTTTCATTTTTATATGAGTTCTCCATGTTAATTTTTCATCCAGATGTAGTCCAAGGTACTTGATCTCTGTCTGGATAGGTATGGGTGTGTTTTGTAGTTTTACTTGTGGTGGTTTCCCTTTTTTATTTGTGAAAGTTACCTGGGCCGACTTGTTGGTGTTAATTTCAATCTTCCATTTTTTAAGCCACTCAGAGAGAGCATCCAGATGATTTTGTAGTTTTTGGGATGATAACAATGGGTCTGCATCTGAGGTTATAATTGCTGTGTCGTCTGCAAATGTTGCTATGGTAGACTGGTCAGTTTGTGGGATATCCGAGGTATATATCAGGTAGAGTATAGGCCCGAGTACACTACCCTGTGGGACGCCAGATCTTATGGCCTTGTAATCGGATAACGAGTCCTCTATTTTAACCTGCAAGTAGCGGTCATTCAAGTATGACTTCAATAATTTGTCGATCAGGTAAGATTTTTTTCAGTTTGTATAGTAGTCCCTCATGCCAGACTTTGTCAAAGGCTTGTTTTACATCTAGGAACACTGAGTTGCAGTACTCTCCTGTTTCTAGGCAAGTTTTGATTTTGTTGACAATTCGATGGCATTGTTGGATTGTTGAATGCTTGTTTCGGAATCCAAATTGATGATCCGGTACATGATTTTTCAGTGTTGTTGTTTCTTCTAGTCTTTTTAGTAGGAGTTTTTCGAATAGCTTAGACATGATAGGTAGCAGACTAATCGGGCGGTAGGATTCACAGTTTGTTGGTGTCTTGCCGGGTTTAAGTACCATGATGACTTGTGCGAGTTTCCACTGCATTGGATAGTAGCCTATTTCTAAAATTCTATTGTATATTGTAGTGAGAAGAACGATGGCTTTCCGTGGCAGGTTTTTCAGTATATCTCCTACTATAAGATCGTGTCCAGGTGCTTTGCGCGAATTCAATAATTTAATTTCTCTGAATACTTCCTTTGGTGTAAAGGGCTCAATTGGAGGAGATGGCTGGTTAGGAGCATTTAGAAAATCTTTGATTTCACTGTCAAAGTTACCTTGTTGTTGGTTGGGACTATATAATTCGGCTAGGTATTCGGCAAAAACTGTTGATTTGTCAGAGTTTGTGCGAGCCCAAGTTCCATCAGATTTTTTGATGGGTGAGTTGCTTACTATGGGCTGTTTCAGCTTTTTTGTTGCTTTCCACAAAGAATGGTCGTCAGGAGATAGCTGGGTTATGTATCTATGGAAACTGTTGTTCTTTATCTCCTGTAAGGTTTTCGTGATTTTGTGGGTCAGTCTGTTTAGGTTCCTTTTGACTGATGGGTTTCTACTACTTTGCCATAGTCGTCTTACTCTTCGTTTTTCGGATATCATTTGCCTTATGTGTAGTGGTGTATTTTGAATTTCCACTTTTTCACTTGCATCTGGTGTAGCAGTCCAGGACGCGTGTTGTATGATTTCTGTCAGGTATTTAACAACTTCTTCTATTTCTTCATCATTACTTATTCGATGGTTCAGAGTTATGGCTTCATCAATTGTTTTCCGAAATAGTTCCCAGTCTGTTTTTGCGGTGCATAATTTTGGTATAGACTTCTTCTGGATCGGTTGAGTGCTAAGGGTGATTATTATGGGACTATGATCGGATGAAAGATCGTAACAGGATTCAATGTTGTTGTGTACATCACCAATGCCTTTAGTTATACCAAAATCAAGCAGGTCGGGGATTTTATTCAAGTCAGTGGGCCAATAAGTGGGTTCCCCTGTAGATAGGATATTGAGGTTATTGTCTAATATCGTTCTGTATAGAGCTCGTCCTTTGTGGGTGGTTAATCTAGATCCAAATGCAGTATGTTTCGCGTTCCAATCGCCTGCAGCAAGGAAACGAGGGCCTAATGTGAGTATGAACTCGTTGTATTCTTCAGTTGTTACTGTATGGCGTGGAGGACTATATATTGCTGCTATACACAGGGGCCAATGGAAGGTTTCCAGATTCAGTACAGTTGCTTGGATTTTGTTAGTGATATAAGGCTGTTCTTCATGGTGTTTAATTGTATTTTTTATTATGATTGCTGATCCGGCATGAGCTGTTCCATCTGGGTGGTTTGCATAATATATGTTGTATCGTGGTATTTTGATATTAGTATAATAGGTTGCATGACTTTCTGAGATCAGAAGAATGTCGATTTTGTTGATGTTTAGAAAATATTCTATTTCCAGGATATGGTTTTTTAGGCCATTGGCGTTCCATGCAGCTATTCGTAATGAAGTAGCCGTTAGTTCGTTAGTTTGTTGATAACTGTAGTGAGCATGCTTAGGATCATGCTGTTTTGGTTGAGCAGTTGTGTAAATAAGTTTTTGAATTCCTCGAGGAAGCCTGTTAATTTTTCTGATAGTTGATCTATACCATCTGTGTCTTGGGTGTTTAGGGCTTGGGCGTAGGTTTTATTCGATTTACCAATATTTCTTGGTTGAGTTGGTTGCGGTAGTGTTTGGACTTGGGGCGTATTGGTTGTTGGTTGGTTTTGTGTGTTAGCTCTGTTTCCTTTATTTCTGTGTTTCATATTCATCAGGTCGCGGTAAACAGTGCATCCTTTATAATTTGCAGGGTGATCACCTTGGCAAAGTGCACATGTGGCTGGGGTATTTTTTTGTTTCCGGCAATTCTTACTGTCATGGTCTTGTCCACATTTAACACAGTTATAGGGTTTTCTGCAATATGTTTTGCTGTGTCCATAATCTTGACATCGCGTGCATTGAACAATATTGTTTTTAAATCTTGGTGGTTCTACTCTGATCTTAATTTGTCCAAGAAATTCCAGATTGAATATCTCTTTATTGTTTTTTTGAGGCTCTAGATCTATGAAGTGAAGTGAGAGTGGTTCTTTACTCACCCTGTGCTTGGCATTGATGATATTTCTCACTTTATGGCCTTTTGTTTCGAGCTCCTGTTTAATTTCTGGTATAGGTATTGAGTGGTGCAATCCACGTATAACTACTCTATACGCCCTTTCTTCCTTCAATTGATAGGTGTGATGTATGATATCTTCAGATCTCAAGTGATGTATTAATTTTCTATACGTTTCTGAATTGACTGGGTTGACTTTGATTATATTGTTTGCCATGCTTTTAACGACATATGATTCAGGAGGGGTCGCTGTTGTTAAGTTTGCTATCATATCCTTATAGTTTGACACGCCATAAATATATATAGGTGGTGGTTTGTGGATTACTTCTCTTTCGTTATTTTTCCTGCCTTTCCCTTGCTCATCAGGTAAAGTATTTCCGCCATCATCGTTTTGGAGTTGTTCAAATCTGTTGCTTGTTTCTATTTGCTCTGCACTTTCTTCTGAAAATTGGCGACTAACTCTTTTCCTCTTGTTGTTGGTGACTACTTGCCATGTGTGAGTTTTAACTGGATTTCCATGTTGGTCAAATCCAATTATGTTTCCTGAAGGGGAGCTATTATTTTGTGAGCGGTTATCTTGTGTGGTGTCTTTCATCTGGACATCCTGTGTATCATTCTGATTAGGGTTTATCAGATTCCCAGGCGTGGAACTCATGTTTATTTCCTTGCTATCAGCGGTTATCTGATTCTTGGGACATCTGGTCAACTTTATCGCGTTTGTGTTTATCAATTCTTCTGAATGAATGCAAATCCAATAATATATTAATATTGGTAGAAAAACTGAATAATTATGAGATTTTTCTATTTTTTTTTTTTCACTCAGTCAGAGCAGCAAATGTCTTATTTACTGCCCCAAATTTTTATGAAATTGAACACTTTCTTTTTCGAAGTTATCAGCCAAATTCGAGAATCGTTTTCTAACACGTGAGCACACTCGTCACAATGTGATAGGATTATTAGGATTATATTGAATATTTGAACTAAAAATTTAGAAATTTTTTGAAAATCATCACGAAATTTGTGCACAAGGTCGTCCTTCAGTATCATCAAACTAGCTGCGAATATTCATCATTATTGATTCAGTATTTTTTGAGTTATACCGAAAAAAACAACGATATCGAGAAGAAAACCTCGAAATTTGACGTATTTTTTCCCAATATCTCCAAAACTGATAGCCGCATCGAATTGAAATTTGTATCACTGCTGTGAAATATGAAGCTCAAGATATAAGCTGAATTGATTTTGAATATGACCAATAGTTTTTGAAAACCAAATGTGTTTAGAAATAAATTTTGAATTTTTTCAAAATCGAGTGGAGTGACAAAATTTTGCTCCAGGTTGCGCGTCGCTATGCTTCAACTAACTGCCAAGTTTCAATTCAATCGCTTCAGTAGTTCCTGAAATATGAGGAGAATAACCTCAAATTTTCGAATGGCTATAACTCCGAAACCATTTGGCCAAGTTTCAAGTCTAGCTTGCTCCGTTCGACAGTTATCGTGTCCACGGTCAGACAGAGAGAATCGATTTTGACAACGGGTTCGTCATCAGTGAGCCCAACCTTGTCGTTTGAGACCATTTTCAGCTCAAAATTCGAAAAGTACAGACATTTGGACAAAATTATACCATTCTGTTCTCCTAGAACATGAGCGCAAAAACTTGAAATTTTCTGGCAGAGTATCGGGAAAATTTCTTCGACTTCGATTACCATCGAGCGTAACTCTCCAGCAGAACGATACGACATGCATGTGCGAACCTGATTGCCAGGCGTCCAAATGACCAACAGGCTGTGAACAGAATGCAAGATTGGTAGCCCTTGGTCGGCATTCACGAACCTATTGAACAGCCGCGCGGATGTGGATGTTCACTTTCCGTGGTAATTTAACGATGCCCACCCGATACCCTCGTGCATGCAGACGCGTTTCTTTGTGATATTATGGGCCAGCTTCCCACACCCTAAAATATTCTCACTTTCCGTCTAGAAAATAATCATTTTGATGGCTCGATATGTTCATTAGAAATGTTCGTAGTTCATGAAACAAAGGAAATGCTAGCTTTCGTACATGTTCTATCGAGAAATTAATAGATAATATTGATGTTACTTGCAGTGTAACGAAGCAATTCTTCATTCAATTTTCTTCCGCTGAATCGGAGGAATACTGACACATATGCCTACCAGCCGCCCGAATTCCTCAGGATTGTGTAGTAGCTTGAAACGGCCTGCATGACCCTTTGGATTTCAGGGTATACAGGGATCGATGTGTGTGCTAGCTTGAAACGGCGCATCATGCACCCCCGCATCCTTCCTCCCGTCCGATTACGCACCGACCGCCCGAGTTCCTTAGAGTTGTGTAGTAGCTTGAAACGGCTTGCATGACACTTATTTGGGATTCGGGATATGCAAGGGTGTATATGCTAGCTTGAAACGGCGCATCATGCATCCCTGCAGAATCCTTACCGCATCTTCACCTACCAATCCCTTTAATTGTGCCAGCAGGTTTTAGGATAGTTTATTTACAATTGTAAAATGTTGCTTAATTTACCATTTTCACTCATTCCGTAGATTTCTAAAGGTTCGTACCCAGCCACACCGTTTTAAATGCATGTTATATCCCGCTTCTGCTTCTGCACCGTTTGCTCACCCTTTCACCCTGCATACCATCAGCATGTAGAAAAATTCACCGAATAGAAGTTTTATTCTTATTATTACTGTGTGTTTTATTTTCCTGGATAACATATTGACATACCTACTCAGAGACAGAGGACTACTCCGACTTCTATCCGAACCCTGGACATAACCTTCTCTGATTGTAGCTCCCGGACCCCTGTGGGATACCGCCCACAGGTACCGAGTGTCCTCAACACTATAAACTAGAGGTGGCGCCCGAGGTCTCTATTTTCGGAGGAAAAGTTAGCAACAAATGGAGACACTGAAGGAAAGAACGTCACAGCAGCGGTCGCTCATTATACAGAGTGTATCTGAATAACACCGAAAAAATCTAATGGGTGGTTCTGCGATGAATTGAAGTGGCTATTAACAAAAAAAATTGTTCCCCATTTATATTTCCCTGTATATTAAGCTGAAGACACGGAACTTGGTGAGTATTATTTGTCAATAGAACTACACATTTTGGAATTTTTTCAACCCTTAAGTATGCTATAGAAGGAGTTGAAATAGTCCAGCCCTAAGGTATTTCTTCTTACAACCTTTTTTTGGATAAAAATTTTCCTCCAAAAAAGATCTAGAAAAGCACTGCCGTGAAGGCAGCAGCTTTTGCGCGAATGTTCAATGTAGATGACCGCTCCGGCAAAGAATTTGAACATGCGCGCAAAAGCTGCTGCCTTCACGGCAGTGCTTTTCTAGATTTTTTTCGATAAATTTCTGGATTTCATTTCGATCTAATCTGTATTTTTGGAAATATCGGAGAAATAAAATTTTGAATGGATAAATCTGCGGAATCGTTGGGCGGATTTTACCCATTCACGAATTCGACCTTCTTAATTAAGCCCCAAACCTACTCTACGAATATCGAGTTTCTAAGTCGTTAAGAAGGCCGAATTCGTGAATGGGTAAAATCCATCCAATGATTCCGCAGGTATACCCATTCAAAATTTTATTTTCCCAATATTTCCTAAAAAACAAGTTTGAATGCTTGATTGGGTCACAGAATAGAGAAGTATTAATACTTCTCTATTCTGTGATTGGGTTGATAAAATAATGTCTATGCTTGGTATTCTATGGAAAATATGGTGGAATCATAAAATATTTGACGTTTGTCCTTAACCTCTTCGAAAATCCTCTGTCTGCTTTTCGATATTTATTTTAAAGATATATTTGTAATATCTGGTTCATTTTATTGCTATGCTGATTAGTTAAAAATACCTCATTTTAATTCTTCAGCGTAGTACGCCTATTTATATTTGAAGAATGAATATAACTACCAATGAAGCTGATATCAAACTCAAGGATGTTAAGAATGAGTTTAAGGTTGATAATATCCACAAAAGTGATACAAAAGTAAATGGATTAGTGAATGGTTCAATGAGAGATATAGAATCTTTGAAAATTAACATGATAGATCCAAAGAAACGATCTCCAGTTTCTAAAGAAAATGCAGAAAAAAAGAGCAAAGTTAAAATATCGCTTGGGGATAACGAAAATGGACCTGAAATGAACGATAAAACGAAAAAAGTCTCGGTTATTGGTGATATCAATAAATCAGTAAAGACCTGCTATGATTCTAATGAAAATTTGATGCCATTAGTGGAATCAGGAACAAGTTGTAAGAAAAATAATAAAGAATCAAGTGTTGCAGAAAATATGTCTTGTTCCAACTGTCCAGAAGTTTTATCTGTGTCTAATGGTGAATGTTTAGATGTCAGTAATAGAAGTAAAGACTATGAAACAAAATTTTCAGAATGTTCAGATGCGATACTGAGGAAAATTGATAATTTGAATATAGCTAGTGATGAATCTAGTTGTAAAGAAAATATTGAGTCTGAAAAGTTAGCTGTTAAATATGTGCAGTATGAGAATGAACTTCAAATGCCATTAATTATGAGAATAATTCAAAAAGATTTATCTGAACCATATTCTATTTATACATATAGATATTTCATACACAATTGGCCAAAACTTTGTTTTCTGGTAAGTTATATAAAGAATATAAATGTCATGTGTAATTAGTTCATCACTCGAAAATATGGTGTCAGTTAAGTGGCTAAAAGTAAAAAAATATTCAGGAACTCGTGAGAAAGTTGTTCTTATTCCCAATATATTTGTTGTTGTCTTAACTTAATCATAAGTATGAGAAAAAACTGAACCTCTGTGTTATAATGGGAGCATTTACGCATCAAAGCTATGGTTCATAGACTATAGATTAGTACTAGGTTAAGGTCATGCTAAAACTATGACAATTGTGCATAAAAAGGCCCTAAACTAGTATATTATTTAATGAAATATCAACATACTGAATATGTGTATCACATTATGACTGGTATATTGGTACCCTAGTTAGTGATGGGACGAGTCGTCAATTTCTCAACCTGATCTACTTGAGTTTAAATGATGGCCAACTAGAGCTGACCCGACTTGGTGCTTATGCTTCTGCGCCAGCGATTCGCCTTCGTATCGAGTCGACTTGGTTAACCTCGGGCCTCGACACTGAATCGTTCGCCGGCTCGAGCCTCGATGTCGATCTATTCGGACTGAGTAGGAATAGAAATTGGAAGGAATTTTAGAATCGGGACTCTGATTTGGAATTTTTTTGAGTCTCACTAAGAGCTGACTCACATATCATGTATTGAATTACATTTTACTTTTATATGAGGTATAATTCAATTGAAGATTAAGGGTTCAAATGTTAGTGCCCAACTTTAATAAACAACAGATATATTGTGAAAAAAGTTTTAAAAAATAACACTTCTCTAAAATGACTGTAATACAATATTTATAACGAAAAGGGGGACCATTGTTAATAAATGAATGAGGTTTAATCAATCCAGCTCTAGTCTCAAACCACTCCCTTCACGACGCAAATATATTTTCGTTTATGGGCAGTCTGTTTTAATTCATCCGTAATAGACGAACACCCTGTTGAGATCGATCTTGACTGAACTGAATCAAGCTGTATCGATCGACATCGACGACGGGAGGCACCGACGATTCACGAAATCGTGATTTCTACGCATCGAGTCGGGTGCTGAACTCTAGATACAAATTGGCTTCGTGTTAACTTGAGTTCATTCAAAAGCAACTGGAGCTGAATCCTCCATAGCGTAACTCGAGTTAATTGAGCTGGATAGCTCGAGTTGCCCATCTCTAACCCTAGTACGCTTACTCATAACATATCTAATCTGCAAATCTATTTTCCAGTAGTATATTTTGAACAGTGTTTCATAATTTTCTTTCAGGCCATGGATGATGAGAAATGTGTAGGTGCAATAGTTTGTAAACTAGATATACATCGAAAAGTTATGAAACGTGGTTATATTGCAATGTTGGCTGTTGATAAAGACTATCGAAAAAAGGGTATAGGATCAACACTAGTCAAAAAAGCAATTCAGGAAATGATAATAGGAGATGCAGATGAAGTTGTTTTAGAGACAGAAGTAACAAATCAACCTGCTCTACAACTGTATGAAGCCTTGGGCTTTGTGAGAGATAAGAGATTGTTTAGATACTATTTGAATGGAGTAGATGCTTTAAGATTGAAACTGTGGCTTAGATGAAAATATAGCTTTCTTTATATTGGTTGCCTATTACTTCAGTGGGTTACTTTGTGTCTCACCAGTTTGAATTTGATATAGCAATAAAACTGTTATTTTAATTTTGATGTAACATGGAAATTTTTGCACTGAAAATGTATAACGCACAATTTCAGTCAGAAGCATTTGTTACTAAATCAACTGTTGTCACATATCAGTTTTGAAGTGAACCAGAATCTAGAAAAAATTTTTCACATAATTATGCCGTTTATTTAAGATTATTTTGATGATTTCCTGCCATCATATATTGCATATATATTCATATCATTATTTTCTCTAGCCCAGATTGAAGACAGCAAATGGAATTTTATCCATCATGTTCAAGACAATTCGTTAATGTTTATATTATTTTCATGTTCTTTTATTTAAGATTCCTTATTTATCTCTATATTATTCATGTGAACATCTTAATTGGAGAAAATTTTATCTATGGAAGTTCTTTGCAAACGAATTTTCTTGAGTTGAATATCCAAGATTTTGATTTTGAATGCTTCAGCGCTTCAACAATAATATTTACCGTGTATATATATATTTGTGTGTAAAAAAATTTTATGATTGTTACAAAATTTCATCACGAAGCTTACTATGATAAAGTAAGTTTTCTGTCCCATTCATGATAAATATGATTGTCATAGATAAAATAGTTTTACCAAAGATCAATCCATTAAAACAAGGTACAAATCAAAACTCATCTGATGTGTTTGCGATGCTTGTTTGAAATTATGCAAAAAGCTAATTTTTCCGTTTTCCCTTGCATTTTCATATTATAACTGATTTACGGCAAATGTTTGTGAATTGTTACGCGATGATCATTGATTAAACTCGTGAATTATTTGGAATCAAATTTTCATATATTTCTTTAATGTCTTCCAAGTCAGTCCCTTCCTCTTTTTTGTGAATAACATTTGTTGTTCATAATTATTGAACTCGAAAGGGATCTTCAGATCTCTTGTACTTATTAATGGTTGCTTATTACAGGGAAAAGTTTTATTTTGAAATGAGTGTAAATATATTAGATTTCTTGTACTTCAAATGTGAACTTGTATAATATTTGATATAATATAAGTTGTGCAGTGTTTAGTACTGTTATCTCACCTTGCAATGACACACTTAGTTTAATGAGTGAACTCAATTTTCCCTCATGTTGGTAATAAAAAGATTACTGAATATGAATCTGGACATAAAGAGTTCTTATTGATCACAGTAAACAGTCTACTTCACAATTGAGAAGCAGTGATCAACAATGCGTTATTTCCAAGTAATATATTTTTAATGAATTGGTACCAGTTTGTTCGAGTCAATCGAAGACTACCCTATGGGTATACCATAGGTGTCTGTACCAGGTCCATTACTGTTAATAGGTCTCTTGCATGAATTTTTTTGATCATTGAAATCAAATATTCTATCCGTAAGACCACTGAAAAACTTTAACCGCCATCAAAAATTTCAATGTTTAACGAGAAAATGCCCTTTTAAATTTGGTTCCGCATGTCGGTTTTTTAAACGGACGAAGCTTCGCGGTTTCCGTGACGTCTGGGGATATATCCACTCTCTCCCTCTCCTCGTATACTTTTCTGTCTGGCAAGCCAATAGACATCGTCGGGCTGTATCGATCGAGGCATCGTGGAATAACGAGTGACGTAGGAGGCAAACTACCGCGTTTCACCTACTTTGGTTTTGCTTCCTGATTTGACGATTTTTAATACCGAATTATTCGAAATTCGCGAATTGTTGGAGTGTGAGATAGCATACATTATGTTTTTGTATCGATATAGAATGAGGAAAACATGCGAATATGATAATTCGTGTTACATGCAAGAGACCTATTATTTGAATCATATATACTTCACAGTTTTCATTATAATAACAGTCTTGTTTGCAGATTATGCGTCTTTCATTGTAACAGCGCCTATGCTTCAGGAGCTCAAGTCAAGGTACTGGTTGTGTACTTTAAATCATTTTCCTGGGACACTGAAGTATTTAAGCTTCAAAAGGGAAATCGAAAATATATTCTGTAATAATCAAAAAGAAATGGAGAATTTGAATCTCGATTTTGTCTCATCAATTTTCTCTCTTATGTGACTTGTCCTGTCCCATACATGGAGTAAAAATACTTTGCTGACTGAAATCGAATTGTTCCGTTAATTTCAGCCTTCTAGTACGAATATAAGACTCATAATGCAAACGAAATATGTACTGAGTATTACCTTCTTGCCACCATATTCAAATCCACCCTAATTTGGGGGGTAGCTTATCCTTATAATTTTCAAAATAATTTGCTGTCCGGAGGTTTTCAGTCGAGATATTTTATTGAAAAGCTGCATTATGACTTAATGTAGCTGATGTTACGTGCCACCACAAAACATTCAGATCCGCCCCCGTTTAAGGGTAGTTTATTCTTGTGATTTTTCAGAAATCCTTGCTGATGATCGGAAATTTCTTGTGGAGATATTTTATTGAAACAAGGCATTACGACTGAGCGTAGTATACCTGTGGTGCCAACATGAAAAAAATTAAGATCCGCCCCCTATATTGAGGTTAGTTAATTCTTGTGATTTTTCGGAAAACCTTGCCGATCGTTGTTTGGCTAGTTTGACTGTTGCGTTGGTTCCTGGATGTGATAGACGGTGAACGATATCGAAAGTTCAAAGCGGGTTTCTGCTCCTGATAATTTCTTCGAGAAGAAAGCTAGTGGTTGCCATTCTTTATTATGAAGTTGTTGTAGAGTTGCACCAACTGCTGTATCTGAAGCATCACTCGCTATGGCTAGGGGTGCATCGTCCTTGGGGTGTGAGAGGAGAATTGCTGTAGCCAGTTTCTTTTTGCACTCTTCGAAGGCCGCTGAAGATTTTGGAGTCCAGTTGATTTTGGCCTTCCCTTTGAGCTTCGTACCAGTAGGTCGTTGAGGGGTGATCGAGTGTCTGATATCCTGGGTATGAAACGACGATAGAAGTTTATCATACCTACAAATCGGCGGAGTTCCTTGGCCGTGGTTGGTTGAGGATACTCCAAAATGTCGGTAACTCTATCTGGTAGTGGGCGAGTGCCTTCAGCGGAAATGAGGTATCCTAGGAATTTAACTTCAGGCTGGCCGAAAACACACTTGCTTGGGTTTAGTGTCATCGAGTGTTCCTGGAATCTTGCGAAGACGATTCTGAGGTGTTCTATGTGTTCTTCTTCGGATTCTGAGGCGATTAATACATCGTCGATGAAGCAGAAGTCAAGTCCTCCTAGTACTTCGTCGATGAAGCGTTGGAAGGTTTGAGCAGCGTTTCTAAGTCCGAAAGACATGAATGGAAATTCGAACATTCCGAAGGGTGTCGTAATGGCTGTTTTGGGAACGTCCTCTTCAGCAACTGGTATCTGATTGTAGGCTCGAACGAGGTCCAGTGTAGTGAAGATGCTCTTTCCTTGCAGGATGTGGGCAAAGTCTTGAATGTGCCTGACTAGATATCGATCTGGTATTGTGCGGGCGTTGAGAGCTCGGTAATCTCCGCTGGGTCTCCAACTGTCGGTTGACTTTTCCGGTGCCAGGTGTAGTGGGGATGACCATGGACTTTTGGATGGACGTGCAATTCCTAGATTGATCATGGCTTCAAATTCTTTCTTCGCCGCTTTGAGTTTTTCTGGTGCCAGGCGTCGTGGTCTGGATGAAAGTGATAGACCAGGAGTTGTTTTAATGTGATGCCTTGTATGGTGCTTGATGTTCATCGGGACTCCCTCAGGTCTCGTTCTGTTGGGAAATTCCATGAGGAGGTCGTGGTACTTGGATGAACCGCTGATAGTTTTGATGACCGGGATGTTGCATTGTGTGGATCCCCCTCTGGTGGTTAGCTTAGTGGTTCCGTCCAGGAGGCGTTGGTTTCTCACGTCCGCCAGTAGGTTGTAGAAGCTGAGGAAATCGACTCCAATGATTGGCTTGGAGACATCTGCTACGACGAATCTCCATGTGAAATTGCGGCGTAGTCCCAAGCTAAGCGAGAGGTTGATTGTACCATATGTTGCGATGGCTGTACCATTGGCTGCTGAGAGGATGTAGTCGGACTTCTCTCGTCTTCCAGAAGTTGCACTGCGAGGAAATACGCAGAGATCGGCACCGGTGTCTATCAGAAACTGCCTCTTGGATTCCCGGTCGGTGATAAGCTGGGATCACTAGCCGTCATTAGTGATTGCCCCTGTCGTTTCCCGACTGGAGGGAACAGGGTTGTGTGCACTTCCTGGAGTTGCTTCCAAACTGTAGGTGGTACCAGCAGAATCCCTTGGTGCGTTGTCTGCTGTGGCTTCGGGACCTGGAACGTTCCCGGTGTCGCTGTTGTGTCGGTCGTCTGCTGAGGGCTGCCACTTCTGCTCGGAGTGCTGCGATCTCTTGGTTCAGTCCCAGGGTGAGCTGAGCCATGTGGACGTTCATCATCGCCCCGAGGGATTGCATCGACGTCGTCTCAGCGATCTGGGATGCGGGTGGTTTGGAGACCTCGGCGATATAGTCGGCTCGACCATAGGGTCTTCATCAAAGCGTCGGGTACGTTATTTGCATCTGCTAGGCCCCTCAGATGTCGGAGGAACTGGGATGGTTTGCGGTCCCCAATTTCTCCCCGTTCGAGGAGGCGGCGTGTCTTCTCTTCCTGGGATGTGCACAGCCGTCGGATCAGCTCCGTCTTGATTGTGAAGTAGGCCTCTGACGGTGGTGGCTTCAGGATAACGTCCTTCACTTCGGTTGCGAACTTCGCAGGTAGGGCCCCTACTACGTGTCCGAACTTCGTTTTGTCCCAAGTCACGCCGGCACTGGTGAAGATTCCTTCTACTATAGCGAACCATAGTTCCGGGTCATCGGAAATGAATTCTGGCATCCGGACTGCGACTCTGGAGATTTGTGCTTCGTCGCTCTGCATTTTGCTGACTGAGGTACGTTCTTCCTTCAAGAATTCGGATAGACCCTGATGTCGTCTACGCCACTGGAATTCCTTATTGCGGTCGTCGGGGGTCACCAATTTGTGGGGTCGTGTGTCCTGTGAAATCAAACACGCAATAAAGAAAAGGCATTAGCCTGTTTATTTTACTGTCGAGTGTTACAACGAAAGTGAATTCGAAAGGCAATAAAATTCTTTTTGTTGAAAGGCCAGGCTAACGATTCTTGTTGTAAATCTCCTTGAGTGTTGACAGGTAGTTCTTCGCTGACGCCGGGCTGGGGTCGGTAATGTCGGGAGCGCTTCCGTCTTCGAGGGTGGTAAAAGGCCAGATGTTGGGTCAGGAATGCAGTGTATAGAATATCTTTTTAGCGGTGGCGAAATCGGTGGATGCAGATGGATTGGAGAGTTGAGTGATTTTTGAGAGCGAAGCGAAATATATTTATACGATTTTTAGGAGATTTGAATTTCGTGTTTCGACTCCGCCCTTTTTTCCGTTTTTGTTGAAGTGGATGAATTCGCTACAGAAGAATTAATCGCATAACCTATTATATTTTTGGACCCATAATTAAGTTGGAGATTTATATATATTTTGTCAATTAATACAACTACAACGTGATCTGAAGAGGATAAAGGGCGAGCTACATTCGAAAGATAATTTTCATTTCCTCCTTTAGAATTTGAAGAAACTTGAAGGCTCTGTAAATAGGTATGTTATAGACAGAAGAAAAAATATATACGCGTGAGCTAATAATAGGGGGGAAATTGATAATATATAAAATAAATGGCATATCACTATGGTACATGATAAATACTTCGGTTTTTTAGAGAATATGTGACTCATCTGATCCGCCACAATTTCTAATTGTCAGAGCAGATTCATAATTCAATCTGAGACCACTTCGAAAGTTGAAGATCAAAAGGTAGGATCCAATTGAAATCATTTTATGACAACTGAATATTTCTAATGGAAATTTTCACCTGAAGGTTTTCACTTATTATAATGAAAGCATTTACTGAAACAGGTTCTTGAAATTGCAATTAAAAAATATGTATTTTCGTTTTCCCACCAGACCTATCCAATTTCTTGCGAGAGTTGTTTTAAGGGTGATCGAAATCATTGGTTGAATCAGAATGCGAAAAATTCTCCACTTCATTGTTATTTATTATCAATTATTTCATCATTTCTACTTTGAGGATCAGTTGTTCGCTTGTGAACTTTTTTGCGCTCATGTTATGGGAAACAGGGCGTGCTATCGTTTTGTCCAAATGTCTGTAATTTTCGATGATTGAGCCGAAAATGGTCTCAAACGACTAGGTTGGGCTCTCTGATGACGAATCCGGTGTCAAAATCGATTCTGTCCGGCCGGCCGTCCGTAGACACGATTACAGTCGTACGGAGAATCCTATCGACCTGAAACTTTCAAGGTTGAATTTCAAAATGCCACGGTTGAGTTCGTTAACGGGCAAAATCGGCCAAGCGGTTTCGGAGTTGAGCCTTTTGAAGTTTTGACGTTATTTTGGCGATAATTCACAAACTTCCGGAACGATTGGATCGAAACTTGGCAGTTAGTTGGAGTATAGCAACGCGCAACTTCTCGAGAAATTTGTCGGGATCCTACAGTAAATAAAAAAAAAAAAATTCCAACCTTTTTTCGAAAAAAATGTTTTTTTCGCGAACTGGTTATCACATCCAGAGCAGTGTACCAAATTTCAATTCGATACAGTTATTAGTTTCGGAGATATTGGAAAAAAATATATGAAATTTCGTGGTTTTCTTGCCGATATCGATGTTTTTTTCGGTATAACTCAAGAAATACTGATTCAATCATGATTAAACTTCTCACCTAGGTTGTAGATGCTGAAACATAACTTCGTACAGAATTTCGTGATGATCGTGTCATTAGAACAATCTCAAAAAAAAATTCAAATTTTCTCTCTCAAATACATATTTAATATTCTGGGATCTTATCATATTATCCTCATTAAATTCTGTATGAACCTTCGAATTGTTATTTTTCGATAAAGTACTGGATTTCAATTCCATCTAATCTGTATTTTTGGAAATATTGGGAAAAAAAATTTTGAATGGGTATATCTGCAGAATCATTGGGTGGATCTTACCCATTCACGAATTCGGCCTTCGAAATTAAGGTCCAAACCTCCTCTACAAATATCGAGTTTCTAAGTTGTTTTTTTCGGAAGTTATTGCGTTTACGGTCCGGCCGTTAGGATATTTCGAACGCGAATAACTTTCAAACTACTGCACCAAATCTGATAATTTTTATTCTGTTGTTTTCATTATTATCAGGAGAAGGTTTGTACACCGGAATATTTCCGAAAAAAAATGTACCGAAAGGAAAAAAAGTTTTTCTTTTTTCCTACGACCATAGAACTCTATAATATCAAAACTTTCTACCGAGGGTGCAATCATAGAGTACGTTGACGATTAGATTAGAGGAGGGGCGATAAGGCTATGCTTAACTTCGCTGACACCTTGACCTAGAGATCTATTGTGTAACCCCGCGCTGTTTCAGTCAGGTAGCAAGGCCTCGATAAACTTTACTACGTTACTGGGTGCTACACCCATTACTTGTTCCGGTTTTAAGAAACAGGAGCCAAGATGCCGCAGCCTTCCCCAAAGGACAGCTTCACATTTGCATAGCAGGTGTTCCGCTGTCTCAGTGGCTTGTTGGCAGAAGCGACAGGTATCATCAACTTTGACACTTAGGAGTTAGGTTACGGTTTCTGCAATCTGCATAAACGTCAAACGAGCAGTTTTGAGGACCCCCCTTGTTCGCCCTTGTCTACTAGATCGATAGAAAATTTATTAACACCAAGATCCAAAAGAACCTTGAGCAATCTACTTTCAATTCAGGAAAATTCTAATGAAAATAATTATTCAGTTGCTGACCTAGCCCTTCTGTCTAGGGAAGTTAATTCTATCACTGCCACTTTTCAAGATGATCAAGAAGTGTTAAACGAAGCCACTGAACTGTCCCAGTCTATTTCTCAATTGTTGACTCAAAATTCAAATCGTTCACAACCTAATAAATCGAAACTTCAATTAAAATATAATCATACAGATATGGGACCGTTTATGGTTATTATTGAGTCTAAATCAGATGAAAATATAGGTAATATCCATCCTATGAATTTTGCTAAAAAATTAGCTTCCTTGAACATAAAAGGAATAAAAAATATTTCAAAGAGAGGTAAAAAGCGTATCTCAATTGAATTTGACTTCCCTGATAGAGCTAATAATTTTGTAGGTGAAAACCCGTTTATGAATGACCCAGATATTGACGTCTTCATTCCCTCTCGTATGGTTTCTAGTAGAGGTATCATAAAAAACGTGGGCTCTGAAATTACAAAAGATGACATTATAACTCATGCTGAGTCGAAAGTAAAAATATTAGATGCTCGCCAGCTCAATCGACGCGTTACTAAAGAGGGAGTAGTTTCCTATGTGCCCTCAAATACTTGGATTCTAACCTTCCAAGGAAAAAATCTCCCCGACAGAATAGCTTTGTGGGGTTGTGTAAGACATGTTTCACTCTATGTGGGACCTGTCATACAATGTTACAATTGTTTGAGATATGGACACACTAAAATTAATTGTAATAATCCTGCTCAATCCAAAAGATGTAGAAATTGTGGCGAAAAACATGAGGAAATTACTTGTCCTAATCTTGCAGATCCTAAATGTGTCTTCTGCTCAGGAAATCATGCCTCGACAGATCGTGTATGCCCAGAGTATTCTCGTCAAAAACAAATCAACAACTTGATTGCAGTTGAGAATATTTCATACTTTGAAGCAGTTAAGCTTGTTCCCAAGAATTACATAGACCAATCAGCTCATAATTCTACATCCTCTCTCCAACTAAGGCCCCAACTTTTTCCATCTCTGCCTTCCAAAGCATCTAATCCAGTGCGGGATTCTGCAGTAATTTCAGTCCATGATAGAAGATCATTACTCAACTCCAAGCCTTCCCTGTCTCATTCCTTTGCTACAGCCCTGAGTAAGAAAAAGAGGAAAAACCCTCAATCCCCCAGCTTCGATAGAATTCTCCATGAATCTCAATTGTTTAATGTATCTCTTCCTCTCTCCCCAATAATACCGAATAGGGAACTGGCCCAATCTCCTTCTCATTCTAACCAAGGCCTATCTTATCCTGAAAATTCCCCTTCAAAGGGGGAAGTATATAACTATATTTCTAAGCTTTTGGCAAACAATGAAGAAACAGAATTTGTAAAGAGTCTTACTGCCTTAATTATGAACAACTCCTCTCAACATCCTGTTACGAATAATAGACCCTCCACCTCCATATCTGTGTCAACTTCTATATAATACTCACTTCCTTGATTATCTTTTCGTTTTTATTTGTTTATTTTTTTTCTCCTCTTTTCTTTGTCTTTCTGCAACTAAAGCGTTTTTAATATCTGTAATTTCCTCATGCTTATCACTCTTCAGTGGAATTTAAGATCAATTTTTTGTAATGCTGACAACTTGAGGATGCTTATTGAGGAATATTCTCCAAGTATAGTTTTGCTCTCAGAAACGTGGTTGGATGATACTCTGAACTTTAAAATTACAGGATTTCGTTTATATAGGCAGGACAGACATGGTCGAGGCGGAGGTATTGCTATATTGATAAGGGATAATATAACATTCTACGAGATTGATTTGGGAAATCTGAGGTGCCCTGAAGGAGTTCAGGCACAGGGAATTAAAATAAAAGCTCTAAATCTCTCAATTATTAATATGTATTGTCCTCCTAAAATCAATCTTCCTGCACCCTTCTGGATTCATCTGGTTGATCAAATTTCTTCTCCATACATCATCTGCGGTGACTTCAATGCTCAACATCCTAGCTGGGGCTCTGGTTTTCAAAATTTCAATGGTAAAGCTTTGGAACAGTTCTTACTAGATGCTGATACATGTATATTAAATGATGGTTCTCCCACCAGAATTACTCCTCCAGGTTCTAACCCTAGTGCCCCAGATATAACTCTTTGTTCAGATGATCTTAGAATCGCCTCTCAGTGGAAAACAATTCCAGACCGAGGGGGAAGTGATCATCTTCCCATCCTTACTTCTCTTGGGATCTCTCTTCAGACTTCATCCCCGTTTCGGACTATTTACTCCACTAGAAAATATAATATATCAAAAGCCAACTGGCCCAAATATCAGGAAACCATTACAGATAGAATCCAATCCCTGAACCCTGAAAGCCTTGAGGAATTCAGAGATATGATTGTGGAGGCAGCTGACTCATCCATCCCCCTCAAAAGGCGTCCCCTTCCAACTATTTCTTCATATAGAAAATCATGGTGGAATGAAGAACTTTCTGAAGGTGTCAAAAAAAGATCCGAAGCTTTCAAAGCTTACTTAAAAAATCCTTCTATTGAACAATTCATTGCAGCTAAGAATATCCAAGCTGAAGTAAGATACAAAATCAGGAAAACTAAGAGAGATTCCTTTCGGAGCTTTTGTGAAGGTTTGTCTGCTTGTAATGGCAAAAAATTGTGGTCTGACATAAATAAGTTCAAGTATGGTTGCAAGCCATGTTTGCCTCGGACATCATCTCCCTCATGCGGCCATGATATTCTTTCCAGGCTATGTGGTCCTCCAAATAGTGGTACCTCTCACCAGGTAATTGTACCAAGAACCTATTCTCCTTTACCTTTTCCGCCAATCACCTTGGATGAACTAATCATGTGTATCAAATTAAAAAAAGAATCCACTCCAGGAAAAGATGGCATAACCTATAGTATGTTGAAATCTCTACCAGTTGAGGCCAAGCAATTGCTGACCAAGATTTTCAATGGAATGTTCGATTACCCCGTGGTTCCTCTGTCACTTAAGGACACAGTTGTGATCCCTCTTTGTAAACCAAATAAATCTCCTGATGATCCTTCGAGTTATCGTCCTATAGCCTTGACCTCTTGTCTTTTGAAGATCCTAGAATCGCTTCTAGCAACCAGATTAGAGAGAGCATACCAACGTTCAGTTGATCATCGAGAACTACAGTTCGGTTTTCGCAAGGGGAAATATGTGAACGATGCGCTCTCCTATTTGTTATCGACCATATACTCTGCCTTTTCTAGGAATGATGTTGTGATAGTTGTTTTTTTAGACATCAAACAAGCATATGATTCGGTTCAGTTCACCCTCCTAGAGAACAGTCTATTATCCATGAATGTTCCTCAACCAATCATAGAGCTACTAAGGGGTTTAATTGCGCAGAGAAATATTTACCTCATAGATCCATGTACTAGGGAATTAATAGGTCCTAAAAGGGCCAATATTGGCTTGGCTCAGGGGTCTCCTAAGGCTCCCATACTGTTTAACAGTTTTGTCAGAGACCTCCCAGATTTTGTAAACATTCCTGGTGTCATTACCTTGAAATATGCAGATGATAAAGCAGTCATAGCCTCAGGAAATTCTTTTGACTCTGCCTTTGATAAAATGTCTAAAGCATTGAAGTTGATCGAAAAGTGGGCAGCTTCAAAATGTCTCCAATTGGCCCCAGAAAAATCTACTGCCCTTTGCTGTAACAAGACTCAATTACCACCGAACACACGTACATTGAGGCTTTTTCAAACGTCTATTCCATGGTCTAGGTCGGTCAAGTATTTGGGTGTGACGATTCAAGATGATCTCAATTGGTCCCAACATATTACCAACATGTGTTCTAAATCTCATATCAATATAATGAAGGCTTTGTGCAGAACTTGGTGGGGATGTCATCCAGCTACTCAACTTCTTCTGTACAGGTCCACGGTTCGCCCCTTTTTGGATTATGGCAGTTTATTTTATGGGAGATGCCGTAAAGCCCTACTAGAAAAGTTGGATCGAACTCAATATGCTGCTCTACGAATTGCATTAGGTTATATGAAATCCACCCCAATTTCGATCATTCTTATGGAGAGCAATGAGTTACCCCTTAGATATCGTAGATTGTACTCGGCAATTAAGTTTGTTTCTAAGCTGCACAGAGTCCATAATGATCCAGTTCTTCTCAAAATAAACTCTCTTAAGCACTGGACATCTCTTGGCAATCCTCCGGCCATAATAGAGGCTTTGAGGTATTTGACCTGCTCGGATAATTTTTACGCCTCATCCCAGCTCCCTTGTTTTGATCGTGAATTGGATGTTCATACTACTTTTATTGGGTACTCCTCACTGGGTCTTTCTCGGTCCTCCCTTGATAATTCATCGGACTTCAGCTCTGCTTGCTTGGATAAGTTCCCAGATTATACAATGGTCTTCACGGATGCTTCTAAGACAGCTTCCCAAACAGGTATAGGCATTTTCAGTCCCATAGGTGTTTCCATCTCTCAACATCTTCCAAATCATTTTTCTATATGTTCGGCGGAGTTGATTGCAATTCTGGAGGCAACGTGGCAGATTAAACATAAGGAGCTGAAAAAATGTTTGATTATCTCGGATTCAAAAAGCGCCCTCGATAAGATATCCAATTGGAGGATTTCTTCCAAAAACGACCATATCACCCTTGCTATTAGAGCCAACTTAATTTACCTTTGTGAGCAGTCCTACTCAGTCCGACTTGTGTGGGTACCGGGTCACACTAACATTCAAGGAAATGATCGTGCTGATCATCTTGCAAAACAAGGTATTGATAGATCTGCGATCAATAGAGCTGATATCACTGACTTTTGGCCTGGTTTCAAACGTACCATATGGGAAAAATGGAAACTTGAATGGAGAGCTCAGATGGGGAATCGTACTTTTTCTCGGTATGTCCTTCCTGGGACCCTGGGTGTCAAGCCTTGGTTTCTTGGGGTGGATCTTCCGAGAGGCAATGTAGTCACGATTAATCGATTGAGATCAAACCACTGCTGCTCCCCTGCACACTTGAATCGGATACATGTGACCGATACAGACCAGTGTAGTTGTGGAGACAAAGGCGACATTATGCATATATTTTTTGCTTGTTCGCAAAATATTCACAATTGTTCCAAGTTATATGATGATCTTACTAGAGTTAAATCTGTTAAATATTTTCCTATAAATATATATGATTTAATTTTTTCAAACGATATCATAATATACAAGTTATTGTACCACTTTTTATTGGCTTCAGAGATCAAATTGTAGGTTGGGAGTGGTGTTGAGTGATATTTCATTTTTCTCTTTCCCTTTTGTATTTTTTGTTTCCTTTCAACCTTAAATCCTGGTTGCTCCTGTTTCAGGGTTTGTTGTGTGTGATGGGGTACTCCTTGTGTTTCCTTTGTGGGTGAAGCCTCCGAAAAAATTAAAAAAAAAAAAAAAAAAAAAAAAAAATCTTGTGTTCATATGGAAGAGATGCAGAGACCTGACGGATTTTGAATAAGAGAGAAGAGACTAGATGCTGAATGGAATTGGACTGCTGTCAGTTCAATATCTTCCCGTTTGTTTCATGTGTAGATGGCATAAAGCCAAGCACATCGTAAAGGATAGAAGAAGAAGAAGATGTCTAAACATATTTCTATGGATATTACAGCATCTTGCGAAATAGCCATGTATGGAAAAGAGAAAACCCCCATGCGACTATTGTTTTGTCACAGGTTTCGTTTCTCATTTCCAACATGAGTGAACAGTAGGTTCGTGTGGTTGGGAGTCGAACTTTTCGGACCAGTAATACTTACTGATCGCCTCAATGATGAATTACATTAATCTGAAGCAGCTTACTAGACATATTGGATGAAATGCCCCTGCCAATCAGGCAAAATATCTATTCCCAAATAGATGGCTACCCAGTTCATAATAGCCGGAATATATGGGTACGGGACTTCATGAACGGATATTTATTTGGGTGCAATGGATTTGGAAGGTACGGTCTGGTAAGATGGCCATGCGTAGCCTACGTTATTTATCACTTGACATCGGATTATATGCATTTGCATATGCAAATGCATATAACGCGAAATTCTAGGCATTATTGCATATTTTGGTACTTTTTCGTCGAAAGTGCATATTTCAATAGTGGGACGTAATCCAGGTGCATAGATCAACCGGAAAACGTTGTACGGGTGCGGAGCTATAGAAAGATTGGATAACAGAAATCTTCTTCTGTTCAAATCCACGGAAATTTTAGAAAGAATAATCGAACAGAAATATGTCCTTACTAATTTACTATCAGAAATGATCCATGACAAATTTAAAAACACGAAGCTCACAGCAATTAACCCTGCGTTACCCGCGGGTCCAAAAATAGCACCGTAACCCGCAGGTGAGCATTCTGCTCACTCGTACTTTTTTGCCATATTAGCGTGAAAAAATTATTATAGGGACAATAAAATTGAATTCAGTAACCAACAGAATATTTTACTATCGAAATTGAAAGAATATTGGTAAATAATTAAATGAAATCCTAGAAAAGCTCTGCCGTGAAGGTAGCTGCTTTTGCGCGCATGTTCAATGGAGATGACAGCTTTGAAAACAAATTTGAACATGCGCCCAAAAGCTGCTGCCTTGACGGCAAGACTTTTCTAGGTTTTTTTCGATAAACTACTGGGTTTCAATTCGATCTGAACTGTATTTTTGGAAATATTGGAAAAATAAAATTTTCATTGGGTATATCTGGAGAATCATCCAGCGGATTTTACCAATTCACGAATTCGACCTACTCTACAAAGACCGAGTTTTTAAGTTTTTCCTTCAGAAGTAGTTGTGTTTACGGTTGGCCGTTAGCACGACCGTAAGTAGCTCTTCCTGCTACAGCACTTCAAATATTTCCGAAAGTCTTGCTTCTTCTTTAGTATCCATTTTTTACTCGCCCACCTGAACAACGACATAAAACACAAGATTACTACGCGAAAACACAAAATAATCTTGTTCATACTCGCCGAACTTTATGACTTACACCTTTGAATAAAGAACAATGTTCTTTATTCAGATACTTACACCAATACCCGCAGGTTAGCAAGTCGCTCACTTTTCAACATGCACGGACTAAGAACGCGCTATAGCAGAGCTGAACGTGTTGCAGCAGCAAAACCACTTACATACAATTGAACCTAATACTACGGAAGGGGATTAGCTGGAAGGGCGTGTAGATTAGGGCAAGACACTTATTGCAGTGCCAACAACAACATAAAGGTGAGCGCCGCGCTCACCCTGCGGGTAACGCAGGGTTAAGAAGATAGGAGTGTACTTCTACGCTCTTGTTCACATTGCGAAATGGCGACTTGGAAATTTCAGTGAAAATTAAATGAAATATGAAAATTTAAAGAGAAAAATTAATTCAAAATTTTTCAAGGATAATTCTTCTCATTGGCACTATTAATGTTCCAAGTTTCATTTCAACCAGATGAATATTTTTCGAGTTATTGAAAATCAAAAGGCTTTAACACAAAAATATTTGGCAGATTTGGCCCATTAACGAACTGAACCGAGATATTTAGGATCAAAACATAACCCGACAGAATTCAATTCGACCACGGATTATTCATATGTGTCCAACCTAGTCGTTTGAGACTGATTTCAGCTCAGAACTCGAAAATTACAGACATTGTGACGTAACTATAACGCGCTGTGCCCTAGAAAAAGCGCGTCAAAAATGTCTTATTTTGTATAGTCACAAAATTATAATTGATTGATGACTGAAAATTAATCGGACACACAATGGAAATTGATATTTTTTTAGTGCATATTTTGCCAGTTTGTTAAGGCATATATAATCCGATGTCTATTTATCACGTAGGCCTTGTGCCAGGATTTTTATGTCTGAAACATCTTAAATAGAAAAGAATACCAAATTCTTCTTTGAAAGGATCTGATTGAAATAATAATATATGCGTCAGAAACATTGTGGGAACTTTGCAGGGTTGCAGGCTCAGTGCAAAAACGATATGCTTATGTATCGAACAAGGCGAACTTTCTGAAAGTTGCTCATATACAACATTTCTGGAATGATTGATTTTTGGTTCCTGGTGAAACAGCTTAAGGTATAGGCAAAGAACAAACAACTAAGTGATTCATTATTTATTTTTGATCATTTGTTGAGTTTTTCGTTTTAAATTTTTTACTAACACGCCTAATTCTGAATTCTTTTTCGTATCAATCCTCAATTTGCTTTTTTTACTTACAATTTGCTGATCATCTTCAGCACTTCTTTTTAATTTCTCTTTGATCAATGTTTCCATTCCTTCTGTTTTTTTATAGTTTGGGTCTGAAGGATCGATACTATACAAATGACTGGAAAAGACTGCAGAAAATCTAGGGTCATTAACATCGACTTTGAATCCATCAGTATGTGTCATTTGCAACTCCTGTTTTTTCTTCCTTTTTTTGTTTTTTTTAGATTTTTTGCTTTTATCCTCCTGCTCTTGTATTTTTTTCAAACTGAAATGCTTTTGGACATCTTCATTATCTGATAAAAGTAATTGAAGTTCAGCTCCATTTTGTTGATAATCTATTTCCTCCAAACTTTTATTTTCTTTTATTTTATGTTTTCCTTTATTTTTGTTCCGGAATTCAGGTTTATCAAATTCTTCTGCAAAATAAGGATCATTCATATCAATATCAGAAGGTATATCTGAGTCCAGATCGTTTTCTTGTTTTTTCAACTTCTTTCTCTCTTTTCTTTGCTCCTTTCTTTTATCCAAGTACTGTTCGAATGGTGTTTTTTTTTCTTTTTCTGCCAATTTTTTGTCAACTAATTGTTTAGACTTTTGCTCAAGACCAATATCCCAAGTAGCTTCTAATTCAACATCTTCATCCTCTTTTAGTTCTTCATTTTTATTTATCTCTTCCAAAAGTGCGCTATATTTTGCTACAGCATCCTCACCACTAAACTGGGAGTTCTCTTCTTCACTTTCATCATCACTAACAGCAATATAATTTTTAAGTTCATCTTGATCCAAATCATCAAGCTTACCACTATTAATTTTTTCAGATAGATCAATTCTATCAGGGTTTGTTTCATCCCAAGTCAAATTTACTTTGGCCTGTTGAAGTGCTGTTGTTGTGAAATATCTGGGTTGATATTTTGAAGGTATCTGCTTACAAGTATCGTATGGTTCGTCATCAAATTCCATATTAGTAGGAATAATTCTTAAATCTAGTTTGACAGCACTGGATTCATACTCCATACCGTCACATTCTGTGTAAACTTTATTAGCTACATTGTCATTATTGAAAGTGACAACACCATAATAATATTTCAATCTGTTGAGTTGGTATTGACGAAGTTTCTCCATATGATACTTTGATCCTTCCTCTGTATCATCCTGCCTATCATCTAATTTGGTTTCGGTCAGTTCAGGAGGGCCAGATATGTCTTCTTCAGCTAATCTTTGCTTTCCAAATTCAGAAACATAGATATTAACACTTTCAATGACACCCCCAGGTGGTAGAAATGAACTCAACAACACCATTATATCTACTGCTCTTATTCTATCCCAATCCATATTGCAAACTGCCAAACGGTTAGTCATATTTTCAGTAGTTTCAGCATCAGCATCCAATTCTCCCCATTTATGTTCTATTGTATCTTCCTCCTCTGGCTCTTCTTCAGATTCTTCATCATCTGAAGAACTTTCAGATAATAGAGTCTGCTCCCCTCTTGCATAATCCACCTTCAAGTTTTTCAGCTTTTTTTTCACATCATTAGATATTTTATTATCTGTTGTATTGGTTTTCTCCGAATCTTCTTGATCTCCAATATGATTTTCGTCATCCTCAGTAGAACTGTCTTCATCTGATGAGCTCAAATGATAATATCGCTTTAAATCTTTAGTACTGCTGTGTTCGATAGGCCTTCCTCTCTCATCAACTGAATAACTTTCTTTGAATTTTTCATCTTCGAACATAGATTGAAACCGCTTGTCTATTTTTACCTTTTGGGATTTTTTAGGAATCCGGCGAAATTTGGCATCGCACTTAATACGGTTGAATCTTTCATCTTCCATTCTAGCTACTCACTACTGTTCTCGAAACAAGATTTCAAACTTTTGGTTATAATAACATAACCATGAAATCGTACGTCATAAACATGTGTATGAACACAGAGATTAGTAACATAGAATAATAATAACAAAGATTTTTTTGGTACGGCAGAAAGATATTGTTGTTCTATGGAAGAAATGGGGGCCACCCAGAACAATGCTGCTCTTATTTTCAAATCTTTAGACCAAACTGGGGAAACCGTATGTATTTCATACTCTCGCCAGCGACACAAACGCTACCAATCGACCAATCAGAGCGCATGACACTATTAATGGGAATTCATTTTGAATTTATTTGTTTTCCCAGATTGTTATTTAGTTATTGATAAGTGCGTGAAATCTTTTTGTGTTATCTGTGATACTTTTAAATGGGTCCCTTCTGTATTTTGTTTGGACAGTTCAGATGTCAATGGAAATAAGTGTTCGAATGAGAGAGAATCATAAAGTCTGTTCCTACACACTCTGGGACTAGTTCTGAATCGGGCGGAGTTTGCGCATATCGATATTAGCGTTCCAACAAATTTCGAACTGGTTAGGAATTGCAAACCAAGTGTTCCAACGTGAAAAGAATTTGTGTCAGACCAGTTCTAGAACGGTTAATTCAGTTCTTGGGTTTAGGCAAGAACTGAGAAGGAGGAATCGAATCGGTCCTCTGTTTCGTGCCATTCGAATGCAGCAAGGGGCAATAAAACCACATCTGGCAGAGACGGGCTGCATTTTTCGGGTGACAAACAGCCCTTAGGCTATGACAAGGGAATTTCTAAGAATGATGCGTTTCCAACACTTTCGAACTATCTATTCAGAATTAGTCCCGAACTAGAATGAGCGAAGACGTGTGAATTGATTCAGTTCTGAACGAGTTCAAGACAGTAACAGAACTGGGTGTTGGAACAAACCTATATTTATAGAAGGTATAAACTTCATGAAACTCAGCCTCATATCATTCTTTTCACAATTTTTTTCAATCATTTTCACTAATCGAGGATCAGTAATCAATCCCCAATTAAACATACTATTTTCACAAAATGTTGTATTTTTCTTGGTTCTTTATTAAACATACATGGATTGTTTAACAATTTTCATTTACTTAAAACTGAAATTTATGATATATGTTACTATCAAGTGCTACGTAGTAGAAAACCTCAATTTTCAAATCTTTTCAAATAAAATTAACCATTGAAAAAAACAACTGTTTTTTAATTGGAAACTTTTTGAATTTAAATGGTAAAGAACTCAAAATGGTTTAATAATATGGCCTATTCAATGAGTTTTCATTCTCTCTGAAACTTCAACTCTTGATTGGTCTCAGTCTGATCTAAAGTAAAGATGATTCCCGCCGCTTTACCAGATTCTTTTGTATATGTGCACAATCTGGAAAATATTAATATATTTGAACAAGCTATCAAATGATATAGATGTATCAGTATAGATTCTGTAGAATAATTTCACATTGCTTACCTAAACCCTCTGCGGTTTTATCCAAGGAAAGTTGACCTGACGATCAGTAACAACTGTAAAGCAGCTGTAGTCATTCTCCTTGGATTCGCTTCTTCGGTGTAGATATTTTGGTTGATTAGATGATTAGCTCTGATCAGGGGGGAATATTTGTTGATTTATCGACAGATATTCGTGATTATGTTAATTTATTATTACTGGAGCTCTTTCTTCTCCGTTAGACCAATTCCTATTCCATGAATTCCTCGGAGGACCGTAGCGAAATCTGCAATCGTCACTATTTCTACAGTAGCCCTTCTGATGGAAGTAACAGTCTACGGTTTTGCTAGGCTTTGGGTTGAAATTGCATACCAAGATCTGTAGACTTGGCTCCTGAAAGTGTAACACTTCAAGTATGCTTCGCACAACCCACCAATTCAGTTGATATAGTCGACAACGAGCTTGGGGACAGCAAATTTCCTAACCCGAAAGCTTTAAATGTCTTCTTTCAAGCCATGCAGCGCTGTTCATAAATTCTGGTGGGTAGGCTTCATATAGGAGTACTACTTGGTAACCGACCCTCTGACTTCAATCTCAGACATTTTCCTGCTGTCTCATCAATTCCTCTTGACGTCCGAATTTATTCCTGAATACTCTTGCTATTTCTTTACTCATATTTATACTGCTACACAATTAATGAAGAGTATACCTTGGGAACTGTAAACAGACGAACTTCTTGTGTGACTCCAAACCCTGCAACGCGTGTTCCCTCATAGCTATTCATTAATTCCTGGAAATCGTAGTTTTCCTTTGCTGGATCCTCCGTTCTTCGTCACCCTGCGATGACGCGTATGGGGATAATCGGTTGAAATCTACCACCTTCGGTTTTCCTCTGTGGAGCTTCCGTATACGGTAAACTACATCATAAATACTTTTTATAACTTCATAGAGCCCTTCCCACTGTCTCTGCAGCTTCGATGAAAAACCTCTTCTCCGTTGTGGCTAATACAACTACATCAGATCTCCTGCGGTGAACCTTCCTTCAATAGCCTTGATGTATTAGCGCATTTCCATCCGATCATTTGCTTTCTGCATTTGATTGCGCACATTGTCATGAATGTTATCTAGCCTGCTTCTTAATTTGCTAACGTAGTCCTCCCCGGCTACATCTTCAGAAGACTTACACCCAAACTCAAAGTCACAAGGTAGTTTGATATCTCGGCCGAACATTATACTAGATGGAGTTTCTGTGGTAGATTCTCAAACCGAAGATTTATATGTCATCGTGAATAGATGTAAATATTCATCCCAGTCCCGCTAGTGATCAGAGACTACTTTGGCTGGATGTTTTCCCATTACCCTATATTGATTCGTTTGACCATGCCATCTGATTGGAGATGCAGAGGTTTAGTTCTTGTTCTGTGGATCCCCAATTTTCTACGAACTTCTAGAAACAATGTCAACTCGACATTTCGGCCTTGATCACAATGCAGTTCGGAAGGTTTTCCAAATCTGCAGAAGCTCTTCAAGTTCTACAACAGTCTGTAAAGTTCTTGGTCTCCAAAAATGTCCACCCGAAGTTCCATTATGTAGTGTGGTCAAAACTTCTTTCGATTGACTCTTCGACACAATCATGTGAAGCCTCAGCTCAATCTTCATATTCAATTTCTTGGGGTAGCCAGTCATCTTCAATCACAGTGGTCCGTCTTAAATCAGCCTTGTCTTCCACACGTGAGCAATTAATGTCTTCAATTCTCGGGGCAAGGGCTTCTTCATATCTGCATTTAGATGGGTAGCCCAAGTTCTATAATTAGAATAGAAGTCATATTCTTGCAATCTCTCGATCCATCAGGTTACTCGTCCTGCTCATCCTCTGTTAATTTCGTCAGAGGCTTAGCAACGTTGGCAAATCCAGATAAGAATCTTCTATAATAGGTGCATAAAGGTTAATTCATGCTCGATCGTGTCGTTACCGGTCTGGGGTCGTGGCGGGGATTGGCCGGGCCCCGACCAGGTCTACCTCCGGGCTGTTGCTACCGTGTCGTGGCCGAGTCTCCATGCATGATATATCGTCGGTTCTGGCCTGGTCGTGGCCAGGTGTGTGGGTGTGTCTCGCACTTGTGTTTTAAGAATGAATTTTTTCGAACAAGATTTAGCCGCAATTGCATTAGGAAAACTTCTCGAGATTATTAAAAAGTATCGATAATTTCTCTTTCTTTGTATCCCTTATAGCTCCACCATTGTACAAAGATAAAGTTGTCTTTATACCATGGCTCCACGGTTGCCTTTTCCAAGTAAAATATACGAGGTTCTCCCAAAAAGAGAAATAATAAAATGTTTTCAGTTGGCAAGCACTATATTCGAATTGAAAAATCCCAAGGATCACGTTTTTCCACTTCTATCTACTATAACAAGATATTTATGGTAAAATATACAGGATGCCTCGAAAAATATCCTCATAGCTGTCTTATTTATGAATTTCTTTCAAAATTATTCACTTCACTGAGCATGCTACTCAATATTGTGAAATAAAACGTTTCAAAAAAAAAGACAACCGATCATTGAACTGAAAATTTTTTTTCTATAAGAGTTCGATACCTTTCCGTAGTGCCCTCCAATCCGTTCAAAAATTCATTGTTTGATTTTTGAACTCTATTACTTATTCCATATAAATTATAATCAATGCCAAGAAAACTATAACAAAATACATACATTGCTACTGTTAGTCCACGACTTCACTTGGCACCGACTTCAAATTTATATGGAATAAATAATAAAGACAAAAAAACGAACGATGATTTCTTGAACAATTGGACGGAGCAACAGAATGATATGAAATACTAGTAAAAAAAATATTTTCTGCTTTTCAGTTCAATGATTCGATGGCGGTTCTCTTTTTTTAGAAGTTTCATTTCACAATTTTTAGTGTCATGCTCAGTGAAGTGAAGAAAATGTCTGAAAGAGGTTAATTAATAATAAAGCTTTGTGCAGAAGAAATCGTTGAAATAGACAATTATGAGAGTACATTTATTTTACCATAGCCATCATGCCGAAGTGAAAGAATGTGATCCAATTTTCATATACAGAGACTGTATAGTTGCCATCGAATTTTATCAAATTTTTTTGGCACACTGTATATTTTATACTTGAATAAGACCACCGTGAAGATATACGGAATACAGGGAATGAGGAATTGTCCAATAGTAGATAGAATAATGTTTATTGATTTTTCGAGACACCCTGTATATTTCCTCGTAACTATCGTTCCAGACACAAAGGAATGTTGTCTTTTCAAAAATTGGTATATGCCATTTGGAAACCATCGCTTTATTATATTAGCTTTGGAACATCCTGTATATTTCGCCATGAATATCTTGCTATATGTAGAAGAAAGTGATCTCTCTGAATTTTCGATTCGAAAATGGCGGTTGCAGATTGAAAACATGTATTTCTTATCTTTCTTTTTTAGCACAGCCTGTATATTTCATTCTTGAAAACGCCACTGTGAAATTATACGGGATACAGTGAAGAAAACATCGCTATTTGTTAAAAATCGAGATAATTCTGCCTATAAGTAATTTGAGAGCCTGTATACTCTAATATAACATTCTCGCTATACGTAGGGAGAATGTGTTATTTCCAATTTTCCTATGAAAACTTGTACGTTGTCTATAAAAAACATCGATCTCATTGTACCAATTTTTTGGGCCATCCTGTATATTTTATTCTGGAATGGGACCACTTCAAGAGCATTCTGAATCGGACACAGGAAAAATCGTCAAAATCGGTCAATGAGCAACGAAATTGTGGCTAAACAAATAAAAAAATATAGTTTTTTTTGAGAACCTCCTTTAATTGTTGAAAAAATTCAATTTGTTTTCCATCGACGTGAAGCTGCTCTCGGTTGTGTCAAGTCAGACCCGGGCGACCGGGCCGGGGTAAAATGTCTAGTTTCATTATTCACCGGGAACCGACAGTGGCACGCTGAAACCATACGCACAGCAAGTGTCTCACCCGGTGCAGCGTGAATGGGTCTATCAAAATTGCTCATATGATTTTTTTTTCATGGATGGCTGTTCAAGGAAGCTGTCTGGAGCAGATAGGGTAAGCCAGCCTGACTAATCTAAGCACATTGGCTTCGAACTCCTGGTGATTTTCTACTGTTTTCTGCACCCGGTTCTTTATTTGGGCATGATAAACTTGTAGATGAGTATCGCCATATCTCATCTAAAGTTTCGATCTATGAACTTCGTAACAGACTTGTTGACTTCTCCAGAATCGTTTGCAGAATGTTGAGTGCCTCTCCTCGTAGAGCTATTATCAATGCTGTGGCTTTTTCGTTATCGCTCCAACTGTTTGCCATCGCAGCAGCTTCGAATTGTTTTTGATATGTCGACCATGGGACTTTTCCATCAAATGTTGGAATCTTGATCATCATTGTACCACTATCGCTGTTATTTTCCGCTTTCTCGAAGCTATAGGATTATGAAGCCTGATAATCTTTTCCAATTGACATTCTTTCCAGGGACTCTATTAACTTAGAATGCTGTTCAACTAGTGCTGTTATTCCTTCAAATTTTCCGTTAAATTCATCAAGTTTTTCGTCCATTCCAAATTGACTGACCAATTTATTGCTATTTCGAGAATTTTCTTCCGCAATATGTTCCATCTTCTCATTGAGTTTCCGAGAATTTTACTAAAAAATTCCATTATCGCCTGCGTCTCAGTTGTGTTCTGTAGTCTTGCAGTCACTGGAATAAATTTTGACTAACAGAACTCATTTATTCAATTCAAGCGGTGTCGAATTCCACACCTGAAACCAATGTGACGTTTCTTGATTTACTAAAACTTTCAGAATAATCAAGCTATTTATTAAGTCCTTTCGTTTGCATTGGAAGTGTAGCACTTTCTATGCAAACGAAAGGACCTATTCACACTTATTTACACACTATGATTCTGATAACTAAACAACAAATTTTATCAAAATCTGTGCACAATTATTTCCACACTCTTTATTTTCACTGGTAACTTTCCTCTTAATAATTACATACTAAGAATATTTACGCTGAATATTAATGTCCTGCCCTGCGCCCGTCAATATACAGGGTGGTCCAAGTAGTGTCGTCAATAAATTTTTTTTGGATTCCTCACACCTGGGGGTATCCAAAAAAAATTGTTTGTAATTTATATCTACTCGATGAAGAAGTACATTTCGCTTTTTCATTTTCTCTGCAAAATATTTTTAAATGCCACTGACTTAAAGAAAGAATGTACACAAAAGAAAATAATTCAATTAGAAAATAAGTTGTTGTAATTAGCTGAAGACATTTTCCTGACCATGCGGTAATATCGATACAATCTTCATCAAATTATAATTTATAATTATGATAAAAGAGTTATAATCTTATATGGGGTTCCGACTAGTTAAAAAGTGTTGATAATAACTTCTAGTATAATCAACCATCACATCAGGTTGAACTTCTGGTAAAGTACCAACTTGAACACCAGGGGATCCCCCATACCTAGTAAAGGGTGGTACTACTGTTTCTGGTGCTAATATTGTATTGTCTTCAATGACACAGCCATCTTTCAGTTCACATCTTCTTCCCTTCAAAAATATGGTATATTATTACATAAGCTATTATCAGTTAATATTAAACTTACAATGACACAATTTTTGCCTATGTATACAAAATTTCCAATAACTGCAGCACTAACCACAGATTCTTCCCCAATGAAAACATGATCACCCATAGTCAATGGAAAGAATGCTACACTGGAAAAGATTTTTTTTTGATAATAATAATCTTTATTGCTGACCCTTAAACAGTAATAACTGGCACCAGGGCCTACTAATTCATTTTATAATTTGAAACTAGAAAAACAAAAGAAATTCTCTACCCAACCACAATAACAAAAAAAAATCTATTCTAGTCTCAAGAAATGTTTTGAGCTATGGCATAATTTCTTTAAATTTTTTGTGTTAACATCTGGAGGGATGGAGTTAAATACATTAATACTTCTATAAATGGGGGAATTCTGAGTTTTATTTGTTCTTCCAAATTCATTTCTAAGTGTCTCTCTTTGTCTAGTCAAATGGTCATGACATTGCATTGTCTGCTTTAATTTTATTTGTGTTTTGATTTCATAATTTTATATTTAATGTATTAATTTTATCTGTTCTAATTTTTTTAACATCATTATATCAAAAATGTTTGTTTTTTGCGCACATGTTCTAGGGAAATAGCGTGCTATCGTTTTGTCCAAATATCTGTAATTTTCGATGATTGAGCCGAAAATGGTCTCAATCGACTAGGTTGGACTCACTGATGACGAATCCGGTGTCAAAATCGATTCTATCCGGCCGGCCAAGGACACGATAACTGTCGAACGAAGTGAGCTGGCAACTTGAAACTTTCAGGGTAGCTCGCGCATTGGAATGCCGCGGTTAAGTTCGTTAATGGGCCAAATCGGTCGAAAAGTTTCGGATTTATAGCCACTTGAAATTTTGAGGTTATTTATTTTTTATTTCAGAAACTTCTAGAGCGATTGGATTCAAACTTGGCAATTAGGTGGAGTATGAGCCAACTTTTGTCAGGATCATATTGTCAGTAAATTAAAAAAAAAAAATTTCACTAGCACTTTGAGCTTCATATTTCACAGCAGTGTACCAAATTTCAGTTTGATACGATTATAAGTTTCGGAGATATCGGAAAAAAATATGTCAAATTTCGAGGTTTTCTTCTCGATATCGTTGATGAACCTTTGCATCATAGTCATAATCCTAGTACATTGATTGCCACAGCAATTTCCAGTGAATAAAAGCATTCATTATATGCTTGTTGAATAATATACTTTTGTCATTGAAGACGTATAAGATGATAAAAGTATATCATAAGACATAACAAAAAAATCTGTATTTTTGATAATTATTGGTGCATAAGCAAGTTACACCATAAGTAAATACACACCAATATATTATAAGGCTACTTTGTGAATGAGTTTAGATTTAGATGAAATAAATTGTCAATGAACCATCTTGCTGCTAATAATCATAGAAAAGTCTGAAGCATAAGACGACATTGAACCTGTTAATTTCATTAGGAACATTAAGACATCATATGGGGTTTTCGGAAACTTACTCGATGACTAACAAGGGCTAGTTAAATTTGATAGATTGACAGATATAACTTTCAGAAACTGTCATTTGAGTTACCCACTCCTTTTCCGAAAACCCCTAAAGTCATACCAGTTTACTACATTATAACCAAGCTTATGTTGAAACAGATCCTAACCCATTAATCAAATAAGAACAAAAATATATCATTTCTGATGCCTACCCCTTACTGAATTTCTTATATGGGGGTCTTATGACAGCCCGTTTGCTAATAATACAATATCGTCCAGTTTTCACATTTGCTAGATCTCCTCTTATTATAGCTTCTGACTGAATGATAACTTTGCCTTGTAAGACAATATTCTGGGATCCACATAAAATAGTCCGTCGACATACTTTATTTCCTGAAGCCTTAAAGGATAGTTTTTGAATCATTTGTCTGCAGTAATAGCAAAAAAAAATTTACTAACAGTTTCAACATATTCACTCCTATCATAATATGTATCTTGAATTTCCATTGTATTTAATATGAATATCTGTATACTGGATAACTCACAGAACATCAAATATAACTTTCGTTCCTCGGTAAAAAGCACAGAATATGAATATTTTTTTTTTTTTTTTTTTTTTTTTTTTTTTTTTTTTTTTCTATCTTTTACTGTGCTTGGCCATTTCGAACCATCGACACATCGAACATATCATTTGGTTAAGATTCTTTCAAATCACCACCACCTAGACACTTTACAACATCCATGACCTCGCCGGGATTCGTACCCGGTACCTTCAGCATCCTAGAACATGTTTCCATCCTCTAGTCTACCGAGGTAGTCAGAATATGAATATGTATAAACTATAAACCACAGAATACAAATATATATATATATATATATATAAACATAAACAGTTTTATCCCATAGAGACTCTTTCTATAATTCTCTATGTTTTATAAAGTCACAGAATATCTATCCTTATCCACAGAATAGAAAAGTATGGATGCGTTTTTATTTTCATCGAAATGATTAACCTTTATCTTTCTCTTCTTTGTTGTTCTACTTCTCTATTCTGTGCCTTATCTATCCTTATGGGGCCTTTTGTGCGAGGGAGATTCGGGTATTTGGATAATCGGGGATTCATCCTATTGGTCGAGAGATTCACCCTATTGGCTGACGACGATCACGTGATCGTCGTCAGCCAAAAGGAAAGAATCTCCGATTACCCAAATACCCGAATCTCCCTAGCACAAGAGGTAGCTTAAAAGGGGCCTTTTGTGCGTGGGAGATTCGGGTATTTGGGTTATCGGAGATTCTTCCTTATTGGCCGACGACGATCACGTGACCGTCGTCGACCAATAGGGTGAATCTTTCGAACAATAAGGTGAATCTCCGATTCCCCAAATACCCTCCCTAGCACAAAATGCCCCTTAAGGGGCCTTTTGTCCGAAGGAGATTCGGGTGTTTGTGGAATCGGAGATTCTGCGAAGATGCCAGCGCCCTAACGAATAAATTTGGAACCTGTCCAAGCTAGTAGTTTTATATAAACAAACCTTAGAAATGTGGTGGAGAACGAATATTTATATTATTTATCAAGCAGAGCCTGAATATTTAAAGAAATTATTATAATTTTCTGTAAGATTTCTTCAGAAGGAACTTCTCGTTTGGATCACGATATAAAATCGTACTTCGAATCGTCCCTGGAGGATAATTTCGGTAATATTTTAGTGTATGTTGCTTGGTGGATCAAAATGAATCAATATCTAAGTTTACTTGAATTTCTGGAAAAATATGCACCTTAATAAGTAATTTAAGGACTTTTATTTATGCTGAATGCAGTCTATATTATGTGGTAAATCTAGAATCAGTCCAAATGATATGAATTGTTCTTTGTTTGCAAACGAGTGAATCAATAAAATGAAAACAGATTTTCTGCTTTAGTTCTTTTGCATCGTATTTCTAAAGAAAAGAAAACAGACATATGATTGATTTCATTTTCATATTACAGCAGCTCAAGATACACATACAAAATGACAAATGTCACAACTGGTTCAACCTACCTATATATAGAAATGAAAAGTGTTAATGTATTTATATGAATAACTTCAGCTTTTATCGACTCTAACAGTACCATATCTAGTTTTTTCAGGTTTTCAACCAGATCACTCTTTTTGAATATGATTTTGTGTTGTATGTAGCTGCAGAACTGCTTGGTATAGTTTCTCTGCAGCATTTTTCATCAAAATTCTCTTATTTTCATTTACACCTAAAAGCATCATGACATGAAGTTGTTTCGAAATTAATACATTGTAATTTACCTTAATGAAAATAAACATCTTCAGAGATATTGCAGTGAACATACTTTCATGTTTTCCAATCATCAATTTCTAAATCTTTTCTTCTATCATTGAGTTCCCTGCCAAATGCTGTTTCCAAATTAACTTTACTTTCATTTGGCTTTGGAAAAAATGAAAACTTGAGGCAGTAGATGATCCTTTCTTCTTTGACCATGAATAACGTTGAGTTGAGGCACACAACAATAGTCATGCCATTTCGAATTAATAGAATCGGAAAGAAAGGAATCGATTGATGAATATTACAAATACTTTCGGTATACCAAAATTCAACTCGGAGAACAACACAAAAGCTCGAAAATGAATTCTCAAAGTAAGGAAAATACGTTAAAGTAACGGGCACGTCGAAAAACTACTAGCTTGAAAGTGTTCGAATTTCTATCGCCAGAGGGCGTATCGCTTAGCAGTAGTTGCGAATGTTATTATCTTTTTCCTGGCAATTTGTTCTGTGGTTTCGAAATGTCAATATAATAGGATAATTTTCTATGTCAGGTGGATTTGTTTAATGTCAATGTCGTTTTATCGAAAGATGGATGGTGTTAACGAGGAAATTTGGAAAAATTGGGAAAAAGGAGGCAAAAACGAATTGTAAGCACCATTTAATGAATGCTTTTTTTTATTTACATGATGTCTGAAGATATATATTGCAGCCTCAGCTTATGGAAGACTCAGTTCCGAAATTGTGAATTGATATAATTCGACAAAGCAAATATGTTTTATTCGAATTTCAGGATGATACATAAATATAAACTTGAAATTTATTGTTTTCAGTACCAAGCTATGTGTGCAATTAGTCAAAGATGATACAAGGAGTCCAATATTTGATAAAAATGGCAAACTTTCTGAAATTACTACTTACATAAATATTTTGATCGAGAAAGGACTCACAGGCATCATAAAAAAAGAGACTGTTGTTGCTGTTTTACAAGAACTAGTGGTGAATGTCAATTTTATCTTAATCATTGAAGGAATATACAATAACTTCACTAAAACAAGATGAAGTGATTTATCCGTAATTTTCAGGTCCTCCATAATGACATTCCATCAGTTATTTTAGATGTTTTGAACATTGCTGACGCATCATCAGCTCAGAGTGATAATGCATCTGAGGAATCTAAAGAGAGAAATATCTTCTGTTACTTTATTAAAGAATGTGAGAAGGTATGAAAAATTGCATGATGAATAAAATTGTTGAGTACTATAAATTTTTTGTGGAATTTACAAAGTTGCGGTAATTGTCTAGGAGATCGCATAACGCTCTAAATTTTATGAAAAAATCAGTACTCACTAATTTTGGTATAGAAATCACGAATCCGAAGTCAAAAAATGTCGCTCGCTTCTAGTTTTTCCAAAAAAAATTCACAAAATTCTTCGAGGTCACTGAACTGAATTTCGCTATTACACTCCATCTCGAACTATTCCCTTGATGGATATTGGTTATAAATGCATCAATATAAAGATTTAAAGCAATTTTCACTACAAAAATTGCCAGGAATTGTGAAATTACATTCATTTGTTCATTGTTTATTTTCGGCATATATTCGGCCATGATGGTTTTGAAGTTCGGAAGAACGACATCTGACAGCAACTTCAGTCTACTTCTTTACAGTGTTGCCGGATCGAAAACATTCCCGATTAGACTGAATAGGAAAAATTCCCTAGGCCCAACTTAGTGAACAGTGAACTTGTTCCAACACATTCCATCATGCAATTGTTTTATTATATTATGTACAATTTATGAGATGGTTAGAAAAGTTATTCAGCAAAGATAACGAGGAGGTGTGGACCAACTCTGCCAGGAAAGGAGAATGGAAAAGAGGAAAGTTTGGGTTATGGAGAGAAGTTGGGAAATTTGGAACACAAGATTCTAGCGGTCGCCCCGCCATGGGTGAAAGCACACAATGGAAAAATAAGGTTAATGTACTTGGTTAGGTTAGGTTAGTTTAGTTCAGAACAGTGCCAGTTCGAACCAGAGAAGAGTTAATTAATTTACTCTTCAGTTTCGAACTGACACTGTCCTAAACTAAACTAACCTAACCTAACCAAGTACTTAATATCTTCTGAACTAAACATTTTTATTAGTTATTAAACCCCCTGTGACTAACGCGAATGTGTTCACCCATGGCAGGGCGACCGCTAGAATTTAGTATTTCGAACCAAGCAAGAATAACCTGAACTCGGAAATGGAAATTTGGAATAAAATACTTAAAGAAAACTATACTTTAACAACTCATATTGACTAAAAACCAATTTTGAAAATGAATATCCTTCAAAATTTCCCCGGCATAATAGATTCAGGAAATTGATTGGCACTGGCAACCCTGCATGATATAGTGCCGTACGCGTACCCGCGTACGTCAAAAAGGGAAATTGTAAACAATGAGGATATCAATTTATTTTAACAATTCCTGGTAATTTTTGTAACGAAAATTGCTTGGAATCTTTATATTGATGCTTTTATAATCAATAGCTATCAAGGGAATGGTTCCTGATAGAGTGTAATAGCGAAATTCAGCGAGAAAAGTTCAGTGACCTCGAAGAAGTTTATAAATTTTTTTTTGGAAAAACTAGAAGCGAGCGACCTTTTTTGACTTCGGATTTGTGATTTTCATACTAAAATTAGTAAGTACTGATTTTTTCATGAAATTTAGAGCGTTATGCGATCTCCTAGACAATTACCAAAGTTGCTTTCTACAAGGATTTTATTTGTTAAATAATAAAGTTTTTGGTCCCTGCTGATATCAATCCGAAATTTGTTTTTACCTACTGAACATGAATCTGTAGTTGAGCCTTGGCGGTCTACCTTATCTTCAAAGATATGAGCCCCCAAATGTTCATTTCAGATCACTTTTTCCACTATTACGACAATCATAAACCACAAATCATGTGTCATGAATAAAGATTATTATTATTATTACTGTAATTCCATATATCATGTATGTACCTTCGCCTAACTATTCACTACGATTTTTTTTGAGAATATTCATTATTTATCAAATAGATACGAAATTAGCGAACTGCCATTTAACCTCAAATCCTACTTACTTTCGCTTATTGAATTAGAACCCTATGATACGAATGAATTCCATAACTTGTAGTTATTAATTTGTTTTTACACTATATCTTTTTGCTGTTCTAGTCCCTAGAAATAAAGATATATTCTATTCTATTCACAAACTGAAGTTTGGGAATTGCGCGAATATCAACCCTTGTTATGACGTATTCGAGTGTCGCCGTTACGAGACTCTGCTGAACTCATCCTTTTAGCCAGTCCTCCTTTACTGTCAATTAAAAACATTCTTTTTTTAAGGTTAAATGGCAGTTTGCTAATTTCGTTTTTATTCAATGAATAATGAATACTCTCGAAAAAAATCGTAGTGAATAGTTAGGCAAAGGTTAATAGAGAAAATATAGACTAACAAACAGTGGTTTGCCATGGTTTTTATAGTGGAAAAAGTGATCTGAAAATTGATATTTTTGGAATTTTGGAGACCTATATCTTCGTTTTGCGGACGATGTGGTTCTGATAAACGAAGACCCATTGGAACTGAAGACCATGATCAAACAATAGGACTCGAGATTAACATCACAAAAACAAAAATCCTCAGCAACATTAAACTCTTAATCCAAGGGAAAGAGATCGAGAATGTAGACGAATATATATATACCTAGGGCATGAACTCAAAATACCGCGAAGAATAGGTCAAAGTTGGACTGCATTAAAAAACTAGGATTTATACTCAAGAACAGGGATATCCCTACGAACCTAAAAAGGAAGTTTACGATAGCTGCATACTTCCAGTAAACACTTACAGGCTGGAAACAATGAGCCTCACAAAGGACAGCCCACGTCCCCTGCAATGCACACAGCGAGCTATGCAGAGACAAATGTTGGGGGTCAGTTTGAGAGATCATGTAAGAAATGAAGAGATTAGAAGAAGAAGCAGAGTAACGGATATAACGGAGAGAATAGCCAGACTGAAGTGGCAATGGACAGGGCAGTTGGCTAGGATGGATAGCAACAGGTGAACATCTAGAGTATTGAAATGGCGCCCCTGGGAAAAGAAACGAAAATTGGGTAGTCCAATGAAGAGATGAGCCAGTGATATTAAAACTGCAGCGGGAGGAAACTGGACACAAAAAGCTCAGGATAAAGATATTTGGAAAAAACTTCGAAGAGACCTATATCCAGCAGTGGAGAAAATACGGTTTATGGAGAAGAAGAAGAAGAATATCTTCGAAAATAAGGTAGACCAACAAAGTTTGATGTTCAGGGGACTAAATTTAGTTAGTAAAAACAAATTTTGAATCAATATCAGTGGGGAACCAAAACTTTAATATTTATATTTTGTTCCTGCTCTGATGTTTGACTATTATTTATACCCTTACTTCAGGTTTTAACTTATGTAGGACCCCACTTGTATTGATCAAGTTTTTTGTTTCAGTTTATATCAGACAAATTACTGAAAGAAAGACTGGAAATTGATACTCTGCAAGAAGTGGGTATTTTGAAAAATAGGGCATTCTATTCGAAATTCATTAAAGTGAAAACCAAACTATAGTGAGTATACTTTGGTTAGTATATCATTTTTTTGGTTTCAAATTTGTTATTTGAATGAATAAATATTTGAAAAAAGCTGAAATAAGACATTAGTTGAGTAACTTTTAGGGAAATTGCATTCTTGTGAAGTTTTGTTTAGGTTGCAATGGTATTTATATGTACCATAAAAGGATGAATTTTTAAAAAAATACCGGAATATTTAAGTTTTGAAAAGAAAACAGTATTAGCGGGCAGCTCTTCCTCTAAAATGGGTTTGTATTAAGAATAATCTATTTCTTGAAAATATCTACAGACTACAGGCTGTAACCCTGAGAATTACCAGGCGTCAAATCCATTTAACTTGATGGGAATTCTACTTTAGTTGAAAATTGCAAAATCAGTCTGGATTTGTTAAAGGATCAACCAATTGGAAATCATTTGATTTTTGCATATTTTTCTCATATAGGTACAGTCCTTCAGCACAACAGTCATGTTTTGGTATTGCAATCTTGCCTATCGAATAAGATCCTCAGAGTCATCCTGATGATCAGATCTGAATTTTTTTAAGTAGTCTCAGTTTTAAATGCATGTTCCAAGGAATATTGTGCTATTATTCAGTTCCAGTTTTGCTTGTCCTTGACATAATATCTTTCAAGTTGAATGATCTGGAGACCTAAATATTTTCAGGGTAGGTTTGGCATCTAAAAGTGCTTTTACCCCCTGCTAGAATTTCTTCTTTATAGTAATGGAAATATCTATTCACATCAGTGCTTCTCTTGAATTTTTCACCTGAAGTCGATATTAATAAAGTAATATATCTATCTACTACTAGAGCTCTTTTTGATTATCTGTTTGAGTAAAAAGATAAGTTATAGGCAGAATGTATATGATTTATATTTATTTCTGAAATGGTTGATTTTAGTGAGTTTGTTGAAATTAACTTTTCAGCTTCATTTCACAGGCACATTATGATAGTATATAATAAGTGCTGTTAGTTTGAAGCTAAGAATAAAAATTTTAGAGACTACTTTCATCATTATTGTTTTATGAAAGTTTTGACTGAAACTGACATCTATTTTTCAGTTAGATATTTATTTTATATCATTGAATAATCCTTATATATAATTTATTCAACTTTATGTATTTTGCCAATAAATTCAGTTTTGTTGGTTTTTTAGTTATAAGCAAAAAAAGTTCAATCTGTTTCGGGAAGAATGTGAGGGATTTTCGAAGCTTATCACAGAATTGAATCAAGAGTTTGGGGAAAATACAAATAATGAAAGAATTTTGGGAATAGTTCAATCTCTTATTGGTAAGATTTTTTGAAGAAAAACAGAGTTGGAGATTATTTTGTCATTGAAATTTTTTATCATAGGTTGTTTCAATTTGGATCCAAACAGGGTTTTAGATATTATATTGGAGAGCTTTGAAAATAAACCAAATGATGCACATTTATTCATTCCACTTATCAAGTCTTACATGAATGATCCTAAAATCATAAGTGAAGTTCTTGGATCCAAGTATAGCTTTCTTAGAAATAGTGAGAATGGTGTTCCAAAGGGGCTACATATGCTTACAGCCCAATTACTACAAAATTCAATTATTTCCTTGGATGACATATACCCCTGGGTAAGTGGATATATTTTTTCAATATTTTGCTTTGAGAAAAGGCTCAAAGAAGTGCTAGAGTATATTGTAAGATAGTTGAATTTTTAATTGGCATGAAACATATAAACCATCTGTCCAGTATCCATCCTTATGTATAACAAATATAGTGACCAGCTCAAAGTCTATCTATCTAGAACTTAGCTCTGTGTGTGGTTTCGAACAAGCTCGCAAAAGTTCACAACAAAGATTTTCTCGAATTATTATATATACAATATTTATTGTATCTTTAAGTTGTCTCAAGTTGGTGATGAAATTTTTCATGACAGAAAACCAAGAAAAAATGAAAATTCGCTCATCAGGTTTTGAACGATTTCCAAATAGCTCTTGTAGGAGCTTCAGTTGCATAGCTTATGAAAAATGATCTATTACTTGCAAGAACAATTAGTGATAATGCATGAAATATAGTTTCAATTTCGCAAGTCCTATGTAGATAGGAACTCGTGTACTCACACTAAATTTGAACTTTTATTATCCTCAAAATCAAGACTGGTAAAGATTCAGTCCTAGATCCATATTCTCCTACTTCTATGTGAACACAATGCAGGACTTTGGCAGGATAAAAACCTACTATCTTGATTAATTTTATTACATTCCTCTGTTCTTCACAACTTTAATTCTATTTGGAAGGGATTAATCATCATCATCTTTTTCTGAATGATCTTCAGTAGTTCTGCTCTCAATAATAAATATCATTTCTACTGATAAGTGATACAAATTCCAACAGCATAGTATCATTGTCTTCGCTGGAAACCACGTCATTCCAGGAAATCCCATTTCTGCTGGGCTACGATTAAGTAGAAAAGATGTATATACCTTGACAACAAATTAAAAGAAGAAAACATAGGAAGATATGTAAACGAAAAAAACATCCGAATAGAAAATAATATGCAATATCCTCAAATTACCATTTTTCATATAATGGAATATACAACTACCAGTAAATTGTTATACAGATTTGAGAAGTATGTCGAAGCTGCAATACCCCAGAAGCTGCTGAAAACTACTGCTCTATCTTGAAGAGAGAGGTGTAATTCACCCAACCAACCAACTGAAGGGGCAACAAGCATACCATGTATTGTCAGAAAATCTCAATCACTCCTTCCCAACAGAAGATTATCTGCGGAATTAGGGGCCGTATTTATAGTTGTTCCTTGAGGCTTCCTTATACTGAAGGCCGCCTTGAATTTGCTTTTCTATGGAAACAAATAAAAGTTTGTTTGCATAGAAACATAGAAAAGCAAATTCAAGGTGACCTTCAGTATAAGGAAGCCTCAAGGAACAACTATAAATACGGCCCTAATTGAACTAGAAGAGAGTCTGTGTCAGTGTCAGTCAACTTGTCCTATATACTGAGATTTTCTAAGGGATTAAAAAAATTATTATCATAAACGTAGTCTGTTGTACCAAGTTTTCGATAATGTTCACAACCTCTGTAGTTTGCAGTATGATTTTTCCACCAGAAGACACTCCTGCTACGTAAGTTGCCACAGACTCTCTTCTAGTTCAATTAGGGCCGTATTTATAGTTGTTCCTTGAGGCTTCCTTATACTGAAGGCCGCCTTGAATTTGCTTTTCTATGGAAACAAATAAAAGTTTGTTTGCATAGAAACATAGAAAAGCAAATTCAAGGTGGCCTTCAGTATAAGGAAGCCTCAAGGAACAACTATAAATACGGCCCTAATTGAACTAGAAGAGAGTCTGTGGCAACTTACGTAGCAGGAGTGTCTTCTGGTGGAAAAATCATACTGCAAACTACAGAGGTTGTGAACATTATCGAAAACTTGGTACAACAGACTACGTTTATGATAATAATTTATTTAATCCCTTAGAAAATCTCAGTATATAGGACAAGTTGACTGACCATAAGAATATCAACCTACATCAATCCTTATAAAAGTTGGTTATAGAATAATAATAATTATAATAACAATAGATGATTAACATTTTTCTTAACCACTATGAAATTGAGAGATTTGAAAAATTTACAGCCTATTGCCGACATTTATGTGCATGAACACATGGAGATGATTGCAAACTATTTGCAATGGAAGTGTGTCTACAAGACGTACGAGTTCTTAAATGGAATATTCCGCAAATGATACTTTTTTAGCGACAAAACCTGTGTTGAAGTCATAAAAGTTTCCTTAAAATATGATATAGGATATGAAGCTGTAAACAAGGCTATAATAGACCTGTATTAATGATCTGAGGGATAGCACGTCCCAAAAAATTAATTATTTAGTTTTTTGCAACAAATATCAACATGCATGGACCAACTCAAATTCCTATCAATATATGGACCTAAGAAATGTTTACTGTCAGCAGATGTTATTGAGATGTTTGAATAATGTAATTCTAGAATGTTGTTGCGATTATTTTTGAAACCAAATGAAAGTGGCCTATGACTCTTTGTAAGGGTAGTGGAGTGCCTAAAATCATTTATGAATAAAAAAAAATAATAATTGTAGCAGCACAGAGCCCTGAGGGAACTACCATAAGAATGAACATCAAAAATTAATAAAAGGAATCGAAGCAATGCAAATACCTATATTAATAATCTACAGAGCAACTATTACCTACCACTGAAGTCTTATTTGACAGAAAGATTCCTTTCGGTGAGGGTAAATGATGCAACATCAGGACAGAACCTAATAAGATCGGGAGTGCTTCAGGGTAGTGTACTAGGTCCACTGCTCTACCTCTTGTACACGAGCGACTTACCAGTTACTGATGAGACAACAACAGCTGCTATCCTCTCTCATACACAAATTCGGCCTTCGTAAATGAAGCCCAAACCAACTCTACTTATATTAAGTTTTCAAGTTGTTGCTTATGGAAGATATTGTGTTTACCTACCCTGAAAGTTTCATGTAGCCAGCATATTTAATATATTGCTACAGCATCAGTTTTCCTAAACATATCAAATCTTTCGAATTCTTGATGGTTGATACCTGCTTTGTATGTTGCTGAGTTTAGCAAGTCAGGTTATACAATTCAAAATCCAAGTTTTTCTGACTAATTTGGATGTTTAAGCTCAAATAATCATCATCACAACGATGAAAAGTAAGAATGAGTTGTCATTTGAAATGGAAATTTGGAGTTGAGCTTTACTTTTCCATTTTGGAAGAGAGAAATAATAAAATAGTATTGGTTCTGAAAGGGAATATAATATTCTTTTAATTCATCAATCAAGTTACTGCATCTCAATACTGAAAAATTCCCGAAACAAATATTACTTCTCAACTTGTCAGTTACCTTGGTAAATGACATATTGGTGGAGATTAGACTCCATACTGACAAACTTGAATTAGGTAGGGTAAATTCAAAACATTTTCATTCAGGTATGTAATGGAATCGAATTTCGATCTGATTCTCATGCTAAGCCAAGTATTATCATCTACAACATTTTGTTCAAGCAACCTGATTGATTGCAAGTATGAAATATACCTATTTTGAAAATCATCAGTTCTTACTAAGCATTTCTGACAATTAATTGATGCATTGCTGACAATAGTGATGTTCTTTCGTACTGAACGAAGTGATTTATATAACTTCAATCAGAAAGATCAGTTGAAGCGATCGTTCTTTCGTTTCAATCAGTTCCCCCTTCCACAACTCTAAAGTGATTGCAAATGATTATTCTAATCGCGGAACAAGTTCCATCAGTTCAATCAGTACGAAAGAACACTACTAATGTATTCATAATATTTTTATTTAATATGAATTTTTGTTTGTGTCAGTGTTTTTTGTTGTTAACCTAACTTTAACCAAACCTTAACGTTGTGCGTCGTTTGACAGTTGTCATACGTTGGAGGTAAAACAAACTTACTTTCCCGCTTTGTTTATGTTATGAAATACAGCATTTTCAACAATTTCAGGATAAATTCACAAGTTAAAATGATTTATATTCATAGAATTGGTGAATTACTAGACCCGTGAGGCCAAGTTATTGTGTCGCTATGAAATGCAACATAAATACACCGACAGACCAAGGAATACATTCGCTTTGTTTACATTGGCGAAGAGCGATTATTTGGAGATTTTAGTGATTTTATTAATTTTACAAGTGAAATTTTGTGATAATGGATCTGATTAACTGATATTCAATCTCAGATGATAATCGTTCAAAACGATATAAATGAAAATTGCAGTATTTATCCTTGTCTTCTAAAGCCTAGAGTATCCACATCAGAGATAGCATTTATTATAGGTATAACTATTGAAAATGAAACAGTAAAATGTTTGGCTCATTCATTCCTGAAAATAAACAGCAGAATGAAATCCAACAAATGTATAGAATGGAAAAAACATGGGTTCCAGAGAACTTCTCAGTACTATTTCAAATAACGTTCTATGTTGCAAATTATCGAATTACTACAATAATATTGGTCTACAGTTGCTATGTCAGTGCTATCATAATCTTCAATTATATATTTATTATACTAAATATATGTTACAAATAAAATAATTCATATGAAATTTTTTCCTTGAACACAGATTTCGATTCATCCTCAAAAAATTCTTTACTATCCATATAAAATGCTTTTTTATTATGCAGATACAACATTAGGGCTTTCATAATCTTTAATAATTGAAAATAAGGTCAATTCGAAACATATTACAAACAACAAAATGTAGAAGTTCCATCCTTGAGTAGTCGAGCCACATCGGAACGTGTTAGGTGGAGAACAGAGAAAGTTATCTGGTTCATTATTATTATAAAATGCATGCAATATTTTGACAAATCTATTACATAACGAATTGCCTTTATATATCATATGGAGATGCGAGTGGTAACCATTCAGGATGGGTTTGTCAATCATAACGCCAGCTAATGTAGTGTCGAGACGATATAATTCTTGAAATGTGTATAACAAACACGAAATATTCTTATCATACTTATCTCATCATGAGTCAACTCATTAAACAGAACCAATTAAATAGATAGTCTAACAATTCCTTAACCAGTGTGGAAATGCCTCCAACAAAATCGACCATAGTTTGTTACTTTGTCAGAAAAGTTTTTTCAATTTATGGTGTGAATATAGGATGTTTGCCTTCTCTGGGATAGTTCACATAGTATTCTATTTCTTCCAATACCAGATAAAACTTAGGGGAATGGGTCAAAAATGCAAATATTCAAATATAAAGTCTACACTACAATATATCTGAAAAATCGGATTCCTTCGTCTCTCGGTGTATATATGTTGTATTTCACAACAGACAATAACTAGGCCTAGTTATTCACCAATTCTATTAATATAAATCTTGTGAATTTATCCTGAAATTGCTGAAAATGCTGTACTTCAGAACATAAACAAAGCGGGTAAGTGAGGTTGTTTTACCTCCAACGTATGACAAATGTCAAACGACGCACGAAACCAATTAGTCCAGTATCAAATCATCCGAAAAGGTTGCGTTCTATTTGTCAAATTCACTTTAGTTTGAAGTGAAGAAATTTGGAAATTAATCAGTCAAAAGTACTATAGACCAGTGTCCTGTTTACAAATGTATTATTTGTTGAATAGAAATAATTGAGGACCGGTATTATAAAGCTTGTTTTGACCATAGAAAGTAGTTAACTCTCATTTTTGAACCAGGTTGCACAAGTTAACTTCTAGTTATGAGTAAAGATAATTTTATAATAGCGGCCCTTAGTGCCTTAAAACAGCCAGAACTTGGGCTTTTCAACTTCATTGTAACGTTTCTTCAGAAATCATCTCAGATAGTATTCATCATATTATTTATTCTTTCACATCACTGACTCATTATTTAATTCCGATTACAGTTGACACCAGATGATAAGGTCATGCATAAAGAATGTGAAAAAAATATGAAAGAAGCCAAAGAATATTTCCGAAAATTGCAAGTAATATCAGTTAATAAGACAGAGAAAGACGAAACCCCAGAAGAGCCTGAAAATCATATCGAAAAATACAAGACGAATCAGAAGTTGGGATTGTGTGAAGCACTCCTTTTGATAGGTGATTGGGATAATGCCAAGGTTTTAATTGAACATTTGCCCGAACATTACGCTGTCAGTTTTGAACCTATTGCTTTGGCATTGTGTAATTTATTGCATTATGTGATTGAACCAGTATATAGAGAGTTAGTAATATTCCCCCATGTTTCTTACGTTATATTAACGATAATTCGTCTTACAGAAATTTCAAGTTGGGTGCAAAGTTCAAAGGAAAGCCCATACCTCCACATAAAAACCCAAAAGCTCCAAAAGCAGCATGTACTTTTGAGGATTTACGTCGAAACGCCTTCCCGATGCTCTTGACATTGGCACCATCCTTAAGATATGACACAGTCCTCATGTGCAAAGTAATCAGATTAGCTAAATCCATACTGAGTTTTCTTGGTATAGAAAATGCCAAAAGTGAAGTTCCAGAAGAAAAAACAATCTATTATGATATTTTGACCCTACTGGACATAACCATTTTACCTTCATTATCGTATTTAGACTGCAATTGTTGTATTGCTGAAGAAATATGGACTCTACTCAAGCTTTATCCTTATCAGATAAGATACTGTTTGTACAATAGGTGGAAGAATGATACATATATGATTTATCCTGACTTGTTGAGAAAACGAGGGGACTCTGAGAAACAAATAAAAAATATAATGAAACGCGTCAGCAAAGAAAATGTGAAGCCAGTTGGAAGATCAATTGGAAAACTTACCCATTGTTCGCCAGGATTTTTATTTGATTATGTCCTTTTACAAATTCAAGTATACAATAATTTGATCCATCCAGTAGTGGATTCTTTGAAATATTTGACAAGCTTATCATATGATGTGTTGGGTTATTGCCTTATAGAATGTTTAGCAAACGCTGATAAGAAACGAGTTAAACATGATAGTACATCAATTTCTACTTGGCTTCAAAGTTTATCTAGTTTTTGTGGGGCTATTTATAAAAAATACAACATAGAATTATCAGGTCTCCTCCAGTATGTTGCAAACCAACTCAAGGCTCAAAAGAGGTAAGTAACAAATTTTTTCCAGAAAATCTAGTTGAGTAGATTATGATTTAGTTGTCTGATGTTGATGTAGAGCGCTTTTCATGTGGAACGTGCTCTGAAAATAAATCGTATTTGATGTTAGTATAAGATACTATACTCCATTGACTTTTATAAAGTCAGTAAGTAGGCCTTGGAATCAGTTTATCAAGTTTTTCTAACTGGAATTCGACAATTATCATTTTGCTTATTAATGAAATGTCAATTCAGACCAAAGACATATTAAACTGTCTGGACACGGCATATAAATTCATTTCTGAACAGGGGATAAGGAAGCAAGTGAGAGGTCCGAGAGAGAGATGGAACTGGATCTAGCAGACCATAGACAAGATACACGATACAAATATCCGGTATTCTATAGCGCATGGAGATTGAGATGAGGAATGATCTCACTTACACAATCTGATGCCGATCTAGAGATAAAATCAAGCATTTACTTAGGGAATCTCCGGGGAAATGACTTCTTCTTGGTATATTAGATTACATTGAAGCTTTGAAAATTGGTGATGAATACGAACATAACTCCGATATGAATATTCGAAATGATTAATCAATAACAGTATTTGATAAATGACGCTTTTTCTTTCGAATTCTATTGGGCCAGTTTCAGGAAGGTATTCTTAGCTCCAAATGATTTTTTCCTAAGCAGCAATTGGGCTGCCTCACAAGTATATACGGTGTTTTGAACAGCTCGCGAGTCATTCAACACCGTCCAAACTTGTGAGGAAGCCCAATCAAACTGCCTCGAAAGTCGCTCAGCTCGCGTGTCTGTACGCAGCTTTTGAATTTTGTGCATTAAATGGTCTCAAACGGTTAGAATGCACTAAATAGTGAAGAACTGTGCGGAATTCATTACTACGATTGGATTCATAGCAATTATACATTCATTAAATTTTTTAACGCTCATTCCAAATTATTGTATTTTACTTTCATTTTATATCTCCTCGTACAATTAATGGCACAACACGAATTTACCATTATTCTTTACCAGTTAACCCGGTTTAAAATGAAGGAATCAAATTCTATTCAAAAGGCTAACGAAAACACAAAAAAAAAACGGAAACTATATCTTCTATACAGTCTTTATATTCTAATTCAGAATGGAATAACACAAAATCTGGTTTGAAATACTTCCGAAAACACAAATATGACTTGCAAAACTTCTGAAAAAAAAATGTATTTCAAATATAGATTTATAATTGTAGTCTATGGCTTCAAAATGATTTGTCTTATTTTAGCCGTATTCTATGGTTTGCCCGCCATAGTTCCAACCTTGTCAGCCCGCTTCCTCTCTCTCTAAGCCATGTCCATATAGTTTTATAAGTCTATGATTCAGACAGACAGTTGCCTTGACGACCGGTCGTAATTTCCAAGTAGCGCCACTTTTGGTGAAAAAAAAAAGAATTCTACCGATGTTCTCAACATTGACGAAACGAAAGCGTATCTTTGAATTCACCTTATTTCTAATCATGGTCGTCGAGACGTTGTCCAGTCTTCCATATTTTTTTCAGAGACTATGGTTTTATTTTCTTACATACATAACTACTATCTTTACGTAGAACCTACAACTTTGCGTAGTTATCTGACAGAGAAATAAACCTAACCAAACATTTTTAATTATACAGAGTGGGATGTGTCAAACTTCCATGGCCAACCGACTGATTTTATGAAAGTGAAGTGTTCGCCATCCAATCTTATCAAAGATAGATTCAGCTTTTTCAACAGATCACATGAATCAGTGGTGTGACCCAACTGTCAGATTTTCTAGTGTTCCAAAATGGCTTATCCACTCCTTATTCAATTATTGTATAGTATAGGTAAAATCCAATCAATTAGTTACAAATTGCGTAGTGCTTCGTAGACTTGTGCTTGCCTATTCCATTTATATACAGGGTGCCGTCAATAAATTTTTTTTTGATTTCTCACACCTGGGGGTATTCAAAAGTATGTAATGCGATTTGTTGTAGTTTTTGAGTTATAATTTTTTTGTGTTTTTTCAATTTATTATGTATTATATTATTATTAGCGAGGTTTCAAAAATTCATATCTCTTTGTTTAGTAGGTATTTTGAAGAATTTTTTTCTGTTACAAAATCTACCTGAATGTTGTTTTAATGAAAAAAAAAAACTGAAAGCACTCAAAGCTTTTCAAAAAAGGCTTGAAACTTCAGTTTTCAGTAGGATTCACTCAAACATTCAACATCAATTTAAATATATAAAAAGGAGTTTTCTCAGTTTCTGGCTGAGTTTAAAAACTTCGCGTGGTCCTAAACTACCGAAATCATAAGAAAAAAATAGTACTTTACTGGCTATTTTTTGTTGTAATTGGCTATCGAAGGCGGATAGGCTCAAAATCATTGAAACACGAGTAAGGTTATTTTTCTACTTTTTTTCATTTTTATGGCAAAATACCATTGAAAATGTGACTTTAGAATAATATTAACTGAAATTCCTGTAAAATAATTGTAGCTCGTGTTATTTTACATTAAGATGGATTGGGCGTGCAGGGCCGATCGAATGGCCTGCGCGTCCGCCAGCTGGTGTAAGTGACGATAAGCAACAACAAAGCTGAATTAAGACAAAAACTTTTAAAGCGGACGGAAAGATAAAACAAAAAACGTTGACGATTATGTATTCAAAATGGAGGAAGTGATTTTGAGGATTCATTGTAGTAAATGGTAATTTTTCAGTAATTTGTGCATTTATTTCTCATCCAAAAGCAAGTAATTTCACAACTACTAATTTTGAAATATGCTCATATTCTCAGTCAGTGGTGAGACCAAAATTATTGGAAAAATTACAGGAGCTACAGTTAGTTTACAGGAATTTCAATTAAAATTACAAAATTACATTTTTTATTTTAATTCGCCATTAGAATGATAAAAAGTAGAAATATAACCTCGATCGTGTTTCAATGATTTTTAGCCTACCGTCCTAAAAGGCCGATTACAGCAAAAAAAGGCTCATGAAGTACTATTTTTTCTTATGATTTTGGTAGTTTAGGACCGTGCAAAGTTTTTGAACTCACCCAGAAGCTATGAAAACTCTTTTTTGTATTTTTAATTGATGTTAAATGTTTGAATGAATCCAACTAAAAACTAAATTTTATTTTTGAGTGATTTCATGAAGCTGAATTATTTTTGTTATTGAAGCAACGTTCAGGGAGATCATGTTACAGGAAAAAAATCTGCAAAATACCTACTATATAAAAAGATATGAATGAATTTTGAAACATTGCTGGCATATAATAAATCGGAAAAACACAAACAAAACTATAACTCTAAAACTACAAAAAATCTGAAAAAAAAACTTATTGACCTCACTACTTGGACCAGCCTGTACACTAACTGACAAAGAAACTTCAACATCGAGAAGGAGCTGTTTAAATTTTAAATTTTTTTGGTAAAACTTGGATAGTATAGCAAGGAGTAAATGATTAAAATTTAGAGAAAAAAACGAAGGGTTTACAATTTTTGTATTAAATTTGTTAATAATGTGTTTGTCCACGGCGGTTATCAATACACTCCCCAACACGTCTTGGCATTGATGCAAGAAGAGGGATTATTTCTTCTTGAAGGATACAATCCCAAGCTACCTGTACTTCATGTCTCAGAGCCGCCAAAGTTCATGGGGTATGGGGTAAACTTCCAAGCCTTCTACCCATGATGTCCCAAACATGCTCTATGGGCGAAAGATCGGGGGATCTATTTCTTGAAGGTAACGCAGCCCTGTCATGTTACCTTGAACAAACACTAGAGGTGACCTACTTGCATGTGCAATAGCACCCCATACCATAACGCCTACTGTCCGGCGTATATGACGCTCAACATCAAAATGAGTGTCACGTCTTTATGCTCGACGTCGTCTAACCCTTCTTCGGCGATCATGAGCACCCCAGGAGAATTGAGATTCATAAGAAAAGACGACCTGATGTCATTCCACATTCCAATGTTGTCGTTCTCTGCACCACTGTATTCATTGCCGGCGATGCACAACCGTAAGAGGTAACCCAAGATGGGGTCGATAATGCTGCAGTCCAAAAGACCTTAGACTTCGGTAAACCGTTCGGATAGTTACAGGATGGCCTTATTCTCCTCACCACTCATCAGCCAAAGTTCGAGTTGTCACAAATCTGTCTCTAATGGCCTTAAGTCTTAGACGTCGATCTTGAAGTTCCTTTGTGCCCCTTCGACGTTCGGTGTCTACTCTTTTTCGATTTTGGGCATTATCAAACAATGCTTGAAAACACCTCATACCAGTAGTTGGATTTCTGTTGGTACGGTTAGCGATTTCTCGAAATGACGACCCCGTCTCCTGTAGACCAATAATTCACGACTCACCTTCACGATTTTTTTCTCCAAATTTTAATAATTTAAACTTTAAACAGCTGCAGGGTGTTGCAGTTTCTTTGTCAGTTAATATATTCATAGCCATTATATATGTATTGGTAGCAGTGCAGAACAGAATTTGTAGAAATACTTTCTCCTTGAAATTGTCCCAAGTGAATAGTTTCAATTAGAGCATTTGGTTCAGAGTGATATATTCTTGTTTTTAATTGTTATTATTTCATTGGGAAAAATAAGAAAATTTCTAGACAAGAGTTTTAAGGTTTAGTTATTAAGTATTGGCGAATGTAAAATGTCTTTGAAATCTATTGCCGTTTTATAAAAATTTAATTCGATATTAGATCATCCTGAAAGATCTATGTATTCTTGAGCATCGGAAACGTCAATATTTGCAACAAAGTTTAGATTAACTGTTTCTTGTTAATTATTGATACTTTTGGCAGTTGTTCTGTTTCTGCTGTATTTATGTAGGAAATAAAGGGCGTTTGTTTCTGTAATTTCAGCTTAGATTTACTTATCTTGAAAGAAGTTGTGCAAAAGATGGCTGGTATTGAGTCTGCAGAAGATTTGACCATCGAACAATTGAGTGCTATGGCTGGTGGAGAGTTATTGAGAGCTGAGGTATGTGAAGATTATAACAATAATAGTAACTTTATTTATTGCTTACCCTTAAATAGTAACAAAATTAGTGGCACCAGGGCCTACTGATTCATTTATTGTTTGAAACTAGGAAAAAAAATAACAATATTCTTAACCTAACTACAATAATAAAAGAGTTTTTATTCTAGTCTCAAGAAATGTTTTAAGCTATGGCGATATCTTTACAATTTCAATGTTAACAATATCTGGAGGGGTGGAATTAAATACATGAATTCTTTAATAGGTAGGGGAATTCTGAGTTTCATTTGTTTTTGGTCTTAGTGCTCGACCCAAAAAAAATTACGCCGCCTGAAAACTTCACAGTTTACATTTTGAACTAGGTAGATTTGAATGAACTAATGAAAAAAATCCCTCCGTCCGTTGTCCGGAGCTTCTCTCTGAAAGTACTGAACTAAGATCCGTGAAACTTGGTACAAAAATCGTATGTCGATCGAGATTGATCCTCCAAGCTTTTCAGCAGGATCAGTGTGATACCGAATTTTCACGGAACTGTCAATGTTGATTACGGCCTTAACTCAACCTAAAAATTTTCACCCGGATGATTTCCGACCAGTGGTCCCTGAGTTATAAAGAAAAACGCTGCAAATTTTGGGGTGAAAAACCAATGAGTAATGAATAGTATATAAGTTTTATTTAAGATATCAATGGTATTGGGTTATTCAACTCAAAAAACAATCTATGCATTAATTTTATCTGTTCTAATTTCTTCAACATCATATCAAGAAATTTTGCTTCATATATATAGTTATGTGTACTATATATAGAAAATATTTTTTACTGCTTGCCATTGAATTTCTAATGATATTACAAATCTGTTTATTTATTCCTAATAGGCAGGATACTTTGGTCAAGTGAGAAACACGAAAAAATCTTCTCTTCGCCTTAAGGAAGCAATGGCTGATCAAAATTTGGCAGTTTCTCTCTGTTTATTGATGGCTCAACAGAAGTATTGTGTTGTTTATAAAGAAACACAACAGAGTCATCTAAAATTGGTTGGGAAGCTTTCTGACCAATGCCAAGATACACTTGTGCAATTTGGAAACTTCCTGGGTTCTACTATGTCTGTCGATGAATATGTTAACAAACTACCTACTATTCAAAGTATGCTGTTGAATTACCACATACCAAATGAAGTTGCTTTCTTCTTGGCCAGACCAATGTTCAATCATGAGATCAATGTGAGTACATTATTCAAAAATTCTCATGTTATTACTGTTCTCTCAAATCATTGGTATTTTGCAATTGAATTGGTTATGAAGTATTAAAACAGGACCACCAGAATTTTTGCGTGCTTGTTGTAGGGAATGAGAGCGCTATAATTTGGCCCAAATATCTGTAATTGTCGAATTTTGGGAGTATAATGATCTCAAACATTCAGTTTCGATTCACTAACAAAGATTCCGGGGTCAAATTCAATTATGTCTTGGAGACTCAATATTTGTAGATCAGGTTTGGGGCTTAACTATAAAGACCGAATGTGTTAATGAGTAACATCTGCCCATTAGTCTGTACAATCATCCATTCGAAATTTTATTTCAATTCACCAAAATTTACAGATTCGGTGGAATTGAAATCTATTAGGTTGAAAAATTTCCTTTAATCGATATTCGAAAAATGACTTTGTGAGTATTCATGTAAAATTTCTTGAGGAAATTTCTTTGAGTTTGGAAGAATTTAAATCTAGAGCTTGATTGAAAAATGACAGTTCGACAGTTAATCCACAGCGGTCCAGGTCTGCCTATCCACATATTTGGACAAATTTCCAGACCATAACTCTCCAACGAGGTGGACCACTACCAATCTAAAAACACATTTTTGCAATTTACAGTTCTTTGAGTACATATCATCTGTAAGCCGTTTTGGATATGTGGATCAATCAGTTGGTTTTTATGAAGTGGGCACCATACCTTTATTGGAAAACTATACTGGATTTTCATATACCTGACCTCCTGCGTATTTTCTTCAGCTTATGCATGGTCAGAAACTTTTTGTGTTAACCCTGTCGGAATATGTGTATAGGCAGAGGTGGACTGAATAGCTGGACCTCAGTTTGAATTACTATCAATTATTTCATTTGGGAACATTTTACTTGTATACGTCTAAGATTGGAAGTAAGAAGATAGGAAATAGCAGTTAAGGGTATTGAAGAAGCCTACTGTAAAGCACGTAATAATTCAACCACGATCAAAAGAATTGTCAGTAATATTTTGAGATGGGCGATAATTGAAATTTAACAAAAAGGTGTTACTTTTGTGATTCATCATTGAGATTCGTATTTATCAATTGATTTAATTATTCATTGTTTTCAATTTTGGATACATTTTTCAAAATTTATATTTTTCTGGAAATTTTTCGAAATATCAAGAAATACTATTTAGTCTTAGTTGGTAAGGCGATACCTTCCACTGCGATCTCAAGGTCTATACTGCCCCCCCGCCAGAGCTGTTTTTGCACTGCGCTTCCTGCAGCTCGCCCTCCAGCTATAGAGCTCTAATGAACTCCAATACCTGTGAGGGCTTCAAGGAGGCTAAGTTCTCATTCCTCCTATAACAACAACAACAACAACAAACAGTCTTTATTTCAAATCAATGGTTACAATAATAAATACTGATAGCAAATGAAATGAAATAGTGTCAAATAAGCAGTTTAATTCATGAAATCATCAAGACAGTAAGGTTCCAGACTCAGTAGAAGCCTGAAAATTTTCTTCTTGAACAAGTTGAAGTTGTTTTCCCTCTGTATTACCTCAGGTAGACTATTGAAAAGTTTTAGGCATCTGTATTGCATTTGATTTTGGCTTGTCGTCAATCTATATTTAGGAAGGTTATATGATGAGGTTCTTGTATTATATCTTTCTTTAAGGTTCCTATACTTGCTGAACAATTCTTGGTTCTTATGAAAAAATAGGAGGCATTCCTGAATATATATCCCATAGATCGTCAAAATTCCTTTTCGTCTGAAATAACCGCGACATGATTCCCTATAACTCAGGTTACACATTATTCTGAGTGCCTTTTTCTGCAGGACAAATAGAGATGAAATATTACCACTGCCGTAAAAGGTTATTCCGTATCTAAGCTGTGACTCAATTGTTCCATAATACGCAGTTCTTAGTGTTGTGGAGTTAACATACCCTGAGAGAATCCTTAGAGCGTAAACTGAAGAACTAGCCTTATTACAAAGTTGTTGTATGTGTGAGTGCCAGTTCAGTTCTTCATCAACATGGAGTCCAAGGAATTTAACACATCTTGATACTGCGTATTGTTCATTTTGTAACGAGATACTCTCTGGTGGTTGTATTCCAGAATTTACAGGATGAAACAGTACAATACCTGTTTTAATTTTATTCAAAATGAGGTTATTTCGGTCGAACCACATCTCAGCTTGCAGGAATACATCCTCAAGCAGCTGCCTCAGCTCTGACCACAAGGACTTTATCAGCAGGAGGTTTGAGTCATCTGCATAATTTACTGTATTCACCTCATTTGTGTACCATTGTGAATTCTGTATGAAATCATTAATATAAATAATGAAAAAAATAGGACCAGCAATACTTCCCTGCGGAACTCCTAATTTCAATTCGAGTGGTTGAGATCTTACATAACCATTGTTGGTAGAGATTTCCACAAGTTGTGTTCTTCCTCTGAAATATGACCGGATCCATTCCATCGCTGAGCCAGCAATACCATATTTCTCCATCTTCTTCAATAAAATGTCGACACTCAAACTATCAAAGGCCTTGGCAAGATCCAAGAACAATCCCAACGCTAAGTCTCCTTCCTCAAAAGCATCCACTATCCTCAAGAAAAAATAATTCTCCAGTCCAAGACATTCCTTGCGCAGGCTTGCAATGGCGAGGCATCCTGTAATCAGATGAACAGGAGTTTCCTCCTCTTCCCCACAGAATCTGCACTCGTCAGTTCCTGATGAGCCCATTCTCATAAAGAGCTTCGTTAGGCGACAGCGTCCTGCGAGGAGGCGTAACTTGTTCTTACTGTGATCCAAATGATTTTGGACCTTGTAATTTCATGTTCCATAGGAACTTTTCGGAATGATCCATTCCTGGAAGATTCCTCCAGAGTGCTTCTCTGTCATTTTCTTCCTTCTCCAAAAACTTTCTTATAGGTGCATTTGCCTAAACCACAGAAGGTTCTGGGCCAGTAGGTGGCGTGTACACTTGGTCCTTGGCCCATATACTCCATCGTGGTTTTAGAACCATCTGTATACCATTAAGCGGGATTTACTTCGAAGTTTTGGGTAGTGTATTCCCTTTCCCATTCTTCCCTTTTGCATAGCATTGAGTTGAAGTTGTTCTCGATGCTAACTTTTTTTATCCTAACATTACTAGGTAGGTTCGCTGATGAGATGTACTTGTTCAAAGAGGACCGGGCTCTCTGGCTTTAAATTCTTTCATTACCTCTACCTTCCCTAGATATTTGAAGGATAGCTTCATGGGCTACCCTATTTATTACTAGATGTAGAGGATTGAGATCTATGATGACCACAAGTGCTCTAGTCGGGCACGTTGATTCAAACACAATCAAGCCTTTGTACCTTGTCGAGTATTTTTCCTCGTGCTTGCATGCCCTGCTTCATCTAACCAGACTACTGCTCCATATGTTATTATCGGTCTCACAATCATGATGTACACTCATCGCAGTATTTTAGTGTTACAGTCCCAAGTTTTACGGTATAGTCTTCTGCACACCATTAAAGCCATCATCGATTTACTAGCAGTAATTTTAACATGCTCATTCTGCAGAAGCTTACTGTCTAGGGTGATTCCCAGATATTTAACTTCAGACTTCCATTCTACAATATCACCATTCACCGAAGTGGATTTCATAGCTGAAAGGTTTCTTTTCCGAGTAAAGGGAATTACCCACTGGTGAGGATTTGACAATGAATGATACTGCGATATCCATACATCACCTGATACTGGACACCAGTTTGAATTTGGGAATACAATTATTCTGAATAAGGAAAGACTTTGGAAGAAACGTAATATCAGTGAGATGTGTTTCACTAAGGGCCGGTATTATAAAGCTTCGCAAAAGTTATCTTTAACTTTTACTCAGAAATTATAAGAAATATAGGAATTATAAAAGTCTCATTTATATCATAGACAAGATAACTATAATGATTTCTATGAAAAGCAGAAGGACATAAATAAAACTTCTGTAATAAATCTAACCACCAATTACTATCAACAAATAAATATTCCACCTTGATCAGAGCTAAACATCCACATCATGCACATCGATCGAAGTATTCTGCACTCTAAGGTAGGATTCGCAAGATGCTCCTGGAAGATGGCGCGCTGTACGTGGTTATACTGCAGTATTCCATCTGAAATGTGACAAGTATCTAGATTCCATACTCAGCGGTTTTATCCAAGGTAATATGGCCTGAAGATCAATAATAACTGTGAAACAACTGTAGTCATTCTCATTGGGTCCTCTTTTTCGGTGTAGATGTTTTGGTTGATTGGATGATTAGCTCTGATCTAGGTGGAATATTTGTTGATTTATTGACATATTCGTTCTTGTGATTATGTTAGTACTTTACTACTACAAGTAGCATATTTTCGATTATAAAATTATTCTGTTTGTCAGTCTTTACAGAGTAATGGAAATTCTATTGATTTTGTTGTGTTTGAATGAATATCGTTTTTATCTTGCCATTCCAGATAAAATATGACCAATTAAGAAAAGCAGATGCAAATTACAAAAAACTTCCTACAAGTGTGAAGCATCAAAAATATTTTGAAGCTGTAAATGAAGTTATGCAGCCAGTTCACAAATCTTTGATTCCTCTTCATCCACCAAAAATATGGGAAGATATTTCAACACAGTTTTTGGCTACTTTCTGGTCTTTAACAATGTATGACTTATGTATTCCTGAGGACACGTACACAGAGGTTATAAACAAATTGAAACAACAGAGTCTATCAGTTCTGGATTCCAGCAGCAACAAGGGCAAAAAGGAACAAGAGAGACATGCAACCTTGATTGAAAAAATTCAAGATGAAAAGAAGAAACAATCTGAACATGTAGATAAAGTAATGTATAGATTAAAGCAAGAGAAAGATCATTGGTTTGTATCTAAAACTGCCAAAACCGCTAAGAATGAAACTATAACTAGATTTCTGCAATTGTGTCTGTTCCCTAGATGTACATTCACAGCAATCGATGCACTATATTGTGCTAAATTTGTACATGTTATTCATATGCTGAAAACGCCGAATTTTTCGACCCTACTTTGCTATGATCGTGTAAGTATTATTTCACTGTATTTTAAGAATTAGTTGAGCCTTTGTATTGAAGTAAGCTTATGAGTTATGCTTTATTCATTTATGGTTGATTACAGGGTGCGGCACATGAAATGGTGCAGTTTTAAATGGCTTTAAAAAAACTGGCACAACATAAGCAAAAATGTTTTTTTCTGCTTGAATCAGTACCACACCCCAGTTATTCACTCAGGTTTACTTTGTCTGACAAACCGTGTATGCTTTGACGGTAAAAATTATTTGTTGTTGATTACTGTAATTTTGATGACAATAAATATTATTATTATAATTATAATAAAGATCACATTAGAAAGATGATGTTCTCCAGAAACGATGCTCTGATGTAGGCGATTTTTGAAGTTTTCAATTGCTCCCTGACACATATCATATCATATCATCGGAATGGCGACGATTGTTCTGTTCTTCAAATCCTGCGCTGTGTGGCCCCAAATTTGAAAATGGCACACCATTCAGTTCATTATGGGCAATGGAGAGGTCTTTCGTGAATTTGTCTTTGCAGACAGATGGAAGTGGGCCTCATCACAACTGATTTTCCAAAAAACCTGCGAATCCGCGAAGCTCTCCGCTCCAAACCATTGCTACGACTAAAAATGGCGTGACTGACCTAACACAATGTGTCCCCCTTTCAGGTTCCCATTCCCACCACAGCGGATGTAGTCGCGCATCATTTCATTTGCAGCAACCTGTATTTCAATTCAGAAGGTGACAGAGATCTGAATAAACATACACAACAAAAATTATAATATCGATTTTACTGCGTTCTTTCAAAATTAAATTATTCAATCACAAACTAAGTTCAATAAACGAGGTTTTCAATCTCTTCTTGAATTTGATCAACGAACATTCCAATAAACTGGAAAGCATTTGTCTTGTCTTGAATAAATATATATTCTATTCCATGCTTAACATTAAAAAATCATTGTGATCAACCTTAGTTCGTCTATGTTGAGTCTTGGACATTTGGACTTTTTTGAAGTAGGCAGTCGAACACAATATGCAAAATCCTTGTGAAGGAAGCGTCTGTTATGTAACCAAATAATTAAAACATCTTTCAGTACATTGGCTCCATAGGTGCCTTCTCCAGAGCTTTGTGGTTTTTTGGACAAATTACTTCGAGTTGAACTATACTGAATTTATTACTCTTTTTTTTTGATTAATTGAAATCACTAATGAATAATGATATACATTTTTTTCAGCTTTTCTGTGATATAACCTACTCTGTTACTTCATGCACTGAAAATGAAGCAATGAGATACGGCAGATTTTTATATGCAATGCTAGAAACAGTTATGCGTTGGCACAAGTCTAAAGACGTTTTTGAGAAAGAATGTGCGAATTATCCAGGTTTTGTAACAAAATTCCGAGTCAGTAATCAACATGCAGATAATATGGATAATGTTGGTTATGAAAACTATAGACATGTTTGCCACAAATGGCATTATAAACTTGCAAAGGCAATGGTAACTTGCCTTGAATCTAAAGACTACATACAAATTCGAAATGCACTGATTATCTTGATCAAAATAATCAATTATTTCCCAGTTCTGATAAAGTTGAGTCAGTTTGTTGAGAAACGAATCGAGAAGGTCAGAGATGAAGAGAAAAATAACCGTCAAGACTTATTCACGTTATCAAGTAGTTATTTGGCCTTATTGAAACAGAGAATAGCTAGTGGAAATATGGTGAAGGAGGGAGATTTTCACATCATAATTGAAAAGGTAATAATTTAATTTTAGTTGCTTCAATTCCTTTAATCACCAATTCTTCAAAAATTTGGTTTGAAATAGGCAATAATATCCTTAAATACTACAATAATGATATTATTGTCAAAAATTCGAATTAAATAAAATTTCAAGTCATCATTCAAACATCTCAGTGAAACTTCCAAAATCACTATTGCTACATAATTGTTTAGTATGAATTGATTTTATTCCAAATTTCGAATAGAAAAACTATCAAGAATGTATTTGCATCTAAAAAAAGTAAATACTGAACTGAGCAGAAGATCTTCTGTGTATGCAAATGTGAGGCAATACAACTGTTTACCTTCATCCTTAAGGTTGTATGAGAATTATTCAAAATTCATTAAATGTATAAAATCTTACATCTGCGAGAGATTTGTAGATTAAAATGTAATGAATAAAAAAAAATAATCTTGTTATTTTCCACTTGTATTTTGGCATGTTATTCCAAGAGTGCACTGTAGTCTGAAGAGTGGTTAACCATTTTCTAATCCATGAATACTTTGCGATTAAAATTTTCAAAAATCTTAGTTAGCTGCTAAAAGTGTTTTTATATTTTATTATTCTTATGGATATAATTTTCGATTCCAATCATAAAAAAATATATGCAACCTATTACAAAAACATTCTACTTTATTCATAAATACATCTCACATCAAAATTGATGCTGTCCCTGTATCAAAAAGAATTAATTTTTTTATCATTATCCTATACTATACTAATTGAATGAGGTGTGAATCAAGGCGAGATTAAACTCGAAAAAGAAAAATACTTTTTTGGCAGACAGTTGGGAGGTAGAACTAACAAGTAAACTGAAAAACGTGATCAACTTTAAAAAAATTTTTAGAATCAACACTAACATCTCAATTGATCGGTCCAAAAAGGATTATCTTTCGCTAAGATTAAGTGATGGTCATCAATAGGAGTTCTTAGTACTAATGGAGATGTTCTGTTAGTATTGTGAAAATTCTTGAAGATAAATTAATTTTGATGTGAAGTGCAGAATTGGAATTCCATATTAAACTTGATATTTTTTAACAGGTGTCCTCAAAAACCCAACATGATCAAAAGGCTTCAAATTCTAGCACAAAACACAATGGAGATGCTAAAGGTATAAAGAATTATATTTTTTACTGATTAATTCTTTACCTAGTTTAATTTACAGACGATAAGGAAAAGAATGAGAAAAAAACCAGCAAACAAGTGGAAGAAGTCAAAACAGTTGTGAAAACTCAAAGCCCTGAGCAAAATGGGTAAGTTTTGTTTCTGATTATTTTTCCCTGATTTTACAGAATAATAATTTTTAGTTCAAAGGAGAAAGTCGAAAAGGCATACAAAGAAGAAACTCGAGAAAAACACCGAAAAGAAGACAAGCAGAGAGATGACGTTGAAAAAGAAAGAGAGAGGGAGAAAAGAAGAGAAAGGAAAGAGGAGAAACTCCTTAAACAAGAAGAATGGCAATATAGAGTAGGTTATTCTGAGTTGAGGAAGGATATAAATGATAATGAATTTTTTCAAGGATGAAAGAGATAGATATCAGGATGTAGTGCCTAAAGAGGAAGCAAGATATTCAAATGAAAGATCAGTAGAAAGATATTACGATGACCGAGGAGCTCCACATTATTATAGAGATGTCAGGGATGATCGAGAGTTGGGTGTAGGAAGTAATGGATCAGCAACCATGGGACGACATTCTCAGGATACTGATCCTGACAGAGGTACCTTGAATTCTTTCATAAAAGATAAAGTTTCATAATGGAAAATTCGTCCCAGTTCAATTTTGATGGAAATATTTTGGAAATTTAAAAAATGTCATAGGGTTGAAAACCCAAAAGTTTTTAATTCTTTATTTTTCATTTTTTTTGGTTCCATTGCCACTCGGAAAGTATTACAATTATGGCTGATACAATTTATTATACACTTCTATCGTGAGCTATGTTTCATCAGTTTTCCTAAAGTCTATTATTGGCTATTTTTTCCGAGTCTCCTGCTTTAAGGTAATCGTAACAGTGATTGTAGTAGGGAATTCTAATTTTTCGTGGTGCTTTGTGTTATTTCCTTTGATGACACCATTTTCATATGGTATTTATATGCTAAGGTTTTTATTTAGTGTACTGTTTGAAATATATCAAGAGGCATCAGCCATTGCTTTGAGATTTTTGGAGTTTGGTCTTTGGATGATCAGTTTAATACATTTGGGTTGGCTATATTGATTTTCGCATCATTTGTTTCATGACTGTTTTCAATTCCATTTTGGGTTATTTTCCTTTTCTGGCTACTTGAGGCTTACGGTAATTCTTCGCGGAAGTAAATCTTTTATATTTTAATATTGGATTACAATAGACGATGAAAAAGTTTACTATTTCTAAAGCCAAATATTTTTCCAAAATGATATCTATGATCTTTGAAGAAGCCAAATAAAGATGTAGCTCGCATAGAGGAGATAAGTTCAGCAGAATGGAAACAACACTACCAGAAATTGCTTCAGGAGACCAGAGCCCAATATATCGATGGTTCTGCTATTCATGGTATACGTGTACAAGGAGAGGAGGTAAGAATTGAGGTCAGTGCTTTGGAAAATGCATTAAAGAGCATGAAAAATAATAAATCCCCAGGATCGGAAGGAGTGTATGCCGAAATGTTGAAAAATGGAACACGAAAACTTTTCGAGGGGCTCACATATGTAGTCAACCATTGCCTCAATGGATGCCCTGTACCAGAAAAGTGGAAAATGGCCTTCATTTCGTCCATCCATAAGAAAGGAAATGAAAAGGATCGCAACAATTACCGTGGCATCTCGGTAACTAGTACGTTGAGCCGGTTGTACGGAAGGGTCTTACGCGATTTGATAGAGAGAGACTACAAAGAAAATGAAGAGGAAGAACAGAGTGGTTTCTGTGCAGGAAGATCGTGTACGGACAATGTGTTTTGCTCAAAGAAAGTGATCGTGAACGGTCAGTTAGAAACCTAGAAACATATATAACATTTGTGGACCTGCAGAGAGCTTATGATTCTATTCCGATTTCAAAATTATGGGAGGTACTTGAACAGTCCAATATAAATCATACATACATACGAGCTCTAAAAGAACTATCCAGAGACTCCAAATCGAAAGTAAAAGTGGGCAAATATCTCACCAAGGAGTTCCAAGTCACAAAGGGCTTAAGACAGGGATGCTGCATTTCAATAACTCTCTTCAAAATATACATATCTAAAGCCTTAAGTAGATGGAAGAGAAAGGTTCAGGGGATGGGTATCGAGCTGAGGGATAGATGCATCTACACACTTCAGTTTGCCGACGACCAGGTTGTCATAGCTAACGATAGAGAGGATATGGAGTATATAAATAATAATAATAATAATGTTTATTTTTCACCCAAGACATCATACATAACAGAAAGTATTTTATATTAAACAAATAAACATTTAGTTTCCCACAAAAGTCTGAAACTTGTACGTGGGCAGTACACATAAAAAAAAAATAATACAAATTTAAAAAAAAAAAAAAAAATGATAATGCTTAATCAAATCAATCCTTCATAAGTTTTAAACAAAATTATTTCTATTTGTGAACGTATACCAGAACGATGTTGGCTATGATGAGAAAACTCGTGGAAGAATAGTCTTTGGGGACTGTCTGTTAACATCGATAAAACTCAGTATTTGTGTATAGGAGGTGAAGCTACAAACTTGGATCTAAAGTATGGACTGGAGATTTCTCACTGCCAAGAGTACACATATCTCGGGACAAGATTCGATGACACCGGTACCGATGCGAAGGAGATCGAGAAGCGTATTGTTCAGGGAAAAAAGATTACTGGTTGCTTAAACGGAATATTTTAGAGCAAGGAAATAGGGAAGAACCAAAAATACCGCATATACGACACAATGGTGAAGAGCACCCTATTATACGGGGCAGAAACATGGAGGATCAGGAAAAAAAACAAGGAGAGAGTGGAAATGGTCGAAATGGATAAGATGAAGAGGTCTTTATGTGTTTCAAGGAAAGATCATATAAGAAATGATAAATGATAAAGAACGGATGAGACTTACAGGCAGCATAATAGAAGAAATAGAGTCAAGACAACTGATATGGTTCGGGCATATACAACGCATGCCTCAAACAAGATTGTCAAAACAGATTCTGGAATGGCAACTTACTAAATCAAGAAAGAGAGGAAGACCCAAACTGGAATGGCAGAAGACCGTAAATAAGTCCATGAGTGAGAGGAATTTAAGACAGAAGGACTGTGAAAATCGGAAGAAGTGGCGATTGGGCGTCGTACAACGTCGTAAGACGTTCTAAACGACTTATATACATATAATATCTATGAGACCTTGATGTACCATGTCAAGTGCATGGATAATAATGAGCACAATTTATTTGCATTTAGTGCTGCAGCCAATTAACAATTAGAGATATACAGCATATCAGATTACACTATTGTTCATAAATTTAATCTGTGAATTTAACTAATACATTTGGACAGAAAAAAAATAAAAATATAATAATATATAAAACTATATGTAGGCATTTGCCTATTTGCACCCTTTATATGCTTGTTGGAAATAGATCGAAAAGAAATCTGGTAGTGACAGATAAATTAGAGCTTAGGATGAAAATGATAATGAAGCATCCAAATAATATCCTTCATAATCCTCATACCAACTTGTAAAATAAAAAGAAGCAATAAAATGAAAGTTGAAAGATTATAAAAGAGCTGATAATCTGCTTCATATAAATCCCACAATACCATAATGAGGGAGAAACGAAAACAAAAAGAATACTTCCTTCTCAAACCTAAAAGTGTTGATTATAACTATATTACTAAATGTTAAAATTCTACCATTCTGTAAAAAACATGGCGTATTCATGTGCAAAAAAAGTGACGTTAGCAAGTTGACGATTCAAGGAAATATATATATTCTATGGTTCGAAATTTATATAGTTTTAATACGTCATCATGTGTACTTACCATCACAGAGCAGATGAACTCACCATGTTTTACTTACATCATGGTTTCAACTACTTGTACAACTGCAACTTTTCGATGAAGCTTCGACACTGATGTCAATGTTTCTTAAAAAAACGTTCTTAACTCGTTGAAATAGTCGATATGGATAGTTGGGTAGAAGAAATGAAAACCTTCCAAATTACATCACATGATCCAGATTTCTGTTTGAAACTATCGACTGTGACGTTATCACGTTCACACAGTTGACTTCATGGACATGAAATATTTTGGGAGTACGTGAAACCGACAATGAAAACTGACATGCTTTAGGATTTTGCTTTAGGGCCACTCAACAACGAAATAATGAAATTATTGCCAAATTTATTCATACTGCTAAATTCATTTCATCAAGGAAAATATATTCACCCTACGAAACCCTATGAAACGAATCCGAGTATCATTATTATTATACTAAGTATCCTTTCATTTTCAGAAGCAAAAAGGAGAAAATTGGATGGATCTTCCAAGGTTAGTATCGAGGTCACTTAGCATCGGTGCAGATTTCAGGGACACATCCGCACATGGGGATTTCTTCAGTGATGTCTAAAGTTAATCCTCTGGAAGGTTGGGCTGTGTTTTGTTATCGAATCAGTGTTTTCAATTTAAAAAAAAGTGTGGACACTTCAATGAATGAACTATTTTTTTATATGGAGGAGTAAATTTTTGTTGACATCAGCATGTATCGGGAAAGAAGAGAGTGTTGATTTATTTGTTACCATTGCTTGAAGCATGGTAATTTTGTGGTCTATGGATACAGCAATTACTTTGGCTGAAAATTTTTTTGGAGAGCATCGAAGTTGGAGGAATATGTATGTTACTTATTCATTAGCTTTGAGCATAAAGCATTTTGAAGCTTACCAATTATGAAATAGATAACAACATCTAATTTCCTTATCGATGAAGGCTTAGGATATAGAGCTACAGAAAAACTGGTTATTTGCATGGATGACGATTCAACATCAAAATTTGGCGAACTAGATATGAAACCAACATCTTGATATATGTAATGAAGTTGATATGATTTCTTGATTTGAACTTGCTCTTCACCTTCTTCCTCTTGAGTATCTACATAACGCTCCAAATCTTGAATTGACCGATAGATGACAAACTCTACAAACTGAAAATGCATTAAATGAAGAAGATTGATATTTGTACTTCAATAAACAGTTTTCATTCATAAGTTTCAATTGAGATAAAAACATGTGAAGAAATGTGCCAAAAAGAGCAAAGATGAAGTTGACTAAGCAGTTAATTGCTAACGTTGAAATGAAAGCAAAGTTCCTGATTCACGGAGTTGAATTTCTTGGAAGATAGAAGAGAGATTGCAGAAGAGGAGCTGAAATATATGAAGAGATTTTTTGTTGCTTGCATCTGATACAGATGTAGAATCTTTCCAATCTCCGCTGGTCATCTTGAGTCTTGTGGTGTTCTTCACTAGAGCAGATTATTGTCGGTTCTAGGACCTTTTGTGTTTGGACTTCCCAAGTGTTTGTTTCCCATAAGCCCAATCTTCCATTGTGAATATTTATTCTGACCGTTCAGGTGAGTATTGAAGAAAATATGAGACTACAATACTCTCAATTTCAGTATAACTATCATAACTAACTAATATCAATGTATCTAAAGAAACCCGATAAAACTTTTTGATGATTGCATTGCTATAGAAATTCAACATTTCAAAGATCTATGGGGTTGAAAAATTGTCCTAGTTTAAAGCTAAATTTTCAATTCCCATTCCAAACCTTCATTCAATTACATCTTACCCAGGTATCCATTCAAATCACATTATAATAATTCCAAACAAAAAATAAAGTTATTTTTTTTGTTAGTGAGTGGAAGACTGCAAATGAAACTAATCACTGAAAATCTCTTAATTATTTAGGGTGACTGATATTCTTATTCTTTGCACATTTTTACTTTTCATAAAAATTCTTTTTTTTATTATATCCTACTAATTAACAATCAGAATTTGCAATCTATAAGTTGATTTGGTATCAAAATTTGAAGGGCTTAATATCAGGAAACGCTTCTCTCCACTGAGAGAAACTTATTGATTCATTAGATCAGTTGGCCAATGTCTGTGTAGTCTTCTTGGTTGGATGTTTGGCATTGGTGATTGGTGTATGCTGTTTGGGTGGTCTTCTAGTCTTGCGTGGTGATTTTGGCTTCTATCCTTGATGACATTTTGAACGAATGGGATATTATGGTCTTTATGTAGAGTTCGGTTGGAAAAATACCATGATGCGTTAACTATCATAAGTAGTATTTTTGATTGGCTTCTTTGTATCAAGGCAATGTTAGATTTGCTTGCACAACCCCAGAGTTCTATTCCATATGTTCATTTAGGATTAATTATGGTCTTGTAAAATAATATTTTGTTATCAAGTTATAATTTTGATTTTCTGCTGATAAGGCAGTGGAATTCTTTTATTTTGATATAAATTTGTTTCCATTTTTCTGATTATGTGTTCTCTTTAGGTGGGCCTAGTGTCCAAGTGAAAACCAAGATATTTTGCTGTTATAGCTTGTGGAATTGCTTTATCATTCAGATAGGTGGTCACTGTGACTTCCTCAATGTGAAATCTACTAGTTTGGATTTATTCTCCTTTACCTTTATTTCCCACTTCTTCATCCAAATCTGTAGTTCATTTAGATATTCTTGAAAGAGGTTTGATGCTGTTGCTGGATCTTTGCGTGATGCCATTATCGGCAAATGTTCCGGTAGTAGTGAGGGTGGATGTTGGTAAGTCCGAGTAGGTACTGGGCCCAGTACGCTCCCTTGTGGGACACCAGCTTGAATGCTGTGATTTCCTGATACTTCCTGTCCTACTCTGGTTCTGAGATAGGATTTCAATTAATCAAAGAACTTCAGCGGAAAAATGTTCTATCTTGTATAACAATCCGGCATGCCAGACTCTGTTGAAAGCTTGCCTCACATCCTAAAAGGCAGAAGTACAGTACAGCTTCCGTTCAAAGGCTTCGTTTATTGTTGTATGAGTGAGGAGGTACCCAATGATCGATGGGGATTTCTGCATTGTAACTTTTAGTAAGGTGGCTTGAAGATGGTTTTCTTTGTATTACTGCATTTGGTAGTGACTAATTGTGTTTTTGATGAGAATGGCTGTTCCTGCGTGTGCTGTATTGTCTGGATGGTTAGTGCTGTAGGTAATTTAATTTGGTATACAGAAGTAGGATTTATCAGTGAAATGAGGTTTGCTTATGAGGAAGATGTCTATCAAATTATGATGCAGAAAGGTTTCGACTTCATTCTTGTGTTGCAAGAGTCCGTTGGCATTCCATTGAGCTATTCTGATTAGTTTGATGAATTTTAGTAATCATAGTTGAAAGCATGTTTAATATCATGTTATTTTGCTGCACTAGTTGTTGGAACACACTTTTAAATTCTGTTGTAATATTATTGTTGGTTTTGCATAGAGCTTCAGCATAGTTGAGTTTTTGTGCCTGTTGTTCTGGTAATTCATGCCTTATATTTCGACTATGGTTGCTCGATGTTCTTTGTTGTATGTTCAGTCGATTATTCGCGTTGTTAGGTTTTTTTATCAGTACATAATAAAATTCACAGCCCCTGTATTTGGCAGAATGAGGTCCTTTACACAATACACATTTTGCTGCTTTTTTGGCAAATCTCTGCATTGTGTTCTCCACATTTTACACATGCATATGGCCTATTGCAATAGGTTTTGGTGTATCCATATTGCTGACATCTCGTGCATTGAGATAGTCTTTTTTGTTTTTTCGGAGGTTCCATTGTTATAACTCTGTATTCCACGTATCTTATGACTATCTTCCTGTTTTCAGCTGGTTCTAGGTCTACAAAAAATAGATTCAGGGTCTCTTTAGTTATTCGGCTTCTTCCGTTGTGTACATTGCTCATATTGTGTCCCTGCTTGTTCTTTATTTCTTCTACACTTGTTGAGTGGTGTAGGTTTCTTATTACTATTTTGTATGTTCTATTCTCTTTTGGTTGGTACGTGTGATGAATGATGTTGGTATTCTCATATGACCTATCAGTTTGCGGTATTCTTCTGGAGTTTGACAATTTATTTTTACTGTGTTGTTAGCTAGAGTTTTAGTACAGAATTTCTCCATTTTTATGACCTGGTTCAAATTGATAAACATTTCTTTGTACTTGGTAACTCTGTATACAAAAATTGGGGGAGGTCACGGAATTTTCTGTGCATAACCTATTTGTTGTTGTGTGCTTTTCTTTTTTTCTCTATCAGTTCGCTGAATCTATTATTTGTCGCTATTTCATGTTTGTTCAAAGCACTTATATTTCTTCTTTTAAATGTCTGTTTCACTTTCTGCCATGAGTTGTTTTCTTCATTGTTGAATTCGTGACATTCTTCATCACTGGTGGATGACATTCTGTAGAAGCTTGATGTTTGTGAGTCCCCCTGTAGTTGAGTACTTGAATGATTCATATTTTGTTGGGAATTCCCTGATGGCCAGTTTATGTCATTTGTTGTCCATATGAGATATGAATTAGAATCTCTTTTTTCTTACGAGAAAAATATAGAGTTTCCGAGAATTTCGCGGAGAGTAGAAAGGAATAATTCTTCGAAAATGTTCAAGGATTGCCTTAATTCTCTGTTGGGGTATTTTCGCTATGTTATTATGTTCACTAATCGACGAGATCGCAACTCATGATAATAATGTCAAACATCACACCATGTTTGTCGTTTTGTTTTTGTGGAAGTTCGAGAACTGTAGGATATTTCAATTTGATATGCAACCTTACAAATTTTTCTTGTGATCTTTAATAAATCACATTTTATTTTTTGATAGAAATTACTGAAACAACATAATGAAGCCTATATTTGAAATACTTCAAGAAACCATTTCATTATGTTTTCGATATTTCCTAAAAAATTCCAAAATCAATAATTATATCAGTATTATTAGATTATCAGTATGGATATATCTTTTATTTTGATGAAATATTTTTCAATATAAAATATAAATTATCAAATAGGTAGATATACACTAGATAGAATATAAGTTTAGTCTTGATAGTTATTACATTCAATTAATCAAATGTTTTATGAAATTACACTCTCTGACGAACTAAATGGTCAAAAAGGACAACGTGTTTATATAAACGTGACTTCACCCTTACTCTGAAAGTATTTTCTCCAGGATCAACCATGGGATTTACATTTATGAATTTCCTATCGAATCTATTTTGAAATCGTAAGCCATTATATGGGTCGGTAAATATTTTGTAATTAACAGAGTCATTACTACTCGATTTTCCAAATTTCCAATGGTAGTATCCAAGGTCTTTCATATTGGGAAATATTAGTTTTTTGCCTGAAATATTTGAAGGTTACAAGTACCAATAAAATATAAATTGTTTTGAATTCCTGTGGACTATGACAACGTTCGTATCAAAAGAGAAGTCAAAATTTTCCCTTAAAGATTTTCATTACATGTTAGGGTTCTGCAGGTTCAAATATATTTATTGAAAATGATTTCCTTTCACACTAAACCGTAATCGATTACAGGAAGATAATTAATTATATTCCCCCTGAACTTCAATTACGTTTAACTCAACATTCTCTCAACATCTATAAGTGTTAATCATACAATCCATAAATTGAAAAGAACTTACCTTGAAAAAAAGCTCTCCAATTCTCATTTTCGATACGTTCGCTATAATCTATATACCCAGACACTTCATGTCCTGTTTCCGATTCATGTCTGATATGTATAATGGTGGACAATACCCCTAATCGATTCGGCCGTTCTCGTTTAGCTAATTCTTTGTGTATTTCATCAGGACAATGTGTATTCTCGCTCACCAATAAATAAGGAATGAACTCAGGATGTATGTAATTCATAACAGCTTCGTACCTCCTATCGAAGGTGTCCTGAGATAGCGTTTCTCCCCTATTTCTATAACCTATCTCGGAAAATTTTCTGCATACATATAAATTCTGTAGGAAACATCGGTCTTGTATTGTAATAAAGCTGTCCAGATAATCTTCATAATTGGCGTACTGGAGAAGCCGCTTATCGGCCTCTAATTGTGGATTTTTTTTTCGCATCCTGTGGGAATTTCGTGCAGAAATTGGTTGATTACAATTATTTAACTATGAATGTTTTTTGATGTTTTCAAATATGATCCCAAAAACATACGTTCAGAATTACCATAGAAACCATTATGTCATTTGAATGATTATCAGATAAGAGCATAGAAAACAAATACTTCGGCCCATGAGGGTAACCCCAAAAAATTTTGATCATTTTATACCACCCAGGAGGTATATATATATATTCTTTTGAGAACGAGCATTACATTCTAAGATATATCACAGTGTCAGCAGAGGAAATGTAAACGGGGTACCATACTTATTTGCGTATGATACAAGAGCACAGATAAAAACCTCAGGAAAAATTCTGTCTCCCCGTATAAGTGTAGTAATTTGTTTATAGAAGATGGATGGCATCTTTTTCATTGGAAAATAATTTTTTCGTCATCTTGAATTCATTTCGACAAAATATCTTGACATAATATCTGAAACAGAAAGAGGGACAGAAAACCAGAAGGAAGCAGTAAATAATATCACCTACATTTGCTCATGACCGAGAGGGTCTTTCGACCAGGTTCAGTCCTCCAAGCGATGATTTTCAGATCCTCAGATAAACGAAGAACGCTACAGGCCCCTTTATTGGGGAATCATCTCCCATAGATCCATAATTGTTCATTTCGAACTAGAAATCTAATAAAATATCGGGAATAAAGTGAAAAACTTGTGAAATTTCAAAACGAATTAGTCATGTTGTAGGTTCGCGTTACTTACAAAGATCTGTAACCTACGCCTCGGATCTTCAAACCAGGTAATTGGATCTACATATCGAGAGGTGTGTTGCGAGCTCCTGATTGCACGTCAATTATATCAATGTAGTGTATATATATTTACGGAATTTGGTTGCTGAAAAAGCGATTCTCCATAATATCTTTGTATCACCACAACGTATCTAGAGACCTCAGTTTGTATATTGATATTGGATATTTACAACTGACGTAAAAAATTTGCAACATTTTTGGGTTGGCAACTTGAACCGAAGTCTTCTATTTTTGATATACATATATTTACGCATAAACGTTCGCGACTCTGCCAAGGTTTTGATAATATTTTCGGCAATTTCTGTTGTTACGGTTTTCTAAGCAGGATTGTAATATTTAGAATGTATTAAATAGCATGACAAGAGAAAAGACAGATACCGATTGTACCCTTACAAATTAATAATTAACAGGATTCCCTCGCAGGGTGGTTTGCGAATTCCAATCTTCACCGTCCTCTGAGAATCGAATTTTTACGGAAATTTAAGTTCAATTTCTGGGAGATTTAACCTTAGAGCTATATTATGTGCGAGGAAGATTCGGGTGCTTGGGGAATCGGATATTCACCCTATTGGCCGAGAGATTGACCCTATTGGCTGACGACGATCACGTGATCGTCGTCGTCTAATAGGGAAGAATCTCCGATTACCCAAATACCCGAATCTCCCTCGCACAAAAGGTAGCTTTAGAGAAGTCGTCGATTGTTAGATTCCGAACGCTTCCTAAAAGATGTGAGGTATGGTAATTCATTTCTCTAGCGATTAGTCCTTTTTTACGATCAGTAGAGTGGTAGAGAAACCGTGAAAGATTGAAATGTCATTTACTGAATGGGATAATGTACACGGTAACGACAAATTCAAATTAAAACAGTAGCACACAACAGGTGGTCGGCAAAATAACCTGGATTTTTTTTCAATTGATACACCTTCCTTATTATTGGCATACGGAGACAGAGACATGTATTACACAACAACCTCAAAAATTGATTTCTGCCTAAGACGTAGAGACACAAACTGCTCAATAACCTTATAAAGTTGGTCACTTCGACAAAAAGACCTGTCAAACCACCCTCTTTTCCGAATCTTATATACAGAAGATAGATGTAAGATCTGTCATCTTCTATCTACTCTAGGTTCAACCGAGGAATAGCCACATCTGCGGCATTATCTGCCATAATAGTCCATAATACTCTTCCATTCTCGAAATATTCGAGGTAGTTCAGTCGATTCCTCATAGTTGGGATCTGATGGCGCTCATACCGGTGTCGAATGCAATTTTGAGGTTAAATGAAAGTCGGAGGCGAAAAAATCGCTGATCTTTTTTGGGTCACAGCCGCCTCTAGAGATAGTCTGGAACACAGTTTGACAACGCCGCATTAAACCGACACCGAGAGGCCGGCCAATTGAACGCCGTAGTACGTGAATATGAATGCAAAGCTTCATTTTTCACTTCGTCAAACTAATCGAATTACTTTATTTTATAAAAATACCTGAAAAACTTACAATATTCTTAGTCAATAAATCGAATAGCACCGTTTATTTCTTCTCAATAATCGTGAAATAATCGTTGAAACTCGATTAATGACATTAAAGTTGTTATTCAATATATTGTTCAGCAAGAGCCACAGGAAGGTGTAGGAACATCTCTTGCCAAAATAAGATGAATTTAAATAAAATTCTCAAAATGAAACCATATTTTAGGACTTCAAGACAATATATAACATAGAAACAAATGAAACACTGGACTACGTTCACAATTTTTAATTTAAAATATCTTGTTTACATGCATGTTTATTTTTCTTGAAATAACTCTGATGTTTTGTCATGGATCTTACACCTTAGATATTATTTTTATTTAAATGGATTGGCATTCGGTGAGTTCCAAAATGGTCGTCACGGCGAGATGGCTACTTCCTTCGTCCCATTTTCCATTTTGGAACTCCAAAATTGTATTTTCTACAAAATATTTATATCTCTGGAATCTGAAGATGCAGCAATAACCATTGTTTTTGCTCCTACTTATAGAATTCGTGAAGTGATGTTTATTGTGAAACTAGATTAGTACAAGTTAGTGTTTAATCGTGATTCTTGGTACCTGTCCACAGAAAGAACCCAAAAATTTCCCCTATTTTGAGAAAAACGTAATTATAAATAGAGAGAGATTGACATTCACATCATAATGATCAATGAAAATCATCGTTCGTTGCTTTCACAAAGGCTAGACGCGCACATGCGATTTCTTGTCGAGCGTCTTTTTCTTTTACATTCCGGTCGCTATACTGTTTCAATTGCTTACTATTGAAAGCAGGCCTCTTTTCCACTTCTGCAATAATTCCATCCTCTGCGTGCAGGTTCATTCCTGTCCGTTTGACTCATTTCAATTGGCGACAATCGCGTCGCTTCAAAAATGGGTCTGGTTGCATCTGTTTAGTCGGGGAGATTTTTTTGGTCATATATGCGCGAATTCGTAGTCAAAAGTACGGGTTTCAATTTCCTGACAATTTTTAGATTGTTCCCGAACTGCGCAGAACCGATGAGTAGACGTTTCGAGTCCTAGAACCATTCTGGGATGTTTTGAAAACAGTTCAGTCTATATGAAAACCCAAACGGGTATGAGTAAGGAAAGAGCGGAGATAACAAATCAATGTTTTTCAAATTTTAATCAGTACTTGATTAAAAACGAACAAAAACATAACTAACATGTTGCAATAATCGGATTTTAATGGCATTGCATCCTCAAATTAACAAAGGTTTTGGTATCAAGACGGTCAGTACAATACCAAGAACTCATCATTCATGCTTTCTGAAGACAAGGAAGAACTATTGAATTCAATTATATTCATGAAATGAAAGATTTGTTTACATGCTAATGCTCAGTAAACTTATTTATAGGTTATTTATTTCGAATATTGTCACAGCAGTCTCGCTGACCATGCATCGGAAGAAATCCTAGAACGCTCTCGACTCAAACGCAGGTACTGTTTTCGGATAGATCTTGGACTGTACGAGGATAATTCTGAGGAAACCCGAACGCGGATCAAGTCGGTCCTGAAACAGTTCAACAAAACCCGAAGGTGACCAACTCTACTGCGCAAACTCCTGAAAGTCCTAGAACAGTACTTGTTGGAACCCGAATTAACCTAATTTGTTTCATTTTTGCGATTGCGCGACTGAAAATCGCATATGCGCGCCTAGCCTTAACTCGTCCAGCAACCGAGTTCGCTAAATGATAGGTACGGGCCGTTACAAAGGATGTTTCAAGTTGTAATACCCATTAGAAGTTTCTAGAAAAAAATAGGTATATTAGAAATCTGAAAATCCGGATAAGATGAATTGAGAATTAACATACTCAAATTGATACTACATGAAATCAAATGGAGACTCGACACATTCGAATTTACAATAATCAATTTCATATTGGTACAACCTTCTACCTTTCCAATCGCCTTTTTCCTTGTGGACTACAATTCTCTGCTTTGACATAAAAGCGTTAATTTTATATATTCAATTCACAGTATTCCCGATTTGAAATTGTTAAGTACCAATCTGAAATCGTTTAGCATCAATCGAAATATGTTTATTTCCATTTTTATTTAGTTAGGCCTCAATTTGAAGTTGAAAGGGTATGCCTCGTTTACACTGGTGCAGGGCAATTGCAGAACGAATTCGATATGATGAATTGAGCGATAGTTATATAATCTGTTAACTGCAACTTGGCTATTCAAACCAGATAATTGGATCCAAATTTGTTAATTGATATTTGTGCAGATCTTGTGGGATTGGCTGAGAATGGTGTTGGAGCTCATGATTTCACGTCGAAATGGTTGAGATAATATCTACAGGGCGGTGCGCCGCGATGGCCTATATATATATATAGACGTTTATGTGGAAAACTAATCATAATTTTGTTGCGAGAATTTGCTTGTGGAGCATTTCGACAACAATATGTAGTATTATATCGATGTTTGCTATTTGGACCGAAAATGTACAGGGTGTTCATGAGATAATCATCAACTTGATTGGATCAACTTGGAAAAACAATCAGGTTTCAACACTTACAAATTGTAAGCGTTACGTCGATGACATTGTCCTGTGTATTCGAGAGGATTCTCATCGAATTGTACTGGGTTATTTCAACACATTTCATCCTACTTTGCAATTCACTCTGGAATCTGAAAACAACAACAACTTAAGTTTCTTGGAACAGAACACCCCTTCTCGAGTTCTCGCGGAAAATCAACATAATTTCAAATTTGAAGTTCAGAGCTACCTACCTCTCAGATATTTAATTCTGGCTCTAGAATCTTGAATTCATAAAATCCATTCTATTGAAAACAAATTATTCAATGTCATTGGTCAATAAATAGACTTATACGATATCACCCTACCCCAACAGAGCCAAGTCAAACAGGCTGACCTCAAACAAGAAGTTGAAAAAATCTACCTAAAGTAATATACGTCGATGAGTTGTCAGAGAAACTTTAACAACCCTATCCGCCAATAACATCAAGGTGTCGTTCAAGATTGAAATCGGTTGGCAAGTTTTTTTTTTCTGATAAAACAACTCTCATGATGATGTCCAACTTATTTATACTCCATTCACTATTATAAAGTATCCCGGTTTGCCATGACATCCTGACAGATTTCACCGTGTATATTTTGAAAATGTTAGGTTATAGTCATTTTCCTGTCAGATAACTACACAAGTTAAAACACCTCTACAAAGAGGTCGTAGTAATTACTTATTTTTCAAAATGTCAATCTATATTTGGAAAGTAATGAATTTGAGAAAATATTATGTGAATTCAATAATTCCAAAGACCTAGGGAATATTGAAGAAACTTTTTTCTCTGTTAATATTGGAAATATTTCACGTATGTAAACATGGTTGAAAGATTCAGAAATGCTTTTTTCTTGTACGGAGATCAAGAATCGAGTGTTTTGGAATTTTACTGAAAAATGACGGATAGAGTAGTCCGTTACTCCGAATTCCCTACTTTTCTAAATTCTCAAGAAATAAGCCTACAGAAGTCATTTAAATACCTTGTTGCACAACTTGGAATATTCCAGTATGAAAATGTAATAGTACTACAAAAACTGTGTCACAGTTAACCTCAAAAGAACTAACTCCATTTACAAAGTTCTTGGGAATCTACGTGAATGATACATACACTGGATTGGGATCAACACATTTCTAAACTGGGATGCAGCTTAGCTTCAGTCTGTTATCTTTGGGTGTAATGACAAGATATCTGGATCAATTCTCCATGAAAACTACCTATCATGCAGTACTCGAGTCAAAAGCAATATGGAATTATGTTTTATGGACATACTTTGAAGTCAACTCAAATATTCAATTCCCAGAAAAAAGCAATTCCTAAAATATTAGAAAAAATAGCATTGAATGAGATATTGTATAATTCATGTTATTTTCGTGCATAAAAATTCAATGTTCTGCCAACATAGGATATACCAAGATCGTTTTCAATTTACTACTTCCTATCGAAACAATTCCACGAAATATACAATAACTTTTGAAATTATTCGTTAAGGAATTTGTTCAATTCAAACATTACTACCTACTTAAGGCTCAATACAATACAATAAAAGGATAAAAGCGAAATGTTAATTTATTAGTTTATTATGGCTGAAGCTGAATTTCTATTTGTTATTGAAAGAGAGTAGAAATTGGCAACCTCGCGTCGAATTATTTTGACATTGTCGATATTTCAGGAGCGCCAACCTGCCTTGGTTTTAGTTACAAAAACATGATAGACCTAAATCATGGCCAACCGGGATACTTTATAAAAGTGAATGGAGTATTTAAGATCCTTTGTCTACAATGCGATGCATCATATTTCATCGGGCAAAAAGGTAGATATTAAAAAAAAATTATATGAACATCTGAGATCGATCGCTGAACCTATTACAAAAAATGCTGACTGCTCTGGCTGAACATTGCAAAATCACAAACCATAAATTCGACTTCGAGAGAGTTTCAGTGTTAGATAACAACCATATGTATATGAAAGACTCCTCCATGAGATGCTCTATACAGGTGGACCAAGTAGTGACGTCAATAAAAAAAATTTAGATTCCTCATACTTGGGGGTATCAAAAAATATCCCATGTATATTACGCGATTTTTTTAGTTTTCGAATTATAGTTATTTTTGTGTTTATCAGGCCAGCAAGGTTTAAAAAATCCATATCTTTTCATGTAGTTTATAGTTATTTTGCAGATTTTTTTTTGTAACTTGATATCCCTGAATGTTGTTTTGATTGCAATAATAACTCAGCTTTTTGAAGTTTCTCAAAGGTATTCAGAAAAGGCTTGAAAGTTAGAACTTTAGTTTTCAGAAGGATTCACTCAAACATTCAACGACTGTTAAAAATACAAAAAGAAGCTTTCATTGTTTTTGGCTGAGTTTGAAAACTTCACACGGTCTTCAACTACTAAAATAATGAGAAAAAAATAGTACTTTATAAGCCTTTTTTTGCTGTAATCGGCTTTCGAAGGCGGATAGGCTTAAAATCATTGAAACACGATTAAAGTTATTTTTCAACTTTCATCATTCTTATGGTGAATTAAACTTGAAATTCGACTTTGAAGTAGTTTTGATTGAAATTCCTGTAAAACAATTGTATTTTGTATCATTTTTACATTAAGATGGATTAGGCATGCAGGGCCTATTGAACGGCCTGCGCGTTCAAGCAACCTAAATCCCATCGATTTTTATTTAGGGATTTTACAAAGAGCCGGTGTGAGCGACGGAAAGCAATAACGAAACAATTAAGACAAACACTTTTAGAAGTGATAAGGAAAATAAAACAAAAAAAGTTGACGATTATGTATTCAAGTTAGAGGAAGGGATTTTGAAGATTTGTTGTAGTAAATAGAAAATTTTCCGTAATTTACGCTATTTATTTCTCATCCAGAGGCATGTAATTTCACAACTATCAGTATTTAAATATGCTCACATTTTTAATCATTACTGAGTCCAAAATTATTGTAAAAATTACAAGAGCTACAGTTAGATTACAGAAATTTCAATTAAAATTACTTTAAATTCACATTTTTGAGTTTAATTTACCATAAGCATGATAAAAAGTGTAAAAGTAACTTTAATTGTGTTTCATTGATTTTAAGACTATCCGCGTCCGAAGGCTGATTACTACAAAAAAAGTCTAATAAGGTACTATGTTCTTCTTATGATTTTGGTAGTTTAGGACCGTGCGAAGTTTTTTTAAACCCAGCCAGAAGCCATGAAAACCCTTTTTGTATTTTCAAATTGAAGTTGAATGTTTGAGTGAATCCTACTGAAAACTAAAGTTCTAACTATCAAGCCTTTTTGAGTAATTTCAGGAAGCTGAGTTATTCTTGTTATTGAAACAACATTCAGGGCGATAATGTCACAAAAAAAACTGCAAAATACTTACTACATAAAATTATATGAATTTTTGAAACCTCGTTGGCATAATAAATTGAAAAAACAAAAAAAAATATGACTCGAAAACTACAAAAAATCGCATAACATACATGGGGTATTTTTGGATAGCCCCAGGTGTGAGAAATCTAAAAAAAATTATTGACGTCACTGCTTGGACCACCTTGTATAATGACAGAAGAAACAGACAATTTTAGAAGTGATATTCAGGATCTGAATCAAGGCTCCACAAAATAGTAAAGAGAAATTCTAATCGTAGTATGTCAAATATTCCTTCCGAATGACAAACACGTTCACATGTTACTGCTCTGTTCTCGCTAGATTCCCTCTAGGTCATATTGAATGTTTATTTTATTTTTATTCATGGTTTGAAAGAAAAGGAACCGCTTCGTAGGTATTTAAATCTGATTGTTTTTAAGTGGATATGTAATCGATAATCTGATTTTGCATATATTGATATTTATAATTGCCATGAAGGAGACATTAAATAAATCGAAACATCGGCCGAATCAAGAGTGTTTCTTTGCTTCTCTAGCCTCTCCAGTCAGCCTCAAGATTATTTCAAATATTTAAGGCCCTCAATCGAACAACTACTTAATTGACATGAAATCAGGAAGAGCTCTAACATAATTTTCAGCCAATCACTACACTATTTTCACGAATATCAATGATAAAATTGGATCCCATTATCTGGTTTGAAGAGCCGAGGCATAGGGGACAGATACTTACGAATAACGCGAACCCTGTCAAGTCGAATTCTTTCTGAAACTCCTCTTCCACAGAAAATTTTCGAAATTTTTTGGTTGGTAACTTCGACTTCGACTATTCCGAATTCATAATGAAAATGAACAACTTTGAGTTATGCCCTTGGTTCATGTTAATGTTAATTCGATGGCTTATCCAATATGATATGGTTGTCATAGATTGTATCTATTTTTTTATGTTCACCAATTTTTTGTGCTGATGAATTCCAAACTAAATGCATTTTATCGTCAGCTACATGTGCCAGCAAATATTTCTATTTAAAACTGTGTATTTTGGGTTAGGTTAATAAATTCTACTTATTCTAAGTAGGGATTGTTCAAGCTCTATTTATTAGTCAAATATTATAATGATATGAAAATAACGTGTCTGTTATTGATATTACTTCTAAGGTTTTAACCTTATTATTGTTGTAATACGATTAGTTGCAAGAGCGGCAGCAGATTGATGTAGAAGCTGCCGCAATCTTCAAGCCACGCCCTTCGGCATCTAATGTCAAACTACCGATTATGTGTCTACAGAGCTCAAAGCACGAAGAACGGTCCAAAGCCCAGCATCAGCAGTTCGATTATGTCGGTGAAAAGGTTGAGAAGAAAGAAAGGACGGTCAAGGTAAAAGAGAAAAGGGAAAAATTGACAGACGAAGAGAGAGAATTACGAAAAGAGAGGAAACTGGGAAGGAAAAGAGTGAGTAATCAGGTGGGATATACACAGGTTTGGATTATATATATAAATCAATTCTTCTGCGTTTTTTTTTTATTTTACCGATTATCCTAGGTTTTGAAGAAACCTCTCACATGTTTATAGCTTGTGCGCTACTCTAGACAGAGCACTTTTAATTTTCACGCAACTTGAATGGTGGCAGGTATCGTCTGACTGGAATATATCCAGCTTAGTCCAGTGTCAAACCCGGGACCTTTTGATTATAAGTCTTAAACCGACACACGCATCTTCTACATTAATGTTTGAAGATTCGTGAATATATTGACTAGAGCATTGATAGATATGTTTCAAGATTTTAGAGCGCTGTTAAGAAACCGTATTGGAGACTTTTTAAATTGTGGTATGTAATTTGCAGTCTTTCGATGCGTTCAGATCACTAGAGTCTGAAGTTTTTTCTTTCTCTCGGAATTCTAGTGTTACCTTGTAATATGCCCATGGTAGCTTGCTCGAGAAGAAATCTATTTCACATAAAACCCTTTCCCAAACTTGTTGAGTACATCTGAGGGCGGCAGCGCACTTTTGATTTTTTGCCACCCTGACTTCTCAGAAATCGAAACTTCATATTAGTATTGAAAACTGCCGATTGAGCCACATCCATGCTTCACATCTCTCATAAATATCCTGTCTCATAGTAATGACAAGTGTAACATATTGAAGTTGTCGAAATATTCGGAATTCAAAAGTGATATCGGGAAAGCCACGGTAAAAAAAGTCACGAGTGCGCTGTCACCCTAAGGCTTAGGTATACGGTATACGGAGACACGTGACGCGCAGACACAGTTCAGCACATATGGAACTGCGCGACAAAGGCTATGTTCCGATCAAGATGCATAGAATATATCAGGTGCCGACACTTTTACTGAAATTTTGAGTCCAAATCGCCATCCTAGAACTGTCAAATATTGTCCTACTTGGCTCTGTAAACGATGATGGCGCTTAAGTCGCTTTGTCCAGTCCATAAAATTATTCCGCTGAATAAAAATGAATCTATATTAGATCCTATGAATTTATTCCCCAAAGTATGAATTAGTTATTCGAAATAATAGATCTTTACTATTATAAAAGAGGAGTTTAACAAATAAGGCACATCCATTATTTAATAATATAAAATATGTATGAGGGTTAAAGGAGCAATATTCATATGAGATTTCTCGTATGAAGAATTTCATGGATACCATAAGTCATTTCGAAGAACGGAACGGGAGATTGATATATTACTCATGGATTTTATATCGGATAGTTTGGACATTGTTTTAAACAATAGTTTGAATCTTCTTGCATAAAAAACTGGTTTATAAATTTTGTATGTACGTATAAATGAATATTCAATTCAAAAGTTATGAATTTGTTACATATACATACGAGAAAATGTTTATGTTTATTAATATTGGAATATGAATTATTCGTTTTGCTGCTCATATTCAAACGAATTTTTCAGAACAACTTCAAACACCACAAATTAATCGTAGTATTTATCATTCCAAATGTTTCTTATAGGTATTTTCGAATACTCAACTCTGGAGTACTTCTTCTGCATGAATGAAGTATTGAAGTAATGAATAAAGTTTCAGACTTGTGTATTCAGAGACGAAAGAAGGTTTCATATATATTTTCGCTTTTCTGACTTGATGAAATGAATAATCATAACTTAAAATTGTCAGAATAAATTTATTTTCGGAAATTCTTGCAAATAATGTATGGTCCAACTCAGAAATTCCAAAAAAAAGCTTTGATTTGACTAGTTTTTATACATGTCGGTAACTTCCGAATATATTTCAGATTTTACCTGACAGATTTCCCGATGCCGGCATCTATCGGCGAAATCTGAAGTAGGACAAGTAAGCCCAATTTTGACAACATTTGGGCCTCATTTCGGACCCAAAATATGTCCGCACCATGTATTCTATGCATCTCTGTTCCGATATACTCTGCGAGCACTGTGAGATGTGACGTCAATTCAGTGTACTGCGAAGCAGTTCCTTCATTGTTGGCTGTACTGGTTACTGCATAAAAAGGAACGTAGTTTAGTATTCTATCATGGTTTCAATTTCAAATATCAATTGAAGATCAACTATTTGGCCGGCAGTTGATGAAAATCCTAATTACAATGATGTCAAATTTGAATCAAATGATCAATAACTTCATCTGATAAAAAGCATATCTTTCCGAAAATGGCTTTTGAAACTTTCATCAGACATTCGAAACACTTTTTCTCCACATCATTTTCTGTTCTAGGGATGATATTTTGTCCCGCGTGATTTCCAGAATCATATATGAATCATCGGAAGATTCCAATAAGTAAACATTCCAATAAATGTTTGACTATACCAGCTATTGCAGTTGCAATTATTCGTATTCCATACGTAATTTTTCTTCAGTTGGATAATAAACGCGTTGGGAGTTCATTTTACCATACCTAACCTCGTTTAAATAATTCCAATATCAAGGCACTGAGAGCACCTTACCACGAAATCGCCAGTACTCATAGTACAAAAATGGCGACGATCAATGACGTTACACATTTCCTAGGATACTGCGTCCGTATACTGACAGTCCATAACGGTACGAATTTCTCCGCTGTGAGAGCACTGGACAGTGCTCGCAGTGTATATCGGAACATACTCACAGTAAATGTCAGAAGAGCGTTTACGAATCTACGTTAATCTGACACGCACCTGTTGCTGATATTTAATTTATAAAATCGTGGATCACCGATACTGCAACATGAGTTATTTTTCTGAATCGGATTTCAAAATTGGAAGTATACTTGTATTATATAATATATTGATAAAAAAGATCCATATTGCAAAATGGAAACTTGAAGAAGAGAAGTAGGTACATATGGCGAGTTCGTGCATGTGATGCAAGAACTACCCAATATGAAATTAAAAAATTATTTCTGATTAAACAAGAAACGATTTGAAGAGATATATTATTTGAACCAAACAAATTTTTAAAGAAGGTATAAGTTGTAGAAGAGCCATAGGCACTTGGGAAAAATTGGCGTTTTTTATAGTTATATTAATTTTTCAAATTGAAAGTTGTGATAAGTAACATCATCGTTTTCTGACCCCAAAGGATTTCCTGATGCCAGTGGTGCGAGAGCTGCAGTACACAATCTTCTTTTCCTTCTTTTTCCTCTGTATCGGTGTTGAATATCGTCCTTTTTATTCTTATTTTACGACCGAGTGGTAATTTTTCCGTGATATTATGCATTGGGATACAAGATGATTCTTAGTCATCTTTAATATTAGGGGCTTTCCGTCTCGTCTTGTCATTCTATCCTTAGCTCTTCAAACGGCCGAAATTTCGCGCCTTCCGTGACGTACCGGGTTATATCCACCCTCTCCAGCCTTCCAATAGACAGCGTCGGCTGTATCGGTCGGAGAATTGTGCAATAACAAGTGACGAAGGAGGCGATCTACCTCGACACCCACTGATATTGCGACCCGATTTGACCATTTTTAAAACGGAATTATTCGAAATTCGCGAATTGTTGAAGTTTCTGATAGCATACTTTGTGATTTTGTATCGAAATCGTGTTTAATGCAAGAGACTTATTAAATGAAGAATCATATAAAGCAGAGTTTTTAAATATCTTCGTCATAATTAAAATTATTCACAGAAAAATACATAGGGTTATTATTTACAACTCAAATAACGATGGTAATCATTGAAAATCTTATGTGTCCTTGATTATTATTATTATTAGTCTTTGAGTTGTACATTAATTGTAACCGTACATTCCTCTCATCAAATAAAACTCTTTTTTTCATTGACCTCTTTTTCCAAATTCGGCTCCGGTTAAAAGATACAGGCTGTTGAAATTTCCAAAAAAATTGTCTTTCTCTTGTAGCTTTGAGATGGAAACTCCGAATGAGATGAATTTCGGTGTAAACTTTTCTATAACTATGAGACATATTTTTCAGCAATCACTTTCATCCTACTTCAAACACTTTCCGAGTTATAGACTCGCCGATTCATAAAACTATAAGAAATAAGCATGTAGTATTCAGATTAGGTTTATCCTGTCATTATAAGAATCTTCAATCAAATCACTTAATAAATATTTATTTAAAAAGTACTTGCGGCCACATTTTGATAGGCAACCCTATATATACATATTCTCCTATTAACAAATGTATGTAAAACAATAGTTTCAAGCACATACTCGATGAGCGCACTAATTCTGCAGCCGGATCTTGTACTATTAGCACCAAATTATAAGAGTCAAGGCAGTAAATGAGTTTTCCCATTTATGTTTCCTTGAATTTCAAACATTGCATTGGTTATTCTTCAAAAGAGATCACAGTTAGAGATATATCTGTGGTGAACTTGCGAAAAAAGTGCTGGAGTGTACTAACACATTGAGAAATATTTAAATGCTTATAACTTTTTACCTGAGCCAAACCGGAAAAAATGGTGAATCAAAAAAGTGTTTTTTTTTGATGAGAAGAATCTATGGTTAAAATTAATGTACAACTTAAAGACTCATTCTGTATAAATTAATGAGTGTCTTTCAGAACCCGTCAAAAATTATAAAAATCGCCAACTCATCAACCTCCTTAAGGGGCTGTACCTTCGAAAGGTAGTTGTTTTAGAGGAAAATGTATATGAACTATAATACCCTTACTTATTTTCATCGAGAAATCAAGTCCAAATTCGTATTATTTACAGACGTTCTGTATGTTATTTCATACGGTGTATCCGAAAAATACGTAACATAATGAGTTTGATAAAAATGATGCCTGGAGATTTTAATTTGAATGTCTTTTCACATTGGAATTTGTCATGATTATGAAAAACTGCTGCTACGTTAAAAACTGACATTAATATTATTTTCGAATAGAATTTCGATGAAATGATTCACTTAATTTATTACCGTTCCCTCTGCTATATTTTTAATTGTAATCGATGCTTCACGCAGTTTGGAATTTTATATTAATTTATTTTTTCTATGAATTTCCCTCTGTGGGTATAAGCAGAGAACAAAATCTGTTCGTTTTTCTCCAAATTCATATTTCAGATTTCATTAAATTATCAGCTACATTTTGAATTTACTGTAATAAAATATATAATATAAGCTGGCCTAACTGATATTTGTACGTGTTGTTATTAATTTATTTCGTCAATGGACTGGTGAAATTAAACATATTTACCATCCCTTTAGTATGATTTCTTTGAAAGTTTTCGCTAGTGGGAACTTCTGTGAAGATGCCATTGCCCTAACGATTACATTTGGAACCTGTCCAAGCTAGTAGTTTTATGTAAACAAACCGTAGAAATGCGGTGGAGAAGGAATAATTATTGAGCAGAGCTAATAGAATATTGAAAAGATATTATAATTTTGTGTTAGATTTCTTGAGAAGGAACTTTTCGTTCGGATCACGTTATGAAATCGTGCTTTAAATCGTTCGTGGAGGATAATTCCGATGTTATTTTAGTGTCTGTTGCTTGGTAGACCATAATGAACTAATATCTCAGTTTACTTGAATTTCTGGAATAATAGGCACCTCAATAAGTAATTCAAGGACCCTTATTAATGTGAAGAAGTTCTGAATATGGTAAACCCAGAATCAGTCCAGTTGATGACTTATGTTCTGTTTGTTTACAAACGAATGAATCAATCAAACGAAGACAGCTTTTCTGCTTGAGTACTTTTGCATCGTACTTCGAATGAAAAGAGCACATATAGAATTATAATTGAATTTATTTTCATATCACAGGAACTCAAGATACAAGCAAAATGAAAAATATCACACCTGGTTCAACCAAATCTACCTATATAGAAATGAAAAATGTTGATGTATTTAGCTATTTTCAATCAGTTCACTCTCTTTGAATATGATTTTGTGTAGTATGTGAAGTAGGTAGCTGCAGAAGTGCTCGGTAGTTTCTCCGAAGAAACAGCATTCTTCATCGAAATACTCTTATTTACTTTACACCTAAAAACATATGTAGATGAAGTTGTTTTGAAATAAATACATTGTAATTTACCTTTATGAAAATAATCGTCTTCAAAGAAACGCAGTGAACAACTTTCATAATATATTTCGTGACCTGTTTTCCAATCTTCAATTTCAATTCCTTCCTGCTATCAACGACTCCTCTCCCAAAGGCTGTTTCTAATGTAACTTTACTTTCATTTTGCTTTGGAAAAAAATGAAATATTAAGGCAGTAGATGATCCTCTCTTTCTTGACCATGAATAACATTGAGTTGAGACACACAACAATAGTCATTTTGGGAGGATGCCATTTCGAATTAATACAATCGAACATTTCAATCATAAAGAAAGGGATCCATTGATTAATACCACAAACACTTTCGGTATACCAAAATTTCAACTCTGAGAACAACACAAAAGTTCCAAAATGAACTCGAAAAGTAAGCAAAACACGTTAGAGTAACCGGCACGTCGAAATACTACTAGCTTGGAAATGTTCGAATTTCTATCGCCAGAGGGCGTATCGCTAAGCAGTAGTTGCGAATAAGGTCTTTCATATAGTCGGGATGGCTTGTATAATAATTATAAGTTCCCGTACTACTTCTATGATTTCTTCCTGTTTCAATAAGAATATAATATACGTAAACAAAATGTACTCAAGCACAATTGTAATCGAAAGTTTAGAATACAATAAGGTGGAGGTACGTGTCTGTGTTGCTGTATACGCTGATGAATGACAATGCATTGTTCACAACTATACTGTGTAGCCTGCGCGGCCTGCGTCTCCGTATACGCTTAGCCTCAGTCTCTCTTCATTTCTTAATATTGACAAATATTACCCCGATAAATCTGATAACCGAGACTAATTGTATTAGAATAATTATTATTTAGTGTTTTCATAACAATGATGGTTTCTGTTCCTGTTGTGAGTGTCATTACTCTGTATCATGCTTCTGCGCATCCTTCGGAATTGAAATGTTCCAATGATTTTTCATGAAGACAAGTTTTTTAACAGAACACTTAACAAGAGTGGCGCTTTTATTTTCAACTTTATTTGTGACCTTCGTCTGTTCATGGAAAAAATATGCAACTTTCATGGTTTGTGGATCAATTGCAGAGACAAATCCCGTTATAACGAAATGAAAAACACAAACTTCCTGTCCCCTTGTAAACCGTTCTTATTGACCATTTCGCTTCTTCACATTCACTCATGAATATTTGGTCCCACATTGGTGAAAACTGCAACTCATGGAAATGGCTAAAATATCGGAACTTTACTGATGTGATGCTTACGGATATTTAGTAAATATCGCCGTGAAAAAAAGTCACAAGTGCACGGACGCCCTTAATTTCGGCGATTATTCCTTTGGCAACTGGACTGTTCTTGATTTTTATTCGTAAGAGTATGGACCTAGATCCCTCTTTGCGCAATGGCTTGTTTTTCCACTATTATTTACTCTCTTCAGTAGAATGAAAGGAAGGATTCAGACATCTTTTTGAGATAGCCTTCAAAAGGTAATTTCTGAGGGGCAATTCGAAAGGTTTGATTTAGTTCGGAAAGCCTTTATAGAATTTAGTCCAGGAAACTTTTTCATTTCATTCCTGAAATATGTGATGAATCGCTACAAGATTTGAGTAATGCATTCAAGAAACACCTTAAATATTCATTATCTTTCATTGCTGCATAAAATTTCATGATAAGGGATGATCAAATGTTTCTCACATATCTGTACAATCTACATAATGAGGTAACTCTTTTACACTCAACTAATAAGAACTAGATTTCTTGCAATTCCATGGTTCTATTTCTTGTTCGTCATAACTTTCTTGATTGATTAATTATTTTTCTCTGATTAATAGGATCGTGGAGATGATACCCAACAGGCAGAGATCAAGCGAAGGCGAGATGAAGAAAGAGGTATGTCTGGGTTTATATTCTGTCATATAATGAAACTTGTGTTTGGAAAATTTAGAGATGTGCGTGTGGCTGTGGGCAGTACTTTTGTGTATTGTGAAAGTGTTAAATAGTCCAGGTGTTTGCCTTTTCTGGCAATCAACTAATATGTATTATGAGCACAATAGCATGCTGTTTCCAGAACATGCGCTCAAAAATAAAAAAATTTTCATCTACTTACTAGGACTATCCTTTATATCGAAGAAAAATTTCTACTCCAATAGGATAACATTCAGCAAAAATTAGCCATCTAACTATCCTTGCAACATCTTGTACTCTACTGATATTTTACGTAGGAACCTATGAATATTATAGGATAGTAAATTTCCATAAAACGAACCCAACTTCTTTCAGAGTCTGTAACACTGTACTTTCAGAAGTCTGTAACATGAAATGACTTCGCAATAAGTGATTCTAAATCTTTCAAAAATAACACATTGAAGTATCATTTCGTCCAAATATCTGTATTTTCTTCGAAGATCATGAATGATTACTTACGAAGAAATTGACAAATTCATTTATGTTCTTTGACAAACTGCCTCATCTAAGATATGTGTAAAGAAACAATGAAAATACGCAATAACATTGAATGCCTGATGAAGGCAACTTACCCTGCCAAAATGCATTAAAACCTGCGAAGGAATAAATCTTTTTGAGTGGAGCAGACCTTACAATAAATTAGGTTACTTCACTATATTTAATCCTTAACAGTGACTCGAGCTACCTGGTACTACTTTATTTTCAATCTGGTTCAATTCAAGTTAGATAGCAACGTATTTAAATGTGTTCTGCAGGTACATTTCTTGAGAATTTCGAAAAAGTGGGGAATTCCATGGGTCCTATGGAACCTCACGCGAAATTTTCTAGAAAAAAGCCTACAGGTACACCTATTAATACGTTGTTACCTAACTTGAATTACACCAGTTTGAAAATGTGATAGTACTGCGAAACTTGGGTCACTGTTATTGATAAAATATAGTGATAGTTAACAAAGCAATCTCATTAATTCCATTTCAAATGAACTATCACATGAAGTAACGGACTAATCCATCCAATATTTGAACCAAACCTTTATTCGAGAATTCTGATCTTTCAAACTCCACCAATGAACTACTGTCTAGATTGAAAAAAATGAAACTAGATAAATCAAATATTAATCTGAACCAACGCGCGGAATTTCTTGATTTCATTTGAGCGCTTTCATCCATTTTCTTGCTGGAAGATACAAGGCTGTAAAATAAAATAGGGAGCTCATTTCAGTTGGAGTTCTACAGGGTGGTCCAAGTAGTGACGTCAATGATTTTTTTTTAGATTCCTCACACCTGGGGCTATCCAAGAATACCCCATGTATGTTATGCGATTTTTTGTAGTTTCCGAGTTACAGTTTTTTTTGTGTTTTTCCGATTTATTATTCCAGCGAGGATTCAAATATTCATATATTTTTATGTAATAGGTATTTTGAAGATTTTTTTGCTGTAACATGATCTCCTTAAATATTGTTACGATAACAAAAATAAATCAGCATCTTGAATACACTCAAAATTACTCAAAAAAGGATTGAAAGTTAGAACTTTCAGTAGGATTCACCCAAACATTCAACATCAATTAAATAATAAGAGGAGTTTACATAGCTTCTGGCTGAGTTTAAAAACTTTGCACGGTACTAAACTACCAAAATCATAAGAAAAAAATAGTACTTTATGGGTCTTTTTTTGCTGGATTCGGTCTTTGAAGGTGGATAGGCTAAAAATCATTGAAACACGATTTAAGTTATTTTTTACTTGTAATCATTCTTATGGTAAATTATACACAAAAATGTGTTTCTAAACTAATTTTAATTGAAATTCCTGTAAACTAACTGTAGCTTGTGTAATTTTTTACAATAATTTTGGACTCACCACTGACTGAAAATTTTGGCATATTTCAAAATTGGTAGTTGTGAAATTACTTGCTTTTGGATGAGAAATAAAAGCACAACTTACCATTTACTACAATAAATCTTCAAAATCCCTTCCTCCATCTTGAATAATTAATCGTCAACGTTTTTTGTTGTATTTTTCTTTCCGCTTCCAAAAGTTTTGTCTCAATTCTGCTTTGTTGTTGCTTCTCCTAGCTAACACCAGCTCTTTGTAAAATCCCCAAATAAAAAAATCGATTGGGTTCAGCTCTGGCGGACGTGCCGTTCGATCGACCCTGCACGCCCAATACATCTTAATGTAAAAATAACAAGAGCCACAATTATTTTACAGGAATTTGTATTAAAATTACTCTAAAGTCACATTTTCAAGCTTAATTTGCCGTAAAAGTGATAAATAGTAGAAAAATAACTTTACTCGTGTTTCAATGATTTTGAGTTTATCCGCCTTCGATGGCCGATTACAGCAAAAAATGGCCATTATAGTACTATTTTTTTCTTATGATTTTGGTAGTTCAGGACCGTGCGAAGTTTTTAAACTCAGTCAGAAACTATGAAAACTCCTATTTGTATTTTTAAATTGATCTTGAATGTTTGAGTGAATCCTACTGAAAACTGAAGTTCTAACTTTCAAGCTCGTTTTGAAAAGCTTTGAGTAATTTCAGGAAGCTGAGGTATTTTTTTCAATAAAAGAACATTCGGGAAGATTATGTTTCAGAAAAAAATACCCACTACATAAAAAGATATGAATTTTTTGAAACTTCGCTGGCACAATAAATCGGAAAAACACAAAAATACTATAACTCGAAAACTACGAAAAATCGCGTAACATACATGGTGTATTTTTGGATACCCCCAGGTGTGAGGAATCTAAAAAAAAAATATTGACGTCACTACTTGGACCACCTTGTATAGACTGGACTGTCAAACTCTTCTTTGGAAGTTGTTAGTTTCAATAGATCATAAAGCAGTTATTTCTTGCTGTTTGACTGAGTTATTTCAGGGGGAAGGTTTGGTAAATATCTGAAGGCGCGAATATTGTTAGTCGCTTGAAGAGTATCGTGATTTGCTACGCGATATAATCCCAAAAATTTTCTAGTTAGATTTCGCCGTATTTCATACACCTGGAAAAAATATCCGTAGAAAATATAGCTTGGTTGGGCGGTTATCGTTTCGTTATCCGTGGCCGCCTCGTTTGAGGATTATCCTAACCAGATACTAGGTCTCTTGCAAGTATTTTTTATCATTGGAATCGAATATTTTATACATAAGAATACTTGATTTAACCATTTTCAATACAGAATTATTCAGATTTCGCAAATTGTTATAGTGTGTCACAGCAATACTGTTGTACCGAAATAAATGTGGAAAAACATAAAATCTGATCTGATCAATGTAACTTTCAAAATACCTATCGGTTGGGCGTTCCGGAGAGCAGACGCGGATCTAGTTCCATTAACCATGCTGCGACGTCATCTACTGTTTGGGGTTCTGCCGCGAGTAGCTTAATACGCAACTCAATATCAATTCACCCAAGAGCATCCGTGTTGCGAGTAGCTAGAGGAAATCAACTTAACCTTGTAGCGTTGATATCCCTTGCTATTTAGGTCTCAAATGTTTCGTTTTGTCTAATTGTTTATATAATTAATATTAGTAGCATTCGAAAGTTTGATAACCCGGCTGCTCAGCCCGGAGGTCTATACGCAGCTTTGGGGACTCTGTGTTTACGGATCAGTGTAAGCACTGGCGATTTCATCCTTGCTCACAACCCTTCTCTTAAGGTGTGTTGCGCCACACGGAAGAAGGTTTGTGACCTTACAAAATAAATTGAAGACGTTTCTCTGACCATTATATCGGCGTACTTGGTTCGTCCGATTTCGAAGTATGCGGGTACTCATATACTGGAGAACCTTGGAATTATTCATATCCGGTGTATTCCATCCTTGAACTGATTTACGTTGAAGTCCAGAGTTTCGATTGCCGCCTGGCTAACAATATATCCTCTTTTGTCCCTGAAAGAACCAATAGATTTCTGACCATTCCGTTCTGGGTGTGAATACTTCAGCTCATGCTCCGATTTGTATGTATACCATATTATGGTATTTTCTTCAAACGTGGATATGTGAATTTTCGGAACGTAACAATGAAGTAGTATTTTTTTATTACAGCCAAAATACTACCTCATCCAAATGGCGAAATAATGGAGCCCTCACCGCATACAAGAGAAAAACACCATAGATCAGCAAGGGTAAGTAAAAATGTTTCGTTTCAGTTTTTGTGGATAAAAGTAAAATATTTATTTTGTTCCAGGAGCTTTCCCCATATTCAAGAGAAAGATCTCACGACAGAGTTGAAGTCAGGGACAAACAATATCCTTTTAAAACAATTATAACTTAGAACTAAGAGGATATATCAATTTCGTATTGCTTCTACTGTGAATTGATTGAATTTAAGTTATTGAGTAGTTCAGTGACGAATATCGTTTTTCTTCACTGTTTCAAAAAGAGCGTATAAATAAAATTATAAACCCACACAGTATAAGACAGGATACTGATACAAATCAGTGAGTTTTTCTCATATCTACGTTTACTTTTGCCACTCACGTTTCGAAAACGAATGTTTCCTTCAATATAAGACATCGTTATAAATGATATAATCTTGATGAAGGAAACATTGTTGCCGAACCGCTGTCCTCGGATCAATTCAATCTAAGCGTTAGAACCAACTTGATTAAAATGCTACAATTATCAGCGTTTTCATTTCACTGGATCTTAGCAATGATAGGATGTGTTTTCCTGATTTGATCATCTATAATGCTGAAACCAATAGGATTTTTCCTTAATAAAGCTTACCAGACGAAGTGCAGAGAACAAGAGAAGGTAACCAGCAGCGTTTTAATTGGATCGGAAAAATAATTTTTTACAAATAATTGATAAGTAAATGAATGTATTCTCCTATTGTTCATTAATTTGTGAGATCATTAGTAATTGTTTTTGATTGTTAATTATGGAGAAGTGAATAAAACCACGTAAAAACATAATTAAAATAAGCAAAGCTATTTCTAAAACAATTAGTACCGCCTGTCCTCACATTTCCGCTCCTGTTTCGAATTTCTGTGATATAAATGGTGCATAAGTTGATAATAGGATTTATTCTTTAATCACTTGTTTATGAAATTTGGATGCTGGTAGATATATCGGCAACAATCCAGCCCACGCCACACCAGAATTTTAGTTTTTCTATTGATCATTGAATAGGACAGCGTGCATTTCACCGGTAGCAAGGAAATAATTTGCCGTGGTCCGGGCTGTTTGTGATAAGTAAGCGTTGGCCTTTAATGGCTGTTATAGTGAAACATTTTTGGAAGATAACCCGAAGTTGACTTGTGGAATCAGGTTCAAAAATAAGTTTTGTAACATAATAAGAATCCAGGATCCGAAGCTGGACGCAAACTATCAGACATGTACGCAAGACCCGACTGACCTCAGCTTTTGGGCCCGGTGTACACATCTAGTTTTTCGAGTCTCGGCGCCATTGCTGGACAAATCCTTCCAACCCGTTGTGGCTTTGCAGATATGGTGCATTGATATATATTGTTCCTTAATCAACTTTTATAATCTAACTTTAGCTAATATGCTTCATTTTTTTGGTTGAAACTCTTGTCAGCTGGAAAATAATAAGCCTTCAATCTAGTTTTAGTTTCTCTTTTAGGAAAATAATTGTATACTTCTTTCAGGCCTCCCTGTAGACCGTAAGCTCATTTCACCTGCAAGCTCAATTTCATCATTGGTTGCTAATAATGGTCCCAGTTTTCCTTTTCGAGATCTGTCAATACAATTATCAAAAATCTTCTTTCGGCGCCCCTTTTTCATTTCACATTTCTTTAGCAGTATGCGTCTCCAGAAAAATCATTCTGGCATCTTAGGCGAAAGTCACACGTTATACGCATCGGCTGGTATGATTCAGTAGCATAGTGACGGGCGGACGTTAAAAAGATAAGTGGAAGTCCACAACGGAGCACCGACTATCACAAATACACCAATTAACCCTATACGATGTGCCGCTATGCTCATGAAAATACTAAATGAATTTCTGGGGTTGATGCTGCAATTAATAATACGGTTAGAATGAAGGTCGATGAAACGAGGTAGTTTGCGTTTAAAAACAAGGTATAAAGTTTCAGCGGTGCGGCGCTATCGTAAAAACTCTAGTAGCCTAATGTTGAAGCGAGTCGTGCTTGTATAATGTGAACTGCATTTCAGGAGAACGTTGGCCCGTTGCCAACGACCGGCAGCGTTACCGTATGACGTCATCCGTCACAGGCAGCGGTACCAGCGCCTGACCAATCCTTATTCCTATTCCAAATTTGTTTCATTATACAGGGTGATCCAAGTAGTGACGTCAATGAAGTTTTTTTAGATCCCTCACAACTAGAGGTATCCAAAAATAACCCATGTATGTTATGCGATTTTTTGAGGTTTTCGAGTTATAATTTTCAGGGTAAATTTGCCATAAGAATGATAAAAAGTAGAAACATAACTTTACTCGTGTTTCAATAATTTTAGCCTATCTGCCTTCGAAGGCCGATTACAGCAAAAAATGGACAATAAAGTACTATTTCTTCTTATGATTTTGGTAGTTCAGGACCGTGCGAAGTTTTTCAACTCAACTAGAAGCTATAAATACTCCTTTTTGTAATTTTAAAAATTTTAGTGATTTCTGGATGCTGAGGTATTTTCATCATTAAGTCATTAAGAGATCATGTTACAAATAAAAAATCTGCATAATACCTACTACATAAAAAGATATGAGTTTGTGAAGCCTCGCTGGCATAATAAAGCGACAAACCACAAAAAAGTTATAACTCGAAAACTACAAAGGTATGAGGAATAAAAAAAAATATTGACGTCACTGCTTGGACCACCCTGTATAGTGATTTCAATTCCATTTCTCAAAGAATTTCGCAATTCTTTCTTGGATTTTTTAACAATTATTATAGCCTTGTCCAAAATATGCAGCACCATAAATAGTATTTACATAAATGATACCATAAATGTGCCGACTTTTGTGACATATTTTTTTCCCATTTCGTCAAATTACAAATAGATCTTTTTTTAGGTTTTTTTCTGGGTTTTCACTCCCAATATCTGAAATAGAACTATTGAAAATGATATGAATAAAAAACATAAAAAATGATACGAAATCCTCTCAAAATATCAATCGATACAAATAGATCTCTTCTTCAAATTCAGACTTCCATAACTAAAAAAATCTTCATGAATTTAGACCTGATATCAAAGAACAATTCATCTCTCTCTGCCATTATCATTATGAAAATTATTTCGAAACTTTTAGGAGCCTAGAGGATACCTCATAGGTCTCATTAGGCTTACTGGAGTAAGGGGAATCTGTTATGTTCTGTGTAAGTTTTGATCTGTGTCCATGCTTAAACTTGGCAGAGCACAGTTAATTCGTCTAGCCAACAGTGGATGGTTGCCAGTACCATGGATACGACAATTTCTTTTCGATCCCCAGGGTTGGGGTTGGACTGGGAACATTTTGACTTCTAGTCTAACGCAATAACAAACCGTGCAAGAACCTTATAGAAGTGGAGCATCAGTTTCGTATTTCTCACTTATACATGATATGCTGTCTTCAAAACTACCAGATACCGGTTTGCAATAAGATCGGACGGATCGTACTTGTCCGTTGTTTTGAAGCAGCAAGTTTGCATTTTTCATCTGCAAAAATTATTAACTAAACCGTTTCAATTTACGGGAATTTATCGACCATTCTCGTATAAGTGGACCTTAGGTGCATTTATATAGGTAAAGGAAAACTGGTCAATTATGGTTGCAAATTACATATATGTGACTACTCATCTGAAGATATTTTTCGAAACTTGATATGATTCTGCAACAGGGTTGGCTTTCATGAGAGCCAAATCTTCTTTCAGAAAAAAAAATACATAAAAATAACACAGCTGAGATCAAAATCAAGATATCTTTAGTTTCATCATTATTTTTGTTTCGAAAAAAAAATTCTGAAAATTTTCTCGTTTGCATGATGAAGGAATCAGATTAAGTCTCTGAATCGTTACCGTTCATCATGTTATGTTATGACTAACTTCAAAGTCTGTTTCATTAAAAATCTGAATTCAGAAAAAAATATTTTTTTTTCGATAAATATGTGCATAATTTTAAGAAAAACATTTTTTTGAAATTTTTCAACGCACGAAACTTAGCTGTAAGTTGCGCGTTGATATTCTTCAAATAATTATGAAGTTTCGATGTGAATGCTCCTGTACTTCTTGAGATATTGAGGAACTATCCTCAAAATTTCGAACAACGAAATTCTACATATTTTTTCCATATATCTCCGAAAGTAAATATCGTATCGAATTAAAATTCGAATTTGGTATACTTAAACTATCTACAAAGTTTTAATCTGATCGAATCCAGTACTTCATGAGATATCGAAGAATTCACCGCAAAATTTCAATTAGGTCTAATTCCGAAATTATTCGACTGATTTCACCCATCAACAAACTTAAGCGAGATATTTGGACACCAAACCTAAGCTGGTAATTTCAAGTCGCTAGGTAATTTCCTTCGAAAGTTAGATCACATACAGACGGACGGATATAACTGAATTTGACCACGGATTCTTCTTCAGGTTATTCAATTCAATCGTTTAGAACCATTTTCGGCTTAAAATTCGAAAATTGCAGACATTGTGACGAAAGAATTACGCGCTTGTTCTGGGGAACAGTGCGTATTTCGAGGGTTACATAATTTTAAAAAAAAGTCACCCTGAAGTTCTCCAGTGTGGCCATTCACAAGCCGAATTATTAAAAATTGTGCATAAAGTTAAACTGTCCCAAGTTTGAGATTAAATGTCATCGGTTATTTTTCAAGTGGGAATTTCACTATTTTATGACCCTCCTTAAAGAATTTCTATATATCGAGTCATATATACATATAATTAATAATTATCAAATTTTATTTAATTCGAAAAGGCAGAAATCTGGTTTAGCTTTAAGATATTTATTTGTTAGGACAATATTTTGAGCAATTATTGTAGTCGAGTTTTGACATTAGTAAGTCATCGGATATTGTTATAGATGGATTCACCTTTCACAACAGATCAATAATTGGGTCAATATCCAATAATGATTGATTGTCTAGTGTTGCAAATTGTCAATAGGCAGCGGACTAGGAGCGGCAGATTTCTTATCGAAAATAATCAATCCTAGGTAACTCGTGTTTTTTATGCTCTTTTTGAGCGCATGCTCTAGGGGAACAGCTTGCTATTGTTTTGACCGAATGTCTGTAATTTTAGAATTTTGAGAAAATTGTCTCAAACGACTAGGTTGTAATCACTGATAACGAATCCAGTGTCAAAATCGATTCTGTCCGGCCGGCCATCACCACGATTACGGGCGTACGGAGGATTCTATCCACTTGAAAATTTCAGGGTAGGTACCTTGCATTGCAGAATGCAAAGGTTAAGTTCGTTAGGGATCAAAATGGGTCCAACTGTTTCGGAGTTATATCCATTTGAAGTTTTGAGTTTATTTCGAGAACTACTCAAGCGATTGTATTGAAAATTGGCAGATAGTTTGACTATACGGACTCGCAACTTTCCGCGGAATTTTGTTGAGATCGTGCTGTCAGTAAATTGAAAAAAAATTTTTTGGAAAAAATGTTTTTTCGGAACTGTTCGTTGAATCTGAAAAAAATTTTTGCTCTCAACTTAAACATTATATTTTGCAGCAGTGTACCAACTTTCATTTTGATACGACCATAATTTCCGGAGATATTGAAAAAAAATATGAAACATTTCGTGGTTTTCTTCTCGATGTCGTTGTTCTTTCCGGAATAACTCAAAAAATACTAATCCTTCAGAAATGAAACCTGGCAGCTAATTTGGAAATATTGGTGGGCAACTTAATGCAGAATTTCGCAATGATTTTTTTCAAATATTCAATATTCTGTGATCTCCTGCCCATATTATCCTTATGCATTAAATATGAACCTTCGAACTGTAATTTTTCGATTAAATACTGATGAATTTCAATTCGATGTAATCTACATTTTCGGAAATATTGGAAAAATAAAATTTATTATTTATTTATTTTTATTTAAAAATAGGTGCATCTGCGGAATCATTAGGAGGATTTTACCTATTCAAGAATTCGGCCTAACGGCCCATAGTGAACACAATAACTTCCGAAAGAAACAACTTAGAAACTCGGTATTTGTAGAGTAAGTAGATACTTATTCAAAATTTTATTTTTCCAATATTTCCATAAATACAGATTGGATCGAATTCAAATTCAGCAGTTTATCCAAAATAAACCTAGAAAAACACTGCCATGAAGGCAGCAGCTTTTGCACGCATGTTCAAATTCGTTGCCAAAGCGGTCATCTCCATTGAACATGCGCGCAAAAGATGCTGCCTTCACGGCAGTGCTTTTCTAGGTTTTTTAATGATTAATTCATTCGTTCACTTGTTTAAGTGCCTTCCCTAGTGCAAATGGAAAATGATTATTCCAGACAGGTGCATGGGGAGGTGGAAATAATAAAGTGGCCTACATTCATAAAAAATATTAATCCGGCACTGTATGTCTTCTGTTTCGATTTAAATAAAGTTTGATTTCAGCAAGTGTATGTGTAACTTGATATACCCTTCAAAAAAAGTCGTGAAAAATGGGATTGCCATTTAAAAAGGAATAGTCGATAACGTCACATCTCAAAGTTGGGACACAAAATATAAAACAATTTTTTCCATCAAAAAGAACACAATTATATAAAAACACCAATCAACCTTCCTGTGCATATTTCTGATGAAGAACCTATCTTTAATATACTCAATGTATTCCAAGTTTTTGTTAGTTTACTTATTCTAGGCAATTTCCTTATGCCTTAGGATACCTTGTGATTTTTTCCTGTGACTTGTATCAAAATAGCGAAACAGTCAGCGATATTTACATCTTTCATGAGAACATATTTTAGTTAGAGTATTGTGGCTTTAAATACTATGAGGAATTTGAAAAAAAAACTTGAAGAGTCAGGAGCTTTTAGGCGCTTGTTCAAATTCGAAGCCATTCTACTAAATTTCAATTCGATCGGATGTATGTGTATATTTTCGGAATATTAGGCAAATAGAAATTCGAATAGATATATCTATGGAATCATCGATGGATTTCACCCAGTCTTGAATTTCACCTCCGTTATCCAGCAAATAAGTTACTCTACATATACTACATTATCATATTTACCTAGATTCTAAGATATTACGTTCAGAACGGTCAATCTAGCAGCCGATTGTGAGCATGTATAATAATACACGAAATAATTAAACTTGTGGACTTAAAATCATTAGAGCGCGTTCGGAGCTTATGAACGAAGTTCGTGCTCTTGAATGGGTAAAATGCGTACAAAAAATTGTAAATATTAATTTTTCCAATATTGCCTGGGGTAAATATCCGATCGATCTGAAATCTTGTGCACTATTGCCGTATTTCGACTAAAAGATTTATTTTTAGGTTTTTTCTGGGTTTTCACTACCAATATCTGAAACAGAACTATTAAAAATTAAATAAAATTGTTTTTTCATGAAAAACGCCCTTGAGGATTGCAGTATTAAACTATTCGTCAAGCGCAGTTTCTCGCAAATCAGATTGCCTAATGAACAATACAGGAAAAACACAAACGATAAATAAGAAAGCCAACTGTGACGTTTCAGAGTACAAATCTGACTCTTTCATCAGACGAAGCAGAAAATTTCAAGAATTATTTTCTGATGAAAGAGTCAGATTTCTACTCTGAAACGTCACAGTTCGCTTTCTTTATCGTTTGTATCATTTCTGTATTGTTCATTAGGCAATCTGCTTTGCCAGAAACTGCCCGCAAGGGCGTTTCAATGAAAAAAAAATTTATTTAAGTTTAATCGTTCTGTTTCAGATATTGGGAGTAAAAACCCAGAAAAAATCTAAAAAATGATGAGAAATCCTCCCAAAATAAGCTCTAATCGATACTTAAAATATTTATAACGAAATCTGATGAATAGCTTCCGGGATTTTTTTTTAACAGCACGATCTTCACAAAATTTTGTATAGGTTTGCGCGCCGGCATTCTAAAGCTAATTTAGAAGTTTAAATCTGACCGAATCAGTAATATTTCTCAGATATCGAGGAAATTACCTTAAAATTCGATATAGCTAGATCTCCAGAACCGTTGATTTATAGGTAATCGAGATATTTTAGAATCCGAACATACTCTGAAATCTTGTATACTTCTTCCCTCGATATATTTCTCAAATATGAACGAACGGACAGAATTGTATTCGACCATTGTATAAAGAGTTTTATACAATGATTCGACCAAGGTTTCTTTATCAGCGAGTCGTAAGTCAAGGCAAATTTCTTGAATAAAGGATCCAACCATAGATAAACTAATCTCACGCGTGTCGTAGATTCGGGAAATGTTTTTTCGTATGAGATACCACCTTCAAATGGAAATTTGCCAATAAGCTAGTGCTGTCCGCCAAATACTAGCCAGAGGCCCAAAAAAAACAAGTACCCGAGTAATGCGTGCGCTCCAACTAAGTTCTATGGATTCAAAATTTGCCGCGGTTTGTATCAGCAAAATCATTTTCGACATCTTGCTAAAAACTAATTCGCAATATCGTAAACCGCTGTTATGAAAACTTAAGCTTCAAGTTGTTTTTAACCTATCTGTTGCTCCTGGATCAAAACCCACCCCAACAGTTTTCTGAGTTAGTTGTATATTGCTAGATTATTCGGCAATGGATCTTAAAGGATTTCGTGATATTTTTTAGTTGTCCAGGCCAATATAATCATAAATGAGAAAACTATGGGATAAAATATTCTTTACTTTGTTAACATTTTTTTTTTCATATTCAATAATTCTCAAATTTTCAAGTAAAAAAATTGGAAAGACAGCACGACAAATCATCACAGATGGATTACCATTCAATCTCCATTAGCTCATTAATAAACATACAAGTACGATGTTATTCTCAAGAGCTAAAGCAACTTTTTCTGAACGAAAAGAGGTATTTGGAAACTTCTTTTAGCTTACAAATCTCATTTTGGGGAAGGAATTATATTTATTTCAAATCTAGGATACGAAATGACTATATTTTTATTAGAAAATTTCGAATTGAATTCATGAAAAAATTTTTTTAAATACTTATGATTAATGTATCTCCTTCAGATTATTATCCACATTTTGCTTGCCAGAGAAATATTTGTTACCTAATCAAAAAAGACGGAATCGAATATTCTTTCATTCGATATATCACAATCCATATATTCCTGTTTGAAAAAACCAGTAGAGGGGTGTGGAGTGTAAAGGGTGAGAGATTTCAAATTCAAAAAAGCATAGGGAGACCTACTTTTGGAATTACAAATCCATGGATGTTTCAATATTTATAAATAATGTATCTCCTTCAGACGATTATCCACATTTTGCTCGCCGAAGAAATATTTGATACATAATCAAAAAAGACGGAATAATTGAAAATATGAAATTAGGAAATACTTTATTAGGCACTTCTTCACAAAAAAATTCAAATAACTCTGATTAAAATACTTTTTTTGGCAGTATGACTAGTATATAGGCACTATAAAATTTAAATCACAATTTTCATGTAAGTATTTACAATATTATAAGGAAAGTCTTGTACAGTTGGAAGACATTACGATGCCAAAGTATATAAAAAAAAATATAACGAAAATGACTTATTATTTTCCTGTAAAACTTCTAAACACCAAATAAATCCACTTTTCTTCAAAACAAAGTTGAATTTCTATTCAGTGTGCTGAAGTATGGATAAAGTAGGATCTACTCATTCAAATATTCGATATTTATCAGTTGATTCTGGATGACTAGGAACATTATCCCTTTCCTTCGGTGACACATCAAATCACTATGCATGATTGAGTAATGTGGTATGTTTCAGGTTCAATAATATATTGTTATTTGGTAAATAATAATCCTAACTATTGAACTTGTTCAAAGCCAAGGTAGATATTTGAATCATTTGAAACTTTAATCGGTAGTTAGATTTAAAAACAAAAATGAATCAGGTTTCGGACAAATACAATAAGTTTTGTAGAATTAAGTACTATCATCTTGAAAGTATGTGAAAATAATTAGGACTATTCATGCACAGTCACACATTCACAGTTTTAGCATAGTCATTACATATAAGTAATCTGTTAAGACTATAACGTCTAAATGATTCATTGAAATGCACAGGTTTGATGATTTCTTATGCTTATGACTGTGACTATGATGCGTACATTGGTCCTACCATAATCTTTTGTAACTATCTGTTAATGGGTCTGTAAGTATATAATAAATATATTATATAATAAATGTATTTTTCATAGTTTATCCAATCCTTTTTCACATTTTGTCATATATAAACTACTTATAGGCTTTAGATCAGGAATGGTATGTTTTTTGTGGTATTTAATGATGTGTTTATGTAAAATGAATTTCCGTGTGTAACTTGATTCGCAAAAGTTACATTTGAAGGGCTTTTCACCTGTATGTGATAGTAAATGTCTCTTCAAGTCTGTTGGCCATCCGAAACACCTCATACAATACAAGCATTTATATTTCTTGGATATTTGACTTTCCGATTCAATATGTTTTACACTACTCACTCTTCCATTCAGGTTTCCATCACTTATAGTTACCTCACAAAATGTTGAAGGATTTAAATTTTCCTCCGAAGAGTTGACAATTTTTCTTATTATAGGATGGAGATCAGGTATTGTTTTTTTAGTGAACTGTTTATCTCCATTTGTGCCAGCATCTGTATTTAAAATCAATTCTTCTACTGCATGTGTTGCAAAGTGTTTCAGCAATTCCGAAGCAGATTCGAAATCACATTTACATTGAGGGCATTTCAGATCTGAAAGTTGACTAATGAGATCCTGAAAAATCATTTCAGAACAACTAAATACCTTCCACTGATAGCATCTTCTTTCAAGTTTTATTTTGGTGGTAAATATCAAATGTAAACATAAATACGAAAGAAGTGATGTCGTTTATGAACCTTGGTTTCATTAGAGATAAAATTCTATGGTTTTCGGCGCCATGTTAATATCATTATTTGAGCAGGTATAAATTTTAACGTGAAATTCAGTGAGAAAAAAGAATCACCATCCATAAAGAAATTCAGTAAAGGGGAATTGAATAATAATTCATATCTATAATAATAATTGTTGCATGCAAAAGAATTTTGGTTTCCAGTGAATACCAGGTTGGGGAAATTTTAATTTGGATATTGGCTATCATGACAAGATTCCATTTTCCATTGAAGAAAAGGAGTTATTTATCCATGAGGTTTGAGAAACACGTGTGAAATTACCAAATGAAATTTAAGGTGAGAATTTGCCGTTCATTATAATTATAGCATGATCAAAATATTTTCGAATTTATTTATGTTGTTTAAATACTAAAGTAATAGCAGCAAAAAGCCTTATTTTATATGGCGGAAGAGCTGATGTAAATAATTTCTTTAAGGCACTATGGTCGCCATTTTGTTTATCCTGTGATTTCACTCATTATTGATGATTTTTATTTTGAATTCCTTCTATCTTTTCATTTTCGGAATGAATAGGATATTATTGTAGACGAAACATTATCTTTTAGAATTGATTAAAAATGTATAATAACGTTCACAAAGGCACAAACAAAATAAAAATGTTGGCATTATCGTTTCTACCTAAAATGGCGGACTTTTTTGAATACCCGTAAGTGATCTATGCATATATTATATCTGGATAAATCATGGACATCTCTATGTCTATGGGATAGATTAATGAAAATTGTCTTCGAAATTTGCCCATTTGATAATGAGCGTTCACGAGAGTTTCAGATGGCGCCGCAAGTATTCTCAGTCTAGTGTCGTGTCAAATCCAACTTTAAGGTTAGCAAAGTATATATTGTTTCAAGCAACAAAATCAAATTGTTGAAATTGACCATATTTCATAATCCATGTGAGCCTTTCGAAAGTAATGTGCTATTGAATTTAATTTCGATGAAAATTGGAAGCATTTTTCTCTCATGTACAAATACTATTTTATTCTATTGTTGTTATATATCTCTGTAATATTTAGTCTACTGCGATGACTTATTTGGGAAATAAATAGTAACATATTAGAACCCTAGAAAATTTGAGAAACATCCCGAAATATGTTTTTTTTCACGGACCACAGAAATTATGAGGAAGAAGAATTTTATTGAAGCTCTCTTTGGATCCGGCAGGGTAGGGTATAATTTCTTTTATTTCTATGATAATGCTTGACTGTTATCAACATTATGAAGTCAAATGGTAGGCCATGAAAGTTTGACACGTTTCTCTATGTATAATTAAATATTGTGTGGTAGAAGTATGATGCACCTTAGGTGAAAGTAATTTTCCTGTCAGATAACTTCGTGACGTTGTCCATTTTACATAAAATTCATAGTAATTACGTAGGTCAATCAAACCATATGGTCATAGAACACTATATGTATGAAATGACAACGTCCCCCATACCTCGACAAAAGGGGTATGGTCTGTATATATTCTTGGTTACTAATGGTTAGTGCATGGGACAGATAATGAACCGAAGTGTCAGGAGTTTGACAGCCCAGGCACTAACCATTAGTAACCAAGAATGTATACGGACCATACCCAACTAACCAAAGTTAACTAGTGCCGTCCTCACTCATCAGTGCTAGTTGCAAAATATTGATAGACCTATTCTGAGGCGTTCCGACTTAATGAAGTGAAGGGATCATATATTTCAGTGTCAATTGCGAATAATCGGAGACCGGAGTGATTACAAGAATTTTTTGAGGTTATGACATTGATGTGAGATTGCTACCTTATATTATATATGTGCTCAAGAATTTCAGTTAAAGATCATTAATAGTTATTAGTGGAGTGTAGGTAGGTATGTGTGCTTTTGTGTTGAAGCTGCTCAAGTTTGAAGAGCCTACTTGGTGAGGAATAATTTAAATTCTATGATAGGTATCAGTTATAGGCTGTTATCCACGAATTTTCGACCCACAAATAAATATCCATGTCCCGCAGCGAAAGTAATGTGGTTCTCCGTGAGTATCCTCGGTTTTTCCATTTTGTAAATCTTGTGCATAAGATCTTGCCATCAGCAGTATACATATACGTATATATTATTCATGTGGCCGTAACCAATATGCGGCCTGAATTTCCATGCTTCCGTGATCTTATAATACGATAATGCAAAATGTTGTTATTGACTTATCAAATTATGAATGAGTCCCAAATCTTTTTCCGAAAGTTTCCACTTCCTTCCATTACCGGAGAAAGTTGAAAATTAATTCTTTTTTGGTTTGTTATTATCGAATAATAAACATTAGTGATCGACCAAAAAAAAATACCCCTTCCGAAAATTTCACAGTTTATATTCTGAAGTATGTAGATTTGAATGAACTATTAAAAAAACTTGAAAAAACGTGAGACTTGGTAGAAAAATCTTGTATCGCTTGACATTGATCCTCCAAGTTTTTCAGCAGGATCGGTGTACCCTTAGGGCTCAAAACTGGGGGTAGGAGGAAAAAAAATTCTCGAAAAGTTACCACCGAATTTTCATAAAACGCTCAACGTTGATTACTGTTGCATAACTCAAACTAAAAATTTTCACCCAGATGATTTCCGACCAGTGGTCCCTGAGTTATAAAGAAAAACGCTGAAAATCGTGTTGTAAAAACCAATGAGTTATGAATAATATAAAAGTTTCATTTATAAGATACCAATGGTATTCGGTTATTTAACTGAGAAAATAATAACACCTTGTGTAAAATTCGCAGTGTTTTTTCAGTTCAGATTCACTATTTCATTTCGAAATTTCAATTTCAAATACGTCATCGTTTTGTTCTTACAAATTGGAAAAAAAGGTAGATTAAATATTGAAGATAAAAACGACAAAGTGGTCAATAATTTATATTCTGCCATTGAATTAAAAGAACAAAACACGAAATTCGTCCAGATGTTAAGTGAGGGATATTTTGAAAAATATTGTGTTTACGGTCGGCCGTTATAAGATCGAATCTTAGCAAAATTGAAAGAACATTTATGAAGACATTTCAAAGCTTTCAAATCGACATTTCACAACCCAGATTTCAGTTCAATCCGATATGTATGAAATTTCTAATGGATATATTATGTACATATTTGGAAACTGACACATGTTAGTATAAAAGCTCTTGTGATTGACAATATCCCCTCATTTTTGAAGACCTCCCTGCAACTTTCTGTATTCTTCATCCCGAAATTGGCTTTAACCGCTTTCTTCCGTTGAAGAAGAACTCGATGAGCATCGGAACTCTGTCCCCAAAGGATCATACCATACACAACCAAGCTATGAAACGATGAATAATAGACAAGCTTTGCAAATATTGGCGTTAGAATCTATTCTTATTCTCCTGATCATGAAAATGGAAGTCGACAACCTCCCGCACAAGCTCGATATGTGATCCTTCCAGTTCAGAGCCGAATCGAAATCTACTCCCAGATGCCTAATCGAGAAGCTTGCCTCCCTTTTATCGGTGAAAGTGATCTTTTGTGTTTTGGAAGCTTTAACTCTTAGTCCATTAACCAAAAACCAATCACGTCGCTAGCTTTGCTCCTTTCAGTCTTCTTTTTCATGGAGGATCTAGTGAAAGACCTGTTCAGGAAGGAACTGTCGTCTGCATATGCGCACACTTTATTCGATGGAATGCTACGAAAAATATCATTCACGAACAGAATTAATATTATTGGGCCTGAGATTGAACCCTGTGGTACACCTATCTCTATAGCTCTACATCCCGAAATTCCTCTATTCCACTCAAAAGTCTGCTTTCTATCGCTAGAACGATCAAAATATTTCTAGGGTATTTCCTCTTATACCATAATGTTGTAATTTTTTCAGAAGCAGTCATGATCAACACTATCGAACGCCTTGCTCAGGTCAATACATGTCATTTCCACGTGATCTAAATTTCTTTCTCAATTGACAGATTATTGATCTGATGTAATTCCCTGAATTGAATGTCTTCTTTAATGACCACAGCTACGCCACCTTGTCGATATGACTTTCGTGAGTATGAACATGCCACCACATATTCACTCATATTGATTCTATCAAGAATGTCGTCGTTCAACCAGTGTTCTGTTGCGCATCCCACATCAATCTTATGCTCAATCAAATAATTTACAAACTCGTCAATTTTCCGAAGTGATTGCATATTTATATTCGATACTGTCAAACAAATATGTTCTTCAGATTCGGTGATTTCTTTCTTCGAAAGAAGCGACGAACGGTCACACCACTATGCCAGTTTTCGCTGTTCTTTATAGAGATATTCCTTGAGATCGATATCTCCCCCTATTTTGAAGGACATGCTACTCGTTCTTTCTTTAGTTTTGAATGTCTCCACAATAAAAGAAAGGCCCAGAAATATTTGATTCAGGTGTTTTCTGATTTTGTTTTCCCTTGTATTCAATTCCACTCTACGCCATATTCTTGCCTTGACTCCTGCAATTGTTTGTTGGTTTTCGTCCACAACTTTAGTGCCTTTCACTATTTTGACTTCTGTACCATTTTCATCATTTCTGACAGAGTTTTCTGCATCATGACTCATCACCATTTCATCAGAGAGAACATGTTCTTTATCACTTCCAGAATCCTCCTGCCGATTCGCCCGATTCTCGATGTTATAGAACTTCATTGATACACGATTGATCGATTTACTTCTATCTCTTCCTAACGCATTTATTTTGAACTCAATTAAAAGACACAAGTATGGTTGATCTCTACTTTATTATAAACACATGACGCGTTTCACTACATTGTAGTTTCATCAGATGCTGAGTTGCAACTGTCTCAAAAAGTGTGTTACAGTTTTACATAAACCAATACAGGTGCAGAGATATTTCTAACGGGTCAATCATCAAACATCTCTGTACCTGTATTGGTTTATGTAAAACTGTAACACACTTTTTGAGACAGTTGCAACTCAGCATCTGATGAAACTACAATGTAGTGAAACGCGTCATGTGTTTATAATAAAGTAGAAATCAACCACACTTGTGTCTTTCAAATGAGTTTACAACGGATTTCTATCAAGTAAAGGCCACCACAATACGAAGCATTTATTTTGAATAATAAAAGTTTATTCTTATATCATCCATTTCAGAGATGAGTCTTTCGAAAAGTTGATTTTCACTGGGAAGTCTCTCATTTTCACAAGTTAATACTGCTATCATACTTTCACTTGATCCGTTCAGCATAGTTGCATTGATCACCGTTTCCGCAGCGCTGTTAAGATCGTCAATTATTTCTATTGCTAGGTTAGTTTTATGTTCCTGCACTCCACAGCATTTAATGTGCGTTTCATCAATTTTCACTATATCACGCAACCCGGGTGAATATAACGGTTTCACACACTGCGCAATCCTGTATTTATGACACTTTTTGCATTTGTTGATCGGAAGTGCATTGGTTCGCGTCATTGCGGCAGCCATCTCTCATCATATGAAGGTCGAAATCGTGAATGGGCAAAACCGCCCAACGATTCCGTAGATATACCCATTGAAAATTTTATTTTCCAATATTCTTAAAAATACAGATCACTAATGAAGAATTTGAGTTCAAGATCAATTGGCTGTCCGGCCGGCAGTAAACAATGATTTTCGAAATGAACAAAAGACATAAATTCGCAGTAAGCATTTTCAGATTTTTATACAGGGATTACATTTAGATGAATGTGGTATGTCCGAGATTGCTCCGTTGAAGAGTTTCCTTGCTTCAAGGATGGGATTTATTCCATGTCCATGGGATATTCTGTCGTTTTTACCAAATGTCAATCCTCAAAATTGTGTCCGAAATACTAATACAATCCATTATAAAATACCTAAGGAGATGGGTCAAAGCTGAGATCAGACAGGGGACGCGGTTTGTTATTTTTAACATTTTCACAACTGGTGAATAGTAATTGAAAGCTGCTGCCGAGAGTATATGGAAGAAAATATTCAGTCTACTTGTCCGGGGAGTGATTCTTAGTTGCATTAGATTTCTCAGGTGTGTAGTATTGTAGTGCCGGTTAAAAATCTTATAACATACATCTTCACTATGTCGTGTAGTTGTCTGGTGCAAGTGCTAGTATCCCAAACTCCCTTCTTAGTCTGTCTGATCAAACCGTATTATAATCTGGATAAATCTTATGAAAAACTAAGAAACTTGTTTCGGATCTTTTCTAGTGTTGACTTGTACTTGTGCGGTGTGGGATGCCATACAGTTAAGCAATATTCAATTTTGGGTATGAACATTGTATTATATAGCAGAATAACAGTGTAAAAAATCCATGCAATGTCTCATAACAAATTCATTAATTCATTCACTCTTTTAAGAGTCCTCGGCTACTATGGCCATTGAGACAAGCTTTCAATGTTTACATATATACATTGACATTCATTCATAGGAAAGCGTAGAGCGGCCACCCGTTCAAAAATTTTATTATTCTGAGATAAAGTCAGAATTATTCATAATTCGGAGATAAAAGTCCGAATTATTATGATCCTGATATAGAAGTCAGGATTTTACAAAATTCTGAGAAAAAAAATCCGAATTATTATAATTCTGAGAAAAAATCCCGAATTTTACCACAGAATAACTTCCAGATAATTAAAAAAATTAAAATTAAAAATTGACACGAAATCGACAACTGGGACAGCAGTCAAATATAGTACTCACCCATTGTCAAAAACAAGGTGTGCTCATCTGAAAAATGAGTGACGTCAGCAATATTAAAATACAAAGAGTTGTATGTTCTGTGCTTTGAATTAACATGCAAATTCTAAGCACAGAATATACAACTCTTTGTATTTTAATCTTGCGGACGTCACTCATTTTTCAGATGACCACACCATGTTTTTTTTCATCATGGTACTCACCTATATTGTTTTGGTTTGCTTGGAGTGTGCCTTCTGCTCAAATTCTAATTAGGTACATTGCATCTAGGCTCATGAAATTTTGTACCCACACTCTCCCACTGTAAATAATTTTAGTGTTTTTCGGAATAATGGTTAAGAATCGAAAATCCTATTAAAATGTGGAGAAAATTATGTCAACCAAAATATTACTTTATGATGGGAAAATTACTAATATTCTTTTTCTATACGGATATTTCACGATCAGAAGGCTTACTTAAACCAAATACGTGTATCCTTTGCCCAAGTGGTCAATGTCGAGTGGAAGTGAATTTTAATAATTTGTAATAACGGTAAATATTGAAAGTCGAAAGCAAAATCATAGATTTTTATAAATTTTTTTTTCTCAATTTTATTTTTCTTCAGACTGCATTCCGCTCAAAATTCAAAGTAGCATTCGGTTATGCCGGAATATATATCAGTTCATACAGAGTGTAACAGCCAAATGGAATAAATTCGATAACGAATAAATGGGGGTGTTAGGAAAAACACTCAGACACGTCGATTTGTAATTTTAAATGCGCATAGTTTTCAAGAAAATAAAATTATATAGGGTGTTCTATGCGGCCGTGGCCAATACCAACTTTCTTATTTCAAATGTAACCCCCTGTATATTATTTATTTTTTGGATTCTTCAGAAAATTCTAGACATAATTCATGTACAACGTCCTATACCTATCTTCAACTTTTTCGGAAATATTAAGTGTTTTCAGAAATGTTGAGTAACGTTAGAAGACAATTCTACACGAGATTAGCATGTTGCCAAGACGTTCGCGGCGAGCATTTTGAACATTTCTTACATTAATAATAATAATAATAATATTTATTGATCCTCTGGATTGACATTAATGTTTTTTTTTGTTTTTTTTTAATTATTAAGAAATAATCAGTATTACTTATTATGTTTTAAGCGTAATGTACCGAATTTGTGAAATAAAATAATTTTTATTTAAAACGTTGATTTTTGCACTAAATCTGAAAACACTTAATGTTTCCGAAATAGTTAAGGATAGGTATAGGACGTTGTGCATGAATTGTGTCTAGAATTCTCTGAAGAATCCAAAAAATAAATAATATACAGGGGGTTGCATTTGAAATAAGAAAGTTGGTATTGGCCACGGTCACATGGAACACCCTATATAATATTATTTTCTTGAAAAATATGCGCATTTAAAATTACAAATCGACGTGTCCGAGCGTTTTTTCCAACACGCCCTCATTTATTAGATATCGAATTTATTCCATTTGGCTGTTACACTCTGTTTAATACCTATTCGAAAGTCACGCCTATTTTCGGTAAAAACGGAAGTCATACAATCTGTAATATCAATACATTGATCTCATATATTTTCCTCAGTAGATATTGAAAATTTTTCAGATTTGAAATGTGAAAAAGAATACCATAAATTTTATATTTAATTGCTAAACATTTTTCTCTGTAGGCTTAACCATATTCATTCATGATTACAAACTTATATAAGTATATTTTATGGACTGAAAAATTCTTCTTTAGATATCATACTATTAAAGATTGTTTTATCATTTTTTCAAACGTCAAAGAGCTTTCTTAATCGTTCATAATTTCTGCATTAAAATAAAATGACACAAGGACGACAGACATTGGATGTTATTTTATTCATCAAAGTGGAGCTCTCTTTTCTCCAGGAACCATTCCTCATTTTAATTTTTGCAATGTTAATGTGCAACTATTTGGTATTTATTTATCTAGCATCAACATTTTTAGAAATTATAACAAGCATCAATAAATGTCAAGTTATAGAAACCCTTGAATCAGACCATCCTTCTAACTAAAACCCTGTGTATTAAATGATATCTACGGTCGATAAGGGGAATAAATAAAAATTCAAGATTCTTCCTCCCAAGAAACTTTGAGTAGGTATGACATCAGTATTGCTGTATAAATATCTGAAGATGTGATCATGAAACACATATCATATCGTAACTCGACTGGTTTATCAACAGATAAATAAGAGAATACCAAATCAAACGATTCAAGTTTATTCTAGAGGGCACAGGATCTCAAAATATAATAAATAATAATCAATGTTCATAGAATTTTAATTCACACCTGATAACCATGAAATATAAATGTCCGAGCATATTTTTTTTACTGAAATGTTTCTGATCCATAATTTCATAACATATCTTCTTGATGCATCACAAATTAATAAATTATGATCGAATTCAAGCAGTAAAACGTTCGAGTATTATTCTGAAATTAATAAGTCGAGGAAGTAAAAAGTAAACAATTCTCCATTGACGTTTCAACTTCTGTAAACTGTAAACGACGATCTTGAAACGTTCTCGAGTGCGCCTCGATGCAGCTACGGCTACTGCGATGCTCTCGCAATGAACACGACGAACGTAACGAACGCGCCACAATACATTTCTCGTTCCGCCATTACTGTAAATGAGAAAGAATATCGAAAACCGAAATCGGCAAGTATGATGGTGGAATGAATTTTTCGGCTGTGTTTCTGAGTGGTTTTTAATTGGTAACAACATTGGCCTGCTTGCTATAAGATTTGATCGATGTATCCGTTTCAACCGAAATAACGGATTCTCTCCATGCTTCCGTTTTTTCCTCAACGCCATGAAGTCAAGTCTGGTCTTCGTGAAAGGTAGGGTTAACGTTCATCTTTATACTTTTTTTTTGATTTTGGTAGGAATCTTGCTATTGAGCTCATTCAGTTGAGCATTTGGTAATGTTTTGCCCCTGTGATTTTTCATTTGAAATTGTTGGTTTGTCATTCTCAACTTAACCTAAGAATTACCACACCGCAAGCGATCACTTTGAATCCGCCATTTTGTTTTTGGAATTGATGAGGAAATTTGCTCGGTATATCCGTATACTGTTTTATTTTTCACTAGCCGCCTATTTGTTTATCAATGATAATTTGTAGAAAAAATTAGTTCACTCCAGTTCAATATTTCGTTCGATATTGATTTGTACTCAAAGGATATAATAAACGGTGAAAACTTGATGCACAAGAATCAATTCGGCATATTAGGTTAAATTGTTACGGATACATGTTATAATTTAGTTTTTTTTCCAGTATATAATACATTATTCCATTAGTTTATATACTATATTTTATTTTGGCATTGAAGTTAGTATATTGAGATATAGTTCCTCAAATCAGAAAAATGGTGGGATGCTTATATCGCATCCGCCATTTTGACCCCAGGTGAAGCCATTTTGATTCGATTCCCTTTGAAGATATTCCTAGTGGGGAGGTAGATTATTGAGTGAAAACCAATTTTAAGTCCTTTAAATCTGAAAATAATGAAGAAAATCTCAAGTCTGCGATACGGAATAATTTCGACCTTGAGAAAATCCTTATTTTCACTTCTGGCGATGAGTGTCAATGAAACGATTTTCCCGCACTGTTTCTCAACGTTAATGCATTTATTGCGGAAAGCGATCTTTCGCGTCGAGAAGCCATATACTGGGTGTTCCCTAATGATATGCTCATATTTGAGCGGGTGATTCTTAGAGCTATTTTGTGAAAAATTAAATGTATATCGTAAACGTGCCAACTTTTGAGATACACGGTGGTGAAGTTTCTAGAAAAAAAATTTTATATCCACAATGATGAAACTGTACAGATATTTGTATGAAATTTGATACAAATAATTTTATCATTTCCACCAATTGCGTCTGTATGAGTTTCGCGTTGAATATTTCTGAAAAAAATGGTATATTATATTATGGTCTTGAATGACTAGGTTGGACTCGTTGATGAATTTTTACTCGAAACTATTGATAAGATTTGCATAAAATTTTGCATTCTCCTCGAAGTCAACATTTTACAACGTGTATCATATTTCAGTTCGATACGATTTAAATTTTTGGAGATTTTGGGAAAAAAAATATCAAACTTCGTCGGTATCGTTGGTATTTCCGAAATAACTCTACACACATCGATCTGATCATGATGAAACAATTTAAGAAAAAATCAAATTTTTTTCCCCAAGAATTTGAACATGCAGGCAAAACCTGCTGAATTCACGTAATCGCTGTTCTAGAATTTTTGTAACATTGTAACGAGATTTCCGACGGGTCTATTTCCGGGACGGTTAGGTAGATTTGTTACCGATTGAAGAGTTCAAAATCTATCATGCGAATTTGTAGTTCTTTATTGATGTATATCATTATTGGAAGCTAATATCGTTGTTACAATCTTGAAAATGCACCTAACTGAATCTGACCAGGAACCTTTGATTGGTCCAATGTAGGCCTAAATTATAGATCATAGTCATAAGCATAGTTTTTATCTTATTATATGTGTATTTCGATCGGAGCATTTCTCCATCATATTCATAAGAAATTAAACTTAGCACTTCCTCATGACTATGATTCTATGCTTATGACTATGATGCATAAATTGCACCCTTCAGTCATAAGTAGTCTTAGTCTTGAGCATTAAACCCCTGTGCATTTCAATAGCACAACTTAGGACTATGCTTTTGTATTAGACTGCTATGCATTATTTGTCCCATATAGTTTGAGGTACTTTTTGGTTGAATTGAAATATAGAGAGGATGTTTCTCAGAACTTTCTAAAGAATGTCTTGAAAAAAATGGTGGAAAAATTGGCATTTTCAAAATCATCAGTCTTCATTATTGTTTGTGGGAAAATTAAATTGATTCATAAATATACAGTACATGTATTGTGAAGATGTTATTTGCTCCAATGGTTGATCCACAATGAGCGTAAGCGTAAACGAAATAGCTGATTCACAATGAATGTAAGGAACTTGATCGTAATTTATACTTGAAACGTAAAGTTGAAACTTTGCTTTCACATGAAAGTGTTCACTATGCAAAACGTATTATTTACGTTTACGTTAGTCTTATGGCTGATTCACAATGAACATAAGCGTAAGCGGTACGTAAACGTGAAATTCACGTAATTTTTACGGTGTTTACAATGTGCGTAACAGAAAAATGTAATTTTTCTCCTACATCTTGTCTATGCTCCGTTCTAACCATTAAAATTTTGGCAACTGTAAAATTTCATTTTATATTAAAACATGTTTACTACAGTTAAAGTCATCTTCATCTACTCTTCACAATGTTAGATATATTATTATGGCTTTTATTGAGAAACTTGAGAAGGAGCATGCAGAAAGGAAGGTTCATAAGCTAAAAATGAATTCGTTTTCTGTAGTTACAATCATAAATAAGCAGAACTCAAGAATAATGAAAATAGAATTCAAACAATAACCTGAAAATATCATTAGATTTACACACCTTTACGGATTCCTTAAGCTATCCGTGAGTCTTACGTAAAAGTAAATATTACGTTTCGCATTGTGACCACTTTCATGTAAAACCAATGTCTCAACCTTACGATTACGTATAAACTGCGAACGGGTTACGTCTTTCGTTCATTGTGAATCAGCCATTACAGATGGCTCGAGGAATTCGTAAACCAAACGTAAAAGACCAAGTTGCACACATGGTAGGTTGCATTTCGAAATGTGAAGGTCAAGTTCGTTAATCGGCGAAATCGGTAGAATGGTTTCGAAGTTATAACCATGTGAAATTTTGAAGTTATTTACTTTTTATTTCAGAAACTACGGAAGCGATTGGATTGAAACTCGGCAGTCAGGTGGAGTATAACGACGCGCAACTCTAAGCAAAATTTTGTCAAGATCATACTGTCAGTTAATTCAGAAAAAAAAAATTCGATTTTTTTTTTCCAAAGAAAATTTTTTTTCCGAAACCGTTTATCATATTCAAAAAAAAGTCTCACCAAGGTTTTGAGCTTCATATTTCACAGCAGTGTACTAAATTTCAGTTCGATGCGATCATAATTTTGCGGATATTCGGAAAAAATATTTCAAATTTCATGGTTTTCTTCTCGAATTTGTTGTTTTCTTCGGTATAACTCTTGAAATACTGATTCCATCATGGTAAACCCTCGTAGCTAATTTGAAGATGCTGAAAGACAACTTTGTGCAAAATTTCGTGATGATCGTGTCATTAGAACAATTTGAAAACAAAATTTCAAGTTTTTTTTTAATATTCAATATTCTGTGATCTTTTCATCATATTATCCTCATTAAATTCTGTATGAAGCTTCGAACTGCCATTGTTCGATAAAGTACTGGATTTCAATTCGATCTGATCTGCATTTTTAGAAATATTGGGAAAATAAAGTTTTTAATGAGTATATCTGCGGAATCATTGGGTGGATTATACCCATTCACGAATTCGGCCTTCATAATTACGGTCGGCAGATTGGCCGACCGTGAACACAATAACTTCCGGAAGAAACGACTTAAAAACTCGATATTTGTAGGGAAGGTTTGGGGCTTAATTACGAAGGTCGAATTCGTGAATGGGTAAAATCCGCCCAATGATTCCGTAGATATACCCATGCAACATTTTATTTTCCCAATAATTTACAGAAATACAGATCAGATCGAATTGAAATCCTGTACTCTATAGAAAAAAAGCTTTTGAGCGCTTGTTCAAATTCGTTACCAAAGCGGTCATTTCCATTGAACATGCGCGCAAGAGCCGCTGCCTTAACGGCAGTGCTTTTCTAGGTTTTACCTACTTCATTTTGTCAATAGAGAGATATTGCAGTGTCAAATTTGTGTGACGTTATTATCGTAAACGTTATTTTTGACATCTAAGCATGCGCAGATTCAGTTTCAGAATAACGCGACGTTAATAGCGTTAGCGTCTAACGTTATTTACGGAAAATTGCGAGCCGCAATTTACGTTGCGCTATTCTATATCGGAAGGGTTCGTTAAGCTTCGGGTCCTTCCGGCTCCGATCACTGTCATAAGGCGCTTTCTTTTTGGCGTTTGAAGCCCCAGGGTAGCTGAGTGTTTGTTGCACTTGAGCTACTCTCAAATCGAACGCAAATTAGTGGTTTGGTGCAATGAAAACTCACAGCACATGCGCGGTTATTTACTGTCTTGATTGATCAGCTGTGATCTACACTACACTTGCAGACGAATATTCTAAATAGTAAATGGTTTCATGGAGAAGAAAGAGCTCCAGTAGTAATAAATAACATAATCACAAGGACGAATATCCGTCGATAAATCAACAATATTCCATTCTACTTGGATCCGCTTCTTCGGTGTAGGTGTTTTGGTTGATTGGGTGATTAGCTCTGATCAAGGGGGAATATTTGTTGATTTATCGACGGATATTCGTCCTTGTGATTATGTTATTCTAAATAGTTTCTGACTATTCTGTATTTTCATTATTATTGTAGGTACTTTTTACTCCAACAGTGGAGGGATTTTTGAATTCACTAATTTTGTTAAGAATGTCTGATTCTGACGACGAGCATGTTATAAATGATGTTAGTCCTTTGATTGTCTGAATCATTTATTAGCAATTCCTTGTTTTTACTCATTCTGCAAAATTTGCCTTGATTTATAGCCAATATATATTAGATTATCTATATTAGATAATCACAGACTGTAGTGGTTTTATCAACAAATGTTATTGTAAATATAAACAAATGATATGACGTAACCCAAAAGAGCTTGCTGCCCCTTGTCAGAGGTTGGTGCATGAGGGGGCAGGGGAAGGTAGTCGGAGGAGCTCAGATGCACGAAGCTCCAATCAAAAAGAACGCGTCAACGTTAGGGTTTCATGCGCTGGGGCAGCTCCGAGCTCCCCAAATCGTCAAATAGAACGCTCGTATAGAGAAGCTGTTTGTTAATATGATTTTTGGTGTTAATTACAAAACTTTGTCGGATTTTTAAATCTATTTTATAATGCCTTCTACCCACAACTGATATTAGACATCAAGATTTCTTAGTACTACCACAGCAATTTTTTTTCATATATAGGTTTTTGTTACTTTTTCACGAATCAAGAAATACTTTTGGAAGCAACATGAGGGGTTTGAAATCAGGAATAGTTTGAACTTCCGATTCCTTTTTCATTTTATCCAGAACCAAAAAAACTAATGTAGAAATGAAAATGATTAAACTTTAGGAGTTTGTAACACAAAAATCTGACGTCTCACATAACCTAACCAAACAAACTGATAATTAACGTAACGGTAACAAAAACATGTTGCAATACGTCTACTTCTGGAACGACCGTTAAATCCACGTTAACCACCAAAACGTTATATTTAGCCGTAGATAGAGGAAAGAGAAGATGAAGTAAACAACGCAGAAAACGTGGCAAACATCTCTGTTTATATTTACATTTCTCCAAAACGTCAAAATTGTTTATTCAGTTATTTGTGATATTTTGACCGAAGTAGTTGAATATTTTCAAGTGCAATACAATTATATAGTATTAAGGATGCCAGTAAAGTGTGTAGTGTGTGGTAAATATCCTGAAAAGGAAAATAATCGTTCCGTGCATAGGTTAGTGTTTTGCTTTACTCGTCATTGGCGTACGTCGTCAATATTTTGGATGCAGATATTATTCGGATATCAATGATATGACTATTTATTCTTAAACCAGCTCTTATGTATGATTTTTTTGCATTCTATTTGTTATATTGATATGTACTACTCGTTTCCAATAAACAATTATATCTACTATGACTGTATACATGAGAGAAAATGGTTAACATTATTTAAGAACTTCCTCCTGAAATATACAATTTGATCCAATACAAAATGATACCAATATTTATTTATTCAAAGATTTATTTATGATCCTTAATCAGCATATTATTTTGAATCAATATAGGTCGTTTAGGAAGTTTTCCCAACAAGGTATGATATACTAAGATTTGGCGCTATTAATGAGTTATTCAATAAGTCCTAGGATCTTTTGTTCAAAAATAGAGCAAATCTTCTCATAGCACCAATATGATGGACTATTCTTGTGGCTTGATCTTCACCAGGAGAGGAGTTTCCGTGCAATTTTTCAATAATATTATGAATCTCTTCCGAATCTGTAGACTGAAAGGAAGTAGTTAGCATAGTCTCTTCCTCGGTGAATTGGACACTTGGTTTTTATTAAACATTGTATTGACCAAGCGAGGAGTTCAATATTTAAAGGTATTCTTTATTACTTGGATATAAGCTCAGAGGATTTTCCGTATTCAATATACTTATATTAATACAAGTAACCATACAATTATCTCTTTTCAAAAATAAACAATATACGACCATGAAATTTATCTAGAAACCATTCAATTATTTGGATGCATTGATATAAGACGTTATCCAGCAATCTGAATATAGTTGCTTATTTGATCCAATTCCTGAATTTTATTCATATCAATGAAAATATTTTGCTTTCAGGAGAGAAACTCATTAGACTCTTAGTTTTGTCTGAAATGTTAACCTAAATCAGATTCTGAAGCTTACTTGAAGCATTTTTTTGTAATTTGCGTGAGAAATGCAAGTTTCTGGGTTGAATACCACCAAAGAACTGCTCAATATTATCACCGTATAAATCTCTTTATACAATTATATTACCATTTCGTTAACTAGTCCCATCCCTTTCTACCTTATGATGCGTAGGCCAATGATCACTTTGGAGAAATGTAAACAAATATTTGACAACAAACACAAGAGATGTTGGCTGCAAACATTGAGTGAAGGATGAAGGGGAATGCGGCATCTTCTCTTTCCTCTATCTAAGTATTTAGCGCACCGTAATAACATAACGCTTGCGCTATTCAAAAGTTGCAATATCTCTCTAATGATTTGTCTCTCAGCCGTTAAAATTTTGACAACTGCCAAATTTCATTTTATATTAAAACGTGTTCTCAACATGGAGGTAGGAAAAGCGTGGAGGGGGCATAACGTTGATAACGTTTGAGAAAGTTCTGTGGATTTTTCCCATACCAATATGGCCGACTTCGAACGATTTGAACGTTGAATATTTATATTATTCAACATTTATAGTTCGAAGTCGGCCATATTGGTATGGAAAAAATTTACAGAACTTTCTCAAAAGTGTGACACTTTTGGTACAAGGGAAATATAGGATATGCTCCCTCCCCTTCTTTTACCTCCATGGTTTTCAATAGTCCAAAGTGGGTAAAAGTCATCCTATTTATTCTTCATAATGTTAGAGATGATCTTATTGTTTTTATTGAGAACTTGAGAAGGTTCATGCAACGCAAGACGATCATAAATGTTAAAATTCCGTTGTATTCTGGGATTAGAATCATAAACTAGTGTAGGCCAGATAGTTTCCTTAGAGATAGATTCGCCTATTTCTAAATGTCAGAGGAAGCATTGTAAAAGGCCTAGTGGTTAGGTTGTATATGCTGCAAAATGGCGAATGCGTCCCTCATTCAATTAGTATAGTATAGAACAATATATATTGGACGAGCAAAACTCAAGAATAATGAAGATAACTTTCCAACTTCAAACACCCTAAAAAATCACTAGATTTACACACTTTAACGTTTGATTTGATTGCGTATTTCCTAAGCTATCCTTAAGACTTACGTAAACGTAAATAGTACGTTTCGTATTGTGAGTAAAACCAATGTTTCCACTTTACATGGTACGTAAAGATTGCGATCGAGTTACGTATTAGGTTCATTGGGACTCGGTCATAAGTAAAGATCGACACGATATATCCTTTCCTCATGTTCGTAATTATAGAATTTTAAGTTTAAAATCATGACGAAAAATCCAAATGAAAATGGAGATGCCTCAATATTAGCAGGAAAAACTCATACAGCTGAAATTTTTTATGTGTCAATATTTCATACTTAAATTGCTATTCACTTCAGTTGAATTTCTTCTTTTGGGGATTTGAATAAATTTTGAGTTTCAATGATGATCATCTAGATGATAGTAGAATATTCTGAATGTTGCTTCTTACTTTTCAAAGGTATATCGTTTTCACGCGAACTCTTTCAATATCGGAGCGGATCGTAGTAATGGCAAATTTCAAACTTGAGAATCTCATGTACCTGTCTAAGTAATTTTTGCGTGTCGGATTCTCCTTATTACTGGTTGTTGAAGCTGATATTTTTTGGACAGTAGCCAATCTTGATCATCTAAGAAAGAAAGAACTATGTAGATTTCAAGACTGGTTTTCTATTCACATACGACAGCTAATCGCAATCATATATAAATGTGGACAAAAAGTTAAAAATTTAATTAGCTCTGTTCGAGGGTCCCACATTGATAATGAGCAGTGAATAAAATTCTGGCATGAACTTTTTTCTATCCTACGTCACTTAAACTAATACATTATTATTCATCTTACTTTGTTTAGTGAAATGGTGAGTGAAATTTCAAACCACGATAATACTTATATAACGAATCACTATTGTTTTTGGAAAATTTTATGTACGAATTCGTTAGGTATTTATTATAAGGAGCGCCTTTGATTAGAGAGTGTATTACACAAAGGCATCAAAATTACAAGCGCCACTTGATATAGTTGATCAACTGGTGAACTTTACGATGATTTTCATATTACTATCTCTTATGTAATATATTCGCTAGATTTTCATTGAAAATCTCTACTCATGGTAATACATGCCTTTATGATACAACTTAGTTGCAATTCTTGAACTTGGCATTTTTTGTTTACATGACCACTCCAAGTTGAAGGTCCCCTCTTTTATCTTTTTCTCTATGTGAACATCGAACATATCCTCATGCTTCATACACACTTCTAGGGATGCTAATTCACTCCACTGAAGGTTGAGTTACCACTACAAATGTTTTGATAAAGGAAAAAAAAATGTTTTGTATAATGTTGATACTGTTTTTTTTTTTCATATATGGCTGAAGTAATAAATTAATTTTTCAGCAATGATTTTTGAAAGAGGAACACAATCGGAATATGGATACAACAAATGATCCTATAAAGGCTTTAATAGAAACAACTGGATTGTCATGTGACGATCTTCTAGAAAAACTGTTGCAGTATAAAAGTCAACAAAATAGTGAGTTCATTCTAAGCCTGCATTAATGTTCACTGGCTCTTATCAATATTAAATTTACAGAGATTGCTGGTCAAAAGCAGGATAACCGCCCCTCTGATATATGTACTAGAAATGGAAATGAAAAACATGTTGAAACTACTTCTGTCGCCACAGAAAGAAACTGCAGCTCCAGTCAAGTTACTAGTAATGACTGTACTTCAGACCTTGGCATCAGCAAAAGTCACCTCCCTCAGGAACCCAATGTTCTTGAAGACTCAAATATATCTTCTGGACCCATGGACTCTACAACTGAAAAAGTTTCTCTTACTGCTGAACATGAAATTGAAACCACGCGGATTAATCTGAAGAATCCAACTGAAACGCAAGAAAATTTGAAAACAACTTTATCCCAAACTATCGATACGTCTACGATTCTTGAAACATCAAATACATCTTCTGGGTCAAAGGACACTTCAACTGAAAGCATTCTTCCTCTCATCGAACATGAGATTTTGAAAAGTTCTTCAAAGAATATTGTAAATGAAAGGCAAGAAAATCTACAGACATCTCCTACCCAGCCTGTTGTAATTTCTGATATTAAAAACAGATCGAATACATCATCTGGATCCGATGACACTATAATTAAAAACGTCTCTCCTGTTGTTGAACATGAAAATGAGATTTCAATGTTTGCTCTGAATGTTTCCACAAATGAAACGAAAGAAAATTTAAAGCCGACCTATGAAGAATCAAATAAATCATCTACAAGCTATGCTACAATTGAAAACGTCCCTCCTGCTATTGAAAATGAAAATGAGATATCGAGATTTGCTCTGAACAATTCTACAAATGAAACGAAGGATAATTCAAAGCCAATTTCATCCCACTATATTGATATTTCTAAGTTTTTTAAAGAATCAAATACATCATGTGGATCTGAGGACACTCCAACTGAAAACGTTTCTCCCGCTAGTGAACATGACGATGAGATTTCGAATTTTGTTATGGACAGTTCTGCAAATGAAACAGAGGAAAATTTGATGCCAACTTCATCCCAATATATTGATATTTCAAAGTTTTTCGGAGAATCAAATACATTATCTACATCTGAAGACTTTGTGATTAGAAACGATAGTTCTCTTGATGAACATGAAAATGATATCTCAAGACCTGCCCTGAAGAATACAACAAATGAAACACAAAAAAATTTAAAGCCAACTTCATCTACTAACTACCTCCACATTTCCAAGACTGTAAAAGAAATAAATACACCATCTGGATCTAAAAACACCACAACTGATAAAGTATCTCCTGCTGTTGAACTCCAAGATGAGACCTTGAGGTTCTTTCTGGAAAATGATACACATGAAACGCAAGAAAATTTAAATCCAACTTCATTCCACTACATCGATATTTTCAAGGTTTTTAAAGAATCAAATACACCATCAGGATCTGAGTACACTCCAACTGAAAACTGCTCTTCTGCTGTAGAATATGGAATACAGATCGCCAGGTTTGATTTGAAGAATACTTCAAATAAATCGCAAGAAAATTCGAACACAACTTCATCTGGATCTGAGGACACTAAAACTGAAAACAAAAATAGTACATATGAATTGCAAGAAAATATTAATACAACTTCACCTCAACTTATGGATATTTCTAAGGCTTTCAAAGAAACAAATACATCATCTGGGTCTGGGGACACTACAACTGAAAACTTATCTGCTACAATTGGATGTGAAAATGAGAGCTCGAAATTTGAATTGAAGAATGCTCCAAAAGAAACGCTAAGGAATTTGAAGAAATTTTCATCAAAAATTACTGATATGGTTAAAAATAGCGTAGTTTGCGATCTTAATTCACGACAACAGGAGGTTTCAAGTGAACATTCTTCAATTGTTGGTGAATCGAAGAAGAAAAATATAATGAATGGTGATGAGAATCAACAGAGTCCTAACGTTTCAAAAAATGATGAAGATATAAGTTCAACAGCACGTCCTAAGTCAAATCCTCGAATGAATAATACAAATTTCATATCAAGCAACCCCATTTTCAATACTTCAATGAATGTTTTGGGTAGAAGTAAATCAATTTCAGATGAATTGGTACAGAAACTATCAGAGAGAATAACACAATATGATAAAATGGTAGATTCAATTAAGGATCCCAAAGAAAATGATATAGAAGTTTGTCAAATAGAAGAGATTGAAATAGCAGAAAAGCAACCCAAGTCGTTGTTGAAACTAAGAACTGATCTATTTGCAAATGAATTCAATGGTAATTTTCCTCCATCTGATAATGAAGATGAAAATGAAGAGAATACTGTAGAGATGAAAGAATTCTTGAAAAATATTGAAGAAGTTACTGTAGAAGTTCAAAAAGATTCATCTGTGAATAAAACACTTCATACCACTGAGCATTCTATGAAAGTTTCTCCAAGAGTTCGAAAGGTAAAAATGGGTTTTGTCAAGAAACGAATTCTTCACAAAGCTATAAAATGTATCAATGGAGTTGATGCCAAAAAGATAGAACATATCAGCAATAAGAAGTTATTTGTACCCAAGAAACCAAACTGTGAGAATCAACCAGCAAATTCAAGTCATGCTTCAGAGGAGGAAATACGGAAAAATTTGAAGCTGCAACTATCTTCTCTCAGAAATAGAAGAAAGAACGACTTGATTAGAGACAAATGTAATCTAGATAATTTGATAATTAAGTTTGATAAACATACTTTTGACAAAAAGAAAGCTGCAAATAAAATAACTCCTACTGATGGAGCTGAAAGTTCCAGAACAGTTGCCAACGAGTCGCAGAATACGTTAACTAGTTTAACTGTTGATTCTTCTATAAATGATGCCGATTCAGAAAAAAAAGAATCTTTATTTTCACTTTCTAATGATACTGATTTTGTGATTGTTGATGTACAAGGAGGGGTGGAAATTCCAGAAATGACTGAATGTGTGGAAACAATTAAAAAAGCACCTAGTGATCTCATTAAATTGACCAAAACTAATGATGTTACCAAAATAAAAGGATGGCAAAATAAGAAATTCCAATTGCACCATGAATCAAATGCAGAGGAATTCATAAGAGACATTGATATAAATACCAAAGAAATAATTCAATCGGATACTTCTATGCCATGCTGCAGTAAAACAAAAGTTGAAAAGTCCAATAAAGGTATGGAAGAAGAATTATCACCATTCGTTAGTCACTCACTCGAAGAATTTCTAACAGAAAATTCTACATTGAATATAAGCTATAATATTCCTAAATTAGGAGCAGTACAAGCTATCAATAATCGAAAATATGATAGAGTAATAATATCTCAATCAGAATGTACAACTTCTGAATCTGAAAAGAAAGAGGAGACTGAAAAGCCTAAAACTATAAAGCCTAAAACTTTAGCTGAGAAAAGAAGAATGTTGGAAAAGAACAAGCAAGAAGTTAAAAGGAAGGAAAAAATATTCAATAAAAAAAGTTATGTCCTCTACAATGGTCACAAACTATATGTACCCACTATGGATCCAGAGGAATGTCTTGTAAATATTACATTTTTACCAAAACCAAATTTGCCACACAAAACAACCAATAGAATTTTCAAAAATAAGAAATTATCCTTACTGGATTTGTATCACCAGAGTAACAGTTGTGTGTCATATAAACCAGGTCCTTTACGAGCAAAACAGAGACTTCAAAACAGAGAATCTCTATTACAATGGAATACAGAGATTCAAAGATTGCCTCAAATCAAATTGAATGTGGTTACAGAGATTGGTAAACCTATACCACCACATCTCATTCATCATTTCAATTTCGGTCCTAAAATCAAAGAAGATCGTTTAGAATTAGCTCTGAGTGCTCTTTCAACCAGCAGAGAAAAACAAGGTTTCAGTTTAACTGTCCCATATATGAATAATCAAAAGTATATATTAGTTAGAAGAAAGAGGAAAACAACACATGATATTGTTTATGATATCACCCCAGAAAAAAACACGATAGCAAGTATTTTAGATGACCTAATATCATATGTCGAGAATAAAGAAAATGAGAATTCATTTATCAGAAATGCTGAATTATATGAAGAAGAAGAAAATCATATTTCAATCATCAAAAACGCTGAAGTATATAGAGAAGAAGAAAACCATGAAAATGAAATTAGAGCCTCACCGGACCTGAGTCCTACAGAAAAGGCTAAACGTACTAGACTCAACACAGAAATTCAGAGACTAAGCTGTAAAGTTCTAAGCGTAAGCTTTGATGAGACTGAAGATAGCACAATGTGCCTGAAGTCTTTTTGTAAATTGGGTTGTGTATGCAGAAGCTTGGCATGTGTTCCCCAGTTACCAATGCATTGCGCAAAGATACAGTGTATGTTTGAATGTGAATGTTCTGGTGGTGAAAATATTTCACTTGGTGTAGAAAATGGTGCACTAACTCGTGATACAGTAACAAGACTTGAAGACCAAGCAAAGAAAAACTTAGCTAAAGTAGAAAAAGAATTCACTCAAACTATAATTCATGCAAAGAATAAAACCATTTTGATTCCATCCAGTGATAGGAATAAAGCAAAAAGGGTTAAGAGATTGCCTAAGAGATATTCAGATTTTCTTGAAGATTTCAATGACACTAAAGTTGATTCGTCTGTGAGTAACAACCAAGGAAATCATTCAATGAAAATTTCAAATTGCTATGTTGAACTTCAAAAGCTTGAAATCAAAGGAATAATACCTCTTTGCTTATATCATGATTGCTATAATTGTACTTGTATGAATAAAAATCATGAAAAATTGAATATACCTTCTGAAAATGAAACTCATGAACTAGCACAGAATAGAATCGATAGAAAGAGGAAATATTCATCTGAAAGTCATGAAGTTGTACATAATAAGTTGGATAAGAAGAAGAGTCATTCTCCTGTTAAGAAGAAGAAAAACAAATCAAAATCAAAGGAATCGAAATCAATGAGTGGAGTTAGTAGTTCAGGTAACAATACTTCAGATTCAGATTATACAGAAGAATCCCAAGGACACCATAACAAAAAGTTGAAGGAAAAAGAGGGATGTGCCAGACTCATTGGAGTACATCCGGAAATAGTAGCAAGGAACGAAATTCCATTCTATAAAAACAAAATTAAATCTAAAGTTATTCAATCTGAAAACTCTACGTCCATTGATCCTGCAAGTATGCAAAATATATCTTATACTGAACCATTCGTCGAAGAATTCATAGATGTCATAACACCTCTGACCATTTCAGCCTCTGATAGATTAAAATTTCTGATTATGAAAAATCGAAAGCGTAGGAGGAAACAAACATTTGACGATGTGGATCCTTTGCACAAGTCAAAGAAACTGCATTTGGATGAAGTACCTCATGATATACCTCATGAACCTATCAATGAGGCTTTAAATAATAATAATAGAAGTGAAAATTTGCCTTACCTACCTGTATTTGATGGAGAAATTATAGTCCCGACTAACGAAAATAAAGACTTTGTAAAGAAACTGGGAATGAAAAGCGCTGCACAATATATGAGGTTGCTGCCATGGAATGATTTATTGAGGAATTATTATAGTCGTAAAATAAACATATGGTGTAACGATAGTTACAACAAATTACTTATGAATTCTAGAGATATAGAACCTCCTGAAGGCTATATTGAAATAACCAAATCGAAAAGAAAAAATGGTATAATGTATTGGATACTAACAAAGAGTCTTCCTAAACAAACGCCTGCAGAGTTGGTTCACTTAATCCTTTCTCCTAAAAGAGAGTACTTCGAAATATCAGGAATATGTTTGAAGAACATAAGTGAAAGAGAAAAAGCTAATAGAGTTATCGAAACTAAGATTAAGAAAAGTGAAAAGACAGTTTCAGAGCAAAATAATTTGAACGAGTCTAAATTCTTTGAACATAAGAATCATAAGAATGAGACAAAATTACTAATTATTACTCAAAAGGAATATCATAAACAATTTTTACATGTTTACCGCCCCTCTGAGCCACCGAACGATGGGCAATTTGGTCCTCTTCATGTCAGATTGCCATCATTTCAATCACTGCGCTGGAGGATGCTGTTTTTGAACTCAAACTTCACTTTCTTGTTATTTGAAAAAAGTGGTTATTCCGTTAAATACACAGATCTTATGAATATTTTAAAGAAAGCACAAGTTTCGAACAAGACAATTTGCTTGCAGAGCAAAAATTTGAGTAAAGGATACAGTCAAAAGAATTATGGCATTTATGCTGTACCCAAATATGTAGATATATTATTTATAGGGCCATATGAGATGGAGGAAGACCATGGATTGCAAACCTTGAGATACCTAAGACAAGAATTAGTGTCAACCACATATTTTGAGATGGTTCAGGGTGGTGTGATTCCCAATAAGAAAAAAGATATGTGGTTGATTTCCAAAGATTTTCAATACAACTTGAATGAAATTAGTTCGAAAATTAAAAAAAGATCTTCAGGTAATTTGTTGAGGTCATCACCTGAGAAATTCAATCAGAATGCCCAGAATTCCGAATATGCTGTTCTTACACCTTTACTCAGTAACTCAACAAATTCATCTCAGAATAATAACTCTTCAGATTTGGCACAACAAAATGAGACAGCTCAGGAATTGCTTGATTTCCATTCTCATTTATTTGATGCAAGTGGTAATTTCACTACTTCTGTGGACTTGGAGGAAAAGACATTTGTTAAGTTTCCACAATTCATAATTCTGAATGGAAAAATATTAAGACCGCAGGACTACAATGGATATTTTACAACGAATATTCCAGACTTTGGCTACTTAGGTGCTATAAAAGATGATGAAACCACGGAAATAGAAGTGAATTGGCCCTTTGGAAACAAAGTGATAAGATTTGCAACTGTCATGTATGCTAGACAGTTCATGAAACGGTAGGTGAATATATTTTATTGAAAATTTGTATTAGTATGATGATTGTAATTTTCTAAGTTGATGGTTATGACTCAGTTATTTTTTTGTGTATTTTGCAAAGCAGTATATCTGTGTTTAGTTTTTTTTTACTGATGGGAGTTATGATGGGAAGGTTATGGAATATATTAAAACAGACTAGTTTGGTTTTGGAATGAATCATTCCCCATCTGTGACTTCATGAAATACTTAAATATATTTGATAGAATTCCAATGAAGAAAACTCATAATTCATTAAAATCATTCATTTATCTATATCATTTTCTTTATTTCAATTGAATCTTTTTTCATAATGAATTTTGTTACTTTCAATGATTGTTTCCATTTGCAGAAGATTTACCAATTTACTACTACCTGTTCCTGAAACATTCAATTTACAAGTTATGTTGAAAACTGACGTGGAAAACTTAAAAAACCTGTCCCCAGTAGATCCTAAATGTCTTAATGGAACCCATGTGAGTATTGAATGAAATATTATTTGCTTTTGATTGAAATTCCCCCATTTTCATACTCTATTACAAAAATTCTGGAAAAACACGTTTTACTAACCATACAATCCCAACAAAATTTTGCTAGCTGTTGCCTGTTCGAAAATTAAGTGTGGACTGTATTCAGCCAAGATTCCAAAATATAAAAAATCGAGGAGAACACTATGGTGGATTCAGAAACTTTTGCGAGCACTTTCAGTTTTTTTGGCAGTACGGTCACCCATCCAGATAATAACCTCCCCAGCACTTGACTTCTACATAAAAACACCTTCTAATCGTATGATTTTCTCGAAATCAAGCATGAACCTTCAAGCTGCCGTTTTAAAAATAAATGACTAAATTTTCGTTTTTAACGAACTCAACAGGATTGTTCCATTAAACTCAAACCTATCCTGGGAGTTTCAAGTTTCTGGGTATTTTCTCTAGAATGTCAAGGTGTTCATGACTGCAGGGAACGTCATCATTGAATTTGACCAGGAATTGTTCATCACTGAGCCCAACCAAATCATTTTTGGTGTGATGTCCGCAAATCATAAATGTTTGTGCATTATGATGATACTCTCGTTCTCCAGAACAAATGAAACGTTCCTAAATGCGCATTTAGGAACGTCATTGCTATTATTTTATGGCAGGATAAACACAATGAGAATTGACCAAGAATTCTCCATTAGGAAGTCTGATATAACTGATTGAAGCAATTATCTGATCAAAATTAGCAAAATATACAGAATATTATTGTGTAACTAAAACCATCCAATTTTCAGTATGTTGATAAAATTACTTATTCCCTTCAAAATTTTTACAGATATGCGGATCATTTGGAATATTGGATTCCAGAAAACTGACTCCCACTTTAGCCTGTACTATGGGTACCACTCAGGAAGTTGTATTGCAGAGATTGGCTGAACGAGCCCAATTTTTGGTAAGATGTCGTTTGAGAACTTTGGGATTGTTTCTTTTACCAAAAGATGAACAGCTTGAAGAAGTACTTGATAACGTGGCCCATTTATCCAAATTGGTAATAATTTAACATTAGAAATCTGTTTGATGTAAAATCATCCGCTTACATTAAAACAAAATTCCATCTCAGAGGAAAAATTTTTGGAAGAATATATTACTTGAAAGGGATGGAATTATGTCTGAAATGTTTATTCCTTGCAATGTTCGTTATGAGGGCAGCGAATTAATAATAACATTTTCTGAACAACATTTACCAACATAAATGCCCTTTTCACATTATCAACATTAAATCACATGAATGAATCACATCTTCACAATTTTAATCTTTCTAAACATTAGTGATTGAAACAAGAACGAAAAATAAGGAGGAGATTAACATTGAAAATTGTGTTATGAGCAGTTGAGTTTTATGCAGAAATATTAACTAAATTTTTGTGGAATCGACTACTTTCTCAGCGGATAAGCTAAAATTATTTTTGAGTCTATAGGCTAATTGGAAAGTGGTTAAACACAATACCACCCTGTTTTTGGTTATTTATTTGAATTCCATGGCTTCATGCCCTTGCATAATAATAGGTGATAGTTTTCACAAGGATAGGAACTAAATAAAGTACAACCAACTTGAACTGAGCCAACGTTTCGTTCATATATTCAGACTTCATAAAGGCTACAGAGGAACAAAAATAGGTAAACAAACAAGTATAACACATATGTATAAATAAAATATTGGAAATATAATAAAATAAATTAATTTCTGTGCAACACTCACAAAGTTCAACTAGTTGAAAAAAGATGTTCTAGGATTGAAAATTGATACCAATTTCACAAAATTAATCGAGGAAAACATTGAAAGAATACAAAACAATAACCACAACAAGGCGACTGCTTCATATGTCAACAAATTTAAAAAGTGTCCCACGACTAACAAACATTCCTTCGTATTTGCGGTGTTTTCATTCAGATGTGGAATTCCCGGTATCGAGTCAGCAAATTTGAATATACCTGATCTAGGTCTTCTGCGTCCGTCCTGTAATTAACTGTATCATTGAGTTTTATGTGTATCATTTCACTCAAGGTTCTTTTTTTCCCGTTACTCTCATAATCCACAATTGTAGTGCTGTCGAAATCGAAAGTATGTCCCTCCGAAAAACGATGTTCGGCCAGAGCGGTGGTACTTTGCTTATTCCTGAATCTCTCGTCACAGTAATATTTATGTTGTTTTATTCTTGTTTTCAGAAGTTTTTTTGTTTGTCCAATGTAACAACTTGAACATCTTAAGCACGGTATTTTGTAGACAACATTAGACCTATTGTTTACAGGAGTTAAATCTTTCAAACTAGGAAATAATAGGCGTGTAGTAATTTCTCTTTCAGTGTTTGTGCCACTTTGTAGCTGAGAGATGAGATGTAATAATTTGTCTGTATTCGTCCATAAATTCTATCGATGGTCAATTCAACATCAAAGTATTCTATCAAGATCTCTTATGAGTTCGTGTCTTTCAGTAAAAATGTCCTCCTTCAGGACGGTTTCTCCCTGTTCCCGTTGGATGTTGTGTCGTTATTCACCAATATACCTAGAGGACTTATATTACAACTGATTAAAGAAAGGTGGTGTTTCATAGCGTCTTATACGGAAATGCCAAAAGAACTATTCTTTTAAATCATAGCCTTCATACATGACTCGAGTTACTTTCAATTCAATAATGAATATTACCAGCAAATAGATGGTACTGCCATGGGCAGCCCCGCTAGTCCACCCTTGGCGAACTTCATAATGACCGAGCTCATCCACCAAAGTTTGAAGAAACTAAATTTCATAGTTGCCTTCGTGAAACTATATGTAGATGATTTAATATTGGCAATTCGAGCACAGAAAGTGAGGGAACTGCTATCTACTTTTAACGATTTCCATTAACGCATCCAATTTACAATTGAAGAGGAAGAGGATAGTGAATTGTCCTTTCTTGATCTTAAGGTTATACAGAACGAAAATGGCTCTTTGTCAACATGTTGGTACGTGAAACCATCAAACTCTGGGTGGGTTATGAATTTTAAATCTGAAACATCATGATCCTACAAAGTGAGTACAATCAAAAATTTGCTTCAAAGAGGTATAAATCTGAGTGCACCTCAATTTCACGAAAAAACTCTTAATAAGATAGGAGATTTGTTGTACATGAAACTATGCAAGAACACTAGTGAACAAGATTATTAAGGAGTATAGCCAAGTCAATGCCAATGGTGTATATCGTGAAGAAGAACAATCAAATAGGTATTTTCGATTCCGTTACATCCCATCTCTCAGCTACAAAGTGGCACAAACACTGAAAGAGAAATTACCCAACTATAAATTAGTCTTTTATAACCTCAAGGCTACACGCCTATTATTTTCTCGTTTGAAAGATTTTACTCCTGTAAACAACAGGTCTAATGTTGTCTACAAAATACCCTGCTTAGTATGTTCAAGTTGTTACATTGGACAAACAAAACAACTTCTGAAAACAAGAATAAAACAACATAAATATGACTGTGACGACAGATTCAGGAATAAGCAAAGTACCACCGCTCTGGCCGAACATCGTTTTTCGGAGGGACATACTTTCGATTTTGACGGCACTACAATTGTGGATTATGAGAGTAACGGGAAAAAAAGAAACTTGAGTGAAATGATACACATAAAACTCAATGATACAGTTAATTACAGGACGGACGCGGAAAACCTAGATCAGGTATATTCAAATTTGCTGACTCGATATCGGAAATTCCACATCTGAATGAAAACACCGCAATTACAAAGGAATGTTTGTTAGTCGTGGGACACTTTTTAAATTTGTTGACATATGAAGCAATCGCTTTGTGGTTATTGTTTTGTATTCTTTCAATGTTTTCCTCGATTAATTTTGTAAAATTGGTATCAAATTTCAATCCTAGAACATCTTTTTTCAACTGGTTGAACTTTGTGGGTGTTGTACAGAAATGAATTTATTTCATTATATTACCAATATTTCATTTATACATATGTGTTATACTTTTTTGTATACCTATTTTTGTTTCTCAGTAGCCTTGATAAAGTCTGACTTTATGGACGAAACGTTGGCTTAGTTCAAGTTGGTTGGACTTTATTTAGTTCCTGTGAAAACTACCACCTGATATTTATTTGGTTTTATCGAATAATGAACCTTAGTGATCGACCAAAAAAAAATTTGAAATAAGCCCAATTTTTATATTTTGGATATTCTGAATATCCACAAAATTCTGATTTTGATTTACACCAATGATCATAATTTATCTGTATTAGTTTTTGACCTAGGGAACATTTTTCGACCAATATTCATAGAAATGTATGATTTTTTTTTAAATTGAACTCCTGATGAGTTTTCATTTCTGCAGTTTCATGAGTTACTCTATAGGTGCTTCTAAAGATTGAAGGGTCATTTTCAAAAAATCGCTGTGTCTTCAAGACCACCTGTAGAGTGATCCGTAAAACTGAAGAAAACTTGAAAACCCTTCGAGAGTTTAATGAAAAAAAATTATATAAAAAGTGGTTATTCTTATTCCAAAAAACCCAGGGGTTTACCATGCTTAATTACTTTCAGACCAGCCTCTAGGATTCAGAAGAATTTAAGTTTATCCACTGGGTAGTCATTCATCCAACGTTTCTCTTAGCCCGATATCTCCTAGAGTTACCAACCAATCAAGCACTCTTGAGTAACCCTGTATTAATAGTGTAAGGGAACAACTTATAGTAAAATTTCTCGGATATACGTGACAAAGACTAGACAATTAGAAGGGGTGGGAATTCTTAGGTAGCCTCAACTACTTACTGATATCTCTTGATTAAAATTTGTAATTGGACAGTATTGGTTTATCGGACAGATTCTTTACAAGAAGTAACCTCCTGATTTACGCGATTTTTCAAGAAATTAAGAAGTGTTGAATCGTAAAAGAACTGTCAACATATTGACTATACGTGTTCTAGGTATTTTTTGTTACAAATTACCTGTATAATCTCCTCTTAAATATTGGCACCTTCCAAAGTGTACATCCTGTATGTTCATGGTGTCCCAATGAAAAGGAGCCACCAATGATATTTCTCATATTATAAATAGCTGAATTGGCATGAATAGGTTTACCAAGGTTCTAAGGGGGACACATGTTTTGGTACAATGGATGCTTGAAAACACAATCTCCGCTATAACCCCAAGAATTTGAATGGGGAACAGGGATCGAATGATACCTCTCGTTACATTTTCAAGCATCCACTGTACAGTAACCGTTGCCCCCCTACGAACATTAGTGAATGTATTCATGTAAATTTCGCTATTTATTACGTTATGAGATATATCAGGAGTGGCTCCTTTGTATTGGAACTTTATATATATATATAGCACAATTGCCAGTCAATCTCATTTGATAGTAGCTATCTAGAAACCCTAAAGCTCCTAAGAAAACCCCTTAAGTTATGAGTTCACTCAATTATCAAAGCTATTCTGTTCCTGTGCCTTATATGTGTTTGCATTTGTTTGTTTCTCAACTAGAATGTTTATACATTTTCAAACAGATGCATTCATTCATTTCCAGAAAGTGATACTATTTAAAACGTTTAGTATGTCATAATTTTTCGTGGTGATGGTATGAAAAAGGAATCTTATTTCCCATATGATGATCCCAAAAGGATGATGTTAATTTAAATTTTAACTGTAATATCTTGTATTCGCAAAAATTTGGCAAAAGTTAAATACTATTTTGATAGAGGCCACGACTCCAATAGACAACTTCCCGAAATAAATTAATTTTATACAAACTCCTAGTTCAAATGACAGTAGCCTCAAGCCATTGAATTTGGGAGTTTCTACCATGTAATTTCTTACCGGAAGTTGACCGTTAGAGTTTATATTCGAATTTTAATTATACACTTTAGGTTGGCCTCGCACCTTGTGACTTTTTGTCTTCGGGACTTCCGCAAAATATCTGGAAGCCTCAAATCAGTATTGATATTTTAATAAGCCAAAATATGCAGATTTCAATATCCATTTGAAGCTTCTGGATACTTGGGAAGTCACCTAGTGCGTGGCAGCCTTTGATGATCACCTGGTATAAGGATGAAAATGTCAGTACTACAAAAACAATTTGAAAGTCAAAGATCTTCTACTGCTTATGAAATTGGTTCATAAATTCTTTCAGTTATAGATTGGGCTCTACAAAAAAAACTTGGAATATTTTTTAAAGCTAAATTCATGAAACACTAACAGAAAATTGTAGAGAGAATAAATCAGTTAAATTTCGAGCTAAGTGATTGTACAGGGTCATGCTGGCAAACCTGAAATTTTGGAGTGCGAGATAGTTATTCTCCGCAAGAGACCATTCTATGGAAAATTGGATTTAATAAATTATTCCATATAATTCTCTGACGTGGATTCTGCTTCAACTGGACATATATGAATACTACTCTCACATTTATGGCGACAGTCGGAAGGCCTTGAAATGGTTTCATTGTTTCTGAATAATATTAACAAGGAGGTAAAACCGCAAATTTTCTCGTCTCGAAGATATTGATTAGATATTTGCATCACTTTTTTTTTTTTTTTTTTTTTTGAGAACGAGCATTACATTCTAAGATATATCACAGTGTTAGCATTACTATAAGCAGTGTGTTCTCCCGAACAAAAAATCTGCGGTCAAAACTAGGCTGTCTCTCATGGTTTGGAAGAAAGGGGCCCCTAAAGTGGTTAACTTTAACGGCCGACTGCGTAAACACAATAACTTCCGAAAGAAACAACTTAGAAACTCCATATTTGTATAGAAGGTGTGGACCTTAATTACGAAGGCCGAACTCGTGAATGGGTAAAATCCACACAATGATTCCGCAGGTATATCCATTCAAAATTTTATTTCCAAAAATACAGATCAGATCGAATTGAAATCCAGTACTTCATCGAAAAATTACAGTTCGAAGGTTCATACAAAATTTAATGAGGATGATATGATAAGAAAATCACAGAAATTTTTTTTTCACATTGTTCTAATGACACGATCATCACGAAATTTTGCATCAAGTTGTCTTTCAGCATCTTCAAACTAGCTGCGAAGTTTTATCAGGATTGAATCAGTATTTTTAGAGTTATACCGAAAAAAGCAACGATATCGAGAAAAAACCCTCGAAATTTGACATATTTTTTCCCGATATCTCCAAAACTTATGATCGTATCGAACTGAAATTTGGTACATTGCTGTGAAATATGAAGCTCAAAGTCCGAGTGGAATTTTTTTCTGGATATGATAAACAGTTTTCGAAAAAAAATTTCAAAAAAATTTAGAAATTTTTTTTTTTGAATTTACTGACAGTATGATCCTATCAAAATTTGGCTCAAAGTTGCGCGTCGCTATACTCTACCTAATTGCCAAGTTTGAATTCAAACGCTCAAGTAGTTTCTGAAATAAAAAATAAATAACTTCAAAATTACAAGTAGCTATAACTCCGAAACTATTCGACCCATTTGGCCCATTAACGAACTCAACCGCGGCAATCCAATGCGCGACCTACCCTGAAAGTTTCAAGTTTCGTGTCAACGGCCGGCCGGCCGGACAGAATCGATTTTGACACCGGATTCGTCATCAGTTAGTCTAATCTAGTCGTTTGAGACCATTTTCGGCTCAACCATCGAAAATGACAGACATTTGGACAAAACGATAGCACGCTGTTCCCCTAGAACATGCGCGCAAAAAGGGGTTACTTTCAACAAGTACACGTAAATCGGCTGCTGAAATCGGTCTCAAACGACTGGGTTGGACTCACTGATAAAGAATCCGTGGTCAAAATTTATTCTGTCCTGTCAGCCTTGTGTGCTCTAACATTCGAAAGAAAGGACCTAGAGTCTTGAAATTTTCAGGTTAGGTTTTGATCCTGAATATCTCGGTTTTGTTCGTTAATGGGCCAAATCTGCCGGATGGTTTTTGTGTTACTGCCATTTGAAATTTTGATTTTTCAACTACTCGAAAAATATTTATCTGATCCTAATTGGAACATGAACAGTGTCAATGAGAAGAATTATTCATGGAAAATTTTTCATATTTCATTTAAATTTCACTGAAATTTCCAAGTCGCCATTTCGCAATGTGAACAAGCGCGTGAAAGCTGCTGCCTTTACGTCGGTGCTTTTCTAAATTTTTTCGTTTTGTTTTACTTTCGGTAATTGCTAACTGTCATCTGAAAATGCAACCCCCAAAAATGGCATATGACAGTATTTTTCAAGATTTGCAAGTAACATTACAACCCCAGCCTGCGTCTTCTGGAGTCAGTTTTTACGCCGAGTCAAAGGAAAACGGACTTGTCGGAAGCGCTTGAAAGACGAACGGTAAGCATTGAGGTATTACGTACATTTTGTTATGAAAAATTACACCCTTCGCGATACCACCAAAGGTTACAACGAATTGCGGCAAAAATATTACCTCAAGTCTGAAATCGGTGAACGAAGGTTCGGAAATCAATCGTATCATTTGCAACACAAACTACCCTTAAATGATAAACTAAAGACAAGTTTCAACGTATACGGTTTATTTTTTCGCGGATTTCTGATATATCAATTACCAATTTTCGCTGTTCCGCAATACACCGTTGCATAAATCTGCCTTTAGTCAGATTCAAATTCAAAACTACATTTCGAGTGTGAAATGTGGGTGCCAAATGCTCGTATGAAATTTAAAAAATTACTGTTAAGAAGTTCGTGATGGTTATGACAGAATGATAAGTGACAAATGTAGACCAACATCCCAGAGCCCCCAGACTATCTATTTTCCCACAAATAATTTTTATGATATGAAATAGTGTTAGTACGAACTTAGGTCCTTTCGTTTATATGGAAAGTGTAGCACTTTCATACACTGTGTTATTTACACTCGATCTAAGTATTCGTTTGCTGATTGAATTTACACCAGTGTAGATGCGGTGTAGTTTATCTACAACTGGTCGAGAGGCGGTGTGAAATGCCTTCGAAATAAAATGTGTGGTTATGGTTAATGATACGGCCTTTGAATAAAGAACAACACGAGGGAGCATAACGCTTTTCTACTTCGTATATCAGTGGGACATATGCGCCCATATTGAACCTCCAAGTATGACTCATGTTAGTTAGTTTCTTCAGACAAAGAAGTCTCGGAACATCGCTGTTCTCTCTTCAAAGTAAAAGGAAAGGCGGCCATATGCAACATCCATCCCGGGCCCACTTTGTCAGGCGCTATGCTCCTTCCTTATGTTCTTTATTCAACGGATACGGCCAAGAGAAAGCGCCAATTATTGACTTGATGAATTTTAATATGACTGATGTAACTATTTATTGTCAATTCATGTGAGTTGGACCTCTTGTCCAAAATAGGAATGATAAAATTTAAAGTTTGCGGTTAACTCATACTCCACAGGAGGATGAAAAAGTTACGAATCTTTTGGGAAACAGTAATGCCAGTTGGAAATTTTTATGTTGATTCATTATTAGAACTTTTAAATTTTTTTAAATAACGAAAGAAACATTTTGTTCAAGGATATATTTTAACAACCTTTTATCATATCGAAAACATTCGTGATATCAGATAATTATTAACGTTTCGTCATCTTGCAATTAGTGATTGGATTTTTGTTTTCTTACTTGATTTGGTCTTCGGATTATGAATCCTATTTCAAAAATTAAGAGGTCTAATTTAGTTCCGGAGGTATGGGCATTGTTTAAATAATGATATGAGCCTCCAAAGTTCCGAAAAAGTTCATTTTCAGTTCCATATTTCTACTATCAGAACAATTCCTTACTACTTTTTGTTATGTCACAAATCACGGCTGATACGAAAATGTTCAATGAATTCAATATCAGTATATTGAGAAACAGTTGTTTCTGTTGAAGTTTTGGGTTGGCGAACGAATAACGAAACGAATAAACAGTAGATGACGTCGATATCATCATCATTGTTTTCACTACTGGATGAGTAATTGAAGAATAACGAGCTATCTTCAAACTCATCAGTAAAAATATTTTTCATCAATTCTTTACTGTTCGCCATGTACCATCCCAGGCAACACAGAGAGGTTTCAAAGATATCCCGGCGATATCTTCTCAGAACATTGAGAGTACTTTTTCTACTTCTCTACGAAGTCACAGGGAGTGCTATATTTCCTCCAAATGTCCGCCACAGCGATATTCTCGAAGAGATCCTGAAGATATCGCATGCGGAAATTCTCAAACTTCCCACAATGGAAGGTTTATGGGAAATTCGCTCACACAGTCTTATGGCGAAGAGTTTGAGAAATTCTCAAATACTTCCCATCGCGAGATTTCTGGGAGTACGACATGAGATATTTTCAGGAAATGCCCCTAGCGACAATATCCGGAAGTACAGATATCAGATATTGACATTTAAAATTTAAATTATATTTCATGAAAGTTTCCTGTTGATTATTGAAATTATTTTATGCTGACTTCTGCGGACTCGCTATGCAAAAAATTAGCAGACAGCACTTCGCCGACACAGATCATAAGTCCTTACGAACAGCCTCAGGGAAAATTCCCAATGCAAGGATTTACATATCTACTTTACCAGGAATCCGCGAGATGGCGAGTTCCGTGATCAAGACATCCAGGCGTTATCGTATAATATGAGCGTTTGGATTGTCGGTTCTTACGTCTGGTGGTTAGATGACTTCGAGTGTTGTTTAGCGTGGTCGGAATTTATATTTATTCTTCATTCGTATTTCGGATATGAATGAGATCCGCGAGATGGCGAGATCCGTGAATGAGATATACCAGACGAAATCGTAATATGAGAGCTTAGATTGTCGGTTCTTACGTCTGGAGGTTAGATGGATTTGATGAATATTGATTTGTGTTTCGGAAATGAATGGAGATTAATTATTGGTTCTTGGAAAAATATATCCATACTACTATAATGGGTGTATGGAGACAAAATATTGATTTGGAATCCCTGTTAGTATTTGAATGAGAAATGTGTTGATTTCTTTGAGGAAAAACAACGGATCTCAGATTGGTCGATATTCAGACGAATATGTCGTGAAAAATATGAAGCAGTTTCGATTAAAGTTTTGATATTCTGTTTTCTTCCGAGAATTCTCTGAATCCTTCAGATTTGAGAACGTAATTTCCACTCGCATAATGTTGGGCAAGTCTGCCGTTGTCTAACCGATACTGGTAGTGAGTTTCAATCCAGAAATATGATAATGTGAAAAAGAGAGCTTTCTTTGTGATGAATGAAGTCATAAATGATACTTAATTAGGTTCGTTTCGTTATCAACTAGTATTCTAGCCGATAACTAGTTTTAGTATTAAACCATTGTATAAGGAAAATCTTCATTCAACAACAGAACTATAAATTTGCTAGACACCTCTTACTTGTTAATACAGGTTTCAACCTGAAATGCATTTACTCCTCCACCAAATGTATAAAAACGCCGTGATTTTGTCATCATAACCTTCCGGAAAATCCGGCACCATAAAAGCCAGTAACAAAATATGATACATTCAATGTGAATTATGTTTTAACTGATTTGTTTTTGGTATGTTTGCCGATTATCCTATTGGTTTCTAGGAAGCCTCTCCGAAGTTATTTATTTCGTTCTTATGAATCAAACACATATTTTACCTATGTATAAATAGTGGACAACGAAATGTTCCATTGTTGTTACACTCGGGATGATCTTTGGAGCTTGCATTGCGAATTTCCTATTCTGGTTATGTCTGTGATAACTTTAGGAACTCGCATTGCGAATTTCTTATTCTGGTTACGTCTGGAAAGACTTAAGGAACTCGCATGGCGAATTTCCCTTTCTTGTTCTGTCTGAGATGACTTCAGGAACTCGCATTGCGAATTTCCCTTTCTTGTTATGTCAGTGATGAGCTTAGGAATTCGCATTGCGAATTTCTTATTCTGGTTACATCTGAGATGGCTTCAGGAACTCGCATTGTGAATATCTAATTCTTGTTACGTATGCAATAACTTTAGGAGCTCGCATTGCGAATTCCCAAATTATGTTGTGTTTGTGATCACTTTAGGAAATCACTTTAGGAGTTCGCGTGAAAGCCGGGTTAGGACTTCTTAGATATCTCGCCGGGAAGTTTGTGTTACTTGGGATCGACATGATACACAACACAAAAAATATATAATTTACTTCATTCGAACACAAGAAACGTTTCTAACCTTAAACCGTAGATAACAAACCTTAGTACCGTCTGCAGTGTATTTTTTATTCGTTTGCGTTACTACTCTGGAAAACAGCTGATTCAAAGTGCAGTGTAATATTACATTACACAAAGAAACAGACGAAAGATCCTATTGTGTGCATACTTGCAAGCTTGTATGTGTAGTCAGCCAGTTTATAGGTAGCAGGTGGTGAATGTAGATAAAAGCAGAATTAACCTTTCTTGAGTTGACAAAGCTGATTCTTACATATATATTGTAACATATTGTTAAAAATTGATAATCGATACTCCCAGACCCGTTCCGTCAGCCTTTTCTCTTCCCGGAAGCTACTGATGGAAGAATGTGACTTGACTTAATATCCTCAAACTTGTTTTTTATACAGGGTGACTGGTGACGTAGGGGACAACAGCTAAGTGGAGCTAGAGGACCTTAAACTGAATAAGGATTGGGGGTTAACATGACCCATAACGATATCGGTTTCAGAGATACAGGATGATTTTTGAAAAATATTCTAAAATTATGAACTTCCATATCTTCGTTAATTTGGCATATCTTTCGTTGAAATTTGACAAGCTTGTTACTATGCGCATTTTTCATCAGCTCAAAAAAGAACAATCCGGAAAAAATACAAGCTCGTTTGAAAAAATTCAAAATATCATTCGTTATGTGAGAAAAAAAAACGAATAGAAAATTCAAAAGAGCGCCAAAACTGAGTTCTAAAGATCTGTTTTTTGTTTGAATGGCACGAATTTTGTATGGATTCCATGATATAATGGAAACGGAAATTTCATGTTTTAGTTTGTTTATGGATTTTCACTCCCAATATCTGAAACAGAACTATTAAAAATTAAATAAAAATTGTTTTTTTCATGAACAACGCCCTTTCGAATTGCAGTATCAAACTATTTGTCAAGGGCAGTTTCTTGCAAAACAGATTGCCTAATGAACAATACAGGAACAATACAAACGATAAAGAAAGAGTTTCAGAGTACAAATCTGACATTTTCATCAGACAAATTAGAAAATTTCAAGAATTATTTTCTTTCGATTCGATTTGAGACTTATGTCAAATTGACAGTCAGATATGGGCATTTTTTCATTATTCACTCTGTATCTCGGAAACCGATATTTTCATATATCCTTATGGGACATTATTCACTTTGAGGACCTCTATCTCCAAAGAGCTGTTGTTCCTTACGTCACCAATCACCCTGTATAAAAATCAAGTTTGAGAAAATATGGAAAGTCTTTTATTGGACCTTCAAACCGTCTGGGAAGAAAAAGGGTCGACGAAACGTATCTGGTAGTATCGATCATAAATTTTTAACAATATTCTTCAATATATGTGTAAGAATTTGAGAAAGGTTAGTACTGTTTTTATCAACCTTCAGCACCTGGTACCTATAAAACTGACTGCATACACAAGCTTGCAAGTATGCACACAATGAGAGTACATATACATAACACTATTTCATATCATACAATAAACTAATTGCGAGAAAATAAGTAACGTCTGGGGCCCCTGGGCTGAATGATACACTATATAACATTGCATGCAGTTTTGAAATCATTACGATCAAAATGGTTTATGAAAAATGATCTTTTGGTTTATTATTTGATAAAATCAAATAATAAACCTTAGTGATCGACCAACAAAAAAAAATTTTTAACCCCCCCTGAAAATTTCACAGTTTACGTTTTGGAGTATGTAGATTTGAATAAACTAATAAAAAAAAATCCGTCCATCCGCCGTCCGTTGTCCGGGGCTTTTCTCAGAAAGTACTGAACCGAAATTAGTGAAACTTGGTAGAAAAATCGTGTGTCGCTCGGGATTGATCCTCCAAGCTTTTCAGCAGAATCGGTGTACCCTAAAGGCTTAAAAAGAGGGGGTGGGGGTAAAAAAAAATTATTTCTCGAAAACTTTCCACCGAATTTTCATGCAACTCAGAACGTTGATTACTGTTGCAAAACTAAACCAAAAAAATTTCACCCGGATGATTTCCGACCAGTGGTTCCTGAGTTATAAGGAAAAACGCTGCAAATTTCCAATAATGTCGAAAATGACATCATCGCATTCAGTTCTAAGATTGTAATTCACTGGAATAATCGGTTTACTTTTCATCCAGAGTCATACATCTAAAAGGAGATGAAAATATTGATTACCAAATTTTCAACACATATCGAAAAATTTTTAATGGATGCGTTATTATTTTATAATCACAATTTGCAAATGCCCCATCATGTTCTTGACAATTTCATAATCGTAAGTACTTCAGATTAAATATTTTTGGGTTTTCTCTCCCAATATCTTAAACATACCTATTGAAAATCGGATCAAATTACTATTTATAGAAATCACCCTGCGGATTACGGGATTTAAGATTAAATTTCTTCATGAAGCTCATTCATATCTTGAATAAAACTTCTATTTTATTCATAAACCATTGGTTTTTCAGAACACAAAAACCAATTCCATGAAAAAATTCATTTGAAACATTGAAATCTCAATAAATACTCTTTTATAACTGAATAACACTTTTACATGCAGAACGCGAATTAAGTAGCGCAATTTAAAATAATGCAGATTTCCAAAAAATTCGGTTGATCGGAGGTTTCCATTAATTTCGGTTTGCGTAATACGATTATCGTCAACCTGTGGATATCCTATCCGTTACTGGTTTCAATCGAAATCCAAAATCTTTCGTACTGACAGTTTGAAATAAGCGTGAATATAGAAAATAATGAGCATTTATATGATAAATAAAATTGAAGGATATAATATGCAAAAAAATCAATAGCAAACCGCAAATCTCATCAATTGTCGATTGTCGAGAATCTAATACTGAGGGTTGAAGCCTTAGACTAAAGTTAGGAGCGAATAATCTATCTACCTGTTCTGAATGGGGTCTGTGACCTTAGACAAGGGATATAGCGTAGACAAAAATATTCCGCATGTATCATCATCTGGTTGTCGGCAAACTACTTGTTTGAATTTCACGTCTTTACATCAAACAGACTTTCGGATTTGACACCCTCTTGGTTGAGTGTATCTGACAACGATAACAACGAACGAAATTTATAATCTAGAATTGTTCTTTGGAATTCAACCTGATGAGGAAGATTGAGTTTTTTTTCATTTCATTAATATTTTTCAGAACAAAGTTGAATCCCAGTAGAAATCACATCTACACATTTGATATTAGCGGAAAGTCTTGAATTTTGTTTTACGTATTGGTGTCAGTTTGAAAGATTGAGTTTATTTCCTCAGTGTCAAGAAATATGAACGCGTTCGGATTGAAACATCATGACTAATTGTGAAATATAGACACTCGATTTAATGCAAAATTTTTTTTTAAACATTTTTTTTTCGGATACATATTCATCAAAGTTCAATGAAATTTGGTACAGGTTTCAGAGCCAACATTTAGAAACAGTGTTTCAAATTTCAGTTTTGACCGATATTTATTTGTGCAGATATTGGCAAAAAATTTCATGAACATTTTGAATGTTGAGGTTATTTCCCTAATATCTATCTGATTTGTAGTTCATTTTCAGTTGTAGAAAACCGACACGAAATTTAATAATTGTGGAAAATAGTTAGATTTTCGAAGAGGTGAAACGACTGTGGAACGTCTCTTCTCATTCAAAATATTTTAAATTTTGCTACTCAGTTAGCGTTCTGCATGTCGAAATGTTATTCAATTATACAAGTGTATTTATTGAGATTTCAATGTTCACATGAATTATTTCATGGAATTGGTTTCTGTGTTGTGAGAAATCAACGAGTTATGCATAATATATAAGTTTTTTGAGATATCAATGGCATGGGTTATTTAAATGAGAAAATAATAAACCCTTGTGTAAAATTTGCAGCGTTTTTTTTACATAATTGCTCCGTTTTGTGAATGTCGTCTCATTTTCAAACTCTATATTGATTCAAAACGATAGAGCAAAACTGCATGAGTGCTTAAATCATTGTACTCCGAGAACGTTACTAGATATGTTCTTCAGGAGTGATATTCGGGAAAAGATATTCAATTTCAGTTTTTAATACTTCCACACCTGCTATTGTGATAGTTTTACGCCATCATCCCTTGCCTCGTAGCGATGCTATTATTATACTCTTAAAAGAGCCATAAATCCAATCATAAAAATCCTTGGTCATCAGTACATGAAGGTCCAAACATATCAACAGATCTTTGACTTCAAATATTGTATCATCAATACCAGGTGTCATTATATTATGGAATAGCAGTTTTAGTTTTACATCATTTATTTCAGGGAGGTTTGGAAATAGCCAAATTGAAAGCTCAAGAAAAAGTTCTTTTAAGTACTAAAAAAGAATTGATTATAAAGAAGCAGAAGAATTTGAAAAAATATATGGATCTACTTATGATCCTTCCTGAGGACCGTAGGCTAGAACAATATGCTAAATTTAGACAAGAGTTCAATGCAGATTGCTTAAATGATACTGACCCAAATACTTCACCTGAAAGTCCCAAAGCTGTTGAATGTATCGAAATTGACGATTCAGATTCCGAAGGGAATAAAAGTTTGGAAAGAAAAGAGGTTAGTTGACAGTAATATTTTTATGATTAAATTACTAAAAGGCCGTTTTTTCCTTGGAAGTCGTTTCATAACGGCTGTACACATGATGTCCACATTATTTTTTACAGAAAATTTGATTCATATAATTCAGGGTCAGAGTTAAAAACAACACTATCTAAAATTATGTTATATTTATCATACAATCTATATATTCTTTTCAATTTCACAGACCATCACAGTGATGGAAGATAGTCTGAAGAAGCAAATTGTGAATATGCAACCTATTCTTGCATCAAATATCTTGCCACAACCATCTCAGAATACCAGTGTAGAAAGTAAGTCTTCAAGGCCGGTGGAGAATTTCAGATTAGTCAAAACTTCAACTGGAAAGCTGGTTCTCAGGAAAGATAACTCTGGTGTTTCTGTGTCAAAAACGCTCTCAGGAATGAAGTTGAGAATAAGTAATAACAGAGTTCTGGATGACACAACCTGAATTTATGTGATAGGAATAAAATTGGAATTTTTCCGGTGTGATTAACTTGACCACAAATTGAAATGAACTGCTCGAAATGAAGAACACACGACTTCACGACTATAATAATGTTCACATAATTGAAGAATTGTACATAGCATTTTTGGATGTTGTAAATGATGTTGTTGTTTCTTCAAATATTTGTGGAAACTATCAATTTGAACTCATGATATTCATGAGAGAAGTATTTATACAATTATGACTAACACATGAGATATTTTTAAGGAATCAGTTTTGGTTGTATTCAGAACATTTTTCCTGAATATTTAACCATTTTAATTCGTCTCTCTCATCTATATCTTATCATTATTGATGTATATAATGTATATATAAATAAGAATAACAAAGTTACGTTAATTATATTGTTTTTTAATGATTTCATATGATATTGGAATTAAAAAAAATGTGATATGTACATGTAAAGTCAATTAAAATAAATTTTTCAATATTTAGCTGTTTGCTTCGAGGGGGATTGGATTATGATGTCTAAAATCATGTAGTTATTATTGGAAAAAAATTGTCAAAGTATATTTCATTCACTTTTATAAACTATCCCGGTTGGCCATGACATTCTGACACATTTGACTTTGTATATTTTGAAAATGTTGGGTTATAGTCACTTTCAAAATGTGAATCTACTTTGGAAAAATAATGAATTTGGAAAATATGTGAATTCAATAATTCCAAAAACCTGGCGAATGTTGAAACTTTTTTCTCTGTTAATACTGGAAATATTTCAAGTATACTACATTTACTTTTATAAACTATCCCGGTTGGCGATTACATTCTGACACATTTCACTGTGTATATTTTGAAAATTTTAGGTTGTAGTCATTTTTCTGTCAGATAACTAAACAACGCGTTGTCCTCTCTACACAGAGGTCCTAGTAATTACGTATTTTTCAAAATATGAATTTAATTTGGGAAAATAATGAATTTGAGAAAATATTATGTGAATTCAATAATTCTAAAGACCAGGTGAATGTTGAAGAAACTTTTCTCTCTGTTAACACTGAAAATATTTCACGTATTGTATACACATGGTTGGAAGATTCAGTTATGTCATTTTCTTGTACGGAAATCAAGAGTTGAGTGTAGAAATTTTACTGGAAAATAATGGATAGAGTAGTACTTTGTGATAGTTCATTCGAAAACAAAATAAAAGTACTCGAATAATCCCGCAGTAAAACTTCTAAATGAACGGACAAACCTATGTTATACTCAACTTTTCGAAATTCTCAAGAAATAAGTCTACACAAGACATTTCAATACCTTGTTGCACAACTTGAAATACTCAAGTATGAAAATGTAGTAGTACTGCAAAACCTATGTCACCTTAAAAGAACTAACTCAATTTACAAAGTTCTTAGGAATCTTTGTGAACGTTACTTTGGGTTTTCACTCACATAAGTAAAAGATGTTGGAGAGCTTGTGATGAATTATTCATCCCAAATTATCAGGGTTACTATCAGAAAAAGCAGATTTCAATTCTACTTAGCACTTCCTGATACTTTGTCTCTGCTTCTTCAAAACTACGTTCGGCATTTTTAGTTTCCAAGCGTGATGATTATGTTGGGATTGAGAGATGAAGTTGGCATTTGGCAACGTCTCTGAGAATTATTTTGATATTGCCGATATTTCACGAGTGCCAACCTGCGTCAGTTTTAAGTAAAAAAAAATTATAGACCTGAATAATGGCCAACCGGGGTAGTTTATAAAAGAGAATGGAGTATACATTCTATTATTCTCTTAGGTAGATTATGTCCAAGATGTTCATTTCGAAACAATATTGGTGCTTTTTGTGACGATATTTCCAATTTACTGCATTTTTCCGTTAATTCTTTCAAGCAGATATACCGAGAAACACTGCTCTCGCAGCTCCTATTGAAGAATAAAAATACCGTTTAAATATTTAATGGAATCAATTCAGGACCGCAAGCATTATTTATTGGAAGATCTCGATTTGTATATGTTGGGATCTATTGTAGATTCTTCTGGTCCATGTAGCTGTTCGTGATCAAATGTATAGTATTGTTGGTTACACACCTGTCGGTTTTTACGGTAGGGAACGGCCAGAAGGCAAGAGAGATATAGCCAAATGCGATTCGGTTTCTCGCTTTAGTGATAAAACTGTAAGCAGCAAGAGTTCAACAAATGTTTTCTGAGATATTTTCACGATCGGGACTCGTCCTCATACTACTTACATTATGACCACTGAATTCTCGCATTGACATCGCCCGAATTTTTAAAACGAGTTTCTCGAAAGCGAGAAACTCGTGATATCGCATTTTCGCGTGCCATGTGGACGTACCTGTAGATTCACCGTCGCGGAATTGGGGTGAACTTCAACACTAAATATTTTTGCGAGCATGTTCTAGGGAACGGCGTGCTATAATTTAGTCCAAGTTGTCTGAAATTTTTCTTGTGAATGATGCTTAATGACAATTAAGGTTCAATTTACTGACTAAGATTCCGATGTCAAATTCGATTCTGTCCGGATATAGCCGGTCGTAGGCAGATTTTCATGGTAGGCTGCGTATCAATATGCTATGGTTAAGTTCTTTAATGCCAAACGATTTCATTTGTATTTTATTTTTGGAAATATTATAATTAAAAGATGTCTAATCTCATTGTTATTTCCTCTTTGTCGTTATTATGTCCTAAGTGCCTCAAGAAATTTTCGTCTCGCAAACAAATTCGACCATTGATTTCACGTCAGTGCCATTCCAGAACCTTTGTAATAACATTGTTCCTTAAACAATGGTAATACTTAGATAAATCTGCCGTTTCGTCAGCGGATGCGGCGAGTTCTAAATGGCATATATTTGCGCCGAGTGAAGTTAGCGAAAAGTTGTTGGAACAAATTCTGAAAGTTATTACCCTTTCGTTCGAAGGAGCTGCTCTGAACAGGGTCAATGGGGAAGTGAAACCTGAATTAACGCTTTGGTTTTCATAGATGGCGTAGTGTAAAACACAAAATTGTTGATAACACAAAAGTTACTGATGTAATACCGTAGATAGAGGAAAGATCTTTCCTCTATCTACGTGTAATACATGTTGTTAGGCAATTCACAATACACCATATCTGATCAACTGCCTAGTAGATGGCGCTGATGTTTATAATGTATCGATCAATGCAGCCATCGATAGTTAGTCGAATATGAACAAGCACATGTTAAGGTTGTTATCTGTACTAAGGGTGATTCGAATAAGAATAAATCTAACTATATCACTAAGGGTAGCTTCTTATTTAAACCTGCGTAATTAATAATACCCTCATCAATGGAACAAATTGGAACGAACTGAGTGCAGTTTATTATCGCAGAAAAAGTTAAAAAAATTTAAGGAGTGGAAAGTTTTCGCTAACTTCACGCTTTATTAAGAACAATACTGAATTACTGGAAAACTAAAAATGATATTGAAGTAATTTCAACAGAACAAATTTGAACGAATTCGTTACCGAATATTGGCATTGACATTTTTTCAAAACCAAGAAGTTTTGCTGTTGAGGGTGAATAAATTGGCACTAAAAATTATGAATGAGATTAAACAAACATCTTCTGAAGATTCTGTGATTTTTTCAACAGAACAAATCAGGTTCTAATTATATTGGCATTAAAATTTTTCCCGAACATGAAATTGTTGGTGCGGAATGTGCCCAGCACCTGAGCACACAAGTAAATAACTAAAGACCTATGATGGTACATGAAAAGTTTATACGGAACAAATTGGAAAAAATAGGTTACTAAATATCGAGCTTAGCTCCAGAATTTGTTCTAATCCTGCCTGTAATACGGTTGCATATTGTATCAGACGGAGTCATAGACAACATATATGGACTCAGTGAAAGATAACTTTGGGCCTATACCATGGATTTATATGCTCTTTTGTATATTCAAAAGTTTCGGAACCATATGTGCGAACAAGCTAAGACTTCTTTTCAGCAGAGCCCAGCGTGCTGATTCCGATCTTATCTTTGTAGAATGATAATTTTAGAAATCAAGTACGTTCATAGATTGTGGATTTAGGCAAGAGCTATACATGTAATGTAAAAAAACATGTATCTACTGAGTGAAATTTCAGAAAAATTTTGAAACTCCAATGGAAGAGATAACCATCAAGATTGTGCATGGGATAGTTGATGTGTATAGACTAAGTACTGAATTTTTAGATTTATTCGTATGAAATTGTCAGATTTTGAAAAAAATTCAACTGAAAACTGCAGCACTTCTATCAAAATGTGCGGTCCTAAATCACTTTTTGTTAGTTTTCTTCAGTTCATTGTTGAACAGATTTCGTGAGTTAGTATTCGAACACTAACGATTTTAGTATTCGAATTACACATCAACTAGCCCATATGTACAATCTTCGTGTCAGTACTTTATAACCAACTTTACTTTCGATCGAAGCGGTATTATTAGAGCGAGTATTGTAAAACTATTTTGACAAATAACTAGAAGTTAACTCGTAAAATCTGGTTCAAAAATGACAGTTAACTACTCACTGTGGTCCAAATAAGTTCTATAATATCGGCCCTAAGAGTTATTGAGATCTCAAAATTAGAAAATCCACCTCGGAAATCGACCCTAGCTCTTGAGCGCAAGTATATACACAAGCGATCTTTTCAATTTTGGCTCGTGTATTAAGAAAACGAACAAACACGAACGTCAACTGAATCCAGTTTCACTAAAAAAATCCGATACCTACGGCGGAATCGAACCCGGAACTTCTGGAACATTGAATTACTATCGAATTCTATTTTTAGGTGAGTTGAAAGCTTCGAATAAATCGAAGACAAAAAAAATTTGCAGGAAATCTGCTGGCTCCAAGGTATGAATTACATTTGAACGGAATTGGAGGTGAATTTTCTGAAATAAAAAATTTTCAAGATAATTTATTTGAATTTTATATATTGATGATTGATTGTTGATACACTTTACATCCATAAACCAAGTTTCAATTCAATCAGATTTATATTTTTCGGCTTATTGAAAAAACCAAAAATTCAGATGGCTGTAACACTGATACCGGTAACATATATCTTGAATATTATTCGTGTTATAATTTCCATTCAAAATGCAGAGAAATTTCGATAATGTTCTGATAGCATGTCTTTTTGGCTATCGCTTACGCCAAAATGATACCTTCGTGTTGTTTGAAACTTGAAAACGCTATAACTTGGAGTGGACATTCTGTATATCAAATAACAGTTAAGGGATGCGTAAATATTTTTCTAATGCACCTTTTCTTTACTCTTTTGATGAAGATAAAAAGAGGTTCACTTGAAAATATTCATTTTCATGTGGGTAGTTTATTTTTTCTCCTTTCGCATGATTTCGATGTAATTGGAGAAATTATTGTAGTGGAAGCAGATACGATTCAATAAAAAAACTTTATTCAAACCCATAAAGAATTAATGAGGAGTAACCTCCAGAACGAAATATCTTTTGTGAAATTTCTGTATGTAAGACAATTAAATAATTTCAAGATACCTAAACATTACAAATATTGACATTTGTTGAAATGAAATATTTTATGAAAAGGTACACATACTTTTTAAATACACCTGAAACATCCATTCTAAATATATATCGTGTATCAACTGAGAATTACGTAAAAAATAACACATGATTGAGGGTAAAACAAACATTAGTAAGATTATTAACCAATAAAAGATTTTCATGTTCGCAATATTCAATCCTCTTCTGAATTCCTTATTTCAATGTGGTAATTCACCTGAAAGAAATATTTGAAATTTTAGCGAACAACATTCCGAAATACCACAATTTACAATATAAACAGATTGAGTATTTACAGTCGAAATATCAATTCGTTCGAATATTGTATTATTCGTTCGATTCTTGTAATATATGTACCTAACTACATGATGAATGATAAGAAATATTTCTATTTTTAACTTTATTTTTAAAGATACTTGTTTACATTGCGTGAAGGTAGGCATATGAAGAGGTACAGGTATTTATTTTGAGTTGAATCATAACGCGTTTCGCTGTATTGTAGCTTCTCCAGATGCTTTGAGACAACTGATTCAAGAATTGGTTTCAAATAGTATGTAAGGAAATATCTGGGGCGAGGATACAATATATTTTTGGGGAAACCCACTAGATCCCTAGAGGACTACAATAGAGGAAATAGAACAGGATCTGGTTTCTGGTGAAATCGTAGTGTTACGCAAAAGGTGTATAGGTCAGTTTGCATTACTTCGAAAAAACCATTGCTGTTTTAGGCGAACAAACTTAATAGGTGTGATACAGAATCCAAATATTTATGTCTGGTCAGTATAATAAAAACTGTTCTATAATGTAAATCTGTACGCCCTTTGCGTGTAACACTACGAAATCACCAGAAATCAGTACCTAGTCATTTTTTTCGTTTACAGTCCCCTATAGGAGTTCAGTGGGCGCTTCGAAAAATAACATGAATATAATGTATCCCAAATGTCTTTTCTCATACAAATACATTTTCAAGACAATTCGAGTTTTGGAATCCTGAGCATTCACTTCCTTGCCTCGATGTTCTGTATACCATCTCCTAATTGGCGCTGCTTCGAAAGATATTTATTGCTGATGGGTGATGCTTTGGAAGAGAAACATAGTGTTCAAAATTTAAGCAATTATCCGAGAATTGGAGGATGAAATGATATCCTTGAATTCTACCTATATTCATTCATATAGATGTCTTAAAGAATTTCTTAAAATTCATTTTATTCCTTTAATTCGAAATAGAATACTTTCATCCTCAACACCTTGAAGTCTGATGACACATATCAGAATATCTCCGCACTTTTATTCAAGGGAAATATCCCTCCCAAAAATAATCCTACTACGTTTCATACAGTTTCGAAAACTGGACAGAGTGCGCATATTTTTGAAGTGAATGTTCACATTCACGTAGTTACAATTTTTCGAGATCAGGCCGAAGTAACCTAAATAAAATAGGTACTATTCAACACCGTCATTCCACCCCTATTTCTGGAAAAATTGCTTCTATACGTCTGGAAGCAGAACTCATCAGCAAAGTTCAGGTGAAAAAGTTCTCTAATCAGAGTCAATTTAGAGACATGTTTTGTAAAATATCAAGGCAAAACAGCCATCTTTTACGGATTTTCTAAAATGCAATTTATCTCGAAAAAAGCAATATTATAATGGAATGACCTAGTTTACCACCAGTTGAAATGTAAAAATTGCGGAATACCCCAAAAAGTCTCTATACAGGGTGAATCATAACTATTGAGATGAAGGCAACAGACAGGTTATTCGGACCAAGATACTTAGCGCGATAAAACCAAATATGCATTTTGATTATTTTCTATCAACTGTTATCGAAATCGAAGCGGAAATAATAACGGTGGAGAATCATTCTCGATGATGGAATTAAGTGTTAGCATGTTTGACGAACCTTTTCAGCGACTTTTACATAATAATAATAATTTATTGATCCCCTAAGACATATATGACAAGATATATGGGACAGGTCAAATTACAAAACTAGAAGACTAAAGAAGATTGACAGAAAACAAAAATAAAATATTTCACGAAAAGTCTTCATCATCCATAAATTCCATGATGCTATGGAAGCTCTTTCGGAGTGAAACATGTTTATGCTTCCTGAACTTGATATCATATCTAATAATTTGACATTTTTGGCAAGTGGTTGTACAAGGTTGTAGCTTGATACACAGGACTACATTCAAATTTAGCAAAAGAATGGAAAGGAATACAGAAAGTGGTGACATTCCTGGTCGAGTAATTGTGAAAGCTGGACAACTTCACCATCAGATGCTTATTTTCCTTTATATAAACTAAACATCTAAATATGTATTAACAATTTCTCTTACTTTTCTCTTAAAAGTTCTGAAATTATTTAAAATCTTTATACTATCAGCTAATCTATTATAAATCTTTATACATGTATATGAAGGATGCCTTTCAGATGATGACAGTTAATGTATTGATTCTCTGAATCCATGTTGAGAATCCGTATTCATTTTGAATCGATTCAGGAAGGATATCATCCAGCAATATACAATTTTTTCGACTACTTTAGAGAAAACACTTAGAATTGAAATAGGTCTATAGTTAATAATATCACAAGGATCGTTTTTCTTGAAAACTGGAATAACTCAGGCCATTTTCAAAAGACCAGGGAACCTGACAGTTGATACTGACCAGTTATTGAGACTAGCTAAGTGATCAGCCGTAACATCCACTATTGATTTCAATATAACGACAGATATTCGATCAACGCCGATACTTTTTTTTATTTCTCAATCCTTTGACGATACTTATAACTTCTTTCCTGGGGACTGGGAAAAAATAAAAGGTATTTTCGCATAGTGCAGAGGTTGTACATGTAGACGATAACGAATTCCCATAGAAGCTTTTGAGATTTAGCTCAACAATAGAGCTAAAATAATTCGCAAACAGATTTGCAATATCTGCATTATTTGTGTATAGTTTATTCTTATAATTAAGTGTTATCGTAGGATTTGAGTTCCTTTCACTATTTGCATTATTCCACACAGTCTTATTTTTATTTATATTCGTACTCTTATTCAAACAAGATAATATTACCCATTTTCGAGAATAATTCAATAAAGTTCATTGTCTCAGAAAGGGGTTTCGAATAAGGAAACAATGAAAAATTTGTATCGTAAAGCTTTTGTTTCAACATTACCCGAGTAACAATATTAATTAACAATGATTTTTACATCAATGATTTTGGATGATGACGATATAGAGCGGTAGCTTTTCTTCGAAGAAACACTGAAGAATTATTCGATTAGAAAACACCAGGTGAAAATCATTTTTACATATAATATTTTTACTCCTTTGTGAAGATAATTTCGAAGAAAACGCAATTGAAGATTATATTGTAGGTATATATTTTAAAGTTGAAACAGAAGCCTCAACTTGCAAATTTGATTATTTTCTGTTTGAAATTTCTTTTTTATTTGAGATATTGGACTCAATTGCGGATTTCTGAAAAACCCGTGATATCATTGTGTTTCAACGATAGTACCACCCTTGCTTGAACATTATTTTATATCGTTTTTCTAACCGTACAAATGGAGCTTACGCTCCTGGAGCGGCGCCCACGATATCAAAATGTAAAGTAATATAATAATTTATATAATAATATTACTCGTCCTCAACATAAGCTTCTATAACCCGATCATGATAAATGAACAGTGAACTCATTGGCAAAAGAACGAAAAACAAATTTCACCTCTAACGCCCTGTATCACTTTCCACAGCAATATTGTGTGGCTCACCCTTTATATTTATTTTTCGCCACCCTATTTCCTATTTATTCAGTCATACTCCCCGCCCTTCGCGACATTGTGATCTGAATCCGCCCTTGTAAGATAAGAAGACATCCTGCATGTGGAATGAACATTTCATAAACTCAGGAATGGAAATATTAACTCACCAAAAGTTGATCACGTTCCGACAATAATTATTATCGATTACTAGGAATTGACGAAAATCTGAAGAAATAGAAGTGGGTGTATCGAGTATCAGCTGACATCTGTCTGCTGCTCTGCCGTTTTTCTCGAAAGCGCCGAAGCGAAATTCAGATGTAGTTCTTAGAAATTCCTTGAATGTAACATCAATCAGGTCTGGTTTTTCCTCTTTTTGAACGCCTTGTATCACCTTGATAGGTACTTTAGGTATACTACATTCACTTTTATAGAGTAACTCGGTTGGCCAATGAAGTTATCGTAACTAGAACTGAACCAGGTTGGCACTAGTGAAATTCCATTTAGGTTGACATACTACGGCGGGACGTAACATATTTCAATCAATGAATCTATGGTGTGGTTTAGTTACATACGTAATTATGACTACTTTTGTGTAGTATGGACAACACCGCGTAGTTATCTGAAAGAACAATTCCATATCATAATATTTTTAAATTATACAAAGTCGAATGTGTCAAATTCCTATTACACTACCCAATATCCCGGTCCCGGCAGGCAGGGAACGTGTAGTGTAAAAACCTGTTACACTATCCAATCTCAAGGATCCGGCATACAGGGTGCCCAATCTGCCGGGTCGGGCGACGCCAATTACACCACCCTAGATGCCGGCCGCTTCCATCTATTGCTGTGATACTGCCCTGTATGCCTGGCGGTAGGAAGCTTGTCAGATCGGGTCCATTCGATGGCTCTAGATTAGGATCCTGGCTGCCGGTGCGTTATTACACTACACGTTCCCTGCTTGCCGGGCCCGGGATATTGGCTAGTGTAATAGGCCTTTTATAACGAACCGGCAGCCAGGATCCTGATCTAGGGCGATTGAGTGGACCCGATCTGACTAGCTTCCTACCGCTTGGCATGCAGGGCAGTATCATAGCACAGACCAACAAGACAGATAAGTTCATCGTTTGCGGGAATCGCGTCTTTCTGACCTTGAGAAAAATAAGACATAACCACACTTTTTTCTTCCGCTAAACAAAACAGCTCGACTATCTTGAATCAAAATGTTAGTACCTATAAATGGATTTGTCGGGATTCGGGAATCACAAGATTTAAATCAAACTATGATTTTCGAAGGAACAGGAAACGATTTGAAAAGCAAATTCCTAATACCGAAGCAAGTTCTTCGTCTTTTCTTAAACTCCTTCAAAAATAAGTTAAAGAACTCTGTTGGAGTAAATGGAAAACCTTATTTCCTTGATCAGAGAACCGTTAGATGAAAAAATATATGACAGAAGTTTTCTAACATGAGAACTTTTGAAAAGGTGACATAAATCCATCGAAGGAAAACTTCAGATATCTCTTAAATGTACAAGAGGCAAATGGATTCAACTGAAAAGCAGAAGGAAGGTACTAACTATGAAATTTTGCGATTCAAATGAGGATCTGAACCAGTGGAGAAAATGACAGGAGATTTATTGAGGGACGATTCAAAAGAATCATCAGCATTTACGTTTTGATCTTTGTAGTTACTGATACTTATAGGTTTCTAGGAAACCCCTTAAAGCTTGTGAGGGTTACCTAAGTTTTCGGGTGTGTTCTATTTCATTGCAAGCCCTTTTCTAATATGATTGTGGATCTAATCGGATTAATGTGTAAGGAAAGAAGAAACTTTAAAAATTGATAAACAAGAAATAGAAACATTTTACATTGCCTTATCTTTTCTATAACACCTTCCATAATTACTCATATAAATACGTTATTGGATAAGTTTCCAGTACCTGTATTGTTGTACATTTACCATGTTTACGTAAAGTCTACCAAACTGTTTCAGACACTGATTTCGATATGAATTCATTCAGAATTCAGCAAGCTGAGTTCAATGTGTAGTTGCTTCATTATTTTATCGATAAAGAAGATATATTACTGTCATTCATTAATAGGAGAGGTATTTTTTGGTTAGAAGTCTTGCGTTCTTTGAAATTAATTTATTGTGCGACATCTTCATTGCAAACAGAGATATACTGCTGTTTTAGCTGGAAAATGTATTAGTTGTAATACTTTCACATCAATTGAGAAACATTTTCATATAAAATCAATATTTGAATAAACCATCAACTTTGTTTGATTCCAATCCCTGTGGTTGTGCAATCACATACAATTTCATTAGCCATCCCATCGTTTTAATTAAATAATGGAGGTTGTAATTCTTTCACTTCAGTTGGTATCCCCTTTATATAACCTATATAAAATAAACATTATGTCCACCTATATTCGATTCCAATTCTTGTTTTTGTGCAGTTAAAACATCATTTAATGAGGACTGTCATCATAAAATAGAACCTCAGAGATTACTACACAATTGATTTTGTTGTGAAAACTGTTTGCATTATAATCTAAAATGAAATGGATAGGAAATTATTCATAAAATAAATATGACAAAAATTTCATTTCAGTTTGTTTACATATTAATAACCTCTTCAAGAGAGTTCAAAAGCGGCGGGAGTTACGTAATCCTATATCTGCAATCTGATTGGCACCCCAAACGCCTGCTAAAATTCTGATTAGCTCGATTCAAGGTCGAATACACGTTAACATAGGTTTCCTAAGTATATCTTGTCTATGGTAAATGACGCGAGTGGTTTATCTGGTTGGTCTGTGATCATTGAGAAGCCGAGAGCGTTCGTTCACGAATAAAAGCGTAGTGTAATAAGCGACACCCGACCCGGCAGATTGGGCACCCGATATACCGGGCCCTTGAGATTGGATAGTGTAGTAGGCCTTTAAAAGGCATATAACACTATATAATCTCCAAGTGCTCGGTGTGCCGGGTAGCGTGTCGCTTATTGCACTACCCTAGGTACCGGCCCCTTCTATTTTATTCGTGAATGAACGCTCTCGGCGTTGCAATGATACTACCCTGTATGCCAGTCGGTAGGAAGCTAGTCAGATCGGCTCCACTCGATCGCCCTAGATTAGGATCCAGGCTGCCGGTTCGTTATTACACTACGCGGTCCCTGCCTGCCAGACCCGGAATATTGGGTAGTGTAATAGGCGATTTATCGACTGATTTCATGAAAGTGAATGCAGTTATGGGTATATGTTTCGATGCAGCCGAATATTTCAACGTCATTTTATTCACTTCAAGAAATATGTATGATTTGAAAATTTTTAAACTTTTTGGAGACTGATGACAATACAATAACTTCATAATTTTGTCCTTATATCCTGTACAGGATCATCAGGATAATAAATTGGTATTATGTAGTAATCCTTACGAATGCAAAATAGGCGAGAGGCGTAGGTATCATTACCGCACTCGGGGTTCATAGATAGATGGGTTGCGCAATAAGTGACCAGATGAGGGGAACTGAGGTAAAGGAGGCGGTTGGTGATGGGAAATAACGTTAGTGGGTCGGTTTAGTATATTTGATTATTTGTTTCTATAAACCCAAAATTATTTGAATAATTTAAAACTTTAAAAATATTATGTATAAGAAAAATAATTGAAACACAAGAGCTACTTCAACATTGAAAAAAAACTCGGGTAAGGACATTGTATCTAGCTCCTCGTGGATAAGGTTTCTTCATTCCTCTTCTTTCATCTTTATATCATCAAGCCATTTTACATATAGAAATACAAATTAACACTAATTTTAGTACCCATATCATCAAAAAAAACAAAAGTTTGTGACATTAAAGCACTTTGAAATATCTTCAACTCAAATATTGAGATATGAAAAAGATCTATCTCCACCGAACAAGTAGCTCGCAATGCTTTATCGAGAGGATTGTTTATCGAGTAATTGGTTCTGCAAAATTTTATATTGAATTGTTCCCAAGCTCTAAGATTCCTTTGGGGGACTTTCAATTTAACTTTCTCTAGATAAGGACAGTCGATGTAGCTGTGCAAAATCTTAGAGACAAGCATTATTTCGGAATTATGTCGTCTCGTTTCAAGGGATGCGAGAGACAATTAGTTTCGAATGGCCTCGTATTGGATTCGCAACTACTGCTAAGCGATACGCCCTATGGCGATAGAAATTCGAACACTTCCAAGCTAGTAGTTTTTCGCCGTGCCTGTTATTCTAACGTAATTTGCTTACTTTTGGAGTTCATTTTCGAGCTTTTGTGTTGTTCTCCGAGTTGAAATTTTGGTATACGGAAAGTGTTTGTAATATTCATCAATCGATTCCTTTCTTTCCGATTAAAATGTTCGATTGTATTTATTCGAAATGGCATCCTCCCGAAATGACCATTGTTGTGTGCCTCAACTCAATGTTATTCATGGTCAAAGAAGAAAGGATCATCTAGTGCCTCTAGTTTTCATTTTTTCCAAAGCCAAATGAAAGTAAAGTTAATTTGGACCCAGCATTTGGCAGGGAACTCAATGATAAAAGAAAGGCCTAGCTTTAGAAATTGAAGATTGGAAATCATCAGGTCCCTAAATGCATGAAAGTATGTTCACTGCATTTTTCTGAAGATATTTGTTTTCATAAAGGTAAATTACCTACAATGTATTCATTTTGAAACAACTTCATGTCATGATGTTTTCAGGTGTAAATGAAAATGAGAGAATTTTGAAGAAAAATGCTGCAGAGAAACTACCGAGCATTTCTGTAGCTACCTAATTCACATACTACACAAAATCATATTCTAAAAGAGTGATCTGGTTGAAAACCTGACAAAAACTAGATATACTGTTAGAGTTGATAATAGATGAAGTTATTCATATAAACACATTAATACTTTTCATTTCACAGGTAGGTTGAACCAGCTGTGACATTTTTCATTTTGTATGCGTATCTTGAGCTGCTGTTATATGAAAATGAAATCAATTATATGTCTATCTGTTTCGTTTTCTTAAAAGAAATACGATGCAAAAAACTAAAGCAGAAAATCTGTTTTCATTTTATTGATTCACTCGTTTGTAAACAAAGAACAAGTCATATCATTTGGACTGATTCTAGATTTACCACATAATATAGCCTGCATTCAGCACTTCTTCACATAAATAAGAGTCCTTAAATTACTTATTGAGGGGCTAATTTTGTCAGAAATTCAAGTAAACTTAAATATTGGTTCATTCTGATCCACCAAGCAACATACACTAAAATAACACCGAAATTATCCTTCAGGAACGATTTAAACTACGATTTTATATCGTGATCCAAACGAAAAGTTCTTTGTCCAGAAATCTTACACAAAATTTTAATAATTTCTTTAAATATTCAAGCTCTGCTTAATAAATATTCGTTCTCTACTCTACTACTCTACTACTAGCTTGGGCAGGTTCCAAATTTATCCGTTAGGGCGCTGGCATCTTCGCAGAAGTTCCCAATAGATTGAGAAGTTAATCCCTATTTGTACCCTATCCAGCTCAACAATTTGTTCTGGACCCTTTCAATGGCTTGTTTATTTACAGCGTAATGAGGTGACCATACTGCACATGAATATTCCATAATACTTCTTACATGCGCTATGTACAATTCTACATTGGCTTGATGGAGGGCACATTGAAGTCCTTCATAGGTCTTTTGAGAAATCGCAGCATTCTGAAAGCTCTTGATGAAATATATTAGTTGTGCTCTGTAAAACTTGAATTTCATGGGATAGGTATATAGGGAAAGGCAAGCAAGATGGCATATTCGGGATAAATGGCATATCATATGGACTGAAGAACTACTGCAGGTGTCTACATTAAGGTAGCAAAAGTGTACTGACGTAGTTTTAACTAGGCCACTCTTAGGATGGATGAGTCTTTTTCCCTTTAATTGATACTGTAACTGACAGTGGGTTTTTCTTAACTTTTGGATTTGAGCAGAACTGTCCTTTTGAAAACTCAGTTTTGATACATTCACTTTTACAAAGAGTTGATAAGAAGATTTTGATTTATCCATTTATTTTCTAAATACCTGGATAGGGCAAGTTGGCACATATAGTATCTGGGTAAAATGGCATGGCTTCTTTTCTTAACAACAAGAAAATATTGTTCCAGACGGTGTACTGTAATCACAGGAAAACTGATAAGGCGCAAACTGATGGACGCGTTTGTCGCTCAAACGATGACATTTGAGTTGTCAGATACTCTCCCGCCAAAATCGGGCGATTCTTTTTTTGTAGTTGAATAATTTCAACTTCAAGAAAATGGCGGGATATTCAAAACACTCAGAAAATGTTTATTCTCGTCTGTCATGATTATAGGCACTCATTGTTAACAAAACAAGTCATATGAGGTTGAATAAAATGGATGAGGAATTTTAGGTATATTGAAGAGTATTTTTTCAAATATTTTTGAATTATGGATTTATGTACCCAATTGCAATCATATAGTGACGATATGTGGCAGTTTGAAATATGCATGTAATGTACATGTAACATTGAGGCGAAAATAAATGTCTTTTTCCACTTCTGATGAATTAGTATATTGATTTAGCTATGCTATTTACCTCAAATAATTATTTCTGAAGATCAAACTGATTCCACAAAACCATTTTTTTCGATAGCTATGTTCATGTCCAAGGAATCAAAGCGACTATTAATTCAATCCCTCGAAAAATAAAGATAAAAAACAATTACTTCCTGAAGAACCAGATCCACGTAGAAATAAATTCAGACAATTTGAAATGTGAGATTTCATGAACAATCGCGCGTTTTCATTATGACAGATGTCAGCCACAAATTACTGACATTGGGCAAAAAAATCGCGCAATTTTTATTTTTTGACGCGTCCATGAGTACGAGCCTATAGAGGAGGGTGGGATGAAAATTGCATGATAGAAGCCTTGAAAGTTGTGCGTAAAAAATAAATGGGTAGGCCCTTGCAAGTAAAATATACTCTCCATCGCATATTTTTTGATTTTTGATAAATGCACGGTTGAATTCACCCAAAACGAAATTTTTCAATTCTTCGTATGTAATATCAAATAGTTTTTCACATGCTTTCAAATCTAGCGCACCCACCAATGACGTAATTGGTGGGTGCGCTAGATTTGAAAGAATGTAAAAAACTATTTCCAAATTTCTCTTTTATGTTGGTAAGAAATAGTGGTTAGGTGGATATTTGACATTTTTAATTATGTTCTATTTAAATATTAACTATTCTTGATATAGAGTGCCGCTAATAGTTGAGTGAAGGTTCAAAGGTGATTTGTGGAATATTAAAAAGAAACAAATGATCGTTTTTATCGAGGCAAAAGTGACATGGAACTGCATGGATTCAGAACTTTGGAGGTTCATATGTTTCAAACTATGAATGATCGTCTAGCTTCGACTGTAGTTTTTTGTTCAGGAGAGGACATTACGTACGCTAATGGAAATATCTAACCAATGTCTTTCGACGGAAGAATTGTCTGGTTTACCCTTCATAAACAACAAAAAGTAATTTACAGATAATATGGCAACCTCACAGTCTCGTGGATGAAAACTGAATTATGAAGGATATTATTTATGTGATATAGAGGGTGTTTCAAATTGAGCGTTAATTTTAAGAAAATAGAGATGGCATACTGAATTCATCTGGGTATTTTGACATTTAACAAGTGTGGTATGACATTTATAAAAATGGCTTCGTACAAGATACAACAATGCGTTCAAATTTTTTATTTTTTGAAAATCAGCGTTCTGTGTAAAGTGTTTTAGAAAATTACGTGAGTTTTATGGTTGACATAATCGTCCATCTCAAAGCACTATTGGTCGAATTATTAAAAAATTTCAAGAGACCAGTTCGGTGGAAGATCAAAAAAGGGAAAATACAGTCGTAGCGGTCGTTCAAAAGAAAATATTGATTTGGTTCGTGAAAATGTTGCTGAAGACCCTGGAGTGTTCATTAGACGACGTTCACAACAAGTTGGACTTAGTGTGGGTCCACAACATGGCGTATTTTACACAAGGATTTAGCTCTGAAGACATATTAGGTACACTGTCTGGTGTGCATTATGGTCTGGTGGTGTAATTGCACCTCACTTCTTTGAAATTGCTGCTGGTGACTGTCAATGATGATCGAATTTTGGTGGCCTGAATTGATGAATATTGATCTAGAGGACATTTGGTTTCAATGTATGGCGCTACACCTCACTTTGCAAATGACACAATTGATTTATTGAGACAAACATTTCCTGGACGAATAATCTCCAGAAACGGTGGTGGCAATTGACCACCAAGATCATGTGATTTGACACTGATGGACTATTTTCTTTGGGGTTATGTGAAAAGCCAGGTCTATAAGAATAATCCACAATCAATTCCTGAACTGAAGGATGAGATTATTCGTGTCATTAGTGAGATAGAGCCTCAATTATGTAAAAATGTCATTGAAAATTTTAACAAAAGGGTGGACGTCTGTAGAGCTGCAAAAGGAGATCATTTGACAGATATTATTTTTCGTATATAAATGTTCTAACTGACACTTCAATGACCAATAAAAGTTTTAGAAAATGAATGCAAATTATGCGTTTTATTTATTCTTGAAAAAACGGGCAATTTGGATAAGTTGAAGTCATAGGTTAGGCTATCAGTTAATTATATTAATGGTTCTGTTTTTCTGACAGATTATTCGTGATTATAGTGCAAAACATTTTGTAGAACATCAACAGCGAATACATTTTCTATAGTTGCGAAATGGCGCAAGACAAGGGAGCGTTCGCTTACTGTGACGATTTTTAAAAACTGGTCGGAATCTTGGTCGGAATGGGTTATTTAGTTTGTTAGCTGCTTCTTCCAAATTTCGCCAAGAAAAGTCGAAATGTCGCATATTTTATTTTGACTTTAAACTCGACCCGATTCACATCTTATTTGATAAGTAAACAATGCAATGAGTGGGCTACCAACCGTTCTTCCACCACGTGTGAACTATTGTGACATTCTTGTTCTCGAGGATCTGATCAAAAAGTTGAAAACAAAATACGGGCAGATATTCTCTGGATCTTAACAATTCTCTACTTATTATCTGTTCTTCGCATTCACTTCAAAGGCAGATCTTCTAGCCATTTCGTTTTTAAGTGTATGTTCTAGGGAACAGCGTGCTATCGTTTTGTCCAAATATCTGTAACTTTCGAATTTTAAGCCGCAAATGATCTCAAACGACTTGGTTGGACTCACTGATGACGAATCCGGTGTCAAAATCGATTCTGTGCGGCCGGCCGTACCTACGCACGATTACGGGCTTACGGGAGATTCTATCGACTTTAAAAGTTCAGGGTGGTTTGTATTTCAAAATGCGAAGGTTCAGTTCGTTAATGGGAATAATCGGTCGAACCATTTCGGAGTTATAACCATTTGAAGTTTTGAGGTTATTTCCCTGATATTTCGAGAACTACTGAAGCGTTTGAATTGAACGCTTTAGGACTTACACATTTTTTAAAAAGCTTGTTGAGGTCGTGCTGTCAGTAAATTTTGAAAAAATTTTTCAGATTTTTTTTTTCTCGGAAACTGTTCATATCTGGAAAACATTTCGATCACACCTTTTACTCTATATTTCACAGCAGTGCAACAAATTTCAATTGAATACAGTCATTATTCTCGGAAATATTGTGAAAAATTATGTTTTTCGAACTAAGACAAGACATACGATTTCGATCATGATGTACCTTGGAAACTAGTTTGAAAATGCTGATCGACAACTTTGTGCAGAATTTCCCGATGATTATGTCATTAGAACAATTTCCAAAAATTTTTTTTCCAAATATTCAATATTCTGTGATCTTCTGATCATAATATCCTCATGAATTTCTGTATGAACATTCGAACTGTCATTTTTCGATGGAGTGGTGGATTTCAATTCGATGTAATCTGTGTTCCTGGAAATATTGGGAAAATTTTATTTTCCTAGTATTTCGAATTGAAATCCTGTACTTAATCGAAAAAAACCTAGAACAGTACTGTCGCGAAGTCAGCAGCTTTAACGCGTATGTTCAAAGGATATCAGGAAAAGTGAATATACGCGCAAAAGCTGCTGACTTCACGACAGAGCTTTTCTAGGTTCTTCTTTCGATATTTGTGTAGCGCATCCGCCATATTAATGAAACAAGGTAAAAATAGATGAAAGGGAGCCACCCCCTGATATTTTTCATAATATTATAAATAGCGAAATTTACATGGATACGTTCACCAATATTCGTAGGAGGGGGCTTTAATCCCAAGGAGCTGAATAGGTAACGGGGCTCGAATGATACCCCAAGTTAAAGGGCTTCAAATTTCCCTTAGGGCCTTATCGATATTTTCAGAGCAGTGGTTCAGCAAAAAAAACCCAAAATACAAGGGCGTCGCCAGCCGATGGCCTAGGAGGGGGCAGGTTGATATGAATGAAAGATGGGGAAGTATAAATTGTGGGAACAGTCAAGAGTATCTTTACTGTACCAAAAATAAAACGTAAACTAAACTATTGCATTTATTAGAGAAAGTTTATTTATTTTATTCAATACATAAAAGTTAATTGAAACATAATTTTCGGGGGTTTTTCGTGAATTTTTCGACCACTTCATTACGAAAATCCTGCAAGTTTTCGTTAATAAGTGCTCTATGCACACTCATCATGGCCAATGGCCAGACCATTGAGGTGATCTTCCGACATAGTGCTCCTCAACCATCGTCACTGGTATATTCTTCTTCGCTTTTCGTTATTCATCAAAACTAACAACTATTGTTATAAATTTCTCAACTCTAACAGTCTATCAAATGTAATAAGTACCGTTTCACATTTTCACGTCTCTGCGCAAAAGCTTTCTACAAACGTATTCGTATCTTGTCAAAAAACATACACAATAAAAGGGTGTTCAATTTTAATTCTCAATTACTTATTTAAATTTAAATCCTTCAAAAAGAGCGAAACTATCCACTGAAAAAATTTACAGTTTTTTCTTGGCGTTGTTTGAAAGACACGTATTTATGTACCTTGTAACCTTTCAGTAGTGCTGCGATATTTCTAATTAAAGATTCAAGTGTATGTGAAAAGTCGATGAAAATGTCAATAATATAATTTATGAATGATTTATTTAAGATAGGTAGGTAAATACATGGTGTTTTCAAAGGTGGATATTTTCTTTAAGCAGAATTTTGTAGAACCCATTTGAATAAACCATTTCACAAAAAATCCCCCATATGAAAGTTTCAAAGTAACGCCATATCACCCTCCTTCATTCAGATCACGGAGCAAAGATTCAAGGTAGGTTTATCCCAAACATACCTTAAAACATCTTATAACTGTATGTGATCCAACCAATAATGTGAAGCTAAGACCACAAAACCGAGGTTGACTACGAAGTATGCGACATTATTTTAATTTCACTGACCCATAAGTATAAGTTTGTGTTGAAAGTTTTTTGTGGAATGGACCCCCAACGGTCGTTACTGATTAAAATTCATTGTGTCATTATGAAAAACTGCATCTAAATCGATTTACAATGAATTCATTTCGATATCCCATATTGTACCTTTGTAGTTGCTTTGCTGTTATTTATATTTCACAAAAAACAATTTACCTCATTCCAGGGAACTTACGAAAGTAAAACGCTAAAAACTCACCAAAAAACTTTCTGATGTCCATATTGTTGAATGTGGACCTATTAACTGTCTAAACTGAGAACTTATTAATCACTAGTCATTATTCCCTATCCTCTACGAACGGAACGAATAAGAAAAATTTGATCCTATCTTATGTGTTATGCCGCGCAAAAAACAGACGATAAGGTTGTGGGGTTCATAAATAAATTGGTGAAAAATTTGAAACCAAGGCAGTATTGCCTCCACACTCGTCACTCACATCGCTTTAATATAAACAAGGCAGGCGACAGCGCTGGCGGATGTTTATTTATTTTTTGGATAATTGGAACCCCAACAAGCGAAAGCTCCACTTGTAGACGGATAAACTATGAGTAACAACATAGGTATAAATGTCATGAAATTGGAAGGGAATTAGTGAATTCATACGAGTTTCGACATGTAGGAAAGTCGAGAGCTTGGACCTAAGGGACATTTGGGAAAATTTGTTGGTTTCTCTAGGGGGGGGGGGCAGCTGCCCCTACCTGCCCCCCCCTGGCGACGCCCTTGCCAAAATATCTGTTATCTACTCGCATTGTATTGAGTGTACGCAAGAAAATATTCATACGCGTGGAAATTTAGCGCCATTCCTTTCCATACAAATGTTCATGGTATGGAAGCGAATAGCGTTAGATACACTGGTCTGAAAATATTGACTAGGCCATTTCTTCAAAGGAAATATGAGGCCCCGTAATATAAAGGATCTGTGAGTCCTGTTCCCATTTATATTCTTGGGGTGAAAACTGAACCGAAAAACTCGAGGTGAAAAATTCCAAATGGAACCGAACGATCTTATATAGGCTATATAACGTATTTTTTCATAATTTTCAACTTCTTCAATGATATTACTGAAGTCTCGACTGAAGTAGACTCAATAAGGAATAGATGCTGGATCATTCGCCATTTAGCAACCACAACAGATCGAACCAGTGCGGTGTATCGAAGCCATTCCGAATAATTCCTCATACGAGTGCCACTATGTATCCTAATAAATAAAATAACAATAACAATTATAAAACTGAGCACATTACCCATATCCATCCTAATAGTTAAATATCAGCCATTTAATGAAAATCATAGATATTTTGGTCTTGCTAGATAATTATGAAGCGCATTGACGAAATTTATGAATTGAGTTTAATTTAGCCAGATTAGAAAGTATCCGAAAAACAAAGCTCAATTGTAAATATTAGGTATCAGAAAATTTAAACAGAATACTTTCACAGGTATGGCCAAGACATTCGGCACTATGCGAAAGTACACGTTAATCTAGATCAGTTGAGAATATAGTCCACCAGTTGAAGAGCTGAAACGACTGTTAGTTTGCATGTTGGTGGGGAATCTCTTGTTCCTCGATAGCGAAACACGATCAAAGTAAAAATTTGTCGCGCTCCAAATGTTGTGAATTCCCCGCCGAAGTCCTACGCACCGTTAGGATCTGGCGTCTAGGAGGTTCGAAAGTTTTCAAAATCAAACTAAACGGTTAAAGAAAAACAAACTTTAATTCGATTCCTAGTTGTAAAATGAATATACAAGGCTAGTGCCGATACGAAATAATTAATCCAGTGAAATTATGAACAAAAACGTAAAAAACCTATTTTGAATATTAGAGCCGAGCCTTGGCGTTTTCGACCTTAAGCTTATCGTTTCAAACTCCAATGTCCTCAAGAATAAATCTAACATGCATAAATGTCTGTGTTTATAATAACGCACAAACCACTTGAAGGGCGAACCGCCTAAGCTCGCTCGAAAAGTGAAACCAATGCAGAAGGCAGCAAAGGACCGTATTCCCTAATTATGTTGGGACAAATCTGTCGAGTTACGACACCAAACGTGTGATACGTCCGAACATGTCGGTTGAAAATGGAGTAGATTCCTCGAAAATCGAAATGTTTAGGATGTTAAGGAAAAAATTCTAATCATGAAATGGTATTTTGGTGGTCATTTAATTCAAGAGACAATAAATTCATTTATTGTTGCCTTTGAAGATAGGTCTGTACCTTCAAGTGTTCAAAATAATAAAATGAAAATATCGAAGAATATGGGTGTTTTCAAACATGCAGTAATTGCTAGATTGATAAAACACCGAAAACCACCAGTGAAAATCGTCTGAAAAAAGAAGTAGATGTGTGCGCAGCTGTTGAAACCAGTGCACCTTGTTCGAGAATACAAATAGGTCTCTTGAGAAGAAACAGTTCAAGCCCTTTATTATCCAACATAATAATGTACAAGATTATGCAAAAAGTAAAAATTGCAGGACAGGGATACAGGCTTTCAACGAGAATGATAAAATTTTTGTGTTACGCAGACGATGCAATCTTGATCTCAGATAAGGAAGATGACCTACAGCGCATGACAAATGCATTCAAACTGGCAGCAGAAGCATATGATATGATCATATAAACAGCTAAAACGAAATCATTAGTTATTGCAAGGGAGTTCAAAAGATGTAAAATCGAAGTAAACAACTGAATAATTGAGCAAATTCGAATATCTTGGGGTGGAAGTTTCTAGCTACTGGAACCTGAAAGCAACTCTTAGCAAACAAGTCAACAATTCAGCGTATATATCGGGATGCTTACGAGATTTCATCTGGAATATGTACCGTCGGTTTCACAAAACTTTGGACGTCTGATCAACTCGTTGATTAAGGTTTGCATTCAATGGTTGGGTTGAAAATGAACTGAAATCGAGCACAGAATTTACTGTTGACTGACGATCAAGCCCTTGATCTGGCAATCAAAGTTTTGTGAAACCGGCCGTAAGCATCTTATATTAGACAGAAAACTCAGCATTTATAAATCATGTTTTAGGCCAATTATGACGTATTCTATTGAGACAAGAGCAGATACATCGGAAACGAAGAGGATTCTTAAGACTGCAGAAATGAGAACATTTATATCAATCCCAGGTTAAACATTGATTGACAGATTTCCAAATAGTCAAATAAAAGACATTTGTAATATTCAGGAATAGATACATAGAATTCATAAAGTGCGGACACTCTTTGACATATTTTGGGTCCGAAATGAGGTCCAAATAATGTCAAAATACGACTTTGTTGGCCTACTTCAGTTTTCGCCGATATATGCCGGCATATGAAAATTTGCCATAAAAAATCTGGAATAGTTACCGACCTGTCATATCAAAACTAGTCGAATCAGAACTTCTTTCTGATTTTTGGAGTTGGACCATACATTACTTTCAAGAATTTCCGAAAATAAATTCATTTTGATGAATTTAACTTATGATTATTCTTTTCATTCAGCCATCATGGCGATAATATAATAATATATAAAGGTTGCCTTCGTCTCTGAATACACATGTCAGAAACTTGATATTTTTGAATACCTGTTTACTACAAGAGGTATTTATTGTCTCAAATGGAAACGAAGTCTTCCAGAGTTGCGTTTTCAAAAATATCTCAAGAAATCATTTGGAACGATAGATACTATAATTAATTTGTCTGGTTTGAAATTTGTCTGATAAATTCTATGAACATAGACAGCAAAGTGAATATTCATATTTCAATTTCAATAATAGTAAACATAATGAACATTTTCTTTAAATATTCACATAAGTATGTAACAAAATTCATAACTTTTGAATTCAATAGGTATTTATTAATATGTACATACAAAATTTATAAACCAATAAAATCCATCAGTAATATCGATTTCCCGTTCCGTTTTCACCTTTCTTTTGGCTTCGAAATGACATCTTGTATCCATCCAAGAAAGTGTTCTTACAATGAACCTCATATCGCTGCTTATTTCCTTATACATATTTCATATTATTAATGAGTAGATGTTCCACATTTGTTAAACTTCTAATATATCTTAGTAAGAATCCATAATTTCAAATATCTCTGATTAATTTTTTGGGAAAGAGTTTCATCAGATCAATCAGATTATAGCTCGATTCATTTTATTCAGTGGAATTAATTGTATGGACTTGACAAAGCGACTTTAACGCCATCATCGTTTACAGAGCCATGTAGGACAATATTTGACAATTCTAGGACCGCGTTGTGGAGCCCAAAATTTTAGTGGGTAATAGTTGGAAAGTGTCGACACCTGATATATTCTATGCATCTTGGTTTTATTCTACTATAATTCTTTTTCACTTTTCACCATTTTTAAAGGCTTCAGCACTGGTCTAATTGTTCGAGCTGGTAGACTAGAATATTTTAGCAACCTTCAACAAAATTCAATATCCTTTCGTTATACTGACTGAAGGTGCTTCCCCAAGAGTTGAAGGTAGAGAAGAGTGAATATTTCGTATAAGAAAGTTGTTTGTATTTTATTTTTCGAAATCATAATCCGACACTATTAACTGCACTTAAAACTTGTCAAATATATGTATAGCAATCTTTCTGATATCACCTTCGTTTTCACTTTTTCATAATAAAATCAAACAAGTAGGTATTTGAAATTATTCTATAGATCACTGCGACACTAAACTTAGAAAATGTTTACCTACAAGAATCATAAAATTCCTGTTTTGCAATAGCAGATCTCCAATTTTTTTTGGGGGGTGAAAAAATTTGGGAACAAAGCACTTCATGGAAGAGCTAGCTCTTCGGCTCTATAAAAGCCGGAGAAATTACGTTGGATAATATACTTGAAAGTACAACAACTCAGGGGTTTGGAAAATCCAAATGACCATTATAAATCTTGAAATTGCGAAGTTCTATGCGTAGCACGATCTACTTTATGAAAGAGAAAAATACCTTGTCGGCATAATGGAAACCCACAAAAGAATACCACCCTGCTTCCTTAGCCTGTTATATGTTGACAACTACCTCAGATGGGTAATAATATTGAAAGTACAACAAATAGTGGTTTGGAAAACCCAAAAGACCCTTATAAATCTCAAAGTTGCGGAGTTCAGTCGGTAACACGACCTACTTAATGAATGAGGAAAATATTTCGTCGGCTCCAAGGAGACTCAAAAACAGCAAGTAACCCAAATATTTCGGCCTACTTTGGCAAATTTTCAGTGAAATTTAAATGAAATATGAACATTTTCAAAAAAAAAATAATTTTTTTTCAAATTTTTCCATGGATAATTCGTTCTTATCGATACATCTTCCAACCAAGTTTCATTTGGATCAGATAACTATTTTTCGAGTAATTGAAAAATCAAAATTTCAAATTTTCAAAAACCATTCAACAGATTTGACCCACTAACAAACTTAAACGAGATATTCAGGACGAAAACCTATCCTGAAAATTTCAAGAATCTAGGACCTTCCTTTCGAAAGTTCGAGCACATACGGACGGACGGACAGAATTGAATTTGACTCGGGGAGTTCAACCCAATCTTTTAAGACAATTTTCGGCCCAAAATTCGAAAATTACAAACTGAAAACATATTTCAAATTGTTATTTATTCTTTCAGATTAGGTACTCGAATCACATCTTGAACGCTATAACATGTAGACGTACCTCTAGTAATACAATAGACAGTTTTCAGACCGATTCGAAAAATTATAATAAATGGGATTTTCACGCGAAAAATTCATTGAAGGGGAAGAAAGTCGAACAGTCCAAATTGAAATGATATTTATTTCTTCAAAATATATTTTTAATTCGACTATCCGATGTTATATGTAGTTTTAAATCGATTATCGGATGTTTCTTTTTGAACTGAATTAAATACATTTGCTCGATATTGAAATCACTAATAATTATAAAACAAAACCTCTTATTCCATCACCGGAAATTTCGCACGAATCATATTCCAATATTTCATATTTTGCGATCATTTAACCATATTACGATCCTCACGCAATTCTGCATGAGCCTTCAAGCTCTCATCTATTTGAACATGGCTGCAAAAGCTGCTGACTTTACGTCAGTGGTTTCAAGAATTTTATATTTTACTGTTCCTTGGTTCGAGGTTGAGCTTTGAAAATTAAATGGTGAAAAGACTCGACATTGAAATGAAGATTATTAGTTTTGATTCAAGGCGAAATTTCGAAGATATTCGTTTTCTTCTAATCCAACCCTTTCAATAGAAGGATGAAAAATATATCGGGTGTCCCACGAATACCGTTCTTTGAAATAAATTTGGAAAGGAATCGAAATTCACGTTCGCAATGGGGGTTTTTCCTTTAAACGAAAATGCAGTTATTTTCATGAAAAACCTTCAGAACATCACATTTGAAACATATAATTTCAATATTATATTTTTAAAAAAATGTTTGATCATTTTGTCATGAGTGCACGATATGGCAACGTCGAATTCAGCTTTCTCGGAAAGAAAAGGACATCAAATATGTTACTTTGCTTAGGAAAACAGAGATAGCTATACTTCGATCTGGTTAGAGTAGAAGACAACGACCAAGGAATAGAAAAAGAAGAGCACGGAAATTGTTTGGTTATATTGACAAAGAACACGTGTGTACCACAGAATAGGAATAAATATTTCGTTATTCTATAGCAGAAAAAGCAATGCTACTAAACAACGTTATCACTTCGTGCATGCATGACAAATTGCAAACCCCAATTTTGAAACCTGATTTTGAATACTCTCTGAAGGTAATTTGGGAAAATGATGAATCAAACCCATAATAATTATGTTCAAATTTGCATTTGAAGTTAAAACCCAAATTCAGGAAACAACCTCATTTCGGACTTGAGCTTTGACTAGAGAGATGACTCCCTGTGATTTTTTGAGATTCGTTGGACTTCACCGCAAGTAACACTAGCTTTGGTATTTCAAAGGTGAAGCCCCATATTTATAATAAAAATAGATCATCCCATAAAATTCAGAGTTGTTTTAATGTCAAATTCGCCAACGTCCTTAAAAAATTCTTTTTCAACGGAAATTGCATGGATATCTTCAAGGTTTCTCATTGGAAAAATCTCGTTTTTTGGCCTTCTCGACAAGTAAGAATAATGCTTCAGTCACAATAGTAAGAATTAAAAATCATGATACTAGGGGTCACAAAGGCATTATCGAAAGAAAAATAATGTAGATTTGGAAATAGCACCAATGCATTGAAATTCATATTTTGTGCAATAATAATAATTATAATAACAATAAACATCTTTATTTCAGAATATGCAAAAGTGTCGAAAATATTTGAAAATTCCATAATTCCCTTCTTATAAATCCACATCTCTAAAATATAACATCAAAATTGCCGTTAAAGTACTCTGACAATGAGTATGGTTCCAAATTAATCAACATCTCTTTGAATTTCCTTTAAAATAAACTTAAATTATTCATCATTTTAATATTGCTTGGTAATTTGTTATACATTCTGATACAACTACAAGAAGGATGTTTTTCACTCAAACTCATTTAGTGCAGGTCGTGTGTTCTTGTTGGGTAACTATGGGATGTTGTGTGCTCATACATAATATTCTTGTTTTTAAAGAAAAATATCAAGCACTCGCTCAATTAGATACCATAAACCGTTAAAATATTATTTTTTTAAACTTAGCTTAGTGGTTAGTGCTCATGCCCCATGATCGTAAGGTCTGAGGTTCAAGCCCTTGGTCGGGAAATAACTTTTCCAGTTTTCAGGGGACCATCCAACTATTCGCTGTTGACAGTGCTGTTTTTAACGTGGCGCATGGAATTAGTAACTTAGCCTACACAGAACACACCCAGTATCCTAACTCACACAAGCTTTAAGCTTCTTAGGGGTTTCGTTGAAGCGTAGGATAGTAGGAAAATACAAATACAAATACTCCCCTACATGATTCCGGCAATTAAAACCCAAACTTAATTCTTACAATTCTTTTCTGTATAAAAAATATATCGTTAACTCTAGCGCTCACTCTCCAGAATATAATACCATACCTTAAAAGTGACTCAAAATTTGCAAAATAATCCGTTTCTATACAAGATTTGCCAAAACAGTTAGAAAGAGATTTTATTCCATATCCTACTTCACTCAATTTCTTTGCCAAATATTCTATATGATATGACCACTTCAGAAATTTATCAATATGCAGTCGCGATTATATTTCTAATATCCATTTTCTCAAGAACAGAAACGAAACTGAAAATTTAGTATATCTAAGAGTAAAATCTGGAATGAATGTTCAATATGCGTCCTACATTCTCTTCGAGACAAAAATTTTGTTCTTGGGAAGAATAACATTCGAAATTGCTCTTTAAAGAATATCTCAAAAATATGAATTTTGGGGCATTGGTGTTATTTCCACACCTACATTATTTTTCAACGTAGATACACTTATGGCTATGAAAAAATGAGGTTCTAATTTGAAAAAATTGCGTTTTCACGTTTTCGAAATGGCTAACTTTGGCAACGCTTTCACGAGTATGACCTCCTGTATCATGATCTTTAATTCTGACTATTTAGACAAGAGCGGAATCCTAGAAACGTCATTTCTCCAATGAAAAAAACTTGATATCCATGTCTCAGCAGAGCGCTTTTTTCATTGTTTTTTGCAATTCCACGTTTGAGAAGAATTTTCTGGCGGAAATATGAAATTAAAACTACTCAGAATTTCATAACAATCTATTTTATATTGAAATTTGGAGCTTGCCATTTGGAAAACGAAAGTTGGTGAAACCGGAAGTAGCACGAATCTCAAAAATTTTACAGGCAGTCTTCTCTTTAGTCAAAGCTTGAGTACGAAAATGTGAACGTGAATTTAGATTCCTTCCGAAAATATCCTAACAAATGGTATTTCTGTTACACCCGGTATATGTTATTATTGATTTTGATACGATATGGAAGATAAGTGTTTTTTCCGATATTTATTTTTATGGGTGTACGATAACTCTAATTAATAAGATTGTAACTGGTTGAACGTTTTCTGTAGGTAGGCACTAGAAAGGTCGTAAATGTTTAATGTCCACGGTGCTTTTCAGTATATTCCAAACAGTACTAAGCTTGTTTCCGTTGTTACTAGCATTGCAGATAAGTATAGAAATGATTTAAACGTGTTTCGTCGCATTAGAACAATTTCACAGTATAGGTACAAGAGAAAGGTTTATATTGGATGAACTTTACGTAACACAACAAATGATTTACTTTATCTCTCCCTGAGAAACAATGAAGCGAATTTGAGCATGGAGATCAGAAAATATTCTCTTCAGTTCTAGAGAGAAAATAAGGCGGGTATCTCAGGAGTCAATAATAAACCACCCATTTCGAATAGATCACTATTGAAATAATCGAATTCGATCATTAAATATACAAATTTTTCGTAATACCTTCACATAATGTCTTTCGATATTGATACCTTACGATATTCTTATACTCCATTCACTTTTATGAGTTATCCAGGTTGGCCATGACATTCTGACACATTTCACCGTGTATATTTTGAAAATGTTAGGTTATAGTCATTTTCCTGTCAGATAAATATACAACGTTGTCCTCTGTACATAGAGGTCGTATTAATTACGTATTTTTCAAAATGTGAATTTAATTTCGGAAAATAATGAATTTGAGAAAATATTATGTGAATTCAATAATTCCAAAGACTTGGCGAATGTTGAAGAAACTTTTTTCTCTGTTAACACTGGAAATATTTTACGGATATAAACATGGGTTAAGATTCAGTTATGCGATTTTCTTGAACGGAAATCATGAAACAATGAGTGTTGGAATTTCACTGAAAAATAATGGATAGAGTAGTCCGTTACTTTGTGATAGTTCACTAAAAAAAAAATTGAAGTACTCGAATAACCCTCTGCAGTAAAACTTCTAAATGAACAGCAAAACCCATGGAATACCCTACTTTTCGAAATTCTCAAGAAATGAGTTCAGATGACATTTAAATACCTTTTGTATTTTGTATTTTTTCCGAGTATCCTAGGCTTCAACGAAACCCCTCAGAAGCTTAAAGCTTGTGCGAGTTAGGATACCGGGTGTGTTCTGTGTAGGCTTTGTTACTAATTCCTTGCGCCACGTTAGGAACAGCACTGTTAATTGTTTACCCAACAGCGAATGGTTGGACGGTCCCCTAAAAACCGGAAAAGTTATTTCCCGGCCAAGGGCTTGAACCCCAGACCTTACGATCATGGGGCTTGCGCTCTAACCACTGAGCTACCGCCGCCTTGAAATACTACATTATGAAAATGTAGTAGTACTACAAAACCTTAACAGGACCTAATTGTTGGATAGCTTGTGATGAATTATTGATTCCAAATTATCAGGGTTACTATCAGAAAAAGCAGATTTCAATCCTACATAGCACTTCCTGATACTTTGTACCTGCTTCTTCAAAACTACCTTCGGCATTTTTAGTTTCCAAGCGTGATGATTACGTTGAGATTGAGAATAGAAATTGGCATTGGCATTTGGCAACGTCGCTGAGAATTATTTCGACATTGTCGATATTTCACGAGTGCCAACCTCAGTTTTAAGTAAAAAAAACTTGATAGACCTGAATCAGGACCAACCGGGATAGTTTATAAAAGTGAATGGAGTATATATTGGCTTCAACGTACTAGGTCTTCAATGACAAATTCAATTAATATATCAACTGGAATATAAAGATTATTGAAGTGAAATACAATGAAAAATAATACTGGACAAAGTGTTTCATTATCAATTTTTCGATTTAGAATCGTTAGAAGCATCTTTTCTACATTGCATATCAAAATCTTACCACGTGATTCCACCAAATCTTGATCTCAAATGAATTATTCAATCTGTCATCCATCATATTCATTGAAGGTATAATAATGAAGATGAACTCTTCATGTCTACTCCAAGCATATATTAAGCAAATTCAACGCTACATATGTTTCGACCCCTTGGGGTTATCTTCAGGCATCTGCAGACACATTCGAAAATTGTAAAGTCACATACATGGAATAACAGAAGACAATAACAGAAAAATACACGAAAAGAGTAAATAATGGTATAATATTTATTAAATAGTAAAATAATAAAATAACAATAATTAAAATTATAATAATAGTCAAATTGTAAAAGGACTTTTAAAAGAAACTAACATGTTCGAATATGAATGATACCCAGTGGCGTAGCTAAATTAAGATATAGGTGGCGTCATCGTTAGGAATGGAAACTGTGAAAATCGTTAATAATGCTCTGAAATTTTGATGAACAATATCCGTGAAATGAAATACACCAATTGAGAAGAATTAACTCGGAACTTTCTCACCCTTCTCGTGAATACGTCACGACTTCACTGGAGGAAAAATTGATAGCTACGAAGAGTTTACGTTTGGACACTTAACACCCTCAGGAGTGTTTCTGACAACGATATGCAATGAAAATGCTCTTTCAGAGTTATTCGTTCGATTCAAACTTTCGTTAGATTTGCTCGTATTGTATGGTATTTCATTTTGTTGATTATTCCTATGCTTACAGTTTGTTCAAGTTAGTATATCAGGTGCGTTCTGGGTAGAAATTGTAACTATATCCTTTCGCCAACCTTGACATAGCACTGTTAAATATTGACCTAACATTGAATTTAGGCCGTTACCGTCTAACTAGGAAATTTCTTTTTTGGTTCTATGATTCAATTTAGGAAAACTTCAATTTTCCCACCCAAGTAGGAATTGAAATGAATGAATATTCTGAAATGCAAGAGGCTTACTACAGCTCCTCGCATTCCAGAATTTCTTCAGAAAAACTTTTAATCCCGCTTGTGGGAATAATATTTACTAGCTGACCTTGGCGAAGTATCTCAAAAATTGTTTTATTTCACTGTGGAACTTCTCACTTGCGATACTCGCGATGATATAGTGTGATAAATATCGCTGAAGAAGTTGCACATTAAGCTGAGAAAAAAATGAATGTTTGTGTGAAATTTGCAGCGTTTTTTAAGTTGGCACGCTGTATGAAATCTGTGATTTGGATGCAAATAATCCATGATAAGTTTGTCAATGGCAAACGTAGCCCAACAGTTTCCGAGTTATATATACCCATTTAAAAATCTATAAATTTCAATTTCCTCAATACCTCCGGGAATACAGATTCAAGCTTTATAATTAGTTGTAGGATGCTGACGCACAAAGCTGAGCAAACTTTCGTGAGAATCGTATAGTAATAATATTTTTTTTTAAATATTCGTGATTTTTAATTCTCAAATGAAACACCTTTGAGTGGATTTAAAATCATTTTGATTTGAAACATAACGCGTTGCGCTACATTGTAGGTTCTTGATATTTTATGAGACAACTGGTTAAAAAATTGGTTTCAAGACTTTCTGGGATGTGAATACATAAAGTTTTCGTTATTCTGCAAAATTCCACTGTGCTCCTAGAAGAATAAAGTCGAGAAAGTAGACAAGATACTTGTGTCTTTTGAATCCGTGGTGTTCCGCAATAGATGTTGAGGTAGCAATAAAGGCAAGTTTATATAACAGTTGAAAAAACAAAGGTCTTTTAGGTGAACAAACCCATCTGAATCATTCTGGTCAATTTTCCAGTATTTTTCAACCGATTTATTTCAAAACCTTTTTATACGTTCAGCTCCAGGCCTCCATTTTGCGCGCTTGTTCTGGGGAATATAGCGTGCTATCGTTTAGTCCAAATGTCTGTTATTTTCGATGATTGAGCCAAAAATTGTCTCAAACGACTAGGTTGGACTCACTGATGACGAATCCAGTGTCAAAATCGATTCTGTCCGGTCGGCCGGCCAGCCGACCGTAGAAACGATTACGGTCGTACGGAGAATCCTATCGACCTGAAACTTTCAGGGTAGGTTCCATTTCGAAATGCGACGGTTAAGTTCGTTAATGGGCGAAATCGGACAAACGGTTTCGGAGTTAGAGCCCTTTGAAGTTTTGACTTTATTTGGGCAGTTAGTTGGGGTATAGCAACGCGCAACTTCTCGCGGAATTTTGTTGAGATCATACTATCCGTAAATTTTGAAAAATTTTTTTTCAAAATTATTTTCGAAAAAAAATTGTTTTTCGCGAACTGTTTATCACATTTGAAGAGAAATTCAGCGCCAACTCTAAGCTGCATATTCCACAGCAGTGTGTCAAATTTCAATCCGATACGGTTATTAGTTTTGGACATATTGGGAAAAGATATATGAAATTTCGTAGTTTTCTTCCCGGTATCGTTGTTTCTTCGGTAAAACTCAAGAAATATTGATTCAATCACGATGAAACTTCGCACCCAGTTTGAAGATGCTCAAACACAACTTTGTACAAAATTTCGTGATGATCGTGTCATTGAAACAATTTGAAAAAATTTTCAAAATTTTTCTTTCCAATACATATGCAATATTCTGTGATCTTCTTGTCACATTATACTCTTTAAATTCTGTGTGAACCTTCGAAGTGTTATTTTTCGATAAAGTACTGGATTTCAATTCTATCTTATCTGTATTTTTGGAAATATTGGGACAGTAAAATTTTGAATGGGCCTAACGGCCGGACCGTGAATACAATAACCTCCGAAAGAAACAATTTAGACACTCGATATTTGTAGAGAAGCTTTGGGGTTTAATCACGAAGGTCGAATTTGTGAATGGGTGAAATCCGCCCAATGATTCCGTGGATATACCCATTCAAAATTAGATTTTCCCAATATTTCCAAAAATACAGATTAGATAGAATTGAAATCCAGTACTCTATCGAAAAATAACAGTTCGAAGGTTCATACAGAATTCAATGATGATAATTTATCGAACAAAATCCGGAAAAGCACTGCCGTGAAATTCGTTGTCGAGGCGGTCATCTACATTGAATATGCGCGCAAAAGCTGCTGCATTCACAGCAGAGCTTTCCCAGATTTTCTATGTATAAAATCTTGAAGTGCTCATCAATATCATGCTTTTCCATTATCGAGTGTTCTGCAAACGTGAAATCGAGCTTATTTTCCTTCTCAATATCGTTATTTTTTTCCGGACTAACTCAAAAAATACCGATTCAATAGCAATGAAACTTGGAAGCTAGTTCGGAAATGCTGATGCGCAGCTTTGTGCAAAATTTCGTGATGATCGTATCATCGAAACAATCTGAAAAAATATTTCTTTTTTTTTAACATTCAATATTCTGTGATCTCCTGACCATTTTATGCTCATGATATTCTGTATGTACCTCCGAACTGTAATTTTTCTATAAGATACTAGATTTCAATTCGATCATTCTGTATTATTGGAAATATTAGTAAAATAAAATTTGGAATGGGGATATCTCCGGAATCATTGGGTGGATTTTACCCATTCACGAATTCGGCCTTCGTAATTAAGGTCCAAACCTACTCTACAAATATTTTTTCTATTTCCAACTTTGAGCTGAAATCGGTCCAAAATGACTAGTTTGGACTCACTGATGAAGAATCCGTGGTGAAAATTGATTAAGTCCGTCCGAACGGCCGTCCGGCCGTGCGCTATAGGAAGGAAGAACCTAGAGTCTTGAAATTTTCAGGTTAGGTTGAGATCCTGAATATCTCGGTTAAGTTCGTTAATGGACCAAATCTGCCGAATGGTTTTTGTGCTACAGCCATTTGAAATTTTGATGAACAGTGTAATGAGAAGAATTATCCATGGAAAAATTCGAAAAAAAAATTTTTTGTTTTTGAAAATTTTTATTTTTTCATTAAAATTTCACCATTTCGCAAAGTGAACAAGCGCGTGAAAGCTGCTGACTTCACGTCAGTGCTTTTCTAGATTTTTTCGAAATTTCTCCGAAACTTATTTTGAGATCGAACTGAAATTTGGAAGTTTGGTACTCTACTTCGAAATATAAAGCTCAAGGCCTGAGCAAATTTTTATACGAATACAATGAACAGTGTCCGGAAAAAAGTTTTTCTCGAAAAAAATTGAAAAAAATTTTTTTTTTTATTCACCAACAGTATGATCTCAACAAAATTCCGCAAAAAACTTGCGCGTTGTCATACTCCAACTAACTGCCAAGTTCCGATCCAATCGTTCGATTAGTTTCTGCGTTTTGTAGTTATTTACGTGATGTAAATAGTCACAAAAATTATGAAGGGCTCCAACTCCGAAACCTTTTGTGCGATTCAGCCCATTAACGAACTTAACCGTCTCCTTTTTAAGTGCTACCTACCCTAGAACTTTCAGGTTGATAGGATTCTCCGTAAGCCCGCGATCGTGCATACAGCCGGGCAGAATCGATTTTGACACTGGATTCGTCAAGTGATTCGAACCTAGTCGTTTGAGACCATTTTCGGCTCGGAATTTGAAAGTTACCTATATTCGGACAAAACGATAGCACGTTGTTCCACTAAAACATGCGCGCAAAAACTCTAAAATAAAAATTTAAAACGTTCCTTCCAAATGTTTCATATTCTGCTTCGTTCTATTCATATTAGTCTAACGAGATTCTGCACGTTTCGTTTCGATATTGATGATCATGACATAATTTTTTTTTAAATTCTATATTCTGCGATTATCTTCACAAGATTCAAGCTCTCATTCGCCAATCAAATGCGAATTAGGCCTTCGTAATTAAGTTTCAAACCTACTCTACAAATATCGAGTTTCTAAGCTATTTTTTTCAGAAGGTGTTTTGTTGAAGATCGGCTTATCGCCTATAGGCCGACTGTGAACACAACAACTTCCGAAAGAAACAACATAGAATCTCGATATTTGTAGAGTAGGTTTGGACCTTCATAACGAAGGATAAATTCAGCATTTTATTAGCAAATGACAGTTTGAGGATTCATTCAGAATTTTGTGAAGATAATCGCAGAATATAGAATATTTGGAAAAAAATCCAATGTTACGATCATCAAGAAACATGCAGAATTTCCTGAGAATTACATGAAAAGAAAATAGCTGAATATAGAATATCTCAAAGAAAAATTTTGAATTTTCATTCTCGAATTTTTTAAACATCCCGAAGTTTTGCACTGCTTCGTACATCAATATTTTTTTAATGGTTAACTAATTTCATCATCATTGGATCAAGTGTTCCCAATAATACAGATTGAATCAAATTGAACTCTAGTTCTTGATTGAACTAGAAAAACACTGACGTGAAGTCAGCAACTTTTGCGCGCATGTTCACTTTTGGGGATATCCTTTGAACATGCGCGCAAAAGCTGCTGACTTCACTTCAGTGCTTCTTACGGCTGACCGTAAACACAATAATTTCCAAATGAAACAACTTAAAACCTCGATATTTGAAGAGTAGGTTGGGATCTTAATTACTAAGGCCGAATTCGTGAATGGATAAAATCCACAAAATTATTCCGCAGATATAACCGTTCAATATTTTATTTTCTCAATGTTTCCAAAAATATAGATTAGATCAAAATGAAATGCAGTACTTTTTAGAAAAATGATAGTTCGAAGGTTCACACAGAATTTCATGGCGATAATATGATGAGAAGATCACAGAATATTGAATATTACAAAAAAATATTTGAAATTTTTTTTTCAAATTGTTCCAGTGATACGATGATCACGAAATGATCAAACTAGCTGCCAAGTTTCATCATGATTGAATCAGTATTTTTTGAGTTATATTTTTTCCCAATATCTCCGAAGATTGATCGTATCGAACTGAAGTGTGGTACACTGCTGTGAGATGTGAGGGTCTAAGTCTAAGTAAAATTTTGTCCACATATGATAAACAGTTTCCGAAAAAAATTTTTTTCGACAAAAATTTTGGATTTTTTTTTTTTTTAATTTACTGACAGTACGGTCTCAACCTAATTCTGCAAAATTTGCAAGTTGTTTTATGTACCAACCAATTACCAAGTTTCAACCCAGTCGTTCCAGCTGTTTCCGAATTATCAAGGAAATAACTCCAAAATTTCAAAGGGCTCTAACCCCGAAAGCATTTGGCCGATTACGCCCATTAACGAACTCAACCGTCACATTTTGAAATGCAACCTAGCCTAGAAGTTTCAGGTTGATAGTTTTCTCCGTAAGCCCGTGATCTCGCATACGATTTTGCCCATACAAAAAACCCAAGAGTGGATAGGAAGACATCGTCCGTAGGAGTGAAATTGACGAATTAAGCTAAATTCAATTGTGAATTGAGCCATTTATGGACTCGGTAACCCAGCATTATTTTGGGTATGGAAATGAAAGGAATAAATGAAAATTCAGGCGAAATCTCAGAGAAAACGGGGTACAAGACTTGCGCAATGGTAAAGTTTTCTTTTCATTTTTATATCCCTATAAATATTTTCCCTGAAAATCTCCAAACGAAACAAACCGTTTACATCGCCCATTCTCAATATCATTTTGAATCGGAAAGATCAAATTGTATCCTAAAAATGAATGCCACTGTTTTTGATGTATTGTTATGCTGTAGGCAGAGAGAATAGAATAATTCTATTCTCAGTGGCTCTAGGTTGGTATATTCACGCTCCTTACCTTGCCTGAAAATTCCAAGAGGTCTCTTTAGGAAGGTACACTTTTTACAGACCAGCCGAAGGACATAATTGAAGTTGGCTTCGGAGACTACATCAGAGAGGCCAGCCTAGTCGTTTAACACCATTTTTAGGACAAAACTGAAAAACTTCAGACATTCGGGCGAAATGATTAAGCTCATATTTCTGAAAAAAGCGCGTAAAAATTTATTAAGCATAGAAGTAATCGAATTTATTGTAAATATATCGCTTAATTTCCACTATATTATTAATATGTCTGATTTTGTAAACACGATTTCTTTAAATGTTTCAGGATGGTTGCGAATACTATATCCTTCAATTTAATAGTGATTTATAAAAGTGAGTTGAATGAATTCTTATCCATGGGAATAAAGAATGAATAAATATTTTTCAATGAAATTAATTCAAAGGTAACGCTTAGATTGATCGTCAAAATTCAAAATATTGTCATTCACGAGTGTTAAGAAAAAATTAATTCGATGAATGAATAATCATCTTACATTCGTTGAATCCATAGACTTATAATATTCTATGTCTATGGTTGAATCATGTCCTTGTAAAACTTAACTGGGATATGAGTTATTATAATTAATTTATCTGTACTTTTTTAAATCATTTCATGCTCAAAATAAAGAAATTCCTTCTCAATTAAACGAAGCATCTATTCATACTACGTAAGTAATTAAAAATATGGTGTACAGGCTGCTTACAATTTCTATAAAATCAATGTAAAGGAGAAAGTGACTTCTAAGGCTCACCAAAATATGGTCGACTTTCCCAGTCATAATTATTTCGGATAGTTTCAATCCATCATTCTCTCATGTTGTATTTGTGATTCCATCAAATTGTTGGATTATTATTTTGGAGAAAGGACAGATGTCATCCCTTAAAACCAGACAAAAAATCTGGAAAGCTTACTTTTGAAAACAGGTAGAAAGACTCATTCAAGAAGGAGATGGAGCGTTGTAAACAAAAACAAACGTTCGGTCAGCTTGCCAGGTGTCAAAGAAGAGCTGCGTTGCAACTACACATGCGCGGAACTACCGGCTTTCCTATAAAACTACTGCGTGAGGCTCTTTGCCGACTTCGTTTGTCAATACGAATACAGCTGTGTGTGTGGTGAATGTGCCTAAAGCGCTGCGTTACTGTCGTAAAGTTTGACAGCAGAGATCAACAAGTGTCTCAGTTCCGATTACAGCTTAAGTTCTTCATTTATTTGGAGTGACGATAGCCAACTTTGTGCGTTTCAAAATGGATCTAACTTGCGCTGAACAAATCGAAATGTTGATTCATGCTGAAAAGGATCATAGTATTCTTAAAGATCCACGTGTGTTAATTAATTTGTTCAATCAAGAGCGGAGGTTCGTGCCTCAATCCAATTATTTCCTTGAAGTGCAGACAGAGATTCAACCCTTTATGAGGCAGGTCGTTACTACATGGATGCACGAAGTAAGTTATAATAATACACCGAATATGGAAAATTTAGTTATTCAAATTCTTATGTTTACTTCTTGTGTTTATAATGATTTGTTTATATTCGTACTGCTTGAAGAATTTATGGAGAAAGACGTCGTTAGAAAAAATAATCTCAGTATTTTCCTGCAGAAACTTCTTCTCTGTTTGACAATCAACCCTGCCTACTCTGTTTCAATTTAAATTTCATAATATATGTCATATTGGTAGAGATGCAATAATGAAAGATCATTTGGATGAGTTTCTGCAATAGTCAAATAATTTCCAGGTATGTGAAGAGCAAATGTGTGAGGATCAAGTTTTTCCGCTAGCTGTCAACTGCATGGACCGATTCCTCTGTTTATGTCCCATCAAAAGACAGCAACTTCAACTCCTTGGAGCTACCTGCCTTCTTATTGCCTCCAAGTTAAGAAGTTCCAATGCTTTTCCCATTGAGATCCTTTGTGCCTATACAGACTATAGCGTTTCTCACGAAAATATGGTGGTAAGTTGTGTTCACTTACGTTTTGAACAAGAATCCAAATTCTTATGAGCTTGTTACGTATCATTCACTATAAATTTGCCAGTTCTGGAAAAACTAAATTTTTATGTGTTGTATTGTACTACTTACTACCTACTCAAATTTCACATTATGGGTTTAATTCAACGGCTGTCAGTTCATCAAAATTGTCGGACGACTTCATATTTGTTGTTATAGTAGCATATATACTCAAGTAACAGTTCATTACTGTAATGAATGTTAGCATTGCGGGGGTGTCATCAAATGGTCATTATGACAAGGAAGGGGATGTTTTGGAATTGTAGCCTAATGAACAGGAAATTTCACTTCCATGGGAATTCATCCTTTTCAGAAGTCCTGTTGTTTTCACTATACTATAATTATTCAGCGTTTATTGCAGTGAATTTGAATTGTACAATTTATTCGACAATCAGCATAAACTGCGCACAGGATTATTACAGATAGCCCTTGTTTGTCAATATCCTAAACTTGTTTTTGTTTTCCTTCGTTTAAATTGTGTATTCTTTACCACGCGTATATAAAAAGTAGCACCAGATGAATTGTGTGGAATTCTATAATAACATTTTCCAGAAAGGTAGTTTTTCAGCATATGAGCGGTTGTTTTCCTTTCTTTTCGCTAGGGTATCTCTTTTTTCGTTATTTTTCATATTTCAGCCACAAAAAGCCAATGACATCGAATATGTGGATACATTATATTTCGATACGCTCTTTTGCGGATAACAATTTTCTTCTATCAAACCTGACTTTTAGGTTTTATTCGGAATCTACCGGTTTTTTAAAAAATTGAAGAAACTTGATATATCCCAGTATAAGTTCCATTATCCTGATAATTTCCAACAGATAGTTAAATTTTCAAATTGATTACTCATTGAATGCAAACAAAATAAATAATTTTTCGATATTCCACACCAGGCCATTATGCTTGAAAATACATTTTATATATTGGTACAATAATTTCCGCGCGCTTAGTAATGTGGAGATTTACGTTTTCCATTTTGGTCAATTCGAGCGTATATAATAACTTGTAGAATGAACAACCTGATATTAGTGAAATGGGATTAATTCGCCCAATAATTTCGTAGGTCTTCGTATTTTATTCACCGATTAGTTACAAAAAACAGATCGCATAAAGATTAAATCTAGCATATCTACTCAGTTACCAAATAACGATTTCATCTAAAATCTTACGACCAGAAGACCGCAAAATTGTTTTGAACTGGAAGTCAGCAAGCGTTGGACATTGTAAGTATCTAGATGGGTGACCGCCTTTCTGATAGATTCCAAGGATCTCACAAAATGACTGGCTGCACATTAGTGGTTTTTTTAGTTCTTTTTTAAATTCATACAAGTTAACTTAGGTTTCAATATTAACATGCATTCAAAAATCCATAGTATTAAAGGAAACATTTCTCGTGCCCTAAAAAATGATAACATCCAAATAGGAGTTGAACCCTTGAACCGTAATTAAAATTGATATGCCTGCTTCCTTCCGACAATTCGGCCAATTTGAAGAATTGTTTCCTTTCCACAAAGCACGCCCAATTATCTACATTATCTACACTACTTCAAAGAAAACTGGAGGAAATGTTCGATATACCATCTACCCAATCAAGTCCGTTCTTTTATATTCGGTCACGATTCTATCGCTGTGATTCCTTCGAGATGTTTGTGGACAATGTGACCCCCGTTTCCGGTAAGAAAAAAATTATCTTACGATCTCGATGTCTTGACCTGTCACCGGCACGCTTCTTCACGGATTTTGTCAATTAAGTTGTGATTGGAGTTTTCCGTAGTTATGAGCTGCAAAATGTCCTGTGGTCGAGGAGCTTGGTTCCTGCCGAGATGAATCTTGTTCCTGTTTATCGATCGGAGTTGATGATAATGAAATGGTTGGCGCGATACTAAAAAATTTTTAATTATATCTTACTGGAAAAATCAACTTTCATATCTATGATTCGATTCCAAAGATTCTCTCCCCTGTTTAGCGCACTAATTCTCCCCATTTCTTGTTTCAAATGCCCCAAAATTAAAAAATGCAAAAAAAAAATATAAGAGCAGATTGCAAAAATATGACGACCTTATATCAACAATGATATAACCGATATTGCGAATAATGAGCCAAAATTCAGTAATCAATCATTGTAACAACGTTTTGATATTGTATGCCAGGAACATTGAATTTTTACAAGTTCTTTCAATCTTTTAGATTTTTTCTTGGTTTTCACTCCCAATTTCGGGAGAACTATTAAGTCTCTTGCATGTAATACGAATTATCATATTTTTATGTTTTTCTCATTCTATATCGATACGAAATCATAATGAATGCTATCACGCACTTCAACAATTCGCGAATTTTGAATAATTCGGTATTAAAAATGGTCCAATCGGAACCCGAGGTCGAAGCGGGAGATCGCCTTCTACGTCACTCGTTATTGTACGATTCACCGATCGATACAGCCGACGATGTCTATTGACTGTCTTCGCCAGTTTAAACAGTCGATATGCGGAGCCAAATTCATTTTCCCGTTGAAAATTGAAATTTTTTACGGTGGTTGAAGTTTTTCAGTAGTCCTATGGATAGAATTTTTCATTCCAATGATAAACAAAATTCATGCAAAAGACCTATTGAACAAAAATTATTATTTTTAGGAAACGGCCCACTCGGGCTGCGAAATTCATACTTTTTGCCACGGGCAGTTTTTCTAAAAATTCCTTCGAAATTATTTTTTTTTATTTTCTGATCAAGGAGTCAGGTATATACTGGAACGTTCACTTTGTTGGATGTTTACATTGTTCTGATATTGTTCATTAGGCAACATTTTTTTGAGATATTGCCCTTAACCAATAATCTGAATTTCCGCAATGCGCAAGGGGGTTTTCTATATACAATAATTTTAACTTAATTTTGATAGTTTTTTTTCCGATATTTGGAAATCAGTTGAGGAAAAAGTCAAGACAAATAAATTCTAGTATACTCAATTACTCAATCTTTTCGACTGTAAAACTAAAATCTTGATTGAAATTGAAAAATCTGAAGGAAATATCTGACAAGAATGAAAAATTTTTCAGTGCTTACAGTTTTTTGTTTACTCTCTGTAATAATCTTCGATAAAGTATGGTGTATTAGTACTCTCAATTCGGAGAAATTGTCATGAAAATAGGAGCAAAACAAGTCTGGAATTTAGGAAAAAACTGTAGATTTAATGCGCAAGTTCGGTTGTCTATTCACAACAACTCACTTCCCCTGAAATTTTCAGGTAGAGTAAACAAATTCTGGAGGTGCAGGTAAAAATGCTAATACCCTAAATAACTCTGCCATACTAGTTTCTTGTCAATGGGTCAAAACTATTCGTTCGGGACGATTTGCGGCTCCAAATGCCAGCATAATGTTTCTTAAAACTTGCGTGCAAAACACAAAGAATTTTGTCCCGTTTTACTCAATCTTGTTTCCTCTTAAAATGTCATAAAACTCAAAACTCATATTCAGGGATACAGATGGTGTTTCAAAAATATTCCTCTCTGTCGATATATGGTCCAAAATTGTCAGTGAGGCAATTGTATGTAATGACTTTCAACTGAGTAAATAGGTTTTCTAAGATGGTTCATCTTTTGGTGTCTTGACGTGTATGCTGCTGGCCATAATCCCATTAAGATAAGATAAAATTACTCACATTTGGATTGTGATTTGTGATGTCTATTATCAGTTCTTCGTATTTTGGCAATTGCTGGAACACGAGAAAACTTAATTTACTGGCACCCCATTTAAGTTGAGATTTCTCTATATATATTTGCGGAGATATCAAAGAGTATTGGAAGAAATCACTTCCATATGTTCGACCAACAGAACTTAACAATCTGAAATTGTTTCCAGAAATCGGGCGATGATCAGAGTCCTCTTGCACCAACCTACTTTGCAAATTGCCCCTTTGCACTTTCTTCTCTTTGAATTAGTTACAACAATTTCGGTCGTAAGTCTGAAGTGTTTGAGTGCAAGGCACTTTGCAAGAAAGATGACGATCTGTTGTTGAAAGTGTTTAGAAAAATGGTTTCACTTTTTAAGCTAAGTCCAGAAAAGTCTGGTGCAATAGACCCCTGGTTTCATGAACCAACCAAAGGTCGATTTTTGATTTTGTACTGAGTTGGAAACAGCATATTGCCCAAAAGAAATACCAGCACCAACCCCTCAATACGAAATTATGATTTGTTTGGTTAACGTTATCTGAAGTGACTTGCTCATTTCGCCCTCTTGTCCAACGATCCAAAAGTAGTTACATGTAATTCACCGCATAGAAAATTCCTCTATTATAAATTGAAACACGGTGGTTGCAAAGTAAATTTAATTAAAAACTCGTTCCTACAAGAGGAGATGAGCCATTGTGAAATAAACCCCAAAGATACAAGGACGCCGCCTTGGAGGCAAATATTAACGTATTTCATGTACTATGTGCGGTTTCTTCATTATTCATATTGTTTGCTTACGAGGGCACCCTCGTCTAGTTTAGGTCTAGAGAGCTATTCTATTTCGGCTAGAGGGTACTCGAATAGATTCTCGGCAATAAGTCTTTAGCGGTGTCAAGAGGGTCGATTGGAAATTGTCAGGACCACCTCTGCTCCTCCTTATTTCCCACAGCATCGGACATTGTACAAGTTGTGTTTCTAATTTGTATTGTCCTACCTCCCTCTTAACGTTGATGCGACAATGCAAGATTTCTGCACGAAGGGTGCCACAAGCCTTACAATAATTACATTCTGAACATTAACATACATCATGCCTTCGTTTTTATCTATCTGGACGTGTTTTCTATGGTTGGTCCAGTGAAGAACTTGATGATGGTGCTGGACTAGACGAACGACGGAGTTGTACCGAATTTTTCGAGTCGTTGATTCGGAAAATTGACTCAAGAGATTTATGAGCTTATCTCTCCTTATTGAATTGCTCTGCTTGACACTTCATTGTCACTTCTTTGTAATGCTTTATGAAGTTGGAGCGATCGGTACTCTTACAATTACAATTGAAACTAAGACAACTCTTGAACATCTAAACCTCTGTTTGTGCGCGCATGTTCTAGTAGAACAGCGTGGTATCGTTCTGTCCAAATGTCTGTAATGTTCGAAGTTGGAGTCGATATGACGAATCCAGTGTCAAAATCGATTCTGTCCGTCCGGCCGTGGACGGAATAACTGTCGAGCGGCTTGAAACTTTCAGGGTAGGTCGCGCATCAGGACGCCTCGCTTTAGTTCGTTAATGGGCCAAATCGTTTCGGAGTTATAGCCATTTGAAACTTTGAGGTATTTCCCTGTTATTTCAGGAACTACTGAAGCGATTGTATTGAAACTTGGCAGTTTGTTGAAGTATAATGACGCGCAACTCCTTGAACAATGTTGAGATCTTATTGTCACTACATCGAAAAAAAAAAATTTCCAAGATTTACGAAAAAATTTTGTTCTTCGTAAACTATTCATCATATTCGAAAAAAAATCTGCTCCACATTTCACAGCAGCGTACCAAACTTACGTGTCATACGGTGATAATCTTCTGAGATATTGGGAAAAAATCTGTCAAATTTCGTGAATTATCCCGAATTTTCCGGAATAACTCAGAAAATACAGATTCAATCATAATGAAACTTGGTAATTGGTTTCAGAAAGAACAATTAAAAAAAATTCAATTTCTTTTTTGTTCAAATATTTGATATTCTGCGTTCTTTTGATCATGTTATCCTCAAGGAGTTCTGTCTGAACCTTCGGGTGGTTTTTTGCGCGTGTTCTAGGGTAACAGCGTGCTATCGTTTTGTCTCAAACGACTAGGTTGGACTAACTGATGACGAATCCGGTGGTTTTCTTTTTGACATCGTTTTTTTCCGTATAACTCAAGAAATACTGATTCATTTATGATGAACTTTCGCAGCTAGTTTGAAGATGCTGAAGAACAACTTCGTGCAAAACTTTGTGATAATCGTTCCAGTAGAACAATTTGAGAAACAAATTTCAATTTTTTTCCTCAAATATTCAATATTGTGTGATTTCATCATATTATCCTCATTTAAATCTGTATGAACCTTCGAACTGTAATTTTTCGAATTTTTTTTTTTGAATTGGTATATCTGCGGAATCATTGGGTGCATTTTACCCATTCACGAATTCCGGTTTCGTAATTAAGGTCAAAACCTTCTCTACAATTATCTACTTTCTAAGTTGTTTCTATCGAGAGTTGTTTTGTTTACGGTCGGCCGTAATATCCGGAGAAACGACTTAGAATCTCGATATTTGTAGAGTATGATTGAGGCGTCTATTGAACTTCCGTCAATACTACAAAATGATAATTCTATATTCTTTTTCCTCATAACGACTTTTTAAATCTTTTTGGTAATCGTATTCATATAAGCCTTCGTGGTTTCAGTGAAGGAAAAGACAAATTCCGAAATTTTTCTGGCTTCTCGCCATTGAAGTTATTAAATCGATAGGGTGTTCCCCTAGAATCACTTCCGTATGGGGAAGATTTTTCCCAGGATGGCGCGAACCGGACTTCCTTGTGCCTGAATCCAGACTTCGCCGGCAAATTCGAACGGGGAAGTGCATAAGAATGCAAATTTTTAACGGTAAACGTTCAACGCGTCTCGTTAGACAAAAGGATCGGAAGACGGATTCGCCCCGTTCAACGGTTCCCACAGGGCAAAACAAATAAATCGGAAGGTGTGCACCTACCCGAAACGAATATCCTAGGTTATTAAAAAGTTGCTCCAGATAGACGTGTGAGAAACGCTATATAGCTTCATTGTCGTTCGAAATTCCTATACGGGACCCTTCTTCGGGGAAGACAACAAGTGGGGTTGACGTAACCGTACCTAGGAGGGTCCCAAAAGGAACCGGAAAGGTTTCGGCGCTTCCCATAATTGTACAAAATTGTATTGTGCAATTGTGAACGACTGGAGGGCAGACACAATCCTTAACAAACGTCGCAGCTACTCAACCCGAATACATAAACACCAAATTATAGGCTTTATCAAACTTTATTATAATAACGTCTACGTGTTTGGTATATTCGTCCTGCTTATAGGATTTCAGACCTGGGCCAGACAGGATCAAGTAAAAACTCGGAAATGCTAGATATAGATCATCCTGTTTCAGAGAACACGTGTTCTGGATGATCGATCGTCGTTGTGTTTTGTCCTTTTCATATCATTCTAACATTTTATGATAATTCGTATCTTCATTTTGATTTTGCGTGATTTAAATTCGATTGGAAGATTTCGAAAAATCATGAAAACTTACCTGTAAATTTTATTTGGAAAGGTTCTACTAGTGAAGTCTTTTGGTACATTTTCGCAAATTCCACAACCTGTACAAAATGAAACCTCTGTATTCGCTTCAATTATAATGGAATCAGCTCAATGAATCTTAATTTCATTTGATTACTCATGAGGGAAAATATCCTTCAAAATATGAAAAAGATTCTTCGTACTATTGCGAAGTTATATCATAGAAAACAATAATAATAACCAAAATTACCAAACATGCTAGCCAACGTATAAAGAGGTCAATTAATGTGCAACCCCCCTATCTATGAACTCTATGATGCTATTCAATGATTCTGTGCTCAGTGTCCATAGAATCCAACATTAAATCAGAAATTTTCCATGAATGCAGGAGCTCTGTGGAACATAAAGATGTTCCATAGTCACAGCATACGTATACGTACAGGTAATCTGTCCCATAAACATAAATATATGTTTATGAATAGAAACCGAAATGTAGCATATATAATTCGATAATTTTAGTTTGTGTTTCTCACTAGACATAAATAATAAATACTGTGTTTCTTCTATGCGTTTTCGTATCCAACAAGTCCACATCTAGAAAATGTCACCACCTCCCAATCGATTCACGGTTTCGATTGTACCTCCACGCTCGTTTTCAACCTTTGAAACGATTGGAAGTGCTTCAAAGAAATTAAATTAGGCATTGAAACCTGTCAGAATTGAATGCACACATTGATGACACGGAATAAGAACTAAGAGCGTAGGGGAATAATAAGCTTTTATTCTATGCAGGTAGCTAGGAAGTGGGTAAGGAAGGTATGATATTCCTAGTTCCCACGAATTTCTAGACCTGAAGCTTTTTTCGTGTTTTGAAATTAACGCAACAACCAGAACTGGTGGTAAGAGATAATAATGGGTTATTGTTATTTTGTTTTCATTACATTTGGAAGGTGTGATTGTTGCGAAAATCTATTGGTCACCTTGCCTGAGACAATCGTAGTTTTTATGATATATCCATAGAATTTTGTTTTCAGGCTTGGGAGCTTTTGGTTCTTTCGAAGCTGAAGTGGAACGTAGCTTCGGTTACTGGTTTCGATTATATCGACCAAATAACTGAGATGTTCCCATGGGGATCCGAAAGTAATCTTCTCCATCGACATGCTCGCACGTTGGTGTCCATCTCGTATACAGGTATGTAACACCTATAATTTACGTAAGATAATTATATAGCAAAAATCCGTAGGGGTAGATAAAACCCTCTCTTGATCGGCGCAACTGCGGTAATTGCACTGACCGATCTATAAATAATGATTGCTTATTGTGTGACATTGCGTATGTGAAGTGGACAAATACACGATGTTGGTTTGACAGCTGTGAAACTATTCGGACACGTTTGGCTCCCCTGCGACAGCTGGAGATCACTCCAGTTGATAATCCAACGTGAGGAAGTACTCTATAAGCAAACTATTATTACGGACTTATCAGTGGCAGATAAGGGGAAGTAGGAAATAGCGCAAGCTATGATATTTTGGCAATTATAGCAGGGGTGCCTGTGTCGGAATGTATTTCTTAAGATGTCTTGCCCCTTTACTTCTCAGCCGTTGATGAAACTGCTTATTAGGTTGCTATCGTTGTTTTTTTGGCACACGTATTTGAATTTCTTCTATTATTTTTTTATGTATACATGCGCGTTGAAACGTCTCATTAGTTGACACCCGTGAATATAAGTTTTTTCATCTTGTCGACCTGAAAGAGAATTCATAGTGCTTTCTCTGCATGTGGGCTCTTGATGAAAAAGTATAGTGTTTATAGGAAAACGTTATCGAAAAAGCGATAGGAAGGCATAAAGGCCTCTGGGTCTTTTGATAAGACAAATGAACTGAATATTTTTATTTATTTATGTCTTCGAAAAATTAAGTAGACTGGGGCTATAGCGATAAAAATAGATGAAATTGAAGGTTCAGAACTGCCCTTGCTTCGCGAAAAGTTCTGTTATTTTATCGAATTTCGTTCCTACTGAAGAAATTTCTTCGTTACCATTCGCAGCAACGTGCATGTCGTATGATTTTTTGAATTGGTTCGTGAATGTCTGTTTTTTTTAAGTATTGATTGTCACTCGAAGCATCTGGGTGAATGACGTTATTTGATTTACCCGTGAGCAATTTCTATTGCGGTCAGTAATTTATGTTCAATATCATCTGCGTTATTACGTCAACTACTAAGAATTCCTGTAACGCCAATTTGTAACTTCATCGGAAATTCAGCTGACCCGTCTTGTGAGTGGTTCTCAGACTACATTTTCGATGGATATAACTTGAGATTATTCTTTTTATCATTCTAATGCTGAATGTCCACCTAAGATAGAAAGTTTCGAGATTACTCTCGGTGAGTAGTAACTTAGGTCCGAGAGTGCTCTCGAGACTACTCTCGCAGGTCATTAGTCACAGATCCACACTTAAAATAATGGCAAGTGTCCATCTCCAATGAGGATCGAGACTACAGCCACAAGTCTAGACAACACTTACGGACACAAGTTGTTACTACTCTCCGAGACAGCATGCATCTCGAGATCTGTCTCAGAGTTATCGCGAGATTAATCTGCAGGTAAACAACTGAAATCAAGAATAAAGGAAACGGCACAACAAATATAATTACGGAGATAAATTTAATATACATACGCAATGTTGGTACTAAGGAAAACAAGGTTACACGATATTACTGGAGATTTCTTGAATTTTTCTAGTTCATCTCATCATCACAAATTGAAATATATTTGTGATGATAAAATTAATCCAAAAGATTTCAGCAATTTCAAGGAATGTCGCCCTTGTTCTCCTAAATACCAACATGAACTGTATATGTATAATATATTGAATGGTCTCTATTATAATCTCTTCTATAAATGTTCGATTATTAGGCTGTAGGCTTGTGTCTTTTTGCTAGGTTCTGTTGGAATATTAAAAAAATAAATAATTTCTTCACAATATCAGTTATATAAACTAAGTGAACCTGAATTTCCGAAACCATTTGCCACTCCAACATTAGCTATTTTTTTCGACAAGAATGTATTAAACAAGTATTCCCCCCATTTTGCCTGAATAAGAGTCGCTGATACGATGTGACCTTCATATAATGGCCAGCTATTATAACAAAAACCAATTAGAACCTTCCGGAGGAATACTTCGGAATTGGAATTATAATATATTTCGCATAATATTGCCACTTCGAAGGCAGGTGGAAGCTCTCGCCTCGTTCTTGTTTCTACTCTTGCCTAATAAACAATCTAGGACGCCGTACGCGTGGCACACGTGCAATCTCTGCAGGATTTGGCATGTAAACAAAGAGGCCACGTTGCGGTAGAAATTTAAAGGTCCGCGACATGTGCTAGCTCATTCCTGCAGCACCTGGACCCCGTCATAATGATCATCCTTCGATTGCGAAAGCCGAGGCATCTGTTCAGCCGGTTTTTTAGACGCCGTTCGCAGTTCTCTCTCGCGAAATCCATTCGAAATCCCGTTCTCCTCGAAAGCTTCATAAAAGACGGGGTGTTACGTTCAGCGCGATGCCGAATGGCTTGTTGTGCCGGATGACCGGCTTGCACAGTGGTCCGATTCTGGTTTCGCTGCAGGAAACGCAGGAGTTGCTGCAATGTGTGCGTTATGATGCATTACTTGGACACGTGGTTTATTTTGGGCGCAGCAGAATGGAAATGATAAATTTATTCGGAATAACAAAGAAGTTCATGTTACCTAGGGCAGTCGCCAGTGAATTATTGCATAATGCGACAGAACTTGTTATTTTATCGATATAATATATTTCTCTGAAAATTCTTCGCTTAAAAGCCTTTTCTCAGGCATAAGGACGATGGAAAGGGTTCACTCTATATCTTCAAGAGAAAAAACGGAATCTTATTTTCAAAACGGTCTTATTCTGATATGTCTAGCCCACTAGCAAGGCAACTTGTGAATGAGATAATCATTGAATTGCCTTACTGAATTAGGCTACAGTTTCGAATTGAACTCAACATTCATAACTCTACCAAGAGCCTCGAAATTTTTTCAGGTAGCTGTTTTCGTTATATTGCTAAACAGAAAAATTTTGATGGAAATGACACGTTTACTGCAGCTAAAATGCTCTAGATTCTAGTGTAATTATAAGTGGAAATACTTGGTTGAAAGACAATTTTGAACATTCGTTTCGAGGTGCTATCATCAAATTTCAGACTTGAACAGTCAGTTCAAGATGACGTCAGGCCGTGTTTAATAACGTTAGTTTTCGGAGAAAATAGTTTGAAGAATTGAAAATTGCAGCGAAGATTTCGTTTTTAGGTTACAAATTGATTTTTTCGAAATTTTTTCTCGGTGAAATCATTCTGAATGTTAGCAAGAATGCCGAATTTTGACTTTTTTTGTCTTGATGATTATCTGGAAAAAAAATTATACCATTGGATCTCAAATGAAAAAAATCGACATTGCTAATTCTTATTAGCGAAAAAATCATTTCACAAAAAAATAGAAAAAAAAATCTGTAGCGTACAAATTATACCCAATGTTTTTGCGATTTCTCCTGAATTTTCATTTATTTCGCACATGTGCAAATCCAAAATGAAAGTGGGCTACCAAAGTCCTTAAATGGCTCAATTTATAACTTAACAATTCAACTTAACGCGTAACTGTAAATTCTTGAGCCCTAAACCTACACTATTTTCAAATGAAACCACTAACATACTCGATAGATGTGGCTCAGTTTTGGAGCTTGATTACTGAGGTCTAATTTAGCCAAGGGTAAAATCCAGCCAATAATTTCGCAGATTTCAATGTCCCTATATGCCGTGAAAGAACATATCTAAACGAATTGAAATCTGGTTCTTAGTTGAAAAATTACTGCACGAGTTGTGAAACGAAATTTGAAGCAAACCTGATAGAGAGCTTTCCGAAAGTTCAGCGAAATCCAACTGATTGTTGCTGCGTTATAACATTGGATTTTCCTGAAAAATTTGCTTGTTATACAACCCCACAAGTCTTCGTGTCGATAATCTACAACCATATACTAAGATTCTTTGCGATCGATTTGATCATGGTGAAAGAAAATTAGAGACCCCAAATTAAAATGAAACCTGAATGTCCGTAGATATATTGACATTTTATTTTCGTAAGTAATATTATAAAGGCATCTAATTTTTCCGAAAAAAATCGAAAAAACACTTTGCTAAGTAATATTTTAACAAGAAGCATGAATGCTGGTGGCAACAAAAATCCGAGTCAAAGACGAGGTTTTTTTTCATAGGAAAAATTAGATGCTCGAATGGTATTTGACAAGACTATTTCATGAGTAGCAGATTATTCTGCATGCATTATGTATAGGTATTAATTTGAAAACTGAAAAAACAGGTACCTAATTTATTTCAAAAAAAATACTACAAACTTAATTATTTATTGTAATTTTTGATGACAACAACTGCCAAGTTTTGCCGCGGGTAAACTCGAATAAACTGCTGACAGCTCCTGCCAAACAGTTTTTCCACCTAGAAACCATTCGTAATTCAAAATTGGGCGTTTCTGATTGGTGGAAATTACGACGAGGGAAATAGTCATGATGATTTTTTACTCACTATAGTAACTAATCAAATTACTTAATTTTGAGTTCTGTGTCGAATTTCATCCAATCACCTATGGATTACAGCGATAATATCCTACATGTGGTGTTTTCAGTTTGGTGTTTTCGACAAGTGGATCATCAAGTTTAAATTAAACGTCAGATTGAAATTTTTTGAAATCTACAGAGTAAAAAATTATCTTATCGGATTCCCCTCGGGCCTTGATAAATCCTCAAAATTTTGTCATAGAAAATCTTTTGAGCGTGTTGCTTAAGGATAATAGCAACACGCTTTCAGCATTCTCTATGACAAAATTATCTCGGTATTATCAAGGCCCATAGGGATATTACTACTGATAATTGCGAAAACCTGAAATCTAGTACCGGTTTGAAAAGTTATGACTTGAAAGTCTCTGCAGTGTTCAAAGGAAATCTGATGGGTTTTTATGAGATGAACTTTCATTATATTTCTTTATTTTTCATTTGATACGAACCTCACTGAATTTTGCATAACATTTGTTGACGTGTTGACTACCAACTTTCAACTCGATCGGGTGAGTATATTTTAAAATGAAACAATATTTCAAATGGCAATAACATCGAAACCGTCAGGAGGATTTGCTAATCAACGAACTCAACCGAGGTATTCAGGCTTCAAGGAATTTTCCTTCCAAAGCTACAGCACATATGGACAGACATGATTGAATTTGAAGGAGTCATTAGTCCGAATCATAGGTTTGAGACCATTTCGAAAAAACGATAACGCTCCTGTTTCCTACAACAAGGGTGTAAATAGAAATATGTTTGCCCTGGTGACTATCGATCAATACGACTGAAGGAATTTACATTCGAGGGTGCACCAACCCTACAGCAGCTTTTCAAGCAGGCCGGCAACAAGCTTTTATTTGTTTTACTGCCCCACACATCGGCACAGATGATCGGCTTTTGGTGATAATGCACCTAGCCATTAGCTGGTCGCGCATTGATGCAGAGCGTGCTTTATTGGATCACCTGGCGCACATTGTTATAGTCGGGTTATCGACATCGCACCGCGTTAAGGCCGTTCTAACACCGTCCACTTTGAATTCCAATAGGAATCATTAAAGGGGGTGACCTGGAGATGGACCGGACCCTGCGAGGTGTGGTGCCACGTGCGATGATTTCACCGACGCAATCTTGGACGCAGATGTCGAATTCTCGAAAAAATGCGAACAAGGGTGCATACTTGTTTCACGAACCGGAAATTGTCGATTTTGCAGTTCGAGTAATGGCGAAAACCTGCAGGAGTGTTGGATGATCCTGTTCAAAGCTCATGATGAATTTTCTTTGAATAGGTTTATCTTGTACTAGTGGACCTGCCCCGGTTTTGCATGGACAAAATTGATGTTCTTGGAGTATTCGAATAATTATCTCATTCGGCCGAATTTTCTATTTGGAAATAGTTGATTAATTTGGTCCATAGTTGGTGGAAATTCTTTTCAGATAAAAATGATAAAATTCGATTTCCACATATAGTTTCAATTCATTCAACAATTGTTTTACGATACTGTGGCTTTTTCAGGATTACATATTGAACTAATTTCTGCATCCTGCATCCTGTGTCTGTGTATTTGCAGACTAGCACTTAGCTCTCTTGCTGCTGTCTTCAACTTCGAGTTCCATTGGATTTTTAATCTTTCGTTCCGGTTAATTCTGGTCATTTTTTTTCCAGGTTTTCTATCAGCCTGGTCCTCGGTCTTTTGATTTTCCTTTTCTCGTTGTCATCATAATTTACGCTTTCCCTTATTTTACTGTTTTCGTGATTTTCCATTCTTTCGTAGGATCTTTTTGCCAGTTCCGTTATATTATCTTTTATTGTTGTGGTTTCGGTCATTTTCCTGATGTTTTCATTCGTTGTGTACCACTATGCTTCTAGGGCTTATCTAAGAGTTATGTTCTGAATTGTTTCCAGTTTTTTGAGGTGCTTTTTATTCATAATTAATATTTCGCTTCCGTATGTCATGGTCGGTCTAATTGTTGTTTTGTAAATTCTTACTTTCAAGTTTGGGTCCAGTTTGCTCTTACGATTTATGAGGGGATACAGATATCCCTTAATTCTTTTGGCTTTTATTGCTGCTTCCTGTATGTGTTTATTCATATTGAGATTTTTGTCCAATGTAATTCCAAGATATTTGACTTCGTTTTGCCATTCTATTTCCTTGTCGTTGATTCTTATCTTCATTTTCGATTTAAGTTCTTTGTTTTTATATAGGGATATTATGGCTTGGTTTTTACTTTCGTTTATTTTCATTCTCCATTTTTTCTACCATTCGGTGAGTTTCACATCACGTCCATGTTTTACAGGAAAAATCTTCGGTTGAGCGGAAGTGAAAGTGGACGTACCACTAATGGCGTTGAGATTTATTGGCGTTTGTTCTGGTATTTCCTAAATACTTGAAAATGTTGAGCAAAGGATACCTGTTGACATCTGTTTGCTCGTTGAATAGGACTTTTTGGGACTTGTACCGGTTAATTTCCTAGTATTCTAGTAATGTAAGCCTGGAGGTTTTGTTTCCGGATGACAGAATTTCACAGTGTGAAATTACTTACAAATGTAGTGGTTTGTATATGTGGTGTTTGATGTTGTTTTTCTAATGTTTCCGTATCATCTTCTTCGAACGGAATCAAATGTTTCCTGTTGAATTCGAAGTTATCTGTCGTGATGGAGAAATATGAAAAATCATAATATCCCAAATTCTTTCTATAGCCAATCCCAACATCCCTTAAATAATATAATAAAAAATCACATTCTGTTCTCTGCTGCATTACTTGGAATATTCCAATTTTTTTTCCATATTTCCATACTCCAGGAAATGAATGGTGGTTCTGGTGATAGAATATCTACCGCTCTTATTAGCAACCAAGTTCCGCATATAATAATTTTTCAGGAACAAAAAACATTTCATATTTACGGAACGGAAAACCAGCTACCGAAACAACCAAGTCGATTTACGGAACATAAACAATTGACATTATTGACGAAAACTCAAGATTCCACTGAACAAATCTGGCATGATTTTTCTAAATATCAATATTGGGATCCAATCACCCGATTTGAAGACGAATTCGTTCTGAAATTTCCCTTCCCCATTTTCGTTGATTTTTGTCAATTCTTGAAGATTTCAGCTGTAGCACGTCTCGATGAAAATAAAGGACAATAGGCGAGCTCTAACCATATCTAACGATTTTTTTTCGATTGAATTGGCCTCTTCATCTCTATATGCAAGATTGCTGGTATTATACTCCTGAACTAATAAATTTTCTTTCATCCTATTCTGAAATAGAAAGTTTTCTTAACGAAGACATGAGGGTTATTCAGAAAGTTTCAGCTGTCCCTCGCGTACCTTATAATATTGCGTCTCATAGCCTGTCGTGGCAGGAGCTAATCTCAGGGTGGCTGAGGTCTTATAACTTCATTGTAAAAAAACCGGGGTCCCTCATTTTCTTGCTACCTTGGATTGTGATTGTGTATTTATTGTGCCCGGCTTTATTGTATTGTGGACCCAAGACTTCGCTTGCACCCTCCGGCTAGGGTGCTTTCTTGTGCAGCAGACGATCAAGCTGTTTTACCGGTACAACCCCTCGAAGACTTCTGGTCACCGTTGAAGCCATCATCCCTTATGCGTTTCAACGCGATCGTACTCAACGAATGTCGTTACGAGCAGCCATTACGGTCTGCGCTTGTATTCCTTCATACACCTGCGATGCATGTTCGGGAATGTTTCATTCCATGATGCAGTTCGATATTGATATAGCGTGTTCTTGAGATATTTTAACAGTTTAATAAGTTTGATGGAATTTAATCCACTGGTTCTTTCATGATAGGGTAATTTACGACGTTGGAAGTACGGAAGTAATTCCTGGCCATCTGCGAAAGTATACTTTTCTGACAATTCGAGACCATCTTCATATACGGATTCTTCATTACTCGTGCAGTTTTGAACCGATATGTTAATTGGTAGTTGATTTTTTCTCCAGAAGGTACAATTTCTGTAAAATGTAGCATAATTGTGTATTAGCATGTCCAATTAATTAGATCCCAAATAATGGCAAACAACTCATGTATGGAATACTAGTTTTGATACTACAAATCCAAAACTTTGTTTTAGTCCAAATCTCCGCATTTCAAGCCACAGAGTGTATCTAACGATTAGGTTGAACTCGCAAATCAAGCTTTGTAAATAAACTACAATTATGCCCGGTGTCCGCAAACGTCTCAACTTTCTTTAGGAATATTTAGGAAGTTCTTTGGCCTCGGAACAGATTCATGACGAATTTCTAACAAGAAATATATCAGGTTTGCACTCGTTAAATATAGTCAAGGTAGAAATAATTCTGCGAGACGTTGCCAATTCTCACATATTTATATCGAGGATTCCGGTGTAGTTACATACGTAATCACCACAACTTTTGAGTAGAGTGGACAATGCCGCATGAATATCTGACATGAATATTACTATATCCTAACACTTTGAAAATATACACGGTGTTTTCTTCCATGGCCTACAGACTGACTGCAAGAGTGAATGGAAGAAAGGTAGGTGCTGATCTAATTGACGTGAACTTGGGACTTTGTTTATAAAAACAACCCAAACCCTAACTACTGACTTTAATTATAGTAATGGTTCCGAATATTCCATATTTCATGAGAGTTTTAAATGAATTCAGTGCAAATAGAATCTAGCGCCAATGCCCGACAATAGTTACTATGAGTGGCTTTCGTATTCACTTAAAACGTTTCATTGAAAATGCAAGATACTGGGTTGGCGCCTCCGCCATTTTGTATCAAGTCTCCAAAATTGAAATTTCGAAATGAAAGCTCATTTTGCTTGAAAATAATAGTGACCCTGAAGGATAATATGCCTTCGTATTTATTGGATCAATATTGAACCAAAGTTGAGCTTTGGCTACTGCAAAAAGATTCTGTTCTTCCCCAAATTATTCCACTGTCGGATAATAAAATATTATGCTCAATGATGTACTTATTTATATTCGCAAAGCCATTTCAGTTATACAGTCAAAACTCACATAAGTCAAACCCCCATAACTTGAATAAACTGAATCTTTTTCAGTGGTACCTGCACATATCAATATGTTTTTCTACTATTTTTATTTTATTTGAACAAGTGTGTTTTTAGTTGATGTTCAGTTAAGTCATGGATTCAGTATTCTTCGATAAATTTTATTTCAATTTTCACGTATATCATAATGGAATATTTCTTCAATATGCAAATGTCTTTTTCTTACTGGAAATCTTGTTAACTACAATGATTATTTCGACTTTCCCTTCAGTAGTTATAGAGGATCGACTGTATTCTAAACGGTTTCTTGGAGGTCGGTACCTACCTTGTTCTTTCAATAGAATATTTTCAACAGGAGTTGAGGAGATCGAATCATTACCAACAAATCAGCGTTGGATATAGGTATTCAAATTATTACCTGACAGCCATAACCTTCCTTTAGGGATATCAACCCCTCTTGTGTATATACATACTCTTTTACATAATGCATCCCAGACTCATGCCCTGTCTGGCGATTCTCGTTGTACCGGGTGATCGCAAGATGCAAGTAACCCCCCGGGGGCGAGGACTCCGTCGTTTTCTTTGAAAAACACCTGGTCCCCCTGGATCTCGTGCCGCGTCTTGAGGATCGAGCACAATACAGTCTGCCGGGATCGTCGAGATGGCTGTTCCTTATTGTTTCATCAGACGTTGACTTTGTCGGGCACTGATCCTACCTAACGCGTGCCCTTGATTTGTTGTTACGAGACAGGCTGGCTACCGGTAGTGCCCAGATCATCTGGGTTGGCAAGATGAGATTCGTCATCTTCGGGGACCTTGAGCCGGAATTCTTCCTCGATACAGGGGATGGACCCAAGACGTGTTTATGGACAGTTCAAGGGTTCAAGGGCAATCTGCGGCTGATCATGTTACGGAAAGGAAGGAGGGATGTTCTTAGAGATTACGGCGAGACAAAATTTAGAGATTTGTTGATTGATTATGCGTTGCGTGATATACCGATCGACCAACTAAATGCATCAACCTTTTGGGAAATCTTTCGAAATTTGGGGAAAACAGTCCTCCAAAATTTTCGGATGGCAATGGATTTATTTCGTATGTCTTACAAAGTCTTAACCAAAAGTTTTTAAAAAACTCGAAATATATATTTGATGGAGTAGTCAGTTATCTTGTGATTGTTCACTAATAAATGAAAGCAGAATTCGCTTTATATTATACTTTATTCATTCAATAAGGTGTGAATCGGACCGAACTTATTTCGAAAAAAAATTTCAGACGGCATTTCGACTTTGTTGATTAAAAGTTGAAAGATAGAGCTAAGAAATAACCAAAAGAACGTGGTCTTCCGAAGATTCCTAGTATTTTTTGAAAATTCTCAAAATCGACACTGAAAGCGATCGATGCCGTTCCCTGCGCCATTTTGCATCTCAATTTATCGGTCGGAAAAGGCGAATAGTTAGGATAAATTTGATGGCCCTCACTAGTCCAGTTTTACTAATTCTTTGAAAGATTTACTATCAATTTAAAAACTATAAATTAACCACCCATTATCATATAGCTATTTGTGCTCACAGAAAAAAATCATATGAAATTTGTACGGTTATATTTGAATTTCGACAAAAATGGTCTGCAGATTTTGGCAGGTACAAAGAAATATTCTTTCGAATATATTTTTCTGAAATCTGAAGGCAATTTTTTGTGATAACATTTCATCGAAATTAAATCCAAGTCGAATAACTTTTATATGATTTTTTTTTTCAACGGACGATAATATCGATGATAAGGGTAATTTATAGTGAAAACCCTTCACAGTGACCAAGTTTTGTAGTGTTACTACATTTTTGAACTGGTGTATAATAAGCTGGGTTCAGAAGTCATGAGAAATGATTCAGTTCGTTTGAAACTCTGGTTTCGATTTGAGATTTTTCAATTCTGGGAAAATAAGGTATCATTTTTTTGTTTTATTCTGGGTTTTCACTCACAATATCTGGAACAGAACTATTGAAAATGAAATAAAAATTGTTTTTTCATGAAAAACGCCCTTGCGGATTGCAGGATTGAAATACTTGTCAAGGGCAGTTTCTTGGAAAACAGCCTAATGAACAATAAATGAACAATACAAACGATACACAAAGCGAACTGTGACGTTTCAGAGTACAATCCTGACTCTTTTTTTATCAGATAAAGCAGTACATTTTTATAATTATTTTCTTTCGATTTTTCGTTTTGAGTTGAGACTTTTGTCAAATTGACAAAAAACTCAAAAATGATGCGAAATCCTACCAAAGTAGGTTTTAATCGATACTTAAAATAAGGTATGTTACAAGAATTCATTCACAAAATAGAAGTTATCTTTTCGATGAAATTCCATGTTCCCTTCCTATATGGGCGTGAAAGGAAGCTTCATATTAATTTATTTTTTTGATGCTGAAGATGAACACAACCTCATTTTATAATTCAAGAGTTTTTGAATTTATTTATCTTTGGCAACAGAGAGTTGAAATTATTACGTACTGTGAAAAAACAGGGTTCTTGAAAAAAACACATCGAAGAGAGCATGTTTCAGCAATGAAATTATCTGTTTTCATTGTGATATGCTATTGTGAAAATCGAAAAACATCTCATTTTATTTTCGTGGCAATTTCTTCTCTTTTCATATCACAAGAATTATTCATTATCTGTCACATGTGATTTCATACAGGCAGTTCTTGACTGTTTGTAGGTACTGTTGTTCAGTTTTTCATTTCGATATGGCTTATTTTTCAAACAATTCATTTTATCGATGTTGACATTGAGATTCCACAAATATCTGAGCAGAAATAAAACTGCAATATTTCTTCGTCTCCAGACTATTCTATCTGGCTCACTGTTATTTCATGTATTCAATTTTCGGTCAAACTTGTTACCCACCATATTGTTGCTTGTGATTGTACCCCTATTAGGATTATTGTTCGAAATATGTTGTAACCTTTCCAAGAAAGTTCTAACAATAAGTCAACCACCTTTTCCGTTGCTTTATATCTGATCGAAGATAGTACCATCTGCCAACCCAACTTTTTGCCATTATACGGAAATGTCTTTAAGGTGCCCGTTGCCCCAGTCAAATAAATCACAATTCGAAATTTCTCCGCAAGACTAGTTTTATATCTTCAAGTGATAATAGCGCAAACCTCGAAGGGACAAGAAATAGTAGAGCAGATGTTACTTCATCGAATTTACAGCCGACCAGTTCGAGAATGCTATTCATTCCGCGATATAGATCTGTTGAACTTTGTGCGAGTAACTGTACTCCCTAAACTTTGCCCTTTTTATGTAAGGTCTGAATTTAGGTAAGAATTCAATTCACAAGAATCGCCCTGTTGGCTTTTGTACGTTCGACGGGCATTGTTGTATGAAGGAACTATTGTTTGCTTGGGTCTCAAGAGTACATACAGGTTTTTGAAGGAATACCCGTGGATGGCTTAGGACAAGCCATATGCCAAGAAGACAGTTATACAACATTTTATTCAGAATCGCAGCAAGATTCGAAAAATTTCTTTTCTGTTTATCGATTCTCAGCAATATGATCCGTTATTCCGAATATAATCTTGTTGTGGTATATCTTTTTCTTGGCAATTTGGTTTTATATTTACGTAATGATTTTTCGTAATTTGAGAATCTTTAGCATGCTCCTAACGATTCGATGACGTGTATCTGAAAATTCGAATGCAATCACACGGATATATTTGTCGATATTCCAAATATTCAAGGATCTCAATCCTGTATTGCTAATTTGGCGAGTTAATTTCTTCAATCGTTTTTGACGGAAATATCCAATCGATTTTAGTACGGCAAGAGAATTTTTCAATTTGAAAATCCACAAGATTATCAGTGGAGTTTGATTCGATTACCCTGTTCAAAAATCGAAACCTCGCTAAATTTTCATAATGCCTTTACTGAGTTCTCGAATGGACGAATACTTTCAGCATAATTTCCCAAAAATTAACGAACAAGTCCCCAAAGATGAAAAAAAATTGAATAATTTTGAATTGTTTTCACTGCTTAATTTTCATGAAAAAAAAACATGATTATGAGAAAACGCACTGAAACGTATTCTATTCTTTGTTCTTGGAAATCATAAGTTTTCGAACGACTGGAAATAAATAACCAAATTGGCATAGTCTTCAAGCAGTAAGATGAAATAAAAAAATTTAATATCGAGTCCAAATTCATTGAAGTTGAGGGGAACATATATTTTAATTTAACTACCCTCAATATTTTGAAACAGTGTTACGAATATTATCATGCATGCCCGCTCTCTTTAAAACAGAACTTTCATCCTAGCATCCGTAAGAAATCCGAAAATTCACTGCATGACAAGTGGTATAAATTGTAATATTTTTCCTGGGTAACCTTAGATGAACGTGATTGGGTCGAATTGTTCCAGACTGAAAACCCCTAATTATTCTACAGGGAAAATCTCTTTATTTCAATAAACTCCCAAAATGCGCCCTTTTTTGGAAAATTCCCCCAATCTGACAACACTGCCTATACATACTCAAAATGGGGTCAAAGAGGTCGCAGGAAAAACGAAAACTGAAGCGTGTAGTTTATCATGATTTCTGGCTATTTGTACTAAATTCATAGAATTTCAACGAACTTCTGTTTCATCGACTCCCGTTGTACAATAAAAAACTTTACGAAGGGAACGAACCGCCGAAATATTTTTTTCATCTCATTCCCGTACGTAGGCTAGACCCCAAAGTGACTCATACGGTCGCCGAATACCGACACGTTCGGACAAAAATTGATACCAATTAACCTTTACAAGTCATTGGGACGGTCACGGTCAGTCGGCATCACGGAAATCGGGGTGTTTTATCGTAACTTTTTAGTGCAAAGTTATCCGAGTCAGGTGTGAGTCCGGGAGTGGATGAAAACACCCCAAAAGCGTCCGGATCCAGATGTGCGCACTGTAAACGGAGGCAGCTGAACTTACCCGGCGTCACCGGTACATTCGATTGAATAATTTCATATTTTACGGGATCGTAATCTAAACAATACAGGTGCTTTTGTTGTTGGATATAGGCTTTGTCTATTTAGTTAATTTCTTGGTATTCAGTTTTTAATGAACTTTTCGTAGAGCTCATTTAAAAAGCTATTCCATTATTCATGAAGCTCTTACAAATTGTAGAAGTGTGATCAAATTGTAAGAGTGAAAAGGAAGAAAGAATTGAAAAGATTTTCAGAGGAAACAATTGGCGTGTAGAGATACAAATTATTTGATTTTTGTGCGATGATTTATGATTATCTCGAAATTCTGATATATTATATAGGAGTTTTTCGATATTTCACCCTTAGTGCTTTTATTTGCTGGTTTCCTTCCGCTGAATCTATTAAAGTTAAAAAGAGTTCGTTTCCAAGAAACATTAATTTATGTTTTTTCCGAATATTATTCTCCAATGTTCCGGCCGTAGTTTGTTCATCTCTGTTCTAAGGATGCTTTGAATTAACGATTTTGGATAATCTGCAATCCGCAAGGGCTTTTCCATAAAAAAACCAATTTTATTTCATTTTTATTAGTAGTTGTATTTCAGATATAGGGTAGTTGTTTTCAGACCAATCTTTAACAGGATTGTTGAATGCTTCCGATAGTGTGTTTCGAATAATATTGATTTTTTCCTGAACTTCTCTTATCGTATATGTTTTTTGAGCACAATCGACTTCACTAAAACTCATTATACCATACCGATTTACGGTAGCTTAGGAACATAACTTCCCACTGAACACTTGAATGAGTTCCTCAAAACATTCTTTACTGAATAAGATATGTTTAGAATGTTGAAATCTTAATCATGTTCCCCTTGTTTATTCAATAAATGTATCAAAAATCAAGTATATTGGACAATTGTCATGAACTTGTGAAGAAGTAATTCGAAATGTCAGAGAGAATCTGTTGCGGAAATATCATAGCCTACAAAATAGCGAAACGGCGCTTGTATTCTAAACAGGAGTCATTTATTTTCAACTACGAATATCTCTTAAAACATTCTCATCTCATATCAGTAAGGGCCAAATGATTGTTAAAAAAAAGACACTATTCTCAATTTTGTATTCATGACCATTAATGTTGTGGTTAATCCAAAAATACTGATATAAATCTTTTTCACTGGGGGGAAAAACTGTATAGTTCGAATAAGCCAGTGATAAAACTATGCTGCTAGGTTATGCATCAAAAAACATTGTGAAATCATTATTCGAAAGACAAACCTCAGAAATAATGCAAAATAGTTCTAAAATAGCCATTACTCGATATAGTGCAATCAATTTGGAAACGATGCCACCTTGAATTCAATAATACTTCGATCTATCTCCCTTTGTCCCTCTTTTTCTTTCTCAGAGCGAAATTGGGTCAAAAAACCCATCTCCAAAATTCCTTGAATTATAATTGGGGGTCAAAGCTGTTATTTATCCGATACATGCAGCGGTTGTAAATTATTGTCTCTTCATGGTCGATCCTTACAAGCGATATCAGAGTTTCTTAACTCTGCCAGGTGCAACAATGCAGACTCGCCCCTATTGCCTTCTTGTATTCCTGTTTTAAATACTTCTGAAGCTTCAGCTCTGAAAGTTACGCACAGTGGCGTTGTTCGAATTCGCATATTTATTTCATGATTGTTTCGAAACTTCGAGTATTTTAATGAAAAACTATGAAAGCATCGGAATCTTTACTACAATTGTAGATTATGATTAATATTATGTCGAGAAAAATTTTGAATTGAACAAAATTTTAGAATTTTACATTGTCGTAAGTTTGTTTCACAGCATTACTTGATAATCAAAATTACAGAATTAGTTGATCTGTTTTTTAATGGAAACCATTTATCAATTTCAATGAAAATGCCCTATAAAGAATGCACGCTCATCTTAAAGCTTTCATGGTTTTTTTTGGCGGTTCTGATTTCGAATTATGTTCAAGCAATGTATTTAAATTCGAACTATCCTTTATTTAGAATTCCAATTTGATTCGAGCAATAATAATCTCACAGCGGGTTTCACAAAGCTCTGATTAACGTGATTGTTCTGATCAAGACAATTCTGTGTTCAAGCGTTGAACGGACGATCAACCTTTGTGAAACCCACTTTCAATCTTTCATATGAAAGATATATTCTTTTGAGCAGAATATATCCACTTCTTGAAAATTGAACCATAAGGCATGTGTCAATAAATCACATTATCAACTCATAAAGAACAAGCAAACCTTCGAAGAGCATTATTCTTAGATTTCCTCCACATGCGATTGATATTGAGATATAATATTACGTTTCGAAATAGAATTGAGAGTTATCATGCATATAAATTTGAAGGAAGGATAGATGAAACCGATTCTCGTGGAAGTCCATTATTCAAAGTTTTTAAATTAACATCATCAACGAAACGACAATAAAAACTGAGATGTACTCCGTAGTAATGATATCTCCAAATCGATATGTGATTCAAGAGAAAAAATTCAAGAGAAAAAACAGAATTTACTATTCAACGTTTGAATTTCCTATATCCCCTAGCCTAGAGTATAGTAGGGTTGAGACGAACTGAGCCAATACATGTCACCTTCACGTATGGGTCTAAGGAGATTATTCACGTGAATAAAGAAATAATGAATCACCATGTAAAATCCATTGTATAATTTTGAATCCATCAGGAAGTTCAGTAGGTTTCAACATCGTTTCAAGAAACATTCTAGCAACCCCTTGATCGTTCTTATTGATAACTTCATAATGGAACTGAATATATTCCGAAAGTTGACCGATCTAAATTAGAAGATACAACATGTCTCTTCATCTGCCTTAACTGTGCCACCGGTGCCATCGCGAGGGTAGGAAAGGTTGAAGAACTGGGAACATATGCCTCCTGCTTCTCAGGGCAGGTGGTGCCTTAACTATTTTTCTTTTTTATGTCGATTTCTTACCTATCCAAACCTGTTGCTACTCCTCGTCCATTACCCTCTTTCTTTCTTTGACAACGGTAGACTATTTTTCTTTTAGCCTGCGTTGTTTGACCCTAAGCGGTGGTTGACTCCGCAGGACTCTGGTCACTGTGGAATATGATGACCCCGAGCTACCCACAGGGCTTTCGAGGAACAGCTTGCCATATCTAATATGGGAAAATACGTAGTATCTAGGCACAGATTAAATTGTTATAGATTTAATCTAGTCGCAGCACATTGTTATTCTTGGGAAGCATAGGGGTTGTTGAGGGTATGTTTGATTTTTATGAAACTGATTTTTTGTTTTCGCTTGGACTTGGTAGGGCATCGTTTTGTATGTTATGAAGATTTTATGTTCACAATATTGATGTGATATGGTATCCACAGCCTTTATTGGTATTTCAGTTTGAGAATTCTGATTAGTTGATACCGTTTCTGTTTCTTCTGTATATATTATTCATCATTAAATTATCTTATCAGGGCATACGTTTTAAGTATTCTAAACTCGGTTTTCCTCAGAATATTGCGTTATTATATTCACAAAATGGCGAATGCGTCATGACTAGTATCAAGTTCGAAATAATCTTCAAAAAGAAAAATGCCATTCAATTTTTAACGAATATTTGAGAAATGTGAACAATTTTTGGAATTGTTTCCTGAAATATCAAAATATTCATGAATATTCCTAACTTTACAAGGGCCATTCGTTGTTAGGTCTTTTCCAGAGAAAAATGCCTTGGGACATACAACGTCTGGAGTTGCCCCGGTCTTGGGATAAAGAGCTTTAAAGAAGGTTAAAAGAGGTACTTAATAAATGTAAATAATAAGCTCGGACTCGACTTGATTAGAATTTGGTGTTGTTGTTTGAAGTAATAAGGCTCTCAGTTAGCCCTTATTAGATTGATATTATTGGGTTCGGTGCCGCCGCAGTGGATTCCACAGACGACAATATTGAGAAATGATTATGATTTTTCTATATTATTGTTTTTATCAAACATCCAAAAATATAACTCTTTGGTTTCCTATGTTTACTATATATCAAGCATCGTTTTCGAAAGAATGGAGTGGAAGTAATTTTTTTCGAAAATGAAGCTTGATATGAAAAATCACGAGACAATTACGTCGAATTTTAGTTGCCTCATCTGAAAAAAACTAGAGAAAGTCAGTGGCGAACTTTCTTCTCAATATTGTTTTTTGAACCTGAAGATTTCGAATCAATGTAAATATATTTTCCGGGAAAAGCTCGATTAGCTTTTGCGCGCTTGATTGAATTGGTATTCAAAATAGTTTCTTTCGAGATTTGTTAGCGACAAAGACGTTCAACGTACAAAAACAATTTTTCGATATTTCAAAAGTATGATGCACAAGAAATTCCTCATGAACTATTAAGCCGTTATTTTCCACATTTAATAGTACATCGGAATATTTTGGCAAATATCAGTTTGAATGGAACCTTCAGCAGATTTTGTACAACCAAAAATTTTATCTTCGTAATTATGCTCCAAACCTAGTTCACAAATAATCAGTGGATAGTTTCCGTATAAAAAAACTTTAAAAAACCAACGAAATTCTATTTTCACAATATATCCAGGAGCTATATCTATAATTTGGTTGAGAAATGACGTCTTGAGAGTAAATAACGAAATTTGACCGACAGTTTCGTAGATTTTGAAATTTGGACCCGATTTTTAAAACTTCTGAAAAATCTGAATATTCTCTATGGAAGTATGAATTAAGGCTGTTGCTATTCTATTTATCAGTACAATCTTTTCAAACATTGACCATATGTATGATAATACACGATTATATTTAGTTTTAACAGGACCAATGTAGAAATGCTTGAAAAAAAAAGAAAATCGATGACAATTATCCTTTAGGTCCTTTCCGCTTCCTTTTTTCGTTAGCATCCGTCACCCAATAGCAATAATTACGTTCTAGTTACCATCCTTCGGGAAGGACGTTATTTTCTTTTTACGCGTTGTACCGTTCCACCTCGAATAATGACCTGTATCGCATACCTAATTTCACTTAGTCCTAACAGTCTTGCCAACTGTTGTCCCCGTTTTCTTTGAAATCATGCGTACCCTCCTTGAGTGTTTTTTTTTCGGTAAACCGTAAGCCGATCTGGCATCCTAAGGATGTCCAACGGACCATGATAGAAGTCGATGCCCGTTTTGTTCCTGCTGCTTCTTCGGGGCGGCCTTTCGGTGGTGGCGTGTAACTCTACGTCTACGACGCGTGCCTAACAACCCTCAAAAAGTGTCAAGATGTTGATTTCCGTTGTCTAATTTGTATACGAAATTCTGATAAGGTAAAGGGGGCCGCGTGTGCCAACATATGGGCGCAATTCAAGATGCTATCTTGAAGACGACGAATCGCGTATAATTGGTCTCACCTGAAGGGTTGTTTTGTCTTGCGCATCCGGAACTATTGAATTTTATCAACTAAACTTTTTTCACCCTATCTGAAATGTTCGATTCATGTAGATTTTACTTCTTATTGTCTGGAATTTCTTCCCTAGCTACTGATGGGGGAGATTCATTGATTCTACAGGCATTTCATAACTGTTGATTATTTTGAAATAAAAATTCGAAGGTGATTCTAATTCCCATTTTTTTCGTACATATTCGAGGGAACAGCATGCCATCGTTTCGCCAAATGTCTGTAATTTTTCGATTTTTTTTCCGAATAGGGCATTAAGAGACTAGGTTGGACCCCCTAATGACGAATTCAATGTCAGATTCGTTTCTGTCCGCTGATAGACAAGATAACGTGAGAACAGAAAAAGCTATTTTGAAACTTTCAGGATAGTTTGCATTTCAGAATTCGACGTTCGAGTTCGTTGATGGGCCAAATCGCCCAAACGGTTTCGGAGTCGTAGTCATTTGAATTTTTCAGGTTATTCCTCAATATTTCAGGAACTACTAATGCGATTGCATTGAAGCTTGGTAGTTAGTTGTGAAATATCAACGCGCAAAATTTTGTTGAGATCGTATGCTGAGTAAATTCGAAAAAAAAAATGTCGAAAACTTTGTAAATTTTCTCTGAAGAATTTTTTTTGGAAACCATCCATCAGATTTCGATGAAATTTTGCATAGACCTTGAAGCCAATACTCCACGACATTGTACCATATTGCACTCTGATCGGATTCAAATTTTTCGATATATTGGAAAGAAATATGTTAAATTTCTTGGAGTTTTCCTATATATTGTTGTTATTTCCGTAATATCTCAAAAAATACCGATCCGATCAAGATGAAACTTTAGTTGATTTAGTGTTCACGGCATTGAAACAATTCGATAAAAATTTTTTTTCAACTATATTATATTTTGTAGCATCCACCAGTCTCTGTTGTTGACATATTCCACACACTGTTTTCGCTTCATTATGATCGGTATTGTTTCACCCGATTTTTTATTATTAATAAGGACAAGAGAGACCAACTGACAGTAGCCCTGAAGAAGATATTAAATATATCGAAACGTCGGCATTCCGTCAAATTTAGTTTTTCTCTAATTCAGACCAAAAAGTACCCTCTCATTATTCATACAATATTATATTTTGTGATCATCCAATCGGATTATCCTCACGAACTTCTGCATGAACCTTGAAGCTGTAATTTTTCAATAAAATTCAAATTCAATGCGATCCAATTGAAAATTTTGAATGGACGTATCTGCGGAATTACTGCGTGTATCTTACCCATTCACGAATTCGGACTTAGTAATTAAGGTCAAAACTTACTTACACTCATATCGAGTTTCTGAATTATTTCTTTCGGAAGTTACCGTGTTGGCGATTGACCGTTTTAGTTAATTTCATCCCTCCATAGTCCTCAACTTCAATGGATGCTACTGGATGGATGATATTTGTTAAGGCATTCAAATGAGTTAAAATATATTGAAACATTAATCTGTTACAGATAACACTAAACCTTTTGGTCATTGTCCCTAAATCCAATGATAAATGACAGAACTAAAATTTCATCAATAATCAGATAATTGAAATCCAAAATTCGAAAAAAGAATTCGTTACATATAGATCACAGATATGTGATCATAAAGGATCAGAGGAATATTAAAAATATTATTTATATGCAGCTTATAAGGTTTTTATGGTTTTTTTCAGTCCCAATATCTTAAACTGAAATATTGAAAATTAAGTAAAAATTGTTTTTTTCATGAAAATCGCCCTTGCGGATTGCTGCATCAAACTATTTGTCAAGGGCAGTTTCTTGCAAATCAGATTGCCTAATGAACAATGCAGGAACAATACAAACGATAAAGAGAGCGAACTGTGACGTTTCAGAGTACAAATCTAACTCTTCTTTCAGAAAAAGCAGAAAATTTCAGGAATTATTTTCTTTCGGTTTTTCGTTTCGATTTAAAGTGAGGCTGTTATCTGTGTGCGAAAACTTGAAATGAACTTGAAACCTTTCCAATTTTCTGAAACAAACGATCGAAAAAGGCCCAAACCTTTCCTTGAAGTATCGATAAAATCTTATTTTGGGGGGATTTTTCAGGTTTTTATGGGTTTTTCACTCCCAATATCTGGAGCAGAACTATTGAAAATTAAATAAAAATTGTTTCTTTCATAAAAAACGCCCTTGCGGATTACTCTGAAACGTCACGGTTCGTTTCTTTTATCGTTTTTAGGGTTCGTGTATTGTTCATTAGGTAATCTGTTTTGTAAGAAACTGCCCTTGACAAACAGTTTGATACTGCAATCCGCCAGGGCGTTTTTCATGAAAAAAATCATTTTAATTTTAATAGTTCTAATTCAGATATTGGGAGTGAAAACCCATAAAAAACCTAAAAAATATGCGAAATCCTCCCAAAATAAGCTTTAATCGATACTCAAATGATATTCAGTATCAAACATCAGGAAAAAAATATTCGAAACGAAGAACTGAATAACTACCAAGCCATAATGTCAATTTGACGAAGTTACATTTATCAACTATACGTTATTAACGATATTTGCATCCATGCGTTACTAATTCTAACTGGTACAGAACGGGGGAGTAGAATGACCAGGTTGTTAACCGCAAGGAGTCTTTCTTTCTTCGTTTGATCGGAGTTCATGTCAGAGGGTAATCGTGGAAGAATCGACTTTACAATAATTACTATAAAGGCAGGTGGCCGACATAAGGCAGGTAGCCTTCACTCTTTCTTCCGCAACTAGAAACACCTTGCGCTGCTGCGTTTAGCGTCATCAGTGGTGGAGAGGAGGCTTCCATACGCGATCTTGAGCTTCTTCGTCGGTGGACCAGCGGATGTTACGTGAAATCTCGATCTTCAGGATGTGGGTAACATCTGCCGTCTGAAGACGCCAGACTGTACCTTGAGGACCTCGCGTATGTCTGCGGGTTTTTTTGATATCTCAAATTAGTCTTGATGGTACCAACATTTATTTCTTATGGATTTCGAGGAGATACTTTCCTCATGATCATTGATTTCACTCGAAATAGTGGTCGGGAACTCAGAGCCTTCAGAGATACTTTGGCATTTTTGGGTATCTAATTATCTTTAAAAAAAGGAACCAAGTTATTCATCTCAAAGTTTCTTTATAAGGTTGGAATTTCGTCATGTATTAGATGAAGTGCTGTATTTCACGACTGAAGAAGTTGAGTATATAACATATGTTTGAATTTCTTTGATTCCATAGTTTGAGATAATTGGAATTTTCAAACAAGATAACTTCAATCGAACCACATAGTCAAAAACAATACAGCCTGTAGGATACAGCTTTTTCGGCTCAAATAAAAATTATTTATCGGTATTTTCTTCGGTATCATAAAATACTTTTCGGTATATTAGATGCAAGATACAGTTACTCTCGAAAAGTCTCTAACATTCTAGTAACATTTTGCCAAGAAATAAAGAGATATAATAATATAATAAACTAAGATATTGTAAACACAATAACTTCCGAAAGAAACAACTTAGGAACTAGATATTTGTGGAGAAGGTTTGGACCTTAATTACGAAAACCAACTAACTGACAAGGTACAATCCAATCGCTCCAGTAGTTTCTGAAATATGAGGGAAATAACCTCAAAGTTTCAAATTGTTAAAACTCCGAATCTATTTAGCTGATTTGACCCATAAACGAACTTAACCGCGGCATTCGGATGCGCGAACTACTACAAGTTTCAAGTCGCTAGTTGCCTTTGTTCGACAGTTATCGTGTCCACGGTCGGCCGGACAGAATCGATTTTGATACCGGATTCGTCATCAGTTAGTCCAACCTAGTCGTTTGAGACCATTTTCGGTTCAATCATCGAAAATTACAGACATTTGAACAAAACGATAGCACGCATGGTCCCCTAGAACATGCGCACAATAAACGAGAATATAAATCAATCAATAGCATTTTTGTATTGTTTTCAAAATATACTTCGTGAAGATTGATGTTTGTACCTGTTTGAATCACTTTTTTAGAAGTCCTTCAGATTCAGGTTTCTTTCAAACCACTTATTTTAGTGTCGAAAATGGTTGATCATGTAGGTATTACTCATTATATCATTGGTTGAAAGGTCAGTACTTCTCGATAATTTGAAGAGTACCTAGCTTAACTGAATGTTCATTACAAAATTTATTGCTTATGTGCGACATAATCTCTAGCAATACGATATGGTTAGTTTCAGTACTAGGTCCAACATGAATTGAATTAAAAACTCAATCTCATTCAATACAATATGACAATCGAAGTACTCCAAATCTTCAGCTGTAAATCACCGAAGCTTATGTTTCGACAATGTTGAACAAGACTACGAGTAAAATATAGTAATGAGTGAAATATAGTGATGGTGGACGCCAAAAGGTTCAGAGGAACAATGCCAATAAAATGCCTCTTTACTCATGCTTTTTGTTTGGGACTACTGGAAAAACCAATCTCACCAAATTTTCTCTTGTTACAGATACGAAACTTATAAGAACCCCACCTTCAATGATTGCTGCAGCTTGTCTAACATCAGCAGTACGTGGACTGAGAATAAGATCGACAAATCAAGCAGTAAACGACATTTGCAAAATTGCCGCAATTGATCGCACCAGCTTGGAAATGCTGGTTCGAATTGTAGATGAAGCAGTAGAAAGGAGTGTACCAAGATCGCCACCATCGACGCCTGAACCTAAAATCCAAGGTTATGAGAGTCCGCAGCATGGACCAAATACACCGACAGAAGTTGAGAATATATATTTTTAACAAAACTCCGTGTTGCCTTTGTATGTTGAATATTCAAAAGTTGTTTGTGTTATTTTGTTAATGATATGTTTATAATCACGGATTTTATTCGCGTTTTTCTGTTATTGGTATTGAATACTGCCTAATTTTATCGCTTTCGTCGAAAATTTGGATTGTTTTAACTTTATTGCTTCGTTAGCAATGTATTCCCCTGAGTGTCCAAAGAAATAATTGTACTTAAGACTGGGAAATTCAATGATCTCTTTTATGCCAGAAAAAACTTCATACTTTTATACAATAATTTTAATTAGTGTATTTCATGAAAATTTGATCTCATTCTCTAGAATAATGAAAATCGGAATTGATGGAAGCAGGTCTTGTCCGTTTCAGGTTTCATTTTAGATCTAAGGAACGACTGTTGTCAATTCGATTAGCTACATGTAATAGTTATTAATTCAATACAACTGACTAGATTCTACCAATTCAGTTTATATTATTTGTGCCAGTATTTTACCATTACTACCAAAAACTTATTGACATTTATGGATCTCAGCAAAAGATACACATTTAGGAAACCAGTGTTAATGGTTGGTTGAATATCTTTTTGCTACTATGTAACCTTCTGTGATGTAATAGAATTAAACCACAAAAATTCCAAATTTTCAAAAAAAAAAAGTTTTGCGAATATAGGATTGTTTCAGAATTGATTTTTGGTGTGAATGTGTTTTGGTTAATGGTTTGTTATCTAGTCTTTAGATAAATTTTAAGTTTTAAAATAAGAAATTCTTGTACATACGGATAGAAGAAGTGAAACCCATAGGTGGCATAAACTTTTTCTTCAATTTTAAGTATTTATTACCACTTAATATTTATTTTGTAAAACCAAAGTTGTTCAAAGATGTTCATTTTTAGTACTTTTGAGGATATTTATTTTGTTTTAGACTAAGTCTATGTTTGGACTGTATATATTATTTTTAGTAAAGATTTTGATAAAATATTTGTTTTTTTTTTCAACGCGCTTGTTCTGAACAATGCGTTATCATTTTACCCAATTGATTGATATTTTGGCCGCAAATTCGTTCAAATTGAATGGTTGGACTCACTAATGAAAGATCTGAGCTCAAATTCAATTATGTGCGGCCGACTGGCTTTTGTCACGATAATTTACTAACGAAAAGAGACAATTTCAAATCTTGAGGTTATTTACTTGCGACTAAATTTATTCCAAGAAGTAGTCTCCAGATTTCGACGCAATTAGGCAACTTAGCTCGATATTCGTAAAGTAATATGGGGTTTGATTATGAAAGTGGAATTCATATATGAGTAAAATCCGTCCGATGATTTGGTGGATATGATGCTCACGAATTTTGCATGAACCTTCATGCCGTCATTGTTCAACCCAATTCTAGATTTCCAACTCGATTGGATCCGCATTCTTGGAAATTTTAGGCAAATAAAATAACGAATAGCTATATCTGTGGGATCATTGGGTGGATACTGGTAATTTTCGAATTCGGCCTTTTTTAATTAAGCTCCAAATCTGCTCTTCATTTATGGAGTGAAATTAGTTTGAGACTTATATTTGTAGAAATTTGCCAGTGAGTGGATTTGCTAAGTTATAGCATTGTATAAAAATATTACAATGGTTATAGATTCTACAAAATATTAAGATGAAGGTATTTCATCGAAGTATTAGGATAACTGTATTATGATATTAAAAGTACAATGAGATGACATAAAAAATCCCAAGGCTAGAAATTATAAATAGTGTAATCCAATTTATAGAATCAGATCTGATCAAAAAAAAAAAAACTAGCATTTAATTTTCAACTATTTTCATTCTATTCTTATGGTCAACATGTTTAGTGTTTTACCAGTATCACTGTATAATACAATGCTAGTATTTACGTCTATCGAGTGTGCCTTTCCGTTGCAACCCACAATACACTTTTGTGTATGTATATGTGTAGGCAAAATTGGTGATATCTGAAATATAACTTTTGAACCCTAAGAAAAAAAAAGGAAATAAATGGCCTAGTGCGGTTATCTTATTTCGAGAATCTCAACTGCATTCTTCTTTTGTTTTAAATTTGCCGCCTAAATTGACTTTTGGACAATTTCAATTTTGGTAATTAATTCCGCTCCTGTTTGTGCTATGAACTTGAAATACAAACATTATAGAGAAACTTGATAATACTGTTATGACACAAATTGTTTGATATAAAAAAAAATGTAATGCTCATCTCAAAAGAATATATATAATAGTAAGGCGGTGGCTAAATATCGAACAAGCTTTCCCCAAGGAGTTTTTTCGATGATCTATAACGTGAAGTTAGGAATTCAGGAATCGGCAATTTTGCCCACCTGTACCATTATTCAAACCACGCGTGTACATACATACTCCAAAATGTATTATGTGTTTGCAAGAGAAATTTTAAATTATACAAATATTACAGTTTCCTTATTTGTTCTGGGTTTGCGGATTCTGTATCATTATTGTTTCAAAACACTTTTTATGAAGTCCAGGGCTTTATACAATGATATCAGTGTCACTATTTATAAACAATTTTGAATAAACCTTTAAGTGTAGTAGAAAACTATTCAGAAATCAATGATCCTATGATGGCACGTTGTAATATACCGATAGAGGGCGCTATCTATTCAATGTTCAATGCAGTTCACTTCTTTCACATCTCTGAGTACATTGGCGCAGTATGATGAACTGATTATTTTTCGAATATTCCTACATTGCCAGCAATATTGTAACAAAGCAAGTCCAACGAATTGTAGCCGATAATCTCAACGAATGATTTCTGTATATCCTTTGCAGTTTTCTTTTGTCGAGCTCATAGTTCAAATAATTGACACTGCATATTTGAGCACTTATCCGTTAGATGACGCAGCATACCCGAATATTTGGTTAGCTGGCAAGATAAGAATAAGATTTCAAAGAAGACTGTCGACTGTCCAGAAGACAGGTATTGGCTAATGAAGAAAGAATTAACTAACATAGTCACTGTTCTCCTTAGGTCCGCTTCTTCGATGTAGATGTTTTGGATGTTTGGATGAAGGTTGGAATAGTTGTTGAATTATCGACAGATATTCGCCCCTGTGATTATGTTAGTTTACTGTCAATAAGTATTTATCAGACAATGCCAAAAAATATTCGCAATCATAAAATACTAATGAAACGAATTAAAAAATCCGACTGTAGAAATTATTTGAAGCTGAATTACCAATTCCGAATTCTACAATGGGTGAAATTGGTCCAATGATTTCAAAATGTGCCATCCGAATGTTATTTTTCCTGTATTTCCAAAAATACAGATCTGATGGTTGAAAAATTTCATGAGGATCAATCAAATCTACGAAATCATCATCGGGCACATTTGAGACATTAAATGAATTCTTCCTTCGGATGTAATTCCTTCCAAAAGTTTTTCTGTTCATAGTTATCGCATCACACAATGGACTAGAATTGGGCCTCAAGTTCGAAGTACCAATTCCGGAATGGTATAATCTATCAAAAATTTTGTCATTTCGAATATCACTTTTGAATATTAACGGAAAACCATGTCAAACTGAGCTGGAACTCCTTATTGAATACTTATTTATTTCTAACGAAAATCTTGAAAATTTTTGGAAAAAAAATGTTTCGGACATTTTTCTAATGTTACAATCCACATGAAATTTTGAAATATTTGTCACGTCAGCAGTATTTCTCGAGATGTTGAGGTTATAACCATTTTTGGCGAAAAATTCGAAAATTCTCTGGGCAATACCTGCCCCGATTTTACTTTCGTTAATGTTTGGCTGAGTTAGTATTATTCAATATGTATTAATCTTTGAAACCTAATGTTTCAAAAATTTCGGGAAGATGCCATAAGGAATCAATAAATTGAATAAAATATGGGTCCATATTCGCGAGATTATAGAAAAACGCTTATATGACATGAGGTCCGGAGCTTTTAAGAGTTTGTTCGAACTCGTTGCCACATCGGTATTTCGTGAGTAAATGAGGACATAAATATTATCTGTACTGAGGAATGAACAACGAAATTCGATTTGTTCACTTCCAATATTTCGCAATATAAAATTGGATCGAGCTGAATTTGGTAACCTAATATACAGGGTCTTTCACGAGGAACCTCACCCATATTTATACGGGAAACTACTGAACGTATTTTCATGAAGTTCAGCACTTATAAGTATTTCACGATGCTGATGAAATCTAAAATATTTTCAAGGCATGAGCACCTCCGGTTTTTCCGGAAATGACGTCAACTTCCGTTTTTCAGATTAGAATACCATTTTTTATTGCAGAAATAGATTCCTTAGAAAATTTCAATTTATTTTGATGTAACATTTTTCAGTTTTGGTTGGAAAATTCTCTCTGAGCGGGAAAATTCGAAAAAAAAATCGAAAATAGAGCTCCGCTGAAACAAGAATAACTTCGAGGTTTTTGGATGGAAAATTTTCATTTTTGGGATTTTTCAAGATGTAAGATTGATGTATCCACTTCAAAAATCGAAATCGCGATTCATGATACAGGGGGTGAAAAACTCGCTTTCAAAGTTAGGGATGACAAAATCGTGAAAAATCAATTTTTTCAAATTAGAACCCCATTTTTTTATAGCAGATATTGAATCTACGTTAAAAAATAATGTGAGTGTATGCATCTCACCCTCGCCCTGAAGTGGATATTTTCGGAGTTATTCACAAAAAACTGTTTTTCGTCTTGAATTTTCAGCTATTTCTTTTCCCTTCACGCCAAAAAGATGAAATTTTCAGGAACTGTTATTTGAACCATGCTGTAGATTTTTCACCCCTTCTTGAAACCGACTTCAAGTTACTATTAGGAGAACCATGGCAAACTCTCGCAGTTATAACTAGAGAAGATGCTCAAAGTTTTGACCGTTAATTTCTAGAAATTTATTTATACGTCTCAGGAATGCTTCGTGCGTTGCTCTTCTTATTTCATCGGGAGGAAGAGATCTGCAAAAGTGTTTAAAAACCAAATTGAGTTCAAAACTATGAATCTAAAAATCTAAACAAACCTGAACGCATTTCTGACTCGTTCTATGCAGTCCTCTTTATCAGTCAGGGGAGTTGAGTAGACAATATTTTTTATCCTACCCCAAACATAATAGTCTAAAGGAGTTAAATCGGGAGAACGTGGTGGCCAAAGATGTGGACCATTGTTCGCCAACCATCGATCTTCAAATAGCCTGTAGAGGATATTTGACACATTGAGTGAATTGTGTGGAGGCGCGCCATCTTGTTGATACCATAAGTCATTATGGTTCTGTACTAGCGGCTCAATTATTTGAGTCAATATGTCAGAATATCTATCTCCTAAGGGAGAACATTCTTTAAATAATGCAAACATGTGTAGTGTTCTATCTTACCAGTGAAAGTCCCATCATAAATGTGAACATCGAGAATTGCATTATTTTTGATGGCGCAAAAAACATTGAAACTCCAGGTCTCTTGAAAGTTCCATTGTCTGAAGTGGTGGTTGTTCTCTTCATCCCAATAATGACTGTTATGCCTATTGAAAGAACCATTCTTTGTGAATTTAGATTCATCTGTCCAAATTATACAGTCCAAAAAGTTTTCATTCTCTTGAAATCGAATCATCATAGCTTCGCAAAACTCTGTTCTCCTGACGAAATCAGTTTCCTTCAAATGCTGTACCCTATTGAATTTATATGGGTGCATTTTATGTTTTTTTAATATTCTCCAAACACTCGATTGAGATAATCCCAGATCAATCTCGGCATCTTTGAGAGAATTTTGAGGATTCACACGAAAATATGCAAGAACTGTAATTTCGTTGTTCTCATCTTCTACTACACTTTTTTCTCTGTGTGTAGTTTTCTTAACGAAAGATCCGACATTTCTCAAGTTTGTCATGGTTCTGTTAATGGTATCTCTCGTTGGTCTGGGTCGGTCAGGAAACCTCTCAATGAACAGTCGAATCGTTCTATCTACAACTTTATTACATTCACCATGAAGTAGAATGAGATTTAAATAATCTTCATTGGTAAAATTAGGCATAGTGATCGATTTTATAACTTAATACGAATTATCACCAAATTAATAGTAAACACAAAATGCTACTGAATAAAGAGGAATTTGGCAGATGTAATTAATGATATCTATCATTGAAAAAAAATAATGTAAAACATGGTAAGTTTTCGCATATGGTTCATAAGGAATTATTTATTTATCACTGGAGAGAAAACCGATGGCCGATTAGTTGAAATAAAGAGGTTTCCGATACAAATTCGAATCCAAATTCGCCATCTACTTAGGAACAACCTGTAACTTTTTTCTCTTGCATATTAGGGTAGTAAAATCTAAAACATGGTTTAAGTAACAGTTCCTGAAAATGTCATCTTTTTGGCGTGAAGGGAAAAGAAATGAAAATTCAAGACGAAAAACAGTTTTTTGTGAATAACTCAGAAAATATCCACTTTAGGGCAAGGATGTGATGCATACACTCACATTATTTTTTAACGAAGATTCAATATCTGCCATAAAAAAATGGGGTTCTAATTTGAAAAAATTGATTTTTCACGATTTTGTCATCCCTAACTTTGAAAGCGATTTTTTCACCCCCTGTATCATGAATCGCGATTTCGATTTTTAAAGTGGATACATCAATCTTACATCTTGAAAAATCCCAAAAATGAAAATTTTCCATCCAAAAACCTCGAAGTTATTCTTGTTTCAGCGGAGCTCTATTTTCGATTTTTTTTTCGAATTTTCCCGCTCAGAGAGAATTTTCCAATCAAAACTGAAAAATGTTACATCAAAATAAATTGAAATTTTCTAAGGAATCTATTTCTGCAATAAAAAAATGGTATTCTAATTTGAAAAACGGAAGTTGACGTCATTTCCGGAAAAACCGGAGGTGCTCATGCCTTGAAAATATTTTAGATTTCATCAGCATCGTGAAATACTTATAAGTGCTGAATTTCATGAAAATACGTTCAGTTGTTTCCTGTATAAATATGGGTGAGGTTCCTCGTGAAAGACCCTGTATAATTGAGTTCCATAAAAATCCGAAGTTTCACAGATTTATTTGCTTTGAAAGTTTTTTAATTCTACCTTTTTAAGTAAATTCAGCCAAATATGGTCAATTTCTACCGAATAATGAGCAAAATTACTCTCTCCATTCAACAAAATACAAGAGGACTTTTTGATTTTTCATTTCAAATTATCTGATTCCAACATCAGTATTTTTGTACTGCCCCAATCTATCATGTAATTACTAGTGGCCGAACAAACATGGTTCGCTATTTGGGATTTTTTATCTAACGGTCTTGACATTTCTCTTGTATATGTCTTTCCACAAATACAGGGAATACTATAAACACAATTTTTTATTTTTGCTTCTCGTTAATTGGTTTGGTTTTAGTAAGAATGGATCTTAAATCATTTTTCGATTTGAAAACCGTTTTTTTATTGAATTAAGCACCAATTCTTCCGATCTTTTCTGAAAGTCCATGTACATAAGGAATTACATTCAATATAAGAACGGTTTTCAAATCAAAAAATGATTTTAGATCATTTCTAACTAAAACCAAACCAATTAACGAGAAACAAAAATCAAAAAATTGTGTTTATGGTATTCCCTGTATTCGTGGGAAGACATATAAAGGAGAAACGTCAAGACCGCTAAATATCAGAAAACGAGAGCACAAAAACAACAAATGGAATAAAGACATACAAAAATCCCAAATAGCGAACCATGTGTGTTCGACCATTGGAAATCACATGATAGATTGGGACAATACAAAAATACTGATGTTGGAATCAGATCATTTGAAATGAAAATCAAAGAGTCCTCTTGTATTTTGTTGAATGGAGAGAGTAATTTTGCTCATTATTCGGTAGAAATTGACCCTATTTGGCTGAATTTACTTAAAAAGGAGGTAGAATTAAAAAACTTTCAAACCAAAGGAAACTGTGTTGCTATGTTTTCTCAAAACTGTCAATGTGACAAGAGTCTCAAATCGAAAGAAAATAATTCTTAAAATATTCTATTTTGTCTGATGAAAGAGTTTGATTTGTACTCTGAAACGTCACAGTTCGTTTTCTTTATCGTTTGTATTGTTCCTGTGTTGTTCATCAGGCAATCTTTTCTGCAAGAAACTACCCGTGACAAGTAGCTGATACTGCAATCCGCAAGGGCGTTTTTCATGAAAAAAACAATTTTTATTTATTTTTCAATGGTTCTGTTTCAGATATTAGGAGTGAAAACCCATGAAAACCTAAAAAATAATATGATATTGGGTATTATTCGAAATTTCACGAATTTGAAAAAGCATTTTTTTTACATGAATTTGACGAAATTAACCATAATAAGAATCGGTTCATAGAGAAAAAAACAGCTTCAGTAGTAATAAACTAACGTAACCCCAAAGGACGAATATCTGTCGATAAATGTACAAATATTCCACTTTGATCAGAGCTAATCATCCAATGAACTAAATCAACACCGAAGAAGCAGTGTCCATGGTGAATGGTTTTTGCAATTTAACGGTTGTTACCGATCTTTAGACCACCTTACCTTGTTAACTGCAGTATAAGCCCTAAATACTTATGACCTGTTAGATGGAACACTGCAGTATAACAACATACAGCGAGCCATCTTTCAGGAGAATTTTGCGAACCCAAACCTTCGATTGCAGAATACTCTGTTCGATGTGCATGACGTTCATCCTATTGTCGTTTCAGGCTACTGCATCTGGCTGATTAGTTCTGATCAAGGTAGAATATTTGTTAATTTATCGAGGGATATTCGTCCTTGTGGTTATGTTAGTTTATTATCCATAATTCAAGCTATAAGTACTGTATGTAGGTTTCTCGCTTTCAATTTCTAAATACCACTCAGTAAGAATGGAATATTTGTTGATTTGGGATATTTTGAAAGTGAAGTATGCTTGCATATAACTACGAGAAAAAATTACTTATATTGAAAAATAAAGTTTTTTGATCCAGGTGATCGAATTATAGCAATATTTCCTTCCATACAGTAATGAACTCTTTTCATTTTCAAAACTGTGTACCTTCTCTTTTAGATATTCGATATGAATGTTAACACAAATTGGAAGCAAAATAAGTCGGAGATACTAAATTCACATGCATCTACTCAACTTTCAAAGTCAGTTTTTATATCAAGAGACGGGCTTCATGCTTGTGCGAGTGAAAAATTTCGAATTATCTGGTGAAAAACTCTACTCCTAGATAAGGGCACAGTGACAGAGTGATTAATGATACTCATTTGGAACCCCCATCACTATTTCACAGAAATGAACAAAATCTAGTTTCCTGGTTCAGATTTATTTCCGTTTCATAGCCGATCTGCATTGAGAACGACGCCACAAGATAAAATACATCATATATCAACTTTTCTAGAGGCGTACTTAAAATACTGAAGGCTCCAGAACTCTTATTTATACTGAAATGAGTGATCAGTCTTCACCTCACATGTATGCTTAGTCACGGATGGATGTTTTCCTTTCAGTTTTTTAAGAATCCCTTTTGACATCTTTGGAACGCTCTGAAAAGGCTTCTTCCAATATTGAATTGATATCTTTGGAGTAGTGTTCGTGCAGCAGAATTTTATTGAATCCTTTTCTGCTTGTTTGACTATTTTTTTGGTAGGATAATTTCAAGATGATGTAACAGCGGTTGAAAATTGAGGTGAGTGAGGTTCAAATATATTTTCACATGTGTATACAGACTGTCCCGCTACTAGTCAGCCATAGTTCACGAATGTGAAGGACCTATATCGTCGACTTGAAATCCTGAAATATTTCTACTCTGATAGTCAGGAGATGCTTAGGAGATAACAAGTAATTAAATTGTTTGGGCTGAGAATAGCCTTGTACATCGAATCTGATTGGATTATTATTTTTTCAACAAAACTTGAACAGCTGGTCAATATCATGAACTCAAACAATTGTGAATAGATGGGAAAAGATTGCAGTCACGTATTGGGAAAAATTTGTGATTCTTGTATTTCAGAAAATCAATTGGATTGAAGCCTGTATATGGCTCTTATCATAAAATACTTTTTTCCAAAGCCATTGAATGGCTCTTGTTGGAGGAAAATAACAGTCATTAATGAAGTCGTGGATAGTACGTGTGCATAAAGAATATTATACACTCCTAGCACAGATCGAGTGAAAGTTTTGACGTTTCTAGTGAGCTTGACAGTTTCCAGCAATCTAAGAATTGTAGGTTCTACAAAATGCAGAATTATTCCAATTTTACCAATGAAGCCGGGGAAAAAGTATGGTATTAAACTTGCATTTAATTGCTATTATTCACTTCGGTGACTTCACCCTCGTGAATAATAGCAGTCATTATATGCTCGTTGAAGAATATACTATTAAAATTCGAAAAACCAGAGTTAATGATGAGATATGTTTAGGTGAATTGAGTCGAACTAAGACGACTATGTTGATACTGAGTGAAGTTTTTCTCGAAGAATTTGCGTATTTTATAGTGCAGGACATAATATCGTTCAAGAGAGGTCATCAACGATGAAGATAATTGAAGATAAATAAGAATCGAATGCACGATTGCATGGCCAACGAGATAATCAAATTTAACTCCTATGGACTATTACCTCTGAAGAAATCTGAAACGAGAAGTTCATGGCCGGACCAACCGTTGATTGTGAAAAAATATTCTTAGACACTCATTTTTTTTTAGAGAGCTAGTTTGGAGTATTATCACGAATGCAGAATTAGCGAATTGGTAACATTATTATCTTTAATCGTTATTATTGCTGATTCTTGTAGGTTCCGCTGCGGAACCCCTCAGAAGCTTAAAGCTTGTGCGAGTTAGGATACCGGTGTGTTCTGTGTAGGCTTTGTTATTAATTCTTTGCGCCACGTTAGGAACAGCACTGTTAATTGTTTACCCAACAGCGAATGGTTGGACGGTCCCCTGAAAACCGAAAAAATTCTTTCCAGCCCTTGAACCCCAGACTTTACAATCATGAGGCATCCATCTAATTATTCCGCAGGTATTCATAAACACATTCAAAATTTCATTTTCATAATCTTTATAAAAACAGATTGGATGTAATTGAAATCCCAGAGTTGTTTAGAAAATAACAGCTTGAATGCTCATGCAGAATTTCGTGAGGACCATATGATCAGAAATTCACAAAATGCAAAATATAAATAGTTTTTGACAGCTTAACAAGTTCATGATGATCAGATCAGTATTCCTTGAATTCTTGGGAAATAGCAATAATGCGGGTAAAATAAGTACGAAATTTACCTTGTATTATTCAATAAACGGATCGAATTGTAATTTGAAACACTATTGTTGAATATTAACCCCAAGGTCTTCGCCTAATTTCCAACACAATCTGATTAATAGTCTCCGAATAAACAATATTTTTCAACAAAAATCTGGAAAATTCCCGAAATTATTTATTTATTCAACTTCCTAGCAAGAAGGTCCTCACAAAATTCTGCATCGAGTTGCGCGTTAGTTTTCTTCAATAAATTTTGAAGTCTTAAAAGCAAACAATACCTCGAATAAAATGGGGTGACTTTTGGAGGCCAGAATTCGTTTTTGTAAAAAAATTTTTTGGGTGCAAATAGTTGAAAAAAATTGTGAGAAAGCGCAAGGTTGCCGCTTTTTTATATTGAAGAATTTTCGGGAAAATTAAACTGAAATGCAGGGGAAAATGGAAAAATAACTAACATTGCGCATTTTCATTGATGAATTAAGTACATCCCAAAAAAATTTTCAAAAAATAATCACTGATGCCTAAATGAATCTCCTAAATTTCACGCATTTCCAATATTTCTCGCGGTTATTGGCAACGCAGACAGCGAGAAGGTATATTGACCTTGAGATATTAACGAGGTTTGATGAAACTTGTCTATTGCTGTGTTTCCGAGCCGTAATTTACACGTGGTAATGTTTGCTCTTAAGCTGAATGCATCTGTACTTCTTGGGATATATTGACGAACTAATTGCATAACAGTTTTTGCTTATTCAGAACTCAACTGAGATAATCAAGGCGCTAGGGCCCTCCCGTTAAAATTCATAACATATACGGACGGACGGCCGGACAGAATTGAACGTGACCACGGGATTCTTCCTCAGTAAATTTCGACCTTTGTTACTTTACTACTTTTGTTCCGTCGCTCCTCAACTATAGTGCGTCTAAGCAGATTATTTCGGTATGTATTGTTTTAACGATATGTGGTTGGGTCGAATTCGTGAATGGGCAATATGAGAAGAAGATAACCAAATCTTTCCATCAGGAAGAAAAGCTGCGTTTGGCTTTGTGAATAAGTGAGTATATGTGAACGCTTTCGCACCGATTGTGAACAAGCGCGTGAAAGCTTCGGACGTCCCGTTAGTGCTTTTCTAGAATTTTTTTTTATATTACAGTCTCCTTCGAAATAATTTTGTGATATTATTTTGTGGTTATGAGAACTGTAATTCATTTAGGACAAGTAATCTGCTTAATTTTATGCTTTCGACTTTTTACGCGATTGTTCTGGGGAACATCATGTTATCATTTCGTCACAATATCTGTAATTTTCTGATTTTATTGGGTTGAACACCCTGAAGAAGAATCTGTGGTCAAATTCAATTTTGCCCGTCCGTCCGTATGTGCTCTAACTTTCGAAGGAAAGGACCTAGCAACTTGAAATTCAAAAATTAGGTTTGGAGTCTGAATATCTCGGTTAAGTTCGTTAATGGGTGGAATCGGTCGAATAGTTTCGAAGTTAGTCCGATTTGAAATTTTGAGGTTATTCCTCGATATCTCATGAGATACTGAAAATTTAAAAAAATGCGTATTCGAAAACTTTTCGAATTTTTGTTAAAACATCTTTTTTTTCGGAAACTGTTGATCAGATTTCAAAGAATATAGCAGATAACTTAGAGTCAGTATCCAACAACTATGTTGAAGATTTCAATTCGATCCGATATTTACTTTCGGAGATATAAGGAAAAAAATATGCCAAATTTCGATGTACTTTCTATTTTTTCCGTAAGAACTCAAGAAGAACAAGTGCAAACAAATGGAACTTTGTAATCATTTGAAGAATACCAACGAACAACTAAGTGCTTCGATTAAGTTAGAATTTAAAAAAAAATATTCTAAAATTTTTCACATTCTGTTGAAACACTTTTTAATTTTTTTATCGGGGACTATCGAACATATTTCCATGAAATTTGACACATACTTTTAGATCAATATTGAACAACCATATTTCAAATTTCAATGTCTTAAGAAGAACTGACGCAATCAGATTGACAATTCGTATCTAGTTGTAAAATACTGCCGCTCAACATTACAAAAAATGACCATTAATCAGACTGCAATAAAATTTGGCACAAACTTTCAAGTCATTATTCAGCAAGAGTACTTCAAATTTCAGTTGGATAAGATATTTATTGTTGGAGATATTGAAAAAGAAATATGTAAAATTTTGTGGTTGTTTGGAACTTTGGGGTAATTTCGTCAATAACTCAAGAACAACTAACGCAATTAGATCTGAACTCCGTAGATAGTTGTAGAATACCAATGTACAATTTTAGCGAAATTTTCCAAGAATAGTACAGGCAGAAAATTATTCACGCACTATTCATCACATTTCTGAGTAATTTTGCGCAGACCTTGAAGTCACTATTCAACAATAGTCTTTTAAATGTCAGATTAATCGTGAATTCATCTTCGGAAAGATTTGAAAGAGGTTGTTAAATTTCTGGGTTATATCCTAAATATCGTTGTTATTTCCAAAATACTTTTGATGAATCTGATGAAAATGAAACTTGGTTACTAATTGTCAATTGCTGATAAGTAAATTTCTGCAACATTTCGTGATGATCGTTCAATTAGATCAATAAAAAAAACATTTTAACATTTTTTTTCAAATATTTTGTAGATGGCGGTCTAATAAGCATATGCTCCTCACAAATTTCCGCATGAATTTTCAAGCTGCCATTCTAATTGAAGTACTGGATACTAAAGGGGCCTTTTCAGCGTGGACATTTATTTTTTTCAGAATCTACCAATACTTCTGTAGAAATCTACTATTTTCTACCAAAGTCAATTACAGAAATCTACAAAAAATCTACTGCTACCTAAGAGCAGTCTTTAGCACTTTATCTTGGAAGGAAAGTGGAAAACTTTAATGTTTCGTGTAATTTAAAAAAATATCTCGGTAATTAACATTCGCTAAGCAAAAATAGCTAGAGAAGCACTGTCGTGAAAGCGGCAGCTTTTGCGCATGTTCAATAGAGATGACCGTTTTGGCAACAAATTTTAACATGCGCGCAAAAACTGCTGCCTTAATTCACGGCAGCGCTTTTCTAGGTTTTTTTCGATAAAGTACTGGATTTCAATTCGATCTCATCTCTATACATATTTGAAAATATTGAGAAAATTTAATTTTGAACGGGTATATCTACGGAATCATTGGGCGGATTTCTCCCATTCACGAACTCGACCTTCGTAATTAAGCCCTAAATCTTCTTTACAAATATCGAGTTTTTAAGTAGTTTCTTCCAGAAGTTAACGGCCGATCTTAAACACAATAACTTACGAAAGAAACAACTTGGAAATTCGATATTTGTAGAGAAGATTTGGACCTAAATTACGAAGGCCGAATTCATGAATGGGTAAAATCCACCCAATGATTCCGCAGATATTCTTATATATTCACCTAAATGAAAGGCTCTTCCTTTCTGGATGGAAACGATGGAAATGCGGGAAAATGTAGAGCACGCACGCACTCATGATGGGAAATACGATATACTTATTGAGTGTGACGGATATAAGGAAATACCCCAATGTCAGTCAGAGCCATCTATACGAGTTGTGCTATTTTTTCACATAATTCATGCGATTATAGTTAGGTTAGGTTGTGCCACTTCTCAACTCGGTCAGAAGCGTTCTACTGCTTCAACAATTAAAAGTAGAATTCTACTAAGATAGTTCGAAATACTACCAAAATCTACTGCTCAATTTCTGTCTACTAACAATGATGAAATTATGAAGAAAATCTACCAAAAAAGTAGATTTCTACCAAAATTGGTCACGCTGGGCCTTTTGTGCTAGGGAGATTCGGGTGTTTGGGTAATCGGGGATTCATCCTATTGGTCGAGAGATTCACCCTATTGGCTGACGACGATTACGTGATCGTCGTCGGCCAATAGGAAAGAATCTCCGATTACCCAAATACCCGAATCCCCCTAGCACAAAAGGTAGCTTAATGCGATACGATTTGTTGTTTTGAAAATATTGAAATAAATAAAGTTCGAATGCGCAATCATCGTGTGGAATTTCGGCCTCTAAACCTACAATGCAAGTATCAAGTCCCCAAGTAGGTTCTTCTGAAAGATTTATTTATTATCTGCGGTTAGGGCGGTCGTAAACACAATAACTTCTTAAAGAAATGAATTAGAGACTCGGTATTTGTAGAGTAGGTTTTCTATTCAGTTACGAAGGTCGAATTCGTGGATTGTAAAATTCGCCTAATGATTCCGTAGATTTATCGATATTTTCAGGAAACGTGCGCTTGGCTGGGTCAATACATCAACAGGCTACAGGTGCTTTGGCAACGAATTTGAACGAGCCCGTAAAAGCTCCTGACCTCGCGTCTGTGCTTTTCTAGATTTTTTTAGAAATATTTGATATTTAAACTGCAACTCAGTCTAATATTTCAGGAGAAAAACAGATAAATAATACTTCATACTGAAAAAAATATAATTTATTCAAACAAGGATAGTATTCGAAAGAATTGAATATTAGTTATGTAACAGGCGGAACTAATGTTCGGATTCAGAATTCAATTTTTTTTCTCAGTTTCGTGGTGTCCAGTTGATTAATGTCCATCTCATAATTTCTTCCAAATATTGCGAACGTGAGTAGCTTCGTTATTGAAGTTTTCGTAGAGAAGGTTCTTTCAACAGTTGATGTTTGTTCATCTAATTTGCTGCGCCAAGACGTACAGGCAGGAGAAATCGGAGAAAAATCAGCTAGTAAAGAATTAGGAAATTGCATATTCTTCTCGGGACTCTCAAAGACGGCAGAAATACTAAGCTTTGTGAAAGTTACTGGCCATGAAATCTGTTCATACTTGGGTAATCTGCAAAAAATACGATTATAGACAAATGAGGCAGATGTAAGAAGAAAATATAGAAAGAGACTTCTAATGAAAATAGTTGCTATCATTAGATATATTGTAGTGAGCGCCCTCTCTCAGCTCTTACTTAAGTCGCGCGCGCAGAACCATCCCTTGCGTCTTAAGTACCCTACGTTACTTGGCTGTAACGCCAACATCATCGGTCAACGTACAGGGGGCGCTAGCGCGCACGCTGTCCCTGGTAGATCCTCTCAAGATCTCGGAAGTACACTCGTCCCCAACGGTCTGGTACACTCCCTTGTGATCCGCACAAGGGGTGTCTGCTCACGTAGGCATGTAAACGGCTTAGTTTGGTGCATGCCCAGACGAGTTCCTCCAAACTAAGCCGGGACGAAACGTGACAATCTCCCAAAGAGGTTGAAGCTACCTCGCAAACCTTCAAAAGCTCCAATATTTTGTTATGAAATAAACTTGAGGAATATATTGAAGTATTGAATACTTCAGAACCTCGAATTTCCGAACTCTATTGAGATGGTCTAGAAGTTCAAATCGACAATTCATAAATTATTGTAATGTAAATTCTAGTCGATTTGTCATGAGACAGTCTTTCTCCACACTGTTACACGCAAGAATAATCTACTCCGCGAGTTGAATATACCTGGAAGACTTGGCTTTCATGTCTGTGGATGAGAGGATCACATTACAGCAACCAATGCTTCACATCGAAAAACTATACACAAGGTGTTTCACTATAAATTAAACACACATAATTTTATAACCGTGTAGATGACATTGGGCGGAATGAAGATTGGTTCAACTTCAAAAGATTCCAACAATTTTGGCTGAATTTTTTTTTCACATGACATGTAAAAAATAGTTGAGTCTGAATTTTGGAGGAATTTTTCACGGAAAATCGTAAAATGTATAGTACATTGAAATAATGCTATCCAGTTTGGCAATGAAATATAAAAAATTCCAACCTTGCATTTTTTCCGCCATTTTGAAATATTCTTTCCAGAATCCTACATCACAACTGAATTAACCAACAAAAAAACTAAGGTGTGGCCAAAAACCATTGTATCAAAGGTCACGCATAACTCACCACAGTTATCAGAATGTTACCCAAAGTTGACATTGAAGACCCTGTATCTCGCTTATGCCTCGAAAACGGGGTATATGCCATAAGGCAAAAATGAAACATGTATATTCGTTGGTTTCTGCAGTCGATTCACCTATAGCCCACAAATACTTACATGTCTAAAAAACATATATGCAGAAAAATGCGATACTCCACGATAATCTAGACGAGAGTCAGAATCCGATGGAGCAGTGAAAGAATCAGAACCTCAGCGAGTGGCTATATCGAATAAACGACTGTTCTCTTGCCATAGCAAAGTGTTGAGCTCTGGGCTTTGCGATGCCATATCGTTCAAAATAAATACAATTTGATTCCATTGTATGTCATACATTAATTTGCCGCAATGAATGGCACAAGTGATTTTTTCTGTGAATAAGATTACTTAGGTTTTTTGCGTCATAAGTGGTTTGAAATTAAAATGAGTTCTACAAAACTGAGAAATTGGAAAACAAAGACAAATTCAAGAAATGAATGTTCGACAAATTTGAATGAAATATTCCAATAATGCAGATTAATTTGTGTTTCCGAAAATTTCAAACTTTTTCAAACCATTCGCGAATTTATAAACACAAAAAAATTTCAGAAACCATCGTCTGAACGTTTAGGATTTCATAGGATAGCGTTTGCCGGATCCGCTAGTATGCCATAATATAATTTTACCTTTTTCCACAATCTCTAATTGTTGGACCTGTGCAAGCTATCAATCCACATGTCTGTAAGAAATTCTGATAGGTATTGTTACCATATGATCTCAATCCATTTCTATTTACTAGGAAATATTCATAATGTTTTTCTGATTTTTCTCCTTCAATAGTTCTTTTCTCTACATCAATGACAAATGAACAACAAAAGTTGTTTTGGCATAACTTCTCACTTATGGTTGAGGATCCTTCGAAATTCATTTTTTTATAAGAGTATTCTGAAACAATGAAAATACTATGTGGTATGATCATACAGTGTGTGGTGATCATGGTGCAAAATTATGGAAAAACTGAACCAGTTCGATATTCATTCCCAATTTTTGCAACTGAATACAGAGTGAGAAAATTATATTAAAATAGAAACAAATATATAATTACAATTTTTGTCCTGATTAGAAACCATTTTTGAAAGGAATGTTCAGTTTTTCAAGATGACTCTCATAAGTTGAATGTACTGGTTTTCACAACAAATTTTTATCGAGATCCACCGAACAACTGCATACTGGTTTCTCTCCATTAAAAGTGAAACTTGCAATATCGATGAAAGCTTATTTTGAGAGGATTTTGCATCATTTTGTTGGTTTTTTTCTGGGTTTTTACTCCGTATCCTGAAACAGAACTATTGAAAACGAAATACAATTGTTTTTTATGGAAAACGCCATTGCGGATTGCAGGATTTAATTTGTCAAGGGCAGTTTCTTGGAAAACAGTTTCCCTAATAAACAATATCGGGACAATATAAACGATAAATGAAGCAAACTGTGACGTTTCAGAGTGAAAATCTGACTCTTTCATCAGACGAACGAGAAAATCTACAAAATTATTTCCTGTCGATCTTTAGTTTCAAAATCTTTGTCAATTTGACAAAAGTTCCACATTTTTTTTTGACAACTTGACAAAACTCTCACAAAACGAAAGATCGAAATAAAATCATTTTAAAAATTTTCTCGTTTGTCTGATGAAAGAGTCAGATTTGTACTCTGAAACGTCACAGTTCGCTTTATTTTTCGTTTGTATTGTTCCGATGATGTTCATTAAGAACTCTGTTTTCCAAGAAACTGTCCTTGAAGAATAGTTCAATCCTGCAATCCTCAAGGGCGTTTCCCATGAAAAAAAATCCTATTTAATTTTTAATATTTCTTTTTCAGATATTGTGAGTGAAAACCCAGGAAAAACCTACAAAATGATGAAACATGCAATGTTTCCTCATTTTCTTACTTGATAAATCTTCAGCATATAAGGTGTACTTATCCATTTCTTGAGCTATACTGTCATTCACTTCAACAGAACACTTCGGTTTGTAATTTTCTGCTTTATCTGGGACTTTTGCGTACATATAATAGTTATCTGTTCTTGGAGTGACCTCTTTATCTAATGTTCCATAATTACCTGAAACACAGCAGCGGATAATTCAATTTCTAGGTGTTTATTGACTCATTAGAGGTTGTCATCCTATGATTTTGAAGAAGCTTATTCAACTTCGTTATTGAGCATGCACCAATAAAGCAGCTTGACTTCCTGATAAACACGATTTGACAATTTCGGAATGATACTCACGGAATTTTGCTTGAACCATGTAGCTGTTATTATTGAACTAAATACCAGATTAAGATTTTATCGGATCTGTAGATTTAGGTGTATTCAAAAATTAAACTTTCGAATGAGTATATCTTCGAAATAAGTTAGCACATTTTATCCATTCACGAATTGAATTTTCATAATCAAGCTTCAAAACTTTGGTAACTAATGGTTAGTGCCTGGGCTGTTAAAGTCCTGACATTTCGGTTCATTATGTGTCTTTATGTGTTACATGACACTAACCATTAGTAACCAAAAATATATACGGACCATACCCTAAGTTCAATGTGATATTTTCTTATATTCGACCGGATTCAAGTTTGACTACGAAATTCTCATTAAAAGCATACAGTACCTCGAATATAACGGGGAGACTTTTGGAGGCCAGAGATCCTTTTTTTAAAACATTTTTTTGGTTGCAAATGGTTGGGGAAAATAGTAAAATGCGCAATGTTGCCACTTTTTAACATTCAAGATTTTTTTGGGAAATAACACTGAAATGAAGTGAAAAATCGAAAAATAAAATTTCTTGTGCATTCTTACGAAAGAATTGAGTGCATCCAAAAAAAATTTTGACAAAATAATCACTGAAGTCTACAGAACGACACCCCGTTTTGTCCCATTATCGTCGAGATTTTTCCCATTCCAATATTTCTCGCTGTTATTGGTATCGTGATATCGTTGCAGCATGCAGACTTTGGGCGGGTTCCTGACCTTGAGATGTTTGCGAGGTTTTAAAAAACCTAACCAGCCCGCGTTACTGTTTGCTCTTAATAGGGTTGATGAATCTACTCATTGGAAACCCTTTATTATGCGGAAAACACAGGTATTTCGAGAAAAAAATAAAGACCGCAGAAGAGAGTAAAAATTGCTTACCTAAGTATACACCAAGTCCTCCAGAGCCATACCTTGGAAAAGCAGCACCAGAAGCTAACAAAGTCACTCCATTGCCCTGAGCCCACATTTGTTGGACCTGGTTGGCTTGAAGTTTGAATAGTTATTTTTGAGCTATTTAAAAAATTGATTTGTGCTTACTGGTAAGGAATGGTAATTCTGGAATCCACAAGGTCGGGAATATAAAATTCTCGATTCCTCTTCGTACTTGCTCAATGGCGGGAAATTCGAAAATGATATCGAAGCATGTGAATAATCCGAAGGTTTTACCGAAATCAGTCTCGAAAGAAATTAGTTCTGGTTTCTCAGGTCTATTCGTATCGGATTCTAAGTAAAGATTATATTTGCGGTATCTGAAAATTGAATACTGCACTAATTATATGGAGCTGAATATGTAATGATAACAATAAAAGTAGAAAAACTTATAACTACTGGTATCTCAGAAAGGGTAGACCGAACGAGGGGGGTCATTAGAATTCAGGGATATTAATCAATTAAACTAGAAAATTACATTCATTCGAAGAAAATCTCGAGTGATGATTCTCAAATATTCACAGAAATACAGACGTGGTTGATTCCAAGTAAAATAATTCGATGAAAACGAAGACTTGAAGGTTTTTTCTTCTAGTGACATGGTCAACACTTATGTTTGCATAAGTCTGAAGCAAACTCCAATATGATCGGGTCAGTAATCTTTGAGTAATCGGGAAAATAAGAACAATCTATATATACCATCCGCGGTTGTGAACGCTCGTTCTCTGAAAACTTTCAAAAATGGCTTGGATGTGTGGAGCTCTATTTCAAGATAATGTCTGCATACCATGCATATTTTTTTGAGATTGTTTATTTGATAATTGTAATTTTATATTTTTAAAAGGTTTCATGAGTTACCTCAACCCTTTCACTTCGTTGAATAAATGAACGAATCGAAAGTTTAGATGTGTATAACTCTAGAACGCTGTGACTTATTATGCCCATTAGCAAAACTAATAGTTAAATTTGGATCCACAACTTAACCAAACAATTTTAAGCCTTCTGCTCAATACGTGCAGAAATTATCGTGGCTACTGAGGGAAGGCTGAATTCGACCTCAAACCAATCAGTGAGAAATACCTGATCGTTTAAAACTATTTTCGCCATGCTGTTACCTAGAACATACAAAAATAGACCTGTACCGGTAGTTTTGAGCGATCATTCCACCGAAGCCACAGAGCACAGAGCGGTATCATATTGCCCGAATTTCAGTAATTTCTGTGAGCACAAATACTTTATGTCGTTGGTCATTGATACAATGTAAACGGTCCTCAATGAACTCGAGCATCGGCTGAAAATTAATGTCCAAATACAATATCGTAAGGTTGAAATTGATTACATTCAAGTACTTTTTTCGTTCAGTGTTCAACCATTTGCGCAAAAAAAATTTTTTGATAAAAACGAACTCTGGTATCCAAATGTCACCCCGTTATATTCGGGGTATTGTGTGCTCTCAATCAGAACCCATTTATTTACCCTGGATTCGATAGATCGGCGCACCCGCACACACAGCCAGGGAGGCGCATGTCTCAGAACAGCAGAACACATATGTTCGATATTATCTGTATATCTATATTTACTTCATGGCGCATGTCTTGGCGGTCAGAAACACGAGAACTATAGTTTTTGAAGTCGCCATGTGTACGGGCGTCCTTATCAAGCAGATAATCTTCGATTAAATCCAAGAAATGTTCCGGATAATATTTCCAAAACCATTAGCAGACTCGATCAAAATCTTTCGACGGAAGTTGAAATATTCAGATCTAAAATTTACCTTGCTATTACTTTACCACTTCTATCGAAGACTACGTCCGTGTTATAAAATTTCATTTTGCCATCGCTCGAATCTTTTTCCTTCAAGTTGACAACCAAATAGGTACGATGTTTTTTGGCAGTACATGATAACAATTTAAAGAAACCAGAGAATTGTTTTTCGGAGCAATTACAAGGGGTAATGTTGTCCTCAGGTTTTGGGACAGAAGTCATGCCCAACCGTCCTGATGCAGTGTCTAAGGGCTCAGCGACCAGAGTCGCTTCTGGAAACACTACTAGATCGATATCCTATAAAATATGAGATATATCAATTCACTGAATTCTTTTCCATAAGAATGTTAATTATTATGATCTTCTAATCAATAGGCGACTATAGCAGTAGCTTTATCTTGTCCTTACGGACCAATGTGGACCAATGAGTTACACCATCTACAAAGTTTGTCCAGTGCAAGATGAATAGAATACCCAGAATACCAGGTGTTTACAATTTCCTACTATTATCCACTAAAGTTTTGGTTCCAAAATGCGGAACCATAATCGTCAAATATTGTTCCATTGTTTTTATTGCGCTAAATTCGCTTCTTCACGTCCATACAATTCATTCCGTTGAATAAAGTTAATTGAGTTATGATTTGTTCGACCTGATGGAACGTTTTCTCAAATGAAAATTAAATATCTAAAATGATGGATCTGTCTAGTTGCTACAGTTAGTTGCCTGCACCTATTTAGGCTTCTCAATTATACAGGTTGAGTCTTCAAATTGTACATTGATTTCAACCATAGATTCCTCCTGATTGAATAAAATACTCGTTTTGTTAACCATTTTTTTTAGTGAAAAGATACAGGAATTTTGAATTGAAAAAAAATCGGTTTTTCTTTTGTAGCTTCGACATGATTATTCCAAATGAGATGAATTTTGGTGTGAAATTTTCTATAAATTGGAAAAATATTCTTCAGTAATAAATTTCATCTTACTTCAAACAGTTTCTGCGTTATAGACTTGCCGATCCATAAAACTATAATAAATAAGCATGAAGAATATACATAAAGTTATTTCGTATAGAACTAAAATATACTCAATATATTAAGTATATGCTAATTGGTTATGAGATCACAGATATGGATATATATGGCTATATCTTCATGTCTATGGACCAAACTTTTCCAATATATTCGAATTAATGTGTTTAGGTTAGCTGAGTGATTTCAGATGATTTATTTATACATTTGATGAAAATAAGTATAATTATGTAGTTTTCGCTATGATAATAAAAGAGAATGGAATTGTGTATAATCTTATAGTGGAATGAAATTGGGTACTTCATGAATATCAAGTTGGTGATCAGTGTTTCAAATCAAGTGTAGTGAAATGTCTTCCTTGCGACAATATCGCAAGAGGCATCGAATCATAGGAATTAAGTAAGTATATGAGTTTTTTCAATCATGTTCCTTTGAATTTCAAACATTGGATTGGTTATTCTGCAGAAGAGATCACCGTAAAGCTGGGTCCAGATGAGTTTAATCAATCCTGATATATTAGATCCACAAAGACTGACATATTCTATCTGATTCTTTCATAATATGAGGTGCTATTTAGGAAAGAAGTATGTTTGAAAATATGTATATTCATTTTCGAGTCAATTTATTTTTAGTTCTGATTCATTAATATGCCATCAAACATGATATATTTAAGGGTTGTAAGCTTCAAATATATAAAATGTGAGACCCAATATTATTTATCAATTCGAACTACTCATGAAGATCATGTCATGTAGATCGTCAAGAATTGGAGCGCCGAAAGCACGTTTAAAGTTTTCACCAATCCAGTAATTCAAGTTTGAAAGAGATGGAAAATATTGAAAATCAGTCCTGATTTTACTACTATTTTTCAATATTTAGTGTTATTCCCCAAATATGTGTTGGGTTGTTCAGGGTTCTGAAGACGCTACCAAAAATATTTTCTTAAAATTTAAACAAAATTCATATTTTCAATGTCACCAGTAGTAATTGCAAACTGCTGTACGTATAACTTTTGTTTTTGATGGAGGGATATCAACACGAAAATGGCTTCCTTCATCTATAACATTTTCAAATGGAAGAAATGTTAACTGTGCCTTTCTGCAAGCTCCTGCTTTTTTTAAAAACATAACAACCTGAGCCATTGAGTATTCTTTGTCATCAGCGTCTAACAAAAATTTTGCAAAATCTCCTTTTGTAGAAACTTCTGACTGCTTAGCACTGTAACTGTCCGATTGCCTTTTAATATACGCTATCTTATTTGTGTATTTTTTAATGTCAATATTCTTGTTCGGATTTAGTTCGGACCTTAACATAAAGCCAAGTTTCCATAATGTGGATACTTTAAGACCTTTCTTACCCTCAAAATATGCAAGTGAGACTTGCTCATTATCTCATTAATATGTTGTATCTTCTTCTCATAACAACATGTTATAAAGTTTTTGCAAGCGAAATCCTAAACTGCATTTGACTTTTTGAGAATTACTTATGATAGAGCATTACCTGCTGCCTCTTCAACATCGGTTGGCAGCCCTTCGAAAAGTGAATCACTCATTTTGTGAAAGTCAATAAAAACCGTGCGTTCTTTGTAGATAAGTATCTACAAACTGACATTAAGTGTTAGCAGTCAAGAGACTTCATTTATGTTTTCACAGTTTTATCCATAATATTCTATATTCACTATTACTTTATTCGAAATTAGAAAACATCTTGTATGTAATACTTCAGGAAATGCAATTTTGAGTAACTCGTGAGCGTTACACAAAATTAGGCATTTCGTAACTGATTACACAAAAAGCTAGTTTTCGATGTTTTTTTCTGTGTCTATATTCAAAATGATGCCCTCATAACAACAACGATATTATTTTTACTCACCTTATGTTCTTGTTTTATTGAAGCCACTAATTCCTCATATATTTTCGCATTTCTGTTAGCCAAATCCAAGGAAGAAAGGCTGGGGAATACTTTCTCATCGTATAAATATTCAACGAGTGCGACATTATAGGCCAAGATTCCCTGAAAAAATAATGTTCAATTTGCTTATTGAAATCGAGATCTTCTTTCATTTCAGATTTTCCGGATGAAACTACCATGATATGGAGCTTTAGGTGATAATTTTTCAATATGTCTTTCAGACCAACCTGATCATATATAAGTATATGTAAGTCAAAAATTATTAAAACGAGATCCATAAACAAACTCGAGAAAAGCACTGACATGAAGTCAGGAATTTCAACGAGCCTTTTCTTATTCGTAGCAAGATCAAAAACGCAAGAAGTTATTGATACAACTCACAACACTTCTAACCTGGTGAGATCCTCAAAAAATTCTGAACAGATATCAATTCGAGACGATAAGTACTCTTGAATTATTATGTAAATAAACATCTGAATTTTTAAATGAACAAGACTTGAAATTGATGCAACTAACAAGTCAAAATAATTCAGAAAATAAAAACAGATACTTATATCAACGAAATCATTGGGTGCATTTTATCCATTCACGGAATCGACCTTTGTTGTCAAGCTCCAACCTGCTCTACAACTCATTTATTTGTTTTCTTCTGGGTTTTCATTCCAAATATCTGGAACAGAATTATTAAAACGCCCTCGCCGATTGCAGGATTGAACTTTTTGTCAAAGGTAGTTCCTTGGAAAACAGATTGTCTAATGAACAATACCAGAACAATACAAACGATTAACAAAGCGAACTGTGACGTTTCAGAGTACAAATTTGACTCTTACATCAGACAAATGGGAATATTTTCAGAATTATTTTTCGACTTTTTGTCGAAAAAAGAAGATGATTCTAAAGATTTTGACATTTGTCTGATGAAAGAGTTTGATTTGTACTTTGAAACTTTATATTTCGCTTCGTTTATCGTTTGTATTGTTCTGGTATTCTTCATTAGGCAATCTGATTTCCAAGAAACTGCCCTAGACAAATAGTTCAATCCTGCAATTTTATTTGAGTCTAATAGTCCTGTTTCAGATTTTGGAAGAGAAAACCCAGAAAAAAATCTAAAAAATTATGCAAAATCCTCCCAAACTAAGCTTTAAACGATACTACGATGTTCAAATAATCCACCTTGTTGTGCTAAACAGTGGCCAAATTTATAATGAAGAGAATAATCTCATATCACTGAGCAGATTCTGCATAGTTGTTTTTTTGAGACAAAGTTGGATTATTTTGAACCTTAATCCATTATACCCAGAGAAAAAAATCATTTGGAGATATAAATGTGGTGATTTGGGGGGCTTCGATCATGCCATTTGTAGAAATGACACGTTCCGAAAAAGTCGTCCTCAGATATTGTGTGACTACTCTCGCGTTATGGCTTGGACAGCCATCCTGTTGAAACCAGACATCATCGAAACTAATTGGTAACTGTCGAACTGTCGGAATACTTCGATTCTCTAAAAGCTCCAGATATTTGGCAGCATTCAGGTTATCATCGATGAAAAATGGCCCGATGATATTATTTTCCTGTATTCCTTTCCAAACATTAAGTTTTTGGGGATACTAGGTACGCACAGGAATACTTAGATGCTTATTCTCCCTAGACCAATATCTCACTACTGATCGGTTATGTTTTCTATTCAAGTCAAACGATGACTCAACGGTGAATAATATATTGCTTAGAAATAAGCTATTTTCATTCTCTTTTTCCATCTTCGTTCCACAAAATTACATTCTTTTGATGTGGTCTTCTGGCAAAATTTCTTGACTCGTTTCAATCTTATAACATCGGTAACCATTCCTTTTCAAAATATTCCGAACACCTACTCGAACAAAGTGTTCTGGTTTCAACAGCAGCACGCACATCTACTTCTTTATTCAGACGATTTTCACTGATGCTTCGTGGTGCTTTGTCAATCTTCTTTAACTATTTTAAACCCGAAGGTATAGGCAACAATGAATGAAATTATTGTCTCTTGAATTCTATGACAACCAGAATAACATTTTATGATTTCAATTTTTTTTGGGCTAAGCATTTCGATTTACAAGGAATTCACTTTATTTTCAACTGATTAGGTTTGACGCATCTCACGTTTGGAGCGCGACTGGCAAATTTTTACTTCGATCTTCGATCGCGTATCGAGTAAATAAGATTCCGCACCATAGAAAAGAACAGTCGTTTATTCGAAATAGCATCGCGCTTAGGTTTCTGTTCTTAAACTGGCGGACTAAATTCTCAATTGATCTAGATTAACACGGAGTTTCGCATAGTGCCAAGTGTCTTGGCCAGACCTGTTTAACTATAACTACTGAAGACTGCGAAATTTCAATTCGATCGAATGGTAGTTTTAGAGTTATTCGGAAATCAATATTTCAGGTGGAATTCGTAACTGTTCAGATCAGAATTTGTCCATTATTCGATATTTATGGATATTTGGCCCAATTGATGATAGTCTTGTTTCCAGAACAAACCCCAAAAGGGGAGTATTTTCCCGGAAAAGCTCGTTTTTTCCGCTTCGAGTTGAATATCGTTAAAAAGTAATATACAACCGGGTATATTGTTACACCTCTGAAATTTTTTCCGAATCCATTAATGATATGTCCTAGTCAGAATATCCATATTTTATCTTTCGATTTAGAAAGCCAGTAGCTTCCAAAATCATAATGCATGCTATACTGCTGCATACTCGATGAAAATATTTTCGCGGTGAATACGAACCAAAAAAAAATTGAAATCAAATAATTTTCCAGAAATTCCATTTTTTTTTAGGAAATCATAATGGTTCTCTGACGCTATTCAAAGAAACATCGATGGAATATCCCTCAACATTAACTTTTTGTGTATATGCAATATAAACACAATAAAGTCCTTAAAGTTCCAGGGCGTTCTCGTCTGAATGAAAATAATTTATCATACATCTTCGCATGCGGATCATCATAGGAATTTCACGAATTTAACAATATACGGAGTGTCCCAAATGAACAGCTTAAAGTTATGCCATTGCTGGAAAACAATTGAGTCGAGTGTTTTCCTCGAAATTTCCGTAAGTGCTGACTAGTGAGCACAATCAATTATATTACAGGTTTTTTCGGAGTTTTCACTCCCAATATTTGAGAAAGAGCAATCAAAAATTATATGAAATTATTATTCATAGAAAAATTGAAGAATAATGTCTGGAAATACAAAATTATCGAATGAAAATAATTCTGCTAATTTTTTCTTTTTTGTTTGATGGAGGGTGACATATAGATCCTGAAACGTTTCATTTCAATTCGTTGTTTGTATTATTCAGATATTGTTTATTGGGCAAATTTTTTTTCTAGATGATGCCTCTGAAAAATAGTTTTGATTCTGAAATTTGCAAGTTTTATTTGCTTTTCAGTTGTCTCTTTTCAGGTATTGGGAGAGAAAGTTCAGAAAAAAACTGAAAATAATGCAAAATTATTCCAAAAAAATCTTTCTATGTTCTCGATGCCTTTGGACCGGATTATCATTGAGTTTTCAAATACTATTTTGAATATTTGAAAACTCAATGGTATTATAGATCTGTCCTTCGGTAGAAGTTGTTTCTATTGGAAAGATTATTCTATTCGAAGGCAAGTTCACTAGTTCATACAATTATTATCACACAGATTGGATGCCACTGATGAGTTTCAAGATCTAACGTACAGTGTTATATTTTGTGTCATATTCGTTGCGTTCATTGTTGCACTCGGTTTAAATTTGGATGACAACGTATCCTGATAACGATTTAAATTTTGTATGTTTCATGGAACAGCGTTCTTTTGATGATAATGTATATCAGAATATATATTTTCAGAGATATTACAAAAATTCAGTATACCTCAATTTTGGTAGTTAAACATAGTAATTCGAATACTTACTCTTCTCCTGCTAGGTACGTAGGCCCTATTAGTGTTTCATCAAATAGAGCACACTAAACGTTGAGGAGAAATTATTATTCGAAAATTCCATCTTTACTATTCTCAGTCCATATACAGGGTGAGATCTTGAATTGTACATTAGTTTCAACTGTATATTGGCCTCATCAAATCAAAAAAACTTTTTTCATATAACGTTCTAGCAAATTTGGCGCAGTAGAGAGATACAGGCTCTTGAAATTTCAATTGCAGTATTTGCATTGTTATCCCGAATGGAATGAATTTTGGTGTGAAATTTTCAGTAACTTTAGCAGAGATTCACTAGAAACCACTTCGATTCTTCTCAAAACGGTTTCCTCGTTATCTTCAATCATTCTAGAATACTTAATTATTCGTTGTAATTTTTGCAACTGCAAGGAACCGTTACTGAGATATTCGATGTTGAATGCTTCAAAATTGAATGAAAATTCGACAAATTTCGTCATTTTGTGGAACCGTCCCTGAACTAATTAGGTCTTTAAATCAAGCGCCACCCATGTTCATCTGGACCTCAGAGTACACCGAGTTATTCGGTTATTGCGTGACCAGAGCAAAGACCAACATTTTATTTCTCCATGTCCACGAATCAGACTATCCACAGAATTAATAGGGTTCAAATAATGTAGTCACGCTGACTGACTGATTTCATATAATTCATTTATGAATTTGATAAAAATAAGGATAAGTATGAAATTTCCAATTAAAGAATGGCCGAGAATAAGATTGTGTATAATATTAAGATGGAAACAATTGGATATTGCATGGATATCAAGTGGAAGATCAGTCTTCCAATGGTCAATTGTAATAAAATATTCATAAATCACAGTCACATTGCATTAAGTGAATAAATGACTTTCCTCGAACATGTTTTTTTGATTTTCAAGCAATGGATTCGTTATGGACCATCGTAAGTCTTGGAATGAGAGTGCAAGTGTGCATTTAAGCACATTGAGAAATATTTAGATGTTTATAACTTTTTAACCGAGCCGAACCTAGAGAATGACGAATGAAATAGGTGTTTTATTTAATCGGAAGAATCTATAGTTGAAATTAATGTACGACTCAAGACTCACCCTGTATAGCTTCAAAATCTTAATATCTACAAAAGATATCAAAATTATGACCAAAGAACTGGAAAAAGTACCAATTCACAGAAAATATGAATTTATTCGGTTGTTACTCTCTTCAAGTAAGTGTGTCATTTAAACGTTGAAAATTGAATTAATTGAAATGAATCATGTTTTTCTTTAATGCAATGGCAACATTTTTCTAAGTGATGTAAAAATATGGATTCGAAGTTTGAAATAAAACCTCGATTGTCTGAGTACTGCCCTGCGGATATCGGAATCACACGTTAATTTCTGAAGGGTTTCAATAGAAGTGTTCAAATACACAAAATGGGACCGGAAACTGGAAATATAGAACATCAATCAATCACCCTGTATCTCCGAAATTCATGTAACACCCAATACAGGGTATCCCACGAGGAACTTCACCTACTCCTACCATATATATAGTTTGTCATCAGCACCACGAAATGGCCACTTAGAAATGTCTCCTATCTTTCCTTACCCATATACAGGATGATTTATTCATTCTGACCAAAATTTCATTTGACTATATTTCTGGTACTGTAAATCAGAATTGAATTATTTTTTCAGAATTTGTGACACTTTATAGCATCTATTGGATCATTTATACCGAATATCGTATTTCCAATGCCTCAGTAAAAATCATTTTTTATGTAAAAATGACCACCCTGTAGGCCACTTCAAGGATTTTTTTTCGCATGTATTTGCATAATCAGGCAAATGGAATGCATGCATTGAAATTTTCGTCACACTTCATCGAAGAAGCGGGCCTAAGGAGAACAGTTACTTCAGTTTCCGATAATCAGACTGTCTTACTTATGGCAACCGCTGCAATAGGACTCAGGATACTTACAACCTTTTGGACGGAAAACTGCAGTTCGCCATCTATAGGGAGCATCGTACGAAACCTACCTTCTAGTGCAGAATACTTTGATCGATAAGCATGACGTTCATCCTATTGTCGCATCAGGTCGCTGTATCTGCGATACTGCAGTTTACAAACCTCCGTCACGACTTTGGATACAGTCGGTTCTCGTGGATTTCCACAAGACGAAAACGCCCAACATCTAACAAAGACAGGTATTGGCTAATGTAGAATACTAAACTAACATATCACAACTGCGAATATCTGTCGATAAATCAACATTCTACCTTGATCAGAGCTAATCATCCAATCAACCAAAACATCTAAGCAGGGATCTACATGTGTCCCACAGATCAATAAGTCCATAGGCCAGCGTAGTTTTGTGTTTCTGGGTTCGAGGATTTATAATATGTTGCCTGTTGTACTTAAGAATATCAGGTCAACGAATGGGTTTAGAAAGGGGGTGAAGGAGTTTATAAGGGCTAACAACAGATCCTTTATACGCTCACTTGTGGAGGTAAAGAACTTCTGATCAAGGGATTTTGTTGGTTTTCTACATTTCTGTATGGTTGTTATTGGAATTGTGAATTCTTACTTGGATGTATTGGTAAACTGTTCAATTATATATTACCCCTCGAGCGGTTATCCATGAGGGGAGAATTTCTATTTATTTGTGTTTAATTTTGATGTGGAATATCTCGTGAGAATTTATTGTGTAATTTTGTTTTATTCCGAATAAATATTATTATTATTATCTACATCGAAGAAGCAGTAACTGTTCTCCTCAGGCCCGCTTCTTCGATGTGGATGTTTTGGTCGATTGGTTGATTAGCTCTGCTCAAGGTGAAATATTTGTTGAATTATCGACAGATATTCGACCTTGTGACATGTTAATTGATTAATAGATGTGGTGAAATATTTTGAAGAAAATCTAGATATGATTCTCCATTAAGGGGCCGATCAGTTGGTTATTAATCACTGCAATCCATATGTTAACGGAATTTTTTTTCCGTGAGTTGCCCTCCCTTAAAGAATGTGGTTTCTCTTCAGCCTATTCATGCAAATTACGAGACTTATGTATACCATCTCTCGTAAATGGCGCTTCGTCTAAGAAAAGTGTGCGGTAAATTAATGGTATATTATACGTTGACCATCTACAAAAATTTGAACGGTGAATCCCATCTCCGGGATGTGATCGCTGGACAAGCTGAATATGATAATGATGCAGTTGATTTCTTCTCAACACCCTATGGACATTTGATCGAGGAATACTAAGTATTTGAAATCTCCTCTTCAAAATGGTTGTCAACCTGCCTTTCTGATTTTCCCTCAGGAAATGTACCATATTGTCTCAAATGATTATACACCTATCCAAACGTCGAATGACTCGGAGTTCTACGGTTCAGAAATCGTCGTTGATATTCTCTCGCCGCAGCTCTGCCATTTCCACTACAGAATCCATAAACAAAAGTCATGTCCGTATATTCATAATTCGAAAATCTTGGTGACATTCTTATTCGATCAAGGAACAATTGTATTCCGACTACTCTCCTAACATAATAGACAAACTAATTTTCAAAAAACAACAAACAAAATTGTTATCTTTAATTTATCCACCTCAAGTTAATGATGAAATTAAGAAATTTGTGTACATCAATTACATCCCATCTCTCAGTGAACAACTTTGCAAAAGAATCAGAAAAAATGAAATTGATGTTATATGTACCAATAAAAAGAATTTGAGATCTATATATTTTAATGGGAAGGATCGACTGAATAATTCACAGTTGAGTGGTGTATATATGCTGTCATGTGATGAGTGCCCTGCATTTTACGTAGGCCAGACTGGTCGTTCTCTCGGGGTTAGAGTTGATGAACATAAAAGATCCATATTACAAAATAAATCAACAACAGGTTTCTCCACTCACTGTATTACTCTCAACCATTTCATAGACTTTAATAATATAAAAATTCTACATAAGGGTGTTAAAAGTAAACGTTTAGATCTTTTAGAGATACTAGAAATATCATCAGCCCAAAAACAAAATCTCCCAATTGTAAACGACCAGTTAGACTTCCGCCTGTCCCCGATTTTAGCATGTGTTATTTGATAATTATAATGAATGTATTCTTTCTGTTTTCATATGTGTTCAGTTTTGAAAATGGGATAAAACCCGAAACACGCGTGTCAACAAATTTTAATAAATTGTGAAACTTTGTCAAGTGTGTTTTTTTACTATTCTATCGATTTATCATGTTTCATCAAGGGTTATGTGAGGAATCAATTTCGATTATACAGGGTGTTTCACCATAAAGTGGTCAAACACATATAACCGTATAGATGACATTGGGAAAGTCATTTTTACCTTATGACATATACCCCGTTTTCGAAGCATAATCGAGATACAGGGTGTTTAATGCCAACTTTGAGCCATATTCTGATAACTGTGGTGAGTTATGCGTGACCTTTGGAATAACGGTTTTTGGTCACATATTAGTATTTTCTGGGTGCAATTCAATTGTTATGTGGAATTTTGGGAAAAAATATTTCAAAATGGCGGAAAACCTACAAATTTGAAATTTTTTGTTTTCTATCGCCAAATTTGATAGCATTATTTCAATAATAATAATAATAATAATGATAATAATAATATTGTCTTTATTTCACCAAATTGAACCTCAAGGGGAAGTTCACCAAGAAGGTGCTCTACCACTTAACCCTTGTTACATAAATAATTGAATTCGAATGACCATTGAAAAACAAAAAAGGAGAATATAATGGAAATGAACAAAATAAAGCAGAACTAAGATAATAATAGAAAATAAAGCATTCAAGACATCGAGTACTACTATAGTTTCTGTAGACAATCAGGAACTCTATACATTTATCGTACGGAAAAGATGAGCCCTGATTTCTCTCCTAAATCTAACCATTGTAAATTTTTTATATTCGGTTGGAACAGCGTTGTAAAACTACACTATATTATATGAGAAAGTTCTTTTAAAGATCGATGTTCTGTGCTGGGGACAAGAAAGCAGATTCCTATGCCTCACGTTCAAGTTATGAATATCAGTTCTATACCTCAGTTTGTTGTGAAGATATGGCGGACACTTCCCAATTATGACTCTGTGATAAGTACACAGGGCATAATATTCAAAACAGGTTTTCATGGGCAACCAACATAACTCCTTCAACTTATGCGAAACATGCTCATATTTTCTGATCCCATATACAAACCTAATGCAGCTATTTTGAACACGTTGAATTCGACCTAATGTCTCTTGATCAAGACAAAAGCTATAAACAGGAGAACAATAATTAAACTTAGACAAGACAAGACTCTCACATAGAACCCTTTTTGTAAGGATGGGCAAATACGATCTATGCTGGTACAGCATCCTAAGGGCCCCATAAGCTCTCCGAACTGAACACGCCACATGTTCACGAAATCTTAATGAGCCATCCACAACCAAGCCCAAGTCCCGAGCGTTCTCTACAAAATGTATATTATCACCACCAATTACAGGCCTAAAATTATTTTCAACGAAACTTGCGGGAATGTTTCTCCGCTATGAGTGCCAACCGATTCATATCTTCAATCATTCTCATGGTTGCGGTGTTAAAATCTTCAATGGAGAAATCGAAAAAAAGTTGAAAATCATCAGCAAACATGTGAATCTTGCCGTGACGGATGAACTTGGTGAATTGGCTTGTGTATATTATAAATAGAAGAGGCCCGAGAACCGATCCCTGAGGTACCCCACTTAGCACAGACTTAGCAGAAGAGATTTTATCACCCAACTTCACGAATTGTGTACGCCCAGTGAGGTAAGAGCTCAGAAGGCGAAGAGCCTCACCTGACACTCCACAAGACTTCAAAATAGCCACAAGAACATCATGCCGCACAGTATCGAAGGCTCTACTGAAATCCAGCAGGAATAACATTGCACACTTAGAATCATCAATGGACCGAAAAATTTCATCAGTCACATCGAGAAGGGCACCGGTAGCACTGTAACCTTGACGGAAACCTGACTGAGTCGCAGGAAGAATCCCATTCAGCTCAAAATACTCAGAGAGTTGGACTGCCATTATTTTTTCTAGAAGTTTAGATAAACCAGGCAGTATACTGATCGGTCTCAGATCTGAAAGCTCATGTGGACTACCATTCTTTGGGATAGGAGTGACCTGAGCACACTTCCAAGAAGTAGGGAACTTTGAACTCAGTAAAATACTGTTGAAAATATTGACAAGAAATGGAAGAATATGAGGACAACAAATTTTAATGAACGATATCGAGATATTATCAGAACCCGGCGCACTATTCTTGATTTTTTTCAGCTCTGTAATTATATCATTTTCTTCCACTAAGCGGAAACTGAAACATTCAGAACTTATTGGATTGTCTCTGTAGTAGTTAGTAACCGAATTGTCCGAATTGTTACCCGGAATATTCAAAAAATAATCATTAATCTCATCAGGATCTCCAAACTTCAATTCGACATCGGATCGTGACTCATTCAAAATACCTAAAGACTTCAACTCCCGCCATTGCTCCTTAGCAGACGCATTCATAGAAATATTCTGAAAATACTTTCGCTTTTCCCACGTTATAGCGTGGTTTACTGAATTTCGCAGGCGCTTGTACTCTTCCCACCTTACTCTTGATCTGCTACTCCTATATCCCATCCCTGCTTTATCCCGCTCCTTCATCATTTCCCGCAACTCGTCAGTCATACCTTATCATCAACATCACTCATGTGATACATATTCGGCAAATCCGAATCTAAAATATCATCAAACAATAACTGTTCATTGAATTCTCTACAGTCCCTCAGTGTCAAAATTCTGGGCTTAAACTTTGGTTTTTCAATTTTCACAGTACATCCAATACATTCATGTCGAGAGAAATCAGATGGACAAATGAAAGTAGAACCGATTATTTTGTTTTCATTACATATTATAACACCTATGAGAGACTCGGAACCCGTCGCAATGTGGGTTGGTTCCTGTACTAGTTGTTGCATACCGATAGAAGAGAGCATAGAACTGAAATAATTTACTGACGGTAAACGATCATCAAGAAAATTTATATTAACATCTCCAACACAGATAACATTTTCACATTTGAGCAATGCATAATTCAAACTATACTCTAAGGCATCAGTAAAAAGTTTATATGACAAGTTAGGCGGCTTATAAACTACACCAATAATCACGGAAATTCCATTATGTTGTATCTTAACGAATAATTGCTCGATATTCGAAGTGTTAGAAATATCAACTATTTCATAACGAAATCTACAATGTATATATAACATAACCCCACCTCCTCTCTCGCCAGTGTTTCTGTCACGTCTTGAGATATCATAATAGAATCGTTTAACCATGTCTCAGATAATATCAAATTTATTCTGCTCATTAAAAACCTTAAAATCATTAAACTTAGGTACTAGAGATTGTATATTCAAATGACCCAAACGAAACATATTTCTACAAATTCGTCGGCAAGCAACAAGTGCCAAAAGATACAGCCAGTCTTAAATCAATTAAACAAAACACCACTCAATTATACACCAGAAATGATTTTCTGAACAACAGACCCAGATTTCATAAACACAATTTTCTAAGATTTTCTGTGGAAAAATTTTTCCAAAATTCAAACCCAATTTTTTTTTACATGTCTACAGTGAAAAAAAAATTCACCTAAAATTGTTGAAATCTTTCAAGGTTGAACTAACACTTATTCCGAAGGTGTGAAAACAGAATGAAAAAATATTTATTGGTTTTCATTTTATAGCCTTCCAAAGATTCCGCTCGGAGTACTTAAATAATTTTTATTTAAGAAACTGGTGGCCCTACGGAGGCCAAAATTTTGCTAATGGGCCCCCAGAATGACCTGAATAGAGATATGAAATTATCAAAAAAAAAATTTCAAAAAAACTTTGATGGGATTCGAACTCGCCCCACTTACGGGCAATAGGATTGCGTATAAATTGGATTTATTCTGATGATAATGACGTCCGTTACCAAGCAACGGTAGTTTATCGAATTTGACACTATTTTCCGAATGCGCAGAGTTCGATTCCCACCAAAGTTTTTCAGGAAATTTTTTTTTCTTGATAAATTCATTTTTCTATCCAGGTCATTCTGGAGGCCTATTAGCATAATTTTGGCATCCGTAGGTCCACCAGTTTTCTTAAATAAAAGTACTCCGAGCGGAGTGTTTGGAAGGCTATAGAATGAAAACCAATGGATATTTTTTCATTCTGTTTTCACCTCAGTGTTCAGAATGAAGGTGAGTTTAACCTCGAAAGATTTCAACAATTTTGGGTGAATTTTTTGCACTGTAGACATGTCAAAAAAAGTTGAGTTTGAATTTTGAAAAAAATTTTTCACGAGATTCTTAGAAAATCGAGTACATTGAAATAATGCTATCCAATTTGGCAATGGAAAACAAAAAATTCCAACTTTGTAGGTTTTCCGCCATTTTGAAACATTTTTTCTAGAATTCTATACAACAATTGAATTGACCACCAAAAAATACTAAGATGTGACCAAAAACAGTTATTTCAAAGGTGACGTATAAATCACCACAGTTATCAGAATATTGCTCAAAGTTGACATTAAACACCCTGTAACTCGCTTATGCTCCGAAAACGGGGTATATGTCATAAGACAAAAATTACTTTCCCAATGTCATCTATAAGGCTATATATATATTTGACCATTTTATGGTGAAATACCCTGTATATTATAGGAAAGACAGGAAACATTTTTAAGTGGCCATTTCTTGATGCTGATGATAGACTATATATATGGTAGGAGTATTTAAAGTTCCTCGTGGGACACCCTGTATAGATGAATAAAGTTTGAGGAGGAGGTAAAATGAGATTGTAGCGTCGTGTATTATCGGAAAATCGAACACACATTCCAGAAATTATTATTGATTCGATCAGTATAAGTAATGCGTATAGAAATTCACCTGGTTCAGCCATAGGAATACAGCTACAGAGAAAAGAGCACGTTTGAACATTTTCAAATACTCGTTAACACCTCACATCAATGACAGGTGAAGATTTCGAACAGTGCGTGGAACGAATCAATAGCTTGGGGAATAACCAATTCAACATTCAACTGCAAATCACCCGTTTACTGGCGAGGTCAACATGGAATCAGCTGATTTACATTGAACTGTGTGACGTGCTAAGATACACTAACCTGTTAATGAGGAGTCAATAATAGACTCGTTATTGTCGTGATGATGAAATTCGAGAAATCAGATTAGATATCGAAGTATTAAAAGATTTTTCATTTGATATGGAAACGAATCATTTATTGCGCATCTTAGAGAAAAAATCTCCCTGTTACAATCTCACAAGATTTTTCTTTGAAAAATCCATATAAAACAAGTATCGAAATGCTTTGAATTGAATATGTATTATTACTATTGATTTACTACATAAAAAAAATGCTTACAATTATACAGGGTGATTCAAAATGAGACGTGAACCTTGGAGAAGGTATTAGTATGATTCATTTGCTGTCGTTTGTGTCATATTTATTTGTGACCAAAAATTCCGAGATATTTGAGTTCTTGTGATTTTTAGTAGTAGCCTGAAACTTTCGCATTCCACAATTTATGTATGCAAAAATTATGTTGAAATATTTCTTGTTCGTTCCCTAAAATAGTCTTCGTTAGAATGCATTCTCTAGTTTCGTTTCAGCGAACTTTCGGATGTCTGGCATAAGAAATAATGCTCGTGTAATTATAAGTATCAGGGATCAGGATCTCTGTAAATTTAGTAATTCTTCTCACGCGTATGTTCTGGGAACAGCGTGCTATCGTTTTGTCCAAATGTCTTTAAGATCCGAAGTTTTTCTTGGAAACGATCTCAAACGACTTGGTTAGGCTCACTGGGTTGTCAAAATCGATTCTGTCCAGCCGGCCGACGACTCAATCTGTATTTTCGGAAATATTGGGAAAACCAAATTTTGAATGGATATCTATGGAATCATTGGGTGGATTTTACCCATTTACCAATTTGACCTTCGTAATTTAGATCCAAACCTACTCTACCAAACCGAGTTTTGAGCAGTTAGGCCGACCGTAAACACAATAACTTCCAGAAGAAACGACTTCAAAACTCGAAATTTATAGCGTAGGTTAAGGGCTTAATAGGTCTGTTGCATGTAACAAGAATTATCATATTTTTATGTTTTTCTCATTCTGTATCGATACAAAATCATTATGTATGCTATCACACACTTCAACAATTCGCGATTAAAAATGGCCAAATCGGGACTCAACGTCGAAGCGGAAGAAACGCTTCAGATCGCCCATACGTCACTCGTTATTCTACGATTCACCGATCGATACAGCCAACGCTGTCTATTGGCTTGCTAGAGAAAAAATTTCACGAGAGTGGATATATCCCGGTACAACAAGGAAACCGCGAAGTTCAAAATTCAAAAGAGAATTTTCTCGTTGAAAATTGGAATTTTTGACGTTGGTTAAAGTTTTTCAGCAGTCTTCCAGATAGGATATTGGATTGCAATAAAAAAAAAACATTCAAGAGACCTATTATGAAGGTCGAGTTCGAATTCGAAATTACATCTTCCCAATATTTCCAAAAATATAGATTAGATAGAATTGAAATCTAGTTTTTTCGAAAAATCCTTGGCAAGCACTGACGTGAAGTCAGCAGCTTTTGCGTTCATGTTCAAAGGAGATCACCAAAAGTGCGTTTGGTGGGGTCAATACGTGAAAAGATTACCGCTTTGGCAACGAATTTGAACATGCGTGCAAAAACAACTGACTTAAGGTGAGTGTTTGTATAGGTTTTCAACAATTAATACGACACGGCGTTGCTTTCCTCATACATAGCATATTCTTGCCTGATAAAAATGTGCCAAAGTTATGATAAAATTTGAAAGACATAAAAAAATTTGAATTAACCTAGAATAGCATATTGACAAGTTTCAACAGAGAAATATCACTAGCGAATTTCTACTAAATAACTTGAAGTGTTTCAGAAATATAGCTTATCAAAGTTTCATACCAAACATTCGAAGCACCCTGTATCTTCGTATCGAAAGAACAAAAAATTTTTTTTCCTGGATCTTGACTCGCTTTGAAGTCTATCCATTTATATCGGGCACATTTTTCTTTGTCAATTTTTTGTTGGGACAGTTTTGGTGTGTCACCCAAACTGAAGAGCGATTATTGTAGCATTTCTCCTTGGATTTTCGAATCTAATAATACTTTTTCGAAAATGCGGTTAGAAAATAAACTGTTCCAACAAATAACTATAGATCACAATTTTTCCATCCCGGCCTTGGATTTAATTCAGAATTGCATATTAACAAGTTCTAATAGAGGGATAATACTAGCAAATGTCAACGAAATAACTTCAAGCTTTCAGAAATATCGCTAATCAAAGTTTAACACCAACCATACAAAACACCCTATTTATTCGTAATCAATGGACGAAAAAATATTTTTTCTGTGGATCTTGACATAAAAAAGTTTGCCAAAAATTAACTATCGTGAGGATCCGTTCAAAGTTCATAAGAACTCAAATATCTGGAAAACTAAAAATATGGCTCGAACAAAAGCAAATGAGTTATACCAACACCTAATTCACGTTCACGTATGATTTGGAATCACCTTATATAATGAAAATTGTAGAAAATCATTAAAGTGATGTCAGCAGCTTTAAAGCGCTTGTTCAAATTATTTGCCGATCGAGAATTAGAGCCGCATCTAGGGCGTTGTGAAGGAGGCATTTGTAATTGGTGTAAGCTAACCAGGGGCGCAAGATTTAGATTTCTTTCTTGATAAGTAAGACGTTTTTACTTCAAAGTTTATACATAATCAGAGTGGTGCTGTTATACACAGTGAGGCGACAAGTGGTTACCCAACAAAATTGCAGTTACTAACTAACAGTTTTCGGAACTCCTTCCATTCGCTCAAAGATCATAAATGACGAATACTTTTATGACCAACTCCGAGGGGCTAGATAAACCCAACCTTGTCTGAATCCTTTTTTTTTCGCGCATCTTGTGGTTATTCTATGCAGCAACAAGTTCATCAGAGTATATCTCGCATCTGTTTAAGTATAAGAACAAGTTATATTATGTGCAATATGGTAATACAAGCTGGGCTGGAAACCGTTCTTGCTGGTAAAGAGTTTCCAAATTTCAATCATGTATTTTGATGTTTTGAATTCAAATCTGTGCAGCTGTACCAGCCAACTTCATGTGCCTAGTCATAATATTCATTAGAATTTAAGCGCGCTCTACGCTCATCCAGGGCACTCTCATATAATTCAGACTCAGAACAATAAGGGTACATTTTGACAATTTGCCACAGGCACTAAAATCCTAGATCCGGCTCTGGCGAGAGTGGACATATTTTTTCCAATATCTCCCAGAATGAGAATAAGATGGAGCTGAAATGTCTGAACTATTGTAATTATAAGCTTCAACTTTCTTACAAATTTTTCTTTGCCATTTTTTCTTGTTGAATAAGTTTAGATGTGAGATCCAAATTGAAGAGCGATTATGGTAGCATTTTTCCTTGGCTTATCGACTCAAACAATAGTTTTTCAAACAAGCGGTCAGAAAATTTTTTCAACAAATAACAGGAGATCACAAATTCTCCAGCCCGGCTCTGGATTTGAATTTATCAAGAATAGCATATTGACAAGTTTCAACAGAGGAATATTACTAGCGAATTTCTTCTAAATAACTTGAAGTGTTTCAGAAATATCGCTTATCAAAGTTTCATACCAAACATTCGAAGCACCCTGTATCTTCGTATCGAAAGAACAAAAAAATTTTTTTTCCTGGATCTTGACTCGCCTTGAAGTCCTTATTCATTTATGTCGGGTCGAAAATGAGAACTTTCTCACAAATTTTTCCTTGCCAATTTTTTATTGGAACAGTTTTGGTGTGTCACCCAAACTGAAGAGCGATTATTGTAGCATTTCTCCTTGGATTTTCGAATCTAATAATACTTTTTCGAAAATGCGGTCAGAAAACGAATTTTTCCAACAAATAACTGTAGATCACAATTTGTTCATCCCGGCCTTGGATTTAATTCAGAATTGCATATTAACAAGTTCTAATAAAGGGATAATACTAGCAAATGTCAACAAAATAACTTCAAGCTTTCAGAAATATCGCTAATCAAAGTTTTATACTAACCATACAAAACACCCTGTTTATTCGTAATCAATGGACGAAAAAATATTTTTTCTGTGGATGTTGACATAAAAAAATTTGCCAAAAATTAACTATCGTGAGGATCCGTTCGAAGATCATAAGAACTCAAATATCTGGAAAACTACAAATATGGCTCGAACAAAAGCAAATGAGTTATACCAACACCTAATTCACGTTCACGTATGATTTGGAATCACTTTATATAAGGGAAATTGTAGAAAATCATTAAAGTGATGTCAGGAGATTTAAAGCGCTTGTTCAAATTCTTTGCCGATCGAGAATCAGAGCCGCATCTAGGGCGTTGTGAAGGAGGCATTTGTAATTCGTGTAAGCTAACCAGGGGCGCAAGATTTAGATTTTTTTCTTGATAAGTAAGACGTTTTTACTTCAAAGTTCATACATAATCAGAGTGGTGCTGTTATACACAGTGAAGCGAAAAGTGGTTACCCAACAAAATTCCAGTTACTAACTAACAGTTTTCGGAACTCCTACGATTCTCGCTCTACTACCTGATGGGATTCGCTCAAAGATTATTTATGACGAATACTTTTACGACCAAGGCCGAGGGGCTAGATAAACCCAACCTTGTCTGAATCCTTCGATTTCCGCGCATCTTGTGGTAATTCTATGCAGCAACGAGTTCATCAGATTATATCTCGCATCTGTTTCAAAATAAGAACAAGTTATATTATGTGCAATATGGTTATACAAGCTGGCCTAGAAACCATTCTTGCTGGTTAAGAGTTTCCAAATGTCAATCATGTATTTTGATTTTTTGAATTCATATCTGTGCAGCTGTACCAGCCAACTTTATGTGCCTAGTCATAATATTCATTAGAATTTAAGCGCGATCTATAAATCATCCAGGGCGCTATCATATCATTCAGACTCAGAACAATAATGGTACATTTTGACAATTTGCCAGAGGCGCTAAAATCCTAGATCCGGCTCTGGCGAGAGTTAACATATATTTTCCAATATCTCCAAGAATCAGAATAAGATGGAGCTGAAATGTCTAAACTATTGTAATTATAAGCTTCAACTTTCTTACAAATTTTTCTTTGCCATTTTTTCTTATTGAAAAAGTTTAGATGTGCGATCCAAATTGAAGAGCGATTATGGTAGCATTTTTTCTTGGCTTTTCGACTCAAATAATAGTTTCTCAAAAAAGCGGTCAGGAAATTAAGTTTTTCAACGAATAACAGGAGATCACAATTTTTCCAGCCCGACTCTGGATTTGAATTTACCTAGAATAGCATATTGACAAGTTTCAACAGAGGAATATTACTAGCGAATTTCTAGTAAATAACTTAAAGTGTTTCAGAAATATCGCTTTTCAAAGTTTCATACCGAACATTCGAAGCACCCTCTATCTTCGTATCGAAAGAACAAAAAAAAATTTTTTTCCTGGATCTTGACTCGCCTTGAAGTCCTTTATTCATTTATGTCGGGTCGAAAATGAGAACTTTCTCACACATTTTTCTTTACCAATTATTTGTTGGAACAGTTTTGGTGTGTCACCCAAACTGAAGAGCGATTATTGTAGCATTTCTCCTTGGATTTTCGAATCTAATAATACTTTTTCAAAAATACGGTCAGAAAATGAACTATTTCAACAGATAACTGTAGATCACAATTTTTCCAGCCCGGCCTTGGATTCAATTCAGAATTGCATATTAACAACTTCTCACAGAGGAATATTACTAGCAAATTTTAACAAAATAACTTCGAGCTCTCAGAAATATCGCTAATCAAAGTTTAATACCAACCATACAAAACAATCTGTTTATTCCTAATCAATGGACGAAAAATTTTTTTTTTCTGTGGATCCTGACTTGCCTTGAAGTCCTCTGTCCGCCATTGACGTATGTGAGGTCACTCATGAATCATCCTGTAAATAAAACGTCGCTAAATATATAGCTCAGAAATCATTGGTTTCTTTCCTGTCCTAGTCCCACAAACTTCATCATTGTTTGGTTGTATATGAAATGTCTGGTTGTTTCCTGAAAACAAGTCATTTACGGAACTCGGCTGATGAAAAAGCGGGTGATTTTTTGTCACCAACACCACCATCGATTTTCTAGGGTCACTTATTCACCCAACATATCCATATATTACGACCATAGCTAGTAGGTATGTTGTTATTGGACCTTTTGTATTTTGCGTAACTGAATCAGAAATCAAAAGTTTCTTCAGTTTGAATTACCAACTTCCGTAAATAACCTTCTTTCGATTTCGATGTAAATTCGAGCCAAACATAAATCCAGGAAAATAATCAAATAAAGCAGAAGGGTGATCCCAACAGCCAACACTTCCTTTAATCGAAATGCTCCTGTACATAAGATCTCCATCTTCGCACCGAAATTCATAATTTGCATGAATTCACGATACCATGATAACAAGTAATGACTTCATCAGCAAAATAAACATCCCAATTTTCTTCGGCTGCTCAAAATCCGAACTTTATACCTGAATTGAAATTCAAGATGAGCTGAAGACACCCTAACGTTTTCACGAGTCAGCAGCTCTAATCTAATTTGGGCCGCCTGAGAGAACAATAAATTTTTGTACGAAAGTAATTTTCCCTCCTAAATGCGCATTAGTCGATTTCTAATATAAAGTTCCGACTGTACAAAGGCAAGGGTGCATTCTGACGTGAAATACGATATGACAAGAATAACGCATTTAATCCCCTTTCGAATATTTTTGAGCGTATTTAAGGAGAGGAAACAGACTCACCGGGCGCTTCTTGCCTTAAGGAATGTTTCTTTGTGATAATTTTTTTTTGTTGGATATAACGACTTCGAACGAAATCTGAATACAAAGATTCGGAGAAATTACCCATTTCATTGTAGAATTCAAATGATCGAAGTTTTTTTTTATGGTTCGTAAAAAACGCTGCAAATTTTACACACAGGTTTATTATGTTGCCTGTTTAATGTGTGAATTCTTCAGCGATACTTATCATCCTTTCATCGTCGAGAGTACCACAAGAGAAGTTTGACAGTGGTATAAAACAATTTGTAAGATTGTCCGCCCCTATGGCCTAGTAAATATTATAGCGGGATTAAAATTTTTTCTGAAGAAAATTCTGAAATGCGAGCGACCGTATTAAGCCTCTTGAATTTGGGAATAATCATTCAGAAAACTGCGATATTGGCGAGCAATCTCTTAAACTCATTCATTCCATTTCTTATTTCAATTCCTACCTGGCTGGAAAAATTGAAGCATTCCAAAATTGAATCATGGAACTAAAAACAAAATTTTCTATTTAGACGGTAACGGCCACCATTCAATGTTGGGTCCATAATTAACAGTACTGTGTCAACGGAGCGCCGACCCTCGCTCAGACCTTAGGCTGGAGCACAGCCGTCTTTAATGCACAATTCTAGAGACGGCTGTGGCTGGAGCATCGCCTGGTGCATCGCCTGGAGCATAGTATGGTACCCGGGATCCTCTATCATACATCGTGGTATCATTTTGAAAATGATATAATTTGAATGATGAATTTTTATAGGTTTTTGAATATGCAAACTCATTCGTATTTTTGATTTGAGGATAGTTTGAGAGGATTTCGAACTAAATGTTTCAGGTTTTTATTCGCATTAGTGGAAAATTCTGTATTTTCAAAGATTCAGTTGATCATTGGTTCTCGGCAAGAAAAAAATTCCCGAATAGTAGATACCTTCTGAGTAGATATTCACTACATAATATATTTTCCCTTTCACTGCAGCAGTTGTTAAAACATGTTTTGGGAAATGAGATTGTTGTTGCAAATTTCGTCAGTATAGTTTTTCATTCCCTACATTCCGCCCACTACAACGGTTAACATTGTTTCGGTACATTTACATTTCGATTTTACCCATTCCCCTTCTTCATTCAGCCCCAAATATACAGATATCGAGTCGTTTTTTTTTATGTTACTGTGTTTCTGATCGGCCTAATAGCTGAAATCATGAATGGGTAAAATCCCCCTATATTGGATTGAATTGAAATTATTGAATAATGATTGCTTATGCTGAACTTCATCAGGATGATATGATAAGAATTTGTATTGTTTTTTTTTGAAATTGTTCTAATGACACGATCATCCCAAAATTCTGCATAAAGTTGTGCATCAGCATTTTTCTCATTTCATGCGACACTTAATAATAAACTATTATTGTGCGCATGAACTTGGGAAAGGCGTGCTATTGTTTTGTACAAATGTCCAAATGGTCTCAAACGACTCACTCAAACACGGATATCAAATCCGGTGTCAAACTCGATTGTATCCGGCCGGCCGAGGACACTATAACTGTCGAACGGAGCGAACAATCGACTTGGAACTTTCAGGTAAGGTTGCGCATCAGAATAGGGCGGAAAAAATTGTTAATGGGACAATCGGCCAAATGGTTTCAGAGTTATAATCATTTTTACTTTTGGATTTTTTTCCTCAATATCTCAATAACTATTTAGCGGTTGGATAGAAACATGGAAGCAAATATTTGCAACATTTTTGTGAGATTGTATGGTTATTGAATTTGAAGAAAAAATCTATCAGTAAATTTAAAAGAAAAGATTCGAAATTTTTCTTGAAAACATTTTATTTTCGAGAACTATTCCTCAGATTCCGACGAAATTCTGTACAGAACTCAAACTCTATATTAAACGACAGTATCTAAATTTTGATCCGGATTCAGTTTTCTGAGGTATTTGGAAGAATTCGCGAGAAACTTTTTCCCGAATTATTTCGAGGAAAAAAAGAGAACTTGAACTCTGCATTTCATAACAGTGTACCAAATTTAAGTTCGATCCAATTCCAGTTTTTGGAGATATAAGGAAAAAGTATGTCAAAATTCGTGATTCTCAGTTATTTCTTTCTGAAGTTATTCTGTTTACCATAGAGAGGGCAATTGTAAACATAATATCTGCCGAAAAAACGACCTAAAAACTCGATATTCACAGAGTAGGATTGGGGCTTGATTACGAAGGTTGAATTCGTGAATGGGTGAAATCCGCAATATGATTCCTGAGATATACACATTGAAATTTTAATATCCTGATATTTCCAAGTGAATTGCCCTGGTTATTCAAATTACAGATATTGAAAGCTCTATCTGTCAATGTGTCAATTTAAGCTAATCCGGCTGAATGATCGGGTAAGTTTCCGAATCCCCAATTGATAGCCTAAAAAATCATGCAGACTTCCATTCGGACCATATGGAAAGAATATAAAGGAAGCAAAGATGCGTTTAGCGGGGTTAATGGATGGAAAGACGACCGCTTTATCAACTAATTTGAACATGCGCACAGAAGTTGCTGACTACGCGTCTGTGATTTCTTAGAATTTTTTGTGAGTAAATTCGTTTCATTCACCTGATGTGACCTGATACATCACATCATTGGGCAATTTCCTTCCTTTCCAAAATCAAAAGGTTATGACGATTTTCTGCCTTTTATTCCGAAGAGGATCGAAAACAGCCCGATATATCTCTTCATCCGTGATGGGGCCGATGAGGCGAACTCAGCTCCAGGGTCCGATAAATACCAAGCTCGATTTCCATGTACCAGGCCTCTGCTACAGCTTATGCACTAGGCGATGGTCGGCGCTCTGACGTGACCACACAGATCTAGCAAAGTGTATCACCCAGATTCAATAGTGTGAGTCTATTTTTTTGGATGATCGTGGCCATGGTACCAGACTATGGTCTGAGCGAGGGTCGGCGCTCCGTTGTGTCCTCACACTAACACGAACAAACTATAAGCCTAGGAATAATCAACAAAATCCAATAACATACAATATGAGCAAATATAACGGATGTAGTCATCAAGGTACAAAACTGAATTATTTGCTTATTTGCACTTATAACGAAATGGATATATGTATTTTTATATGAAGGACAACAAATCATCTCAAAAAATATCATAAAATAATTATGAAAATTCTAGACAGAATACAAGAACGGAACTTACTTATGTAATATGAATGAATTGATTTTGATTCAGAAGAGTTCAGAGTGTGGAAATTCAGAAGGGAGAAATACCCTGACACATGCTACTGGGACAACTCACAAATGCTCAGCCACTCCGAATTTATCGTCGAATTAAAAATAAAAATTCCACCCCTTCATGTAAAATATATCTGAAACAATTATTTCCACATATAACAGTTCACTTGATTCATAAACTATCCTATCCACAAACTGAAAAACGCAGGTGTTCATTTCGAATAACTTCTGTGTAACTATTAAATATAATATGGTATTAATTCGAATGAATATCACTGAAATAGGAATTTTCTTGCGTATCGTTGTCAGAAACACTCAATAGGTGTAAAGAATCCAAACGTAAACTCTTTATAGCAATATATTCATCCTCCAGTAACGTCGTGACGTATTCACGAGAAGGATGACAAAGTGCAGAGTTTAATCTCCTCAGTTGGTATTTTCCACTTCACGGATATTGTTCATAAAAATTTCAGAGCAGAATTGCTGAAATGACCAAGCTGCGATGTACATGAGACTTGAAGTCTTGAAGTGTCGCATTATTAACGATATTCACAGTTTCCATTCCTATATGGTTACATATACTCACACTTATTAAACTAGAATAAACGGATGAGGTCATCGATCTGGTTACTTTCACTCTCGAAAGTACAAATAATGTAGATCCAAACACAATAATCTTCTTTGTTGAATGGTACAGGCTAACAGAATCCAGGTGCTGATACGGTCAATCTAGGTGAAATGAAAATGAAAATCTTATAGTTTTGATAACTGGTCGGAATTTTCTTTGGACCCTTCCTCTTGAACATATCCGAAAACTCCAAGGGAGGGTGCGCAACTGGCCGCCATTTTGTGTTTTAGGTTTTCGTTTCTTCTTGAATATCCCGGAAACTATCAACTTTTTAGAAAATACTATAGGATACAGAATGAAAGCGTGTATTATTTCAACCATTTTCAATATCCCATGATTGCTTGGAGCTGGAGTAGTACCTACCACATTCCAAAACAGCATGAAAAATTTAATGGTAATACAGCCAATTTCTTTTCTGATCACAACAATCAGGTTACTTCAGACTGCCTTTTGTGTGTCGGTCATGACTTAGGCTGTCTTTTCAAAGAATACACCCAGTTTGAGGGTGGGTGATTTACCTGATGTTATGGAAATCTACCATCTACTATTCAGAGTATATTTCAGGGTCATGGATGTCGTTGTTAGAAAAGTTGATTTCCATTAGGTTTAATTTTTTCATTATTTATTTGCTCACTCTCAGCATATTTCATGATTCACTTGTTTGATTCATCCCTGTACTCCTTCCTCCTCCTCTACCATTGTCTTCATGCTAATGACTTACACATCATACTTATATGATGTTGATATCTCGAGACAATGTTCGAAATACTGAAACTAACGAGAAGACATCTTTAAAGGCTATTTTCTCTCCTCACAAATCCAAGTTTTTTTATATACCTATACATATATCTCGCAAACAGCAAGATCAAAAAAAATATTCAGACATAATTTGTAGGAAATATTTCAGGCAATAACATGCATCGATCCAGTATTCTGCACCCGAAGGATTCGCAAGATGCTAATGAGAGATGGCGCTCTGTATGTTATTATACTGCAGTGTCCCACCTAATAGATGATATGTATCTAGAGTCTTATTTTGCGGTTTATTAGGTTAGGTGATTTGAAGACAACAGCCGTGAAACTGCAGTAACCATACTCCATGGACACCGCTTCTTTGGTGTTGATGTTTTGGTTGATTGGATGATTAGTTCTGATCAAGATGGAATATTTGTTAATTTATCTTCAGATATTCGTCCTTGTGATACTCCCGAGGGATGATCTAGAGTGCGTGACCCAAGTATTTAGCATTTGCAGAGGGAGGCATCGCGAGAACTGGGTGAGAGAAGTTCTTATTTTTTTACAACCATAAGCTTGTGCGGTGGCATTCAGAATTCTTATGAAAATCTTTGAATTTGATCGGATCTGTTATTTTTGTGGAAATGAAAATAACTTCTAAAAGGGTACCGCAAAATAATCATTGAGCTGAGTATGCCCATAACCGAACTCAACCAGAGTATTCAGACTCCTAACCCTGGCCAATTAAGTTGCTATGACGTCACGTGGAGAGTAAACTAGTGTTAAGATAAGGGAGTAACTGTAACTTTTCTTCTAGTTTTCAATTGATTGACATGTTTTTTCCAATATTTATGAAAAATTCATCTGATCGAGCTGATATTTCGCATGATGTTGCGCGTCGGTATCATACAACCAAGTTGAATCCGATCGTATTCGTACTTCTTGAGATATTGAGAAAATTAAATTTTGAATGGGTATGATTACGGAATCATTGGGTAGATTTTTCACATCTAGGAGTTCTGCTTAGAACGACCGTGATCATAATAACGACTCAGAAACTTGATATTTGCAGGGTAGGTTCAGGGCTCAATTAGGAAGGTCGAATTTGTGAGTGCCTAAAATCACTCCTGGAATACCGTGGATATACCAATATAAAAATAGTTTTTCTATTTATCAAAAATACAGATTGTTTCGAATTGAAAACCAGTACTTTATTTGAAAATTACAGTTTGAAGGTCCATGCAGAATTTCATGAGGATAATAGAATAATATGTTTATTTATAACCCAATTTCAATTCACGAAAGTAAGACTCTAGTAATGTGAATTAACACCAGTATTCCACAGAAGTCCATGGACTTGTGCGTAGGAAATTTTACGAAAATAATACACTATTTATTAAAGCAAAAACACGAACAAAATCAGGGAAAACGGACAACCTGAATACTTATCAAACGAACAACGAACTCTCAGATAAAATACCTTATATTATGAAAAGCATTCCAAAATTGCGAGGGCTGTTGTCTTATCCATGATTTAACCATCCTACAATATGATAAGCGGGATGATGTCTCTCTTATTTGTGATGGCAAATTATTTTACAAGAGTGGTGCCAAGTATGTGAAGTTTCTCAATCCTTAGCACTTCTTAACCATTGGCAATTTCATATTATTGTATCTTGAACGGCAAAAATCTCCATTTCCAGGCTGTTCCTTTCGATAATTTAAAAGGGAGCGTGCGTAGAGCTGGTGAACCGTGACCACTCCAGCTAACTCAAAGAGTTCATTGCTGGGAAAAGTGGTTTCTTTCTTATAAACTATTTTCAAACCAAATTCTTGCAGTACCTCAATATGTTTATAGTAGCTGTCAGCTATTCCTCCCCATCCTATTATCTCATAATGCAAATGTGGTTCTACCAATGCATGGTATGCTGTTCTGAGTTCATTTATCTCACATATTTCTCTAAGCATTTTGAATTTGTGTAATAATGTACGTATTTTTCTAGTGATGTAGTCAGATTGATAGTTCTACCTCAGATGTGTGTCTATCATGACTCCCAAATACTTGGTCACATCAACCCTCCCTATCACTCGACTATTTGTTTCAGCATGTATTCTGTCAAAGTCCGGTGTGATACTTTTATTGCTGGTGAAGACTATGAAATTGGTCTTTTCATAATTGATTGTCAACTTTTTTGGATTGAAATATTCTATAACACATGAAAACCCACCCTGTGCCACCTCCTTCAATAACCGCAACGTTGGTGAATAAAAGCGCAGTATCATCCGCAAACGCCAGTATATCACATTCTATATTAAGCTGGAACAATCAGTTGATATAAATCAGGAATAGCAAGGGTCCCAACACAGTCCCTTGCGGTAATCCACATGTAACACTTAGTCTGTCACTATTCTTTCCATCTATTCTCACCACTTGACTTCCTTCTCCCAGATAGCTTTCAAAGATATTTCGGGTTACTTTTCTACATCCAACATGTTCCAATGCACTCAGAAGTGCATCATGTTCTACAGTGTCAAAAGCCTCTTTTAAATCAACAAAAATACACAGGGCCGGTATGTTTTTGTCTATTGCACCAGATATCGCGGATACCAATTCAGCTATGGCGTCTTGGGCCGACTTCCCTTCTTGAAATCCGAATTGCCTACAAGAAATTAGTTTGTACTTATTGACAAAATTGAGGAGACGCTTTTTTAGTATTTTCTCAAGTATCTTTGACATCACAGACGTTAATGATATGGTTCTATAATTGCTCAAGTCCATTCTGTCTGAAGATTTATAAAACAGAATAATGATAGCTGTTTTTAATATTTCAGGAAATATGCCACCGTATAATGTGAACCAGAGGGTCCACAATATTCACTGTAATCTTGTTTAAAAGTTTTTGAATTTATTGCATCCGGACCAGGAGATGTATCACTTTTTAGTGATTTCATTACACTCAGTACTTCAGCCTCGCTCGTTTCAAATAACACCATTAAGTTCCAATTCACCTGTTTGTCTTCTTTTGTCTTCCCTGTAAGGTTCACTGTTACTTCCTCTGTCAGCTGTTTCCCTATGTTCGAGAAATATCTGTTGAACAAATTTGCAATGTCATCAGACCCCCTTATCGCTCTGTTGCCCTCTGTTTGATTGATAATATTCCATAACCCTTTTGCGCTATTTCCATTTTTTTCTATAATTGTTCTGTAATATATTTTTTTAGTCTCCTTTATCAAACGCTCGAGTAAGTTTTTATGTTTTTTGAATTGGTTAGTTAGCTTCGTGTTATGTGGGTTGGTTGTCATCTTCGATGTCCTTCAATATGATGTGGATATCGTCAAATCTCTTCATCAGGACGTAAAGGTGCCTTTGGCGGGACGAATACGTGAAAAGATGACAGCTTTGGCAACGACTATGAACATGTTGCTGACTTCATGTCAATTTTTTTTATCATGGTTGAATACAAGATGTGGAGAGTATATTAACGAAGAAATGGTAAACCTTACTGTGAATTTTGTACGCTTCTGCCATATTTCGTGTAGAACGTTGAAATTATATACGTTATAAAACGAATAGCTTTTGACCTGTCCGCTCTCCGTCCAAATTAGCATCGTTTCGGGTAGGAAGCAAACGTTCTACACTGCGGTGAAATTCAAAAACAACCCTGTTTCAGTCGGACGCAACCCTGTTATTCTATTTTGAACCTGAAATAACAATTTAAACTTGGTGGAATTCTGTCGAATCTAATTGAACAACTAACTGCGAGGTACACAAGAAATTACAGACGTACAGACCGAAAAGCAATTAACGGAATACGTCGGAAATGTGTGGTCTAGAAATTAGTAAATGAAAACGGTCAGAGCGTGCCTGGTTTCAGCCCCCGCCATTTGCCGATCAAATATGGCGCTGGAGTGTATTTAAATAGGCTCACTTATTAGGACTCGTCGCCGGGGACACGTGTAAACATGGCCTTATTGTGTTTTTGGCGTACTAGGGTAAATACATCCCGTTCCGTTCGTTTTCATTCCTGTACATAAATTAACTCAAGATAACGTTCCACGGCAGGTTTAATTTTTGTTTGTTCCCGCGTCTGGAGGGATATTTGCTGTTGCTGATGTTATGCACTTCGTTATTGTACGTACCTCCACAAACTGCCTGTGTGACGACGGTTAAGCAGTTGGTTCAGGAAGTTAGTTAGGTTTGTATTGAAATATTTTGAATATGCTCAGTGAAATTAGATGGAATATAATCGAAGTTCTGTTTATTCACCTAAAAGCTTAACTTTGGTGTTCAAACAGAAAATGATTTTTTTTCACAAAGAAGCTAGGGTAGGTTAACATACTTATTTACAAGTATACACACTACAGCTGTAGTTCGTTCTACAATATGTCGACAACGTTTCCACGCAGATAACGAATATTTAAAACTGTACAATTATTTACGCGCTTGTTCTGGGGAACAGCGTGTTATCGTTTTGTGATGCGTCTTTTTACGCGCTTGTTCTAGGGAACAGCGCGTTATCATTTCGTCACGATGTACTGTGGAAAAAAATGTTTTCAGATAAATTGCACAGGAAGGATGAGTTTCTTTTCATTGCATTAATATTTTTCAGAACAAAGTTTAATCCTAGTAAAACATCTATACATTTAATATTAGCGGAAAATCTTGAATTTTGTTCAACGTATTGGTGCTAGTTTGAAAGATTGAGTTTAATTCCTCAGTATCAAAAAATACTAACGCGATCAGTTTGAAACATTATATCTAGTTGTGAAATATCAACGCTCGATGTAATGCAAAATTTCGTGAGAATTGTATTGGAAAATAATTTCTTTTTTTGAAAACATTCTTTTTTGGAAACATATTCATCAAAGTTCAATGAAATTTGGTACACGTCTTTGAGTCAACATTTAAAAATAGTGTTTCAAATTTCAGTTGTGATATATCGTGGCCATTTTGAATTTTGAGGTTATATCCCTAATATGTCAAAAAGGTCAAACACTATCTAATTTGAACTTCATTTTTAGTTTCAGAATACCGACATGCAATTCAATAAGTGTGGAAAAGAGTAAGATTTTCAAATAGGTGAAACTACTGTGGAACGTCTATTCTCATTCAAAATATTAATTGAAATTTACCTACTCAGTTAGCGTTCTGCATGTGGAAATGTTATTCAATTATACAACTATTCATTGAGATTTGAATGTTTCACATGCATTTTTTCATGGAATTGGTTTTTGTATCATAAGTTTTATTTAAGGTATCAATGGTATTGGGATATTTAACTGAGAAAATAATAAACCCATATGTAAAATTTGCAGCGTTTTTTTATATCCTGTGATCAAGCTATCAAAAAATGCTTCTCGGTTGTGTTGTTGAAACAATAAGTTGCATGCGATTGACCCGCTAGCCTTGTTCTCTTCGACCAGATTATGCGGGACCCAAAAACCTGCTCTGCTTATTTTCCTAATCTGCTTCAAATGTTCTTAGATGTTCGACCAAGGTTGGCTGAGACTGTTTGACAATTTCACGATCATCTGACACAGCTGTCTTCCTTTCCGCCCAAGAATTGACGTGCGCAGGTCCTCCTAAGAATTCATGAATTAATTTAATTCTGTACGGAAGGAATTTGTGTTCATAGAAAATTCTGAAAACGTTAGATTGGCTAATACCGAATGCTGCAGAAATTTGTCGTACAGATTGCGTGTTTGGCAATATAATAAAAACTATTATACAAAATCAAAAATATTGTCTTCATAAACAAACATTTCACAGAAAGCACGTAAACAATAATACCAAAACAGATTCCTAAAAACCTATCTTTGACTGTCAATGCTTTGAATTATTACTAATCGCAGGGTGTGATGATTGCCGATACCATATTTTGATGAGGACTGTAGGGCTCATTCCACTTTTTGCTTGAGGATTCACCTTGGAGGTGTTTATATTCGTCTTGAGTTGATTCATCACAGATGTACTACTTGTACTTTTACAAATACCACCCCTAGATATTTCAGAATCATATCTATTGCATCGTAAATATTTCTGATCATCGCACAACGAATAATATTTCCAAATATAATTCGATTTTCTAGATATTTTCAATAGTAATACCCCTAGGGTCTTGATAATACCCAAATTGAAATTGAGAATGCTGAAAGCACGTTGCTTAATAAGCAACACGATTAAAGGATTCTCTATGACAACAGTTTGAAGATTTATCAAGGCCCGAGGGGTATTCGATAAGATAATTTTTATTTTGTAGATTTAAAAAAATTGATTGTCAATCTGACGTTCAATTTGAACTTGATGATCCTGTTTGTCGAAAACACCAAACTGAGAATACCACATGTAGGATATTATCGCATAGATTGGATGAAATTTGACACATGACTCAAAATTAAGTAATTTGATTGGTTACTATAGTAAATAAAAAATTATGTAATCAATTTGCTTGAAATACCTCACTCTTTCTCTTTCAAAACGAAATGACAGCACAATCTGAACATCTCTAATGAACTCGACAATATAACTTAGCAAATCTCAACAAGAAATCTTATAGCATCGCTTCGAAACCGAAAAATTTGAAAACTAGGTCAAACCTGTTTGTAACCAGTTTGGACTCCTTGAAGAAGAATCCGTGTTCAAATTCATTTCTGTTCTGGCCTAAATATACCGGTAAAGTTCGTTAATGTACGTGACCAGCTCAACGGTTTCGGAGTTATAGCCAGCTGGCATGATGTTTTTCCCATAACGCAAAAAATACCAATTTGAATGAATTAAAACTTTGTTTACAATTGTGACGTATAAATGTTGAGGCGTATACAAAATTTCATGAGGATTAATAGAAAATTTAAAAATATTTTCAAATACACCGATATCGCAACTATTTTCCACATGCGCATGTATGACATGAATTATATAAAATTCAGCTTCGAAGCTATTTACAAGTCTCTAAAATAGAGAAGGACATATTGAAAATATGGTGATTTGTGAGGGCTTTTTTTTTGTTATTTCGAAAAACAGTGAAGAAATGCGCAGATAGGGGTAGACAGAGGCACGACGAAAATTTCACAACATAACCTTAAGTAAGTACTTCTTGAAAATATTGCTACCTAAAATCGAAACTCCAATTTTATGTATCCATGATTTCGTGAAATCACGAAAATTCATCATACCAATATCTCTAAAATATCATATAGGATCTAACTGAAATTCATCGATTGATGTGAAATAATCTTTCTTCAGAAATGAAAACTAGAAAAGCACGTGAGGCCAGGAGCTTTTCCGCGCTTGTTCAAATTCTAACTATAAGATCAACACAAAATTTTGCACCTAGTTGTGCGTTGTTGATCTGGTAAGGTACTTTTTTCAGTATTGTTATGGGTAGAATATGCGATTACAATAATAAACAATCCAGAAAAGTACTGACGTGAGGTCAGGAGCTTTTAAGCGCTTCTCCAAATTCCTAATATTAGATCAACACGAAATATTGCATCTTTATAATTGCACGTAGGTTATCTTCTTCCGATTGCGAAATTTCAATTTGATTGCATTTGTACTTCTCGAGATATTGCGGAAATAATGTTGAAATTACAAATATTGGCATATTTTTCCCTTATATCTCTGAAAGACAATTTCGGTTCAAATTGAAATTTGAACCATTTTTGTTAAATACTGACCTTAAAGTTTATGTTTGTGCCAAGTTTCGTTCATATCTAATAAAAATATTCGCAGAAAAAAACTTTTTCATTGAAAAGTTAAAAAATGTTTGGTTACTTTTTTTCTAACAACTTTATCTACTTAAAATTTTGCACTAAGTTGAAACTAAGTATTACAAGACTGTTTCCAAAATTTTAATTTGTTCGATTCAGTGCTTCATAGGATATCGAGGAATTAACCTTAAAATTTCAAATGGGCCTAATTCCAAAACTATTCGACCGACTCCACCCATTGTTTGACTTAACCGAGATATCTGAACTCCAAACCTATTTTGACAATTTCGAGTATCTAGGTTTTTTCTTTCGATATTTAGAGTACATACGGGACATTGTGACGAAGCGATAATGCGCTATTCCCCAGAACAAGTGCGTAAAAATGGAAATTCTCAAATAGGTACTTAAAAAATTATTTTGGAATTTTTCATAACTGTTCAAATAACCAGGATTAAGAAGACAGTTGTAAAATATTTACTCCAAGGTCTGTGAAAAATCTCATTGAAATCCGACGAATGGTTTCTGAGGAAAAGCAATTCCCAATAAAAATTGGGAAAATTCTCGAAAAAAATCATTTACAAAATTCTGCAAGTTGTTGCGTTCTAATATTTTCTAACTAGTGAATGAGCTTCAATATGATCGTATCGGTACTTACTGAGATATCGAGGAAATAATCTCAAAAATTCTAATGAGTATAGTTTCAAAACTGTTCGACCAATTCGGCCTATTAACGAAGTTAGCGGATGCATTATAATACACAATCCACCTCAAAATTTCCAAGTTACCAGCTCTTTTCATTCTTGAGTAATCGTTGCAAGAACTGAGATAATTTTGACCTCGGATTCTTCATTAGGTTTGTTCGTTGTATCTGCATGATCTACACTAACTCCACTGATATTGTTCGGAGTGTTTCGTTGTAAACTTTCACTCTCTTCGTTGCGGAAATGTTAGGAGTTAGTGTAGTCACAGATTACCCGTGCAGTATATAAAGTGGGGTTATATTCTCTAATGGTTAGGCGTGAATATAATTCTTGATCTCAGACATCTGTTCTTGTCTCTGGTTCCTGGTTGGACCTGTTCTGTCCTGTATGTGTAAATATTTTTGGACGAAATTGATTTTCATCATATCTTCATTTAAAGAGGAGTTTTTTTTGTAACGATTTTAAAAGAACTTTACGACAAATCTATATCACCTCGAAATGGTAGCGAAAATAAAAGGAGCATAGAATTCTGTCAACGTGGATTTGCGTAATATCATTTATCATATATTTGTATTCTGTGAGAATCATAGAACAGATTCAACTACACTGACTGCACTCACTCTGTTATCTGTGACTCACTCAACTACACTCAGCTGCACTGAAAATTGGAAGTCAGTGCAGTAAGTTTAGTTATCGTACTTCATGCAGGTACAACTAAAAAAACCTTTCATCAGTTAATGCAACCATTTCCTTTGCAACAGTTTTCTGCTCACAATTAGAAAAAGGCATAACATGTGAGCAAAAATAAATCATAAATGAATAACATTTATAACATTTTTTGTTTTATCGGGATACAAAAGATTTTAAGATGTGTATTAAATAATTTGTTCATCAAGTTGCCGCCTTCTAAATTAGTATGGATCCCTTAGCCGTTGCTTTGGTAGTCCAAAGCGTAAACGATGTTTTACATAAATAAAAGACCCACAGGGAGCTTTCGAAGCACCAAATTGATATCGATAGTAATTACTCTTCGGACCAAATCAATATATCAATTTCAGCTAAAACATTACGAATATGTACGTAGTTCTTCCATTTCTGTCCATTAAAATGGACGATTTCAATTGATTATTTTTCAGAAACAACTATCATTTACCTTCAGCGACGCTCACCAGTGGCATGGCATAGGTTCTTGACAGCAATCTATATGAATATTTTCCCTTCTGTTTCAGGAGGACAATATTTGGCATGAAAATGCAATCTTCGACAAACTTAATTTGAAATTATTGAAGAGAATACAATTTGGATCTGATATAATTCTACATTGGCTAAGAACAATTTGAAAGATCGTGTCGTTAGTTGGTAGTGTAAGTGGTTAGAGCGTTGGACTCGTGATCGAAAATTTCGAATTTTTTTTTTAATTACTGACAGTACGATCTCAACAAAATTCCGCGAAAAGTTGTGCGTCATTATGCTCAAACTAACTGCCAAGTTCAACTCCAATCGCGTCAGTTGGTTCCGAAATATCAGGGAAAAAACTTTCAAATTCAAAAAATTTCAAATGGCTATAAGTCCGAAATCATTCGACCGATTCTTCCCATTAACGAATTCAATCTTCGCATTCTGAAATAAAACCTATCCCGAAAGTTTCAAGTCCAACGTTGTCGTTGGTGACTCTTTTCGTAAAACAATTGAAGACCTATTCAAATTTTTTGCCAAATCGGATCTTCACTCATACGCCAAACGCACCTCTACTATCTGATAGAAATATTTCGTGACATCCTAATCATATTATCCTCCCAAAATTTTGTATCAACCTTCAAGCTGCCATTTTCCAAACAAGTACTGGATTTCAATTCGATCCAGTCTATGGAATCATTGGGCGGATTTCACCCATTCAGGAATTCGACCTTCGTAATTAAGCCCAAATCAAAAAAATTTTAATGGGTATATCTAGGGAATAATTTCGTAGACCTTTCACGAATTCGGCCTCCGTAATTAAGATCCAAATCTACTCGTCAAAAATTTAGTCCTAACAGACGATCGTAAACACATTTACTTTCGACTCAGAAGCTCGATATTTATTGAGTTGGTTTTGGTTTATCGGGGGTAGGGTCGCATTCGGGAATGAGTTAAATCTCCCTAATGCTTCAGTAAATATACCAATGCAAAATTTTATTTTTCTAATATGTATTTCCAAAGAATACAGATCGGATCCAATTGAAATCTCACCCACCTAATTGAAAAATGATAGCTGGACAGTTCATGCAGAATTCCAGGAGAACCATATGAGAAGAAGACGGCTTTGGCAATGGATTTTAACACGTGTTCAAAAGCTGCTGACTTAATACTTTTTCAGAATTTTTCTGATCAATCCTCGATACCTTATTGACTGCATGTTCAACAGAGTCATCATGAAAAATTATCAATCTTAGCGGCCTATTTGCCCTGGAGCCACGCCACTGACGCAATCCAACTCATTGTGGGCACAAACCATTAATCTTGAAAGGTGAAAAAATTGAAAAATTACCGAGAGAATTCATTAGTGAATGTTTGTCGAACTCCCTCGGGAAAGAAACTGGACCTCATGATTAATTTCGTGTTCGGCAAATACGAAAACACATTAAAATAAACAGGGAATAAGCATGTTCTCGTTGCATTTTATCTCCAGGTCCATCTCGACCTGGCCGCTGATTCGGCCGCGTTTGGTGTAACGCCAGAGATAATTGATTGATCTTTCTGATGTTGGTGATCATCTGCCGTGAAATCAAGATTCGAGTGTAGGTGTTGGCGTTGTTAATCCTTTTATGAATCTGAAAAAAAACCACAATCTCATGAATAATTTCCTGATAACGACTCGTCTGTTCCGAGAGGATTAATCGAACGAATTTGCCAGTTGAAGGTAATAGATTCAATAGTGTAAAAAATTCACTCGAGAACGTGTTACCTCATTAAACGAAAAACTGCTCGAACATAACTCACTGATTCATAATTTAGTCTTCAGTTCCTAGATCAAGGAGTTACCCTTGAGAAACATTCTCTCGTCATTTCAACGATAATTAACTGTGTAGGTACCTATGCTCCATTCACTTTTATGAAGTCAGTCAGTTGGCCATGAAAGTTTGACACATTGCACTCAGTATAATTGAAAATTTTATGATTGGGTTTCTTTTCCTGTCAGATCTATAACTACGCAAAGTTGTACTTTCTACATGCCAGAAGAAGTAGTTACCTATTTCTGCGCTCCTGGAATGCTACATGCATTATTGGGAAAAAATGAATTTGCATGGGTCTACAGAATCATTTGGCATATTCAACCCATTAACGCATTCGACGTTCTTAGTTACACCCCAAACAAACTTTACGATTATCCAGTTTCTAAGTTTCCTCGAGGAGATATTGTGTTAACGATCGGCCATTACGACTCGATATTTACAGAGTAGGTTTGGTTCTTGATAACGAAGGCGAAATTCGTGTATGGCAAGAATCCATCAAATCCAAACAAAATTTTGTTTTCCCAATATTTCAGAATAAACAGGTAACATATTGGATCAAATTGAAATCCAGTACTTAATTTGAAAATAGCAGTTTGAGGTTTCATGAAAATATTCGTGAGGATAATGTGATTAGAATAATAATTGATTGATATTTTTAATGCTGGTTATCATCCGCCGTGAAATCAAGATTTGAGTGTAGGTGTCGGCGTTGTAAATCCTCATGGGAGTCAGAAAAAAACAGCATCTCATGAATAATTCCCTGTTTCGAGAGGATTGTTCAAACGAACTTGCCATTTGAAGGTTATAGATTCAATAATGTATAAAAATTCACTCAAAATGGAATGCGTTACCTCTTCGAACGAAAACATTCTGCAAATATCATATAAATGTTAAAAATTTCAGCACTGTTGCGAAGACATCAACATTTGCGACCATCTGCTAATTCAATTTCACACGATCATCATGAAATTTTGCACAATGTGGATCAGTTATCAAGGTTCATCGTGATCGAATCAGTTTTTTTAAAGTGATTTAAAATCGGATTAATCTGAAATTTGATGCACTATTGTGAAATACTGACTCTAAGGTATGCGCAGAATTCCGCTGAAAATTTGGAAAATTTTCGTAAATATACATCAACAATTACAATCTCAACAACACTCGCAACAACACACGCAAACCGTGTTGGTACTCTGATCAAAAAAATTCCAATCTGATCGTATTAGTAGTTCCTGAGATATTGAGGATATAGCCTCGAACACTTGAATGAGTATATCTCTGAAATCATTTGGCCTATTTGTCCCATTGACGAACTCAACCGGCTCATTCTGATAAGTCCTTAGCTCTTCTCGTTTCCCAGTATTCGTGGAAATGGCCGGATTTGGACATCGGATTCTTGATCAGTGAGTTCGACCTAGTCGTTTGAGACCATTTTCAGGAAAAATACGAATGTTATTTTGAACGAAAAAATTGCGCTTGTTATTATTTGCTTGGGCATCAAATTCTTGTGGAAACTTTGAACGTAGTTTTGATTCAGTAATGAAGTATTTATCGTCATATTGAATCAGTGATGCCCATGAGACTCTCGTTTTCGAGAGTCTCGTCTCGTCTCGTCTCGAAAACGAGACGAGACTCGAGACGTATGCTGGCTTGGTTGAAATACTTTTGGACCGAAATTTTGTCACAACTTATCTAATCTTATAGATAAATCTAGACACCTGGTAAAAAATTTAAGAGGAATTGGGTAGAAATTGGTCATTTTTCAACAAAGAAGTCAAGGAGCAATTTAGGAACTATGTAGATGCTTTTTGCAGTCTGTATCCGTCTATCAGATAAGAAGTCTAGGTTGGTCTAGATACTATTGTAATATGTGTGTCAAACAATGAAATAATGATGTTGATGGTTCATTTGTGTCAAATCTGATTTGGTATTGTTGAATTTAATGAAATTATATCGGAGTATATTTGTGAGCATTGCTTGTATTGAAATTAATGATAAGCAGTTGATAAACAACAAGAAGTAATGAAAAACGCTGCAAATTCTACACAAAGGTTTAATATTTTTTCAGCTCAATGTGCAGATTCTTCAGCGATATTTATCATACATAGTACCACAAGTGAGAAGTTTGACAGTGGAAAAAATAATTTTCAAGATTGTTCGCCAGTATCGGCTAGTAAATATTATAGCGGGATTTAAAGTTTTTCTGAAGAACATTCTGAAATGCGAGCAGCCTTATCAAGCCTCTTGTATTTCGGAATATTCATTCCGAAAACTGCGATATTGGCGAGCAATCTCTTAAATTGTTTAATTTCATTTCTTATTTCAATTCCTACCTGGCTTGAAAAATTGAAGCTTTCCAAAATTGAATCATAAAACTAATACAGGTGGATCATCGGCTCCTACCTTAGCCCAAGGCTCCTACCCTTAGTATTAAATTCCCAACAATTGCTGAGTTTTCCAGATGGTTATTGATTCTTTCTGCATATATTATTCAATGTATTTTATCATTTACATGCTCATTATCTTTCATATTCACCCTTATTTCAAACTGTCAGTACGAAAAATATTGGATTTCGATTGGAACCAGTAACGGATATCCACATTTTGACGATAATAATTCTATTACGCGAGCCAAAATTGATAAAAACCTCTGATCAATCGAATTTTTTGTAAATCTTAATTATTTTCAATTACGCTACTCAATTCGAGTTCTGTATGTAAAAGTGATATTGTGAAAAACAAATGATATATGAACAATATATAAGTTTTATTTAAAATATAAATGAGCTTCATGAAGAATTCGGTTCTTTACAGAGAAAAGCCCCGGACAATGGACGGCGGACTGATTTTTCAAATCTACATACTTGAAAATGTAAACTGTGAAATTTTCAGGCGAGGGGGGGGATTGATTCTTTTTTGTCGATCACTTAGGTTTATTATTTGATTTATCAAATTATAAACCAAAACACACGATCAGGACTGGCGCTGAACTGTTTTTGTCTTCCAGTCAGTGCGTCAGCTCCCCACCAGCAGCTCAAAAAGACTTTCAACAGCGTTATCTAAAATAGCCTTCATTTCGAAACCAATTTCAAACGCAATTCCTGCAGAAAATAATCATTGGGGAAATGAAACATAGGTTCCGTTATCTCGGCATACGTTTTACCCACCTTAGTTTTATTGCCTAAATTTCCCGGGCTGGTGTTTTCGTATTTTTTTAGATTAAACCAAGATAGACAATAAAAGTAACAACATCCTCACATCCTGACGCTCTTTCTTTTAACGCTGACTGCACCCCAGGGATCAATTCGAACAATTTAACCGACGTCATGTGTAACCCGGGAACAACACCGAAAACATTATTATTGGAGTTGGTGGAAATTTCGTCACGGAGTTTAATTAAAAACAAAATGTGTTTGGTGTAATTGCGAACAACATATCGTTCAGAGTGTCCTGTTAGTTCTCGCAGACTATTCTATTTTCGGTATTTCGGTTGGACTGAATGAAGGCGCAATTTGTTCGTTGTTCGATTGAAACTTTTTCCAGGTTAATGGGAAATATTCTGTAGTCATTTCTTTTATAGTCTATTCGTTTTTCCGAGTATTGTTGCGATTCTTCTAATTGCCAATATACCCCCACCGTCAAAAAAATACTGCCACTAGAAACTAGCCCTAATTTCAAAGTGGATTACCTCGCTTTGATTTTGATTTTTTTTTGAATTGTAAATTTTTCAATAACGATGCTATGTCAGGAATTTCATTCAGATTTGAACTTGAGCATATACAGTGTCAACAGTGTCTTCAGCAGTTCTTGTCAACCGAAATAACATTAGGCGACATTCTTTTTTGAACATCTTTTTTTTATACACGACATTATATATGGTTTTATCTGGGATACACTGTAAACGCAGCTGACGAAGCTGTGAAAACCCAACAAATAAGCATCAGAACACAAATTTCATTTGAAAACTACCAAAAACATAGAAATGAAAACCTAGAAAAGTACTGACGTGAAGTTCAAATTAGTTACCAACGTGGCCATCTTCTAAAGTATTGACCCCACCAAACACAGATTTACTGACGAAAAGATTTGGCGATATTCTTCCGAGTCAAATCATCCTCACGAAATTCTCAATGAACCTTCAAACTTTAATTTTTCCATCAAGTACCTAATGGATTTCAATTCGATTCAATCTGTATTTTTGGTTATATTGGAAAAATGAAATTTCGAATTGGAACGGCTGCCGGATTATTTGATATATTTTACCCATTCACGATTTCAACCTCCTTAATTAAGTTCCAAATCAAATATAGAGTTTCTAAGTCATTTCTTTAGGAAATAATTGTGTTAACACTCGTCCTCACGGCGGATCGCAAAACAATAACTTCCGAAAATATCCGCTTAGAAACTCGATATGTATAGAGTAGGTTTGGACCTCAATTACGACGGCCAAATGCGTGAATGGGTTGAATCCACCCAATAATTCCGTAAATATACCCATTCAAAATTTCAATTTCCCTTTATTTCCGAAAATACAGATTGAATCGAATTGAAATCTAGTACATGAGTGAAAAAAACACTGAAGTGAAGTCAGCAGCTTTTAGGCGATTGATCAATTCCACGACTTCGGCTGCCGTAATTATTCTTTTTACTTCTGACCTAACCGCTTATCGTAAACACAATAAGTACCGAGAAAACCAATAGAGAGACTTAATAATTGTAGATCAGGTTTGTAGTTTAATTACGAACGCCAAATGCTTGAAATCCATTCTGTGATCCCGCATTTGGAAACGAACTGCTGGTCCAGAATGGGATGAGTTATTGATTCGAAAATTGGTGTTCAAATACACTCTATCGAAGTCATGAGATGCACCAATTCTTCCTAGCTAACCTTTCTCCACAACTGATTATAATTTTATCTCCCGCTTCGATAGCTTCATCCTTTTCAGCTAGAAGATTCCTGTATTAGGGAGGCGTTCTCTCTACATCTTCTGCTTTCTCTACTTCCATGAGTGATACTTATGGCATGGCACTATGTGGCGTCCCTTGATGTTAATGGAACCATCTCAATCAATGCGAAATTCTCTTATATGCATGATTCGATAGAAGTTTCTTTCTGAGGGGCAGCTCCAAGAACCTGAAATATTAGAATAATTGATCAAATTAACAAAAACCAATGAAATTTAACAGGAATTATCGTCTAGTTATTCACGAGAGAGCTTATTACCTCTAATATTTCCTTGACTCCAGAAACTCTTAAAGAAGTGATACAACTCACCTCTTTTCTGGTTTGCATGGTTGAAGGAGATCCCAAGAAATTTGAAGAAACAAAATGTTTTCTAGCTCGAGGTTTTGTACGGGCTGTCTGAAAGCATCCAGAAGACTCTGAACAATAAAGAAATCGCATTGTGCTCTTTCCTAGACATATCAGGAGCCTTTTCATCACATTAATGCAGAGGGGTCTTAAAATTATTAATAAGTGGTGCTTGTCAGCATTAACCCAACCAAGACCTCATTAATTCCCTTTAGTCGGAAAAGAAACCTTCCAGCTATGAAATCCATTTAGGTATATGGAGATATTTTAGAATGGAGGTCTGAAGTTAAATATCTGGTAATCACCCTAGACAGTAAGCTGCTGTAGAAGGAGCTTGTTAAAATTACTGCTAGTAAAGAGATAAGGGCTTAAATGGTGTGCAGAAGACTATCCGGTAAAACTTGGGGCTGTAATCCTAAAATACTGCGATGGATGTACATCATGGTTTTAAGACCGATAATAACATATGGGGCAGTAGCTTGGTTTTGCTAAAGCAGGCCAGACAAGCACGAGGTAAATACTCAACAAGGTACAAAGGCTTGCTTGTGTTTGTATCACGGGGGCTATGAGAACGTACCCGACTAGAGCACTTGAGGTCATCATAGATCTCAGTCCTCTACTCCTAGTGATCGATAGGGTAGCTCAAGAAGTTATCCTTAGAATATCTAGTTAAGGTACTGGTAATGAGAGAATTAAAAGTCAGAGATCCTGGTCCTCTTTGAACAAGTACATCTCATCGGCGAACCTACATAGTGATGATATGATTAAAAAGTAGGCATCGAGAAGAATTTCAACTTAATGCTGAAAAAACTACTACTACTACTAAAAAAGGAATATATTACCCAGAACTTCAAAGCAAACACCGCCAAATGGTTTTCAGGTGGTCCTGAAACCGCGATGGGTGGTGGCGCTGGATTGTATGGGCCAACAATCAAGTGTACACCATCGTAAGGTTCTTACTCCATTGTATTTCTGGCAGAAATATATGCAATCGAAAGATGCATAGACATAAACCTGGAAAACAACTATCAAGGGTGTGACATAGTGATCCATGTTGATAGTCAAGCCGCTATCAGAGCACTGAACTCCTATATCATCGACTCAAAGCTTACATGGGGGTGCCGAAGGAAACTCAATGAAGTAGGCAAGAACAACAAGGTATCCTCAGTATTTGTTCCTGGACTCTCAGGAATCAAAGGAAATGACGAGGCTAACACACTAGCCAGAAAGGGAGCACAAACGCCACTGCTGGCCAAGAACCTTTCTGTGTTATAGGCAAATGCGCATATAAGAAAGAGTTTTTGGAGAAGGAAGTACATAAAGGAAAGGCACTATGAAGAGATCTTCCAAGAATGGATCATTCCAAAAAGTTTCTTCGGAACTTCGAAATTGCAGGGTCCAATAATTATTTGGATCTGAACAAGAACAAGTTACGCCTCGTCACTGTCGCCTAAGGAAGCACATGATGAGAATAGGCTTATCAGAAACTGACGAGTGCAGATTCTTCGGGGAAGAGGAGAAAACTCCTGTTCACCTGATTACAGAATGCCTCGCTATTGCAAGCCTACGAAAGTAATGTCTTGGACACGAGAACTATAGGAGGAATGAAAACCTAGCCTCCTTGAAGCCCTCACAGATATTGGAATTTATTCAGCTCGAGAGCTGGAGGGCGAGCTGTAGGTAGCTCTGGCGGGGGGGCACAATAGACCTTAAGGTCACAGTGGAATGTAACCCCTTACCAAGTATCAACTATCAACTCGATGTTCGATCCAAATTCAGAATGATCTTTTTTAAAATGAATCAAACACATGTGATACCTGTGATGTGGTACTGCAGGATTTTTAAGTTTGGCTCTTGATGCTTTAGAATACCCATATACCAAAATAGAAATCACTCTAAAATAATACTGTATGTCTTTCCACTACGAACTGAACAGAAATGATCAACAAATGAGGCACAAATAGCCAAATTCCATATTTACCCTGTTCGAAGTAGGCCATATTGGTTTTGGTAAATCTTTATTCTGTTCATGTGACACTTTTCAAACGTTATACTCCCTTCAATCTCTTCCTACCTCCATGAAAATGTCACAGTTCACTACGTTAATCGTTTGCATTATTCCGATATTGTTCATTATCTTTTTCTAGAAGCTACCGTCGAAATATAGTTTGAATCGCGCAATCCGCTAGGATGTTTTCTATAAATAATAATTTTTATTTGGCGGAGAAGCGGGTAATGCCGGTCAGAAGGTAATAAGTGTAAGTGCTATTTTCCAATATAACTGCATTCAACGATTACATATACATAAAGCATGTGCCGCGACCCAAAAAAACAATCACCCTTGAGCTTCCAAGCACTCTGAACGAACGCATGTTTAATGTTTATGCTTCGAGGTGGAGCAATTTTTCGACATCATAAATTGAGAGATACGCTTCTTTCCAAATATTTTTTCATTGTCAGATATAGGTAGATGTGGACGAAAAACTATCAAAGATCGAATCTCATCATTATTTCAATATTTACTTGAAGGATATCTGAAAAAAAAGTTGAAACAATCAACACTCCCGAAAGTGTAATGCCGGTCAACGTGATTGGGAATAGTTTTTCGGATAGAATGTCTTTTTTAGGTTCTTTATGGGTTTTCACTCCCAATATCTGAAACAGAACTATTGAAAATTATATAAAAATTGTTTTTTTCATGAAAAACGCCCTTGCGTATTGCACTATCAAAGTATTTATCAAGGGCAGTTTTTCGCGATACAGATTGTCTAATGAACAATACAGAAACAATACAAACGATAAAGAAAGCGAACTGTGTGTGACGTTTCAGAGTACAAATCTGACATTTTCATCAGCGAAAGCAGAAAATTTCAAGAATTATTTTCTTTCTATTTTCCGTTTTGATTTGAGACTTTTGTTAGTTCACAAATACAGGGAATACTATAAACACAATTTTTTGATTTTGGTTTCTCGTTAATTGGTTTGAGATCCATACTAACTACAACCAAACCAATTAACGTGAAACATAAATCAAAATATTGTGTTTATAGTATTTCCTGTATTTGTGGAAAGACATGTACAGGGAAAACGTCAAGACCATTAGATATCAGAAAACGAGAGCACAAAAACAACCTAAGGAAAAGAGACATACAAAAATCCCTAATAGCGAACCATTTATGTTCGACCATTGGGAATCATATGATAGATTGGGACAATACAAAAATAATGATTTACTCAAAAAGATGGTAGAATTAAAAAAATTTCAATCCAAATAAATCTGTGTTGCAGTGTTTTCTCAAAACTCTCAATTTGACAAAAGTCTCAAATTGAAAGAAAATAATTCTTGAAATGTTCTGCTTTGTCTGATGAAAGAGTCAGATTTGTACTCTGAAACGTCACAGTTCGCTTCCTTTATCGTTTGTATTGTTTCTGTATCGTTCATTAGGCAATCTGTTTTGCAAGAAATTGCCCTTGACAAATAGTTTGATACTGCAATACGCAAGGGCGTTTTTCATGAAAAAAACAATTTTATATAATTTTTAATAGTTCTGTTTCAGATATTGGGAGTGGAATCCCATAAAAAAAAACCTAAAAAATGATACGAAATCCTCCCAAAATAAGCTTTAATCGATACTCAGAGAATATCTTATCGTTCTTACTCCGTTTTTTCTCTTTTCAGAACGGCTAAAAAGGAACCAAAACACGTTCAAATCATATTTAATTATATACTGTGAATACTACGGACGAAAAAATGAACTGCGGTAGATATCTGATTATTGGCATTGAAACTCATGCTGATTCCTCAGAATGTGACCCTCCTCAGAGTTATATAATCGATTTATGCCTCAACAATGTTTGACGGTTATTGACAACCTAGTGATTGGTATTGCCCGCCATGTAGTACAAATATATAAACCAAAAAACCTAGAAAAGTGCTGACGTGAAGTCAGCAGCTTTCAATATCACCCTAATATTAAATAATTTTTTTTTCTAGTTATTGGTAGTGAACACCTAGAAAGAACCAATAAAATAATAAACCACTGTTTTATATATATTCATATTCGAAATGTTTTTCATATTGAAATTCATTCACCTTATTCCCAATCCTGTTGAAAAACTCTCCCCAAGGCTCGAATCGTGTACCTTGTTTGATTGTTATTTATGGGTTCTCCTCATAATTGGGATACTGAGAATTCCGAATATTCAAGACATTAATGTTCTCAAGAGACAACACATGGATGTAATAAAAAATCGAAAACAGTGTTCCCAATGAAAGCGACAGTACTTGCGGTTTGTATTCGAATTCCAGAAATATTTTGATCCAGCTTTTTCACATGTTTGTTGAATTTCATTCTGGTGGGCTCTTTATGAGTTCTAATTTTATATTTCAGTTCCACTTACGAGAAATTGGCATTAAATAGGGATTTTGAATGTTAAGGATCATTAATTTGTGTAATTTCAGTTCTGTTTGTAATTCATTGACTGTTGATCCCGATTCCATGAAATTAATGCACCGTTCATTTTCTAGATACAGAGTAAAATTGATGTAGGATTTATTTGTCCGAACTGCCTTTGAAATTCATGAACATTTCATAAGTTGTCATTCGATTTTGATGTATCAATTGTGAATATTGAGTTTTAAGTATCAAGCAGCAGTGAAAATTCACTTTTTCCTAAACTACTCACTTTTCACTTGAATTTTTATTGAGTTTAAGCGGAGAAATTCTGAAAGAAGAGACTCCATATTGAAGAGCCTAAGATTCCAACGAATTCTAATACTTGGTTGCAAAATCACTGCGTGAAGGTTAATGCAAAATTTCTTGAAAAACTGGTTCAGAATCGAACATCCACTTAAAAGCTCCTGAATTGACATTTTGGATTCATAAAACTTTACGTTATACTTAAAATATTTGTATCAGGGTCTTCATTAATATTTTTTCATGTATCATGGATACTCATGAATCCGTAAAATTAAAATAGTTACGAATTTGAATGATTCGAAGACTTTCTGATTGAAAGCAATAAGGTGGTTGATTTTTCTTCAAACTAATTTTTGATTGTTATATGTGGTTGATTAACTGTTCGCTTCCTATAGTTTGAGTTATTTAATTGTTAAATAACACAAGACCTGAGACTAGATGAACATTGTTTTATTTTGTATTTCACTTCTTCCACTTGATATTATCATAGGTCTGTCATTAAAGCCGTAGTAGGTTCAAGGACAATGAAGTATATCGTGAGTCGTGAGATATCAATAATAAAAGATATTATGTAGGTATATTACAGAAAAACCAGTTTCATTTAATGATTGCTATATAATTTTTATCCTTTGAATTTTATATTTGATGAAATAAAACAAAAGTTTTATAGAGTCAAAATAAACTGTCATTTAATTTTGATTTATAGGTTTTTGAAGGTGGTTATGTACAAAATTTCATCTGCTCAAAAGAAAACATGTGGAACTGGGAAAAATATTTTTCATTGTCAAGTTTTTGTTATATTTTGACAATCGTTGCATGCCAGGACGTAGTACGTTCGAGGACGATAAAGTAAATCTTGAGATATCAATATCAAAGAATATTATGTGAAGGTACCAAGAAACATCATTCATTGATTACAATTAAATAAGGTAATCGAGATGGCAAGATGAATTTTAAATCATTTTGAGTAACTTGAACGCATAAATATTTCGAGAAGTGTCCAGGAAGATGCTGGAAATGTGATATTATGATGCATGTGATTTGCAAAAGTAATGGACTTTCGAATACTTTTCATACCTGAAAGTTACATTACATGTAGATATTGTATTCCATACTTTCTGGAAAATACACAAGAAAATTAAATACTAATAAATACTTTTTCTGTTTATGTAGGGGGACTCAGTTTAAACGATATTTCGTGAACTAAAATGAGTTATGAACATTACCGCAAGTTGATTCCTATACTTTATCTATTATCTATGACCATGAGTATACTAAGATACAAGTTCAGAGAAAGAACCTTATTGATAAATTAAAAGAAAATTTTTGATGATGGTTTTCAGAATTTTTCGGAGATTTGGGAATTTTCAGAAAATCACCAACATTATTTCATATTTTTCGTTCCTTTCGGTTTCTTATCGAGGAATTCAAATTCGTACTGCAAACCCTTCGTCCCTTCTAGGTTTTTTCTTCACCCTCGTTTCGAGCCGAGGTCCTTTGCCTTCGGCGATTTTCCTCTATTTATTTTCCGATTCATAATATTTAGTTAGAGATGTGGGTTATTATTACTCACGTGGTTTGTTTACATATACTATTGATTGTTCAGGAGCAGTTGAATATTGAATATACAGTGCGCTTCAAAATTATGGAACAATTTCATTTTCTCAGAAGAAAAATACTTGCCAACAGAATCCTGAAACAGGTCAATTTTTGTTCCACTTTTACTAAATTTATATGTATTTTTGAAGGATTTTTGTTGCACCCTGTGCCATCCCCATCAACCCTCTAAATTTTTTGATAAGGGAAAGTGGGTCATGTGGTACTTTTTTGGCAAGGTCTTTGTATCTTCTTCACAGGCGTGCAGAAATTTTGCAGCAAAATTTTTTTTTTAAATAAGATAGTTCAAAGAGGTTTTCAGTATGTGAACTTTGCCATCGCTCATTTACTCTGAGACGATGGTACCTGATGCAATTTGTCACCGAATGAATGTCGACTATTACAGTTTTGTTCATGCACAACTTTCAACCCCGTCACGTGAAATTTTTTTTTCCATTAATGGGTACGTAGGGGTTGAAAAATATGCATGAACAAAACTGTAATGGTCGACTTACATTCGGTGACAAATTTCATCAGGTACCATCGTCTCAAAGTAAATGAGCCATGAAAAAGTGCACATACCGAAAACCTCTTCGAAGTAACTAATTTAAAAAAAAATATTTTTGCTTGAAAATTTCTGCGCACCTGTAAAGAAGATATGAAGACCTTGCCAAAAAAGTACCACATGACCTACTTTTCCTATTCAAAACATTTAGAGGGTTGATGGGGAGGCACAGGGTGCAACAAAAAATCCTTCAAAAATGCATATAAATTTGGTAAAAGTGAAACAAAAATTGACCTGTTTCAGGATTTTGTTGCCAAATATTTTTCTTGTGAGAAAATGAATTTGTTCCATAATTTTGAGAAGCGTTCAATAGGAGTAGATGAAACGAATATTATTTACTTGAACCAGTAACAAGAAACGATGTTTGATTCCTAGTTTAAGCTTATTGTTCACTATCTCGCATCTCACGATACCAAATGAGTTCTTGGCTCATATTTTCTAGGAGTGACGTTGGACTCGTTTAAACTGTTGCGGTTTCGGATGACAGCATCACGAAAAAACGGCAGATACAACTGTTGACAATAAATTCAAACCTTCCAGGCATAATTTCGACTTTATAGTTTTCATTTTGTCATCAATTTACGACGCATTATTCAGGACGGTATCCTTTTTTATTGGCTTGTTGACAAAATAAATGTCTGCTCGAAATTTAATTGGTGGCGTACGTTTGTTTTTATCGACCTTTTGGACTGAATGAAAAGCGAGTGGCTATTTTGAAATTTCTTCGGATGTTACGGATTTAAGTTTAGCAGTAACCTATCTTCGGTTATTTCATATTCTTACGGCAATATATCTAGGTATGGATGAAAATTCTAAAAATGGTCCTAACGTGATGCCAGGAGCTTGTTTGCAATTCGTTGCCAAAGCGGTCACCAATTCACGTATAAATAAAATAAACTTTTCTCCTTGATAGAATTATTTGTCGATCTTCCTTTCATATTGTCCGCACGAATTTCTGCATCAACCTTCAACATGTCATTTTTCAATCAAGTACCTACTGGAGGTAAATTCGATCCGATATTTTTGGAAGATTTGATGGGAATATCTACGAAATCATTGGCAGAATTTCACCCCTGCACGAATTTGATCTTCGTAATTAAGTCCCAAACGTACTCTGAAATCTAGTTTTTGAGTCATTTCTTTCGTTTTTGTATCTACAGCCGGCTCAACCTACGATCGTAACCTATTAACCACTAAAAGAATCTACTTAGATACTTCATCATTGTGGAGTAGGTTTGGAGTTCGCGAACTAGTAAAATCCATCGAATAATTCCGCAGACATATCCATTAAAAATAGATAGAAATGAAATCCAGTTCTAGGTGGAAAAATGGCAGCTTAAGTTCCATGCAGAATTTCGGGAGAAACATATGATTGAAAGATCGCAACACATGGGGTATTTCAGAATTTCTCACAAGTTACTTATTAGTATATTCTAAATACCAAGATTACCAAGTCTCATCATGATCGTTCACTATTTTCTGAGTTATTTCGGAAACAACAACGGTATCTAGAAATAAGCACGGAATCTGATATACCTATTTTCGGTTATTTCCGGAGAAAAATATCCCATAAAGTGGAATTTAAAACACTAATGTTCAATAATAGTGACAAGGTCTGTACCCAAGTTCATTGATCTGAATATAGTTCTCGAAAAAATAAAGACATTTTCGAAAAAAACATGTTTCTAATGTTTGTCCAGTACAATTCTCAAGAAATTTCGTATAAATGTGCTGGTTAGGATTCTACAACTGACATTGGAAAATTAAGTTAATTTTACCGATACTACTATGTTTATGACATGATTAGAATATTGAATATATGGCAAATTTTAACACAAATTAATTGAAATAAGCATAAGGGTGGGGTTGTTTTAGTCTTTTTCATATTACTTGGCTCATATAGCTCTCCACAAAAATAACAGATTTCAAAGATCGAATCTTGCCACATGAGAATGTTTTAGGTTTGGTGGAAATGAAACATTCAGTTCTACCAATCTACAAAAACATTTGAAATAACTAATTTAACTCATGATTTTTAAATCTTTCGAAACAAGGTGTTGACTACTAAGTATGATTTTCCTCGGCTCTACTCAAAATTGACAGAATACCTATATTCACACATTTATTCAGCTTTGTCTCTCAGTTATGTGCTGAAAATCATTATTTGTTGGCCAGATATTCTACACCAAATAAAATACATAGACTCGTAGCCTTCTCATTAAAATCAAGTTTTGGACAAGCATTCCCATTACCGCACAGGGATTCGAACCCGTGACCATTGGTACCATAAAAGCCATCGAGGTGGTCTTCGACAGAATAAGTCTGTCTATTGACATAATCAATGAGTCAATTGTCAGAATTATGATTTCCACAATGGCACTGATTTGACGTTGTACGATAAAATAATCTAGATAAGCACTGTTGTCAGGAACTTAAACGAATTCCTTCGAATTTGAACTCAATTCGTCACGAAATTTTGCAGTTCGTTCAGATCGGTTCTGTTTTCACGCGCTTGTTCTGGGGAACAGCGCGTTATCATTTCGTCACGATGTCTGTAATGTTCGAATTTTGATCCGAAATTGGTCTCAAACGACTAGGTTGGAATCACTGAGATGAAGAATCCGTGGTCAAAATTGATTCTGTCCGTCCGGCCATGTGCGCTGTAAATTTCGAAGGGAATGACCTAGTGTCTTGGAATTTTCAGGTTAGGTTAAGATCCTGAATATCTCGGATAAGTTCGTTAATGGGCCAAATCTGCCGAATGGTTTTTGTGCTACAGCCATTTGAAATTTTGATTTTTCAATAACTGGAAAAATATTTATCTGATCGAAATGGAACTTGGTTGGAATATGAACAGTGTCAATAAGAAAAATTATCCATGGAAAAATTCGAAAAAAAAAATTTTTTTTTGAAAATTTTCTTGGAAAATTTTATATTTCATTAAAATTTCACTGAAATTTCCAAGTCAGCATTTCGCGATGTGAACAAGCGTGTAGATTGCTGACTTCACGTCAGTGCTTTTCTAGATTTTTTTTGTAAATATTTAGAAATGGAATTTATTTTGAATAGCTATATTTACGGAATCATTCGGCTGATTTTACCCATTCATCAACTGGACCTTCATAATTAAGCTCCGCACACCAACGCTGTAAAAGCGGTGTCTCTCAGTGGCTGATTTTGGAGGATTTGTGGCTAAATTATGAAGGCATAATTTATCACTGAGTGAAATTCACCCAATTATTCCGCAGATATGTTCAGTCAAAACTATATTTTTTTAATATTTTTATGAATATAGAGCCGATTAAACTGCAATGAAGAACTTGGTTTGAAAATGATAACGTGAAAGTTCATGCATAATTCGTGAGAATCGTATTTACGGAATCATCGGTCAGATTTCACCAGTTCTCGATTTTTTCTCCGTACTCAGACTCCAAATTACATATTGACAAATATCGAGATCCTTTTTGATTTCTTAAATGAGATATCAACAATACGACTCTAAATTACTAGGGCGCGTTTGGAGTTGGTCCATGAATATGTAAAAAACACCAAAACATTCCGCAGTTGGAAATAGAAATATTATTTTTTCAACAAAGTGAATCCTATCGGGCTGGAATATGCTGCATTGTTCTTAAATATTCTCTTGAGGTGAAATCGTGGGAATCAGACGAATAGTTTCTGATGGAACAAATTTTTTCAAGACAAATTTTGAAAAAAAATTAGACGATTATCGGGAAAAAAATATTGCAGAGAAAAACGTAAGAAAATTACTAGAAAAAAGTTGAGCATTAATTGCAATTATATACGAAACATTGGAGCTAAGGATCTGGATATTGAAACAAGAGACCGAATAACTACCCACAAAAATATAACGAGGGTTCCTAGCCAGCATTCTCTGTTGAAGGAGAATTATGTTGTTTTACCTGGAATACTTGTTTTGTGGTATCTAAATTTTACACTGTCGGTCATCTTGACATCCTCATCGCCTTTCAAAATGGGCTTATTTATTTTTTCTTCCAAATCTGCAATCTTTAATGGCAAAATGAAAATTTCACAGAACTCCTAAAAGAATGCGACTTTTGTATTAAAAATAGGTTAACACAAAACAAGGGTGGTCCGTATAATAACTTAAGTCGTTTGACAAATTATACTGGAAGCGCCGGCTAGTCGAAGACCCTATACGGGTTGTGCTTGCTTCGACGTTGTCTAGTGACAAAAACTAAATAACAAGGCGATTATTCTCCTAGAAGTTCCATGAAATTGCTTCTCTCTGTTTCTCAGTGTGAAGTGTTACCGGTTACCGCTTTTTGTGGTTTACAGTTCGCCCCATTATTCCAAGATTCGACCCCCCAAGTTTATGTCTTGATATATTTCACCTATAAGCGATAAGTATGTTTTGCATATTTTCTAGTTGAGATAATGTTTTGTTGTGTTGTTTTTTCAATTGCGTTTGTTCACATTGGATTCGAATCATTATTATAATTATGACTTTGATTGAGTCGTGAAATTTTATTTAGTTTTTTATAATGCTTAAAGGGAAATTTGTTTCAGATAGAATTAATTCGTCCTTTCAATTTTTCATTAATTTTCGTGCGGATTGAAGTCGATACGATCACACCTGCAACAACTGTTGTTTGTAGTACCTACATGATACATTCCTTGTATGGGTATTAATATATTCGTCCAGAAATATTACGGTTATGAAGTGGCGATTTGGAGATTTCAGTGAAATTTAAATGAAATATGAAAATTTCCGAAAAAAAATCTTTCGCTCAAATTTTTCTATTGATTATTCTTCATATTGCAACTGTAAAAATCAAAATTTCAAATGGCTGTAGCACAAAAACCGTTCGGCAGATTTGGCTCATTAACGAACTTGACCGAGATATTCAGGATTTTAACCTAACCGGAGAATGAGTGAGTGCAACCTAGTAGTTTGGGACTAACTTCGGCTCAAAACTCGAAAATTACAGACATCGTGATCAATGTATTTGATTTACGTGCATGTCGACATCGACCGCGACCTCAACCTACACCTCGTCCACGACCCACTTGTTCTGTTCGTACCCTAAGTTCGATTTCAGTTCATGTTCAGCGAAGCCACAAATATCAACATGTTGATCGGACAATCAAGATTTCAGAACTGTCACTCTGTATTTATTATACATACAATCAATCCACTCATTTTGACCACAATGCAGAGTTCTACAGATGAGTTATCAAATCCGGAATGGGAAATTGAAAAAAAAAATAAGAATGGATAATATCTAGACGAATCTAGAGTATTGTTTAAAATTCGCCTTGTATTATCATTGTATAAAAACTGTTTATAATGGTATTTTTCATATAACTCTCAATTTTAGCCCATGTGTATTATCTATCGTTTGCTCTGATGAAGACATTATTCAAAACTTTCAGACCCCTTCGTTATCAGTGTTTTCGATCCCATTTTCTCATCATCGAGGCTTAAATGGGCGTTAAGGTAATCAAACGACTTCTGAATTAGGATTAGGGGTTGGCTCTGTTAGATGATGGGGTTAGTTCCCAGATATTTTACCCTCAATAGTTAATGAGTTACTCAATAGTCCTCCACAACGCCAAAAAATAACCTGTGTTCATCTACATGTTGGGCAAATATTATGTGAATAATAGAGAATGTCAAGGAAGGAGGTTTGTCGAAATAGCATAGTATTTCGTTCTCTGGTTTCTCATCAACAAATATTTAATTTATTTAATTTCAGTTCAACCAAAAGCAAGACATAATTATTTTGTATGAGCATTATAATTAATTTTTGTTGTACTTACCGATGTGTTCGACAATTTGTTGATTATATGATTGTTACCTATTATCCTTTGTTCGATAAAAATTTGTAGTCGATGCCAAGTAAACAATACAACTTCCCGATTTTGCTCAGTAATTTCTTTAACAGTAAGAAGTTGTGAAACAAAAATGTGAATATCGACCACGCGTATTTCCAGATGCGAAATCGATTATAGTTCAAGACGCTGTATGTTTTTATTTGTTCGACACCAATTTCGATATCATATACCATAATTGATAATAACAGTTATTCTTTTATTAATATTAATATATTAATTTAATAATATTTTATTAATGACTAATTTATAAAAAAAACAATACTTTTCCCATACATGAGACGGTGAATCGAAATCGAATAAATCTGCAAACTTCGAAATTTACTGTATGATTTCAATGTACACGATTTTCATGCATTATTTTCATACGTCTACGACGAGAAAAATATCACACACTATGTTCGAAAGTTTTTACGATCGACATTTCTCATTTTCAACACTAATATGAAAACAGAATGAGAAAATATCCGTTGGTTCGAAAAAACTTTCCTTTTTATGATTCCCGATTCAATTCTGCAGAAAATATAAATTTGAAATAGTCGATAATTTATGCAGCGAAGTCGTTGTTGATGACGTTGTTAATCATAACTCCTAAAAATGAGGTTAAGGGGTTGAAAAAATATTACAAAGAACATATACATATTGCTTCAAGATAATGCACATTGAAAACCTGTAAAAAAATTAGAACAGTAATCTTCTAAACGCCTTTTAGTGGCAGTCCTTTCAAAAGGTGGGTGATTTACAAGAAAAATTGTCTGGAGTTTTCCAACTTGAATTCAACGTGGAATTAATTCCCAAATTTTTTCTCATTTATTTTTAGATACTCTCTATGTGATAGGCCAGTTCACGGTTGAACACTCTGTATATATATATATTTACTGCAATATTGTCGATCTAGTCAACAAGAACGCCGCCGTTTCCATCACAGACCACATCTTACCCTGAACCGTGACGCCACTGTGTAGTGACACAGACTGGTCTGTGGTAGTGATCCGTCAGTTTGTCTTCTGTGCTTTTCGTCATGTCTTGTGTCGTCTTTCTGTGGTTTCCGTTTGAAATTGCTGGCATTCACATTTGTTGATGGTCCTCAACCTAGAAGTAAATATCGTTCCTGCGGATTTCTCCTGTTGATTGTTTTATGTTGCCATCTGCTGTTTGCACTGCTTTTCAAGTCGGTTATTCTACAGATTATGGTATTCAATACTGCTGCACTGTCTGGAAAACGTATACGTTTTGTATTTTTGTTCGTTTTGTGATCTCACATTGATGTGTGTGTCCTTTTTTATCATGTATACTTTCATCACTGATTACTTATGTAGTTTTTAGTAGCCCTGAAGAAGGAAATGTAAATCTCCGAAAGCTAGGCCGATACAATAAAGAGATATTGATGTATTTTCATTGACTGTCTACCCAATCATTAACCAATAGACTCTGTATATATCTCGACAATCTCTACAATTATGAAATAAATAATGGCGGTTGAATTAAAAAAAAAAACCGAATCTATGGTATATCGTGTATAGAACATTCCGCATCCTGAAATGGAAACCATAGTTTCACCGAATGTATTAATGAGTAAGCTAAAAAAATTCATTTAGATTTTCCTCGTTGAAGAGACGGTTTCAAAAATAGAATTCGATGAATCCCCTTCACTGGTCGGTTTATATTAATCGAAAATAAACAGTGTGGTAAATATTGTTTTTTGTTCTGGCATATGCTCCAAATCAACTTCATTAACATTAATATATCTACTGACCATACCCTTTTTTACACGCTTGCGTCTTTAGTAGGTGGTATTGTTGTCAGTTTTCGAATCGATACAATATACATGCAAAACCATTCCAATTTGAATGCATCTATGGAAGTGTAACACCAATTGAAATGTTCAACATCATGTCTTCCTCTGTTCAAGTGTTGTATGCATCGATATGGCAGCCCATTTCAAACAGAGCATAACATATATTGCTCTCAATTCTTGGCAACATTTCCTACCCACTCATACTGCTCCATCTCATTTATGGTTTTCGACAAACTGAGAACAAAACGCTTTATTCGATATCTCAGAAAATTTGCATATAATTTCTTTCGATATCTTCAAACCGGTCGAGTGAATGCAACTTTGTGAGTGTAAATGTGTTCATTCACCGTTTAGATGAACCTTCAAGTTTCCCGTCGAGCAAATTCAAATGAAACCATTCAACTTGTATCTTTCTCTATATTCCGTTCGAAATCTCAAGAAGTACAGTGAGGCCTCGTTAATCCGAACAATCAAAAACAAACCGCTCTTCGGCCTATAGTAGCGTACGGATAACAGTTTGATTATAAAAATTTTCTAAGAAAAATAATTATTTAATGAGCTCATGAATTACTACTTATTCAAACTATGAAACACCTTGGTTTTATTTCAAGTAACGGAGCATAACTTTTTTACTCATTCATAAACTCTTTTATTTAAGACTGGTGAATTTCGATGCACCATCTTTTCAGATAACCAACGGTCATTATCGACAGCACGTCTCCAGTTGGTTCGATTATACCTTCCTACTTGACTTTTGAACATTTTTGGCGTGCCAGACCTATTACATATTTACTGAAATATACAGGGCTGGTTCCTAAAAACTTGAGACAGACAAAATAAAAGCTATTACCACAAGAGACATGGAGGAGTAATGAACAATTCGAACTACAACGACGTTCGGATAAGCGAAAGTTCGCGATTATCGAAGCTTTGCTGTAGTAACGCGACGAGATTGAAATTTCTCAACAGTACTGACAACAAGTCTCATATAAATTTGACAATCCTAATTCTTGCAATGCAAACAAACAACAAAACTGGGGAGCTAGGAAGCTGGCTCCGTAGTTCCTAAAAAAATGCCAGTGAGCGGTGAATCTTGCGATTGCCAGGAGTTGCCAATGGTTGCCAATGGTTGAGAAAAATAGTAAGAATGCGCAATGTTTTTCTTTTTTTTATTCAAGAATTTTCGAGAAATAAAACTGAAATGGAGTGAAAAAGCGAAAAAAAATTGCGCGTTCTCATTAAAAAATGAAGTACATCACAAAGAAAAATTTTCGAGAATAATCACTGAAGCCTGCAGAATGACACACAGTTTTCTCCTATTAATGTCGAAATTTCACGCATTCTAATATTTCTCGCTGCTATTGTCAAATGAAACATGCAGACCGGGGGTAGGTGTCTGACCTTGAGATATTAACGATATAACGTAACACATCACTTCAAGGATACCGTCTTAAGCCTACACATATTATTAGGCTTTTACCAACAGGTATTCGCATTTAACGTAGATGTACGCCTCTAATCACACACTGTGCAATGAGTGTCTAGTCTAGGGGCGGCCTTTCGTTCGCCGGACGACCGGTTAACACTTCCAGTCCAGAACGCCGAAGAATATCTTTTCAATATTGCTCATTAGGCGACATTTGTTCGAGAAATAATTCATGTGAACATTGAAATCTCAATAAATACACTTGTATAATTGAATAACATTTCCACATGCAGAACGCTAACTGAGTAGCAAAATTTAAAATAATATTTTGAATAAGAAGAGACGTTCCACAGTCGTTTCACCTCTTTGAAAATCTCACTATTTTCCACAATTATTAAATTTCGTGTCGGTATTCTACAACTGAAAATGAACTTCAAATCAGATAGGGTTCGCCCTTTTTGAGATATTAGGAAAATATCCTCAATATTCAAAATGGTCACGAAATTTTTTGCCAATATCTGCACGAATAAATATCGGTCAAAATGAAATTTGAAACACTGTTTCTGAATGTTGACTCTGAAACCTGTACCAAATTTCATTGAACTTTGATGAATATGTATCCGAAAAAAAAATGTTCAACAAAAAAATTCGATTTTTTCCAATATAATTCTCACGAAATTTCGCATTAAATCGAGTGTCTATATTTCACAATAAGTCATGATGTTTCAATCGGAACGCGTTCGTATTTCTTAATACAGAGGAAATAAACTCGATCTTTCAAACTAACACCAATACGTAAAACAAAATTCGAGACTTTCCGCTAATATCAAATGTGTAGATGCGATTTCTACGGGGTGATTTATGGTATGACTTGTTTGGATTGTTGGAAAATATATGTCGGACAAACTAGACAATATTTACAAAGTAGGATCAAACAAGAAGAATAGTGAGAGGACAGCACTGTGCTCACATTATTTTCAAGAAGATCATAGGTTTGATTTTTCAGATGTCAAAATTCTGGATAATGAGAAACATTTCAGAAAGACGAATATCTTGGAGATGATTCCCATTAAAATGAACAACTGTGTCAATTTCAGGTGATTCAGAACACTTGAGTGAACTCTAGAATTAAAGTTCAACAAAATATAATCATTTAATGAAATAATAAACAGACTGGTCTGTGAGAGTTGATGATGTGTGCAATGGCGAGAATAAAAACTAATTTGAATGCAAAAGAATAAGAAGAAACAAAGAAGTTGGTGGTTCAAGTTTGGGGGTTAGGTTTTCCATTGATCTGTGATAATTTGTTATGAAGTTTTGGAATTGCGCGTACTCTGGAGACTTTGATGTTTGAGATTTTGAGGGTTGTTTGATGTTGAATCCATGTTTATACCTTTGGATTTCTAAATTTCATAGAGTTCATAGGTGCTTGCCGGCTTATCATTTTAGCCAGGGCCGGACAGGCCTGTGATCGTCGTCAGATCGCTCGTCCGGCCGCCTGACCTGAAGTGGACAGCCTTACAGCTAACTGATAAGTAAGTCGGTAATCTCGGAAGACTGTGCGGCTACTAACTGCAGGTCATTGCATTGTTAATCGATGGCCCTGCAATATTGAAGCGAATCTTACTCGGTAACCTAGTCAATGTCGAGTTCACGGGCCGTCTGGAACCAATTAAACCACCAGTCGTTGGTACCACTATCCCACTGTCTGGGTATTCAGAAATGAGTGTTGGAAACTGATAAAGCTAAGCTTTCGCTTATATGCTCTCGTTATAATTGTGAACGCGTTTCGGTTCGATTATTATAGGGGGCGTTCGAAGCGCAAGACAGCTAGTCGAACTAATGACAAGATAAACGATTAAAATGCCGTTCGTCTAATTAGCTTTCGAAGCGATTTAATTATGCCTTAATCAATAAATTCGTGATCATATTCAAACGTGGGCGGGTGATCTCATTTCTCATGATACGTGTAGCCGAGGCTTAGCGAGGTGTTGGACGAGGATCTTCACAGGGCGTTCGTGAAATTGGCCGATGTGTAAATATGAGCGGAATGAGATGGGAAGATAGGAAGGGAATGTATATTTGCTTTTGCAAAATTATTAGTTCCAGACGCGGCGGGACTCAGATGGACGACTGCGATATATAACGGACGATCTCCCTAGTGCAAACCAGTTTCGTCGGTTTTCCCTAAAGATATCAGTTCAAATTCGATTAGAATGAGTTTTATGACTCGGGAAGTTCTGGGATGTCATGATTCGAATTAGTTATAGAACTGGGCTATATGGAGTTTCCGTGAGTGTTGAGGATTAAAGTCCCAGGAAATTAATTTAGTTGTTTTGATTGCTTATAAAATGAACCGTTCGTTTCTGTTGAATTTTATTCATGACCATAACTGTCTCCCATTATCTGCGTTGTTTCACTATTTCCTGAATATTAAATGTAAGCGAGGGAAAAACAATTCATTCACTGATAATTTTTACGAATGAAGTTAGGGTGGCTTCCAATGAGAGATCAGTTGACACTTGAAGTCAGTGACGATCAATGACCATATTCTCGACAAGTGATCTGTGCAGTGTATACGTATCAGAGCCTCTGAACAAGTATTACACCGAATAGGTATCTGTGAAGACCATTGATTTCACAGATAAACCCACATGAAATTTCATTTCAGAAATACAGATCGGGTCGAATTAAAATTCAGTACTTCTTCAAAGTTTATGGAGAATTTCGTCAATTTACAGTTATTCAAAATTTGACACCTGTTACCGAGTTCCATCACGATCATACCCTTTTGAGATATTTTGGAAATGTTAAGGGATGGGGTTACCAAGAAATTTTTTTTTTGAATTTTTCCATGGATAATTCTTCCTATTGATACTGTTCATCTTCAACCAAGTTTCATTTTGATCAGACAAATATTTTTCGAGTTATTGAAAAATCAAAAGTTCAAATAGCTGTAGCACAAACACCATTTGGCCCATTAACGAACTTAACCGAGATATTCAGGATCTTAACCTAACCTGTAAATTTCAAGACTCTCGGTCCTTCTTTTCGAAAGATACAGCGCGCGCGGCCGGTCGGACGGAAAGAATCAATTTTGACCACGGATTCTTCAGTGAGTCCAACCTAGTCGTTCTCGGCTCAAAATTCGAAAATTACAGACATGGATATGAAATGATAACGCGCTGTTCCCCAGAACAAGCGCGTAAAAAAGCAGAATTGAACCAATGTTGTTGAATAGTGGGTTCATGGTATGGTGCAAAATCATTGAAATTTGATGAAAAGTTTCCGAAAAAAAAAATTTCACAAAGATTTAAAAAAATTCCTTCCAAACTTTCCACCTGTACGATCCTCAAGAAATGCATTCGCGTCGGAATTCTTCGACTGTCTACGAAGTTTAGATCTATCTGATCGCCCCAGTTCTTCTTGAGATATTGACAAGAAACCTCAAAACTTCTAAGTGCAAAGATGTTTCACAGACGGCCTGACAGGATTGAATGTGATCACGGATTCTTCTTCAGGGAATCAAACCTTATCGTTCAAGACCATTTTCGGCTCAAAGGCGAAAATCCACAGACATTTGGGTAAAAATTATATACCGCTGTTCCTCAGAGCAAGCCAATAGAAAAGGATTTACTCCTCTTGTAATTTCGTTTTTTGGTTTATAGGACCATGAGTCATTGCAAATATTTATGTCAAGAATATCTTGATTCTAAACACAATACGATTGATTGAACAAAAATTTTTTATTATTGTACTACTACCAACAATCTTGAGATGTTTTACAACATGTAGGGTTTATATTTTTGTGACAACTGACTTCTGAGCATTCCGTAGTGTATTTGCAGACTATAGATCTTGGCTCTTTTGCTGCTGTCTTCAACTTCGAGTTATATTAGGTTTTTAATCTTTCTGGACAATTTTTTCCAGGTTCTCGGTCTTTTGATTTTTTTGTTTTCATCATTTTTTACGCTTTCCCTTATTATTTTCTAATTTTGAGCTGAAATTGGTCTCAAACGACTAGGTTTGACTAACTGAGGAAGAATTCGTGGTTACATTTGATTCTGTCCGGCCTCGTGTGCTCTAACTTTCGAAAGAAGGGACCTAAAGTCTTGAAATTCTCAGGTTAGGTTGAGATCCTGAATATCTCAGCGAAGTTCGTTAAACAGCTGAATCCACCGAATGATATTTATGTGAAGGCCATTTGAAATTTTGATTTTCGAATAACTCGAAAAAGATTTATCTGATCGAAATGAAACTTTGTTGTTAGATGAACAGTGTCAATAAAAAAAATTACCCATAGATAAATTTGAAAAAGAAATTGTTTCTTGAATATTTTCATATTTGATTTGAATTTCACTGAAACCTCCAAGCCGCCATATCATAACCGAGTGCTTCATTTCAGCCCAATCAGATTTACTGATCTTCCTGAGGAACAAAGCAATAGAAAAACGCTGCAAATTTTACACAAGGGTTTATTATTTTCTCATTTAAATAACCCAATATGCCATTGATATCTCAAAAAACTTATATATTATGCATAACTCATTGGTTTCTCACAACACAGAAACCAATTCCATGAAATAATTCATGTGAACATTGAAATCTCAATAAATACACTTGTTTAATTGAATAACATTTCCACATGCAGAACGCTAACTGAGTAGCAAAATTTAAAATAATATATTGAATGAGAAGAGACGTCCCACAGTCGTTTCACCTCTTCGAAAATCTATCTGTTTTCCACAATTATTAAATTTCGTGTCGGTATTCTACAACTGAAAATGAACTACAAATCAGATAGGGTTTGTCCTTTTTGAGATATTAGGGAAATAACCCCAATATTCAAAATGGTCACGAAATTTTTTGCCAATATCTGCACAAATTAATATCTGTCGAAACTGAATTTTGAAATACTGTTTCTAAATGTTGACTCTGAAACCTCTACCAAATTTCATTGAACTTTGATGAATATGTATCCGAAAAAAAAAATGCCTACAAAAAAATTTTGCATTAAAGCTAGTGTCTATATTTCACAATTAGTCATGATGTTTCAATCCGAACGCGTTCATATTTCTTGACACTGAGGAAATAAACTCAATCTTTCAAACTAACACCAATACTTTCCGCTAATATCAAATGTGTAGATGTGATTCCTACTGGGATTCAACTTTGTTCTGAAAAATATTAATGAAATGAAAAAAAAAACTCAATCTTCCTGTGCAATTGATCTGAAGAAAATGTTTTCCACAGCAGATATCCGATTCACTTGATTTACAAAGTATCCACCACACAAACTGAAAAACTAAAGCTATTTTCAATAACATTTCTGTAACAATTAAATATATCGTGAACCTCATCAGGTTGAATTCGAAAGAATAATTCTAGATTATAAATTTCGTTCGTTGTTATCGTCGTCAGATACACTCAACCAAGAGGGTGTCAAATCCGAAAGTCTGTTCGATGTAAAGACGTGAAATTCAAACAAGTAGTTTGCCGACAACCAGATGATGATACATGCGGAACATTTTTGTCTACGCTATATCCCTTGTCTAAGGTCACACAACCCATTCAAAACAGGTAGATAGATTATCGGCTCCTAACTTTAGTCTAAGGCTCCGACCCACAGTATTAGATTCTCGACAATCGACAATTGATGAGATTTGCGGTTTGCTATTGATTTTTTTGCATATTATATCCTCCAATTTGATTTATCATATAATTGCTCATTATTTTCTATATTCACGCTTATTTAAAACTGTCAGTACGAAAGATTTTGGATTTCGATTGATACCAGTAACAGATATCCACAAGTTGACAATAATCGTATTACGCAAACCGAAATTAATAGAAACCTCCGATCAACCGAATTTTTTGGAAATCTGCATTATTTTAAATTGCGCTACTTAATTCGCGTTCTGCATGTAAAAGTGTTATTCAGTTATAAAAGAGATTTCAATGTTTCAATAGAATTTTTTCATGGAATTGGTTTATGTGTTCTGAAAAACCAATGATTTATGAATAAAATAAAAGTTTTATTCTAGATTTGAATGAGCTTCATGAAGAAATTTAATCTTAAATCCAGTAATCCGCAGGGTGATTTCTATAAATAATAATTCGATCCGATTTTCAGTAGTTATGCTTAAGATATTGGAAGAGAAAACCCAAAAATATTTAATCTGCACTACTTACGATTATGAAATTGTCAAGAACATCGATGGGGCATTTGCAAATTGTGATTATAAAATAATGACGCATCCATTAGAAATCTTTGGATATGTGTTGAAAATTTGGAAATCAATATTTTCATCTCCTTTTAGATGTATGACTCTGGATGAAAAGTAAACCGATTATTCCAGTGAATTACAATCTTAGAACTTAATGCGATGATGTCATTTTCGACATTATTGGAAATTTGCAGCGTTTTTCCTTATAACTCAGGAACCACTGGTCGGAAATCATCCGGGTGAATTTTTTTTGGTTAAGTTTTGTAACAGTAATCAACGTTTTGAGTTGCATAAAAATTCTGTGGTAAGTTTTCGAGAAATAATTTTTTTTCCCCCACCCCATCATTTTGAGCCCTTAGGGTACACCGATTCTGCTGAAAAGCTTGGAGGATCAATCCCGAGCGACACACGATTTTTTTACCAAGTTTCACTGATTTCGGTTCAGTACTTTCTGAGAAAAGCCCCGGACAACGGACGGCGGACGGACGGATTTTTTTTATCAGTTTATTCAAATCTACATACTCCGAAACGTCAACTGTGAAATTTTCAGGGGGGGTTAAAATTGTTTTTGTTGGTCGATCACTAAGGTTTATTATTTGATTTTATCAAATAATAAACCAAAATTGGGGAAATTTATTTTAGAATTTCATATATTTCAGAGGGCATATCTCTAATTCCGTTAAAATTTTACTCTAATCGACGCCAAAAATTCGAAGACTTCATTTCAGTCCAATCAGATCTGTATTCTGCGAATTTTCCTTAACCTAAGATCCAGATAATATTTCTTCGCATCAACCGTTCACATCTAGTGGTGAATAGTCCGAAGCATTTACTGGATCTTACAGCATTGTATAAATCTCTATAATCTTCATACAATGCTTACAGTGACATTATGCAGGACAGCGGCGTCAATGGATCGTCAATCGACCGACGTATTACCATCGTCTGTTTACGCTCTATGCTTCATGAGGTGAGTCCTCTGAATAGAGAACATTGTTTTGTTCTTTATTCAAAGGGTGAGTCCCAGGATGTTTTATCGGTACTTCCCCGTAGCCCGTAGCGCATGAGCACGGTATCGGAAATCGGAATGGTCTATGATTCTGAAAAATTAAACAGTAATATTACAGACTGGCGGAGGCAGACCTTCGTGTCACTACTTAACGACAAACTTTTTCAGCTCGATCGGATATTCGTCTTCGGAAATATTGACAAAAATATGTCTGATTTCGTGCTGATTTCTTGAGAATCATTGATATTTCCGAGATAACTCAGAAAATATTGATCCGATCATGACGAAACTTGGACGTTGATGCTCAAATTCGCGCTGAATTTCTCGATCATTTCATTGGAACAATTCAAAATTCAAAGATTCAGTTCACAAATATCTTATATCTTCTAATCATATTATTCTGGGCAACATCGTGATATCGTTTCATCACAAAGTCTGTAATTATCGAATTTCAAACCGAAATTGTTCTTGAAATTTTCAGTTTATGGTCGGAGCCTGAGAATCTCGGCAAAATCAATTGATGCGATGAATTTCGATTTAAAACGAATGAAGATCCCAACGGAAAATCATGTTAACTCCATATTCATCAAAAAACGAGATAATGGTACTATCTGTTAGAGAATGACTTAAAATATAGGCCTATACTTCTGAAAAAAATTCAAGAATTTATAAGTCATGTTTAGTTTTGGATTTCAACGGTTTATTTCTTTTACATAGATCGCCCTAACACCACAAAGCTGAGCGTTCATCAAAACAAAAATATATGCATGTGTTTAGCTAGAACAAATTCACAGTGACGTCTCAAACTTTCGATTGCGGTTATCCCAAAACGAAAAAAATGTGACTCAACAGGATTTTCAATTGGGGTCTCAAATGTTTTTCGAAAACTTTTTGTTTTCGAAAGACTACCAATCAGATCCGGATGAAATTTGGCACATACCTTGAAGTCAACATTTAACAACATTTCACCTCGATCAGATATTCATTTTATTTCATAAAACATATTGAGCAAAAAGTTATTTTCTTTCATAACGCGCTTGTTGTAGGCAACGAAAGCGTTATCGTTTTGCCCAATGTCTGTGATTTCCAAGTATAAGCCAAAAATGGTAGTTATCGATTGAAAAAAAATTTCGATATTTTTTCCGAAAAATTTTCATCAGAATTCAATGAAAATTGGCACAGACCTTGAAGTCAAAATAAAACAATAGGGCTTCAAATTTCAGTTCTAGCGAATATTTATCGGCACAGAAATTCGAAAAAATATGTAACATTTCTTGGCTACTTCAAATTTTGAGATCATTTCCTGAATTTCTCGAAAAGAAGTCAGTCTGTAAAAATTAAACTTCTTTAAAAGTAATGCCAACGCATAACTTTCGAGATTTCTGTTGAAAAAATTGTTTTTTCTAAAACCATTCCTGACCTTGACATGGAGTTTGGCCCAGACCTTGAGGTTACTATTTAATAACGGTACTGATATCAAATTTCGAAATTTGATCGGATATTCATCTTGGGAGATATTGGGGAAAAACTATGTTCAATTCCGTACCGATTTCATCGATATCATTGTTGATTATTTCCAAAATAACTCAAAAAATACCAGTATATCCAATCATCTATTTCAAGTGTATGTATATCTGCGGGATCACAGGATGGATTTCAAGAGTTGGCGTTAGTAATCCAAACTCCAAATATGCTCTACTAACATTAAGTCTTTAAGCAGATTCTCGGTACTTATTGTGTTTACGATCAGCGGTTAGGCCAGGCGTAAAGAGATTAATTATGGCCGAATTCGTGAAATTGAACAAGCGCGTACATTTTTTTCAATCTTCTTCGTTTCTGAGTTCTGGGAGGGAGGCGTCAGATTATTTTTGGACCACCCAGTATATATTATTATCAGTATCACGTTTTTTCAGCCGTTACAGCCTTATCTTAAATGGATTATAGTTTCTGCTGTATCAAGAATCATGAATACTTCATAGTATTTTTTAGAAAATGATTCAAAAATAAGCCATTTTCACATACGTATTGCATTTTGCAATAAGGAAGGAAATATGTAAATTTCAAACAAATTTTTTTCTATAATATTACTAGTTTGAACTTGTGGCAATATTCATAATGATATTATTTATTTGAGATCCTTCCTGAATTCTCTCAATATAGTATTTGATGACGAATTATGATATCGTTTCAATTTTATTATTCAGGTAAAACTGAAAGCGCTTTTCACTGAAAATGTAGCAACTTCTGTTCCACGCATTCGCTGAATTTTGATTACGAATATTGAAAAAATTACCATTAATCACCTTTCAATATCAACTTAATAAACGAGCAGCACCTGGATCGCCATAGTTTCATCTGAAAACAAATTCAAAAGAACCTTTGAAGTATCCATCAGGTCGAAAGTGAGTCTCGTAAATCAAAAAACTTGACTAATACGCTTTTTGTCGCAGTAAAGCCATCAGCGTCCAACCCTTCTTAACGAAGCGTCATCTAGCTGGCTGGTTTCTTAGCGAAGGGCTCGATTTGAAACACATGGTGTGTAAAAAGGGGATCTCATATATCCCGAAATAAATACTCTACATGTATTTATAAATATAATAAATTTAAACCAGATGAGCACCGAGAATTGCTGGGAGGGACATAAATCACATACTTTTTTAGTTAGTGAAAGTTGCATTCGTACCAGTGGCGTGTCTAATGAAGCGTGAGACTCGAGGGGTGGTACAAGTTTTATTCGATAGTATTCGTTAGTTTTTCTTCGTAACGTTGGCATAATTCGATAACAGATTGGCCACTTTTTAGGGAGGCTTCGGCTGCCTGTGCGTTTCGGGAGTTTTTGCATTCGGGTGCCCGACCTAGTTCCAGGTATGGACGACGTAAACATAATAACTTCCGGAAGAAACAACTTAGAAACTCGATATTTGTAGAGAAGGTTTGGACCTTGATTACGAGGGTCGAATTCGTGAATACTTAAAATCCACCTAATGATTCCCCAGATATACCCATTAAAAATTTTATTTTCCCAATATTTCCAAATATACAGATTAGATCGGATTGAAATCCTGTAATTAATCAAAAAGTGATAGTTTTAAGACTCATACAGAATTTAATGGGGATGATATGATGAGAAGATCACAGAATATTGAATGTTTGAAAAAAATATTTTTAATTGTTTTTTTCGAATTGTTCTACTGACACGATCATCAGGAAATTTTGCAGAAACTTGTTCTTCAGCATCTCCAAACTAGCTGCAGAGTTTCATCATGATTGAATCAGTATTTCAAAATCAACGATATCGAGAAGAAAACAACGAAATTTTACATAGTTTTTCCGAATATCTCCAAAACTAATAGCCGTATCGGAATGAACTTTTTCTAAAAATTTTTTTTAGAATTAAGTGATTATACGATCCCAACAAAATTCGGCTCAAAGCGTGTCGTTATGCTTCAACTAACTGCCTAGTTTCAATCAAATCGCTCCAGCTACATCAGGAAAATAACCTCGAAACTTCAAATGGCTATAACTCCGAAACCATTCGGGCGATTCGTCCATTAATAAACTTAACCGGCGCATTCCAATGCGCGACCTTATACGAAAGTTTCAAGGCGCTAGCTGGATCCGTTCGTGTCGTCGGCCGGACACAATCGATATTGACCCCGGATTCGTCATCAGTGAGTCCAACCTAGTCGATTGAGACCATTTTTGGCTCAAAATTCGAAAACTACATACATCTGGACAAAAAATAGCACGCTGCTTCCCTAGAACATGCGCGCAAAAAACAAAAAATTTTACTTAGTTTTTCCTAAATATCTTCCAAAACTATAATTGTATGAAACCGAAATTTGGCACACTGCTGTGAAATATGAAGCTCAATGTGTTTTTCGAATATAGTGGATGATTTCCGATAGGATCTTCCTTACGCCGTACGTGAAAAAAACATTTTTCCCAAATTTTTTTCGAATTTTTTTTCGGATACTTTCGTAGTAGTGTACCAAATTTCAGTTCGAATCGATAATAAGTTCTGGAGATATTTCGAAAAACTATATCAAATTTCGTGTTTTTTTTCTGGATATCGTTGATTTTTCGGAATAACTCAAAAATTACTTATTCAATCATGATGGCACTCGGCAGCTAGTTCGAAAATGCTGATTGACAAAATTATGCGAAATTTCGTGGCTATCAATTAGAACATTTTGAAAAAAAAAATTTCGAGTTTTTTTTCAAATATTCAATATTCTGTGAACTTCTAATCAGATTATCTCATGAAATTCTGTATAAACCTTTGAACTGTCATCTTTCGATGAAGTATTGGATTTCAATAGACGACTTCGGCCCAAGTTGCCAACCCACAATTTTCTTCACAAATTTACTATCACTAGGAAACGGGAATTTCAGGACAAATTCGACATGATAAGGTTCGCGTTATTTATAAAAATCCGTAAAAGATGCCTCGGCTGCTCAAACAAGATAATTCCTTCCACATATAGGGTTTTGTTGGGATCATATCTGATTGGCTGAAATTTAAGTTGGGATTCCCGATTTCATGTTAATAGTGCCAATTTTATATAGGATATGTTCTGAAAATCAACTTGGTTATTTCGGTTTACGGTTTTCCATTCCGTAAATATGAAATATTCGGTTGATTTCTGAAGAAAAGGTTGATTACGGAATGTGATTGATGAAAAATCGTTCTTTCTGTCTCTAGAACGACAGTCAATGTTCTAGGGTAACATATCTATAGCATGAAACAATCTTTATTCACTTTATGATCCAAAGAACATAGAAGAGACAACAATTAACAATGGAAAAATTACTATACTCCATTCACTTTTATAATGTATCCCGGTTGGCCATGACATCATGACAGATTTCACCGTGTATATTTTGAAAATGTTAGGTTATAGTCATTTTCCTGTCAGATAACTACACAACGTTGTCCTTTCTACGAAGAGGTCGTAGTAATTACTTATTTTTCAAAATGTCAATCTATATTTGGAAAGTAATGAATTTGAGAAAATATTATTAAAATTCAATCATTCCAATGACCTGGCGAATGTTGAAGAAACATTTTTCTCTGTTAATACTTCACGTATATAAACATGGCTGGAAGATTCAGTTATGCTTTTTTCTTGTACGGAAATGAAGAATCGAGTGTTTTGGAATTTTATTGAAAAATGATGGATAGAACAGTCCGTTACTTTGCGATAGTTCATTCGAAAAGAAATGAAAGTACTCGAATAACACGGCAGTGAAACTTCTAAACGAATGGACGGACCTATGGAATTCCCTACTTTTCTAAATTCTCAAGAAATAAGCCAACAGAAGTCATTTAAATACCTTGTTGCACAACTTGAAATATTCCAGTAAGAAAATGTAGTAGTACTACGAAACCTGTGTCACAATTAACCTCAAAAGGACTAACTAACAGTTCTTGGGAATCTAGGTGAATGATACACTGGATCAACATATTTCTAAACTGGGATACATACAGCTTAGCTTCAGTCTATTATCATTGGTTGTAATGACAAGATATCTGGATGAATTCTCCATGTAAACTACCTATCATTCAGTATTCGAGTTAAAAGCAAGATATGGAATTATGTTTTATGTACATACTTTGAAGTCAAGTCAAATATTCAATTTCCAGAAAAAAACAATTCCTAAAATATTAGAAAAAATAGAACTGAATGAGATATTGTATAATTCATGTTATTTTCATACGTAAAATTTCGATGTTCTGCCAAGATAGGATATACCAAGTTCATTTTCAGTGTACTACTTCCTATCGAAACAATTCCACGAAATATATAACTTTTGAAATTATTCATTAGGGAATTTGTTCAATTCAAACATGACTACCTACTGAAGCTGAATTGTTATTTGTTATTGAAAGAAAGTAGAAATTGGCAACCTCGCGTCGAATTATTTTGACATTGTCGATATTTCAGGAGCGCCAACCTGCCTTGGTTTTAGTTACAAAAACATGATAGACCTAAATCATGGCCAACTGGGCTACTTTATAAAAGTGAATGGAGTATAGGTATGATCTATGGATCATAAGGTAAATGAAGATTGTTCTATGCTTTGGATATGTTACCATCAAACCTGAATTGTCGTTCTGGTGCATAGAATTAATACGTCTATGTTCTGGTGATAGAAAGATTGCTTTTTCATCAATCAAATTCCGTAATCAACCTTCAACACTATTAACATGAAATCAGGAATCCCAACTTAAATTCCAGCCCAACAAAAACCTATATTTGGAAAGAATTATCTCGTTTGAGGAGCCGATGCATCTTTTACGGATATTTATAAATAACGCCAGATTTATCATGTCGAATTTGTCCTGGAATTTCCGTTCCCCAGTAATAGTAAATTTGTGAAGAAAATTGTGGGTTGGCAACTTGGGCCCAACTCGTCTATTCGATGTGACCGTATTCTTGGAAATATTGAGAAAATAAAATTTTGAATGGGTATATCTGCGGAATCATTGGGTGGACTTCAGCCATTTACGCATTCGGATTTCGTAATCAAGGTCCAAACCTACCCTACAAATATCGAGTCGAACGTAAACACAATAACTTCCGAAAGAAACGACTTAGAAACTCGATATATGTAGCGTAGGTTTGGAGCTTAATTACTAAGGTCGAATTGTGAATGGGTAAAATCCGCCTAATGATTCCGCAGATATACCCATTCAAAATTTTATTTTCCGAATATTTCCAAAAATAAAGATTGGATAGAATTGAAATCCAGCACTTTATCGAAAAACCTAGAGAAGCACGGCTCTGAAGACAGCAGCTTATGTTCAAATTCGTTGCCAAAAAGGCTATCATCTCCATTGAACATGCGCGCAAAAGCTACTGCCTTCACGGCAGTGCTTTTCTAGGTTTTTTGTTCCAGAGTATGAGGAATATTCAATGGAAGATGAATATAATTGAATGGTCTTTCTTTATAAGAATCCCTCAGGAAAAGTCTGACTAATATCATCTGTAAAAACCTTCCGTTCTCAAACATGCTTGTTATCCCTGCAACTTGTACCTGAAATCTTATTTTCCTCATGTCTCCATCCAGAAACTGAATGGAGTCATAAATTTCTGCCGCCCCTTTTAATATAGAAAGTAGAGTAATGCGGAAGACCCGTGTTATTCTCCAGTGAGATTTATTGGTTTTATTCCTTACTTTTACGTTTTCACCTCGCGACTCCAATGCAGAGAGCGGTAATCATAATTACTCTACAAAAGGGAGAAGAAGAACATTTTTCCGCTTTTTCCCTTTTACGGTCTCCGTAATAATTTCATCTTCAAGATCTTGCGGCCTCCATAAAAACTGTCATGTATTTTAAAAACTCGTAAAATGGAAGGATTAGGGGAGGGAAAAACTCCGAAAGTTTATGTAATCTTGGATAATATCTCAGACAATGGGATAGCGGTGGGTTGAATTTGGCTCCCCAGAAAAGATGAACTCAGAAGGAATGAATACTAAATTTTGCTTCGGAATAATTTTGGGCACCAACGGATTTACGCTTAGGTACCATTTGTTCTTTATTCTGGTTCGTCTGTGATCTATCTGGTTAACAAATGAAAACAAAGTAGGAAAGCGTTGACGTGAGGTCAGGAGCTTTTACGCGCTTGTTCCTATTCGAAGCTTTTTCCTTAAGACATTTTGCATGACCCTTCACGCTGTCATTTTTCAACCAAATGAAGAATTTCGATTCAAACACATCTGCATTATTGGTAAAACTGAGAAAATTAAATTTCGAATGGATAGATCTTCGATATTATGAAATTAAATTAACTCCTGAATGAATCCCTAATCGTTAATCTGGTGGTAATGATGCAACCTCTTACTCCCTATCTATTTATTTCAACTTTACAATTAAAATTGCTATTTACAAACACAAATTTAGGTACAGTGAATCTGAGATCCGGGATTCGAAGAAGCACTTATCTTAAAAGTAAGGATCCGGTGGTATGATCCTTCAAAATACAGGTATTATGCAGGTAGTCCGGTTTCAAGAGATTCCATCCGGAATAAAGTCCAGAATTAAGAAATTCCAGTAATAATCAGCTTCGGTATAAAGGTATTCCAGTCATAATCAGCTCCAGTACTAAGATAATCCAGTAATAATTGCTTCCAGTACTAAGATGATCCAGTCAAACTCTGGGTCCGGTAGTAGAATATTCAAATGGGCATTAGTCCCAGTAAAAAGATAATACAGTAGTCGGTAGCTCGGTGAAAAGATGGTTCGGTGGGCGATAGCCCCGGTATAAAGATGATTCAGTGGGCGACAGCCCCCGTACAAAGATGTTTCAGTGGGCGATAGCCCCGGTACAAAGATGTTTCAGTGGGCGATAGCCCCGGTACAAAGACGCCTTTTGAATAGACGTCTTATAAGAAACAATAAAACTTCAAAATTCCACGATGTTAATGGATTACGAAGTTCGTTAATTCGTTAAACTCTAGCAAGGTGTTGAATCTACCACTTCCTACGCACCAAAAAAAGGAACTTTCCATCGGCTGGACAGAGTTGGAAGGGTCGCGCATGCGAAACACACACTCAACCGTCAAAGCGAAGAGCGTTTTTTAGCGACCGATCATATAATTTCAGTAAGGCGTTTTTTCTTGCGATTGGAATTGAAATTATTAGTATGACGTATTTTCGCGATGGAAACTGAAATCGACAGTGGAGCGTTTTGTAACGTTACAATTATTGGGGGGTATTTCAAGTTTTCACCAATTCGACCTTCTCAATTAACCCCCAAACCTGCCATAAAGTATTGATTCTCTAAGTCGTTTTTTTCGGATGTGATTGTGGTTGAGTTCAGCCATCGGTAAGAGGAGAATCCATCAAGAGACTTGATATTTGTTGAACCGGTTCAATTACGAAAGCTGAATTCGAGAATTGGTAAAATCATCCAATGATTCCGCATTTATATCTATTCAATATGTTATTATTTCGATATTTTTGAGTAACTCTGTGAATAAGAACAATACCAAACCAAGAAACCAAGAAATTTGACATATTTTATTCCAATAACTCCGAAGATGAATATCGGATCAAGCTAAATTTTGAAACACTGTTGTGAAATTCTGACTCTAGGTTTTTTCCAGTTTTGTTGAAATCTGATGAAAAGTAGAAATACAGGGTGTGTTCGTTATTTTGGATAAAACAAGTTCCAATGGCCAACCTGCAACTTACCAAAATATTTCTTGATAATTAATGTGATAATTCTGTTCTCCTTCTTTCTTCAACCCCCTTCACTAGTGATTCAAATCACGCATGACAGTTGTGAAGTGAAGTCTCAGTTCGAGTCCAAAATTGAACTCTAATTATGAATTGTAATATAACTTTAAGAGGATCATAACGTTGACCTCAGGCTAATACTGTACTGCACTATCAGCTCTTCTTGAAATGATTTGAAACTAACCCTCAAAAGATTTTGGAGAGCCGAATCTGAAGACTCATTGCTATGTCCTCTGTTTTTATTTTTCCAACAACATCCTTCATTGAGATATCTCCCTATCTCTCCGCCTGATCTTTTTTCTAAAGCCTTCACTTTTCTTCTTAATAAGGTAGGTAGTTGTAATATCTGCAACTGTATGAGTTTCAGAATCAACAAATGAATTTAGTGTATATATTCCATCGAAGCAGATGGCAATTCAGTATCCATAGGAATAGGTGCAATATCCATTGGAATAGGTGGTATTATATATTTGACATCAAACTAAATTTTATATAATGAGGTCCAATGTTCCAAAAAAAAAATTAAAAACAGACGTTTTCTGGTTTCCTGTAATTTCTTCATTAAATGTTTTGGGAAGAAAAATCAGGCTCCAGAACTTTTGCTGTACACCCTGGATCCTTGGATAATGTGATTGTAGAAACTGTGCATTACAAAGTTTACTATATTTCGATCGAAACCAATTCTTCCTTTGAATTGCTCCGACCCAAGGTTTGAGAGTCTCAGGACGTTCGAATGGACAACTGCGTCAATTCACATTAGATGTACAATATAAAATTTCAATGGGTACAATGGAAAAAACGCTGCAAATTTTACACAAGGGTTTATTATTTTCTCAGTTAAATAACCCAATATACCATTGATATCTTAAAAAATATATTATGCATAAATTATTGGTTTCTCACAACACAGAAACCAATTCCATGAAATAATTCATGCGAACATAGAAATCTCAATAAATACACTAGTATAATTGAATAACATTTCCACATGCAGAACGCTAACTGAGGATCAAAATTTAAAATAATATTTTGAATGAGAAGGAAGTTCCACAGTCGTTTAAACTCTTTGAAAATCTAACTATTTTCCACAATTATTGAATTTCGTGTCGATATTCTACAACTGAAAATGAACTTCAAATCAGATAGGGTTTGCCCTTTTTGAGATATTAGGGAAACAACCTCAATATTCAAAATGGTCACGAAATTTTTTGCCAAATGAATATCGGTCAAAACTGAAATTTGAAACACTGTTTCTAAATGTTGACTCTGAAACCTGTACCAAATTTCATTGAACTTTGATGAATATGTATTCGAAAAAAAAATGTTTGAAAAAAATTCGATTTTTCCACTATACAATTCTCACGAAATTTTGCATTAAATCGAGTGCCTATATTTCACAATTAGTCATGATGTTTCAATCCGAACGCGTTCATTTTTCTTGACACTGAGGAAATAAACTCAATCTTTCAAACTAACACCAATACTTAAAACAAAATTCAAGACTTTTCGCTGATATCAAATGTGTAGATGTGATTTCTACTTGGATTCAACTTTATTCTGAAAAATATCAATGAAATGAAAAAAACTCAACCTTCCTGTGCAATTGATCTGAAAAAAAAATTTTTCCTCAGCAAATATCCGATTCACTTGATTCACAAAGTATTCATCACACAAACTGAAAAACTAAAGTTATTTTCAATAACATTTCTGTAACAATTAAATATATCGTGAACCTCATCAGGTTGAACTCGAAAGAATAATTCTAGATTATAAATTTCGTTCGTTGTTATCGTCGTCAGATACTCTCAACCAAGAGGGTGTCAAATCCGAAAGACATGCGGTATATTTTTGTCTACGCTATATCCCTTGTCTTAGGTCTAGACCCGGCACAGTCCCCATTCAGAACAGGTAGACAGATGATCGGCTCCTAAATTCAGTCTAAGGCTCCAACCCTCAGTATTAGATTCTCGACAATCGACAATTGATGAGATTTGCGATTTGTTATTCATCATTATATTTATCATATAAATGCTCATTATTTTTTATATTCACGCTTATTTCAAACTATCAGTACGAAAGATTTTGGATTTCGATTGAAACCAGTACGGATATCCACATGTTGACGATAATCGTACTACGCAAACCGAAATTGATGGAAAACTCAGACCAACCGAATTTTTTGGAATTCTGCATTATTTTAAATTACGCTACTTAATTCGCGTTCTGCATGCAAAAGTGTCATTCAGTTATAAAAGAGTATTTATTGAGATTTCAATGTTTCAAATGAATTTTTTCATGGAATTGGTTTTTGTGTTCTGAAAAACCAATGATTTATGAATAAAATAAAAGTTTTATTCAAGATATGAATGAGCTTCATGAAGAAATTTAATCTTAAATTCCGTAATCCGTAGGGTGATTTCTATAAATAATAATTTGACCCGATTTTCAGTAGTTATGTTTAAGATATTGGAAGAGAAAAACCGAAAATATTTAATCTGAACTTCTTACGATTATAAAATTGTCAAGAACATCGATGGGGCATTTGCAAATTGTGTTTATAAAATAATAACACATCCATCAAAAATTTCTCGATATGTGTTGAAAATTTGGTAATCAATATTTTCATCTACTTTTAGATGTATGACTCTGGATGAAAAGTAAACCGATTATTTCAGTGAATTCCAATCTTAGAACCGAATGCGATGATGTCATTTTCGACATTATTGGAAATTTGCAGCGTTTTTCCTTATAACTCAGGAACCACTGGTCGGAAATCATTCGGATGAAACTTTTTTGGTTTAGTTTTGCAACAGTAATCAACGTTCAGAGTTTCATAAAAATTCGGTAGTAAGTTTTCGAGAACTAATTTTTTTTCCCCCCAACCCCCCATTTTGAGCCCTTAGGGTACACCGATTCTGCTGAAAAGCTTGGAGGATCAATCCCGAGCGACACACGATTTTTCTACCAAGTTTCACTGATTTCGGTTCAGTACTTTCTGAGAAAAGCCCCGGACAACGGACGGCGGACGGCGGACGGCGGACGGCGGACGGCGGACGGACGGATTTTTTTTTATTAGTTTATTCAAATCTACATACTCCAAAACGTAAACTGTGAAATTTTCAGGGGGGGTTAAAAATTTTATTTTTTTGGTCGATCACTAAGGTTTATTATTTGATTTGATCAAATAATAAACCAAAACCAGCACTCGGAAACTAATCTATAAATATCTTGATTCTATTCACCTTTGAAAATTGTATTTCTCTTATCCTGTTAGTTGTTACAATAATTATAAGCAACACAATTCATCACCATGTTCATTCAATTATTTTTTTCATTACACTGAGAATTATTGAAAAACCAGCACTCGGAAACTAATCTATAAATATCTTGTTTCTATTTACCATTGAAAATTGTGTTTCTCTTATCCTGTTAGTTATTACAATAATTATAAGCAACACAATTCATCACCATGTTCATTCAATTATTTTTTTCATTACACTGAGGATTATTGAAAAACCAAACTTGATCGCTGCAGCCCCTTAACGTTTGCTTTCGAATCATACACACATAACAAAAATAAAATGAGAGACATTTGAATTAATCAATATTTCTCTGTCAATCCACTTACAATAAGAATTCAATCGTAGTGGTGCGACAAACACGTAAATACCTAACTGTATACTGTTCTCTTTCTGTTGCCCCTGCTTCACTTTTTGAACGTGCTTTGTAAAGGGTTTTCCAATAAGAGGTGTTATTTTGAATAGCCCGCTATTTCAGTAGATGTCACTTTTGAAGCTGTCATTTTTTGACATTTGACTAGTAGAAACTACGCCATTTATAAAAATAGAACGATACACGCTTCAACAACCCATTGAAATTATTAAAATTCACTATAAAAATGGTGAAAATTTGGCAGAGATGGTTCGTAAATCTCGAATATTTTTGGGTCGTCGTGAAGGACCTTGTCGGACCGCAATAAAGAAATTGGTGGAAAAATTCGAGCTGTTGAGACAAGTCAGTGATGTGAAGAATAAAACCCGCGACGTCGCTAAAGAACAGCCGAGAATATTGCTGCTGTAGCCGAAAGTGTTGAAGAAACCAAGGTTTGTCCATTCCTCGTCGTTCTTTGGAATTAGGCATTCCACGAATGTCATTACACCGTATTTTGCATAAAGATTTGGCTCTTAAGGCTTATAAAGTTCAGTTAACACAAGAGCTCAAGCCGGCCGATCATCAACAACGTCGTGTCTTTGCTGATTGGGTCGTTGAAATGCATGAAAATGATCCGGAATTGCATCGAAAAAACATCTTGAGTGATAAGGCCCATTTCCACCTCGGTGGCTTCGTCAACAAGCAAAATTGTCGCATCTAGGGCTCGGAAAACCCGAGAGTTATTGTTGAAAAGCCTCCCTATCCCCAACGTGTGACTGTTTGGTGCAGTTTTTGACCCGGTGGAGTCATTGGACCTTACTTTTTCGAAAATGAGTCTGGAGCAACAGTTTCGGTGAATGGATTGCGCTATCGAGAGATGATCAATGATTTTTTATGACCGGATTTGGATGGTATTGATCTGGACAACGTTTACTTTCAACAAGACGGCTCTACGTGCCACACAAGCAACGAAAACATTGATCTTTTGCGGAAAAATTTTCCGGACCGTGTTATCTCTCAAAGGGGGGATCACAATTGACTACCGAGATCTTGTGATTTAACACCTTGCGACTTCTTCCTTTGGGGTCACGTGAAAGAGAAGATCTACGCCAATAGCCCAGCGTTGATTCAAGACCTCAAAGATGGAATTCGTGAGGCTATCGAGGACATAGGGTAGCCACTTTGCGATTTGGTTATGGAAAATTTCATTAAAAGGATATGGTCCTGTAAGCGTGGTCGTGGTGGTCATTTGCCTGATGTTATTTTCCACTATTTACGGCATAGCTTCTTCTTTATATTGAAATAAACATCCGATCATTTATATTGAAAAATGGCAAGTTGTGTGGGATGAATTGACCGTTCTTTAGGCTGGTTGTCTGGTTGAGGTTCTGTATTTTCGTCGTTGACGATGTACGCTGGTTTTACTCTGTCGATAGTAACAGTCGTTTCCTTTCCATAGTAGTTGACGGTGAAAGTTTTTGGACTTCGTCTCACTACTTGGAATGGTCCATCGTACGGTAGTTGTAGGCACGCTTTTGGACCGTCGTGACGAACGAAGACGTATTCTGATGTGGCCAAGTCTTTGAAAACGAAACTTTTTCGTTCTCCATGTCCTCAACCTCTTACACCGTACAGCTAGCTGACTGGGACCTCAGAGTGTTCTTTGCTACTCTGAGACTTCGACAGGAATATAACTCATGTAGAATGGAAAAATATTGCGAATATCAATATCATTTATGTTATGAATAATTTTAGAATAGTACTCCGGATGTTTAAATGAAAGCAAGCTATACCCATGATGATTTCGTTACAATACAAATCGTTTATTTACGATTCCAGTTTCGAAACTCCCACTGAATGCTGAATTGACGACCGAAGCGAGATATCGGTTTCTACATTTATGCTTTACTATTTTGGGTCTAAACCGTCATGAAGTTTTTCTACCATATCGGCCTGAGCATCCTGAAACAAATTCCCCTCTACAGAACCATACTGCTTCTCTGAAAGAGTTTTGAATTTCTAGTATTCTATGAACACTGGAAATTTTGGTCGAATAATATAAGTAGATGTCTGTGGTCTGGTCATGAATTGGATGAATATTTCCGCAAAATTGTGCTCCGAATGAACGTAGTCGGAGCTTAACTCACTAGTTCAGAGGCGGATCCACAAAAATGGGGAAGTTCCTCGATTTTTGTCAGATTTTAAAAGTCAACGTTGAATATCTCGAAGATTGTGTGTTGAAGGAAAATTTACAATATTCTAAAATGATCGAGGATTGTTATAATGATCTAAGATGAACTTTTAAGCATTTTTACGCGCTTGTTCTGGGAAACAGCTAGTTATCGTTTCGTCACAATGTCTGTCATTGTCAAATTTTGAGCCGTCCGTCCGTTCGTATGGACCTAGCTAGCGACTTGAAATTGTCAGATTACGTTTGGAGTTTAAATCTCTCGGTTTTTTCGTTAATGGGTGAAATCGGCCGAGAAGTTTCGGCACATTCGAAATTTTGAGGTTTATTCCTTGATATCTCATGAAAAACTGATTCGATCAGATTGGAACTTGGTAGATAGTTTTGGAACACCAACGCGTCCCTCAGTGCAAAATTTCGTGTCGATCCAGTCGTTAAGAAATTTCAAAAAAATATTCATTCGAAAATTTTGTTGAAAGTTTTTTTTTCTCTGGAATTATCTACTAGATTTCAATGAGGTTTGGCAAAAACCTCAAGGTCAGTATTTAACAACAATATTTCCAATTTTAATTCGATCCGATATTTAGTTTCGGAGATATAAGGAATGAAATATGCCGATTTTCGTTGTTATAATTTTAACGTTATTTCCAATATCGCAATATCTCAAGATATACAACTGCAATCAGTTCGGGACTCGTCACTAAATGGATATTACCAACGCGCAACTTAGTGGAAATTTTTGTGTTGGTCTAGTACTCAGAATTTGTACAAGCGTCTGAAAGCTCATGACCTTATGTTAGTGCTTTTCTAGAATTTTTTTTGTCACTATCATTCGTATCGAATTGAAATTTGCTTTGCTGCTGTGAAAAATAGATCTCTAAATAAAGGCGAAATTGTTCTCGAATATGATTTATGATTTCCGAAAAAAAATGTTTTGCGAAAAAGATTTCTTCGGAATTAAGTGACCAAACGATCCCCACAAAATTTCGTTAAAAGTTGCGCGCTGTTATGCTCAAACTAACTGCCAAGTTTCAATACAACCACTCCAGTAGTTCCTGAAGAATCAGGGAAATAACCTCGAAATTTCAAACGGCTATAACTCCGAAACCATTCGGACGATTTGGCTCATTAGCGGCAATCCGATGCGCGAACTACCCTGAAAGTTATAAATTGCTAGCTTGATACGTTCGACAGTTATCGTTTAGTTGGCCGGCCGACCGGCTGGAAAGAATCGATTTCGACACCGGATTCGTCATCAGTGAGTCCAACCTATTCGTTTGAGACCATTTTCGGCTCAATTATCGAAAATGACAGACATTTGGAGAAAACGATAGCACGATGTGCCCCTAGAACCTGCGCGCAAAAAGTGTTTCATTCGATAAGAGAAAGCTTTTGTTAAACTGATGTATAACTTAAGGACTCGCCCTGTATGTCGATCACAATACTTGAATATTTAATAGTTGAAATGTACCTGCTGCAATGAATTATCAGACTATATCTGAATATGCTTTCTGGTGGAATTATATTACGTTTCATCTCGTACTTCTCATTTTGTAGTCAGTATATTTTAAGTTGTTTTTCTTCAGCGAATCACTCAACAAAGTTTCGTGGAAGTTTTCATCTAGCACGTCAAATACACTTCCGGAATGAGAAACAGTTTGCTTGCGCACGTGCTTATCAACGTAGCTCTTTCCTTGGCCGTATATCAGGGAAACACTAGGTGAATTGAACGCATTAAATCTTGAGGGAAGAGTTCCGAAAATTTATGAGAAATTATCCTGTCAACGGGCGCGTTCCCTTCGGGTTAGCTGATAAGTTTGGATATGACTGGATGTTAGGATATACGGCTTGGGCCGGAATTGAATCTAGATTATTTATTCCCCAGGTATTTTCGTTCTTATTCGTTTCACCACTGAAAGATATAAAATTTTATTATTTATGACTACACAACGCCTATTTCTCGACTGGAAACCCAATTATACTATATTGTCGGTTTTCTCTGTGGAGAAAACTTCTCATATTCTCATACAGTATTTTATTACCTGATAGTTTGAATTTATTGATTGCTGAAAGAAATGGATACTATAACCGTGCATTATTCAGTTTCTCTTTCGATATTCGAATGAAAACACATATCAAAATATCCTTATAACCAGAAATGTAATTCTTTTTAGAAATTGATGTACCAATTTTGTTCTATAGGGAACATTTTCATACATGAAATCCATCATTACTTCATTTCATTCCTCCATTCTTAAATTTGAATAGGAAAGGTAGGTCTTGAGTTATGTTGTTGAAAAGGACCTTTCCTTCTGAATATGATGGTAAATTTTTTGCGCGCATGTTCTGGGGAACAGCATTCCAGATTTCTGTAATTTGTCAATTTCGAGCCGCAAATGGTCTCTAGATGACTAGATTGTACTCAATGATGACTAATCCGGTGTCAAATCGATTCAGTCCATCCATCCGACCAGCCGGCCGGCTCTATATGCGCGACTACCGGCGTACAGAGGATTCTATCCACATGAAACTTTCAAGGTAGGTTGCAATTCAGAAACCGCCAGTTGAGCCCGTTAATGGAAAAAATCAGCCAAATGGTTTCGGAGTTATACCTATTTGAAATTTTAAGGCTTTTTTCTGATATTTCAGGAACTGCAGGAGCGATCGGATCGAAGTTTGGCAGTTAGTTTGAGCATAATGTCACGCAATCTTTCGCAATTTTTTTTTCGGAATCGTACTGCCAGTCAGTTCCTAAAAAGTAGGTATTCTCCAAAATATTTCTGAAAAAATTTTTTTTTCGGAAACTATCATGCACGACAAGAATTTTGATCAAACCTTAAGCTTTACATTTCACATCAATTTCGTTGATTTTCTGTTCGGATTCTTGTTTTTTTCGAAATAACTCGAAACATACAGATCCAATATTGATGAAACTTGATAGCTATTTTGAGAATGCTGATGAACAACTTCGTGCGGAATTTCGTGATGATCGTGTCATTAGAAACATTTCAAAAAAAATTTAAATTTTCTTTTCTTTCAAATAGTCAATGTTTTTCGATCTACTGTTCATATTTTCCTCAAGAATTTCTGTATGAACCTTCAAGCTGTATTCTTTCAATCAAATACTAGATTGATATTCTATCTCATTTGTATTTTTGGAAATATTGTGTAAACAAAATTTCAAATAGTTTTATACCCATTCAAAATGCGGAATCATTGGGTGGATTTAACCATTCACAAATATTGAGTTTGAAAGTTGATTCTGTCAGATGCTATTGTGTTTGAGATTGGCTGTTAGGCCTACCGTGAATGAAATATTATGAAAATCACAATTTCAAAAAGATAGTGCTGGAGGGGAGAGAGGAAAATCCATTCAGAAAAACGATATAAGTGTGCTGAATACTTTTAACTAACAAATGCTCAGATTGCAATGGTAGATATTTTGATCAAACTGTCGGTTCGCATTCTGGAGCATTTCGGGAGTAATTCGGCCATATTCTTCGTCGACTCGCTGGCGTTCTCTTCCATAGAAGCATATATTTATTAGCATAAATTTTCGATTTCATGTGGCGCCGTACAAAGAAGATAAGGCTGGCCATATCTATAGGACCCCTCCACCGATCCACTGGTTGGGAAATTCGCATCGAAGAATTGCAGCAGCTGTCTCTCCTTTCCAGGACATTTCTCGCGCAGGCTTGCAATGACGAGGCACTCTGTAATAAGGCGAACAGGAGTTTTCTCTTCTTCCCCACATAGACTGCACACGTCAGTTTCTGATAAACAAATTTTTATCATATACTTCCTTAGGCGACAGTGTCCTGTGAGGATGTCAGTGAGGAAGAAAAGCTTGTTCCTACTAATATCTAAATGATTTTTGGATCTTGCAAATTTAGAGCTCGGCAGGAACTTTTTGGAATTATTCATTCCTGAAAGATTCTTTCAGAGCGCTTCTCTTTCATTTTCTCCCTTCTCCAAAAAGTCTTTTTTTATAGGTACATATGCCTATATCGCAGAAAGTTTCTGGGACAGAAAGTGGCGTTTGTTATTATTAGTCAATCGGAATACCGATACTACGACTGGACTACGGTCCTTTGATTCCTGAGTGCCCAAGAACCCAGGCTGAGGAGGCTGTTTCTGCTTATTTCATTGAGTTTCCTTCGGCACTTTCATATCCGCTTTGAGTCGATGATATATGAGTTCAGTGCTTTGATAGTAGCTTGACAATCAGAATAGATCACTATGTCACACCCTTGATAGTTTCTTTTCAGGGTTATGTATACGCATCTTGCATGTATTTCTGCCTGAATAACACTAGAGTAGGAGCCTAAAGATACTGTACACTTGGTTTTTGGCCCGTATACTCCAGTACCGGCTCCCAACGTGGCTTCAGGAGCATCTGTAGACCATTCGGCGGTATTCTCTTCGAAATTTTGTGTAGTGTATGTTTTCCATTCTTCCTTTTAACATATCATTGAGTTTAAGTTTTTCTCGATGCTTACCTTTTTAATCACAATATCATAAGTCAAGGTTCGCTGATGGAATGTTCTTGTTCATAGAGGAACAGGCTCTCTAACTTTTAATTCTCTGATCACCTGTACTTTCCCTAGATATTTTAAGGATAGCTTCATTGGCTATCCTATAGATCGCTTGATGTAGAGGACTGAGATCTGTGATGTTCTCAAGTCTTCTAGTCGGGCACATTCTCATAGCCCCAGTGATGCAAACACAGGAACACCCTTGTACCTTGTCGAGTATTTGCATCATGCTTGTGTGTCCTGCTTTAGCAAACCACACTACTGCCCATATGTTATTATTGATCTCACAATTATGACGTTCATACATCGTAGTATTTTAGGGTTACAGCCTCAAGTTTTACCGGATAGTCTTCTGCACGACATTGAAGCCATTATCCACAGAAGCTTCCTGTCGAGGGTAGTTACCAGATATTTAACTTCAGACTTCTACTGTACAATATCCTCATTTATCGAAACTGATTTGATAGCCTGAAACTTTCTCTCCCGAGTACAGGGAATTACTGTGATCTTGGCTGGGTTAATATTGAGCCCCACTGACGAGCACCACTACTCAAAAACTCTGAGGCACCTCTGTAACTTCTCACAGACAACACCCTCGAATTTACTTCTTACTTTTTGGACTATGTCATTGGCATAGCCTACACATTCGAAGCCAAGCTCTGTTAGCCAGTGCGAAAGTTCATTCCCCACCAGGATCCATAGGAGGGGAATAACACTTTTCCTTAAGATATTTCGCGAGTGGTTTCAGCAGTGATTTGCGCACCAATGTATCAGCTGTCCTCGTCGATAGCACCTCATACAATCATTTTATAAAAGTATCCTTCACTCCTCGCCTTAAAAGTGTCTCTCTGACTGACACATGCGTTGTGTGGTCAAAGGACCCAGATAGGAAAGCGCCCAATACGTTAATTTCATTGTTTAGAGTCTTCTGGATGCTTTCAGTCAGCATGTACAGAGCATTTTTCGTGGAACATCCCTCCCTGTACGCATGCTGACATTTGTGAAGTGGTGTTTTCCCCAGATTCTCTGTTCTTATGTTGTTATCTATCGTTTTGAGGAAAAACGAAGATAAGCAAATGGGTGTGTTTTGAGAAGAAAAACTGATCATTTCTGTTGTCCCCCTGTGTATAATCTGTCTGGTTTTCTAAGCAACATGGAGTTACCGTCCGGCCTGTGCTGAAATGATATGAATTTATACCGAAAAGTGTAAAAGGAAAATATTCAGACTAACCTTTTCTTTGCGGAAGTAACAGTTTGTATTCTCAGCTACGTTACATTAAGTCAAACTCAAAACATCGTATTGAGTAGTTCACTAGAACTGACCCCGTGATGATCAGCTGAATCCAATAATTCGAGGATGGCCTAGGCACCGAGCTGACGCGTATTCAGCCTCCATGTAAGGGCAGTTGAATCGAGAGTATATGCAGAAGTAGCAGAACACCACAAAAACACTGGACCAATGAATGAACACGCGCAGAGAACTAGGAATTTGAATAAGAAGACTGGATGCCTAACGGCCTGTATTCTCGGTGGCGTCACGCTTAGGGCCGGTATTATAGAACTTAACGGGAAGTTATCTTTAACTTTAACCGACAGTTTTGACAGTTATGTTAGGACATAACTGGAAGTTATCTTTAACTTTAACTGACAGTTATATTAGGACATAACTGTCAAAACATTCAGTTGAAGTTAAAGATAATTCCCAGTTAAGTTTTATATTACCGACTGTAATGATCCTGTACTCGATTTCCCCAATACCCACCTATGGCTTAATTGTGATCGCCTTGTTAAATGGAAAGGACTCTTTGTTGAATAGACAACCCAAATTACACTCAAAAGATCCAAGGAAAAGTGGCGTGAAGTTCAAAATTCAAACAACAGTAACGTCTTAACAAATCCTTCATTTCAATATCATGAACGACGAAATTTCAATAAGAATACAGATGAGTCTCATAATACTCCACAGAGAAGTAATTATTGATTTCAACATACTCGCAGTCCAAGAAACACATCAGATTACACCAACTCTCCCATACCAAGAACTAGGACCTACAATCCGCACCAGGCCGACAGCCGTAGCTTCCTGTCACCCGCCCAGGCCAACAATTACAGGGATTAGTTAATGGGGAAGATCGGTAGGGTGTACGCTAATCGTACAGAGTTTCGAAGTCGTTAACTTCACTAACAGGCCGTCCATAGTGGGTCAAACTACCCGAATATTTAAAATATTAAGAATCAAGTGTGAACCTCCGTGAAAGGTAGGGCACTAGCCTCTCAGTAGTTGTGGTGAGCCCGATGAAAAACCACATACTACTTGTAGATTCACTTGAACAAGGTAAGCTCTGTCAACGATACCTGGGGTGGACGATTCACTCGAACATTTAACAAATACTTTCAGGCCCTAAGGGTGTAACCATCAATGTTTCGAGTATTTTGGGATGCATTCAAGAACAATGATCGGGATGTTATGAAACTCACCGTCAATTTAAATACAAATGGTAATATAAAAGTAGTACATAGTTGCTAAATGTTTATACACCAATTGAAGACTGGTTAAGATTGAGAATTTGATACCTAAACCATCAAAAGTAAAATATTGTCCTTAACAGAGGCATAATACACAGATATCCCTGTGCATTCAAACATATAAATAAGTGCAATTCTACATATATGATTTCAAGAATGAAAGTATCCTCAATACAGGTGGTAAATGGTTGAAATCTTGCAAATATCATCTTGAGTGTACATCGTTCAAGTTCCATAAATTACCAAAGGACGATCGCTGAGTTTGTCAAAACACATCTTGTGAAAATCCCCTATATCATTGTGAAATATAACGGCGTCCAAAATGGCGTCGGTGCACCAAGCTAACTATAGTAACAATGTAATAGGCACTACTTGCCAAATCCCCATCGACTGACGCCTTGCCGCCTCAGGTAGCTGGTAATCCTCCCGGAAGTCGTTGTCATTTTTTGAACCATCGAAAATAGCAAACACATATATGTTTTGTTCGACATTACGCTGCTAGTTCTATGATTTTTCATAGGCGTAACTTTCGTTTTGGCTAGTACTAATGAATTTAGGGTTAATAAAAAGGCAGATCAGCTCACGACCCTTAGTCAAACTCCAAAACATCAGGTCGAGTAGTTCACCAGAACAGATAGTTCGACGACAGCGTAGGCACTGTGCGGACACAGACTCAATGCCTATTTGAGGCCAATTGAACCGAGGGTATGGGTAGTTCACCTTGTGAAATCTGCCTATGAAAACTGGATGCCTAACAACCAGTATCCTCGGTGACGTCACGACTGGTGAAAAATGGGTTGAGTATGAGTAGTTTACCAGAACTGAGCCCGTGATGTTCAGCTCAACCCAATAATACGAGGAGAGCGAATGCCAGCCCAGACTCAGCCCATATTTGAAGGCAGTTGCATGTTGTACTTTGTGACACTCCGAAAACACCGAAACAATAAAGAAACACGAAAGGAAATTCTCAATAACCATAAACGCGTCGGTCAGAATCAATGCAAATTAAAAAACCACAGGTGATGGCAATGAGATCAGAGAGAAGCCAGATAAAGCCCAACTGGGCCTCACAGAGTGATATACTACTTTCGCTCACTAATTACGGTAAAACGTGAAAACTTTTTTACTTCTTAAAAATGATAATGAAATGATTTCGTAAAAAATGTGAATTGAACTCGGCAAAAGCATAAATTTAACTAGACATGACAGCTCTAAATACTAAGTTGCCCCTCTTCATCCGTGCTAGTCTTTTTATAAACTCGAAAAAGTTGGGATGCCACGCGTCTAAAATTTCGAGAAATTTCCGGTGGGAGAAATATTTACGGTTCCTGGATTGGTTCATTTAAATTCCTTATACTAGATATACTAGATTATACTAGGTACTCCTGAAATGCTTCAAGTGCGCGTTTGTATTTAAGAACTAATTACAAAGTTTCAATCTGATCGAATCAGTACTTCATGAGATATATGTTATGTATATTTTGACTTGTCCTATACACTGTATTGTGTCTAAATGGATAAATAAATATTCTATTCTATTCTATTCTATTCTATCGAGGTATTAAAGTCAAAATTCCATATTCGTAAAACTGTTTGACTGATTCACTAAGGAACTCAACCGAGATATTCAGGGTCCAGACCAAACCTCAAAATTTTGAAACTCTAGGTCCTTTCTTTCGGAAGATGGAGGAGCACACACTGACGGCCCGCTTGAATGGACGGACATAAATGATTTTGACCACTAATTCTTCTTTAGAGAGCCCAGCCTAATAGTTTAAGAACAGGAGCGTAAAAATCCCCGAACGTTATTAGTGCAACACGATCTACAATGAGTATATAATATTGTAGTTCATGGGGTCACAACGAAAAAACCTATAGATGATTGATTCTTACGCTATGTTCTAATTAGCTGTCGCAGTACAGCATGACATTTTTTATTGTCCAGTCGAACGACAAATACGACAAAATTCAAACACAGAACAATGCATGGGGCTATCATCGCTGATGTAGGTGGCAGTTTAGGTGCATAGAAGATAAGGTGCATTAAAAAATGCGCTTTTGCTTCGCCAATGTTGGGGAATTCGCTAGAATTCGTTTTTTCCACTGAAGGTGGCGCTATTGGGAAATTACGACCGGTCGTCAAGGCAACTGTCCGTCAGAACTGAACTAACATCAGACAAGATATAAGGTAAAAAATATCTGGATGAATGAATGTCTACCATATTATGTTTTGTATAACTTTCAGTGGAATATATTCTAAGAATTCAATATACATTGTAATTTTTGGCTAATATACACTTTCATTCGATGTTTTCCTATATTATACTAAGCGAGGAGTGAAATCATTAGGTAAGTGATGTAAAATTATTTTACAGAATCTACTGATACATCTATATCATTTGATAGCTTGTTCAAATATATCCATATTTTTGCAGATTGTGCACATATACAAAGGAATGTGGTAAAGCGGCAGGAAGTTCATGGAAGTTGATACAGAACAAGCATCATCAGTTGAAGGTTCAGAGAGAATAAAACTTCGTTGAATAGGCCATATTATTATTACAGTTGAATTTGATTTTTTTCCATTCAAATTCATAAGATTTCCAATTAGAAAACAGGCATTTTATTCAATTTACATCTGCACTGTCCAAACAAAATACAAAAGGGACCCATTTGAAAGTATCTGATGATCTATACAATTCTTCAAAGATAAATGTTTCACGCACTTATCAATAACTAAATAATAATCTGAAAAAACATAAATTAATTCAAAATGACAATAGGTCTCTTGCATGAATTTCTTTTATCATTGGATTCAAATAAATATTCTATACGTGTGACCACTGAAAAACTTTAACCTCTATTAAATTTGGCTCCGCATGTCGGTTGTTTAAACGGACGAAGCTTCGCGGTTTCCGTGACGTATGGGATATATCCACTCTCTCCCTCTTCTCGTGTACTTTTCTGTCTAGCAAGCCAAGAGACAGCGTCGGGCTGTATCGATTGGTTAATCGTACAATAACGAGTGACGTAGAGGCGATCTGACGCGTTTCTCCCGCTTCGACCTTGAGTCCCGATTTAGCCATTTTTAATACCGAATTATTCAAAATTCGCTAATTATCGAAGTGTGTGATGGCAGACATTATGATTTTTTATCGATATAGAATGAGGAAAACATAAAAATATGATGATTCGTGTTACATGCAAGAAACCTACAGCCGAATTACCATTAATACCATGCCCTCTGATTGGTCGATTGGTGGCGTTTGTGTCGGTGGAGAGAGTATGAAATATAATTATAGTCCCCAGTTTGGTCAAATGATTTAGTAGGAAAACAAATGAAAATGAAAGCACCATATTGTTCTATGCATCTTAGTCGCAGTGCTTTAATTTGAAACATTTTGATTCTGTCATATCGGTCTCATTAACAAATATATATATTGATAAATGATGAACCTGGTAGAACCATTTATGGAATTAATATAATGAAAACTATAAGATCTCATTCTGTTGGACAAGGAGTGAACTGATGACGCGAAAAATCTGAAAAATCCAATAAGTATTTAGTTTCTTTCATTCTGATCATTTTTTCATATTCATCGTGGATACGATGCGTCAGTTTTGGCTTTGTACTGTCTTCTAGAAATTCAAAACTATATTTGATGCTTTCTTGACGACGGACGACACCGCAGAGTCCAAATTGGACACCTTGGAGTTATCGACTGGCCGACAAATATATTGTTGTTGCGTGCAACCGATTTTGTTGTTAGAGGGCATTGTAGAGGTCATAAAGGCAAATTTTTACCCGAACATCCGCTTTGAACTGTTCACTTCGACCGACTTGAAATTAGTGGCACAGCATTGAAGCCCAGTAAGTGAAGTCTAGATTTTGGATGGAGTTAATCTGTTGGCTCGTTGGTTTAAGATGGGAATGAAGTCGCAATTAGTGATAGAAATATAGCATGGTGCGATTATTCGAGCTCTCGTGAAGAGATGAGAGTTATGTCGCTGATTCAAGCGACAATTATAAAAGTTTTTCGGTATAATGGTGTACAAAAGATCGACGGCCGACGCTGAACTTCCTTTTGTAGAATGAGTTGACCTGAAATTCTGCAATTTGCGCTTTGATGAGAGTCTCAACTGAACCCTTCGTTTAGTTCAATTAAAAATTTTCACCATCACTCCTTCCTTGAGGATTGGAGAAACATTTTTTGAGAATGATAATCAATCTTTTTTGGTGCTTGAGATGTTTAAATAGAATGTCAGGATTAATTTCAAGTGATAGCGTGTAATAATTAATTTCAAGTAATGTGTGTCTTAAAAATGCTATGGCTAAATTCGTTAATGGGCTGATATTCCGAAAATTTCAGCAATTGGATTGAAACTTGGCAGTAGACAGATTGAGGCATAACGACTTGCTAATTTTTGAGAAATTTTGTATCAGTTTATTCAGGGAATAACGTACAACGTTTCACGAAATTTCGTTCAGATCACACAGTTGGTAAATTTTGAAAAAATCTTTTTTCGAAATTTTTATCGAAAAAATTTTTTTTCCGGAAACTGTGCATTAATGCTGGCAAAAACTTCTGTCCATATCTTGAATAACATATTTTACAGCAGTGTATCAGATTACATTCTGATATGACCATAATTCCTAGAGATATTGAGAAAAAATATAAAAAAATCGTCGTTTTCTTCTCGATATCTTATTCTTTTCAGAAAAACTCAAAAAAACTTATTCAATGGAAATGAAACTTGACAGCTAGTTCGACAATGCTGAAGGGCAACTTTGTGGAAAATTAAGTAATGATCGTGTCATCAAAACAATTCGAAAATTTTTTTTTTTCAAATATTCAATATTCTGTGATCTTCTGACCATATTATCCTGATGATATTTCGTATGAACCTTCGAACTGTCATTTTTCGATAAAATACTGAATTCCAATTCGATCCAATATGCAGTTTTGGAAATATTGGAAAAATAAAATTTTGAATTGGTATATCTGCAGAATCATTGGGTGGATTTCATCCATTCACGAATCTCGCCTTCATAATTAAGGCTTAAACCTACTCTACAAATATCGAGTTTCTCAGTTGTTTCTTTCGGAAGTTATTGTGTATTATTGTGTGTACTGTCGGCCGTTAGGGTAAAATCCGCCGAATGATTCCGTAGATATAACCATTCAAAATTTTATTTTCTCGATATTTCCAAAAATACAGATTAGATCGAATTGAAATCCAGTACTTCATCGAAAAAACCTAAAAAAGCACTGCCTGAACGCTGAATCTTTTGCACGCAAGTTCAAATATTTTGCCAAAGCAGTCATCTCCATTGAACCTGTGCGCAAAAGCTGCTGCCGTCAAGGCAGTGCTTTTCTAAGTTTTTAAATAACTGTGTTGACTCTCCACGAAGAAACCCGCTTCAACTGTCTTCTCTGAAAGAATTATTAATAATATATGGTAATATTTTATTTATACTTGTGATGGAAATCTTCACTATACTGACCGGTATTTCATCTTCTACTCAACTAAGCATATTTTTTAAAGATGTTGCTTACTCTATTATTTCCAGTGGTTACTTGCGCATTTCAGCAAACTAGGAATATCACCTCATAAGCCACCTTGTTCAATATAATAATTTGCACTTTGAACAATATCCAAAACAGATTTGTAGTAATCCGAAGTGTCTAACTTGGCAACAGCGCATATCCACAGAGCAAAAATGGTAAACATTAGAATCGGGTGAGAGCCCCAATACATACATATTTATTTTTCCAAATCAGATTTCCAGTAAACCCAAATTCAGCTTGATCGCCTATGAACCAAATTTCACTTTCTGCATTTTTTTTGAATTCGCAAGGGGGCCAAAATATCAGAAATGGTTCCTTCTCGAATCCAGACACCCAGACACACACTGTATATTCTCTTTCATGCACTTATTTCCGGTCTAGATTGTAGAAGCCTCAACACCCAACCTGATTGTTCAATCACAGTCCTAATGATCTCAACAGAATTTCGCATTAGCCTCATTTGCATGCATTCTGGCCGATATTATCGTTCTCTGTAGCTCACGATACTTAATTTCCCATACCATAATGTGTATTATTGCTGTTCCAACATAACGTTCTGTCATCTATGAAGGTATATATCTTGTGTTATGAGGGAATGACTATATTCGTATGGAATCATTTTCATTTTTTAAATCTCCTCTTTAACAGTTAAAATGATCTATTGCCTTAAAGGACATAAATCAACAATTTACGGTTGTTTGTTGAATCTATACGAGGGTGAACAGATAAAAATAGTTTAACAGCGTACTAGTGCGGCAGCAAAAATTGAAGAATCTGTCATGTGACACATTCAGTGGACAATTTAAACTGTCAAATGACTTATTCAATCTGTGAATTGACAGATTTAATCTGTCAATTAACAAATTTATTCAATCGATCGACTGATCTCTTCTGAAAATTGACTGATCCTATCTGTCAGTTATCGACAATCCACTCTGTACATTGATCGATTTTAGCTGATAATTTATATATTTGCGCAAATTTTCTTGGGGATGGTGTGCTATCGTTTAGTCGGAATGTCTGTAAATTTCGAACTGTTGAACGGAGCAAGCTAGCGCCTTGAAACTTTCAGGGGAGGTTACGCATCAGAATGTGGTATAAGAATTGGTTGAAAGGTCAAATCATCCAGATGGTTTCGGAGTTATGGACATTTGGACGTTTGAGATTATTTCCTTGATATCTCAGGAACTACTGAAGCGATCAAATTGAAATGTGATAGTTTGTGGTAGAACTAGCAACTTATAGCAGAGTTTTGTTTGCATCATCATCTTAAAGTTGGAAATGTTTATTTTCGAAATTTTCCTCGAAAAATTAATTATAACTTCAGTGAACTCGAGTTTTTCATATGTTATCCCCATGGGCCAAACGTGAATTTATTTTCACTATACTCAAAATCGATGTACTTTTCAACCCTTTTCTTGGCTTGTATGCGAAAATGGGGCACCTAAATCTGTCCCTATCTGACAGTCTATGAGAGTAAGAAATAATTATCAAAAGATCTTGAGTGAAGATAGTTCTGTATTTTAATTTTTAATACACAGTTACAACCTTCTATAACCTCATTTCAAATTTGAGGTGAAAAAGATTATGTGAACTGATTTTACAATTTGCAGCCCTGAAGAAGACAAAAAAATGAAGTAGAAACTAATTGGCAAAACTTAGAATTTCTTCTCGAAAAAGCATCATTGTACAAATGCAGGCCTTTATATAATTTTATCCATGATTGTATGGACATCAGAGTAACAAACAAAATAGAGGTAGCATACGTCATATTTAGAAGGCGATTGCTGTCCGCAACATGTGGGAAAAAATTTGACACTTTGACCGCAATCAAAACAAACTTGTTAACAAAGCAGTTATCAATCAACCTATGATACGATATTTCACTCAATTCACGGGATTCTCCACCAAAAAAACACATTTCTTACGTCCCATGGTGAATTAAAGTATTAATTCAAAAAATATTGAAGTAAACAGCTGGAAATATCTAAAAACTCGTTAGGAACCAACACAACGGATGACAGATTGATCGGTGGTGTACTGTTAATGCGGCATTGTTGCCAAAGTTTGTATTTCAGCAGGTAGATACTGAAAAGGGTAAGCATTCTTCTAATCACAAATTCGAAACTGAAGAAAAATATCGATCATGAAATGTTTAAATTTTCCATATTTAACCGAGAATTATTAAAATTAATATTTTTATTTCATTAAATATACAATTAAAATATATAATAATATCATTGCGCATTTCCAAATATATCACAATCTGTCTACGTCGACAAAAGAATGTTGCGGACCCCCAAAAACTGCGTACAGTCCCTCTATGTTATTTGTTACTATAAGGTATGGACACAGTTGTATGTTACCTTGAATTCTTCAAATGTAATTCTAAACTAATCAGTTGAAATATATTTGGGCGCGCAAAAAATAGATTGGATAATCGCGACAATAACCGAAGGGCCGCATAAAAGGACGAATAAAACTCGACATATCCGATTTCAATAAAACATCGAAGATCCAATAACATCACAAAGCATAAATCGCGGTCCTAAGCCAGGACAATAACAGTACCTTCGCAAACATCCTGTACTTTGTGCTTTAGATCCGACCCTAATAAGCTGGTGTATTCGAAATCCCATCGTATACAAAGGACAGTTGACAAACGATAATAATGACAATTTTTATACCTCTCGGTTTTTTTGCTGCTACCAACAGGAAAAGGGTAGGTCATACAGGAACGGACTGGAGCACGAGCCATATGATTGGGTATAATATGATTTAAGAGAATCATAAGTTTCCTAGCTATCCCAGTCGTTAGAAATATTGAGCTCTATTAGGTGAAGAATGAATGATAATCGAGAGGTTTGAAGTTAGTAGGTTAAATTCAAACCTCGAAAGAGAAAATCGGTTACTCAAATGGGGACAAGAAGGTTATTTGGCCGGAAAATTAAATGACTTGGTATACCTATTTCTGGCGCTAGCAATTTCGAAACCTTCCAAATGTCGAGTCTTTTCAGTTGTTTTTTTGGCAGTAATTGTTTCTACGGTAGACCTTATTTATGAGAGACGGATAAAAGTATGGATATGAAGCTACCGCAGTGATTTCTATGAGATGCCGTTTGGGACAAAATGGTGTTAGCAAAAATATTTATTTTTGAGTCATGAGTGTTTATCTGTTGTACAAATATTTTTATTTTGTGTGACGATATTTCAATTTTTCCTTTTGATGTATGATGTCCTCCAGACACAATATTTTCATGAGTTTGTGGTTTCAACTAAGTATATAAGATTCAAATAATTCTATAACATGTGAGATTTGGAAACAAACTCTTATCCCAAACGGCGTCTAATAGATTTCAAAGATAGACCAAGATCAGTTCTTTCCTAAAATTTCCAAAAATCAGATTCGATCAGGTTGAATTCTGGATTGTTATTTTTAAGCTCGAGAATGTTTCATTTGAATTTTTATAAGAAACATCTTCATGTGCATATCAACTAAAAAATTAGGTACTGAGGTTGAATTCGATCGAATGAGTTACTGAATGGGTGTTCGAACAGAAATTTATTTGACTACAGTGAGTTCCACCTCGAAATTTGGCCATTGAATATCTTTGAACGAGAAGCTACCTACAACTTTTTTTACTAGCGGAGAAAATAGTGCCATTCCGATTCTGGTGATAATTATTTTCGTGAATCTTTGGGGGATTCTTTCGACAATAGATCTTCGCAAATAGAAAACCTAGAGAAGCATCGACGTGAAGTCAGCAGCTTTTGCGTGCATGTTCAAAGGAGATACTTTGGCAAAAACGGTTATGTCTACGGAATCATTCGACAGATTTTACGCATGCACGAATTCGACCTTTGTAATTAAGCGCCAAACCTAATTACAAAGGCAGAATTAGTGAATGGGTGAAAACCACTCAATCATTCCGCAAATCCATTCAAAATTCTATTTTCCCAATATTTACAAAAATGAAGGAAAGACCTAATTGAAATCCAGCACTTGATTGAAAAATGACAGCTCGAAAGTTCATACAGAATTTCGTCAGTATAATATGACGAAAAGATCACAGAATATCGAATATTTTCACAGAAAAAATAAGAAATTTATTTTCAAATTTTTCTGATGATACTATCATCACGAAATGTTGTACAGAGTTTTCCATGAGCATTTTTGAACGAATAGTCCAGTTTCATCATGATTGAATCACTATGTTATGAGTTATTCCGGAAAAAAAACCATACCGAGAAAAAATGCACGAAATATGACAGATTTTTTTTCAATATCTCCGAAAATTATCACCTTATCAAACTGAAATTTGTTACACTGCTGTGAAATATGGAATTTAAGGTTTGGACAAAATTTTTTCGAATATGGAGAATAGTTTATGAGGAAAAAAATTTTGAAAACAATTTTTTTTTAGATTTAGTAACCATACTATTCTGACAAAATTTCGCGGCAACACTTAGTTATAATTAAACTAACTGTCAAGTTTCAATCCAACCACTTGAGTAGTTTCTGAAATATAAGGGAAATAACTTCTAACGGCTGTTACTCCGAGACGTTTATACCGATTCGGCCCATTAACGAACTCAACCGCGGCATTCTGATGCGCGACCTATATGCCGAAAGTTCGCTAGCTTACTTCGTTCGAAAGTAATCGTGTTCAGGGCCGGCTGTCCGTACATAATCGATTTTGACACTGGATTCGTGATCAGTGAATCCAATCTAATCGTTTGAGACCAATTTCGGGAAAAAATTCGAGAATTACAGACATTTGGACAAAACGATAGCACGCTGTTTCCCTTGAACATTTGCATAAAAAGGATGAAATGCTGTTTATTTGAAACGCAATTGAAATGATTTAGTGAAGATATTTATGAGTCAGGACAGAAGAATCATCGGAATTGTGAATCCATTTATTATTTAGTTATACAATTTTGCGAAATATTTTTCGTTCGACCGTGAAAAGTGTTGTATGATATCGAAACTTTCTTGAATATAGGAGACATGAACATATCGCATGCTTTCTTGCACGATGATTCGGATATGTATCCTTGGAAATACCAGAAAAAATGTTTCAAAAAGCAGAATCTTCCTGAAAATTTTGCCCATTGATGAGTTCGAATTACACGCTTGGCCCATCATAACTTTCGAAATATTTCACCCACAGACTTTATATTTGTACAGCAGGTTTTGAGCGTCACTAGGAAGGAAGAATGCAAGAATGGGTGGGATCCTCCCGATGATTCCGTAGATTCCGTACTCGCGACGATGAAAGTGCGATAAATATCGCTGAAGAACTTGCACATTAAGCTAGGAAAATGATAAACGTTTGTGTGAAATTTGCAGCGTTTTCATTTTTCATTTCAGTTTAGATACACAATATCTGCGAATACAGCCCTGCATCCGTCTTGAACCCCAAAGTCACTCGGAGAATATACATTGGACAGGATTCCATTCTTCATACGGGTATTTAGTAAAGGTATTATAGTTTTTTCAACGCTCCCATAACACATGGGGAGGTAACGACTGCACTGAATAAAAAGGATTAGTCGGCTATCACCTAGAAAATATATTAGAATTAGGAGGATTCGGTTTACTGTCACTGGGATAGATATATTAAAAGGTTTTCCTCACATTAATCCTTTTGATTTTTATGTCAATCTGAGGAATATATCTAAAGTAACCCCTTTATATTAATCGGATAGTGCACATCTTGAACGTTTGTGCTGGATGTCTCCATTTGGGCCATTTTGATTAATAGTTTGAATAATTGTTTGTTCAAGAGTGTATCTAATTATATTTTCTGTTGTATACAACTGTCCCGTGCAGAGCAGGTTTAGCTTAATAAAAACCTAGAAAAGCACTGACGTGAGGTCAGGAGCTTTTTCACGCTTGTTCATGCACATTCGACGCCATTTCCTCAAGACATTTTGCATGTACTTCACGCCGTCATTTTTCAACCAAGTGCAGAATTTCGATTCGAACACATCTGCATTATTGGTAATATTGGAAAAATAAAATTTCGAATGGATAAATCTTCGAAATCATTTGGATCTTAAGTAAGCACGAATTCGACTTGAAGACCTGAGTCGTTCTTTTCGGATGTGATTGTGGTTGAGGTCAGCCTTACTGCCAACCATAAAATAAGTATCCATTTAGACTATTTAGAGACTTCAAGATATATCCCAAGTTTCAATCTGATTGCGTCAATAGTTACCGAGATATTGAGGAAATATTCTTAAAATTTCAAATAAAACAACGAAATTTGACATAATTTTTCCTGATATGTCCGGACATGAACATTAGTTCAAATTGAAGTTTGAAAAACTGTTGTGGAAGACTAACTTCAAGGTCTGTGCGGAGTTTCATCGGAATCTGGTCAATATAGCCTGAAAAAAATATATTTTTCTCATATTTTTTCTAAAAAGTATGGATAGTTTTTGGAAAAAACATTTTTTCATCTTTTTTTTAACAATTGTAACGCACGAAAGTTTGCGGTAAGTTGCGCGTTGATATTCTTCAAATAATTACGAAGTTTTGATTTGATCAATTTTGCACTTCTTGAGTTATTGAGCAAAAATAACCTCAAAATTTCAAACAAAAAAATTTGTCATATTTTTTGCCATATATCTCCAGAAGTAAATATCCTATCGACTTGAAATTTAAAACATTGTTATCCAACACTCAGTTTGAGGTCTGTGCCTTATTTCGCTGAGATCTGATGAACATTTTCCGAGAAAAAAAAATTTTTCACCAAAACGTTTTCGAATAGACATTTTTCAAAAATTTTCCAACTATTGGATCCATACGAAATTCGGCTATAGGTTTCGCGATGAAATTCTTTATATAATTACTAAGTTCGATCTAATCGCATCCTCACTGCTTGAGATACTGAGGAAGAAAGGTGCCATATCAAACAACAACGAAATTTCATATATTTTTTTCCATATGTCTCCAAAATGAAATATCGCATCGAGTAGAAATTTGAAACATTGTTGTTGAATTCTACTGATTTTTAAGTCTGTGCCGAACTTCTCCGAAATCTGATCAACACTTTCCGAGTGATTGATAGTTTCAAAAAAAAAATTTAATTTTCACCAAAAACTAACAATCTTAATTTAACTATTTACCAGGTTTCAGTCAGGTTATAGCAGTTCTTCTTGGAATATTGATAAAATGTGGATATAATTATTGAATATGTTTGTCGTTCCGGCTGGTCAGTCGGACAGAACTCGCTTTGCTGTCGAAGTCTTCATCAGAGAGTCCCACATAGACCATTTTTGAAAAAAATTGAAACATAACATTATACCTCATACTCGTTACAAAATTCAAGCTCATCACTAATTGACGCAGTTACTTCCTCAAGTTTTTGAGACTTTGGTAATGAGTGACGATCAAGAGTAGTCCAGATTTTTCACGAACAATGTCTTTCTTCAGATCAGTTCGAAATGATATCCGCCCCTTTCATGTTCCGCCTCTGTATTCATTACATTATGAATTAAAATCTGCGAGCAAATCGACCGCCGAAGCAGAGATGAATTGGTAATCAAAGAAACCGCATTATTTTCAACCCAATAAATGATTCGCCAAATTGAGATCAGCATTCTACAGCGGAAGCGTAGGTGAATCGTCGAAATTGGCAATGAATTCTTTTAAAGTCTCCAATCAGGCTCCGAATAAATCCTGGTTATTGGTAATATTCATTTTAGAGTTAGATTGGTTTAGATTCCACGATTGTTCAGGAAGAATTGTGAATATGAAAAACTCCACAATTTATCGATGAGTAGTTGGAATGATGCGCAATTACTTTAAAAATAAATTCTATAATATACTTCCTCGAAATGAAAGAATATTGTAACGATATAAAATTAATGATTCTCAATTCGAGTTTGTTAAGTCTCAATTTGATTTCGTTTAGTGACTATTTACTACGGAAACTATTGATAGAATGATTACGAAAAAACCTAGAAGAGCACTGCCATGGAGGCAGCACCTTCTGCGCGCATGTTCAATGGGGATGACCGCTTTGGCAACGAATTTGAAAATGCGCGCAAAAGCTGCTGCCTTCACGGTTATACTTTTCCAAGTTTTTTCGATGAAGTACTGGATTTCAATTCGATCTAATCTGTATTTTTGGAAATATTGAGAAAATAAAATTTTGAATGGGTATATCTACGGAATCATTGGACGGATTTTACCCATTCATGAATTCGACCTTCGTAATTGGACCCCAAACCTTTTCTACAAATATCGAGCTTCCGAGTCATTTCTTCCTATACACAATAACTTCCGAAAGAAACAACTCAGAAACTCGATATTTGTAGGGAAGGATTGGACCTTGATCCGCAGAAATACCCATTCAAAATATTATTTTCCCAATATTTCAAAAAATACAGATTAGATCGAATTGAAATCCAGTATTTCATCGAACAATGAGAGTTTGAAAGTGCATACAGAAGATTGCCCTTGTTTCATTGATTCAGTATTCACTTTATTTCCTGAGAATGTACAAGCATTATGCAAAAAGAACGCAAAAAAAAATCAAGACGGTTTCTCTCCATAGGATAGGAACTCACCAATGCTGTAGAAGCTCTCTTCGACTAAGAAGTCTTTTAATTGTTTTTTGAAAGTGAATAGTAATTTTGCACTTTTGAGTCATTAAGTTTATTATATATGCCTAAACCCACATAAATTGGCGAATTCCTACCAATTCTGTACTTGAAATTTGGGAGCACAAAAAATCGCCTAGTCCGCGTACCATACTGGTGTTGGTCACCATGCCTCAAAAATTCATCCTGATTTTTGTAGATAAACGTTGCCAATTCGAGAATCAAGAGCGAAGGCAATGTGATAATTTTCAACGATTTGAAGAAAGGTCTACAGGACATAGTCTGAGGAATGCCGACCAAACATCTAACAAGCTTTCTTTGGCAAAGAAAAACATCATTCGAACAATAGGAAGACCCCCAAAACATAACGCCATAGAGAAGCCTGGAATGAGCCTGGACATAATACACTGATAAAAGCTGACCAGATGTCAGAACACTTCTCAAGTTCCTTAACAAAAAGCACACCTTATTCAAATTTCTACAGATACTCTCACAGTGCTTCTTCCAAGTGAGGCACTCTTCCAACTCAATCCCAAGAAACCGAACAGAATCTGTTCTCCTGAGGTCAGTGCCATTCAACCTCGCGTTGATACTTATATTCTTATTGTTATTGTGAAAAACGCAATATGTTTTTTGCTCATTCACATGAAGGTGATTTGTATTGAACCATTCATGCAATAAATAAATTCAAGATCTTTCTGGACGTTAGTTTCCAAGATATCCTCATTTTTTGCCGATATTATGACAGAAGCATCATCCGCATATAGGTACACCTCATGCCCGACTACATCACCAATATCATTTATATAAAGAAGTAATAGAACTGGACCCAAAACAGAACCCTGGGGTACTCCAATTCCATTTTCTATTTGTTCTGAATTTAATGTCTCTCCGGATTGATCTATAGTAACAAATTGATTTCTTTCATACAAAAAACTGGCAATACAGTTTTGCGAATTACCTCTAATACCGTATTTATTGAGCTTTTGTGTTATACCGAAAAAAACAACGATATCCAGAAGAAAACCACGAAATTTCACATAATTTGTTCCCATATCTCCAAAGCTAATAGCGTATCGAAATGAAATGTGGTACACTACTGTGAAATATGAAGCTCTAGGTACGAGCGAAATTTTTTCAAATATGATTAGTAAGAAGAATAAGTAACTATGGATAACACAGGCCTTAATTAAATTCGTGAACAGAAAAAATGAACTGTACTTAAGATCACGAAAAAAACCCAATGATGAAAGATTACAAATAGAGTATACAACATACAAAAATACACTAAACAATATCATCTCAAAATCGAAAAGGGATTATTTCCGGAAAACTGTTGAAACTAATAAAAACTCATCGAAGAGTCTATGGAGGTGCGTAAACAATATATGTGGGAAGACGAAATCGGAAACGAAAATATATATCATCCTAATAGAAAATGATAGAGTAAAGACGACAATTCAATAGCTGAAGAATTTAACAAATACTAAAGTGAACTAGGAAAAAATCTTGCCGATAAAATTGATGCGTCAACTGATTTCAATGAGGATATACCTCCAATAGAAAACACAATATACCTATTTCCAACAACTGAAGTAGAAGTTATCAATATTATAAATAGCCAGAAATCAAATAAGGTACCTGGAATTGATAATATAAGGGCTGGTAATCTCGAGCCTGCAGCAGAATTCATTGCTGTCGCTCTATGCCGAGTTAGTTTTCGAGATCTGTGAAAACAGGACTATCGAACCTATTCACAAGAGTGGTGATAGAAGAAAAGTTGAAAACTACCGACCTATATCATTGATCTCAACTCTTGCCAAGATTTTTGAGAATATATTGAAGGTGAGAATCGTCAGGTTTTTGCACAAATATCAAGTGATCTCTGATAACCAGTATGGATTTAGAGAGGAAAGGTCAACCGACGATGCCATTCGATCATTAACAAAAATGATATATAATTAAATTGATGTAAAAAAACAGCACTTTGTGTTTTCGTAGACCTCCCAAAGGCTTCGACACGGCTTGTCTACGGTATAATTGGATGGGGTGGTGTGATAGACACTTACTTGAACAAGGTGAATGTGCTTCAAAAATGGATACTGAGAATAATTCACAGAAAAAAAAGTTCACCAAGTGACGAATTCTACAGAGGCAGCAAAATTTTGGATTTTCGTCAGCTCTATTGCCTGAAAATTTCGATTGATATCCACAAAAATAAAATTCAACTCTAACCTGTGGAACATGATCACAACACTAGACATAAAAAACAGAATGTTAAGGTTCATAAGTGTGAAAAATCTGTGGGTCAGAGAGGCTTCGTTTTTATAAGTTCAAAACTATACAACTGCATACCAATACAGCTAAGGACTATAAATAACCACAGCTTCTGTGATTGTTATGTTTATTCTGCACAATTTTATCGTAACATCTTTGTATTTTTAAAAAATCTGTAAATGTTCATTTATATGTTAATATCACAAAAAGCTATGTTTACATTTTGATTTTACCTTCGTCTATGTTTCATATTATACCTATGCATTATTACTGTGAATAAACATTATTCTTTTGTAAAAAAAATGGAAAGAATTTTGTTGCGAAAAAAATTTCGAAAAAATTTCTTTCAAAATTGAGTGACCGCACGATCCCAACGAAATTTTGCTCGAAGTTGTGCGTCGTCATGCTTCAACTAACTGACCAGTTTCGATCCAATCGCTCCAGTAGTTCCTGAAATATGAGAGAAATAACATCAACATATTGAATGGCTATAACTCCGAAATCATTTGGCCCATTTGGGCCACGAACCTAACCGTGGCATTTCGATGCGCGAACTACGCTACCAGATTCAAGTAGGTAGCATGCTCCGTTCGACAATTATTGTGTCCACGGCCGGCTGGACCGACAGAATCGATTTTGACACTGGATTCGTCATCAGGGAGTCAAACCCAGTCGTTTGAGACCATTTTCGGCTCAAAATTGGAAAATTACAGATATTTGGAACGAACGATAGCACGCTGTTCCCCTAGAGCATGCGCGCAAAAACGGCACATCCCTTGCACTCAATTTTAACAACAGTGTTTCAAGTATCGATTTATGATTATTTTGGGATTTCGCATCCGGGAACGGAAAATTTTCTATATTCCGGAACGAAAATTACATTGTGTGAACTGTATTAAAAATTATCATTCAACAAGACAAACCCCAGACAATTGAACCAATTTCCAAAACCAATAAACACAGTTCGACAGGCGCAACCCCCGAAGGTCAGTTTTTCAGAAATGAAAACGATTCGAGGCAAAATGAATGCGGACATAAAATTCATGAGCCGGCGAATGAAAACGAGAAGGAAATTTCTCGTAGCAATACGGAAGGATTAAATTAAATCCTTGTTCGAGAATTGCTGAGTAATAAAAATCGGAAAATAACGAGTAAATGAAATTTATCGCTGTTTATTCATGAATATGAAACTTTGAAAAAAGCAGCATTTGTCGGTTCAGCATAATAGGCCCATTATTTTCATCGCGGTTATGAGTTAGGTGTTTTTTTGATGGTTCCCTGCTCGGCGTTCATGGGTTTTCATTAAAATTGCAATAAAAATGGAAATCTTTTCGAATTGTCTCCATGTGTCGAAAGTGTATTTTTGCTTCACGCTATGTCGCTTGATTCTTCGTGACTGGATATCTGAATTGCAGGATCAATTATTTTTGTGCAATAGAACTAGGAGCTTCTATTCTTTAAATTTTTTTAGGTTTTCAATAGCAATAACTGAACGAAAATACTAAAATTGAATGAAACTCTGATTTGAAGAAATCGCTCTTTGGAAATAAGTTATCTTATTCATTTGTCAGGGCTAGGTTCTAGAAAAAATGTTGAAGAATGAACAACATTGAAATGATAAAAAGATCAACAAGGAATGTAACTTTGCCGTTTCGGAACCTGTATCTTTAATATTATTTTATATCCATCAGGCAATTAATTGAAATTCTGATAGTAGTCCATTGGTGGAGTTGGATAGATAAGAAATAATAAATGAAAACAAAGGTCTGCTCCACTCGAAAAGATTTAATTCCTTAAATGTTACAATGCATTTCGGCCAGGTGATTGAAAATCATCGAAATTGATTTCTTGCAACTTTGTTTTGTATTTTGAAAAGTTCTTAAATTACAAAAATAAATTGCAAGAAAATAATTTCTACAATCAGATATAAGGGTGTATTTCTGTGAGATAAATGTAATGAGTTTGAAAAAATGAAGTAGTCTTTCAGGACTAAAATAATGGCACATATTGGTGATTTTCAGTTTGAACAATATCATTGATGTGTTACGTATAAACTTCAATAATACATAATTTGTTATGTTATCAATGATCAATTCAACAACTCAGTCTTTTACAAAATAATTTCTCCTGGACAATGGGAAACCAAGAAAGTTTATGGAAGGACGAGATTTTTGTGACAAACAGAAGTTCATACAACTTTCGATAACTTCGTACAGTGCTTCGAGTGTGAAATGGACACTTGAGGACATTTGAGTCAAGATGGCTTTGTCTTGGAAACCTAATAATGTATACATGCAAATCGCAAAAATAATAGAATTCAATCACCTTTCCGATGTATCATTTTAATCGTCGTATCCCCTTAAAATTTTTTCCTACATATTTATATAATATCGAATTGTGGAAGAATTTTAGGTGGAACTAAGCTTAAGTTAAAATGTCAGTTGGTCCCAGCTTTAGTATTTATCATTCCTTTCGTTTTTTGAATGTTTAAATTAAATTTTAACATGAACATTTACTATACTTCAATGCGATTGAATCTGTTTTTCGGAAATATTGGCAAAATAGAATTCCGACTGGATATTTGTATCTGTGGAATTCTTGGATGAATTTTACTAACTTGCGAACTCGGAACTCCAAAGGGATTTCCATTGTTTTACGATTGACTATTAAAGCATCCGTAAAAACAATAACTTCAAGGAAAACACTTCCAGCATCTAAAGTCTTAAAGCCCGTCTGTGCCCCGAAGTGAATAAATAAAAAAAAACAAGAAAGGCACTTGAGGTCAGGAGATTTTAAGCGCTTGTTCCATTGCCAAAGCGGTCATCTGTACAAGTATTTACAAACGCAGACTTTTCCATATGCTCCTCACGAAATTTTGCATAAACCTCAAGCTATAATTTTCGATCGAGTACTAGATTGCAATTCGATCCAAAATTTTGAATGGGTATAACTATCTAAAGAATAATTGGCGAATTCAACTCATTAAAGCAGTCGACCTTCTTAATTGAACTGAAAACCCACTCTACAAATATACTCCCTATGTCGATTCTTCCTGAATTTAATGTGTTTACGGCTGGCCTAACCACTGATAGTGAACAACATAACTTTCGGAAGAATCTACTCAGTAGCTTGATAATTGTACAGTAGGTTTGGAGTTTAATTACGAATGCCAAATTGGCGAATTAGTAAAAACTAACGAATGATTCAACAGATATACCATTTCGGAATTTCAGTTTCCCGATATTTCAAAAAACACAGATCGAATCGCCCTTCAATGATAAATGCCACCTTGAAGTTTTAGCCAAATAGGGTCTACAGAACAATGAGCAAAAAAAATGTAAGAGTCCTCCCGCATTTTGTTAGATGGAGATAGTTATTTTGCTCATTGTTCTGTAGGCCCTATTTGGCTAAAACTTCAAGGTGGCATTTTTCGTTGGAGGGCGATTCGATCTATGTTTTTGAAAATATCGGGAAACTGAAATTTTGAAAGGGTATATCTGCAGAATAATTCGATAGTTTTACTAATTCACGAAATTTACTCTATATATATCAAGCTACTGAGAAGATTCTTCCGGAAGGTATTTTATTCACTATCAGGGGTAAGGCCGGGTTTAAACACATTAACTTCAGGAAGAATCGACACAGGGAATATATTTGTAGAGTAGGTTTTCAGTTTAATTAAGAAGGTCGAATGCTTGAATGGGTTGAATTCACCAATTATTCTTCAGATAGTTATACCCATTCAAAATTCTTATGTAACGGAAAATTCAAAGAAGAATCTGTTTAGACTGGAACCGAGTCTTCGAGTTTCGCTGTCGATAAAAGTAAAATTTCATCGGAATCAGAGATATGCTTTCTGAAATATATAAATTTCTAAAATAATTTCCTGTGTTTTTCTTTTGATTGGTTGCACAGGAAAATCAGGAAATCTGATTGGGCTGAAATGAAGTACTCGGTTATAAAGTAGCGGTTTGGAGATTTCAGTGAAATTTAAATGAAATATGAAAATTTTCGAGAAAAATTTTTTATTGATAATTCTTCATATTGCTACTGTTCATCTACAAACCAAGTCTCATTTCTATCAGATAAAAATTGTATGAGTTATTGAAAAATCAAAAGTTTCAAATGACTGTAGCACAAAAACCATTGGGCATATTTGGCCTATTAACGAATTCGACCGAGATATTCAGGATCTTAACCTAACCTGAGAATTTCAAGACTCTGTCCTTACATTCGAGGGTTATCGCACGCACGGAAGGCCGGCCGGACAGAATCAATTCTGACCACGGATTCTTCTTCAGTGAGTCCAGCCTAGTCTTTGGAGACCAATTTCGGCTCAAAATTCGAGAACAACAGATATCGAAACAACAGACATGGCGAAATGATAACGCGCTGTTTCCCAGAACAAGCGCGTGAAAATAGATAACTATAGAGGTGATTCGGATTTTAATGACGAAGCTTGAATTCGCGTATGGATAAAATCCACTCAACGATATAGTAGATATATCCCTTCGAGATGTAACTTTCCCAATAGATCCAAAATACAGATGTGATTGAATTGACATTAAGTACTTGATTGGAAAATGACGGCATAAGGGCTTATGCAAAATTTCATAAGGAATTGACAAGCGTGTAGAAGATCCAGACTTCACGTTAGTGCTCTTCTAGTTTTGGTTTATTATTTGATAAAATCAAATAATAAACCTTAGTGATCGACCAAAAAAAAAAAAATTTAACCCCCCCTGAAAATTTCACAGTTTACGTTTTGGAGTATGTAGATTTGAATGAACGAATAAAAAAAAATCCGTCCGTCCGCCGTCCGTTGTCCGGAGCTTTTCTCGGAAAGTACTGAACCGAAATCCGTGAAACTTGGTAGAAAAACCATGTGTCGTTCGGGATTAATCCTCCAAGCTTTTCAGCAGGATTGGTATACCCTAAGGGTTTAAAATTGGGGGTTGGAGGGAAAAAAAAATCATTTCTCGGAAACTTACCACCGAATTTTTGTAAAATTCTCAACGTTGATAACTGTTGCATAACTCAACCTAAAAATTTTCACCCGGATGATATCCGACCAGTAGTCCCTGAGTTACAAAGAAAAATGCTGCAAATTTCCAATAATCCCGAGAATGAATCATCGCATTCGGTTCTAAGATTGGAGTTCAGTGAAAAAATCGGTTAACTTTTCATCCAGAATCATATAGTTGAAAGTAGATGAAAACATTTTTACCAAATTTTCAACATATATTGAGAAATTTCGAACGGATTCGTTAATTATTTTATAAACACAATGTGCAAATGCCCCATCGATGTTCTCGACAATTTCATAATCGTTAGTAGTTCGAATTGAATATTTGTTTCTCCCCTAATATCTGAAATATAACTACAAAAACTCGGATAACAATTATTATTTATAGATATCACCCTGCGAATTACGGGATTAAACATTATATTTCTTCATGGAGCTCAATTATATCTTAAATAAAACTTATATATTATTCATAAATCATCGGTTTTTCACAACCCAAAAACTAATTCCATGAAAAAATTCATTTGAAACATTGAAATCTCAATAAATACTCTTGTGTAACTGAATAACCCTTTCACATGCAGAACGCGAATTAAGAAGCGTTATTTAAAATAATGAATATTTCCAAAATATTCGGTCGATCGGAGGTTTCCATCAATTTTGGATTGCGTAGTACAATTATCGTCAACATGTGGATATCCGCTACTGGTTTCAATCGAAATCCAATATTTTTCGTACTGAGACTTTGAAATAGGGGTGAATATAAAAGGTAATGAGCATGTATGTGATAAACAAATTGGAGGATATATGCAAACAAATCAATTATCAAACCGGAAATCTCATCAATTGTCGAGAATCTAATACTAAGCGTACGCGACTTAGACTAAGGCAGGAGCCGATAATTGACCTGTTCAGAAGAGTGTGTATCGGGGACCCCAGACAAGAATATTCCGAGATGTTTCAACATCTGGTGGTCCGCAAACTACTTGTTTGAATTGAACGTTTTTACATTAAACAGACGTTGGGATTTCACACCCTCTTAGTCGAGTGTATCTGACAACTATACGGAACGAAATTTCTCTTTTAGAATTATTCAGTCGAATTCAACCTTGAGAGGTTCACGATATATTTGATTTTTACAGAAAATAACTTTAGGTCTTCAGTTTGTGTATTGGATATTTTGTGAATCAAGTGAACTCTTATCGGATACATGCACTGTGGAAAAATTTTTTTCAGATGAGTTGCTCAGAACGGGTGAGTTTTTTTTAAATTTCATTAATATTTTTCAGAACAAAGTTGAATCCTAGTAGGAATCACATCCACACATTTAATATTAGCGGAAAATCCTGAATTTTGTTTTACGTATTTGTTGTTAATTTGAGGGTTTAAGTTAATTTTCCCGAAAGTTTCTCAAGAAATACTAACGCGATCAAATTGAAACATCATAACTAGTTGTGAAATATCGACGCTCAATTAATGCATGATCTCGTGAGAATTGTATTGGAAAAAAATTGAAGTTTTTCTAAAAATTTTTTTCGGAAGCTATTCATTAAAGTTCAATATAACTTGGTACAGGTCTTAGTCAACATTTTGAAACCATATTTATTTGCAGAGATATTGGTGAAAAATTTTGTGGACATTTTAAATTTTGAGGTTATTTCCCTTATATGTCAAAAGGCGCAAACGCTTTCTGATTTGAATTTCATTTCTATTTGTGTAATACCGACACGCAATTTAATGGGTAATATCGTGAAGATCGTACTGGCAAAATATTAGTAAAAAATATTTTTCGGATATTTAACTTAACTTTAACGAAAGAAACAACATAGTGACTTGACCTTTGTGAAGTAGTTTTTTAAGAAAACTCAACACCAAGATAATTTTCTTATTTTTCAACTCCAATATTTCATAGGAAATGTGATGTGGAATAAAAAATATTTAAGATTTTTATGAATAACATCCTTTAGGCTTAATTATAAAGTGATTCTTTCAATTCTTTCCAGCAAAATTTTCGTTATATGTTGATACCTTAGTGAATAGGTTTATCTACCATATTTCGGGAATATATTTAGATGAGACAGACAACATGGTTACGGTAATTGATTATATCGGTGACAGGACTGATAATTCTGATGATCTGTCGGACATACAAACTACATCTCATAGTAATACCCCGGAATCACAAAAAAACACGAAGAAAGTTGCTAAAAATCTTTCGCTTTAATATCGCTTCTTCAGGTGTCTACATTTTACTGACTGATGGTATGTAGTACAACAAGGTTTAAATATGGTCCGGAACGTGCCTAAATAATTATACAAAAGCGTAAAAGTGAGAGTAGGTATAAATTGGGGTTTGCCACAGAGTTTTTAGGTAACAGAAAAATATTCAGTAGAGGAGAGCTATTCACATCTGTTTGTTCATTCAATAAGATTTTGCGGGTGTTGTACCTATTGATTTCTAACGACTCTAGGAGTTATGTAGGTACTTTTGGTTTCGAAGTGGATAATTTTGTAGTTACTATTGAATTTAAATATTTCACATGAATTTCTTCATGGAATTGATTTTCGTTTGGGGGAAACCCAATGAGTTATAATTAATATATACGATTTATTTGAGATATCAATGGTATTGGACTATTAATCTGAGAAAATAATAAACCCTTGTGTAAAATTTGCAGCGTTTTTTAGTTTTACAGTAGTTGATGACCAACTGGCAGTTCAACAAGCCATTTCCATTTCCTTCATGTTCACCGATGATCCAGCGGCATCCTTAATACTTCAAACACACAACCCAATGTTTGGCCACAAATTAACACAATGGAGACGGACCGGCAATACTCATGGACAGTATAATGCCATAATGCGAAGAGCTCGTCTGGCCAAGCAGGCGGCAAATCCAAATGGACCCAGAAGAGTTGATGCGATCTGCAGTTAGCTCTATTATGTTTTGAATGCGTTTGCACACATTCAAGAAGTGTATTTTTTATAATCGATGAATGCATTAAACAGCCAACAATGATGCACTATTAAAATACGCGGGTGCTTTTCAACTACCGCACCGGTTTTCAAAGGGGCCGCCTCTTTGTGAGAGAGGTTAAGTCAATTGAACCGCTTTCAGTTGGGACCACGGGTCATTAGGAATAGTAGGCTAATTTTCATTCAGCACTCGAGTCAGCCGCCATAGTTTTGATTGAAGAGGTTACAATCATGCTGCTTGTAGAGGAGGGGCATTGGAGAGTTCTGGGGACAGGATTCAATCCACCGTCGAAGGGTGGAACAACCCCTGAAATTATGTACGGGATCATGGAAATGCAAAGTTGCAAACATGTTTTAGCGCGGACAGCGTCCTCTCGTTCAGTCCACACTGCGCTAATTATCGAATTTTGAACTGAAAAAAATCTAGAGAAGCACTGGCGTGAAGTCAGCAGTTTTTACGCGCTTGTTCACATTGCGAAATGGTGACTTGAAAATTTAAGTGAAATTTCAATGAAATATAAAAATTTTGAAAAAAAAAATTTTTTTAGAATTTTTCCATGGACAATTCTTCTTATTGACACTATTCATTTTCAACCAAAAATTTCAAATGGCTGTAGCACAAAAACCATTCGGCAGATTTGGCCCATTAACCTTAACCGAACTTAACCGAGAGATATTCAGGATCTTAACCTAACCTGAAAATTTCAAGACTCTAGGTCCTTTCTTTCGAGAGTTACAGCGCACACAGCCGGCCGGACGGACAGAATCAGTTTTCACCACGGATTCTTCATCAGTGAGTCCAACCTAGTCGTTTGAGACCAATTTCAGCTCAAAATTTGAAAATTACAGACATCGTGACGAAATGATAACGCGCTGTTCCTCAGAACAAGCGCGTAAAAAGGTCTCAAACGACTCACTGATGACGACATCGGTGTTAAAATCGATTCTGTCCGGCTGGCCGTAGGCACAATCACGTGAGTATGAAATATTCATAGACTTGAAACTTTTAGACTAGATTGCATTCCAAACTGCGAAGGCTAAATTCTATAATCGTCAAAACGGTTTGAAAGTTATAGTCATTTAAATTTTTGAGGTTTTTTCTTCAATATTTCATCAACAATTCGAGCAAGTGGATCTGAACTCGGTATGTATCTAGTTGTAGCATAGTAACACAAAAATTCTCTTAAAGTTTTGTTGGGACACTTGAGAAATATCACATCTTATCATGTTATACCAAATTTCTCGATGCGATTTGAATCTTTGAAGATATTGGAATAAAAAATTATCGAAGTTCCCCGGTATCTTTGGTTTTCCGGAACACTTGAAGAGAAACTCTTCAACTCATGATGAATCTTGGCAACTAGTTCGAGAATGCTTATGTACAATTTTGTTAGCGAAACTCCGTGATGATCATGGAATCAAAACAATTCCAAAAAATTTTCAATTAGTTTTTAAATATTCCATATTCACGATCTTCTCATTATATTATCATCACCAAATAACGCATGAACCTTCACGCTGTCATTTTTAATCGCTTGTTCTGGGGAACAGCGCGTTATCATTTCGTCTCGATGTCTGTAATTTTCGAATTTTGAGCCGAAATTGGTCTCAAACGACTAGGTTCGACTCACTGATGAAGAATCCGTGGTCAAAATTGATTCCGTCCGTCCGACAGGCCGTGTGCGCTTAACTTTCGAAAGGAAGGACTTAGAGTCTTGAAATTTTCAGGTTATGTTAAGATCCTGAATATCTCTGTTGAGTTCGTAAATGGGCCAAATCTACCGAATGGTTTTTGTGATACAGCCATTTGAAATTTTGGTTTTTCAATAACTCGAAAAACATTTATCTGATCAAAATTAAACTTGGTTGTAGATGAACAGTGTCAATAAGAAGAATTATCTATGGAAAAATTCTAAAAAAAAATTTCATTGAAATTTCACTGAAATTTCCGAGTCACCATTTCGCAATGTGAACGAGCGCGTAAAAGCTGCTGATTTCACGTCAGTGCTTTTCTAGATTTTCAATAAGGTTCTGGTATTCAGTAAAAATAAATATAATAATAAAAATAAAAATTAATTTTTTAATGGGTGTATCTGTGAAATCTTACTGTTAATTTTAATCAGTTCCACCTTCGTGATAAAGCTCAAACCCACTCTTCAAATGTCGAGTTTCTAAGTAGGTTCTTCCGGAAGTTATTAGGTTCACAATCAGCCGTGATAATGACGAATGCTCTTCTTTTGAATGCCTCATCTTCTTCCATATGTTTTGATTTAATTTTCTGTTTCAATTCCCATTTTGCTTTTCAAACACTAGTTCTTTCCTCGCATGACTATTCTTTCCTGGAAATCACATAGTTCAATTCAATATGCTACTTCTGAACACTTCACACTTCTTCAACATATTATCAGATTCAGTTCAATTTAGCAATTTCTGATATATCATCGGATTTCTGCCCACAATTCTACGATAGAAAATATTTTGATTCATTAATGAATAATGTGATTGGTTTTTGCGCTTGTTCTGGAAAATAGCGCGTAATCGTTTCGTCACAATGTCTGTTATTTTCGAATTTTGGGCTGAAATTGGTTTCAAACGATTAGATTGGACTCACTGATGAAAAATCCGTGTTCAAATTTCATTTTGTTCGGTCGTCCATCTGGCCGTGTGTGCTTTAACTTTCGAAAGAAAGGATTCAGTGTCTTGAAATCCTCAGGTTAAATTTGAAAAAAATATGTTTTTTCGAAAATTTTCATGTTTGATTTGAATTTCACTGAAATCTCCGAGTCGCTCCTTCATGATCGAGTATTTTATTTCGGCCCAACAAGATTTCCTGAGCAAATATTCAATGGAAAAATATGTGAAATTTCTTTTAGAAATTCATATTTTAGAAACCATATCTCCGATTCTGTTGAAATTTTACTCAAACCGACACCGCAGACTTTATTTCAGTCGAATCATATATATATTCGTTGAACTTTCCTAGACATAAGACCTAGAGTTAAGAATATTCGTTTGCGTCAACACCTTACGATATATACAGGTAAATAGTCGAAGCATTGACTTGATCCCACAGTGACAATCGACGTATTACAGTCGCATATTCACACTCTATGCTTCATGAGGTGAATCTCTGGAAGTTTGACCGATATTTCCCCGTAGGGCATGAGCAGTGTATAGGAATCGTCTTTAATTCTGAAGTTAGTCGATACTACCATCCTTCCTTAAACAATTTATTCCTTTCTTAATGTCCACCCTGTATATTCTGATTTGCATGGTTATTTTTACAATATTGCTATATATGTAATTTCGTTCGTTGCTGAGCCCAGCGGTCTGGTTCCAGCGATCGCATTTTCGTCCGTTTCAGGATTATTCCTATTCTTTCAAGTAATCGATGCAATAAACTGTGGAAAACCAAGTCGAACCATTAGGTAGAAAATTTGGAACATCGAGTTATGTGACCCGTAAGATGAAAAGTAATTATCCACCTACCATTACATTTGAAGAGAGCATTTAATACATGTCTTGGCAATCGAGAGGAGAATAGTATCGTCGAATTCGGTAACAGCAAAATCTGGACCAGTCGATATTCGGCCATTTGAGATAACGGGTATTTGTTCACAATGTATGCCCGTGATATGAAATATTTCATTTTTAAACTAGGACGGGGAATTTCTCGCTTTTTTGTATTAGAATATTCATTCAAAAACTTATTCGATTATTTCATTCGATTACATGAATTATTCCACGAATAGTGTTCATTCATGAATATTCAATGGATACTTTTTATTCAAGACTATCCAATGAATAGTTTTTATTCATGAATATTCAATGAATAGTTTTCATTCAGGAATAGTAGAATATTCACTGAATAGTTGACCAAGTAAGTATTCTGAAAATTACGAATGAAAGTGTGAAGGATCAACTGACTATTCAAGAATGAATAATTGATGTTCATATTATTTAATGTTCACATTTTAATGCTGGGCTTTCGAACAATCATTACTTTTCAGACAGCTGAACTCAACACGTGATACAGGATATATGTTCACGTACAAATAATAACAAAATGATGAAGTTTATCGAATTCGATATTGTATTAAACAAAATACGTTTTTCGATTATTTTGCGGGCGTTAGGTTCAGTTCAGGCATCACTTGAAAGCGTTAAATATTTAGACTGAAGATTAACGAAAGATCGACGCTGCAGTAACGAAATATACATTACACAAAATGAATATCAAAGAATTTGTTCGTAGTGAATCACATGGATTCGTTTCAATTATTCCTGAATAGTCAGTCAGTTAAAGATCTTTCAAACTTCCAATCGTAATTTAACGAATGATGGATTACACTACTCACTACTAATCAGCAGTCCTGAAGAAATCATCACAAATAAAAACAAAAATATATATGAATAGCAACGAATATTCATGGATACATGAACATATAACTATTCACTGAATATTCATCTATTCAACTATTCAGTGAATATTCTTCTATTCATGAATAAAAACCATTCAGTGAATGATCAACTATTCATCGAATAGTCAAAAATGCAGGAATAAAAACTATTCATTGAGTATTCATGAATAAAAACTATTCAATGAATATTCATGAATGAAACTTTTCATTGATTATTCATGAATACATGATTAATGCAAACCCAAATTATTCGAATAATTATTCAATGAATATTCAAATCATTCATTCATTATTTCCAGCCTTAATTTGAACATTCGACATGTAACGAAGTAGCACACTGTGTCATTTCTGCCTGGTTTTTCCACCATATTGGAAGAATTCATGAGTATAAAATTTTCGCTCATTTTTGAGCCGCTAGAACCAGCCGATCGCATTTTCGTCAGCACCCGAATTCTTCCTATTCTTTTCCAAGTAATCGATGCAATAAAGTGAGGAAAACCAAGTCGAACCATTAGGCATAAAATGTGGAACATCGTAATGTGACTCATAAAATGAAGAGTAATTTTCCACCTACCATTACATTTGAAGAGAGCATTTAATACATGACTTGGCAATCGAGAGGAGAATAGAGTGTCGAATTCGGTAACAGGAAAATCCAGAACAGTCGATATTCCGCATTCAACTACGTCCATTACTCAACCCTCCTTCCTTCGCCCCTTTCATAGTTAACCGCTCCGAAATTATTCAATTTTCCGTTTGAAGGCGTTTTACGCCAGCCTATTATCTTTATGAAATGGGTTTCTACAGGGTCAACATACAGTTTCATTAAACTGCGCCCTTGGCGCAGTTCGGCGGGTTGCGTAAAGGACAGAACCCGGAGAGGGGTACACCGTGTTATTGCCCGCGCGCAATCATGTCAATGTTGGTTCACTCATCCCCCTGTCTAATTGTCTATCGCCGTGAAAACAAATATTTTGTTTGTGTAATTGGTGGCGGGATCGGTGACGAAATGTAAAAATAACAGGAGTCCGTTGGATGTGTGTTTTCATCAGGTCCATTCTTGGTCATTTGCATATTCCTGTGGAACCTCTGATGCTTTTCACTTCGCAAATTGAATATTCACACTACTACATCAATTAACATAAAACTGTGATGATTCGAGGAAGATTCGAAAAAATATAGATGGAGAAAGTGACAGTTAGGAAATTCGGTTTATATATTTCATGGCGCTAGTGAATACTTCCGTGAGCAGATTCAGCTCTATATTTGATATTATCATAATAATAATAGTTCATTTTAACCCAACAACAAATCTCTCATTGCAGGTAACATAAAAGTATAAATAATAAAATTCAATTATTCAAATTAAAATAATGAATTCTATGAAAACCTATAAAAAGCATAATCCTATCTCAAAAAACCTGAGTTCATTTGCAGCCTTGCACCTCTTCTTGCAACGATGAAACTGGCATTTGCCGCATAATTTCCAAAAATACGCAACACGTTCGGGATATCTGCCGGATCCCCTGAATTCAACACATTTAAAGAATTATCGATGGATACGCTCAACCGCTGAGATTGGAACTGTAGATGAAAAACCAGATTAAGTGTGCATACTCCAGCTTGCTTACCACGAGCAGCAAATACAGGGTTCTCAGAATGTCCAGAAACTCTCTGGAGCACCGGAATAAAATTCCCCAATATTTGGGACAAAACTGAATTTTGTGTCAAACAGTACCAAATCTCCCCCACAATAGGCCAATCGTCAATGAAGTAATTGAAGATGAGAGGCTGTGATATTTTCGTGAAGGTGACCTTGAAATATTCATCTCTGTTCAAAATGAATCCACTCCGCAAACACCAATCAAGAACGAACTCCAAACCAGACTGGAGCAACTCCTAATAAGCATTCTCAATTATCGTCAATAAAGCTAGGAATCATCTGCATAAGCCAAGGTTTAGTATTGGAGGAAAGAACGAAGATTATTTATGAAAATTATAAATAATAATAGTCAAAGATTCGATCCCTGTGGTATTCAAGATGACAGACAGTATTCCGAGGATTTCAAGCATTTATTAAACACCTGACCTCATTATCCCGCTCCAAAGATCTCATTAGTCTGATATATTTAAAATCGAAACCAAAGTATGATAGCAGTATATTGTGATCTAGAGTCGAAGGCTCGTGAAAAGTCGGTGTAAATCACACTGCCCCGTATAAAACAAAGTTGCCTTGCTGATAAATGTGGTTCAAAATTGTGACAAATATTTGCGTATAATAAATCTTTATATACCTAGGCAAAATTACACAGCACAGAAATGGGTCTATAATTCTCGATTTCTCCATGCTAGATCCAATCACAGCAGTAATGACATATCTCGGAAAATCGAGAAATGGTAAGCGGTGTTATCCCCCACATCACTCAGATTACAAGCACCTGAGAAATATTTTGCGAATAAATTGACGATACCCCTAGGATTGTCCTGTAGATGTCCATTAGTGTGAAATACATCAAGAATTTTTGTGGCACCCCGCCTATGGTTGACGTATCTCCACAAGGAAGAAGGACTCTACTCCACCTGGTTATGTACATGGGCCAAATAACTGTCGTACGATGAAGAAATTTGAGACTTGACAAGTGAACGCAAACTCCTGAAATCATCAAGATGTTTCATCCAGTAGATCGCCACTTTGACCGATAATTATATTTAAAGTGGATATTAGGTACGTTTCATAATAGAAATGAACCACACCGGAAAGCTGTGACCCTCAGAAGAGGAAAGACACATGATCTCTTATGATCTCGAACAGCCTGTCATAAAAAACTGCAAAGCATCATCAACATTGTTGAAAGTTTCCAGAATCTTCCTGTAGCAAGAGGTAAGCGATGAACAATGAGGCGGAAATTCAGCTCTCTTGAAGTTGAAAAATGTACTGCTACATGTGAGAAAACTCATCTGATGCTCTAATGTGGCCTGGTTCATGACAATACTCAGTACGGGATGATAAGGGTCATCGGGAAAAAAGGCTACTCAGACTTGGTGACAATCACCCCAACAGTCTAGCAGTTTGTGGTCTCTGTTTCATACGAAGTTTCACTGCTGCAACTTAAGGAGGTCGCTGAAATTTTTGAGTAAAATTGATTCAGGACAAGAAGGTCCAACAAGATGAGGAGCACTGAGATCACCGGTCAAGAAGAATGTCTTCCAAGCTGAATAATGGTACTGTCAGGAGGAACATTAATAACACATATTATGAAACTGAAAGGACAAGTAAACTGACATAAAACAACATCTATTAACGGAATGCGATCAGTTAGAAATCTAAAACGTTGGATCCAACATTTTGAAAGAAACCTTTTCAGAAAATGCAACCAGCACTTCACCTCTACGAGATGTATCAACCCTGAGAAACTGTCTGTTACAACGCACTACACTATATTCCGGCGAAATCACCTCATAATTAAAAACCGAATCACCAAGCCAAGTCCCTCTGATATAAATTATGTCATATTAATATTCACAAGCAGATTTGAAAAATTGGGTTAGTTTAGAATTGAGTCCTCTGCAATTCTGGTAATGGATCGAAACATCTGAACACGCACCTAACGAGACAGAGGAAACAATCCCGTTGGAAGAATTTAGTTTTTCGAGTTAGAGTTCAAGATTGATGGAACAACCCCGACCAACATTCTTAATTCGAAGACCTGACTCTTCTTCAGTTAAGCGCTGATTCATTTCAGTCTTTTCCTTTTCATATAGCACCATTTTTGTGGCGTTCTGTCCGGAGTAATGAACATATTCCAAAATGTGTGCCTTAGTATAATTCTGTGTAAGTATGCTTAGCTGCTTCTGTGTCGTGTGGTAAGGTGCTATCATGCAAATATCTCAGTCGGTCCGTCTCTATCTTGGAGCAGTCTGCGCATAATTTCCATGTCGGTTGCCATACTCCCATTATATGTTATCTGATTTCTTTCATTCTTTGCTGTTTCAATTCGTGTCTCGTCTTTGTGTTACAATAGACCTTAAGGTCTCAGTGGAATGTAACCCTAGGGACCCCAGGTCAATGAACTAAAATCTCGTGATTAACTTCATTTGGGCAATATGATAGAATAAGTTTAAGCAACAACTGCAACTGACAACAAACAACTACTGAGACGGCATATCAACATGCTATCAGAGAATCGTTGTAAAGGGAGCAAAACAATATACAGGGTCTTTCACGAGGAACCTCACCCATATTTATACGGGAAACTACTGAACGTATTTTCATGATATTCAGCACTTATGAGTATTTCACGATGCTGATGAAATCTAAAATATTTTCAAGGCATGGGCACCTCCGGTTTTTCCGGAAATGACGTCAACTTCCATTTTTCAAATTAGAACACCATTTTTTTATTGCAGAAATAGATTCCTTAGAAAATTTCAATTTATTTTGATGTAACATTTTTCAGTTTTAGTTGGAAAATTCTCTCTGAGCGGGAAAATTCGAAAAAAAAATCGAAAATAGAGCTCCGCTGAAACAAGAATAACTTCGAGGTTTTTGAATGGAAAACTTTCATTTTTGGGATTTTTCAAGATGTAAGATTGATGTATCCACTTTGAAAATCGAAATCGCGATTCATGATACAGGGGGTGAAAAAATCGCTTTCAAAGTTAGGGATGACAAAATCGTGAAAAATCAATTTTTTCAAATTAGAACCCCATTTTTTTATGGCAGATATTGAATCTACGTTAAAAAATAATGTGAGTGTATGCATCACACCCTTGCCCTAAAGTGGATATTTTCTGAGTTATTCACAAAAAACTGTTTTTCGTCTTGAATTTTCAGCTATTTCTTTTCCCTTCACGCCAAAAAGATGACATTTTCAGGAACTGTTACTTAAACCATGTTTTAGATTTTACTACCCTAATATGCAAGAGAAAAAAGTTACAGGTTGTTCCTAAATAGATGGCGAATTTGGATTCGAATTTGTATCGGAAACCTCTTTATTTCAACTAATCGGCCATCGGTTTTCTCTCCAGTGATAAATAAATAATTCCTTAGGAACCATATGCAAAAACTTACCATGTTTTACATTATTTTTTTTTAATGATAGATATCATTAATTACATCTGCCAAATTCCTCTTTATTCAGTAGCATTTTGTGTTTACTATTAATTTGGTGATAATTCGTATTAAGTTATAAAACCGATCACTATGCCTAATTTTACTCTTCCTCCCGATGAAATAAGAAGAGCAACGCACGAAGCATTCCTGAGACGTATAAATAAATGTCTAGAAATTCACGGTCAAAACTTTGAGCATCTTCTCTAGTTATAACTGCGAGAGTTTGCCATGGTTCTCCTAATAGTAACTTGAAGTCGGTTTCAAGAAGGAGTGAAAAATCTACAGCATGGTTCAAATAACAGTTCCTGAAAATTTCATCTTTTTGGCGTGAAGGGAAAAGAAATAGCTGAAAATTCAAGAGAAAAAACAGTTTTTTGTGAATAACTCAGAAAATATCCATTTTAGGGCAAGGGTGTGATGCATACACTCACATTATTTTTTAACGTAGATTCAATATCTGCCATGAAAAAATGGGGTTCTAATTTGAAAAAATTGATTTTTCACGATTTTGTCATCCCTAACTTTGAAAGCGATTTTTTCACCCCCTGTATCATGAATCGCGATTTCGATTTTTCAAGTGGATACATCAATCTTACATCTTGAAAAATCCCAAAAATGAAAGTTTTCCATCCAAAAACCTCGAAGTTATTCTTGTTTCAGCGGAGCTCTATTTTCGATTTTTTTTTCGAATTTTCCCGCTCAGAGAGAATTTTTGAACCAAAACTGAAAAATGTTACATCAAAATAAATTGAAATTTTCTAAGGAATCTATTTCTGCAATAAAAAAATGGTGTTCTAATTCGAAAAACGGAAGTTGACGTCATTTCCGGAAAAACTGGAGGTGCTCATGCCTTGAAAATATTTTAGATTTCATCAGCATCGTGAAATACTTATAAGTGCTGAATTTCATGAAAATACGTTCAGTAGTTTCCCGTATAAATATGGGTGAGGTTCCTCGTGAAAGACCCTGTATAAAAGGTTCTTTTTGAAAAAATATCTTATCTGCATCAGAAAGGATAAAAATTTATTAATTTTTTTTTACTGAATTTTCGTAATTGAAATTATTGCTTGAAAGTATGGTTTGAAAATATATCAATTCAAAGAAGATTTAAAATTTTTTTTTATTTGTTTGAAACCTCCTAAGCACTGAATTGATTACAATAAATCGATATTTCATCATTTTATTCCGATAAATTCGCAACTGAATACTTTTTCTCTCAAAACTGTGAATGATGAAGATAGAACAGAATATCTTCGCATTCTCTTCCAACGAATATATAACCCCTTCCAGAACTAATTAGAATATTATTACAAAATTATTACAAAAAAATGTATGTTTCATACAATTTTGGAGACTGCACAATTCACATTCACCTTGACGTGGTAATAATTTTTCTTCAGAATATCGGGTCAAAGTTACCAGAATGACAATGTGTTGAATTCAAATCAGTCATTTCATCCCCATTTTTCGCCAAATTAAAGCAATTTGTGGAAATAGTTTCATACACCCAATATTCAGTGAAAAAAGTTTTCGAATCAGAACCAATTTAGAGACAAAAGTTCAAAACATCGAGGAAAATTAGTGATTTTTCACGAGATTCCAAAACGCCCGGTATCTCGAAAACGGTGAATATTTTTAGTGAAATTTGTCGATATTCTGAGTGGTCATGATCTAGTCTTTCACCAGTACAAATACTGTTTAAGGTTTGTCGGACATCCTGTGTACAATAAACCAAGATTTCAGTCCATTCAGATGATTCCATGTAGACTGTCTTTCTCTCTTGAAATGTTTTCTCAGAAACTACTTCTGTATACATACTTTCAGCTAGAAACGTTAGAAGGAATTCATTTAGCAGATGTTTCGTAATGGATGTGTTTGACCAGTTATATGTTTACTCTTGGAACACGAATTTTAAGACAGCTTGTTTGGTTAGGACCTACTCTCACTGCCGAAGTGTTTGCCCATAGGATTTGAAATCACTTCAACCAGTACACCTAGCAAAGTATCCAGTTGCAGCTGTGTATTATCGGATTTGAACCCTCGAAAATCTATTTTCGAAGAAAAGAGATCACATACCGATTCAGAATAGAATTCCTCTAAACATGAGAATTGAATGAAGAGTTTTTAAATTCGCGTTTATCAGAAGGTAGGTACAGCAGATAAGGGTAATCAATTTGAAAAAAACTTAGGAAATCACGGACGTGAAGTCAGCAGTTTTTGCACGCATGTCCGAATTCGTTTGCAAGGCGGTGATATTTTCACGTATTGACTCCGGCAAACGCACTTTTGGTGATCTCCTTTGAACATGCGCTCAAAAGCTGCTGACTCCACGTCAGTGCTATCGATTTAAGTCTGTCAAGTGTATGTTATTTTCGAATTTTTTTCCGAAAATGGTCTCAAACTACTAGGTTAGACTCAATGATGACGAATAGAAATCGATTTTGTCCGGCCGGCCTTCCTGCTGAGGAAACGATAACTGACGAACGGAGTGAGCTAGAAATTTGAAACTTTTAGGGTAGGTCGCACGGCAGAATGCCGCAGTTGAGTTCGCTAATGGATAAAATACCCCCAACGGTTTAAAAGTTGAAGCCATTTGAAATTTTCAGATTTTTTCCCAGTTATTTCAGAAACTACTGAATCGATTGGATTGAAACTTGGCAGTAAGTTGGAATATTAAGACGCGCAATTCGAGCGGAATTTCGTTGAGATCGTCCTGTCAGTAAATTGAAAAAAATAATTCTCTGAAATTCAAAAAAAACTATTATTTTCTCGGATTCTCTATGATATTTCAAAAATCGATAGTAAACACAATAATTTATGAAAGAAACAACCTAGAAACTCGATATTTGTATGCAACGTTGGGAACTTAATTACAATGGCCAAATTTGTGAATGGTTAAATTAAAATCCTACCAATGATTCCGCAGCCACCCATTTTCCCAATATTTTCAAAACTACGGATAAAATCGAATTGAAATCATGACTTTATCACAAAATGGCAGCGTGAAGATTCATACAGAATCTCATGAGGAAAATGTGATCAAAAAATCGCAAAAATATAAATGTTTTGTGGAAAAGATTTCAAATTTATTTTTTTTTGAAAAGGTTCAAATGAAAAGACCATCCCAAAATTTTGCCCAAATATGTATATCAGAATTTTTGAACTAGTTGCCAAGTTTCCTAATGATCGAGTTATTATTTTTCGAGTTCGAGATATCGGGAACAAAAACATGAAATTGGACATATTTTTTCCCAATATCTCCAGAACTTATTATAGTATCGAACTGAGAATTGGTTAATTGCAGTGAAATATAGAGCTCAAGATATGAGCAGAAGTTTTCCCGAATATGAGGACTTTTTTTCGAAAAAAAATTTTCCGGAAAAAATTTTGAAAAATTTTTTCTGACAGTTTACTGACAGTAAGATCCGTACACATTTTCGTCAAAAGTGGTGCGTTTTTATGGTCCAACTAACTGCCAAGTCTCAATTCAATCGCTGTAGCAGTTCCTGAAATATATGATAATCTCAAATGTCCAATTGACTATAGCTCCGAAACAAACGGATTTAACTCCCTCATTCCGATACGCAACAATGCCTGAAAGTTTCAAGTCACTAGCTTGCACTGTTCGCCAGACATCGTATCGTCGGCTGGCCAGCCGAACAGAATCGATTTTAACACCGGTTTCGCATTAGTGAGTCCAACCTAGTCATTTAAGACTAGGGGAAAAACTCGAAAATTATAGACATTTGGACAGAACAATAGCACGCTGTTGCCCAGAAAATGCGCGCGAAAATTCTAGTCAGCAGCTTTTCTTAATATTTTTCTTGAATTGTCATTTGTCAACTAATTGTTTAGTCTTGATTTATTATTCGATAAAATAAAGGTATTACATCAGAGAAATCTGTGATTTTCAATGATTGGATCATATATGTTTGCGCAATTATCGAACGTATTTTACCGAATCAACCTTGGTTACCAAGCCCCAAGGTATTCTAGATCCTATGTAATTCCTTTCAAGGGTTATTATGTTTACCACTTATCGGCCCATAGACTCAAAATTCTTAAAGCACAGTTGGAAATTGATAACTAAGTTGGTATCCAAGAATGAGTAGAATTTAATAAAATATAAAATCCTCCTACTTGAAGTGTCAATTTTGCAATATTGCCGAAAGTAAATTTTCGAATATCGACCTGAAGTTTTACGCAGAGAATTCTCAAATGGATAGTTTCAGAGGAAAAAAAAATGAAATTGTCTAAACAAATTTTCAGATCTGATCGCTTCAGTTATCCTCTAGATACTGAAGGAAAACCTCGAAAATTGTAAAACCTTCGAAACCCTAAGGCGTATTTTTTCTATTAACAAAAATAACCGAAATACTCAAGAACTTAACCTGAAGAATTCCAGACTCTGGCAGCTTTATTTGAAAGTTGGAGCTCACAGAACTTGTAACAAAAGAAGTGAAAGACATGTGGCTATATGATCGTCGTTTTTTCAAAGGTATATAGGTAATGACGAACCTTAATTATGGCACCACAGCACAACTTTACGTAATAGTCCTTAACTGAAGATGACGATCATAATCCATATAGCCTCAGATATCGTACAATACTTCGTCAAATTATAAGATTCCGTTTAGAAGTTTTTAATTATCATTCGAATCGAATTCCTGAAAAATTCCTGCGAAAAATTACAATGTTTTCAAGTTTTCAACATTGTAATGCATAAGCATTTTTTTCTGTAATGCCACGCTGAATTCATTTGGGTATTTTCTTCCGGCGAATACCTGAATAGTAAGCAGGTATTCCCAACTCACAAAGCCCCTTCTAGCCATAAACATAACTCTCAAGAAAATCTCATTCCATTTCTGACGTGAAATGATCTAGGCGAAGTTCCGAGTGCAAACTCGGATCTAGTTTTATATTTTCCGATATGGGGTAGGAACGCTATAGAGGGGTAGTTTCCGGAAGGAAAAATCGTTAAAAGCGAGGAAAATTCACGCGGTGTGGAAAGTATGAAACATCAGGTGCTTTGAAGAGTTGTGTTCGTACATTGCCAATATGACGATCAATGTTATTTCAAATGGGTGGAAAGTGGGCTTATGGCAACGAATCCAATGTAGTAAACAGAAACAACACTTCTTTTCCGGGTAAATCTCATATAAAACCATGCTCAATTACATCGGGCATATACAGAGTGTAACGGCCAAATGGAATAAATTCGATAACGAATAAATAAGGGCGTGTTGGGAAAAACGTTCAGACACGTCGATTTGTAATTTTAAATGCGCATAGTTTTCAAGAAAATAATATTATATAGGGTGTTCCATGTGACCGTGGCCAATACCAACTTTCTTATTTCGAATGAAACCCCCTGTATATTATTTATTTTTTAGATTCTGCGGAGAATTCTTGACACAATCCATGCACAATGTCCTATACCTATCTTTAACTATTTCGGAAATATTAAGTGTTTTCAGATTTAGTGCAAAAATCAACGTTTTAAATAAATATTATTTTATTCCACAAATTCGGTACATTACACTTAAAACCTAATAAGTAATACTGATTATTTCTTAATAATAAAAAAAAACAAAAAAAAAATTAATGTCAATGTAGGAAATGTTCAAAATGCTCGCCGCGAACGTCTTGGCAACATGCTATCTACTGTAGAGTTGTCTTCTAACGTTACTCAACATTTCTGAAAACACTTAATATTTCCGAAAAAGATGAAGATAGGTATAGGACATTGTACATGAATTATGTCTAGAATTTTCTGAAGAATCCAAAAAATAAATAATATACAGGGGGTTACATTTGAAAAAGGAAAGTTGGTTTTGGCAACAGTCGCATGGAACACCCTATATAATTTTATTTTCTTGAAAACTATGCGCATTCAAAATTACAAATCGACGTGCCCGAGCGTTTTTCCTAACACGCCCTCATTTATTCGTTATCGAATTTATTCCATTTGGCTGTTACACTCTGTATATTGTTTGCAGCTAGTAAGCAAAACGCTGCAAATTTTACACAAGGGTTTATTATTTTCTCATTTAAATAACCCAATATGCCATTGATATCTCAAAAAACTTATATATTATGCATAACTCATTGGTTTCTCACAACAAAGAAACCAATCCCATGAAATAATTCATGTGAACATTGAAATCTCAATAAATACGCTTGTATAATTGAATAACATTTCGACATGCAGAACGCTAACTGAGTAGCAAAATTTAAAATATTTTGAATGAGAAGAGACGTTCCACAGTCGTTTCACCTCTTCGAAAATCTAACTATTTTCCACAATTATTAAATTTCGTGTCGGTATTCTACAACTGAAAATGAACTACAAATCAAGGGTTTGTCCTTTTTGAGATATTAGGGAAATAAACTCAATATTCAAATTTTGCCAATATCTGCACAAATGAATATCGGTCAAAACAGGAATTTGAAACACTGTTTCTGAATGTTGACTCTGAAACCTGTACCAAATTTCATTGAACTTTGATGAATATGTATCCGAAAAAAAAATGCTTAAAAAAAAATTTTGCATTAAATCGAGTGTCTATATTTCACAATTAGTCATGATGTTTGAATCCGAACGCGTGCGTATTTCTTAACTTAACTCAATCTTTCAAACTAACACCAATACGCAAAACAAAATTCAAGACTTTCCGCTAATATCAAATGTGTAGATGTGATTTCTACTGGGATTCAACTTTGTTCTGAAAAATATTAATGAAATGGAAAAAAAACTCAATCTTCCTGTGCAATTGATCTGAAAAAAAATTTTTCCACAGCAGATATCCGATTCACTTGATTTACAAAGTATCCACCACACAAACTGAAAAACTAAAGTTATTTTCAATAACATTTCTGTAACAATTAAATATATCGTGAACCTCATCAGTTTGAATTCGAAAGAATAATTCTAGATTATAAATTTCGTTCGTTGTTATCGTCGTCAGATACACTCAACCAAGAGGGTGTCAAATCCGAAAGTCTGCTTGATGTAAAGACGTGAAATTCAAACAAGTAGTTTGCCGACAACCAGATGATGATACATGGGGACTCTTTTTGTCTACGCTATATCCCTTGTCTAAGGTCACAGACCTCATTCGGAACAGGTAGATCGGCTGCTAACTTTAGTCTAAGGCTCCAACCCTCAGTATTGAATTCTCGACAATCGCCAATTGATGAGATTTGCGGTTTGCTATTGATTTTTTTGCATTTTATATCCTCCAATTTGATTTATCATATAAATGCTCATTATTTTCTATATTCACGCTTATTTCAAACTGTCAGTACGAAAGATTTTGGATTTCGATCGAAACCAGTAACGGATATCCACAGGTTGACGATAATTGTACTACGCAAACCGAAATTAATGGAAACCTCCGATCAACCGAATTTTTTGGTAATCTGCATTATTTTAAATTGCGCTACTTAATTCGCGTTCTGCATGTAAAAGTCTTATTCAGATATAAAAGAGTATTTATTTATTGAGATTTCAATGTTTCAAATGAATTTGTTCATGGAATTGGTTTTTGTGTTCTGAAAAACCAATGATTTATGAATAAAATAAAAGTTTTATTCAAGATATGAATGAGCTTCATGAAGAAATTTAATCTTAAATCCCGTAATCCGCAGGGTGATTTCTATAAATAATAATTAGATCCAGTAGTTATGTTTAAGATATTGGGAGAGAAAACCAAAAAATATTTAATCTGAAATGCGATTATGAAATTGTCAAGAACATCGATGGGGCATTTGCAAATTTTTTATAAAATAATAACGCTTCCATTAAAAATTTTTCGATATGTGTTGAAAATTTGGAAATCAATATTTTCATCTCCTTTTGGAAGTATGACTCTGGATGAAAAGTTAACCAATTATTCCAGTGAATTACAATCTTAAAACTTAATGCGATGATGTCATTTTCGACATTTTTGGAAATTTGCAGCGTTTTTCCTTATAACTCAGGAACCACTGGTCGGAAATCATCCGAGTGAAATTTTTTTGATTTAGTTTTGTAACAGTAATCAACTTTCTGAGTTGCATGAAAATTCGGTGGTAAGTTTTCGAGAAATAATTTTTTTTTCCCCCCACCCCCCCATTTTGAGTCTTTAGGGTACACCGATTCTGCTGAAAAGCTTGGAGGATCAATCCCGAGCGACACACGATTTTTCTACCAAGTTTCACTGATTTCGGTACAGTACTTTCTGAGAAAAGCCCCGGGCAACGGACGGCGGACGGACGGATTTTTTTTTATTAGTTTATTCAAATCTACATACTCCAAAACGTAAACTGTGAAATTTTCAGGGGGGGTTAAAAATTTTTTTTTGTTGGTCGATCACTAAGGTTTATTATTTGATTTTATCAAATAATAAACCAAAAAAGGGCTGTATGGTTCGGTCATCTCCAAAACCATGATTGTGGAAAGGGTCTGATTTTGCCGACATTCAAAAAGAAGGTGAAAGGACCAGTTCATTTCGAATCCTTACTTTAAAATTATATCATTTGTATGGGATAGTGTAGGTATAATATTAACATACCTAACATAGTTTTGTGGTGAATTTTTTCAACAATCGCTACACCTCCATAATTTTCAGTGCAATATGGTGATTAAAGAATAATCCGAACATGAAACTGAATATTTGTAGATAGGCTTAATCATAAACAAATCGAAGTTTCTACATTAACAACCCCTCATAAATGAATCTGCGGAGTCTCATTTTCTGAATATCTGAATCTGGAACTTAGTTGACTACTAAACGGCTTGAAGGTTCATTCTATCGTATCATCCACCTATGAGTTATCTTTCATCGATACACTGTATTACTGAAACAAATATAACTTCTGTTAAGCACACCACTATAATTGTTGTGAATTTGAGTGTCACACTTTTTAAATTTAGGTTCTTGGTAGTAATGTAAACTGGTGAATATCATTAATCCAGAACTAAATTACCAAGGTCTGAATATTGTCACCTATGCATCTTTAGCATGATGGACAACATTGACGACAGTATCACACGTACTCTGTTGCAAAAATTGCAACGGCTTGCCTGTTCTGGTGACACCGGAGGAAGCAAAATGACATCCGCAGCAGCGCACGAGGTCATACTCAATCTGTCCCCTTTGCAGTCACATGTAAAGAAGTGTAGCCAGCTGGATGGATTAAGAATTTATGTTAATGGCACTACCAACCTAGTAACTGGATACAACATTTATGGATACTGAACCAACTGTAGTCAAACCTCTTGGCGAAGCCCTCAGGTGCCATGCTAACTATATCCAATTTCTTTAGGTAACCGTCTGATATGTGTGGAGAACTGAGTCAATCGATTCAAAAATGCATTTTTTTAAGGAGTGCACATTCATATATATTAAAACAAACGGCCAGTCTTAGGGTCCTGCAACCACCCATTGAAAGCTATCAAGTAGGCAGTGCATGCCGTATAATAATATAAAGCAAATCAATAAACGGATGAACTTGTGAAAGTAGCATCAGGGGTAATATCTACCGGCCCAGAACTCCTTTGGAATAACTATTACAAAGCGGAGGTTCAAGAATGAGAATTAGGAGATGAATAAAATATACCAATCAAGAAAAATTTTCCAGAACTTGCACAAGCAGGTCGATTTTTGGAATTCTCAATATCATATGCTAAGAAGCTCCTGCAGGTACCAGTAGCTGAACTTCATGTTATGGCGGGACCGTTGACAGGGTACAAACACCTTCCAAACGGAATTGGCAAGTCAAATAGAAACTGCCGTACACATGGTATCAAATATCCAGTGCAAATCAGCCCACGGTTTCTAATCCTTACAACGCGACTCCTAAAGCTCCTGAGAAAGTCATCAGATTCCTGAACACGATTGAAGGTATCCTAAGTATTAAAAAGGGAGGGTTAAGTAAAAACCATTGTAACGGCCGCAGTTCTGGAAGACTGAATGAAGTCTCATATCCCAGATCTAATGATAAGCAATAATCATCCAGAAACACGTTCCAGAAAAATAGTCCGGGAGCTCATGACATGTTTAATGGAGTGTTCGTTTAGAGTTGAAATTTTATATTATGGTAAATATATGTAATCGAGTGTCGTTCTGACCTACCTGGGTACACCGTGTACTGCGCATACAAAAGTTGCAAAAAAGTTAGACGAAACAAGAATTTTTCGACAATTCAATTTCCGTGCGGTGAAAGACCATTTTGGGGGAGGTAACATTGAACAAATTTATCCCAAAGTTGCGCAAGTAAGTGTTTGATTCAGTGCCACAGTCGACAGTTTTGTTCAATGTTACATCCTCCAAAATGGAATTCCTTATGGATTTTTTTACTCTACAGAAATCAACATTTTTTTCACCACTGTTATTCATGCGCAGTGCCTGGTGTACCCAGGTAGTTCAGAAAGACACCCGAATACATACTCATCCAGCCTAAATATACCTATGAAAGACTCCAACATGAAACAAATAAAGTACAATCAACCAATATCCAGATAAACGGTGCATATTATGAAATAAATAAATTAACAGTGAATACAGACCGTATAAAAGAAAGAATTTAGAAACACAATTTATTTTGAATCCGAGCAACAAATTTCAACTCGACTTTATCTTTCATTTTTGGAAACATTGGAATAATATAATTATGTAACACGTCTCCGAAAGTCCGTTTTTAAAAAGAGTTTATCTTTCTAGGTTTCTTAATCACAACTTTATTGAAAGCTAAAGGAAAAGAATACACTACGGAAGGAGGTGTTTATTTTGTGAGCCCTAATAAGCGTTACAATGGTCAGATTAGAACTAACTATCTCTTACATATTTACTTCAAAAGAAAAGAATGAAAATGAATAGTTTGCATAATCTAATTCTTGGAAGAGCGGGTCGTTGATATGGGATGAACTGTCTAATAGGCGGAATCCGGTATCATGGAGTTCCTAACACTTTCCCCCTTTAGACGGCAACGTCCTCGTTGTCAGCGGATTCACCTGGGTCCTTGAGATCGATGTGGATAATTCTCCTTGGTTTGTACAAAAGGTCTCTTATCCTTGCTCTGTTAATCGTTACGATGAAAATTCCAGTTATTATGCAACAGAGCAAAATTCCAGTTATGGTATAGTGTGTTAACTGAGATATTGGATGTAGGTACATGGGTTGGTCCAAAAGTTTCTCAGCTTCTTGTAGGATCGAGTCTGGCTCTTTCAGGTGCCTTAACTGAAGCTCAATTTTCTGTCTTGAGTTGAAAGAAATTTTCGAAATATTTTGGATTTTTATTTCGAAAATTGGAATGGAATCGTCAAAAATTGAATTCTCAATGATAATTTTGCAGGGAGAATCCAGTAAATTTGTTCCTTGGATAGGCTTCTTTATTATGATACCATGGCAGTCTTCTAGTACCATCTGAGATTTCTTGAACAGAGTCAGTAACTGTTTATTCTTTAAAACATGGATAATTTTGAAATCATTGTCGATTAGAATTGTTCGGCAATATTCTGGTGTTGATAAAGTGCAATTTTCCTTGGCAGGTGGCTGGAGGCACAGTACAATGGAACTATCTAGGGTACGACAGGCTTCATTGGTCCAATATTCTTGATTATTGATTGTTATCGAGTACTTCTTTGGTGGAATAATAGCTATATCTTGGTGGTTAGGTATAGGGTACACTCGGGAGTAATTAGCTATGAATTCTTTAAGTATGGGAATTTTAAGGAGGAAACTTATCATTTTATTCGTTCCTACGACAGATATCTTTGAAAATTCTAACATTTTGTAAGGATGAACCTGATTGATTGGTGATAATTCCTGTGGTTTATAAATTTGTTGAAGATATTTCTCAATCGATTGAAGTTCATTGACTTTGATGAGTTCTAAATTTGGTATTTCTTTGATTGAAAAACTAATTGTTCTTTCAATCATAAGTAAATGATTGAGTAAAATTTCTGATTTGAATATTTCATTCCGTACAAGGATTGCAAAAGATTCTTTAGATTTAATTTCTTCAAACAGTGATTTTGTTTTTTGAATATTTTGATTTAACAAAGCTACATCATCTGAGTACCTCTTAGTCAAATGATTAGCAAAAGAAGTTAATTTATCTATTCTTTCTATTTCGTTATTTCTAATTTGATGTAGTTCTTCAAGATTTTCATTTATGATTTTTAGGTCATCGTCATCTAAGTTTCCAGTAATGAATTTGATGCCTTTTCCAATGAAATTAGCCAAACCTCTCTTAACCTTGTTATTGTTTTCAAATTTTTGAAGTATTTGCTCTATCTGGACATGAGTTGCATTCAACTGAAGGCAGATTTTATGATGAAATTCATCGTAGGAATATTTTTCATGAAGTTCTTTAAAATTAAGTTTCAATTGATCGTAACTATTCATCAAATTAGTTAAGTTAATTGTGAAAAGGAAGTTATGATAGTGATCAAGTATTCTTGCTTCACTTAGGGGCTCTTCAAAGTATCCGTTAGTTATTATTTTGTAGACCTGAAGGGCCTGGTAGGTTCGGGTCAATATCAGGAGGGATATTGGTATCCTGAAAAGAGAGAATATTTTTCCTTAATTTCTTTACTTTTCCAATATGAGCTGTGGTTTCTCGAGATTTCTGAGTTAAACCACTGATTTTGTTTTGTTGTTGATGTTCGACAGTAATTTTTTCAAAGGGAGGGTCGGTTTTTCTAGGTCTGTTCCTCTCAACATAAACTTCTTTTTGGTCTAAATTTGGAGGGTCATTTCGATTCTCATTTAATCTATCTAAATTTTTCTGTGCTTTTTCTCGATTTCGTTCGTAGATATTGTCGAAAAATGGCAAAATTTCTTGTTTTCTCTTTTCATTGTATTGTTCATACACAGTCATGGTTAAATCGAATTCTGGTGGTTTATCGTAGGGTCCGTACAGTAAATTAAAAGGCGAATAACCAGTGGCAGAATGTATCGATTGATTATAAATTAAAGTAGCTGTGATCATGAGGTTGGAAGGGTTCTCATTTGGATTCTTCAATTTAAGAATTCTGAGTTTTTCTAGAATAGTTGAATGATATCTCTCTATTGGAGAGTTATTTACAGTTGTGAAATGTAAATTTATTTTGTTAAGTTTGCAAAATTCGATGAATGTTTTATTATGGAATTCTTTCCCTTCGTCACACACAATTTTCTGAGGGATGTTATGATGAGCAAAAAAATGTCGTAATTTATTCAAAATAGTAAGACCAGTACCATCTTTCACAAGGTACGATTGGGCGTATTTAGAGAATAAATCAATAATTGTTAAAAACTTAGAATTTTGAAAAGAAAAGGTATCCATGTGAATAACTTCAAAAGGTCTCTTCGCTAGAAGGGGACCGGAAAATTTTAATTTATAAGGATGCCTTTCGTATTTAGATTGAAGGCATAATTCACATTGATTAATAATTTGGGTAATTATTTGTTTCATTTTAAGCCAGTAGTACTTTTTTGATAGGTGATTGTAGGTTTCTGAGATACCGTTATGATTTTTATCATGATATTCGGAAACAATCTCTTTTTGATTTTCGTCACAATTGACATCCAATAAATAAGTTTTACTGATAAAAAGTTTCACTGAATAATTAAATGACTCTTTACAGAATCGAATGAATGGTAGTCGTAACTTATTATCTCTAAAGTAAATTCCATAGGTTTCATTCGGTCTGAAGATTTCTTTAAAAAGGATGGAAAAGTCTGTTTCCATTCGATTTTGTCTTATTGATACATTGTAAGTATTTTTCCCGAAAGGTTTCGTATATTTCAAGTTATATTGCTCCCCTATGTCCAAAATAATTCTGTTTGGGTAAATGTTCACAGATGATTCGGTGATGGGTATAACTTTTCCGTTATCTTCTTGGGTGGAATGAATGGTAGCATCGGAGTTATTGTCTTGGTTTTGATTTTCAGGTTGGTTAATCAGATTTTGATTGTTTTCTGAATTTAAAATTTTTTCTACTTCGTCATCTTCTAATACTGGTATTTCATCAGTGTTTGGTAAAATTGAAGCTAAATCGACATTAAGGTCGTTGTCTGTCAGTAATGAATTATCGTCTTTTTCACGATTATTAATTTCAACACGAGAAAGTGCGTCAGCCACTTTGTTTTCTTTACCTTTGGTATAAATTATGTTAAAATCGAATTCTTCCAATTTCAATTTCCAACGTATTAATCGAGAATTGGGTTCTTTAATTTTATAGAGCCATACAAGGGGATTATGATCGGTTTCAATGGTGAATTTTTGTCCAAAAAGGTATGGTCTGAAATGTTTGGTGGAATCTAGGATTGCCAGTAATTCCTTTTCAATTGTGGAATAATTTTTCTCGGCTGAATTTAAAGTTCTTGAATAGTAAGCTACAGGACGATTTGATTGTGAAAGAACACTTCCAATGGCTATATTTGAAGCGTCGGTAGTTAATTTGAAAGGTTTTTCAAAATCTGGGTAAACCAAAATTGGGGCATTTGTTAATAACTCTTTACATAATTGAAATGCATGTAAATATTCAGGATCGTCAGGTTTTATTTTTGCGCCTTTTTTCAGACATTTAGTGAATGGTGAAACAATGTGTGCGAAATTTTGTATGAATCGGCGGTAATAACCTACCAAACCTAAAAATGATTTTATTTCCTTCACAGTACGTGGAATGGGGTAATTGTCTATGGTTTTTAATTTTGAAGGATTAGGAGATACTCCTTCGGGGGTTATGACATGTCCTAAAAATTCTACGTTTTTACTTAAAAATTCACATTTATCGAGTTCGATTTTGAGATTGAATTCTTTGATTTTCTGAAATATTAATTTCAAATGGTAAATGTGTTCTTGTAAAGATTTAGAAAAAATGACGATGTCGTCCATGTAAACGAAACAAAATATGTGAAGATATTTTTTTAATACATCGTCCATAACACGTTGAAATGTGCTTGGGCCGTTTTTCAATCCGTAGGGCATACGAAGGTATTCATAATGACCGTTGTTCACTGTAAAAGCAGTAACGGATATCCACAGGTTGACGATAATTGTACTACGCAAACCGAAATTAATGGAAACCTCCGATCAACCGAATTTTTTGGTAATCTGCATTATTTTAAATTGCGCTACTTAATTCGCGTTCTGCATGTAAAAGTCTTATTCAGATATAAAAGAGTATTTATTTATTGAGATTTCAATGTTTCAAATGAATTTGTTCATGGAATTGGTTTTTGTGTTCTGAAAAACCAATGATTTATGAATAAAATAAAAGTTTTATTCAAGATATGAATGAGCTTCATGAAGAAATTTAATCTTAAATCCCGTAATCCGCAGGGTGATTTCTATAAATAATAATTAGATCCAGTAGTTATGTTTAAGATATTGGGAGAGAAAACCAAAAAATATTTAATCTGAAATGCGATTATGAAATTGTCAAGAACATCGATGGGGCATTTGCAAATTTTTTATAAAATAATAACGCTTCCATTAAAAATTTTTCGATATGTGTTGAAAATTTGGAAATCAATATTTTCATCTCCTTTTGGAAGTATGACTCTGGATGAAAAGTTAACCAATTATTCCAGTGAATTACAATCTTAAAACTTAATGCGATGATGTCATTTTCGACATTTTTGGAAATTTGCAGCGTTTTTCCTTATAACTCAGGAACCACTGGTCGGAAATCATCCGAGTGAAATTTTTTTGATTTAGTTTTGTAACAGTAATCAACTTTCTGAGTTGCATGAAAATTCGGTGGTAAGTTTTCGAGAAATAATTTTTTTTTCCCCCCACCCCCCCATTTTGAGTCTTTAGGGTACACCGATTCTGCTGAAAAGCTTGGAGGATCAATCCCGAGCGACACACGATTTTTCTACCAAGTTTCACTGATTTCGGTACAGTACTTTCTGAGAAAAGCCCCGGGCAACGGACGGCGGACGGACGGATTTTTTTTTATTAGTTTATTCAAATCTACATACTCCAAAACGTAAACTGTGAAATTTTCAGGGGGGGTTAAAAATTTTTTTTTGTTGGTCGATCACTAAGGTTTATTATTTGATTTTATCAAATAATAAACCAAAAAAGGGCTGTATGGTTCGGTCATCTCCAAAACCATGATTGTGGAAAGGGTCTGATTTTGCCGACATTCAAAAAGAAGGTGAAAGGACCAGTTCATTTCGAATCCTTACTTTAAAATTATATCATTTGTATGGGATAGTGTAGGTATAATATTAACATACCTAACATAGTTTTGTGGTGAATTTTTTCAACAATCGCTACACCTCCATAATTTTCAGTGCAATATGGTGATTAAAGAATAATCCGAACATGAAACTGAATATTTGTAGATAGGCTTAATCATAAACAAATCGAAGTTTCTACATTAACAACCCCTCATAAATGAATCTGCGGAGTCTCATTTTCTGAATATCTGAATCTGGAACTTAGTTGACTACTAAACGGCTTGAAGGTTCAAGAAAAATTTCGTGATGACCATAATATCCGGTAGCCAAGCAGCACAGTGCGTGGTTGGAACGCTTTAAAGCTTCTTACTTTTCGCCAATGCTTTTCTCAAATTTTTTGGTCTGTTTTAATCGAATCTAAATGTGAAACCCATTCTGTTCTCATTTGGAATTGTTGAAAATAACCCTACTTCATTTGGAGTTGATTGTTATTATAGGATCTCAACAATCCAACCCTCATATCTATTTTCATGTTGAGTTTTTTGATTTTTTTTCTGAACATCAGTCATGTCCTTGCTTCAACGATATCTGATTGAATTTGAAATGGATCTTTTCACATGTTGTTATTTCAAATTATACAGGTAAAATATTTCAGAGGTCTGTTTGACCCTGATAGCCAGCTCGATGCCATGGTAGAAAATACGAAGGGGTGTGTAATTGAATTCGGGTAGAAATTGAGTTTGTCTTTATTAAGTACAGATTCTGTATATCAGCATTGTCACTCACGTGTCTACTCAAACATTAGTTTATTTTAATTTTGTGTATTGTCCTTAGCATAGATAACTTACTGAAGTAAATCAGTATTTTCTGGGGAGTAATCTGAATGAATACTGTTCGATGATTAAAAACGAAATCCAGTCTGAACAAAGTGAAAGATGCTAAAACTACCTAATCGAGTTAGATAGAATGGTTTCCAGCACTGGTCGATTATAAAAAAAAGAGGACGCTGCAAGATTCCTAAATGTAGAGGTTTTTTCTATCGTGTGTGAAAAATGTAAGGCAAACTTTTGTCCGAATAAAAACAGTATTTGTTTTTATAGATTCCAAAATCTATTGTGTAATTTATGGAGATTATGTTCATTATGATATGTTTTCAGGTCAGTATCAATTATTATATTGCATTTCTTCTTTTCTGCAAAATATTTTTTTCATTTTAAACACAGAGTTAGCTTACTAGGATTCGATTTCTGATATCATTCCAAGATCCTACTTCAATAATCCAACTAAAAGTATTTTTTTTCTTGAATTTGAAAGAATTGCAAAGTAGGAAGGTTTTTAATACACTGCTGGTGGAAGTATTGATACGGCCAGAAATTGAAGGCTGGACTTCGATAGATAGTTAACATCACCGTAAGACGGACAATATGGAAACAAAACTTTGGCATTCTATCGTATCATCCACCTATGAGTTATCTTTCATCGATACACTGTATTACTGAAACAAATATAACTTCTGTTAAGCACACCACTATAATTGTTGTGAATTTGAGTGTCACACTTTTTAAATTTAGGTTCTTGGTAGTAATGTAAACTGGTGAATATCATTAATCCAGAACTAAATTACCAAGGTCTGAATATTGTCACCTATGCATCTTTAGCATGATGGACAACATTGACGACAGTATCACACGTACTCTGTTGCAAAAATTGCAACGGCTTGCCTGTTCTGGTGACACCGGAGGAAGCAAAATGACATCCGCAGCAGCGCACGAGGTCATACTCAATCTGTCCCCTTTGCAGTCACATGTAAAGAAGTGTAGCCAGCTGGATGGATTAAGAATTTATGTTAATGGCACTACCAACCTAGTAACTGGATACAACATTTATGGATACTGAACCAACTGTAGTCAAACCTCTTGGCGAAGCCCTCAGGTGCCATGCTAACTATATCCAATTTCTTTAGGTAACCGTCTGATATGTGTGGAGAACTGAGTCAATCGATTCAAAAATGCATTTTTTTAAGGAGTGCACATTCATATATATTAAAACAAACGGCCAGTCTTAGGGTCCTGCAACCACCCATTGAAAGCTATCAAGTAGGCAGTGCATGCCGTATAATAATATAAAGCAAATCAATAAACGGATGAACTTGTGAAAGTAGCATCAGGGGTAATATCTACCGGCCCAGAACTCCTTTGGAATAACTATTACAAAGCGGAGGTTCAAGAATGAGAATTAGGAGATGAATAAAATATACCAATCAAGAAAAATTTTCCAGAACTTGCACAAGCAGGTCGATTTTTGGAATTCTCAATATCATATGCTAAGAAGCTCCTGCAGGTACCAGTAGCTGAACTTCATGTTATGGCGGGACCGTTGACAGGGTACAAACACCTTCCAAACGGAATTGGCAAGTCAAATAGAAACTGCCGTACACATGGTATCAAATATCCAGTGCAAATCAGCCCACGGTTTCTAATCCTTACAACGCGACTCCTAAAGCTCCTGAGAAAGTCATCAGATTCCTGAACACGATTGAAGGTATCCTAAGTATTAAAAAGGGAGGGTTAAGTAAAAACCATTGTAACGGCCGCAGTTCTGGAAGACTGAATGAAGTCTCATATCCCAGATCTAATGATAAGCAATAATCATCCAGAAACACGTTCCAGAAAAATAGTCCGGGAGCTCATGACATGTTTAATGGAGTGTTCGTTTAGAGTTGAAATTTTATATTATGGTAAATATATGTAATCGAGTGTCGTTCTGACCTACCTGGGTACACCGTGTACTGCGCATACAAAAGTTGCAAAAAAGTTAGACGAAACAAGAATTTTTCGACAATTCAATTTCCGTGCGGTGAAAGACCATTTTGGGGGAGGTAACATTGAACAAATTTATCCCAAAGTTGCGCAAGTAAGTGTTTGATTCAGTGCCACAGTCGACAGTTTTGTTCAATGTTACATCCTCCAAAATGGAATTCCTTATGGATTTTTTTACTCTACAGAAATCAACATTTTTTTCACCACTGTTATTCATGCGCAGTGCCTGGTGTACCCAGGTAGTTCAGAAAGACACCCGAATACATACTCATCCAGCCTAAATATACCTATGAAAGACTCCAACATGAAACAAATAAAGTACAATCAACCAATATCCAGATAAACGGTGCATATTATGAAATAAATAAATTAACAGTGAATACAGACCGTATAAAAGAAAGAATTTAGAAACACAATTTATTTTGAATCCGAGCAACAAATTTCAACTCGACTTTATCTTTCATTTTTGGAAACATTGGAATAATATAATTATGTAACACGTCTCCGAAAGTCCGTTTTTAAAAAGAGTTTATCTTTCTAGGTTTCTTAATCACAACTTTATTGAAAGCTAAAGGAAAAGAATACACTACGGAAGGAGGTGTTTATTTTGTGAGCCCTAATAAGCGTTACAATGGTCAGATTAGAACTAACTATCTCTTACATATTTACTTCAAAAGAAAAGAATGAAAATGAATAGTTTGCATAATCTAATTCTTGGAAGAGCGGGTCGTTGATATGGGATGAACTGTCTAATAGGCGGAATCCGGTATCATGGAGTTCCTAACACTTTCCCCCTTTAGACGGCAACGTCCTCGTTGTCAGCGGATTCACCTGGGTCCTTGAGATCGATGTGGATAATTCTCCTTGGTTTGTACAAAAGGTCTCTTATCCTTGCTCTGTTAATCGTTACGATGAAAATTCCAGTTATTATGCAACAGAGCAAAATTCCAGTTATGGTATAGTGTGTTAACTGAGATATTGGATGTAGGTACATGGGTTGGTCCAAAAGTTTCTCAGCTTCTTGTAGGATCGAGTCTGGCTCTTTCAGGTGCCTTAACTGAAGCTCAATTTTCTGTCTTGAGTTGAAAGAAATTTTCGAAATATTTTGGATTTTTATTTCGAAAATTGGAATGGAATCGTCAAAAATTGAATTCTCAATGATAATTTTGCAGGGAGAATCCAGTAAATTTGTTCCTTGGATAGGCTTCTTTATTATGATACCATGGCAGTCTTCTAGTACCATCTGAGATTTCTTGAACAGAGTCAGTAACTGTTTATTCTTTAAAACATGGATAATTTTGAAATCATTGTCGATTAGAATTGTTCGGCAATATTCTGGTGTTGATAAAGTGCAATTTTCCTTGGCAGGTGGCTGGAGGCACAGTACAATGGAACTATCTAGGGTACGACAGGCTTCATTGGTCCAATATTCTTGATTATTGATTGTTATCGAGTACTTCTTTGGTGGAATAATAGCTATATCTTGGTGGTTAGGTATAGGGTACACTCGGGAGTAATTAGCTATGAATTCTTTAAGTATGGGAATTTTAAGGAGGAAACTTATCATTTTATTCGTTCCTACGACAGATATCTTTGAAAATTCTAACATTTTGTAAGGATGAACCTGATTGATTGGTGATAATTCCTGTGGTTTATAAATTTGTTGAAGATATTTCTCAATCGATTGAAGTTCATTGACTTTGATGAGTTCTAAATTTGGTATTTCTTTGATTGAAAAACTAATTGTTCTTTCAATCATAAGTAAATGATTGAGTAAAATTTCTGATTTGAATATTTCATTCCGTACAAGGATTGCAAAAGATTCTTTAGATTTAATTTCTTCAAACAGTGATTTTGTTTTTTGAATATTTTGATTTAACAAAGCTACATCATCTGAGTACCTCTTAGTCAAATGATTAGCAAAAGAAGTTAATTTATCTATTCTTTCTATTTCGTTATTTCTAATTTGATGTAGTTCTTCAAGATTTTCATTTATGATTTTTAGGTCATCGTCATCTAAGTTTCCAGTAATGAATTTGATGCCTTTTCCAATGAAATTAGCCAAACCTCTCTTAACCTTGTTATTGTTTTCAAATTTTTGAAGTATTTGCTCTATCTGGACATGAGTTGCATTCAACTGAAGGCAGATTTTATGATGAAATTCATCGTAGGAATATTTTTCATGAAGTTCTTTAAAATTAAGTTTCAATTGATCGTAACTATTCATCAAATTAGTTAAGTTAATTGTGAAAAGGAAGTTATGATAGTGATCAAGTATTCTTGCTTCACTTAGGGGCTCTTCAAAGTATCCGTTAGTTATTATTTTGTAGACCTGAAGGGCCTGGTAGGTTCGGGTCAATATCAGGAGGGATATTGGTATCCTGAAAAGAGAGAATATTTTTCCTTAATTTCTTTACTTTTCCAATATGAGCTGTGGTTTCTCGAGATTTCTGAGTTAAACCACTGATTTTGTTTTGTTGTTGATGTTCGACAGTAATTTTTTCAAAGGGAGGGTCGGTTTTTCTAGGTCTGTTCCTCTCAACATAAACTTCTTTTTGGTCTAAATTTGGAGGGTCATTTCGATTCTCATTTAATCTATCTAAATTTTTCTGTGCTTTTTCTCGATTTCGTTCGTAGATATTGTCGAAAAATGGCAAAATTTCTTGTTTTCTCTTTTCATTGTATTGTTCATACACAGTCATGGTTAAATCGAATTCTGGTGGTTTATCGTAGGGTCCGTACAGTAAATTAAAAGGCGAATAACCAGTGGCAGAATGTATCGATTGATTATAAATTAAAGTAGCTGTGATCATGAGGTTGGAAGGGTTCTCATTTGGATTCTTCAATTTAAGAATTCTGAGTTTTTCTAGAATAGTTGAATGATATCTCTCTATTGGAGAGTTATTTACAGTTGTGAAATGTAAATTTATTTTGTTAAGTTTGCAAAATTCGATGAATGTTTTATTATGGAATTCTTTCCCTTCGTCACACACAATTTTCTGAGGGATGTTATGATGAGCAAAAAAATGTCGTAATTTATTCAAAATAGTAAGACCAGTACCATCTTTCACAAGGTACGATTGGGCGTATTTAGAGAATAAATCAATAATTGTTAAAAACTTAGAATTTTGAAAAGAAAAGGTATCCATGTGAATAACTTCAAAAGGTCTCTTCGCTAGAAGGGGACCGGAAAATTTTAATTTATAAGGATGCCTTTCGTATTTAGATTGAAGGCATAATTCACATTGATTAATAATTTGGGTAATTATTTGTTTCATTTTAAGCCAGTAGTACTTTTTTGATAGGTGATTGTAGGTTTCTGAGATACCGTTATGATTTTTATCATGATATTCGGAAACAATCTCTTTTTGATTTTCGTCACAATTGACATCCAATAAATAAGTTTTACTGATAAAAAGTTTCACTGAATAATTAAATGACTCTTTACAGAATCGAATGAATGGTAGTCGTAACTTATTATCTCTAAAGTAAATTCCATAGGTTTCATTCGGTCTGAAGATTTCTTTAAAAAGGATGGAAAAGTCTGTTTCCATTCGATTTTGTCTTATTGATACATTGTAAGTATTTTTCCCGAAAGGTTTCGTATATTTCAAGTTATATTGCTCCCCTATGTCCAAAATAATTCTGTTTGGGTAAATGTTCACAGATGATTCGGTGATGGGTATAACTTTTCCGTTATCTTCTTGGGTGGAATGAATGGTAGCATCGGAGTTATTGTCTTGGTTTTGATTTTCAGGTTGGTTAATCAGATTTTGATTGTTTTCTGAATTTAAAATTTTTTCTACTTCGTCATCTTCTAATACTGGTATTTCATCAGTGTTTGGTAAAATTGAAGCTAAATCGACATTAAGGTCGTTGTCTGTCAGTAATGAATTATCGTCTTTTTCACGATTATTAATTTCAACACGAGAAAGTGCGTCAGCCACTTTGTTTTCTTTACCTTTGGTATAAATTATGTTAAAATCGAATTCTTCCAATTTCAATTTCCAACGTATTAATCGAGAATTGGGTTCTTTAATTTTATAGAGCCATACAAGGGGATTATGATCGGTTTCAATGGTGAATTTTTGTCCAAAAAGGTATGGTCTGAAATGTTTGGTGGAATCTAGGATTGCCAGTAATTCCTTTTCAATTGTGGAATAATTTTTCTCGGCTGAATTTAAAGTTCTTGAATAGTAAGCTACAGGACGATTTGATTGTGAAAGAACACTTCCAATGGCTATATTTGAAGCGTCGGTAGTTAATTTGAAAGGTTTTTCAAAATCTGGGTAAACCAAAATTGGGGCATTTGTTAATAACTCTTTACATAATTGAAATGCATGTAAATATTCAGGATCGTCAGGTTTTATTTTTGCGCCTTTTTTCAGACATTTAGTGAATGGTGAAACAATGTGTGCGAAATTTTGTATGAATCGGCGGTAATAACCTACCAAACCTAAAAATGATTTTATTTCCTTCACAGTACGTGGAATGGGGTAATTGTCTATGGTTTTTAATTTTGAAGGATTAGGAGATACTCCTTCGGGGGTTATGACATGTCCTAAAAATTCTACGTTTTTACTTAAAAATTCACATTTATCGAGTTCGATTTTGAGATTGAATTCTTTGATTTTCTGAAATATTAATTTCAAATGGTAAATGTGTTCTTGTAAAGATTTAGAAAAAATGACGATGTCGTCCATGTAAACGAAACAAAATATGTGAAGATATTTTTTTAATACATCGTCCATAACACGTTGAAATGTGCTTGGGCCGTTTTTCAATCCGTAGGGCATACGAAGGTATTCATAATGACCGTTGTTCACTGTAAAAGCAGTAACGGATATCCACAGGTTGACGATAATTGTACTACGCAAACCGAAATTAATGGAAACCTCCGATCAACCGAATTTTTTGGTAATCTGCATTATTTTAAATTGCGCTACTTAATTCGCGTTCTGCATGTAAAAGTCTTATTCAGATATAAAAGAGTATTTATTTATTGAGATTTCAATGTTTCAAATGAATTTGTTCATGGAATTGGTTTTTGTGTTCTGAAAAACCAATGATTTATGAATAAAATAAAAGTTTTATTCAAGATATGAATGAGCTTCATGAAGAAATTTAATCTTAAATCCCGTAATCCGCAGGGTGATTTCTATAAATAATAATTAGATCCAGTAGTTATGTTTAAGATATTGGGAGAGAAAACCAAAAAATATTTAATCTGAAATGCGATTATGAAATTGTCAAGAACATCGATGGGGCATTTGCAAATTTTTTATAAAATAATAACGCTTCCATTAAAAATTTTTCGATATGTGTTGAAAATTTGGAAATCAATATTTTCATCTCCTTTTGGAAGTATGACTCTGGATGAAAAGTTAACCAATTATTCCAGTGAATTACAATCTTAAAACTTAATGCGATGATGTCATTTTCGACATTTTTGGAAATTTGCAGCGTTTTTCCTTATAACTCAGGAACCACTGGTCGGAAATCATCCGAGTGAAATTTTTTTGATTTAGTTTTGTAACAGTAATCAACTTTCTGAGTTGCATGAAAATTCGGTGGTAAGTTTTCGAGAAATAATTTTTTTTTCCCCCCACCCCCCCATTTTGAGTCTTTAGGGTACACCGATTCTGCTGAAAAGCTTGGAGGATCAATCCCGAGCGACACACGATTTTTCTACCAAGTTTCACTGATTTCGGTACAGTACTTTCTGAGAAAAGCCCCGGGCAACGGACGGCGGACGGACGGATTTTTTTTTATTAGTTTATTCAAATCTACATACTCCAAAACGTAAACTGTGAAATTTTCAGGGGGGGTTAAAAATTTTTTTTTGTTGGTCGATCACTAAGGTTTATTATTTGATTTTATCAAATAATAAACCAAAAAAGGGCTGTATGGTTCGGTCATCTCCAAAACCATGATTGTGGAAAGGGTCTGATTTTGCCGACATTCAAAAAGAAGGTGAAAGGACCAGTTCATTTCGAATCCTTACTTTAAAATTATATCATTTGTATGGGATAGTGTAGGTATAATATTAACATACCTAACATAGTTTTGTGGTGAATTTTTTCAACAATCGCTACACCTCCATAATTTTCAGTGCAATATGGTGATTTAAGAATAATCCGAACATGAAACTGAATATTTGTAGATAGGCTTAATCATAAACAAATCGAAGTTTCTACATTAACAACCCCTCATAAATGAATCTGCGGAGTCTCATTTTCTGAATATCTGAATCTGGAACTTAGTTGACTACTAAACGGCTTGAAGGTTCAAGAAAAATTTCGTGATGACCATAATATCCGGTAGCCAAGCAGCACAGTGCGTGGTTGGAACGCTTTAAAGCTTCTTACTTTTCGCCAATGCTTTTCTCAAATTTTTTGGTCTGTTTTAATCGAATCTAAATGTGAAACCCATTCTGTTCTCATTTGGAATTGTTGAAAATAACCCTACTTCATTTGGAGTTGATTGTTATTATAGGATCTCAACAATCCAACCCTCATATCTATTTTCATGTTGAGTTTTTTGATTTTTTTTCTGAACATCAGTCATGTCCTTGCTTCAACGATATCTGATTGAATTTGAAATGGATCTTTTCACATGTTGTTATTTCAAATTATACAGGTAAAATATTTCAGAGGTCTGTTTGACCCTGATAGCCAGCTCGATGCCATGGTAGAAAATACGAAGGGGTGTGTAATTGAATTCGGGTAGAAATTGAGTTTGTCTTTATTAAGTACAGATTCTGTATATCAGCATTGTCACTCACGTGTCTACTCAAACATTAGTTTATTTTAATTTTGTGTATTGTCCTTAGCATAGATAACTTACTGAAGTAAATCAGTATTTTCTGGGGAGTAATCTGAATGAATACTGTTCGATGATTAAAAACGAAATCCAGTCTGAACAAAGTGAAAGATGCTAAAACTACCTAATCGAGTTAGATAGAATGGTTTCCAGCACTGGTCGATTATAAAAAAAAGAGGACGCTGCAAGATTCCTAAATGTAGAGGTTTTTTCTATCGTGTGTGAAAAATGTAAGGCAAACTTTTGTCCGAATAAAAACAGTATTTGTTTTTATAGATTCCAAAATCTATTGTGTAATTTATGGAGATTATGTTCATTATGATATGTTTTCAGGTCAGTATCAATTATTATATTGCATTTCTTCTTTTCTGCAAAATATTTTTTTCATTTTAAACACAGAGTTAGCTTACTAGGATTCGATTTCTGATATCATTCCAAGATCCTACTTCAATAATCCAACTAAAAGTATTTTTTTTCTTGAATTTGAAAGAATTGCAAAGTAGGAAGGTTTTTAATACACTGCTGGTGGAAGTATTGATACGGCCAGAAATTGAAGGCTGGACTTCGATAGATAGTTAACATCACCGTAAGACGGACAATATGGAAACAAAACTTTGGCATTCTATCGTATCATCCACCTATGAGTTATCTTTCATCGATACACTGTATTACTGAAACAAATATAACTTCTGTTAAGCACACCACTATAATTGTTGTGAATTTGAGTGTCACACTTTTTAAATTTAGGTTCTTGGTAGTAATGTAAACTGGTGAATATCATTAATCCAGAACTAAATTACCAAGGTCTGAATATTGTCACCTATGCATCTTTAGCATGATGGACAACATTGACGACAGTATCACACGTACTCTGTTGCAAAAATTGCAACGGCTTGCCTGTTCTGGTGACACCGGAGGAAGCAAAATGACATCCGCAGCAGCGCACGAGGTCATACTCAATCTGTCCCCTTTGCAGTCACATGTAAAGAAGTGTAGCCAGCTGGATGGATTAAGAATTTATGTTAATGGCACTACCAACCTAGTAACTGGATACAACATTTATGGATACTGAACCAACTGTAGTCAAACCTCTTGGCGAAGCCCTCAGGTGCCATGCTAACTATATCCAATTTCTTTAGGTAACCGTCTGATATGTGTGGAGAACTGAGTCAATCGATTCAAAAATGCATTTTTTTAAGGAGTGCACATTCATATATATTAAAACAAACGGCCAGTCTTAGGGTCCTGCAACCACCCATTGAAAGCTATCAAGTAGGCAGTGCATGCCGTATAATAATATAAAGCAAATCAATAAACGGATGAACTTGTGAAAGTAGCATCAGGGGTAATATCTACCGGCCCAGAACTCCTTTGGAATAACTATTACAAAGCGGAGGTTCAAGAATGAGAATTAGGAGATGAATAAAATATACCAATCAAGAAAAATTTTCCAGAACTTGCACAAGCAGGTCGATTTTTGGAATTCTCAATATCATATGCTAAGAAGCTCCTGCAGGTACCAGTAGCTGAACTTCATGTTATGGCGGGACCGTTGACAGGGTACAAACACCTTCCAAACGGAATTGGCAAGTCAAATAGAAACTGCCGTACACATGGTATCAAATATCCAGTGCAAATCAGCCCACGGTTTCTAATCCTTACAACGCGACTCCTAAAGCTCCTGAGAAAGTCATCAGATTCCTGAACACGATTGAAGGTATCCTAAGTATTAAAAAGGGAGGGTTAAGTAAAAACCATTGTAACGGCCGCAGTTCTGGAAGACTGAATGAAGTCTCATATCCCAGATCTAATGATAAGCAATAATCATCCAGAAACACGTTCCAGAAAAATAGTCCGGGAGCTCATGACATGTTTAATGGAGTGTTCGTTTAGAGTTGAAATTTTATATTATGGTAAATATATGTAATCGAGTGTCGTTCTGACCTACCTGGGTACACCGTGTACTGCGCATACAAAAGTTGCAAAAAAGTTAGACGAAACAAGAATTTTTCGACAATTCAATTTCCGTGCGGTGAAAGACCATTTTGGGGGAGGTAACATTGAACAAATTTATCCCAAAGTTGCGCAAGTAAGTGTTTGATTCAGTGCCACAGTCGACAGTTTTGTTCAATGTTACATCCTCCAAAATGGAATTCCTTATGGATTTTTTTACTCTACAGAAATCAACATTTTTTTCACCACTGTTATTCATGCGCAGTGCCTGGTGTACCCAGGTAGTTCAGAAAGACACCCGAATACATACTCATCCAGCCTAAATATACCTATGAAAGACTCCAACATGAAACAAATAAAGTACAATCAACCAATATCCAGATAAACGGTGCATATTATGAAATAAATAAATTAACAGTGAATACAGACCGTATAAAAGAAAGAATTTAGAAACACAATTTATTTTGAATCCGAGCAACAAATTTCAACTCGACTTTATCTTTCATTTTTGGAAACATTGGAATAATATAATTATGTAACACGTCTCCGAAAGTCCGTTTTTAAAAAGAGTTTATCTTTCTAGGTTTCTTAATCACAACTTTATTGAAAGCTAAAGGAAAAGAATACACTACGGAAGGAGGTGTTTATTTTGTGAGCCCTAATAAGCGTTACAATGGTCAGATTAGAACTAACTATCTCTTACATATTTACTTCAAAAGAAAAGAATGAAAATGAATAGTTTGCATAATCTAATTCTTGGAAGAGCGGGTCGTTGATATGGGATGAACTGTCTAATAGGCGGAATCCGGTATCATGGAGTTCCTAACACTTTCCCCCTTTAGACGGCAACGTCCTCGTTGTCAGCGGATTCACCTGGGTCCTTGAGATCGATGTGGATAATTCTCCTTGGTTTGTACAAAAGGTCTCTTATCCTTGCTCTGTTAATCGTTACGATGAAAATTCCAGTTATTATGCAACAGAGCAAAATTCCAGTTATGGTATAGTGTGTTAACTGAGATATTGGATGTAGGTACATGGGTTGGTCCAAAAGTTTCTCAGCTTCTTGTAGGATCGAGTCTGGCTCTTTCAGGTGCCTTAACTGAAGCTCAATTTTCTGTCTTGAGTTGAAAGAAATTTTCGAAATATTTTGGATTTTTATTTCGAAAATTGGAATGGAATCGTCAAAAATTGAATTCTCAATGATAATTTTGCAGGGAGAATCCAGTAAATTTGTTCCTTGGATAGGCTTCTTTATTATGATACCATGGCAGTCTTCTAGTACCATCTGAGATTTCTTGAACAGAGTCAGTAACTGTTTATTCTTTAAAACATGGATAATTTTGAAATCATTGTCGATTAGAATTGTTCGGCAATATTCTGGTGTTGATAAAGTGCAATTTTCCTTGGCAGGTGGCTGGAGGCACAGTACAATGGAACTATCTAGGGTACGACAGGCTTCATTGGTCCAATATTCTTGATTATTGATTGTTATCGAGTACTTCTTTGGTGGAATAATAGCTATATCTTGGTGGTTAGGTATAGGGTACACTCGGGAGTAATTAGCTATGAATTCTTTAAGTATGGGAATTTTAAGGAGGAAACTTATCATTTTATTCGTTCCTACGACAGATATCTTTGAAAATTCTAACATTTTGTAAGGATGAACCTGATTGATTGGTGATAATTCCTGTGGTTTATAAATTTGTTGAAGATATTTCTCAATCGATTGAAGTTCATTGACTTTGATGAGTTCTAAATTTGGTATTTCTTTGATTGAAAAACTAATTGTTCTTTCAATCATAAGTAAATGATTGAGTAAAATTTCTGATTTGAATATTTCATTCCGTACAAGGATTGCAAAAGATTCTTTAGATTTAATTTCTTCAAACAGTGATTTTGTTTTTTGAATATTTTGATTTAACAAAGCTACATCATCTGAGTACCTCTTAGTCAAATGATTAGCAAAAGAAGTTAATTTATCTATTCTTTCTATTTCGTTATTTCTAATTTGATGTAGTTCTTCAAGATTTTCATTTATGATTTTTAGGTCATCGTCATCTAAGTTTCCAGTAATGAATTTGATGCCTTTTCCAATGAAATTAGCCAAACCTCTCTTAACCTTGTTATTGTTTTCAAATTTTTGAAGTATTTGCTCTATCTGGACATGAGTTGCATTCAACTGAAGGCAGATTTTATGATGAAATTCATCGTAGGAATATTTTTCATGAAGTTCTTTAAAATTAAGTTTCAATTGATCGTAACTATTCATCAAATTAGTTAAGTTAATTGTGAAAAGGAAGTTATGATAGTGATCAAGTATTCTTGCTTCACTTAGGGGCTCTTCAAAGTATCCGTTAGTTATTATTTTGTAGACCTGAAGGGCCTGGTAGGTTCGGGTCAATATCAGGAGGGATATTGGTATCCTGAAAAGAGAGAATATTTTTCCTTAATTTCTTTACTTTTCCAATATGAGCTGTGGTTTCTCGAGATTTCTGAGTTAAACCACTGATTTTGTTTTGTTGTTGATGTTCGACAGTAATTTTTTCAAAGGGAGGGTCGGTTTTTCTAGGTCTGTTCCTCTCAACATAAACTTCTTTTTGGTCTAAATTTGGAGGGTCATTTCGATTCTCATTTAATCTATCTAAATTTTTCTGTGCTTTTTCTCGATTTCGTTCGTAGATATTGTCGAAAAATGGCAAAATTTCTTGTTTTCTCTTTTCATTGTATTGTTCATACACAGTCATGGTTAAATCGAATTCTGGTGGTTTATCGTAGGGTCCGTACAGTAAATTAAAAGGCGAATAACCAGTGGCAGAATGTATCGATTGATTATAAATTAAAGTAGCTGTGATCATGAGGTTGGAAGGGTTCTCATTTGGATTCTTCAATTTAAGAATTCTGAGTTTTTCTAGAATAGTTGAATGATATCTCTCTATTGGAGAGTTATTTGCAGTTGTGAAATGTAAATTTATTTTGTTAAGTTTGCAAAATTCGATGAATGTTTTATTATGGAATTCTTTCCCTTCGTCACACACAATTTTCTGAGGGATGTTATGATGAGCAAAAAAATGTCGTAATTTATTCAAAATAGTAAGACCAGTACCATCTTTCACAAGGTACGATTGGGCGTATTTAGAGAATAAATCAATAATTGTTAAAAACTTAGAATTTTGAAAAGAAAAGGTATCCATGTGAATAACTTCAAAAGGTCTCTTCGCTAGAAGGGGACCGGAAAATTTTAATTTATAAGGATGCCTTTCGTATTTAGATTGAAGGCATAATTCACATTGATTAATAATTTGGGTAATTATTTGTTTCATTTTAAGCCAGTAGTACTTTTTTGATAGGTGATTGTAGGTTTCTGAGATACCGTTATGATTTTTATCATGATATTCGGAAACAATCTCTTTTTGATTTTCGTCACAATTGACATCCAATAAATAAGTTTTACTGATAAAAAGTTTCACTGAATAATTAAATGACTCTTTACAGAATCGAATGAATGGTAGTCGTAACTTATTATCTCTAAAGTAAATTCCATAGGTTTCATTCGGTCTGAAGATTTCTTTAAAAAGGATGGAAAAGTCTGTTTCCATTCGATTTTGTCTTATTGATACATTGTAAGTATTTTTCCCGAAAGGTTTCGTATATTTCAAGTTATATTGCTCCCCTATGTCCAAAATAATTCTGTTTGGGTAAATGTTCACAGATGATTCGGTGATGGGTATAACTTTTCCGTTATCTTCTTGGGTGGAATGAATGGTAGCATCGGAGTTATTGTCTTGGTTTTGATTTTCAGGTTGGTTAATCAGATTTTGATTGTTTTCTGAATTTAAAATTTTTTCTACTTCGTCATCTTCTAATACTGGTATTTCATCAGTGTTTGGTAAAATTGAAGCTAAATCGACATTAAGGTCGTTGTCTGTCAGTAATGAATTATCGTCTTTTTCACGATTATTAATTTCAACACGAGAAAGTGCGTCAGCCACTTTGTTTTCTTTACCTTTGGTATAAATTATGTTAAAATCGAATTCTTCCAATTTCAATTTCCAACGTATTAATCGAGAATTGGGTTCTTTAATTTTATAGAGCCATACAAGGGGATTATGATCGGTTTCAATGGTGAATTTTTGTCCAAAAAGGTATGGTCTGAAATGTTTGGTGGAATCTAGGATTGCCAGTAATTCCTTTTCAATTGTGGAATAATTTTTCTCGGCTGAATTTAAAGTTCTTGAATAGTAAGCTACAGGACGATTTGATTGTGAAAGAACACTTCCAATGGCTATATTTGAAGCGTCGGTAGTTAATTTGAAAGGTTTTTCAAAATCTGGGTAAACCAAAATTGGGGCATTTGTTAATAACTCTTTACATAATTGAAATGCATGTAAATATTCAGGATCGTCAGGTTTTATTTTTGCGCCTTTTTTCAGACATTTAGTGAATGGTGAAACAATGTGTGCGAAATTTTGTATGAATCGGCGGTAATAACCTACCAAACCTAAAAATGATTTTATTTCCTTCACAGTACGTGGAATGGGGTAATTGTCTATGGTTTTTAATTTTGAAGGATTAGGAGATACTCCTTCGGGGGTTATGACATGTCCTAAAAATTCTACGTTTTTACTTAAAAATTCACATTTATCGAGTTCGATTTTGAGATTGAATTCTTTGATTTTCTGAAATATTAATTTCAAATGGTAAATGTGTTCTTGTAAAGATTTAGAAAAAATGACGATGTCGTCCATGTAAACGAAACAAAATATGTGAAGATATTTTTTTAATACATCGTCCATAACACGTTGAAATGTGCTTGGGCCGTTTTTCAATCCGTAGGGCATACGAAGGTATTCATAATGACCGTTGTTCACTGTAAAAGCAGTTTTCTCGATAGATTCCGGATCCATTTCTATTTGATGGAATGCTTTCGCCATGTCAATTGTTGAGAAATAGCAACTTTTTCCAAGGTTGTCCAAAATTTCTTCAATTCGTGGGAGGGGATATTTATCTTCAACAGTTTTTTCATTGAGGCGGCGGTAATCTATGACCATTCGATATTTCTTTTCTCCGGACGCATCTTTTTTCTTGTCTACAATCCAAACAGGGGCACTGTAGGGTGAAATTGATGGACGTATGATTTTGTCATCGAGCAGTTTTTGAATCTGTTTTTGGATAATTTTTCTCATGTGATGAGGGTGTCTAAAAGATTTTACATAAACGGGTTCCTCGTCTTTGGTTCTAATTTTGTGTTTGACTGCATTACTAAATGAGAGATCGCAGTTTTCATTATAAAAGATATTTTTGAATTTGCTACAAAGTTTTAAAATTTCTCGTTTTTCTTCAGAATTCATGTGGGCGGTTCAGATATTTTTCGCGAGTTTAAAATTCTGAGTTTCTAGCGGAGGGTTTATTTATTTATTTATTCATTTATTTAGAAATGATAAATCCAACAGGCCGAAGCCCAATTACAGGTGTATAAAATAATTGTTTTATCCCAAGCATTATACGCTCACCAATCACAAACCAAAAAGCAAAAGAAAACCTTAATACAATCAAAAACTAATTCTGTAGAGCACCCGACACTGAGTGAATAAACTGTGGCAAAGACAAAAAAAATATATCAACATTATCGAGACTATTATAACTCCTACACATTGCAGCAAGTGGACAAAAAAAGTGGTGCTGAGAGCTCGGTACACTAATGTGAAAAGTAACAGGCGATCTCGACGCGAAACGGGGAACATGAAACAGTACCGAGGAAAGTAGAAGCGATGAATCAATCCTATTATTAACTAACTTATAGATGAATACCAAATCATTAATTTCGCGTATCTTTCTGAGTGAAATGAATCCAAACTCATCCAAAAGAGAATTATAATCATAATTACGGGCCGGATAAAAGCCATGCTTTCTCAGGTAAGCGAACTTAAGAAATTTCCTCTGTACTCTCTCAATGCAAGCTATGTACTTCGCCTGACAAGGATTCCACACCGAACTACAATAAGTTAACTTACTTCTAACCAATGAGCAATAAACAGAAGATATTGCCTCAAAGGATGAAAACTCCTTACAATTACGAATGACAAAGCCCAAAGCTTTCATGGCGCTTGCCTCAACATTTTCTATATGTTTAGAGAAGGTTAATTTCTGGTCAAACGTTACTCCTAGGTCCCTGAATTCACTAACTCTAGTCAACAGTTGGTTATTCAAATTGTAATTGAAAACCATCTGAGACATCTTCCTCGAAAATGACATGGTTTTGCACTTGTCTATGTTCAAAAAAAGCCCATTCTGAACACACCATCTATACAATCTATCGAGGTCATTCTGCAACAAAAGGCAGTCAAGAAAGTTCCTAATTCTCCTGTATAATTTGAAATCATCAGCAAATAGGAGTTTCTCGGAAAATATAACATCTGAGATGTCGTTTATAAATAAAAGAAACAACAGTGGTCCTAAATTAGAACCCTGCGGAACTCCAGAGGTAGCCGTGAACAAGAATGATCTTACACCCTCATATTCAACAAATTGAACACGATCACGCAAATATGATTCTAAAAGAGCAACAATATCAACCGAAATTCCAAAGTAGGAGAGTTTTCTCAGAAGCTGTTTATGCGGAACACGATCAAAGGCCTTGCTGAAGTCCGTATACACCACATCAACCTGATCACGATCATCGAGTGACTTTGAAACATATTGGGTGAATATACACAGATTAGATGCGGTACCACGAGATCGTATAAACCCATGTTGATATTCGGACAGTGAAGTTCGAACGTGGTTATAAATGATATCGGACAAAATTATCTCAATGAGTTTAGAAAAAACAGATATCAGGGCAATTGGCCTATAATTTGCCACGTCTGAATCTCTTCCCGACTTTAAGACTGGAGAAATACGCGACACTTTCCAAATACTCGGGAATGTACTCGACCGTATCATAATATTATATATAATACACAATGGACGGACAAACAGTTCTATATGTGATTTTACAAGGGTTAGATATTTCAGTTTCTAAAATAGATTTTACCGGTATTCTTTCGGAAAAATTAATTTGTACTTCATTTTCGATTGGTTGAGCAATCGGTACGTAACAAAATCCATTTTTTGCGTGAGCAATGCATTCGGGAGTCGAAAATTGTTGAAAATTTAGTTTGGGTAATAAAACATCACCGTTTTCTATAGTGACAGGTACTTTCACGAAATTTTTCGCGGTAAATTTGCGTGGTTGGATTTTAGTAGAAGAATATTCAAGGGTAAAAGGTATTTTCAAATCATTGATTTCTAATGTATGAGTTTTGTAATCAATTTTTGCACCTAATTTTTGGAGATCAGATGTTCCTAATAAAGCATCGAATTTCTTGTGCCAATCTACTACATGTAAATGAATATTCTCAAAAATTCCTAGTTCGTATAAAATTGGGAAATTGAGATTATCATTCGCCTGTATTGTATTTCCTAAGCCTGATACGCTAAACTCTTCTTTAAACAAAAATTGGGAAAATTTTTCAAATGCGGGTTTTCGATTTATTACTGAATTTGTAGCACCTGAGTCGATAAGAATTCTTAAATCAATATTTGGAAGGTAAATATAAGGCAATTTTGATTTGATTTTAACGCAATTAAAGTCTATGTTTTTTCGAATTTCGAGGCTACTGTCTGAAAATTCTCATCTTCTTCATTATAATTTTCCGAATTTTCTGGAAAATCAGCGATTTCGTCATATTCGCAAGTTTCAGGTTCTAGATCATAAAGATTTTCATTCTCGGATTGTACGTTAAAGAGTTCCTGTGACATGAAATTTGGTTGTGGTTGATTTTGTGAAAATTGTCTCGTAGAAACAGACATAGGTATGCAGGGTTGTCTGAATGTATTTCGTGTCGAAATTGACATTGGAGTAGGTTTCGGTTGATTTTTAATCAAATTTGAACCTGGTTTGGTTCCAAAAACTTGTCGGTTGGTTGGGAAATTTTGATTTTTCGAAATTGGTTTATTTATAGGATAAGGAAAACCTTGAGTTGGATTTGTTGCCTGCTGTTGATTTTGAATAATCGGTTTTCGATACTCATGATTATTTCTATATTGGTTGTTGTGAGGAGGGAGGAAAATTGGTTTTTTATTCGCATCTTGTGATTTTCTCAGGAATTCACAGTATTCCCATTCTTGTTTGCGGTTATCATAATATTGGCATTTATTAATACATTCTTCTAAGGAGTTTAATTCAAAATTGCTAATGTATGTCCTATAGGGTTCTAAAAGTCCAATTTGAAATGTTTTCAAAGCCAATTTATCCATGTCATGTTTTTTATACTGTAAATAATTTTGATCTTGAACTTTTAAAGTCAAATGTTGTAGAACATCGTTCAAATTTTTCGATATTCTACTATAAAAATCTAGGTAACTTTCATTTTTTCTCTGAACGCATTGAGAAAGTGATGATACTAATAAATCCTCGTTTCGTTGATCACCATATCTCTGTAATAATGCACCTCTAATAGAAATCCAATCTAGGGCGCTTTGAAAAGCAATGAAATCCCTAGCTTCACCTTTAATTTTTGATCTGATAGCGAAATTCAAGGCATAGGTTAAGTCTGGGCTTAATCTTCCCTGAATATGACTAACTAGATAATCTATTTCATTTATGAAAATTGACAAATTGTCACCAGGAGAATACTCCGGCATAGAATTTAAAAGAACTTGAATGTCTTGTCTCGACATATTTTCTAGAATGGTTGGGTTAGAAGAAGTTTGGTTATTCATTTCTGGGTGTATCAAATTTCTTCTTGGATAGGGTTGAAATCTACTTTTTCTAATTAATTGATTATTGTCAATAAATTCGATTGATTCTAATGTGTTTTGATTCTCGGCAACTATCTCCAATTCGTATTGAGATTCACTGATATCTGTCATTTGAATTTTAATTGATGGGTTTGAGGAATGGACTGATGGACTTACAACACCAAGATATTCATCCTAAAGTGTGCAGGTCTTCCTTCTGAATCGAAGTGGTTGCTTCTGGAATTATCTTCCTTCTGGCTTGGATGTTGATGGTTTGGTTTGATATCGCACTAAGAGTTGAAACTCAACGGGAGTTCCTCGAACACGATCCGGTCACAGTTCGTATTCACAATGGAAGCTAATTTCGGTTTTTTTTCGAACTAAAACCCCGTTGCGATATCCTGTTCGCAGCGCCAATTATGTAACACGTCTCCGAAAGTCCGTTTTTAAAAAGAGTTTATCTTTCTAGGTTTCTTAATCACAACTTTATTGAAAGCTAAAGGAAAAGAATACACTACGGAAGGAGGTGTTTATTTTGTGAGCCCTAATAAGCGTTACAATGGTCAGATTAGAACTAACTATCTCTTACATATTTACTTCAAAAGAAAAGAATGAAAATGAATAGTTTGCATAATCTAATTCTTGGAAGAGCGGGTCGTTGATATTGGATGAACTGTCTAATAGGCGGAATCCGGTATCATGGAGTTCCTAACAATATGTTGAATCTATATACTTCAATCTGTGTCTTTCAAGATTCCTGCGAAAAGATTAGGATCAAGGGAGATATTTGCTATACCGTTTCGTCGGTTGAATGTTACTCAGAGCTCTCCAATGTGCAGAATTTTGACAACGTTTAATTCAGAATTTTCTGATGTTGATGTTTTTACTATATCTCTCGCTCAATTCAACTGGTGTCTGAGGCTGAGGTTCCTCACTTGAGATCTGGTCAATGTATAATTTTATATATTTTCATAACTTATTGTTACTCTTGGTTTGAATTTTGTTTTTCTATTTGGTTATTGCCAACTGTTGATTTCAAATGCTATGGTTGTATGATACTTTTGATTTCATAGTAATATGCGACTACTGTGTTGGGTTGAAGTTCCTGTTAGTATTCTTATGTACGGTGATAAATAAATAAATAAATAAATAAATATTCAAATTTGCCCTGAGAATTTCGAGTCCCTCAATCACTCCTACGAAAAGTTAACTCAACCGTTTGAAGAAACAATTAAGAGACGGTTTGAAGCTTGAATTAGTCGTGATCAAGTTTGTGAATGAACAAACCTCACCTAATAGGAGCGAAGATATACATACGAATTTAAAATTCCATCCAGCCCATATTTTCATAAATAAAGATACTGTCTAATTAGATTTAGTGCATTCGATAGTTCACGGGTGTAGGTCAATACAACTAAAAGCCCGAAGAAGATTTCAAATGAATCGAAACGTCGGCATTTTTTCCAAAAAAGCTCTTTGGTTGTTTTGACCTACACCCGTTAACTATCGATTTCACTGAAGAAGGTCATCAAAATCTATTTGTAAATTACATTTAGTTTTCATTCATTTATTTATATAATGAGAAGGTATGAGCTTGAACCTATAAACCCATAAAAACATACAACAGACGTGTGAATAACGAAATAGAAACATTTGACCCGATAAAAAAAATTAAAGTATTATTACAAGAAAAAAATTAAACGAAATTGGTGATCCTGGGCACTCCATGCATTATATCTGTTATTGAAAGTGTTGACGGTAGGGCCTCTATGACTGTAGATGGTAGCTTATTTCATTGGTTGGAAACCCTGTTGGAAGAAACTTCTGGCGCGGTGTTGCCTTGTAGGGTTCCTTCGACAGCTTTAAGTGATGTCCTCTCAGGTGGTTGCATTTCACCTGCAACATGTTGTTGAAGTCCTTACCAGAGTGAACAGCTAGGGCTATATGCGTGAAGACGTTCGCCAACGCTTCGAAGTCCGAATAAGCTCAATTGTTGTTCGTAAGATGATCTGGGGTACGTGTAAGGTAAACGAGTTGCATTACGTTGAACTGATTCAAGGAAATTTTCATCAAATCTGGTCGATGGCCACCAGACCTGCCCGGCGCATTCGATTATTATGCGGATGTATGTTTTGTTTAGAGAGCAGTAGACACAACAATCAGCACACTTGAAGGACATCCCCAGGAGAAAATTTATCTGCTTAGCTCATTCCAAAACAGTTGAAATGTTGTCCTACCACGTGAGGTCTGAACTGACCGTTACACCAAGGTCTAGGTTTTTGCCAATATGAATTTTAAGTGGTAGTAACCAGTCATGACACAAGACTAAAGGGAGATCCAGATCAGCTTGAAGAAGATGGGGAAGTAAAAGAGGCAAGTTGAAAATTTTGGCATCATCGGCAAACAAGAAACACTGCGACCGGAGGCAAGCTGATATATCCGATACGTAGAGGGGGAACCCAACACACAGCCTTGAGGTACACCAGATGTTACAGCCCTTTCTTCCGTTGAGTAAACCATCTGAACTCGGACTTTACGGTTTGATAAGAGAGATTTTAACCACTTCAGCAATTCTCCGCCAGTACAGGATGCTTCATCTTAGAAAGAAGACGCCTGACTCGGCAAGGCACGATACAAGGTAGTTGTGGAAAGATGGGGAAGGAAACCATGCTGGGACTTAGGAATTATGTCATTTCCAGAGCATAAGTGAATGATGTAGTATTTCAATGTAATATGACGACTTGTTTTCCTCAGAACCGATACACAATAATCATATTAACAGAAGTGAAAATGAACCAAATGAACCTTTATTTTGAGTAAGTGTTCAATTCCACAGAACAGGCTCGGAAATATATAAGTTTTCTTTTCAGCTACCGTCAGTCAGGCAGACAAATAGTCATCCTGTTTTACTGCTTTGTAATATGTTGCGTTAGCAGTTTTCAGTGTCGTTTCGGAAAACAATTTATGGTCTTACAAGATTCTACTCATGTATCTACCTTCTTCATTCACCAAACAGTTCATTCTCACTTCATAAGTTGAACGAACAATTTTCAAAGACCTTCAAACTTGACCACCCCTTTGAAGATACCGAAAACTAAAATCTCTCTGGGTTCTAGTCCCCAAAGTTTATATACTTCAACGATAATTCATTCAATCTTTTTCGATATCAATCGATGCCTTGATTTGAGCGGACGTAAGTAACTGAAGTCAAATCTGTCACGCGCTCAAAAATTTATTTGACAGAATTTTGGAAACCTAAAGAACTGAAATGATTCGGATAAGCGACAGCCAATTTCATAGAAGATTATTCGCGCCAATAATTTCAGTCACTCCAGGAAGTCGTATGAAGAACCAGAGGCTGTTGTCAAAGGAGGAATGGAGCACTTGACGAACAGAATGTCACTACAATCAATCTTGCCAACACAAGCGTGACAATGAAAAAACGCTGCAAATTTTACACAAGGGTTTATTATTTTCTCAGTTAAATAACCCAATATACCATTGATATCTTAAAAAACTTATATATTATGCATAAATCATTGGTTTCTCAATACACAGAAACCAATTCCATGAAATAATTCATGCGAACATAGAAATCTCAATAAATACACTAGTATAATTGAATAACATTTCCACATGCAGAACGCTAACTGAGTAGCAAAATTTAAAATAATATTTTGAATGAGAAGAGAAGTTCCACAGTCGTTTCACCTCTTTGAAAATCTAACTATTTTCCACAACTATTAAATTTCGTGTCGGTATTCTACAGCGATCCTTCAGAAAAAGTTCATGGTTTCAATCTTCCTAGGAAAATTTGGTGCATTTTGAATCGACTTAGAACCGGTCATGGTCGCTGTAATAGTTTCCTCTTCAAATGGAATTCGGTCGAAAGTCCAAGGTGCGAGTGCGGAGAAGAAGAGGAAACAATAGAACATTTAGTAAATACTTGTCCAATATATAAATTTGACGATGGTTTCGAGGCAATTCATTCGGTGTCTGATTCTTTTTTGAGATGGATTGCGAACTTCAAATTAATTTAATGAGTACTAAATCATTTACTAGTTCATATTAGTTCTTTCGTCTCCTTTTTTGTTTTCAGGTATGTTTCCAAGATTTCAACCTGCATCGCATAGGAAGGAGGAAATTTTGTCAATGAAAAAGAAGCCCTTCAATAAAAAACAACAATTTCATTACACTAATACGGGGAGACAGAGTTTTTCCTGAGGTTTTTATCTGTGCTCTTGTATCATACGTAAAAATGTATGGTACCCCGTTGACATTTCCTCAGCTAATACTGTTATGACACAAATTGTTTGATATAAAAAAAATGTAAATGCTCATCTCAAAAGAATATATATATATATAACTGAAAATGAACTTCAAATCAGATAGAGTTTGCCCTTTTTGAGATATTAGGGAAATAACCTCAATATTCAAAATGGTCACGAAATGTTTTGCCAATATCTGCAAAAATGAATATCGGTCAAAACTGAAATTTGAAACACTGTTTCTACATGTTGACTCTGAAACCTGTACCAAATTTCATTGAACTTTGATGAATATGTATTCGAAAAAAAATGTCGATTTTTCCACTATAAAATTCTCAGGAAATTTTGCATTAAATCAAGTGTCTATATTTCACAATTAGTCATGATGTTTCAATCCGAACGCGTTCGTTTTTCTTGACACTGAGGAAATAAACTCAATCTTTCAAACTAACACCAATACGTAAAACAAAATTCAAGACTTTTCGCTAATATCAAATGTGTAGATGTGATTTCTACTAGGATTCAACTTTGTTCTAAAAAATATTAATGAAATGAAAAGAAACTCAATCTTCCTGTGCAATTGATCTGAAAAAATAAATTTTTCCACAGCAGATATCCGATTCACTTGATTCACAAAGTATTCACCACACAAACTGAAAAACTAAAGTTATTTTCAATAACATTTCTGTAACAATTAAATATATCGTGAACCTCATCAGGTTGAATTCGAAAGAATAATTCTAGATTATAAATTTCGTTCGTTGTTATCGTTGTCAGATACACTCAACCAAGAGGGTGTCAAATCCGAAAGTCTGTTTGATGTAAAGTCGTGAAATTCAAACAAGTAGTTTGCCGACAACCAGATGACGATACATGCGGTATATTTTTGTCTACGCTATATCCCTTGTCTTAGGTCTAGACCCGGCAGAGTCCCCATTCAGAACAGGTAGACAGATGATCGGCTCCTAACTTCAGTCTAAGGCTCCAACCCTCAGTATTAGATTCTCGACAATCGACAATTGATGAGATTTCCGGTTTGTTATTGATTTTTTTGCATATTATATCCTCCAATTTGATTTATCATATAAATGCCCATTATTTTTTATATTCACGCTTATTTCAAACTATCAGTACGAAAGATTTTGGATTTCGATTGAAACCAGTAACGGATATCCACATGTTGACGATAATCGTACTACGCAAACCGAAATTGATGGAAACCTCCGATCAACCGAATTTTTTGGAAATCTGCATTATTTTGAATTACGCTACTTAATTCGCGTTCTGCATGCAAAAGTGTTATTCGGTTATAAAAGAGTATTTATTGAGATTTCAATGTTTCAAATGAATTTTTTCATGGAATTGTTTTTTGTGTTCTGAAAAACCAATGATTTATGAATAAAATAAAAGTTTTATTCAAGATATGGATGAGCTTCATGAAGAAACTTAATCTTAAATCCCGTAATCCGCGGGGTGATTTCTATAAATAATAATTTGACCCGATTTTCACTAGTTATGATTAAGATATTGGAAGAGAAAACCCAAAAATATTTAATCTGAACTACTTACGATTATGAAATTGTCAAGAACAGCGATGGGGCATTTGCAAATTGTGTTTATAAAATAATAACGCATCCATTAAAAATTTCTCGATATGTGTTGAAAATTTGGTAATCAATATTTTCATCTACTTTTAGATGTATTACTCTGAATGAAAAGTAAACCGATTATTTCAGTGAATTCCAATCTTAGAACCGAATGCGATGATGTCATTTTCGACATTATTGGAAATTTGTACCGTTTTTCTTTATAACTCAGGAACCACTGGTCGGAAATCATCCGGATGAAACTTTTTTGGTTTAGTTTTGCAACAGTAATCAACTTTCAGAGTTTCATGAAAATTCGGTGGTAAGTTTCCGAGAAATAATTTTTTTTTCCCCAAACCCCCTATTTTGAGCCCTTAGGGTACACCGATTCTGCTAAAAAGCTTGGAGGATCAATCCCGAGCGACACACGATTTTTCCACCAAGTTTCACTGATTTCGGTTCAGTACTTTTCTGAGAAAAGCCCTGGACAACTGACGGCTGACGGCGGACGGCGGACGGACGGATTTTTTTTTATTAGTTTATTCAAATCTACATACTCCAAAACGTAAACTGTGAAATTTTCAGGGGCGGTTAAAAATTTTTTTTTTTTGGTCGATCACTAAGGTTTATTATTTGATTTTATCAAATAATAAACCAAAATGGAACGATTTAGACAACCAACATTTCACAACTACGTAATTTGGGCTGCACATTTTCACAACATGACAAGAGAAATTCACAACAGGGGTCTTGTCGTCTCCTCCTAGGTATAAAACTGTTCAACAAAAAAAACCGTTTCTTCAACTGCTTCATGAGCAGCGGAAAAGTTGGCCAATTCATTGTCTCCACACAGTTCTAACAGATTAACTCCAGAAATAACATCTATTACCCGAAGTAGAAAGAGGAGAAATCCGATTGATTCGGCCATATATCCACCAAGTTGACAATTCCAACGGGCCGATACGTTCCTGATTACGTCGAGCACTAGAATCGAGCGTTTCACCATAAATTAATGGGATCGGATATCGAATGCGGCGTCAATTTGAAATGGGTCCGCACAGTGGCGTGCTGGTCCGTTCGAGGGTCTTTAGAAGGGTCAACAACTCGATTGAGCTTCAGTAAACAGAGAGAAACGGGATTGGAATTTTATCCAGATCGGGATTTCATGAGAGTGAGAACGAGATTTGGGTAGTGATGAGTTACGTTTGAAATCTGAAACTTTGGAGTGTTGTCACAATACTGATGATAGCACTGTAATACGAGAATGAACGAAGCTGTTTCGATTGTTTGACTAGCTGAATCAAAGTAAATTTCATCAAGAAGCGAATTGTGGAATCCGTTATCTGGTTCTTCTACACAAAATCAATGAAATAAATGAAGCACACCAGGAGATGTACACTTATTATGGTTACATAATACAAATACCGAAATAGTATGGAACAGGACTAGGGAATTTCAACTTCTGTTTGCAGGACTAATATAATACTATGTACATGAAATATCAATTTGTCGAAACTATTTTTTCCACGTGACACCAACCGTTTTTTTTTTTTCATTTTTTGCATCAGAAATAATTAAACGCTAATGATTTTTGAGAGCTCTTACGGCCCTACATGATATAATAAGATATTTTGATATTGAGTTCATTGATTTATATGCTTTTTCAATTTTTGAGGGTCAATCAATATTCAGCCAACAATGGCATAATTATTACTCTTATCAGTCTTATTTATGAAATACATGACTGAAACTAAGTGACCACAGAAATAGTTCATTTAACTTTTCTAATCAATTAAATTTTTCTTGGGGGTTATTATAATCTGAGCAATTTCTTTTGAGTTATGCTCCGTTTATCGAACCTCAAGTTTTAAGATATGGTACTTTTTTGGTTTCTGCAATTCAAATGGACGAGCAGCTGTGAATGTATTCTGATGAAACAGTTCCAAACAACCAAACATTATTGAATTATCGCCCGTTCTCTAATCTCGAAAATAATAAGCTCTAAATTATTTTCGACAAAAAAATGGATGGTTGGTGTGCCGTTCACTTGGAAAACAGCATTCGAAAGAAACATCCATGCAGAATCAGATGATATTAACGTGTAATTGATATTCCTCGTACAGGGTGTTTCATTAGATCTGGGGGTAAAAATGAAAGTTTTCGAGCCCTGGTTTGTACTGTTTCGGTCTGGATCATATTAATAGTTGGATGCCCTGGGATGACAATACTTGCCAACACCATGTAACTGAAATTAACAACAATCAATAATCAAATAAATTAAGAAATAGAATCTCAAAAATGAGTCACAGAATGAGATCCAAAGTAGCACCATTTTTTGTTAAATACAATTCTCACCCGTCTCAAAATATCCCTGATAATTTTTTCGATCATGTCTGGATTATTTCGTGCTTCATATTAGGAGGCATCGATGCCCTTACTTGCTATTTCCTATCTCCTCACTTCCGACCTTAGACGAATACAAGTGAACATTTAAATGTTCCTGAATAAAATTATTGGCAGTATTTGAATCTGGTGATCTAGAGGCTTTGTAGTCTACCTACCTCTTCCAATACACATGTTTCGAAATTGCTAATCCAAAATGTTCCTGACTATGCGTATAATGTCCACTCCATCAAAATCAATTGATTGGGCCACATATCCTACCAAAACGGCCTATAAATGATATATACTTAGATTCCCTCCAAAAGCAGCGTCCTACTTTGAAACTTCTGCTGTGATTTATTTCTGAGGTTCTTATTGCTTAATTTATTCAATTATTAATTGTTGTTAATTTCGGATACATTTTTTGGAGTTTTTTTTCTGGGAATTTTCCAAATAATCCTTCGAAATAACATGAAACACTAATTTTCGATTACTAGGACAAGATTTTTTTTCAATTTAATCACAAACTTCGAATTTTCTGAGAATCAAGTAGCATGTCGATATTAAATCAAATCTTTCTGTGAAATTTTCGATAACCAATTCAACGTGCGCAATGAAAATGAATTGATTCGAATTGAAAATTTTCTGCTTTTTTCAAATAATTGAATTCATTTTGGAAATTTCAATATATGGGGTGTTGATTCTCAGCGCATGACAAAGTCCCACATTTTTCTAATACGCACCTGAAATGTTTCAATTACTTAAAGATGAATAGATTGACCTGTATAAGTGAATCCTACGTTCTAATATCAACAGATTATACTAGTTGGTTCCAAAGTTATGAGTAATTGAAAATATTGATGAATAGAGGGAACAACCCTGTATCTTGGTTATGGGAATAGATCTACCATATATAGGTTTTTTAGATTCGTCCAAGGTAGCTCTACCTCAGGTAACCCTATGTATATTTGTCAATGAAACACCATGTATAAAAACTTCAGTTAAAATGATTGACCCTTCCATCCCTTCGTAAATATGAAGTAACATTGGATCCCGGTGTTATGGATGTTTGGTAGGAAAGAATAGAATATTCTATTTTCTCTGGATGTAAACGGAGTGAGTTACTCCGTTACAACACAAACAACGAATTTCCACTGAAAGAAAAAGTTTATCTCATGTTTTAGGTTTTTTCTGGGTGTTTACTCCCAATATCTCAAATAGAACTATTGAAAATATCAATAGAATTGATTCTTCATGAAAAACGCCCTTGCGGATTGCAGGATTAAACTATTTATCAAGGGCAGTTTCATGGAAAACAAATTTCCTAATGAACAATACAGGAACAAAACAAACGATGAACAAAGCGGATTGTGACGTTTCAGAGTACAAATCTGGCTCCTGCTTCAGACAAAGGGGACATTTCTAGAATTCTTTCGATTTTTCGTATTGAGTTGGGATTTTTGTCAAATCAGATATCAAAAAAGGGAGCACAAAAAGAACCTAAAGAAAAGGACACACAAAAATCCCAAATAGCGAACCATGTATGTTCGACCATTGGGAATCTCCTTTGTCCGATGAAAGAGTCAGATTGGTACTCTGAAACGTCACAGTTCGCTTTGTTTATCGTTTGTATTATTCCTGGATTGTTCATTAGGCAATTTGTTTCCCAAGAAACTGCCCTTGACAAAAGTTTAATCCTGTAATTCGCAAGGGCGCTCTTCATGAACAAATAATTTTTATTTAATTTTTAATAGTTCTGTTTGAGATATTGGTAGTGAAACCCAGAAAAAACCTAAAACGTTTATCTATTTCGGTATGAAATGGTTGGAAACGGTTGGAAATAGACAAAAATATACGCCACTGGTATCAGTAAAGAGTCCCCCGTTAGGTTGAATTTTTCGGTACAGAAGGTCTGGAAATGCCTCCTCAATCAGCTTTCCTATCGATGGAGCCGCGACGTGCCATGTAATTACCACGGGAAAGATCCCCGAGCCCGAGTGACGATGTCCCGGGTCCATGACGCTCAAGGAGGGGGAGGCGAGAAAGTGGTTTATCTCTTATGCTAAATATCTGCAGTTTCTTGAACGTGAGCACCAATATTGCAAATTGGATTTATATCGGATGACAGGCGGAAAATACGTTATTTAGAATGAAAATCTGTGCATATTGATTGGTAGTCTTGAGGCATTTATTTTCTTTAGCCATTGTCGATGGTAAAGTACTGGAAGAATCAGGTTTCGATATGACCTAAGGGAAATCAATACATCTTATTTGCAGGGATCGAAGCCTTTTTGGAAAATTCTGTAAAACCACCAACGTGATGAGGAAATTTTCTCACGAAATGCTGCATGAACCTGATTATGCTCACATTTTCCTACCATGCACTTTATTTCGATTCGAAAGGAAATTTATTTTAGTGAATAATGGGGAAATAATATTTTGAAGGTAGTGTCGGTTTGTGTTTCTAGATTTTGCATGGCGAATTTTTTTCCAGTGTCATCATTGATCCTGATATTCTATGATTAAACTCTGAATGAAAAACTTCCTGAATGACATGACATCAGGAAGTCGTCATATGAAATCATAGAATTATTCGAAATATCTAATTCCCCTAATAAATGTCGTTTGTGAGCCATTTTGAAATAATATTCTCAAGTAACAACAAAGATCCAAGGCCTTGGTTCAGTCACAAATATGTTATGGTTAAGTTGGATGGGGTGGTGCTCACCAAAATCACGTGAAACCTTTGGAGGTCATACAAAAATGGGTGTTAAAATAACTCATCAGAAAAAGCGTAATTTTCCAAGTCAACAATTATTTGAGGTTGCAAATGTGCAGGACGTGAGACAAATATACACCACATTATTATGCGACCAGAGGAGATACCTACCAGCCACCCAGATGCCACAAGAGTATAGGGCAAAGAAGTCATATTTATTCCACACCGAAAGTTTTGAACTTCTATTCCCAGACATCTGAAAAGTAAAAAATATAAGAATAGAAAATGTTCAAACAAAAATTGAGACTTGGTCAAACCGAGAAAAAAGAGAAATGATCTATAACTTGATAAATTAAATAAAAATTTAGAAGTTAGAAGTTCTTCTCCGTGAAACCAATTCCTATCTTTGCTAGATGTTGGACGTTTATCGTCGAGTGGGAATCCACATGAACCGAGTGTTCCCAATGTCGTGACGGTTTTTTGTAATGCTGCAATATCGCAGTTACAGCGACCTGATGCGACAAAAGGATGAACGTCATACACATCGATCAAAGTATTCTGCACTCGAAGGTGAGACTCGCAAGATGCTCCTGGCAGATGGCGCGCTGTAGTTGTTATACTGCAACGGTCCTTCTGAAAGGTAACAAGTATCGAGAGAACTCTCTGCGGTTTATCCAAGTTAAGTTGACCTGACGATCAATAATAATTGTGAAACAGCTGTAGTCATTCTACTTGGATCCGCTTCTTCGGTGTAGGTGTTTTGGTTGATTGGATGATTAGCTCTGATCAAGGGGGAATATTTGTTGATTTATCGACGGATATTCGTCCTTGTGATTATGTTGATTATGTTATTTGTTATCTGTAACTATGAGAAATATTCTTCAAAAATCACTTTTCTACCTTCTCCAAGCAGTTTCCTAACTAGAGACTCGCCGATGCATAAAACTCAAAGAAAAAAGCAGAAAGTCATTAGGAGAATCTGAAATCATTCTATAATACCTAGATATTCTCTTCGACATCACTGTAGGATCCAGTCAATGCTTCTACTATTCACCAGTAGATATCGTGAACGGTTGATGCAAACAAATATTCTGAACTCTTGATCTTATGTTTAGGAGAATTCAAAGGATACATATCTAATTGGACTTAAATAGTCTCGGGTGTCGATTTGAGTAAAATTTCAACAGAATCGGAGATATGGTTTTTGAAATATATTTGAATTTTCAAAATAGATTTACTAAATTTTTCTATTGATTCGTTCCTCAGGAAAATCAGAAAATCTGATTGGATTGAAATAAAGTACTCGGTTATGAAATGGCGACTTCAAGATTTCAGTGAAATTTAAGTCAAATATGAAAATGTTCAAAATAGTCGTTTTTCAATTTTTCTGTGGATAATTATTCTTTGATATTTTTGATACTGCTCTTGCACCAACCAAGTAACATTTCGATCAGATGAATATTTTTCAAGTTATTGAAAAATCAAAATTTCAAATGGCTACAACACAGAAACCATTCGGCACATTTGGTCCATTGACGAACTCAACCGAGATATTTAGGATAGAAACCTAACCTGAGAATTTCAAGACTCTAGTTGCTTTCTTTCGAAAGTTAGAGCACACACGACAGGCCGGAAGGCCAGCCGAACAGAATCAATTTTGAACACAGATTCTTCATCAGTGAGTCCAACCTAGTGGTTTGAGACCAATTGCAGCTCAAAATTCGAAAATCACAGAAATTGTGACGAAACGCTTGTTCTGGAAAACAGCGCGTAAAAAGCATTTTACTAGTGATAGATCGGATGATTAGCTCTGATCAAGGTGGAATATTTGTTGATTTATCGACAGATATTCGTCCTTGTGATTATGTTATTGTAAAATGGTATTTCGGTGGTCATTCAATTCAAGAGACAATAAACTCATTTATTGTTGCCTTTCAAGATAGGCCTATACCTTCAAGTTCAAAATAATTAAGAAATTCGAGGAATATGGGTGTTTATATACATAAAGTAATGGCAAGATTGTTAAATAAAAAAACCCATCAGGGATTATCGTCTGAAAAATGAAGGAGATGTGTGTGCTGCTGTTGAAACCAGTGCATCTCGTTCGAATAGACAAATTTCTAAACAAGTCGATGTGAGCGATAGAACTGTTCGGAATATTTTGAAAAGGAATGGTAACCGATGTTATACGGTCAAAACGAATCAAGAAAATTTTTCAGAAGATAATAGCAAAGGAATGGAATTTTGTGAAAAGCAAGCAATATCTTGTAGCGGGCGCCCTCTCTCAGCTCTTTCTTAAGTCGCGCGCGCAGTACCATCTCTTGCGTCTTAAGTACCCTACGTTACCACCTGTAACGCTTGGCCAACATCATCGGTCAACGTACAGGGGGCGCTAGCGCGCACGCTGTCCCGGTTAGACTTTCTCAAGATCTCGGATATACGCTCATCCCCAACGGCCTGGTACACTCCCTTGTGTTCCTCACAAGGGGTGTCCACTCACGTAGGCATGTAAACGGCTTAGTTTGGTGCATGCCCTGATGAGTTCCCCCAAACTAAGCCGGGACGAAACGTGATACTGTCCCAAAGAGGTTGAAGCTACCTCGCAAACCTTCAAAAGCTTCAGTGGTGACCCCGACGTGATTAATTTCAACGACGGTGTCACAGTTTCTGTCCCTCCGCGATCATCTTCGTTTCCAGTGAGAACCTTGCTAGTCACTGTGTGATCCTATCCGTTCCTCCCTAGGCGATGGTTCGGCAACCCTCCCGAGGAGGTTCCACACCGCCACTTCGCTCTCGTGCTGCAACTCGCTGATCAAAGATGTGCTCACTAATGCACCCAGCTCACTGCACGACATCGAGTGGTATAGGAACTCACAAGTGGCGCAGCGTTTCTCAATCCGGGTTTCTCACATTTCAAAGGCACACAACTGCTCCGCATCACGGCCGCACTTGTGGGAAATCTTCTGGTCTATTCGGCCATGACTACATTCCGTCAAAAGCTGACCTCCTCTAAATCGGTCACACTCCTCGAACGACGAGGCAGAGCGCTCTAGCACACAGTCTACACGGCTCAACACAAACGGTTTGGTCAACCGTGCATCCAACGCCGTAGACTCGTGCTCAACAGCGCGCAGCAATGGCACAACGACTCGCTCACAGCCGCGTTTTAGAGGAGAACACCTTTTCGGTCTCGGTCGCACTCCTCCAGATACATCTTTCTGGTATCGCTTTCACTGGAAGGGGAGTCCTGTAGCGGGCGCCCTCTCTCAGCTCTTTCTTAAGTCGCGCGCGCAGTACCATCTCTTGCGTCTTAAGTACCCTACGTTACCACCTGTAACGCTTGGCCAACATCATCGGTCAACGTACAGGGGGCGCTAGCGCGCACGCTGTCCCGGTTAGACTCTCTCAAGATCTCGGATATACGCTCATCCCCAAACCTTCAAAAGCTTCAATCTTATTCACCGATGAGTCATCGTTTCCTTTAAATAGAAAACATAACCCATCAGTATTGAGATATTGGTCCAGGGAGAATGAGCATCTAAGTATTCCTGTGCGTACCCAGTATCCTCAAAAACTTAATGTTCGGACAGGAATACTGGGGAATTACATCATCGGACCATTTTTCATCGATGGTAACCTAAACGCTGCCAAATATCTGGAGCTTTTCAGAGAATCAAATTATTCCGGCAGTTCGACAGCTACCAGTTAATTTCAATGATGTCTGGTTTCAACTGGATGGCTGTGCAAGTTATAACGCGAGAGTAGTCATACAATATCTGATGACGACTTTTTCGGACCGTGTCGTTTCTTCAAATGGCTTCAACTGGATGGCTGTGCAAGTTATAACGCGAGAGTAGTCATACAATATCTGATGACGACTTTTTCGGACCGTGTCGTTTCTTCAAATGGCACGATCAAATGGCCCCCCAGACCACCAGATTTATGTCCAAATGATTTTTTTCTCTGGAGATATCTGAAAAATTTGGTTTATGGGTACGAATTTGATGCAGCGTAGGATATTAATGAACAATAAAGGTTCAAAATAATCCAATTTTGTGCCAAAATAGCAACTATGCCGAATCTGCTCAGATATATGAAATTATCTCGTTATAATAGATTCGGCTACTGTTTAGCACAACAAGCTGGATTATTCGAATATTTAACTTGAATTTATCGACCTTCAATTTCGCATTTTTCAGATTTTTTCCGCAATATCTGACCCCCGTAGAATTTATTTCATTTTCAAGCCAGTTTTGGCAGAAAAAACTCAAGTACTCATTTTCACAGAGGAAATTGTTTGTTATTCATTGTGGCAAACAAATTCCTTATTTTCAACCGATATGGTTCAACACACCTCAAATCTGGAGTGCGACAGGCATACTGGGCTGATTGCAGTTGTTCAACTGGCGGACTATATCATCAACTGATCTAGATTAACGTGGAGTTTTACATAGTGCTGAGAGTCTTGGCCTGACCTGTTTGTATAATGAATTAGATAAAATGCTACCAGGCGAATGGACTATTTTTCTCTTGAAGGGCTTCACAGGCTCTGGCACAGAAAATTCATGAAGTTCGAGTTTCGTGGAACCAATTGTCACAAGCAGAAACCGACGACCATTTGATTTCGTCGATGCCTAGAAGTGTACGAAAGTGTATTGAGCTGTGCGGAAGTCAATGAAGAAAGCATCTAATTTTGTTGAAAAATTTAACAAATATCGATTAAATTTAGGTTGTGATTTCCTAAATTGTATTCATTGTATTTCATTTTTATCGTGTGCATTTTAAAGAATTTTCAGCCTTGATGGAGATAGGAAAAGGCCGAAACGGCCGTGTATGTGTGTAACGGAACCAGAGAAATGAAAATATATATCTTCACCGATTCATCAATTAACCATGAAGGAACCTGAAAGTTATATCCTAATTAGTCATTTTATCTGACCGGCAATACTACCCTCAATTAGCTCGCAGGAGTATCTATGATTCATGACGTCCCCTGTGATTAAGGTTTAACTTTCCACAATCTACAAAACAAGCTCAGTTGAAGATCAACATTTCATGTCGACAAAGCAGGAAATAGAATCGATTCCTATCCTGCAAATTGCAAAATGGGTCGAAACAATCCTGTCAAATTGTCGTCGACCTGAAGTTTCAAACGAGCTTCGTCACCCCTCATCCATCGATTCTGTAGGCATAAAAAGACGGAAAACACCATACCAAATGACGTCTCCGAGTCTGACACATCCCACTGGAAAATGTTTCTTTATTCGACTAAGAAAAATATCTGAATATTTTCTCGATTTTTCAAGGAATCGGACGTGCCGATAACTCGTTATCTGCCCGATTGCGAGGAGGCAGTTTACGGCTTCCAGAGAAATTGGGATCTTAAGGGTTGGAACAGTGAGAGACTGCATGTTTGATTTATGAACAGACCCACCTTCGAGAGGGTCGCGAGAAACAGTTTCTGATAAATGGAGCTCCGCACGTCGCAGGGCTAGCGGGAGGTTCCGCTTAGGGTAAAGATCACCTACTGCGTAGAAAATTTTGTTTAGGAATAAAATTGTTCCATGGGATTTCACAGTCTCTATATAATACAGTTTACCCTTTCAGTGAGTTATTTTCATTTAATTTTTTGCGCGCATGTTCGGGAGACAGCGTGCTATCATTTTGTACAAATTGGTGATGCGCCGAAGCGTCCCTTCACGAGCTTGTTCTAGGGAACAGCGTATTGTCGTTTGGTCGCAATGTCTGTAATTTTCGAATTTGGAGCCGAAAATGATCTCAAAAGATTGGGTTGAACACCAAGAAGAATAACCCGTGGTCAAATTAAATTCCGTCCGACCGTATGTGCTATAACCTTCGAAGGAAAGGATATAATAATAAAGAGATAAAGAAGATAAGTTAACTTGTATAACAAGGGAAAAAAAGGTAATGAATTGTTATATTTACGCCTTGAACTCACTCAACCTATTGCATGGAGAGGAAATTGAAGAACTGGATTACTAACCAATCCAATATATTAATCTTTCACAAATATCTACATATTTTATAAACAATTTCTGAGCTCAGATTATGGAAACACAAGAAAAATCACACTTATCTAACAATGGCATAGAGCATGTGTGTTGGTGGTCGAAGATCTCAGGTCGTGGGCCTTTTTAATCCAACTTTGGTTATCGTTGGTTTGTGCTCTTGAATTGCTCGGTGTCACAGGTGGAATTGCAGGTAGTTACGCAAGCTGGTTTATCCTTAGCAGATACTGGTTATCAGGTAGGTACAAGGAAGTACTTAGATAATGCTAGACAAGTCTCAAAAGTACGTAATAAATCAGGTAAAGATGTACTCGGTATCTCCAGTCTATCTTCCAAAATTTGAAAAGAATGAACAATGACAAAATTCGAGCAAGAAAAATATATAGACTGGGAAATAATCCACTTGAAGATTAATAAGATATAAACAGATAAACTAGTTGAGTCGCAAAACCTCCTGGCTAAAATCTTCCAAAATGGCGTTCCTACATCTGACCAAATATCGGAAAAAGCAAATAAAATTGAGATGTTAGGCCATTCAGAATAGTTAAATTGAAAGTACTTAACCCTAATACTTATTAGAGCACACAAGTAACAATTTCTCAAAATCAATTAGAATACTAAACTCAATTAATCGATATTGATCGTTAATATAAAATCGATCTTTGCACCCTGAAAATTCTGCCAGTAAAAAGAAAGAAGCCGATCGGAGGAGCTCTCAGGCGCCACATTCGTCAGACCTACTGAAGTATTTAACTACTACTTCGTTTATATTATTGTTAAAATGTACTTTTATACCGTTACAAGGACCCAGCTACTCAAAATTGTCAGATTAGGTTTGAAGTCCAAATATTATCGATTAAGATCGTTAATGGGTGAAATCCGTCCAATAGTTTCGAAGTTGGGACCATTTGAAATTTTGAGGTAAATTTCTCGATATCTCATGAAGTACTGGATCGATCAGATTGAAACTTAGTATTCAGTTCTGAAATACCAACTTGCAGTTCTAGAAAATTTCAAAAAAATGTTTAGTCGAAAATTTTCCAAAATTTTGTTGAAACTTTTTTCTTTGGAATTATCGACTAGATTCCAACGGAATTTGGCACAAACCTTAAACTCAGTATCTAACAACAATGTTTCAAATTTCGATTCGATCCGATATTTACTTTCAGAGATATAAGGAAAAGAATATGCCAGCTTATGTTATTTGAAATTTAAACGTTTTTTCCGCAATATCTCGACAAGTACAAATGCAATCAGATTGAAACTTCGTAATCAGGTGTAGAAAACCAAAGCGCAACCAGGTGCAAGATTTCGTGTTGATCTAATCATAAGAATTTGAACGAGCTCGAAAAGCTCCAGGCCTCACGTCAGTGCTTTTCTAGATATTTTTGACGACCATACGCAAAAAAAAAATTTACTAGATATATATTTCATCTATCAAACAAATAATAATATCTTCATCTTAATAATGGATTAAAACATCGCACAAAAAAGTTAGATAAACTCTGATATAAAATCAAATGTGTTCTCTTAATAAACAAACATTACACAAAAAACCTAGAAAAGCACTGACGTGAATTCAGCAGCTTTTGCGCGCATGTTCACTTTAGGTGATATCCTGCTGACTTCACGTCATTGCTTTTCTAGTTTTTTTCGATGAAGTACTGGATTTCAATTCGATTTAATCTGTAGTCTTGGAAATATGGAAAAAATGAAATTTTGAATAGGCATATTTACGGAATCATTGGGCGGATTTCACCCATTCATGAATTCGACCATCGTAATTAAGCTCCAAATCTACTCTACAAATATCGAGTATCTTAGTCGTTTCTTTCGGAATTTATTGTGTTCACGGACAGCCTTACAGCCTTAAGGCCGACCGTAAACACTACCACTTCCGAAAGGGACAACTTGAAACTCGATATTTGTAGAATAGGTTCGGAGCTTAATTACGAAGGCTGAATTCTCGAATGAATAAAATCCACCCAATGATTCTGTAGATATACCCATTAAAAATTTTATTTTCCCAGTATTTTCAAAAATACAGATTAGATCCGGATTGAATTCCAGTACTTCATCGAAAAATGACAGTTTGAAGGTTCATACAGAATTTCATGAGGATCACTCCGTGGTGACTTCGATGATCGTATTCGTGGCCTATTCACTGTGAACAACAACAATCTGAGAGGACATCAGTTCAAATTTTTTAAGGAAAACTTTCGAACACCTCAACGACACAGTTTTCTGACTAACAGAATCTTCGAGAGATGGAACCGTTAGCCGAATATCGTGGTCGATGCTGAAACCGTCAATGCCTTCAAGAATGCGTGGGATCTTTTTGATGCAAGAACTACTTATTAGTAAATTTTTCCTGTTTTTGTTTTCTTTTTGAGTTTAGAGGAGCTTCCTCAACTCTACTGGCATGTTTAATAATAATAATAAATAATAATAATGATATGATCACAAGATCACAGAATATTGAATATTTGAAAAAAAATCTGATTTTTTTTTTCAAATTGTTCTAATTACACGATCATAACGGAATTTGGCACAAAGTCCGTCAGAATTTTCAGAGTAGCTGCCAGGTTGTTTTATGATAGAATTAGTAGTTTATGAGTTATTTAAAGAAAAACATCGATATCAAGAAAAACCACGAAATTTTACATATTTTTCCCCGATATCTCCGAAAATGAAAACCGTATCGAATTGAGATTTGGTGCACTGGTGTAAAATGTAAAGCTCAAGGTTTGAACAACGTGTTTTTTGAATTTGATGAATAGTTTCGGAAAAAAAATTTTACAGAAAAATTTCGAAAATTAATGTTTTTGAAATTTACCTACTCACAGCACGATCACAACAAGATTTCGCTAGAGGTTGCGCTTCGTTATGATCCAAGTAACCGCCAAGTTTCGATCGAATCGCTTCAGTAGTTCCTGAAATACCAGGAAATAACCTCAAAATTTCAAATGGCTATAAATCCGAAACCATTCGGCCAATTTTCTCTGTAAACGAACTTTACCATCGCCTTTTGAAATGCAACCCACCCAGAAAGTTCTAAGTACGCCCGTAATGGAGGCACGCTGTTTGTTCCAGAATAACTCAATAAGTACTCCTTCAATCAAGTTCAAATGAATAAATAAATAAATGAATAACTCAATAACTACTCATTCAATCAGGATTAGTCTCGGATACTGGATTGAAAATGATGATGACCAACTTTCGTGATAACCGTCTTGAGAAGAATTGGAAAAAAATTATTTTTTTTTGTTCAAATATTCTATATTCTGCGATCTTCTGATTATATTATCCTCACTTAATTCTATTCAATTTGTGTTTGTGAATATTGGAAAATTAAATTTTAAATGGGTACCCATATCTTGCTCTTCGAATATCGAGTTTTAAGTCATTTGTTTCGGAAGTTATTGTCTCAATGATCGGCCGTGAGGATAACTGTGAACAATCACTGTGAAATAATGAGTTGATACAAATATTCGTATATATTAAAAAAAAATTCTTTGTAAGTCTGAGATTTTATTCAATTTCCTCAATATCTATAAATACTTGAAAGAATACTGATGAAATAAAAAAAAACTTTTGAGCATTCTCTAAGTTTTCTTGAAAATTTTTTGTTTTCAGATAATATTTACTATATTTCAAAGAACTTTCACACAGATTTTGAAATCTTAACTTAGTCGTAGCTTTCTAAACTTAACTTTGAACCAATAATAATGATATTCAGATAAATTCCCCAATATCTCATGAAGAATGGGGGTTTTTCCTTTAAACGAAAATGCAGTTATTTTCATGAAAAACCTTTAGAACATCACATTTCAAACATATAATTTCAATATTATATTTTTAAAAAAAAATTTGATCATAAAATAAAATAGAGATTTGCATTTAAAGGGGTTTGTCATGAGAGCACGATATGGCCACGTCGAATTCACTTTTCTCGGAATGAAAAGGACGTCAAATGTGGTACTTTGCTTAGGAAAACAGAGATAGCTTTATTTCGATCTGGTTAGAGTAGAAGACAACGACCAAGGAATAGAAAAAGAAGAGCACAGACTGTCATACTGTCATATTACTGACAAATCACAAACGGAAATTGTTTGGTTATATTGATAAAGAACGCGTGTGTACCACAGAATAGGAATAAATATTTCGTTATTCTATAGCAGAAAAGCAATTCTACTAAACAACGTTGTCGCTTCGTGCATGCATGACAAATCCCAAACAACAATTTTGAATTCTGATTTTGAATACTTTCTGAAAGTGATTTGAGAAAATGATGAATCAAACCCATAATAATTATGTTCAAATTTGCATTTGCAGTAATAACCCAAATTCAGGAAAAACCCCCATTGATGCTATCAAAATTAAACTTCATCATAAGCTGAAGAATGCAAATGCATAACATTGCTAAATATAGTGAGTATCGTAAGGTTGAAAAATTCTTGAAAAATGTATTTTGAGAATTTGTCAGATTTTTTGATAAAAAAAGAATTTGGCGAATGCTGACCGGAATACTTGTGCAGAATTTCGTGATGATTGTTCCAATAGAACAATTCAAGAAACTAAGAAAATTCAAAAATTTGTTTTCAAATATCTTCAAGCTATAATTTTTCGATTAATTCAATCTGAATTTTTAGAAATATTGACAAAATAACATTTTCAATTGGTATGTCAGCGGAATCATTGGTTGAAGTTATATCAATTAGCGAATTTGACCTGAGTAATCGAACTGTAAACCAACTCCACAATTATCAAGTCTCTAAGTTAATTATTGCGGTAGTTATTCTGTTACCGATCGGCAGTAATGCCAGTCGTAAATACAATAGCTCCCCGAAGAATCGATTTAGAGATTCTAAAATTTATTTAGTAGGTTTGGGGCTTAATAACTGACAAACATTCACTTGACAGGGTTGAAGGTCAGGTTGTGGGAACAAAACCACCTCTCAGACCATTGCTGACATGTTTCGATTTTATTCTGAAATCTTCTTCAGGGCTCTAAAATGAATTACAAGATTTTTCTTTCAACACTTATATACAATGTAGAAATAACGAACTATCAACCAATGTGCAATGGGACAACATGTTTGTACAATAAACGAATAAATAACCACATAAATATCAGTATACTACACTGCAAAAAACAAACTTTAACCAGAACAGTGAGAGAAACATTAAAAACTATAAACACAATTAAGCTCAGCATATATGTACTCGATCCAATATTAAAAGAGGGAAAACAGATTACTTAAATTTTTTTTGTGGTTTTATGGACCTTCAACCCTGTCCAGTGAATTATTTTATCAATAACAAAGGTCTCAAGCCAAAAACTCATTTTAATAACTTAGGTTGAATTCATGAATGGGTAAAATGCGCCCGATGATTCACAGTATACCCTTTCAAATTTATTTTCCAAATAATTCCGAAACTTTATATCCAAAAAAATTGAAATCTAGTATTTTATTGAAAATTTACGACGTGAAGGCTCATGCAAAATTTCAAGAGGACCAAAAAGAAAAAGATCACCAAATTCCATCAGGAAGTGAAGCTGAGTTTAGCGGTTTCAAAAAGTGAATAGGTGACGGTTTCATCAACGATTTCGAACAAGCTCGTAAAAGTTCCTGACCTCGCATCAATACTTTCCTATAGTTTTTTGGAAGTCTATTATCAGAAAATGATAAACTGAAAATCCCTCCCACAAGAACCCCACCTGTTCATATCGTGAGAATCCCCAATAGAGTATCTTGTCTCATAACATGCTTCCACATAATACACACTGCAACATCAAACTTCCATACCGTTAAAAAAATCTATCGGCTATTACACGCCCATTGCCTCCCCTCAATACAAAATTATTAGCTCACCGTCTTATTTGTGGGTTGTAGGGTAAATTTCCTGTTCATTCTTTGAATTCAATTCATGAGAAACCCTCCTGAGGTACCTTTGGGCATAAAAAAGGAACCGATCCAGTTCTATATTCAAAGCGAATAGCGGCCTATTGATGCGTTCTATTACTCGCCATAGAAATGCACAGGATGCGCAAACTTTGCCACAAACTAACGTTTAAGTTTGTAACTTTTTCGCAGAAAGGATCGTTGTGTTTATTTTATAGCAGGTAGATTTCGCCAGGGGATGTGAACTTTGACAGGGTGAAAGAGGAGTAAAGGTGTGAAATTGAGAGTTTCCTAATTGCTAATATCGATCTCATGAATTTGTAGGGAAAAAACGAGAAAAGCATTGATGATAAGTCTATCTAAGCCATGAGAATCATTAGTGGGACCATAAGATCTACACTTATAAAGTGGATACCAGTTCTTACAAATAATGTATCGCCCCATATTCGTAGACAGGTTGAAGTGATGATGTCTTTGGATAAATATCATTCCTTTCCCAATTCATTCCCAATCATCTCTTATATTCCGGATTCTAAAATTGCTAGATTGAAATCCCGTAAACTTTTATGGATTAACGATTTTCTTTATTCCAATAGGAGAAATTTGGCATTCGGAATGGAATTCGTGTAATATTTTCAACAAAGGTTTGATCGGCTATTCTTCAGAAAAAGTTCAAGATTTTAATCTTCCTAGGAAAATTTGGTGCCTTTTGAATCGACTTAGAACCGGTCATGGTCGTTGTAATAGTTTCCTCTTCAACTGGAATTCGGTCCTAAATCCAAGGTGCGAATGCGAAGATGAAGAGGAAACAAAAGAACATTCAGTTAATAGGTGTCCAATATATAAATTCGACGATGCTTTCGAGGCAATTCATTTGGTGTCCGATTCTTTTTCGAGATGGATCGTGAACTTCAAATTAATTCAATGAATAATAAAACATATACTAGTTCATACTAGTTTTTTCGTCTTCTTTTCTTGTTCTCGCGTGTGATTTCGGGATATCAACCTGCATAGAACGGAAAAAAAGAAATTTTATTTCGTTGATGAAAAAGAGACCCTTCATCAACAAACAATAATTTCACTACACTTATACTGGGAGAGAGAATTTTTCCTGAGGTTTTTATCTGTGCTCTGGTATCATACGTGAAAATGTATGGTACCCCGTTTACACCTCCCCTGCTAATACTGTGATATCGCTTATTGTATGATATAAAGATTTGGATGGCATACCTGAACTTTTTCAACAAAAAAATCGACAAAAAAAATTCGAAAGAAAGTTTTTCATTTCGACCGAACTTATTTTAGGAATCGATCTTGTTTGGCTGAATTTACTAAAATCGATTTTTGGTTGAAACAAAAATCTCTAAAGCAACCAGTAACATTTATTGAATATTGTATGCCAGTAAATCCATATCTTCAAAAAAGGTATTAGCTACTCAGGGTAAATTTTCAACGTGCCCTCCTTCGACTTTGATGCATTTCCAGCTGCGCTTCAATGAATCTAACCTCTCTTTCTGAATATTTTGCCTGTTATTCCGCATCCCTTTACATCGACAAGTTCTAACAGAAGAATATTACTATCGAATTTCAGCAAAATAATTTGAAGCCTTTCAGAAAAATCGCTTATCAAAGTTTTCTACCAAACATTCAAAACAGCCTCTATCTTCGTATCGAAAGAACAATAGGAATATTTTTTTCTGGATTTTGACTCGCCTTGAAGTCTTTTATTCACCTTTCACGTATGTCGGGTCCAAAATGAAAACTTTCACACGAATTTTTCTTTTCCGATTTTTTTTGTTGAAATAATTAAGGTGTGCCATCCAAATTGAAGAGCTTTTATTGTAGCTTTTTTCTTGTCTTTTGGAATTCAATAATAGTTTTTTGAAAATGCGGTCAAAAAATGAATTGTTTCAACAAATAACTGTGGATCAAAATTTTTTCAGAACGGCCCTAGATTACTCCAGAATTGCATATTGACAAGTTCTAACAGAGGACTATTACTAGCAAATTCCAACAAAATAACTTGCAGCGTTTCAGAAAAATCCCTAATCAAAGTTTTATACCCACCATTCAAAACACCCTGTATATTCGTATCCAATGAACAAAAAAATTTTTTTTAAGCGAATCTTGACTCGCCTCTATCAGCCATTGACGTATGTAAGGTCACTCGTGAAAATATTCGGAATTTGAATATTTGTAGCAGAATAATCACCCGTCCTCCGGATCCAAAGCTGCCGGCCCTCGTTTCTATACCTATACAGTGTGTCATTCTTCAATCTTCAGGACAGTTCGAAAGGCGAGTCCTTTTTCGAGAGGTGTAGGATTCATCAAACTATATCATTCTAGGATAATGATTTGTGCGTTTGAGAAAGTATCACCATTAAGATATCGACATTCATGCAAAATCCGAAAGAACGCAAAAGAAGTAAACTTAAGTTCGTGGGGGGACACTTTATATTGTTGGTTCCAATCAATTCATATCAACCCTGTGGACGTGATGAGAGCAACCCCTAAAATCTCAATTGGAAAGGGGGGGCTAAGTGACAGACACCTTGTTTCAGAGGATATTCCATTGCTTTCTCAAAAATCTAGAAAAGCACTGACGTGGAGTCAGCAGTTTTTGTGCGCATATTCACTTTTGGTGATATCCTGATGACTTCACGTCATTCCTTCTCTCGGTTTTTTTCGATGGAGTACTGGATTTCAATTCGGTCTGAGCTGTTTTTTCGGAAATATTGGAAAAAAGTTTGAATGGGTACATCTGCGGAATCATTGGGTGGATTTTACCCATTCACGATCGCAGAATATCAATTATTCGAACGAAAAAATGTTTGATTTTTTTTTTCGAAATGTTCTAATGACCCGATCAACCCGAAATTCTACACAAAGGTGTTCATCAGCATTTCAAAATTTACAACCAAGTTTCATCATGACTGAAGCAGTACTTTTTGATAACTCAAAAAAAAAACTGAATCCAGTCCAAAATTTGGATCGAATTTACTTTGAATATGGAATGAAACACACACATTGAATTAATGGGCAAGCTGTTTGGTAAAGGGTAACATATCGACCACATAATGCCAGGAATCATGGATAAAGTAGTGAAAGACATCCTGTTAATTCAGTATGATGATATATTTGAGGCAATTTTTCACTGTCTTATGCCTGCCATATGTATTATACAATATTTTGAGTATATTCGATCCAAATTCAGGGCTGGAGAGTTTCATGAAATCATTTCTTTACCGCCCTATAACAAGTTAGTGCTCAGAGCTGTGCCAAAGCCTTGTGCTTAGTGCTCGTGAAAGCACTCGAAGCACTTTTGTGCTCCTAAGCACTGTGCTCGCAAGCACTTTATTAAGCTGGTGCTTAGTGCTTGGTGCTTCGAGAATTTTTTGAGAAGGCTTAGTGCTTGGTAATTCGAAAAAGTGCTCCCAAGCACCGCAAAGTGCTCCCGAGCACCGCAAAGTGCTCCCAAGCACCAAAGTACTCCCGAGCAACGCAAGTGCTCCCGAGCACCGCAGGGCTTCGAAGCACTTTCCGGGATTACTAAGCACTAAGCCCTTCATCGACTTGTCGAAACAGGAAAATGTCGGGCTATCGCGTGATTGGAGTAGACAAAGAGAACTAATGTATCGGTTGTCTCTGGTGTTTGGAGACATTCGAAAAGGAATACAAGGATCCTCATTCGACACATTCGTGATATATATGTTTACGTTCAGTTTTGTGCTCCTATAATATGAAAATAGGTGTCAAAGCGTAAGATTCAGCTGGGAACAGATAGAATATTTCGTATTCTATCTCGATCATGGAGATATTAGAATTCCGTTCTGAAGAGTGTAAGAAAATCTCAAGAAATCTACTGACGTGAAGTCACGTGGATTATACTAATTAAATTTTCGTATTCGTATGTCACACATTACGGTTCACTTTTAAAATTTCATTATTTTTTTTTCTCTATAATTTCGAACCCAATGATCTGATTGAAATGATATTTGAATTCTTTGATGTAGTATGATTGCGTGCAGGTTCGTGAGAAATTCCGAGAGTATCGCAAAATTAGAATATTCAAGAAAAATATATTTCTTGAGCTTAAATGAATCCCGGATGAGTGATTTAAGTCATTTATGGCAGATGACCAACCTCTACATTCAACTACTATAAATATTAATTGAATCAGATTATTAGTTATATGATGGGAAAAGTAGAAATGAATATTGTTATTTGATGTCCTGATTAAACGGTCATGACAAACTTGGCACAAAGCTGTCCATTTTAGAAATTATGGGACAAAAATATATAATTATTCTCACGTCAATAACACTGTAACTTCTCGACCGATTATGCCTATAAACAAACTTAGCCGAGATATTAGGGCTCTGAATCTACCTTGCAACTTTTTAGGGCTCTAGATTTTTCGTTTGGAGAGTAATCTTGTTTACGGACGCACGAACAGCCAAACATCGATATGGATAACGGATTCATCATCAGGGAGTCAAACACGTCAAGAATTGGATTTCAATTCGATATTATCTGCGTTTTTTTTGAGAAATATACCTTCGTAATATGTATATATACTCATTCTAAATTTGATATACTCCCAGTACTTCCAAAAATAAAGATCAAATCGAATCGAATTCAGTACTTCAACGAAAAATTACATGATTCAAATATAAAATTTGTGGGAACAAAATTTTGAATTTTATTTCAATCGAACTGAACGATCATCACGAAATCGTTCAAATTCGCTCATTAGCTTTCGTCAACAAGCCTAACGGCAGATAGTAAACACAAAAACGTCCAAAATAAAAACTAAGAAACTCGATATTTGTGAAGCCTAAATTACGTAGGCCGAATTCGTGACCACTCACCCAATGCTTCCGTAGAAATAGCCATTCAAAATTTTAACACCCAATATTTTCAAAAATACAGATGAGATCGAATTAAAATCCAGTATTTGATTGAAAAATGACAACTTGAAGGTTCACACGGAATTTCGTGAGGATAATTCGATCAGAAGATTGCAGAATATTCAGTATTTGAAAAAAAAAATTTTTTAGATTGTTCCAATGACACGATTATCACGAAATTTCGCACAAAGTTGCAAATCAGCATTTCCAAATTAGTTATCAAGTTTCACAATGATTGAGATTGTATTTTTTGAGTTATTCCGGAAAAAATAACGATACTGAGTAAAAAACCATCGAAAATTTTCTCCAAATATTTTTTCCCAATATCTCTGAAAATTATGGACATATCGAACTGAAATTGGGTACACTGCTATGAAATATGGAGCTCAAGGTATAAGCAGATTTTTTTCAAATGTAGTGAACTGTTTCCGACAATGGAAATTCTTCGGAAAAAATGTTGAAAACATTTTTTCAATTTTACTGACGGTACGATCTCAACAAAATTTTGCAGGAAGTAGCGTATCATTGTGCCCCAACTAAGTGCCAAGTTTCAATATCAGGGAAATAATCTCAAAATTTCAAATAGCTATAACGCTGAAACCGTTGGGCCGCTTGTGCCCATCAACGGACATAAACGCGGCATTCGGATGCTCGACCTATCCTGAAAGTTTTAAGCTCCTAGTTTGCTCCGTTCGACCGATATCGGGTCCTCGGTTGGACGGCCGGCCGAACAGAATCGACTTTGACACCGGATCATTGGGTTCAACCTAGTCGTTTGAGACCATTTTCGGCCCAAAATTCGAAAATTACAGAAAAACCAAACACCAAACAAACGATAGCAAGCTATTCCCTAGAACATGCGCGCAAAAACAATTTCGCCGTAGGCCATGCACTCTCTGAGGCATGGCTTTATGTTTTCATTATTTCGACAGCATATTATAATGGCGAAAACTATATTTGGAAGTAATCGCATGTTGGTCAGTAAGTTTGAAATTTTAAGCCGAGAATGAAGAATCCGTAGTGTCAAAATCGATTCTGTCCAGTCGTAAACACGATAAATCTCAAAGGAGAAAAGCTCTGTTCGGGTTCCACATTATGGTCGGTCCTAGTATGGTTTTCCGACTTCGAGAAACCGAAATGCCAATATTGCAGACAATTAGCTGAAAAAGTCCTATTGTAGAAGTTTCATTTTAAAAAGTGCTTGGTGCTCGGTGCTCGTGTAAAGGAATTACTTTTTGAAAGTGCTCGGTAATCGCGAGTATTTCGCAAAAAATGAGTGCTTAGTGCTCGAGATTCCGGAGCATTTTTCGAAAGGGCTTAGTGCTTTGTGCTCGGAGCACTTTCCTTCAGTGCTCGACACAGCTCTGTTAGTGCTCTATAAAATGTCTACGAAACCATCCTAGTCCAAGGAGAATTTTCCGCTCTTCCCTATGTTTTACAATGAATTCTAACTAAGATGATAGTTTTTGAGTGTTGCAAGATTTTCAATGACAAATAGTGAAACAAAAACGTAAGAATCTTGAACAACTTTGAGAATGAAGATAATTTTCTTGTTGCAAATGTCCTGTAGAATCACTCCATGAAATAACTTCCAAAGCCTGTTTATATTGTAACGTTTTCTTCGTTTATCAAAACGAACTACTGTTCTAATAACTAAACAACTAATTCTATCAAAGTCTGTGCACAATTTATTTCCACACTAATTTATTTTCACTAGTGCAATTTCTAGCGATTACGGGAAGATTCTGGAAAGTGGGTGACTCATACACGTCTAGAGTGTTCGGGCACATTCTGTCATTCTAGGATAGACAGGGCTGCACTCGTCACACTGTCCTCTTCTTAAGCCTGTTCTGTCCGAGAACAGATTCCATGAATTCCTCAGAGGACCGTCGTGAAATCTGCAATCGTTACCATTCCTACAGTAGCCCCTCTGATGGAAGTAGTAATCTACGGTTTTGCTAGGCTTTCCGTTTTGCTTTGGGTTGAAACTGCATACCAAAATCTCTTCACCTGTCTTCTGAAACACAACTTCCAGCATATCTCGTACAACCCGCCAATTCAGTTGATCCAGTCCACAACCTAGTTTGGCAACGGCTAATTTCCCAATCCCGAAGCATTGGAGGTCTTCTTTCAAGCTATGCAGTGCTGTCCATAAATTCTGGTAGGTGGGCTCCTGATATGAGTACTGTTTGGTAACTACGTAATGAATGTACCGACCCTCTGGCTTCAGTCTAAAGCATTTTCCTATTCTGGGCTGCTGTCGCATCAGTTCCTGTTGACGTCCAAATTCATTTCTGAATACTATTGCTATTCCCTTACTCATCCTTAGATCCGCTGCTACACAATGAGCAAGAGAGTATTCCTCGGAACTGTAAACAGGTCTTGATGAACTTCCTGTGTAACGCCAAACCGTGCAACTCGTGTTCCCCCATAGCTATTCATGAATTCCTGAAAATCGTCATTTTCCTTCGCCAGAACCTCGATGAGATGTACTTCTTCTTCGTCATCCTGTGTTGACGCGTACGGAGCCAATCGGTTGAAATGGACGACCTTCGGTTTACCTCTGGGAAGCTTCCGTATCCGGCGAACTACATCGTTTATCCTTTTCATAACTTCATACGGTCCTTCCCATTGTCTCTGCAGTTTCGGTGAAAATCCTCTCCTTTTTTGCGGGTTATAGAACCATACCGGATCTCCTACAGAGACCTATTGGACGTATGTGACGTTGCTCCATCCTGTTGGAATTATGTTCTTTGATTATAGCCAGGAAAATTTTGCCGTTCAGGTGACAAAACATTCTTACATAACGCTCTGAGTTCGCTGTGAGAGCACATCCCTTTTCATCTTCATAAAAGTATGGACCGCTAATGCCTCGCGATGACATTGCAGCACATACTGTCACTTTTGGCGAATGAACGGGTTTCTGATGCTTACATTTGGGAATGGATGAACTCCAATAGCGATAGTTGTGCTTGTTTACGTGCTCATTAAGATGAAAATGAGCTTCATCGGAGATTGAGAATTTAAATATTTGTAAGCGCTCAATTGCTTGGTTTACGAAGTCTAGCCTCTGAATGGCATCCTGGGGTTTTAGTTCTTGCACCAATTGAATTTTATAGGGGTGCTCTAGATCTTTGTGCAAAATCCGGTGTAGCGATGATCTATGCACGTGCAAAAAACTTGCACGCTTCCGAATGGAGAGCTCGGGATCATCACGAACAGACTGATTAGTCCGTTCCACGTTCTCTTTCGTTCTAGATGACCTTCGCAGTTCAGATTTTTGTTAACCGGGCTCCTCGAACTTCTTCACCCAATTCCGAATGAGAGGAATGCTTGGTACATCATTTAAGTGACGTAAATCTCGAACAGTGCAGAAATTTCTTCACGCAATAGTCGCAGAATTATCGTTTTTGTAAAATTCGCGCAAGCAAGGCGCGCGGTTCGCTCCGACGAAAGGCTCCATAGCAACTAAATTGCAAACAGCCAGGCTACCGATTAACATTACTCTCGTGCTCCTCAGATGCCAAGCGTTCTCACAGTAAGCTAAACAAATATAAAAATTTTTCTTTGAGACACCTTGTAGTTTCAAGAATACTATATTCCTATTCGATAGAGTTATTTTATGTTACTCCGTTTAAACTTACGGCCCTAATTTGGTTAGGATTGTATGATAAAAATTAAAACTACCACATAATCTTATTTTACATTTTTTCTGGGTTTCCTCTCCCAATATCTGAAACAGAGCGATTAAAATTGAATGAAAATTGTTTTTGTTGTGTGTTTTCTCAAAAATGTCAATTTGACAAAAGTCAACAACCCAAAACGAAAAATCCTAAGGAAATAATTCTTAAAATTTCCTCCAAGGAACTGCCCTTGACAAACAGTTTAATCCTGCAAACCGCAGAGGCGTTTTTCATGAGAAAACAATTTTTGTTCAATATTTAATAGTTCTGTTTTACATAGTGGGAGAGAAAACCTAGAACAACCTAAAAAATGATAAGAAATCCTCCCAAAATAAGCTTCAATCGATAATCACAAAATCTATTCAATCCGTAGCTTAAGAAGTGTTGGTTTGGAGATGCACCTGAATAGTTGATAGGCCACGTGTATTTGAACAAATCCGGAAATCTCCTAACTTCACATCAATGTTACTCGAAATTTTCAAGTGCAAGTCACAAGTTAAATTTAAACTACTGATTTATCATCATTAGCTCGTATAAGATTTTCATGGTATTTAATATCGTTGAGCTCCAAATTCCTTATTAATGAGACTCTAAAGTCTAATGTCTAACATCATCGATCAAGCTCTTTCCGAGATTAATCGTATACAGAGCGTTCCTAGATAAGAGGTTGAAATAGTCCGCGATAAGATGGAAATTAAACGTGAGTCATTATTTGGCAGAGAGATCTTATTGTGTCACAAATAGGAGTAAGGATATTTTGGAAGTGTTTTTCAGTATTTTCTCGTATTGATTATTAATGATTTGATCATTATAGAATTATTATTTATAGAAAACAACCTAGCAGATTGTAGGATTCAATTTATTTGTCGAGGGCATTTTCTAGAAAATACGTTGTCTAATCAACAATATCGGAACAATGTGAACGGTCAACGTAACGAATTTAACGTTTCGGACGAAAATTGACATAATTATCTTCTTTCAATACTCTCGTATTTCAGGACTTCTAGTAAATTGCGATTTATCGAATCTAAACTACGCATATTCGCTTGATGAACCATTTTTCAATTCTTCTTCTTTTTCAGGAAATGGAGTTGACTATGGTCCATTTGTATAAAACAGGCGGAATTATTTTCTCCATTGAGAAAAAAGAAAAATACAGAAGCACTCTTTAAGTGCTTCTGTATTTGCTTTCGTTATTAGATTATCTGGTTCCATCATCAGTATCTTTGTATTAATTACCCCAATAATCATGATATATTTTCAATGGTCGAACATTGAACATGATCCGCTATTTGGGATCTTTGCATGTTTCTTTTCTCAAGGTTGTTTTTGTGTTCTAGCTTTCTGTTTCTGATAACTTACGGCCGTGATAATTTTCCTGTACAGGACTTTCCACAAATACAGAGAATATAATGACCATAATTTTCGATTTGTCTTTCTCGTTAATTGGTTTGATTTTACCAAGTATAGATTTTAAGTCATTTACCATTTCTGGTCAAATAATTAAAAATTAAAATTAGAATGTCGGCTCCTTTTTTGCTTCGTTGGTTCCTTGGAACAAAATTTTTTGCTCGCATGTTTCGTGGAACAGGTGCTATGGTTTTGTCCGAATATCTCCAATGTCCGAATATTTCCTCAAGTATATTCTCAAAAAATAAAAATCGAAATTAATCAATATCGATTCTGACTGTGGGCAAATTTCAGAGAAGATTGCATTACAAAATACGACGGTGAAATTTCTTAAGGGGCGAAATCAGTAAAAGAGTTTCATAGTAATACCCATTTGAAATTTTGAGGTTATTTCCCTGATATTTAAGCACCTACTGAAGTGATTGAATTGAAATTCGGTAGGTTGTTGGGGCGTTACAACAAGCAATTTTTTGCACACTTTTTTTGAGACCGTATTGTCAGTATATTCGTAAGTAAAATCAAAAATTTAGGAAGAAATTTGTTTTCCGAAAACTTTTCATCGTATTTGAAAAAATATTATATTTCACAGTGAACCGAACTTCAGTTTTATCTGATTATAATTTTTACAAATATTGGAAAAACTATGTCGAATTTTGTGTTTTTTTCCCGGTATCGCAATAACTGAAAAAATTCTGATTCAATCATGACGAAACTTCGTAACTAGTTCAGAAATGGTGATTTGGGATGATCATGTTATTTAAACATTTTTTTTCAAATATCAAATATTCTGCCATCTTCTGATTATATTCTCCTCACGAAATTCTGTATGAACCTACAAGCTGCCGTTCATCAATTAAGTACTGAATGTCACTTTGATCTCATCCGTATTTTTAGGAACTTTGGGAAAATAAAATTCATAGAGTAGTTTTGGGAATTAATTATGAAGACCAAATTCGTGATAAATCAGCCGAATGAACCGTTAGATATATTCATTAAAATTCCATTTCACCAATTTTTCCAGAATTACAGATAATATAGGATCGAAATTCATGATTCGAAAATGTCAGGAAGTAAAGGTTCGTTTGGCGAGGTCAATACGTGAAAGATGACCGATTTGGAAAAGAATTTGAACATGCAGGCGAAAGCTGCTGACTAAACGTCATTGCTTTACTGAAATTTTTTGGGTTCGTCCAAATATTCATTAATACTATACAGTTTTTATACCCAAAATATTACAAGGTTTCAAGGTCCAATATGCTTAATCTATAAATTTGTTACTAATTGAATAAGCTCAATTTAGTTATTTTCGTTTACTTTAACAAATCGACCCTGTTTTAAAACATTTTACAAACATTCGTTCTTTTCTTTCCTCCGAAGATCATCATCCACCATTGAAGATATTGAAATATACTATCTAATAAAAATATAGTTGGACAGAAAACAAACGAGACAATTTATGTTCTGCTTGAAATGGAAAATGTACTAGCGTGTAATGACCATTATCTGGATGATAAATTCCTGTACTAAAACACCCAGAGTTTCATATGAAATCGAAAGAATTCCGATAAATCAAGATACACACTATTTTATAACACCTTCGGCAATAAATAGAATTAGTTTCTATTTTATATACCCTATGTCTATTTTGGTCACAAAATTTATGAGGTATCATATTACGTGTGTTTCTTCGGTATCTTGATGAAACTATGAGATAATCGGATTCCTTGAATAAATATTTTAATTAAGAGGGAAAGAATGCTTAGTCTACTCGGGTGGGTATTCAATTTATGATCGAATAGCGTGATAAATTAATACGAATGAGAATACCTCGAAAAGCTCTTTACTAATGGCTTGCTCCAGGATTCAACTTTTAGGTTACATACTGTGAAATGAAGAACAGAAGCACATATTTTAAAATTCGAAGATTATGAATTGGAAACAGGAGTTGGAGGAGTAAACGATTCACGAAGATATTTCGTAGAAATAATTTTGAGGTATCCATTCATTGGAGTTCTAGAACAGTGCCGAATCCTTTAAAAAGGGTAACAAGTGAAAAAAAATAATAGTAGGATGAAACTCATTGGAAAAAAAGAGATTATAACAAAAAAGAACGAAAAATAATTTAGGGATGATATGAGGTCGTTAATTGGAAGGGGACGAGTATTTAATGGTAAACACGGTTCATCTCAATTTCCGGAAAACTTCAACTTTTGTATTCACACTTTTTGCACATAACCTCAAAATCCGTGTGATAAATTCAAATAACCAAGTTTTTGGTTTATCATTTTTATATTCCACAAAAAAATTTCCTCGAAATTCGGTGACAACCGAGGTGAAAACTCACCGTTTGATGTTCCAAATACACTGTTTTTTTTTTTTGATTTGGAATATTTATTTTTTCACCTCATTTTGACTTAATATCGAAAAAGCACTTTCAATCGGAAAGTCTCACCTCAACATATCTAGTTTTTCTAAAAGTAAGTGGGATTTTTGTTCATCGAAATCTCAACTGTCTCATGGAAAGAATTAACATTCCACTGGTAAATTTCCTTAAAAAATGCAAAATATAGTACTATAATTAACAACCAAATAAATGAAAACAGTTGATATTTTAGTAAGACATCTGCAATATTTTGAGAAAGTTGTGAAATCTTTTTTAAATTATATGCCTAGATGCCTCTTTATTGCCATTTCAAAATATATTTTATAAATGTATGAGCTACGAAAAATGTTAGCCCATCAAAAGGAATTTTATGGAAAAGTGGGGAAAAAGCTGGGAGGGTTTGGGCCTTACACCTGTTATTTTCTAGGAGAATTCACTATATTGATCTATATTTCTTTAACATAATCAGAAAATAGAGAATCCAGCGAAATGCTCACCAACTTTTTCGAAAAAGTAGATATTTTGACGTGAGACTTTTCGATTGGAAATTTAGGTGTTTTTTCGATATTCAGTTAAAATAAATACAAATATATATTTTGAATCGAAAAAATAACAGTGTTTTTGGAATATGGAAAGTTTTAACCGAATTGATTTTAAAATTTCTTTTTATAGCTCGAATAACATCTGCAATCATTCCAATTTAATTTGAAAGTTATTTGCACTCCTTCTACTCCGTGGATCTCTTAATTTTACCAAATAGCTACTGAATATAAGTACGGATCTTTCAAAGATGAAGTGAATTGGATGTTCAAGAACTGAATATATATAGTGAGATCTATTTGAGATAAGAACGTGAAAATAGTCAGACTGAAAAAACTGGTACCTCCCGGCAGTCACCCAACCCATATACAAAGTTTCCGAGAAATCCGAAATTTGGTTTTCGTGAAATAGATTGAAAGGGTTTTCATTGGGATACCCTGTATTTAATAATAATAAAAATAATTATAATAATAATAATGTCTTTATTTCTCCAAATTGAACCTCAAGGGGAAGTTCACCAAGAAGGTGCTCTACCACTTAACCCTTGTTACATAAATGATTAAATTCGAATGACCATTGAAAAACAAAAAAGAACAATACAATGGAACTAATAGAAAAAAAAGTATCCAAGACATTGAGTACTACTAGTTTCTGTAGACAATAAGGAACTTTATACATTTAGTGTACGGATAAGATGAGCCTTGATTTCTTTCCTAAATCTAACTGTTGTAAATTTTTTATATTCAGTTGGAACAGCGTTGTAAAACTTTACTATATTATATGAAAAACTTCTTTGAAAGATCGATGTTCTATGCTGGGGACAAGAAAGCAGATTCATATGCCTCACGTTCAAGTTATGAATATCAGTTCTATACCTCAGTTTCTTGTGAAGATATGGTGGACACCTCTCAATTATAACTTTGTGATAAGTACACAGGGCATAATATTCAAAACAGGTTTTCATAGGCAACCAACATAACTCCTTCAACTTATGCGAAACATGCTCATATTTTCTGATCCCATATACAAACCTAATGCAGCTATTTTGAAGACGTTGAATTCGACCTAATGTCTTCTGATCAAGACAAAAGCTATGCACAGGAGAACAATAATTAAACTTAGACAAGACAAGACTTTCACATGAAACCCTTTTTTGTAGGGATGGGCAAATACGATCTATGCTGCTACAGCATCCTAAAGGCCCCATAAGCTCTCCATTTCACTTCCATATGATCGTCCACTATTCAAAGAATTCAAAACTCCACTATTAGATGCGTAAACCTATTGTTCCAGCCAATCTCAAATCAAAATAAAACTTCCTTAGTGCCTGGATATAATTACGGATGACTCGTATTTCAAATTAAATAATTGATATTTCCTCCTATTAATCCAATTCCGGTTTGAATAACGCCATTCCGTCAGCGAATTTATCAGACAAATTTTATAAGCGTATCCTCGAACAGACAATATTTCAGAGTTGCAAACTTTGGAGAACTTGATAAGTTAGTTAATTATTCATCTGATATGCGAATTTAAAACCAGCCGCAAGAATCCGATAAATTGTGTTGTATGAAATTGCGCTGGGATTGCGCGGGTTAATAAATCAAGTTTCTATTCGAGCTATTCCAATTACCGGACGAAAAAAATAGAAATGATATCACTTGTAACAACCAATGGGATCAATATGAAGCGAATGGCGATAACTTTTGTAGGGTGTGCTAATAAAATCTTCTCTATTTTCCACAATTGATATAAAGAAAATAATTTGATGAGTACCTGAATGGAAATATTGAAAAAAGTTTTTCGATTTGCTTTTTAGCTACGCACAATCTTTTTTCCACGATATGAATCCAGAATCTCCCTACAGCCCAAATTCGGCTGATAAAACAATTTTTATTGAAAATTATTTTATTTGAATCATAAGGAATTGGGAAGAATTGAGATCCAAAATGAAAACTGAAAACCTCTCTGAAGTAACTAATTTTTAAAAAAAAAAATTTTTTCTTGAACATTTCTGCACGCCTGTAAAGAAGATACAAAAACCTCGCCAAAAAAAGGCACATGACCTATATTCGCTATTCAAAAAATTTAGAGGGTTGATGGGGATGGCACAGGGTGCAACAAAATCCTTCAAAAATGCATATGAATTTGGTAAAAGTGAAACAAAAATTGACCTGTTGCAGGATTTTGTTGCCAAATATTTTTCTTCCGAGAAAATGAATTTGTTCCATAATTTTGACGCGCACTGTAGAATACCGACATTTCAGTACATGCAGAATTTCGGGAGGATCGTACAAAAAGAAAATTCGAACAAATTTTTTATTTCGAGAATTTTCCAAATATTTCTGAAACCGATGCATATTCCAGGGCAACAACGTGCAATCTTTTTGTTCAATAATCTTTAATTTTCGAATTTCAAGCTGAAAAGGGTCCCAAACAACTATATTTGACTCAATGATGACGAATTTGTGTCAAAATCGATTCTGTCCGGCCGCACGTAGGAATATATATTCATCTCCTGAGATATTGGGATGTTGTACTCATTTCCTCGGTACCATTGTTTTTTGTTGAAAATCCCAAAAATAATGAGCCGAAGCTGTAATAAACGAAGTACTGGATTTCAACCGGATCTAAACTGTATTTTTGGAAAAATTGGGACAATAATATTTTAAACTCGATTTTGGATGAGTGTCCCACAAATACCGCAAGGAATCAAAATTCACGTTGGCAACTTCGGACTAAATATTTTACTAGAGAGGTGACTGCCTGTAAATTCGTGGGACCAACTTTCGTTTTTCAAATGGGAAGCACCATATTTTATTGTGAATAGCTTCCCTATGAAATTCGGAGTTGTCCCAATGAGTAACATTTTTGAACTGTCAGAAAATTGTTTCTCAACTCGAAATTGCAATGAAGAATTGAGAATGGCACTCTGCTGAAACATGGATATCTTCCAGGTTTTTCATTAGAAAAATTCCGTTTTTAGGTTTCCGCGAGAAGTAAGAATAATGCTTCTGTCGCAATTGAAGCAAATGAAATTAATTTTACAAAATTGTCAAATTTGGGAATTTAGAAAACTCAATTTCTTCAAATTATAGACTCATTTCTTTATGGTCATAATAGGTTCTATGTTGGAAAATGATGTAGGTGTGGAAATAACACCAATGCACTGAATTCTATATTTTCTGGGATATTCGTAAAAAAGAATGTACGCAATCACAGAAAGAATAATATTGTCTCGAACGGAATGGGGGACATATTGAACATTTATTTCAGATTGTATTAATAGATTCTGAATTTTAGTTCTGCTTGTATTTTCGAGATGATTCATATTAGAATTAGAAATGTAATCAAAACTGGATATCTCAGAAAATATGGATTTAAGGAAATTGGTGTGATATTTCCTCACCTACTTTATTTTTCAAGGTTAATTCCAATGTCCATTAAAAATCAGGTTCTATTAATTTGAAAGAATCGAGTTTTCAAATTTTCGAAAGTGCCAACTTTGTAAACGCATTTGTGACCTCCTGTATCATGAGTTTCGATTCTGATTATTGCCACAGAAACCCTTTTCTTACTTCTCGCGGAAGCCTGAATACGGCCTTTTTCAAATGAAAAACCTGGAACATATCCATGTTTCAGCAGAGAGCCATTTTCAATATTTTGTTCGAATTTCACGTTGAAAGAGAATATTCCGACAAAATTCAAAAATTTCACACTAGGACAACCCAGAATTTCATGAGGAACCTATTTTCATTATAAAATATGGGGCTTCCCATTTCAAAAACGAAAGTTGCTGTCACGAATTGTAATTAAATTGCAAACCTGCTCTATAATTATCAAGTCTCTATTATTGCGAATGTTATTGTGTTTACGGTCGTCGGTTAATACCTTCCGAAAATAAAGACTCAGAGACTCGATATTTTTAGCGCAGGTTAGGGGCTTAATTATTTATGCGGGCTTAGTTCGTGAATAGGTAAAAATCCTCCCTATGATTTGTAGATATTCCCATTAAGATTTTATTATCCCAATAATACCGAAATTACAAATCGTATCGAGGAAAATTTCAAAATTCTAGACATTCGGGCAGAATTTCAACGCTTTTGTTGTCTTGAACAAGCACGTAAAAAAAGTTAATCAAATGTTAAGCCCAAAATATCGCCGTATGCATAAAATTTCGTTCATCTCACCAACGTCACAAAATATATTGCGCATGAAGAATTTGAGTAATAGCATCGTTCCTTCTACACACCACCTGGGCTCCGAAAGACGATATAAATTTGCGACAAATTCCATCTAAATACCGTGGATAAGTCGTTTTGACAAAGGTGGGTTTTATATTATGTTAGTTCGTGTAAATGCATAGAGTCTGTCCAACGATCCCTTGGTTCTTATTCATTGGGGTCTTTTATGGCCGCTTTCCATTCTTCTTGACAAATAGCTCAGGGAATATGACACGGTTTCTTGTATCGAGGTGACGAACCTTAGAATTTCAGGATATATTTATACAGAGGATATACGGCGTACCTTCTTGTGAGGCATGAATGAATGAGGAATCATTTTTAGGAATTGTGAGTTTTAATACTGGAATTCTAGTGACTGAAGTGAAGGTGACATGAATGATTGAAGGTAGAAAGGAAAGGAGGAACTAGAGTGAATGGGAACGTTGAAAAGCTGAAATATATGTATGCAACAGGGGTCGTACTATACCTTTTCAACTTAAAGTTGAGACTTAACACATTCAAATTGGGAATTAACTTATTCAAACTGGTACTTAACAATATCAAATTGAGATTAAATATATTCAAATTGGGAATAATCCATTTCATATTGCTACAACATTCGTTCTTGTGTGAATTGGAGTTCAATAAGCTTCTTCAGTTTGAACTATACAGTGCGCGTCAAAATTATGGGACAAATTCATTTCCTCAGAAGAAAAACAGTTGGCAACTGAGGATACAACATTCGTTGCTCTTTGAATGGAATTTTTTGATAACTAACGTTAAAATTACAAAGTTCAAATTTGGCATATTTTTTTCCTTATATCTCCGAAAGTAAATATCGGATCGAATTGAAATCATGAACATAGTTGTTGAATACTGACTCCGAGGTCTCTGCCATATTTCGTTGGAATCTGAGTCACAATTTTCGGGAAAAGAGGATTTTTCAAAAAAATATTGAAAAATTTCCGAATAAACATTGTTTTAGATTTCCTTAGCACCGAACTCACACGAAATTTCGCAATTGGTTGCGCGTTGGTATTCTCAAACTATCTGCGAAGTTTTAATTTGATCGAATCACAGTACCTCATAAGATATCGAGGAATCAGCCTCAAAAGCTCAACTGATTTTTCCCATTATCGAACTTAACCGAGAGATTTGGACTTCAAAACTAATCTGTCAAGTTCAAGGCGCTAGGTCCAGTCTTTCGAGAGTAAGAGCACATACGGACAGAGGAACGGACAGGATTGAATTTGACCACGGATTCTTCTTCAGGGAGTTCAACCCAATCGTTCAAGACCATTCCCCAGAACAAGCGCGTTAAATTTCGAGTTGCTCAGAAAAATTTTAAGCATACCCGACTGCAACCTTTTGCGAACTATTAAAAGTCAAGCAGTGGTTCAGCAAAATAAAATGTCTTCGAATATTTCTGTGTAATATTGCCAACTTACACTAAAAAAACCCAATGGGATAGAATTCGATTATGAAATATACACAGAAAAAAATCAAACAAAAATCAGAAATAAAAGACTTAGGAGTTGTATTCCAGTCAAATTTGAGATTTAGTAGTCGGTTCGAGTTCTCAACAAGTAAAGCTCCGACTGTAGTAGGTCAAGTAATGAGAAATTCAACAGAGTTCAACTGTGCGACAACTTTTCTTCTATACAAGACACTTGTGAGACTACATCTAGAATAGACCTCGGTAGTATGGATGCCTTTAACTGCCGTCAGCATTGACACCATAAAAAAGGTACAAAAATGATTTATCTGGCAATGTCATATGAAAAAATATAAAAAATTTCCATTCATGAGATCTTATTATTTTTTTTGCGTTGTCCATATGAACTTTGTGGTTTAAATTTTTTTGGGTGATTTTATAGCGTAAATTCTTTAATGTATGTTTCTTTATTGGTTTCAGCATTTCTTGTGTTATTTCTGACTAGTCATGTAAATATTTTGATGACATTAAACTATCTATCTATCTATCGCTCTATGTCAATCGAGTTAGGTTTCAATCTTCAGATAATAGAAGAAAAACAAGAGTTGTGTGATTTTATTCCGGATGTTGTAAATAATAGAAGTTATTTCAACTGTGATTTTCTGGTTTATGACAACTTTAAGGTTTCAAAGTTAAGTTTAAGATTGTACAATAAATACATATTCTTTGTTACGCCGAGTATGTTTACCCCTATTAACACAATGGTTATTATCTTTAAGGAATTCGGTCAAAAATTCGATTCATTAAATTCAATAATTGTTACTTCCTTACATGTGTAGATGTGGATATTAATTAATTGAATGATGAATTACACTCCTATGGGCGGTGATTTATATAAAGTATACCTAATTCATTTCATTCATTCACAGACACTCTGTATTGCACTTATAATAAATATCAAGGAGATTTTTTTGAAACCATCTCATTCCAATTCTTCATCATCGCAATATCCGATCCTCAAGTGAACAGTGCAAACAAAAAATTTGAATGATGTTTGCTTTGGATATTAGCTGGCTATAACCCCAACCTTATCCCTCCGATCTATGTATGGGCGTAAGTCAGCCTTGGTAATGAATTCGTTAGTTTTACGTGCCTCGACGACGGTTCCATGGACTTAGAACTGACACAGGAACGTGGATGACGTGATATAAATGGTAATTATTGAATGTATTGTGCTGGTATCGAATTCAATTACGTATGTAGCAATTGAGCGTGACATAATGCGTGGGTTACAATGTTATTTAAATCTAAGCGATGTGATGGTCTAATTTAGGTCGAGCGCTGCTAAACGCGACATAACAAATGCAACTTGGAATTGTCCAATTCGTTGGGATTGGTTGAAGTATGTTATTTGTATTTTAACATTTTGCGCACATGTTCTAGGGGAACAGCGTGCTATCGTTTTGTCCAAATGTCTGTAATTTTCGAATTTTGAGCCGAAAATGATCTCGAACTCACTGAAGACGTATCCGATTGCGGGCGTACGGAGAATCCTATGGACTTGAAAATCTCAGGGTTTGTTTCATTTCCGAATGCGAAGGTTCAGTTCGATAATGGGTCAAATCGGTTGAATAGTTTCGGAGTCATATTTGAAGTTATGAGTTTATTTCCTGATATTTCGAGAACCACTGAAGCGATTCAATTAAAACTTGCCTGTTAGTTGAAATATAAGAACTCCCAACTTTTGCGAAATTTTGTTGGGATCGTGCTGCCAGTTAATTACAAAAATGTTTTTTTAGAAATTTTTGCCTAACAAAATTTGTTCTTAGGAACTGTCTATTGAATTCGAACAAAATGCTATTCATACTCTGAACTTTATATTCCGCAGCAGTGTAAGAAAGTTCAGTTCGATGCGATAATAAGTTTTAGAGATATTCAAAAAAAATAATGTAAAATTTTGTGGTTTTTTCTCGATAACGTTGTTTTTTTCGGGATATCTCAAAAAATACTGATCAATCATGATGAAACTAGGCAGCTGAATTAAAAATGTTGATGAATAACTTTTTGCATATTTTTGTGAAGATCATGTCATTAGAACATTTTGAAAAATGAATTTCAAATTTTTTTTCTCAAATACTCAGTATTCTGTGATCTCCTAATTATACACTATCCCCATTGAATTTTGTATGGACCTTCGAACTGTCCTATTTCGATGAGAGTCTGGATTTCAATTCGACCCAGTCTGTATTCTTGTAAATATTGGGGAAACAAAATTTTGAATGGGTATATCTGCAGAATCATTGGGTGTATTTTACCTATTCACGAATCCGGCCTTCGTAATTTAGGTCTAAACCTACTCTACAAATGTCGAGTTTCTAAGTTGTTTCTTCCGGAAGTTATTGTGTTTACGATCAGCCGTTTGGTTATTTCCCAGATAACTCCATAATGCCATCTTGAAATCAGTGGAATTTTATTGAGAATATGTTTGGTTTTCTGCGTGACCTAATAAGCTTCGTTTTGGTTTCAAAATTTAGAACTGTCGTAGCGACAGTTCTAGTTCGGCGCAGAACCGAATTCGGATTCTGAACTTTTCTCGAACAGCTCTAAAAGCCATGAAACCAGAACACGAATTAGAATAATCTCCGTTTGTGTTCAATGACAGAAAAAAGGATGGTAATCATGCCTTATTTATCTATTTCTTCAATTATATTTCCCCTTGAAGCAACATTCTTGAATTGAGTAGTGAAATTACATTGATTTTTAATGAACGTTATTCAGATATCTGCAGGTCAGAAGAAACTTCACCTGAAACATTACCATTCATTAGACAGAGGACACTAGTTCTCATAGATATCTTTGAGAAGTAGCCGAACATCGGGGGTGTGAACAATTCTGAAATAAAATCAATAAGAGTATTATGGGAGGTCGTAGCAAATTCTCAATAGCAAAAGTCTAAATTCAACAGCTAGCACGATTTCTCAACAAATACACCAATCGAAAACCAAAGCCACACGGTAACGAAAAAGTCAGGTTTACTATGACACAACGACAGCCACTCTACGCTTGTGCGAACTACCCGATTCTGAAGAAATTCGGACTTAAACTTCCAAACCCCTTTGCAGTTCGAGAATCTGTTCTGAAAACAACCACAATAGTATTACTCAAATCAAACCGCTTCTGGAATGAACCAAAACTTAAATTCAACATCGTGCAATCTGGAACCGTTCCGAACAGTTCTGAACTCGAAACCAAAACAAAGCTATAGTCTGCCTCCAGTTCTAATATTGTTTGAGATTCACCTGACAATCAGATCGATTCTGTTTGCGTATTGCTAGGAACCTTGCTATTCTAGTCATATTGCTATATCTCTAATTTATATAGCTATATGCCCATGATGTTACGTTTTCTGTTCCGAGTGTTATAGCAATGTTTGTTATGAATTTTGTCATAGCAAAATTGCTATCATGAACTTCCATAATCGGTGATTTCAGAGCTGACAACACTGTAATTTGTGACTTTAGAGCTACAAGAAAAAAGAAAATGCCCCCACTTCGTGAGTTTTGTTTATGATCTCGCATACATAATTTCTATCTACGGCTTTAGTTCATGTGAACATCGACATAAAAGATCTTAGGAAACAAGAAGAGTCAAATTGACCAACAACCAATTTCCTGGACACCAATAGAATATTGGTTACCAGAAATCAAATGCAGTTATTTTATTCAGGCGTTAATAATTCGAAATTCGATAAACTTCTTCGTTGGCACCTCAACGGGATTGCTGTTATTGAGATGATTAGAATAATCATTTCAGTTGTTGTCTACTATGCCTGTATTTTAGTCTAAGAATTTTCCTTAAAATTAAATATTCTAGAGAACCTTGAACACATTTCCATTAGCATATACTTTTTTCATTGATGTAAACATCGACTTATTGTTGTTACGGAACGGAACAGAAAAACCAATTAAATTCGAATCGACCAATTTCCTGGAGACCAATAGAATATTTGTTTCCAGCAATCAGATGCAGCAATTTTATGCAGGCGTTAATGATTCGAAATTCGATGAACTTTTCTGTTGGCAATTCAAAGGGATGGCTCTTGTTGGGATCATTAGAATAATCATCTCAGCTTTTGCTTACTATGCCGGTATTTTAGTCGAAGAATTCTCCTTAAAATTAAATATTCTAGAGAACCTTCAACATATTTCTATTAGCTTCCCTATTTTCAATATTTTCGAATTTTTGGAAGAAACAAATGTATCTCTGTAAGATATTCTTTCTAACCTTTCTTGTTATCAAGCATTGCAAGTACTATTTTGAGGTTGCCAAGATAGCAATATTGATAGAAAAATTCTTGTTAAACTGACAGATCATATTGCTCAAAATCGTTGGTCAGAATACTAATAATTCTAATCTTGTTATGATAGCAATATTTTTTTCCTAGAAATATTGCTATTGGCAAACAGAATTGACCTGAATATCATTCAGCCCAACCAGCAAAGTTGTCGTATAATTCTGATGATTCTCGACTTTTTCATTTTTGCGCGCATGTTCTAGGGGAACAGCGTCCTACAGTTTTGTCCAAATGTCTGTAATTTTGGATCATTGAGCCGAAAATGGTCTCAATCGACTAGGTTGGACGAATCCGGTGTCAAAATCGATTCTGTCCGGCCGGCCGTCCGTCCGGCCGTAGACACAATAACTGTCGACAGAAGCAAGCCAGCAACTTGAAACTTTCAGGATAGGTTGCGCATCAAAGATCAAAATGCCGCGGTTGATTTCGTTAATGTGCCAAATCGGTCGAATAGTTTCGGAGTTTAGGCACTTGAAGTTTTGAAGTTATTTATTTTTTATTTCAGAAACTACTTGAGCGAATGGATTCAAACTTGGCAGTTAGGTGGAGTATAACATCGCGCAACTTTGAGCCAAATTTCATCAGGATCATATTGTCAGTAAATTCAAAAAAAAATTTTTTTCGAAATTTTTTTCCAAAAAATTTTTTTTTCCGGAAAACAGTCATCATATCAAAAAAATCCACTCACACTTTGAGCTTCATATTTCACAGCAGTGTACCAATTTTCAGTTTGATACAATCATAAGTTTTGGAGATATCGGGAAAAAATATGTCAAATTTCGTGGTTTTCTTCTCGATATCGTTGATTCTTTCGGTATAACTCGAGAAATTCTGATTCAGTCCTGATGAAATTTCACAGCTAGTTTTGAGATGCTGAAAGACAACTTCATGCGAAATTTTGTGATAATCGTCTCAGTAGAACAATTTGAAAAAAAAAAATTTCTATGATTTTCTTATCATATCATCCTCATTAAATTCTGTATGAAACTTCGAACTGTTATTTTTCGATGAAGTACTGGATTTCAATTCGATTTGATCTGTATTTTTGGAAATACTGGAAAAATAAAATTTTGATTGGGTATATCTACGGAATCATTGGGTGGACTTTATGCATTCACGAATTCGGCCTTCGTAATTAAGGTCCAAACCTTCTCTACAAATATCGAGTTTCTAAGTTGTTTCTTTCGGAAGTTATTGTGTGTACGCAGTCAGCCGTTAGACTGTCATATTCCGAATTGTTTCTTGCAACTGAAAGAAATAGTTAAAAAGTATTTCGATTTTTTGAATAACATTCCAGATTACTCTTTTATTTCAGAACAGGCATGTGACAAACCTTATGAAGTTCATATAAAACAGTTTTAAAGCTTCTTAATATTTTTCTTGTAACTTTCACGAGAGGCTTTATAAAATCTCGAGGGTCGCAAAATTGTTTTATAAAATGTGCCAATTTTGTATTTATAGTTATTGTTTAAACGCATTAGAAACATTTCCGAGAGGACAAATATTATATAAGCATTTGGCTGAAAACGTTCACACGTCACAATGAAATTTAATTCGCATCAATATTTTCGTTCCCCTCGGAAACTATGACTCTTAGTGCATTAACGTGTAAATAAAATGGTTTCTGCTTAAGAGTAAAGATAGGCGACGTTCAATATTTTCCCATCGACTGTCATATTCCGAATTGTTTCTTGCAACTGAAAGAAATAGTTAAACAGTATTTCGATTTTTTAAATAACATTCCAGATTACTTTTTATTTCAGAACAGGCATGTGAAAAACCTTATGAAGTTCCTATAAAATAGTTTTAAAGCTTCTTTATATTTTTCTCGTAACTTTCACGAGAGGCTTTATAAAATCTCGAGGGTCGCAAAATTGTTTTACAAAATGTGCCCATTTTGTATTTATAGTTATTGTTTAAACGCATTAGAAATATTTCCGAGAGGACAAATATTATATAAGCATTTGGCTGAAAACGTTTCTGCAACAGTTATAAAATATGAAAATGCTAGTTGGGAGCTGTTCCCATATCATTACGAACAGCCATCGCGTCAGCTTCCTCATACCACCAACAATCTCTGCGATCTCAATCAAAGAATGAATAAAAAGTGCCAATCTTCATTAATGTTCTTGTGTCGGACCTTCTTCGTCCGTCTCAAACAAAACCCAGATGATGTTCATTCTTCTAAACATACAAAACAATTACACTAAGATCACCTTTTTCACGAAGCAATCAACATGGCTTCTTAATGATGGGCTATGGTTATAATTTCATAAGATTTGAATTGAGTTCCTAATGCGTTTATAAACGTTTGTGGAGCTCAGATGAAGTAGATAACGGACCTATCATGGCAGTAGCAGTAAAGCAAAAAAATAGGATTTTATTGTTAGGACCATTATATTCCCCAGTGGATATTCTCATTCTGTCATGAATTTCGAGATAAAATGACGAGATGAATGTTATCTCAATGACTTAATTCATGTAGAGTGTAGTGAAAAACCCTTGGCGATTTCTCCGGCATCATTTAGCAAATTACCGATGATTATTCAGATTTTATCGTAAACTGGGTTCCATTAGCGCTATGAGACTGCATCTCTGAGACATTTAAGTTTTTTGAATGAATGGGACTTGTTTTAAAAATGAGCAAGTTAACCACTCGCAGTTGTATGAGCTTATTAGATAGCACAGAAAGAAATGGTTGCTGATTATTTTCAAACATAAATAGTATGAAAACTGTATGAAATTGAGCAACCTTATGAATATTCCATTCATTGCTGGTACTTCATGAAAGCACTATTAATTTCTTCCTCCATATCATGTGGTAATTTTCTATTGATATCCCTTAGACTCAATAAGGGCTGCTAGATACCGAAAACGAGAATAAACATAAAATCAGATGTAATGGGATCATATTAAACGACACGACACCTATGTGGGAAATTGAACCAGTTGAGTGACATGGAGCGTCATCCTGTTGAAACCACAATTTCATTTAAATGAATGTTTTTCTGTTTGACTCGAGATGAATCGGCTGTGATGAATCCGGAGTTCACTCCGTTGATGATGATAGCATTGCTGTCATCCTTCTTACCTGCTTGACATAATGTAAAAAACCTAGAAAATTACTGACGTGAAGTCAGCAGCTTCATCGCGCTTGTTCACATTGCGAAATTGCGACTTGAAATTTTCAGTGAAATTTTTATGAAATATGAAAATTTTCAAGAAAAAAAATCTTTTTCTCAAACTTTTCCATAGATAATTCTTCTTATTGAGACTGTTAATCTTCCAGCCAAGTTTCATTTCGATCAAATAAATATGTTTCGAGTTATTGAAAATATATATTTCAAATGGCTGTAACACAAAAACCATTCGGCAGATTTGGCCCATTAACGACCTCAACTGAGATATCAAGGATTAAAACCTAACCTGAAAATTTCAAGACTCTAGGTCCTTCCTTTCGAAAGTTAGAGCACAGACGGACAGACGGCAGGACTGGCGGACCGAAATAATTGAATTCGACCACGGATTCTTCTTCAGGGAGTTCAACCCAATCGTTAAGACCATTTTCGGCTCAAACTTTGAAATTTACAGACATCGTGACGAAATGATAAAGCGCTGTTCCCTAGAACAAGCGCGTTAAAAGAAAAGAGATGTTGGAAGATAACATTATATAGATCATCTAAGCAGAAATTAAATTCTCAGGTAGGATTGGGTATTATAGGTCACTTGAGGGAAAATGACTATACTTCAGTAATCAATTGATATTTTTTCTCAAATGTTAATAAACCGTTGATATAGAATATAAATATTCAGCTTACATAATCAGAACGAGAGACAAGGTTTCAGAATTTTTGATATACCAGGTGTCACAGGAATCAAGTTCACCCCAGAAAAAACTACAGTTTTTGAGATATCAGAATCAAATTTCAAACTATGATACTACAGATCGAGGTACATATTTGAATATCCGAATTCAACGTTGAATATTGAGTGGAACACTGTCGAAAAAAAAATTAAGAAAAAAAATTTTTTGATCGATAGAATGGTAATTTACGGCCACCAAAGGAAATATATGAAGTCATATCTCATGAAAATAAATATTTTCTCATATTTGTTCCGCTATATTTAAGTCAAATAATCAAAACTATGAACAATGCTCGATTATAAATGGTTGTTAGATTAATGATTTCATGGCTAATTAACAACAAAAGTGGCATAATATGGACCAGAATTTTGTGAAACAACTATTTTTCAAATATTTGTGTTCCGACAATTAAGCAGATCCGATATTTTCCAGAATGCAAGAGCAAAAAATGAATATTTTCACCGTTCTTTGTTGGTTAAAATAGGCAAAACTTGGGCAAAATTGATAACTCAGCGGAGTCAGATTCTCAGGAGTTTTTCAGTTCACTCGAAAAACTTGGAAACCTAGACAATATGAAATACAACTTGATTTTCATGCAAAAGTTATAGCGGATTTTCAGGAATTTCATGACTGGAAATTTTCAGAATTAGCTCAGATCATAGTCTAAGAGCAACAGAACTAATATTTCCAAGGTTTATTCACGCCCGTTATGAGCAAACGTAAACGAACTTGTTTTTTTAAGAAACAATTTTTTTTGAACATTTGTTTCGCTTTCTTCATATCGAATTATCAGAACTCAGAATAGTCAGATTGATTTGTTACAACTTGTTTACGACGAAAAAGGCAAAATGTAATTCAGAATTTTGCGAAATATTTTTCTTCGAAAAGTGGTTTTGCTAACAATTCAAAAATCCAATATTGTTCGAAATGGAAAATAGCAGTAAGCTATATTTCCACGGCATTACATTAATAAAAAATTGGCAGAAGCTAATTCTAAACCGAGTGAGTTTCTCAGGATTTGATCTGACTTGCGCAGGTCTACTTGCACAGGTCAACCGGTGCGTGTATTTGAACAGACCTGCGCAGGTTCTCAGACCTGCACAAGCGACCAGGGAAGAAGCGGAATTCGATTCTTTATCGAAGCACACTACGTTGAAACTGACCATGTGTGCGAGACCTCCGACCATCCCATAACTGTAAAGGTGCGTACAGACATAGAACAAATCTTCGTATCGTAACTCCGTCGCGTAACAAGTCTGGACGTCATTGCGTAACAGCGTATCACCATAACATAGTAACCTGGGAGCGTCCCGTAGGTTGTCGGTTTTTGAACACTGCATCAAAGAAATGATACGCTCTGATGTTGCACCACTTGTAAGAATGTGTGGACGGGTGCGGTACGCAGTCGCGATTTATTTTTCGGTTATTCAATAGACATCGCTATAATGGAGTGGACCGAAGAATCTATATACTAATAAGAGCCAAAATTCAAAAGAGCCATGGTATGGTATTTTGTGTCCAATTAAATTAAACAAGTATTCGAAGACTGTTGGGGACATTCTGGTGAAAGTTTTGTAAAGGCCACTATAGTAGCTCGAAATTATAAATCAAAATCAGTTAATGCCGTATACACTCCTACCCGTATACAACTGGGTTTGCAAGCACCTTTTTCTGCACGTTTTTTCAAATTTTCCTTAACTAAGGAATGCTTGTATATTGCACACAAGCAAACGACCACTGTTCTGTACGCACCTTAACGGCGTCAGGCCTGAAACCTGCACAGGTCAACCTCTCCGGTAGATCGGAGCGTATGTGGCCGGCATTAGACAGCATGCTGAAATACAACATGGATCTCAAACTGGCAACGGATTTTCATGAAATAAAGTTATCAATTGTCTTATTTATGTTCAGAATTGGCTCAGACCATAGTTTGAGCCTCTCCATGGAGAGTTCTGGTTATTCGTCACAAGTTGCAAGCGCTGTTATTTCCATCTGAAATATTCATCAAGGTGAAATGAATTTGGGATGAATTAGCGGCCGAAAACCCAAGATGCGGGAAAAGCGGGTGCAACGAGGCAGAAGTAGGCCGTGAGAATGTACGGAAGACGGTCTTCTGGAAGACGGGCGCTGTCTAATTCATAAACATGCAAATTCAATTCGGAATAAGGCTGTCGAAGCCGAAAATAGTTCGCGCATCATTTTCGACATGTTCCTCTACAGGAAACACTGAATTATTTATAAAGCCTTCTAGGGTTCTTCTCATTGGCTGCATCGATGTATTGGTTGTAGGATCTCCAGAGTTGAAACCTGAAATTGAGTGTTTGGTACCCCAGATGGTCGGTTTCTTGAGATCTGGGAATCTTCTAACGGATCTCAGATGAATGGAGAGTTAAAAATTTGAATATATGGAAATGAATTCATTTGGTTGAACCTTTGATTATACCGATCAAATTGTTCTGAGTATCCAGATTGAATCCTTTCAACAAGGAAACTATAATACAGAGAGTGAACTAATGTAAGTAATTCCCTGGAATAAATATTTGAGACATTCCTTGGAAATGGTTACCCCGTATCAGCTTTTTCAGTAAATTTTGGTAGATAAATTTCTTGAAAAGCATTGACGTGAGGTCGAGGGCTCTTACGCGCTTGTGCAAATTTGATGCCAAATCGGTCACCTATTCAGGTATTGACCTCGACAAACGCACCTTTATTTCCTAATGGAAATATTTGACGATCTTCTTTTCATATGGTCCCCACGATATTTTGCATGAACCTCAAGCTATCATTTTCAAGGGCATTTTCTGGGGAACAGCGTGCTATCGTACCGTCTAAATGTCTAAAATTTTATAATTTTTCCCTGAAAATGGTTTTGAAAAGCTAGGATGGACTCACTGATGACAAATCAAAATCAGTCTGTCCACCCGGTCGGTCGTCCGACCGACGACACGATAACTGTCGAACGAAGCGAGCTAGCGACTTCAAACTTTCAGATTAGGTCACACATTGGAATATGACGGTTGAGTTTGTTAATGGGATACATCGGTCAAATGGTTTTGGAATTAAAGTCATTTGAAATTTTTAGATTAATTCTCTGATATTTCACGAACTACTCAAGCAATTGAATTGAAATATTAGAGTTAGTTGGAGTCTAACAACGCATATTTTTTCATATGATTTTGTCGAGATCAAACTGTCAGTAATTATTTTGAAGAGAATTTTTTTTTCGGAACTGTTCATTCAATCCGGAAAAAACTTCCACTCGTACCTCGAACATAATATTTTACATCACTGTACTAAATTTCAGCTCGGTGGGACCATAATTTCTGTAGATATTGGGGACAATATGTGAAATTTCGTATTTTTTTTTCTCGATATTGTTGTTTTTTTCGGAATAACTCAAAAAATACCAATTCAATCATGATGAACCTTTGAACTGTCATTTTCCGATAGGCACTGGATTTCAATTCGATCTTATCTGTATTTTGGGAAATATTGGAAAAATAAAATTTTGAATGGTTATATCCGCGGAATCATTGGGTGGATTTTACCCATTCACGAATTCGATATTTGTGATCGAGGTCGAAACCTAGTTTACAAATATCGAATTTCTAAGTTGTTTATTTCGGAAGTTATTGTGTTTACGGTGGGCTTTGGTCTCTAAATTCGTCTCTAAATTAGAAAATTATAGATATTGTTCCGAAACAATAACGTTGAGAAAGTTTCAATGTTGATAACGATGACAAAATTTTTGAATGGGTAAAATCTACCCATTCATTTTCCCAATATGTGATTCTTTTTTGGCTGAACTCAATCAAGAATAAGTAAAAAATAAGTTCTTGTTGATGTGTGGTAACATGTTTCGTTCAATTCAAGTACTATTAGAGCTGATTTCTACTGAATATATGCTGATAATAATAATATTTTTCCAAACAATATATTACATATTTCCAGAGACCAGAATTGAATTATATTTCAATAAAATGTTAATATACCTGATTCCTCTGTAATCTAATCTATCAGTTAATGGTTCAATTGGCAAACCTCAATAAGAAGTTTCTATTCTTCGAAATTTTCAACCAATCATGACTGCTGTAAATTTCACTACAAAAGGGTTCTGCTTGTAAAGTCTGAAAGGTGATAAGCATTTGGAGTCTTATTCTGCGGTTCACCAAGGTAGAGTGGTCTGAAGATCGGTAATAACCTTGGGACTGCAGTAACCATACTCCTTGGACACCACTCCTCATTTGAATATTTCTTCCTTGATTGAATGAGTACCTCTTATCAAGGTTATCAGATATTCGTCCTTGTGGTTATGTTGATTAATTTTAACCATACATTATCGAATAAAGTAATTTTCATGTCATGTGCTAATACACTCCTGCACTTTGTTTGCAAATTCTCCACAGAAATATCTTAGGGTGGTCTGTGTTGCATAGAATAAACAATTCATTGCTTGAAATTCAAAGGAATGATTGGGAAAACTCATTTACTCATCTAATTTTTATCATTTCATGCTTTTTGGGATTTTACCGCAAACATTTCACTACACTTGACCATTGACACATTGATCTTCCACCTGATTGTCATGCAATATCCAATTGTTTCCACCATAAGAAAATTCACAATTGCATCCTAACCTTCTTATTTTCACCAAATTTATAAATGAATTGATTACATGAAATCATTCAGCTTACCAATGATGTAAAAAACATGGTGTCCTCATCTGAAAAAAAAGTGACGTCAGCAAGATTAAAATATAAAAAAATATGTGTTCCGTGTTTCGAATTTGACTGAAAAAAGTGGTCATCATTGGTGAATACGATCACAGATGAGCACACCATGTTTAACTTACATCATGAGCTTACCTTCAAACCATGATATAAAAAACATGGTGTGCTCATCTGAAAAATGAGTGACGTCAGCTAGCAGAAAATACAAAGAGTTATATATTCTGTGCTTTGAATTAACATGTAAACTCTTTGTATTTTCTGCTAGCGGACGTCACTCACTTTTCAGATGAGCACACCATGTTTTTACATCATGCTACAAAAATATTAAGTGAACTCTACAGAAGGTCTGCCCCATAGCCTAATTTTATATAGGTAAGTCTATGGTTCATAGACATGTAGACATTAGCTGCGTTCGTTAATAGCATGACGTAAGCAAAACATGGTGTGATCGTACGTACAAATGATGACGTCACTTTTTTCATTCAAATTCAAAGCACAGAATATACTTTTCCTTGTATTTTCAACTAACTGGCGTCACTTTTTTTTCAGATGAGCACACCATGTTTTGCTCACACCATGGTTAATAGACGACTTCGGTCCAAGTTGCCAACCCACAAATTTCGTCCAAATTAACTATAACTGGGGAAGGGGAATTTCAGAACAAATTCGACATTTCCGTTATTTATAAATATCCGTAAATGGTGCCTGGGCTCCTCAAACAAGATAATTCCTTCCAAATATAGGCTTTTGTTAAGATCATCTCCGATTGGCTGAACTTTAAGTTGGGATTCCTGATTTTATGTCAATAGTGTCAAGTTTATATAGGATATCTTCCACAAATCAACTTAGTTATTTCGTTTGCCGGTTTTTCGTTCTGCAAATATGAAATATTCGGTTCGTTCCTGAAAAAAAGGTTGATTACGAAATTCAATTGATGAGAAAGCAATCTTTTGTCACTAGAACGACTGTTAATGTTCTATGGTAACATATCCATGGCATAGAACAATCTATATTTACCTTATTATCCATAGAACATTCTTAGTAATTTTTTCATTGTTGATTGTTGCCTCGTCTATGTTCTTTGGATCATAGAGTAAATAAAGATTTTTCTATGCTATGGATATGTTACCATAAGACATTGACTGTCGTTCTGGTGACAGAAAGATCGCTTTTTCATCAATCAAATTTCGTAATTAGAGTTAGGTTATCTTCTGTGATAGATATGCGAAAACCATGATTTGAAAGACGTGGTGTGCTCATCTGAAAAATGAGTGACGTCAGCTAGCAGAAAATACAAGGAGTTATATATTCTGTGCTTTGAATTCGCATGTTAATTGCGTTAATAATGTTTTTTACATCATGTGCGTAAATATAATTGATCATCATAGATTCATGTTGTTTTCTCTGGTTCCCGGTTGGACGTGTTTTGTTCTGTATGTGTAATAATATAATATTTTGGACAAAACTAATTCTCATCATATCGTTATTCAAAATGTAATTTTTTTCCGTGACGACTCTAGAAAAACTTTGCAACAAATCAACATCACATCGAAATGGTAGCAAAAACAGAAGAAGCATGGAATTCTGTCATTTTAGATGTGCGTAAAATCATCTATCAAATATTTGTATTCTGTGAGAATCACAGAACGATTAAACTACACTAATTCCACTCTTTCTGTTATCTGTGACTACACTCATCTACACTCAGCGGCACTGAGAATTGAAAGGCAGTGGAGTTAGTCTTGTTGGTGTAGTCCATGCAGGTACAACCAACAAACCTATAGTCAGTTCTCAAACAATGAAAATGGACGATATTACTTTAAAAATGATTAGTGAACTGCATTATAGTTTTTATACTGAAGCAAGTTTTGACTATATAACTCGAATATCACACTCCTCTAGTTGCTTCATATCCTCGTTTGCATAAATAATAATTCATTGATAATAAGAACAGAAAATTTCATCAATCGAATAATTTTACGGCAAAACTTGTCGCTAGGACACAAACTTGTACAATTTTACTTTGGGAGATGAATTGCACCACTAAATTACTGACTATATTCATGAGTAGAATAAGCTTTCAATGACATGAAAGAAATATGTGACTTTATTCAGTCTCAACTACCCTTAATTAAGACAACTAAAACTATGAACAAAAGCCACAAAGAAATCAGTAATCATATGGAATAATGCAATTTGTATGGGTTGAACTTTTCTCTGTCCTCATACTATTTCCGACCAAAATCGATCCATTGAACTATGAATGACTAGAGTTTTACTACAGACTTCAGTCATTCTTTAATTAACCATACGAAATTGTCCTCAAACTATGAATGAAATCAGAAGGCAACTCAGGTAAGTATAGAGGAATAGTACATAAAAGCTCCATATCCGGTTAGATAATAATAGAGCTCTGAACACCTGTGAATGTTTAACTGTGTGTGATATAGCCGAAAACGGAATACTGGTACAAGTTGTAGAATTTACGCTTACGAAGATATATCGTTCTTTTATGCCCACCAAGAAGAATGGCTCTTTCATTGAGAGAAATTAGGCTTGCTTGAATTTTTGAGCACATTACCGAAAAACCGTAGCTTCTTTTCTATTATTTGCTTTATATGTAAAAATTGAACTCAGTGGATTTGCCTGCATGTTGAAATTCGTTGCCAAAGCGGTCGTTCTTTCACGTATTGACCCTGCCAAACGAAACTTCACTGCCTCTTGGAATGCTTTGGGGGTGATCTTCTCTTTATATGGTCCTCACGCAATTTTGCATGTACCATGAATTACCATTTTTAACTCAAAAAAAAGAGGAGTTCTCAATTCGGTGAAAACTTTTTTTTCATGTTTGTTGAGCCAAAACTCATGGACCGATTTTGATGATTCAGTTTGAGTTCGATTCAGTTTCAAAGAACAGGTATAACAAGATAGATTTGTTTACAGACAACTATCAATTTTATAGGAAATTGGAAAAAACACATTTTTCCACTCATAATACGAGATAGTTATAATGAAACATACAAGGTGTCTCAAAAAATCAATAGGCACAATTCTCTGGATTATTCACCAATATCGATGATTTCTCTTTCTTCATATTCTGTATAGATCGACGGTGACCTTTTTTAAGAATGAAATGTGCAAGGTGTCTCCAAAAAGGAATATAATGAAAAATATTGATTTTGACCACCACAGCAATGTATTTTTGGTGAAATATACAGAGTGCTCTTAAAAAGTGATTCAATAATATGTAATTTTTTTCAATGGCAACTGACAATTTTTCATCGCAAAAGTGGAGGGGACTAGATTCCCTTCTTCTGGCAAGATTATTGAAGTAAATATACTGGGTGTCCCAGAAATTCATGAGGCACAATTCTCTCGATTATTCACCAATATCCATGATTTATTTTTTCTGCGTGTTCCGTATAGCTCCGAAGTGGTCATGTTTGGAATGGAATATATAGAGTGTTCAAAAAAAAGAGAATAATGAAACCCATATTTTCCATCGTAACCGCCATATGTGTATGCCTCAGGAAATTGGAAAGATCACAGTCTTGTACTCATAGTAAGATATTTATAATAATTATTATATATAAATATGAATTTCAGATTGAAAACCTTGTTTTTAAAAAACAATTTATTTTTGAATACAATGGTATACGACTAATGCGTCTAAGCTCTAACTAACTTCTTCCTGTTGGATAAACAGGTGCAATACAATTTATAAGATATCCTTATCTCAATACTGAAACGAATAACAATGATTCATTGCTGAGTTGCAATAAAATGCATTCTGATATATAGATCTTATGGGATGAAGGAAAGGATCCATTTATTTAATAAGGGTGTATATTATGTAGTTATATACATTGTGCTCCAAATGACAGATATAATTATAACGATGTTTTTTTTTTCAATAGCAACTAACAATTTCCCTATAGATAATAGAAAAGAAATTGACTCAATTGATGATTCCTGTTTTTCTGTATCCTGTAGAGCTCCACGGTGGCCTTATTCCAGATTGAAATACACAGTGTATCCCAAAAATATATTCAAATTGATGTTTCTGATTGGCAAATATAAATACCGAATCTGTATAAGAAAATTGGAAGGATCGCATTCTTCTAAGATATTAGTGGTAAAATATATAGGGTGTCTCGAATGAAATGATTAGTGTATCTTTGTAGTGAATGAAATGTTTTCGATTGGATATATGAATGTGAATTTCTGTCGAAAATTTTCTCGACTGAGGAATTCACTACAATTTGTGAAATAAAGTCTCAGAAAAAAGCGAACTATAACGAAAAACATACATTGCTGATTTTAGGCCATATCTGAAATAACTGAGACCGACATTGAAATAATATATATGATCTTCATTTAGCATCGACTTCAAATATATATGAAACAAAAAAAACAAATTACAGAACAAAAAATTATTTCTTAAACGCATTGGACGGCGCTAGGAAAAAGGATTTGAAACTTGTGGAAAATATTGATTTTTGCTTTTCAAATGAATGATTCGAAGTCGGTTCGCTCTTTTCGAAAAGTTTTTTTTATTAAGCGCTAGATTACAATTCGATTCGATCTGTATTATTGGCTATATTTGGCAAGAAAAAATTCTAGTGGGTACTTATATCTACGAATTATTGGACTGATTTTACCCCTTCATTATAAAACCATGAACCACATCTATAAATATCGACTCTCTAAGGGGTTTTTTTCTAGGGGTATTGTGTTTACGGCAGGCCTAACCTCCGATCTTAAAGACAATGGGTACCGAAAGACCCAATAATTTCGTAGATATAACTGTTTAACCTATATTTCCAAAAACACAAATTGGATGGAATTGAAATCCAGTACAAGATTGATTGAGAAATTACAGCTTGAAGGATCGTGTAGGATTTTGGAAGGATCATATGATTAGGAAATATAAAATATTCGAAAAAAATTTTCTTCATGAATTGTTTCAATGGAAGGATCACCAGGAAATTTTGCATGACTTTGCGCATTAGTATTTACTAATTAAATACCATGTTTCATCATGATAAGGTAAGCATTTTTGAATTATACCGAGGAAATAACAAGAAAATTTGACATTTTCCCCCAATATCTCCAGAGATAAATATCCGATCAAACTGAAATCCAAAAGACTGGTGTATTCAATAGTAACCTCAAGGTCTGTGTCAAACATTTTTACAGGCTATGAATAGTTTTCGAAAAAACAATTTACTTCAACAGAAATCTGAAGAATATAGATTATAGGATATTTTGAGATAGGTTACTACTAGGTTTTCAGTCTCAAAATCTGAAAATCAAATAATATTTATTATTCATAGAAAACGCCAAGGGCAGTTTCTAGAAAAAATGTTCCCTAACAAACAAAAACAATCCACTGAACTGCGAAGTTTGTATGTAAATTTTCATCTGACCCCTTTATCAGAAAATAAAGAGAAAATTCGCAAATTGTTTTCTTTCGATACTTTCAGTTCATATCATTTCGTTTCATTAGGAAACAACTTTTTTAGAAACTGACCTTGACAAATATAGTTTGAATCCAGCAATCGAAAAGGGCCTAGCATAGATAATAATTTTATTTGATTTTAATAACCCTTTTCAAGAGATTTGCAGTGAAAACTTCCAAAAAACCTGAAAAATAAAATCTAAAGAATTCTCGAAACACAGGCTTTTTCTGAATTTTTTTATTGATCACTAGATTCATTACAAAGGTATGTGTCACTATTCTACGTCTTACAGTGAAATTGGATTCCTATCAGTTTTTCTACAGATATTGAGGAAATAATATCAGAATTTTAAATAGCCAAAGAATTTGACGTATGTTTCCACTATCTCGGTAAATGAATATCGGGGCACCATTATTGAATTCTAACTTCAAGACCGATACCAAATTTCATTGAAATTTGATTTATAGTTTTTCAAGAAAGTTTGAAAATTTTCGAGAAAAAAAATTGAGATATTGTTGAAATATTCGGAAAATTTCAAATCAACAGCGAAACTAGCGCATTAAGTAACGAGAACGTTAATGACATTTTACCGATCGAAGACTATGGTTTCTGAGATCTGAATTTCTTAACGTTCGAGATACCTTTGGCCTTCTTTTCACGATAGACAAACTTTTTACTTAAACTACAAAATAAATATCCAAAAAATTAAAATAGTAATTTGTCAATGCTGTGTAGGAATATAAGGGAAGCCGTTGTCTTGTTGATGAAATCTTATTGATTGTGTATTTTCAAAGACACAATAATCAACTGAATTTGCCGATAATTCGATTTCAGAAAATAAGCAATATCGAATCTTCTGAAGAAAGCGAAATTCAAATGGCCCGGGAAATCGGCTATTCCGCAGTTGGTTCCGACAAATATTGAATGAATCAGATTGAAATTGCATTTGAATTATTTAATTAATTCAATTCAATGAATATTTTCAGTCATTCTCACTTAACGTTTTGTTCACCGTAAGCAATCAGTAAACATGATCTACGGATCTAGAAGCCAACGCGGTAACTAAATAAAATTTTTCTATCGTGCAAAAAAATATCTAAGTGAAAACTAAAATGAGAGGTCGAATGCTTTTCTAGTGTGAACAACACCGTAATCTCATCAATTTCATCATCTCAGAAATTCGGAGTGCTTTCGCGAGGAAACCCTGAAGTAAATTCGTTACTCGAAATATGTATTTTTTTCCGAAAGAAGCCAACGTTTCCAAGAGCGAGAAAAGTAAAAATAAAAACATTAGTTGATTTTCTCTACGTTCCCAGCTTCTCCGAAATGGGTATTCTGTACCAGATACTCTTTACCTTTCGTCTTTGCGGTTGAACGCCCCAAAAAGGATGGTGGTGATGCTTTCACGTTTTAATATTCTCCCCTAACTAATGCAGGGGCTGCATTTTGGGGAAATTTTACCTGGAATAACATTCAGATCTCGGGAATTAAAATGCATATAAATGAAATACTGCTTATACTCCCGTTTTCATATAATTCTGACGTGGAAATGTATATCCAGCCGCAATTTCGCGGTTACTTTTATAGGAGAAACGCGGTTACTTTTGTAGGAGAAACACTTTGAATTTTCGGGGCATGTTTTAATGTGGTTGATTCCACTCAGCGAAATGAGTTGCTCCATTCGGATGGACTATGACGGTTATTATAGGAGACTCAAAAGTGGGGTTCAGCAAATTCCGATTTCGAATTTCAGAATCGACTTGATTTCCAAAAAAATTCTATTTATAAATAAAGTACAATATCAAATAGTCTAAGACACAAAATATAAATGAACTAGCGTGTATTTGTCGACTGGGCGGAACGGAAAACTCTTTTATGTGAACGGATTAAAGTTGACAGTGACGGAATATACTCACCATATACAGTGTGTTAATTTAAAGAACCTATAAAAGCACTTAAGTCAAGTCAGAAGCTTGGATATCGAACATATCACCTATTCACGTATTGACCTTGCCAAACTCATCTGTATTTTTGGAAACATTGAAAAACAAACATTTTACATGGATACTTTCATCATTGAGCGAATTTCACCAATTTACAAATTCGAATTCATTTCTGAATTACCCAATAAGGAAGTTCCAAAATGATTGCATTAATTCTTTTGGAGAAATCACCTTAAAATTCCAAATCACAAACAAAATTCAACATATTGACTTCCTATATCTCCAAAAATGACCATCGGATCGAGTTGAAATTTGAAAGGCTGGTATAAATATCGCGTTCGAGATCTGTGTGAACAGCCGGACAGAACTGAATTCGACCAGGGATTTTTCATCAGTGACTCCAACCTAGTCGTTTAGAACCATTTTTGGCTGTTCCCCATAACAAGCGCGTAAAAAAGGCACCACCCTTAATTCACCAGGGGACATTTTAGGCGGTTGATTACAATCGGTTTGTATCAATCCTGTAAGCGGGGTGACAACCCGTAAAATGTTGAATGGAAAGGCGGTTGGAACACACCTTGTTCCGAAGGTAATTTGATTGCCTTTTCAAAAATATCATACACGTTTGCTTTTCTTTTTAGTAAAAAACAAAAACAGTATAGTAGATCATAAGAGTAGCCATGAAACTAGTAAGTCAAAAAATAGCATTTTCCAAAATAAAAAACAGAACTTTTAGATGCCTCGATAAAGAATCTTTCCACAATATCCTGAATTTGTTGTTGCATTCTAGTTCAGTTCTTTTCTCCACTTCTTCAGAACAAAAATTAAAGAAGTACTAAAAGAAAGATCTACGTTAGGAGATTTTTGAAAGAGGCCATCCAGCTATCTTCAAATCAAGGTGCCACTCAAAATCCCTTTCTATGTGAGATTTTAGGGGTTGCTGTCATCACGCTCGCAGAAATGCTACAAATTGATTGTAACAAACCTCATAAAATGTCCCACTTCGAACTTCAAACGCTACTATACCGTTTTCGGATTTTTGATGCAATTATATTCTGTGGTTTCAAAAATTAGACGCACGATCACACCATCGGATGTTATACGTGACAGTTTAGTCCATGCATGCGTCATAATCCATACGAAATCCGAATCGGATGACGAATGCATGGAAATCCTGCTTTAATGGGATGGACTTTTCGGAAGACGTTCAGAAAATCATCATGTTAACAAACAAACAGGGCGCAGGGAAGAATATCTGTCGATAAGTCAAAAAATATCCCACCTTGATCTCAGCTAATCATCCAATCAACCAAAACATCCACACTGAAGAACAGGTGTTCAAGGAGTTACCGGTTACCGCAGCTTCACGGTTCTTTCCGATCTTCAGACCGGCTTACCTCGAAAACCTCAGATAATACCCATGAACTATTCGATGGAATGCAGTATTAACATATTTTATTGTATTGTTGCTGATTCTCCTAGGTTCCGCTGCGGAACCCCTCAGAAGCTAATGCTTGTGCGAGTTAGGAGACCAGGTGTGTTCTGTGTAGGCGAATGGTTGGACGGTCCCCTGAAAACCGGAAAAATTTCTTCCCGGCCAAGGGCTTGAACCCTAGACCTTTCGGTCATGAGGCTAGCGCTCTAACCACTGAGCTACCGCCGCCATATAATATACAGGGTCTTTCACGAGGAACCTCACCCATATTTATACGGGAAACAACTGAACGTATTTTCATGAAATTCAGCACTTATAAGTATTTCACGATGCTGATGAAATCTAAAATATTTTCAAGGCATGAGCACCTCCGGTTTTTCCGGAAATGACGTCAACTTCCGTTTTTCAAATTAGAACACCATTTTTTTATTGCAGAAATAGATTCCTTAGAAAATTTCAATTTATTTTGATGTAACATTTTTCAGTTTTGGTTGGAAAATTCTCTCTGAGCGGGAAAATTCGAAAAAAAAATCGAAAATAGAGCTCCGCTGAAACAAGAATAACTTCGAGGTTTTTGAAAGGAAAATTTTCATTTTTGGGATTTTTCAAGATGTAAGATTGATGTATCCACTTTAAAGATCGAAATCGCGATTCATGATACAGGGGGTGAAAAAATCGCTTTCAAAGTTAGGGATGACAAAATCGTGAAAAATCATTTTTTTCAAATTAGAACCTCATTTTTTTATGGCAGATATTGAATCTACGTTGAAAAATAATGTGAGTGTATGCATCACACCCTTGCCCAAAAGTGGATATTTTCTGAGTTATTCACAAAAAACTGTTTTTCGTCTTGAATTTTCAGCTATTTCTTTTCCCTTCACGCCAAAAAGATGACATTTTCAGGAACTGTTACTTAAACCATGTTTTAGATTTTACTACCCTAATATGCAAGAGAAAAAAGTTACAGGTTGTTCCTAAATAGATGGCGAATTTGGATTCGAATTTGTATCGGAAACCTCTTTATTTCAACTAATCGGCCATCGGTTTTCTCTCCAGTGATAAATAAATAATTCCTTATGAACCATATGCAAAAACTTACCATGTTTTACATTATTTTTTTTTAATGATAGATATCATTAATTACATCTGCCAAATTCCTCTTTATTCAGTAGCATTTTGTGTTTACTATTAATTTGGTGATAATTCGTATTAAGTTATAAAATCGATCACTATGCCTAATTTTACCAATGAAGATTATTTAAATCTCATTCTACTTCATGGAGAATGTAATAAAGTTGTAGATAGAACGATTCGACTGTTCATTGAGAGGTTTCCTGACCGACCCAGACCAACGAGAGATACCATTAACAGAACCATGACAAACTTGAGAAATGTCGGATCTTTCGTTAAGAAAACTACACACAGAGAAAAAAGTGTAGTAGAAGATGAGAACAACGAAATTACAGTTCTTGCATATTTTCGTGTGAATCCTCAAAATTCTCTCAAAGATGCCGAGATTGATCTGGGATTATCTCAATCGAGTGTTTGGAGAATATTAAAAAAACATAAAATGCACCCATATAAATTCAATAGGGTACAGCATTTGAAGAAAACTGATTTCGTCAGGAGAACAGAGTTTTGCGAAGCTATGATGATTCGATTTCAAGAGAATGAAAACTTTTTGGACTGTATAATTTGGACAGATGAATCTAAATTCACAAAGAATGGTTCTTTCAATAGGCATAACAGTCATTATTGGGATGAGGAGAACAACCACCACTTCAGACAATGGAACTTTCAAGAGACCTGGAGTTTCAATGTTTTTTGCGCCATCAAAAATAATGCAATTCTCGATGTTCACATTTATGATGGGACTTTAACTGGTAAGATAGAACACTACACATGTTTGCATTATTTAAAGAATGTTCTCCCTTAGGAGGTAGATATTCTGACATATTGACTCAAATAATTGAGCCGCTAGTACAGAACCATAATGACTTATGGTATCAACAAGATGGCGCGCCTCCACACAATTCACTCAATGTGTCAAATATCCTCTACAGGCTATTTGAAGATCGATGGTTGGCGAAGAATGGTCCACATCTTTGGCCACCACGTTCTCCCGATTTAACCCCTTAGGCTATTATGTTTGGGGTAGGATAAAAATATTGTCTACTCAACTCCCCTGACTGATAAAGAGGACTGCATAGAACGAGTCAGAAATGCGTTCAGGTTTGTTTAGATTTTTAGATTCATAGTTTTGAAACTCAATTTGGTTTTTAAACACTTTTGCAGATCTCTTCCTCCCGATGAAATAAGAAGAGCAACGCACGAAGCATTCCTGAGACGTATAAATAAATGTCTAGAAATTAACGGTCAAAACTTTGAGCATCTTCTCTAGTTATAACTGCGAGAGTTTGCCATGGTTCTCCTAATAGTAACTTGAAGTCGGTTTCAAGAAGGGGTGAAAAATCTACAGCATGGTTCAAATAACAGTTCCTGAAAATTTCATCTTTTTGGCGTGAAGGGAAAAGAAATAGCTGAAAATTCAAGACGAAAAACAGTTTTTTGTGAATAACTCAGGAAATATCCATTTTAGGGCAAGGGTGTGATGCATACACTCACATTATTTTTTAACGTAGATTCAATATCTGCCATAAAAAAATGGGGTTCTAATTTGAAAAAATTGATTTTTCACGATTTTGTCATCCCTTACTTTGAAAGCGATTTTTTCACCCCCTGTATCATGAATCGCGATTTCGATCTTTAAAGTGGATACATCAATCTTACATCTTGAAAAATCCCAAAAATGAAAATTTTCCATCCAAAAACCTCGAAGTTATTCTCGTTTCAGCGGAGCTCTATTTTCGATTTTTTTTTCGAATTTTCCCGCTCAGAGAGAATTTTTCAACCAAAACTGAAAAATGTTACATCAAAATAAATTGAAATTCTCTAAGGAATCTATTTCTGCAATAAAAAAATGGTGTTCTAATTTGAAAAACGGAAGTTGACGTCATTTCCGGAAAAACCGGAGGTGCTCATGCCTTGAAAATATTTTAGATTTCATCAGCATCGTGAAATACTTATAAGTGCTGAATTTCATGAAAATACGTTCAGTAGTTTCCCGTATAAATATGGGTGAGGTTCCTCGTGAAAGACCCTGTATAGCGCCATATCCCGGGAGCAATAATAGGAATCTTAACCCTCGATTGCAGAATACCTTGATCGATGTGCATGATATTCATCCTACTGTATTAGGTCACCGTATCTGCCATATTGCAGTTTATACAGGAACAACAATAGGATGAACGTAATGCATATCGATCAAGGTATTCTGCACTCAAGTGTTAATATTCAAAAGATGCTCCTGCGAGGTAGCGCAATATGGTTTTACTACTGGAGCATTCCATCAAACAGGTCATGAGTATTTGTCGTCTTATCTGAGGTTTCCAAGGTAAGGCGGTCTGAAGATCGGTAAGAACCACCAAACTGCAGTAACCGTACTCTTTGGACAATGCTTCTTCGTTGTAGCTGTTTCGGTTGATTGGTTGATAAGCTCAGATGAAGGTGGGATATTTGTTGACTTATCGACAGATATAAGTTTATTATTGAACTCGAGCTCTCGTTTCTAATTGAACTATTATTTTGATCATTGTAACTCTTGCAAACAAACGAATTCGACTAGTTACGGGTGAAAAAAAGCATTTTTTTAATTTGTAGCACAAAAAATTCGATACCATAGCTATTTTGAATATTTGGAATAATTCCAGGACATCATGGCGCTCTAGATTGAAAAATATAATGGGTTTTCTGACGAATGAAGTATTAACTATTGTGGTATCATTGAATTCTGATGTTTATGAACATTTTAAGAATGTAATAGGTAGAATTTTTGGTTAATGATACCTACACTTTCTAGTTGAGTTCAATAACAAAAAGCTGGGTGGCCAGGCGTAATCGATTTTTGCATCGGATTCTTCATCAGTGAGCAAAACGGTAGCACGCTGTTACCTAGAACATTTTATTTTTTATTTTATTTCATTTTACTAAGAAGAACACTTACAGGTGTGAACACCTAAAATGGTACCCACTAATAATATAAAATAGACAATGTTTACATCAGAAAAAAAAACACAAAAAACAGAAACAATGCTCACAAATAATTTTTGGACCTACCCAAATATCCCCTCAACAGTTGTCTCAAAAGAACTTAAACTTCCCGCTGAAAATCAATCAACACTATTTACATGAGAATTGCATGAATCCAACATTTTTTATATTGGTGAATACTTAGCACTGTTGGAAGTTAATTGACTCAAGAATTTGGGGACAATTTAGTTGGTTTGACAGTATCTTATGAATGAAAATTATAGCATTCATTTTTCTTCTATCCTTCAAACTAAGCATTCTGAAATGTCTTAAACGAACACCGTAATTATCTGGATCGCGAGGTGTCAGATGGAATCCTGCCTTACAACTCAAAAACCTAAGAAACTCAGCTTGCACCTTTTCCAACCTTTCGATATAGACATTATATTGGGGACACCAAACCGAAGACGCAAAGTTGAGCTTGCTGTGAACGAAGGCATAATTCAGCGCTTAAATTGCCCCAGGACTTTTGAATTGGCGGCATTGCCTCATAATCCACCCAAGAACTTTATTACTGGCACACCCTAAACCATTTATATGTTCATCAAAGAGCAGCTTTGAATCCAGCACAACACCCAAATCCATGCCGAAAAAAACTGACCTCAGCCACAATAGCAGCGTCGTTTTGGTTTATTCATGAAATCAAATAGTAAACCTTAATGATCGAACAAAAAAAAAAAAAAAATTATCCCCCTTCCCCTGAAAATTTCACAGTTTTCCTTTTGGAGCATGTAGATTTGAATGAACTCATAAAAAAATTCCGCCCACCCGCCGTCCGCCGTTCGTTGTCCGGGACACTCCTCTGACAGTACTGAACCGAAATCCGTGAAACTTGGTAGAAAAATCCTGTGTCGCTCGAGATTCATCCTCCAAGCAGTTGAGCAGGATCAGTGTACTCTAAGGGCTCAAAAATGAAGGTAGGAGGGAAATAAATTATTCCTCGAAAATGTTATTCATAACTCATTGGTTTTTCACAACACAGTTTGCAGCTATTTTCTTTATAACTCGGGGACCACTGATCGGAAATCATTCGGGCGAAAATTTTAGGTTTCATAAAAATTGGGTAGTAACCCAATGTTCATGAAACTCTCAACGTTGATTACTGTTGAATAGCTCAACCTGAAATTTTCACCCGGATGATTTCCGATCAGTGGTCCCTGAGTTATAAAGAAAATAGCTGCAAACTGTGTTGTGAAAAACCAATGAGTTATGAATAATATTTTCGAGGAATAATTTATTTCCCTCCTACCTTCATTTTTGAGCCCTTAGAGTACACTGATCCTGCTGAACTGCTCGGAGGATGAATCTCGAGCGACACAGGATTTTTCTACCAAGTTTCACGGATTTCGGTTCATTACTTTCAGAGGAGTGTCCCGGACAACGGACGGCGGACGGCGGGTGGACGGAAAAACCAATGAGTTATGAATAATATTTAAGTTTTATTTGAGAGATCAATGGTGTTGGGTTATTTAACTGATAAAATAATAAACCCTTGTGTAAAATTCGCAGCGTTTTTAGATGAGATTTGTTTGGCGATGAATAGTCCAGCAATACCGAGTACAAGAATTTTTCTTCATAAATCGTGTTTCTTCAGAAGAATAAGCTCCATGTGACATATTTCCATATCAAACAAAGGTTGTTTTCAAATCAAAACTGACTTGTGAAAGCACCCTCTAGTTCTAATGTGGAATGCATACTGTATTTCTCTTAATGAAATGAATGCCCTTGGCATAATGTTGCTCAGTCATAATTTATGCAACTTTCACCATCTCCATCCCTTCCCGTCTTGTGAATCTAAAATACACCGAGAAAACCTTAAATTTTCATCTGGAATTATATATTCGTCTGAGACGTGTAACATAAATTAGCCAAATTTAACTTTCCTGTTTTCGTGGAAACATTTCCGAAGTTGTTCGTTATATTTTGCAGCCAGTGTTTTAAAATTAAATTACAAAGTCTGTTGTAACATATTGCCATAAAAGTTACGTAGCGGAATTGCCTTCGAATGACTTGGCCGGAACTTTTAAAATCTGCCTCCGAAATATACAACTCTTAGTTCGCCACCCTTCTCGTTTACTATTAAAATTCCGGGTCGAAACAAATTGGTTTTTGCGTAAAGCTCAAAAAAGTTTTTTCATAAAGATAACTTCGTCTTCGCGAGTTCGGATTCGCCAGACAGCCGGCGGAGAATCTGAAATCAGTTCAAAACATCTATTGTACTCTTGGGATTAAGTAATGTTGGTCTTTATGAGTTCCGTTTTGGATGTGGAATGAACTTTTTCTTTCGATTTAGGTCTACAGGGACGAACTTGGGGGATATGTCACGCTAAGTTTCCCTCTTGAAAAAATTATGTTATTGATTTTCGGTAGAAATGTTCTGAAAATGATAAATAATGTTGAAATGACTGCTACACCATACTTAACGCAGGTTGAATTGTTTCATTATTATATTACATACAGGCATAGAAGTACTTCGTCAAAATGAAACAAGTATAAGGTGACTAAATTTAAAAAATTGTTTTTTGTTCATGTTCTGATGATGCGATCATTTCATAATTCTGCACAAATATGGCCCAAAATAAAAATCTTGACCAAAGTGAAATTAGGTAAACTTTTGTGGAAAATTTTCTTCAAACATATGCTGAACTCCAACGGCATTTAATGATTAGTTTCGCAAAAAAAATTTTTCAAAGAAAATTTTGAAAACTTTCGATTTTTTTGCGCTCATGTTCTAGGGAAACAGCATGCTATCATTTCATCCAAATGTCTGTAGTTTTCGAATTTGGAGCCGAAAATGTTCTCAAACGACTAGGTTGGACCTACTGATGACGAATTCGGTATCAAAATCGATTCTTTCTCTTCATACCTTGAGTTCTATATTTCACAGCAGTGTACCAAGTTTCAATTCGATATGAATAATATTTTCGTAGATATTAGGAAAAAATATGTAAAACTTCGTGTTTTTTCTCGATATATTATCTTATTATACTCACTTAATTAATTCTGTTGGAACCTTCGAACTGTCATTTTTCGATAAAGTAATGGATTTCAATTCGATCTAATCTGAATTTTTGGAAATGTTGAGAAAATGAAATTTTGAATGGGAATATCTGCGGAATCATTGGATGGATTTTACCCATTCACGAATTCGGCCGTCGTAATTAAAACCTTAGTACAAAATTTTGTGTGGATCGAGTAGTTAAAAAATTAGAAATTTTTTTTTTCCAATTTTCGACGACAAAGTTCTTTTTCTTCGAAAATATTTATTAGAATTCAACGAAATTAGGCACAAACCTTACTCAACTATACGGTTCCAAAATTCAATTTTATTCGATATTCACTTTCGGAGAGAAGGAAAAACATGCCTAGTTTCTATGTTTTTTGGAATTTTAATGTTATTTCCGAAATATTTCAAGAAGTACCAATGCATTCAGATTGAACTTTCGTAATCAGGTGAACAATACCAAAGTGCAATTAGGTGCAAAATTTCGTGTTGATCTAATAGTTAGAATTTGAACCAGCGCGTAAAAGCTCCTGACCTCACGTCAGTGCCTTCCTAGAATTTTTTATCGGTATCGTTGGTATTTCTGGAATAACTCAGAAGGTCATCCGATCATAGTGGAACTTTGTAACTGGTTTGCAAATGCTGATGCTCAATTTTTGTGCGAATCCTTACGACTCGGAACCATCAGGGTAGGTTGCATGTCAAAATGCAAAGGTTAGGTTAGTTAAGAGGCAAAATCGGTCGAACTGTTTCAGAGTTATAGCCATTTGTATTTTGTAGGTTTCCCTGATATTTCGACAAATAATGAAGCGATTGAATTGGAACTTGGCAGTTAATTGGAGGATAAGGACTCGCCACTTAGCACCAGTAAGCTTTGAAAAAATTCTTTTTCGAAATTTTTTTCGAAAAACATTTTTTTCTTTCTTTAGTGTTCATTATATTCGGAATAAGTTCCAATTATATCTCAGATATGGTGAAAAAACATCGAAAAATTCGTGTGATTTCTCGATATTATGTTTTTCGGAATAACTCGAAGAACACTGATTCAGTCATGATGGCTGAATTGAAAATGCTAATGGACAACTTCGTTCGCAATTTCGTGATTATCGTGTCATTACAGCAATCTGAAAAAAATTTAATTTTTTTTTTCGAATATTCAATATTCTGTGATCTCCTAATCATATTATCCTCGGAACATTCTGTATGAGCGTTCAAACTGTAATTTTTAGATAAAGTACAGGAATTCAATTCGATATAATCGGTATTTTTGATAATATTGGGAAAATGAAATTTTGAATGGGTATACCTGCGGAATCTTTGGGTGTATTTTACCCTTTAATTCAGCCCTCGTAATCAAGCCCCAAACCTACTCTACAAATATCGAGTTTTTTAGTCGGCCTTATACCGTACATACCCATTCAAAATTTTATTTTCCAAATATTTCCAAAAATGCAGATTAGACCAAATTGAAATCTAGTACTTCATCGAAAAAATCCTAGAAAAGTACTGACGTGAAGTCAGCAGCTTTTGCGCGCATGTTCAAATTCGTTGCCAAAGCGGTCATCTTCTCTGAACATGCGCGCAAAAACTGCTTACTTCACGTCAGTGCTTTTCTAGGTTTTTTCTTATATTTCATATTCTGCGATCATAATTATCGTCAAGAAATTCTGCACGAACGTGCTGTCATTTTTAGATCCAGAACTGGATTTAAATTCTATCCTGTGTATTTTTGGAAATAGTTGGAAAATATAATTGATAATGGGTATATCTGCCGAATCATCGGGAGGATTTGACCCATTCGCGAATACGGCCTTCGTAATCTAGGTCTGAAGCCATTCAACAAATATATACTTTATTAGTTATTTCTTTCGATCGGCCATAAGGACCTCAGTGCTAATGAAGGGAGTTCATTGTTCGACGCGGTTAACTTTACCAGCAACTATTAAATAAGAATATTTCGCTTCTCCTGCGCCATTGTGATATCTTTTCTATTCCAGCTATACAAAAACCGAGACATAGTTCTGTGATTGTTAAGATTCCAACTTATCTTACACGTCGAAGATAATTCTACAAAACTGTAACATAATACTTTTCGATTGGCGTTCAACCTGTCTTTCTTCATTCTGTGTTCTATACACAAAAAAGGTGATAGAACCGAAAGAAAAAAACTATGGACCCGTTTCTCTACTTCCTATATTCTCCAAGGTACGAGGTTACGAGCAGGTAATGAACCATCTCGAGAGGAAAAATTCTTTTCACAAAAATCAAAATTTTGATTTAGAAAGAAATCAAGAACATGTGATGCCATCTTACGTTTTGTTGAGTACACGCCTGATTGCTTTGAAAGGAGCTTGATCTCGCTTTCAATATTTTTAGATCCAAGTTGAGCTTTCAACTGCGTGGATCCGCAGGCTCTCATGGACAAGCTGTCAAAGTATGGCTTTGATGAGGTTGGTGTGAGACTCATTCAGTCGTATTTCTCAACTAGGAGGCAGAGAGTTTTCTGCAGTGGTACATGAGCAGCAGAGGGCCTGTTGAGTCAGGGGGTGCTGCAGGGTTCCATATTGGGACCCCTTCTATTCATAATTTTCATGAATGATTTCCCATGTTTCATGGCTATTTTCGAACATCTGTTGTGGGCTGATGACTCTGGGATTACCGTGAGGCACAGGGAGCTGCATGGGGCTGAGCAGCTAGCGGGCGCAGCCGAACTGAGGGCTAGTGAATAGTTCGCATCAAACAAGCTTGTTTGCAATGCAGAAAAAACAGAAATCATGTGTTTCAAATTGAACGGGATTAAAGACCATAATATCAATGAATTGGAAAAGTTTTTCAGAGTTCATGTGGATCCTAGTCTCACCTGGATCTCTCATTCCAAGGAAACATCGTCTAAAATAATAAAAAATATTTTCCTGCTACGTAACTTGGCTAACATCGTGTTCAAAAAAGTTATTGAGGTTGCCTATCATGGTCTCGTTGAATAACATCTACGATACTGTGTCCTAATTTGGGGTAACTGCTCTAGTAGAGAGACCATCTTTAGATTTCATAGGAGAGCAGTGTGAATAGTAGCCGGCCTGAATTACAGAGATGGTTCAAAGAACTGAATATTTTAACATTTCCCTCCATATTTATTTATGAACGTCTGGTTTATGCATATGATAATGGCGAGGGTGTCCCTAAATATGGTGATTCCCATGATTATGATACATGCACAAAATAGCAACAACATAATCTAAGTACATGCGACTCGAAAAATCCAAGAATGGTCCTAATATTATTTCTCATGAGCTTTTCATTAAGATACCTGATGAGATGAAAACGCCCAATCCGAAAAAGTTGAAAAAAAAATTAATGAATTTTTGAGACAGCATGCGTAAGAGTTCTTGTCCACTAAATTTAATTTTAGTATTTTTCAAATACTTTATTTCGTGATTGTGAAATGTCTTTGAGGGGGAAGGGTATTTTTATCATTCATATTTTGTCCTACATCTTTTAGTATTCTATTACTTTTTATACTTTGACAATGATGAGGGATGGTATTTATATCATTTTCAAATTATTATTATTTACATTGAAAGTTTAGTACGTGTGTAATACAATAACCTTTGTAAAAAAGCACCAATAAATTATCTATCTATCTATCTAAAGGGGGTTTCAAATTGCGCGTTTTTTTAAGAATAAATAAAACACATAATTTGCATTCAATTTCAAAAACTTTTATCGGTAATTAAAGTATCAGTTATGACATTTATGTACGAAAAATAACATCTGTTAAAAAATGGCCTCCTCTTGCAGCTCAACAGACGTCCACTCTTTTATTTGAATGTTCAATGGCATTTCGACATAATCGAGGCTCTATCTCACTAATGACACGAATGATTTCATCCTTTAGTTCAGGAATCGATTGTGGATTATTCTTTTAGACCTGGCTTTTCACATAACTCTAAAGAAAATAGTCCATCGGTACCAAATCACATGATCTTGGTGGCCAATGGACATCGCCGCTTTTGGAGAATATTCGTCCAGGAAATTTTCGTCTCAATAAATCAATTGTCTCATTTGCAAAGTGAGATGTAGCGCCATCCTGTTGAAACCAAATGTCCTCTAGATCAATATTCATTAATTCAGGCCACAGAAATTCGATTATTATCCGACAGTATCGATCACCAATCATCATTGTCAGTTACAGCTTCACCAGCAGCATTTTCAAAGAAGTAAGGTCCAATTACAACACCTGACCATAATACACACAAAATAGTGACTCTTTCAGGATGCATAGGTTTTTCATGGATAATTAGTGAATTTTCCTCACCCCAGATAAGACAATTTTGTTTATTAACAAAGCCACCAAGAAAATGTGCTTCATCGACCAACATGATTTCATGAGAAAAATAAGCTGGTTGTTCATTTATGAAATGGACAAATGAACGACTTTTTTTATTATTCTAATGGCTTTAGTTCCTGTGGTATTTGAACCTCATATGCCTTCAGAGCTAAATCCTTGTGTAAAACACGCCATGTTGTGGACTTAACAAGTCCAACTTGTTGTGAACATCGTCTAATGGACATTTCAGGGTCTTCAGCAACACATTCACGAACCAAATCAATATATTCTTGTGAACTACCGCTTCGACTGTATTTTTCACCTTTTTGATCTTACACCGGTCTCTTGAAATTTTTTAATAATTCGAACGATAGTGCTTTGAGATGAACGATTCGGTAAACCATTCGTTCATTCATTCACTCCTTCAAGTGTCCTCGGCTGTTATGGCCATTTAGACATGCTTTCAATTTTACATTTATACATTTACATTCATTCAGATTCATACCAACTAGAGACTTCTTATTTATAGACACACAAATATTTACCTACACCACAAACTTAACACAACATCCATAACCTCGCCGGGAGTCGAACCCAGTACCTCCGGTTTTACAAGCAGGCTATCAACCCACTGCACCACCGTGGCAGTTTAGGTAAACCATAAAATTCACGTAATTCACTTTTCATAGAACGCTGATTTACATAAAATAATTCAACAATTTGAACGCGTTGTTGTATCGTGTACGAAGCCATTTTTATAAATGTCATACATCACACTTCTTGAGACGAATTTAGTGCGCCATTTATATTTTATTCATTCCTTAAAAAACGCGCAATTTGAAACACCCTTTATTATTGCGAAAATATACTTAATCTGGATCAAATGAGCAATCTAAATACGTTGCATGAGCCATGAATCACATTTTCCAATTCAAATGAAGAATTTGTCTAATCGCTGTAACTGTCATCATGCTCATGGCAGTCTGGTTTCGCTCAACGAAAGGACAAATCCCAACGCCACAATGTGCCAGTTCTAAATTAAGTCCTCGGTCCAGATGTTTCGAATCTATTTTTTATGAGCGGAATAAATTTACTGTGAATTAGCTCATTAATTTCCATCGTCATAGTGGGTGGCGCTTCGTTTCTTACGCTGAAAGATGAACAAAAACCTCTCTCGAAAATAAAGCATGCTCAAACGTACAAAGGTAATTAGCAGCTTCGGATTCTGTCGAGTCCCGCGGCCTTTAAAATACACTCAGGTTTTTTGAATGGACTACAAAAGATAAAGATCAACTCTAAATTAAAAACCCCTCCTTCACGGCCGCCAAACTGTGCGTGGGGTACACTGCAGTTGGCAATGCAAAAAGTCAATGCAGACAGCGACATGCGGTTTATATTCATTCTTCAAGTAAGATAAGGACGCAAGTGTTTGTTCAATCGTGTGACAATGGGAATTTTGCTCCTACAAAAAGTTAGATTGACAGTGGATTGTCAACTGTGGATAAGTCTTGGATTCGTTACATCCGTTGAGTTTATCGTCTGATAATCTTGTCGGTAGAGAGTAAGATAATTTTTTCACAGCAGTTATATTTTACTTCAGTAATCTGATACACCATTCAATGGCAACGACATATGAACATGCAGTTTTTCAAAAAGTCGTCAAGGTCAATAGTTTCTCATCGAATGCAGAAATTTTGCAGGAGAAAAAGATCTGATTTTTGAGTTTATTCAAAACAAATTGGATGGATCGATTGTGGTATAGAAAATATAAGAGAAAGTAATCTCTTTGGATGAAGAGTATTAGAGCATATTTTCAAATTTGTTGCCAGCAGCCATTCGGGTATTTAATCTGTCCAAAGATGACCGAGAAAAGCACTGACTTGATGTTAGGATCGTTTGGGAGTTTCTAAAGCCGGGTCCAGATGAGTGCAATGCGAACCGCGAATGCCATAAATCACAGGGAGTTTTATGGTTCGAGGCAGCGCCCCTTCTGCTCCATCAGGACTCGGTAGTCAACTCGAACAATGCATTTGAATGTATTATTGGAGGCTGAGCTCGAGAGCCGTCCACACTATTCGCCGAATCGTTCATCAAATTTTATTGCATTCGCAGTCCGGATTTCACCGTTCTGGACCAGGCTTAATGCGAACAGCGAATGCAATAAATCACAGTTTTATGGTTCGAGGCAGCGCTATTTCTGCCCCGTCAGGACTCGTTTTTCAAATCGAATGATGCATTTGAATGTCTTTCTTCAGATAAACGAGAAAACTGAATTCTATTTTTTGGCGTGCGTTACTTTCAAAAGGTAGTTTAATTCTAAGAAACTTTACTCTATTTTTTCTGCATCTGCACATGTAAGTGAGGCTGTTTTCTGTGTGTGATAGTTTCATAAATAATTCCTCAAATTTTCTGAAACAAACGATAGAAAAGGGCCCATACCTTTCTTTCAAGTATCAATTAAAGCTTATTTTGGAAGAAAGATTTTGCATCATTTTATTAGTTTTTTCTGGGTTTTCTCTGGGTGTGTAGATACAGAAATAATGAAGTAACTCCAAAGTTTATTAGAATTAAAATGCCCTGTGAAAGTATGGAAGCCATTTTAAAATAAGTTGAGTTTTGCTTTGATAAGAGCAGTTCTGAGATTCAGATTGGTACTCCGACGCGACACAGTTCTCTTTTTTTATCGTTTTTATTATTCCTTAATTGTTCATTAGGCCATCTGATTTCCAACAAACTGCCCTTGAAAAATAGTCCTATCTTGCGATCCGCAAGGGTTTTTTCCATGAAAAATCTTTTTTTCAATTTTTAATAGTTCTGTTCCAGATATTGGGAGTAAAAACCCAGAAAAAACCTAATAAAATGATTCAAAATCCTCCCAAAGTATGCTTAAATCGATACTTAAAAGAAAGGTATGGGCCTTTTTTATCGTTTGTTTCAGAAAATTGGAAAAATTATATAAAAAACTTTCACACACAGAAAACAGCCTCACTTTCATGTGCATATGCAGAAATAATTAGGTAAATCCAAAGCTCCTTCGAATTAAACTACCTTTCGAAAGTAATGGAAGCCGAATAATCAAAAAAAAAGTTCAGTTTTGCTTTCATTAGAGTATTTCTAAAAGTTTTCTCGTGTGTCTGATGGAAGAGTCAGATTTTTACTCTGGAACGTCACAGTTCGCTTCGTTCATAGTTTTTATTGATCCTGTACCATTCATTAGGTTCATTAGATTTTCAAAGAAACTGCCCTTGACATAAAATTTAATCCTGCAATCCGCAATGGCGTTTTCCATGAAAGAACAATTTTTATATTTTTAATAGTTCTGTTTCAGATATTAAAAGTGAAAACCCAGTAGAAACCTAATAAAACGAAATATTTATATACCAAACTACTTCTGGTAACTGAAAAAGTCTTTGGATAAATTGAAATATCGAATTTTAATCAGTCAAATATACAAGCAAACACTAAAACACCTAGCTCCTATCTGACTATATAAGGTTCTTAAAGTGGCCACCGTGGCGCTGCAATCTTGAATTCAGATGCCAATCAGAGAAAATATGATGAAAATGTCTCTTTCTTTATATTTCCCCGTGCCGCCACTGCTGCAATCCGAAAATTCCTGTACTCTCCATTGAAACTTCCTAATTCAGTCAATTCTCCGAAGACAGCAGCTTTCATATAGCCAGTGCTCACGCTACTCGAACGAACGCAGGATTGAAATTACTTCATTCATCGAAGTGCGGGATTATAGTGTGAATAATTAACTTGTTCCATATTGCGAAAAATAAAATGTAACGTTTTCATTTTCGCCCAATCGTTTCCTGTTTCATCAAACTCGGATATTTCAATATTTGCCAGTACTTTCCGGCTATAAATTTACGCTGGGCTTTTCCATCGTTTGGTTTTTTCGTCTGCCTACGTTCGACCTAGAGATCTGAAAATGGTGCATTCGCATGAAATTAATTTTAATAATTCAGGTAGTTGGGATGAAGGGATGTGGATTGAATGATTGAAGTTATTAATGTCGGAAATTTCAATGAACATCGCAGTTGGCTCTGAAATATTCTCATTCCGCTTCTCCATTACTTTATTGCTTATTTTTTATTCCAGCCACATTAGAACTCATTCTTTCTGCATACGAAATATAACCTCACTTCCTAAATTCTATGATATACAAGGTGTCTGGTGATCAGAGGGGAAGTACTTAGGTAAAGATAGCAAACATCTGTGCGAGTTGGAAAAGGGTATCCAAATCGCCTCACGAGTTATGCTTCAAATATAAAGAAAACTCTAACTCCAAAAGTATTCGATCGATTTAATGATTCCTCTACACAATTCGTGAGCACACGGATTTCAATCAGAGAAAAAGTTATTTCTTTGGGAATTCCAGGAATTTCAATCTTTTTTGAAAATTTCAACATCAGATTCATTCCCCAAATCAGATGGCACAAATGTCTGACATGAATACCGGTAAGTGAATTTTCTTGTACAACCTAAAGCGCGAATGTTCACCACGAAATTTTGTACGAAATTATGTTCCAGCCTTTGCCAACTGGTAGCCAACTTACATCATAAGCAGAGGAGTATTTTTGTTTTTTTGAATAAAACTAATACAAAGAGGAAGACCACGAAAATTGCATTTTTCATATTCATAAAAAACACGACAAACTGCACCTGAAACTATGCCTAATTTGTCATTATTCTTTCAATAGTACAACAATAGGCCTATCACACGACTATTCACAATTTTGTTTCCCATTCCAAAATTTTATCTTCTATTGTATTGGTAATAACAAACTTATGTTGAGCGTCATATCGAACATTGAGGTTGTTCCCGTTGCCCCTGAATAGGCTAGTCGACAATTTTTGGAGAACTGCCTTATATAATTTCTCAAGAGATATTTCACCCAAAACGTTGATTTTTCAGTTGAAACCGAAAGTAATTATAATAATTTTTTTAATTTTCATGAACATTTTCACTTTTCTCGTCAAAACCGGGTCCTACGTCACGTGCGTTTGGTAAAACAACCTTGCGCGCGATAGAATGCTTGTGGTTGACGTGCACATATTAGGAAGCATGATGTAAGCAAAACATGGTGTGCTCATGTGCTCTTCTGTGATAGTATTTACCAATGATGACGTCACTTTCTCATTCAAACTCAGAGCACAGAATATATATTTCCTTGTATTTCAATCTTTCTGACGTCACATTTTTTTTCAGATGACTACACCATGTTTTTTTACATCATGTTAGAAAGTTTATAATAGCGTAAGTTATTGGTATTCTGTGGTAAGCATCAAATATCTTTTTTATGATCAGCACTGCCAACAAGAAAACAAGTATTTTGGAACTTCAAAGGTAACTCCAGGAAATGAATTTTAAGGACTACAAGTACAGTGACTATATTCCACAGTGGCGACATAGGCGGCTCGATTTTCTATTGGTTGATCACAGTCGCGTGGTACAAATCCACCATATTTCGTTCGGCGTCTGAAGAACTGCTATTTTGAGCATGAAATACGTAATATAATATTCGATGCATCTTGGTCTGAGTTGTCGAAGGAAAGTGGGAAAATACTTGAATAAAATATAGTTCCAAATTATTAGACGATTTCTTATTGTAACATGGCGCAGTTGATACACGGAGAAACATTTAAGTAAACTAATTGTTTCAAGATCGAAGTAATCGAGGATAACAGCTGGAGTGAGAAATCTTTTGGGGCCCTTAGAGAAATTTATTCTTCTCGAGAGCCAAGACAAATGATCCATTCCAATAGAGCAATCACTATTCAATAATGAAGGTTTAATCTACGTTCTTTAAAATTGTCTAATATATCACTTAAAAAATTTCACCAAACATCAAAACTTTGCTATTCTTATTATACATTTTGCAATGAATACCTACTGATATCAAGTTAGAAAATATTTACTTGTCTAAAAAATTTCCCCCAAGATTTTCAATTTGAATTGAAAACATCTAATTATTCACACAAGCATTGTTTAATATTTTTCAACTTCGTATCAGTACCTAGGTGTTTATTGCCAAATTCCATAAACAGAACTCTGATGAGAAAAGAATACGAGGGCCTGAAAATCGAATAATTTTTATTAAATTTAATTTTATTAAATTTCTCTGTAATCGAAAATATTAGTGTGTTCGTAGTTAATTTTAAGAACAGTAATTACTTTGAATTATTTTATCTAATATCTTTCCTTCTCAACAATAGACTAAAATATACTCGTGAATTCAACAGGAACTAACATACAACTTCATCAATGAATTTTCATATTTCAAACCCTTCCTACTAATGTTTTCAATCTAAAGGTACCTTCCTACCAAATTATATCATGACTCAGTTAATTCAAAATAATACACTCAATCTAATTCAAAAATAATAATACCACATACCCAAAAAAGGATTAGGAATATTATAAAATTAGGAGAACACGTGAAAGATAGCCCCACAATACCGATAATTCAGAATAAATAATAATGGCGATCGTTTGACAGATTTATGTGTGAAAATATAATTACTGTACAATACAACGTACATGTGCCTGCAAAAGAGTAAATAATATTTTTTGTTACCTACCTATATCCTCATCATGTATCTTTCATGACAGGTTAGAAGCCCTTAGAAACTTTCTTCGCATGCTGTTACAAAGAGTTTTTCGACTTTTCGAAATTCTGCTTAACAAGAATTGGGTGCCGAAGCAAAAAAAGAACTCAGCTACTGCTTTTTTCGTCCAGTGAAGCTGCGTTCATTATAAGTGTTTGTTTTCCATATTTGGCACACTTTAGACATCAATTCAAAACCAAGATTTCAAAGCAAAATTGCGGAAATTAATTATTTCACACTGGACATCAGAATTAATGTGTTTGTTCACGTTTTGCACCCCGTGACGTCTGATTCGTGTTCAGTGTCATATAAATAGTGGATGTAATTTTTACTATTTTTAATCCCAAACATGAAATATTACTTTTTGAAGAATTTATTATTGTAAACAGTCCAATATTAATGGAATATTGATCATGAAACAATTTAATTCATTGGAATAATAATCAATATTGAAGTTTGAACAGTTTGTTTGGAAGAAGATGGAAAATTCAATCTTTTCAAATCTCAAGTTTGTTATTCAATCTATTTTCTAATTATGCTTTTGCTTTTTAGGCATATTTCCAGCTACCTTGACGTTTTATATCATGTACTATTGCCCCCTGCATTGGCCAGAAGAGCTACAGAGCTTCTCCTTAAACAGTGACTTGTCTAGCTCTCATACATGTATTTTCCAAGCAATTTAGCGATGAAGCTGGAAATTTCTCCTATTTCATTCATCCCCACATATTGGTCATTACATAATATTATACCTTGATAAAACTTCGGATTCCTTTCCTTGGTATCCGACGCTTTTGTTCTTAATGAGCGGAACCAACTCTGAACAATTCCTTGTATCAATATTTTCCTTAACATTCAACGTACTTTTCAACATTGAGTAGACACTCCATAGTCGTTTATAGGTTTTATAATTTTTGATTTTTCCTCAACTTGAAATTGAATTAACGACACAGACTCAGAAAGACCACTGGATGCTGTGAAATTGTAATGGAAATATTGATGATAATAATAATTATAATAATCATATTTCTTTATTTTAAATATGTTGAAGTTACACCCTGTATAAACTAAAAATTAAATGAAATGACGTCACAAAATATAGCTTTATCCAGCTTTTTCAAAATATTCCCTAAGGATATATGGTTACAACATAATCAACAGATGCCTTACTTTATTTCTAAATGATCTATAATTCGATATGATTCTTATCTCATTTGGTAATTTATTATAAGGTTTTATTCTCATAAACCTTTTTCGTTTAATGATAATCCGTGGGCAGGATAAATTATGCTTAAAGCTCTTGTATTATAAGTAGTCATGTTGTCTTTAATGAGGTTGTGCCTATTTGCGTGTAAAAACAACAATCATTCAAACATATGAAGACCGTATTCTGTGAAAATATTCTTCAATCCGAATTTTCCTCTACATGATTCCCTAATACCCAACTTCTATATTATGCGAATCGCTCTTTTCTAGACTAAAAATATTTTTCCTAGATTTTCATTTGTTCCCCAGAACATAATCCTATACTTCTAAGTGTCCTCAAAGGTTCCAAAATATACTGCTCTAATGGTCTTTTCATTCACGTACTCGGTGATTGATTTCAATGCAAAGCGAGTTATACTAATTTGCTAGATAGAATTTCCGTGTGCTGGCGCCAATTCAGAAATTGACCTTGTAGATTCCCAGGAACCGGACACATTCCGACAGCTGAAGGTTATTTTGCGCTAAGGTAACTGAATCTGACTTTTTTTAGTGATCTTCTTGTATCAAAAAGTGGAACTCTTGATCTGTTTCCATTGAGAATCAATTCGTTCTGGTCAAACCATGTTTTTGTCTTCAGAAAAATGTTGTTAGCACTTCTTTTTAATTCTTCAAAATCTTCTGCTCCAGTTAACGAATTTGTGTCATCACCGAAATTGACCATGTTGCCCTTTCTTTCCTGTATAATGTCACCTAAATCATTAAGGTATACTAGGAATAGTAGTGTTCCAATGACACTTCCTTGATCAATTCATAATGTTCTTGTTGAAATGTTTGATTTGGTCTGGATAGTGTTTTGTGTGATGGAAACTCTTGGTTTTCTATTCGACACATAAGATCTCAGCCATTTGTTTGCATTTCCTCTAATACCATAAATTTCCGATTTATTGAGATGTTCTCTATCCAATGAATCATAGGCTTTCGAAAAGTCTAGGAATATGCCCAAAGCCATCTTTCTGTCTTCGATCACGAGCAATTCTAAAATATATTGCACAAACTGATAAAAGGATGTTTGGGTAGAACGCTCTCGTAAATATCCAAGCTGAGTATGAGTAAATAGTTCGTTCTCTCTGAAAAATCTAATCAATCTTGAGCACAAGAGTAGTTCAAAGATTCTGGAGAATGCTGGTAATAGACTGATGGGTCTGTAGTTGGTCAGTTCTTCTGTATACTCTCTTTGTGAATTGGTTTTATTAACGCCAATCTTAGTGACTCCGGAAATATATCATATCTGAAGGATTTTTTAATAATATGAGTTAGTACTTCACTAACTGCTGGCAACGATAATTTTACAGTAAGGATAGCATGTATGGAAAAGAGAAGTTTATTTACTAATTTTGGACTTATTTTTTTCAAGACTCTCTGTGAATTGGTTTTATTAACGCCAATCTTAGTGACTCCAGAAATATACAATATCTGAAGGATTTGTTAAGAATGTAAGTTAGTATTTCACTTACTGATGGCAACAATAATTCAACAGTTAGGAGAGCATGTATGGAAAAGAGAAGTTTATTTAGTTATTTTCGACTTATTTTTTTCAAAACACCAGTCGTTTAAAAGCGATAACAAAATGTGTTGGAAGTATTTATTTTCAATATATTTCAGACCATGTTAATTCACATTCACATAATAGATTGGGATTATACAAAAACACAAAAATCCGAAATAGCGAACCATGTATGTTCGACCATCATGAACCAGATGATAGATTGGGATAATACAAAAATACTTATATTGGAATCAAATAATTTGAAAAGAAAAATTAAAATGTCCTCTGTTGCATTTTTTTTTAAATGGAGAGAGTAATTTTGCTCATTGTCTGTGGAAAATAATTTGGCTGAATTTACTCAAAAAAGAGGAAGAATTTAAAAATTTTCAAACCAAATGAATCTGTGTTGCTGTGTTTTTTTTAAAATGTCGATCTGACTAAAGTCTCAACTCAAAACGAAAAATCTAAGGAAAATAATTCTTGAAATTTTATGTTTTGTCTGATGAAAGAGTCAGATTTGTACTCTGAAACGACACAGTTTGCTTGGTTGATGTTTAAATTATTCCTGTATTGTTCATTAGGCATTATCTGTTTGATATAAAAAAATGTAAATGCTCATCTCAAAAGAATATATATATATATATATATATTAATATATATATATATATATATCTGTTTTCCAAAAACTGCCCTTGACAAATAGTTTAATCCTGCAATCCTCAAGGGCGTTTTTCATGAAAAAATAATTTTATTTCGATTTTATTTAACTTGATAGTTCTTTTCCAGATTTTGGAAGTGAAAACCCATAAAAAACCTAAAAAATGATTCATATTCATAGTTGTACAAAAAATTTTGTTTGTATTTCGTGTAAAAAATTCAAGTTTTCGTGGCACATTCGAGAGAGAATTAAAAAATTAACACTCTCATGTGCCATTTAAAGAACGTTGTACGCACTCAATACAAAAATAACAAATTTTTCACAAATGCAACGTTTTCGGTCAGAGTTTTCCTGGGAACACATCATCACTTTCGGATGTATTAATATTCGAGTCACATTTCATTATATGCTCTTTTCTGTATGTAACTTATTTTCATTAGACCGCCTTTAGTGCAATTTACAGACTTGATCGTTGACATAATAATCAGTTTTCTTCCAATAACTTTGCGATAAACATGAAGTTACCCATTCGCCATATACTGAACCCATCCATTTTATGAATATTGATGTAATTCAAAGGGTATCAGAGTCCGATACTATTTATTATTACTCTCTGCTTATCTCTTCGCTCATTAACGGAGAAAATTGCCATATAAACGTGCCTAACGCATTTTGTCCAACTGACGCCAACGAATGCCCCATCATTATCACCACGTTACAATGTATCGTTTATGGTAGTCTGATCCATCAAAAATCAAAGCGATAATGGATGTATTATGATGGTTATCAAATTCAACCATATCCCAAAAAATGACTCTTAGTAATTCTGGACTTTTTCTGTTCATGTTGAAAATAATGTATTATTTGTAATACAAATTTGTTCCTTTCGACGGAATAATACATTTCGAACTGTTGCATATCCACCAACATTTACAAGCTGTGTAACGAATTTTTAACAAAAGTGGGAACTCGAAAAAATTAATCATTTCTTCGATAAACAATAATCTGAAATTGAAGAAACATTCTTAAAGAGCACTGACGTGAGTTCAGGAGCTGTTACGTGCTCGTTCCTTTTCGTGCCAAAGCGGTCACCTATTGATGTCTTAACCCTGCCAAACGCAGCTTTACTTCCTGATATTTGGCGTTTTTTCGATGATCTTCACGAAATTCTGCATACATTTTCATGCTCATTTCTCAATGAAATACTTGGTTTCAGTTCGATCCGATCTGTATTTTCGGAAAAATTGGAAGAATAAAATTTGAGTGGGTATATACCACGAAACTTCGGGCGGATTTTACTCGTTTGCGAATTCGGACTTCGCTATTTTTGGATTTGTTCTGATGGAACAATAATCAAAATATTTCGCACAAGTTCGTGCCTCAGCTATCTCCAATTAGTTTTCAAGTATCATCATGATCAGATGAGGTATTTCCAAATATCTCCGAAGATAAATATCCGAAAAAACTGAAATTTTAAATGCTGTTATTAAATAGTGAACTCAAGGTCTCCGTCAACCTTCATTACAAGTTGATGAGTAGTTTTAGAGAGAATAGTTTTTAGAGAATTCTCGGAAAACATTTGTTTCGAAATTGTCTACCCGTACAATACTCACGAAATTCAGCATAAAATCGATATTCTACAAATAACAATGAAGTTCAACTTTGAAAGTGTAAGTTCTCCTTGAAATATTGAGGAAACACTCTCAAAACTTCAAGTAGCGACGAAATCTGACACATTTTTTCTATATCGCTGAAAGCAAAGAAAGGATCAAACTGAAATTTGGAGCACTATCGTTCAATTTCAACGTCATTGACAGATTTGATTCGAATTGAATGCAGGGTTTTCTGAAAAAATATGTTTTTCTGAAAAATTTTTGAAACTTTGCCCGAAATTATTGTTAAAATTTAAAGCGATGGGCATTCAATAGAATTTGGCATTAAATTGCGCTTCAGTATGCTGCAACTAGTTTTAAAGTTTCATTCTGATCGTTGCAGGGTTTCTTGAGATATTGACGAGATATTCAAAAAAATTCCAATTTACAACGAAATTAACATTTTTTTTCTAATCACCCAAGTGACGGATAGTGGATCGAATTTAAATAATTGAACAGACCGAAGTTGAAATCAACTCGGAGGTCTCTGCTTAATGTCATCCTAAACTATTCAATAATCTTCGAAATAATGATTTTTCCCAACAAAAACAGGAAAATTTGATCTACAATTTCACAAATAGTACTTACTTACCAAACCAATTTTGGATCTTCAATCAACTGCACGTGATTTCGAGAGGCGCGATAGGAGCGTAAATGAACGAACTTGCGCGAAAGATCCAAATAAATGGAATTCCAGGTACCCTCGTCGACTGGCAGCGAGTTCATACGGGCGTTTTCGAGAGAATTCGAGCGGCGCAATGCGCAATCGTATCCCGATCACTTTGGATCTGCCGCGTCTATACGCTCAAAAAGAAGAGCTATCCGACGGCAATGGAATGTATGGTTTGTGAACGGAATATTAGTTGAAGCTCGTTGTTTATTTTTGGTGAATTTCAGATGGATCAGATTGATAGGTTAATGAATGTTGTCTTTTTTCTTACAATAAACTCACACCCAGAAGTTCTGTAGGTGTAGTAGCCTACCTGAAATTGGACTCTTTGGCAATAATTGGCTGTATAGCATTCCAAATATAATTAACCCAGCGCGTTTCGCCATTATCTGGGTTTTTATAGCTCTTATTATCTCAATATCTATCATCAATTTGTTTTTTAGTCTGTGACCACTTTTATTCCGAACATTTTTCTATATGCTCAAGTGTTTTTGGTCCATATGTACTGTAATGACTCAACTACGTTCCAATCAATCTCATATGCAGAACCATCCTTTCAATCACAAAATAAACACAGTTTTTTCTTTATCAAACGGATTTTTACTAGTCACCTGTTTTCTAAAATACGCATGCACTTCTGCAAAATTTTAAGAATTTCTGAATATTTGTGGCACCATCATTTCTTTCGATGTTAACAGTTTTTAAAGTTTCGAAGTCACGTTCTAGATACCTTAATAACATATTTTCCTTCTGAAGGTGAGTTTTCACAAATAAAACTTAAATAAGCCATAATTTCGAAGTCCACATCCTTTGTTTTCGAAGTACCCAGGTCATCAACATTCACACTTCAACTTCCATTGCAGTATTATAAATGAGTATACGATAATAATCTGTTAGGCGGTTTTCTGGCAACTCAGTTAAACTACGCCGCCTACATCTGTAGAGTTTTGAAGGTTTTTCCGATTCATTATCAAGATGGTGATATTTTCCCGATAATTTCATTTTTTCTAAATTTGAATCTACCTTACCTCAAAAATTTTCCCATTCCGTAGCTAACATACTGCTGATCAAGTAGGATTTATCCAAGAAATTAATTATTAATTCTGAATCCATCTCGAATCACAATTTCTACAATAAATACGGAAATCCGAAGTACAAATCCTCTGCTACGCAAGAACAAGAACGTACCGAAACCTCTCGAACTATCTGCCAGTGGACGACCCCGAAGCCTGAGACCGCTCGGGTCGTAAAAGCTCATCGGCGGTCATAAAAGCTCATCGGCGGTCGTAAAACGCGTAGCTCATAAAAGACCCAAATCGCATCCAGTGGACGGCCAGGCTTATTTAAAAGATATTCAATGAACGTAAATCTGAATCTTCGAGGAGTCCTTGCAGAATCAGACGGCCAAAATATTCAAAGCCAAAACGATATTGAAAAATGTGATCGTCGTGCGATGGCTAAAACATGAGCCAATAATAAGAATGAATAATAATAATAATAATGAATAATAACAATAATAAATGAAGAATGATAAAAACTAAAACAAAAAAAATGACAGACTATTGACGCAGTGTCATTATCGTCTTGTTTTTCAATCAGTATTAACGACACTGAATTTTGTATGCGGTCCTCTATCAATGGTGAGATTTATCAAACCAGTTGTTAATCCATTCTATTGAGTTTTCAAATATTCAATATTTGAGAACTCAATGCCTATTCGCAAAAATATGATATAGTGGTTCTAGTTCGTAAAGAATTCTTGGAGTTATTGAAGAGAACAAAGCTCAACAAATAACTGTATCAAAATTCTATTTTCCGATTTTTCAAGAAATATAGATCCTAGCTCATTGAAATCTACTCAATTGAAAAATTATGGCATTGAGGTTCATGCAAAATCAACGAAAGCTACGGAATCATAGGGCTGATTTCACCCATTCACCATATCTTCATTATAAGGCCCCCAAGTTATTCAACGAATATTGTATATCTAGTAATTTCCTTCAGAGTTGATTGTATATCCTCATGGCTCAGCAGAACATCGATTTCATGAATATTTCAAATTTATCAGAGATTCGGCTATTGTATATACTTTTTTCCAAAGCTACTGAAAAAAGAGAGTGACTGCTAATTCGAATCACTTAAACTTCGATAGTAATAGGAAGTTTTGACTGAGGTTAATTGGTTTGGGTCCCCTTATATTTTTCAAATCAACTTTAGCTGCAATTTGGCCCATTCTATTCCGAACATTCTGCATGAATAAATTCTGTCAAAAGTTCATTGCCGCAAAATAATGATATCAATCCTACTTAATTATCCATAATCAAACTGCGAATACTTTCAGTTGAAAAAACCCAGAAAAGCACCGAGTTAGCAGCTTTTGAGCGCATGTTCAAAGCAGATCACCAAAAGTGCGTTTCGTGGGGTCAATACGTGAAAAGATGACCGTGTTGTTAACGAATTTGAACATGCGCCCAAAAGCTGCTGAGTTCACGTCAGTGCTTTTCTAGGATGTTTCAAGTACTGGATTCCGATTCGATGTTATCTTTATTTTTGGAAACATAGGAAAATAAAATTTTGAAAAGGTATATATATCTACGGAATCAAACAACGACCCTACTCAACAAATATCGAGTTTCTAAGTCTATTCTTCCGGAAGTTATTGTATTCAAGGTTGGCCTAATGGTACCCATTCAAAATTTTATTTTCCAAATATCTCCAAGAGTACAGATAAGATCGAATTGAAATCCAGTACATGATTAAAAAATGACTGCTCAAAGGTTCCCACATCATTTCGTGAGGATAATATTATCAAAAGATCGAAGAATACCATATATTTGATTAAAAAAAAAATTAATTTTTTGTCAAATTATTCTAATGACAGGATCGTCGCGAAATTTTGCACCAAAATGTTCATCAGCCTTTTCAAACTGATTACCAACTGTTATCACAATGGAATGAGTATTTTCTTAGATATTCTGAAAAAAACAACGAAACCGAGGAAAAATGCACGTATCGAACTAAAATTAAATACACTGCTGTAAAATATGGACTTCGGGTACGAGCAACATTTTTTCGAATATAAAGAACAGTTTCTGGGGAAAGAAGTTTTTTCAAAAACATTTTGAAATTTTTTTAAAATTTAGTAACAACACGATCCCAACAAAATTTCGCAAGACTTTATGATTCATCTAACTGCTGAGTTTCAATCCAATCGTTTAAGTAGTTTCTGAAATATTAGGAGAATAACTTCAATATTTCAAATAGCTACAACTTAAAAATCGTTCAACCGATATTGTCCATTAACGAACTAGACTGCAGCATTCTGATGCGCGACCTACTATGAATGTTTCATATCGCTAGCTTACTCCGTTCGACAGTAATCATGTCTACGGCCGGACGGATAAAATTGTATTTGACACTGGATTCATCATCAGTGAATTCAATATGTTCCCCTAGGACATGCGCGTGAAAATGTAATTCCGAAAGTGGATACTCATAATTGAATAAACAGATATTTTCATTTTGGCTTACTACTGCAAAATTGACCGAGAGTTCACAGTATAACTTTCAGTTACGGCTATTCCATTACGCTGCATATTCATGTGAAAGCGAATTGAATAATCTGGTAATTCCCAAACCAATAACACAGCATTTTTGTTTCAAATTCATTCAATACCGTTCCGCTAAATTATCCTTGTGAAACTCAATGCACTATCCCTTTTTTGCGTCAAAAATTCCGCATTTTGCTGGCGAATATTCGCAAAATTAAATGGAAATAAATGATAGTCATAAAAGCCTCTTGTTGAAATGCTACAAAATATGAAAATTTCATGAGATTATGGAACATACCGAGCTAATGTTATAGCCGTTCTATGGATAACGGCGGGACCATATTGTCCTTCATATGTTAATGTAACTTGCCATTTCGGCTTAATCTACTTGCTCGGCGTATACGAATAATGATATGAGAGTCATTAGTGAAAGTTTCACTTCTCTTTTGGTTATCTTCATATTTTGTTCACTTAAATTGGAGGGTTTGAGATGATTTTCGAATCGCTTTCACGAAATAAGAATCTAAGAAAAGTTACATCTCATCAGTGCAGTAAGCGGACGCTCGAACAAGAGGAACGATTCAAATATACTCCATTCACTTTTATAAACTATCCCGGTTGGCCATGATTTAGATCTGTCAAGTTTCATTGTCCAAATAATTCTCAGCCACGTTGCCAAATGCCAATGCCAATTTATACTCTTAATCTCAACATAATCATCACGTTGGGAAACTAAACATGCTGAAGGTAGTTTTGAAGAAGCAGAGACAAAGTATCAGGAATTGGTAGGTAGAATTGAAATCTGCTTTTTCTGATTGTAATCCTGATATTTTGGAATCAATAATTTATCAAAATTTTCGACGTATGTGATTGAAAACCCATCGTTGACATAGATTCCCAAGAACTTTGTAAATTGAGTTAGTTCTCTTTAGGAGACACAGGTTTTGTGGTACTACTACATTTTCATACTGGAGTATTTCAAGTTATGCATCAAGGTATTTAAATGTCTTGTGTAGACTTATATTTCTTGCGAATTTCGAAGAGTAGGGAATTCCTTAGGTTTGTCTGTTCGTTTATAAGTTTTACTGTAGGGTTATTCGAGTACTTTTTAATATTGCTGTAACGGCACTCCAACAATATTCACCATTAATTTATGTCTACAGAATGAATGAAAAATCAAATCCAAAATCTCAAAAATTAAATTTTTTTGAGACATGATGAAGTGAAGATGTGAGATGGTTTTGTAAATAATGAAGGAGAGTTGTAGATAAATATTAGATTTTTATTCAGAAACATTAAGTGTAAAGATTTCAATTCATTGTACCACTCTAGTTTGAGAGAGCTCTGAATTCAATGTCCAGAAATGGCTGCATTTGTTTGCAGGACTTATATGTCTTGCTTGAATTTCTGCAATTTTTTTCTACCATTCTTTTTTTCGGCACATGCAATTATTTCAGATGCTGTTCTCTTAATTATATTAAATTATATATTAATACAGTATCAATATATCAATCGATCCCACATGAATCACTCCATTTCAATTTCTGATTAGTACTTTTTGGATACTTTATTAGTGAAAAATATTCTCAAAATCCTGCAAAAACCAAAATTTAATGAGGAACCGTGATAAAATGAGATGTATATTTACGACTTTGCAACAACATTTCTGAAGAAACCAAAAAAAATCAGGAATTTATAAATACGTCTTTAAATGGACTTGATTCTTACCCTTTGGAAAGAAACCCTCATATACTGACCTCCAACCGCGGTAAAAAAATATTCGGAATTATATTTTTACTTTTTCCACCGAAGCCAATATTTCCATAAATTCAGGAAATTTTTTTCGAAGATAAACGTTACTTTTTGTCGCCATATATTGGTTGGAAATCAAAATTTTTCTCTATCCTGTCCATCTATTGACATCTTCGCGTTCCTATGATCCTGTCCGAAATAACCAAAACGAACCCTTATAAAAAACACCCCCAACAAAATGTTCTGCTGATATCCTTCTGTAGTTTAGATACTTAAAAAATCAGAAAAACTTAAATGTCTTTCCACGTCGAAGAGCTATGGAACTGAGATTTCTTATTAGTTATTTTTGGCAAAGATTTTCTGAGATATCGAAGGATTTGAAATATTTTTTTCTTGAATTTTCTAATATGATCGTCACGAATTTATTTTGTATACGTATCCTAGTTGATACTTTACAACTGCAAACCAGGTTTCAATTCAATCAAATGAGTATTTTTCGAGTTATAGAGACGAAAAAATTTCAGCTGGCTATACTCCGATACCGTTGGACGCATTGAGCCTATTCCTAACCTAACTGACATATTCAAGCTCCTAACCTACCCTGAATATTTAAAGACTCTAGTTTGTTCAATTCGAAAGTAAGAGCACATTTGGCCGGATATTTTGACCAAGGATGCTCATAATTAATTCTCATGTCTCTGGTCCAACCTATTCGTTTGAGACAATATTCGGCTCAAATGTGAAAATTACAGACATTCTAGCACAATGATATCGTGTTGTTCACTAGAAAGAGCGTGTGAAAATAAAATTCGGTATTCTATATTTCTGGAAAACATTTGACATTATAGATTATGTCAACGGGGTCCATAATGTTGTCTACTTCATCCATGGCATTAAATATTTTTCAAAAACCGAAGGGAACAAAATAATTTTCTTGGTGTATCTATTTCTGTAGATGAACAGATGTTTTACTTCAAAGATCAACCTATTCAATAGTAAGAGATAGAATTATGTAATTGGTATTTGAATTGAAAAATTCTTAAGTGAAGGTTTTCTATCCGCTACGCCATCGATTTGAATTACCATTTCGTCCTCTGTCTCCAGAATATGCAAACATTGGAGGAAAGCTAGAGAGATCTCAGTTTTCAAAGTGGAATAATGATTAGCCCTAAAGACAAGGGGACTAAAGTGCAACGTTTCTTGTTTCCATGAGATCAAAGTGAGCTCAGAACCGGTAAGCATTCAGACTTTTCAGCATATGCAAACAAATATTGACCACCCTATAAATTTGCATGGATTGGACCTTTGGGGATTACATAAGGGCTAAGTCCTTTTCAAACTGATCACACCTTCGATAAAGAGCTGTTACCTCTTGAATAGGGATTGTTGTTATCGATACCAGACTTTGTTTTGAATGGTAAACCCCTCATCTAACTTGTAGTGAACAATATGATATTACATAATGTTATTCGATGGGAAATTTCTGAAAGTTTCTAGACATAAATCTCTGCTCGAAGCTCAATAAGCGGAGCCAAACTATTAATGAAAAACCACTACAGGAATTCATGTCATACGAAATCAAAGAATACGAAATATCAAATACTCCTGAAAGATGTGATTTTTTACGACTTTTCTACGACATCTCTGAAGAATTTTGAAGGTTTTTTTTTGGTTTGCACTCCCAATTTCTGAAACAGAATTATTAAAAAATTAAATATGAATTGTTTTTTATGGAAAAGTCTCTTGCGGATTGCAGAATAGAACTATTTTTCAAGGAAACTTTTTTGACACTTAATGAACAATACAAAAAGAAAACGATTAACAAAGCGAACTTACACGTTTCAGAGTACAAATCTGACTCTTTCAAAAACTTCCAAAACTGATCTATAAAAATCCAATCCTCAAGTTGTTCCTTTCGAAAGGTACTGTGTACACGATCGGACGTTACTGTGACCAGAAATAGGAGACCAAGATATTGACTATCGATATTTCTAGAGTGGGTTAAGGACTTAATTACGAAGGTCGAATTAGGGGCTGGGTAAAATTCGCCTAATGGTTCCGTAGATATACCCATTCAAGAATTTACATCCCCAATATTTCGAAAATACTGATTGGATTGAATTGAAACCTATAACTTCATTGAACAATAGCGACGTGGTGTTCATGCAAAATAACGTGCGAAACAGGTGAATGAAAGATCGCAAAATAGTTCTTCTATTCAATAAATCTTCGCTGGGCGAGAAAGTTACTGACTTAACATCATCGCTAATCGTATATTCCTGGAGAAAATCTGTATTGAGCTCTATTGGGACGTTGTTTCAGTCATGTTCTAGGTTTCCACTTAGTTAGGTTGGATTAAATTATATGAAATCTCAATTACAAACTCAATCATCGATAATCAAACCAAACCTTTCCAAATGGTCAAGTGGTTTCTATTTTAGACCCACCCTATAAAAATAGAGACTCATAACTGCGAAACTATAGCATTAACTATTTCCGCTAACGAACTTGATTCGAGTTCTCAACTTAACCTTAAAATTTCAAAGTTGTAGAAGTTTTGATTCGGAAATTGCAGAGTTCTCTCGCGAACGGATATCTTTGAATAAAATTGCTTCCTGTTTCAATAGTAATTTAATATAATTTCTCTATTCTGTATACGTAAACAATCACTTGTGTAAGATAAGAAAATATACATCAATATTTTTGTGTGTTTCAGGTATACACAGGAACCATATAATAAATTATATTTTCGCTATAATTACAGAAGTCGGGATGAACGGCTTTGCTCCTATGTTTTCACTAATAATATAATTTAGTGTACACTTCATTTAAACTCGTAAAAAGGAGCCGACAAAGAGTAGAAATATTAGCATAACCACTGAGCTATGTAATTGTAATTCCACATAAGTACACCTTTTGCTCTGGAATATTAAAGAGTTCTTTCCTGGTTTCCTCTCAGAGTGCCGCCCACGACTATTTCTCAGTCAAATAATGGAAATACTGAAATTCACCCTCTATTTATTTGAAGAAACATCGAAAAATAGCCTCTATGTACAATAACAATTCCGTATTCTACATCTGTAATGAAATGATGATTTTGTTATGTAGGTATTCAAAATATCCTCAGTTGAGATGTTGAGCTGTTGGCTATGAAAAGGAAGACTATAAACAAATTTATGAAGAAAACAAGCAACAATAGCTAGACAATGCTGTTATTGTCATTAATAATTTGGAAAGAAAAAAGAAGCGATAACGTATGAAGAAAGAACTTCCAAATAAGGAACATCAGGAATGTCGTATATGGAAAAACAAAGAAACTGAATGAATATGTCGATATAAAAATGACCCACGAATGCTTGAAGAAGCTGTCATTGGAATCATTATGATCCTGATTGACTTAACAAAACTGAATTATGATGGCATTATTCTATAAATCAGAAATACTCAATGCAACACAAATATTTAGCAATAGACTGTACTTTCGAAGATTTCAAATCCACTACTATCTTCTCCAAAAATGTCTTGGATGAACGATTTTGGCAAGGTATGACCCCAAAGTGTATTCTATAATTGGACAATGATCTCATCTATTCGGTAAAATTAAAATAACTAACCTTAAATGAAGAAAGTTTTGTGGAGAAACATAAGTAAGAAAATGAAATATACTCATATAAAGCAAAACAAAAATATATTTCTCAAACAAATATACAAATCAAAAATTGAATTCCTACAATTTCCACTAAAAAACTTACTTTAACGAGTGAGATAAACAAAGAACAGGATTTATTTCTTCGAATGATAAAACATTCAAAACTCATGTGTTGTTGAAAAAATTTCATTTCATTTTGATGACCTATTAGGTTTCTTGCATGATTTTTTTCTATCATTGAAATCAAATATTCTATTCGTAAGACTACTGAAAAACTTTAAACGCCGTAGAAAATTTCAATTTTCAACGAGAAAATGCTCTTTTAAATTTGGCTCAGAATATCGGCTGTTTAAACGGACTAAACTTCGCGGTTTCGGTGACGTGAAAGGATATATCCACTCTCCCTCTTCTCGTGTACTTTTCTCTCTAGTAAGCCAATAGACAGCGTCGGCTGTACCGATCCATGAATCGTAGAATAACGAGTGACGTAGAAGGCGATCTGAAGCGTTTCGACCTTGAGTGCCAATTTGGCCATTTTTGATGCCAAGTTATTCAAAATTCGCAAATTGTTGAAGTCTATGATAGCCATTATGATTCATATAGATATAGAATGAGAAAAACATATAACTATGATAATTCGGGTTATATGCAAGAGACAAGTGCATTGGCAATTATGGGTTTAATAATACCGTTTCAAAACTTCAAAATGGAATAAAAAAATTTCCTTTCAAGATTTTTATATTCTCTGTATATATTGTTCGATGAATTAGTTGAAAAAATTTCACGACAAAATTACAATCTAGGTGAACTTCACGCGTGGATTGCCGAAACCTGCGAAAGTGCCGGCTGTCTGTTAAAATATACGAGACATTGCATAATTTGTGAAATGTACGAGTTAAGTCGGCAGTCGGTTGTCCCAGCACAAGAATTCAGAAGTTCCGAAGAAATGCCCGGGCAGCCGAAAGCCATTTATCGATGATGGCTGCCCGAAGCGCCCGGAAATAATGCTAGTGGGTGGCAAGCATAAATGTTTCGCAGATACACCGATTCAAAATCCGTTTTCCCGATATTTCTAAGATCACCGATCCGATAGGATTCAAAACCGGAGAATTTTTCCAGAGAGGATGACGCATACAAGAGAACATGCACGCAAAAACTCTTGAATATAAAATATTTGATTTCACCCTAGATTTAACACTGATAATACAAGTAGTTTAGGTGTCTGAAACACATTTCGGAAACAACTTTTCCTTCATCAAGATATAAATCGCTACTGTATAAGTCTCCTGGCAAGGGAAACCTTGTTTCTGAAATGTGCTTTAGGCGCCGAAAATAAGTAGTTTGGAGATTGGTTACGCTCTATTTAGCGAAAGCTCTGGACTGCAGCAGCTCAGTGCTTTCCTGGAATTTTAAATGGAATCATAATCCATAACTTACTAGTCATAAATATGGAGAGTTTCACTTCACGTGACGAAAGTATGAGATTGTCAATAACTCAAGAGTCAATGTGTAAATTTATAATTATTTGCATATAGTAAATAAATCCTCATTTCATAACCGAGCTGCCGATTTGAAAGCACCTAGCAATCTTGCACTTTCTTCAGTTTAAATCATAAAATGAGGAAACTAAAAAAGTCATTAAAATCTGGAAAAGCGCTGACTTGAGGTCAGGAGCTTTTTCACGCTCTTTCACATTCGAAGATGTTTTGCAGGAACTTCCTTGCCGGCATTTTCCGAGTGCAGAATTTCGATTCGATCACATCTGCATTATTGGTAATGTCGGAAAAATAAAATATCGAATGGATATATCTACGAAATCAATAGGGGGATTCCAAGTTTTCACGACCTTCTCAATTAACGCCAAAGCTTTTTTGCGAGCATGTTCTGATGACGAATACGGTGTCAAAACCGATTCAGTTGAATTGAAACTTGGCAGTTAGTTGAAGCATAACCATGCGCAACTACAAATAAAATTTCGTTGAAATCGTATAGTATTGAAAAAAAATTTTTCACCAAAATTTTTTTCGAAAAAAATTTTTTTTTTTGGAATTATTATTCATATTTGAGAACAATTCCAGTTTTACCTTGAAATTCATATTTCACAGCAGTGTACCAAATTTAAATTCGATACGGCTATCAGTTTTGGAGATGTTGGGAAAAATATGTAGAATTTCGTGGTTTTCTTCTCGATACCGTTGTTTTTTTCGGTATAACTCAAGAAATACTGACTCAATCATGATGAAACTTCGCATTTAGTTCGGAGATATTGAGGGACAACATTGTGCAAAATTTCGTGATGATCGTGTCATTAGAACAATTTGAAAAAACAATTCGAATTTTTTTTCAAATATGTATTCAATATTCTTTGATATTCTCATCATATTATCCTCATTAAATTCTTCAAACTTTCATTTTTCGATGAAGTACTGGATTTGAATTCGATCTAATCCGTATTATTGGAAATATTGAGAATGAAATTTTGAATGGGTATATCTGCGGAATCATTGGGTGGATTTAATCCCTTCACGAATTCAGCCTTCGTAATTAAGGTTCAAAGCTTCTCTACAAATATCGCATTTCCAAGTTGTTTCTTTCGGAAGTTATTGTGTTTAAGGTCGGCGGTTATTGAATGATTGATTGATTTCGTCGTGTTATAGTAGTAGGCTATAGAAATGGCCAAGCTTACGAAGTTCTTTCGAATCGGTCACTCGGTTATGAAGTGATGAGATATATATGATATGCAAATAACATTGTGTGAATTGACAGATTAAATATTGATCCATTGACAATCTTTTGCCCAATAGTCAGTACAGTTCAAACAAGGAACTCTTAAGAAATCGATTTTCTCATATTTTATACATAAGATGTGAACACTTGGTATTTTTTGGGTTTTTTTCTTGAGAAAAAAAAAATGTCTCACTCATTTCTGGGTATCTAGTCATTTTTCGTCATTTCTGGGTCCTGAGTTTTGCGCGCATGCTCTAGGGGAACAGCGTTCGTCCAAATGTCTGTAATTTTCGATGATTGAGCCAAAAATGGTCTCAAACAACTAAGTTGGACTCACTGATGATGAATCCGTTGTCCAAATGGTTTTGGAGTTGGAGCCATTTGAAATTTTGAGGTTGTATCCCTCATATTGCAGGAACTACTGGAGCGATTGGATTGAAACTTGACAGTTAGTTGGAGCATGATGACGTGCAACACTTTGGGCAAAATTTCTTTCAGATCCTATGGTCACTCAATTTTGAATTGAATTGAATTTTTTCGGAATTTTTTTTTCCCGAAACTATTGACAACAGTCGAAAAAAAATCTGATCATATCTTGAGCTTCATATTTCAGAGCAGTGTACTAAATTTTAATTCGATACGGTTTTCAGTTTCGGAGCTATTGGGGAAAAATCTAGAAAAGCACTGACGTGAAGTCAGCAGCTTTTACAAGCTTGTTCACATTGCGAAATGGTGACTTGGAAGTTTCAGTGAAATTTTAATGAAATATACAAATTTTCAAAAAGAAAATTCTTCGAATTTTTTCATGGATAATTCTTCTTATTGACACTGTTCATCTTCCAACCAAGTTTCATTTCGATCAGATAAATATTTTCCAAGTTATTCGAAAATCAAAATTTCAAATTGCTGTAGCACAAAAACCATTCGGCAGATTTGGCCAATTAACGATCTTGACCGAGATATTCAGGATTTTAACCTAACCTGAATATTTCAAGACTCTAGGTCCTTTCTTTCGAGAGTTACAGCGCACACGGCCGGCCGGACGGACAGAATCAATTTTGACCACGGATTCTTCATCAGTGAGTCCTACCTAGTCGTTTGCGACCAATTTCAGCTCAAAATTCGAAAATTAAAGACATCGTGACGAAATGACGACGCGCTGTTTCCCAGAACAAGCGCTTAAAAATATGTGAATAAATGAATTTCTATAACTCAAGAGATACTAATTCAATCATGATGAAACTTGGCAACTAGTTTTGAAATGCTAAAGGACAACCCCTTGCAAAATTTGATCGTGTCATTAGAACAATTTGAAAAAAAAATCGAATTTTTTTTCGATTATTCAATATTCTGTGATCTTCTCATCATATTATTCTCATTAACACTTCATTACACGCGATGTATCTGACAGATACATAGTTGAGCGTTTTTAATCAAATGTTGGTCTCGTGAAGGTCGACGTCGTCCCCCTTCCTCCTATTCCACATGCTCGCGTTACTCAATACTTTAGCTGAGCATTGACTGCCAATGCGTCCAGCTGGGGTTGTTTTTTGACACTGTGTATCTTATAGATACAGCGCGTGCAAAAATGTAAGTATTCCAAAAAACATTATTTTCGAATATAAGTGTTCATTTGTTTAAGTATGTGAACCTAGTGTTGCCTTCTGATTATTAATATTGCTAAAGAAATCGGTATTTAGTAACAGATAGGTGCTCCAGTATCTCACAGATACCATACGCTTGTATTCATGTTATATCACATATGACTACTCATTTGATATCAGATCTCAATGATCCTCGTAACATCTAAGTAATCCACGAACTTCTACTAGAAAAAGAAAACTCTCACATGAGTGATGAAAAACGCCCTCGTTCTTCAGCTTCAGGACAATAAAAAATCATTACAGAGGTTCCTGAAGAGGACCTCGACTCTGATGAAGAAGTGTTTGAAAAATGTGCTTTTGATCTCCAGTATGCATACGGATGGAGCTACTGATGAGAAAAGTGGAGAGAAAAAAAACAGGAATAATTATCTATTACAATCGACATAAATTGGCATAGACATGGTAGACAAAATGTGTTTAGCATGAAATGTCCAGAAAGGAACGAGAAGATGGCCAATGGTGGTTTTTTCCACCATTTTAAATGTTGATGGTATAAATGGCCAAGTCATTTCTTTGGGAAATGGACAAAACGTGCCACCTCACCGAGTTTTTCTTCGTGAACTAGGTGATGAATTCATAAGAGAGCAACGATAACGACAAGACTGATCAAATAATATACTTGCTTTGAATGTGGCCTGCACCACTGTGAATATTCTTGTGTTGGTGGCTTTAATGTTGTTCGAGAAAGTAATGAAAATTTTTTAGACTGAAATTCTCCAAAAGCAAGTAGTTGTTAGAGGAGGCCTCTCTTATGTTTTGTGATATTTTTGTTATATCCTTACTAGTAATGAAATGAGTACCCAGTTTTTATAGAGTCCCTTATCTGTTTTGTTCGTTAATACATAAATGTTTTTTAAATTTCTTATATTACAGGTATGATTGACCGTATACGTGATGTTACTTATCTTTATTTACTTTTTGACTGACATACCTGTGCCATCACAAACACAAACAACTGAATTTTATGCGTATGTTACCAGAGTTCACATTGTTGTATATAATTATATACATTGATTGACGATAAAAATTATTGTATTTTCTATTCAGAACTTTTTTCAATTTTCTGTGCAACTTTTCACTAAGGATCTCACAGATACGACGCGTGCATTGGTGTTCTACCGCAGAGCGCGTGTAACGGAGTGTTAAAACCTGTATGAACCCTCAAAATATTATTTTTCGTAGAGTACTGGATTTCAATTCGATCTAATCTGTATTTTCGGAAATATTGGGAAAATAAATTTTGAATGGGTGGGGAGGAATCATTGGGTGGATTTGACCTAGTCACGAATTCGACCTGCGCAATTAAGGTCCAAACCTTTTCTACAAATATCGAGTTTCTAAGTGAGCCTAACGGCCGACCGTAAACAATAATTTCCGAAAGGAACGACTTAAAAATTTAGAATATTTGTAGAGAAGGTTTGGACCTCAATTACGGAGGCCGAATTCGTGAATGGGTAAAATCCACCCAATGATTTCGTAGATTTACCCATTCAAAATCTAATTATCTCGAAATTTTCAAATGCTTATTAGATCTTATTGAAATCCTGTACTTAATCGAAAAAAAAACCTAGAAAAGCACTGCCCCGAAGGCAGCAGCTTTTCGCGCATGTTCAAATTCGTTGCCAAAGCGGGCATCTCTATTGAACATGCGCACAAAAGCTGTTGCCTTCAAGGTAGTGCTTTTCTAGGTTTTTTATTTCATCACTTTAGGGAAAAAACAAATCCCGAACTAATGCATACAAACTGTAGAAAGTTGGATTTTCTCAGAAATTCTCATTCATATTTCAATATCATGAAAAAAATACTTATTTTGAATAAGAAAATTAGGAGCTTTCACTCGCTTGTTCATATCCATTAAAGGATTTTGGGTACTTTCATTTCAACCGATTCTTTATGTCCAGGTTCTGCTCCTGTAAGAAGTCTTGTTTTGTAGCCTTGACATGGTAATTCGGAATGAAATGAATTTTGCTCTAAAGTTTTCTATGAATATTATACTGCACAGAGCTTCAGTCATAGTTTTTTTCCTCATTGAAATGGTTTCCTGGTTATAGACACGCAGATTCATTGAACTATAAGAAATGAGTATGAAGAATGCAGAAAAAGATTATATTAAGTCATTATAAGAATCTGCAATCATCTAAGAATACTTAATTTCTTCTTAAAATTCCTGCTGAAACTCCCCGCCAACGAGATATAGACAGTTGGGTGTTACAAAATCCGTTAAAATAGGAAAGTACTCCGAATATCTCTATTTTTGAGGATCCGCGTCTGAGGTAGTAAAGGCGTAGAATTAAGTTCCCCTTTTGATTATCGGGACTACAGAATACCTACACAGTGTTATTTTCTATCTTGTGACCAGAGCATAGATATAGTGACTATGACTCGATGACTGCAGACTTTCCATACAATTCCCAGAGTTTACCTGATATGTTCGTACTAACTGAATGATTTCATAAAATGCAATTATGAGTTTGATGAAAATTACGATAATAATGAAATGAAAATTGTCAAAGATGAAATATTGGATAACCTTGTAGTGAAATATATATTTTCGTTACAATGTGAGTAAATGACTTTTCACAAATCTGGTTCTTTATATGTCAACCAATGGTTAATCTGCGATAATCATAGGAGATATATGTGTTGAACTCGCACAAAAACTGCAGGAGGGAATTAGCAGATTGAGAAATATTTGAATGCTTATAACTTTTAACCTCAGCCAAACATGAAAAAATGGCAAATGAAAAAAGCGTTTCATTCTATGATAAGAATCTACGGTTAAAATTAATGAACTACTTGAAGATTCACTCTGTATGTACTAATCCCGCATTTGGCTCTGCTCGACTAGAGAACTTATTTCAATATTTATTGAACGTTCCGCTACTTTCCAGAGAGAACTCTACAATCAGCAATTCGCACACAAAAGCATGACGAGAATTTCAGTAAAATCACTCTAATGGAAACCGTCTCCAGTAGCTTCCAAAAATCTCGTTCTGTGCCGCCTGTGCGGTTGGTATCTTACATAGGATAGGATGCGTCAAATTGCTGTCGGAAGAGCCTAATCACAAAAGTGAATCGAACGGTAAGGGCCCTAATGAGTTCCCTCTTTATTCTTCTATCTGCGACTGTTCCTCTCTCATATCTAAAACGAAAAATAATTAGCATTCGGCGTCAGCAAGAACAAAACAACCCAGATGAGAGCCTTGGGGTTAGTTTGGCCGCAGCATTTTGGGGGCCCTAGTGGGCGGTACGTTGGATTTCCGCTCGAGTCAAAGTGCTAATGGAGTCCAGGGCTTACCTGGCTTTGATATATATTGTCTTATTTACTTTGTGTTTTCATTCTGGCTGTTTTGTTCCGTTCCGTTTGAAGTCCGGGCTATTCAGCGTCCTAATCCAAAAACAACGCTGGAATTATGGGGTCAGGTCATTTATTTTCCGCATGTTGAACTTCTAAGTCCCTGTGCCAGTTTTTAAGAACTGGATGAAGGCTCGCTTCGCGTTCATTTTCGCATGAGTTCAGAGTTCGAATATTTAAAAAACTAGAGAATCGCAGATGTCAAGTCAAGTGATTCGATTCACGCGCTTTTTCAAATCCGAAGCATTTTCCTACGTTATTTTGCAGGAACCTTCACGCTATCATTTTTTGATCGAGTACTAGAAATTGATCGGATTTGTATTTAAAGGAATATTGAAAAGCTACATCTGCGGCATCATTAGATGCGTTCTAATTATTCACGAACTCAAGTCAATTCAGAATTTCATTTTCCTTATACATATATCTAGAAATAAATAGAAATCAAAATACAGTACTTGATTGAGACATGATAGCTTGAAATTTCATAAAGAAGATTGTGGAATATAAAATATTTGAAAAAAAATAATCTGTTTCGAGTTGTTCTAATGACAAAACCGATGATTACGAAATTTCGCTAAAAATTGTTCATCAGCGTTTATTTACTAGTTACCCAGTTTTATCACGATCGAAAAAGTATTTTTTGAGTAATTTTGGAACTAACACTAATGCCGAGGAAAAACACTGAGGGTTTGTACACTGCTCTGAACTATTGGGTTCAAGTTCTGGAAAATAATTTTTTGAAATCTGAAGGATAATTGCTGAGAAAAATAATTTCGAAAAAAAATTAGAAATTTTTTTATCTAATTTACTAATTTTGCAAAAGTTTGCGCTTCATTTTATTTCAACTAAGTGCGAAGCTTCAATGCAACCACTCCAATAGCTTCGGAAATATTTTAAGCCGATGGGAATCTCCGATCTTCCGTAATCGTGCCCACGGGCGATGACCACAATTGATTATTTTAACACCAGATTAGTCATCAGTGAGTCCAACCTATACATAGTTTATAGTTTGATAAAGGGTTACATTCCACTGCGACCTTGAGGTCTATTGTGCCCTCCATCACAGCTGTTTTCGCACTGTGCTACCTACAGCCCGCCCTCCAGCTAGAGCTCAAATGAACTCCAATATCACTGAGGGCTTCAAGGAAGATAAGTTCTCGTTCTTCCTGTAATTCTTTGGTCCAGGACATTACGTGTGCAGACTTGCAATGTCGGGGCATTCTGTAATCAGGTGAGGAGGAGTTTTTTCTCTTCCCCACAGAATCTGCACTCGTCAGCTTCTGATAATCCCATTTTCAACATATGGTTCTTTAGGCGACAGTATCCTGTGAGAAAGCCAGTGAGAAGGCGCTACTTACTGAGATGTAAATGATTTTTTTGACCTTGCAATTTTAAAGTTCCAAAAGAACTTTTTGGAATGATCCGTTCGTGGAAGATTCCTCCAGAGTGTCCTTCTTTCATTTTCATTTCTTCTCCATATTCTTTCTATAAGAATCTGTTTCTCATAGGTGCATATTCCTATACAATATAAAGGTCCTGGGTCAGTAAGTGGCACTTCCATATCATCAGCTTTGAGTCGATGATATAGGAGTTCAGTACTTTGATAGCAGTTTGACTATCAGAATGGATGACAATGTCAAACCTTTGATAGTTTCTTTACAGGTTCATGTCTATGCATCTTTTGAGTGCGAATATTTCTGCCCGAAAAACCCTCGAGTGGGAGCCTAAAGGTAGTGTACCCTTAGTTCTTGCCCCGTAAACTCCAGCGCCAGTCCACATCTGCATACCATTACGCGGTATTTATTTTCATATTTTGGGTACCGTATTCCTTTTCCCCATTCTTTTACATAGCATTGAGTTCTTCTCGGTGCTCACGTTTTCAATCATAACATCACTAGGTATTTATCCGCGAAAATTCAAGCAGACCCTTAACTAAACTTTTTTACTTGATTTGGACCGCATTTCTGATGGAGCTACTCGTATATAGATGTCAGATAGAGTTCTAACATAGATGCGTATAATACTTGCTGCAGATTACAGAAGGTATTTATTATTTCATCATTCAACTCATGGAAACAAAGTATTCAAGAGTTTCGTATTCAGAAACACATATAGAAAGTTATTGGAACGGATTTTCTAAAAAAACTTATTATTACCTGAATGTGGACACTCAGTACAAAAATATGCGCACTTTTTCCAGTTTCAAACATTGTACGAATCGTACTCTAATTATTTCAAGAGTATGCGGTGATATTTTGGTCAATTCTCAACTTTCGAAATTTTGACGAAAGGTGTGTTCTGTCGGGAATCCACTGAGATAAATGATGGAATAATGATAAATATAATGATAATAAATAATGATAAATTCATTACTCGTGAATTTCCAGAAAAAAATCAATTCGAAATCTTTTTTCAGATTAAATCTTCAGACCACAGTTTCAAGCAATACATTTGGTTAACTGATATTCAGAGGCAAATATGACATTTTTCAAGAAGTACCTTTCAAATTCCCCCTCCACAACGATTCTCTGACAGCATATTGATGCGCTTTCTCAGTTGTTTCATGTCATTTGCAGTTGTTGCTTAAACTTGTTTCATCAAATAGCAAATAGTGAATTTAATCGGAATATTTTAATTCACCCATCGGCGGGCCCCTGCGATTGGGCTAGAATGTCTCATCTATTGTACTAGGTACATTAATCCCAAACATTGTCGAATACATGGGCCAGAAATAACCTACCTGCTTTTCTGGAATATGGGTAGGCTCCTATTGCAAAATTACTAGTTGGTATTGAACCACAAGTTCTATAATATTTGGGTCTAATTAACCTAATACAACAATTCGTAGTTTGCTTAGCCAATTTTAAGCAAAGTTAAATATAACAGACGTGAAACAATAATTGAGATGGTGTTTTCACCTGGACACTAAGAGTATGCAAGACATGTTCTAAAAGATCCTTCTTGAAAGTATGTCGTCTCAGCATCAGTACAGATAGAAATCAAATGGCTTTTTTATATAACTTCTTAGTGGAATTTATTCACTGAAACTCTGGTTGGAAGAGATTGATTGAAAGAAGATTTCAAATTTATTTTTCATTCTACAGAGAATTCGCAAGCAATATATTCGTCAGTATTAATGATTATTTCATTTCGATGAATTCCCAACATAATATTTTTTTCGTCAAAATTGCGAAAGTTGAGGAAAGAACAGAATATCCCCGCATTCTCTTGCAACGGAAATATCACCCCTTCCAAAATGAATTAGAGTATGTTTCACATAATTTTGGAAACTGCACAAAAAGCGTATATTTTTGTAGCGAATCTCCACATTCACGTAGCAATATTTTTTTCAGAAAATCGGGTCAAAGTTACGATAATTAAAATAAGTGGAATTCAAATATGTTATTTCATCTGTATTTTACGGAGAATGATATCACTTTTTGAGAATTGTTTCATGCATCCTAACAGCAGCACTCATCAGGAATGTTGTGTAAGAAAAGTTTTCAAATCATTACCAAGTAACAGACATGCATATCTAAAACATCAAGGTATTCATGAATTTTCAAAATGTCCACCAATTCGAAACAGTTGAACATTTTTCGGTGTTCTTAGTGGTCATGACCTAGTCTATCCCCAATACGAATATTGTTTAAGGTTTACTGGACACCCTGTATATTAGTGAGAATCCAAAATACCTACTAGACAAATCCATCATTCCATATCTACATTTTGAGAACAGTATGATTTTATCTTAATTCATTTTATTCAGCAGAATAACTGGAGTTGATAAAGTGACCCCAGAGCCATCAACGTTAAATTTACAGAGAGAAATAGAATAATATTTGCCAATTCTCGTTCAGCATTTTAGACTCAAAATTTTAATGAGTGATATTAGAAAAGGGTCAACTGGTATTCTATGCATCGTGGTCCAGACAATCTTGCATTAACCCAAGTAACCATAGTTATTTGAACCTCATATTAGCGATCATAAGGCCATATTCCTTAGAATATGTATGAACCTTGTACCTGAAATGAACCTTGTACCTGAAAGAGAAGCTCCAGTCTCCATTAGAAATGTTAATAGGAACAATCTTACCGAATTATATGCCTGCTTATCAGAGAGTAATTTTAAAGATCTCTACTTGGAGAAGGATGTTGACCTATGTTTCCAAGCATTCAATAATGAAATACTGTATTACTTGGATTTATGTTGTCCTGTCAAAAGAGTAAATTCCACTGCTGTTCGTAAAAATTGGTTCACGTATGAGATAGAACAAAGTAAAAAGAATCTCAATAACTTATACTGGATTCATTCAGTTGTGCGTTCACCGTCCACATCAATAAATTATAAAAATGCAAAATTCCATCATAGTGCATTGATAAAATCAAGTAAATTGAGATATTTCAGTTCAGTTATTGAGAAGTCGGATAATAAAAGCAAAGCACTCTGGAATATAGTAAATTCATTCACTTGTGGGAAAAAACGATCCTATGACCCCATAGTTATTTGTGAGAATGGTGTGAAATATGACACTCCTTCAGAGCTGGCCAATAAGTTTGCCATTCACTTCACCAAAATGGCAAACATGAAGTTAGAAAATAGTTATGGCAATCACTTATCTGTTTCTTGCACTACTGCACCGAACATTGAAAATACTTTCTTCTTTTATCCGGTAACTAAATTTGATGTCTTGGATTCTATCAAAGGCTTAAAAAACAAGCATTGTATTGGGACAAATTCTATCTCAACCAGGGTTGTTAAATCCATTGCTGAGGTAATGAGCGAACATCTTGCTCATATCATAAATTTTTCAATTTCTTCTGGTAAATTTCCAGAAGCTCTTAAGGAATCCACAGTTATACCGATACATAAAGGCGGCAGCCTGGAGGAAATCACCAACTACCGTCCCATTTCCATCTTAAGCGTCTTATCTAAGGTTCTCGAGAAAATAATTTTCGCTAGAATGACGAAATATCTGGATAAGTTCAAAATATTGAGTCCAGCCCAGCACGGCTTCAGAAGTGGTCGCTCAACGCAGACTGCTGCTCTCGACTTCATGGAATGTGTGCACGAATGTATGGATAGAAACCTACATGTTGCTGGTCTATTTTTTGATTTGTCTTGTGCCTTTGACACGCTTTCTTTTGAATTTATTTTAACTAAATGTTGCAGCCTAGGTTTCAAGGGAATATTTCTTTATTGGCTGCGTAGTTAGCTTAATCTAAGATATATGCGTGTTAAAGTGGGTTCAACCTATTCGGAAAAGTTTGATGTGGATTGTGGGGTTCCTCAGGGCTCCGTTCTGGGACCACTCTTGTTTTTATTGTTCATAAATGACTTACCTCTTCACATTGCTCTTTTTTTGTTAATTCTCTTTGCTGACGACACTTCGGTTGTAGTTTCAGCACGGAGTAGGGAGGAGCTTCGCTGTGCGTGTGAAGCTATTATTGAGCAGTTCACTCGTTGGTACCGGGCTAACAGAGTTATTGTAAATGTGAACAAGACAGTTTGCATGCGTTTTGGTTTCAGGGGGCATTCCTGATGATATTTTTGAGTTACGTTATTCAAATTTCGTAATAACTTCTTCTGACCATTGTAAATTCTTGGGTATATACATGGATAAAAGAATGAGCTGGTCTACGCATATTGATATGCTATGCAAAAAACTGAACTCTTCATATTTTGCCATAAATAGATTGAGGGATTCCCTGCCCGTCTGTTCACTAATTCAAGTCTATTATAGCGTTGCCTATAGCCAACTTTCTTATAGTATCCTAGTCTGGGGTAACTGTATAGACTTCAACATAGCTTTTGTTGCCCAGAAACGAATTATACGTCGAATTTTCAATCTCAGTGCTCGTACATCATGTCGACCAACATTCATTGCTCACAGTTTGTTGACATTGCCGTGCATTAATATTCTAAAATGTTTGGTTTATGCCAGGGAAAATGTTGATAAATGGTCTAAGTTATCTGATAACCATGAATATCGGACAAGAAATCGGGACATCATGCTTGTGCCGAAGCATAGGACACGAAAATTTGAGAACTCTCCATCCAATCAGTGTATTAAAATGTATAACTGTTTACCAAAAACTCTGAAGTCTCTTAATTATGTACATTTCAAAAAAAAAATTTAAAATATATTGTTAAGTAAATGTTATTATTCTGTAAACGAATTTTATCAAGATTGCCCCCAAATTGTTAATGAGGGCTAAATTGTTATGTATAATGACTTGTCTCATACACCGTGGTGTCTTAGGGGATTAATAAATTATTATTATTATTATTATTATTATTATTATTATTATTATTGTTACCGTGACGGTTGGCAGTGTCATTTAATTCTGATTGCTGAGCGTCGTGAATATTCCTTGCTACTGATTCAACGAACTAGTCCCTTCTTAAAGGACACCACGTTGCTTTCATTTTGGGAAGAGACTCCTTGCGGCGGAAATTTCAGTAATGGGATGATCCATCATGAATATCGAACGTATTCAAAGCAACTTCCTTTTTCGAGAATACTTCGTTCTGTTCTCTTCGGTATTCGAAGGGATTCGGCTTTCCTTCCTGTCGATTTGCAATTAAATTCAGTTGAAAATCTTCTCCGTTCTTACCATTCCGACGGTTATTAGAGGCGAAGCTCTTATTTATTGCGGCGAAAATGCAATTTAAAATGCGCGTTTCCACGTTGGCGGCCAGAATTTGCATAATTCACACCGAGACAAGACAAATTCCTCGCAGTTTTCATTATAATCTCGTCCCGGAAGAGCGTTTCAGCCGCTGAAAACTGGAAAACTTAATGTAGTCCGCCGAATGAATATACGGTGTCTGCCGGTTTTCGTTTTCCATTGCCGATGGCGGAAAGAATGACGGAAAGCTTCCCTGTTCGTCTTGAACTAGAAGGGAAGGAATCACAGTTTTAGCATTGTTGGAAGACAAGATCGAATGATTAAATAAGCGAGATTGATTCTTTCTTTACTTGAGTTCTTCGAAGCAAAGCGTCTATGTATACTGCTTTCACTTTTATAAAGTGAAGTTTTGAAAGTTTAAAACATTCCATTCTGTATACACTCCACTCCATTATCAATATTTCATGGCAAAGATTATTTAATGATAAAATTTTGGAGTAATACAAGTGCAGAACTGAACGGTTCGAGCATGCGCGATTGCGATTTTGTGTTTTGGATCATTTCAGAACCGGTGCAGGATTTGAGTGATCCTGTTTTGGTTATTTACAGAATCTATTCCGAACTGCCCTTCAACTGTGAAAGTAATTCGGATATTAGTGTCCGAACTGCTTCAGAATCGGATCGTTGGTACAAGCGTAGAGTGGCTGTCAATGATTCGAATGGTTAACCTGACTTTTTCGGCCTCGTGGTATGATTTGTTTTTCGATTAATGTATGAGAAAAAGGTTAGCTGTTAAATTTAAACTTCTGTTATTTGGGATAATTGCTTCGCTACGACCTCCCATTGTACAAATCAATCAGTTTCATATTGCTCAATTTCAGATTGTTGGTTCATTTCGTAATATGATTGAATAAAAAAAACGAAAAAATGATTTTGTACAACAAGAAAATTTGAAGTATCCACAAAAATATATGAATTTCAAGGGAAAAAAGCGATTTGGCTTGTGATTTTGTGTTAATCGGGATATTTTGGACTGAAATATTTACTATTGCATTATCTAGGAACTATATCCAAAGTATTTAATATCTGATAACAGTAACATCATATAGAATTTCTCGAATGAAAACAATTCTTGCTAGTTGATGCAATTTTTGCATGTTGCTGGGTTAAGTAAGGCAGGATATACAATTAAAAACGTAAGTCTTTTTTTACGATGACGTAGGGTTGCTCGAGTAAATCTAGCCGAAAATAAGGGTTGCTGCCTGTTGAATAAGATGCTGCCGGCCACATTTTTATGAACCACCCCGTAGATATATATCCTCCTATTGACGTTTGTTTGCAAAAAAATGGTACTGCAGCGGTATCTTCGACTTATATTAAGTACACCTAATTTCCACTATCCTCATCGAAAAAAAGTGAATATGTCAGTCCAAAATTTCCAAATGAATACGAAATCGCTTTGCACCATAGCAGACAATGCATTTTAGGTTATTGTTGGGTTTTCAGTCTCTCTCTCAATTACCCCAAAACTATCAAAACTGCTCGTGACCTATACTTAGATGAATATTTGCTGATGCATAATACTGATACGGCGTTCGCGATACATTGTTGCCAAACTTCACTTCAAGGTTGAGTTTCATTCTGTACAAATGGAGTTGAAGTGATTTTCAATTATTTTTGGAATATTCAATATTCTTGAAAAAAATCGCTTCATATACCTATATCGTTTTTTTAAGGTTCAAAAACAATTTATGAACTGAATGAATGCAGTGAGGGATGGTTTTTATGATGGAAAAAGTGGCCTGAAGAAGCATAATTTCAGAACCTGTGGGGCCCATATTTCCAAACTACAAGAGACCTTCTAGATTCGACTACAGATTTTTTGTTGAGGTGGACGTACTGCTAATATTGATGCGAATATCTAATCAATATCTTCGTGACGGGAAAACTTGCGCGTTTATCAAGCTTTTTCACGTCAAATTCGAGGGCGAAACAAAGAAAATTGAGTATTTTTAATTTTTAAAATTTTTCTAACGCTACGATCATCAGTGAATTTTGTACAAAACTGTGCATCACCATTTTCCAACTGGCTATCAAGTGATCATGATCAGCAATTTCGGAAATAACAACAAAACAGAGGAAAAATCCAAGAAATTCTATATGTTTTTTTCCAATAATATTTCCAAAAATTGAAATCGGTTGAAACTGAAATTTTGTGTACCATTGCAAAATATTTTCTTCAAGGTCTGTGCGAAACTATTTGAAATCTAATTAATTGTTTCCGAAAAAAAATTGTGTTTTACAAATTACTCGTTACAATTACAAGTTCAACTCTAGTAGTTCCTGAGATAATGAGAAAATTACCTTAACAATTCAAAAGAGTGTAACTCCAAAACCATTCGGCCCATTAACAAACTTAACGGGCGCATTTTGATACGCCACCGACCCCAAAAGATCGAAGTCGCTAGCTGTTTCCGATTTCAAATTATCGTGGCAAGAAATGGCTGGCCGGACAAAATCGATTCACCATTCGGATTCTTTATCAGTGAATCCAACTTAGACATTTGAGACCATTTTCGGAAGACAATATGAAAATTACAGACATTTGGCGTAATGATAATGGCCGTTCCCTAGAACATGCGACCAAAAATACCCTTTGATACAAGTCAATTCAGAAGTGGCGATTAGAAATGTTATCAGTGTAATGGATGAAGAAGTATCAGGTTTGTAAAGACTAAAATTACAACTGGAAGATTGACACAATAAACTTCAATAATCATTCGAAGCTTTCCAGTCCTATTCGTAAAGAGCGTGTATCTATAAATAATTGTAATTACAACAAAAAAATATCATTAACTGTAGATAATTATACTTATTCAGTAAGAAAATCATTACACTGATTATTCGTATAAACCATACTTGAGGATAATGGTTACAACTTTATTATCCGAATATTATCTCCTTATAATGAAGCAGCAAAAAACTCATTTCGTATTGTACCATTTTGTCATAGTGGATATGAATAAGACAGATATTTTGAGTCAACTCTGGGGTTGATTCGACCGCGACTCTGATATTTTCTAACACGAATTGCAAACCACAGCAAATTGTTGATCTTTCCAACTCTATTACTTTGCGTGCACCAAAATCGTGCTTTTTAGCGAAGTTGCATCATCCAAGGTTTTTTCACTCATATTCCCCCTTATTCGTTACCACAGATAAAGCAGTGCCTGTTGTCACTTCAACATTACGCAGCTGACGTCATTTAAGAATGGAAAACACTATGTATTATTTACATCATGGGTTGTTATTGCGAAGTCTATATCTCTATATCTATGGTTTCAAATGCAACGAAACAAACTGATGTGTTGAACACATAATTTGTTGCCAAATCATAAATTTTGAAAATAATGTATTTCCAGAAAACATTAGATCCTTATCTTCTATGCACGTGACTTGAAGTTTTTGTTCGAAAAAATCCATTTTTTCTGCTTGTGGATGACCTTTTCTATTCCAGAGAAAGCATTTCGTCCTCACGGCTAATCACAAACAGAATTACTTCCGAGAGAAACAACCCGGAACTCGAAAGAGTAGGTTTAGACCTTAATTAATTACGAAGGCCGAACTGGTGAATATGAAGAATACACCCATTGATTCCAAAGATATGCCAATTCGAAAGCTCATTTTCCAAAAATTCAGAAAGGATCGAATTAAAATCTAGTTCTTGATTGAAAATGACAGCTTGAAAGTTCGTGCAGAATTTCGTGAGGATAATATAATTAGAGGGTCGCAGGAAATTGGATACTTGAAAAAACTATTTAAATTTTATTCAAGTTGTTTCAATGACATGATCGCAAGCAAATTTTGGATATAGTTGATTATCAGCTTTCTAAATCAAGTGACTAACTTTCATTATGATTCGATTATTATTTCAGTTATTCCGAAAATATCAACGATAAGGAGGGAAAATCCACGAAATTTAACATATTTTTTTCGATTATCTCCGAAAGTTGAATGCTAATTAGGATGAAATTCGATACACTTATGTGAAAGAGTTCCAGGTATTTTTCCCACATCTGATGGATAGTTTTCGAAGAAAAATGATTCGAAAAATGTGTTTTAACCTAGTGTATCAGTATTACACACATGCAGTTAATTTAGAATAATAGCAATGATAACGAGTTTTACCAACTGAGCTTCTCCTCCCTATAAAGGGGGATTCCGGAGGAGATCGTCAGATTTTAAGGTTTAAGTTTATACTAGTCGAGACAGTTTTGAAACAATGTTTGGTTCATGGTTGGGGATCTCTATTGAGATTATACAGGCTGATTTGTCTGATTAGACCAATTAAACTTTTATCAATAACTTTGGTTCGGCACAACTGATCTTAATGAAATTTTCATCGTAGCACGATATGAACGGGCAAATTAAAAACTTCTTTGAATTTTTCTGAAATACGCCGTTCTCATTAAGGTAATTTCAGATTGGTTGAGCAGGTTGAAAAAACACACTGTACATTGCGTTACCAAAACGTCGCTATCCGTTTGGGATTTCACTATTATGAGTCAGTATTGAGGTGTATTCAATTTTTTTGGCACAACTCCAGTTTTCCGTGAAAACATTTTCTAAAAACGATCATTTCGAAATTTTACTCCAACCCATTCTAGTTTTCTTGATAACTTTGGTATTTCTCATTCAATTTTGATGAAATTTTCAGTGTAGTGCAATATGAATTAGTTCATTCAATATTTTCAACATTTTTCCAAAAAACAGGTGTTGAAAAACACCTTGAACATTGCATTTCCAAATATTCTTTGTCCGTTTGAGATTCTACAACAATGAGTCATTATTCAGTTGTTTTTAATTTTTTTGGCACACTCGGGGTTTTCCGGAAAAAAAATTTCAGAGAAGAATATTATCGAAATTTCGCTCGAAAGCAGTGAGAATATTCTGCACTGAGTAGTGATGCTGTATCGTTCAAGTATGCAAAGCTGTTCCTCAAATCGAAAAATATCCTTTACAAATTCAAAATTCATATTGAATTTATGTTATTCTGTATAAAATCCTGGCTTGATTTATTTTTTTGCATACCTCCGCTTTTCTATAACCGGATTATTTCTATGAAATAACGTTCGTTTAATTATTTCGTTCAATAATGTACTGATTTGAGCATATAAAGTCATTGTCTGAACTAAATGATTTCGTTCAGAATATGGTCAATTAATTATACTCAAATTATGAATTTAAAAATTCTATTTTAGTAATTAGGAGGAGATGCTTTTCATCCCTGGAATATTTTGCTGTACTGCTTTACTACCTACTGCAATATTCTCACTGCTTTGAAGCGAAATTCCGATAATAGAAGCAATCTACAGGGTATTTTTCAACCTGCAAAATTAATTTCGAATTATCACCATAACATACTTGTATTTTGGCAAAATGTTGAAAATATTGAATGTACTAATTCATATTGCACCACACTGGAAATTTAATCAGAATTGAGCCATGCCAGAGTTATCGAAAAAACTAGAATCGGTTGGGGTGAAATTTCGAAATTTTCCTTCGTTGAAAAATTTTCGGGAAACTGGAGTTGTGCCAAAAAAATTGAATACACCTGAATAATGACTTGCAATGGTTGGATCTGAAACGGATAGCGAAATTTTAGAGACGCAATGTAGGGTGATTTTTCAACCTACACAACCAATCTGAAATTACCTTAATAACAACGGCGTATATTGAAAAAATTTTTGAATTTGCTTATTCATATTCATCAAAATCGGATGAGTCACATCAAAGTTATTAATAAAAGTAAAATCGGTCTAATCAGACAAATCACCCTGTATAGTCTCAATAGGGATCTCCAACCGTATGGGCAAAATAATATTCATATTCAGCTTTATATTCGCCCAATGTATCTTGTCCCTTGTCCCGCCCAATCGTCAATGAATAAGAAAGCCCGCAGATCTCCTCTCGGTATTTTGTGCTGGCTGCATCCATGAACTTCATTGGGATCCGATCGGGAATATTCTAAAAACCTAGAACAATACTGACTTGAAGTCAGCAGCTTTTGCGGGCATGTTCAAATTCGTTTGCAAAACAGTCATATTTTCACTTTTTGATCCCGCCAAACGCACTTTAACTTTTTCACACGAAATTCTGCATGAAAGCGATCATTTTCAATCGAGTACTGGATTTTAATTCGATCTGATCTGTATTTTCGAAAATATTCGGAATACAAAATTTTGAATGAGTATATCTGCGGAATCAGTAGATGGCTTATTCACATTGATTTTGATTTATGGACCGTACTAAACAGTACTCAACACACTGCCAAGTTTGAAACCAACCACCACTGTAGTTTCAGAAATATCAGGGAAGTTACCTCAAAATTTGAAATGGCCACAACTCCTGAGCCGTTCTGCCGATTTCGCCCATTAACGAACTTTACAGTCGCAGTTTGAAATTCAACCCACCCTAAAAGTTTCAAGCCGATAGGATTCCTCGTTCGCCCATAATCGTGCTAACAGGTGGCCAGACGGCCGGCTGTACAGAATCGATTTACACCGTATTGCTTCCTCAGTGAATCCAGCCTAATCATCAGGGATCATTTTCAAAAAAATAAATTAGAAAATTTCAGACATTTGAATAAGAAAGATAGCACGTTCCTTTTCAGAACATGCGCGCGAAAAGGAATCCTGATCTGTTCAAATGCGAAGAAAAACGACCACACTTCGAAATATGTTGTGCCCAGTGTTCTCCAATAGATCATCGAACATAATTCGTGCTTCACTACTACTTCTATGTTATTACATCGACAAAACTTATGAAGAGAAACTGATAACTCAAACCAGACCCTCACTCCAAATACCTGGAGGTGAAATACTCATAGTAAAATAAGAAGGTAGTCGAATGGGCTCTTGCTTTTCCCCTCAACATGGCGCTGTTCAAGTGCAGCTTGGGGCCGATTTTATAGCGCTGAATATTGTGTTTTAGCTCACGAACTAATAACATAGTTGTTTGAATTTCTCATTAACGGCGTTGATACAATAGAACGAAAGGTGCATGGCTGATGTAATAACAACATAAATCCGTCATTACACCAGTGCGATATGGAAAAATAATAACAATGACTTCATTCTTGAACTCTAATGATTGAAGTGTATTCGATAAACTGCTCAACATTTAGGATGGAAATGGGAATTGTTTCATAAATATCTCACTTTACTCCCTGGAGAGAGGGGTTTACTTTTGCGCGCATGTTCTAGCGGAACAGCATGCTATCCAAATGTCTGTTATTTTCGAATTTTGAGCCAAAAATGGTCTCAAACGAGTAGGTTGGACTCACTGATGACGAATCCCGTGTCAAAATCGATTCTGTCCGGCCGGCCGTGGACACTATAACTGTCGAACGGAGCCAGCTAGCGACTTGAAACTTGTAGGGTATTTCGCACATCGGAATGACAAGATTAAAATCGTTAATGGGCCAAATCAGCTAAACAGTTTCGGAGCTATAGCCATTTGAAATTTCGAGGTTATTTCCTTCATATTCCAGAAACTACTAAATCGATTGGATTGAAACTTGGCAGTTGGTTGAAAAATAACGACGCGCAACTTTAAGCATAGTTTCGTTGAAATCGTATGGTCACTCAATTTTGAAAAAAAAATTTCAAAATTTTTTTCGGAAAAAAATTTTTTTTCTGAAAATATTGTTCATATTCTTGAAAAATCTCAAATGTACTTTGAGCTCTATATTTCACAGTAGTGTACCAAATTGCAATTCGATACGGCTATTGGTTTTGGAGGTATTGGGAAAAAATAAATAGAATTTCGTGGTTTTCTTCTCGATATCGTGATGAAACTTTGCAGCTAGTTCAGAGATGCTGAAGGACAACATTGTGCGAAATCTCGTGATGATCGTGTCATTAGAACAATTCGAAAAAAAATGTCAAATTTTTTTTTTTTCAAATACTCAATATTCTGTGATCTTCTCATCATATTATCCCCATTAAATTCTGTATGAACTTTCAAACTGTGATTTCTCGATGAAGTACTGGATTTCAATTCGATAAAATCAGCATTTTTGGAAATCTTGAAAAAATAAAATTTTAAATGGGTATATCTGCGGAATCATTATGTGGATTTTACCCATTCACGAGTTCGGCCTTCGTAATTAAGGTTCAATTCTTCTCTACAAATATCGAGCTTCTAAGTTGTTTCTTTCGGAAGTGTTTGTGTTCACTGTAGGCCGTTAGGCCGACCTCATGCAGACTGTTGGAAACAGATAAATAGTTTCATGAAATTCACTACTAGATTTCAGAAATCGTAAGATGATTAATTCTAACCTTGCAACCATTTTGCAACATACGTTTTTCTTTCAGTTGCTCCTGAGGAAGTTCACGAAGTTGAACGAAATATAGAGCTTCATACGAAATATGACTTTCATTGGAGAGCCACCCTTAGTCGAAAAACCCTTCACCAAACTAGAATATTATACAAAACGACACGTACACCTGCTATTTAATATGTCGAAAATTATATAGACATATGGGATATATTGTTCCTTAGAACAATTGTGAGGCACTTTCTCTGAAATTTTGAATTCGATACTAGTTTTGTTTCATTTTGTCAAATCAAAAAAAAAAAAAATTTCAGACAATAAGGTGACTGGTATCAGTCGAAAGATATATAAAAGTTTTTACAGTGTTCTCTACATATTTGTATGATGGTTGTCATCATGTTTGCGGCCAATGAATCTGAAAAAAAAAATGTCAGTTAAAAATTTACTGGAATATTCAGAACATACTATTGCTTATAAATGCAGTATTCATACGTTATTGTCCCTGTGGGTATCAGTAGATGATTCGACAATGACTAAATCTTTTATGGAACATCTCAGAGAAGATAACCAATATTTCCGGACATCCTTCTTCTTAAGTTGGGTAGTTTATTAAAGGAAGAATTCGATTCTCAGAAATATAACGTATCAAACGTGCATTTGCTGCAATGAAACAGTCATTTCTCCTTTAAATAGACTCAAATATTCACGGTTTAAAACTTTGATAATGGTAATGACTGAATTGCAATTGACCGGTGTTGAATAATCGTAAACTTCGTGAAACGGCTATTGGTTATGGCACATAGTGTGACTAAACAGCGTGAGGAGAGGTGAAATGTGCTAATTATAAAGTTTATGTGCATTCCGAGATATGCAAAGATGAAATATCCAGTCCAGTTTTAGGAAAGGAAAACGTGATTTACTGTTATTTCTGTTGAAGTTTGAGCTGATGCTTGCTTCAAGTTAAAAAATACCAGTCAATGACTGCATCGTATCTTTTGCTCGCATGTTCTAGGGCAACACCATGCTTTCGTTTTGTCCAAATGTCTGTAATTTTCGATTATTGAGCCGAAAATGGTCTCAAATGACTTGGTTGGACTCACTGATGACGAATCCGGTGTCAAAATCTATTCTGTCCGTCCTGCCGACGACACGATAACTGTCGGACGGAGCCAGCTAGCGACCTGAAACTTGTAGGGTAGTTTGCGCATCGGAGTGCCGCGGTTGAGTTCGTAAGTGGGCCAAATCAGCCGAATAGTTTTAGATTTATAGCAATTTTAAAATTTGAGGTTATTTACCTCATATTTCAGGAATCACAAGAGCGATTGGATTGAAACTTGGCAGTTGTTTGAAGCATAACGACGCACAACTTTGACTAGAATTTCGTTGAAATCGTGACCATACGATCATTTAAAAAAAAACAATTTTCAAAATTTTTTTACAAAAAATTTTTTTTTATAAAACAATAGTTCTTATTCGAGAACAATTTCAGTTGTAGCTGGAACTTCATATTTCAAAGCAGTGTGCCAAATTTCAATTCGATGGGGCTATTAGTTTTGGAGATATTGGGAAAAATAATTGAAGAACAACATAGTGCAAAATGTCGTGATGATCGTGTCATTATAACAATTTGAAAAACAATTTTAAATTCATTTTGTCAAATATTCAATATTCTGTGATCTTCTCATCATATAATCCTCATTAAATTCTGTATGAACCTCCAAACTGTCATTTTTCTATAAAATACTGTATTTCAATTCGATTTAATCTGTATTTTCGGAAATATTGGAAAAATATAATTTTGAATGGGTATATCTGTAACATGATTCCGTAGATATACCCATTCCAAATTTTTTTTCCTCAATATTTTCAAAAATGCAGATTAGATCGAATCGAAGTCCAATACTTTATCGAAAAAAAATCTTGAAAAGCACTGCCGCGAAGGCAGCAGTTTTTGCGCGCATGTTCGAATTCGTTGCAAAAGCGGTCATCTCCATTGAACATGTGCGCAAAAGCTGCTGCCTTCACGGCAGTGCTTTTCTAGATTTTTTAAAGATTTCTTCTATCGATTTTCTTCATCTGACAGCTTTCAACCCATAATTTACATTTTGGTTCAAAGTTTTCGTTCCGAAATTATCAGTATTTGGTATCATACTCGACAATTTGAGTAACGAAATTCTGCGTAAATTATTTTTCATTTTAACACCTCTGTATTTTAACGTAATTTATCTTCTTTATAGAAAAAAAATAAATACCCTGCATTTTGGTGCAGCCTTGTTCTTTTTCATATGTTATAAACTATACATAGCATTCATTATTTTTGACACTCGAAATTTCGAGAGTCCTGAATCGAGATCGAGAAATTGTCTTCGAGAAAAACATCGAGACGAGAGTTGGTTTATATCTCGTCTCGATGATCGAGACGAGACGATTCCATCAGAAGATCGCCAAATTTTTCATCGGAGGTGTCACTACGTGGAAAGACTACCGTTTAGCAACGCATTAAAAAGTGCGCTCGAAAGATGCTGAATTCCCTCAGTGCTTCTCTAGAACATTCCATCTAAGTACTACATTTCAGTTCGATCGGATCTATATTTTTGGAAATATTCGAGTGAATAAAGTCTGGGATTGGTATATTTTCTGAAACATTAGGCGACTATAGTCCGATCACGTCTTTATCTTTCATTATTCAGAACTGAACATATATACTTTACTAACATCTAGTCTCCAAGACGTTCATGCGGACGTCATTGTGTTAAAGACCTTGTAACCGACTGTCAGCTGTGTCTTTCAACTCATAAAAAATATTGAAGAGTCGATATTCTGTGAAGTAAGCTTCGAGTTCAACAGTGAGAGAAGAATTCGTGAATGGGTAAAATCCTCCCATAGATTCCGCAGATAAACCTACCTGAATTCAAACCTGGGCTTCATTCGGAACATCAGCCCAATCCAAACGACATATATATCATATTTGAAAAATTCTCTTTCACATTGTACGAATACAAGCGTTTATGTCAGTAATTTCCTGAAAACTGCGGAGTTACGTTTCGATCGGCTCACTATTTTTTTGATTTCTTAGGAAAAAACTTGTCTCATGTAGGGAAATTCAAATATGCATGGCTTTTCCATGCACTGATACTTATTCAATATATCATTCCCATAGTAATTCCGAAAATATACATCTGATTGAGCTGATCAAGTTGAAATCTATTACGCACTTCCAGAATGGCAGCTTAAAGCTTTGATACATACTTTGTTTGAATATTTCACCCGCAGTAGTAAGTAGTTTGCGTTGTAGTTGAGAACTTTCAAACTGGTATTATTATGTCAAATTCAGAGAAAACGAGACAAAATATTTTTTGTGATCTAATGATCATATCAAAGGGAAATATTGGAACACAAATTTGTGCTTACATGAGAGCTGAGTACGTGAATATTTCATGCTGTCAGTTTTACTATAATTCCGAGGGGATAAGGAAATATCAAAAGATGTGTGAAATGAAGGCTTCTCTGGTTTCGTCTTATACTCGTGCGTCCGATCTTGACATTTTTCGTGAATAAAAAGCATTTATCCAGAGATGCATATTATATCGTGGCAAACGAATGTCTCAAACTTTTTGATGAAGATCAACAAAGTGACAGTTCTATTCAGAGAATGGAGGGATACATCTGAAACGAACGAATATTGTTTGAATCCCAGGAGTGAAGACCAGGGTCTTTAATTTTTCAAACCAAATAAAATAGACAAAGGATGAAATCAATTGCAAAAGGAGGAGAATGGCAGAATCCAAAGGCTCGAATACGGCGATAAGATACGATATGCGTATGGTTCCAAATCCTCACTTTCCTTTAGGAATTAATTAGCTTGGTAATGGAACAAAAGATACTATCGGTCGCAATAAAAGGTTGAACCAATAAACGCAATAAAAGGTGAAACCAATAATAATACCTTGGAAATTTCAACTTGTAGGGTTTTTCTTTACGGTAGTAACACAGTTTACGGCTGGCCAGACAAGCATTCCGACAAACATAACTGAAATTCAAATAGGATTCTTCCTCATGAATAAAAATAATTGGTATTTGGTTAAAATGCTGAAATTTCTGCTCCCCGGAAAAAGTGATCGATAATGTACATGAGTGTGAAAAATTCACTTAAATTTCTTACTTCTTAAATTTAATTATTCATTCATTTACACCTATGGCTATTGACACGTGATCACATTGAGGGTGGACAATATTACATCAGTATAGATTTAAATAATCGAGTACAGTTCAATATCTTTGAGAAATCGTATGGTTGCTTCGATCTGGGTGGGTGAACTTAGTACATCATGCAGGCGCTCTTTGATACCATGTCGTCGGCGTGCATCTCCATAGTTTGGGCATAAAGATATTTGGTTCCTCACAGTAAGACGTACGTCAGGCAGTGTTCACAATTAGGAGGGTCTCCTGAAAGCATAAGAAAGCCTCAACTTTGTGTGTCCGATTCTAAGTCTTCTCGCCACTATTTTGTCCTGCCTCTTCATATTCAACTTTATAGGGTTATGTCTTTGAATAAAGAACAACTGGAAGGAGCATAACGCTTTTCTACTTCTTATAAAAGTGGGACTTAGGCGCCCATATTGAACCTCCAAGTATGACTCATGTTAGTTAGTTTCTTCAGACAAAGAAGTCCCGGAACAAGTTGTTCTCTCTTCAAAGTGAAAGGAAAGTCGGCCATATGCAACATCCATCCCGGACTCACTTTGTGAGGTATTATGCTCCTTCCTTATGTTCTTTATTCAGAGGGTTATGCACTATTGGTTGGACAGCGTGCAGTTTTCGATCAGTTGCATCCCATTGAGTCTGCCAGGCATGAAGAGATTCCAACTTGATTTTGTTTCTCAGATAAGTGTGGAGCTAGATATCTATTACAGGAGAGTCAGAGGTTCGTGCTAAATTTGCTGAGTCTGCCTGTTCATTTCCGAGTATGCGAATTTGGTAATTAAATCTCGCGATTGCCAGATTGAATCTCGCGATTGCCAGATTAAATCTCGAAATGGCTAGATTTGATTTGGCAATTGACAGAATAGATCTGGCAATTTGAGACGTGGAAAAGGAATTCATATAAATTCGCCAAGTGTCTGAATGATCTAGGGAAGCACTCAAAGTCAAGAGTTTCTTATTCTTTGGTAGCTAGAGTGGTCACCCATTCAGATATTGATCCCTTTCAACGTAGCTTGACTTATTGTAAAAAAAATCCATGAGTTGAGTATGTATAAATAAAGCAATAATAGTACGTGCAAAAATCCTAGAAAAGTACTGATGGGAAGTGAGCAGCTTTTGCGTGCTTGTGCAAATCCGTTGCCAAAGCGGTCATCTTTTCACGTATTGACCCGGCCAAACGCATCTTCACATTTCCCGATGGAAAGATTTGGTAATCTTCTAATCATATAATCCTCACGAAATTCTGCATGAACCTTCGAGCAGTCGTTTTCTATCGAATAAGTACTGGATTTCAATTCTATCCACCCTGTATTTGTGGAAATATGAGGCGAATGAAATTTTTTATCTGCGGAATCAATGGGCGGATTTAAACCATTCACGAACTACACCTCCGTAATCAAGCCCTAATACATAATTAATTATACCTAACACATCATTATATGAATACTTATCGAACTATCCAAAATTGCCAGATTGAATCTGTCAATTGCCAGACGACGAGCTGAATCCATAGGTATGAATGTATATAAATATATATGTGAATTTGAGGCCTAATTCTCTGAAAAATTTATACGGAAGTCGATATGCTAATCTCAGCAGACATATTTTCAGATCTGTCACTTCTGGTCATACCTATATATCGGAGAAAGTACCTACATAACTTTGTCATTCAGAATTTGAAAAAACGTTTCTGTGGAGATAAAAAGGATATAGTGCATCCTATTCAGTTCTTCACAAAAATTATCATTCTCCTAAACAGGACTAGTCTATATAAAAAAAACTCAGTTTCCTGGACAACGAAGAATGCTTATTTTCGCGAACAATGATATTTTAAGGCAGAGCTTGGCAAATTTATATGAATTCCAATTCCTCGTCTTGCAATTGCAGGATTAAATCCCGCAATTGCCAGATCAAATCTCGCAATTGCCAAATCAAATCTCGCAATTGCCAGATCAAACGTCGCAATTGCCAGATTAAATCTGGCAATGGCGAAATTATTTATTTTTCACAGTGGCACTAATACGCCGTCATACGTATCCTCAACTGGGAGTTGTTGAAAATGGAACTGTTGTCCAATAGGGCCAATAAATTATTTTTTGAAGTAAAAGAACTTGGGTTATATTGAATGACGTCATCAGATTTCTGAGATCATCGGCGATGTTCTTAGGAATGAATAAGCATGGTAATAGAACGAAGGATTGTATCGTTCGCAAGTCTGAAAGGGGTAAAAAAGCAAAGCTACCCCGATCAAATATTAATGATACCCTGAAATTTTGAACTTCTTGATTTTGAGGTTCATCCAGAATACTTCCAATAATACTTAAACTGTTATAACACTAGGCGCACAGATACATGTACCCACGTCACTCTTTAACCTTAACAGAAAAGTCGCTATATGCCGGCCTTAGGCTATTTAATGCTCTACCCCAAGGGTTGAGGAGGACATCCAATTTGAAAGTTTTCGAAATTACTCTGTATAATGCAATTGTTGACTGTGAACCATATTCTTTGAGTGAATTTTTTGATTTTTGTAAAAATGAATTGTATTGAGCTATGTATTCTGTTTTGACGAAACCAACCTTATTGTATTTCAATAAGCTTTCGATTGAATAAATATATTATTATTATTATCAATTAATAAAAGAAAAATGGTCTGATTACAGTACCCCCCAACTACAAATTCTAAATTATTTCCTTATTTTTCGATGAAAAACGGCACAAACAGTTCTACTTTAAGCCACATCGCTGAATAGGTAATCAAATTATCTTTCATTTGATCTATCACAATCAATATATTTTCATTTGAAAAAAAAGTAGTGGAGTGAGATATATCGAATTCAAAAAAGCGCAGGATAAATTGGTTTTGAAATCACACATCGGCGGGTGCGAGGATGTTCCTTAATAATTCTTCGTACAAGCATTATTGAAGAGTTCCGCCACCTGGCACGCTGTATAAGTTTTATTTAAGATATCAATGATATTGGGTTACTTAACTGAGAAAATAATAAACCCTTATGTAAAATTTGCAGCGTTTTTTATTTACGATGCTACAGGAGGAACAAAAGGTCAGAGAACCGATCAGAAGAATAAATATAATTGAATTTGACCACAGCTTCCTCCTCATATAAGTTTGTCGACTCGAAATTCGAAAATAACTGCCATTTGAAAAACCTCCCTAGAAAATGTTGCCTATATTTTTCATAAGTGTTTTCAATTAAAATTTCTGATTTCTGAAATTCAACAGTCCTCATTTCTTTCGGGAAAACCAATTCCCAAAGTGTATTACTCAAATGAACTGAAAGCTACACCGTTACTCCAGATGATTTTAGTTTTTCTTTAACGGGGAAGATTTCGACACAGAACATGTTTTATTCAATCCAAAAGTTCCGAACCTGCAGGAATCGAATACAATAATGAAGTTTCACAAGACAGAACTACGTACGTATCCTCAACTGGGCGTTGTTGGAAATGGAACTGCTCTCCAATACGCCCGAGAAGTTATTTTCGCAAGTCCACGAACTTGGGGATTATTGAATGAAATATTTAGAGGCTTACTGGCAGCACCGGAATCACGGAGGAGCTTTTGATATTATACTGTAATTGCAGCATTAGCGGTTATTCCCTACGGAACCTGGAGGTTACTTCCTGCATCCGCCCTCCCTCGGGCGTAAGAGATGCGTTTAGTTCAGACATGCTCTCGTATAGAGCTCATCATATATGTGGGACCAATAACCACTCAACTTAAACGCATCCACAATACTGAATTAACATTAGTCCATCCACTCAAATTAATTAATTATGGGTATAGGAAAACCAAACAGGCATCTATGGGGACAACAATGTCATACGAGCTGATGATTTACAGACCCGATGTGTTACAGTTCAGTTAATTAACCATCGGAATTATGTTACATGAGAAAAGAAAACGTGACGCATTAGCTTTGCTCTAAAATGTAGATCCCAGCTGGTGTGATTCCAATCCTTTATCGAATCAATGAAATGGATGTATGATTTTAGGCACTGAAACGGAAAAAAATCTAGAAATGCACTGACGTGAAGTCAGCAGCTTTTACGCGGTTGTTCACATTGCAAAATGGTGAAATTTCAATGAAATATAAAAATTTTCGAAGAAAAAATTTTTTCGAATTTTTCCATGGATAATTCTTCATTTGACACTGTTCGTCTTTCTACCAAGTTTCATTTCGATCAGATAAATATTTTTCGAGTTATTGAATAATCAAAATTTAAAAGGCTGTAGCACAAAAACCATTCGGCAGATTTGGCCCATTAACCTAACCTGAAAATTCCAAGACTCTATAGGTCTTTTCTTTCGAGAGTTACAGCGCACACGGCCGGCTGGACGGACGGAATCAATTTTGACCACAGATTCTTCATCAGTGAGTCCAACCTAGTCGTTTGTGACCAATTTCGGCTCAAAATTCGAGAATTACAGACATCGTGACGAAATGATAACGCGCTGTTCCCCAGAACAGCCACGTAAAAAGAATTTCATGGTAATTTCCCCACGAAATCTGCGTAGAACTTCAAGAAGTCATTTTTCACGTATATGTTCTGGGAAACAACAGGCTACAGCTTTGTCCAAATATCGGTAATTTTCGAATTTTGAACTTAAAATACTAGATCGCGACCACGTAAGAACACAAAACCCTATCGATTTGAAATTACGATGGTAGCATTTCATGATACGAGTTCATTTATGAGTCAAATCGGCCAAATTGTTTCTAAGTTACGTATTGTCATTTGAAATTTTGAGGATGTTTCCCTTATATTTCAGCTTTCACTTCAGCGATTGGATTGAAACTTGGCAGTTAGTTGGAGCCTAACGACGCGCAACTTTTCGCATAGGTATATTGAGATCATGAGGTTATTGAATTCAAAACGAATGTCTTCAGAACTGAAAAAAAATCTGCTTGCCTTGCACTCTATATTTCACAAAGGTATACGAAATTCCAGTTTGATCTGGCTATAATTTTTCGAGACATTGGAAAACACTATGTCAAATGTCGAGGATTTTTTCTCGATATTTGAATTTTGAGACGAACATCTTATTAGAACAGCTAAAAAAACCGAAAAAATATTGAAACTCTCGTTTCCAAATTATCATGTAAGTAATTTTGATAACAATAATAATTCAAATAATAAAAAAACCTTTATTGTCCGCAATAATAAAACAAAATCTTCAAATTTTAATTCTTACAATAATTTTTACTCCTATTGGAACTTTAAATCAGAAAGGGAAATGCGAAAACTCACACATATCAGATGGAAACTGTAGGTTAAAAGGCAACGCTCACTTATCAACAAAAGCTCAGCCCACGGCACACCGAAATTTTATTCTTTCTATATAATTGAATGGGACAGCCCGCACTTCAACGCTACGGAACACGGCAAATTACAAGGAAATTAAGTTTCCGTTTTTCCGTGGTCCAGGCTGTTACCGATAAGTGAGCGATGGCCTTAATGTACTCATCGACGAAAAAGTGTACGCACGCCACAAACTTAATCTACACTATACATAAATCCCAAGTAAATATGCCAATCTCACATCGTAACTGGTGCTTCATGCAACCAATTACAAATTGTACACTCAATCTCAGTCTCGACATAACAGACAACCTCCTTTGAAGGTTTGTTGTGATTGTCTGTAGTTATATCTTTTTAAATATTTTCTTTTCTTTTTGTTTCCATATTCATCTTTGGTTTCTTAGTTTTCTGAGATTCTTGTTTTTTTTCTTTCTGTTCTTAAATGTTTTTCAATGGGCTATTAGTGATTATTTCAAAGTTGCTAGCAAATTTTGGGTCGTTTCTAAATGTGCGTTGCCTTTACTTAATTATTATCATTATTATTATCCTGAATTGGTATATCTGTGGGATCACTGAAGGATTTAACCTATTCACAAATTCGGCCTTCGTTATAACGTCCAAACCTAGTCCACGAGTATTTATGTTCTTTTTTTTCGGAAGATACCGTGTTTTCGATCGACCGTGAGGAGGGTGTTTTTTTTTGCAACATTGAAACAATATGTCTGAGGAATAAATGGGCTCAAAAATCAACAAATGCATGCATGAGTACGATTCGATTCTTATCCTTTCGATATGTACCTTGAATGTTGACACCGAATCATATAAGAATATCTTAAAGTTCATTTTACTATTTTCCACCAAAGTCCATGTATTTCGATTAATTCACGATTTTTTGAAAAATAAAATTGACTTTTCTTGCATTACAGGTAGCAGCTTTTCGTCTTGTCTCTATTTACTTAAAACTTTGCAGAACTCCGCTCACTCTCATGAAACTACCCATTCATTGAAAATTTCATCTTGATGACTTACTGTTCCGGAGAAATGACCAAACAGAAAAACCTTATTTTCTTTTCACGTTGAGTAGCTTTATTACTTCGTTTTTATTTAACTCATATCATAGATAACCTCAATAGGGCAATAAAATTTCAGTGAGATACGGCAATGAAATATTAAGTCTGGAATGTTTTTTGACCATCATGTTCTGAATTTTCAGTGGACTTCATGACTGAAATAATTTCCGGTCCACACACAGAATTCATTTAGTGACTGAATTCAAAGTCAAGAGTTTCTGCGCCTTCGTTATAATTCTGTTGGTTGGTAGCTAGATTGGTCACCCATTCAGATATTTATCCCACTCAACGCAGCTTGACTTATTATAAAAAACCTCTCCATACGTTGAGTATGTATAAATAAAGCAATAATAACCCGTGAAAAAATTCTAGAAAACTACTGACGTGAAGTAAGCAGCTTTTGTGTCCCTGTTCAAATATATGGCCAAAGCGCCCTATATTTCCTGATGAAAAGATTTGGTTATCCTCTAATAATATTATCCTCACGAAATTCTGCATTAACTTCAAGCTGTCGTTTTTTCATCAAGTGTGTACTGGATTTCAATTCGATACATTCTGCAATTCTGGAAATATGAGGTAAATTAAATTTTCCATCTACGGAATCATTGGGCGGATTTTATCCATTCACGAACGCCACCTTCGTAATTAAGCCCTAATACATCATTAATCAAGCCTAGCACATCATTATGAATACTTATCGAACTACCTTAAATTGCCAGATTAAATATGTCAATTGCCAGACGACGAGCTGAATCCATATGTAAGCATGTATGTATATAAATATATATGAGAATTTGAGGCCCAATTTTCTGAAAATCTTATACGGAAGTCGATATTCTCATCTCAGCTGACATTTTTCGGTCTCTGCCACTTCTGGATATATACCTATATACTGGAGAAAGTACACAACTTTGTCATTCAAAATTTTAAAAAAATTTTTGTGAACATAAAAAGAAATGGAGTGCATCCAATTCCGAACAGCACAAACATTATTATTCTCGTGAATGCGACCTTGTAACATAAACATCTAGTCCCTACAAAAAAAGTTTTATGAACAGCGAAAAATGGCAATCTTCGTGAACAATTGTTTTTCAATATAGAGCTTGGCGAATTTCTATGAACTCCCTTTCCACATCTAAAATTGCCAGATTCTGTCGCAATTTTCAGATTAAATCTCGCAACTGCCAGATTAACGGCCCGTTTCACAAAACTTTGATTGCCCGATCAAAGACTTGATTGTCAGTCAAAAGTCAAATATGTGCTCGATTTCAGTTCATTTTCAACCCAACCATAGAATGCAAACCTTAATCAACGAGAGGATTGAACGTCAAAAGTTTTGTGAAACCGACGGTGAATCTCGCAATTGCGACATTTTTATTTTTCAGCTTATATCACTCAAAATAATCGAGCAAATGTGCACTTCACCATATCAACGTTTGAGAAAATTGCTATTAGGAAAAAATGTTCCAATATCGATTCAACCGGTATTATCCAATTTGTGAAACATTCGAAAGAAATATCGTCTAAAAAAATCTTAGAGCTCCTAAATACTATTCCTGCCTACATAAACATTGGATAGTAATGGTTCAAATGCTGAACACAGTGACCCCTAATTATTACAAGAAATCACGACGAGGCATGTAATCTTCGACATTTAAAGTTGAAAAACCTGCCACCGATTCTAATTTTCGAGCATCCAGTATGTTAAAGATGTAATAATTTAATTACATAATCCGGTTCAAGTATATCATAAAGTATAATATACCGATCCCACAAAATCCCCTAATAACAACGTACTCGTCTCAAATTAAACGTTGAAATAATGATGATTCGGTTTTGCATACTTTTCGGAAGTTTTATTCAAATTTCTTCTATCCAGTGAATATATTCCTACGAAATTATTGTATTTACTACAGAGGAAAAATGTTACGGACCCGTAAGTAGAGGATAATGTATTCTTTGAAAATTACTTTTAATTTCGGTTTATTCAAATTTTCACCGGGAACAATTCAGACGTGTAATTAGCATGACTCTAGATATTCATGAAAAAATTACGGGCGATTTGAATAATGAGTTTCATGTTCAGCGATTTGGAAGGGTACATCATGACCTATTTTGTGCTTCTGTGTCAGCGTTCTCCGGCGCTTGGGAATCTGCCTTGGGGTGAATTCATAGAAGTAGGTACCTGGGATCAACATCTATTTTACCGTCTTTGAATTTTGGTTCATTTCGAATGATAAACCCTTGTGGTCGCTTCAAGGAAAAAATGTTTAACTCCTCTGAAATTATCACAGTTTACGTTTTTAAAGTATGGATATTTCAATAATGATATATCTCGACGAAAAGCTTGGCAATACATTATTTTTATATTGAGTTAAATAGATTACCCTTCAGTGGTTACGGATAAAACCGACAAACTGGAGAATTTTATATATTCATTATTTGAGATTTATATACTTCTTGCAAACCGTAAACTGTGATGATTTTTTGTATTGAACATTGGGGAAGAATCCAAAAACTTCGTAAAGATGTTTGTATAGTTATGGCTGAAATTCGATTTCATACTTTCAAATAGAGAAATGTTAGATTTCAGGAAATTACCAAAAAGTACTTTTTGCATTATATTATAGTACAATGTAGAATTTTTGTAATGATTTTTTTCTTGATTCCAAAAATATTTCATGGGTAAGCAAAATTTTGTACTATCCTTGATTTATTCTACACTTATTGAATATCATTTTAGAGGATATCTTCTTCACTGCAGACTTGAAAAAATTGATTTTTGTACTTATTGCCTCAAACACTTGGTCTAATCATGAAATTTTTCCTTTAATAACAAAAAATGGTATAAAAGAGTTATGAAATATGTCAAAATATATATGATATCAGAAGAAAGATCATTCCATAGCAAAACAGTGTAACTCTCTAATCCACTAATCCACTTTCTGCGTCTAACGCACGTTTCCTTCAGTGACGATATGTCTCTGGACGAAGGAATCTTGGTTCTCGATACGTGCGTTAGACGCATGTGGATTAGTTATACACTGTTTTGTTATCAGTGTTCTATCCACAGTGAATTCCAATAGTTTTGTAGAAAACTCTGTACTCTTCGGAGTTTAAACGCATCTGAACAACTCGTACATAAAACCATTAATAACGTTGATACGAGATTGATCATTATTAGTGAAAATCTCTGTACGAAAGTTACTCGAAGAAGTTCAACCAAACTTCACACACCCTATTGAGAAATTTTTTTAAATATTTCTGAAAAACTGTGAAGCCAGGAGCCTTTAAGCACAGATTCCCGAAGCCAGGGTGGTCACCCGTCCAGGTACTGATTCCGCTCATCACATCTAAGACGATTTCATAATGTCGTAAACATTAAATCTATACAGGATATTTCATTATAAACTGGACAAACATATACAGTCGTGTAGACGATATTTGGAGAGTCAATTTTGCCTCATGAAATATGCCCCGTTTTCGAATCAGAAGCGACATGCATTGTGTAATGTAATATCAATTTTGAGCAATATTCTGATAAGTGTGGTAGGATATCTTCGGTTTCTAGTCACATCTTAGTATTTTTCGGTGAAGTGCGGTGAAGAATTCGGAAAAAATAATTCAAAATGGCGGAAAACCTGCAAAGTTGCGATTTTTCGTTTTCGGTTGACAGATTGGATAGCACCATTTTAATGTATTCGGTTTTTTAAGATTTTCCGGGAAAATTTTCTTTCATGTCTAGTTCACTCAAAATTGTTGAAATCTTCCAACTTGATAACTTTCACCCTTAATACTAATATGAAAATAGTATGGAAAAATATTCATTCAATTTTTTTCCGTAGCCTTTCGAAGTTCCGCTCGGAGTACTTAAATAATTTAAAAATGAAACTGGTCCCCCTTTGAAAACGCCGAATTTCTTTCAATGGGCTGCAGGAATTATACGTATATACAGGGTGTTTCATCATAAACTGGCCAAACATATATAGCCGTATAGATGACATTGGGAAAATCATTTTTGCCTCATAACATATACCCCGTTTTCGCATAAGCATAAGCATAAGCGAGATACAGGGTGTTTAATGTCAACTTTGAGCAATATTCCGATAACTGTGGCGAGTTATGCGTGACCTCTTAAATAACGGTTTTTGGTCACAGCCTAGTATTTTTTGGGGGTCAATTCAATTGTTGTGTAGAATTCGGGGAAACACATTTCAAAACGGCGGAAAACCTACAAAGTTGGAATTTTTTGTTTTCGATTACCAAATTGGATAGCAATATTTCAATGTACTCAATTCTATAAACTTTTCCGTGAAAAAATTTTTCCAAAATTCAAACTCAACTTTTTTTTTTACATGTCTACAGTGGAAAAAAATTTTTCCCAAAATTGTTGAAATCTTTCAAAGTTGAACTTTTCTTCATTCTGAACACTGGTGTGAAAACAGAATGAAAAAATATCCATTAGTTTTATTTTTATAGCCTTGCGATCATTCCGCTCGGAGTACTTAAATAATTTTTATTCGAGAAACTGGTGGCCCTACGGAGGCAACAATTATGCTAATGGGTCCCCAGAATGATCCGGATAGAAATATGAATTTATCAGAACAAAAATTAAAAAAAAAACTTCGATGGGATTCGAACTCGCTCCACTAAGGGTCGCGTATATATTAGATTTTTTCTGATTATAATGACGTCCGTTACCAAGCAACGGTATTTCATCGAATTTGACCCTATTTTCCGAATGCGAAGAGAGTTCGATTACTTCAGAAGTTTTTTTGAAAACAATTTTTTTTTTTGATAAATTCATATTTCAATGCGGGTCATTCTAGGGACCTATTAGCACAATTTTGGCCTCCGTTGGGCCACCAGTTTCTCGAATAAAAATTATTCAAGTACTCCGAGCGGAATGTTTGGAAGGCTAGAAAACGAAAACCAATGGATATTTTTTCATTCTGTTTTCGCACTAGCGTTCAGAAAAGTTCAATCTCGAAAGATTTCAACAATTTTGGGTGAAATTTTTTTTTCACTGTAGACATGTAAAAAAAAAGTTGTTTGAATTTTGGAAACATTTTTTCACGGAAAATCTTAGAAAATTGAGTACATTGAAATAATGCTATCCAATTTGGCAATCGAAAACAAAAAATTCCAACTTTGTGGGTTTTTCGCCATTTTGAAATATTTTTTCCCGAATTCTACACAACATTTGAATTGACCACAAAAAAATACTAAGATGTGACCAAGAACCGTCATTTAAAAGGTCACGCATAACTCACCACAGTTATCGGAATATTCCTCAAAATTGACATTAAACACCCTGTATCTCGCTTATGCTTCGAAAACGGGGTATATGTCATAAGCCAAAAATGACTTTCCCAATGTTATCTATACGGCTATATATGTTTAACCAGTTTATGGTGAAACATCCTGCAGATATGACATTATGAAAGAAAAATATCGAAAATTAATCGGTGATGGGCACAAAATCTCGGACAGTAGGCCATCCTACCTCTCGATTATTAATTGGATGCATTATATTAATATCCATTACAAAGCAATCATCGAATCAGTTGTTGGAGAAAAAATTTTTTAAATAATGTTTTAGAATTCTCGATATAAGCTCAACAAACTTTTGCGAATAGTAGCACTTCGATATTCTACAACTGATTATCAAGTTGTTTCAATTTATACATTGGTTGTCAAAATTTCAAATGAAAATAACTCCAAAATTGCTTGACCGATTTGGTCCGTCAACGAGCTGTACCGTCATGCACGTTTTTATGTGCAACATATCCTGAAGGTTGATTTAACACTAACACGATTTCTTGGGAAGCAAACGGAGGACCCTATAGACTTGAAACTTTCAGGGTAAGTTTCATTTTAGAATAGAACGATTTAGTTTGTCAAAGGGCAAAATCGGCTGACCCGTTTCAGAGTTTTTTCCCAGAAACTATCCATTATATTCAAATGAATTCTGCTTATATCTTGAGCCTCGTATTCACAGCAGTGACACTACCAAATTTCAGTTTGATACGGTTATCATTTTCGTAGATATTGGTAAATAATATGTCAAATTTCGTGATGTTTTTTTAGATATCGTTGTTTTTTCCGAAATAACTCAAAATATACTCATTGATGATGAGACTTGGTAACTAGTTTCAAAATGCTGATGAACAACTTTGTGCATTATTTAGTGATCATCGTGTTATTAGAATGATTTTCTGATCATATTTTCCTCAAGAAATTCTCTATGAATCTTCAAGTTGTCATTTCTCAATCAAGTACTAGATTTCACTTCGATTTTATCTGTATTTTTGGGATAATACAATTTTAATGGGTATATCTGCAAAATCATTAGATAGATTTAACCATTTCACGAAATCGGCCTTCGTATTGAAGGTCCAAACTTAGTCTATGAATATCGAATTCCAGAGGTGATTCTTTCGGAAATTATTGTGTTTACGATCGGCCGTCAGGCGTAAAATATCGAAGGGTATGGATAGTGATGCTGCATTAAAAAAATTGTAGACATTTATATAGAAATAAAAGGTTTATTTGATTAATTTCCCGGAATTTCATATTATTTTTCATTTTTGCGCGCATGTTCTGGGGAACAGCGTGCTATCGTTTTTTCCAAATGTCTGTAATTTCCGATGATTGAGCCAAAAATGGTCTCAAACGACTAGATTGGACTCACTGATGTCGAATCCGGTGTCAAAATCGATTCTTTCCGGCCGTCCGTAGACACGATTACGGTCGTACGGAGGATCCTATCGACCTGAAACTTTCAGAGTAGGTTGCATTTCAAAATGTGACTGTTAAGTTCGTAAATAGGCGAAATTGGCCAAATGGTTTCGGAGTAAGAGCCCTTTGAAGTTTTGACTTTATTTTGGTGATAATTCAAACACTACTGGGACGATTGGATCGAAAATTGGCAGTTGGTTGAAATATAGCAACGCGCAACTTCTCGCGAGATTTTGTTGAGATCATACTATCCGTAAAATTTGAAAAAAATTTTTTTAATCCGACACGGATATTAGTTTTGGAAATATTGGGAAAAAATATATGAAATTTCGTAGTTTCTTTCCGGCTATCGATGTTTTTTTCGGTATAGCTCAAGAAATACTGATTCAATCACGATGAAACTTCGCACCTAGTTTGAAGATGCTAAAACACAACTTTGTACAGAGTTTCGTGATGATCGTTTCATTAGAACAATTTCATTAAATTCTGTATAAACCTTCGAACCGTTATTTTTTGATGAAGTACTGATTTCTATAATCCAAATATTTGCAAAAATAAAGATGAGATCGAATTGAAATCCAATACTTTATCGAAAAAAAAACAATTCGAAAGTTCATACAGAATTTAATGAGGATAATTTATCGGAAAAAAAAATTAGAAAGCACTGCCATGAAGGCAACAGCTTTTGGGCGCATGTTCATATTCGTTGTCGAGACGGTCATCTACATTGAACATGCGCGCAAAAGCTGCTGCCTTCACGGCAGTGCTTTTCTAGATTTTTCAATGATTTTTCATGTTCATATTGACGCTTCTATGTCTTTCTGTAGAAAGGAATATTAATTTTTATTTTTCACCTGATATACTCCTGTTGAGCTGTATACATTTTCGTGTCGATTTCAGTTCAATTTTTATATTTGAATTGATGTCAATAAATTAATCCGATAAAAAAATTTTATGTTTGTGTTGAAACACCGAATTTGTTTTGAAGAAAATTGAAAAAGTAAAGGAGTACCCGAAAGATTTCGAGCGTAGGGCCCCGGAAAACGTCCATCCGCCACTGTCAGGACAGACGGGCTAGACGTGTTAATTCAATATTCGGTTCCTTACTATATCCCACTTCTAGCTGAAAAATTATTCAGCAATATTTTAATGCCAAAAAATCAACCCATCTGCCCCTATAGCGTCACAGAATATCATTACAATAGCCAAGAGGTATTCATTTGTATTTCACTCCCACAAGGCGATTTCCTCAATAATTCGAACCCGCATCTGTATATTGTCATTCCAAGGTTTTTATTAGATAGTAAAGAAAAGGGGATACAAATTAGCATCGCTGCTAATGACTTACTGGCTTATTCGTATTGGAAAGTACGTGCAAGTAGTAGACGGCGCGACGAAGGATCTAATATCGGAGCTTCAGTCGAATTTAAGTTTATTTGCCGCATACGCTGACAATACGGTCTCACGAGGGCTCTTGTAGATGATTGCAGTACGGTTTCGTATCAAACGTGAACGACGCCATCGGCGCGTCGCCAGAGCCGTATTAGCATGATATGCAATATTGGAAATCGGCTACCATAATTTTACCTGAAATCCCATTATGCTGGTATCTCTGCGCCATAATTTCATCTTTGACATCTGGCAACACTGTTCATAAGCAGAAATATCCTGACACATACTACGTAAGCAACTCACAAATGCTCAGCCGCGACGAATCTATCGTCGCATTAAAAATGAAAAAATCCCACCCCTTCATGTAAAATATATCTGAAACAATTCTTTCCACAGATAACAGTTCACTTGATTCACTAAGGGCCGTATTTATAGTTGCTCCTTGAGGCTTCCTTACTGAGGGCTGCCTTGAATTTGCTTTTCTATGCAAACAAACTTGAATTTCATTACACAGAAAAGCAAACTCAAGGCGGCCTTCAGTAAGGAAGCCTCAAGGAGCAACTATAAATACGGCCCTAAATAGCCAACACACAAACTCATCTCGAATAACTTTTGTGTAACGATTAAATATATGGATAAATTATTACTCCAGTGACGTCGTGACGTATTCACGAAAAAGGTGAGAAAGTGCAGAGTTAATTCTCCTCAATTGTTAGGTTAGGTTAGGTTAGGTTAGTATTCACGAAAAGGGTGAGAAAGTGAAGAGTTAATTATCCTCAATTGCTAGGGTGCATTTTTGTGTTCATCGAACTGATTGATTGGTGTATTTCTCCCTCTCTCTTCTTTTGTTCTCCACCAAAGAAGAGAGAGATAAAGGTTATTCTATCAATCATCTCGATGAAAATAAAAACACACCCGTATTTTCCATTTCACCGATACTGTTCATCAAAATTTCATAACAGAATTGCTGAAATGACTAAACTGTGATGTACATGAGGCTTGAAGAGTCGCATTATTAAGGATATTCACAGTTTCCATTCCTAACGTTGACGCCACCTTTATTTTAATTTAGCTAAGCCACTGAGTATCATCATTTGGAAAAGCAGGCAATCCTTAGTTGGACTTTTTAAGATCAGAGAAAAATAAAAGATTAACGAAAATATTCAATTACGCTCATCAATGAATGATAAAATGGAAGTCAGGTATTCTCGATAATATTCACATGGAATTATTTTGAAGAACCCATAATAAATTCTCTGAATGAATGAAATTTGATAACCACTTTAATGCTAAAAATCGAAATGACGCACATTCCGAGAAATATGTGAAGGTCCTGTGATAGATTCTATGAGATTTAAAATAATTCTAATTCATGTCATTTACAGGCTGCTAATGGGGGAGAAGGGTAGAAAATTGACTCGAATCCATAAGGTTATCTAGAATAAGATTAATGTATATAGACTCTTATAAACTTACAGGTACACAAATTTTCAAACGAATCAGTTGAATATTTCTGGATGTGTTGAAAATTTGGTAATCAATCTTTGTATCTACTTTTAGATATATATGATTCTAGATGAAAAGTTATTTTACTGAATTCCAATCTTAGAACCGAATGCGATATGACCAATAGTCAGAAATCCTCCGTATAAAAATTGTTAGGTTAAGTTATGCAATAGTAATCAACTTTGACAGTTTCATGAAAATTTGGTCGTAAGGTTTCCAGAAATAATTTTTTTCCCCCCAACCCCATATTTTGATCCCTTAGGGTACACCGATCCTGCTGAAAAGCTCGGAGGATCAACCCTGAACGAACCACGATTTTTCTAGTAAGTTTCACGGATCTCGGTTCAATTCTTTCAGAGAAAAACCCCGGACGACGGACAGACGAATTTTTATTGGTTCATTCAAATCTACAAACTTCAAAATGTAAACTGTGAAATTTACAGATGGGGTACACTTTTTTTTTGGTCGATCACTAAGGTTTTATCAAATAATAAACCAAAACATCATGGCCAACGACAACGACGATTGAAAACGTTTCTCTATCGTACCGGACATCAATGGCTGAATATTAGAACGAAATATAGCATCAACGACAGAGACAGCGTTGTCTCATACAGCATTTCAATTTTGTTGTACAAATACGGGGTGTTTCACCATGAACTGGTCGAACATATTCAGCAGTAAAGATGACATTGGGAAAGTCATTTTTGCCTTATGACAACCCCGTTTTCGAAGCATAAACGAGATACAGGGCGGTGTTTAACGTCAACTTTGAGCAACATTCTCATAACTGTGGTGATTTATACGTGACCTTTAAAATAAAGGTTTTTGCTCACATCTTAGTATTTTTTGGTGGTCAATTCAATTTTTGTGTAGAATTCTGGAACAGATATTTCAAAATGGAGAAAAACCTAAAAAGTTAGAATTTTTTTTTTCGATTGCCAGATTAGATATTATTATTTCAATGCAGTCAATTTTCCGTGAAAACATTTTCCCAAAATTTACTTTCAACTTTTTTTTTTACATGTCTACTGTGAAAAAAAAAAATTCACCCAAAATTTTTAAAATCTTTCAAGGTTGAACTTACTTCCATTCTGAATACTGGTGTGAAAACAGAAGGAAAAAATTTCCATCTGTTTTCATATTATGGCCTTCCAAAGATTCCGCTCGGAGTAGTCAAATAATTTTTATTCAAGAAACTAGTGGCCCTACGGAGGCCAAAATTGTGCTAAGCTAATGGTTGCCCAGAATGATCTGGATAGAAATATGAATTTATCAAAAAAAAAAATTCTCAAAAAAACTTTGTTGGGATTCGAATAAGCTCGCCCTATGGACAATAGGGTCGAGTATAAATTGAATTTATTCTGATAATAATGACGTCCGTTACTGAGCAACGGTAGTTCTCGAATTTGACCCTATTTTCCGGATGCGGAGAGAGTTCGATTTCCACCAAAGCTTTTTAGATCCAGGTCATAATGGAGGCTTATTAGCATAATTTCCGCCATTTTGAAATATTTTCTTAAAATTCTATTAAGATTTTTTGGAAATGCCAAAATGCGAGTAATATCGAAAACAGTGAAATTTTAAAGTAACAATTTTTCTATATCTTGAATCGTTAACTCATCACCATTTCAAATATTGTTTCAGGATTTTCAGGCAACCTGCGTATGCTAACAAATATTTGTCTGAAGCGTCTCTTTTTAGAATATCTTCATTTGAAATTCTAAGGAATTGTCGGAACAGATAAATCTTACACTGCTGAAGCCGATTCTGTGACCTGCAACCGACAACAGCCGTACTGGAGCAGATTGTTATTTCCAAGAGTGCAGAAACAGAGGCAATTTTTGTATTTACCTTTGGGCTATTGTGCGATATTTCTTTTGATGCGGAGATTCGGATATTTTCGATTAAAAAAGTCCGCTATCCTCCCTACGCTCAAGCAGAATTAAAGGATTTATTTTGGCGTGCTTCGAGATTTACTTAAATATGGGTAAACATGGCGTTGTAGAGGAACGAAAATTGGACCAGAAACTTCTATTGTATTTATTCATGACAAGGAATGCTGATAAATCCTTTTAGGTCTCTTCCGTTTCAAAAAGGATTGGTGATAGCCACTGAGACTGGACGAAGAACGGCTAAGCCAATAATTCTGTCTTTTGTTATATTTTCATCCTCATTTTACTACTTTCATGTTGATCAACCGTGCTATAACAGGATTACCGAACCTTGAGAGAACAATGAACATGTACACAGTGGAAGAAAATATCGTGTTAATCCTTTGGAAGGATAATTATCCAAAATGTTGATTCTTTTAAATGAAGATTATGGCAGATTCTGCAATAACTCTTGAAGTCAATTCATCTTGAGCTATATCAATACAATGAAAAAATGAATTGAAAGGAACTGTACTTGATGAAGGCCATATATTTTACTATTGAAATGCATTGAATATACATAATTCCCTTCAATACATATATCTTACAATCACTGGTAACTGTCCAAGATAAGAGGATTTGCGCGCATGTGGGCGAAAAAAAAAATTTTAATTTTTCATAACTCTTTCATTGCCAAGATCATAACGAAATCCTGCAAGATTTTGTATCAGCATCTGCCATATAGCAAATGAGTTTAACCATGATTGATCCAGTATTTTTCTGAGCAATTGCGGAAAGGACGATACAAAGAAATATCCTACGAAATGTGGCATATTTTTTGCCAATATCTCCAAAATTTGAATTCGAATTCAACTGAAAATTGTTGGATAAGTGTGAAATAAAAACCTCGAAATCTTTGCATACCTTTGCAATGAATTGAATTGAAATGTGATAAGAATTTGGAAGATTCTCCCGAATATTATTTTTTCATGAACTTACCATGCGATCCCACCAAGTTGTACCTGGACAAGCTCATCGATATTCTTCAACATATTGAAAAGTTTCAATCCGATCATTTGAGTGTTTCCTGAGATATTGTGGGGGAGAAACCGAGTTTGACATCAATTTCGTGATTATTCATTCTAACCGAGTCGTTTGAGACCACTTTTATAATACCAGTCGGTAGACCATGGAAGTTTGACGCATTCTACCTTGTATATTTCAAAAATGGTTGTCATTTTCGCCGTCAATTAATTACACGACGTGGTTGACTCTACTTAAATGTCGTAGTAATTACGTATGTTACCGAATCATAGAGTCCTTGATGCACATATGTAAAAATTGGCAATGTTCAGGCAAATTATTTAGGCCCTGAATATATTTCATGAGTGCCAACCTCACCCAGGTCTTGTTACAAAAACTTAATAAACCTATTCCAAAGCCTACTGACTGACTTTATGAAAGTGAACGAAGTGTAAAACTGATAATATCTACTAATAAAGGGTGTTTTTTAGAGGTATAGAACTATGTTGGCAACACTGTTTCAACTGGCTGTCATTTTGTCAGCTGTCAAATGATTTGTGTTTAGTTTGGTCTGGCATTTGAACATGAATATACTGACGCCTGAACAACGCTTCCAAATTCTGCAAATTTATTTTGTGAATAATGGTTCTTTTCGAAAAACGTATTGCGTTATACGTCCATTTGACGGTCAACATAATCGTCCAATTAATTCGACTAACTACGGATCGTTTTCGCACCACTTATACTCTAACTGATAATACGCATCCACAGAGACGTCGTACAGTGAGAACAGAAGAAGTCATTGCTGTTGTAGAGCGTAGCGTACCGAAGACCCGAATCAGTATATCCGCGATTGTCCACAGGAATTGGATATGTGTCCAACCACTTTATGGACGATTTTGCGGAAAATTTGGTTTGTAGCTGTGGTTACAACAAGACGCAACATGTCACACAGCTCTTGCCACAATTTGTTTACTGAATGAAACGTTTGATAACCGCATGTTTTCACGTTCCGGGACCCGTGAATTGGCCTCCAAGATCGTGCGATTTAACACCGCTAGACTATTTTCTGTGGGAATATGTGAAGTTGCTAGTCTACGCCGATAAGCCCAAAACGATCGACCACATGGAGGACAACATACGCCGCGATATACGGCCACAATGTTTGAAAATTGGACCCCCAGATTAGATTACGTCCGAGCCAGCCGTGAGGTCATATGCCAGAAATTATATTTGAATCAAACCAGTAACCGTATGTAGAGATATATCATGAATAACAATTTTCTTTGATTTTATAGATGACTCGAATGGGGTGAACTATTTGAGTGTTGAGTATTATTTATTTGAACTTCCTTAAGGATCTTTTGTCTATCTTGGTACTCGCATTGTAGGTTTGAAATTCACTCACGGTTCAATTCGTGAGCAGGTAAAATTCGCCCAATGATTTCCCCAATTCTTCCAAAAATACAATTCGTATTGAATTAGAATCAGGTGAAAAAAAACTGCTTGAACGTTCATGACGTCAAATATAATATATTTGAAATTTAATTGATATAATCGAACGATCATCACGAAATTTCGCACAAATTTGCTCATCATCAACTTTCAACTAGCTACCCAGTTTCACCATCATCGGATCAAAATTTCTTAATGTATTTCGGAAATAACGATTTCTAGGAAATAAGCAAGAAATTTGACAATTCTTTTTTTAATTTATCGCCGTAGATTAAAATAAGATCGAACTGAAATTTCAGAGACTGTTGCTGAATAGCAACTCCAAGGTCTGCACTGAATTTTTTCGAAATCTGAAAAGCTCGTGAAAAATTATTTTTTTTATGGAAATTGGAAAATTTCCGAAAGGATTTTTTTCGATTTTGGGCCTGTGCGCTCTTTAGAAAATTCAGCAAAAAAATTTAAATTTGATCGCGTCAGTTGTTCTTGAGTTATTGAGGAAAGTACTTCAAAATTTCGAATAGCCACGAGATTTGACATATTTCTATTGCAATATATCCTAACATAAATATGGAATCGAACTGGGGCTTCAGGCACTCTTTCTGAATACTATCCCGAAGGCGTGTGCCGAATTTCTTTGCAGTTGGATTTATATAAGCACCAACTTTTTCCATGTAAAAACTGGAAGATTTGCGGAATTTTTTTTTCCACATTTTCCACCATTATAATCCTTCCTCATTTCTTGTTATATTGTGTGGCAGTATTTGACAACTAGTGACGTAATGTCAATCTGATCGCGTCAGTACTTCTTGAGATGTTGAGGATAACCTCAACATTCCAAATAAGAAATTCAACATATCTTTTCCCTGGATATAGATATTCAATCTGGTAAATTGAAATTTGAAATAGTGTTGGTAAGTATCGACTTAAAGGTCTTTGCCGAGTTTCATTCAATTATTATTCAAACAAGTTTTTTTCAAACAAAATTTGACAAATTTTCGAATGAAGGTTTTTCAAAGCTTTTTTGACAACTAGATCTAGACGGAATATTGCATCGTGTTGCACGTAAGTATTCTCCAACGAATTAGGAGGTTTCAATCTGATGGCATTTTTATTTCTTAAGATATTAAGGAAATTTAAACTAACAGCCATGCTTGACATATTTTTTTCCTATAACTCCAAAAATAAAAGGAGGATCACATTGAAATTTAAAACTTTATTGTTAAATCTTGGCTTCTAGGTGTATGCTCAATTTCTTAGAAATCTGATGGATAGTCCCCCAGAAAAAAATTGAAAAATGAAAAATTTTTCAATAATTTTTTTTTGATTTTCAAACAGTTTGCTCAACACAAAATACTACACTCAGTTGTGCGTTGGCATTTTCCAACAGATTACGAAGTTTTAATCTGATCGCATTTTCACTCCTTCAGGTATTGAGGAAAAAATAACGATGAAATTTCAAATAATAACGAAATTTGATATATTGTTTCTATACAGGGTCTTTCACGAGGAACCTCACCCATATTTATACGGGAAACTACTGGACGTATTTTCATGAAATTCAGCACTTATAAGTATTTCACGATGCTGATGAAATCTAAAATATTTTCAAGGCATGAGCACCTCCGGTTTTTCCGGAAATGACGTCAACTTCCGTTTTTCAAATTAGAACACCATTTTTTTATTGCAGAAATAGATTCCTTAGAAAATTTCAATTTATTTTGATGTAACATTTTTCAGTTTTGGTTGGAAAATTCTCTCTGAGCGGGAAAATTCGAAAAAAAAATCGAAAATAGAGCTCCGCTGAAACAGGAATAACTTCGAGGTTTTTGGACGGAAAATTTTCATTTTTGGGATTTTTCAAGATGTAAGATTGATGTATCCACTTTAAAAATCGAAATCGCGATTCATGATACAGGGGGTGAAAAAATAGCTTTCAAAATTAGGGATGACAAAATTGTGAAAAATCAATTTTTTCAAATTGGAACCCCATTTTTTTATGGCAGATATTGAATCTACGTTAAAAAATAATGTGAGTGTATGCATCACATCCTTGCCCTAAAATGGATATTTTCTGAGTTATTCACAAAAAACTGTTTTTCGTCTTGAATTTTCAGCTATTTCTTTTCCCTTCACGCCAAAAAGATGAAATTTTCAGGAACTTTTATTTTAACCATGCTGTAGATTTTTCACCCCTTCTTGAAACCGACTTCAAGTTACTATTAGGAGAACCATGGCAAACTCTCGCAGTTATAACTAGAGAAGATGCTCAAAGTTTTGACCGTTAATTTCTAGACATTTATTTATACGTCTCAGGAATGCTTCGTGCGTTGCTCTTCTTATTTCATCAGGAGGAAGAGATCTGCAAAAGTGTTTAAAAACCAAATTGAGTTTCAAAACTATGAATCTAAAAATCTAAACAAACCTGAACGCATTTCTGACTCGTTCTATGCAGTCCTCTTTATCAGTCAGGGGAGTTGAGTAGACAATATTTTTTATCCTACCCCAAACATAATAGTCTAAAGGAGTTAAATCGGGAGAACGTGGTGGCCAAAGATGTGGACCATTGTTCGCCAACCATCGATCTTCAAATAGCCTGTAGAGGATATTTGACACATTGAGTGAATTGTGTGGAGGCGCGCCATCTTGTTGATACCATAAGTCATTATGGTTCTGTACTAGCGGCTCAATTATTTGAGTCAATATGTCAGAATATCTATCTCCTAAGGGAGAACATTCTTTAAATAATGCAAACATGTGTAGTGTTCTATCTTACCAGTTAAAGTCCCATCATAAATGTGAACATCGAGAATTGCATTATTTATGATGGCGCAAAAAACATTGAAACTCCAGGTCTCTTGAAAGTTCCATTGTCTGAAGTGGTGGTTGTTCTCTTCATCCCAATAATGACTGTTATGCCTATTGAAAGAACCATTCTTTGTGAATTTAGATTCATCTGTCCAAATTATACAGTCCAAAAAGTTTTCATTCTCTTGAAATCGAATCATCATAGCTTCGCAAAACTCTGTTCTCCTGACGAAATCAGTTTCCTTCAAATGCTATACCCTATTGAATTTATATGGGTGCATTTTATGTTTTTTTAATATTCTCCAAACACTCGATTGAGATCAATCTCGGCATCTTTGAGAGAATTTTGAGGATTCACACGAAAATATGCAAGAACTGTAATTTCGTTGTTCTCATCTTCTACTACACTTTTTTCTCTGTGTGTAGTTTTCTTAACGAAAGATCCGACATTTCTCAAGTTTGTCATGGTTCTGTTAATGGTATCTCTCGTTGGTCTGGGTCGGTCAGGAAACCTCCCAATGAACAGTCGAATCGTTCTATCTACAACTTTATTACATTCTCCATGAAGTAGAATGAGATTTAAATAATCTTCATTGGTAAAATTAGGCATAGTGATCGATTTTATAACTTAATACGAATTATCACCAAATTAATAGTAAACATAAAATGCTACTGAATAAAGAGGAATTTGGCAGATGTAATTAATGATATCTATCATTAAAAAAAATAATGTAAAACATGGTAATTTTTGCATATGGTTCATAAGGAATTATTTATTTATCACTGGAGAGAAAACCGATGGCCGATTAGTTGAAATAAAGAGGTTTCCGATACAAATTCGAATCCAAATTCGCCATCTATTTAGGAACAACCTGTAACTTTTCTCTCTTGCATATTAGGGTAGTAAAATCTAAAACATGGTTTAAGTAACAGTTCCTGAAAATGTCATCTTTTTGGCGTGAAGGGAAAAGAAATAGCTGAAAATTCAAGACGAAAAACAGTTTTTTGTGAATAACTCAGAAAATATCCACTTTAGGGCAAGGGTGTGATGCATACACTCACATTATTTTTTAACGTAGATTCAATATCTGCCATAAAAAAATGGGGTTCTAATTTGAAAAAATTGATTTTTCACGATTTTGTCATCCCTAACTTTGAAAGCGATTTTTTCACCCCCTGTATCATGAATCGCGATTTCCATTGTTAAAGTGGATACATCAATCTTACATCTTGAAAAATCCCAAAAATGAAAATTTTCCATCCAAAAACCTCGAAGTTATTCGTGTTTCAGCGGAGCTCTATTTTCGATTTTTTTTTCGAATTTTCCCGCTCAGAGAGAATTTTCCAACCAAAACTGAAAAATGTTACATCAAAATAAATTGAAATTTTCTGAGGAATCTATTTCTGCAATAAAAAAATGGTGTTCTAATTTGAAAAACGGAAGTTGACGTCATTTCCGGAAAAACCGGAGGTGCTCATGCCTTGAAAATATTTTAGATTTCATCAGCATCGTGAAATACTTACAAGAGCTGAATTTCATGAAAATACGTTCAGTAGTTTCCCGTATAAATATGGGTGAGGTTCCTCGTGAAAGACCCTGTATATCTTCGGGAGTGAATATAAAATCAGACTGAAATTTGAAGAGTTTTGGTGAATACTGGCCTTGAAATCGGTGCTGAATTACGTCGTAATCTGATCAATATTTTCCGACAAAAAATGTTCATCAAAAATTTTAAAACTTTTTGAATAAACATTTTTTGAAAATATTTAACAACTGGATTCAAACACAATTTCGTACTGAGCTTAGCGTTGGTATTCTCAAACTAATTACAAACTATCTTATGGAATCAGTACTTGATGGGATATCAAGGAACCAACCTCGAAATTTCATGTTGGTATTACTTCGAAACTGTTTTGCCGATTTCGCCCGCAAACAAACTCAACCAAGTTATTCCAAATCCAAACCAAACCTGAAAACTTCAACACTCTAGGTCCGCTCCATCGAAAGTTAGAGCACCTACGGACGGAAGGCAGGACGGACAGAATTGAATTTGACCACGGATTCTTTTTCAGGGAGTCCAACCTGATCGTTTAAGACCATTTTCGGCTCGAAATTCGAATACAGATATTGTGATGAAGCGATAACGCGCTGTTCCTCGGAACAATGAAAAATCACCATGAAAATCTGATATTTCGTGATCCATGCAAGGGACCTAATGCACCCTTTGATGCACTAACAAACTATCCTCCCTTATTCGAAACCGTATATTTCAATCAGTATCAGGTGCTTATATACAGAGGCTCTCAATAAGGGCACATTCTATTAGGATATGTTGAACCCTTTTAGCGTATCGGCGAATACAGTAATGAAATGTCCCATCTTGTTTAGTGATCCATCTGCTCCATTGATCTATGTGCTGCCTGTGTATGTAGGTGTAGACAGCGATTGGATACCTACTATAATTTGTTGAGACATAGTTCCCGCAACAGACAAATCGATATGAACAACCGAAACAGTTACATATAACTGCAACTGACATTAACCGTGGAAAGTTGAAATGTACCCAATGAAATATTTCGCACCACCATTCTAATAACTTCAGCACTCCTGTTTCACTGAGAGATTTATTAGGACTGTATATCAGGGCTGTGGACAGGGCAATGCTCTGAAATATTTATTAGAGATCGCAACGTATGAATATGAAGCTAGTCAATTGAAGGTATGGCCCAAACCAGTCGTACACTGCATTATGCATGTTGGTTATCCGATACATAATACTGAGTTTGCCAACCAGTGCAAAATTTGAGGAGATAATTCGTTCGTCTTTTCGACACAAATTCTTCATAAATTCTACTATCAATCAAACAATATTGGATGTGAATTATGCGCACAAAGATCCGGATCACAAAACCTATTGATTTGGAAAAAATCAAGGATCCAACTTGTATTTCGATGAATTAGGACGACAATTTTGCTCACTGTTCATTAAAACCACACTTTATTTAATATCTTTCAGGTACATTAACACAATTTGGATTGTATCGTTTATTTTGATATTATCATTATTCTTATTCCACTTCTGACATACGACTAACTAGCTATCTCATTGAAGAGAAACTTAATCGGAACATATGGTGTTCCTCAGATAATTACTAATTCGATTTATAACACTATATTTACCTGGTTGTTAGAAAAAATGGTGTTATTCGGATAATGCCATGTGAAATGATTATGCTATTTTGTAATTTTTAGAAACGTGATTCCGACAAAAATGACTCCTAATTACGGAAATATTTCTGGAAAATAATCATTCTAAAGATTTTTACTTAACTATCTGCTATGAGTTCCGAAGCGTAACGTTTGTATTAATTAATCGTTCACATTGTTCCGTATTATTACGCTACATTTTCACAAAAATATTATTATTTTACCATTTATTATTTCCACCAAACTCAGTATCTAAGAATTCGAAATAACAAGGTTTCTTGAAATCTAAATCTATATTTATATGGGGTGTCCTATTAAAATATATAATAAAGACTCAGATGAGTTATGCTTCACTCTCCTTGGGTGCAAAGTTTCATAATTATCGAGAATTTCGTTTTGATTTCAAAGTTTACTTCAAACCTGCATATAAGCTGAAGAATTATAGAATGAAAAAGTTTTAGAGAATGTGTCTTGTAAAGTATAGGATGGCAAATGCTTATAAAAATTTTGTAAAATGCTGAAAGAAATAATTCTATTGCTGCCTAATATGAAGCGCAAGATGTATCGCTTATTTATAAAAACTTATTGACATCTCCGAAAACTATCTTTGTCGGCGAATATAAAAATATTGTTCCGAAATATGGGATTACAATGTGCAGTCCTTATATGATGGTACATATAAAAACATAAATCCTTTATGGAGTAAGTATTATTTTCGGATAAATTTTCGTTTCGTAACAATTATTCTTTCGAAATTCAAAGGAAACTGAATTTTGTGCGGAAAATTTGTTCCTCCACAAAATTCGATGATTTTGTACTTTATTTGTTTCTATCGCCGTTTTGCCTTTTTGCAAATATGATCAAATGATCACATACCAACAGGTGTGCGTTTGCGGGAGTAGCTTCCTTTCGACCTCGATTGAATTACAACTTTTTCCTAAGTATCTACATTATTTCAAAAATAACTCAAAATTTACTATGCCGATCAGGATAAAACTTGTTTACTAGTTGAAAAATGCGGATGCACAACTTTTAGTAGAATTTCGTAATAGGCGGTATTATGACGATTTAAAAAAAAATTCAAAATTATTTTTTCATATGTACTATATTCTGCAATCCCATAATAATATTATCCCCATGAAAATGGCACATATCTTCAAGCTGTGTCTACCTGAATCTTCAAGTAATCATTTTTCAATCAGGCACTTCTATCTAACGGCTTTTCGTTAACACAATAACTTCCGGAAGAAACGACTCGAAAACTCGATATTTGTAGAGTAGGTTTGGGGCTTAATTATACAGAGGTTGAATTCGTGAATGGGTACAATCTGTCCAATTATTCCGTAGATAAGTAGATATACTTCCCATTCAAAACTCTATTATGCAATATTAAAATGAAAGCTTGAAGCTTCAGTCTGAATTTTATGAGGGACATGAATATAAGGAGAAGATCGCCAAATCTATCTATTAGGAAGTAAAGCTGCTTCTGCAGAGCTTAACACGTGAAAAGATGACCGCTTCGACAAGGAATTTGAACAGTTCCGCAACTGCGGAATTGAAACTTCGGAATTAGTAGATGCAAAATGATTTCTCTCATTCTTTCAAAATGGAGACTGATACCCAGAATGTCGAAGAGCCAGAATTTCATATTGTAGCAACTTATAGGATTCAAACATAACCGAAATTTCGCTTAAGCTGCAAAGCTTTGTAGCTTTTATCTCCATTTCCATTTCATTGCTCACACTATTCCATGTTGGGTAGGCGCTTGCTAATACAGATCTGCATAGGGGTAACTATTTGCACAGATGGCTGAATTGCTCGTGCAAAGTTAGCGTACTGACCCTTGGTTAACACCTTTGATTTATTAACATGATGTAGCCTTTCCGCTTCGATTAAAATAAATATTAGATGCTCCTAGTAGTGATTTGTTCCATTACTCATGAGGCCAAAGGTCCTCAAAATTTTTATTCCCAGCACTTTGTTCAGGGTTCATACAAGTATCATCTAATCGAAGGTGATCATTTTCACAGGCTCATTACTTAGAACAAGTCGAATTTTTCCGTTACGAAGATATTTGCATCGATAAACGCAGTGTGTTCGCCTGAACAAAAATCCGCATTCGAAATAATTTGGCAGATATAGGCCCGCCAATTCTGGGAAGATACAACATTTTCAGGTCCCTATTTCTATCATTCCTACAACAGAAAGTTCACAAATTGTTTTTCAAACTTCACAAAACGATTAGTTACGAGTTATTTCAAAAATATACGATTATTAATCAATCCTGAAGTAAAGTCTTGCAAAAAACTTCATCACCGCTGGTGAACTTATTAACTCATAAACATGTCCCCCGGTTGTCATAGTCGAATACAGAGAATTATCTCCGATTCATTCTGGCTACTGCCAAACTTCACTTTTGGAGTAGGTAGAAATCAAAGGAAAGCGGTTCAGGTAGTTATTTAAAATTTTCCATTATTTTTCAATAAGAATTAACCATTTCTGAGGGGAATTGCCGCTAATCGTTGAGTGCTCTGTGGGCTATATAAAGAAGAAGAAAATGCTATTTTATAAAGGTCTTTTTCTGACATCAGAATCGGAGATATGCGAAAATGTGGATTGGGAGAGGTAGGACGAAAAGTACGATACCTGCGAAACATATTGCGGGAAAAAGTAACTGATTTCATTATTGTGACTCCTGAAACCCGACAAATTAGTTTTTCACATTTCAATTTGAGATATTCGAAGGTTAAGCACTTTGACAGCTGTTTTCGTGATGAAGAAAGTGTGGTTATGTCTGTTATTTTCCTCAAGGTCGAAAAGACGCGTTTCCCGCAAACGATGAAGTGATCGCGTGATCAGTCTTTGGTCTATGGTTAACCAGTAAAATGAAAATTGAAGGTGGACGATCTTGGAAATCTTTTTACGGAAATAACAAATCGATATTTCATTAGTATCCGCTGAAGTATAGTCAGATTACAAATTAACAGATAATTTGATCTCGATTGCATTATATGAACCCAGAATGTGCAATAATTGAACATATCTTTTAGAAACTGGTTGGGGAACTCTGGACATGGTAGCCATTTTTGAACATTTCACTGCTGGGCTTTAGTGCTCCGCACTCTCGAATAATTTCTGAATTTAATGTAACATCTGTTAGAAATATAGAAACGCCCACCGGGAATTAACTTGGTAAATAGTAATAAACAAAACTTAGAAACGGATATTTGATTGCGAAACTCACTGACCTGGGACAGGTGAGGAACGTTTTGATGTAGATGAGTGGTATTAGAAGATCTCAACTCGTCCTTGCTTGCTAGGCTGTGATTAATTTAACTACATAGTCCGGAGTCGAAGAAATATAGATTTTAGATTCGAAGTAGTATATTTATTTTGGATATTGCGCAATTCTGTTATTATCAATACTATTATCTCGTGAAGTGCCTGAATTTTATGGTTCTCAAGATCAAATTGGTTAAATGATTAAGAGTTCAAATTTCCCTCCAATTGCTCTGAAGCTTTATAGCAAATTTGAAATTTTCATCGTGAAATGTGAACACGAAAAATTTGCTGAAAGTACTCTGGAACCATTCTCGGCTCAGATCAAAAAACTATAATGAGCGTGAAATCTGGAGTCAAAACCTTTCAAGATAAATCGTTCAGTTTTGAGAACATTCGATGTTGTTTGAGTATAGACTGATGCAACGATATTCTATTATATGGGGTCTTTTATTGAGAGTGATAAGATTTCAGGAAAATTAAACTCCACAACATATGCTCTCAGAAGTATATCCTCCCACATGAATGAGGCAACAACAAAAACCTTTTACTATGCCTGCTTTGAAGCCACAGCACAATATGGTATCGTATTTTGGGGGTCCTGCACATATATTCAGCATATTTTTGTAATTCAGAAGCGAGCAATAAGGTCCATTGCAAAAATGAAAGCTGAAGAAAGTTGTAGAGGAGTCTTCAAAAGACACAAAATCCTCACAATATATGCTTTGTACATCTATGAATGCTTGATATTTGTTTCACAAAATATCAGCGAATTCCAAACTGGAAAAAGTCATATCTATTCAACGAGAACCAAAGACATCATGTACCCAATTCATAGACTTACTCTCACAGAAAAAGGAACACACTACAGATGCATCAACTTTTTCAATAATCTACCAGACCTGCTACAAAGACGAAGATCACATAAAAACTTCAAGCGAGAGCTCAGGAAGTACCTCATTGATTTAGAACCCTACACAATACAAGAATATTTTGATTCAAATTAAATATTTTCTGATATTTCTGACACAATTTCTTGCAGTTTCATGTTCCTTGAAAATGTAACTCTTAGAAATAAAGAAGCTTATTCATTTATTTATTTTATTTAATTTTGAATGAAAAAATTTTTGTTGGACATATGAACTATCAATTATCATTGCTCCATTTTGAATCTCGGATAATGCAGCTCTGTTGGGAAAAAGATATCGCTCAAATATCCATCACTCCGCACCGGACTTACTTTCTGAAGAATACAGTATACATCAGTGGCAGAACGCATACATAAGTACGGCACCGCAATGACGCTCAGCTTGAAAAACTGTATTTGTGTGCACCGGACCTTAGAACGCTCGAAAACTTCCATCATGAAAGGGGGCCGATTCTTGAATCTCGATCAAGAATTGAAGAGTATGACGATTATCATATGTTTTATCGATTTTCTAAGTTTTCTTGGGCATCTGAAAATTTCTTGAGAGATCTACCATCTAGATCAACTATGTTATCAAGCAAATATTACAGAAATAAACTGAATGCAAAATATCGAGAAATTTCAGATACGAACATAAACATAACCTTATCACCATTTCCTTCGACTTAGCAACGAGTGTTACGGAGTAGAGGTGGGTAGTTCGTGAACGAACTAGTTCAAATGAACTATTCTTTATGAAGAACGAAACGAACTAGTTCCTGAAGTATGTACAGAATAGTTCACAGCGAACTAGATGAATTTATTCGCTAGACCGGGACCGGGATCGAAGACATGAACGAATACGATCCATCTGACTCGTTCACTGTGAACTATTCTTGATATAAGTGGAATCGTATCGTACCGAGTAATTATGAATGTGGGCAAGGACCTGAGCTTGAGGACGGTTATCTTTTGAATTCTATAACTACGTTGCTACTTCCAGATACTATGCTGGAATAGATATTTGGATTTGGAATTCGCGGTTGTAGAATGAGCAATGTTTGAGCGTAGTCAGCGCTCATCAGCAAAGCAGCGGCCCTATGATAACAAATTATGATCTTTATAAGCCGCTGTAAAATATTTTTCAACTATTTCACCGTCGGCTCATCCCCTCGCAGTTTTTATCTTTATATTTGACGATCTTTTTTTTTTGCACGCATGTTCTGGAGAACTCGTGGTTTCTTTTTGTACAAATGTCTGTAATTCTTCAATTTTTTCTCGAAAATGGTCTCAAACGACTAGGTTGGACTCAATGCTGACGCATCCGATTTCAATATCAATTCTGCATGACAGTCGTCTTGCAGAGGACACAATAACTGTCGAAAGAAACAAGCTAGCGGCTTGAAACTTTTAGAGGAAGTCGCATATCAGAATGCGGCAGTTAAGTTTGTTAATGAGCCAATTAGGCCGAATGGTTTCAGAGTTATAGTCATTCGAATTTCTAAAATCTAATCTAATCTAAAATTTTCCTTGATATCTCAGTGAGCGTTAAGGTTGGAACTTGGTAGAGAGTTGAAAGCATACCGACGCATAACTTTTTTTTGTTTGGATCGTTTATAGTTTGATTGATTTGTGTCGAATTGTCCAAGACCTGAAATCCCCTGATAATACCCCGTGAACAAATTTTTCCCCAGAAGAAATCCCCAAGAAAAAAAATACCCAAAAAAATCCCCAAAGGAAAAAAATCCCCTCAATTTCGGAGAAAATCCCCTGATCTAGAAACCCTGATTTCGCATTAAACATTTTTTACCTATTTAATATTATATTTTATTGAATATTTCGCTTATTTTCGTCATATCTCAGAACCCTTCGAAAATCGTTCCTCGAAATAACGAGCAATTTCACTTATGTATCTCATGAAACCTAATAGTATCAATCAGAGCAAAGATTATAGAGATCTTCAAATCAAAGTTTATTTACTTCTGTTTCTATAGTTTCATGGTCTTTCGAAGAATCACGTCGCGATTCCTATTCGCACGATGCCTGTATATGTGTGTGAGCCGTGAACTATTGTGAACTAAAGAACTAGTCAGGTGAACTATTCCCAACAGTGAACGAGAACGATTGAACTAGATCCTCTTAGTGAACTAGAACTCCCAACTCTATTACGGAGTATAGGAGATACAACATTCGATTGTCGAGTGACATTCGGTTCCATGGGCAGGTCATGACTACTTGCTGCTTATATTTCACTTAAAAAATCGACGCGAACATATTGCAATTGTCATACTCTTCAATTCTTGATCGAGATTCAAGAATCGGCCCCAGAACAGATGATAGTAGGACGGCACAGTGTCTGGTTAATAGGGCGAGTGGGGTAGCACTTCCCAATCATGTGTTCATTCATTCATTCAGTCCTTCAAATGTCCTGGGCTACTTTGTTCATTTAAACAAGCTTTCAATTTTACTTTTATGCATTGACATTTATTCAGATTCATACTAACTAGAGACTTTTTATTTATAGACACACAAACATTTACCTACACCACAAACTTAACACGACATCCATAACCTCGCCGGGATTCGAACTCAGTAATCTCCGGTTTTACAAGCAGGCTATCAACCTATTGCACCACCGTGGCAGTCCAATAAAGTGTTCAAATCTCAGAGTAACAAACAACATAGAGGTAGCATACGTCATATTTAGAAGGCGATTGCTGTCTGCACCATGTGATACAAAATTTGACACTTTGATCGCAATCAAAACATACTTGGTAGAAAACAGTTACGAATTTTTGATTCGATATTTCACTCAATTCACGAGATTCTCCGCAAAGAACAACACTTCTTAAGTCCCCTAGTTAATTAAAGTATTGTAATAATTCAAAAAATATTGAACTAAACAGCTACAAATATGTAAAAACTCGCTAGAAACTCATAAAAACAACTGATGAACAGATTGACCGGCGGGATGCGGGTAATGCGGCATCAATGTAGACACAGAGAAGGGTAAGTATTCTTCTTACCACAAATTCGAAACTGAAAAAAAATACCGATCATGAATTTCCATATTCAACTGAGAATTATTAAAATTAATATTTTCCTTTGATTTGATATACAATTACAATAAGATAATACAATAAGATAATATCATTGCGCATTTCCAAATATATCACAATCTGACCACGTCGAAAAAGAATGTTGCGGACGCCCAAAAACTGCGAACAATCCCTATATGAGAGCGTTTTTCTTTCAGAGCTCGACCCAATCTCATCAATTGTGTTTGGAAAAGAGCTTCAGTGATTGTTTGGCTTGGATTGAGCGAGTCGTCATACAGCACAACACATCATGAGATTTTTTCATGACCTCTCCCACTTCGATATTTGTCTTCTACGTTGAAATTATCGTTTACAAATATATAATATATTCATACTTTGTCTGACAATCTTATAGTCCATACCTTCTCAACTTACAATTGAGACCTAACAAAATCAAATTGGGACTAATCACAATTGGGAATAATCAATTTCATATTGGTACAACATTCGTTCCTGTGTGAATTGGAGTTTTATGAGCTTCGTCAGTGTGATTTTTTGCCCACCTTTGAGCGGTTGATTTCTTGATACTCAAAAATTCGCCTCTCAAATCACCGTTATCTTCATTGGCTGCCATTCTCTGCTTTTCAATTGATTCCGACTCTTCCTTTTCAATAAGGAAATTAAGCTCTTGTATGCACTCATCAAATCCTTCTTTCGACATCGAAGTGTTAACTTATAAAGTAATCAAAAAATTCAATTCAAAGATCAACGAATGTAAGAATGTTGTTCCCATATGAAAATGATTATTCCCGATTGAAAATATTTATATTTCGAATCGGTAAACATGTAGAAATAATTACTCTCAATTTGAAATAAATATATTAAAAATTGGCGATATTCAGTTTCATATGGGTCCAACATTCGTTGCTCTTTGAATCGAATTTTTTGATAACCTTATGAAATTAACAGTTTATTGTCGAAGGAGAGTATGGAATGACGGCAAACCAGATTTTAATTTGAAAACATTAAAAAATGGATTCGGAAGCAATTAAAAAACAAAGATTTGCAGTCCATGAAGAAAACTGAGATTGGAAAGGACTTGCGAACCTTTCGGTATCAAGAAGTCAACAGCCCTAAGGTGGGCAAAAAAACAAAAGGAAAATGTCAACGAAATAGCAGGAGTATATATAGTTCAGACCGAAGAAGAACTTCAATTCACACAAGAACGAATGTTGTACCAATATTGTTAATTGTGAGACAGTTGACAATTACTGGTTTTTAACCATGATGTGAAAAAACATGGTGTGCTCATCTGAAAAAAGTGACGTCAGCAAGATTTAAAAACAATGAAATATATATTTCTGCGCTTAGAATTTGAATGAAACAAGTGACGTCATCATTGGTAAATCGATCACAAATAAGCAGATCAGCACACCACGTTTCACTCACATCATGCACTTAACCATATTAAACCACAGAATGGCAATGGTCTATAATATGGGTATAATAACCAACTACATATACAACAAATTTGAAATTGATTATTCCCAATTTGAATGTGTTTAGTCTTAATTTGATTTTGTTGAGTACCAATTTGTATATGTTAATCCCCAACTTAAATGTGTTCAGTCTCAATTCGAAGTTGAAGAGTTATAGTGCTGTAGATCTTCCAATTGAAATCGAATCGTTCTATACAAAATGCAGCATTATCAAGATACATATATGATCAATTCAACATTGATTGCTCTCGATAATAGCTCGTATGGTTCGTTGAACCCGTCATAGATGGCTTTTCAGGTAAAAAACTAGTTGTTTTCTTTCTTGTCAATCGAGTTTAAATCGAGACGAGAGAACGAGTGCTCTGGATACTACAACGCATCACGTAGGTCTTGAAGCGTCGACTGCACGTCTCATTCCGTCATATTTAGATGGGTTATTTAAAAGTTTACGGGAGCTTAAGAAGATCCAACTTACTGCCTGTCACTGTGAAGTTTCCTGATAGGCTTAAAAGGGTATTTTTTATCTTATTTGTCTCTAATCCACGTGTCAAAGGGGATTTTCTCAATTATTTCGTTAATACCTTTAACTCATTTGTGAGATCAAGAGGAACTTTTCACGGAAAAGACGGAATGTTGAATAGGAAATTTCATCAGATAATCCTTTCGAAAAACATCTTCGTATCTGGGATAACAAACCTTTCAGTTTTTCGTTCAATTAATGGTAGGATTTTACTGTCGGGATAGAAATCGTATGGAAATAGTTTTATATACAGGGTGACATATTGGGAAGGGCACATTCGGCTTATTCGAATTTGACATGGTTACATCCCCCTCCAATATAATATATATGAGTTTCCGCGGTTTTGTTTCCTCGATTGTGAGTAGGTCACGAGTTGTTTTGACAGTTGAGAGAGACTGGAGGAACAACAATAACCTATAAGCAATAAATCTGAGCAGGCAGATTTCTCTTCTAACAAGGCACAACATTTCACAAAATTTCGTTGAGATCACACTGTCAGTAAATTTTGAAAGAATTTTTTTTCGAATTTGTTTTTCGGAAACTGTTCATTGCATCCGTAAACATAAACATCATATTTCACAGCAGTGTACCACATTGCATTTTGATACGACCATAATCATACAATAATTGTTTCTTGATATCGTTGTTTTTTCCGAAATAACTCAAAAAAAAACTGATTCAATCGATATGAAACTTGGCAGCTAGTTTGGAAATGCTAATGGACAACTTTGTGCCAAATTTGGTGATGATCGTGTCATTAGAACAATATACAATACAGAAAGATCTTATACCATGAAATTTACCATTCGAGAGTGCTTCTTCATACCTTGGAAGACCAACACAGGAAGTGGTGGAAGTGGATTCCGTTTCTTAATTCGAAAAAAACAAGCCATAAAAACCCGTGTTTATGCCTATGCTGTTTAGGTAATTCATTGAAACTTGTTATTTTTTGCTTTCAAATTTTAGCACTCATATTTCAAGAACCCATGATTTATGTGAATTTCTAACGAATGTTGAATAAATTTTTCAGATGATATCAATTGTTTTATTATTTTTTCAGTGACTTCGAACAATAGTCATGTTCCCAATAAAGTTTGTTCAATGAGAAACATTCTATAATCTGATCTATTCTTTTTTGATTATTATGATGCAAGTATGCATCTTTACCATGAAAATTCGTTACGAAAAGGAACGAAGTTATTTATATGAACCTATAAAATCGCAAAGAGAAATAAAGAAGTATAGATAAGACAATTTGCTGACATCAATGGAATCAAAAAAACGCAATCCACAAAAAATATCACATTCTTATCGAAATATAAAATATTTCATAAATCTGAAAGATGTTGAAGAAAAATACAAATCTAAGCTAATTCTACAAAGTTTCGTTCGAAACAAAAGTCTGCAAATATATTCATATATGTGTATTGAGGTATCATTTCGTTCAATGTTTTTTATTGTTAGTACTTTTTGGTTTAAATCCAAAACACAACAACACGCCTTTAGATTGATGATTATTGGCATCACGTCAATGTACCTAAGTGATTAGTTGATGTCCAAAATACATTGATACAATGACCGATAAGCCTGAATTCAATGCCCTAGGACCATTGATATAAGGACTGCTGTTGATGGATCGATGTACTCGTGACCTGGTATTAATGTCGATGGTCATTGATACATTGCTAACGATTATCAAATGCTGGTGATGAATTTAATGCTCTTGGGGGATTGATACAATCACTCGAACATTAAACAATGACCAACAGGACATTATATCAATGAACTCAAGCATCGACTGAAAATTAATGTCCAAATACATTGTCGTAAGGCTGAATTTGATTATATTCACGTACGTTTTTCGTTCTGTGCATCTGCTTTGTGATTGTGACGGTGTCCATAGGAAAAGGCTATAGGGCCACAAACTATGTGTTTGTGGTTCCTGAAACTGAAACAAATTAAGGACGTAGCACTCAGAAAGGTGGTTAAATTCATTATGACTAGTTAAAACCACAGGGTTGCACGTTTCACAATAGATCTGTAGGTCAAAGTATTCGCGAGATTAACAAAACCTTATCGACCCTCCAATAATCAAATTTAATCCACCAACATGCGTACGGGTGTATCAGTCGAATTGACGTTGCACTCAGCATGCACATACCGCGGGTCAAAATTTTTCTTGCATTGTATGCCATATTTTAATTGGTCTAACTTATATCTGAACTAACCTTGGAAAGATCATTATCTACGCCTCTGTTCAAAAACCATTCGTGTGGCGGTTAGGCCGTTAATTGTTCCGCATAATATAATTGTGGCAGCACAATTAAAACAAGTTTGGATTGAATTAAAGTTTATTCCGTAGCTGGACGAAACAGTCACTCACAATTATCTCGGTTTTGAAATGCATCAACAAATTACACATTGCGCATCTAATGAGCTTTTTTCTATCTTGTCAGTTTGCAGTAATGATAGGCGTCCTATAATAACATCTTCAGTCATTATGGAGAAATAGCCAGATTCATGTAGATTACAACCAGGAGGTATTGTGGAACTGAAAGAAGTGGTGGGGGGTAGGTAAACTAAACGTCCATAGTTTCACAAATTTCCTCGTTAAGAAAATCAGAAAATTCCTGGAAATTGACTACCTCACCTGAGTATTTCGGGTCACATGTCTTCAAACTCTGACTTGCTCGAGAGCCTTTTATGCTGACTATTTTTGATGATGGCTATTTCGACGCGCATGTTTTGGGAAACAGCGTTCTATCGTTTTGTCCAAATGTCTGTAATTTTCGAATTTTTTCCAGAAAATGGTCTCAAAGGACTGGGCTGGACTCACTGATGACAAATCCGGTGTCAAAATCGGTCCTGCCTGGCGTGCCGACGACACGATACCTGTCGAAGGGAGCAAACTAGTGATTTGAAACTTTCAGGGTAGGTCGCGGTAGGCCACAACTAAGCTCGTTAATGGGCCAAATCCGCCGATCGATTTTGGAGTAATAGTCATTTGAAATTTCGAGGTTATTTCCCTGATATTTCTGGAACCATTCGAACAATAGAAATGAAGCTTGGCAGTTCGTTGAAGAATAACGAGGCGAAACTCCTTTAAAAATTTTGCTGAAATCGTACAGTCAGTAACTCGAAGAAAAAAATTTCAAGAATGTTTCTTTTCGAAAATTTTTCATCAAATTGGAAAAAAATTTTTTCACCTTGAGCTCTATATATTTCAAAGTGTACGAAATTTCAGATCGATACGGTTATAACTTTTGGATATATTGAAAAAAAAATGGCTAAATTCGTGGTTTTTTCTCGGTATCCTCATTTCCTCCCGAATAACTTAAAAAATACCGACTTAAACTTGGTAGGTTTTTTTATCATGCTTGACGGTCGGACCGTAATGGGTAAAATGCACCCAATGATTTCGCAGATTTACCCATTCAAAATTTTATTTTCCCAATATTTCCAAAAATACAGATTGGATCGAATTGAAATCCAGTACTTTATCGAGAAATTACAGTTTGAAGGTTTATACAGAATTTTATGAGGATAATATGATAAGAATTTCACAGAATATTGAATATTTAAAAAAAAAATTTCACGATCATCACAAAATTCTGCGCAATGTTATTCCTCAGCATCTTCAACCTAGTTGCAAAGTTTAATCACGATTGAATCCGTATTTCTTGAGTTATACCGAAAAAAACAAGGATATCGAGAAGAAATCCACGAAATTCTACATACTTTTTTCCAATATATCTAAAACTAATAGCCGTATCGAACTGAAATTTGGTACACAGCTGTGAAATATGAAGCTGAAGGTATAACTGGAATTGTTATCGAATATGAATAATGATTTCAGAAAAAAAAAATTTTGAAAAAAATTTGTTTTTAAACTTGAGTGAGCATAAGATTTCAACGAAATGTTGCCCAATCTTGCGCGTCGGTTTGCTCCAACTAACTGACAGGTTTCAATCCAATAGCTCCAGTAGTTTATGAAATATGAGGGAAATAACCTCAAAATTTCAAATTGCTATAACTCCAAAACTATTTGGCCGATTTGGCCTTATAACGAACTCAACCGCGGTATTCGGATGCGCGAACTACCCTACAAGTTTCAAATTGCTGACTTACTCTGTTCGACAGTAATCGTGTCCACGGCCGGCCGGACAGAATCGATTTTGACACCGGATTCGTCATTACTGAGTCCAACCTAGTCGTTTGAGGCTATTTTCGACTCAAAGTTCGAAAATTACGGACATTCGGATAAAACGATAGCACGCTGATACTCCGTACGACCGTAATCGTGCATAGGGACGGTCACACAAAATCGATTTTTGACACCGGATTCGTCATCAGTGAGTCCAACCTAGTCGTTTAGGACCATTTTCGGCTCAATCATCGAAAATTACAGACACCTGGACAAAACGATAGCAAGCTGTTCCCCTAGAACATTCGCGCGAAAATGATAATCCCAAACATTATTTTTCATGAATCCCTGCCAAACTTGAGGCTACTGAAAGAACAACAGCAAAAACGATCTGTATTCAAATCGGTCCAATTTTCATGTGTGGTTTATAAGCCTGAGTTTATTGATGTGATGAAATTCGGAACTATAAATCTGAGATAAGCATCTCGAACATGGTTGCCTGATGGACAAAACAAGGTGTTTCTCGGAATGCCTTGGGTGTGATTTGAATTTAACGTTTAAATGTATAAACGATAAAAGGCCATTAATATGCAGAGTCGTTCCTCAATACAAATAAATGTTCACTACATGGTCTTGACTATAAATGTGAAAATATCGTAGTTATCTGCTTCTTCATCGGACCATCGTCCCATAAAGTGATCAAAGTTCCTTGTGGTCTTTATAGCAATAATAAAACACAATATGGGTGATACTATTAAATATTTCTGTTGTTTTCTTGTTTGAGTGCCTACTTCTTTTTTCAGGTCTCCTGGAAGAACTCACATTGTTTACTGCATCTGTCTTTACTTAAATAATATGAAGAATGTTCTTCTTCCCTTGTTCATCTCCACGCCTATATGGCTTAACCTTTTGTACAGAAGCTCCCAGTAGAGAAGAGGTCAAGGAATTATTGAACTGCTTTCTGATTAGGCATCACCAAAAAAAATATTGTCAGCAGCTTTTGCTCGCATGTTTTCACTTATTGACCACGCCAAACGTATCTTTACTTCTTGATGAAAAGATTTGATGATCTTCTTTTCATATGGTCTCCATGAAATTCTCTCAATAACGAAGCGAAACTACATTTGATGGGATGAAAACGCGAAAAGATGTCCGATTTGGCAAGGAATTTGCACTACACAATCAGCACGAAATTTTGCATCTGCATTTTCCAAAAAATTACTTAGTTTGAAATCGGATCGAACTGAAATTTGGTTCACTGAAATTAAATGTAGGGTTCAATGCCTGTGCAGATTTTATTTCAAAATGTGATGAGAAATTACCGAAAAAAAAGATCCACGAAAAATTTAATTTTTTTTTAATTGTTTTGAATACACGATCTTCACAAAATCCTACTCAAAATTGTCAATCTACCAAGTTTAATTATGGTTTGATCAGTATTTTTCAATGGATTCAGGTACTTACAACACCAGGAAAAAACGCTGCAAATTTTAAACAATTTTCTCAGTTGAATAACACAATGCCATTGATAGCTTAAATTAAATTTATACAGCTTGCCAAAACGCAACTCGTCAGTAATTCTTGTACGATAAATTATTAAGAAATATCCTCGAACCCGTCGATATTCCATGTTAAAAACAATGTATACTTTGCTTTTTTGAATTTGATATTTCTCACCCCACTACTGAATTTTTTCTAATGAAATTCTATTGATTGTGATACATCAAATGAAAGGTAATTTGAATACCTATTCAGCGATGTGACTTGAGGTTCTTCCGTTGCTTTATTGAAAAACCAGGAAACAATTTACAATTTGTGATTGGAGAGTACTGTAATCAGAAAATTATTCTTTTATTAATTATTATCAAGAGAAATCCTGGAACCGATGGATTCGTAATTCAAATTGAATTAATAATTAACTTTTTTTTTCGTTCACACAACTGAATTGGTCATCGAATGACCTTTGATGCGATATATCACATGCAATATTTAAAAAAAACTGGTTTAAGGATATAAATCCCGAACTTTAAAACTGCATGTATTTCTCAAACTTTCGAAACTAGAAAATGGCGGGCAGGAGGATATTTTTCAATATTTATCATTTCAAAACTGAGAACCTGACACCAATCACAAACTGTTAATTTTGATTAAAAAAACAGCTTTACAAATTATTTTTTCAGTCACACCGCTCAATATGCAATCGAATGTCCTTTCATTTGATATATCACAATCCATATATTACTATTTGAAAAAAAAATAGTATAGGAGTGTGGTGCGTTAAGGGTTGGAGATTTCAAACTCAAAAAAGCATAGGGAAGCCTGCTTTCGGAATAGCAAATCAATGGATTCGTTGATTTCCCTTAGAAATAATTAGTAAAAGAATAATAGTCTGATTGCAGTACTCTTCAATCACAAATTGTAAATTATTTCCAATATTTTCTGGAAAAATGGCTCAACAAATTATATTTTCAGTCATATCACTGAGTAGGTAATCAAATTACCTTCCATTTGATGTATCACAACCCATTTGAAAGAATAGAGTAGTGTGGTGCGAGAAGGCGTAGGGCGTGGCAAATATCAAATTAAAAAAAAAACACTAGAAAAACTGCTTTCGAAATTTGAAATCGACGGGTGTGAGGATTTTCCTTTATAAGTCTTCGTTCAAAAATTATTGAAGAGTTTTGGCATCCTGTATACTATCCATAACTTATTGGTTTTACACCCCAAAATTTGCAGAGTTGTTTATACCTCAGGAACCCACTGGTCGGAAATCATCCGAGTAAAACTTTTTAGAGGCATTTGTGCAACAGTAATCAACATTGAAAGTTTCATCGAAATTCGGTGGTAAGTTTTCGGAAATAATTGTTTTTTATTATTTGATTTTATCAAATAATAAACCAATATCATTTGATTTAATCAAATAATAAACCAATAATATTTAATTTTATCAAATAGTTAACCAAAAACACGAAATTTGACATATTTCTTAGTAATGTCTTCAAAAATTTAAATTTGATACACTGTTATGAGATATAGGGATCCAGTTGTATGCGTATTCTCTCTGATGAATTGTTTCCGAATAGAAAAAGAAGGAAAGAAAAAAATTTCGAAGAAATTTTTTATAATTCACCAACCAAACACGAACCGAATGAAGTTCTGTTAGTAGTTACACATCAATAGGTAGTTATCAATTTGAAAAAAAATTCCAAAAATTATAGTATATTATATTTTCCACATATTCAATATTCTGTGATCTTCTGATCATATCATGACCGTGATATTCTACATAAACATTCCAATTGTCATTTTTCGATGAAATGCGGAATTTCAATCCGATCTAGCATTACATTAGATCGAATTGAAATCCAGAAGTTCATTGAAAAAGACCTACAGAAACACTGACGTGAAGTCACCAGATTTTGCGCGCATGCTCAAAGGATATCACTAAAAGTAAACATGCGCGCAAAAGCTGCTGACTTCACGTCAGTGCTTTTCCACCTAATGATTCCGAGATATTTCCATTCAAAATATTATTTTTCCCATTTTTTTTCAAATATGATAGATTGTTTGAAAAACTATTTCGTAAAAAATTGCGCGTCGTTATGCTCTAACTAACTGACATGTTTCCATTCAATCGCCGTAGTATTTTCTGAAATATCAGGAAAATAATCTCAAAACCTTAAATGACTATAACTCAGAAACCAATCGGCTGATTTTGCGATCTACCTTCGTCATCATTGAGTCGTTTGGAACCATTTTCGGCGCAATATTCGGAAATCACAGGCATTTGGACAAAAGGATAGAGCACGCTGCTCCCCAGAACAGCGTCAGACCGCCTAACGGTACACAATAATCATGACCATTTCAGAATTGAGGCAGATAAGAGGATGTCCTTTCGCATTAACTGAACAAATTATTGATACTATTGTATTCATCCAGTTATTAATTATGACATCAAATAATATAATCAGGGTAATTTAGCGTTACGCTAATTCAACGTTTTTCTAAACATAATTGTGTGAGAAACAAAAACAAATTGAAAAAAATTAATGACCTTCCCGTTTCGACTTTATTGAATTTCCATTAAAATTAATAATTGACGATAGTAGAATGAAAGTCAATTCAGAAAATTGTTTACTTTCCATCCGGAATCAGTAATGCAGTTAATTCATTGAACACTACAACAGAGTTGGACTTCGTTTTTAATTATATTTTTTTTTACAAACATAATGCGGAAACATTCGATTCTCTACTAGTGTCTGTCGTGGTTTTCTCACTCGTATATTTCAAGATTGATCACGTTTCACACGATATTTTGAATATACAGTGTGTGCTTTGCAATGATAATAAATTGTTTACATGGTGAAACAAAACATGGTTAGTTCTCCAGCTTCTTCAGAATCGTTCGTTTTAGCGCATGTCCCACCTTTTGTAACAGGGATGTCTGTCCTTTACACCATAACGAAAAAAAATTTCCTTTTGACACATCTCAGTTTATGAAATTATTTTTTTCAAATGAATTTTGATACAAAACTAAACGTTTCTATAATAATTGATTTGAATGTCAACCTACTTTACCCATGACACCAGTAGGTATATTAATTCTTAATAATCAATCGGATCAGAAGAGAGAGGAAAGGAAGTAAGCGAAAACTTGAATCATGTATTTTATTTTTACTATGCTTTGAATCTTCACTTTCCTGACGTCAATTGGGTGAGAGAAAGACGCACGCGGCCACACTATCTATGTATTCTTACATTAAGAATTGATAATTGAATTTGAGCACTATGAAAACTACCTCAATTCAGATAACCCTTCGACATGAAATTAGCTGAACCATCGGGAATATCCTCAAAATGGATCGATCATATGAGCTGGATACTTTTCACGCGCATGTTCTAGGGGAACAGCGTGCTATCGTTTTGTCGAAATGTCTGTTATTTTCGAATTTTGAGCCGAAAATATCATCAAATGACTAGGTTGGACCCACTGACGACGAATCCGGTGTCAAAATCGATTCTGTCCGGCCAGCCAACGACACGATAACTCTTGAACGTAGCCAGCTGGCGAATTTCAGATTAGATCGCACATTGGAATGCCCCGGTTAAGTTCGTTAATGGGTCAAATCGGTCGAACGGCTTCGGAGATTTAGCCATTTGAAGTTTTGAGGATATTTCCCTGAGATTTCGGAAACTGCTTGAACGATTGGATTGAGACTTGGCAGTTAGATGAAGCATAACGACGTGACTTTAAGCAGAATTTTGTTGGGATTGTATATTCACTTAAGCAAAAAAAAAATTTCAAAATTTTTTCACAAAAAAATTTATTTTCCAGAAAATATTCATCGTATTCAAAAACAACCCTGCTCATTTCTTGAGCTTCATATTCTACAGTGTACCAAATTTCAATTCGATACGGCTATTACTTTTAGAGGTATTCGGAAAAAAATGTAAAATTTCCTGGTATTATTCTCGATATCGTTGTCACCCATCCAGTTCTCGACGCCTTCAGCTGCTCTACTCTCTGAAGAATCATTTTACTTGAACACTTACCCTGTCGTTCTAAATGGAGCACTAGATTTCAATTCAGATTTCTGGAAATGCTTCGAAAATTGTTAAGAGATTTTCCTCTATTTTATTAGCTTAACAATTTGCACATCAGTATTTACCAATGAATTGCCAAGTTTCATCAAGATTGTCTCATTGTTCTTCGGTTAATTCCCTAAACATTTATACCGAGGAAATAGCCAAGCAATTTAACAAATTTTTTCCCAGTATCTCCAAAGGTGAATATCGGATCCAACAGAGATTGAAAAGACTGTAGTTAAATGGTGTCATCAATGTCTGTGGAGAATCTGCTGAACAGTTACCTAAAAAAAATTCAAAGGAAAATTGCAAAATCTCAGAGAATACATTTCTCTTTATTCTTATCTTCACGATCCCCACGAAATTATCCAGCATGTACTATTCAACTAACTACGATATTCCAGTCTGATCGCTTCTATTATTCTGCATGGAGATATTGGTGGAATAAGCAAAAAATTTCGGAATTGACTTATTTATTTCCCAAAATCTCCGAAGATGAATATGCGATCAGACTCCAACTTGAAGCACAGATGTTGAGCACTGACGTTCAGGTCTGGTATCACCTATTTTAGATCTGACGAATAGTTTTCGAGGAAAATTTGGAGAATTTTTTACCTGTGCAATCTTGAAATATTGTACTTCTTAAAATATTGACGACACAACTTAAAAATTTCATTAACGCAATTTGACTGCAATCGAATTGAAATTTGGAACACTGTCGTTACATACTGACACGAAGGACTATGCTCAACTTTATTTTTTTATTTAATTATTTCAAAAAAAATTTCGAATATTCTCGAAAGATTATTTTTAAATTTCTTCTGATGCAAAGTTTGCGACCGCATTTTCCACCTAATTACAAATTAAATCGGTTCAAATCATTACTAATTACTAATTGATATTGAGGAACTAAACTCAACATTTCTAATTTATTGACTAGCCGATTCTGCTAGTTAAATCAATGCATCTAACCTAACCTGCAAATTTTAGAACTCCAGGTATCTTCCTTCAAAAGTTAGAGTACACAACGGACATAATTGAATTTAACTTCCCACGAATTTTTCAAGAAGTCCACCTAATCGTTTTCAAAACTGAATAAAGGAGAATAAATCTTGCTTTCGAATGTCCAAGAGTCTCAACTGGAAGGAAGGCATAAAGGGAGTTCGTTGCTTCTGTGAATAAAACGCCTGCTTAATGCACCGATCGTAAACCATTCCGAACCAGATCAACGACTCCAATAAGTACAAAGTAGTGTCATATTTTGAAATGCTGAAAATGTCGGACCCAGCCCACGAAAAAGGAAAAAAGAGATGAGGACCGCCTCTGAAAGATCATCTTGATTGCGATAACAGTCCGAACAGGCTAATGGCAAAGATATGCAGATTAATGGGGTATAATTATGTGAAAACGTCAATAGTTGATCCTGTGATGATAACGAATCTGGATACTACCTGTGGCCACATATTCACTAATAATTTGTCACTCAACGTTCTTATCTATATGAATAATTCTAGTAGGCCCTGAACGGTCACTCGTACAACGACGCTCAATTTTATGGGGCTTGGATCTCTGGTCCAGGCAGTGTACGGGAGAATCTTTATGATTTTATTGTATTTCAATTCGCTGATTGACTGAGTTATCGAGAAAATTTCCAGAATTTTTAGTTCCTTCCTACTTCGCCGACTAAATAAAGTATTTTTCTCGGAGTACTGACTGCAGCCTGCGATAGGAGATGGCATGGTGCATTTGCCCAACTACACAATATTTCGTTGCGACAAAAATATAACTATTGGACGTAAAGGCGTCTGTGTATTCATAAAGATACCATTACATAAATTCATATTGACTTAGTGTTATCACCTATGTTTCAGGTGTTATTCCTTGATTGGCTTCGCAGTTTTCTCCATGGTAGAAATATGCGGGTTTGAGTCGGGGAATCCTATTTGGGGGAATTTTATGAGGGGGTGTCTCAGAGCTCTGTGCTGGGACCTCTACTATTCTTGTTATTTATAAACGACTTGCCTACTTATTCAGCCTGTTTTCTGCTCCAGAAAGCTTGCAAGGACATTATAGAAGATTTGTCAAATGATGCCGTTCAAATTCACTGGTTGTGAATGTTGGCAAGAGGGTCTGCGTTTATTTCGGCCTAAAGAAGGATGTGGAGGATTCTTTGAGAGTTCGTTATTTAAACAGCGAAATAACACCTGCTGCATGTACAACATTTTTAGGTGTCTATATTGACAGGAATCTTAGTTGGACCACGCATGTTGAGGTTCTGTGCAAAAAGCTCAATACTTCTTTTTTGCTATCAGTAGAGTGAAAGATATATTACCTTTCTGTTCCCTCATTCAAATATATTATAGTCTCGTTTACAGCCACAAAAGTTCGACTGTTCTTCAGTGTATCAAGCTATAAAGATGTACAACTCTCTACCCAAATATGTAAAGTCCCTATATATATTACCGTATAAGAAAAAATCAAGGGTCTATTGTTGAGAAAATGTTATTATTCTGTTAAGGATTTTTACTGTGATTGTTTGGTTGCTTGTGAGATTTCAATTATTTGTATTTCTGACTTGTCCTATACACATTAGAATGCTGTCTTGAAGAACCAATAAAATATTATTATTATTATAATTGATTGATATAATTCATAAAGATAGGCCCGGTATTGATAACATGTTTTTCAAAATTCATAACAACCACTTCTCCATGTTCTGCTGTTGTATTTACAGACCTCGCCCGAATCAGTATGACGCGGAGCTGGTTCAGTACTGAGCTAACTAAGATTATAATTACCGGCTACTCCAATTGTCCAGATTTAATGAGGCCTCTGGTGCAGTTCCCACCATAATCTTTACACTCTTATCAATTTGCTGGACTGTTTTTCAGTTCCGAACTTCAACAGTTGCTTGTTAAGCCAATACGAATCAGACAGGGAAAAAATCTATCTCTACGGGATCTTCTCATTACAGATGATCCTCTTTGATATTGAGCATCTTCCCCTTTCGGGAAGTCTGACCTTTGCATCTTACACATCGAATTGAAGTTTCATTACCAGAATACATCGCATCAAGAAGAAAACACAATTGATGAAATGAGTTCCGACAAAGTTTCATGTATTCTTAATTCTCACGATTGAAGCGCAATATTTTCAAGTTCAGACAGTGTCGATCAAACTTTTTTCTGGAATACTGAATGCGGCGATTGCACAAAGCACTCAGCATATAACTGTAAGGATGAATGACGTGGAACCGTGGACTAATGATAAAATTTCGAAGATGATCACAAGGAAAAATCTTTGTCGCAAAGATATAAATATTTGAAGCAGATCCAGTATTTACTATTCAAACATAGAACGTATTCGAACCATTTATCTGACTCTTCATGGCTGACAAGTCATAATTTGAGCGGAGTCTGGCCAAATCAAAACATAAAAGGAGATTATACAAATATATGCGGTCATTGTGGAATTCTTAAGTTGAACTAGAGGTAACAGCAGTCTGATGACGCCGAATCCTTTCGGCCGATTTTGCACATTGACCGAATCAACCATCACATTTTAGTATGCAACCTACCGTGAATGTTTCAAGTCTATAGGATTTTTCGTACGCCCGTTATCGTAATTTTGGTTGAAAAATTTTATTACCTGAAAATTGACAAAATTTCCAAAAACCTAGAGTCAGTTTTTAAAACAAAGTTTCGAAGTTCAATTTGATCTTTATCTTCTGAGATATTGGGGGAAAATGTGTCAAATTTCTTTGGTATTTCCTCCGTATTGTTGTTATTTACAGAGTTACTCAAAATATACTGAAATAATGAAATTTCGAATTGATATATATGCGGAATCAATGGATGATTTAAGCAATGCGCGAATTTGGCTTTCGTTATTGAACTGGTTCAACAAATATCAAGTATCTAAATGGATTTCCATTTTACAGTTGACAGTTAGGCTGAGCTCAACCACAATCATATCCGATAAGAATCTAGAAAAGCACTGACGTGAAGTCAGCAGCTTTGACGCGCTTTTCAGATTGCGAAATAGTGACTTGGAAATTTCAGTGAAATTTCAATGAAATATAAAGATTTTCGAAGAGAAAATATTTTTTTTTTCAAATTTTTCCATGGATAATTCTTCTTATTGACACTGTTCATCTTTCAACCAAGTTTCATTTCGTTCAGATGAATATTTTTCGAGTTATTGAAAAATCAAAATTTCAAATGACTGTAGCGCGAAAACCATTCGGCAGATTTTTCCCATTAACGGACTCAACCGAGATATTCAGGATCTTAACCTAACCTGAAAATTTCAAGACTCTAGGTCTTTCCTTTCGAAAGTTACAGCGCACACGGTCGGCCGGACGGACAGAATCAATTTTGACCACGGATTCTTCATCAGTGAGTCCAACCTAGTCATTTGAGACCAATTTCGGTTCAAAATTCGAAAATTACAGACATCGTGACGAAACTATAACGCGCTGTTCCCCAGAACAAGCGCGTAAAAACGACTTTTAGGTAGGTACTCGATATTTTTCAGCAGGTGTGGGGGTTCATTAAGAAGGTCGAATTCGTGAAAACTGTAAGTTCCCCTCCAATGATTTCGAAGATATATTTATATATTTATTTTTTTATATCTTCGAAGATATATTTATTCGAACTATCATTTTCCCAGTATTACCGATAATTCAGATGTGTTCGAATCGAAATTCTGCAATTGGTTGAAAAATCACGGCGTGTAGGTTTATGCAAAAAGCTAGGAAATTTCATGACATCACGTCAGTGCTTTTCTAATTGTTTTTTCAGGTATCGTTGTTATTTTCAGATTAACTCGAAGAATACTGATCCAATCAAAATGCAGCTTGGTAACTAGTTTGAAAATGATGATGAACAACTTCGTGAGAAAGTAGTTATGATCCTGTCCTTAAAATATTTGAAAAAAAAAATATTCTAAATTCTGCAATTATCCTTATCAATTAAATCAGACAGAAACTCTGCATGACCTTCGGGCTCTCATTTTTAAATGAGGTAATGGATTCCAATTCGATCTAATCTTCATTTTTGGAAATATTGGGAAATTCTGAATTGGTTTATCTGCGGAATCATTCAATAGATTTCACCCATTGACCAATTCAGCCTTGGCAATTGAGGCCCGAGCCTATTCCACAAATATCCAGTTCCGAAGTTGTATTTTCCGAAGATTATTTTGTTTCTGATCGGCTTTGGGGACGACCGTTAACACGTAAGTTCAAATATCATTAATTATCCTTAAGAGCAAACTGTAACTCAGGCTGGTAAATTACCGCTTCGTGTATTTCGGCAACACTGCATTCGAGTTTCATGAAACCTCGTTAAAATTTCAAGGTCAGGCACCCGCCCACGGTCCTGATGCTAATAGCAGCAAGAAATATCAGAATGCGTGAAATATCTACGTCAATAGGAGTGCCGTTCCGCAAGCTTCAGTGACTATTTTTGATTTTTTTTTGGGTGTACTACTTGATTATTTTGGAAGTAAGGGCAATGTTATTTATTTTTCCATTTTTCAACCCATTTCAATTTTTATTTTCCCGAAAATTCCCGATTATAAAAGTGGTAACACTGCGCATTCTTACTATTTTTTCCAACCATCTGCAACCAAAAATGTTATGGAAAAAGCAAATTCTGGCCTCCAAAGTTACCCCTATTATATTCGAAGTACTGTATTCTCTTAATACTATAACATAATTGATATTGACATTGTCTAGCAAAATATACCAGCTCAGATTTTATGAATGCCCTTCGTATAATATGTCCGGTAATCCCCATTCAATTATTATCAATGAAACAAACAATCTTGATAAGGAATGAAGTAGTTGAATGTTTCGACTATAATGATTATTGTCGAAGACTATTCATTGGAACAACGAAACAAAAACAATGGAACAATTGAAACATAAGAAAATTTTATCATTGAATATTGATTAGGTGTATATACTATTAACGAAATGTTCAATATACAAGTGACTATAATATAATCATGAAATACATCAATGATAAAAGATAAGCGGGGTTGTGGTAGTCAGGCTTGGAGAAATCTATTTCATCGTTTGTTAACATAATAGCAAATATAGAACATACTGAGAGACTCTTTATTTGTAGACTAGGTTCGGGCTCAATTATGCATCTTGTGTTTTTGAATGGGGGGATATCATTACTTGGATGGCTGTCTGTTCTGGTTACAAATTTGAAATAGCGCACAAAAACTCCTAGCTCCACACCATTGCTTTTTTGGATTTGATTGTGAATTTTTTCAATTATCTTCAGATATGTATTTGAGTTCAAATTTTTCTCGATCGATTATGTTGTATTCAATTCAGATAAACTATCACTTTTTAATGTTTTGGGGGTTACAATATCTATAGGTCCTATAAACGTAACATGAAAAAAATTTGAACCTAAAAATTCTGTATTTTTTCACCATATAAAGTTTATTGAACATGTGAAAATTTGGTTGAGAGTGTTTTTTGAAAAATCGTTATGTTAATTTGTGCCACCCGAAATCAAACATGCCTTTCGTACAATTGTTTCTACGCTTCAAGAATAATTGGTAAATATTCTTTATCTTACCTACCATACATCTTCAATATTAATTTCCACCTATATGGATAAATGTCACTTGGTTCATTATTACATTCAAAATCAACTCATAATCTTAAACGGTTCAAGAGTTAAAGGGCTTCAAAATTTTTGATTATTCTGGGAAACACAACCTACATTATTTTTAAGGTTTTTTCGGGTTTTCACTCACTATGTCTGAAACAGAACCATAAAAAATTGAATAAAAGTTGTTTTTTATGAAAAACGTCCTTGTGGATTTCAGGATTAAACTATTTGGCAAGGCCTCTTTCTTGGGAAACAGATTGCCTAATGAACAATACAAGAACAATACAAACGATAAACAAATCGAACTGTGACGTTTCATAGTGAAAATCTGACTCTTTCGTCAGACAAAGGAGAAAATTGAGGATTATTTTCTTTCGATTATTGTTTTGCAAGAAACTGCCCTTGACAAATAGTTCAATCCTGCAATCCGCTAGGAAGTGTTCCATGAAAATGCAATTTTATTTAATTTTAATAGTTCTGTTCCAGATATTGGGAGTGAAACCCCAGAAAAAACCTAAAAAATGATGCGAAAACTTCCCAAAATAATAATCATTAACTCTACATTCCTGGAAACACTATAGAGTCAACAGAACGTTTGATGACCTGTTCTGAATCAGTATAGCCTCAGCTACAATCATCCAATGAACTATGGATCACAAGTCACCCTGTTCATTGAGATGAACAAGTCTTGATTCTAAATGATACTACAGATTTTCGAAATCACTGAAAGCGGGAGTTTCAAATATGTAAGTTTTATGTCTATTTTCAACGGGGGTTCTGGGAAACAGCGCGTTATCGATTAGCCCAAATGTATGTAATTTCCGAATCTTTAACCAAAAATACTCTCAAACAATTAGGCTGGACTCCGTTGAGTCCTTTTCTGATCTACTTCTCGAAGTAATAGACATACTGACTCGTAATTCTCAGGCTAGGATTGTAGTTCAAGTATCCCTGTTGAATTGGATAGGTGAAATCGGCCGAACGGTTCCTGAGTTATGCAAATTTGAAATTTTGTTTTCTGGGTTTTCACTCCCAATATCTGGAACAGAACTATTGAAAATTAAATAAAATTGTTTTTTAATGGAAACACCCTTATTTCAGAAATTGGTAGTGAAAATTCGAAAATAACCTAAGAAATGATGCAACATCCTCCCAAAATGAGCTTTAATCGATAATTCAAAGAAAGGTATGGGCCTTTTTCTATCGTTTGTTTCAATCAATTCTGCGATTCGCAATTCGTTTTTCATGAATAAAACAATTTTATTTAATTCTTTATAGTTCTATTTCAAGGATTGGGAGTGAAAGCCCAGATTAAACCTAAAAACTTATGCAAAATCTTAGTTCTTCAATATCTCAAGAACAACTGATGCGATGAATTCGACTCTTTGAAATTAGTCGAAAAAACAACCCCCAAGTTTTCGCAGAATTTTGTTTGGAAATTGAAAAAACCCTTTCGAAAGTTGAAAAAATATTTTTTTCTGGAACCGTTATTCAAGTCACAATGAAATTTGATACATGCCTTGAAGTCACTATTTAACAGCAGTTTTCCAAATTTTAATTCGAAACGATAATCACTTTCGGAGATATTTTGAAATTTTGATATCATTCATTTTCTCAATAAATCATGAAATCTCGAAGCAAACAGATTGAATATTCGTAGCTTTTTGTAGGATATGGATGCGCACTAAAACGCAAAATTTTGGGAGGATGCTGAGAATTGAAAATTTTGAAAATTTTCCAAGTTTTTCCTGGAAAACATTTCTTTTGAAAACTTACTCTTCATTAGATTTAGGTTTGTGGTTGAATTGTGAATGCTGAATTCGAAAACTGATGAAATCCTCCTAATGATTCGCAGATATACTCATTCAAATTTTCGTCTTCCAATATTTCGAGATATACAGGGCAGATTGAATGGGAACTTAGTATTTCATTGAGAAATAAGAGCTTGAGTGTTCTTGAAAAATTTTGTAAACACCATATGAAAAAAAAAATCTAGAAAAGCAGTGCCGTGGAGGCAGTAGCTTTTGCCCGCATGTTCAATGTAGATGACCACTTCGGCAAAGAATTTGAACATGCGCGCAAAAGCTGCTGCCTTCATGGCAGTGTTTTTCTGGATTTTTTTTCGATAAATTACTGGATTCCAATTCGATCTAATCTGTAGTTTTGGAAATACTGGAAAAATAAAATTTTGAATGGGTATATCTACTGAATCATTGGGCGGATTTTACCCATTCACGAGTTCGACCTTCGTAATTAAGCCTGCATCAACTCTACAAATATCGAGTTTCTAAGTCGTATCTTCCGGAAGTTATTGTGTTTACGGTCGGCCTAACGGCCGGACCAATGATTCCGCAAATATACCCATTCAACAATTCAACATAACAGTTAGAAGGGTCATACAGAATTTAATGAGAATAATATGATAGGAAGATCACAGAATATTAAATATGAATTTGGAAGAAAAAATTTGAAATTTTTTTTCAAATGGTTCTAATGACACGATCTTCACGAAATTCTGTAGAAAGTCGTGTTTCAGCATCTTCAAACTAGGTGCGAAATTTCATCATGATTGAATCAGTATTTCTTGAGATATACCGAAAATGCAACGATATCGAGAAGAAAACCACGAAATTCACATATTTTTTCCCAATATCTCCGAAACTAATATCTGTGTCGAACTGAAATTTGATACACAGCTGTGAAATATAAAGCTCAAGGTATAACTGAAATTTTTCTCGAATATGAACATTAGTTTCAGAAAAAAAAATTTTTTTCGAAAAAGTTTCAAGTCCCTAACTGGCCCCGTTCGACAGTTATCGTGTCCACGGCCGGCCGGCCGGACAGAATCGATTTTGACCCCGGATTCGTCTTCAGTGAGTCCAACCTAGTTGTTTGAGACCATTTTTGGCTCAGTCATCGAAAATTGCAGACATTTGGACAAAACGTCAAATCGTTAAATCTTTCCATCAAGAAGTGAAGTTGCGTTTGGTGGTGTCTACATGAACAAAGGAGTTTCTAGAGGCTCCTGATCTTATGTCAGTGTTTTCCTAGAATGCTCTCTTTTGGTTTTCGAAACTTCCACAGTGGGTACAGAAAATTGCTCCTTATCAATGTACTGTGGAGTAAAAAACAATAGCGTTTTACACTATGGTTCTTTTCTGGAGAAACCTCTCCTTAATATAAAACTTCCATTCACTTTATTTTCAGAGCATCCCCCGTACCACAATCATTCGATATTATACGAGTGCCGACGGACATTATCCAGTTATAATAAATATATATGTTGTATGTTGAGAGACAGAAGAAAGGAAAGTACGATATGGCTGAAGGACTGACTGCCCACAGTTCATTTTTAATACAGAAGTCGATGGCATTATCTGGTAACATTGGAATTGAAGTAACGATTATGGTTTTCCATATGCGCGTGAGAACTAGACCTACTGCAAATCTGAAAATGAAAAACAAGTCATCCACTCAATTCCCATCATCTTAATTGGGAAAACGTAAAAGAAATCTTTCGAATATGTCAACAACATACTGATAGCAATTTGGGTATGATTGGAGACCAGAAGAAAAAACTTGTTCCGATTCATCAATAGATAAAAATACATGCGACTAGAGACAGGGACATGAAGGTTGGAATCGGCCAATCAGAGAAATCACGGAATGGCGGTAATTTTGAACTTCACAACGTGAATGATGACTATTCTATATGGTGTGTCTTTGGTTACATACAGTATTTTATCTCGAAATGATATTTTTCTTTGATTTTGATGAAACCAGGACTGTGTTTTTCTTTATTTGAGTCGAAAAACTGGATATTTATGTAATAAAGTATATTATGTGTATTGTATAGTTTGTAACATGAAGTCGGTTCTTTTTTTATGCGCTTGTTCTAGATGAACAATTTAAAGCATTACATTTTATCAACAAATCTGCAATTTTCGAATTACAAACGGCAAATGGCCTTGAACGAATAGGTTGGACTAACACTGATGAAAAATCTATTTTTGAATTGAATTCTGTCTGTCAGGCCATAAACACTATGTATCTTTCGAAGGAGAAGAAGGGTATTTAAATTTTCAGGTGATCATGAATATTTCGGTTGAGTGAATGAGCTAAATCCGCTGAATAGTTTCGGGGATACACAAATCTGAAATTATTATTATTGTTTTCCTAACTAATGAATTCGAAAAAACCCTGCGTCTTGAAACTTGATAATAAGTTATAATTTTCATCAAGATGGTATATTTTTATGTATACAGAGTGTAACAGCCAAATGGAATAAATTTGATAACGATTAAATGAGGACGTGTTCGAAAAAACTCTCGGATACGTCGATTTGTAATTTTAAATGCGCATATTTTTCAAGAAAATAATATTATATAGGGTGTTCCATGTGACCGTGGCCAATACCAACTTTCTTATTTCAAATGCAACTCCCTGTATATTATTTATTTTTTGGATTCTTCAGAGAATTCTAGATACAATTCATGCACAATGTCCTATACCTATCTTTAACTATTTCGGAAATATTAAGTGTTTTAAGATTTAGTGGAAAAATCAACGTTTTAAATAAAAATTATTTTATTTCACAAGTTTGGTACATTACACTTAAAACCTGATAAGTAATACTGATTATTTCCTAATAATTAAAAAAAAACAAAAAAAAAGATTGATGTCAATGTAGGAAATGTGCAAAATGCTCGCCGCGAACGTCTTGGCAACATGCAAATCTGGTATAGAATTGACTTCTAACGTTACTCAACATTTTTGAAAACACTTAATATTTCCGGAAAAGTTGAAGATAGGTATAGGACATTGTACATGAATTATGTCTAGAATTTTCTGAAGAATTCAAAAAATAAATAATATACGGGGGGTTACATTTAAAATAAGAAAGTTGGTATTGGCCACGGTCGCATGGAACACCCTATATAATTTTATTTTCTTGAAAACAATGCGCATTTAAAATTACAAATTGACATGTCCGAGCGTTTTTCCTAACACCCCCTCATTTATTAGTTATCGAATTTATTCCATTTGGCTGTTACACTCTGTATATTTCAGCACCATCGGATATTTTTGTATTTTTTTTTTGTATTTTTTTCCGAATATCCTTGGCTTCAACGAAACCCCTCAGAAACTTGTATATGTATAATATATTTCTAATAAATATATTATTTGTTTGAAAACTCCAGGTGGATTTTGCACCAATTCATGAATTCTAACTCTAGGTCCAAACCCCTGGCTCTACAACTTTCAAGTCTAAATTGTTTGTTCTCAAAGTTATTATGTTTACAATTGGCGGCTGTAGGTCTCCGTGAACCGATATTTGTAGAGTAAGAGTTTTGGTGCACAAAGGCCAACTCGGAGATGATTTTAAATCATCAGGCGGATGATAAACCATCATTGCACCCATTCCAGATATATTTCACCCATTCACGAATTCGTCCTTTATTGATATTAGGCCCTAAACCTGCTCAACAATTATCTCTGAGCTTCTTCCTGAAATTCACAACTATATATATAATTACCAAGTTTCAATTTTATCTACGCAGAGGATATTTTTGGGCTCATTATTTAGGAAAGCACCATAATTTCAGCTTTGTAAATCTACGAAACTGTTTGGTGGATTTAGCTCTATATTGAGTTTGCTCAACCGGGATTTTCAGTAAATGCTCTAGTCTAGTCTTCTCCTTCGAAATAAATTACAGAGTGTCTACGGCCTGACAAACAGAATGTAATTTCAAAATGAATTTTTCATCACTGTGTTAGTCCAACCTAGTCGTTCACGGTCATTTGCCGTTCGTACTTCGAGAATTGCAGAATTGTTGGTAAAATAATAACGCTTCATCACATTGTTCCGTAAAACAAGCGCGTAAAAAGAAAGGACCGACTTTCATGTTACCTACCAATTTTCCAGTATACATACTATTACATGAATATCCAGTTTTTCATCTCAAATAGAGAAATACACAGTCTTGGTTTCATCCAAATCAATTAAGAATATACTAGTTCGAGATAAAATACTGTATGGAACCAAAGACACACCATATTAGAACAGTCATCATTCACGTTGCGAAGCTCAAAATTACCGCCATACCGCGTTCTCTCTGATTGGCCTATTCCAACCATCACGTCACTGTCTCTAGTCTCATGTGATGAAAATGTTGTATGGGATAACGGATCAAAGTGATTCAGTAAAGTTAACTTGAGGAGTTGTACAGAAGCAGCTTTTGTGCTCTTGTTCAGCTGCATACTTACGTCTTGGAACTACCCAGATTCTTTGAAGTTTAAAGGATTCTATAAGCCAACGAGGCCGCTGTGGCGAGCAGGAAGCAGTAGCGATTTCGATCAACTCAAACAGATGAATTTGCATGAAAACTCATATTTTTTTGAGTTTGAGTTGATTGTGATCGCTACCGCTGTCTGATCGCCACCGCGGCCGCGTTGGTTTGTAGAATCCTTTGGGCTTTATTTTGGAGCCTTTTCTGGGGAAAAAAGATCAAAAAAAAATTTCACATTCTATATTCTTATCATGATATCCTGACGACATTCCGCAGAAAACATCAAGTAATGAATTTTCATCCGATCGAATTTTTTTGCGCGCATGTTTTAGAGGAACAGCGTGCTATCGATTTGTCCAAATGTCTGTTTTTTTAAAATTTTGCACCAAAAATGGGCTCTAACAAATAGGTTGGACTCACCGATGACGAATCCGGCATCAAAATCGATTCTGTCCGGCCGGCCGTCCGTATGCACGATTACGATCGTACGGAAAATCCTATCGACCTTAAACCTTCAGGGTAGGTTGCGTATCCGAATGCAGCGGTTAAGTTCGTTAATGGGCCAAGTCGGTCAAATAGTTTCGGAGTTATAGCAATTTGAAATTTTGAGGAAATTTCTCTCATTCTTCAGAAACTACTGAAGCTATTGGATTTAAACTTGGAAGTTCATTGGAGCATAACCATGCGCAACTTTGAGCAGAATTTCGTTGAATCCTGATGGTCACCCAATTAAAAAAAAAATTTTTTCAAAATATTTTTCGGTAAAAGAATGTTTCCTTCTGAAACTATCGTTCATATTCGAGAACAATTTCAGTTACACCTTGAGCTTCGTCTTTCACAGCAGGGTACAAAGTTTAAGTTCGATATGGCTATTAGTTTTGGAGATAATGAAAAAAAATATGTAGAATTTCGTGGTTTTTTACTCGATGTCGTTGTTTTTTTTTCGGTATAACTCGAGAAATACTGATTCAATCGTGATGAAACTTTGCAGCTAGTTCAAAGATGCTGAAGGACAATATTGTGCAAAATTTCGAGATGTTCGTGTCATTAGAACGATTCGAAAAGAAATTTCGAATTTTTTTTCAAATATTCAATATTCTGTTATCTTCTCATCATGTTATCCTCATTAAATTCAGTACGAACCTTCAAACTGTCATTTTTCGATAAACTACTGGATTTAAATTCGATCTTATCTGTATATTTGGAAAAATAAAATTTTGAATGGGTAAATCTGCATAATTATTGGGTGGATTTATCCCATTCACGAATTCAGCCATCGTTATCAAGGTCCAAACCTTCTCTACAAATATTGAGTTTCTAAGTTACTTCTTTCGAAAGTTATTGTGTCTACACACACGTAAACACAATAACTCGATATTTGTAGGGTAGGTTTGGGGCTTAATTACGAAGGTTGAATTCGTGAATGGGTAGAATCCGCCCAATGATTCCTTAGATATACCCATTTAAAATTTTATTTTTTCAATATTTCCAGTTATACAGATTAGATCAAATTGAAATCCAGTAATTCATCGGAAAAAAATCTAGAAAAGCTGCTGCATTCACGGCAGTGCTTTCCTAGATTGTTGGAAATATTATTAAATAAAATTCTTAATCATTCGGTGAATACGACCACCGTGATTAAGGTCCAAACTTACTCTAAAAATATCGAGTTTCTTTCGGAACTTATCGTTTTTACGATCGGCTGTGAGGACGACAGTATGGTTGGAAGATAGCGAATTTTTTTCATCAGGAAGCAAAGCTGCGTTAGGCAGGGCCCATACTTGCAAATATGAGCGTAGGATCTTCACTTAGATTAACCAGAAAATTGCATAAGAACGAATTCATTCAATTTTACCTTTATCGTATTTTCTTCTCGAAAGTTTTGAGAGAGATTTGATAAAATAAATATCCTGGTTTATTTTTAACTTCCTTTACAGATCTCGCTTTTATAGAATATTTTATTCGGAGGTTATACCGTTTTTACGCGCTTGTTCAGCGCGTTATCATTTCGTCACGATGTCTGTGATTTTTCGAATTTCGAGCCGAAAATGGTCTTAAACGATTGGGTTGAACTACCTGAAGAAGAACCCGTAGTCAAATTCAACTCTGTCCGTCTGTCCGTCCATATGTGTTCGAACTTTCGAAGGAAAAGACTTAGCGACTTGCAATTGTCAGATTTGGTTTGTGGTCAAAATATCTCGGTTAAAATCGTTAATGGGTTGAATCTGTTGGATAGTTTCGTAGTTAGGCCCATTCGAAATTTTCAGGTTAATTCCTCGATATCTCATGAAGTATTGACTCGATAAAATTGAAACTCCGTGGACAGTTTTGAAATACCAACGCTCAACTCATAGCAAAATTTTGTATAGATTCAGTTGTTGGAAAATAAAAAAAAAATCATTCGAAAATTTTTGAAATTTTTAATGAAAAAAATTGAATTATTAATTAAATTTCAATGGAATTCGGCACAAAACCTTGCAATCAGTATTCAACAAAAATGTTCCAAATTTCAATTCGATCCGATATCAACTTTCGGAGATACAAGAGAAAGAATGTGCTAAATTTCGTTGTTATTTGAAATTTCAACGTTATTTCCGAAAATATCTCAAGAAGTACAAATGCAATCAGATTGAAACTTCGTAATCAGGTGGAGATTACGTGCGAACTAGGTGCGAAATTCCGTGTTGATCCAATAGTAAGAATTTGAACAAGCGCGTAAAGGCTTCTGACTTCACGTCAGTGCTTTTCTAGATTTTTTGATTTGTCAATTCTATGGCAAGTAAGTTGTCTGATTGATTTTGTTTGGCCCTGAATGAAACACTTATTTCTGTCTCAGGAAAAAAGCAATTCCGGGTTGATTTTGTTCATTTTCAGCTCCTCTAAAATGGTCTTCCTCATTGATTTTCTTACTCTTATGAAAATTTACTTGTCGAATCATTCTTATTTTGCCACACATTATTCCGTAAATTCTTTATGTGCTCAGTACCTATTGTACATAAGTAGGTCAGAAAGATATTCCATTAAATCCTCATCTAGCCTAATATACAGGGTGAGTCTTTGACCTTGCAGAATATATTAACAGAAGATTCCTGAAGCCAAAAAAAACACTTTTTTCCCTTACCATTTTTTCCGATTCGGCTTGGTTCGTAAGATACAGACTGTTGAAAATCCATAAAAAAATTTAATTTTCGATTATATGTCGCCAACGATCTCCTCGAATGAGATTTTTCTTAGAATATAGTTTTTTATTGATACGATGAATGTTCCTGGATTACAAAATTTCATCCACATCCTCCAGTTTCTTTAATAGGACCCTAACATTCCATAAAAATACCAGAAATTCAAAGAATACAACTTTTAAAAATAATTTGAATGCTATTCAACGAATTTTTGACCATTTTGGAAAGTAAAAGTATTCCTTATTTTTTTTCGTATGATGCGCCGTTTTCGAGTAATCTGAAATTCAAAAATAAAAAATATCTGTGAAATTCTGAGAATTGGGTACTTTGGCTGAATGCAACTCTGTTCAAAAAATTCACAGAATTCAATTTTTCCGCGTTGCCACGTCTAAAAGTTGAGAATGGAATCCTAGCATTTTTTATTTGGAATGATTTGTAAGCGGAGTAGCCGACTTTGGCCAATTCACAATGGACGTAACCGTAAGAATCCCGCAACTCGTGCGTAAAAATCAAAGAGGAAACTACAAAATTCATAAGTACCAAAATCTTCACAATAGGTTCAACTTTTCCCAAAACCATATCTGTGTTATACAGTGGTGATTCGTTCCTGAATCCATTCATGAAGCTTCCTTTTCAATTTCGAGCTAATTTGTGTAGTATAATTGATTAACTTCTCACTGTTCCATGATAATGGGGATTCTTACTGGTTTGAATGCAATCTTTCTGCTGCCCCAAAGTTCTTGAGATTATGTACAGAACTTTGATAGTATTTATTTTGAGGTATTCTTCAAATGCGCAATGCGCTTTCATAACATAACAACCCATGGTGGAAGCACAGAACATCAAATATAAGAAAACCACCATGACATAACCTTAAAACCACGGAGCCACAGATTTATAGTTCAGTTCAGAATCATAGACTACACAAGTGTATACATAGAATTAGCATATTGTGTGTTGTTTGATTTCGAAGATTTCTGTTCGTCAATTTGGCAACGTTTGTACGTTCATAGATAAATTAGGTACATCTGTTTTATTTATTTATGAAAATGAAAGTTTGAATAGGTTATATCTGAGTCTGATAATTTTTGGAGAAAATGAAATAAACAAAGAAAATTAATAATTACAAATTGAAGATGAATCTCAAAGCTAATATGAGTGATAGCTAGATGAATTCCTCATTATCGAAAATGAAACCAAGAGAGAAATATTCAACTTTTATCGCCCACGAAATTTGGAATACCTAACTTGTTTATTGTACTATAAATACAACTTTTTTCAGCAACTGGAATGTAAAAAGTAAGTTGACGCTTGTTTTCATAACAGAGTTGCTTATTTCGAAGATTTGAATGGTATGTCTTAGGCTTTGAAAAACTTCAGTGTTCAGGTTTCCAGGGGCGGCTAGCCTATTATGAAAATTTATAATGCCTATATCTTTTTATCTAGGCCGAATCGGAAAAAATGGTAGAGGAAAAATTAGTTTCTTTGAGCTTCAAGAATCTTCTGTTAAAATATTCTGCAAGGTCAAAGACTCACCCTGTATAACGCCTTGTATGATTTCAACTTGAATCAAACACTTCATGAACATGTATCATGAGCTCTCGGACTTTGTTGTCACATTAAGCATTTTGAAATATTTTAATCATATTTCAACCAACAGTGTAAGTTTGAGGGTAACCCTTGAGTGCAATAATTTTCCTTTGTATCTAGGATCATCTTCAAGAGAAAATTTCTTCTTGTGGTATTCGATTACTGTCTATGGAAAGTGTATGTCGTTCGTGTTCTCTGAGATCAGGTGAAGATAACCAACACGCAACTTTCCTAGATTTTTTCCAAATTGACGAAAAGAACTCTTATGCAACATTTCTAAAAAATCTGAAACAACGTTTCTGAAATATTGAAACGATAACTTTTTACTTACTATAGTAACCAATCAAACTACTTTATTTTGAGTCATGTGTCAAATTACATCCAATCACCTATGGATTACAGCGACTATTTTTCTCGTCGTCATTTCCACCAATCAGAATCGCACAATTTTGAATTAAAAATGGTTTCTCGCTGGAAAAACTGTTTGGCAGGAGCTGTCAGCAGTTTATTCAAGTTTACCCGCGGCAAAACTTGACAGTTGTTGTCACCAAAAATCACGATACCGTTGAAAACAAAGGTAATTATAATCTCTGTTACTCATGAAATAGTCTTGTCAAATTTAATACCAGTCGGGCATCTAATTTTTCCTGTGAAAAAAATAGAAAAAAGACATTGCAAAGTAATACTTTTTTAACAAAAAGCATTCGTGCAAGTGCAAAAATCCTCGTCTTCGACTCAAATATTTGATGCTACCAGCACTCATGCTTCTTGTTAAAATATTACTTAGCAACATGTTTTTTCGATTTTTTTCGGAAAAATTAGGTGCTCTTATGATAATACCCTACATGTGGTATTTTCAGTTTGGTGTTTTCGACGAAGAGGATCATCGAGTTTAAATTGAACGTTGATTGACAATCAATTTTTTGAAATCTACAACTCGACGTTATTATCAAGCAACACGCTTTCAGCATTCTCTATGACAAAATTATCTCGGTATTATCAAGGCCCTAGGGGTATCACTACTGATTATACATTTTGAAACGAAGCGATTCTCAGGAAATTTCGAATGAGTACATTTCACAAATACTGAGTTTCATTTCGTTCCTAAAAATTTCCCTTGATCTGTTTTTTCGAGAGTTAGAGTATTCATGGACAAACAGATGGACAGCCTCGAAGACCGAAATGAATTTGATCACGAATCCATTATCATGATCATTAATGAGCGTTCAAGACAACTTGTTTAATATTAAGGTATTACAGAAAATTATGCGTAGTTCGAATGAAATATCTATTTAAAGTGCATGATAGACCAAAATATTGCCAAAATCTCATTCAATGAGAATATTACACCTTCCAAATAAATAAGACTAATTTTAATATCATTCTGAGGACCGAACAAACTTTCGAACATCCCCTGGGTGGAAATTTTTTTCGAAAAATGGCCTTAAAGTTGTATGACAAAAAATAGGCGGAATTCAAATCCAATATTTTCCATTCATAAGCTTTTTATTTAATGCGTTGAAAAGCAGCAAATACTAGCAATTTCCGGTTTAAAAACTTTTTGATTCTGTTCCAAATAGTAGACATCGTATCATAAAACATGAGGGATTAAAGCGATATTTTCGGGATTCCCAAAATACCGAATATTTCGAAAACGAAGGAATATGTCACTTAAAATTTTAAATATTCTAAATGACCTAGACCATCACCAGTTCTATAGTGTTTTACCGAAAACCCTGTAGATTCTTCTCATATCACCTATGTGAATCACTCAATTATTTATCAACATGTTCTAAACGCCTTATGAAGTGAATCTGGTTGCTACATCTATCACTTTGTTCGTAACCACGTTTGCACCATTTCGGACATCGAAATTTCAACTAATTCGTGAAACCAAGGATTGTACGGACCCAAGTTTATTTCCATGTACCTATATCTGATGGCACTGTCAACCCGAATTCATAGCACAACCTGAAAACACGTGATTAAAATTCGTAATGAAATTCTCGGAGACTTCTCTACATTTTATGTTTGTCCAAAACGAATAATTCCTGTTTTCTGAACACGTGTTTATTTTACAAAAGCACCATCCCACGCCAGTCAAGCAAATGAGCGTTTCCTATTCTCAGACGAAACCACACAAAACGAAATTGTCACCATTGTTTAAAAGAAACCATTAAACTTCGTGTGGATTATTGAAAACATCGATTTTATATGTGGTATTTTCAAGACGGAGTCGGTGTATTCACGCCCCCTCAATACGTACAGGGACGGCGCATACAAGTGTCCATATTTCTCACAAAAATTTCGGATGATGAAATTGATAGCTAGATTTATTTGAGGATGAATCTGGACAGTCAATCAACTGGACATTTCTCAATATAACATTATATTGGAAACCCACCCTAATGAGGCGGATTTGCAATAATTTCAGAGAAGCACTTAAGTGATATTGCTTGGCGCAGTTTTACTTTTTGCGCGCATGCTCTAGGGGTACAGCGTGCTATCGTTTTGCCCAAATGTCTGTAATTTTCGATGATTGAGCCGAAAATGGTCTCAAACGCCTAGATTGGACTCACTGATGACGAATCTGGTGTCAAAATATATTCTGTCCGGCCGGCCATCCAGGTGGCCATGGACTCGATAACTGTCGAACGAAGTGAGCTAGCTACTTGAAACTTTCAGGGCAGGTGGCGCTTTGGAATGCCGCGGTTAATTTCGTTAATGGGCCAAGTCGGTTGAATAGTTGTGGAGTTATAGCCACTTGAAATTTTGAAATAATTTATTTTTTATTTCAGAAACAACATGAGCGATTGGATCGAAACTTGGCAATTAGGTCGAGTATTATGACGCGAACTCTGAGACAAATTTTGTCAGAATCATATGGTCAGTAAATTGAAAAAAAAATTTTTCGATACGATCATAAGTTTTGGAGATATCGGGAAAAAATATGTCAAATTTCGAGGTTTTATTCTCGATATCGTTGTTTTTTTCGGTATAACTCGAGAAATACTGATTCAATCCTGATAAAACTTCGTACCTGCTTTGAAGATGCTGAAAGACCACTTTATGCAAAATTTCGTGATGATCGTGTCATTAAAACAATTTGAAAAAAAAACTTCTGTGATTTTCTTATCATATCATCCTCATTAAATTCTGTATGAACCTTCGAACTGTAATTTTTCGATGAAGTACTGGATTTCAATTCGATCTGATCTGTATTTTTGGAAATATTGGGAAAATAGAATTTTGAATGGGTATATCTGCGGAATCATTGGGTGGATTTTACCCATTCACGAATTCGGCCTATGTAATTAAGGTTCGAACCTTCTTTACAAATATCAAGTTTCTAAGTTGTTTCTTTCGGAAGTTATTGTATTAGCCGTTAGGATTTCGTTCCATTACTCCAGCGAAAACGAACAAGTTTCCTTCTTTCGGATTGGTTATTCCGAAGATATATTCCCGAAACAATAATTTTGAATTTTACTCTCATGTTCTGGGAAACAAGATGATATCTTTCTGTCTAAATGTCAGTGATTTTCGAATTTTTAGTCGTAAATAGTCTCAAACAACCAGGTTGGACTCACTGATGACTAATCCGATGTCAAAATTGATTCTGTCCGGTAGCCGGTCGAGGACATGATAACTGTCGTCGAGGGTCAAACTAGAGACGTAAAACTTACAGGATATAAGTCACGCATCAGGATGCGGTGGTTAAGTTCGTTAATGGGCCAAATCGTCCAAATTATTTCGGAATTATAGTCATCTGAACTAGTGGTGCGCAGATATTGCAAAATTTTGTTAGGATCGTATGATTGGTATATCTTGGGAATTGTTTTTTCGAATCTAACTATTAGATTCCGAAAAAAATTGCACAGACCTCAAACTTTATATTTCACAACAATGTACGGAGATATCGGAAAGCACTATGTAAAATTCTGTGGGTTTTTTCTCGATTTCGTTGTCATTTTGAGCAATAACTCGAAAAATACTGATCCTATCAGAATAATACTTGGCAACTAGTTAAAAAAAAATACCGAAATAACTTTGTGCGAAAGTTTGTGATGATCTCGTCATTCCAATTCGTTGCCGAAGCGGTCGTCATTTCGCAGGTTTACTTCCTGATGGAAATATTTGGCGATATTCTTTCCATATTGTCCTCATGAAATTCTGCATGAACCTACAAGATGCCACTTTTCAACCAAGCACTTGAATGCGATTCGATCCAATCTATAATTTTGGGAATATTGGTGAAATTGAAATTTTGAATTGGGCTATAAAGGTCCAAACATAGATGCATAGAATATATCAGGTGTCGACACTTTTCTACTATTACCCACTAAAATTTTGGGTCCAAAACGCGATCCTAGAAAAGACGACTTCAGCCCAAGTTGCCAACCCACAATTTTCCTCACAAATTTACTATTTTCGGGGAACGGGAATTTCAGAAAATATTCGACATGATAAGGTTCGCGTTATTTATAAATATCCGTAAAATATTCCTCGGCTCCTCAAACAAGATAATTCTCTGCAAACATAGGTTTTTGTTGAGATCATCTCTGAGTGGCTGAAATTTAAGTTGGGATGCCTGCTTTCATGTTAATAATGTCAGGTTTGCATAGGATATGTTCCGCAAATCAACTTGGTTATTTCGGTTGCCTGTTTTCCATTCCGTAAATATGAAATACTCGGTTGGTTCCTGAAAAAAAGGTTAATTACGTAATTTGATTGATGAGAAAGCAATCTTTTTTCTGTCAACAGAACATAGACATATTAAGTCTATGCATCAGAACGACAATCAATGTTTTATGTTAACATATCCATAGCATAGAACAATCTTTATTCACCTTATGATCCATAGACCATCCCTAGTAATTTTTCCATTGTTTATTGATGTCTCTTTTATGTTCTATGGATCATAAAGTAAATAAAATTGTTCTATGCTATGGATATGTTACCATAGAACATTGACTGGCGTTTTGATGACAGAACGAACGTTTTTCATCAATCAAATTTCGTAATTAACCTTTTTTTCAGGAACCAACAGAATATTTAATATTTACGGAATGGAGAACCGGCAAACGAAATAACCAAGTTTATTTGCGGAACATATCCTATATAACTTTAACACTATTAACATGAAATCAGGAATCCCAACTTAAATTTCAGCCAATCAGAGATGATCTTAACAAAACTCTATATTTGGAAGGAATTATCTTGTTTTAGGAGCCGAGGCAACTTTTACGGATATTTATAAATAACGCGAACCTTATCATGTCAAATTTGTCCAGAAATTCCCGTTCCTCAGTGATAGTAAATTCGTAAAGAAAATTGTGGGTTGGCAACTTGGGCCGAAGTCGTCTATTGTCAAATCTTGGGCTACTTGGCTCTGTAAACGATGATGACGCTTACGTTGCTTTGGCATGTGCATACATTTAATTCCGCTGAATAAAAATGAATTGAGCTATAATCTGATGAAACTATTTCCCGAAAAATGAATCAGATATTTGAAATGATGGATTATCACTAATATATAAGAGGAGTTTAACAAATGTGGAACATCTACTCATTAATAATATGAAATATGTGTAAGGGAATAAGGAGCAATATGAGGTTAATTGTGAGAACACTTTCATGGATGGATAGAAGAAGTTATTTCGAAGCCAGAACAACGGTGAAAACGAAACGGAAGATTGATATTACTAATTGGATAGTTTAGATCTCCCTTAAATTTTGTATGAACCTATTAATACATATTCAATTCAAAAGTTATGAATTATGTTACAAACTTACTTCTGCAAATATTTGGAGGAAATGCTCATGTTTATTGTTATTGAAATTCATATATGAATTCATGTTCATACGAATTTATCAGACGAATTTCAAACCAGACAAATTAATTGTAGTATCTATCGTTCCAAATGATTTCTTGAGTATTTTTCAAAACACAAGTCTGAAATACTTCCTTTCCATGAACTGAATATTGAGATAATGAATACCTCTCGTAATAAGCAGGTATTCAAAAAATATCAAGTTTCAGACTTGTGCATCCGGAGACGAAATATTTTACCGCCATTCTGATTGAATCAAATGAATAATCATAATTTGAAATCGTCAAAATGAATTTATTATCTGGAATCGTTAAAATAATTTATGGTTCAACTCAGAAAATCAGAAAGAAGTTCTGATTTGACTAGTTTTGATATGACAGGTCGGTAACTTCCGCAAATATTTCAGATTTTATATGGCAGATTTTCCTATGCCGGCATCTATCGGCGAAAACTGAAGTAGGCTAACAAAGCCGTATTTTGACAACGTTTGGACCTCATTTCGGACCAAAAATATCTCAAAGAGTGTCCGCACCATGTATTCTATGCATCTATGTCCAAACTGTCTCTAAATATATCGAGTTTCCAAGTTGATTCGTTCGGAAGTTATTGGGTTTACGATCGACCGATGGGCCCTAGTTCAGAGCGGGGAGAGCTGCTGGTAATTTTCTAAGCGGTGAAATTATTTTTTGTGCGCATTGAACCCCAAATACATAGAACTCAAAAATTGAGTACACAAGTTTAAGCATACATTCCCTCTCCATCTCCATTATACTCCAAACGATAAAGAATATGCGAAAAAACCAGAAATACGCCTCTGTCCACTCAGAACCCCATTCGAGTCTCTTACTCCATGGTAGTAGCTGAGCTTATAAGCAGTAACGTCTTGTCCACTTTGCATTTTGATAAGATAGAGACGCTATAAAAAGTGATTCCATTTCGGGCCCAGGGCGATACGCACGGATGTACTCCTAGCGCGACAGACTTTGAATTATTTATTTTCAAATTAGAGGTAGGACGGTCCAGGTCGAATTAAATCGATTTAGTAACGGCAAGAATTAAACTTTGGCTTTAATGCCTTCGATCTACTAGTTTGTTTTTTATTGCCATGTTTTTATCATGCTCAAGAAGATCGTAGCTTCTGAAAATAGTAATGAGAGGAATGTTAGATAATCACTCGGACGTTTGGAAGAGATGCTATTTGTGCATCATCGGTATAGTAATGAAATATCTCCTCATTTTTTAGTTTTTTTCTGAGTTTTCACCCCCAATATATGAAACAGAACTATTAAAAATTAAATAAAAATTTTTTTTTCATGAAAAACGCCCTTACGGGATTGCAGGATTAAACTATTTTTCAAGGGCAGTTTCTTGGAGAACCAATTGCCTAATGAGCAATACAGGAACAATACGAACGATAAACAAAGCGAACTGAAACGTTTCAGAGTACAAATCTGGATGTTTCATCAGACAAAGGGGAACATTTTAAGAATTATTTTCTTTCGATTTTTCGTTTTAAAAAAATCAAAAACGAAAAATCAAAAGAAAATAATGATTTAAATTTTATCCTTTGTCTGATGAAAGTGTCAGATTTGTATTATGAAACACAGAGTTCGCTTTGTTTATCGTTTGTATGGCTCATTAGGCGATCTGTTTTTGAAGAAATAGTTCAATACTGCAATCCGCAGGGGCGTTTTTCGTAAGACAAATTAACAATTTTATTTAGTTTTTAATAGTTCTGTTTCAGATATTGGGAGTGAAAACCCACAAAAAACCTAAAAAAAATATGCGAAATCCTCCCAAAATAAGCTTTAATTGATATATATCTCCTCGATGAGAATATTTGAGATAATTTAATTTATTTTTCAAAACTTAGAAAAGCTTTTCTAGGTTTTTTTCGATGAAGTACTAGATTTCAATTCGATCTAACCTGTACTTTTAGAAATATAGAAAAAATAAAACTTTGAATGGGTATACATCTACGGAATCATTGGGCGCGTTTTAATCATTCACTAGCTCTTGACCTTAATTCCGAAGGCCGAATTTGTGAATGGGTCAAATCCACCCAATGAATCAGCAGATATACCAATTCAAAATTTTATTCTCCCAATATTTCCAAAAATACAGATAAGTTTGAATTGAAACCAATAATTCCGAGAACACAGATTAGATCGAATTGAAATCTAGTACTTTATATCGAAAAATGACTGTTGGAAGTTTCATTCCGAATTTCATGATGATAATATGATCAGAAGATCAAGGAATATTGAATATTTGAAAAAAAAATTTTTTTTGAAGTTGTTCTAATGACACGATCATCACTATATTCTGCACAAGGTTTGTCCATCAGTATTTTCAAACTTGCTGCCAAGTTTATGATGATTGAATAAGTAGTTTTCGAGTTATTCGGAAAAAACAACGATATGGAAAAAAATCCAAAATTTTATATATTTTTTTCCCAATATCTCCGAAAATAATAACCGTATCGAATTGATATTTGGTACACTGCCGTGGAATGTGAAGAGCAAGGTATTGGCAATCTGTTTTCCGAATATGATCAATATTCTCGAAAAACAATTTCCAGAAAAATTTTGAAAATTGATTTGTTCAAGATTTACTGACAGATCGATCACAACAAAATTTTGCGATAAGTTGCGTGTTGTTATGCTCCAACTAAATGCCAAGGTTCAAACCAATAGCTCGAATAGTCCCTGAAATATCAGGATATAACCTCAACATTTCAAATGGCAATAACTTCGAAACCATTCGGCCTATTTTGCCCGTTAACGGACTCAGCCGTCGCATTCCGAAATGCAACCCTCCCTCGAACCACAGCCGTCTCTAGTGCATTAAAGACGGCTGTGCTCGAACTTTCAAGTCGAAAGGATTCTCTGTACGCTCGCCACCGTGCATACGGCCAGACGGCCGGACAGAATCAATGTTGACACCGGATTCGTCATCAGTGAGTTCAACCTAGTTGTTTGAAATCATTTTCGGCTCGAAATTCGAAAATAACAGACATTTTGACAAAACGATAAAACGAGGTCCCCCTAGAATATTCGTGAAAAAATCAAATGAAAATTATTTTTATAGAAAACGCTCTTGCGGATTGTCAGATGCAAAAAAAATGCCCATTGGATCGGAATAATGCAAATGATAAACGAAGTTAACTGTAACGTTTCAGAGTCTATCTCTGACATCTTTAGAAGACGGAAGTCTCGAAATATGAAAGTATTGTAAGAAAATAATTCAGTAATTGTTTTTTCACTGCCTGAAGGCAGAGTCTGATATAAATACTGCAATGTTACGTTATTCAGATATTGTTCACAAGTCAAAAATTTTTTTTGAAGCAGCCCTTGAGAAATAGTTTGAAACCCGCAATCCGATAGCTCATTTTTTATAAATTATTATTTATAATGAATTCAAATAGTGCTTTTTCAGATTACGAGGGGTTACACCCTTATAGACGAACCTGCGAGAAATAATCCGCCTAGATGTCCTTCAATCTGTATTCGTACATTTGTAGTTGAATAAACCTATTTCAATTATTTTATTTTTCCAGTATTCCCAAATACGCATATCGGATCGAATTGAAATCTAATATTGATTGAAAAATGATGGCTTGAAGGTTCATGCAGAATTTCGTGAGGACAATATAAAAAAGATCGCAGAATTTCTCGATCAGGAATGAGATTTGTATGTGGCAGTGTCGAAACCTGAATAGTTGATCGCTCTAGCAACGAATTTGAACATGCGCGTAAATGCTTCCGACCTCGCCAAGGTGCTATTCTAGAATTGTTTATTGTCTTGTATCTTGTGCTAGAAAAGGTCAAAGCTTCTGAAAATAGTAATGTTAGATGATGAGTCAGATAGCTCTTCGAGATTCATCAACATTACTGTAATGGGATCTCCTCTGAGAATTTTTGAAATAATTCTATTTATTTTTCAAGTTTCCTCTTGGTTCCACTGCCGAAATCAGAAAAAGAAATATTTGAAATTAAATAAGAATAATTATTCATAGAAAACGCCATTGCATATTGCGGAATTCAAACTATTTGTCATAAAGGCAGTTTCAAAAAACAATTGCGTAATCAACAATATACAATTACTGTGAACTGTAATATTACAGAGTCTATTTCTGACTCCTTCATGAGACAAAAGTATTGACATACGAGAGTATTGAAAGAAAGGATTCTGCCAATTTCCTCTTTATTGTTTGATGAAGAAGTCACGATAAGACCATAAAGGTTCCTTCGTTGAACGTTTACATTATTAGGATATTATTCATTAGGCAACACATTTTCGAGAAATTAATAATCTGAATCCCGCAGTCCGCAAGAGCGTTATCTATTAATGTTTTTTTTAATATTGCTTGTGAAAATCTGCAGAAAACCTGAAAACCAATGCAAAATATTCCCAAATTACCCCTTCATCGATATTTTGAATACTATCTGATGCACTGAATCAAAACTTTCCGGATAAAAGTAAGAAGTATCATATATCAGAAGACCGAGATATTGCGTCCTTGTCTGACGCCGAGCATTCCCCTCTTTAGACGAAAGAGGGCGCGACAGGCTCTCTTTCGAGTTTCTGCATAAGGGTCCAACTATACGACCGGATATTCAATGACGATTTCAAGGCAGCGGATCAACCGACAATCTGGAAACGATAAATAATCAAGCGCGTTAAAAGCATGGTTTTCACTAGATTTCAAGAAGAATACTTACACTGTGTAGTATGTAAGATGATAACACTGATGATGATGATAACACTGAAACTGGGATGTTTCGATAAAAAACTTGAGCTTCTGTGAGTAAAATATGAAAACTTCCTCATGAAATTCTAAATGAATAAAAAAAATGAGATAATTATAGAATACCAAATGGGGAAAGATCATAGGTTTCGTAAGGTATAATAGCTTCAAAATCAAGAAAAATCACTTTAATAATCATGAAATTATGAGACTAAATAATCAGGGTCGGAGTTCGAAGTGTTCGCAATTCTAGGTAGGTACATACAGAAAAATGAACTTTCCGGAATGATGAAATTCAACCACAGAATTCGAGCACACTAAATTGTAATGGACAAAGAGGTCACCCATTGGGAAAAATCAGTTTGGGATAGGAAAATTTTGAGAATCTAATACTAATTTTGAACGCTCGTACAAAATTTCATGGAAATCTGCATAGGGTGGCCATGGCCGATGGATTTTGCCGGAGAATAGGGCGTGAGATATGAAAAATTTCGTTTCTTTGGATCGAAGCACTATATGTTTTTTATGTGTAGCACATCTTTGGAAGAAGTTTATGACATATATTGGTAAGGTGAATGGATAGATCGAGTGATAAATATATACATAATTTCATGAAAATAAATTTATTTCTACAACTAAAGTCCCTGTGACGCAAACAAGATTTTCTCATGATTTATTTAGTACGAGTAGATGAAACATTTTGTCTGTTAATGAAAGTGATACATATATACAAAAATAAATCTTTCAACTGCAGTATATAGGTATATATTTACAGGTTTCGGTAGATATTTTCAGCCTTGGGGTAGATATCGATCTGAAACAAAGCAATAAACAACATTAGGAAATCAGTAGCTGATGAAAACTCAATGACAAAGTGCAAATTAATTTTCAACAAATTATATAACATAAAACATTTTTAAGCGAAATCATTTTTTTTCGTTCTTTCATTCCATATCACTTCGAAAATAGGATGTTTTCGTTTTTTCATGTTATTCAGTTTGAAGAAATACGCAATTTTGTTCCAATTCAAATGTTTTCTGATCACTTCCCACAACCCCATAAATAGACTGCAATTTGAGTATCCCTGTTGATTAGGAAAATCAGCCCTGTTATAAATGTTGAATTAGTTCTGAATTTTTTTTCCCTAGTGATAGTAATTTTGGACGAAAATTGTGGGTTGGCAACTTGAACCGAAGTCTTCTATTGAATTAATTACATTTCTGTCATTATTTGACCAAACCTTTCTGTCCTCAAAATGAAAAGATGCATTATACATGATAAAGTTCTGAACCTGCAATAGAGATCCTCTGATGTATCCATAGTATTTTATCATAATCGAGAATATTTACTGTTATCTCAAGAAAATTCTTACTCTATCCTGCTTACAGAAGGCCTTCTGTCAATTACGCAAGTAAAATTTTCTGGGTGTAATTTTCACTGTCAAAATAAATCATTGAATATATGTTCTACTCAAAATTTACTATGTAGGCAGAAGTTACATGTATTTTGTTCAGTCTGTTGAGAGGGGTGAGCCTTCTGCTCTAACTATACTTCGTCTAGGTTTGCACTTTGGCACACATACTCTTCGATGATGTAGTAATTGGATAGAAAAATAATTTTAGTAATTTCCGAATTGAATTTTTTCGAAAAAAGGTAAGAATTCGAATGCTTCATCGAAAAGTGGAAGAAATGTTTTCTGTCATATTGTTCTATGGTAGGAAAATAAATTTATTTAATTCTCTATAGAGACACTGTACGATTAATAGAGATAGAGTAGAAGGCTCACCTATCGAACAGGACTAAAACAAAATACGTGTAACTTCTCTCCAAGTTACACAAAATGTTGTAACGTCAAAAATCATATATCCAGGAGTATCGAAATCAAAAACAAACAAAACATTTCTAGATTACAAATTGTTCTTTCTCAATTTAATTTCTCTTCGACAGTATTCCTCTCAAAATTCAATGTGGAATTCGATAAAGCAACAATAAACATCAATCCATATAAGAAAATCTTCGAAAGTTACGTTTACTTCCCGTTGAACCGAAAGTCATAAATACATGTTAATAACTTCAGTCGATGGAAATTAATCTGTAGTATCAATATCCGAAATGTGGGTTTTTCCTTTAAACGAAACTGCAGTAGTTCTTATGAAAAACCTTTAGAACATCACATTTTGAACATATAATTTCGATATTATATTTAAAAAAAAATGTTTGATTACGTAAAACTGAAAAATAAAATGGGGATTAGAAACTTAAAGGGATTTGTCTTGAGTGCACGATATGGCAACGTTGCCCTCAGCTTTCTCGGAAAGAATGTGACGTCAAATGTGTTACTTTGCTTAGGAAAGCAAAGATAGCTATACTTCGTTCTGGTTAGAGTAGAAGACAACGACCAAGGAATGGAAAAAGAAGAGCAAAGACTGTCGCACTGCCATATTACGACTTTATTGCTGACAAATCGCAAACGGAAACGAATATCAAATTATTTGGTTATATTGACAAATAACACGAGTGTACCACAGAATAGGAATAAATATTTCATTTATCTATGGTAGATCACCGTTGCCAGTTCGTGCATGCCTGGAAAATCCCTTCAAATTTTAAAACCACACTTTTGAAATCTGATTCAGAATACTTTATGAAAGTAATTTGGGAAAATGATGAATCAACCCCATAATAATTATGTTCAAATTTGCATTTGTTTATAACCCGAATACAGGAAAAACCCTCATTTCAATCAGATATTCCGGAAAATGTAGGTACCTATATTGTTTTGGGGGTCAACCTGATTCCGGTGACACCCGTTATTTAGACAGCAGTAAAACAGCGAGAGGGGAAAGCCAGGTTTTTTCGAAAGAAATTACGGAGTAATCAATTCAGAATCCCTGACCTTCTGCGGAATCCATCAAACTCGTTGCAGCTTCTCCCGAGAAACCAATTTCATAGTGATGTATCAAAATTGCTCATTTACTAGTATACATATGAAAGGAGTTCTAAAGGCGACAGAAGCCTGGGGCAAAACTTCTATGAATATTTAAACAGAATTAATCAAAATTTTTCTCACGATATTTTTAATCCGGGTAACTACTTTCTCGTTTTATTTTCATAGCTATGCATTGCCTCGAATAATATAATTATTAATAAGTAATTTTTCAGCAACTGTTAGTTTTGAAAATTTTTGACTTAGTAGGAAAAAGTAGATCAGTCTGATCGCATCATTCTTCAATTCAATCAGTATTTATGAGTGCCCAATTGAAAAATCCAGAAAATCACTGACGTGAGGTCAGGAGTTTTTACGCGCTTATTATTCACATTTCCTAAAGGTATTTTGCACGAACCTTCACGACGTCGTTTTTTAAGTGCAGAATTTCGATTCGATCTAATCTGCAATATTTTAATATTGAACAAATGAAATTTCTAATTGATATATCTACGAAATCGTTTCAAGTTCTCACGAAAACGACCTTCTTATTTAACCCCCAAACCTGCTAAAAAAAATATCGAGTTCCTGAATCGTTTTTTCGGCTGTTATTATGGTTAAAGTCGGCCTAACTGTCAACCGCAAAATGAATATCCATTTAGATAGTGCATTTTTGTTGAACCTGTTCAATTACAAAAGCAGAACCCGCGAAATCATCCATTGATTCCGCATATAAATATCAATTCGGAATTTCATTACTTCAGTGTTTTCTGAGTTGAAGTAGCCAAGAAATTCGACACATTTTTCATCCCAATATTTCCGAAGACGAATATCGGATCAAACTGAACTTTGAAACACTGTTGTGAAATATTGACTCGAGGTATTTAGCAATTTTATTGAGATCTGATGAATAGTTTCCGGTAAAAAATTGTGCAACAAATATTCACAACATTTTCGAATACTTTTTCACAATTTTCTATCTCTGCGATCCTGACCAAATTTTGCATTGAGTCGTGCGTTGGTACCCCTCAACTAACTAAATAGTTTGAATCTGATCTCCTGAGATATTGAGGAAATAACCTCAATCTTTCTATATCTCCGAAAATGAATATCGGCTAGAACTGAAATTTAAAGCACTGCTTCTAAGTACTGAATTCAAGGTATATTCCAAGTTTCAGTCTGATCGCGTCAATAGTTATCCAGATAGTGAGGAAATATTCTCAATATTCAAAATAACAACAAAATTTGACATGATTTTTTCCTAATATCTCCGGAAAAAAACCTCAGACATTTGAAGAACTGCTGTGAAATACTAACTTCAAAGTAAGTTGCGCCTTAATATTCTTCAACTAATCATCAAGTTTCGATGTGATCGCGTCTGTTCTTCTTTTTGAGATATTGAGGAAATAACCGCAAAATTTCGAACAACGAAGAAATTCGAGCTATTTTTCCATATATCTCCGAAAGTAAACGTTGTATCGAATTGAGATTTTAAATGTTGTTGTTGAATACTGAATTCGAGTTCTGCGCCAAATTTAATCGAAATCTGATCATCACTTCCTGAGAAAAAAACTTTTCAACAAAAATTTCAGAAATATTCAAATGAACATTTTTTTAAAATTTTCTAGATCCAAACTAAATTTTGCTCTAAGTTGTGCGTTGGTATTCGAGAACTAAATACAAAGTTTAAATCCGATCCAAATAGTATTTCACGAGATATCGAGGAATTAACATCGAAATTTCATATGTATATAACTCCGAAACTGTTCGGCTGATTTTGCCCACGAATGAACTCAGCTGGGATATTCAGGATCCAAACATAACCCGAAAATTTAAAGACTCTAGGTATTTTCCTCCGAAAGTTAGAGCGCACACGGCCGGACTGACAGAATCGAATTTGACCACGGATTCTTAATCAGTGATTCCAATCTAGTCGTTTGAGACCAATTTCAGCTTAAAATTCGAGAATTACAGACATTGTGACGAAAAAATAACGCCCTGTTCCCCAGAACAAGCGCGTAAAAACGAAAGGTAATTATTTTATTTTAGACTTTCGATAATTCTGATTTCATTGCTTATGTTCCGAACAGTTGACATAGATTTCTTACCTTTTGACTTTCATGAACAATATTTCTAGGACAATACGAATACCCGTCATACAGAACTGATTGTGGAAATTCATATAGAGTTCGCCAACGAACTGAGTTGAAAGTCAACGAAAAATTAATTTATTTTATGTGAAAGTACATTTTCTGTAAAAATCGACTGAATTTCTCTTGACGATAGAATCTCAGTGGGTCCAACCGGAACCTTTAGAATTTTTCGGTTTAAAATTTGACACTCACAGACAGTGTGGCTAAACGATAAGCAGTTTTTCTGGGGATTGACAGTAGTACTCAGCTAAGGCCACATTCTTTGAGGAGTCTAAAAATTTGTTCATGAGTTAAATAATTTTTTTTTAACTGAGGAAAGTGGCGAAATAGTTACTTTCCTGGATCAGTTGAGGTATTCATAGGAATAACTTAAACTGCCATTAATTCAGATGATTCATTTTAGAAGGTATCTAAGATATGTGTATGACTCAAGATGTAAAGATTTGTATTATCCTATTGAAACTTAGAAGATAAAATGAAAATAGTCGCGAGCCTGCGAACGCTGAACCACATTCGGCAAATTTCTGGTATGCTTTATTTCTCGATATTCCTTATGATTCGGGATAAACTCAAATAACGAACATTTTTATTGGGAACGTTAATTTTAATCATCCTTACGATGTAAAATTGTAATTGCATCACAATATTGTATTTCGAAAAACCGCTTCATCTGTGGATCGAATCAGTTCCTGAAAATAATATTCCATAGATTTACATCCATTCATATTCATCAACAGAATACGAACCAAGAAACTTCAATAAAAAAAGTCGTGAGAGAGAAGTGTCGCCAAAATCGAAAACTTGAAAGTTGCATGATATAAATTATTGCTGACACAAGATAATACAAGATTGTGAACGATAACTCTCAATGTTAATTGCTATAGCGACTGTTAAATTGAATAATTGGTGTTGGTTTAATTGGACTTAATAATTTTAACAGCAATAATACCAATGAACAGCTACTCGACCTAACGACAATTACGTCGTGTAATTAATATTTTTGTAGAGTCATGATGATTCGGCCATGAATTGTTCGGTATGCATGTGATGATATTCGGAAGTGTTTCAAATCTGGGAAGGCTATTTATTCTTGAACTATAGAGAAACGCACAATCGAAATAAAAACTTGTTTAATGCTTCTTCTGAGTAGGTAGATTTGGTCTTTTTCCACTTCAGGAAAGTAAGTTTTTATGAGAATATCTTGAAAATTATACTTTAGAAAAAGATTAAGGCATTTAAAAAGTTACTTTTGATAGCGTATAACAAGTTACTTTGGGTAGGTAGTTACTCTTTGAGCAAACTTAGACAGCTAACCCAAAGTTTTTTTCGAAAAAGGATATACTGTTCTCGCCGAACTTGACTTAGAGAAATGATGCTAGTTCACGAGTTACTAGGAATTTTTTAAAGAAAATCGAAAAATTACTTGAATGATAATGATTACGATACTTGCAATAAAAAAATTGACATGGAAGATTTTTCAGTTGAAAAATCAGATGTATCTCTGTTGAAAGCTTATAGAGTGTGCTAGGTTTATGCTATCATAAACAAAACAAACAGATAAAGAAACAGAATGAAACTCATTTGTTCGAATACCCAGAAAAGCATTGACGTGAAGTCAGCAGCTCTTGTGACATGTTCACTTTTGTTGATATCCTTTGAACATGCGCGCAGTGCTTTTCTTGGTTTTTTACGCGGTTGTTCTAGGGAACAGCGCGTTATCATTTCGTCACGATGTCTGTAATGCTCGAATTTTGAGCTGAAATTGGTCTCAAACAACTAGGTTGGACTCACTGATGAAGAATCCGTGGTCAAAATTGATTCCGTCCGGCCGTGTGCGCTGTAACTTTGGAAAGGAGGGACCTAGAGTCTTGAAATTTTCAGGTTAGGTTGAGATCCTGAATATCTCGGTTGAGTTCGTTAATGGGCCGAACCTGCCAAATGGTTTTTGTGCTACAGCCATTTGAAATTTTAATTTTTCAATAACTCGAAAAATAGTTATCTGATCGAAATAAAACTTGGTTGGATGATGAACAGTGTCAATAAGAAGAATTATTCATGGAAAAATTAAAAAAAAAAAATTTTTTCTCGAAAATTTTTATATTTCATTGAAATTTCACTGAAATTTCCAAGTCACCATTTCGCAACGTGAACAAGTGCGTAAAAGCTGCTGACCTCACGTCAGTGCTTCTCTAGATTTTTAGATGAAGTAATGGATTTCAATTCGATCTAATCTGTATTTTCTCTCGGCGAACTCATGATTCTCCAGCAAGGAAAGAACTTTTGATGAATATAATTTATCGGGAACAAAAAAAGAATGGATGATTTGACGATTAAGACGCTCGAAGAGAAAATCTCAACTAGATTCTTCCTGAATACAAGCTGTGTAAGACAAAACTGCAAACGCTCTCTATGGAAGTCCAATTTCAACGCCCTTGATCTCCTATTGCAAATGATTCTCCCAAAATATGAAACCATCTGATAAATAATATAATCATTTGTGGAAAGAAATGATGTCATGAAATATTTTATGATTTCCATTCAAACTTGATTGTATTATTACGTAAATGGCGATTGATAAATGTGTGTTGTAAAGGAAATTATAAACATCTCATTATTTCGACCGAAAATTGGATTTAACGATGGTTTTCCAAATTTCAGTTTACTTTCAGATACATGTATGTAAAGAAAGTACTTTCTTCATTTAAATAAGATGGCTAGCAGATTTTGAAGTTTCCAGAATAATACGTCAAAGCAGTGAATCAAAAATAATTCGTTAATCAAGTGAATCAAAAGATAGATAATAATAAACTTTAATTGCTGTTTCTTTCGTATTACAGGTAACTTTGAAACTAATGTAAATAGTGTGAATAATAGCTAATAAAGCTTTCGTATTACAGAGAGAAACAAAAACTGTTTTATTGTTATCAATAAAGATTTGACATCCTTATAAAACAGCAATTTTGTTTATGATGTCGAAACTACAGTTTGAATTTATGGTAGTGGCCTCACCAAAAGATGCTAAAACCAATGTTATTGCCATAACCTCAATTTGTACAAAGGATGGAAAAAGATATGTATTGCCAGAAGAATTAAGATATATGGGAGATCATGTAGAACTGAGAAAAACTAACAATTTCACGAAACTAGCTCATTCGTTAAAGGAAAGAAATCATATAAGGAAAGTGTGGATAACAATGACAAAAGAATTACAGGAGACATACATAGATGAAGATGGAAATTTACAATTTGGGGATCAATATTTAGAGGAAATAAATGCAGGGAATACAAACCAAACACAAGATCATAATCTGAAAGAGATATTAGAAAGGCTGATAGAAACAACACAAAATAAGAATGAAGAGAAAAACTTAAAACAAATATCAGAAAAACTTTTGATAGGAAAATTTTCAAGCAATAATACTAATTCTGAACAGTGGATGGAAAGCTTTGAAAAAGAGTGTTCTAGATTTCAAATAGATAGAAGTGATGACAAAATTGAATTATTGAAATTATTTTTGGATAAACCAAGTTTAGATTGGCACTCATCTACACTCATTAGGTTGACAGTAAATGCTGGTTGGTTAGAATGGAAAAAAAGATTTTTGGAATGCTTTACAGATAATGGATGGAATAACGTTACTTATGCACTATCATTTAAATATCGAGAAGGTTCGCTAACTGACTATGCTTTGAAAAAAGAGAAACTTTTGATAGATTTCAATAAAAATATGGATATTAAGTCACTTATAGCATTAATAGCAGTTGGGTTACCAGAATTTATTTTGAACAGAATTGATAAGTCAGAACTAAAAGAAACAACAGACTAATTCAATGTATTGAGACAACTCGAATGTCTAGTGAACAAAAACAATTCTCAAAAAAAATTCACATTACATTCTCAAAAGAAAAAATATGAAGAAAAGAAACCTTGTAGGACGTGTGAAGATTTGGGTAAAGGTGTGAGATACCACCCTAATGAAAAATGTTGGTTCAAGAAAAATGAAGAATATAGAGAAAAAAACACTACAACAAAAAAGGTGAATAACATTTCTATTTTAGATGTAGAAATTTATGCTGAACCAAAAAACGAATAAACACACCACTAATTAAGTTAAATATTGTATTGGAAGGAAAGATTAATATAGAAGGGATCTATGACTCTGGATCTCAAGTTTCATTGATAAATAAAAGAATAATAAAAACTATCAATAATAATATTAAAGATAAGAACCCAATACAATTGAAAACAATTAGTGGTGTAACATTCACAAAAGGATTGACAAAAATAAAATTGCAAATTTTCAATATTGAAAAAGAAGTAGATGTGTTCATTGTGGAAAATGAGGATTTTCATGATTTTTTGATAGGCCTAGATATAATAAAAGAATTTAATTTGAGGCAAGATGAAAATCTGAATATAAGCCAAAAACCATCGCAAAGAGAAGATACGATAGAAATAAATTTCAATGAACACATTGAAGAAAAAGATTTTAAAATAGATTTAAATCATTTAGATGACAATAGAAAAATTGAAATAGAACAATTGATAGAAGAGTATAAAGGAATATTTGCTAAAGACAAATATGATATAGGAACTGTGAAAGACTATGAAGCAAGAATAGATATCTTAGTAGATAAGTTCTGTTATAAACGACCGTATAGATGTACAATAGAAGACAGGAATGAAATAGAACAACAAGTGGCAAAACTATTAGAAAAAAATTTAATTGAAGAGTCATATAGCCCATTTGCTGCGCCAGTGACTCTAGCATTAAAAAAAGGCGAAGGAAAGACTAGATTATGTATCGACTTTAGAGATTTAAATAAAATTGTGACACCACAAGCTCAACCTTTTCCACTTATTGATGATCTAATAGTAAAAGCTAGAAATTGTAAGTATTTTACATCACTGGACATCAACTCAGCATTTTGGTCAATACCACTAAGGATAGAAGATAGAAATAAAACAGGTTTTATAACTCAAGAAGGACACTATCAATGGACTTGCCTACCATTTGGTTTAAAAACAGCACCAGCAATCTTTCAAAGAATTCTATCAAGTATACTAAGAAAATATAATCTTAAGAACTTCACGGAAAATTTTATAGATGACATCTTAATATTTTCAAAAACTTTTGAAGATCATATCATGCATATAAAACAAGTTTTAGAAGCCATAATAAAAGAAGGCTTTAGACTGAAATTAAAAAAATGCACGTTTGCATCCAAGTCAATCAAATATCTCGGTCATATAATAGAAAATAATACAGTAAGACCAATCAAAGACAACTTAGTATCCATAAAAAATTTTCCTACTCCAAAAACACAGAAGAATATCAGACAATTTCTTGGTAAAATAAACTTTTACCACGAATATATACCGAAAATCTCAACAATACTAGATCCATTACATAGACTGTTGAGAAAAGATGTAAAATTTCATTGGTCTGTAGATTGTGAAAAGTCATTCACAGAAATAAAAAAATTATTATGTTCCCAACCAGTGCTAGAAATATTCGATAAAGATTTGCCTATTAAGATATTTACAGATGCTTCAATAGAAGGTATGGGTGCAATACTGAAACAAACACAGCAGGATGGAAAGGAGAAACCTGTGGCCTATTTCTCAAAAAAATTAAATGAGATGCAAAAAAGAAAAAAGGCTATATATTTGGAATGCTTGGCAATAAAAGAAGCAGTGAAATATTGGGAACACTGGTTGATTGGAAGAAAATTTGAAGTTTATTCAGACCATAAACCTTTAGAGAACCTCAACATAAAATCAAGAACAGACGAAGAGTTAGGTGATCTAACATATTACCTGTCTCAATTTGATTTTAATATTAAATACATACCAGGGAAACTCAACACTGAAGCAGACTGTCTTAGCAGGAACCCGGTATTGGAATCAATAGATAATACTGAAGAAACATTGAAGATAGTAAATGCAATCAAAATTCAAGAAATAAAAAAAGATCAAGGTGAAAACATTGTATTGAAAGAACTTAAGAAAAAAACAATAGATGAACATGGTATAATTTATAAACAAATTAGGGGTAAAAAGAAGATAGTATTATCAGAGAAATTGAGCATTCAATTAATAAGAAATACACATATAGATTGGTGTCATATTGGCATAAATCAACTGACTAACAGAATATGCCCATATTATACTTCAAAAAGATTAATAGAAAACATAAAGAAAATATGCAAAACATGCTATATTTGTAAAAGAAATAAATCTAGAGGTCAAGCAAAATATGGATTAATGTCACAATTAGGACCAGCAACAAAGCCATTTGAGATAGTGTCGATTGATACGATCGGTGGGTTTGGTGGTCAGAGATCAACGAAAAGATACCTCCATCTTTTAGTTGATCACTACACAAGATATGCACTCATACACACTTCAAAAACCCAAGCTGCAACCGATTTTATAAAAATAGTTCAAAACACACTAGAAATAAGCAAGATAGATACAATATTAACAGACCAATACCCAGGACTCAACTCTAAAGAATTCAAAAACTTTTTAGAAAGACAAAATATCAGACTCATTTATACAGCCTTAAATGCACCTTTTTCAAATGGACTCAATGAAAGATTAAACCAAACAATAGTCAATAAAATAAGATGTAGAATCAATGAATCTACAGAAAAGAAGGCCTGGACGACAATAGCAAGAGAATGTGTTGACAAATATAACATAACAGAACACTCAGTTACAGGTTTTACACCAAAATATCTACTAGATGGGACCAATACAAATATGCTACCCGAAGAACTTAACGAACATAAAAATGCAGAAGAGTGGAAGAAAGATAGAAAAATAGCTCTTGATAACACTATAAAATCACACGAATATAATAAAAATCTATTTGACAAAAACAGAAAAGAACATGAATTCAATACAGGCGATTCCGTATACATTGAAAACGGAAATAAATTGAACAGGAGAAAATTAGATGAACTCAGAATCGGACCTTTTAAAATAACAGAAAAAATATCAAATACCATATTTAGAATTAAAACCGGAAAAAGAAACGAAGAAACAGGACTATTTCACATAACAAAATTAATACCAGAATAAAGTAGCTAATGAAAATTCTCATAAGAATTTTCACAGTGAAGAGGGGAGATGTAAAGAAAGTACTTTCTTCATTTAAATAAGATGGCTAGCAGATTTTGAAGTTTCCAGAATAATACGTCAAAGCAGTGAATCAAAAATAATTCGTTAATCAAGTGAATCAAAAGATAGATAATAATAAACTTTAATTGCTGTTTCTTTCGTATTACAGGTAACTTTGAAACTAATGTAAATAGTGTGAATAATAGCTAATAAAGCTTTCGTATTACAGAGAGAAACAAAAACTGTTTTATTGTTATCAATAAAGATTTGACATCCTTATATGTATATTAGAACAAAATTAGTCGACTCTCGTGGCTATTTGAAATTTTGAGAATATTTTCTCGATATCTCTATCTTCAAAGAACTGAAGCTATCAAAATCAGACTTTATTATTAGTTATAGAAAACTGATTCATACCTTTTTCTGCAGAATCTACAGAGAAAATACAATTTTGTGAGGATCGTACAGGGATAAATTCAAACACATGTTGTGCGATAGTTTTCCAGATTCTTGTTGAAATAATTTGAAAATAATTCATTAGCCTTCAAGAAACTTTGGCACAGACCTTCGGATGACTCTTTAACAACAGAATTTCAAATTTCATTTTCATCGGATGGATATTCATTTCCGGGGATATTAGGGAAAAATATGTCCAGTTTCGTGCTCATTTCCACGGAACCATTGTTATTTCCGGAATAAATCGAAAATGATCTAATTATTATAGAATTTGGTTACCAATTGGCACATACTCATACGCAAACTTGTGCAGAATTTATTGTTCTGTTTACAACTCACAAAAAAAATTAGAATTTTATTTTCGAATATATTTTATCATTTGCTATCTTCTAATCATGGGGTCTTCACAAAATTCTGACTGAACCTTCACAACGTAATTTTTCAATCGAGTATTTTTTTATATCCCAGAATTCTCATTAGAGAGCATAAATATGGGAATGTTCAAGATAAATAAAATTCAAATATTTCATATTTGGGTGAAGGTTTCATTAATTTTTAAAATTCTATACATTCCATTAGGTTATCATTTTTTTAAGATGAATTGAACTGGTCCAGGAGCGCGAAAGAATTCAATTGTTCTATTCGGACTAGTACTCGAAAAAATCAGGCAATTTTATACTGACACACACCTGTCCGCACGATTTTATTTGTTAAATGACAGATGATAGATAAAATGTTGTCAATAGTTCCCGCAAATTGCAATCTCTTATCGCATATACCAGTAGAAGAGCCCTCATGAATTCTTGAGAATTTATGAATTTCCGACCACTGTTTTCTGTGAAAATCGAACTTTGTCATAGAGACTAGATAGGTTCTTCATCGTAGACGGAATTCGGGGAATTAAGAGCAAAAAAGACCATATGCTCGTAAATTTAGGCTTCATCCATTTTGGCAACACCGCCACATTCAAGTTTCATAAAACCTCGTTAACATCTCAAAGATGGGGCACTTTTTCACTGTCTGCATGCTTCAACGTTGCCAATAGCCGCAAGAAATATTAGAATTCGGAGAAATTTCGGTGATAATAGGGGTGTCGTCCTGCAGGCTTCAGTGAATATTATTTGAATTTTTTTTGGGATGTACTTAATTCTTTTGTGCGAATGCGCAATGTTAGTTATTCTTCCAGTTTTCACTCCATTTCCGTTTTTATTTTCCTGAACATTCTTGAGCAAACGAGTGTCAACATTGCGCATTCTTACAATTTTTTCAGCCATTTACACCCAAAAAATTTTTGAAAAAATCGAACTCGAATAAACCACAGAATATAACTCAATATGGATTCATCTTCAGCATCCACCAAATACGAAACATTCTATTCGAAGAACGTCATCACGTTTTTTCCCATAGTGCCTTTCCTAATCATGCTATATTTTTTTGCCTTTGTCCTTCTGACCTCTACAAACACCAACATAGCCACTAAAAAAGGAGAGGTATTGTTATATGCAATCCATAGGAGAGTTTCTACCCCTTTTCACCCTTGTGGGGACTAAAAGACGTGATCGACCGACGGGTCACGAACGTACCCGAACTCCTCACTCGGAGCATGTGGAGCACTCCGGATACACCGGAGCGCACAGAAACAAGTTAGTTCAGTTTGGAACGCATCACGAGAGGTTGTGTTCCTCCAGCGGTAAATCAGAGAGTCGAACATCGCGCATACCGTATATTTAACTATCGACATCATTTCCGTTTTTCGATGCGGCACATCACGAAGTAGTGCAAATACCTTCGATGCATCTTTAGTTCGCCAATTTCGTCTGTTTAGTTTGGTGTTTTTTTATTTTGTGTTGTGTGCTTGTGATCTCCAGCAGGAGTGTGACAGATACTGCAGGATTTTCGATTATTTCTTTTTTTCTCGTTTAGAATAGAAATTCGTGAAAATGGCGATTATGTGGAGACTGTTCATTTGCTTCGCAACCCTTTCTTCATGTAGGGGTATTTTCATTGGTGGAGAGCAGGACGTCGGGAGCCCCTTGAGGGTAGCACAATGCAGAGCGACTTGTCTGGAAAGGGTGAGTACCCACCATCTCAGTCACGACGACACGCTGAGCTCTTGAGGACACTTGACAATATTAACCTTGAACGAAAATGAGATTCGGCAAGATTTCTTGTAACTAGTTCACCTCTGAAATTTCCCGTCTCGAAGAAAATACTTGATCTATTCACCGAAGTCAAAACCTTACAATCCGACCGCCATGAGTTTTTTTTTGCTGAATCTGGCTCTTCCCGAGTCGGACATTCGATTGTTTTCATTGCTAGCAAGCCTGCCCAAGCAATTCACCTTGCGAAGATAGTGACATTCAATTGTTCTGTTTTGAAACACGCTTAAGCTGAACAATGACATTTCTCAACCATTTTATACTTTCCCATGCTTGCTTTGTTTACTCTATAAAGATCATGTTCTTAAAGTTCACTCATTCCCGACTTAGCTGAACGTTGACTAAACACCAGCTAGTATCTACATGAAATGTCAGATGGTTGTTTTCATTGTAACCACTGTTTACCATGCCCGATGGCATACTATATTTAATCCTCCTAATCCAAACTCCTGATATTGAAAATGATTTCCTACACTGACGAAAACTGCTGCATCCTTTAATGAACCGATATCTGAAGTGCAAAATCCTGGAATGAATCCGAGATAATTACGAACTGGTCTGAAGAAAAATTTTCAATTCCATCGTTAGTTGGGAATGAAGTCTTATAAACTCTTCAAGTAGCAAATCAGTTTTAATTCAATTCATCTGCTGCAGTTTCTTCTTAGATAACTCCCAACTTTCTTGATATGATTTGGACTTCTAATTGAAGCTTCCCAAGTTGGGAAAATATTGGAAATCCATAGGAAGAGATTTAATGAGCTCTAGATGACAAGTTGGAAGTTGCTAGGTATAATGAGATTTCATCATCTCATTTGAGCAGAGTAGTAGTCGTCCACTTTCTTCTTTCTAATATATTTCCATCTGAAATACATTATACAGTAGTTACCTACGTTACTGATATTGAATCATATTGTCCTCGAAATGTTCTTCTTTTTCCGACTCATCTGTTTTAATACATAGCCCAATTAAGGCCATGGGAAAATATCCGTCTTTTTGTCTCATTCCGTTGTAGCTCTGATTCTTCTCTCGAAGCCAGATCATCTCGACAAACCACCGTAAAACGATTATAATCCAGCATTTCTCGGATCAGATTATCTTTCTACTCTTCGTGACCATTTTCATCATTGCTGCTGAATCATTCAGCTCTCCAAGTCTAGAGAACTGAAAGAAGACAGGTGTGCTTGATTACTGAAGTATTATTCTTTGTCTTCTTATTTGAGCTTGGCCATTATCAGTGACCTTTTTTATTTGTGGATCGAATACTCTATAGATGGATAATTATCTCGATGATTTATGAACGGTGAGCTTGAAACGGCCGTAGAAATAGAATAACATCGATTTCGATTCCTTTTTCTCTCGGAACAGGTTGTTTATTATGATTTCTCCAGTTATTTTTGTTTACCCTACGTTTATTTGTTTACTGCTTCCAATCTTCACTTGGAAAGACAAATGTATCCCTCAACCTTCTAGCGATAAATTCAGCGAATCTTCACATTAATCCTTCAGAATAGCCCTGATCAATCTTCAGAATAGCGAAAAATAAATTTAAGATACACCTAAACATTAAATCTGGACTCTCTGTTTCCTTGCCTCAGATTTCTTTCGATATTGTGTCGAAGCTTCGTGATAAACATTTTCCTAACTATTACTCTTGATACTGATGAGAAGATTTGTGGGACAATAACTCTGACAATAACGAATAATTTTGATATTCTTTCCACCAACTTCAAGTGAGACTAATATTCTCAGCCAAACTCAATAGCTCAGTTGTATTGAAGTTTCATTTATCTTAGTATGGTGAGATTTATCTTGAAATATATTGAGTAGGTTTCCACCCTCACTCCAATAGAGCCTCAATTTCGTTGAGTGTTTTCGTAAGCAAGATGAGAAACTACATTTGCTTGAGTATTTTGTGAAAATTATGAGGTTAGATTTCGATTTGAGTTCCGTTCTATATTTTCAGAAAACTTATTTTGTGTTATTTTTTGAACACTCCAATTGATTGAGGTAGTTTGTTGCTCGGTTTGTTGATATATTCGCGATTATATTCGTCATCTTTGCTTTGCCAACCAACAACTCGATACAACAAGATGAAAAATATTATTTATTGCTCATTCTTTTTTAACCTCCAAATGGAAAAGACAAATTAATTCTTATTTTCCCTTATTCCAGTGCTTCAATCCTCTGGGGAGAAATTTACCCATTATTCACAAAGGTCAAGGCTCAGGTCAAGCTATCACACGAAATGAATAAACAATTATGAAAATAATACAAAATACACCCGAATATCATCCCTTTGTTGTCTTGAATGCTTGCATCCGATATATTCAATGATGTGTAGAAGATTATCAATTATATAAAATTTCATCCTTCTTCTATGACTTGACCTATTTCTCATGATGAAATTTTAAAACAAGAACTTAATTACCTATGTGATGCAGGCAAAACCCATCTTTTCTGTAGCTCTATAAAAACGTGCGATAGGTACTCAAATTTCGAATTTAATTCTGCCTAAAAAGCTTTTACACTCTGGATTTCATGGTCAGTTTCAAAGCATTACCATCTCCTTTCTTGAGATCTACCCCATTAACGAATTGAGTTCCATATTGACTCAAGGTAGACTTATATCTACGAAGGACACAAACATGATAAGTTTTCTCGACTAAACTATCCTAATGAAGTAGAAACCGAGAGTAGAAACCGAGGTAGAAACACATATTCCTATTTCAAGTATCGAGTTTCAGATCAAATAAAGTGACTGGATGGCTCGAAAGGCCTTCTTTGTTGTTTTTACGAGTGTGTTTATTTGACTTCCAGAAATCGTGCCGAGTAATATTTGTCTGTCGAAGGAATAGGAATTTTCGAGGGAAATTTGCTCTGAATGTTCAAACAACCTAGAAATGTTCGTTATTCTGATTGGCAACCGGTTGAAAAAAAGTTTTTGCATTCATAAAGAACTAGCTACTGTTATTAATTCAAATATTGATTTTCTGTTAATTATTCATCCTCATTGTTTCTCCTATTAGGTATCCAAAGTTACACCCGAGGTTACACCATCATTAAAAAATACGTCCTCTTTTGTTCTGATGTGTTTTGCCTTTTCGAGTTTATTGTCATAGGATTAAAGCTCGGATTAAAGCTTCAGAACTCTTATTTTCATGGTCAGTTTCAGAGTATGACCGTATCCTGTCTTGAAATCTGCCGTGTTAAACGAATTCCACAAAGACTCTTTGTAGACACATGTCTAGGAAGAACGACACCAACGTGATGAATATTCTCGTCTAAACTATCCTAATGAAGTAGAAACACATATTTCTATTTCGAGTATCGAGTTTCAGATTAAATAAAGTGACTGAATTGCTCGAGAGGCTTTATTTGTTGTTTTTACGAATGTGTTTATTTGACTTTTAAAAATCGTGCCCAGTAATATTTGTTATGTCGAAGGAAAAAGAATTTTGGTCCGAATGTTCAAACAACCTCGAAGAGTTTGTTTGTTTTTGTTATTCTGATAGGGAACCGTAGAATGAACGAGGGAATGAACGTTTCTGCATTTAACAGGAATTAAAGCTACTGTTGTTATGGTAAATATTGATTCACTGTGTAACCCGTTCAATGTAATATTAATCTTCAATTTGCCTTTTATAAGATTTTCGACTTCCAGCTTATTAACCAACATGATGAAGCTCCTCTGATCTTGGTTTTGATCCTAATAGAAAAAAACTAAATTCAACTATCTGGGGCCTCGTCTGAGGCTCATTGGAATTTATACATTAGTACAGAAAAATATTCTTAAAATTTAAAATAATGCTCGACCAACCGGAGCTGGGCATATCCAAATTTTTATGCATTCAAATGGTACCTAAGTCCTCGCCTGCGTCTTAGTGGTTTCTCCGAAAAATTTAATATTTCTAACATCTGTTGCAGACAAATTCCTTTAATTTTCACTTTTTATCATCACTTCGTTGTACCCTCGGTTGTACTTGAATCTGGAGAGTTGATCTTGTACCAAGTGCTTTTATAGGTCAGTTGTCTGTAGTTGGAAGATTGTTTCGAACTAGTATCAAAAATTTGAATAATGTGTTATAATTGATGGTAGTAAAACTCGAGTAAAACATAGTCATATACAATTTCTTTTTAATTATTTTCGCATCGGTGCTATCTTGAGTGTGTATATTATGCACTGAGTAGGATGATATTTTATTTCTTTATTCGATTATTTCATAAGTAATTATATAAAATTCTAATGTAAATTTTACCATGAATACTGCTTGAAATGTTTAATTTTCTGTTTTCTGTGGATAAAACGAAATTTAAATGCCCAGAGAGCAGACTCGGCAGATCCTGTCAAGACATCAACACAATTCCGGATAATAAACCATTGTGTAAAATTCGCAGGCTTTTTCCTCCTACGTTGAAATCCTGGATATTATTAAGATGGCGTGAGTTCGTACCCAAATTTATTCAGGTCGCACTCACTCATTTCGGGATATTTCCCTTGAGAGGACTACTGATTAAAAAAAATGACATCTGAGCCGTTCCGTTCATCATCAGAGATTCCATAGTTGACCCGAAATTTCATTTCCGCCCTCTGAATAATGAAAGAGCAAAACGTGTTGGGGGAGTCAGAGAGAACTGGGGAGTTGTATAAAGTCATCTTCAATATATATTTAAATTTAAATACCCCATGGAATTTCCATTTTAGCCCGCAGGTCGGCCCCTCGACTGCGCTGCATTTTCATGCACGAAAGTCTGAGATCAATCAAGCATTCCGTGGAGGAAACACGAAAATTGTCCAGTTGATTTCGATATCATTCCTGGCATCGCAATAGGGTGGCAGAATAGGGGACTCATGGTCAGGAATGCACCTTTTGTTGTATTCGTCACGCGTTTCATTAGTAACCAACACATTTTCATGATATTTTTTCAATTCATCACTACCATTAATGAATGTTTGGCCTTCGTGAGTGATTTCTCACACTTCTGGTTTTGAAATATGAGAAACATTTGTGTAGTTAGAAAACCTGCTTTTTGTTTCACTATCGATTTTATTGGTAAAAGAAGTCAAGAAGTCTTCGGTCGAGTTACCAACCCAAATATTTTGAAAATTTTTCAACTATGGGAAGGGGAAGTTTGAGAACAAATTCGTCAGGATGAAGTTGGCATATCCATAGATTTTAGATTCACGGCCGGTATTATAAAACCTATTTCGACCACAGATAGCAGACCGGCCTCATGCACGATTACAAGCGTGCGGAGAATCCTATACAGTGTCGGTTGCATTTCGAAACTCGACGGTTGAGTTCGTTAATGGGCGAAGTCGGCCAAACGGTTTCGGCGTTAGAGTCTTTTGAAATTTTGAGGTTATTTCCGTGATAATTCGGTAACTACTGGAACTATTGGATTTAAACTTGGCAGTTGTGTGGAGTATGACGACGCGCAAGTGTTCACAGAATTTTGTTGAGATCGTACTGTCAGTAAATTGAAAACAAATTTAAGAAGTTTTTTCTAAAAAATTTTTATTTTCGGAATCTGTTAACAATGTTCGAAAAAAAAATTTGCTTGGACTTTAAGCTTCATATTTCACAACAGTATACCAAATTTCAGTTTGATACGATTATAATTTTTGGAGATATTGGGAAAAAATTTGTCAAATTTCGTGTTTCTTTCCTCGGTGTCGTCGTTTTTTCCCGGAATAACTCAAAAAAACCTAGATATGCACTGACGTGACGTCAGCAGCTTTTGCGCGCATGTTCAAGTTCGTTGCCAAAGCGGTCATCCCCTTTGAACCTGCGCGCAAAAGCAAATCAGACATCATGTTCACAAATATCGATATTTTGATCTAATCATTAGTAACTCGAAATGAATTGCGATACGCGTGTTGTATAGGACCATTTTCCTATCCTAAAATATTTCTAGCTGAATTTTCTCAGGAAACCGGCCTCCTGGTTGGTTGTTCTTGAATATTCCATTTATAGATAAACGTTTTAATCAATTCTTTCGACCAAACACGACGTCCATCAGTCTTATATCTCCAACTACAAATATGTATATTCTTAGCATAAGTGACTCCAAAAGTAATAGACCTTCTCCAGTATCTTGTTTATGTTTCCGAGATATATTTAGAGTACTTAAATAATAAGTCAACATCTTCCTACGCTTAAGTACCATTATTATACTTATTATATGGGTGTCGACACGCCTTTGACTGGAGCACTCATGAGAATACTTTACATATTGCTGATAAATGTGGAACTCAAAAATATTCTCAATAGGAGAAACTCCTAGCCTGAGATGCGTTTTTTCAAAAATTTTAAATGTATCGCTGATGTCGGATTGAATTGATATGATTAACTTGGACTAGGTGAAGTCGAGGGGGAAACCACGGAGGAGATTTTGTGTCGTAGTGGAAGGAGATCCGAGGAGATCCCGGGGAGATCCGGGGAGATCCAAGGAGATCCGAGGAGATCCAAGGAGATCCGAGGAGATCCGGGGAGATCCAAGGAGATCCGGAGGAGATCCAAGGAGATTCGAGGAAATCCGGAGGAGATCCGAGGAAATCCCGAAGGGATCCAAGATTTTTGTGTCGTTTGCGCATGCGCAAATGTTCTGATCATCGTCCCTCTCACTCTTTCCACGTCTGCATCGGAAATATCGGTGGTAGGGAATGTCTATATTTCAGTAGGTCGATTGCGACATTTTTAGGTTATTTTCGACCGTTAGTTGAAAACTCGGGGCGAAAATTCATATGACCGGTGTTGAGTGACCGGCCAAAGGTGCAGACTCCAAGAACATCCGAAACCAGAGGAGTCCGCATCGATTCAGTTTCATCATACAAAATCGATGTTTGGTGAGAGGAAAGGGGATTAATCAGTGCGAAATGAAGATTTTATATATTCGATAGATTTATAAATTATCGAAGAAAAATTTCCACTTCGAATGGGATGTAGGGATTGAACTTTCAACCGTCAACTTTTGGGTTCGTTTTCTGATAGGAACACATAATACCTGCATCACGAAATTCGAAAACAATATTCTTCAGCAAATCATTATGCATTATCGAAAAAAATTTTTGGACTTTACAAAAGGGTTCGAGGGCTGAACTTTGAACCATTAACTTCTTGGTTTTCAATTAATGCTTATTTTGGCCTTTTGGATTGAAGGATTGCCGAATGAACAATACAGGAACAATGCAAATGATCAAGGAGAACTGTAAGGTTTCTGAGTACAAATCCGACTCCTTCATCAGACAAAAGAGAATATTATCAGGAATATTTTCTTTTGATTTTCCGTTTTTTGAAACTTTCGTGAAATTTATATTTTTAAAAAATCACAGCAACACAGATTCACGTGGTACGAAAGTGTTTTGATTCTACCTCTTTTTTAGTGAATTCAGCCAAATATGGTCCATTTCTAAAAAACGATGAGTTAAAATACTTCCTCCATTTAAAAAAATGCAGAACAATTCTGCATTTTTTTTTCAGATTATCTGGTTCCGACATCAGTATTTATGAATTGTCCCAATCAATCACGTGATTCCCAATGATCGAACTTTCATGGTTCGCTATTAAGGATCTTTGTAGGTCTCTATTCCTTGTGTTGTTTTTATGTTCTCGCTTTCCTATATCTAGCGGCCGAGATGATGATGTTATGTCTTTCCACAAATACAGGGAATACTAAAAACACCATTTTTTCATTTCTGTTTTTTGCGCGCATTTTTTGCTATCGTTTTATCCAAATGTTTGCAATTTTCGAATTTTTTCTGGGAAACGGCCTCAAACGACTAGGTTGGATTCACTGATAACGAATCCGTTGACAAAATCGATTCTGGCCGACGACACGATAACTGTAGAACGGAGCAAGCTAGCGACATGAAACTTTCAAGGTCAAGGGCCGCTCATCGTAATGCGGCTGTTGAGTTTGTTAAATGAGCCAAATCGGGCAAATGGTTTCGCTGTTATAGTCAGTTAGTTGGAATATATCGACGCGCAAATTTAAACGAAATTTTGTTGAGATCGTACAGTCAGTAAATTTTGGAAGAAGTGCTTTTGGATAAAAAATTTTTTTTCGCAAAGTCATCCTTCAGCTCCATATTTCACAGCAGTACCGAATTTCAGTTTTATACGATTATAATTTTTGAAGATACCTATTGGGAAAAAAATATGTCAAATTCCTCGATATCATTGTTCTTTCTGGAATTACTCAGAAATATTGATTCAATCATGATGAAACTTGGTACTTAGTTTGAAAATGCTGATATTCCACTTTCTGCGAAATTTTTTGATGAAAGCATTTTCAAGAAAAATTAAATTTTTTTTATACAAAGAGTCAATATTCTGCGATTTCCTGATCATTTTATCCTCATGAAATTCTGTATAAACCTTCAGGATGTCATTTTTCGATGAATAACGGAATTTCAGTTGGATTCAATCTATGTATGTATTTCTGGAATAATTGGGAAAATGGAATTTTGAACGGGTATATCTGCGGAATTATTGGGTGCCCAATCCCATTTACGAATTAGGCATTCGTAATTAAGGTCCAAACATACTCTACAAATTTTGAGTTTCAAAGTGGTTCCTTTCGGAAGATATTGTGTTTAAGATCAGCCATTAGGCGAGACCGGGAAAGAGACTCGTCTTCACACCAGATTTTTCAATTTTAATTTCGAAGAAGGTCCACAAATAATACCGGGTCTAGCTTGAATTCCTCAGAATATTCTAGACGAACTGAAATATAGTACTTCGTGTGAATTGATCCGAAGAGATCCGAATAAATCCGTAGGAGATACGAGGAGATCCGAGAAAATAAGGAGGAGATCCAATGACATAGGAGGAGATCCGAGGAGATTCCGGGGAGATCCAAGGAGATCCGGGGAGATCCCAGGGAGATCCAAGGAGATCCGGGGAGATCCCAGGGAGATCCAAGGAGATCCGAGGAGATCCGGGGAGATCCCGGGGAGATCCGAGGAGATCTTGAGGAGATCCTGAGGGGAGGCAATCTTTTGCCACGAAATATCTCTAGTGGTTTCCCCCTCGGGTGAAGTAAGAAACTTAAGGTATTGAAGCACTTATTTTGCGGAACAACCGGCTATCATTATTAAGAAAAAAATATTGAAAGCTTGTTCTGTGGAATAGCGGGCTTCCCATCTGTCTAAATGTATGTGATTGTCGAATTTTCTCCCGAAAATGGTTTCAAACGACTAGGTTGGACTCGCTGATGATGATTCGGGTGTCAAAATCGATTCTGTCCGGCCACCTCGCTGTCCGTATGCACGATTACAGGCGTACAGGGGATCGTATCGGGTTGAAACTTTCAGGGTAGGTTGCATTTCGAAATGCGACGGTTGAGCTGGTTAATGGGCTGAATCGGCCTAATGGTTTCGGAGCTATAGCCCTTTGAAATTTTGAGGATATTTCCCTGATATCTCAGAAACTACTGGAACGATTGAATTGAAACTTGGCAGTGAGTTGAAGCCGCGCAAATTATTTCCCAAAAATTTTTTTTTGGAAACTATTGGACTATATTTGAAAAAAAATCCGCTCGAAACTTGAGTTTTATATTTAACAGCAGTGTTTCAGATAGATATCATCATGATTTCAGGAGAAATTGGAAAAAAATATGTAAAATTTCGTGGTTTCTCCTTTTGTATCGTTGTTTTTCCGTAAAAACTCAGAAAAATCTCTAAAAGCAGTGACGTGAATTCAGCAGCTTTTGTGCGCAGGTTCAAATTCGTTGCCGAATCGGTCATCTCCTTTGAACATGCGTGCAAAAGCTGCTGATTTCAGTCAGTGCTTTTCTAGATTTGTTGTATTTTTTTTTTATTTTTCCTCAGATTTTCATGAAATTTGTACACACCTTGATCTCAATATTCCAAAACAGTGTACCAAATTTATTTCCGGAATTAATGGGAAAAATATCCTATTATTACCAAAACTATGATGAATAACTCTTTATACCCCCTGAACTGAAATGAATCTATTGGATTGGGATACTATTTGTCAAATAGTTTCACTGCAATAAGCTGAATGTCAAGGTAACTAACAGGTAGCTATGATGAGGCGATTCGCCGGACTCTGTCGAAAAACAAGAGTGCCTCCGAAACCCCATCGAATCTTATGGATGTAGAAAAACCGAAGAAGTATAGCCTAGTCCAAATCGACTTTGTCCATCCACTTTTTGTCGGACTCACATAAAATTGGGTTCAGTTTTTTATTGGTACATCTTGCCACAAAATTAACTTAATAGTTGAGTTCTAATCGTTTAGCCTCAGGCGAAGTCGGCCGACAGTAATTTGGGCAGCGCAGTCTGTTTTGAACCCTTGGAGATACGGCAGGTAAAATTCACAATAAGCTACTAACAGGGACTATTCAGCGTAATCTTTATTGGCTGCGTTATCATCCGTCTTCCAAGTGTTTCTCAAACGTGCCAAGCCGACGACCCTTCGAAATTAATCCATAATTTCTGAATTCGAAGACTTTTTAGAAATTTCCCAATTAACAACGGCCGTAGAAGGTTTGAGGTTATCTAACAATAAAGGAGAATGCTCGGGGCCAATTATCGGGTGGAATTATAAGACTTTTATTATTATAGAACCCATTAAATAAAGTGGATAAATCACCTATATGGAATTCTTTTTCCCATCATTCTCTGACTTTCAAATAATTCACTTAATTGCGCAAAAACTGCCAGTGTTAAATTGTCCAATTACAAAAACTATTAAGCACCCCACCAACACAGCTTTCGAAGAAACTCTGTTCGAAAGTTCTGGATAATTGCACCTTTTTCGATACGCAATTTGCTTCTCAATAAATGGCTGGCAGCATTAATATTCACTTAATTTTTTTCCTCAGAGAAATGATGAATAAAAGGCTATATTGTTATAAAAGAATTTTTTCAGCTGTCATCAGCATTCAACATGCCTGAAAACAGTTATTCTAATAGGTTTTAATGATTATCGTTCGGTGAATTATTAGTTCTTCCCGAGGTTCCCTTTCAGAAGTAGAAAAAAATTAGAGAAAACATTGTTCTGAAGAAGTTCTTTAATTCTGCATTAATGGTACTCTTTACTTGTATATATCTATTCCAATTCAATTTGACGGTATCATCGACGGTATCTGTCAACAAACTCCTTGCTTCTTCTGTTGATAATATTTTATGCGATGAGCGTGCGTCATCTTTAACTGGAAAAAAATCTTACAGGAACTTACTGAGTAGTCGGTGATAAATACTATAGCTCTCGAAAGAAATAATTTAGAGACTCGATATTTCCGAAATAGTTTTGTAGCGTGATGAGGAAGGACGTTCTCACAAATGGGTAATATCTGCTCAGTGATTTATTTTTCTAATAATTCAAAAACTACTGATGCCATCGGATTGAATATTCATGCAAACGTAGATGCACAATGATAAAGAATTATTTCGACCAAGAAATATTGTCCAAAACGGTCAAGATATTGCTTCCACAGTAAGATTCGACAACGTCCTGTTATGAGCTTGCTGAGATAGCAGTGGTGATGCAAAATATTTTTCAAAATTAAACATCTGCTGTTCAGAATCGATGATTAGAATTATTATTTTGAATCTCGTTCTGTGGCACTAATATCATTTTCTTGACAATCTTGTATGTCAATTCAACATTATCTGCTCCTGATTGTAAGATAATCTAATAATTATGTAAATATGTCACTTCGGTAGGAAGAACATAATAATCTTCTCAGATTATTCAATATTCATTCACGATCGTGAAGGTCGCTCAAGATGTTTAAAGAATTTCTCTTTCATCGATCGCTGTGCTGCGCTACCTAGTCTCGTTTACTAAATTAGGCCCAAATCGATTCAAAATTGAAGCCTACGGAATCGAGATGAAGATAGACCCAGCTACTTGGTTACGAATTTTGACGTGTTAACGGAAGTCTGTAATTCAAACTATAACAGCCGGTTATTCAAAGTAATTTGTTCAAAATGTAGCAAGTGGTTGAACGATCGACTAAATTACTAATCTTATAGTGCAATTAGAGTCAGATTTTTTCGATATTAGGTCGTCTAAGTATTATGGAATTATTATTTTGGATGTGCTGCTATTAAATTTACATATTTTTGCATAGGCGTTCGTTGGTTGTATAATTGGGAATATTTTCGTAGAGAATCATCGTGAGCCCTGTGATTTTCATCAGGAAATTGGGAAAATTAATAACTTATGTTTGAGACCTTCCGAAGGTTACAGAAATTCAAGTTGAGTTCGAAATTATTATCATTGGTGGAAAATCAGGTCTCTCATATTCAATATAGTATTATTTATGTAGGTAGTTAAAATTTTCCTTTTGGCGCGCATGTTCCAGGGGAACAGCGTGCTATCGTTATGTCCAAATGTCTGTAATTTTGAAAATTTCGAGTCAAAAATTGTCCCAAACGACTAGGTTGGACTCATTGATGACGAATCCGTTGTCGAAGTCGATTCTGCCTGGCCAGCTGGCAGTCAGGACATCCGTATGCACCATATCGACCTGAAACTTTCACGATAGGTTGCATTTTAAAATGCGACGGTTGATTTGGTTAATGGGCGAAATCGGCAAATGTCGCCAATTTCGAAAAAAATTTTTTTCGAAAACTGTCTCGGAAACTTTTCATTATTTTCAAAAAAAAATTTTGCTCCGACTTCGAGCTTCATATTTCACAGCAGTGCACCAGCAGCTTTTCAAAAATTCTAAAATTCTGAATCCAATGAATATTACATTTTTCCCCCAATATCTCTGAAGATTAAAATCGGATCAAACTTGAAATTGGATAGAATAGTGCAAAATACTGACTCCGCAACATTTTATCGAACTCTGATAAATACTTCACGAAAAAATTTTCCATCAGAAATGTGGGTAATCTTCAAAAACAAATGTTTTCAAAATTCAATTACGATGGGTCACAACAAAAGTTTGCGAGCAGTTGCGTGTCGGTGTTCTCCAACTAAATATACCCAGTCTCAATCCGATGGCTTGAGTAGTTCTTCAGATATGAAGAATATAACCTCAAAAATCCATGTGACTATTACTCCAAAACTGATTTGGTCCATAAACGAACACATCCAGTGCATTCTGACTAGCAATGCTAGTCAGTGTTTTTGTTTTCTAGCTCATTCTGTTCTCCAGTTATCGTGGCAACGACCGGACAGAATCCTTTTGACACCAGGATTCTTCATCAGTGAGTCGTTCAAGACACGCTATTCCCAAGAACATGCGTGCAGAATATCAGTTGAAGAGCAGGTTTTTACTTTGAAAACTTTATGGTTTCTTGAATTTTTATCGTAGAACTAATAGCATGTACTCAAAAAAATAAAATAAACACATGTCATGCCATGTAGGTTTCTTTGTTACTCAAGAACGACTATTCGATATTTCGACTATCCCACTTTGAAAAAAAAACTTAGAATGAATCTCTCATCGAGTTGTCTTCTTTTAAGCGAGGTTTTAAACAACGCATTCTTCAGCTAAGCGTTCTGCGGACATGGAAACCTTTCATCATATTCTGATTTTCCTATAACCTACTCCCAAGTCCATTTCCATTCATCATGGGACACCCTGTAGAATACTTGTGGAACCATTCAAATTCAGAAGTTGATTCCCTTGAACCGACTGATTGGAGAGCTTTGTCTTATCCTTCGAAATCTTTCCGCCTCGATAATGTAAAATACTGCAACTGAATTTTCTGCGATGCTTGTTCTGTCGTTATCTGAATTTCGGGAAAGTTATTCGAATAATTCCAGTTTACGATAATTGTTCCCATTAAACATACAAAAGAATTCTCAAATCTCATCAGAGAGACTTCTGTAATTGTCGTTCAGTGTTTGCTTTCCGGTTGAGCGTAGAGAAAACAGTATGAAACACTTCAATTCTTGGAAGACCATCTGTTGATTGGCGTCGAAAAAAGATTTAATTATATTTAGATCTTAATACCAAGCAAATGAATGGACCACACATACGGTTTTGTGCGGCTTTAGTTTGGGTGGTCGTCCAATTTTTTCCCGGCGAATCGACGAAATTTGAACGATGCTATTCGAGTTCGTTCGGTCATGTTAAAATCGCCCTAATAAAGATTCGACTTCTCGGAGGACTCGAAACCATGTTGTTTTTATGATGCAAAGATGCTTCTGCTCTTATTTAATCAGAAAGTGGAAGCTCACGTTGGTTACTATCGTATTTTGGCTTGCAGTTTCTCGTTAATAAACGTAGATTATAGGCGCTAGTATCTGTGGAACGGATCTCAATGAGAAATGTTTCATTTTAGTCTGCAATTTAGACGAAAATATACCTACTGATTTATTGTTTCAACAATTTAAAATTTGCGGAAGTATTCATGAGAGGACTGGAATGCAATTTCTGTAAACAACTTTTCCGTTATGAAATATCTTGTCAAATTGAGTCATTAAGACAATTTTCTTTGCTGTCAATTAAAGTTAAGTGAAATGCTGAATGTCTGCGATTATTGAAAGATTTTGGGTTCAGACGAAAAAAATTATGGAGCATCAATGACATAATTATCAAATTTGTAGTTAGTTCTTAAGGAAAAGTCCATATAGCCGATCGTTAACACAATAACTCCTGAAAGAGACAACTAATGACAAAGGTCAAATTTGTCAATGGGTTGAATCCACCTAATCATTTCTCAGATATACCCTCGGATATACCCATTCAAATTTTAATTCACCATAATATTTACACAAACACTTAGAAAAGCACTGTTGTGAAGGCAGCAGCTTTTGCGCGCATGTTAAATGGAGATGACCGCTTTTGCAACGAATTTGAACGAGCGTGTAAAAGCTGCTGCCTTCAAGGCAGTGTATTTCTAGTTTATTTCCTATAGAGTACTGGATTTCAATTCGATCTAATCTGTATTTTTAAAATATTGGGAAAATAGAATTTTGAATGGGTATATCTACAGAAGCATTGGGCGGATTTTACCCGTTCACGAATTCGGCCTTCGTAATTGAGCCCCAAACAAATATCGAGTTTTGAGTCGAAACTCGACAACTGTGGAGTAGATTTGGTCCTCAATTACGAAAGCCGAATTCGTGAATGTGTAAAATCCACCCAATGATTCATGAGATATACCCATTCAAGATTTTATTTTTCCAACATTTCCAATACTATAGATTAGATCGAACTGAATTCCAGTACTTCTTCGAAAAATGACAGTTGGAAGGTTCATACAGAATTTTATGGGGATAATATTGAATTTTTGAAAAAATAAAAAATTTGAAATTTTTTTTCGAATTGTTCTGATGACTTGATCATCACGAAATTTCGCACAGATTTGTCCATCAGTATTTGCAAGCTAGCTGCCAAGTTTCATCATGATAGAAATAGTATTCTGTGAGTTATTCCGGAAAAATACCGATATCTTGAAAAAAAACCACGAAATTGGACATATTTTTTTAGCATATCTTCGAAAATTATGATCGCATCGAACTGAAATTCGGTACACTTTTATGGAATATAAATCTCAAGGTAAAACCAGAAGTTTTCTCGAATATAACAGACAGTATCCGAGAAAAAAAAATTTCGACAAAAATTTCGAAAAAAATTTTTTTTAACATTTACTGACAGCATGATCTGGATGAAACATTGCAGTATATTGCAGGTCCTTGCTTTCCAACTAACTGCCAAGTTTCAACTCAATCGCTCCAGTAATTCTCGAAATAATTAGGGAAATAACTTCAAATGGCTTTATCTCCGAAACCATTCGACCGATTTCGCCCATTAACGAACTCAACCTCAGCACTTCGAAATGCAACCAACCCTGAAATTTTCAAGTCGTAGATTCCTCTGTGCGACCGTAATCGTGAGTATGGGTCCAACCTTGTCGTATGATACAATTTTCGGCTCAAAATTCGAAAGTTACATACATTTGGATAAAACGATAGCACGCTGATCCCCTAGAACATGCGCGCAAAAATGGAATTACTTCATGAGCGAAATGATAGATACACCAAATCATTCCATATAGATTCATCGCATGCAAATATAACCATCAACTCAGATGTTTCAATCTGATTAACAACGTACGTACATGGAATGTGCAACAAAAATAAATCTCTAATATATCAACCGTTGGCGGTGATTTACAAACCTCCGACTGAAATACACACAACAACCGGGACGTTTATAAAGCTGATTTAAAATTACAAATTTAATACAGTTGTGAAGGAAGAACGCAGAAACGGCCTGACTTATGGCGGTTCATGTGAAATATTACCTTATACGTCTTGAAGAAATGATGTTCTTGAGGAATTGATGGTAGTGCCCGATTCAGATTGAAATGTTGTTGGGATTGAGGAAGAGATTATCCGAATTATAATTAGGTCTTGCCACTCAGTGATTATATTCAATTAGGTGGAATCATTATATTTAATTTCGAATATGAACGTGGAATTATATTTTATTATGAGATAAAAATCTGATATTCGTGGGACAATAACCTCATTTTATATACATCGATAAGAGGATATTTTGTGAGAATTTACGCGAGTGGGTTTGCTATAAATAATTGTTCTATTTTATTTTCAGAAGTTCTTCTGCAGATATTGGCAGTGATAACCTAGAAAAAACCAGAAAAATTAACCTCATTTTATGGTTATACTTTACTTGACTCCTTGAAAGAATCTCTCAATTCTAATTAAGGGATTGGCGAAACTAAAATGAAGTTGTAAACAGTTTTGGCGGTGGCAAATTAAGAAATCATTTATAAGTGTATTTTCGCATTTTCAATATGGAAATGAAGGGAAATATTTCGCGCCAAAATCGAGAGGTACTCTAAATGACCTTGAGGATACAAAAAATATCTCGAGAACGAATCCAACAACTGACATGAAATTCAGGGCATATAAATGTCTTGTAGTGAAGATAACACGAATTTGGTCTAGCAAAAAAGTTTTATATTTTATGAGTTACGTGAATACCATGAATTTTCGAGAAATCGTTTTTCATAAAAATCATTTACCACATGAATCGACCATTTTCGTGTTCCTTCAGAGGCAGTACTCCTTCACATCATTTATCTTCTTGTAATTCGATGTTATTTCCAAAAATCCAATGGAATTTCGAGAAATATTTTTCATATGACAGTTAAAATTTTTGTATTTCTTAAAGGACCATTTCCTTCGTGGAATTCGAAATGTTTTCGCTGCAACATTTAATCGAACTTCGTTTGAGTTTTTCATCAAAAAATTCCTAATACTCCCCCCTTGTGTTTTTTCACCCTGTGTTTAGTAATGAAGAATTCGTCGAGACCGAGGGCGTGGAACGAGCCCTCCCTAAAGATTTCAACAAGGGGAGAATTCACAATGAATGGGAAATTAATTTAGTTTCAAGGAGCGTCGTTCAACTTGGCTCGGAAGACCCAAAATTTTCCTACACAAGAGGCTTGACGATAAGGATTTTCTTCGAAACAACTCGACCCTGAAATACCCGACTACGCCGTAGTCCGGTAGAGATGGCTAAGCATACAAATCTCTATTAAGTTGTGTGAAATGTGGAATAATAATAGAGTGTTCCAACATAAATAAATTTGACGTTTAAAAATCATATTTCATGAATTTGTTACTTACCTGATGGTGCAAACAAATCAACCTAGGGGTATTAAATTTGTGTTTTTTTTTGTGTTTATACAGTATTAATTTTGCAATTGAAAACAAGTTGTCATTTGAGTGGATTCCGGAAGAAGCTGAATGAATAGCATTCGTGTATAGGTATAACATTCGGTTGAATTTAAGTTGTGAAAGTAACGTTTCATCAACCGTAAGTAAGCTATAAATGTGAACGTTTATTATCTGTTTGTTAGTACATTTTGGTCGCTTGAGACCAATCTCGAATCATATTGAACCCAGAAAACGTCGCAAAATAATCATTAGTGTACAGAAATGGAGGGAAAGTTGTTCTCGTCCATTTCTGACATATTCATATTTTTTCTGTGAAATTCACAGTTGGTCTCAACAGATGCTTCTCTATTATCGAAAATACTTCGTTTGGGTCAGATTCTAAACAGTTATGTTTGATACTTCTCATCTAGAATTAATTTCAAATATCTATTCATGAGACTTTTATGAACGAAATCTGGCAGCACGTCATCATATAATTTCTCATCAACATGCATGCACGAAAAAACATTCAAGATCCGATTAATGCGTTGTAATTTAATCTTGGCAGCGTACGTGGCACATCCTGTACACGAGCAGAGTCCGTCAGAATCAGAATTTGTGGCGTTTTAGCCGGGTCGTTAATAAAGTACTCCAGCTTGAGAGCTTACTTATATCTCCTTCATGAATGTTTTGTGATATTTCCTCTCCAGGACAATCATGCAAATGTGGGACGTGTTAAAATTTAAATATTCCTAGTGAGCGAGGCTGGAAAACGTACGTTTCTACAATTACGCCACGACGTAGCAATTTAATCATAATTATTAAGTATTCCTTTTGAATTCGTTACGGCTACATGCAGCCAGTTGGATGGTACCTACTCTTGAATCTATTAGTTTCTTGTATACATCCCACTAAATCATGTTTTCTAGTTTTCTACAGGGATTACAGGATTAATTAATGTACGGTCAATTTCGATGCTTCTGCATGTTTCCTGTGAGGCCTGCTTCGTGATTTTCGCATGATTGTTCTAGGGAATATTTTTTTAGGTTAGCTGACTCATCTTAATGTTAACGCTACGGTTTATTTCGTCAATGTGCAAATTCGGCTCAATTGTTCCGTAAAATACTCATTTAAAATATGACTACCCGCAATCCTGTGCGAAATTTCACGAGGATCGTTCAGTAGGAAAAATTGTAATTTTTTTTGGAAATTTTAAAAATTTTTGTTGATAGAAATATTCCGGAAACTATCAGCCAAATTCGCAAAAACCTTGGTGTCTACGTTTCAACCCTGTTTCAAATGTCAGCTTTTCGATAAATACTATTTCGAATGGCTGAATTTATATGTTAAGTTAACCAATTGATTCATTCGAATTTCGTTACCAATTTTCAAACCTCTGGACATTTTTTCGTTACTCGATATTGCAGAGTATTTTTCGACTTCATTACGGAGGTAGTCATGAACGGGTTATTTTTGTTCTATGATTCCGTCTATATGATTCTCAAGAAATTTTGGATGAGCCTACACACCGTCATTTTCAGGCTTTTGCCCAATTTTCAGTCGAAGGGAATTTTGGAAATATCGCTGTAAGTGAAAACATCGAGGCTTTAAGTAATTTTTTTTAGAAGTTGTCGTGCTTACGATAAGCCATTAGGTAAATTTGAGAATTCTCAAAAATGAGGACTCTACGTTTTTGGGCAAACGTGCTATCCTGTTGCCCAAATGTCAGTAATTTCCGGAAATTTTCCCGAAAATGGTCGACAAAACCAAAAATAAAAGTTTCGATTCTTTCGTCCTTTTAAAATTCAATATTTCACAAATTTGCACCAAATTTCAGTTTGAACTGATGTCAATTTCCGAGGAAAAATATATGAAATTTGTTGGTTTTCTTCTCAGTATACTCAAAAAATTTAATCCGATAATTATGAAACTTGGAGCTTGGTAACTGGTTGGTAAATATCGATGCACAATTTTTTGTGAAATTTCGTGGTGATCGTGTCATTAAAACAAAACAAAAATTAAAAAAATTTTTTCTCCCACGACTCGTTATATTCTGTCATCAGCCATCCGCAAGTTGAATTACCGTTAAACAGAGAACGTCGTCGAATTTAAACCAAAGATTATTCTATATTTATGTAAAATCCGCAGCACAGGTGCATTATTTTTGTACTTCAAAACGAGAAAATTCAGTAGAGAACTCATAGGCACTCGTTCCCTTTTTCTCATTTCAACATGGTGACAACGAAACTAATGGCTTTGAAAATTAACAAGTGAAGAAAGTCTGAGATGTCCTAAAATAACTTATCTTCATGGACCAGTCATAAACCAAAATTCCTGTTTCCTAATATCAGACTTTAAGAATAAAATCGACGTTAGGTGAAACAAGGCACGCTCGTACGTTCCTAGGCCATCAAACCCCTATAGGATTATGCGACTCATCTGTGAGCAAATAAATACCCGGTGTTGTAATTAAGGCCCCTAGAATAACCAGAAATTAGCTAAATTGAACCTGTACACGAGGGTCGATCGCAGTCGGTTAATAGCAGGTTTGGGTGGATCTCTTTGCACAGCGGTCAATTTTTGTTTATTTTTCGAAGACATCCTGTTGTTTGAGGCCTCTCAGCTGTGAAATTTAGCAGAGAAATACCTCAATTACGATCGATAAGGGTTCTTAGAATACCCGACATGTGGACCTGCCTAATCGATAATAAAATACCCAGAAAAATGCGGGATTATCATCGCCTTTGGAAGCTTTTTATAATTGAGTTGGTGGGAAAAGATTGGCCAAACTACCCGTGATTGTTTATTCGTGAATTCCCTTAAATTCTCCATGCAGGAAGAACAAATTAATTATCCCGAAATCTACCTTAACGAATTCATGAATTTCAATGAAATTCAGCACATAATTTCAAGTCAATTATTCATTATAGTGTACCAAATTTCACTTCGATCCGATTCGTTTTTCGGAGATATGCGAATTTCGTGTTTTTTTCCGAGGGATCCTTGTTTTTTGTGGAAAAACAAAAAAATAGCAAATGCTGGTTCACAGACTTTTAGAAAAATTTCAGCGATTGGAAAAAAAGTTTCATAATTTTTCGGAACGTTGAGTGCATGGGAGACCGTTTTGGCCATGGACATTAATGATTATGGTCGCAAAATCCGCTGACTTCACCTCAGTGCTGTTTTGGTTTGTCCAATAAAGAAGCTCAAGTGCAAAATTTCAAAAAAATCGTGAAGACGAAAATTCAACATTGTGAATTCATGATTCATGGAAGAATGAAATCATCCGATGGAGGAAACATGATGCAACACTATAAAAAGTTTGGTTTCTGTTTTTGAAAAAGAGTAAACCATCATTCTGCAAATTTATGAGCTTGTTGTGGGGAACTGCGTGATTATTTTTTACATTATCATTAACCGAAACGTATCGAATACCCTACATCAGATTATTCCATTTCCAATGTTAATTTTTGTAATAATTCCATACAAGTGACTCATTTCAATACTGAATGAAAATAAATGTGAAACAAAGTCTATTTTTAATTCATATTTTACCTCGTTCAACCAACGCTTGTCCGATTATAGCAACATTTGTCTTCGGAATTCGTATCGACCGATGTGAGATTATCTTGAAAACACAAGGATCATTATTGAAAAACTGATTAGCACTAGAATTTCATTGAACTTATTGATTCGACGCAGAACCGAAATTGAATTGCTTAGGTGGTCATTTCTCCTATGACAGGTGAGAATTGTATTTTCTGGATATGATTTTAATCCACAAAAAAACTCTGATTATATCAAATTTATTATAAACATAGCAAATGAAATTCGAGATGAAATTTGGAAGTTGAAAGTGTCGTTGTCTTAAAATTCAAGTCTGTAATTCCTTATTTTGAAAATTACTTATTTACTACAAAGTCAATGTTTTCAAATTACCGAAGAGGTGATAGTGTTCAGTTCCCTAGAAGTGGACAAAAACTGTGACATCGTTCAGTCTGATGGAAAACTTTCGATCCACTTATAATGCGCAGTGAATGTTTAAATTGAAAATCCATAAAAACTATTTTATGGAGGCGAGAATAAACGGTGTAATATTGTGGTCGCATGAAACTTGTGGTTGTTCGATCACAAAATCATTCACAGTCAGCAATTTCAATAATATCACGCCACAGTGGCAATACCACAAATTACGAATAATGAGAAATATTACTACGGTCATTGGAGCACAAAGCAGTTCCCTTCGCAGTCTATAATTGTGGCTCAAAATGGTACTTACACCAGGTTCTGGTACACGATCGTAATTTTTGAATGATTGTAAAATATCCCAATGACCTAGAAATTGATCGATCGATTAGATTTAAAAACACTCTAGAAAGCTTGCAGTTCTTCTAGACTAAACATTATCTACAGGGGATAGTCTGGAATTGAATTGATATTTTTTTTAACCTGTTTTGAATTAACTCTACACCTAAGTGGGATATCTATAAAAATGATTCTACAGTAACTGCACTTCACAAGATGTTTTTACGAGATTATCGAATCTTTATGAATCATTGGTGCAGATCAGGAAAATATCCATTAGAACTAATAATGACTTTAGTAATCGCATATGACCAATAGGTCTCTTGCATGTAACACGAATTATCATATTTGCATGTTTTTCTCATCCTATATCGATACAAAATCATAATGTATGCTATCTCACACTCCAACAATTCGCGAATTTCGAATAATTCGGTATTAAAAATCGTCAAATCGGGACGCAAAACCAAAGTGGGTGAAACGCGGTAGATTGCCTCCTACGTCACTCGTTATTCCACGATGCCCCGATCGATACAGCTCGACGCTGTCTATTGGCTTGCTAGACAGAAAAGTATACGAAAAGAGGGAGAGAGTGGATATATCCCCATACGTCATGGAAACCGCGAAGCTTCGTCCGTTTAAACTACCGACATGCGGAGCCAAATTTAAAAGCGCATTTTCTCGTTAAAAATTTAAATTTTTGTTGGCGGTTTAAGTTTTTCAGTGGTCTTATGGATAGAATATTTGATTCCAATGATAAAAAAAATTCATGCAAGAGACCCATTGGATTTTTATTTTTTTGAGGATTTCGAGAGAATCGTTCAATTTTTTTCAAAAATGGTAACAGATAAACCAAAATTCCATGAAACCATAAAAGTTGAGTACAACAACAAATATCTTTCCACGTTTTGTCAATCTAACGGTGGCTCATCATCAGTTCTGGAAGAAAACATGGGATAGTGTTTTGAAAAAATTTGCAATAGAAATTGGTATGTCACATTGCGGGAACTTTGAAATGTTATATCTATGCCGATTTCAGTTGCATGGTTATCTTATGAAATGAAGATAATATGGGGAAAAAATTCAAACTTCAACACTTCAAAATTATGCGAAAAATCTCCCCAAATGTTCGTACCTCGAAATTAGGAACACCCTGTATACAAATCGTCAGGAACATTTTTTCGAAACAATGTTGACTAATGATAGGTGATATGAAAGATGAAAATGAAACGATTCAGAGCTCAAATGAAAATCCTTCATCAGACAATTGAACGGAAATCTTTAAAATGATTTCCTCAACGTTTCCCTACCAATTCAAATCTGAAAATCGCTAAATGCAGCCTAATTCCACCTCTCCATCAACGCTCTGTGTTGAATTAACTAAATTATTCTTTCGAGTCAGTAAACTCAATTTTTTATTTTCCAATTGCCTGGATCCGTCATCAGGATCTTCGAATTCAATCCATCATGTAATATTCATTCTAGAAAAATTTTTTCATGTTTTATACTATTTTCAGATATAGGGAGAGAAAACCTCAAAAATTCTCGAGAAAATAATATTTTCGAATTTGTTTTTTATTACTGTACAGGGTGAGTCTTCAAGTTGTACATTACCTAGTTCTTATTATAGATTCCACTAATCGAATAAAACACTTTTTTTATTTGCCATTTTTACAGATAAAGGGTTATAAGCAGTTAAATATTTCTCGATGTGCTAATACAGTCCTGCACCTTATTTGCAAGTTCACAGATATCTCTCATGGTGATCTATTCTGCAGAAAAAACCAATCCAATGTTTGAAATTAAAAGAAACATACTGGAGTACACTCATTTACTTCTTAAGATTTGGCGCGATATTATTGTAATGCAAAAATTTCACTATACTGGACTATTGAAACACTAGGTACTTCACTAGATATTCATGCAATATCCAATTTCATTGTTCCATAAGATTATACACATTTCCATCCTCGCCAATCCTCATATTGAAAACTCATAATTATCCATATTTTCATCAAATTTACAAATTTGAAATTTTCAATCAATCAACTAACCTAAAAACATTCTCTAGAACGCAAAATGATGCGTTTAAGAAGAAATTATAAAGAAAAATCAAATATTTTAAAATGATTGAAGATTCTAATGATGACATAAGATAAACTTTATCTGCATTCTTCATGCTAATTTCGTATAGTTTTGTGAATCGGCGAGTCTATAACTCGGGAAATGTTTGAAGTTGTATGGAAGTAATTACTGAAGAAAATGTGTCATGGTTATAGAAAACTCCACACCAAAATTCATTCCATTCGGTGTTATCTTATCAAAGCTACGAAAGAAAAATTGATTTTTTTTTGAAATTCAAACAGCTGTATCTCTGTTCTGGAGCCGAATCTGGAAAACTTATAAATGAAAAAAGTGTTTCAATTGATGAGAGGAATGAATATATGGTTTAAATTAATGTACAACTTAAAAGACTCACCCTGTATATATAATTGTTATTGATTCACAAGAAGTCTCGATTTTTATCAGGTGTTAGGTTCAGGCCGAGTTCATGTATAACTAAATGTGGTTCTAGATAAAGTAATCAAAATGTATTTTGAAATAAACGCGAAGAAAAATTCACTATCCTCCTCAAGTGTCTGCTTTCATGATTATCAGCTCTTTGTATGCAATACGGTCGTAGAGCCATATCCTCCGGTAAAGCAACACATAAAGGAAATAAATAGGTAGCATTTTGGAACACGAGCTCGTATCTCTCCGTATAATCATTGAAACTCAAGTCCGTATTTAACCCAGTTATTATACGTAAAACTCATCACGGCATAATGCGGTTTTGCCTCCCTCTGGTAACGTCTCGGCGACATAATAACCTACTCGGAATTCATCTCTATAAATTAAAATTTATCCACCATATAATAAACTCACAGAAGAAGATTGCGAAACACTAAGCTCCTTTGGACGGAGATGGAGCACATGCTCAGGTAGAAACTTCAACCTGCGACTTGTCCCTGAAATACTAACGCAGCTGATGTTATCAGAATTGCATATTTAGGTTCTCAAGGACCTTCGATTTTATCAATTATGTCCCATTAATGTATTTTCGACAGGTCTCTGGTCTTGATTATCTAAGGACTTCGACATTTTGCCATTAGTTTGGATCTTTTCGGTGAGATGTTGCCGATAAGCATGAAATAGGAGCAAGGTCTCGGATCTTATTTCATACAAAATGTTAAAAGATTAATGGTTGTTATGTAAGAGTTATAGGAGATTTTCTATCTTGATAGATCAATTGACAGAGACGCGGTGTTATCTATAAAATTGGGATTTCTACCTGTTAGATTCGAGAAACAATTTTTGTCAGATTTTTTTTTCCCAAACAGATAAAATCTTGTATCATTTTTCGGGTTTATTAACGGTTTTCACTACCGATATCTAAAAAAAATACTATTAAAATTTAATGAGAATTTATTTTTATAGAAAATGTCCTTGCAGATTGCGGGATTCAAATTATTTGTCAAGGGCAATTTCTAGAAAAAAATTTTGCCTAAAGAACAATATCGGAATAATGCAAACTATCAACGGATTGGACTTTAAGGTTTTCGAGTCTAGGTATATATTATGTGACTCTTTCATCAGACAATGGAGAGAAAACTAGCAGAATCATTTTATTTTAATAATTTCGTATTTTAATACTTCTTTCGATAAAAGATTTCAATTGTCAACATTTTTGTAAGAAAAATATAAGGCGCCGTTTGACAAGAAATTGTGTTCTATATATATTTGTTATCGAATCAATGTATTTACTGGTTACGGCAATTCATATCTTCTGTGCGACGATATATTTATTTTTCGTTCCGACATATTCATATTCTACGAAACTAACGAAAATGAATATATATTTACAAACCCAATTCTGAGGCAAACGGAGCTTCATAAGAAATCTCATATCTAAGAAATGATCGGTCATATTCCAATGAAATCCCGTACAAATCTTTAAGCCTACTGTTAGCAACGGTGTACCCAATTTCAGTTCGACCGCTATAGTGGAATGAACCATATAGAAACTGATAATATCGTTCCCAAATATTCGGAAAGTAAATAATATCGGTCTCAAAGAACTAATTTATTGAATTTATCCAGTTCAGCTACGTTTCGAAAATTTTTTTTCTCTTTCTCAGGCTGAAAACAACATAAATTCATGAACGCTCAAAACACTCAATTATTATATCGAACGGAAGTACAATGTTTAATTGAAAAAATACAATATTAGAACATTATTGAATTTGTTCACCCAAAAAGACGAACAATCAAAAAAAACTCACCAACTCACCTTTTGAATAATTAATTGAACAGATCTTTTGAATTCAATTTAGTTAATATTGATCTTAAGAGCATTTCGGGGACTCACAAATCCTCCGTGAAATTCTCTTGACGTATCAGTATCTATACTGAACGATGGGACAAAGGAATATATTACAGAACACCGAAAAAGGTATCATTTGAAAAACTAAATGTACCACTTATTCGCACGCGTTTTTGATACAGTTGATTTACTGCAATACAAGCAATATCCAGAACTTTTGATGGATTTTATTTTAATTCATCCTGAAGAATTCTTAACAAATTTTAGATCAACTGACAAAATGAAGCACTGTAAACGAAGAACATGAACATGCGGAGTTCAAACTACACGTAGTTATAGTGAACTGTTAGAGCCAATTCACGGACAAGAAGAATCAAAGTAAAATATTTTTAGGCGGCTTAATTGAATGATCAATTCATGATTCTTTCCCTACATATTTCTTTTTCTATACTAAAAGTTACTGAGCCACGAGAAAGTTTTTTATAGGATTTATTCCCTACAAGCATTGGGCAACTACCTCATCCATCACCTCCACAGCCGGCTTAGAGTATTCATCGAAGAATTATCATTTATTACAGGCTTTTAATTTTATCTCGAGAAGTATGACATAAACGAGATTTACGTTACTTATCGTATCAAGACGCTCCAACCGAGTTTGGGTTACACGTTTTCATTATGGTTCTAGAATTGGCCCTATGCCGTTATCTTCTCTCAAGAGGGTTCTGAGAGGTTAGATTACACTTCAAAGGAGTCCTTGTTCTGGAACTATCATATTTAAAGAGTGGGCTGTAAATATAAATCAGAACTAATTATCTCCGCTTTCCATATAAATTTCTTTCGGAGTTTTAAGGAGATACTTTTTGGTTCCTTAGGTCGAAGGTGTTGCAAAAAAAACACTGAAAAATTAAATTGAATTCATCAGATTCTTGTGATATTTCGCACAGATCTTGGAGTTAATATTTATTAACAGTGTAATTTCAGATCGATCCGTTATATATCTCCAGGAATACTGGGATGAATAAATATAATACAAATACAGTAATATTCGCTTATAACGGATCCGCTTGTAACGCAATTTCGTTTATAACGAACCAATTTTTTTGGAACTAAAAATAAGGTCATCAAACATGTGTTAATTTTTTCGCGAATAACGAACCCGTTTATAACGACCTTTCGGTTGAAACGAACTTCGGTATATCCGAAAAACATTTCGGTTACAACGAATAAAACCGTATTTTACATAGTTAGCAGGCGAAAATGTGAAGATGGAAAGGTACTCAAAGAAAAACATAACTGTGCTCGGGTTGCCAAATTCAACATGGGCATGTAAAAATGAAAGTCACTGATGATTGGAAAATCTAAAAACTCTAGATGCCCCAAGACGTTGCATGTTTGCCAATAAATTACTTTACAAAATTCTAGACAAGCATTAACGTGAAGTCATCAGTTTTCAGCCTATTTGGCCCATTAACGAACTTAACTGTCGCACTTTGAAATGCAGCCTACCCTGAAAGTTTCAAATCGATAAAGGTTCTCACGTAGTCGGGCCTACGGAGAGTCGGCCGGACCTGATAGATTTTGGTATCAGTGAGTCGTTGGAGACCATATTCGGGAAAAAATCAAAAATTACAGATACTTCAACGAAACGATAGCACGCTGTTCATCAGAACAGGCTCACAATAAAAAACAATGATTTCACATATTTATCCTTCATGACGAACTTCGCTTACAGCGAACCGATTTTGTCGGTTCCTTGAAGTTGGTTATAAACGGACATTACTGTAATACGTCAAATTTTGCTTTGGTAAAGAATTTGATTGATCGCTAGAATGGTTTCTTTATCTACTTAGTTGCTCTATTGTTCAATAACCTCTCAGCAAAACTGGGAAGAGTCGGCCCCGCTAAAAGTATTTCAGTCAGAAATTTTCACCATCCAAACCAAAATGACAGCTTTTTTTTCGAATCCAAACAATTCAGTGAAACTGCGTGAACGATTCAATTGAAGAATGCGCTGAATAATTTCATTTCTTCGCTTTAAATCTATTGGAACAGCGCTGAAGTAGCAAAATCACGATAATTGGCGGATATGTTGCCGCGGCTATTCAGATTATCCCGGTATATAAACGCGGATTTCCCGGTCTTGCTCTTGGTTTCGCCTGCCGTAAAAGTAGAGGATCGGATTGAGATGGATGTTCGCAAAACTCAATATTCTCAAATGGCTCCCAGTCGAGAACGCGGCTGAATAACGATGTGCGTCCGCTAAAGGTTACAATTTGGGAATGCAGTGTCAAGCACCGCCATTATCCAGCACTGCCGATTTACATTGAATGGTTTAACGTCTTCAGCGGAACACGCAGCTGATTTCGTCGTTCGAATAAATCTTTCTGCAAAGGCTCACAACAATACGCCGCTAAATAAATTGTATTTTATTGGGTCCTTCTTCATGAATATGAATTCTGGTATCCGAAAGGATTGAAACTTTATACCGTGCTTTCGAGGCTATAGAACGTTTCGGTGGCCGCGTTCCTTCCGAAGCTTTGTGGCCTCAGTGTCGCACAATACCTAGTCAGATTTCGTTATTTCGGAGGCGCACAAACGCCTGTATTATGGAGGCTTCGAATTCTTCGGATTTATATTTCTGCATTTATTTTTTTTAGGGGTCAACGGTTGAAGGAAGTGACTGGTGAACTGTAAATGTAAAGTAGGGATTTCGTGAGATTCGAAATTATAAAAGCTTTTTGTTGAGATTATTCGACACTTTTTGTGTACACGTTCTCAATAATACTATATTTTTCCATTCAGCACAAATGTCTGTGATTCTTAAATTCGAGCCAAAAGTTGTTTCAATTGTTTATGTTTGACTCAATGATAATGAATTCGAGACAAATCCAATTCCAGCAGTTCGGAATGGCTGTTCGGGAAAAGGAAAAGTCCTAGAGACTTGAAATTTCTTCATTTTAATACATCTTTCTACAAAGGCTCACAACGATACGCCACAAAAAAAATTTATTTAGTTTGGGCCCTTCTTAATGAATATGAATCCGGGTGTCCGAAAAGTTTCAAACTTTATACCGTACTTTCGAGGGTAAAGAACGTTTTTCGGTAGCCGTGTTCCTTTCGGAGCTTTGTGATCTCCGTCTGGCACAATAAATAGCCAGATTTGGTTTAAAAGGATTCATATCTGCATTTATTTTTCCCCTTGAGATCAACGTGAATTCGAATGAAGTGATTGTTGAACTGTAAATGTATGTTTTTTTGGAACATTGTAAAATTAAATTTCGAAAATTTTTATCTACAAAATCATGGGAATAATTATTTGTGAAGTGAAGTTTGCTCTGTTTCAAAACTGCTCCCGTTGAACTTAAAATTTCTGTTATGCAAGTGACCTTAATTGGTTCTGAATAATAGCTTCATTCTTCTACAATTTTTTGAAAAAAATTTCTGTGAAGCGAATCGAACCAATTACTTGTAGTTTATATTGCAAGGTTCCAAATTTTTTAATCGTTAGCATTGATTTTTGTATTGCCTAATGAATTGCTGCATTATGGTCATCGAGTACTCAGCTTGACTTTCTTTCCAATTTTTTCGTTGCACATAATTTAATTTTTTTTTCTTTCAGGTGAGTACACAACTCGTACATGATCTATACAGAACCAAGAGCCAAGAACCAAGAGTTGGTAAGAATATTGATACATTTTGAATTTAGTAGAATTTCTGGACAATCACTCCAGAATGCCGAAGAATAAATATTTGAACACAAGAAAAGTTAATACTCTCTGGAAAGTCCGTACTGGTGAAACTTGCTTCAAATATTCTGTGTTCGCGTTTTTCCTCGAGTGTTAACACTAACAGATCATTAGTTTGGCTGAATAGGTCTCTTGAATGAATTCTAGCCGTAAGACTAGGGAAAAACTTTAACCTCCGTCAAAAATTTTCAACGAGAATATGATCTTTTGAATTTGGTTTGATATTGGATGAGAAAATCATAAAAATATGATAATTCGTGTTATATGCAAGGGACCTATTAATATAGCGAAGTTCATTGGAAATTTAGTCCTATATTGAGTCTGTATAGAATTCGATAACACAGCTTCATTTTAGTCATGAAAATGTATGAAAAAATTTAAATCCTTCTTCATGAAAAAGTTACTCGTTTTCGTGCCCTGAATTTTCAAGTTAAATAATTATAATATATTACTAGTAAAAACGATGTGATTTATTCTCAATCCCTCTTGAATTATTCTACAAACATATTATATTGAAAGAAACAATGAAACCTTTGTTTTTCGAGATATTCCGGCTATTCGTACTAGATTCCCTAGGTATGATATCGTGACCATTGAGCATTGGCATCCTTCCTGTACCATCCATCGCCCGGACAGACAGACAGGCCACGGCACCACACCCAACCCAATCATTTAAACCAACACACAGACACATATACAGAGAACACTACACATACATCATAAATCTAATTAATACCGCCAACAAAATAACCTGTCAGATCTTAACAATAAATAACGCTCATTACGTGCCGTATATTGATACGACATACACCTGGTAGAGTGGTCTGCAGGATAGCATCTCCTACGATACACATTCGGCTGTTCATGAACTTTCTACCGAACGGATGATCTTGAATTCGTGGTTGAAATAAGGCACGAATCACACGGGAATCTTGTTATCTCGATTAGCTATCCTCGTAGTCTATTCAGGAATTCCTAAGCTTTGAGATATGGCAACACTGTAATGGATATGTCAATTCTGACATTGTCATGGCGAATTGTAAAATTTCAATGGTGAATATGCGGGAAATGTGTTGGATTCACACGGTTGATATTTGTATTGTTTACATATACTTTAGGTACTTGAAACCTTCATTTTGCTCGAAAATGGAATTGAATCGTGAATATGGACTCATACTGGAAGACTGTCATGTGACATACTGTTAGATAGATTCATTACTGTATATTATTTCTACTCGCAAACATTTGGATTGTACATTCGGCTACGCGGTACCATAGAACTCTCCTTCAAGAACGTGAAAAAACAACGAATCATGTATTTATATATTTATATGACCCCTAAGCTAAACAGCGAAGCTAATAATCGAAATAACTGTTCCGGTGAGCAACGTTTAACGGTCAATTCTGAATGTTATACCAGCGATTGATCGTATTCTTAAAACTCTTCCTGTTAAACACTCAAGTTACAGTTTCACTAGGTTTGTCTTTTTACCCGCTTGTTCTAGAGAACAGTGCATTATCATTTCGTCACGATGTCTGTAATTTTCGAATTTTGAGCCGAAAATGGTATTAAACGATTTTGTTGAACTCTCTGAAGAAGACTCCGTGTTCAAATTCAATTCTGTCCGTCCGTCCGTATGTGCTTTAACTTTCGAAAGAATAGACATAAAGTCCTGAAATTTTCAGGTTAGGTTTCGATCCTGAATTCCTCAGCTTAGTTCGTTAATGGATCAAATCTGCCGAATCATTTGAAATTTTGATTTTTGAATAACTCGAAAAAAATTCATCTGACCGAAATGAAACTTGGTTTGAAGATGGTTTCAATGAGAAGAATTATCTATAGAAAAATTTGAATTTCACTGAAATTTCCAAGTCGCTATTTCTCAACATGAACAAGCGCCGAAAAGCTTCTGACTTGACTTCCTTGCTTTCCTAGGTTTTTTTTGTTACTGGAAGAACACAATTTTTGATGATGTTCTATGACTATAACTCAGTTATGAGGATTTCACCCATCAACGAACTGCACTAACTGATTTACAGTGTGTCTAATAGAATGCTGATGAAAGTCCATCAGAATATGATTATTTCATCCGTGTATCCTATCTAAAGCCAACTCATATTTTTTTTGGATGCGGAGTTCAACAACACCCATCACAGCACTATTCTACGATCCATACAGCCAACGCTTCCTATTGGCTTGGTTGAGTGGTACACGAGAAGGAAGAAAGAGAGTGGATATGACATCTTACTTACGTCAGGGAACGCCTCGAAGTTTCGACTGTTTGAATAGCAAACATGTGGAACCAAATTCAAATAATCTTTTCCCGTCGAAAACAGAAATTTCTGTGGGCGATTGAATTCTTTCAACATTCTTATGGATAGAATAATCGATTCCATTAATGAGAAGAATACATGCAAGATACCTTTTGTATAGAAAGTATCATTAGTGTAACGCACCATTTGATTGTCGACTATTACGATATACGCGTGTGATCAGCGCCTCACGAAGAGTTCATACAGAAAATAAAATGAAAGATGATAACGAATCCAATCTACTCATTGTATTTATTTGCTGTATAAACGAGGCTTACGTTCAAATTTGTCGATGGTGTTTTAGAACAGTACTCTGGAGGGAACTAGGTCAGGTTCTACTAATGAATTCTCGAACGTTGTATTCGATAAAACTAATTCAGGCTTAATGAAGAGAATGAATCAACCTGAATGTCGTTTTATATCATTGGGATGCTAATGAAGAATACAAATTATTCTTTTTAAGCAATTATAACTGATAAGAATTCAGTCATTGGGGATTCAGAATGAAGGAGCTGAGAGAGAATTAGTAATTAAGTTTGCGGTATTTTCTAATGGCGAACAGAAATGTCGATGTAATAGGCGAGTGAGGAAAGAATAAACCACTTACGTAATGCCGAACATTTTACTTAATTCGAAAATAAATGGTGAAATCCTAATTGCGAGGTTCTAGGACATCTGATAACAGAGTTGCCCGGATTAACATAAAAAAAGCATGGATTTTTCATGCCTGATTGAAAAAAAACAATGGAAAATAAGTTTTTTATCGACAGCTTAATATACTCTTTGACATTAGGGTAGTTACATCGAGAAGAAATATCTTTGAGAACTTGAATTTTTGTCATCAGAATGACCATATTTAAAGCATGATATGAAAACGATATCGATGTTTTACTTTTCATAAACAACTAACTTTTTAATGTTTCGAATACACTGTAATATTTTTGATTTAAGATATTCACGTTATTTTCAACCTCATTTTTACTGAGTTGATATCGAAATAGCACCCTAAGTTTCAATCAAAAAGTCTCACGTCAAAATATCTACTTTCTTGAAAATGTTGGTGGGATTTTGTTTGTTGAAGTCTCTTCTTTTGGATGGTACAAAAAATATACATTACATAAATTTTCCTAGGGTGTAACAGGAAGTGAGGCCCTCCTTGCCTCTTACCTACTTCTTTAAGAAATACCTTTTGATAGGCTAAAATTTTCACAAAATATTGCAGATGTCAAATGAAATATTAAGTTTATTGATATATTTGGTTGTTTATTGTGGTACTATATTTTTGTATATTCCTAGTGAATTTATCACGGTAATGTATACTTTTTAATACCATCAGAACGAAGTGATTTCAACGAACAAAAAGCCCAACAACTTTTCCAAAAAAGTTGATTTATTGACGTCAGAGTTTCGGATTGGAATTGAACTCAGATCGCCCCTAAATTATTTTTTCTTTCATTATTGTTATATCCTATGTCATTTCCAATAAGTCTCGTCCTACCGTTCTTTAATTTCCCGTTTTTACATTGCTAAAGTCTTCAGCACTGGTCTATAGGTGTCACAGACCAGACATCGACCATTTTACCATTCACATATCGTCAAACTATTCTTTTTTTGGCTTAACAATTTATGAAATTTCCTGGAAATGTTATAGTTTCATTGTTGATGTAGGATAACTACGTCGACAAGAAATAAAGTTAACGAAGCAATTATATTTCTGGGTTTATAGCATCTCTGATATCACTTAGTATATTTTTCAGCAAATCCCTGGAAATACCCACTGGACCTTGCAGTGTCTTCGCTATTGATATTTTCTGTTCTCTAATAATTTTTTACTGATTGAAATTGTTGAAACGGGTGAGTATTTTCGGTTGACGATTGCCACCATAACTTTCCTCTCATTCCCTCAAGATACCGATTCTTTCAAGTCTTCGAAGACGCAATGAAAGAGATTGCCAAACTCAGTAAATTACTTGTTAATACTCGCAAAAAGCGCGAATGGGGCGGTTCGCTTCAATTTAGCGCCAAAGCAGCCACAAGATAGCATTCTCTGGAGCGATATAAATCTCTAGATGATCACAGGTGCGTGGAATGACTTTAATCTGGCCTCGTGAGCAAAACGACTTCCCAGATTGAATTTATCTCCTACAATTAACGGAACGCCTCAAGACCACGAAATCATCTTCAGAAACGGCGGAGAACTGTTAGTGGAAACTATATTTATTGGGATTGTGAGAAATCAATTATTTGGATCCTAGCAGACCCAATAGATAGAAATAGAATATTTCTTAAAATCAAATAGTAACGCGAGAAATATCAGAATGCATGAAATCTGGACGTCAATAGGAGAAAATGGGGGTCATTATTTTCCGAAATTTTTTTTTTGGGATATACTTAATTCTTTTGTGGGAATGTGCAATGTACAAAATTGTTGTAAGAAACTCTGGCCCCCAAAAGTCACCCAGTTATATTCGAGATACTGTATACTCTTAACAATCCATGTCATAGTCAAATAATGCTCGAAAATTCTACAGAAGCACTAACGTAAGGTCAGGAGCTTTCTTGTGCTTGATAAAATTTGATACCAAACCGGCATTTCTTGAGTTATTGAGAAAAAACTTACGACTCTGAGGAAATAACAATTATATTCTTATATTTTCTCCTTCTTTCCTCTTCAATATTTCCGAAAATAAATATATGACTCGAACCCCTCATTTTTGAATTTTGTTGAAAATTGACTTCATGGTCTCTGCGAAATTTCATAGTTATCTAATGAATAGTTACCACGAAAAATTCTGAACTTTTTCAGAAATTTTTGAACAATGCGAACATCTAAAAATTCTGTCCAGAGTTATATATCGGTATTCTACAACTGATGACGAATTTTCTGACCGATCATAATACTTCTGAGGGAATAGCTTCAAGTCAGTTCTTGTTTTGTGGTGTGAAATGCAACGTACAGCTTCGAGCAATTGGGTTACAAATATAAACATTGAATGGGACATCAAAACTATAAGAACAGGCGAATTATTCCAGGGTTCGTAAATATAGAAGGGTTGCGAAATGTCAATAATTATATGACGTCATTGGTGGGAGCGTTATATTTGAATGATTTAAACAACACGGTTTGATATCACATTCACTCAAGAGTCAGTCGAAACTTTGTTTTTATGATATGCACTAATATGTGTTGTTTAATTCAAATATTGAACCTGATTTTTACTGCGGCTATGCAGAGTATAAATCTTGTCAACATTATTGCCGGTTACAACACCTTAACATACTTCGAAATGATCTATTATACATCCTTAGAGTCCGAAATGATATATAATTCTGTTGAAACGTATATCTACCCAATCCCATCGACTAATTTCAATAAGGAACCTTTATTGAACAAATAAATCTTCGAAATTTTATAAAATCATGGACGCTTATCTGTGATTTTCATAAGAACAAGATTCTGCTCGTGAAGTGACACCTTTCCACTAATTCCACAACTTATGTAATATGAAATATTTTCATTGTTGGAGTTATAATGGAAGAATTCGGAGATTTGGGGAATCGGAGATTCACCCCATTGGCCGACGACGATCAAGTGATCGGCAATAGGGTTGAACCTCCGATTCCCCAAATATCCGAATCTACCTCGCATAAAAGGCATCAGTTTGCACGTGCTGCATAGCAATCCTCAACCTCATATTGCACGTAGCATAAGAATAACGAATAAATCTGCTTGTGCCTTGACAATTCCTCATAAAGTAGAGGCATCAAGATGATGTAGAGGATGTGATCTCAGATAGGGAGAGTGTTATGACGCCCAGTTATACAAACGTGCAATTAATTTATTCTACGGTCAAAACAGCAAGAGGGCGAAAACGGAATACCAGCTTCAGTCGTATAAAACATCGTTGTCTGCACCCACACATTCATATGAAAGGCGTTCGTATACATTGGAGGTAATGACAGCTCTTTGGTCTCGGGGTCTGGTAAATTATAGTCGGTGGACATTCGCCAGGCCTCGTCTGCCTTTACGTTTCTGTAATGTGAGCTTCCTGAAGGCTTCCAACGTCGTCATATACCATTGTTCCTCCGCATCATTATATTTTCTTCTTTTCCGCTGAGTTTTCGTATTTATGGATTTTTCAATTAAAATTGTTTCGGTAGAAGACAGTGTGCTGTGGTGAGGTGGGCGTAAAGTAAAATTTCCCACACCCATAACTTCTTGCCAGGCCCTGTTTCAATTTGTTCAGCTGTCTGATCTTCACAATACAATTGTCTTGAAGTTATCCTATCCATATCTGACTTAGCCATCACTCATCAGTTTTGCAGAAATGATTTACCATAATCCACAAAGACTCATTGGTTCTCCGCCTACCATGGTCACCAAGGATGAATTATTTCATGAATAACATTGAGAATATATATTCTTTCAAGAACGAAAATTGAATTCTTTGGTATGTCAAATAATATAGTACGTGTAAAGAAATCATAGTATTAGCAGACGAAATGTGAACAGGGTACCATACTTCTTTCACTTATTATCCAAGAGCACAAATGAAAACCTCAGCACAAACACTGTCTTTCCGTAAAAGTGCAGTGAATTTGGAGTTTGTTCAAAGAAGAAGCTGACATATTCATAATGAAGGGCATCCGCCTCATTGGAACCAGAAAGTCAGTGCACATAGAGAGGCATAATACACTCATAGAAGATCAAATTTTTAGTTTCATATTAGTTTCATATAATACATTTTAAGATCATTGCAATACATTGAATCATCAACGTATCTACATGTCAGTTGATATATTCCTCTTCTTGAGAGAGCATTCAAAGTGTTCAAACAGAAAACAAAACTCAAATTAATTCAGCTTTATGTCATTCAGTGGAACGTTCAAAAATGTTAATCATCACCCCCAATTTATTGGTAAAAGCAAGAAAATTCCCTCAGTTCTTACAAGCCTAATTTGCCATATCTGGAACGATATGATTGGACTCAATGATGAAAAATTCGTGGTTGAATTCAATTCTGTCCTACCCGAATGCATTCCACGAGAATATCAACAGTTCACCCGCTGAAATGATAGAATGAAGCATTCGGAGACACGAACAGTAAAGATAGGCTTTTCAGTACCACGGTTATAATTCTTGATGAATGCTTTGGAAAAAATCAGTTGAGACAATGAAATAACCGGACTTAATATAAATTAACCGCTGAAAACAATCTGACGAACCAAGTATGTCCACACGTCGAACCGATTCAAAGCCGTTTACAATTATATCAGTACCAGTCAAAAGGAAAGAAAACAAAATCCTCGGAATGCGGCTAGGTTCCTGGAAACATAAAACGAACAGTGTCTCGTTGATGAACCGACTCTCTACATAATCGGAAACATGCAGAACGCATGCACGTCACATAAGGAGGCAGCTACAAGAGGCTGTGTTCATCGATGAGAATTTACACGACATACAAAACGCATTAGGAAGAAGCGAGCAAGGCCTGAGCTAGACGATACGCGCCAACAAAGAGGATGAGCCCGCGTAAATGACTCAAGAAAGCGGATCGTTAGAGTTAACTGCACGATAAGGACTTTAAAGAATACGGCATTACAAGATGAAATATTGGCGACCGATAGCACAGGACGATAGTTATCTCGAACATCCAAGAGTAATCAGAATGAACTCCGTTCTAAATGATTGGCGACACTGACGTACGTGTGCAGTGTACGAAACAATACAACTTCTATACACTAGATGGTGACTTTCCATATCTCTAGAATGAGAAAACTCATTTCTTTGACTGGCGGTAACTGGTTATCATTCCAAACGTTTTAGAACGCATTTCCTGTTGTATTATTTTCAGTTCTTCTTAATTGATATAACATCCAGTGCTTCTTACGCGTTAGTCCACTAGGATAAGATAATGTCAGCGTATGTTAGTTGGTAATTAATCATCTTGAACATGAGGCATAAATTTAACTGTTCCTTCTGATGATTTAATAACGAGGTATGGCTGCAGCCACCACATGCACCTTATTCAACGTGGAAAGTACTCAAGTGCATGTCTGAGATTGCATTTTCTGTACAAAGACAGGAAATGTCGAATGGAAATAATCGCGAAAATAATCTTTTTGAGAAAGGCACCAAAATAAAGTCGTTGAGATGATTAAATCCATATTGTATTACTTACCAGTTTATCGGTTTATCTTCTAACACAAGTAGTACACTTATAATATAATAACACGAATGGGTACGTTCAGTTATTACAAATGTCAAAGTATGACGATATCAGACTTGTCATATTTAAATCAGTGTTGCCATATCTCAGCAATCCTCGTACAAATTTACCTGATCGAGGATGAAAGGAACGCACAGACGTCGAGTGAGAATTGTTACTATGTATGTGATAAAATGAAGAGAAATGGAAGTCAACCTGAACTTTGGTTTCTTGAGTTATGTCCGCGAAGATCCTCACGTATCATACACGACTGCTTATTTTGGAGATTCTTCAAGAAATTCATTTGTAGTGTAGTGCAACATTACGATGCCTCGAGATGGCGCTTCATCGTCAAGAGTTGAAGTGAGTTGATGGGCACAGTGCTCTTTGTTTAGTTCACGTCAAAATTCGGAAAATCTTCGAACAAAATTGTTCATGATTTATTTCGTTCTTTTGATCGAGATGAATGCTAACAGCACTCGTATTACAACTCTATATAGTTTCGTTCACAATTTAAAGAGTCATATTATGAGCACATCAGATTATTATTTGCATCAGTATTGCCATATTTCGAAACTTAGATTGTAATCCTCGTATGAATTAACCTGGTGAAGGTTGAGACGAACGCCTAGACGTCGAATGAGAAGTCAATTTTCTTCTCTTATACCTCCGTAATAGATAGTCGTTTTTATACGAAAGAGCAAACCTGACTCGAAAGTTTACTCAGGATCTCCAGATAAAGTTTCTCCGTATCAACATCCAATAAAGGAAAAGTTTCCGTTCTGAGGTGGATGACCATAGTTACATCAGTATGCGGCCGGCTTTCCTGAGTATGTATTACTATGTATGTGATAAAATCAAGCGTAATGGTAGTCAGGGCAACTGCTCGGTCAACCTGAACTTTGGTTATTGAGTTATGTGCCCGAAGATCCTCACGTCTCAGGCGATGACGTCGGAATCAGATGGAGCAAACTTTCTCAGCTCTTGGAATCCTACACTTTCTTTATTCGTATCGTAACTCTCATCCGAGTCCAGGGAGAGGTCCAGAGACATCGAGGTTTGTTTATCGGATCGGTTCGAGGGTTTCAGAGGAGGGAGGTAGTTTATGAATGCTCCCTTATCTAGCTGGATCGTTCCCTGCACATGGTGCTCCCATTCCTTGGTAAACTGGCGAATATTAAATTGGCATTCGCCCAGTAACTTATCTCCGAGTATTGGCTCGATATGTCGTTACCGCAGGATGTCGCTCCTTCGGCGACTTCCGGATTTATCGACGTCATATATCGAATGTTACTACGAGTTTGAAACTACTTAGTATCGTGAGATTTGTAGGATCCCATTTCGAGGTGTTCGACCATCGGAATGACAGCCTTAATCTGTGATGTTTTTACTTTTTTCTTGCTATATTGCTATGTTCTATAGGGGATGCCCCAAGAAAAATAATTTTGTTGCGTTTTTGAAAGTGAACTTTATCCTTTCCAGATATATTTCCAGACCCCTACAATTCCTGGTCATACCGTGATGAAACTTCTACTTTTTCATTTGAAGTGGCACAGTTTTGCATTATTTGATAACTGGAAACATTTACAATAAAATGGAATTCCTTGGGAGAAACCTGAATGCTTTCTCAGAAATTAAAATTTTTCTGAAAAAAGTCTTCGACTCGGGATGATTTTCAAAATATTAATGGGGTCGAAAAAATTTCCGGAACTAATTTGACCCCTAGTGGTATTACTAGTGAAAATAAATATTGGCAAAATTGAAAGTAAAAACAATTTTTCTAAAAAACACTTCTACTACAGACAAATTCCAGAAAATGCGAGTCCCGTCGACACCATTTTTTTTTCATAAAAATTGAAATTTCTCAGAAAGCATTGAGGTTTCTCCCAAGGTATTCGGTAAGAAAATTCCACACCAGATGTATTTGTTTCCAACAAAATCAATTTTCGTCTTCATCAAGTACATGCAAAACATAAAAGGTTTTGTGGACTTGATTATTTAGTTATCATGGCTACTCAGTGAAACTCTAAGCTAGAAATTATTTCTGTTTTGAATTTGTCAAAAACAGCACGACGTAGAAAAATTTCTCGCTTCGGTCAAGAAGGTAAAGAAAATATTCGCCAGAATATTCAGCAGTTGACACCCGCGAATATTAGGAAATTGAAGTCAAGTGCCTTCAACATGCGAAAAAAGTACTCCGAAGACTACAAGGAGAGTGTTATCAAAGTTTTATGGAATTCTACAACTAAGCAGTTGCAGGCATATATGTTTTCGTAAGGTATTACCGCAAATTTAATCCATTCTCTGACGTAGAATTTGTCAACGCAAGAGCTGCAAAAATGCTAAGCGTCGGAAGAAAAAAATAGATCTTACCAAGAGAAAGGCAAGTTCATCGGCACTATCAGCGGACGATTTGAGAAAATATTATGTCATTATAAACGTCAAAAAATATTCCAGTATAATGCGCTGTTGAGGAAAAAAAATCCACTAAAATTCATCCGTTGCGATGGTAATCTGCCACAAATACACGTTCTGATTGGTTAAAAGTCCCATGTGTGTAATTTTCATAAAAATATTGGCTGTTTGGTCCGAAAATGTACAGGATGCATGAGGGGATCATCAACATGAACAAATCAAGTCCATCAATACTTAATACTTTCAAAACCTATATTTTAAAGACTTCAGCTGATTATACGTGAAAAAAACCAAAAAAAAAGAGGGGATTACTTCAGCAAACTATAATGAATACTTTTCAAGTTATCATAAGTGGGCACATATTTTATCGGGCTGAAACTAGTGCACTGTTGTTGAATATTGGCTCGAAATCTAAATTTTATTGAGATCTAACAAATATAACTTCCGTCAAAAAATTTGAAAAAATATTTCGAACATTTTCAAAAAATTATTTTCCTTGATTTTATAAGGGTACCATTATTACAAAATTTCGTAAATTTTTACACAATGGCATCCCAAAACTATCTGCCGAGTTTGAGTTTGTCACATGAGGATTTCTCGATATATTAAGTAATGCACTCTAAATTCAAAATGTGTGTAACTCCTTAACGGTTAGGTGGATTTGCTCCATCAACGAACTCAACCTGCATAGTCAGTATCCAAACTCACCCTGGAGATTCTTGAAGTTTTTCTCTGGAAGTAATTACTCATTTATGCTCGAAATTAAAAAAAGCGTTAAAAATATTTCGAAATAATTCTATTATTTTCAGAGTCATCTCATCAATAATATTGTTCGTTCAATGAAAATGGGATATAAATAATAATAAGTAATTTCTAATTCACGCGAAACCTGATGAACATTTCGATTATCGAATTAAATATGCAGCTGGTGGTTGTCTCTATAAAAGCATCGGTGTGCCTTGTAATCTAAATTGTGAATGACTTCAGTTCCCTATTTCCCTCGACTGCAACATTTCGATCCATTAACTAATAGTCAGTTGCTATTGCTACCGTCATCAATCATTTGTAGTTTAACGAAGTTTCGGATGGATTTTTCCTGTGTTTGTGTACTTGTGTTTGTGCGCCCACTAGGCCAGCCACCCCTAACTGAAAACTTACCCCTCGAGTTCTTTGTACCGGGGTAACTGACCGTACTGAACGTAATTCGGTTTGGTTCTACGGAAGACTGGAGGATGATTCATTGTTGTGTACCTTTTGGGGAATTATTACTGAAATGAACAAAGCTCGAGGGTTTAATAAATAATCTGTCGATATTGCTTTACGTGATTATTCTCTGTGAAGCGGTAACGAGCCAAGAGACCATATTCGGTTCGATATTCGGTAACCGGCATTGAGTAGGGGATGAAAAATTGCCAATTAGTTTCATATTAAATGACAGTATCCGTGGTGTGACATTTGCACATAACTCGGCGAGAATGTAATGTACACCATACAGGGTGATCTATAGGTTGTACCTGCATGAAATACACTAATTACAGTCAGCTGCACTGAGAATTGAAGAATTGAGTTAGCGTGGTTAGTTCAGTTCATGCAGATACAACGAACAAACCATTTGAGTTGTACATTGATTACAACCATAGATTCCTTTCATCCAACAAAAGACTTTTTTCATTTACCTTTTTTTCAGATTCAGCTCCAGTAAAAAGATACAGGTTATTAAAATTCCCAAAAAAATCAGTTATGCATTCAGAATAAGCCGTCCCATTCTTATTCTGAATGAAATGAATTTTGGTATCCAGTTTCCCATACATATTCTTCAGTAACCAATTTTATTCTATTTGAAACGGTTTCCTGATTAGAGACTCGCCAATCCATAAAACTATAAGAGATTAGTATGAAACATGCAAAAGGATGAACGTCACACACATCGATCAAGGTATTCTGCACTCGAAGGTGAGACTCGCAAGATGCTCCTGGCAGATGGCGCACTGTAAGTTGTATACTGCAGCGATCCTTCTGAAAAGTAACAAGTATCGAGAGAACTCTCTGCAGTTTATCCAAGTTAAGTTGACCTGACGATCAATAACAATTGTGAAACAGCTGTAGTTATTCTACTTCGATCCGCTTCTTCGGTGTAGGTGTTTTGGTTGATTGGGTGATTAGCTCTGATCAAGGGGGAATATTTGTTGATTTATCGACGGATATTCGTCCTTGTTATTATGTTATTCATGCAAGTGAAGTTCATCTGAAGTGATAATAAGAATTTGATAAAAATTCGGGAAATTTCCCCCTTTTTTTTAATCCGCCCCTGAGTTACCAAAAACCTTGAATTAAGTATAAGTGAGCCCTGCCTACGTCCATCTGGATCACACAACAAAGGAGATCTCCATCTTTTTTGTGACCAGATCATGAAAATAGTGACTAAGTCTCCATGTCTATGGACTAGACTTTCCATAGAATTCATAGAGTACAATTGATCACGCTAGGCGATTTCATGTAATTCATTTATGAATTGGATCGAAATTAGGATAATTGTGGAATTCCAAACATGAAAATGGGCGAGCATGAAATTGTGTATTAACTTATTGATGTAGCAATTGGATATTGCAAGAAAAGCAGGTGGATGATAAAATATTTTCGTTACAATGATACCGCAAAAATCACCAACTATTATCAAATAAGTGGAAGTATCAGTTTCCTCAATCATGTTTTTTTTTTTAATTTCAATTTTGATTGATTAGTTATTCTGCAATACAGACACCGTTAGAGATATCTGCGTTCAACTTGCAAACAAGGTGCACAGGTCTATTAGTACATGAGCCTGACCTTGAGATATTAACGAGTTTTAATGAAACTTGAATGTGGCTGTATTGCCAAAATGGGCAAAGCCGCAATTCACCAGCATATGGAAGTGTCTGCTCTTGAGCTTTCTAATTTTCATATTCATTGTGAGTAGATAGGAAAATCTTTGCAACGCATGACACCTATTAGGTCTATCTTCGTAATTCGATTACTTTAGAACGAAAATTTTGTAATTTATATTTGAATTCATGCATTAATGGAAAGAATGTCAATATATTGTATTCACGAGCAGAATAATGTTGTGTTAGTTCTGTGCCTTATGAGTTGGCTTTGCATACTTTCGCTGAACTTACTCGTTCATAAATTACATATATTTCATATCTTCAATGAGGCAACTCATGTTTTTGGGGGCAATGCGTTGCAATACAGGTATTTCCTCTTTTCCAGCAGGGTAAAAACTGTGTGTACGAACAAATTCGAAACAACCCTGGGGGCCGATTCTTGAATCTTGATCAAGAATTGAAGAGTATGACAATTGCCATATGTTTCCGTCGATTTTCTAACTTAAATGTAAACAAGTAGACATGACCTGCGCATGGAACCGAATGTCACTCGACAATCGAATATTTTATCTCCTATACTCCGTTCCACTCGTTGCTAAGTCGAAGGAAACGGTGATAAGGTTATGTTTATATTCGGATTTGAAATTTCGCGATATCTTGCATTTAGTTTATTTCTTGCTTATTATCTTGAAAACATAGTCGAAATGGCGAATAGAATTCTCACAAATTTTGCAGATACTCGAGAATACTTAGAAAATCGACATAAACATATGAGAATTGTCATACTCTTCAATTTCTGAACGAGATTCAATAGTAGGCCTGCCGATCGAATTTTGAAATATTTATGCTTCAAATAAATCAACTCTTTTATCTGAATGCGATATTTGGATAAACATAAATAGCCTTCAATGCCTCTCTATCTTTGCATGCGCAGTACCTTATATGGAAGGATTCTGGTTGAACTCATCCTTCCTAACAGATCTTTCATCTCATGAAGCATTGTTCATATCATTAATAAATAAAAAAAACAATGTATACTGCCGATTATAGCTCATTCAATTTGGATCCAAACAGCCGTTGCCGCAATTCACCGACAGCAACATAAACTCTTCGGTAGCGGCTTACTTTGTTGTCGAATATACGTAAACTTTGGCCACAACTGAGGCAGAGAGGTGCCCATCGAGATTAAATTGTGTGACATCGGATCGGATCATTAACATTTAATGGAACTTATCTTCGTGCTTGGGCAATAATTTGTGCACACACAAAAGGAACACATGTTAGCCTTGTTCTGCGCAAATAGTTACAATGTTTCAATGCCCTATTCTTTGCATTTAAATGGGTGATCTGTGCTTAATAATCAGCCGTATTTATGGTGGAACATGCGGAGGAATCGGTTCTGGAACTGAAAATCGGACGTCGGTGCTCTAATTGATCCGATTCGCTCTATATATGAGCCGAATTCGAAACGCAATGTTGAACAAATGGACGCATTGACCATAGCGGTCTTTGATGTCATTGGGATTCTCCATGATGTTCCGGATAACAGGAACTTAATTTGAAATGGAGGATGTTGTTCTTCTTTTAGCAAAATGCCATTTGCCCGTTGTTATCGGCTTCGTCCGCTTAGTGATTAGTTATCGACTCTCTTCTGACTACTCGGAATTGATTTTTTAGGCTATAGTGTCGATTTTCGAGGAGATTAAATAGTTTGTATTTCTCTATTTTTGGAGATCTAATAATCTACTGGCACTTAGCAAGACTGTTTACGTCCATTATTGAAAATCTTATAACTTTTTGAGTAGTTGAAGTTTATGATCCGTCGCGTAGCAAAGGAATATCACGACTTACATTTTGAGCAGCAGGTTGATATTAAGAAGGAGACAGAAATTCAGATTTGTTTATGAAGAATTCTAGAAAAGCATTGACGTGAAGTTAGAAGCTCTTATGCGTTTGTTTGAATTGGAAGACATATCGGTTACCCATCCATGCATTATCTCCACCCAACGCAACGACATTCGGCATAAATCTGGTAGTTTTCAACAGATTGCAATGAATTTCAGTTCAATAATATCTGTATTTTTCTAAATACCTACTGATAAAAAACAAATTTCGAATGAGCCGATGGAAACAATAGCGTAGGTTTCTCCATGGTCCTTCGAGCTGGATTTGAAGCAATCAAGTTAACGCCAAGAGTCAACGAGTCTTATTTTGCGCGCTTCTTCTAGGGAATCGCGCTTCTTCTAGGGAATCGCGCTTCTTCTAGGGAATCGCGCTTTCGTTTATAGCGAATGTCTGTAATTTTTTAATTCTCTACAGAAAACAACGTTAGATTCTATCCTGTCGGCTGTCCGTCCGTGGCCACAATAACTCCAGAATGGAAAGGGCTAGGGACTTGAAAAATATATTGCGCAGTAGAATGCTCCGGTGAAGTTTGTTTATGGGTCAAATGGGCCATACGGTTTTGGAGTTATACTCATGTGTATTGTTGACATTATTTTCTCAATATCTCATGCGATAGGATTTCAAGTTGGTAATCAGTTGTATGATATGGGTCCGGAATTTCTAGTAACATTGTTGGACCCGACCCGTATCATGATGAAATTTCAAAGAAAATCTCAAAATTTTTCGATTTTTGTTGGGGAAATTTTTTCTTTTCGAACTATTCATCGATTTCATTGAAACTATGTACAAACCTTGAAGTAAATGCTGCACAACAGTGTATCAAGTTTCAGTTCGATCTGATTCCAATTTTCAGAGATATTGGAAAAAAAATCTATGAATATGTGTTTTTTTAGTATCGCTATTTCCGGGATATCTGAAAAAATACTGATTCAATTATGATGAAATTTGTTAAGTACCTAGTTGGCAAATGCTAATGCCTATAATTTTGTGCAATATTCTGTGATGATCGCGTCATTACGAAATAAAAAAAAACAATTCGAACATGAGCCAAAAAGCTGTTGACTTCACGTCACTGCCCCTCTATGACTTTTCTTATTCGTTTTGTGCTTTCCTTCTTGATAATAGAACGATCTGATTTTTTCTTAATGTCTTTACTTTTTGAATTACTTATATATCTAATTGAAATTGGTCATTTATCCTAAAATACCAACATAATGCTGTGTGCAAAATTTCGTATTGTTACAAAAACAAAATAAATGGTCTCCTCATGTGTAAATCTCAGAATCTGTCTGATTCGGCAGAAATCTGGCCACGGCCATCAGACCTTCATTTTTCAGCCAATTGTTACGCTCTTGTTCTGGGGAACAGCGCGTTATCGTTTCGTTATAAGGTCTGCATTTTCAAATATGTTTTCCGTAAATTAGGCTAACAACGTGCATGCGTAATTGAGAGATCACACCTGGATATTGACCTCAAAATATAATTTTCCGCGATACCGTTTCCGCCAAGCATACACAGTAATCGCCATAAGACAAACCCCCATCTATTTGCGTTCAGCTTTAATATGAGCGAATCGTCTACAAGATTTGCCCATTACTCGGCTTCGAAGGTCAGCTAGTTGTCCTCATCTGAGCTCGAGCAGAGCGGAATTGAAGGGCTTCGTGATGTTGAAATAATTCACTAATAATGTTGAAGTCTTCGCGAGAGACCACGGTCGTAATATGTCCAATAAGCCTGGTCATTAAGGTTGATTAGGCAAATAATACCGTGGTTAATTTCATGTCTCATAGTTGATCTTGATTCCAGATCGAAATTGACTGCATCATAAACAATAAGGAATTCATACAGTGGATTTGTCGCTGAAGTGGTTAGGAAGATCAAGCAATCTTGTAAGATTGTTTGTTTTTGCTAGACTTTTCGACACATCGTCGTTCAAATTGGAGAACGCTTCTGAGAGTTTTTTCAACAAACAACCGAAAATCCAACTTTTTCAGTGGCAAGTTCTAGGGAAGCACTGGAGGTCAGGAGCTTTCACGCGCTTATTCAAATTCGTTGTGACAGCTGTATTTGTTGAGTTATTGGGGAAATGGGAAAATACTGAAATATACTGAGAAAATACCAACGCAATTCGTCTTAATTCTTCTCAATATTTCTGAAAATAATCCAGCTGAAATCATTGTTGTTACATATTGATTTCAACACATCCTTAAGAAATTCTACACTATTTGCGGTTAAGTATTCTACAAAAAATTAAGAAGTTCGAATCTGATTGGATCAATACTTTTTCAGATGAACCTCGGAATTTCAAATAATTATAATTTTGATACCATTTTGCTAAATTACCTCATTCTTAGTTGTTGCATTTCGAAACTTACCCGAATGCTTCAAGTCGTTCCAATTTTTTTTTGACAACGGCCGGTCGGACAGACTTGAATTTTACATCGCATAAGTCAGTCCAGTTTTGTCGTTTAAAATCATTTTCGGAAAAAATATTAAATCACAGACATTTTGGCAAAACGGTTACACACTGTTTCCTTTGATTTCATCGGATCCTGTGTTTCTAAACCTCTAATAGTTTTCAGATGTTACAATAATTTTGACCTCTCCCTGTTTTGTCATGAAATCTGATGATTTGCTCAGATAAACCGTTGATGGCATTAGAAAATAGAAGAAATCATTAAAACCCTGATGATTTCCGCAAATATCTGGCCCCGAATGTCTTTTTTGTGTAACGTCCCACGAAGAAAGAATGGTGCTACCCTGCCACAGTTTCTTTTACTATTTCATCCAACTCGGACTGAAAGCTCTGAAAATATTTTCGAATTGGCAACTTATCACATCAGCATTGAATTGCCGCATTTTTTTAGGGGAAGAATGATAGCGGATTTTACGAGCGTGTTCACTTTGCGAAATGGCGACTTGGAAATTTCAGTGAAATTTAAATGTAATATGAAAATAAAAAAATTTCTCGAATTTTTTTATGGATAATTCTTCTTATTATGAACACTGTTCATCTTCCAACCAAGTTTCATTTCGATCAGATAAATATTTATCGAATTATTGAAAAATGAAAATTTTAAATAGCTTTTACACAAAAACCATGCGGCAGATTTGGCACATTAGGAATTAACCGAGATATTCGAGATCAAAACCTATCCTGAAAATTCCAAGATTTCAGGTCCTTCCTTTCGAAAGTTAGAGCACATACGGCCGGCGGACCGGACAGAATCAAATTTGACCACGGATTCTTCACCAGTAAGTTCAACCTAGTCGGTTGAGACAGATGTCAGCTCAATATTCGAAAATTACAGACATTGTGACGAAACCATAACGCACTGTGCCCCAGAAAAAGCGCGTAAAAAGGGTGTATCAAAGGTATTACCTTCAGTCTTCTACAAAATAGTTCCGATTTATAAATAAACTAAGCTTGCAAAATTTGACACCAAAATGATTACACGAACATGTATGCTTGGTAGAAAAGTTTCGAGATATGCGTATCTCTCGAGCGTTTTCACGATTGTTTATCGATTGTGGATTGGCATAGAACCAACTATGTATTGCTGAACTGTCCTTCAATTCCGTTTTATCTGTTTGTTCATAATTTCTTCGAAGAATTATGGTTTATAATTGACTATTTCCCTGGTCGTAATTTCCACCAATCAGAAACGCTCAATTTGGAATTACTACTGGTTTCTAGGTGGAAGAAATGTTTGGCAGAAGCTGACAGCTGTTTATTCGAGTTTACCCGCTGCGAAACTTGACCGTTGTTGTCACCAAAAACATTATAATACCTTTGAAAACAAACGTAATGCATGCAGAATAATCTGTAACTCCTGAAGTAGTCCTGTGAAATACCATTCGGGCATCTAATTTTTCCTGTGAAAAAAAATCGAAAAAACACGCAATGTGATTTTTTTTTAACAAAAAGCATTCGTGCAGTTGCGAAAATCCTCGTCTTCGACTCGAATTTTCGTTGTACTCATGCTTCTTGTTAAAATATTATTTAGCAACGTGTTTTTTCGATTTTTTTCGGAAAAATTAAATGCTCTCATGATATTACTTACGAATAACTATCACTTTCAAAACTCATTTATTCGAATCATTATTTGGGTTTCTGCATTCCCCTCAACTCCCTTTAGTGGTAGGTGGTATACGGAATTGGAGATATTCCGGGTGCGTGATGGATCATTTTGCCGCCTTCGCGAAATTAACGAAATTATCAGAATCGGTCCTCCCTCCAAAATGACCGTGACTGATGATAATGGCCATTACCCAGGAAACGCGAGGTGTTCTAATTGAACGCGTGATCCGAGCTTTCCGACGCCTCTCCCTATTAGAAATATGGTTTTCTCGACGATTAAACCGAGCTAATGCACCTCTGTCCCCCTCTAATCCAGGAACGGCGAAGACTAGGGAATTGTATGTGTAGAATTTCTCCAATAAAACCGTTCCGTCGTTTCTACAACCATTCTGCTCGATCTTTATAGCCGGATAATACATGTTCGCACCCTTTGTCGCGCAATTAACACAGCCCTCGTTGCATAAAACGCTGGCCCATACGGCTCAAACGATCTAGGCGTATCTTCTTTGGACAATTTCATGTTTTGTCGCGCCATGAACCGCACTTCGCCGAGCCTATGGTGCTCTGTTGTCCGTGAAATTCTGGTCGGAATGGGAAACGTTATCGTTCAAACACCAGTTCATTTTATTGAGCTCGTGTTGTTTGCAAAGTTGGCTTATGATGCTTGTGGCGGGGCTTGCAAATATTTCAACTGGATGAAGTCTGGAAATGGATTTTATTGGTTTTGAGGTGATACATGAGAAATCGATTGGAAATATACGAATTTTAACGTCACACATATACAGTGCGCGTCAAAATTATGGAACGAATTAATTTTCTCAGAGAAAAATATTTGGCAACAAAATCCTGAAACAGGTCGATTTTTACCAAATTTATATGCATTTTTGAAGGATTTTTGTTGCACCCATCAACCCTCCACATTTTTGAATAGAGAAAGTGGGTCATGTGGTACTTTTTTGGCAAGGTCTTTGTATCTTCTTTACAGGCGTGCAGAAATTTTCAAGAATAAGAATTTTTTTTTGAAAAATTAGTTACTTCAAAGGGGTTTTCAGTATGTGCACTTTGTCAGGGCTCATTTACTTTGAGACGATGGTACCTGATGAAATTTGTCACCGAATGAAAGTCGACCATTACAGTTTTGTCCATGCACAACTTTCAACCCCTTTTTTCTCCATTAAAGGGTTCGTAGTGGTGGAAAGTTTTGCATGAACAAAACTGATGTAATGGTGTACTTTCATCCGGTGAAAAATTTCATCAGGTACCATCGTCTCAAAGTGAATGAGCCATGACAAAGTGCACATACTGAAAACCTCTTTGAAGTTACTAATTTTTCAGAAAAAAATTTTTTTTCTTGGAAAATTCTGCACGCCTGTAAAGATGATACAAAGACCTCGCCCAAAAAAGTACCACATGATCCACTTTTCCTATTCAAAAATTTAGAGGGTTGATGGGGATGGCACAGGGTGAAACAAAAATCCTTCAAAAATGCATAAAAATTTGGTAAAAGTGAAACAAAAATTAACCTGATTCAGGATTTTGTTGCCAAATATTTTTCTTCTGAGAAAATGAATTTGTTCCATAATTTTGACGCGCACTGTATAAAGTATACAGATTGATCCAACGAAAATGTAACACCTCGATTTACCCACTTCAAGGTGCAAATGTGGAAAATTGCTCTGACCCGTAAATTTCTGATTCCATGGGAAGCAACTCTTCCGCTTTTTTCATACCCGTAACTCCAACCCCCTGACGGGGTTGAGCACAACCCCTTCGTTTTGAATTGGGATGAGGGGAGTTGCGATAATTAATTTTGAAGATCGTATCGATTACTATCTGACCCTGAAATTTTGGTTCAAAATATCCATCGATAATGATATAACAGCGAAAATAGTGAAAGAGGAAACAGAAACATAACTCGAGAATATTATTTGTATCCTATCCTAAATATTTCAAACGTATTTAGTAGTTATGTTGTTGAATGAAAATGAGTACTCTTCCACTATTTTACCTGTCATTTCGTTATCGGTGGAAATTTTGAAGCGACATTTCAGAATCAGATAGTACTCGATAACATCTTAAGAATGAGCTATCGCAACACCCCTCATACCTCCTCAAAATCAAGGGGTTTTGCTCATCCCCGTTAAGGGGTTGCAGTTACGGGGATGCAATGGGCTGAAAAGTTGTTCCCTCTCGAATCAGAAATCGACGGGTTCGATTTCCACGTTTTCATTTTAAAGCCGGAAAAGTGAGGTGTTAGGTTTTCGTTGGAACACACTATATGTTTCTCAAATTTGTGAAATCTTTAAGTGGTCATTCTCTACCATACTAATTGAACAAGGTATGCCTAAACTCGAAATAGACAGTTTCAGACAATCTTTCGACTTCTTTGGGAGAAAATTTTGAGACATAGCTAACAAGTAAACTGAAGAACTTGAGATTTCCACGATACTGAATATTTGTAAAATAATCCGACGATTGACACAGCTACCAAACGATCCTAATTCCTGCGCCAATTTACAAATCTTGAAAATGGCTTTGTTGCCAATGTCTTTCACAAGGTTTTTTGTACTATCATCTCAATTGATCGCTCCAAAAAGAGTATAGGATTAATTCATTTCGTTCACTAGATGTTATCTCGTTTCAATTTTTCATTTCAATGCATCAGTAGACATTTTTAAGGTACTGAAGACTCGAAATGAATCAAATGAAACAAATTCGCGAGAAAATCGTTTGTAAAAGAATAGACATGTATGTACCATTTCCCATTATCCGCTTTAACTATCATTACTGACATCGTAAATGTCACAATTCGATTAATTGAAGATATGCTTTTGTATTCCAGAAGCTTGAACACTCACCAAGGGTACAGACAAAAAGGTATATTTTGATGAAAGACTGCAAGTGTTGTTTTTTTGATTGTTTGACACCGGCTGTGATATAAGACTGTCTATGAAAAAGCCAAGTTTTGAAAGAGCCAATATGATAATCAGTAACTTCCGATATACTATCAAAATTTCTTTTCACGCTCCACGCGGCAACACTGAATATTTTTGGGTGACAACTGACAGCCATCATCCAGTGTTGCCAAGTAGAGAGTGAAATTCAAGTTTGATGGAATTTCGTGAGCTATTGAAAATCTCATCCATGCTTGAAAATTTTTTAGAAATAATTTGATTGTGAAAAATTCTGATATTTCGAACTATATCTTAAACTAATCCTTGTGATCAGGAAAGTCTTTGCTTTCGACTGAAGGGATTTCCAGTTATTCTGTCTTCTGAGTCTATGACAACTTCGAATAACTAATAGGTTCCATATTCTTGAACTGTCTTCTATTGCTATAACCAAAAGGTAATGGCTGAATCGAAGGAACACCATATCAATAGGCATGCGCCTCACGCAAACGCTCAGGGCGAAATAATGTACGCTTATCCTAACCAGGTATTTGAGCTGACGTAACAGTACTTCTAACTAGTAGCACAAGATCACGATGTTATGGAATAGTGGAAGAACTTAATGGCTTCAATTATCCTGTTACAATTTATATCGTCGGAAAAGTATTTTTTTAAATTTTCCTTAAACCTTTGAACTAATGTTGAATCGCTCATATCGTCTGAATTCGGTATGAAATAGTTTTTCATAAGTTCCTAAGAATTCGAAAGAACTTCAAAGTGAAATGGAAAAAGTGTTCATGTTAAATCTTATCCATATATAATTCCGAATCGACGTCTTCTAAGGATGCAAATGTATGCACGAGAGATCGTGATAAAACCAGTGAATCATCTCACAATGGTCGCTCAGGTCGTATCTTCAAACGAAGTGAGTTTCGAATGCTTCTTACAGACGTATGAGGTCAATTAGCTATGTGGAATATACTCCGCCATAAAATCAGAAGAGGCACACATAAATTTCAGATAAATGGGAAAATAAATTATTCAATTACGAAGAGTTCTGCCTTAGATTTATACCCTTACATTCTCCACCGATGTTCCACAGTACAATACCATCTCTTAAGTGGTAGTCGATAAATTTCGTGGAAGCTCATGTAATTCCTATCATTTTCTATTAGGAATTCTCTCGATGTTGCCGTAAGTCTTGTAGATACCCGGTAACCAGATCGAACAGGTTGCATATCGAACGAACGAGCGAAAAGAAAGAAAAGCAATGTATTGAATCTGAAAGGAAGAGGAAGAGTTTAATGATGACTCGACTGTTTCGAATTACTGCAGTTGCCGAGACGATCTTTCCTACGAATTCGATCGAAAACATTTTGTGATCAGCTGGATCGATTAGTTGATCGACGAGAAACTTCTATGAAAGTTGACAAGCTGGTTTGCCATATCGAAGTTAATAAAATAGGGTCTATTCCTACAGAACAATGAGAGAAATTACTCTCTCCATTTAACAAAATGGAAGAGGACTCTTTCATTTTTACTGTCGCAATCAGATAATTTGAAAGGAAAAATAAAAGACTCCTCTTGCATTTTGTTAAATGGAGACAGTAATTTTGCTCATTGTTTTGTAGAAATTCACCCTATTTGTCTAAATTCACTTGAAAAAGAGGTAGAATTAAAAAAAGTCCCAACCAAGTGAATTTGTGTTGCTGTGTTTTCATTAAAATGTCAATTTGACAGAAGTCTCAAAACGAAAAATCGAAAGAAAATAATTCTAAAAATTATATCGTTTGTCTGATGAAAGAGTCAAATTTGTACTATGAAACTTGATAGTTCGCTTTGTAGATCGTTTATAACATTTCTGTATTGTTCATTAGGCAATATGTTTTACAAGAAACTGCCATTGATAAAGCCATTGACAAATAGTTCTATCCTGCAATCCGCAAGGGTGTTTTCCCTTAAAAAAAAAATTATTTTAATGTTAATAGTTAATAGTCAAAAAAAAACTGAAAAATTATGCAAAATCCTCCCAAAATAAGCCTTAATCGATAGATATTTTTCTCGACTAAAAAAACGTGAAAGCTTCTTCTTCCTTTGACTATGAATTCACATCTGATAATCATCCAAACACAGGGTGTTGACAATTCAGTATGTAATATAATTGGGTCTGATGATGTTGTCTCACGATTTATACACTATGGTTGATTGAAAATCTAGTAGATTCAAACTCATTCAACAAGAATTTAATTTTGAGTTTTTACCGGCTTCAATGGCTTGAGCTTTAGAATTGAATATCTGAACTTGCCCGCGAAACCGTATGACCAGTTTACGATACGTGTGAAGCGACACTCGAACATACTATACGATGACAAAAAGGGACCAAGGGTTACGAAAGATCAAAGCGACACAAATTATTTAACGAATTTAGCACGAGCGTGCCGTTCCTCGTAATAACGATCCACCGAACGTGTTACATTCATGCTAAATGCGGGTGGACCCGACATCCAGAGGGTGGCTTGTGGGTGAATATAGAAAATCATCAAAGGGCAAACGAACGCGCTTGCGACAGATGCGATTTGTCCCTTTGTATCTGTGCATGCGGCCAGATTTCACCCCAGGGTGGTGCTGCATTTAACCCTCCCCCATCAGATCCGTGTTTACATATTACTGGGAATTTCGGTATCAATTTGGGTATATTATTGAGCTTTCGCCGAAACGAATATTATATTTGCATGGTGATGGGAACGACAAAAAGGGAACCCTGGATAATGGGCCACCCGCCCTCGTATGCCAAAGCCTGGATTGTTTATTATTCTGAAAGCGGTCCAAACGTCATATATCAAATTCCCGTGTGCTTTATGTGTATGCCTCGTACGGAATAGATAAACAATTTTGGTTCTTATAACGTAGAGTCTGGCACACTTTCGGTTACTCAAACTAAGTATATTTGAAACTCATCTTCCATTCAGGAAGTCCGCTAGTACATTTCTGAATCGTTTTTCACGATAGGAAGTCTTCAGCTTTTAACAAAGAGATTCCTTGATATCCTGAATGTGGCAAACTTGGAATAATTTAGCTTTTTCAGAAATTCTGGTCTTAGCCAACCGAAGAGTCTTGTTTATTCGAAACTATAGATTTCGGACAACCAGGGTCTATGCTTTGAAGGACTTTCTTCAAATAACAAATTCCAGCTTTCTGCTTACGCTACTTTTTTTACATCTGAAAAGTAATGCTCCTGAATCGAATGAGCTTTAGTCAGAAAATGGGCTCCTATCATAAGAAGAGTATTTCGGAAGGCATGCGCCTCACGCAAGCGCTTATTTCGAAAGGAATATTTCATTTGCATGGTGTTGGGAACGACAAAAAGGAAACCTTGGTTAATGGCAACCTGCACTCTTGTGCCAAGCCTGTATTGTTTATTTCTGAAAGCGATCCGAATGTCAAATTCTTGTATGCTTTATCTGTATGCCCGTACGGAATAGATAAACAATTTTCGTTCCTACAACGTAGAGTCTGGCACACTTTCGGTTACTCAAATTAAGTATATTTGAAACCCATCATCCATTCAGGAAGTCCACTAGTGCATTTCTGAATCGTTTTTCACGATAAGAAAGTTTTCAGCTTTTAACAAAGGGATTTCTTGATATCCTGAATGTGGCAAACTTGGGATAATTCAGCTTTTTCAGAAATTCTAGTCTGCACCAAACCGAAAAGTCTTGTTTATTCGAAACTATGAATTCCGGTCATCCAGGGTCTATACTTTGAAGGACTTCCTATAATCAACAAATTCCAGCCTTCAGCTTACGCTACTATTTTTACATCTAAAAAGTAATGCTCCTGAATCGAACGAGCTTCAGTCAGAAAATGGGCTCCTATCATAAGAAGAGCATTTCGGAAAGCATGCGCCTCACGCAAGCGCTTAGTGTGAAACAAATATAAATATATAAATAAATATAATATAAGGATATAAATATATGCATGGTGTTGGGAACTACAAAAAGGGAACCCTGGATAATGGCCACCCACCCTCTTGTGCCAAAGCCTGAATTTTTCATTATTCTGAAAGAGGTCCAAATGCCAAATTCCCGTGTGCTTTTTGTGTATGCCCCGCATGGAATAGATAAACCGGGGCTGGCACAAATTCTAATACTCAAACTATATTTGAAACTCATTTTTGTTCAGAAGGTCCACTCTAGTGCATTAACAAATCGTTCCTTACGATTAGGGAAGTCTTTAACTTTGAACAAAGGAATTTTTGTATATCTTTCATGAGGAAAACTTGGGACAATTCAGCTTTCTCAAAAACTCTGGTCTGTGTACCAAACCGAAGTCTTGTTCATTCGAAACTATAGATTTCGGACAACCAGGGTCTATACTTTGAGAGATTTCGAATAATCAACAAATTCCATATTTCTGCTTAAGCTTCTATTTTTATATCTAAAAAATGATGCTCCTGAATTGAGAAAGCTTCAGTCGGAAAATGGGCTCCTATCAAAAAAAGAGCATTTCGAAAGGCATGCGCCTCACGCAAGCGCTATGAGCAAAACAAATATTATATTCGCGTGGTGATGGGAACGCCAAAAATGGAACCCTGGATAATGGGCCACCCACCCGCCTTCTTGTGCGAAAGCCCGGATTGTTTATTATTCTGTAAGCGGTCCAATCGTCATATATAATATTCCCGTGTGCTTTATGTGTATACCTTATACGGAATAAACTACATTTCTGGTCTGTGTACCAAACCAAAGTCTTGTTCATTCGAAACTATAGATTTCGGACAACCCCGTTCAATACTTTGAAACATTTCCAACAATTAACAAATTCCAGATTTCTGCTAATGCTACTATTTTCACATATAAAAAGTAATACTCCTGAATCGAACAAGCTTCAGTCAGAAAAAGGCATGGGTCTCACGCAAGCGCTTCGAGCGAAACGATCATTATATTTGCGTGGTGATAGGAACCACAAAAATGGAAACCTGGATAATGGCCCACCTGCCCTCGTGTGCCAGAGCCTGGATTGTTTATTATTCTGAAAGCGGTCCAAACTTCATATATCAAATTCCCGTGTGCTGTCTGTGTAATCCTCGTAGGGAATAGATAAACAATTTGCGTTCCTACAACGTCGGGGCTGGCACAAATTCTGTTACTCAAACTAAATCTGAAACTAATCTTTCGTTCAGAAAGTCTGCTGGTGCATTTCTAAATCGATCTTTGCTATTATGAAGGTCTTTGTCTCTGACCAAAGGGATTTTCCGTTATTCTTGATGGGACGAGATCAAACCAAACTATCGTTCATTCGAACAACCATGGGCTATGGTTATCAAAAAGTTCTGTCATACTGAAGCTACTATTGTAATATCTAGAAAGAAATGTTCCTCACAGCTTACTCTTTTGAAAAATCTTCTATCAGAAAATAGGCTGTCATCAAAAGATGAGCATTTTGATAGGCATGCGCCTCGGGCAAGCGCTTAGATCTCAACGAATATTATATTTGCATAATGATAGGAATGATAAAAATTGAAACCCTGGATAATGGTCCACTCGTCCTCGTGTGCCAAAACTCGGATTTTTTATTATTCTGGCTGCGGTCCAAACTTCACATGTCAAATTAGAGAAACAGTTTTTGTTCCTACCACATCGAGACTAGCATATAGAAATAGCTCATTATTGTTTTCATAAAACGTAACAATCCAATTTTCATCAGGTCTGTAATTCCTATGGCCATCTAACGAGGTTTACGATAATTGTTTTCGAAACGAGTTCGAAAAAGTTCTAAAAAGGTAACTGGCCTACACGTTTTTATCGTTATTTGTGTGTTATTACACTCCGAATAACACATTTATGTTACAGCTATCGTTCGAAACGAGTATTTCTCCATAAAGAACACTTTCTTCGGACAATTCAGATGAATTAACAGGTTACCCGAAAGCCTTCATTAGCTGTGTAACTATCTCGTTATGTCTCCAATAGCGATAATCACTATACTGAGCAACTTTCGACCAAACTGAATCTGTCCTCAATATTTCTTATGTTTATGAGAATCATAAGCATATCGACTGTAATTGTTGTTTGAATGAAATGAGAGTTCATTAAGACACCGGATGTACTTCCATGAGACATTGTTATGATATGCAGGTCGGAAGAAAAATGAATATTAATACCAGTTTCAACAGTTCCAGGCACTTTTTATTTGCTGACAGACACTATCATACCAATGCTTCCCCGCTATACTGGACTTGGTTTTGAGCGTACACCCCTGGATTTGGCTACTAACTGACCGGACTTTTGAGAATAATGACGATATATATTCTATTCCAGATAAGGAACTTAAACATCTTGTGAGGGTTTTTACCTGCTGTAGCCTTAAAGTGGCGAGGAAAGAGGATAATGAATGAAAAAGAAGCAGAAAAATCATTTTAGAAAACACTAAAATATCAAACCTATTAATTTGCACTTCAAACGTGATAGGGAATAGATAGAAAAGTTGACCGAGGGGGTAAAACTCAGAGAAGGCATACTCAAAACTGATGTTCACATAATTCGACCTAGAATGCCATCTTCGTAGCAAATAACGAAATATCTAAACCCTGTAAGGGGTTATCTAATAAGTTACTAAAGAAGAAGGGAGAATCTACTCACTAGTATGACATTTGCCCCGATAAAAAAGCAAAGCATTTCAACAAGAACAGGGGGATTATATTTCAACTGAAAGTGAAAATAACTGGAAATCTCAGTCAAATAATAGAACGCAGAAAACGCATGAATAACAGAGAAATATAATAAAATCATAAGTTGAAATTTTTCTCGATATTGAACGAATAATTTAGTTCATTGTTATTTCAGTTTAATTGAATTATTGACTGAATTAACACATGGGTCTCCTTTATGTTTCATTAAATCCAGCTCTTCCAAAACTGCTTGTTAAATATTGAGAAAAATTCTAACTTTTAGTTTTGTTCGATTTTTTCATTATTCATTCTTTATAGGTGTTTGTACGCGCTCGTTCTGTTTTCGATGTTTGTGTTTGAGAATTACATAACCTCAAATTATTTTTAGGAATAAGTGCCTGACGCAAGCGCTTAGAACGAAACGATTATCATATTTGCATGGTGATGGGAACGACAAATAGGAAACCCTGGATGATGGGCCACCCGCCCTCTTGTGCCAAAGCCTGGATTGTTTATTATTCTGAAAGTGGTCCAAACGTCATATATGATATTCCCGTGGGCTTTATGTGTATGCCTTGTACGGAATAGATAAACAATTTTTGTTCCTACAACGTAGAGTCGGGCACACTTTCAGTTACTCAAATTATTTTTCAATATGGAACATTTTATTTGAAACATCATCCCCTCTGTTCTTTTTGAGATGCCTACGTCTCTCATCGTGACTTGTTAGACACATTTTGCTTTCCCAACAGGGTCAAGATCTTTTTTTTTTCTGTTCTGAAGATGCCTTCTAGTTCGAAACATGTGGACAGCAGTTTTAGGAAATTGAATATAACGAGATCTTAAGCCGGGTCCATAAGTGTAATCCGAACAGCGAATGCAATTAAATTTAATAAACGATGCGGCGAAAAGTGTGGACGGCACTCGAGCTCAGCCTCGAATAATACATTCAAATGCATCGTTCGAGTTTAAAACCGAGTCCTGACGGAGCAGAAAGAACGCTACATCGGACCATAAAACTCCCTGTGATTTGTGGCATTCGCTGTTCGCATTACACTCATCTGGACCCGGCTTTAGACTTTTACACTTGTTTCCACTCGAATTCGGTAAATAAATAAATGAATAACAAACTGAGAAGACATTTCTAAATATTAACTGCACCAATGTCGCATTACAATAATAATAATATTATTTCAAATCACTCAATGTTACAATATAATCACGAAGAGAAATGAAACGGTGTCAGTCACCAAAGATTTCAGTTATCTAGACCATAATCTTTTAATGTGTATGGCTTCATGCCAATTAAAATTTTGAATAGTTCCTTTTTGAACAGTTTGAGGTTTGTCTATTTTCTTTATGTTAAATGGTAAATTGTTGTAGAATTTCATAATTCAAGATTATAATCCAATATCCCTTTTGCGCCAACCCACAAATCAACCTCTTAACACAAGCCTCTTCTGGCCAGGTCTCAAGTTTCTAAACCAAAACTTCCAAGGAGCTCGCCAACCCTGTCGAAACCCATAAAACCATAATGCATCTGAAGTACGAGGGCTTCAGGTGCTGGAAAATTCATGGCCTTAAATTTGCGTTGTAAACGAGCGTGGGGTGTTGAATATTGCGAAATATCGATCGTACCAGGGAATGATAATCTGAAAAATCTGCATACATTTCGCTGCATTATAAATGTTAAGTACACACATATTTCACCGGGCCACAGAACGGCGAGAGAGCATGGGTTTTTAGGCGCTGAACGAAATGTCACGCTGATGGAATCTGACTCGGAGGACGAAGCGGACCTTTTTATCAGCGGTCTAGCGTCCCTCTTCGTTATGCGTTTAATTTGTCTGGTTGATAAACGGACAAAACAACGCACATCCAATTTTGCTACATCCTTATTATGCATTTCGACGTTGCTCCCTGTTTCAATCATGCAAATTCAGTTAGAGCTCACATTTGTATACGTGCCTAGAAATTTTTTCTTGTTCGCCTTTTTTGTACGTTGAATAGAATACGTTAAAAATATGCGATTGAACTGACGATTTTATTCAGGATGGTTTTGTGCATATTGATTTTTGCTTATGGTTTATTATCCAAATAGACGTGTGATTCCTCTTTGGATTCTTTATGTAAATGTTATTACTGTGTGTTAGTTTGAATCACCTTTCGACAACAAACATACAGGGGCGTATTGGACGTACAACCGAAAAAGATTCATATCTTGATTGATCCAAAATTGAAGTTTCACGAACATTTCGGTTCGCAAACCCTTCGTTTCGAATACAGGGTTGAACTTTTATTAAAGTTTTCATCATAATTCCTGTTTTTCCATAGATATTCAGCATCTGATTACTTATCAATTTCCCGTGAAAATTACACTATTAATAATATTCTGAAATTCAAAAACAAGTATTAGCTTTTTTTTCAGCTCCCTTCAAGATCTGCCTACAATTTTCTTTTATTTTGGACACTGCTTTTTATTATCTTTTCAACTCATCAAATCAATTGGACTTCTTCCATACTGCGGATGATTTATTAACAAAAATTTTTTGACGTGAGGTATCTTTTTATTGTCGTTTCGACTACTGAAGCCAGTGGAATTTCTTTTCCACGCATGCTCGTATAAAAATCCTAATTCACTAACCGCCAAGTGGTCTTGCGCGGTTGATTCTCTAAGTCACTATGACAATGGTTCAACAAAGGAAATTTTGGTATAGGTTGTTAATGATGCCAAGATTGTATAATGGGTTGAATTAATCAGAAAGTGGATGAACTCGTGGCTTTATTTTGACTAGAAAATTTGAATTTTCTAGGGAATATTCAGAAATAAGTACTGAAAAAAAAACGAGAAACGATGAAGAATACAGTCAACGAAGGATATACTCGGGTGCATAGATTTTCTGCACACAAACTCGAAAAAATATTGATGATAAGACAAATTCTCCTTCTAGCAACGTTTTATATCATTTTCTATGGCGGTTTATTTCGGAAATATTCAACTACAGTGTTCTTCCATTATATCAGTTTCATATTTTATTCCGAATTGAAAATTTCCAAAATTTTCAAGCGATAATTTTGATTTTTCAGGTTTTTTATAGGTTTTCACCCACAATATTTGAACCAGAACTCTTAAAAATTAAACGAAAATTGTTTTTTTCATGAAAAATGCCCTTGCAGATTGCAGTATCAAACCATTTGTCAAGGGCAGTTTCTTGCAAAAAACAGATTTCCTAATGAACAATACAGGAACAATACAAACGATAAAGAAAGCGAACCATGACGTTTAAGAGTACAAATCTGACTCTTTCATCCAACAAAGCAGAAAATTTCAAGAATTATTTTCTTTCTATTTTTCGTTTCGATTTGAGACTTTTGTCAAATTGACAGTTTTGATGAAACACAGCCCGAAATTCAATATACAGGAGTCAATGAAACCGTCTGATCTGAATCCGACGAATAAACTCATCCGTGGGTATATAATGATGCAGCAGACTAGCATCACACGTTTCGGATTCATTTAGCAACTGTCATACGAAGAAAAGAAGATCTGGAGGCTACACAGTCCTCTGGTGAAACCGAAAGATTGATTAATTCAAATCAGAGTTCATTAAGTCACCCGAACGTAATCAATAAATTCAAGGTGATGAATGATAAAAGAATTGCTGTGAACTGATCTCCGAGGTGTTTATGTAGATGCTGGCAGTGTCGCTACAGTGATTATTTGAGTGCTGCGATCTTTTCATCTCAGAAATTAAGTTATATTGATTCGATATACTCCTCAGTCTAATAACTCCAAGTATTCCTCATTGTTGATTTAACTGAGTAGAATTCTTGCCTCATCATTTCCTTAATTGATAGACATGGCCCATTATTCTCTTTCTATTCATGGAGGCGTGTTTGGATCTGTTGGTTCATCAAGGTGGTAGACTGACGATCACAGATGGTCTTTATGGAAGGTAGAGGAAGCAAGTTCTAAGAGGAATGCTACCTAATCGAGTATGTTTGTTTTTTTACGGAGTCGTGAGTTTTTGTTCATTGTTGATTCGTTCATTTGATGGATTCTATGAAGAAAGGAAGAGGCTAATGCTGTTAGGTATAGATTCTGAGTCTTTACCGAAACACAAACAACCACAATTTTGAAGATATTGAGGATATTTTTCAGGAAATATATTTTCTGCTTCAACCTCTTCGATGATTCGAATAACAGTTTCGTAGCAGTAGTGATGTAGTTATACTGTTCGGAATTTCGGTACCAAAACAAAGCTAAACTTACCCATATTCACGAATTTGTTTGTGCATTTCCTCTCTGATTCCACGACGTTGCAATTTCAATACAATAATGGATAGAACCGCATATTTATCGGGGATATAAGCCGGGTTCTATGTGAAACATCTGGTTGTTAACCTGCTTGAACTGTTCAACCTTCAGGTGAACGCCGAGGTATTTGTCTCTGCAGCAGTAATGAATTTCGGGAATTTCCTTGAAATCCGAGGAGGATCACATTCATCTTGTAAATCGTTTCGTAAAGTAGGAAGCTGGTATGTGGCGATATGTTTTTGAAACACTTTACATGCGGAATTACCTTCCTTATATATCGCTACACGAGCTTTCGGAGTTTTGAGGGCAAATTATTCGGGATTCAGGCTTGCTCGTTGGATTTCGAATGCTTTTTATTCGAGTCCATTCCTTTGCGCTGACAGTGAGAATTTTTAGGAGCTTCTTTTAGTTGGGCTGGTCGAATATACTTTGCGCTGAGTAGTTGAAAGAATAGCTTCGAACGCATTGTTTGAATCGAGGACATAAGGTTGGTATTCATTTTATGGCTATGTGCAGTCACGGAAATAATTCCAATCTAGAGGAAATTTTTTATCGCTTTACACGAAATCAAGAAGTGCTGCATTTACTTCCATAATATAATTTAGTACATCTAACTTGTTCTTTCTCTTGCATTTCCACATTGAATATTCGTTTCGAATTCGAATTCAAATTAATTTTTTCAATATGAAAGGCATTGATTTTCCACATTTTTTTATTCTTTTTCTAACTATAGGTGTACCAAATTTCATCTCGATTGAATATTTATTTTTGGAAGAACTGGCACTGACTATTATGTCAAGTTTCGTTGTTAATTCCTCAATAACGCATCTCATTATTATTTTACACCAAGAAATAGTTATCCATCCTAGTGTTATATTTTTTTGGGTTTGTCTGTGTTTTTTTTATATGAATAAGATCTCTTCTATTCTATTCATACTTGATCAATTTCAAAAACAAAAACAGGGAAGAGAAACAGAGTAACTCATGCCATTTAGAATAGTAACGATTGCAGCAGTTGCAAAGAGCATAAAAATGATGAGAGATTATCTACTAATAAGTCCATTATCATTATTATTATTTCTAGAATACCTAAAATCCCACTCAGAAAACAAATATAAATTACAGATGCCGTGTTGAATACTTATTCCACAATATATCTGAATTCTTCAGGTATTTTTTTGACTTCTTCAGAACAATATAATGAAAAATTACTACCAAAACCCCAACTTCAAAAGTTTTAAAGTTAGAAAAAAGTTGTCATTCAACATTCCTTTCCATTTAAGATTCAATGGGTCGCTTTCATAATGCTCACAGGGTTGATACAAATTGATTGAGACCAACCGTAAAAAATGTCCCATTACGAACCTCCCCATTTTTCTCGCGTTGTATCGCGGCCTAGATTCAAGGGTTGTATACCTTCCCAAATTGACATACTGTATATAGCAAAGGTAAAAATGCGAACTGATGAAGAAGAAAATGGCAAAAAGAAGAAAACCTCCATTGAAAATTTGAATGTTTTTCTCGCTCTCTGTAAGATTAAATGAGAACCATCACCAATCTCGAATTTGAATCTTTAAAAAGGCAGAAACAAAATTGAATAAGTAATAATGCCTAGTCATACCACTCAGACAAATGGCCGCTTTTCCTGGGCAAAGATCCACAACATACAACAATATACTCTGACAGTGAACAGAGAAAAAACTTGTATGCTCAGTCTGCCAACAACGCCAAATATTAAAAGTATGCTATCCTACGTTGGGAAGATTAAAAATTCGCATCATTTGCATTTCAAAAGGTCTCTCTCTCCTAGTAGACTTTGTCACAGACGAAATACCGTGAACACGTATTTATTATATGGCTGCGAGCTACAATCTCAGCTCGTGTACGCCATATTTTATTTACCTTCCTCTAAAGTTATACGATGCACATATTCTCATATAATAAAAGAGAAAAAAGCAATGTGGAAATTCGACGAGTTCATTCGCATTTCGAGGATCTTTCCGAACTCACATTATTTTTATGCCTTGAATGTAACATAAACTAATTGGATTTTCTTTGTTTCAGTTCTCAAATAATGCACCTGATGGCGAGTCTGTGTGTTTGCAGGGACCAGACTGTTTTATGGTGGGTATTAAATGATGATTTCAAATAGCGAAACACATATGAATAAACAAAAACAGAGAAACTAGAGGGTTGAGAATTAATGGGTAAAGTGCAGGGAATCAAAACGCCTGTTGGATAATTAGTTCAGTTTGTTTTATGAGTTACTCGTAGAATAAACGGTAGGCATAAAGTTCGCAATGACTTTTGCTAATGTTGTTTTTTTCTGTAGTTCAGAGATTTCCGGTCATTCCAGTATGGATATTTTTATCAAAACGAAAGTTTTGCTGGTGCATCCATTTGAAGCATGCCGAATGCATGTTATTTTTTGTTTTTTTTTTAGTGTCGAAACGTGAAAAATCTAACAAAATTTTTCGACAATATACGAATTCAAAAATATACAGAATTTTTAATACGGTCCTTTTTAGACCCAACTTAGACCTGGACCTTTCTTAAAGAAATATTCCATATGATATCTAACAATGACTTATAATGAACAATATTTTATTTATACATAGGCAAAAAAGTGAACATTCTTCTTGTGAATCGAGATATATTTTTGTCAATAATTAATGTATCATTGTATTTATCAGCATTTCTGAAATTTGCTCTTCAATTTGAGGCAGTACCTCTCACAATAGTTCCAATTTGTTTTTTAATTTCGTAATAATATTTTATTGGCATCCACTTAATTCAGGACAGTTTTATCTAATATATTAAATTCAAACGAGTATATTCAGCTCTTAATAAAACCATTGGATAATCCATTGATGGCAGGTTTTCGCTTGTATGTAAAATGAATGAAGTAATTTCATTGGATACACTTCGTTGATCTTTCGGGTCTGCTATCCTTGTAGATCTTCGTATCGCCGTATCGTTTTCCAACCGCAGACCCATAGAAAACCACTCTCGGCTAATAATCTTCGACTCCTCCCTCAATGGCGGTCCCCCAAACTTATCCAGGTGCATTTAGAATCGAAAGTGCCCACCGACAATGCGGTATTACTATCATTAAATTATTTTCGTGTTACGGGGCGACCGGTCCATGTTGGTTCCGCTCAAATTACACCGATTGGTCTTATCATCTCGCGAGACCGGTCATTTTCGCAATTAGACAAATAACCGAGATCGCTATCAGTCCTTTCGACAGTGTTAAGGCTTCGTGGAAGGCTATACTTTAATAAACAATTGTTTCCGTTCTGTACATCACATAAGTATACATTCATAATGCCATGACGGTTAGCCGCGGTATAGCTATCTAGATTCAAGTTATGTTATGGCTTCGAAAAAAGTCTGGTTCAGATTTAATTTTTATCACTAGATCAGATTTGTTCGAGTAATTTACGAAATTCTGTATCGAATTCAATCTATGAATAGCAATGTTTCATCCTGTAGAAATTAAAATAATTTTAAATAATAATAATAATGAAAACACCGTTCTTTATTCACTCTGAAAAGGCCATCGACCGAAGTACTTCAGGCTAATAATTTTAAATACAGAAGAATCTATTCGATAAATGTAATGTAATCAACACCCAGAAGGAGCTGTTTAAATTTAGATTTTTTTCTGGTAAAACATAGAAGTATAGCAAGGAGTAAATGATTAAAATCTGGTGAAAGAAACGTGAAGGATTTTTCATGGAAACACTTTGTGTTACTTAAATATTGTAGTCGTTTTTCGCAAATTTTATGAATTTTACAACAAACCAGCGAGGAGATTCAAAGTCGATGTTTAGTTGTTTTTAACATGCCTAGAGCACGTGTACGCAGAATTTATCGCCAGCTAAGTGAATTTGAAAGAGGTGGAATTATTGGTTTACGGAATGCGGGGTTGTCCTTTCGAGAAATCTCTATCTGTACGAATAGAAATCCACTTTCTGTTATGAGATGTTGTCAAGCGTGGTTTAAAAATGCCCAAAATCGATGAATAGTAGGCACTGGGCGTCGAAGGAGACCAAATGTAGTTCAAGACCGACGTCTAAGACTTATGGCTATTAAAGAACGTTTTGCGACAACTCGATCTTTGGCTGATGAATGGTGAGGAGAACAAGGCCATCCTGTAACCGTCCGAACGGTTTACCGCCGTATAAGGTCCTTTGGACTACAACATTATCGACCCCATCTTGTTATACCTCTTACCGAAGTTTCAGCCTCAGTATTATTGAACTTATCATCAAGATCTCGCTCAAATCTGTTATTGAGGAAATTACAACGATACTGAGTAAAAAAGATTGAAATTTCAAATTTTTCTCCCATATTTCTGAGTCGAGCTGAAATTGGTGCACTAATGTTGAATCTTGTTAATAATGTGCCAAATTTCATAGAAAATGTACAATTTTCGATCTGTTCGAATATTTTTGAAAAAATTCGAAAATTACAGGCATTTGGGAAAAAAGGTAACGCTCATTTTCTAGAACGAGCGCGTAAAACGTTTTATTTCGAAATATGAGGTAACCATAGAGCAATACTTTTATAACTGATCGAATCATGAAAGAGTCCAACGACACTCATGCATCGTTTCCAGGGTAAATCAGAAATCTTCACAGGTAGAAGCGAAAATTTCGAATTGGTAACTTCTGTTCCGAATTAATAATTACTTGCTATCTCCATTCTTCGGCAGGCTCTCATGTTTATATAGTAGGACTAAATCAAGATAAGGAAGTGGGCAAGCCCGTGGTCAGTCTCATCGAAACAACTCTGTAATTGCGCTTGCACACCATAATTTGATTAGCTCCAGGATAAATTCATTTAACACAATCTTTTGCCGATACCGTCTCTCTGTGTGTGCACTTGTACCTCCGAGAATCTATTGATTATTACCGGTTATAGACAAAAAATGGTTCGGCTTCGAACGGTTGCGTATTGGGTAACGTTAATCATTATATTTAAGTTGTTTAATTGCTCTTATTGAACACCTGGTAGCATACAATTATGAACTGAAGATAGGAGAACAGTTGGAAATCTTTCCTGTTATACGTACCCAATAATAACTGCCTCGATTGAAAGTTGCATAACACCTGAGTTCGTCTTTGTTGTGTATTGTTGAAAGAGTCGCGAACTAGAGACACGTTCGTGTTAACCCTGACATTTGCCAAATGAATAGGTTTACCATATAAAGGTAATGAAAAATCAAGTTAATCAGTCCGAAAGAAATCAGAGCTGATGAAATTAACTGAATAGTTGAATCGTTACAACATTTACATACCTAGAGATTCAATGAGAAACCTGCAGAAAACTAGTTCATTTGATATATTGGATCATTCTATTCTGTAAATAGATCAGAGGTGTTAGATGAAGAATTTAGAATTGTTGCTTTCATAATCTTGGAATGCCGTTTGTTGGAAACGGTTTTACAGTGCACAGAGAAAAAGGTTCTCTTAAATCAATTTGTAACCGCATTCGTTCAAGAGAATGGTATTCTTGAATAGGTCCATCCAAATATTAGTTTGATTTTTCGATGAAATACTCTTGACCCATGTGAACAATGATACTCTTGATTCGAGCGGAATCACGTTTGGTCCAAATGAGAAATCTTACAACAATTACTGGATATGTTTTCTATATTTGTTTCATATTTTCATTCGGAAATACTATGGCTTTGATACGAATGTAAGATTTCTCATTTAAGTATTTGAAATATTTTTCTAGAAGATATTAATTTCTTTTACCAAGAGAGTATAATATGTTCGCTGCAATTAGCGGCTCTCAAATACTGAAAATGTATGGTATCATAAGAAGCCATTCATAATCATTTTTGAAGATATCAATCATAAATTAGGTACAAATGGAGTTTCATCTTCTTACAAGATAGTTTTTTTGGAACAGTGTTTCGAAGATCAAAAAGTCTTTTGAAACAATTTGCTTGGTTACTATGTTTATTCTCGACCTCCAATCTAAAATAAAATTGTGTAGTCTGGAGCTCACACATGTAGGTATACATGTGACAATTTTTGTGCATAACTCACAAGCATGAAGACATGTACCCACATATTTCAATTCAAACTTTGTTCTCGAGTTATCAAACTTATTCTTAAAACCAACCTTTTCTTCTTGACTTTCGAAACTCGGTTCTCAAAAAACTACCTTGATGTTAATAAGCAGTTCTCCATTTACACCAAATTCATAAGGCACCAACAAAAACACAAACGCACTTGTTCACTATTCACTATTCAATATGGCAGCCATGGCGTTGTTTCCTATCTAAATATCCATATGTTCTGCGATTCTACATTCCATATGCGTCTTCGGTGATAATACCGCTTATTGGTCGAGCGGGTCACGTGTAGGTGCTTTCGACATCAGAACACATTGAATAAAAAATGATATTCTTGATCCAAGAGGACTATGATTAGCTGAAATTGTTTTCTAAAGTGAAGAGAACGTATGTTTTGGTTCATTTAAATTCGATTCAAGAAAATTCATGTTAACAGGCAAACAACGGAATGAGTTGAGAATAGAAGTAAATTGTTCAATTTCAAATTATTATTCTTGGGGAAATATTATTCAATTCAAGAACATGTTTGAATTTGATTTAAGAGGTCCTTTTCCTGTGTATATGTACAATGTATCATTCTCAATATCTCGACCCCCATACAAAATCAGAAAAAATCCGAAATAGGTAATCTTTATTTGCTTGTGGAGTGACCCCTCGTTAAGAAGGTAATTCGATGACATTTTCAAAAGTTCTGTGCACTTGATCTTTTTCGTTGGTACTTCTTCAATTTATTATTCTGAAGAAGTGAAAAAATAACTGCATTATATAACAATCAATTTGGAAATATTAAGGAATGATTGTTTATCATGGTATCTGGAAGTTCTTTTTTTTTCACAGGTGAGGGCTGTTATTCTACGAAATGCTGTATTGGATCTATCAGTAAAAAAAAGTACTCACAAAACAGGTCACGTAAATTTTGGTATCTTTTTTCAAATTTACACACTGTATATTTTCCTCAATTATGTCTGTTAAAACTCGGGATGTGTGCCAATCATCATTTACTACAAGGATTCATTTTATCGAATTGAAACTTGGCATTAGAACACATGTAAAGTTTCATGAGGACAATTTCGTTATAAAAGATATATTACAGAAATCACCAGCCAGAATCTCCTTAAAATTCCAATGAGATCTCAAGACTCATTTCACAACCGAGCACGATATTTCAGGTTGATCCGACATGTATTTCCGGGTTCAACGTCAAATAAATTATAGTAATAGTAATTAGTATCATTGCTATTAATATTCATAGTGACATTTTTGTCTTAATAACGGCATGGTTTTCCCAAATGCTCACCCTAGTGTTGTGCTCCTGGCTTTATTTGACTCATTTATTGTCTGGATTATTGCACGCGTTATTTTGAGTTCCAAAAAACAGCTCCAAAGTAATTAACCAAACATTGCATCACAAAACTTTTCTATTATCCAGCCATCAAGCAGGCTACGAATGAACAAACACGTACATCATTCGCAGCACCATTAGTGTCATTAGTAAAACGAAAAATTCGGACCCTCGAAATCCTTAATCAGTCGGCCCCAAATGAACGATGGATTGACATACTGGTAGATCAGAAATTCTTTCGTACAGCACAATACGAATTCGTTGGGTGAGTTATGACGTTAATGTGGAGTGGAAAATATATCTGGCAAAAGTACTATTAGTGTCATTGGCAGGACAGAATGCCTGCTTGTTCGGTTCGAGAGCAAGAGGAAATTTGTTTCCGGGCGACCCTCGCCAGAGAAGAGTTATGGAACGGGTTACGTCTACCAGTATCCGAATGAAAACCGCGAATTGATTGTGTTTGATCTCATTTTTCACGTGATACCCGGACGTATTTAGGGCCGAAACGCGATTTATTAGACTTTTATATCTTGCAGAAAGTCGCAGGAAGGTATACAGTTCAATTATGCATGGACCCCCAGTTGGACAGATTTATCGATGTTGTTCCATACGTTCCCAGGTCTTGATAATGATCTGACCTCCGGGTTTTTACGTATTTTCGAGGGTTTTACTGCTTTTTGCCTCGAATAATTCAGTGGCTGTATTTCTGCTCGAAGTACTTTGGACACTGCTAAAGTTTTTATTGCGCTCATGAGGACTCTCTTAGCGCTGATGCCTTATTTACTTCAGGTTAGCTGTCATGAGTGTCTGGAGCGGCTAGAAAATATAGACACTCTTCCGATGAATAACTGATTGCCTCAGTACATTGCTTTTTGCCAACTTGAGGTTGTTTTTATTTTTAGATTCGTTCTTTTATTTTTGTATCTGATGTTTTGATGAGAAAATTTAATTTGTCCTGAGGTCTATGTTGTGTGGTTACGATATATATGATTACATGCCTGCAGCGTTAATTCAATTTCTCAAACCATCATTCATCTTGTCTATGAAAGGGAATATTTTCTTGAATTAATCATCTGCTGAAATAAATGTTTTAAGTTGAACAGAATGAGTCATTTATTCAGACCAAAGGTTTCTTTGATGAAATGTTGACCATTTTTTTTCTTCTGCAATTTTAAACGTGTCAATACAGTTGCACTTTAATTTCACTTTCAACGTAACTATGTGATTCACTTCGACTGTAGAAAGAAGCGAGCTGGCGACTTGAAATTTTCAGATTAGGTCTCGAATTGGAATGTTCGCTAATGGGACAAAACGGTCGAATGGTTTTGAAATTTTGAGATTAATTCCCTGATATTTCAGGAATTACTCAGGCGATTGAAGTGAAACGTGAAAGTGAGTTGGAGCATACCAACGCACAACTTTTCACAAAATTTCGTTGGGATCACATTGTCAGTAAATTCTGAAAAGGTTTTTTTTCCGAAATTTGTTTCAAAAAAATTTTTTTTTCGGAAACTTCATGAAATCGAAAAAAAAACACCTGCTCATACCTAGAACATCGAACGTTTTATTTTTCGAAATAACTTAAAAATACCAATTCCATCAGAATGAAACTTGGCAGCTAGTTCGAAAATCCTGATTGTGCATGATCTTGATGAACAATTAAAAACCAATGAAGTACTGGATTTCAATTCGATCTAATCTGTATTTTTGCAAATATTGGAAAATTTAAATTTTGAATGGGTATATCTACGGAATCATTGGATGGATTTTACCCATTCACGAATTCTGCCTTCGTCATTGAGGTAGAAACCAACTTCACAAAAATAGAGTTTCTAAGTTGTTTCTTCCGGAAGTTATTGTGTTTACAGTCGGCCGTTAGGTCAAAAAACAAAATAACAGATTGGATCGAATTGAAATCCAGTAGTTTATCGAAAAAAACCTTGAAGGACACTGTCGTGAAGTCAGCAGCTTTTGCGCTCATGTTCAAATGATATCACCAAAAGTGAACATGTGCGCAAAAACCGCTGGCTTAACGTCAGTGCTTTTCTAGGTTTTTTTTTTTACTCGCGTAATGTGTTTGTTGGAGCATTTATGTTCACTTGACTATTGGAACAAGAATTTCGTCTTCACCTTCAAGCAACATTTACACATGCAGCATACTTATACGAAATTAATCAATCATTTCAAACATATTATCTGGTTAGTTTTGAGACAGAATGAAGGACGGAGGTATATGATTGAAGGCCTTTTCTAGCCCAAAAGTGGATGCACAAAGTGCAATTTCTCGAATCAGATCTCATAACAATCACCTTTCCATATTGTGTTGACAAAATCTTTTGATCTGGGTGGCATCAGAAGGGTTATCTGATGCCATTGATATTTGGTCTGAAAAGTTAAAGGCTCAGGCTTGGAGACATTCAAACTTATCTTCAAATAGCCAAGTTGTTGATCTATCAACAGACTACTATTTATGATAGTGATTACTGCTATTCTTAAGGAAAGAATGGTACAAGAGTGTGAAAGAACTCGATGGTGGTACACGCCCACATCCACACATCCAGATAACAATCAGTTTCTGTATCTACCATCAACAACGCTTCGTTTGCTCAACTGAAATGAGTTGATTTGTTCACGGTTCCGTTTATTTACGTATCTGCTGGTATCGTCAACGACGACCCGTCAGCTAGACCACGAGAATTATGCTGGTATACTCCAGAAGATAACCTTCAATCAGATCATCTTAAATCAATAGATTTAAATGACTTTCATTATTGCTATCATTGGTTTTAGATCGGGTCTCGTTGTTTTACGATCTGACCCCACATCTTCTTGTGCGGTCTTTGGTATTGAACGGTAGATCACATGACCTGATGATGGGTTGTCGTGCAAGATGGTTAATACCATGTATCGAAATTCGGCCAATAAATTAGCCGAAAAACAATGATGAAACGTTCTAATTTGGTCGGATGCGAGTATGTGGAGGAACGCCATTTAAAATTAATAAATTATATCTCTTGTGTCGTAAAGGTTGTTTTACGACCGGCACGGTTATATTATTACTTTTGCGACCTCACGACTGATGTGGGAGGGATTGGAGGTTGTAAATTCAAATTGAAGTGAGCGTACAATGGTTCGCATTATCTTCGGTTAGTGGAGGAATCAGTGATGATAATATTGCGTGATTGACTGTGAAAGCACATTGATATTTATGAATGAAGAGGGCATTATTTGTTGCTCGGTATTGAGTAATACAGGCGCATATTGTGTTTTTTTTTGGATTCTGCTACTTTGAAAATCAGCACAAACCCACTGAATCTCAGTACAAATTTTGATTGAACATATACAATTTATTGGCCTTTAACTTCATTTTTGGTTCGAGATTGTAATTGAATACTTAGTGTCAATAATAAGCATGGTCGCAATATGCAAAATAAAGAAAAAGAGGCAAACTTTGGGGGGTTTTTACAGCAACCCCTAGAGGTAATTCGATGGCTCTTTCAAAAACGCAGTAAACTTGGTTTTCTATAGGGAATGATGTTACTTATATTGGACCTATTAGTGAACATTTTTTATTGTTTCATTGTAACTCTTGCTATAGTAACTATTCCTTTTTTACGTGCTTGTTTATATTTCGTACTAACAAAAAGGGTCAACTGTTCCAAGTTTATCTCTTTTTCTCATTGGGTCTGATATATTAAGGGTCAAATTGACAAATTCTATAGGTATCCACAAAGCATTTCTGGAAAAATTTATTTCAACAATAGAAATAGAATTGCAATTGTGCAATTGTTGAAAAATTCAGTATTTAGATGTGGGACCAAAGTAGAGCAATCCAGCAATAAACTGATGTTTCCAGACATTTCTTCTTTTGGAAATGCATCTTCCTCTGAGTTGTCTTCCACTCTACAGACAAAAGAATGTCAACGGATACAATCCAAATGATCAAAAAGTTATTTGAGTTTTTAAACAGTACAATCGGCTGGGCTAAAATGAGGAAATATCAAGGTTTTTCTTAGATATTTGGAGAGTTTTATGGCCATGAATTCGATCTCGAAATTGCCTAGTGCATAGGGCCTCGAATTTCTGCACTAGTAATTTTCTCTTCGTGCGTTTTTCGAATAGCATTTTCTGACATCAGCGATATTGAGTTCAGTTGGAGACGTTGATTGGCTCACTAGTGCAGAACCATTTCCTTATCGCTTTTGTTTCACTTGAAATGCAGTATTCAAAACATATTTCTTGCCTAATGTTTTCATCCACAGTAAAATCGCCAAACATACTTCAGATGAACTGGCATCCCGTTAACTTGATTGCAGTTTGTTGTGTCAATTCCGCTACTCTTTCTAAATTTTTTGCAATAATAATTCTAGGTACTGATAACCCAAGATCAATTAGAATTAGCACTCCATTATTTGATCACCTATCAAAGAAAATAAATTTTATAATTTCTGACAAGGTGTGAGAAAGACAATCACATTTTTCAACAGATTTAATCGATCGCGGCTCAGACCATTGCAACAAAGAAGAATACCGCTACATCACAGATAAAATAAAAATAAATTTCGTCATTATCACGATAATATGCCGGATCGACGATCGACGTTTCTGTTTTGTCCGTCTGTGCGCGCCTAGGTTTGTTTTGTTTCGAATCTGTAGATCAGATATGGTTGTTTATAAAACGGGACATAGAGGAATTTCGTTGGGTAATTACATCAAGTGGCATTGTGAATAACTTGGATCGTGTCTGAGCAGAGATCGAGATACGTTTGGTGAACTTGAGAGGGCAGACACGACCTCTTTGCTTTATGCTCATCAAGTAGATCTCGATCTATCGCAGACTCCCGCCATTTTAATACTGTTAGCTCTACGAGGGGAATTGGTGAACAGGCGCTCAAAAAGAAATACGAGGCTATTGTATGGCGGAATAGGAATGGTCATGTCAGTGCCATTGGTTTTAATAACTGCGTTCGGTTAGCAGATAACCGTTAGTTTCACTGTCAGCACCATCGATTTAGAATCGTTTTTCAATTCTTAATGTGTACGGAGCTTGTACCTCGTAATTTGCATTCTATGAATTCTTCCTACGCCTACATCTTGACACAATTTTCTGCTGATAGCAGAAGACCATTTCCTTTGCGGCTTATACATGGTGTAACGGAAACGTTGAATATCTCTTAATCAGCAGTATTGACCGAAAAGAATTTCAAATGATATTTACTCACTTTTAAGGGAATGAATAAATGTTTCCAGATTTATGAACAACTAATGTTGAGTCATGAATTCGCAATGTGGGCTTAATTTCCCAGAGAGAACATTTTGGCCTGTCTTGTTGGAAATGGATTTCCATGGTTTCTATTTCTGACCCAATCGACTATTTTAGCCTAATCATGAGCTAAAATTTGCCCAAAATAATCCAATTTCCTGAGTTGATTTTTGTCCATTCGCACTGACCTATAATACGAATTATAGAAGCTGACCTTAGTAGCAATAATAATAATAAAAAGGGAATAAATACATGGGTGCAATAAACAACGTGTCAATTTCCCCCTTGCAAGAAAATAAGCCCTCTTCAAACTTTGAACTGTTTCAACCGTTACTATTTGGTAGTTAATCAAAATTAAAACAAATTTGTTATAACTATGTTTAACTCCGACTGTTATGTGATATTTCACAATATGTAGGGTATACATTTTTGTGACTTGATGAATAAAAGCTTACGTATTTAATTGTGGAACATCTTATAATTTTTGGTAATAAAACATAGTAATAAAAAACTTGTTTTAATTTAATTTTTTTCGAATTGACACACTGTATAAATGAATACAATGCAAAAAATCGTTTCCTGGAATCTTTTCACCTTATGTAGGCCGAATGTCATGGTGAATTTTACAACCAACAAATTATGGTTCCAACCACACCATATACATTCGATCATTATTTTGGTTAAAATTTAGGTGAATACTGTCTGATCTGGACAGTTTAACAACACTCTTCCTATTTTTTAAGGTCTACCGTGAAATTCTGGAACAATTTAATTGCTTTTTTATAGCTTCATAAGGTCCCGCCACATTTTTATTGCCCTGTAAATAATATCCAAAACTGTTTATTTCGGGATTTCTGCTCTTCGAGCAGTTCTTAAAGCAGAGGCCAACATTTAACAGTTTATGGCTTCTTCTAGAAGAGTATTACATGTTTGATTTATAATCGTAGGTGTTGACTTCAGTTTGTGTCGCAGCTGGAGTTATTTGTTAATAAAACTGTCTCTTTATTCTGATGAACATAAAAGGCTTAGAGATATAAAAATTTATATGCAGAAAGAGATTTAATTAGTTGAGGGAAGGTTTGAAGTTGCACTCATGTGAAGGTATGAATGATTATTTTTGGAAACTTTCTTAGGAGTTATGATAATATGCAATGACCATTTTATATAAGTAATTATAATACTTCGAATAAAATAATAATTTTTCATAATCATTCCAAGTAGAATGTTATATGATTTGCTGTGACGGAGGGAATAATTGATTTGACTACACGATTTCATTTCACAAACCTATATCAATTCTGATTCTGAAGATTAATTTTCCATATTTTATCAAAGTGGTGAAATCTGTAATGATTCTTTCAGCTGCCAACCTAACTGATATATCTCATGAATAAAACGCAATATTTCACTTTTTTTCAAATACCAGAACAGTGGAGAACTGTCCCCGAGAGGAAGCGCTCCTTCTTATAATGCCGAACAATATTTATGTCTCAATCGGAAATTGGACGCTAAGATAATTCACACTTCCATCTCATCCAATTTGGCGGAGTGTTTTCAGAAGAAAAACAGCGTGAATCTAGATGAGGCATGGGCACAAACAACTCGTAAACTTTGACAGTTTTGCTGAACATCGATGACTGAGCAATTAAATTAGAGCGCTTGCCAGTTATTCCGGTATCTCTGTGAAGATGAAATCAGTCATAAACGGTACACAGCATCAATTTACATTTCTTTTAATACTTCCTTGTGTATCGCATAGAGGGTTGAAAGGATCGCGTTCAATGCTAATTGGTTGCAGTTATATACTTTGAAGTTTTGTTCTCTCGAACGAGTAATTGTTTGTTTATAAGCATTTCGAATCAACAAGTAAGAGTATTTGCGAAGCCTGTGTTGTTCCACAAAAGTTATACTGGATAGTTGGATGAATTTGATATGTTCCAGTTACTACAAACGTCCACTAAAATTTATTCGATTCTGAACACTTAGTTGTGACCATACAGTAATAACGTGACGAAACAAGCTTAAATTGTGCAAACGTTTCTTATTTATTTTACACTGATTTTAACTTGAGCTGGAACTATCTACTTTTGAATCTTGCTTCAACATCTGGTGGAAATCACTCCTGAACCTTTTGACCATTGAAAATCAGTCGTTATTCTTGAGATTACGATACAAAGATTCAAGCTGAATTCCATGAGAATCATTTTTTATAAAAATTGATATTTGTTGCATTCGGAAGCCAAGCAGCCTTATTCTAGATCTTCAACTGGATGGACGACAGGTTTGTGATGAATACATAACCACAGAGGAACATTTGTCGGGCAAATTGAGGCATAAGTTGGAGTTATATGTCATTTCTTTTCATTCATAACATTTGCAAATGCTTTGTACTACTGGATAGCGAATCATGGTACTGCTATTATTATTTGATTTGATTCATTCACTGACCGATTTCTCCATAATTTTCAGTAAATGTAAAATTTCCAATCTTGATTGAGATTTTATTGGATGATACTAATGAGAGACAAAACATTCAGAAAAAATATTTTTTATAGTCGTTCACTTTCGTAAATTATTTGACTATTGACATTGACTATACAGGTTTGTCCCGATGTAAATATTGCATGATACTTTATGATCGCAATTTCAATTTTTTTTCACTGAGTCGAGGCCATATCTGTTCATATCATACTTTCAATATTTGTTTTCGATATCGAGCAACTATTCAAATATAACGAACACTTGTCATTCATCTTCGAGCAGAATGAAATATTTCTGTCCACTTGAAACTTATAAATACGGAGAAAACACCCAAAGGATCTTTATCTATTTGAAAGACCAGACTTGCACCCAGCTGGGTGAAATGAATGGGATGGTGCTTGATAAATCTAACATATATCATGACGTTACTGACAAATTACCCATTTTGAGAGGCCAGCACAAAGTATAAAGTTGAGAATTGTCAGCTGGTCCTATTATTATTTATTACGATTCATTAATTAGAGACCGAAGTGGTTGATAGTTACATATTGAGTCAACGCAGGATAAAGGAAATCACATTTTCTGATGCAGCTAATTCATTTCATTATAGTTGAAGTCTAATGGTTAAAAAAAACAATTAAATTTTCTGGAGATAACCTTACCCAAAAAGTGGTGAAATTTTTTTTGATATATTCAGAAAAACCACTATGACAATAAACATTCATGAAAAGGACCTATTTTCCTCATAAAAGTTCACTTTGTTGGTCGTGGGCATTGTTCCAGTAATGTTCATGAGGAAACTTTTTGCCTGGAAACTGCTCTTGATAAATAGTTTAATTCTATATCCGCATGGTGATATTTCATGACTAAAAATTTTCAGTCAATTTAAACAGTTCTGTTTCAAATAGCGGGAGTTGAAACCCAGAAGAAACCTGTAAATTAACCTTGTTATGAAAGGTGAAATACACCGGTTCGAAAATGTAGTAGTAATTTCGTTTATTCTAGTTTGAAGTTTTTTATTTCGATATCGATCGATATCTTGCATTACCATTCAAATATAATGAACACTTGTCATTCATCTTCTAGCGATATCGAATTTTCTCTGTCAACTTCAAACCTATAAATACTAAATAATGCATGAAGAATCTATCTTTATTTGAAGGTCCCTTGCGCCCAGCTGGGTGGACTAGACGAGATGGTGAACGATAAACCCCCTATATATCATGACGTAACTGACAAATTGCCTATTTTGAGAGACGACCACCAGAAAGTATAAACAAAAACAATGTGAAATCCTTGTAAACGTTTCTACAATAGGAGAACACCTACAGATCGATGAATAGACCCTCCCTACTGCGCTATTTTTATTGCCTTCAAGAAGTGAAATTAACGGCAGGGCCAGTGCTGGGTCACAGGGGGTGGTAGAAACAAGAGATTTCCCCAGAGCTACCCCCATAAAGATGTCACCTTCGTCCTAAGGCCAATTACCTATTTGTTTGTAGGGAAGCACATGTGGGGCAACGGCAACTCCGCAATATTGTCAAATTTCGCTTGATTTATCACCAGGATGAAAGTTTAGACGATATATTTTCGACGGAACTGGGACGTTGTTTCAAATAAATCCCCCATCGACAAATATCGTAAAATTTGTTGTAAACGTTGATTTATAGGATCGGAGGATCCCGTGCCGGACCGAACAAGCGGAAATGGGTATATTTCATTTCCGTAACTCGATTTTTTCGGATTTATACGGTGTGCAGTGTCAACGTCTAGTTGTACAAGGATTTTAACATGGATTCCGAGGTATATTTCACACTGGTTGCGTTTTTATTAATGTCGGCATCGGTATGGTATTTTTGCGAGTTGGCGGATGTGTATGTCAATTCTGTTTCTAAATGTATATCAGTTTGTCTGCTTTTTTGTATTGTTGTTAATTGCTTTTTAACATTATACTTTTAGGTAACTAAGACTCGATATCGATATGTATGCTTATTCCTACAATTGTCCAAGTATTAAACATCGGTATCGGTGTGTGTCCAAGGATGTTATTTGAGCTTACAGTGGGATCAATTCACAAAAGGGGGTTGAAAACGAAAGGTTGTAAATTGGCACCCCAGGCTGACAAAATAGTAAACCCTTCTGTGTAATTTACGGCATTACTCAATTCCTACTCCGAACTATGTTCCCAGAACTATTTTTTTCTGGGAAACAGAGCGTTATAGATTCGGCCCAATGTCTGTAATTTTCGAATTTTGAGCTGAAATCGGTCTCAAACGACTAGGTAGGACTCAATGATGAAGAATCCGTGGTCGAATTTGATTCTGTCCAGCCGACTGGCCGACCGTGTGTGCTGTAACTTTCAAAAGGAATGACCTAGAGTCTTGAAATATTCAGGTTAGGTTTTGATCCTGAATATCTCGGTTATGTTCTGTTAAATAATGCAACAAATTGGTTCTACTTAACTTTATTCTCAGGATCAATTCAATAAAAGCTCATTAACATAATTTAACTCCTATCATAGCTAACCTCACCCGAGTACATGTCAAAGTCTATATTCTATACTCTTTGTGTGACGCTGCGCATGTTTCTGTCTGTGGTCCCAATTTGACATTCTACAGAACTATGAAACACGGCTGGCTAAAATAAAATGCTATTCTTCTTGTGGAGGGCGTTGACAAAGAACCATTAATACAATATTTCAACACACTTCCTTTCTTTGTCAGCGATCTCAAATTTAACTTAATTTATAAAATATTATCATTAATAAATGTTTAACAAAAATCTAAGTTTCTCAAATCTCAAATACCCTAATGCTTTTGTAAAGATATCAGCTATCTGATCTTCGGTAGAAATCTTGCAAATCTTAATAATGTTATTCTTAACGTAATCATGAACATAGTGATAACTAACCTCTACATGTTTACTATTTTTAGAAAAATTTCCATTAATAGCCAAAAATCTTGCGGCTGCATTATCTTCAAAAACTTCAATAGTTTCAGATTTACATACATTCAATTCTCTTAACAAACCATCAATATACAATACTTCATCAACTGCTTCTGCTAAAGCAATATATTCTGCATGACAAGATGATTTAGTCACTGATTTTTGTTTTCTCGAGATCCATAGCACTGGATTATCAAACACTCTAACTAAAATTCCACTTCGTGATTTACGATCTACAATATCTGCTGCCCAATCAGCATCAACAAAACAATCTACAGTACTATTATGTTGAGAAGTGAAATTTAATGTCAGATCTTTAGTGTAGTACAAATATTTTAATACTCTTAGAGCATACTTGAAATGAGTACTATTGTTACAGTTTTGAAAACTACTTAAATAATTTACGGCATATGATACATCGGGTCGTGTACCCTGACTTATGTATAACAATGCACCAATTAAATTTCTGTAACCTAAATTTTCATTGGTATCAGTATCAGGTTCTAATTTCAAATTCAGTTCAATAGGTGTTTTATATCGTTTACTTTCGGTTAAGTTGTATTTCAGAACTAGATCTTCAATGTATTTGCTTTGACTCAGATTCATTTTTCTTTCTTCTTGATTATAAGTTATATCTATACCTAAATATCTTCTGACTTTTCCTAATTTCTTCATTTCAAATCTTTCGGATAATTGCTGTTTAACAAGGTTCAACTGTTCGAGATCTGAACTGCAAATTAACAAATCGTCGACGTAAAGAACGATATAGACTGAGAAGTGTTCGTTTTTCTTGAAGTACAAACAACTATCATAACTTGAATTGCAAAAGCCTATAGACATGAGATATTCGTTGAAGCATTCATACCATGCCTTAGGACTTTCACGAAGTCCATACAACGCCTTTTTCAATTTGCATACTTTATTTTTATCATCATTAAATCCTTCAGGCTGATAAACATAGATATCCGATTTCAATTTTCCGTTTAGAAAGGCAGTTTGAACATCCATTTGTTCCACAAACCATCCTTTAACGCATACTACTGACAACAACGTTTTCAAAGTGCACATACGCGCTACTGGCGAATAAATTTCTTCTTCTAAAGATTTTGGTTGTTGACAACCAATCGCAACTAATCTGGCTTTAAATATATTAGGTGACTTTTTCTTAAAAATCCATTTGACTTGAATAATTTTGTTATTGTCTGGTACCGAGTTAATATTTACTAAATCCCACGTATTGTTTTTCATTAAGCAATCGTATTCAAGCTGTATTGCGGTTGACCAGTTTGACTTTTCATCGGAATCAAGTGCTTCTTGCAAAGTGCTAGGTACTATATCTGAAAAATTTGCGTCAATTATATAATCATTTTGCCAAAGTGGCCTTTTAATTCGTCTTTTTTGTCTATCCAAATTCACTTCCTTACTACTAGATTGCGTTGTTTCAACATTTTTATCACTCACTTCCTCACTATCAGCTTCATCATTCATCGATAATTTTATGAATGTTTCATTTTGTTCTATGAATCTAACGTGTCTCGATTCAACTATATTATTATCTATCAGCATTCTATAGCCTAAATCTGTGTAACCTACTAGAACACCTTTAACAGACTTTGGCTCCAATTTGTTTCTACGTTCTTCAGGAGTTCTTACATATCCTATGCTACCGAAAATACGTAAATTTGATACGTCAGGTTTCTTGCCTATAAATAACTCATAAGGAGTTTGATTAAAATTGTTGACTCCGATCGTTCTATTCCTCAGATAAGTAGCAGTTTTTACACACTCTGGCCAGTATCGCTTATCTAGATTTGAGTCGGCTAACAAACATCTGGCTGTGTCCATTACAGTACGATTGAATCTTTCTGCAACTCCATTGAGTTCGTGACAATAGCTAGGACTAGGACGCAGGTTTACACCGTTTTCCTGTGCAAAATTAAAGAAATTACGATTTAAATATTCGGTACCACGATCGCATCTTATTTCTTTGATTTGTTTTTCTGTTTGATTATTAACAAGTTTAATGTAATTTTGGAAACATCTGAATACCTCGTTTTTACTTTTAATACAATACACAACAGCTGATTTGCTATAATCATCTATAAAACTTACGAAATATTTCTCACCATTAATACCTTCGGGCGATATCGGTCCGTTTACATCGGTATGTACGATTTCACCTATGGCTTTAGCCCCACTTCTATTGTTCTGAAATTTAATATTAGTCATCTTTGAAGATAAACACACTTCACATTTGAGAGAAATTTTTTCAACAGCCTTTGGTAACCCCAGTACTATTTGATCTTTACACATTTTTTCTAGATTATAAAAATTTATGTGACCAAGTCTCTTATGCCAATTTTCTTTGTTTGTTATCTCAGAAATATATGCATGACTGTTAGGAATTCCTAAATTAACATTTCCTGTCAAATAATATAAACCATTTTTCTTAGAAGCTACAGCTACAACATCATTTTTAGAATTATATATTTCAAGAAAATTATTTTTGGCCCAAATAGAACTTCCAAAATCAGTAATCTTTGACACACTCATTAAATTTTTTTTCATCTCAGGAGCAAAATAACAATTTTTAATTTCTACTTCTACTATCTTACTGTTTACTTTGAAATTTACATTTATCGTTCCAATTCCTAGAGCCTGAATTGTGAATCCGTCACCTACCTTGATACTAACAGGTTTGTTCAGTTTTCTATATGCAGAGAAATAACTAGCCTTGTTGACTATATGATCCGAGCAACCACTATCCAATAGCCAAGTGATGGAAGTACCTGCCTCCTTTGACTCGTACATCTGTGAGTGAGCCACTGTTGCATGAAATGTGTTTCTTTCTTGTTCATCTTCGCCGTCGACCTGGGCTGTATTGCCTGTATATGAGTTTGTTTGTCTGTGACCTCCTCCATAGCTTCTTCGCTGCTGTATTCTTGGATTGTTCCTAAGTGTTGGACAATACCTCTTTATGTGTCCAGGTTTTCCACACTGGAAACAGTTTCTTTGTGTTTTTTAAAAATAGGTAGCAGGTCAATATTTGTTATAGCTCCTGGTTCAACAAGAACAAAGTCTCCTCTAATTTTACCTCTAGAATCCAAAAGTTTTCTCTTTGTTATCAACTTTAATGCTGTGGACGTAGGGAGATAAATTGAGTCCAACTTTTTTATCATTCCAGCACTGGTGGGCTCATTTATAATGTGTTCCAATTGCATGTTCGAAACACCCTGAACAATTACGTTTCTTGCCTTAATGTCTTTTCTTTTCCATTCATTACGTGCGTTTTCATCTAGAGGGATTTCTTCCTTGAGTGGACTTAGTACGTTTTTCGATTCCAAAACCAGGTTCAATCTGAATTTCCACTTGTTATACTCGGCCCCATCAAACACCGGCAACGTGATATTGTCATCTCTTCCTGTAGCCATTTTCTAATTTGTTGCACGAAATTATTAACCACGGACTTCTGCTACCATGTTAAATAATGCAACAAATTGGTTCTACTTAACTTTATTCTCAGGATCAATTCAATAAAAGCTCATTAACATAATTTAACTCCTATCATAGCTAACCTCACCCGAGTACATGTCAAAGTCTATATTCTATACTCTTTGTGTGACGCTGCGCATGTTTCTGTCTGTGGTCCCAATTTGACATTCTACAGAACTATGAAACACGGCTGGCTAAAATAAAATGCTATTCTTCTTGTGGAGGGCGTTGACAAAGAACCATTAATACAATATTTCAACATGTTCGTTAATGGACCAAATCTGCCGAATGGTTCTTGTGTTACAGCCATTTGAAATTTTGATTTTTCGAAAAATATTCATCTGATCGAAATGTTGGAAGATGAACAGTGTCAATAAGAAGAATTTTTCATAGAAAAATTTGAGAAATCAAATTTTTTTTCAAAATTTTCATACTTCATTCAAATTTCACAGAAATTTCCAAGTCTGCATTTCACACTGAGACTAAGCGCGTAAAAGCTGCTGACTTCACGTCACTGCTTTTCTAGGTTTTTCCGTTCGGAAGTAGATGAAAAGAAAGGTTCAATAAAGCATCCCATGCATGAATAATTAATTTCTGCTTTTGCATTCATGCAGTGAAAGTGATTACATTTGTAATTCAAATTTTCGAAAAGCTGAAATGTATCCTTGCTTGCAATAATAATGAAAGGCTCTTTATTGTTAGCATATCAATAACGACAATATTTTCCTCATTGTAATTATTTCATTGTGTGGTACAGTATTTCGTCTGCTAACCCACATAAAGAACGGATGTTACTATATACCACTCCCATATTGGTGAAGTGATACTTAACGAAAATGATTCTCAACGATTATAGGGCCTTTTTTTCTCAAAAATAGGGTGAATATCAAGTGTTATTTGAAACTGATATATCTCCGTCCTATTTGTGTATCCTTTTATTGTCTGTTTGTGGCTGCGGCATCTCATGCATTGATGCCAAATCCTCTTATATGATTCGGTTCTCGTTTTAACGTCAGGGATCCGGATCTCTGAACCCCTCAGCATCTGAATTCGAGGGGGAAATATGATATCTTTTTACGTTTGGTGTACGTTTGCAATAAAGCAAATTTATTACCCTTATTTGTAAAGATACTTTGAGATTAAACGAATGGTTATGTCGACAGGGTGTTATATGCCACCCTTTGCGTTTCCATAAAGAACGTTAATATACTCATACCACGCGATGTCTGTTCCAGGATTCGATTTTATTCCTAATCTCCACAGCGGCGGATGGAGTCCAAGAAAATTAAGGCCTATCCCTACGTAATGGAGTTTTACCCCTGGCTTAACCTTAATGCCCAAGTGAATAACTGAGTCCATTAAATTTCTTTCTCCTTCGATGTGGGAGTTTTAATGCGGCATGAACACTTCCTGGATTCCGTTTTGCCGGAATTCTGCCCTTTTGATTCTCCCTTGTTTGCTGATGCTTGTGTGTAGCAATGCGATGAGAACTTCTGGGCTCTTTTAATGAGAGTAAGCTGGTCTGCAAAGCTGGGCTTTATACTCCATTCACTTTTATAAACTATTCCGGTTGGCCATGACATTCTGACACATTTCACCGTGTATATTTCGAAAATTTCAGCTTACAGTCATTTTCCTATCAGATAACTACACAACGTTGTCCTCTTTACATAGAGGTCGTAGTAATAACGTATTTTTCAAAATGTGACTTAGGGAAAATAATGAATTTGAGAAAATATGTGAATTCAATAATTCCAGAGACCTGGCGAATGTTGAAGAAAAATTTTTCTCTGTTAACCCTGGAAATATTTCACGTATATAAACATGGTTGGAAGATTCAGTTAAGCTATTTTCTTGTACGGAAATCAAGAATCGGGTGTTGGAATTTCACTGAAAAATATAGTAGTCCGTTACCTTGTGATAGTTAAATAAAACTAATCGAATAACCCTGCAGTAAAACTTCAAAACGAACAGACTTACCTCTGGAATTCATTTTCTTCGGAATTTTCAAGAAATATCGACAGAAGACATTTAATTACCTTGTTGCACAACTTTAAATACCCCAGTATGAAAATGTAGTAGTACTACAGAACCTGTGTCACCTTAAAAGAACTAACTCAATATACAAAGTTCTGGGGAATCTATATGAACAATATACTGGGTTTTCACTCACATACGTGGAAAATGTTGGATAGCTTGTGATAAATTATTTATTCCAAATCATCAGGGTTACTATCCGAAAAAGTAGATTTCAATTCTACATAGCACTTCCTGATACTTTGCCTCTGCTTCTTCAAGACTACCTTCGGCATTTTCAAGGGTGATGATTATGTTGAGATTGAGAGACTGAGAGTAGAAATTGGCATTTAGCAACTTCGCCGAGAATTATTTCGACATTGCTGATATTTCACGAGTGCCAACCAGCTTCAGTTTTAAGTAGAAAAACTTGATATACCTAAATCATGGCCAACCAGGATAGTATAGAAGAATAGATTTGAGACAAAATATATACATTAACTAACGATCAATGTGATTTATCAGCATACATATTTGCCCGCATGTTCTGGGGACCAGCGTGCTATCATTTGTCGAAATGTCTGTTATTTTCGTTTTTTCCCGAAAATGGTTAGACTCACTGATGTAGAATTCTGTCAATATCGATTCTAGCCGTCGGCAAGATAACTTAATATCGGAAAACCCTATCGACTCTATAATTTCAGGAAAGGTTGACATTTTTAGGTTATTTCCCGTATATTTCAGGAACCACTTGAGCGATTGGATTGAAATTTAGCAAGTTTTTGCCGAATTTTGTCTTTTTTTTCGGGAACAATTACTTAGATTTGAAAACATATTGAATTCTATATATCGAAAAGTGTACCAAATTTCGATTCGTTCGGATCAGAATTTTCGGAAATATTGGAAAAAAATTCGTCAAATTTTCTCGATTTGGTTGTTATTTTCGGTGTCTAGTTTGAAAATGCTGATGCAAAAGAACTCGCAGAATGTCGTTATGATCGTGGCGTGTCATTAGGACATTCTATTTTTTTTTTCTTTGATAACTTGAGTGTATATTCTAAACAACGAAAGTAAATCGAAGTTCTATATACATAGTTCAAAAGTTCGGGAGTTATTGGAAAAAAATATTATTATTACGTCTGTTATTTCCGAATTTCGGCTCGAAAAAATCCCGAACTACTAGGTTCAACTCCATTATGCAGATACCGTGATCAAATTCAATTTTGTTCGGCCGACCGGCCGTGAACACTGTAACTTCCGACGGAGGAGACATATAAAGCCTTGAAATTTTCAGGTAAGGTTCCATTCGTTGATGGGCGAAACCCACCAAACGGTTCGAGAGTCACTCTAATCCGAAATTAATTTTTGTTATATGAAATAATATTTTAGATTTCAATTCGATCGAATTGAAATCTGATTACACTGCAATTGATCAAGGTTGCTTAATCATCGAGTTCAAGTCGTTTGAAACCTATTCTATGCTTCAGTATGTATTTGGAATGTTGGACCAATGAAAATTGGATCCGTTTCAAAATTCCTTTCTGAATTTGATTGATTCCAATGAAATAAATCGCCCCCTTCACGTTTTTTCTTTCAATAGGAAGAGACACACAATACAGCACAAACAGCATAAACTCTCTTTAAACCAAGGTTCATATAAACCGAATAAAATATCGAAATGAATTTGCCTGGAAGTCTCAGAAATACCTCCATGAGCAGAAATATTCATTCTCATGTTTCTACAAAATACTCAATCGCACTATCATGAAGTTTCCTTTCAAATCATGTTTTTCTTCAATTTATTGAATAATTATCATTAATCCGGTCATAAGCAACATCCCTAAGAAATCAAACGAAGTCGGATCGGTCGATGCAGGTGGCCAATTCAAATCACTGCAACTGACTTTGATATGTATATATTATTCTCAATTTTATGCGTTCTCGATTTTCATTAAATCAATACTATTATTTCACGCTACCATTAATCAAAATTTAATCTATGATCAAGAAGCAATTAGAATGATCATACAAGATCCCTTATAATAGTCATTAATTATTTATATTAATGCATATTTTACACAACATTTCCGTTTACATCTTCTAGTATTATTCTCCTATTAGTAATATTATGTAGATCTTTCATGAATGTATTCAAGACTTAGTGGGATAAGTACCTTCCCAAGAACTATATTCCTTGTTACTTTTAGAAACAATAACTGATTTCCCATCATATACGATCTATGTATCTTCACAAACAGGAAGTTGCCAGAATCCAAATAACAATCAAAGTATTTTCAGACTCCAGTGACGCGCATGAAATGGCAGCTGCACGTATCATTGAATATTATTAGAAAACATACTACTTTCCACACATGAATGCAGATTCTTGAACAAGCCTCATCGAGAACTGTGCACGAAACCAAAAGATATTAACGAGTTTAATGTTGTGTGCAATGTGGATTGTTCAAAAGTCTAAATTTGCATCGAGTCATGGCCAGATGCCAGAAAAGGTGGTCCCAGAAAATTTTATTCAACCGAATAGCCAATCGCTGAGCTTCTTGAAATATGCAAATGGGGTCTTGGTAGCTTGGGTATCAAGTTATATGTGTGTAGGCATCTGCGAAACGCTCGGTATTGGCTATTATATTTAGCAAACTGTTCTCGAGAAGGAGTTTATTATTGGACGTGATTGTTTCATCTGACGTTGTTTGGGAACTGGATTGTCAAAAAAATAGCTCGAATGAACTTGATCTTTTGTCGTTTTGTGATAATATTATTTGAACAAACAGCATGGATTCGACATTATTGGCCGTGCCTTGAAGTTGTTCATCTAGACCAGAAAAAACTACGATAAATTTCCTTATACAAGCAGATTAACAGTGTCTGCTTTATCTAGGCCGTAGAATTAATTGAATTAAGAGAAATCGAATATGATCGAATAATGATAAATCTTAATGATCGACTCAAAAAAAATACTCCCCCTGAAAATTGTACAGTTTAAATTTTAAAGTATGTAGATTTGATTGAACTAATAAAAACACCCGTTCGTCCGCCGTCCGTTGTGGTTATGTAGACTTGGTATTCCCCTCGTCGAAATTTCCACTCATCAGAAACGTGCAATTTTAAATTACAAATGGTTTCTAGGTAGAAAAACTATTTGGCAGGAGCTGTCAGCAGTTTATTCGAGTTTACCCGCGGCAAAACTTGACAGTTGTTGTCACCAAAAAACACAATACCCTTGAAAACCTATACATAATGCATACAGAATAATCTGTTACGCATGAAATAGTCTTGTCAAATTAAATTCGGGCATCAAATTTTTTCTGTGAAAAAAATCGAAAAAACACATTGCAAAGTAATATTTTCTAACAAAAAGCATTCGTGCAGGTGCAAGAATCCTCGTCTTCGACTCGGATTTTTGTTGCCACCAGCACTCATGTTCCTTGTTAAAATTTTACTCAGCAACTTTCGGAAAAATGATAATCCGTACGAAAAATAAATCGTGTGTCGCTCGAGATTGATCCTCCAAGCTTTTCAGCAGTATCGGTGTACCATGAGGGCTCAAAACTGGGGCTGGGAGGGAAAAAAATTTCTCGAAAACTCTCAACGTTCATTACTGTTGCATAACTCAACCTAAAAATTTTCACCCGGATGATTTCCGACCAGTGGTCCCTTAGTTATAAAGATAAACTCTGCAAATTGTATTGTGAAGTACCAATGAGATATGAATAATATATAAGTTTTATTTAATATATCAATGGTACAGGGATATTTAACTGAGAAAATAATAAACCTTTTTGAAAATTATGCACGTTATTTATTGTAGTATTGTAGTATAACACGAATTTGGCAATGCGTTCAAAAGCTGCTGACCTTAAGAGTTAAGAGTCTAACCTTTTTTCTGCTGCTGTGAGTTGATCCTCAGATAGATGTGTTGTAAGAAACCGTCGCCTTTTTAAATATACAGAATGAATGCTGCAGAAATGTTCTCTCTTAATGGAAGATTAACCGAGCAAAAAATTCACCAGATGTTTAGCGACTAAGGGTAAGAAATTTCTAAGGAACTTCGTCTTTGGTCGCTACCTCTACTTACGAATCACGGCCATGATTTATTCGATTCTGGGCAATTTGTCCAAATTTGTCCACCAATTACGACACACCTGGGTCCCATAATAACACGCTCGATCTCACTGCGTCGCCGTCTTTTGTTCCTGGAAGCTGTCAAAGCCGAAATCCAGGCCTTCTTTTATTATCGAACCTTTCCGTTGTCGTTCGATATATTTGTGCCTTACTGCGGATACTAAGTCGCTTATTTATCCAAACACAATGAATAATGGTAAATCCAGGTGTCGCCGTGACAATAGCAGCTTTCGGAGGTAGACAAATCTATGCTTGAAGGTGCCAAAAATTACAGTTTTTGTCATGGGATCAAATCTCAGAATGAAAGAATGTTAAAGCGTGAAATGAAATTCCTTTTTTCTTTTGGGTTCAACTGCCGTATTTAATGTGGATTATTTTTTCCGATTCAGTTCTTTCCTGACTTTAATCCACGGTTGTGCGATGTTTGTCAGCTACTATTGCGTGTTGTCGTTGCAAGTATCAGGTTCAGCATTCTTTCGTTTATGAAAAGAATGAAATCCGTAGTATTGTCCGGAAGAAATCATCCTCATAGATCAAACAGAAGATGTTGGCTTCTCACATATCATGAGGAATTTTTTCATTTGTGTATAGAACTCACTGCTTAATTTCTGATGAGTTTCCAAGAAAACTTTTCGCAAACTGTCATTTCTGAAATTAAAACTTATACCAGGGTATCGTTTTCTGTCATTCAAATTCTTTCGATTGCGTGTGATTTGAATAATACAATAAAAGACTTTCACGAACTGTAATTTATGGATGCAATGGGGGTTTTTCCTTCAAACGAAAATGCAGTTATTTTCATGAAAAAATTTTAGAACATAACATTTCAAACATATAATTTCAAAATTATATTTAAAAAAAATGTTTGATCATCTAAAACTGAAAAATAAAAATAGGGATTTGCATTTAAAGGAATTTGTCTTGAGTGCACGATAGGACAACGTCGAATTCAGCTTTCTCGGAAAGAAAAGGACCTCAAATGTGTTACTCTGCTTAGGAAAACAGAGATAGCTATACTTCGATCTGGTTAGAGTAGAAGACAACGACCAAAGAGCACAGACTGTGTGTACCACAGAATAGGAATAGATATTTCATTATTCTATTGCAGAAAAAGCTATTCTACTAATCACCGTTGTCACTTCGTGCATGCCTGGCAAATCCCAAACCCCAATTATGAAATCTGATTTTGAATACTTTCTGGTAATTTCGGAAAATGATGAATCAAACCCGTAATAATTATTTTCAAATTTGCATTTGAAGTAATAACCCAAATTCAAGAAAAACCCCCATTATATTAGAAATTCCTATTGAGTCATCAAATAAAATTGACCATCTTCGAATTATAAATGGTATAGAGTACTTTAATTACTTTAGAAAAACAATATTCATTCAATCTCACACATTTATACTTAGGTTAAATGGAACCCTGATAAAAATGTTCATGCTTTAACTGAAAAAATCTAAAAAAGCACTGACATGAGGTCAGGAGCATTACGCGCTTGTTCACATTCGAAGCCATTTCCTCAAGACATTTTTACATGAACCTTCATGCCGACATTTTTCAACCAAGTGCTGAATTTCTTTTCGAGCATATCTGCATCATTGGTGATACTGGAAAAATAAAATTTCGAAATTTCAATGAATTCAAAAAACTTTCCGAAAAAAATTTTTCTCCAATTTTTCTATGGATAATTATTCTTTTTGATACTGTTCATCTACCCATCAGGTTTCAATTCGATCAGATATATATTTTCCGAGTTATCGAGAAATCAAAAATTCAAATGGCTATAACACAAAAACCATTCCGCAGATTTGCCCCATTAACGAATTTAACCGAGATATTCAGGATCCCAACCTAACCTGAGAATTTCAAAACTTAAGTTACTTTATTTCGAAAGTTAGAGCACATACTTAATCAGTGAGTCCAACCTAGTCGTGTGAGACTGATTTCAGGTCACAGCTCGAGAATTACAGACATTGTGACGAAATGATGAAGCGCTGTTCCCCAGAACGAGCGCTTAAAAACTTTTACACGCATGCTCAAATTTGTTGCCAAGGCGTAAAGTGCGACATAATATCTCTTTATTATTATGGCTTTGTTATTTGTACCTATACATAAAATGGGAGTTTCGATTTTGGGTAGTTTTACGAAGTACTTAGTATTTTTATATGAGTCTTAGATTTGATACTTGAATAAGAGCTCCTTTTCATATCGTTTATCCATGCACGTGGGGATGATGAAATTTTTACTGCGTTTGTCTACTAAACTGTTCGGCTGATTTTGTCCATTCTGAACAAGACATTCGGATTTATTTCTGAACCTGCCGTGAAAATCACGAGTCTTTTAGTGATTCCTTTGCAAAGTTATCGTAGTAACGTTAGACCAGAAAAACGGTACCGAGGAAAAATAGACATTATTTCTTTCCCCAATGTTTCCAGTAGTGGAAACCAAATCAACATTTTGCTAGCGTTATTATGAGTCTACAAATTTTCAAGTTAAATCTTATCGCATAGGCAGTTTGTGATATAATGAGGAAACAGACTCAAAATCTCAAATGAGTTCAACTAAAACACAGATGGACCGATTTGGCTTCTTCTTCTTCTTCATCTTTTTTGTAGGCTCATAGCCTGTTTTCTCCAACTCAATCATTCATCTCGTTAGATGTTGAGATCCAGGATTCACGCCATCTTTTAGGTGGTCTACCTATTGGTCTCCTGGTTTCCGGGATTCCATCCCGTGCAATTCTCGCTATCCTGTTCGGTGCCATTCTTCCCACTTGCTCGTTCCAAGCTCTTCTACGCTTTCGTCCCCATCTCACTATATCGCTCACTCCGTGTTCGTTGCGTATTGTTGAATTACGAATACGATCTCTCAATGTATATCCCGATATTCTTCTGAGTACTCTCATTTCTGCAGTTCTAAGAATTGACTTCGTTTTACTGTTTGGCTCATTAACGAAATTATCTTACGCATTCTTATGCATGAGCAACCTCTCTTAAACGTTTCAAGTCGCCGCTCCTCTTCGTTCACAAGTTATAGTGTCAAAATACGACGGACGGACGGAATCGATTCTGGTATCCGATTCTTCATCAGTGAGTCGAACCTAGCCGATTGAAGGTCATTTTCTGCTCGAAACTCTAAATTACAGACATTTAGATAAATCGATGACACGCTTTTCCCTAATACATTCGCGCAAAAAGTGCAAAATACTATCTGAAAAGATAACATACAATGAAAAGTTCATTCATCCTGTGGCACCTCATTGCCTAAGAGTAATTCGTTCGACTAACATCTAATCTAGTTGCTGTGGAATAGTTGTTTGTCTGGCAAATAACTATTAAAAGTTTCAAACTCCTCGACATCACAGAGTTGTTCTTTATTTACAACTTTCCTTGCGCTATTCTAGAACTAACCCGGAGTTTATAGCTCGGATATCTAACGCAGTTAAGGTGTGGTGCAATATGAAACTTTAATTGAGCAAACTCGACTACCTTGTGCCATTACGACGCGTCACCACAATAAAAACTTCGTAACTTCGGTTCTTTTACAGAATTTTGCGATGGAATGGAACATTAAAGTTCTCAACCATACAAGTTTCAGAGTGAGGAGATTTCTACGGGACATTTCAGAGTATTCGGGTATGTTTGAAAATTTCATCGAAATAGGAAGGCGAACGAAACTGGAATATTATGTGTCGTACTGCTATTATCTTTCGTTTTTTGCACCTGCATATACTGATGATATACACATAAATGTTTCAAATAAATGAAGTATTGAAAATGTCAATTTTCAAACTTTATATGAGTCGACTTATATGTAATTTATCAAATGTTATTCGCAAAACAATAATCAAATATTTTGTGTGATTTCGTATCAGTTGCGATTCTTTTATACATCAGTATATCATTTAGTTTGAACTCAATATTGGTGAAGACGGGAACGGAGAAAAGAGAGCTCTAGTAGTAATACTAACATAATCACAAGGAGGAATATCTGTCGGTAAATCAACAAATATTCCACCTTGATCAGAGCTAATCATCCAATCAACCAAAACATCTACACCGAAGAAGCGGATCCAAGGAGAATGACTACAGCTGTTTCACAGTTATTACTGATCGTCAGGTCAACTCACCTCGGATAAAACCGCAGAAGGAATCTCGATTCTTGTCACCTTTCAGATGGTTCGCTGCAGTACAACGACGTACAGAGCGCCATCTTCCAGGAGCATCTTGCGACTCCCACCTTGGGGAAAACAGGGGATAGGGTTTCAGAAGCAAATATCACCCTGTAGATTGGCAATCGAAATCGGCATTTAGCATTGTGTGAACTCTAAAATGTAATATCTATGCCAAATTTCCTTCGAATATCTTGTGAAATGCATATAATATAACTACAGTGTCATGTAAATTGTAATTGAATTCTCCTTAAGCCACAGTTTAGAACTACTCATCATAATCGCATGTGAAAAATTCTACAAATTAATTATAGATCAGGAATTTTTACGCCCAGGTTCAAATTTGTTGACAAAGCGAAATTTTAAATATTTGTTTCATTTTCGAATTATTTCCGAAAATGGATTTCGGATCGAAATAGAATTTGGGACACCGATTTCAAATGTCTTCAAGTCCGCACCAAATTTCGAAAGAATCTGACATTTTTCTGAAGAAAATTCCAACAAGAGTTTGAAGTATTTTGCAATTTTGTTTCAGTATATATATATTCTTTTGAGAACGAGCATTACAATTCTAAGATATATCACAGTGTTAGCAGAGGAAATGTAAACGGGGTACCATACATATTTGCGTATGATACAAGAGCACAGATAAAAACCTCAGGAAAAATTCTGTCTCCCCGCATAAGTGTAGTAATTTGTTTATAGAAGATGGATGGCATTTTTTTCATTTGAAAATAATTTTTTCGTCATCTTGAATTCATTTCGACAAAATATCTTGACATAATATCTGAAACAGAAAGAGGGACAGAAAACCAAAAGGAAGCAGTAAATAATATTACCTACATTTGCTCATGACCGAGAGGGTCTTTCGACCAGGTTCAGTCCTCCAAGCGATGATTTTCAGATCCTCAGATAAACGAAGAACGCTACAGGCCCCTTTATTGGGGAATCATCTCCCATAGATCCATAATTGTTCATTTCGAACTAGAAATCTAATAAAATATCGGGAATAAAGTGAAAAACTTGTGACATGTATTATGTCAGGATGACATATGTTTCAGTATAAGTGAACGACACTCACGAAATTTCGCATAAAATTATGTCACTTAAGACCATTTTCGGTTGAAAATTTGAAAATCGCTCACATTTGTCTAGAAGGTATTCTAACTGGCATAACATAAAGTTTCACGCTTCTAGGCCACTGCTATCAAAATTTCCACGATTTCCATGGTCAGGCCCTTTGTCACTGAAAAAGCAAGAACAAGAAGGCGATGAAGTGAAAATTAGTATCGTATAGGATGTCGTTAAGCATGGAAACTGTGGCTATTGCAAAGCAATTCAAGCAGAAGACTTTAATGGATTTTTCACGCTTTGGATGAGCTGGAGATCAGTGGAGCGTGAACCAATCGGATTCATAAAATCCAATGTGTAACCGTGGACTGTATGCATTAAATGCTCCTGGAATATATGTGTTAGTTTCAGCTGGAATTCGATTTTTTTTCAGAAGGGGGTATACGATGTGAAGAATTATGAAGCACTGTTATTGATTATTGGATGTCTGAAACTTGAGAATGATTGATACAACCGTCATGCGAACAGTTAATCAAATTAATTTTATTGAAGAAAAATGTTAAAGTGGTCAGTGCCCGCAGCGACAGAAGAAACAATCAGCCAGACGTCCTGGTAGCAGCCGATGAATCCACCGACCATCGTCCGTGAAAGATTGATTCAATAAACAAATGCAAGATCCCATCATGTGTGAAAGATTGATAGTTTTGTCGATACCAGAAGGGATTACAATAACTCACGTCGTAGAAGAATTATCTGAAACCGTTCGTAGACAAATCCACCAACTACGTTGTAGTCAGTCGAGGTGCAGAACTATGTGGGTATAATTCATTTCAATTACACTTTTTAGAGTGTTTGAATCCTGATACAATGTGGGTAGTATTAGAAGAACGTAATTCAATTTACCCAGAAGATTCGAAATATTTTATTGGTCGTGATTGCTTGTACAGTTAACTTCGTTAAGACGGTGTCTCTTGGATTTTAACGCACGTTCATTGTTTCCATCTGACGTTGTAATATGGTGGCGCAATTTCTGCTCAGAGGAAATGAGTGGAATCCGCTGTTGGATGTTGTAATTCTGTAGACAAAGAAGGGATTCTTGGTTGGAGGATGGACGCATATTAATTCAGTTTTTCTACAGGAACACTTTGTGATCCTTCTCGTTGATGGATTATTTAATGGAAACCAAAAAGAATTATCTGAAAACTCTCATTGTGCCTTTTGAATTCCTGTTTTCTTTGGAATTTACACAAATCGCATTGAAAATGTTGGTGGCAATTCCGAGATACGAAAGGTCTTGTTGCAAGGTTGGTTCTATTTTCTCGCCAGCATCATCTCTTTCTATCTAATGATCCTTGGAAATAGTGTCGAGGACAATCGAAGTAAGAACGTTGAATCTGCAGGATTGAAAAGATATAAAAATGAAAGTCAAAGAATCTGCAATATTATGGGAAAAATCTTTTGGCGGTTTATTCGATATTTACCATGAATAGTTTCTCATCAATCATTCAATTCATCCATATATTCAATATTATTTTTCCACTTTGTTACCACTTCTCTGTAAACAAACCTGATGTATGTTCGTAACACAAAAATCTGACGTCTCACATAACCTAACCAAACAAACTGATAACTAACGCAACGGTAACGAAAACGTGTAGCAATACGTCTACTGTTGAAACGACCGTTGAAACCAAAACGTAATATTTAGCATAACCGTTATAACATAACGTTTGCGCTATTAAAAATTTGCCATATCTCTCTATTACTTAGGTTCAGTAACGGTTGTATGGTTACACACAAAATTGAATTCATTGCCAAAAACCTACCCTATGCTTAACAACCACTGTTGGTAACGTTTTCGGTGAGAGAATTATCAAAAAATTACCCATACGAAATTTATAGGCCGCAAAATATTGGATGTCTTGTATGAGTAACTTCCAGTGAATCGAAACATTACGGAAGCATCGTCTATTAAAATGTGCTTTGTAAATTGCGGTACCCAGACCGCCTAGGGTGCGAGGGTTGTCTGTGTGTATTTTCCATTATTTTTATCAATCCGCCCGATAGAGGGATGCTGTAACCGGAATCAGCTGTATCAAGTGGGAGCACTGATAAACCCTGTGTCGGCACTTCCTCATAAAAAATGCAAAAGATTGTAGTACACCATATTGCCTGGAGGCAGTGGTGCACTCCTCCATATTAGGCATTCACTGGATGGGGAGAAACAACCCCTCTGTTTAGGCGGCGAGAATATTCCTTATTAAAGTTTGGGGGATAAACGGAAATATACGATAAGAAGGGGAAGTCAGGGTTCTAGGAAAACGGGACCTGAAATGAAATAAAAGTAAATTTATTTCCCATTCGACAATATCATAGGGCATTTATTCTGATAATTGACTTTGAAATTGGCTGACTGAGGGGGCGAATTCAATTTGGCTATGATGATATTACGGCTACGTAGAGATAAATCTTCCTTTGCGAGTGCTTTTTCACCTTACTCTGCGTAGGCTTAACTTCCTATATGCCGTTTTGTGAACTTCAAACCTCCCCAGTTTCAAATTTGTTTAAATGTTTTTTGATTGACTCCAGAAAATTCATTTTATCTACCAGATAATAGCGAAATATATCTGAGATGAACGGACAAAATGGAGCACTGAAACAAACTTTATGACGATTTCATAAAAATCCATAATTGCAGTGTAACACGTAAAAGAGGTCTCAAAACTTATTGGAAGCTTTATGTAACTATCAGGATGACATGTTTCAGTAGTTTGGCTAACAACTAACTAACTGTCAATGTGACCAATGTCTCGAAAGAAAATAATTCTTGAAATTATCTGCTTTGTCTGATGCAAGAGTCAGATTTGTACTCTGAAACATCACAGTTCGTTTTCTTTATCGTTTGTATTGTTCCTGTATTGTTCATTAGGCAATCTTTTCTGTAAGAAACTGCCCTTGACAAATAGTTGATACTGCAATCCTCAAGGGCGTTTTTCATGAAGAAAATAATTTTTATTTTATTTTTAATAGTTCTGTTTCAGTTATTGGGAGTGAAAACCCATAAAAACCTGAAAAATAACCCTGAAAATTGTATGAAGGTTCCAATAAAACTTGACGTTTTAAGACTATTACTCCTTTTCTAAACTAAATGACGCTCCAACTGCTTTTCGGCATGGAGGACTGTAAGGCCAAATAAGTCACAAGGAAAAATACGCCTTTCTACTTAGCCAGCTTGACTGTTAACGAATTTTTTCAATCGGAAATATTGTTGTTCTTTTTCCAGGAGTGTTTCAATGACTGCGAAAACAAGTCAAGGAGCCCGCTCGAAACTGGGTAATAGGGTTGGAGGCGTGTTGTTGATGGTGGTAAACAAAGAAAGCGTGAATTTATCGTCTTTTATAACGGCCATTCCTGTCATCTGGCCGGCTCTAATTGCCCTGGATCGCGAAAATACATCCTAATTAATGACTCAGACTCCTAAATTATAATCCCTTGTTAGTCCTGCTAAATTGGAACTGGCTGCATTGGTAGAACGCCGTTCTAATAATTTATTTGGCGAATAGTGTTTACTTGGGCGTTGGTTGAAAAAAGGTGGAGCTGCTTAGGAAATTTCCATATTTGACAAACAAGAGAAATTATAAGTTATTTTCGTCGAAACTTGTTTTGAAGAATAACTACGTAAACACAGTGGATTTGCGAGGAATTCGGTAGATGATAATTATATATACAGGGCGTATCGAAATAGAGGTACCTCTCTCTAAGATTGGGAGGAAAATGAAACATAATCGGGGTTTGACTATTGAAATTTTTCTAACGCTATTCGTTCTCAACACGAAGAAAAAAATATACGGTTTTTTTAGGATTTTGCAGGAAATACCTGCAACATTGTGATAAAATTTAAGTGAACTGAAACATCTTTCAATTTTACAGCAAAAAGGTGCTCCTGGTAAAACACGATTCTGTATACCTTTTTCGGAATATTTTGATTTGAAAATTATGAAGTCATATCCGATGCTGGTATAGAGTTATGATAAAGATATGCAATAAAACACAATATCACAAGAAAAAAATTAAAACAACCCTATCGACTTGAAACTTTGAGGAAAGATCGTATTACAAAATGCGACGGTTGAGTTCGTTAATGTGTCAGGTTTTTTCGAAACTTTTTGAAATATGATTTTGAATTGGTATATTTGGGCCATGGTAATAAAGCTCCAAATCTACTCTACAAATATCGTGTTCCTTAGCTGTTTCTTTCGGAACTTATTCTTTATAATCTGCTGTAAGGGTGGCGGTAATTACAGTAACTTCCAAAAGTCTTAACACATTAATCTATAATCGTACTTTCTGAAACTGAATTAGTTCTGGCAAATGCTCGAAACTAAAAGAAAGCATGCTCAGTTCATTTTGTTAGAATAATTTTACTCGACGACACCGAGTAGCGGCACCTAAGGCCGAGAAATCGAATTTCCAGCGATGTGTCTATAATCGTCCAAACAAAATAGCATCTTTTAACGCGCCTTGTTTCAATGCACCTACTGCAAATGTATTCTTGAATATTTTCGGATTTTTAACTCGATTCTATCGACATTTCCCCATGAATGTGACTGAATATCTCCAACAGGGATGAATGGAATGTGTGACAAGCCCTATTTTCACAAATTCGAACGATTAATTAACCTCCCTTCCTGAATTTATGGCTAGAGAGCGGATAGTTTAACTGCATAAATCACAAAGTGCAGTTGTTGCCTGAACATGGAACTGTTTATTTTTATAGTTCAACGCCGACTGTATTCTAGGGTAGTTTGTCATTTTTCGAACATGGAAACTGTACTCGTTGTTCGTGAAAAATGACCGTATCGACATATTTTCCGTTGGTTGAACGTTGCTAAATGGTCTACACTGGCTGGAATTTCTTTTATTGCTCAATATTTCACATTCTGGTCAGTTTTTCTGCGTTTGTGTTATACGCCTCTCGATAGTTGAGTCATTTATATAAAGTTCATAAGAGAAAGTCAGAGAAGATCGAAATAAAGAAATTGACATGTTGACAATTAATTTCGCTTTTCGAATTGATTTGCATCTGGATTGCTTGCATGAAAATAAAACAGTTAACAAAAATGGTCGACCTTCATGATTATCTCAAAAATACAGATCAGATCGCTTCAATTGAAATCTAATAATAGGTGAAAAAATTAGGGCGTGAAGACTGAAGCAAAATTTCGTTAGTATAATATTCATGCTTATGGTCTACTCATCGCGGCCGAGTGCAAACACCTTAACTTTTGTGAATAAACATCTTATGGACTCAAAATTTGAAGAGTACGTTTGGAGCTTAGCAGCGAAGATCGAATGCATGAATGGGTAAAATGGAATCAAATATTACAACATTTCAAGATACATACGATCGAGCTGAAATATTCAGGTTCGGTACTCGCCAAAATTTCAAAACTCTTTGATTTTTCCTCAGGTAGTTACATTCAAAATTTTGAAACTAAAACATTTAGGTCAACTAATGACGCTCTTTCATTAAAATACAAAGCATCATTTATCGAATGAAGGATATTTCATGATGACTTCCAGGTTTTTCTAGGTTTTTACTGCGAATATCTGAAAAAGAATTATAATATTCCCTCCCTTCGACAATTCTTTTGATTTCTCATCAGAATTTTGCTCACTTCAATAGTCACCAGAGCAAGTGTCTACAATTTTTAATTTTTTTTCTAAATTTCTTCTATCGAATATACGAGGGGGAACTATCAAAAATTTTATGAAAATACTCCTTCATAGAAAACGCCATGGCGTATTGCATGATTCAAACTATGTGCCGAGGGCAGTTTATGTAAAAAATGTTGCCTTATAAGCAGCAACGGATAAATGTGAACGAAGTGAACTGTAACGTTTCAGAGTCTATATTTGACTCCTTCATCAGATAAGTCTCGAATTACTAAAGTGTTGACAGAAACTAATGCTTTAAAACTTTCTCTTAATTGTCTGATGAAGGAGTCAGATGAAGACTTTCAAACGTTACAGTTCAATTCGTTCATCGTTTACCTTATTATTCATTACCAACATTTTTTTCTCTAGAAAATGCCCTTTACAATTAATTTGAATCCTGCCATCCGCAAAAACGTTTTCTATGAAAATATTTTCATTGAATTTTTAATAGATGTTTTTCAGATATAACGAGTGAAAACGAAGGAAACAACTGAAAAATAAATCTTTCGTTCGAAATGAATTTTTGAGCAAAAAGGCCGCCGATTACAGTCGATAGAATACAAACGACAATTTGCGTCGATTACTGTGATTGCTGTGAAAGCAATAAAAAAATATTTTGATAATTGAATTTTTGTTGGGTTTTATTACGATATTTAAAAGGGGCTCATTTCAAAGGGACAACAATAATTTCAGATGAATGATACATTGTTTTTGTCTCATTTCATTTCGAAGAATAACCGAAATATACCTTTGTGACACTGTAGTTTAATGATAGTATATTTCATTCATTTCTCATGCCTCAATACGTATTCAACGTCCATTTAAATGACAAACGCTCGTCCCAGTTACGGCCAGATTCCCTGCCTCAAGTTTTCTAGACCGACAGCCGATTTGTTCCCTTCGACCTCGATTCAGCATCGTAGAAACTTCGGAAAACAAAATTTTATTGCCGGAATATCGACGTTCGCTGGGGCATTAAAATTCAGGGGTGAATATAAAAGTTTGAAACAAGCTGTGTAAATCATCGAACTGATTTCGAGAGGCTTCGAAATATCTCGCCGCGCCAGAAAACGAGAAATAGAAACGGCATAAATTTCGCATATATACAAATCAATCATTCCTTTGACGTTATCAACAATTTTCCATAGCGTACCGATGGGTTGTTTTCCTTTTTCAGCCGAGGGCGTTCGGTTTTTATCGCGGCTATCCTATAAATGATGCTTTTGTGTCGGTGTTCGAACAAATAATATGTCAATTCTGGGTTTTATTCGTCAATAAACGGTCGGAAAGCGTGGCAACCGGAAAATTATATAGACGAGCGTTCGACACGAAATCACTGACAACAAAACAGTTTTCATATATTAGAATTTAATGATTTTTCGGCGTCACAGCGCGAACGCACTCACTGGTTTCAATATCGACTGTCTCAGCAGCAATTACTTGTGATATTAGATGTACCGGAACTTCCTCTGTGTTATAAAAACGATGTTCCGCCTGAAAATTAGTGGATTCCATGGTTTATAGATAGAGAAGTTGTGCAATGCCATCAATTTTGTCCTCCATGTTGTTACGTCATTAGTGGATGCGCTATATTTGACTGATGTCAATAATACTTTTCGATATTGTATACAAATTGTTGAAGGACTCCCTCTTGGTTGAATTCAATCGATAATCAGTCAAAAACTGATTGATGATGCGCACCTACATGTTGTGTTCAATTCAGTGGATTTCTACTGACGATGTACTGAGTATTTATCAAGTGAACATTCTTGCCGATTATAATACCTGAATATGCTTCGAAACAATCTAATTAATACATATCCAGCGTCCGAGAATATACAGGGTAGGTATTTAAGTTGTACATTAATTTCAACCCTAGGTTAATTGTATTAAAATAAAACACTTTTTTTATTTAACATTTTTCCTGATTCAGCACAGGTAAAAGAAAAAGGCTATTGAAATTTCCAAAAAAATCGGTCGTTCCTTTTGTAGCTTTGACCTGGTTCCTCCGACTGAATGAATTGTGGTGTGAGGTTCTCTACGACTAAGTCGTATTCCACAGTTATCAATATCATCTAACTTCAAACAGTTTTCTGTTCATAGACCCCCCGATTAATAAAACTATTAGAAATTAGCATGAATAATGCTGATAAAGTTTGCCACAAGTCATTATAAGAATCCTCAATCATTTCAGAATTCTTAATTATTTCTTATTATTTCTCCACAAACGTATCGTTTCCGAAATATTCAATTATTTTCCTGTATCCGTTTCTGAGCTAGTAAAGACTGTGAATTAAGCTACGCTCACCTTTACCCGGAACATAGAAAACACAGAAATATTTATCTATGGCGCATAGACCAAATATTAGGTCTATGCTATTTCGTGACCAGACCACAGACAAAGTCCATGTCTATGAACCAGGCTTTCCATAAAATTCCATAGAGTCCACTTAATGTTTTTAGGTTTTTTGAGTAATCTCTTATAATTCATTTATAAATTTCATGAAAATTAGAATAATTATGGAATTTTCAATATGAGAAAGAGCAAGATTGAAATTGTGTAGAATCTCATGATGGAAACAACTGAATATTGCACGAACTTCAAGTGGAAGATCAGTGTTTTAATGGTCAAGTGTAGGGAAATAATTCTTCCACTAGAATACCTCAAAAAGTACCAATTTAGGAGAATTAAGTGAGCAATTGAGCTTTCCCAATCAAATTCCTTTGAATTTCAAGCAATGGATTGATTATTCTGCAATACGTATCACCGTTAGTGATATCTGTGTTGAACCTGTAAACATAGTGCGGGAAGGAGTGTATTAACACGTTCAGAAATAATTGAATGCTTTCAACTTTTTACCACAGCCGATTCTGGAAAAATGGTAAATGAAAAAAAGGTTTTATCTGATGAGAGGAGTCTATGGTTAAATTTATGTACAACTTTAAGACTCACCCTGTATATATTTGATGTTGAAAGGTATATCCACTTAATTTCAGTGTTTTGCAATCGACCAATGGTTGAATTGGTTTACCTCAATCAGGAACTTTTGTTGGGCAAAGAATTCTTCGAAACTTTCAACAAATAATGAAAGATTGCCTCTTAATTTCATTAGAGAAAGATTCTGTTTCCAAATTTTTGCACTTCTTCGCAAATTTCACAGCTTGAATGAAATGAAACCCCTATATTTGCTCCAATTCTAATGGAATCAGCTCAATCAGGTTGGGCTATCAATGATAAAAGAAACCCTATTCCTTTGGATCACTATGGTAATATGATGAAAAACCTGAAGTTCACACAATAAATTTAAATGTTCCATACATAATTTTTTACTGAATTAGATTATCGAAGATGAAAAATATAAGTCGTAATACAGTAGTTGAATACTGATGAAAAAGGTTGAGTAACTACCCTGTAACTTTTGATGTCCAACGCACGGGAAAAATATTTTCCTCGTGGAGGTTCACATGACGATACTGTAACGATTTGACCCTTGCCATAAAAATTTTGTCTTTTTATTATCTGTTCGCCAGGAGAAGTAAATATGGATAAGAGTGTTACCAATTGTTTTCAAACTTCTTGAAATCATATCAAAACAATGGAAATGGTTTCAAATGAAACTATTTCGATTCTCATGAAGCAACGTAGATCCCCTAGGAAGGGAATAATATTCAAATTCAAGTTTTGGATTGAATAGTCCAGTAAAATAACCGAATGAATGTATATTTTTATAACCTACTGTTTTTCTTCATTAATATGGTTGATTTAACTATGGATTCAATTAGTATGTATGCGGTATTTCTCAGACTACCACGAAATTACTCAAGCAAACATACGAACCCCTCTCAAGGACTTAATATCCTTATATTACTCAATGCCCACTCATAACAATTACTGAGTTCTTCACTCTCACCGGCCAGACTATCCTTCCGAAGTTTACTCAGCCTAATTCAATTAGGCATGCTAATCTATCCGAGAGACTAGCACATCCAGCTATCCGCTAAATTGAAATTCAGCCTTAAGGGTGGCGTTTCCTTACGTCTCCAAGTGTCAAAACAAATGCAATATCCCCGAATTAATTTAGAGAACCATGGGCCCAGATCCCAGACAGCACTCTTCCGTATAATGAAATAAATGCATTTTCCAGACCTCATCCCTCTTACAACTGCTAATCCGGGATCCGGTTGTCGTCGCAATCGGTCCGGGCTTAGCGCGAGCCAAAGGGGAGCAGCGATATAAATTAAATCTACAAAAATCGTTGCGTGCTGTCTAGTCTGAGGCATGACAAACGCATGTGTCAATGGCATAATGAAGTCTGGGGTTGAACCAAGAGAGTCTTTCCCCTTCTGAACAAGTACCTAGATGGACGGGATAATATATTGGTGAGGATATCTTATATCCTTGCGTGATGACGCTCGCCGGCTGATACCGCCTCGACTGAGTCACATAGCTCGCGATAACGCGATGGATAATAAAGTTGGTAACCATGATCAATTTATCCACCTGTCAGGCGGACCGACAGCAGTTTTATGATATGTCCTGCTTGAAAAATGTGCGTAGTTGGATTAGGGTTCGACCAGGCTTGTGCTTGTGTGGAAAAGGCTGATTTTCTTAGGCGCTACCGGAAATAAAGGGTCAAATTTTGTTTTTTTGATTCCTCGTGACACGCGTTGGGCTCATGAATCTTTCATGATCAGCGTGACGGGGTTGGTAAATTGTATGCAGTTGATTGATTTTCGTGTTCTCCTTTTATTCCTAATTATTCACTTCCCTTTCGACGAACAATTATTGAATCAAGTTTTGAAGATATCTTGTTATTATCCTGTAAGATAGATCGAGTTCTGATAGGTTCAATAATAAATTCAGCAAAGCTCTAATTGTTAATTGAATGCTTTTTCCCCTCTAGCATCCACAGTATGAGCGTACCAACTATGCTGGACTTGCCAAGTTACATGACATGCAACAATATACACAGGGACAATTGGATATTAAAATTGATTACTTTTTTCTGACTTTGCATGGAAGCCGAGATATAAAGGGTGGTACATTTTTCAATAGACGACTTCGGCCCAAGTTGCCAACTCACAATTTTCTTCACAAATTTACTAGCACTGGGGAATGGGAATTTCAGGACAAATTCGACATGATAAGGTTCGCGTTATTCATAAATATCCGTAAAAGATGCCTCGGCTCCTCAAACAAGATAATTCCTTCTAAATATAGGTTTTTGTTAAGATCATCTCTGATTGGCTGAAATATGATCCCAACTTAAATAAGTTGGGATTCCTGATTTTATGTTGATAGTGTCAAATTTATATAGGAAATGTTCCGCAAATCAACTTGGTTATTTCGGTTACCGGTTTTCCATTCCGTAAATATGAAATATTCGGTTGGTTCCTGAAAAAAAGGTTAATTACGAAATTTGATTGATGAAAAACGTTTTTTCTGTCACCAGTACGACAGTCAATATGAAAACTTATCCATAACATAGAACAATCTTTATTTACTTTATGATCCATTGAATATAAAAGAGGCAACAATCAACAATGGACAAATTACTAGGTATGGTCCATGGATCATAAGGTAAATAAAGATTGTTCTATGTTATGGATATGTTTCCATAAAACATTTGACTGTTGTTCTGGTGCATAGACTTGTTATGTCTATGTTCTGGTGACAGAAAGATTGCTTTTTCATCAATCAAATTTCGAAATTAACCTTTTTTTTCATCAACCAACCGAATATTTCATATATACTGAACGGAAAACAGGCAACCGAAAAAACCAAGTTGATGACACTATTAACACGAAATCAGGAATCCCAACTTAAATTTCAGCCTAACGAAAACCTACATTTGGAAGGAATTATCTTGTTTGAGGAGCCGAGGCATCTTTTACGGATATTTATGAATAACGCAAACCTTATCATGTCGAATTTGTCCCGAAATTCTCGTTTCCCAGTGATAGTAAATTTGTGAAGAAAATTGTGGGTTGGCAACTTGGGCCGAAGTCGTCTATTGACACTCTGTCCTGGTCAAGTACTTGTCCTAGTCTAAGTGAAGTGTACACACTACTTTCTTTTTTGTAGTTGTTTTGTAGAATTCGACTAAACTCTACGAGAATCGAGATCGGAAATGCAGGTGATTCTGCAAGTCATATACTTGCTAAGTACTGCACAGTACTGGCTAGTCTCTCGTATAGTGAGTACCTTCGCCTATTGCCTGGCTTGTGACTCGAATTATTTCGTTCGATGGACTTCGTTAGAATCTGAGCTTAATACCAAATGCTATTCATCAGCTCATGATGAAACACATTTTTTTGCTAGTCACAAAATGGACAAACCAGGGATCTCAGCAACATTTGTACCTTCAGTTACTGTATTTTTTCCTCGCTATAAACGATTTCTTCACTTCAAATCATATTAGGTTTGAAGTGACCGATCAAATTCTCTATAGTTGGGTGAGAGGAGCTTAATAATGATTATTGGTCATTTGCAATTTTGGTCGCAAATTCTCATGATATTTCCGCGTCTCAGTGAGGTATGATAGTATAGATCAACTATTCATATCAAGTATGGGTTTGCTCCCCAGGAAAAAGTTTTAACCTGTTGTGAAACTAATGAAGTTCTTTACAAGGAGACTTTATTCATGGTACTTGCTTACTTAGAGGTGTAAGGTACCTATCTGCGTGAAAATAAAAATGAAAATATAGAGTCCCATTCTTATCGATTCCCTGAGCAACTTCTGAAATTCCACCATGAGAATAGGACGAATATCCCATAAACGCAGTAAATATACATCAGTAGAGTTTTCTCGTGGCATCAACCAACTTCCTTATTCCTGAAAACATAATTCTCAGTAATATGACTGGCTCGTATCATTATTCCTTACAACTTGCCGGATAAGAGAGGTTAAGTGGCGTTTAAGGTTGTAACACTACGAACGACCGCTGACGGACAATCAGATCTAGTTATCAAAGACAATGAATCGGTGTTCTTGCTGTCTGGGAGCTACAATAAGGATGGCTTGATCTCGTTTGTATATCTTGGAAATGCGTCGTCCATTCTGCTCGTCAAATTTTGATGTAAGATGAGACCTGTTTAAGTAGTTTCTATAATAAGGACATCCTTCTTATGGCGAACTTAATAGGGAATCGGCGATAGGAGTATCAGTATGGAGCGATAATATTCCAATCATTTACCAGTACGGGCAAAGTTTCTGTCCAGATTGGACTGTTTTCCAGACTCTTTGTCATTGGTGTTCAGATAATCTTGATTAATCCTTCAAAGTCCATTCTGTCGGGCTGCGAGGAAAATAAGTTGGTCTATTCTTCACACATTTTTCAGTGTCAACTCTTCTGCCTAAAAGAAGAATCGATTCTTGGTTCTACAAAAAATTTTTTGAATTACGTACAATTTCAATTCCATTATCGAAATCAGTTAATCTTTTCATCACACATGTTTAAATTGCTTCGCTTAGGTTCATAAAAAGAATCAATTCATTATTCTTTGAAAATGCCGCTGAAAAAGTGCTTGGTTTGGTCTGAGAAAATAGTCCATTTCACAGTTTTTATAAATGCTTTAAACTTTTATGGGTGAACTTCAACACAAGAAGGATGTCTTCATTCGATTTGACACATGCTTTAAACTTATATCCTTCGATTCAAAGAAGGGAATCAGGTCATCTGTTGTTCAGTAATGCCTCTAAACTCTTCTCTCCAAATGAAAAATTTGAAGCTTTGCATCCAAGTTTATATCACCATTGAAGCCTTGGATATACTCAGAAAATCTAATTCACCTGGGTTTTTCCTTTCAGAATTATCATATTAATCACAGAGCGATAATTTACCCATCCAGGTACTGGACTTCTCCAACCCTGCTTGACATTTTTGATGAAAAGTGTTCCAGTCTCCTTATTTTGCAGTCAGTTCGAAATTTTGACGAAACCTACACAAATGTTTCGCTTCTGTGCAGAAAATTCTATAGGTTATTTCGTTTCGTCAGCCCAATGTGAATGATATTTATCGTAATGATTCCGATTTTCCTGGAGTGGCTGACATATCATTCCCGCAATTCGGACAAAACTTTCCAATTTCCAATTTGTCGCCCCCCTGCAGTCATAACGAAGCCGCGACATCAAAGAAGAACTAACAAAAATGACGCACCAACACCGTAGCTGCCTCATTTGGCATCAGAAACAGGCACAAACACTTTTCGGTTTTCAATTTCACCCGAATCACCGTCGATTCGAAGCTCGGCCTTTGTCACGCGTAAAATAAATAGAACAATTTTTTTTTAATTCGAAGGCTTCCGTCCAATTAGTCGCGTATCTTTTGTATCGCTGTCAATTAGATTTCGTTCCACAGGATGCTGTTGTGTTATGTTGTCACTTTCGATTCTTCGCCCTTTTCCGTGCTACCGTCAGACTGGATGACATTCTGTTATTGCTGCTTTGTCAGGCTTTTCCACGTTTTTTGCTTCGGTATTGAACAGAAGAATATGTGCAATTGTATTGAGCATTGGCAACGAATAAAAATTCCACCAAAGTGGAAAAAAGAACTGGATGTTTTTCATGACAGGAAACCTTTCACCTTCAGAAGTCCGTTTATATTATATTTTATCACTCGTTTGATTCCTTCATATCTTCTATCTATAAATTGAGTTAAACACATCGATTTCTGAACAACCGACGACTTCAGTAAACTATTATTCTTTTTACACGCTTGTTCTAGGGAACAGCGCGTCATCATTTCGTTACGATGTCTGTAATTTTCGAACTTTGATCCGAAAATGGTCTTAAACGATTGGGTTGAACTTCCTGAAGAAGAGTCCAGGGTCAAATGTAATTCTGTCCGTCCGTCCGTATGTGCTCTAACTATCGAAGGAAGAGACTTATCGATTTGAAATTGTCAGATGTCAGTTGTTGAAGATTTAAAAAAAAACTTATTCGAAAATGTCTAAAATTTTTGATGAAATTTTTTTTTTCTGTGAAAATATTGATTAGATTTCAATATAATTTGGCACAAACCTTTAGAGTCAGTATTTAACAACAATGTTCCGAATTTCAATTCGATCCGATATTTACTTTCGAATATATAAGGAAAAAAAATGTGCCAAATTTCGTTACTTGAAATTTCAACGTTATTTCCGCAATATCTCAAGAAGTACAAATCAATCATATTTGAAGCTTCTAATCAGGTGGAGATTACCAACACGCAACTAGGTGCAAAATTTCGTGTTTATCTAATAGTTAGAATTTGAACAAGCGCGTAAAAGCTCCTGACCTCACGTCAGTGCTTTTCTAGATTCTCAAATTCTTTCCACTCTAAGAATACGAAAATGTTATCTACTGAACATATTGTACGGAAGGGCAAGCGATCGAAATTAGATTTTTTCTTATCGGACGAGATGCCACCACGTAGAAGCAATTTTCACGAAGTAGTGGCCTCTTGCACCTTTTTCAATCAAGCGTATCATGTACTTCAATTATCTCAAAATCAACAAGGAGATTTCAAATTACTACAAGATATATATTACGGTGATCCAGGTAGAATTTTATTGAAATTGTAATATAATGTAAAATCACTATAATCTGCTCGAACAGGTAATATGGGTGGGATCAGGGATCTGTAATTTTCGTAATAGAATCCATGTTAATTCGGAAACGCATCAGAATGGGATTTACTGTCATTTTCGACAAATCTAAAATGACACAGTATGGATCCTCATTTTGAACGTGAACTCATCTACTCATCGACACTTCGATATCTTAATTTTTCTTCGAAAATGAATTCTATTTTTGAATAATCCTTCACCTTTTGTTCTGAAATATTTCACACGTAATTCACATTCATTGTTTTACTTAAAGTTGAAAATTTTAACTTTCAAATATGTTAGGAGTACACCGAGAATATCGATATTCATTCGCACCAATTTGATTGAATTAAACTTATATTGCAATAATCTTGCTCGCTCAAACAAATGAAAAATCACAACAGACAAAACTGACAGACCGAAGCAGGATTATCTTAGGAAGAAAGAATCCAAATAATCCATAAAAAACTAGAGTAGCACTGACGTGAGGTCAGGAACTTTTACACGCTTGTTAAAATTCTAATTATTAGATTAACACGAAATTTTGCACCTACTTGCGTGTTGGTTATCTCCACCTGATTACGAAGTTTCAATTTGATTCCGTTTGTAGTTCTTGAGATATTGCTGAAATAACGTTAAAGTTCCAAATAACGGAAATTGGCACCTTTTTTCCAAAAAAGTTTATATCGGATCGAATTGAAATTTGGAACATTGTTGTCAGATACAAATTCCATTGAAATCTAATCAATGTTTTCAGAGAAAAAAAAATTTTCATTCAAAATTTTTAATTTTCTAACTACTGGATCCTCACGAAATTTTGCTCTAAGTTGCGCGACGGTATTCCAAAACTGTCCACGAATTTTCAATTTGATCTAGTCAATACTTCATGAGATATGGAGGAATTAACCGCAAAATTTCAAATGGCCCTTACTCTGAAACTATCCAACTGATTCCCACCCATTAACGAAATTAACTGGGATATTCGGACTCCAAATCTAATCTGACAATTTCAAATCGCTAAGTCTTTGCCTTGAAAGTTCGAGCACATACGGACGGACAGAATCGAATTTGACCACAGATTCTTCTTCAGGGAGTTAAACTCAATCATTTGAGACCGTTTTCGGCTCAAAATTCGAAAAGTACAGGCATCGTGACGAAATGATAACGCGCTTTTTCCTAAAACGAGCGCGTAAAAATGAACACGAACTCCTGAAAACAATGAATGAATTTTCTGACGAAACAATTTCCGCACCATGTATTCTATGTGTCCCGCTTCCAATGAGTAAAATCTGTGACGATCTACAGATTCTGGCACAAAACTGCTACGATATAATTCTTGCAAGCTCATTTACATAAAATCTAAATGCAATAATGTGATATGGTTGGAGATTATAAAATAACAACTCTTGATATACAGATAAGCAAAACATTTCATTACAAGATTCTCACTCCCTGTGTTTAAACCAGCGACTATGCTATAATAACTGGAATTCGAGTTGGAATTAATGCCAAAGAAGTATGACTAGCTATTGCAGATGGAAGATTCTCATATTAATGATTGCAGTGCCTTGGGATTCGCCCAGATTCTGAGAGTTACCTACTATTCAAGCAGCCAGGACGGTTGAATCATACACATGTAGAATATATCTGTAGAACAATCTCTCGAGAAGCGACATTACAATAAGAAATAATCATATGCATAAAATACATTATCTTCAACTTGTTCCAGACACAAATTACAATTACGCATAGCGGAGTCTTATCCTGACTTGGCATTCTACTAAACGGAATAATATTCGAGGAAAGACGGTAATCAGACCTTATTTCTGTGTTCCAGATGTGAAGTTCTATGCATACGGTGGAAATAACAGTTATATGAGTTATGGGACACCTATACCGAGCAACGCAATTAAACACGAAGTAGGCGTTGACAGAAAGCGAATATACGGACTTCTGAAAATACTGTCTGATTTTACGTGATCGGACCATTTATCTTGAAATCAAATATATCATCAAGTATCCAACTAGTTAATTGAACTCTGTACTTGATTAAAAAATGACAGTTTGAAGGTTCATGTAGCGTTTCGTGAAGATGATATGATTCAAAAATTCCAGAATATAGAAACTTTGAAGAGAAGCTGGTTTGGTTTCAAATTGTTTTAATGACACGATCATCACGAAATTGGCACAGAGTTGTTCTCAATTTCATCTCTGCAATATGGGGAATATTACCTCCAAATTTCAAACTACTATAACTACGGAACCGTTCGACAGATTTCGTTCATTAAGGAACTCAGCCGTCCCATTTTAAAATGAAACTTATCTTTGAAGTCTCGAGTCGATAGGACTATCTGGTCTCATGTAATCTTATCTACGCCCGACCTGACAGATTGATTTTGACACCGGATGCTGCATCAGTGAGTTCAATCCGGTCGCTTGAGACTATTTTCGGCTCCTCATTAGAAAATTACAGACATTTTGATCCAATGCCCTCCCCCTGAGTATGCGCGCAAAAATAATGATTTTGTATAATCTGAACAATTGTACACAAATCAAGAAATACTCTGATCTGAACTAATCATTCAGTTAACCGAAGAAAAATGGTCCAAGATTCTTGGTATACTGTCGTTCCACGGTAATTACCTATCATCAGTACTACTCCAGTTGTCCAAATTCCACCAGTGCCATCTCAGGACACTTCGAGCAAGTGCAAGATGGTCATTCAATTGGTGTTTCATTTTCAGAACTGTTCGTTCGCAAATAATCGAAACCGGTATGGGTACATGCCACAATCAAGATGAAGCAATATATCCGCTGCCAAAAAGTGTTGCCGAATCTACCGTAGCCGCAGGTTCTAGCGATGGGAACAGCGCAATCGGCGGCTGTTGTCTCGGCATCTTCAGAATTATGGATTTATTGCATATATCTCTAGTGGGTGGTAAACGTCATGCCTGCAGACGCGACGTCGAACGCTCACGATCCGCTATGCCGGGCAATTCGTGAGATATCGACATTAGTAATGACCGTTGCACGACGATCACGGTCACTGTAATTTGTTGAACCCGATACCAGCTTTGACTCGGCTTTAACCAGGCCGTAATGAAAAAATGAATCAGTTCAGTACGCCGGAGATGCGGTTCGCTCGCAGGCTTCATTTCGCGTTGCGGTTTAGACACCTTGCTGGTCGTCTGCTCCTCTATATCTCATTCTCTATGCCTGGATCGCTTCATCCTCGACGATGGGTCGTTAAAGAATGAGCACATTCATTGTTCAATGATTTTCGTTGAAAAGATGAAGTTTATTTCACATAATTGAACAGTTCAAATCACAGAGGTATACAGGTTGTTCCTGAATTGCAGATACAAACGTAGGGGAGAGATTCCTCGCATGAATTTAAGGACGAAAGTACCATGAACATTTGACTGCAAAAGCTTCGTTTTCTTGATACATAGTGTTAAAATTTCAATTTTTTTCAAGCTTTTCACTCATACCATCTGCACCTCGAAAGATGACTGCACGAGTTAATAAAATCTGTATGAATCTTTGCTACATACCAGAAAATAATCATTAAAACTAACTTATAACTAGCTTACTAACTGAGAATTTCGAGGGAATCGAATTTTTTCTCGAAATCGGAAACAGATACGACAAAATTATAGGGGGGCAATAAGTTTAGCATAACAACAAGGAGTCGCGTTAACAATTGCTCAACAAAAAAAGTTCAGAAGAGTTAACGAAATGTCTACGGTCCCATGTTCATGGGACTTTCTTCCCCTAAATTACGCAAGGAATGTCCCTTCTTGGTTTGCACCTTCAATTCAGGAACACCCTGTATGATTATGTAACCTGTATATGATATTAACATAGTTAGAAATTCTGGAAATTGTTCCATCCAAATAATGTTTAAAGGAAATAATTGTAACAGTTTTAGGTAAAAAAAAATACGAGTTATAACGTTCTTGCATCAATGGAAATTTATTTCACATTTGGTGCTCAAAATTCCTCTGACTCAGGTAAATATCAAAGTTATCCAGTTCTTGAATAGTCTGAAAGATTTGATTTGAATATAATTCATTCTCGTATTGGGATTTCAATTATTATAAAGTATATCCTGTTTTCACTATAAAACCAATATTTCAAACTCTTTTTAAATGTTATTATATTCTTCAAAATCTTGAGCTGATCGAAAATGAAATAGTTATTTAATGCTTTGAGAAGATGTGAATTTTTGTACACTCTGATTGCTTCTGGGTAGTTGGTAATAACGGCCGATCGTGAACACAGTAACCTCCGTAAGAAACACGATATTTGCCGAGTAGGTTTGGACCTTAATTACAAAGGCCGAATTTGTGAACGTGTAAAATCCAAATGCAAGTTTGGAAATATTGGGAAATTTTTGAATAGGTATGGGTAAAATCCAACCAATGATTTCACAGATATCATTGGTTGGATTTAACCCATACCTATTCAAAAATCTTTTAAATGTTTCCAAACATGCAGATAGAATCGAATTGAAATGCAGTACCTGATAGAATATCTATGAATATAGATTATTTAGATAAAAAATTTGAATTTTCTTCTCTTTCAAATTGTTCTGATGACATGGCCATATTACATATTTTTTCCTAATATCTCAAGAAATCAAATTCAGACTGAAATTTGCTTCCCTGTTGTGAAATATATGGTTCAAGCAACGGTCCAGATTTCTTCGGAATCTCATTGATAGTTTCCAGAAAAAACATATTTTCCAAGAAAAACTTCGAAACATATTTTTTTCAAATCACTTATTATACGGTCGCAAAAAAACGTTTCAGAGCATTTTTGCGTCGATATGCTCCATCTAACTACGAAGTTTCAATCCAATCGCTCTAGTAGTTTTGGTGATATCGAGCAAATAACCTCAAAATTTCAAACGACTTCGATTCCGGAACCATTAGGCCGATTTGACCGATACACGAACTAAGCCATTCTGATGGGCAACTCATCCTTATAGTTTCGAGTTGCTGGCTCGTTTTCGACAGTTATCGTATCTTCGGCCGCACGGTCGGCCGTCCGGACAGAATTCATATTGACATCGAATTTGTCGTTATTAAGTAAAATGTGGTAGTTTGAGAACATTTTCTGAAAAATCCGGAAATTACTTGTTACATTAATACAAAACGATACACTGTTTCCTAGAACATGCGACGAAACTGAAATTCATAATCCATTGGTAGTTAAATTTGGTGGTTTTCCAAACATGTTCAATGCATCGAAATTACCACTTATTTTTCTACATCATCACGTGTTAATCCATAATAAAATTTTCATCTGTGAACGAAAGACAAGAATTTAAAACACATTCATAGGGTCATAAACAGCCCAAACAACAGCGTTATTTTATTATCTGAGACTGCTTACATTCAACATATTTACAACATGCCTCTAAATGTTACTGGTACGAAATGTGCCCCCTGCATTATAAATCCTCAGATTACCGAGCTCTGTGTAGTGTTTATTCTATATGTCTTTTAACGACTCCATCATATATTCAACGTCTAACATTGTTTGAAAAGTGTACCCTAATCATATATCTAATTGTCTCATTTTTTTTAGTGTTGGGAGAACTGTGAGTTGCTTCAGTCCAACTTCCAAGTGTGGGGCGCCATGTGTGAAGAAAAAGAGATATGTGTGAGTATTTTTATGTCGCTAACATTTACGACACTGGAAACACAACAGGAAGTCATGAGAAACCTTAATTACTCTCCTTTATAATGAGCAATTATTTTTCGGTGTATTGAACAACTCTTTGTTTGTGAGTGTGGCAATTAAGGGAACAATTACTCGTTTTCGAAATATTTGAATTTCTGGGGTCACGTGATATTGTTTAGGGATAAAGATACTGAAAGCTACGTTAATGAGAGTTCCGTTCTGTTGTCTTAACGATGCAAGATATATGTTTAGGGTAATTTAGGAAATGTTCGAAACACTATACTTTTCGTTCTTTTCACGTTACTTTAATGGAAAATAGTTGTTGGTTTCATTATCGTAGAACGAAAATGGCCTCTACAACCAGAAACGATAGGATAATCATTATTTATTTCGTAACATTAACGATAGTCAAGTGGGGACCATGTTTATCCGAATCGATTGTTGTTACACTCCCGATATGAATGTCAACTGGATTTTTTTGAAATATTTTTAAATCTCATTTCATTATATTGACTGATTCCATCAGAAAAGTAAAACTTTCAGATATCAAGGATATTTGTGGAGGATTTTTCATTTTTTTTAGATACTTTTTTTACAGATATCTGAAGCAGACTCTCAAAAACTTGGTCAATTTCAATTTAATCAAACTTGAAAACGGGAATATTAAAAGAATTTTCTCTTTATTGTCGAATAAAGTAGTCTGATATATAGACCCTTAAACGTTACAATTCACCTCGTTGAACGTTTATTATTTCGATGTTGGTCATTACGCGGAATTTTTTCGAGAAAATACTATTGATACATAGTGCAGTATAAATAGTAATTTTCTTTAATTTTTTATAGTTCTGTTTCAGATATTTGAAGTGAGAACTTAAAAAAACCTTGAAAAATTGCAGAGATTTGCTCTGGTGAATAATGAAGTAAGCAAAATTTTGATAGGAAATCACAAGAAGTGCTGTGGGAAATATTATGTATTGCTCTCAGTTCACTTTTTAGGATATCCTAAAAAACATCTGGTGAAAACGTACGAAAATTTTCCTCAAAATTTCATTTTACATCTTTCGAGTTTAAATCAAAAATCAACTGCTTGAATGAGAAGTTTTTTCATTTTGATATGAATCCCTTTCATGTTGTTAAATTGTCCTGAGTATTTATTTCACGGGGAATACATCATCTGAAAGTGAACTTTTTTGAGTTCGAATACGCACAAGCGCAACATCCGTAAAAAGTTAATGAGCAAGCATCTCGTCGGGTCCATTTGAGAGTGAGACAAATAATGAAAGCAGGTCCCAACCTGATGAATGTGCCTAATTTATTATTTTCACAGAGAAGCAGCGTGCCAAGCGAGAGTTTTCCTGGCAAAAAATTTCCAGGAAGGGTAAACAAGGCATATTTCCAGAGCAAATTCGCATCCTTGTAGTTTTTTATGGGCTATGTAACCTCCAGGGGCGGACTTGAATATGTTGGTTAACGCAAGGCAACTGGTTATGACAGACCAAGGGATGCCAGAAAAAGGCAACGATAACACAAATTATGTTTCTCCCTGAAAGGTTTCTGAAAAAAAATGTAAATGAGATGTTTCAAATACGCGCTTGAAGAGATATTCTCATTTCGATCTCAATATCTCATCCGGCTGTGTGTACGCTTCTCCATACATTCCGGATTTGATGGCAACCTTTCTGAAACCCAACAATATAAAATTATACGAATTAACCCCAGACCCGTTCGCATCCCGAGAGAATTTATATGAAGAGCAAGGTTCCCCACCGAAGAGCTTTGTTGGAGGGTAAATTGGATGCGTTAGTTCTTTTGTTAGCCATCGTAATTTATGGAGTAGACAAAACTAATGAAACTGCCAAGAAAACTTCGATATATATCGCTCCGGTAATTGAACAGAATACCTTGCATGCATAAACGTATTTGTTACAGAATCTCCCAGTAAATAGCTTGGCTATTTATTTTCTTAAATCAGGGCCAACAAATGAGGAGGATATAAAATGCTTCGCTTTGTGAAACGTGCGAAACTCCGGGAATGAAGAAGATATTTATGGGTTCTTCGTGTCGCAAAATGGATTCGTTTAGCGATGGAGCCACGTAAAAAATCCCTGAACGATTTTCTGCAGGGACTCGAACTTCGGGCAGTAATTTCAGATATTTGCGAAGGGAATCGGGGAGAACGTCGAGGAATAGGCTTCAGCAACAAACGAGAATTTATTTTCACATAATTTCCGATGAGATACCATTGAGTATTTCTGAATATCGGCTTTGAGGTCCTTTTTAGATGGAGAAATAATGTTGCTTTGATCTAGAAAGTATGCTGGAATATGTTTGAGGGTCGAAAGATATCGTAAGCTCAATTTCATAACAAGTATTCAGAATTCAAATGAAATTGTTACAATATTTGATGGAACTGAGTAACGTTGGCAATCGTGGAATTTCGCCGAGGTCGAACTAAATCGGCAGGACGTTATTAATTTCTACATATTTATGTATTTTTATCGATAACTCTATGATTGGGTTCAGTTACATACGTGATTACTACGACCTTCGTGTAAAACGGGCAACGCAGCATATGCAGGAAAATTTTATAAGCGTAAATTTTTTTAATTCAACAGAGTGGAATATATCAAACCAACTATGACTCCATAAATAATCAAATGATTTGATGGAATCGTACACAATCCTTGGCGTCGACTGGATCAGTATTTTCACAACAATTTTTAAATGGGTAAAAAATAAGGTCATGTGTGCAAAATCAATTATGAATCATGGTGGTGGATAGCATGAGTCTCTTCTGGAGAGTCTCAAAAACTATCGTGGTTTGAAGTTAGGAAATTTCGTTCACAGATTTAGATACCTTGTTTATTTCTATACAAGTTGGGGACTTTTCACACTAAATCTGTAGTGTTCTCGAATCACTCTGCATAACAGAATAACTTCTAAGATAACCAAATTAAGTCTCGATATTCTTGAAAATAGTTTGGACTTCATTCTGAAAAGCAAAAAAGTGAATGATTGCACCTAATGATTTCCCTCCGATAAATTATTTTTCCGAATGCAAATTTTGAGAATAAGAATCCTTCAAAATTGAAATCTAGACAAAACTGTAATTCAACCACTTTTTCATGCAACAATTTGCGAAGTTCATCGGATATTTTATGAAAAATATATCGCATTTTTTGTGATTTTTCCTTCGTGATTTCACATAAGTTTTCGGGTCAGACTCGTCCAATCTTATCGTTATAGAATATTCACGGCTTATCAATTGAACATTACAAATATGGGCGAATCCAAGACGCTCCTTATTCTAAGAATAAGCGCACACACAGTTCTGTGAAGTTTATGTTGTGAACCGATGCCTTCTAATTTATTCAGTGAACTTAGTCTCATCTTCGAGCTAACTAAATTATTTTTTGGACAGCTTCTTCATCAATATCTTTTAAAACCATAACTGGTGAAAGCTTAAACTCTAATGATGAAACATTTGCGTCTGATGATCGATTTGTTCGAAATTAAATGATTTCTAAGTTTACGTAGGTAAATGGACGTTGAGTAATGACTCTAATTCAGTTGAGTTAGTCCAGTTAATGACTACACTAGAGCCATTGGGAAGGTAATATTCTGGCACCCAAACATCGCTCCGAGAGATGAAATCTATCATGTTCTCTATTCACTTGACGTATTGGTATTCAGTGAGTGATGGTATCTATGACTCTTTATTAAATGACCTACAAATAATGATTCAAGCTCAAAAATCAACACTTGCATCTTTGGCAAACTGTACTCGAGTGTATTGTGTTGTTATCAAATTGAAATCATGAGGACGTTCCGATTGTTCTCTTCGTGAGATCGTGTAAACAATAGGTTGTTTCTTTAGTATCACTTGATTTTTGTGGTATATTTATTTTCGGTTGTAACTGTAGTTGAATTCCTAGTTGGCCATTATTTAGGTCTATCAAGTTTTTCACTTGAAACTGACGCAGTTTGGCACTCATGAAAAATCGGCAACGTCAAAATAATCTTCAGCGACGTTGCCAAATGCAAATGCCAATTTCTACTCTCAACCTCAACACAGTCATCACGCTTGGAAACTAAAAATGCCGAAGTTCGTTTTGAAGAAGCAGAAACAAAGTATCAAGAAGTGCTATGTAGAATTGAAATCTGCGTCCATTATTTTTCAGCAAAATTTCAACACTTGATTCTTGATTTCCGTACTAGAAAACAGCATTTCTGAATCTTCCAAACGTATTTATATACGTGAAATATTTCCAGTGGTAACAAAGAAAAAACTTTCTTCAAAATTCGCCAGGTCTTTGGTAATATTGAATTCACATAATATTCATTCAAATGCATTATTTTCCCAAAGTAAATTCACATGTTGAAAAAAACGTGAATTCTATGACTTCTATGTAAAGAGGACAACGTTGTGTAGTTATTTATCTGACAGGAAAATGACTATAACCTCACATTTTCAAAATATACACGGTGAAATGTGTCAGAATGTCATGGCCAACCGGGATAGTTTATAAAAGTAAATGGAGTATAGTTCTTCGTTATCCTCATGATGTAGATCCATAAGAATAACAACATGGGGTAACCACGTTACACTGAGCCTCCTGGATTGTCCCGATATAGATAATACGGGATCACCACGATGACAATTCTTCAGTCCGTTGGGATTTAAATGAAGTGGATCCATAATGGTACGTTCCACAGAACCGTTGACGGTATCAATGTGCCCCATTATATTCGAGTGGTAACGCACCAAAATCGATCTGAATCACAATGAGTTTAATTTATTTCTACGTATTGGACAACGGAATCGATTATTTCTATCTGGGTATCAGATCGATTGATTTTCAGTATATTCTTTTCTTGTGTAGTGGACACAATGATCTGATTATATCGGAAACGTCGTTGTGGGTGGTGAGATTTGACATTTCAATTTTCTTCCATTATAATGGTTCCTCAGGTATGATGACTTTTTTATCCTGGATTTTAATTTTAGAAGAGAGCAAAACTGATATCAAACCTAAACTCATTGTCAGAATTCGTTGTTTTGAACTCAATTGTATCCGCCAATCGGTTTCGACGTCATACGGATTCGAATTCGAATGTTTCAATTTAATTTACTGAATAATTCAGGAACTAATGATGAGGTCAGATTGAAACTTGGTAGTTAGTTGTAGAATTGCGGGAGTTATTTCCATAATACTCGTGGAGACCGTACTGTCAGAAAATTTTCAGAAAAAAAAATTAAACAATCTATCCAATGTCAATGAAATTTGGCACAAACCTTGAATTCGAACAGTATGCCAAATGTCATATTGATACGAAAATTACCCGTCTTAAATTCCGAGAAACCTGAGGGGACATTTGTCGGCGTCGGTACAGCAGATTTTCGACTTCTAAAATGTTTGTTGTGTTTCGCAGACGGCCATGCTCGCCAGCGGGCGTTAACGCCGCCCTCCGTCTAATGCCCGACGTGCATTTAATCAAACAAAGTGACTTTCCGAGTTTTTGGAAGTTTTGCGGTTTTCGGCATCCATTTTCCCCAACCAAATCGAGGAGTGGGAATCTTCGCTGCGGGTTTTTAACATTTCACTGCTTGCCGGAAAATATATCTACGGGTTGAAAAATGATCTGAATTGACTCTGGGTCATGTTTCAGGTCGAAGATAATGTGGAAGGAAAATTACATAGGGAGATTTTCTAAAATTATCTCTCAATTATATAATTCTGTCGCATATTTTTCATTACTCCACCCCTAGGGAGAAGTGAAGAGAAATCTTTGGTTCGAGCATCATAAAACTATTCCGAAACTTTTTTCCTTGAAGTTGATGTATTTAGACATTTCGAATGAAAAATTTCAAACCGGTCGAAGGCGTATTTTACGAATATAAAGGACAATTTTCCATTCAATATTAAATATCATTTTCATCCATGTCGATGAAACATTATCGCTGGTTTATTCTTTCTTATCTTACTTCAAGTTCTCCACTCTATGGTTCATTTTGAATAACTAACCTAACTGACAGCTATTATATCCTATTTCGTCCGGACAGTAAAATTTTTCCTAAAAATTCGTACACCTACTCGTGCTAAAATTCCTCGAGCTAAAATAAAATTGATATCTATTTCAAAAAGCAAATTCCAAACGCAAATACAAATGTTGTCTTCATTAGTATCATGTAATACGGCACACAAACTAAAATTGGATTGATATTTCTCAAAAATGGACAATCTAAAAAAAAGTTTTGCAAAGTTATGGAGTTGGTTTCACATTTCCAGCAATTTATTGAAAATTGGGAAAAACTGTTCCAAGAACTCACGGAACCTATTGAGATTATGCGAAGTCCGATAAAGGTTTTCGATTCCTTTGAGATTTTAGAGTTTCTCTTCAGAATTATGTTGATCGTATGCTAATGGAAGTATTTGAACAAAGTGAACCCACTTGAAGACAATAAGACAATAAAATGTTCTTTCCGAGAAAAATTTTCGTCGTGACCACACAAAGGAGAAATCTGGGAAGCATATAAATTTGAGTTGGAATATCTACAAATATAGATATTTCAGTTTACTGAATTTGGACATTAGATTTCATTTGAATTCATTCATTTCTACTTTGTGAACCTTTTGGAGTAGATTCGGTCTGTTTTGAGAGGCTCGTAATGCATTTAAATACATAACCAAAGAGACGTGTTGGCAAAGTAGAGAAAAGAAACACAAACAAGTGTTCAAATTCCTTCAAGTCAATACATCTCAAGAGAAAATAGAGGAAACATCGAATTATCTACAAATTATCTATATGAATTCATAAGTTACTTATATAGTGGGCGTCAAAATTATGGAACCAATTAATTTCCTCAGAAGAAAAATATTTGGCAACAAAAACCTGGAACATGTCAATTTTTGTTCCACTTTTACCAAATTTATAATCATTTTTGAATTATTTTTGTTGCACCCTGTACCATCCCCATCAACCCTCTAAGTTTTTTGAATAGGGAAAGTAGGTCATGTGGTACTTTTTTGGCAGGGTCTTTGTATCTCCTTTACAAGCGTGCAGAAATTTTCAAGAAAATATTTTTTTTCTTCAAAAATTAGTTAGTGTTTCTCCGGATGGTACTTCAATGCCGAAATAAATTACCAATGACACACATTTTTCTCCATTAAAGGGTTCGTAGGGGTTGAAAGTTGTGCACGAGGATAACTGTAATGGTCGACTTTCATTCGGTGACAAATTTCATCAGGTACCATTGTCTCAAAAGTAAATGAGCCATGACAAAGTGCACATACTGAAACCCTCTTGAAGTAACTTATTTTTCGAAAAAAAAAAATTTTCTTGAAAATTTCTGCACGCCTGTAAAGAAGATACAAAGACCGTGCCAAAAAAGTACCACATGACCCACTTTCCCTATTCAAAAAATTTAAAGGGTTGATGGGGATTGCACAGGGTGCAACAAAAATCCTGCAAAATGCATATTAACAATTTGGTAGAAGTGAAACAAAAATTGACCTGTTTCAGGATTGTGTTGCCAAATATTTTTCTTCTGAGAAAATGAATTTGTTCCATAATTTTGACGCGCACTGTATACGAAGCAGCTCGAAACATATGGCAGGAGGTTTCCATTTTAAAATCGTCAATTTCTCTTGAAACAAGGTCATAATTAAGACGAACCATTTCCGCGAATGTACATAATCCGATCGAATAGAAACGGCAACATTCTCGTAGCGGAAACTTGAAAACGTCGTGGGTGTACGTCGAGTTATTACTAGATCCCCATTTTCGCTACAGCCTCAAAATTAGAATCCATTTCCTCGGGGCAGAATCCAATATTCCATAAAACGGCCATTTTTCGTGCCAGCTTCGTATCATGCAGAGGGAGACGCGGCATTTTCAATCTCACATCTCATATAGTTTCATGGTAGTTCGTATCAGTTTTCACGAACCTCGGCAGGCCCTCTAAAACGTTCGATACCCGTTGTTACTCTCCCTCTGCGCCTCTCCATCTTCCTCTTTCATTTAATAACTCAGGCTCTCGGCGTTTCAAATATTAAAACTGACGTTCTGTAAACCCATCGTAGTGCTTTTATGGCAAGTTGCCCTCGTCCGATACCCGCGCATCTAATTGAGTTCAGGTGTACCAACGTAATTATACCGGTTTAAGTTTCTGGAATTACTGAACATGGTTATTTTTGCGACGCTTCAGCGCATGTAAATTACATGCTGAATAATAATTACCCCATTGTTGAATTACTACTCCAAATTACCCCCCATTATTTATTATCGTTTTAGGGATTCTTAAGAGATGCGCGCTTTTGCTGAATACAGAACTTTTCAATTAGTGCCCGCAGATATAGAGCATTCTCAGAGAACGCGAACGACATACCCTTTCCATAGACAGTAATCTATTACCACAAGAAGAAATTTTCCCGAAACGATGATCCTACATATAAAGGAAAATTATTGCACTCTTGAGTTACCCTCAAATATAATATCTTTTGGTTGAAAACTGATTAAAATATTTCTAAATGGTTAATGTGAGAACAAATCACTTTGACTCTCCTAGTCCCAGGGCTCATGATACATGTTTCATGAAGTGTTGAGAGGAGGTGAAAATGAATAAAATCAACCCGAAATTTTTTCATGAGGCCGAAATAAGTGTTTGATTCAGGGCCAAACAAAATTAATCCTACAACTTACTTGCCATAGAGTTGACAAATTAAAAAATCTAGAAAAGCACTTACGTGAGGTCAGGAGCTTTTACGCGCTAGATCAAATTCTTACTATTAAATCAACAAGGAATTTTGTACCTAGTTGTGTGTTGGAAATCTCCACCTGATCAACCTGACTGCATTTGTACATCTTCAGATATTGCGGAAACAACGTTGAAACTCCAAATAACAACGAAATTTGGCACATTTTTCTCTTTATATCTACGATTGTTAATATCGCACCGAATTTAAATTTGGAACATAGTTGTTAAATACTGACTCCAAGGTTTGTGCAAAATTCCATTGAAATATAATCAATTTTTTCAGAGAAAAAATTTTTTTCATCGAAATTTCAAAAAATTTCGAAAACATATTCTTTTTTAAATTTTCTAACAACTGAATCCACACGAAATTTGGCTCCAAGTTGCGCGTTGGTATTCCAAAACTGTCCACGGAGTTTAAATTATATCGAGTCATTACTTCATGAGATGACAATTTCAAGTCGCTGAGTCTCCTCCTTCGAAAGATAGAGCACATATGGATAGACGGACATAATTAAATTTGACCGCGGATTCTTCTTCGGGGAGTTCAACCCAATCGTTTAAGACCAGTTTCTGTTCAAGATTCGAAAATTGCAGACATCGTGACGAAATAATAACGTGCTATTCCCTTGTAAAAGCAAAAAAAGCTTACTTGATTTTCCTACTTGTGGCAACTAAATTGTCTTATGGTTTCTTTCTGGTCCTGAATCAAAGACTGATTTCTTCCTTCTAAGAAACGGAACTTTGGGGTTAATTTGCTACCTTTTTCGAAATGGTCTATCTCATAGATTGTTTTAATCTAAGCAAATTAAATCGTCGGAATATTCTTGTTTTGCTCAACATTTTTTCGCAATTTCTTTGTTTGCGCAGTACCCACGTAGGTCAGTAGACATCCGATTACATACTCATCTAACCTATACATAAATAACACCATGTAAAATTTCAACTTGAATCAAATACTTCATGAAGCATTTTTCATGAGCTCTCCGACTTTCGTATGAGATTTCAAAATATTTTTTTTTTGTTCTGTTGGAATTTGATTTCAGTATTCTCATTTTTTACTAGTCCGAGAACATTTTATTCCTCACTCGGGTTCAATTATATATCACTAAAATATTCCATTTTCTTTCCAGTTCCCTGGGTGCCAAGAAGCATGTCGTTTTCACGCCGAAGCATCTTTAAGAATACAGCAGACCCAACCTGTCATTCATACGAAAGGAGAAGGTGTCATAAAGGTATCTGGTGCTCATGCACGATGGCCAAGACCATCTTCCGTCGACCAGAAAACACCATTAGTTTACGTAGTCATGCGTAAAACACTCTCTGGACCATGGCGACAAATCATTCAAACATTAGACCTCACAACTCGTGTGCCTGTGAACTCAGACCAAGGCGGTGCCATGCTTAGGGTTCTAGTTGTTGATCCACAAGGCCTAGTTACAATTTACAGTCCAGATGAGGCCAGCATAAAGGAGAGTAGGAAGAAGAAGAAGACCATCAACACAGAAATCAAAGCAACGACCAGCAAAAGTACCTTAAACGACGTGGATATCCCATGGGTTCTTCGTGAAGTATCTTTGATTCACCAGAAGGTGTTGGTTATTGGAGAGATCGCTTGGGAACCAAAAGCTTCTCGTGGTGTGTACCTGGTAACTTGGGAAGTCGATGGAGGTGGTCTGAAGGGCAACTTGTTCACCGACTCCACCTGCGTTACTTTGTCTCTGTGGCCAGACACCATCTACCACATCCAAGTTGAGCTAGTGTCAAGGATACCAGGCGTAGATAACCTTAAATCAGAAATGATGGATCTGGACACAGGTCGCGCACTCAAAGTTTCCACTGAGAGTCAGGAAGACCTGAGCATGATGGCAGACGAGATGCCTGAGGAAGTTGATTTCAACTCGCCTCTTTTATCAGTTCTTGTTAGTGCCGCGCATGGAGATAACTCCAGATCGAAATGGTATAACGCAGAGTTAGTGATGGGAAGTTGTGCGGCGATATTGTTGTTCTCTGTAGTGCTTTTCTTGGTGTTCTGGAGGTGCAGAAGGAGGTCAGGAATGGCTTTGGAGAATATTATCACAGGATCTTCTACCGTTAGGAGCAAGAAACTAATAGATGATTACTCAGGATGCACAGGTTGGTCCATTTAATTTATTTTTCTGGTTGACCTGCAGATGTTCCTGTCGCAAAGATATTGATTGAGTATTTTAATCATTTCATGCCGTTGGTTTTCCTCGAGGCCGAAACTTGGCTGTCTCACATAGTTCAAAAGATATGGGCCCCGAATGTTCTAAATTGATGCATTTTCGAGTAACTTTTTCCACCATAGAAAGAGTACTCATTCCTTGTATATAGTCCACAAATCATCTCTGAACCTTCACCAACTCTCAGCGGCAATTTCTTTCAATCTTTGTTAAATATTTGATGAAAAATAATTGAAGATGTCAGATAATCAACTTACCTCTATGTTTTATTTTACTTACCTACTGGAAAGGTAAAAATGGCTATTGGAACAAATTAATTGGCCAGAATTCTGTGTATTCGTCTATGACAGCTGGCAGGAAATAATTATCAGTCATATACCTTCGCCAGCTATGATGAGAGGTTGTCGCTAGGTTTCACTTCAAGATGGATAAATAATGTGTAGAAAGAGAGGTTGAATGTGTCCTGTTTTTTTTTTTCTTTCAATTAATCGTGTATTCTCGGAAAGTATCGTCAATAATTATTTTATTGGGGTTGAGAAATCATTTGTGAACTAAATAGAAGCAGCTATTTTTTATGATGGAAAAATGAAGATGTATCTTTTCAGAAATTTTGGGGCCTATAACTTACAAACTATAACGCTCAGTTTGCACTACAGAATTTTGTTCAGAGGAACACACTGCGTATGCAAATATCTTATCAATATCTTCGCGACGGAAAAATTCGCGGGTTTACTCTCCTACTTTATGATTACCAAAAATCAAAACAATTGAGTAACAAGCTCAGCAACAAGGCAAATATCACATAGTAGTTACTTCGTCTGCCGTTTCTGATACGTTATATGGTATACGCTTATTTCTGTGTAGTTCTACTTGTGCTGCCCTACCTTGCCCTGCCCTGCGCTGTGTCTACGCGACCCATGTTTTAAAAAAGAGTAAAACTTACAGCTAACAGTAACCTGAAAACCGCAATCACATTATTCATTAATACAATTATTAAGGAATATTAGTAAATGGAATAGTGGCGCATTTTCTATTGCTCCATTATTTTGTTTTCATCAGGACTAAATCAAATCCGGTACGTTCGCTTTCAAAATGACGACGTATCGATTCCGCATTGTGGAAACTTTCATCGGCGTCTAAAATTCTTCATAACTGAACTGTTGTTCTATTCGTGTGGAATCGGAGAAATTTGTATCGATCATGAGAATGTCCTGAATATTTGTAGAATGCAAACAACGTGAACCATCGCATGTTAATCGCGATTAAATAGTTGCCCCGATTTATAATAACGACAATATTTTATACTATTACAAAGCCATTAGTTTTCTGCATTATGGCATGTTATCGTTATATAGGTTGATTTATTGTCCCCCACTGATTCTTTGCCAGGGATACTGGAAATAACCCTGAATATCAGGCGAAATTGCATGAAATACGATCGCATACAACGTTCTGATAAGAATCGGCCCTTGTGTCAAAACTTCACACCATATAATTCTAGCAATTTGTGAACCATGCGATAGAGTGGGATAACAACATTATCCTCAAGGAGAAGTAATTTTTCATATTACTAGAACTTTTTTTCCTTTGTTTGTTTCATATATCACATAAATTTGCGGTTGGTATAGTTATTGGAAATGTATATTATATATATTCACCTAGCTTTTTGGAGAAAAACACATTCCATTTGCAAAAAACTTTGTTCTGAAATTCCAAATTATGTTCGCCTATAAACGAAATTTTTGAGGCCAAGAAAGTAATTTTTAAAAAGATTTTCGTCAATACATGAGATATAGTTATCTTGTCTCGACTAATGATAAAAGGTTATTTCTGTGATGATACCTTCTCTTGGACTTCTGTTGAAAACCTTTTGGAGGTTAGACTGAACTCAACAAAGTGTAGTGTATTATTCTGAATTTTTCGCTTTTCCGAAGCGTTACTATTGGAACGAGCCTTAAAAAATTAAAACCAACATTTTGTTTCGGTTTTTTCTTACTAATTATAATAGTTGTTCTTACTAATAACGGTTGTTGCAGACACTAATTCCCCATGACGCAAACTGACGGTTGTAATAATTTCTGAATCATGAAATTTTTGTTTTATCAAAAATGGAATTGATTCAACATCCCTTGAATGATTCGGTTACACTTAGCTTTTTTGACTACAGAGCTCGAAAACTATTATTTAGGGATATTCAACTACCTATACCTAATACCTCTTTGTTTCTCAAAATCAATCTGAAATATTTACAACATAACTAATGAATCTTGTTGATGTAGTTCATTTCAATGTCAGGCACAAACAGAATGAGTAAAAGCCTTCCTAAAAATACATCAATGCTCTCGTAACAAACAAAGTCTTCATTTTTGGTTTCAACTTCCATGACATTTTTCGAAGGTCGAATATTCAGAGTTCAATTGAACCTCGAGTATTTCCCTTGTTATAAAAACTCAGTTCATGTAAATTGTTCACGAGGAACACATTCTCCAAATCCTTCAGTCGGCGCTATTCACTTGTTTGTCGAAACACTTATCATAAAGACTCTAATAATTGCCCCATATTCTACCTGACCTCTTGTAATCGATGGAGAGCAATAAACTAATTGAGTGTTATTGGGTACACAGTGTTCTTTCCGATTTTTATGTTGTGTCGTTAACCTTTAATGGGTGGCGTTCGACTCTCGTCCCAAATCTCTCCCAAGGCTTTTATTTCAAGAGATCAATCTCTGTAAGCTTCGAATAGCTGACGTTTTCGTGAGGTGAAGTTCAACACTGGCGAAGAATTGATTTCAGAGGGCTTATTTCATCCAATTTATCAGACGATCGCTGCACAATTCCTGAAAAAGTTTGACATTGATTTCGGATTTCGTCTCTCTTCTACTATCACGTCTTCCGAATCGACTCTTTATTTCAACACTTTTTTCATAATTCAGTTTTCGTGTAGGTTTATCGCATTGTAGACCAGACAAAATACCGATTTTGGGTTGATTCCGTTTTCTAACAGTCTAAATATTTGATAACAGGTGAATAAATATTTAATGAACATGAACGTTTCTTCGTCAACGAACCGTTAAATTTGCATTGATCTTAGAGAAAAGGAGTAGTTCATCTGTGTAAATAGTGTAGGCACATAAGACCACTAGATCCTGTGGTACATTATGGCTTTGTTTACTTCCTTTTTCACTTCCTGTTATGTTTGCTATTCTGGATGGGCGGACACAGTATACGATTCTTCCATTAGCCTTATTACAACTACGCTCACAAAAAAGACAAAACGTGAGAGCGTAAGATTGTCTCGAATGTCATGGGAATTTCCACATTTTTCCCAGATAAGCTTCATTATGACGATCCTTTCATTTTCGATGTTTTCACACAAGAAAGTTACGAAAGTATGGATTCGAATATTTATTATCTTTTAATTTTAATTCTGTTGAAGGAATATTAAAGAATGTTATTTTTTCCAGATTTCTATCCGGTTATGGTGGCGCCACCTGATATGTCAGATATTGAAGGTTCCAGCCATCCGAATGTAGTTTTCCAGGGATCATCTGCTTCCAGTTTTTTCAGTGAGGATGAAAAAAAATCGCGAAACGAGGTTCAAGTTTGACGCCATAGTTGTGGTGGCATCCAAACATCACCTGGACAGATCGATTAAGTTCCTAAGTGGTATAAAGTGACTCAAATTGAGGTGATGTGAAGTTTCAGTTGGAAGATACTGGATAAATGTAATATGTGTATAAAAACTAGTCTAATTCCTCGTCAGACTTTCTTCATACATTGTCAAGGACTGGCAACAAATTTAGAAGTGGGAAACAACGAAGAAAACAGAATATTTTGTGATTTGACTGAATACTCGCTAAGGAATTTGAATCAGCAAAAATAAAATCAAATTATTGAAACAAAGTATTTAACAGTTTGAATGAAGAGCATACACAGTTTTTCTCCGTTTTTTTAGTCAAAAAACTCGATGAGTTAATGTTATGTTGAGTTATACCATGGAAAATTGACAGCTTCTTCGATATCATAATTTCCACCAGATATTTATGAATTTGAAAACTAAGTGATTTTAATGTTGATTTGTTATTTATATTTTGTTATTTCAGGATTTCTCCACGTCAATTTTCTGTGGATAACTAAAATTCTTGACTGTGTTATTTCAAGCAAACCCTATTAATTTATTGATTTCATGTAGAAATAATGAATAATCGAACAAATTGTACATTTAATGCTATTGTAAATAATTTCGACCCTTAGAACGTCCAAACCAAAAATATTGAAAATCAAATAATTGTGTCGAAATCTCTCAAGAAATTTTAAACTATTTGTCATGTTTTGGGCCATTATTATATAGCAAAAAAGTAGTTATTGTTAGCTAGCTTCCTATGAGAATGTGCTCATTTGTGGATATTATCAGGAATCTTCGCTGTTGAATTTTATATTGTAACTAAAAATAATTTTCTACAATTTCTCCTGGAGATTGAACGAACTGACAGTTTTACTTGGCGGAGATTTCTTCTGCAAAAAGTTTGTTTTATTGTTTTTTTGTACATACTTATCTGTATTATACTTATTATCTATTATACATTATATAAGTTATTTTTCTATTACATAAATGGTCTGAGTCAATCAAATGACTAAATGTATATATCATGAAATATATGATCAGTGGATATCATCATGTTGTTTTTTTTCACCTGTTATACTCTGGAATATTTCATAGGCAGAAATCATAGTTTGATCTTAATCAGGAACTTTAGAGTTACTTATTACGTTGAAGGTTTGGGAAATCGATCAAAAATAATTGGATTAATTTCTTCGGTAAGTATTTGATGCTATATACATAACTAAGTATACTTCGCATGAAAAGTGAAAAAATATAAAAGATTCCTCTCATTCTCAAGGTGGATCCAAACCAGAAGAACAAGGAGTAGTATCTAGAAGAAGAATATTCTTGTTTATCCTTTGGTATAAACGAACACCAGTTTTTAGCGTTTACACATTACATGGAGAATGATCCACGTCTGTTCACACTAGACGAATTTGATAAACTAAACATTCACTCATCTGATGTAAATCGGCCTTACAGAGTCAACTTCAACCGCATTTTTCAACATTTTCTTTCAATCAACTGCTGGATATCGGTCAAAATTCATATATAATACCGCCTCTAACTTTCAAGAAGGTTCATAAGTCCTTTTCGATCCATCTGAATGTAGAGATGAACACAAAAGAAAATGATTTCCCGCTCATGTATATTTTCGAAGTGGAGATTTGAGGTCAACGCTCACTTATCGGCAACAGCCCAGAGCACGGCAAAACGGAAACTTATTTTTCCCTATTAATTTGCCGTGTTCCGTAGAGTTCCAAGTGCGCGTAGTCCTATTCAAATATATAGAAAGAATAAAATTCCGGTATGCCGTGGGTTGGATTGTTGCGATAAGTGAGCGTTGGCCTTCAAACGGAACGCATTCAGTATGCCAAACTTAGGAGATCTGGAGAATATTAGGCTACAATGAATTCAATTTCTTACGAAAACTGATTCCACTGTCAATTTCACAAGGGCACATTGATATGAATTTTCTGTAGGAGAGAGACAACATTGTCACAATAGAGAAATATTACAGAAGCGACATTCCATTAATATCGATGCAGCCAACTTTCGTGACCTTGAAAAACCATAAGAAATATGGTAATAGAAACTAGCCATACAAAATAGAAATCATTTCATTATCACAGAATAGTAAGTATTATGTATTGTTTATACTTACCTATGTTGGTATTGTATAAATATTAAATTAAAACGAATCAAACAACACAATCTAACGAGTCACTGAATGAAGAACCAACAGTACAATGAAATCGAACACGGAGAAGTAAATTAACCAACGCACGCTGACATTGACCATCGAATAGAGAAGTTTTAATTCCATTCTTTGTCTATGTGTTGACAAAAAAAACCGATAACAAAATAGCGGATTGAAGCATACGAATAAATATTTGGGACATAGGAAAAGGGAGAGTGTCGGTTCTCTCGATTTTTTTTTAATTATTCTGATAATTCGATCATCACGAAATTTTACTAGAGCTAAAGAATCACGGATTTCGCGGAAAAGGAAACGACTCATTAGCAGTGACCTCTCAAATCGAACTCAGAGAGTGTCAATGGAAGATACAGTAAACAAAAATGCTTTAATGTGGATTTCCCAAAGGCTCTCAGATATTGTTTATTTTGTATATGAATAGTTTTTCTGAAATGAATGGTAGGGGTCAAATTATAGGTTTCGTAGAGGATGCTCTGGTAGTTTACGATCATGTAAGCTGAGATCAGCTTGAAGAAAAAGTAAAGGAAGATTTCATCATATTAAAACTGTGGTTTCATGAATTTAGGAATCTGGAATTGGACGAAGAACTTCTTCAAAAGGAGCACTCTTGAAATTATTATAGATCAATATCTGGAAGGGGATGAGTACATGTTTCACCTGAGTAAAAAGCTGAAAGGAGAGATTTCACGTATACAGAGTGTATCTGAATAACATCGAAAAAATTTAAGGGGTGATTCTGTGATTAAAATAAAGGTAGGTGTTTAGTGTAAAATTTTTCGAAAAACCTCCGCATCCGAAGGTTAACAAAAAATAATGTTTTTTTTTATTTTCCCTGTATCACTATATTAAGCTTACCTAAGACACGCAACTTGGTTGATATTATTTTGTCCATAGTACACATTCTGGAATTTCCTAGCCCTGAAATATGCTTAAAAAGTGTTGACATAGTCAACCCCTAAGATATTTTTTTTGGATACACATTTTCCTTTCAACACCACAGTCCTGAAAAGCCAAATTCATGATCTGCGAAACCGCGTTGTAGCAAGGTGTGAAACGGTAAAAAATTCAGCAGGCATATCTCATCGCAAAAGCATTTCAATGCGGAGAAGAGTAAATGCTTGTATTGAAGCTGGAGGCCGTCATTTCCAACATTAATTACAATTGTATTGTCATTTATTCGACAGGTTTTTGTTCATTGTTCGCTATTGTTTCAGTTGTAAAAGTCCTAGCCTTGAAGAATCAGAATTTGGTAAGCTGTTGTTCAATAAAATGCTTTTAAACATGAGATGTTTTTCTCGTGAATGCTCAAGTTTTCGAAAAAAGTTGTGGAGAAGAAAAAATTAGTGAATGAATTGGACTTTTAAACCATGTTTTTTTCGAAGGAAAATTTTTATCCCAAGTTGTAAAAAAAAATCTTAGGGGTTGACTATTTCCCCCCCTTCTCTGCATACTTCAGGGTTGAAAAAATTCCAAAATGTGTAGTTTATTTGACAAATAATATTCACCAAATTTCGTATCAGCTAAGTATACAGGGAAAATGAAAAAGAAAAACAATTTTTTTTGTTTGTCTTCGGAGGGGTGTAACTTTTCCGGGAGGAGTATTTTCAAAAAATTTTATACGAAGTACCTACCCTAATTTTCATCATAAAATCACCCCTTAAATTATTTCGGTGTTATTCGGATACACCCTGTATAGCACCTAGATTATACCCTCTTCTGTCACAGTAAGAGGGATAAGAAACAAGATTAAATTTAAAAAAATGAAAAAATAGGGAACTTAGGGAATCGGACCTTGGTCCATAAGATGTTAAATTCAACTTGATACTATAACTATAAAATCAATTTATTGACATAAGTAACCGATGAAAAGCAATACACTGATGAAAACAAAACTTCTGATACAGACCAATAACACCGATAAAGACTAAAAACACTGAAATGAGGCACAAATTAATTTTAGCATTTATGATGTTATGATATCACATAATGTAGATTATTTGTTTCGCCATTAGAATCAAGAACTTCAATTTTACAGCTGAACACAGTTATCATCTCTGTATATCTCACAGTCGTCTTCGAGTTTATTAACATTGCATGTTGTATTTTGTTTAATAAACTCTTCATTTTTATTATTATATCTGCGGAATCATTGGGTGGATTCTACCAATTCTCGAATTGTGCCTTCGCTTTCAAGTTTTACCCCTACCCCAAAATTATGAAGAACCTGAGTATATTCTTCCAGTCCTTTTCTGTAATCTTAGCCTCTTTAGACTCTTTCAAGTCAAAGTATGGATTTTGTGAATCAGGGTTGGGTAACTGGTTAATCCTGAGGCAAATACTCACTCGACCTCAACCTTGTCATGCCGTCCTACCTGAACAAACTGGTATTAATGCACACAATGAGATAAATTCAACCGGTTAAGGGTGATTTTATGTTCTATGCTAATATGTGACCCATATTTCATGAAGAACCTTCCGCTTTACACACATACATGTATCGATTTCCCATGGTGCCACGACGGAAGCAACCGTATTTCGGTCACAATTTGGCTTTGGAATGTATTCGATTCATGTTTTGGCAGAAATTGTGTAGTTCAGAGTACAGTTTATGAGACTTGAATGAATGGGATGTAGAAAAAAAGTTTCGCTGATTTCCGATGATGCATCATAAAAATTCGTACAGATTGAAAACTTTCCTTATTGTATACAGGGTGTTTCACCATGAACTGGACAACCATATATAACCGTATAGGTGCAATCGAGAGGGTAATTTTGCATTATGACATATGGCACAGTCTCTTAAAGACGGCTGTGCATATGCCCCGTTTCTGAAGCGCAAGGGAGGTACGGGGTGGTTAACTGTGGTGATTTATGCGTGACCTTTGAAATAACGCTTTCTGGCCACATCTTAGTATTTTCCGCTGCTCAATTGGACTGTGGTGAAGAATTCCGGAAAAAACATTCAAAATGGCGGAAAACCTGCAAAGTTGGAATTTTTCATTTTCGATTGCCGTGAAAAATATCATTAAACAGTAGCAACATGGCTTCTTTCCTGGGCCATCCTTAGAATCTTGTCTTCTTTCTTTCTCGGAGCATGTCATAGAACAAAAAGACACCCATGGTCAGATGGAAACGATATATATAGATTTTAGTGAAGCATTCGATAAGATCAATCACGAGAAATTATTGAGAATATTCGGAAGTTGGCTTACCCGATTCAAATCCAATTTAACGGAAAGAATAGGCTTTATTCCGATTGGTGGCCACCTTCCTTTATTACATCTGGCGTTTCCCAAGGTAGCCATCCGGGTTCTCTATTTTTCCTTATGTACGCGGACGACTTGAAGATCTCTCGAAACGTTCGATCAGTGGAGGACTGTCACAGAATCACAGTAAGTTGTCTTTCGCATCCGTTATCTGGAATCCTCTATACGAAGTTCACATAAAAAGTGTCTTAAGTGTTCAAAATAGATTATGAAGATTTATAGCTTTCAAAAAACATACTATCATAGAAAGTAGGGACTATAACTGTATAAAAAAAATTTCACATTCTAACTTTGAAAGACAGTAGGACGGAAAAGCCACTTTGTACGATTCATGAAATTTTACACACTCAGAATATTCACCTTTTTTCCTCAATGAGATCAATCTGAATAATGGGACGAGATCTACGGGAGAGAACTCTCTTCAGTGTCATATTTCGTAGAACATATACAGGACAAAACTCTCCGATGTGGCGCGTTCAACCAACTTATAACAGTCTTTAATTCAATAGTGGCATAGAAATTTTCTCAGACAATTTTGCAAGATTCAAAAGACCCCTAAAACATATGTTCATGTCAGGTTAGTGCAAATTTTACCTTTCACTTTGACGAGTTGATTTGTGCGGCAAACTCGAATTTTCTATTATACTGAGTGGATACCCTGTTGGTACATCTCTTTACTGTTTGTATCCCAAGTGTGCAATAAATAAATATATACATAAATAGTGTATTTGATAGACGGTCGGTAAGTTGGAGAAAATCACATCGGCACTTTCAGAGCCTGGTTCTTTTATTCATATTCACCTCTATACTGGAGGCTCAATGACCATATGATGAGAAATAGCGAAAACAGGAAGTAAAGTTGATTATAGGAAGCTTTCCGCCTGATTTCACAGACATTTCGCATAAACCTTTCTGTCGTAGTATCTCAATCAAGACCGATGAGCCCTTTTTAAGGCCCTGATACTGGAAATTCTGCTCGGTCCTAGGTCCTCACGGGACCCGCAAACGCCCAGTGGATTAATTGGCACAGCCGCTATCGGCTTTTTTCTCAAAAATTCTTACGCGTTTGTTCTGTGGAACAGCGCGTTGTCGTTTTGCCTAATTATCCGCAATTTTCGAATTTTGTGCCGAAAATGGTCTTGAACGACCTCCTTGAAGAAGAATCCGTGGTCGAATTCAATTATGTCCAGCAGGCCGTTCGTGAATAAATCGAAACGTCTGGAAAAGCACTGACTTAAAGTCAGCAGCTTTTACGCGCTTATTTACATTGCGAAATGGCGAGTTTGAAATTTCAGTGAAATTTAAATGGAATATGGAAATTTTCGAAGAAAAATATTTTTCTTTAAATTTTTCCATGGATAATTCTTCTTATCGACACTATCTATCTCCCAACCAAGTTCCATTTCGATCAGATGAATATTTTTCAAGTTATTAAGAAATCAAAATTTCAAATGACTGTAACACAGAAACCATTCGGCAGATTTGGCCCATTAACGACCTTAACCAAGATATTCAGGATCGAAACCTTACCTGAAAATTTCAAGACTCCTTCCTCTCAAAAGTTAGAGCTCACACGGACGGCCGGACAGAATCAATTTTGCCCACGGATTCTTCATCAGTGAGTCCGACCTAGTCGTTTGAAACGGATTTCAGCTCAAAACTCGAAAATTACAGACATTGTGACGAAACGACAACATCACAACTAGCGCGTTAAAATATTAGCTTTGAGAAAAATGTAGAAATGAAGTTCAGAATACTCCCTGATCATGATTCGCTGCCAATATACGGCGGCTCCAAGAGAAAAGGTAGTTCTTTATGGATGCATATAAATTTCATCATTCTTTTTAATTTTTTCAGGAATGTTTATGCAAACCGTTAGAAAATGACATTTTCCAAGAGAATTTGATATTTCGAGTAGTTCTCTGATTTCATATGACGTGACCACCTGTCGCGGTTTGTCATTTTGAGTTCGATTTTCGCATGGTTTCGAAAATTAATTCACTCCTCTGATACAGTAACCAAAAGTCTTGATATGATTGACAAAATTGAAATGAAAAGATGCTATAGGTTTGATGAAATAAAGTAGCATTTTAGAGGTCAAATAACGGTAAACATTGGTGATTTGCAGTAACAGCAATATCTTTGATATCTTACCGATTAACCTTTTGATAATACACAATTTGGTTTGTTAGCAATAATCAATTCCAAGATCTAATTGCTCACAGAATTTCTGATGAAGATAATACACAAAAATCGGCTACTTAAGAGATTCGTGGTATTCCGCGATTTATCAGAAAAACAGAATTTTATACAACTTACGCAAATCCTGTACAGTGGCTCCGATTATGAATGGGTCCTCGATGAAGTTTCATTGAGTGATTTTTTTTCTGGAATATTGTCAAAATAAAATTTTCAATGGATACATCTGTGGAATCATTAGATGAAGTTTCATGAACTCGACCTTCTGTAAATGAACCGGCTTCACAAATAATAACTTCATTCGAGTTCCAATTTCCGTAACCGGATTGTTACTGAACAGCATAGAAAGGATGAGACGATGGCATTGTCTCCTCAGAATAACAGAGGTTTTGGAATTAAGACGATAAGTACAATAACAAGAACTTGCTGCTTTCTGAAGTCGAGGAGGAACAATTGAATTCAATTGAATTATTACATTAGTATTAAGTATTACATTCGAATAATAAATCAACTCATTTATAGGTTATATCTTTCAAATGATATCACAAATGCTAACCATGCTTGGGAGAAAATCTTAGAAGAGTCCATACTAGAATGAATGTACTCGGATAGTTCCAGACATCGTAAAAAATAAGATTGTTTTAACATCATATTCCACCATGGTACCAGGACTGTCCGAGAATAATTCTGGAAAAACCCGAACGCAGATCAAGTCGGTCCTGAAACAGTTCGACAAAACCCGAGGGTGACTTACTCTAATGCGGAAACTCCAGGCAGTTCCAAAAAAAGTAATTGTTGTAACCTGAACGAACCTATCGATTCTCTAAATGGATGCTCATTGTGTTTAAAATGAGCCTTTAGACCTACTGTGAACACAATAGCTTCCGGAATGAACATCTTGGAGACTATTTTCAGAACAGGTTTAGCGTTTGATAGGTAGAATTCGTCAATGAGTAAAATCTGCCAAATGAGTACGTAGAAATATCCATTCGAAATTTTATTCTTCCAAAATGAAATACAGACGTGATCAAGTTGAATTTAGTACTGGATTGAAATAGCATAAAATAGCAAAGTTTCTGAAAAAAGTTGGTTCGAGAGTGCTTTTTCAGACTGTATTTTGTGAGAATGTTATTCAAAGCATTTAGCTTTTTATAATTTTCCATTCAATTTTCAAGCTAATAATAATTATCACACTCAAAATTTGGAACTGTCGATTCTATTCCCACAAAACAATGATTGCAAAAGAATCAATTAGTGTTGATATTTTCAAACCCATAAAAGTGAATTTAAATGTTTGAAAAAATCATACGAAGACATCACTATATCGATGCTTCATATTCATTTGGAGTTGTTATACACTCAGTGTTTTTCAGAAAAAAGTTAAATCCGTCAACTCGGCCAATCCCTTTTAGAGGTGTATATGGAAAATGTGGATGATTTGAAAAAAAACCTAATAATTCTCATCGACTTATGAAATCAATTTGGACATATTGAAATGAGGACTCAATAATGCCACCATGAACTCCTTCTTGAGATCCACTACTTGACTGAAAATGATAGCTTGAAGGTTCAAAAGAATTTCGTAAGGATAATATGATCGATCAAGACATCGCAGAATATCGAATAGTTGAAAAAAAAATAAAATTTTTTGAAATTGTTCTCATGACACGATCACTACCAATTTTTGCAAAAAGTTGTCCATCAACATTTTCGAATTAGTTTCATCATTATTGAATCAGTGATTTTGGATTTCTTCTGGATAAAACAAGAATACCGAGGAAGAAACCACGAAATTGGACCAATTTCATCTGAATAAATATAAATGATTTCCGGAAAAATATTTTCGTCGGAAAAAAATATTGAATTTCTCTTATTGTCACGATACGATCTCAACAGAATTCTTTATAGAGATGCGCGCCTCTATGCTGGAAATAACTTTGAAGTTTTAATTGAATCGCTTCAGTAGTTTCTGAAATATCAGGGAAGAAAACCTCGAAATTTCAAATGGCTATAACTCCGAAATCGTTTGGCCGGTTTGGCCCAGTAACGAAATCAACCACGGTATTCTGATGCTCGATCTACCCTAAAAGTATCCAGTCGCTACCTTTCTATGTTCGACAGTTATCGTGTCCACAGCCGGCCGGCCGGACTGACATATAGAATTAATTTTGACACTGGATTCGTCGATGGTGAGTCCAACCTAGTCGTTTGAGATCAATTTCAGGAGAATTACACATACATTTGGACAAAATGATGCACTCACACTCGGACTTTTGGATACCTAGTAAGTAAATGCTTTTCAGAGATTGTCACTACCTCTTGCGAATTTTCCAGGTGTTCGGCTGGAAGGCAATGTGGATTCAAGATTTCGCTTTAATCTCGTTATGAGTTTTAACACCTCATACGGTCTACAAATTAGAAACAAGAAATTGCGGCGAGCAACTCATCTCCTGCAAACGCCAGGTTATCTCCCTAAGGAAGTTGGCAACAACAAATACGTTTGTCAACTTCCGCCAACATAAACAATCCAGAGACGTGGACCTGAGGACTTTGCTGAGGCAGAACAAGCTCCAAGAACTTGTTAAATTTTGTCACGTATAAAGTTATATTGAGTTACGTAGTGTAGATTGACGCGGGTGAGATATATGACCTGAAGGGGACCGGTGTGTGGATGGGGAGGTAAATCATTGGCGTCCGTTATGATGATGAAGGTACGCGTAAAAAAGGGGATGAAATTATCTATGGTTGGAATGAAACCAGAAGGGGAACTTTAGAATCAATACTGATATTTTTTGGACATAGAAAGGTTTCATATCTAATGTTTTCGTGTGGAGAAACTGGAATATAAAAATAATGAATGTTTTCATTTCACGAGGAATCTCGAGGAGAAGTTCACCCAAAGGTTTCAACTTTTTAACCCTCGTAGTCTACGAAGAGTACATTTGACAATAACTTGATGGAAAATGATAAAATGAGAGCATATCAACAAACATAATTCAGAAAGAAAATCGAGAAACGAAAAGGTGAATCGAGGAGATATGCTTTGACCTTTGCCTTGAACCTTCTTGGATTTATCAGTCTGAATTCTTAAAGCATACAATTGTACAGCCTGTAAATATTGTGATTAAAACGTCTTTCAAAAGATGTGGTCATGTGATGAGGATACGATAAGATGTTTCTACGACTTAAATGTCAATATTATGAACGTTAGCTCTGTAAACCAATTGATTGTAGAGGTGAGGTGGAGTTCCCTTCAAAAAGATATTCTGAGATGTCCAGAAAGTGCAAAATTGAAAAAAATCTCATCAGAAGCTACCTCAACTCTACCAACTTATTTATTACATAAACAAGACAAAAACTGAGCACTGGTGAACAATAAGTGAGCTGTCAGAAAACCATAGTCTCACACAGAACCTTTTAAGTATGCATCACAGAATAGAAATATGTAAGAAGTGAAACGTCCTCACTGGGTACAGCACAAACATACAAATTGTACGGTATAATAAAAATTCAACTAGTTCTATAACGTGAATCTCGGTGGTGGGAATATATTATTGTATCATTTCAAATAATTGTAGAACGCACATTTTTGAATATTGCAGATTTTGAAAACGAATTTCTTCTCGAAACGAGTTCACAATATTATTCGCAGTACAATGATCAATGAATGTTTCTGACAGTTAATGAAAATATAACTAACATATGAAGAAAAAAAATTTGAATGTTTTTCATGAAAAAATTAGTCGCCCAAGGAATTCAGAAGAAGACACTTCTGAAGAGATAAATTCCAAAAATTTGTCTAAACGAAATTAAAATGAATTCCTTGTGTGAACATTCGCACAAAATTGAAGATTGAATGACTGATAAGTGGCATCGTGAAAACGAAGACAAAATTATCAATTAGAATGTTAACAATATTTTTGTCCTTATCGAATCAAATACGTGAGCGAATGATTTTTAGGATGATTTTCGATGAATGTTACCCTGCGATGACCGCTGGTCGATTCTGATCATCATTCATTCTCAATTCTGCATTATTAAGGTCACCAAAAAAGGGCGGACCAAGGACTGAGTCTTGTGGAACACCACCCTCAAAATTTCGAGCATGGGATTGGAGTAGTGATCTTCAAATCTGATACGGAAAAGATAAGTTGTAATATGGGTGTAAGATCCCCCTCGTGTCGAGCAGGGGCTCGCAAACGCTTCAGAAGTCTCCTCTGGCTAGATTATCTCAGTCATTAATAGGTCCTACCTGCTTTACATAATTTAAAAACATGAAAAATATACACCAAGAAGCTATTGGAAGATCGCATTATGTAGAGTGACTCTTTAAGTTATAAATTGATTTTAATGATGGATTCCCTTCATGAAATGAGATACGTTTTCAATTTGTCATTTTTTCTGATTCGGCTCAGATAAGGAGATATAGTATGTTGAAATTCCAGAAACAATAAGTTTGCCCTTTGTAGAAATTTCACTTTCATCCAGACCACAGTCACATTTTCTATTTTGTAACCAGACAACTAAGTTTTCAGTTCGTAATTTGTGAATCGGACTATCGAGAAGTCAATGGTTCACACTGATTGAGTAATTTCATATTAATTTATAAATTTGACGAAAATTCGAATAAATATGGAATTTTCAACATGAGATTAGGCGAGGATGGAATTGTGTATAATCTTATGTTTGAAATAATTTTATTTTGAACAGATATCAAGTCGAAGATCAGTTTTCAAATATATAGGAAATGTTTTGCTACAATGATACGGGCAAAAAGCAGCAAATCATAGGAATCAAGTGAGTAAATGAGTTTTGTTTTTACCATTGAGTTCCTCTAAATTTCAAGCAATAGATAGGTTATTGTTCAATACAGGTTCAGATTGTTTTTTTTTGAACTTGTGAACTTAGTAGAGGAGTATATTTACACAATGTGAAAAATTTTAAATGCTCACATTGTATAAACATAGTACCGTCTTCACATTGACGAAGAAGAAGTTGGCTAATTTTGTTTCATTTATTTTATTTTATTGCATTTATTAGGAACAAAGTTTCAAGAAAATTTTATAGTATTTCATCAGTTCATGCACATCTTAGTATCTGAGCGAATTTTCGTAATCAGATTGTGGAATATCTGTAGAAAAGAATATGAATGAAGTAGATGGAAAAACATATGGACAAAGCGCATGGTTTTGTTGAAAATTGCATCGAACATTCACTTTTAACTGACTTCTTTGGTGTATAAATTTTTACTTTATCTATGTCATTCGATTGAAATACTTGATATTTTTAAAATATCGAAATGTCTGTTAAATTTTTTTCAAGGTAGTCAAGTTCTTGAATTTTCCAGTCTCAATAAAGGCACGAATGGTGCCGAAATGTTGGTGAATATATTTATGTTTGGAAGCGGAAGAATAAAAAGTGGTCCGCTTGCCTGATAGATTGAACTGGATTTTCACACGATGAAGGACAATGGTTTCTGAAAAAAACTCAGTTCAACTAATGCTGACGTTTCGCGGATATATTCCCATTTCTTCAGGGCTACAACAGAGAAGATCGAAGATTTACTTAACCACTATGAATGTAACATACAATTGAAATTTACATAGATGTTTCAAAGGATAACAAAACTAAAATAATAAATCCATCTTTATCAAGTATTATCAGAAAACCATGCATAGAGTTCACTTAATCATACCAGGCAAAATTATTACTATTCTAGATCAAAAAGTGAACAAAAAACAAAAATTACATATTACACTTAACAAAGTCAAAATTATGTTTTTTCCATAACAGGTCTAAAAAATAGTATAGTGGAAAAAACAATCAGTGTTCCTATTTTGTGCCCATTTCTGTTTGTTTTTGTTCACTTTATTTTTTTTTAGACCTGCTATGGAAAAAACATAATGTTAACTTTAATAAGTGTAATTTGTAATTGTTATTTATTTTTTAGCTTATCACTTTTTGAACAAGAATGTAATAATTGTATGTGGTATGATTAAGTGAACTCTATGCATGTTTTTTCGATTATACGCGATATAGATGGATTATTTAATTTTTGTCATTCTCAAAAATATATGTTTTTTCAAAAACCACTTTCTTCCATCCTGTGAAGATCAAGATTAATGATGAACTTAGTTCTGATGGACATTGAAATTGTTCATCGTAGTGGCAGAGTGGAGCAGACTTGGGAATTGTAGGCAATTTTTGATTGAATTCAAGTAACAATGAGGAATTGCTTCTTTGCCAGTTATTCTCTGCCATTCCACCGAGGAGCACAAAAATCCTGCCTATAACCGAATGAGATTTCCACCTCTGCTCCTGAATAAATAATGTTAAGGAATCACGAGCCGTCACTGTGCAGCGAATGTAAGGGTGGAGTTCCGGGAGTCTTACATCTGGCCAAAGATAATCCCCAAGGAGGTATTCCAATCCAAAAACCGGTCATGACGTCACCTTTCCATCGGCTTTTCTCAGGAGGACCATAACTCTTGATACAGTTACTTCTTTCTCTCATGAAGTGCCCTATTAATGGACTTTTTCACATGTGAAACCAGTGCGAATTATAACCTCGTTCGATGCAGTAGGGTCAGATAACAACCACTATACCGAAATTGTGAGTCAGGCGGATTTATTACTGGCTTTTAAGTACATCTGGATGGTGTAGGGGTGGGCTTCATAACGATGAGACGAGGACAACATCTAATTCAGTATTAATGGAAAAGTTTTATGGAATATTCGTTCATAATAACATAGCTTCTGTTGCTTTTCACGGGTTGAGTGGGGGAACATATACGCGATCACGATCACGATGAAGTTCACGATGACGACGGCGATCAGATAATAACATCGAACAAGTAGAGCAGTTAACACTTATCTGCGACCTGTCAGCGTACGGACGCGATCTGGTGGATGGATCGCATATGGCCGTTTCTATGGAGTTCGCGATAAGGGTGTCAATTTTTCAATCTCGATCAAAAATTGTAGACTGCGACATTTGTCATACATTTATGTCGAGTGGATACCACGATGTAAGTAAACATGGCGAGCTCATCTGCTCTTCTGTGATAGTATTTACCAATGATGACGTCGCTTTTTGCGCGCATGTTCTAGGGGAACAGCGTGCTATCGTTTTGTCCAAATGTCTGTAATTTTGGATGATTGAGCCGAAAATGGTCTCAATCGACTAGGTTGGACTCACTGATGACGAATCCGGTGTCAAAATCGATTCTGTCCGGCCGGCCGGCCGTAGACACGATAACTGTCGACAGAAGCAAGCTAGCAACTTGGAACTTTCAGGATAGGTTGCGCATCAGAATGCCGCGGTTGAGTTCGTTAATGGGCCAAATCAATCGAATAGTTTCGGAGTTATAGGCATTTGAAGTTTTGAAGTTATTTATTTTTTATTTCAGAAACTACCTGAGCGATTGCATTCAAACTTGGCAGTTAAATGAAGTACAACAACGCGTAACTTTGAGCTAAATTTCTTCAGGATCATATTGTCAGTAATTTGAAAAAAAGTTTTTTTTCCAAATTTGTTTCCAAAAAAATTTTTTTTTCGGAAACCATTCATCATATCCAAAAAAATCATACTCAAACTTTGACCTTCTAATTTTACAGCAGTGTACCAAATTTCAGTTCGATACGATCAAAAGTTTTGGAGATATCGGGAAAAAATATGTCAAATTTCGAGGTTTTCTTCTCGATATCGTTGATTTTTTTGGCATAACTCAAGAAATACTGATTCAGTCCTGATTAAACTTCACAGCTAGTTTTTAGATGCTGAAAGACAACTTTGTGCAAAATTTCGTGATAATCGTGTTATTAGAACCATTTGAAAAAAAAATTTCTATGATTTTCTCATCAAATCATCCTCATTTAATTCTGTATGAAACTTCGAACTGTTATTTTCGATGAAGTACTGGATTTCAATTTGATCTGATCTGTATTTTTGGAAATATTGGAAAAAAAAATTTTGATTGGGTATATCTACGGAATCATTGGGTGGATTTTACCCATTCACGAATTCGGCCTTCGTAATTAAGGTCCAAACCGTCTCTACAAATATCGAGTTTCTAAGTTGTTTCTTTTGGAAGTTATTGTGTTTACGCAGTCGGCCATTAGGCCGACACGGACGGTCAGATGGACGGTCAGATGGACACACGGACGGTCAGATGGACAGAATTAAATTTGATCGCGGATCCTTCTTCAGTTAGTCGAAATTCGAAAATACTAGACATTGTGACGGAATGATAACGCACTGTTCCCCAGAGCAAGCGCATAACAAAGATCATAGGTATTTACATAAAGAAAATCATTCATAGTATTTGCCGAACAGAAGGAATATGTAGAAAGAAATCTACATTCTTTTCCTCCTCTTCCGACCCGAATTATACTGTGGAGAAGACATCTGTATATATTCAATTTTCCACCCTGTTATCACGCTATGATCAGAATGTCTACCCATAAACATATACAACATATCAGATGGACAAAAGGACCGCTCCATTTCGGTATTAGACGACAGCCAAGGAGTGGCCCGAGAACCGTTGCTTCTTTCGGGGCTAACTCACGATTAGAATAATTGATAAAAAGCTCGGAATAGTTCGAAATTGAGACATTATTCTGTCAGTTGTCAAATATTGGAAAGGCTTGGTCCCAATGAACATTTGAAATCGTTTGTGGAGTCACCTTCGAGTCATTTAGATCTAATCTTTGGCTTATTATGGAGGTAAAATATTGCTCCGTTCTGATGCGGAAACGTTTGGGTAACACTGGTGATCAGCCAGAGGCGTCGTAGGTTGTAGCAGAACAAAAATTCAGTAGATTTTCTATGATGATAGTGGCTCATTTCATTTACTCAAGAATAATTATATTCGATGTCTATAAATATAAAATAAACATTTCGATCCACCTCCTTAGATGAAGAATTTAAGCTGACTGAAATAAGTGGGAATGTTTATATGAAGTTTCACATTATTTTTCAAGGATTATAGTAAGACTCATCTTGAGCTTGGCAGTATCCTCTTTCCTTCTGTTCAATCTTAGCTTTTCTCAGATGTCAGGAACGTCGAGTATATTTAGTGACACATCTAGACATCGACGAAATACGATGGTCGATAGATAGATGCATAGAATACATATGGTGCGGGCACTCTTCGACATATTTTTGGTCCGAAATGAGGTCCAAAAACGGCTTTGTTATCCTACTTCAGTTTTCACCGATAGATGCCGGCATAGGAAAATCTGCGATATAAAATCCGAATTATTTACGGAAGTAACCGACCTGTCATAAAAACTAGTCAAATCAGAACTCCTTTCTAATTTGTAAATTTGACCATACATTATTTTCGAGAATGTCCTAAAATAAATTCATTTTGACAAACTCAAATTATGATTATTCAATATCAATTATGTGGTTAATCTAGAATCAGTGAGAAGGTATGACTGATGTTCTCTTTGTATACAAACGAGTAAAATAAAAGGCAGTTTTAATGCTTTAGTTCCTTTTGCATCGTATTTCGGAAGATAAGAAACAAATAGATATATAAATAATTTTATTTTGATATCACAGCAGCTCAAAATAACAGCAAATTGAAAAAAAATGTCACATCTGGTTCATCCAAAATTACCTACCTTTATACAAATGTAAAATATTAATGTATTTATATGAATTACTTTAGCTATTATCAACTATAACAGTATGTCTAGTTTTTGTCGGTGTTTCAATCACACCACTCTCTTGTGAATATGGTTTTGTGTAGTTTGTGAAGGAGGTAGCTACAGAAGTGCTCGGTAGTTTCTCTGAAGGGACAGCTTTCTTCATCATAATTTTCTTACTTTATGTACACCTAAAAACATATGGACATGAAGCTGTTGTGGAATGAATACTTTGTAAATTTCCCTCTATGAAAATAATTATCTTTGAGAAGTGCAGTGAACATACTTCAATGTATTTCGTGACCTGTTTTCCAATCTTCAATTTCAAAATTCAGGCCTTACTTCTATCAACAAGTTCCCTACCAAATGTTGTTTTCAAATTAACTCCACTTTCATTTGGCTTTGGAAAAAGCGAAAACTTAAGGCAGTAAATGATCCTTTCTTCTTTGACCATGAATAACTATGAATTGTGGCATACAATAATAGTCATTTCGGATGAATGCCATTTCGAATTATTACAAAGGAAAATTTCAATCGGAAAGAAACGAATCGATTAATGAATATTAAAAACACTTTCGGTACAGAAAAGTTCCAACTCGTAGAACAACAAAAAAGCTCGAAAATGAACTCTGAAACTAAGCCAAACACGTTAGAATGAGGTCAAAAAACTACTAGCTTGGAAGTGTCCGAATTTCTATCGCCAGAGGGCGTATAGCTTCTCAGAAGATGCGAATAACACTGGAACAGTTTGCATGTTTTTCCCCATAAATAAACTTTACCATCGCATTCTGTTGCTTGACCTTAGCGCAAGTCGGTAGCTGGTCGGACATAATTGATTGTAACATCGGATTAGTTAGTTATTTGAAAATATTTTCGGGAAAAAATTCGACAATTACAGACATTCGAACAAAACGATAACATGGTGGTAACCTTCACATGCACTCAAAAACAAACAAAATCATTTCCTATATTTGAGTTTTTTCAATTGCTACATTTAGTTTTTTCGACACTTACCGAACTCATTGTTAGTTTTATAATTCCTTCGGTGCTCTCTTTAATTCATTCAGTCCTAGATAAAGTTCATGCAGATTTTTGTTTTCATTCTGTGAACCATTCTCGAAAAAATCGCAGCATTACTGATTTAGCTGATAAGCTAGAGTGCTATGACAGAAGACATTCAATTCTCATTTGGAATATTCCAACTATGTGTAATGAAAAGAAAATATGTAATAGGGAATAGGAGGTGAAATAAAAAATATACCATATGTTTTGCTTGTAATTATTTCATTCTTTCATCGATAGAGGTTAACAACAATATAACTACGCCAGCTGCTGCAGTGTGTATCTATCACCTATTGAGACATATTGAATTATATTCCTCACCTACTTTTCCATATATGAAAATTAATTTGCAACATTCACGTCTTTCCTACGCAGCTTCAACCAAACTGATAGTGACAAATGTTGGATATATAGATCAATTAGGTAATGGAAGTTGAGAAGTATCAATGTCTCAATGTCTGTTGGGGTAGAACACTTGATTATAATTTGAGTTTCGAAAACATTCAGCTATTATCAACGATGTTGCAAAATAAAGCAAAAGAGTTGCGCATAAATTCTCATAGAAATTTATTCAACGAGTTTGTCACCTTCTAAGAATCAATAATAATAAGGGGTGATTCACAGCAACGTTCTATCAGACGTTCATAACGTTATAATTTTGTGGAGAAAATTTGAGTTTTTGACAAGGGAATTTTTACTCAATAATGTTTTCGGACCTCTGCAACTTGAAAACGCAACGGTTCCTAAGTTATTTGAGTTTTTGGGAAAAAAATTCTCTAAATATTTTTGCAGGAGCGTTTTTCGGAAGAAAATCTGTTTCATTTTCAATTTTTTCAATAAATAAGCTGTTTCATGAAAGTATTTGATCAACTCAAATTTATCAGAACTGAAGATTGTCGCAGTAGAACCTTGATTTTCTAATTTTTAAATAGATCATAATTAACCTAACAGGAATTTCACCAAAGCAAACCCTATATCTAAAATGAAAACTTTCCAAGTTATCAGAGAATAAACCAGAAGAATTCTAGAACCTGAAACAAATTGTAGGACGGTCTTGTGAACAAAATTTTCGTAGCGCCATTTATGGAGCATCTTACGAGCCCTCGAGGTGCAGAAATTTCTGAGCCATATGTGCATGACGTGCATCGATTTTCATTTCAAAAAGCTTCCTGCAGTTTCTACAGCATCACGACTAGGATACACCCGCTTCATGTAGTTTCCATCACAAGATAATGCTTGGATAATGCTTCTTCTCTGTGAGGACTTCGATTGATTGAATGATTATTTCAGATCAAGGTGGAGTATTTGTTGATTTATCGACAAATATTCGTCCCTTAGTTTTGCCAGTTCAGCTTACAAATTCTCTCTGAAAAACGAATTGTAGTACTAAAGAAGCATAACAAGGGAAAAAGTTATTAGGAACGGCAATAATAGGATTTTGAAAAACTAATTATATCTTAAAAATGATAAAAGGTATTCATGTTTCCAAGAATTTCGGAGAGTATTTGGCGGCCAAAATCTTGATCTCTCTGTTCAAACTCATATCGTTGTAAATTTTTTCAAGGGATTAGTATAGAAAAATTTTGTTGATTTTTTGGCTCATCTTGAAAAATTGGATCCTGAAATGCATCTTGTTGTTTGAAAGGTACTTCCCGACTACAATTTCATGGGAACAAGAGGAACTTACTGTTATAAAAAGACCAAACACCTAAGTATTGTTTTTGCGCGAATATTCTTGGAACAGTGTGGTATCGTTTTGTCCAAACATCTGGATTATTCAAATTTTTCCCGAACATTTAGTTTTTGAAATATCAAAGATATAACTTCAGAATCTCAAACGGCTATAACTTATAAACTGGCTGATTTTGCCCATAAACGAACCCTAACCGTCGCATTTTGAAATACAACCACCCTGATAGGTTCAAGTCGATACAATTTTCCGTACGCCCGTTATCGTGCCTACCGACGGCCGAAAGGCCGGCTGGACAGAATCGATTTTGACACCGGATTCGACATCAGTGAGTCCAACCTATAGTCACTCGATACCATTTTCAGGAAAATATTGGAAAATTACAGACATTTGGATGAAACGATAGTACGCTGTTCACCAGTAAAATTAGAGAAATCGAATAATGTGAAGATATCAAATAAACTACCCCACAAGAGTTAGGGATATCGTATTCAATCGTTTTTCAAAGTGAGTCATCTTCGAGAAAATCGCTGTAAAATCATTTAAAACTCGAAAACACATTGAATCGATCCAATAAAAATCAGTATGAGACATTTCGTCAATCTGGTCGCCTTTTTTCTGAAGTTTGGTTCTTTGCATATGCTTCATGAATGTTCTTATTTTGAAATGAAGTCAGTTTATCAACGGATTCGATTTGAAACGAGATTTCTGAAAATGCCAAGACGTAAATTAACAAACGCAGAGGCTAATAGGGCTATCGGAATGCTACAGGTTGGCCTAACTCAGGTTGTTGTAGCGGAAAGGCTCCAAGTCAGCCAAAGTGTGATATCTCGACTTCAGAATAGGTTCAGGGAGACAGGTTCCGTGTTGGAAAGACCAAGGCTTGGTGGGCGACGAAAAACAACACCTGCTCAGGATAGTTTCATCGCCGTTTCGGCGAGAAGAAACCCTACATCTACGTGTAGAATGCTACGGAATACTCTTCAAAATGCAGATGGGGTCCAAGTTTCCATCGAAACCATCAGACGACGTTTGAGAGAGGTGAATCTAGGTTCTAGACGTCCATTAAGAGGAGTTCCATTAACACTTGACCATAAGCGTCAAAGACTGGAATGGGCAAGGCAACATATCAATTGGAACGATCAATGGCGTAGTGTCCTTTTCTCTGATGAATCCAGATATGGACGATTTTCAGATTCTCGAAGAGTATGGGTATGGACAATCCCACGCATACCCCGTAATCGTCGCTATGTCCAAAAAGTCCATCCATTTTGAGGGGGTAGTGTTATGGTATGGGCCGGGATATGTTTCACGAAGCGCACAGATCTACACATTTGTCCTGGGAATATGACCGCCTTACACTTTAGGGAGCATGTCATTGACAATGTTGTGCCAAATTTTCACTCTGCTATTGGTGAAACTTTTCAATTTCTAGATGATAACGCTAGACCGCACCGTGCAGCCATAGTTGAGAATGCGCACATTTACCAATACCTCCGCACTCACCAGATTTGAATTGCATAGAACATGCATGGGATATGCTCCAAAGAAGATTAGATAATCATCAACCTACCCCAGAATCCTTAAATGATCTGAGAGAGCTTCTGCCCCGTTATGGAACCAAATTCCTCAAGAAATGTTCAACAACCTCGTGTGTAGTATGGAAAGAAGATGTCAAGCTGTTATTGGTGCCCGTGGAGGCCATACATTGTATTGATAGTCTTAAAGTGCTTGAATTCTCTGGAAATAAAATTTCGTTATTTTACTCGATTTTTGTTAACCACCCTGTATACGCTGCAGACCTACAGGCTAAAATCAATTTGCAACTTGAAATCATATTAATATGAATTTTCATCACAAAAATCCTATTTAAACTATATTTTTTTGGAATTTAAGTCAATATTCTAACTCATGTGGAGCAGTTTATATGCTCTCCAATCTAGCTTCATGTTTTGTACAAAATTCATCACTGAATACTTATTTATCGTCAATTCATTTATTTCACCGTGACTGAAATGCATTAGCAAACATATTTGTCGTAATTTGAATTCTGTTGCGTAACTTGTATCACGAACTTCCAGAAATAAATTATCCGAACGAATCATTGAAATAATTCTATTCCAAAAATTAATTAAAATACCTCTGCGTTCCCCCGAAACTTGGGCTACATCGCGCTGGCGTCAACCTCGAATGAAATAAAAACCAATTTGTCCTGTCGTCATTCTTTTTCGACGATTAAAAATTAGACGCAGCTCCCAAGATATTATTTCAGAACGAAAAATGACATTGCTGAAAAACGTTTTATCTTCGTGTAAAAAATAACTGCTGTTTCTCATAGAGACGTGGATATAAATGACTGCGTCAAAATTATGTGACTGGGCGGAGACTTGACGGAAATATCATATTGGGGAGGAGTGAGAACATCAAGTCTAGAAGTTTCAATTGAGGTGCTCTATAAAAGTTGAAAAATATTATTTACTCAAGCCTTCGTGATGAATTCTTGATTTTTACATTCTTTGATATCAACGTCTTAGTTCGCCTAAACAAAGTATTATGTTAGATTTTTGTTTGTGAAGAAGGCGATTTGTGAAACCTGAATAGTAGGAGCTATTCATCAGTTTGTGTTTCACGTTTTTTTTATTTTTATGAGGGATGAGGTAAGGACATAAATAGCAACAATTTTCCAAAACAAAGTCGACGTTTCGTCGATATATTTCAACTTTCTGAAGACAGGAGTAATAAACTAGATACATCGAAATTTAACAGAACATTGTTTCCTATAAACAAAGGAAACTATGAAGTTTCAAAGTACAAATCTGAATCTTTTATCAGACAAACGAGAAAATCTGTAGAATTATTTTCTTTCGATTTTTTCCATGAAAAAACATTTTTATTTTGTTTATAATAGTTCTGTTTCATATATTTGGAGTGAAAACCCAAAAAAACCTACGAAATGATGCAAAATCCTCCCAAAATAAGCTTCAATCGATTTGTTTATAGACGAGTACTAAGTGTTCTACTTAGATTGACAGCTCTGTCAAACAAATTTCTCATTTCGGAAATTTTATTCTGCACCATGTTGGATCTGAAATTAAACAATTTTCCTGAGCTTGTTGGCTTCATGTACCATTCTGTGCACTATGTTCCACTATTTTTCCTACGCACTATGACACCTAAGAACGACAATTCATAATCTATAATAATGAACAAGTTTGTATTCATGGGTTGCTTCATTTCACAAATCAACTCGACATGTTTCGCCTCATCGGCACCATCAGGAGTTCTAGAAGATCAAAATTGTTTCTGTAGAATATAAACATTTGGTTGGTTTTTCGTTATTGTTTTTTATGATTTAAAGGTTATTTCAGGTACTATTCTGTTCTGTCGGCCAATTTTTGTGCTATATTTGTGGGTGTTTTTCAGTCACAACACTATATCAAACTCTCATATACTGGATGGTAGGATAGATCATGATGTAAGCAAGACATGGCGTGCTCATCTGCTTTTCTGTGATGGTATTTACCAATGATGACGTCACTTTTTTCATTCAAATTCAAAGTACAACATATATATTTGCTTTAATTTGAATGAAAAAAGTGACGTCATCATTGGTAAATACGATCACAGAAAAGGAGATGAGCACACCATGTTTTACTTACATCATGGGATAGATGTATGTCCGTTTGAGTATTCATATATTTTTCGCGTTCATTTTAGACAACCTTGGCAATTTCATTCACCTCGAACAAAACTAGTTTCTTATCTTTTCCAAGTTGAAAATGAGTCTTACGTTGTTGTCTTTATCAAATTCATGACCCTCCTGGGCGAAGTTACCGAAAGCACTTCTCCAAGCATAATTCCTTATGTGCTCGGAAATTGACTGATCTAAATGTCTTACCGCTATAAAATTCATCACATGTTCCTCATTTCAGTTGATCAGCGAAGGCTGTCAAAAATTAAAATGTTCACTCAAACGGACCTACATCCATCCTACCATCCAGTATATGAAGTTTGATATAGTATCGTGACCAAAAAACACCCACAAACACAAAACAAAAATTGACCAAAACTACAGAATAGTACCTCTCATAACTCATAAATCATAAAAAAACACTAACGAAAAACCAAAGTGAAAAGAAAGTAAATAAGTTAATGCTGCTGAATTTGATGATGATGATGGTTGACTTGACGAGACTCATCATACATCTTTTATACTTGATAGTTTAAAATAATTTGTGACACCTAAGTAATTTTTATGTTTGGTTCGAATGTTTGTATTCTACAGAAAAAAATTTAATCTTCTAGAACTCCTGATGATGCCGATGAGGCGAAACATGTCGAGTTGATTTATGAAATGAAGCCATCCATGAGTACAACCTTGTTCATTATTGCGAGCATGTTTCGTCCAAGTGTCTGTAAATTTCGATGATTTCAAACGACTAGGTTCGACTCACTGATAACGAATCCGGTGTCAAAATCGATTCTGTCCGGTCGGCCGTGGACACGATAACTGTCGAAGGGGGCCAGTTAGCGACTTGAAATTTGTAAGGTAGGTCGCGCATCCGAATATCGCGATTAAGTTCGTTAATGGGCCAAATCGGCCGAATAGTTTTGGAGTTATAGCAATTTGAAATTTTGAGGTTATCTCCCTCAGAACCTACTGGAACGATGGGATTGAAATTTGTCAGTTAGTTGAATTTTATGGTCACTCAATTTTGAAAAATTATTTTTTCCAAATTTTTTCCGAATAAATTTTTTTTCTGATACCATCATTCATATTCGAGAACAATTCCAGCTATACCTTGAGCTTTATATTTCACAGCAGTGTACCAAATTTCAGTTCGATACGGCTATTAGTTTTGGAGATATTGGGAAAAAAAATATGGAAGTTCGTGGTTTTCTTCTGGATGTCGCTATTTTTTCGATATAACTCAAGAAATACTGATTCAATAGTGATAAAATTTCGCAGCTAGTTCAGAGATGCTTAAGGATAACATTGTGCAAAATTTCGTAATGATCGTGTCATAAGAAAGATTTGGAAAAAATTTCAAATTTTTTTTCAAATATTCAATATTCTGTGATCTTCTCATCATATTATCCTCATTAAAATCTGAATAAACCTTCGAACAGTAATTTTTCGATCTAATCTTCATTTTTTGGAATATTGGAAAAATAAAATTTTGAATGGGTATATCTGCGGAATCATTGGGTGGATTTTACCCATTCACGAATTCGACTTCGTAATTACATAAGGTCCAAACCTTCTCTACAAATAAAGGGTCTTTCAATAGGGACGGGTCGATGTTGGCAGCCTGTGGCGGCCATGTTGTTTTAACGTCGTCTTTCTAACCTATATTTTTTTATTCAGTTAGTAATGCCAAATCACCATGGCAATCACCTAACCGCCAAGTTTGAATCCAATCGCTCAGGTAGTTTCTGAAATAAAAAATAAATAACTTCAAAACTTCAAATGCCTATAACTCCGAAACTATTTGATCGATTTGGCCCATTAACGAACTTAACCGCGGCATTCCAATGCGCGACCTACCCTGAAAGTTTCAAGTTGCTAGCTCACTTCGTTCGACAGTTATCGTGTCTACGGCCGGCCGGCCGGCCGGCCGGACAGAATCGATTTTGACACCGGATTCGTCATCAGTGAGTCCAACCTAGTCGATTGAGACCATTTTCGGCTCAATCATCCAAAATTACAGACATTTGATTTATTTCATGTCAAAATCGACCCGTCCTTATTGAAAGACCCTATATTAGCAGCATAAATGAAGGCAGTTTTACTATTACGCGTCAAATTGCTCATAAATGGATCGAAGAAGAAAATAGACATTTTACCATACGTATGTGATAATAATAAGTATTCGGGCCTTTGAACTATTTCCATAACATCCAAGCTGCTCTTGACTACGAATAATCGTCGTTAAAAATTGAACTGGCCCAGGAAGAGGGCATGGCAATTCCTTGCATACACGACAACATGCAATCGAGATCATACGAGTTAAATACACTATTATACTTCTTCTGAAGTGAAAAGAATCAACGCTTGTAAATCACAGATGGCCTCAGATCAACATCAATCGTTCCATCAAAAATGTTCATATACTATTCAAAATTACATGATATGAAAATTTGGTGATGTTCAGCACAGAACTTGTAAAATTCAATTCCAACAGAGGCCATCTATTGGATTTATTGGAATTGGAAAACCCTCGACTTAAGCATCGGCCCAGATACTTCAATTGATAGTAGTAATATTGTACATTCAACTCATAAGAAACTAAACTTCTCTCATGTAAAGAACTACTCCCTGGAAATTCAATGAAGATATCTCAATTACAAAGTTTAGAACTTCCCGAAATTTCATTTTATTAGCTCTGCTAAGTCTACACTATCACATCTTTCTTTGAATCCCAGAGGTGAAAAACAGTGCACATCGGTATATCCAAACTTCTAATTGATTTTTCTGGCAGGCGGAGATATCTAAACTTTCAGGTTCGAAGGGATCTTCCACGAATTTTCACATTGGCGTAGAAGAATGGGAGTTTTTGAGTTCAGTCTGACGTGAAATTGGAAATTATGAGAGTACAGAATGGGAAATGGATATGCACTTCGTAAAATATGATTCTGCAGTACTTTTGGGCTGTATTTCCGTGATGTGTGGTTGCACAGAATTTCAAGAAAAGTTTTTCCATATAATGAGACACCATAAAAAATTATTCCATAGCATTCCATTCAAATTTCTGATGAAGATGTTCTCGAATTATCTGTAAGACCATTGAATTCTGAAATATCCTAAGAATCTTTTTTCATTCAAATGAGGATATCTCCGCAAGGATTTGAAATAAAAAGAAATCTCTAATATACGTCAATGTGAAATTTTTGTTGAACCTATTCGTATTAGAGTAAAACTAGTTTCATTCATTTGTTGGTTAAATCGAGTCAACCAAATTAAATCTAATGTGTTGGCGCTGTTATTCACAGGAACAAAAAATACTCTATTCAGTTCAATGGGTTAAGGTTGAATTCCATTTATGGTTCTGCCTGAAAAATTCCACAATATGACATAATCAGTATGCGTAATTCATTTGAGTTGACAGAACATTGTAAATTTGATGCTTAATTACGAGGGTGGAATTCGTGATTCTGTGAAATCTACCCTATGAAAGGTCAAATGTCCTGTTGGTCTGTGATCGAGCTCTGCGCAACAAAAGACATCAGAAAGTAACTACCTCGGTGGAGCAGTGGGTTAAATAGCCTGCTTGTAAAACCGGAGGTACTGGGTTCGAATCCCGGCGAGGTTATGGATGTTCAGTAAAGTTTATGGTGTAGGTATATGTTTGTGTGTCTATAAATAAAAAGTCTCTAGTTGGTATGAATCTGAATGAATGTCAATGTTTAAACGTAAAAATTGAAAGCTTGTCCAAATGGCCAAAGTAGCCGAGGACATTTAAAGGAATGAATCAATGAATGACATCAGAAAATTGGAGGTTTCTGAAATATATACTCTATCGCTAACCCAGATTGGCCGAAATTGAGAGATTGATGGATAGAGAATTCAATATCTGTTCTTTGAGTAACCCAGGTAAGTTAAACGATCAGTTTCCTGAAACCCCTAATCTATGAAATCACAAAATTACTCAAAAATCAAATTTTCCTGACAAATGTTATTGTTTTGCAATGGGAGACTTCGATCCAAATTGCCACCCCAAAAATTTCGAAAATTTTCTAGCACTGAGGAAGGAGAATTTCAGAACGATTTCGACATGAGGAGGTTAGCTTTATTAATAAATATCCGTATTGCGCCTCGCCTCTTTAAACTAGATTATTGTAAACAAATATCGATAATTGAAAAATCATTTCTGATTGTCTGAAAATTCAGGTGAGTACCCTAATTTCATATCAATGATGTCAATATAGTTTGCACAGAATTTGTTCCGTAAATCAGCTCGGATATTTGGGTTGCAGGTTTTTTTGTAGCCTTCCAAAGATTCCGCTGGAAGTACTTACATAATTTGAAAACTGGTGGTCTTACGAAGGCCAAAATTGTGCTTTTGGAATGACCCGGATAGAAATAACAATTCATCAAAAAAAAAATTTTTCAAAAATACTTTGGTCAGGATCGAACTCTCTCCACTTTCGGACAGTAGGGTCACTTTACCTAAATTGGATTTATGCTGATTACCAAGCAACCATAGATAGTTCATTGAATTTGGTATTCGAAACTCGAAGATTTTTAAACAAATTTCAACACATCAACATCAATAAGTTCAAAATTCATAATCGAGAGGTAAGGTGACCCTAGTGTCGAAAGTGGAGAGAGTTCGATACCTCCTAAGTTCTTTTGAAAAGAATTTTTTCTGTCGAAAAATTTATATTTATATCCGGGTCATTCTGTAGGCTCAAAACCACAATTTTGGCCTTCGTAAGGCCACCAGTTCAAAAATAATGTTATGTAAGTACGCTCAGCGAAATCTAGAGAAAGAAAACCAATACATATTTTTTTACTCTGTTTCTCATAAGTATTCATAATGAAGGATAGTAAAGTTCAAAATTGAAAGATTCCAACAGTATTAGGTATCATTTTTTCTTCATAGACATGGGAAAAAATTTAGCAAGCGAAAATAAGAATTCAATCATTGTAGGTTTTTCGCCAAATTGATTTCTTTTTTCCAGAATGTCACAAGGCAAAAATTACTTCCCCAATTTCATCTACATGGCTCTATCCTGTATCCTGTTCATGATCATTTTATAGATGCCTGTTATGTGATCTCGTAAACTTAAAAATTCAGTATCATTCGGCGAGTAGTTTTCGAACAATATTTTTTTTTATTTTCAGTGAAATGATCCTATGTTTTATTCTTTTTTTTTAATTTTCTAACTATTAAATCAAACCACTTAGTTGCGCGTTTGTATTTTTCGGATGATTACGAAGGTTCAATCTGTTTGGCATCAGTACTTCTTGAGATATTGCGTATATAACGTTAAAATTGCAAAGACCATTGAAATTTGCCATATTTTTTTTTCTTATTTCTCCGAAAGTGAATATCGGATCGAATTTAAATCTTGAACATAGTTGTTGGATACTGACCTTAAGGTATCTGCTGTATTCCTTTGGAAACGGATCCACAGTTTCTGAGAAAAAAAGGTTTTTTCAACAAAAACTTGAAAAATTTTTGAGTACAAATTTTTAAGTACCGAATTCATACGAAATTTTGCACTTGGTCATGCGTTGGTACTCTAGAACTATCTTCAAAGTTTTAATCTGATTCGATTGATTGTACCCATTAATGACCCCACCGATATATTTGGACTCCAAACCTACTCTGTCAATTTCAAGTCGCTATGTCCTCTCCTTCGAGAGCTAGAGCACATACGGACGGACGGACAGAATTGAATTTAACCACCGATTCTGTTTCAGGAGGTTCAAACCAATCTTCTAAGACCATTTTCGACTCAAAATTCGAAAATTATCATTATTATTATTATTACTAAAAATACAATAAGAGTTGAGGTGAACACCCATTAACTCAAATAAGCTCAAATAAAAATTCACTGTACATTTCCCTGTAGTGAAGACAAACAGATGAGCGAATACAAAAAAAAGGAAAATTATTCTGAGAAACAGGTAACACAAATCAGTACTAGTCATATCGAACGCATATCCATAATCAAAGACGTCTCATCCTAGTCTATCCAAGCCATTCTTGAAGCCATTGGTGGTGGAGCTATTGACTACCGAACTGGGAAGACTGTTCCAGGGTGAAAATATTCTGTTCGAAAGGAACATCTGTCTGGAAACAGTACGGAAATTCTCCTTCTTCAATTTGAAATTTTGACCTAGGAGATAATTGACGTTTTTGGGGAAAATAGCCTCTACTTCAGAACCAAAAAGTCCGTACACACATTTGTATGAGAATATCAAGTCACCTCTAGCGCGTCTATCAGCAAACGAAGTCATGTTATTTATTTACAGTGAAAATTTTGAGGTGGAAGGTCGGTTTCTTCGAAGTAAATATCCACACGTTTCCATAACCCGAGGCCAAGAAAGCAATTATAAAGCGAGAATGGCGGACAGGGCTTGGCGGCGCCACTGAGCGAAGGGTGCATCTCGGTGTATGAGCAAATACATCAGAAGGATCAAAAGATGTTTCAACTACAAAGGGATTCTTATTCAAACGCGAAACCCGATTTCGGTTATCTGAAGGAGCCAGTCGCATCTGGGCTGTTACGTAGACTCTGAAGCCGGAGGAGCCATCTCAGAAATTTCATTACCGTGGAAATTATATTTGTGCAATGCTGTGCGTTCGAGTGGGTGGGAGAATCCACGAGTTTTCCGATAGCTAGTTCGGCTTGTCAACGTTCTTGCTGGTTGATATTTGTCTGTTGCTATTTAAATCTATCAATATCCTGATCAAATACCACAATTACCTCTTTTAAGTCTCTTGAATCTTATTTTCGTATACTTTTAGAAGTAAGAGAACTACAACATTTTCAGTGAATGAGAAAAGGAAATATCATGCCTATATGTTCATCTATAGAATTTCAAGGAGAGGTCAACCACCCTACTTAAGAAATTTGATGCAACCACATAAACACGTCCATAATACAAGAAACATATCAAAGTTTAAAGTTGTCAAGCACAAGACCACCCAATTTGAGAAATCATTCTCTTACTTTTCAGTTAGCTACTGGAATGAGCTGCCGTCGGTCGTATTAGAGTTTCCTCTTGCAAAATTCGAAAAATTTATAATCAATAGACTTTTGGAATTACAAAAAGGCAATCAAACTCTCCTGACTACGCGTTCATAATAATCTACTCCTCAATTTTTAAATTATGTATTGCCATCTTAGCGATACCGCTTCCTTTTGCGTCCGTGGGTTCCCTAGTTTCCTGTTTTTTCTGTGTTTTTTGGATATTTTTTTTTCTCTTGTAATATGAATTTCGTTTTTTAAGTTCTACTTAAGTAGGTTCCTGCGTCTGTGCTACACAGTATGTGCCTTGGCACATGCTGTGATCGGCTTATGTAGTCGCTGCACAGTCCGCTTTTGCGTATATTTTCATTTCGCTTACATGGATTGTAAAATTCTTCATGAAGCTCATGCAAATAAAATCATATTGTATTGTATAGTATTGTAAAATCGCTACATACATGGAATTGATTTACCAGTTTTCCCACGAATACCGTTCGTAACAATATTTTTGGGAAGAGATCAAAATTCACGTTTGCAATTCTGGTCATTAGAGCAAACCATACCTCGAATACAACGGGGTAACTTTAGGAGGCCTGGGTTAATTTTTTTAAGAAAATTTTTGTTGCAAAAGGTTGAAAAAAGTCGTAAGAATGCGCAATGTTTCCACTTATTTATATTCAAGAATTTTCTCAGAAATAAAACTGAAATGGAGTGAAAAATGGAAGAATAACAAACATTACGCATTCTCACAAAAAAATTAAGTAAATCCTAAATGAAAAATTTTCAGAAAATACTCACTTGCCTACAAAACGACACCCTGTTTTCTTCTATAAACGTCCAAATTTCTCCGAATTCTAGGATTTTACGGGTCTATTGGCAACCGTGATGCAGGTGCTTTACCTTGAGAAATTAACTAGGTTTCATGAAACTTGAATGTGGCTTCGTTGCATAGTTGTAATTCAACACCACGTGGTATTGTTTGCTCCTAAGCTTCTCCTAGAAAGATGACTGAATGTACATTTTTTGAGATTCGTGGGACTTTCGGTTTCCCTGGAAGTGACACCAACTTTCGTTTTTCAAATAGAAAGCCCCAGATTTTATAATTAAAGTATATTTCTTATAAAATTCTGAGTTGTCTCAATGAGAAATTTCTGAATTTCTGTCTGAAAATTCTTTTTTTACATGAAATTCCAATAAAACTTGAAAACGGCGCTCTGCTGGAACATGGATATCTTCCAGGTTTTTCAATGGCGAAATGCCATTTTAAGGCTTCTGCTGCGATAGTCAGAATTTAAACTCATGATACAGGAAGCCACAAAAGCGATGTCAAACTTAGCAATTCTGAAAAAATGAAAATTTGATCTTTTCAAATGAAGACCTCATTTTTTATGGCCATAATGGAATCTGAATAATAACGTAGGTGTAGAAATAAGACCAAAAGACCAATGCCCTAAAATCCATATTTTCTGAGATATTCGTAAAAAACAATGTATGTGATCACATTTTAGAATTTTATTCTTTTCGGAAAGAAAATTATTGTCTCGAAGGGAATGAAAGACATTAGTGAACTTTCATTTTAGTATTCATGGAAATTCTGAATTTTCAATTGTGTTCGTATTTCTGGGACGATTGATATTGGAAATAATATCGCGACTGCATATCTCAGAATGTATGAGTTTTAGGGCATTGGTATGATTTCAACACCAATATTATTTTTTAACGGCGATGCCATTATGGCCATCAAAAAATGAGGTTTAAATTTGAAAAAATTTAGTTTTTACGTTTTCGAAATCGCCAACTTTGACAACTCTTATGGTACCACCTATATAATAGGTTTCAATTCTGATTATTGAGACAGAAGCATTATTCTTAATGCTTGCGGAAGATAATTTCATTATAATGTATGCGGCTTCCCATTTGAAAAACAAAAGTTGGTGTCACCTCCGTTGGAACCGGAAGTCCCACGAATCTCAAACAATTAAAGCCGGGTTCAGATGCGTGTAATCCGAACAGCGAATGCAATAAAATTTGATAAACGATTTGGCGAATAGTGTAGACACCACTCGAGCTCAGCCTCGAATAATACATTCAAATGCATCGTTCGAGTTGAAAACCGAGTACTGACGGAACAGAAAGAGCGGTGCCTCGAACCATAAAACTCCCTGTGATTTATTGCATTCGCTGTTCGCAACTTTGATCATACGAAAGAACAGTATTCGTTTTCAATAAAAGTCGAAAACAAAGCATAATTTAGAAGAATATCATTGCGAAATTTCAACCAAATGTAGTTCTGTAGACTTATTATGATCGAATTCTTTTCTTGGAAACGTAATTTAATTTTCGTATTTATTGAAAAGCGATTTGATCGGAATGGAACTTGGCAAGTGATTTTGAAAAACAACATGAAGGTGTATCTCAAATTTTGTGGTGATTCATTACAGTGAAAAATATGTGGAAAATACTCCCTAAATTAATGAATTTTTTCTACATCAAATGGGAAATTGGATTTTCAATTGCCTAATGTTCCATAAAGAACGTGATCCGTCCAGCATCGAATTAACGACATGTTTGCCCCAATTTTCAATCAAATTTCATGGAAAACACTCATTCGGATTGGACATGGCTGAAAATTTCTAGTTTGTTTTGAATTTAAAGAGAGGCGTGTGACAAGAGGATAATTCAATATTGTATGCTGAATATATTTCGAGCAATTGCATGTTCATGGTACACATATACTCATTCAATGCATATTCATGAATTCTTGTGGACGAAAATGTTTCGATAGAATACAAAAAAATTATTCGAAGGTAATTGAATCAATTACTCTATTCGAGGTGATAGTCAGATATCCGATAATAGCATCACGACCCGAATGATTCTTTGGAATTAGTTGATGGAGATGCAACACTTTTACAGGAATAATTATGATTTCTTACAATATTTCTTCAATGATATCAGTAAATAGTTCTTGATAAACAATCACTCGAAACGGAATTTAGTAAGTTTTTCGGTAATGGTGCTACTTCCCTGCAGTTTTGTGACTTATTTTCTCCGTAAAATGAATTAGATTTATCTTTCAACCTGTACATTGACAAAGAAAATTCTTACAGTCAACAGTTGAAATGTTCGGAATACATGCAGCTAAAATATTCGGAAGCTTTTGTGTTTTAGATCGGCTGTCAGTTTTGCGAAGGAAGAGACTTAGTGAATCGATGTATGCATTGGAGAACAGGCCTAGAGCTTAATCAGCAAGTTGAATCATGAACGGGTAGAGTTCACTCGATGATTTCGAAGATACAGAGCCGAAAGATCATTATTTTTGATATATACAGGGTGTCTGTGAATTAACGCAAAAACCTTTGAGACTTTGGGTAAATTACTATTCTTTATAGTTTTTTTTCGAAAGAAACCATCCCCAAAAGATTGAGGGAGTTGACGAGTTTTCGGTTTTAAGTTTTTCACAGTTCTGAAGAAAAATGAGAATAATAATTAATCCACATGTTGCGAAGAATTATGTATTTATTTATTCATTTATTTACTAGAGAACAGGAATACTAACAGGTATTCCAACCCAACACAGTACTCACATATTACAATAAAATTAAGGTTATCCAAACCATCAAAACTAATATTAACAATAACCAAATAGGAAAAACAAAATCTTAAACAAGAATAAGAGAATTCTTCCCCTCAAATATCTCCTGAATTGAGCGAGAGATATGGTGAAAATATAAACATCATGAAATTCTGTATTAAATGTTGTCAAAATCCGGCAAATTGGAAAGTTTTTAGTAACAACCTTCGGAATGGCACAGCAAACATTTTCCTTGATCTTAATGTTTTCTCAGAGGTCTTGTAAGACACAGATTGATATAATGAAGGAACACATACACATGTCGTTCATTTTTCTGAGCATCTCAAGGCTTAGCAAATTAAATCTACCTAGAGCCTCCGAGTAATCATGATTGATTATTTTGAAATTATTTCTGTAGGACGAGTATCTATGAAACTTGTGCTGTATGCCTTCGATGCGTTCTACATGACATCTATAATAGGGATTCCAAATGGGCGATGCAAAATTCAATTTACTGAAAACGAAAGAATAATACAACGTCAGGAGTGCTTAATTACTTCTGAGTGATCTTCCATGACGTAGAGTGAATCCAAGCATCTTATTGGAAGATGATATGACGTTATCAATATTTACTATGAAATTTAGCTTGGAATCGAAAATCACAACCAAATCACGAATAGTGTTGACCTTCTGCAGCTGCACTTGATCTACAAAATATGAAAAAATAATTATGTTAGTTTTTCTTGTGATTATTATTGACACAAATTCATTCAAATTCCAAAACGTAGATATATTCGTATAATTCATGAAAGCCCAAAAATTCATTGTTCATGTTCATGTGAAATCCAACTCATGTCAACTCTTGTGGTATAGAAAGACCCCATTTGAAGAACAGCTGATCATTTTATTCTGTCATTAAATTGTGGTGCAATCTGCTATGATAAATTATAACTTAGAGTCAAATATTGCTGAATGCCTACTTTCCAACGATCTATTATCGTTGGAAAATAATAGTTGGGGTGAAGTAGTGACTAAAGCTCTACTTTCACTCCATGAAAGTGAAGCCGGTAAATTATGACTAACTGTGCATCGTTAAGAGTCAACGTAATAATTTAAAAGGAATTAGAGAACATGGAAATATGGGGTGCATATCATGCTATTTATTGTGTTTTGGAATTAATACATTACTTAAGAAAATACAGTTGAAACGGAATGAAAGCTTTGTGTCGTGTTCATTCCATGATGATTATCATGAACAAAATTTTGTTACTGTGAAAACCTCATCAGTAAAAAAAATATATAGAATGAACTGAATGAGGGTAAAAAATATTAGTTTGGATGGAAGTTCACATATTAATGAGATATACTTAAGTGTTTTTCGGTTGACAGCGAACATTTTCACATAGGTCCAGATGTGAAGCCAAAAAAAGCTCCTCTTTTTATGTCTTTTTTCCTTGAAGACAAGTGTAGTGCAGACTCAGCAATATGATATAATACCTAGCTTGGTTATCTATCGCCTGTGCAGATGTAATATACCTGAAATATCTTTCAGGCACGCACAGTTTTCTCCATTATGGACAACCTTTTGGGCTGAAAACATTTTTTCCTAATGTGAATTTGATAAAAATGGATGTCCAAAATCGGATTATTGGATTGCTTTCGGCATCTCAAACCACAAACAAGTATCAAGTTGTTTAATACTAGCAATCGAGGCGGAAAATGAGTAGGAATCCGATGAGGAGGGAGATGTGAAAGTGTATTTTGAAACATAAATATAATTTCAACCCTTTCCATCCAAAATTATTCATTTTCGAAAAAAAATTTAAACCCACCAAAAGATGTTCAGATACACTTCATAATTACAAATATGTGGGGAATTCATGTTTAAAAGTGTCCTGATCCTTACAGGACTCATGATGCCATATGGAATATTTGGGCGTTACACAAACATCAAAAAAATTTTAATTTTTTTTTGTTTCAACATAACAAATATTCATTTGACCATTTTATATATAAGTTCACTTTGGACTTTGAACGATAAAAACAATTTATGCATAAAACATCATTGCATTTAATACATTGCACCCTTGAGTATGCTGCAATTCACAATTTGCAATATTGCTTTCGTTCATTGGTCTCTTAGTGTCTAGGCCAATGTGCAAATTTGTCATATCTGACACTTTAATGTGTGCAAATTACTTTCTTCTTGAAGAGACATTTCCTCTTCACCAATATCTGCCTCTTTATCAGAGTTGTTTAACTAAATATCCGAAATGTCTCTTCTAAAATTAGGAGGGGATGTCTTTCTTCTACTCCCGTCAATTTGACCTGAATTGATGAACAATAAATTCTTATCAATATATCTATGTAAATTATGATATTTTATGAATATTATAATATTTCCAAAAACATTAAATTCAATTATTAATTCGATATAAAAGACCATTTCTATATAGTATGAAGCCCAATGATTCCAAATGAAATCATGACTTTGTGGGGGTGATGGAGTATTTTGTACTTTCAATTTTCATAAATAAAAATGATTATTGAATGAACTCAAGCCTTATAATATACCCTGATTTTTCTGAAGTCCCTATATTAGCACAATTCGAAAGTAAAAGTATTTGAAAGTTGACTATTTACTTTTTAAGCTAGCATTAAGAAATGCAAACCTGCAAAAGAACATAAATAGAAATATAGAACTCCTTACTTGGAATGATTGATATCCATACAAAAAGTGCCCTGTCTACAAATACGAATAAGCAACAAGAAGGTGATAAGTGACATCTAGTGATTATAAGGGGCACTTGATGGTGATGATGCCAAATGGCATCACTGGGCTGGAAAGGGTTAATATGTATTATTTTAGGTGACGTTCTCGTCAATTTCGAAGAGTGATAAAAATTCATTTTATTTCATGAGGTCATATGTTCTTCTGAACGTACCATAATTTTGTCTTAAATCCCATAATTCTGAAATCGCTGCGCCATAATTTCATATTTGACATCTGGCATCGCTGTTGCATGGCGACAATTATTGTCGTCGGGTAAAATGCTACTTAGCCGGATTACCATAGGGCGTCCGAGGATAATTGTAGACTTGTTGTTTCAGTTTACTCTACATCCATTTCCGAAAGAGTTCGTTTTGGCGCATTTCACGCTTGTGACGTCAACGAAGGTTCTCTCATTCATATTCTTGTGCAGGGTGGAAATATAATATAATATACATTTCCAACAGGATTTCCCTGTAGAATTTCTCTGTAACCTTAGATCATGCAGGCTCTGCTGTGACTGCGTTTAAAAGCAGGTAGCTAACGTCGCTTACATCATGTTGGGGTTTTGGCGGTTCGCGCCATCTGAACGACAGCACGCTCTCAGGGAAAGTTGTTTCGTCCCAGTGCAAGAGGTGGACTCATCAGATAGGCCGATTTCTCAGGCTCCTGCCTATGATAATCGCAGAAGCGGCGTAGTGAGCGACCATGACCTGATGCTGTGTTGGAATGAAGTAACTAGCGTGCGTCGGTCAGTGCGCCACCTTCTGGCAACTCAGTTGAACTACGCCGCCTACAGGTTCAACGTTTCGTTCACTTTTGAGAAAAATCTCCGCGAAGGAGTTCAGTTATGTTATAATTCCCGTTACTGAGAATTTCTAATGTCTAATAAATCTTCATCAGATCCGTTCGATTTCTGCCAAAAATGGTAGATACGGAAATGGATACAGATCTTTTTCCTTCTTCGGATATTCGCGAATATGGATACGGATATCCGACACATCACTATCAAAATTTTTTTAACCTCAAAATACTATTACTATACTACTATATATTCCAATATAGACACCCTGTGATATACTTACATGCGAGAACAAACAGAACCAATGAGCAAATATGTATTGATGGACATTGGACTCAGCTAATATACAAAAGAAGATATACAATTGTTTCATGATTCATACGGAATATCGACAAGAAAATATATACAATTCTTCCAAATATTCTGAATTTTTCTTGATAAAGAATTAATATAATTCAATTAAAAATTCAAGAAAATCACTGACTCGAACAAGCGCATCAAATCCATACAGGTATGATCAAGCCACCTGAGTTACTGCTCTTCACAAAACCAAAATACCGCTTATTAAATCCCAATGCTATGAAAATTTCAAATAATTGTACAATAGGTACCACATAGTCAAAAAGCTCCTATGCTTGAACTAGTACAGCGTGTTATGGTTCCTTACAAATATCTGTTATTTTGAGATATTTCCCGAAAATGGTTTTAAACGACTAGTGTGAAATAGATTTCGTCCGGCAGGCCGTAGGCACCATTACATGGGTACGGAAAATCATGTCAATTTGAAACTTTCAGTGTAGGTTGAATTTCGAAATGCAAAGGTTTAGTTAGTTATTGGGAAAAATCGGCCAAACGGTTTCGGAATTATAGAATAAAACCCCTCAATAGTTCAGGAACTACTAGGTTGTTAGTTGATGCATAATAATGCGCAACTTTTTGCAAACATGTTCAATTGAGATGACCGCTTCGGCAACGAATTTGAACATGCGCGCAAAAGCTGATGCCTTCACGGGAGTGCTTCCCTAGGTTTTTTTCGATAAACTACTGGATTTCAATTCGATCTAATCTGTATTTTTGGAAATATAGGAAAGGGCATATCTACGGAATCATTCGGCGGATGTTACCCATTCACGAATTTGACCTTCGTAATTATGCACCAAACCTACCTTACAAATGTTGAGTTTTCAAGTCGGTTCTTCCGGAAGTTTTTTCGAATCAACAGAAATAATAAAAGCAAACCAAGAAGCATATAATTGGGATATGAGGAAATTCTTGTAACAAATAATACAAAATTCCTGGGGATCTTCATAGAGTCTTTCCTATCCTTCAGAGCGATTGCGGAATATTTAGGTCAAAAACTGACACAAATTAACTTTTCCATCAGACTATCTGAGAAGTATTTGAGTGAAAAATTATTGAAAAAGTTGTATCATGTGAATTTCGAATCTAGGCTCAGATATGGTGTAATTTTCTGGGGTACTAATCAAAATTTTAAAGAACTGTTTCTGCTACAAAAGAGGATTCTTCGAACAATTTATAATCTGAAGTTCAGAGAGACGTGTAGGAATGTGTTCAAACAGAACAATATATTCAAAGTGTAGATAAATTCATCGAACATATTTTGAACCAAATAATGTAGAGGCAAAATATTCTGATCTCATAGATGCTCTCTCCGTAGGCGAACTGATGCAGTTCAATAGTGTTGTCAACAGTAATCATAGAATTTTGGACCTGATCTTATGTAATCAGTCTCTTTCGTCTCAGGTTACTCCATGTAACATTCCATAGGTGGGAAAAGACAAACACCATCCTTCATTAGAATTTATGCTGCGATTGAATATCAAATATCTCACCAAACCAAGAACTTGTATCTATAGCTTTAAAAAAGGCAATTACGATAGCATAAACAATGAACTGTCTTCCGTACCGTGGTCTGATTTTCTTTGTAGTGGAGACGTTGACCTTGATCTCGACTTATTTTATGGCATAATTGATCGTATTGTTGAGGATTTTGTTCCTAAAAGGTACTTCAATTCTAGGTTTCCCGCATACTTTTCTGAACATACCATAAAGTTAGTGAAAAAAAAGAATAAAATTCATGAAAAATTGAAAATCTATAATAATACAAAAGATTTGCCACAGTTTCGGCGTCTCCGGGCATTGTCAAAGATCATGCTCAAATGTGATTATTCTAATTATATTAAATTTTTGGAAAGTGAACTGCCCAATAATCCCAAGCTGTTTTTCAATATTGCTTCATCTAAGAGTAAACATAGCAAACTTCCCTCTTCGATGAGGTATAAAGATGAAGTCAGTACGGGCGGAGTAGACATTAGTAACAGTTTTGCTCGGTATTTCCATAGTGTTTTTGTTGATCCATTGAACTCACCCAACAGTATAGATTCCACTGTAGCTGATTCTCCTACTTACCTCTCGAAAATTGTTATAACTGCTAAGGAAATCGAAAAATCTATAAGGTCCCTGAATCAAAGTAAGGGTGCTGGATCTGACAGTATTCCATAATATTTTGTACGTAATTGTCCCGCTTTATGCCTTCCACTTGAGCATATCTTCAATCTATCTCTCCGCACGGGCAGATATCCTCGGCGCTGGAAGATTGCATCGGTTGTCCCAATGTTCAAGGGTGGTGATAAATCTAATGTTGAAAACTACCGACCCATCAGCAAACTATGCGCTTTTTCTAAACTTTTTGAAAAACTTGTTTAAGACCATTTATATAATTTAGTAAAAAATCAGATAATTCCAGAAAAGCACGGGTTTTTGAAGGGAAAGTCCATAGAGACTAACCTTTTGTTACTTATGACCTTTTTGGAAAAGGCAATGGATGATTGGAAAGGTTCTCGGAGTTTTGTCGTTCTAACGATTTATTTTTGAATGCTTCTAAATGTAGGACAATTACGTTCACACGTAATAGGACTCCTATTCTTTTCCAATACAATATAGATCAAGCGACGTTGGAGAGAGTTGATCACATCAGGGATTTGGGCGTAATTCTGGATGAAAAGTTAATTTTCGCATTTCATATTGAAAATATTATTAAATCTGCTAGTAGAACGTTGGGATTTTTGTTTAGGATATGTAGGGATTTCAAAGGTTCTCAGTGTATACTATGCTTACGTTTTAAGCAGACTAAATTTCGCTTCGGTCATTTGGAATCCACAATACAAAATTTACATTGAAAGAATCGAACGAGTACAGAATATATTGCTCAAATATTTAAGTTTTAGACGTAATTTCTCTGTTTCAGATGAGAATGTCAGTTTTTATTATATGGCCAGAAAACATTTAAATTTGATCTCTCTTGAAAGTAGACGTAGTATAGGCGATGTAGTTGTATTGAGGAAGATTGTAAGTGGTGAGTTGCATGTACCGGATTTATTGCAGGAAGTACACATGAATGTCCCGAATTTCAATCTAAGATCTTTTGAAATTTTCCATGTACCTTTAAGAAGGACAAATGCATCCAAAAACTCTCCGTTAGTAAGAATGTTCCGAACCTGCAATGAGCTACGAACTGTCGATGTATTTCATTGTGCTTACATCAAGCTACAACTCAAAAAATAGTTTTTGATGCAGTGGGGTTTTTCACTTTCAGTTTGATTTGGTGTAGAGGTTTTCGTTGATTTTCAATTTTTGATTTTCATCTAAATGTAATCTGTGGATACTCTTCATGGGTCTTTGACCTGTTTGTGTCCCTGATGTTAAATAAATAAATAAATAAAAAAAAATAAGAATTTTCAATCATTCACCTAATAGTCTTGAGAATGTAAACAGTCCAAAAATTTTTTAAAACAAAATTAAATCATTGATTGTAAATCTTGAACCGTATGAGTTAGGAGATTTTTTCAATACTCTATTTAGCTAATTAGTTTGATCGTAGGATACTATTTCATTTCAGATTGTCATTCCGTAATCTTATCTGAAATAAAGAAATATTAATGTTATTAATTGTTATTATGTTTACGGCCAGCTTAATGGCCTGAAGTACAACGAATGATTTTCAAATATTGCCGAAAATACAGATTGATTCGTGAGGATAAGATGATATGAAGATCACCGAATATTTGAATCAGGTAGAATAGCTGCATCGGTTAAAGCTTATTTTGTTAGGAGTTCGCATCATTTTGTAAGAGCTTTCTGAGTTTTCGATACTTATATTTGATACAGAACTATAAAAATTGAATAAAAAAGTTTAAAAAAAGTCCCAGAAAACGAAAAATCAAAAAAAAACTTCTAAAAATGATCTCATTTGTCTTATGAAGTCTGAGTTAAATTTGCACTCTGAAACATTAAGGTTTGCTTTTATCTGTTGATCGTTTTTACCTACTGTTCCGGTATTGTTAATTTTTCTAAAAACTTTCTTTATCTAACAGTTCAGTCCTGCCAAGAGCGTTTTTTCTGACAAAACAATTCATTTAAACTTTAATAGTTCTATTTCAGATATTGGGAAAGAAACCCAGCAAACACCTATAAAATGAAGTGAAGCTGAATTTGGCGGGGTCAACACATGGAAAGATGACCGCTTAAAACATGCGCCCTAAACCTGCTGACTTTATGTCAGTGCTCTTTTAGAATTTGCATTATATATAAGGAGAGAAAACGCAAATAATATTTCCGTGAAAACAATCAGGTCTGTCCGGGAAATTTGAGTCATCAGAATGTAAAACGATACTCAAGACTTTGTTAATTTCTGAAAAAATCATTATAAATTTCGAAATTCGCTAATATTATGATCTTTATTTTCTTTCATAATATACGCATTAACAACTAATAAGTCATTATGCTTGAATTGAATCATTACGCACAATGTTTTTCTACTCATATTCATTTATCTATCCAGATCATAGATAAATGAGATAACACTCGGCACTATTACAAAAACAAGCAGATAAACATTACAGGGTTTTTTCTTTTGCGACATTATCATCATAAGACATCTTCCATTGAACTTTTTCGTCGTAGGTTCAATTAAAGTCAGAATTCACACATACGGATAATAAGATGCTGAAGGGTTAAATCACAGGGACTATTATAAAATCATTAAATCGCAATTTGGGCGTTTTGAAAATTTCTATCATTATTGTCCGTAGTTTAAAATCGTTTAAGCCATAAATATACATATAGCTATTTCAGAAATTATGTACGATGCTCCCCTATTAAGCTCGTTAGGTAAAAGCTTATAATGCCAGCCTCGGTCTGGCTTGTTTCTATTTAGCCGACTGGAAAACGAAACGTTGCAATTATGTATGATATAATTTAATAACACGATATCATGAACTAGGAATTTGATGAAAAAATAATCGTGTCGAACACCTTTATAATTTCAAGTTGAGTTAATGAATTCAGCTATCGAAAAAATTGAGAAGTTAATTCTTACGTTCATATCAGCTGGTTTATACTTGGATGTAACGGACATTCCTTTATAATAGGGGGAGACTGGTTATAATCCCGAATGGTAACTTGAATTAAATGTAATTTTCTAATTAACACAATTAAGTTCATCGGTTTTTGTGCCGAATTTAAATTGCAAGAATTCTTGGAGAAAGATTTTCATATCATTTTTATTGTTTCCTTGAAGATTGATGGCCCCACAGTGAATACGTCTTTTCTTGAATCTTAGAAAATGTTTGGTAATTATTTCTTTATATTCTTGTAACTGAAATCGAAAATGTTTGAGTGTTGAATTTTTTTTCACGGAAAGTGTAAAAGAATCAGTTGAATTTTTGAAGCGGAATATGAGCAATTGTTGAAGGGTTGTCCAAATTTCCTTCAGTCTCTAATAGTAAACATGGAAATTTTATTCTTCTCCGGACCCTTAGATTTCTCCAGCAATATCTGAATCACAGCTATCACAATAATTTATTTTTATAAATTATTGTCCTTCGTTGGTACCACTTACCAAGAGCGATCTGTGGAACAATGTTGCCTCATAAATAATGTTGAAAAAGTTCAAAAGATTCAAGAATGCTAATGTAACATTTAAGAGACTTGGGAAGTTGAAAGAAAATCTTCAGAATTATTATCGTGGACTGTTTCATTATTTTAAATTTCATTCGATTGATTCAGATTCACCTCATATCGAGGAGTTTGCCAAATATGGTATATTTGAATTGAGCAAAATTATTGTCCCTATTCAGCAAAATCCAAATTGAATCATAATTTTTTATTTTTGAATCATCAAGCCCCATATTGATCCCTCTATCACGCGCGTAATTTCTATTGGTTGAACATTTGTGATCCGCTATTTGAAATAGATGTCATTTCTTGAGAGTCTACTTCTGACGTTTTATTGAGTGATTACCTCATAATTCATATTGCATGGAACAATTTCAACAAAGAGGATGCAAGCAATATAACACTTGTTCAAATCGTATATTGTTTTTCGACTAAATTCTATAGTTTTAATGAGAATTATTTCAGTTTCCAATCGGAATATGCTTTGAAATTAAACAAACCAAAGTTTGAATATTTTCATCATTTTCGTCAACACGTTAGGCATGATTTAAGATTTGAAAGAAGTACAAGCGCACAACTTGATATATCGTCCCCAAATCCACTGAAATTGAGCAGTTTTTTAGTAAAAAAAAAAAAAATTTCTGAAAAATCAGTTTCCATTTATGAGGCCATTGCAAAGATTTTGATCTCATCAGAGTAGTAATAATGATTAGCTGAAATTGTTTTTAAAAGTGAAAAGTACTGATGCTCCACTAAATTCGATTAAAAAAATCATGTATACAGGCAAACAACGAAATGAGTTGAAAATAGAAGAATACTGGTCACTCTAAAATTATTATTCTTGACAGAAGATTATTCAATTCAAGAAAATATCAATATTTGGTTCAAGTTCATATTATGGGAAAGAGCGTGCTATCGTTTTGTCCAAATGTCTGTAATTTTCGATTTTTTTCCCCGCTAATGCTCTCAAGCGACTAGTTTGGCCTCACTGATGACGACTCCGGTGTCGAAATCGATTCTTTCCTGTCGGCTGGCCGACGACACGATGACGGTCGAAAGAAGCAAGCTAGAGACTTGACACTTTGAGATAAAGTCGCGCATTGGAATGCACCGGTTCAGTTTAATGGGACAAATCGGTCGAATGGTTTCGGAGTTATGGTCATTTGAAATTTGGAGATTAATTTCCTGATATTTCAAGAACTACTCATACGATTGAATTGAAGCTTGACAGTTAGTTAAAGTATAACAACGCATAACTTTTCATATAATTTCTTTGAGATCACACTGTCAGTAAATTTTTTTGCCGAAAAATTTTTTTTTCGGAAACTTTTCATTGAATACAGGCGAAAGTTGAGCGCATACCTTCAAAACCATATTTTACAGCAAGGTACCAATTTCCGATACGACCATAATTTCTGGAGATGTTCGGAAAAATTATATAAACTTCGTGGGTGTCTTCTCGATTTAGTTGATTTTCCGAAATAATTCAAAAAGTACTGATTCAATCGGAATAAAACTTGACAGCTAGCTTGGAAATGCTGATGGCTAACTTTGTGCAGAATTTCGTGATGATCGTGTCATTAGAACAATTTGACGAAAATTCAAATTATTGTTTTTCGAATATTCAATATTCTGACCATATTAAGGTCATTATATTTTTATGAACCTTGGAACTGTAATTTTTCGATGAAATACTGGATTTCAATTCGATATTATCTGTACTTTTGGAAACATTGGAAAAATAAAATTTTGAATGGGCATATCCGAGGAATCACTGGGTTGATTTTACCCATTCACGAATTCGGCCTTCGTGATTAAGTACAATAACTTCCGAAAGAAGCAACTAAGGAATTCGATATTTGTAGAGTAGGTTTGGGGCTTAACTACGAAGATCGAATTCCTGAATGGGTGAAATCCGATCATTGATTCCGTAGATATACCCATTCAAAGTTTTATTTTTCAAATATTTCCAAAAATACAGATTAGATCGAATTGAAATCCAGTAGCTTATCGAAAAAAGCCTAGAAAATCAAACATCAACACTGCAACTAGTCTACTAATATGGGGTGGCACTATATTTGGAAAAACCGGTAACCAATGTAGAGGTGTAAATCTTATGGTCCCAGTAATAATACTCATGGCAACATTCAGCTTTGCATCAATTTTACCAACATGAGCCCTATTTAACAAAACCGAACAAAAATATGTCGAACGTAAAGTGGTGGGGTCAGTACCCCATGAAAAAACAGCTGGTTTTTAAAGAATATTAATCCTAAATAGGAACTAGTTCTTGGGGAAGAAAGAGATCCCGTAAAAATAAACTAACTTAAACACAAACACGAATACCACTCGATAAGTCAACAAATAGTCCACCTTGATCAGAGCTAATCATCCAATCAACTAAAATATCTACAACGAAGAAGTGATGTCGAAGGAGTACGGATACTTTAGTTTCACGGTTGTTTTCGATCATCAGACTGGCATACATTGAAAATCTCAGATGGGTTTCTAGATACCTATGACCTGTTTGACGGAACGCTGCAGTATTACCAAAATACCGTACTCCTTGGACATCGCTTCTTCGGTGTAGATGTTTTGGTTGGTTGAATGATTAGTTCTGATGAAGGTGGACTATTTGTTGACTTATCGACAGATATTCGTCCTTGTGTTCATGTTGGTTTATTATTCCTAAATTTCAACTTCAAATGCACAGAGAATAAAGATCTCTTAAATCAAATATAAAAATATTCTTGAATTAAATAATCTTCCCCCAAAATAATGATTTGAAATAGAACAATTTAATTCTATTCTAAATTCATTCCGTTGTTTGCCTGTTTACATGAGTTTTCTTGAATCCAATTCAGTTGAACCAAAACATACGTTCTCTTTACTTTAGAAAATAATTTCAGCTAATCATGTTCTCTTAGATCAAGAATATCATTTCTTATTTAATGTGTTCTGATGTCGAAAGCACGTACACGTGACCCCCTCGACCAAAAAGCGGTATTAGCGCTGAAGACGCGTATGGAATATAGAATCGCAGAAAAAGTGCGTTTGTGTTTTTGATGGTGCATTATGAATTTGGTGTAAATGGAAAACTACTTATCAACATCAAGGTAGTTCTTCGGGAACCGAGTTTCGGAAGTCAAGAAGAAAAGGTTGGTTTTAAGAATAAGTTTGATTACTCGAGAACAAAGTTTGAATAGAAATATGTGGGTGCATGCCTACATGCATGTGTGTAATGCACAAACATTGTCACATGTATACCTACATTAGTGAACTCCAGACAACACAATTTCAATTTGGATTGGAGGTCGAGAGCAAACATAGTAACCAAGCTAATTTTTTCAAAATACTTCTGCTCTTGGATATTCGAAATCCTGTTCCCAAAAAACTTTCTTGTAAGAAGGTGACACTCCATTTGCACCTTATTTATAATTGATATCTTCAAAAATGATTATGACCTTTTTAGTATTTGAGAGCAGCTAATTGCAGCGAACATATTATATTCTCTTGGTGAAAGAAATCAAAATCTTCTAGGAAAATATTTCAAATAAAAAAATGAGAAATCTCTAATTCTAATCAAAGCCATAGTATTTCCGAATAAAAATATGAAACATGTATAGCAAACATATTCAGTAATTGTTGTGAGATTTCTCATTTGGACCAAACGTGATTCTGCTTGAATCGAGAATATCATAGTTCACATGGGGCAATAGTATTTCATCAAAAAATTGAACTAATATTTGGTTGGACCTATTCAAGAATACCATTCTCTTAAACGATTGCGGTTACAAATTGATTTAAGAGAACCTTTTTCTCTGTGTGGATTACAACCTGCACACTTTGGAAATTCAGCAATTATTAATCACAGAAAAGACCAGATTTTCCCAGGAAACATCACGAGACACAATAATTCGTATTTATCCAACTTGACTTCCCAAAAGGTCCCTACCTCTATTCAAACCTAGTATACAAAACGATACCCTCCACCAACAGACCGTGATATTCCACGTGCAAGGATCAAGCGGAGGATCTTCTCCTGCAATGAATGCGGTGAAATACACAGAAGCCAGTTAGATTTGACACGCAGATAAAACCTTCACGGTAAACCGAGTGGGCTGGACGTTGACGTCCGCCGGATTCCGTTCTGTGCGTACGCGCGTTGAGCGTCTGATCCGGGACTCAAAATTCCTCCGGATTATCTGAATAGGGCTATAATTCAGCCGAGCCACCGGCCGAACGTGGATGAATACGCCGGATGACCACAGTCCCAGGCAGGGACGAACTAGAGGCCAGACAGGAAGACGTTAGTTTGCTTAAACGGTGTTATTCGAGGTTTTGACTTCCGGAAAATGGGAGCAAATTCGACAATTGCACTCAAGTAGGGTTAGGTTATGTTCGGCGTTCCTTGATAGTTTTATTGTATTCATGCCTAGTAATAAAATTTTATGTTTTGTTTATTGACAAAAGTTACTGCATATCGCTGATTGTTCATATTGATTCATGGGCGGGTCGACACAACAATTATTCTCTTGATAAACAACTTGTTTTGAAAAAGGAAAGGAATTCAAAAATGTAGAAAAGCACTGCCGTGAAGGCAGCAGCTTTTGTGCGCATTTTCAATGTAGAAGAGCGCTTCGGCAACGAATTTGATCATGTGCGTATGCCTTCACGGCAGCGCTTTTCTAGATTGCTTAATGGCCGATTGCATAAACACATTAACTTCCGGACGAAATAACTTAGGAACTCGATATTTGTAGAGAAGGTTTGGACCTTAATTACGAAGGCGGAATTCGAGAATGGGTAAAATCCACCCAATGATTCCGCAGATATACCCATTCAAAATTTGAATTTTTTTTTATTGTTCTGACTATACCATCATCACGAAATTTTGTACAATGTTGTGCATCAACATCTTCGAACCAGCTGCGAAGTTTCATCACGATTGAATCAGCATTTCTTGATTTATACCAAATAAACCAACGATATCGAGAAGAAATCCAGGAAATTCTGCATATTTTTTTCAATATCTCCAGAAATAATGGCCGTATCGAATTGAAATTTGGTACACTGCTGTGAAATATGAATTTCAAGGTATAACTGAAATTTATCTCGAATATGAACCATGAATTTTTTTCGAAAAGAATGTTGAAAAAAAATTTCTCATTCAATTCAGTAACCATAAAATTCGACGATATTCTGCTTAAAGTTGCGCGTCGTTGTATTTCCACTAACTGCCAAGTTTCAATTCAATCGCGACAGTTGTTTTTGAGATATGAGGAAAATAACCTCAGAATTTCAAATTGCTATAACTCCGAAACTATTTGGCCGCTTCAGCCCATAAACGAACTTAACCTTCCTATTTTGAAATGCAACCATTCCTGAAATTTTCAAGTCGATAAAATCCTCCGTATCGTGGTGACGGCCGGCCGGACAGAATCTATGTTGACATCGGATTCGTCATCAGTGAGTCCAACCTAGTCGTTTAGGACCATTTTCGGCTCAATCGTCGAAAATTACAGACATTTGGGCAAAATGATAGCACGCTGTTCCCCTAGAACATGCGAGCAAGAATAATTTTGTCTTGACGTTCCTTGATATATTATATCTTAAATATTGATTAAAGCTTATTCTGGGAGGATGTCGCATCATTTTTTTGGTTTTTTTTATGGGTTTTCACTCCCAGTATCTGATATAGGACTATAAAAATTGAATACAAAATGTTTTTTTCATAAAAAACGCCCTTGCGGATTACGGTGTCAAACTATTTGTCAAGGGCAGACAAAAATCTCAAATCGAAAAGAAAAATCGAAAGAAAATAATTCTTGAAATTTTCTGCTTTGTCTGAAGTGTCAGATTTGTACTCTGAAACGTCACAGTTGGCTTTCTTTATCGTTTGTACTGTTCCTTCATTGTTAATTAGGCACCCTGTTTTTCAAGAAACTGCCCTTGACAAATAGTTTGATATTGCAATCCGCAAGGGCTTTTTTCATGAAAAAAAAATTTCATTTAATTTTTAATAGTTTCATATTGGGAGTGAAAACTCATTGAAAGCTTGAAAAATATTATATCTTATCGATTGAAGCTTATTCTGGGAGGATTTTGCATCATTTTTTAAGTATTTTCTGGGTTTTCGCTCCCAATATTTGAAACAGAACTATTAAAAATTGAATAGAAAACGTTTTTTATGCGAAACGCACTTGCGAGTTGTAGTATAGAACTATTTGTAAATGGCAGTTGCTTGGAAATCAGAAGGCCTAATGAACAACAGAGGAATCTTCAGAATTATTTTCTTTCGATTTTATTGGGTTGTTCATGATGGTTGTTCTGTTGATTCAGTTGCTAATTAGAACTGAATGGATATCATAGAAAATTTATGAATAGAACTCTTTCAAATTTATACAAGAACTATGTTGGTAATTATCAACCAAATCAACAGAACAATAACTCAATAAAAGTCGAAAGAAAATAATTCTGAAATTTTTCTCCTTCGTCTTATGAGTCAGATTTCAATTTCCATTCAATATTTAAGAGTTCTGTTCCAGATACTGGGAGTGAAAACCCAGAAAAACCAAAAAATGATATTTCAACTCGTCTTGGCTAGAGAAATTTCAAGATCTTCAAATTATTATCTTGATTAAGAGCAAACAATAAAATCTGCTGGTAAATTACGGCTTTAGCAACCCAGCATTCAAGTTTCATTAAACATCGTTAATATCTCAAGGTCAGTTACCTGCTTTCAGTATGCATGCTTCTACGTTGCCATTAGCCGCGAGAAATATTAGAATTCGAAGAAATTTCGACGTTAATAGGAGAAACTGGGAAATAGTTCTGCAGGCTTCATTGATTTTTGAATGTTTTTGGGAATGTACGAAATTCTTCTGAGAGAATGCGCAATGTTAATCATTTTTCTGTTTTTTACTCCATTTCAGTTTCTATTTTCCGGAAAGTTCTTGAATATAAAAAGTGACAACTTTGCGCATTTTTACAATCTTTTTTAACCATTTGCACCAAAAAATTCTTCCAAAAAAATGAAATCTGGCCTCCAAACTCACACCGTTATATTCGAGGTATTGTTTGCTCTTCACCAGTGACACCAACATGTTGATATTCAGGCGAACTTTTATTGCGTTGCGTGCTGACACGGCAATATTCATTTGTTTTCTGACGAACTCATGATTTCACGTATTTGCACGCTTTGAGCGGTTTATTAGAGAAGGGTTCATTATTATCGAAAGTATAACACCTAGTCTTAGTATACCATGAGTGACACTTTTCTCCAGTAAGCAGTAGGGTATCTGAGAAGCTTCAAAACACTAGTTTTCAATACTCCAAAGGAAAAAATATTGACCATTGTTCGCAATTGGATTAAACTCACTTCAAGACAAACTGGGAATATGGGCTCCTGAACTTAATAGCAAATTCCATAGCTTCACGTCCTTGAGTAAACATAATTGATAGTGTTCACAGGGATAGGAACCAAATAACGTACAACCAACTTGAACTAAGCCGACGTTTCGTCCATATATTCAGACTTTATCAAGGCTACAGAGAAACAAAAATAGGTATAAAAACAAGTACAATATACATGTATAAATACAACTTTGGAATTAAAGTAAAGTAAATTAATATCCGTACAACTTCTTACCAAGTCCACTCAGTTGAAAAAAGGTGATATTAAGGGACACATCCCATAAATATGTAAAATCGCGACAGGTTGTTGGAATTTTATTGACATATGAAATAATCACCCTTGTTGTTGTGGATTCATTCGATGTTTTGCTCCGTTCAAGTATCAAATTTTAATCCTATGTGTCCCTTAATATCATCTTTTTTCAACTGAGTGGACTTGGTAAGGAGTTGTGCGGATATTAATTTATTTTACTTTAATTCCAATGCTGTATTTATACATGTATATTGTACTTGTTTTTATACCTATTTTTGTTTCTCTGTAGCCTTGATAAAGTCTGAATATATGGACGAAACGTCGGCTTAGTTCAAGTTGGTTGTACGTTATTTGGTTCCTATCCCTGTGAACACTATCAATTATTAATAGCAAATGTAGCTTTCTCATTGGGAATGAAGGATCAATGAAACGAGAACTCTTTTCGCTCCTGAGCCGACGTTTCGCTTCATTTAAAAGCTTCCTCAGGGCACTAGAAATATACAAAAATAAAAAGAAATAATAATAGACCACAAGTCACAATGGAAAGATGTACAGTGAAAACAAACCAACAATTAATAAGTTGGCATTAAAAGAACTAATAAATTGAGTAAAATTAAAGACTTAGAGCAACAGATTGGTTTCAACAATAGATAGAACAATTTTTTTTCTCTTTTCATGAATAAGACATATTTTTACTAGATATATGATAGCAAGAGGAAATATAAACATAAATATAGATGAACACGTACATACCAAAGCTATAAGGTTTCTCTAGGTAAACATAATCAACTGTTATGTTATGTGGGTCAGACAAAACAATACTTGAAAGATAGGGTACGACAACATAAAAACGACACCAAACAATTAACAGCTGAGAACAAAACTGCCCTCACAACCTACACACAGAGAGGGACATAGATTTGATTTCGAACATGTAACAATCCTGGAAAAAGAACAGAATTATTTCAGACGTCTGCTGGGTGAAATGATATAATTTAAGAAAGAATGATACAGTGAATTACAGAGAGGATACAAACAACTTAAGTATTGTTTACGATTATATCATTTCCAAAATGAACATTCCGAACGGATAGCTACTCCGGATTTGTTTGCATGTTAGTTTAGTGATTGTGACCAGAATGATATTCCACCCGTACAATATGTTCATACTCTATATTTGCTGGTCGCGATATAATGAGTAGACTAAGGCCATATATGAACATATGTGTAATGTATCTAATCTCATCTTGTTTGTTATTGTTATTCCGTCGACTGTCACGCATCTGAGCTGATATATTTACTCTTTCTAACCATTTTAATTTTGTATGTTTCATTGATTGTATGATGAGGTAATAATGTTAAATGTTATATGTTTTGTCTATAGTTAATAAAAACAATTTTCTAGCCTTGAGAAAGGAACAAGCCGTTGGCAAAATCATAATTTATTGTCTGCATTTTATGATTTTATTTCCAAATTCCTACGATATATTGTTTATTTGTTGAACATGGACGTGAACACTACAGAGTCTATAATCAACTGTGCTAGGACGCAACATAAGCAAAAACAAATTACCTTAAATGCACAGCAAGAAGCATCAACCTAAGTCACATACTGATTGTAATAAATATCCACGCGAAAAATATGGATTGATTTTTCTTATTCAGTCTATTGAGAGAGGAACGTTTCAGTTTTTTAATTAGAATTTTTACTTAATTTATTAGTTCTTTTAATGCCAACTTGTTAATTGTTCCTTTGTTTTCACTGTATATCTTTTCATTTGTTTTGTGATCTTTTATTTTTCTGTTTCTTTTTGTATATTTCCAGTACCCTGAGAAAGTTTTTAAATAAAGCGAAACGTCGGCTTAGTAGCGAAAAGAGGTCTCGTTTCGTTGATCTCTCATTTCCAATGAGAAAGCTACATTAAACATTAGAGGATCGTTAAATAATGTTAAGATCAAAGTTGATAGAGACGCTACAGATGAGCAAATAATTTACAGCATTCAGTCTGCGAAAAATTAAACATTATGAGAAACCTGATTCCATATAGACAGTTCTCATCTTGAATTGCCTTTTTTTTTCATGGGGATAGCTTCCTAGATCAGAATTTCGAAAAAATTGAGGACTCTCTTCTCTAATAAATCCACCGAGAACGATCTATAGAATACTATACCAGAACCAGCACTGAATCTTGAAAGAGAAAATGGCGAATTTCTATATTTCTCACTCATTTCGGAGAGCTAATAATGATATCACAAAATCTTGGAAGTGCGAAATTACAGAATACCCAAACGAGCTTGACAAAAAATTTCGAAAATTTCCTTGAATGATAAACAAGACAAGAAAATTTCCACCCATCGTTATCGACAACACCTTCAGAAACATCTGTACTTGCAGAAAGGCTTTTTTGGGGGGAATAAACAATAACAATGGCTTTGTTGTGATCTTAATTCATAGCTTAAGAAGTCCGATTTGAAAACAGGGTTGAATTCCATGTAATCAAAATCTGGTTTGTAATTTTAGTTTCAATAGGATTATTATTCTTTACTATACTAATTCTTTTTCTAATTTATATTTTTTTGTTTCATGCTTGCAGGAAATGTGTTCAATTGAAATATATTAAGTTATGTTTGATCATGTTACTCATGTTGGCGCTCTTATTGTAAGTCACGATATTACTTGAAATCAAGACAAGTTTCTGAAATTTTCAGGAACCTGACGGTCCCTTAATACCTGGTGGGTCACCGAGAGCGTGAACTTTGAATGAGTCTCTTGCATGAATTTTGGGATCGATTATTCTATCAGAAGTATCACAAAAAAAAACCAGTCACTATCAAAAACTTAAATTTCAAACGAGTAGATGATCCTTAAATGTGGTTCCACACCTTTCAGCTGTGCAACGGCTGAAAACTTCGCCGCACTATGTGACGTAACACGTCATATCCACTCTTTCTCTTCTTATTTACCTTCCACTCTACAAGCCAATGGATGGTGTCGACTATAAAGATCACAGAATCGGGCTATGACGTGTGACGTTGGAGGCGATCTATCGCGTTTCACCCAATTTGAACTTGGGCCTAAATTTTAACATATTTGAAATATGAAATATTCAAAATTCGAGAATTGTGAATGTGCTTGATAGTGAACATTATGTTCTTGTAACGTTATAGACTGGAAAAAACATAACATATCATATTTCGTGTTACATGCATGAGACCTATTGTTCGCCATTTTGACTATCATAATACAGAGATATTGCAGATTCAAATTTTTTTGACTTTATTACAGCAACCGTTATTTTCGACATGCAGGCATGCGCAGATTCAGTTTCAGAATAACGCGACGCTAATATAGAGTCAGCACCCGACGTTTTCATGAAAAATAGCGTTGACGTAGCTCGTACAGACCTTCCAGAGCATCTTGCACAAAATTTCAATATTTCAATAGCCAATCACGAGTTCAAACTGAATATTTGTGTTCTACGACTGCAAAATGTAATTTATTTAACGAAAATGGTTCACCAATTGAATACTCCAACATTAAGCAGTCTAAGTCAATTTTCGTATAAACTTGTTTTCAGTGGGTTAGCCCATTTCCTTCTGAATAGCTCCAATGAAAATATAAAATATCTGTCGCTTTTCGACCTCAGAAAATCCACAAATGATTGTCAGCAATACCTAAAACCTTTGTCGCTATTTGGTCTGCATTGTTGTCTTGAAGAATCACTTGGTTTTTTTTTCGGTGAAGAGACAGCTTATGCAGATGAATTTTATATGGACGCAAGAATGAAGAAGTCTTCATCAGGGGAAAACAGAAACTCAAAACTACGAGAAGATAAATCTTGGTAGTAGAAGAAACATGGATACGATGATAATCGTCCATAGAACCCGTACCGAAGCTGATTTTACAAGATCGAAATGACCCAAAATCATAAGTGAAAGGTATAAATCACATCTCCACCAGGTAAAATGAGGGAAAATACTTGAAGGAATATGTGCATTACAGCATAATAGGATGAGGTTCCTTGATGTTGAATGTTTATTTACTGATCTGTGATAGATGGTTTTCAGACGTTCAGTAGCAAGTTGAGTAGCGGAAAAAAATATATTAAAGGAGCTTTGCCCAAGGGTGAAACTTTCCTGAGATATGCTGCAAATAACAATTGGTAATTTAGTGGTTAAATGAAGAGAATTAATGTTTTTGGTTTTCCTTTCAATAATGAATTGTTCCTTCAACGTTCCAATTCCACCTCTCAGCGAATTTAATCCATGTAATTAATTCCTAATTCTGAAAGATGCTTCAGCATTACATTGCGTCCTCTAGCATTTTCAATCACCACTTTCTATCCAACTATATGTTCCATTGCCATTCCAGTGCTCTAATATAATGAAAATAATTGCAGTCATTGTGAGAGGGGGCGGGCACTAGATACTCTTGTCATCATGATTAAATATCAACGATCTTCATTTTGATTGAGGTGAAACATGTAAATAAATACCTGGCAGTTCCAACATGTAGACTCACGGCATTCACAAAAAGTCACGATAACAGAATTCACGCGACCCTTGTCACGCCGATTCTTGTTCGAAATACGTATATAAAACTCAGGATTGACAACAACCAGATTTTTTTTATTTTTATTTTCTATTACGGCTTATCTGTTCACTTCAATACGTAAACTGCTAGATTCGATATAAGAAATACTAATTCTAGAATATCTGATCAACTTCCTCAGTTTTCCTCAAAAGGAGGGATAACGATGAGAAATCAATACAGGTTCAGCTGTGAATAAACAACAGAACTCTATATTCCACAGACGCAGGAAGGTAAGCAGCATTTATAGGGATACTGGTATTATTGAGGTTGAACATCTCCGGAGAGGAGTTGGAGACTTTATTCAGGATAGTGAAAGAGCTATTTCGTAGCTGCCCAAGATATACCACGTCTTCCAAAGATCAGGTTTTGACAATCTCTACACCTTGGAAACCACTGCGTAGATCGTTAGGTCAGAAACTTTCACGCACCTTTTCAAATTCGTTTTGAAGGCGGCATTCTTGAGTTTTCGGGGATTGCAACGTTACTTAGGAAATAAGAACGAAATTTGACAGTTTGGCATTGAAGGAACGGATCATGGGGATAAAAAAGCTCTAGTTCAATAATGAACTAACATGAACAAATGGATTATTACTGGTCGATATATCAATAATCACTCCACCTTGATCAGGGCTTATCATATAATCAGCCAAATCCTCTTCACCGAAAAAGCATTGTCAGGGTAATTCGTTTACTGATGCAGTTTCTAAATACCTAGACCTGTTAGATGGCAGTCTTGTGAAAAAACTAGAGCCATATATCTCAGGAGCACTTTCCGAATCATAACCTTCAAGTACAGAAATCGATGTGTTTTAAAATATGGTTTGAAAGTCTGCGCTAAATTTAAAAAATATCTCATGTCAAATTTCGAAATTTTTCTCAATTTCTAACGACACGATCCTCACGATCATGGAAATTTTTTCAATCTTCAATAACTTCAAAAGTTCGAAATAACTCTGAAACCTGGCTGATTTATCCTATCAATGAAATCGCTCAATTCCTATTTTGGAAGTTTCAGGCTGTTAGCTAGTTCCGTTCATAAGTTATATTGACAGCGGCCAGCCGGGCAGACAGAATTTAATTTTACATCGGATTTTTCATCAGCTCATAGTTCAAGATCAATTTCCGGAAAAATTTGAAAACAACATACTTAAGGCCGAATACTCTGTTCCCGGAAACAAGCAGCCAGAACTTCATGATGATAGTGCTTCGGAAGCTCTACAAAGCTTTTCTGTTGCTCAGTACGCAGAGCGTCTTACTGCAATTATAGAAAAGGTCTCAGGTTCGATTCCGCACTAGGAAAACGATCTCTATGAAGAGAGAAAACGTGTAGTTTTCTGACAGCAAAATGACTATAACCTAACATTTTCAAAATATACTCGGTGAAATGTGTCAGAATGTCATGGCCAACCGGGATAGTTTATAAAAGAGAATAAAGAGTATAAAAAGTGTCATCAATGCGGCGTCGTATTCACGTGAAACTTTTCTGTTTCCACTCGGTTCGACCCTGTTTTCAGTATCGAAGGCAACGAAGCTGCCCTTTTTATTCACTCGCTGGCGTTAATTGTATGTCCACCATCCTTGTATGTAATGTTGCTTTAACTGTCGCAATAAATCTCCAATCGATTCATCAGAGGTGGATTATGTATTTTGTTTACTCGCACTTTGTGCGAGTTATTTGTGGTTTTGGAGTATTGATGTTTTTCTGGTGCTTTCCGGATAGGATTAAATATTTGGGGTTGAATTTCTATTTATTTTAATTCGACGGGGGGAATGATAAAGAGAGAAATCCGGTTGAGTTATGTTGGTGAGATCTGTTTTTGAATTGGATGGATCTTTCAGTCGGAATGGTTTACCTCGGAATTGTAATTCTAAAAAAAACTGTTTATTTTATCGTTACAAGAGAGTCAGAGGCTCTGTGGTTTATAGTCATTGAGCCATGCTTGCATTATATCGATCCGGAATCTAATACATTTTTGATCGCTCGAAATTCGAAACTGAACATTATTAACTTTATTCATTATAATTGAATTTCATGAATTTATTTCAACTTACCCTGTTTCATATTCCTAAGGAATTTATTCGCCTGTCTGAACTAGACTTTTTTTTGGATAGGTGCATGTTGTTGTTTTCAAAGTAGTGTATATAGGGATCACAAATCTAATTATTTCACGAATTTCAGAATGAATCTAGTTATGCGAATTTTGACAGTTTATAGTCGCCACGGTAGAGAAATTGTTATCGAATTTGTTGGTTTCTCAGCATGGATAGTCTTCAAGAGATACATTAATTTCACCATAAATTCTTCTCATCAAATGGAACACTTTTCTTATTAACCATTTTTTCAGATTTGGCTCAGCTTAACCGTTATGAGAATTATGATATTTCCTTCTATCTGCTTATATACGAATATGCACTGCTTGAAATTAAATTAAACTTGATAGAGAAATCTCATTCATTTACTAATTCTTATGATTAATGGCCTATTGAATTATCCTAGAAAAGAAATTATTTCACACTAATTGGCGTCTGAATTTAAGATTGCAGCGCCACGGTGGCCAGTTTTAGAACTTTACATACAGACATAGATTTTGTTTTAATAGTCGATTTTGTACTGTTTGTTAGTGTTTGGTTTGATAATTTTTGATTTCACGATTTATTCAAAGACTTTTTAGATTTTTATAGTTGACGAGAGTATTACTGAGAGTACATATTCCATTCTTATAAAGTAGGTATGTATCATTCTTCAATCTTATTGAGTGTAGCAGCTCTAAAGTTACGGGGATATATCCAAGGTTAGACAGTATTTTAATATTATATAATTTCAGATCCAAATGGCAAGATTGACTTTGGTGGGTTTCTTATGCTGTCTTGAGAGTTGGAAAACAGATGGTATTGTAAAACATACTTTCTGGAATAATGGACAAATACTCATAACTAAACTAAAAATATATATTGTGAATATAATGAATACATTCACATGAAACTAATGCTACTTCTACCGTGAGCCTTATTCATTATGGATTGACAAATCAATTTTCCAACACTCATATGATTGGTCTTGAAAAAGCTGTAACAAATAAGCCTTGTACAACTTTGCTTCCATCGGCAGAAGCACTTTGAGCGAACAGTATTCATCACCAGATATTTCCTTGTTTAGACTCTTTTTTTTTCCAATAGTCAGTTCTATCACTAGAACATTTACGTTGTTCCTTAATGATCAGTTCAACAGGCAGATTTGTGGAAGTCATAGCATTCCTCTTAAGTTAATTTCTCTGCTTGGATTATGGGCTGGAAAAAAATTGTCTTCATGAATGTGATCTAATATTTCATGAGCAATTCGTGCTTACCTTTATAAAAATGATCATCATCGGTAAAATGCAGGTAACAGACTCTCATAAATCTTGTTTGTTGATTTTTATCGATTCTTCAACACTTTCAAACCCGACTTGTTAAAGGAAGTTTCTTTCACCCTAACTCCAAATTTTTTACCGGGCTGTAGAAATCTATGGGAAGGGACATTTGAGTTTGCTTTTCCTCAGTAAAAGCACTTGTAAAATCACATAAACGCCAAGAAAAATGCATAAACTTTCTAATTATCCTAACATTTCTTTTAACTTGTTAATGATAATGTCTGTACCTCGGGTTACTCGGATAGTCACCAGAGGGAGTAGCGCTTATCTTCATTCGCCAATACACAATTGAAACATTGATCTTCTACTTGATATGCATACAACCTACTGTTTTTATTTCGAAAATTCCATAAATATCCTAATTTTCAGCAAACTCATAAAAGAATCAAACATATGAAATCTCTCAAGCAGTGTGAAAAAGAAGATTAAACCATATAAACTCTAGATCGACTGGACACAGATAAGTAACTCTGTTGATTCATAGTCTTCATATCCTCAGGGCGGATCCCCGAACATAATGAACTAAGGTTAAACTTATTATGGAATAATATGTGATACAGTGACGGAAAAATTCATGAAAGATTCTTTAAGTTTGGAATAACCATGCCAAAGCTACGAAGAAAACTGATTTTTGCAATTTCAACTGCCTGTATCTTTTTACCTGAGCCGAATCTCAGCAAGTGGTAAATGAAAATGTGTTTGATAAAGAAACTCCATTGTTAAAATTAATGTACAACATAAACACTCACCCTTTGTGACCAATCTTCAGTCTGATATTATAAATAGGATTACCTTGATTATGGTGAGTATGGCCTTATTTATTTCGAAACAACGTCACATACAAAATATTAATTTCCAACTTCCTTCGGTTAGTTAGAGAGTTCATGGCCGGCAGAACCGCCTCAGTACAGAATCAAATTGGACAATGGATTATTCATCAGTGAGACCAATCTAGATATTTGAGAGCAATTTCTGGACAAAATTCTGAAGAGAAGCTCATTCCCTACTTGAAGCGCACCAAAAAACAATTTGACGATACCTCACACACAAATTGTTTCACTGATGGACAACCCCTAGGTACAAGATGTTTCATTTCTTCTTGTACCGTCAGGACCACACCACCCTATTCAGATTTATTCGTTTGAATTTTCCTTTTATGAGACCATTTTCTATGACAAACGCCGAAGTAAAAGAACACAAACGCTTTGGCTTCAGCCATTTCCCCAACTAATTCAGTGACCCGTACCTACATAAAACGAGGGACAGAACGTTCTCAAATCTTCCACGTTTATAACCGTGAAAATCCATACGCCTAAAATAACATCGACCGCAATATGGACTTGAACTCGCTAAACGATGGATGCGGAAATGGCCTGCAAAAACACGACGATGGTTTCGATTTTTTCGCGGTCCACTGAACTTAATATCAAAGCCAAATATGCAATATTATTGCTCACCCCGGGCCTCGACTACCCGACGTTTTTGTGGCCTTATTTTATGTTTTTCTAGCCGTATTCCATCAATTTTTAGATGGTTTCAATGCCTATAGCGGAGTAATAGCTGCCGTGTATGAGCGATGTGCAGCGAGATGAGTACATCAAATAGTTAGTTCCCGAGTATCAGCTAAATCTGTTAATTGAGAAATTACAATATAAACTCCGAATATCTCGAGGTTTCATTTGAAAATTACAATTTGATTCGTTCGAAAAATGTTGATATTCTCGAATGATTCCAAATGATCCTGAAAATACCGGATGTTTACCGTTTTTTGCGCCCATGTTGTAGGAATCTGCCTCCTTTTACGTTCCGGCCTAGATATTTTGAGGTTTTACCCATATGATTTACCCAATATATATCAGGAGCTACTTAGGCAATAGAATTTAAACTTGGTTATTACTTATTAGAAACCTTTTACGCAATTTTGCGCTTGTGCGAAATACTAGAGTCTGAGGCAGTTCAGACTGTAACGCCCGAATTACTTTCAAAGTTCGGAATCGATTCTGAAAATAACCAGAACACGATTAATCAAATCCTGAACCGGTTCTGGAATGAACCAGAACACAAAATCGCAATCGCGCATTCTCGAATCGACCCGAATGGTTCTGAACTTAGAACCAAAACAAAGCTAGTTTCCTTTCGAAACAATGATGAGATTATTCATTATTCGAAGATAAAATTGATTATGGAAGATGATGCTGAAGCTGAATTCTCGTTATTGAAAGAAAGTAGAAATTGCTAACATCTCTGAGCACTATTTTGACATTCTCGATATTTCAGAAGTGCCAACCTGCCTCAATTTTAGTGTTAAAAACTTGATGGGCCTACACCATGGCCTACAGAGAGACTTTATAACAATAAATAGAGTATAAATAAGTCACTTCTGAAGAGTATCCGGAGTTTCTCTGGCTATTTAGTTACTCAAAATAGGGAAACAATCAAAATCATCAAAAAGTTTCTTTCTAAAAAAGGAGAGTTGATATTCAAATTCTTTCATATTGCAGGTTGGAGTTTTGTAACGTAATAATTGAAGTGATGTATGTGAGATTAGGAAATAGAATGTGTTCACTCAAATTTCTTCGACGCCAGAATAAGGGATAATTGAAATATCCAAGTAAGATAACTTGAATGATACCCCTTCTTAATTATTTTTTAGGTTTTTTATGGGTTTTAGCTCCAATATCTGAAACAAAACCATTAAAAATCATATCGAAATTATTTTTTTCATGAGAAATGCCCTTGCGGATTGCAGTATCAAACTATTTGTCAAGGGCAGTTTCTTGCAAAACAGATTGCCTAATGAACAATACAGAAACAATGCAAACGATAAAGAAAGCGGACTGTGACATTTCAGAGTACAAATCTGACTCTTTCATCAGACAAAGCAGAAAATTTCAAGAATTATTTTCTTTTGATTTTTCATTTCGATTTGAGACTTTTGTCAAATTGACACAACACACTGAAAAATAGTATATCGATATCATGTCTCATTGAACATAGTAGTTTATCTACCCATATTCGAATTTCAAAACGAGACAGAATTGATGTCTGAATAGAAGAGATGAATAAATGGAAAGTTTGAAACATACAACATACGTACAGCCTGTGAACTACAGCCAATTCAAATTTAATTAAAATATTCCGCCAGTATTTAAATAGATTTCGTTTCGAACGAGTTTCAGCTTGTGTTACTTCTCTCGTGCAACCTATGAGTACTTTTTTGGTATCTAAGACCTTTTTTGGTACGTGACATACTTTTTCAAGATACAAGATAGAGCTCCTATTGGAAAGTATCTTAGATACTAGTTACTACGCTAAACTATGTCGGAACTAAAATACAATAACTCAGATACTTTGAAGTACCTAATTTTGTAATTAAGAGCAAACAATACCACTTGGTGTTGAATTACAACACGGCAACACAGCCACATTCAAGTTTCATTAAACCTCGTTAATATCTCAAGGTCAGGTACCTAAATCGCGGTGTACAGGTTTCAACGTTGCCAATAGCCGCGTGATATCTTAGAATTCGGAGAAATTTCGACGTTTGATAGGAGAAAACGGGGCGTCGTTTCACAAGCGTGAGTGTGTATTTTTTGAAATTTTTTTTTTGGGATGTACTCAATTCTTTTGTGAGAATGCGCAATGTAAGTTATCTTTCCATTTTTCACTCCATTTCAGTTTTTATTATTATTATTATTATTATATTATATTCTTGAATATAAAAAAGTGGCAACATATCGCATTCATACGATTTTTTTCAACCAGTGGCACCAAAAAAATTTTTCGAAAAAAGCGAACTCAGGCCTCCAGAAGTCACACCCCGTTTTATTCGAGATATTTTTTGCTCTCAAGACAGTATTTATCTAATAGTAATGCTGGTAACTTAACTGATACTAACTTTCATTCAGAGGTATATTTTTTATAAATTATGCAATTTCCATTCAAATTAACTTTTCTGAAACTTGGTACAGTATTTACCGAATCCTGTATAACCACACAGATTCATCATCACACCGGATTGATGTTATGTTATTTAACTGGAATAGGGACCACAATTCGTATTTGTATCACCTCTTAAATTAGAATTATTGCTATCATAACCCCTTCGTTATTACCTTCATCCACCGTATAGTTCCAATTACTCCATATTTCTTTTCCGCAACTGAACCATCAACGTGGAAACATTAAAACACAGAGGAACATAAATTCAACTGAAACAATTAAGTCATTCTACCCTAGCCCACAGACAGTTTAATGTTGAAATTCACTGACACGGTGATAATTTTCGAAGCATCATCGTCGAACAACTCACCCCTTTGAGTTGGCTTTGAAATATCGTTAAATACTAGAATGACACGTCGCATAAATTACAATTAAGGTGGTGATAGGGTATGTGGAGTTTTGAGGGGTAGATATAAGCTTTTATGGTCGGGAATAGAATCACCTAAACTTCGTTGTTATTTATCACAGTATAAAGCTATGAAGACACCATAAAATGAGGATATTTATTTTGAACAAGAGAAACACAAACCCTCATATACTATCAACTCCTGTAAATTGAAGACATGTTTATGTTTATTACAGAAATAGTTACATCACCAACAAGTAAAATTTGGTCGAATAATGAAAATGTGCTTGTTGTAATTACCATTTATATCAATTTTGGTTTATTATTTGATAAAATCGAATAATAAACCAACGAAAAAAAAATTTTAACCCCCCCTGAAAATTTTACAGTTTACGTTTTGAGTATGTAGATTTGAATGAACGAATAAAAAAAAATCCGTCCGTCCGCCGTCCGTTGTCCGGGGCTTTTCTCTGGAAGTACTGACCGGAAATCCTTGAAACATGGTAGGAAAATCATGTGTCACTCGGGGTTGATCCTCCAAGCTTTTCAGCAGGATCAGTGTACCCTAAGGGGTCTAAATGGGGGGTTGGGGGAGGAAAAAAAATTATTTCTCGAAAACTTACCACCGAATTTTCATGAAACTCTGAACGTTGATTACTGTTGCATAACTAAACCTACCTGGATGATTTCCGACCAGTGGTTCCTGAAATATAAAGCAAAACGCTGCAATTTTCCAATAATATCGAAAATGAATCATCGCATTCAGTTCTAATTTGTTTAAGATATCAACGGTATATTGGGGTACTTAACTAAGAAAATAATAAACCCTTGTGTAAGATTTGCAGTGTTTTATATTTACAAATTTCAGATCCGATAGAATTGAAATTAAGTAGGTCCTTGGCTGAAACATGACTTCTCGCAAAGTTTCGAAGGTATTTTATCTATGGAATCATAGGGCGGGTACGAAAAACTCAAGTTGGGTTGAATTCTTTGCCTTTAATAGATGATCGCAGAATTGGTGATAACTGAATGCGACGCGACAGTTAAGTTCGTTAATGAGACAAATCGGTCGAACGGTTCCGGAGCTATAGCGATTTGAAACTTCGAAGTTATTTCCCTGATATTTCGAGAACTTCTGAAGATATTGGATTGAATATTTGGAGTTGGTTGAAGCATAACTGCACGCAAATTTTTATGAAATCTTGTTCAGATCGTACAGTAAATTAAACAAAAATTTTTTTCCCGGAAATATTTTCTTCATTACAATCGAGAAAAATACTGCTTTGACCTTGAGCTTTATATTTCACATCCTTGTACTAAATTTCAGTTTGATACAATTATAATTTCCGGAAACATTCAGAAGAAACATAGAAAAGCACTGACGTTAAGTCAGCAGCTTTCGCGCGAATGTTCGAAGGAGATAATCCAAAGTGCGTTCTGTGGGGTCAATTCTTGAAAAGATGACCGCTTCGGTAATGAATTCTGACTTCACGTCAGCGCTTTTCTTTGTTTTTCCAAATTCCTCCGAAAATTGTAATCGTATCACACTGAAATTTAGTACACGGATGTGAAATGTGAAGCTCAAGGTGCCAGCAGAATTTTTCTTAATTGAAATGAATAGTTTACGGCAAAAATTTTTAGCGAAAAAGATTTCGGAAAAATTTTTGTTCAATTATACTGTACGATCTGAAATCTAAGCACTTCAGTACTGCTTGAAATATCAAGTAAATAACTACGAAATTTCAAATACCTTCAACTCCGAAACCGTTCGGCCGTTTTGGCTCATTGAACGAACTCAACCGTCGCATTTTGAAATGCAAACCACCCTGAAAGTTTCAAGTGGATAGGGTTTTCTGTACGCCTGCAATCGTTTCTACAGACAGACAGAATCGATTTTGACAATGGATTCATCATCAGTGCGTTGAGCCTAGTCGTTTGAGACCATTTTCGGCTGAAGACATTTGGACAAAAGGATAGCACGCTGCTCTCCTAGAATATGCGCGCAAAAATCAAAGTGAGCCACTAGATTGCCTTTGAAAATGGCTCCATGTTTGTTTCTCAAGTTCATAACTAGTCTTATGAGTCTCTCGTAAAAGGTTATCCTAATGGGATCTCTGATTTCAGTTTGAGTCATTGAAAATGAAGCAGTCGAATCTATTCGATGGTCAGTTTTTGTTCGGTGGAAAGAGAAAGTTTGGTTATCCATACTAGATTTTAAAAGAAGTAATACCCATGAACTATCAGGATTTGTCTGATGGTCTGTGCGCATACTCTGAATGACAATATAATAATGAATGAAATTAGAAGCAATGGAGCTCATCAGCAATCAATATCTAGAAGATATTTATCAATTCCTCATATCCGAGGGCTTTCTGAGAGAATTGGGCACATTCTGAAGTCCACCGAAATTATAGTTTCCTTTAGACCGCTTAATAAAATTGAACAAACTTTTTTCCTCAGATTAAGTCAAAAACTCCGAAGTTGTTAGACTTTAATATAGTCTATCGGATACCGTGCCTAGATTGTGTTTATGTGGGGCAGACAGGCGTTACTTGCACATTAGAATTAGAGAACACAAAAGAGATTGTGTCGATATCAACAACCCCACAAAAAAGAGAAAGGACAACACAGCCCTTGGCGAACATTGTTGTGCTGAAATGCATAGTTCTGATTAAGATAGCGTAAGTATTCTGGGGTATCAGAACATTTTGAAGAAGATGTTAATAGATGAGATGATTTCTATCAGACAAAACCCCCTTAGCGTCAACAAAAGAACCGATTTAGAAAATCTCAATTCTGCATATCACAATATAATCGATAGGTTGAAAAACTGTTAATTGTTGGGGTCACATGTTTCCATAGATTCGTCCGTGTCATTGTTGATAATTTCATTTCAGTACCGAGTCTGTTGTTTTCTTGTAGTAATGTGTCGTCAATCGTTCGATTCCTCATCGAAAGAAAATGTTTTATTTCCGTTACTGTCAATGAGAACTGACCAATAATGTAGGTAGCTCCACTTATATTTTATAATATTGTAGTTATATGTACTGTTATGTAATTTGTGAAACCGATTGTGCCGTTCAACTTCAGATGTTGTTTTAATTGCTCTTGCATAGCCCTGAAGAAGACTCGAACCTAAGTCGAAACGTCGGCGTTTTATCAAAAATCAAGTTCTTTTCCGGATTTGGACCTTTGTTTCCCATCAAAACCACACTTACATAGTAATCTATAATTGAATAAGACTCACGGATTTTTCTTCTTTGGGTCATCTTAAGACCAATTCCGTGTCAAGATGAGGATTGAACACAACTGTACAGAATCATACCGCTCATGGTACCCCGAACAATCACGAAAAATAATTCAGAATAACTCATCCTGGAATTAGTGATTTGAAGGGAACGGCTGTGATGCTGCTTAATCTTGTTCTTCTCACTGAGAGTTTGAAATTATGAAAATTCGAATCAAATGATTTTCTTCATTTTACTTAAAAAATGATCAAACAAAGTGAAAAAATTGCAGCGATATTGGACAAGATTCTCATCAGAAAAACAAAGATCCAGATTGTTTAAATATATCTGAGCTTAGAAACAGTTGCAGGTGTAACTGACCTAATTCTTGGAATTCATGGAACCATTCAACTTCCATTTTTTGCCATAATGCAAAAAATCCAATCTCTGTGGATTGCTGCATGTACCAACATAAAATATTTATATTCCACACGAATTTGCATCATCGCACTATTCAATATTTGAACAGAGAAGTATCCCGCCTTACGAAGGAATAGAAATGTTTATTCAATTTTCCCTGTAGTGAAAATTCGCAACCCAAACACGAACATTTTCTTGTTTCTTTTAAATCCGAAATCCCAACAAAGAAAATCTGGAATAATATAAGAGTTGAGGGAAATAAAAATAACGAAGGGTAAGGGCAAACACGCGAAAAGATTCACGCCCCCAACCCCATTAGAACAGCAGGGAATTCGCTATAAACAATAAGATATATCACTTCGGGCTGAACCCCACAATTTGCAAGCTTCTTTTGTTTCATGAATTTATAGGCCCTGTTTATTAGATGATCTAAAAAATTCCACATGGAGAACAATTCTGGCGGGCAAAAAGCCGTCAAAACCTAAATGGAAACCATTTTTCATGAGATCTAGCGACCTCAGACACTGATCCGGGACCCGTACTTGACAAAAAACGATACGCTTTCGCATTTATTTCAAGCTTTCATATCAAGAAGCCTTCTGACAAAAAGGGGAGGGCTGTCGTCCCAAGGGATGCTTTTAGGAATTTTAAATATATACATCGGCAATCTTGTGGTTTGTATGTAGCTGTATGAATATTACACTTCAAGACATTCGCTTTGATGTTTGTTCTGTTTATTGATTTCAAATTGATAGCGCTGATAAAAATTCTAAGGAAAGATATCTGATATTATTCTTTCTATAGGAGTTTGTGACACAACCCTCTAGCTCATCATATTTCTAACTATATATTGTGGTAATAACTTATTCAAGTTAATCCATTCTATGTTTATTTTTTTTATAGACATGTCAGAATGATTCTGAAGCAGAGAGGTTTTTTCAAATGTATTGGTTGAGTATTTTTGCTCGCATGTTCTAGGGGAACAACGTGCTATCGTTTTGTCCAAATGTCTGTAATTTTGGATGATTGAGCCGAAAATCACTGATGACGAATCCGGTGTCAAAATCGATTCTGTCCGACCGGCCGTCCGGCCGTAGACACGATAACTGTCGACAGAAGCAAGCTAGCAACTTGAAACTTTCAGGATAGGTTGCGCATTAGAATGTCGCGGTTAAGTTCGTTAATGGACCAAATCGGTCGAATAGTTTCGGAGTTATAGGCACTTGATGTTTTGAAGTTATTTATTTTTTATTTCAGAAACTACTTGAGCGATTGGATTCAAACTTGGCAGTTAGGTGGAGTATAACGACGCGCAACTTTGAGCCAAATTTCGTCAGGATCATATTGTCAGTAAATTAAAAAAATTTTTTTCCTCGGAAACCATTCATCATATCCAAAACAAAATACCACTCACACTTTGAGCATCATATTTCACAGCAGTGTACCAAATTTCAGTACGATACGATCATAAGTTTTGGAGATATCGGGAAAAAATATGTCAAATTTCGAGGTTTTCTTCTCGATATCGTTGATTTTTTCGGTATAACTCGAGAAACACTGATTCAGTCCTGATAAAACTTCACAGCTAGTTTTGAGATGCTGAAAGACAACTTTTCGTGAAATTTCGTGATAATCGTGTCATTAGAACAATTTGAAGAAAAAAATTTCTATGATTCATCCTTGTCTCGACTCGGTGGAGAGATACAGGTTGCAGAAATTGCAGAATTCTTGCTGCCGATACATTTTGGGTATGAGAAAGTACGATAGGGGAATCAGTGATGGGATAAAAAGATTAGAGTGGCTTAGGGTCGAAAATATTTTCCGGCTTCACATGACGACTGTTGTGCATCGGATTTTGAGTACTGGCAGTCCTCCATATTTGAGAGCCAAGCTGGTACACCGTCGTGATGTTCATCGTGTGGCTATAAGGCACGGGCAAAGGCTTATGTTGCCAAGATTTGTTTCAGCTATGTTTCGGCGCTCTTTTACTTTCAATGCGGTGAATTTACACAATGAGTTCTTGATAGGGTGTGAGGGGATTTCTTTGGGCTCATTGCGTAGGGAACTGAAAAAGAGGCTGTTTATGAACCAGTCATAAACTGAAAATTGTTTTTAATTTTGGTCATAGTTTAGTTCCTCTTTTCAATTCGTTAATTCACTTGAAGTTGTATTACCCGTTTATATGTTTTTTTTTTCTTTAGATTAGTATTCCTTTTGTTTTTGGGGTTGAGTGGAGTAGCTGAAGCTAGACTCCGCCCCAAATGTTTGAATTATATATAATTTTTTTTTTTTCTTCTTCTGTTTCAATAAAGGCACTATTATTATTATTATTATTATTATTATTTTCTTATCATATCATCCTCATTGAATTCTGTAAGAAACTTCGAACAGTTATTTTTCGATGAAGTACTGGATTTCAATTCGATCTGATCTGTATTTTTGGAAATATTGGAAAAATTAAATTTTGATTGGGTATATCTACGGAATCATTGGGTGGATTTTACCCATTCACGAATTCGGCCTTCGTAATTAAGGTCCAAACCTTCTCTACAAATATCGAGTTTCTAAGTTGTTTCTTTCGGAAGTTATTGTGTTTCGCAGTCGGCCGTTAGTCTGACCGTAAACACAATAACTTCCGGAAGAAACGACTTAGAAACTCGATATTTGTAGAGTAGGTTTGGGGCTTGATAACGAAGATTGAATTCGTGAATGGGTAAAATCCGCCCAATGATTCCGTAGATATACCCATTCAAAATTTTATTTTTCCAATATTTCCAAAAATACAGATTTGATCGAATTGAAATCCAGTAATTCATCAGTGAAAAATTTCAAAAAGCACTGCCATGAAGGCAGCAGCTTTTGCATGCATGTTCAAATTCGTTGCTGAAGCGGTCATCTACATTGAACATGCGCGCAAAAGTTGCTGCCTTCACAGCAGTGCTTTTTGAAATTTTTTCAGTTGGGATACCTCTGATTGTCGATACTGTTGAACAGTATTATTTCACAGGCCCATCACGACGCATTGGCGAAACTTTAGCCAAGCGTAGAAACATTAACTTTGGAAAGGAATAACTGAGAGACTCGATATTCGTGGAACAGATATGGAGTTTATGAAGTTTGGATTCGAAAAGGGATAAAATCTGTAAAGAGCGTTAATGTTCACCCATTAGGAATGTCATTTTCCGAATGAAATTTTCTTAAAAACCTAGAAAAGTACTGACGCGAAGTGGCTATTATGCGCTTGTGCAAATTGCGAAATGGGAACTTAGAAATTTCAGTGAAATTTAAATCAAATATGAAAATTCTCATCTATCAGCCCAATCAGATTTCCTGATTTTTTTGAGGAACAAGTCAAGAAAAAAATTCAGAGAATTCGTCACAGAAATTCATATATTTCAAAAACCATGTCTCCGATTCAGTTTAAATTTTTTTCTAATCCACACCGGAAACTCGAAGACTCTGTTTCAGTCCAATGAGATGTGTATTCTTTGAATTTTCTTTATAATAAGTTCAAAACATTTGTTCGCATCGACCTTGCATGGCATCTACTGGTGAATAGTCGAAGCATTTACTGGACCCTACAGTGACAATATGCAGGACAGCATTTGGTTGATTTTACCCATTCACGTATTCGGCCTTAGTAATTGAGGTTCAACCTACACTACGAATATGGAGCTTTCAAGTCGTTTCTTCCGGAAATTGTTATATGTTTACAAACTGCCTGACGGCCGATCGTAAACACAAAAACTTTCGACATATTTGACATATTTTTTTCGCACTATCTGCGAAACGTATTTTTGGATAAAACTGATATTCGGTTCACTATCAATATCGACTTCGTGGTTTGTACAAGATTTAATTCAAACAAATAAATGTTGAGTAGCTGTCCATCAAAATTATTCATTTAATAACCAAGTTTCAATCCACTATTCAGGAAATAATCTCAGACTTTCAAATAAGTTTAACTCCTAAACTGTCTGGCCGATTTGGCAAATTAAAGAACTTTACAGGCGTGTTTCGATATGCGACCACCCTAAAAACTTCAACTAGCAACCTCCATTCGTTCTTGAGATATGAGACGGCCGGCTGGCTGGACTCAATCGATTTTGACATCAAATTTTCATCAGAGTGTCTAACTTCCAGACTATTTTCAGCTGAAAATTCGTAATTTTTTATAACTAGTTTATCGTAATGAAAATCGTTCATGTGTTAGTTAAAATAAACCATTCCGGTAAAGTTACTTTACCGGCCTAGCGATGTAATGTATAATTTGCCGGACTCAAATGAGTCCGTGGAATGGCACATCACTGTACAGTATGAAATAAATACCGGATTTTACAAAATCTTGAGTCTGATAATCGAGATTGTACTCTACCATGTTAAAAAATCAAGTAATAAAAATTAAACAAATTATTTCTTAATGTTATTTTCAAATAAATACACAAATCAAATGAAATATTTCATAAATCTAATTTATCTAATGATATACGCATTAAGAATTCCCATTTTCCAAAAAAAATATTCGGATTAACCGAAATTTCGATTATCCTGAATCATTTTGGTCCACATTATTTCGGATAATCGAGACTGTACTGTATATGAATTTATTGTTTACTCTGGATGTTCATCGAGTAAACTGGCATTCTAATATAGGCAAACTCATTGAAGTTTATCCAGAAAATTGTAACTCTGTAAATCGATACAGATGTCAGAATCCAATGATGATATATGAGACCACAATAATCCCCTTGGTCGTTCCCGGAAACATTATAAACCACCGAATTATATTGAACTAGCTGAAAGCTGGAAGCATCCGTTACGAATTAAGTCTCACTGTGCCATCTTCAACACACATGTTTAATAATTCCAGATGTGGACACCACTTATGTCATTTCCTGAAATATTCATCTTCTGTGTTGGCGCTGGGTCTAAATGCAAAAACTTATTAATAGTATTATGGTGACCTTGCCCCTGCTCCCTATCCTATTCCATTTCTGTTCTAATAGGTCTCGTGCATGTTCTACTTCCGGGACCTATTAGTTCTGTAATAGAGTGGTTTAGTTCACAAGTTGAATTTCGTGTCAATTTTTATCCATCCAAATAAAGTATTGAAACACGAAATTATTAGGAGAAATAATTCTGCAAATTTTCTCTTTACTATTTGATGAAGAATTCCGATATAGAATCTGAAACGTCACAGTTCACTTAACTGATTTGCATTATTCCGATATTGTTGATTAGGCAATATTTCATATAGAAACTGCCTTGACAAATGGTTTGAATCCTTCAATCCCCAAGGGCGTTTTCAATAAATAACAATTTCCATTTAATTTTAATAGTTTTTTTTCATATATTGGTAGTGAATACCTAGAAAACACCTGAAAAATATTCTACATTATTACACAAATGAGTTAAAACTATCGACTGATATCAGATGAATTCAAATACGAAAAACATGTTTATTTCATACTGTGCTGTAATGTGCCATTTCCCGGACTCATTTGAGTACGGGAAATGGTACATTACATCTCTAGGCCGGTAGAGTAACTTTACCGGACTAGCATATATTTTAACTAACACATGAACGATTTTTATTGCAGTTTTAGCATAAAAAAGAAATAAACTCTTAACGCATCCAAGAAGTAAGCCAACATTATGTTTTCATGTAGGATGTTCTCCACAGTGTAAGTTTTGCGCCATTCACAGAAGATCTCGTATTCCTTTTGATATTGTCCGGAAGACTTGGCCGGGATAAGTTTTGCCGTCGCTTCAGAACTTCTTTTCAAAATCTCTGCATCCGTTTTATTTGAATTTATTCAAAACCAAAAAGTCAAAACGATGCTGAACTGACAGGCAAGACAATCAGTGAAAAATCTTTCTTACTATTGACAACCGATTCAAAGCATACTACATTATCACCCTATATTAATGGATGGTTTTACATCATGTACTGACACCTTCAAACTACCTGAATAGACAGTTCAATTTTTGCACCAAAAATTTGAAAAAATCTTCAGCAGTATGAAACAAAACGTTGCACGATACTTGACCGTGAAATGTCATTGAAATACTCGTCTAGAAATTCCAGACTCGGCTCCTTCGTCGCCTGGTCCGTGAACATCTAGACTCGTACTTTAATGAGCCATTTCCCAGCTTTGTAACGTAAATTACTATTACAAATGAACATTCTGATGTACCGGATGATTCCAAAGTGAAAAAGTCAACATTCGGGAGTAGATTCTCTGGCTAAAAAATATAATTTTCCTCGACAATTTGTTGCCAATTCTCAATCCCTGCGGAGATACACCCTCTTGAGTTTTATTGGTTGATAGTTGGTTAACAGTTGAAAATGTTAATGAAGACGTGGAGTCAACAGCTCTACCACGCATGTTCAACCTTTTCACGTATTGACCCCGCCAAAAGCAGCTCTACATGCATGAACCTTCCAGTTGTCACTTTCAATCAAGTATCGGATTTCAGTTCGGTTCAATCTATATTTTCGGAAATACTTGTATAATAAAATGTTAAAATAACACTTCATGAATGAGTAAAATCCTCCTACTGAATACGCAAATAAGTATATACGTATTCAAAATTCAATAATTCAAATATTTCCAACAATACATATTGAATCGAATTGAAATCAAGTACCCAATTGAAAACGGCCAGCATAACTCCGTTAGGATAATATGAAATATTAAATATCGCAAATTATAAAATATTTTATGGAAAATTCCACACATGTGATATTTAACCAATCAGAACTTGTATTTCTGACAGATTACCATCGCAACGCATGAATTTTAGAGGAAATTTTTTCCTCGTGGATACCCAACAGCGATTTGATGGATAGTTCCGCAACTTTTTCATAAATGCTAAAATAAAGATATGCTAAATTATTTGGAATTTTTTTTTGAAGTCTGTAAAGAAATCGATCCTTACTGAAATCTCCATACGGTTGCTGGTTCTCGACAACTGACACCGAATATGAGACCGAATGCATACGTACTTCTTGAGATATTGGAGAAATAACCTCGTAATTTCAAATGGGTATAATTTCGAAATCGTCTGATGGCTTTCGCCCATTAACGAACTCAATCACAGCATTTCAGTACGCAACCTTCCTTGACAGTTTCAACTCGCTAGCTCATTTCATTCGAAGGTAATTGTAGTAACGACCGGACGGCCCGCCTAAAAGAATTGAATCTGATATTATTTCCCTCATTGATTCCAATATAGTCGTTTGAAGCCGTTTTTGGAGAAAAACTTAGAGACAACACGGTGTTTCCCAGAATAGGGAAATAAAAGAAATATACGAAGGAAATGAATATCCCTTCTGGGAAATTTGGCATTATATTCATGACACCCATTTGCTCGCCAAGGCCAGCTTATTCTAGGCACAAAATCGACCTTGCGACTTTCATCTATCCCTTATCTCTTATATATCTTCACCTTCTGGCATTGAATGACCCTTCTTCGTCCTTAAAACTTTTTATGTCTCGAGAGCTGATGGTTTTTATTTGTACAAGATGCGTTGTATCTACATTCCGACAGATTCCGTGCTTTTATATCGAAGAGCTTCGCTGTATCGTCTCTCGGGAGCATTTTTACCTCGTATTGATTCTTTCAGCAGCTGACAAACCTGATAAATTCATTGCAAGGAAAAAATAGTGGGCAAAAGGTTCCACAACACAATCGATAAAGGCGCATGTTTTGTTTCGTCTTTATTATTGAACGAACATCTCGGGAAGAGTTCAAAAAGAAATTTTATTTGAAACCTGAAGACAACCCTAAAAATTTGACACTATTATCTAAAGTTTCCAAATACTTTCATTGGTCTACAGTTTTTCATTGGAATGAATAACTGTAGACATTTGTGTGGTTGATCGTGTTGCACACAATAGAATTATTATACAGGGTGGTTCATGAGTAGTGACCTTACATACGTCAATGGCGGATAGAGGACTTCAGGGCGAGTCACGATCCACCGAAAAAAATTTTTTGTACATTGTTTAGGAAGATACGGGTGTTTTGTATGTTTGGTATAAAACTTTGATATGCGATGTTTCTGGAATGCTCAAAGTTATTTTGTTTAAATTTGCTAGTAATATTTCCCTGTTTGAACATGTCAATACACCATCCTGAGTCAATTCAAATGCAGGGTCGTGCTGGAAAAACTGTGATCTCAGGTTATTTGTTGAAAAAGTTCATTTTCTGAACGCTTTTTCGGAAAACTATTATTCGACTCGAAAAGCCAAGGAAAAAGGCTACAATAATCGCTCTTCAATTTGGATGGCACCCCTAAACTGTTTCAATAAAAGAAATTGTTAAAGAAAAATTTTTAAGACAGTCTTCATTTTCGACCGGTTATAACCTATACGAATAACTGAATTCATCAAAGTTCAATTTTTGGTTGAAAGAAAAAATCATGGCAGTAACAAGTACCACTTATTAAATATTGTTTGAAAGTAAATTCATAACTTGAAAGTGGCTATTCGTAAGTAATATCATAAGGGTATCTTATTTTTCCAAAAAAAATCTAAAAAAACATTGCTAAGTACTATTTCAACAAAAAGCATGAGTGCTGGTGGCGACAAAAAAAAGTGGATTTTTACACCTGCACGAATGCTTTTTGTTAAAAAATATTACTTTGCAATGTGTGTTTTCGATTTTTTTCACAGGAAAAAAAGTAGATGCCCGAATAGTATTCGACAAGACAATTTCATGAGTAACAGATTATTCTGCATGCATTATGTATAGTTATTAATTTGAAACCTAAAAACAGGTACCTAATTCTTTCATCAAAAATACTACAAACTTTATGGTACCTACAATTAAAATATAAATTGCAATTTTGCGCGGTTTTTTTAAGAATGAATAAAATACAGATGGCGCACTGAATTCGTCTGAGTATTTTGACATTTAAGAAGTGTGATGTATGACATTCATAAAAATGACTTCGTACACTATACAACAACGCGTTCAAATTGTTGAATTGTTTTATGAAAATCAGCGTTCTGTGAAAAGTGTTTTTAGAAAATTACATAAATTTTTATGGTTTACATAATCGCCCATCTCCAAGCACTATTGGTCGAATTATTGAAAAATTTCGAGAGACCGGTTCGGTGGAAGATCAAAAAAGCAACTTGGACTTGGTGGGTCCACAACATGGCGTATTTTACACGAGGATTTAGCTCTGAAGGCATATAAGGTTCAAATAACACAAAAACTAAAGCCATTAGATCATTTAAAACGTCGTTCATTTGTCAATTTCATCAATGAACAATCAGCTGATTTTTCTCAAAAAATCATGTTTTTCGATGAGGCACATTTTCAACTTGGTGGCTTTGTTAACAAACAAAATTGTCGTATCTGGGGCGAGTAAAATCTACGAATTATTCATGAGAAATCTTTGCATCCTAAACGAGTCACTGTTTGGTGTGCATTATGGTCAGGTGATGTAATTGGACCCTACTCCTTTGAAAATACTGCTGTGAAGCTATCAATGGTGATTGATACCGTCTGATGATAATCGAATTTTTGTGGCCTGAATTAATTAATATTGATCTTGAGGACATTTGGATCAATAAGATGGCGCTACACCTCACTTGCAAATGACACAACTGATTTATCGAGACAAAATTTGCTGGACGAATAATCTCCAGAAACGGTGATGTCAATTGACCACCAAGATCATGTGATTTGACAACGATGGACTATTTACTTTGGGGTTATGTGAGAAGCCAGGTCTATGAGAATAATAATCCACAATCGATTCCTGAACTAAAGGATGAAATTATTCGTGTGGTGTCGAGCCTCAATTATGTCCAAATGTCATTGAAAATTTTAACAATAGAGTGGATGTCTGTAGAGCTGCAAGAGAAGGCTATTTGACAGATATTGTTTTTCCTATATGAATGTCATAACTGATACTTCAATTACCACTAAAAAGTTTTTGGATATTTATTTAAATTATTTGTTGTATTTATTTTTGAAAAACACTCTTTATTTATGAAATCATCTGTTTGAGTAACATTCCATACGTAGATTTATCCTTCCTGATCAATTTTGATTGCATAATATAGCGATTTCATTCTTTGGAAAATTAATCTGTCAACAGTACCTTATAACGTTAAATATGAACCATGAACAGAAATGAAGCTACACGATAGGCTAATCAATTTCGTTGGGAATCGGTAATAATCCTGATAATACGCTTATTACTTCATGAATTATACATCCATCCAGGGAATGTTTATGAACTGGCATCAATATCCTACCCCGGTGTAGTCCTAACAGCTCATTGGCGTAATTCCTGATGAATGTCTGTTGGCAGATTATGAATGACCGTATGAAGTATGAGGCTAATGATGTATGGCATTCCATACAATCAAATTTTATCGAATCGTGATCGCGAAATGACGAACGTGTTACGATTGTCGATGACATGGGTGATCTGAATTAGCCCTATGGATTGCTCGCAAAAAACCTAGTAAAGCACTGACGTGAAGTCAGTTTGTGCGCATGTTCAAAGGAGGTGAATGACTTTGAACATGCGCGCGAAACTTGCTGACTTCTAGCCAGTGTTTTTCTAGGTTTCTTTTCAATCATGTACTGGATTACAATCTGATCTTTTCTGTATTTTTTAAAATATTAGCAAAATAAAAGTTTTAATGGGTATATCTACGGAATCATTGGGCGGATTTTACTACTTCATAAATTCGAACTTTGTTATTACTTGAAGGTTCATACATAATTTCGTGATGATAATATGATCGACAAATTGCAAATGTCAAATATTTAATCAAGAATATTAATATTTTTTTCAAATTATTCTGACCACGAAATTCTGCAATAAGTTGTCCATCAGAATTTCCAAACTAATTACCAAGTTTAATCATGATTAAATCAGTATTTTCTTCTATTTATTCCGGAAAAAAACAACGATACCGAGGCGAAATACATGAAATTTGACAGATTTTTTCCAATATCTCCGAAAATTATCACCTAATAAAACTGAAATTTGAAAAACTGCTGTGAAATATTTAGTTCAAAGAATGGTCAGAAAATGAAGAATAGTTTCTGAGAAAAACAAATTTTTCGAGAAATTTTTTTTTCTTATGTTCTAGCGATACGATCATGACAAAATTCTGCGTTAACCTGCGAGTTAATGATTCAACTAGCTATCAAGTTTCAATCCAATCACTTCAGTAGTTAATAGAATATTAGAGAAAAAACTTCAACACTTCAAATGGCTATAACTCTCAATCCGTTCCGCGGCATTCTGATGCGCAACCTACCCCGAAAGTTTGAAGTCACAAGCTCAATTCGTTCAATAGTTACAAATGTTAAAAATAACCAACGATTTTCGTTGTGAATTTTCCAAAAGTTTTGTGAATTTTAAATATTCTCTGAACACTACAGTGGTCCTATGATTTTTTTTCACAAGGAATATTGGGAATTCTCACAATGTTATACGTGAAAATACATTCTTGAATGGATGTACCAGTTTCCTATATCTACTATGGAATTACAGAAAATATATATGTATTTTCCGAAAACCGAAATGTGAAATTACTGTTGCAATTCCGCCTGTCTTTGTGTGTTCATCATGATGATTTTCACAAATACTCTGTATTTATAGCAATGTAATTTCACTCACCTCTCGCATTTCTACAGGTGTTTCCAATTAGTTTTGGTAAAAGCAAAAGCTATTTTACAGGAATTGTTCACTTTCCCCAATTGTAATACTTTATTAAGTGTTTTGTATTTTAAGGCTTGTTTTTCAACATATTTTTGTATTTTGACAATGGTTACTGACAAGATATTCTGTATTAAAATATCATTTTATTCTGTGTTTTTACCTACTTAAAGGGGCCTTTTGTGCGATGGAGATTCGGAGATTTGGGTAATCGGAGATTCACAATATTGATCGAGAGATTCACCTTATTGGCCGACGACGATCACGTGATCGCCGTCGGCCAATCAGGTGAAATCTCCGATTACCCAAATATCCGAATCTCCCTCGCACAAAAGGTAGCTTTAGGGGCCTTTTGTGCAAGGGAGATTCGGCTATTTGGGTAATCGGAGATTCACCCTATTGGCTGACGGCGATCACGTGACCGTTGTCGGCCAATAGGGAAGTATATCCGATTACCCAAATACCCGAATCTCCCCACAAAAGGTAGCTTTAGGGGCCTTCGTTTTTACATCAAACTGCTCAGATTGCTTCTAAGTCGTTCGGTAATTACATCCAGATGTAGGAGACCACAGATGTCAACCAAACGTCAAACAAAATCAGAGCGAGTCGATGACGATCTTTTTCGTCGGTATCATAGACAAGATCGGAGTAAATTTGACATCTTGTTGATATCAATTACCCAGAAATAATTTCTGTTCAATTTCCATTTCGTGTTGGTTTTTTTAGTTAGCACAGTTCGGACAAAGTGATTTTTTGAGCGGGAATTTATAATTAGCTTAGTTGGGGTTTGTTCATTCTTAGGTAGTTTTAAAAATACATCAGAAATGCCAACCGGCGAGAATAATTATGTTCAGAATTCCGTTACTACACCCAGGCTAAAGACTCAACATCTGAAATATCCAGGTCTCAATAATAAATCAACAATTCTCTCCACTAAGGAAGCCTAATTTACAGAGGCCAAGTAATTTTATAATACTCAGACAAGATTCTGGGAACCAAATTTTTATTCATGGCAAGGTGGATATCACTTATCATTGAATTTCGTCTACTTGTATATGAATAAATAATGATTCAAACAATTATCGGTGAATTCATATAACTGTGAAACATTCTAAGGAATCTTTAAACTGTTGATTTGCAAATAAGGGCCCTGTTTCTTCAGCGAGCCCCTGTATTTTTTTCAGAACTGTTCGTTCGTCGTCCTCTTCAACATGATCGATCATTATTTGATATTCTTCTCTAATCAGCTCTTATGAAGTTACATTTATACTCATTTCTTCCCACAAGCTGAGAAATAAACACTGCAGAAAATAAAATATATGATTAACAATTTTGATTTGACATCGGTCATTGATATACAGATGAGAGGATATCAAATATTTATGGTCTAAGATTCTCATTTCGTCTGGGTCGTTTGTTCACTTCAGATAAAATCTGATAAATCCATAAGATCTGTGGTCACGTGACAAAAAAATCTGTCGCCTCTCGGATGCAATAAACGAACGTAGCAATATAAACCTCCACCGATATTTCGTACTTTCACAGAGATCTTTCCAAGTGTTGCATTTACCCCTCAAACCCAATAACTATACTCAGATAAAAGGATAAGACCCGAACTTACCGATAGTCCAGTTTCTCGTAACTCTTGAAATCCTTGCACTGCACACTAAGGAGGGATGATGGGAATTGGGAAAGAAGGGAATTACACAATGCAAAGTCCTTAATGAACTGTAAATTAACCCCTGCCTAAGATAATTAACCGCCGTGAATCTATTATAACATGAATTAATACTTTCATCTGTCTCTCTGAACTCTCATTTTTCAACTGAGTTTTATGCGGCGCACACATGGCGACATATGTTCAAATTTATCAAAATAAAACAAAAGTAAACCGAACACACCCCCGCCCCTGAAAAATCGAACCAAAAAAAAATAAACTTAGAATTTTCAGACTAATTTGTTCCGAAACAACAAAAGCAACCATAAAATATGCAAATACCAAAGAGAAAAAAAAAAAAACTACAACAAATATCAAGATCTCGTATATAACTATTGAGTGGGTAATGGGCATATTTTAACAACAGGCCTTGATAGAATTGAACCCTTTGCAGTAGTCAAAGTTACCGTTCTGATAATACCATCGGAACCGGGATGTACTTCAGAGACAATTGCCAACGGCCAATGCAAGGGTGGTGCATTATTAGTTTTAATAATAACTAACGTACCAACTACAATCTTTTGAGATTCTTTGTCCCATTTCTTTCGGACTTGTAAAGAAGTTAAATATTCCAAGTGCCAACGCTTCCAGAAATCTTGCACCATTCTGTCGATCATTTGAAATCGGTCAAGCCGACTCCTACCCGTATCACTAACATCTTCAGCCGGTAACCCCATCAATGGAGTCAATGTTAAAAAATGTGACGGTGTTAACGCTTGCGGAGCTGACGCATCAACTGACAATTGGCAAAGAGGTCTGGAATTCAACAACGCCTCGATTTGAACCAATAATGTATTGAATTCCTCGTACGTTAATATTTGGTCACCTATCACCCTGTAAATGTGATTTTTAACAGATTTTATATTACTCTCCCATAAACCACCCATGTGTGGCGAACTTGCTGGTATCATTTTCCAAGTAATTCCCTGGAAAGACATCTCACTCTCCAATTTATTCTGAAATTCACTCGATTCTATGAAATCTTTGAGATCTGAAAGAACTTTCTTAGCTCCGATGAAATTCGTTCCCCTATCCGAATAAATAAAACGGCATGGACCACGTCTAGAGAGAAATCGTTTAAATGCTTCAAGAAAATGAGCAGTTGACAAAGAACTCACCAATTCTAAGTGAACAGCTTTAACACTCATACAGATGAATAAACACGCATAGGCCTTATAGGATTTCACTCTTCTACCTTGGGCCATTCTAATATGTATCGGTCCGAAATAGTCCACACCCGTATGGAGAAAAACCTTCGTTTCTTGAACCCTAGGCGCAGGTAAATCCCCCATTAATGGGTAAAATGATCTAGGTTTACATCGAAAACACCTATTGCAAGAATAAACCCTTTTTCTTATAATATTCCTACCTCCCAAAATCCAATATTTTTGTCGCAATAATGCCTCTAGAAGATGAAAACCAGTATGGCAATGTTCCACATGGTAAAAGTCGATGAGCCTATCCACTATGACATCTTTTCCCGGTAAGATCAATGGATGACATTGCTCAAAATTCAAATTTGAATTAGACAACCTTCCCCCTACTCTCAGCAAACCGTCCTTCATAAAAGGCCGGAGCTTCCTTAACCGAGCAGAACATTGTTTGTTATTTGTTAAATTATATATATCCTCCTGAAAATATTGTGATTGCACAACTCGAATTAATGTCAACTCCGCTGTTGACAGATCTGAGACCCCAATTTTACCAGACATCGGCAGTAATCTTACGAACCTGAGAACATAGACTATGGAACGTAGTATAATTTTCCAAGACGATCTCCTTATCATGATATCGTATATCGAATTATTTGCTTCCTTTTGCTCTGCTGTTGCTAACCCTACATAATCAGTGTTATCCGATTTCAAATTAATATGATTAATGGGCCAATACTTTTCTTGATCGTTCAACCAACTAGGTCCCGAAATCCAGTCCACATTGTTCACCAATTCCGCTGGCGACAATCCCCGCGAAAGACAATCGGCTGCATTATTTTTGCTCGATATATGACTCCAAACAGTGTTTGGTGCGACATCCTTGATATAGTGAACTCGATTGGCAACGAATATATCCTTATGGTGTACAGAGTTTAACCATTGAATGACAGTGGTTGAATCAGAAAAAGCGTAAATTTTTGAAATTCTTACTCTAGGAGCAATGCAATCCCTCAATTTCCTTATCAAGTCCGACACGAGAACCGCCGCACAGAGTTCCAATCGAGGTATTGAAACAAGCTTAAACGGAGCAACCTTTGATTTGGCACAACAAAATCCAATTTTGATATCACCGAGGGGTGTAACCACTCTTGTATAAGCTACGGCTCCGTAACCGTCTGTGCTTGCGTCACCGAAAACTGCAAGAGAAACAACACTACCTGATTTTAATCCCAGGGTTCTATTTATATGAAAATCATCCAAAAAATGCCATTCCGCAAGAAATTTTGTCCAAATTTTCAAAACATCTGTCGGAGCCTTCTCATCCCATCCCAACTGATAATTCCACAGTTTTTTAACTAGTAGTTTCAAAGAAAAAATGAATGGAGCAATGAGACCTATGGGATCGTAACATCTCGCAACTGCTGACAAGATGATTCTTTTTGTACATCTCAAATTATTGGGATTTGTCAACCTGAAACTCAAACTATCCGATTTGGGGTTCCATTGCATACCTAAAACTTTAGTATCTGTTTGAAATACAACCGTTTTTCCTAATCTTTCCTTCTCTGGAATAAGTTCGAACAACTTTCTACTATTTGTGGACCATTTTGTTAAATGAAAGCAACCAGAACCGAAAATTCTCGAAATATCTTGGTATAAATTAATAGCTTCCTCTTCCGAAGCAATACTAGATATGAAATCGTCCATATAGAGATCTCGCATTATGGAGTCTGAACTTTGTGCATATGCTTTTTCGTCTTCCAGCAGTTGCTTTATAGTTCGCAAGGCGAGATACGGTGAAGATTTTATCCCAAATGCAACTCTATTGATTTCATAAGTTTTTATTTCCTCAGATGGATTGAAACGCCACAAAATCCGTTGAAATTTGCAGTGTTCTTCAACAACCTTTATTTGTCGATACATTTGTCTTATATCCGCTGTCACCGCATATTCAAATATTCTGAAATTAATTAATAAAGCAAATATATCCGTTTGCAACTTGGGCCCACAATGTAAAATATCATTCAGAGAAAAATCCGAATCTGTTGGTGCTCCAGCATCCAAAACAACTCTAACCGGTGTACTAGAACTATCTGGTTTAAAAACAGGATGATGAGGGATATAGTATGATGGCTCAGACAAAACCGTCTCCCCTGCAATATTCATGTGACCCTGATCCAGAAAATCCTTCATCACATTATTATATTCCGATCTGAGATTAGGGCTTTTCATCAGTCTACGTTCTAAAGAAAATAATCGAGACATTGCTGTATCCTTCGAATTCCCTAAAAATTTTGGCGACCTTTTGAATGGTAAAGCGACTGTGAACCGACCTTCCCTATCTCGAGAGACTTTATTCTTAAACAATGTTTCACACTCTAAGTCATCCGGGTTTAAAATTTTCTTTTTTGGTACAGACTCGATTTCCCAAAATTTATTCAACAATTCTTCCACTGGCGGTTCGTCTAAAAGAGTGAAAAATATATTCGATTTAGAATCATTCGCAACTACCGGAACTCTACCCATAACCACATAACCGAAAACTGTTTCAATTGCTACTGGAGATCTATTTGGACCCATTATTCTCCTATCACACATCACACTTGGAAAAAGTTCTGCACCTATAATTCCATCGATTTCTGCCGGCAGAAAATAATTTTCATCCGCTAACGGTACACCCTGAATCATATCTGCAAAATCCGATATATTAATTTCCGACCGAGGAAGACACTCTGAAATTTTGTCAACTACAAGAGCCTTCAATGAATATCTAATAGAAAAATCCAATCGAGATTCTATCTCCACATTAACAAATCCTTTCACCTTTTGTGCAATATTTCCAATACCCTCGATTGAAGAGCAACACTTAGTAATTTTCAAACCCAATCGTTTACATGCCGTCAATGTCATCAAATGAGCTTGACTACCGGAATCAAGAAGAAATCTTGCTGTGCCACTTCCTAAACTATTTCGAATTTGTACTAAAACCGTTGAAAGTAATATTGTTTGATCATTACAAGTGGAAATTGTCGAACAAAATTTTGCTCCATCCGTCGTTCCCGATGAACTTGACGCCCCTGTGTTTGTATTTACCGATTCAGATCTACCCATATGCAACAACGTATGATGTTTCATTCCACATTCTGAGCAAAATCTATTCACCTGACAAAATCTGACTCCGTGACTTGCCGATAAACAGTTAAAACACCAATTATTTTCTTTCACCGAATTATATCGTTTCGAAGGAGTGAGTTGCTTAAACTTTTCACATCGGTTTAGAAAATGACCAACTCCTTTACAAAATGGACAATTTCTAGATTCAAACCTTGACATATTATTGATCAGGAAAGATTTATTTTGTCTGGTTTTATATTCTACTGATCTCATAATTTCAGATGGTTTTCTCTTAGCCAAAATTTTAGTCTCTTCTTTCACAAAATTTATCAATTCATCATAAGAGGGTATTCCCCCACCTCTTTTATGCATTTCGAATGTTCTAGTGGTTTCAGGATCTAATTTATTTAATGCTAAATAAAGGAATATGTAATCCATCAAATCATTAAGATCCAACCTTTTCAATGCATTCACCGCCGCATCAAATTTTTCCAAAAAGAAATCTAAACCTTTGGAGGATTCTATATTCAATTTCTTGAAATCGAACATTTGATCTAAATAACTGTTCGCTAATGCCCTTTTATCTTGATATTTATCGATAAGAGATTGCCAAATTATGGGATAATTATCACCTGTGGGCGCCAAACCTGAGAAAATTCCCAATGCAGAACCTTTAAGTTTTCCTACCAAATAATAACACCGATCGACATTCGTCAAGGATTTATTTTCGTGTATCAAACTCTTGAAAACTGAATAAAATGTTTCCCAATCACGAATTTCCCCTGAAAATTCTGGAATTTCAATATGAGGTAGCTTCGGTTCACTGCTATTCTGCATTTTAATTTGAGATTTACTTGAACTCGTTTCTTTTTCAAGTTTATTTATATTTTCTCTCACATGACATACTATTTCATCTATGGTTCGCAAAATGGAATAATCAGGTACGAAATCTGGATCTAATTGCAAGTTTTTCTCCATCATTGCATCGACCGTTTTCAAAAGTTCCGCCTTTGTATCATCCAATGATTTTGACATTCGAACAAATTTACGTTTATATTCAGGATCACTGGAACGTTTGTATAAATCCACCAATTGAGTAAGTATACCAAATAAAGACTCTTTCTTTGCCTGCAAAAGCTTCAATTCTATCTCAAGTTTCTTTTCCGCCATAATTAAGGTGTAAACACAATCTGAATCTAACCTCTGAATTAAATAATGAATATGCTTTATAGTTGCTTAGATTATTCCATGAACACAACAGACGACTCCTCGACTGCGCGGTCAATAATCAACATATGATACCGATAAGCGAGATAACTTCCGTACTAAACAAATTCGAACCGATATTGAAAGGAAAAAAAATCGTACTGAATTGAAATGAAATGATATTCCGTAATATATTCAATCCAAACCGTTTTGAATTAAACAGAAACCGTCCGTGCCCGAAGAACCAAAAAATGTTGCATTTACCCCTCAAACCCAATAACTATACTCAGATAAAAGGATAAGACCCGAACTTACCGATAGTCCAGTTTCTCGTAACTCTTGAAATCCTTGCACTGCACACTAAGGAGGGATGATGGGAATTGGGAAAGAAGGGAATTACACAATGCAAAGTCCTTAATGAACTGTAAATTAACCCCTGCCTAAGATAATTAACCGCCGTGAATCTATTATAACATGAATTAATACTTTCATCTGTCTCTCTGAACTCTCATTTTTCAACTGAGTTTTATGCGGCGCACACATGGCGACATATGTTCAAATTTATCAAAATAAAACAAAAGTAAACCGAACACCAAGAATACCTTGTTTCTTCACGGATATCCTTTTTTCTATTTCTATTTTCATGAATATTCTGTGTTAATACAAGTATTTTATTTCATAAATATCAAGTTCAATTGGAATTAGATTTGATCAAATTCTACCTAGAAAATGAAAAGGAACATCAATGAAGCGATGAATACATTTAATTAAATCAATAATTTATGGTACGATGTAACATTGATCGAAAACATTACAACATGTTTGTTTATTACCTCAGACTGCTGAGATTGCTCCTGAGTCGTTTGGAGCGAGTCGATGAAGATCTTTTTGTAGGTGTATTTTGATGGAGCAAAACGATTCAGCTCACAATAATTGCGTTCCGATATTCCCAATCAGTACTGGCCAGTATCAGTAATTTCGAAACGCTTCGTACTGATATGAAGAATTACCAAAGCAGTGCCAGTAAAATCAACTGTCAAAATTTACTGACAAGTACTGGCCAGGAATATCGGAACTCAACTAATATACAATTTAATTGAATTTGACAATTTCGTTTACTACAGAAAATTCTATAAGAACTGTGATTACGTGACCAAAAAATCTGTCGCCTCTCAGATGCAATTAATGAACGCAGCTAGAGTTGGAAAGTCAGAAATATTACACAACAAAGACAGTTTCATGTCTACCTCAAAATGAACACAGTTATGTAAAATACATACAAAATACCGAATGAAACAGTTCTATATGACGATCTTCTCATTCAAGTTCAAAAAAATTTAATTTTTAGTTACAGGGACTTCCCCCCAGTAGCAGGATGAATTTCCTTATGGTTCCTGCTCTATCATTCCGTGCAGTTCTAATTTTCGTATAAAACTCCCGGTTGAAAAGAGTAAACATAAATTAAAATCCCTCCATGAATTTGATACTCTTCAATGTCTATCTTTCCATACATGATAATAATTGTTGATTAGATTGGCTCAGAAAAATGAATAGATAAAATCATTCTCCCAGAGAGTCACCATCCAATATTTTTGTATGATGGCTTATTTTATTTTATGCTTTATGGAAGTCATTTCAAATTGATATGAGTAGGTTTTTTAAAATCTCATAGTCCATTTCAGTAATGAAACTGCTATACAATCAATAAAAAATACAAATTTTTCTGTAATACCTTCACATAATATTCATTGATATTTGTATAGGCCACCCTATACATATCACGTAGTAGATATGCAACAGCGCTGTGCGCATAATTTTGTGTGACCATATGTATTGTGTGGAACGAGAGTCCACACATTCATTCTAACATAAAACGTTATTGAATAAACAACTCAACAAGTAATTTTGAATTTAATTGAATTTAAGCAATACAAATTGCAAACAACTTTTCTTTATGTGTACCACAAAACATTAGAGTGGTTTACACATAAAATTGGTCCTTACGAGCCTAAAAATTAATTGTACTACGGTACAACAAAGATTTCGACGACTTCTACAATTTTGGGTCATCGGCGTCAACCATAAATGAGAAGAATTCTCGTCCGTACAATTGGAGCTGATTCTTCACCAATACGAGGAGGCGATTTTTCAAGAAAATCCAGCATTTTCCAAGAATAATATTCCACTCAAGAGGATATCGACGATTTTCCACTGCAGCGGAGACAAATTTCATACGCAACATCTGCCAGATAACATCGGAATACGAGATAAGTAAAATTCGTATTCATAAAAACTTTTGATATTCTGTTTTCGAAACTTTTTACAATTGATAATTGTATTGATTTTGATCTCATTATGCCTCTCCAAAAATTAAAATTACAAAGAACTTATTATAAAGGAACAATAACTAAAATCGAAAAATATATTTCAGAATTATTAGATTCTGAAGTCGATTTAGGTACAATTAAGGAGGATTTGGAAGTAAGAAAGACAAGATTAAATAATGCCTTTCAACAATATGAAAATATTCAATTAGAAATTCTCAATTTGGATTCCACGGATAACGAAAATATGTTTGAAGTGGAAACAAAGTTTTTGCAAATTTCTTCAAATATGAAACGAATTTTGAAAAATTGTGAAAATTCAAATAATACTCAATTATCAACTACAATTAATAATGTTGCACAAAGTTCATCATTACCTTCTATTGATATTCCATATTTCAGCGGAAAAAATTTGAGTGATTTCAAACCATTCATGGATTTATTTCGTGCAGTCGTCAATGATAATTCAAATTTAACAGATGTAGAGAAACTTTTTTATTTGAAAAAATTTTTAACAGATGAAGCTCTTTCAATAATTAATAATTTGCCTTTAGTGAATGAATCTTATGCTGAAGCATTAAGTCTTTTGAACAAAAGATATGATAATCCATTGATATTAATAAGCAATCATGTAAATTCATTACTGGATATGAGACCTCTTCAAAAAGGTACAGCTGCCAATTTGAGAGAGTTCATTTCTTTTGTTAAGCAGGAAATCGGTTCATTGAAAAATTTGAAACAACCGGTGGGTCAATGGGATATGTTACTGATTTGCATTTTGTCGAAAAAACTCGATTTGTATACAAATAGGGCTTATCAAGTTGCCAGGAATTCAAAAAATCTTCCCAATTTGACAGAATTCATTGATTTTTTGGAATCTAGAGCAACTGCTTTGGAATGTTCGTCAATTCAACCGAATAAATTGAGTAAAACAAAGGCTCCAGTCAATCTATTGAATATTTCTAAAAATGTTAAAAAAATTGAGAAGAATCCTTCGAATAGAAATAATTACAAATGTATGTATTGCAAGAGCTTCGATCATAAAATACAATATTGTTCTGAATTCAAGCTCATAACTTCATCTGATCGTCTCAAATTTGTCAGTTCAAATGGTATATGCAAAATGTGCATGAATAAACATAATTCCATCTGCAAGTATCCTATACAGTGTGGTAAATGCAATCGAAACCATAATACGTTGCTACATTTGAATAATGAACCTGAACCAAATTCTCTTGCCGTTTGTGAGGGAAGATCTGTTTTGTCCAATGTCTTGTTACCATCAGCTAGAGTAAAGGTGTTGTCCCATTCTGGGGAATATATTTCAGTAAAAATTCTTCTGGATTCTGGAAGTCAGTTATCGCTCATTAAAAAAGATTTAGCAGATAATATAAAATGTGAAAGCTCTGAAACTGACATGAAATTAATTGGTGTCAATGTAAAAGAATCCGTAGTTGAACAATTGGTTTGTTTTAAAATATTTTCTTGTATGAACAATTTCAGCATCAATGTAACCTGCGCAGTTGTAGATAGAATAACTTCAAAATTGCCTCAACTTCATTTTGATATAGAACACCTCGCAATTCCTAAGAATATATACCTAGCCGATCCAAATTTCAACACCCCCGATGAGATTTCTATATTGTTGGGCGCAGATGTTTTCTTTTCAATATTATTGTCAGATACTATAAAATTAGGACCTCAGAGACCTGTCCTGCACAACACACTGTTTGGATATATTGTAGGTGGATTATTAAAGACAAACTATTCTGAGAAAGATACTAATGTTCTTTATTCTCATCATTGTTCTCTAGATATCAGAAAACTGGATAGCTTGATGGAAAGATTCTGGCAAGCCGAGAGCATTCCCGAAGTTCAGGAAGAGTTTAGTAACGAGCAGGAAGCCAGCGAAAATATATTCAGAGAGAACGTAGAAAAAATTGGAAATAAATTTCAGGTGAAATTGCCATTCAAAATCCCATTATCAGATATATATTTGGGAGATTCATACACTTTTGCTCTTAAACGATTTCATAATTTAGAAAAACGTTTTAATCACGATAAAAAATTATTTGAAGACTATTCTCATTTTATTGATGAATATTTAAATTTGAATCATGCTGAACTTTTGAACCCTAACGAAATTGGACATAGTGATACTTCAACATACTTTCTTGCTCATCATCCTATAATACGAAATGATAAAATGACCACAAAGTTGAGGGTTGTATTTGATGGGAGTATGAAAACTAACAACAAACTTTGTTTGAATGATTTTCTTCACAATGGGAAATTGGTCCAAAGGGATATTTATGATATTTTGATTTTATTTCGTACTTACAATTACATTCTCATAACCGATATCAGACATATGTACAGAAGTATATTGCTGCACCCGGGTCATCGAAATTTTCAACTAATTATTTGGAGGAAGGATCCATCGTTGCCTTTGAGTTTTATTCGTTTGAACACTGTAACGTATGGTTTGAAGAGTTCACCTTTTTTGGCAACAAGGTGTTTGTCTGAGTTAGCCAACACTCATAAGAATGAATATCCCCTTGTCTTAGGTTTATTCACAATTGTAAGGTCACAAAAAATGAAAGAGTTTTGGAAAATCTCACAAGTTTGGAATTGAATCATTCATTGGAAACTATTATTGTATCAGTACAAGCAATTTATTTCAAGAATGAAATTCAAAGCTTGAAAAATAATGGTAAGATTTGCTGTAAAAAGTCAAGTTTGTATTCTTTATTTCCATTTATTGATCAGGATGGATTACTTGGAGTAGGTGGAAGATTACATAATGCTCCAATTTCCTATTCTGAAAGACATCCCATTATTTTGCCTAAAAACTGCCATATTACGAACTTGATTATAATAAGAGAACATTTGAATTTATTTCATGCTGGTACTAGACTAGTGCTCGCAAATTTAAATAAGAAATTTTGGTTAATTAACGGGGTTCGAGAAATCAAAAAGGTATTGCATAAATGTGTTAGGTGTTTTCGATTGAAGGCGAAATTTTCAGAGCAATTGATGGGAAGTTTTCCAGCACCCCGCGTTACAGAATCTAGGCCATTTGAAAATGTTGGCATAGATTTTTGTGGCCCATTTAAAATAAAACAGTCGAGATTAAGGAAGGTTTTAATTTCTAAAGGATATATTGCGGTATTTGTTTGCTTCTCTACTAAGGCCCTTCATTTAGAACTTGTATCAGATTTGAGCACGGATACATTCATTGCTGCATTCAAAAGGTTCTCTTCAAGGAGAAATTTGCAAACAACTCAACAAGTAATTTTGAATTTAATTGAATTTAAGCAATACAAATTGCAAACAACTTTTCTTTATGTGTACCACAAAACATTAGAGTGGTTTACACAATATTCATGTCTTACGATATACTCTCATTGTCTGCAAGGTACTACGTATGAATTACCAATTTAATTATTTGATCAACTGACATAAAACGATTGAAGTGAAAGGCTTGAGAAAACAATAACATAATAATTTAATGTTTGAAACCGTCTTGCCAATTCTTGAGTTCATATCAGATACAGAACGTCGATGTAGTTCTTGTTCTGGTCCACTTAAATAGAGGGGCGAAGATAGTGATAGATCTGACTACCACTGGAGCTGAGCATTGGATAATTTCATTTTTCAGACTAGTCTTGCCAAAGTGTTCATATCAGATACAGAACGTCGATGTCGTTCTTGTTCTGGCTCACTGAATTAGAGGGGCGAAGATAGTGATAGATATGACTACCGCTGAAGCTGGGCAGAAGATAATTTCAGGTTTCAAACTAGTCTTATCAAAAAGTTCATACCAGATAAAGAATGTCGATGTAGTTCTTGTTTTGGTTCACTTAACTAAAGGGTGTTTTTTTAGAGGTAAAGAACTTCATGTTGGCAACACTGTTTTAACTGGCGGTCATTTTGTCAGCTGTCAAGTGATTTGTGTTTGGTTTGGTCTGGCATTTCTACATGAATAGACTGACACCTGAAAAATGCTGCCAAGTTATGCAAATTTATTTTGAAAATGATGTCTCTGTTCGAAATACGTATAGCGCTTCATGTCGATTGCCGATGAAGCTCACTTTTATTTGAATGGCTACGTAAATAAACAAAACTGCCCTATTAGGAGCGAAGACAATTCTGAAGTGTATGTTGAGACACCGTTACATCCAGAAAAACTGACTGTTTGGTGTGCTTTATGGGCTGGTGAAATCATTGGTCCGTACTTTTTTAAAGGTGATGATGGCCAGAACGTTACAGTCAACCGCTAGAGAGCCATGATTACTGACTTTTTCATTCATCAATCGAACAATCATCTTGAGCAGGAGCTGTGGTTTCTAAAAGACGGCGCAACATGTCACACAGCTCGTGCCTCAACTGATTTACAGAAGGAAACGTTTGATAACAGCATAATTTCACGTTCCGGACCCGTGAATTGGCCTCCAAGATCGTGCTATTTAACGCTGCTAGACTATTTTTCGTGGGGATATGTAAATTCGCTAGTCTACGCCGGTAAGCCAGAAAGCGATCGACCACTTGGAGGGCAACATTCACCGCGTTAGTGTCGATATACGGCCAGAAATGTTGGAAAAAGATATTGAAAATTGGACCTCCAGATTAGATTACGTCAGAGCCAGCCGGGGCGTTCATATACCAAAAATTATATATTCAAATTATAATGCCAAAATATTGTCTATTGGATAAAGTCAATTTCATGTCAATAGACGACTTCGGCCCAAGTTGCTAACCCACAATTTTCTTCACAAATTTGCTTTCTCTGGGGAACGGGAATTTCAGGACAAATTCGACATGATAAGGTTCGCGTTATTTATAAATATCCTTAAAAGATGCCTCGGCTCCTCAAACAATCATCTCTGATTGGCTGAAATTCAAGTTGGGATTCCTGATTTCATGTTAATAATGTCAAATTTATATAGGATATGTTCCGCAAATCTACTTGGTTATTTCGGTTGCCGTTTTTCCATTCCGCAAATATGAAATATTCGGTTGGTTCCTGAGAAAAGGTTAATTACGGAATTTGCTTGATGAAAATAAACTGTTCTTTCTGTCACCAGAACGACAGTCAATGTTCTATGGTAACATATACATAGCATAGAACAATCTTTATTTACTTTATGATCGATAGAACATAGAAGAGACAACAATCAACAATGGAAAAATTACTAGTTATGGTCCATAGATCATAAGGTAAATAAATATTGTTCTATGCTACGGATATGTTATCATAAAACATTGATTGTTGTTCTGGTGCCTAGACTTAATATGTCTATGTTCTGTTGACAGAAAGATTGCTTTTTCATCAATCAAATTCCGTAATAAACCTTGTTTTTTTCAGGAATCAACCGAATATTTCATATTTATAGAACGGAAAAGTGGCAACCGAAATAACCAAGTTGATTTGCGGAATATATCCTTTATAAACTTGACACTATTAACATGAAATCAGGAATCCCAACTCGAATTTCAGCCTAACAGAAACCTATATTTGGAAGGAATTATCTTGTTTTACTCCATTTCAAAGTTCTATACCTCTGAAAAAACACCCTTAAGATGGGCGAAGGTAGTGAAAGATGTGACTACCGCTGGAGCTGAGTGATAGATAATTTCAACTTTCAGACCAGTCTTGCCAAAAATTTCATATCAGAAACAGAAAGTTGATGTAGTTCAAATGCGAGATTCAGTTGTGTTTTGCATCAATTATTTTTTCAACATCTTTTGAAAATTGTTTTCTTGTACCTACCTTCAATTCTAGCGAAGTCAGATCTACTTTAGCACTGCTGAGTGTTGTCAATGGCACAGTGATAGTTATATTCTGAGTTCTAATGGCACTCAATTTCTCCACATGACACAATCGGTTGTCCATCCTTCCGCTTGAAATCTATGACCCGTGCTTAGGTCTTGCCACTATATGCGATTCTAGTAGTTCGGCGTTTTTTAGTAAATATCATTCGATTTCCACCTGACACCACTGACCCAGGGCCGTATTTATAGTTGTTCCTTGAGGCTTCCTTACTGAAGGCCGCCTTGAATTTGCTTTTCTATGGAAACAAATACAAGTTTGTTTGCATAGAAACATAGAAAAGCAAATTCAAGGCGGCCTTCAGTAAGGAAGCCTCAAGGAACAACTATAAATACGGCCCCCAGTCTCTTGACTAATCATATTCGATGACCTTGTCAGAAATTTTCGGTTAGTCGAAAAACGTCAAAAATTACCAACTTTCTTTCGTATTTTTCGTACATTTCCGTTCGTTTGCGGGGTATGAGAATTCCACAGCAAGTTCTTTTCCCATCCTTGGTCGGATTCGAGAACCTTTGCCTTCCGAGGAGAAAGCCATTGATCGATAGTCCACCTGAGGAAATCGCGTAAAATTCGTCAAGTTTAAGAGTTTTTTTTGGTGTCTTGGATTTCTTCGACTCTTACAAACGAGATATCTTTCAGATGGAGAACGTACTCCTTTAGATTGTGGTGTATGTTTCGCGGTCACCCGACGAAAAAGCGCGAAATTCGTCAAGTCAAAGAATTTTTTCCGGTATCTCAGAAATTTTGGAGCGGGACGAATAAGGTATCGAAGGAAATAGCGTTCTTTCTTCTTCTCTTAGGGGCTCGAGAGTCCTTTTCGCGGACACCTCTAGATGTAAAAATTTCAAAAACCATTATCCCATGCGTTTTAAAAATTATTATACCCAATAGACAAGAATATACATAAACCAATTTCTCTGAATGCTTTGCAGAAGGATTTAATTCATTCAGCCGTTGGGGTTTCCCAGACCGTTTTCATCAGCGAAGATATCGCAGGATTGTCCCGAAATCGATCCCGGTAATGTTGAAGGTTCTTTCTGCTGACCGAAACTAATGCTGCATCCGCCGGATGTATTTTCGTTTCATTGAATGCATTCCCGATTACGAGCGAAGGGGCCAAGACCCTGGCAATAAATTCCAATCTTGCTTTTTTGCCTCGCGCTAGATTTAGTAGAACAAACATTCGATTGGCGAGCAACGTTATATTGACAAGAATTTTGAGGTGATGCATTATGGCATGTTTGAAATGAAACCTAGAAAAATCTAAAAAGTTATTGCCGTGAAGGCAGCAGTTTTTGCGCGCATTTTCAATGTAGATGACCGCTTCGGTAACGAATTTGAACTCGCGCGCAATTGCTGCTTCCTTCACGAAATGGCTTTTCTAGATTTTTTTTCGATGAATTACTGGATTTCAATTCGATGTAATCTGTATTTTTGGAAATATTGGAGAAATAAAATTTTGAATGGGTATATTTACGGAATCATTGGGCGGATTTTACGCATTTACGAATTCGACCATCGTAATTCAGCCCCAAACCTACCTAACGGCCGGACCGTAAACACAATACCTTCCGAAGGAAACAACTTAGAAACTCGATATTTGTAGAGAAGGTTTAGACCTTAATTACGAAGGCCAAATTCGTGAATGGGTGAAATCCACCCAATGATTCCGCGAATACACCCATTCAAAATTTTGTTTTCCCAATATTTGCAAAAATACAGAATAGATCGAATTGAAATCCAGTACTCAAAATGATAGTTTGAAGGTTCATATAGAATTTAATGAGGACAATATGATATGAGGAGATCACAGAATATTAAATATTTGAAAAAAAAATTTGAAATTTTTTTTCAAATTGTTCATCACGAAATTTTGCACAATGTTGTCCTTCAACATCTTCGAGCTAGCTGCGAAGTTTTTTCACGATTGAAACAGTAGTTTTTGAGTAATACCGAAAAAAACAACGATATCGAAAAAAAAACCACGAAATTCTACATATTTTTTCCCAATATCTACGAAACTAATTGCCGTATCGAATTGAAATTTGGTACACTGCTGTGAAATATGGAGTTCAAGGTATAACTGAATTTCATTTCGAATATCAACAATAGTTTCAGAAAAAATTTTGAGAAATTTTTTTTTTAATGGAGTAACCATAAGAATTCAACAAAATGTCGTCTAAAGTTGCGCGTCTTTATGTTCCTACTAACTGTGAAGTTTCAATCCAATCGCTCCAGTTGTTTTTGAAATATGAGGAAATTAACCTCAAAATTTCAAATGGCTGTAACTCCGATACTATTTGACCGATTCGGCCCATTAAAGAACTCAACCTTCGCAGTTTTGAAATGCAACCCTTCCTGAAATTTTCAATTCGATAGAATTCTCCGTACGCCCGTAATCGTGGTGAAGGCCGGCCGGACAGAATCGATTTTGACACCTGATTTGTCAACAGTGGGTCCACCCTTGTCGTTTAAGACCATTTTCGGCTCAATCATCGAAAATTACAGACATTTGGACAAACCGATAGCACACTATTCCCCTTGAACATGCGCGCAAAAAGCACTGACGTGAAGCCAGCAGCATTTGCGCTTATAAATATACAAAGGGGATGACCGATCACCGCCTTGGCAATGAATTCGAACATGCGCGCGAAAGCTGCTGACTTCATGTCAGTGCTTTTCTAGGTTTTTTCACGTATTTTTGAATTATTCTGGTAAAACTTCGAAACCGAGAAAAGAAACCACGAAATTTGACAATATTTTTGCAGAGTGCCCATTTCCAAACATTATAACCGTATCCAACTAAAATTTAGTACACTGCTGAGAAATATGAAGATCAAGGAACGAGCAAAAACTTTTTCAAATGTAAAGGTTAGTCCCCGAAAACCATTTTTTTTAATTTGCTGACAGCACAATTTCAACAAAATTTCGAAAAAAGAGACCTTTTACATCTTCCAATCGATTGCCAAGTTTCAATCTAATTGCTCCAGTAGTTATCAAAATATCAGGAAAATATCCTCAATATTTCAAATGGCCATAACTCGGAAACCTTTAGACCGATTTTCTCACTAACAAACTCGGTACGTCCGTACTCAATGGTGCATACGGACGGCCGGCCGACAAAATCGATTTCGACACCGAATTCGTTATTATTGAGTCCAACCTAGTCGTTTAAGACCATTTTCGGAGAAAACAATTGAATCACATGGCAGTAACCTGTAAGTGCGCATTGGATAACTTTAATGTTAAAATTGTCTTAGGTGATAATCAGGCCTATTCTGTTAGCAAATAGAAATATTTCCAGGAAAAATATATTGGTTTCATAGTCAGATTACAAATATTTGTATTCTGATCATCGATTCTGATCTGTCAATTGAACAAAAATCTTGCAAATAGAAATATTTCCAGGAAAAATATATTGGTTTCATCATAGATATAACAAACCATGGATGAGGCCGAGAGAGATAGAGCTAGTGGTGGCAGAAAGCCCGCGTATTCCATTTAAAAAGCATTAAATGCGTATGAAAATTCTGTTTTTTATGCGTTTTTCCTAAGAATTTTCGGCGCAAATATGAAAATAATGAGAGCTTACATTGGCTATAGGATAATGTGTTTTTATAGCTACAAAAATGGATTACTGAATCTAGCAGGAATTAGTTAAAAATTATTGATGCTATAGGATCTTTTTTTTGGCGCAAGCTTTCCAGATTTTATTATTCCTTCATCAGGAGAACTAAAAATTTACAATGCAGTAGGAGCATTAAAATGAAAGATTATTTTATGATATAGAAGTATTATATTTGACATCAATGATAATTAGTAGGTGAAAATATTGCTGAAAAATATTGACCTAAGTCGAAATGATATTCTATATTCATTTCTTGATTCAGGGATGTTGATTAATCAGAATTTATAAAATCTAAATGTGTCATATGAAAAAATGGAGTTGAGACCACCTGCTATTTTATTTCTTCTTGAATTAATTCTTTTTCCATTTCGTGCAATTCTATTTTTTTAATATCTTCTTCGAACTCTATTATTTTCTAATAAATTATTCTCAAAATTTGGTTCATGTTGTTCTTTGTTCTGATATCACAAAAATGTACTAAGCAGGTACCTAAAATTTCAAGGACATCACGGAAGAAAAATAAAAAACCTATAGAAGCACTGGTACGTGAAGTCAGCAGCTTTTGCACGTCAAAAAATAAAACACCAAAAGGAAACACTCGCAAAAGCTGCTGACTTCACCTAATTGCTTTTCTAGGTTTTTTCGAGTTATTCTGGAAATTATTCCGGAAAAACATACCGAGGGAATAACCACGAAATTTGACATATTTCTTCCCAATATCTCAGAAAATTATAATCGTATCGAATTGAAAATTGGTACACACAGATGTGAAGTATGAAGGTCAAGGTCAGAGCACATTTTTTTTGGAATATGATCAATAGTTTCCGAAAAAAAAATTTTTTCCGAAAAAATTTCGAGAAAAATTTTGTTATATCTACTTAAAGTACGAACTGAAAAACTTTCACAAAAGTTGCGCGTTGTTTTGCTCCAACCAACTGTAAAGTTTCAATTCAATCGCTTCATCAGTTTTTGAAATATCAGGGAAATAACCTCGAAATTTCAAACAGCTATAGCTTCGAAACCTTTTCACCGATTTAGCCCATTAACGAACTTAACCACGGCATTCTGATACGCGGTCTACCCTGGAAGTTTCAAGTCGCTAGCTTGCTCTGTTCGATCGTTATCGTGTCCACTGTCGGACGGCAGAATCGATTTTGACACTGGATTGGTCATCAGCGAGTCCAACCTAGTAGTTTGAGACCATTTTCGGAACGAAATTCGAAAATTACAGACATGTGGATGAAACGATAGCACACCCTAATAAGAACATGCGCGCAAAAGGCCGATAGATATCGCCGTGATGTTCAATTAAATAAACTTTCAATCAATCCAAAATCCAATGTTGGAAGAATTATTCAACATTTATTAACATTTGAGGTTTAATAACTTGATTCAATTTGTACTTTGCTTTGGAAATATTGCGAAAATAAGATTTTGAATGGGTATATCTGCAGTATCGGGTAGGTGGTAGAAGTTGGATTTTTTCCATTCACGAATTCAGTTTTTGTAATCCAGGTACAAGTCTACTCTACAAACAACCAAGTAATATTCACAGGGAGTTGGACAGAGTTCAAATAAATCAATTATGATTTTGCCAACGTTTCGAAACAATTCGTTTCTTTTTCAAGCCTTGAAAAGGGAACGAAACGTTGGTAAAATCATAATTGATTTAAATTCTGTCCAAGTCCCTGTGAATATTACCTGGCTATTTGAACATGAACGTGAAAAATGCAGAATCTAGGTGTTTGTAAAATGTTTTCGAATCTTATACAGTTTCCAAAAAAATCTGAAAAAACATCTTTTGGAATTTACTAACTGTATTATCGAAATAATATTCCGCAAGAAGTTGCGTGTTGTCATGTTTTAACTATCGGCCAAGTTTAATTTCGATCGCTGAAGCAGTTCCCGGAAGATATGGGAAATAACCTCAAAATTCAATGATTCTTACTCTGAAACTCTTCCATCTGAAATAATCAATAACTGACCTATGATTCGTTCAAAGCAGTGCGTGCATCAATATGAATATAAGATGAATATATACGAGTGGTCAGTACCATTTTCAGTCCAATATAACAATATTATATTACAATTACAGAAATAGGTGTACCAAATTCTACTAAATTTTCTAAAGCTGTAACACAGGGGAAAAACACGAATGCTTTCAGATCTGTTGCTATGATTGGCTTCCTGGGTGAATATACTATCCAGTATCCCGTTGTCATTCAAGTGTAAACAAAATCGGGGCACGCAGACTTTCGTTTCGTTAGCTTTGATGTTATTTATGAATCTTAGGGGATGGTGTGCTATATTGGACTACGCAAATCGATAAAAGCGCAGATTAAATCAATAGGGGAGTGGATCAGACAATGAAGGATTATTGGATGAAATCTGGATATAATAAAGCTGAGCTCCTGATTTATTGCAACAACATGTTTCGTAGAATTTTTGATGAATGATCAGCAACACTTGGTGCTTTGATTTTTATTGTACGGGGTGGAGGGTAGTCGTCCTTTCTGAAAGGATTAAGCGAGAGAATGGTTAAACTATAAATTCCACTTCAGATATACAGGGTGTTTCATTGGTAAATGATAATACGGTAGTAGAGAGGTGGGTTTTGTATTCACCAATATTTTGTATTTTTTATGATTTCTGAACCACCCAGTATGAATCGTTCTGTTCTGGGGAATAGCGCTTTATCCTTTCGTCTCTGTAATTTTCGAATTTCTTCCTTAAGATGCTCTCAAACGATTCGGTTGGATCCACTAATGAAAATTCCTGGTCAAATTGAATTCCTGCCGCCCGGCCGTTCATTATCCTTCTTATATTCTCTAACTTTCGAAGGAAACGAGTAGCGACTTGCATTTCGGGTTGAGTTTGGAGACTGAATATCTCGGTTGAGTTCGTTAATGAGCAGAATATAAACGACTAAACGGTTTCGGAGGTATGAACAAGAAATTTTCAGGTTAGTTCCTCGATATCTCAATAAGTACGATCAGATTAAAACATGACAGGTAGTTGGAGAAAATCAACTGGCTACTCAGCGGAAAATTTGTATTAGGAAATTCTACGAATTGTTTTTGAGAAAATTATTTTCTCGTAGACTTTTAATCAGAATCAATGGAATATGTTACGAACGTTAATGTAATTTGACCATAATCTCTCAGATTTCAATTCCTTTATTTATTTTTGGAGATATAAGAAAAAGAATATGTCAACTTTCATTGGTATTTGAAATTTTAATGATATTTCCTCAATATCTTAGGCAGTTCTGATGCCACCAGACTGAAGCTTTGTAATTAGTTGAAAAAGATCAATGCATAATCAAGCGCAAAATTACTTGTGGATCTAGTTGTAGCGAAGTTTGAAAAAAAAAATCCAAATTTTCGTGGGAATTTCTTTTTGCGGAGACCATCGATCAGATGACAGAAATATTTGGCACAGATCTTAAATGTAAAATTTGCCAGTAGTGTTCGAAATTTCAATCCAATCACATACTCATTTCCGGATATATGGGGAAAGAATATTTCAAACTTCGTTGGTATTTGAAATGTTTACAATATTTCCTCAATATCTCAAGAAGTACTGATGCGATCAGATTTCAACTCTGTAATCAGATCAAGAATAATAACTCCAACCTAATCTAGAATTTTGTATGGATCTAATCTCAAGGAAATGAAAAAAAAATTTAACATTTTGTTGTAATATTGTTCTTTCTTGCAGAATATTTATGAGGTTACAATAAATTCGGCATAGAAGATGAGGTCAATATTTAATTACAGTGTTCCAAATTTAAATTCGATTCGATATCTATAAAATATGTCAAATTTTATTCTGCATTTGTAGGTTATTTACCCAATATCTCAAGAAGTATTGATGCGATCAGATTGAAACTTCGTTGCTAGTTACCCCCGCACAACATTACGCAAAATGGTTTGTAATCGTGGAAATTGTTAAAAAAAATGTTTGTCCACAAAAAATTATTTTGTTTTGGAATAAGTCGAATTAAATAAGATTGCTTCATATTTCAGTTAGATCTGATATTCATTTTAGGAGAGATTGAAAACGAAATATGTCAAATGCCTTTTTGGAAACTTGAAGTTATTTTCACAATATGTCAAGCATAAATGAACGATAAAATAAATAAACGCCTTAGGTAGCTGAAGAATAACGATTCCCAACTTATAGCGAAATTTCGTAAAGATCGTACAAGTAGACAATTGAAAAACTATTTTCATTTCGAATTTTTTCGATGGAAACGACTATTTATCAAATTTCAATTAAATTTGGCACTCAACTTGAAGTCCATATCAAGCAACAGTATTTAAAATTTCAGTTTATTTTGGGTTATTTCCTAGAAATCGTTGTTGCTTCCGTTGTGCGAAATGTCCTCATGATGACCTTTTGATTAGATTGATCAAAATAAATATTTCAAAATTCTTTTTTGAATATTTTATATTTGGCGATCTAGTAATAATATCATTGTGGATATTACCTGTTCGTGGAGTTGGCCTTCGTGATTAATCTTGAAACCTACCTGACAATTAACAAGTCTCTAAGTAGACTCGTCCGAAAGTTATTTTTTTAAGATCATGAACACTATAACCTAAAGAAACGACTTAGAGACTCAATATTTCTTTGATAACTGGGGTCGAATTCGTGAACGGGTAGAATTAGCCAAATTATTCCGTATAGATAAAGGTTTCCATTCTGACTTTCATTTCTCCAATATCTTAAAACAACAGATCGGATTGAATTGAAATCAAGTAACTGATCAAAAAATGATAGCTTGAGGTTCATGCACAATTTTGTGAGGGCCATATGGAAAAAAGATGGCCAAATTTTTCCATCAGAAAGAGAAGCTGCGTTTTGCAGGGCCAATACGTGAAAAGATGATGGCTTTGACAACGAATTTAAACAAACGCATAAAAGCTCCTGACTCCACGTCAGTGCTTTTCTATGATTTTATTTTATCTCACAGACAAGCAGCGTTCGGAGCGATCTGTGCCTGAATAGGCGAACGCCATGCCCATAAGAGAACATGAAACCTTTCGAAAGAACTCATGGTGATCTGATGCTCCTCTGAAATCATCAAATGACATTTGAATAGAATTGCTGATTTCAGCAAACATCTTAATGATTTCGAAAAAATCTAGAAAAGTACTGCCGTGAAGGCAGCAGCTTTTGCGCGCAAGTTCAATGTAAATGACCGCTTCGGCAACGATTTTGATCATGCGAGCGAAAGCTTCTGCCTTTACGGCAGTACTTTTCTAGATTTTTTTTCGATAAATTACTGGATTTCAATTCGATCTAATCTGTATTTTTGGAAATATTGGAAAAATAAAATTTTGAATGGGTATATCTACGGAATCATTGGGCGAATTTCACGAATTCGACCTTCGTAATTAAGCCCCAAACCTAATCTACAAATATTGAGTTTTTTCGTCGTTTTTTCGGAAGTTATTGTGTTTACGGTCGGCCTAACGGCCGACTGCGTAGATATTCCGCAGATATACCCATTCAAAATTTTATTTTCCCAATATTTCCAGAGATACAGATCAGATCGAATTGAAATCCAGTACTTGATCGAAAAATTACAGTTCGAAGGTTCATACAGAATTAAATGAGGATGATATGATAAGAAAATCACAGAATTTTTTTTTTCAAATTGGTCTAATGACACGATCATCACAAAATTTTGCATGAAGTTGTCTTTTAGCATCTTCAAACTAGCTGCGAAGTTTTATCAGGATTGAATTTGTATTTCTTGAGTTATACCGAAAAAAACAACGATATCGAGAAGAAAATCTTGAAATTTGACATATTTTTTCCCAATATGTCCAAAACTTATTATCGTATCGAACTAAAATTTGGTACAATGCTGTGAAATGTGGAGCTCAAAGTCTGAGTAGAATTTTTTTTTGGTATGATAAACGGTTTTCAAAAAAAAAATTTTGAAAAAATAATTTTTTGAATTAACTGGCTGTATAATCCTGACAAAATTCGGCTGAAAGTTTCGCGTCGTTATACACCACCTAATTGCCAAGCTTGAATCCAATCGATTGAGTAGTTTCTGAAATAAAAATAAGTTACTTCAAATTTTCAAGTGGCTATAACTCCGAAACTGTCTGACCGATTTGGTCCATTAACGAACTCAACTTCGGCATTCCAATGTGCGACCTACCCTGAAAGTTTCAAGTCGCTAGCTCACTCCGTTCGACAGTTATCGTGTCCACGGCCGGCCGGACGGAATCGATTTTGACACCGGATTCATCAGTGAGTCCAATCTAGTCGTTTGAGACCATTTTCGGCTCTATCATCGAAAATTATAGACATTTGGATAAAACGAGAGCATGCTGTTTCCCTAGAACATGCGCGCAAAAAGCGTAATTCACACATTCATACATAGAGCTTTGGTATTTGAAATGTTCCTTCTTCTGCCACAAGGAGTGACAACCCAATTGTTCCCGCTTGATAATAAAATTTTATTCGCTATTATAACCTCCCAAGGAACATCATCAATCATGGGAATTGGCGTGTATCTGTGTTCGATGTATCGATAACCCGAAAACAACTACCATTGACAAGATCGGGAGGGAGAAGCAGTTGTACTTGCCTTCTGCGCTGTGCACTATCATAACTGTCAATCTCTGATTCCAATTAAAATATATCGGAGATGAGTTATTTTATTTGAATTCTGATTTTGTCACATCTTGTCAGTGGTTGAGAATGAAGAGATATGAGATATGAAGATCCAGATATGGACGATACTGATGATGAAGAAGTATTGATATTTTCCTAGCATGAATGGAGTTTGCTGTTTGCTCTGTTTAAAATTGCAAACAACGAATTTTTATGTTTCGCAATTTTTTCATAAATCTGACACAGCTATTATATTACAATTTAGACGTATGTCTGTTTCTTGGTCCATTTCTATTACAGCATCTGATACAGGGGTATTGCCAGAGATCACTTGAGAATTTGATTTACCTCCTTTATGTCAAAGAATTTTTTGATTGTTAGTATCTTCGAATAGTCACCAGGTAGCCCTTTTGAAGATCAAATACATCTTAGCCACTCGAAAAAATGAAAATAAAGAAATAAGTGTTCTTGTTCGGCAATGCCAGATGATAACCGGATTTTCAGAAGAGAGAATGAAGTTCAAGATCTACGTCCAAAACTTATGACCATTATAGACCGATTTGCGACAACTCGATCTTTGGCTGATGAGTGGTTAGAAGAACAAGGCCATCCGAATGCTTCACTGCCGTATAAGGTCTTTCGGACAGCAGCATTTTCGACCCCATCTTACGATTGAGCATCGCCGGCAACGATTACAGTGGTGCAGTACAACGTTGGAATGTGGAATGGCATCTGGTCGTCTTTTCTGAAAATCTCGATTCTCCATTGGTGCACATGATTGCCGAAGAAGGGCTAGACGACGTCGGGGAGAAAGATGTGACGCTCATTTTGATGTTGAGCGTCATGTACACCAGACAGTAGGCGTTTTGGTATGGGGATCTATTGCAAATGCAAGGAGGTCATCTTTAGTCTTTATTCGAGGTAACATGACAGCGCTGCGTTACCCCTCATAAAATACTGAAGACATATGTTCTCTCTTACCTTAACCGGCTCGAGAATCCAATATTTCAGTAAAATAATGCTCGATCTCATGTTTCCAGAGTTAGTTTGAACTCGTAGAGCATGTTTGGGAAATCATGGGAAAAGGCTTGGAAATTTACCCCAGCTCCCACGGGCTTTAGCGGCTCTGAGACATGAAGAACAGGTAGCATGGGATAGTATCTCTCGAGAAGAAATAGACCATCTTTTTGCATCAATGCCAAGACGTATTGGGTATTATAAAGATAACCGCGGTGGAGATACACATTATTAACAAGTTCAATAAAAAAGATTTTTTTCTTCCAAATATTAATCAGTTTCTCCATGTTATACTATCTTTTTTTACCAGAAAAAATGTTTGAAATTAAACAGCTCCTTTTGGGTGTAGCCGTTTCTTTATCAGTAAGTATACTTTTTTCTTGAAAATATCACCTGCTTGCATCTTTTTACTCTAGCCGAATCTGTAAAAATGGTATTTGAAAAAGGTGTTTCATTCGATGAGAGGAATCTATGCTTCAAATTACAACTCGAAGACTCACCCAGTATGTTATGCTTCTCTGAATAAAATGTCGATCAGTGATGGGATATTATTACAATAAACACACAACTCAATACTTGGCCAAAAAATAATTAAATTCGTGGAACTGGGAAGAAAAGGAAGAAACCAATCACTTTCAAGCTATACATTTGACGACATTCCATAGGACTCTCGTCTCCTTCTTCACTCAAAAAAAACTTTCAAAAGAATTAACGACTTACGTGAGGACATAGATAAAGTATCAAACTTTCAAATATCAAAATCTCCAAAGCACATGCAATTCAAATTCTCGAAACTACTGATCACAGATAACTGGAAATGCTAACCATCTCAACGTCTTCATGTCATACAAATAGTTGTCAAACTTGAACCACCAATGTTTTCTTTCTTCTTCTTTAAGCATTCAACTTTGTTTTTATTTTCATTATTATAATTATTTCACCTGCCACAAACAATCTTATTCATTTATATGATTGTATATACAGGGTCTTTCACGAGGAACCTCACCCATATTTATACGGGAAACTACTGAAAGTATTTTTATGAAATTCAGCACTTATAAGTATTTCACGATGCTGATGAAATCTAAAATATTTTCAAGGCATGAGCACCTCCGGTTTTTCCGGAAATGACGTCAACTTCCGTTTTTCAAATTAGAACACCATTTTTTTATTGCAGAAATAGATTCCTTAGAAAATTTAAATTTATTTTGATGTAACATTTTTCAGTTTTGGTTGGAAAATTCTCTCTGAGCGGGAAAATTCGAAAAAAAAATCGAAAATAGAGCTCCGCTGAAACAAGAATAACTTCGAGGTTTTCGGATGGAAAATTTTCATTTTTGGGATTTTTCAAGATGTAAGATTGATGTATCCACTTGGAAAATCGAAATCGCGATTCATGATACAGGGGGTGAAAAAATCGCTTTCAAAGTTAGGGATGACAAAATCGTGAAAAATCAATTTTTTCAAATTAGAACCCCATTTTTTTATGGCAGATATTGAATCTACGTTAAAAAATAATGTGAGTGTATGCATCACACCCTTGCCCTAAAATGGATATTTTCTGAGTTATTCACAAAAAACTGTTTTTCCTCTTGAATTTTCAGCTATTTCTTTTCCCTTCACGCCAAAAAGATGAAATTTTCAGGAACTGTTATTTGAACCATGCTGTAGATTTTTCACTCCTTCTTGAAACCGACTTCAAGTTACTATTAGGAGAACCATGGCAAACTCTCGCAGTTATAACTAGAGAAGATGCTCAAAGTTTTGACCGTTAATTTCTAGACATTTATTTATACGTCTCAGGAATGCTTCGTGCGTTGCTCTTCTTATTTCATCGGGAGGAAGAGTAAAATTAGGCATAGTGATCGGTTTTATAACTTAATACGAATTATCACCAAATTAATAGTAAACACAAAATGCTACTGAATATAGAGGAATTTGGCAGATGTAATTAATGATATCTATCATTAAAAAAAAATAATGTAAAACATGGTAAGTTTTTGCATATGGTTCATAAAGAATTATTTATTTATCACTGGAGAGAAAACCGATGGCCGATTAGTTGAAATAAAGAGGTTTCCGATACAAATTCGAATCCAAATTCGCCATCTATTTAGGAACAACCTGTAAATTTTTTCTCTTGCATATTAGGGTAGTGAAATCTAAAACATGGTTTAAGTAACAGTTTCTGAAAATGTCATCTTTTTGGCGTGAAGGGAAAAGAAATAGCTGAAAATTCAAGACGAAAAACAGTTTTTTGTGAATAACTCAGAAAATATCCACTTTAGGGCAAGGGTGTGATGCATACACTCACATTATTTTTTAACGTAGATTCAATATCTGCCATAAAAAAATGGGGTTCTAATTTGAAAAAATTGATTTTTCACGATTTTGTCATCCCTAACTTTGAAAGCGATTTTTTCACCCCCTGTATCATGAATCGCGATTTAGATTTTCAAAGTGGATACATCAATCTTACATCTTGAAAAATCCCAAAAATGAAAATTTTCCATCCAAAAACCTCGAAGTTATTCTTGTTTCAGCGGAGCTCTATTTTCGATTTTTTTTTCGAATTTTCCCGCTCAGAGAGAATTTTCCAACCAAAACTGAAAAATGTTACATCAAAATAAATTGAAATTTTCTAAGGAATCTATTTCTGCAATAAAAAAATGGTGTTCTAATTTGAAAAACGGAAGTTGACGTCATTTCCGGAAAAACCGGAGGTGCTCATGCCTTGAAAATATTTTAGATTTCATCAGCATCGTGAAATACTCATAAGTGCTGAATTTCATGAATATACGTTCAGTAGTTTCCCGTATAAATATGGGTGAGGTTCCTCGTGAAAGACCCTGTATAATTATACAGTTTACTCAAGTGTTCTGAAACATACCTTAAAAACACAGTTTTTACGCGTTTGTTCTGGGGAACAGCGCGTTATCGTTTCGCCACGATGTAATTTGTAATTTTCGAATTCTGAACCAAAAATGGTCTCTAACGATTGGGTTGAACTCCCTGAGAAAGAATCCCTGGTCAAATTCCATTCTGTCTGTCCGCATGTGCTCGTACTCTCGAAGGAAAGGACCTAGCAACTTGAAATCGACAGATTAGGTTTGGATCCAAATATCACTGTTAAGCTCAGGGTGGAATCGGTCGAATAGTTTCGAAGTTAGGCCCATTTCCAGAGGATTCCGTACTTTGAAAAAATGTTTTTTCGAAATTTTTTCGATTATTCCAACAAAATTTTGCAGAGATCTTGAAGTCAGAGTATTCAACAACTATGTTCGAGATTCGAATTCGTTCGATATTTTCGGATATAAAAGGAAAAAAAATATGCCAAATTTTGATTTGGAATGTTGAGGTTATTTCTACAATATCTGAACAAATACAGATGCAAACAGAAAAAAATTCATTATCAGTTGAAGATAACGCGTAATTAAGTGCAAAAAAAATATTCGAAAATTTTCTACATTTTGTTGAAAATGTTTTTTCTCTTGGACTATCGAACAGATATCTATGAAATTTGGCAAATACTTTGAGGCTAATATTGAACAGCAACATTTTGAATTTCAATTCAATCCGATATTCATTGTCAGAAATATAAAAAATGTCAAATTTTGGTGTTAATTGAAATGTCAAGGTTATTTCCTCAATATCGTCTTCGGATTGAAACCTCGTATTGAAAACTTCTATATGTCACATGATATAAAATTTTCGTATGCATATAGTTGTAAGATATTTTCGTTGAGTCTGTATTCGAAAATATTCTTCATTTTTGTTAAAAATGTTTTTTTTCCGGGAACCATCCATTTTATTTTTAATGAAATTCAGTTCAGATTCCGATATTTACCAACAATATTTCTAATTCCAATTTGATCCGATATCCATTCAAGGGAAAGAGTATATTAAATGTTGTTGTTATTCGAAATGTTGAGGATATTTCCTCAATATCTCAAGAATATCTCGATCAGATTGACATTTCGTAACTAGTTGTAAAATACTGCCACTCAACATTACGAAAAATAACTTGAGGATTATAGTAGCGAAAAATGTGAAAACATTTTCACTTAAAACTTATTTTTTCACGAACTATTCATCATATTTCAAAAACATTCAGCGGAGACCTAAACTAAAAATTGCACTATTAAGGAACACTGTTCGAAATAATTCGGAAGATTTTGAAAAAAATTGTTTAATTTCTTGTTTATTTCGTAAATATCGTTGTAATTTCCGAGATAGCCCAAAATATTCTGATCTGATGATAATGAAACTTGGTAACTAGTTGTGAATTGCTGATCAGCAAATTCATCCGAATATTCGTGATAATTGTTCAATTAGATCAATAAAAATAACATTTGGCTTTTTTTTTCAAATATTTTATAGAAAGCGATCTACTAATCAAATGATTATCACTAAATTCCCCAGGGATCTTCAAGCTGTGATTTTAATGAAAGTACAGGATATCAATTCGATACGATTTGTAGTTTTGGAAATATTGGGAAAATTTAGTTTTGAATGCGGAATCAATGATAGGTGGATTTACTAATTCGCAAATGCTGGTATCAAGTCTTCAAATAGATTCTTATGGAGGTATTTTGTTTACTTTTGACGGCTAGGCAGTCGTAAGCACAATAACGTCTGAGGGAAACTACTTAGACACTCGATATTTGTAGAGTAGGTTTTCTGTTCTATCACGAAAGTCAAATTCGTGGATTGTAAAATTCGCATTATGATTCCGTAGGTAAAAGAACCCATTGAAAATTAAATTTTTTCAATATTTCCAAAAATAAGTGCGTTTGGCGGGGTCAGTACGTGAATATGTGACAGGTGCATTGGCAACGAATTTGAACAAGTAAAAGCTCCTGATCTCACGTCAATGCTCTTCTCTGTTTTCATAATAATGTGTTACTTCTCGAAGATATTACTTTTTCTGAAGCGTTTTCCATTATTTAGAATTTCAATGTTATTTGAGAAATCAATCTTCGGATCTTCTTCAGAATAATGGGAGTACAGTGTCTCTCATTGTTCTTTACATACCGAATGTCACATTAATGTTGTTCTGAACTTTTTGTTAATATAGCTTTATTTGTCCGACATACAGGGTGAGTCTTTAAGTTGTACATTAATTTTAACCATAGATTCCTCTCATCAAATGAAACACTTTTTCCATTTTTTCATTTTTTTAAATTCGGGTCCAGTAAAAAGATACAGGCTGTTTGAATTCCCAAAAAAACCAGTTTTTCTTTTGTAGCTTTGCTATGGTAACTCCCAATGAGATGAACTTTGGTGTAGAGTTTTCTATAACTATTACACATATTCTTCAGTAATCACTTTCATCCTACTTCAAACAGTTTCAGAGTTATAGACTCACCGATTCATAAAACTATACGAAATAAGCGTGAAGAATGCAGATAAAGTTCATCTCATGTCATCATAAGAATCTTCAATCATTTCAACATACTTAATTATTCCCTATAATTTCTCCTAAAACTCACCGTTTTGAAGATATTCAACGTTGAATATCATAAAATCGGATAAAAATTCGAAAAATTACCTTTATATTCATGGATCCACCCCTGGTCAGAACATAGAATACACATAAATATTCATCTATTTCGCATAGAACTAATTTAGGTATATGCTATTTCGTTATCATACCACAGACCTAACTAATAACATTCATAGACATAGAATAACATGTTATTTTAAGTCTAGAGAATATTTTTAGATTAATTGATTGATTTCATATAATTCATTTATAAATTTCCTGAAAATTTGGCGAGGATGGAATTGTGTATAATCATATAGTGGAATAAAATTAGATATTGCATGAACATCAAGTTGAAGATCAGTCTTTCAAGTCCGGTGTAGTGGAATGTTTTCCTTGCGATAATTTCGCAAAAAGCACCAAATCATAAGAATTAAGTGAGTATATGAGTTTTCTCAATCTTGTTTCTTTGAATTTCAAACCTTGGATTGGTTATTCTCCAGAAGAAATCACCGTAGTAGAAATCTGTGGTGAACTTGCAAACAAAGCGCAGGAGTGTATTAGCACATTGAGAAATGTTTAAATGCTTATAACTTTTCACCTCAGCCGAATCTGGAAAAATGGCAAATGAAAAAAGTGTTTTATTTGATGAGACGAATCTATGTTTAAAATTAATGTACAACTTAAAGGACTCACCCTGTATATTTTTCTATAATCTTAACAAGTTATCCCATACATTACCCCAATTCTATTTTGTCATTGGGTCTTCAATTTCACTATATAATTCAACAACTATGTTTTTCGGAAGCTTCAGAATTGAAATAACTGCCGAAGTCTATTCACAAGTTTCAGAGTTCAGATTCAGAGTTTCAGAAAGAATTATGTGGCCACCCAGTAAAAATTCGTTGCTTCAATATAAGAAATTGCTCATCGAACCTGACTCCAATAACATAAGCTTTGACATTAATTCTTACGGTCTCTTAATCTCACGCTCATTTAAAATTCAAATGAGAATTAGCGATACTCAGAGTGAGGAGGGATTATGCCCATCGAATTCTCAACATTTTTTTTCACGTTTCTGAACAGCCATTCGGAAAATGCGTTACATTAGAATTCACTTTAAATTCTAACTTAATCGCCTTTTAATTTGGTTCTTTGTCATGGCTTCGGAGTGAGTCAAACAGATAAGCTTCCTGTTTTTGTCCGAAGAAATCGATCGAAGTTGTTAGTTCCACATCGAGTCATCCCAAGGTTGGCATTATTTGTTGTTCGGTTCTGTAAGTGTTTAATTAAATCCATTGGAGAAGAGTCTCGTGAGATTCTCGTTTTGTTGACAGGGAATAGTCTAGCTATCACCCAAGACTGCTTTTTGATGGCGGTTCAGTCGAAATAGAAGTCGATTGAAATTCGAAGAATTCCTTGTGACGCTTGAATCGAGAAATCGTGGTTTCATATAAAATACGCTCTTTAGGATGAGTACTTTGTCACTGAAGATTTTGTGATTACTATCCATTTTGAGCCCTTGTAATACAATAAAGAGATTAACGCCATCTTGGAATATCCCAAGATATTGGAAGTTTGACTGTACAGACATTATGTAGAGTCTCGTTTTCGAGAGTATCCTCTCAAAGTTCAGGCGAGATTGCGAATTGAAGCTGAAACTCATATGCGCCTTTTTCAGGTAACAAGAGCATTATGTTTTAAATTTTAGAATTTTTTCCCGAAAATGGTCTCAAACGACCATTTGAAGTTTTGAGGTTATTTTCCTGGTATTCCGAGAACTACTCGAGCGATTGAGTTGAAACTTAGCAGTTAGTTGGAACGTGAGGACTTGCAAGTTCTTGCAAAATTGGCCAGATCGTACAGTTAGTAAACTTTGAAAAAAACTTTTTTTTCGGGAACTGCTTGCCACATTTGGGAACAATTCTAATCTCATAATCTTACGTCATGTTTCACAGCAGTGCACCAAATTTCAGTTCGGTACGTTCATAATTTCCGAAGACTTGGTGAAAAAATATCTCGAATTTCGTGGTGCTTCCCAAGATATCGGTATTTTTTTCCGGATTAACTCAAAATATACTATTTCAATCATGATGAAACTTGGCAGCTAGCTTCGAAAGGCTGATGAACAATTTTGTGTGAAATTTCATGATGATCGTGTTATTAGAACAGTTCGAAAAAAGCTTTTTTTTTCAAATATTCAATTCTCTGTGACCTTCTGATCATAATATAGTCATGAATTTCTGCATGAACATTAGAACTGTCATTTTTCAATGAAAAACAGGATGTCAATTCGATCTTATCTGTATTGTTGGAAATTTTGGTAAAATAAAATTTTGAATGGGTATCTCTGCGAAATCTTTGGGTGGATTTTTCCCGTTCACGAACTGGACCTCCTCAATTAAGGTCCAAACCTACTGTACAAATATCGAAGTTCCAAGTTGCTTCTTTCGGAAGTTATTGTGTTTACGGTCGGCCGTCAATTGTCCCTATACTTCGAAAATACAGATAAGATTGGATTGAAATCCAGCACTTCTTCGGAAAAAAACCAGAAAAGGACTGCCGTGAAGGTAACAGGTTTTACGCGGATGTTCAACTTCGTTGCCAAAGCGTTCATCTTCATTGAACATGCGGGCAAAAGCTTCTGCCTTCACGGTAGTGCTTTTCCAGATTTTATTATGTGTAGTTTTAGACTGACTTTATCAGTCATGTGAATATAAGTTATTTTTGTCAGTTGATACATAATTAACCTCATGTCTCATAATCTGCAACATTTTATTTATATTCACCTCCGAAATGACCTCCCAAATGAAATCGTCCATTCTCCCTCCTGTTGACACCATTTAGGTTCAGAAACTAATTCAAATGAAATTTTTTCGATTGATTTATGGAGTTAGGCATCTTTAAAGATTGTGACAACTGAAGGGGCATACCAGTCATGTTTATCACCGTGAACGTTCAGGTTATTATCATTTCTGAACATATCAGCGTTAAACTATCTGTCGCATTCAAACAGAATCAAGGAAGTGACATACCTATTCAAGCGCATGCTGGTCTTCGCATCGCAGGATACAAGAATGAAAATGACCTTTTTCCCGTATAAACTAAGTACGCGGTAATAGCGCCGTGAGAATTGTGAAGATTTTGTTTGCGCAGTAAAATATCGCGTTGTTACATTTACCTCCATCTTAAGCTCATTCTACATGTGGACTTGGTTTATATGCTCGTATTTTATGCGAGCTGATTCGACCAATTCAGTTCAAGATGCATATCTTCTGTGAATTTATATTTCGTATGAAATAGCAAGATCAGGAAACCGACATTGGTTACTATCAGTGTTCTCACGTAATGAGGCAGAAATATTCCACTGATTCCACTTCGATCGCATCACATAAAATAGAAAAAAAACTGAGTACCGTTTAAATATGCAACAGAGCGACGACTATTCGTTATCGTCTCGCTATATAGCGATATATGCGATTTCTAAATGCCATTCAGTCCACATTATCGGCTGATATGTGCACAGACTTATAAGGGTTCTTGTTTGAATATATTTTGATCATATATAGGGTGTTCGATTTACTTGAACTGATTCGAAAGGGATGAAAGATCAGATCATTGTCTATCAGTCATATGAACGATTCATGGAGATGAAAGAGATCCAATTTGATAGCCATAAAATGACATACACACAAGAATAGATATTTGTCGATGAATTCACAAACACTTTACCTTAATCTGAGCTGATTTCTCAATCAATCAGAGCCTTTACACCGAAGAAGCATGTCCCAAGGAATTTGTATAATGTAGATTCAAGGTTATACCGACCCACCTGGAACAAATGCCGAAAGGGTTCTAGATTCTTGAAATCTGTGGAATACTTGACTTATTAGTAACAATTTACCAGTACTATCTAAAGAGAAACTTACGAAGTCTAACCATATGGTACAGAAAACTTTGCAGGTTTTATAGTACTATCACAACTAGGAAACACCCGGTTCATGTAGTTTCTTTTTATACGAGACAACAGCTTCTGCTAGTCATGACACATGTTTCATGTAGTTTTTGATTCGAGTTGAAATTTCACATGATGGAATATATAAGCTAGATGAGTATGTAATCGAGTGTCTTTTTGACCTACCTGAGTACACCAGGTATTGCGCATACAAAGAATATGCGAAGCAATGTTCCTTTTACTCTCCCACCGAACACTCCCCTCCATCATAACACAACATGATTCCTTCACGTCACCACCTTTCTAACCCCCACACCCCATGTGGAGTTTTGCTCAAACTGGTATTGCATAACTACTACATGTAATGCTCACTGATTTTGCCAGGTTCACTAAAGAAATGAGTGAAGAAATAACTGAAAAACTAATAGAAACCAGTGAACCAAGCAGATGAATTGAAAGGAGAAAAACTCAAGGACGTCAAGACCAAGAACTCTTTAGAATCACTGCCGAACCAGAGGGAGTTTTGCCTTTATAAAAAGCAGTAGTTGGATAAAACATATCAAGCTCTAGCTTTAGTGTAAAGTATATAATGTCCAGCAGCATCGAGTCTGACGAGGAAAAATGGTCGGTTTTCGTTTCGGCCATTCTATTGTCATTCGACTCTTGTGAAATTGTACATAAAATAGAATTCCGCAAAAGTTTGTTGTGGCAGGTCAGCTTAAGGGCCTATAGTGAGCACAATTACTTTCTAAATGAACAACTCAGATACTTGATATTCGTGCAGCAGTTTTTGGTCTGGAGTGACAAGATCTACTCTGTAAATGGATAAAATAAGTATCAATTATCCCACAGATATTTTTATATCCATTCGAGTTCGTTTTGGTAATAATAATAAAATTGACAATCCTATCTCGTTCAAATCCTATAGTCAGTGGACAACCCACTGAGAAGTTTCATACAAAATTTGCGGTAATTTTGAACCTTTTCATCAGGAAATAAAGCCGCTCTGGGTCTGACGAGACTGCTCTGGCTACGAATTCGAACAACTTATGACTTTATCATAACCCATTTTGAAATAATTGCTTAAACCTCGAACCACATACAAACAATAAAGAATCCATTGAATAAATATCAACTGAATAGAAAGGGAAGGAGTAATCAAAATCAAATCAAAAATCAAATCAAATTTATTTCGATAATAATAGTACATACATTCTCATTATAAATTATATATGAAACACCTTAAGAACGCACAAATGTACCTAGACAGTCGTCTGTTTGTACCCCCGCACATTCCCTGGTGCTTTGTGAAATGTAAACGAATAAAGAAAAATGGCAGTGCTATACGATGTTCAGTCTGGAGGAAACGATAACGGCCGATTGGGAGAAAAAACTACTCCCGAACTACCAACCAACATGTGCATCAGAAATCAAATCTCTCAGGATTTTCCAATATAAACCGTCTGATCTCCGACCTAAAGTTACTCATTCTACTACACTTTTTCAGGTCATTCGGAATGATATTGAAGAATTTAGGACCGAAATGCATAAATGATCTCTGGGTTACGGACTTTCTAAAATGTTGAACGTGAAAATTCATACAATATGCCGATCTAGTCACCCCTCCACTTCTCTGCTCATACATATTCTGTTTTCTATACATTCTTATTATGCACTGATTTACAAAAATTTCTTTGATGTTCATTAATTCAGTCTCCTCATATAGCAGTTCTGTTGAATATAATCTTGGTTTTTTGAAAATAATTTTTATTAAAGTATTTTGTGCTGTTTGTAACGTCTGCAGCGAAGTCGAAAATGCACCCCCCCAAGCAACAATACAATATCTGATAATTGATTCTGCTAAGTTGTTATATAATAAAAGTAAATTTTTCCTTGAGAGGATGTCCCTCAACCTATAGAACTTATGAAATATCAACCTTATTCTCTTCATTACGTGACTTATATGCTCTGTCCATTTTATGTGTTGATCTAAAATAATTCCGAGGTATCTTATGCAAGAGGTTTTTTCTATCTGTTGACAAGTACATATTTGAGTATTACAAAGAGGGGAATGTAGTCTCAATGTGAAATGCTTGGGTTGGTCGACAATTGATGGAGAGAATGTTATATATTTAGTTTTGTTCTAATTTAAGGTTAGTAAGTTATTCTTTAACCATAAATAAATTTTCCTCATATTGGTTTCCGCAATTTTCTTTAGTTCCTCCCAGGTTTCAGCAGTGAATGTGATTACTGTATCGTCGGCATAGCAAACTAGGTGAGCCTGTAAGCTTTTTATTTTAGTGATATCATTCATATAAATGAGGAACAACAACGGTCCCAATACCGTTCCCTGAGGTATTTCAATACCCAGGGCCTCTGCCGAGCCCTTTTCCCCCCCAATTACAACCGACTGAGATCTATCAGAGAGGTAGTCTCTGAGAAGTGTCCAGGCAACACCACGAATTCCACAAGTCTCCGCCTTATCGAGTAGTCTACTATGTGGAATAGTATCAAAGGCTCTAGCAAGATCAAGGAACACAGAGAGACACTTTTTGGATTTATCCATGGATCTAATTGGCTTCTGTAAGAAATCAAGGATCGCATCCTCTGTACCAAGGTTCTTTGTGAAGCCAAATTGTCTGTCTGTAATTATGTTATTTGCATTGAAATATGTGGTTATTCTATTTTTTAGAGATTGTTCGAATATTTTGGCGAAATTGTTAATTACAGAAATCGGTCTGTAGTTGCAAACTTGAGTCGGATCTCCTGTTTTATAGACCGGTGTGACGAGAGACTGCTTCCATTGTGTCGGAATTTTTCTCACGGAATGAGAATGATTAACAGGACTTTGGAAGAAGAGGTTACTGTAGATTGTTTAACCAATGACCAGACGAAGATCAAGTGGGCTGCTGCAATACACTGATGAGCCAATTAGCCCGTCGAATTTAAATGAGCATAAATATAAATTATTCATGCAGCCTGATTCGAATTTAAAACAATGCGGCAAGCTGGAAATGTGTTATTATTAAGTTTTAGAATATTTACACCAGATCAACAACGCCTAATTCACTCGAAACTTCGAGGTTTCTTCGAATAATATAATTTCGAAGTTCGTCAGACTTCATCTCGCAGATGTAAAGAAAGATACATTGGTGCCATAATGCACAATGCCTATAAGATTCTCGATTGTAGTTTACGTCATATGAAATTGTCCTCATAACTCAAGAATTTTCGCATCTGAACGGTTTCTACCACTCACTTCAGGTTCCAAAATCAACCATACCTTTGCTATATCAGATTCAAGTGGTATAATCGAAAACATTAGAAACAAAAATGTATAGAGTGGGGACACGTGAACCAGACATTGGAATATAGTAGCTGGCAAGTAGAAAACCTACAAAGCTAGCCCAAGGTCGTTGATTGTACCAATCAGAATTTCCAATGGTCCATTAGCAGTTAAAGCAGATTTCTCTTCAGCAAAAATTTTCCCATTTAGTTAGCTTCCGAATGGCATATCAACTTTTGTACCAGCTATTTCTTTTCAGCCTCAATAACATGATAACAACGAAAAATTAGAAATTATTCAAACAAGATTTTCTTTCGTTTCGATGCTTTTAATGATTGAATCAGTTTTTTTTCTGATTGAATATTGGAGTAACTCTCAGTAGAACTATAAGTTTATCTGTCAAGTCAAACGAATGAACTAAATTTTAATACATATAATAAGAAAGAAGTTAAGAGAGAGAAAAAGGCTGCTATCGCTACAAATAATTAAACAATAAACTCATAACAAATATTCAAAATGACTACGGCCCTGTTAAATACATTTCACACATTTTTTCTCACTAAATCTACAACCCTGCGTAGTTCAGAACAGTTCTGACTCATTTCTGACCAACACAATATGATTCTATTTATCAGAACATCTAGAGTTTGAACGCTCACTTTATGAACTTTTTCTCTTAATGTGTTCCAGACATAAAAATCCAAAGGTATAAGATCGGGGCTCCTTGGTGGCCATCCTAATGGATCGTACCTTCCAATCCATTGTTCTCCGAAATATTCATTTATTTGGTCACTTACATTCCGGCTATTATGAGCTGGGCAGCCATCCATTTGAAACCAAATATTTTGTGTGTTTTCCTGAGGCATTTCATCCAATACGTCTCTTAGACTGTTTCGGATTGAATGAATGAATTCTGCAGAGTTAAGGCGGCCAGGAAGAACGATATGTCTCGGAGACATACTGGATGAAATGCCTCAGGTAAACAGACAAAACATTTGGTTTAAAATAGATGGCTGCCCAGCTCGTTTTTTTCGGAATGTAAGGGACCAACTAAATGAAAATTTCGGAGAACAATAGATTGAAAGGTACGGTCCAGGAGGATGGTCACCAAGGAGCCCTAATCTTAATCCTTTGGATTTTTATGTCTGGAGCACATTAAGAGAAAAAGTCAATCAAATAAGCGTTCGAACTTTAGATGATGTGATAAATAGAACGAAATTTGGTTGATCAGAAATGAGTCAGAAACCGTCTTAACTACGCAGGGTTGAAGATTCAGTAAGAAAAAAATTGTGAAATGTATTGAACAAGGTAATAGCCATTTTGAACATTTGCTATTAGTTAATTGTTTAATTATTTACAGTGAGTTTTCTCAGCATTTTTCATCTCTCCTTACTGCTTTCTCATTATATGTTCTAATAAAATTGATTTCATTCGTTTGACTCGACAGATAAATTTACAATTCTAGTGAGTGTTATCCCAATATTCAATCAGAAAAACAACTGATTCAATAATCATTAAGAGCTTTAAAATGGAAGTAAATCAGGTTTGAATAATTTCTTATTTTTCGTTATCATGCTAGCCATGATATTGAGGCTGAAAAGAAATAGCTAGTACGAAAGTTAATATGTCATTCGAAAGATAACTAAATAGGGGGGTTTTTGCTGAAGAGAAATCATGTGCATAATTATTAATTTTTCATCGATAAACCTATTGGAAAACTATTTTCGATAATTTTCACCTAAGAACCTCTATGTTCTATGATATGAAAAAGATTGAGATATTCCGTAAAATCACAAAATGTTGAATTGAAAAATTACCGTCAATATTTCGAATATGTGTTTTCTTGTTGAAAATCACCTGTAGAATATTGTTTTCAAGTTTTAGACTTGTTAAAGAAGACAATCTGTATGGAAAATAAGGAGAACCTACTCGATCCATTAAAAGTACTATAAATTAGAAGATAAAATGAAAGAACAGATCGCCGTTACTCAATCTGTTTATTTGAACTACCCAATAATAGTCGAAGCACGTCTGATCTCAATATCTGAGAATACTGTTTGAATTGTACAAGTAGTTATTACAGAAACCCACATAAAGAAGTTATGAAATGATGAAACAAGTGTTGTGCAAATAAATAAAATCAGCGGAAATTGAAAATTTTTAATTTTTTAGATTCGAGATAAATTTCTATCCAATAACGACCAAAACAATCGAATATTCGCCGCAATACTATCAGAAATCAGAATAACAACATATCATTAAACTTTTCGGATGCGAGCGTATTACGTTTTTATTTCAATAAAAATAACCCTATCGTATCTGCGAGGGTTGAGAATTGAAAAAAGAATTATTTGACAAAATTTCATTTTTTCGGCCAAAGAATCTAGTACCAGAATCAGGCGGTCTATTTTATGAAAAAAAACAATGTACTTTCATCAAAACACACTTCATGTTTCTATGTTGACGATATAATCTACTTAAAACAGGAAATTTGTTGGTTCTTGAGTGGCTGTCTCATGCGCAGCCGAGTGTTGCAACTCATCACAGCATTTTCCCTGAAACGCAATATTTTATTCATTGGAATTAAACTGTTCTAAAAGAACGCTTAACGTTATGAAGTCGCTAATCGCTGGAAATGGCGTCCAGTTACAATTTTACATAATCCTTTTATCCTGCAGGACTCGAGAGTGAGTCGCTAAACGCATTTTGCACATGTAAATAGTCTTTGATGAGAAATGGGAGTAGATTAGGACCACGTAGACGTAACGTTAATTAAGGATTACCTACCTATTAACTGTTTGTTACGTTTGATCACTTGTGGCAAAGCCGTAATAAGCGAACCGTAATTACTCAGCATTGGTCAAATTTGTATATTGTTGTAGGGCTACATTCCGCATTCAGTATTACTCGAATGGACATGGTGTCTGGCTTCGAGCAATATTGTTCAAATTGATTCTTTTGTTATTTTTGGCAGTGATGCGAAAGAGAAAATTTTCGGGAAGGGAAGAATTTTTTGTATCTTGTTACGGAATGCAAACTTTGAGGAAAGCTCTGACGTGGTTTCAAGAGATTCCGCGGCTTCCTCCAAACACATAACTGAAGGACTTGTCATAACACATTATAACGAAATTTTGCATAAACCTTCAGGTCCGTAAATTTACAACTAACCGCTCCCAAGTTTTGAGAGGATATAGTAACTCGTATAGAACGAGGTTCGGTATGTAGATCACAATTTGATTTTTTCATTACTTGTTCATAAGAATGCGTAATGTTGGCCTTTTTTTTTAGCTTTGATGTTTTCCAGGAAAAATTTTCATGGATTTTTAGATTACAATTTGATTTTCCATTCTTTTTTCAGTCAAATGATTGAAAATTTCAGTAGAAATGCGCAATTTTGACCGTGATTTTCAGGAGATCTCATTTATAAGCCTCACAAAAATTAAACAAAAAACCAACATTGCGCGATCTTAAAAGAAAAATAGATTCAAGAAAAATAATTGGAGAAAATCAACTTGTTGCTTCCATACAAAACTCTGCTTTTTTACGTCTCGCTCGAACTCTCATTTAATTTCAATATTTCGATACCGAAAATAACACTGGGTTGCTAAAGTGAAAAATTTTCGAAAAGATTTCTGAACGCATTGAGCTCAAATCCTCAAATTCACTCAAACAAATGACGCGTTAATTTTCACTCTTAATACGTTCGAATCTGAAAATTTTCGTTTGGATGATTTTTTTCATTCGCTTCGATTCATTTATCCGAATAATGAAAATATTTCACACTTGGGACCTTCAGATTGAGATCACATGGAAATATAACAGACACAATGAATGGACCGTAACGAGTCAACAGTGTGAGTGACATTGTTCAATTCAGCTTGATTCATTTACAAATTGAGTGTTAATGGATTATGATAACCAAGCCGTATTTTGGACATGGAAATGAATTAAATGAACAGAAATTCTCACGAAAGAGCAAGAAATGGTGGCTCCATCAGGAGTCTAGGGTTCTTTTTAATGATCTTATTTGCTGGTGAGAACGTGATTGGGATTTCATCATTTCTAATCTTTCAACCCCTCAATTTTTTTGCCTCATAGTAAAACCATTTCAAATAATTCAACCGAAAGAAATTTTTGCTAAAAAACATATTGAAATATGAAATCAAATCCTGTGATATTCAGGGTATGGTATACTTTCGAGGGTTCAAGACAAAATCAAGACGGAAAGTAATTCAAGATTTCAAGATAAGACAAGAAATTGTATGTCAATACCAATATTTTCTATCAAGAAAACAAGAAATCTCGAAATATCTTGACAAACAATAAAAACCCACAAACGTGTCTTCTTGTGAAGAAGATAATCTATTTCAACATATCTTAACGAATTTTTAATCAACAGACCAAATTTTCTTCTACAGCGATTCACGAAAATGTAATTCAAAAATAATTATGGGTTATGACAGTCCAGTTGAATTTTGTTAATATTAAATTTATACCTTTTTGAATCCGAATTCATAAGACATGAATTACATCTCATAGAGCCATCGCTTAACCAATACTGTCGTTGAAGGAGCTTTTGAAAATGGCTTTCTGCCGGTACAAATGTATTTTGCTGAAGTTCCTGAAAAAACCTTGGTTGTTTTCGATAACGACGGGTGAACATTTCCGTGTCTTTTTCACCTCTCAAGTATATTTTCGAAATTTTCTTAAGGCTCATTTAAGTATTTTTCAATTTCATTATTCGATTTTTTCTTTTCTGAGGCATGTGACTCTGCGACATCCACAGATATAATAACCAAGTATCCCAGGAACATCATCAACTCAGTAGATGATAGAATTTTCCTAAAAAACGCATGAAAGATTTAATTTTTGCAATCCAAGAACGGGAGTCTGTTAGCTGGACGACTATAGTATAGAGTTTCAGCTCATCACACGTGAACGGCTGAACCAATTTCGCTAATTCATCTCTCATTTTATTTGAAATGATCAGGAGAAGGTTTTCATGAAAATAAAGATCTGAAATTTCGAGACTGAATCAACTTTTCCTAGGTTACCTCCTTATGTTAAAAATCCAAATATCATCAAAAATTGATTTCGTCAGAAGAGTCAAGCTTTACATGAAATTGTGGAAAATGAAATGAACTCAATAGACGACTTCGGCCCAAGTTGCCAACCCACAATTTTCTTCACAAATTTACTATTACTGGGGAACGGGAATTTCGGGACAAATTCGACACGATAAGGTTCGCGTTATTTATAAATATCCGTAAAAGATGCCTCAGCTACTCAAACAAGATGATTCCTTCCAAATATAGGTTTTTGTTGTGCTGAAATTTAAGTACGGATTCCTGATTTCATGTTCATAGTGTCAAGTTCATAAAGGATATGTTCCACAAATCAACTTGGTTATTTTGGTTGCTGGTTTTTCGTTCTGTAAGTATGAAATATTCGGTTGGTTACTGAAAAAAAAGTCAATTACGGAATTTGATTTATGAAAAAGCAATCTTTCTGTCACCAGAACATAGACATATTAAGTCTATGCACCAGAACGACAATCAATGTTTTATGGTAACATATCCATAGCAAAGAACAATATTTATTTTCCTTATGATCTATGGACCATAACTAGTAATTTTTCCATTGTTGATTGTTGCCTCTTCTATGTTCTATGGATTATAAAGTATATAAAGATCATAAAGTATAAAAAGATTATTCTATGCTATGGATATGTTACCATAAAACATTGACGGTTGTTCCGGTGACAGAAAGAACGTTTATTCATCAATCAAATTCCGTAATCAACATTTTTTTCAGGCATCAACCGAATATTTCATATTTACGGAATGGAAAACCGGCAACCGAAATAACCAAGTTGATTTGCGGAACATATCCTATATAAATTTGACACTATTAACATGAGATCAGGAATCCCAACTTAAATTTAAGCCAATCAGAGATGATCTTAACAGAACCCTATATTTGGAAGGAATTATCTTGTTCGAGGAGCCGAGGCATCTTTTACGGATATTTATAAATAACGCGAACCTTATCATGTCGTATTTGTCCTGAAATTTCCGTTCCCGAGTGATAGTAAATTTGTGAACAAAATTTTGGGTTGGCAACTTGGGCCGAAGTCGTCTATTGAATGAATTTGAAAGCTTATCGTCTTTAGAAGTATGAATATCCACAAAGTATGCAACGATAACATTGATGAGTTACAGGTGACTACATAAATAAAATGTTTGCAAAATCAAAATAATTTTTTCACATGGTCAGTTCATATACTTTCCTTTTTCATTCTTATAACACTAACAAAACTATTCATCTACGATTCAAAAATTAAAAAAAAAGAATGTTGTGTAGCTTAAACGGTTAATAGCATAATGAACAATTTGAGTTGGAATACTATTAATTATGTACCAATCCGAATTCGATATGCATAATTTGAACAGGACAACGTCGGTCGAGTGAGCTACTTAATCAACTACCATATCCAGCTTTGATCTTCGCCGCTCTGTCGATATCATCCCCAAAAGTCAAACCTTCACGGAACTGAACAATGTCGGTAGACTAGAGCTAATTAGTTTATTTTCTTGTCCCGACCACCCTGGGCCTCTCTCGTCTCCTAACCATTGTCGCTCTGGTCTGCCATCTGGCTAAAAACTTTCGAGTTTCATTCAAATGTAATTGACGAAATATACTTATGGGCTTTGTTCCCCATATTTGTAATTGTTGGATCCGACTCAAAATCTCATCAATGCTAGTTCGCCGATCCTAATAATTATAACCCGAAATAAAAATATGAGGCTTAATAGAAATCGATGTATCATTTGAGATTGCGAAATATCAGATATTCACTTTTGAATTTCAATGAGAGTTAATAGATATGCTTTTTGTTTATTTGCTGCTCCTGGCGAAGAGCGTGCTACCTTTTATAACCTGCAAATAATCGAAGCGACTATGTGATACTTACTGATCAAGAATCCGACTTCAAAATATATTCTCTACGGACGGCCACGATAACTTTGGAACATAAGGAGCTAGCGACTTGAAACTCACAAGGAAGATTCAACACGATACTTGCATTGTTGACTTCGTTAATGGGCTGAATCGGCAAAATATTTCTGCAATTATACCCAGGACCTATCTATGCAATCGAATTGAAGCTTCGTAATTAGTTGGAAAATGATGAAGCGCAACTATTTGCGAAATTTATTGGTATGGTATCGTTAGTAGAATCAAAAAAAAATTATTTGCTCGGAGTCTATACACTAAATTTCACTGCAATTCCAGACAGACTTTTATGTCGATATTTCACAACAATGAACCAAATTTCAGTTTGTTTTTAATTTTTGGGGATATTGTGAGAAAAAATTCCATATTTCGTGGCTTTTTCACCGGAACACATTATCCCCAAGATTTGATCTGTATTCTTGGAAATATTCAAGAATGAACACAATACCTTCTAATCCTCCTAACCAATGTCGAATTCATAAACTCAAAAAAACACCCTGTGAGTTCGCAGATTTAACAAGTCGAAAGTTTTCTCAATATTTTCAAAAAATGTGAATCGAATGGGAGTCTAGCGAATGGTTTGTTGAAAATGACGGTTGAGTGTACGTGTAGAAGTTCAGCGGAACCTGTTACATACCTCTGAGATGAGTACAGAGTTCAAAAACATACTCTTGGAGGTATTTCACTGAAGAAATTCAGGATGAAATTAATGAATTATATAAACATATGTACCTATATCACTAACATCTTGGTTTTCTATATTCAGTATGCTGAAAATATATGATTTTCTGGATTTAACTATTCACTGACAAATAATAAGGCGTGTGCCTATAACTCATTTAATAATACGCAGGTTACAAAATCATTTATTTTTGAAAGCAGGTACAGAGAACTCCTTTTTTCTCCGTGAAAAGTCTTTCTCAGCCCCTCAGAATTTTTCATCCGCCTGAAGTGTAAGTTTTCCAAGATTTGATCTGATGCAATCAGAGATATATTAATCCTACTTTTCTGGATCAGTACTCATTCAGTTTAATACATTTTCAGTTAAAACAGCGGAAAAATTTACAATAGTTTTCGTTTCGCTACCACTCTACAACTTAAATATTTCATATGAACACAATTATTATATTTGTGGAATCGTTGAGAGAGAAACTTTCGGAACCATTTGACGGATTCTGCCCATGAACGAATATATCCGTAAACATTGAATCTATGTGACACCCGTCTCGACTTCAAAATCTTAAAAAAGTACAGACATTCAGGAAAAATGAAAACACTCTAGTTCAAAAGAACACGATCGAAAAACTCAAATATGCCATCCCTAAAATGGGTTCGAATAAAATAATATGAAATCCCTTTATTCATTCAAATCATAAACAACATTCATATCAACCCTCTGATCTTCGCCGGTCTGTCGCCATCATCCCCAAAGGACGGACCTATCCAAAACTGAAAACTTTATATCAGATAGTAATTAGTTTAAGGTCTTCTCCCAGCCACCCTTGACCCAATGAATCGACCTGAGAGACACTTTTTGGCTTCAAAGTTTTGAACTAATGACATTCAAATAAGTATTGATAGCAATCAAGAGTATTTTCCCCTCGCGTGTGCTAAACGTAGACAATTTTGATATAGAGAACATATGTGTACTATTGAGTCTAAATTCCCAAAAATTACTATTATCTTGTGTTTATGTTCCTCCAAACAGTGAACTATCAATGTATGAAAAATATTGTGATGACTTAGAAATGTTGACTGATAGAATACCTGAGGCAAATGTGATATGCATGGGAGACTTTAATTCTACGGGTGAATGTTGGTACGAAAATAACGAAATCGGGATTTGCTCTATGAACAAAGTTCAGACATTGATCAGTAATACATTTTCCATGCTGAATATGAACCAATTCAACAATATAGGAAATGTAAATAATGTACTACTAGATTTAATCTTCTCGACATTAGAGGGATTAAGTGTTTCAGTTTCTACAGACGAGTTAGTTAATTGTGACCCACATCATCCTGCGTTATGTTTCTTCACTGATATAGAAAATAATCAGAAAAATCGATTATCAAATATCACTTATTATGACTATAAGATGGCGGATTTCACAACTATAGTAAACATTTTGGATAACCTCAGTTGGGATTCATTTATAGGTAATAACGTTAATAATAGTTTAAATTTTTATGAAAGCGTGAAAAACATCATAGATAAACATGTACCAAAACGAATTTCATCAAGACACAGTTACCCTAGTTGGTTCTCAACAAAGTTGATTTCAGATAAAAAAGCTGTTCATATAAATTACAAGAATTCAAAAACATCGGAAGATTATTTAAAGTTCACGGACTTGAGAACGAAGTGCAAGTTAGAGTTACAAAGGTGTCATAATACATATATAGGGTCAGTTGAGGAGGCCATACGCGATAATCCAAAGTATTTCTGGAAGTATATAAATGATTTGAAAACATCAAAAGATTTACCGATTTCTATGCACTTAAAATCAGAAATAGCCACTGAACCAGCCGGAATAGCAGAATGGTTTAAAAAAAAATTTTCAGAAATATTCCAGAAATCTATACCAAAAAAAACAAATATCATCTACGAACATTCAGTGGATGTTTCAACAGGTATATTTTCAGTTGAGGAGGTTCTCAATGAGCTCAAGTCATTACCGGAAAAGAATGATGCGAGCCCTGATGAAATTTCCGCCATTTTCCTTAGAAACTGTGGTGTTAGTTTAGCCGAACCATTATGTAAAATATTCAATCTATCCATTAACACTGGGATTTATCCCGATTACTGGAAGTCAGGTTACATAATACCTGCTTTCAAAAGCGGAGAGAAGAGTAATATTGAAAACTATAGGCCAATTTGTAAGTCATCATATATACCAAAAATCCTCGATACTTTGCTGACCAATAAACTAACACCAATTTTTAAACATATCTTCCTTGAAGAACAACATGGTTTTATATCGAAAAGATCAACAACTACCAACCTTACAATATATGCTGATCAAATAATTACATCAATGAAGAACAAAGCTCAAACAGACGCTGTATATACCGACTTTTCAAAAGCCTATGATAGAGTTGCTCATTGGTTGCTTATCATCAAATTAAAAAAATTAGGTGTCGAATCCCCACTAATAGATTGGATTGCAGATCGAATTCAAGGCGGAAAATTAAGAGTCAAAATTCTCGACGTATTATCTGAGGAATTTGGAGTTGAGTCAGGAGTACCTCAGGGTTCTCCATTATCATCATTGCTTTTTCTGTGCTTTATAAACGACATAAAAAAGGTTATCAAATTCTGCCTCTTTCTTTTGTTTGCTGATGATTTTAAAATATTTCGCACAATTTTGAGTATAGAAGACGGCTTATCAAAATAGTGCGTCGAGAATGAGATGAAGTTTAATATAGATAAATGCCTAATAATGAGATTCTACAGATTACAGTCCCCAATAATTTTCAACTATAAATTAGAAAAAAAAATAACCTCGAAAGCGTAACCTTAGTGAAAGACTTGGGAGTATATTTCGACGGGAAATTTGATTTCGTAGCTCATGTTCAATACTTAGTCAATAGGGCTTTCAAAACATTAGGATTCATAAAAAGAAATATGAAAGATTTCAATGATGCCCAGACGATGAAATTGGTGTATACGGCGAATGTAAGAAGCATATTAGAATATTCATCGGTAGTGTGGTCACCTCATTATCATGTCCATATTCGTAATATTGAGCGAGTACAGAAAATTTTTTTACGTTGGGTAGCTTTTAAATGCGGCATACCCCTCTCAGATTTCAGTTATGAAGGTTTGCAACTGAGTCTCGGATTAAAATCATTAGAGCATAGGAGAAGAGATTTTGATTTGATGTTCATTTTCAAAATTTTGAATAACTTCATAGATTGTGAGTACCTTCTTGAGAATATATTGTTGAATTGCGGTACAGTAACCTTAAGAAGTCGAGAGCTATTCAAGATTAGATTCTGTCCCACCAACTGTATTTTTAATAATCCTTTGGATAGAGCATTAAGAGAAGCCAATTCAAGAAGTGTTGATCTATTTTCTTCAACAGTATTCTCTATAAAGAGGTACATGGAAAATGATCAAATATAATTCGATACATCTGTATGCAACTTTTTTCAGTGGGAAACCGTTCTACCATGATTCATTGTACTGGGATTTTTCATTTCAAATATTGCTTTGTATTATAACATTGTAAATTTTTCAATTTGTAAAATGGCATGTCCGTTTGATTGAATAAATAAATAAAAATAAATAAATAACGCTCTTGTTCGAAAGTACAACAGTTAAAACCAACATTCCATGACAACACGTTGAAAATACTATTATTCATCTTAATCATAAACAATATCCATATCAACCCCTTTGATCTTCGCCGCTCTGTCAGCATCATCCCTAAAAGACAAACCTGTCCGAATCTGAAAATTTTCGGATGCGGCAGCCTCAGACACAAACTAATTCACCTGTTGGAAGCTTTTCGGCTTCAAAGTCTCGTACTACACACATTCAAATGAAAACTCCCTTGTTCAAAAGAGCACGAGCAGAAATCAAGAATATGCCCTTTCAAAATCCGGTGTTCAGATTTAGTGAAATTAATTAGCAGTGGACTGTGACAGTTGATTGAGTTGGATAAAAAATTGTTTAAAAAAGATTTATACACATATATATAATACATTGCACAAAACCATTGAGAACCATAATCATACATAGAAGAGAATTTGGAGGTTTACAGTGATGAAATCAAATTGACATGCAGAGTCTGTGAGAGTACGGTTTAAAACTAAGTATGTATGCAGCAAAAATAAGTCTATATAAAATCAAAGTGAGTTAAGTTTAGCTAATGAATACAAATTTCAAAAATAAATGGAAATATTCTATACAAAATTATTACGACACTACATTTGCATAAACTGAAAGGAGAAGTTACTGAACTCTGCCATTTTGACAAATGGCCATTTTGAAATATGAGTTGCTGATACTGAATTTACAAATATAAAATTTTCAGAACATAATTGGAGCAGGAAAAATGAATATTGTTGATTAACAATTGAAGCAATCATTAACTCAACTATCACCATCAACAGTGAGGCGTTCTGAATAAATTGACAATGATACAAAATTATATCACAGCTCGAGTGCCGTCCACACTATTAGCCGAATCGTTTATCAAATTTTATTGCATTTACCGTTCGGAGTCCTTGAGCCTTCAACCTGTTTTTATGTTCATTTTTATTAATTATGGGAGTAACATTATAATTTATCATCATTTCTACTATATCTTGAATGTATTACTAATATAAGTGATATTTTCATAGATGACCTTCCAATACTTAATTTTTTGGCACGCAGGATGAAAATATATTCCTTCAAAATTTTCAAAATAATCCAATCGTTTTATGCCACAACGTATAACATATATAATAAAACAAGACCCTCTGAATTAAAAATATCAAATATTTTATATTATGCTAATGATAAGAATTTCCCTCAATGTAACAGAAGTCTTCGTTTCACTACATATTATTCAATTTAAAAAGTACTGCTCATTGTAAAAAGAATTGACGAATACTTCTTGAGTTTGGACACAATAACTATTTGTGGAATTCTTCAAGGGGATAGGGAGAACAATGAAACCATTTGACTGGTTCTGTTCAAGAATAAATATATCCAGAGACATCAAATTCACCAGTGGATCTTTTCTTCTTCAAATTCATGAATTACAGACATTTAAGCGAATTTGTAGCGCTCTTGTGCAGAGAAGCACGATCAAACGCCTCGAATATGACATTTCTAAAGTGATTTTGAATGAAACATTATAAAATCCTTTCATTCATTCAAATCATAAACAACATCCATAACTACCCTTTGATCCTCGCCGCCCTGTCGGCACTATCCCCAAAGGACAAACCTGTCCGAAACTGAAAATTTTCGGATGCGACAGCATCAGACAGAAACTAATTAGTTTATTGTCTTGTCCCGGCCACCCTCGACCCGATGCACACTCATTAGCGTCGCCGCCCCAGTCCGCCCATTTGGTGAAACTTGTCGACGCACACAAACACACCACTCACTCATTTTCCGGTTTCATTTCCGCCCGTCTAGTCTCCTGCAATTTTAAAACGGCGACGGTGCATGGGTCGTTGTGATTTGTGGCGTCGAGGCGGGGATACTTCTGGATTCTGTGGAATTTCTGGCTCGGATGCTGATTCCTGTTCACCTGTATGCGTAATACTTTTCCCATGGGAATCAAGGACTGCACTGAATTAGTTTATTCAACTGCAATATCCGGACGCATACTTACCCTTTTCACTTTAACAAACTCAGTTATTAGGCCTTGGAATAGTGTTATAAGGTTTTTGTAACTAAAATTGAGTCAGGTTGGCACTCGTGGAACGTCAATGTCAAAATTATTCGGTGAGATGTTGTCACTTCCTATATATATTTTTACCAATGACCGTATGGTTGGGTTGAGTTCCATAGTTGACACTCGTGAAATGTCAATACCAACATTATTCGCTGAGTTGAGGTAAATTTCGTTATATATTTGTATCAATGACTTTTTGGTTGGACTTAGATACGTACACTCCATGCACCTTTACAAGGTCAGTGGGTAGGGTTTGGAAAAGTTTATTTGATCGGAATGAAACTTGGTCGGTGGATGAACATTATTAATAAGAAGAATTATCGATGGAAAAATTGTAGAAAATTATTTTCTTCTGAAAATTCAAATATTTCATTTAAATTTCACTGAAATCTCCAAGTCGCCATTTCATAACCGAGTACTCCATTTCAGCCAAATCAGAATTCCTGATTTCACTGAGGAACAAATCAATAGAAAAATTTAGGAAATTTCTTTTAGAAATTCATTCATTTAAGAAACCTTATTTACGATTCCGTAGAAATTTTAATTTAATCGATACCGAAGACTCATTTTGAGTCCAATCAGATATGTATTCTTTGAATTTTCCTAAACATAAGATCTAGAGTTTAAAATATTCGTTTGCATCAATCCTTTACGAAATCTTCGAATGAATAGTGGATCCTACAGTGACTCTTTACAGGACAGTGGCGTCAATAGATCGTCAATGGACGTATTACCACAGACCAACTAGATAAATCAGTCGCGTCATTTACTTAGAAAATCTATGCACACGTGTTCGTGATCGTGAATCGAGCATAGCCGTACACTATCAGCATTTGGGGTGCCAATCACATTGCAGCAGGGAATACGTAATTCAAGGTTGGCAGGCCATGAAGCCCACAATTCCCAGCCCAGTGATTCGTCTTGTTGGTCTGAGATATTACCGTCGTCTGTTCACACTTCATGTTTCATGAGATGATTCTCTGAAAGTTTGACCGGTACTTCAAGGTTGCGCATAAGCAGTGTATCGGAGTCGTCTATAATGCCGATGCTAGTCAAAAGTACCATCACAGACCAACCAGATGGACCACTCGCGTTGTTTACTTAGGAAAGTACATGACTAAGTGATGAAGAATCCGATTGTAATTTCAATTATATCCGGTCGTCTGTCCGTCTAGCCCTTGCCACGATAACTTCCGTTCGGAAGAGGTTTTTGTGTTGAAAATATCTATGAATTAAATTCATTTTGGCCCATTATTCGGCAAAACGAATATGAATTTCTGAGGTTATTTCCTCAATATCTAAGGAAATTATATGGTTTTTTCGTCGAAATTTTTATGAAATTCGACACAGACTTTGAAGTCTATATTCAACAACATTTTTCACCATTTCAGTTCGATCCGATATTCATACCGGAAATATTAGAAAGAAAATGTCAAAAAGCATTGTTATCAACTCAGTACCTTTGAAATTTCAGTTGCCTTTATGAGGGAAAAAATGAAACCTCCACCGTCAGCTCCACCAAACACTCAACAACAGTTAAATGTTCAATGATGTCGGTGGAGAATTATCAATACCTCGAAAAAATAAGCACTAAAACTAATGAATATAATAATTATTAGAAACTTCGAAGAAGGTTGTCTTTTATAATATAATTTATAATTCTATTTTGGATACAATTGTAGTGAACCTGTTCAATCTTACAGTTATCCACAAAAAAGTTAAGGATTCCGTTATGAATGTGTCTTCTGATCTTGGGGTGAGTCTTCACTATATTGGATTTTATAAATTTACTTCCTTGATTTCGAGAAATTCAAGGCATCTGAAGGCGCCTGAGAAAAATTTCATTAAAACACGAACCATGAAGGTTTGTATTAATCAATTTCTTTCAATGAACAATTTTATTTATGTATGTCGATACATAAGTCGATTTGTAAGAAGTATTTTCTGTTATTGAATTGAGAAATATCATTATAAACCCTTCTAGGTAGTTCAATTATTATGTAATATTCTACAACCCCCTGCATTAAATATAAAAAAGAATTGTTATCTACCCATCACTACACTATCAATTCTCTTGAATTTTTTTGATTTCCTTCCTTAATTTCAATTTCTTAGTGGGTAATGTATTGCAGAGGGAATCCTAAAGAATATAAAATATATAACAACGTTTTGAGATCAGATTCCCAGAAATTCTTAAGATGATTTCGGAATAAGCAATTCACTCCTGAATGCGTATTAGTGTTGATAGGTAAGCTGCAACTTCAATATAATAATAATAATAATGATAATAATCAACAAATATTTATTAAATATTATACTTGTTGTTCTTGCCAGTCATACAAAGAAAACCCTTATATTCTAATACATATTTGAAACAATGTCCTCAATGTTGCTAGAAAAACTAGTGGCTCGAGTTAATTTGAATGAAATTTGAGTCATAGAAGTAGAGGAACAAGGAGGAGGTGGCAAAGGATGGGGAAAAACATAGAGACATTTTGGAAGTAGCAATTTATCGACAGGGTAAGCACATTGAAATTGTAACAGTTTGATCTTGAAATTTATTTTGAATGTGGTTGCCGACTGTTCAAGATCAAGTGAAGCGATGGAGTTCATAACATGAGAAATATTGAGAGTAAACGATCTCTAGAAAATAAGCATTTTATATTTTGGGACTGTAAGTGAAGTTCTTCGTCTGAGATTTAAGTTATGAAGGTCGGTTCTATAAGTTATCTCATGGTGGAGGTAGGCAGGCGTCCTGTACCTCATTATTTTGAATTGAAGCAAGCCATATCTACCTATGCTCAATTGCGCATTTTCAGCCAGCCTGATTGTTGTAGAGGCGGAGATATGTGGTACCTTTGTCTTACCCCGCATATTAATCTTAGATATGAGTTTTGGATTTTTGTATTCGGTGGTAGTCGCGACTGTCCAAACAAGCCATATATTTGCTATTGCAAAAATTGAAGTGTGAGAGGATGAGCGTATCACAAATCATTTTTTGTATCTTCTGTCTATGATCATAGATCATCTTCAAGTTACAATAAGCTATTTTTAGTTTACTAGTTACATGCTCCCTGAAACGCATTTTGGAGTCTATAATGAGACCTAGGCTTTTGCCGTGATTTACAACAGAGAGATGTTCGCCATTCAGTTCGATCCAAATTGTCTTTTGACTCAAGAAATCTGTGAATCGTGGCCGAATGTCACTACAGAACATTCACTGGGATTAAGCTGCAGAAGATGTTCACTAGACCATTCGCGAAAGAAGTTAGATCACAGTTAATCCTTTTCCCTGTCAGACCAATATCTCCCTCCGGAAAAGAGATATAAATCTGCGTATCATCCAGATAAGAGTGAGAGCTACAATATCTGAGGTTTAAATGAAAAATGAGTGAATACTACTCTGGGGGATACCACTCCGAAGTACCAGAGACGAAGAGCACCGACCGTCAAGCACAATCCTCTGCACCCGGTCAGATAGATAATCAGGTCGATTCTGTTTGCAAATAGCAATATTGCCAGTAAAAAGATATTGCTATCATAACAAGATTGGAATTATTGTTATTCTGATCAACGATTGTGAGCAATATGATCTGTCACTTTAACAAGAATCTTGCTATCAATATTGCTATCTTAGCAACCTCAAAATAGTACTTGCTATGCTTGATAACAAGATAGGTTAGAGAAGGAATCTTACAGAGATCCATTTGTTTCAGTATTATTTCATCCAAGAATTCGAAAATAGACCTGAATGAAGATAGGGAAGTATATACTAATAGAAATTTGTGCAAGATTCTCTGGAATATTTCATTTTAAGGAAAATTTTTAGACAAAAATACCGGCATAGTGAGCAACAGCTGAGATGATTATTCTTATGATCTCAACATCCATTCCTCTGAATTTGAATTGCCGCATTTGATTTCTGGATGCCAATATTTCAGAAAATTGGTTTGTTTGACTTTAATTGGTTTTCCTGTTTCGTAACATTTTTGAATAAGTCGATGTTTATATGAATAAAAAAAAAGTATATGCTAATGAAAATGTCTTCGAGGTTCTCTAGAATATTCAATTTCAAGGAAAACTCTTAGAAGAATATACAGGCAAAGTAGACAACAGCTGAGATGATTATTCTAATCATCTCAGCAACAACAATAATCCCTTTGAAATGCTAACAAAAAAATTCATCGAATAATTAACGCCTGAATAAAATTGCTGTATTTGATTTCTGGTAACTAATATTCTATTAGTATCCAGGAAATTGCTTATAGGTCCGTTCAATAACATTTTTTATGTCGATATTTACATGAATCATGAAAGGATGAAAGTCGTAGATGAAGGTTATGTATGCGAAATCATAAAAAAAACTCACTAAGTTGGGTTATTTTCTTCTTCCTTGTAACTCTAAAGTCACAAAATACAGTGTTGCCAGCTCTAAAATCACAGATTATGGAAGTCCATGATAGCAATATTGTTATGGCGAAATTCATAACAAACATTGCTTCAACACTCGGAACAGAATACGTAATATCATGACCATATTGCTATAAATTAGAAAGATAGCAATATGACTAGAATAGCAAGGTTCATAGCAATGCGCAAACGGAATCGACCTGAATATGTCATGAGCCTTATAGAGCCGTCTGAAAAGCCGATAAAGCGTAATATTGAGAGTAGAATTTCGTGGTTTATTGTATCGAATGTCCAGCGAACAGAATCAATAATGAGATATCAGCACTATCATATGCTCTGAAAATATCGTCAGCAACATCAGCAAGGGAACTCTCACAGCTATATCCTTTCCTTAAAGCCAGACTGTCTCAGAAGTGAGAGATTATTAACATTATATCAACTTGAATTATTGTTTTTTAGGACTTCCTTATAGAACGAAGTTAGAAATTGAATCTGTAACATAATTATAGAAAATTGAGCTCGTGTGATATCAAGAAAACCAATACATGCCACCTCGGATGCAGGAGTATATCTTTACATGAATAAACATCCACGAAAGATTCTGTTAATATATTTGTCGAATATCCGAGTGAAGGGGCAGTCACGTAGTAAACAACAGTTGAAAATGCTGAGGAACTTGTTTGCTTTCTTAATTGGTTTGTGTATTTACGACTTTGGCAGCTTCATATTTTCGTATGCACACAATCCTCACTGCCCAAATAAATTATTACTTATTCATTTTTAAAATTGATATTTCACGGCAGGTAAAATAAAAGTGGTCATAAAAGTCAGTGAATTAGTCAAAATAATATTAACTGCAGCTGAATGTTGTATCGTTAAATCTAAATTCGAGTATTATTGTTTCGGCATAAAGTTGACGAACGAATAAAGAATAATGGGGTTTTTGAATCAACATTGGGAATGTGTGGGCGTGATTGGATGAGAAAGAAATGTAACACCTTCATCAGTTTGAAGATTGAATTTTCGAGGTTTATGTCTTCTTAAGTAAGAAGTATGAATTGGGAATTGCAAGGTTTAAGGCAGAAAATGTACAATGACGAGTGTGTTAATATCGAAACCATATATTATTTATCCTTACTAGCAACCCATGGTAACACCGCGGTGTTCTGAAAAAGATATATGATTAGTAATCAGACATCATCATGAAATTGTAACTTTTCGGTGTCAATATCTGCCCTATTCATTTACAATCTATAGAAAATCCCTCACATAATTTTTTTGCAATACTTTCCTATTTCAAGAACTTTTGTCAAATTGACATTTTCGAAAACACAGTAACGCAGATTCACTTGAATGAAAATTTTGTTTACAACTTTCATTCAGAATGACGATTTAATGACAGCCGACAGTGTTGAAAGTGATTGTTTATGTCTATAAGCGTGTTGAAAATATTTACACTAATACTACGCTTTTCTGATGTTGTAGGCAGGATTTCCGAAGTTGCTCTTCTTGCAGACTCTTCAATATCCACAGAAATAAAAAGACAAAATTGAACAAGAACTCAATTTAAATAGAGTCCTTCTTATTTGTGAACAGATCCATGTATGATTCTATATTCTTTAGGTTGCATTTGTGTTCTAGTATCTAATGATCATATTTTCTCTTGTATATACCGAATGTAACACAAATCGGGTTCACCCCCCAAAAATCTCATTTTCAAGGTCGGATTGAAATTTTGGACATTAATACTACATATTGTTCACAATAGACTGAGGCGAAGAAGGTTTGTCTATATGACTTTCGGTTTACCCGGAAATTGCTGTAACTTTCGATTTCCTACTATGATTCTACGTTGCATTTTGAGAAGAATTCAGTCGAAAGAAAAATAAAATTAAGAAGAGAAAATTCAAACAGAAAATTATATTTTGGGGATCACTGCGTTATATTTTCACGAGGTCTGTAATTTACGAATTTTGAGCCAAAATTGGTCTCAAACGACTAGGTTGAACTCACTGATGAAGTGAAGTTGAAATTTTGATTTTTAAATAACTCGAAAAATTTTTATCTGATCGGAATGAAACTTGGTTGGAATATGAACAGTGTCAATAAATAGAATTATCCATGGAAAAATTTAAAATTTTTTCCTCTCGAAAATTTTCAGATTTCATTTAAATTCAACTGAAATTTCCAAGTCGCTATTTCGCAATGTGAACTAGCTCGTAAAAGCTGCTGACTTCACGTCAGTGCTTCTCTAAGTTTTTCTTCAGATTTCAATTCGATTGTAATGCTTGATATATCAATTTTTTCCATTACAACAAATCATTAAAATCTATTTCCACTGGATTTTGTTTTTGTCTCATGAGAGGGGTGAGCCTTCTGATCTAACTCTAGTTATCCAGAGTCTAGGTTCCTGAAATTTTTCACGCATTTTCTCTGATCATACAGTTTCCCGATAGAAAAATAACTATTTAATTTCCAACCATAGAGCAGAATTAAAGGGTACATTTTTTTTCAGTTCTATGGAGCATTAGATTCCTTACTCCTTTTCACAAAAATGTAATATGGAAATAACTGAACTCTTTTCTCTATCCAATTACTGTATGAGTACAGAATTTCATAAACCTAGACGCAGTGTACTTGGAGTCCGAGCAGAAGGCTAGCCGCTCACAAGGGACTGTGACAAAATACCTGTAACTTGTGCCCAAATGATAGATTTCTAGTATGAAAGTATTTTTAGGATTTATAATAACGGTGTGAATAAATATATCGAGAATTCTGATCAATCCAATCCAATAAAAAAAAAATTAAAAAACATTTTAGTTTTGTTTCAACGAAATTTCACCTGTATTCTAACTTATACATAAAAATAAGCAACAAGCTGTATGAAAAATACCCTCAATTTCCGGTTAAACCGAAAGTCGTGGAGACACCTTGACCATCTTGATCGATAAAGAAAAACAAACAAAACCAATTCACGAAAAAAAGAAATGAAATATTACTTTTAGTAAACTAGCAAGATTTCCCGTCGCCGAGATGAAAAAGGATTTTTACATCATTGTACGCAGTGTGATTTTCTGAATAAAAAATGTGAAATCAAACATAGGCGGTGTCCCTTAATTTGGAAGATATGGGCACCCAAAGTTCCAAAATGAGTCGTTTTCAGGTCCCTTTTTCCACCATAAAAACGATCTCTCACTTCATCTGTATAGTTTACAAACCACCTTCGAACCTTAAACCAACAATAAGCAACATTTTTTTTCAAGAATAATCAATATTTAATGAAAAAACATTGAAATTACTGGACAACCACTCAACCTCTATTCCTTCTGATTTCGACTCAGACTAAAAGTGAATTTTGGCAATAGCGCGAATTTCATCGGTCGGAATCGTGCCATCGTGCGTATTCGTGAATGAGATTATTGCTGGCGAGAAAAATGAAATATGTTCTTAGTTCTTACTGTTTACTGCGATACTCTAAATCTTCCAATAGGAGAATTCGTTTCTAATGAAATCTACAAGGTTGAAACACATAGTAATGGAATAAGAAAACACCCTGATATATATTTCAACGTACATTTTTTTCATATGTGATAGGTCGCGCCATTCCCAGATTTCCAATGAAATCGAGGTTTTTATATAACGCATTTTATTGGAATACCCTGAATCTCATTCTAAACTGGAACCATCTCGAAGACACAACAAGAAACGAAGTAGATAACAACCTCCCTATTTTGAAGGGGATAGAAAGAAAGTCCAAACGAAAATATTGAGAATGAAACCTTAAACAAATAATCTCCATGATTTTGTTCTGATGTTAGAATAATCACCTCTTCTTCAGTGACAGAAGCATTTTTCTTACAATCACATCCTTCAACTGTCCATCATTTCATATTTCCCGCCAGCAACTACTCTTCGGTCATAATACGCTGGCCAGCGATGAAAAGACGCTGTTGCCAAGCTCCGCTTTAACATTGAGAAGTATTTCGTAGAAATATAGGTTAAGTTGTTGTCTAATATTTTCACTTTTCTTCCTTTAAATAATGAATATTCTTGAAAGAAAGTGTCTCTATTCGTTGGTTGAAGGTTCAAAGATGATTTATGAACTAGATTTGAGAAGTGAGAGATCATTTTTATGGCAGGAAAAAGGATCTGAAAATGCAAAAATTTGGAACTTTGGGGGCCCATATCTTCCAAAGAAAGAGAGATCGCCTATGTTGGCCTTCATATTTTTTGTTCGGGAACTCACACTGCGTACAATGATGTGAATATCTTACTTATAGCTTCGCGACGGGAAATCTTGCGGGTTCACCGAAATTTTGTGATATTGATACTAATATATCAGTATCCAAAATTTTCAATCCGATATCTTGTAAAATAACAATTTTTTGGAAGTATATCCTCCCGCAAATAAAGAAAACAATTTAAACATAATTTTTATTTCAGTTTTTCGTTGATTGGTTTTGTTTCAGTAAGTATAGATGTCAAATTATTTGTTATTTTGTAAACTCATCTTCTATAAAATTCCGAATCATTACATTGAACAAATTGGGGGTTTGTCTAATTTTACCTTTGTTGATTTGTTCGATAATAAGAAAACTTTTTTCGTCTGAATTTCAAATGGTTCTATCCTTTATTTCTTCCGAATATTCCTTTTCTTCAAGGAACATCTTTTAAGATATTCTAAGCGGAAATCTGATATAAGCCTGAAAAACAAAATTTCCTGAAAATATCCCATTATCGATTTTAGTTTGTGTTTTATATGTAATGTTATGTGATGAGTTTAAATCTCACCGAAAGTTGGAAGAACCAACCATTCAGATACCTACCTATACAGATTCCAAGAAACAGATGTAAAACCGCCTGCAGACAATGTCCGCATAAATGAGTGGCACACAAATGGGCAGGACGTTCCTGTCAAAACAGAATGCCGTATGAGGAAATGAGAGAAATTATAGGATTCGTGCGATATGCCGTCTTTGATTTACTTTCGGATTGCAGGAAGTCGAAGGGGTGTCCGTATGTTTCGTTGAACGACCATCTGTGACAGTTCGAGGTACTTATGAAAGGAGACATTTCGGCAAAGATCGATGGGGCACGTTATGAAAATGATACCCTGACGGAACAGAAAAAATACGAGGTGCTTAGTCGTAACATCTTGCTGAAAGTTTTATGGTACAAATATGGTAACATTTGTCTTTTCAGATAAAATAGCTCTTGATGCCAGGTTTTGATTATCTCTGAAGAAATGGAGTTATCTAATTAACATCTACGAAATAACGAAATGTGGTTCGAAAAATGATTTCTCAATAAATACAGAAATAATGAAGAGATCTGATTGTAAGTTTTGAAATGAGGATGAGATTGTCCATGTTTCGAGTATCGAATAACCAGAAAGTTGAAAAAAGACTCTCGAGTGATTAAAAACGATTTGGGAGGTAATGATTATGATACCCTGATACAAGAAAACAAGTTGTTCACTGGTATTATCTCGCTGAAAGCTTAATTGATTTTCATGATTCGAATACGATGATTTTTGTCCTTCCAGTTGAAGTTCTTTGATATTTGAGCATTGAGTCATAAATTTCATACAATATATTTATTGATTCGAGGATGGAATTGTGTATAATCCAGTGTTTAATCGTTAGTGAAAACTTAGAATTAGACAAGAACAGTTGAATATTCTTCATATGAATGCTGCCATCAGTACCTTTTTATTGAATTGAGGTTGTATTTTAGTTTCCTCGAACAGTTTTCACTGAATTTGAAGTTCCGGATGATACATTTTATAGTTAAACGTTCTTCATAATATATGAAACCTAGCTGAGTACAAGAGTGTATATCAGCATATTCAGAAATACTCAAACCTTCATAGTTTATAATTTGGTAAGAGTTACATTTCACTGCAACCTAAAGGTCTATTATGCCCCCACAGTTTGAGCTATTTTCGCACTGCGCTACCTACAGCTCGCCCTCCAGCTCTAGAGCTCTAATGATCTTCAATATTTGTGAGGGCTTCAGAGAGCAACGTTCTCATTCCTCCTTCAATTCTCCTGTCCAAGACATTACTTTCCTTCTCTTCCCCGCAGAATTTGCACTCGTCAGTTTGTGATGGGCCCAGTCTAATCGTACGATTCCTTAGGCCACAGTTTCCTGCGAGAAAGCCAGTGAGGAGGCGTTACTTGTTCTTACTGAGATCCAAATGATTTTTTGATCTTGCAATTTTAAAGTTCCGAAGGAACTTTTTGGCATGATCCATTCCTGGAAAAATTTTCCAGTGTGCTTTTCTTTCTTTTTCTTCCTTCTCCAAAAACTCTTTCTCTCATTTGCCCATACCACAGGAAGGTTCTGGACCAGTAAGTGTCGTTTGCGCTCCCTTTTTGGCTAGTGTGTTGGCTCATTTACTTTGATTCCAGAGTGCACAGGAACCCAGACTAAGGAGACCTTGTTGTTCTTGCCTACTTCATTGCGTTTCCTTCGGCACTCCCATATCAGCTTTGAATCGATGGTATAGGACCTCAGTGCTTCGATAGCTGTTTTACTATCAGAATTGTCCACTAGGTCACACCCTCGATAATTTTTATGTCTATACATCTTTTGATCGCAAGTATTTCTGCATGAAATATCGAGAAGAAGCCTAAAGGCAGTGTACACTTGGTTCTTTGCCCATATACTCCAGCGCCGGCCTCCGTCGTTCAAGAACCATCTATATACCATTTAGTGGTATTTACTTTGAAGTTTTGGGTAGTATATTTCTTTTTCAATTTTTCTTCACTTAGTATTGGTTTAAATTTCACCTTGGTGCTTACTTTTTCAATCATAATATTTGAACCTCAGTTACTTCATTCCTATACCGAATCTGCAAAAATGGCAAGATATAAGTGTTTTGTTTTATGAGAAGCATATGGAAATGTTATTCGATTTATACAAGAGTATTTTTTGAGATTGCAATGTTTCACATGAATTTTTTCATGGAATTGGGTTTTGTGATATCAATGATATTGGGTTATTTAACTGAGAAAATAATAAACCTTGCATGAAATTTGCAGCGTTTTTTTAATATAAAATCTAGAAAAGCAGTGCCGTGAAGGCAGCAACTTTCGCGCGAATGTTCAATGTAGATGACCGCTTCAGCATCGAATTTGAACATGCGCAAAAGCTGCTGCCTTCACGACAGTGCTTTTCTAGTTTGTTTTTCGATAAATTACTGGATTTCAATACGATCTAATGTATATTTTTGGAAATATTGGAAAAATAAAATTTTGAATGGGTATATCTACGGAATTATTGAGCGGATTTTACCCATTCACGAATTCGACCTTCGTTATTAAGCCCCAAACCTACTCTACGAATATCGAGTTTCTAAGTAGTTCCGTCCGGCCGTTAGGCCGACCGTAAACACAATAACTTCCGAAAGAAACAACTTAGAAACACGATATTTGTAGAGAAGGCTGAATTCGTGAGTGGGAAAAATCCACCCAATGATTCCGCAGGTGTACCCATTCAACATTTTATTTTCCCAATATTTCCAAAAATACAGATTAGATCGAATTGAAATCCAGTACTTAAAATGACAGTTTGGAGAATCATACAGAATTCAATGAGGATGATATGATGAGAAGATCACAGAATATTAAATATTTGAAGGAGAAATTTGAATTTTTTTTTCAAATAGTTCTGATGACACGATCATCACAAAATTCAGCACAATGTTGTCCCTCAATATCTTCGAACTAGCTGCGAAGTTTTATCACGATTGAATCAGTATCTCTTGAGTTATACCGAAAAAAATAACGATATCGAGAAGAAAATCACGAAATTCTACATATTGTTTCTAGAAAACTAATGGCCTTATCCAATTGAAATTTGGTACACTGTTGTAAAATATAAAGTTCGAGGTATAACTGAAATTTTTCCTGAATATAAACAACAGTTTCAGAAAATAAAATTTTTTTCGAAAAAAATTTTGTAAAAAAAATTTTTTTTTATTGAGTAACCATACGATTTCGACGAAATTCTGCTTCAATTTGCACATGGTTATGCGTCAACTAACTGCCAAGTTTCAATCCAATCGCTTCAGTTGTTTCTGAAATATGAGGAAATTAATCTCAAAATTTCATTTGGCTATAACTCCGAAACTGTTTGGCCGATTTCGCATATTTACGAACATAACCTTCGTATTCTAAAATGAAACCCTTCCTGAAATTTTCAAGATGATAAAATCCTCCGTACGCCCGTAATCGTGGTGACGGCCGGCCGGACAGAATCGATTTTGACACCGGATTCGTCATCAGTGAATCCAACCTAGTCGTTTAAGACTATTTTCGGCTCAACCATCGAAAATTACAGACCCAGACCCAGATATCTTCAGCAATTGTAAAAAATTATGTAAAATCAAAAAAAATGAGTCCACTGAAGCAAAGCTTGAATTCAGAAGAGACTCTATAACTCAATTTTCCTATTGTCCATATTTGGCTCCTTTAGATGACAAATTAGCTGACCTCTGGCCTAGAACAAACGCGTAGAAAGACCGACTCTCCATTCAAACTATTGTGACCTATCTATTAGCGTTGATTTTATGGAGAATTATAAACTGATCCTAATTACTCCTTCACTAAACGGTTTATTCAAACCAGTCTTCCTCTTCAATCGACAATGAAGGCTAATCAGGCTTCTGAATTCCGTCTATCATGAGTCCCGAAGACAGTGCATCAAAGTTACGAGGCGGATTTTATTGCGTTTGAACTTATTCCGGACGAACCGCTATTGTTCACTGAAAACTACTGTGAAATTCCCGTCGTAAATTCGTTTTATTGAGGAGAACTTTATGATTCATTAGTAAGCAAATATCAAGTTATAGTAGTAGAGGGCGCCCAACATTTTACAGCCGACAAGTTATATTATTCAACATGTGTATGCGTCCTCGGAAAATCAATTTCAACCGAAATCATGCGGTTCCGGTAATTTTCAGTTCTATCGGGGTTCAATTTTCTCAGACTATTCTAATAAATTCGTGAGCTGAGGGATTCACATCGTTCCCTGCTGAATTGAGGCCTTCGTGCAGTTTGAAACGGCAGGGCGGCGAATAATCACGCAACGAGAATGGAATAATTTATTACTGTTCTTGAATTTCTACGGAAGAGTAGGATTTTTTCTATGAGTGGCATTTGTACCATTCACGTGTGTCACCAGAAAGTTGCCTCGATTTGAGTTTTTGCTAAACACTAAAGTTTAAATCAAGTAAGTACTAGTTCGTAGAGAACGACGGAGGAGCTCTACTAGGTAAGATGAGAGATGGCGCTGTATAATTTTTAAACTCAAGGAAGGTGATCCACCTGGTAATAAGTATCCCTAATTCTCTCTGCGTCTCCAAGGTGAGTCTGTCTGATGATAGGTAAAATCGTGAATTCGTCTTCCTTGCTACGCGCTCGTTTTGGGGAACAGAACGTTATCGTATCGTCACAATATCTGTACTTTTCGAATTTTGAGCTGAAATCGGTATCAAACGACTAGGTTGGACTTATGGATGGAGAATCCGTGGTCAAATTTCAAATTTGATTCTGTCCGGCCGGCCGTCCGGCCGTGTGGGATTGAAGGATATAAGATTAAAGGATGAAACAGAACTTTGCGAAGATATAAAGCAGCATCATTTCGTAAGGTGGCATTAAATGTAGTCGACAGAAAGGGATAGATATCCGCCAAAGTGTCATGGCAGGAGCCAGTCAAGTCAAAAAAAACACAAATTTCACGTTAGTCTAACCGACGAATTGAAATTATTCGATATATTATGAGGCATCCTTGTCGTATGATGACGAAATTCAACTATCATCTGATCAATAGTTTTTGAAACCAATTCTTTTTTTCTCGAAGAAAATTTTCAAAAATTCACGTGAAAAATTGTTTTAAAATTGACTACCTCAAGAAATCTCTGAGTAAAGTTATGCGTCATTATTCTACAACTAACAGTGAAGTTTAGTGTTGATAGCGTCAGTTCTTATCGAGATATTCGGGAAATAATCTCGAAATTCCAGATATCCAAGAAATTTGCTGAATTTCGACTACGAGGTCTGTGCCCAACTGGATTGAATTATGATGAGTAGCTTCTCCAAAAAAAAATTTTGCAGGAAAAATTCAAAAACTTTGAAAATTTCTAATCAACAAGGAACGGACGGCGGAACAGAATTGAATTTAAGCACAGGATATCCTTAAGGGAATCCAACCTGATCGGTTAGCATCATTCTTTGCTCAAAGTTCAAAAATCACTGTCCTAAACTAAACTGACCTAACCAAGTACCTTAACAACTCAGAACACGAAATTCAAGGCACAATCCTGAATAAAATTTCCGTTTCTGATTCAAACTGGCACTGTCCTTAATTAAACTAACCTAACCCAACCACACAACAAAATTTAACTTAACCATACTCTATTTTATAGACGGTGTTCGATTTTTGATCGGTTTTTAAATATATTCAGTTTTTCTAAGCATATCGATCGGTATTATTCTACCGGATTCGAGAAATCCGGTAGAATCGTAGTTTAGGAGATATTTTTTGGAAATTGATTTTTTGTACCGAATTTGACATAAAACATCAAATTATTGAAAGGGGTCCCGGAGTTGAGACTGGTACCAATCGATGTTTCATGAAAAACTGCATCTATAAAATCAGGATCAAAATTGAGCACCGTCCCTGAAGAAAAGAGGAGCTAAAAAGGTATTTTCATTCAATTTTATAAAGTTCTGTTTCAGATACTGGTAGTGAAAACCCATAAAAAACCTAAAAAATTACAGAAGGTATCGTACTATCTCGAAAGATGTTGAGAATTTCATTCCCCCCAAAGGGTTTATACCTTGCAAAGCGTAATGAATCCATTTCAGGCCTAGAAGTTCGTCCTGAAGAAACATAAGGCAAGGCTATATCAAAGCTTCCCAAGTCCGAAAGCCTACATTGTATTGTAACATCCTTCGAAACGAATTCAACCATTCTAGCGAGTCTCATTGCGAGTGAATTAACTAATGATATTAGCAATGTAAGAATAAAGGACGAAATTGAACTCAACGAAAATATAAAGTAGCATCATTTCGTAAGGCGGGAAGTAATGAAGTTGACAAAGAGGGGTACAATTTGGCGGCTGAAGGGTGCTGGGTCGTGGAGTCCTCCAGGCGAGAAATATATAGTAAAGATACAAGTTAATTGAGATTCTAAGGCTCCCAGCAACACAATTACGCGTTCTTTTGAGGCATTTCGGGAAAGTCATCCCCCTACACCCTATGATGGATGTTCGCATTGCGCTGTTCACCCCCCGGCAAATTTATGACCAGAATCAAAAAAGGGTGTTCAACGAGGTAACGGCGCCCCAGTTAAATTGGTGACGGAGTCGTTTCAGATTTCGGATGAAAAAGGAAGAACGATATCCTTGTTAATTCGAGCTCCTGCCCTAGTTCTCATTCTTTGTAATTAAATACTGTAGTCTAATCAGGTTTTGGGGATTTTTTTTTCGTCGTTAAGTCAGACTTCGCGGTGTAAATGACACTCTTCAGCACTTCGTTGAACGAGAAAAGGGATGAAACCTTAATTGCGAATATGTGAAGAGTCAGCCTTCAAGCAGGTTACAGAGTTTCGGTGCATTTAATGTAACACAAAAAGCAGAAAGTTGCCTCTGAAAAAATATTAATCCTGGACATTCAAACGATTTCAGAAATCATTGTGTTCGTTCGCTTATTTTCATACCAATTAGATCATCGAATACATTTTTTTTTGACTCATCAAACTTTTGAGAAGATATTTTCATACCCACACAACATAAATAAGTAAAATTATGTAGACTGAAACTCAATTGATTAGGAATTCACAGTCTACGAAATGTAAGGAAATAGCATTTGAATTCAGCGATCTTCATATGAGAACGAAGCATTCTTTGAAATTTTCGAATAATAACCTTGGATACTTATACAGAGTGTAACAGCCAAATGGAATAAATTCGATAACGAATAAATGAGGGGGTGTTAGGAAAAACGCTCGGACACGTAGATTTGTAATTTTAAATGCGCATAGTTTTCAAGAAAATAAAATTATATAGGGTGTTCCATGCGACCGTGGCCAATACCAACTTTCTTATTTCAAATGTAACCCCCCTGTATATTATTTATTTTTTGGATTCTTCAGAAAATTCTAGACATAATTCAAGTACAATGTCCTATACTTATCTTCAACTTTTTCGGAAATATTAAGTGTTTTCAGAAATGTTGAGTAACGTTAGAAGACAATACTACACCAGATCAACATGTTGCCAACACGTTCGCGGCGAGCATTTTGAACATTTCCTACATTGACATTTCTGTTTTTTTTTTGTTTTTTTTTTAATTATTAAGAAATAATTAGTATTACTTATTAGGTTTTAAGTGTAATGTACCGAATTCGTGAAATAAAATAATTTTTATTTAAAACGTTGATTTTGCACTAATCTGAAAACACTTAATATTTCCGAAATAGTTAAAGATAGGTATAGGACATTGTGCATGAATTGTGTCTAGAATTCTCTGAAGAATCCAAAAAATAAATAATATATAGGGGGTTGCATTTGAAATAAGAAAGTTGGTATTAGCCACGGTCACATGGAACACCCTATATAATATTATTTCTTTGAAAAATATGCGCATTTAAAATTACAAATCGACGTATCCGAGCGTTTTTTCCAACACTCCCTCATTTATTCGTTATCGAATTTATTCCATTTGGCTGTTACACTCTGTATATTGCGATATACCTGCGTGATTGAATACTACTTCAGAGTAACAAACAACATAGAGGTAGCATACGTCATATTTAAAAGGCGATTGCTGTCCGCAACATGTGATACAAAATTCGAAACTTTGACCGCAATCAAAACAAACTTGTTAACGAAGCAGTTACCAACCTGTGATTCGATATTCCACTCAATTCACAGGATTCTCCACAAACAACACACTTCCTAGGTCCCATAGTGAATTAAATTATTTTAATAATTCAAAAAATATTGAAGTAAACAGCTAGAAATATCTAAAAACACGTTAGGAACTCACCAAAACGACGGATGACAGATTGACTGGCGGTATACTGTTAATTTGGCATCGTTAGCAAAGCTTTGATATCAGCAGGTAGATACTAAAAAGAGTAAGTATTCTTTTCACCACAAATTCGAAACTGAAGAAAAACATCGATCATGAAATGTTTAAATTTCAATACAATTACAATAAGATAATATCATTGCGCATTTTCAAATATATCATTATCTGACAACGTCGACAAAAGGATGTTGCGGACACCCAAAAACTGCGTACAGTCCCCCTATGTCGTTTGTTACTCTGAGAATAATACTAAAGAATTGTAAATAAAAAAAATTTCAAAAAGCACTGCCGTGAAGGCAGCAACTTTTGCGCGCATGTTCAATGTAGATGACCGCTTCAGCAACGAATTTGAACGTGCGCGCAAAAGCTGCTGTCTTCACGGCAGTGCTTTTTGAAATTTTTTTCTGATAAATTACTGGATTTCAATTCGATCCAATCTGTATTTTTGGAAATATTGGAAAAATAAAATTTTGAAAGGGTAAATCTACGGAATCATTGGGCGGATTTAACCCATTCACGAATTCGACCTTCGTTATTAAGCCCCAAACCTTCTCTACAAATATCGAGTTTCTAAGTCGTTTCTTCCGGAAGTTATTGTGTTTACGGTCAGCCTAACGACCGACTGCGTAAACACAATAACTTCCGAAAGAAACAACTTAGGAACTCGATATTTGTAGAGAAGGTTTGGACCTAAATTACGAAGGCCGAATTCGTGAATGGGTAAAATCCACCGAATGATTCCGTAGATATACCCAATCAAAATTTTATTTTTTTAATATTTCCAAAAATATAGATCAGATCGAATTGAAATCCAGTACTTCATTGAAAAATAACAGTTCGAAGTTTCATACAGAATTTGGTGAGGATGATATGATAAGAAAAATTATAGAAATTTTTTTTTTCAAATTGTTCTAATGACACGATTATCACGAAATTTCGCATGAAGTTGTCTTTCAGCATTTCAAAACTAGCTGTGAAGTTTCATCAGGACTGAATCAGTATTTCTCGAGTTATACCGAAAAAATAAACGATATCGAGAAGAAAACCTCGAAATTTGACACATTTTTTCCCGATATCTCCGAAACTTATGATCGTATCGAACTGAAATTTGGTACACTGCTGTGAAAAACTGTGAGGGAACTTTTTTTTTGAATATGATAAATGGTTTCCGAAAAAAAAAATTTTTTAAATTCACTGACAATCTGATCCTGACGAAATTTGGCTCAAAGTTGCGCGTCGTTATACTCCAGCCGACTGCCAAGTTTAAATCCAATCTCACAAGTAGTTTCTGAAATAAAAAATAAATAACTTCAAAACTTCAATTGCCTATAACTCCGAAACTATCCGACCGATTTGGCCTATTAACGAACTTAACCGCGGCATTCTGATGCGCAACATATCCTAAAAGTTTCAAGTTGCTAGCTTGCTTCTGTCGACAGTTAGCGTGTCTACGGCCGGCCGGCCGGCCGGACAGGATCGATTTTTACACCGGATACGTCATCAGTGAGTCCAATCTAGTCGTTTGAGACCATTTTCGGCTCAATCATCCAAAATTACAGACATTTGGACAAAACGATAGCACTTTCAGGATTGGTTGCGCATCAGAATGCCGCGGTTGAGTTCGTTAATGGGCCAAATCGGTCGAATAGTTTCGGAGTTATAGGCAGTTGAAGTTTTGAAGTTATTTATTTTTTATTTCAGAAACTACTTGAGAAATTAGATTCAAACTTGGCAGTTGGGTGGAGTATAACGACGCGCAACTTTGAGCCAAATTTCGTCAGGATCAGATTTGCAGTGAATTTTAAAAAAATTTTTTTTCGAAATTTTTTTCCAAAAAATTTTTTTTTCCGGAAAACATTTATCATATTCGAAAAAAAAGTCCACTCACACTTTGAACTTCATATTTCACAGCAGTGTACCAAATTTCAGTTCGATAAGATCATAAGTTTCGGAGATATCCGGAAAAAATGTGTCAAATTTCGAGGTTTTCTTCTCGATATCGTTTATTTTTTCGGTATAACTGGAGAAATACTGATTCAGTCCTGATGAAATTTCACAGCTAGTTTTGAGATGCTGAAAGACAACTTCATGCGAAATTTCGTGATAATTGTGTCATCAGAACAATTTGAAAAAAAAAATTTCTATGATTTTTCTCATCATATCATCCTCATCAAATTCTGTATGAAAATTCGAACTGTTATTTTTCGATGAAGTACTGGATTTCAATTCGATCTGATCTGTATTTTTGGAAATATTGAAAAAATAAAATTTTGATTGGGTATATCTACGGAATCATTGGGTGGATTTTACCCATTCACGAATTCGGCCTTCGTAATTTAGGTCCAAACCTTCTCTACAAATATCGAGTTCCTAAGTTGTTTCTTTCGGAAGTTATTGTGTTTACGCAGTCGGTCGTTAGGCTGACCGTAAACACAATAACTTCCGGAAGAAACGACTTAGAAACTCGATATTTGTAGAGAAGGTTTGGGGCTTAATTACGAAGGTCGAATTCGGAAATGGGTAAAATCCGCCCAATGATTCCGTAGATATACCCATTCAAAATTTTATTTTTGAAATATTTCCAAAAATACAGATTTGATCGAATTGAAATCCAGTAATTTATCAGTAAAAAATTTCAAAAAGCACTGCCGTGCAGGCAGCAGCTTTTGCATACATGTTCAAATTCGTTGCTGAAGCGGTCATCTACATTGAACATGCGCGCAAAAGTTGCTGCCTTCACGGCAGTGCTTTTTGAAATTTTTTTGATGAACATTGTTTCTGAAATAATAATATACCTATATCGAAATATGTCAATGTATTACGATATCATGTAATGGTTATTCCCAATACTCTGTGAGTACTTGTGTACTCAAACAACGCATTCTAGATCTTAGATTTCTTATTTCAATCATCAAGAAGTAATTTTATCAAACAACGAGATGGTTCCTTTGAGGATGGAATCCGATCCAGAGAGACCTGGTAAAAGTGCCGGAGAACTTTTTTGTTCTGTTTCTCATTGATTCTTCGGTAAGGGGAAATAAGTTTTCAGGTTAATTGGGATAATATAATAGGCATTAGTTAACCGAGTGTTCGATGATATTTAATATCAACTGTTGAGTTAAAAGTTTCTTCCACATGATATGTAAGTGTCGGTACTTCAAGTAATTTTAACAATTTCCTTGGTTCCTGTTCGTATGAAAAAATAGTCCTTTCGATCAAGCGAATGAGTCTACAGAATTTTGTAACGAAAAAATAAAATCGAAAGTTTCAAAATGTATTCGTACCTCGAGTTGACCCACCAATAATTTTAGTATGAGTTTTTTTCGCATGTTCTGGGTAATAGCGTGGTATCGTTTTGTGCAAATGTCTGTAATTTTCGAATTTTGAGCCGAAAATGGTCTCAAACGACTAGGTTGGACCTGATGACGAATCCGGTGTCAAAATCGATTTTGTGCAGCCATCCATACGCACGATTACGGGCGTAAGGATGAATCTATACACTTGAAAATTTCATTGGTCGCATTTAAAATTGCGAAGGTCGAGTCCCTTAAATGGCAAAATCGGTCCAATGGTTTCGGAGCTATAGTAGCTATTTGAAGTTTCGAGGTTATTTCCCTGATATTTCGAGAACTGCTGAAGAGATTGAATTGGAACTTGGCAGTTAGTTGGAGCATAAAGACTTGCAACTTTTTGCAAAATTTTGTTGCTGAGATCGTGCTGTCAGTAAGTTTTGAAAAAATTTCTTTTTAAAACTTTTTTCGAAAATATTTTTTTTCTCGGAAACTATTCATCACATTTAGAAAAGATCTCGGTCATACCTTGTGCTATACAAAGCAGTTTACGAAATTTCGATTCGATACGTTCATTATTTTTATTGTGAAAAAATATATCAAATTTCGTCGTTTGTTTCTGGATATCGTTGGTTTTTACGAAATAACTCAAAAAATACTGATTCAATCATGATGAAACCCCGCATCTATTTTGAGAATACTGATGGACAACTTTGTGCAGAATTTCGTGATGACCGTTTCAGTAGAACAAGATAAAAAAATTCAACATTGTTTTTCAAATATTCAATATTCTGTGATCTTCTGTTTAAACTTTCCTCATAAATTCTGCATGAACCTTCGAACTGTCATTTTCCGATGAAATACTGGATTTCGATTAGATCTAATATGTATTTTTGGAAATATCGGAAAACTTAAATTTTGAATGGGTATATCTGCGGAATCATTGGATGGATTTTACCTGTTCACGAATTCGGCCTTCGTAATTAAGCTCCAAACCTACTTTACAAATATCGATTTTCTAAAATGTTTCTTTCGGAAGTTATTGTGCTTACGGAACTAGAAACTCGATGTTTGAAGAGGAATTTTTCCTAAAATACAGATAGGATCAAATTCAAATACCGTAGTTTATCGGAAAAACCCTTGAAAAGCACTAACGTGAATCACCAAAAGCGAACATGCGCGCGCTTTTGTAGGTTTTTTAATGGTAGTGTAACGGAAATATTAAAATCTACAAAAGCATTTTGGGTCACCTAAAAGCCGATAGTAAACACACTAACTTCTGAAAGAAACTCGGTATTTTTTGAGTAGATTTGGGCCTTACTTACGAAGGCCGGATTCGTGAATGTGTGAAATCCCCCAAATAATTCTGCTGATATACCCATTCGAATTTCATTTCCCATTATTTCGAAAGATACAGTGGATAGAATCGAAATCTAGTTCTTGATTGAGAAATGACATCTTGCAGGTTCATGCAACATGTTGTGTAGATAATTTGACTGCGAGCTATCAGAATATGGAATATCCGAAAAAAAAATTCGGACATTTTGCTTTTCAAATTATTCCTATGAACAGCACCAAATACTGCACAAGTTTTTGAGTCAGCATTTTTTCACAAGTTTCCAGTATTCGATCAAGTTTCATAAGCTTAGATAATAAGGAAGTAACCTTAAAATATAAAAAACGATAACTCCGAAACCGTTTTGGTCCATTAACTAATTCAACTGTCGCATATTATGCGCGATCTACTTGAAAGTTTCAAGTCCCTAGCTCGCTCCTTTCAACATCTTTCATGTGCTCGACCGAACAGAATCGATTTAGACATCGGAACGTCCACAGTGAGTCCATCTTAAAAAAAAAATTGAAATTCATAGACGTTTGGATGAAACGATATGTTTCCCAGAATATGTGCGTAAAAACTACATTACATGAAATAGGTACTATCATCTTCAAAATTCTTGATAATTTTACATTGATAAAACTTCTGATCTACTTTAAAACCAGCCTGTATGTTAAAGAGCTGCTACTAATCAAAAGCCATAGTATACCTTGAACATACATTATAAACTCAATTAAAAATTTTTAGAGTTTGCGACATTTGAATATGTGATACCTTTTTCGTGTTTGAAAAATTTATTCTCTTCTAGCATTTCGTTTTCAAAATAAGGAATCGATTCAAAGAACGACAGAAAGTTCAAAACCTTTTATGGCTCGGATACGCTATTTTCAAAGGAGAAAAAAATTCCATTTATCTGATCTACGTGTGAATCCACTATTTGTATGAAATGTAAATATTGGCACAACAGGAATAAAGTTCAACTTTTCCTTCTGTCTACGAGAAAACATTCTCCTACTCTATATAAATTTTAAATTCACGTTCGTCATTTCCGGTACGTTGAAACCCTCTGCCGTTGTTCCTTTTTATCATCAACCTACCTGAAATTTGGATCTTGAGCTACCAACGCTGAATCACAAATAAGATGTGTGTTTTCGACAACAAAGTAACCAAATGAAGCACGCCTTTCGCTTACTAAAAACAACGAATACAATAAAGTTCCATTCTAGATTATCTTATGCGTCATCTTTCTACCGAATAGCGAAGGTGAGCTAGTTGAATGCCGGGGAAATATAGGAGTTTCATTGTTCACCGTAAAAAGCATGCTGAGAAATCTGAATTCCTTTCTATCTAGGAATCTGTTTGTGATAGTTCCTTAACAAATTTTTTTCGGTCAGACGACGCAGAATTTGAATATATTAATTTCAGTTCTGGTTAACCATTTCCTCTTGCAGCGAATAGTTTTCCAACAATGAAGTTACAAAGGTTTAATTTTGAAATGAGCAACTGATTTTTTCGATGATTCTTTTGTCCAAACGCCAGCCGGCCATCTGCCAATTTGGCAGTGTGTGTTGTACATCTTAAATTCTTTTATCGCTTCCTAAATATCTCAAAAAAGACTGATCAATCAGATTGGAACCCAGGCTCAAACTGGAGCAAAATTTCGTTCGGATAGTCTTGCTAGAAGATTAAAAAAAAATATTTTGTTTTAATTTCAGTTTTCAGTAGGCTTTGCTTACTGCTCGTCAATGAAATCTGAGCATTTTTGTGCTCCCGAACACTATGCTCGTGAGCACTATATACTGAGTGCTCAGTACGAAGGGTTTTTGAGAATGATCAGTGCTTACTAATCAAAAAACTGAAGAGAGAACTCCTGAACAGCTCTTGTGCTTCCAAGTACTGCAATCATCTCGAGCACTTCTTGGCAAGTGAAAAGCTATGGACTTAAACTTTGAGTAGTCGTGTACAGGATATGTATCGATGTCTGATACATTTTGGAAAGCTTATTATGAAAAATCGTAGAAGGCTATGATATAGGGTCACGCGTTTGTCCAAATGCATAGTCAGTGCAGATATCCCTCTAGGTACTCAAATCGTACAATGCTGCTTGGTTTCTAAAATGAGGATCGAAATTAAAGACCCTCAGGTACCAACTTCCATTTGGATCAGATCATATATTCATATAAAAAAATAGTTTCAAAAGTTTCAAAAGCCCTAATTTCGAAACAACTGAGCAGATTTTGCCCATCAACGAACATTGTTGATCCTAAAAATTTCATGTTTTTGACTCTCTTCTTCTGCAGGTGTGCAAGGATGGACGGACTCCATTGAATTTGCCATAATATCTGAATTGGTTCAAACCAATAGTATGAGAGGATTTTTGGAAATTATAGGGATTATGACGAAATAATTATGCTTCCGTTTTTGGATACAAGCGCGAGAAAAGCATTGAAGTTAAGTCATTTCTACAGCGTTCACCAACTGAGGTAGTTTCTTATAGCTTATAGCGCAATATAAGGATGATTTGTGGAGTACAGTTCTTCAATTTTTTTAATAACTTCTAGTGATACGATTCCCACGAAATTTTGCGAAGGTCTTCGTATTGCTAGACTGAGTACAAAATTTCAATCCCATCAGATTTTTCGAGATATGCATACTAAGATTTCATAACTAATTCTTTCGCCCATTTTCGAAAAAGCACAGACACTAGGAACCTCAACCTTACATAATATTTTGAAGAGCCTAGTTTATCCTTTCAAGGGCCTTAAGACAGGCTGTCCACATGGACGGACATAACTGAATTCTACGAATAAAATGATTTTTTCAACCTTATTCTTGGCGACAATTGTCGGTCCAAAATTCAGAATGTACAGATAAAGACATAACGTAAATTATCGAAATGAATTTTTCAGGGTCTTCTTTTGTTCTGCTTCGTGAATCAAATCTCTGAATGAGAAGAGTGCTTAGTGCAGCAAAGACGAATTACTTTCTCAATGTGCTAAGTACCCCGAAGGGTGTATCTTCAGAGACCTAAGGCATACCCACTCTGTCCTGTGTAAACATACTTTCTGCATGATCCAAAATACTGAAAATATTACCAGGAGGAAAAGTATGAACCATTTCGCACATCTGCCATGAATTTGTCGATATGAGCCATTTCTTGTAGTTCAGATATAGAAGCCCAAAAAAAGCTATGCCCGAAGTCTATTTTCTTTCTTAGCTTCCGAGAATAAGAAGAAAAATCATCTCGCTACAGCAGCCTGTATCTGAAGCACCGAATCTTTGCGGGTATGAGTTATAATAAGGTTATTGTTCTATTTATGTAATACCGTCAAATTTTTGCGCGCATGTTCTAGGGGAACAGCGTGCTATCGTTTTGTCCAAATGTCTGTAATTTTTGATGATTGAGCCGAAAATGGTCTCAATCGAGTTGGACTCACTGATGACGAATCCGGTGTCAAAATCGATCATGTCTGGCCGAGAAATACTAATTCAGTCCTGATAAAACTTCGCAGCTAGCTTAAAGATGCTTGAAGACAACTTTATGCGAAATTTCGTGATAATCGTGTCAATTTGAAAAAAAAATTCTGTGATTTTCTTATCATATTATCCTCATTAGATTCTGTATGAACCTTCGAACTGTAATTTTTCGATGAAGTACTGGATTTCAATTCGATCTGATCTGTATTTTTGGAAATATTGGAAAAATAAAATTTTGAATGGGTATCTCTGCGGAATCATTGGGTGGATTTTACCCACCATTTACGAGTTCGGCCTTCGTAATTAAGGTTACACAGTCGGCCGTTAGGCTGACTGTAAACACAATAACTTCCGGAAGAAACGACTTAGAAACTCGATATTTGTAGAGTAGGTTTGGGTCTTAATTACGAAGGTCGAATTCGTGAATGGGTAGAATCCGCCCAATAATTCCATAGATATACCCATTCAAAATTTTATTTTTCCAATATTTCCAAAAATTTAGATTAGATCGAATTGAAATCCAGTAATTCAATAGACAAAAATTTCAAAAAACACTGCCGTGAAGGCAGCAGCTTTTGCGTGCATGTTCAAATTCGTTGCTGAAGCGGTCATCTACATTGAACATGCGTGCAAAAGCTGCTGCCTTCACGGCAGTGCTTTTTGAAATTTTTTTCTATTAAATTTCGGGATACCTGTATAATAATAAAATGAGTAACCATATTTCAAACACACAGATTGTTGTATCCTTTCACTGGGAAAAGCTATTCTGTTGGTGTTCAAGAAGATGAGGTTACTGATAGTATTCATAACATCAATGGATTTCTGCAAAAATGAAAGACTAATATCTCCTCACAATTCCCATACTCCAAAAACATCTTGCAGCTAATTAATTCCGTGGAAAATAGAAATCCTAGAGCCATGCCGAGCTGAACGTTCCTGACAGAATTTTAACCCACCATTAACATCAAAAGTGATAGTTTCCCGTTTATACTGACAATAAATCATTAACAATTTAAATGAGAGGAAGGTATTATATTTCATTATGCATGTAAATTAATTTCCAGTCGATTATTTATCGATATTTAATATACAATTCGTTTTTTGTTATCCTTAGACAAGCTGAAATATTGCACAATCTGGGCGATTACATTATAATTACAAAAAAGGAACAAGGGGATTGTTTCAAGTTAAACAAAATTAATTCAGAAAGAAATTTATGGAATAACGTAACTTTTATGGTAGTAATATTTCACGTGAAATCGTAATCGAAGGATGGGTTCGGATGTCGGTTTTGAATCGAAATAATCTCATTAGTGAAGGTGGAAAGATCGGAATGACTGAACAAATACTAATGCCGGTTGAAAATGGTTATTTACAGAGCAGCAGGGGGCAGGTTGGACTAGCGCGAAGAACAGGGCCTCCCGAAAAGATCTGCCTGGATATTATAAAATAATGTAAATAAGGTGGAAATGGAGGGGCCTCTTATCTGTACAATTGTGCATAACATTCGAATTTCGCGGAAATGGGTAGACACTATTTGATTAAGTAAATCGAGTTGACTTTATGCATGATATATTGTCCCTCCATGTGTACATACGCACGGTAGTATGTGAGAAAATTTAAGTCCTGCTGAATGAGTCTCTTGCATGTATCATTTTTATCATGAGAATCGAATATTCTTTCCATAAGAATACCTTGTCTCTTTTCTCGTGTACCTTTTCCTCTAGGAGGCCAATAGACAGTGGTCCTTATTCTTGAATTAAGGAAGGGAGAAAATAGGCGTGTCCACGCTGTTGTTAAGGGAACGCGGTGCATTTTTGATGAAACGATAGAAAACGTTCATTCCATCACATTCAAGAATAGGGTCCCTGGTCAGCTGTACCGATAGGAGAATCGTGCAATAACGAGTGACGTTGGACGCGATCTACCGCGTGTCAGCCAATTAGAACTTTCGTCCCGATTTGATCATATTCAATATCGATTCACTCAATTTTTTTTTGCGGGTTGCTAAGGTGTGTGATAGCACACATTACGATTTTGTATCGAAACATAATGAGAAAATCATAAAATCTGAAATTTAGTGTTACATTCCAGTGGTAGGCTTCTGCTACTTTTTGCCGCTGATTGTTTTTGACTACCATACGACATTCCAAATATATAAAATGCTCAGTCAAAAGTTCTCTTGAGAATGCGAGTTTCAATAACTGAAAAAGAATGTGCCATACAGGAAGAGACAGTTGGTCATTAATCATAATAATAGATTCCACTTGTCCAATACCTCTTTTTTTAATTATTTCAGGTTTGGTTCAGTAAAAAAATTCTGAGCTTCTAAATATTTCTCAATGTGCTGAGACACTCTTTCACTCTGTGTTCGAGTTCAACAAAAATATGTCTTACTGCAGTCTGTATTGTAGAGTAATTATACTCTTTTGTTTGAAATTACGAAGAAACTAGATTGAGAAAATTCAATTACTCACTTAATTCCTTTGATTTGGTGTTTTTATTGTATTATTGCAACGAAAATATTTTACTATACTTGAACATTGAACGACAGATCTTCAAGATTGACAATCTTATAATTATTTCCTTTTTCTTCGAATTCATAAATCAGTTATATTGAATAACTCAATCAGTGTAAATACTTCAAATCATGAATTTTTTCGGTAGTCTGATCCATATATTTCATACCTTAATTTTTTGCATAAAAAACAGAGAAGAAACGCTGTATATTCTGTGGTCTGAATAGCAAGCATTTACTTGCTCATAGATCGATCTACCGAAATAACATTCAACTATGAATATATCGACAATAGTGCATTTCAAGAGAAATTATGAGGAATAATTTAGGGTTCCAAAATTAATGACGATTCTTATGATATCTCAAAATAAACCTTGCTTGTATTCTTCATGCTAATTTCTAATAGTTTTCATCATTGGTTCAAGGTAGTTTCACATGAACATGGAAAATATGCGCCATTGTAATAGAAAAATTCACACGGAAATTTCTATCATTCGGAATGATACTGTCAATGCTACAATGGAAAAGCTTATTCTTGTTGAAAATTTCGAAAGCCTCTATCTATTCCGCACGAGCCAAATCTGGAAAATGATAAATGAAAAAACTGTTTCGATTTATGAGGAGAATCTATGGTTGCAATTAATTGACAATTTCAAAAAATATCCTGATCATTTTCGTAAAATCGAGACTGGAGAAAAAATTCAGCCCAACACTTTTGTTTTTTCCTTTCAAGAATGGGCGAAAAAACTGTAGCGTCCTGTTGGGCTTAGTTCGACCCTTTACATTTTCTAGTAGATTTTTTTCCATTTTCCGGGTAGTATCTGTCATTTTTTCTCAAGTTTTGAGAAAGGTATGAGAAATAACAGATTTGTCTTATCGTATTATATGAAAACGTAGAATAATGAGAAATATCTCAAATTTGTTATATTTTTCCAATTGAGAAAAATATTTCAGAAAGAACAGTAAAACATCAAGTTATGATTAATGAATATATTATAAGAGACTAGATTATCTCCATTTCATAGCATCATATATTGCCATTGAATTTTGTGTTCTTGGTATAGAGTAGTTTTCAACTACATCTCGAAATTTTCCACCGAAGTCTCCATTTATCGATTAATTCACGAATCTGAAAAAATCTTTTCTTTACCTCGCGATAAATAGTATAGCAATCGAAATTATCTATCAATCCATATCTCGAATTTTTCGGTCCTGCCAAAAATATCCAAGATAAACCATCACAAACACCAAATTCTTGAGAATTTTTCCTTGATGTCATTTAATTATTGGAACTCATTTTATAGATACCACCGAGCAGATAGTTTCCAAGATATCCAAGTTTCAGAAAATATTTTCTATTATTTCGCAGCACTAAAATTCTCACAAATTCTTCTATTTATCCTCATGTTCATGCTTTGCAAGTGCAAACCAAGTTTCGATTGGAGTGGATGGGTTATTTCCAAATTTATGGAGGAAATAAAATTTCAGATGGCTTCAATTTCAATGCCCACGATTTTAAATTTCACTTCGGAGTTTGCGTATCAACGAACTCAACCGTGTTATTCAGTCTCCAAGTCTGCCCTCAAAATTTCAAGACTCTATAGGTATATTTCTACAAAAGTTACAGCACATACGGATGAACGGTCGGACATAATTCAATTTGATCAAGGATTCTTATGTAGGGAGTCCGACCCAATCGTTTGATAACATTATTAGATATAATATACGAAGAGAAATATTGCATTGAATTATGGATTCATTAGACAATAGTTCTATATTGTCCATACCATCCGTTATGATGTGATCTTCAACATTAATTCTTGGCTCTTAGAACTTATTGGAAGTCTCAATGATAATAATTAAGATTGGGAGTTGTCCTCGGCCTTATATTATATATTTAACTAACCGACAAACGAGACACTATCAGAGAATCAGACCGTAAATGTCAATAGCTTTTCTTCATGAAATATTTTCCATCAGACACATTTCAGCGAGAAAAAAATTCATAATTAATATACATAACTTCAATAGACAACTTCATTTAAATGTATAAATGTATTTGATTTTTGGGTAATAGAAAATATACTAACTGAAAAAACTGCAGTACCAAGAACGAGCTGCTTAATTTCATAATTTTTTCGATAAAACATAGAAAGTATGGCAAGAAGTAAATGATTAATTTTGGAGAAAAAAATCGTGAATGTTTTTTCATGAAAATATTTTTTGTTAATTAAAAACGTGATCGTTTTTTGTGAATTTTTTGAATTCTACAACAAACCAACTGTTCGGGGAGATTCAAAGTCGATGTATCGTTTTTGTTAAAATTCCCAGAGCACGTGAACGCGGAATTCATCAGCAGCGATGTGAGTTTGAAAGAGGTCGAATTATTGGTCTACGGAAGGCGGGGTTGTCATTTTGAGAAATCGCTAACCAAAATCGAAGAAGAGTAGGCACCGGACGTCGAAGAGACACAAATTAAGTTCAAGATCGACGCCTAAGACTTATGGCCATTAGAGACAGTTTTGCGACAACTCGATCTTTGGCTGATGAGTGGTTAGGAGAACAAGGCCATCCTATAACTGTCCGAACGGTTTACCGCCGTGTAAGGTCTCTTGGACTGCAGCATTATCGACCCCATCTTGTGTTACCTCTTACGGTTGAGCATTTCCGGCAACGATTACAGTGGTGCAGAGAACGACATCATTAGAATGTGTAATGGCATCAGGTCGTCTTTTCTGATGAATCTAGATTCTCCTTAAGTGCACATGATGGCCGAAGAAGGGTTAGACAACGTCGGGTAGAAAGACGTGACACTCATTTTGATGTTGAGCGTCATATACCCCAGACAGTAGATGTTATGGTATGGGGTGCTATTGCACATGCAAGAAGGTCACCTTTAGTATTTATCCGAGGTAATATGACAGCGCTGCGTTACCTTCAAAAATAGTGGAGCCATATGTTCTCCCTAATCTTAACTGGCTCGAGAATCCAATATTTCAGCAAGATAACGCTCGACCTCACATTGCCAGAGTTAGGTTGAACTTTTTTGAAGTGACCCATGTGAATATTTTGCCATGGCTACCCAGATCCCTCGATCTTTCGCCCATAGAGCATGTTTGAGACATCATGAGTAGAAGGCTTGGAAATTTACCCCAGGCTCTGCACGGACTTTGGCAGCTCTGAGACATAAAGTACAGGTAGCTTGGGATAGTATCCCTCAAGAAGAAATAGACCATCTTCTTGCATCAATGCCAAGACGTGTTGGGGAGTCTATAGATAACCGCCGTGGACAAACATATTATCAACAAATTTCATGAAAAAAATTGTAAACCCTTTTTTCTCTCCAAATTTTAAACATATACTCCTTGCTATACTATCTATGTTTTATCAAAAAAAAATTAAGCTCAAACAGCACCTTCAGGGGTTGCAGTTTCTTTGTCAGTTAGTATAGTTTGTAATCATAAGTTTTGGTTGCTTCGATGATGTAGTCAACCTCAGTGACCCCCTTATCGATACCCTTGTAGAGAGACTGAATTACGGTTCGTATGGAAAATAAAAATCTAGAAATATGAATAATCGGTTATTCCGAATAAGAGATTCCGTGTCTGTGAGCACACAACTGTGAAAAGAATGAGACCAAATTCTTCTGAATGTTTATATTATTCTGGAGTTCCATGTCAAGTGGTAATGCCTGAGAGGGTTAAGGAAACAGAACTGCTTTGAAGAACGTAATAAAACTATTATTTATTCATTCCTCGATTACGTTTTGCGTATCTGAATCAATTTCAATCCACAATCTATTCAATCATTATTTAATCACAGAAATTATTGTTTGCTCCGTTCCAAAAAGAAAGTGAATTTCTCGGATGAAATATTTTATGCGAGCTTGTGATATATGGAACAGCTTGCTTTCATTTTGTCAACATCTGTTATTTTCGCTGTTTTTGCCGAAAATGGTCTCAAACGTCTAGGTTGGACTCATTGTGAAGAATCAGATGTCAAAATCAAATTTGTCCGTAGGTCATTCATTGCACCATATCATGACAATGTATGGAGCGAATTACTTGAAATTTAAAGGCAGGTTGCGTATGAGAATGCGCAGGCTGAGTTGAATTGGCAAAACAGATTTGCAGTTATACTCATTGTAATTATTCTTGGAGTTATTTCTTGAATATCGAATTGAAACTTGATAGTAAGTTGTAAAATACCATGCAATGCGCAATTTCTCGCAAAATTTTGTTGAAATCGTTATTTAGTATTAAAAAAAACGAAAATTTTATAATTTTCCTTAGTCGATTTTAGTTTTCGAAGATGTTGAAAAGAGAAATATGTCAAATTTCGTGTAACGGTATCGTTGATATAATAATAATGAAAATACCTTTATTGAAACAGAAAAAAAATTAACATTTAGGACGGAGCCTAGCTTAAGTTACTCAACCTATCCCAAAAGAATACGAATTGAAAAAAAAAATTTATATTTATACGGGTAATAAAACTTCAAAAAAATTAATGAATTGTAACAAGCAACTAAGCTTTTGCGCGTATGTTCAATGAAGATGACCGCTTTGCTCGCAAAAGCTGCTGCCTTCACGGCTGTGCTTTTCTAGATTTTTTTAGATGAAGTGCTGGATTTCAATTCGATCTAATCTGTATTTCTGAAATATTGGAAAAATAAATTTTGAATAGTTATATCTGCGGAATCATTGGGCTGATTTTACCCATTCACGAATTCGACCTTCGTATTTAAGCCCCACACCTACTCTACAAATATCGAGTTTCTAAGTTGTTTCTTTCGTTATTGTGTTTACGGTTGGAGTAGGTTTGGATCTCAATTACGAAGGCCGAATTCGTGAATGGGTAAAATCCACTCAATAATTCCGCAGCTATACCCAAAATTCAAAATTTTATTCATCTAATATAGTTCCAAAAAAACAGGTTCGATCGAAGTGAAATCCAGTACTTCATCAGAAAAATGATATTTCGAATGTTCATGCAGAAATTCATGAAGATATTATGTTCAGAAGATCACAGAGTATTAAATGTTTGAAAAAAAATTTGTTGTTTGTTTTTTCTCAAATTGTTCTAATGACACTTTCTTCATGAAATTTAGCACGAAATTGTCCATCAGCATTTCCAAGCTAGCTGCCAAGTTTCATCATGATCTAAGTGGTATTATTCGAGTTATTCCGGAAAAAATACCGATATCTTGAAAAAAAAACCAAGAAATTTGACATATTTTTTCACCATATCTTCGAAAATTATGTTCGTATCAAACTGAAATTTGGTACACTGCTGGGAAATATAGTTCTCAAGGTACGACAGAAAGTGTTCTGAAATAATATGAACAATTTCCCGGAAAAACGATTTTTTCGAGAAAAATTTCGAAAAAAAATTTCTTCAAAATTGACGGACAGCACGATCCCGATGAAAATTCGCTATAAATTGCAAGTTCTTACGTTGCAACTAACTGCCATGTTTAAACTCAATTGCTCTAGTAGTTCTGGAAAATATTATGAAAATAACCTCAAAATTTCAAATAGCTATTCGAAAAAAAAACTATTCGATAGATTTTGCCCATTAACGAACTTACCCTCCGCGTTTTGAAATGCAACCGACCCTAAAATTTTCAAGTCGATAAATTTCTCCGAGCGCCCGTACCCGTGCGTACAGACGGTCGGTGAGTCCAATCTAGTCGTTTGAGATCATTTTCGGCTCAAAACTCGAAAATAACAGACAAAACGATAGCACGCCGTTCCCCTAGAATATGCGCGCAAAAATTGTTTTACCGTAGCTCAGTCTGAACAGCACAAGGGTTCCACAGAGATACTTACGTGAATATAATCCAAAAAATGTCTTCGACGATACAAATGGCGCAGTTCAAGGAAAGATATATCTGGAACAACTTAAAAAGTACTGATTCCAACTAGCTCGTATATTTTGTTTCGGAAATAATCAAAAATTTGGAGATTGTGGGATGATGAACTTTCATGATTTTATGGAATTGGAAATACAAAAAAAAAATCCTTTGATCCATGAATTTAATTTCTGAATGAGAAATCCCGCGCCACTTTGTGAATAGTGGGGTAACGGAATTTTAAATTCATTTATTTACTGAATCATTGGGCAAATTTGGGCATTGTTAACTGGACCTTCGCATCTGCCCTTAAATTTCGAGTGAAGTTATTTCTCTGGAAAGTGTCAAAACTCAGCCGAAAGCAGGCTGTAAATTTGCATTCAAGCTTTCAACCGAAAATTTCGAGTATCTGAGCAGAGTCTTGACTGTGTGTACAGTGTCAGTGTGGACAAGATCCTACTTACGGTTTAGTAAAAGAACGCATTTGAAAATTATTTATCCCAGGCACAATCGAATCGACATTCGGCACGTGGATCTACGATAATGATGAGCCCTCATTCAAACATAAAAAACATGGCTGATATAAAACTATCAAGAAATTCATGAAAACTTCACTAGGTACTTACCTAGAATTGTAAATCGAAACTACAAATTTCATGTATATCAAAACCACTAACACAACCCATAATTCTCAATAGATACAGAATCACTTAACGCCTTAGCAACGATTTTGAACATGCGAGCCAAAGCAGCAGACTTCACGCCAGTACTTTTTAGAAATTTTCAGTTATGAAATTCTCATTGTACTTTAACGGTTAACTTTTAAATGCACAATGTGTTTCTATGTGTCGGCTAAATTTGCCACGAATACAGAAAATATATTATCTGCACATATGCTACGTGAATAGTAACTAAACATTTTGCAGTGTCCTTGAAAAGATACGAATTCTTCAGTATCGATAAATTATTACGAATTTCTATTCTGGTAATTGTGTTTATTTTGAAGGGTATAATTCTCATTAATTAAGTGATTCGTTCTTTGAGAGCAAACAATACCTCGAATATAACGGGAGGATAGAGATTGTTTTTTTCAAAAAAATTTTCGGGTGCAAATGTTTGAAAAAATTATAAGAATGCACAATTTCGCCACTATTTTATATTTAGGAATTTTCGCGAAAATAAAACTGAATTGGAGTGGAAAATGTAAAGATAACCAACATTGAGTACATTCCAAGAAAAAATAAAAAAATGATCACTGAAGCCTATAGAACGACACCCCATTTTCTCCTTTTAACGTCGAAATTTCTCCGAATTTCAATATTTCCCGCGGCTATGGAAACGTTCAAGCATGCTGACCGAAAGCAGGTGCTTGACCTTGAAATATTAACGAGGTTTAATGAAACTTGAACGTGTCTGCGTTGCCAAAGCAGTATAAAGGGTGATCCATTAAGGGTGGCCACCGGCCGTATCTCGGAAACCGTTCATCCTATAACTTCCGGAAAAAAAATTTAATGACAAAATCGGCCCCTAGAAAATGATTAAAAATATTTTCGAGGTCGTAGTTCTCCACTAGAGGGCGCAATCTATAACTTGTAAAATATAATCTCATTTTTTACGAAATATTTATTTATTTATTTATTTATTTATTTATTTATTTATTCATCAATCTTAGATACAAACAGACCTAAGTCGAACAAAGTATCCACATGGTAACATATATAACAAATAAGAGTAAAGTACAATTTCAAATCATTCCCACAATAAGACCAAAATTAAGGAGAAAAAAAAACAGCAAATCAACATATTATTCGAAGAGGAAACAAGACCTGAGTTGATCCCTCAAACCACTACGAGTAAAATAAAATATATCTAGAGTGTGAAAGTTATTTGCCGCTATGATCATTCTTACTAATGGCGAGTTCTGTGAACAGCGTGTGTTTCTGAAGGGTTGGAAAAATAATCGAGCACTTCTTACATTCATATTCGGAACATTGATAGAAAAAATTTCCAGCAATTGAGGATGCCTGATTTCATCATGGAAAATTTTCTGTACAAAAAGAAGATCCGACATAATTCTTCTATTCTCGAGAGAAACCACTTTGAAGTGGGATCTGATACTCGCTAAAGTGTCTCTATGATACTGGAGGTTTGTTTTGAGGCATAAATATTTGAGAAATCTATTCTGGATGTTCTCCAGTCGGTTTATATAAACTTTATATTGCGGGCACCAAACCACACTAGCAAAACAGAGTCGACTCAGTATGTAGGCATTATATAAGCATCTCACAGGTTCAACACTTTTGAATAGTCTAGAACAACGGATAATGTAGCCTAATAATCTAATAATCTAGAGCAGGAATTAACCGTTGACTCAATGTGATGTTCAAAAATGAGTTTGGAGTCAAAAGTGACACCAAGATCCTTAATCTTGTCACACCTCTGCAAGAAAGCACCACTGACCTTATAACGAAAATTGATTTTATTATGATTTCTCGTGAATGTTATGTAATTGCATTTTGATACATTTAGGAATAAGCTATTTTCCTTACAGTAATTTACCATTCTATCAAAATCCGACTGCAAATTGTAGCAATCAAGCAATGACATAATCTCGATGAAGAGTTTTATATCATCAGCGTACAAAAGAAATTTACAAAATTTAAAACAAAATGAAATCGTATTGATGTAAATCAAAAACAAAAGAGGTCCCAGATGAGATCCCTGAGGAACCCCAGAGGTTGCAACATACTCATAGGATATAGGAAATATTCTCCAGCTAACAGTGGTAAAGAATAATGAAAAAAGAAAATACTCTTTCTATTCAACAACTTTTGTTTGAGTAATTTTTCCATATCTCCTTTTTCTTAGTGATGGGATGGAAAAACTTTTCTTCACAAAAAAACACTCTTACTTCTGTATGCGTGAACCGATTTTCTCGTAAGTCAATTTTATTCGAAGGCCATTGAAAGCAGATCACAGAAAAATATGAAAACAACATACCGGGTGATCCAATTAAAAACTACAGGCTGTTTTATGTCACTTCACCCTATTTGCGCGTTTTACTGGAGAATTTCAAATGCAATGCTATGATTCTAACCGACTGAGAATAAGCTAAGCATTATCACCTATTGACTCGTTAAAATCGCAGACAGATACCTCCAGTCATTCCGAAGATATTAACATTTTTGTAAATTTTGATAAGTGTTGATCAACCCTGTGAGCTTGAAACAACAAGGAAGTGACTTTAGTCGTCATGACAACGCAGCAAAATACTAAACAACATGAAATAACAATAATACGATAAAATGAAACAAAAATTAGCAACAACGAAAATAATTGAACAAAAAACAACCCTTATACATAATCATTTCAAATATTCAAAATGTCTACCATTTTTTTTCTATACATAAATTGAGTCTTTCTTTAGTTGATACTGGTCACAGTTTCAGCTGCCTGTCGAAATCTATTTTTCATATCCTCACTTGTAGTTGGGGGTGTTCGGAAAACCAAGTCTTCATTCTCCCCCAAAAATAAAATCTAATACTGTGAGGTCGAGTGACCTTGCTGCAAAAATAGTCCCTCGTCCAATCCACCTCTTTGAGAAGACGGTATCTTATTCCTTAACATTAGCAGCATAATGCGCCGGGCAACCATCTTGTTGATACCACATATCTAAGCTGATTTGAATAGCAATATCTTCTAAAAGCTTTCGAAAATTTTCCGTTAAAATTTCAAGCACCTTTGTCCCGTTAAGATACTATCGAAGAAAAATGGTCCGAAAACTGTTCCATCAAAAATTCCGCACCACACGTAAACACTCCAGCGATTCTGATTATTGACTTATCTTTGCCAATATGGATTGTTAGATGATCAGTAGTGGCTGTTGTGTAAATTTACTTTACCATTGCTAGAAAAAGTAGCCGTGTCAGTCCAGAATATTCTATGAAGTAAGTTAGATTCGCCGTTAAGCATTCGTTTCAACCAATTGCAAAAGTCCTGTCGTCTCTTTCAATTCTTGGTGCAAGACAACATGATACGGATGCAGTTTATGGTCCTTTAGTATCCTTTGAACTAGCGAATAATTCGATCCCAAATCACTTGCAATTTTTCGGATGCTCAAATATAATTCAGCATAAACATAAGCCAAAACTTTTATGTCATTATCCTCATTACGGCTTCTACGTTTTCCATTTGTTCTTCCAACATATTGAACCTTCCAAGTTTGTCGCAGTCTGTCAATATTTTGAATACTTTTCTGGAATGACGACGTCTTTCAGGATATCGTATCGGGTATTTCATTTTAGCTACTGCATTTTCTAAACATTCAGCATAAACATTAAGCATATCATATACTTCTCCGTTTGAATAATGAGGCCTCATAAACTAGTAGTTTGCAATCGACCTTAATAAATTTTACAGCTATAGAAACCGAGAATAAACAGTAACGCCAAAGCTTACTGGATCTAGATCAGCTCGTTTTGGGAATGTCATACATTTTTGATAAGTTTTTTCTTTCATTTGATTGTTTAGATGATGAAATAACTCAATTCCTCCTGAATTTCACAGGGTTGATCAACACTTATCGAAATCTGCAAAAATGTTAATATCTTCGGAATGACTGGAGACATCTGCCTGCGGTTTCGACTAGTCAATAGGTAATAATGCTTAGCTTATTCTCAGTCGGTTAGAATCATGGCATTGCATTTGAAATTCTCCAGTAAAACGCGCAAATATGGCGAAGTGACACAAAACAGCCTGTTGTTTTTAATTGGATCAACCGGTATGTTGTTGTCATGATTTTCTGTGATCTGCTTTCAATGGCCTTCAAATAAAATAAAATATGGTGAACATCGGTTCACGCATACAGAAGTAAGAGTGTTTTTTTGTGAAGAAAAGTTTTTCCATCCCATCACTAAAAAAAGGAAATATAGAAAAATTACTCAAACGAAAGTTGTTGAATAGGAAGAGTATTTTCTTATTTTAGTATTCTTTGCCACTGTTAGCTGGAAAATATTTCGTAAAAAATGAGATTATATTTTACAAGTGAAAGGTTGCGCCCTCTAGTGGGGAACTACGAACTTGAAAATATTTTTAATCATTTTTTAGGGGCCGATTTTGTCATTAGAATTTTTTTCCGGAAGTTATAGGATAAACGGTTTCCGAGATACGGCCGGTGGCCACCCTTAATGAATCACCCTGTATATATTCTTTTGAGATGAGCAGTAATTAACCAACACGTGGTATTATTTTCTATTAATCATTATTGTTTTGTAAATGGGTTGGTCTGTTGAACAAAAAAGCTATTTTAATTATTATTATTGGCGAAAAAAAGTGTGAATTAGTATTCAGATTCCTCAGATCAAATAACAACTGAATATTCTCGAACTCTTCTTTTGGAGAGGATATGAGAAACCTTCTTTCATATCCCCTTCCAGTCATTCTCCGCCATTATTTTCGGATTTCTTCAAGCCCCATCGAACGACAAACAGCCAATAAAAACAATAAGCCCAGCCTATTATACTTTCAAAACTGTAATCTGTAGATTTCGACCCTCGCAGTGCTAAAACCCATCAAGATTCAAGGGGAACACGCCGATTCGAAATTGAAATTTCTCCTTCGTCTGTAGCTCTGAGGCCGGCGAAAGCGGAATAATGATTGATTTGTTCCACGATTGGCAACCCGTGGAGGTGAAGATCTCTCGTCTCTTATTTCCCAAAGGGTCGTGTGCCAAAACAGTTCTTCCAATATTTAAATATGCGACGGCAAATGCAGCCGAAAAGATTCAGAGTTGAACCTATGTATCTGGTATGGGAATGGGGCTATTCTTATGCAAAGACAGGGACAAAATGCTTGCGTGGGGTCCTAAGAAGGTTGTTCGAATACAACTTCTGTTTCCTCAGATTCCCAGGCGTGTTGCTCTCGCCAGCTTGTGACAATATTGGATTTCGGAAGTTTCGTCTTCGACTTCCATAATGACGGCGTAGGCTGAAATAACCAGAAATGAAGAATTCGTTTGTTCCAAAAGTAAACGTGACGCCAGATTGCAATTGTTGAGATATTAGTTTCTTCAGGAAATTTTCCATTCAAATCAACTGGCTCGCTCGGAGAAATGGGAATTAAATTTTGAAAAAGTTTTGATTATGCATTTTCATCGTATTCACCCTGGCTATCAAGAATAAGCGAAATGATTATCTACAGGGTGCGACCAGAGGACTTACATTTTGGTAAACCTATCTATATATTCTGTGTAGATATGAAATGAAGCTTATTCGGAATGAACGTACCTCAAGTTTTCACCGACTATGTTCAGAAATCATTTTTCAGAGAGTGGATGAGCAGGTGAGGTCCGCATACATTGCAAGTTTCAAGTGAGGTTCTACTCATGACCACCAGTAATTGCTTCAAAGGTCACCTTTATATCAGGCAGGTGAAAGTGGAGCAATGATTAGTTTGGTCTCGTAGGGGTAAAGATCTTTTTTCTCTTATTTCCCGAAGGGTCGTGTGCCAAAACAGTTCTTACAATATTTAAATATGCGATGGCAAAGACAGCCGAAAAAATTCAGAGTTGTACCGATGAATCTGGTGTAGGAATCGGGCTTTTTTATGCAAAGGCCGAACAAAATGCTCGCGTGGGGTCACAAGAAGGATGTTTGAATACAACTTCTGCTTTCTCAGATTTCGAAAAGTCATATTCGACTTTCGTAATGACGCTGAGGGCTGAAAAAACTACAAATGGAGATATATCTGTTGTGACAAAGTTACCGTTACGACAGATTGCAATTTAAACGATATTAGTTCACGCAAGAGATATGCCATTAAAATCAATTGGTTTGCATGTGGAAATTGAAATTAAACCCTAAAAAATTTTTGACTGTGTTCTGAGTAATGTCCATCCAGGACTCAGGGCAGTGCAGTTTCTCATACACTCCGAATGCCAAGTGACGTTTTCCACATAACCGTCAGTGATTACTTCGTACGTCATTTTGATGTCAGTTTGGCTTAAGTGGAACAAACGTTCCATGATTGGAAACCCTTCGAGTTGACGATCTTTGGTCTTTGGAGGTAAGAACAGAAAGTCTGGGTTGCGGTCGAGGTGGAGGTCGCGGTGGATGCTACTAGTTAAGTCGTGGTCGATGTCCACAGATCACATAACAAGAAGCTCAGAAAAGCTACTTTCACTGCAAAGCTGCAAATTTCTCAGTTATTACTCACACTTATGAGAAATTCATTATCATGTGAGAAATTTTGTGAAAAACGGCCATTTGTGAGTGAATTATTTGCTGCTAGAGGTCAGTAAACATTCAAAGTGCACAGTAGAGGCCAACTTCCTTATTATTTTTTTCGCAATTGGTTCAATAACATTCTTCTCAAGCCATTCAGTGATATTTGTGTCTTGGCATATAGCCGAATTATATGTAGTGAAGAAAGAATATTCAGTAGAAATCCTGCAAGCTGTCATTATCCCTAATTTCCTAAAAAATACACAATTCTATGATCCAATGCGACTTGCGATGAGGGGGAGAGCAACTCTTGTTTTCAAAAAGGTGACAAACTATCACCGTACAATTTCAGACCTATGAGTATATTACAAGCAGCTTCGAAAGTCCTGGAGAAATGCGTGTTAGATCATATTACTCAGTTTGTTTTGTTCAATAATGTTATTCCAACTGAGCAGCATGTTAGGTCGTTCTACTGTGACCGACCTCATTTCATGCGTTAATGAGTGGACCAAGACGTGGGACCTAGAGGTACCTGTGAATGTGCTTCATCTGGATTTCTCAAGGGTGTTTGATAGGGTCCTCCACCAACGACTGCTTGCTAAGCTCAACCGTCTTGGAATCAGAGAAAGTGTTCTGCCTTGGATTGAGGCTTTTTTATCAAAACGTATCTTTCGATTTAGAGGCAATCGTTCCTTCTTCTGTCCGAATAGACCTTTGATTGCGGGTATCCCCAGGGTTCTGTACAATTTTCATTTGTCCAATTTCGATACAATACAACGGGTCCTGCATGAGATTGGCGTTTCGTGTGAAAATTAAGGACTCCGAAATGTATCAAAGTCACTGTGACCTGGGTTTGGCAATTACCGAAGACCTAAGCTGGTAAAACCATGTTTCCTCCACCAATGCTTGGAGATGGAATATGGAATAATTCGCCTTTCCTACGATGATAGACTCATTATTTCCCAGTTGCCATATTTTCAATCACTATCGGAAAGGGGAGACTAAATATTTTCCTTCAGATCGCTCCGTGGTGACTCCAGTGATCGTATTCGTGACCTGTGACTGTGAGCAACAACAACCTGAGAGGACATCAGTTCAAATCGTCGAAGGAAAACTTTCGAATATCTCAACGACCTGGTTTTCTGACTAACAGAATCTTCGAGAGATGGAAACGTTTGCCGAGTATCGTGGTCGATGCTGGAACCGTCAATGGCTCCAAGAATGCTTTGGATCGTTTTGATGCAAGATCAACTAGTTATTTGTAAAAATTTTCCTGTAAGTTTCTTTTTAAGTTTATGGGAAATTCCATCAGCCCTACTTGTATGTATAAATAAAAATAATAATAACAAGGCCTTAACAGCACCAATCACCTGCAATCATTCTTGTAGACCGCGCAGTAGGCATTCATGTAAAAGAAATTATTTGATTTTCAAAAGCGTCGATGTGAACCTCCTAAATGATTGTTTAAACCTCCACCTCTACTCGTCTGTTCTGTTCTCTTCCTCAATTCAATGGGTTTGATTTACATGGATGTCAACATCGACCGCGACCGCGACCTCTACCTCTATTGCGACTCACTTGTTTTGTTGGTACCCTTATTTCCCACACAGAATACGGTTGTGCCAAAAATTAACGCGACGGCATAATGAAATTGTTGGAATATTGGTTCCTTGAGGAGAATTGCAATTAAAATCAACTGGTTCACTTGTTCAAATTGAAATTAAAACTTAAAAAAATTGTGACTTTGTTATTAGTCGTTTTTATACAAGCTATCGAGAATACAGGAACTGATTATGGAGAAGGTGCGTCGAGAAAACTTACTTTTGGTGCACTTAATCACTTCATAAATATCCCTTGAAGGTTGTGGTGAACCTCATTCAAAATGACATACCAAAAGTACGACATACGATGTAACTCATAAGAAACAGTGATTGCTTTGAAGGTCAGTTCGATGTAAGTCTGTCGAAAATGGAGCAATAATTGCTTTGCTCCTTCACTGGCAGTCGAAGTGTCGAATTCTGGTCTCTTATTTCTCAGAGGAACGTCTGCTGAACAGTTCCCTCAGAATTTAAATATGCGACGCAAAAACAGCCGAAAAGATTCACAGATGGAAATGAATCTATTCTTATGCAAATACAGGAACAAAATGCTCGTATGGTGTCTCACGAAGGTTAACTCAATGCAACTTCAGCTTCCTTAGATTCCAAGGCGCGTTACTCTAGTCAGCTTGCGACAATATTAGGTTTAGAAAGTTTCATCTTTGGTTTCCATAATTACCGTGAATTCTGAAATATCCGACATGCAGAATGAGGTTATGCCAAAAATTTACGTGACGTCTAATTGTAATTGTTGGAATATAAGATTCTTGTGGAGATGTTTCATGGAAATCAACTGTTTCGCTCGGAGACATCGAAATGGAGTTGCAAAGTTGCGATTGTGTTTTTTGGTGATACAAGCTATCAGGAATACACGGAACGATTATATACAGGGTGCGACACAAAAATTTTTTCGGTTAAGTTAACCACCTTATCAATATTTAGTGGATAGTGAAGTGAAGCTTATTCTGTAACAACGCATCAAAAGGTTCTAGGTTCAGTAACGATCCTGTAGTGCATGGAGAGAAGTTCAGTTCCTCATACACTTCGAATTTCAAGTGATGTTCTACTCATAACTACCAGTGTTTGCTTCGAATGTCACTGTCAATGTCACTATTGGATTTTAGAAGTTTCATCTTCGACATCCATAATGACGGCGGAGACTGAAATATCCAGAAAAAAAGAATTCGGTTGTGCAAAAAGTCAACGTGACTACAGATTGCAGCTGTTGAGATATTAGTTTCTTCAGGAGATTTTCCATCAAAATCAACTGGTTCACTCGAAGAAATTGGAATTGAATGTGGAAAATGTTGTGATTATGAATTTTCATCGTATTCATCCTGGCTATCAAGAATACGCGAAATGATTCACTATAGGGTGTAACAAGAGAACTTTCATTTCGGTTAATCTAACTGTCTCATCTTTGTATTCTGAGAAGACCGTGGTGAAGCTCATTCGGAATGAACGCACCTTAAGTTCTCTGCGAATATGTTCCGTTATGATCTTTCAGTGGTCAGAAAGGTAGTGAAGTTCCATATGCATTCCGAATTTCAAGTGAGGTTCTATTCATAACCCCCAATGATTGACTCGAAGGTCGCTTAGATGTTATTCTGATTAAAGTGAAGTAATGTTGGTTTGACGGTTCTCCACTGACAGCCCGTGGAGGTGGAAATCTCTGGTCTTTTGTTTCCCAAAGGGTGGTGTGCCGAAACCGTTCTTCCAATATTCAAATATATGCGATGGCAAAGGCAGCCGAAAAGATTTAAAGTTGGACCGATGTATCTGGTATGGCAATGGAGCTATTGGTCTTGAGAAGGTTGTTTGAATACAACTTCATGCTCTAATTCTGGTCTCGTCAGCTTGCGACAATATTGGTTTAAGGAATCTTCGACTTCTAGTTAATGAGTGTGAAGGCTGAAATAACCAGATATGAGGACTTCTTTGGTGCTAAAAGTTAACGAGACGCCAGGTATCAATTGTTGATATATTAGTTTCTTCGGGAGATTCTCTATTGAAATCAGCTGGTTCCCTCGGAGAAATTGGTATTGAGTATCGATTCAAGCTTATTTTGGGGCTATTTTGCATCATTTAATAGGTTTTTCTGGGTTTTCACTGCCAATATCTGGAACAAAATTATTGAAAACGCCCTTATGGATTGAACTATTTGGCAAGGGCAGTTCTTGGAAAACAGGTTACGTAATGAAAAATACCGAATTGATATAAACAATAAACAAAGCGAACTATGACGTTTCATAGTATAAATCTGACTCCTCCATCAGACAAACGAGAAAATTACGTTTATGTTTCGTTTTGTGTATTCTGGTTAACTCAATATCCTCATCAATTTTTGCGGATACAGAGTAGTGAAACTCACTCGGAATGAGCGCACCCATTGTTTTTGCAAATATGTTCAGTAATGATCTTTCAGCGTGCGGAAGAGCAGTGAAGTTTTTTTGCCTTCCGAATTTCAAGTTACGATTTATTCATAACTCACAGTTACTGTTTCGAAGGTCACTTCCATATGAAGCTGGAAGAAGAGTTACAATTGTTGGCTTATTCTATTCCTCCATGGGTATTTCGTCGGGGTGAAAATATCTCTTCTCTTATCTCCCAAAGGGTCGTGCTCCGAAAAAATTCTTTTAAAATTTGAACATGCGACGGCAAATGAAGCTGAAAAGATTCAGAGTTGGACCGATGTTTATAGTATGAAAATACGGCTGATCTTTTGCTAATATAAAGCCAAATGCTCGCGTGGGGTATCAAGGCTGATTCTCATTGATAATAATGGTCGTTTAGAGGGCCATAAGAGAAAGAACTTGCGGAAAAATCACCAAGAAACTGACATTTTCAGAACTGGTTTAGATCATAATTATCAAGGTCGAATTTATGAATCGGAAAATTCTTCCTGGTGATTTCGTAGATCTGTTCATTCGAAATATTTTCCTAATGACAGATGTGGTAGAGGTGAAGATGTTCACTAGTTGAGTGAAAAATGACGACGTGAAAGTTCATGCAAAATACCGAGCGTTATAGGGATCCTGAACTCAGGTCAGTGTTCCTCTTGAATTATTTCTAAATATACCATATAACAATTGAATAGAGATAAACTCACCATTATGCAACACAAAATCTAGAGCAATGTCCTGTTTTCAGTCAATAAATACATGGTCATTCCATATTTCTGTATCACTATACTTTTCACCAATAGCCGAGCAGTGTAAAATAATTTTCAGACTTACTAGGTAGGTTATTTCGGAAATAATTAAGTTTGCTTCATAATAGTGTCACATTGAATATCACAGTCTTCAGCTGAAGTTACGGACGAACAACCTCGTTAACGTCAGAAATTCAAGTAGGTCCACTCGAAGTTCAAGAGTTTCAAAGAACGTTTTGAAGACACAAGGTGGGTAATAAAAATGAATTTCAGATAGGCTGCAAACTCTGGCGAAACAGCAAAGTTTGTGAACGGGATAGGTAGGTAGTCTCTTAATAATAAATAGACCTACTCTAGCTCTAATGGTATACATCTTAAACGTGACTCTCGAACTTCCAAGTAAATTAAGATGAATCACTCAGGTCAGAGTAATGTGTAGACATATTTCCTTCTGAAAATGTTTCGTAAGATTTTTCACACCCGCATTGCTGCTAGAAGGAAAAGTTTTTCACTGATAAGAATAACTTTGGCATCAGTTAGAAATGAATTAATAGCAAGTCATCATGAATTTAACAGAATATTTCGACAATCAATTGATTTGGTGTAAGTTTTCTCAACTGTTTGATAAAATTGTTGTGCATTGTTATTTTGCTAAAAATTTAGACCATATGAAATACCTAGAGATCTGGGAACAATGAAAAAAAAAAGATATGAGGGTGTGAATTTTGCAATATAAAATAATTCAGGAAGCTCTAGAAAGGCACTGACGCGAATTCATCGGTTTTTTGCGCATGTTCAAATTCTTAATAATGTTTAATCACTATTTGCGCGCATGTTCTGGGGAAGAGTGTGCTATCGCTTTGTACAAATGTATGTAATTCTCGAGTTTTGAGCCGTAAATGGTGTAAAACGACTAGGTTGAACTCACTGATGAGGGTGTCAAAACCGAATCTGTCCGGCCGGCCGTCCGTCTCTGGGCACGATTACGGGCGTCCGGAGACTCATATCAACTTAAAACTTTCACAGCAGGTTGCATGAACTGTTTCGGAGGTTGAGCCTTTGGAAATTTTGAGGATATTTCCATGATGATTCCGAAACTACTGAAACGATTGGATCGAAACTTGGCATTCAGTTGGAGTATACTGACCCGCAAATTTTCGCGATATTTTGTTGAGATCATACTGTCAGTAAATAGAAAAAAAATTTAAAAAATTTTTTTCCAGAAAAATTTGTTTGCGGAAACTGTTTATAATATTTGAAAAAAATTTGGTGCAGACTTTGAGCTTCATATTTCACAGCCAATGCATCAAATTTTGTTTCGATATCATCATAATTCACGGAGATATTCGAAAAAAATATGTCAAATTTAGTATTTTTTTCCTAGGTGTCGTTCTTTTTTGCGCGCATGTTCCAAAAAATCCTAGAAGAGCCCTGACGTGAAGTCAGTATTTTTGCACGTATGTTCAAAGGATGACACTGACACAAAAAGGAACATGAGCGAGAAAGCTGCTGACTTCACGTCAGTGCTTTTCTAGGTATTTTTCAACTAGTACTTGGGATTCATCAATGTGGCATCAGTTGTTTTATTGTTTCAGAAATCAGAACGATATCGGGAATACTAGATTTAAACTCGATCCGATTTATATTTTTAAAATATTTGTGGACTGATGCACAATCCTTTGCGAAAATATTCGTGCTGATCATTTGATGAGAAAAATACAAAAAAAATCTCAATTTTCATACCATTTATTTTATATTGTCATCTTCTTATCAAATGGTTCTCACGAATTTCTGCATAAACGTTAAAAATCTGATTTTTCAATCAAGTACTGTATCTCAATTTATCCGACCTTTATTTCTTGAAATATTGATAAAATCAAAATTTGAATGGGTTTATCCACAAAATCATTGGATGGATTTTACCCATTCAATAATTCGACCTCCTTAATTGAGTTCCAAATGTACTCTATGAGTATTGAGTTCCTTAGTAGTATTTTTCAGAAATAGTTCGTAATTACGGATGCAAAAATACGGATCGGACCGGATTTAAATCAAGAAGGGATTGAAAATTGACAGTTTAAAGGTTCCTGCAGAATTTCGCGATGACCATATGATTGCAACACATGAATATTTGTAATCAAACTAATTTTTTGTATTTTTCTAATCCTACGATTGTCCCGAATAAATTTCGCAGAGGCTTGTGCACCACCAACTTCCAACTATTTCGTTAATTTCATCATGATCGTATCTGTATTTAGCGATATTTATTCCGAAAATAACTTCTTTACCAAGGAAAAAATCACCAACTTTTACATGTCTTTTCCCCAGATCACAAAAAAGTTAAATATCCGATCAAACTGGCATTCAAAACACTTTACAGGATATTTATGATTTTCACTCCCAATATGTGAAACAGAACTATTAAATATTGTGTTTGAAGTATTTCCTGCTCAGTGCTTAGAGCGCAAGCCCCATGATTGTAAGGTCCGGGATTCAAGCCCTTTGCCGGGAAATAACTTTTCCGGTTTTTAGGGGACCGTCCAACCATTCGCTGTTGGGTAAACAATTAACAGTGCTGTTCCTAACGTGGCGCAAGGAATTAGTAACAACGCCTACACAGAACACACCCGGTATCCTAACTCGAACAAGCTCTAAGCTTCTGAGGGGTTTCGTTGAAGCCTAGGATAGTCGGAAAAAATACAAATACAAATACAAATATATACATATACAGACAGGAGAAACATCTCGACCGTTTGATATCAGAAAACGAGATCACAAAAACAACCTTATAGGAATAGGAACATACAAATAGCGATCTATGTATGTTCGACCATTGGGAATCACATGATAGATTGGGACAATACAAAAATTGTGATGTAGGAATCAGACAATTCGAAAAGAAAAATTATAGAGTCCTCTTTCGTTTTGTTAAATGGAGATAGTAATTTTGCTCATTTTTCTGTAGAAATGGACATTTTATGACTGATTCTACTTAAAAAAGAGGTAGAATTGAAAAATTTTCAAACTAAGTGAATCTGTGTTGATATGATTTCATTAAGAAGTCAATTTGACAATAGTCTCAAAGCTAAAAATAGAAGGAAAATGATTCTAAATGTTCTCGTTTGTCAGATTTGTACTCTGAAACGTCACAGATCGCTGTGTTTATCGTTTCTATTATTCCTGTATTGTTCATTAGGCAATCTGCTCTCCAATAAACTGCCCTTGATTTCTAATAGTTCTGTTTCAGATATTGGGAGTGGAAATCTATTAAAGACCTAAAATAAGCTTTGATCGATATTCAAAACACTGTTGTTGAATCCTGTCTGTGCCAAGCTCTATTGAAATCTAATGAATATCTGAAAAATTTTCGAGAACCATTATTTCACATTTTCACAAAATTTTTCATATTGTTGCGCGTAGGTAACCCACAGTGCTACATGCTTGAAATATTCAGGAATTAACCTCAAAACTTCAAATAGCCACGAAATTCGACATATTTTCTCCTTATAACTACGAAAATGAATATCGGATAAAACTGAGATTTGAAGCACTATTGATAGGATTCAATCTGATCACTTCAGTATTTTTCACGTTATTGAAAACGAAATTCGACATATTTTTGTCCCAATATCTCCGAAAGAAATATTGGATCAAATGTTTAATTGGAACACTATTGTTGGAAATTGACCCCAAGAATTGTGCCAGATATCCTGGAAGTCGGATCAAAAGTCTCCGAAAAAACAATTTTTTTCACCATGACTCTAATTTTTTCTACCTTTTTTAACGAATAAATGCTCTAAAAATTTTTTGTCAATTAATGCTCACACTAACCATAGAGCTGTAATCTGATAACATTTCACTTCTTGAGATATAGAGGAACTAACCCTTAAGTTTAACAGTTTCACATCTATATTTATTTTTATTTCATTATCATACGATCCCAACAATTTACCGGGCAATTGGCGTCTGAATTTAAGATTGCAGCGCCACGGTGGCCAGTTTTAGAACCTTACATACAGACATAGATTTTGTTTTGATAATCGATTTTGTACTGTTTGTTTCGATAATTTTTGATTTCATTTATTCAAAAACTTTTTAGACTTTTATAGTTGACGAGATTATTACTGGGAGTTCATATTCAATTCTTATAAAGTAGGTATGTATAATCCTTCAATCTAATTGAGTGTAGCAACTCTAAAATCACGGGAATATCTTCAAGGTTAGACAGTATTCTAATATTATTTATTTTCAAATCCAAATGGCAAGATTGACTTTGGTGGATTTCTTAGGATGTCTTGAAAGTTGAAAAACAGATAGTAAACATACCCTTTGAAAAAATAGACAAATACTCATAACTTTACTATTTTCATAGGGAAGGACTAAATACTCAATATATTGTGAATAAAATGAATACATTCACATGGAACTAATGCCACTTGTACCGTAAGAATTATTCATTATGGATTGACAAATAAATTTTCCAACACTCATATGATTGGTCTTGATAAAGCTATAATAAATAAGCCTTTAACAACTTCGCTTTCATCGGTAGAAGCACTTCGAGCAAAGAGTATTCATCACTAGATATTTCCTCGTTGAGACTCTGTTTTTTCAATAGTCATTTCTATCACTAGAACATCTACGTTGTTCCTTAATGATCAGTTCAACAGGCAGCTTTCTGGAAGGCATGGCATTCCTCTTAAGTAAATTTCTCTGCTTGGATTATGGGCCTGGAAAAAAATTGTTTTCATGAATGTGATCTGATATTTCATGGGAAATTCGTGTTTACCTCTATAAAAATGATTATCATCGGTAAAATGCAGGTAAGAAACTCACATAAATCTTGTTTGTTAGTTTTATCGATTCTTCAACACATTCAGGCCCGACTTGTTGAAGGAAGTTTCTTTCAACCTAACTCCGAATTTTTTACCGGGCTGTAGAAATCTATGGGAAGGGACATTTGAGGTTGCTTTTCCTCAGTAGCAGCACTTGTAAAATCACACAAACTCCAAGAAAAATGCATAAACTTTCTCATTTTCTTAACATTTCTTTTAACTTGTCAATGATAATATCTGTTCCTCGGGTTACTCGGATAGCCACCAGAGGGAGTAGCGCTTATCTTCATTCGCCAATTGCACGTTGTTTTTGTTTCAAGTAACTATGTAAACTAGTAAGTTCCAATCCGATCGCTCGGGTGGCTCCATGAATATCGAGGGAGTAGTATCGAAAAGTCAAATGAATATATAATTCCGAAACCATTTTTTCGATTTTGCTTCCTAACGAACCCAACCGGGATATTCAGGCTCCAAAAGTTATTTGAAAGTTTTGAGACGCTAGATCCCTTCCTTCTAAGTTGGATCTCAGACCAACGGGCGACCGGACGAAAAGTTATACGGACAGCCGAACGGCCGGCCAGTCAGAATTGAATTTGACCACATCAGATTACCCTTCAGATAGTTGAAGACCATTTTCACCTCAAAATTAAAAAATTCAGACTTATACTCCATCCACTTTCATGAACTCGGTTGCCCATGATTTAGGTCTATCAAGTTTTTTTACTCAAAACTGACGCAAGTTGGCACTAGTGAAATATCGGCAATGTCAAAATAATTCCCAGAGACGCTGCCAAACGCCAATGCCAATTTCTACTCTCAATCTCAACATAATCATCACGCTTGGAAACTGAAAATGCTGAAGTTAGTTTCGAGGAAGCAGAGACAAAGTATCAGGAAGTGCTATGTAGAATTGAAATCTGCTTCTTCTGATAGTAACCTTGATAATTTGGAATCCATAATTTATCACAAGCTACTAAACATTGTCATACTGGAGTATTTCAAGTTGTGCAAAAAGGTATTTGAATGCCTTCTGTAGGCTCATTTCTTGAGAATTTCGAGAAGTGGGAAATTCCATAGGTCCGTTAGTTCATTTAGAAGTTTTACTGACGGATTTTTCGAGAATTCATTTTCTTTTTTCGAATGAACTATCAGAGAGTAACGGACTACTATATCCATTATTTTTCAGTAATAATTCAACACTCGATTCTTGATTTCCGTACAAGAAAATGGCATAACTGAATCTTCCTACAATGTTCATATATGTGAAATATTTCCAGTATGAACAGAGAAAAAAGTTTCTTCAACATTCGCAAGGTGATTATTAAATTCATATAATATTTTCCCGAAGTAAATAAAAATTAATTACGATCTCTCTGTAGAGAGGACAACGTTGCGTAGTTATCTGACAGGAAAATTACTAAAACCTAACATTTTCAAAATATACATGGTGGAATGTGTCAGAATGTCATGGCCAACCGGGATAGTTCATAAAAGTTAATGAAGTATATGTACAAAAGGATAACGCGCTGTTCTCCCGAACCGTCTCAAAAAAAAAATAATATCTATCAATACGAGGGCCTCCATAAAAGTACAACCGCACAAACCTCTGGTTTTATCAACTTAAACAGAAGCTCCCTGCTTTCACGCGTCATGTTTGCTTAATCAACGAAACTCACATTTCGCGGACGGTATAATTTTCGTCCCCTTCATTGTTCGATAGCTATTACCTGGCAATTAACGTTTAGTGAGCAAGAGGGAGGTGAAACGACCGAAAATGATCCAGTCTTATTTTCAATGCCGACCCGTTCAAATTAATCAACTCCGTGACCGCTGGATATAAAAGTCAAGTAGTCTAAAGAAGTATGATTAATTTCACCTCTACGCAGAGTAATTAATAAACCTCCACCACGTTACGTTAAATATTAGGTCGGGTACTTGCATGCCCAGAGATAATATGTCCCAGACCTGGGTCCGTTGTTCCTCCTCGTGGATTATAAGAAATATACCCCACCGTTCTCTCTCCTGCTGCATAAATTATTTAGTATCCCATTTAGCTGAAAACAAAGAACGAAGTTTATTAGATTACCTGTACTTCCCTGGAGCTCGTTTTATGGCCTTTATGTCGTAAAAATCAGAATATTATTACGGATTTATGAATTTACTCAGGAGTTTTAATAGAAAACTCCGGCGGACTGGGAAAAAGACGATTCGTTTGCATACAAAATGTAAAAAATTAAATAGGGACATTAACAGATAGTGGTCGCGGCAGAGCAATGCATAACTAGGGTTTCATATCTTGCTGCTCGTTTATGCAAGCTGTATTTTGAATAAAAGAATCGAGGTGAAGTTTGTAGCGTTAGGAATACAGAAAACCTCTCTGGAATGTTTTTAACCCTTCATCAGCCCCTCAGTGGGAGATATTTTACCAAATCCTATAGTGAAATAGAATTAAATTAAAGCACTTTTGATAAATCTGACAATTTCATTGAGACATTGAGAACGTAGATCAGCTTGGAAAAATGGATATATGTCTCTCAATATGAACTGCTGGTTGGCTGTGGAGACGTTCAGTTGACTTCTCTGAGATCAATGAACTATTTTTTGAGCGATCATCGTTTTACAAAACTTTATGCACTCGTTGTGATATTTCAACTTACTGTCAATTTTCAATCTAATAGCTCTCATAGTTCATGAATTATCAGGAAAATAATCTAAACAGTTCAAATGATTATAACTTCTAAGCCATTCGGCTGATTCATCCCATTAACGAAATTAGCTACCGCATTTCGCTACCTAATCCGAAAGTTTCGAGTCCCTAGCTCGCTCCGTTCAAAAGTTATCATTTCGAAGGCCGGCCGGACAAAACCGTTTTTGACACCGGATTTATCATCATTGAGTCCTGCATTGTCGTTTGAGATCATTTTCGGGGGAAAAATCGAAAATTGAAGACATTTGGACAGAACGATAGCAAGCTGTTACCTTAGAACATGCGCGCAAAAACGGCGACAAAAAATTATTAGATATTTTCGTGTGAAAGGAGGAGAACACACCTTACATAATAAAATTGAATGAGTTAGCAAAACCAACTTCCACTACACGTTACACCTGTTTCAATTTCTGTAATTTCTTTCGACAGTGTAGGACTCACTGATGACGAATCCTATAAATTCAATTACTTATGGCCGTACGGCCGGCTGAATATGCTCTCACTTTTGAAGGAGAATTCCTACAATGTTGAAATTTTTAGAAAAGGTTTGGGCCTAGAAATGTCGGCTTTGTGTTGATGGTCTTTAAGTACTTCGGCTTTCATATACTTTTGTCGGTCTTCAGACTTGAGTGAACAAGCATAGTGATTTATCTGGTTCACAGGTTTATTTTTTCTATATGGAACTGTTCAAGCCGTTTCTATTTGGTAGTTGATCATAATTAAAACAAATTCTTCATTATTATGGGCTACTAACAACAATTATCATATTGCATAATATGTAAAGTTTGAATTTTCTAGATTAGTTTCGAACTCTCATTCATCCTCAGACAACTCAGGCAATTGACCCCTAGCACATTTTCCAGGTTATTATAATAACCTGACTTTATTTACCCAACATTACTGCAACAAGAAAAAAGAAATATACAATTTTCAAAGATCTAGAAGAATATCCGGAGCGAAGTTTAGTCGAGAGACTACTCTTACACTTAACTCCGCCGATTCTCCTACATTTACCATCATGAAACAATGAAGTAAGACCTATTCTGAAATGAGAAGAAGAATACTATTCAATTACAAAAATAAACTCAAAAGTAATGTATCACACAGCACGGTCTATTTCGATCCCAAAAATTAATTCACATCACTTGTCCTTCGAAATCAAGAATGATTTCAGTCTAGACCTCAAGGCAAACAAGGATGAGAAATTTCTGACATCCAAATCAAGAGAATTGATTATTTTTACCGCATTGAAGGAAAAACACCTACGTAACCTGGCCGTTCGATGAGTTGGGATGCACAACCTACTATTGACAGAGTGAAAATCAGATCTAGGAACCAATCCATCCATTATACCATCATCTATCGGACTCCTGAGAACACAGAGCAACCCAGGTGTAACTAAGCTCTACTTTCCATTCTTAGCCATCCCAGATCTTTAATTTTCTGTGACACATGATCGAATTAAGGGAGCCCGAATATGAAGCAACAGCACCAATTCTGCACGAGCTGAATTCTCCTTTTAGAGAAACGCATCCAAACAGGGTCCATAAATAAAATCACAATTATTAAAAATTGACAGAATCAACTGCTATGACAAATTCTTCCTCAACTGAAAGGTCAAATACCTACGAGAAGAATAGAGCATCCTCAACCTATAAAATGCAGACCTAACTAATATTGCCACGTGTTTATCAAATCTAAGGTCTTTATCAAATCGAACACTGAGGTTTTATTGAGCTACCACATATCACCGTCCTGTCACCATTGATATTAAGGTGCAAGCTAGCCTTTACTATAGCTCTATCCTTCTTTTTAGCATGAACCACTAGCCAAAGCAAAATGTAATTCGTCGCTACGCAGTCGAAATAATCAGCAAATGCGTCAGCAGTGCAGCACTCCAAGTCCGAAAAAGATCTGCAACATACAGGATGAACAATAATAGTCCCAATATGGAACTCTGTAGTACACCTGCCTAGATTGACTTTAGTGTTGGACTGATATGATTCACTCGCACCTTCAAATATCGAAGTGATAAAAACGACCCCATCATCGAAAGCGCAGACGGAGAGAAACCTAAATATTTTAGCTTGGCACACAACAGAGAATGGTTTATTCTGTCGAATGCCTTCGAAAAATCTAACAGAACATGGTCGACAGAGAAACCACGATCCAAATCTCTGAATATTCTATCGGTTAGCGATACCAAGGTTGTAGACGTGTTACGATTCTTGCGAAAGCTAGACTGAAATGAAGGCAATAGATCAAAGTCATCAACATACTTTGACACTTGCTTCAGCAGAACCCTTCCCAAAACCTTGGACAGAACTGGCAGAATACTAATGACTCTCAGATCTGAAAATGAAGCAGGATCCGAAGTCTTCGGAAGCGGAAGGTTATTCATGCAGATGTAGGTAGAACGACGTGATAATCAAAAAAATTAAAAAGTTACAGTTGAGGAATGTTGTAAAAGATGTTAGAAAAAATACATTTTTTGGGAATTGGTACCAAAACCCTTATTATTCTCAGGAAAAGTATTCTCTCTAACATGTGTTGCTGACAGAACCCCTCAACTTCCATTTTTTATTATCACGTGGTTTCATCTGAATCTGCATAAATACTCTGTACTATGTGATGGGAGGTCAGTTGCCTGAAGATGAACGAAAGTTCTTATCCAGTCGAAAAAATGTGAACCTTACATATTGTGAGACATAATTATTGGTACTGAAACATGGTAATGAAAATTTGTTTTAATTGTTCAGTTTTCCTTCACTCCATATATTTCTGTAGGTTTTAAGATAAATTCATCAGCCACAAAGCTGATTATGTAATAACTTTTCTTGGATATCCATATAAATTAACAGAACTTTCCTTGATGAAATCCATTTTGAAATTCCAATACAGTCACAATGTTCACCTCAAGTACCTCAAAACTCGCTCCGTTCAAATTACTAAGACCTCGTACGAACTCAAAATAAGGAAAAGTTTTTTCATCCTCTCAACATGATGTCCATCACATATTCTCAATGTCAAAATGGTAATTTCGTGGAGTTATAATGGGTGATAAGCAAGTTACTTATTTCGGATGATATCTGTAATCCAGGAAAAACGAGCCACGATAACTCAAAAAATTTGAACCGATTATATGCAACTGCCACCAATATGCGACCAATAAACACTGATCCTATTATACGATTTGCATACACAACTGACAATAAATTAGAATTACCCCATTATTTACGATATGTGCCACCGTAAACAGAATAAATCATAATTACGGACTACTGATTCTTTCACGTTCGAATAACGTATTATCGCCCACCTGGTTTATTTATACTCTTTTAAGAGACTGAAAGAAATTATTAGAACAGGGCATTCAAGCAGAAAATGACAGCTTTGTTCAGAGAGAAGCAGAAACTGTACAGCGAACAGTGTATGCGCAGTAGACTCAAAGCTTTCCAACCACCATTTCATGTATTTCCACTTAATTGAGTTCTCACATAATGTCTTGAGATAATTTCAGCCAGAGCTGGCAAATAATTTTTAATTAGTTCATAACTTATTTCATGTTTTCATTCGATCAGAACGGGCTTTATTATCGTCAGAATATATTCCACATTGCCATAATTCTGAATTCGCTGACAGCTAATTATTCAGCAATTCTTCCTACTATCTTGACAATTATTCCAGTTCAAATTGAAGAGACTCAACACTTTGGCGCAGAATGATAGCACCCCCTAAATAAGATTCTGAAAACACTTGATTCAAATGAAGTATCATAGAAATAAAAAATTTCTTATTTAATAATAATATATAAGTCTTTTTTATGTACTAGTTAGACGGAAACTGACGTGTTTCAGGAACAGTTTTCATGAAAAACCCATTGACGAAAACCGCAACTCCATAGCTATCAACGTTACCTAGTTACCGGGTGTTTTCCGAAAGTGTTGATTTCAGAAATATTGCTGTATTTTTTTCCTATTAAAAATTGTATGTGTGTTAAAACATTCTCGTAGCAACTTGTCTCGTAGAATTTAATGACGTCAATACGACATATGTGGATAGAGCTCGAAATTACCATTTAAAAATATAGCATACTTGATAATTCTTTGGAGTTATGTTCGAGATATTGAATTTTCAACTTTCATCTTTGAGTAGGCTTTGGAGGATGCGATGGTGGAATGAAAGCATGAAAATGTTAGCTATCAAACTTTTGTTGAAACAATAAGGGTTCTGTTCAGTTCGCAACTTCTATTCGCAATGAAGTACAAAAATTATAAGTGGGACATGTTAGTCTGTTTCATACAAACCTGAGAAAAAACAGAGGCCGCAAATGATTTATATCATGATAAATACGACATCCTTTCAAATATATTTTTGCACGATTGCTTTACAACTGAATAAATGAAGATCACCTTGAGTAGAATTTGCCCTTGAACGAAAATGGTCAACTCTTGGGACACTTCATTCGATGAATTTAACCGTTTCCTGTTATTTTCAAATGAATTTCAAGTTTTGTCGTTTTCAAAAAGACAACAGGTTTCATTCAAACTATTAACTGATTCAATCGAACTTTGACCGCCAAACATCAATTTCGCATTACCCATTTTATATGATTCCAGAAAAATGGCAGTGGTGATATTTTTGGAATGGTAATTTCAAACGTTATAGAAATATGTGAAAATATATGGGGTGTTCTTTTTGGAAAAAATTTCCTAGTGATATCTCATAAGATATCAATTTGCACAAAATTCAGTTAACATCCTTGAATTATACGCAAGAAGTTGTTACGAGAATGTTTTTTATATATAATAAATGAATGAACAAAGTGATAAATTCTTCAAAAGAAAAAAGTTAGAGCAATATTTCTAAAATGAACATTTTCGGAAAACAGCCGGAGACTATGTAACGGTGATAGCAATTGGGTTGGGGTTTTCGCCAATGAGTTCTTCATAAAAAAATGGCTCGCAGATAAGTTTTCTTTCAATGTAAAGAATTTGTTCAATGTCTTCTATTGTTACTTATCAAAATGAACAAGAACTGATAAGTGCGCTAAATTTTTACATAACTCTCCTACTGAAAATATGCTAGAACGAAGGTTATTCGATTCAAAATACCAAAACTAGTGCTACATGTCAGAATCCAGTTACTGTTAAAGAACATAAGAATTTTTATAGAATTTGAAGCATAAAGGTTCAATGTCTCCTCTTGCATGTAACAGGAATTAGCATATTTTTATGGTTTTGTCATTCTATATCGATACTGAATCATAATGTTTGCTATCACACACTTCAACAAAAGGTCTCTTGCTTGATTTTTCTTATCATTGGAACCAAATATTCTATCCGTAAGACTCCTGAAAACTTCCGTCAAAAATTTTAATTTTCAACGAGAAAATGCTCCTTCAAATTTGACTCCGCATGTCGGTTGTTTAAAAGGACGAAACTTCGCGGCTTCGATGACGTACCGAGATATATCCACTCTCTCCCTCTTCTCGTGTACTTTTCTCTCTAGCGAGCCAATAGATAGCGTCGGCTGTAGTGATCGGTGAATCGTAGAATAACAAGTGACGTAGAAGGCGATCTGACGCGGTTCTTCCGCTTCGACCTTGAGTCCCGATTTAGCCATTTTAAATACCAAATTATTCAAAATTCGCGAATTATTTAAGTGTGTGATAGCATACCTAATGATTTCTAAATAAAATGAGAAAAACATAATAATATGATAATTCGTGTTACATGCAAGAGACCTATTTGCGAATTCTGAATAATTCGGTATTGAAAATGATCAAATCGGGACTCAAGGTCGGAGCGGGAGAAACGCGTCAGATCGTCTTCTATACGTCACTCGATATTGAAAGATTCATCGATCGGTACAGCTGTCTATTGGATTACTAGAGAAAAAAGTACACAGGAAGAAATAGAGAGTGGATATATCCTGGTACGTCACGGAAGGCCCGAAGTGTTCTTCCATATGAACAGCCAACATGTGAAGTCAAATTTAAAAGATTGTTTTCCCGTTGAAAATTGGAATTTTTGACGCTGGTTAAAGCTCTTCAGTATAGTCTTTACAGTGGTTACTTATCGAATAGAAAAGGGACTGATAAGTGAGCTCAATAATTATAATCATTCTAATATTTTCGGTCATCTTCCGCATAAAATATATTATGTTACCGGTATCAGCGTGTTTGTTTCAAATGTATTATGTATGAAATTTGATTTATGGTACTTGCTCCATTCGAAATGGCTCTTTAATATGTTTTAATCCCCTGTCCGATACGTCCATTATTTCGGCCATTCCGTAATTATGCCATATATAAGCTTATAAAATTTTCAGAATGTCAATAACTCAATGTAATCCCTAGGTCAACTTCCCAGGGGCCGACGTGATCTCCATAAATGAGCTTGTTCTTTATTAGAGGTTGGTATAAATTCGGATGAACGTTGGATTTCATCACTTTTTTATTCATACGGCAACCATTCCGATGATATAATGCGTGAAACAGTCACTATTCGCATGATGCCCTTCAATTTAAAGGAATAAAAAAAACTGCTCTACAAAAGGTGGGAAACGTCACAAATACTTGATCTATTTCAAGTAATGTCTGCTCTTGTCCCCCAATTCAATTATTTTTTTTTCGGTCAGAGTTTATCAATATTGTTTCCTATGGTTTTGCAGCTTTGGAGAATCGCAATATTTTCGATATTTATCGGGATTTTTTTTAAAAGTATCTCTTGATTTTTCCGCAATGAAAGATCAACTTAATCTTTCTTATCATGTTCAGACATCAGGCAAAGTCTCCATGCAATATACGAAAAATTCTCATTAAAATTACCCTCAAACGCCTAGATTGGACTCACTGATGACGAATCCGGTGTCAAAATCGATTCTGTCCGGCCGGCCGGCTGTGGATACGATAACTGTCGAACGGAGTGAGCTAGCGACTTGAAACTTTCAGGGTAGGTCGCGCATTGGAATGCCGCGGTTAAGTTCGTTAATGGGCCAAATCGGTCAAATAGTTTCGGAGTTATAGCCACTTGAAATTTTGAAGTTATTTATTTTTTATTTCAGAAACTACTGGAGCGATTGAATTCAAACTTGGCAGTGAGGTGGAGTATATTTTTTTTCAAACCCCCGTTTATCATATCCAGAAAACAATTCCACTTGGACTTTGAGCTTCATATTTCACAGCAGTGTATCAAATTTCAGTTCGATACGATCATAAGTTTTGGAGATATCGGGAAAAAATATGTCAAATTTCGAGGTTTCTTTCTCGATATCGTTGCTTTCATCGGTTTAACTCGAGAAATACTGACTCAATCCTGATAAAACTTCGCAGCTAGTTTGTAGATGCTGAAAGACAACTCTATGCAAAATTTTGTGGTGATCGTGTCATTAGAACAATTTGGAAAAAAAAATTCTGTGATTTTCTTATCATATCCTCATTAAATTATTCTGTATGAATCTTCGAACTGTAATTTTTCGATGAAGTACTGGATTTCAATTCGATCTGATCTGTGTTTTTGGAAATATTGGGAAAATTTAATTTTGAATGGGTATGTCTTCGGGATCATTGGGTGGATTTTATCCATTCACGAATTCGGCCTTCGTAATTAAGGTCCAAATCTCCTCTACAAATATCGAGTTTCTAAGTTGTTTCTTTTGGGAGTTACTGTGTTACGCAGTAAGCCGAGTAGGCCGACAGTAGGCCGACCGCAAACATAACAGCCTAACGGCCGACTGCATAAACATAATAAATTTCGATAGAAACAACTTAGAAACTCGATATTTGTAGAGAAGGTTTGGACCTTAATTACGAAGGTTGAATTCGTGAATGGGTAATTTTTCCGTAGATATACCCATTCAAAATTTTATTTTTCCAATATTTCCAAAAATACAGATTAGATCGAATTGAAATCCAGTAATTCATCGAAAAAAATTTGAAAAGCACTGCCGTTAAGGCAGCAGCTTTCGCGCGCAAGTTCAAATTCGTTGCGGAAGCGGTCATCTACATTGAACATTCGCGCAAAAGCTGCTGCCTTCACGGCAGTGCTTTTCTAGAATTTTCAGCAAAGGTTCTTCTTGATCTCCTGCAGTAGTTTCGGCGATGTTGACTGTAACGCATTTGGTATTATTGATTAGTTGTTCCACCTTTCTGACATGAACTCGAATTCTTGATAAAGAGTTCAGTTTCCTAATGATGCATGAACATAAACTGGGAGCAAATGAAGGTAATAGGTTTGATTAGGGAGATACGTCTTCAGAGAGGAGTTGCTGAATTCAATCAGTTAGTGAAATCGTGATTTTAGGTTCATTCATCACTACCGATAAACGGGAAACGTTCTCGAAAGATCAAGAAGAGCACCCAGGATATAGTAGACGTGCACAAGATTGGTTTCGTACAGTATTCATCCTGACTGAAACTTTATGCCGAGATTTCATGATTTTAATCTATGTACGTATCTACTGAGATGAGTAAGCATAGGTAACAGTGCACGCCAATTAAAATGATTAATGAAGATCCACATTGTTCACAAAAAAATGGAGGTGTGGACTTCTGAAAGTCGACATATTTCGATTTGGACTCTTCTTCTGGCACCCAAAAATCCTAGATGGGTACCAAAAAAGAACCCACTTAAGTTTTGGTGCTTGATAACAATATGAATATGCAGATTTACCCCGACCAAATATCAACAATATTGTATGTCTGTTTCGTACTGAAATTCGGTAGGATTTTCTCATTTAAGGATTTAGTGGCCGTCAGTGTCAGTCATTCACGATGATGCCATAGAACACGCTTTACGCTACTACTCTGTTGCCTGATTTCAATTCGATCGATCATGCTAGGGATCAGTAATAACGAGATTTAGGGCCGTATTTATAGTTGCTCCTTGAGGCTTCCTTACTGAAGGCCGCCTTCAATTCGCTTTTCTATGCAAACAAACTTGTATTTGTTTGTATAGAAAAGCAAATTCCTTCAGTAAGGAAGCCTCAAGAAGCAACTATAAATACGGCCCTTAAATCTGTGAGATCAGACTGTTCCACAGATGCATCAAGAGTTCAGACAACTTTAGATCGAAATCGATCAGAGCAATTTATATACCGAATAATCGGGCGTGGCTCTAAGCTCGCCCGAGGAAGTTATTGATTCTGATTTTTCCAAATAAAATGAAACCTTGTGGCATGCAAAATATTTCGAATATCTGTTTCCTGAGAAAGAATTTTTAGAGAGATAGGCCAAATATTTCATCAGAACCGAGCAATCGATGCCACAGAAGCGAAAATTTCCCACCTAATCGTTTGAGACCATTTTCGAGAAAAAATTCGAAAATAACCGACATTTGAACAAAACGATAGCACGCTATTCCCCACAAGATGCTCACAATAATGGTATCGTTTTTCAACCAGATAAATCCTATACAGGGTTTCGCGAAAGTCCATATATATCTTTTAAATTTGTGACTTATTATATCTGATCTAGATATCCTCTGACATTAACCCCAAAATGGGGGAGAGTGCAGTTCTGTTGAAACCAAATTTTTCCATAAGGAAACATAACTGCTAGAGCAGAAACCAATTGAAAAGTCTAAGTAGCGTTCAGCTGTAAGGTTTTTTCAAAAAAGTATGGCCCCAATATTCTGTTGTTATAATGATACCCGCCCATACATTTACTTTCTGAAGATGCTCTTGGGCAAGATGCACCTTATACGGGAGATGTTGTTCTGCTTTCGAGAACCACAGAATCGTACGTCTAGCCGCAGCATAATTTCGGGCTAATGAAACCGTTGACACATGCGGGGATAAGGCAATGTCCAATTTTTGATCCTCGTCTGAAACACGTTGCTGACCACTTCTGAGCAAGTCCTCTACTGTGCCATGTTCTTCAAATTTGTGGAAGATGTTGCTAAAAGTAGCTTGGCAAATTAGATTTTTTGGATATTCTGCATTAATTTGAGTACACACTACACTTTGATTTCTCGTTTTACCCTCACATGACAGCAATATCGAGACTTCGATACGCTGCCTTTCTGACAATACTGTTTTTGATTAGCAAATTGAAAGAAAACACCTTGAAGGCACAGCAAACTACAATTTTGAAATGATGAAATAAATTATTATTTATCGAGGCAATCAACAAGGCACAAAAAATGGAACAATTTATTTATCTTCTCGAAAATCATCATGTGCGGAATACCTCCTCGTTATTTCATTTTGAAGATGTAACATCAAACTCATTCGGAATCAAAAAAAGTATACCGATATCAGGTCTAATTAGGTTTTTGATTTTCAAAGAGTTTTGTTTTAATTCTTGATAACCACATAAATAAAATGTTAACGAATAGTATGGTTAGATTCCATCTGTCACGAGCTCTTCAACGAGCCTAAACACGACATATCTTCGCTCTAAGAAAAAAGTAAGGTGGAGCTGCAGCTTAGGGGTTGAAGAAAAACATTTGATTTTACTGCCAAAAAATACGTTTGATTAAAAACCAATTTACTTGTTCCAGCCTTTTGGTTTATCATTCGATAAAATCAAATAATAAACCTTAGTGATCGACCAAAAAAAAATTACCCCTCCTGAGAACCTCACAGTTTTCATTTCGAAGTATGTAGAAATGAACTAGTAAAATAATACAAACAAAAACGGTCCGTCCGTCGTCCCCTTGAAGCTTTTGAAGGTTTGCGAGGTAGCTTCAACCTCTTTGGGACAGTTTCACGTTTCGTCCCGGCTTAGTTTGGGGGAACTCGTCAGGGCATGCACCAAACTAAGCCGTTTACATGCCTACGTGAGTGGACACCCCTTGTGAGGAACACAAGGGAGTGTACCAGACCGATGGGGATGAGCGTATATCCAAGATCTTGAGAGAGTCTAACCGGGACAGCGTGCGCGCTAGCGCCCCCTGTACGCTGACCGATGATGTTGGCCAAGCGTTACAGGCAGATAACGCAGGATACTTAAGACGCAAGATGGTACTGCGCGCGCGACTTAAGTAAGAGCTGAGAGAGGGCGCTCGCTACAGGACTCCCCTTCCAGTGAAAACGATACCAGAAAGATGTATCTGGAGGAGTGTGACCGAGACCGAAAAGGTGTTCTCCTCTAAAACGCGGCTGTGAGCGAGCCGTTGTGCCATTGCTGCGCTGTTGAGCACGAGTCTACGGCGTTTGATGCACGGTTGACCAAACCGTTTTGTGATGAGCCGTGTAGACTGTGTGCTAGAGCGCTCTGCCTCGTCGTTCGAGGAGTGTGACCGATTCAGAGGAGGTCAGCTTTTGACGGAATGTAGTCATGGCCGTATTGACCAGAAGATTTCCCACAAGTGCGGCCGTGATGCGGAGCAGTTGTGTGCCTTTGAAATGTGAGAAACGCTGCGCCACTTGTGAGTTCCTATACCACTCGATATCGTGCAGTGAGCTGGGTGCATTAGTGAGCACATCTTTGAGCAGCGTGTTGCAGCACGAGAGCGAAGTGGCGATGTAGAACCTCCTCGGGATGGTTGCCGAACCATCGCTGAGGGAGGAACGGATAGGATCACACAGTGACAAGCGAGGTTCTCACTGGAAGCGAAGATGATCACGTCGGGGTCACCACTGAAGCTTTTGAAGGTTTGCGAGGTAGCTTCAACCTCTTTGGGACAGTTTCACGTTTCGTCCCGGCTTAGTTTGGGGGAACTCGTCAGGGCATGCACCAAACTAAGCCGTTTACATGCCTACGTGAGTGGACACCCCTTGTGAGGAACACAAGGGAGTGTACCAGACCGATGGGGATGAGCGTATATCCAAGATCTTGAGAGAGTCTAACCGGGACAGCGTGCGCGCTAGCGCCCCCTGTACGCTGACCGATGATGTTGGCCAAGCGTTACAGGCAGATAACGCAGGATACTTAAGACGCAAGATGGTACTGCGCGCGCGACTTAAGTAAGAGCTGAGAGAGGGCGCTCGCTACAAATTTGTGGGGGCGTCTGTTCTGTGGAATCAAACACACAATAAAAGGAAACGAATTAGCCTGTTTATTTTTCTGTCGAGTGTTACACAAAAATGAATTCGAAAGGCAATAATTCTTTTTGTTGAAAAGGCAGAGTTTAACAATTCTTCGGCGTAGGTCCCCTGGGGTGCTGATAGTAGCTGGCGCTTGAAGGGTCGGTGACGTCGAAAAGGGTCTCTGTCGTCGAGGAAGTGAACCAGATGTTGGACCTTGTAGAATTTCTTCTGGCGCTTCGTAAAGTTGAAATAATGCAGATCAGGAAATGCGGCGTCGGGATCGAATATCTTCGTAGCGGTGATATGCAGATGGATCGGAGAGAGTAGTCGAGTCAAGCGAAGTGGAGTGATTTTTGGAATCCGAGCGAAGTGTATTTATTCGATTTTTCAGAGATTCGAATTTCGTGTTTCGACTCCGCCCTTTTTTCCGTTTTTGTTGAAGCGGATGAATTCGCTACACCCTGTACGCCGTCCGCGGCCGTACTCCAGGAATTTTCCCTAAAAGTACTAAACCGAAATCTGTGAAACTTGGTAGAAAAATTGTGTGTCGCTCGATATTTATCCTCCAAGCATTGGTGTTTCCTAAGGGCTCAAAACTGGTGAATTGGTTTTTGTGTTGTGAAAAACCAATGAGTTATGGAAATATTTAAGTTTCATTTAAGATATCAATGGTATTGGGTTATTTAACTGAGAAAATAACAATGTAAAATTTGCAGCGTTTTTTTCAAGCCACTGAATTAAAATATATGAATTTTACTAAGGACTTTCGTGCAACCCTGAATTCATTCGCACCTCCAGTAGTAAATCAATTCAGAATGTTTAGTTTTATTCAGCATCTTTACTCCTCATTCGTCGAGGGAATAAGGGACTCTCCAGACAAGTTTGTTCGCGGACGTGATGATATATATTCCTGGATGAATTACACCTAGACGCTCGAGCCGACTTAATAAAGAAACTTCAACCAACAGATGTAAATGCAATTCTCGTGGCAAAATTAAACCGAACTGAACAATACCCTAGGTGTGGCCTTAATTTATGGCAAAAGTCGCTAGCAAGATTTCCGACACCACACACAGACGAACAGACACATAATATAAATGTCGCCATGTGTGCCCCTTCACTAACGGTGACGCAAACTAATGACCTCACACCCCATTCATATGTACATAGTAATCATCGACCTATTCAATTTATCATTCCAACGGTATGGTAATGTAATGTTTAACTTCTACTATCTAATACAAATCAACTTCGATACAAGTACTCGTGTTACGGTGAAATGCTTTCTGCTTCCGAAATCTTTTTTACAACATCCAAATAATACCCACGCCAAAGTATTCAGAGTGGAAAGTATAATACAAGTTCAAACCTAGAAAAGCAATGACGTGAAGTCAGCAGCTTTAACGCGCATGTTCACTTATGGTCAAATCTTTTGAACATGCGCGCAAAAGCTGCTGACTTCACGTCAGTGCTTTTCTAGGTTTTTTCGATGAAGTACTGGATTTCAATTCGATCTAGTCTGTATTTTTGGAAATATTGTGCCCAACGGCCAACCGTAAACTCAATAGCTTCCGAAAGATATAACTCAGAAACTCGATATTTTTAGAGTATGTTTGGTTCTCAATTACGAAGGCCGAATTCGTGAATGATTAAAATCCACCCAATGATTCCGTAGATATATCCATTCAAAATATTTCTTTCCCAATATTTCCGAAAATACACATCAGATTGGTTTGAATTTTTTTTTTAAATGTTCTCATGAGACTCTCATCACGAAATTTTGCACAAAGTTGTCAATCAACTTTTTCAAACTAGCTGCTGAGTTGATCGTGATTGAATTATAAATTTTGGAGAAATTTCATAAAGATAAACGATGGTAGTAGGAATTCCCGAATGAGGAAAATTCACCTTATGATTCCTCATATACAGTGCGCGTCAAAATTTTGGAACAAATTCATTTTCTCAGAAGAAAAATATTTGGCAACAAAACCCTGAGATCGGTCAATATTTGTTTCATTTCACACCAAATTTTTATGCATTTTTGAACGATTTTTGTTGCACCCTGTGCCATCCCCATCAAGCATCTAAATTTTTTGAATAGGGAATGTGGATCAATGGATACTTTTTTGGCAAGGTCTCTGTATCTTCTTCACAGGCGTGCAGAAATTTTCAAGAAAATTTTTTTTTTTTGAAAAAGTTAATTCAAAGAGGTTTTTAGTATGTGCACTTTGTCATGTCTCATTTACTTTGAGACGATGGATGGAGAGATTTGTTCATGCACAACTTTCAACCCCTACGAACCCTTTAATGGAGAAAAAAAATGTTTCACGTGAGGGGGTTGAAAGGGGTGCATGAACAAAATTGTAATGGTCAATTTTCATTAGTTGACAAATTTCATCAGGTACCATCGTCTCAAAGTAAATGAGCCATGACAAAGTGCACATACTGAAAACCTCTTTGAACTAACTAATTTTTCGAGAAAAAAATTTTTCTCTACATAATTTCTGCACGCCTGTAAAGAAGATACAAAGACCTTGCCGAAAAAGTACTACATGACCTACTTTCCGTATTCAAAAAATTGGGAGGGTTGATGGGATGGCACAGGGTGCAACAAAAATCATTCTAAAATGCATATAAATTTGGTATAAGTGAAACAAAAATTGATCTGTTTCAGGATTTTGTTGCCAAATATTTTTCTTCTGAGAAAATGAATTTGTTCCATAATTTTGACGCACTGTATAAGGATTCGAAATTTAATTTTCCAATTCACGATTCAACTGATATGATTTCGAAATACGCATTGGTCGTTACATATACTTTCGAATTTATCCGAAATTAACCATTCTACTATATCGCTCTCTCAATGCAAGCACAGTCAGCATGTTGATTTTAGAATCCATTTATTTACCTTGGCTCCGATAAAAGAACCATTAGCGATAGCGATGCTCCTTCCTCATTATGCAGGTGGGTAATCTTCTCAGCGAACTTTCGCAAGGAGTCGATTGGAATGGTGTTTGCCGATAAGGTTGACGTACCGCGACAAGAAGCCGTTCTTTGTAACGTCTCCATATCGGACTAGTATCAAAGTATCAATATTTGATTACCTTGCGACAAGATTTACTTAGTACGAGGATGTTTGTTGAATTTTGTGGAGAATTTATAACTTTTATGGGTAAGTTCGATGAGTTCAAGTATGGGAAATCTTTATAACTGATTCGAATTCCATGAAATTTTCCCAGTTCAGCATCATCTGAGGAAACTAAAGTTTTATTGTTGATGGACGACTAGAATGAGCAAAAGTTAATTGACTGTTTAGACGTTTTGAATTTTGGGCCAAATGTGTCTGAGAAGATTGCTGAGAATTGTATCAGTCTTATAGCTTGTTTGGCTTTAAGATAATTCTTTTCGCCCATGTTATATCGTGATATTGTTTTGTCCAAATGTCTGTAATTTTCGTATTTTTTCCCGGAAATGCTCTCAAAAAATTAGGTTGCAGACACTGTTGACGAAACAGATTTTAAAATCGATTCTGTTCAACCAAACACAATAGCTATCGAAAGGAAAGAGCTAGCGTCTTGAAACTGTTTGGTTAGGTCACACATTTGAATTACACTCTCCAGTCCCTGCCTGGTAGGCCTTATACAACAAAATTTTGAAAAAATGTTTGTTTTTAGGGTTGGGGGTCTCTATCGGTACTATTCAGGGTGATTCGTCTGATTTGACTGATTTTACTTTTAATAATAACTTTGATATGGCTCATTCGATTTTGATGAAATTCTCATAGTATTCATCCCGAAAATTGTTCTCAAAATACTCGGTTGGTATTGTGATAATTTCAGATTAATTGTGCGGGTTGAAAAAATACCCTGTACATTGCGTTTCTGTAACTTCTTTATCCGTTTCAGATTCCACCGTTATGAGTTATTATTCAGGTGTATCCGCACACCTCTTGTTTTCCGGAAACAAAATTTTCAAAAGTGGATAATTTTAAAATTCCACTCCAATTGATTCCACTTTTATTATTAACTTTGGTATGGCTTATTCCATTTTTATGACATTTTCAGTGAAGTACAGTATGAATATGAGTTCTGTAGATTTACTATGTGTGGATTTTATGATGAGAAGATTGTCAAATCTTTTCATATATAGGGAGTAAAGCTGCGTTTGGCGTAGTCAATGCGTAAAAGCGTTACCAATTTGTTAAAAAATTTGAACATGCACGCATTTTCTACGTAATTGTTGGATTTTTTTTCTGGAAAATATTCACCAGATTTCAACGAGATTCTTTACCGACCTTGGAGTCAATACTTCGCAATATCGTACGAAATTTGATATGATTTCGGTATTAATTTTCAGAGATACTGAAGAAAAAATCATGTAATATTTCGTTGATTATAGATTCCAATTTCGTGCAAAATTTCATGATGATCATGTCATTGGAATAATTGAAGAAAATCCAATTACCTTTTCGCCTACAAATATGAAAATGTTCGCAAAACCTGCTGACTTTATATCATTGCTTTTTTCGGGACTTACTGCCGGTTTTACAAACCGTCCCTTACCGTTGATCGGACAGTCAAGCGCCTAATCGGTCTATCGACACCGTATTATATGCCCGATAATGGAATTCAATCGGCGATTAAGGATTTGACGGCTCGTTCAAAAAAGGTCGATCAAGCATTATTTGGGTTTCACAAAACATTTTTGAGTACTGGTTAACAGAAAAACTCCACTTGACTGTCGATCAAGTTGATCAGATAAATTTGGGTAATCAAGTCAGTTAATCACTGTATTGACGTGTAATTATCTGGATCATACGAAAGCGTAGAAGGGTAGAATTTTATCGAAGAATTCATACATAAATGTATGAATTCATACCTAAAAGTATGAATTCATACAAAAATCTATAAATTCATACTATTTAGTATGAATTCATAGAAAAAAGTATGAATTCATAGAGAAAAGTATAAATTCATAGAAAAAAGTATGAATTCATCGAAAAATGTATGAATTCATCCAAAAAAGTATGAATTCGTTAGAAAAGGTCTGAATTCTCTAGTCCACTGTGTGTGACCTATGAACAAGATTATATTGGGAACTATATGCAAGGTATATTCATGATTTTTCACTTATGGAAATTTAGGAGCGGAAATTGTATTGGTTTATTGTTAATTATACATAACTGTAACTCATCGTAAACACAATAACCTCCGGTGAAGATACAACTTAGAGACTAGATATTTGTAATGCAGGTTTGGACTAGTTTGGTCCATAGCGATGAATTCGTGAATGGGTGAAATCCACCAAATTATTCTACAGATATACCCATACAAAATATTTTTTTGCCATTATTTCGGAAACAAAATAAAATTGAAATCCAGTACTTGGTGGGAAGATGAAAGCTAAATGGTTCATGTATAATTTAGCGAGGACCATATGATTGATTGAAAGATCACAAGAGTTTTTATCAGGAGGTGAAACTGCGTGGGGAGCAGATCAGCGTTTGCCTACTCACCACCAAGTTTTAATTAAATCGGATTATTTCTTCTCTGAAATATAAAATTTATGAGGAAAAAATCTTGAGCATTTTTCTGATGAATTATACAATACTTTTTGAAATATTGAGGAGAGAACCTCAAAAATTTTAATAGATATAGTAACTTCCAAACCATTTGGATAGGCAACCCAGAAAGTTTCAAGTCGATGGCTCGTTACGTTCGATTGGGACCAATTTTGGCAAAATTTACGAAAATTACAGACAAGACATAAAACTGAGATCTCAGAATAATGCAGACAGTTCTGTTTCTACATCGAATTGATGTAAATATTAGAGTATTTTTATAATACGTTATTTATTCCTTAAAGATCGGTTTGAAGAAAAATCATCATAATGAAATTTTTAAGTTAGGATCGCAAAGAAGCCCTTTCCTTGTGTTGATTTCAGCTCTCAAATTTTTCTAGAAGTGAACAGCTTCCATTATTGAAAGAGTCATGAGAATCCGTCTGAGTTTTCAAGAACATTGCATTCTTACATGTACACACACACGGTGGACTACGAATTCATAGTTTTTTGTATGAATTTATACTATTTCCAATGAATTCATACTTTTTTGTATGAATTCATACTTTTTACTATAATTTCATACATTTTTGTATGAATTCATGCTTTTAAGTATGAATTCATAGATATTTGTATGAATTCATACTTTTTGTATGAATTCATACATAAATGTATGAATACGCCAATAAAATTCTGCCATGGCCCCTCTACGCTTTCGTAGGATCACCAGTCCATTTTGGAATGTGTTGCAATATATTATTACTTCTTTTTTTTCATTAGGATGAAGTAATATTGATATCAACGGTATGAAATTGTTGAATTTGGTATAGAATTCAAACCGAGCAATGCGAAATTGCAGATATTAGTTGATAAAACTTTTCCAGTTCACTTCAGCGGATCTATTAGTTACAATCATTGTGATTATTCTTGGTATGAAAGTAACGACTGTATAGAAATTTTCGATATAATTTCAGGTTACCTGTCGTTTGGCGTTATATTGATTGTTGATTTCAATCTGTAATGTAACTATTTCAACAGGTATCTACTTTCCCAGGCGAGTTCATTTAGATATATGTGTACACAATGAATTTTCAAGAGAATATAGCTCCGGAACATATGAGGAGCCAATGAACAACTGGAAGCAATGCATTTATAATCATTGTGAATACAATATATATCAATGTTCGGATGGATTGATTATCTAGTTTAACTGAATGAGTTTGGGTTGTGTAAAAATTGGCTCCTATTTTGTGTATAATTTCGAAAATAATATCAATATAAAATCAGATCAACATCCTCATGAAATAAAAACAAATTCCATTATGAGTTTCATTTTCGTTCCTCCACTAAAAATAACCAAAACTATTTTTCAGATTATCTAATAATTTACCACCTTTCTAACTTTCCAATTCCATATTCAAAAAAGTCGTGAAAGTTTTTCAAACGTCAATCTAATACTGCCCTAGAAATGTTTTCAGCAATTTTACATTACATTTTCTTGTGTGACAACGAATATCTTCCAATTTCTTCTCACCTTCCCATCAACAAATTCGTTCAACAATTACTTCACCTTGAATTCTTCAGGAAAATACAAATCTACCGTTAGCAAACACAAAGCAATTATGTTCATACACGGAAAAGTAATAGCACAATCCAATTTTCATCCCATTTCTGTGGTTTCGTTAATCGGAGCCGCAGAAATGCAAGCTTGTCAGACTGTATTACTCGATGAACTGATCGACTTTAACTTAGTGATGAAGTTTTCTAAAACCCAGATTGGTTTTTCGGCCGATCAAATTCGACGGAGCAATCTGTTGATCGTACGATCACCGTATCTTTGTGAAACCTAGGGTGGTTGTCATAAGAACGTTGGAATTCTCAATCTCCCGTGTATAATTCTTCGGTAAAATCGATAAGAAATCTTCATTTTTTGACTCAAGAAACACATTAGAATGAATTCCGGAAAATATTTGAAAACTCGATCATCTCTGGTTGTCATCGTTATGAATGACAAATGAACGAGTGAAAGAAATCCTTGTAAGAACTGTTGTGAGACATAACAGAACTCAATAGTGTAGAGTTCATTACTACTAGCATATGTCAGGTGTCTTGTCTCTCGTAGGTGCCATTGTTCCTACATTCTATTGTTCAAAAATTACGCGACAGCGCCCACACTCTGTCATACTATGTATGTAATAAGTATTTAAAAGAGGTTAAATGTTTTATTCAGAACATCCCGTACTTCCATCTGCATGTTATCAAAACTCGTATTCCATACGACCTTATTGACGTCTTTATTCTTTCATAACGCTGTTGAATTTATTCAACGTTTTCGAATTCAATAGCGCAGCGCGCCCTATAAAAAATACTGTAGGATTATGACAGGATGCTATTTGAGGTATTTGTATTTGATGCTTGCTCATGGAAATTTTTACCGCAAAATTGGAAATGGAGTCAGTTTCATATGTAATATATGTTTCAATATGGAAATCTTTTCAGACTGATGTTCCGATGTCACGGAACGAATTTGATCTACCGGTAGCGATGTCATTTCCAAGATAATAAGTTTGTTTCATTTTCGTGGTCCTGGTTTCATGTGGGAACGATAAATGGAATTCTAGAAAAGCACTGACGTGAATTCAGCACTTTTTGCACGCATGATAAAATTCGTTGCCACAACGGTAATCTTTTCACATGATAACTCCGCGAAAAGAACGTCAGTTTTACGCGCATGTTCTGGGAATTTTCGAATTCTTCCCGAAAATGGTCTCAAACGACTAGGTTGGATTCACTGATGATGAATTCGTAGTCAAAATCTATTATGTCCGACCGGCCTTCCGACCAACAACTCGTTTCGAATGTCGATCGGAGCAAGCTTGCTTCGTGAAACTTCCTGGGTAAGTCGAGCATCGGAATACGGCGGTTGAGTTTGTTAATGGGCCAAATCTACAGAATGGTTTCAGAGTATACTAATTTGAACGTTTGAGAAGATATTCCTGATATTTCAGGAACTACTACATCGATTGAATGGAAACTTGACAGTTACTGTTACTTAGTATGACGACGAACAACTTTCAACGAAATTTCGTTGAGATCGTACTGTCAGCAAATTTTAGAAAAAATTTCCTTTCGAAAACAATTCATCATCTCCGAGGCGAATATCGCTCATATTTCGCAGCAATGTACCAAGTTTCATTTTGATAAGATAATAATTTTTACTGTTTTTCCAGTATAACTCGAAAAAACTAATTCCATCATGATTCAACTCAGCAGTTAGTTTCAAAATGCCAATAAACAATTTTGTGCAAAATTTTGTGGCATTAGAACATTAAAGGAAACTTCTATTTTCCTTCCAAACATTCAGTATTCTGCAATCTGCTGATCATATTATCTCCGTGAAATTCTATATGAACCTTCAAGCTGTCGTTTTTCGATAGGGTGCTGAATTTCAATTTCATCTATTTGGTATTATTGTAAACATTGGAACAACAGAATTTCATGAGTATGTCTGCAGAAATATTACTGATTTTTCCCATTCACGACTTCGACCTTCGTAATTCAAGAATAAAATTTCAATTTTTTTGTCGAATATTCAATATTCTGCTCTTTGTTGAACATAATAATTTCACAAAATTCTGTTTTAACCTTCTAACTGTCCTTTTTCAATCAAGTTCTGGATTTCAATTTGATCTCATGTGTATTTTTGGAAAAAGTCGAAAATGGTTTAACGGCCGATCGTACACACAATAACTTCCGAAAGGAAGTCTATATTTGTAGAGTTAGTTTCAAGCTTAATTTAAAGTTCGAGTTCGTGAATGGGTCAAATCCTCCCTATGATTCCGTAGATATACCCATACAGAATTTAATTTTCCCAATATTTCCACAAAAACAGATTAGATTGAATTGAAATCCAGTACATTATTGGGAAATGAAAGCTTGAAGGTTCATACAGAATCATAATATGATTAAGAGATCACCAAAAGTGCGTTTGGTGAGGTCAATACGTGAAAAGATGACCGCTTTGGCAACGAATTTTTCCGGAATAACTCAGCAAATACTGATTCAATTAAAATGAAGTCAGAAGCAGTTTGGAGTATTTTGTACCTTCAGAGCCTCAACTTCATATTCTCTGAACCTGAACCTGCCCTAAAATGTTTGATTCTCCTTTTCTTCGCATCAATGTTATTGAAGAGTTAGCTCGACGCTGAATTTACGCACAGGCAAGTCAAACTTAGCTAATATTCTTTCTACTCTAGATCTATTCTTTCGGAAGTAAGCTAAGAGCCAGACGGACGAAGAAATTTTAACACCCAATTATATTCATATATAGGAGTCCAAATAATAAGAGATTTTTTTGGCTGAAAATTTTCAAGAATCTGGAATTAGTTCGTTCACAACGATAACGTTGTTAGTACCCTGCACGACAATTTCATTTATTCGTGCAGGTTGGGCCAAATTGGACAGATTTGAAGGTTAAGTCCTTTTCCTGTACTATGTACATAAAAAAAACAGATGTCGGTGTCTGGGATCCATATTTCATGAAATACTCATTGGCGAAAACCGCACTTCAATAGCCATTACCGTTACATAGTTACCAGGTGTTTTTCAAAAATGTTCATTCCAAAAATATTGCTGTAACTTTTTTCTGTCAAAAATTGTACTGCCGTGAAAATATTCTAGCAGCAACCGCTCACGTAGAATTCAATGATGTTGATTGAATTTTCTGCAAACTGATATTTCATGAGATATCAATATGAAAATATTTTCATCGAACAGGACAACCCATGTATTCTTACATATTCCGACAGAGCTTGAAAATATCATTTCAAAAATAGAGCATACTTGATATTTTTCTTGACATATGATCGAAATATCAAATTCTCAACTTCTATCTTCAAGAAGGCTTTGGGAGATGCTATGAAACCATGGAAATGTTGGTTGTGAAACATTTATTGAAACAATAAAAGTTCTGTTTTGTTCGGAATTTCCGTTCAACTTTCTTCTACGAAATACGAAAATTATGAGAATTGGGACACGTTAATCTGTATATAAACCGAAGAAAATACAGAGGCTGCAAGTAATTTGTATCATCAAAAATGTCGAAGAAGACGACATCCATTACTTGATGAATAAAGCTCAATTCGAAAAGAAAATAACGAAGAACTATCTTAAGAATACAGATTAAGAAGAAGTCGACATTTTAGGAGCTTTGGAAATCAATCCTAGAACATACACCCATATTATAGAAGAATTTAACGTATGTGCTTTAACGAAAATCTTTGGTTCCCCAGTTCATAATATTATCAATTTCTTCTTACTTTTGAATAAAGTTCCAATTGAATGATTTTTTGAAAGACTAGGTTTTTTTCTCAAACGAATAAATATGGGGCTTCCTCTCTCATAAGTGGTTTAGTTGGTTCACACTGTACAAAAATTTAATCATAATAATCCACCACACACTCACGGTTAAATCTTTTGAATGACGAATAAGTTCATTAAAACTCATTGAACGAAAATACTTGAAAACAATTCGTGAGGTAATGACTTGTTCAAATTATTTAAATTGGTCTATTTTTGTCGAGAACTCTCACATTAAATGCGTATTAACGTTTAGGATTATTACTGTTCATACTGAGGTGTTCAAATTTGAAAAAAGTGATTGTAAAGGATTTTCCACACATTAATCATAGCTTTTTGTGAAATTCATTGCATGTTTAACTCCGTAAAGCTCCTTTTCATGAACTCCGATATTCCAGAGCTGAAGCAATGAAAATAGTTCCATTTCCAGTTGTTTGAGCATAAAAACTTAATTCCGAATATGATTAATTACCTACCGCCTCTTGTTTTTCAGTTGGACTATTCACGATATCATAATTATATTCGAGTTAACGAACTGTATAAAACTGAGCGGAGATATAAATATCAAGGATAGGTATAAAATACCTCTTCCTTCACACGTACGCCTGGCATTAGTTACATGGCGTGATCAGGGAAATATTAGATATTTTACACAAGAAAATAATTTGTCAAAACGATTAAAACTCGGAAGAATGCGGTAGTTCATAAGAAATAATTGAAAGGTATAAGTTATAATAATGTTGCAGTGGATTGCATCAATTAAAAGTTACCTCACGTAAAATACAAGTTTCTTAACGATCAGACAACGAATGAATACACATACTAAGTGTGCATTAATTCTTTATAAAAAAAGGGTTGTTCATAGATTATTATGTTACGTGTTGACATTTGAAATATGGGATGAAATTCACACATATTTTCAATTTGGGAATGCCGAAACTAATCATCTTCAACAACCAGGAATTCGACCTTCGTAATTTCTTCCGAGAGAAATAACTTAGATACTCGAAATTTGTAGAATAGGTTTGGATCTTAATTATGAAGGCCGAATTCGTGAATGAGTAAAATCCACCCAATGATTCAGCAGAAATACTCATTAAAAATATTATTTTCCCAATATTTTCGAAAATATAGATTATTATTATTATTATTATTATTAAACCAGGTTACAGAGTTGAGGTACATTTATAACCTATAACTTCATCGAAAACTGACAGTTTCATTGTTCATGCGGAAATTTAGATATTATGATTAGAAGATCACAGAATATTGAATATTTGAAAAAAAATTTTTAATTTTTCTCAAATTCTTCTAATGGCACGATTATCAAGAAATTCCGCACACTATTGCAGATTAGCATTTCGGAGCTAGCTGCCAAGTTTCATCATGATTGAAGTAGTATTTTCTGAGTAATTCCGGAAAAAAATAACGATATGTCGAAAAAAGAAACATGAAATTCGACATATTTTTTCACATTATCTTCGAAATCTATAATCGTATCGCACTGAAATTTTGCACTCTGCTGTGAAATATGAATCTCAAGATACGACCAGAATTTGTTTCGAATGTAATGAACAGTTTCCGAGAAAAAAATTTTGGAAAAATGTTCTCAAAATTTACTGACTTTTGTGTTTCATAACCTGAGACTTTTCAGTCAGGATAAAAAAGTATCTCTATCATTTCCATCAATTTCATGATATTTTAGGTTATGTGATACCCAACGTCACATATATGACTTTAATTCAGTTCGTCTATTTCAGGCTCAGCTTCTCTCTCCATTCCTTCTGTGTTCCATGTATTCCCAAATCTCTTTCCAATTCTTTTTCGACTGTTTCGACATCATCGATTTTTATAGTCACTAATATATCAATTATTTCACTGACGAAAAACTCCAATCCTGCCTTCAATCCACAAAGTTTATCAATAAAGTCGACCATTTTCAGTATTCCCCTTATCTATCAAGTAGCTTGAAATCTTGAAAGACCGTTCAAATCGAAGATATCGTCACCAAGAGTATTATTTTCTTATATAAAAAAAACCTAGAAAATCACCGACGTGAGGTCAGCAGCTTTCGCGTGCATTTTCAAAGGGGATGACCACTTTGGCAGTAAACTTTAACAAAAGCTGCTGACTTCACGTCAGTGCTTTTTCAGGTTTTCTTGAGTAATTCCGGAAAAAAGAATGATACCGAGGAAAAAATTACGAAATTTGACATATTTTTTCCCGGTATCTCGGAAAGTTATACCTATCCGAATTAAACTGACATTTAATACACGGTTGTAAAATATGAACCTCGAAGTCTGTGAAAAATTCTCGAAAAAAAAATATACTGATGGTATGATCATCAGAATTCCTAGAAAAGTTACGCGTCATTATGCAGCAACTAACTGCCAAGTTTCATTTCGATAGTTTCAGTAGTTTTTGAATTATCACGGACATAACCTCAAAATTTCATAATGCTTCAACTTCGAAACAGCTTCACTAACGAACTTAACAGTCGTATTTTGAAATGCAACCTACCATGAAGGATTCAGGTCGATAGAATTCTTAGTACGCCCGTCATCGTGCATACGGACGGCCGGCGGGACAGAATCTATTTTAACACCGGGTTCGTCATCAGTGAGTCCAACCTGGTCGTTTGAGATAATTTTCGACTTGAAATTCAAAAATTACAGACATTCGGACAAAACGATATAACACTGTTCCCCAGAACATGAGCGCATAAATTATTGTGATATTTTTTTCGTTGGGAAACACTGATGAATGAACGAGTATTCAATGGGATATCCCTTGGGTTGACGTCAAGCCGGAATCTGATAACCTGCTTAGTCATGATAGTCATCAATCGAATATTAGAAAAAAATCAAAGTCGAATTATATTGAAGTTTTTTCTTCGAGAAAATGTGCACTCTGTGATAAGTTTCGAATTTCTGCTGCAACAAACCTTCACTATTTTACAGTTTAAATTTCCTAGGTTATACTGTAGAGTGTATAGCTTATGTAACCTGTATTCCTCATTTCTAAGCCAACTGCTCCAGCGTGGGACAGGACGTCAAACCACATAAGTTTGGCACACGCGATTGTCAAAGTTAGCGCATTTTATAAGGACCACAATACTACACAATACCTTAGATGAGGAAAAAGGTTTTCTTGAAGAAACTCATTTTCATTTTATGGCAACATAAAATGAATTCAAAAAATATATTCGCCCTTCCTCAGCTGCAATACCTGCACGGCAGCTTGAAAAATATCGGTATGACATAATCATGTCTTCCGTTGTTTACAAATTTAAGTACTTCAGTAATTCTTTCCCGAAGCTCAGCTACATTTTCATCATAAACATCCCATCATATAACACGGGAAATATATTTTTATTGGTCGAAGCTTCGCCAATTATCAAATTCGCCTCTGATGGGATGCCCCAACTCATTTAATTCGATATGTAGTCTTGTTGATGTGGATCCTTTTTCTCAATCTTTTGAGAATTTTTTTGGTATCTTGAGGAGATTTCTTGTAGAAAAAGTTAATTATGTATTATTCTTCTCTTCTATCATCTATTATGTTTTGATATATTGTATGTAGATTGTGGATGAATCGTTAGATTTTTCGGCTTTCTTCGTTTTTTAGTTTTAAGCACCACTGTCATTATTAGTGAGTACTGTTATGGTTTTTTCTTAATCGTTAATGGAGAAACATAAAAAATTACTCACCGATGAACAAAAATTTTATATTTTCAATCATTTATGGTCAGAATGTACAGTAAATATAATTCCAAGCCTCAAAACTAGTAAAATTCTATCGTAAAATATAAGAAATGTCCAAATCAATCACGATCCAGTATCAAATCCAGAGAATTTATTCCAGTATTTAAATAACTTATTCAGGTCACATAATCCTTGCAGATGATTTTTCTCAATAGGCTTTTCATGATCTGAAAGTAGAGGAATTTGGATGAATACCTTGAATTTTATAGAATGTCTTATATAGTCCAAAAGTAGTAAATTATGAGGAATTTAAGTATTATTTTGTTGGAAGTTATTATGATAGGTTTGAATTGAACAGAACTAACAATTACAAGTAGAAATTAGATGTAGAATTTCAGAAAAATTTATATTGATGATAGAAATTATGTCTCGACCCATAAGTTGCATTCAATGTAATCATCAGGTTTCCGAAGGATTAAAATTGCAGCTATTATTAAATTGTTAATAAAATAAAAGCATCTTTTGGCGATTATTGAAGTAGAAATTCATGAATACTAGGCAAATGAAATTGTGAACTTAGAAAAATTGTTACATTTAGGCATAAAATTCGAAAAATTTTGTATATTAGAGATTTAGAACAAATGGCACATCAAAATACGAAGAAAAATACGGTTGAATTTTCTAGATCGGGTTCGAAGAAGGAAAACTTACCTCTGAGGAGAAAACTGCGAAAGCATCATTTTGGAAGACATTTTGAGAAAGCATGGCCTTACTTGATTTTGAAGAAAATTTGAGAAGGGTATAAATGCCGGAGCTCGAGTTCAGAGAATTTAGTCAGGGCCCCCGCTATCATAAGTGCAAAGTGTGCAATGCACTCGGGCGCCACCGTTTGGGGGCGCCAAAACCCAGGGTCCAAACAAATATCCAAAGAATTTTCAAAAAAAATGAAACACAAGAATTTATTTCAATATAAGATTCGAGACATTAAATGGGATTATGTACGAATACACAAGAAATTTCATTTCCAGTTACTGCCGACGTTGCGATGTTGTAGTTTCTCGATATTTCTTTTTCAAACATGAATAACGCCTGGAGCGCCATAAAAGCCATGCATCGCCATCGCCATCGTTTTCAATTTTAAGCAGGTCCGTTCACTCAACGAATCGAACCGTAAACACAATAATAACTTCCGAAATAAACAACTTTAGACACTCGATATCTGTAGAATAGGTTCTGACCCTGGCTACGAAAGCCGAATTCGTAAATGGGTAACATCCACCCAATGATTTCGCAGATATACCCAATCAAAATTTCATTTTCCTGATATTTCCAAAAATACATCTTTTATCGAATTGGAATCACTTCATCGAAAAATGACAGAAGGTTCATATAGGAAATCAAGAGTATATTATGATCAGGACATCACGGAATCGAATATTTGGAAATAAAATTGAAATTTTTTGTCAGATTTTTCTGATGATGATCATCACTCAATTTTGCAGGAAATTGTCCATCAGCATTTTCAAACTAGCTGCCAAGTTTCATCATGATTGAGTTAGTTTTTTTTCTTATTTCGAAAAAAACAACGATATCGGAAAAAAACCACAAAATTTTACATATTTTTTTACAAAATCTTCGAAACTTATGATCGTATCGAACTTAAATTCAGTACACTGCTCTGAAAAATATGATTCAATGAACGACCAACATTTTTTCCGAATGTGATCAACAGTAGTCGCGAAAAACAAATTTTTCGAAAAAAAATTTCGGAACAAAATTTTTCCTAAAAAATTTCCGAAATAATTTTTTTTTCTGAATTTACTTACAGCACGATCTCAACAAAATTCTGCGGAAAGATGCACGTCCATATGCTCCACCTAACCGCCAAATTTCCATTCAGTCTTTTCAGTAGTTCTCGAAATATCGGGAATTTCGCATTTTGAAATGCACCCAACCCTGAAATTTTCAAGTCGATATAATCCTACATGCGCCCGTTATCGGCCGGACGGCAGGACAGAATCGGTTTTGACACCGGAGGCTGTTAGAACATGCGCGCAAACATGATCCAAATTGCCTTAAGGGGCGCCAAAATCTTTTTTGCACACAGGGGTCAGTAGCCCTTGCGGAGGCCCTGAATTTAGTCAATTTTCAACAATCGTCAAGACTGTAGCTGCTCCGCGTAAAAAATTTTCGAAACCTCGTAATATTTCAGTCAGAAACCGAAGTGAATCTTAATTGAATCAAAGTTACTGGCATCTTGAGAGCAGAATAGAACGTAAACACATGAAATATTGAAACAAAAACGATATAAACTTACCAAAAAAGAAAATCAAGAAGTAATCAAATCCATACAAGTTAATTCGAGACAAATAAACTTCAATTCAAAAGTTAACCCTTGGAACTTGCAGAAAATAACCACGAACGAGTTCAGAGGTTATAACAGAAACCTGAACCACAGAATAACATCAAGAAAAAATTGACATAGACTTGGAACACCGTGGGTGAGGGCAAAAAGGGACATCATTATAAGTTTTTTAAATTTGATTTGTTGGGTTAAGTAATTAGTTAGTTAAGCATTTCCATATATTTTTTCCATTAAATATTAGTATTCCGAATTCCACAAACTTTATTATTCGAAATCATAGAATACACCTTGCGATAGAGACAGGAAGCCGCAGGAAGTTTAAATTAAAATTCAAAATTATATTTTATTGTTATTGGATCTTGACGAAAATTCAAAATGTCAAAATTATTCAGTTCATAACAACAGCACTATTCAAAACAGTACATATTTAATATTTAATAAATAAAAAAATAAACTATTTCTTGCTTGAATGATTTTCTGATAGAGGGATAGCTGATACCTGAAAGCTTCAATGATTAGTAGAAATGCTTTACCAGTTTTACACAATCCAGATGCTATTTTCGCTTCAAGCAATAATAAATATTCCACCACATGGAAAATTCTTAAGACTTCCAATGACCTTGTGTTTGGTTTTCAGTCATAACTTTTTGCAGATGGAAATATGAATGCGACCGACGCACGATTTGCCAAAACCAACCCAATTCGAGAATAAATTATGGAAATTCAAAATATCTTCCATTCTATTTATTGACGTACCCATTTGATTTTTTTCATTATAACTCAACTGTAATAGGAAATGACGAATAAGAAGTCCCGCATTCATTCTGTTTGAACAAGCATCCTACGCGAGATTATTCTGCTTATGAATAATCATAAGCCGTTTTTCAATTTGAAAACCAATCAGCAATCTAGAATTTATACGACGGGATCATTTCGATACTAATTAGTCGATTTTCTGGTTTTAATATTATTCAAATTCGACGGGCTTTCTGGCTATGCCAGCAGCCTGAGGTCTGCGGCACTCTTTCAGCTTGATTGGTAATAAAAAATCAACTCTGGTGTTCTGGTCATCTATTATATATAAGTCCGATAAGAATTTTTATTGATATTGGTTCGGCCGTCCGAGACTTACGGCTCAATTCGTGATCATTCTGCAGTTGGAATTCCGAATATTTTTTTTGTGAATGATTTGCTTCGGTCTTAATGGATCAGCGAGATAATTTTTCCAATTGAATTTCCATGTAGGTTGATACTGACGTTTCGTGGTATTTCAGAGCTCGATTTTATTACTCAAAAGGTCCCTTATTCTTTCCTTTGGTCTAATTTATATCGATCTTCACGTTATCCATCAAAATCTATCTTACAAACAAACATCATCGTTACAATTCACGATGAAGTTGGGAAATGTCAATAAGGAAGAACAGAATATATGAAACAGTGAATTATATTAATTTTGACTTATTCCTGAAAAAAAAATCAAGAATAGTGTTGGATTCATGCTGTATCAAAAGTTCGTGCGTGAATCTCTCTTCGAAATTTTTCAAATTTGCCAATCTCGGATATGATTTGATGCACATATTTGTACAAGATTTTTCGGTGGAAAAAAGCTTATGATGGGAATAAATGAGGATAAATAAAATAATCATTCCTTGTTAATACGAACAGGTATTTCCGAACTTAGTGTATTGCGGTTATAAGTACACAAATTGTAGGCATTTAAATATACTGGGAGTTTCTAGATCAATGCGAAAGATTTCAATGGGTGATTCTTTAATAAAAATTTATGGGGAACTTTCATATAACTTTTTGTTCTACACCCTTTCCTCTCCAAGTTACAACCCTTCAAAATTAGGTGAAAAATTCCTTTTATTTGATATATCCACTTTGGAAAGATTTAAGAGAGTGACATTTAGCAGATAACTGACGCTAATAAAATGGTTTTCGAGAGTTTTGTTACCCTAAAATTTAATCACAAGGGCCTGAAAAAAACAACCCCTATAATATTTTGCAGCAGAACTTTTCAATGCGCCTGTATTTTCCTATTTAAGAAAATTTTTCGAAAAGTTTGTATACCCTGACTTTTCATCATGAAGTTGTTAGTTTGATCACAGAAAAATAAAATAGTGCTCAGACTCTCCTCCCATAAATTCACTTTATTTTGGTCGAGGGGCTCCATTTTGAAATTTACAATGATTTTTTCAATTGAAATTTCGTCCACGTTATTATTAGTTTTTTGTGGTTTGTTAGTTGGTATTAGTAGTACAAATATCGTTCACGCTCTTTTTCTATAAATAATAAACACTCTGTGAATTTATGGGAAAAGATTATGAGCAGTATTTTATTTTTTTGTGATCAAACTAACAACTTTATGATGAAAAGTCGAGACAAAAAAATTGCACATTGTTTCTGTCTGTTTGGAACAATTTAAATAGGAAGATATATAGGCGCAATATATTCTAGGGGTTGTTTTTTCAGCCCCTTGTGATTACATCTCAGGGTAAAAACACTCAAAACCTGCCATTTTATTAGCATCAGTTATTCGCCCAATGTCATTCTTCTTAATTTTTCCAAAGTGTATATATTGAATGAGAACAATTTTTATACTTGATTTAAAAGGGCTGTAACTTGAAGGAAAAGAAAAGGGTGTTGCACAGAAGTTATATGCAAGACCCCCAATAAAATAGCTTGTAAAAGATGTTGGAAAAATATAGTGTCAAAAGAAATTCGGGATTAAACTAGTACTCGCAGTGTGTACAGCACCTTGTTCAGTTTTTTTGAAGTTCGGTAATGCGTTCTGCCCAGTCAAGGTGTTTGTTAATGATTATACCGAAGAACTCGGTATGATCTTTCAGCTCAATTGGTTCACTGTTGAGAGTAATCGACAAGCTCACACAGACTTTCTCAGTTTGTGAGAAAAAAGGACGAGCTCAGTTTTAAAATGGTTGAGCATTAGATTATGCGATCGACACCACCATTCAGAAGTTCCTGTGGTGCCGCTTAGATTTTTTTTCGAAGTACAATATTGGTGTCATCCACGTGGTTATAAAATAAAGTATATATGCAAAGGAAGTACCTCTGGCATATCACAAACGTGAACAAGGTAGAGTAGTGGACCCAGAATACCACCCTGAATTACACCTCTTATTATTTCATCATGGATCTATAGTCTATACCGCCAATGTTCAACTTTACGTATTGTAAGCGTCCTTTTGAATAATTCCTAATTAAATCCAGCTGTCTATCACTAATGCCATTGATGTCAAGTTTCATTATTAGTACAAGGTGTCTCAAAAAAAAAATTGCATTTGTTTAGATGGGTGAACGCAAGGTATTTGAGAGGTGCGAGAGTTATGTTAATCGGTAGCCTGGCTCTTGGGAACGTTGTGTGTGCGCGAGTTTCACAAAAAAAGTAATTCTGCTACTATTGCGCGGAGAAATTTCAGCAATGACCGAGGTTAACGTCACTCAAATGATGCACCAAGCATTCCTCTCATTCGGAATTTGGTGGATAAGTTTGAGAAGACCGATTCAACACTAAGTAAACCAAAATCCGGACGACCGAGGTCATCGAGAACGGAAGAGAACGTAGAACGCTTTGCACGTGCATAGATCATCGCTACACTGCATTTTGCACAAAGATCTGAAGCTGTACCCCTGAAGAATTCATTTCGTGCAAGAACTAAAATCCCAGTATGCCATTCAGAGGCTACAATTCGTAAACCAAGCCATTAAGCGCTCACACACATTTACCATCTTATTCTCCGATGAAGCTCATTTTCATCTCAATGGGCAACTGTCGTTATTGAAGTGCAACCAATCAAAAATGTAAGCATCAGAAACCCCTTCATTTGCCAAGAGTGACCGTATGGGCTTCAATGTCTTCGCGAGGAGTTATCGGTCCATACTTTTTTGAAGATGAAAGGGGATGTGCTCTTACAGTGAATACAGAGCGTTATGTTAGGATGCTAGATAAGTTTTTGTCGCCTGAACTGCAGAATTTTCCTGACTATAATCGGAGAACATGGTCCCAGCAGGATGGAGCAACGTCACACACACGACCAATAGGTCTCTGCCACGAGTTCGTGAAATTTTTTAAGGCAAATTAATATCGAGAAGAAGTATCATAAATTGGCCGCCACGCACTCCTGATTTGACTGTTATGGACTTTTTCCTGTGGGGTTTCCTCAAATCTGAAGTCTACATTAATAAAACAATTTCCCTGGATCAGTTAAAACAAAACATTCGTCACGAATGATTGGTCAATAATTGCGGAGATCATTCTTTTTGCAAGGTGGTTCAATCACAGTTGTTTTGAGTTTTCCAGGAAATATTCCATATTTATACAGTTATTCATAATACGGATTAATATCCTAAAACAATGAATTCCCTTCTAGAGAGGTGTCACATCAAAAGAGATTAAGAATTTCTGGATGCTGAATCTGGGTAAAAGCATGAAATATGCTTGGAAAGCACTTACTTGAAGTCAGCAAATTCGTAACGATTATATCACTCGTAAATTGCAAAATATCGAATATTCCTAGACAAAATCCTGAATTTTGAATTTCATACAGAGTTGTCCTAACGATCATGTCGAAATTTGATGAACAATTTTGTGCATGAGCAATTGCAAACTATTGACCGAGGTTCAGGATGACCGGTTCAGTATTTTGTGGAATATCCGGAAAAATCAACGAAAAAAAACTACTTATTTGACATATTTTCTCTCAAAAACGAATAATAATAAAATCTGCTGAATACTTCTTGAAAATGAATCCATCAAGAATAAATCTGATTGTGTAAGTCGTTCCTGAGATATCAAGGAAAGCACCTCAGAATTTCAAATGAGTGTAACTCCGAAACCATTTGGGTGATTCAGCCCTTCAAACTCAACCGCCGACTTTCGATAGGTAACTTAGTCTGAAAGTTTCGAGTCGCTAGTTTTCTAGGTTCGTTCGTTATCGTGGCAGCAGATGGCTGAATGGACATTATCAATTTTGACATCAGATCAGTGAAGCCAAATAGGTCGTTCAAGTCCGTTTTAAGGAAAAAACTCTGAAATTACAGACATCAGGGCAAAATGATGCGTTCGGTTTTGCCGTGTCCAGATGAGTCTTAAACGAATAGCGAATGCAATAAAACACAGGGAGCTTTATGATTCGAGGCAGCGCTCTTTCTGCTCCGTCGGGACCCTGTTTTCATTTCGAACGCTGCATTGGAAAAGCAGTTGAAAACCGAGTCCTGCCCTAGCAGAAAAAGCGCTGCCCCGAACCATAAAACTCCCTGTGATTCATGGCATTCGCTGTTCACATTACACTCATCTGGACCCGGCTTTGGCAGAAATGGAACTACAGAATGCAATAAATAAACCACGATCAAATAAATGCCAGTCAGAACTCTCCACGTCACAGTTTGGTTGGCGTAAGTTTTTATCATTTTACCTGTTCCTTAAGTCGTTCAAATATCATCAGCTCATCAGCTACCAAGGCAGTCCAAGGTCGGATATGTCGAGAACGTTTGAACTGCTGCAGAGAACGACAGCGGTGGGAATGGTGGGATGCAGATTGGCATTATAGCTTTGTTTCGGCACAGAATAGAGAAGTATTACAGAAGCGACACTCTTTGACATTTCCATTGTTATCGATGTACCCAAAATTCGTGACCTTGAATACTAACCAAATGGCTGGTAGGCGGCGAATTTGAAATTACACAAGGATACTTATGTATGTTATATGTATTATTACTGCCCGATATTTCAGACATAACTGCGTTGAATAATTTTATGGATGCAGTTGTTTTATTTCTACGTTTTTTCGGCGAAAATTTGTGGAATTGATATATTTAATGGGCTACGTGTTACTTTTATTACCTTGTGTTTGATAGTTTGTGTCTTTACTCGGTAGAAACTCATTTCAATAAAAAATAGTTTCCACAAAATATTTCGTGGATTCTAAATACTGTCTCCTTATTTTTAATTTCATTACCTTATTTGAATTATCTTGCGTGGAATACATCATCGCCTTATTGTATTATACAATATTCTTTTTTAAATCGTACTAATATAGCAAACGCTGACTCAGTTTATTATTTGAAATGAAGAAGCCTTCAATCATTTCATAGAAAAAATATCTTGATTGAACGACATGCTTTCTGGACAGGAGGTGAATATTTTAATTCAGGACGAATGCAACCTAATTCATCTGGTGATTTTCCATTTCTCTATTAATCAAATGAACTTTATAACTATACTCACCGTATATTATTCATTAATTTCAACGTACTATGCCATTCTTTATTCAAAAGAGACAATTTATAAACTACGCAAAACAAAGTCCTAATAAATTTTAATTCCACTTTAGTAATGTTCAATTAATCGTTGTGAATGAAAGCGTGCAGAAGTCTTCGAGGAACCCAGCATCTTCCAGAAAATTAACACTACCTTTTTATTCCTTATATTTATTTCAACAAATAAAACCACTCAAATCATATACTCCAACATACATATATTATCATAGTGTGCATATAACAATTTATTTGATGAAATTTTAGGACAATGAAATGTTCAATTAGTTTGATGAAAATTATGAAAACATTAACCTGGTTTAAACAGAAGTTCTTTGGCGATTCTTTCAAGGCTCTTCACAGAAGATAAATAGAAGAGTTTCTCAAAAAATTTATAAGCGCTTGGTCCCAGGAAATACAGAGATAAAGCGAATTCCTTCATATTCTGCATTATATCTCCAACCCTTCGCTTTATGCAGGTTCAACTCTGCTTGCATGCTCACAAAATCAGCTTATTCCTGAGGCAGAAACCTAAGGTAGATTTCGTGGAATTGATCCAAAGTCATTAGTAGCCCCTCCTCTCTTCCTTCAGATGTTTTCCTCATTTTTCTTTTGAGGGCTCTCACTTTTTCTTTAAGTTTTTGCTTCCTTGGGCTGTATGAACTCAAAGACGCAGCAATTTGTGTTCCTACTGATGAGGCTATTTCCTCACCAATTGATGGTCCGTCATCAATTGATGATCTGTCTTCGATTGAGGCTAGGGTACTGTAAATACCTGAAAAACAACCAAATATAATGTTCAAGGCACTATTCTGGAAATCTCATCAAGGGTTGTTACGAATATATGTAATTCAAACCTAAAATTAGAAGCTCTATATGACAAATTACAGATTAAAGCATCTGAAACAATGCTTTCATACCTACTTGATATTGCAGTAGGAGTCGCACAAACTATACTGGTTCCCTCGTGGTGGCACTACATCAACATCAATGACCATATCTGAAAAGATAAAATTGGTTTTAAGTGATATATTTTATATACACTCTAAAGTTTTCCATTCGTTAATGTGAGTATAGCAAGGGATATTCCCTAATCTCCAGATCACATATTTGATCTTTGAAATAATTACAATTTTTCCTACGGCCGGTTTCCCAAAACTTTGATTGCCAGATCAAGGGCTTGATTGTCAGTCAGCAGTGAATTCTGTGCTTGATTCCACTTCATTTTCAATCCAACCATCGAATGCAAACCTTAATCAATGAGTTGATCAGACGTCAAAGGTTTTGTGAAACCGACAGTTAGAGCTACAAAATAAATAAATATAATTTCTAATCTAATGGGTATAAGGAATATAAATAAGAAAATCTCGAATGTCATGAAACCTGTGTGAATAAGAGTTTTCCTACGACATTCGGTCTGGGCATATTCCTCCTGTACATCAACTCGAAATGTACAGCACAAATCCTATATGCTTTCAACTGGGAGATCTTCCCGAACACATACTGTTAACCAATGGTTTATTCTGGAAAAATAATAGTCATAAGATTTCGACATCGTCCCTAGTATCGAATTATTCCTACCTTCCAGATTCTTTTGGTGAATCGAATAACGTGCAATTACCGTCTCTTGTAGGCTCAGACATCCATCTTTTTTATTCCCACTCATGGTAAATGCAAATAATAAAATAATATTCAAAACGAATCAAGAAGTCGAAGTTATTTAAACGTAAACATAAACACTTTGGAACTAACAAAAAAATGGCGGATTGAAGCATGCGCATGAAAATTTGGGACTTTGAAAAAGGGAGAGTGTCGCTTCTGTAATACTTCTCTATTCTGTGGTTTCGGTTTCAGGTTCAGAGCTATTCGGAACGGTTCAAGCATGCGCGATTGCGATTATGTATTTTGGTTCGTTTCGGAGTCCGTTCAGGATTTGAGTAATCCTGATTCGGTTGTTTTCAGAATCAATTCCGGACTATTCCAGAACTGCGAAATGAGTTCGGACGTTAGAGTCTGAACAGGGTAGTTCGCACAAGCCTAGAGTGGCTGTCAACGATTTGAACCTGACTTTTTCGATTGTGTAGATTTGGTTTTTGATTGTTGTTGAGGAAACTGTTAATTGGTAAAATTAAAACTTTTGTTGTTGGGGATAATTCCTTCGCTACGACCTCCCAGGATAATCTAATGGATTTTACTTCCATTGTTGCCAGATCTGGAGAAGATGGTGTATTCGGAAGCAATTCAAATCCCAATTCATGGAATTTGGCCATCGTTTTCATTTTATCGTGACACGTTGAATTATTTTGATGACTCAGCACTTTGTTCTTCAAACGATACCATTTCTCTCCGGTTGATTTTCCTAGTGCGAAGCCTGAATAATGTTTATCAAGACAAGCCCTGACGGCTTCAATATTATTGTTTTTCGCCAGCTAACAAAAGGTGCTTCACTAAAATGCTCACATACTAATAGTGCAACAGCTTTCAAAGGTATAGACGTATATTTTGAAGGAGATGTCTAGCCACGGTATGTTTTTTCATAAGAGTTTATTGAATTAGATGATATATTGTGATACCGATAATGACTCAATTGTTTTCTCAGACATACCAAAGCATCGATCATATTATTATGTTCATAGCTAAAGCTGAAAAGTACAATTTTCATCGTGAAAATGCCTAACACTACTGAATACCATTTCTCGAAGACAAATATAAAGTTTAACTAAATCCCCCAAGAACTGCTGTCGGGGAAAACTCGTAAAAGTGAAAAAACCAACAAAACTCATAATCCCCTAGTAAATACTCCGGTGTAAGCTCGATTTTATGTGTCAACATTCGGGACATTTTCCGACGGGTAAACAAAGATTCAGAGGTGTTTATTGTCATGGTTCTTTTAAACTTGCCTGATATAAAAATCTACCCTTGTGGAAAATACGTGAAGTTAGTTAGTCGAATGAGCGTGAAGTTTCGTTAAGCCGGAAAGAGTTCGCGAGGATTTTTCCGGAAATAGACGCGAATAAACAAAGTCTGAATTTATTTCAATTACTTATTCGACCTCGTTCGTTTCGAAAAGCAGTCGTAGATCCACAAGTCCTAGAGCGAAACCATTTGCTACTTTCCGAGTCTGACCTGATGAGAAATGGTGAGTGCAAGTTTCTTGAATGATACCATTTTTTTGAGAAAGTGAAATAAACATGTCACGGCTGAAAAAGCTTCCATATGTATAATACGTTTTTGGGGAATAAACATAGTTGCTTGAAATAGGAAAAAAGGGAATAGGAATCCTCAAATAGGCGAATTTGAATAATTTTCAGAAAACATATACAGGGTGAGTATTTAAGTTATACATTGAGTCCTTTTTACAATTTTTCCAAGTTTGGCTTCGATATAGAGATACAGGCTGTTGAATTTCCGAAGACAAAAGAGCTTTCCACTGTGCTCCAAGATGGTAACTCCGAATCAAATGAAATTCGGTATAAGTTTTCTTTAACTATGGCACATATTCTTAAGTGATCACTTTCATCTTACCTAAAACGGTTTTCAAGTTATAGACTCACCGATTCATTAAACTGAAGGAAGTTAGCTTGAAGAAGGCAAATTAAGTTTGTCTCAAGTCAATATAAGATTCTTCAATCCTTTTAGAATAATTATTTATTTTTTATGATTTCTCCTGAAAACATCGTTTACGGCATAATCGACGTTGAATGTTGATAATTTGGGGAATTTCCTAATTTTTGTGAATCCGCCCCTGAGCAAATGAAGGACTTCAATTAAGCTCCGCACACGATCATCAGGATCGCTTCGATCTGTAAACACAATAAATTCCGGAAGAAACAACTTAGAATCTCGATATTTGTAGAGTGGGTTTGTACCTCAATTACGAAGGCCGAATATCTCAAAAATACAGATAATATTAAATTGAAATCAAGTGCTTGATTGAGAAATGAAAGTCTGAAGGTTCATGAAACTATTCGTGAGGATTCTATGATCGGGAGATCGAATGTTCGAAACGAAAAGTTGATTTTTTTTTCAAATTGTTACATGTTTCATCACGAACGAAGCATTATTTTCTGACTTATTTCGGAAACCTGCATCGATAATGAGGAAGAAAGCACGATATATGACTCATTTTCCCAATGTCTCCAAAAGTTATAACTGTAATACCCATATGCGGTACACTTCTGTGAAATGTAGAGCACAAGGTGAAGGGAAATTCTGTTTTTATATTTGATGAATGGTGAGTAAAAAAAAATTATTTTCGAGAAAAATCTCGAATTTTTTTGATTCACGAAACGTGAAACATTTTTCAAATGTTGTTGGAGGTTATGGTCCAACTATCAAGCAACACTCAATCCAATCCCTTCAGAATATCCTGAAATATCAGAAAATAACCTCAAAATTTCAAATGGCTGCAACTGCGAAACCTTTTGGCCGAATGCGCCCATTAAGTAACATAGCCGCCGCATTCTTAAATGCAACCTACCCTGAGAGTCTCAAGGTGGAAGGATTTTCTGTACCGTGACTTCGGCCGGCTGGACAGAATCGATTTTTACACCAGATACATCATCAGTGAGTCCAACCCATTCGTTTGAATATATTCACGGGAAAAAATCGACAACTACAGACATGTATAGAAAAAAAAAAGAACAAGCGAAAGAAGGATCTCGTTCCTAATAATTACGGACAGTGGAGATATCGATCTCAGAAGCAAAACACCATATAAAACTACTCTTTCACAATGTTTCTGCAGTTCAGCAGGCCTTCTCCGGGTTTGGAAATAATTGAAACGTCAATATTCACATATATGGAAACAAGTATTCAAAAAATATTTTTTTTTTATTGTCCTCTAGTGTATTATTCCAATGACGAGTATGTATTTTATATGTATTTCGACTCCGGGAAATTAACTTGTCCATATTTGCACTATAAATCATGTTTGTAGCATTCAGTGCTGGAAATGTATTGTTTCTGAATTCAATAATCGATGCCTCTGAAATTTTAATAACTAAATGATCATGAGGCCACCTTCAGTAATAATGTTTTCCAAGGGAGCAAGAACTTTATTAACTGGGTGACATAAAAAAATTGCTCACGCGATATTTGAAATATATTTCTATCCATATCACGCATTATCTTCTGCTAGAATTTATGTATTTTATACAGTACCTGAAATATATGCTGAACCCCACATATACCATTCAGCAGACTTTTGTATGCTGATAAATTTACGACTCCGTGTCCATAATCGTTTAGCTAGCAATAAAAAGTACCACAATGGACAATGAATAATGTGTCCTTTTCTAACATGAGTATTGTTATTATTGTCACTCGTATCAAATGATTGAATAATGGGAATTGTATTTAATGTGTGTCTGCGCCTGGAGACCATCCTACGACGAAAGAGTAAATAGTTGAAGGTCAGTGTAATGTAGTTGAACAGGTGGAATCTTCCACTGCTTCGTGAAGGCACCAGAATGTCTCTTTTCAATTTGGAAACTGAAACATTATGCGGAAAATTCATATCTACAAATCATACTGCCCGTTTCAGCTTTATAGTGTTTGCGAATACATATATTCATTTTCGAGACAATATATGTTGAGTTTTAAGAGAATATATTCGTTTATTCGGCGTGACGATATATTTTATTTTCGATAAGATATATTCATTTTCAACTAGAAACAATATCTTTTCGAATTGGGAGTTTCAAACATATAGAAGTGTGATATCTAATATATTCATTATGTTATATCGTCAAAAATGGTTTGTCGAGATCCCTCGTACATTTTCAGCAGTTTAGATATCTAAGTTTGAAAGAAACTGAAAATGATAATCAGTTATAATACCAAAAGAGCTTAGACAATCATTTTGTAGGTTTTTCCTGGAATTTCACTCCTAATATCTGGAACAAAACTTAAACTAAATTGTTTTTTTATTGTAAACGCCCTTGCGGATTTTAGGATTGAACTAATTGTCCAGGGATGTTACTTGCATAATTGACAATACCGGGACAATACAAACCACAAACAATGCGAACTTGACGTTTCAGAATACATCTGACTCTTTCATAAGATAAACAGAAAAATTTGCCGAATTTTTCCCTTTCGATTTTTCGTTCTGTGAGACTTTTGTCAGGTTGACAAATTTGGGAAATACTGGTAACACAGATTCACTTGGTTTTATTTTTTTTTGATTCTACCTCTTTTTGGAGTAAATACTGCCAATTATGGTCAATTTCAACAGAATGGTGTGCCAGGATACTCACAGCGGGGGAGCGATTTGAGTGATTTGCTATTTTTCGTATCTATTCCTTACTTTCAGCTGCTGTACACGTTCATTGACCCAATTGTTTTACTCCCACAGGGCAATTTTTGTACCATTTCCCTGTTTTCCGCCCTTAAATTTTGGGTGTTGAAGTGAGACCACTAGTTGTGATAATTTGCGTTCTCTTGCTCAACGATTTTTCCAATAGAGTTACTGGGCACTGATTTGAACACCCTTTTACGGTGTCAACCACTCAGAACCAGCAATGCGTTTTTCACCAACTTATTCTGTTTTCGAAGACTTGGCATTGTACTCAATACGTCTCATTTTTCACTGCAATTGTCGACCTCCTTTTTGAAATAATCAATTAACCGTAGGGCTGCTTCATTTCTACTCCAAAGGAAAAATTTGGTATAAGTTTTGTGAACTGTCTGGTGTGTTTTCATATGAACTTGACAGAATGTCGGATATTTCTTTTCCTTTGAAAGCGGCTCAGCTTTTTTTTCGGGAATTGCTAGTTATTTCGTTTTTTTAGCTGCTCGAGCCTTTTTCAAAAATTTTATCCTTAAATGAATTTATTGTTCTGTTGGACTCTTCACCATTTCTGTAAAAGATCCGCAGAAATATTCCGAATGGTGTGTACGGTACTTTCTTCATATTATTTTCAGTCTGCACGGTTTATGTTCAATGCCCAATCTTTCAGTATATCTGCTAGTGTTCAATTCGGAATATAAGCAAAAAATCTGGGTATCGATGTTCACAAAACACCGTGAATTTTTTTCCAACATAATTGTGTGGTTTTGTGTTATTTCTGGTAGCAAATTTTCAATTTCTGGATCTGTTTCATTACTAAAGCTATAACCAAAACGCAGCATTTCGAAAAATTCTACAAAACTGATTTCAGATTTCTTTTTGGGAGGACGTCAAAAAAAATCCCTATATGTGGAAACATTCACAATTTGGAGGAGGAGAAACATCAAAACTATTATACAACGTCGTCAAGGGTGACACTCATCAAATTACGGTATATTGATTCCTGACAATATTCTTATATGAATTGTCCAAATAAATATATGTCCGGAAACATTCTGTTTCCATGATACAAGATGTTAGAGTTTTATTCTTATTTTCGTTTTTCTTTCCAATAATATTCGAAATACTGACCTCAATTAAACGAAAATTGGTATTAAGTTGTAGCCAAATTGAAGTTGTAAGATATTCTCACTTCAGGTGAAGATAACCCAAAGATTGCTTAACAGCAATGGATAAAATTAGTGAAAAACTGTTAATTCCTGTGAAAAAAGTCAAACAAGAAAAACCTTCTACCCATTTTGCCTATTATCGCCTTGGGATGCGCAACTTACTCTGGAAGTTCGAAAGTTAACATAACAATAAATAGAGGGTGTTTCACCGCGATGGACGTTTATGGAAACCTAATCATAATTTTGTACTGAAAATTTGTAGAGGTTGACAATGAACATTCTCGCTGAAATATATTCAGGCCTCTGAAACTTCAGGGTTTACCGGAATCAGGCTAGAACTTTCAATTTTGCAAATATGTAACATTATAACAATGTTTGCTATTTGTGCCGAAAATGAAAAGAGTGTTCTTGCCACGATTATCAACTTGGACCAATAAAATTCCTTCAAAACACAAGCTTTTCAAATGAGACTATAATTTCAGACATTTCAGATGATTCTAGTTGAAAACAGAGAAGGAGTTTTTTGAGCGAACCCTTCATCTGAAATTGAAACTTTTCGATTTATCAAGGAAAGACTCGTAATAATCAATTTCGAACAGAGTGAGTGGTCTGTGACTTCCTGCATGAAACCACAGAAAGAAAATTAAATTAGATGTTCCGATAAAAAGCAATGTTCGTTGAGATTGTTAAAAATCATGAATGATAACTCGGAAAGTTTAAATTTTTAATTTGAGGGCTTTGCTTGACTCACCGCCTTTTTTTCACGTAGTCTCAACTGATATATCGAAGAATATAGATTCTCATTTGAAAATCATGAGTTTCGATTAATTCGATTGATTGATCCAAGTTAATGATCCTGCTAGGAAAACCCTGTACATTCTTGATGGTCCGAATAGCAAAGATGGTTACCATAATACATACTGATGAAATTGAAAATGATAATGATGTTTTTGTACAGAACTTGGATAGAATTTATTTTGAGGTATTCTTCAAATGCGCTTTCATAACATAACAACCAATGGTGAAATAAAACCACCATGACATAACCTTAAAACCACAGAGCCACAGGTTTATAGTCCAGTTCAGAATCATAGACTTTACAAGTGTATAAATAGAATTAGCATATTGTGTGTTGCTTGATTTCGAAGAGTTCTTTCTTTCTGTTCGTCAATTTGGCAACGTTCGTACGTTCATAGATAAATTAGGTACATCTGTTTTATTTATTTATGATAATGAAAGTTTGAATGGGTTACGTCTGAATCTGATAATTTTTCGAGAAAATGAAATAAACAAAGAAAATTAATCATTACAAATGGAAGATGAATCTCAAAGCTAATATGAGTGATAGCTAGATGAATTCCTCATTATCGAAAATGGAACCAAGAGAAGAATATTCAACTTTTATCGCCCACGAAATTTGAAATACCTAACTTGTTTATTGTACTATAAATACAACTTTTTTCACCAACTGGAATGAAAAAAGTAAGTTGACGGTTGCTTTCATAACAGAGTTGCTTATTTCGAAGATTTGAAAGGTATATCTTAGGCTTGGAAAAACTTCAGTGTTCCGGTTTCCAGGGGCGGCTAGCCTATTATGAAAATTTATACTGCCTTTATCTTTTTATCTAGGCCGAATCGGAAAAAATGGTAGGGGACAAAAGTGTTTCTTTCAGCTTCAGGAATCTTCTGTTAAAATATTCTGCAAGGTCAAAGACTCACCCTGTATAATTGAGTTTCACAGAATATTCTCACCAGTGCGTAGAGTTTTATTGTTTGAGACCATTTTCACCTGGAAAATTGTAATCATAATGTAGAGTGAGGAGCTTTTGCGCACATGTTTGTTTATCTATGCACGTCTCACAATTTCCTGGAAATGACAATTAAAAGAAGAATTTCTAGTGATAGTGGATTTCCAATTATTTCGGGAACTCCATCAGGAAAGACTTCAGAGCACCGACAATAAATGATAAGTAATCGAATTGCGAAACTAAGCTGGTTAGGTGAGATTTGTATAAAAGAATGAAACCTAAGTTTGTCTTTAGTGAAAATATTTCCTGCATTCTTCAGAAAATGATGGTCCTTCTTTTTACAGTTAATTTCCGACAGAAAATCCGAACTTCTTAACTCTATAACCCAGTGAACAATTACAAATTCTCGACAACCTCCCGATATTGAAAACTTCAATTAATTCCTCTTCAGTTGCTTGTAAAGTTTAAGAGCGCCCAGCAGGTAATCGATTTCTCTTCACTGGCGTACCAACTTCCCACACATCCTCCAGAAAAAACAAATACTAACTCAGCATCCTAACTACCAATTACTGGCAGAACTGATGTTTCATTTTCACTCAGAAACCGAAACAATTCCTTGAAATTAATAGAAAATACGACGAACGTTCCGGTTTGTATTTCAGATCTGGTTCTTAATGGTCGAATCTCGCTGCTAACGACTCTCTTAAACATGTCTAAACTGGCGCACAGAAAGATCATATTGGAATAAATTCCTGCAAAACGAAGCAGGAGATCGCCGTTTCGTCGAGTGGGCGTTGGATTTTCAATAGGATAGGATCTGAATGTCAACTGGCCTTCTTATGATTGGAAATTGCTGGTAAGGACGCAAATGATGGTCCATAAACGACGGAATAAACACGCGAAGGAGTTAATGATACGGTTGACACGAGTAACTCAGTATAAGGTTCCTATAAACGTCTTGGATTTGCTTGATTGTAGGAATTGGAATAGCAGTAACACTTTTTCATTATATCTGGTTCTACCGCGTAGGTCCAGTTTCTGGTATTCGGTTTCGTGTGAGTTGATACACTAAGACACTTGAAAATAATTCTCAGTTATATAAGGCGAATCTTTGAGTCACGTATTATATTTTAACCGTATATTCCTCTCATCAAATAGAACACTTGTGAAAATGTACAAGCGTGATGGTTTACGGGGATGAGAAAGCTCCGTTTTTATAATAAACTAACGTAAACACAAAGCTTGTACTTATCATTAATCAACAAATATTCCATGTCGATCTGAGCTATGATTATCAAACCAACCTAAACCTCTATTCCGAAAAAGCAATCTCCAAGTAATTCATTCACTGATATTTCACGGTATTTACCGATCATCAGAACTACTTGCGATGTTGAATGCCGAAAGGACTTAAGATACTCAAGACCTTGGACTATGTGTATAACCCACATCCATTTGTTCTTTCATTTAGAGGTATCTGTGATTTTTCAGTTTGTTCAGCATTTTAGCAACGAGGAAACATCAGAAAAAGAGACTCACTCATGGAGATAAAAGAACTCTGGTTGAATATAAAACTAGCATAAACACAAGGACGAATACTTGTCGATAAATCGACCAATATTCCATATTGATCTAAGCTATTGGGCCAAAGTGTATACACCGAAAAACGCATTTTCCAAGGAAATCTGTCACTGAAATTTCACCTTGTTAAATGCCGGAGGCCATTTAGATAATTGATACCAGTTGGATGATGCTTCGTCAATAAATTTTCACTAGTTCTTTCTAAGGACTTTGGCGGCTCTCGTGAGTTCGCGCCGTTTGCAGGACGGCGCGCACTTAGGTAAAGTTGTTTCGTCTCAGTGCCAGAGGTGGACTCATCAGAAAGGCTGAATCCTCTGGCACTTGCCTATGAAAACCGCAGAAGCGGCGTAGTGAGCGACCATGACCGACGCGCTTATGCAGTGTTGGAATGAATTAGCTAGCATGCGTCGGCCAGTGGCGCCACCCTCTGGCAACTCAGTTAAACTACGCCGCCTACACACTCCCCCACCAGCGACGATGATGACGAAGGAAGAAGAGGTGCGATGTTAGGCAGAGAACCGCCATGTTTAAAGATGGATTAGCTAATAGATAAGTTATCTCATTGAGATTAGCCTATCTATGGAATCACGTCGGGGTCACCACTTTGGCGGTTCTTGTGAGTTCGCGCCATCTGAAGGACGGCGTGTTGAGGCTTTGGTTTATCGGATACTTGGCTCAGATCCAGGTGAAATATTTGTTGATTTATCGACAAGTAGTCATCCTTGTAGGTATGTTAGTTTAATAAAACTTGGTTGGGGTTTGAATGAGTTCTGGAAATATTGCACAATCGACGTCTTTATGTTTATGCCACCGAGTGCTGTTTTCATATGACGTCGTCAGACAGATTCCAGGCTTTGGCATCTATCAGCTGGTGAAATTGAAGGATGTTATCCATGCTATTCATTGTGAAAAAGAAGCAAGAGCAGCAATGCTAGTATAGCTTGATTCAAGAACCTATTCTATCTGCCTGCAGGATGACACCTCGTATTATCCTATAGACGCCGAAAATTTTCAGAATTCTAATATTTCACGCGGCAATTGGCAACGCGTGTAGACCACGTCCAGAGGTGTCTGACCTTGAGATAATAACTAGGTTTGATGGAACTTGAATGTGGCTGTGTTGCCTACCCGTAATTCAGCAAATGTTTGCTCTTAACATTGGCGAACTCGTAGGTCAAAAATGCTTACAATACTGATCTGTCACTCGTCAGTCTGAATATAAAGCTAGAAGTCCAAAGCATTATTCATACGGCCGCCGAGGTCATCGTACCTAAATCCATTGGAATATTGTTAGGACTATTTGAAAGGCCAATATTACGCCACACCATCAACTGATATGGAATGTCTGAGACGATTGCTACTCAAAGAATTGCTAATTGGTTTCCGTAACATTTTCCTTGATCCTTGAAGATATTTCTGCATAAGAGCAGATAAAAATAATCATATTTGAACGCGATTGGTCCGAAAAGCAATACTTTGCAAAAATATCTATAATCGAATTTTAGGTTCTTGATTTGGTATACATATAGTTTGGATGAGTTCGTAAATGGCCAAAATCAAAACCTTCTCAGGTCTATGCAAATTATTAATTATTTATGGTCGATCTAAAAATGTACAAATGGAATCCTCACTATAAGTAGAAGAATACTAAAGCGAAACTTCGTTCATTTCGATCAGAATACTATCCTTTAAAAATTCGAAGAAATCCAAAATATTCGTAATTTTTTTGGACTGTCCATCAGATTTTTATGAATTCGGCACATGCTCTAATGTTAATATTCAACAGTAGACTACCAGACGTTTGCAGTAAGAATTTTTTTTGGTGGAATTCAAAGTTGGCATTACATTCCCATTTCCTGAAAAATTGTATCAATTTTCAGAATCTTTCTTTTATGTCTGAAAGAGTCACCATATAGCAATGAATTATGAAAAAAATTTTGAGTCATCTCCAGTTCATAATTTTCTCGGAATTTCCGAACTAAATACCATCTTGAAAATTCCAAGATTTCCAATACAAAAAATAAATTGCTAATATTAATTTTAAACTAACAATGAATATCTGCTCTGGTTTCGAATGCTAATGGACAACAGTTCATTGAAATGGTTCATCCTATCAGTCTCCTTCAAAATAAAGATCAATTTCCATTGATACTCAGTGTTCTTTGGAAGCCTTACAGAGGAATATCTCGAAGGGAATACCTTACTCAAGTGATTTCATCATTAAGAGTTCATTTAACGATATCGAAATATCCCTTCATAAAATTGAATCGCAATCCGGAATTTGTTCCGTATACCTCATTCATCTTGACCAACCGACCAATAATTCCGCAGACTCACTTATTATTTTTCAGAGCGTTAACATCTTATTACTTTGTTATTTATTTCTTTATATTATGTTTATTTATTGTGAATGGAATAGCCGTGTATCCAATGCAATAACTTACGGAATAATTGGCGGTATTCTCGCTGAATGTTTATTATATCTGCCGTTTTTTCTTCATGGTTATATTGATACAAGGAATTATACTCCTCTCTGAATTGACTCTATCGGTTGCTTGTTGGGAAGTTAACACCGACATAAATTCGTGAAGATACAATCAATTGAGAGAATTATGAAAAATAAAATAAGTTTCGATTAATTTCACTTCACCTCTCAATTTCATTATTATCGAATTTGTATCCGAATATTTAACTAAAAGATTGTGTTAGACTTCCTGATAACTAATCAGTGGTCTCACTCATGCATGTATACAATTACTGTTTTTGCGCGCATGTTCTAGGGGAACAGCGTGCTATAGTTTTGTCCAAATGTTTATAATTTTCGAATTTTGAGCCGAAAATGGCCTCAAATGACTAGGTTGAATTCACTGATTACCAATCCAGTGTCAAAATCAACTCTGATGTCCTTCCGGCCGTACAAAAAGTCCTACCAACTAGAAACTTTTAGTGCAGGTTGCATTCCAAAATGCGACGATTGCGTTCGTTAATGGGCAAAGTCGGCCGAACAGTTTCGGAGTTATGGCTATTTGACATTTTGACATTTGTACGCGGCTTAAAGCTGCATACAGACCCTCGACCTGAGCGGCTTTCGAGGCAGTTTAATTGGGCCGCCTCGTAAGTTTGTACGTTGTTTTGAGCGGCTTGCGAGCCATTTCAACAACGCGAGGCTGACTCGCGAGTGCATCGCAACTGCCTCGAAAGTCGCTCAGCTCTCGTGTCTGTACTCGGTTTAACAAATACCAACTTCTTCATTCGACGCATTTTGCGAAACATCACGACAGCGCATCTCGAGAATCGGTGTAGAATCGAATATTGCCTATGTTCTCGTGATATTATACCTGACAATTTCATAGTTGCATCCAGGACACTTCGGCATCCCAATTCATAATTTCGGCCTCTAAATGTGAAAACAGTCTCAGGAAAAAAAATTGGAGGTCCAAAGGGGATCTTCAGAAGGCTTCAATCGAGGCTTCAATAAAACACCATTTTCCTGTTTTTGTTGAGGATGAAAGATGGTTCGAGTGTGCATCAAGATTCGAACAATTTTTGGTGATTTTTTTTTATTTCAGTCAAATAAAAATCTTTTCACGAGAAATCGAGTACAAAGAAATACTGAAATCCAACTTGGTAACCGTAAATGACGATTTCAAACATAGCAGTTTCTGCGCGCATGTTCTATATAGGGAAAGAGAGTGCCTACCAGTTTGTCCAAATATCTTTAATTCTCGAATTTTTTCCCGAAACTGGTCTCAAACGACTAGATTGGACACACCGATGACTAATCTGGTTTCAAAATCGATTCTGTTCAGCCGGCCGTTCAGCCAGCCGTCCGGCCGAGAACACGATATTTCGGAGATTTCTGAAGCGATTGGATTTAAGTGTGCAACTCGGAGCAGAATTTTTTTTACATCGTCTTGTCTTGTAAATTCAAGAAAATTTTTTTTCAAATTTCTTTGAAAACAATTTTTTCGCGGAAACTCTTCATCATATTCCAATATACAGGGTGATTCCGGAGGAGACCGTCAGATTTTAGGATAAGTTTACACTAGTCAAGACAGTCTCGGAACACTGTTTGGTTTATGGTTGGCGGTATCTGTTGAGAATATACAGGGTGATTTGTCCGATTCGACCGATTTTACTTTTATTGATTACTTTGGTATGGCTTATTCGATTTCAATGACATTTTCAGCGTAGTACAATATTGTTGAACACATTCATTGATTTCAATTTTTTTTTTTCAAAATAAGCGGTTGTCATTGTGATATGTCCAGATTAATTGTGCAGGTTGACAAAACACCCTGTACATGGCGTTTCCTAAACTATGCTATCTGTTTACGATTCTACTATAATAAGTCATTATTTGAGAGTTTCTAATTTTTTTGGCACACTTTTAGTTTTCCGAGAAAATTTTTTCAAAAAATGATAATGTCGAAATTTCGCTCCAATCGATTCTGCTTATATTGATAACTTTGGTATGGCTCATCCAATTTTGATGAAATTTGCAGTGTAGAACAATCTGAATGAGAACATTAAATAATCGCAACAATCTCTCAAAATACAGTGTTGTAATTGTGATAATTTCAGAATTTCAGATAAATTGTGCAGTTGAAAAAAAAACACCCTGTACCCTTTTCCAAAACTTCCTTATTCGTTGCAGTTTCTACAATAATATGTCATCATCCAGAGGTTTTTCATTTTTTTGGCACACCTCTGGTTTTCCTAGAAAACATTTTTGTAGAAGAGCATTATCGAAATTTGGCTCACAAGCAGTGAGAGTATTACGCACTAGGTAGGAAAGCTGTATCGTCCAAAGATGCAAAGTTGTTCGGCACTTCTGAAATATTCTTTTCAAATTCGAAATATATTCTGAATTGAATGGTTTCATACAAAATATTAGCAATTAAATATGAATTTGGAATTTGAAAAGAATATTTTAGAGCTTAAAAACTGCTCTGCATCCTTGGACAATAGGTACAGCTTTCCTATCTAGTGCGGAATACTCTCACTGCTTGTGAGCCAAATTTCGATCATGCTCTTCTACAAAAATATTTTCTAGGAAAACCGGAGGTGTGCCAAAGAAATTAAAAACCTCTGGATGATGATATATTAATGTAGAATATCTGCAACGAATAAGAAAGTTTTGGAAAAGCAATGTACAGGGTGTTTTTTTTTCAACTGCACAATTTATATGAAATTCTGAAATTATCACAATTACAACACTGTATTTTGAGAGATTGTTGCGATTATTGAATTAACTCATTCAGATTGTTCTACACTGCGAATTTCATCAAAATTGGATTAGCCATACCAAAGTTATCAATATAAGTAGAATCGATTGGAGCGAAATTTCGACATTATCATTTTTTGAAAAAATTTTCTCGGAAAACTAGAAGTGTGCCAAAAAAATTAGAAACTCCCAAATAATGACTTATTATAGTAGAATCGTAAACAGATAGCATAGTTTAGGAAACGCTATGTACAGGGTGTTTTGTCAACCTGCACAATTAATCTGGACATATCACAATAACAACCGCTTATTTTGAAAAAAAAATTGAAATCAATGAATGTGTTAAACACTATTGTACTACGCTGAAAACTTCATTGAAATCGACTAAGCCATACCAAAGTTATCAATAAAAGTAAAATCGTACGAATCGAACGAATCACCCTGTATATTCTCAACAGAGACCCCCAACCATGAACCAAACAGTGTTCCGAGACTGTCTTGACTAGTGTAAACTTATCCTAAAATCTGACGGTCTCCTCCGGAATCACCCTGTATATATTAGGAAAAAATAAGTCAAACTTCCTGTTTTTTTCCTTGGTATCGGTGTTTTTCCAGAATAACTCAAGATACACTGAATACATGAAGAAACTTAGTAACTTGTTTGAAAATGCTGCTTATCGTTTCATTAGAATGATTTGAAAAAAAAAACTAAAAAAGCATTGACTTGAAGTTTATGGTGGAACACCCTGTGAGATTACTCATCAAAACGTGGTTCCAACAAATCTCATTTATAACAATCAAATTATGCAAATAAGGGCCAACGAGGTACCTTCACCTACCCACCAAAAAGCACGGAACTGACCTCTTCTGTTCGGAAACAGAAAATTGAATTCGTTTCGCCCTCTTATTTAATTTACAATGCCGAGGAGCGTGAATCGACCAAAACAGTTTATGTATATATTGTGCTTTACACACAAGAGAATGAACGCCCACAAATCTATATATGTTTATTTTAACAAGGGGTTGGTTCTTTTTGTATGTAAATCACCTCGAGTTTATGAATAAGAGGAGGCCATAACCATAAATATATTTCGTGAGCACTCTGGCGGTCCATCACTGTTTCTTTTAGCGCGTTATCTTGCTTGTTGCAGTGATGGGCTTCCAGTGGCGTTCTTCCGCCAAATTAAGTCCCTGAATAACGTAATTTTTCAATTTAGGGAGGACGTTGGAATTTGAGTGTTAACATCAATCTTAGTAAGGTATACCATAGATATATAGAATACATGGTGCGGACACTCTGTACGTATTTTGAGTTCGCAAAGCGGTCTCAATGTTGTCAAAAGACAGCACATTAGGTTTATTTTGGTTCCGAGATTCAGAACTATCCTAGAACAGTTCTAAAAGCGATGAAACCAAAACAAGATTTAAGTTCGGGTTCTCATCGGGATCGTAGAGGAAGAAAACTTCCGTTTGAGTTGGTAGAAAAGAGAAATGTTTATCATGTCATATATATATTGTCTGTGGCTTGATTGATAAAATATGCGGAAGTCCTTGTAGCATGATGTAATATATAAATATTTTTGGGTATACTTGCGTCCACTTGAGTTTTTCTTGTTGTAAAACCGTTTTTCTGAATTTTTCTCATGTTCCAAAATGAACAAACAAATTACTGAATGTTATAATAACAAATTTAATGATGAACATATCTCACATATATTTTTGGGGATACTTGCGTCCACTTAATTTTTTTATGTAAAAATCGTTCTCCCTGATATTCTTCAGTATTTCAATTATAATTCGAAATGAACCAACAAATTATTGATAGATATAATAATGAATTTAATGATGAACGCATTTCAGATATGTGCGTTTCAGAGAAAATTTAATTCGAAACATTATTATTCAATAGAGGAAGAGGACGCTTGTACTAAAAGATTTATTTAAGGAGTATACAACAGTCAAAAACCAAATCAACACGATGTCGAAAAAGTCAGGTTAACCATCTAAATCGTTGACAGCCACTCTACGCTTGTGCGAACTACCCAATTCTGAACCCTGGTAAATATGCCATTTAAAATCTGATAATTAAGAAAATTATCGACATGTCATATCAGAGTTTCTTCGTAATCTCCTCGTTTATTCATTACTTTGAAGAATTGCCGAAAATTAATACATTTTGGCAAATTCAAGTCATGTTGTTTCATTTTATTCAGTAAGAGTGGCGACAATATGAATTAAGGTACCCTCCATCTCCATATACAAATATTTCGAATTTTAAAATTTTGAAAATTTATCACTTTCATTTTTTATAATTGCATAATTTCTGGAAAAGACAGAAGTCGTGCAGAGGTTCGTATTCAAAAACACCCATGAAGAATAATTGGAACGTTGGATACAATTTGTTCGTCTGGTTCAATTAGAATGATAATATGAGCATACATTAATAATTCATATTTAAATGAAAATTAACAAAAACATTTCCTGGAAATATTTTTGGTGGTAAACGCCCATAGTTATAAATTCAATAATGTTTTTCAGGAATTTGGACAAAAATTTATTCGAATCTATTCATACATTGCCAACGTTTCGAACCTTTTGTGGTTCTTGTTCAATGCTGAAACGGTAAATGACAATATTAACCATATGAACAGCAATTTTGTCAGGCACATTTCGAATCCAAATGAATACGACGTGAGTGAGTGATCCCTATCAATAGCTGATCATATTTTTAATATAATCATTTACCATTTTGGCCTTGAGGAGAAATCACGAAAGGTTTGAAACGTTGACAATGTATGAACAGATTCGACTAAGTTATTGTCAAAAGTCCTGAAAAACTTAATAGAATTTCCTGGAAAGTATGTAACAAATTTGACCCATTTAATTTCAATATCTATTTATACATTCAAAATATATAGACTTCATTTCCAGACAAAATTTTCGGGGATATCCATACCGAGCTATCTAATAGAATTCATTCCGTGTTCTATGTCGCTTCTTGCAATATACATATTTCACATAGTAAATCAGTAGATGTTCCACAGTTGTTACAGTTATTTTATATACAAGGAATAAGGGAGCATAAATACAATAACTTCCGAAAGAAACAACCTAGAAACTTGAAATAGAGTAGGTTTGGACCTCTACTACCAAAACAGAATTCGTGCAGGGGTAAAATTCAGCCAATGATTTCGTGAATATACCCACTATTCAATCTTTCATTTGCGCGCAATTCCAAACATGCAGATGAGACCGAATTGAAATCTAGTGCTTGATGGAAAAATGACAGCCTGAAGGTTGATACATATATTTTGTTGAGATTATATGATGAGAATACAAAAGAACGAATATTCCAAAAAACTTTTTCTTTCGAATTCCTCTAATAACACGAGCTTCACGAGATTTTGCAGAAGCTTTTCATCAGCATTTCCAAAGTAGCTATGCTATCCACCAAATTTCGTGAAGATCGTGTTATAGTGATGATCGTGTCATCAGAACAATAAAAAAAGAATTTCGAAATTAAATTTTTTTGTTTAAATATTCGGTATTCTGGGATCTTCTGATCACATTATCCTCATCGAATTCTGAATGAACCTTCGAATTGTCATTTTTCAATAAGGTACTAGATTACTAGATTAGATAGAGTTGAAATCCAGTACTTTATCGAAAAAACCCAAGAAAAGCACTCACGTGAAGTTAGCAGCTTTTGCGCGCATGTTCCGAGGATATCACCAAGAGTGAACATGCGCTCAAGAGCTCCTAACTTCACGTCAGTTCTTTTCTTTCTTTTACTATCACAAATCATCACCATTGTCTAGTAGATAATTTCGCGCGATAGTTCGCGTTCTGTCTGGTGGGTTCTGAGGCGTAGGGTTGAATCACCTGAATATTAAGTTTCGGATCGTTTGAATTAGTATTTTTCAAAATATACAGGTTGACTGCAAAATACTTTGACAAACTTCAGGAGGTGATTTCTCACGATTTCCTAAAATGAATTGTCCAAATGAATGTATGTCCGGAAACGCTCCTTTTCCATGAAACGAGATATTTTTGAGAAAAATCCAAAATAATTTGTACCAAATAACCTTCTCATGTATATATGAAAGAGGAGTCGATTATATTACTGAAAAATGTAGGTTGCTAGAAGTTAGTTCAAAAAAGTTATGAATGTCCATAAAATTGAGAGAGGTGTAGGTGGCCTTCTATTAATCAGAGCAATAATAACATCTGTTCTGAATTTAATATCTCAAAAAACCTATCAATAACAATCTTCCTTTTATTAAGGTCAGCATTTCGAAGGCTATCAGGAAAAATAAAAATAAAACTTAAACATTTTGTATCTTGAAAACGGATCGTTTCTAGATATATATTTATTTTGACCATATTCATATTAGAATATGGCGAGGAATCACCTCTTGAAGTTTGTCAAAGTACTTTTGAATTGCCCTGTAAGTATATCAAATTTAGGAATACCACAACTTCGATACCATTTTGCATATTTTGCCAACGAACTTAGCTGGCGCATTCATATCTCAAACATTACCTCGGAATCTCAAGTTTTTTGGCATTTTCTATTTGCTACATTAAGCTAATGGCGAGTCTTTATCTAAAAAATCAAGAAAATCTGGACAACATTACAGCTAGCTAAAAACCAACAGTCATTTATTTTAAACGAATCAACTGAATTCGTTAACCCTAAAATATATCATGACTTTTTCGCGCTTGTTCTGGGGAACAGCGCGTTATCATTTCGTCACGTTGTCTGTAATTTTCGAATTTTGAGCCGAAATTTGTCTCAAACGACTAGGTTGGACTCACTGATGAAGAATCCGTGGTCAAAATTGATTTTGTCCGTCCTGCCGTCCGGCCCTGTGCTCTGTAACTCTCGAAAGAAAGGACCTAGACTCTTGAAATTTTCAGAATAGCTTAAGATCCTGAATATCTCGGCTAAATTCGTTAATAAACCAAATCTGCCGAATTGTTTTTGTGCTGTACCATTATAATTTCGATTTTTCAATAACTCGAAAAATATTTATCTGATCGAAATGAAACTCGGTTGGAAGATGAACAGTGTCAATAAGAAGAATTATCCATGGGGAAATTCGAAAAAAAAATTTTTTCTTGAACATTTTTATATTTCATTAAAATTTCCCTGAAATTTTTATGTCACCATTTCACAATGTGAACAAGCGCGTAAAAGCTGCTGACTTCACGTCAGTGATTTTCTAGATTTTTTTCTTATTACCATTTGTGGATATCAAACATTTATTTTGGAGCTCAACCGCATCTTCTGAGCTACCCTAAAGACGGACCACAGTGTTTTCAAGACTATTTCCGCATTTTACTTCCATTTCGATAAATTTCACGTAGTGGAGGATCCCATTATCGAGCCAGATGTTATAGAAAGAGTTCTCTAATAAATCAAATACATATACGTTAAGAAGCTGGCTGTTATTGCCAAAAAGCTAACTCCAATAATTCTTCGTTATATCTTCGATGGTGATAAAATTCGCGATGCGGAAGAAATCAGATATACACACCGAGTTGTAATGCATTATATGTTGAATGAGAATGTTTGGGAGTAGCAGTACGAAACTACCAATTTAAATTGTATCTCGCTATTGGCGTCTGAATTTAAGATTGCAGCGCCACAGTGGCCAGTTTTAGAACCTTACATACTGACATAGATTTTGTTTTGATAGTCGATTTTGTACTGTTTGTTAGTATTTGGTTTGATAATTTTTGATTTCACGATTTATTCAGACTTTTTAGACGAGAGTATTACTGGGAGTACATATTCCATTCTTATAAAGTAGGTATGTAGCATACTACAATCTAATTGAGTGTAGCAACTCTAAAATCACGGGGATATCTCCAAGGTTAGACGGTATTTTAGTATTATTTATATTCAGATCCAAATGGCAAGATTAACTTTGGTGGATTTCTTAGGCTGTTTTGAAAGTTGAAAAACAGATAGTATTGTAAAACATATTTTTTGGAATAATAGACAAATACTCATAACTTTACTCTTTTATAGGGAAGGACTAAATACTCAATAAATTGTGAATAAAATGAATACATTCACATGAAACTAATGCTACTTGTACCGTAAACCTTATTCATTATGGATTGACAAATAAATTTTCCAACACTCATATGATTGGTCTTAAAAAAGCTGTAATAAATAAGCCTTGTACAACTTTGCTTTCATCGGCAGCAGCACGTTGAGCGAACATTATTCATCACCAGATATTTCCTTGTTGAGACTATTTTTTTTTTCAATAGTCAGTTCTATCACTAGAACATTTACGTTGTTCCTTAATGATCAGTTCAACAGGCAGATTTCTGGAAGGCATAACATTCATCTTAAGTAAGTTTTTCTGCTTGGATTATGGGCCTGGAAAAAAATTGTCTTCATGAATGTGATCTAATATTTCATGAGCAATTCGTGCTCACCTCAATAAAAATGACCATCATCGGTAAAATGTAGGTAACAGACTCTCATAAATCTTGTTTGTTGGTTTTTATCGATTCTTCAACACATTCAGGCCCGACTTGTTAAAGGAAGTTTCTTTCAACCTAACTCCAAATTGTTTACCGGGCTGTAGAAATCTATGGGAAGGGACAATTGAGTTTGCTTTTCCTCTGTAGAAGCACTTGTAAAATCACACAAACGCCAAGAAAAACGCATTCACTTCCTCATTTTCTTAACATTTCTTTCAACTGATAATGTCTGTACCTCGGGTTATTCGGATAGCCACCAGAGGGAGTAGCTTTATCTTCTTTCGCCAATAGTAAATATTTCCGAATGACATCATGCTGAATATTCTGCAAACACCACTTAAAGTTTTGTTGATTGCGGTATCCAAACATTGGTAACTATTTGAGAGATGCGAGTCCGCGTTTTTGCGCTCCTGTTCTTGGCAACAGCGTGCTATTACGATTTTTTCCCGAAGATGATCTCAAACGATTAGGTTGGACTCACTGATGACGAATCCTATCTCAAAATCGATCTATCCTGCCGGTCATTGGCACGCTTACGGGCATACGAAGAATCCTATCAAATTGAAACTTTCAGTTGCATTTTAAAATCAGACGGTTAAGTTCGTCATTGGGTGAAATAAGTCGAACGGTTTCGGAGTTATTACCATTTGAAATTTTGAGGTTATTTCCTTGATATTTCCAGAACTAGAGAAGCGATTCGATTGAAACTTGGCAGTTAGTTGAAGTATAACCACGCGCAATTTGTTGAGATGTTGGGAAATAAATTTTTGATTTTCAAAACGAATTTTGTCTAGACCTTGAGCTTGATATTCCACAGCTTCGTACCAACCTTCAGTGTCTTGAGGATATTAGAAAAAAATATGTCAAAGTTTCTGGTTTAATCCTCGGTATCGTTGTTCTTTCCGGGATAACTCAAAAAAAACGGATTTAATCATGATGAGACTTAATTACTAGTTTGAAAATGCAGATGAATAACTTTCTGCGAAATTTCGTGATGATACTGTCATCAGAAAAATTCGAAAAAAATTCAATTACTGGATTTCCATTCGGTCCTATCCGTATTTTTGGAAATTTCGGTAAAATGAAAATTTTGAATGGGTATATACAGTGCTCGTCAAAATTATGGAACAAATTCATTTTCTCAGAAGAAAAATATTTGGCAACAAAATCCTGAAACAGGTCAATTTTTGTTCCACTTGTACAAATTTTTAAGCGTTTTTTTTTTATTGAAGATTACAAAGACCTTGCCAAAAAAGTACTACAAAAGTTTTAACTAATAATCATTGAAAAAAATGAGTAAGCAGAAGAACGTGAGTTATCTAAAAGAAGAAGATCCAAGACAGTACAAGGATCTAATAGAAAAAGAAAATGAATAAGAATGTTTCAAGAGAAAAGATCACTTTTTCTTCATTTGATGAAGAATATCTCTGTATTAAAGGTTGCGAATCTTATTCAGGGAGCAAGTGAGGAGAGCAATGGGTTCAATATTCAATCTGCAAATACTGGGTACATGAACGTGTATGTTGATTCCAATTCTATTTTCATCTGTGTTAATTCTGCACTAGTGATGAAGATTAAAAAATCTAGGAAAGCACTGCCGTGAAGGCAACAGCTTTTGCGCGCATGTTAAATGTAGATGACCGCTTCGACAACGAATTTGAACATGCTCGTAGGAGCTGCTGCCACGGCACATTTTTTTTCGATTTTTTTTTCTATAAATTACTGGATATCAATTCGATTCTATCTGTATTGGAAATATTGGGAGAATAAAATTTTGAATGGGTATACCTGCTGAATCATTGGGTGGATTTTACCCATTCACGAATTCGGCCTTCGTTATCAAGGTCCAAACCTACTCTACAAATATCGAGTTTCTAAGTAGTTTCTTCTGGAAGTTATTGTGTTTACGGTTTTTATTTTCCCAATATTTTCAGAAATAGAGGTAAGATCGAATTGAAACCCAGTACTTCATCGAAAAATGACAGTTTGAAAGTTCATACAGAATTTAATGAAAATAATATATTGAGAAGATCACCGAATATTGAATAGGTATGAGATAAAAAATTTGAAATTTTTTTCAAATCGTTCTAATATTACGATCATTACGAAAGTTTGCACAATATTGTCTCTCAGTATTTTTGAACTAGATTCAAAGTTTCATCACGCTTAAATCAGTATCTCGTGGCTTATACCGAAAAAAACAACGATATCGAGGAGAAAACCACGAAATTCTACATATTTTTTTCAATATCTCCGAAACTAATAGCCGTATCAAACTGAAATTTGGTACACTGCTGTGAAATACCACATTCAAGGTATAATTGGAATTGTTTTTGAATATGAACAATGGTTTAAGAAAAAAAAAAAATTTTCGAAAAAATTTTGAAAAAAAAATTTTTTTAAATTGGGTGACGATGAGATATCAACGAAATTATGCTCAAAGTTGAGCGTCGTTATGCTTCAACTAACTGCCAAGTTTCAATCCAATCGCTCGAGTAGTTTCTGAAATATGAGGATAATAACCTCAAAATTTCAAATTGCTATAACTCCGAAACTATTTGGCCGATTTATTTATTTATTTATTTATTTATATAATCGTAATCGTGCATACGAACGGCCGGACAGAATCGATTTTGACACCAGATTTGTCATCAGTGAGCCCAACCTATTTGTTTCTGATCATTTTCGGCTCAAAATTCGAAAATTACAGACATTTGTACAAAACGATAGAACGCTGTTCACCTAGAACATGCGCGCAAAAAGAATTAAAATAGTAAGTATTATTAATTAATGGATTCAACTTCAAGATAATTTGAGTATTGTTTTGATTCTCATTATAATTTTATGAAAAACTTTGTAGCAAAATAGTGGGATTATTTTGTCGTTACTCGAGTTTTGAGTGTAAAAATATTAATGGATGTCCATTTTCAAATAATTATGTTTCATTTACCGTAATTGACCACACATACTTAGCCACAAGATGAGAGAACTTCTTACCCCCAGCTCAGGACTTCTTATCCCGTGAAGGGAACAAGAAGTACTTGATTCCAACTTGCCTTTATTTCTTAGTTTAAAGTTGGTCAAATAATTAATCATACTTTTTACTCTTTGAGTAGTAACCTGATTAGTATAAAATTTTTTACAACTACTTTTATTAGCTGTGAGAATGAAAATTTGGACTGTTATGCCTGCTCTACCCTATCTGCACTTCACAAGATCATTATGAACCATTGCTACAGATCTGAATCTTCTCTAAATGGGTAGTAGATACAACAAAGCTACAAAAGACCATAAAGTTCAGTATAACAATGAAGGTTCTCCTTATAGTTTTCAAAACAAACAGTGGTTCACCAAAAAAAATTTTTGGGCGAAAACAGGGAGGTTCCGGAAAAACTATCTCACTGTAAATGTTACATCGTGAAAAGTCTCAACTTTGATATCTTTGCCGAATTTCAGTTGAATATATTGTGAATTTTAGATGTGGTGAGACAGGCACTGTAAGAAAATTAAAATGTCTACACCCTCTACCTCGAAAACGAAACTATTGCGGTGCCTTGTTTATCAGACTTTTCTCCTTCAATTTCCCTTTCTCGTTTAAATTTTCGTTTAAGGTACAGCCTATATATTTAGTTCCATTTGAATCTTGAGAAATATCTTGTTTGATTTCGATAACCAGGAGTATATTTCTCCAGTTAAAGTGTAATTGTAATTCTTGATATTCCTTGCATTATGAATTTTCTTATAGTATTCAGTTTCAGAGAACAACTGAATCAACCTAAATAACTGGTTTCAGTTCTTTTCATTCCAAAATAGGTAAAAATTAACTGATGGATTGAAATAAAGTATCTACCAGAAAGGTTAGGATTTGCTTCGTTTATTTCATGGTTCGATATTCTTTGTTAGAATGCGCAATGTTAGTTATTTTTCCAGTTTTCACTCCATTTCAGTTTTTATTTTCCGGAAAATTCTTGAATATAAAAAAATGGCAACATTGCGCATTCTCACGATTTTTTTCAACCATTTGCAACAAAAAATTTTTTTGAAAACAACGAACCCTGGCCTACAAAAGTCACCCTGTTATATTCGGGGTATTGTTTGCTCTTAATTCCTCGAACAATATCGTGAGAACTCTATCAATTCCGTGTGAAGAACCGAATTAATTTGTTAATTATAAACTTAACTCGAGAAAACTCTATATACCCCTCATCAGAGGATTAGAACTTTCAAATTGAAACAATTAGAATTTTTATGGGTTCTCGATTCGATAAACGGGCGGCACTTTTGACAACTTAACAGCTCCAAATATTTCACTCTGCTGATTTATAGCTCAGAGGGTCACAAATCTTCTGGAGTATGTATATAAATAGCTCAACGCAGTTCAATTAAAACAAAGTTTTCAATTGGATAATGATTATGCTGAGAACAGAGGTGGTTTGTGATAAAAAAGCCGAAGTTGAGCTGTTGTGGAACGATTTATGTCTAATAATTTCTGTTAAAGAAATACGACACATTGTTCTAGAGATTAATGGAAGGAACAGATCGCTATGATTGTTGATATTGTTGCATGGATTTCTCGTAAGCTAATCAGATATTGAAAGATGTTTCAAACTGAAAATAAAAATTGCAATTTTGATAGACAAGATTCTAGCGGTCGCCCCGCCATGGGTGATGGCACAGAATGGAAAAATATTATTATATAATTTCTCTATTTTTCTGTGGTGAAAGCAAGCATGCGTATTGGCATGAAATCCAAATAACGGAGGCAGGAAATATAATATACAGATAATCTAACCTAACCTAACCTACCATTTCAAAGATTGTCTGTATTTGATATTTCCCGCCTCCGTTATTTGGATTTTATGTCAATACGCATACTTACTTTCACCACAGAAGAATAGAGAAATTATAATATTTTTCCATTCTGTGCTTTCACCCATGGCGGTGCGACCGCTAGAATTTTCATTTTGATAACGGTCTTTCACTTATACTGATATTTTGAATTTCAAATTTCCCCTGTTTGAGTCACAGACTTTTTTGAAACTACCATAATACCAACATTTTCTGAGAATTGAGTGAATTTTTCATTCCTTTTGAGAGCACATTTACTTGACAAACGGAATGCAATGTCTAGTACAACCCCTGCGAGAGGGTTTCTATGAATGCGTTATTCATGCACATTGTTGTTATTTTCTGTTTGTATACTTTTGATACAGAATCAAGTCACCTATTCATATATTACTCGACAAAGGCAGCTATATCTACTGATGGAAAGATCTGGCGACCTTATTCCCATAACATCTTTACGCGCTTGTTTTAGGGAACAGCGCGATATCATTTCGTCACGATGTCTGTAATTTTCAAATTTCGAGCAGAAAATGGACTCAAACGAATTACAAAATGAAAAAAAAATTTCTTCTGAAAATTTTTAAGAACTTTTATGAAAAAATGTTATTCTCTGAAATAATGATTAGATTCCAATGGAGTTTGACACAAACGTTGGAGTCAGTATTTAACAGCAATTTTCCAAATTTAAATTCGATCCGATATCAACTTTCGGAGATAAAAGGGAAAAAAAATGTGCCAAATTTCGTTGTTATTTGAAAAATTCAACGTTAATTCCGCAATATCTAAAGAAGTACAAATGTAATCAGATTGAAACTTTCTAATCAGGTGGAGACTATGTACACGCAACTAGGCGCAAAATTTCGTGTTGATCTAATACTAAAAATTTGAACAATCGCGTAAAAGCTTCTGACATCACGTCAGTAGTTTTCTAAATTTTTCAATGAACTTTCAGGTTTCAATTTGTATTGTAATTCACAAGAGATTCAACTGAAATTCGTCATGAATATTACCATGTGACGTACACATATTGATTGAAGATCTAAAAGGTCATATTTCTTCTAGGACACTGTGTTTCTCCAGAACTATTTCTGCTGAGCCACTGTTAGTTTAAAAAATATTGTGAAAGCACTTTGTTGCTGTACTTAATTTTATGATCTTTTGTAATTATGTATTTGCTACTGATTTTGAGAGAAAAAAATTCTGAACTTTTCTTTCGAAATCATCAGAAGAATCCAAATGGTCATGGAAAACCAGTTAGTGTTGAATACATTCATTATTGGTTTCAATGGATATTTTCCTGATCTATAGCAATAACTTCTAAAGATTTGATAAACCTGTATAATCATCTTGTGAAGTGCACTTGATTTAGCAACCGGTATTTCGAAAACCAAACCTTAGCGTTATCATTTTTATGGAACTTCATTCCCAAAACTTTGCAAGTAACCTTCCACCCGTATAAATATTAAGTTTCTAAGTATTATCTTTCAAAAACTATTGCGTTAAAGGTCGGTCAAGCCCCGATCGTGAGCACAATAACTATCAAAAAAATCTACTTAGCGGCTCGATAAGTAACGAGGAGGTTTGAAGTTTAATTACGAATGCAGAATCCGCGATTGGTTAAATCCACCCTATCATTTCGCAGATAAATCGATTTAAAATTTTATGTACCTAATATTTTCATAGATACAGATCGGATTTAAGTGAATGTTAGTACTGGATTGTGAAGTGACAGCGTGAAGGTTCGTTCAGAATTTTGTGAGGATATGTTCATGAAACCGCGAAATATGTAATATCCCAAAACGAAAATTTGGAATTTATTCCGAAATTTCAATTCAAGGATCTTCTAGGAATTTCGGCGAGTTTGCGTATCAGCATTCGACAACTAGTTACCAAGTTTCGTCATCATCGGTATTTTTCGAGTGATTTTGGAAATATCAACGATTCCAAGAAATCAGGATAATTATAAGATCAAATTGAAAAGCATATAAAAGACTGATGTTAAATAGTGATGCTGATGCATTCTACAAAAAGTAATGAACTTCGAATCTGATCGAGTGAGTATTTCGTGAAGTATTAAGGAGATAATTTCAAATTTTCTAAGTAATAAGAAACTTCGTCACATATATCGGATCCGAATAAAAATGAGCAGAGCTGTTTAAAAATATTACCTTCAAGGTTTGTGCCGTATGTTATCGCAATATGGTTGAAACTTCCAGAAAAAAACATTTTTTTCTCCATTGTCTAGTCAGTTCGTAGATCTTCACAGAATTCTGCTCGAAGTTCAGCGTTAGTATTCTTCAACTAATTTGGGAGTTTCGAATTGATCGCAAATGAACTTTTTCAGATATTGAGGAACTTACCTCAAAATTCTGAATAATCATAACTCCAAAACTGTTCGGCCGATTTTAACTTTCATCGAACTCAACCGAGATATTCAGATTCTTAACCGAATTGAAGGGGTTAGAGCACATAAGGAGGTTGGAACTAAATTTGGGCACAGGTTTTTCGGTTAGAACTTAAATCTGCATTTTTAACACCAGTTTAACATGAATTTCAAAAATATCAGACATAGACGCAAAACGTTAGCGTTCATCAGAACAGGCGCGTAAAAAGAATGCACCAATGACGAAAAATGCCGTAACTAGCTGATGTTTCAATGTTAAAAGAAGGAGAGTTCAAATTAATTAAATGTTCGGAATTGAGTCTCCTGTCAATTTGATTTTTCGACTGTGCAAAATATCATTTTCGGTCGTTCCCGAACCAAACAATTCGGAATGCATGACTATAGTCAAGAAACTGGAATTTTGTTTATGAAAAAATAATTTTTGCTATGAACTTACATTGAGCTTCATAGAGAAGCACTTGATACATGTCCCTTGTTTAAATTGTTACAAGGTTGACTTAAAAAAATTTCTGTAGGGGATGAACCTAAAAGTTATAGAAAATTGGTCCTCCTCGATTCTGAAGTTGACATGTCGTGACATTTTCGTGATGTTTCTTACATTTCCAATAGTTCTCGGTACAGCCTATCGTAAAATTACAGGGTTTGACATTCTGGTAGCTGATATACCATTTTCTTGTACCCTAGGGGATACCAACTAGACTGAATAGAAAATTTCTTCTTCCTGTTCCGGTCTATTAATCAATAATAATATATCAAATAATTGCAAAAAGGACTTCTTCGATGTAAGTCCATTGACTTGTTTATGTTCTTTCGTTTCAATCAAAATTTTACTGTGCATGTTTATGTTAGTTTTGAGGGGAATCGTTCTGTCATAAATATTATGTATACAGGAAAGTAATAAGTTATTCATACGAAAATACTCTTTCTTGCCTTTTTCAGGACAGTTTCGGAATGTCAATGCCACACGGTAGTTTTCTGAAAAAGATTTGTTGGTATTGATGAGAAGAAAAAGGCCAACAAATTCAACACCGAATTTAAATTGTGAAACAAAATTTGTCAGTCTGTACATTCATTATATAATTCAGCCACTTTTCGGGAAAACATTATTCTAAGAGTTCCAGGCTCCGACGAGATTGAAAATCTGGGAACCTTTGCCGAATGTCGTGAATGGAAAAATTATTCATGACCCCAACAAGAAATGAAAATGTTCGGCTCCCTTTTATTTTTCTTTCATTTGCATCGCCTTCAAATGCAAAGTCAATGAAATGTAGGACCCTGAAGGGAGGAACACTCCAAAATCCATTTCGTTTCAAGTGAGAAAGCTCCAACATCATTTGAAACTGAAAGAAGAATCTGGACCGCTGTTGAATAGAACAAATTTTCTTGAAAAAAAGGGGAAAATTTTCGAGTGAAGGAATAGCCAAATTAATTAGGGAAGCTTGGAAGTATTCTTACTGAGATATTTTTGATGTGCCAATCAATATTGTTGATTCAATGTTTTATTCAATGTCCTCTATCGCTACAGCATAAAAACCTGTGGGAACAGAAATAGTAGGAATCGTCCTCGGTCCTGTTTTACTTTACTTACTACTAACATTGAATTTCTCATGAAAATACTATAAAAGCACCGACTTGAAGTCAGCAGCTTTTGCACGCTCTTCAAACTTGTAGGCGAAAAAAACGAAATATCATACATTATCAACATGAAATTTTCCACAATATCATGCATCAGCTACCAGATGCTAAAATTTATCATGATTGAATCAGTATTTATGAGTTATTTCGAAAATTAAACCTAGAAAAGCACTGACGTGAGGTCAGGAGCTTTTTTATATAGTACTCACGAAGTTCTGCATGAACCTCAAGCTATAATTTTCGATCAAGTACTGGATTGGAACTCGATCCAAAATGTTTAATGGGTTTAATTATCTGTAGAATAATTGGCGAATTCAACCCATTTAAGCATTCGGCCTTCTTAATTAAACTGAAAACCTACTCTACAAATATATTGTCTATGTCGATTCTTCCTTAAGTTAATGTATTTAAGTCCGAATTGGCGAATTAGGAAAAACTATTGAATGATTCCGTAGATATCCCCTTTCAAAATTTCAGTTTTCCGATATTTCCAAGAACATAGATCGAATCGCCCTTCGATGAAAAATGCTACCTTGAAGATTCAGCCACATAGGGTCTACAGAACAATTGGCTGAAACTTCAAGAAGGCATTTTTCATTGAACATACACGAATCAGCATTTCCAAAAACACGGATCGAATCTTCGTTCAATGAAAAATGCCACCTTGAAGTTTCAGCCAATTGTTCTGTAGATCCTATCTGGCATTTTCATTGAAGGGCGATTCGATCCGTGTTTCTGGAAATGCTGACTCGTGTTTTGTTCAATGAAAAATGCCTTCTTGAAGTTTCAGCCAATTGTTCTGTAGATCCTATTTGGTTGAAAATTCAAGGTGGCATTTTCATTGAAGGGCGATTCGATCCGTGTTTTTGGAAATACTCATTCGTGTTTTGTTCAATAACCAACCCATTGCTTGAAATTTAATGAACCTTGGTTGAGAAAACTCAGGTACTCATTTTATCCTTTTTGTTTGGTACTCACTGCCATATTATTGTAACGAAAATATTTCACTATATTTAATAATGAAACTTAATTTCCACTGGATATTTACGCAATATTCAATTGCTTCCACCGTTTGAAGTTTATTGAATATCATGAGCCATATAATTATGGAAAGCTCACACAGAAATTCATTTCATTCGTTCATTGATGATAAATGAGAATAATTTCATAAGGAAAATTTATGGTTACATTCAATGTACAACTGAAAAAATCCTGAATAGTCCTTAACATATACCCCTTTCTCTGGAGTGAGTGTAAAAGGTTCAATAAACACAGTTTCCTACAAGTCTCATCTGTTGGAAATGTCCATAGCATGAATTGAATCTGAAATAATTTCGGGCAGTACACAAACAATCTTCTAATTACATGGGCATTTTCAGTTAATCGAATGGAACGTCGCTCGAGTGAAATATTTGACAAACAGGATATCACATCGAATAGGCAAAGTCTGATTTATGCTCGATTCAATATGTGAGTCTGTTAACGGACTGCCTTTTTTGTTTGTCTGAATAGTTCTTTCCAAATCCCTCGAACTAACTTCGTCTCTGAATCTAGTGGTTTTTTTTGGGCAGTTCGAATTATCTATTCTATTGCTGTATCAGCGCTCTACGTCCTTAGCCTCTTTGATTTATTTCCATGTTTACGATTCTCTGGAAGTTTTATGTCGTATCCAGAGTCCGAAAGTTCCACCTAGATTTGCATTATATCTGCCATATCTCTGGCTGTATATATCATAGGAAATGATGAGAGTAAATACAGGGTCTTTCACGAGGAACCTCACTCATATTTATACGGGAAACTACTGAACGTATTTTCATGAAATTCAGCACTTATAAGTATTTCACGATGCTGATGAAATCTAAAATATTTTCAAGGCATGAGCACCTCCGGTTTTTCCGGAAATGACGTCAACTTCCGTTTTTCAAATTAGAACACCATTTTTTCATTGCAGAAATAGATTCCTTAGAAAATTTCAATTTATTTTGATGTAACATTTTTCAGTTTTGGTTGGAAAATTCTCTCTGAGCGGGAAAATTCGAAAAAAAAAATCGAAAATAGAGCTCCGCTGAAACAAGAATAACTTCGAGGTTTTTGGATGGAAAATTTTCATTTTTGGAATTTTTCAAGATGTAAGATTGATGTATCCACTTTAAAAATCGAAATCGCGATTCATGATACAGGGGCTAAAAAAATCGCTTTCAAAGTTAGGGATGACAAAATCGTGAAAAATCAATTTTTTCAATTAGAAACCCATTTTTTTATGGCAGATATTGAATCTACGTTAAAAAATAATGTGAGTGTATGCATCACGCCCTTGCCCTAAAGTGGATATTTTCTGAGTTATTCACAAAAAACTGTTTTTCGTCTTGAATTTTCAGCTATTTCTTTTCCCTTCACGCCAAAAAGATGAAATTTTCAGGAACTGTTATTTGAACCATGCTGTAGATTTTTCACCCCTTCTTGAAACCGACTTCAAGTTACTATTAGGAGAACCATGGCAAACTCTCGCAGTTATAACTAGAGAAGATGCTCAAAGTTTTGACCGTTAATTTCTAGACATTTATTTATACGTCTCAGGAATGCTTCGTGCGTTGCTCTTCTTATTTCATCGGGAGGAAGAGATCTGCAAAAGTGTTTAAAAACGAAATTGAGTTTCAAAACTATGAATCTAAAAATCTAAACAAACCTGAACGCATTTCTGACTCGTTCTATGCAGTCCTCTTTATCAGTCAGGGGAGTTGAGTAGACAATATTTTTTATCCTACCCCAAACATAATAGTCTAAAGGAGTTAAATCGGGAGAACGTGGTGGCCAAAGATGTGGACCATTGTTCGCCAACCATCGATCTTCAAATAGCCTGTAGAGGATATTTGACACATTGAGTGAATTGTGTGGAGGCGCGCCATCTTGTTGATACCATAAGTCATTATGGTTCTGTACTAGCGGCTCAATTATTTGAGTCAATATGTCAGAATATCTATCTCCTAAGGGAGAACATTCTTTAAATAATGAAACATGTGTAGTGTTCTATCTTACCAGTTGAAGTCCCATCATAAATGTGAACATCGAGAATTGCATTATTTTTGATGGCGCAAAAAACATTGAAACTCCAGGTCTCTTGAAAGTTCCATTGTCTGAAATGGTGGTTGTTCTCTTCATCCCAATAATGACTGTTATGCCTATTGAAAGAACCATTCTTTGTGAATTTAGATTCATCTGTCCAAATTATACAGTCCAAAAAGTTTTCATTCTCTTGAAATCGAATCATCATAGCTTCGCAAAAATCTGTTCTCCTGACGAAATCAGTTTCCTTCAAATGCTGTACCCTATTGAATTTATATGGGTGCATTTTATGTTTTTTTAATATTCTCCAAACACTCGATTGAGATAATCCCAGATCAATCTCGGCATCTTTGAGAGAATTTTGAGGATTCACACGAAAATATGCAAGAACTGTAATTTCGTTGTTCTCATCTTCTACTACACTTTTTTCTCTGTGTGTAGTTTTCTTAACGAAAGATCCGACATTTCTCAAGTTTGTCATGGTTCTGAATGGTATCTCTCGTTGGTCTGGGTCGGTCAGGAAACCTCTCAATGAACAGTCGAATCGTTCTATCTACAACTTTATTACATTCTCCATGAAGTAGAATGAGATTTAAATAATCTTCATTGGTAAAATTAGGCATAGTGATCGATTTTATAACTTAATACGAATTATCACCAAATTAATAGTAAACACAAAATGCTACTGAATAAAGAGGAATTTGGCAGATGTAATTAATGATATCTATCATTAAAAAAAAATAATGTAAAACATGGTAAGTTTTTGCATATGGTTCATAAGGAATTATTTATTTATCACTGGAGAGAAAACCGATGGCCGATTAGTTGAAATAAAGAGGTTTCCGATACAAATTCGAATCCAAATTCGCCATCTATTTAGGAACAACCTGTAACTGTTTTCTCTTGCATATTAGGGTAGTAAAATCTAAAACATGGTTTAAGTAACAGTTCCTGAAAATTTCATCTTTTTGGCGTGACGGGAAAAGAAATAGCTGAAAATTCAAGACAAAAAACAGTTTTTTGTAAATAACTCAGAAAATATCCATTTTAGGGCAAGGGTGTGATGGCATACACTCACATTATTTTTTAACGTAGATTCAATATCTGCCATAAAAAAATGGGGTTCTAATTTGAAAAAATTGATTTTTCACGATTTTGTCATCTCTAACTTTGAAAGCGATTTTTTCACCCCCTGTATCATTAATCGCGATTTCGATTTTTAAAGTGGATATATCAATCTTACATCTTGAAAATCCCAAAAATGAAAATTTTCCATCCAAAAACCTCGAAGTTATTCTTGTTTCAGCGGAGCTCTATTTTCGATTTTTTTTTCGAATTTTCCCGCTCAGAGAGAATTTTCCAACCAAAACTGAAAAATGTTACATCAAAATAAATTGAAATTTTCTAAGGAATCTATTTCTGCAATAAAAAAATGGTGTTCTAATTTGAAAAACGGAAGTTGACGTCATTTCCGGAAAAACCGGAGGTGCTCATGCCTTGAAAATATTTTAGATTTCATCAGCATCGTGAAATACTTATAAGTGCTGAATTTCATGAAAATACGTTCAGTAGTTTCCCGTATAAATATGGGTGAGGTTCCTCGTGAAAGACCCTGTATAATTATCTCTTTCTTATTATGGAGAGAGGAAATTTGAATTAAATGTGCCATGGAAATAATATAGAATTGATTAACGGGTCAATACACTCAGTGATAAAAAAGGTAATTCTCCATGTTATTCGAAGAAGAGTTAGACCATATACTCGATAACTAGCCCACGAGAGACTCGTTCTTTAGAGTTCCGTCTCGAAAAAAGACGAGATCCTAAACACTTGATTCCAGAATTTCGTGAAATCTCGATTCACGTGCGAATCACTCGTGAGATTCGATAATCTCGAAGTTTGCGAACTATTTCTGAGGCCACAAAGAACAATAAGGACTGAAATATCAAAGCGTTAGAGTAATCAATGAATATGTATACAATGGCTACTGATCAAATTTTGAAATATGGTTTACATTAACAAATTCATGAAAAAACGGAAAACCTCACCTTGAGTTTATTCCACTCACAACTTGACTGTGCAAAAGTTACCAACTGTTAAAAGCAAAACCGGATCAAGAGAATTCTGTTTAAGTAATGCCGGATTCATCTGAGAATATCCAATAATTTGACATCCACTCAAGTGCTCAAGTGCTATTTCAAATACAGTGAGGTAGTGCAGGCATGGACAATCCAAAATAACAAAATATAGTTACATTATAGCTGTAGAAATTCGATAAGGTTCTCGCATGGGAACTTGGAAGTTGGTTACTCGTTTGTCTTGCCCGCAATATTTTCAAATATTTTGTAGGCGGCGTAGTTTAACTGAGTTGCCAGAGGGTGGCGCCACTGACCGACGCACGCAACACAGCATAAGCGCATCAGTTATGGTCGCTCATTAGGCCACTTCTGCGGTTGTCATAGGCAGGTGCCAGAGGATTCAGCCTACCTGATGAGTCCACCTCTGGCACTGGGACGTAACAACTTTTCCTAAGAGCGCGCCTTCCTTAAGATGGCGAGAACTCACGAGAACTGCCAAAGTGGTGACCCCGACGTGATGCCATAGATAAGCTAATCACAATGAGATTACTCATCTATGTGCTATTCTATCTTTGAACATTGCGGTTCTTTGCCTGACATCGCACCTCTTCCTCCTTCGTCATTGTCGTCGCTGGTGGGTAGTGTGTAGGCGGCGTAGTTTAACCACTGAGAATAGAATTGACTAGAGCGGCCACCCAGATACTCGCGTTATGTCAAGCTCCCCCACTCTCTGGTTCCCAACTAGCTGACCCATACTAGTCGGGCACTCATAAAACTGCATTATTCTGAAGTGTAAATCGTTTACCTTATTGACCCTTTTTGTTTTGATTGATTTCAACAGAAATAATGTTCGTGTCTGTCGCTTTTGAACGCAATAACAGGGAGAAAAATAGGAAAATTGCCGAGGTAAAAAACTTTTCTTCTTATCGTTTCCATTAAGATCCCGGATTCAGAGATTCCACTATATTTTACATTTTCTGAATAAATCGCAGGTTACCTACGTTGTTTGAGGACTAAGGAGGAGGATCAAGTGTGAATAATCTAATTTGCAATAACTTCAGATGAAGAAAATGCCCCACAGAATTTAAGAACCAATTAGATATCCTTCAAAAACCGAGGAGAACATATACAACCGTCATCAGATGTGAACCGGATTTGTATAATCTGTGAAAAAATATTCAAAGCATCAGTTCGGAATATCAAAATCAATAGTAACATTACCGTTTGCACCTATGATTTACTTTTATGCGGTTGAAGTATTAACCCTTTTATAGAATCAAATCATTTATCACTCGACGGAGGAGACAACCATAAGAACTAGTTGGTTGAAAGTATAGAGAAAGTATATTTCACCATTAGAATTGACCAGAACCAGAGCAGCAATGAATAGAAAGTACGACAGAAATTTGAAAAATGATTCATTTTGAAGGACAGTAATAACATGTTCCTCGAATATTTCATTCTCTGTCAATTAATTCGATCGATTTATTTCTTTGCACTTCGATATGTTTGAGTAGATTTGTCGTAACCATATTGTATAATCAATTGTCATCCATCTATCAACTCAAAAACTTGAAAGAATTAAAAATCAAAATGAGCAGCTCCTGTGAAAGCGGTAGAAACCATGATATAGCGGGTCCGATGAAGAGACGGTAAGACACCAGAAAGTGGGGGTTTAGGAGCACATATTCGGTATCGCGTTCGCAATACAGTGGCCGCACTAGTATATTCTATTTTCTCTGGGTTTAACTGAGTTACCAGAGGGTGGCGCCACTAACCGATGTACGCCTGCTACTTCATTCCAACACAGCCTAAGGGCGTCGGTCACGGTCGGTCACTAAGCCGCTTCTGCGGTTGTCCTAGGCAGGTGCCAGAGGAGAGCGCGCAGTCTTTCAGATGACGCGAACTCACGAGAACCGCCAAAATTCTAATTATTTTATTTCATATTGTTGCGTCCCGTATCCTTGACCCAGCATTTTATGATATATTGTCTTTTCTTGATTTTCCAACGTCGGAGTCTGTATTCTTTTGGTTCCCAGGAATATGCCCAAATTCAATATTTCTGGTTTAAATCAATTGACACCGGCTTTAAGAGCATTTTATCTCAAGCCAACAATAAAGTATAATTTTGCATGACAGAAAACACTCAGATAAAATTCAAGCTCTCAGCATTCCAGGAATCAGAGCTTGATGAGTGGTATACTTCGGTTATTCAAAGAATCCAGACATCACATGTGATAGTTTATAGAATTTATCGTCCTAGACCATTTAGGGAAATTTCCTTCACACATTTGTGTTCTCTCTTTCACACCCCCCAATCCGAGGTGTTTTTTCGGACTTTAGAAGGGCGTCGCTTAATTCAAAAAACCAATCAATATTTATATTCTCCCTCTAAAATGGGAAGAAGGGAATTTTCTTAAGTTGGGTTTAGTTAGTTTTTAGACACTCTTCATTTGACCGTTGTATAGTAAACAACAATTTGCTTTCGAATTTACAAACAAGACTTATACGTTAATTTTTGTATTGTAAAAATCGTAACTTCTCATTTGAAAGTCGCTTCGACCTTGCTATCGTTAGATATAGAAGGAAGATTCTATTGTATAAATTGTATACCACTTCGGTCTTGTTATCTGATACAGATACAAGAAAATACATTTTTTGTTACGTGTTAAAAGTGCGCTTTTAATACACCTCAACAACATTTTCGTGTCATAAGTGCAACGATATTGATCAACTGGTCAACAAGTTCTTCAATTATCTGCTTAATTTAGAAGCATCAACATTTCTGATAAAGATCAGAAAATATTCGTCGGTCGTGTCTTCATTTTGATAACGACAGAATTACAACAAGTGCGAATAATTAATCCATACGGGGTCTCTATTATTGAAACCCCAATACACCTGAATAAACCAATTCAGGTCAAAACACATATTGATACATTATAGACAATTAAATCCTTAGTTACCGTAACTATGAATATGGCTATAATTCCCTTGGATGTAATACTTAGCAGTTATGAATATTTAACTCTCTCTAATGTATCTACAGAAACAAACCGTCGAATTTTCCAGTTGATGAAACTCACTCATATATGTATAATTATAACTTCTCATCATTAATTTGAATATTGACCACTTCATACTGTGAGAAAAATAAATCGATTCACTTAGACTAGAATGTAGAAAACTAAACACATGCCATTTCTCGAAAGTAAGCCAACATCATACTTTCACTCATATTTTTGGTTTCAGTACGGTTAATTCCCAACCATTACTGGAATTTGTCAAATTCTTTTTTATTTATCCTTTGGTTTCGACTTTATCGGTAGTAGTACGGCATGAGCTTTCTCAGCCTTCTGCAACAAATTGCCTTGAATCTCAATTCTCTCCAAGCTTTCATTCATTTTCACGAATGAATAAATTTGATAAATATTTACGAACTTGTCAGTTGATTTGTCCATCGTTATCATGGTAATATACTTCATTATTTAAATACGTTCGTTTGATTTTGAAAACTAACAAAATTAGGTTTTCATCAGTATGAAATAAAATCCATTATCTATCAGGTGAGTTATGTAATGTTAACAACCTCTGGCAACTTACAATCCTTGAAATCTGTTGCCCTCGGTAATATACATCCTCATAACTCCTTTGATAAATAAATAATTATGATCTCTAGTTCTGGGAAAACGCTTGTGTTCATTTTTCTCGAATGTAATGTTATTTGCGAATTTTTGTCGAAAATGACCAGGTAGGATTCACTAATGATGAACTCGATGCAAACTCATGCTTTCCGGCCGAGCGCCCATTTGTTACGTTAACTTTCAAAAGAAATGAACTAACGGCTTGATACACTCTGAATAGTCTGCGTAACGAAATGTGACTTTCAAATTCGTGAATGGTCGGAATTGGCAAACATTTTTATGTTGTTTCCTCAATATCTCAACGAGTACCCATACACATAATTGAACTGAAACTTGTTATTGAGTTGGAGAAAATCGATTTTCAATTTTCTGAAATGTTTTCATAAAAAACTTTTTTATAAAACTTTCTGTCAGTCATATTTTTATTGAATTAAGTAGGCTGAATATTCAATGGATGTATTTGAAATTTCAGTGTAATCCAATTTTCATTCCCGAGAACATTGTAAAAAATATATTTTATGTCGAAGAACGTTGTTATTTCCTGAGTATCATTATTTTCTAACTGATTCAAAAAATATACCGCCTTGGCAACGAAATAGAACAAGCACGTGAAAGCTCCAGATCTCACATCACTGCTTTAGTTAACTGCTTCATAATCATCTGGTTATAGAATTAGGAATTTGCATGTAAAGTTGAAAAAAATTCTTGAAATATAAAAGAATTGCATTGAATAATCAAAACAATTTTCAATATTATCTGATGAAGAAGTCAGACGTTACATTCCTAATCGTAAATACATAGTTTTTCGCACTTTGTTTTGAGAAATATTTTTTTCCAAGAAAAAGCAATTCTGCAAGGACAATTTCTATGAATGATTTTCAGTAACTCTTCTTCAGAAATTGAGACGAAAATCCAACAAAATAGGCCAATATAGGATAATTTTTTTTGGGTAGAGAGTGCTGATGTTTTAAGGTGTGAGTACCATTTATTGTATTATACGGTGCGTGTCAAAATTATGGAACAAATTTATATTCTCAGGAGAAAAATTTCTTGCAACGAAATCCTGGAACAGGTCAATTTTTATTTTATTTACTTTTACCAAATTTATATGCATTTTTGAAGGATTTTTGTTGCACCCTGTGCCATCTCCATCAACCCTCTAAATTTTTCAAATAGGGAAAGTGGGTCATGTGGTAGTTTTTTGGCAAGGTCCTCGAATCTTCTTCACAGGCGTGCAGAAATATTTCAAGAAAAAAAAATTTTTTTTTGAAAAATCAGTCAGAAAAGGTTTTCAGTATGTGCATTTTGTCATGGCTCACTTACTTTGAGACGATGGTACCTGATGCAATTTGTCACCTAATGAAAGTCGACCATTACAGTTTTTTTCATGCACAACTTTCAACCCCTACGAACCTTCTAATGGAAAAAAAATTACGTGAGGAGGTTGAAAAGGGTTGAAAGTTGTACATAAACAAAACTGTAATGGTCGACTTTCATTCGGTGACAAATTTCATCAGGTACCATCGTCTCAAAGTAAATGATTCTTGACAAAGTGCACATACTGAAAACGTCTTTGAACTAAATAATTTAAAAAAAAATAATTTTTTTTCTTGAAATTTCTGCACGCTTGTGAAGAATATACAAGAACCTTGCCGAAAAAGTACCACATGACCCACTTTCCCAATTCAAAAAATTTAGAGGGTTGATGGGGATGGCAAGAGAAATCCTTCAGAAATGCATAAAAATTTGGTAAAAGTGAAACAAAACTGACCTGTTTCAGGATTATGTTGCCAAATATTTTCCATAACTTTGACGCGCACTGTATTTAGCTTTTCCAAGATGTCACTTGCTTCTATAAATAGCATTATTGAATTAGTGAACCAAAATCAACAGTGGGATTTTTTAAGACTTACAACAATGTTTGGATATATATATCCCTGTCAGGTTGTCAAGTGATATATATTAATATAATCTTTTATGGATCAACTGGACCTATTGAGAAAATATGTTAAATTGATTTTAGTGGGAAAGAGTTTTGTAGTATGAGTATAATCGGAATCGAAAAATTAACCATTGAATGAAAAGATGTGTGGGAGTACAAGCCCAGTTTTGTACACTACCACAACAAATAGTCTATATGAACCCGTGATACCGTGAAGAAGACTCAGACAGGAAAACATGACTCAGTAATTTTGAAACTTCCGTTTTCGAACAGACCATAGAACGTGAATCAATCCGAAATTCCAGGTACTGTTTCCTCATCTCTTTTATAAACGATAGCAATTATCCATGCAGAAATTCTCAGAAGAACTCCAGAAGCCTGATATTTCACACATACCGACGTGGCTCCGTAACACGTCCGTCTTTTTATGTTGCGGTTGATCTCGGGACGTCTGAAATATGGTTTTCCCGAAGCTGGCGTTATTAATATCCGTAGATTGTTCCATTGCCTAAACCGAAGGTTGAAAAGGGTTAGAAAGAGATCCATTGCATTCAGACCGCAATAGTTTCTAGCTCCTGGCGTTTGTAGTATACGAAATTCGGAGAAACATAGTCCGGGGCATTAATAACACGGGTTAGATATGTCAAGGCGGCTATGGTACCAATTAATATTGGTATTTTGTGGTCGCCGAATGTTGTTTTTTCATCCGTATCATTTATGTTTTTATTTTGACGCATTCTGCCAGAGTTGTCTATTTATGTTCAATTTAAAAGTTGTGGTGGGATGTGACAGTAACTAAGGAGGCAGGTTTCCATGTTCAGCCATTCCTTGACACGTCTTCGAATGCTTATTCAGAAATTTCTATCGTGCAAATTTATTAATAGGTCACCACCGTCTTAATATACAATGTGTTTTCAAATTACAGGTACAGACGAAGAGCGTTTACTTGGATAATATCAAGAACTTGAGTCTCTTGAAAATTAGTAGAGGCGTCGATATTTTGAAATATTGAATTTATGGATTATTGGAATGTTTATTTTTGCTTTTATACATATTAGGTATTTGAAGGAATATTAGTCATGAATCATTGTGAAACTTGAAAAACAGGTCGGTTTTTCGCAAATAATAAATATTTGAGTAATAAACTAATCTGAAAATTTGATTACTTATGATGGACGTTCAAGCTGTCATTTCTCAATCTAGTTCTAGACTTGAATTATATCCTATCAAGGATCCGATATATTCGTATTTGAATGCATATATCCACGAAATCATTGGGCAGATTTTACTAATTCACCAATACCACACAGAGAAAAAGGATCTCTTAGATCAAATATGAATATATCCTTGAATTAAATAATCTTCCCCAAGAATGATAATTTGAAATAGAACAATTTACTTCTATTCTCAACTCATTCCGTTGTTTGCCTGTTTACATGAATTTTCTTCATAGTTCTCTTGGATCAAGAATATCATTTCTTATTTAATGTGTTCTGATGTCGAAAGCACGTACACGTGACCCCCTCGACCAGTAAGCGGTATTAGCGCTGAAGACGCGTATGTAATGTAGAATCGCAAAACATATGGATATTTAGATAGTAAACAACTCCATGGCCGCCATAGTGAATAGTGAACAAGTCCGTTTGTGTTTTTGATGGTGCATTATGAATTTGGTGTAAATGGAGAACTGCTTATCAACATCAAGGTTGGTTTTAAGAATAAGTTTGATTATTCGAGAACCAAGTTTGAATTGAAATATGTGGGTACATGCCTTTATGCATGTGTGTTATGCACAAACATTGTCACACGTATATCTACCTGTATAAGTGAACTCCAGACTACACAATTTTATTTCAGATTGGAGGTCGAGAGTAAACATAGTAACCACCAAGAAAATTGCTTCGAAAGACTTCTGCTCTTGGATATTCGAAACCCGGTTGCCAAAAAACTTTCTTGTAAGAAGGTGATCGTCCATTCGCACCTCATTTATGATTGATATCTTCAGAAATGATTATGGAGGCTTTTTTAGATACCACACATTTTAAGTATTTGAGAGTCGCTAATTGCAACGAACATGTTATATTCTCTTGGTGAAAGAAATTGAAATCTTCTAGAAAAATATTTCAAATACAAAAATGAGAAATCTTAAATTCGTATCAAAGCCATAGTATTCCCGAATGAAAATATGAAGCATAAAAGCAAACATGCATATCCAGTAATTGTTGTAAAATTTCTCATTTGGGCCAAAGGTGATTCCGCATGAATCAAAAGTATCATGGTTCACATGGGTCAAGAGTATTTCATCGAATAATGAAACTTATATTTGGTTGGACCTATCCAAGAATGCGGTTACAAATTGATTTGAGAGAACCTTTTTCTCTGTGCACCTTTGTAATCGAGTCCTATAACTTCTCTATGAATATCGGTCTCTAAGTTATTCATTTCAGATGATATCATCTGACTGCCAATCGTAAATAGATTAACATGTGAAAGAATCTACTTGTAGACTTGATCATTGTAGAGCCGTTTAGGAGTAATATTAATTCCGAATATATTTGTATACCTACTCATTGGAAATTTTATAATTTCAATATTCACAACAATATGAATGGATTGAACTGATATTCAGTAGGTACTCGATTGAGTTCACACATTTGCATTTGACAACTATATATATAAAGTTTCATTATGACAGGACCAGTATTTCTTGATATATTTCGGAAATAACAATGATACTAGAAAAATTAATATCCACGAATTTTGAAATATTTCTTCCAAGTTTTCGGTAGGTAAATATCCTGTCAAACTGAAATATGGAACGAAGTGAAAAGTCACTTCAAGATTTGTGCGAAATTTCATTGAAAGTTGGAGAAATCATTTTCGGAAAAAAATCAAGGAACTTTTGGAGACTTTTGAAACAATGTGTCTCAATTTGAGAAACTCAGTGTGTTGATTAATGGGTTGATATTCATATGAAAATGAGTATTTCATAGAATAATTAATTACAGCTATCGCTGTTAATCTTATTTTCATTGTTTCCCATCTGGTTCAGCGGCTACGACAAGGCCCTCAACCTGAAGAGCTGATATCTTATTTGTTTCGATTCATACTTGGCTCTCTGTCTTCGAATTCTTGAAGTTGGATTTGTTAAAACTTATCTACGAAGCACTGAAAAAGTGTCTTATTCAATTCAAATGTAGGTAAACTAAATAATTATCCCCATTACCTGGAGAAGTATATCGAAACAGTAAGTCAATCATCATCTCTCGAAGTCTTAATTTCTTACCTGCATTCAAGCACCATCAAACTTATGATTCATAAGGTTGAACAAAATAGTTCTGAGAGTGCACAACTGGACAAAAAAATAACACAAAAATATATGAACTCCATTAACTTTTATAGAATCTCCCGGTCAGCCATGAAATTCTGACACATTTCACCATATATATTTCGAAAATGAACTACGCAACGTTTTCCTCTACATAGAAGTCGTAGTAATTATGTGATTTTCAGGACATGAGGTTACCGAAAAATATCAATACAACCCTTGAATAATTTCTTCACATAATATCTTTCGAAATTGACATTTCACGATATATTTTTATTGTATTCAAAGTACCATTTCTTGAATGAAAAAATTTTCATATCCACTGGCATATAATGATTGAAGTCAAAAACTTGAGAAACTGTTGACACAATAAAGAAATTCTTTTCAGTACATAAAATTTCAACTATTCACAAATATGACACATTAGTTTTCAACATAATTATATTTTTCCATGTTTTGTTGAAAAAGAGCATTAATTTTTCTGATATCAAACAATATAGTAACAGAGTATAAACAAGTGGTATTTAAACAGCGCAACATAAGCCGCTACCTATGATAAAAGAGCATGAATATATAAACCTAAAAGAAAATACAGTATCCCCCTGCAAAAGTTCAGAGAGATAGGAATTTGGTCTAAGAAATAGGCTGACGTATTCATTGCGAAAGTTTTTTCAAGACACATATTCTTTCTCCTTTTTGAATTAAAACTGACAGAATACCTTGGAGACTCATCTGCAACAGAAAAGAGGAAAGAAGATTAGCAGGAAATTGAAAATAATTTTACCTACATTAGGTACGAGGCTAGGAAGTTCTCGAAGTGTGGGCAATATTCCATCTATTCATTGTCTAAAAAAGTTAAAATTTCTTATACAATTACGAGCCACGTTTCTTTCAAATGAACTTATAATAACAATATTAACATAAACCATGTTCAAACACTCTCAAACCTTCAATTTCCGACCACCAAGGGTGGTTGATGACCAAGAGGAATCGATGTTAATTCATTTTTATGTGACATTATTTCTAACTACCACTTTAGTATACAAAGCATAAACATTATCCTAATAACAGGTAGGTACGCGATGAATAGACAACGTGGGCTTGAAAGACATTGTGCTGGCTCATTATCAAGTCCATTCTTACTTGGTCCTCCATAATTTATAACTTCATGAAGGAATATATTATATTCTGTGTTTTGGGACGTACAGCTACGTCTATGCGATGTCCATGTCGTAGTTCCGATACAAATGACCCTCATATATCCATTTATCAAGTAACCCTAGAGTTCGAACGAATCACAATGAAGTTAGCCATCCACCCGCATACGGTAACGATGTCTCTCGTTTATTCAGATAACCAAATCTCTCTATGGTCGTGAATTCGTGTCCTTTTGAAAGATTGAGCACTGATTCACTCTGTGCTACTCGACCACTGAGTTTAATTAATAACACTTGAGTGAGGATGGCAGTTTTGTTTTCTCTCTTGACTGTGAAATGGGTCCTCGACGACTGATGGTAGCTGAATTATTCGAAATTGACACTGGAAAACACGATTTGGAGAAACGCAAATCAATTTAACTCTGATTACCTGATGGATCCAGCAGATTTATATTCCATTTGCAACAATCCTTTCGATCATTTACTTAATTCAGGAGTATTTTCAAGCGAATCTTGAGTACTTAATAAAGTACTGAAATATTCATGTCTTGTCATAAACAAATGTTCCAATGAGGGTTCATGAATAGTGTATTAAGAAATCTCATGAAAAGATGCTTGAATGAATTATTGAAAACGCACACTGACGTGAGGACAGAAATCATTTACGGGCTTGTTCAAATTTGATGTAATATTGACCCCGCCACACGAAGTTTTAGTACCTGATAGAAAGATGGGCCCCATTTCATCTGAATCTGATGGATAGATTTTTAAAAAAAATCTAGAAAAGCACTGCCGTGAAGGCAGCAGCCTTTGCGCGCATGCTCAATGTAGATCACCGCTTCGGCAACGAATTTGAACTTGCGCGCGAAACCTGCTACGCCTTCACAGTAGTGCTTTTCTAGATTGTTTTTCGATAAATTACTGGATTTCAATTCGATCTAATCTGTATTTTTGGAAATACGGCCGACTGCGTAAACACAATACCTTCCGAAAGAAACAACTTAGAACCTGGATATTTGTAGGGAAGGTTTGGACCTTAATTACGAAGGCCAAGTTCGTGAATGGGTGAAATCCACCCAATGATTCAGCAGATATACCCATTCAAAATTTTATTTTCCCAATATTTCCAAAAATACAGATCAGATCGAATTGAAATCCAGTACTTCATCGGAAAATTACAGTTCGAAGGTTCATACAGAATTTAATGAGGATGATATGATAAGAAAATCAAAGATTTTTTTTTAAAATTGTTCTAATGACACGATCATCACGAAATTTTCCATAAAGTCGTCTTTCAGCATCTTCAAACTAGCTGCGAAGTTTTATCAGGATTGAATCAGTGTTTTTCGAGTTATACTGAAAAAAGCAACGATATCGAAAAAAGATCCTCGAAATTCGACATATTTTTTCCCGATAACTACAAAACTTATAATCATATCAAACTGAAATTTGGTACTGCTGTGAAATATGAAACTCAAAGTTCGAGTGGACTTTTTTCTGGATATGATGAACAGTTTCCCAAAAAAAAAAATCTTTTAGAAAAAAAATTTTTTTTTCAATTTACTGACAGTATGATCCTGACAAAATTTGGCTGAAAGTTGCGCGTTGTTATACTACACCTAACTGTGAAGTTTGAATTCAATCGCTCGAGTAGTTTCTGAAATGAAAAATAAATAACTTCAAAATTTCAAGTGGCTATAACTCCGAAACTATTAGACCGATTTGGCCCATTAACGAACCTGACCTGAAAGTTTCAAGTTGCTGGGTCACTCCGTTCGATAGTTATCGTGTCCACGGCCGGCCGGACAGAATCGATTTTGACACCGGATTCGTCATCAGTCAGTCCAATCTAGGCGTTTGAGACCATTTTCGGCTCAATCATCGAAAATTACAGACATTTGGACAAAACGATAGCACGCTGTTTCCCTAAGAACATGCGTGCAAAAATATTGCTACTCAATTCAAACATTTTGGAAAACAATTTCTTTCATTCTCACTTATACTATCCTAACGTTTTTTTGCGTTTTATTGCGCGTTTTTTACAACTAGATAGAAACTTTCATTCTCTCCGAGAATAAAATCGTTATCTGATAGATAGTATAGGAAACCCGTGTTTTTCAACCAAATTTATTCCACAATTTCTTCACGAGTGATTCGCTATAGAATGCTATACAAAGTTCATGAGTATTTCTGGATATATTGAGGATCTTACCTCAATATTACAAACGGCCATAAATTCGAAACCCTTCGGCGGATTATACCCTTTAACGAACTCAATCGAGATTTTAGGATCCAGAAAGTTAGAGCACATACCGACTGTCTCTTCTTCCTGGAGTCCAACCTACTCGTTTGAGACCATTTTCGGCTCTATATAAAAATTACAGACATTGTGACGAAACGATAATGCACTGTTGCCCAGAACAAACTCGTTTAGGATGTTCATCAGAATGCAAGATCGAAATTCCAAACCAATAAATTTTTGTGTGGTTCCACCTCTGAGTTGGTAAAGGCCTTCAATTGAGCTCCAACCACGTTCCATCGGAACCACAGAACAAATAGAGTAATTTCGTGGTTATACTACGTCTATGGACCAGAGTTTTCAGATACCTAGTTGAATTAATGATTGATTGAGTAATTTCATATAATTCATCAATAAATGCAATGAAAACCATGATCATGAACATCCAATTATTCATCATGATGAAATGATGAATATAACACATGGTGAATTCTAGCTCTTCCTTCTCCTCCCCAAATGACGTAACAGACTGTTACAGAAAAGTTCCAGAGGAAAATATGAATAAGGAAACCCTCGCTGACTTTCCTGTATGACGAGCACTAAAACAAACGATTCTGAAGATTTGAGGATGATTAAATTGTGTATAATCTTATGATGAAAACGAATTGATATTGCAGGAATATCTGGTGGAAGATCATTGTTTCAATAGCCAAGTAAACTACAATATTTTCGTTAAAATAATACTGCATTGGGCACCAGAATCATAAAAGTCAGGTGAATAAGTGAGATTTCTCAATCAAGTTTCACAGAATTTTTAACAATGAAATAGATATTAGTGATTGATTATCTCGGCAATGTTTATAATTATAACATTCAACTCAGTGGCACCAAAACTTTAATCTCCTTACCAAAATCTACAAACCCATTTTAGCAGTCAGAGCAATTATTGAATCGTGCATTGACTCTCCCAATTCAAAGCTGTCTACGTTTGTGGCTAACACCTTATCTTCTTCCTACAATGGAAACTTACATTGGAATATCATTGAACCACAATGTTTCATGAATAAATCAAACTTCTTGGAAAGTGTCAAACTTGTGTTCAACACTACTTGCTGCCAATTCCAAGGATGTTTCTTTCAACAAATGAGGGGGTCATCTATGGGAGTAGATGTGTCTGCAACACTTGCCGAGACGGTGGTGAATGATCTACCACACAATGCTTCATATTCACATTCAACTCCATACCTATCATCGTAAAAAGTTTGTGGATAATTTGTTGTGCATCGTACGGACAGATTTACTTCAAAGATCAAAACATAAAGTTTAGTTATGAATTAGAGCTCAATTCCAAACTACATAGCATACTTGGACATGCAGTTAAAACGCGATAGCAACAACAAGATAACCATTGATTGGTATCAGAAAGCAATGGCTTCTGGTCGTTACCTCAATTTCAAATATTCACAAGACACTTATCAAAAAACAAACTTCATAATGGACCCGAAGATCCGAAAAATTAGTCAGCCTCAACTGTTACAAACGAGTCTTCATAAGTTGCATCTCTTACTCACTAGAAACTATCATCCTAGGAAACTTTCAAACAAATGTTTATTAAATAGTTTTCGGGAAACTTAATTGAGAAATAAAGAACAGAATTACATTATTCTTTTCTCCAGCATTCCAATTTATGTCCGAAATAGACTCCTCGGCTTCATTCACCACCAAGCCAAGAAGATGCAGGCGCATGGTGCGACAGAGGTAATAACTGCAAATATTTGACTTGTTCGACAGCACATTTCATATTTAAATATTATTTAGAGATGCAACGCAAAATCCATTCATTCAATAATTAATTCATTATTTAATTGGCCGGTTCTGAGAGGCAGCCGGTCGACCAGATATTCCATAGAATACATAGAGTTGCAGAAATGTGTTTACACTGATTGAGTAATTTCATATAATGGATTTACAACTGCGATGCAATAGTATATTATACTATACTTTGTCCCCGACTTCATTGGTAAAATTTAAATATTTCTGCATTTTGTAGAACCTACTAGAGAGTTGTCAGAATGCTGTACACCACTCTGTGATTACTGGAAACTTTCAAGCTTACGCGAAATGTCAAAAATTTCACTTGATCTATGCATAAAGTGTATTTATTATATTCATTATACACACCTATTATCCACGACTTCACTAATAACTGTCATTTTGTTTCAACAAGAGCCATCGAAATGCATATATTATTTGATGGTCGTGGACTAACTATGTTAATGATAATAATGTAAATAATACATGGTCTGCTCATGCGCATCCGTTCACCCCCTAAATGACGTCATCTGAGGAATTTTAAATGCAGTTACAGCATGCATTGTGTGACCAGTCAATCAGTGGTTACAGAAAAATCCTGAGGAGGAAGATGAACATGTCCTTGTTAATATATTAAACACACGAGATTTCGGGGAACCAACCTATGAAATATAGAACTGAACTAACGTATTCTTTCCTTCGGAATTCCAATTTATATGCGAAATAGACTCCACCGCTATATTCGCCGAAAACTCACGCAGGTGCATGCCGGAAGAGAAATAATAAAATGTAAATATTTGCCTTGTTCGACAGCTCATTTCTCATTTAGATATTTTATAAAGATCCAACGCAAAAACAATTCATTCAAGCATTAGTTCATCATAATGGCCTGTTTTGGAAAAGGCAGCCGGTGGACCAGACATTTCACAGAACACTTACAGCGGGTTTCACAAAGCTCTGATTAACTTGATTGTTCTGATCAAGACAATTCTATGTTCAATTTTAGTTCATTTTCAGCAATACTACAGAATATCAACGCGTTGATCGGAGGATTGTGAAACCCATGGTTAAAGTTCAATTAATGTGTTTACATTGATACAGTAGTTCCATATATGCACCCAATGTATTTACAAATGTAATGAAAACTTTGATATTCAGCATAATGTAAATCATACATTATGTGATCATGCGCACCCGTCCACTCTATAACTGATGCCAGCTGAGTGTCCTAAAGTGGCATATGAATGAATAAGTCTAGTAAGGAAACAGATGGGAATTAGCTTTTCTATGATCTTACCTTATTGCTCTAACTCGACACATTTTAAATGTTTTTTCTTGGAGGTTCACAACACGTTTTTTTAAATGGCAACCTGTATTTTATTACTTTTTTGAAAAAAAAAAACACTTTATACATATGTTTATCCCAAAAATTTCAACGGTTTTCGAGATATTCTGCCTGAGATGTCTTTTTTCCCAATATTCGTCACTTAGAGTATTCGAAATTATTGAGTTGTGCTAAGGCTCATTGAAATTCATTTCTGATTAAATATTGTACACAGGTTGCGCTCTTAAACAGTATACCTATCTAAAATCGAAGGGTGATTTACAGGGTGAAAAAAACAGCCGGCCACATATTGGAAATAAAAATTGGCAGAATCTTCCTTATTTCAAATGGAACACCTCATATTTTACTGATTCATAAGATGCACTAAAAAAGGCTCTTTAAATTTCCTCCATAAGTCTTTATGGTTAATTCCACTAGTTTTCCTTGAAAGAGCTCTTTCTTCTGAAGAATATTTCTATACCATACTATTAAAGTTAGATGTGAATCATGAACTCGAAGGAGAATGATTCACATCTTACTTAAGTAGTATGGTATAGAAATATTCTTCAGAAAAAAGAGCCTTTTAGGATTTTTTGGGATGAATTTTCGATGAATAGCTAACCAGTAGATTCAAACACGTGAGGTTTCGACCTTGCCGAGTATTTAGTAAAAAATTCTAAATTGAGGAAGCAAGCGATCAATCCTAGCTCCTGCTCTTTTTTTGCAACTCGAAAATTTCTTTCACTAGGTTTTTTGCACCTAGATCTGAAATTATCGGTCCAAAAAAGGTTATCTATCCCTAAGAGTAAATAAGTTCAATGAAAGTTGATATTGAAACATATGATTAATATGTGTTCCATTTTCTTGAATGAAATCTATGCTCAAAATATTGTTCTAACCTGTGCAAAAAAGCTGGTGTAATCTGGATAGAGTTTCCGTTATTCTATTCTGCATCTTTTCGTAAGAAGTTAGTGGCTCGACGTAAACCATACTTTATGCATCCCCATGAGTAAAAATGAGTTTTGTTGAATCAGGTGATCTTGCGGACCACCACAGTTGAAACTATCATATCAATATCAAGTCGTTGAAACCAACCATAGCGAAGAAATATGCATACTTGCCATTCTTCGTAAAATGAGCTGTTTGAAGTGAAACTAGTGAACTTAACCATAGGGACTACTGTACAAAATTTGTAAAGCTTTTTTCGGTGCTTCTGATGGAACGATAAATATGGGGTGTTCCATTTGAAATAAGGAAGATTCGGTCAATTTTTATTTCCATTTCGAGATTGGCTATTTTTCATACCCTCAATATCACAGTTCGATTTCAGATATACCTTTTGATAGAGTGAAGAATGTACAGGGTGATTCATTAAGGGTGGCCACCGGCAGTATCTCGGAAACCGTTCATCCTATAACTTCCGGAAAAAAATCTAATGATAAAATTGGCAACTAGAAAATGATTAAAAATATTTTCAAGTTCGTAGTTCCCCACTAGAGGGCGCAATCTATCACTCGTAAAATATAATCTCATTTTTTACCAAATATTCTCCAGCTAACAGTACTAAAGAATAATAAAATAAGAGAATAGTCTTTCTATTCAACAACTTCTGTTTCAGTAGTTTTTCTATATTTGCTATTTTTTAATGATGGGATGGATAAACTTTCCTCCACAAAAGAAATACTCTTACTTCTGTATGCGTTAACCAATTTTCACGTAGTTTGATTTCATTCAAGGGTCATCAAAAGCAGATCACAGAACAATATGACAACAACATACCGGGTGATCCAATTAAAAACTACAGGCTGTTTTATGACACTTCACCCTGTTTGTGCGTTTTACTGTAGAATTTCAAATGCAATGATACAATTCTAATCAACTGAGAATAAGCCAAACATTATCACCTATTGACTTGTTAAAACCGCAGAGAGATATGTTCTGTCGTTACGAAGATATTAACATTTTTGTGAATTGATGAAGACAAGGTTCATGCTGCCATGTCCATGATTACAACATTTCAGCAACAGAGTGCTGCTCTTCTTGATCGGCTGGAAGTAAATCAGAAATATCATCCAAGTGGTAGCACAATACTTCAATTCGATCGCTCTATCAATGAGCAAAATTGACAATATTGGTGGAATAAAAATTCAGAAAAGTTACCAGATCTCTCCTTGAATTACAAAAAACTCAAAGTGGGATGTGGGGTAACGATGACTGATGACTGCTAAAGGATCACGTTTTTCGTATTTTGTGACCAGCACTCAAGAACACCAATATAGAAGAGATGAGAATTCCAGAAGATGCCACTACTTGACATACAGCTAATGTAACGCTCGGTTCGTTGTGGAAAATGTTTGCGATAAAACTATATTGATCTAACGACTATGATTTGTGAATTGGTCGCCATGGTCTTGTGATTTGACACTCCTGAATAATTTTCTTTGGGGATGTGTTGCACTCAAAAAAAGAAGCTACATCGTTTGCATCACTTGGAAGATATTATTCGGAGATTTATTGGCATGGTGGAGTTGGAAATATTCCACAGAATTATTATGAATGGGAGTGATCGTAAACGGCAGTATTGGATATTTGTGTGATATCTCATTCCAAACATCACTGCATCAGTTAAGATTTAAATTAAAACAAGATTTGAATTGATATATCTAATCTACATAGTTTTATCCGACATCAAATTCCAATCAATCTCAATGAAAGACGGTCATCATAAAATTTCAGGTTGACTAATTGATTGATTTCTAAAAACAGAAATTCATCTTCATTTTCTTCGAAATTCTTTATTATTATTATTTTGAATTCTATGATTTTGGCATCTTGCATTAAAGACAATTTTCGTTTTCGCATTATCCCCAATTTTTCAATGGTGTTTTTGTCCTTTCACCCAAAAATGGTCTTAAATGACTAGGCTGGACTCACTGATTAAAAAACCGAGATCAAATTCAATAATGTCGGGCCGATCGTGCCATCTTTAAACTTCAATCGTGAAGAGTATTGATCTGAAACTTTTAGGGAAGGTGGTATATCAAAGGACGAGGTTTTGATTCTTCAATGAGAAGAATCTTGTCAGCCAGTTTCTGAGATATTTCTGTTGCCTAAGTAATTACTACATATAGGTTCCTTATACCACAACTGTCTGAATCGAACTTTTGTTCTCACAAAATAATGAGTATAATCATTCTCGGTTTGAATTTCAAGAGAATGTGTTATGAAATGTTCTTCTACATATGCCAAATTCGATCATTTTGTATGTGATACAATTTTCAAGTGATAGATTTCAACTCGTGAAATGTGGTTCTCCCGGAAATAAATGGGTTTATCACACACTTACTAACGAAAGATTGTACTAAGAGACTGTATATATCAATGTTATGCAATACTCCTTATCAAAATTTTATTTTCCTTATATTCCTAAGAGAACATATCGAGTGCTGTATAGAAACAGGAAGTTTTCAAGTTTCATGCGGAATTTCGTTATCATCACTGGATTAGAATATGGCAGAATATAAGATATTTTGAAAAAATATGGCAAGCGAAATTTGGTACAAGTTTGCTCAACAATATTTGAAAACCACTCAACAAGTTTCCTCAGGAAATCATCAGTATTTTACTAGTTATTTTCAAAATAACAACTATACCTAGAAAATAAGCATCAAGTATTTTGCTTTACTTCCTGCGAAGATAAACACCGATACAACTGTAATTGGAAACACTGTTTTAAATAGCGACTTGAGGGTTTATGCCAAATTTCGTTGCAATCTGATAACTATTTTTCCAGCGAGTTTTTTTCAACAAAAACTAGAATTTTCGAAAATTATTTACATCTTTTGTGATGCTTATGAGATTTAGCTCAAAGTTAAGAGTCGGTACTTGACATCTAACAATGATGTTAGAATTTGATGACCTTAGTTTTTCATTAGGTATTGATGAAATAACATGGCGAGTCTGTACTCCTACATCTAACCTTACAATTTGAATTCGGAAGCATCAGTTCTGCTTCAGATATTGGGAAATAACCTCAAAATTTGGCTTATTGTTGCCCCATATTTCCTAAGTTGCACATTGTATCAAACGTAATCTTGAAGCAGAGAAGAATTGTTTGTTCAAGATAAATTGAGGAATTGTTTCAAAATATACCGATATGATCGTCAAGAAATTTTGCAATAAATTGAGCGTCAGTATTTCACAACTATTTTAGAAGTTTCAATCTAATAGCGACAGCGATTTTTGATGTATGAATGAAATAATCATCAAATTCAAAGTTGAAACAAAATTTCACAATTTTTTCTGCAATATCCCCAAATGTGAATATCGGAACGAATTGAAATCCAGAGAACTGTTGCTGAATATTGACTTACAGGTATGTGCTAGATTTGTCCGAAACATCTTCAGTAGTTTATAATGAAACTTCACAACAGGAATCATAACAAGTACACAGAAATTTTTTCTTCTTGATGCAGAATATCGTAAGGATATCCTTATATTGAATTTCATGTTGTTATTCTCTAACTAATTTGGAAGCATGCATTACTTCTTGAGATCTTTCGAAACTAACCGCAATATTCAAAATGGGCATACCTTCGAAAATATTCTGCCATTTCCGACCATTAATGAACATGGCCGAGATATTCTGAAACAAATAGGAAGCGATGAACTCAACTTTTGAAAATTTTATACATTTTCATTTACATTAGATGCCTAGAATACATATGGTGCGAACACTATTTGACATGTTTTGTCAAATGTTTTCCAAATTCGGCTTTGTTGTCCTACTTCAGTTTTCATCGATAGATGCCGGCATAGGAAAATCTGCCATATAAAATCTTAAATATACTTTCAGAATTGCGTTTTCAGAAAAACCCCAAGAAATCATTTGGAACGATAGATACTACAATCAATTTGTCTGGTTTGAAATTCGTCTGATGAATTCATGAACATGAACAGCGAAGTGAAAATTCATATTTCAATTTCAATAACAGTAAACATGAACATTTCCTTTTAATGTTATCATAGGTATGTAACAAAATTCATAAGTATTGAATTGAATAGGTATTCATTAATAGGTACATACAAAATTCATAAACCATATTTTTATGAGAGGAGAGCCAAACTATAGAATGAAATCCATGAGTAATAACTATCTTCCGTTCCGTTTTCATGGTTGTTTGGCTTCGAAATGACTTCTTGTATCCATCCATGAAAGTGTTCTTACAATAAACCTCATATTGCTCCTTATTCCCTTATACATATTTCATATTATTTATGAGTAGATGTTTCACATTTGTTAAACTCCTATTATACAGGGTGTTTCACCATAAACTGATCAAACATAGCCGTATAGATGACATTGGGAAAGTAATTTTTGCCTTATGACATATACCCCGTTTTCGAAGCATAAGCGAGATACAGGGTTTTTAATGTCAACTTTGAGCAATAATCTGATAATTGTGGCGAGTTATGCGTGACCTTTGAAATAACAGTTCTTGGTCACATCTTAGTATTTTTTAGTGGTCAATTCAATTGTTCTGTAGAATTCGGGAAAAATATTTCAAAATGGCGGAAACCTACAAACGTGGAATTTTTTGTTTTCGATTGCCAAATTGGATAGCATTATTCAAACTTACTCAATTTTCAAAGATTTCCTGTGAAAAAATTTTCGCAAAATTCAAACTCAACTTTTTTTTTATATGTCTACAGTGAAACAAAAATTCACCCAAAATTGTTGAAATCTTTCTAACCTTTATTTTGAACAATACTGTGAAAACAGAATGGAAAAATATCTATTGGTTTTCATTTTATAGCCTTCCAACTATTCCGCTCGGAGTACTTAAATATTTTTTTTTAAGAAACTGCTGCCCTACGGATGCCAAAATTGGGCTAATAGGCCCCTCAGAATTATCTGGACAGAAATATGAATTTATCAAGAAAAAAAATATTTTCTAAAAATCTTTGGTAGGAATCGAACTCTCTCCGGATTCGGAAAATAGGGTCAAATTCGATGAACTACCGTTTCCTGGTAACAGACGTCATTATAAAAAATTTTTTTTTTTTTTTGATAAATTCATATTTCTATCCAGGTCGTTCTGGAGGCCTATTAGCACAATTTTGGAATCCGTAGGGCAACCAGTTTCTTAAATGAAAATTATTTAAGTACTCCGAGCGGAGCATTTGGAAGGCTATAAAATGAAAACCAATAGATATTTTTGCATTCCGTTTCCACAGTAGTATTCAGAATAAAGGTTAGTTCAGCCTTGAAAGATTTCAACAATTTTGGGTGAATTTTTTTTCACTGTAGACATGTAAAAAAAGTTGAGTTTGAATTTTGGAAACATTTTTTCCCAGAAAATCTTAGAAAATTGAGTACATTTGAATAATGCTATCCAATTTGGTAATCGAAAACAAAAAATTCCAACTTTGTAGGTTTTCCGCCATTTTGAAATATTTTTTCCGAATTCTACACAACAATTGAATTGACCACTAAAAACTACTAAGATGTGACCAGGAACTGTTATTTCAAAGGTCACGCATAACTCACCACAGTTATCAGAATATTGCTCAAAGTTGACATTAAATACCCTGTATCTCGCTTATGCTTCGAAAACGAGGTATATGTCATAAGGCAAAAATGACTTCCTCAATGTCATCTATACGGCCATATATGTTTGGCCAGTTTATGGTGAAACACCCTGTATATTGGTAAGAATTCAGAATTTTAGATATCTGATTCATTTTTTGGAGAATAGTTTCATCAAATCGATCAAATTATAGCTCAATTCATTTTATTCAACGGAATTAATTGAATTGACTTGACAAAGCGATCTTAGCGCCATCATCGTCTACAGAGCCAAGTAGGACAATATTTGACAATTCTAGGACCGCGTTTTGGATCCAAAATGTTGGTGGAGAATAGTCGGAAAGTGTCGACACCTGATATATTCTATGCATCTTGGTTTATACCATAAGAGTACCTTCTATGGGATCGCCATAATAATCATTCCACTTGCTGTGGGTTCATCCAATTTAACCTTAAACGAAATCGAGAGTACGTACACTTGCTGCTGCTGATTATTATCTCGGGTTTCAAAAGCGCAACCATAATGATTAATAAGGTCAGTTGATCGTATTGGAACCATATGGTTCACGTCTATATCGTCTCATTGTTGGGCTCTAGGGGTACCTTCAAAAGATCGCAGGTAGAAAACGAACTCATCAATTTCCGTCCTCTGATTAACATTTTAATAAGGTGTGATTAATGATCTCGCAAGATTTCCCATTTACAATTTTCCTCAACTCCCCTGACGGTAAAGCGTCCACCGGCTGTCTTCCTGAACAGACCATTAAAATGGTGAATTGATAATTGAATGAATGGGTTTCGCGTTGCATCTTTATGAAATATGTAAATGTGAAATGGGCTGTCGAACAAGTCAAATATTTACATTTTATTATTTCTGTGCCGGCATGCACCTGCATAGTTTCGGTTGATGGCGAATATAGCCGTGGAGTCTATTTCGCATATAAATTGGAATTCTGTCGGAAATAAGTCGATTTTAATATTTATTCCATAAGTTAGTTCCCCAAAAATTATGGTTTTCTATGATGTTACCGGGTCCAGATGAGTGTCATGCGAACAGCGAATGCAATAAAAAACAGGGGGTTTTATGGTTCGAGCCAGCGCTCGTTCTGCTCCGTCGGGGCTCGGTTTTCAACTCAAACGCTGCATTCGAACTTATTATACGACGCTGAGCTCGAGTGCCGTTCACACTATTCGCCGAATCGTTTATCAAATTTTATTGCATTCGCTGTTCAGATATCACTCATCTGGACCCAGCTCGAACTCGACCAATTGAAAATTGTTTTCGGTAACATAGGCTGCTCCATTATTTCTGGGCGTGTGACAACTCTGTTTTTTTGCATGGCAACCTGTTTTTTTCATAACTTTTTTGGTTTCTACATGAAAAATAAATACCACTCTACATATCTTCATCCCCAAAATATAAACGGTTTTCGAGATATTCTGTCCGACATCTCTTTTTTTTCAATATTTGTAACTCAGAGTATTTGAAATTATCAAGTTGTACCAAGACTCATTGGAATTTATTTCTGGTCAAATATTGTACAGGATGATTCATTAAGGGTGGCCACCGGCCGTATCTGGGAAACCGTTCATCCTATAATTTCCGGAAAAAAAATCTAATGCCAAAATCAGCCACTAGAAAATGATTAAAAATATTTTCAAGTTCGTAATTTTCAACTAGAGGGCGCAATCTATCATTCGTAAAATATAATCTCATTTTTTACGAAATATTCTCCAGCTAACAGTGGTAAAGAATAATAAGATAAGAAAATACTCTTTCCTTTCAACAACTTTTGTTTCAGTAATTTTTCTATATTGCCTATTTTTTAGTGATGGGATGGATACACTTTTCTTCACAAAAAAAACACTCTTACTTCTGTATGCGTGAACCGATTTTCACGTGATTTGATTCCATTCGAAGGCCATCAAAAGCAGATCACAGAAAAATATGACAACAACATACCGGAAGATCCAATTAAAAACTACAGGCTGTTTTATGTCACTTCATTCTATTTGTGCGTTTTACTGGAGATTTTCAAATGCAATGCTATGATTCTAATTAACTGAGAACTAGTACGCGCCCAGATCTACCTAGCGATAGATCAATCTTTACTGTAGATCTACTTAAACGATACCTACGTAGGAAGCGCCCAGATTTACCTAGCGGGTAGATTTGCGTTTTTGAGTAGATTAATTGAATAGTTGACTGAATTATTAAAAACGAAGCACACTGTTTATAAATTTACAAAAAATCAGTAGCTAATGTAAAATTCGATCACAGTTATCGTCTATCCTCGAACTGAATTTTGACCAAATCGTGTATGTATTTTTGTGAATATTGAAATGATGAAATTTCAAATGCGTTCATCTACTGAACCGTTTGGCGGATTTTGTTCATTCCGAACTTAACCTTCGAATTCAAACTTTAAACCTACCCGGAAAATTTCGACTGTCTAAGTCATTCCTTCGCAAAGTTATCGCGTTTACAGACGGCCGAAGGCCGGCTGTAAACACGATAACTTTGCAAAGGAATAACTTAGACACTCGAAATTTTCAGGGCAGGTTTAAAGCTTGAATTCGAAGGTTAAGTTCGGAATGAACAAAATCTGCCAAACGATTCAGTAGACGAACGCATTTGAAATTCCATCATCTCAATATTCACAAAAATACAGACACGATTTAGTCAAAATTCAGTTTGAGGATAGACCCTAACCGTGGCTCCACATGCAAACATAAAATTGACTATAAAATGAAAATTCAATTTCTCAAAACGACACCAATAATACTAAATAGATATATCATCGCATGAAAAATTCATATTTCAACATTGAACAACGTTAAAAAAAATTTCTTGGATAAAATCCGAAAATGTTCACTATTCCAATTTAATATTCACTAAACATATGCATGTTCATTTCACAGGAATTTCCAATGTCTCAAATTTACTGAATTTCAATATTTCTAGTACATCACTCTTCGACCGAGAATCACCAAAGCATGAAGTAATATTCATTTTGTAAAGGAATTACGGTATTATGAACATTTAAATTTTCTGTTTCATTAATGGAGATGACCAAATCATAATTGACATATTAAAATATGATTGAGTAACCAAGATATCATGTTTTCCAAACAGGACAAATGCAAAACTACAGATTGAAATAATTTTTTATTTATCGATTATTGATAATGATAATAAAGTATAGTTCAATAGAATGCATTGGGTGATACAAAAAAATTCCAAGAAAAGATAATTGAATGAATGAGTTCAAGTAAACTTGTTCATCAGAGAAGTGTGTCAGGGGTTTATGTGAAGAATTAATCAGTTGATAGCCTTCATCAGGTATGTTGCATATTACGATTAAAGAAGTTTCACATTGTTTTCAAACAATATCTGCATAAGCCTCTATATACCATCTTCTATCTTGATGTTGTTGGTGCAACTTCATTTGTAATTTTTCTCAAAATAGTTTCAGAAAATGGCAGATATCCTGTGAAATACACAAAATTATCAAGATTACCTTGCAGAATAGATACATTTCACTTCAGAATATTTCATCTCATCTCATATAACGCATACATTAGAAATTATACCCATATACAGAAAAATTAGTAGTTACTTGAAGGTGGTATGAATTTCAACTTAAAAAAGCTTGATTCTCACTATACATTCTGTAACCTTCCCATTTTATCTAGGAAAAATATTATAAGGTGTAAATTAATTGATGTATCCTTCCCTGTTATGTTCCATCCCCATGCCATTTTTGCCAACCAAATTTTGATGTAGCAATATGGAAGGGATACATGAGTGTTACGGAACATATACTGAGGCTCAACCTTACCTGCCTATTGTGTATATAAAATTTCATACGTTTCTTGATAATGTGATCTTCTTACTCACTATCATTTCTATTATCAATTGACATCAAATGTTACATCGACTTGTGATTTTTGAAGATCAACCTCTTGCGAATAGTAAGAATCTATTGAATATTCCTGTTTCATTCACAATTATGAATAAATATACCAGGGGTACAGTATCATACAGTCTTGTCCTACACCAGCTGTATATTATTGAAACCATCTATAGATTACATAGTATTTCTGCAATTTCCACTTCTCAAAATCTATTGAGTTCCCTTTTTTTTTCATAATGATGATAGTCCATCTTCAACAAAGTATGCTTGATTAAACCTAGGAATGTGATACATAAATTTGCCATGATCAAGTTTCCAATTTATCAGAACATTAGATATGATCCATATCACCACTCACCATAAAACTTTAATGGTTCAACATACATGAATTCTCAGGGGGACGATAGTGAGATTTTTGAGAGATTCATAAAACATTCTACAGTCCTTTAAAGGCTTTCTTCCTTTGTATATGCTTAATACTTGGATGGCATAACACTTCAACAACATGACCTCACATATCTCAAAACTGCAAAAATATCATACTTGATGCATTTGCTTAAGGAAAATAACATAATAATGTATACCTTTGAAGTCGAGTTAATCTCCAACATTTCAAATATATATGGCAATGTGATGTTTTTTCGACGAATTCTGGATTAGCATTCTGATCCTTATCGTAGCCTTGAACCCATTCTAAACATTCTTCACTTTATGACTTCAATGATACAGAAACTTTCCAATGTCCAGTTCATTTAAAATATCTGACTCACCTGAAAATAAATATTTCCTCATGATATTCAGGTTGGAAAAACCTGTGATAAGTTAAAGTATCTTCAATTGTAGGTAATACTTACTGTTCCCTCTCGTGAATGTAGCATAAGGTTATAATAACTTGCTAAAATTATACCAATAACTCGACTTTTTCTTGAAAAAGTCATTGTTAGAGTTGGAATTAGGCAGTATTGACCATGATTGATACTTCTAAATGCATTTCCATTCGTTACTAACTTTATTTTCGTCAATTTCAATGTAGCTTCCACATAGGATGCTATTTTGACGGCAAATTAGAATTGATGTTAATGACAATTGACATAAACATAACGCTGGTTCGGCTGGAAAATATTGACGGAAGTACCCGATCTTTGCCGACGGTCAAAGCCTACGATGCTTAAGTTTTCGGCGAAATCGACAGAAATTCGAGGTTCGACGTTGCCATATATTCACTGTCGCAAGAAATTCTACCTCCAAAGCGAGCCCGAAGGCGGCGGAGATAGCCGATCTCGGCCGAGTACACAGAAGAATATGAAATGGACAATTTTTACCGGATTTTCTTAGAAATGTCACTTTTTTCCATCATTCCTGCAAGAATACGAAAGTGGGAATCAAAAAAAGAGGCCCGCTACGCCACAATTTCGTCTTTCGTCTTTCTGTTCGTACCAAAAAACTCTACCTAGCTTGAACCCAGCGACCAAATGCTTTCCTGTGGTTTTGCACCTTTGGGAAATATCGATATTTTCGTTATTTTTCGGGAATTTTTAAAAGTATCTCTCGATTTTTCCGCGATGAAAGATCAAAAGTACGGGAAAGTTCGAAATTTCCTCTTTCTAATCACGTTCAGATATCACACCAAGACTCCCCGGAAATATCAGAAAAACTCTCACGAACATAACCCTTTCTTAGCAAAAGTTTTTCTTGATCTCCTGCAGTGGTTTCAGCGGTGTTGCCTGTAACGCGTTTAGTATTATAGATAAGCCGAGCATTATCACCTATTGACGGTTTAAAACTGCATACATAAATCTTCGGTCATTTCGAAGATATTAACATTTTTATTTTTGTAAATTTTGATAAGCGTTGATCAACCCTGTGAAATTCAGGAGGAATTGAGTTGTTTCATCATCTCAACAATTAGATGAAAGAAAAATACTCATCAGAAATATATGTCACTCACAAAACAAGCTGATATAGATCCAGTAAGCTTTGGCATTACTGTTTATTTTCTGTTTCTATAGTTGTAAAATTTATTTAGGTCGATTGCAAACCACTAGTTTATGATGCCTCATTATTCAAATGAAAAAGCATATGATATGCTTCATGTTTAGAAAATGCAGTAGCTGAAAAGGAAGTACCCGATACGATATTCTGAAAGACGTCGTCCTTCCAGAAAAGTATTCATAAGATTGACACGAAGAGTTCAAGAAACTGGTAAGGTTCAATATGTTGGAAGAAAAAATAAAAAACGTAGAAGCCGTAATGAGGATAATATCATAAAAGTTTTAGCTTATGTTCATGCTGAACCACATTTAAGCATCCGAAAAATTGCAAATTATTTGGGATTGAATTATTCGCTAGTTCGAAGGATACTAAAGCACCAAAAACTGCATCCATATTATGTTGTCTTGCACTGAAAATTGAAAGAGAGATTTTGGTCAACGATTGGACTTTTGCATTCGGTTGAAAGGAATGTTGAATGGCGAACCTAACTTACTTACGTAGAATATTATGGACTGACGAGGCTACCTTTTCTAGCAATGGTAAAGTAAATTTACAACAGCCACTACTGATCATATACCAACCCATATTGGCAAAGGGAAGTCAATTTTTGATGGAACAGTTGTCAGACCACTTTTTTTGGATAGAATCTAAACGGGACAAAGGTGCTTGAAATTTTAACGCAAGATACTGAAATTGTGGCCAGTGTCAATTCGACGAAAGGAAGACTAAATTCATGTATACAAAAAAGAAGGTAGACATTTTGAATATTTGAAATGATTAGGTGCAAGGGTTGTTTTTTGTGCCAATGTTTTCGTTGTTGCTAATTTTTGTTCCATTTTATCGTAGTATTATTATTTCATGTGTGTTGAGTATTTTGCTGCTTTGTCATGACGAATAAAGCCACTTCCTTGTTATTTCAAGGAATTCGAAGAAGCAACGGTTAAACCTTCTATCAGTGCTACAAAATCTATTTTTGTCTAAAATATTATAATTCAAGTAAACAAAACGAACAAATCTTAAGGCACAACTAATGCTAATTATGTATTCTTACATTGAACCATTATGGAGTGAACATGGTGTGCTCATGTGCATTCAAATGTAATGTCAGTTATAGGAATATGCAAAGCACAAAATAAGTTCTTTTCGTTTGCATAGAAAGTGTAGCACGTTCCTGCACTCGGTGTAGTATAGTGTAGTATATCTACATATACTGTAGTATATCTACACCAAGTGTACGAAAGTGCTACACTTTCTATGCAACAGAAAAGAACTTATATTTTGTGCTTTGCATATTATATAACGAAAGATGATCTATTCACTGATTAAATATTATTTCTGTTGCAAATTGAACTCAGTGATTGCTTCTTTTTCGTCTAAAAATACACAAAAAATAATTCATATATCAGAACATGTATTGATATATGTTTGTTATTTTTCTAGAATGAAAGGAGGCGTCAACTGAAATTGGATCTCGGAATATTAGTTCATACGTAAGTTTATAGTAATAGGTCATTGAGTTTTATGACCTTTTGGCCCCGTTTATAAGATTTTACTGTCCGGCCAGATGCTGGTGTAAAAATTCGGGGATCATTTCATGGATAATAAACCTAAAGTAAATCAAAGCCTCAACAAAAAATGATATGAAAGTTAATGGCACAACCGCATCAGGTCTAGTCCTGAGATATTTTGTCAAGCCGCAAGTAATTTCCCCGATTTTTATAGTGGTCAGTCGGTATCAGTTATAAGAGTTTGTGACCAATTCTTCTACAAGCTTACGAAATCGTTCGGTTGAACCCTCTAACAGTTCGATTGTTCGGGAGCCAGTAGCCCATTTCGGTTCATGACTAAACCTCCTGGTCGTACACTTCTCTATTTCTTTTCAGGTAATTTTTGCACAGTCGAAGCAGGGTTCTGTTCATCCTAAGATGCGTGCAATTAGTAGTTGTTTCTTCTGCTATGTTGAGAAGGCAATTGTCAGAATGATGACAGTCACAATGTCTACGTACACGTATTTTACAAAAGCTCTCACGGTTTGTACTACAAAAACTTTCACACTTAAATTTTAAAGACAAAAGCAGATGTTTGACGTTACCGCCAATAAACATTCCGTATCATGTCACATGCACAAACAAATATTCACACGGTACAAACTATGATCAGGTTAAATTTAATATTAATCACAACTCGTGGAATCACAATCGGTGAGATGAGGTGAATAGAGGAATAAGCAGAGTATACTATAAGGGCGGTAAAAAGGACAGTTTGAGCAAGCATTCAAATATCGAAGAATAAGCATGCAAGAGCAAAAGTCAATGAAAAAATAGTAACAATATGCTGGCTATTTCGAAGATGCAGTGCTGTGTTTTAGGAATCAATCTAAACCAACTACTTTACGTTTATAAAACGATCAGCGTAAGTCGTTGCTGGCCCTCTTGTGGATGTTGTGTCAATTCAAACTCTGGTTCCATACGAACTAGTTCATAAGGACTCGATCAAGAGGATTCGTTAAAAACTGTCTCGACGAGGTTGATATCTCAATTCCTATGTAACGGGAGAGGACAGTGAGTATTACAAGCTTTCAAAAAATTAAAAGCCAATAGTACCGCGGGCTTGTAAATTAAGGCTGCGTGGATCTCGGCAACACAGCCACATTCAAGTTTCACAAAACCTCGTTAATACCTCAAGGTCAGGAATCTGCCCACAATCTCTATACTTTAACCGTGCCAATAGCAGTAACACAAATTAAAAGACATTTTTCAGTGATTATTTTTTGGAGAATTGTTAGTCGAGATATATGTACTTAATTCTTTTTCGAAACTGTGCAATGTTAGTTATTTTTTCGTCTTTCACTCCATTTCAAGTTAAATTTTCATGACAATTCTCGAATATAAAAAATGGCGAAATTGCGTATTCTCACTTTTTTTTCAATCATTTGCACCCAAACAAATTTTCTTAGAAAACAAACTCTGGCCTTCAAAAGTCACCCCGTTATATTCGATGTACTGTATGTTCTTAAATCAAAGTTTCTTAGTGAATACAGGGCTGGTATAGCAAATTACTGAATGAATCTATGCTCACCTTTTGAGTACATTTCACTTCTTCGAATTCTAGTACCAAGCTGAGTTCTTCACTAGAACATAGCACTCCAAGGATAGTTCAGGTAATGGACCATACCGAATCAACCCAAATACAGACTTTGTTGTCCAAACATCGTGTTGAAACTACACTCTGCCGCAGGGAGTCGTCCCATCGTTGCTCTGCTGGGCATCTCGATCATTAGGTGCACTCAGAGATGGGGTTATCCACAATGCTGTGTTTTTATCAATTCCACTGACCTGGACGGGCTCCTTGTCTAGTCGACGAAGACTAGGTTTGATGTCGTGGCCTATGGAAATGATCTTGTCCTGCTGATTAGAAGCAAGGTAATCAGTGTCATTGTGAATCGGATTCAGAGTTTTTTGCGTATAATTTAGCAATGGTGCTCGGAGAACAAATTCTCAGCAATCATGGTAAAACAGAAAGGTTTATTTTTACTAGGAGATGTGTATACTATAACATCAAGCTTCCTACGTTATTCAGGGTTGGTCTCACTTTATCCGAGCAAGTTCGGTATCTTGACGTGATATTGAAACACAAGCTATTGTAGAGAAGAAAAATTGAGACCCAAATGAACAAGGCCAATAATATCATTAGTTCTACTCGTAAGGTACCTTGTAAAATATGAAGCTGCAAACCGCATATAACAATGAACTGGGTCCATACTGTGGTGATAACTCTGCATCTTTGATGTGGTGACTTTCTATGATAAAGGCCTGCAACCCCGCTATAATGACTGAGTGCTTGAGTAGAGCCTTTTCAAACATGATGGGCGCTCTGAGAACTATCCCTACGCTAGCGATGGAGTGATGCTGAGAACAGCACTAGAAGCGTAGGAAAAAGGACGATGGCATGATAAAGGGCTGTATGGGAGGCACGCGAGGACAGTCAGGATGTTAGTGGTTGCTACTGCACCAGCTTCTGCTTTGATGAACCCTACCAGGTTATTTTGATAGAGATCTTTAGTCTTTATCAAAATCGGCAAAAAGGTCCGCTTACTTCACCGATTGCTCTTTGATATATAATGGGACTAGTGTGTAGAGAGTGGGATCTCGTTTCAGTTCGTTTATTTCAGTAGGGAAGGAATGCTGCATTGTGTAAGCAGAGTTGTATTTTGTTTGAGTCTGCACACTGGAAAATATCCGCAGAGAATATCCCAGGAATCACATCTTTATATGTTGTCACAATCAGGGAACACTCAAATAGCTTTCTGGTTTCGTCTTCCACTTATCAGGTGAAAGCAGAAAAGCTCTGCGTGAGCTGGGGTTTGACACATGCGTGGGATCCTGATAATGAGAAGAAAGACACTATGGGCAAACGGGGGAGCTCGATCAGTTTTTTTTGGTCAAGAACTGGCGCTCTCAATTTGTCGTGAAGTATGTCAGGAGCTTCTTTACTAGGGGACTATGTAACGTTACAAAACGCTCTACTGTCGATTTCAGTTTCCATCGCGAAAATACGCAGGCAATTATCCTGAGAATGGGGCACAGCAAGTATCTCAAGAAGTTGTGAATTTTTATTGAGAGCGTAAGGCCCTCGAGAGAACACAGCTGAGTTTTGTGATTGGTGCATTAACTGGCCGCCTGCTCAAAAATGTTCAATAAACATTTAAGGAAAATGAAACTTCCTGACTGTTCCTTGTGCCGCTGGTGCAGAAAAACGGATGAAACTGTTGAACATAGTCTGTTTACCTGTACAACCTTTCTGAGCTAAATTGAGAGGGGTTCCTCTTCGTAGATTCGTGGCATCTTCTTCAGAAGGTGCGAGTCTCTCCAACTACATAGGGATGAACAATGGTTCACAGAGCCTCCGTACATTATGGATGAGGCACAGAACGGACAAGCGAAGACCCCACGGTGAACGCATTCACTGGGATGAGATGACGAGATGAGCATTCAGAGTAGATGATAAAGCGGTTAGAATGAAGGTACCAGCAAATATCGAAATATCAAAATTGTTCACAAAGAGAGAGACAAAGTTAATGGAACTCCCATTAACGTGGTTTTCCTCTTTGTGAACAAGTCAAATAGCCTGTCTCTTTCGAAGATACTGACCTGTGTGCTAGAAGACATTCTAGTTGAAATATTTCACGTTAATAAGACGATCAGCCGAATAAAGGGAACTGACTCAAGACCTGCCTGGTCTTCGCGTGGACGTTGCGTCAATTCAAATTCGAGTTTCAAGCTGACTACATCCCTAACACTCATCCAAGAGGATTCGGCCCAACTTGACATCTTGATTCAACTACTATGTAATGGCAGTTGAACGGAGAATGCATACAGAATGTAATTACCACTCTTACAAAAATGTATCCCAAAGGACTTGGTGAATTTCAGGCTGGTGAACCAACCTATGAAATGATTCAAAGCTCACCTTCAGGTACGTATTTCAACGTTAATACCAGGTTGAGTAGTTCCCTCAAAAGCGGCCAAGAGTGTTGGACCCAATTTGGCTCTTCGAGGATAGCTCAGCTGAAGTACTATCTCGACTCAATCCCAACGAAAGCAAAACTGAACCAAATTGACTAAAAATTACGAACAAAAATGCCGTCTTGAAATAAATGCACTCGTTATTCGGTTGTTAGGAGCCGGAATAAAAGTGAGATAAACGAATACAGGAGTATTCGAATAAATAAACAGAAATCCAAACTGTATCCTACCAAGAACAGACCTACTTCGAAATTCATGAAAGGTTCTCGTTTTCAGTCAACACATAGAAGTATATTATTAAGTTTTTTTTGAATTGAACTGAACAGATTGGAATCACTTCATGCAGTTAATTCTTCAATGATGACTTTTATCCAACTAGGAATAGTTTCCCAGTTATAGACTATGAAACTAAAACTCAGCATGAATAATTCAATTAGTTCAGAATATTTTATCTTCCCTCGTAGTTTCTTATGAAATGCACCGTTTCCGAGATATTCAACGTTAAATTATTCGAAATCTTATAAAATTCCAGAAAATTCGTTTTTTATGAATCTGCCCATGAGCTTGTTCAGGCCTCAAATTAGGCTCCACCCTGTATTTTATGACCAGACCATCGACATACTGACCATGTCTATGTCTTCTTAATATTAGAATAGAAAACAAAGAATGGTGTATATCCTTATGGTTTGAAAAATGGATATCACAAGAATATTGAGTGGAATATCAGAAGTTTCCATCGCTAAATAACGTGAACTATTTAAGCTACAATGATGCTGCAATAAGCAACAAAGAGTTATGAAAGTTTTATAAATACCTGAACTGCAAGAAATTAATTTGATATTCCACAAAACAGATAACAGCAAGAGTTCTGCATGTTTTAAACAAAGTGCAGGAGTGTATGAGAACATCCACAAATATGTAGATGCTTATATCCTTTCACCTGAGCGAAACCTTAAAAAACTGCAAATAAAAAGTGTTTCATTTGATGAGGAATCTATGGTTTAAATCGATGTACAATTCGAAGACAAGCCCAGTTTTTCCAACATAACTTCAATGTCCAATACTGTTAGTGCAATAAAAAATTGTTAATAAAAAATTCTATTTCAATTTCAATTTTCTCTTCATTTATAGAGATTAATTCTGATATTTATCTTCGGACTAGAACCAGTGAGAACATTGATACAAATATCAACGAAATAAACCATTTTATCACTTCTGATCGGATAAAAGATTTCGATGATGCCCCCAAAAACAATCATGGTCGTTATTGTAAAACAAATAAGTTTTATTTTTATTTTTTCTTGCTGCATCTTCAATTCGATGTGATATAAATCGTTAGCGTAAGAGTGTTATTTTGGGTCCTACTTTTTATTTCACTGAGTGATAACCGGAACTTTCTTTCCATTGTAGTATATTATGTCCTCACATACTCGGCGCTCCTGACGTTTCAAATTCTTCCAGGAATAGCATCAAATATTCATCCTTGTGTCGACTCATCTCCTCCCAAACGTGATATCGGATTACTATTAAAATATCTCTTTTCTGAATCGAGCATTAAGAATATCCCATTTCTCAACGGAAAGCGTTCTTCGAGATCAAAGATAAACACCCAATTTCATCGAGCCGTTTTATTAAACGTCTTATTATTTTGGTGGAGTTCGAACGATACTGTTATTTGAATTTTATACACAAAAGGAGCTATTCTGAGAAAACCTTGTTTGGTATTCCTTCTCTTTTATTGGGGAAGCTTCAAGTTTGTTGGTTCCAGAACTACAAGGTTTCGGGAGATTTGAATTTTATGTTGAAGGAAATTCCGTGAATTCATTATTTGAATAGCGTCTGAATAGTAAGTATGAAGTTCCTATCCATATTATGAGAATCATGACAATTAAACTCATAGTTAGATAACGACCTCCATATGAACCCTTTAGAAAATGGAAATAGCAGAAAGTGTGGAAGACAATTTCGAGGAAAGAGGTGATTCTTTCCTCCTGCAAAAATGTTGTATAAATCTGGGTTAAACAGATGTGTGCCAAATCAGCAGAAACACTCAAACGAATTGGACCAGGAGAAGAGTTAGCTTTTGCTATTTATCACCCAAGGAAAAGATATTTTTTCAGTAATTTTTTGTCGGAAATCGATCGATATTTTATAGGGCAAAGTACAGTCAGAAAAACAAACAAGACTCGGTTTTAGCGTGCATGATCTATGGAACATCTATGAGTTTGAAATGCATGGTCGCCTCTGATGATTATTGACTAATTTTTGATTTATTTAATTTCATTTATTTATTGGATACTGAACAAACGATGCAAAGTCACTTTAGAACAGTCAAAAGAAAAGAAAGAAAACTCCAAGAAAAAAGAAACAGTAAAGATTCTTGAGCACAGCCTTCAGATTTCTGAGCTTGATATTGAACAAATTTGTTTGGCTCCCACTGAAAATTTTATAACTTACTATCATCATTCTATTTAGAGGAAATATACAAAGTGATTCCGGAGGAGACCGTCAGATTTTAGGATAAGTTTGCACTAGTCAAGACAGTCTCGGAACAATGTTTGATTTGTGGTTGGGAGTCTCTATTGAGAATATACAGGGGGATTTATCCGATTCGACCGATTTTACTCTTATTGATAACTTTGGCATAGCTCATTCGCTTTCAATGTAATTTTCATCGGAGTACAATTATTGATGAGCACATTCATTAATTCCAGTTTAGGAAATGCGTTGTACAGGGTGTTTTTTTTTCAACCTGCACAATTAATCTGGAATTATCACAATACCAACCGCCAATTTTAAAAAAAAATTTGAAATTAATGAATGTGCTCATTAATATTGTACTTCGCTGAAAATAACATAAAAATCGAATGAGCCATACTGAAGTTATCAATAAAAGTAAAATCGGTCGAATTGTACAAATCACCCTGTATATCCTTCATAGAGACTCTCAAGCATAAACCAAACACTGTTCCGAGACTGTCTTGACTAGTGTAAACTTATCCTAAAATCTGACGGTCTCCTCCGGAATCACCCTGTATATACTATTTGGAACAACACTGAACAATTTCGGATTATTGGGGATCCTTAAATGATTGGTACAGTTCTGGTTACAATATTCTTACTTCATGTTATTTATGATGTAATAAAGATATATCACAGCTTGTAAAAGCGATCTGTAGTCAATAAACATCTATTTTGTGAAGAAAATAAACGAAGGATTTCCATAATGAGATAAAGAATCTGAAATTCAGTTGGTTACTGAATGAGTAACTAGTATGTTTATCTCCAGAATGCCTCGATACCACTGAGTATGTAGATTCTACAAGGATGGCATGACCTTTTGGAACTATAATTCCTAATAGCAATTAATTATGATCGTCAATCTTCCGTTCATTGAGCTAAGGTTCTCATAAAAGTTATGAACAAATTTATGACCTATGAACTATTGTAGCGTACACAGAAAAAAATCTCTTAAACCGAATATATACATATTCTTGAATTGAATAATATTCCTTCGAAGAAGAACCGAATTTATTGAAACCTACGTACTCTTCACTTCAGAAAACAATTTCAGCTAATCATAGTTCGCTCGGGCCGAGAATATCATTTCTTACTGAACGTGCTCGGATAACGAAAGTAGGTACACGTGAACCCTTCGACCAATAATCGGGTTAGCGCTGAAGATGCCTGTAGAATCGAGGAACCTTTGGATATTTAAATATATTTAAATAGGGGATAGTGAACAAGTGCGTTCGTGTTTTTAGTGGTGCATTACGAATTTGGTTTGAATCGAGAACTACTTATAAAGATCAAGAAAATTTTTCGGGAACAGCATTTTCAAAGTAGAGAGGAAGAATCTTGGTTACACGCGAACAAAGTTTGAGTTAAAAAATATTTGTGTATGTGGGTACATGCCTACATGCCTACATGGACATATGTTATGTACAAACATTGTCACATGAATACATGCGTGATCTCCAGACTACAAATTTTTATTCAATGCTTGGAAGTCGCGAGTTTACATAGTAACCAAAAAATTGTTACAAAAGACTTCTGCTCTTCTATCTTCGAAACCCTGTTCTCGACGAACTTTCTTGTTGGGAGATGATCCTTCATTTGTACCTTATTAATCATTGATCTCTTCAAAAATGTCTATTCTAGGCTTCTTGAGATATCATAGTTTTTTGTATTTCAGAACCGCTAATTACAGCGAACATATTATACTCTGTTGCTAAAGGAAATTGAATAGAAAAACATTCCAATTGCAATATTGAGAAATCTTACATACCTATCCAATAATTTTTTCAGATTTCTCATTTTGATCAAACTTTATTCCGCTTGAACCAAGGAAGATCATTGTTAACATGGGGCAAGAGTATTTCATAAAAAAATCGAACTAAGTTTCATTGTCTCAGTTAATATATACGTTCATTTACAGCTTCAATAATGCTGACTTCGCCTTTCGATTCGCAGTTTATTGTAGGAATGTACCTAGTACATTAACTCAATGAATAATAATAATCACCCCAATGAAATCTTTAATGAGATTAAAAAAGTTCGTTGGATCAATAATACGTATTCTTTAACTCAACGAACTTGATACGTTATAGTTTGACTTGGCGAACTCGATACGTTGACTAAGCGAACTCTTCACGTTGATCTTATGAGCATGTACATCAACTGAATCCAACTATAATCGATATCCGTTGGCCGAATGGAATCATACGTTAACTGATTGAATTTAATTCTCTTCTCTTCTCTTCTGCGTTATTCTGCACTGAATCAGTCAATATTATCTGACTAGCCTTGAAGTATATCTGTTTCTTTTTTTTAGCCATTTTTTTAGCCATTTGACTCCACAAGCTTCTATGACGAAATGGAACTATTATTTATAACTGAAAACATAAATGACAAAAATTTCCTCTTTTCGAATAAGGGTACATAAATTTCAAATTGAATTGCTGTTGATAGATCAATATACTTGTGACATAGTATTGAAGTCGTTGTCACTGATACAGTGTAATCAGTCCTTAAATTCTGTTGATGAATTCAATACTCATGGGGGATTGATATAATCACTCGAACATCAAACAATGACCAACAGGACATGATATCAATGAACTCCAGCATTGACTGAAAATGAATGTCCAAGTACATTATCGTAAAGTTGAATTGGATTATATTCACGTACGTTTTTTGTTCAGTGCAATCAACGAATTTCACTGTGCAAAAAAATGGGTACCTACAGGTTTCAATGAACTGGTTGATTGGACCGATGAATTTTCATACGTTGAGCCAATGAACATATTCGTTGTCATAATGTATCAAAGTAGTTATATTTACGAACATTCCGTACATTCTTCCAATGTATGATGAATTCATTGGACCAATTTTCATGAATGAATTCATGGTCTCAACGTACCTTCTCCTTGAACTTCCGTCGTATTTTTTGTTGAGTATAAACGCCTGCATGAATTCATATTCTTTTATTATAAAAATAATAACGAATGGCTCTTCTACCCACTCTGGCGATAAGAGTATCAAAACGGGTACAAAAACATTTTCATTGTGCATTCATACGTAATAATTCTATACGTATTTGTAAGAGTCTACAAAACGTGCGAAAACTTATCTACCGCTATACAGAATGAAATTCGTGCCATTGAATACTGATGCGCCCCTTTCATTTCTTGAATGGACTTTGCATGTTTACTGTACGACTTCATCTCTTTATTATGTCAAAATTATAATATAAATTCGCGATACCCACAGAAATGCATACAGATGAACAAGAAATTATATATTCTCAAAGGCGTTTTGAACGTCATCGCGTTCACATTATACATATTCAAATCGTCCACATACTTCGCCTTCATTGCATTCAGAACTGTTATTATGTAGAATATGTTGCACTGTCCCCAACTGCGTTTATTGAATTTGCAATATTGGCAGCCTGGTATACCTGCAGGCTCTTGGGTGAAATATGTGCGGATTGTGTTCGCGGTAGAAATGGTCCGATTGCTCATTTCAATTGTGAATGCTTTGATGGTAATCATACCTTTGCCGGCAGATTCATAATTGAGGAGGATTTGTGTGGGTGTCGTCAACTCATTTCTGGCGATGCATTTTCTATGAGAAATTATGTTGATACGCAATATTGAAAGATGCATTGATGTGAAGAGGTTTGTTCGTTGTGTATCTATGAAATAGACTATTTAATTACCTATTCACTAGTGTAGATCATCTTGCAGTGATAATGCTCGATGAGTTTTGTTGTAAACTCGCACTGCGTTCGTTATTGAAATGTTGCACCGATGTGAATGAAGTGTGGTCACACATCATCAAGTCCTGACTTTCTTCTCTTTGAGGTTCCACAGAATCTGAGCTATAATGTGGGTCGATATGTGTTCATATGAACAATAGCATGATGTAAAAACATGGTGTGCTCATCTGACAAAAAATGTGACGTCAGCAAGATTTAAATACAAGGAAATATATATTCTGCGCTTTGAATTTTAATAAAAAAAGTGACGTCATCATTAGTAAATACGATCACAGATGAGCACACCATGTTTTACTTACATCATGAACAATAGTATATTATTCAACGAGCATAAAATGACTGCCATTATTCATGAGGGTGAAATTTGCAATCACCCAAGTGAATAATAGTAATTGTATGCGAGTTAAATACTTTGTCCACGACTTTATTGGTAAAATTTGAATAATTCCACATTTTGAAGAACCTACAATAGAGTTTTCAGAATGCTAAACTTCATTCTCTGATGATTGCTGGAAACTGTCAAGCTCACGGGAAACGTCAAAACTCCCACTTGATCTATGGATGGAGGGTGATAATAGAAACAATCTCTGAATTTTCGACAGCTTCACGAATAAAGTTGTAGTCAACTGAGTTGATAGGGAGAAAAAAAAAATTATATAGGTACATGTTTAACAAGACTAACATTTCAAAATGAATGAATATTAATAATTTGTGTATGTTTTATTGTTGACTTGTATCACTGTGTAAATCACATCTCCTCCTTTGGGTAATGTGGTGGGAATTAATGAGAGGACTGGGTACATAACGTCGATTGAGCCCAAATCCCATATTGGGGTCCTGAAAGAAGAGAAGAATATGGATGGAGTCACGATGTAAAAACGCTGCAAATTTTACACAAGGGTTTATTATTTTCTCAGTTATATAACCCAATTTACCATTGATATCTTAAAAAATTATATATTATGCATAACTCATTGGTTTCTCACAACACAGAAACCAATTCCATGAAATAATTCATGTGAACATTGAAATCTCAATAAATACACTTGTATAATTGAATAACATTTCCACATGCAGAACGCTAACTGAGTAGCAAAATTTAAAATAATATATTGAATGAGAAGAGACGTTCCACAGTAGTTTCACCTCTTTGAAAATCTAACTATTTTCCACAATTATTGAATTTCGTGTCGGTATTCTACAACTGAAAATGAACTTCAAATCAGTTAGGGTTTGCCCTTTTTGAGATATAAGGGAAATAACCTCAATATTCAAAATGGTCACGAAATTTTCCGCCAATATCTGCACAAATAAATATCGGTCAAAACTGAAATTTGAAACACTGCTTCTAAATGTTGACTCTGAAACCTGTACCAAATTTCATAGAACTTTGATGAATATGTATTCGAAAATAAAATTTAAAAAAAAAAATTGATTTTCCCAATACAATTCTCACGAAATTTTGCATTAAATCGAGTGTCTATATTTCACAATTAGTCATGATGTTTCAATCCGAACGCGTTCGTATTTCTTGACACTGAGGAAATAAACTCAATCTTTCAAACTAACACCAATACGTAAAACAAAATTCAAGACTTCCCGCTAATATCAAATGTGAAGATGTGATTTCTTTTACGATTCAACTTTGTTCTGAAAAATATTAATGAAATGAAAAAAAACTCAACCTTCCTGTGCAATTGATCTGAAAAAATTTTTTCCACAGCAGATATCCGATTCACTTGATTCACAAAATATCCACCACACAAACTGAAAAACTAAAGTTATTTTCAATAACATTTCTGAAACAATTTAATATATTGTGAACCTCATTAGGTTGAATTCAAAAGAATAATTCTAGATTATAAATTTCGTTCGTTGTTATCGTTGTCAGATACACTCAACTAAGAGGGTGTCAAATCCGAAAGTCTGTTTGATGTAAAGACGTGAAATTCAAACAAGTAGTTTGCCGACAACCAGATGATTATACATGTGGTATATTTTTGTCTACGCTATATCCCTTGTCTTAGGTCACGACTCGGCACAGACCCCATTCAGAGCAGGTAGATAGGTCCTCGGCTCCTAACTTTAGTCTAAGGCTCTAACCCTCAGTATAAGATTCTCGACAATCGACAATTGATGAGCTTTGCGGTTTGTTATTGATTTTTTTGCATATTATATCTTCCAATTTGATTTATCATATAAATGCTCATTATTTTCTATATTCACGCTTATTTCAAACTGTCAGTACGAAAGATTTTGGATTTCGATTGAAACCAGTAACGGATATCCACAGGTTGACGATAATCGTACTACGCAAACCGAAATTGATGGAAACCTCCGATCAACCGAATTTTTTGAAAATCTGCATTATTTTAAATTACGCTACTTAATTCGCGTTCTGCATGTAAAAGTGATCTTCAGTTATGAAAGAGTATTTATTGAGATTTCAATGTTTCAAATGAATTTTTTCATGGAATTGGTTTTTGTTTTCTGAAAAACCAATGATTTATGAATAAAATAAAAGTTTTATTCAAGATATGAATGAGCTTCATGAAGAAATTTAATCTTAAATCCCGTAATCCGCAGGGTGATTTCTATAAATAATAATTTGATCCGATTGTCAGTAGTTATGTTTAAGATATTGGGAGAGAAAACCCAAAAATATTCTATCTTAACTACTTACGATTATGAAATTGTCAAGAACATCGATGGGGCATTTGCCAATTGTGTTTATAAAATAATAACGCATCCATTAAAAATTTCTCGATATGTGTTGAAAATTTGGTAATCAATATTTTCATCTACTTTTAGATGTATGATTCTGGATGAAAAGTAGACCGATTATTCCAGTGAATTCCTATTTTAGAACCGAATGCGATGATGTCATTTTCGACATTATTGGGAATTTGCAGCGTTTTTCTTTACTCAGGAACCACTGGTCGGAAATTATCTGGGTGAAATTTTTTTGGTTTAGTTTTGCAACAGTAATCAACGTTCAGAGTTTCATGAAAATTCGGTGGTATGTTTTCGAGAAATAATTTTTTTTTTCACCCAACCCCCCCATTTTGAGCCCTTAGGGTACACCGATTCTGCTTAAAAGCTTGGAGGATCAATCCCGAGCGACACACGATTTTTCTACCAAGTTTCACTGGTTTCGGTTCAGTACTCTCGGAGAAAAGCCCCGGACAACGGACGGCGGACGGACGGATTTTTTTTTATTAGTTTATTCAAATCTACATACTCCAAAACGTAAACTGTGAAATTTTCAGGGGGAGTTAAAAATTTTTTTTTGTTGGTCGATCACTAAGGTTTATTATTTGATTTTATCAAATAATAAAGCAAAAACATGATGTGCTCATCTGAAAAATGGGTGACGTCAGCAAGAATAAAATACAAAGAGTTTTATATTCTGTGCTTTGAATTTGCATGTGAATTCAAAGCACAGAATATACAAATCTTTGTATTTTAATCTTGCTGACGTCACTCAATTTTCAGATGAGCACACCATGTTTTTTACATCATGGATGGAGTGTACTCCAATATTCATTGTAGACACTTATTATCCACGACTTCATCGAGGATTGTCATTTTCCTGCAACAAGAGCCATCGAAATATATATATATACCTAAATTATTCAATGGTCGTGGGCAAAAATATAAATATCGTTCAGCGGTTGAGGACTGTAAAATATAATATTCATCATATTCATTGGAGCTTCTAATGAGATAAAGAAAAAACTGAAATGTCTACTCCAGGTTTATTGTATTGGAACTTACTACATACGGAGTGTTTCACAATAAATTAGACGAGCATATATAGCCGTTTAGATGACATCGGGTAGTTCATTTTTGCCTTATGACATATACCCAGTTTCGAAGCATAAGCGAGATACACGAGGTTTGTTCGTTGTACCTACATGAACTACACTAATTACACTTATTCCACTGATACTGTTCGGTTTGTTTTGTTGTAAACTTGCACTCTGTTGCGGAAATATTGGCAGTCAGTGTAGTCACAGATGACGTGTGCAAAGCATAGAGTGAGGTTATCTTCTGTGATGGTTATGCGTAAATATAATTCATGATCATAGACATCTGTGGTTGTCTCTGGATCCTGGTTGGACGAGTTTTTTTCTCTATGTGTGGTTGTTCTTGGACGAAATTAATTTTCATCATCGTTATTTGAAATAGAATTTTTGTCCGTGACGACTTTAGAAAAACTTTATGACAAATCTACATCACCTCGAAGTGGTAGCGAAAACACGAGAAGCATAGAATTCTGTCATCTTGGGATTGCGTGAAATCATCTATCATATATTTGTATAATGTGAGAATCATAGAACTCAGCTGGACTGAGAATTGGAAGTCAGTGGAGTTAGTGTAGTTAGTGAAGTTCATACAGGTACAACGAAAAAACCCATGGTGTTCAATGTGGACTAATAGCGATATTTGATAACAGTGGTGAGTTATGCGTGACCTTCGAAATAACGATTTTCGGCCAATTCAATTGTGATGTAGAATTCTGAAAAAAAAAAACAAAATGACGGAAAACTTGCAGAGCCGGAATTTTTCATTTTCGATTGCCAATAGCAATAGCAATATTTTAATGTACTCGATGTAATAAGAATTTCTGTGAAAGAATTTTTCAAAAATTCGAAAATTTTTTACTACATGTCTAGAGCGAAAAAAAAATTCACACAAATTCTTGAACTTAATTCCATTCTGAGCACTAGTTCGAGAACAAAATGAAAAATATTTATTGCTTCGAATTTTATAGACATCAATATTATCAGAATAAATCCAATTAATAAGTGAAAGGTAACGTGACCCTACTATATAAAGGGAAGCGAGTTCAATTCACAGCAAAGATTTCCTGAAACAATTTATTTTTTCGATGAATTCATGATTCTGCAGGTCCATATCTGCACAATTTTGGCCTCCGTAAGACCACTAGTTTTTTTAATGAAACTTATTTAAGTCATCCGAGCGGAATCTTTGGATGGCTACAAAATGAACATATTTTTTGTTCCATTTTCATACCAGTGTTCAGAATGAAGGTGAGTTCAACCTTGAAAGATTTCAACAATTTTGGATTTTTTTTACTGAAGACAAAAAATAAGTTGACTTTGAATTTTGGAAACAATTCTCCACTGCAAATTTTCGAAAATCGAGTAATTGGAATAATGCTCTACAATTAGGCAAAGTAAGTTTCGCCATTTTTAAATATTTTTTCTAGAATTCTTTCAATTGACCAGCAATAAATACTAAGATGTGACCAAACACCATTACCTATATCAAAAGTCACGCATAACTCACTACAGTTTTCAGAATATTGCTCAAAGTTGACATTAAACACCGTGCATCCCGCTTATGCTACGTAAACGGGGTATATGTCATAAGGCAAAAATGACTTTCCCATTGTCATCTATACGGCTATATATAATTGTGCAGTTCATAGTGAAACATCCTGTATTACTTTACCTCTACAAAATTGATGTAATCTTTAGGCAGGGATTGTACTCACGTGAGTATTCTCTAGCAACAATTACAGTGATATGCAAAACCTGGAATTCGTAGATTAGTGTTATTTACGAAGCCGAAAGGAGCATAGAATAGTTACTATGACACGCAGAATCAGCAAACAGATTGAAATACGCAACACTCTACTACATCCATCTTCAGTGACAAGTGGAAGGCAGTGATGTGTAGTGTACAAAAATATTTCCATGCCTGAACAACGAACCAACCTAATAATTCAAATTCTTCAAAATTTTAAGTGTGAGATATTCAACTACATACTGTGTACCTGTCTTGTGATATTTTCAGCCTAATTGACATTTTTGATTCTGAGCGCTCTTCGATTCTTGTTAATTGTTATTCCTGTCATATTATATTGATTTTCTATTATTCATTGTTAGTTATATTTTTGTTTTGTGAGTTCAATAATTATGTCTCGTTTTTATCATCTCATTTATATGTGCCACAAATTATTATATTTTTTAGCCTGCAGAAGGCCTAATAAAGAGCCAAAACGTTGTGAAGGAGTAATTTATTATTGTATGTTCCCGAGATCGATATTTCCACTATTTTGATTATTATCAGTTGGAATGAGATTCCCTTGCTTTCATAGTATGCAAACTTTCCTTTTTCAACTTGATCTCGTGTTCATGGATACTCGAATGGACTTTATGCTAGAATAAAGTTAGGAACTGCACTTCAAAAAAGACTGTTCAAGAGTTAAGATGCGACAATTATGTCGTTTTCACCTATAAGAATAACTGTTGAGACTAAGTTTGGACAAGCTTTTATTCCCATTTAACCTAACACTAAGAAGTGTTATAGCCGCAGAATCGCCACTTGGGGTGGCTCACTTAGTATAGTATGAACACCAGCTACTGATCCTTTCATCCCTCGTATAATCGCATCCGCAACGGCACCTAAAGCACCGCAATTACAAGAGAAGAATGACCCAGCACATGCCCAGAATTCGTTAGATTCGAGCCATCAAAGGCCTGAGTGAGAATTCAAATAGTCGAGAAAGTGCAATAAATCCTTACGTCCCACATCCATTGTTGTGCTGTTTCGACCTCCGTAGACGACAACGCAGCGTGCTATGACTTGTGCTCAGCCCGGCGCAACGCCGACCTGATTGCGATTTATTGCTTTCCGTCTTCCGAATTAATGGGTTTTAGCCTTGTTCCGATTCCTGCCATCTTTTTTCCTCTTGGCCAGAGCGACTTATTGAGCAGTCCATTGTTATTTTGCAATAGCCGAAATAGAATTAGCTGTCTCGACTTCCGGATTACTGAAAGGAAGGAGCTGCCGAATGTTTTCGTTGATGGTGATGAATTCTACGTGAGGTTCTTTTTTCTGCTAGACGATAACAAATTCCTCTGGAAGGGACATTTGTTACAACTGGGTCTTATAGTTTTTGGCTCATTCGGTGGCTCTACTTCCAATCCAGTTGCTCTCTTATACAATTTCCACTATGATCTCCACAATGCCTCGCCACTTGGAAAGGTAGCATGAAGGTTTGGTCTATGTATGGGGCTGCTCTTTTAATTGCCAGTTATTACGAAAGCAGAAATAAAATAAAAATTAACGAAATATTTGAAGCAAATGAGCTCTTCAGAGTGAGGTCAGATTATCTGGGAAAAATATGTTGAAGACTTCAATTCGAAAATTTCCAATACGCCTTGCCCTTTGTAAGAGTAGGAACAACCAGAATCAGCAAAATTAATAATGGAGCTTCTACAATATCCTAGAGCTATTATTCGAGGTGGACATGGAGGTTTGGATGCAGTAGTGCACATTTGGGGAGCCCCTGAACTCAAACATCTACTTAACTTCAAATCAGGAACATAACTTGCTTTTCCTTGTTTTTGCGAAAACTCCCTTCACCTATTCACTGGTTCATTTCTCATTTACTCGATGAGAAATTTGAAAACGTTTCAACAGGTATTGTTATCTTTATGCTGACTATAACAGTGCTGATGCTGTTTTATTTCATTATAGCTGTTCACTCTGTTTCAAAGAAGCTTCACCCCATTCTGTTGTGACGTAACCAATTACAAACGTTGGGAGTTTTTTAAAGAGGTATCTCTGCGCAGGAGTATATAGACAGATTCACCAGGTCATGCCTTGAAATAGTCCGGCACGGTTTTTTCAATCTGCAGCACGAGTAGACACAGATTTCGTACTATTCTGTCGTTTTCATCGAGTTCGTTCCTACAGAGGCCTAGAACTACAATAAACGGTTCAATGCATGAGCAGCAGAGTGTAGTTCCATTAAAACTTTTGAACGCTGCATCGAATGATTCTCTTAGCGGTTATTAAATTCCATTTTATTACGTAACCAATAACAAACACTGGGGGTTATTGGCTTCATCATGAAATAGACTGGCGCGGTTTCTTCAGTCTGCAGGACGAGTAGACACAGATTTCGCACTGTTCTGTCTTTTTCATCAAGTTCGTTCCTACAGAGGCCTAGAACTACGGTTAACGGTTCAATACATGAGCAGCAGAGTTAAGTTCCATTAAAAATTATGAACGATGCATTCAATGAATCTCTTTGCGGTTATTATATTTCATTAGGCATACGAATGATAGCTTTCAAATTTGCTTGCTTTCAAACGAAGACCAAGGAGTTGATGGATCTCCGTAGAAAACAATGCAGTAGGTAGTGTCAAATCGCATGATCGCAATGACTTATTGGTGGCATAGTCGCCGGATTAAAACTTCACTACTGCACATCTCTTAGCGTTTCGCACCTTGTGCGGCATGTACCGAGATTTTGTTACAACCACAACGTTAGGTCGTTCAAGAAAAAATTTACTGCAAATATGTCCGGATTTGCTCCATTTTCTAGATATAGGACAAAACTCTGGTTCCTCATTTTTCGTTATGTGATACTCCGTTTTGGAGATGCAAAACTTTTTCCTTATATGATAAAACTATCACTGCCAGCTGGTCTCCAGACTAGGTGTTCATGATATGTATTCATAGCCTTATTTTTTCTTCGTAACGATGATATGAATAAATCATAGAAAAAGGAATAGGTTGTATTTTCAGCTTCTTTCATCAATTAAAATTGGGAAACTTCATCCTTCAGATTTGGCCATCTTGTTTTGATTTGGTCCCTATGAAATCAAAATTTTCGGAAATATATTAGAAAATACAATACTGAATATATGGATTTTACAGATTTAAGAGGGTCCAAACCTTTCATACAAACACCGACTTTCTGAGTGAGGAAAAATTTTCCCAATGTTTCCAAAAACACAGATTGGAATGATTTGAAATCTAGTTCTTGATTGAAAAATGATAGCTAGAAGGTTCACAAAAATTTTCATTGAGATCATAAAAAAAAGATTGCCGAATGTTTCTGTCACGAAGTCCAGGTGCGCTTGGAGAGGAGCAATACGTGAAAGGATGACCGCTTTGGCAACGGCTATGAGCTGAACGTGAAATGCTCCTGACTTCATGTCAGTACTTTTCCAGAATTTCTTTAATCGAAAAATTCAACACATTTACGAAAAACAGGTTATAAATAACTCTACTTTCATTTGATATCAATCAAGAATAACTGTTCACATCTGGCTTAATAGCAAGATATATGGGTGTATTAAAAAACCATTAAATTTACATTAAGCCACCCTCTGAAAATCACACGCTATAGAAACAATGAAGCCCATTGAACTGCTGTAAATATCGATAGTTTAAAAGAAGCCTGGAAATCGAATGATGGATACTCGCTAACCGTTAATTATTACAATCAATGAAACTTATTTGAATGTGGAAATTTAATGACGATGAAAATAGTTCATCTAAAAAAGGGATATTTTATGAATAACCATAGTTGGGAGGAATAATATAGCCGTCAAACAATTAGTTTTAACGAATCTGCTTGGAAATATGATTGATGATTGGATGAAATGAAAAACACCAATTTGTTTCGAGTGCAGTATGAAGTATTCATTAGATTTCGAAAGAATGAAAGCTTTCAACCAAATCGATGTGCAATTGTTCGATTAAATTTTAAATCCAATATTATTTCTATGCCACTTTATGAATTATGGTATGTATTTGTGGATTGTTCGATACTTCGATTCTGATTATAGAAACGAAGTCAATGAAAAATAAATATAATTTTGCTGAATTAAAAAGATCATTATAGGAAAATGTAACACCGGAAAGCTACTTCTGTGGCTTTATCCTTCGAATGCGTTTAGGGTTTAGGGGATTTTCACTGTTCATTGAAATTATGAAAGTATGAGATCACACAATACAGTTTGAATTCATAGAAGAAAACCTGAATTCTCTCACAAAAATATGAATTCATAGATAGTTGTATGAATTCACGAAAAAAATTTCGACATGTTTTAATGAATTCCTGCAAGGTATTTAACCATGAGCCTCTCACGCTTTCACGGATTTCAACCTGATTAGATCTGTATTTGTGAAATTATATGGGAAATATTTGTATTCATACAGTTTTCCGTAGGATCCTCCAGGAAACTCCTAACAATATGTATACAAGCTTGCATGCGAGCTATTGACGCTACTCCCTATGGTGGCTATCAGAGTTACCCAAAATAGTCAGATTATCATTGACAATTTAGAAAACATGTCAGGAAAATTACAAAGTTTTTGTATTTTCTTTGGCGTTTGTATGATTGTAAAAGTGTTTTCACTGAGAAAAAGTAAACCCAAATGTTCCTCTCCATAGATTTCAAGAGCCCAGTGAAAAATTTCGAGTTTTGGTCAAAGGAACTTCCTACAAGAAGTCAGGCCTGAGAGTATTGAAGAATCGATAATAATTATAATAATAACAGTAATCCTTATTTCAAAACAATTCCTGTTAAACTGATCATAAAGAAACAACGTGAATGTTTCAGAGATTGACTGACCGATTGAAGCAAAGGAGCCTAAACAAAAAAATATCTGGTGATGAATACTCTTCGCTCAAAGTGCTTCTGCCGATGAGATCGAAGCCTTACAAGGCTTATTACAGCTTCTTCAAGACCAATCTTATGAGTGTTGGAAGGATTTGTTTGTCAACCCCTAATGAATAAGGCTTACGGTATGCAAGTAGCATTAATGTTATGTGAATGTATTCATTTTATTCAATTTTTTTTCAACTTTTTGAGCATTAGATCTGAGGGGGTACTAGATCAATGATCAATTTGAGTAAGTAAAATAGTTGAAACTTTATTAGTTTTGCAAATAACATGCAACATAATGTCACATGCATCTTTCTGAAAACTTCTCGCTTCTGTGCCTTCAAGACACTCCAAATAATTTTGCCAGTCAGAGTTGAAATGAGTTCATATTAAAATAGTTTCAATACTAATTTTAGCATTGCTACTCTGAATTAGAATAGATGATACCTAACCTTTTCATAAGAATGAAATATGGATAGGTACACAGAATCAGTTTTTTTAGCTGAAAAATTCTTTGAACAAATTGAAAAATTTAATTTTAGTTAATCAAATATAGAAGCAAACACTCGAAAACGTAGCTCCTATTTGACTATCTAAGGTTCTTTACCTGGCCACCGTGACACTGCAATCCTAAACTCAGACGCCAATACGATTCTTGATGTGTTGTGTGTGGGCTTTGGTACTGCTTCCATGCGCCACGTCAGGAGCAGCACTATTAATTGTACTCAACCTAACAATGAGTCATTAATGTGCCATTTTTCGCTGTTATGAAGTCATGACTTTTTTACCAATAACTAAATTTAAATTCGATTGATTCTGGGAAATATTTCGAAAGTAATATTCAAAAACGAATTCTTGCAGTTTCAGGTGACCTTATGAATTCTTGTTTCTTCTCTACTGAATGAGCATCGATTCTTAAGGTTATGAGTTCCGAAATGTATACTAGGGACGGCGAACACAGCATAACGAATAATACCTGTTGGATCTATCATCATTTGATCTAGTGTGAAATTCTGCTGAAATAGCAAACACAGTTGTCCTCACCTAGGTGTATATTTAAAGGTAAATAAGTAGTGATAATGTATCTATGAAGTTTTGGATTGTTTGTAGAATCGAGATTATGCGCAGGTCAGTAGTATCTGAGATGCTGAAGATTGAAGGAAAAGATTTTATGTCAACGATAAAATGACACAGGGGGCACACCCATAGAACTGGTCTGTTCTACCTTGTCTCAGAGCAATGCCCTGAGTACTAAGCTAGCACTCTTATAAAGACTGTGATAGCCAGAGGGGGAGTACAACGTTTGAGGTGTCGAAGCCTGCGTCCTGCAGGCAACCGTTACTATTCTAGGTAGGCTCTTCAGAGATAGCAATAGTACCCCAGGTGGGGAGAGGGTCCACGACACAGTGCAAGTCGTGGACCCATAAACAGACGTGATTCTACCCTATATCAATTACATAGGCTGGGCAAATGGATGAACGCGGCAGTACTCAGATCTGCACTAGCTTCAGGCGGAGGTTTGCGTTTGTATTGTCTTATAGGTCTCTAGAATCCGAGTTGAACTCCCTACAGGCGAGCTACCGGTACCTCTTGGAGACGGCCACGTGGGGGCCGTGCTTTCAGCGCAAGTTAGATAGCAGGGAGTTTGGATCTCGCGTACACCTACTCTTGTGCATAACGCCCTTGAGTAAGGTTTGGTGACCCAGATCGGTCATCGTTTGAGGTGTCAGATGAAGATACACTTCTTCCCTAGTATCCGAGATGAACCAGACCCCGGTCATATCCATTACTGTGAAAGCAGCCAGTGTTTGAGATGTCGGGGTGTCGGTATTGGTACCCTTGTATCCAACTACGCGTAGCTGGAGTGCAGTGATGACATGTCGGAGTCTTGGGACCTTCAGTATCCTAGCTGTACCCCTAAGAGCGAGTGCAAAAGGTAGACTTAGTGCTCCACCGCACGCAATGCCGTCAACGTCGCTGAATTGTGAAGTAGTGATGGAGCAGACCGTCAATAGCCCACACATAGAGCATCGAATTTATTATGATGTACCGAGAAGCAGCGAGGGTAGTGCCTGCCTGCTGCGAGGGTATCAAACACACCGGTGGAGGGCGTGCTTCCTAAGCACAAGAAAGACTAGCATAAGGCCGACTCGTTTTGTATTATCGATCGAATGATTGTTATAGTTATAGAAGGTATCCTTCGCACTCCCCAGCATATGTTTTGAACAAAAATCTTATTCATGACTTATTCATGAATCAAAATAGTTAATCGAGATGAAGGACATGAAGTAGACAGGGGTAGAATTGTTGCCCTTTGCAAGTTTCTTTGTTCGTTCTCGAAACTAGTCATTTTAATTGTCGAAATCAATTGCGATCCACTATCTGAACGAAATAATTCAGTTTCAGTATTTCAATAGCTTATTCAGAAAACTTAATAATTATCCATTTAAATATACTTCTCATGATCTGAAAGTAAAAATAAGAACTCTAAAAAAATTCCTTGGATTTCAGAAATGTATTATCTACTCGAAAAGAAGTGAATTATGAGGATTTTGAGCAATATACTAGTGAAAGAAATTATGAAATATTTGAACTGAACACATATAGAACTTTAGTGAAAATGTTAATTCGTGATAGAAAACAGGTATCGACCAATACTTGACATATCATGTAATTATCAGGTGTTCAAAAGAACCAAATTGCAGCTATATTTTAGGAATAGGGTTTGTTTTATACAATCGAAGTATCTGTTAGCGAATGTTATCAGAAATTTACAAATTCTAGGCGAATGGAATTGGAAACTTGGTAAAATTGTAACATTTAGGTAGAGATAAGTAAAAATGTGTTTGTTAAAGAGCATAGGCAAATTGAAATCGAAATGTGTGGAAAAATATGACCGAATTCCTAAAAGTTGTAGGCAAAGCTACTATGATTTCGGAAATAATTCATCAATTCACATAAAGGGGGGGCTTCGACATTGAAAATCAATCCATTTTTCACCGTCCTCGAGACTGTTACTCTTTCTCCCAAAAATTTTAATATCATCCTGGTATTTCAGTCAGAACAAGCAAAGTACACATCAAAAAATAATGAAAAAAATCGACTTGTATCCGGAAAATAAAATGAAATACAAATTCATGAAAAATTTAAATGAGAACATAAACTCAAGAAACTAGGTGAAAATCAAGAAGTCATTTATCCTCAAGCAAAGGAAGATTCGAAATAAACCTGCAAAAGTTTATATTTAGAACTCTAGAGCATGGTAAACAAAAAACATACACAGGGAGATTTGGAGAATATATTCGAAACCACAGAATAAGATCGAGTTAAATAGTGGCATAAACAAAATACATCGTGGGTGATGTTTATAATAGTTCATTAAATTTAGTTTTTAGTTTGGTCAGAAGTTCAATTAAATCTATAATAAAATCTTTTCATTGATATTATTATTCGAAATTCAACAAAGATAAGTCATTTCTAGATAGAAGAATCCACCTTTAGAGACAGAGACAGAGCCGTGAGAAATTTGGCAAATTTTTTCCGTTATTGGATCCTGTTGTTAATGTAAATTCCCAAAATTATTCCAAAAATTATATCTATATACAGCAGAGATTCATAACAGTACGTTATATCACCTAATTTGAGCCGTTGGAGTCTTTTCGTGCCGTCCATAATTAGTGCTGCCCTTTAACTAAGGATCACTGTCTTTAACATTTTAAGTGGTGCAGAGAACGACAGTAGTTGAAGGCAGAATATGTGATTTGTACTTGCCGTGTATAGAACTTTAAGCTGGCAACACTGTTTTAACTGGCGGCCATTTTGTGAGCTGTCAATTGATTTGTGTTCAGTTTGGTCTGGCATTTCAACATGAATAGACTGACGCCTGAACAACGCTTCCAAATTGTGCAAATCCATTTTGAAAATAATAGTTCTGTTCGAAATAGTATCGCGCTTTACGATAATAAATAATATTAAATACCTCCGGGAAAAAATAGCGTTGAAGTATCATGAACCCGCAGAAAAGGAATCAAAGGGGAGAGAACAAAACATGCACCACCTGTCTACCATCCTCATGCTTCAACCAACGATTGGCTCTGCCTTTCAATGACAGCTCTGCCGTAATCTCATCTCCAGAGGCAACAAGTTGAAAACCTGAGATAGTCTATACCGAATAGATTATCGTGTTTTTTCTTTATGAATTTTCAACCCTCTAACCATTCCACTCTCAGCCTGTCGAGTACGGTACACATTCGACACACAATTCGACTAATTATCACAGGTCTGCGACATAAGAATTGTTTCAAATTCAATAAGTGATTTTCATGTTGTTTTCAACGCTGATTTCAGAAAAAATATTGGAAAAACTACATCACGTACAGTTATTTCACAAACTGCTTGTATAGTATAGCTTTTTTCGATATTTTCATACATATCTCTGTACTCTAGTGAGTTTGAATTTCGGTATTTTGGATATCCAGTAACTGTTATTTAGCCTAAAGTACTTTCAAAACGTATTAAAAAAACTATAATGCATTTTCAGTTGCATAGCAATTTTTATACTACATGAGTTATACGTAAAATAAATGGTAATTAGGAGAAACCACAAATAGACACTATGTGGTGTTTTAAAAGTGGTTTCAATGCTGCTTGGTCAACAAAGTGGCCATACAAAATTTCCTTGCTTTCTCTGTGAATGGGACAGCAGAGACAGAACGAATCACTACATTAAAACAGATTGGCCCTTGAGAAAAACCTAACAGGTTGGGATTAAAAATGTTGGTAGGGAAAGCCTTGTGGGTCCCAAAAAGGTCTTACTTCCACCACTTCACACTAAGTTGGGCCTGATGAAGCAGTTTGTCAAGGCATTGCCAAAAGAAGGAGAATGTTTCAGATATCTTTGTGGACAGTTTCCTGGTTTATCCGAGGCAAAGCTGAAGGAAGGAATCTTTGTCGGACCAGACATTAGAAACCTAATGAGAGATCCCAACTTTGAGGACACAATAGAAACAAAAGAAAAAGCAGCGTGGACATCTTTTGAATTGGTTTTTTCCGGTTTTCTAGGAAACAAAAAAGATCCAAACTACGAGACACTCGTCGCAGACATGCTCGACAACTTTAAGAAACTTGGTTGTAATATGAGCATTAAAGTTCATTTTCTCCACTCACATCTTGACTATTTCCCTGCAAACCTTGGTGATGTAAGTGAAGAGCAGGGTGAAAGATTCCACCAAGACATGAAGGAAATGGAAAGAAGATGCCAAGGAAGATGGAACGTCAACATGATAGCGGACTACTGCTGGATGTTGAAAAGAGATGATCCTCAACGAGTCCACAGCCGGAAAAGCAACAAAAAAAGATTCAACAGCAAGAGAAAACGATAAATCATGATTTATAAGCTCAAAAAGAAAAATACGTAAAGACGTAATAGAAAAAAACGGATTGCATTTCTGAAATCAGCGCTGAAAAGTACATGTAAGTCAGTTATCAAATTTCAAACAATTTCTTGAAAATTTTTTTTGCAGACCTGTGTTATGGACTGTTTTCGCACCACGTTTACTTTAATTGATAATACGCATCCAGAGAGATGTCGTACAGTGAGAACAGAAGAAACCATTGCTATTGTGAAGCGTAGCGTAGGGGAATATTCGAATCAGTCTATCCGCCATCTTGCACAGCTATAGAGTCATGATTACTGAAGTTTTCACTCCTCAATGAACAACGATGATGTGTAGCAGTTATAGTTTGAACAAGACGGCGCAACATATCACACAGCTGGTGCTACAATTTATCTACTGAAGGAAACATTTGATAACCGCATAATTTCACGTTCCGGATCCGTGAATTGGCCTCCAAGATCGGGCGATTTAACGTCGGTAGACTATTTTCTGTTGGGATATGTGAAGTCACAAGTATACGCAGAAAAACCCGAAACGATCGACCACTTGAAGGACAACATTCGCCGTGTCATTGCCGATATACGGCCACAAATGTTGGAACAAGTGATTGGACCTCCAGATTAGATTACGTCCGAGCCAGCCGTGGCGGTCATATGCCAGAAATTATATTCAATTATAATGCCAAAAAATTATCTGCTGAATAAAGTCAATCTCATGTCAATTTTAAAAATTCATCCATTTTGTATTCCGTTTCAAAGTTCTATACCTCTAAAAAAAACACCCTTTACAACGAACAAACCTTTCATAATTTTTTTTGCTTAAATCTAATGTTTATGGCTTCTTACTTTGCACATGAGTCGATCATGGAAACATGGCAAATAAAATGTGTTCTATTCAACCAGAGGTATCTATTGTTCAAATTACTGAACAAGTCAAAGCCACATTCTGTACAATCGCACTCACAATAATGTTTGGATTTGACGCAAGGATTTTTTTAACAAGTTAGTGTCGCAAATTTTAGGATATGGATATTTCAATCGTTATGACTAGTGTGTTAGTTCCTTAGTCGCCTGATTCGAGAATTGTCCCCCTAGTACAAATCTCAAGAAATTACCGCTTCTGCACAGCTCATCAGATTTAATCCGTCACAGTCCAGTGCATGACAATCTTCATAAACCATAAAACATTTTCTTTTCGTCCACTTCTCACCGCAACTTTTTTGCATAAGCAGCCTTTTCCGCTGTACATACATCAAAACGAAATAATGAAGGATAAACAGTAAAACATTTTGCTACAGATCGTTAACCGAGTCCACCTTAGATGTTTATTTAAGTCACTGCACCATTAAATAAATTTTAAATAGCATGATACAGTGTGGCATTAAAACAGAACTATGTATTTACCGCATATACCCATAGTTTTATGATTTCCGTTTTCTATTGTTAATAATGTTTGGATACCTGCGTAACTGCACATTAGAATAGAAGATGTTATTACACTAATGAAATGAGAATTTCAATCTTTTGTTAGAGGTTAGTTGATTGTGGTCTTGAGATTCATGTATGAGTTTAAGTTTTTTTGCGACAGTGTTCCAGAGTCTGAGACATATTCGGTTGTGGGAATATTCTCATTATGATTGAGAGCGGAACCAATTCCTACTACTTTAATATGCACAGGCCCCACTCGAGGAAAATTTCGTGAGATGATACTGATTGCAGTGGAAATATTTTTAATTAGACTTGGCTTCGAACATATTTCATGTGTAATGTGCTAGCGTACCTATATTTTAATAAATTTTATTCAAGATTGTAAAAATGAGGTGAAAAATAAGGTCTGTTAAAAGTTTCAATATGAGTTCAGTAATTTTCTAATCGGCCAAAGTTCGAGGAGCGTCATTGTCTTCAAGCCAACTTCAACTTAGGACAGAAAAAATAGCGAGGGTGTAGATTCTTTTACCAGGAATGAAGTGCACGGTGTAACATTCAGTTGAAAAAACTAGCATAAGATAATTCGAATATCGAATTCAATGTGTATTTGATGAAGGTTATTATTACAATAATTGAATTCAATTTTTTTTCTGTGAAATCTTTACATAATATCTTTCGATATTGATATCTCACATAATATTTCATTGTCCTTGGACGTACTACAATAACAACAAAACTGAAAATCAGACCAACTGACATATAATGATTGAAATGGAGAAGGTGATAAAACGACAACACAAACAATATAATACAAAAATAATAGTATACATGATGTTTCAGCTTCTATTTGTCGATTCAGAACCATGAATAGTATCTGTTCTATATTATATTTCGAAATCTCATACTTCGTTTCCACCACACAAGATCGACAAGGAACTACGGACAAGTTTGTCAAATGTTTGTTTATAGAATACTAGTGTCCCTAGTTTCACACTTTTCTTTCCGAGGATAAATGGATTGCAAAAATCTTTATAACCTCAATAACTAGGTAACTGTTGCTAATAGGAGCTCGTTTGGTTTTTCCATAACTATTTGAGTTCACTGTGGAAAGAATACTGATAACAAAATAGTGTGTAACTACTCTACTACTTAGTTTCCGAAACGTGCGTTAGACACAGAAAGTGTAAGTGTATTGAAGAGTAGCTACACACTGTTTTGTTATTGGTTTTTCCATGATTGACCCGTTGAAAACATCTCTGTACCAGTATTGGTTTATATAGAATTGTAACACACATTTTGAGACAGTTACTGCTTAGCATCTGATGAAACTACGATATACATATTGATGTCATGTGTTTATGATGAAGTAGAAATCAACCACACTCGTGTCTTTTAATTGTGTGGACAATGACTTTGTTTTATTTCAAAGATTAATTTAAAACCAGTCTACTCGATGAAGGTTATCAGTAAAATCATTTAATAATAATACATATTCGCCAGTAACATAAAATATAACTTGATGATTATAATACTTAGTGATACTATAGAGAGTTGACCCATATTTTGGAATTCTACAATTTGGTTGGACAATTCATATATCGACTTTATAGAAAGGCTCTTAATAACTCACAAACTACTCAATACAATGATGATGTAAACAAAAAAAAATTCAAATTCAATTGATTTTCGAGTTATTGAATTCTCGGTGGAATAATCTGTATTGTTGTAGTTTCTTCAAATGTAAAAAATGTACACTTCTATCAGAACTACTGCGCTACCTCCGTTAAACAACAATGGCTGTGTCGATAGAAACACTAGCAAACACTAAAACGCAGCATGAGTACAAAAACTGTACAGCGTTGCTGCACTTGAAGTGCAGCGATGGTGGTGCAGTAACTGTATCGAAACGGACCGTATATGTCCCGCGAAATTGCATCGAAACTGTACAGCTCAAACTGCATTCGAAGTACAGCCACTATACAGCAGTTGTGGAGGAGCTATGCCTCGTTGTAATGCAGTTTTTACGTAGTAATAATGCACCAACTGTGCTACTTCGATATGAAGTTTCTAAGCAGCAACAATGCAGCAGAAGCTCGGCTGTATAACGAGACTCACAGGAATAAGACTCACTGCCGAAAAAATAATTATTTTTGAATTTTTGAAACTTTGCACATTGATACTTAATTACTAACCATCGACAGATGTGAAAAAAGAGGGTCTACGACTTCCAGTTTATTCGGAAATTGCCGAATAATTTTGATTTTCTTATATGATGTGATGTATATATTTTTGCATATTCGACATCTATGCTTTACGGTAGAAAAAATTCTGCAATTTTTTCTGTATCTAGATATTGAATACTTTACAAAAAAAATATTCAAATTATTAAATTTTTCACGACATTTCACCAAAAACTCAGCATGGAATTCAAATATATGAAAATGTAACAACATTCTTTGAAAAAATCGTTCGGCCATTTCCGGTTGAAGCGAAAAAAAAATAAAATTTTCTATTTACCCTCAATCGATGAAAGACAGTCTGTAGTATGCACGTTTAGAATTTCAATGCGATTACTTGAAAAATATAGGTTTTTCGGAGGTGAGCCTGATTCCTGAAACATACTTGCTTTCTTAGGAGTCGGGTTAACCTAGTTCATGTTGAGCACATTACGGAATGTGGTTCATAGCAAATTCAACTAAATAAAAGAAATATTGCACTAGGAACATGACTTTAATAGAAAAAACTAGAATATACGGAAATACCGGCGATATCAAACATTATAAATATAATATATTATTGGGTGACTCTCTCTCATTCCTTTCTAATTCCTCTAAAATGAGTACATATTTCTCAATCATACCGTGATGGTTGTTTCAATATCGGTTGGTGAATAATTTTTGCTCCCTTTGTTTTTGCGTACAGCAACTTTAAGTGAAGAAAAATGAGTTAATGAACAAAAAAAGTTTTACCTTGTGTGAATAAAATACCTAAAATTCCTTCATTGATGTTAGTATCCAGTTATCCAGTTCAGGTAGAGACCCAGATGTTTTCTACTATTGTCCATTTATTCCAGTTCCGAAAGAAACGGCATCATCTAAAGTGACTTAGCCACACACCTAATTTGCCTTATTTCGTTTTTTCGGGAATTTATCATGTCGATACACTTGTTTTTCGCACTTGCAACACAGTCAACTTGAAACAAACAGTCAGTTCAAATAGCTTGAATCAAAAACGACACAAAGAACAAATTTCCGTTACAAAACAGGATGGCCGACGACGACGATTGACAACGGCTCAACCGGCATAGTAGGTGTGTGGTATAGCATCAAAGACAGAGACAACGTTGTCTCATACAGCATTTCGATTTTGTTGTACAAAAGCTGTACAGCAGCTGTATTTAAAAGACTGCATTTAGGAAAGCAGTATCACCAATGCAGAGATTGTGCAGTTTCAATACAACATTTTATGTACTGCATTCCGGTGGCACTTGTAATGCAGTAACTGCACAATTGCTGTATTTTGTGTTTGTTGGGTGCATATCAAACAGATGTTCGGAAATCCTAAAAATGCATTGACGTGAAGTCGGTAGTTTTGCACGTATGTCGAAATTCGTTCCCAAACTTACTCACGTTATTTATACACCAAACTCCGCTTTACCTCGCACCAAATGATTCCGCAGATATACCCATTCAAAATTTTATTTTCTCGATAGGTATTACCAAAACTAGGGATTAGATCGAATTTAAATCCAGTACCTTATCGAAAAATGACAGCTTGAAGGTTTATACAGAATTTCATGAGGATAATAGGATCAGAAGATCACAGAATATTGAATATTTGAAAAAAAAAATTTTAAATTTTTCTTTCAAATTGTTATAATGACACGATCATCACGAAATTTTGCACAAAATTGTCTATCAGTATTTTTGAGTTGACCTGAATTTTACATATTTTTTCCCAATTTCTCTGAAAACAATAACTGTATTTAATTGAAATTTCGCATGCTGCTATGAAATATAGAGCTCAAGGTTTGAACGAAATTCTTCTCAGATATGATGGACAGTTTTCTCGAAAAAGTTTTGTTTTTTTTATTGAGTAATTAGACGTTGCGCATCGTTATGCTTCAAATAACTGCCAAGTTTCAATCCAACCGCTCTTGAAAACCCAGGGAAATAACCTCAAAATTTCAATTGGCTATTACTCCGAAACCATTCGGCCGATTTGGCGCATTCTCTAACTCTGCCGTGGCATTTCAATGCGAGAACTACCCTGGAGGTCGCTAGCTTACTCCGTTCGACAGTTATCGTGTCAGAATCGATTTTGTTACCGGATTCGTCATGAGTGTGTCCAACCTAGATATTTGAGACCATTTCCGGCTCAATCATCGAAAATTACAGACATTGGACAAAACAAAAGCACGCTGTTCCCCTAAAACATGCGCGCAAAAATGGATTTTCCTTTAATCCACATAATTCGCATTAGCATTTTCCAACAAGTACCTGAGTTTCATCATGATAGGATTAGTATTTTTTGAGTTTTTCCGGAAATTGTATGGATACCGAGGAAAAAACAACGAAACTTGACAAACACTTTTCCTAATATACACAGAAATCGAAAAGATCGGGGCGGAATGAAATTCGACATAATGTCTCCGAGTGTTATGCCTAATTTCTTTGAAATCCGATAAATAGTTTAAAAAAATATTTCAGCAGATTTTCTAATTTTTTCAATTTACAAACGATATGATCTGAACGAAATTTTGTAGGCACGACATTATTCTACCAACTAACTAGGTACCAATTTTTCATCCGATCGGGAAAGTAAATCCTGAGATATTGGGGAAGTAACTTCAAAAACACGAATGAGAACAGATTTTGCTGATTTACGAACCCAACCGCTACACAAATCCCTTTTCACATCGAATTTTTCATCAGTAATTCCAACCTAGTCATTTGAGAATATTTTCGATAGGAAACTCGAAAAGGAGTGGCATTTGGGTGAGATAACAAATGGTTGTTCCCTAAAACATTCGCGCAAAAACCCAATTTGTAATATTCTCTTCTTCACATCACGTTCCTTTCACCCACTGTGATTTTTCTTCATACAGCGGGATGAACAAAAATCCAACCTTCTTACCGGTATAGCAGGGAAACTAAACATCTACTTAAACCATAAGGAAAATTCTACTCATGTGTTGTCACCTCTATGCCAGATATAAATGATATTTGATTCTGTTTAATACAAGGTGTCTCAAAAGAAATTTTATATTAAAAAAATAAAATAACCCGTTTATCGAAAAAATATTCATTAAATATTAAAGTACACTCCTTTTGGGAATTTATTTCTTAAAAATAATGTCGTCTACATTATTTCCCTGGCTTTCGGGACATTCATCCACTCTAACATTAAAAATTTCTGATGACGGATTGGCAGGAAGCTCCGTGATGGCTCCCATTCCGTGGCGAATATTTTGTTTTAACTGCTCCAGGGTAGTTGGTTTGTTAATGTAGACTTTAAATTTGAGGGAACCTTACAGGAAAAAGTCCATAGGAGTCAAATCAGTACTGCGTGGCGGCCAATTTATGTCACCTCTTCTCGATAATAAGTTGCGTGGAAGAATTTCACGAACTCGTGACAGATACCTATTGGACGTGTGTGACGTTGCTCCATCCTACTGGACCCATGTTCTTCCATTTTAGCCAGGAACATTTTGCAGTTCAGTCAACAAAAACTCATCTAACATCCTTACATAACGCTCTGAATTCATTGTGAGAGCTCGTCCCCTTTCATCTTCAAATAAGTATGGACCGATAATTCCTCGCGACGACATTGCGGCCTATTCGGTCACTTTTGGCGAATGAGAAGGTTTCTGATGCTTACATTTGGGATTGGTTAAATTTTGTAAACGCTCAATTGCTTGGTTTACGAATTCTAGCCTCTGAATGGCATTAGTTCTTGCACCAATTAAATTTTATAGGGGTGCAGCTTTAGATCTTTGTGCAAATTGCGGTGTAGCGACGATCTATGCACGTGCAAAGCACTTGCACGCTTCCGAATGAAGAGGTCGGGATCATCACGAACAGACTGATTAGTCCGTTCCAAGTTCTCTTCCGTTTTCAATGACCTTGGTCGTTCGGATTTTGGTTTACCTAGTGTTGAACCGGTCTCCTCAAACTTTTTCACCCAATTCCGAATGAGAGGAACGCTTGGTACATCATTCAAGCGACGTTAACCTCGAACATTGCGGAAATTTTTTCGCGCAATGGTTGAAGAATTACGGTTTTTGTAAAATTCTAAATTCTAAACCCCAGAAGCCAGGCAGGCCAGGCTACCGATCAACATAACCCTCGTGCCCCTTAGATGCCTTGCGTTCACACAGTAAGCTAAACAAATATAATTTTTTTTTGAGACACTGTACTATCTCATACATAATCTGTCATTGATCGATAGATTATTAAAACGTTTTCTTTAAATTTCGTGACCATCTCTTGCATGAATCGCAGTAGAAATCGATCAGTCAAGATTCAGAAAAATAGTCCATTAAACCGAAAAACCCCACCATTTTTCCATTTCCCTGATAATATTACGGCGCGCATATATAATAGAATGAAATATTATGGAGTAGCTGGTTGTGCATTACAAAGGTCTCACGCATTTGCATGTTTAATTTCCGAGACAAATGTGTGGCATTTTTCACTCTAAATCCTACGTGTGTGTGACAGCCCTATTATTTTGCCTGATTGGGCCACTTTCTCTGACAAAATGTCTAACAACGTGACTGTACTTTGGAATTTTCCCCGCGAAGTCATTCTTCACCATTGTTTGAAAATGGAAGTGTCATATTTGCATATATCCTGACATTCTGAATCCTGTTATTTCTCGTTTCTTCGTTATGGCGTAACTCGTAACTCTTAACTCTATTAGATTCCGTGAAACAATCCATTCATAGTGAGAATGGATGGAGATTTTGTTGATTTTATTGTTCGTGATTATTTCAATTCGGTATAGAAGCGGATCAGAAATATAACAATAGAATATGCCATCATTTTTTCATACGCTTTTTCGTGGAAACTATACCTTTTCAACTTTTAATTGGTACCAAACAAAATCCAATTGAGTCTTAACACATTCAAATTGGGAATAATCAATTTCATCTTGGTTCTTGTGTGAATTGGAGTCTTATGAGCTTTTTCCGTGTGAACTATGCTCCTGCTATCTCTTTGGCATTTTCCTTTTATTTTTTGTCCGCCTTTGGGCGGTTCTTTTCTTGATACTCAAAAATTCTCAAGTCCTTTCCGATCGCCGTTTTCTTCGTGGATTGCAATTTTCTGCTTTTCAATTGATTCCGACTCTTTCCTTTCCATAAAGGATTTAATTTAAGATTAAACTCATTAAATACTGTTCTTCGACATTTAAGTGCTATTTTTATGAAGTAATCGAAAAATTCGATTCAAAGAACAACGAATGTTGTACCCATATGAAAATGATTATTCTCAGTCGGAAATATATATATTTCAAATTGGTGAACATGTGAAAATGATTACTCCCAATTTGAAATATATATATTTCAAATTGGTGATACTCAGTTTCAAATGGGTACAACATTCGTTGTTCTTTGAATCGGTTTTTTTATTACCTTATAAAATGAACACTTTAATGTCGAAGGCCAGTATTGAAAGACGGCAAACCAGATTTCAATTCGAAAATATTAGGACAGGAGATTCGGAATCAATTAAAAAGCAAAGTTTTGCAGTCCACGAGAAAAACAGCGATTGCAAAGGACTTGCGAATCTTTGGGTATCAAGAAGACAACTGCCCTAAGGTGGACAAAAAAACAAATGGAAAATGCCAACGAAACAGCAGGAGTATATATAGTTCAAAGATAAGAAGCTTATAAAACTCCAATTTACACAAGAACTAATGTTGTACCGATATGAAATTGATCATTCCCAATTTGAATGTGTTCAGTCTCAATTTTATTTTGTTTAGTACCAATTTGAATATGTGAATTCCTAATTTGAATATGTTTAGTCTTCATTCTTCTGTGAACACTGACTGTAACTTCCAAATGAAAAACTCAATAAAATTTCGGAAAATTTTGACCTTCAAACTGTTGTTGTTAAATCGCTAGGTAGGTTATTAATTCCACTTGGTTTCGATCTGGATTTTTGTAAGCTCTGGTATTTTTTTGTAGGAATTTCCATTTAAGGATTATTTCAGATTGGAAAAAATGAAATTTTGAATGGATCATTGAGCGGAGTTCACCCATTCAGGTATTCAAACTTCGCAATTATGCACCCGACTTACTATGAAACTATCGAGAGTTCAAATCGTTTTTGTCGAAAGTTATTGTGTACATGACCGTCCTAACAACCGATCGTAAACAAAATACCAAGGCCGAGTTGGCAAATTGGTAACAGCCAATTAAAGTTTCCGCAGATATCTTAACCCCTCCGAATTTTATTTTTGGAAAAACCGATCGGATCGAATTAAAACCCAGAACATGATTAGAAAATGACAACTCAAGAGGTAATGCCGACATCCGTGGGAATCATATAAACTCTTTGAAAAAAATTTGAATTGTTTCTGTTGATTGTTTCAATGGATCGATCATCACAAAATTCTGCACGAGTTCGCGAATGAGCATTTGTCAACTAGCAACCAAGTTTCATCATGATCGGATGAATATTTTTCGATTTATTTCGAAAAAAGCAACGCACCGGGGAAATAACCAAGAAATTTCAAATATTTTTTTTAAATCTCCAAAGATGAATAAGATCAGACTGAAATTCACAAGAATTTCTTTGGAATCTGATGAATTGTTCACGAAAACCAACATCTTTCAACAGAACTTATGAATACAATTTTATTAAATTTTTTAACCATTAGGTTTAAATCTTATCGCGTTAGTTCTTCTTGAGATGTTAAAGAAATATCCTAAACATCTCAAATAGTCACGAAATTTGATATATTTCATTCCAGATATCTCCGACAATAAATATCTAGTCGAATTTGACTTTGTAATATTTATCCGAGTGATGTTCCAAATTTGATTACAATCTCCACAACAGTCTGAAAAAAAGATCTAGATCATCCAGAAAAGAATGGAAATTTTATTGTTCTAAGTAATAAAATTTTCCACTTAGTTGTGCTTCGATATTCTTCCAATTATAAAGATACTTGCAGTCTGGTTGAATCAGTACTCCTTGAGATATTGAGGAAAAATTCTCAAGATTTCTTTTCAACCTCTTCAAAAAAATATTTGTCAGGAAAAAACTTGAAATTGTTCAGCAATATTCTAAATAATCCATCCTCACAAAATTTTCCACTTAGTTGCGCGTTGCTAATTACGATGCATATTGCATCAGTACTTTTTGAGCTTCTGGCCCATTCCTAAACCTAACAAAATCAGACGGTTAGAGCACCTACTACTGGACGGACAGCTGGACGGAATTACATTTGACAATGGATTCTCCTTTCAGGAGTCCAACCTAATCATAAAAGATTATATCTTTGTTCATATATACTTTTTGTCATAAAATTTTTCAAAGAATCATGCTCCACGTTTGTGAACGATACATAAAATTAGTAAGTATTGCATCCCAATATAGAAAAAAAAAGTGTTGAAATTGAATCTAAATTGTTTTTTGTAGAAAAGGCCCTTCGGATTGCGTGATTCAAACTATTAGTCGAAGGCTATTTCTAGGGAAAAAGTTACTAAGCCTAATCATCATTATTGAAACAATGTACTTTTTCCGAAAATCCAGCGAAATATGGTCCCTTTCTGAAGAACATTTTCTCTGAAGTACTGAACCGAAATCTGTGAAACTTGGTAGGAAAATTGTGTGTCACTCGGGGTTGATCCTCCAAGCTTTTCAGCAGGATCAGTGTACGCTAAGGGCTCAAAACTGGGGGTACGAGGGAAAAAAATATTTCTTGAAAACTTACCACTGAATTTTCATGAAACTCTCAATGTTGATTACTGTTGCATAATTCAACCTAAAAATTTTACCCGGATAATTTCCGACTGGTGGTCCGTGATGAGTTATAGAAAAAAACGCTACAAATTGTCTTGTGTTAATCTACGAAGTTATGAATAATATATTAGTTTTATTTGAGATATCAATGGTATTTACTTATTCAACTGAGAAAATAATAAGCCCTCGTTTAAAAGTTGCAGGGTTTTTCTTTTCAGACTATATGCTTCTGACATAAATATCTTTGTATTCCTAATCTATCATGAGATTTGAAATGTTTGAACATGTTTCGCTATTTAGGATCTTTGTATATGTTTATTCCTCAGTTTAATTTTGTATTTTTGCTTTTAGATTTCTGAAGGCCGCGATGTTGTTCCTGTGAACGTCCTTCAATAAATACAGGATATACTCAAAACACAATATTTTCGTTTATATTTCTATCTTCTTGGCTTCGTTTTGGTGGGTTTAGACCTCAAATCTTTTTTTCTTTTCAGAACAAAACCTCTGTTATCACGTAAAATTTCTGTATGTTCGAAAAAGATTTTTACCGACTAATATACTTAGACCCTGGGAACACGTGAATGTATATTGATCAGACGCACTTAGCAACAAGATCTCAAAAAATAATTTACATGCAAGAAACCACAATAGCATTGTGGTGCTTGCCAACCAAACGCATATTCCCAACAGAATTTACCTAGACCAATCAGCTCATAGTGCAAGTTCGTAATCATAACAGACGTCCATTAAGTCGATTTGTGTTTAATAATACGCCTCATTACTGTTGTGGACACTGTGTTGCTCATCCAGGCGTGGACTGATTGTTCAAGCCGCCTGCACCGACCGGAACCTGAGTTGTTCCGGCGAAACTGCCCTAGAGTGCAGGCCACAAAATTGACCCGGGTTGCGTATTTCCTTCTCCGTGTTTATATTTTCGTGTGAGGCGACGAAGAGGAGAGAAGTGTGTTTGAATATACAGGGTGTTTCACCATTAACTGGTCAAACATATATAGCCGTATAGATGACATGCGGAAAGTCATTTTTGCCTTATGACATATGCCCCGTTATCGACGCATAAGCGAGATACAGGGTGTTTAATGTCAACTTTGAGCAATATTCTGATAACTGTGGTGAGTTATGTGTGACCCTTGAAATAACAGTTCTTGCTGACATCTTAGTATTTTTTGGTGGTCAATTCAATTGTTGTGTAGAATTCGGGTAAAAATATTTCAAAATGGCGGAAAATCTACAAAGTTGAAATTATTTGATTTTGATTGCCAAATTGGATAGCATTATTCAAATGTACTCAATTTTCTAAGATTTTCTGTGAAAAAATTTTTTCAAAATTCAAACTCAACTTTTTTTCATGTCTACAGTGAAAAAAACAATACACCCAAAATTGTTGAAATCTTTCAAGGTTGAACCAACCTTTATTCTGAACACTGCTGTGAAAACAGAATGAACATATATTTATTGGTTTTCATTTTATAGCCTTCCAAAGATTCCGCTCGGAGTACTTAAATAAATTTTATTCAAGAAACTGGTTGCCCTAAGGAGGCCAAAGTTGTGCTAATAGGCCCCTGGAAGGACCTGGATAGAAATATGAATTTATCAGAAAAAATATTTTTTTTCAAAAAAACCTGATGGGATTCGAACTCACTCCACTAACGGAGAGAATCTGGAGAGAGTTCGATTCCTACCAAAGATATTTGGAAATATATTTAATCCTTGATGAATTCATATTTCTATCAAGGTCACTCTGGAGGCCTATTTGAATAATTTTGGCATCCGTAGAGCCACCAGTTCCTTAAATAAAAATTATTTGAGTACTCCAGGTCTTTGGAAGGAAACCAATGGATATTTTTTCATTCTGTTTTCACAGCTTTGTTCAAAATAAAGGTTACTTCAACTTTGTGAGATTTTAACAATTTTGGATGAAATATTTTTTTCACTGAAGACATGTGAAAAAAAGTTGAGTTTGAATTTTGGAAAAAATTTTTTGCAGAAAGTCTTAGAAAATTGAGTATATTGAAATAATGAATTCCAATTTGGCAATCGAAAACGAAAAATTCCAACTCTGTAGGTTTTCCGCCATTTTGGAATATGTTTTCCAGAATTCTACACAACGATTGAATTGACCACCAAAAAATACTGAGAAAATACTTCATGATAAGACACCGTGTATATCTTGATCCACGACCAATAAATAATATTATACTTCGATGGATTATGTTGCTGGAAAATGATAGTCATCAATCAAGCCCTTGAGTAAAATTGTAAAAGGGGTAATGTACACTGCATGGTCCCTATTCTTGAATCGTGGATGGGAGAAAATAGGGCGCGTCTACGCTGATGTCAAGGCAATGCGGTGCATTTTTGATGAAACGGTAGAGAACGTTCATACCGACACATTCAAGAATAGGGTCCCATGCCTAGATCAAGTGAGAGTTTCGACGTTTCTCATAAGCTTGATAATTCACAGCAATCACAGAAAATGAAGTTCGCGATTCTGAGAACTCTTTTGTAGGTCGTGGAAAATGCAGTATTCTAATTCTACCCATGAGGTAGTGGAATAAGTTAAGTTACTTGCACATAATTGCTATTATTCACTTGGGTGATTTGCGACACTCGCCTGCGGTCCATTTCGCGAACCTTATCCTCTAGAATAAAAGCAGTCAGTTTATGCTCATTGAATATTATACTATTTTACACCTATATTCTGCAAAACAGTGTTGTATCATTTTGTCCAGCAGTCTGTAAGCAGAGCTGACAGAAAAAAGTATCGTAGCAACTTTATAGTAACTTATATACTTCAAAGTATTTAAGCTACTGTATCTCAGTTTCTTTTTTTGTTGGCGGAAAGTAACTAGTATCTTAGATAATTTTCAAAAGGAACTGTATCTTGTTACTTAAAGAAAAGTTTCTTTAGACGAATGTGTGTGAAGATGGCTCAGCACTTTGCGGTTTTATAAAAATGATTTTTTCTGCTGAATTGTTCTTGGTTTGTGCTGCTTTATGCCGTTGAAATTTTTCCCCTTTCCGGTTCTCAAAATATTCCACAAAATGTCCAAAATAGGCCAGTTCAGCTCTTCTCGAAAAACTTGGTTCCAAACGGCTGAAATAGATTTTGCTATACATGTAATGAGTTGTACCTTTCAAATTTTTCTGAAAGTACTGTCTGTTATGAATCGAGCTGTTGTTTAATATTGAATGAATTTTGAATTTTGAATTTCTATCAGGATCCAATAACAATCAAATATAAATTTTGAATTTGGATTTAAATTTCGCGCGGCTTTCTGTCTCTTTCTCAGCTTGATTCTATGACGTGAAATTTATTATTTCTGAATTTTTTGAGAAACTTTTTTTTGCTGATAAATTCATATTTCTATCCAGGTCATCTTAGAGGCTCGTCAGCACAATATTGGCCTCTGGAAGGCCACCAGATTTTTGAATGAAAATTATTCGAATATCCGGGCGGTATCTCTTTGGAAGGCTACAAAATGAAAGCCAATTGATATTTCAATTCTGTTTTCACACTGTTGCTCAGAATGAAGGTTAGTTCAACTTCGAGAGATTCCAATAATTTTGGTTGAATTTTTTTTCTTACTGTAGACATTTAAAAAAGTTGAGTTTGAATTTGGGAAATATGATTCTCTCAAAATCTTAGAAATTCGAGTACCTTGAAATAACGATGTCCAATTTGACAATGACATTTTGAATGCATTTTTCTAGAATTTTTCACCACAATTGAAATGACCAACAAAACATATTAAGATGTGCTCAAAAAACGTTATTTCAAAGGTCACGCATAACTCACCCCTGTCTTCAGAATACTGCTCAAAGTTGACATTGAACACCCTGTATCTCTCTTATGCTCCGGAAACATACCTCGTGAGCCAAAAATGACTTTCCCACTGTCAACTATATAGCCATTTAAATATTTGTCCAGTTTATGGTGAAACACCTTGCATACCAATCCAAAATGTTAGTTTCCCAATATTTTCAAAATACAGATTCGGCTGAATTGAAACCAGTACTTCATTGAAAATTTACAGCATGAAGGTTCATGCAGAATTTAGTGAGGAGAATGGGATTAGGAAATCGCCCAATCGGCGTTTAGCATCAGGGTCAATCCGTAAAAAATCCGGCGAAAAATTTGAACATTCAAGCAAAAACTGCAGACTTTACGTAAGTGCTTTTCTAGAAGTTTTGAATATATTCTTCGAAAATCGATATAATAGCTGTATAATAATAATTCTGAATATTGAGATGCAGGCTACCATCTTCGTCAGCGACTAAACAGGTTGTGGTGGTTACATATGGGGGGCAAAAATAAAAATTAATAGGTACTGCCGATGTCACCGACCATTCGCAACTCTCGAATTTTTACCCGATGTTGGTCTGAAACGAATAGGTTGGACTCACTGATGAAGAATGCATTGTCAAAATCGATTCTGTCCGTTCGTCCGCGGATACAATAACTATTGAACTGATCTAGCCACCTGAAACTTTAAGGGTAGGTCGCCCATCAGAATGCCGCTGTTGAGTTCTTTATTGGGTCAAATCAGCCAAACGGTTTCGGAGTTATAGCCATCTGAAATTTTGAATTTATTTTTCTTATGCTACATAGACTACTCGAGATATTGTATCGAAACTTGGTAGATATTTGAAACATAAAGCATGGCGCAAGTTCTTACAAAATTTTTCATATCGTATCGTTAAAAAAAATCTCACAAATGTTTCCGGAAAAATAATTCATCATATTCAGAAATCATACCTTGAACTCCATACTTCATAGCAGGGTACTCAACTTCAGTTTGATACTGTTATAATTCTCGGAGATATTGGGAAAATCCTGTCAAATTTCGGTGTTTTTTCCCTAACATCGTTGTTTTCTTTCCGAATAACTCAAAAAATACGGATTCAATCATGATGAAACTTGATAACTATATTGAAAATGGTAATGAACAACTTTGCGCAAAACTCCGTGATGATGATGACAGTAGAAAAACTTGGAAAAAAATAATTTTTTTTTCAAATATTTGATATTTTGCTGTCATTCGATCATATTACCCTCACGAAATCCTGAACATGAACCTTCAAGCGTAACGACCGATCGTAAACACAATCAATTCCGGAAGTAAGGAGTTAGAGACTCGATATTTGTAGAGTAGGTTTGGGGCTTAATATCAAAGGTGGAATTCGTGGATGGGTGAAATCCGCCCAAGGGTTCGTAGATATATACCCATTGAAAATTTTATGTTTCCAATATTTCTAAAAATACAGATGGGATCGGATTGAAATTTAGTACTTGATTGAAGAATGACAGCTTGAAGATTCATGCAAAAGCTCGTGAGGATTATATAATCAGAAGATCACCAAAGATGACAGCTTTGGCAACGAATTTGAGCATACCCGCAAAAGCTGGTGCATTCACGTGCTTTTCTAGTTTTTTGTGATTCAGGGGGTGGCCAGAGTGATAATAATTAAATTATTCGATTGAGTCGATTGAGACCAATATCGACTAGAAAATCGAAAAGTGCAGACATTTGGGCAGACGATAGCACGTCGTTTCTCGAAACAAGCCCGTAAAAATGGATGTATTTAATGACCATTGCTTGCATCTTATTGAAACGTGTTGACCTGAGATTTCCTATTTCGAGACATTCTTGCATCGAATGCGATAACAATTTTGTCATCATGAAAGTTGAAACTAAAATGCGTGATTTCCATGATTTTATTGCATACGTGAAAAACCAGCACCCTTTCAAATAATTAATGTTGAGACAAATTGTTCAACCCTGGTCTTAATTTCTTCAAAATCTAATATTTACGAACATTCGCTTATTCGTAATTCAAGCTCTACTTCTCGTCTGAAAACATTTATTTTCCCGAAACAATTATATTCGAAGGTAATAACCTCATCAAGGAAATATTTCCATCCTGACGTTCATTGTAAATGCATTTTAAATATCCACCTTCAATGCCAGTTCATTGTATTTTCTCAAGATATGTGCTGAATTTCCTCAAATCTCCAGTACAGTGTTAAAGTATATTAGTCAATTGATAATTCACTGTGAAAATTGAAAACATGAGAATTAAAATATAACTTGCGTACGGATTTAACGTTTCAGAAGAATGTTGGATACATTCCTTCACTGTTCTATTCAGATCAAAATTGAAAATTGGTTCAAAGTCTTGATTTATTGACTCGCAAATGGAGACTGTGTTGGTGGCATTTTAAATTCTACATAACCGTGCGCATTTCGTGATGGAACATGGAAAAGGAAATACGCGTCCGGGGCATTGGCGCGTATATGCATGCCTTGCTACCGGAAGTTGGTCAGCGATAATATTGTGGCGAGCTATTGCGATCGCTTCGCTATGGTGTGAAGTGCGGTAATTAAAAAAAATTCTGGGTTGGTAAGTTATCTGTAGGATAGATTTAAATCGACGATTATTGAGTATCTAATTAAATTGGTGTAATGATGGGTATTTTACTGGTAACAGGCTATTGCTTTCGGAGTTCTTCAGGTGTAACATCAGGCATTATGATATGTGGGTATTTCGATTCCGTTCCTAGCTGATACTGATCTGTTTATGATTCAGCAATTTAAATCAGTATGTTTCATTTATTCAATAACGATATTTGACTTCGATTTGCTTAGCAACGAATGCGCAATGATTCCGACATATTATGTCTGCAATTTTTGATATTCGAGCCAAATACACTCGAATTACAAGGTTGGACAGCAAACCAATGGAGAGATTGTTGTTCATTATTTTGGTCAGTCCATCTGGCTATAATTTTGTAAAAAGAACCGCTAGAGGTTTGGAGTCTGTTTATGACAGGTTCAAGGTACAAATACGGCTGTTGAAGTTGTTAATGGGCAGAGCCTGCCTAATAGTTTTGAGTTCTCGTCTTCAAATTTCAACATAAACTATATATAAGGCCGAACTGAAACTCAGAAGGTAGTTTGTTCGGAATCAACAAGAAGGTCAAATATTTTATGAGGATTGAGAAGGTATCTAGTATAAAAGAGAATGTTCACTGAGTAGGAGCAAATATATGATTGAGAAAATGGCTATTAGAGGTTGGTTGTTGGAAAAGGGTTTATAGCATTGCAACTGTTTCGAATTGAAGGGGAGGAATAATATCTGAATATAAAAAAACACAATTGAGTTATCGGTGCCCAAATAGATTCTCTCGTGTTCCATACTAAACAGAAACATCATCAACACTATTCTTTTATGAATAAGTTGAATTCTTCGGCATTTCATGGGTACAAACTTATAAAGAACTTCTCCACTCAACGAATATTCGTAGAGAGTTTTAGTTTTTCAAGGTTATGAATTATATCTTCATCAACATTCCTCTTTTTGAAATAAACGTTTGACTGTGGACAAAATATACCCCTGCTTTTGACAGTAATCAACTGAACCCAAAAATTTCAAAGGCTGTCCATATAGGTAACAGCCTAGACCTTGATAAATCTCTTTAAGTATGCAGAAAAGATTTGGATTTGGCAACATCTGAGCAGGAATTACGTATTGGTTCAGTAGACTTGCTCTATTGCTGTCTCAGCTCAGCGTGAAATCTGTTAGTCATGAAATTGACATGCATCACAAAAAAGAGATATACAGGCAATTTTGAAATATTCGTAAATAACAATGTCAACACAGCACAGGGAAGGTAACTCCCCTCACAGATTCAAACATAATCAGATATGCATTTCACAAATTTTTGTGAAAATCAGTCTTACTTACTTCATGAATATCGAGCTTTATGGTCAAACGTTAATACAATAACTTCCCAAAGAATGACTTAGTTACCAGTATTTTTAGAGAAGGCTTAGGGTTTGGATATTGATTCAAAGCTAGGTTCCTCACGAAATTTTCAAGAATACATATATGATCACTTTGAAACATATTTTTCAGTTATGAAATGATGACTTGAAGACTTAAAGGGACTCAAAGCTTATGAGCCCGTGTGAAACTGAAGCTGCAGATAAGGCCAGAATACATCTACTGGAAAATAGCGCATGTTTATGGTCTGTGTATACTGCAGCAAAATGCTCGTGCACTAGTGAAACCAGAACTTTTTCAAATAATTAATGCTGGAAAAGATCCATAAATTGTCTCGGACAGGTCTCAGTTTCTTCAAAATCTAACTTTTATTAAAATTCATTTATTCAAAATTCAAAAATTTCAAGAGATTTGTGTATTATTAGGGAAAAAAACGTCTTTAAAATGTCACACTGGATAAATAGTTATAGTCCATTGTACCGGTACGAAGTACTTGAAACTACACTATAAACAGAAACATTCTTCGATGTTTTACAGAACCATATAGGTACTCTCACATCAGGCAAATGAAATTGAGGACATTATCAAATCTTAGACATCAAAAATTACACTTCCGAAAAATCAGGAATCAAACTGACATCTCACACAGAAAAAGTTCTCTTGAATCAATAAATAACCGCATTCGTTCAAGAGAATGGTATTCTTGAATAGGTCCAACCAAATATTAGTTTGATTTTTCGATGAAATACTCTTGACCCATGTGAACTATGTATGATACTCTTGATTCAAGCGGAATTGTGGATGTTTGATCCAAATGAGAAATCGTACAACAATTACTGGATATGTTTGATATATATGTTTCATATTTTCATTCGGAAATAATATGGCTTTGATACGAATGTAAGATTCCTCATTTTTGTATTTGAAATATTTTCCTAGAATATTTCAATTTTGTTCACCTAGAGAATATAATATGTTCGCTGCAATTAGCAGCTCTCAAATACTAAAAATGTATGGTATCTTAACAAGCCTTTCATAATCAATTTGGAAGAATCTATCATAAATAAGGTGAAAGTGGAGGATCACCTTCTTACAAGAAAAATTTTTGGGAACAGGGTTTCGAAGATCAAAGAGCGGAAGTCTTTTGAAACAAATTGCTTGGTTACTATGTTTACTCTCGACCTATCTGAAATAGAATTCTGTAGTCTAGAATTCACGAATGTAAGTATATATGTGACAATGTTTATGCATAACACACATGTATGTAGGCATGTACCCACATATTTCAATTCAAACTTTGTTCTCGAGTAATCAAACTTATTCTTAAAACCAACCTTTTCTACTTGATTTTCGAAAGTCTGTTCCAGAAAAACTCCTTTGATGTTGATAAGTAGTTCTCCATTTACACCAAATTCATAATGCACCATCAAAAACACAAACGCACTCGTTCACTTTTCACTTTGGCGGCCATGGCGTTGTTTCCTATCTAAATATCCATATGTTCTGCGATTCTATATTCCATACGCGTCTTCAGTGCTAATAACGCTTATACGTCCAGGGGGTCACGTGTACGTGCTTTCGACATCACGACACATTAAATAAGAAATGATATTCTTGATCCAAGAGAACTAAGATTAGCTGAAATTGTTTTCTAAGGCAAAGAGAACGTATGTTTTGGTTCAACCGAATTCGATTCAAGAAAATTCATGTAAATAGGCAAACAACGGAATGAGTTGAAAATAGAGGTATATTTTTCAATTTCAGGTTATTATTCTTGGGGAAAGATTATTTAATTCAAGAATATGTTTATATTTGATCTTTTTTTCTCTGTGTACTGTACATAAATGAAATGACATAATTAACGAAATGATACTACACAATTTGGAAGTTCAATAGATATAAACGAACAAATAAGTGAAACGACTTCAGTTTCCAATAATTCTGTATGATGGGCAGAATTGCTTCGAGGTAAAATGAGTTGTGAAATGAATAAATAAATAAAATGATGAATGGTATACAGGATAAGTTGCACGTCAAGAACTGAGAAGGTGAAACATCAACGATGTTCTGGTAAGTTCTAGCCATTTGTTTGTTTATTAAAAAAAAATTGAGATTTGGAAAGCTTGAACACTGTTCTTCAAGGAATTTCAACTTTGTAGATGTGTCTGGTTCAATAGTGGTTGTAATAGCCGAAGCATATCACCTGGATACTGTAAAAATTTTAGGTCATGAAACGTCAAAGTGTTTTCAAAACCCTCCGCCGCTTCTTTACTCAGAGCTTCGAATCATGGGATTTTATGCCATGACCCTATTAAACCCTTTCAACGAGATCAAAAACCGACCTTCTACAAGAGATATCTTTCCCCTCCAATGATTATCTGAAATATGACAGCTAGTCATGATGCCTTATTCACCTTTATTTCGCTAGACCGCTTCGGTCAAATATCGCTTTCTGCCGCGATGAATTGCTTTCTGTCCAGAAAAGAAATGAGTTCCATAAAGTCGTTGAGCCAACTTGAACGCCTCCTAATCCATATTCAGACTCATGATTGCCTCAGATTTAATCAAAATATATCCTCCATGAAACATATTAGGTGCATCATTATTCATCGAAATTTACAATTTAAACTCTGCCAGTGTAAGCTCCATGAACATCCGAAAAGCACAATCAGAATTCCTTAAGTTCTGGACAAGATTCTCAAGAATTCATAAAATTCACTATTCCAAAGCTAAATCACGCACATCCCCGAACAAAGTCTTCGGAAGAATGTTTAAACTAGGCTTAAGTTTCCGCCAGAGTCCCGGAGCATCCATCCCTTAATTCAAACTGTTTCACCTCCATTCTGAGGAGCCCTTCCAGTGGCGTAACACTAACTGTAATAATTTAGATGAACATCTTCAACGAGTTTCGTTCATCATGTCTATCGAAAAACTTTTTTTTTGGGCATTTTGACTAACATTTTATGTTCATAGTATAATTACGTAAATGGAAAATAACAACGATATCTGCAATATATTTTTTCCAATATTTTATAGAATGAATATCCGATCAAGCTGAAATTAGGCACATTATTGTAACACATTGAGGTTTTCCGTGAAATTTCATTGGAATCTAATGGATATTTTCAATATTAATAACAACATTTTGATTGAGTTGAAAAAAATAAAAGCATTATCCTTTCAGAACCATTCACTCGGTTGCACGTCACTCGGTTGCACGTTGATGTGCAACAACTGTACTTCATTCACTTTTATAAGCTATCCCGGTTGGCCATGATTTAGGTCTATCAAGTTTTTTTAAATAAAACTGACGCAGGTTGGCAATCATGAAATATCGACAATGTTAAAATAATTCTCAGAGACGTTGCCAAATGCCAATGCCAATTTCTACTCTCAATCTCAACATAATCATCACGCTTGGAAACTAAAAATGCCGAAAGTATTCTTGAAGAAGCAGAGACAAAGTATCAGGAAGTGCTTTGTAGAATTTAAATCTGATTTTTCTGATAGTAACCTTGATGATTTGGAATCCATTATTCACCACAAACTATCCAACATTTTCGACGAATGTGAGTGAAAACCAAGGAATTATATTTTATATGAATAGATATTTATTTTTTAGCTGCACATCGCCACAATAAGAAAGGTTTTGGTGAAAGATTATCATTATTCATTATTTTCGCAAAGTAAATCAACATTTTTAAAAAATACGGAATTACTACGGCCTCTATATAGAGAGGACAACGTTGTGTAGTTATCTGACAGGAAAATGACTATAACCTAATATTTTCAAAATATACACGGTGAAATGTGTCAGAATGTCATGGCCAACCGGGATAGTTTATAAAAGTGAATGGAGTATAACTACCAAGTTTCAATCGGATACCGTCAGTAGTCCCTGAGATATTGCACTGAATATCCTTCTAAATATATCTCCGAAACCGTTTGTCGGAATTTGCCCATTAACAAAGCAATCTGATGCACAACCTACCATGAATATTTCATTTTTCCTTCTTCAAGCTCCGGACAGAATTTGACATCGGATTCCTCACGAATGAGTCCACCCAGAACGACAAAAACGACAGCACGACTCCCTAGAACACAAAATTTTAGAATTTCATTCGATTGTACTGAAATTTGTAATAAAATTTTCATTTTTTTTGTATGAAAGAAGTACCAGATTGGTACGTAGCTTTAGAAATATTGCGAAAAAAATTTCGAATCATAAAGTACCTACGAAATGGTTGGCTAGCATTCACCCATTGCAGAGATTTATATCTTCGAAATTGTGCAACGAAGCAACTACTGTACGAATAGCGAGTTGCTAAGTCAATTTTTCACGAAGTTAATATATTCTAATGATCGAGAGCAATGCAAATTCTGGAAAATTGTTCAATATGGTGAACTCAAAACAGGTCACTTTTAGTTAAAATGTCGAAATTCGAAATTCAATGTAACCAGTTTTGAAAAATTCTCAATAAAAGGTCTGCTCTACCCGAAAAGATTTAATCCTCCATAGGATGCTATACATTTAAACAAGGTTACCTAGAATCATCAGGAATTTAAACGGCCGGTTTCACAAAACTTTGATTGTCAGATCAAGGGCTTGTTTGTCAGTCAACAGTGAATTCTGTGTTCGATTTCAGTTCATTTTCAACCCAACCATCGAATGCAAACCTTAATCAGCGAGTTGATCAGAAGTCAAAAGTTTTGTGAAACCGACGGTATATATATAGAAATGTCACATTGACGGTTCTACATATCGAATGCTTGATGATGAACGAAATGAATTGTTCCTGTGGAGTGATGAATCTTTTCGAGTAGATTAGACCTCTATTTGAGATTTTTTTCATGTGTACAACTCCTTTACTGGAAAACCATCAGTATATTCACTAACTTTTCCTCAAATACATATTAGATCGTATTGTTTCAAGTCATCTTTCGCAGATGATTCTACTGAAGTATCCACCATATACTGGTAGAATTATTGTTGCATCAATTGGTCTCCAAATGGAAGCGGATATAAAACGTTTTGTGTGATTTTTTTTGCACAAAATTGCCCTTGAAATATTTTCAACTGGCATATTATAGGATGAGAATCTAAAATGAGGGATATGGCTCAATGTCGATCAGCAAATGAAATTCCACTTGTAGAGTTCTAAAAATGATATAGAAGTTTTCATTCAGTGAATCACTCTATCGAGAACGAATTTGAGTGATAAAAAAAGATCCATGAGATAAAAGTGAAAAGGAAATGGAAATATTTGCTGCAGTCAAAAAAACTGAAGGTTGTGTTTTCCGACAATCGTGATGCCGTTCACTCGGATTTCTTTTCAGTAGGTGAGACAGTGGAAATAGAGTATTATCTCTTCTAATGAGGCATTTGGGAGCGGAAGTTCACCGAAACCGACCAAACATGTGGACAGAAAATTCTTGGTTGATGAAATAAATTCTGATGCATACTATATACCTATATTGATATTTTTCGGTTACTTTTAAAAAAATTATAAAGATATTTTTACGTTGGGGGGATTCTCTTTCAGCATTTAACCGTGATTTTTTGTGCTTCGGTACCTATTTTTATAGAAATCGTTTAATTTGATTCAATGTTTTAAAGGCAATTCTTTGAGACCATTCGATCACTTCCACTCCAGCTTTTTTGTTCCACAACAATGAGAACATAGAAGAGGGTCATCATGCTGGCCAACCGTTTAGAATATACCTTGAAATAACTAACTTTTTTCAGCAAAAAAGCTACTATTACCTGAAGAATTCAACCCTAGAGAGTGTGTCCTGAAACTGTTAGAATTTTGAAGGCACTGAAAGGAAGTAATTTCAATGGAAAAAAAACATCAATAAGAAACGTCTGCAGTAATAGTAACTTCCTTTTGAGATCTCCGTGACATCTTATATCTTCAGCATATACTTATTACGATTTGACCTGTAACGTGAGCCCTATCTGTTCATTTGTAAGTTATACGAACTGATTCATCCCTTGTCTTAACTACCATACGCAACCTTTGCTTAGGCCACAATGGCTAACGCGAAATCAAGTCTGCGTTTACCCCGTACACACTAGATTATTCGAAAAACATATGACTTCAGTTATCTCCAATGATCTGACACACTCCTTTATGAGCCGCATATATGATGTGCGTAGGTTTGATGCCTCTATGGCTCAGTCTAGCGCATACCTTGACGACTTCCCACATCAAAAGCCAGGACGAAACGTGATGACCCCAAAGATGTTGAAGCTGCCTCGCAAACCATCAAAAAGCTTGAATGGTGACTTCCCGAATCGATATGGTTCAACGACGGTATCATAGTCTCTTCATCTTCACGTTCATCATCGCTTTCAGTAAGTACCTCGATTGTCACTTTGTTTTCCTAATCTTTCCTCTGCCAGCGAGGTTCATCGTTCGGCCACTGTCCCGAGGAGGTTCTAATCGCTCTCGTGCTGTACCACATCTCAGACGGTGGAAAACGGTCTGCCACCGTTCATCGTTCACAAAAGTTAATCAATGACAAAACAGCTCACTCGTCGCAGCTGCGCCACAGAAAACGCCTATATGATTCTTGTCACATTCCGCTTGCCGAAATTTTCTGGTATTGTTTTCACTTTAAGTGGAGTCCTGATGCGTGTTCCCTCTATTTACCCTTACTTAAGTCTTACGCCCTACTTTATCCCTTGTGCCTTGAGTACCTCACAGTACCTACACATAGGCGGTAGAGGCCAACACACAAGGTGCACTAGCTTCTTCGCCTGTACCCACTAAATCATACAAATAACTTACGACTTTAGTCATGTCCAACGATCCAGCACACTCCTTCATGATCGACATAAATATTGAAGGATGTCGTCTCAAGTAGGCATGAAAGGTCAATCTGACAAGTACCTCCAGACTAGTCCAGACCATGCCAGGACGGAACGTAATGTGGAAGCTGCCTCGCAAACCATCGAAGACCTTCGAAACATTCAGGTGAAAGTCGATTCAATGCGAAAAGAGGGAACTGAGTTTCAGGTATTCTTTGAGACGTTATCCACTATGAAGACATTCTTTTATTGTTTACTATTGTTAGTTTACAGAAAGACTACATAGTTTTCAAGATCAAATGAAAGCTGATCAATTTGTCTTCGGGTCTTTTTTGCAACAACGATGGAGCGCCTCTGGGTTTCCGCACTTCTGTACTCTTGTCTTTTCCGAAATTGTTTCAATTATTCACACCCCATTATTTTATAATTCTCTCCAGGGGATTTGGCGTTAGTGTTGTAGTCGTTAGAGGGCCTTGATTAAAGCTGCATTATTTACAAGAAACCAACCTAGTTTCGTCTTCTGACTAAACAATCGGGTACGCGGCTTTGTTTGAACTGTAAATTGAGCAAGTGGTAGATTCGGGTCTCTTCAAAACTTGACGAAAATCCCTGATTAATAGAATGAATCCCTGGCCCGGCAGCTCAGTCTTCAAGGATTTGTTCATTTGAATATTTCTCCTATTATTTGGGTAACGGAAGTTATTCTTCAAGGGGTTCACAGATGGGTGAGCATTTAGCTTTGGAATTTCCGGATTATCAATCAGAAAGTCTTCTTGTTTGGCTATCAGAACGGATTTTTCCTCTGATATGAAGCTCTGTTTGTGAAATATGATTATGAATTAAGCCAATTTACTTGCAAGAGCGTACACAGCTATTATTGATATACGTTCTTGACCGTAGTCGATTTATTGATCGAAATGAAATATTCAGTTTTCAATGTTTGATAATTCTACCATTTATGAACTTTTAATCATGCCTATGATGAATGGGATTGTATGTTTACTGTTTGGATATTTGCCCATTAAAAATTATTACCTCACTTAGTTTCATTTATGTTTGTTCATTTATTAATTGTGGCGTTTTGTGGTACACTGAATTTATATTCTAGTATGTTGAAAAAGTTGAGGAATTCAATATAGACAGAAAAATAAAGAAGAAATAACGCTTACAGATGAGAGTGACTGATTTATCCTATGGATATAAATACACAAATTTCAATTTTCCTCGGGACTTTTTCACATGTCCAACTATTTTGAGGAGATCGAACAGATTCAATGGTTTCAAGACAGATAAAGTATGGGGGGTTGATTCGTGACTATGTAATGAAATTCACTGGGATAATATAAACATTCTTTTTATTCTTTATGACGTATGTTATAATAATGTCATAGGCTTTTGAATTCAACTCCATGATTTAATCGAATACTCAAGATAAAATAGCACTATGAGAGAAGATTCCTCAATATTAGGGGCCTATAGCATTCCTCGTTCACCTGAGGTTTTGGAAAATCATCGCTTGGAGGACCGGACCTGGTTCAACAGACCCTCCCGGTCAGAGAGCAGATTTGGTATGAAGAATTTACTGGGATAAAGAATTTCATTTATAGTGACTAAGTTCTCATTTCAACGATAATGATTCCTATGCTCCTATAGACAACATTGAACATTTTTCGTGCATTTTCTGAGGAATAGAGGATTATCGTTTTGCCCAAACGCCTGAAACTTCCTAATGTATACAGGGTGTTTTACCATAAACTGGTCAAACATATGTAGCCGTATAGATGATATTGGGAAAGTCATTTTTGCCTCATGATATATACCCCGTTTTCGAAGCATAAGCGAGATACAGGGTGTTTAATTTCAACTCTGAGCAATATTCTGATAACTGTGGTGAGTTATGCGTGACCTTTGAAATAACGATTTTTGGTCATATCTCAGTATTTTTTGGTGGTCAATTCAATTGTCCTGTAGAATTCTGGAAGAAAGATTTCAAAATGACGGAAAACCTACAAAGTTGGAATTTTTTGTTTTCGATTGCCAAATTGGATAACATAATTTCAATGTACTCAATTTTCTAAGATTTTCCGTGAAAAAATTTTTCCAAAATTCAAACTCAACTCTTTTTTTACATGTCTACAGTGAAAAAAAAATTCACCCAAAATGGTTCAAACCTTTCGAGGTTGAACTAACCTTCATTCTGAACACTGCTGTGAAAACAGAATGAAAAAATATACATAATTGTGAAACAGCTGTAGTCATCCTCTTTCCGCTTCCTCAGTGTAGATGTTTTGGTTGATTGAATGATAAGCTCTGATCAAGATGAAATATTTGTTGATTTATTGACAGATATTCGTCCTTGTGATTATGTCAATAAATTTTAATGCTTTAAATCCCATATGGAATGTACCAGCAAATGTCATAAGGGTGGATCATACTGTAATGAATTATGAAATTCTATAATTAGTTATTTTTTTGTCTTATAAGAGATTTTCATAATTTGCATGGCACACTCTGCCAGTCCTACTATAATAAGACGTATTTTATACAGTCAAATTCTGAAAAAATTGTGTGGGTACAGTTTCTTTCGAACAGTGAGACTGAGAAGCATTAGACACCTTTAATAATCAGTCATATTGTTAGGTTTTCATGCACTCTGGTAGTTTTACAATATGCCTAGTCATATTGAAAAAGCCTAGACGTATTATAACAACAGTGATGTTATAATAAGCCTGCCAGATATGCTCACTTCACTTCCAGTTTACGGTTGTAGGAATATTGTGCAATCTCGTAAAAGAACATACAACTTTCCACTCGAGATAGGAAAAAAACTATTTCATGTGAGGGAGATTCAATGACATACAATTCAGGTCATAAATAGGGAAATCAGATCAGCTCATCGTTTAGTTTGTGGTCTTGATTTATAGGCCAATCCAAGATGCATAGAATATATCAGGTATTGACACTTTCCTACTATTACCCACTGAAATTTTGAGTCCAAAACGCTGGTTGACCTAGAATTGTCGCATATGGTACTACTTGGCTCTGTGGACGATGATGGCGCTAAGGTCGCTTTGTCGAGTCCATTCAATTGATTCCGCTGAATAAAAATGAATTGAGCTATAATCTGATTGATCTGATGAAACTTTTTCCGGGAAAATGAATCAAATATTTGAAATTATGGATTCTTATTGATATATAAGAGGAGTTTTACAAATGTGGAACATCTACTCATTAATAATATGAAATATGTATAGGACAATTAGGAGCAATATGAGGTTTATTGTGAGAACACGTTCATGGATGGATATGAAAAGACATTTCGGAACGAAAACAATAGTGAAAACGGAACGGGAGATTGATATAACTAAAGGATTTTAGTGGATAGTTTGTATTTCCTTTCATAGAAATATGGTTAATAAATATTGTATGTACCTTGTAACGTTACAAAACGCTCCACTGTCGATTTCAGTTTCCATCGCGAAAATACGTCATACTAATAATTTCAATTCCAATCGCAAGCAAAAACGCCTTCTTGGAATCATATGAACGGTCGCTAAAATTAATATTAATAAATATTCAATTCAAAAGTTATAAATTTTCTTACATACTCATGAAAATATTTCGGGGAAATATTCATCTTTATTATCTTGGGGTATTTTTGAAAACGCAACTCTGGAAGACTTCTTTCCATGAACTGAATATTGAGATAACAAATACCTTTTTCCATGAATAGGTATTAAAAATATCAAGTTTCAGACTTGTGTATTCAGAGACGGAGGAAACCTTTAAATATTATCGCCATTCTGACCGAATGGAACGGATAATCATAATTAAGATCTGTCAAAATGAGTTTATTCTCGGAAATTCTTGAAAATAATACATGTTTCAACTTGGAAAATCGGAAAGAAGATCTGATTAGACTATTTTTTTATGTCAGGTCGGTAACTTCCGTAAATATTTCAGATTTCATATGGCACATTTACCTTTGCCGGCATCTATCGGCGAAAACTGAAGTAGGACCACAAGGCTGGATTTTGACCTCATTTTGGACCCGAAATATGTCAAAGAGTGTCCGCACCATAGTATTCTTTGCATCTATGGCCAATATTATGATATATTCAAATCCATAAAACAAAAAAAGCGACATTTATTCTACATGGAATTAATACTTGTGATTCGAAGTCCCTTTTCATTCTGAGAAAAACCTAGAAAAGCACTGACGTGAAGTCAGCAGCTTTTGCGCGCATGTCCACTTTTGGTGATATCCATCGAACATGCGCTCAAGATCTGCTGACTTCACGTCAGAGATTTTTAGGTTATTTTTTGAGTTATTCTGGAAAAAACTTCGATACCGAGAAAAGAACCACGAAATTTGACTTATTTCTTCACAATATCTCCAAAAATTATTATCGTATCAAACTATGAAGCTCAAGATATGAATGAAATTTTTTACACATAAAATGAATAGTGTCCAGAAAAAAATTTTCGGTAAGGATTTTGAAAAGAATTTTTCTTGATATCCTGGGAGCACGATCTCAACAAATATTTGCAAAAAATTGCAAGTCCTTATGCTCCAACTAATCACCAAGTTTTAATTCAATCGCTCCAGTAGTTCTCGGAATAACAGGAAAATAACCTCAAAACTTCAAATGGCTATAACTCCGAAACCATTTGGCCAATTTTGCCCATTAACGAACTCAACCTTCGCATTTCGAAATGCAACCCTGAAATTTTCAGGTCCATATAATCCTCCGTACGCCCTTAATCGTGAGTACGGCTGGCCGGACAGAATCGTTTTTGACAGCGGATTTATCAACAGTGAGTCCAACCTAGTCGTTTGAGACCATTTTCGGCTCGAAATTCAAAAATTACAGTCATATGGACGAAACGATAGCACGCTGTTTCCGTTCAGACTCCATCTCGATTCTATCTGAAAATCTTTCGTAATGGCTCCCAGTGGAGAATGATCACTTCATTATCCGAAATGCAATTGAATATTGGCCAATATATTCCTTGCAATTTCGTCCAATTATAGCTACTGCAAATTGCGGGGATATAAAGGCAAATGCGCCGTTCCATCTGAACGATAAACCTCTTCAAGTGATTCATAGAGGATCTCCTAGCATCTTTGACCACAAAAGAAAACGGTATCACTATACGCTGCGGAAATCACGATAAGCCCTCATTTTATTCAATATGCAACCGCAACAATGGCTGTGTTAACTTTATTAGTTATCGTTGTTTATTGTTGTTCAGTTTGGAGTACAGTTATCGGTCCACATCGGAAATGGATAAGCTGTTCAGTAACATAGAAATGATCAATAAATACGGTGTGGTTATGCGGCGTGATGCAAATTTGAAGAAATGTTTATTGACTGAGTAGTTTGCAGTGTAATGGGATATGGTCACATATTTCAATAAGCATGCAAATGGATATTTGCGAGGTAAATACTGTTTTACCGTTGGACATTACTGGTGAAACCTTTCGATATAGATGTGAGAAGAAATGGGAGACAGGTCTACGATTGAAAAGAGCTGTTTGATATTCAATGGGCGACAAAATTTATCTCTAGATTCAACGACGGCGTATGTGAAAAATAAAAACTGTCAATTCACACATTGATTCTGTGAATTTTCAGATTAAATTTGTCAATAGCCAGATTCATTCAGTCAGTTTACACATTTAATCTGTCAATTGACAAATTTAATCTGTCAACTGAATTAGTACAGAGCATGGTGAATTAGTTTGTTTGTGTTTAAGAGTCCATGAAGTATATGCAATGGGTGGAAAAGGACTTGGACATAATTTTCCAATTGGAAACATCAATATCGAATACGAATTCAGGATAAGTATACCTATACAGGGCGAGTCTTTAAGTTGTACATTAATTTCAACCATGGATTCCTCTCTTCAAATAAAACACTTTTCTCATTTGCCGTTTTTCCAGATTCAGCTCACGTTAAAAGTTATAAGCATTCAAATATTTCTCAATGTGCTAATACACTCCTGCGCCTTCTCTAGAATGTTATATGGTTATAGAAAGTCTAGTCCATAGACAGAGACTATGTCTATGGTGTGGTCACGAAATAGCATATACCCATATAAATAATAACTTAATGTTATATCTATGCATATAATTTATATTAGTTCTATGCGAAATAGATGAATATTTCTGTGCATTCTATGGTCTCGATAAACGTGAACCCAGCTTAATTTACTTTCTTTACTAGATCCATAAATATAAGAAAATCATTCGAATTTTATCCGATTTTATAATATTAAACTATGAATATCTGCAAAACGGTGCGTTTAAGGAGAAATTATAGAGAATTATCAAATATTTTAAAATAATTCAAGATTCTTATGATAAATAACATAAGATAAACTTCATCTGCATTCTTCATGCTGTTTTCGTATAGTTTTATGAATCGGCAAGTGCATAACTTGGAAACTGTTTGAAGTAGGATGAAACTGATAACTGAAGAATATGTGTCATAGTTATAAAAACTCCACCCCAAAATTCATTCCATTCGGAGTTACCATATCAAAGCTACAAAACTAAAAGTGATTTTTTAGAAATTTAAACAGCCTGTATCTTTCTGCTGGAGCCAAATCTGGAAAAATAGTAAATAAAAAAGTGTTCCATTCGATGAGAGGAATCTATGGCTGAAATTAATGTACAACTCAAAGACTCTCCCTGTATATGCAGAGGTAGCTTAGTGGTTAGAGCTCATGCCATATGATCGTATGGTCTGGGGTTCAAGCTTTCAGCTGGAAAAGGATTTTTCCGGTTTTCATGGGACCGTCCAACCATTCGCTGTTGGATTCACAATTAACAGTGCTGCTCCTAACGTGGCGCAAGGAATTAGTAACGAAGCCTACACATAACACACCTGGTCTCCTAACTTACACAAGCATTAGCTTCATAGGGGTTCCACAGCGGAGCCTAGGAGAATCAGCAACAATACGCATATATTATGTAGCAGGCATTTGATTTTCTACTGTTTCACGATATGCATAAGGCAAACTACTACCCTGGTCCAGATCATTCTGAAAGTTTGTACAAGGAGAAGTTGGCTTAACTTTTCTTAGCTTATGTGTTTTCTGTCCTCTGTTGTTGTACAATAATGAACCTCTTCTTCGATATTTAGAATTTATAATATGTTGACTATAATAGAAACAGGATTGTTACCATGAACACGGAACACAGAGATGGGCTGATATATGTCATGCAAGTACGAATGTCTATTAATTGGATTTGATGTGTGAATATCAAAGTGATGTAATGTCAATAAATGGCAAACAGTTCCAAACAAGAAAATACTAGGTTCATTTACTCTGCTGTTATACTATAATTACAAGAAACAGTTCCAAACAAGAGAAAACCAGTTTCATTAGCTCTGCAAAGTCCTAATACTAAAATAACATGTACCATGATTTCAGTTGGAAGAGTGAAATTCCAATCAGTTTCATTCAAAAATAGCGACAATGATCGGAAATGTAATTTTTCGGTTATCAGGCGACCTTCCGATTATTCGCTGTTGAATGAGCAGTGATGTTGCTGGGGTAAGTAAACAGTAACAAAGCACAAGCATATAGCTTCTCCTAGAACTGCCTTGACAAGGATAATAGAGAACGAAACATTAAAGTTAACAATTACAACTCAAGAGTTGTGTGAATCTGGTTGAAATGAGACCTGGAGCCTTCGAATTCTTCAAACACAATGAAACTATTAAATGAAGGCCAACGTGAAATTGACAGATCTATTCCGTCAATAGACGACTTCGGCCCAAGTTGCCAACCCACAATTTTCTTCACAGATTTACTATCACTGGGAACGGAAATTTCAGGACAAATTCGACATGATAAGGTTAGCGATATTTATAAACATCCGCAAAGGATGCCTCGGCTCCTCAATCAAGATAATACCTTCCAAATATAGGTTTTTGTTAGGCTGAAATTTAAGTTGGGATTCCTGATTTCATGTTAATAGTGTCGAGTTTATATAGGATATGTTCCGCAAATCAACTTGGTTATTTCGGTTGCCTGATTTCCGTTCTGTAAATATGAAATATTCGGTTGGTTCCTGGAAAAAGGTTGATTACGGAATTTGATCGATGAAAAAACAATCTTCCTGTCACCAGAACGTGAACATATTAAGTCTATGCACCAAAACGACAATCAATGTTTTATGGTAACATATCCATAGCATAGAACAATCTATATTTACCTTATGATCCATAGACCATACCTAGTAATTTTTCCATTGTGGATTGTTGTCTCTTCTATATTCTATGGATCATGAAGTAAATAAAGATTGTTCTATTCTAAGGATAGGTTACCATAGAACATTGACTGTCTTTCTGGTGACAGAAAGAAGGTTTTTTCATCAATAGAATTCCGTAATTAACTTTGTTTTCAGAAACCAACCGAATATTTCATATTGACGGAATGGAAAACCGGCAACCGAAATAACCAAGTTGATTTGCGGAACATATCCTACATAAATTTGACACTATTAACATGAAATCAGGAATCCCAACTTAAATTTCAGCCAATCAGAGATGATCTTAACAAAACCCTTCATTTGGAAGGAATTATCTTTTTTGAGGAGCCGAGGCATATTTGACGGATATTCATAAATGACGTGAACCTTATCATGTCGAATTTGTCCTGAAATTTCCGTTCTCCAGTGATAGTAAATTTGTGAAGAAAATTGTGGGTTGGCAACTTGGGCCGAAGTCGTCTATTGGCAAGATACACCCTTTCAATTGACTAAATGAATGACTTTGTGTTATGAGTTGTAACCTTAACATAGCATTTTTGATAACATTCAGTTTTTGTTTTCGAGAATCTCGAAAGTTCGAGAGTCTAGAATCGAGATGGAGAAAAACATCGAGACGAGGGTTTGTATATTTCTCGTCTGAATGATCGAGACGACCCTGAAGACGAGATTAATCGTCTGGATGAAACCCTACGTGTTTCTAGTCGGCCTCAGTGAAGCATAGATTTTCCTCCGTCTAGCAACATTTTAGGATGCTCTCATCATCTGCACATTACTTCCCATTTCTTCCTCTCTCAACAAAGTTTTTCAATGATGTAATTTCAAATAAACGGTTTTGTAAAGGGTTTTCCAATAAGAGGTGTTATTCTGATATTCAAAGAAAAATGCTACTTGTCAATATAACCGATCGGATGTTTATTTCATAATAAAGAAGAAGCTTTGCCGTTAATAGTGGAAAATAATATCAAGCAAATGCCCACCACAACCACGCTTACTGGACCGTATCCTTTTAATGAAATTTTCCATAACCAAATCGCAAAGCTACTGCCCTATGTCCTCGATAGCCTCACGAATTCCATCTTTGAGGTCTTGAATCGACGCTGGGCTATTAGCGTGAACCTTCTCTTTCACGTGGCCCCAAAGGAAGAAGTCGCAAGGTGTTAAATCACAAGATCTCGGTGGCCAATTGTAATCACCTCTTCGAGAGATAACACGGTCCGGAAACTTTTCCCGCAAAAGATCAATGGTTTCGTTGCTTGTGTGGCACGTAGCGCCGTCTTGTTGAAAGTTAACGTTGTCCAGATCAATACCATCCAATTCCGGCCATAAAAAATCATTAATGATCTCTCGATAGCGCAATCCATTCACCGTAACTGTTGCTCGAGCCTCATTTTCGAAAAAGTAAGGTCCAATGACTCCGCCGGACCATAAACCGCACCAAACAGTCAAACGTTGAGGATAGAGAGGCTTTTCAACACTAACTCTCTGGTTTTCCGAGCCCCAGATGCGACAATTTTGCTTGTTGACGAAGCCACCGAGGTGGAAATGGGCCTCATCACTCGAGATGATTTTTCGATGGAATTCCGGATCATTTTCATGCATTTCAACGACCCAATCAGCAAAGACAAGACGTTGTTGATGATCGGCCGGCTTGAGTTCTTGTTTTTTCTGAACTTTATTAGCCTTAAGAGCCAAATCTTTATGCAAAATACGGTGTAATGACGTTTTTGGAATGCCTAGTTCCAAAGAACGATGAGGAATGGTCAAACCTGGGTTTTCTTCAACACTTTCGGCTACACTGAGAGAAATGCAAGGGTTAATTATTAAGATATCTTTATTTGGAACAGTTTTATTGATAATTAATAAGATTTATTAATTATTCGAAAATGTTATTCATAATTAGAAACTCTGGATTCTGAATTTATTTCTGAGAAACATTCGATTCATTTAGGCACTATTTATTTATAATAAGAAAAGTTTATTACTAGGAAATAAATGTTGTATCGAGAAGTAATGTTCGAAAAGATTATTAGCTATAAATAAACATTTATTTCCACAAATCAAAACTTATTTGAAATACGAACTGCAGTTATTTATGTCAAACAATTGTGCATTGAATTATGAATGATATAAAATTTATTAATAAATAATAATTATTGATTAGACACCAATAAGTGTATATTAACGCCTGGATCTTTATTTTACCGCGAATCCGACAACGTGAAGAGACTTGTCGATTGCCACCTCTTCCTCGCCAAACCCCTTCAGGCTGCGAACCACGTAAATACTTGCATAACCCTTCGGTGGCGCGTTACTGTGGTAGTTTAGTTTGAGTGCATTCGATTTACGAAACTGCGTAAAGAATATAGCTAGGTGAGTGGACTAAAAAAAATGGACTTCCAACATTTTTTGAGTGAAAATGATTTGAACCATTTGGCTGATGTTGTTGAAGGTAAGGTCTAAATTTCATAAAAAGTTTTAAAAGTAAAATTGGCTCCCTCGGAATATGATGCTTCATGATTGAAATACGACGCATATTAGTTTTCTTCACACTCGTACACTTTTACCAAAGAAAAATATATATATCGTTATTACAAATGGCATATATTTTAACATGTTGTTGTTGAAAAAATAAACACTGTCAATGAAATATAAAACAATCTCATCCAATTCAACAAAGGGAAAAATATTTAACATGCAGTAAATTTCGTGAAAATAGATTAATTAATGTGGAATAATTTTCTTGAATTTTCCAATAGTGATCTTTCAATGTCAATTTTTGAACTCATATCATCGAATTCGAATTTTACGTATTGTGAGGTTGATCACATAAGCATTCAATTGAACTGAAAATTGACCTCTTCGACATATTTTTCTACAAAATAGTGGGTATAAACTGAAGATAAGAATTATATGAGTTACTTTGTATTTAATCACTCTGTATATTACCCTGCTAGTATTTTATACATCATGAATTTTCCGCTTGTGAGATCAGAATGGGATGATGTTTGTATTGTTTCAGAGAATGGTATTGATAGTGTGGAATTACTAGAAGAATTTCTGAGGGATGATTCTTTCGAAAAATGGATTGTCAGACTTGGAGATTGTCATACTTGGAACATGGCTGTATGGAACATCTTGGGACATCCTGTATAGTCACGAATTGCCTAAGTTTGTTCATTTTTCGTTGAAGAATTTGCACTTCCAAGTTAATGTTCCTTCGTAGAAGTTGTCATAGAACTTGTTATTTTAATATCTTTTTTAATTCAGATATTTCATTTGTAGAAATAAATTTATGTTTAAATACCAATGTTAAGTTTTATATTAATATTATATTGATGTATAAATAAAGATTAAGTTCTCAATTATTTCTCTCATTTATTTTTGAGCCAATGCACCACCTCTTCAGTGACTTTATATAATATGTGCCTCAAATAACAACAACATTGAAACTCATGATATTGATGATAGCGAATTTCAGATTATAATCTGAAATCAGCAATTTTCATCACGAAATTTTAAATACTTCAGTTGTATACTGTTGAATTGATCATATTTATTGGAAAAATATATGTTTCTAGGGAAAACAATAAATTACATTGATTTGTTGCTAATAATTCAATATTGAATGAAAAAATACCTTTCTTGACGACTACTAAAGTCGTTGTTCAATGGAAATATAGGAATAATTTTTATTATTCCTATGAAACAAATATGTACGAAATCTAAATATATGTTTGTTCATTGTAACTCAAGATAATAATTAATTATTTGATGCAAACTATCTTTCTTCAAGACTAATAAAGCCGTCATTCGATGAAAATATATCAATCTATAAAGTAAAAAACTTTTTCATCTACGAATAAATCATTTATTCGGTATGAATAAAATTAATTTTTAAATAATAAATAGTTATTTATGAAACTCAAATAAAAGCATTATTTATGGCAAATAAATATTCATTACGCCATATACGAATCAGGAGGTTATTTAATATTAATAAACTTCATTATATATAAATAAACTGTTCTCTCAGTGTACAGCAGCAATATTCTCGGCTGTTCTTGAGCGAGGTGCTCGGGTTTTATTCTTCACATCACTAACTTGCCCCAACAGCTCGAATTTTTCCACCAATTTCTTTATTGCGGTCCGACAAAGTGCTTCACGACGACCCAAAAATGTTCCAGTTTTACGAACCGTCTCAGCCAAATTTTCACCATTTTTATAGTGAATTTTAATAATTTCAATGCGTTGTTGAAGCGTATATCGTTCCATTTTTATGGCGTAGTTTCTACTTGTCAAATGTCAAAAAATGTCAGCTTCAAAAGTAAAATCTACCGAAATAGTGGGCTATTCAAAATAACACCTCTTATTGGAAAACCCTTTATTAACACTTTATGCACTTTATGTTACCTCATGCAATCGCATCGAAACGTTGCAAGATACAAACAAATTCAATACTCTACAATTGAATTTTCTACCCCTTAGAATCACAAGGGGGTGATTTGCATATCATCGAGGGCTTCGAGAAAATGCAGGACTCGGTTGTTTTTGTTAAATACGTTGCGGCAGCCGCAAATGCACGGATTGCCGGCAGTTTCCTTTTCGGAGAGAATCTAATTTTCTTTATTGAATTCTTCGGTCCGTATATTTTTCCGAAATTCATCCTTTTTGACAGGTGAGAAGTCTCTTTCCAACCAACTCTAATGTTGATTTATCTCTGCCTTATGTTTTATTCGGACGTAAGTTGAATGGATGGCGGAATGAATAAAGTTGGGAGGTAATGGATATGATGATGTTTTATTCAGTACAATCAGTTCGAACAGGAATTTATGCATTTACAAGCTGAAGATTGACAAATTTGGGCCGAATTTCATTTTAAACTACTATAAATAATTCTGTTTCAATGAAAGATTTTCTTCTCCGAAGATACACGTTACAAGAATCATAGATTGTTTTCATTTCCTCGCCATGCAACTGAAATATTCGGTTTCGATTAAAGCTTATTTTGGGAGGATTTTGCATCATTTTTTAGGTTTTTTCTGAGTTTTCACTACCAATATCTGAAACAGAACTATTAGAAATTAAAAAAAGTAAAAAGTCTCGAAACGAAACGAAAAATCGATGGAAAATAATTCTTGAAATTTTCTCCTTTGATGAAACAGTCAGATTTGTACTCTGAAACGTCACAGTTCGATTCGTTTATCGTTTGTATTGTTTCTGTATTATTCATTAGGCAATCTGTTCTCGAAGAAACTGCCTTGACAAATAGTTAAATCCCGCAATCCGCAAGGGCTTTTTTCATGACAAAAACAATTTTATTTAATGTTTATAGTTCTGTTTCAGATATTGGGAATGAAAAAACCTAAAAATGAAATATTTAGAATTGTGGAATAACTTGTGTCGCAAGAATCAAGTGTAATTCAAAAACTTCATTTTTCAAGATATCGGATTGAAATTTTGGACATTTCAAGTGGAATGTTGAAGGAAGAAAATATCTTATTTTGATTTTTGACTTCAGATAGATGGGAATTCTGGATTTATGAATTTCACCGTTATAGAAAACTCTCAAAAATTTCACATTCCAAACTGATCTCTTGGGCAGAAGTTTCAGTTTTTGTTTACTCTCCCACGCATACTCTCTGATTGTACAGAAACTAAGTATAGAAATGATTTGAGAAAGTTTGGGATAGAATATCGAAATGTGGAAAAAATGGCCTCTTTCATATTGCTCTTTGGTTGCAAAATTACCAACTTCATTTCTCTACCCCGATACTGTATGATCAGAGAGTGTGCGTGTAAAATTTCACCAACCTAGACAAAGTATAATGGGAGACTTCGATTCAAGTTGGCAACTCAAAAATTCGAAGAATTTTTTTCTACTGATGAAGGAAAATTCAAAAGCAACTGCTTCATGTTGAGATGTACGATATTCAGAAATGTATCCGCAATCTGCGCATCGGCCCTTCGAACCGAGTAATTGGTTATAAAAATCATGTCGGATTGGGTGCAAGTTTTGTTTGAGCTCCAAATTTCACTTCAGTAGGGTGAATGTGGTTTAATTGGATTTGTTCCGTAATTTAATTTGTTTATTTTGGTTACTTATTCTCCATTCTGTAAACATGAAATGTTCGCTTGGTTCCCAAAACAGGAATATTTACGCATCTAAGTCATTCAAGTTGAAGAATCTTCAAATTTCTGATCCAGTCAGACAAAAAGCAACATTGGCTATTGCTAACTATAATCTGTAGATATATTCCCTTGAAAAGCGAAGTGACTATAGATAATCGATTGTTGTTCTGGTGACAGGAAACTATCGCTTTTTCAGCCATTTCCGTATGAACCAACCGAAAGTTTCACCTCTACAGAACGCAAAACTAGCAAAGGAAATAACCAAGTGGGATAACGAAACTTATTCTGTGTTAACTTCATTGACATAAATGACGTGAAATCAGCAGCTCTAACACAACTTTCAGCCAATCAATCAGAAAATATAGATATTTAGATCAAATTACCAACATGGTTTGAACAAAAAAGGTGCAGCATACGGATATTAAGAGAACCTTAACAACACGAATCTTTCCTTGAATATCCTTCCCAAGTGGTAGAAAGTATTCAGAATGTTTCGGTTGACAACTTAGCCCAAAGACTCCTATTGAAACAGAAGCCTCACCTCCGCAAGGGACTAGAACAGAAGAGGTGTAACTTAGGCTCAAGTGCTCAATTTCGATAAGTTGTGAATTTTAATGATTTGTGACGACAGCATGAATTGTTTTATCTAGGCTGCAAGTTATGTTTGATCTCCCAACTCGAATTCAAAATTTGAACTAACCGATAATGGACTGTAACGACTAGGTTAGACTAACTGTTGACAAACCGGATGTCAAATTAATATCTGTCTGGCCGCAGCCACGATAACATGAAAATGGACAGTGCTATAGAACTGGCACTTTCAGGTGAGTTTCGCATGAAATAACCACGGTTTAGTTCTAATTATCCAAAGTTTGTTTTATTTTTCGGGAACAATTCATCCGAATTCATTTAAGTTCTTCACAAACCCTTAAACCTATCGTTTCAGTATATCCACGTGCTGAATTTCGTCCCGATCGTGTCTGTATTATTGTGAATATTTGGATGACGGAATTTCAAATGAGTTTATCCACCGAATCGTTAGGTGGATTTTGTACCTCCGTATTTGAGCTTTGGAACTACCCCAAAAATTTGGAGTCTTTGAGTTATTTATTCCTCTTCAAATTTATCGTACTAAGGGCTTTTTTTTCGAGACGAGACCGAAAAAACACTTAGAGATTTTTTTGAGATCGAGAAATTATTTCGAGATTTCTTGATATCGATCTCGCGTTGGTATTTTTCTCCTGACTACGAAGTTTCAATCAGTTTGCATTGGTAGTTTTGAGATATTGAGGAAATAACGTTAAAATTACAAATAACAACTGAATTTGGCATATTTTTTTCCTTATATCTCAAATCTGAACATTCAAAGTCGCTGGGTCTTTTCCTTCTGATGTCAGAGCACATACGGACGTGCGGCCGGACGGACGGAAATTAATTTGCCCACGGATTCTTTTTCAGGATGTCGAATCCAATATTTCTGACTGAAATTCGAAAACTACAGACATTGTTACGAAACTATATTGCGCTGTTCCGTAGAACAAGCGCGTTAAAACTATGCTGTGGAATAATTTTAGGATGCCCAGCCAGTGTTGCCAGGTTTAAACACTAGCAGTAAATGAGAATGAGATCAATGATTATCATTATATTTCTGTAAGATTAATTTTTAAGTCTTGTCTAATGCTATTTCATATTTCTTCATTACAATAATCAGAAGATGATTATTTTCAGTTAGAGAATTTATTGATATGTCAGTCTTCCCTTTCAGGGTGAAGACATGCCATAAAGGGAAAGAGCCGAAAATTCAATATTATTATTATTGTATTCTTCAATAATGTAAGCCCAAGCTTCATTTTTTCTAAAGATATTCTCATGGCTGATTTATGGTATTATTTTTGCATAATTTTCACTATGTAGTACTGTGACCGCTACTATTGAGATAGAATAATTTGCGTAATTTCGTACCTAGGTGAATTTCAAATTTATGGATGAAAGATTGGATAATAATATGAGAATTCGTTTAATTTTCATATTTTGGAACAATGTTCTTCATTTTTGTGCTGATCCTCTTTGGTTTTCTGTTATACGTGATTCTCACTTAGTAGCATATAGCATCTGTAGTTAAACGTAATTAATCTTTTTTATAGAAAAAAATTAATTGCCTGTATTTTGGTGCACGTTGCCAAACTGTTGCATCTGACCGAATCTAGACCTAACTTTCGCATGCGAAAGTGATTTGGATGACTCGAAAATAGCGCCTCTGTTTTCTAGAACAAGCGTGCACCTACCACTATAGTGGTGGGGATGAACGCTGAGTTTTATTCCTCTGCCGGAAAGAAAAAATTAATTATGTCTGGCCATTCCTCTGACCTGGAGGAGACCTTTTAATTTTCAGAATAGGTGTGCAATCTGAATATCTCGGTTTGGGACTTATACCCATTTGAAGTTTTAAGGTTATTTCCCTAATATTTCACGGAGAACTGTTGCGATCAGACTGGCACTTCGTTTATTGATAAACCGTGTACAGGCAGAAGAGCGGAACTGCGTTCGAGGCTATTGCGAGGCAGCCCCGCTTTGTAGAAATGGCTCGCGAGCCGCTCAAAACACCATACACACTTTCAAGACAGCCGAACGGAACTGTCTCGGTGCCTCGAAAGCAGCTCAGCTGGCGTGTCTGTACGCGACATCGGATATTACCGTCAAATTTGTATTCTAGAATATTTTTCTACGCACTCAGCATACCGCACTGACGAGATGTAAGAACAGGGTTGCCCTCAATATTATATTTGGAAGAGAAGATTACCAGGTTGGAAATATCTGTAGGGGTTTTTATAAAGAACATTGGACTGTTTCTTTGTGTTTATTTGAATAATTTATATTGTTCAGTAGTGGAGACAAATACCAAGTGCATTTTGATCCAATTGGCCCTGAATCGAATCAGAATCTCATCTCTGTTGTCCATTGAACTGTTAATATATGAAGGGAATTATGTTTTATGTACCATTTCCATGTGAATATTCGGTGATTATAACGTACACAAGGTGCCAACACAATTATTGCTTCCCCTTTTTCATGATGGTTATCACCCTGGTACATGCAATTCAGTCCTCGAGCATGCCATATCCTTAAGTTCCTTCTGAGTAGCATTACGAATCGACGAATATTTCCAGGTTTGAAATTTATGGTGCAACGACATTGGTGAAAGTAAAATGAAGAAATACAACTTGTGATGAACTAACCCAGAACCTGGATATTTGTAGAGTAGCGTTTGTCCTCAATTACCAAGACCGAATTCGTAAATGTATGAAATCGACCCAATGATTCCGCAGATATACCATTTTAAAAATTTTATTATCTCAATATTTCCCATGATACAGAGGAGATTGAATATAAATCCAGAACTTGATTGGAAAAAATTTGAAAAAAAATTTGATTTTCCGAATTGTTCTAATGGAACAATTTTCACGAAATTTTGCACAAAGCTGTTCATCAGCCTTGTTGAAACTAGTATTCAAGTTTCATCATGATTGAATCAGTAACTTTTGAGTTATTCTTAAAAAAAAAACCTAGAAAAGCACTGACGTGAAGTCAGCAGCTTTTACGCGCATGTTCACATCACGAAATGGCGACTTGAAACTTTCAGGGAAATTCAAGTGAAAAATGCAAATTTCCAAATAAAAAAATAATTTTTTTCTTCAAATTTTTTCATGGATAATTCTTTTTCTGCCACTGTTCATCTTCCAACCAAGTTTCATTTGGATCAGATGAACATTTTCCGAGTTATTGAGAATCAAAATATCAAATGGCTGTAACACAAAAACCATTCGGCAGATTTGGCCCATTAACGAATTTAGCCGAGATAATCAGGATTGAAACCCAACTTGAAAATTTCAAGAATCTAGGTCCTTCTTTCGAGATTTAGAGCACATACGGTCAGACGGCCGGCCGGACAGAATCAGATTTGACCACGGATTCTTCATCAGTTATTCCAACCCAGTCGTTTGAGACATATTTCAGCTCAAAATTCGAAAATTACAGACATTCTGACGAAACGATAAATCGCTGTTCCCCAGAACAAGCGCGCAAAAAGCACGAAATTTGACATATTTTTCCCTAAATCTCCGAAAATTGTATGAGTAACGAACTGAAATTTGATACACTGTTGTTGAATATGAAGCTCAAAGTATGAGCGGAATGTTTTTCTAATATGGTGATTAGTTCCCAAAAAAAAATTTGCGGAGAAAAATTTAAAAAAAAATTTCAATTCACTGACAGTACGATCTCAACAAAATGCGCGTTCTTATTGTTTAACACTGGACTTCATCATCAATGAGTTCAACCTAGTTAGAGATCAATTCCGTGAAATAATTCCAAAATTAGAAACATTTGGATAAAACGATAGCATACTGCTCCCCATAACATGAGCACAAAAAGAACAATTGGGGTAGATAGCTTTGTGTCTTTTTAGGGCGTACCGATTTTCTGGTGTAAGTGCGTAGTCAATGTCTCCATGTTCATAATTAGAATAAAATTTGATATAAAAAAAATGTACTGCTCATCTCAAAAGAATATATATATATTAGAATAATCACAATATATTATGCAAATCTCATCCAAAGCATGTTTCTACAACGTTCACCACAACTCAGTTAGTTCTACTCCGACCAGAAGAAGATATTGAAATTGTTTCGTCTCGACTTTTCGGTAAAAAGGCGAATGTAGCCTATTTCTTTATGGATGCCTATATAATGGAACGCAAATTTCGTTCATGGTTCGTTGGCCTAGTAACGCTTATTTGGATGAATCTTCACTCATCCGTGTGTTAGACGTGCGTGATCGAAAAACCGCTATAGCGATGGCGGCCTGCGAAAAAACTGGGCTACACGCTTTGAAGGATTCATTTATGCACGTCTTTGATGACCAACTGAACCTTTGTGAAAAAGTAAACGCAAAGATACGATACAATAACGATACAACATTATCAGAGAATGCGTAGCTTTGCAGTCTCTTTGGGAAGTAAATATTGAATGTTTAGGACCATGCTTTTGCAAATGACAGAAGGCGAAGTTCAAACCTGGATGATTATTCGGATGAATGAATGATAAATCTCCATGTTTTGATCCCATAGAGATTTTCCGACCGTGCTGATGCAATTTGAAAGTGGCAAGTTCTGGCCATATTCCTTTCAATGTATTGTACAGTGTGAGTCTTTAAGTTGTGCATTAATTTTAACCATGAATTCCTCTCAAGATTGGTTTTTTTCATTTGCAATTTTTCCACTCCGCAGGACAGAAGTTACAAGCATTCAAATTATTTTCAATGTCCTCCTGCACATTTACTTCTCACTGTGATCTTCATTGCGGAAAAACCAATCCATTGCTTGATATTGAATGAAACATGATTGAAAAAATCCATTTACTCACTTCATTCTTATGACTTGGTGCTTTCTGAAGTTCTATAGTATTCAATGAGAAGTGAATTGGTCAGTTTGATCTCGAAGTCTAAAGGGCCTCAGCGCCTTCGCTTTTTGGTGATACACCAAAAATAGGCCGTTATGTGTAGTGTCCAATTTTTTTTAACCATGAGATTATTCACCATTGCATCCTCACCCATTATCATATTGAAAATTCTATAATTATTCTAATTTTCATCATCAAATTCATAAATAAGTTATTTCCAATCACGCAATGTATACACATAAATGAAACTCTATGAATTTTCTCGATAGTCTAGTCAACAGAAACTTTTCTATATTCTTTGGTCTGGATATAGAATAAAGAAATGAATATATTTGTTCTGACGTTGATTCGAATGCCTTAACTAGATCAGGGGTAGGTCCACAAAAACGTAGAAAAACACTGACGTGAAGTCAGCAGCTTTTGCACGCATGCACACTCTTGGTGATATCCTTTGAACATGCGCGCAAAAGCGATAAAGTTCTGGATTTCAATTCGATCTGATCTGTATTCCTGGAAATATTGGGAAATGAAATTTTGAATGGATATATCTACGGAATCATAGGGCGGATTTTGTCCATTCGACTTCAATAATTAAGCCTCAAAACTACTGTGAAATGAGCTTCTAACTCGTATCTTCCGTAAGTTATTGTGTTTGCGGCCTAACAACCTACCGTAACCGTGAAAGAAACAACTTAGAAACCGAATTCGTGAATGAATAAAATCCACCCAATGATTCCGCAGATATATCCATTCCAAATTTTCACCTCAGTCGGAATAACTATGTCAAGGCTTCAAAGGAAACCCAGATGTTTTTCTTGGGTATTTCCCAGCGCTTGTTTTGTTTTATTCATGCCGAATTAGGAGAGTCATGGAGGAAAGAAGTGATTCAGGTAATGAAAGGAATAATTTTTCATCTCGTTAGCTATTAAGATTTACATAGAACGAGATTGGCTTGAAAGTCATATAGTTACTGGTAGCATTAGCCCTTTCTCGATTTACATTGAGTTCTGAATCAATTTGTATAATAAATAATTTTTATTTGATCGAAATGCACCATGATAAACAAAGATAGTTTGTATTGGCTTCCAATGGGTCATACAAAAAAAATAGTATTCGTTTGTATCCGTATATTTTTGATTACCTCTAGTAAAGGTAAAGGTAGGCTTTGATACTCCTTCCTCACGCTACCCTAGCAAAGCAATGTCAATTTTTGATACATATAGTGGTGGCTGGAGCCGTATTATCTATTACAGATAAAACGCCATAAGCATTTTGAGACCTGTATACTCTTGAGTGTAAGATAGGGGATTTTTTCCTCATTTAGAGTACTCCGATTCAGCCCACTCTATGAATTTCCTATAATATGAAGGTATATTATGGTCTCATGTCCTATTTCTATGCACAGGACAATTCCTACAATTTTTCAATCGCCACCATATGTAGGGCTAAGGAAAATAATTGTTCGGAATGATATTTGCCAGGACAACCAATATGAAAGAGCACAACCATACCTGTTAACTCTCATTTGTATGATATGAAATGAACATTATCATTCTCTCACAGTATAGTAAAATGAATTCACTCTCTGCCCTCAACATATTTTCTTAAGTTATAATATACCTTTTTCACAATCGAAATTTGGTAATATGCTTCTACACTGCGATACACAGAGGCTTTTTGTATTCAATTGTTCTGGAACAATTATTCTATTCGTGTCCTGAGGTTGTCCTCATGATGCTTAATATGCTGGTTTAATGTTTAGATTAAGATTTTTTGGACTTCAATGAATGAGTTGGTACTGCGCAATCCACTATCGATTGTTAATTTTCAATATTGAATACTCCTGGTATAAAGTTTCACTTGGCGTAAAATGGCCAATGAAGCATGCTGTTCAGACTGCCTTGTTTTGAACTATTTGATGCTTACTGATTGTATCTCGTCCAGCTTTTCTGAACCATGGTGTCAGGTTCTTGGAAGCTCTATCGAAAAATGTCATACAGGAGATATTTGCTACTTCCAGTTGGTATAGGTCTTCATCTTTTGACAGCTCGCAATTTTGGAACAACTTTACTGTACTTCCGAGGCGTCCACCTATTAATCATTGAAATTTGCACATCACAAAATGAATTTTTTTTCAGCAACTGTTCGAAGAATGTAGACATCTAACACTCCAAAAATATTGAATTATCAAATGTTCGACTCTGCCCTTCTGATAGAAAATGTTTGTGGCGCAAGTGGAGTGTGCACATCAGAATCACTTTATTACTCAACACTTCAATTAAGCACCTACCAGCATATTGCAGAAAGTAGGACCAGGACTAGGTAAAAAAAATTCTATGCATTTATATGTTAGCGTGAAATAAAATTTTGTTATATTGTTTTCGGAGTTTGTTATTTTTAAAATTGACTGAAGAATGAATCCCAACTGGGCAAGAAGAGAATCAATGAGTAACACCACCTTTCACAAGAAATGAGAAAACATGAATCGTCTCGTGACCACATCGATTTTTGCACTGCCTTTGCCTTACTCGGTATAATAAATTTATGTTCCAGTAAAGCTCTGCTTACAGTGAAACCATCATTCCACATAATACACAATTTGAAAAAAAATCATCTTTCACGTAAAATTTTGTTGCACTTTTTATTTGGCTCGTAGAGATCACTGCTCTGAGAATCGAGGAAAATTCAAACAGTTAATGAATCTTACTGCAGAGATTGACAAAACTCGAAATTTTCTTCTGAGAAAAATTATTTGTGCTATCTTACTCTTTTTTGAAAGATACAAATATGTTGAAATAAGTTTTTGGGTGTGGTAAACCCGAAAATATTTTCGCCGCAGTCGTCGAGATATCCTCCTACCTATGACAGTCAATCACTCGCTTCCCCCAACCTCATACCCAAAGACACACCACTGGCATTCCACAATATTTTCAGAACAAAAAAGAACTTCTCACCCACAATAATGTGCAAAGTTCGGATTCATATCTATTTGAACTACGAGATACACTCTAGGATATCGTGACAACTATCTACTCCTGAACAGTCCTCAAAATATATAAAATGAAACTCTTGCTACAATTCATTGAATGTTCGTCTACACGTCTGTTCTTTGCTAACTTCGGTGATAAACTAACCTCGTTCACTCGTAACAACTTAATCAATTCAATCGGTAAACTCAATTTTGCCGGTGCACTGAGTAGGTTACCATTTCCAGAGTTCAGAATCTGCTAGGATCTGTGATACTTTGCCGATGATACAGAAGTTCTCTTTGCCTACTATATATATTTATAATGATCTGATTTTTTTTAACAGTCTCAGTATATTAAAGTTTGTTTTTTGATGGGATATAGACTGGTTTGTGGAGAATGAATGAACTACTCTTCTTTGTTTTATATTTATAATAAATAAATTTTTTATTACTTCTTGAAATTCATTTGAATTGATAGAATTCCTCAAACGCTCGGATATAATACAGATTAATATGATGATCCGAAGATAAGGAGATCGAAATAGAAAGAATTGAAGAACACCATCGTTACTGCAATTGATGGTTGGTTCAGCTTCAACCATTGAAAATTATGCAGAAGAACCCGAAAAAACTGATTTTGCAAACAATACTTTCATACCAGGACGAATTTTGGGTGACGAAACTACTGTATTATTGTAATTGTATCAGGAAATACTTAGCTGATACTTTCATTAACAGATTTTTCCATTTGAAACATGAAAGTGGTCTGAATGAAAGTTTCTTCATTATGATATCCCGTCTTCCGAAATATCAACCCTGGAGTGTTAGCCTGATGTTTTCCTGATATAGAAAAGCTCTTTCCAGGATTAATTTCGATAAAGTTGGCAGCTCTGGTCTTCAATTTGATTTCATTTTACTTTACCTATGCTCCATTCACTGCATAATGTCAGTCGGTATTTCATGACAGCTTCAAACATTCTACCCTGTAAAATTGAAAAATGTAATGCGGATATGATGTTGCCTGTTTTACATGCGAGTCGTGATCATTTCAAGATGACGCTGTATAATTTATACGATCAAGTCAATAGGTAATGAGTATCTAAAAAACTAACAGCCTTTTTAAGGTGAGTCGGTCTGATGATCGGTTAAACCGTAAACCTGCAGTAATAAAACTCCTTAGGAAGTGCAGTTTTGGAGTAGAGGCTGTGTATGATTGGGCGGTTTACTCATATCAACGGGGGAATATCTGTTGGTTTATCGTTCTTGTGTGATATAGGTTCAGATTTTTCATTAAGAATTCTTTATGAAATATGTGGAAACTGACAAGATCCCTCCGAATTATTTTGACCTCGTGAACATTTTATGGGTGCCAACAGGACTCACTGGTAACAAAAGCTTTATCAACGTCTGCCGATTGACTTTATTTAAGTAAATGGAATATACGAGCAGTTTTATTATTATTATTATTGATGGTAATGTGGGAAAGGATGCAGAAAGCTTTAAACTTCAACCAGAAGAAACCCACACACAAATTCAGGTGTGATAACAAATAACATAAAAGAGGTTAACAAACCAGAAAAAAGTTGCAACTCACAAACAAACGAAAGAAGTTGTGAATAAGACAATAAATACAGCTCAAAAACATTATGTGACCGTTCTCGACAATTGTTCTAACCTATTCTTGAAAGTTTTCACGGTGGGTGCGCACACGACTTTCTCGGAAGGCGAGTTCTACTTATTGAACACCCAGTTGCACTCTGCCTGAAACAATGGCTGGGGGGATGGTTCGCATTGACAGTAAAAAACCACCGAGATCACTGCCAAATAAGTTGTGCAACACGCTATACGTCACTATCAGGTCACCGCGATCGCGATGCTACTCAAGTCGAAAATTTGCAGCCTTTTCTTGGATTCTTGGACGCCGATAATCTTAACAGATTCTAGTGGTCTGACAATGCACACTTTCCATAATTGGCGGTCTGTATTCAAGAAAGGATACTAGACAGGACCAGCGAACTCCAGATGCGGTCGAACATATGCTTTGTACAACAATTTACAAGTTTCTACAGATCAACGTGAAAAGTCTCTCCGCAAAAAAGAAAGAGCTTTATTCGCTCGGGCACAGATATTCTCAACATGAGCACAAATATTCTCAACTGAGCATATGTGAGACCGTGACTCCTAGATCACATTTCTGCCTCACGAATTCGACGTCCACTCCCCCCAGATGATATCCATGATGAGGATTGTCTTCACCAAGGTGGAGGACCTTACACTAGTTAATAATTCACGGTAGTAATCACTCACTTGACCATTTGAGCACCGTATCTAGATCGGCCTGCAGCTTGACGAGATTCGATGATTTAGAGTATAATTACACATCATCAACATAACAAGAACAGGAAGTTTGTAGGATCGATGGTGAGTCAGGACTATGAAGCAGAAATATTAATGGAACCAATACGGAACCTTGCGGGACACCGCTTGTTGCTTCGAGTAAAGATGAAAGAGAGCTCCACCCTTGACACAAAATTGACGTGAATGGAAAATAATCAATCAAGCTCAGGAGAAACCCTTTCAGAAAAAACTATTCTTCTAAAAGGGTTGATTTCCTATGTTCTCTTTGAATAAAGAGGACAAGATTTATATATTGAGCACGAGGAACAATAGAGGATTCAGTTTATCATTATATTTATAAATCACATTTCAGTAGATGACCACAACTATCAGAAGGTTGATATCTCTGAAAAAATTCCTTCGAAGTTGTGACAATACACAATTAAACCCCTGGCAGGTTTGGATTGTGTTGTATTGTCACGACGTTGAAGGAATTATCTCAGGGATATTAATCTTCTGATAGTTGTTATATGAAATTGTACAAGTTCAATATAGTACTCCTTCAAATTGAATATTGCGTGATGATCATAGGACCACCCTTTTAGGGAAACGAGTAATGAAATGTATTTTGCTTATTTACATCTATTGACAATCACAAGATGTTGTGTGTTTATTTGAGGACGTGACTATTTCAGCTTGGTCTAACGAGTGAATGTTAGTTGAAAACCATATTATTTTCCTCACATTGGCTCAAAATATGTTGAGTGGTTCGATTGTCCTGCAAGGGTTACAAATCCGGTGCGGGAGTAGTCGAATCGATGCATTAACGCCAAATGTTGCGTGAAAGGTCTACATCTTCCCAAAATTTGATTAAAATAGGTAGGAGGACTTTCCTCTCCATTATCCATTTGCTTTGTTTGATGTTAGATGTTCTGTGGGATAAAACACATTCTAGTGGAGATTTGTTCAACGATGCCATATTTATGTTGAGTTAGGAATTTCATTCCAGTGTTGAGTGAAAATATGTTCAATAATGTTCGCTCATAACGGCTCCGCTTGTAAAACAAACTTTAGCTCATAAAGAACAAGTTACGAGGTACGGAAAATTGTATCATCAAATATAATGTATTAATTTCCTCACAAATAACGAACCCGTTTATAACGAACTTTTGGTTTAAAATGAACTTTAATATTCGGTATAATCGAGACATATTTGAGTTATAACGGAGAAAACCATATTTAGCATAGTAACCATGAAAAAAATATGAAGATGGAAAGTTCCCCAAAGAATAAAATAACTGTGCTCTTCCGGAAAAATTCAACAGAAGCATAAGAATGAAAGTCACTGATGATTGGAAAAAATTAATGTTATATGTTTGAAGAGCGTCGCATACTTGCCAGTTAATTACATATACAAAATTCAAGGAAAGCACTGGAGTTAAGTCACCAGTCAATTCAGCCGAAGGGGCCCAGTTAGGAATTAAACTGCCGCATTTTGCAATATCGCCTACCCTCAAACTTTCATGTCGGTGGGGGTCCTCAGATAATCGTGCCTATGGCCGGTCGGTTGTATAGAATCGACTTTGGTTTCGGATTCTTCATCAGTGAGTCCAACCAAGTCGTTTGAGACTATTTTCAGAAAAAAAATCGATAATTTGAGACGTTTGAACGAAACGATAGTACGCTCTTTCTCAGAACTGGCGCACAATGAAAAACATGGATGCTTTCAGCGATTTTCGAGAATGAACTATGAAGATGGAACGACCAAATACTGCGAGAATCGAAAAATCATATTTTCAGTGGATAATAATTCTCCAGCTCGTCCAAAAATGTTGAAAAATTTGAACTGAATGAAGTTGAACTGTTCGTACCTTCAAATATACGTTCGAACCTATAGCCTATGGATCAGGGTGTTATTTTAATAGTTTTAAAAGTCATTATCGTCGGATAATTATCTCAAGGTGATAAGAATTTATTGATATCATCATTTATCCTTCATTACGAACTTCGCTTGTAGCGAACTGATCTTGTCTGTCCCTTGGAGTTCGTTATAAACGAACTTCATATCGCAAAATTATAAATCCATCGTAACAAAATGTAAACAGCCACATAGAAAACACTAATTTCCCCAGTTTCGAATGTATATTAATCATCGTGTTTCACATTCATCTGAGCAAACATGCATATAATACTGCTCAATAGTTTCCAAATTTGTTATTTGTTTGTTTACCTATTGAATATCATGAATTCGTATCAAATATGGGTCAACATTGTTTGAGTTTTGCATATAGAGTGTTACCTAACATAGATTTACCTATATGATGATTTCGGTTCATCATTCTCAAATGAGGAATCTTAAAAACTTGGTGTTACGAAACATTATGGACCTGCTTGGTAGTGTCAAAGTTCAGATTGCTGCAAAAGCACCAACACAAAACCAGAAGTTTATTAGAAATAATATTCAAATAATTTCAATGAGTATGACAGCTATTTAGAGTCTATATATTTGTACCTCGATATTGATAAAACTTTCAGAGCAGTCCTTTATTGTTGTGATTTTGATACAAATAACCCACCTTGGAGACCACTGCAAACTATTCGATTGTTATTTAATCCTGATTATTTTATATCGATTTTGTTACGATATCAGCATTAAACTATAAATAATACAAATACAGTTTTAAAATTGTTTATTCACAAGCAATAATACCTATTTTTGGATAATATCCACTTGTCCATGGGTTTCTGATGCAAGATAATTGAAAAATAAAGAGAAAAATGAACAAGAAATTCAAAGACAAAAGACAAGTTGAAAAAAGTTAAAAATCATTGATTGTTCCGTTTGTTTGTTCGAGTGAAATGAATTTCATTTCAAAGCAATTTTTCTAGGGAACATGAGAGATAATATCTAGTCAAAATTTTTGGATTTTGAAACGAAAATGTTCTCAAAGTATAAATTTTGAGCTCACTGTAAGGGAATCCAGGGTCAAAATCAATCATTTTCGGCCAGTTGTCTGTCTGTTAGTGCTGTTACGTATGTTGATGGAATCATATTAGGCAGGGTTGCAGGCTAAACATCTGGGTTATGTTCTAAATGAGAGAGTTTAAGCCATCCGAACCATTGTTTTCTCGATAACTCGGAAATACCCATCAGATCGAATTGAAACTTCATTTTGCATTAATAAAGTATCAACATGGATATTCAGACCAAATTTGACGAGAAATGTATCTGTAAATTTCTGAAAATTGTTTTCCAAGACTTCCTTTGCCACATGCTGCTTGAATTTTGTGTCTACATGGTGGATAACATCGGATTGAGTTATATGAAAGCTCAACTATTTAGGTGTTCTACGAGGAACTTCGATTGCCCTTCAAAAATGCCATATATCGAACCTTTTCGTTTGTACTTCCCAGAAATAAGAGAAAGAGGAATAGTCACGAAAGCAAGAGTTGCAATGAAACAGAAGGATTATGGAATTTTTTTGGTAATAGGTTCTAGAATACCAGCAAATTTCACGTGCGAAAAAAGCAGGAGTTCCAGATACCTTTATTAACATATTCAATACTATATTAGTGAACTAATTGTTGCATCATTTGTATATTTTCTTCACTTATTCAGAATAATCAATTATAGATGTACTAACTAAAAAGGTCAAGTCTGTAGAATCGGAAAGACCATCGAATTACCTACTGAACAAGGTCTCGCTTCGGATTCAAGATTTAAAATGTTGCTATCATCACGTACACAGGGTTGATACACATTGATTTTAATCAACGAACCAAAGTTCACCTGTTTTTGCATTTTTTCTGATTTTGCTTGGGGGTTGAGATATTAAGGGAGATACATTTTCAAACTGACACCCAGTATGTTCCTTTGAATAAAAGCTTTCGGATCGATTCACCGAAAAAATCGGTTTTCCGAACACCCATATCCTCCATTCAGTTGCGAGATAATCGACGTTTCATTGTATTTGATTTTGATTTTTTTTGTCATCCTGACATAATACATGTCACAACTTTTTCACTTTATTCCCGATATTTTATTAGATTTCTAGTTCGAAATGAACAATTATGGATCTATGGGAGATGATTCCCCAATAAAGGGGCCTGTAGCGTTCTTCGTTTATCTGAGGATCTGAAAATCATCGCTTGGAGGACTGAACCTGGTCGAAAGACCCTCTCGGTCATGAGCAAATGTAGGTAATATTATTTACTGCTTCCTTCTGGTTTTCTGTCCCTCTTTCTGTTTCAGATATTATGTCAAGATATTTTGTCGAAATGAATTCAAGATGACGAAAAAATTATTTTCAAATGAAAAAGATGCCATCCATCTTCTATAAACAAATTACTACACTTATGCGGGGAGACAGAATTTTTCCTGAGGTTTTTATCTGTGCTCTTGTATCATACGCAAATATGTATGGTACCCCGTTTACATTTCCTCTGCTAACACTGTGATATATCTTAGAATTGTAATGCTCGTTCTCAAAAGAATATATATATATATATATATATATTTGATTTCGAGAACGCTCAGTTTAACTCGTGTGCAAGTATCTTCTATTGACCTTCATAGTCACTCTTTCCAATTACCAAGATTTATTACCCGGCAATTATAAGATGAAATAAGTTAATCTTGAAAATAACGTTACAAACCTTAGTGTGAAATCACCAATACATGTCAATGGCTTTTCACTCGATAACCAATCAACAGATTCGCCCGTTCCAATGACATCATATGGTCATTAGCTCCACTCAACTGTAGAATGCCAATTTCATTCACTCTTCTTATCCATATGATGCTCATTATCTATCGTGATTTATTAATTCCTAGTATTTTTTTAATCAGAAGGAAGTGATGTGTGTCTTGCGTGAAACCATATTGCGTGACGAGAGGCAGTTAGTGGAAGGCATATACCATACTTCCATGAGGGGAAAGCGACAGGTACCTGTATTATCGATAGATTACCGTGTGCCCTTCCATTAAACTTGAGCCGGCATTATTGTTTTTTGAAAATCCGAAACCTGCTGGTTCCTTTCAAGCTGGAGATCATTTGATTGAGAACCACGCAAGCGAACATCGGCTATTACAACGCAATATAATGTACTCAATTGAGAGGTATGTTATCTGTGAAATAACGACTTGAAAAGACTTACTCAAAGCATGTTAAATAATTATTCAGAAGACTGCCTGAAGTAACTGAGAAGTTCTGAAATTTGGTATTATTTCTTTGATGTTATAGCATTCGTAACTGACATTCGAATAGATGAAAAACCATGTTTGCTGATAGGATAATTAGAAAATCTAAAAAAGCACTGCCGTGAAAGCAGCAGCTTTTGCGCGCATGTTCAATGAAGATGACCGCTTCGGCAAAGAATTTGAACTTGCGCGTAAAAGCGTCGGCCTTCACGGCAGTGCTTTTCTAGATTTTTTTTCGATAAATTACCTGATTTCAATTCGATCTGAACTGTATTTTTGAAAATATCGGGAAAAGCAAATTTTGAATGGGTATATCTACGGAATCATTGGGCGGGTTTTACCCATTCACGATTTCGTCCTTCGTAATTAAGCCCCAAACCTACTCTACAAATATCGAGTTTCTAAGTCGTTTCTTCCGAAAGCTATTGTGTTTACGGTTGAACTAACGGCTGACTGCGTAAACACAATAACTTCCGAAAGAAACAACTCAGAAACTCGATACATTCTCAAAATGTATCCGAAATGATTCCTCAAATAAATTCAGACAAATTTTAATTTTCAATATTTCCAAAATTGCATCCCATCCAGTTGAAATCGGGTTATAGGTTGTAAAGTAACCGCTTCAATATTGCAACGAAACGGAACAGTTTTTGAGATATATATTTCTTCTTTTCCTTGTTAATGGATCCTCACGAAGTTTACCGGTATTTCACAACTACCAACGATTTTTCAGAAATCATATAGTGGATTTAGCTCACTCACCTTGCGAATTGGGAAGTCTTCTTGTGGCAGCATTGAATCAACCACGAGATCTCCATCCATAAAATCAAACTAATCGTTCAAGGATATTTTGGAATTAAACTTCAAACATTACAGACATGATGCCGACAGTTTGAACAATAGTCCCAACAGCTACCATTCATTATGGTCTGTGCGTCTTCCTGCGTTCACATTTCGTATTGCTCAATACGAGGATCTAGGTCCAGTTGAACATATATCCGATTCGTTTTTGTTGAGAAGATACAAGCATTTGAAAACTTATATTTTCATGTTCAAATCATAATTATAAATGGGAATTTTGAATCTATAGAAATTGTTCAGAATGTCCACCTTCCGCTTGAATGCAAGCTTCACATCGACGAACTAAAGATGCCGTTACTCGGCAGATCTGATTTGGGTCTTTATGTATTTGGTTTGCTGCATCTTGAATTCTATCAAGCAATTGTTGATGAGATTCGATTTCAACATGATAACCAAGCTGCTTCATATGGGCCCATAAATAAAATCTAAGGGATTTAGATCAGGGGAACGAGGTGGCCATTGTATTGTTCATTCAGCCAACTGACTACTTGTCTCACTCTATGTGGTAGTGCACCATCGTGGTGATACCACATATTTCCTCCAATGTTCAGCTCTAAGTCATCAATGAAGTCAAAAAGGTTCTGCTCCAAAAAATTTTTATACAAATCTGCATTTAAACGGTTATTTATATCATGTACTAGCATCAAATCATTGTTGAAAATCCCACCCCAATCGTTCGCACCGAAACGTTGCTGAAATCTTGGGTATGTTGTTGAAGTAACCATCTACAAAATTCAAACCTTCGTTACCCATCGTCAGCATGTAAAGCTTGTACATTTCGTTTATGAAATGGATGCAACATTTCTTCTTTCAAAGCACGCCATACAAATTTGGTGATGAATGAAGATTAGAAGCTATACGTCGAACACTAATCGAAAGGTTACCACGGACAGCATCTATAACATTTTCCTCATTTTCTACATTTACTTCAGTTGGCCGAATGGCTTTTTTGGAGCAGGATTGTCTGTTTCTCGAAGTCTTCAGAAGGATGCACAAAATACTGTGTGAGCAGGTTGCTGTCTATTAGGATATTTTCTTCGGTATTCACGAGCTGCTCTTCTGGAGTTACCATTTAGAATACCCATATTCAAATACAATATCTGCATATTCCTGAGTCGTGAAAGAATGCATTGTTATTCAAAATGTACCCCAAGTGTCAAATGAATAATTAAAATAAAGTCAATTACCATATCAACCGATATTTTATGTCGGTCTACTTGACCAAAACATAGAAATTAATTTTTTCAAATGCTTGTAACTTCAAAACGAGAACGAATCAGACCTATGTTCATAGAAAAAAATGTTCAGAATAACACAGCTACCTTCTGTCAAAGTTTGTCATAGAGCCTGTAGTATATTTGCATTTTTCACTAACACTTCTTTATGTCTGTGCACGTGTGTTAGCTAATATCCTTCAGAAAATCCAAATGGAAAGCATCTTGTTAGACAACGACATTTGGCGAACTGCCCAAGGAGTTTCTACAGAATATTCCCCATGAAACTTGCAATAGAGTTGAAAACAGGAAACGCAGATATAATAACAGAAGTGGTAAAGGTGTTCTCTCGTATACCCATCCCATTAGTAGAATCCAGTTATGTACATCTGCTCTAGATAGATACACATACATAATATAATCGAGAACTACTAAATTGAATTTTGGATGTATATTGACTGCTGTAATACATGCCCCTGCATCCATTTCACTTGTTACGTGTTGCAGAGCACGTTTCCCACAAATCCTTCAGGCTAAGATCTTGTGTATACTATATCAGAACAGGACGTAGATCATAAACGTCATATGTCCAGTTTCTCACGGGGATCACCCTTTGTAATTAATGCAACTGACCAATATGTCGGGTATAATGAACGGTTCCTGGATGCAGTCAGAATGAAATAGGGTCTGCAAAATTCTAATCAATATTTTGTTTGCAGGATTTGTGATATCATTAGCTTGTATATACATATGCCTTTCTTTAAAATTTGACTCGTCCATAGCCACTTATGATAACAAATATTAGCCTGAAATATGACAACATATCAGGTACTTGAACAGGTAAAAAGATGTGGATGATTGGAACATTGACTCAGAACAACGGGGAATTTTTGTTGAGTTATCTATATTTATTCGTTCTTGTGTCATGTTAGTTTACACAGGATATCAATTTGAAAACTTCCCACCCCTATTATCGGGTAAGGTTTTCATAAAATCGCTAGGACGAATCAATTTTATTTTCGACTTTCAACCCCAACCCCCAGGAGTAAGTGTAAGTGTTTAAATTGGAACAAGTCTTTTTAGGTTAGTAAATTGTTTTAATGATCCAATAAATCATTTGACTAACCTATTGACTATTTTTTGACATAACATTAAGATAACAGGTACATTTATCACTGAATCCGATAAATTCTCTTGGTCATGAAAAATAAACATTGAATTTTTTTCTTTTATTTTCGTTAGCAGTGGAATTCGTCTCAATATACAGTTTGATGATATGATCCGAAATTTCAAATATTATTTGGTGAACGTTCCAGTCAATATCTTCTTGTATGATGATAAATTTTTCTTGCAGCTGCCTTGCTCACCATAAATAAAGATCACTTCAATTATTTGCCTAAGCCTGGTATACCATAGTTACTAATAATACCACACAAATTATCGCAATAATTTTTAACTGATTTACCTTGTGATATAGACTAGAAGGAAATGATCGATAAACACTTTCAGTGATATAAGTACCTGTTCCTTTATGGTCATGTCAAAAAACAGTAAGTCAATAGGTTAGCAAAATGATTTATTGGTGTATTGAAACAATTTGCTTACCTAAAAAAATATATAGCAAAAATAGTCTCAGCTAACGTAATTCAAACACTCATAGGAATAATGTCTGATTATGAGTAATTTACAATCTTTAAATATCCCTAACATGGCAACGCAGCACTCAACTTTGAAAAAATTGGTGCCAAAATGTAGAGAATAAAAAGTTATTTCAAATGACGTGTCACTCAACCCCTATTGCCATTTAAGTTTTTCGAGAGGGAGGTTCTGCGGAGTAGGGGGTTGAAAGAGGCAAAGTGATTTCTACATAAACATTGTTCCCCCTCGAAAATAAAATTCTCTTGTCCTAGGGATTTTATAAAAACCTAACCCGTTTCTAGATAATAGGGGTGGGAAGTTTTTAAATTGACACCCTGTATTATTAAACTGTAGTTCTTTATTCTCCATAAATCATTTTTTACTTTGTTTGATGAAGAACTCAACGGCCTTGTTGAATAATCACATGAACTGCTGTGAACTGCAAAATAGCACATACAGCGACCTGAACAGACAATTTGATGAACGTCATGCTAATCACTCCACGGTAGGGTTCGTAAGGCTCACTGAGGGGGCTATTGAATTTTTTTTTACTCAAGGCAAGTCATACATCCAACAGATAATAAGTATCTAGAATCATTTCTACTTTTTCAAGGTGAGTTGGTATGATGATAATTGAATCCGTGAAACTGCAATATCCGAATTCCTTAGACAACGCTTTTTCACTATAGGAGCTTTGAAGTATTCGATTATCAGCCCTGTTCAAGGAGGAATATTCGTTGTTTTATCGATATGTATTTATCCTTGTGTCATGTAAGTTTATATTATTCAACTAAAAATCTATATTTTCAAAAATTAAGCAAATACTTCTATCTATCTAGGTACGTTCGAAATTCCAACTAGAAAATTTTTGGATGTGCTTTTATCGATTGGGGTGTACGTACAAGCATTTTTCTCGAAAAAATGCCCATAATATTTTTGTCATTTTCGAACCCATATTTGATAACGTAGTAGGTTTGGCAAATGTCAAGTTGAGGTTTATGAGTAGATAATTGAATAAAATGAAATCTTCTGTTTCGTTATGAAGTAATGAACCGTTGCGGTGCCTGTTGCGTTCATCCCATTTAATTTCTCTTCAGATTCAATCTTCGAAGTTCCCTTTCCCATGAAATCAAATTCATATTTTTCGATTTGCTAACAATTTGTGATTGAGTATATTACTGCGAATATTTCCCCCGTCGTAATTTCCACCAATCAGAAACGCGCAATTTTGAATTTCAAATGGTTTTCAGGTGAAAAATCTGTTTGGCAGGAGCTGTCAGCAGTTTATTCGAGTTTACCCGCGGCAAAATGATGAGTTTACCCGCGGCAAAACTTGACAGTTTTTGTCACCAAAAATTACAAGTTTGTAGTATTTTTCATGAAATGAATTAGGTACCTGTTTTTCAGTTTTCAAATTAATACCTATATATAATGCATGCAGAATAATCTGTCACTCATGAAATAGCTTTTTTTTAACAGAAAGCATTCGTGCAGGTAGAAAAATCCTCGTCTTCGACTCGGATTTTTGTTGCCACCAGCACTCATGCTTGTTGTTAAAATATTACTTAGCAACGCGTTTTTTCGATTTTTTTCGGAAAAATTAGATGCCCTTATGCTCTTACTTACGACTATTTCCCTCCTCGTAATTTCCACCAATCAGAAACGCGCAATTTTGAATTACAAATGGTTTCCAGGTGGAAAAACTGTTTGGCAGGAGCTGTCAGCGGTTTATTCGAGTTTACCCGCGGCAAAACATGACAGTTTTTGTCATCAAAAATTACAATACCTTCGAAAACAAACGTAATTATAATTTTCAGTTTTCAAATTAATACCCATACATAATGCATGCAGAATAATTTGTTACTCATGAAATAGTTTTGTCAAATATCATTCGGGCATCTAATTTTTCCTGTGAAAAAAATCGAAAAAACACATTGAAAAGTGATATTTTTTAACAAAAAGCATTCGTCCAGATGCAAAAATCTTCGTCTTCAACTCGGATTTTTATGGCCACCAGCAAGCATGCTACTTGTTGAAATATTACTTAGCAAGGTGTCATTTCGATTTTTTTTGGCATATATTCTAGGGAATGCTATCAATTTGTACACATTTCTGTAGTTTTCAAATAACGTCCCGAAAATGTTATGAAATTACTAGGTTGGAAACACTATCGATCCAGTGCCAAAATCGATTTTGTTTGGCCGGTCATCTGTCCAGTAATCCGAGAAAAAGCTTACTGTCGAAATGAACAAGGTAGCGACTTGAAGTTTTCATTCGTAAATGGGTCAAACGGTCCCGGCGATATAGTCACTCGCATTCTTGATAATATTTCCTCAAAATTTCTGAAAATACTGACGCAAAACTTGTTAGGATCATATGCTCAGTGAGTTTAAAATGATTTTTTCGAAATTCTTAAACAGAGAAAAAGGATCTCACGAATCAAATATAAACATATTCTTGAATTAAATAATCTTTCCCAAGAAAAATAATTTAATATCGACCAATATATTTCTATTTTCAACTCATTTCGTTGTTTGCCTGTTCACATGAATTCTCTTGAATCGAATTTAGTTGAACCAAGACATACGTACTCTTAAATTCAGAAAACAATTTCAGCTAATCAGAGTTCTCTCGGATCAAGAATATCATTTCTTAGTACCTGTGTTCTGATGACGAAGGCACGTACACGTGACCCCCTCGACCAATAGCGGTATTACTGCTGAAGATGCGTGGAATGTAGAATCGCAGACAGCAGAACAAATGGATATTTAGAAAGGAAACAACGCCATGGCCGCCATAGTGGACATAGTGAACAATAGCGTTGGTGTTTTTATGATTCATTATGAATTTTGTATAAATGGAGAACTACTTATCAAGATTGAGGAAGTATTTCAGGAACAGAGTTTCGAAAGTCAAGAAGAAAAGGCTGGTTTTAAGAATAAGCTTGGTTAATCGAGAACAAACTTTAAATTGAAAAATGTTTGTATATGTGGGTGCATGCCTACATGTGTGTGTGCTATGCACAAACATTGTCACATGTATATGCGTGAACTCCAGACTACACATTTTAATTTTATGTTTGGACGTCGTGGGTATACATAGTAACCGAGCGAATTGTTACAACATACTTCTGCTCTTTGATCTTCGAAACTGTTCCCAAAAAACTTTCTTGTTAGAAGGTGATCCTCCATTCGCACCTTATTTATGATTAATATCTTCAAGATTGATTATGAAAAGCTTACATTTTTTGTAATTGAGAGCCGCTAATTGCAGCAAACATATTAAATTCTCTTGGTGAAAAAATACTGAAATCTGGTTAAATATAATGAAAATATTTCAGAATAATAATATGGAACATATTCAGCAAACATATCCAGTAATTTTTGTTTGTTTTCCCATTTGGATCAAACGTGATTCCGCTTGAATCAAGAGGATCATTGTTCACATGGGTCAAGAGTATTTCATCTAAAAATCAAACTAATATTTGGTTGGACCTATTCAATAGTACCATTCTCTTGAATTAATGCAGTTACAAATTGATTTAAGAGAACCTTTTTCTCTGTGTATCGAAAGGTTTTTTCTTTTCGAATACTATTCATCAAATGTGGAACACATTGCATAAATCTAAAACTCTATATTTCACAATAGTATAAAAAATCCTATTTTGTTCCTTCTTGTTCAATTTTTGGAGAAATATGTGGAATTTTGTGATTTTTCTCGGTTCCTATCATTGTTATTTCTGGAATGATTCAAATAATACTGATCCAATTATTATGAAACTTGGCAACTTGGTTGAAAACGCTGATGCGCAACCTCGTACAAGATTTCGTGTATTATCCTCACAAAATTCTTCACTAACATTCAAGCTGTTATTTCCCAATCAAGTACTGAAAATCAACTCGTTTTAATTCGTATTTTCGGAAACATGGGGATAATGACATTTGGAATCTCTGAATCTGGGTAAAATATACCCAATATTTTACCCATTCACGATTTCGACTTCCGTCATTAAAGACCGAAATCACTCTACAAATTTCAAGTTTCTTAGTTGTTTTTTTTTGGGAAGTTATTGTGTTTACGAACGGCCGTGAGGATGACTGTGAATACAACAACTTCCGACGGAAACGTTTAGCTGAGTCAATACTTGAAAAAATGACCGCTTCGGCAATGAATTTGAGCATGCGCGCAAAAACTGCTTACCTCACGTCAATGCTTTTCCACAGCTTTTTCACGAGTCAATCGATAAGGCTCAATATTCTTAATCTGAATGTATACCATATCACTTATTTCAAAATCATTCCGCAGGAGGATTTCTATGTTACTATTCCATTTCAAACATCTAATCGATCTAGTTCCCTTATTTATACCTGGATTGTGTTTGTTCAGTAATTCCAGACGAGTGGTCATGTTCCACCTGACGCCTCTGCACTTAAAGTTAACAATGTCCAATATTCTGTTTGTACACCGATACGCACTAATAGCTGCGTGAATAGGTTTACTGACACTCGCATAATGTAGGATAATATGAAACACAACACCAGGTTCATTGGCGAAGAAAGTGGTGTATGTGTTTAGTTTTTTCCAAACAACAACCGAGTGAATATGTCAGATATGATGAATCTAATTCTGATATTATTGCCTACTTTATAATGGTAGAATAAGATTTATCGTAGTGATTTTCATTCAAAATTGATTTCTGTTGAAATTTAAAAAATTCCAATTTATTTATAAGAAGTCGTAAAAGCACCACACTGAGGAACGGATAGATTTTTCGATCCCGAACTACGAATTTTATGCATGATTTTCTCTTCAAAATCGGATTTAGATTAATTCCAACTTACACTGGTTCATTGTAACTTCACACTCGATACTGCATAAGCTAATTCCGACTTTGAACTAAATATATTAAGTAATTCAGACACGGAACTCGAAATCTTCGAGATATAATCGTAAGTACAACAACATCCGAAAGAAAAAACTATATATTTATAGAGTAGGAATAGACTTTTACAAAGGACGAATTCGTGATCGGGCTTAATGAACTCAATGATTTCATTCAACAATTCAGTTTCGCAATATTTCTAGAATTACAGATAATATAAAATTGAAGTCCAGTACTTAATCAGAAAAATCTACAAAAGCAATGACGTGAGTCAGCAGCTTTTACGCGTTTGTTCATATTGCGAAATGGTAAATTGGAAATTTCAGTGAAATTTCAATGAAATATAAAAATTTTCAGAAAAAAAAAATTTTTTTCCGAATTTTTCCATGGATAATTCTTCTCATTGCCACTGTTCATCTTCCAACCAAGTTTCATTTCGATCAGACAAATATTTTTCGAGTTATGGAAAAATCTAAATTTCAAATAGCTATAGCACAAAAACCATCCGGCAGATTTGGCCCATTATTGAACTCAGCCTAACCTAACCTGAAAATTTCAAGACTCTAGGTCTTTCCTTTCGAAAGTTACAGCGCACACAGTCAGCTGGCCGGACGGAAAGAATCAATTTTGACCACGGATTCTTTATCAGTGAGTCCAACCTAGTCGTTTGAGACCGATTTCGGCTCGAAATGAGAACGCGCTGTTCCCCCGAACGAGAGCGTAAGAATTACAGCTTCAAAGTTCATAATGAAAAAATTTAGAAAAGCACGATGATGTACATAGTTCTCAAACTAATGAACAAGTTTCGTCATGATTGGATTAGTATTTTTTCAGTTTTTCCAAGAAAAAAAGATACTGAAAAAAAAACAGATATTTGACATATTTTTCTCAATATATCAGAAAATTCAGATCGGACTGAATTGAAATTTCTATCTCTGGTTTGAAATATGGAGTTCCAGATATGCGCGGAATTTCTTGAACCCATTTAATGAATTTGTAAGAAAAATTTTTACGTGCAATTTTTTTATCCACTACCAATATATCAACCAAGAAGGCTGTACGTCTTCATGCCCCAACTAATACCAAGTTTCACTCCTTTCGCCCAAGTAAATCTTGTAGTATTAACAAAATCAACTCAACAGTTCAAGTGTCTAGAACTCCGAATCCGTTTGGCCGATTCAGCATTCAGCGGAAATATAACCATCGCATGTTTTTTTTTTAAGCAACCCACCCTGAAAGATTCAAGTCGATATGGTTTCCTGTTCTTTAGTTATCGTGCCTACGGCTGGCCAGACAGAATCGATTTTGACACCGGATTCGTCATAAGTGTTAGTCGCTAAAGACTATTTCCGTCTAAACGAAATTTTCTGGAGTTTTTTTTTTGGTAACTATCCATCAAACTTCTTGGTATTTCGCACAGATTTCAAATTCATTACTTTAAAATTGTGTACCAAATTCAAAAATGATCCGATTCCATTTCATGAAGAGTTTGGTGAAATAAAATATGCCTGAATTCTATGTTTTTTGTCCCCGGTATGGCTGATTATTCTGAAATAACTTCTGAAATAAAAAGCGATTATCTAACCATGATGAAACTGAGTAACAAAGTGGTAAATACAGATGTTCGATTTTGTGCAGAATTTCGTGGTGATCATATCATAAAAACAATTAAAAAAATTCAGAATATTTCTCCACGAATTTGAATTGCGCGAAAGCTACTGCCCCCACCACAGAGCTTCGATCGCCTGAATTTTTTATTCAATATTCGAACCAAGCATTCCTATTTCCACACCCTTCATCATGGAGTATCTTCTAGATCTTTTCTACTAGAACTATGCATCGATAAATCATTATAACCCTTCCTCAAGTTGTCACGGTTCGAAACCGAGTGAATAACTCAACTAATCGTCGATCACTTAACGAAATAATTTCCTGGGAAATATCCTCAGTGAATTATGTGCTGTGGAAAGAATAGTACAATAAATAATAAACTTGACAAATCCATCCTGCCATCTTCAGTCCGGCCTAAATTAAATATTACCCTCTTCCGTTCACGTGACAATTATTTACTTTTATTTTTAATTAAGTCACCATCAAGGCAGTCGAAGTCTCTTTGTTCTGAGCGGCATTTCCTCAGAAGCGGACGTAAATTGAAAACCAGTAAGCGTAGCTTTCGGATTAGACTGAAACGTCGTTCTCAAATTAAAACGCAATAAAAACCTACATTTGTCACGGTATAATAAAATAAATAACTTACTTAGATTAGCCTGCCCTCCGCTGATCGTTCCATCATGACTTAACGGTTTGATTAGCCTGGACTCGCCTTTTTTTTAACGGCAACTCAAGTAATTCACGTTCAGGTCTGAAGAAGAATATAACCAGGTTTTTTTTTGCTCCGTGCACTGAATTCATTGAGAAAATTACGGTTATTTTATTTTGAGAGGATTGAAATGGAACAAATAAAAATCTCAACTCATTTGATCCACAGAACCAGAGTTCTATTAGCATAGATGCATAATACAATCTTCGACAAATTTTCCTCCTAATATGTGTTCATAAAGTTTCAAAGAGACCTTATTGTAACTTTGTTAACTTGAAAAGATTCTCCGTCGAGAGTTTATATTGAATAAATTAATTGAATTGGGAATGCTATACAGGTATATTTTCAAGCAAAAATAAATTTATTCGTATAATTGTTTATAGTTAACATTTCCTCGTAAGGCTATTTGGAACGCATAATTCATAAAATTAAGATTGAATAATCTTATTATTGAATTTTAATTCACATTATCATAAAATATTGGGTTGAACTGCAATTATCCCTTCGCTTGGATATTTTATAGATATTTGAATCTGGAGTGTGTGTTCCTGAACAAAAAATCTGCAGTCAAAATTATGCGGTCTCTTATGGTTTACAAGATATGAGTCCCAAAACGTGTCGATTTATGCATTTCAAGGTGCCTTTTCCATCATGAAAACTATCATTCGTATCTCCATATATTCCATTAATCATCGTTGCACCATCATTCAACTCTAACCGCCTCTTTCTCTCAAGAATAGTTGATATTTAATGGGAAATAATTGAAAAATCAGATAACCACCTAATCTCTTCTTCTACGGAACTCTATTTCCACGGATTCCAAAAGTACAGTTTGGCATTGGCAGGATTTAATCGCCCTCAATTTTGTGTATTCATCGAATCATCGATAATAGATGAATATTTGTCGGCGAGAAAAACAGTCAGATAGTATAGTATGGTCTTCCTAAAGGGAGAGCAATTCTTTTGCTGTCAATGTTACCCAAAACAATGTTGGGGAAAGCAAAACTTTGTTCAACTTATCTATTGAATAAATGTCCCACTATACTCAAAAAGAGTAAAACACCAGCTGAACTATTTTAAAACAAAAAACCAAATCTGCAAAGTTAAAGGTAATCGGAAGTTTAGTATACTGTCATATACCTAAAGAGAAACAGAAGTCAAAGTTTGATTCAGGAAGAGAAATCAACATTATGAGAGGCTATGCAAGAAACAACTATAGAATTTAGGATTCTACTAAGCAAAAAGTATCTAAAATTCGGAATATTGTTGTTGATGAATATAAAACAATCACTGATTTGAAGTTGAATGCTTCTACTATTGATATTGTAAATGAATGGGGATCAATTCATAATGAGGCTAGAACTGAAGGTGGAATACAGGAGGAAAGTCAAGATTATGAAAGAAACATTGATGAAGAGTTCAGAAAAAATAGAAGAACTGAAAAACCGAACTATTATAATGATTTTGTTACAGAAGAAGACCTTAATCATTTAGATTTACATGCAACAGCATATGTTGAAGACATTGCGGAAGACTTAGAAAGTGCAAGAAACTCACCGGATTATGAATACTGAAAGAAAGCTATTGAAGAGGAAATAAAAGTGTTAGAAAAAACTAAAGCATGGACATTGTTTGTTGAGCCACAAAGCGCAAAATTGATAGATTGCAAATGGTTATTTCGTATCAAATCTTGTAACAAGGATTGAGTCAAATATAAGGCTAGACTTGTTGCCAAGGGGTATGCAAAAACAAGGATTTGATTATAATGAAACGTATATACCAGTAGCTTGGCTAACTACTGTCAAAGCACTGTTAGCTGTGGCTAATTTTGAAAATCTAATTATTCAACAAATGGATGTCAAATCTGCCTTTCTTCATTAGAAGAGGACTGGATGAGAGTTCCAGGAGGATACGAAGACGATGGAAGAATATGCAAACTCAACAAGGCATTTTATGGACTGAAGCAAGCACCCTATTGTTGGAATAAGGAATTTGATGAATTCATTGAGAAAGAAAAACTTATGAAGTCGAAGAATGATTCGTGCTTGTATATAGAGATCACTAATTTCTGTTTTGGTTATCTATTATTATATGTTGATGAAATACGCATCGCAAGAAATAGGGAAGTAACAATTCAGATGCTAAAAAGAAGTTGAAACAAGAATTTGATATGCGGGATCTGGGGTTGCTGAAAATATTTCTTGGAGTTGAGTTTGAAAGAGATGAAAATAGAATCTATCTCAGTTAAAAAAAATATAAATAATATATTGCTAACATTTAATATGAGTGAATGCGAAAGAACAGAACATCCCACTATAGAAACAGGGAATTTGAAATTTGGAAAACTGGAAAAGGATTTGAAAGAAATCAACAATGAACCTGTAAGAGAACTAATTGGCTGCATAATATATTTGATGCTGGAAACTAGGCCTTACCTAAGCATATTTATGAATCTCTGTAACAGATACCAAAGTAATTTGTCTAACCAATTGTGGAAATATTTGAAGAGGATATTCAGATATCTGAAGGGGACTATTAATGCAAGATTGTACTCTTCTAAAAATGATGAGACAATACACATAGGATTCTGTGATTCTGATTTGGCCGGCGATAAATCGAAAATTAACTTCCAGATATTTCTTTAGGATTTTTGGTTCCACTATCTGTTGGATGACTAGAAAACAAACAATAATTTCCACCTCCTCAACGGAAGCTGAATATTTAGGCTCTTGCCGAAGCTGTTAAAGAAGGGATAAGGTTGTCGAATTTATTATTTGATTTTGGTTATTCAAAGGAAACCTTCATTATATATAAGGATAAACAATTCTGTATCAAGTTAATAAAAAAATTGATTACAAAAAAACTTAAGTATATCGATGTCAAATATAACTTTATCAATAATATTGTTAGTAGAAATATTGTATCTATTAAGTATGTATATATGTACAAATGAACAAGTTTCTGACATTTTAACAAAAACCTCGAAAATGTTTTATTTACTAAGCATAGAAATAGCCTGAGGTTGACATTGTTAACTTTACTATGAATTTTTGAGTTTTACATTGGAAAGGAGTGTTGAGACCAATGTAACAAACTCAACATTCATTCGCCTGCTATTCTATGAATCGTTGAAGTCTGACAATCTGTAAGACAAGTTATTGATATTCAGATAAAAATCGTAATGTATGGAAATGTGAAAATAATGAATAGATAGAAATGTATTGGTAATTTGGATATTTTATTGTCTGTTACTTTGGAAACAATGGCAACGTTTCGAGGACAAAATTTCCTCTTTATCAGGGCTATTTAACTAAATTGTACAGACTGAGTCAATAAAATCAGAGTCATCAAAAAACGAAGTGAAGAACCAGGGCAACATCATACATGAAAATTACTTTAAAAACGAAAATATCACAATCATACTGATTCAATATTTCAATATTTCACTCGTGAAAATAATGTTCTCGAAGATTATTATAGTTCATTAAAATGATCGGTGAATTCAATCGTTAAATATCACAACCTTGAGTACTCTGATTTCATTGAAAATTAAAAGTTTCATCAATTTTCGGTATAACCTATTTTCTTAGAGTGACAAACCGGAAGACAGACCAAATACTCAGATCAAACCATAGGGATAAACTCTATATAATGTGGAAAAAAAATAAACAATTATCGCAATACTGAATACAATGTTTCGCGTTTTATTCCCTTCCATCTCATAAATGAACTCATTCACATTTATGGTACCATTCCATTATACTCTAATTGAGTGAAAATGAGAGAATAACTAATCTAAAACATGACGAAGTGTTGGTCGGAAACATCATAAAGATATAATCTCAACCGTAACGAATGATACGTATTTTCATCTAGTAATGTATCTGTATTATGAGCAATAAAGTGTTACCTGATTCGTAAAAGAATGTCTTAATCTGAGAAACCTCTACGGAAATCATGAGCTGTCTGCAATAAATCATTTATTTCGTCTCAAGAATGGTTCATCAGTGTTCCAAGGTCATTAAACTTTTCTAATGAACTTTTTGTCGAAAGTGCTAGAAGAACATCTAAATTTGCTCGAGGAGTTTGCAGGAATTTCTTTACTTTTTTGATTTTGTGCTTGAAATGAATTTTCAGGGTAGGTTACGGATAGGAATGCAGAGGTTGAGTACTTTCATGAGCGAAACCTGTCGAACTATTTCGGTGTAAAACAAATTTTAAATTTTGGGCATATGTGTATTTTTGGCAATATTGGGCAAAAAATATTTTGAATGGCAGTAATTGGATCTTCGTATAGTTAGGGTTCGAACCGACTCTACAGAAATATAGAATTTCTAATTGACGATTGGCAGTTGGGCGAAAGAAACGACATAAAGACCCTATAGTGGTTTGGAGCTTGATTGCGAAGGTAGGATTCGTGGATGGGTGAAATCCACTAAATTATTCCGATGTGGACGTTAAAAATTCAACAGAATTCCAACAGAAAGTGAAACCGCGTTTGTCGTGGTTAGTGCGTAAAATGATGAACACCTTAGCAACGAATTTGAAAATGCGCCCAAAAGCTGTTGACTTTATGTCAGTGTTTTTCTATAGAATTTTCATGACATTGTTCGATAAATCGCAGATTTGATTGAGTTATATAACACCACAGTCTATTTCTAATGAAACATTACTAATTTCACGACAAAATCGTTGCAGGATGTGCAAGAAAGATCGAGAATCATCCAATCAATTCGGTGCAAGTACGAATGATAATACGACCAATCAATCCCCAATACACCACTAATTTCCCGATGTTTGCAGAAGTTATCTCATCGTAATTATCACCCTGCTACGCTAACAATAACATCGACATAAATAAGAGATTCGTTTCATACGACTGCAGTACAACAGTTGCAATGGGAAATTGTTCTATGCAGGAAGGCCTTAAATTTTCATAGAGTTACTGCAATAACTGCCTGATTCCCCTGCGGGCAAATATTAAACATGAAGAATGGCTTGTATTGTTGTGAAATTGCGACCGTATCTGCGGCAATACAAATTTACATACAGCCCGAATGAAATATACGTAATTGAAATGTGAAAAATAACAGTTCCAAAATAAGTTATATCATAGTAGTTTGCAAACAATGCGAAAATGATATCGAGTTTGGGCAAACTTTGATAATATTGGAATATATGTGTACGGATTGCCATTCGTGTTGCATGGGACTGGAAAAATGATTTTATAATAATTAATAAATAGGAAGGTGGAAACCGAACGTTTGACGTTTCAACGTTACAAGTCCTATCTCCTTTCGTTATGTAATTAGTGTGTTCGCTAAATCTCTGGCATGATTTTTGAGTTCTATATCAGTTCCAATCATAGGTTACTCTCATCAGATAAAACATTATTGTTGTCCACCATTCTTAAAATTTGACTTAGATTATAAGATACAGGCTGTTCAAATTTCCAAAAAAAATTAGTTTTTTTTTGAAGCTCAGACAAAGACATTTCGTATGAAATGAACTTTGGTATGACGTTCTAAATAACTACGACACATATTCTTGGTTATTTACCTTTTCTTCTACCTAAAATTGTTATTACGTTATGGATTCGACCACTCATTAAACTATAAGAATGAAGTTCAGTTGAGAAAACTTACTCATTTCTTATAAATTATAAGAAATTCTTCTGAACCGCACCAAGAAACTCGATATCGAATGTGTCACAATATGATGAAAATTTCTCAAATATCCTCATTTTTGGGAACCCACCCTTGGCTAATAATGGCCTAGAATTAAGCATACCCACGTTCATCCGCACCGAATACTCCATTTCGTTATCGGTCAATAGACAAAGGGGCCCATGTCTTTAGACCGCACATTTCAGAGAACTATAGAGTTCAATTAATGTATTCACATTTATTGAGTAGCTCCTTATAATAATCGTATATTAATTTAAAAAGTAAAGTGAAAATTTTTCGTGACGATTATATCGCAATCAGCACCAAGCAGCAAGTAAGTGAATGAGCTTTTGCAATCAAGTTTCGTTGAATTTCCCGCAAAGAATTGGATAATATTACAAGCCAACCGTAAGATTTTTTATTCTTGAACTGATAAACTAAGTGCCTGAGTACGTATAAGCACATTGAGAAATATTCTTACAACTTTCCTGAGCCGAATCTGGAAAAATGGCTATTGAAAAAAGTGTTTTATTTGATGACGAATATCTATGATTGAAATTAATGTAAAACTTAAAGACCCGCCCTCACTAAGTATTAGGTGATTATATTTCGGGGAGAATTTAATTTGCTATTGGAACGTTGTTGTTCACTAGTTTGGCTGTAAAATTCATCCAATTTTCGCGCTTGTTATGGGAAACAGTTTGCTATCATTTTGACCAAACTTTTGTGATTTCTAGGAAAGCACTGACTCGAAGTCAGCAGATTCTGCCCGTATGTTCAAATTCAAATTCGTTGCCCAAGTGCCAAATGCTGCCTTACTTCCTGATGAAAAAAAAATGTTTTCCTTCAACGTTCTAATGATACGATGGTCATATTATTCTGCACGAGTTTGTACATTAGCATTCACCAACTAGTTTACTCATTTCAGTTAGTACTTTATCAGTGTTTTTCGAGTTATTACGGAAATGACATAGAGAAGCCGGAAAAGAAAGAATTCGACCGATTTTTTTAACATCTCCAAAAATACAGAGCTAAGCGGTGTGAAACTTGATGGAATTGGCTACTAAGCATCTGCAAATTCCATTTGAATGTGATGCATAGCTTTATGAAGAATTTGTGTGAATTATTTTTATTTATCAATAATATTATACAATCCAAGAAGAATTTGGCAAAAAGTTGTACGTCGATATTATAAAACTCATAACCAAGTTTCAATCCGATATCATCAGTAGTTCCTAATAATATCAAAATATCCTTAAGATTGAAGTTTTTGACCGATTTGGTTCATCCAAGAAATCAACCATCGCAATAGAATACGCGAGCTACCTGTGAAGTTTCCAGTTCCATCTCTTTTCGTTCTACAATTTCAGTGGCAACGGAGGGACATCGGATTCGTCATCAGTTAGTCCAACCTAGTCGTTCGAGATCCATTTCGGAAAAAAGGAATTGTGTTACACATACAACATTCCCTCAATTCTGGTCTCTAGGTATTTCCTTTCGAAATAGTATTTACAGCCAGCAATTCCAACATAATTGAATTTCACCTTGAAATCTTAACCAGTGAGTCTAACCTAATATTTTCGGGAAAACGAGAAATTTGGTAAAATGATATTGCTCTGTAACTTAAAATGTGCATGAAACACCAAAATTGTTTGCTTGATGGATTTCAATGAGAAACTGGGAGCCTCTATTTGAAGTTAAACCACCTCTCATCAACGTATTCCACATGAAAAAAAGTTACTTGTGAAAATTTTTTGGTTTGGTGGAATGCAATAAAGTTATTTATGGGATATTCTTGATATTATTCGATTCTTGAATGACGCCTTCTTCCTGATTTTTAGAATTAAGCATATGCTACTCCCATTTGATACAGTCCACATTCTGAAGTTTCTTGGAAAAAGAACTGCCTAATGAACAAAAAATTTTAATAGTTCTGATTCAGATATTGGGAGTGAAAACCCAGAAAAAATCTAAAAAATATCTCTTAATAGGTTGAAATAGGCAGTCAACGATGTGAATCGAGATCAACTGCATCAACAGCAACCTCGAGATTTCTCTTGGCACGCAGTTCAGACCTTCACAATAACGACAATTGACAGAAAAACTGTTTCCGAGCATTCGAAATCGCTTTAGGATTCCTCTTAAATACCGAGCCACTTCGTCATTTACCTTTAATACAGCAAGAACCGAGAATCCATTTAAAACGTTAATTCAACTCTTATGCTGTTTCGACCACAGGCGTAAAAAGTCGACATTTTTAAAATGAATCGTGCACTTAATAAGGCAGACATGGCAGAGAGGCATTTCGCTGTGCCGATGCAGGCGCAAAAAAGGCAATCTGAAAACAATAAGAGCTAAACAGAGGGACGTGCTAAACATTCATATGTGATTTGATCTCGCTTCATCACCTAATTATAAACACCAACTGTGTAAGATTTGCAGTTCAACGCTTCTGTTTCATTATGATGGCGCATAGTTTCCTTTTGGACGATGTGACAGTAACGTATGAGTTATATCGGCCATAACTCGTCTGACGACTTGATGGTCTTTCTAGTTTTTAGGGCTAGCTGTCTGGTATGGAACAAGGAATGTGAATAACTCGACGATGATTTCTAATGAAAATTGGTTCTCAGTTTCGAACACTTGTAGAATTTGTCGTAAGAAATTTGGAAATGTGAACAGAGGGAATCATTAGTATTGAAGTCTTGCAGATATTAATTAGATATTGATATTCATGCGTTGATTTTGATATCCTGAATATAAACCTACAGTCGAAAGACGGCTGATGTTCTGAAAGTGAAGAACCCAAATAAATCAACGGTGGAATTTTTGACTGTCTTCAAGAACTTCATTTTAAGAAACACTTTTGAGAAGTATCATAGAAGGAATAAGATGAAACGTAAATAATAGAATACTTCGGGAATAATAGAATCTATAGATAAAACAACATACTTTCCTCAAAAATCAGAAGTTTTCCTCGAAACTAATCGTCTAATAAAACCTACGAAACCTACGAAAACTTGATGGAAAAACTTATCTGAGACGCAAAGAGGGAATATTATAGGAAAAGGTTGCTCAAGTACGAAAATGAACCAAGAAAACTATGGAATTTTCTTAATAATAAGCAAGGTAATGCTAACTCAGAGCCTGGACTGATTGAAAAAGATGGCATTACGCTGAGTGACCATCGTAATGTGGCAGAGGCATTTAATACCTTCTTCTCGAGTGTCGGACGTAAACTGGCAGAAGTGATCAAGCAATCGCATAGGATTCCCAACATGAGAAATCCCTTTCCGCTAATTCTTGAACTAACAGACCAACACGAGATAATGGCAGTTCTTAAGTACCTCAAAACCAACAAAGCACCAAACTTGGATGGCATTACCACAAATATGTTAAAAATTACGTTATTATTACGTAATTATGTTACGGAGAATAATTTGACACCAATTACTTACTATATTCATTTCTATGGGATCAGGTGTTTCCAGTTAGCCTTTAGGAAAGTCTGATTAGACCAGTCTACAAATCTGGAGATGGATGCATAATTGACCCATTTCTGCAACACCGAATGTCTCCAAAATACTAGAAGTTTTAATTCATATAAGAACAACTAAATTTTTGGAAGTATGTAAGATCTTGAATGGGGGACAATTTGGATTTCGAACTGGTATGTCAACCCAGGACCATGATGTAAGTAAAACATGGTGTGTTCATCTGCCATTCTGTGATCGTATTTACCAATGATGACGTCACTTTTTCATTCAAATTCTAAGCACAGAATATATATTTCCTTTTATTTTAATCTCGCTGACGTCACTTTTTTTCAGATGAGCACACCATGTTTTTTACATCATGCCCAGGACGCTCTCGCAAATCTGATAGTAAAATTGATCGTTCACTTGATTCGGCCAATCCTTGTCTGTGTGTATTTGTTGACCTGACGAAGGCTCTCAATGCCGTGAACCACCACGAACTATTACAAACATTGGAGGATTATGTGATCAGAGATCAAGCATTAGATTGGTACAGGAGTTAGACTGTCGCCTGAGGAAGCAGTTGATGAGAATGGTGAATTCCAATGAACACCAATATGATACCAGAAACAGAGGAAATTTGATATATTTTCCACGAGCAGCAAAAACATTAGGTCAAAGATCCCATACATATCTCGCATACACTCCACATTAAATAAATTATCAATAGAAATTGAAAACACTCGTGCACTGAATTAATTCAAGAAAGAACTCAAATTCTGGTTGAGGATGATTTCATCTCGAGAAGTCGCCGAAATTGTCGATACATAAAATTTTTTCGTGCATGGTTGATGTTTGGTGTGTGCTCTGCTCGCCCAATTGTTTTTTCTTTATTCTGTCTGTCTGCACGATGTGATAGGTGATTTTATGATGATATAAATTGTTCTTGTATTTTTTTTGAGTTGTGTTATTTTGATAAGCATTGATTTGTTAATTTCCCACACAAGGCAGTTCCACTCGCTCTCCAATGGATGAATTTTTTTTTCACAACGCAACTTGCATTTCCTGATAGTTAATGGAAAATATTCCGGCGGAATCAAATTGCTTATGCGCAGCTGCTCAAAGTTGACTGTTTCAACCGAAATATTTTTTTTATTCAAAACTCAGAATACATAAGGCATACATAATTTCGAAATTTCAACACAGAAATAAAATGACCAATACTTTTTTCAAATACACTAACAGATGTTGACAAAAACAGTTCAAAATAGAAATTAAAATTGTGATCATTCTTAAACGAATGAACAAACAGGATACTCCTTCAAAAACGAATGGTTGTGCGGACGCTAGTTCAATGTTCCCCATAATACATTATCAGTTGCATGAGCACAAATAGGCAATGTCACAACCTCGGTATGTCCTCAGATGTTCAATGTCATCATCTCTAGTTAATAATATCAGCTTCTGCAGTTGTTCTCAAATAATTTTTGTCATATATTTGCTGAATAATCTTAAATGTTTAATAGTTTTTTTCACGCATATCATAAAAACAGCTTTTTATCGTTTTCCTCAAAGAAGTGATAGTGATAGTGATAGCCGCAAGCAACTAGGTTGGATTCATTGATGACGAATCCGAAATGAAACTCGATTCTGTAGGAACGATTACGTGTGAACGGAAAACGGTAGCGACTTGAAACTTTGAGTGAGGTGAATCAAAGTGCGACCATTAGGTTCGTTAATGGCCAAATCCGTCGAACAGATTCGAAGTTATGGTCATTTGAATTTTTGAGGTTATTTCTTCTATATCTCAGGAACTACTTGATCAATCGGATTGAAACTTGGTACCAGTACTTTAACTATATACAAATGCTGATGGGTAGGCTATCGAGTGGTTTTCGAAATAGCTTCTTATCTTTGAGGATATATCTTTTAGCTCTTGATAGCCGAGCTCGCAGTTACTACCCAACCATCAACCAGGTTTGAGTATAAATATACTCATCAGTTCAAAAGTGGAATCTGTAACTACTGGTGACTTCAAAGAGCATTTCCCTTTTAATAAAAGGAGAGACATGGGGTGATCTCAGCTTCAACACCGATTCAATGCCAAATTATTTCGTAGATTCCTTCCTCTCATAATTTCGTCATATCTTGAACACCCGACTTATTCTCAAATGAAGTATTCTGAGTGAAAGTCTCAATCTCAATTCAATGGAGTCATATCCTTAGTATCATTAGAAAAGTTACACCCAGAAAGAATAATTCCGTGAACTGCATTAACTGGCAGTGTAGAAGTCTTACATCTAGAACGGAACAATAAAATTTAAAAAACATTTAAGCGAAAAATGGCAATTATGTATTTGACTACTACATAGCTTAATACACTGTTATACACATTTAGGATTGGACGAAATAAAGTAGTCGATTTCGGCTTGTAACAACTCGACGAAAAGGACGTCCTTATGGGTTTCAGGGGACTTAAAATTTAAAATATTAATAAGAACAACTGGATGTCATCTAAATAAGTATGTTGATGCTACACTATACGAAATTCCGAACAATTTCGATTATCCATTTCTAAAATTATATCTTACCTTCACGAGGAATACATAAGAAGTCTAAAGGAGATATTCAATCTGAAGCGCATTCAAGTCAAAGGAAAATTCTGCAATTATTCAAGCGATCAAGACCAGTTGAAACAAATACTTATATATATATAAATATATATAAATCATAACTCCAACAGTCCTGTGTAAATGTCTCTCTACTATCTCCTATTTTGACGTTGGTCGTCTTCGTATTTACCTACCTTTTTTTTTCGACATACGACACATATGCATTATGTTATTGCTGTATGATCTACACGACGCCTTATTTCGGGAACAGACAAGCGAACATCTTGATAGGCACCAATTCAACTCCTGTCAAAATTGCTATAGTTGTAGAAATTTTGACGACCCCAAACTTGAGCGTTTTTTACGCTTAATTATGGCTTGGTACAAGTTGACAGCTGGGCACTAACTGAAAAATATCTGTTCTATACAAAATTCATGAACCGATTTCTTCACAAACAAAATGATAAAAAATCTTTGTTCAAGTAAACTAAAAGGTTGGAATCGTCATCATAACATACTTGAAATATGGTAATTTTGTTGACACAAAAAGAAGTTCGCAAAGTTATCCCTCCTAGATCTAACGCTTCTAATGTCACTGAACATTAATTACAGACACAGAAAAACTAATTCACCAGGAAATACAGAAAACTCAAAGCTAATGAGAACTTTTCATAGCAAAAACTAACGGACTAATTTGTAGAATTCTAAAACTATGAAACTTTCTTTCTAAATGACATACTCAGATCTGTGGTCTCATGAATGACTACTTTTAAGCTCACCCTGAGAAAATTAACTTTTCCCACTAGCCCATTGTGAGGAATAAATGTACAGCTGAGTGCAATTTCCATAATCCAATATAGTTGCTCCATCTATCATACGTTTTTATTCATTCCATCATTGCGGATATATTCCCATAATACCAGAATGCCACTTGATCGCTAAATCATATACTTAGTACTATTAAAGTGTCATTGAACCAACACTGATTATGATAAGTAGCGATCTGGAATTACTTCTGGTTTGGTAGGTGCGTTTTTTTTTGTGCAGACGTCAGCCGATACTATCAATTTGTTCAAATGTTTGTGTTCTTTGAGTTTTCAGACTAGAAGTGACCAGAAAAGTCCAAAACTTCAAGGCAACATTCTACATGTGATTTCCAACAAAAGAAGTCATATAACACATGGTAGAAATATTGACGGTAATCATAATGAGTCAACATTTTGTGTTTTTAAGGAATATCTCAATTTTTTTATGAAATCTCACTCCAATTATCCTTGTAGCCTCATCAAATTTGATCACATATTACAAAAAAGCATCAAATTAGCTGTAACACAAATGAATAATTACAATCATGTTATCTCTTCAGCAAGAACCACCCGATTCAGATATCTTCCGAATGACATATAACTTTTGTACCAGTTGTTTCTTTTAAGCCTCAATATCTTGGCTAACATGATAACAACGAAAAATAAGAAATTATTCAAACATAATCTTCTTTCGTTTTGATGCTTTTAAGGATTGAATCAGTTATTTTTCTGATTGAATATTGGAGTAACTCTCAGTAGAACTGTTAATTTATCAGCCGAGTCAAACGAATGAACTAAATTTTATTAATACATATTATGTAAGAAAGAAGTTAAGAGAGGGCAAAATGCTGTAACAACTCGCTAGAAATAATAAAACTATAAACTCATAGCAAAAGTTCAATTTGGCTACCACCTTGTTCAATACATCTCACACATTTTTTCTCAATGAATCTACAACCCTGTGTAGTTCAGAACGTTTCTGACCCATTTCTGCACAACACAATTTGATTCTATTTATCAGATCATCTCGAGTTTGAACGCTTATTCCATAAACTTTTTCTTTTGGTGCGTTTCAGATTTTAAAATCCAAAATTTTGATTTAATATAGAATAGATGCTGCTGATGATTCTGAATCAAAAGATATAGGATATAACACCGTGTCTAGTATTATTTTTGTATCGTATTTCACGATATGACCGTTTTCCTAACTTTATGACTTCAATCATCATATGCCAGTTCATATATTGATTAAATTTTGTCATTCAAGACGTGGTGCGTCGAGGGCAATAAAAGTATATCGTAAGACATCAATATCGAAAGATATTACACAGAGGTATTTCAGAAAAATTGTTTTTTTACGCGCTTGTTCTGAGGAACATCGCGTTATTGTTTCGTACCGATGTCTCTCGAATTTTGAGCCGAAATTGGTGTTAAACGACTAGGTTGGACTCAATAATGAAGAATCCGTAGTCAAATTTGATTCTGTCCGTCCGGCGGTGTGTGCTGTAACTTTCGAAGGAAAGTCTTGATGTTCGGGTTAGGTTTGGAGCCTGACTATCTCGGTTGAGTTTGTCAGTGGGCACAATCGACAGAACATTTTCGGATCTATATGTTTATGAAATTTTGAGGTTAATTCTTCGATATCTCATGAAGTACTGCTTGGATCGGGTTGAAACTTCGTAGTTAGTTCTTGAATACCAACGCGGAACTCAAGTCGGAATTTCGCATGTATCTGTATGTTTTTTTTCCTCGGAAAGTGTTGATCAGATATCAATGAAATTTGACAGAGACCAGTACTCAACAGTAAAGTTCGAATTTCCATTCGTCACCATGTTCTGCCTCATGGAAAGAAGTATGTCAAATTTCGTTGTTCTTCGAAATTTTGAGGTAATTTCCTCAATATACCAAGAAGTGCAGACGCAATCACATCGAAACTTTGTGATCAGTTGTGAAATATAGACGCGCAACTTACTGCGAAGTCTTGTGCGAATCCAATGTTTGGAACATTTTGAAAAATTGTTTTTCGAAAGTTATCCACATTCATCGAAAAAAAAATTAAGATTCAATGACCATATTTCATTGAAATTTGGCACAGACCTTTGGGTTGGTAATTCACAACAGGTCTTCAAATATCAATCTGATCTGATGTTACTTTCCGGAAATATAAGGAAAAAATCAAATTTCGTTGTTATTTGAAATGTTGAGAATATTTCTCCAATATCTCGATAATTTTTGACGCAATCAGACTGAAACTTGCAATTTATCTTGAAGTCCATATCTCAAAACAGCGCTTCAAATTTCAGAGCGGACCAATATTCATTTTCGGAGATATTGAAAGATTGAGGTTATTTCCTCAATATCTCGAGAAGAATAGACGCAATCAGATTTAAAGTATGTAGTTAATTGAGGAGTGAACACACGACTCAATGCAACATTTGGTAAGGATCTAAGAAGTAGAAAATAGTAAAAAAGTATTCTTGGGAAATTTTTTTACCGGAAAGTATTCATCAGATTTCAATAGAATTGGCAGAAACCTTGAGTCAGTATTCCGCAAAGTTATTTCAAAGTTCAGTTTGATCCGATTCGTAGATATCGTGCAAAAAAGTGTCAAATTTCTTGTTTATATCAATCAGTATGGACATTTTGAATGGATATTCATATGCGGAATCATTGGATGATTTCAACATTTTGCGAATTCGACTTTTGTAATTGAACGGTTTCAAATAATATCCAGTCTCTAAATGGATTTTCATTTGACGGTTCACAGTTAGGCTGACCTCAACTAAAATAACATCCGAAAAGAACGACTTAGAGGCTCGATAATTTTTAGCAAGTTTGGGGGTTAATAAAGAAGGTCTTTTCATTAAAACTTGAAATGATTTCGTAGATATATCCATTCGAAATTTTATTCTTCGAATATTACTTATAATGCAGACGTGATCGAATCGAATCGCAAAAATGTCGGCGTGAAGGTTCATGCAAAATGTCTTGAGGGAATGGCTTCGAATGTGAACAAGCGTGTAAATACTCCTCACCTAACGTCAGTTCTTTTCTAGGTTTTAAGATTCAATCGATATATATTCAGCCTTATAACTGTGAATGTGAATTGTTTTTTTGCGCCATTTTCATTCCCCCTTTCAAAAAAATAGGACTTTTGCAGTATCAAGTGATATATTGACTTAATAAAACGATGCCATCAAATCTACGGTATCTTTTTGCTCGATAAAACCCTTCCATAGGACGATTGTAACTTCCAACCCAAGAATTCGTACCTTCTTTTATCGCATAAACTTTTATATGTGGTAAGCGCCGGATATAAACAATCTTTACTGCCGCGAAAAATTCATGATTCCCAAATTATCCGAATAAATTCTGTCGAAAAAGTCTTCTGCCCCTTGAAAGATCGCATTATACCCGTACCAGTCGCTCAATTTATGCCTTTCTGTGTACATAAATCCGAAGTACCCACTCTCACCAAAACCACAGGCACAAAGACACGTTCGAAGGGCCGTAAAGTGGCGTAGACGATTTTTTGGAATGACACGTTCGGTTTTGTTGAAAATTTAATTTTACGAGTTCGGTAGAACTACAGATGACGTTTTGGCATCCATCCCGTCGTCTAAGTGGTTCGGTTTTTACGAGCGACTCACGTTCTTAATTTCGGGTCGAATATAAGTTGGCATATTTGTTTCCGGGAAGTCACTCTCCGCTGATTACATTTGTAATTTAAATCGGCGCTCTTTCTTGGAATGAATTCTTCAATTGATGTATTTATGCTTGGAGAGCCGCAGGACAACTAGGCCATTCGTGTGCTGGTCGTAAGACGCCGACGGTCAACTATGGGGGAGATTGAAAATCACGAGGCAAAGTTGTATATTTCAGAGCGAACACTACCCCAGGTCGGTAAATTACAGCTTTGTTGATTTCGGAAACACAGCCTCATTCAAGTTTCATTAAGACTGGTTAATATCTCAAGGTCAGGCACCTGCCCACGTTCTGTATGCTTTAACGGTGCCAATAGCATAGAGAAATATTAGAATTCAAGAAATTTCGACGTTAATATGGGAGAACGAGGTGTCGTTCTACAGGATTCAGTGATGATTTGTCAAAAAATGTTTTTGAGATGTACCTAAATCTGTTGTAAGAATGTGTTATTTATTTTCTCATTTGTCACTCTATTTCAGTTTAATTTTCACGAAATTTCTTGAATATAAAAGTGGCAAAATTGCGCATTTTTAAATTTTGTTCAACTATTTGCACCAAAGTTTTTTTTCGAAAAAACTAACTCTGGCCTCAGAAAGTCACCCGGTTAATTTCGTTATACTGCTTGCTACACTACCACGTGTTGGTAAATTACGGCTCGGCAACACCGATACATCCAAAATCATCAAACCTCGTTAATATCTCAAGGTCGGGGTGTCGTCCTGCAGGCTTCAGTGATTAGTTTTTGAAAATTTTTTTTGATGTACTCAATTTTTCAATGAAAATGTGCAATGTTGATTATTTTTCTATTTTTCACTGCATTTCAGTTTTATTTTATTCTCGAATATGAAAAAGTGGCAACCTTGCGCATTCTTACAATTTTCTGCAACCATTTGCACCCAAAAAAGTTTTTGGAAAATTCGAACTCCTAAAGTCACCCCGATAATTCGGAGGTACGGTTTGCAACGTTTTTATTTATACCTAAAGAACCACAGGACGGAAATCATCCAGGTAGAAATTTCTGGGTTGAGTTATGCAACAGTAATCAACATTGAAAGTTCAATGAAAATTCGGTGGTAAGTTTTAGAAAAACTTTTTCCCTCCAATCCCCAAGTTTGAGCCCTTAGGGTACCTGATCCTGCTGAAAAGTTTGAAGGATCAATGCCGAGTGATACAAGATTTTTCTACCAAGTTTCACGGATTTCAGTTCAATACTTTCAGAGAAAAGCCCCGGACAACGGACGGCGGACGGACGGATTTTGGTTTATTATTTGATAGAATCAAATAATAAACCTTAGTGATAGACCAACGAAAAAAAATGTTAACCTTCCCTGAAAATTTCACAGTGTACGTTTTGGAGTATGTATATTTGAATGAACGAATAAAAAAAACTCCGACCGTCCGCCGTCCGTTGTCCGGGGCTTTTCTCTGGAAGTACTGAACGGAAATCCTTGAAACTTGGTAGAAAAATCGTGTGAACTCGGGGTTGATCCTCCAAGCTTTTCAGCAGGATCAGTGTACCCTAAGGGGTCTAAATGGGGGGTTGGGAGGAAAAAAAAAATATTTCTCGAAAACTTACCACCGAATTTTCATGAAACTCTGGACGTTGATTACTGTTGCATAACTAAACCTAAAAAATTTTACCCGGATGATTTCCGACCAGTGGTTCCTGAAATATAAAGAAAAACGCTGCAAATTTCCAATAATATCGAAAATGAATCATCGCATTCAGTTCTAAGTTGTTTAAGATATCAACGGTATATTGAGTTATTCAACTAAGAAAATAATAAACCCTTGTGTAAGATTTGCATTTTTTTTTATTAGTTCATTCAAATCTACATACTTCAAAATGTAGACTGTGAAATTTTCAGAAGGGGATATTTTTTTTGTTGATCACTAAGATTTATTATTTGATTATATCAAATAATAAACCAGAAATTATGGTTTGCAGATCAGAGAAGCTGTTTCAGTGCTAAAGCACCACATCAAACCTTCATTCACATAGGTATATACAGTGGTTGTCTCAAAGATTGTTCAGTGAGTAAATACTTGTGAAAGATGACAAATTGGAAATATATTACTTCCATAAAAACCCCGCAGAATTTTGGCGGATAATTAATGACTGATGCAATAACTTGGTTGCACGGATCATTGACAAATCTCATTATTTTTATACAGACGACAAAATTTATTTCTGATTTCCCCTGCAAATGATTTTCGTTCAACCCAAAACACCAATTTTCTTTTTGAACCCGCATTAATGAAATGTGTGATTGGGGTACGCTCTGAAATTGACACTAATATAGCAACCCAATCGAATAATTTTTCCATTTCTCCACAGGATATACGGCGTGGCGTACGTTAATGTAAATATTATTGAAACACCAAAAACGTAATAGTCCACCTCTTGCAATTAAACATGAAAAACAACCGAGCCCAAACGACTCAACCGAGAGTAAATTGATATTGGAGACACTAAAAAAGCAATTCATAAATATCGTAAAATGAAGTGTAGGCATTTATACATCTAATAAATAATCAAATAAAAGCTACATGGAACATTTTATGCCTGTGGAGCTGGCACCTACAAATTCCCGAAAAGTCATATTCATATATTCCGGCTTTATACGACATAGGCTTGTCGTAAAGTATGCGGTAAAAAATGTGACGGCTGAACTCAATGCGCTACTTACCAGGTTTTTCATATGCCCCACACTGGGTCATATTGGATTACCTCTCATGAATCGCATTTCTTCTTTCAGAAAAATGGGAAGTCAGATATTATGACACTGATCTTCAAATTTAATCACACGAATAGAATTTATTGCTGAAAAAAGTATTATATGTTCGTAATCACTTATCATTTGTTTAGTGATTTGTTTTAATGATTGGGAACCTTCAGCAGTATTTGAATGGTACTTTTCTTGTATTATATTAGTTGGAAGAAGGTACAGTGCAGGGAAAATAGTAATCATCATCATTTTGTTGAGTCATAACAAGAATAAAACACTAAAACAAGTAAAAATTGTGCAATGTTCAGGAAGTGCTCAATTGTTTTTCGAAGATTATTATTCAATGAAATAATAACCCAAAACTCCATGAAGAGGGACACACTGCTTCAAATCAATAAAATCTCAGAGACAAAATATCGAAACGAAAAATCGAAAGAAAAACATTCGTGGAATTTTCTGCTTTGTCTGATGAAAGAGTCAGATTTGTACTCTGAACGTCACAGTTCGCTTTCTTTATCGTTTGTATGGTTCCTGTTTTGTTTTGTTCATAAGGCAATCAGTTCTGCAAAAAACTACCTTTGACAAATAGTTTTGATACTGCAATCCGCAAAGGACTTTTTCAAAAAAAATAAAAAAAATGTATTGACTTTTTAATAGTTTTGTTTCAGATATTGGGAGTGAAAGCTGATAAAAAATCTAAAAAATGATGCGAAATCCTCCCGAAATAAGCTTTAATCGATACAAAATATCGAGTCTTTCAATAAATCAAATATTTTTCGAAGGTATCAAAGTATTTTACTTTTCAGATTTTATTTTGGCACTCGTAGGGTAGGGTTCGTAAGATGCTCCTAAGATAGCGCTAGGGAAATTTTATTCACAATACCATCACGCAACAAGTATCTACAATGTAGAATCCTTTCGGAATTGAAGAAGGTGAGTCATTATTCAATTAAGAGGCTTTGTTCAAGGAGGAGTATTTGTTGATTTATCGACAGATATTCGTTGTGTTTAGTTTATGTTAGTTTATCATCAAACTGCGAATATTTGTGGAAAAATTGCAAGAACTTGTATATGTACAAAACAGACAAGATATGTGATCTATTCCTTCTGTAGAAGCATTGTAAAGATTATCACTATCACTTCGAAAAAAACCTGGAAAAACACTGACGTGAAGTCAGCAGGTTTTGCGCGCATGTTTTCTCCGGATGATATCCTCTGAACATGTGTGCAAAGCTGCTGACTTCAGGTCAGTGCTTTTCTAGATTTTTAGATGAAGTACTGGATTTCAATTCGATCTAATCTGTGTTTTTAGAAATATATGGAAATAAAATTTTGGATGGGTATATCTACGGAACCATTGGGCGAATTTCATCCATTCACGAGGTTAGGTTAGGATACGTTAGGTTAGGTTACCCATTCATGAATTCAACTTTCGTAACTAAGCCCCAAACCTACTCTGTAAATATCGAGCTTCTAATTTGTTTCTTCCGGAATTATTGTGTTTACGGTCGGCCGTTTGGCAGATAATATCGAATTGAAATCCATTACTTAATCGAAAAATGACAGTTCGAAGGTTCATACAGAATTTCATGCGGATAATATGATCAGTTTTTTTTTAGACTCATACGAATTTATCAGGCGGATTCCTAACCAGACAAATCAATTGTAGTATCTATCGTTCCAAATGATTTCTTGTGGTATTTGTGAAAACACAACTCTGGAAGACTTCCTTTCTATGAGCTTAATCTTGAGATAATAAATACCACTTGTAACGAACAGGTATTCAAAAATACCAAGTTTCAGACTTGCGTATTCAGAGACGAAGGAAACCTTATATCATTCTGACTGAACACAATGAATAATCATATTTCAAATTCCTCAAAATGAATTCATTATCGGAATTTCTGGAAAATGATATATGGTCCAACTCGGAAAATCAGAGATAAGTTCTGATTTGACTAGTTTTGTCATGACAGGTCGGTACCTTCGGAAAATATTACCAGAATTTAGTTGACTTCCGATATTCCTGATGGCCAGTACTTGTCAGTAAATTTTGACAGTCGATTTTACTGGCACTGCTGTGGTAATTCTTCGTATCAGTAGGAAGCGTTTCGAAATTACTGATACTGGCCAGTACTGATTGGGAATATCGGAACGCAACACTTATATGGCAGATTTTCTTATGCTGGCATCTATCGGTGAACACTGAAGTAGGACAACAAAGCCGTATTTTGACAACGTTTGGACCTCATTTTGACCTCATTTTGGACCCAAAATATGTCAAAGAGTATCACATTATGTATTCTATGCATCTATCTCCGATTAATGGAACCACAGAAATGGGATGAAAATTGGGTTATGTTATTACATTTTCGTCCGTGAACATGAAAAGTGCTCTGTTTTTGTTGACTGTTGATGTGTAATTTCATAATGAATTCAAGGTGAAGTGATTGTTAAACGAACTTGGTCGAGTCAAGTTTCTATGTTAATCAGTACTAAAAAATGTTTTGTTAAACCCAAATAGAGCTTGATCGGAAATCAACGGCTGTTGATTATTGAGCATAAAATACGGTCTTGATCGACCCGTTAAGCACTCTCGATTGCGCGATCAACGGTGATCGAGGATTTGTGAAACCGGCCGTGAAAGTCAAATCTAAATATCAAATATTTCTTATATTTCAAGGGAGTTACGAATAACCTCCACTGTACATATTTCAGAATGTTTTTCTTCTCTTTATCAAATTTGAGCACTTCCTTCCAAGCGATCCAAAATCTCCATAAAATATTAAATGCCAGTTTCTAGCGCAAAGGAGGTTTCTATTATATTCACACGTTGACGGCATTCTAGATTAAGTACTCATTATTATATATTACGTAGAATATCCATACACGAGCCTGCTTCGGAGCACCATATTGAATTCTTGTTCTCAGAATCACTTGCCTCATAGCTTCTACATAAAATATTGGGCTCCATTAACCATTGCACTCATGTTTCACCAGACGTTGTAACTAGCAAGTTGATGGGATTTCTCGACGACAGGAAACAAACCTAATTCGAAAATTCATCTATGAAAACATAGTAGGAGACATGCTCGGAAATCAGATAATTTTTTCCGATGACTTCTTGATTTATTTCATTGGCAATGCACCAATTTCATGATTTTGTTCTATCTCGTGGAAACCAGAAATAGATCAACGAATAGGCTTGAATTTAAAACGGTACTTAACGATGAACAATGCTGCGAAGAAAATATTTAGTTTGTAGGTTTTTTCTGGTTTTTCTTCCCCAAAATCTGTAACAGAACATTGAACAAACATTGTTTTTTCATGGAAAACGCCTTTGCGGATTGCAAGATTGAACTATTTGCCGAGGGCAGTTTCTTAGAAAACAGGTTGCCTAATGTAGAATACCGGAATAATACAAACTAAATATAAACAAAGCGGACTGAGACGTTTCAGAATACAAATCTGACGCTTTCATCAGTTGAGATAAGTAAATTTTCAGAATTATTCTCTTTCTATTTTTGGTTTTGTGAGACCTTTGTCAAATTGACTAATTAAGAAATCACAGCAACACAGATTCACTCGGTTTGAGAGTTTTTCAATTCTACCTCTTTTTTAAGTAGATTCAGCCTAATAGGGTCCATTTCTATAAATTTTTCCATTTAAGAACATTGTCTCAATCTATGAGATTTCTAATGGTCGAACATATATGGTTTGCCAGTTGGGATTTTTATATGTCTCTATTCCTCAGGTTATTTTTGTGTTCTGGTGTTCTGATATGTAATGCTTGAGATATTTCCCTGTATATGTTTCCACAAGTTTAGGAAATACTAGGAACAGAATTTGTTTAATTTTATTCTCGTTAATTGGTTTGGTTTTAGTAATTTTGGATCTCAAGTCCTGTTTTGATTCAAAAAACGTTCTTATATTGAATTTGGCTCCAATTCTTCTATTTTTTCCTGAAAGGGCATGTACATAAGGAATCTGATTCAGTGAATTGCGTTGTTCATGATGGTTGTTCTGTTGTTGTTCTCGTTGATTTGGTTGGGAATTAGAAAAAGTTTTATTGTCTAAATTTTAAAAGGTTCTATTTATAAATTCTCTAGGATATCCATTAAAAACAAGAGAAGGTTTGATGTAATTGAATTCATGTTGAAGAATCTCAAGGGTTGATGAGATTACATTAGCTCATCATAAAGAGATATATTTAAATGTAGAAGAATAAATACATACCATGTCTTCATTTATTTTTTGGTTTCGACTTTATCCGTAGTAGTACGCCACGAGCTTTCTCAGCCTATTGCAGCAAATCGCCTTAAATCTGACCTCTCTCCAAGCTCTCATTCATTTTCACGAATAAATAAATTTGACAAATATTTACAAACTTGTCAGTTGATACATCCATGGTAATCATGTCCATATAAGTCAATCCCTCGGGACTGACGTCCCTCAGGATTGAAATGTGTTGCCCTCGGTAATGAAAATCCTCATAACTCCCTTGTTACATAAATAACTATAAAATTTGCTGCAAGTAAAATAGATTCTCATCAATAATTTTCTATCCAGAAACCGTTTTAAATACCTAACTTATTTTATTTTCTTCAGAATCACCAGTGATAGAAACTTTTTCGGTAAGAATGAGTTCTTATCTCGTATCAAATTTAATTATGTTTCGAACATGGTAGTCATATGGGATCAAATTGCCAAAACGAAGAATGTATTTATTATTAGTTATATCCAAATGAGTGAATTATTCAGTGATATGACGGGAAATGTTTAATTTAGGAATTTCAACCATGTGATATAAATATAACATTTTTTATTGAGAATCACGTGATGCCTATAATCTCCTCTTGAAGTTAGGCACCTTTGAAAGTGTAAAGATTCTATTCCTGTCATTTCACTACTCCTGAAGTCAGCATCGATCGTAAGATGCACATAATTATTTCACTTTATTTACCTCGTTGATGTTTCCTCTGAAGCTTTCGATACAATTCATTGTCTGAGAACATTTTATAGCTGAAATATAAAGTCTGTTCAAGGTTTACTTGCTTCCTTTTTACCACGCCTGCAAGGGTTTTTCCTTGAATCACTAATTGGGTAGTTAGCTCAAGTCGTATTATGATAGATAACGTAATTTGCAGTAAATAGGGGGTTGAACGTTTCTTACAACTCTTGCCGCTAGGAAGGAACGGTACGTATTACCTTTTAGTCTCATGTTTTTCTGAGGATGTTGGTGGATCAGAATACGAACAACAAATAAGTATTGATACAATATCCCACGAGAAAAGCGGCTTGCAGAAATATTCACAATATTATTATATTAATTCTGCACACCAATATCAAGAATTTAGAGAAAACGAAGGAAACATGACTAATTAAAATAGTTTCAATATTGAGTCATCCAACAGTGAATACCACGAGATTGCTGAAAACAGAAAATCTATGTTCGCTCTCAATGATATCCTTTGAACATACGAGCAAAAGCTGCTGACTTCACGTCAGTGCTTTTCAGGAATTCGACCTTCGTTATTAAGCCTAACGCTGACCATAAACACAAATTACTTCCGAAAAAAACAACTTAGAAACTCGATATTTGTAAGGTAGGTTTGGACCTCAATTACGACTGCCGAATTCGTGAATTTCCCAAAGATCGCACATGCCTAACTGTGAAAAAAATTTTTCATTTCAGTTTTCCAGTTTTCATTAAAAAAAAATATTTTCTCACAAACTATTGATTTGGTTTCGAAGAAATTCAGTGCAGGTCTTGAAGTCGCTATTTAGCAACAGAGTTTGAAATTTCAATTGGATCGTTTTACGCGCTTGTTCAAATTCTACCTATCTGATCAAGACGAATTTTTTTTTGGTGATCTCCACCTGATTACAAAGTTTCAATCTGATTGCATTTGTACTTCTTGAGATATTGCGAAAATAATGCTAAAATTCCAAATAACAACGAAATTAGGCACAATTTTTTCCTTTATATCTCCCAAAGTGAATATCATTGAAACATTGTTGTTAAATACTGACTCTAAGGTTTGTGCCCAATTCCATTGAATTCTAATCAATATTTTCAGAAAACAAAATTTTTCTTCAAAGTTTTAAAAATTTCCGAATAATGTGTTTTTTTATTTTCTCACAACTGGATCCACACGAAATTTTGCTTTAACTTGCACGTTGGTATTCCAAAACTGCCCACGAAGTTTCAATTTGATCGGGTCAATACTACATGAGATATCGAGGAATTAACCTTAACATTTCAAATGACTCTACCTCCGAAACTTTCTAACCGATTCCACCCGTTAACGAACTCAGCCGAGATATTTGGACTACAAACCTAATCTAACAATTTCAAGTCACTAAGTCTTCTCCTTCGAAAGTTAGAGCCTATACGGGCGGACGGACGGACAGAATTGAATTTGACCACGGATTCTTCTTCAGGGAGTTCAACCCAATCGCTCAAGACCATTTTCGGCTTAAAATTCGAAAATTGCAGACAGACATCATTACGAAATGATAATGCACTGTTCCCTAGAACAAGCGAGTTGAAAGACTTGACAAATTTCTTGGTTATTTCCTAGATATCGTGGTTATTTCAGAAATACCTCAAGAGATTTCTATCCGGTGATGGCGAAACTTGGTGGCCAGGTGGCAATTGCTTATCAGACAATTTGTGCACAATTTCGTGATAGTCGTTCGATTATATCAATAAAATCACAAATATACTATATTTGGCGAGCTACTAATCATATGTGGTCCTCACGATATTCCGTATGAACCTTCAGGCTACCATTTTACTTTTGATCGAATTTTAATTCAATATGATCTGTATTTTTGAAAATATTGGGAAAATTCAATTCTGAATGGCATCCTCTTTCTATGGAAATGCGAGTATCATTTGTCATAGTAGATTCTTAAGCAGGAAGATTTTGTTCACTATCGGTGGTTAGGCCGATCGTTAACACAACAACTTCCGAAAGAAAGGATTTAGAGAATCGATATTTGTAGAGTAGGTTTTCTATTTTATTATGAAGGTTGAATTACAGTGAATGCGTAAAATTCGCTTAATGAATCCGTAGGTAAAGTTCACCATTGAACATTTTATTTCTTCGATATTTCTAAAAATCGGAATTGGATCGAATTGAATAAAATTTCTTGTAGGCCATATGAAAAGAAGATGGTCAAATCTTTCCATCAGGGAATAAAGTTGCGTTCCAATTCCAATTGATCCGATGGCAAAATCAAAAAAAAAATTTTGATCAATTTTTTTTTCATCTCATTTTTGTTTTGACGAAATTCCATTCAAAACTCAAGGTGTGATTCGAATATGCAAGAATAAGCATCAGTTTATATGACAAAATCGAAAATAACGACCATTTCCGGTTATCAGCCGGGAGCCACAGACACACCTTGTCTAGCTCAGTCTATGGAATATCATCATGCTAATAACTTTTAAGTTCCTAGACACTGCTAGGTATTCCTGGCTGTAGTAGATAGGATTAGTGTATTGAAACAGTGGATGGTTTTTGTTTTTGAAATAAGACTCAAGTGTGATCAAATTTGGCTAAAATGGCGATCAGTAATGATTTAGACCTTTTCTTTGTAAAAACAAATAGGAATATTTATCAAAAACTGATGATTTCACGAAAATTCCTTACCTCTAATCAATCGGCAGACCCAAACAAAACATTGTCAGTAGTAATACTGCACCTTAAGTGAGGATCAGCTCAAAATTAGACTGTATTGAAAACTTGAATGCAAATATTTAAAAAAAATCCTGCCTTGTTATAGTAATAAAGAAATACTCATTGAAAACTTGTGATTTTTCATAATACCATACCCTACCAAAACTAGTCTATATATATTCTTTACCGAGGTAACTGACGAGTATGAAAGTAACATTCATTCGGTTAATTTTTCAGTTTTTAAACTCAGTTATAGATTGAATGAATTCAGATAATATGATTTTACTTTTTAGAACCAATATAATTTTCTTATTTTTCTCTCCTATAATGGATAAGTTGATTTCCTCTCAACATCCGGATAATACCATTCAAATGAAAATACTTCAATAATCATTGGTAATTTTCATCGCTTTGATGCTGGTTATTCCAGCTTGAATATCTAAATTTACTTCAAAGCACTTAGGTTTTAAATTGTATTTCCTGCCTGATTAAACCCAGCAATATGCAAAAACGGCATTAACCAGCAAGAATTGTATTTATTCGAAAAATATAAGTCTAGTGAAGCTGTTACTTTTGCAGGATATTAAATACTTTGGATATTGTTCCTGGATAATGCAAGAGTGAATATTTCAGTTCAAAATGTCCTAATTAACACAGAATCACAAGCCAAATCTCTTTTTCCTATAGTAAACAATGCATTTGAGGTTACTGTTGGTCCTCTTGTCTCTCTCGAATGTCAAAACTGCCCGTGGCCTATTAAAATTTTGCGTTAATTTTACATCCTAACGTATCGCTTCAGCTCATCGTGAAAGATTCTCGGCAATTCAATTGGAAACTTAATTCCACCTCAGATAAATTCCCGTTTCGTCACATGGTATTGCTGTGAATAACTGTTCGTGATTAATGGTTCTAATCTTATAAATTTCTACAGATAATGAACAATTACTGATTTCTTATCTAAAGAATGGAGCAGCTATTTCCTCAAGAATTGAATTATAATTTGTACACCGAACACCAACACCAATTCCATGGGAAACAGAGGTAGGTAACCGAAGTGGCTTTCAATTAAACTTGTTTATCATCGAATCAACATAATCAACCGAAGTGAGGGAGATAAAGCGGGATTCCTACTATACCGACTTATTATTTTTCAAGTTAATGGAAACGGCTCCTACTAATTGACCAGCTGTGAGACTGTTTAGCAAAAGTCGGTTGACTGAGGTGTCTAGCTGCGTGTGGTCTTTTTTAAATGAATTCCATTATACCTGGGGCACTTTTTCATTAGTATGTCAAACAATTCTGTATAAATCATCATTACCTCAGCAATATGATGTATTTATTCTCTATTCCAATTACTTACGTAGAAGAGTAGCCGGGTAAAAATTTGTTGTTTAATTATGTGGAATAATTTACCATCTTCGGGTTCGAAAAACTCGGGTTTGAATTTCAGAGATCGTATCTCATTAGTTGGAGAAGTTGAATGAATGTGAATGTTCGTTTTGAGTGGACAAATTAACGTTTATGCCTAATTGGGGAATATAATATCTTCATTTTTGAATATCCAACAATTAAATAAATTACTGTATTACAAGCTGAAACACTTTGGTTGATTTTAATGACGGGAATTATGTCCGCCAGGAAATACAACCATTTATTTCTTTGTGGAATAAAATAATTATACAGGCAATTCGATATGCAATTATCCGTATAATTGGCTTAATATCGGTAGAAAATTCAAATGATGTCTTTACAAGCAGTAATCTGAAAGAGGTCTCATTATCTAAAGATCAATCGTTGTCATTTGGTCGAATTTATTCGAATTCCGACTATTCTGAAATGATCAATTGAACTTGTGAGTCGATGTGGCCTTAATTAGGTTGATCTGAATGTGGAATAATCCGTGATCAAATTGAAACTATCGAAAATCAGGAAATGTTGGTATATTAAAATTTCAAATGGATATATCTGCGCCATCATTAGGTGCATATTACCTGTTTGCCAATTTAGCCTTTGTAATTAAGCTATAAATCGATTCCACAAAGATGGAATATCTAAGCTTTTTTTTTGAAGTTATTCTCTTGACTATCGGAACTCAAGCTGACTGGAATCACATTATCGACCACAAGAAATAATTTTTAGGCTTGATATTTTCAGGGCATGTTTCTGTGAATTTCGATTGATATTCGTCCTTGTGATTATGTTATTCTAAAACAAAGATCTGATTGAGAGAATATTCAAATATTGAACATGGCTGAAAAATGTGGCATTAAGTGCGAAATTGAGTGAGTGATTAAATTCTTGAGAAGAACTGACTTGAAGTCAGAATTGACTTTGTTACATTTCTGAAGAAACGTAAAGGAATAAAAATATGCATCCATTTAGGAACCTTCAAAACGGTACTATCATATATTGGCATTGAATCGTGGTCGAAGAGTATTTTCAGCAATATAGTTGAAACAACTTTCACCGAAGTTCATACTTGATAAATCCTCGATTTTTGTTTATTATCTGATAAAATCAAATAATAAACCTTAGTGATCGACCAACAAAAAAAAATTTTAACCCCCCCTGAAAATTTCACAGTTTACGTTTTGGAGTATGTTGATTTGAATGAACTAATAAAAAAAATCCGTTCGCCCATCGTTCGTTGTCCGGGGCTTTTAAGAAACAGTCGTCAAATATTCTCGTGATTTATTAGGTTGAAATCAACATTTTCGTATGTGTCCTATATGTATATCCACATCTTCGCAGTTCTCTGATCCTGTTCGAAATATGCGAAATGAACACCTCCTTTTGTCCTTCTGTACCCAAGACAGCTGCACGCACATGTGGCAAACAGTTCCCGAGTTATTGAGCAATAAAAAGAAGAAAAAAAGAATTTGAAAACATTTTTTTCAATTTTCGTGTGTAACATCTCACATCGTAGTGTTTTGTACTCTACAACGATCGATGAAATGAAAATTTCAGAACTCTTTTCCCATTACAAATCGAACCCGTTTAAAATTACAAATATTCGTGCAGATAACAGCTTTTTTTTTATTCCGTGCTGTTAACAAGAGCGTGCCTCTGATTCGGAATGATTTCAGATCGAGAAACAAAATAGGTAACACATGAATTGGACCAATATCGACTAGATTATTCGATAGCAACAGTAAGAATTGACTATGGTTCGAAACCATGCAAGCGCACTGCGTGTCAATGAATAATATTAATTACGAAAATGTGCATAATTTTAGCAAACAACAAAGAGCGAACAAAGGATTTTTCAATGTTTAGAAAAGTCAAACAGCTTAACAACCGTTATACTTTCAATCGCGTGTTCTGGGTAGTGGCACTTTTATATCTGATCTTTAGAAATAACACAATCTATACCGGTCTGATAACTCTTAAGTGGCACTTTTCCAAATTACGCATTTCCACGACAAGTAAATTGCTTTATTAGGGGAGGTAAAAGGATTCAGCGGAAGATATTGGACATTCTGCAATATAACTCTCTCTCTAACGCTTTTTTCCCTCGAATTCTTCTGGATAGCCAGAGAATTTTCCGTCAACTTCTTTATCTATCTGATAAAAGGTTCAGCTACCCAGACTATAGATAGAATTGTAGTATGAAAAATTCTAGAGAAGCACTGACGTGAAGTCAGAAGGTTTTTCGCGTTTGTTCAAATTCAAAACTATTTTTACACAAAATTTTGCATGGATTCTAATTTTCCAATTTTTATGCGCTTGTTCTAGCCTGAACTGAATTTTTGAGAATACAGTTAACCTCCCATAACGGTTAACGCTATTCAGCCGACACCCCCTTCAAGCGGACACTTTAGTATGGTCCCGGCAGACGTGTTTTGAAGTGAAGTTGTTCCTATTGACAGGACAGCTCTCTCGTATAGACGAATTTTGCTTTCCCGTTGGTGTCCGTCTAAAAGAGATTTCGCTGCATAGGGAAAATGAGTTTGGAATAGACTTTTCTACTGAATTATTGGGCGGATTTCGCACATTTACGAAGTCGACCTTCGTAATTCAGCCCCAAATCTGCTATACGAATGTCAAATCTCTAAGTTGTTGTTTCCGAATATTACTGTGTTTGCAATCAGCTTAACGGCTGGGCGTAGACACAATATTTTCGAAAATTATTAACTTAGATATTCTATATTTATATTTGTTGAACAATTACAAAGGCCAAATTTGGGAATGAGTGAGTTTTATTCTTTCAATATTTCCGAAAAAAAGGATCGAATTGAAATCGAGTAAACTAGAAAATACAAGAGCGAAGCATCTTCGAGAACTTAATACTTTCATACAAAATCGGGCGGATTTCACTCAATAACTGTTTTCGTTATTGAGTCCCAAGTTATTAATACTTACTCTTCAAATATCGAAATTTGAATTTTTTTTCACATTTCTCAAACGGAAAGGTCCTCATGAAATTCTGAAATGAGTGAAGCGTCAGACTTGAACAGCTTATTAACTAGTTCAAATCTGATCTCTTCAGTACTTTATGAAATACTGAGAAAATATCATCAAAACTTCAAATAGCGAAAACTCCGATGGATTTCGCAAATAAAACACCTCAACTTAGGTACTCAGTTTTGAAACCTACTCTGAAAATTGTGAATGAATGAAAGCATATAGTTGATAGTTGGTAAGGGGTTACGTTCCACTGCGACCTTAAGGTCTATTGTGCCCCCTTGTCAGAGCTGTTTTCGTAACCTACAGCTCGCCCTCCAGCTCAAGAGCTCTAATGAATTCTAATATCTGTGAGGGCTTCAAGGAGGCTAAGTTCTCATTCCTCCTATAATGCTCCTGTCCAAGGTATCTTTTGCGCAGGCTCACAATGGCGAGGCATTCTGTGATCAGGTGAACAGGGGTTTCCTCCTCCTCCCCACAAAATCTGCACTCGTCAGTTTCTGATAAGCCCATTCACATCATGTGCTTCCTTAGGCGACAGTGTCCTGTGAGGAAACCAGTGAGGAGGCGTAACTTATTCTTACTGAGATCCAGATGATTTTTGGATCTAGCAATTTCAATTTTTAGAGTGTTCCATTCCTGGAGAATTCCTCCACAGTGCCCCTCTCTCATTTTTTTCTTTCTCCAAAAACTCTTTCTTATAGGTACATTTGCCTATACCACAGAAAGGTTCTGGGCCAGTAGGTAGCGTTTGTGCATATGAAAGCATATGCGGTCTGGCCTAACAGAATCAAGTTCGACTTCGAAAAAAGGAGGTTCTCAATTCGTCAAAACTTTTTTTATATTTGTTCAGTCACAACTTCCTTGCTCACCGATTTTCATAATTCATTTTCGGAAAAATATAAAACTACGAGGTTATTTTCCTTCTCGATATTTCATCTTCTTCACATGAGGTATATATAGGAGTATATAATTATATTTATTATGATTATCATTTATATTCATTATTGCTTAGGAGCTGCAAATTGAGCTTCTTAATATTGATTTATCCGGTTTTCTGAACTTCTGGTTATGCATTTCCCAAGGAATTCCACTAGAACATCCGAGTGGTTATGGTAACTTCAAATGAGGTTTATCGGTACATCAGGGATTGTCGTCAGCTTGTTTCACTCTTTGTATTATTAATAATAATTATAAGTACCAAAATACTGAATTGTGAGAATCAGTTTTTTGAATTGAATAGAATTCACTAGTCACAGAGCGAGTTCTTCCATTCAAATTATTGTCTCGCATGTTTCTATTCCATACAGAAAGTAGGTACATGAGCGCATTTCTAGTATATTTTATCCATTCTAAGCGGTATTCGAAGGCAAATTTGGAAATCTTGGTTTCTTCGAACAATAAATGTCTCAATCAAACCTGACTACTGCTTTCCTCAAACATTTTTCATCATTGAAGAAGCAACGAAATATGAAGTTTTTTCAATTTTTTGCGTGATATTCTTCCTCGATATCAGAGGATCGGCCTTTCCGAGAGACATAATTTAATTTAACCAAAATGAATGAAATACAAGTATTTCTGAAAAATAAGAGTGTTTAGATATTCAAAAAGCTTAAAAGTATTTTTTCAACTAAAACAAATTTTACCGACATGAACTAGTAAACCTGAACCATTATTAACTTAATCGATGTGTATGATTCTTAACAATAAATTTGCTGGCTCTATCAGATCTGTAAGAATGTGCAGGAAAGCTTATTATGGTACCGTTGAACCCTCAAAAGATAGCTTTTGAGGGAAAGTTCGAAGAAAGCTTTTTCAAATTAGAATTATCTAACTCATATCTTTTAACCAGTTCGATAACATTGTGTGGATATAAATCAAACATTTTGGTGGAATTCAGGCTAATTTGTTGTTAGGTACATTGTTCATTGTGGGTTAATTATATCTGAGCAGCATCTATTCGAAATTTTTTCATCAAAAGCAGTTCAGCCAGTTCCAATATACAGGGTGCGGCATTCAACTTGATACAGAAAATTATCTCAAAAATATGTAGGTACCTACTTAACAAAGAAATGTTTCAAATTGAAGTTGTTAGATATCCCAGTAGACATAAACTGAACATATTTTTTTTGACCTTAACCTTGACTTCGAGGTCAACTCAACTGTTTTTGAATGGAGAGATAGATTTTTACTGCAGATTCTCATTCTTGATCAAAAAATAGTAACTTTCATCGAAAATTTATGTTTATCGGCTTCCAAAATATTGAACTAAAGTTTATTCAAACGGATGGGAAAAAATTACAAATAAATTCAATAGTGCTCATGTTCTAACTTATTTCATATCATTTCAGTAAATGTTCTGAATGATGTCCTCAGACTTCGATACATTCATCAATTATTTTAATAAATGATTAATTACATTGCACCAGAGGTTCTGCATCGATATTCCTGAAAGCGTATATTTTGAACTTGCAATCCGATGGAAAAAAAGTTTTTTCAACTTTTTTATGATGATAAATGAGAATTGGGTCTAAACATATACTTTGCCATTCGGAAATATCAGGATAAACTCGAAATAACCTTGAAGTAAAGGTCAGGGTCGAAATAAAATCTCTTTTTTTTTCTTTTTTCCTTGTCACCTAACCATTTTTATTCCAAACATGTCGTTCTACAGTATATTGTTTTTGAGATAATTGACTGTCTAAGGTTGAATATTTCATCCAAATAGTGGAGATCATTCTGGCATGTTAGTGAAGGGTAAACCTGATATTTCCTCAAAGATCGAAATATTGATATGAAATCGCATTTTTTGAATAAAGGAATTCCATCATCAGCTTCTTAAATCGCTCTCTGAGAACACAAAGAAAACATCATACTTGCCATCATTAACTCATCATACTGGAGTCCCTTCCAACAAAGTACGATTAATGAGATTTTCAATCATACCAAAAAGTCACAACTGATGACTTCTCCGTCAAAAATTATCTAACTTTTTCTATGATCATTATTTTTTCAACGTCTTGTATGAACCACAATATTTCAATTTCACGACTGATTACCCTTAATCAAGATTTTCTCCACGTTTCAGTTCGTCCATATGTCTAATTCATTTCCTTCGAAACACCTGCGCTATCTCAATTGTTTCAGTTTCTACAGTGACGAAGGATATAAAAGGAGTTAGATTCAGGTAGATCTCCGAAACCGGCGGTGTTTGTGATCTGATCCCTATGAATGGTAAGGAAAATTATGGGTATAATCGACTTTTTTTTTCAATTTAGGGATTTCAACAGTTTTTTGATTAATTCAATTATTGAATTGAACGTGCTCGAAGGATGCTTGGGAATTTCTTATACTAGAAGCACTGGAAAGCGATTAAAATAAGTGAACTAATAGTTTTGGAATATATATCTAGATATGGAGTAATAACTTCTGCGAATCGAAATCAAAATACCCATACATCTTAACCAATATATTCGTTGATAAGCCATAAAAATATAATATTATTACATGCTTTTTATTTTGGAAAAAAATTACTTTGTGAACTTCAAGTGTGAACTCAATTTTGAACCGAATAATAGTTTTAAATTCGATGAGATCTGAATTTATGAAAATATCGAAAAAAACACTGCAAATTTTACACAAAGGTTTATTATTTTCTTAGTTAAATAACCCAATATACCAATATACCAACTTAGAACCGAATGCTATGATTCATTTTCGACATTATTGAAAATTTGCAGCGTTTTTCTTTATAACTCAGGAACCACTTGTCGGAAATGATCCGGGTGAAATTTTTTTAGGTTAAGTTATGCAACAGTGATCAACATTTAAAATTTCATGAAAATCGGGTGATAAGTTTTCGAGAAATAATTTTTTTTTCCCCAACCCCCCATTTAGAGCCCTTAGGGTACACCGATTCTGCTGAAAAGCTTGGAGGATCAACCCCGAGTGACACACGATTTTTCCACCAACTTTCAAGGATTTCCTTTTAGTACTTTCAGAGAAAAGCCCCGGACAACGGACGGCGGATGGCGGACGGATGGATTTTTTTATTCGTTTATTCAAATCTACATACTCCAAAACGTAAACTGTGAAATTTTCAAGGGAGGGTTAAAATTTTTTTTTGCTTGGTCGATCACTAACGTTTATTACTCGATTTTGTCAAATAATAAACCAATATCTAGCAAAAACTCGAATTCTGAGGGGTTTACTCAGCAGTTTATTAATTTATTTAATTATTGAATTGGACATGTACGAAGGATGCTTGGAAATTATCTATATTATGGTAGTGAAAGCACAGGATAGTGAATGGAATAAAATAAGTAAACTTTTAATTTTTTTAATATATCAAGATATATATTCTTTCGAAAATGAAAATTTTTTAAAATCAAGCAATATGTGTGGTTAATACATTATAAGCAGAGGAAATTAAACCTTACATTATGTTCATTTCTGAATCCTGGCTGCAACCTTCTGTGCCTGACTCTGTTTTCGATATCCCAGATTACACGCTTTTCCGAGATGACAACCTCATTTGCCCGGGTCATCGAGGTGTCTGTATTTATGTATGTTCTCGAATATCTGAATCTTTCAGAGTTGATCGTATTCATCACAATTGGCCAGGGATAGATAATCTTTTCCTGAAGATTTCGCGACCCAATTTCTCTCTATTGGTGGGCTGCATCTACCGACCTTATCCTTGTTCTGCGGATCGTAACTGCACTGACTTTCTACAACAGTCGTCCCTAGAGTGTGGAAACATGTTAATCACGGGAGATTTCAACTGTCCTGACATTAACTGGCCTCTGGTTCACTTGCCTTCGGTCAATTCTCCATCTTTTCCCTTCGCTGAAATAGTTGCCAACTCGTCACTTCAGCAGTTGGTTACCAAACCTACCAGGTATCGCCCCGGGCAGAATCCTTCTACATTAGATCTCTTTTTCACATCAGATGAAAACATTATATCAGATATTGACTACTTGCCACCATTCGGAAAATCAGACCACCTAACTTTAACAACTGAAATTCAGCTACAGGTTCCACTCATCAATCGTAACCACTTAAAAACTATCAAAAAAAGATCTATCTTCTAAAAATTGGGATTTACTACTTGCTGAGAAGAGTGTGGATGTTGTGTGGTCTACTTTTCTATACATGCTTGAGGATATTATCGCATCCAACACAATTTTGAGGGAAGTTAGGTGTAATCCTGCGAAGCCGTGGATTGATGATCGTGTCTTGAATTTGGTTAGAAGAAAGAAGTCTCTCTGGCAAAGGTACCTCAGGACGAGGTCTACTTCAGACTACGCCAGTCATCGTAGTTTCTCTAATTTTGTGAGTAGCAAAATTCATTCATCCAAGGTGACATACGAGAACAAACTAGTCGCATCTAAAAACTCCAAACGGATCTTTAGGTACATAAGATCATCATTGAACTCCAAGGTTGGAGCTCCGTCAGTCAAGAAGCTGGATGGAGGTCTGTGTGAGAGTTCAATCGAGTCAGCGAATGTTCTCGCTGAGGTTTTTTCTGCGGCATTCACGTCTGAGCCACCGGGTCCCATTCCAACCTGTTCGACAGAACGTTGTTCGCAAAGTATCTCCAATATTTCTATTGACAAAGAGGTTGTCGAGAAATACCTATCGAGGTTAAAACCCGACTCTTCTCCGGGTCGTGACGGTGTTACCACACGACTACTTATGAACTGTGCGGGAGCGATGGCGTCCCCTTTATCTATTATTTTTTCCAAGTCTTTTTCCGACTCTTGTTTGCCCTCCGATTGGCTATTTGCCACCGTAACCCCCATCTTCAAAAAGGGTGACAAGTTATCACCAAAGAACTATCGCCCAATCAGCCTGGTATCTTATGTCGCCAAGGTTATGGAGAGAATAATATGTGATCAAATCATGGAGTTTTCGTTGACACATTCTCTAATTCCGCCAGAACAACATGGCTTCGTCCCAGGTCGCTCCACTATAACAAACCTGTTATCCTGTTTGTCTGATTGGACTAGGGCTTTTGACAGAGGTATCCCAGTGGATGTACTATACCTCGATTTCTCTAGGGCTTTCGATCGGGTCCCGCACAGAAGACTTCTCTCTAAGTTGGAGCATTTGGGTATCAGGGGAAAGCTTCTGAATTGGATTTCGGCGTTTCTATCAGGTAGAATTTTTCGCGTAAGAGTGGGTGATGCTCTCTCTTCTACAGATAAGTCAGTGACCTCGGGCGTGCCCCAGGGGTCGGTCTTGGGGCCGTTACTTTTCTTGTTATACACTTCAGACTTGCCACGTATTTTGACATCGACTTCCTTGCTTTTTGCTGATGACACTAAGCTATATAATAATCCTCTTTCCAACCATACAACCCTTCAGGATGATTTAAACGCGTTAAATGAGTGGTGTTCTACTTGGCTGCTACCCTTAAACATCGATAAATGCTCCGTTCATAATCTTTCTCATAGCTGAAGCACATATTTCGTTTGAATGTTATTTTAGTTTGAGTTTATAGGTTCAATACCTCTACTCTTATTGTAATTATAATAATAATAATAATAATAATAATAATGTAAACGAGGTATCCTACATTTTTACTTATGATAACGGTCAAAAAAGTTTTTTCCGTTTTTTATGTCCATTCCTTTCAACTTTTTACGCGCTTGTTCAAGAGAACAGCGCATTATTATTTCGTCACGATGTCTGTAATTTTCGAATTTCGAGCCGAAAATGGTCTTAAACGATTGGGTTGAACTCCCTGAAGAAGAATCCGTGTTCAAATTGAATTCTGTCAGTCCGCCCGTCTGGCCGGCTGCATGTGCTCTAACTTTCGAGAGCAAGGACCTAGAGTCTTGAAAGTTTCAGGTTAGGTTTTTATCCTGAATATCTCAGTTGAATTCGTTAATAGGCCAAATCCACCGAATGGTTTTTGTGTTAACGCCATTTGAAATTTTGATTTTTCAATAACTCGAACAATATTTATTTGATTGAAATGGAACAGTGTCAATGAGAGAAAATTTAAAAAAAAAATTTTTTTTGAAAATTTTCATATTTCATTTGAATTTTCAAGTCGCCATTTCGCAATGTGAACAAGCGCGTACAAGCTGCTGACTTCACGTCAGTGTTTTCCTACATTTTTGTATCTTCGTTCACATAAATTTTCTTTAACAATTGTAGAATCTTCAGTGTCTTATGATGAACTTGAAATAAGCTCGAAACTGTGCGGTTACACAATGTAATCCATACATTGTAATATCCAATTATAGTGGCAGTAAAAACATAGAAATTACAAAACTTGTTGTGATTATGATCAAAATCAACTACCAAATATTAACGGCTGAAACAGTTCAATATTCTACAGGATTTAGCCTTCAGAAGTAAGGTATAATTAATATAAAGTTATTCAATTTGAAAAGGTACTACCGATATCAAAGCCACCATTCAACATAAAAAATGCAAAAAAAGGCAATATTGGTTCGAAGGGGCCATTCTATGCAGTTAGTTCCAATCAATTTGTATCCAATTTGTGATCGTGTTGTCAGCAACCCCTGAAATCCTTCATGGGAAGAGGGTTGAGTGATACCTTTTTTAAAAGGTTAATGGATCGCCTTCTTAAAATTCCAGACACTTGACCTTTTTTCTGAAAAAAAAATAAAACAGAGTTGAATAGTCAGGATAGCAAGAATTGCAATGAAACAATACGATGAAAAATACTTACTGACAGGTCCAATATCGGCATTTGCTAGAATACCATCGAATCACACAGGTGAAAAAAAACGGAACTTTCAGATGCCATGATGAACATTTTTCCACAATATTACTTACTTTATAATGATAAATTGAAGAGGCACCTAACAACAAAATAGATCCAGTGTACCGCATTTCATTTTACTTTTAGGCTTTAGTGCTTATTCATTTCAATTTTTAGAGAACAGCGCTTTTGCACAAAAAATTCATTAAGATCCGGAGCATAGAAAAATTAGCAAGACTGCAGGTACGTCGAATAAAATTATCGATTGGTAATGAATAACCTTTTTCTGAAGGAGAGAGAGAGTATTCAAGTTGGGAATTGGCAATATCTTCTTTAAAAAGAATGAATTATTTCTTTTATATTCGAGCTTTTGAATGCAAATTATACCTTAATATGCTAATTGGTAGTTTCAATCCTATGCTAAACACTTAGAAATCCCAAAAAGTATTAAAATTTTTCAATCTCGAAATATTTTCATAAAAAGAATTCATAAGATCTAGAGCACAGAAAAATTAACATGACTGCAGGTATGTCAAATGAAAACATCGATTGGTAATAAATATCCTTTCTCCGATATAGAGAGTAATTCAAGATTAACTAATATGGGGAAGTCGGTAGAAAATAATTGAATACGAAGAAGGTGCATATAATTGCACCTTCATCTTCCACAATAAGAATAATTATTTGTTCTGATGAATGAAACCGAGCAAATCGAGCTTGTAAATGCAAAATATACCTATTTATGGTAATTGGTAGTTTTAACCCTTGCTAAACACCTCTGGGCAATGAAATTATACCCTGCTACGTGGGCGTTACGGATTTTGAAAATTAGCCATCTCTTTTTTAATGCGGTAGCCGGTCATGCACCACTACATCATTGTTGAATGAACGGAAATCAGGAGCGGAATTGAATTATTCTCCAGGGGGAGTCGGAATGAATACAACGGCAGGATAAATGAGGAATTTTTCTAATTGAACAGGTCAATTTCGTGGAAAATTGCGGGTTGATGTGAACTTCGATTTAGATGATCATTCTTGATAAAAACTTTATGAGTGCCACAAGAGGGGGACATGAAATTGGAGCTCCGCTCTGGAATTGGAATTAACCTGATTTGAGAATGGAACAAAATATTGGGTTCAGTTTCTGAATTTAGATGAAGAAGGGTATTCATTTAATTATTACAGAATGATGATTTTGCTTGTTATGTATTTTCATAGGAGAAAGAATTATCTTTTGAATATTGTGTCCCATGAACACCCATGAATATCAAATTTAGAATTCTAAATTAGAAGATTAATGTGTTAATAAAAATAATTAGTTGCATTCAGAGAAACAGTTAACAAAACAAATAGAATACGAGACCCACGCTTCGTTCCTGGAGTGCGCTTGACATATATTACAAGCATACAGGGTGTTTTACCATAAACTGGTCAAACATATATAGCCATTTAGATGACATTGGAAAAGTAATTTTTTCCTTATTATATACACCCCGTTTTCAAAGCATAAGCTAGATACAGGGTGTCCTGATAACTGTGGTGAGTTACGCGTGACCTTTGAAATAAAGGCTTTCGGTCACATCTTAGTAATTGTTGGGGGTCAATTCAATTGTTTGGTACAGTTCTGGAAAGATATTTCGAAATGGCAGAGAAGTAGGAATTTTTTGTTTTCAGTTGCCAAATTGAATAGCATTGTTTCAATTCACTCAATTTTCTGAGATTTTCTGTGAAAAAATTTTTCCAAAATTCAAACTCGACTTTTTTAAAATATCTACAGTGAAAATGAAAATTCACTCAAAATTGTTGAAATCTTTCAAGGTCGAACTCACCTTCATTCTGAATACTGGTATGAAAACAGAAAGAAAAAATATCCATTGGTTTTCATTTTATAGCCCCCCAAAGATTCCGCTCGGAGTACTTGAATAATTTTTATTTAAGAAACTGGTGACCATACAGAGGCCAAAAGTATGCTAATAGGCCCTCAGAATGACCTGGATAGGAATATGAATTTATCAGAAAAAAACTTTTTTTTTCAAAAAAACTTTGATGGGATTCGAACTCGCTCCACTTATAGACAATATGGTCGCGTTTAAATTGGATTCATTCTGATAACAATGACGTCCGTTACCAAGCAACAGTAGTTCATCGAATTTGACCCTATTTTCTGAATGCGGAGAGAGTTTGATTACCACAAAAGTTTTTTAGAAAATATTTTTTCTTTATAAATTCATATTTCTATCCAGGTCATTCTGGCGGCCTATTAGCATAATTTTGACATCCGTAGGTCCACCAGTATCTCAAATAAAAATTATTTAAATACTTCGAGCAGATACTTTGGAAGGCTATAAAATGAAAACCTATGGATATTTTTTCAGTCTGTTTTCACCCCAGTGTTCAGAACGAAGGTAAGTTCGGCCCCGAAAGATTTCAACAATTTTGGGTGAATGTGAAAAAAAAATTGAGTTTGAATTTGGGAAAAATTTTTTTCACGGAAAATCTTAAAAAATTAAGTGCATTGAAATAACGCCATCCAATTTGGCAATCTAAAACAAAAAATTCCAACTTTGCAGGTTCTCTGCCATTTTGAAATATATTTTCCAGAATTCCACAAAACAATTGAATTGATCACCCAAAAATACTGAGATTTGATAAAAAATCGTCACTTCAAAGGTCACGTATAGGTCCCCATAGCATTGTATAATAATATAATTATCATTATACAATGATCATAGTTATCAGAATATTGCTCAAAGTTAACATTCAATATCCTGCATCTCGCTTATGCTTAGAAAATGGGTTATAAGACGTAAGACAAAAATGACATTTCCAATATCATCTATACGGCTATATATGTCTGACCAATTTATGGTGAAACACCCTGTATATGGATTTCATCAACTGTCTGTCATTCTAACGTTTTCAGTTCGAATTGGTTATACTCACTGAGAAAAAATTCATAGTTCATTTCAAGTCTGCCATTGCTCATTATGCTGTGAGCAACTTTCGGAGGCGAATAGTTAGGTACAAGACTAGTTCATTGAAGAACGAAATCAGCCGAATGGTGTCGGAGTTGTAGCCCCCTGCAACTTCGTTATTTCAAAAGTCCAAGGAATCGGTCGCAATGAACCTTAGTAGATAGTTGTAAGGTACCGAAACGAAAAATATTTCGAAAATTCTTCAGAAAATATTAGTTGAATAATTTGACTCATATATCTTTAGAAATTCATTCCATCCAATGATTCCCTGAACATGACAATACAATATAAAGACACAGATACGATGAAGTTACTATTATTATTATTTCTTGGATGGGAACTCAAGATCTATGATCATTTTGTGGGACTTTATAGGATAAGAATTTGGGGAAACTGCTTTTATCTGGACGACAAGCTGCAGTAAGAATGGTTGAAACTTGGATGGTTGACTGATCCTACTCATCGTCAGTTTAACAGTTGGGTCAACAATAATTGGTGATATATAATCTCGAAGACAGATTCAAACCAAGTTTCGTGTACTCATTTTCTTTATCCTAGGAAAAGCAAAATGAGGGATCTTGTCGTCTTGAATTATTGAATCAGAATCAATTTTGCTTGGAAAAGCACCTTCACTACAATTTGAATACATAAAATGATGTTGAAGTTTTGGTTTAACCTAACTGAAAATTTTTTGCATCCCGAACGAATTCTGAAATTCTTTTTGCTTGTGTCAATCAGCCTTATACCAAAGAAAGGTCCCAGTTGTGATTGGTAACACCTGTCGAACCAAAACCCTTCTTTGGGCTTGCGAAATATCACTACAGGACAGCTGCCCAATAATGGGAGCTAAATGAAGATACTTCAGCACTTGCACTAGCAAGAAGGTTGGTGCAACTCTTATCATCCTATAACAAGAAGATTCTGTAGCTACCAAAAGCTGCTATCTGTACCTTACAGAAAAAATAAGCGAATCCTTTGGACATCCAATGAACGTCCGGCTATGGACTTCCTAAATTCCCATTGGAGCTAAATTTCATGTCATGTCATAACATGTATTGGATTTCCATCAGTCATCTCCCACATTCAAAACTGTTACATATTTGAGACAAATTGGAATTTGTGCAATATTCTTTTTACATCCGAGCAGTATCTAAAGTTGATAATTCTAAAGGAAAAATCAAAAACAAATAGTAGATATACTACAGAATAATGCTAACATTGGTCGATCAAGGATTCCCACCCAATACGAGTTTTGTAGCATAGTGGAAGCAAGGCTAGAGAGCTCATTATCAAGATATAGTACACAAAACAATGTGAGCTTGTTCTAGTCAGAAATCTCTTTGAGGGTGGCTTGGTGATAATATGCATTGATTTATTTGAATTGTCCGCTATCAGAAGGGGTTTCGTGAATTTGTACCTTTACAACCGATGGATGCCGACTGTTCAGTATATATCTTATCACTATAGCGCCACCTCGAGAATATTTTAAGAACTATTTTACTCGTCGGTAGCCCAGTGGATAGACCCTTGGACTCGGGATCAAAAAGAAAGACAATTTCTAGATCGGTAACGGCAGCCATTCACTGATGGGTGAAAACTTAACAGTGATGTACCTAAGGTGGCTCTAGGACACAGTAACAAAGCCTATACAGAACACACCCGATATCCTAACTCACACAAGCCTTAAGCTTCTGGGGAGTTTCGTTAGAGCCAAGGATAATCGGAAAATACAATTACAAAATACAAAAACCTTTTTTCTCCTGACATGCAGAGACCTTGACTGGCGTCAAATGAAAATAAATGGGTTACAGTATTTGAATATCGATTAGAGTATATATTCAGAGAATTTTTTAACAGGTGTTTTTTAGGTTTCACTTTCAATATCTGGAAAAAGTCTGTTGAAAATCAAATGAAAATTTTACCCATAGAAAATATCCTTGCTAATTACAGGATTCCAGCTATTTTTTTGGAGGTGATCAACTGAGTCTGATGAAGGAGTGAGATACAGATTCTAAAACTTCATAATTATGTTGATTGTTTGCATTATTTTGATAATTTTTATTCGGAAACATTTTTTCTTCAGAATGTCCTTGACAAGTGGTTTGAGTCCTGTAATCCAATTTAATTTTTAAGTTCTTCTTCAAAATAGTAGAAGCAAAGACCAACAAGACAAATCACTTCATCGTTTGCGGGAATCGCGTCTTTCCGACCTTGAGAAATACAACAGACATAACCACACTTTATTTTTCCTCAAAACAGCTGTCAAATTAATTGCTCGACTTTGGAATATCTAAAACCGAAATGTACAAACGGATTTGTCCGGATTCAGGAATCACAAGATTAAAATCAGACTAAGATTTTTCGAAGAAACCACTTGAAAAGCCAATTTCCAATACCGAAGTGAGTGTTTTCTCACATCTTAAACTCCTATAGAAGAAGTCGGTTGGAGTAAATAAAAATTTTGGAAAAATGTTATGGAAAACCAGTTTATCTTAATCAGAGAATCTTTGTAGTGACACTTATAGGTCTCTAGGAAAACCCCCAAAATCTTCTGGGAGTTTGGGGTTATTCTATTACATTGCAAACCTTTTTCTAATATGTGTGAATACAATCGAATTAATGTGTAAGAAATGAAGAAACTTTGAAAATTCATAAACAAAGAAATAGACTTCCTTTAAAAACTACATTGTCTCATCTTTTTCATAACACAATCAATTATTACTCATATAAATATGTTATTAACTTAAGTTTTCAGTAACTATATTGTATATTGTATAACATGTTTACGTGAAGTCTGCCAAACTGTTTCAGACACTGGTTTTTACATAATTTAATTCAGTTGAGTGTAATTCATAATTGACTCACTATTTTATCAATGAAGAATATATACAACAGTAATTTTTTGGCGAAAACTTGTTCTTTGAAATCAATTTGTCAAGCAAACAGGAACATACTATTGTATTGAATGGAAAATATATAAGTTGTGAAACTTTCACATCATAAATGAGATTCATTTCAATATAAAATCAAACTATGAATAGACCAACTTTGTTCGATTCCAATCCCTGTGGTTGTGCAATCATATACAATTTTATTAGACATCCCCTCGTTTAAATTGAATAATGGAGTTTTTAATTCTTTTACTCCAGTTGCGATTCTCCTATATTATATAAAAAAAACATTATGAATGAGTCCACCTAAGTTCGATTCCAACTCTTGTTGTTGTACAATTAAAGCATATAATGAGGACTGTCATCATAAAATAGAACCTCAGAGATGACCAAACAATTGATTTTGTTGTAAAAACTGTTTGGATTATATGGAACAGATACGGAATTATTCATCAAATAAATGGGACAAAAATTAATTTCAGTTTGTTTATATGTTTATAACCTCTTCAAGCGAGTCCAAAAGCGGCGAGAGTGACGTGGTCCTATTCCAGCAATCTGATTGGCACCCCAAATGCCTGCTAAAATTCTGATTAGCTCGATTCAGGGTCATATCTGCGTTGACATAGATTTCCTAAGTAAATGACGCGAGTGGTTCATCTGGTTAGTCTGTGGTAGAAGTGAAAGCCTTAGAATCACTATAGTATTTGAAGCAACCATCCTCATTTTAACAGAAACTCCTGAAGTGGTATTGCCAGCACAATGCGGTAGAAATAGCCCAACACATAATGTCTAAATGGCCAGCGCTGGTTAGCTCGGGATCTCCACAAATGAGCATGCCAATGCTAAAACCTCTCGACATGACAGCCAAAGCCCCTAAATACATTATCAGATTCGTAAACGATGTCCTCGAGAATGAATGAGAAAAACATACCGGTCACAGTTCTGAAAGTCTGAACCTAGCGTTTGAATTCTGTCGGTATTAGTCTTCAATAGAGCATGCTATATTGAAATATTAAATGCGACATGTATCAGAAAACGATTGATATCGGAGCTTATTTCGAACATTTCCCCAACAAATAATTTAATATCGTTTCAAATTCCTTCCAGAATGCCAGAATTTTCGACCCATCCGATAAGTGAACCAACTCTTAACTTTTTTTTTCAATAAGTCCAACCCTGGTACGAATCGAGCACCATATAGCCATGGCTCCAACTTTTATTATGCAAAATAATTCATTCTGAATAACTGTTATCCGACCTCTTATTACTTATTGAAATGAACTCTATCCGGCGAATATAATTAGGTGTATAATATGAATTAAGTACAATGAGCACCGTTGTATTATTTGCTAATGTAAGTTCGGTAAAAACGGCAGGGGTGCTCTCTTGTATTTTTTTATGGTGAATCTTAAATGATATATTGTTACGATTGGAGAGAAGGTCAGGATCAGAGTAATTGAATTTCTTCACGACATACACTTTTCCCGAATATTTCAATCAAAATTGTAATATAAGGAAGTGATCCACAAAGATATAAGAGCTTTAGTATGATGAAATATATTAACATGAACACAATGAGGAATAATTGTTGATAGATTAACAAATATTCTACGTTGATCTATGCTTATTTGCCCCATACAAATGCATCAAGAGGTCTAGATACTTTATTTTGTTGTTAGGCAGTGGTCAGAAAAAGAATTCAGTAAAGCGCCATAATAACCCTAACCTTCAAGAGCAGAGATCTACTGCGAGACGAGTCGTTCTGATCATTGGTGAAACTGTAAAACTGCAATAAAACAATTCCTTGGCGAATGGTCCTTTAGTGTAAAGTCTTTGGTAGATTGGATGATTAGCTCAGAAGAAGGTGGAATAAAAGCTGATTTATGTACAAGCATTCATTTTTGTATTGATGTTGATACATTGCAAAATAAAAGTTTTATAGAAAAAAGTAAGGAAGGAGCATTTTCTCGCTGGTTTCAATTCATATATCGACTCCTTGAAACCTTATCGAAACGAATTATTTTACTCATTTCTCATGAACTACTCAGGATTAAACTTGGTAGGAAAGATGGCATTTGGTTACAACGAAATATGTTGAGGACATACTGTTGCGCAACTTCAAGCTATTTGAATCCGGCCGTATTCAAAGATGAAAGTTTGGTGCTCAACGCTGATTGACTTCCGGATAACAAAAACGTGTCCCGATCTTGAAAAAGTTTGACCTTAACATTTCGCCGTTGATTCTTCATCGATTACGAACGATACAACTGGGTCGCGGTCGAAGTGGAAGTCAATGTCGACAGAAAATTACAAGGAGGACTACTGTCAAAAAAACTGAATATATTACATTTGAATGCTACAAATATTGTGTTTTTGTGATTTTGCGTTAGTCAAGGAATGACAATGATGTTATATCAGCTGTCACCCAGTAGTGGTTTTGTCCCAAAATACTTAACTCAGCTGAACAATAGAAATCAGAGTTTCCATTCTTCAGTTTTTATAAGATTTAAGATTATAGCAACTGAAGTACGCACGGAACGACAATCTTGCTATTATTTAGGTAAACATTGTAGCTGAGCAGTGTGGGACTGATGATGATGAGTGAACTCATCGAAATGCATTACTCTTAATTAAAAGATTGTCATTTTCATTTAGGTATGGGAAAAGTCTTTCCCTTCTCCTAACCCTCTATATTGGCAACTCCACTTCAAGAATGGACTTCTAGGTTTTTGATTGGCATTTCTTCTAATTTCGAATGGGTGTTCAGGCATAAAGGGTAGTGCGATTTCAACTTCATCATGAACAGTCTTATGAGTGTTAGAAGGATTTGCGTATCAACCCATAAGAGCAAACACGACTACGTATAGGTTAATTACGGCTCGGCAACACAGCCACATGGAAGTTTCATTGAACCTCCTTAATATCTCAAGGTCAGGCACTTTCTCACTGTCTGCCTGATTTAACGTTGCCAATAACCGTGAGAAATATTAGAAATGCGTGAAATTGAGGAGAAATTGAGGGGTGTCTATCTGTAGGCTTCAGTGATTATTTTTGAAATTTTTTTTCTGATGTACTTAATTCTTTAATGAGAACGCGCAATGTTACTTATTTTTCCATTCTTCGCTGCATTTCAGTTTTTATTTCCCATAATTTTTAAATACAAAAAAGTGACAACATTGTGCATTCTTACAACCATTTGCACCCACAAAATCTTTTGAAAAGAGGACCAAAAGTCACCCTGTTTTATTCGAGGTATTATTTGCTCTTAATGAAATAGACCTACGATACCAGTAGAGTTTGTTTCATGTGAATGTGTTCGATTTATTCGAGAGATATTGTGTGAATTGTGTTCTCTCCTATAGGAATAATGCTATTATATCTTACCATTGATAGTCGAAACTATGTGTATGTCTTACAAAACATTGAATGCCCACGTAACAGCTTGATTGTCAATCGACATTAAATAATGTGCTTGATTTCAGTTTATTTGTAATCGAATTGTTGGATTCAAACTGTAATCAACTAGTTGATTGGCCGTCAAAAGTTTTGTGTAACCGACGTTAATCGCAGCGTTGCTACAATGAAAAAGGATTAATGATGATACCTAACTCCTTCATAAAATGAAAAATATACGCAGAATCGCTTCTGTATTTGAATTAATTGTGAACCGAATTTTAATAAATCAAGCAAAGACTGCTCATATCTGACTATATAAGGTTCCACAACTGGCCACCGTGGCGCTGCAATCTTAAATGCAGAAGCCAATACGAAATAAATTTCCGAAGATACTGAATGCGAGATGGTATGAAACAAAACGCAAAATTTACACATTTACGTGCATTATTTCCCATTCAAACTGAAACCCCACAGAAACGTCCGAACGTGAAACGATGAACGATATTCGAAATCCACGAAATATCCGATTTATTCCAGTCAGTCTCACCGAACACATCCAATCGACGAGATACTTTGAAACTTCGCACTATTAAGTCCAACTCATCTGAAATTCAAAAAGCTAGAGCGTTTTATTCAGCATTCCAGCGCATTCAGCGTTTTGCTTCCGGGCTTACGGAAAATAAAAAAAAATCGGGATGCGGAGAATTCTTCTTTTTCGTGAAACTCCGACCTCTAGTACACACTTGAGACTAGAGACTATATCCGTGACAAAGGAGTTCCCAAAAATGGGAAATAATTATGATGCAGCTGCAGTTTCCATCTAGATCGGATGGAAGACGATTAGTCGGGACGTTTTGTTGCCGTGTTTTAGGCTGAGAGAGTGGGGGTGGAGAAGGTGAAAGACCTACCTTACTTGACAACGATACGACAAAAAAGAATCCTACCGTGATTTTCCTTTATGCTGAGATGTTGAGTTCCTCCAGATATTGCATACTCGTAGTGGAGGGTCAAAGAGATACAGACATACAGCATGATTCCACCCAGAGCTGTTAAAGATTATTTACTTTTTGATAGATTGTCCGAAGTTACTTTGAGTATCTAGATACTCTCTGAAAAACGGAACCTAGATAAGTATCTTAAAGTTCGTTTTTAAAAAACATAAATTACTTTTTAAGTTCCTTTATACATATATAAGGTTGGAGTTTTATATGAAGTAATTAGAATTTTCACGTATGATAGCCTAAAGGCAACCTCCTGAAAATAAAACTACCTCAAACAAACAAAAAATGATTTATGGAGTAAAAGATTATAGTTCATTTACTCATTCAAAACAAAACTGATTTTTTTTTGTAATTCTCTCGATTCGAAGGAAAAGTGGAAAGTTTTTTTGAAAATCTGACCGGCACAAGTCGGTATAAATGTAGCACAACTATACAACAATTTTTCACACACAAATACGAGTGCTGGCCTAACCTTTTTTCAAATTTTTTTTTTTTGTTTGAAAAACTAGCAGAATTTTTGTGAGCAATTCATCGGCAAGAATCATCTTACGTATATCAAGTAAGTTTTGGCATATATATTTTTTATTACGAAAAAAGGAAGTGCAAGCCTAAGTTTAGTTTCAGTTTCGCGATTGCGATGCAGCACAAATTTAAGACAAATTTTGTCACTCTATTTTGGAAGGACAAATTATGTATTCATGATTTCTGGAGAAATTAGAGGGACTTTCAGAAAAATTCGAACGATATAACTCAGTATATGTATAGCACAATATATTTCAGCCGTTTGGAACCAAGTTTTTCGAAAAGAGCTGGGCTGATCTATTTAGGACATTTTGTGAAATATCTTGAGAACCAGAATAAAGGAAAATTTCAATGGTACAAAGAGCACAAACCGAGTATAATGCAGCACAAAAAAATGTTTTCGAAAACTGCAGAGCGCTGGGCCATCTTCACACACATTCGTTTAAAGGAACTTTTTTTAAGTTATAAGATACAGTTCCTTTTGAAAAGTATCTAAGATACTAGCTAGTTACTTTTCGCCAACAAAAAAAGGAACTGAGTTATAGTAACTCAGATCCTTTAAAGTATCTAAATTACTGTACAGTAATAAGATACTTTTTTCTGACAGCTCTGATTCCACCTGATGCATTATTCAGAGGGGACTGTTGAAAATTTTGTTCCTCAAATTATGAATTATGGCTTCCACTATGTTGATATGGAATATTTTCAACACTATATGAGTTGTCACTCATATTGAAAAGTAGAAAAAGCTTTTTACTTCGAATTTCCCTATAAATGGTGTGTGAAGAATGAGATGCTGATCCTTTAGCCTGTGAATCCCTGACTGATTTTAAGGAGAATAAGTGCCAAGCCTTCTGACTCTTGAGGTACAGAGTTGATATAATATCATCTCAGAGATTTTCATGAAATAAAGCATATTATATTCTCTTGGCACTAAAGCTATTTTTGACATTGAAATACATTACCACTCATTGTTGTTTGTGTAAGGTATGTAGATTAGATATTTGTGTTGAAATATGAGGTGCGCCATTGCAATATTTTCCAAATCCTTATTTATTTGGAAGAAACATAGTATTTATATATTTGCATGAATTAATTCTTATGCCTGAATAACTTACAACCCTTCATTATGCCTCATACTTGGTTCCTGACTAGGAAGGTCTTTGGATCAGATCTGGCCCTCCGAGCCATAATTTTTCATATCCTCAAGCGTACAAAAAATGCCCGCTACATAACTTTTATAGTGAAAAATGATTTACATAAAATTTTGTGTTCATTTAGCTTTTCGTATTCGTAACCTATTAATTTTATGATTTCGAAAGGTGATGTACGTTCTCGGTTATATTTCAAATGTTCCGTGGCAAAAAAGAGAAGTGCTTCAATGGAAATATGTCTCACACACCTTCGCATGCCCAATAAAGGGCATGTATAGAAGAACATATGCTGATCCCCAAGGTTGTGAATCCCTGGATGATCAAGAAATATAAATGCTATCCCTCTTGAATCGTAAGGTACAGGGAGCTAAAATTGATATTGATTCATACATTCTTTTCAGATTTAATTTTTCATGAAATTAAGCATATATCCTCTCAGCACCGAAACAATTCTTGACATTAAAATAGGTTTCAATCAGCATTGTTTTTATGAGGTACGTGAACTAGACATTTTTGATGAAATATAAAGTATGCCACTTCGCATTCTTGTAATGAAAAATATTTTCAATTCGATATTCATTGGGGAAGAATTTAATACCTATCTTCATCTTCGCATAAACAATTTAATACCTGGAAAATTCAAAACCTAACATTTTGCCCTATTCGTGCTTCAGTGATTTTCATGAAAATTTTCCATGCATATAAATTGACTTCATTATTGCATGCGATAATTGCATGTCGAAGTGCCAACATCCAGGATATCAAATCTTTTCTGAAATGAATGAGAGTTTGAAAAATATTTTTTTTAATCATTTCGACCACCAATAAAAATATACAAACGGTGTTGAAGCGATAAATATTAAGTCAATTGGTATACCAGCTACCTCGCAAGTTTCGTAGTCATGGTGAATATGAATATGGTCTCAATTATCCATAGTTTTTTGAGTCTCTCACAATATCTGAAACAGAATAATTGAAAATAAAATAAAATTATAATTCACAGAGATCACTCATCTGAATTTCAAAAAGTGACTAATTCTAAGATTTGACCAAAAACCGATATTTCAAAGGTCACGGATAACTTACCACAGTTACCAGAATTGATATTACACACCCTGTATCTCGCTTATGCTTCGAAAACGTGTATATGTCATAAGGCAAAAATGACCCTCCCAATATCTTTCACATCAGGAAGTAAGCATTTCTGGCAAAAATCTGGTAATGTTCGTCAACATCATTTCCGCAACCATAGGAGCTAGAGAAAAATAAACGGCATTTTCTAGCTATTTTTCCTTATAAACACATGGGTAGAAACTGGAATATTCGCAAACATTCGAGTTATAGATATAGACCATTGTTGGAATCACTTAAATTGGAAGTTTCGTCGATATCTCGAAAACAAAATGATCCGAAATTGCTTTTCAACCATTGCGTTGAAGAAGGAAAAAATATCTCGTAAACATTCCCCTTCATTTTTTTATAGCTTCTTTGGTTGCGGAGATGTAGTCTCAGGGACAACATGCCCAGCCTATAATTTTGAGAATTTTCGTTCTATCTAGTTGTACTATTATGAGATTTATGTATTTCTGTCGCTGTCAGTTCGAATATTATTGGAAAACGTCTAAGATGAATAGTTAGGTTTGAATCTCGGGTATAAATTCAATTTAAAATTATGCGTATCGTATCAAGTTATATACCACACAGATTGATTTGCCACTGTGGAAAGTATTACCGATTTACCATGGATCGGAAAGCTAATTCACTGTCACGCTGGATGCCAGGGTAATTTTGATCCCAATTGGTACACCCTAAAACTGCTACCAATAATGGTACTTTGGAAGCGTGAACCGAAATATTTCAACAAGCCAATAATTACATACTCAATATTCATTATTGTATTTTATTGTGTTTCCATTTTCTTGAGTTTCTGACTTTGATCGAATAAAGATATCGTCCAAGGGTATAATAGGAGAATCTGTATAATTGAATGAATTAATTTTTAGACCTTTTCGAGAAGACACGTTTGAATTCAATATTTATATAAAGAGTGACCAATAGAAATCCCAACAGAACATCCATAAAAATAAATAACAACGTTGGTCAGGAAAGTGGACCCTCAATTACTGCTCACCACAAAAATTTTGCCGACGTTTCGAGAAATTTTTTAACCTCTTTTTCAAGGTAATATTTTGTACTACATACTGCAGTTAATACTAAAACGATTCAAGAGCATCTCTTCAAACTCTAAATTATACTTCGAACACATAGGTAAGTCAAACTATAATCTGACCTAAAACAATATTATTATCATTATTATTTATGAGTATCTCCTTGAAGGGTCCCGCTAATACTACTTGCGGACTCTAGCGAGTCATTTCAAGTAGTATTTTTACGTGTGAGTTAATGTTAGTTGAGAGATCTTCTGAGTAGATTGCAAATACAGTGCGCGTCAAAATTATGGAACAAATTCATTTTGTCAGAAGAAGAATATTCGGCAACAAAATACTGAAATAGGTCAATTAATGTTTCAGTTCCACCAATTTTCTTATGCATTTTTGAAGGATTTTTGTTGCACCCTGTGCCATCCCCATAAACCCTTTAAATTTTTTGAATAGGGAGTGTGGGTCATGTGGTACTTTGATGGCAAGGTTTTTGTATCGTCTTCACAGGCGTGTAGAAATTTTCAAGAAAATATTTGTTTTTTGAAAAATTAGTTAGTTCAAAAAGGTTTTCAGTGTGTGCACTTTGTCATGGCTCATTAACTTTGGGACGATGGTACCTGATGAAATTTATCACCGAATGAAAGTCGACCATTACAATTTTGTTCATGCGCAACTTTCAACCCCAAACGAACCCTTCAATGAAGAAGAAAAATTTTCACGTGAATGGGGTTGAAAGTTGTGCATGAACATAACTGTAATGGTCGACTTTCATTCGGTGACAAATTTCATCAGGTACCATCGTCTCAAAGAAAATGAGCCATGACAAAGTGCACACACTGAAAACCACTTTGAACTAACTAATTTTACAAAAAACAAATTTTTTTGTTGAAAATTTCTGCAGGCCTGTGAAGAAGATACAAAGATCTTGCCAAAAAAGTACCACATGACCCACTTTTCTCATTCGGAAAATTTAGGGGGTTGATGGGGATCTCACAGCATACAACAAAAATCCTTCAAAAACGCATATAAATTTGCTAAAAGTGAAACAAAAATTGACCTGTTTCAGAATATATTTTTCTTCTGAAAAAATGAATTTGTTCCTTAACTTTGACGCGCACTGTAAAAAGGTTCACAAAATGTTGCATCAATGATAAGATTTCAGGTGAAAGACCTATATCTTTGATGTGTTTGATGTTATTAGTATTATAATTATTATTATCATTATTATTATTATTATAATAATTATATCATTTCGGGTTAGATTTTTTGTTTGACCTATATATGTGTTAATACTAAAACTATTCAAGAATATCTCTTCAAACTCTTAAAACACACTACGAACACATATGTAAGTCAAACTATAATATATCCTAAAATAATATGATTATTATTCTTATTATCATATTATTGAAAGATGTTCTTGAATAGTTTTAGTATTAACTGCAGTATACAGTACAAAATATTACCTTGAAAAAGGGAATAGGCAAGGTTTTTGTAGTGAGCCGTAGTAAAGTGTCCACTTTCCTGACAACCGTTGTTATTTATTATCAACATGGATGAGAATTTCGAACCAAATGCATAAAAATGCTCAGACTGATTTTTTATGAAAAGTGCATTTGACTAAGATGTATTTTAGAATCTCATACAATTCCTCGCAAAATTGCAATAAAATTTAAGAATTCCCGCAAATAGCTAGAAACATGTTTTGAAATTTTAATTATGTTTAGTTTATTATATTAGATTATGGTTATATAATATATATATCTCAGTGGTGGTCGAATAAAATTTCTCCTGCAATCACTCGAAATTCTTGCTACAAAAATTCGATATTTCTATAACTTCTAATTTCAGAAATTCTTGAAGAAATTACATACAACATTTCCACAATGCAAAGTCCTTCTGAAATATATTTGAACCGATATCATCTTTACATTACGCTCAATACTAATTCAAAAACTGAAAAAGTTCATTCTATATATAATTTGTTCATTTGCTCATTGTAGGTTGTACATCTCAGGGCCAATATTATAGAATTTTTTTCATAGATAATCAACAGTTAACTGGAGGATGAAGTACTCATTAGGTTCCAGAATAAGCCTCAAAAATAGCATCGCCCTTGTATGTGATAGCTAAAGCCCGTGGCCATATCCTGACAAAAAAAGCACCGACGAAAATAATTCGAAAAGACCTTCTATTTCTTCACACATATGCAGGCCATGAACCCACCTTTAAATCCTTATTATAAAAATCCCCAAACCCAATTTTCACACTTTCTAATGCGCTTACTACATCCTCCGTAATCCACCAGACACCTTGTCAAATTTCCTGTTTGATCGGCCGTAATCGGAAACCGTCCACCTTAAAGGCACCAGCGAAGCCCTCCTTCACAGAAAACCCACATCTGCAAGGTGGCTATGGACGGGGCCGACCAATCCGATGAGACGGATTGCGTAGGGACACCCGATATGCGTAGGGACGTGCGGATGGTGCGTATTTGCGACGTTGTCGGATCTATTTGATATCATGGTTCAGCGGTCGCCCTAATTGTCTGAGACTTCGGCGAATGTGCAAGCTGGATGATTATAATGACATCATGGTTTGTGATGATCGGCTATGATAGAAACCGCGTACTTCATGGTAAACTCCAAAATTCAATTTGTCGTTAGGATTTGATAAAATCAAATAATAAACCTTAGTGATCGACCAACGGAAAATTTAACCCCCCTGAAAATTTACGTTTTGAAGTATGCAGATTTGAATGAACGAATGAAAAAAACACTGCAAATTTTACACAAGGGTTTATCATTTTCTAAGTTAAGTAACCCAATATACCGTTGATATTTTAAACAACATAGAACCGAATGCGATGATTCATTTTCGATATTATTGGAAATTTGCAGCGTTTTTCTTTATATTTCAGAAACCACTGGTCGGAAATCATCCAAGTAAAATTTTTTAGGTTTAGTTATGCAACAGTTATCAACGTTCATAGTTTCATGAAAATTCGGTGTTAAGTTTTCGAGAAATAATTTCTTTACCCCCACAACCCCCCATTCAGAACCCTCTGGGTACACTGATCCTGCTGAAAAGCTTGGTGGATCAACCCTGAGTGACAAACGATTTTTCTATCAAGTTTCAAGGATTTTCGTTCAGTACTTCCAGAGAAAAGGCCCGGACAACGGACGGCGGACGGACGGATTTTTTTTATTCGTTCATTCAAATCTACATACTCCAAAACGTAAACTGTGAAATTTTCAGTGGGGGTTAAAATTTTTTTTTGTTGGTCGATCACTAAGGTTTATTATTTGATTTTATCAAATAATAAACCAAAAATCCGTCCATCCGCCGTCCGTTGTCCGGGGCTTTTCTCTTGAAGTACTGAACGAAAATCCTTGAAACTTGGTAGAAAAATCGTAAGTCACTCGTAGTTGAACCTCCAAGCATTTCAGCAGGGTCTAAATGGGGGGTCGGGGAGAAAAAAAATATTTCTCGAGAACTTACCACCGAATTTTCATGAAACTCTGAACGTTGATTACTGTTGCATACCTAAACCGAAAAAATTTTACCCGGATGATTTTCCACCAGTGGTTCCTGAAATATAACGAAAAACGCTGCAAATTTCCAATAATATCGAAAATGAATCATCGCATTCGGGTCTAAGTTGTTTAAGATATCAACGGAATATTGGGTTACTTAACTAAGTAAAAAATAAACCCTTGTGTAAAATTTGCAGTGTTTTTGAAATATCATTGAATTCGACACAGTGAGCACACAATTATGAATCCAGCGACATTTTGGAACTCTAGAAAATGGCTCTGATGATGAGAATCTGTTATGAATTTATCGCTAGGATTAATTGATGGGTCTTTTCTAGTCTACTGGTCTAGTAAAATAGCTACATCTCAAACTAATGGAATAAATTCGAAATGTGATAATTATAGGTGAAAAATACCCGATTTAAAGAACAAATAAATACTGACCCCTTTTTAATATGAAAGAGTCTTTTCGGCTATATTGAATGCCATCCTCAAGATGAATGATAAAGAACGAAGGTAGAAAATAACAGTGTTCAAAACACTACCACAATAAAAAAAAACTTACAATGTAACGAAAATATAAGCTGAAAACAAAACCAATTGAAAAATGAGAAAAGCTTCGCATGAGTGGGGGAAATAATAAATTTCAAATTTTGTATTCGATAAAGCGCTAATGTGACTTCAGCAGCTTTTGCAAGTATGATTTAATTCGCATCCAACAAATAAGATCATCTTTACACATATCGACATCGTCAAATGCAGCATGACTTCCTAAAGGACAGATTTGCGGATCTTCTTTTCATATGGTACCCATCAAATTCGGTATAAACCTTCAGGAGCAAACTATCATTTTTCACAAAAGTACTTTAGTATCTGATTCGATCTAGTCTGTATTCTTGGAAATATTTGGAAAATCAAAATTCGTATGAGTTTTTGTACGAAATCATTAGGCCGATATTACCCATTCACGAAATGGACCTTCGTATTTGAGTTACAATCATTCCTCAGGTATAATATTCAACATTTTATTTTCAAAATATTTCAAAAAATAGAGATTGGATCGAAGTGAAATTCAGTACTCGATTGAGAAATGGCAGCTTGAAGGCTTATATAGAGTTTTATGAGCATAATATGATTAGAAAATTCCAGAATATAGAATATTTAGCGAAATATCCATTTTTGCGCACATGTTGAAGGGAAACAGCGCGCTACCGTTTTGTCCAAATGTCTGTAATTTTCGAATTTTGAGCCAAAAATGGTCTCGAACGAGTAGGCGAGACTCACTGATGACGAATACGGTGTCAAAATCGATTCCGTTCGACCATCCGTATGCACGATTAGGGGCGTTCGGAGAATCCTATCGACGTGAAACTTCTGGGGTGGGTTTCATTGTAAAATGCGACGGTTGGGTTCGTTACTGGGAGAAATCGGCCAAGAAAATTCGCCGTTACAGACCTTTGAAATTTTGTGGTTATTTCCGTGATAACTCGGGAACTACTGAAACGATAAGATCGGGACTTGGCAGTTAGTTGAAGTCTAATAACTTGCACATTTTTGCAGAATCTCGTTGAGATCGTTGTTATCAGCAAATCAAAAATAAATTTTGTTTCAAAATTCAAAAACAAATTTCTAGTTTCATATTTTGCAGTAGTGTACCAAATTTATGTTTGATCCGATAATAGATAATAGTTTTAGAGATTTTTCGAAAAAATATGTGAAATTTCTTAGTTTTTTCCTCGAAATCGTTTGTTTTCCGGAAAAATTAAAAAATTACTGACTCAATCATAATGAAACTTGGCAGCTAGTTGGAAAATGCTGATCGACAACTTTGTGCGAAATTTTGTGACGATCGTATCAATAAAATAATTCGAAAAAACAATTAATTTTTCATTTCAAATTTTTAATATTCTTTGATCATATTAAATTCATGAAATTCTGTAAAAACCTTCGAACTGTCATTTTTCGATGAAGTATTGAATTTCAATTCGATCTAATCTGTATTTTTGAAAATATTGGGAAAATAAAATTTTGAATGGGATCATTAGGTGGATTTTACCAATTCATTACAGAGATATTGGAAAGAAATATGTTAAATTCCGTGTTTCTTTCTCTCTATTGTATTGTCCGAAATGAACGCAAATCATAGATCATGATGTAACTAATCCACAATTGTTTCGAAATTCCAAAATGATGGTGTGAATAATTTGAAAACAACCTAGAAAAACATCGTATAATTTGCGTCATTTCAGACAAAACAATAGAGATAAAGAAACAGGGCATTCGATATTTTTTTCCAATATACACGTGAATTGAATCCGACTCAAACTGAAATTTCACTATTGTAGAATATAGTTTCAAGTATGTGCGAAATTTTTTCGAAGTAGGATTGGAAGTTCTCGCTTATGAAAAATGTATCAAACTTTTTTTTCAGTTTACTGACCATACGATCCAAAAAAATCGAAGCATCGGTGTATAACAACTAAAAACTTTCCATTCAATATCCCGGGTATTTCCTGAGATATTGAGGAAAAAATCTCAAAAATTCAAATTCTCTAGAGAGTAAACCAGATATCTTAAATATTTCAATAAGTCGACTGTGATATTCACCAATAATTGTTTTTAAGCATTGACTTATGTATTGTTTGTATGTGTTTGTATTGTTTGTTGTTTGTGGAATTCTTTGTAACTCTACAGTTTTGATCATGTTTTTTGCCGTTTTTATACCACCTTCAATATAGAGCAACTCTAAATGGGGCTCAACCCTCATCTCCATTACCAACTATATTTATTTTATTAATCTATTCATCAAATTTTTCCATTTCATATTTTTGCGATATGCGAGGCGATATGATAAAGCTTTACTTTCAAAAGTAAAGGCTTCAAAAAAGAAGTATCTTCAGCCACTAGTTCTTTGGAGTTCACGAAGAGACGGCTACTGGCGCACTAGAACATAAAAAATACGAGCAGCACAAAATCACACACAATGTACCAACCTCAAACCACTTAAACGGAACATTCTTCACACTGCAGTATAAAACTCGCTTCAATGTCATTCATAATGATCACACTTCAGAACAACCAGAAAAACTTAAAAACAGGTAGATACTACGAACAAATTTGTAAAAAAAATTTAAGGAATACTAGAGGGAAAAGTTTTCAACAAATTCTTTCATTACATACAGGGTGTTTCACCATAAAGTGGGCAAACATATATAGGCGTATTGATGACATCGGGAAAGTCGTTTTTGCCTAAAGACATATACCCCGTTTTCGAAGCATAAGCGAGATACAGGGTGTTTAATGTCAACTTTGAGCAATATTCTGATAACTGTGGTGAGTTATGCGAACCTTTGAAATAACGGTTTTTGGTCGGATCTTAATATTTTTTGGTGGTCAATTCAATTGTTGTGCAGAATTCGGAAAAAAATATTTCGAAATGGCAGAAAACCTACAAAGTTGGATTTTTTCGTTTTCGATTGCCAAATTGGAAAGCATTGTTTCAATGTACTCAATTTTCTAAGATTTTCCGAGAAAAAATTTTTCCAAAATTCAAACTGAGGTTTTTTTTTACATGTCTACAGTAAAAAAAAAATTCACCCAAAATTGTCGAAATCTTACGAGGTTGATCATGCCTTCATTCTGAACACTGCTGTGAAATCAGAATGAAAAAATATCCCATTTTATAGCCTTGCAAAGATTCCGCTCAGAGTACTTAAAGAATTTTTATTTGAGTAACTGGTGGCCCTACGGAGGTAAAACTTGTGCTAATGGACCCTCAGAATAACCTGGATATATATGAAATAGGAATCCATCAAAAAAAATATTTTTTTTCAACAAAACTTTGATGAGATTCGAACTCGCTCCACCTATGGACAATAGGGTTGCGTATAAATTAGATTTATTCTGACTATAATGACGTCCGTTACCAAGAAACGGTAGTTCATCGAATTTTACCCTATTTTCCGAATGCGGAGAGAGTTCGATTCCTACCAGTTTTTTAGAAAATATTTTTTTTTCTTGATAAAATCTTATTTCTATCCATGTCATTCTGGAAGCCTATTAGTATAATTTTGGCATCCGTAGGGCCATCAGTTTCTTGAATAAAAATTATTTTAGTACACCGAGCGTAGTTTTTGGAAGGCTATAAAATGAAAACCAATGGATATTTTTTCATTGTGTTTTTACCTCAGTGTTCAGAAAGGAGGTGACTTCAACCTCGAAAGATTTCAACAATGTTTGGTAAAATTTTTTTTTCACTTAGACATGTAAAAAAAGTTGATTTCGAATTTTGGAAAAATTTTTTCAAGGAAAATCTTGTGAAATTGAGAACATTGAAATAATGATATCCAGTTTGGCAATCGAAACCAAAAAAATCCAACTTTGTGGGTTTCCCGCCATTTTGAAATATTTTTTCCAGAATTCTACAGAACAATTGGATTGACCACCAAAAAATACTAAGATGTGTCCAGAAACCGTTATTTTAGAGGTCACGTATAAATCACCACAGTTGTCAGAATATTGCCCAAAGTTGACATCAAACACCCTGTATCTCGCTTATACTTCGGAAACGGGGTGTATGTCACAAGGCAAAAATGACTTACCCAATGTCATCTATACGGCTTTGTATATTTGACCAGTTTATGGTGAAACAACCTGTATATTTAGGCGATATGATAAAGTATCCAGTCTGTGCACAGATAACCCTTTATGTATTTACCTGTATGTAATAATGTACCTTCATAGGTGAGATATAATGAGAGTATTCTGTAAGTGCACAACAAGCTCGGAATTGGAAGAAATTAATTTATTTCAAAATATTTGATTAATACTCTATCACCATACGAATTCTCTATTGACTCCTGTATATTTCCGAAATGAAAAAAGCGTGACGTGACATTTCATAATAGGGATTCTAAATAAGTGTTGAATTAGTGGTTCATTATGACATTTTTATTCCTTCAATGACATATCTATTAAAAGGTGCTTTCTGCAAGCCTGATGTTTGCACCTCCCAGGTATTCTCGGTCTACAGAAGGATGGAAAATTTGAAAAAAGGGGTCTTAATTAGTATTTAATTATTGCTTTATTAGGACATATTCATTTCTTCAATACCATATTTATTACTCGATGTGTTCTGCTGGCTTGACGTCAAGCTAGCAGAAACCAATTTTTTCCCGGTTTACAGAAGGGTCTAAAATCTGGGACAAGGGTACTAAATTAGTAATTAATTAGTTCCACATTCTTGTCAAAAAATTTTGCGAAAAATCGAAGGTGGTTCTGCTAGCCTTACCGAGGTAAGTTATAGGGTTCAAGCAAAAAAATATCTTCGACCAGTATCTAGCTCTTTGAAGGTAACGATGAGATATGAGATGGCTACTGACGCATCAAGTACATTAAAATACGAGCAACGCAAAATCGCATACATTGTACCAACGTAAAACCACTCAAGACGAACATTTTCCTCACTATATAACTCGCTCCTCTGTCAGTCATAATGACCGTACTTCAGAACAACCCGTGAAAGTTAAATACAGGGAGTGAGTACGAACAAATTGGTTCTCTTCTTGGCTCCCACGAGCTTCTTTGTCATCTACCATAACCAAACGCCGCATTGAATGAAATACGGTCTGAAAATTGAACTAATAAAAACTCGTACCAGAGGTCAATACAACCTCGGGGTTCTTCAATAATAACCCGCTTATACGAGTATCATATTGCTCCTGCACGTATCAATCTCGTCGAACTCTGAACGAGACGGTAAAGATTTGCCGCGTAAGAACTTGCGAACCCTTTTAAAGTTGAGTCCTTTGTCGATTTCTTACATAACTACTGTCGGCAAAATTCAGAGCGAATTCGCACAAAGGGACCGCTATTAAATTGATGATCCCTCACTCCCATCGGCTGCTTTTGCGGGGGTTGAACAAGCCCTTCAACTACCACCTTTCGGGTTTTTTTCGCGAACCTTTTGTAGTTGTTTTCTTTCTTGCAGTCGTCAAAGAATGAGCGTATTTTTATATGTTGGTCATATTTCGAGTGTGGGAATATTCCGTCAGTCTGCAATGATTGTATATTGGGATGGAAAGGACGGATATTTTTCTTTATTACTCCAACTTTACACTACATTATAACGATGTAGGTGCACGTACTTTTGATTTTACAGTCAGACTTGTGGTTCGTTTCCACTTTGGTCTACCAAATGTAACCCTACTGATGTCACTCGTGTTGTCCCAACATATTCGTTGAATGCCAACCAAACTTCTGTCATCGATAAAATCTTATTTTGGGAGACTTTTGTATTATTTTTTTCTGGGCTTTCACTTCCAATATCTGAAACAGAACTATTAAAACTTAAATAAAATTGATTCTTATAGGCTGTGAAGTATTTATACTTCATTCACTTGTATAGAGTCAGTCGGTAGGCCCAGCATGTTTGACACATTCCACTCTGTATAATAGAAAATGTTCAACATTGAGACTGTCTACTGGATGAAGGTTATTAATACAATCTTAAAAAATACGGATTTTTCTGTAATACCTCAACCTAAAATCTTTCGATATTAATATCTTACGATATACTTTTATTGTCTTCAATGTACTACGTTTACGTATGAATGGAAAATTTGATTATTATATCAACTGAAAAATAATAATTGACGAAAGTGAGTTGAGAAAACAGTAACATAATAAAATACAAAGCAAAAATAATATTAGACACAGTCTTCTATCTTTCGGTTTAGAATCATCAGAAGCATATATTCTTTAATATATGTCAGAATCTTACCACGTGTATTCACAAACGCCTGATTACGAACGGACTTAGCAAATAAAACTTCTGGAAAGGTTGTCAAACGCGAATATTTGTGCGCGGAACAATTTTGACAGTAGGTTCTACATCATCTTCTTTCTTTGATAAAGAAAAACTTCAGAAATTATATGTCCGTTGATGCTGACTCTATAAAACTATTTGTTTCATTCTAAGCATGTTTGAAATATTTTCAAAATACGTGGTTGTTATTGTGATCATTTCAGATTGATCGAGCAGGTTGAAGAAACACCTGTACATTGTGTTCCCAAAACGTTGCTATCCGTTTAAGATTCCACCATTATGAGTCATAATTCAGGTGTATCCAGTTTTTTGGTTTTCTCCACTTTTTCGATGAAATTTTCGAAAAAAGGATCTCCAATCATAAATCCAAGCTTCTGTTAAAATCTCCTCCGGAATCACACTGTATATTAACATACACATACACACATAATCCGACATCATATCACAGATTCTGAACGAAATCAGGGCTTCGTTAAGTGTAGCTACTTTTCATTACAATATTTAAGGTTTGTTCCCACCTTTAAGATGAGAATTCATTCTGAGCAAATGTACGGGCACGCTGTTCGTGCACGCACGGATGGCGTGTGTGAATGCCCAGTGTCCGTGTAAATAGTCGGTGTGGAAGAATGTCAACATGGCAAATAATTAAATTTCTGCTGCTCAGCTACTCGTGCTAGCACATTTGATCAAATGAATATACACCTTAAGAACTACAATATGGTACACCCGTGTAGATCTTTGTTGCAAACTAGCACTTTGTTTATTGCTGACATGTTAATAAATTTTAGTCACTGATTATGAAGTTCTGCGTTCGTGGTGTGTGAGAGTTACATACAGTTCGAGATAAAGTGTGGGGTTGGATTAAATATGAAGGCATTCCGGCCGATGAGGATTGTACTTCCAAGCAACTAGCCATTCGTGAATTGACGGAACTAGTGTCTATGGAGGTAGGTCCAAATTGGACAGTTTCGTAACCATCATATTCCCAACATATTCAAGGGAACTAAAATCCTGTGAACTGAGTGGCCACGGCAAAACGCTAACGTCAGTTTCTTAAAGGAAGTTCAAGGTACGACGAGCAATATGGGAACGTGCGGCCAGCTAGCGTATAGCTATTATACTGGCTCGTATGAACATAATAAGTGATTTGCTATCATGAGCAATTGATCCCTAAACCATAAATCCAACAGTCCTGTGTGCAGTACAAGCCTCTCAACAGAAAATGCATTAACACGTCATTCTCCACGGCGGCGTCTTCTACAACAATCTTGCATATCTAGACAGAATCCCACTGCTGTCGTTCCTGCACCAGTTCTAACGTTGTGGACAGATGACCGCAGTGAAAAACAGCATTAATCGTGGACGGCATGAAAGAAGTCCAAAGTCTTGAATACGGCGATATTAAAATACGTTGAGTAACAGGTATACCGTTGATCAGCCATTTGAAGAGTAGTAGTAGAGTCCTTAGTTGGTCTTCTTCGTATTCCTTCACCTTCATTGGTTCATAAACGACATCTTAGCACTACTGCATTCTTACTATAATTAACAGAACGACCATTTTCGCGAAAGAACAAACGATTGTCAAAAATTCTACCGCTGTCAAAATCACTCACATGGAGATAATTTTGAAGTCTTCGGACTGGATGCATTTTGTTTCGCTCAAATGTGACTTCACACAAGTAGACTGCCATGCAATATCTATAATTAAGAGTACTATTCAGGTTTCATGAACCACTTTCTACAAAAAAAAAACAATGAAAAGAGTCTTTGTTTATGCAAACTAAAACCTTCATATCCTTACCAACGCATGCTTTAAATATTGTCATTCTGAAATTGATTACTCGCTCAACACTTGGTGAAACATCGTAATTAATATTAAAACAAATAAAAACACTTGACTACGTTCACAATTTTGTGAAAATTGTGAACGTAGTCAAGTGTTTTTATTTGTTTTAATATTGTCATTCTGTTGATAAAAATGGAGTCCACAATGTTTCATTCTTGATGTAATGCGTCTCATGTTTTTGAGTAGAACTGCGAAATCGCAGATGCAGCGACCTGATACAACAAAAGGATTAACGTCATGCACATAGATCGAAGTATTCTGCACTCGAAGGTAGGATTCGCAAGATGCTCCTGGAAGTATCTAGATTTCCTACTCAGCAGTTTCATCCAAGGTAAGATGGCCTGACGATCAGTAATAACTGTAAAACAGCTGTAGTCACTCTCCTTGGGTCCGTTTCTTCGGTGTAGAATTGTAGATGTTTTGGTTCACCTCTGATCGAGGTGAAATATTTGTTCATTTATCGACAGATATTTGTCCATGTGAATATGGGTTTGTTCGTTGTACCTACATGAACTACACTAATTATACTAACTCCACTGATACTGTTCGGTGTGTTTCGTTGTGAACTTGCACTCTATACGTTGCGGAAACATTGGAAGTCAGTGTAGCCACAAATTACGTGTGCAGTGCATAGAGTGAGGTTATCTTCTGTGATGGTTATGCGTAAATATAATTCATAATCATAGGCATCTGTGGTTGTCTCTGGTTACTGGTTTGACGTGTTTTGTTTTCTATGTGTGGTTATTTTTGGACGAAATTAATTTTCATCGTTATTTGAAAGGGAATTTTTGTCCGTGACGACTCCAGAAAAACTTTACGACGATCTACATCACCTTGAAGTGGTAGCAAAAACAAAAGAAGCATAGAATTCTGTCATTTTGGATTTGCGTAAAATCATCTATCATATATGTATTTGTATTCTGTAAAAATCATAGAACAGAGTGAACCACACTAAGTCCACGCATTCAGTTATCTGTTAGTATACAGTGAGCTGCACTGAGAATTGGAAGTCAGTGGAGTTGGTGTAGTTAGTGTAGTTCATGCAGGTACAACGAACAAACCTTATGTTAGTATATATTAATTATGTAATGTGTTCTGGTTAACTGAAGTGTATTTATCTTGCTAGCGAGGTTTCAATTCTGAGTGATTCTGAAGTATGAGGCCTTTCGACTAAAGTTCCGGCGGTATATCGGATGCATGGCCTACAGCTTCAATCCACCACTGTTAGAAATAAATGCTCACGATGTCGAAGTCCATGTTTGCCCCAGCGCCGCTACTGGGAATTTCCACAAAATTAATATTGGTCTATTTATGTTTGAGTAACTCACTCAAAAAGTCGGGAACCCAGTACATTCATTCAATTTCATCTTCCATATATTTGTTTTATGACCAACGAAAACCCATTCATCACAACTCCGCCATATGATATGTACATTTCATATAAAATCGCTAAAAGCCCGCATACAGCCATTTCTGCATGTTTGTACATATCGATATTAAATGCTAGCCGGAAGTTGTACTCGCATTAAAAAATGTTTCATATTTATTTATGCCGTCGTTAAACAGTATGCAAGGCACGATATATGGTGATTAAACTCCATGCCGGATCGAAGTATAACGATGTTTTTAGCTGGCGTATACGGACAGAAGGACGTACATTTCAGACCGTTTGACAAGCAATTATCGTAGCGTATTTGCTACCGGTTGATTTGAGTTTATAGTGATAGGGTCGTTCGTCATAAATCAGTATGGCTTCTCTCGACAAATTTGATTTCAATCGGTCATCAAAGTTTGGATTTTTTCGCGGAATGATTCAATTAGGAAAACTGAGATTGATTCGATTGGTTGATGATTTTTCGTGCTTGTTTTGACGGACAGAGGGCGTTATCATTTTGCCGAATTAACGGAAAATATCCCCAAACGATACGGTTGAACCCAGTTGGTAAAAAATCTGCTCTGATTCAATCCGGGCCATGCGACTTGAAATTTTCAAGGTGTACGAACCTTTACTCGTTCACCAATGGCCAAAATCCGCCAGAGGGATTATGCTTTTATTTATTTAGCGGTTTTTCGAAAACATCCGTTCGAATTGAAACTCAATACCCCATTACAGATTACTAACACGAATATTAGTACGAAATGTTATGAAAATCAACTGAAAAAGACCCAGAATATATCAATTTAATGTTATTTCAATGCTGATATAATATAAAGCACGTCCCATTATAAACATAATAATAGTAGAATTCATCAGGAACATATCCTTCATATGGAGTAACCATAGTCACGTGTTTCTTGCTTGCGGCCTTGTTCAGTACGGTCAAAAAATTGGAGGAGAATAACAAACAAATCAAACGGAGTCATCAGAAGTCAGTCGCATATTTGTGGTTTCAATCAAGAGACTCTGCATTTCAGATTTTAATTTCAACACCCTGTATCTCGAAAATGGTGCATTTCAAAAAGTTATTTAATGAAAACTCTCTTTCATATTTTTGGACGAGCTGCCACGTCCAGCGCATATATCATGAAACACCCTGTATAGGCTAGATGAGTATTTTATCGAGTCTCTTTCTGACTTGGCTGCGTAAACCAGGTACTGCGCATATGAGTAAGTTCCAAAAAAAAAGAATTATTCGAAAATTTGATTTCCGAAGAAGAAAGAAATTAATACAGAAGATTACTCTAGAGGAGGTAACATTTAACGAAATTACCAGGAAGTTGAACTTTTCAGGTGACAAAAATGAATGTTTAATTCAGAACCAAACAAAATAAATCCGACAATCTACTTGCCATAGTGTATAAAGATAAATTAACGAGACTATCGAATAGTTTTTGTTCGGTTCTGAATCAAACACCTATTTTTGTCGAGTGAAAATAGTTTTGTTCAATTTAACTTCCTCCCGAAAGGTCTCCTCCTTGTTATTTTACACTTCGGAAATCAAAGTGTCGAATTATTCTCATTTTACCAACATTTGCTCGCAACTTTTTTGTATCCGCAGTACCTAGCAAGAGAAAAGGATCTCTTGAATCGAATATAAACATATTCTTGAATTAAATAATCTTCTTCCAAAAATAGTAATTTGAAATTGAACAATATACTTCCATTCTCAACTCATTCCGGTGTTTGCCTGGTCACATGAATTTTCTTGAATCGAATTTAGTTGAACCAAAACATACGTTCTCTTTACTTTAGAAAAAAATTTCAGCTACTCATAGTTCTCTTGGATCAAGAATATAATTTCTTATTTAATGTGTTCTGATGTCGAAAGCACGTAAACGTGACCCCTTCGACCAATAGACGGTATCAACGATGAAGACGCGTATGGAATGTATACATTCCATACGCGATTCTATAGAATCGCAGAACATATGGATATTTAGATGAGAAACAACGCCATGGCCGCCGTAGTGAATAGCAACCCAGTGCATTTGTGTTTTTGATGGTGCATTATGAATTTTGTGTAAATGTAGAACTACTTATCAACATCAAGGGAGTTTTTTGGAAACAGAGTTTCGAAAGTCAAGAAGAAAAGGTTGGTTTTAAGAATAAGTTACCCAAGCAAATAGTTTCAAAAGACTTCTGCTCTTTAATCTTCGAAACCCTGTTCCCACAAAACTTTCTTGTAAGAAGGTGATCCTCCATTTGCACCTTATTCATTATTGATATCTTCAAAAATGATTATGAAAGGCTTCTGAAGATACCATACATTTTAGTATTTATAGCCGCTATTTGCAGCGATCATATTATATTCTCTGGGTAAAAGCAATTGAAATCTTGTAGAAAAATATTTCGAATACAAAAATGAGAAATCTTACATGGGATCAAACCCATAGTATTTCCGAATGAAAATATGAAACATATATAGCAAACATATCCAGTAATTGTTGTAAGATTTCTCATTTGGACCAAACGTGATTTCGCTTGAATCAAGAGTATCATTGTTCACGCGGGTCAAGAGTATTTCATCGAAAAATCAAAGTAATATTTGGTTGGACCTATTCAAGAATACCATTCTCTCGAACGAATTCGGTAACAAAATAGATTTAAGAGAACCTTTTTCTCTGTGTACCTGGTTTACCCAGGTGATTCAGAAAAACCCTCGATTATACATGCTCATCTGGTCTATACCTATATGAATTCATGTAACTCATGTAAATTTTCAACTTGGATCAAAAACTTCAAGGAACATGAGTCTTGGACTGTCGGACTATTATCTTGAGTGTACGGCACATTCCCTAGCACACGCTTTAAGAAATATTTAAATTAGCAATTTCAAGCACACGTAATCACTCCACAGGCTCTTCCCATTCCACGCTGCATTCACAAATTCACCATCCCCAAGACGAATTTCAACCCCATCTCCATTTAAGCAGACTCTTCATGATCATTTCACTCACTCCTCGCTTACGTCAAAAACCCTTCACCCTTCAATTCTCATTTGTCCCGTCGACCTCTGAAGATGAAACAAGAGAACAAAGGCATAATGGCGAGTGGATATTTGCATTAAGGCTGTACAAGTCCTAGACGCGGAAAAAAAACGAACCATCGCTGGAAAACCCTCTAAGCGTCCTATTTCCATCCCCCGAAATGAGTATGCACTTCGGAAAATTACACAAAACTCAGACTTGTAGACGGTGGTGTGTGTGTGCATGTGGGGAGATCGAATAAAAAAGGGTTAGAGAGGCTCCTCCCATAATCCGAGGGGATCCCATAATAATGAGACGGATGATGATGGTCGTTTGATATGCGAAGCACATGGCTAACTACTGGTATCCGCCCTACTACTTCCGGTTAATTACAGACTAGGAGCGGTCCAAAAACAATGGAAGAAGATGCACGTGGTTGGACGCTTCCGTACCGGATATGAGAGGGACCAATGGTGGTCTTCGTTGGTGAGTGTACATTTATGGGTACAGTATTTTGTTACGCCATGAAACAAAGAGATGTGAAGGTATGAAACGAACAATTCGTTTGTGGTTGCGTTGAGAGGCGTTTCGAAAGAAAGTTTTGATGTGTATCGAATTGGCAGGACGATTCCTGCGTATATAACTCAAAAACGCAGCAAATTTTCCACTAGGGTTTTTTATTGTCTCAGTTTAATAACCCAATAGCATTGATATGTTAAATAAAATTTTTAATTATGCATAACTCATTGGTGTTTCACGAAAAACAAGAAGAAGAACAATTCCATGAAAGAATTCAAGTGACACATTGAAATCTCAATAAATAGTCTTTTATAATTGAATAACATTTCCACATGCAGAACGCTAATTGAGTAGCCTAATTTAAAATAATATTTTGAATTCCTAAGTCATTTCACCTCTTTAAAATTCTTACTTGTTCCATACTTATTAAATTGCGCACCTATCAGTATTCTACCTAAAAATGAACTTCAGATATCCGATATCGTTGGCCCTTTGTGACATATTAGAGAAATACCCTCAAAATTTAAAATGGCCACGAAATTTTTTGCCAATATCTCCGCGAATAAATATCAAACTGAAATTTGAAACACTGTTTTCAAATGTTGACTCTTGGACCTGTACCAAATTTTATTGAACTTGGATATTTCATAATTAGTCATGATGTTTCAATCTGATCGCGTTAGTATTTCTTGATACTGAGGAAAGAAGCTGAAACTTTCAAACTCCAATACGTATAACAAAATTCAAGATTTTCCGCTAATATCAAATGTGTAGATGTGATTTCTACTAGGATTCAACTTTGTTCTGGAAAATATAAATGAGCTAAGACTCCTACCCTTAGTATTAGATTCTCGACAATGATGAGATTTCCGGATTGTTATTGCTTATATCCTCCAATGTCTTTTATCGTTTACATGCTCATTATCTTCTGATAGAAGTCCATTGGTGGAGTTGGATAGATAACAAATAATAAATGAAAACAAAGGTCTGCTCCACTCGAAAAGATTTAAGTCCTTAAATGTTGCAATGTGTTTCGGCAAGGTCACTTGCCATCATCAGGCATTCAAAATATATCAATTTTATCATCGTTGTTGACGTTAATGTATATTTTGAATGCCTGATAATGGCAAGTGACCTTGCCGAAATGCATTGCAACATTTAAGGAATTAAATCTTTTCGAGTGGGGCAGACCTTTGTTTTCATTTATTATTTTTTATTTTTGCTCATTATCTTATATTCACGCTTATTTCGAACTCTCAGTAAGAAAAATATTGGATTCCGATTAAAACCATCAGTAACGGATATCCACATGTTGACAATAATTCTACTACGCAAACCAAAACTGATGGAAACCTCTGATCGACCGATTTTTTGGAAATCTTCATTATTTTAAATTACGCTACTTAATTCGCGTTCTGCATGTAAAAGTGTTATTCAGTTATACTTGAGTATTTATTGAGATTTCAAAGTTTCAAATGAATTTTTTCATGAAATTGGTTTTTGTGTGGAGAAAAACCAATGATTTATGAGTGAAGTAGAAGTTAACTTTAAGATATAATTGAGCTCCATGAAGAAATATCGTCTTAAATCCCGTAATTCGCAAAGTGATATCTATAAATTATAATTGTTATCCGATTTTTAGTAGTTATGTTTCAGATATTGGGAGAGAAAACTCATAATTATTCAATTTGAACTACTTACGATAATGAAATTGTCAAGAACATCGATGGGGCATTTGCACATTGTGTTTATGAAATAATAAACGAATCCGTTAAAAATTTTTCGATATATTTATGTGGAAAATTTTGTAATCAATTCAATGAAAATTTGGTGGTAATATTTCGAGAAATAATTTTTTTTTTCCTCCAACCCCCCATTTTGATCCTTTGAGTACACCGATCCTGTTGAAAAGCTTGGAGGATCAATATCAAGCGAAATACGAATTTTTTTTACCAAGTTTAACGGATTTTGGTTCAGTACTTTCTGAGAATACCGGACAACGGACGGCGGACGCACGGATTTTTTTTATCAGTTATCTGCATACTTCAAAATGTTATCTGTGAAATTTTCAAGGGGGTTAATTTTGTTTTTTGGTCGATCACTAAGACTTATTATTTAATTTTATCAAATGATGAACCAAAAGCATTAAGTGTCGCTTCTTTTGTTATTAATTAGCCTTGTAAATAAATTTTCGGCCATTTTTGCGTTTTGGAAGACATGTTCACTGGAAGAAATTTTGTACGTAATATCAATGATTGCTGTTCATCAACTTTTCCTACGTTGAGACAATGTACTTTCCAACAATGAACATTGAAGTAGGAATTCATTTCAAGTACAGTTCCATTGTCCTAATGAACTGGCGTTCATTGACAGCTTCAATACTGATTCTGCCCCATTAAACAGGGTGAATCTTTAAGGTGTACATTAATTTCAAACCTAGGTTCTTCTCATCAAATAAAACACTTTTTTATTTACCATTGTTGCTGATTCTGCCCCGGTAAAAAGATACAGGCTCTTGAAATTTCCAAAAAAAACAGTCTTTCATTTGTAGCTTTGACATGGTTCCTCCGAATGAAATGAATTTTGGTCTGAAGTTCGCTATGACTATGACTCGTTTTCTACAGTTATCAATATCATCTAACTTCAAACAGTTTTCTGGTTAAAGACTCGCAGATTCATAAAACTAAAAGAAATAAGCATGAAAAATGCAGATGAAGTTTACCTTGAGTCATTATAAAAATCCCCAATCATTTAGGAATACTTAATTATTCCTTATTATTTCTCCTTAAATGAACCGTGTTTGTTTATAGTTAATTGTATCTTTTGGAATTGTGCTATTTGAAATTTGAATAAACATTATTATTATTATTATTATTATAAAATCTGATAAAATTCGATAAATTTCCTTATTCTCGTGGATGCGGTCCTGAGCTAGCCAAGACTGTGAATTAAGCTACGCTCACCTTTAGCCGAAACATAGAATACACATAAATCTTTATCTATTTTGCATAGACCAAATATTAGGTCTATGCCATGATGTAGAAAACATAGTGTGCTCATCTGAAAAATGAGTGACGTCAGTAAGATTAAAATACAAAGAGTTGTAATTAACATGCAAATTCAAAGCAAAGAATATACAACTCTTTGTATTTAATCTTGCTGACGTCACTCATTTTTCAGATGAGCACACCATGTTTTTTACATCATGGTCTATGCTATTTCGTGACCAGAACACATGCATAATCCATTCATATAGAATTGTAGAGTTCAATTAATTTTTTTAGGTTAATTGAGTGATTTCTCATAATTTATTAATTTATAAGTTTTCAGAGGAATCCATAATAAATAGGTTGAAACAATGTTTCGTTACAAGTTACAAGTTTCCAAGTATTTCCATTATTTTCAGAATCTTCAAAGTGAATCATTAGACGATATCGATACTTCTCAATTCAGAAAAAAATTTAACCGTAAAATATTACTAGGAAAAATTGGAACAAGATAACAAATTCGCCATCGAATCTAAAAGAGCAGGTGTCGCAAGTAAGCAAGTCTGGAACTTCCAAGGAATACTTTTTTAGGCGACTGCTGGCCCAAGGAAGAGGATGAAGAAGGCCAAACATTAACGCCCCGGACGGCAGGAATATATCTAGTTGATGTTGATGGATGAACCCATCGTCAGGTGCCTAACCGACGAAAAAATGTGCAAGGTTTTTCCATTTGGCGAACATTCTAATGAAGGAACTGGGTATGCTTCGGTTTGAAGGAACGGGTTGGAGAAGTAATTGCAAGGAATGCCTGGGGAAATAATTAACTAATTAGCATTCATTAGTGTTTCGGAAAGGAGTGAATATTGAGAATCGATTTATAATAGTCGTCGATTGTTCTGTACAGGTTGAATTCATGGGATGGGAAAATTTTCGACATATTTCAATGGGTGCCGCTCAACAATTCTGACAGCAGGGGATAGTGTGTATGACAGAGCCAGTTTTGAAAAGTATGAAAAAAGTGCACATCATACTAATATCATAAATAATATTTTTTCGAATTAATTTGTTCATAAGTTAATGCTATCTAACAACAATAGAATAGATAACAATTCTAATAATTTTTAATATAGACACCGCATTCTGTGAAAGAGACGATTTCGACTCCATTCAAAATATTATAATATAATTTAAACAATAAGATGAGGTGAATACACTCGAAGAAAAAATTTTAAACAAATTGAAATATAACTATAGGCAAAGCACAGCCTTTGATCTATCTTGAAATAACTTGAGTATGTAAATTATGTCCCTATTCAAAGACATACTGGTTCTTGAGTCAACGGCATTAAACTGCTTTTTGTTATTCAACTTCGAAATACTTTTTCTCGATTTAATCTTCTAAATACAATTTTTGTTGTTATATTTTCTTTTTCCTCTTCCCTCATTCATTTTTTTGAGACTTTTTGTGACTAAAGTTGCTGAGTGATGAATTTATTAAAAAAGGTGTGGAGTGAATGAACCGGATCTTCCAAAGCATAGCACGCTGGCTATTTCAAAACATTGCAAGTTCAACATTTCTGAAATTGAATCTAATTCATGGAAGCAATAATCTTATATAATTTATTCAAAAGGAAAGCAAAAATATGTCTAATAATAGGTTTGTTCCAACACCCAGTTCTGTTACTGTCTTGAACTCGTTCAGAACTGAATCAATTCACACGTCTTCGCTCATTCTAGTTCGGGACTAATTCTGAATAGATAGTTCGTAAGTGTTGGAAACGCATCATTCTTAGAAATTCCCTTGTCATAGTAAGGGCTGTTTGTCACCCGAAAAATGCAGCCCGTCTCTGCCAGATGTGGTTTTATTGCCCCTTGCTGCATTCGAATGGCACGTAACAGATGACCGATTCGATTCCTCCTTCTCAGTTCTTGCCTAAACCCAAGAACTGAATTAACCGTTCTAGAACTGGTCTGACACAAATTCTTTTCACGTTGGAACACTTGGTTTGCAATTCCTAACCAGTTCGAAATTTGTTGGAACGCTAATATCGATATGCGCAAACTCCGCCCAATTCAGAACTAGTCCCAGAGTGTGTAGGAACAGACTTAATATGAAATTTCTATTTCATCAACTCATGCTATACTTAATTACTTTGAAACAGATAAATATCTGCAAAAATATTAGTTTACGCGTTTCTTATATTTCAATGTAATGATGAAAATGTTTTTTTTTCCTGGAGTGAAGAAATTAAAATTGATAAAATTTTTTTGCCCGCATGTTTCGGTGATGCTATCCTTCAACACCAATGTCTGTGATTTGAAGCTGAAAAAGGTCTCAAATGGACTCACTGATGACGAATAATTACGATGCCGAAATATATTCTGTCGTCCAGCCGTCGACCGTAGCCACAATTAACAATAACAAAAGGATATAAATCGTATATATGGTTAGTTGACTAAGCGACATCCAGGCCGATTCTTTTTGTGTATTGCTATGAACCTTGCTATTCTAGTCATACTGCCATCTTTCTAATTTATAGCAATATGGCCAAGATATTCCATATTCTATTCCGAGTGTTACAGCAATGTTTGTTATTTGTTTTGTCATAGCAATATGGCTATCATGAAATTCCATAATCGGTCATTTTAGAGCTGACAACATTGTGTTTTGTGACTTAAGAGCTACAAAGAAGGAGGACATAAACCTACTTCATAAACATTTCGTGAGATTTTATGATTTCGCATACATAACCTCGATCTACGGCTTTCTTTATTCATGTAAACATCGCCATAATGAAGAATGTTACAAATAAAAAATAGTCAAATTGATCAATAACTAATTTCCTGGGTTCAAATAGAATATTGGTTACAAGAAATCAAATGCAGCAATTTTATTCAGGCGTTAGTAATTCGATAAACCTTTTCATTGGCACCTCAAAGGGATTGCTGTTGTTGAGATGATAAGAATAATCATCTCAGCTGTTGTCTACTATGCCTGTATTTCAGTCTAAGAATTTTCCTTGGAATCAAATATTCTCGAGATCCTCCCATTAGCATATACTTTTTTTTTATTCATGTAAACATCGACTTATTCAAAAATGTTATGAAACAGAGAAACCAATTGAAGTCAAACTGACCAATTTTCTGGATACCAACAGAGTATTCATTACCAGAAATCAAATGCAGTAATTTGTTGCATATGTTGCTTACTTTATTTATTTATTTACTATGCCGGTATTTTAGTCTAAGAATTTTTCTCAAAACTAAATATTCTAGAGAACCTTGAACAAATTTCTATTAGCACATACTTCCCTATTTTCAATATTTGTCAGAAATAATACTAAAACAATTGGATCTCTAAGATTCCCTTTCTAACCTTTCTTGTTATCAAGCATAGCAAGTACTATTTTGAGATTGCTGAAATAGCAATATTGATAGCAAGATTCTTGTTAAAGTAACAGATCATTTTGCTTAAAATCGATGATCGGAATACCCATATTTCGGATCTTGTTATGGAAGCAATATCTTTCTCCTGGCAATATCGCTATTCGCAAATAGAATCAGCGTAATATTTTCACTTGAGCAATTAAGTTTTTGTAGAAAATTGATCCAAATAAAATGAATTGATTCATGACTGATACAAATGAACAAATTGCAGCGGCTTCCTCTTACGCTCAAGCAAAGATATTTTCTTAAATGAAAATATCGAAACATACTCTGGGTCAACTGGGAGCTCTGCGAAGAAACTAAATAACAGGTGACAAACTTCACGCCTGCATAAAAGCCGATTGTGCCATTCCTGAGCGACAAAAGGAATTACGGCAATCTCTTCAAGCGGGCTTTTTAAATAATCAATTCCTGGTACTTTCTTGGCAGTATGTATATACAGGATGATTCCGGAGGAGACCATCAGATTATAGGATAAGTTTACACTAGTCAAGACAGTCTCGGAACAATGTTTGGTTTATGGTTGGGGGTCTCTATTGAAATATACAGGGTGATTTGTCCGATTCGACCGATTCTACTTTTATTGATAACTTTGGCATGGCTCCTTCGTTTTCAATGAAATTTTCAGCGAAGTACAATATTGATAAGCATATTCATTAATTTCGATGTTTTTTTCAAAATAAGCGGTTGTTATTGTGATAATTCCGGGTTAATTGTGCAGGTTGAAAAAAACACCCTGTACATTGCGTTTCCAAATCTACGCTATCTGTTTACGATTATACTATAATAAGTCATTATTTGAGAGTTTCTGATTTTTTTGGCACACTTCTAGTTTTCTGAGAAAATTCTATCAAAAAAAGACAATGTCGAAATTTCGCTCCAATCGATTCTACTTTTATTAATAGCTTTGGTATGGCTCATCCAATTTTGATGAAACATGAGGACATTCAATAGTCGTAACAGTCTCTCAAAAAACAAGGTTGTAATTGTGATAATTTCAGATTAATTGGGCAGTTGAAAAAAACACCCTGTACATTGCTTTTCCAAAACTTTCTTACTCGTTTCAGATTCTTCAATAATATGTCATCATTCCGAGGTTTTTAATTTCTTTGGCACACATCCGGTTGTCCTAGAAAACATTTTTGAAGAAGAGCATGATCGACATTTGGCTCACGAGCAGTGAATGTATTCCGCACTAGGTAGGAAAGCTGTATTGTCCAAGGATGCGAAGCTGTTCTTAAGTTCTAAAATATTCTTTTCAAATTCCAAATTCATATTTAATTGCTAATATTCTGTATGCAATCATTCAATTCAGAATATATTTCGAATTTGAAAAGAATATTCTAGAAGTGACGAACAACTTTGCATCCTTGGACGATACAGCTTTCCTACCTAGTGCGCAATACTCTCACTGCTTGTTAGCCAAATTTCGATTATGCTCTTCTTAAAAAATGTTTTCTAGGCAAACCGGAGGTGTGCCAAAGAAATTAAAAACCTCTGAACTATGATTGTAGAATCTGAGACGAATAAGACGTATTGGAACAGCAATGTACAGGGTGTTTCTTTTTCATCTGCACAATTAATCTGAAGTTATGAAATTATCACAATCACAACCCTGTATTTTGAGAGATTGTTGCCATTATTGAATGTACTCATTCAGATTGTTCTACACTGCAAATTTCATCGAAATTGGATGAGCCATACCAAAGTTATCAATAAAAGTTGAATCGATTGCAGCGAAATTTCGACATTATCTTTTTTTGTAAAAATTTTCTAGGAAAACTAGGAGTGTGCCAAAAAAATTAGAAACTCTCAAATAATGACTTATTATAGTTGAATCGTAAACAGATAGCGTAGTTTAGGAATCGCGATGTAAACGGTGTTTTTTCTACCTGCACAATTAGTCTGGATTTATCGCAATAACAACCGCTTATTTTAAAGAAAAATTCTGGAATCAATGAATCTTCTCATTAATATTTGTACTACGCTGAAAATTTCATTGAAATCGAATAAGTCATACCAAAGTTATCAATAAAAGTAAAATCAGTCCAATCGGACAAATCACCCTGTATATTCTCAACAGAGACACCCAACCATAAACCAAACATTGTTCCGAGACTGTCTTGACAAGTGTAAACTTATCCCAAAATCTGACGGTCTCCTCCGGAATCACCCTGTATATAAAATTGTATGGTACCTGAACCGTGAGAGTCTTCCCATTTCATCTCTACAGCATTCGTATCAGAAATCTGCTCTGAATGAAGCCAACCTAATAAAATCAATTTTCATATCTCCGTATCCTTCCGCTGCATAAATTGAATTGGCATCTTAAAAGATTCGCTGGTTCCCTTCAAACGTGTTTATTTATTATAAGTCTAATGAAGATATTATCATAATCTTTGACTTTGATCTTCGACTTGTCACTGAGTCTCGTTTGCCTAATACAAATGTAATTGGATCTGTGTCGGAGATAAACCAACCTGAAATAAGGTTATTTCGTTTCCACCAGCCATACCGCGGATGCAATAAGATTGCTTGATCGGTTTATCAACATTCTTGAAATATCTTCTCGAATGATCGGGCAATCGAGATGTGGCGAATTGATGACGGTGGTTTTCACAGATGAGTTTCAATGCTGGGGATAAATTTATTCTGTCAGAATCTGATGCATGCGGGTATGCTCCGAGGTGATAAGTTGACTCAGACAATTGAATTATTTATTTCGAAACGAATTTTTCCGACTCTATATTCCTCAATGCTTATTTTATTTATTTGTTTATTGACAACACACACAGAGACGTAGGTACCTTATTCCGATAGAGTATTGATACGGTGGCAAACAGATCAAATAAGTGCCAAGTTTGTATTGTATTGTAATAGTCAGAGCTGTCAGAAAAAAGTATCTTGGTTACTCTACAGTAACTTATAGATACTTTAAAGTATCTAAGTTACTGTATCTTATTTTTTTTTTTTGGCGAAAAGTAACCAGTATCTTAGATACTTTTCAAGAGTAAGTGTATCTTGTAACTCAAGAATGGTCGTTTAGACGAATGTGCGTGAAGTTGCCTTAGCGCTTTTCGGTTTTCGGAAACACTTTTTTGTGCTGAATTGTTCTTGGTTTGTGCTGTTTTGTGCCGTTGAAATTTTTTCATTCCGGTTCTCAAGATAATCCGCAAAATGTCTAAAATAAGCCAGCCCAGCACTTAACGAAGAACTGAGTTTCAACGGCTGAAATAGATTATGCTTTAGATACAGGTATTGAGTTGTGCCGTTCGAATTTCTCTGAAAGTCCCTATAATTTCCCGAGAAATCAGAAATGAAGAATTTTCTCCTCAAATTAGAATGGAAAAATGTTTGTGTTATATTTGTGCTGACTTGTGCCGTAAATATCTTCACGAAATTTCAACGAGTTTCCCGGACCGTAAACACAATAACTTCTGAAGGAAACAACTTAGAAACTCGATATTTGCAGAGTAGGTTTGTACCTTGATTACGAAGGCCGCATTCGTGAATGCGTAAAATCCACAGAAAGATTGTGAAGGTATACCCATTCAAAATTTTACTTTCCCAATATTTTCGAAAATACAGATTAAATCGAATTGAAATCCAATACTTCATCGAAAAACGATAGTTCGAAGATTCATACAGAATTTAATGGGGATAACAGGATAAGAAAATATTAAATATTTGAAAAAAAAATCTTATTTTTTTTCCAACTTGTTCTAATTACACGATAGTCACGAAATTTTGCACAAAGTTGTCCTTTAGCATCTTCAAACTAGCTGCAAAGTTCCATCATGATTGAATGAGCCTTTCCTGAGTTATACCAAAAAAAACTACGATATTGAGAAGAAAACCAGGAAATTTTACATATTTTTTCGCATATCTCCAAAACTAATAGCAGTATCGAATTGAAATTTTTTTCATTTAAGTTACTATACGACTCCAAGACAATTCTGCTCAAAGTGCGCGTGCGTGCTCTAAGAAACTGCCAAGTTTCAATCTGATCAGTTCAGTAGTTCCTGAAATATTAGGGATATAACTTCTAAACTTCAAATGGCTATTATTTCGGAACCATTCGGCTGATTTGGCTCATTAACGAACATAACGGGCGCATTCCAATGCGCAACCTAATCTAGAAGTTTCAAGTCGGGAGCCTCGTTCGACAGTTATCGTGTCGTCTGCCAGCCGGTCAGAATCGATTTTGACACCGGATTCGACATCAGTGAGTCCAACCTAGTCGTTCGAGATCATTTTCGGCTCAAAATTTGAAAATTACAGACATTTAGACAAAACGATAGCAGGCTGTTTCTCTAGAACCTGCGCGCAAAAAGAATGCAACTGGAAAAATTGGTTTACGAATCTCGTTAATATTCGGATTACGGGATATGAAGGATTGATTTGAATGGAGACAAATATGATGATGACGATTTGCAAAACCAGAGTCTTAACAAAAACCACCCTCAATTTCTGCATACTTATTATTACCGAAATTCGTGCCACAATTTTACCACTTATAAAACTTATATTTTCTTTGATTTGTTTTCGAAAATAATTATAAATCATATTTTCACGTTCATGATATTTCTTTTCTGATTTTTGATTGTGATATGTAGTGAAAAAAGAATTCATATTTTCATTGTCGTGTCCTGAAGATCATTCTGGATTTTTTCCTACTTTCAACTTTGCAAATACACGGATAATATTGTATTATTCGATCACGGTTCACCTACTTATTGGTACTCAACATACATTGGAGTATCGATTGAAGCTTATTTTGGGAGGATTTCGCATCATTTCTGGTTTTTTACCACTCCCAATATCTGAAAAAGAATTACCTAGTAAAAATTAAATAAAATTTTTTTATTTTCATGAAAAACGCCCTTGCGGATTGCAGTATCAAACTATTTGTCAAGGGCAGTTTCTTGCACAACAGATTGAATAATGAACAATGCAGAAACAATACAAACGATACAGAAGGCGAACTGTGGCGTTTCAGAGTATTAATCTGAGTCTTTCATGAGACAAAGAGGAAAATCTTAAGAATTATTTTCTTTCGATTTTTCGTTTCGAATTAAGATTTTTGTGGAATTTACAGTTTTTTCACTGTCTATTTGACAAAAGTCGCAAATGGAAATGAAAAAATTTCAAAAAGCACTGCCGTGAAGGCAGCAACTTTTGCGCGCATGTTCAATGTAGATGACCGCTTCAGCAACGAATTTGAACATGCACGCAAAAGCTGCTGCCTTCACGGCAGTACTTTTTGAAATTTTTACTGATAAATTACTGGATTTCAATTCGATCAAATCTGTATTTTTGGAAATATTGGAAAAATAAAATTTTGAATGGGTATATCTACGGAATCATTGGGCGGATTTTACCCATTCACGAATTCGACCTTCGTAATTAAGCCCCAAACCTTCTCTACAAATATCGAGTTTCTAAGTCGTTTCTTCCGGAAGTTATTGTGTTTACGGTCAGCCTAACGGCCGACTGCGTAAACACAATAACTTCCGAAAGAAACAACTTAGGAACCCGATATTTGTAGAGAAGGTTTGGACCTAAATTACGAAGGCCGAATTCGTGAATAGGTAAAATCCACCCAATGATTCCGTAGATATACCCAATCAAAATTATATTTTTTCAATATTTCCAAAAATACAGATCAGATCGAATTGAAATCCAGTACTTCATCGAAAAATAACAGTTCGAAGTTTTATACAGAATTTGATGAGGATGATAACATAAGAAAAATCATAGAAATTTTTTTTTTCAAATTGTTCTGATGACACGATTATCACGAAATTTCGCATGAAGTTGTCTTTCAGCATCTCAAAACTAGCTGTGGAATTTCATCAGGACTGAATTAGTATTTCTCGAGTTATACCGAAAAAATAAACGATATCGAGAAGAAAACCTCGAAATTTGACACATTTTTTCCGGATATCTCCGAAACTTATGATGGTATCGAACTGAAATTTGGTACACTGCTGTCAAATATGAAGTTCAAAGTGTGAGTGGACTTTTTTTTCGAATATGATAAATGGTTTCCGGAAAAAAAAATTTTTTGGAAAAAAATTTCGAAAAAAAATTTTTTTGAATTCACTGAAAATCTGATCCTGACGAAATTTGGCCCAAAGTTGCGCATCGTTATATTCCACCCAACCGCCAAGTTTGAATCTAATCTCTCAAGTAGTTTCTGAAATAAAAAATAAATAACTTCAAAACTTCAACTGCCTATAACTCCGAAACTATTTGACCGATTTGGCCCATTAACGAACTTAACCGCGGCATTCTGATGCGCAACCTATCATGTAAGTTTCAAGTTGCTAGCTTGCTTCTGTCGACAGTTATTGTGTCTACGGCCGGCCGGACAGAATCGATTTTGACACCGGATTCGTCATCAGTGAGTCCAACCTAGTCGATTGAGACCATTTTCAGCTCAATCATCCAAAATTACAGACATTTGGACAAAACGATAGCACGCTGTTCCCCTAGAACATGCGCGCAAATACGAGGGGAAATAAATTTTCTACTTTGTCTGATGAAAGTAGTCAGATTTGTACTGTGAAACGTTACGATTCGCTATCTTTATCGTTTGTATCGTTTCTGTATTGTTCATTAGGCAATCTGTTTTGCAAGAAACTGCCCTTGAAAAATAGTTTGATACTGCGATCCGCAAGGCCGTTTTTCATGGAAAAAACATTTTTATCTAATTTTTAATAGTTCTGTTGCAGATATTGGGAGTGAAAATCCATGAAAAACCAAAAAAAAACAACAACATTTATTCCAACACAATGTGAGGAATGAAAAAATATTTCGCTTTATGGTAAAGTTAGGTGAAAAGTATGCTATCGAATTGGATCGGTTGATCCCTATTGGAAATGATTAGATATTTATCATATTTTATCTGAAGAGAATGTAATAGACTGACTGGCCATTCGTCGACTTTACATATCAATTTATGTAATAACGCACCCTTTGTTATTGCCATGGTCGTCAATAATTTTCGGCCAGGTTCCATCCTTCTTTTTTTTCTAGATCAGACGATCCTATCGAAATCGATGTCAGCGAGCATTACCGCCAGAAGGAGAGCGCAAAATCAGTTATATATAATACCAGAGCAATATTTTAATAGGAGTCAAGTACTGTGGACCACTTTTCAGATCCGAAACCAAAGTCGTATATTAAAAACTGAGGCTGCACGAGCTCATGGTCCATTTTTTACCGGAATAATCCGCTATGCAATTACGAAGTAAATAAATGCAACCTCGTTTCCACCATGAAATGAAATAAACCATGGAATTAGGAGAATAGCTGATTTTATATGGTACCCGAAAAAATATTATTTAATATCAGTTATTACAAAAAGAACTCCTTCAAAACAATGTATAATCAATCATTCTGCCTTTGTACTGAAATGCCAGGAGCGCATTGAGCTCCTTCAGTAGCCCGACGCTAAAAAAGCCATATTTCATTTCTGGTTGCAGAGAATGACAAATTCCTGCTCGTATTATCGGACAGAATGATACCACATAAGGCAAAACTTGTTGTCTATTCACGGCTTTGTTGTCCTTCTTCAGTTTTCTCCGATAAATGCAGGCATCAGGAAATCTGCCAGGTAAAATCTGAAATATATTACTGAAACCAATTCAATCAAAGCTTTTTTGGAACTTTCGAGTCAAATATTATTTTCAAGAATTTCCGAATATAAATCCATTCTGACATTTTCAGTTATTACTATTTATTTCATTGAGTCAGAAAAGCGAAAATATATATAAAAGTCTCCTTTGTCTTTGAATAAACAAGTTTGAAACTTGATATTTTTGATTCATTGCGGTATTTATTATTTTAATATTCAATTTATGCAGAAGAGGTCCTCCAGAGTTGCATATTCGAAAATACCTATAACAAACATTTGAAATGTTAAATACCACGACTAATTCGTCAGGTTTGAAGTTCTTCTGAAAAACTCGTTCAAAAATGATCAGCAAAGTGAATAATTCATATTCTAATATTAATAAACATGAAAATTTTCTCGTATGTATGAATGTAACAAATTCGTAACTTCTGAATTAAATATTTATTTATACGTACATACAAAATTTATAAACCATATTTTTATGAAAGAAGATCCAAACCATTGTTCAAAACAATGTCCAAACCATCCAATCCATGAGTAATATATCAATCTCCTGTTCGGTTCTTACCGTTGTTTTGGCTTCGAAATGACTCCTGGTAACTATCCATGAACTTCTTCCAACGATAAATTCCATATCAATATTGCTCCTTATTCCCTCATACATATTTCACATTATAAATGAATAAATGTTCCTTGTTTGTTGAACTCCTCTTTTACAATAGTAAGAATCTAAGAATCTATAATTTCAAATATCTAGTTCATATTCGGGAAATAATTTCATCCGATCTAATATTTTCATTTTGGCGCACATGTTCTAGGGGAACAGCATGCTATCATTTTGTCCAAATGTCTGTAGTTTTCGATGATTGAGCCGAAAATGGTCTCAAACGACTAGACTGGACTCACTGATGATAAATCCGGTTTCAAAATCGATTCTGTCCGGCCGGCCGTGGACACGATAACTGTCGAAGGGAGTGAGCTAGCAACTTGAAACATTCAGGGAAGGTCGCGTATTGGAATGCCGCGGTTAAGTTCGTTAATGGGCCAAATCGGTAGAATAGTTTCGGAGTTATAGCCACTTGAAATTTTGAAGTTATTTATTTTTTATTTCAGGAACTACTTATTGTGTGGAGTATAACGAAGCGCAACTCTGAGCCAAATTGTCGGAATTATACTGTCAGTAAATTTCAAAGAACACTTTTTTCAAAATTTTTTTCCAATAATTTTTTTTTCGGAAACCGTTCATCATATCCAAAAAAAATTCCATTCGGACTTAGAGCTCTATATTTCACAGCATTATACCAAATTTCAGTTCGAAACGATCATAAGTGTCGGAGATATTGGGAAAAAATATGTCAAATTTCGAGGTTTTCTTCTCGATATCGTTGTTTTTTTCCGGTATAACTAAAGAAAGACATATTCAATCCTGATAAAACTTCGCAGCTAGTTTGAAGATGCTAAAAGACAACTTTATACAAAATTTCGTGATGATCGTCTCATTAGAACAATTTGAAAAAAAAAATTCTGTGATTTTCTCATCATATCATCCTCATTAAATTCTTTAGGAACCTTCGAACTGTAATTTTTCGATGAAGTACTGGATTTCAATTAGATCTGATCTGTATTTTTGGAAATATTGGGGAAATAAAATTTTGAATGGGTATATCTGCGGAATCATTAGGTGGATTCTACCCATTCAAGAATTCGGCCTTCCTAATTAAAGTCCAAACCTTCTCTACAAATATCGTTAGGCAGACCGTAAACACAATAACTTCCGGAAGAAACGACTAAAAACTCGATATTCGTAGAGTAGGTTTGGGTCTTAATAAGGAAGGTCGAATCCGTGAATGGGTAAAATCCGCCCAATGATTCCGTAGATATACCCATTCAAAATTTTATTTTTCCAATATTCCCAAAAATACAGATTAGATCGAATTGAAATCCAGTAATTTATCGAAAAAAAATCTAGAAAAACACTGCCGTGAAGGCAGCAGCTTTTGCGCGCTCAGTTCAAATTCGTTGCCAAAGCAGTCAGTTACATGCGCGCAAAAGCAGCTGCCTTCAAGTCATTTTCCAGGCAGTTTCCAGATTTCCAGTCATCCGGAGTGCCCAACTTCGCAACAGCGCATTTCCACAAAACAAAAACGGTAACATTTGGATCGGGTGAGAGCCTCAAAACGTTCATATTATTTTTCCAAAGCAGATTTCCAGTAAACCAAAGTTCAGCCATATTTTATTATATCGACTTCAAGGTTTGTGCCCGTTTCCATAGAAACATTATGGATAACGGTATTATCCTCCAAAAATTTCGCGCAAAGTGGCGCATTGATACCAATTATCTACGAAATTATCGTGGCAACTAACGGACGTAAGGTGGCTGGACAGAATTAATTTTGACATCGGATTTTCCATCAATGGGTCTCACCTAATCTATAGACAGTTTTCGGTGAAAAACCCGATATCAGGGATATTTCCACAAAATAAAAATGCAATATTTCCCAGAACAAACTTGTAAAATTTACAGTTGTCTAACTTTGATTGGACAATCAAAGTTTTGCCAAACATATAGTCTCGGTGTGGTTAATTCTACATTTTTATTCGATCTAACCTCCAGCATATTAATTGGAGCTTTCTTATCCTTATTTTCATCACAATGAATCTTAGAGTTGACATGAAGGTTCTTCATTTATTTTACTTCATTTTTCAAATTGAGGTTTGATATTTTTTTGGCCTCAGTCTTTTATTCATATCCATTGTCATAAGCAAAACTTCTGGATAATAAAGGGGTGGAATATAATCCCAGTGTTTTCGATTGTTGACTCAACGTGATCGAAGGTAAGGCCTAAAGAAATACGTATACCTGTGACGATCATTGATTCTATCAAAAATTTCGATCTTATAGGTTGCTTTTACGGTCTTTTGAGAAAATATATTTGGTATTCATAGCACACAACTTGAAAATATTCAGATCCAAGCAAATGAGCACTAAATCATGAGATTAAATAGCATATGTTCAGCTAAAACTCAGTTTGCTACCGAAAGCTACTACAAAAGTATGAGTGATAGTGATATCATCTTGATTTCTCATATGGGAATAAATAAGAGTCTTGCATCTATATCCGAATAAGCATTCAATGAACCTCATCTTTTCGTGCTATTGTTTTGTCCAGTCAGTTCACGAATTTTTCCCGAAAATAGTCTCAAACACTATTGGATTCACTGATGGTGTCAAAATCTATTCTGTCCAGCCGGCTATGGACACGAAGACGTGCGTACGGAGAATCCTGCCGGCTTGAATAACAATACTTCAGAAACTACAGAAGTGGGATTACCAAACAAAAAAACCTTTTTTTTTGGATTTTTTCGGAGACTATCCATCAGATGGAACAAAAATATTTGTATACCTGGACCCTAATATTTCACGACATTGTACCAAACTTCATTCGGATACCATTTGAATTTTCGGGGATATCAAAAAAAAGCCAGGGTGCTTAATTTCCTGATGATAATGTCATAAGAACAATTTGAAAAAAAATTTCAAATATTCTATATCCTGCCATCTTCTACTCCTTTTATACTCTTGAAATTCTTAGGAACATTTGAGCTGTTTTTTTTCCAATCAACTACAGGATTTAATTTCGATCTTATTTGTTTGTTCGGAAATATGGGGATAATAATAATACATAAAATATTTTTAACGTAATATCTGAAGAATTCACGAGTTTGGCGTTTCTAATTGAGGTCAGAACATTCTCTACAAATATCGAGTTGCTTTGAATTGTTTCTCACGGAAGTTATTGTGCTTACACTGAAAATAATTTAGTTCATTATGTCAATCCACTTCGAGATACCCGGTACCTGTTCTTCATCGTAGCAATGTCACCAGCATCAACATCGAAAACTATCCAAAGACGAAGGATCAAACGCAACTGTAAAAGATCAACTGGAATATAATATATGAGGCGCCCGTTGGGACAAAATTGTGTTTTCAAATATATGTATTGTCGAGCCAATATATTTATTAGTTGCAGCAATATATTTATTTTCACGAAACACAATATATTTATGAGTTGGGAAACCAATATATTTATTAATTCGACCTATCCCAAGTCGTCACGAGAGGTCACGCCGGCAGCGTTTGGTATAGTTCTGAGCTTTTGGCAACATGGCGTACATTAATTGCTCACAGTAAGCAATGGCTGGGAAAGTTATCTAATCTAACTTACAGAGTTCTATTACCTTTTTTCCTACCTCCTTGGTTCCAAGTTCCAAAATAATAGCATTAGAACCATATAGTCGTAGCAGATTACAAAGAGATAAGGTGCGTTTTTATTTTAATCGAATTGATAATTCTACTAACCCCTATCTCTCTCTTCATTGGTGGAGAGCTGTTTGGTTTATCAAGAAGTGTTAAATGAGTACTATGAATGAATGATGCATCAATTGGCCATAACGCTGTCTAAAACTTCACTTTTTGAAGTACTGTTGACAAAATCGTAATTTCACATTTCTTGCCGTAGAAAACTACCATTCAAATGAGCTAAATTGTACGCTAGTATAAAGACACAAATCAACTACTATGAGGATTCCTTAATATAATAATATCTTCTTATCTACAAGATAGATAACGAAGAAACAATATCACTGTAAACAAAGTAATTGGAGTATATGTTATTATAAATGGGCATTGATTGATCATTGATTGTTACTCATCATACACAATATGCTACAAAAGAATTAGTTTTCTGCTTTCAATATCGACAATCTATAAGCCATCTATCAGCCAGAGTAGGTACTGCACATTAAGAAGATAACTACGTGATATGTTGTACTGATGGCTACTCCATGTTGCCGAATGCTCGGAATGTGCCATAGAACTCTATATTACTACCTGGAAAGGACCCGACATTTCTTCAACTAAGCTTAAAGCGTAACAAGGGGCAACGAAACAAAGATAGCGCTAATTACGGTAACCTCTCCCTGTCACACCCATTGATGTAAATGGTGTTGAACGGCTCAAATTTGGTTTTACTTGGAAATTCAGGTGGTTTGGGTATTACATCGTTTAGAAAGTGCAATATTTTTGAAAATGAATATCTATTTTTCTCTGATATGCCAATACTTTCTCTGCCTTCACCGCGTATGATTCAAAAAGTGAAGAATTATGTTGGTGTGAGCTGTGCATTGACGATTGACGATAGTTATATCATTATTACAATAAATTTAAATAATAGGAACATAGGAAAATACTTCTCGAAATGCACTGACTTGAAGTCAGGAAAATTTAAGCGCTGGTTAAAATTCATTGCCAATGCGAAATTTGACATACTTTTTTCCGATATTTTTGGAAATGTGTGTCGAATCGAGCTGAAATTTCGAACATTGCTGTTCAGATTCGACTTCAAGGTCTGCGCCAAGTTTCATTGAAATCTCATTGATAGTTTCCGAAAAAAATATTTTTTTAACGATTCTTCATGCAATCAGTTAGCAAGTTTCAATCTGATCGCATCAGTACTTCTTGGGATATAGAGGAAATAAAATAATATATTTGAAATGGATATAACTTCGAAATTGTAAGGTAAATTTTGCCCATTAACGAAATTATTTTGAATTTTTTAAGTCGCTATAGCTTTTCTCGGTAGTAAGTTATCGTGGCAACGGGTGGCTGAATAGAATTCAATTTGACATTGAACTCTGCATCATGAGTCCAACCTGGTCGCTTGGAACCATTTTCGGAAAAAAAACGCAAATTTACGGAGAATGATAACGCGCTGTTCCCCAGAAAAACCGCTCACTAAGTTGAAATTTCACTTGAACATGTGCGATCTTCTTCAATCCTGCCTTATTCACGAATTAGTCAGAAAAAAATTCAGGTTCTTCTAATTTGAAACGAAAAATTAAAAATATTTAGAATAAATGCGACAGAGTTCCCTTTACTGCAATGAGAAAGAAAGAGATAGATACCCGTCCACTTCGCGGGTTGCATAAGCAACAAATTGGCTTCACTTGTCGCTCAAAACGGGTCCCTTCCAGGTATATAATATAGAGTTCATTGGAATGTGCTGAACGCTGCCGGCGCGCCCTCTCGTGTTAACTTGGAATAGGTCGAATTAATAAATTTATATTGGACACCATGAACCTGTATATTTGCAACACCCAGCTCATAAATATATTGTGTTTCGTAGAATATAAATATATCGGAACGAAAAATAAGTATATCGGCACACAAAATTAATACATTGCTGCAAATAATAAATATATTGGCACAAATATATATATATATATATATATATAAATTATTCAAAGTTTCTTGACCGTAGTGTATAAAATTGAAGGAACTATTGGGTAAAGCGGTCAAAAGATTATAAGAAAATATCGTTTTTTACTGCCAAGCTTTCGAATCTTTATTGGATTCTTTCTCAAGGCTAAAATACAATACAAAAACATTATGAAACTATATAAAATGGTTAATATAATAGAAAACTTACCCGCAAATGATATTCAATACAAAAACACTGGGAACTTGAGTATTTTACCTCGATTTTCTGAAATATACATTAACAAGATAGCCAAATTTCACATTGACTTTTCAAGTAATCAAAATGACAATAATGAATAATTTCAAACAAAATTTCTTCAAGTTCCCAGTGTTTTTGTATTGAATATCATTTGCGGGTAAGTTTTCTATTATATTAACCATTTTATATAGTTTCATAATGTTTTTGTATTGTATTTTAGCCTTGAGAAAGAATCCAATAAAGATTCGAAAGCTTGGCAGTAAAAAACGATATTTTCTTATAATCTTTTGACCGCTTTACCCAATAGTTCCTTCAATTATATATATATATATATATATATACTTGAAATCGCACTTTTTTCCCAAACGGCGTCTCATAGTAATAACTCTGATGAACAAGCTCCGTTACCTCAGGTGTTGTTGTTATACCGGTTGTGAACTACCAATTTTTTATGTAATCTGAAACTTATAATATATCATAGCTCCTTCTATATGATACTCGCATAATTACATAATGAAATTTTTTCACATCATGTATTATTTTCTTTTCCTTCCTTCTTTGCAGAAAATTATTATATATTACTTATTATGGAATTTGATGAAAGTTCGAGATTTTTTCAATAATACTAATTCATATGTTTCGGGGTGTTATTTCCTAATTCGTGAAATTTGCAATATTTCTCATAATGAATGATAGATAAATGTATGTATAAATACACACATTATATATAATCCTGAAAATTAAATTGTAATATTACAGAGTAGAATCTATAAGTAAACTCACAATGAATTGTGTGAAAATGAGGTGTATAATTGGACAAAACGTGTGAATGCAAGCATAAGATCTACATAAAATCTGGTGAAAATACATGGAATTATAAGTATTTTAAAAAGGATATTGTGCATTCCAGATTCAATTTTACGCATGGTATTGTAATATTACAGCATCTTAACGCTGGCAACTTGATGCCAACGTGAAGTGCTATAATTTTACGAGGGAGTTTGAAACAGTGCATGAAAGGAATGACAAGCTTGTCGCTTACTTACTTTCATTTTATTTCGATTGACAAATTGTAATTAATATATAAATAATGAATTTTTCTCTGGTATCTTTTGATATTACCTTTCGATAAAATATCTTCATTGTCTTCGAACATGCTACATCCTCGATTGATTTTGATAGTGATAAGTGAGTTGCAGTTATTGAAATATGTCTTTTCAAACTACTCAATATAATTTTCACATGTTGATGGTTTACTCTCATTACAATGGTTAAAATGTGAAACCCAATTGCCTCATTCAATCCCTGATTTTAAAATCGTTTTCCCATAACCCTACGCGAAAGCGTTTAAACCAGGTAGCGACGAATCGTACAGAAGCAATTAGGATATTTTGTTTTAGTTCTGAACTCTGAATGCAGCAAATCCAGCCCTGATTACACACACACGGCATATAATTGATGCCCTATCCCGGGTACGTCCGACATTCATTAGTTCCTTTTTTCAGTTTCATTCAATTTGCTACTGAAAATTTTAATCCGGCATGGCCGAAACTAATTAAGATGAAACACGTGGATTCGCAACGGTCTTCCATTCTGACAAAAAATTAATTAAGGTATTGACTAGACGGTAGAAAATATAATTAGGCAGGAGTTATTTGCAATTGTATTGAAGCCTTCCTTTTTTCGCAGTCAGAATAGCTGGAAATTGTGGCTCTGATCTCCGGTATTTACGCAGAAGTGCATTTTGTGCCTTCTGGATAATTAAAACATTTAGTTACAAAAAAGTATGAAACGATTTTTTCATCTTGGCTTATTTTTAATTATGTTGGTTTTACCGGTTTCTATGAAATATAATGGAATTTCCTACTGTATTTAGTTGTTATTTTTTGTCCGAGGATTCATTACTGAATATTATTTCTTTTTATTGATTAAAATATTATATATGATATTAACATGAAACAACAGTTCATGTCAGGGTATCTACAAGTACATGTTCGAAACAAAATATAAACAACTACTCACTTTAGGAATACGGGTCAATATTTATGGGGCAATTTTTGCGCTCTGTTCTGGGGAACAGCATGCTATCGTTTTGTCCAAATGTCTATAATTTTCGAATTTTGAGCCGAAAGGTCTCGGATGATGAATCCGGTGTCAATGTCGATTCTGTCTGGCCAGCCAGCTGGCGGCGGGCGTACGAAAATCCTATCGACTTGAAAGGTTCAGGATTGGTTCCATTTCAAAATACAAAGGTTGCGTTCGTTAATGGACTGTCAGTAAGTTGAAAAAAAATTTTCTTCCAACATTTTTCTTCTCGGAAACTATTACCGTCGTTCAAAAAAAGACTCGGTCATATTTTGAACTTCATATTTTACAAAAGCGTACCAAATTTCAAGTCAATACGGTTTCTATTTTTGTATGTTTTGGTTTTTTTCTCGCTATCGTTGTTTTTCTCGAAATAACTCGAACAATATTAATTCAATTCTGAAGAGGCTTGAAAATGCCGATGGACAAGTTTGTGCAAAATTTCGTGATGATCATTTCTTTGGAACAATTTGAAAAAAATTTTAATTTTTTTTCAAATATTCAAATATTCAATGAACAGTCATCTTTAATTCGAAAACGTATTGTATTTCAATTCGATCTTCTCTGTATTTTCGGAAATATTGGAAAAATAAAATTTTGATGGGTATATTTGCGAAATCATTGGGTGGAACACCCATTCATGAATTTCATGATTAAGGTCCAAACTTACACGACAAATATCAAGTTTCTGAGTTGTTTCTTTCGGAAGTTACTGACGGTCGTCCGTTAGGCCGACAGTAAACACAATAGTTTCAAGGCTCTTGCGAGCATGTTGCACTATTGGTGATATCCTTTGAACATGCGCGCAAAAGCTGCTGACTTCAAGTCAGTGTTTTTGTAGGTTTTTCATTCTCTTGAAAATATTTAAGTTTGACAATAACTTCAGATTAAAAGGAAGTATTCAAACTTTCTATACTCACATAGATTGAGTATTTCCAAGTTATCGACAATCTTTGGATTGGATATTCGATATCGTCTGATAATTATGTTGAATGGTAAAATACTGGACACTCAAATATATATAAAAAATAAATCGTAATAATTTTATATCTTTTCTGGAAATACCCCGACAAGAATTTCTAATTACATTTTCGATATTCTTGTCTGAACTTTGGGAACTTATGAGTTTCAAAATAACTGAAGCTGTAGTTCTAACATACGTATGGAGTAAAGGGATTATTATTATTTTAAGAAATCAAACACTGTTGGGAAAAAACATCTGGAAATAGACAATTAATGTTTAGAAAACTACGGACATGAAGTGAGCAGCTTCTGTGGGTTTGTTCTGATCCGTTACCAGAGAGGTCATCTTTGAACGTAATGACTCTGCCAAAAGCACCTGCAGCTCCTGAAGGACAGATTTGGCTATCTTCTTTTCACATGGTCCTCATGAAATACTGCATCAACCCATAAGCTATATGATTTTTTAATCAAGTCCTAGAGTCCATCTTTCACATCAGTCCGATCTGTATTATCGGAAATATTGATAAAATAAAAATGGACAAATCTGTGAGTGTATGAATATTGAATATACAAGATTCTTAATGGGGGTTTATCTGATGGCTTATACTGTGAATTTATTTAATTTTGCAAGATGCGAGGCTCAGGAAGTTTCCATTTGTACAGAATGTTGCATTAAGGAATAGTAAAATTCTACTGATGGTATCATATATAGAGAACGAATAGAAATTTCGTTCATCAATTTTCCCGAAATATACATCTGAAAATATTCGAATAGCTTAGTGCAGGATTATTTTTCAAAAACCTGCACTTCTGTGCTCTTCTCGAAGTTTCCTACTCAAATGAACTGAACAAGCTCCCAAATGTTAGCACATAACTTCATAACAGCCTAATCTCAGGAAACTTTCCATCTAAATTTGAACTTTGATCACAAGATTCTATCTGAAATACTTCCAGCTTCGAAATTCATATCTATAAATCACACCAATCAAATTAAGTTTGATATCCTATCAAAATCTTTTAAACCCCAACTACTCATTTCATAACATAAATAGGCCAACACAGACCACCTCAACTCCCAACATTATGCCAAACTCTTCGAGCAAATATTGACGGATGGATCAAGTTTCTCAGATAAGTGATTCGCCAAGGGTTGGCCAAGATTCGTTAAGGGATTTGGGCGTACTCAGCTCTCGGTAGTTTCTAACCCAATGTAAATATACATACCTGTTCGACTAGATCGGCCATCAGTTCCGTCTAAATCTTTAATGTGACATCTTGGTCTCTATCGGGACGGCTGTCGAAGTTGTTTGCCTTCAGTTAGTTATTGGACTTTATTCCGGTGTCAAAATACGATTGAAAGGTTCTTGATAATGGTGACTTCGGTCTCTTCTGTGGGATTCAGACAACTAGGTTCTAACGGTTATTCTACCAGTATCTGATACCAGATTAAAATTCTAGAAGAGCGATCCCGACAAGTCGAAAGCTTTTAAGTATTTACACTTCTTATCTATTTTTCGATGAACAAAAGTTGAATCTTCTATACACAGTGATAACCCTTTGATGCACTGAGAACTAACAACGGTCCTTGGCTTCTAGATACCAATAAATCCGATCTTGAAATTTTGCATTTGCAAATTTTTGATCGGAACTTCAAGAGTCCAAGTTTATTCTTACTGGCACGGAAACTATTGTACCATGTAGGCAAACGGAGATTGTTGTCATATCCTAACGATGAACTGATTTTACATAGAAGCAAAAACGTAGTACTAAGTCGAATGTATTACTAAATCGACTAGATTGGCTATCGCAGTAGCTATGTGAACCTGGCAATTGACCTTGAAATTTTCTTGTGAAAATTTTGTGATCGATTGCACCCGGGAGGTACCCGATTGTACGTTAAAAATTGTCGTTTCTACCCCTAACGTTTTTTTCCTACAGCCATTATAACTTTTGAACCCTCCGCCACGAAAAAATACGCTGCAAGTTTCACTCAAGGGTTTATTATTTTCTGATTTGAATAACTCAATACCATTGATATCTTAAATAAAACTTATATATTATGCATAACTCATTGGTTTCTCAAAGCACAGAAACCAATTCCAGGAAAAAATCATGTGAAACATTGAAATCTCAATGAATACTCTCGTATAATTGACTCACATTTCCACATGCAGAACGCTAATTAAGTAGCATAATTTAAAATAATATTTTAAATGAGAAGACACGTTCCACAGTCGTTTCACCTCTCCCAAAATGAACTACAAATCAGATAGCGTTTGCCCTTTTTGACATATTAGGGAAATAACCTCAAAATTCAAAGTGGCCCCGAAATTTTTTGCCAGTATTTCCGCAAATGAATATCGGTCAAACTGAAATTTGAAACACTGTTTTTAGATGTCGACTCTAAGAAATGTACTGAACTTTGATGAAAATGTTTCCGAAAAAAATTTAAAAAAAAATCACTTCCTTTCAATACAATGCTCACGGAATTTCGCATCAAATCGAGCGTCAATATTTCACAACTAGTCATGATAATTCAATCTGATCGTGTTAGTATTTCTTGATACCGAGGAAATAAACTCAATCTTTCAAACTAACACAAATACGTAAATCAAAATTCGAGAATTTCCGCTAATATCAAATGTGTAGATGTGATTTCTACTAGGAACTTTGTTTTATCATATACATGTTCATTATCTTTTATATTCACCCTTATTGCAAACTCACAATACGAAAAATATTGGATTTCGACTGAAACCAGTAACGGATATCCACATGTTGACCCAAACCCGAATTGATGGAAATCTCCGATCACCGATTTTTTTGGAAATCTCCATAACCTCAAATTACGCTTCTTAATTCGCGTTCTGCATGTAAAAGTGTTATTCAGTTATACAAGGGTATTTATTGAGATTTCAATGTTTCAAATAAATTTTTCCATGGAATTGCTTTTTGTGTTGTGAAAAACCATAATATATAAGTTTTATTTAATGAGCTTCATAAGGAAATTCAATTTCAAATCCCGTAATCCGCAGGGTGACTTCTGTAAATAATTATTTTTATCCGATTTTAGTAGTTATGTTTCACATATTGAGAGAAAAACCCAAAAATATTTAATTTCAACTACTTCCGATAATGAAATTGTTGAGAATATCGATGGGGCGGCATTTACACATTATGTTCATAAAATAATAACCAAATCTGTTAGAAATTTTTCGATATGTGTTGAAAATTTGGTAATCAATCTTCTCATCTACTTTTGAATATATGATTCTGGATGAAAAGTAAACCGATTATTCCACTGAATTCCAAACATAGAACCGAATGCGATGAATGCAACAGTAATCAACGTTCAGAGTTTCATGAAAATTCGGTGTTAAGTTTCCGAAAAATAATTTTTGTTCCCTTCAACCTCCAAATTTTGAGCCCTTTATGCTGATGAAAATCTTGCAGGATCAATGTCGAGCGACACTCGATTTTTCTACTAAGTTTCACGGATTTCCGTTTTGTACTTTCAGAGAAATGCTCCGGACAACGGACGGGGGACGGACGGATTTTTTTTATTAGTTCATTCAAATCTACATACTTCAAAATGTAAACTGTGAAAATTTCATGGGGTTAATTTTTTTTTGGTCGATCATTAAAGTTTTTTATTTGATTTTATCAAATAATGAACCGAAAATAGAAATTCGTCCATGAAAACTTGGTGAGGGATTGTAGCAGGCAGGTACCCGATTTTACCACTTTCATTTTTGCTGAAATCTCCTTGGTTTTTCCTACACATCAATCGAATCGAAAAAATATCGAACAATATTAGAATGCGTGAAATTTCGACGTTAATCAGAGAAAATGGGGTGTCGTTCTGCAGACTTCCATGATTATTTTCGAAATTTTATTTTTTGCGATGTTGTGAGAATGTGCAATGTTAGATATTTTTCCATTTTTAACCCCATATCAGTTTTTGTTTTCCCAAAAATTCTTGAGTTTAAAAATTGGCAACATTGCTAATTCTTACTATTCTTTCCGAACATTTGCACCTGGGAAAATTTTTTGGAGAAAAAGAAGTCTGGCCTCCAAAAGACACCCTGTTAAAGTCGAGGTACTGTATGTATGTTCTTAAGTCAGGAAAACTGATACCATAATGATCACAAAATATCCCGTTCCCAAATTTGCAGGGAATGAAATACGCCATTGTTCGCTTCATCTCTGGTATCAATCTGCGAATAATACACACGCATTTAGTGATATAAACCTACCGTAATTCACCTCTAATAGTATTATGATATATTTAGAACCGACCAATTTGGCGGGAACCTTGAAGATCCGAACAATACAAATCCGATTTGGGTCGACGTAAAAGGTAATAAATTGGAGGTTGAAAGAGGATGATGCGGACACGAGGCCACCATAGATGCATAATTCTTGGAGTGGTATCACCACTTTAATCTCACCGAGATAAACCGTAGGAGAGACAAGCTGAAAGGAGTGAAGAATTTATGATTTCAGTTTCTTCAGATAACTCTTAAATATATATATGTAGGGAGATGGGAGCTTTGCGAAAATACGAAAATTCATTTAATTGGTCCGATAATTTATAGCGGATAAGATGAATCACGTTTGGTCGTATTTCTTGTGCTCGTGCTTTCGCTGCCGCTGTCATCAGGGGCTGAGGTGTTTGGGTGTAAAGGTTGGTGATGAATTTGTTGGTGAACTCGCAAAATTCAAGGCAATTTGTGTTTGCTATTATAATTGCGAATTGAAATTTTGATGCGCATTCAGGGTGGGACACGCTCGGTGATACCTTGTATTTTTACGGAGAACGAGATGCACAATTCCGTGAAGTCTGAAAGAATTAGTAATGGCTACATTCTGGATTTTGTTAGATCCAATAAACTGATTCCTGACTGGAGACTGACACAAAAAACAGAATAGGGTGTTATCATTTTAAAAGGAACTTTTATAAGATATACAGGGTCTTCCTAAATTGGAGGTATGAACGAAGAGGGGGGGTACTTTGTATTATTAAACAACAAACGTTTCCCTTTCTAGATACTGAGTGTTAAAGTTTGAATTTTTCAAGTTTTTTCATTAAGTATATGCATTTTATTTGATACTCAACTGAAATTTGGTACGAATTTTACATTTTATAGAGTTTACACGATGCGACATATCCACATGTTGACGACTATTGTACTTCGCAAAGCAAAATTTATGGAAACCTCTTGATCAACCGAATTTTTCTGAAATCTTAATTATTTTAAATAACGCTACTCAATTCGCGTTCTGCATGTTAAAGTGGTATTCAGTTATACAAGAGTATTTATTGAGATTTCAATGTTTCAAATGAAATTTTTCATGGAATTGGCTTTTGTGTTATAAAAAACCAATGATTTATGAATGATATATGAGATTTATTGAAGAAATAAATGAGCTTCATGAAGAAATTTAATCTTAAATCCCGAAATCCGCAAGGTGGTTTCTTTAAATAATAATTTTATCCAATTTTTAGTGATTACAATATCTGAAATATTGGGAGAGAAATCCAAAAAATATTTAATTTGAACTACTCATGATTATGAAACTGTCAAGAATGTCGATGGCGCGTTTGCACAATGTGTTTGAGTATAAAATAATGAACGAATCCGTTAAGATTTTCTTGATATTTGTTGAAAATTTGGTGATAAATCTTTTCATCTACTTATGGATAAATGATTCTGGATGAATAGTTCACCAATTATTGCACTGAATTCCAATCTTGGAATCGAATTCGATAATTCATTTTCGGGATTATTGGAAATTTGCAGCCTTTATCTTAATAACTCAGGGACCACTGGTCAAAAATCATCCATTTGACCATTTTTAGGTTGATTTATGAGACAGTAATCAACGTTCTGAGTTCCATGAAGATTCGGTAGTAAGTTTTCGAGAAATATTTTTTTTCCCTCCAACCACCAATTTTGAGCCCTTAGGGTACACCGATCCTGCTGAAAAGCTTGGAGAATCAATCTCGAGGGATACACGGTTTTGGTTTATTATTTGATAAAATCAAATAATAAACCTTAGTGATCGACCAACAAAAAAAATTTAAACCCCCCCTGAAAATTTCACAGTTTACGTTTTGGAGTGTGTAGATTTGAATGAACTATTAAAAAAAAATCCGTCCGCTGGCCGTCCGCGTTACGCCGTACGCTGTCCGCCGTCAATCGTCCGGGGCTTTTCTCAGAAAATACTGAACCGAATTCTATGAAACCTGGTAAAAGAATCGTGTGTCGTTCGGGATTGATCCTCCAAATTTTTCAGTAGGATCAATGTACCCTAGGGGCTCAAAATGGGGGGTTGGGTGAAAAAAAAAATATTTTTCGAAAACTCACCGCCAAATTTTCATGAAACTCTGAAAGTTGATTACTGTTGCAGAACTAAACCTAAAAAATTTCACCCAGATGATTTCCGACTAGAGGTTCCTGAGTTATAAAGAAAAACGCTGCAAATTTCCAATAATCCCGATAATGAATCATCGAATTCGGTTCTAAGATTGGAATTCAGTGGAATAATCGGTTAACTTTTTATTCAGAATCATACATCTAAAAGTAGATGAAAATATTGATAACCAAATTTTCAACACATATCGAGAAATTTTTAATGGATGCGTTATTATTTTATAAATACAATGTGCAAATGCCACATCGATATTCTTGACAATTTCATAATCGTAAGTAGTTCAAATTAAATATTTTTGAGTTGTCTTTCCCATTATCTAAAACATAACTATACTGAAAATCGGATCAAATTATCATTCATAGAAATCATAACGGGATCAAGATTAAATTTCTTCATGAAGCTCATTTATATCTTAAATAAAACTTATATTTTATTCATAAATCATTGGTTTTTCGGAACACACAAACCAATTCTATGAAAAAATTCATTTCAAACATTGAAATCTCAATAAATACTCTTTGAAAACTGAATAACACTTTTACATGCAGAACGCGAATTAAATAGCGTAATTTGAAATAAAGCAGATTTCCAAAACTCCGGCTGATCGGAGGTTTCTATCAATTTTGGTTTCCGTAGTACAATCATCGTCAATATGTGGATATCCGTTACTGGTTTCAATCGAAATCCAATATTTTTCGTACTGAGTTTGAAATAAGCGTGAATACAAAAAATGATGAGCATTTATATGATAAATCAAATTGGAGGATATATGCAAAAAATCAATAACAAATCGCAAATCTCGTCAATTGTCGATTGTCGAAAATCTAATACTGAGGGTAGGAGCCTTACACTAAGTTAGGAGCCGATGATCTATCTACCTGTTCTGAATGGAGTCTGTGCCGGGTCGTGACCTAATAAGACTAGGGATATAGCGTAGACAAAAATATTCCGCATTTTTCATCATCTGGTTGTCGGCAAACTACTCGTATGAATTTTACGTTTTTACATCAAACAGTCGTTCGGATTTGACACCCTCTTGGTTGAGTGTATCTGACAACGATAACAACGAACGAAATTTATAATCTAGAATTATTCTTTCGAATTCAACCTGATGAGGTTCACGATATATTTAATTGCTACAGAAATGTTTTTGAGAATTACTTTAGCTTTTCAGTTTGTGTGTTGGATACTTTGTGAATCAAGTGAACTCTTATCGTATATCTGCACTGTGGAAAAAACTTTTTCAGATCAATTGCACAGGAAGGTTGAGTTTTTTTTGATTTCATTGATATTTTTCAGAACAAAGTCGAATCCGAGTAGAAATCACATCTACACATTTGATATTAGTGGAAAGTCTTGAATTTTGTTTTACGTATTGGTGTTAGTTTGAAAGATTGAGTTTATTTCCTCAGTCAAGAAATACTAACGTGTTCAGATTGAAACATCATGACTAATTGTGAAATATAGACACTCGATTTAATGCAAAATTTCGTCAGAATTGTATTGAAAAAATCGAATTTTTTTTAAACCATTTTTTTTCGGATACATATTCATCAAAGTTCAAAGAAATTTGGTACAGGTTTCAGAGTCAACATTCAGGAACAGTGTTTCAAACTTCAGTTCAACCGATATTAATTTGTGCAGATATTGGCAAAAAATTTCGTGACCATTTTGAGATTATTTCCCCAATATCTCAAAAAGGGCAAACCCTATCTGATTTGAAGTTCATTTCTAGTCGTGGAATACCGACACGAAATTCAATAAGTGTGGAAAATAGTAAGATTTTTAAAGAGGTGAAACGACTTTGGAACGTTTCTTCTCATTCAAAATATTATTTTAAATTTTGCTACTCAGTTAGCATTCTGCATTGTATTTCTGTATTTATTGAGATTTCAATGTTTCACATGGATTAATTCATGGAATCGATTTCTGTGCTGTGAGAAATCAATAAATTATGTATAATATATAAGTTTTTCAAGATATCAATGGTATATTGGGTTGTTTAACTAAGAAAATAATTAACCCTTCTATCGTTTTAAGTTTCACTGATTTCGGTTCAGTACTCTCAGAGAAAAGCCCTGGAAAACAGACGGCGGACGAACGGATGTTTTTTATCAGTTCATTCAAATCTACATACTTCAAAATGTGAACTGAAAAATTTTCAGGGCAGGTAATTTTTTTTTCTATCACTAAGGTTTATTATTTGATTTTATCAAATAATAAACCAAAATCGAACCATTCGAAATCCTCCTAACTCCCGATCGTCAACACAACAACTTCCGAAAAAAAACAAATTCGTAACTCAAAATTCATAGAGTAGGTTAAGACCCTAAGCACGAAAGCCGAATTAGTGAATTCCCACAATCCACCCAACGATTGCGCAGATATACACATTCAAAATTTTATTTCCGCCCAATTTCAAAAATACAAATAATATCGAATTGAAATTCAGTACTAGATTGGAAAATGAAAGCCTGAAGATTTATGCAGAATATCGTGAGGATGATGTAATGAGAAGAAACCAGAATATTGAATATTTGAATTGAAAATTTGAAAATGTTTTTTAAGAACTCTTCTATTGACCCAATTATCACAAAGTTTTGGACAAAGTTGTTCATCAGCATTTCCACACTATCAACCAAGTTTCATCATGACAGAATTAGTATTGTTCGAGTTATTTTGGAAAAAACATCGATACCAGGAAAAAAACAACGAAATTTGACATATTTTATTCCAACATTTCCAAAATTATATCAGTGTCGAACTCAATTTTGGTCCTCTTCTGTAAAATTTAAAGCTAGAGGTCTTTTCAATTAACTGACAGAAGTTGGCAAACTGCCAAGTTTCAATCTAATCACCACTCATAACCTCAAAATTTCGAATGGCTATAATTCCGAAACCGTTCGGCCGATTTCGTCCATTCACGAACTTTACCTCCGCACTTTGAAATGCAAGCCACGCTTGAAAATTTGAATAGATAGAATTCTATCTACGCCCACTTTCGTGTGTACGGACGGCCGGTTGAAGAGAACCAATTTTGACACCGCATTCGTCATTAATGCATCCATCCTAGTCGTTCGAGACCATTTTTGGTAAAAAATTCGAAAATTACAGACATTAGGAAGAAACTATAGCACACTGTTTCCCAAAACATGCGATCAAAACCTTAGTGATCGCTATAGAAAAAAACTTCAAAAAGCACTGCCGTGAAGGCAGCAACTTTTGCGCGCATGTTCAATGTAGATGACCGCTTCAGCAACGAATTTGAACGTGCGCGCAAAAGCTGCTGTCTTCACGGCAGTGCTTTTTGAAATTTTTTTCTGATAAATTACTGGATTTCAATTCGATCATATCTGTATTTTTGGACATATTGGAAAAATAAAATTTTGAATGGGTATATCTACGGAATCATTGGGCGGATTTTACCCATTCACGAATTCGACCTTCGTAATTAAGCCCCAAACCTACTCTACAAATATCGAGTCTCTAAGTCGTTTCTTCCGGAAGTTATTGTGTTGACGGACGGCCTAATGGCCGACTGCGTAAACACAATAACTTCCGAAAGAAGCAACTTAGAAACTCGATATTTGTAGAGAAGGTTTGGACCTTAATTACGAAGGCCGAATTCGTGAATGGGTAAAATCCACCCAATGATTCCGTAGATATACCCAATCAAAATTCAATTTTTCCAATATTGCCAAAAATTAAGATCAGATCGAATTCAAATCCAGTACTTCATCGAAAAATAACAGTTCGAAGTTTCATACAGAATTTATTGAGGATGATCATAGACATTTTTTTTTCAAATTTTTCTAATAACACGATTATCACGAAATTTTGCACAAAGTTGTCTTTCAGCATCTCAAAACTAGCTGTGAAGTTTAATCAGGACTGAATCAGTATTTCTTGAGTTATACCGAAAAAATCAACGATATCGAGAAGAAAACCTCGAAATTTGACATATTTTTTCCCGATATCTCCAAAACTAATGATCGTATCGAACTGAAATTTGATACACTGCTGTGAAATATGAAGCTCAAAGTGTGGGTGGTTTTTTTTTGGATATGATGAATGGTTTTCGAAAAAATAATTTTTTGGAAAAAAATTTCGAAAAAAATTTTTTTTAAAAATTGCTGACCATATGATCCTGACGAAATTTGGCTCAAAGTTGCGCGTCGTCGTACTCCACCGAACTGATTAGTTTGAATAGAATCGCTCAGGTAGTTTCCGGAATAAAAAATGAATACTGAAAAATGAAAACTGCAAGTGGCTATAACTCCGAAACTATTCGACCGATTTTGCCCATTAACGAACTAAACCGCGGCATTTTGATGCGCAACTTATCCTGAAAGTTTCAAGTTGCTAGCTTGCTTCTGTCGACAGTTATCGTGTCTACGGGCGGCCGGCCGGACAGAATGGATTTTGACACCGGATTCGTCATCAGTGAGTCCAACCTAGTCGATTGCGACCATTTTCGGCTCAATCATCCAAAATTACAGACATTTGGACAAAACGATAGCACGCTGTTTCCCTAGAACATGCGCGCAAAAAATATTCAACCCTCAAGGAAAATTTCATGATTCTCAAATGCCAGGCATCGCCTTTGTTCTTCTGCAGATATTATTGGAATCTCTTTCCCAACCATCCAATGAGAATGGACATCTTACGATATACACGAGTGTTATATTCCGGTATGCTTTAGACAAGAATTATTGTCCTGCATTACCTTTCTGAATAGAACTAATTAGCAGCCCACCATTCCGAAACATACGAGAGAGTCCTGGAGCGAATTCTTGGGCTACTGCTTGCCGAGAACACTGCTTCCGTGGAGTTTCAGGCGGTTCTCGACCATTACCATTCCTCATAGATTTCAACATATGAATATTCCACGTTCGAGCTGAATTGGAGTTGATAATTAAGAACCAGATCGTTGCTGAATCGATAGACCGAATAAAAGTGCAGTAATTTATAACACTTTAATTATAACATAGTCGTTAGGTGATATGCAAATGAGACAGAAATTAATGTTCGATGCAGTTCTCTAATTACTCTAGTACAGCCATTCCAGTTTTTGCATCTTTATCATTTTTGTCATCTGAAAGTCTGGCGGCGAACAACTCAAGGCTTTGCGCCTTGGGAACGCCATTTACAAGCTGATATATGGAAAAATTGAGAGGAATATTCCAATTGGAAAGTTCAGCCATTATAATGGATTGAGATTATGAGGACTGGAGCTTTTTTGCAAGAATGAATTCCTGTCATTTATTGGAATATCAAATTGCTTCAACCATTAAGATATGGTAGTTGCACATATTCAAACCTGGACTTTTTCTGTACTTAGTTCTAATATCAATATCATTTTGTAGTCACGATTGTTATGACGTAAACTTGTAAGTACAGTTTCGAAATTTCGTACATCCTTGGACAACTAAAGGCTCGACTGAAGGTACATAATATTTCATGCAGATTCATGTGAAAAAAAACTGAGTAAAAGAGTAAGATTATAAAGAGGCCAGAAAAGAACTAACGTGAGGACATCAGCTATTGCACGAATGTTCCAATTGCTTGCCAAGGCGTTAAATGATTCTATACAGACTGCGATATTCAACTCTGGACAGTCAATTGTCTCAAAAGCTATTAACTTGAGAAGATAATGTTTCAAACAAAAATTGTGAGGTGTCAGCAGGGAACATTTTTTCTTTTGACCTTGCTTTGCCTTCACGGTTATTCCAAGGTCAACTTGTTTTTTCCGATATACTTTTAGTGCAGATTCTTATTCTTCCTACTGAAAGTGGTAACTTCTGCGTGAAACATTTTTCCATCGGATTGCAAATTCGAAAGATATGCTTGCAGGTACATTGATACAGAAAACTTTGATTCAACGTAATGAATCAACTATTGAAAGAATTGATGAAGGTATCGGAGCCCAATGTCATTTACTGAAATGATATGAAATTAATGAGAACATGAACATGATTGAAATCATTTTGATTTTTTTTCCATAGTTTGAATGAAAGTCAGTGCAATATTTTGAAATCCGATGAAAAAAGTTTCAAACAAAAGTTTCTACTTTTTCATGAAGAATAAGAATCAACTCTACAAAATATACCTTTCCATTCAGAAAAAGTTAAGAATTTTTTTTCGTGACGACTTAAGAAAATCTTTACGGCAAATCAACAAAACCATGTAACCTCGAAATGGTAGCGAAAACAGAAGAAGCATAGAATTATGTCATCAAGGATTTACGTGAAATTATCTATCATATTTGTTCATTATAGGTGGTTAGGCTGGCCATAAACACATTGACTTTAGGAAAAATCGACATAGGGAATATATTTGTAGAGTAGGTTTTCAGTTTGATTTAGAAGGTCGAATGCTTAAATAGGTTGAATTCGCCAATTAATCTTAAGATAGTTATACCGGTTCAAAATTTTGGATCGAATTGCAATCTAGTAGTCGATCGAAAATTATAGCTTGAGGTCCATGCAGAATTTCGTGAGGGCCATATAGAGAAATCTGCGTGTGGTAGGGTCGATACTTACCGCTTTGGCAACCGAACAAGCGCGTAAAAGCTCCTGACCTCACGTCAGAGCTTTTCTAGCTTTTTTATTCCATAAAGACCATCTTTGGCTCAAAACTTGAAATTCACAGACACTGGGCAAGACGATAGCTCTTTTGTTTCCTAGAACAAGCGCCAAATTAAAGAAAATAACTTTTTGCCCGATATGTTTCATTAAATGAAATGAATATCTGATCCAGTTCAAAAGTTGTTAATTATTGACTTCAATATCTCCCAAGACGAATATCTGATCAAGCTGAAATTTGAAACGCAATGGTCGAGTAGTGACGATTCCGATGAATAGCTCATGCGCTACGGGGAAGTACCGATAAAACTTACAGGGAATCATCTCATGAAGCATAGAGTGTGAAGAGGCACCGCTGTCCCGCAAAATGTGACTGAAGGATTCAGTAAATGCTTCGAATATTCACAAATAGATGTCGTGAACGGTCGATGCAAAGAAATATTCCATACAATTATCTCATGTTTCGGAAAATTCAAAGAATACATGTCTGTTCAGATTGAAACCGAATCATCGAGTTTTCGCTGTCGAAATTTCAACGGAATCGGAGCCGGCCGGACAGAATCAATTTTGACCACGGATTCTTCATCAGTGAGTCCAACCTAGTCGTTTGAGACCAATTTCGGTTCAAAATTTGAGAATTACAGACATCGTGACGAAATGATAAAGCGCGTTCTGTTAAATATGGTTAACTGCCACTCGTGCTCACAATATTGCGAACGTGTATATTAATCGAAGTACATTCATCACGAACCAAGTTGTCAATAATATAAGCTGCGTGTGCGTCCCTCGTGTGACTGACTATATAATTCAGCTGAAAGTTCGAAAGATGGATTGAAGCCTGTAAGTCGGTCGTTTCGAGAGCGACGTTTGCAGTTGGCAGGAACACATTTTGACGGATCGTCGAACAAGCCAATCAAATCCGTCAATCTGTTGCATCGGCGGTTGATATGACGTAGCTTCGGGTGGAATTAGCCTCGGTAAGCAGTCATGCGACGATGTCGCCCATCAGCGACGTCATTTTTATCGTGAAAACGGAAATTATCCGGTAACAGCTGAATATTGATATGGAATTGATATTTATTACAAAACTGTGTAAATCGTCCAATGATGGAATCATTGTATCATTAACATTTACTGATTAATATGGTATAACGCATCATAAACAAAGTTCGTATGAAATGTCTAAAACGCTGCAAATTTCCAATAATCCCGAAAATGAATCATCGCATTTGGATCTAAGATTGGAATAATCGGTTTACTTTTCGTCCAGAATCATATATCTGAAAGTAGATGAAAAAGATTGATTACCTACCAAGTTTTCAATACATATCGAGGAGTTTTTAACGGATTTCGTTTATTATTTCATAAACACATTAGGTTTATTCGTTGTACCTGCATAAACTACACTAACTATACCAACTCCACTGACTTCCAATTCTCAGTGCAGCTCAGTGTAGTCACAGCTAACTGAATGAGTTTTTCTTCTTCCTTTCCTTTATATGTGCTAGGAATCTCAGTCCATCTGCACATCTTCAACTATTAACGACTAAGTCTGCCATACATAGCAGGTCTTGGATGCTCCAATACTTAGCCGGATTAAACACATTTTATAACGACAATCACTGCAGCAAACATCACTAAACAATCACGTAACAAATGGAAATCTTTGATTTGACACCAATATTTTCCGACTCTTTCAATACCTTTCGGAGTTCAAAAATGGGACGCGTGGAAATTAGTCATAACGCCGTGATGACCATTTTCGAATTCCAACTGAATGAGTGTAGTTGAATCTGTTCTATGATTTTCACAGAATACAAATATATCATAGATGATTTTAAGCAAACCCAAGATGACTTTGCTTCTTTTGTTTTCGCTACCACTTCAAGGTGATGTTGATTTGTCGTAAAGTTTTTTTAAAGTCGTCACGGACAAAAATTCTATTTAAAATAACGATATGATGAAAATTAATTTCGTCCAAAAATAACCACACATAGAGAACAAAGCACATCCAACCAGGAACCAGAGACAACCACAGATGTCTATGATTATGAATTATATTTACGCATAACCATCACAGAAGATAACCTCACTCTATACACTGCACACGTAATCTGTGACTACACTAACTGCCAATATTTCCTCAACGAACAGAGTGCAGGTTTATAACAAAACACACCGAACAGAATCAGTGGAATGAGTGTAATTAGTGTAGTTCCCCCAGTAGCACACAAATATTGGACCAATATTGGGCCAATATTGTGAAAATATTGGCCCAACATAGTTTCTCGATATTGGCCCAATAAAGAATGTTGACTTTTTGCAATATTGGGCCAATATTGGATACCAACATAGGCCCAATATTGGACATCCATATTGGCCCAATATATGATACCAATATTGGCCCAATAATGAATGTTGACTTTTTGCAATATTGGGCCAACATTGGATACCGATTTAAGCCCAATATTGGACATCCATATTGGCCCAATATTGGACATCCATATTGGCCCAATATTGGACATCCATATTGGCCCAATATATGATACCAATATTGGCCCAATAATGAATGTTGACTTTTTGCAATATTGGGCCAACATTGGACACCAATATAAGCCTAATATTGAATATCTATATTGGCTCAACATCGAATACCAATATTGGCCCAATAAAGAATGTTGACTTTTTGCAATATTGGGCCAACATTGGAAACCAATATAAGCCCAATATTGAATATCTATATTGGCCCAACATCGAATACCGATATTGACCCAATAAAGAATGTTGACCTTTTGCAATATTGGGCCAACATTGGTTACCAACATAAGCCCAATATTGGAAATATACATTGGTCAAATATAGAATACCAATATTGGCCCAATATTGGATACCAATATTGGCCCAATATTGGAAACCAATATTGGCCCAATATTCAAAAAGTAAAAAATAAAATTATAAATATAATCGCGTTTTTCAAGTACACACAGAATCAACCCACTACGAAACTCATGACCAACCACCACCCCCCATCACCGACCTTCCTGAAACCCACCAACTTGAGACTCTGACGTACGAACCACCTACAGAAATACGAGAAACCACCAACCTGAAAAATCCAACACCAACCAATCGTCCGCTGCGGGAATAGAACCCGGAAAATCTGCGCCGCAAGTATAAAGCTCTACCATTGGGCTACCCATGACCATACGAATTTAGGCTTATGATGCGTAATATTACATTGTATTTGTTTTGATTACGACCAACGCTGAATAACTCTGAACTGTTTTTGTATTGATTTAGTTGGTTAGATAAGTATTTCAGGAAAATTTTCACTTTAATAGAATATTAAGCTTTTCAAACCGGGTTAAGGAGAGGTAGGTTTATTATTGCTGCTGATTATTATGCTTGTGTGAGTAAGGAGACCGCGTTATTTGATATTTCACTCATTTCAGTGAAATTTCGTGATTATTAATGTATGGAAGTATGAATCTTCAAAATATGGAGGTTTGTTTTTTTTACTTCATTATTCATCAATTACAATGTATTCCGCACGCGTTGAAGAGAGCAAGAAAACAAAGCATTCAAAATCTGATGAGGATGAAAATTATCAATTTCAACCAACAAAAAACGGAAGGTCCTGGAAAATCCGTTTTAGGCAACCATCGAACTGATGACGTCATTAAGAAGTTCGCTAAAATGGAATATAATATTGCGTGTGACGTCACCGGTGTCACCGCTACGGCGCTAAAATACCAGTTATAAAAGATTTAACACTATTCGAACTTATGTTTTCGACTTTTACGAACTGTTTTCTAAAATGTTTGCGTGTGACGTCACTATTGTGACGCTAAAATATGAATAGTTCAAAAGACACGAAAAATGTTTGAAAGATAGGCACGTCAAATTTCAGCTATAAAATATCTTATTATCACAATATAAAGTACACTCGACTGTGATCTCGTATTCCTTTCATTCATTTTTATATGTAGAATAATTCGTGGGATTGGAATTCATTTCTTCACTTTTCGCTAGGTACTGTTTTGTTGCTTCGTCAAGCTCTCTAATATAGAATACTTAGTGAAACAACATGAATAAATCAACATAGTATAGGAATTCAAAAACTTATTTTCTTACCTCCGAAGCAGTTGATGTGTTGATGTGGTAGTGGTTCCTGTTCATCCAAAAAGTTATTCATCTGAGAATCGAAGAACAGGATTTCATTCATATGTTCGTCACGTCATATGTCAGTTTTGTTTATCTTTCCGATTCAATATCGATGAAAATACTGTTTCAATTCAAATAACTGCTTCCGAGGTAGGAAAATAAGTTTTTGAAATCCTATACTATGTTGATTTATTCATAAGTATTCTATATTAAAAAGCTTGAAGAAGCAACAAAACAGTCGCGAAACGTCGCTTGAAGGAATGAATTAGTGTCTCATTTCCAACCTATTTCAATCCCATAAATTATTTCGAATATAAACTAAACTGTAACTGGAATTATCGTTCCTCTACGAGATGAACAATGCACGCCAATATTCAGTATACTTGTTCTAACTCTGAGCTTGTTTCGCACTTACAGAATATTCTCATCGTATTTCACCCATATGAAGGTAAATTATTTTCTATAGGTTAATACGTATAAGGGGTTATCTGTGCGCAGAAAATTAAGTCACACTCATCGTTGCACCTGAATATAGTATTGAAATAATTTATAAACCCTAACAAAGTATCTGTTATATTTTGCATTTCTAACGAATAATTCTTAGAAATAATTCCCTTGTTATTGCCTCAGGGCTATTTGACAACCGAAAGTGGCACCCGTCTACCAGATGTTATTTTATTGCCCCTTGCAAGGGTTTGTCACTTATCGTTTTTCGATGTTTTTGTCGCTCAGAGCTCGAACTATTTTTTCAATTCATCATTTGGAAAGGGGTTTGCTTCAATCAATCTGTAAATGTTTTAATCAATTGTCATAAAATTTGTTTTATAACGATATAGTAGCTCCTAGAGCTATTAGCTCGCTCTGTCGTCATTCGTCATCGTACCTGAACTTACGGGGAACCTGTAAACCCTTAATGATGCTCTCGTTCTACATTGAATGGAGGCATTTTGCACAGATAGCTTTTCAATCGCCTATGGTTTTCTATCCTTTTACTTTCTTATTTAACGGTTCGAATGAATATGTATTCGGTAATTTCCACTGTATTTACGCGCTTGTTCTGGGGAACAACGCGTTATCGTCTCGTCACAATGTCTGCAACTCTCGAATTTTGAGCTGAAATTGGTCTCAAACGACTAGGTTAGACTCAAATTTGATTCTGTCCGTCCGGCCGTGTGCGTTCTAACTTTCCAAAGAAAGGACCTAGTGTTTTGAATTTCTCAGGTTGGGCTTAGATCCTGAAAATCTCGGCTGAGTTCGTTATTGGACCAAATCGACCAAACAGTTTTGGAGTATATGAAATTTTGAGGTTAATTTCTCGATATTTCATGGAGAACTGATTCGATCGAATTGAAATTTCGTGACAAGTTCTTGAATACCAACAAACAAATAAGTGTGGAGTTTCGTATGGATCTAATTGTTAAAAAATTTATAGAAATAATTATTCAAAAATTTTCGAAATTTTCATTGGAAATTTCTTTTTCTCGGAAAGTGTTGATCAGATTTCAACTAAATTTGGCACATATATCTTAGAATCAGTCTTCCAACAAGAACGTTTCAAATTTCAATTCGATACGATATTTACTTTCGGAGAAATATGACAAAAATTTTGACGTTATTTCCTCAACATATCAAGAAAAACAAATGCGATCAGATCGAAACATCGTAATAAGTTGAGGGATACCAAAGCGAAACCTTCCGCAAAATTTCGTATGGATCCAGTGGTTAAAAAATTTAAAGAAAATGTTTACCCGAAAATGTTTGAAATTTTTGTGGAAATATTTTTTTTTCTCGGAACATTTTGATCAGATTTTAATGAAATCCGTCACAGGCCTTGGAATCAATATTCAAAAACGGAATTTCAAATTTAAACTTGAGATATTTGCTTTCGGGGATATATGAAAAAAAAATTGTCAAATTTCGTTGTTTGAAATTACCTGGATATGTCGAGAAGAACATATGCGACCACATCGAAACATCGTAATTACTCGGAGAATATATTAATGCGAACCAAGAAAAAATTGTTTTTCTAAAATTATTCACATATTTATCGAAAAAACAATTGTTTTTTCTAATTTATTGAATAGATTTCGATGAAATTCAGCGCCGACTTTGAAGTGAGTATTCTACAACAGTTTTTTCCAATTTCAATTTGATCTAATATTTATTTCCGGAGGTATTAAGAAAAAAATATGTAAAATTTCGTTGTTATTTGAAATTTTCAGAATATTTCCTTAATATCTCGATGACTATCGACACGATCAGATTGAAAATTGGGATAAAGCTTGAAATCAATATTTCAAAACAGCGCTTCGAATTTCAGTTTGATCCGATATTTATATTCGGAGATATTGGAAGATTGAGGTTATTTCCTCAATATTCCAAGAAGAACAGAAGCGAACAGATTCAAACTATGTAGTAAGTAGAAAAATACTTAAAACTGACAAATTTTGTTAGGATCGTAGGGGTGGAAAACTGTAAAAATGTATTCAAATATTTTGGGAATTTTTGTTGAAGAATTTTTCAACCGGAAGCTTTTCATCAGATTTCAATAAAATTGGTGAGAACCTCGATTCAGTATTTTACAACAGTGTTTCAAAGTTCAGTTCCATCTGATATTTATCTTTGGAGATATTGAGAAAAAAAATGTGTCGAATTTCTTGTAATTAATTATATATATATATGTGGCGTCATTGGATGGTTTCACCCATTCGCGAATTCAGCTTTCGGAATTGAACCGGTTCAACAAAAAAAAAGTCTCTAAATGTCTTTTCATTTTACGTTTGGCAGTTAGGCCGACCTTAACTATAAAAAATCTAAAAAAGCACTGACGTGAAGTCAGCAGCTTTTACGCTCTTGTTCACAGTGCGGAATGGTGACTTGGAAATTTCAGTGAAATTTCAATGAAATATAAAAATTTTCGAAAAAAAAAATTTTCTTCTCCAATTTTTCCATGGATAATTCTTCGCATTGACACTGTGCATCTTCCAACCAAGTTTCCTTTCGGTCAGATAAATATTTTTCGAGTTATTGAGAAATCAAAATTTCAAATGACTGTAGCACAAAAACCATTCGGCAGATTTGGCCCATTAACGAAATTAACCGAGATATTCAGGCTCGTAACCAAATCTGAAAATTTCAAGACTCTAGGTAGTTCCTTTCGAGAGTTACAGCGAACACGGCCGAAAGGACGGCCGAACGCCAGAATCAATTTTGACCACGGATTCTTCATCAGTGAGTCCAACCTAGTCGTTTGATGACCATTTATGCTCAAAATTCGAAAATAACAGACATCGTGACGAAATAATGATGCATGTTCCCCAAAACAAGCCCGTAAAAAGATTCGTTGCACACTAATGAATTAGGAAGTGAAGGGATGGAACAACTATCGGGATGCAAAAAGGAATATTATGTAAAAATAAAATGTGAATCGAAGAATGAAACACGACAACTCCTTGAAATGTAAGCAAAGGGCAATAAAACAGCATCTGGTTAGACGGAAGCCACTCTCGGGCGATAAATGGCCCTGAGGCTATAACAAGGGAATGTTTTTCGAGATTTATTCGTTGGAAATGTAAATTATAACTAATACTTATTTTGAGGATTTATTGATTAGTTCAACCTCAACAGGTGTGATGATCAGGGTGACTTAATTTTTTGTGCACAGATAATAACCTATATTATGGAGTTATGTACCTTCATTGGTGAAATACGTTGAAAGTATTCTGTAAGTGCGAAATACCCTTAGAAGTAGCATAAATGAATTTATTTCTGAATATTCGATTAATACTGAGTTACTTGATTTCCTATTTTTTAATATACAATAATTTGTTTTAACTGGTCCCAATCGCCTGCATAAATTGCAGAATTTTCTTTTGACTCGAACACGCGTTAGATTGAATATCTCCTCTAGACTCTAGACAATAAGATAATCAAAATTGTTCGGAATTTCGGCTTGTGTAGTATCAGAATACTTATCTGGATAGCTTTCAGTTCGGATTAATATCTCCAAAATGAAGTCCCCTGAAACAGTGGAAAGCTTAGTCGGTAAATTCATGAGAATTGATGTATTTACCCATCAGTTCAGATGAAATTCTACTATTACATGTACAAAATGCTTCGATATATCGTCCAAAATAATCAACCTGAAAGGAATAATATAACCAAAAGTATTCGATTTTTCAAGGGAATTCAGAAATCTTACAGTATATTCTTCGAGAGTATGTCCATTGCAAGCCTCCAAAGTTTGCCATTAACCGAAGTTCCACAGGAAAACGATTCACACTCATAATCCCCTTGTCCCTTTATTCGGCCAATATTGGTAGCAATGTAATTTACAATACTGTCGAAAAACTATACCAAATATTGGACCAATATTGGCGATATCATTGATAAACAATATTGGCGCAATCCACTCATTTCAATATTCGGCCAATATTGGTAGCAATATAATTTACAATATTGGTCAAGAAACTATGCCCAATATTGGCGATACCATTGATAAACGATATTGGCGCAATATACTAATCCCAATATTGGGCCAATATTGGTAGCAATGTTATTTACAATATTGGCCAAAAAACTATGCCCCATATTGGACCAATATTGACGATACGGTGGAAAACAATATTGGCGCAATCCACTCATCCCAATATTGGGCCAATATTGGTAGCAATGTTATTTTCAATATTGGCTAACACCCCATTCCCAATATCGGACTAATATTGGCGATACATTGACAAACAATATTGGCGCAATCCACTTATCCCGATATTGGGCCAATATCGGTAGCAATGTAATTTACAATATTGGCCAAAAAACTATGCCCAATGTTGGACCAATATTGGCGATACCATGGATAAACAATATTGGCGCCATCCACTCATCTCAATATTGGGCTAATATTGGTAGCAATGTAATTTTCAGTATTGGCCAAAAGAACTTTTCCACCAATATTGGCGATACGTTTGATGAACAATATTAGCGCAATCCACTTACACCTATATTGGACCAATATTGGTAGCAATGTGATTAACAATATTGGCAAAAAAACCATGCCCAATATAGGACCAATATTGGCGATACCATCGATAAACAATATTGGCGCAATCCACTTATCCCGATATTGGGCCAATATTGGTAGCAATGTGATTTAAAATATTGGCTTAGAACCTATGCCCAATATTGGACCAATATTGGCGAAACCATTGATTAACAATATTGGCGCAATCCACTCATCCCGATATTGGGCCAATATTGGTAATAATGTGATTCACAATATTGGGTGAAGAACTATGCCAAATATTGGACCAATATTGGCGATTCCATCGATAAACAATATTGGCGCAATCCACTTATTCCGGTATTGGGCCAATATTGGTAGCAATGTGATTTACAATATTGACTTATAACCTATGCTCAATATTGGACCAATATTGGCGAAACCATTGATTAACAATATTGGCGCAATCCACTTATCCCGATATTGGGCCAATATTGGTACCAATGTGATTCACAATATTGGCTAAAAAACTATGCCGAATATTGGACCAATATTGGCGATACCATTGATAAACAATATTGGCGCAATCCACTTATCCCGATAATGGGCCAATATTGGTAGCAATTTGATTTACAATATTGGCTAATAACTTATGCCCAATATTGGACCAATATTGGCATTACCCTTGATAAACAATATTGGCACAATCCACTCATCCCAATATTGGGCCAATATTGGCAAAAGTACTAATTCACAATATTGGCCTTATCACAAATTTCGATATTGGGCCAACATTGGCGTATACTCGTTTTTCGATGTACGATGAATCTATATTGGGCCAATATTGAATCAATGTTTAGCCAAGATTGTGTGCTACTGGGGTCATGAACAAACCTAATGTGCAAATGCCCCATCGATATTCTTGACAATGTCAAAATCGCGAGTAGTTCAAACTAAATATTTTTGGGTTTTCTCTCCCAATATTTGAAACGTAACTACTAAAACTCAGATAAAAATTATTATTTATAGAAATAACCCTGAAGATTACGGGATTCAAGATTGAATTTCTCCATGAAGCTCATTTATATCTCACATAAAACTTATATATTTTTTATAAATCATTGGTTTTTCAGAACACAAAAACCAATTCCATGAAAAAATTCATTTGAAACATTGAAATCTCAATAAATACTCTTGTATAACTGAATAACACTTTCACATGCAGAATGCGAATTAAGTAGCGTAATATAAAATAATGAAGATTTCCAAAAAATTCGGTTGTTCGGAGGTTTTTATCAATTTTGGTTTGCGTAGTACAATTATAGTAAACATGTGGATACCCGTTACTGGTTTCAATCGAAATCCAATATTTTTCGTGCTAATACTTCAAAATGTGAATATAAAAGGTAATGAGCATGAATATGATAAAACAAATTCGAGGATATATGCAGAAAAAAATCAATGAACAACCGGAAATCTCACCAATTGTAGAAATCTAATACTAATAGTAGGATCCTCAGACTAGGGTAGGAGCCGATGATCCACCTGTTTCTATTCTATGATTGAATTTTGGAAAGCTTCAATTTTTTCAGCCAGGTAAGAATTGAAATATAAGAAATGAAATTAAACAGTTCAAGAGGTTGCTCTCCAATATCGCAGTTTTCTGAATGAATATTCCGAAATGCAAGAAGCTTGATATACGGCTGCTCGTATTTTAGAATTTTCTCCAGAAAAACTTCTTCCACTGTCCAACTTCTCACTTGTGGTACTCGCGACGATGAAAGTGTAATAAATATCGCTGAAGAAGTTGCACATTAAGTTGGGAAAATTATAAACTTTTGTGTAAAATTTGCAGCGTTTTTTTAGTTCCAGGTATCAAATGACCAGAATTGATGTTTCCAATAAATGTTGAATCTCATGTAAACAATATTGCAGTACGAGGGGTTGAATTTCCAGAAAATAAAATAAAAACCAATAATAATTCCTGTTCCAGATGGTACGGTATTCTATTCCAATAGAATATTCCTAGTTTCAGTCCTAATGAGACGGCTGTGAATGATTCAAAATCCATCAGATACATTCAATACAGGTGCATTTCTTCAGGCCAAGAAATATTACTAAATTTCGCAGAAAAGGGAAATTGTAACCTGAAAGAAGCTTTAAAAAATCGCGAATAAAAAAAATATCACGGGAAATAACTTTTACGACAAACCTGAATAACGTGCACAAGGAAATTGCAATTATTTCCAGCCATATAGCAATGTCACAATTGGAGAAACATCTATGATTTGCAGAAAAATTAAACATCGACCTGCTCATCTTCGGCACAAAAGAACCTTGAATTATTGAAATAAAAGAACTCATAAGACTTTTAATGTTTTTCAACATACTACACAGCCTGTAGGCTACAACTAATTCTGGTAAATTAAAAAAACGCTGTCAGTTATTACTTAGATCCCCATTTCGGACAAGTATCTTTGAGACGATTATCATTTTCTCATACCCGTTTTGGTATATGAGATACTTCTCATTATCTAATATACTTTTCGATAATTGAAGTATACTTTTCGATTTCCGAGATGCTTTGAGGTATCAGAAACTCTTTGGTATCTGTGATACTTTTTGGTGTAAATACTCTTTTGAATAACAAGATACAGTTCCTCTGGAAAAACATCTGAGGTACGTACTAGTTACTTTTTGCCAGACTAATAAAGGAACTATAATACAGAAAGTCAGATGCTGTAAACTAAACAGAGATACATTTTTCTAATAGCTCTCTCTGTCTGACAATGAGCACTTCATAACGACTCAAAAACCTGGATTTTGCAGCTGAAAACCCGGGCCATGATTTTTCAACCTACTCGATGAAACAAAAATGTTCGTAATGCCATGAATCGAATTTTTTATTTTCGAAATTGGTTTTGGTGAGACATGCATAATAATCTATTCCACCAAAACAATTCCAAGATAATTTCATGACTAGATGTGCTAAAAAAGCCAAACTATTCCTGTGCAATCATATTGCATGATCAAATGTTATCTTAAGGACTCCTAATAATAAACTAAAAGTTGAGAATTTCTCATTCTGGTTACATTCAGGATGATTTTGGGAATTCGAAATGAGAATTACCTGTTCCAGTTACTTCTGCAATAACTTCAGGGAGCTGCACTGATAATTTTCAATTCAAGTATTTTACGTCAGTGCCTTTGTAGGTTTTTCCCATCAACGAGTTATTGCCAAGGGCTGTTTCGAAATTAACTTTCCTTAATTTGGCTTTGGCAAAATGAAAACTTAAGGCAGTAGGTGATCCTTTCTTCTTCCAACATGAATCACGTTGAGCTGATGCACCCAACAATAGTCTTTTCGGAAGGATGCCATCTCGAATTGATAAAATCGAACATTTCAATCGAAAAGAAACGAATCGATCAATGAATATTACAAAAAATATCGAAATTTCGACTCGAATAAAAGCGCAAGTGCTCGAAAATGAACTCTAAATGTGAGCAAAAACACCTAGAAAAGCACTGACGTGAGGTCATGAGCTTTTACGCGCTTGTTCCGTTGCCATAGCGGTCATCTATACAATTAGTATTGACCCTGCCGAACGCTAATTTTTTCTTATGGTCTTCACGAAATTCTGCATGAACCTCAAGCTATAATTTTCTATCAAGTACTAGATTGCAATTGGGTCCAAAATTTTGAATCGGCATAACTATCTAAAGAATAATTGGCGAATTCAGCCCATCCCCTCCAAATTGAACTGGAAACCTACTCTACAAATATATTCACTACATCGATTCTTTCTAAAGTTGATGTGTTTACGGCCGGCCTAACAGGATTGAGAACGAAATAACTCTACGAAATTTCAGTTTCCCGTTATTCCCAAAAACATAGATCGAAGAGTCCTCCTGCATTTTTTTAAATGGAGAGAGTTATTTTGCTCATTTTTCTTAAGACCCTATTTGGCTGAAACTTCAAATTAGCATTTTCCTTTGAAGGGCGATTCGATCTATGTTTTTGGAAATATCGGGAAAATGAAATTTCGAAAGGGCATATCTACGGAATCATTCGATAGTTCGCCAATTCGGCCTTCCTATTTGAACTTAACCATTATCAAGCCACTGAGTAGATTATTCCGGAAGTTATTTTGTTCACATTCAGGAGTTAGGCCGACCGTAAACACATCAACTCTAGGAATAATCGACGTAGGGAAAACAATTGTAGGGTAGGTTTTCAGTTTGATACGGAAGGTCGAATGCTTAAATGGGCTGAATACGCCAATTATTCTTTAAGTAGTAATACCCATTCAACATTTTGTATCGAATTGCAATCTAGTACTTGATCGAAAATTATAGCTTGAGGTTCATGAAAAATTTCGCAAGCGCGTAAAAGTTCCTGAACTCACGTCAGTGCTTTTAATCCATAAGGACCATGTGTGATCCAAAACTTGAAAGTCACAGACGCTGGGCAAAACGATAAATCTGTTGTTTCCTAGAACAAGCGCGAAATGAAAGAAAATAACTTTCTGCTCAATATGTTTCATTAAATAAAATGAATATCTGATCGAGTTGGAAAGTTGTTAATTGTTGACTTCAATATCCCCCAAGACGAATATCCGATCAAGCTGTAATTTGAAACATTGTTGTTAAGTGGTGACGATTTCGATAAACTACTCATGTGCTACGGGGAAGTACCGATAAATCTTGAAGCATATATGTAGAGTTTGAACAGACGCCGCTATACCGCATAATGTGAATGTAGGATCCAGTAAATGTTTTGACTATTCACCAGAATATGTCGTGAATGGTCGATCCGAAGGATTATTTTATATATCTTATGTCTCGGAAAATTCAAAGAATACATATCTGTTTGAACTGAAATCGAGTCTTCGAGTTTCCGCTGTCGATCATAGTAAAATTTCAACGGAATCGGAGATGTGCTAGTTGAAATAGATGAATTTCTGAAATAGATTTCCTGAATTTTTTTATTGACTTGCTCCTCAGGAAAATCAGGAAATCTGATTGGGCTGAAATAAAGAATTCGGTTTTGAAGTGGCCGTTTGGAGATTTCAGTGGAATTTAAATAAAATATGAAAATTTACGGGAAAAAAATTTTTTCTTCAAATTTTTTTATTGATAATTCTTTATATTGCTACTGTTCATCTACCAACCAATTCTTAGTTCGATCAGATGAATATTTTTCGAGCTATTGAAAAATCAAAATTTCAAATGGCTGTAACACGAAAATCATTCAGCAGAACTGGACCATTAACGAACTTGACCGAGATATTCAGGATCAAATCCTAACCTGAGAATTTCAATACTCTAGGTAAAAACAAAAGCGTTAGAATGACGGACACGTCTGAAAAACTCTTGGCTTGGATGGGTATGATTTTTTATCGCCAAAAGGCGGTTTGCTTCTCAGTACATGCCAATAATTCTGATCATTCACATCATCCATCGAAAGCATAAAACTTGCCACATTTCCCAAAGCATAAAATCGTTTGACAGATGGCAAAGTTTCTCGATCATATCAAGTCATCTGTCACTCAACGACCCGATTGCGGCTGATCGGTTATGACGAACATCCCAATATTATGGTCCATTGGACCAAGGAGGGCCGATGCCTGCTGCTTCGGTAACAAGTCGGCGCATGAGGTTCAGTGGATATCGGATGGATTTGGGATAATCTAAATGATTTCCGATGATTTTGTCGTGATAAAGCACAAAGATAGATGTCAGGTACGAGATTGAAAATCGCCAGACTGTGAATCTGACGGGTGGGTCTGAAGTCGAAGAACCTAATGCAAACCTGAAAGACGTGTTGACGGTCGTCTTGCATCAGGGAGTTTGTGAGTTATCGGCGTGTGAAGCAGGTGCGGAAATTTGTTTGAAACTCTGTATCAAGAGAAAATATTGAGTATGTAAAACAAATTTTTGCTCATTTATCCCAGCCAATGACCCATTGGTCTGAATAGTTGGACGTTTATATAAGACTAATCATGATTGTATGCTGAAAGTTTGCATGTGAGGTTTATCGACAATTCAATTCCTCACTCAATTATTTTCAGACCTCTGTAACTTCCGGTAGTTTTGGAAACTGAATACTACTTCCTTATTTTAAATGGCACACCCAGTATCCAATCATGAGATGGCTATTTTGGTGACATTTACCACGAAAGGCCATAGCTTCTCGGAATCCTATAGAATGGAGACATTGTCTAGAATGCTGGAGGTACTGGGTTCGAATCCCGGCGAGGTCATGGATGTTGTGAATTGGACAGTTTGTGACTTTTTCACAATATAAAGTAGGTATTTTTTAGAGGAAGAAGGTCTGGATTTTAAACAAAACCACTCTTTCAAATACAAAGGCACAGGTTTCGACTTTATTCTAAAGTCTTCTTCAGGGCTCTGAGATGGATAATGGTGAATAAAAGCTAACGATACAAACACAATCAATATAACACAATGACAATGTAAAGCGTACTAACATCTATAAATCTTAATTACTCTAATTGGCATACAACAAAAATCAAACTTACAGTTTTTTAACAGATGGTCTTATTGTCATTTGTGATGGAGAATGTGCGAAATAGGAAACGAAAACGAATACATACAAACACATCGGGAGTACGATTCTTACTGAATTAGGAACCTTCAACTCATTAGGATAAGTTCAAAATTCAAATATTTCGTTTTCTAATTTTATTTATTTTACTATAATATGCCGTATTCAAATTGTAGATATCTGTTATTTATTTATCGAACGGTTATCCTGTCTGATAGAAATCATTTCATGTAATATAAGCGTTTTTTTAAGTTAGTTTCAACACCTAATATTTTTATTGAATTTAAATCGAAGTTAAAAGCATGAAGGTTGTTGTAGACATGCTCGGATAATGCTGTATTATTTTCTTTTTCAGAGGATTAAGTATATTTTGGGAATCTCTTCTGTGTTCATTCATTCGGTCCCTTATGTATCTACTCTGTTGTCCAATGTAGGTTGATTGGCAATCGTTACAATTAATTTCATAAAGGACATTACTCAGCCACTCGTTTTGGGTTTTACTTTTAATCTTTGTGAAAAACCTTCGAATCGTATTATTAGACTTAAATGCTAGTTCTAAATTTAATCTATGAAATTTATTACTGATGCTTTCCGATAGGTTTTCGACATATGTTAGTTTGAAGAATTTTTTTGGTTGGTTAGCTTCAGTTCTGTTATTATTCGGATTTCTATGAGTTATCATTCAAAACCTTTTCAATGACTTTTTTCGGATAATCGTTTCTTTCCAAATTAGATCTTATATTTTTTCAAATTACATTAATGAAACTCTTCATCGGACAGCTTCAATGCTCTGTGTTTAAGGTTGTTTATTATATTGATTTTTTGTGTGAATGGGTGTTTCGAGTTTAAATTCGAAACAATTTCTGAGAAAGAAGATTTCTGGTACCAATCCGTCTTAATTTTATTATCTGTTCTGATCAAGAGAACATCTAGGAATGGTAGGGTAAAATCTTGTGTTTCAACTTCCAGAGTGAATTTTATGCGGGGGTGTATGTCATTGAAAATTGTCAAGATTTCATCTTTTTTATCAGTAGGTATAGATGTGCGAATATCGTCCACATATCTTTTGAAAAAAGGTATATTAAAAGAGAGTTCCCTAAGAGCCAAGTTCTGGACTTCCATCATAACTATATCTGCCACTGCCGAAGTAAGATGTTGTGAATGTTGGGATATGGTATTTTTGTTGTGTCTATAAATAAAAAATTTCAAAAAGCACTGCCGTGAAGGCAGCAACTTTTGCGCGCATGTTCAATGCAGATGACCGCTTCAGCAACGAATTTGAACATGCACGCAAAAGCTACTGCCTTTGCGGCAGTGCTTTTTGAAATTTTTTACTGATAAATTACTGGATTTCAATTCAATCAAATCTGTATTTTTGGAAATATTGGAAAAATGAAGTTTTGATAGGCTGACCGTAAACACAATAACTTCCGGAAGAAACGACTTAGAAACTCGATATTGTAGGTTAGGTTTGGACCTTAATTACGAAGGCTGAATTCGTGAATGGGTAAAATCCACCCAATGATTCCGTAGATATACCCAATCAAAATTTCATTTTTCCAATATTTCTAAAAATACAGATCAGATCGAATTGAAATCCAGTACTCCATCGAAAAATGACGGTTCGAAGTTTCATACAGAATTTAATGAGGATGATATGATAAGAAAATCATAGAAATTTTTTTTGCAAATTGTTCTAATGACACGATTATCACGAAATTTCGCATAAAGTTGTCTTTTAGCATCTCAAAACTAGCTGTGAAGTTTTATCAGGACTGAATCAGGATTTCTCGAGTTATACCGAAAAAATCAACGATATCGAGAAGAAAACCTCGAAATTTGACATATTTTTTCCCGATATCTCCGGAACCTATGATCGCATCGAATTGAAATTTGGTACTCTGCTGTGAAATATAAAGCTCAAAGTGTGAGTGGAATTTTTCTTTGAATATGATGAATATTTTCCGAAAAAAAAAATTTTTTCGAAAAAAATTTCGAAAAAAAGTTTGCTCACTGAACAATATCGGAATAATGCAAACAATCAACTAAGTGAACTGTAACATTTCAGTGTCTTCATCTGCCTTTCGACAAAAGTCTCTAAATACGAAATAATTCAAAGAAAATATATCTGTAAACTTCCTTGTTATTGTGTGATGAAGTATTTAAGTATATTCTTTCTGATTCTTCGGTTACGAAAAAGAACCAATATATATTATTTTTTCCTATACACATTGTTGTACCTTGAAAGATCAGTTAGGTTTTAGTATTATTATTATCATTAATTTCTTATTACTATCATAATTTTTTTCTTCATGAATTGGCATAACTGAATCGGGATATCTCATCAACTATTCAGTCATGTTTGAGTACCCCTCGGACAGTTCTACAGGTTTCCAATATGGCGGCCTTCTGGGCGGTGAGTATTACATCCTGTGTTTCGTCTATTGCTAAGTTCACTAATTCTTGTTTGTGGTGGCGTTCGACAAGGCCATTCGCAGAAATCACCAGAGGGCGCATAATTCCTCCAATTGGTAGATTGCTTTAATTTCGAAAGATAAGTCGATGTATTTACCGATCTTCTGATTCCCTGCTTCACGTATATTGTGGTCACATGGGATGGTTTCATCAATTATTCTGGCTTTCCTCTCTCCCTTTTTAATCATCAAAATGTTAGGTTGTGTCCTATCTCACGGTAAGTTTTTATAACTTCATCCCAATATATTTTAGCTGTTATATTTTCCATATAGTCCTTCGGATAATATTTATAATAGGGCATTAACGTTATTAATGAGTTTGTGCGTTCTACATATAGCTTAATGGAAAACCTTATCATCATCACCCACACGCGGTGCCAGGTAAGTACATCCCGACGAAAGGTGCTGTATGGTTTTCGGGTTTTCTTGGCGAAGTTTGCAGTGATCAGATGGTATCTCTTGATACAATATGTGTCGTCCCTAATTCCTCGTAAAATGGCCTGATCCTGTATGGCCAGTTCAAAACCTTCTGTTTCCATTGTCAGTAATCTTCTAGTCAGAAATAGTGGACAATTCTTTGTCCACAACTTGACCATTAAGTCTTGCTACGTATCGTCCATGCAGTTCTTTACTCTTTCTGTCGCCTTCAATACCAGCGTAGTAATTTCTGTTGTCTGCTACAGGTAGATCTTGATTTTCCGACTTCAAAGGAGTCAACGAGCAGTCCAAAGAGAAGACTGCCGAGTTAGTTTGATGAAGTCTCGTCTTCAGGTGAGTTAAAAGATCCTGGTATTCCTCGATGTGTGCTTTATTATAATTATCATTTCGGCTTTCTCAATAGTACTTCTTCTTGATCGGCAGGTTGGTACCAAAGTAAATGTCTTCTTTACATGTCATTCATTAATCTTCTGACTATTGAGCATATATTGATAATCACACATTTTTGCATTTGTATATACAAGTTTTTATTCAGTTTTATTATTATTATAATTATAGACTGAAACGTTTGGGTTCACTTGGTTGGTCCTTCGAATTCTTTCGATATATTTCGTTAGACACTTTTTATAAAAACTGCGATTGAAAAAAAGATGATCTTCCACAATCCACAAGGAAGTTTCCTATAAATAACAATTTTATTTTAATTTTCAATAGTTCTTTTCAAATACTGGAGTGTAAAACTTAGAAAACGCCTGAAAATAATGCCAATACTTCCAAAATATCCTTCAATCGGTAATACACAATAACCTGTATAATTTAATATCTCACGATGAAATGAAAATCTCAAACGATTATGAGACTCAAATTGAATGACCTTAAATTGTACGAAGAAGTAATGAGTTGGTAGAAATATTGCAGCATCAGCAAGTTATCATTTATCTCAAAGGTTTGAGATCAATTCAGTGGATATCAAACAGAAGTACAACCGACGTTAAATATTAGTTTTCGGGTGTTTTCTGGGTTTTCTCTCCCAATATCCGAAACAGAACGATTAGAAATGAAATAAAATTGTTTTTTCATGAAACACGCCCTTGCGCATTGAACGATCGAAAAAGGCCCATACCTTTCCTTTAAGTATCGATTAAATCTTATTTTGGGAGGATTTCTCATCATTTTTTTCAATTAATTTTTAACAGTTGTTTCAGATGTTGGAAGTGGAGTTAAACCTAAAAATGATGGCAAATCCTCCCAAAATAAGCTTTAATCGATAATGTAAAATATTGTTGTATCTTTAAGGGAAAAACGCTGCAAATTTTACACAAGGGTTTATTATTTTCTCAGTTAAATAACCCAATATATTGATATCTTAAAAAATATATTATGCATAAATTATTGGTTTCTCACAACACAGAAACCAATTCCATGAAATAATTCATGCGAACATAGAAATCTCAATAAATACACTAGTATAATTGAATAACATTTCCACATGCAGAACGCTAACTGAGTATCAAAATTTAAAATAATATTTTGAATGAGAAGAGAAGTTCCACAGTCGTTTAAACTCTTTGAAAATCTAACTATTTTCCACAATTATTGAATTTCGTGTCGGTATTCTACAACTGAAAATGAACTTCAAATCAGATAGGGTTTGCCCTTTTTGAGATATTAGGGAAATAACCTCAATATTCAAAATGGTCACGAAATTTTTTGCCAAATGAATATCAGTCAAAACTGAAATTTGAAACACTGTTTCTAAATGTTGACTCTGAAACCTGTACCAAATTTCATTGAACTTTGATGAATATGTATTCGAAAAAAAAATGTTTGAAAAAAATTCGATTTTTCCACTATACAATTCTCACGAAATTTAGCATTAAATCGAGTGTCTATATTTCACAATTAGTCATGATGTTTCAATCCGAACGCGTTCATTTTTCTTGACACTGAGGAAATAAACTCAATCTTTCAAACTAACACCAATACTTAAAACAAAATTCAAGACTTTTCGCTGATATCAAATGTGTAGATGTGATTTCTACTTGGATTCAACTTTGTTCTGAAAAATATCAATGAAATGAAAAAACTCAACCTTCCTGTGCAATTGATCTGAAAAAAAAATTTTTCCTCAGCAGATATCCGATTCACTTGATTCACAAAGTATTCATTACACAAACTGAAAAACTAAAGTTATTTTCAATAACATTTCTGTAACAATTAAATATATCGTGAACCTCATCAGGTTGAACTCGAAAGAATAATTCTAGATTATAAATTTCGTTCGTTGTTATCGTCGTCAGATACTCTCAACCAAGAGGGTGTCAAATCCGAAAGACATGCGGTATATTTTTGTCTAGGCTATATCCCTTGTCTTAGGTCTAGACCCGGCACAGTCCCCATTCAGAACAGGTAGACAGATGATCGGCTCCTAAATTCAGTCTAAGGCTCCAACCCTCAGTATTAGATTCTCGACAATCGACAATTGATGAGATTTGCGATTTGTTATTCATCATTATATTTATCATATGAATGCTCATTATTTTTTATATTCACGCTTATTTCAAACTATCAGTACGAAAGATTTTGGATTTCGATTGAAACCAGTACGGATATCCACATGTTGACGATAATCGTACTACGCAAACCGAAATTGATGGAAAACTCCGACCAACCGAATTTTTTGGAAATCTGCATTATTTTAAATTACGCTACTTAATTCGCGTTCTGCATGCAAAAGTGTCATTCAGTTATAAAAGAGTATTTATTGAGATTTCAATGTTTCAAATGAATTTTTTCATGGAATTGGTTTTTGTGTTCTGAAAAACCAATGATTTATGAATAAAATAAAAGTTTTATTCAAGATATGAATGAGCTTCATGAAGAAATTTAATCTTAAATTCCGTAATCCGCAGGGTGATTTCTATAAATAATAATTTGACCCGATTTTCAGTAGTTATGTTTAAGATATTGGAAGAGAAAAACCGAAAATATTTAATCTGAACTTCTTACGATTATAAAATTGTCAAGAACATCGATGGGGCATTTGCAAATTGTGTTTATAAAATAATAACACATCCATCAAAAACTTCTCGATATGTGTTGAAAATTTGGTAATCAAAATTTTCATCTACTTTTAGATGTATGACTCTGGATGAAAAGTAAACCGATTATTTCAGTGAATTCCAATCTTAGAACCGAATGCGATGATGTCATTTTCGACATTATTGGAAATTTGCAGCGTTTTTCTTTATAACTCAGGAACCACTGGTCGGAAATCATTCGGATGAAACTTTTTTGGTTTAGTTTTGCAACAGTAATCAACGTTCAGAGTTTCATAAAAATTCGGTGGTAAGTTTTCGAGCAATAATTTTTTTTTCCCCCCAACCCCGCATTTTGAGCCCTTAGGGTACACCGATTCTGCTGAAAAGCTTGGAGGATCAATCCCGAGTGACACACGATTTTTCTACCAAGTTTCACTGATTTCGGTTCAGTACTTTCTGAGAAAAGCCCCGGACAACGGACGGCGGACGGCGGACGGCGGACGGGGGACGGCGGACGGACGGATTTTTTTTTATTAGTTTATTCAAATCTACATACTCCAAAACGTAAACTGTGAAATTTTCAGGGGGGGTTAAAAATTTTTTTTTTTTGGTCGATCACTAAGGTTTATTATTTGATTTTATCAAATAATAAACCAATATTATTTGATTTTATCAAATAATAAACCAAAAACATAGTTCTTCCAAATAGAAAAAATGGTGAAAAATTTTGATATTATCCCTAATGAAGATCGATTATAACTGTTAAACAGTGTGATATATGTCACACCGAATCATCTTTCTCTGGCCCTTTTCGATGAACCCATAAATTCATCAGAGTGAGGCTTGGCGGATGTGGTAAATATCAAATTTCTGAAGCTGTGAACCTGCCCTCATACATTGACTCTTAAATTAAAGATCTAATCGCTTCAAAGAAGACATGGACACATATGGTGTCATATTTTCCGAAGATATTTTTTTTATAAGCTCTAAGGTTTAGTTCGTGTGAGCCACCTGCTTAGAAAACTAGCAAGCATGCCACTTGAAGATGATAGATTGAAGTTTACATGCATGTTTAATCTTCAGTGAGTATCATATTTCCAAATAGCCCATTTAACCTTTCTTGTGATCCAACGGTTTGACAAATGAACTGATAACCAAACTCGACTATGGTGCAAATGCAGAAACTATCCTCACAAATTCGACTCTCCATTGCAAGTCAGTCATACCTAGGAAAATTAAATCGAATACGGAAATTGAATTAGGAATATTATTCCAATGACTTTTATAATCGAAATATTCCTGGGAAATACTTCGTTCCTGATCATTTCCATGGAATAACGAACACTGATAAAATGCAGTTTTTTTCAAAACCAACAAGGTGAAAGGAAAAATTGTTAGGTAATTCTCAGTATTATTATTCGGTTGTTTTGCTAGAAACATTTATGAGCAACTAAATTCTCAAAAGTTTTTAACGAATTTTCGAACATTTATTCACGATCGTAGCAGCTTATTTCGATAGAATTTCTTTGATACGTTCAAAAAAAAGTTTTCAGAAAAACACTGACGTAAAATCAGAACCTTCTTCGCGCTGGCTCAGATTCGTTGCTAAGACGTTTACTCATTCACATACTGACTTCGTAATGAAATAATTTTGCTTTTCTTATCATATTATCCTGATGGAATTTTGAAGTCATGCTCCAACCAAATTGATATAAGGTTCCAATTCGATTCTATCTGTATGTTCAGGAATGTGGAATTTTGAATAGACGTATCTACGGAATCATTGAGCGAATTTTTACCCATTCATGATTTCGACCTTGGTAACTATGCTCAGAACTGAGTATCTTAGTCAAGACTAAGATACGGTCGGCTCAACGGCCACTCGTATACATCATAATTTCCGAAGAAACAACTAAATGACGAGATATTTGTGAAAAAAGTTTGGGTCTCAAATTCGATTGCAAATTCAGGAATTTGTATAATCCACGCAATGTTTCTGCAGATATATTCCTTCAAACTTTTCTCAAGTAACTCAAGGCTGAGCAGGTTTTCTTGGGGCTCTTCGTAAAGACACGTGGTTTTCGAACCAAAGTGAAGTAAGTGCTCTGTAAATGTCATAATAGTTCCACATAAAATAGAAATGTATTGCATTGGGATACACTAATACCATTAATTGCCACAACCTTGTTTTTGCGGGCATGTTCTAGGGGAACAGCGTGCTATCGTTTTGTCCAAATGACTGTAATTTTCGATGATTGAGCCGAAAATGGTCTTGAACGACTAGGTTGCACTCACTGATGACGAATCGGATGTCAATATCGATTCTGTCCGGCCAGCCGGCCGTCACCACGATAACGGGCATTCGGATGATTCTATCAATTTGAAAATTTCAGGAAGGGTTGCATTTCAAAATACGAAGGTTAAGTTCGTTAATGGGCCGAACCGGCCGAATAGTTTCGGAGTTATAGCAATTTGAAATTTTGAGGTTATTTTCCCAATAACTCAGAAATAACTGCAGCGATTGAATTGAAACTTGGCAGTTAGTTGAAGCATAACGACGCGCAACTTTAAGCAGAATTTCGTCGAGATTGTATGCTTACTAAATTTGAAATTTTTTTTTTCTGAAACTATTGTTCATATTTGACATGAATTTCAGTTATACTTTGAACTTCATATTTCACAGCGGTGTACCAAATTTCAATTCGATACTGCCATTAGCTATGGAGATATTGGAAAAAAATATGTAGAATTTCGTGATTTTCTTCTCGATATCATTTTGGTTGTTTCGGAATAAATCAAGGAATACTGATTCAATCGTGATGAAACCTCGCAGCTAGTTTGAAAATGTTGAAGGACAACATTGTGCAGAATTTCGTGAAGAGGGTGTCGTCAGAACAATTTTAAATGAAAATTCAAATTTATTTTTTTCGAATATTTGATATTCTGTGATCTCCGCATCATATTAGCCTCATTAAATTCTGTATGAACGTTCGGACTGTTATTTTTCGATAAAGTACTGAATTTCAATTCGATTCAATCTGTAGTCCTGGAAATATTGGAAAAATAAAATTTTGAATGGGTATATCTGCGGAATCATTGAGTGGATTTTACCCATTCACGAATTCGGCCCTCGTAATTAAGGTCCAAACCTTCTCTACAAATATCGAGTTTCTAAGTTATTTCTTTGGGAAGTTAGTGTGTTAACACAGTCGGCCAATAGGCCGACCATTAACACAATAACTTCCGGAAGAAACGACTTAGCAACTCGATATTTGTAAGGTAGGTTAAGGGCCTCATTACGAAGGTCGAATTCGTGAATGGGTACAATCCACCCAATTATTCCGTAGATATCCCCATTCAAAATTTTATTTTTTCAATATGTTCAAAGATACAGATCAGGTCGAATTGATATCCAGTAATTTATCGAAAAAAAATCTAGAAAAGCTCTGCCGTGAAGGCATACGCGCATGTTCAAATTCGTTGCCGAAGCGGTCATCTACATTGAACATGCGCGCAAAAGCTGCTGCCTTCACGGCAGTGCTCTTCTAGCTTTTTTTCATTTTCGTCCTTTCAATACTTTTGAATAATGTCAACATTTTGTTATGAGAGTTGTTATATTATGTGATTTCGATTTTTATTCCCTTTTTGAGTGTGTTGTTCTACCATAGAATAAACATATAAAGGCAAACATAGCACACAGAGACATCAACCCTTCGATTAACTGAAAGAAGAAGTAATTTTTTATGCGAGTACTTACATACAGCACTTTGTCACTGAGGACCTTGTGAGCAATTCCATAGTTGGATGTGTCCGATATGTACCTACTTGGCAGGCCTTTTTGAACTTATATATAAGGAGTTACCTTGTTTCAATATCTTTGATAAGACGAACTTAGGGATTTTTTTGTTCTGTAGTTGTTCTTATCTACTGAATCCTTTATTAGTTACACATATCGTTGGTAAGGACCAGGTATAAGCACCATTTGCAGGATTGCTTATTGAACTGACCTAAGTTATTTTCTAGCGATCTGCTGATTTGTTGTTTTATTGTGTCCTACCTGAATTCCCCTGCTTTCTTCTGTCTACATCTTTTAGAATAAAGGAATTTTTGGCTGCACCAACTACTGAGATCCTTACACGATCAGCGTGATCTGGTAACGTGGTAGTCTTATATTAAGGATGAACTAATAATTTCATTTACCTTGAAGCGACACGAACTTATTATGTGGTTAAAGCCCCTCTTGGCCGAATTCACATCTAGATATCGACGAAATGAGATTGTCGACGTCTATTCGAGACAGCTCATTCCAATCAATTCGAATCCGATAAATGTGGTAGCCACAACGAACTCTAACGTCGTAGGACATCGTCAACATTACGCGCAGCTGTGATACTACCTCGAATAAACAGAAGTTGTGATCACCTACAATTCAACGTTCTCTACGGCGTCGTTTTAGTTTTTTAAGGCCATCTTGCATGCCTAGACAGGATCACGATTTGCCGCTGAATGCGACATTTTGCCGTTCTACCTCCCACTGCTGCACTATTCCAAACGTTGACGACAAGAGTCCACGATTAAATGCAGCACGAAAATATTCCAAAAGCTTAAATACGGTGATATAGCGTACGTATAGCGTCAGCCTTTAAAAAGGTGGAAAGTGAAAAAAAATATAAGTAGGATGAAACTCATCAGAAAAGGGAGAGATTATTAGAAAAAAAAAATAAAAATAATTTAGGTGTGATCTGAGGTCGCAACGTGGAAGAGGTGGGTATTTAAGGGTGAAACACGGCTTATCTCGTTTTCCTGCAAAACTAAAAGTATGGAAAAAAGGTGAACAGCGAACTTGTAGGAAATAAAAAAGATCTACAACTTTTGCACGAATCCTCAAGATTTATGCGAAAAATTCAAAAAGCATAGTTTTTTGTTTTTATTTTTATCTTCCATAGGAAGAATTCTTCACGAAATTTGATGAAAACTTGTTTTCTTTTTCAAATACACGGAAATTTTTTTCATTCAAAATATTCATTTGTTTAACTCATTTTGACATAATATCGAAAAAGCACCCCTAGTCTCAATCAGAAAGTCCCACGTCAAAATATCCACTTTTTTAAGGAGTTGGTGAGTTTTTTATTCATTGAAATATCCTCTTTCTGATGGTGTGGAAAAATAACCGATACACTTGTAAATTTCTTCAGGAAATGCAAAAATATACTTCTATAATCAATAACCGAATAAATTAATACAGTTAATGATTAATAAGACATCTACAATATTTTGAAAAAAAAGTTCTGAAATCTTCTTGAAATTATATGCGTTGATTCGTAGATATTAATTCAAAATAAGGCGGACAAATAGCTATTTCGAATCAAAAAAACTACTGTGTATTTGAAACATGAAAAGGTAGAGTTGGTTACTTGAATTTTTCACATAAATTTCGTGATGTGAAAAAAGTGTAACTGAAAAATTATAGACCTTTTCATTACGTACAACTTTGTTATGTAGCTTTTTTCAATAAGATTTGAAGCTTCACTGGAAATCAAGATAAACCGGGTTTTACCCTCAAAAGCATTGCACTTCCCAACCTAAGATCGGCCCTGAATTATTTTTTTATTATTCATGTCTGTAATTTTCGATGATTGATTCGAAAATGGTCTCAAACGGCTAGGTTGGATTCACGGATGACGAATTCGGTGTCAAAATCGATTCTGTCCGGCCAGCCGGCCGGCCGTATGCACGATAACGGTCGTGAGACTCGTGAGACTCCTATCGATCTAAAGCTTTCAGGGTAGGTTGCATCCCGAAACGCAACGGTCGAGTTCGTTAATGGGAAAAATCCGCCAAACGGTTTCGAAGTTGGAGCCTTTTGAAATTTTGAGGTTTCCGTGATAATTCGGGAACTACTGAAATGATCGGATTGAAACGTGGCAGTAAGTTGGAGTACAACAATTCTCAACTTTTTGCAGAGTTTCGTTGAGATCATGCTGTCAGCAAATTGAAAAAAAATTTTTTTTTGATTCTTTTCAAAAAAATGCTGCTCGGACTTCGAGCTTCATATTTCACAGCAGTGTAGTAAATTTCAGATCGGTATGATTATAATTTCTGGAGATATTTGACAACACGGCAGTGCTTTTTTACACATACACACACACACATACCTATTACTGCATTTTAGTACAAATTACACCACGGCTAATTCTGCCAAAGGCAGCACTCCTACCCCTGTCAAAATAGCTAACATGGTGATTAATTTAATTAATTAATTTTAAAATAGACGCTTCACATGGCTTACCATAAGTCGAATGCCAGACAATAACTAAAAATGACTCTGTTATTCAGGTTTCAGAACCAGTTTCTTCACAAACGAAATGAAAAAAAATCTTCACTTATGTGATCTCAAACATTGATATCGTCCCCACAGCATGCTTTGAATATGGTAATTCTGTTGACAAAAATCTATCTTTCTGGATTTAACCGTTCTAATGTCATCGAGTATATTTTTGTTCCATTCTACTTACGAGATAATGCATACAATATCCACGAAAGCTGGCTTCCTACAGCTCTCAACTTCATTAGCAAAATCTTGTCTCCTCATAGCGAGCGATCTATCATCGATGAAATTCACGAATGGCAGAATTTCAAATGCGGTAGCTTGGAGATATAAGCTTGTGTTGTATTAGAGCGATATAAGGAAGCTAGTTGCGTTGTGAAACCGTAATTAATGCACATACAGAGCCCCTCTATCATGCAGATACCAGAAAATTGGGGAGATGTAACAATCTCCCAGACGCCGCAGTTCTCCATGCCTCGCCAAGCTGCTGTATTTTCGTATTTCGGAAGCCGAAACTACTTAGGAATAATGCGTGACTGCAAATCATTGTCTCTTGCCTTCGGGGAAGGGCCTTGAGCCCTTTGAATTTATCACCATTTATTCGAACCATTATTAGATAGTCTGGTTTGTCTCCCGCTTCATTTGCAGGAAGATAGTGTCTTTCGGATGGAATGCAAGGTTTATTTTGCAATTTATTGGGGAAAGTGAAAAGGGATGATAGGGTTATATTCCGTGGAAGGTGGCTTTATCCCCGTAGGAAATTGCGTGAGTGTTGACAATGTGAATTTTGCATATCGGACTCCACCCACGTTTGACACCAAGAATTGGTTTTTTATGGGTTTTCACTCCCAATATCCGAAACAGAACTATTAAAAATTAAATGACAATTGTTTTTTTTCATGAAAAACGCCCTTACGGATTGCAGTATAACTATTTTCCGAGGGCATTATCTTGCAAAACAGATTGCCCAATGAACAATACAGGAACAACACAAACGATAAAGAAAATGAACTTTGACATTTCAGACTACAAATCTGACTCTTTCATCAGACAAAGCATAAAATTACTTTCTTTCGATTTTTCGTCCCGATTTGAGACTTTTGTCAAATTGACATTGCGGATTGCAGTATAACTACATATTTGTCGAAGGCAGTTTCTCGCAAAGCAGATTGCCCAATGAACAATATAGGAACAATACAAACGATAAAGAAAGCGAATTGTGACGTTTCAGACTACAAAACTGACTCTTTCATCAGACAAAGCAGAAAATTTCAAGCCATATCTTCTTTCGATTTTTCCTTTCGATTTGAGACTTTTGTTCTCCATGAGAAAAACATTTTTTATTCAATTTTATAGTTCTGTTTCAGATATAAGCAGTAAAAACCACTGAAAACCCTCCTGAAATAAGCATTTATCGATACCAAGAATTGGGACTGATGAAAAGAACAAACGATTACAGACAGTCATATGCTCTGTTTCCATTTATAATCGATTTCGCGAGAGAATTTGCAAGATAGGGTTTTTTCGAAGGAGAAATTGTCTTCAGGAAAAACATCGAGACGAGAGTTCTTTATTTATTTTCCGTCTCGAAGATCCAGACGAGATGAAAAAGTGCTTTCGAGACGAGAAATAAAAGAACTCCCTTTTCGTCGTTTTTTTCGAAGACAATTTCTTGATTTCGATTCGAGACTCTCAAAATTTCGATAATCTCGAAAACGAAAAATGAATGTTATGTTTTAATTTAATCTTTCATTCATACCTAGGTACGAAAAGTGAAGAGTTTGAAATTGTCTGATCGTTCGTGAATAGAAGAGAACCAGCACTAGCCCGAGCAACAGTGTTGAAAAAAAGTTTATCGATATCGCGCAAATTATTTCATCTCAGCAGTAGGGGTTAAAATACTACATCGTGAAATTTATGCAGAAATCGTGCCATAACTCAGCTATAAAAATATGTTTGGAAGTGATATTGTAATAAGCTTGGACTAAAATTATTAGAATACAATAGAAATAATGTTTAATTTATTACTGTCCTTTTCCTGTATGTCATTTCTCTGCCCTGAAGGGCCAGACTGATGGAATGGTGTTCTATCAATTAATTTCCGAAGTACCGCCCTAGTAGCACACAGTATTGGCAAAACATTGAATCTATATTGGCCCAATATAGATTCATCGTACATCGTACCCCGAGAAACTATACCTTTTCAACTTCAAATTGAGACTAAACACATTCAAATTGGGAATTAAAATATTCAAATTGGTACTGAACAAAATCGAATTGAGACTAAACACAATCAAATGAGGATTAATCAATTTCATATTGGTATAACATTCGTTTTTGAGTGAATTGGAGTTTATAAGTAGTCCGGTCAATTTAAACATAAAAATAGTGATCAAATAAAGAAAATTCCGACAGAGCCAAATCTTCGTAGAGACCTTAGGTTTACCACGAGGAATAAAGTGTCAAAAGTCCCATGTGCGCTGAGGGACTTATTCGGGGCCCAAGGTCAAAATTTTAGGTTTTTTGGATTTTTCTCGAAAACGGTAAGTTTAATCGAAAAAGTACTTCAGTGCAAAGTTGTAGATTTTGAAATTCTCTACAAAAATAGTCCCCATAATTTTTTCTCTAAGACCCACTATGTCCCAGATATTGCGCTTGTAAGAATCACGTTCTACATAATATGCACACATTTCCACACCACCTGTGAGGTAGTGTACTCGGCGCGTTCTTTTTAACGTGGTATCCCCGGTAGGCCTATTCCACGAACCTTTATGACGTTATTTTCAGGAACAACAATTATTTAATAGTATGAAGATTATTTATATGGGTTACTGAGTTTAACTATCGTTCTAACTTTTTTTCATTACTTTAGTCTGACTCATACTCTTCATATTCAACTTCAACAATCATGTTTTCTATAATTTCTTTTTGTTCTTCTTTTTCCTGTTGATGAATGCTTAGAAATTGTTCAAATGAAGATGAATCAGTTGTCTCTTCATCAAAATCACATGAATCTTCCTCTCTTGTATTCAATTGAACATTTGAGCAAGAGACACCTTGGCAATTGGTACACGCTGGAGAACACTGCAACCCTACTTTTTAACAGCCACATTTGGCACTACAACCTTTCTTGCAATTGCAAAAAATAGTGTTAAGAAGTTTTTCTGGAGCAGAGGGCAGTAAAGTTCGAATCGGTTCCAAAGTATTATTTATTAATTTCCAACCCCAGTCTTCAGGGTTCACTTCATTGCCTTGCCATGTCTGAACTTGATAGTATACTCGAAACAAATGTTGAGTAGCAGATTGTTGGAGGAAGACAAGATAGTTGTACTTGCTTTTTGTTTCGTGTATTTTTTACAAATGTTATATATCTGTACGTATCTATGAAATCAATTTTTTTTGGAGCTCCAAAAACCGCAAGAAGAAACCGAATTCCTTTAGTAATTAGTATTTGAGGTGAAAAATTAATTTCTGTAAATACTTTTGCGCAGTCAATCAAATCTTTTTTTTCAAATAATTTTAATACTGAATTTTTGCCCCTTCTAAACATTGCTGACGTAGTATCGCATCCGGTTATCGCATGTAAAAATAAAATATAGTTTTGGCATTTTGGATAGCTGATAGACTTTTAGAAGAATATATTTATGTCCGTTGCTGCGCCTTCCCAGGTTTTAAAAAGTGAATAATTTTATCAGATGGTGTCCTTGCAGTGAGTAGTACTACCAAATCAACATCTTCACCCACTACAATAATTGTATTTCTTGTATTAAATTGTTCTATTGCTGTTTCAATTATGAGGACATCGGCGTCATTCGGAGCTTGTTTCACGGCAATATTCTCAGCTGTTAATTTGTTACTGAACATAGAAATAAAACGAGATTTATTAATGTTTGCGAAAAATTTTGTTGGTTTACTGGAACTGTCATAAATTCATCAAACATTATGTCGTTACCTGAGAATGTTTTTGTAGTACGACGACGTTGTTCTGCAGCTTTTATGTTTTTTGTTGTGTCACTATAGCCATCAAATACTACCGTAACTGTATGACCATAATGTCTACGTAAATACTGAACATATTCGGTAAGGGACCAGCGGTCTTTTTAGAGTATATTTTTTTAGAATAGTATAATGTATACATAAAAGAGACACGAGTAGGCATTTTTGCTTGCTTGAGTACCTAAATATGTATATACGTGGCATATGTGTGCATACTATGTAGCACATGATTCTTACAAGCGCAATATCTGGGAAATAGTGGGTCTTAGAGAAAAAATAATGGAGACCATTTTTAAAGAGCATTTTGAGATCTACAACTCTGTTCTGAGGTACTTTTTCGATAAAACTTACCGTTTTCGAGAAAAATCCAAAAAACCTAAAATTTTGACCTTGGGTCCCGAATAAGTCCCTTAGCGCACATGGGACTTTTGACACTTTATTCCTTGTGGTAAACCTAAGGTCTCTACGAAGATTTGGCTCTGTCGGAATTTTCTTTATTTCAATTGTCTAAATTGACCGGACTAAAGCTTCTTCAGGGTGAAATATATGTACTCCTGCTATTTCGATGGCATTTTCCTTTGTTTTTTGCCCACCTTAGGGCGGTTGACTTCCTGATACCCAGTTGAACTGCATGAACTGCAAATCTTTGCTTTTTAATTGATTCCGTATCTCCTTTTTCAATATTTCCGAATTAAAATCTGGTTTGCCGTCATTCAATGCTCTCCTTCGACATTACAGTGTTAATTTTGTAAGGTAATCAGAATATCCGATTTAAAGAGCAACGAATGTTGTACCCATATGAAACTGATTATCACTAATTCGAAATATATAAATTTCGAATTGGGAGTAATCATTTTCATATGGGTACAACATTCGCTATTCTTTGAATTTAATTTTTTGATTACTTTCTAAAGTTAACACTTCAATGTCGAAGGACAGTATTTAATGAGTGCAAACCAGAGTTTAATTCGAAATTATATCCCTTATTGAAAAGGAAGAGTCGAAATCAATTGAAAGGCACAGAATTGCAGTCCATGAAGAAAACGGTGATTGGAAAGGACTTGCGAATTTTTGAGTATCAAGAAATCACAAGAAATCATCCGCCCAAATGTGGGCAAAAAATAAAAGGAAAATGCCAAAGACACAGCAGGAGCATAGTTCACACTGAAGAAGCGCATAAAACTCTAATTCACACAAGAAAGAATGTTGTACGAATACGAAATGGATTAATTCCCTATTTGAATGTGTTTAGTTTCGATTTGATTTTGTTCAGCACCTATTTGAATATGCTTATTCCCAATTTGATTTTGTTAGGTCTCAATTTGGAGTTGAAAATGTAGTATACGCCAATGTTGGTCCAATATCGAAATTTGTAAATTATAGATCTACCAATATTAGCCCAATATGGGGAAAACTGGATTGTGCTAATATTCTTTATCCATTGTATCGCCGACATCGACCGCGACTTATCTAGTAGTACCGACCTCGACTGCGACCCACTTGTTCTGTTCGTACCCTTAGGGGAGGTTGCGCATCAGAATGAGTCTACGTGGCTGACCAGATTCAAGTAATACTCATTTCAAGTCTTAGTCTGATTTGATTGCTCTTATGTTTCTTGAGATATTAAAGATGAAGCTCACGATTTCTAGTTCCTATTACTACGCAGGCGTACAGCCAATTCAGCCCTAAAGTCAACCATAAAATGTGAATACCCTAAACGCTTCCAGTCGTTAGCTCGTTCTGTTCGGAAGTAAGCGTGGCAACAGCCGACGGCCGGCAAGAGAAAATTGAATTTCACATCGGATACTTCATCATTGAGTCCTACCTAGTCGCTTTTAACAAGTCAAGAAAAGCACTCCGAGCAAAATCTCCTGCCTTTACGGCAATGCTTCTCTGGATTTTTTTCGATGAATTACTGGATTTGAATTCGATCTAATCTGTATTTTTGGAAATATTGGAAAAATAAAATTTTGTCTGTCCTTCGTAATTAAGCCCCAAACCTACTCTACAAATAGCGAGATTCTAAGTCGTTTCTTTCTGAAGTTATTGTGCTTATTGTGTTATTGTGGGCCTAACGGCCGGACCGTAAACAAATGCCTCATATTTCGCAGCGGTGTACTGAATTTCAATTCGATACGGTTATTATTTTCGAAGATATTGGGACAAAATATGAAAAATTTCGTGTTTTTTTCCTAGATATCGTTCATCATTCAATTATAATGAAACGATCTGGTTCGAAAATGCTGATGGACAACTCTGTGCAAAATTCCGTGATGATCGTGTGATTAAAACTATTTGAAGAACATCTAATTTTTTTTTTTGAATATTCAATATTCTGCTATCTTCTGATTATATTATCCTGATTAAATTCTGTATTAACTTTCCAACTGTCACTTTTCGATGAATTACTCGATACCCGTAGAGTAGATATAACCATTCAGAATTTCATTTTTCCAATATTTCCAAAAATACAGATTTAATACAATTGAAATATAGTAATTTATCGATAGGAAACCTAGAAAAGCACAACCGTGAAGGCAGCAGCTTTTGCGCGCATGTTCAAATTCGTTGCCAAAACGGTCATCTCCATTGAACATGCGCGCAAAAGCTGCTGCCTTCACGGCAGTGCTTCCTAGGTTTCCTGTCGATAACTTGTTCTAATGACACGAACATCACTTAAGTTGTTACGAACTAATTACCAAGTTTCATCTTGATGGAATCAGTATTTTTTGAGTTATTCCGGAAATCAAGAATACCGAGGGAAATACCTCGATGTCTCCAAAAATTATAATCGTATCATACTGCAATATTGAGCTCAAGGTCTGAACATAATATTTTTTGAATATTATAAAATGTTCTAAAAAAAATTGTCTCATTCTACAAGAATTACTGACAGCATGAATAATGAGAAAAGTTGCGTTCCAACTAACTTCCAAGTTCAAATCCAATCGCATCAGTAGTTTTTGAAATATCGAGGACAAAACCTTGAAATTTAAAATGGCTTCTAACTTCGAAACCGTTCATTCAATTTTGCCCATTAACAAACTCGACCGTCGCATGTTGAAATGCAACCTACCCTCAAAGTTAACACTCGATTGGATCGTAATCGTGCCTTGCAGAAATTCTACATTCTTTTCTCATCCAAATATGGCATGTTCAGTAAAAGTTGCGAATGGTAAGTATTCCTTTGCTATTTCCCATACAGAATGTATCGACTGGATTGTCCAAAACAGCTGTATCTATTTTCACTTCTCCTAGTTTTTTTATCTTGGCCAGATTCTCAAATGCCACGATGAAAATATCCTCGATCGTAGCCTGCACACTGAAATCTGATTAACTCGAAGCATGTGCGCGATGTTCTTTCACAGATCCAGCAATGAAACCGGAATTTCTTTCATTTTATTCCCGCTCCAGTTCAATGTAAAGGATATGTGAATCCAGCCAATGGTCGTTTTGTTCTAATTTATCAGTCACTTCATTGAGGCGAAACTCTTGCCAATAAAATAAGTTTTAATCATGTAACTACAGTCGTTTTCGAAGACGGCGAACGTGAATAAACTGGACTAATAAATTAAGCTGTGGAAATAGCAAGAATCCTGTCGTTTATGTTCTATTTTTGCTGTAGGAAGCATTCAGTTTCTTCATCTGAGAGGATTTCATTCACTATTTTGTAGGGGCATATTTATAGTAATTCTAGATATAATTTATTCCATGCTAATATTGCTATCTATGTGAATAACTAAAATTGTAACCGAGTTTGGATTCACAGGACTTCTTTCATGCGCGCTTGTTCCTAGTAATTTGTTTTCTCTTATTTTCGACATTTTAATTGATGCCTGTGCTGAATAATGAAGAATTCGTATGCGCTAAGCGAAAGTACTCTAATTTTCTGAAGAGGAGACCTAAGAACCTCAAAATTTCAGAAAAGCTTTGGTACCTAAACAGGACAGTTTGCCTCGTTCATGGAGTAAATGGATCTGTGAGATTTTAATTCTATACTATCTTTCTTTTCCGATATATATTGAGATAATTAAAATCCGAAAAAAAAACTCTAAGCATCATTAGGTGGATTTTTGTTGTTCATTTGTTCGACCTTTGGAGGAAAGCCCAGCACTACTCTAAAAACATTGATTTCTCCACTAGTTCTTTCGTAAGTTATTGTGAAAGTGTTCGGTGCTAAGATGAACAAGCGCCTCAGAGCTTAGAATTATACGACCGTGTTTTTCTCTGTATGTGAAACTGGAAAGTATGTCGAAAGGATTGTAGATTTACTGGAAACTTTGATTCTTTCATATTTAGCGGCACTTAAATTTTAGCAATGAGGATTGAATTAATTCATTCCTTCGTTTAGCAAGCTCAACTTGAGATCGAAAGCCACACATTTTTGATCTGGTATTGGTATGGCGGTTCTTATTTTCTCACCTCCTACCTAAGATAGAAGATCGAGATTTTCCGCTGAAATATATTTCCTATATGTCTTTCCATCAAAATTATATTTCAACTATTTAATCATATAGACAATTGTGAATTTCTTAGTGATTGACAAACGATTATATATCACCAAAAGTAATGTGATTAGTCCAGGGCTGGGCAGTATTTCAATTACTTGTAATTGAAATACGTATTTGAAATACAAATACGTATTTTGTATTTGTATTTCAATTACTTCTTGAAAATGTATTTTGTAATTGGTATTTCAAATACCTGACGCTGAAGTATTTTGTATTTTGTATTTCGATACTTTTGTCTTCGAAATACTTTCGAACAAATACATTTAGCGCTGAGCGCTCTACAGAAAATAGTCCCTAAATCTCCCTTCAGATGGCGATACGTTTATCAGCTTCATCTAGTTTTTTTGCTAGCAATCATATTTTCGGCAAATGGAAAGGAAGAAAAATTCCTGCGCAATAGCCATTTCATCATGGAGTTAAAGTTAGTCAACTTCTAAGAACGATAAGAGCAAAGAGTTCACCATCCTTGAACATTATCCTAACATAAAAAATGTGTTCATACAATATGACACAACCTTCTGCCCATCAGGACCTGTAGAAAGATTGTTTTCTTCAGCAGGTTTTATTCATTCCCCAACAAGAGGCTGTTTGTCTGACACTACATTCAAAAATCTTGTGCTTCTGAAAGGAAATTCTTTATTTAGCGATGAAATAGCTGAACTGAATTAGTTGTACTCTTTTCACATTTTACGTAACACCTGAATGTATTTTGTAATTTGTATTTCAAATACAAATAGTTAAAATACTGTATTTTGTATTTTATGTTTGAAATACCCGACTTGAAAGTATTTTGTGTTTTGTATTTCAAATACCTGCGAGAGAGTATTTTGTAATTTGTATTTCAATTAAGCCAAGCATGTATTTTGCCCAGCCCTGGATTAGTCACACTCAACAGAAGACTTCGGTCCAAGTTGCCTACCGAAAAATTTTGAAAATGTTTTAGGACTGGGGAAGGGAAATTTCAGAACGAATTCGAGAGGTTGAGTTTCACGTTATTTATTGATATCCACGAACTGCTCTTTGTCTCTTCAAACCAGATAATTGAATCGAAATAAAGGTATTTGTTATCTCCGATTGGCTGAAAAATTTTATTAATATAAATGAAGTTGGGGTTCCTGATTTGACGTCAATAATATCAAGTTTTTTTTGGAATTGTTCTGTGAATCAACTCTGTAATTTCGGATGCTGGCAGTTCATTCCGTAAACATGAAATGTCCGGTTGGTTCATGGAAAAAGGCCATCTAGGAAATTGGATTGATGAAGAAGCGATCGATTTTCTGTCACTAAAATGATAGTCGATTTACCATGGTATAACATAGGTATCATAGAAAAATCTGTATTTACTTCATGATCCATAGACCATATCTAGAATTTTCCATTGCAGAATCATGTCTTTAATCTGACTGAATCGGAAATCAAAAATTTCCTGAGTTTGAATACATCATCTCAATTTCAGTGATGAAAAAGTAATTTTGTTTGCAATTTTTCTATGCTTTGTATATGTTACCAAAGGAAATCGACTATAGTTCTGGTGACAGAAAAGCGGACGCTTTTTTAACAATCAAATTTCAAAAATATCCTTCTTTGAGGAACCTACGCATGATGTAAATAACATGAATCAAATATAATAATATAAGTAAGTAATATAAGTTTGCTAATTTACCTCTTATGGAGATTATTTTTTGCAGTTTATTCTAGGGTACATGAGTTCATCCAAATGTCTCTTATTCTCGAATTTTGAGTAAAAAGTAGTTTTGCATTACTAGGTTTGCTCATTTTTCAATTCTTTCTTATTATTTAACTAATTTTAATTATTTCAGAAACTATGCCTCATATTGGACAGATATAGGTTAGTTTTCACACCGACAACCACTATCCACTGTTGAGTCCCTTTTTTAAATTACGCATATATCTGAAATTCATTAATTCCGAGGTTATGAAATGGTTTTATTCTTGGCCCTTTTTTATGGTTAGACGATTTCATACATTTTTTCCTCTTTTTTTCCGACATGGCAAGGACCTTGGAAGCACTAGTCAGCAACACTTCTCAAAATTCCAGTTGGATATCATAGTAAACTTCGGAGATATTGGAAGAAACTAATGTTAAATCTATTGGTTGTTTCCTAGGCATATCGTTGCTATTTCCGAAATTCCACAGAAAATATTTCGTGATGATTGCTATAAAAAGGCGAAGCTCGAGCACAGAAGGGGAGTTCATTTTCAACCATCATCAAGACTGTTACTCTTCAATAACAAAAGCTCCGAAACATCGCTGTTTTCCAGTCAGAAAAACGAAAGTTAAATCAAATGAAATCGAAGTGACTGGTAACATGAAATCAAAGTGAAAGTAAATACATGGAAACCTGAAATTAAACCGAGAAAAACTTGCCAAAAGGTAAAACCAAGAAGTCAGCAATAATTCAACAGAATTCAAGACAGAAATAAAACTCCAAAAGTCAACCCTTGGAATTTCGGAATATGGTTATGCAAACACAGAGAAGATTGGTTATACCAGAAACCCGAAATCAGAGTTGCGGTAAATTTAATTCTAAATCCAAAATTATATTTTATTATTATTGGATACTGATGAAAATTTGGAATTTCAAAAATAATTCAAATCATGACAACAGAGATTTATAAAAATATACATTGAATAAACAGTTCCTTCAAGAACTCCATGCGATATCCCGTATCCTGAATTTTCATGTCAATATCGTGCCACCATATATTGGCTGTTAGGCAGGTATTTCCTCATCTGATGTCCTACAATCGAGAGAATTTTCCGTAGTGCCTTATATTCTGAGACAAATGTCATTATGGAAATAGGCATATTCATCATTTCTATTCGTTGTCTCCTTTGTCGGTGAAATATAACATCCCTGACGTTTGCAGATGAAAAATACCTGATTAATGTATTCTCATCTGAACGTTCCATCATTTCTTTCTCCGAAAACTGTCCCACTTTCCATAGTTGTTAATTGCCTAGGGATCGCAACTGACAAAAAGACATAAATTGGGTGTTCTGGACAGGCGAAATGGCGGATGAAATTCGCTTTCTATGAAACTCCGAAAATTGCCAATTTATCAAACTTTTTCATATCAATTTTCATTCTGGAACAGTTGATGGATAATTGATGAGCCAATATCCCAACTCCAGTAGTACGGCTGGGCCTGCGAGCAGAAATTATTTTATAGATGAAATCGAAAGTAGTGCAGAGTGATTCATCATATTCACAATTGTTTCATATTCTGATATTTAATGTCAGATATTCATCCGATTCAATTCATGGACGAATGAACTCAGGAATTAATTACATTTTCACATTCAATCTGATTTGTAACTGGGTTATTAGGGACATTTGATAATCAATCATTGATTGACCGTTCAAACTCAAATAACTGATTCATTCGACTCGATATCAAATGAAATATTCCTCTCTAATTGCAGGCACCGTATTCCAGTTACAATGCTATTCATTTTATACAGAGTTGCGCGGAAGCCCTAAATGAAAATAATATCTTTTAAATCAGTAACTTAAAAAAACGCTGAATTCATTTTGAATTAAACGTATTTTTTATCCATTAAATTAAATATTTTTCTTCAACCCTTTACCTTTTTTCTTCAAATGCAAACATCTGTCGTATCTAGGCTCGTTGAAAAGCTCATGACAGATATAATCTTACTATACTTTTTTATCATTTTTCCCTTGTAGTTATCAGAAAATAAGACAGAACTTTTTGAAAACTCAGAAAAATATTGATATCTTCTTAGTGGTATCTACCACTGAATATAACGTAGTAGATGCTGAAGATGCCCTCCACCCTACAGTTGGCATGATTCCAGGCGTTTGTAAAACTCGTCTCTGGAATTTCGAATGGTCTCAGCTGGTACGTTATTTTTTTCCACTCTGATCATATTTTTTAGATCTTCAATATCAGCCGGCATGTTTTGATGAACATTGTCTTTGAGAAATTCCCAGAGAAAGAAATCTTGTGGTGCTTAGTCGAGGGATCTTGGTCTCCATTCAATTTTAACATGACATCCAATCCAGCGTCCTGCAAATATTCGAACTAGATGTCCTCTGACATCAATCCCATAATGTGGTGGAGTGCCATCCTGTTGAAACCAAAATGTTTCTATAGGAATATCTGGATCTACTCCATTAGGAAACATAACAACTAGAGCAGGGACCAACTCAAATCTTGAAAAGTCTATGTAGCGTTCAGCTGTAGGGTTTTCTCCAAAAACGCTGCAAATTTTACACAAAGGTTAATTATTTTCCCAGCTTAATGTTCGAATTCTGCAGCGATATTTATCACACTTTCATCTTAGCGAGTACCACAAGTGAGAAGTTTGACAGTGGAATATAACAATTTTCAAGATTGTCTGCCAATATCGGCTAGTGAATATTATAGCGGAATTCAAAGTTTTTCTGAAGAAAATTGTTAAATGCGAGCCGCCATATCTTGCATTTCGGAATATTCATTCAGACAACTGCGTTATTGGCGAGCAATCTCTTAAACTGTTTAATTTCATTTCTTATTTGAATTCCTACCTGACTGGAAAAATTGAAGCTTTCCAAAATTGAATCATAGAACTAAAACAGGTCGATAATCGGCTCCTACCTCAGTCTAAGGCTCCTTCCTACTCTTAGTTTTAGATTCTCGACAATTGATGAGATTTCCGGTTTGTTAATTGATTTTTTTGCATATATCCTCCGATTTGTTTTATCATATACATGCTCATTATCTTTTATATTCACCCTCATTTCAAAGTCTGAGTACGAAAAATGTTGGATTTCGATTGAAACCTGTAACTGATATCCACATGTTGAAGATAATCGGACAACGCAAACCAAAATTGATGAAAACCTTCTATCAACCGAATTTTCTGGAAATCTTTGTTATTTCAAAATACGCTACTCAATCCGCAATCTGCTTGGTAGCATTTAATTCAGTTACACAAGATTATTTATTGAGATTTCAATCTTTTAAATGAAATTTTTTATGGAATTGTTTTTTGTGTTGTGAAAACCCAATGATTCATGAATAATGTATGAGTTTTATCCGTTTTTTAGGTTTTTTCAGGGGTTTCACTCCCAAAATCTAAAACACTTTTATCTGATGTTTATTTCCGGAGATATTAGGAAAAATTATACCAAATTTTGTTGATACAGACGCAATAAGATTTAAACTATGTAGTAAGTTGGAGAATACCAACGCACGACTTAATACAAAATTTCGTGAGAATTTTATATAGGTAGGAAATTCCTAAAAAGTATTCGAAATCTTTGGAAATTTTTGTTGAACATTTTTTTGCCGGGAACTATTCATCAGATTTCAACAACATTGGCAAAACCTGGAGTCAGTATTTCAAAACAGTGTCTCAAAGATCGGTTTGATCCGATATTCATCTTCGGAGACATAGGGAGAAAAATTTTCGAATTTCTTTGTTAGTTCCTCGGTAGTGTTGATATTTACAGAATAACTTCACTAAACTTATTATAATATAAGGAAATTTCGAATGGATATATGAGCGGAATCATGGAATGATTTTAACAATTCTAGAATTCAGCTTTCGTAATTGAACCGGTTCAACAAATATCGAGTCTCTAAATGGATTCTAGTTTTACGGTTAGTAGAAGGGGTGACCTCAACCACAATCACATCCGAAAAGAACGACTTAGAGACTCGATATTTTCATAGGAGGTTTGGGGATCAATTGAAAAGGTCGAAATTCGTAAAAACTTGAAACCTCCCCCAATGATTTCGAAGATATATCTATTCGAAAATTTATTTTCCTAGTACTACCAATAAGGCATATGTGTTCGAATAGAAATTCTGCATTTGGTTGAAAAATGACGGCGTGATGGGTCATGCAAAATGTCTTGAAGAAATAGTCTTGAATGTGAACAAGCGCGTAAAAGCTCCTGACCTCACGTCATTGCTTTTCTAAATTTTTTTGTTATTCCTTGATATCTCAAGAATTACTGATTCGGTCAGATCGAAACTTGGAAACAAGGAAAGGAATGCTGATCTGCAGCAAAATTTCATAAAGATTGTTTCATTGAAAAAGTAGAAAACCACCCCTTCAAAATTAAAATAGTTTCAGAATGCTAACATTATTATTATATTATAACTCCATTTTATAACTACCATATCAATTATGTTGACATTTTCAATATGTCATTGGCAGCATTCAGGAGGAAGGTTACTTTCTATGTATGCAGAGACTATTCATAAACTCGAGTTTGTTCTTTATGGTCATTCGATTTTGGACAGTTTTGCTTCTTTTTTCTATGCTTTTTTTGTGGTTATGTTTTTTTGTTGTGTTGTGTATTTCTGTTTGGGGTTCCCATTTGGATGAATAAATTTTAAAAAAATTTTAATTTTTTTCAGAAAATTCGAATAGATATTTTTTTAGAAAATATTCTAATTGAATCATTAATGATCCGATCTGATTTAGGTGAGATGATTAGTTAAAAAAAATAACCTTTAAACTGGCTAAAAACATCTTTATAGTGGTATCATTGTAAGGCAGGCAATTGATAAATGTAGACGCTTACACTTGAGTGAAATTACGTGAGGATCGTGTCACAAAAAAGATGATATTTAAAAATGTATTATATTTTGGTTGAGGGAGACTTTTCGAATAAAATAATAAAATGAAATATCACGATAACTCCCTCAACAAATGACTCAGAGGCTGGATATAGTTGAAATAGGTTTCAAAAAAACCTTTGACTTCACGGTGGATTTTTTGATGACTTTTTTTGTGTGCTTTGGCTACAAACTATTTCAATATGCCCCAATAAATATGATTTGAAATTAATCAATGCCATAACAATTCTATCAATTGAATATCTGAACAATTCTCCATTTCATCTGTCCTTTTTTAAGAATTTCAGATGACTATCAGTTTCGGAAATTTTCCCATGCTTCCTGTTTGCCATATGAACGAGCACAAGGATCTTCTTACTGCAGTTCATTCATAGGTTGCCTGAAGCTTATAGTGCTCATTATCATACCGAATGCAACTTATGGTTGTAAAAATATCCGCGAAAGTGCTGTGTGAATAGGATTTTCAGGTTTTCTGAACGTTACTCATTGCTCGGAGCAATATTAATATGATTACCTCCGTTCCAAGTACCGATGGATAAGAATCAACGATAAACGTGGCACTTAGGTGCAATCAAGGATAATTTGCTTAGCTATAAATGTCGAAATGAATAACAATATATCATTCATTATGTGGATACGTTCGACGAAAGCTGTTTGCAGATATCAAATATAAATATATAAATCTGCCATATGAAGGAACATGAATGATATTGATAGTCTGGTAGTTTTACATGGAAACATTTCAGTTTATTGTGTCCTGAACAATTTTATGTACCTTAGCACATTTTGCTGTAGTTTTGCAGCGAAAAGTAACCTATCATATTCTTTTGTTCACCTATATGGGTCCACAAACCACCAGTAAGATGCGTTCAAGATGATCACATGTAGGAGTAAAAAATCAATGTCGTTAAGTTGGTTCTGTCAGGATTTACGGAATTTGAATGTTTGTCGTTATTTATATTATTTCGTGTATGAAAATTATGCGTTTCGATTCTGCAGGACGAACCCATGACCCAGAATAGTTTTAATACAGCTGTGTCCCGCCTTTGATAATCTGTGAAAATCTCAATTCACTGTTCTCCCTATTCGATTGATATTGGATGATTCGCTAACTTGAGATCAAGTAATGCCAGGTCCAGATGAGTGTAATGCGAACAGCGGATGCAATACATCACAGGGAGTTTTATGGTTCGAGACTGCGCTATTTCTGCTCCGTTGGGACTCTAGCACAGCCTTGAATAATAAACTGGAATGCATCGTTCCAGTTGAATACGACGGCGAACTAGTGCCACTCTGAAAAATAAAAAATGACAAAATTGCGAGATTTAATCTGGCAATGGGGGTTTTTCCTGCATTTGGGTTATTACTGCAAATGCAAATTTGAACATAATTATTATGTGTTTGATTCATCATTTTCCCAAATAACCTTCAGAAAGTATTCAAAATCAGATTTCAAAATTGGGGTTTGGGATTTGCAAGGCTTGCACGAAGTGACAACGGTGTTTAGTAGAATAGCTTTTTCTGCTATAGATTAATGAAATATTTATTTCTATTTTGTGGCACACACGTGTTCTTTGTCAATATAACCAAACAATTTCCGTTTGCGATTTGTCAGTAATATGACAGTATGACAGTCTGTGCTCTTCTTTTTCTATTCCTTGGTCGTTATCTTCTACTCTAACCCGATCGAAGTATAGCTATCTCTGTTTTCCTAAGCAAAGTAACACATTTGACGTCCTTTTCTTCACGAGAAAGCTGAATTCGACGTTGCTATAACGTGCACTCAAGACAAATCCCTTTAAATGCAAATACCAATTTTTATTTTTCAGTTTTAGGTGATTAAACATTTTTTTAGAAATATAATATTGAAATAACATGTTTGAAATGTGATGATCTAAAGGTGTTTCATGAAAATTACTGCATTTTCGTTCAAAGGAAAAACCACCATTGCGACATTTTATCTGGCAATTGTGACATTTCAATCTGACAATTGCGAGATTTAATCTGACAATTGCGACATTTAATCTGGCAATTGCGACATTCAATCTGGCAATTTTAGACGTGGAAAGGGAATTTATATGAATTCGCCAACCTCTACCTCAAAAAATCATTGTTCATGATTGGGATTTTTCGCTACCCAGGAAACTGAGTTTTTTTATATGGACGGCTCATGTTTATATTAAAACGTCGCATTTACGAGAATAATAGTTTTTGTGGAGTACTGAATAGGATGCACTCTATCTTTTTATGTTCATAGAAGCTTTTTTTGAAATTCTAAATGACAAAGTTATGTACTTTCTCCGGTAGGTATATAGGTATAACCAGAAGTGACAAAGACCTGGAAATATATCAGCTGAGATGAGCATATCGACTTCCGTATAAAATTTTCAGAAAATTGGTCTTCAAATGCTCATATATATATATATATTCATATACATACATTCATACATATGGATTCACTCGTCATCTGGCAATTGACAGATTTAATCTGGCAAATTGAAGTAGTTCGATAAGTATTCATAATGATGTGTTAGGCTGGATTAATGCTGTATTAGAGCTTGATTACGAAAGCGGAGTTCGTGAATGGGTAAAATCCTCCCAATGATTCCGTAGATACAAAATTTCGTTTTTCTCATATTTCCACAAATACAGAATTGATCTTCATACAGAGTTTAGTTAGGTTTAGTTAGGATGATATTATAAGAGGATCCAAACCTTTTCATCAGGAAATGGGAAGATGCGTTTGGCGGGGTCAATACGTGCAAAGATGACCACTTCGGCAATATATTTGAACAAGCACGCAAAAGCTGCTTACTTCACGTCAGTACTTTTCTAGAATTTTTTCACGAGTTATTATTGCTTTATTTATGCATATTCAACTTACGGAAAGTTTTTTTCATAGTAAGTCCAAGCTGCGTTGGATGGGATGAATATCTGAATGGGTGACCACACTAGCTACCAAACAACAAAATTCGAACGAAGGCGTAGAAACTCTTGACTTTGAGTGCTCTTCTTGATTATTCAGACACTTGGCGAATTTACATGTATTCTTTTCCCACGTCTAAAATTGCCAGATTTATTCTGTCAATTGCCAGATTAACTGCCGCAATTGCCGGATTAAATCTCGCAGTTGTCATATCAAATCTCACATTTGCCAGATTAAATCTCATTTTTTTATTTTTCACAGTGGCACCCATACACCGTCGTATCCAAAGGGAACGCTGCATTCCAGTTTATTATTCGAGGCTGAGCTCGAGTGTCGTCCGCACTATTCGCCGAATTGTTTATCAAATTTTTTGCATTCGCTGTTCGCATTCCACTCATCTTGACCCGGCTTAAGCGAAGCAACTTTCTCGAATTTTTTTTTTTTTGAACTCATTCTGTATATTTCGTCATTAGTTGATTATTCTTGAAATTTTAGGGAATTCAATAAATGTTCAGGTTTGAGTGTGGGTTTAAGTGATAGAGCTTAGGGCAGAATTACGTGAATCCGAAAATCGATCCTAATGGTAGGTATGTCTGTTTGCCATTTTATTTTCCAAAACTTTCACTAATACAGAGCTGTTTGAATTAAAATCAAAAGCTTGGATGAAAAATGAGGTAGTAATGGTTCATGCAAAATATTGTGAGGAATTGGCTTCGAATTTGAACTCCAATGCTTTCACAGAATTATTTGAAAGTCCTGGTCCTCTGATGAATTTATGAAATTCTTGCTTTAACCCACCCTATTTATTTCACTGGGACTGCATAAAGGAATGAATACATGATTATTAGACATAACTTATTCGAGGAAATCTATGCCACAAAATGTTTGAGCCTGTAGAAGAAAAGAATAATAGGCTATTCTCACATCTGTTGAAAAAAATCTTTTCTTAGGCGATGTTCGTTGCGAAGGCAAACGATTTTAGGACCTAAGTTACAACGTAAAAATTAGTGTATCCAAAATATACCCTTTGTAATGAAAACTAGAAAAGCACAGACGTGAAATCATCAGCTTTCGCGCGCATATTCAAATTCTTTTCTAAAGCGGTCATCTTCTCTCGTATTGACCGCCTCAAACGCACATTTGGTAATTTCATAATCATATTAACCTCATGAAATTCTGTATTAACCTTCAAGCTATCATTTTCCGTTGATGTAGTGGATATCAATTCAATCTTATCTGTATTTAAAAAATATTCGGAAAATAACATTTTGAATGGCGATATCTACACGGGATCATTAGACAGATTACACTCATTCACAAATCCGGCCTTCGTGATAAGGTCCTTACTTACTCTACAAATATTGAGTTTCTAAGTTATCTCTTTCGGAAGTTATTGGGTTTACGATCGGCCGTTAGGCTTCAAAATATTTTTTTCAATATTTCCAAAAATACAGATTGGATAGAATTAAAACACACTTGATGGCTCATACAGAATTTCATGAGGATTGTATGATAGAAGATCGCAGGATATTGAATATTTGGAAACAATTTTTTTTTAATGATCTGATAGCCTGATTTTTCGCACAAAGTTGTATTAGCAATTTCAAACTTGCTTCCAAGTGATTAAAAAGTAAAATAACTTATTTCCGCTTTATATATTTATTTTCACAACAATTGTTTCGTCATGATAACATGATCAGGTGAGTATGGTACCTGTTACCATACTCACCTGATGAAGTCATGTTATCATGACGAAACAATTGTTGTGAAAATAAATATATAAAGCAGAAATAAGTTATTTTACTTTTTAATCATCAAGATGAATTTCCGACAAGTAAAGACTGAGACAATCAAGTATTTGCTTCCAAGTCTCATTATGATTGAATCAGTATTTTTTGAATTATTTCAGAAAAAACAATGACATGGAGAAAAACACGAAATTTGATGCATTTTTTCCCAATAACTGAGATAATTATTACCGTATCAAACTGAAACATCTTACAAAGCTCAAAAACTATTTTTCGAAAAGAAATTTCAACACATTTTTTTCAATTCTGTAACGTTGTCTGAGCGGTATTTTATTATTTTACTATTTTATAAATGATCACAGCTGTATTGGGGTCTAGTCACTTTATTCGATCTCATCATCTACAATTCTCATTTGCACTCAATGCATCCCATAGGAGCATGTGTCAAGCAGTCATCATTAATTATCATCTATGAACTCATAGAGTTATACAAAATACTACTTAGATGAATTATATTTGGACTTATACCTGACAATTCACACTGACAGTTCCATCCAAACAATATTTTGCTGAAAGTTTCCAGACATTACGTTGCACTCAATTGCCAATGTTCAATTCAGTCGCTGAAGTAGTTCCTTAAATATAAGGTTTCCTATCGAGACACCCGTGAGCATCACAATTTTCCAGTTTCATTGCAGATATTCCTCTTCCTTTATTTGAAAATTCAAGCGAGAAATTAGAGGTTCCGTGCGCAGAAAAGATCATACATAATTGAGAGACTCTGCTTTCAGTTAAAGCACATCAGGGTGTTGAGCTTTACTCAAATAAAACAAGACCTTAATTTATCCTTCCTGTCACGCTAAATTAGTACTGCGTAGGAAAATCCAGGACATTAACGACATAGTAGGAGATAAAATTATAAATTTTCATTAATTGGCGTATACATATATACTACATGCAAGCTCATAGCTCAGAAGCATTTGCATCATTAAATAAATTAAAACCATAGGGGAGAGTTATGTGAAATAACACGTTTGCTTGGTACTCATCTGCAAACATATATTATTAGGAATTGAAATTTAATTAAAAAAATCGTGGAATCGTTAAATGCGAACGCTGAAATATAACATACATAATTGCAGTAATTGAAAGGCAGCTTGCATAAAACTAGTAGTCGTTATTTCTATATAGCCTCGGGTATCAATAACGAATATAAATATAAAAGCGACTGTTTGCCGCTGAAGAGATAGATCTGTTCGAGGTGAACTTAACCTATGGCTAAATATAATGCGGTTGACATGTTTCACGTATAAGACAACAAATTATCAGAATTAACATGTGGAACATGTTCTAAATAGAGTGGAACAAGAGCAAACGGTCTTAACTTCGTTAGAACATAGGCGGAACGAAGTTTATGCCATGGAAAAAGGTAATGACAAGGATCAGAGTGTCTGACATCGAACGGATTCACTACAGAATATTTCAGGAATTGTTCGAACCATTTTATGTACAGTAGACGCGCGGTAGAGTGAACATGTGATTTTATGAAAAACCCAGTCGTGTATACTCAAATTTATATTGATATTCTGCAGTGTGAACAATAGGACCCCCAAGGGACATTTTAGTTGAGAGAATGACCGAAATTGTGCAAAATAGGAGTTCTTATCTTCGTACGAGAAATTGAGGGTTTTGGAGGAGTTTTTTGAAGGAATGAGTGTGACTGCTCTATAAAAAGTACAAAATACCGAAATCTACTATGTAAGCTGAAAAAATGTAATTCAAACAACGCATATGAACTCCATGGACGCGAGAAATAAAAAAAAAATAGCCAGTTAAAGACCTTGAGAGTCCAGAAACATTTCGATTTACGAGTAATCTACTCCATTTCCATATGGTCTAACGCACCTCCCGTTTGAAAAGCGTCTGCCTACTGGCAAGCGCTTCCTTCGATCGCGTATCGTGGACTGCAGCCCCATCACACATTTTATATTTTTAACCAGCCATTGCAAGGGAAGCGTCGTTTATTCGATGTTATACCGCGCTGTGATTTTGATTCTTGTACTGGTCCATTTCATTCTGACCCTCGTTAGATTAACACTGGGATTCGCATCTTAACGATTGTCTTTTTCAAACCTGTACAATGGATATCGGTTATCCAGTTGGTTGGGGAACTCAAAATTCATTTAGTCTGATGGTAGTTCAACGTAAGCCTAAGGCACTATTTCATGAGGAAGGAGAAGCACATCGATTTGGCACTTTCAGGTTAGGTTGCGTATCAAAATGTGACGGTTGAATTTGTTGTCGAAATGTGCTCAATGGTTCTGAAGTTATAATATAAATGTCGAGGCTATTTTCTCGATATCTACATAAGCTATCGAATTTGAACTTGTCAGTTAGATAAAGAATACCTCTGCTCAACTGTTTGTGATGTTTTGTTGGAACCGTTTGGTAATTTGGGAAGGATTTTTTTTCGAAAACTTCACAAATTGTTGTTGCAATTTTTCATTTCAGAAACTGTGTATGAAATTACGATGAGATATTGCACTGAGATCGGGGACCAAACCTAAAACAATAAATCAAATTTCGATTCGATGCGATTTTAATTTCAGGTGATATTATGGGAGAAAATTTGTCAAATTTTGTGGCTTCTTTCTTGGTATCGTTTCTATTGTCGGAATAACTCAAAATCCGATTATGATGAAACTGCGTATCTAGTTTTAAAAACAGAATTTCTTCATGATCGTGCAATTTGAACAATTTGAAAAGATATTAAATTTTTTTTCACGTGAGTGCTTTCGCCAAATTTTCATCCCATTCGCGACGAGTCAAATATAGTGGCTTATTGAAGGGTATAAGAATGACAGAACTAGATAAAGAATATCGTAATCCTCAAAATAATTATGAAGGCTGTTTTTTGAGGTATAGAACTTTAAGTTGACAACACAGTTTTAACTGGCGGACATTTTGTTGGATTTCAAGTGATTGTGTTCAGTTTGGTCTGGCATTTTAACATGAATAGACTAACGCCTGAAAAACACTTTCAAATTGTGCAAATTCATTTCAATAATAATGGTTCCGTTCGAAATGTGAATCGCGCTCTACGTCCATTTTACTTAATCGTCCATCAGATCAATGAATTCGACTGACTATGGACCGTTTTGGCACCACGTTCAATCCGACTGACTGTTCGGTGTGCTTTATGTGCTGGTGGAATTGGTCCGTACTGTTTTGGAGCCGATGCTGGCCAGAGCGTAACAATCGATGGGAACAGCTAGAGAGCCATAATGAGTGACTCTTTCGTTCCCCAATTGAACATCCAGGATGTGCAGCAGCTGTGGTTTTAACAAGACGACGCAACATGTTACACAGCTCGTGCCACAATTGATTTACTGTAGGAAACGTTTGATTACCGCATAATTACACGTTCCGAGCCCGTGAATTGGCCTCCACGCTCGTGCGATTTAACGCCGTAAGACTGTTTTCTGTGGAGATATGTGAAGTCGCTTGTCTGCGCCGATAAGCACGAAACAATCGATCACTTGAATGACAACATTCAACCTCCAGATTAGATCACGTCCGAGCCAGCCGTAATGGTCATATGCACGAAATTATATTCAAATTATAATTGTTGTTAATATTCTATCGTCTCGATCCACATTAAAATGCTACAAGTAGCGCCATCTATCTGTGGTTTCAATAATTTGCATCATGCTCCTGTGTATGAAAGGAAATCATGGGTCAAGTTAGTTATGATTGGGTCCTCGATAGTTCAAGGCATATTTGATGAAAATAAATTAAATTTGTGTTTTGGTGAAAATATTTTGTTATAGAAAGTTACCACTCTAACAATAATGCCACAAGATTATCTTGAAAAAAGTCGAATTCATGTTAATTTTGAAATTTATCCTTGTTTTATTCCATTTCAAAGTTCTATACTTCTAAAGAAAACACCCTTTAGTTATACGTACTTTCAAGCAAAAATTCATATCCAGCCCTTTCAAGCAATGCTATAGGACCGAAACACGTGATTGAAAAACTAAACAAAAGATAGTTTGTGAAGATAACTGCCCTAGTAACATTAAGTAGCAGAGTACGCCTCTGTCATCCTATCTTTGGAATCATAGCTCACTCGAATTCCGTAGCATGTCCATCTGATAGTAATGGCAGCTCTACGCGTAGTTATCCCGGTCTGATGAAGACAAGCAAGGTGAGCGTACCACTCGAACACTACAAATACATTTCGAAAGCCGAGCATTTCAACTGTTCACGGAAATAATCGCATTTGTCGTCAACAGCCCTGACATTCATCATTATAGATATATCGCACCGAGCTCACAATAATTGAGACGACAGCCGACGAAAGTTCTAAGCCCGACAAATGCGATTAAGCTTCACCATTTCAGTTATCCTGTGCATTACCGCGTGAGTGATATGCGATATGTTAAAGAAATCTGATGTCAGATACCGACGTCGAATAGTGGACATGAAGGAATTTCCATTTGTCCGTTGTCCGATGCAACTGCTTCGAATATTCTATTCCAGTTTGGATTGTGCACTTGAAGAGCTTCTGAGTAGCTTTTTATTACTTCAATTTAGAGTTTATGTCATCTTTTGATTTTTGTAAGAACTAGCCTAAGTCGGCAGATCAACAGGATATCAGGGACCCTTCTCTTGAATGTGATGGAATGAACGTTTCCTATCATTCCATCAAAAATGCACCGCGGTTCCTTGTCAACAGCGTCGACACGCCTATTTTCTTCCTTCCCCAATTCAAGAATAGGGAGCCAGGTGAACATCGAACAATAGAGACGATTTATCGTCAGTTATCCATTACCGGTTCGCCCTTTCACAAGTTGCCTCACAATGTTATTTCACGTATATATTTTAAGCAAGAAAATGGTGAGTGGAAAAGATGTTCACTCTTCATGAGAAAGCTCAAGTTCTAGAAGACATCAATAAAGGACTTAGTGCTACCTGGCCTTACTGGCAAATAAATATGAAATTGCTTAACCAACGGTTCGCACCAGAAAAAAACAAAAAAAAACAGTTTCTCGAGAGAGTAGACAATTGATTCAGATCGTCCAAAAAATGCATTCTAAAAAGGCGGAAATGCCTGAAATAGAAACTCAGCTTTATAAATGCTGAAAATACTGATCCAGAAAAAAAAATGCCGATTTCTGGTGAAATGGTTAAACAGAAAGCGTTGACTCTTTGTGCTAGTTTGAAAATCTCGGAATTTTGAAGCAAGTGAAGGATGCCTCCAACGCTTCGAAGAACGAAAATGATAGGAAGAAGCTTTTAAGTCAGCATGATCTCATTGTCTCTTTTGAAGAAGAATTGAAGAGAGTCATTCAAGACCATGAATCCAACGAATATCAAATCTATAACGCTGATGAAAAAGGACTAAACTGGCGATTGCTACCAGCAGTTCAAGCTTTGAACATGGCAAAACAGAATACTCTGGATTTGACTGAGATATTTACCTGAAAATAAAACATGAAAAAACGGTTTTATCGAAATTAACTGCGAAGGAGAATCAGTCTAAAATAACATAATTTTTCTCCACAAAAGATCAGTCATTATAATTTACATTAACTTTTTTTAAAAATATGATGGCTTTTCTCATTCAAACGACTTTTTTGGCTCTCATGTTGCAGGGTAACAGCGTGCTATCGTTTTGTCCAAATGTCTGTAATTTTCGATAATTGAGCCGAAAATGGTCCCGAACGACTAGATTGGACTCACTGATGACGAATCCGGCGTCAAAATCGATTCTGTCCAATCGGCCGGCCGTGGACACGATAACTGTCGAACGGAGTGAGCTAGCGACTTAAAACTTTCAGGGTAGGTCGCGCATTAGAGTGCCGCAGTTATGTTTGTTAATGGGCCAAATCGGTCGAACAGTTTCGGAGTTATAGCCACTTGAAATTTTGAAGTTATTTATTTTTTATTTCAGAAACTACTCGAGCGATTAAATTTAAACTTGGCAATTAGGTGGAGTAAAACGACGCGCAACTTTGAGCCAAATTTTGTCAGAATCATACTGTCAGTAAACTGAAAAAAAATTATTTTTTCGGAAACCGTTGATCATATCAAAAAAAATTCCACTCGGACTTTGAACTTCATATTTCACAGCATTGTACCAAATTTCAGTTCGATACGATCATAAGTTTTGAAGATATTGGGAAAAAATATGTCAAATTTCGAGGTTTTCTTCTAGATAACATTGTTTTTTTCGGTGTAACTCAAGAAATACTAGTTCAATCCTGATAAAACTTTGCAGCTAGTTTGAAGATGCTGGAAAACAACTTTTTTCCAAAATTTCGTGATGATCGTGTCATTAGAACAATTTGAAAAAAAAATGTGATTTTTTTATCATATTATCATTTAATTCTGTATGAACCTTCGAACTGTAATTTTTCGATGAAGTACTGGATTTCAATTCAATTCAATTTCAAAAATAAAATTTTGAATGAGTATATCTGCGGAATCATTGGGTGGATTTTACCCATTCACGAATTCGGCCTTTGTAATTAAGGTCCAAACGCAATAACTTCCGAAAGAAACAACTTAGAAACTCGATATTTGTAGAGTAGGTTTTGGTCTTTCTTACGAAGGTCGTATTCGTGAATGGGTAAAATACGCCCAATGATTCTGTAGATATACCCATTCAAAATTTTATTTTTCCAATATTTCCAAAAATACAGATCAGATCGAATTAAAATCCAGTTATTTATCAGAAAAAATCTAAGAAAGCACTGCCGTGAAGGCAGCAGCTTTTGTGCGCATGTTCAAATTCGTTGCCGAAGTGGTCATCTACATTGAACATGCGCGCAGAAGCTGCTGCCTTCACGGCAGTGAAGATCCAGGGATCTATCTAAATGAGCGCTCGTCTTCGAGTGATATTTCCAAGTATTGCAGCCGCCAATCAGAAAAACCCTATTTTTCGAAGATAATTTCGAGAAAACAAGTAAAAACAATTACCAAAGCTGTGACTCGGATATATTTTACCGTGGTATACTCGTTTAAATAAATTAAATATAAACTCGTTTGGAAATGTATTCATAATCTCTACCACAAATTTTCAACATCATTTCAGAAAGAGCTCAACTTCTTTGTTTTCGGAGAAATAAAAAAAAATCGCAAAAATTTCAAGATGGGACAAACGATGTAATACTGATCTAATACTTTCTTCCTTATCAATGGAATCAAGGAATGAAACCTTCACAAACGAGATGATAATACAGTATATGTCAAAAATGGAACTAGAAAACAAACATAAACTGTCGATTAAGGAGCCCGAGAAAAAATTACAAACTATACCCCTCTTCATTTTTCAGGTTTACTTTCTGGCTTTTCACTCCCAGTATCTGAAACAGAACTATTAAAAATTAAATAGAGTTGTTTTTTTATGAAGAACTACTTTGTGGATTGCAGGATTAAATTATTTGTTTCTTGGATAACCGATTGCCTAATGGACAAGACAGGAACAATACAAACGATAAAGAGAGCGAACTGTGACGTTTCAGAGTACAAATCTGACTCTTTCATCAGACAAAGGAGAAAATTTTAAGAATTATTTCCTTTTGGTTTTTTGTTTTGAATTGAGACTTCTGTCAAATTGATATTCTTGAGAAATAACCGCATAGATTAATTTGGTTTGAAAGCTTTTTAATTCTACCTCTTTTTTAAGTGAATTCAGCCACATATAGGGTCAATTTCTACAGAACAATGATCAAAATTACTTTCTCCATTCAAAAAATTCAGGAGGACTCTATAGTTTTTCTTTCCAAATTATCTGACTCCGACATCATTTTTTTGTACTGTCCCAATCTATCATGTTATTTCCAATAGTAGCTATTTGGGATTTTTATATGTCTCTTTTCCTCAGATTGTTTTTGTGGTCTCGTTTTTTCTCCATTTTAGATCAATTCGATCGATAATCAGTCACAAATGAGTTCTTGATTATGTGCACTAACATATCCTGTATAATTCAATTATTGAAATGGATTTCTACTGCAGACGTATAAATAATGTGAAAATTCTAGTTGCTTCTGACACCTGAATATTCTCAGAAACAATTGATCCATTATACATTTCCTTCGGAATGATATATATTTCATGTTGAAATGTATATATACTTAATCGACCATTTATAGGTTGAATTGACAAACTTCAATCAGAAATTATTGTCGTACACCTAATTCTCCGAATAAACAGGAAAACTCAACTGTGAACTTGTAATTTCTTGGCATCTTCCCGCAAATTTCGGAACTTGTATCACCCCTATATTTAGATGAAAGCATTTGAATATAGGGGTGATACAAGTTTCGGAAAAGGCTCTAGTTATAATGGAAAGAACTCAATCAGGTTAGGATTATATTAATGAAGGGATTCTTGATTCCTTTCGATTGCTATGGGAAGGAGATGAATAAACAACAGTTTGTTCAATGGAATCATATTTCCTAAAAATGAGTCCCCTGTAAAATATGAAAGATCCTTCTTACTTATTTTTGGTTATATCCCAGAAAACAATACTTAAACAGCTTAATTTCCCGCCAACCGCTCCATCACCTCAGGTACCTTCTGCTCTAAAACCCCACTTATTCATGAACTCCAGGAAGGATTCCCGTCCAGTTGATCTCGAAGATGTCACCAAATGCAAAATGGAGATATTCAGAATAAAAAAATGTTGTCCCGGTTTGACTATGGAAGCGAGACTGGACTGAAAATTTCCGTTTGAAATCGTTTTCTATTTGGTCAAAATACTAATGAATCGTTCAAAGGAATTGAAAATGCGTTGCTCGTATCTGTACTTTTTTCTTGATTTTGATGTAATATAAACACTGTTTGTAAGACAATATTTATTCATTTGATTTACACTGATGCTTTCTGAATGTGGACTTACATGAAAAATGAAACAAAGATGTGCTCTGTATGTGAGCTATTCAATGAATGATGAAATGAACCAGTATTTCTAGGGTGTAGGGAGAAATTGTACCTACTGTTCTAAAAATAGAACGCAGGGTTCATACACATGGTCCCTAAACTGAAGGTTCAGGGATGAATTGGTAGGAAAAGTTTTGAAACCGAAGAGATAATGCAATTCTTCGGCACAGTGGCGTTGACAAGAATATCTATCCTTCGAAGGCTTACCCTTAACTGCTCGATCCGAGAACCATCTTCCACATCGAATTTCAAGAAAAACTCATTCCACTCGACTATGTCTTGGCTCATCGACATCATAAACACAGCAAAATCTCGACCCCAAGATTCGCTTTATCAATTTGCAATTTCCATCTTTCCGTTCTTACGACATCAAAGGACTCCTTTATTGAAAAACTAAGCACATTTACTGAGGAGAAATAGTTTTCCCATTCCCTTTGACGCATCAAAGCTCCTCGTTAAACAAATGGAATTATCGCAATAATTCTCCAGGGAGGGGCCGTGTGCACGTGATCCCGGATATTCTCCGGGTTCGTCTTTGAATGTCGAGAGGCGTCTGGACGATCCCGCAGGAACGCTTGTAGATAACACCGTTTTGGCGGCTGAAAGAAAAGCCAGAGAGCATCAGTAAGCTTGAAGCACGACGAAATACAATTCATGGAGCAGGCAACTAGTTAGTTGAGAGTCTCGTGTAATTCAGTGTAATCTGATTGCCGGAGGGCCAATTCGATTATGATAATCGGCAACCCTGAAAGACAAGCAGGAATTAGAGAAAACGTATTTTGGGCCCTTGAAGGAACCTCGATCAGTGCAGGCTCGTGTGGAAACGTGAACATTTCTTACTACTCTTAGTAGTCTGCTTGTAACGATTCATTCTCGAATGTCCTCTATTTATGATTGTTTACTGATATCGAAAACCTTTATTGTTGAGTTTTCGAAGCTTGAATATAAAAGTTACCAGTTTTCTCTCCTGTCATCTCGATCAATGTTCCACCATTGAGTTATCATTTGGTTTTTGTTTGATAAAATCAAATAATAAACCTTAGTGATCGACCAACAAAAAAAAAATTTCAAGCCCCCCTGAAAAATTCACAGTTTACGTTTTGGAGTAGATTTGAATAAACGAATAAAAAACGCTGCAAATTTGACAGAATGGTTTATTATTTGCTCAGTTGAATAACGCAATACCATTGATGTCTTAAATAAAACTTATATATTGTTCATAACTCATTGGTTCTTCATCCCAAAATTTGCAGCATTTTTCTTCATACCTCAGGAACCACTGGACGGAAATCATCTGTGTGAATATTTTTAGGCTGAGTTATGCAACAGTAGTCAACATTGAAAGTTTCATGGAAATTCGGTGGTAAGTTTTCGAAAAATATTTTTTTTTCCTCCAACCCCTATCTTGAGCCCTCAGGGTACACCGATCCTGCTGAAAAGCTTGTTTCACGAATTACGGTGCAGTAATTTCAGAGAAAAGCTCCGGACAACGGACGGCGGATGGACGGATTTTTTTTTATTCCTTCATTCAAATCTGCATACTCCAAAACGTAAACTGTGAAATTTTCAGGGGGGGTTAAAAATTTTTTGTTGGGCGATCACTAAGGTTTATCATTTGATTTTATCAAATAATAAACCAAAAATCCGTCCGTCCGCCGTCCGTTGTCCGGGACTTTTCTCTGAAAGTACTGAACCGAAATCCGCGAAACTTCTTAGAAAAATCGTGTCACTCGGCATTGACCTTCCAAGCTTTTCAGCAGGATCGGTGTACCCTAAGGGCTCATTGGGGGTTGGAGGGGAAAAAAATTTTTTTTTTCAAAAACTTATTACCGAATCGACGGGTTCGAGGATATTCCTAAATAATTCTTCGTACAATCATTATTGAGGAGTAATTTTTGGTACGCTGTATAAGTTTTATTGAAGATATCAATGATATTGAGCTTCTGAGAAAATAATAATAAACCCCTGTGTGAAATTTGCAGCGTTTTCAGAATGATTTTGGTCACGACATATTTTACGTTTTGCTTATGATATTCTTTTCTCAGCGTTTCAATCATTTGTTCATGCAATGTTTTTGAAAGATTCGGACGCTCTTTGTATTTGAGGAGTCCTTTTTGGATACCATAATCGGTTCCAACCGACTGAACATCTTGGAGTTGGAGTATTCAAGGATTCAATCATTTGGGTTTGTTTTTTGCGCAAATGTTCTGGTGAACAGCGTGCAATCGTTCCGTACAAATGTCTGTAATTTTCGAATTTTTTACCGAAAATAGTCTCGAACGAATACATTAGACTCACCGATGACGAATCCTGTGTCAAAATCGATTCTGTCCGGCCGGACGACGACACAATAACTGTCAACTTTCAGATTAGGTCGTGCATTGGAATGCGGCAGCTAAGTTCGTTAATGAGACAAATCGTTCAGATAGTTTCGGAGTTATGGTCATTTGAAATTTCGCGATTAATTCCTTGATATTTCAGGAACTACTAATGCGATTGAATTGAAACTTGAAAATGAGTTGGAGCATACATAACAACGCGCTTCTTTTCACAGAATTTCGTTGACACCACACTAAATTTTGAATCATTTTTATCTCGAAAACTGTTTATTGAATCCAAAAAAAAATTCTGCTTATGCCTTGAACGTCATATTTTTCAGCAGTGTACCGAATTTCATTTTGAGACCACCATAATTTCTGGAGATATAGTGAAAAAACTTAAAATTTCTTGTTTTTTTTAGGATATCATTGTTTTTCCCGGAATAACTCAAAAAATACTAATTCAATCAGAATGAACCCTGGCAGCTAGTTCGGAAATACTGATGGGCAACTTTGTGCAAAATTTCGTGATGATCATGTCAATAGAACAGTTTGAAAAAAAAAATTGAATTGAAATATTCAAAATTCTGTTATCTTCTGATCATATTAGCCTTATGACATTCTGTATGAACTTTCAAACTGTCATTTTTCCAAATATGCTGGATTTAAATTCGATCTAATCCATGTATTTGGAAATATTGGAACAATAGAATTTTGAGAGGGTATATCTGCGGAATCATTGAGTGGATGGATTTTACACATTCACGAATTCGGCCTTCGTAATTAAGGTCCAAACCTACTCTTCAATATAGAATTTCTAAGTTTTTTCTTTCGGAAGTTGAAGTGTTTACGGTCTGACGTGAAGTCAGCAGCTTTCGCAAGCATGTTAATATGTTAACACAGTATCTTAAAAAAATCTAGAAAGCACTGAGGTGAGGTGCAGAAATGTACTTAGGATGATATAATGTATAACAGCAATTATTCACGTAAGTCCATTTCAAGTCGGTCGAAACTACTCCGATGAATGGAAATATTCTACAGTAGTGTTCTTCATTTTATAAAGAAATTACCCTTTCAAATGTTTCCCAGAGTGTACAAAAACCTGCCTTGTCCTCAAAGGCATCTCAAAAAACCTAGAAAACAATGACGGGAAATCAGCAGCTTTTGCGCGCATGTTCACTTTTGATGATATCCTTTGAATTCAAAGTTTCCGGGAAGGTTGCGTAAGGAAATTCGGCAGAAAAGTTTTTTGATGGGTCAAGGCCAAATGGTTTCAGAGTTCAAGCCAATTTTGCGCGCATGTTCTGGGGAACAGCGTGCTATAGTTTTGTCCAAATGTCTGTAATTTTCGATGATTGAGCCGAAAATGGCCTCAAACGACTAGGTTGTACTCACCGATGACGAATCCGGTGTCAAAAGTGATTCTGTCCGGCCTACCGTGGACACGATAACTTTCGAACGGAGCAAGCTAGCAACTTGAAACCTTCTGGATAGTTTTGGAGTTAGAGCCATTTGAAATATTTAGGTTATTTTCCTGATATTTCAGGAACTACTGGAGTGACAGGATTGAATCTTGGCAGTTAGTTGAAACATAACAACGCGCAACTTCGGGAAAAATTTATCGGGATCGTACAGCAGTGTACGAAACGACTATTAGTTTCGGAGATATATTTATACTCAAGAAATAATAATTCAATCATAATGAAACTTCGCAGCTAGTTCGAAGATGCTGAATGACAACTTTGTGCAAAATTTCGTGATGATCGTGTCATTATAACAATTTGAAAAAGAATCTATCAATGTTTTTTCAAATCTTCTATATACTGTGCTCTTTTTATCATATGATCCTCATCAACTTACTTCTGTATGAACCGACGAACTGTAATTTTTCAATAAAGAACTGGATTTCAATTCCTTCTAATATGTATTTTTGGAAATATTGGGAAAATAAAATTTTTGTGTTTACGGTCGACCGTTAGGCCAAACTCGATATTTGTAGAGAAGGTTTGGGGCTTGATTCAAAGGTCGAATTCGTGGATGGGTAAAATCTACCCTATGATTCCGTAGATATACCCATTCAAAATTTCATATTCCCAAAAATACAGATTAGATCGAATTGAAAGCCAGTAGTTTATCGGAAAAAAACCTAGAAAAGCACTGCCATGAAGTCAGCAGCTTTTGCGCGCCTTCAAATTCGTTGCCCAAACGGTCATCTCCATTGAACATGCGCGCAAAAGCTTCTGCCTTCACGGCAGTGCTTATCTAGTTTTTTGTTTATTTCGATGCAGTTACAGTGAGCCGAAATAATCGTCTGAAACCATTTTCAGGTTGAAGTCTGAAAATTTTAGAAATGATAAAAAAATGGGCTCTCGTTCTCATCAATAAGCGCCCAGAAATAAGAAACACAATTAAGAACAAGAATCTACTCAATACAAATAAAATCCTTCACTGATACTTCTCAACATGATGAACCACATCAATAAAACCTAATCAACCTGTTGAAATATTCCAATCATCATCCATATGTTAAACAAAGTTAATTTACGAGGTAGAATACCATTGAAATTTAATTCCAGCTCTTCGGATTCTCAATCATGGAATCCAATTACGAGAATTTAGATGAAAAGTATGGCGATGTCATTCTTTGAAATCATTCAGTATACAAGACTATATAAAGTGCCCCAACTTATATGCTAACGACCACTGTATTTTATAGCGGGATAGTAAACATTTTCGAAATAATCGATCCTTAATTGTTCATAAATATCCGAGCTTGAAATTGACGACAGTAAAACTAATGAAAATTCCTCAAACTAAAAGGATATGCATCAAGTTTAACGAACAGCAATATAGAATTAATAATCCCAACCCTCATTATTTCTTTCCGTATTCGACATTTTGTGTTATAAAATCGTCCCATTTAAACATAATTACGGGCAATAAATCTAAAACTATACCGACTGGGAAACATATTTTAATCATAGCCCGATCCGAGAACGTTTGATTCTCCTTGTTTAAATAAGGGAAGAAGGCTGTTATTTTCGAAGTTCTCCGTTGAATTCTACCCTAAGGGGTTACCGGTACTTGATGTTATTCATTTATTCAAAGTAAACACGCCTGATTGCAGTTAATTAGAGCTGGATGTATTCTGAGTACTCTTAATGTATTCAATTTCCTACCAGGTTGGCGCTGAGTAAATATCTTCGAAGGTGAAAAGAAAATTGCTTCAACCGGAGGAGGATTGATTAATAATCTTCTCGTTAAGAACTCATTTGTTCGGACTTTTACACAACAGAAAGTTAGACTTTTCGATATTTTGAACTTTTACTTTTTTTGTCATGAAATGTTACTTACGCTTGCATCTTGAACAATTAGATATAAATATTTTCGAACATTGTATAAATTCATATTGTATATCATTTGGCTTCAGTGTGATATTCAATACTGTCAAGTTACACAGACTTGTCCGTGAAATCTTTCCTGGTCAGGCTCTAATCATGAATTCCTATTGGACAAAGTAAAACTCCTTTATGAATTACTCATAGACCAACTTCAAATTGACAGATTTGATATATCAACTGACAAATTGAAACCTTCAATTGTCAGATAAATCTGTCAATTGACAGGTAATGTGATGAGTTGATAAAATTTATGTCAATTGACAAGTTCAATAAATGACGAATTGTAAGATCAAATGTAAATTAACCAAATATATCTATCTATTCCTGAACATCCAACGGCGCGTTATCCTTTCGTCACAACGTCTGTAATTCTCGAATTTTGAGCTGGAAGTGGTCTCAAACGACCAGGTTGGACCCACTGATGAATAATCCGTGCTCGAATTTGATTCTGTCTGGCCGGCCGTGCGCCAGGTCGGTCGTCGGTCCGGCCAGTCGTCCGTCCGTGTGTGCTCTAACTTTCGAAAGGAAAGAGGTAGAGTCTTGAAATTTTTAGGTTAGGTTTTGATCCTGAATATCTCGGTTGAGTTCGATAATGGGCCAAATCTGCCGAATGGTTTTTGTGTTACAGCCATTTGAAATTTTGATTTTACAATTACTCGAAAAATATTTATCTGATCGAAATGAAACTTGGTTGAAAGATGGACGGTGTCAATAAGAAGAATTATCCATGGAAAATTCGAAAGAACATCATTTCCTCTTGGAAATTTTCATATTTCATTTAAATTCTACTGAAATTTCCAAGTCACCATCTCTCAATGTGGACAAGCGCGTAAAAGCTACTGACTTCACGTCAGTGCCTTTCTGGGTTTTTTAGGATCCAACCGAACATATTCATTTACGGAGCGCAAAACTAGCAATTAAATTTATTTACGGAATATCCTTTATAAAAATCAGTGACATGATTAACGTGAAGTCAGGAGCTTGAACACAACTTCCAGCCAATCAGGCATAATATTTGCAAATATCGATTTTGGTATCCAATTACTCGGTTAGAAAAACCATCCCAGATAGCACAATAAGATCCTGAGGATGTTCTTGAGATATCGAGCAGAGATATTAGTATATTCCAGGGAAATCCGAATTCGTCTATACATCATCCTCAGGATATCCTGAGGATATAGAATGTTACTAAGTGGGAATCCCCCAGGTGGTGTTTTTGTATATCCGGAGGATATACTCCACAGACCATAAGCTATCAAGAGGACATCCTGAGGATGACTTATTTAGAAAAGTGGGAACTCCCCCAGTGGTCTACGCATATATTCAAGGGATATAGTTTCAAGTTGACTATAGGACATCCCTAATTTAGAAACGAGGGAGGGGGGAGTTTCACATTACAGGGTCATTAGACTAAAGCAATGTACGTAATTTCAATAATTTATTCTGAAAGAAAGCCTACAGAAAAAAGGGATATTATATATTTCTCAACTTATCACATGGTTCAATCATCTTCTTACATCTCTCTAGCCAGCCAGCAACAGATTTTTCCATCTTTCTCAGTGTAGAAATTTTTGCAATTTTATCAGCGTCTGAAACAAAATATATAAATTGAAACAATAAATTAATTGCAGACTTATTTTGCTTACCATTTATCAATTTTGTAAAATACAATCTCCCAAATTTCCTCTTTTTCTTCGCCAGTTAAACTGCATTGCCGTTGTCACTGATTGGGGGAGTCATTGCCCCTCCTACAAATTCATAACTATTGTTTCTTTCGCATTGTGCAATCTCTTTGGCCTAAATTTAAAAGTCAGCAAGTTACATTAACATTATAACAAATGACATTCAGACAGTTGCAAGTACTTATCAACACAAAATGTGATTTCAAGCGATGGACCAAAAGCTCCGGTTATCCAAATTGAAAGATTACCCTTCATCTATGTCAGTTTGGATAACCGTAACTATAACTAGAGCTTTTGGTCCATCGCTTGAAATTGATTATGGTTACGGTTATCCAAATTGACAGATTATCCTCTGCCTATAAGTCAGTTTGGATAACCGAACGATAACCAGAGCTTTTGGTCCATCGCCTGAGATTGATTCATGTTATCCCATTTTGACCATTTAAAAGGACATTATTCAACCCATAGCATCAAGGGTAAGATGACAATCAAATACTCAGTGATCTAGCAACCATTAATCAAAGCAATACATCTAATCTTATTTCCTAAAATACTTTCTTTCTGAGAAGAAATTATCATTTAAATCCTCATCAAAATGAATTGACACTTCGGGCTCATAGGTTGAACTTTCTACTCATGGATTCATTTAAATCACTTGATGTACAAACTACAAACTGTTAATTGAACTGACAACTAGATGAAAAATTTGCTCGTCACTTAAAAAAAAATCTTAAATGTCTCCAGATCCAAGCTATTCATTGGGAAGGTTATATCCAAAGAATCATAATAATTAGTTGATAATAATAATACCATTCTTTATTCTCTCTGAAAAGGGCATCGACCGAAGTCATTCAGCCAATTGGTTGCTATTTCATCGTTTGCTGGTTTTGGGCTTCCTTTAGGTTTTGTTTTATTTTCTTCACATCTTGTACAATATCCAACACAATACTCAGGATAATGTGACACTGAGTAATCAGACTCTTAACCATACTTTGATCACCTTAAAAGTTTTACATATTATACTGTATTATCGAACTGCACCTGATCAACTCACAAATGTTCGAATTATTTTGTGTGCAATGCTTGTTGCATACATTATTTCACATTCCCTTGGTTTGATTTGTTCCACCCACTGTATTTGATGCTAGAAATGAATAAACATATAAAATAATATAAAGTGCAATAAAATATTCAGTGAAATGAATAGAAAGAATCAAACATGAGTTCACAAAAAATTCAACTGTGAACAACACCAACTTCATGTTATATTCTGATCTTTATGTTAGGTCCTATACCAGATTTTATAATGCGAGGCCAAACGCTAATTGGAACAAAACTAAATTTATGAACTAGGCGTTCTTGATCGAGCTGTGATTCCAGTTCTGGTTCACTTTTGAATTCGATTTCCTGATTGGCTGAGTTGCATCGACCAGCTCTTTAGTTTCGTAAACAATTGTATACCCCAAAATAAATAGAAGCCTGAACCAACAGATACATTTGATACCACACATATTGTACCTGGAAGTGTTCGGGTATCCCTCCACAAGTTTGAATGCATACCTATTAGTATACCTACCATTAATTGTTTTATTTCCAACATTGTGATGTATCGCCCATCTAGCTAATGAAATAGAACAAATATCTGCTGTACTCACCTTAGAGTAGTTAAACAATTTCAATCTTTGACAAACCATGGGTTACTAGAAGTCTCTTTTGGTAAAGTTTTTTCTGAAGAATAATAGGATAATGGAACATCATTTAACTCATTTATATTGCAAGAACTCATGGGATTTTCAGATGTGTCGGTTCCATAAATCATACCACCTCCATTTTCCATTCACTGTACTGATTGCGGCCTTCAGGAGGAAGACTCAAGGAGCAACTATAAATACGGCCCTAAAGTATGTTTCATCAACTATAGATGTTTCAATCCTACAAGCTTGACCTTCAAGCTCTTGTATTGAATTGCTCCTTTTTGTTGTTGGACCCCTATGTTATATTTGTTAGCTAGTTAATGATTTTTTTATACTTACATACCACAGGGTATAAAATGTAGCACAAAATCACTGCCGAAATCCACTTTCGAAATGGACGAATGCAGAACGAGTTTACTGAAGACGAAAAGTATACCATTTCATCAAGTCATGTGTTTTGTGATGCCCATAATTAATATTACTCCAAGTCAAGAAAAGGAGCAAAAAACAATAAAAAAACGATCAACACAGAATCTGTCAAATGTCATGATTGACCGATCATAGATTATGAACCACAGAACATAAAGTATTATGAACTTATAACTTCCTAATCTGTGTGATCGATAATCAATGATCTAATAATATATTATTACATTAGTCACATTCCTACATTGAATTTTCTTGTATTATTAGATTATTTCCGATTTTTCCATAATCCACAAATGATATTCATTGATCTCAGCTTTCAGATATGCACCCAAGATATATTAAAAAAGTAAATAATTCGATTTCACACCTCAAGTTGGATATTTTTCGTTATTGAATGATACAACATAGATCCAACCCATAAACATTCTGGCTCTTATTGGTATTTGAACCAGCAATCAACGCGAAGGCGTATTTCGAATAATTTGACGTGGATTGCATCGCAGCATTCGCAGCTACTAGAGGACATAATTGGGATATACGTGTCCTAAATCGTAGGGATATCCCAAGTTGTACATCCCAAGTATGTCCTCTCAATGTCGAAAATTTAATGTGGGTTGCAGTTACTCAGAGGACTTACTTGGTATATGCGAACACTAAATCATAGGGATATCCCCAATTGTACATCCCCCGTATATCCTCCCAATGTCCTGGGACATCCGCCACGAATAGGATATTGAGAGGATATACTGGGGATATGGTGTGCTATCTGGGATGGCGCAGATTACGGATGTTTCTAAAAGACGCGTTCCTCAACACGAAGAATTTGTTGTGAAATTTCCCCTTTTCAGTGAAATTTTTAAGCACAATATACTTTAAAGTCACAGTGGAATGTTACCCCTTACCAAACTATGAAAAACTGCGCCTGATATCTTCAAAACAAGTAATTAGATCTGAATATCGATATTTGTAAAGATCATGCTTGATTGCCTGAAAGTTGTGTTAGAGCTCCTGATTTCACGTCAATAATGTCAATGTATTTTATAAAGAATTTGTTGCGTGATTCTAGTTGGTTAGTTGGCTTGCCAGTTTTACTTCCTTGAAAGTTTTTCGGTTGGTTCCTGAGAAACCGGTTATTCCCGTATGAAAAAGTGGTGGATTTTCTATCACCAAAATGACCGAGAAGTTTCTATGGTAATTTTTGTTTATTTACGAAACATATATCCATTGACTATAGTTTATTTGCTGTCATTATCATAGTTGTCGTTTGTCTGACCAAATGAGGAGTAAGATGTTCATTCGGATTGAAATTACCAAAAATTAAGCCAACATGTCATATTTACGGAACTACCAACCTTTTCCATATAAACTTCAGACAAATTATGGACATGAAATCGGGAGCTCTGACTTAATTTCCAGCTAGTCAGATTTACAGATATCGAATAATTTGGTTAGAAAAACCGAGGCGTAAAAAACGAATATTTAAAAATGACACGAACTTCAACACAATTAATTTCTCTGAAATTTCCGTTGATATTGAATATCCACTATTGCACTTAGCAATTTCTACCTAGCATCGCTGCACCAACAACTCAAAAAACAAAACCTTGAGACGCTTTTTGGACACACTGTATTACGGAATCATTCATTCGTAGGTCTGATACATCAATGAAGTTAATCTTATGATAAGTGATTTCAAAAAGCTCGTGGAAACTTTTGAGTGCAACACAGTTCTTCTGTCGCAAATAAAAGTTCAATGGTCATCCTTCGGCGGAATCAAAGGAATAACTTTACTGTTTCCCGCTTTTCATATTTCTCATAAAGCTCCCTCAATGCCAGCGCCCACTCCGGTTCCATTTCGGAGGTTCTCTTTTATCAGAATTCCATTTCGTCCGACATTCGTTTTGTTTGTCAGAAAAAAGCTGTTATCCGAACAGGAACGTAAGTTAGTTGCACACGTCCGTGGCCGTAAATTTTCGGTTAAACTCCGGGCAAAAACGTGAAACATCCTGCTTGAACCCTTTATTGGATTTCCCTTGGTATCGCCGTTAGTTTTTTATTGCTACCGCCTCTTTTTGTGCACCTTCGAGCTTTAATTCCGCTCTGCTGACGCGGCTAGTAGCATCCCGGCCATGAAATAATGGGATGTGAAAATGGATACGCATTTTTGAATTTGCCGTTTCTGAATAAACATTCTGGTCCTTCCTATTTTATGCATCGTTTGCGTTGTCCTCCTTTGTTTCGCTTTCGATCATGGCCTTCTGGTGCTACAAAGTGGGCCATGGGGCATAGATATCTCTAATACATTGATTTCGCATTATTTTTTGGGTTTCTTCTGGGTTTTTATCTGAAAAACAACCATAAAATTGAATAAAATCATCTTGATATAATAATGCAACCATCAACAAAAGTTTTGAATTGTGACAGTGTTGAAATTAATTGATTCTTGTAAATTTTCTCTTGATAGCCTGATGAAGGAGTCAGAAATATAGACTCAGAAACGTTACAGCTCACTTCGTCGATTGTTTACATTATCGCGATATTGTTCATTAGACAATATTTTCGCTAGGAACTGCTCTTGACAAATAGTTCAGATGACACAATCCGCAAGATTCGTTATATACGAGAGGTCGTTACAAGCGGAGCCGTTATAAGTGGACATCACAGTATTTGCATGAAATTTCAGGAACTACTTCTTTATTGTGTTTGTGATCGGTCGTGAGGATCCTGAAATTCAATCTTCATTATGTGCCGTATGATAGTGTAGTCTTGGAATAATAATTTTTAAAAATAAGCTGTTTCTTCAAGGGGATCTGATTCACCACTATTCATTCGGTAACTTTGGCTCTGGATTCTTTGCAGGTGAATACTGTCGTTCCGTTCAATTTACCAGTGTTCATGTTCATGAAATTGATGTACATTCAAATGTTTCCATGTAAATTCATAATATTTACTCTTTTATATTGCTGATTATTTTGGTACATACGAGTAAGAATCTCAGGAATATTATTCCCAGAATAAGCGCGTAATAATACGGATTTATTTCCAACAGGCAGAAACCCAGTTACAGGAAATAGCACAAAACATATGCTTTAAACTCGAAATAGAATGTTTACTCAAAAAAATTAAGTTTCATAATCTGAACAGTGGACAGTGAACAAAGATTGGTCCAAAATCAAAATGGAAGAAAAAAATTCTCATTTGCAGGATTTCAGCGCCTACTCTTACTGACCTCAATAAATGTCCTTAAGCTTAATGAGAACTTGTCGAAGTGTATATCACAAAGATTGGAGATGCCGTTATAAGTTGAGCACATCAAACTCAAAAGGTGACTGCATAAGAATGTTCTAGGTAAAGCGAGCTCGAGCTTTCGAATAGATCTAGAGCAGGGGCGACGAACATGAAAGTAAAAACGAACAATCAACACCACCGTTAAGGAGTCCATGAGGAAATTTGAGACATGATATACCTCTCCTGACATGAAGTTCCACTTCATCGAATCTAATCAACAATGTGGTATGGTCGAAGCATCTTCATGGATAAACACCGTCTCAAAACGAGGTACTTCAGGAATCTCCTTTGAACAGCCTCCAAGTGATACTTGTGATATTCGTGAATGGGGTCCAAACCGCACTGCCATATTCCAATCTAGTTCTCACGACTGCACTGAACAACGTTATTATTGTCCTTGATTCATTAAAATATTTGCAGTTTCGTATAATGTATCTATACATTTTGGAAGTTGAAGCAAGCAATTAATTGATATGTGGAACAGATGAAAACCGTTGATCGAAGACTACGCCAAGATCTCTGAACTCTGTTTGTCTGCCGAGTACGACACCATTAAGAAGGTAATGATTCAATATGTACGTTTTCTTTCTAGTGTATGTGACAACGTTGTACTTAGTGATGTTGAGTTGAATGAAGTTTGTGTCATACCAGTCCTACAAGGCGTCCAATACACGCTGGAAGCAAGAGCAATCGGCATTAGAATCGATTCTTCAGATGAACCTGAAGTCGTCAGCATACGCCAGGCAACTAAGTATGTGAGGTGTTTCCACCGTACACTAAAGTATCGTGAAAAAGGTCATTGATGAATAAAATGAGAAGTATAGGACCTAAATTTGAGTCCTGCGGCACACCTGAAGTGGAAATATAAATATAAAGCTTATTCGGTAAAACCAAAATGAACCGAAACAACGTATTCCAGAAATACCTACCTTATTTTAGAACTCCACTATTCACTCCGTCCACATTCTTCAAAAAAGCCTCTTTCATGGTGACCTGATCCACAAACTCCTAAATATTACCTGATGAAACCTAGATATCACTACTTCCTTTCACTTTGTTGAACTTCATCAACAGAATCGTAGGTTTATATGTCTGAAATATCCCGAAAATTTCCATCAGCTTTCATCAGGCAGATATGCAAATGTCAACAACTCTCACTACCCGCAAGCTTCTGAAAAAACACCACAAACCGAAGATTGGGGAATAATGTAACACCCTGTTGGATCAATCCATAGGAGGCGCTGAGAGCCGAGTGAGAATCTGAATATTCAGTATGAATGAACATCTGCGTTGACAACCCCCAATTAGTCATTCTGTTTCACCGTTCTCGCATTATTTTGAATGCATTAAAATTTCTGGCTCGAAAGATTATGCGTGGCTTTGCCTGGATTGTACCTCAGACGTCGCTGAGTGATTTTGGACGCGTTTAGCTAAGTTGTTGTGGGAAGTTTACAATGCGGCAACTTTCCCGTTGCAGAAATGTCTTCATTAGGAATAATCTTATTGTTTTGGCAGGTAGCATGGAGAAGTTATGAGAATAATGAAAAGTTTTTGTTTCTCTTCGTAGATATTATTTCCTGAATATTGAATGAAGAGCACATTATTTTTGAGCTTGCAATTTCCCAATTTCCCATTCGGGATGAGAATGTTATTATCCACATGATACTACATTCGTTTTTCTGTGAACTGAATATTCTCATCACTTTAATTAATTAACAGTTCTATTTCAAAGGAGAATATTGAACGACTGCGCACCGAAGATTCATTCGAAACAAGGTCCTTCATTAAAATTAAGTCAATGAGTAAACAGATTATTGGAAAGGACTTGTGAATCTTTGAGTTTCAAGAAATCAACCGCCCTCAAGTGGGCATAAATCAAAAAGGAAAAAGAAAACGAGACCTCAGGATCATAGTTCAAACTGAGGAAGCTCATAAAACTTAAGTTTAAACCAAAATTCAGAAGAAAAATCTGCTCAGGCACTGAACTTCACATTTCGCTGTAGTGTAACAACTTTCAGTTTGATCCGATTATAATTTTTGGAAATATCTGGAAAAAATATGTCGAATTTCGTGGTTCTTTCCTCGATATCATTGTTTTTTTTTTAAATGACTCAAAAATCACTGAAAAACCATGATGAAACTTGGCAGCTAATTTAAAAATGATGACGGACAACTTCTTGCGAAATTTCTTGATTATCGTGTCATTGGAAGAATTTGAAAACAAAATTTAAAAATTTTTTTTCGAACATTCAATATTCTGTGATCTTCTGATCATATTATCCTCTTGAAATTCTGTATGAACCTTTGAACTGTCACATTCCAATGAAAATCTGGATTTCAATTCGATATAATCTGCATTTTTGGAAATTCTGAATGGGTATACCTGCGAAATCATTAGGTGGATTCTACCCATTCACAAATTCGGCCTCCGTGAATGAAGTCCAAACCTACTCCACGAATATCGAGTTTCTAAGTTGGTTCTTTCGAAAGTTATTGTGTTCACTGTCGGCTGTTAGGCCGAAGCAACAAAAACTAAAGGAAGAATAATTTAGGGGTGACCTTAGGTCTGTGAGTGGAAGGGGGTGAGTGTTTAAGGGTAAAATACGGTTTATCTCGATTTCCGGCAAAACTGCAAGTCAAATATCCAAGTTTCTGGTTTTCAGTTTCATCCTCCACAAAATAAAAACATTCTACGGAATTCGGTGGAAACTCACCTTTTTATATTCCAGATACACTGTGATTCTTCCGATTTCATCCCAAGTTTCAATCGGTAAGTCTCACGTCAAAATATCTACTTTTTCGAAAAAGTTGGTGAGCTTTTTGTCCGTTGGGATCTCTTCTTTCTGATGGTGTCAAAAAAATATTTTTGATGGACTAAAATTTTCTGTAGGTCACTCAGGTATTCAAATTATTTTTCAATAGCAACGAATGAGCATCTACGCATATAATTTGAAGAAGCACAACTTTCTCGATATATTAAAGATGTCTTTTTGAATATCAACTTCATTTATTTATTCGGCTTCTAATTATTGGCGAATGAAGATAAGCGCTACTCCCTCTGGTGGCTATCAGACTAACCCGGGGTACATACATTATCATTGACAAGTTAAAAGAAATGTCAAGAAAATGAGAAAGTTTACGCATTTTTCTTGGCGTCTGTGTGATCTTACGAGTGCTTCTACTGAGCAAAACCAAACTCAAATATCCCTTCCCATAGGTTTCCACAGACCGGTAAAAAATTCCGAGTTTGGGTAAAAGAAACAAGTCGAGTCCTTTATTTTAGTATACAAAGTACTAACCGTTTTCATGTTGTAAACGGTTAGTACTTTGTATAGTAAAATAAAGGACTCGATCAGTTATGGTCAAAGATCCAGCGTGATATATGGGATTCCTTGTTTGGATTGCGATAAAATATATATAGGTCAGACAAGACAGTAACTACATAGTAGAATAAGGCAACATAAGTGTGATATCAGAGATGTCAAAAATAGGGAGAAAACGGCTTTGTGTTCCCACTTTTTTGCAGAGGATCATAGGGTTGATTTTTCTAATGTTAAAATCTTAGATAATGAAAAACACTTTAGAAAAAGGAACATCTTAGAGATGATATACATTAATGATAACAACTCCGTCAATTTTAGATCTGATTCTGAACATCTTAGTAAACTATATAATTCAATTTTGACAAGATATATGTTTATACTGAGCGGACAGACAGGGTGAGACTGTAATTAAGAAATAAATTGCAATCTTGATAAATTGTGTACACTATCCTGACATATCAATAAAAAGAAGAAATTTGTGGTGTTTGTGGTTGACAATTGTATATATGACATGACGGTTTTCGTGGGGTTAGGATTTTCTGTGTTCGACCATTTTATGGTTAGGTTTTTTCGTTGTAGCTGGATGTACCTTTCTGGATATTTGAAAGATTGCTTGTGAATTGATTTTGTACCTCGGAGTTTGATGTTAGACTTGTTCTTTAGTTTTAGAACTTCTAATTTTTATAGAGGTAATTTGCTGTTTTGTTTGTACCATTGTATAAGTGATGTCATTTTGATGTTTTTAGGCCTGAGGAAGTGGATGTAGATCTGCGAAACGTAGCTGAATATATGATATAGAAGTCATTTGTATGTTTATTCCTGTCCTATTCCCGTAATTTCTGAACTAGATTACTTGATTACCAGTGGAGGACATTGAATTTGGATTTCTGTATTTGTCTATTATTCCAAAAAGTATGTTACACGATACTATCTGTTCTTCAACATTTTGAACTGTAGATCTGAGGGGGTATTTGATCAATAATCAAGTTGGGTAGATAAAAAAGTTGAAAGTTTATTAGTTATACAAATAACATGCAGCATAATATCACATGCATCTTCTTGAACACTCCTAGCTCCTGTGCCTTCAAGGTACTTTAAATAATTAAAAATTAATCTTGCATTTAGAGTTGAAATAAGTTGGTACTTAAATACTTCCAACAGTTATTGTAGCATTGCTTCTCTGAAATATAAAATAGATGATACATAACTCTTTCATAAAAATGAAATATGTTACAAAACATATGAACAAATTCTAAAATCGAATTTTAATAAATCAAATATACAAGCAAACACTTGAAAACCAAGCTCATATCCCTCTACCTAAGGTTCTTCAACTGGCCACCGTGGCACTGCAATCTTGAATTCAGACGCCAATAGTGGTATTGTACTGCGCTTTCACAAACAAAATGAAAGAAATAAGGCTATATAGGTAACACCTAGAATACTCAGAGTTTGATCTCTTTAAAGATGTATTCACCGTTATGGGAATTCCTCGATTCACTCCAGGGAAACCTTCACAGATACTCATTTCTATCAATTTTCGTCTGATATCTATATAATAAGAGACTTCATTCATTAAAAGGGGAAAATATGATTTCCCAATAGATATACCGATGAAATTTGTCAATTCCCAGGATGAGCTCACCCCCAATTGCTAAACAGTAACTTCAGTGCCTTTCTGGTACGGATACTCATCCTATTTTTGCGCCTATGGGAACAGCGTGATATCATTTTGTCCAAATGTATGTAATTCTCGAATGTTGTCCCAAAATTGGTCCCAAACGACTTGATTGGACTAATCCAGATGAATCCAGTGTCAAAATCGATTCTGTCCGTCCGGTCGGCTGGCCATGGGTACGATAACTGTCGAACGGAGCTAGCTAGCGACTTGAAACTTTTAGGGTGAGTCGCGCATTGGATTGTCGCAGTTGAGTTCATTAATGATCCAAATCGGCCGATTGGTTTTGGAGTTATAGATTTTTGGAATTTCGAAGTTATTTGCCCTACATTTCAAAAATTTCTGGAGCGATTGGATTGAAACTTGGCACTTAGTTGAATCATAACGACGCGTAAGATTGTTAATTATTATTGAAAGATAAAATTTTTTTCGAATTTTTTTTCTTCTGAAACTATTCTTCATATTCGAAAAATATTATTATTCAAATATTCGATATTTTGCGATCTTTTGATTATATTTTCTTCACGAAATTCTGTGTGTACCTCCGAGCTTTTATTTTTCAATAAAGTAGTGGATTCGAACTGGATCTTATTTGTATTCTTAGAAAAATAAAATTTTCAATGGGTATATCTGCGGAATCATTGGGTGCATTTTAACCATTCACGAATTCGGCTTTCGTTATTAAGGTCCAAATCTACTCTTCAAATATCGAGGTCCTTTTATAAGGAAGTTATTGTGCTTACGACCGTGAACGAACGAATTGAAGTCTAATACGATCGCCCGTCTTATAGAAAATAATTGTGTCGGAAAATGCAGTATTTGGTTGAAATATTACAGCTTGAATGTTCATGCAGAATTTCGGGAAGACAATATTATTTATCCATTTATGAGGAACTATATATCAATGTTCGAAAAATTGTTTTGCGGGCTCGATTTGGTAATATTTGCACGTTAGCTACCGAGTACTAGGATGTTGAATATTGACTCAAAGGCTTCTCTTGAATTTTATCATATTAATCAGATGAACAGTTCACGAAAGAAAATTTGAAAATACAGTTTTGTCACGGTACTATTCCAACTAATAATATTCATTCAATTTTTTTGACATTTCAATGATGAACGTCTCAACAGTGGGATCAAACATTTTGATTTTTACGTCTTATAGTTGAAATAAATATAGTTGGTAACAGGAATGAGGACTGAGGTGATTAGAAAAACTAAATTTTAGCCGACGTTTCGTCTATATTTTCAGACTTTCTGTAAGCTCATTTCAGAGTTGCTGTATATTGAAGGAGGTAAAAATGGCAATAAACATAATCGAAAAATGTAGAGTTACAAAGAATTCCGACAAGCAACAAACACAATACATAAGTGAAAATATTTAAAAACAATTATGGGTGAATATCACAGTCAACTAGTTAAAATATTGAAGACATCTGGTACTCTTCCATGAGTTACCTATTACATTGTATCGACTTTTAAATTCTGAATAAACTACTGTATAAAATGAGCCTTGTGTATCAATTCTATTGTTGATTATTTTGTGAAGACTAATCTGTATCATCTCACACATACATCTTTTTTTTAAATTTATTTCCCGGTCTAAAATTGAAACACTGTCAAATTTAAAATTATGCTCACTGTCGAAATGATGAAGAGCCAATGCCGTTTTTTGCGGTGCATCCCTGTTTCTCTCTATACAATCGTATTCATGTTGATTTATTCTACTAGGGAGGTATTGTCTAGTTTGTCCAATATAGCAAGCGTCACATTGGGAACAAGGTATATATACAATAACAAGATTCGAACATTGGAGTTTAGGAATCGGATCTTCAAGCTTCTCGAAAAAAGAATTTACAGTTTTTGAGCTATAAAACGCTGGTGCAACGGTCGTATTACTTTCTTTCAAAATTCGTTTTATTCCTTCCGAAAGTCGTGGGATATAGGGAAATCTAAAATAGAATCGCAATGGTTCATCGACAATTCATCTGACGTAAATGTTGGATTTTTTGACTTTATTGAAAAAATAGCTGGGGTAGTCTCCCTTATTTTGCGTTCGCTTTCAGTGTGGAATTCAAGGACACTCAACCTAGACGATCGATTCAAAAGATTTTTCACTGTGGTTTTTTTGTGAACGATATGATGGACTAGATGAAAATTTCAATAATCAGCATGAATTTGTTGGTTAAGTGTACCAATTAGTCAGTAATTGATCATTCCTTCGGTGTGATTTAAGTTCTTGTTCTGGAAAAATTCGAAAATTACAGGAATTCGTGCAAAATGGTGACGTGCTGTTTCCCGAAGCAAGCGCGTATTAATCGTAATTCGTAAAAACTGATTAAGCCTACCAAGAGGCTGAAAGGAGACATCGAAATTAAATCAGGAGGGTCGGGCGTATTCGATATTAACGGCAGTTCTAATAGCCCTCTGTCCCACTTAATCACGAGAGGATAAAATACGTGTTACATTCGAGAAGGGATCCCACCATTTGTCAGGATTGACACTACCGGGGAAATTACGCCACTATCTACTTTTCCACCCGAAATGAAAAATATAGACTTCTGAATTACATGACAAGGGTTAGTGGTGAGTTGCTGTAGTTGACGTTCTAGGTAGAAAATGTCTTGAAGTGAAGAATTGTCTCATAACTCCGAATATTTGTCGTTGTGAGTGGAATGTTGTGTTCTGAAATATAATTCAAGGTGAGTTTTGTTCATTAATAACTCACTTGTCGCAGATTCTCACAAATAGGATCCTTTATTTAGATAAAATGATAATTGGCGGTATCCAGTCATAAGAATTTGCAAAAGGATTTTTATGGATCACTCGTGACTCGTCTCAGATAGCTGCAGAGATGGAAAATTTTCATGAAATGTTTCAGTATTGTAGATTTCTTATAATTTAATTTTTTTCGAGTTTTCAACCATAAGTACTTTTTTTCCATCTGTCTGAATGTGTAGTTTATTTTACAGTATGGTCGCAAATTCTGTAGGTTTAATTAATTACCTAATCTTAATAATTTATATCGATGTTAGTCATCGTCAGATCTTATCAGCTAGCAAAATCAGTTGATATTTCCAATGTCGATTCAACTCAACTCGAATATAATGGGGGGACTTTTAGAGGCCACAGTTCGTTTTTCTCAAAAAATGTTTGGATGCCAATGGTCGAAAAAAATAGTAAGAATATGCGCAATGTAGCCAATTTTAACAACTTCTTAGGAAAATAAAACTGATATTGAGTGAAAAATTAAAAATAATTAATAGCATTGCACATTCGGACCAAAGAATTAGGTTCATCCCAGAAAAAAAATTATCAAAAAATAATCGCTGAAGCCTGCAGAACGACACCCTGTTTTCTTCATTTCAGGTCGAAATTTCACGCATTTATAATCTTTCTCGCGATTAGTGGCAAAGTTAAAGGATGCAAACCGTGGGCAGGTGCCTGACCTTGAGATATTATCGAGGGTTTTTGAAACTTGAATGTGTTACCGAAATCCATGAAAATTTATCAGTCGACAGTACTGTTTGCAGATAACTTCTGTTGAAGATCAATCGCTGTTGGTTTTCGCAAGAGTTCATTCGATTAATCAGAATACAGTAGAATTTTTCGAATTTGAGTTTAGTTTCACTACTTTTCTGAAAAGCTCCCTTATATAATTTTGTTGAGTATATCTTTCTCAATCAGTTTCTGAATTTTTTGTAGAATAGTTTTTTTCAGATACTTTTTTGATTTTTCTAAAAACTAAACTACCCCCATATGAGCGAATGAAGTGTTACCGATATTATGAAGTTCAAAAAAAGACCATATAATTATCGAACAAATAGAATTTTGCGAAACGATGATCAAAAAGGGAATGGAAATACTTCATTTCTGAGCCATATCTCATTCACTGATGTGTACTTACCATCAGAAGAAGGATATTGGTCAAGGACAGAGATTCACAGAACTTTTACCCTATGACCCTCTCCAACTTTATGCTAGAAAATACTACGATATAAATATTTAAATCAGATATAATAATTCGAATACATTTGTTAAGATGAAAAGTTTGTACTACTAATTAGGAGATATTATTCGACTATGGAGATCAAGTAACATCTGGATTATACAATTTATTCATAAGCGTGTACCTCAAGTTTAAAAAAGGAGCTACCCATCTCGCCTTCCTTCAGATCACTATACGCCCTCCCCAGGGGGCGCGACCCTTCTGGTTGGGAATCTTTGGTCTAGAAAGAATAAGCATCTAAGTATTCCTGTGCGTATCCAGTATCCAAAAAAACTCAATATTTGGGTAGAAAAATTACTAACTACTTCATAAGACCACTTTTCATCGATATAATCCTAATCGCTGCTGAATATCTCCAGCTTTTAGAGAATTGAATTATTCTCATAATTCGACTGCTACCAATTCATAACAATATTTCACGATGAATTTTCCGGACCATGTCATTTCTTGTAATGGCAGGATCACCAGATTGATTGAATGAATTTGTGGCTTAAAATAATATAATTTCAAGCTAACTTTAATGGTTCCTTCTATGTATCTTTTTATATAAAAATACAACGTGCTGGTAGCCAGTCGTTTCATAGTTATAATGATGAAGAAGCCAGTAAAAATATCGATTAAGGATCATTTTGGGGGGATTTTGCATCTTGTTATAGGTTTTTTGTAGGTTTTCAGTCACATTATCTGAAACAGACCTATTACAAATTGAATGAAACTGTTTTCAATTCAAACGATCAACAAACGTTACAGTTCGCTTTGTTGATCGTCTGCTTTGTTCCGGTATCTTTCGTTAGGCAACTTTTTTCCTAGAAACTGCCCTCGACAAATGGTTCAATCCAGCAACTCGCAAAGGCTTTGTCCTGGTGAACAATTTTATTCGATTTAAAAAGTTCTGTTTCAGATATTGGAAGTGAAAACCTAGAAAAAAAAAACTGCAAAATGAAGTCAGTTCACAATATTTCATCACAAACTTTTGTAAATACTGTGAACGATTCGGAGGATGTAAGAGCCATTTGAAAACGACTAATATGCTAGTGTCCCTGTCCCCAACGTTCGGTTAGTAGCTTCAGTAGAAATCTACCCAACCCCACCGTAAGGGATCTAAATCTTTTCAACACTCCTTCAAAATCATTGAATTCTATCTCCCAAAATCTGGGGTTCCTCAAACTATCTGCTTCAGCGGCAATATCCACCTCGATAACATTCTGATCCCTAAGCCACACACTAACTCCACCAAATTCCGCAAACTCCATAGCTGTCACCTTCAGGTCTTAAAAACTCCTATCCTCACCCCAAGCTCATCCGCTAGGCGAGAAAAATTTCCCCAATTCCTGAGTTAATTGTGAGAGGGACGCGCGCCAGGCTTGAAGGGTTCCATTAATTTTATCAACGCAGTTATTCAACATAAATTACGGGACGAATTAATATTGTGGGGGTCTTATCTTCTCCCGATTGTCGAGAGTCGCTTAATGCGAGAGATTTTCAGTGCTGTTAATTTTATCAGGTGCAATGAATGAATGTGAGTGCCACATGACGCCTATTGTTGCCTGTAATTCTTGATTGATTGAATTTTCCGTCGATTATTTTGTGGAACCGATTTGGCTTATGGGTGTACTTTCATGGTGCTATCGTCGGATTAACGAAAGGTTCATACAGGCCTCATCAGACTGCTTTTACTTGCTCAAGATAAGTGTTGTTCAGATTCTGATATTTTTCTTCGATAGTTAGAGCACATACGGTCAGACGGCTGGGCGTACGGACTGACAGAAAGAATTCAATTTGACCACTGGTTCTTTTTCAGGAAGTTCAACCCAATCGTTTAAGACCATTTTCTGCTCAAAATTCGAAAATTACAGACATCGTGACGAAATGATAACGCGCTGTTCACAAGAACAAGCGCGTAAGAATTAAAACAAACTATGTTCCTGAAGTAATCACTTCTGTTGAATGTTAGATATAAACTATTTTTCAAGTATAGAACCTTAACCCTGCGTTACCCGCGGGTCAAAAAATAGCACCGCAGGTGAGCATTCTGCTCACTCATACTTTTTTGCCATATTAGCGTGAAAAAATTATTATGGGGACAATAAAATTGAATTCAGTAACCAACAAAACATTTTAGTATCGAAATAAAAAGAATATTGGTAAAGAATTAAATAAAAATCTAAAAAATCACTGCCGTGAAGGCAGCAGCTTTTGCACGCATGTTCAATGGAGATGACCGCTTTGGAAACGAATTTGAACATGCGCCCAAGAGCTGCTGCTTTGACGGCAAGGCTTCTCTAGGTTTTTTCGATGACCTACTGGATTTCAATTCGATCTAATCTGTATTTTCGGAAATATTGGAAAAATAAAATTTTCAATGGGTGTATCTAGGGAGTCATTCGGCGGATTTTACCAATTCACGAATTCGACCTACTCTACAAATATTGACTTTCTAAGTTGTTTCTCTCAGAAGTTAATGTGTTTACGGTTAGCCGTTAGGACGACCGTAAGTAGCTCTTCTTGCTACAGCACTTCAAATATTTTTGAAAGTCTTGCTTCTTCTTTAGTATCCATTTTTTACTCGCCCACCTGAACAATGATATAAAACACAAGATTACTACGCCAAAACACAAAATAAACTTGTTCATACTCGCCAAAATATGACTTACACCAATACTCGCAGTTTAGCAAGTCGCTCACTTTTCAACATTCACGGACTAAGAACGCGCTATAGCAGAGTTGAGTGTGTTGCAGCAGCAAAACCACTTACATACAATTGAACCTAATACTACGGAAGGGGATTAGCTGGAAGGGCGTGTAGATTAGGGCAAGACACAGTGCCAACAACAACATAAAGGTGATCGCCGCACTCACCATGCGGGTAACGCAGGGTTAAAGAAATGTTGCCTAATGAACAATGCCGGAAAAATCCTAACGAATAACTAATGCTACTGTAACGTTCCTGACCACATATCTGACTCCATCATACAGTAAATTGAAAATCCTCAGAACAATTTTGTAAAAATTGAAACAAACTATGTTTCTGAAGTAATCACTTCCGTAGAATGTGAGATATGAACTATTTTTTAAGTGTAGAACCTTAAACAAATGTTGCCTAATGAACAATGTCAGAAAAATGCTAACGAGTAACTAAAATAACGTTCCTAAGCTCATATGTGATTCCATCATACAGTAAATTGAAAATCCCGGGAACAATTTTGTGAAAATTAAAACAATCTATGTTTCTGAAGTAATCACTTCCGTAGAATGTGGGATATAAACTGTTATTCAAGTGTATAGACTCAAACAAATGTTGCCTAATGAACAAGGCCGGAAAAATGCTAACCAGTAACTAACGCTACTGTAACGTTCCTGACCCCATATCTGACTCCATCATACAGTAAGTTGAAAATCCTCAGAACAATTTTGTAAAAATTAAAACAAACTATGTTTCTGAAGTAATCACTTCCATATAATCTGAGATATAAACTATTTTTCAAGTGTATAGAACCTTGAACAAATGCTGCCTAAAGAACAATGTCGAAAAAATGCTAACCAGTAACTAACGCTACTGTTACGTTCCTGACCCCATATCGGACTCCATCATACAGTAAACTGAAAATCCTCAGAACAATTTTGTAAAAATTAAAACAAACTATGTTTCTGAAGTACGATTACTTCCGTAGAATGTGAGATAAAAACTATTTTTCAAGTGTATATAACCTTAAACAAATGTTGCCTGATGAACAATGTCGGCAAAATGCTAACGAGTAACTAATGTAACGTTTCTGAGCCCATATCTAACTCCATCATACAGTAAATTGAAAATCCTTAGAACAATTTTGAGAAGATTAAAACAAACTATGTTTCTGAAGTAATCACTTCCGTGTAGTCTGAGATATAAGCTATTTTTCAAGTGAAGAACCTCAAAAAAATGTTGTCTAATGAACAATGTCGGAAAATAATAACGAGTAACTAATGTAACGTTCGTGAGCCCATAACCGACTCCATCATACAGTAAAATGGAAATCCTCAGGATTTTGTTGTTATACGTTTGTATTTCATGTTTTGTCAAAAGTCGAATCATAAGATTGATTTTCATATTCATTAAAAGACCATAAACCTGGCATTGAGTGCATCCACTCAACGAATTCGTATTATCGGAATTCAAGAATGAATGGAGTTTGCGATTAGCTGTTGGTGAAACATTCAAAGAAATTCAATAAAAGCACGCAAATATGGAGTTTCTAAGTCGTTTCCTTTGGCCGATATTGTGAATTAATATTGTGGGGATCTCATCTACTTCCGATTTCCGAGAGTCGCTTTGGTTAATGCGAGAGTTTTTCAGTGCTGTTAATTTATCAGGTACAATGAATGAATGTGGGTGCTACATGACGCCTATTGTTGCCTATAATTCTTGATTGATTGCATTTTCCATCGATTATTTTGCGACACTGATTTGGCTTATCGGTGTTATTTCATGATGCTATCGTCGGTTTAACGAAAGGTTCTTACAGGCCTCATCAGACTGCTGTTACTAGCTCAAGATGAGTGTTTTTCAGATATTACAGGAGGAGATCCCACCGTTCAAGGTATAGGAATTCTGAAAGGATTTTCCACATTTTTGCAGGGTGAAAAATAACTATTAAATATTAAAACGAACTATTTTTCTGTAGTGATCGCTTCCGTAGAATGTGAGATATTAAAAATTTTTAAAGTGTGGAATCTCAAAAAAAGTTGCCTCATGAACAATGTCGGAACAATGTTACTGTAACGCTCTGTGCCCATATGTGACTCCATCATACCGTAAATTAAAATCCTCAGAACTATTTTGTTGTCTTATACTTCTGTTTTTCAGGTTTTGTCAAAAGTTAAATCATAAGGTTACTCAATGATTTAGTATTATGAAAATTCAAGGATGAATGGTGTTTGCAGTTAGCTGTTGGTGATACAATATAACACTAAAGAACTAGTTGCCAAAAGTGATCAATAAAACATTAGGTTTCGTTCTGTGGCAATATTTTTATTTTTCAATTAATACACTGGCTACAGTTTCGAGGACAATTCTCCTTTTCTTCAGGCTGAAAAACGAAACTAAAAACTTACATATCATTGCATCAGGCAAGGGGAGATACGAGAACAACCAAAAAATATTTCTTCTCTAGTCTTGTGAGAACTTACCACTGTGTATCGAAAATGATAAACCCTTCATCAATAAGATGATTACATTGATTAAGTATTCCAATTTTAAAAATCCATATAGGGTAGGGAGGGGGAATGGCGTTCACTTAAGGAAAATATGGTATATCTTTTTTAATATTTATCATAAATCAAAATTAATAAAACTAACAAAGTCTTCAATTATCGAGTAATAAACAAATTAACAAATAAAGCATATATCTTTGGCGTACTAGCAGTAGAAAAACATTATCAAAAAAACATGTCTGAGCGGCATTGCCCCTGACTTTGGGTAATACCGCTCGGGGTACCGGGTAATGGAGCTCAAAAAAGTTTTTCGGAACATAGCAAGTCTTAGATGTCAAATCAAGTTCAATTATTACAATATGATATAAAATAATTATAATTCTTAGAGGTAAGACAAATTAGAAATAGAAATATTTTATTTTAGGAAACATAAATCGCAGATGTAACCATCTGGCGAATCCCACCCTGTACATATAGCATGAGCCCACAAACCGCAAATGGTGCAGCGATACCACAACTCGTTATTTTTTCCGAATTCTTCGCAAATAATACATTTGTTATAATTTTCATCATCCACATTAATTTCGTCATCACTGTCATCGTCAAGGTGCTCTTCATCCTCACTCTCTGAAGAACTTTCTTGTAGAATTTTTCTCTTGTGAGACTTTTGTTTCGTGTGTTTATTTTTCTTTTCTTTGACAACTTTACTTGGTCTTGATTCATCATCTTTTCTATTCTTATTGAGTTTCGCTATTTTTTTCTTTTCTCTGTCCTCTAAAATAATTTTCATAGGAGTCGCAGTTAATATGGTAGCATGTTGTTTTTGGACAAACCTCTTTCAATCGCGCTTTTATCAGATTGAAGGTCTTCTTCGGTCCATGCCGCCTTAGCGGTGGTCCTCTGACGATTTCTTGGCATATCTACAACATTAAAAAAATTAGTCACTAAGGGGTAATGGCGCTCAGATGAGCGGTATAACCCCAAACAGTCATTTTGTAATTGGTTTGAAATTTAAAAGAAGTCATTCAATATTGTTTAAAATTGATTGCAGTATCACAAAATAGAATAATTTATTGTCAGAAAAACGAAATTAATAATTAAATAAGCATTGAAGTGGACTCACCGACAAAAACACCCAACTAAAAATTAGATCAACGCAGCCGGAAAAAGAAGAAACGCACTTAAAGTTCACTTGACGCCAGCTGACTGCCGGTGGCATCGCTGTTCGTAAGAGACCACCTTTCGTCGATCTTCACGGGACAAGGATTGTTGCTACGTTCCATTTTCACAGAGTTACAGTGGTGAGCGCCATTACCCGGTGAGCGCTATTCCCCCTGCCTACCCTACGTCAATTTAATTCTACTGAACCTAAATATCTATATGTCATCTGGACAACCACAGAATAAAAACAATGAGTACCTCTTACAATCACAGTGTGGGGTCGTGTGTCCAGGAATGCAGCGTATAGATAGAATATCTTCTTAGCGGTTAATGCAGATGGGTTGGAGAGAGTTGAGTGATTTTTGAGAGCGGAGCGAAATATATTTATACGATTTTTCGGAGATTTGAATTTCGTATTTCGACTCCGCCCTTTTTTCCGTCATTGATGAAGCGGATGAATCCGCTACAACAGAACTTTCTTTTTTTTATTTTACTCATCCAATTCTAATTCTATTGATTAGATGGCAATATGTATTACTCAAGTTTTCTACATCACTTCTAAAATTAATGGAAGTATTACAGTTTTTGATACAAATCATCTCAGAAATAAGTCTCTTTCTATAGTCTGTCTCCTTGTCCAAAATGACAACGTTGTCTAATTCTAAATCAAAATTATAACCTGTAGCAAGATGAGGTTCCACAAGTGCAGTACTTTTGTTGGTTAAATTCCTTTTTGAGCTCTTATAACTGGATATTCTACTTTTGAGATGTTGTTTCGTGATGCCTGTATAGCAACCACTACAATTGTGGCAGTTTATTTTGTATACTAAATTTGATTCAAATCCCTTGGGGGATTTTGAATAAAGTTTCGAAAAACAAATATTCCCAAAATTATTACTGGAGTATGCAACAAATTCTGTGCTATCAAGGTTCATAATTGATATGAGTTTATTTGACAAACCAGGAATTAAAGGTATCTCTACATGTTGATCGTTGTTATCTCCAATTTCATTTGGTTGGTCTCTTTGCCGTTTCTCGATATACTTCTGATAAGAGATCATAATGATGGTCAAATTAGAACTAATTCATACAAAAAACCTACAAGTACAAACCGCACTATAAATTTTCATTCTCTACATCCACTACACCAAAAAATAAATATAATAAAAGAGAGAGTTAGAAGAGTTCCTGTTTTCAAGAAAGATTATTTACAAGTCATATAAACAGATTTAGTTTAGATTAATTTTCCCAAAAAATTAGTAAATAAATTCATTAATGTAAATTCGGATCAATCAGATGAAATTGGAGATAACAACGATCAATATGTAAAGATACCTTTAATTCCTGGTTTCTCAAAAAGACACATATCAATTATGAACCTTGATAGCACAAAATTTGTTACATACTCCAGTAATAATTTAGGGAATATTAGTCTTTCGAAACTCAAGCTACCTTTTGTGCGAGGGAGATTCGGATATTTGGGTAATCGGAGATTTCACTTAATTGGCCGACGACGATCATGTGATCGTCGTCGGCCAATAAGGTGAATCTCTCGATCAATAGGGTGAATCTCCGATTACCCAAATCCCCGAATCTCCATCGCACTAAAGTCCTCTTTAAGTCAAAATCCCCCAAGGGATTTGAATCAAATTTAGTGTACAGAATAAACTGCCACAATTGTAGTGGTTGCTATAGAGGCACCACAAAACAACATCTGAAAAGTAGATTATCCAATCATAAGAGCTCAATATGGAATTTAACCAATAGGACTGCACTTGTGGATCATCATCTAGCTACAGATCATAATTTTGATTTAGAATTAGACAACGTTGTCATTTCGGATAGGAAGACAGACTATGGAAAGAGACTAATTTCTGAGATGATTTGTATCAAAAAATTTAATACTTCCATTAATTTCAGAAGTGATGTAGAAAACTTGAGTAATACATATTGCTATCTTATCAATAGAATTAGAATTGGGCGTGTAAAATAAAAAAAAAAGTTCTGTGATTGTAAGAGGTACTCATTGGTTTTATTCTATGGTTGTCCAGATGACATATAGGTATTTAGGTTCAGTAGAATTAAATTTTAATGATTGTTTGCAGATTGACGTATATCGATTTTTAAAATTGGAATACTTAATCAATGTAATCATCTTATTGATGAAGGTTTTATCATTTTTAATACATAGTGGTAAGTTCTCACAAGACTAGAGAAGAAATATTTTTTGGTTGTTCTCGTATCTCCCCTTCCTGATGCAATGATATGTAAGTTTTTCGTTTCGGTTTTCAGCCTGAAGAAAAGGAGAATTGTCCTCGAAACTGTAGCCAGTGTATTAATTGAAAAATAAAAATATCGCCACAGAACGAAACCTAATTTTTTATTGATCACTTTTGGCAACTAGTTCTTTAGTGTTATATTGTATCACCAATAGCTAACTGCAAACACCATTCATCCTTGAATTTTCATAATACGAAATCATTGAGTAACCTTATGATTTAACTTTTAACAAAACCTGAAAGACAGAAGTATAAGACAACAAAATACTTCTGAGGATTTTCAATTTACGGTATGATGGAGTCACGTTTGGGCGCAGAGCGTTACAGTAGCATTGTTCCGACATTGTTCCGACATTGTTCATTAGGCATTGTTTGTATTCTTTGGTTGTCCAGATGACATATAGATATTTTGGTTAAGTAGAATTAAATATTAATGCTTGTTCGCAGATTGATATATATGGATTTATAAAATTGGAATACTTAATCAATGTTATTATCTTATTGATAAAGGTTTTATCATTTTAAATACATAGTGCTAAGTTCTCACAAGACTATAGAAAAAATATTTTTTGGTTGTTCTCGTATCCCCCCTTGCCCGATACGATCTGTATGGTTTTCGTTTCCTTTTTCAGCCCGAAGAAGATGAGAATTGTCCTCGAAACTGTAGCCAGTGTATTAATTGAAAAATAAAAATATTGCCACAGAACCAAACGATATAAAAATTTTAATAAACGCACGCAAACTGAAATCAACTAAATAAATTACATTGTTTAGAGTTCTGTACCGTCCTGAAACCCGTGGCCCAAGAGAATTTGAAAAGAAAGGGGTCATTCCGCAAATATTATTATTCATTAGTTAATGTAATGTTTGATTTTATCTCCACCTCTTAGTCATATTTTAGAGGTGAAATCACTCTCCATCCATACCAGGTATTTGTATCGTGTGAGTTTTCTATGGTCTTGCCCGAACTAGTTCCATTTCTCTCTCGGACTTTCCGCTCTAAACCTTATTCACATTCGACTCTTCTGAAATGAACCAGTAGGCATGTCCAGAGCGATTAATCTGTCTATTGATAGATTCTCTTCCTACCAGATTTTATTCAGAATTATGTCTCTTATGTCAAATTCTTAAATTACTAGTTAGAACTCAGTAAACTTTTGACTCCCTTGAACCTAGAATTAGCACGCAAAAAACAGATGTAATCCCAATCTGGGAGATGAGTTAAATGTTTCAACTGCGACCTCTGGTCGAATTATAGATAGACCTACCTCGCAGCCAGCCTCCTGTCGTTGATTAAACTTTTCGGTAAACAAGCCAAGCCAACTCCGGCCTAAACTCGACAATGAGCAATTATTTAGTTTAATTACTTTCCCGGATTCCACCAATGTTAATCAATACTTATCTCAATTGAATTTTCATCTTCTCCTGTTCTCGAATACTGTTCCCATTGTTTTCTTCGTTGGAGCTAGTTGGCTCCCGAAATTCCGACGAAATAATGAACTTTATGATATCGAGTAACTCTTGTTAATTGCCAGTTCGTTTATTCTTTATGTTGTTGATTACCGCTATACAATGCGTTAATTGAATATAGTTTGGTAATTAACGATAGCGTAGAATTTCGAGCATATTTCACTGAAATAATTTATCATAGATAAATAATTTCCGGCTGATGAAACACATGAGGTGAATATGGATTTTTTACCGCTGAATTAGCTGAAACCCTAACAAAATTTCAGTAAATTATGCATTAATTTATAATTTCAATAATTATTGTTAATTCAACTGTTTTGCAGAGAGACACGGAGCATCCATGCATTTGAATTCGACATAAAGGTATCGCATTTATGAATTGTGGTTTATTTTAGAGAATATGAAAACCGAATGCTGATGAACGTATGGAAAATGCAAATACTAATTTCATTTTTTGTTGGTAGCAGACCCCAACAAATGCAGTTCATGTTTATATCTATTCAATATTGTAATTTGCTTTAAAACTATTCGTGAATATATATATATATATATATATATATATATATATATATATATATATATATATATATATATATATATATATATATATTACAAAAGATTCAATTCAGGTCAAGCTAAAAATCAATTTTGAAATCCAACAGAAAAGTCAGTTCCTTCAGAAATTTCGGAAAGATTTCTTTGAAATCTTCATTATGATGTAGTGTTCAAATGGAATGGAAATTCAACATCAAGTGCGCATCAGGTATTCTGTGGGTATGAATATCTTTAGATTATTAATTGCATTTGATGAGTAAGGTTCGGTATTTTTAAACTTATTTTGATCACAGAGAGCAGTTAACTCTCATTTTCGGACCAAATTACACAAGTTGACTTCTAATTATCTGTCAAAATATTTTTATAATACCCGCCCTTAATCAGTGATATAACAAAGGTCTTGTATGATGTGAATTTGCGGGTGTTGAGGCCTCATTTAACCCGGAAAAACTCCTCAGCAATCAGCATCTATTTTCTACATAAACAATGTCTGTGAGAAGAAAAAAACTTCTAAAAAATCAACTGTAGGGCGAATAATATATTTTTCAAAAAATTCAATACAGCAACGCGTTGTGCCGTTGGATGGATGTGGGAAGAAGTTGTTTGTTATACAATTTTCAGGATTATTTCATTTTATTTTATTAACTCATTAACAGTTGTAAGGTCAGATTTAAGCAGAAATTGAGACCAGTCAAGACAGTTTTAAGACATTGTCTGTTGTCTATTGAGACTGTACAGGGTAATTTGACTGATAAGACCGATTTTCCTTTTATTGATAACTTAGGTCATTCGATTTCGATGAAATTTGCATGGAGTACAATATAAATGAGCAGCCTGCTATCGTATTCGAATTATGTGCCAAACATGGCATCAAACGACCAAACGACGTTGGACTCACTGATGACGAATCCGGTGTCGAAATCGATTCTGTCCGGCCGACCGGCCGTTCGTACGCACGGTTACAGGCGTACGAAGAAATCTATCGAAAATTTAAGGGTTGGTTGCATTTCAAAATTTCAAGGCTAAGTTTGTTTATGGGCAAAATCGGGGAAACAATTTCAGAGTTATAGCCATTTGAACTTTAGGGGTTATTTCCCTGATATTTGAGGGAATACTGTTAGCGATTGAATTGGAAGTTGGCAGTTAGTTGGAGCATATAAGGACTGACAACTTTCTGCTTGATAGTGCTGTCAGTAAATTCAAAAAAACTTTTTTTCGAAAAATATTTTGTTTCGGAAACTGTTCATTATATTTGAAAAAAATTTTATCTATATCTTGAGCGATATTTTTACAGACGTGTACCAAATTTCAGTTCGACACGATCGAAGAAATTGTGGAAAATGTGTCGAATTCTGTTTTTTTTCTCGATTTCGTTGTATTTTTCGGAATAACTCGAAATATATTAACACAATCATGATGAAACATTGCAGGTACTTTGAAAATGCTGATTGACAACTTTGTGCAACATTTCATGATGATCGTGTCATGAGAACATTTTTTTCTCAAGAATTCAATATTCTGTTATCCTCTGATCATTATATCCTCATGATTTTCTGTACGAACCTTCGAACTGTCATTTTTCGATGTAGTACTGGATTTAAATTCGATCTAACCTGTAATTTTGGAAATATTGGAGGAATTAAATTTTTAGTGGGTACGTAGGTATATCTGAGGAATCATTCAGTGGCCTTTGTAATTAAGGTCCAAACCTCCTCTAGAAATATCGAGATTTCAGGTTGTTCCTTTCGGAAGTAATTGTGTTTACAAAAGAAACGACTTTGAAACTCGATATTTGTAGAGTTGGTTTGGACCTCGATCAAGAAGGCTGATTTCGTGAATAGGTAAAATCCACTCAATGATTCCGCAGATATAGGTACATACCCATTCAAAATTTTTTATTTTCCATATATTTCCAAAGATACAGATCAGATCTAACTGAAACCTAGTAATTTATAGGAAAACAACTTAGAAAAGCACTGACGTCAAGTCGGCAGCTTTTGTGAGCATGTTCAAAGAATATCACCAGAAGTGAAAACAGAACAGTGTGTAACTACTCTAAAATCCACTTACACTTTATGCGTCTAACGCACGTTTCGGAAATCAAGTTTCCTTTGTCAAAGACATATCGTTACTAACTACATTACAAGCGTACCTGTTGCACTAGTGAGAGGATGGTATACAGAACCAATGGGAAAGGTTTGTTAAGGTCATTAGGGTAGTGCTGGGCTATTAATGGTAATTCAGGTAAATATTTGGAATAATGGGTTACTGATGGGGGTGGGATCATTGTTCAGCAATCTGTCTTTTCTCTTGAACATATGTACCTTCAAGAGTATTCAAGTAAATTTTGCCCGAGCTTTTTAATAGTTTTACGGATTTTCTGAAATTAAATGTTGAACGTGATTCGCGTCCGCCGCTTGTCAAGATGGTTGTTACGGATATGGCTCATTTGTTCCTTGAATCTCGTGTTGATGTTCCTCGCTGTTTGTCCGATGTAAAATTTATCGCAGTCTCAACATCCATTTCGTATATGCCCGATTTCAATTCATCCGGAATTTTATCAAACATATTTCCAAAAAGTTGTCTGGTTTTCGTGGCGGTTGTGAAAGCTAATTTAATATTAACTTTCTGAAAATCTTCAGTTTCAGTGTAGGTTTCAGGGTAATACATAAATGCCCTGAAACCGTTATTTTTTTCCGTTTCTTTCATTAAAGTTATGTCTTTGAAAAATTGTTCATTTTTATGTTATTATTAGTTAATTTACCAAAAGTGAACTTGCGCTCAAAGGCTGCTAACTTCACGTCAGTGCTTTTCTAGGTTTTTCATACCTGTGTTAGTTCTGACACCCTGAATATTTAATTCAAAAATAAGACAACATGGGAGCTCTATTGAATACATAAAAAAGTTAATCTCAAACTCGGTTCATAAACATAATACTCATTCTATTTATCGGCTGTAAAACAGTGGATATGTCTAAATACATCAAACAAATACGTAAAAGAATTTTAAACCGTTGATGTAACGAATTGTCTCATTGTAGTACATTTTATTCCTCGAAGACCTACTGAAACAGCATGGAAATCAGCCCTTGATCACAAAGGGTTGTTCAAAAAATAAAAGTGTCGATGAATTGAGAGATTTTTGTTGGCTCGGTTGGAAAGTGTCAATGGTTTCATTCTCCTTTTATATCATTATTTCTATTTGGACATATCAGAAACCCCAAAGTTCCATTTTCCATTACATCCCGTATCAACCTTCTGAAAGCATCATAAAACATTCGATATGCTTCATCTTGGATATTCAACTTTTCAATATAACCCTCCGAATAGTTCGGAATACTTGTCTATAAATCAGGAGGAACGCCGAAATCGTCCAACTTAATCTATCCAGTCTCCGAATTCATCAAGACAGCGTGATAGAAAAGAAGGTGGAGTTTATGAAGCAGTAAATCCACCAGAACTGCTGTTCTGAGCACAGTTTGTTTACACGAACGTCTGGGTAGTGGGCTACGAAATGTAATGTAAGTTATGGCCGTTTTGCACTCAAGGCTATAACGCTCTGACCGGCAACGTACAACTCTCGAAAATATGACACACTTGGATGCGATTTATCGCTACTAGTTCGTGAGCATCAGCGATACACTGAGGTCGGATCTCACGAACCGTCGTAGCTCATAGATAAGTTACGGTGAAACTTTAGTGCTGTATTAATCCGAGAAATATGAAGATTGCGGTCTATGGTTTTGAATTATTGCACAGACATTATTGGGTTGTTTATGCAGAGTTTCTGTGTAGAGAGAATATTAAGGAAAATTCTGCAAAACAATAATTTCTCATAAATCAATTATTGGCTACTGCATTTCACGAAGAATAACACAACATGCCTGAGACAAGATGCTTAGCATCACATTTTAAAGTCCATACCTTTAGGTGTCCCTAACAAATAATTGATGAAGAATGGCTTGGAGTTATCCACAATTTCATTTCGAATGCAAGGTTTGACATATCATCAATAAAATACGAAGCATCACATCCATGGTGTAAAAAACAAGGTGTGCTCATCTGCAAAAAAAGGGACGTCAGCAAGATTGAAATACAAGGAAATATATATTATGTGCTTTGAATCTACAGGTAGTTTTATACGTCATCATCATTTGTACTTACGATCACAGATGAGCACACCATGTTTTACTTACATCATGTTCACATCCATAAGGAATAACTAAGGTGCATAGAAATTGAGGTGAATTTAAAGATGCGCTTTTGTTCCGCCAATCCTGGGGAAATCACTATAATTCGTCTTTTTTACTGAAAATGGCGCTATATGGAAATTACGACCGGTCGTCCGGGCAACAGTCTGTCAGAATTTATACCATATATTAGTTGAGTTCCGATATTCCTGGCCAGTAGTTGTCAGTAAATTTTGCAAGTCGATTTTACTGGCACTGCTTTGGTAATTCTTCTTATCAGTACGAAGCGTTTCGAAATTACTGATACTGGCCAGTACTGATTTGGAATATCGGAACGCAACAATTCTGTTTCGTATAACTTTCAGTGGAATATATTCTAAGAATTCAATATACATTGTAACTTTAGGCTAATACACTATCATTCGATGTTTTACTAAAATATAGTTAGAGAGGTGTGAAATTATTAGGTGAGAAATGTGAAATCATTTTACATGAATAACTATAATATATCGATAGCACTTGACAGCTGATTTTAAAAAAAATTCATTTTTCCAGATTGTGCACATATAACAAGGAATGTGGTAAAGCGGCGGGAAGTTTATGGAAATTGATACAGAACCTAGCATCATCCTTAATTCAAGCCAGACTGGGACCTATCAAAAGTAGGAGTTTTACAGATAATAAAAACTCAGTGAATAGGCCATATTATTGAACCAGCTCAATTGAAGTTCTTTCCCATTTAAATTCATAAGTTTTGCAATCAGAAAACAGGTGTTTTATCCCATGGTTATTTTCATTTCATAATACTTGAAAAGGGAGGTTTTCCAGAAACATTGGACAGTAGCATATATTAGTGAATTTCAATTTCAAGTGAATGAAAATTGTTGAACAATTCATGTATACTCAATAAGGAACCAAGAAGAATACAAAACATTCAATAGTAAAAATTATATGCTTAATAGGAGGTTCATAACTCTATCCTCAATTGGTGAAAATGATTGAAAGACAATTATGAAAAGCATGATATGCTTATGATATGAATCAAGAGAAAAGTACGAATATGCACGAATAAAACGTTTTATGGACTATCGCAGTAGTAAAACACGAGTTTTTTATCGGAAAATATTGAAATGGCAAACGTCCTAGATCTTTTTTTAAAGATGAAATCCTCAATATTGTGAGCCAATTTTTCAATGTTGAAGTCAACCCTTGCAAAATATAAATAATATAATTCCTTATAAACAACTTGCTTTCAGTCATTTCCTCACAGAGAGAGGAAATGAATATTTCTTAACAGTTAGGAAATCTAAATCTAAATATTGTCTGAAATGTCAAAATTTCCTAGCAATCTACGGAAAAGTATTTTTTGTCATTTTGTTTGTGACTTGATAAAACCTGAATATTACAGCTATACTCCATTCACTTTTATAAAGTATCCCGGTTGGCCATAATTTAGGTCTATCATGTTTTTGTAACTAAAACCAAGGCAGGTTGGCGCTCCTGAAATATCGACAATGTCGAAATGATTCGACACGACGTTGCCAATTTCTACTTTCTTTCAATAACTAATAACAATTCAGCTCCAGCCATAATGAACTAATAAATTAACATTTCGCTTTGATTCGAAATCGAAATTGAAAGTACATAAAGTGATCTGAAGAAGCAAGGACAGTGTATCAGGAAGTGCTATATAGGGTAATCTTTGGTTTCGACAAGTGGAAATCAAAATTACGCTCATTCTGATAGTTACTGATATTTTGGAAACAATCATTCATCAAAAGCAGAAGCTGTCTTACATCAAGATGTATGTGAGGAAAAATCAAAATATTATATTTTATAAAAAAAAATTTTTCTACACGTCACCACGATCAGAAAGATTTATAAAAGTAAGCCAACTAGTTACTGGTATTACAGTTTTCTTCTATTGGTGCATCAAAAAGAAAATCACTCAAGAATTTACTTCGGAAAACTGATCTGCCACGACCAGTTTGGAATTATAATTCGAAAAATTACCATTTTTCGATTGACACACTGACGAGCACCCTACTCATTTTTGTGAAGGAACACTTGGAATATAATCAAGGACGTAAATCACTTTTCTGAAACACAAAATCAATGGGTTGCTAATACAAAATGGGTAAATGAATACAAACTTTTATGTGAACAAAAACATGTTATTACAAAGATTCTTCATTATTGAGGGCATGTAGGATTCTCCGTATACAGTGAGGATCTGAAAAATCATTGCTTGGTGAGCCAGATCTGGCTGAAAGACTTTCCAAGTCGGGTACCAAATGTAGGTAAAACTATTTTCAATTTTCTGCTAATTTTCTATCTTCTATTCTGTTGCAGATATGTTTTCAAGATATTTTTAATATAGTTAATAAGTTTTAATTCCATAAGAAGGAAGAAATTCTGTCTTGGAAATCGAGGCCTTCTATTATGAATTTGTCAGCCTATTTCTCTACACTTATTCAAGGGGACACTATATTTTTTCAGGTTTATATATTTATGCTCTTGTATCATAGTTAGCAACTTATGGTGCCCTGTTCATTCCCTCTTGCTTATACCGTGATGGCATATTGTTGAATGTATCAAACAACCTGCCTTTTTTCAATACAAATGTAAATATCTAATGATATTAGAAAGTTATATCTCCTACTTGCATATTATTGATATTTTATGTATCGAAAAAGAGTTTCTTCTATTTTCTTAATGGTTTCTCAAGTTTTTGACTTCAATCATTATCATTGTCGGTTGATATAATAATTAAATTGGTAATTCAAGACTTGATAGGTACTTTGAATTTAATAAAAGAATATTGTGAAATATCAGTCTCAACAGATATAATGAGAAGGAATCACAGAAAAATCTATATATTATTCAAAGATTGTACTGACCCTTAATTAAGTAGGTCATGTTTGAATTGAACAAATTCCTAAATGAATAATTTTAAACATTATATATTTCGTGGAATTGTTTCGATGGGAAGTAGTACATGGAACTTGGAATATCCTATGTTGGCAGAACATTGAAATTTTACGTATGAAAATAACATGAATTATACAATCTCAGTCATTCTCCTTGGATCCGCTTCTTCGGTGTAGGTGTTTTGGTTGATTTGCTTTGATCAAGGGGGAATATATGTTGATTTATCGACGGATATTCGTCCTTGTGATTATGTTATAATTCCATATCTTGCTTTTGACTCGAATATTGTATGATAGGTAGTTTTCATGGAGAATTTATCCAGATATCTTGTCATTACAACCGAAGATAATAGACTGAAGCTAAGCTGCATCCCAGTTTAGAAATATATTGATCCAATCCAGTGTATGTATCATTCACCTAGATTCCCAAGAACTTTGTAAATGGGGTTAGTTCTTTTGAGGTTAACTGTGACACAGGTTTCGTAGTACTACTACATTTTCATACTGGAATAATTCAAGTGGTGCAACAAGGTATTTAAATTACTTCTGAAGGCTTATTTCTTGAAAATTTAGAAAAGTAGGGAATTCCATAGGCCCGTTAGTTCGTTAAGAAGTTTTTCTTCCGGGTTATTCGAGAACTTCTATTTTTTTTTCGAATGATTTATCACAAGTAGCGGACTACTCTATCCATTGTTTTTTGTTAAAATTCCAAAACACTCGATTCTTGATTTCTGTTCAAGAAAGTAGTATAACTGAATCTTCCAAACATGTTTATATACGTGAAATATTTCCAGTATTAACAGAGAAAAAAGTTTCTTCAACATTCGCCAGGTCTTTGGAATTATTGAATTCACATAATATTTTCTCAAATTCATTATTTTCCAATGTAGATTCACATTTGGATGAATAAGTAATTACTACGACCTCTTCGTAAAGAGGACAACGTTGTGTAATTATTTGACAGGAAAATGACTATAACCTGACATTTTCAAACTTTACACGGTGAAATCTGTCAGGATGTCATGGCAAACCGGGATACTTTATAAAAGTGAATGGAGTATATATAGTCGATAGTAACAAAATGCGTAGAGTTCGAAGATATTAAAATTATCATCATCTTAGGGATCTTAAAAAGGGTAGAGTTGCTGCCTGTCGAGGTGACAGTAACGCGTGTGTTTCGTGTATGAAAAGATGAAGATAGAGGATACCAAATTGACCAACAGTTTCACCAACAGACCTACCTCAGGACATCAAGGTAGGTGCTTCTGCAAACTGGCTTTTCCAGAACGTTTCGCTGCTGCGTCCAATTACTGATCAACGGTTCGGAAGAAAAGGTTGACCTGGTACAATAGGAACTATATATCGCCTTTGGACTCCAATATCAGTGTTGCCTTTAATTGCGGACTACTGTCGTCAACGTTTGAACTAACGAAGATCTTGCACCGTGATCGATGCTATAACTCAAGTCGCAGTCGATGTCGACAGGACATAACAAAGAGGTAATACGTGATGCTCAGTCGAGCTAGAACCACTGCATGATCGCCAATTTGTGAAGATTTACTCACATTTATGAGGAATTTCAAACCATGTGAGATATTTTGTGTGTACTGGCCAATTGTGAGCTTTTGTGAGGTACCACAGGTCAGTGAACATTCAAAGTCCACAGGAAAAGCCTTCTTCCTTCTGATTAGAGGAGCTAACTGATTTGTAGGGGGTGAAATTCTATATAAATACGTGAAATCACCGAATTCGCTAACTTTCAACTGAACCGAGAGGCCCAGCCGTTCTGACTTGCTCTGTATCATGTAACTGAAAATCTCTGCTTGATATTATTTCGAACTACACAAGATGTGGAAGAGTAACATTTGTTTCTTGTTTCTCACTCGTTTCGAGAAGTAACATGTAGACTTGATTTCTACCAGAAGATGCTGCGTCATCAAAATTCACGGAGTTAAATAATTTGGATTAAAGATCTTTTGAAAAGTTCAGTTATGTACGAGACTCTATACAAGTCACTTCTATGTTTAATGAACAAATTGATTACATATGTACTTCAATTATTTCACTTTGCACCAACCTCCACATAATCTGGCAGTTAATTCTGAAATTTCGTCGACGCCTACATGTCTACAAGGATATACTCAGTAGGAGGTCGTCAAACACATCCATGATATTCTTTCTCGAATGTTAATAAAATTACCTGAAACTATTATCGTTTCCTTCTCGATGTTAGACTACATACATCAACATTCACGAAGTTATTCTTTTAGGTTGTGGCACTTCTGATGTCATCTGGTTATCTGGTTTAGCTTCATAAATCGAGTAAAACTTTTTGCGTAAAATGTATTCAAACACAGGCTACACCTCGCGCATAAAAGTATAACTAAGAATCCAACCACAACAAAGAAGCAACGACCCAGTAAGTAACACAACATAAAAGTGGAAAACCTGACCAGAGACAAACTTAACCAATTCGAAACCTCACATAATCGCCAAGAATCCACGGGTTGCGAAACTTGGACACATCCTTCCATGCTTTCGACAGAGGCTGTCAGACTATCACGTCGATAAAAGGCTTAATCCGAATAATCCATGTGGGTCGTATGGATTAGATCTGGACGAAACATGATATCCCAAAGGAGGTTGGAAGCTCACTTGCAAACACTTCGAAACGCCCAAGTGGAGTGAAATGATTTTATGTTTGAATCCGTTTATTCGTCAAGTGAGCCACTTATTGCCTTTCGTCATCATTCAGTGTAATTGCTTCAAGCTATATTGAAATTATATGACAGCTGAGAACTCAGCCGATTTTGTTGAAAAATCTTTAAAAAAATTTATTCGAAAATTTTTAAAATGTTTATGCAAAATTGTTTTTTCTCTGGAAGTATTGATTAGATCCCAATGGAATTTGGCACAAGCCTTAGAGTCAGTTTTGAACAGCAATGCTCCAAATTTCAATTCGACCCGAAATTTTTTTGCGGAGAAATAAGGAAAAAAATGTGCCAAATTTCGTTGTTTTTTGGAATTTAACGTTAATTCCGCAACATCTCGAGAAGTACAAGTGCAATCAGATTTAAACTTCGTAATTGTAATCAGGTGGATATTAGCAACACGCAACAAGGTGCAAAATTTTCTGTTGATCTAATAGTTAGAATTTGAACAAGCTCGTAAAAGCTCCTGACCTCACGTCAGTGCTTCTCTAGAATTTTTTAAACTATGTTTATTGATACAGAAAAGGATTAAGTAGAAGATATATGTTCACGAGTAGTATAATTAATACTAAGACTGATCGTTTAGATTGTATTCATCTTATCTCTGCATGCAGTTATGAAAGATTAGAATATGCTGCAGTGACACTTAAGTCGTGATCTGCTGATAGAGACGGGAATTCTTTATACTCGCTCATGTTCGGGGCACAGCATGCTATCGTTTTGTCCATATGTCTGCAATTTTTGATTTATCCCCGAACCTACTCGAGCAACTAGGTTGGACTCACTGATGACGAAGCCGTCTTCAAAATGGACATTTGAAATTTTGAGGTTTTCCCATGATGTTTCAGGGACCACTCGGTCGATGGGATTGAAACTTGGCAGCTAGTTGAATCATAGAAAAGCGCAACCTTTTGCTGGGATCGTACTGTTCGTAATATAAAAATTCCGAAATTTTGTCGAAACAATTTTTTTTCGGAAACTTTTCATCGCATTTGAAATAAGTCTTCTGAGAACTTAAACCCTCATTCTCACAACAATTAGCGAAATTTCCATTTCATTCAATGAAACTTGTTTACTAATGCTAAAATGCTGATGACTAACTTTGTTCGTAATTTCGTGATGATGGTGTCAATTTCAATTCTACAAATGTGCGCAAATGTGTATGTTCTGGGATCTTCTGATCATATTAGCTTCACGTATTCACTAATTAGGCCTTCGTTATTGAGGTGTCCAAAGGCTACTGTGAAAATATGAAGTAAATTTTTTTTTGGAGTTATTGTGTTTACGATAAGCCGTGAATGAAAAAAAATTATTCAACGATTCCGTTAGTACACACATTCAAAATTTCATTTTCGTCATACGTCCAAAGAATAAAAATTGCTTCAAATTGAAATCCAGTGCTTGACTGAAAAATGGCAGCTTGAAGGTTCATGCAGAATTTCGTAAGGATAAAATGATCAGAAGATCAACCAATCCTTCCATCAAGATATAAAGGTGCGTTTGGCGGATCAATACGTGAAATAATGATCGCTTTTACAACATATTTGAACGCAAAATCCGCTGACTTCGTCAGTACTCCCAAGAATTTTTCTTCATAATGCAAATGTTCTCAAAATATAACACAAAGTTCAGGTGTACCTCAGGGCAGTATACCGGGTCCCTTGCTCTTCATTATGTTCATGAATGATCTTTCTACTTGTTTTCGTTTTTCCATAGCTTTGTTGTTTGCAGATGATTTCATAAATTTTTTTCAGGAGTTGTTCAGGAGAATATCGAGCACACAAATAGATAATAAAACAAAATAATAATTTAATTGATAAAATCAGTTGTTCGAATTTAATGACACATAATTTATTCTTCCGAAACAAATCATGTAACATATTCACCATCATGTCCTTGTGAGGTCGTGTACCTAGATTCTTATATAATTGAGAAACGTCCTGTCTTCGATAACCCTAATTGGATTATCGTAACGTCAACAACACAAATAATTTCTGGAGAAACATAAGGACTTGCGATACAATTAAGACTCGTTCTACGTCGGCAAACAACTTAAGACATTAGAGATGGGGCCTGGCATTGTTTGCGAAAGATCAGATGACAAAGGGTACTTGAATAAAATTTACTTTTAAACAACCGGTCGTAATTAAGATGGCAGCATCTGAAACTGACAAATAATCAGACAGGATCTTTGTGCGTGTGTAATTCTAGACCCTGTGCCGCCCTTTCAAGTCCCACGAGACTCGTTTACTCAGTGAGCCCCTTTATCTTCGCTGAACAATAATTAGGCATATTAATTTCGATATCTCTGTGCAGCGCAACTGAACGGGTTGTGATCTCGGGAAGTACGTGGGATTCAGGATTCGCCTTTCGTTATGCAGGTGGACACAGCTTTACTTAGCTTTTCGGCATGGAACAATTTGCTAAATAAGGGAACTGATACTTACTGATACTGATACTACGAAATTCATTGATCAGGTTGCACTTCATCGAAGTTTCGAATTATTTGCTATTACTCATATTTTGACATTTTCCTCATCGCTTTCACGTTAACTGCCTAGATTTCGATATAATTCAAGAAGTTCCGGTCGAAGCAAATTATCAACGCCGGTTTGTGCCGGATATATCGGGAAGTAAGGGAAGTCGAAGGAGTTTTTCGTTCAGCATTTGAAATTTTTACACCGTCATATTACGATCGAGAACACTGTGAAAAACTGAAAGAAATATCGTCTATTGTATCAATGAATGGCTATCATCAAGCCCTTTTCGTTGATCTGATGAACTTTTTCATCTATTTCATGAAGAAATATCCTTCATTAAGTGAAACCCCATTTCATCGATACAATGAATCTCTGTTTTTGAATAACACGACTCGATTTTACTATAGAAATGATGTTATCAATTAACAGAGAGATCTGTTGTTCATTGTATTAATGAACGAGATTCATCAATCCGCCAGAAATACTATAGAAGATAGCCATTGCTGAGGGTAGATCTCTAGTGCTTTCATTCAGTTGCGTTGAGATCTTCGATGAGAGTTAGTCCCGGAAAATTACATATTAGCTTTTTTCGTGTTCCTGTTTACATAATATCCGCTTTTAATCATTTCATTCACAAACATTCGCTGAGGGTTATTATAATAACAAGAACCTGAGCTTTCCATCAAACCAGAGGTAAGACAATATTATATTATTACTTAAGTTATACCTAATCATACATTCGATTCCTGCCCTGAACAATAGATATTTGCTGTGCCATATTCACAATCAATCCATAACAATATATCAACATTTTTCGTCGGAGTTGAGTCATATTTCATAGTTCAATATTCTATTCAATTTTCAGAACCAGAAGTAGATGCTGCGAGCAGTCTGTGATCTATGGAGTTTGATGTGGTGATTCAGTTACCCTTCTGGATTTCGATCGGTAAAATAAAATTTTCTTTCATATTTCACGTAAAATATCATATATTCGTATACACTTATTCCATATTATTATTATTTTATTTCATTTGACTCATTTTATAGGTGATGGTCTTATGAAAAAGTGGGAAAATGATGAGAAACATGTGATGAAATATTACATAAAGGAATGAAATAATATTCGAAAATCTTGGAGGTACTTCTGAAATTACCGAGAGTGTATATTTTCCGATTTTTTTTTCGAATTTCAATGAAATCATAAAATGACTGCAACTCAATAGAGCACTAATGTCATATCACTAATCTACATCAATGCATCTTTTCATAGATAGCCATTATATGGCAATATTCTGGGCTGTCCACTGTATGGTCCCTATAACTCCGGGGTAGTTCAGAAGGATGTTATAAGCGGAAAATATACAGAAACCTTATTCACCATGAAATATTCCCAAGAATCATCATTAACATTAATTGGAAAGAACCGAGAAGAAGAGGAACAAGATAGGTTTCGTCATTTGAGAAAAACTTAACCATCGGTATAACGTTCCATTCAATGTATTGGCCAGGACATATTCACGGTACAAAAAAAAATGTTTTTTTATATCTGTCTCACATTTACTAGTATGTCGAGGGTTTTCGATATCTGTTTTTGTCTCATTCATTTGTTTGATTTCGAGTTTCAGGCAGAAGCTCCGATGTTTTATTCATTCGTTGCTGGTCAGTGTTTTGAATATAAAACACCGAATAATTTTCCCGAAATTTACTCTTTGTGAAAATTTTAATAAAAAAATATGATTCGTTGAACACAATTATATGATGATAAAGTGGGTGAGGTGAAAAGATTCTTCAAAGCAAAGAGCCATGCTCAGTCTGAAGCTCTTTTCAATTCAATAAGCAAGTGTGACTATAACTTTGAAGCATATCATTCGATTCGTGAATCAAAAAAATTTACGTGATATTTTGTTTCAATAGTTTTGTATCACTTTTAAATTTCCATCTGAAGAGTTCATATTGTACTGAAGTGAAATATAAATAATGTCATTGCAACAATAACCTACTGAAGCTAATTCGATTTCTACAAAGAATTGAACCATTGATTCAAAGAATAGGAGCTCATTGAATTGATGTATTTTGTTCTTTGATTCAATGTCATCAATTCATTGAAACAATGTATAAGATTTATAAATGCAATGGAAACGTTCATTGATAATGCATGTGCTAACCGATGACAATACTAGAAGTTCATTGAATGAATGAAAGCGATCTTTATTGTTATGAAAACATTTCATAGATTCAATGAAATTCATTCCTCTAAACAAAGAACAACATAAATGCTCATGGTTGAATGAATAAAGACATTGTTCCTTCGAACTTTATCGATCAGAGTCCACCCATTCAGAATCTAACCTTTTTTTGTCGTAAGTTTCGAATTATTCGATGATACTCAAAGTTTGACATCATAATTTTTGGCGTTTACTGCCTAAATTTGAGATAATTCAACAAGTTCTGGTCTCCTAGAAATATTGTCAACGGGTGTGTGATATCCAGAAGTACGGAAAATCAAAGAAATTTCTCATTAATTCCGCATTTGAAATTGTTACAGCGTCATATAACAATCGAGAAGACTATGAAAACTTTTTGTTTTTGGACAGTCTGAAATCATTCGATATTTTCGAAACTTCATCTTTTTCTTCCATGTACAGAAGACAACTTAATACTTATGTACAATTCAACAATATTAGAACTCAATAAGCAGACATATTCGTTTCGATATCTCTGTGCAGAGCTACTCAACGGGTTGTGATCTCTGGAGTTACATAGTATCCAGGAGTCACTTTTGGTTATGCAGGTGGTTAGTTAAAATGGACACAGCTCATGAAGCGTACTTATTTTATGATTGGTTAAATAAAGAAATTGTTCATTCGAACTTTGTCGATCAGGGTTCACTCATTCAGAACAACTCATCTAACTTTTTTTATATCGCACAAAACACACATTCGAATATCTTGAAACAGCATCTATTCAATCCACTGATGTCCCCTATAAAACTTTCCGATGATCGTCTTATGAATTTGACAGGCTATCATGGTCCTTAGAGCGATTGTTTGCGCAGAAATCTTCTCGAAATCCCGGCCGGCAGTTCTGGATTAAGTTTCCGTATAAATCAAACTGCGGAGACTGATGGATCGTGCCAAATGGCCGCCATGATTAAAGTAATAACGGAAACGGACATTTTCTTCGAGGTCCGATGCGCGACGAAACGACGGTTAAATCTTGTGAAAAATGTCATCTATAATTCATAAAGAATAAAGGAAAGATAGAAAAAGGATCAACGCAGCTCGGAACGCTTGGGATATCTTAGCGTGAAGTTTACTTCGGCCCAGATTAGAAACGGCTAGCTTACAATCTGTTTGGATTAAGTTGTCGTCCCGACAAATTTCTCTGGAAGATCTGAAATATCCCCAGGAATATTTATGGAGCCAAAACTTTCTCTTTTCGATCTAGATTACGTTAGTTTTGGTTAGTCAAATCTCTTTAACTATTAAGGAAATAAGGGACGGGGATCTTAGAACGAATTTCACATAGATATCTTCCATTGAAGAACCTTTTATTGAATATCAATTACTCAGAATACAAGACAATGTTATCACAAAAAAAATTAATTCTAGGATGACATTGACGTGAGGCAAACTTATACATGATTGGTCTAATTGGTTGCCTTAGCTGAAATATGCATATTTTTTCACCAATACTGAACCTTGGTACACTTTTGTTGAACATTGGTTTAAACTGTCACCTATACAGGTTAATCACGTTTCACCCTGCCTTTGTCTAGGTGAACTCATCAGATCTTGTGCTTATCTATGGGATTCTATGCCAACGTGAGAGGTCACTGCTTTTGGGAATCGTGAAAGAGTGTGCCAGATCGCCGAAGATGCCCAGATTAATAAAACCTTGAGGGGATCTGCTGAGTACATCTTAAGCGTTAGCGCCCGACATTGTTTTCAGTTCAGGATAGGTGCCACCATAGAATGTTTTCAAATCAATCTGAGTATTCCGAATAATAATGACTTGCTACACCAATTTTCCTTTTGACTTAAGTACACTACGTTACCTGTCTGTAACGCCTAGCTGCATCGTTAGCATTTACCCAGTACATAATCTTGAGACATTTTCACCCTGATCATCTTCAATGCTCGGAAAAACTAGACATGAAATGATTTCACCCTAATCCAATCAAATCAAATGAAATTTATTTAACACACCGTTACAAAACAAGTGGCAACAATAAATGGTCAAAATACAGAAACAGCAGCAAAAAGGAAATTTACTTTAACTTACCCGACAAAAATGCGTCATTAGAGTAGTAAGATTTAATAGACAGCAAAATTCTGTGGCGTTTTTCATAGAAGTGGCTTAGTTTTATTTTTTCCGGAAGATGGTTGTACAATTTTTTGGTTAGGTAATTTGTGGCTTTCTGAACCAGCATTATTCTATGGTAGGGTATACTTAGTTCCTGTCTTTTACGTGTAGCATACTGATGAAATTCGCCACTTTCAGTGTATTTGTGCTTGTTTTCGTGGATATGAAGCAAACAAGTTAAAATGAATTGGCAATAGAAGGTGAGAATATTATATTTTATTAAGTAACCCCGGCAGAAGACAGTCTTGTTTACTGCTGCTAAAGTTCTTATCACTCTCTTCTGTTTCAGGAAAACCGAATTCGCTTCAGATGCATCGCCCCAACCAAGGATTCCACAGGAACTATGTATGAGAGAGTAATACTACTACTAAGTTAGGACGAAACGTGATACCCCTAAACAGGTGGAAGCTACCTTACAGATCCTTCGAAAGCTTCAACCATCACTGAGTCACAGCAGCACTTCTGCAAGCTCTCGAGTGTGACTCGTTGGCGCTCTAGCCTCGGCGCGAATCGTGCGCGGAATCTGTCGAAGCGACAAAAAAAAGACTCTGGTTCGTTCATAACGTTCTTCACGGGATCCACAAAATCGGTTCGCTGCAAGCGAAGTTCGTAATGAAGGCTAAACGATGATAGCAATCTTATCATTTTGAAAGAACCAGACGACGATGGCGGCTTTTTAAACTAGAAATAATACCCTGATCCATTGGTTATAGTTTAGAATTCGGCGGCATGGTTTTGCTGAAATGTCTCTAATTTTCGAATTTTTCTCCCGAAAATGGTCTCGAACGACTGGGGGTTTGACTCACTGATGACTAATCTAAGACCAAAATTTATTCTCTCCGTCCTACCAGTCGTGAGCATGATTACGTGAGAACCCCCATCGCCTTGAAACTTTCAGGTAGGCTGTATTGCAAAATGCGGCGGTTGAGTTCGTTAATGGGCCAAATCGACTTCTGACTTCACTCCAGTGGTTGTCTTAAATTTTCTATATGTAATCTACTGGTATGTGACGTTCTTGAAACACATAGCGTTTCAGATTTTCCAATGATTAGTGACTTTCATTCTTACGCTCCTGATAAATTTTTTACTAGGAGCACAGATATGTTTTTTTTGAGAACCTTCAATCTTCACATTTTTTTCCTGTTTACTACGTGAAATCATTGAGTTTTCAAATATTTGAAAACTCAATGGTGAAATATAGATTTGTTCGTTATAACCGAAGTATTTTTCCAATAACCGAATATTGAAGTTCGTTTCAACCAATAGTTCGTTATGAGCAGGTTCGTTATTTGCGACAAAATAATACATGTTTGATTATACAATTTCGTTCCTTAAAAATTTGTTCGTTACAAGCGCAGCCGTTTTAAGCGGACACTACGACACATTCAAGTTTCATAGCTTTCGCCGGTATTCGTGTGGCGATCTTGGAGCATCAGAAAAATTCTGGTGAATTGTACTGTAGATAAATGGGGCACTTCCATATGCTGATTGAAGATGTAAAGCTGTATCAGAAAAGTTATTAGGATTGTTTCGAATTGTTGAAGAAAGACTAGGACTCACTAAGTTGGTTGTCGTTCTCCAAGAGATATCAGTAGTTTTTTCCGCGACAATAACATGATGAATTTCATCCTTCAGATATGATCTTTAGTGTAGGGTATTTTTACTTTATAGGCGAAACTATTCTCTTTCTTCATTACGGGCTATCGGTTCAGCAAGGATTTTTGTGTATATCGTAATATACAAAACATCCTCAATATACATCCTTGTGTTATTCTTCAGATATTTTGAGGTTTTCTCCCCCAATATATGAAAAAAAAACTATAGAAAATCGAATAAAATTAATTTTCACAGCTTCGTATATAACATCAAATTTTTGGCAGCAACTTCGCTCATGTAGCTTCGAGTATCAATTCATCCCTGCATTTTGAATTTCACTATCTTTCAAGGACATAGTTTTTCGTGGCATAAATTTGCAATCAATCGTCAGAAAATTCCCCCTAGTTCTGTTTCCTTTCCAGTTGGCTTTCGGAGTAAAGCTGCCAGGAAATCGACAGTCCAGATACAGCCTCGAGAAATAAAAACTGCAGGAAATAAAATTTATTTTATTACCAGCATATAAATCAATTACTTCGATGCCTCTTCCTAGTCTGAATCGAGATAAAATAAAAAAATGTCCGGAAATATTGTTCTCGTGTGGAAATTGCCACATACATTTCATCCGCTTCTCTGCGATTGTTCTCAAACAGGGGTCGAGAGAAAAATATCCATTTCTATGGAAAAAATCATTATTCCAATTCTTTTCTTACTGTATGAATGAATCTTTGTTCATCACAGAGATATAGATAGATGATACATAAATACTATTAGTACAGAAAACTCACTTCATCTTTCGATATAATTCATTGTTACAAATATTATAGCACTATTTGAATTAGAAACTTTGAGAATCGAAATATCATAAATCGAATACGAATGCATTACTATACAAAGTAGTTTGTTTTTACCTAAAAACTTTCAATTCCAACTTCTACCTTTATCTTCATCTTACCTCAGACTGAATAAATCAGTTTAACATCGGTACATGGAAAAGCTAACAATACGTATGAAATACTATTCTATTCGAGCTTCTTATGTGCATAGTATGGTGAAGAGAGAAGATGGGTTGGTATGTGATATGTGATATGAATAATTTATTACAATTATTATATGAACATTTATATAATTTCCTTTTATCATTATGGAATTTTGCCTTTTAAACATTTAATTCCGTGTTTACGAAAAATTTAATGTGTCGACAAAAAGTATATGCATGTTATCTTGATATCATTTCTCCAAACAAACTACATAGTGCGAAACTACAAAGTGTTACTGGTTCAGTTGACCAGATTCGTTCAAGATAGTCTTACTGTTATGGATAAACAGGATGACAGATATTTTAAGTAGACGTGATTGTGGAGATTCACAAATGTCTTTCTGACTAAGGCGTCAAAAATGGATTTCAAGGGAAAAATTCAACTGAATGTTTCATTCGATAATTATTGAGTGTATGATGTGAAAATGTTCGTCCCGCGAATTCCGAACATACAATATCGGATTTCGCAAACAATATTCGAATACATCATTCTTTTATTGGTACATCATGTTGGAAAGAAACCTGGGCTGATAAAGTGATTGTTTTCTCCTAAAATCGATAACTTCCAGATAAGGTATCACTGGAGCCATGTTAACAATTAGCATAATTAGTAGGGTGCAACCCAGATTTTGAAAAGGAATGTAGTTCCTTCCAAGATTTCATGACTCCGCGTTCTTCTATTCGTTTAAATGCATTATTCTATTGGTGTTGTTTCATTTGAAACTTCCTGTATTCAATATTGATAAGCGTTATAGATAAAAATAGAAACAGTCAACTCGAAAAATGTTGAGTCCTCTTTAGTACTTTCATTGAATGTAAAATGGAATCGAAGTAGAAGTTTCACTAGAGATTTGAACATTTCTCGGTTGTGTAGTCTCCAATAAGATCAAATTCCTTTGATGCAACTATTCCCTTTATGGACTGGAAATACGTACAACATTGACCTCAATATAAGAGTCGCAAAAAGCTTCTAGTAGCTGCTGCATTTCCGAAAGGCTCTCATTCCTAATGGACGGCCTACTTGTATACGACTTAACTATACTTTAAATAACAGAAAGATCCAACAAAGGAGAAAATGATGCTTCAGAATGAACTGGATTAGGTCCTGGAAGCTTTCAATTCATTCCCTCAGAAATTGAAGAATTACCTTCTCGCAGACCTATTTATTCATTGCAGACTATGATAAATTATTCAAAGATGTTCTTGGCTACAAAATTTACGAGCAGAAAAATATCTTGATTCTCTTGAGCTCATGTTGACGTTTTTAAACAGTTTACATCAAAAACTACCTCCAGGGATCCAAATTTCCACACTGGATGCTGAATCGAAAATTTGTGAAATTGACGCTACTATAGGAAACACTGCTTGTTATCAGTTCAACCAGAGTCAGCAGAATTTAAAACTAATACTTTTTCATCATGGTTACAGTTAACATTGTTATGTGCTTCGTTAACCTTCCATCTTTCATGCTCGATGTATTAAAGCACCGTTTTAACGATTTTCCACCCATTCTCTAATAGAAGCATGCAGCTTCGATCGGGAAGCATTGATAGGGGCATCTGCAAATTAACTTCATCTTGATGATTTAAAAATAATAAAATGATAATACACACATACACAGATGTGAACCCACTAATTTATCAAAGGCACTATAATCCAGACATAATAATGAAGGACAAAATCTAAACAAATGCCTGATAAAATAGAAGTAGTTTTTCATACGACTACAGAATTACCCAGGGAGGAATAGAAAAATACTTCAAATACGAAGTTATACAAAATACTACAAGTACAGATACTATGTCGTATCTGGTATGCCCAAGATTTATTTTAGGAAAGATATACCTCTTCGTTATATTCCTTGCAATATGACTTTTCACCTCGATTTTTTTTTGTCCAGATTGGATTGATAAATTAGTTCATCTGCGGAATGGCCATAAGGGGCAAACCATTCGGCATATAGTAAGCAAGTGGGTTTTTTTCTCGTGGAAAATTTCAGATGATTTTTCGGTCGACCCTCCATAACATCTCACACAATTTCAAAAAATCTGAATAATTTTTCATGATATATAACCCCAAAATATTATTTTGCAGATAACCTCCTCTAAATTTCGCATACGCCTTCGTGTCGACTGTGCAGGGGTGAGAAACTATTGATTACTACTGAAAGTGAACCAAAAAAAAATGAGCATTTATAGAAAACACAAACTTAAGACATTCATAATTTTTTCTCGATTGTATTTTATCATGCCACCTAGATCTCCGGATTGACACAAATTTACATCTGACTGCTCTTACTCCATTGGTGACCATTAATTCGAATCTGAAGTATCGAATTTTTTTTTGGTAATTACTATTTTTCGTATACAAAATGAGCCTATACCGCTATTAAACAATATACTCAGCACTTGGTTTATTTAAATTATTTTCCTCACTTTTGGTTTATTATTTGATAAAATCAAATAATAAACCTTAGTGATCGACCAAAAAAAAAAAAAATTTAACCCCCCTGAAAAAGATCACAGTTTACGTTTTGGAGTATGTAGATTTTGAGAACGAATAAAAAAAAATCCGTCCGTCCGCCGTCCGCCGTCCGTTGTCCGGAGCTTTTCTCGGAAAGTACTGAACCGAAATCCGCTAAACTTGGTAGAAAAATCATGTGTCGCTCGGGATTGATCCTCCAAGCTTTTCAGCAGGATTGGTATACCCTAAGGGTTTAAAATTGGGGGTTGGAGGAAAAAAAAAATATTTCTCGGAAACTTACCACCGAATTTTTGTGAAATTCTCAACGTTGATTACTGTTGCATAACTCAACCTAAAAATTTTCACCCGGATGATATCCGACCAGTAGTCCCTGAGTTACAAAGAAAAATGCTGCAAATTTCCAATAATCCCGAGAATGAATCATCGCATTCGGTTCTAAGATTGGAGTTCAGTGAAAAAATCGGTTAACTTTTCATCCAGAATCATATAGTTGAAAGTAGATGAAAACATTGTTACCAAATTTTCAACATATATTGAGAAATTTCGAACGGATTCGTTAATTATTTTATAAACACAATGTGCAAATGCCCCATCGATGTTCTCGACAATTTCATAATCGTTAGTAGTTCAAATTGAATATTTTTGGGGTTTCTCTCCTAATATCTGAAACATAACTACAAAAACTCGGATAACAATTATTATTTATAGATATCACCCTGCGAATTACGGGATTAAACATTAAATTTCTTCATGGAGCTCAATTATATCTTAAATAAAACTTATATATTATTCATAAATCATTGGTTTTTCACAACCCAAAAACTAATTCCATGAAAAAATTCATTCAAAACATTACAATCTCAATAAATACTCTTGTGTAACTGAATAACCCTTTCACATGCAGAACGCGAATTAAGAAGCGTTATTTAAAATAATGAATATTTCCAAAATATTCGGTCGATCGGAGGTTTCCATCAATTTTGGATTGCGTAGTACAATTATCGTCAACATGTGGATATCCGCTACTGGTTTCAATCGAAATCCAATATTTTTCGTACTGAGACTTTGAAATAGGGGTGAATATAAAAGGTAATGAGCATGTATGTGATGAACAAATTGGAGGATATATGCAAACAAATCAATTATCAAACCGGAAATCTCATCAATTGTCGAGAATCTAATACTAAGGGTACGAGCCTTAGACTAAGGCAGGAGCCGATAATTGACCTGTTCAGAAGAGTGTGTATCGGGGACCCCAGACAAGAATATTCCGAGATATTTCAACATCTGGTGGTCCGCAAACTACTTGTTTGAACTGAACGTTTTTACATTAAACAGACGTTGGGATTTCACACCCTCTTAGTCGAGTGTATCTGACAACTATACGGAACGAAATTTCTCTTTTAGAATTATTCAGTCGAATTCAACCTTGAGAGGTTCACGATATATTTGATTTTTACAGAAAAGTTATTGAAAATAACTTTAGGTCTTCAGTTTGTGTATTGGATATTTTGTGAATCAAGTGAACTCTTATCGGATATATGCACTGTGGAAAAATTTTTTTCAGATAAGTTGCTCAGGACGGGTGAGTTTTTTTTTCATTTCATTGATATTTTTCAGAACAAATTTGAATCCTAGTAGGAATCACATCCACACATTTAATATTAGCGGAAAATCCTGAATTTTGTTTTACGTATTTGTTGTTAATTTGAGGGTTTAAGTTAATTTTCCCGAAAGTTTCTCAAGAAATACTAACGCGATCAAATTGAAACATCATAACTAGTTGTGAAATATCGACGCTCAATTTAATGCATGATCTCATGAGAATTGTATTGGAAAAAAATTGAATTTTTTCTAAACATTTTTTTCGGAAGCTATTCATTAAAGTTCAATATAATTTGGTACAGGTCTTAGTCAACATTTTGAAACCATATTTATTTGCAGAGATATTGGTGAAAAATTTTGTGGACATTTTAAATTTTGAGGTTATTTCCCTTATATGTCAAAAGGCGCAAACGCTTTCTGATTTGAATTTCATTTCTATTTGTGTAATACCGACACGCAATTTAATGGGTAATATCGTGAAGATCGTACTGGCAAAATATTAGTAAAAAATATTTTTCGGAAATTTAACTTAACTTTAACGACAGAAACAACATAGTGACTTGACCTTTGTAAAGTAGTTTTTTAAGAAAACTCAACACCAAGATAATTTTCTTATTTTTCAACTCCAATATTTCATAGGAAATGTGATTTGGAATAAAAAATATTTAAGATTTTTATGAATAACATCCTTTAGGCTTAATTATAAAGTGATTCTTTCAATTCTTTCCAGCAAAATTTTTGTTATATGTTGATACCTTAGTGAATAGGTTTATCTACCATATTTCGGGAATATATTTAGATGAGACAGACAACATGGATACGGTAATTGATTATATCGGTGACAGGACTGATAATTCTGATGATCAGTCGGACATAAAAACTCCATCTCATAGTAATACCCCAGAATCACAAAAAAACACGAAGAAAGTTGCTAAAAATCTTTCGCTTTAATATAGCTTCTTCAGGTGTCTACATTTTACTGACTGATGTTATGTAGTACAACAAGGTTTAAATATGGTCCGGAACGTGCCTAAATAATTATACAAAAGCGTAAAAGTGAGAGTAGGTATAAATTGGGGTTTGCCACAGAGTTTTTAGGTTACAGAAAAATATTCAGTAGTGGAGAGCTATTCACATCTGTTTGTTCATTCAATAGGATTTTGCGGGTGTTGTACCTATTGATTTCTAACGACTCTAGGAGTTATGTAGGTACTTTTGGTTTCGACGTGGATAATTTTGTACTTACTATTGAATTTAAATATTTCACATGAATTTCTTAATGGAATTGATTTTCGTTTGGTGGAAACCCAATGAGTTATAATTAATATATACGATTTATTTGAGATATCAATGGTATTGGGTTATTAAACTGAGAAAATAATAAACCCTTGTGTAAAATTTGCAGCGTTTTTTAGAAAGGTAACGGTATCACTTCAGAAATCCAAATAAGTAGTCACGACTACATCTCTATGACAAGGGTTATAATTTCAAACTTATCTTCATCTCATTCCTGATAATAAAAATCTAGAAAATCACTGACGTAAGGTCTGAAGCTTTTACGCGCTTGTTAAAATTCTAACTATTAGATCAACACTGGTTGCCTGTTAGTAATTTCCACCTGCTTACGAAGTTTCAATCTGACTGCATTTGTACTTCTTGGGATATTGCGGAAATAACGTTAAAATCCCAAATAACAACGAAATTTGGCTCATTTCTTTTTCCTTATATCTTCGAAAGTATCCACACAAGATTTTGTTTTGAGTTGAGCGTTGGTATTCCAGAACTGTTCACGAAGTTTCAGTTTGATGGAGTGATTACTTCATGAGATATCGAGGAATTATCCTCAAAATTTCAAATTAGCAATTAGCCGAAACAATCCAACCTATTCCACCCATAAACGAACTCAACCGAGATATTTGGACACCGAACCTAATCTGACAATTTCAAGTCACTGAGTCTTTTCCTTCGAAAGTTGGAGCTCATACGAACGGACAGAAAGAATTGAATTTGACCATGGATTCTTTTTCAGGAAGTTCAACCCAATCGTTTGAGACCATTTTGAGCTCAATATTCGAAAATTACAGAAATCGTAACGAAATGATAACGCGCTGTTCCCTAGAACAAGCGTGTAAAATATCCTGGTGCAGCTCTTTAACTTGCAAGCTGTTGGCGGCTGGCAACTAATACTGGTTGTTTAGTTCTAGATTTCATAATATGAAAGGTGAGACCTTACAGAAGCTCTTTTTCATCTCGTTGGAGAAGTAGGGGGTTTTATCTAGTTTTCTAGACCAGAAGAGAATCTCGAAACCAACTATCTCCTGGAATTAACTAAGTCTAATGTGAATAATCGACCCCACTTAGAGAACTTCGAACATTGCAGCCGAATGAAAGCAACCCTTTTCCGCAAAGAATATACACGACGAATATATACGACAATAGGATGAACGTCATACATATCGATCAAGTATTTTGCATTCGAAGTTTAGTATTCTCAAGATGCGTCTGAGGGATGGCGTATGTAAAGGGTGTTTCAAATGGTGCTTAAATAAAACACATAATTTGCATTCATTTTCAAAAAATTTCGATTGATAATTGAAGTATCAGTTATGACATTGATATACGGAAAATAATAGTTGAGTTCCAATATTCCTGACCAGTACTTGTCAGTAAATTTTGACAGTCGATTTTACTGGCACTGCTTTGGTAATACTTCGTATCAGTACGTAGCGTTTCGAAATTACTGATACTGGCCAGTACTGATTGGGAATATCGTAACGCAACAAATGTCTGTCAAATGGACTCCTCTTGCACCTCTACAGACGTCCACTCTTCTGTTAAAATTTTCAATGACATTTTGACATGATTGAGGCTCTATCTCACGAATGACACGAATAACAACATCCTTTAGTTCAGGAATCTATTGTAGATTATTCTTATAGACTTGGCTCTTCACATAACCCAAAAAAAGTGCATCGGTGTCAAATCATATGATCTTGGTGGCCAATTGACATCACCTTTTCTGGAGATTATTCGCCCAGGAAATTTTTGTCGCAATAAATAAATTAGGTCATTTGCAAAGTGAGGTGTAGCGCCATCCTGTTGAAATCAAATGTCCTCTAGATCAATATTCAGTAATTGGGGCCACAAAATTCGATTATCATCCGACGGTATCGATCACTATTGACAGTTACAGCTTCACCCGTAGCATTTTCAAAGAAGTAAGGTCCAATAACACCACCTGACCATAATGCACACGTAACAGTGACTCGCTTAGGATCCATAGGTTTCTCATGAATAATTCGTGGATTTTCCTCACTCCAGATACGACAATTTTGTTTATTAACAAAGCGATCAAGTTGAAAATGTGACTCATCGGAAAACATGATTTTTTGAGAAAAATCAGCTGATTGTTCATGGATGAAATTGACAAATGAACGACGTTTCAAATTATCTTATAGCTTCAGTTCCTGTGTTATTTGAATTGAACCTTATATGGCTTCAGAGCTAAACCCTTGTGTAGAATACGCCATGTGTGTGGACTCACTAAGTTGCCTTGTTGTGAACGTCGACTAATGGACATTCCAGGGTCTGCAGCAACACTTTCACGAACCAAATCAATATTTTCTTGTGAACGACCGCTATACGACTGTATTTTTCACCTTTTTGATCTTCTACCGAACTGGTCTCTTGAAATTTTTTGAAAATTCGACCAATAGTTCTTTGAGATGGACGATCATGTAAACCATAAGATTCACGAAATTTTCTAAAAACACTTTTCACAGAACGCTGATTTTCATGAAATAATTCAAAAATTTGAACGCGTTGTTGTGTCGTGTACGAAGCCATTTTTATAAATGTCATACATGACACTTCTTAAATGTCAAAATATCCAGACGAATTCAGTGCGCCCCATCTATATTTTATTTATTCTTAAAAAAAACCGCGCAATTTCAAACTCCCTTCAGATTTCCTGCAGTGTTCGATCTAAAAGGTGGTAAGTATCTCGAGTTTTAAGCTGCAGTTCACCAAGGTGAGTTAATCTGAAGATCCGTAAAAACCGTGAAACAGCTGTAACCATTCTGGTCTGACACATTATCTTCGGTGTAGATGATTTGCTTTATTGGATGATTTGCTTTGATCAAGGTGGAATGTTTGTTTGTTGATTCATCAACAGATATTCTTCCTTGTTGATATTTTAATACACACAACCTTAACGCAATGATCATACCAGTTGATAACAATCACAACGTATGAATTGAACCTTTGGAGCTAAATTCAACCTGATAAACAAAATCATCAATGATGATTTGTTCAGATCCCTTTTAAGAAAACGTTCCATGAGAGTTCATTCTTCTATGTCAACAAAAATTTCAATGGTGGCGTTCGCACCGGCACCGAACGGAACCTAATTGTTTTCTTGACATGAATATTATGGAAATGAAATGGCATATTATTTTCCGGTACCCGCATCCTGATTTGCTGAAATGCAACCTAGTTCGAATTTTCTTCACAAGTTTGCGAAGTTGGGAATGGGGAAACGATATTGAGTTCGAAATTATTGTTACGTTCCGTAAGTATTCAAATGTGGAGGAATAGAGTCTCAGAAGTATGAATAGAGAGGGGAGTCAGACCATTCAGAATCGACGTGATATAGGGATTTGCAATATTCGACGAATTTACATACCACCATTATTACAGATGAAAGAAGGAAAATATTATTTTGAACTAGTTTCTCTTGGTTGAGTCTGCCAATAAATAAAAGCCACAAATATTTTCCTGGAATTCTTTCGCATTCAGGGCCGAATAAGTAAGACACGAGAACATTTTGTTCTGAACGTGACGTCCTCCTCTACTAAGTTTTAAGCTGGATTTATGAATTTGACGTTACCGTTCTTATTCGCAGTTGAACTTCCCGATCAATGTTAGATGTATTTAAAAAAAGCAGCGGGTCTAAAGATGTTCAAGATGACCTCGTTTCATCTTTCAACGTTGCTGTTCGGGGTTCCAATCGATATAGTGAGGTTAGGTTTCACTTTGAGCAACCTTAACTCCGAGTTCAGCTTGTTGATTGATAAGTTACACTTGATCGGGCTCGATTGTACCAAAATCAACAGAGTAAAGCCGAATTCACAGGCTCATTCAACCGTTATCAAACCTCATGCACTGCCGGACCGCGTATAGTTCTTTTCGAATAGTCAACATGACCGAAATCGTCCACTGCGAAACGGGTTTTTGTATCCATCTTCAACCTAGATTTAAAAACTAAACCATTTTCACCCAAAAATTTTTTTGAAGAAAATGAACTCTGGCATTCAAAAGTCACCCCATTATATTCGGGGTATTGTATGCTCTCAAAGTTAACCTTTTCTTTCACAGAGTACGTTTCTGTTCAAAGTTCACTTATACGAAATGTGCAGTGGCTTTTATGAAGTACAAATCTGTAATTTCCGAAAAGAGAGACGAAAATGTCCCCAAATATCTCTTACGAAGAATTCGACAAAGTCATTTTCTAGTTGATCTCAAAATTTTTTTCATACTTCAAAAAGTAACTTTTGGCATTCGCAGGAGTTCTGAAATTTCAACGTGGTCGTTCTAGAAAAATGGGAATAAAATTAGCCGAATGTCGAATTTTAAATTCGACCTAAAAAGTCTCTTTTATGATTATGACGTAAACAGTGTAACTGCCATGGGGGAAGATTTCTAGGTTTCTGAAATTAAATAATTATCTTAGCTAAGTTCTTTGATGGAGGAAAACCCTCATTTGAAATTTTGATCTGATCGTATTGAAACTAAATAGTGTTATTTAAAAAATGTCTGTCAGATTTCTGTGAAGTTTTCATTAACTATTTCAGTTCACGGTGCATAAAATTACTGATAATAAAACAGTGCCTTACTAGTCTATTATCCACTTACACTTTAGGTATCTAAAGCTCGTTTCGGAAACCACGTTTTCTTCGTCAAGGGAACATTACTAACTGAATTCTACCAACTCATTAAGTCAGGTAAAATGCTGAAAGAATGTGGTGGTAGGCTTTTAGAAGGACAAAGGAAAAAGGCTTGTAAAAAGGGTATAGGGGTTATGACAGAACTATAATTTGAAGCATCGGTGGAAGCTTAAATTGAAAAATAATTAGATCATTGTGAAGGTGGTGTATCCTTAAATTCCTTAAATTGGAACTTTTTTCATCTTTCTATTGGATTGTAAGCAGTTTTGGTTCCTGGAATAAACCAGGAGCGATATCTACGGAATTACACTGCAGTTGCTTCACTTTTTTGGTACAAGTATTGACTAAATGTAATTTCATTAAGCAGTATATAGTGAAAAAATAGGAAAAATCGAGATACACCCCCTTAACAATGGGTCATGTTTATAATATACTCGATGGCCGATGTCTGCATCGCCTTCCAACCAACCAACTTCGTGATTCAACTATACCAGAGTCTATGGAGGTTGGTAGAATAAGATAATATCCCTTGCATCGAGTCCCATACATGTTCAATGGGATTTTAATCCGGTGATCGGAGTGGCCATGGTAAAACGTTAACACCAACGTCTTGAAAACAGTCCATAGTTCGATGAGCAATATGGGGACTTACGTTCTCTTGCTGAAAAAGTACGTCTTGATGGCCATTTAGATAAAGCAGTAGAGTGGTTGGTAGGACATCGTCAACATAACACGCAGGTGCCATACTATTTCGAGGAAATAGAAATGGCGATCAGCTACCGTAGACACCCAAAACCGAAGTTCAACAGTGCTGCATGCCTTCCAGCAGCAAACGCAGTATCACGTCGCTGTCCTCGGCGCATTACTGTAATTGCAAAGTAATTAATTAACATGATGGCGAATTCCTCGAAAGGACCATCCATAATTTTCATAGGCAAGAATACTACCTTTTTCAAAATCGCTAACATGGTTATACCTTATTAGACTAGACTAGGGACATTTTTTAAGCCTTAGTACAATTGACTGTTAGCTGAAAATAACAGTGCTATTCAGTCTTTATTGACCGCTTTCCTCACAATCGAAATGACAAAAAATAAGTTTCTTCATGCAAACCAAAACATCGACATCTTTATCATAGAACGCTTCGAATATGGTCATTCTGTTGACAAAAATTTAAACTAGCAAAGTCATTCATTAACTAATATTTATACCTTCTTAGTGCTATCTACGAATGAATTCAACTTTGAAGATGCCGAAAATACCCTCCACGCTCTACTTGGCATGCTCTCAGGCAATGGTAACACTCGTCTATGGAATTCCGAATGGTCTCAGGTGGTATTATGTTATTTGATCCACTTGTGAGTGGCGTAGTTTAACTAAGTTGCCAGAAGGTGGCACCACTGACGGACGCACACTAGCTATTCATTCCAACATGACCGACCCGCATATGCTATGTTGGAATGAAGTAGCTAGTGTGCGTCCGTCAGTGGTGCCACCTTCTGGCAACTTAGTTAAACAACGCCGCCTACAAGTGGATCAAATAACATAATACCACCCGAGACCATTCGCGCTCACTACGCCGCTTTTGCGGTAGTCATAGGCAAGTGCCAGATGATTCAGCCTATCTTGGTGGTCATTCAATTGTACCACTTCGTACAATCCAGCGTCCTGCAAATATTTGATCTAGACATCCACTGACCCCCGAAATGTGGGGGATCGCCGTCCTGTTGAAAGCAAATTGTTTCAATAGGGATATCTGGATCTACTTCATTCCTAAACAGAACAGCTAGATCAGGGACCAATTCAAACCTTAAAAAGTCCTAAGTAGCGCTCAGCTGTATGGTTTTTTTCAAAAAAGTATTGCCCCAATATTCTGTTGGAAATGATACCTGACCATACATTTACTTTTTGAGGATATGGAGCGTCACATATCCAGTGTGAATTTTCTGTACTCCAGAAACGATAATTGTGCCTGTTAAACACTCCATTTAAATTTTTCAGTTTCAGTTTTTTTTTAATCACTGATCTAAAAGATATTCATTTTATTGAGGACGTTCGCTCAATCCAGTATAATGAATGGTTCTGCTGACTGACCACGTAGATGTGAAGGAAAAAGAATGATTTGACATTACTGAACTTCATCAAAGAAATCATCGTTTAGTCATCAGACAAAAAACCTAAACGTATAAAATCGAAGATACGGAAATTCGCATTGACGCCCTTGTACCGTACAACAGGGCAACTGGCCTAAAACCCAATAATCAAACGAAAATTCGTTCAATACGTCCATTTCACCATTTCCAGGATTCGAAAATAAGAAACGGACTGAAAACTCGTTAGCGAAAATGTCCCGGCATTACATTCAGGTGACCGATTTGGTCGGAATCGTATAAAAGAGGAGAGAGTAGGTCGGACTCCAATAATGGAATGAATACGTTATCCATGGAACTGAAATAACTCCCATAACTTCCTGCCATTTGTCATTTCGAGTGGGACAAACAAAGGGGATAGCAATGATCATAACGCGATCGGATGGAATTGCATCTTTCTGAACAAAAAGGAAGCAGTGGACTGTGTTCGATAGAGGTGTGCTTGTAACGAAAGGACCAAATGTCTTTTTTATGTTCATGGAGGATGACTATACATTACAGATGGAATTTTTTATCGCAACTCTAAAGGTGGGTATTCATTTGTTCGTGCACGTACGGATAGCCAACTTTATAGTGAAGGGTGATTTTTTAAAACTTTAGAAATTTCACATGAACATGGCTGTTGGCTGACTATTGGCTCCCAATATTTTAAGAATTGCTGGTTTATCGGCATAAGCCAATGACCTAACATAGCCCAACAAAAAGCATAGAACGCACGAACCGGACGACTTATGGAAATAAATTAGTCACTAAATTTATTTTGCAATAAATTGATTAATTTTTGAACCAAGGAATCAGCCAGTAGAGCTGAGGACGGCGGCGTATCGACATATTGCCGTCTTCTCCAACAGTTCGCGCTACAGCAGCAACATTCTCTTCGTCACGCACATTTCTTTTTCTTGTTGATTATCTCCAATGGAAAAGAGCAAACTGAGTCCAACAGCGACCAATAACTGTACCATCTGTTCGCTTTAAAAGCCGATCATATTGATGGTAAAATGATTTTCTTAAGGAACAAATCAATAGAAAATTCAAGAAATTCATTTATTTCAACAAGCATATCCTCGATTCCGTTGAAATTTTACACTTATAGATAGCGAAAAGTGGGAGACTCTGTTTCAGTTCAAACAGATATGCAATCTTTGCATTTTCCTGAACATGAGATCTAAAGTTTAGCATATTTGTTTGCATCCACCTTTCACAACATCTATTGGTGAAAAGTTGAAGTATTTACTGGAACCTACAGTGACATGCAGGAAAGCGGCGTGAATAGATCGTCAATCAAAGTATTACAGTCGTCTGTTCACACTCTATGCTTCATGAGGTGATTCCCTGGAAGATATATTGGTACTTCTCTGTAGCGCACGAGCATTGCATCGGAATCGTCTATGATGCTACAGACTGGCGCAGACCTTCGGGTCACTACTTAAAAAGTGTTTCAAATTTCAGCTTGTCCGGATATTCGTGGTTGGAGATATTAGAAATAAGTATGTCTGATTCTTGCTGATTTCTTGAGAATCATTGATATTTCCGAAATAACTCAAAAAATATTGATCCGATCACTACGAAACTTGGCACTTGATGCGCAAATTAGTGCAAAATTCCTAAATCATTTCATTGGTACAATTCAAAATTTGAAAATCTCGATTAAGTTCGTTATTGGGCGTAATTTTGGCCGATAGGTTTCGGAGTTATAACATTCTGGAATTATGAGGTTTGTTCCAAAATTAACTGATGCTATCGGATTGAGGCTTCGTAATAAGTTGAAGAAAACCAACGCACAACGTGATCACAATTTTGAGATGATCTAACTGTTTAAAAATTCATACGAATGTTCTTCGAAAACATTTTTCGAGAGGCTACTAATCAAATCCGGATGAAATTTGGCACATACCTTGAAGTCATTATTCAGCAAAAATTCAACTCTAATCAGATATTCATTTTATTTCATGAAACATATTGAGCGACAAGTTATTTCCTTTCATTACGCGCTTGTTCTAGGGAACAAAAGCGTCATCGTTTTGCCCAGTGTTTGTGATTTTCAAGTTTTGAGCCAAAAATGGTCTATATCGATTGAAAAAAATTTCCGAAAATATTCTCGAAAAATATTCATCAGAATTCAATGAAAATTGGCATGGACCTTGAAGTCCAAATATAACAATAGGGATCCGAATTTCAGTTTGAGCGTTTTATCTGCAGAGGAATTGGAAAAATTATGTAAAATTTCTTGGCTATTTCAAATTTTGAGATTATTTCCTCAGTTTCTCGAGAAGAAGTGAGGTTGTCGAATTCAAACTTCTTTAATGGTAATGCCAACGCATAACTTTCGAGATTTCATTGAAAAAATTGTTTTTTCGCAAACTATTCATAACATTCCCATGGAGTTCGGCACAGTGGTGGGAAAATTACCATTCTCAAAAAATCAAAAAATGGATAAGAGGTGAAAAGTCGTATCTAGGTTTCAAAAGTAAAAAAGTCTTTTCGGGTAGTTTAAATTCACTTTTTACAATAACCGAAATCTGTTTAATTCAAATTATCAGTTATTATTTCTTCCAAATCATTGTAAAATTTAGCCCCCTGCACAGTCTGATTATTAAGAAAATTAAGACGCGGGATATTTCCGCCAAGTTGTAACACCAGGCACTTTTCTGTGTTCTTTGAGTACTCCGCTTAGCACTGGTTTCTCAGAAGGATGTGAAATTCCGACCCGCACACAGTCCGTTCAGATAAGAAAATACTCAATCCAGTTGGGAAGTTGACCGCGGAACCAGAGAAGTTATAACTTGAATGATTCACTAGACTCATCATTATTTCTGCAGTATTTTATCGTAAATAGTCGAAAGAGTTCGAAACCATATAATAGATAATGATAATTATTATCATTATTCAACAATATTCACGAATATTATGTTGTGTTCTCTGTATTCTCTCACTCCTGGTATCTGAAACAGAACTATTAAGAATTTAAAAAACTCTTCCTTTCAACATTTTTGCCTTTAGGAAAAATATACCTACAAATAGATATCCATATTTCAAATCATCAACTTAGTGTAAAGAGGGGTATCATAGAATCCCTTCATGTTAGAGCTAATGTAATCTCATCAACATGATTGAATTACATCAAATCGTTTCTTGAAGTGAATAGATCCGAGAGAATTCATAAATTGAAACGTTTCAAATTTAGACGAAAAAACTTCTTCTAATTCTCAATCAAATAAACAAGAAGATCACCAGACCAACCATAGTAAAAAGCCGAATTTATTGAATATGATCACTTATGTCCAAGGCCTTTCAGAAAAAATCAGAAGAAAGGGGCTAAAGGCACTACAAGAATGGTTTTCAAATCGGAAAACCAAACCAATTAACGAGGAAAAGAGATGAAAAAATTTGGTTTATAGTATTTTCCCTGTTATTATGGAGCGACATATACACAGGGAAATCATCATCTTTGCCGTTAGATATAAGAAAGCAAAAACACAAAAACAACCTGCAGAATAGAGGGCACCATGTATGTTCGACCTTATTGGAAATCACTTGATTAGGAAAATAAAGGAATACTGATGGAAACCAAATAATCTGAAAAAAAATCAAAGGGTCCTTCTACATTTGACTGAATGGAGAGAGCAATGTCGACGAAATTTTGCTGAATTTAACGAAAAAGAGGTATAATTGAAGAACCTTCATACCAAGTGAATTTGTGGAGCATTGTTCCAGTATAAATCACCAGGCAACCTTTGTTCTTTCAAATTTTCATTGACAAATAGTTTAATCCTGCACTCCGCCAGGGAGTTTTCCATAAAAAAATTATTTCTATTTATGTTTTAATAGGCCTTATTCATCAGATAGTGGGAGTGGAAACACAGAAAACACCTAAAAAATACTGCTCAATCCTTCCAAAATTAGCTTTTTTGGATGATATTCACAAGTGATTGCCACAATCTAACAACAAAATCGATTCAATTCATCATCGATCCAATATATTAAAATTCTAGCCCAAAATTCCTCTGTAACTTCTGCCTCCTATGTAATTCAATAAGGACTTATTATCCAATATGCAGTTATTGTGCGTCCAAAGTGGCAGCTGAAATTGAACGACAGGAATAGGGAATGATTTGATAGCTTTCCACCAACTAAATTCCCCTATTTACGGTGTTGCTCCAATATATCCATTATGGGAGAAATAGCGAAGAAAGTATTTCGATTGTACGATAGCTATATACTAAATTTATACTGCAATAATCTGTGATAGTCAATCACAATGCCAACTTGGAAGAAGAGTATACTCCATCCACTTTCATAATCTATCCCAGTTGGCTATGATTTAGGTCTATCAAGTTTTTTTACTTAAAACTGACGCAGGTTGACACTCGTGAAATATCGGACATGTCAAAATAATTCTCAGGGACGCTGTTAAATGCCAATGCCAATTTTTATTGTCAATCTCAACATAATCATCTTGCTCAGATTTGTGTAAATACGTAATTACTACGACCTCTATGTAGAGAGGAACACGTTGCGTAGTAATCTGACAGAAAAAGGACTATAACCCAACAATTTCAAACTATACACGGTAAAATGTGTCAGAATGTCATGACCAACCGGAATAGTTTTTGAAGTAAATGGAGTATATGGAGTAGGGATAGGTCTAAGGGGAGGGGATGGGTGTTGGTTGGATGATCTCCCACCTCCCCCAAATATTGAACTGAGTTGGCAAATTTTCAAAGCAGTTGGCAAATTTTCAAAGCATTCGAAAACTTTCAAGGCTGTTGGAAAAATTTCAAAGCAGTCGGCAAAATTTCAAAGTTGTTGAAAAAATTTCGATGGATGGCGTTGAAATACATATTTCCAAGAGAATTGTGAAATATGAAGGAATTTGAATCTTTCAAAAATAAAGTTTGCAATCAGTGCTGTTAAGCCCACAAACCGGATAAAAGCATGCAGAGAAGAGAGAGATCGGGATAACATGAAATAACTCCAACTGTACAAAGTCGTGATTTGTGTTAACATAGATTCAGGGTTTTTAGTCCGATATGTATATCCGGCAATAAATAGTATTCATCCCAAAACCAAGTGTTTGAAAAGATGAAACATTTTTCTCCTTTTACGTTAACCCGCAGCAGTTGTAGATTTTTCAGTTACATCGCATGGACTGTGTCATCAAAATCCATCTGGTTTCATCAATTTAAGCTGTTTTTATCAGTCGGGCAGAATTCATCATTACGCTCTACGTACATTGTGTTATAGTTTTGCGAAATAACAGCGTGCAAATAAATGAAAAATGAACCGAAAATGATAAACTTTGGCTCAAAGATGTACATTAGGGGCAGGCACTTCCTCTTCGAATGAGATTTTTTAGCGAATGTTTTGGAGAACAGCGTGCTATCGGTTGTTTCATATGTCTGTAACTTTCGAATACTTTCCCGAAAATGTTCTCAAACAACTTGGTTGGACTCAGTGATGACGAATCCGTTGTCAAAAGTGATTACATCAGGCCGGCCGGTCGTCCGTCTGGCCGATGACACGATCGAACTGTCGAACAGAGCAAGCTAGCGACTTGAAATTTTTAGGGCAGGTCGCGCATCGGAATGCGGCAATAAATTTTCATAATGGGTCGAAACGGCTAAATTTTTTCGGAGTTGTAACTGGTTGAACTTTCGAGCTTATTTTCTTGATTTTTCAAGAAATACCATAGCGATTGAATTGAAACTTGACAGTTAGTTGGTGCATAACGACGCACAACTTTCTAGCAACTTTCAATGAGATAGTACTGTTAGTGAATTTTAAAAAAAAATGTTTCGAAAAAAATTTTTTTTCGGAAACATCATAGGTATTCAAAAAAAAAATTCTCATCCCTTGAGCTCCACATTCCACAGCAATGTACTGAATTTAGGTTTGACACGATTATAATTTTTGGAGATATTGGAAAAAAATTATGTAAAATTTCGTGGTTTCTCTCTCGATTCTATTTTTTTCGGGATATATCGGAAAATACTGATTCAACCGTGAGGAAACTTGGCAGCTAATTTGTAAATACTGATGTTCAACTTTGTGCAGAATTTCGTGTTGATCGTGTTATCAGAAAATTTAAAGTTAGACAAATTTCAATATTTCACCTCAGACCAACAGCATTTTTGAAAGCATAGCGGGTATGATAGGTTCCACTCCAAAAAAAATATTCATTCTTCAAGTTATCGGATTCAAGTTTCCGAAAGCGATACAACAGATGGTTTTCCATGGATTATAAGAAAATAAATATATACCTACGTAAAAATGGTACCCCGTTCACGTTTCCTCTACTAATAGTGTGAAAACACATAACGTTTGATATAAGAAAAAAGTAAAATTGTACTCTTTTTTCTCAACCAAGCTTTCGCAACATGTTATTGCTTCATCAGGGTCCCTTAGATACAGGCTTTGTTAAAATTGAACATTAAAATATCACATTTACATCTCACTGAAAGTGAGGTTATATACTTAATTAGCACCAGACGACGACAACATCAGCATAAACGAAATATATCATATTTTAGCCATTTATCTTCTCTTTTCCGAATGAAAATATGTTCCTTCTCAAATTAAAAAAAAAATATTCCATCCAGAGAAATAGCAATTCTCTCCGAAATGATGGAATTCGTTTTTCCCCTGCTTGTATGTAATTCAATTTAATTAGTTTTTACTAATCCATCATTCAGAGCTGGCATTCGCTTCACGCGTTCAGCGCCACGTCCTGGTCTCCACCAAAAATGAGATTCAATTATCGTATGATATTTCAATCATCTCTACATTTCTGTTTCTTTTTAGATCCACTCAACTAAGTATTCTGGAGGAAAAAATTGACATGACAACGCCAATTTGCATTATGGCAGACATCAGCATATACAGAGTTGGTAGAAAAAAAAATTTAGTTCTATGAGCTATGTTTCACTAGAATCTATTCTACCAACTACATTTGTATTTCAATATTTGCATCAAGGTCAATTTTTTTCTAGACATCAATTAATTTATTGATGTCTAGCTTCTTGGATCATTAAGTTTGGAAAATATACTTGTTGAGAAAAGATACGTATCTCTCCACAAATCATAGAAAAACGCTGCAAATTTTACACAAGGGTTTATTATTTTCTCATTTAAATAACCCAATATGCCATTGATATCTCAAAAAACTTATATATTATGCATAACTCACTGGTTTCTCACAACACAGAAACCAATTCCATGAAATAATTCATGTGAACATTGAAATCTCAATAAATACACTTGTATAATTGAATAACATTTCCACATGCAGAACGCTAACTGAGTAGCATAATTTAAAATAATATGTTGAATGAGAAGAGACGTTCCACAGTCGTTTTTGACATATTAGGGAAATAACCTCAATATTCAAAATGGTCATGAAATTTTTTGCCAATATCTGCACAAATAAATATCAGTCAAACTGAAATTTGAAACACTGTTTCTAAATGTTGACTCTGAAACCTGTACCAAATTTCATTGAACTTTGATGAATATGTATCCGAAAAAAAAATTTTTTTAAAAAAAATTCGATTTTTTCCATTACAATTCTAACGAAATTCTGCATTAAATCGAGTGTCTATATTTCACAATTAGTCATGATGTTTCAATCCGAACGCGGTCGTATTTCTTGATACTGAGGAAATAAACTCAATCTTTCAAACAAACACCAATACGTTAAACAAAATTCGAGACTTTCCGCTAATATATGTAGATGTGATTTCTACTAGGATTCAACTTTGTTCTGAAAAATATTAATGAAATGAAAAAAACTCAACCTTCCTGTGCAATTGATCTTTAGAAAAATTTTTCCACAGTGCAGATATCCGATTCACAAAGTATCCACCACACAAACTGAAAAACTGAAGTTATTTTCAATAATATTTCTGTAACAATTAAATATATCGTGAACCTCATCAGGTTGAATTCGAAAGAATAATTCTAGATTATATATTTCGTTCGTTGTTATCGTTGTCAGATACACTCAACCAACAGGGTGTCGAATCCGAAAGTCTGTTTGATGTAAAGACATAAATTTCAAACGAATAGTTTGCTGACAACCAGATGATGATGCATGCGAAATATTTTGGTCTACGTTATATCCCTTGTCTTAGGTCAGGTAGATAGATCATCGGCTCCTAACTTCAGTCTAAGGCTCCAACCCTCAGTATAAGATTCTCGACAATCGACAATTGATGAGATTTGCGGTTTGTTATTGATTTTTTTGCATATTATATCCTCCAATGTGATTTATCATATAAATGCTCATAATTTTTTCTATTCACGCTCATTTCAAACTGTCAGTTCGAAAGATATTGGGTTTTGATTGAAACCAGTAACGGATATCCACATGTTGACGATAATTGTACTACGCAAACCGAAATTGATGAAAACCTTCGATCAACCGAATTTTTTGGAAATCTGCATTATTTTAAATTACGCTACTTAATTCGCGTTCTGTATGTGAAAGTGTTATTCAGTTATGAAAGAGTATTTATTGAGATTTCAATGTTTCAAATGAATTTTTTTATGGAATTGGTTTTTGTGTTCTGAAAGAACAATGATTTATGAATAAAATAAAAGTTTTATTTAAGATATGAATGAGCTTCATGAAGAAATTTAAGCTTAAGTCCTGTATATCGCAGGGTGATTTCTATAAATAATAATCTCATCCGATTTTCAGTAGTTATGTTTCAGATATTGGGAGAGAAAACTCAAAAATATTTAATCTAAACTACTTAAGATTATGAAATTGTCAAGAACATCGATGGGGCATTTGCAAATTGTGTTCATAAAACAATAACGCATCCATTAAAAATTTCTCGATATGTGTTGAAAATTTGGTAATCAATATTTTCATCGTCTTTTAGATGTATGATTCTGTATGAAAAGTTGACTGATTATTCCAGTGAAGTCCAATCTTAGAACCGAATGCGATGATGTCATTTTCAACATTATTGGAAATTTGTAGCGTTCTTCTTTATAACTCAGAAACCACTGGTCGGAAATCATCCGGGTGAAATTTTTTTGGCTTAGATTTGCAACAGTAATCAACGTTCAGAGTTTCATGAAAATTCGGCGGTAAGTTTTCGAGGAATAATTTTTTTTCCCCCAACCCCCCATTTCGAGCTCTTAGGGTACATCGATCCTGCTGAAAGGCTTGGAGCATCAATTCTGAGCGACACAAGATTTTTTTACCAAGTTTCACTGATTTCGGTTCAGTACTTTCTGAGAAAAGCCTCAGACAACGGACGGCGGACGGAGGGATTTTTTTTTATTAGTTTATTCAAATCAACATACTCCAAAACGTAAACTGTGAAATTTTCAGGGGGGGTTAAATTTTTTTTTATGTTGGTCGATCACTAAGGTTTATTATTTGATTTTATCAAATAACAAACCAAAAAGAACAGAACATCCTATTAAACTTTCCTGATCGACAAAATTGATACTGTGATATAATAATACATGAGACTTGTTTCGGATTTGTTAATTATATTCATAGAAAAACAATTTTTCAATATGCAAAATTCATCTTCAGTTTTCTCTATAATTTGTCCCATACTATTTCCCTCAAGTGAAACCTTAGTAGCATTTACAAAGTTTGTTCATAGACAATCATAAACTGCCAAAGGAATATCATTTATGTAAACGATAAACAAAACTGGATCGGCGATATTGCCCTGTCCTACCACCTAAATGTGTAGAACAGAATTCTGAATTAATCCTATCATCCCCATTACTAACAACAACTTGTTGATTCCTATTTGATAAAAAAAGATCTTATCCAATCATTAGCATTATCTCTTGCACCATATTTCTTAAGTTTTTTCAATAGAATTTCATTATTAACACAATCAAAAGCTTTACTTAGATCTACGAAAAGTCCTAAGACTAAATACTTGTTTTTTAAATTATTCAATATGGCATTAATAAACTGATAAATAGCTGCGTTAGTCGATCTACCCTTCAAATATCCATATTGAAACCGACCAAATAACCTATTTGCATCCATGAAACTAAACAACCAGGAAGTCAATACCAGTTCAAAGATTTTTGAGAACTCTGTTAATAATGTAATCGGTCTGAAGTTGCTCAAATCATTTTGGTCTCTTTTTTACGCGATGTCTCTAATGTTCGAATTCTGAGCCGAAAATGGTCTCAAACAATTGGGTTCAACTCCCTGAAGAAGAATCCATGGTCAAATTCAACTTTGTCCGTCCATCCGCCCGGTCGTCCGGCCTTCTGTATGTGCTCTTACTTTCGGAGGTTAAGAGATAGCGACTTGAAATTGTCAGAATATATTTAGAGTCCAAATATTTCGGTTAAGTTCGTTAATGGGTGAAAAATGTTGGATAGTTTCGGAGTTAAGCTCATTTGAATTTTTTTTTAATTCCTCGATATCTCATGATGTATTGACTCGATGGAATTGAAACTTCGTTGACAATTCTGGTATACCAACGCGCAACTTAGAGCAATATTTCTTGTGAATGCAGTTGTTGGAAAATAAAAAAAAAATTTTATTCGAAAATTTTTGAAATTTTTGATAAAAATTATTTTTTTTCTGAAAATATGGATTGGATTTCAATGGAATTTGGCGCGAACCTTGAGTCTTGGAGTATTTAACAACAATCTTCCATTCAATTCGATAAGATATCAACTTTCTGAGATAAAACGAAAAAAATTGTGCCAAATTTCGTTGTTTTTTGGAATTTTTACGATATTTCCGCAATATCTCAAAAAGTAAGAATGAAAGCAGACTGAAACTTCGTGAACAGGTTGAGATTACCAACACGCAACTAGGTGCAAAATCGTGTTGAGCTACTAGTTAGAATTTGAACAAGCGCCTAAAAGCTCCTGACCTCCCGTCAGTGCTTTTCTAGATCGTTTTGAATATTGGTTTAATCAAAGCAAATTTCAGATGCTTAGGAAATATTGATTGTTTTATATAGTTATTCATGTCATACGAAGTACTCGATCGAGTATTTCCCAAAAATGTTGGAATCTATATTATAATTCGTCTATTCACAAAAGGATTTTTTCTGCTATGTTCCTTCTGTTCCTTATAAATAGATACAATCCAATTCCTAACGCTTTTTCTCCATTTCCACCAAATCGCAAAAATCCCTGCCGTGGAGAAGCTCATTTCGTTAGACAGGTGACTGATGTCTCGGAAAAGGAGGGTGTTTTATATGCTAAACTCTCTCTACATAGCAAATGCGTTCCGATTCCCATTCTTATTGCTTCTAACTCGAAATTGATCTGGCTGCCAGAGGACGAATCGAACCGAAAGCCTCACGCTTCAAACAGGACGAATCTGTTTACGACAAAGTTCAATCCTGCGAATCTTCCTTTGAATTACATGTCCTATTTCTGGAGAACGAACATTTCGGAGCTTTGTCATGTGCACAACGCCTCTTTAAATCGCATCGGATCTATCAGATCCACCCCTTCAATTAGAAATGGAATAGGAATGCCTAACCTTCATGCGGGTGAAAAGATTTGTCGAATGGGGTGTGGATAACATAAAAGGATACTTTTGGTCATATCTAGTAGAGTCTACTCACCATGACTGATATGAGTAGTTGATGATTTTCGCTCTAACTTAATGTCTAGATATCGATTAAAGGAAAGTTTGGGGGTATATTGCATTTTCCAGGGTTTTCCTGCCAATGCCTGAGAAATAGGTAGTATAATTGAATGAAATGTTATTGATAGATATCGCACTTTCATATTCTAGGAGTCAACCTATTTGTTAAGAACAGTTTCGTGAGAAAATATTGCCTATTGAACAGAACTGAAGTGATGTAAACGATCAACAAATTGAACTGCAATGTTGCAGATTGAATATCTGACTCCTCCATCCGGGAATAAACAAAAAATTTGCAGAATTGTGTCCAGGGCTAAGCAAAATACATGCTTGGCTTCATTGAAATACAAGTAACAGAATACTATCTCGCAGGTATTTGAAATATGAAAACAAAGTATTTTCAAGTAGGGTATTTGAATATGAAATAAAAATATAGTATTTCAACTTTTTTTATTTGAAATACCAAATACAAATTCAGGTGTTACGTACGCTAATTCAGCTCAGCCAATTAATCGCTAAAAAAAGAATTTCCTCCCAGAAAGGAACACAAGATTTTTTAATGTGGTATCAGACAATCAGCCTCTTGTTGGGGAATGAATAAAACCGGCTAAAGAAAACAATTTTTCTACAGGTCCTGATGAGCACAAACTTGTTTTATATTGTATGAACACGTTTTTTATAGTAGGATAGTGTTCGATGATGGTAGGCTTTTTGCTCTTATCGTATTTGAAAGCTGACTAACTCTTTCTCCATATTGGAAGTCTGTGGTCGATCACTGTCCCTGTTCGCAAAAACAATAAATCCGTCTTCTTCCTCACTACTACTACTGCTATTCCCAGGCATTGATGAATCCTTTTTTTTCATTTGCCTCTAAGGCATGAATAGCCAGATTCTGAATTCTCTGACTCTCATCTGTTGTGATGATTTCTGGCAACCAACGCATTTTATAGCTAGGATGATGAACATGACGCCAAAATGTTCAGTTCAGTTGACGTTTGAAAAAACTTGTCGAAGGTTCGTTCTGAACTCTCTTTCAGTCATGATATAATAACTCTAAAATGTCTGAAATTGTAATCCTGCAGCTGAACTAATCTTGTTCTTATGGACATTAAAAAAGGTAGAAGTTTGCCGTAGTAACAATTGTTGCCCTAAGGATAATCAATAGCCTATACATTGTCATCATTGTTGGATTTGTTGGTATTATTATCGCTATAAACCACTGTGAAATACTTTCTATTTAAGATTAGCGGATACGTCCCCGCATTCAATCTGTCTCATTATCACTAATAAATTCGTCAAATACACAGACCTCAAACAAGTTTAATGAAAATAACGGTTTAAGAACAGACAAAAACCTTACAAGAAGTTCAAATAAAAAATATACCTCAAGAGGTCCCCTGTCCCTATTACAAGTATTTCGGAAATGACCATTGCGCAGGACCTTTTCTTCTTTTCCATTTGCTGAAAATATGATTGCTAGCAGAAGAACTAGACTAAGCTGATGAACATCGCGCCATCTGAAGGAAGGTTCAGGGACTATTTTCTGTAGAGCACTAAATGTATTTGTTCGAAGGTATTTCGAAGAAAAAAGTATCGAATTACAAAATACAAAATACTTCAGCGTCAGCTATTTGAAATACCAATTACAAAATACATTTTCCAAAAGTAATTGAAATACAAAATAAGTTTTTGCATTTCAAATACGTATTTCAATTACAAGTAATTGAGTGTCCTGCCACATTCAGCAGAGTTTACTCAAAAAAAAGTAGAATTGACAAAGTTTTATATCAACCATTCAGAGCTGAATTTTTAATGAGTTTGTTCATTACGATTTTGTTGATACTATTCGAAGAAAAGTTTCGACTAGAAAATTTGGGATGACATTAGCAAAATAACAACAATGTGGAACGGTATTCTGCTTCGAATTTGAATTTTGCAATTCCTACCTTGTGAATGGTTTCAAAACTTGTAGTGGATATTCTGTTGAATTCAGAAGATAGTGATGACAGAAGGTGGATATTTAACGACAAAAAAAATTAACTGTGATATACAGTTGAGTAATATCTTATATTGAAAGTTTCGGTGTACCTAATTGTGAAATTAAATCGTTGGGGCAAGTTGTTGGTTTCATTAAAATTTTTCTGAGATGAATTCATAACAGATTTATAGGTTTGTATTACATTCATTATTGCAGGATGAATGTTCTCGATTTTCTTCAAAAAATGCATTGACTTTATAGAAATTAGATCTCCTCAGTTTATCTGCACTTTTTTGGTCTAGTTGCAAGGTTAGGCCTCAAACAATGAACATATGGTAGATGCAAGTAAGAATAATAATGGAACAGACAAGGTCAAGCGTCATCAACCCTATTTGACCTAGGGTGAATCGTAAATTCTAGACAGGGACAAAAAGTTTTTATGAGAATTAAGTAAACGATACTACTACTTTCTACGTCGGATAAACTGCGAAGTCTAAGAATCGTTGTACGTGACTGAATATTATCTTATTAGCCGAAAACTATCCACTTCTCATGTTGGTGGTACTAAGTATGTACTGAAATGAATCTCTGTTTAATAATTTCGGAATTAATTTTAAAAATTTAAATCCGTGTCACGATCCGATAACAAAAAAAAATTCTTTAATTATTATTATATCCAGGGCTGGGCAAAATACTTTCTCGCAGGTATTTGAAATACAAAATACTGTCAAGTCGGGTATTTGAAATATAAAATACAAAATACAGTATTTTGACTATTTGTATTTGAAATACAAAATACAAATTACAAAATACATTTAGGAGTTACGTAAAATGTGAAAAGAGGACAACTAATTCAGCTCAGCCATTTTATCGTTAAATAGAGAATCTCCTTTCAGAAACACAAGATTTTTGGACGTAGTATCAGACAAACAGCCTCTTGATGGGGAATGAATAAAACCTGCTAAAGAAAACAATCTTTCTACAGGTCCTGATGAGCACAAACTGGTGTTATATTGTATGAACACATTTTTATATTAGGATAATGTTCAAGGATGGTGAGCTCTCTGCTCTTATCGTTTTTGGAAATTGACTAACTCTAACTCCTGACAACCTTTTCTTCCTTCCCATTTGCCGAAAACATGATTTCTAGCAAAAAAACTAGATGAAGCAGTTGAACGTTGCGCCATCTGAAGGGAGATTCAGAAACTATTTTCTGTTGAGCGCTCAGCGCTAAATGTATTTAGGCGCAAACTGATGGACGCGTTTGTCGCTCAAGTGATGACATTTGAATTGTCAGATGCTCTCCCGCCAAAATCGCGCGATTCTTTTTTTGTAGTTGAATAATTTCAACTTCAAGAAAATGACGGGATATTCAAAACATTCAAGAGGTTGTTTATACTCACCTGTCATGATTATAGGCACTTGTTAACAAAATAAGCTCTTGGTCATTAGAGGTTAAATACAATTGATGGAAAAGTGTTTTTTCAACTATTGTCTTAGACGAATTATTTTTATTTATGTACTCAATTGCAATCATATAGTGACGTTATATGTGGCAGTTTGAAATATGCATGTGATTTAATGTCTTTTCACACAAAGGCGAAAAATAAAATGTCTCTTTCCACTTATGATAAATCATTATATTGATTTAGCTATCTACCTCAAATAATCATTTCTGCAAAACAAACTGATTCCAGCAAAAACAATTTTTTCGATAGCTATGTGCATGTCCAAGGAATCAAAAGCTCCTATTAAATCAATCCTTCGAAAAATATAGGTATAAAACCAATTACTATACTTGTTGAAGAACCAGATCCACGTGGAAATAAATGCATACAATTTGAATTGTGACATTTCATGAAAAATCGCGCGTTTTCGTAATGACAGATGTCAGGCACAAATTGACATTGGGCAAAAAAATCGCGCGATTTTTATTTTTCGAAGCGTCCATGAGTACGAGCCTTTTGTTCGGAAGTATTTCGAAGACAAAAGTATCGAAATACAAAATACTTCAGGTATTTAAAATACTAATTACAAAATACATTTTCGAGAAGTAATTGAAATACATATGCAAAATACGTATTTCAATTACAAGTAATTGAAATACTGCCCAGCCCTGATTATATCTCCCGCGGCTTATTCTCTCTCTCTCTCTCTCTCTCTCTCTCTCTCTCTCTCTCTCTCTCTTTCTCCCTTTCAAGGTGGATTCTATGATCCAAAAATGAGTAATGTTTGTTGAATTCCGAATGAAAATCTTAATGAAAAGATTAATTAATCTTAATTTGTTTATCACGTTTTAGAATTCCAAGTGGGGACTTTTGCAAATTTATTTCTCGTCTTGAATTGCTTGAATAATAACCACTTCTTGATTTTCAGATTTTGATGGGTTTATCTCTTCTTATTTCAATTTTCTATGCATTTAATCTCCATTTGATTTCAGTATGCCAGTCAATCTGATTTCATTACGTCTTACTTCGCTTATTTTGACTGGAAAACCACTATTTTATTTAAAATTTTTGCGAGGAACAGCTACAATCTCGACGATGGTTGCAAATGTACTGCCTGTCTATAACTGAGCTTTACCTTTTATATAATTTTGGCAAATTTTCTACCGAATTATAATAGATTTGCTTGTGTTATAATTAATGCTGTCGCAATATTCTTCTCGGAGTTGAGTTTTCTATCTTCGAAACCACTCGGCCACATTCTTCTTCACATTTGATGTCCCATATTTACCAATGTTCTTATTTTCTATTATAAAAGTTTATAATTTCATTTGCCTAGAGTTCATAAATTTCTTATTGCATTCGCCAAAATATACTGTATTGTATCAACCCTATTTCTAGAATATAGCTGCAATTTGGTTCTTTCGAACACCTGGTTATTACATGATATGCAAATTATTCGTGGATACCTTATTTCATCACAAATTTACATGTCTTTAAGTCTTACATCTATTTTCTGATTGAAGTTGCTATATCTATTTAAACCTATCATATCTCCCAATAAAATTTTACTTAAAATTCCTATAGTCAACTACTTTTTGACTAGATAATAAATATATAAAATTCAAGGTGTTTATTCAAAGTTTTTTTACTTTCAAATCATGAGAAGCCTATTTAAATCAATTATCATCAAGTATTATGTGTCCTGAATAAGCTGCTGAAATACTGGATTTGAATTCTTTTCTTAAGATGCCTGATGGATTTATCTTAATTTATTGTATATTGCGATTATAAATGATTTAATTAGTGGAATTTGTGTTCAACGGTAAGTTATTTTTCATCTTTCTATAAATCATTAAGAAAAAACCATCACAGTACTCAACCTTATATGAATATGGTCCTTCTAGTTCCAACTACGAATTCTGAAAATGACTCAATTAGCCTTAACCGACATTCAAACCCCACCTCACACCCCGGGCGTGGTTTTCTGATAGCTATTGTGAAAAATAGATAAAACAAAACTCCTGATGGGGAAGTACAATAGCGAGCGTGTATGGAAGTCTTGAAACATCCTATTCTGGTTGTTCAGTTTTTTTTTTGAAAATTATCGACAAATTATGAACATGGGTCTTCGAGCCAGATAATTTCATCAAGTCATCTTTTACTTACTATGTCGGAAAAACTTTGAACCTAAGAATCCCCATATGATGTCTGGGTATTCATCATTTTTCAAGTTTTTTCGAAGCATTTGCTTCCATTATCTAAAAACGCTGCAAATTTTACACAAGGGTTTATTATTTTCTCAGTTTAATAAACCAATACCATTGATATCTCAAATAAATCGTAGATATTATTTATAACTCATTGGGTTTCCGCCAAACGAAAATCAATTCCATGAAGAAATTCATGTGAAATATTTAAATTCAATAGTAACTACAAAATTATCCACGTCGAAACCAAAGGAAACCTAAAAACTCTGTGGCAAACCCCAATTTATACCTACTCTCACTTTTACGCTTTTGTATAATTATTTAGGCACGTTCCGGACCATATTTAAACCTTGTTGTAGTACATACCATCAGTCAGTAAAATGTAGATACCTGAAGAAGCTATATTAAAGCGAAAGATTTTTAGCAACTTTCTTCGTGTTTTTTTGTGATTCCGTGGTATTACTATGAGATGGAGTTTTTATGTCCGACTGATCATTAGAATTATCATTCCTGTCACCGATATAATCAATTACCGTATCCATGTTGTCGGTCTCATCTAAATATATTCCCGAAATATGGTAGATAAACCCATTAACTAAGGTATCAACATATAACAAAAATTTTGCTGGAAAGAATTGAAAGAATCACTTTATAATTAATCCTAGAGTATATTATTCATAAAAATCTTAAATATTTTTATTCCAAATCACATTTCCTATGAAATATTGGAGTTGAAAAATAAGAAAATTATCTTGGTGTTGAGTTTTCTTAAAAAACTACTTTACAAAGGTCAAGTCACTATGTTGTTTCTTCCGTTAAAGTTAAGTTAAATATCCGAAAAATATTTTTTACTAATATTTTGCCAGTACGATCTTCACGATATTACCCATTAAATTGCGTGTCGGTATTACACAAATAGAAATGAAATTCAAATCAGAAAGCGTTTGCGCCTTTTGACATGAAAGGGAAATAACCTCAAAATTTAAAATGGCCACAAAATTTTTCGTCAATATCTCTGAAAATAAATATGGTTTCAAAATGTTGAGTAGGACCTGTACCAAATTATATTGAACTTTAATGAATAGCTTCCGAAAAAAATGTTTAGAAAAATTTCAATTTTTTTCCAATACAATTCTCAAGAAATCATGCATTAAATTGAGCGTCGATATTTCACAACTAGTTATGATGTTTCAATTTGATCGCGTTAGTATTTCTTGAGAAACTTTCGGGAAAATTAACTTAATCTCTATAATTAACAACAAATACGTAAAACAAAATTCAAGATTTTCCGCTGATATTAAATGCGTGGATGTGATTCCTACTAGGATTTAACTTTGTCCTGAAAAATATCAATGAAATGAAAAAAAAAAAAACTCACCCGTCCTGTGCAACTTATCTCAAAAAAAATTTTCCACAGTGCATATATCCGATTCACAAAATATCCAATACACAAACTGAAGACCTAAAGTTATTTTCAATAACTTTTCTGTAAAAATCAAATATATCGTGAACCTCTCAAGGTTGAATCCGACTGAATAATTCTAAAAGAGAAATTTCGTTCCGTATAGTTGTCAGATACACTCAACTAAGAGGGTGTCAAATCCCAACGTCTGTTTAATGTAAAAACGTTCAATTCAAACAATTATTTCGCGGACCACCAGATGTTGAAACATGCGGAATATTCTTGTCTTCGGTACAGACTCTTCTGAACAGGTCAAATATCGGCTCCTGCCTTAGTCTAAAGCTCGTACCCTTAGTATTAGATTCTCGACAATTGATGAGATCTCCGGTTTGTTAATTGATTTGTTTGCTTCTATCCTCCAGTTTGTTTATCATATACATGCTCATTATCTTTTATATTCACCCCTATTTCAAAGTCTCAGTACGAAAAATATTGGATTTCGATTGAAACCAGTAGCGGATATCCACATGTTGACGATAATTGTACTACGCAATCCAAAATTGATGGAAACCTCCGATCGACCGAATATTTTGGAAATATTCATTATTTTAAATAACGCTTCTTAATTCGCGTTCTGCATGTGAAAGGGTTATTCAGTTACACAAGAGTATTTATTGAGATTTCAATGTTTCAAATTAATTTTTTAATGGAATTAGTTTTTGGGTTGTGAAAAACCAATGATTTATGAATAATATATAAGTTTTATTTAAGATATAATTGAGCTCCATGAAGAAATTTAATGTTTAATCCCGTAATTCGCAGGGTGATATCTATAAATAATAATTGTTATCCGAGTTTTTGTAGTTATGTTTCAGATATTAGGAGAGAAACCCCAAAAATATTTAATTTGAACTACTAACGATTATGAAATTGTCGAGAACATCGATGGGGCGTTTGCACATTGTGTTTATAAAACAATTAACGAATCCGTTCGAAATTTCTCAATATATGTTGAAAATTTGGTGACAATGTTTTCATCTATTTTCAGATATATGATTCTGGATGAAAAGTTAACCGATTTTTTCACTGAATTCCAATCTTAGAACCGAATGCGATGATTCATTCTCGGGATTATTGGAAATTTGCAGCATTTTCTTTATAACTCAGGGACTGCTGGTCGTATATCATCCGGGTAAGAATTTTTAGGTTGAGTTATGCAACAGTAATCAACGTTGAGAATTTCACAAAAATTCGGTCGTAAGTTTCCGAGAAATAATTTTTTTTTCCCTCCAAAGCCCTTAGGGTACACCAATCCTGCTGAAAAGCTTGGAGGATCAATCCCGAGCGACACATGATTTTTCTACCAAGTTTCACGGATTTCGGTTCAGTACTTTCCGAGAAAAGCTCCGGACAACGGACGGCGGACGGACGGATTTTTTTTTATTCGTTCATTCAAATCTACATACTCCAAAACGTAAACTGTGAAATTTTCAGGGGGGGTTAAAAATTATTTTTTTTTTGGTCGATCACTAAGGTTTATTATTTGATTTTATCAAATAATAAACCAAAAAGATCTATCAATAATCAAATGAAAATAATTTTTATAGAAATTGCCATAATTATAAATAATAATGTAAAGAATCAACGAAGTTAATTGTAACGTTTCAGATTTTGTATTTGGCTTCTTATTAGAAAATTTGCATTTTCTTGCAATAATTTCGTGTTTCAATTACTTTCGTCGAATTGACATGTTCGGACATTAAAGCGTCATTCCATAACAGCATCGATTCAATGACGTTATGTGAATCCGAGTTTTGGACGAGCAATAGGTTATTTACTAACATGAATTACATATTCAGGGAAAATTTCGATTAAAATTTATGGTAAACAAAGTCTCTGAAATCAAAGCTAACAAGCGATATGTTTACAATATATTCGTGATATGGCAACATGTAAGAAGAAAATAAGACAAATTCTTGGAATGCATTGAAAAACCTACAATAAAAATACACAATGGAATGGAAAGAGAATAATATTCCCTCTGATACCTAGATATTTTGGTTGTAAAATATTCAAAATATTTTGAAACTAGTGTCCTCAGAAGATAGATTTATACAAATTGATACACATAATATCTGAATTTGTTCCTAATCTTTAACTGAGTCTGCAAAAAAGTAAAGTAAATATCTCACCTACTTCTGAGATTCGTGAAGAGGTTTGAAGAAAAACCAATATCATGAACAAATTTCCCGAAAATATGGACAACTGAATTTATAATGAAAACAGTAATAACTTGAAATTTCAACTTCTAGTTATCATAAAAAACAACAAATATGGCATCAAGAGCTAATAAAAAATATACATAACATTACACCATAAAAATCTACCCTGCAACTTCAACAGTATTCGGGTGAATTCCACAAATATAGACATAGCGCACAAATGAAAATCATATAATTTATTGGCATAAGTCTAACACCATAGATGAAATAAAATATAAACTTAGAAACCTTTCAGTTCTTCCTAGTTCTAGTTCAATTATTCCACCTCAAGGTCTTCCATGTATCTTCTTATGTTAATTTCAGGAGAGGAGTCGAAATTTATCCACCTGCAAACGTTCCAGATTGATGAAGGAACTTTCACATTGATGAGACCTTGTTCGAATTATTCCAGAAGCGATTTTCTTCGGTCCTTCAGCCAAAACGATTCTCTGAAAGGAAGTACCGCCCAAAAACTCGTAGCAAAACGGGGACCTATCGCATAAGGACTCGTCAAACAAATTTCGCGCAAAAACCAATCTGCAAGAAACGTACCACCTGTGAGTAATTTAATTCCAGAGTCGTCCTCCTTATTTTCATCGCTAATGATACAGTTGAATATTAAAAGCACACAATAACTGCAATTCATCACTTCGACCTGACAATCGTCCAGAAAAACGCCTATAGATGGCCGAATAAAATGGGAACGAGAACTTAAAGTCCGACTCCGGTTTTTGAACTCCGATTTATAATAAATTCCGATAATGCAACTTTTTCGACGACGATGGAAAAAGCATCACACCGCTTTGGAAACGAAGAAGGTTATATTGCAAACGCGGCCGACTCAATAAAACCGCCTTTATTGAACTATATCAATTGGCCGGATTGAAGTTTCATGTGAAAATGTACAGGAGAAAAGGTCTGATCTGAATAAGATATTTTGTTGACGTGACTCTGAAAATCATATCGATTTGAATTGATGTCTTGAAAGACGTTCGAATGATTAGCTCCTTTTCATATAATCCTCACAATAAACGAGTATATTCACGTGTTGAATTTGATGAATTGAATGGTACACTTCTCCTATGATTTTTAATTCAAGTAAATATGAATGGAGTTTTTCAGCGCGATCCTCAAATGATAGAGATATATTTTCTTATGAAGTTGACATCAACTCCCTCTGAATAGGGATTAAAATATATTGACATCAGAAGACGGAAAACGTTAACAAAGATGATGTAGCTCCAAGCTCAAAATATTTTGTGGAATTCACCGAGTGATTCGGCCTATATATCCAATCAAAATTCATTTTGGCAATACTTCCAAAAATACGGATTAGATCGAATGAAAATCCAGTACTCTAATAAAAATTAACAGCTTGAAGGATCATGCCAAATTATCTGAGGAAAATCGCAAAATATAAAATATCAAAAAAAAATATTTTTTTTTTTCAAATCATTAAAATGGAACAATAATCACGAAATATCGGCACAAAGTTGTGCATTTTTCACTTTCACTTTCACTTTCAATCCTGATCGAATAAGTATTTCTCAGGTAGTCCTGTATTAACAACGATACCGAGGAAAAAAACAAGATATTGAAAATTTTTTTTCTCAAGAATTGGAATCGAATCGAACTGTAACTTAGGAAAATATTTTGAAATAGAGGGTTTAGAGTCTGTTCAAAATTCTCCGGAAATGAATAGCATCTCAACATAATATTCTTCAGGAAAAATTTCCAAAATTAAATTTTGGAATTGTTTTAATGAACGATCATCACGAAATTCGATTGGATCAGTGTTATTCGAATTATTCTGAAAATAACAACGGCACCGAAAAAATACTCGAAGAATTCGAAATATTTTTTTCCAATATTTCCAAAACTATGAATAGGATCGAACTTAATTTAGTACACTATTTTCAATTAAAGGGTTCAAGATCTTTACAGAGTTTCTTTTGGATTTGCCCACGAAATCTTCCGAAAAACATTTTAACTACTATTTCCCCTAACTCAAAATGTTAAACTAAGACGAGCCTACTCGATGAAGGTTATTATACCTACAATAATTTAAAAAAATAAAACTTTTTTGTGATAACTTTACATAATATCTTTCGATATTGATATCTTACGATTACTTTCATTGTCTTCAACCTACTACGTGTGAATGAAAAATTTAATTATTTTATCAACTGGCATATAATGATTTAAGTAAAAGACTTGATAAAACGGTAACATAATAAAATGTAATACAAAAATAATACTAAACACTGTGTTTCATCTTCTATATCTTTCGATAAAGAATCCTCTGTAGCATCTATTCGACATTAAAAGTCAAGATCTCACCACGTGTAATCACTAACACCTGATTACAAACGGACCCAGCTGATTTAGAATCCATGGCAAGCTTGTCAAATGTGAATATTTTCACATAGAACAATTTCGACAACAAGTTTCAAACTATCCGCCACCTTTGATAAATGAAATTTAGTAAACAACACTCTCAAAAATCAAATATATTTAGAATTCCAATCGATTCAAGGTCAAAAAGAGAAGGAAAATTTTAGTGGATTTTTTTTCTTCACGCAACTCCTATTCCGATGACATTCACCTCAAAACATTACGCATAAGTCGAGTATACAAAAATAAGCATGAGTTTATATGTCGATGGAGAATAAGACTCCAGTCCAATATCCTGAAAAATCAAAATTTCCTTGGGGCTGTACATGATTTATGTGACATCCGGTATACGACCAGGATCCCTATTCTTGAATCAGGGATGGAAGAAAATAGGCGTGTCGAGGCTGTTGTCAAGGAAAAGCGGTGCATTTTTGAAGGAACGATATAGAGAACGTTCATATCATCACATTCAAGAATAGGGTCCCTGGGATTGCTCATTTACTTTGAGACGATGGTACCTGATTAAATTTGTCACCGAATGAAAGTCGACCATTACAGTTTTCTTCATGCACAAATTTCAACCCCTTTAAACCCCCTCCATTTTTTCTCCATTAATGGATTCGTAGGGGTTGAAAGTTGTGCATGAACAAAACTGTACTGGTCGACTTTCATTCGGTGACAACTTTCATCACGTACCATCGTCTCAAAGTAAATGAGCCATGACAAAGTGCACATACTGAAAACCTCTTTGAAGAAACTAATTTTTCGAAAAAAAAATTTCTTGAAAATTTCTGCACGCCCCTCAAGAAGATGCAAAGACCTTGCCAAAAAAGTACCACATGACCTACTTTCCCTATTCAAAAAATATAGAGGATTTATGGGGATGGCACAGGGTGCAACAAAAAATCCTTGAAACATGCATAAAAATTTGGTAAGGGTGAAACAAAAATTGACCTGTTTCAGGATTTTGTTGCCAAATATTTTTCTTCTGAGACGATGAATTGTTCCATAATTTTGACGCGCACTGTATAAACACTCCATATTTAGATGATAAACTATTCTGAATAAAGAGGCTAAGGTTAATGGTGATATCCTTCTAGGGAATTTGCTATTTTTCTCACAAGGGCATCCCTTCGAAGACGTTTTTTTTGACAATTCAACAATCATATGCTGTGAACAATTGCAGTCATTTATCGATACCTCTGATTTCATTAAATGAATCAGTTTTTTTTGGCAGTGTTTGTCTTCAATGTTATAAATATTCATTTCATCAACAAACTTTGTGTACCTCACTGTCGCATATAACTATTATCACTTCATATTGATAAATTCACGTATATCAAAAAGGTTCCAGTTTTCATAATGGTACGAATGAACGTATGAATTCAAGTTTTTGAAAATCGAAGCTATGAAAATTCAAATTCGATATAAACTAGTGAAGGAACGTAGGTTCACCTGCAGACAGGTTGATGGATCAAAATTGCATGCGACTCCCCAGAAAAAAGTCGAGTTATTTTATGCTTCATCAAAGAACTTCCCAGTAATGCAACGTAATTTTCGCGCCCCTACTCCCGGAATTTTCGCAGGATATTCTTAGAGTCAACTTCTCCGATTCGAACGTCTGATGTCCTTTATTAAAGTCTGACGTGCAATTCATCATCGGAGCTCCGTCTGAAACTCTTTCGGAATTTTAAATTGTCCGCAGGAGAGCAAATTGCAAGATTAAAACCACCCAAGGCTTTTTCTCCTGAAAAGTCTCATTTTCTAAAATTTATTCCTGCAAAGTCTCGGTGGAACAACCCGGAAGAATTTTTGCCTCGAGTGCTTAATTGTCTCTTTCCTGAAAGGATTATTTGGTTGAATAATTGAGATAATCGCTCATTATGGTCCTGTCTCAATCTTTTCAACAGAAATTTGTCTTATTGATTTCTATTCTTCATGCATTCATGTGATGATAACATTTATCATCAGAATCTCGGAAGAATTCCCGTAAATAAGTATATATAGTTACACAAGTGTGCCATTTTCGCGCGTTATCTGTAAAAAAAATCCAAATTTCCGCCAGGAGATTCTATAGGTATGGACATATGGAAAGTCAATATTCCATTATTTTCAGATACTGGAGATCGAATTGAATTTTTTCCGGAAGATTAAATAAGAAATATTTAGTTATGATGCCGTGCTCACAAGATATTTCATTTTACTTTTCGAACAGTTACTAAGTTTCAATCAAATCAGACGGGTATTCTTGGAATAATCGGGAATACCAACAGACTGCAAAAACTTTGGGTGTATTTTGCCACGAAATGAACGTAATCGGCTCATTTGGGTATCAAAAGTCCTTAGGTTTTTCCTTTCGGTTTGCCAGATACTGTTATAGTGCGAGATCCGACTGCAGAACTATTGCGCTCTTCGATTATTTACTTGAAACCAATATCTTACATACATTTTTGTTTATAGTAGAATATATATCTACAGGGTTGCCTATCAAATTGTGGCCTCATATTAATAATTGTGAAGACTTCGAAAAATAACGATCGCCGTTGCGCACTTGGCCATACCTCTTCGTATCAAAATGTGAACAGATATGATTTTGTGAATTTTACATTAATAACTTACATCTTTCATTTATATATTATTTCAAAACTATTTTTTTTCTGTGTACATAGACATGTACATGACATAGATTTGCCTGAGTAAATCTAGCCAAAAATGAAGGTAGTTGCAGTTGAATTTGATGCGGCCGTAGATATATCTCCTCCTATTAACGAATGCTTGTTAAAAATTGGTTTCGAGCAAATACTCGATGAGATCACCAATTTCGCAGCGGTATCTCATATTATTATTAACAATCATAAAGTAAGGTTTGTACTATCGTATATTTTCGTCAATGTTATTCGTTTCATATTGTCTACAGTATCCTCCTCTTCCTCTGATTCTCTCTTTCCTTCTCATTTGTTGAAAGGTTATCAACGTACACCAAGAAAGAGTACTACTCCTAACATAGATCCTTGAGGAACTCCGTGTTTCTATTGAGAGAGTTCTTCGCAGACTTGTTCTCGTTGGTATCTGACCTTCAGATAACTAGCAACCATGGCACACATTGATAGTATGTTCGAGCTGGTTTATTCAAATGAACTGTGCTTGTTGAATGGGTTCCACCATGAACGTTCCTATACATATGTTGGACGTTTGTGATTTTAGCTTGTTTTCTTAAAAACATGTTAGAGGTATTCAGAGCACTACAGGCTCTCTCTTCTCAGCCAAATTTTCAACCCACACCCTAACGCTTTGTCGACTGAACTTTCTCAGAACGGGTGTAACTGAAAAGCATCGTGAATAATGTAGATCCAGTCAATAGATTCGGGAATGATTAGATGGTAATGTGACCCAGTTTCACCAAAATTCATTCAAATATGAGTATCTCATGATTAGAAGATAGCCAGGTCAGTACCAGGTATGACGATCATGTGTGCAAATGTATGTTACTATGGTTCTCTCTGCAGCCTGACCAGCTCGATGGATTTCAACATCTGAGGTGTCCTCGGATTTGATTTTGATTCGAGGAGAGCTATACATATATATCGATTGAAGCTCAGGTTGTTTTCTGGGTTCTCACTGCCAATATCTGGAACCGAATTATTAAAAATCAAACAGAAATTGTTCTTTATGGAAAACGCCCTTGTGAATTGCAGGATAGAACTATTTCTCAAGCGCAGTTTCTTGGAGAACAGATTACCTAATGAACAATACAGGAATACTATAAACGATCAACAAAGCGAACTGTGACGTTTCAGAGTACAAATCTGACTCTTTCATCAGACGAACGAAATGAAAGAGGACTCATTAGTTCTTGTTTTCTGATTATCTGATTCCGAACTCAGTATTTTTGTATTTTCCTAATCTATCATGTGATTTCCAATGGCCGAACATACATAGTTCGCTAGTTGAGATTTTTGTATGTCTCTATTCCTTAGGTTGTTTTTTGTGCTCTCGTTTTTTGATGTGTAACGGTCGAGATGTTTCCCCTGTACATGTATTTTTATAAATACGGGAAATACTATGAACGCAATTTTTTGATTTTTGTTTCTGGCTAATTGGTTCGTAAAAGGAATTCTTCCTTCAATGAATTCACTCAGTGAAAAAAACATTGTTTCAACATACGGAAGGTTCATGGACAGCATTCATCCATATAAAATTTCCTTCAGTGTAATGTAGAATGCATCGAATATCTTGGGACCAAAACAAACTTTCATCACAAAATAAAGGTATTCGGCATGAATTTTGAACGGGATTTCCTTTGAATCATAACCAAATCAATGATTAAGGGTGAATCGTGCTTGCAATACCTCAAAGTATTCAATTCTTTCAACCGTATTCAAACGACTCGTTTTTCCACAGCTTGTTCGGACCCTTTCGATTTATATTTCCACAGCAGTCGAGATTTTATGTGATTTTCATGATTAAGTTCGTGAGATTTTGCACTTCCTGGAATTATAGTTAGTGTTTGTGACTCATTGGAAATGACTGTATAATAGTATTTATGATGAATATAAGAGTAGTTACTCTACATGACAACAACACTGTTTACTCCCGCTCAAAATTTGTAAGCCTCGCAGGCCACTTGAACCACTTAACATATTTTGGGCCAATGTGGGGAAGAACACCTTAGTGTTTAAATAGCCACGTACTCAAATACACTCCACATCTCATGATTGTAAATAAATGTAAACAAGCAAAATACAGTTCATTACTCGTTTTCTAAAGGGTGGTCTTTGGCACATCACGCTACACGCGATTATTTAATGACTTCAAAATTTCTTCAAGTTATACTGAAAGTTTTTGACTGCTCTCAAATAAAACATATCGGTTGACTCATTCGTTCAAATTTATGTTTTGAATTTACTATAACAACATCGAACATCTTAAAAATGTCGTACCAATACAGTATCTATTCCATAAACTTAACGAAAGAGGACGGAAAATGTTTTCCCAGCGATGCGGAAATAACGTATTAAAACCGGCATCCAAATTATGTTTCCCGATAAATTTAGGAGAAGCACTCGATCTTGTTTTCCCGAAATTCTTTTAAGCGATGAAATTCTGCGAAGCGATCGAGTGATGAATGCCGTGTGCTCAGGCTGGTGGAAATTTAAAAATCCCCAATGACAGAGTATTTGTAGAGGATGATGGGAAAAGTCCCGGCCCCGATATTATTCACCTCACATCGGGACGGAATTGACTCTCGGGCAAACGAGCCGATAAAACTTTTCGTATCCTCCGGAATCGACCAGATTTCGGAAAATACATTAGGAAACCTAAATAAATACCTGGGAGATCGCTTCTGTTTCATTGCATGGTTGAACAAAGAAAAGGGGGTTTAACATAGTCGATACGAAGGCGTCACTGAAGCTGTTTAGACACGTCGTGGAATCATGACTTCAGTTTTAGCAGTATCGAGTCGTAATATTACAGACCAACAAGACACATCACTTCATCGTTTGCGGGAAACCAGTCTTTTCGACCTTGAGAAAAATAACAGACCACCACACTTTCTTCTTCCTCAAAACAGCTGTCAAATTGAATACTTGACTTTGGAATATCTAAAATCGAAATATAAAATGGACGACAAGATTGAAATCAGACTAAGATGTGTTTTGTCACATCTCAAACTCCTGTGGAAATGAGTTGAAGAATTCGGTTGGAGTAGATGGAATTTTTGGAAAAATTACATGAAACCCCATTTTCCTCAATCAGAGAATCTTTGTAGTGACAGACACTTATAGGTCTCTAGGAAACCCCTCAACATCTGGTTGGAGTTTGGATGTGTTCTATTTCATTGCAAGCCTTCTTCTAATGTGTGGATGCAATCGAATCAATGTGTAAGGAATGAAGAAACTTAATAAATTCATAAACAAGAAATAGAATTCCTTTGAAAACTACATTGCCTTATCTTTTCCATAATATCACCTATTATTACTTATATAAATATGTTATTCGTTCAGTACCTATATTGTGCTAAATATACCATGTTTACGTGAAGTCTGCCAAACTATTTTTGACATGAATGAATTCGGAAGTTGAGTATAATCCATATTTGTCACACTGTTTCATCAATCAAGAAGATATATAACAGTAATTCATCAAAAGAAGAGATATTTTTTGGCAAAAACTTGTTCTTTGGAATCAATTTATCGTGCAAACAGAAACATACGATTGTTTAAAATTTAAAATGTAAAGGTTGCGATACTTTCACATCAAATGGGATTCATTTCAATATAAAATCAAACTATGAGTAAACCAACTTTGTTCGATTCCAATCCTCGTGGTTGTGCAATCATATACAATTTTATTAGACATCCCATTTTAATTGAATAATGGAGGTTGTAATTTTTTTACTTCAGTTGCAATATTATATAAAATTAACACAATGAATGAGTCCATCTAAGATCGATTCCAATTCTAGTTGTGCAATTAAAACATTATATAATGAGAACTATTATCATATAATAGAACCTAGAACCTCAGAGATGACTAAACAATTGATTTCGTTGAAAAAACTGGATTATATTCTTAAACGGAACAGATACGAAATGATTCATCGAATGAATAGGACAAAATTCATTTCAATTTGTTTACATGTTTATAACCTTTTCAAACGATTCCAAAAGCGGCGAGAGTGACGCAATCTGATTGGCACCCCAAAGAACCCCAAACGCCTGCTAAGATTCTTATTAGCCCGAATCAGGGTCATATACACGTTGAAATAATTATTATATTATTATTATTACACTAAATGGGCTGGTGTTCTATTTTGTTTGAGGGAGAAAAAAATTCTTACCATTAAATAGAGAATGACGGCGCAGAGCAGATATTTTGAATTTCGTTCAATGTTGGTTACTTAGGTTCCAAATGCTTTTAATGGATGAACTGCACCTAAGATTAAATTATTACAGCCATATTGACATAGTTGGGTAGTTGTCCGACCAGAAAAATTTTGACAGTTACAAGATCCGTAGTTGAATGCCATCTTATATATACTTGACTACGGTTCGTAACTATGAAAGTAAATTCAATGAAGAAGCGATTTTCAAAATCGACTATGAATATTATATCCTCTCGCCCTCCTGAGGATGCTCCGACAAGAAGAATTCAAATTAATTTCCAGAGTTATCTCAAAGCTGAATACAGAAGATCTGACAGAAATCAATTCTGTACGAGTTGAGCCCCAGTTCGCGCACTGAAGGAATGCATTACACTCAGAAATTATTTCGAAAAGAAGTTTCATAAAGTTAAAGGGGAAGTTTTTTATTTGCACGTTTCAATTTACCGACATGAAGTAAAGTTTTGATGTTGCATTTTCTGTTGGAGGCCTACGAGTATTAGATTGGAAAAATTCCGAACTTAGGCACCAACTACAACCCAGAATGAAATTCAGTTAACAGCGCCAAACAACGCGAAAGTTTCAAATTAAGTAGACCTCATTGGCGTTCTAAGAATCGTTCTTAGTTGCGAAAAGTTCAGGGGATGGATAAAGGTTGATTTAATAGCTTTTTACCCCTCGAAAACTCATTCAAAGGATCTGTGGAAGCTTCACGAGTTAGAATCCTCGATTTTCGAGGAAAAAATAACTGGGTTCACATAATTCTATCATCTAGAAGTTAAGGATTCAATATAAACTTACTTGTAATAAAGCCATATTAGTGCTCAACCCTTATCAAGCAAGATATTAGAACAAAAGAAAACGTGTTTCGAAAAGGTTACTTTCGATTTGGAGCATTTTCTCACTTTAAGAATTCCAGAGATGCTCGCAGAAACTTTGATGTGCAATCATAATTTTTATTCCAAGAAAATAAAAATTATGCTTCTAGTTGAATTTTTCAATACTTCAGTTGTTGATATTGGTGCCGATCCTCATTATCAAAATCCCCCAAAATACTCAATGCATAAGCATTTGTTGGGTTAGGACACCGTGTAGGTTTTGTTACTGTTTCCTTAGTCCGTAGCGAATGTTTGGATGGTTAAGAACTGACATATTTGTGGAATTGGATGCACATAGCTCAATAATTATTTCAACCTTCGTTGTTTTGCTTTTATACCATTTTCCCAATATTTTCATGAAAAAAGATTCGAACTTCGTGCGAAATTTGGCCAGGCTTATATGATAAAGGCAACCCACAATCGTTTTGTGTTAATGTTAAGCTGCTTTTGCGGAGGGTTTTACTCGAATGTGTGTAATAGTAGAAATAACTTTTTTTTTGTGAAGAACAACTCGATTTGAAGAAAACCATTGAAAATCAGCGAAGACTTCGGATTTTGAGACCTTCACATCCACATCATGTCAAAATCAAATAGCCAGAATTATTTTATAATATTGATTTCAATCAAAACCACTCTCATCGTTCATCAATTGGAATTCATGTTTCAGTAATGAAGATTCGAGCCCCTCGCACGAAGGGGCAGAAAAACGAAACTTTTCTTTCAATATTCAAAATCGAAAAAAAACCCTAATGAAAAAGTTCATAGGTTATATTTAAGACCAAGATATCAAAGCTTACATGAATCCTGGTGTTCATAAGTCAAAATCATCAATACAGCGAATAAATCGAACCCATCAATGATTGGAACCGACACGTTTCTTTAAAATCGTGTCCACAGAGTCAGTTGCGGATTTTCATATGCTATAAGAGTATAGCAAATACAACATATCTATACTATCACGTCAAAATACGTTTCCGAATGCACCCAATTCAAAATACTTGCACATAATTCTATAACAGTGAGCATCACAAAGAGCAGAAATTCTATAAACAGTCGAGCGATATCCTTATTGGGGTTCGATATAGGACGTTTCATATGGCAATCACGGATGCGGTGTTGTCAGTTGATCGTAGGTGCCATGAGTCAAATTAAATATTTCAGTTAATCCTGGAAGTTCGTATGGAGATTTCAATAAATTTCATTTCTGATGATATCAAACTTTTTTTCGATTGCTATAGAAAGAGATCAATTCGAATACAACTATTGTTTTATAGAATCATCAACAACTGATCCGATTATGCTGAAAATAGTCGAAGATTATATACAGTTATTCAACCCAATATTTATTTAAATACAGTCAGGTTCAATCCAAGATTTATATAATACCAGGGGATGACCCTTTTCTACTGCTACCAACTAGTATTTTGGATCCAAAACGCGGATCTGGAATTGTCAATTATTGTTCTATTTCGCTCTGCCAGGTCTGTATGATTCATTCCGCTGAATACGGAAGAATTGAGATATAAATCGATAGAAAAAATTTTAAACTACTCTGGCGGAAAGATACAGGCTGTTTGAATTTTCAAAAGTCAGTCTTTCTTTTGTAGCTGAGCTTTGGGATGGTCAATCCGAAGGAAATGCATATTGTATGACATTTTCTATAACTGTGGCATAAATCCTTCAGTTATAACTTTCATCCTACCCCAAGTTATTTCCTAGATATAGACTCGCTGCTTCATAAAAATATCAGAAATTATAGGAAGAAGAATGCAGATGAAAGATATCTCAAGTAGTTTAAAAAATGTTCAATCATTTAAGAATTTTTCATTATTTCTTCTAATTTCAGATATTTTATGTATGTTATACAATCCGATGAATATTCAAGAAAGTTTCTCATTTTTTGGATCCACCCCTGAGCTAGCAAGGGCAGTGAATTGAACTATTCCCACGTTTATCAAAACAACATAATACACAGAGATATTTTAATACCTATCGGATGACCCGACCACAGATATGTCCCCATCTCTATGAACCAGATATTCCATAGCATTCATAGGTAGAGTTCAATAAATATGTTCAAGTTAATTGAATGATTCCATATAATTCATTCATAAATCTAATGAAAATTAGGAAAACTGGGAATTCTCGATATGTAAATGAACCAGAATGAAATTGTGTATAATTTTATGTTGGAAATGAATATTGCATGAATATCAAGTGAAAGTTTGATGTCTTAATGGCAAAAGGTACCAAATCATAAGAGTAAAGTGACCTGAATGAGTTTTCTCGATCATGTTTTTTTGAATTTCAAGCAATAGATTTCTATTTCTCCTTCCATCTTTTCGCCTGAGCCAAACCTGGAAAACTAGGACATGAAAAAAGTGTTTATTTGATTAGAGTAATTAATGGTTGAAATATATGCACCTACATATTAAGACCCTGTACATGACATTTCAGTATAACAACTGATTCACAATATGAATTATGTATATTGGAAGGATCAATATAGAACTTGTCAGAAGACCTTCAAGGACACAATATTACTCATGAAATTAATTCGATGATTCTGGTCGCCTCTTTTTTGTTTCAATTCAATGTTTTGAATTCAAAAGTTATGAACTTGTAACACAACCATGAACATATTTCGATGAAATTTGAAATATGATTTATTTGTTCGCGAAATTGCATGAATTATCTGATTTAATCTTTTTAGACGAGACTTCTGAAAAGAAAAAGTTCGCAGATCATGTTGAGAAAAATGATAAGTCTGCCTGGAAAATTCGCAGCGTTTTCGAATGAATACTACTTACCACATTCAAATGATGGAGATATTTCAGAATGTAATATTAATTCTACAGACAGACGGGTTTTCCAAAAAATTAGTCTCGGTTTCATTCGAGATACGGAGCAAATTCTAAGAATAGCATCTGCACCGTAGGGAATCTCCAGCCGCCATCACTCACTCTCTTCTCCAAAATTATTGACTCAGGACACGTTCAGGGTGAATACTCTTGGCGGAGTGAGATGAAGTATGCCAGTTAGTTATATGGATGAACTTCTTGCACTTTAATTGTGTTAATTAGATTGTCTTTTTCGAATACCGATGAATTAAAGATGGTGTCGAATCTCGAGGCTTCAAAAATGCACATACACACCTTATTTTTTACGTACCAGCCAAGTAAGAAGTAATTCTTTCAAATATATGCAGATACAGTCGTTCTAGAATTCAACCGTAACATTCTTCAAATTCGTCGTTACGCTGTTTATTATATATTATCTTCAAGTAATACACTGACTTCAACCATAGAATCCTATTATCTAATAAGACAATGTCTCCATGTTTCCAGATTCGGCTGAGTCGATAAGATGCAGGTTGTTGAAATTTCCTTGAATATTCAGTTTTTCTTTATCAGTTTTCACAGGGTTACTCCGAATGGAATGAATGTTGATGTGAAATTTTCTATAATTATATTATATTATTATATTTATTCTTCAGTAAACACTCTCATTTTACTCAAAATGGTTTCCTTGTTATAAATTCGCCGATTCATGAATCTATGAGAAATAATTATATAGAGTGCAGATGAAGACTAAGACTCCATATCTATAGGCAAGATTTTCCAGAGAAATCATAGAGTTCAATCAATGTATTTACACTGTTTGAGGGCTTTCATATAATTTATTTATAAATTTGATGAGAATGATGATGAATTTTCGTATCATAATGGGCAATGTTGCAATCAGTCTTTCGTAATGAGTGTTTCAATAGTCAAATGTAGTGGAACATTTTCGTTACAGTAATGCTCAAATAAGCACCGATTCATAAGATTTAAGTGAGTGAATTAGTACTCTCAATAATGTTTCCAAGAATTCAATGAATTTTATTTTCTTGAATACAGATTGAAGTTTAAATTGACTTTCTTGAACTTTTAAACAGTAGTGTATTGCACATTCACGAATATTGAATTGAAAAAGGTGTCTTGTTCGATGAGAGGGGTATATGCTTGAAATGTGCAACTAGCTAAATGTACAAATTAGCAGAACTACAAAATAACTTTTTTGTTAACTGAAATTTTTCGGTATCACAGAGTCCACATTTTTTCTTGATCTTTAGGAACAGATGGAGATAACTGAAGGCTCTGGGTACAAAAGAAATGTTGAGCCCCCTCTTTGTAGGATACGTGGAGGGTATTTTTGCCACAAACAGTATCACATTTTGCACTCATACATACTAATTTGTTTGGATTTTAACCAAACCAAAAACATAGACACGCTAGGCTTTTTGTATGTACAATAATATGATATTAGAAACATTCAATTAATTTCTAATAGGACCAGTACATAGGAATATATTACAGTTGTTCGGAATTCATTTTTGCATATTCAACGTTGCTCAATTTCACTGAAACCTGATGTTATGTAAGATGATTGAATACTGCATCATTTGGCGTTTGAAATTTCAAATAAAATTCCATACATGTGATTTTCAACCAATGAGAACGTGTATCCCTGACAGATCACCGTCGCAACGGATGAATTTTAGTGGAAATTTTTTCCTCGTGGGTACCCAACAGCGAATTATACTGGGAATTTTTTTGACGTTTATAATGACAGAATATTTTTTCAATTCGTCTGCTGATAGTGCGGATGAACTTGCCTTTTCCTTGGTTGGATCTATTTGTAGCTTCCGACGCTTAGCATTTTCTGCAGCCCTTGCGTTGTCAAATTCAATGTCAGAAAAGGGATTAAATTTGCGACTATACCTTTCGAAAAAATATTCCTGCAACTGCTCAGCTGTAGAGTTCCATAGAACTTTGATAAAACTCTCCTTGTGGTCTTTGGAATTCTTTTTTCGCATGTTGAAGGAGGCGATATCCGCTCTGTCGAAATCATACGCTTTTTCTGCGCAAAAGTTTATAAACTGCTTCCATACACTTGCCTCCGATTTCCTAGTATTCGCGGGTGTCAACTGCTCAGTATTCTGGCGAATATTTTCTTTACTTTCTTGACCGAAGCGAGATATTTTTCTACGTGGTTCTGTTGTCGACAAATTCAAAACAGAAATAATTTCTAGCCTAGAGTTTCACTGAGTTGCCATGGTAACTAAATAATCAAGTCGACAAAATCTTCTATGTTTTGCAAGTATTCGATGAAGACGAAAATTGATGCTGTTGGAAATAAACACATTTGGTGTGGAATTTTCTTACTGAATACCACACAAGGTCAAATTGAATCCGGAAATAATTTGACCTCTAGTGGTATTACAAGTGAAAATTGTTCAGGCAAATATATCCCCTCACTCAATTCTTATAATTTGGTGCCTTTCAATTCTCATTTATTAGTCAACGCCTATAATATTGAAAACAATCTCATCATAACATATCACCTGTGGAATTATTCATCGAACTTTACGACTGATGTGGATAGTCTAGATACATAATGAAAGAACATACTTCTGTATTCTATAGCCTTTTCTATATCAGAGACAAATTCAAGAAAAAAGCTCATTAGTTCGTATCATAATCAGCTTTCATGATATTGAACGTTGCATATCCCAGAACCGATGCGTTTCACAAGATATATAGTATGTTATAAAGTAGTCTTAAATGACCCAGGATGAACTACCACACAAAGTATTTTGGATTTTTTTTGAGGGTTATGGTTATTAATACCCTCCTGCTATGGCGCTTGTGACATTTTCATTTACAATACTTTCCTTCAGTATGCAGAAGTATCGACGAACAAAATACCTATTCCACTTATACAGACGAAAAAAATGTTAGGGACAACATGCACGTAATTAGGGCTTTTCATCTGAGCTGAATAAGGAATAATGGAAAAAGTATTTCATGTGACGACAGAAATAAATGTTTGAAATTTATATACGGCTTGGAAACGCACCCTGAATCATCGGTAGCTCAGTGATGAAGCAATGCCTCTAGCCAAGCAGGAAATAATTTGGCCAGACGAGGCCGAGTACATTTCACTGTTCGTTCCATCAAGAGTCAGCAATACCTAGGATGGTGCGAAAGCACAGTTACAAAGCCTACTCAGAACACCACCACTCTCCTAACAAACACCAACTTGGAACTTCTGAGAAGTTTCCTTAACTAGGAAAATTGGCAAAATACAATACAATTTGAAGGATGAATAGCTTATGTTGATATTTGGGGAACGCAAGTAAGAACAATCATGGTTTTCGAGTGATCCGAGTGTAATATTAGCGTACGCAGCTACTGAAGTGATAAGAGATATTGCAGTGTCAAATCAAATCAAATCAAAGGATTCGTTGAGCTTATTGGGGTCCGATCACTGTCAAAGAAAATTTTAAAATGTTTTGTGTGTTCATTACACAACTTGTTCAGATTTTTGAATCTATTTTATTTTATTATACCTTTTACACACAACTGATATTAGACATTAAGATGTATTAGTGCTACCACAGCAAATTTTTTTCATATATAGGTATTTCTTACTTTTTCAAGAATTAAGAAATACTTTTGGGACAATATGGGGAATTTAAAATCAGGAATAGTTCGAACCATGCCAATTATATTGTGCAATATAACTAGTTCCACTTCTACTACAATAGCACCATCAGAATCAGAAAACTAATGCATTAATGCAAATGATTAAACTTTATGAGTTTAAACATGGGTTTGTAACACAAAAATCTAATGTCTCACATAACCTAACCAAACAAACTGAAAACTAACGCAATGGTAACAAAACGTGTTGCAATAAGTCTACTTGTGGAACGACCGTTCAAACCAAAACGTAATATTTAGCGTAACCGTAATAACATAACTATGGCGCTATTCAAAAGTTGCAATATCTCTCGAATAACCCCAAGCTATCCTATTTTTCAGTATCTCTCACTGAACTTTCTGTGGCTACGAAACGGGCGTTTGATAAAGGGTTTTCTATCCTACTGAAAATTCCGCTTTTGCATCTCATCGATCCAAAATTCGTTTTATCTTTAGCAACACAGTTGAATTCAACGTCGAATCTGAAGACAACTGGTAATAAAAAAGGCGAAAAGAAGCTTATTAACTTGAAAAATCTCCATCGCAAAGACAATGGAACGGATACTAAACAAGAAGTCTCTTCATAAAGGCCGCTGGAATCTACGTACCTAAAGAAATCGACAACATACAATTGAATACAATATGAACACATTTCTGATGTTTATATTTCGGTAAAAAGTAGGAACAAAAAACTAGATAGCACTGACGTGAAGTCAGTCAGCTTGTTCAATTTCACGAATTCGGCTGCCATAATTAATCTCTTTCCGTCCATCCTAACCGCTGATCGTGCAGACCAATTGTTGAAATCCATCCGGTGATCCCGCAGATATACATACTCTTGCAATAGATGATCCGATATATCGGTACTTTTTGAGTTATTTTGAAAATATTTAACAATGATAGCGATGAAATCAGTGATCAAATTCCGAAATTTGATATAAGTACTGTTGTTGAATCGTGACCTCAAGGTCTGTACCCAACTCCATAGTGAGGTTATGAATAGTTCTCGAAAAAACAAATTTTCACAATAAAACTCGAAAGTTAGTCGTTGGCATTACTATTGAAGTCGTTTAATTTTGACAACCTTACTTAATTTCGAGAAATTGAGGAAATCATCTCAATATGAATTTTTTCCAATTTCTTTGCAGATGAATATCCGCTGAAACTGAAATATGGCGTACTATTGTTACTTTTGACTCAAGGTCTGCGCCAATTCTCATTGCATTCTGATGAATGTTTTTCGGAAAAAAAAATTGAATTTTTTTTTAATCCATGAGGACCATTCTTGGCTCAAAAGATGAAAATCATAGACACAGGGCAAAACGATAACTCTTTTGTTCCCTAGAACAAGCGGGAAATGAAAGAAAATAACTTTTTTGCTCAATATGTTCGATGAAATGAAATGAATATCTGATCGAGTTGAAAAGTTGTTAAATATTGACTTCAATATCTCCTAAGACGAATATCAAGCTGAAATTTAGAACACTGTTGTTAGGTAAGAACGATTCCGATAAACTGCTCATGAGCTACGAGAAAGTACCGATAAAACTTCCAGGGAATCACCTCATGAGGTGTAGAGTGTAAACAGAAGACTGCAATACTTCGATTGACGATCTATTGACGCTGCTGTCCTGCATATTGTCATTGTAGGATCCAGTAAATGCTTCGACTATTCACCAGTAGATGCCGTGAAAGGTCGATATGAACAAATATTTTGAAATAATTATAAGAAAAATTCAAAGAAAACATATCTGATCGGACTGAAACACAGTCTTCGAGTTTCCGGTGTCGATTAGAATAAAATTTAAACGGAATCGGAGATAGGCTTGTCGAAATATATAAATTTCTGAAATCAATTCTCTGAATGTTTCTCTTGATTTGTACCTCAGAATAATCAGGAAATCTGATTGGGCTGCAATATAATTCTCGGTTATGAAGTGGCGGTTTGGAGATTTCAGTGAAATTTAAATGAAATATGAAAATTTCCAGAAAAAATATTTTTTGTGGAATTGTTATATGGAGAATTATTAACACTGCTACTGAACATCTACCAACAAAGTTTCATTTCGATCAGATAAATATTTTTCGAGTTATTGAAGAATCAAAATTTCAAATGGCTTTAGCACAAAACCATTCGCAGATTTGGCCCATTAACTAATTCAACCACGATATTCAGTATCTCAACCTAACCTGAGAATTTGGAGACTTTTGGTTTTTTCTTTCGAAAGTTACAGCGTACACGGCCGTCCGGACGGACAATCCATTTTAACCACGGATTCTTCATTGGTGAGTCCCACCTAGTCGTTTGGGTCAATACCCACGAGCTGTTTCATCTTCCATTGACAATCGTTGAACTTCACGATAATAGCTACTAAAATCATGCTTGATGAAACTTAAGATTTTGACACTGCTTCTCATGAACCCAAAATTCGTTTTATCTGTAGCAACACAACTAAATCAACGTCAAATCTGAAGACAAGTGGCGATAAAAAGGCGAACAGAAGCTAACTAATTTGAATAGTCTCCATCGCAAAGACAATGGAACGGATACTAAATAAGAAGTCTCTTCATATAGGCCGTTGAAATCTGCCATTACCGGTTATAATGGGGAGCCTAAAGTCGTATTAGCCTTGGGGGAATAGCCGAATGCCGCTGTCTGTATTGTCTAAGATCCCGCAGTTCTCTATCTCTTGTGCAATCCTGGTTGAATACAGCGGTCTCTTCATTAGTGGTTTTCATCCCCTGGTGCCCAGCCTCCCCTCCATTGTGCCCAACGTAAAAGCTTATGTCACTAGCAAATATCTATGAACAAACAGGGAGATGGAGACGGACAAGATAGGAGAGAACTATTGTCGAGCGGTTTCCGGTATAAATTCAAGAGGTCCTGCTTCGAAAATCGTTCGGGATTTTCCCAGGAAGCGGTCCTGCGGCTGAGAGGGCTATTGATAACTGATCGGATTCAGGATACAATATCCATAGATTTTTTTGCGCAGGATAGATTTCTTCCGGAGAAGCCAGATTCTTGTATCGAAGTGATTTCCCTGTCTATGAATTATTTTTAATTGCACCCAGTACAGTTTTTCGTTTCACTTAAATGAATGAATTCGACTTATACAGTGTGTAACGGACTCGATATATAATGGTAGTGGAGATAAAAGAAGATATTATTTTCAACAAAAAAGGTGCTTGCAGTTTTTCCCCAAACCTCAGGTTTTTAGAGAAATCAGTTGTTTTGTGCTTTTTTCAAACTTGCTCACCTTGCTCCAGTAAACAGAGTATAAATCCTTAACGACAAGTCTCGCAGCTCTGTATCTACCCTAGTCGAATGACATGATTCCAAATCATTTTTCAGGTTTTCCCTGAGTTTTCACTACCAATATCTGAAATAGAACTATTAAAAATTTAATATAAAAATTTCAATTTGACAAGAGTCTAAACTCAATAACAACAAACGAAAAATTGAAAGAAAATAATTGTTGAAATTCTCTCCTTTGATTGAAGAGTCAGATCTTTACTCTGAAATGTCACAGTTCGCTTTGTTTGTGCTTTATATTGTTCATGTTTTGTTCATAAGGCAATTTCATCTCCACGAAATTGCCCAATTCTTTTTCAATTTTAATAGTTAATAGAAAAAATCTGGAAAATGATACGAAATCCTCCCAAACTAAGCATTAATCGATACTTGATTCCATATTCCCCTTTTCCAATTTCACTGGGGCAAATTTGACAGAAACCTCAACAACACAAATGGGTTTGGAAAATAATTCCAAATATGAAATCGACATTACATATCATCCGGTTTTGTCATTATTTTGAAAAAAAAAACGCCCATAAAAGCTTGGGAAAACTGAATTGATTCGAACAGAAAACGTAAGCACCGCAATAGAAAACATCAATGGTTAGGAAACATTTTCGGAAAATTGAAAAAAAAATAAAAAAGAATTTAATTCAAATAATAATGGAATCACCGAGAATGTTGGTCAGCAAGCCAACATAATTTGCTTTATTGTATTGTTAGATATGCCTCCTACCGTATTGGAGTTTCCATCTTGCAAATGGATCGAATCACCTACTGCAGTCCTAGAAAGAAAAGCTTCTTCAATTTTTATACTCAACTCTCCTAACGAATCAACTATTCCCTTATAAACCTCAGTCGTCAACCTACTCCACAATTCAAAATACATTAATTTTACCTCTGCCATTACTTTTTACGCACTGAGAAACAGCGCCTTATCATTTATCTCAAATGTTATTTCCCAATTTACTTCAAAATTGATCTGGAGAGAATGAATTGGAGTCACCGATAAAGAATTCGTTGTTTAGTTCAATTCTGACAGACCATACGTCTTTCCTTATCTTCCAGGTGTTTCATTGACAAATGAGCATACAAAAACCTCAGGTAGAGCTACCCTTGACGGTAACTCCAATCAATTACATTACCAAATACAGGGTGTTTCTCGTGTTTTCCAATATTTCGAATCACTCAAAACTTTGAAACCATCTATATATAGATATAATCTATATCTAAAATCTATTTATAGATATGAAGAACGTACGGTTCACTTATACAGGTCAATCGATTCATATTCCAACAATTGAAAAAATCCAGGTCCATCTCAGAGAAATATCAGCTTGATAGACGTCCCGTCTATCAAGCTGAAATTCAATAATCTTTATATTAAAATTTCAGAATTGGATTGAAATATTTGAAAACAGCAAAAATTTTCCAGTTGGGGTCAGTTGACTGTTTTATCCCGCACGACGAATTGCTTATTGAAGACTTCAAAGAAAGATTTGATTCAATAGTGCAATTCCACTGAATCTCAAAAAAATCGTACTTCGTGATGGAATTGAAAAAATTTCTGATCCAACTAACTGAAAATTAGTATCTTTCGATATTTCGAAACATTATGTCGAGGGGTTATTTCAAAAAATTTCCAGAAAAACATTAATTTTGAAAAATGTATACGAATAAAACAACAATGAATAATTACATGAATTGAGAAATACGAATCTCAATAATGGTTCACAGAAGGAGTTTCAAAGTAATACTGTTTGGTTAAATTCCAATTTTTCCGGTCTTAAAACATTACTGACAGTTTTTTTCAACATGTCCGGATTACTATGTGTTTCATAGTAGGCGGCTCAGATATACTTCTCTCTTATATCCTTACTTCCCTACGTGGACGAATACACTTAACATCTGAAATATCCCAAAGATTCAAATCTCGTAATCTAGCGGTCCTAGTATGCGATCCACCTCTGACTATTTGGAAAGCTCTGATAGACAACTTTCCGGAAAGTAACTCTCAAATGGAGTGGACCACTACCATGCTGGAAACACATTTCGGCAATGTCCAATTCGATTAACACAGGAAGAAGCTTATAGGTAAAATCCAAGTACATATCATCCGTGAACCGTTTCAGTAGGTTATGTGCCACATTCAACTGATCTTTATGAAGGGAACACTATACGTTTATTGGAAATCTGTACTGTATTTTCATTTACTTGACCCACGCGTATATTTTTCAGCCTATATGATTTGGCAGGAACTTTTTGGGTAATCACTTTGGAAATATGTGTATAGACAAAGATGAACTGCATAGCTGGACCTCTAGATCACCAGATTTTAATACTATCATCATTTAAATGTCTACCTGTATTCGTCTGAGATCGGAAGTGACGAGATAGGGAATAGCAAGTAAGGGTACCGAAGCCACTTACTATTAACCACGTTTTAATCCAGCCACAATCGAAAAAACTGTCGGTAATACTGTGAGACAGGTGAGAATTGGAATTTAGCAAAATGGTATTGTTTTGAAACACCTTCAGTGATATATTATTGAGATTCATGTTTCTTAATTAATTAGATCATTCGTTGTGGTTAATTTCGGATAAATTCTTCAAAATCAATGTCTTTCTATGAATTTTAAAAATAATCCTTTGAAATATCAAGAAATACTAATTCCCAGTTAGTAGGACAAGAAATTTTTCCATCACGAAGTACTATTGTCCATTATTGAATAGAATCTTTCCGTGAACTTTCCGATAAACAATTCGCGGTGCGGGATGAAAAAATCAACTGCTTCTATTTTTAAATTTTCTGCTTCTTTCAAATATGTACTTGAATCCCATTCAATTTCACGAATATTTTATCAGTAGTAATACCCTCAAGGTCTTGAGAATAATAATTTTGTTATAGGGAATGCTGAAAGCGTGTTGGTTGATAATTATCCTTAAGCAACACGCTTAAAGAATTCTCTATGACAAAATTTTGAGGATTTATCAAGGCCCGAAGGGTATACGATAAGATAATTTTTACTTTGTAGATTTAAAAAAATTCATTGTCAATCTGACGTTTAATGTGAACTTGATGTTCCTTTTGGTCAAAAACACCAAACTGAAAACAACACATGTAGGGTATCATCGTAAGTAATATCATGAGGGCATCTAATTTTTCCGAAAAAAATCGAAAAAACACGTTGCTTACTAACATTTTAATAAGAAGCATGAGTGCGGGTGGCAACAAAAATCCAAGTCGAAGACAAGGATTTTTGCACCGGCGAGAATGCTTTTTGTTAAAAAATATTACTTTGCAATGTGTTCTTTCGATTTTTTTTCACAGGAACAATTAGATGCCCGAATGGTATTTTTCAAGACTATTTCATTAGTAATAGGATTATTCTGCATGCATTATGTATAGTTATTGATTTGAAAAGTGAAAAACAGGTACCTACCTAATTCATTTCATCAAAAATACTACAAACTTAATTATTCATGGTACAATTAAAATATAAATTGCAATTTTGGTACACGGTAGGGGTATTGTTTGAAACTTTGTTGACAACAACTAGAATAAACTGCTGACAGCTCCAGCCAAACAGTTTTTCCACCTAGAAACTATTTGTAATTCGAAATTGCGCGTTTCTGATTGGTGGAAATTACGACGAGGGAAATAGTCGATGTAATCCATAGATGATTGGATGAACTTTGACACATGACTCAAAATTATGTAATTTGATGGGTTACTATAGTTGATAAAAAATCATCGGGCTATTTTCCTCAAGTAACACGCCTCAAGGATTCTCTATGACAAAATTTTGAGGATTCATCAAGGCCCGAGGGGTATTCGATAAGATAATTTTTACTTTGTAGAATTCAAAAAATTGATTGTCAATCTATCGTTTAATTTAAACCTGTATAATCGCTGTAATAGTAGGTCATTGGATGAAATTCGACAAATGACTCAAAATGAAGTAATAATTTAGTTGGTTATTATAGGTACTAAAAAATTATCGCTGTAATCCATAGGTGATTGGATGAAATTTGAAACATGACTCAAAATTAAGTAATTTGATTGGTGACTATAGTCCATAGGTGATTGGATTAAATTTGACACATGACTCAAAATTAAGTAATTTGATTGGTGACTGAAGTTAGTAGAAATTATCTCTATAATATTTCTACGGTTGGCCCCTCAACCCATAGAAAATACAATAGCACCCATGAAAATGAACTACTCAAAAAATCGAAATATTATTTTCCCAATAATTCGGCTAATGCATATTCAATTGAGTTTAAATTTTACAACTGATCATCATGTTTTAATCTTATGTTTCCTGCATGAAGGTAGTATTGCATATTATGTCGCATACTAAGGTAATGTTATCAAGGGAAATATCTTCTAGAAAAGTTATCATATTTCTGATTTTGATCCTTATTACCCTTATCGTAAATTAAAGTTCCATAGAAGGAACTGAAAGTTGGTATAAGATGCGATAACAAACCGTTACTGTCTGAAAAAAATGTGAAAACGCATCGTTATTGGCACCTGCAAATTTCTAGACAAATTTCAAATTCCCAATCACTGTTTTCCCGAAGCAAAAACAAAAATAACGTTCCATACTCTTTCCGGTTCAATACAGAAGCAATATTCGCATTGAAACAATGTACAATTCTGCAACATTTTTCTCAGACTATCCAACAACACAATGAGCAGAAACACCGTAGGTACAGCCAAAAGCAGTCGGGAGTACGAAATTTATAACCCCGACAAGAATTTAATGTAAAAGGAATGCGGTCTTCGTGAATTGAAAAACAAACGCCCTGTCTTAATGGACACAATAAGATGGTACTTTGAACCAGACAACTTCTTATAGATCCAACTTCTTTACAACAAGTGAGTTATAATTTATAGGAACGTCACTGGCAATGAAATTAAACATTGCGATATATTTCTTATTTCTTTGACGGTGCGTTTTTCTGGTTTTGTGGCAGTCGGTCGGCCTGGAATGGGTTATATTAGGTAATTTATTTGAAGAAGGCTGACAGCTCAATACATGCAGTGGAAGTTATTCTATAATTCAACAGGATTGAGAGGAGTTTTTTCTTGAAAACTGAGGATTTCGCCACAGGTTAATGCGTCCGGCAGAATTACGTTTCCAACGACTTCACAATGAGGCAATATACAGGATTCAGTCGTGACAAATTTGAAAACTACCAGAGAGACAATACAATTATGGCGAAGCCCTCGAAGAAGATTGCGAGGTGTCACATCTTGAATTCAATGTGCGTAAATGCAGTGACGGAGATCTGAAATTCGAAAAAATATACCGTGGAATATAAAAACTAGTTAATATGAAGTTCAGGTATATGATTGAAGCCATTTTTGTTGGATCTACTGACGTGTTCTGGAACTTGTATCCGAGTAGATATATGCTGCACAATATTCTTATTATGAAATTCGATTTACTTTAAGGTGAGTAATTTATACTGGAAAAGTTATTTCCCAGAAAATAAGCAGTCCACAAATTCAATTTCCTCAATGTTTTTCAATTTGGAAAATATTTATTTCAAATATTTGTTATAAATGAGGTGAAACTGTTCAATTCTGCAGTTCCCAGACGTGACGTTGAAGTTTTCTGAGTGATATTCGTCCTTTGATGCAAGGAAAAGTGATCCTCAATAAGTAGTTTGTTGTCGGTCCTATCCATGACTCAGAACTCAGCTTAGCCACCAAGCTGAAAATCTAAGTGTCATGTCACATGATCCAAGCAGCATATTCACCAATTCGAAATGTTAGATCCACTATGATGAAGAAAAGGCCTTAAAACTTTCGTGAAAGGTAGCACCTTGTCGTTAAAAACATATCCTCGATATGAAGGGCTCTATTTATTTCACGCTTCATTCCTATCGCAGTCAGTCGCATTCGCACATGTTCTTATCTACGAACGAGTAAAAACAACCTCACATTTCAAAATGGCTATAAAATTTAACATATTTCCCTTCAAACAACAAACAAATATCCCTTAATCGAATTCGTTGTCAGAATTTAATGAAATCCGATAAATAATTACCAGTACGACAAATGTTTTCGAGAAAAATCTAGAAAATTTGGTAAAAAAAGTTCTTTGATTTTTCACTGAAGGGATCCGCACAATTTCAGCATATAACAACACGCTACAAAGTTCCAATCTTATCAAGTCAGTATTTATTTAAATATTGAGGAAATAATCTCAAAATTTTAAATTTTCTACGAAATTTGGCATTTTCTTTCCCAATATCTACAAATATAAATATCCGAACGAATTGAAATATAAAAACTATTGCTGAATATTGACTGCAATCCATTTGTCCAATTCAAACGAAATTTGATCAATAATTTTTTCAACAAAAATCTGGAAAGTTTCTGAAGAATGATTCTTGAGAAATGAAAAATTGCATTAATAATCTTAAACATTGTTTCAATGAATTTATGACATTGAATGAAAGAACAAATTACATCAATTCAATGAGATTCTATTCTTCGAAACAACGGACTAATTCTTTGTAGAAATGAAAAATAACTTCAGTAGATACTCGATTCTATGAAATATTTCTGATGTTGCAATGACATTATCTATACTTTTACCTCAGTACTAATTTGAACTTTTTAGGTAGAATATTGAAAATGATACAAAACTTTTGAAACAGAATAACACGTAAATATTTCTGATTCACAAATCGAATGATATGCTTCAAAGATAGTTGCACTTGCTTATTGAAAGCTTCAGACTGAGCAGGGCTCTTTGCTTCTAAAAATCTTTTCACCTCACCCAGTTCATATAATTAATTGTATTCAACTCCGAAGTGAAATCGTAAATAAAATCGTAAAATTATATAAATATAAGAAGTAAATTCAATCATATTTTCTTCATTCAAATATTCACAAAGAGTAAATTTCGGAAAAATTATTCGGTATTTTGTATTCAACGAAGAATGAATACAACGTTGGAGCTTCTGGGTGAAATTCTAAATCAAACAAATAAATGAGTCGAAATAAGATCTCAAAAACCCCTCGACATATCAGTGGATGTGAAAAAGATATAAAAAATACAAATATTTTTTGTACCGTGAATATGTCCTGACCAATACATTGAATGGAAGGTTGTACCGATGGTTTAGTTTTTTTTCAAATGAAAAATCCTCTCTTGTTCCCCTTCTTTTCGGTTCTTCCCAATTTATGATGATGATGATCCTTGGGAATCTTTCATGGTGAATTAGGTTTTTGTATATTTTCTTCGTTTTGACCTGAATTGGTTTATTCAGGTGTTTGGGGGGTTTCAATAGTAGAGACCCCGTTTGGTTGAATTAATCGCACTTGATTAATTCTGTCGTTATCAAAATGAAGACACAACCGACGAATATTTTCTGATCTTTATCAGAAATGTTGATGCTTCTAAAATAAGCAGATAATTGAAGAACTTATTCACCAGTTGATCAATATCGTTGCACTTATGACACGAAAATGGTGTTGAGGTGTATTAAAAACGCACTTTTAACACGTAACAAAAATGTATTTTCTTGTATCTGTATTAGATAACAAGACCGACGTGGTATACAATTGAATTGCACAATAGAATCTTCCTTCTATATCTTATTCGATAGCAAGGTCGAAGCGACTTGCAAATGTGAAGTTAAGATTTTCACAATACAAAAATTAACGTATAAGTCTTGTGTGTAAATTCGAAAGCGAATTGTTGTTTTCTATACAACGGTCAAATGAAGAGTGTCTGAAAACTAAATAAACCCAAATGAGGAAAATTCCCTTCTTCATTTTTTCGAGGGAGAATATAAATATTGATTGGTTTTTTGAATTAAGCGACGCCCTTCTAAAATCCGAAAAAACACCTCGGATTGGGTGGTGTGAAAGAGAGAGCACAAATGTGTGAAGGAAATTTTCCTAAATGGTCTAAGACGATAAATACTATAAACTGTCACATGTGATGTCTGGATTCTTTGAATAACCGAAGTATACCACCCATCAAGCTCCGATTCCTGGAATGCTAAGAGCTTGAATTTTATCTGAGTGTTTTCTGTCATGAAAAATTATACTTTTTTGTTGGCTTGAGATAAAATGCTATTAAAGCCGGTGTCAATTGATTTAAACCAAAAATATTGAATTTCGGGCTTATTCCTGGGAACCAAAAAATTCAGACTCCGACGTTGGGAAATCAAGAAAAGACAATATATCATAAAATGCTGGGTCCAGGATACGGGACACAACATTCTTCTTATCAAATCATTCTGAACTACCCAGGAGTTATAGAGACCATTCAGTCGAGAGCCCAGAATATTGCCATATTATGACCATCTGTAAAAACATACATTGATGTAAATTAGTGATATCACATCAGTGTTCTGTTGAGTTGTAGTCATTCGATGATTTTATTGAAATTTTAAAAATATATATCTCGGAAAACATTCATACCTACTTCCTTTATGGCTAAATATATTCAGAAATGGTCTCAAATATACTGAGTCGTCCCGCAACTACAGTGGAGAAGGGTGTAGGTTTCGATGTTCAAGAAAAGGGGCGCCACGTGATTTCTGGTGCACTCAGTAAATGCTTGGTTCATAAAAATCACGAAAATGAGGAATTCTTAATTTAATCATTCAGACTCTACATATACTCGCCTCAAAATCAGTAGACGATGATATCTCCGTATATAGGCCTATACAGGGTGATTCCGGAGGAGACCGTCAGATTTTAGGATAAGTTTACACTAGCCAAGACAGTCTCGAAACAATGTTTGGTTTATGGTTGGGGGTCTCTATTGAGAATATACAGGGTGATTCGTCCGATTCGACTGATTTTACTTTTATTGATAACTTTGGTATGGCTTCTTCGATTTTAGAGGAATTTTCAGCGAAGTACAATATTGATGAGGACATTCAGTAATTTCAAAGTTTTTTTCAAAATAAGTGGTTGTTATAGTAATAATTTCAGGTTAATTGTGCAGGTTGAAAAAACACCCTGTACATCGCATTTCCAAAACTATGCTATCTGTTTACGATTTTACTATAATAAGTCATTATTTGAGAGTTTCAAATTTTTTTGGCACACTTCTAGTTTTCTGAGAAAGTTCCATCAAAAAAAGGCAATGTCAAAATTTCGCTCCAATCGATTCTACTTTCATTGATAACTTTGGTATGTCTCATTCAATTTTGATGAAATTTGCAGTGTAGAACAATCTGAACGAGTACATTAAATAAAAAAATCTCTCAAAATACAGGGTTGTAATTGTGATAATTTCAGAATTTCAGATTGATTGTGCAGTAGAAAAAAAACACCCGTACATTCGTTTTCCAAAAGTTTCTTATTCGTTTCAGATTCTACAATAATATGTCATCATTCAGAAATTTTCAATTTCTTCGGCACACCTCCGGTTTTCCTAGAAAACATTTTTGAAGAAGAGCATGATCAAAATTTGGCTCAAAGCAGTGAGAGTATTCCGCACTAGGTAGGAAAGCTGTATTGTCCAAGGATGCAAAGCAGTTCGTCACTCGCGAGGATAGTCACTTTCGTTGAGACCCTGAGCATTTTGTATAAATGGAGTTGCAAATTCTTTTGCAAAATAACACGCACTAATGTTTTTTTTTTAATCCTGTGGATGCTGCAATTTTCCTTATCGATTCACGTAGATTTCGAATAATTTCATTCCGAACTTGAGACACATGTTCTGGCGTTGTTGCTGACGTTGATGCTCCCGGAGGAGTTCTATGGAACATTGTCCCTTCTTGTCTGAATCTTGTTACCCACGACTAGGTGAGTTGCGTGCTCCACCCATCCCTTACTTAGTCGTCGCATATCAAAATGTTTGCAAAAAGCGCGACGCGCGCGTAGCAAAGATTCACCACACTTCAAATAATGCTCGACGGCGAACGAACGGTGTGCTCCTGACCAGTGACTCATGGCGATTCACACATCCACGAATCTCGCGCTTCGACTGATACCCCACCCACCTTCCTCACCCCGCAAGTATTTCGATAATGGCTATCCAAAGTCAAAAAATTCCCACTGCACACCCTTTACATTTATAAAAAACAAAAATACGAAACAAGTAGACATCAGTTATTTCAGAACAGTTCGGAACACTGACCAATAATGTCACAGAATATTTGAACACGCTCAAGGTATGCTAGAAAAGTAATTATTCGCGCATTCATGACCAAAATTATGGGTAGATATTCGTATACATTATGGAACGTGGCGTTGTGCGCGAACATATAAATGAATGTGTTTTGGACGTGCAATGGAAGGTAGTAACATAACCGCAGAAAATCCAATTTATTCACCCTGATGAAAATTGCATTACCTTCAATTAGACTGTGTATATTTTCGGTTCGAATCTAATTTGCTTCCGGTCGATAGATGGGCTTTATGTATAATTACTGTGGGGGGAAACGCGAAATTTTATTATGAAGCATTAGCATTTTTTAGCCTCAATTAATTGCGATATTCAGTTGAATGTGAATTTCGTCGAATACAGCTGTGATTGAGTTTTCCATTTATTATTATTATTTGTGCTGAGTCTGTTCTTGCATGATCGAATGAATAAGTTACAATTCGTTCGTGTTTTGCGAATCTCTTTTCGAATATGGTTTCAAACGATAACATACGACTTTTTGATGGAGTTTTGGTAATATTTTATTGCGAACAACAATTTAAACAACATGAAAGTACCATCCTCTCTTCATTAAACTTGATAATTTGGATCAAAACATTCACAAAAGTGTAGAGTGGGCATAATTCAACAATGAAAAGACAAGCAGGAGAAAAGTATTGACAATTTTCCCTTGTAATATTCATGTAAATAGTGACATATGAAACATTTTTGAAATCAGCAAAAATTTTGTAGCAAGATAAGAGATCTTTCGACTATAGTTTACATTTGAAAAATACAAAATCTTTCTCATTTCTCGAAAATGGTGAATTCAAAAATTCAGTCATATTATTATATTTGACTCCTAAAAAAGTGCCTGTAGAATGTATCAACAGATTTGGAATACGAGTTCAAACAAGCGAGTTATTCAGCATCATGGAAAATGACAATTTCTCAATTTTCGCTCATAACTCAAGTTCTAGGAACGATGAGCTGGATATGTTTTCAAATTCGGATTAGTCAGGAAAAAAGAGCTCGAGAATGTGTTATCAGTTATCTTCTAGCTGCTATAGTTCTCTAGATCCCTTCAGTAGACAACGAATTTTGGCCACCCTGTATAGGACAGGTCAGATGAACAAGCAAAAAAACTACAAGAATACCCTAATAGAAAACAAGTGAATCATAAAAATAATCATCAATAGTATCAAAACATTCCTGGATTAATTTAGCCCTAATTAACCTCGTGAACTCCTTGAGTTTCAAAGAATTAGTACATTTCGGAAGATGGTTGAAGAGCTTGATACACTGATATTTTGGCGAATATTCAAATTCAGTTGTATTGTGTTTCGGGATAGCTTGAGAGTTTAGTGATTTTTTTTTCATTATCCTTAACATACACCAAGCAACTAAATATATAAATGGAAGCAACTGTTAGAATACCATTTTCTATAAAAGTGGGAAGACAAGAGGACATCGGAGCAGTATGGAAGATCATCCGCAAGATCCTCTTCTGAATTAAAAATACCCTACCTACATCAGACTAATTCCCTCATAGCAAAATATTGTAGGATGTGTGACTGTAAACTAGACTATAGTATATATTAATAATAGAATTCAAGGGTAGCGAGTTTTTGACTCTACTTATTGCATAGTAAGAACTATTGAGTTTCTTACATATGGAGTCAATATGAGTGGTCCATCTTAAATTTGAATCCACGTAGACTCCAAGAAATCTAGCGTGGTCTACCGACGAAATTATGTAATTCAAATGGCGAATAACCAATCCTCTCTCATCACTTCTCAAAGTGAAGTGAACACACTGGATCTTCTCGATGTTGATCATGAGAGAGTTTGAACTAAACCAATCAACGAAGCACTGGATCAACCGCCGACACAGCTCCTGCAACTCTTCAAGAGTCCGTGCAGAAACTTATATCGAGGTATTATCAGCAAATAAAAAAATTCTTATCAACTCGATTAAAAGGAAGGAATCAAGACAATTTGCCAGATTAGCCATCATCCTTCCCAAATTAACCGGTAAGTCATTGATGAACAGGATCAGGAGTGGTCCTAGAATAGAACCCTGGGGGACTCCAAGGTTCAATTCCTGTTCATCAGAAATAATTTCACCTACTCTGACTGACATTGTTCTACCCTCAAGATAGCTAGAGAGCCAATTCAAAAATACACCCCTGAATCCTAAGTTGTAGCATTAGTCACTTAAAAGAGAGGCTGTCAAATGCTCGTGAAAGGTCAAAAAACAACCCTGCGACAAAGTGGCCATCATCAAGACACTCGTAAACAAACTCGACAAAACAAAGAGCTCCTGACTGGGTTGAGCGACCCGACCAAAAACCATGCTGTGCGTCATCAAGTATTTTATATTTGCCTAAGAAGCTCATCTTCCTATCGAACACAACTCGCTCGAAGACCTTCAAGAAAATACTTAGGTCTGTAGTTTGCTATATCATGTGCGACATCTTTTTTATAAATCGGAACAACGAGAGCCCTCTTTAGGAGATGTGGAAAAACGCCAGTACTTACTGAAAGATTAATTACATGTGCGAAATGTGAAGCAATATCAACATCTATCAGTTTCAAGATACTAGAAGAAATAGAATCAATTCCACTGCTTTTTTTGTTCTCAAGTGATTTCATTGTGTTCAATACTTCATATTCTGAAACAGGATGGAAAAAAAACTTGAGCTCAGCATTTTCGATGTGGTACCTGAAGAAGACAATGAATCCCCATAATAAGCAATGGGCTTGGTTTCAGCGTTTGTTAAAAAATAGTCGGCAAAAATAGTCGTCATATCTTTGGCCTCACTATACAAAATATCACCAATAAGAAGCTCCTCAGGTCGACCAACCCTACCACCCCAGCCAGGCAAAGCATTGACCAAGTTCCATACAGTTTTATTTTTGTTACCAGAATGGTGTATCAGTTGACTATTGTATTTCCAATTTGAGCTCTTAATCAGTTGACTATATGAATTCTTAGCTCGTTTGTATAAATAATGGGTTGACTGACATGGCAAATTCGTATGTAACCAGTGGAGCTTCATTAGTTCTAGTTTAGCTGAAATAATTTCGGCATTAATCCACTTTTTGACCAAAGGTATTCTTATATTTCGTCAGTGGGCAGCAAGTTTCGAATGTTTCCTGAATTAATGAGACAAATGAATTGAAACACCCATCCACATCTTCATGATCATACATCTGCCGAAAATCAGACTTCGTAATACGAAGAGGGAAATTATTGAGGTTATTCTGATTTAAATTTCTGATCAAATTCGGCAAAGATTGATAGACGAGTTACTGTTGCCGCAATTATAGCTGCATCAAGGCTACAACAACCAAACACTATTCCAGCAAGATGGTGCAACCCCTTACGCAGCTAGGGTGTCGATGAAAAAGTTAAGGACAATTTTACCGAATAAACTGATAATCCAGTTCGGAGACATTTCATGGCTGCCTAGGTTGCCTGACCTCACGCCTTGTGATTTTTTATGGGGATACCTTAAATCAAAGGTTTACAATTATAATCCCCGGACAATTCAGATCTTGAAAAACAATATTCGCCGTGAAATGCATGACGTTACTTCGGCGCTCTGCTGTCGCGTGATTGCAAATTGTGAGGGTCATCATTTGAACAATTTCGTCTTCAAAAAAAGAAATCCGCTTTGTATTGCTGTACTTCATTGAAATAAAAAGAAATTGAGAAATATTTAAATGCTTATAACTTTTTACCTGAGCCGAATCTGGAAAAAATGGCAAATGAAAAAAGGGTTTTATTTGATGAGAGGAATCTATGGTTAAAATTGATGTACAACTCAAAGACTCACCCTGTATAATATCATATTTCGTATTATATACAACTATTGGAATCCTTCAATAAAAGTCGTGGAATTCCACGATTGAGTTGTCAGTATTCAAACCTTAAGGAAATTCATATAGATATCCTATCCAAAAACGAATGAATGGACCATCATCACCTGATTTGTGGGCAGGTACATAAAATGATTCGTTTAATTATATCAAAATTACACCTTTTCACTGAAATATATCGACATTATGAAGCAATTTCCTTTGTGTGCTGAGAATTTTTCCAATTATTCTGCCCTTTTTTCACTTCACATTTGTGACATAAAAATGGAAGTCAAGAAAAATATCAAAAGGAAATAAAATTTCTATTTATTATTTGTTAGATCGCTCCAAACAATCTGTTTATGTTTTCCCTGTAATGCGATTCAAAGTTTTATAATTTTCCGTCAAGAACATACGGATTCAATTAACATCGGTTCTGGATCCGGTATCTCGAATCGGTACACAAATCAGAAGCTATAAAATCTTCATTTTATGTTCACGTCCTTTCCCGATGTTCAGATACCACCATTTGAAATCGTTCCCCTTGGCCCGCCCCTCTCCGCCCACACCTCGAGCGAATTTTCAGTCAGAAAAACAATAGCAATAACTTATCGAATCGAATGTGACCGTGTTCCATCCAATCGAATATTTTACATAAAATTGTCTTTTGTACGACTCCAGACACCATCTGACCGTATATCTGGTTGTTTATTAACCATTTGGACAGCAATCGATACGATCGATTATACATAAAAATGTGGGCTGTAAACGTGAGCGTTATAAGTAATACAATAATTTAACTGGTAGTTAAATACAATGACTGTGTGGGCTGGACTCAGCAACCAAATATTTCACATGCATAGGCCGATGAAAATACTTGGCTACTTGGTAATTAGGACTCTAATTCAGAGCAGTGGGTTATACCTTGTTCCTTCTGGAGTATGGTAGTAAGCTCTCGATCTCGTTAACTGCTGTCTCTCGATATGGTAGTCCAACATGTAAGTTAGCGGACAAAGAATTGTGGAGTTTTCTATGGGAAAAAATAGCGATTAATGATGATATTGGAGCACAAACTTCTGACTAATTAGTGTTGTTTTTCAGTTTTGAATCTGTTTTGGTGTGTTTATATTTGAACCGAGAGTACAGCGGGATTTTTGAGTTGCGGCTTTTTGAATGTTATTCTTATTGGAAATTCATACACACAGGGTGACTCATTAGTGACCTCACATACGTCAATGGCGGAAAGATGAAAATTTTTCTTGTTAATTGGTCCGAAGATACAAGGTATTTGTACGTGTTTTGTATAAAATTTTGATTAACGATATTTATGAAAGAAAAATTATGATCTCCCCTTATTCGATGAAAAAGTTCATTTTCTGAATGCTTTTTTGAAAAACTATTATTTGATTAGCAGAGCCAAGGAAACTAGCTACAATGACCGCTATTCAATTTGGATGGCACATCAGAACTGTTCCAACAAAAAAAATTGCAAAGAAAAATTTCTAAGGAAATTTTCATTTTGGACCGGACATAACCTATATGCAGATGAATATTGTTGTTCGAATTCACAGAATTCATCTTTTCTTCGGAAAAAAATCATGACAGCAACAAATGCCATTTATTAAATACTTTATAACAATAAAACCTCAACTTAAAAGAATATAAATATTTAATCATGATAAATGTTACTGTTGCTTCTAAGGTTTTTCTTTCAACCAAAAAATGAATGTCATTGAATTCAGTCCAATAATATTTATTCGTATAGTCCGGTCGAAAATGAAACCTTTCTTATACAAAATTTTCTTCGCCAATTTTTTTAGATGTGCCATCCAAACTGAAGAGTCTAGTTTTTTCTTGGCTTTTTGATAGTTTTTCAAAAAACCGGTCAGAAAATGAAATTTTTCGACAAATAACAAGGATAACAATCTTTCCAGCCTAGCTTTAAATCTACTCAGAACGACATATTCACTAGTTCTAACAGATAAATATTATTAGCCAATTTCAACCAAATAACTTCAAGCGTTTCAGAAATATCGGTCATAAAAGTTTCATATAAAACGGACTGCTCATCTCGAAAAATATAATAAGCGCCTGAAACTTCGACATTATTGATAACAAAAAGTCGGTGGCTCCTCACAAAATTACTGATTTTTCGAGTTTGATGCTCCATAGAGCTCACAACGAAGGTTACCTTTTTTGTTCAAAAATATTCGGGACTTTCATTCCTTCGATTGATATTTCAATAAGATCACTTACTCGAAAATTTGAATAAATTCATGAATATGAATATACGAACCCAGATATCCTGTCTGTATCCAAAAATTAGAACTAAATGCTTGAAAAATTTGTTTTTTTAATTAAACAAAGAATATCGCTCCAACCTCAAAGGATTATTAACAAATATTAACAAATTCGATCTTAATAATTGAACCCAAACCTATTTCACGAACAGCCAAATTGCACGTCGTTTCATCCTGTAAGATATATAATTCCATCACGTTTCAGTCAATAGAACAAATGGTGCATTTTTCACTTATTTATGAAATTAACGCGCTTGTTCTAGGGAAGCGCGTTATCATTTCATCACGATTTTCGAATTTTAATCCGAAAATGGTCTTAAACGATTAGTGTGAACTCCCTGAAGAAGAATTCGTGGTCAAATTAAATTCTGTCCGTCCGTATGTGCTCTCACTTTCGAAGGAAAAGACTTAGGCGACTTGAAATTGTCAGATTAGGTTTGGACTCCAATTATCTCGGCTGAGTTTGTTAATGGGTGAAATTGGTTGGATAGTTTCGGAGTTAGGCCCATTTGAAATTTTGCATGTGGTTAATTCCTAGATATCTCACGAAGTATTGCCTCGATCAAATTGGAATTTCTTGGACAGTTTTGATATACGAACGCGCAACTAGGACCGAAATTCTGTGTGGATCCAGTTGCCAGAAATTATTTGAAAGAATGTTATTCGAAAAATTTTGGAATTTTTGATGAAATGAAAAAATCGATTAGATTTCAATGGAATTCGGTACAAACCTAGGAGTCAGTACACAACAACAATGTTTCAAATTTCAGTTCGTTCCGATATTTACTTTCGGAGATATAAGGGAAAAAAATGTGCCAAACTTCGTTGTTTCTTGGAATTTGAAAATTATTTTCGCAATATCTCAAGAAAAACAGATGCAATCAGATTCAAACTTCGTGAACAGGTGGAGATTACCAATACGCAACTGCGTGCAATATTTCGTGTTGATATAATAGTTAAAATTCAAACGAGCGCCTAGAAGCTCCTGACCTTATGGTAGAGCTATGCTTGTATTTTATTCAGTTGGTCTAATTGTTAAATATATATTTTCTCTTTTTTTCAATTCGTGACAGCCCCAGGAAGTGCAATATCAAAGCGGGGACCTGATATATTTTTTATTGATTTCTAAAATTACAATGCTCGTCTTTGATATGCACACAAGAAAAATTAAAAATATAAACATTATCTCGCAACTAGTTGAAGAATATATGAATCGGAATAATCGAAAGAATGTGACGACCAGAGTAGAAGCTGACTGTATTGAAAGCCTGATCTCTGATCAAACAGATAATCATTGGAAAGAGGCTGTTGACCTATTTTAGTTGAGGGTACGTTACTCAATCAGTACTTGAATTTTTTGAATTTATTCTGGCCCTGTTCTGAGAGGTATTCATATTAGAAATTTGATCCTCATTATTCGTTCAATCAAACACAGAGATAATGAAAGGTATAACACATTTGTACCAAATCTTTCTTATCGAAAGTTGGTAGTTCCAAGATGTGAGAAATTTCAAAATAATTATCTTTCCAAATTCATCTACAAAGGTACTTCTTTCTTGAGAAACATCTTCATTTCAAGGCTGTTGAAATGATTGAGTGCGAACTAGTGAGATGATCAGATAAAAGGCAGACTCTATCAAAAGCCAGATCTCTGAACAAACAGATTATCATTTGAGTGAGACTGTTTATCAATTTTAGTTGAGTATACGTTATTTAATCAGTACTTGAATTTCTTGAATCTATTCTGTCCCTGTTCTGAGACGTATTCATATTAGAAATTTGATCATCATTATTCGTTCAATCAAAAACAGAGATAATGAAAGGTATAACTCATTTGTACCAAGTCCTTCTCATCGAAATAAAGAAGTTCCAAGATGAGAGAATATTCAAAATAATTGTCTTTCAAATTCATCTACAAACTTCTTTCTTGAGAAACATCTTCATTACGAGGCTGTTGAAATGATTGAGTGCTAACTAGTGGGATGATCAGAGAAAAAGCGAACTCTATCAAAAGCCCGATCTCTGAACAAACAGATAATAATGGGAAGAGAGTGTTTATCTATTCGAGTGGAGTGTACGTTACTTAATCATCCCATAGAAATGTCACGGGAGTAATTAATAAATGTGACACGAAAGCGAAAACCATTAATCAACAATTACCCACTAAGATTGACGTAATTCGGTTCATGATTCTTTCCCCCAATTGACTAACAAATGAAGCCATCACGGAGAGGTAATTAATGTGCGTCACCGAAATAGTTTCGTGGTTATTCAGTTCAATTAGATATATCTGTGGTCTAAGTTGTTGGACATATTGAAATTTGAAAAATACTCATCAATTTTTCATTGGATGAACAAGCTGTCTCATTGAAAAGTGTCATAGAGTAAGTACCAAAAATTTAACCTGAAGAACTCAAATGAAATATTTCTCATGACTGAGATACAGAGTGATACATAACGAAGGTTCTAAAATAATTCGATCCGATCGCCTTAAACACTTACATTATTTTTGTTCAAACTTGATCATCAGTTCACACATGTTGGGATACTTCAAAAAGTGTTGAAAGATTTTACTTTTCTATAACCAGATGCGAGTGCTATAGGGGTAGATACTTCCTTCTCCCTTAGAATTTAAGCCACTAACGTTTCAGCATGTTTTTTGGTTCTTCGATGCGAAGTTTTTTACGGGAAGTTTCCGAATTTTTCTTGAGAATAATATTTCATCTGGAAATAGATTCCAATTAAACAACCTCGAAGTCAATTTTCAGCAGCAGTTCTTCAAATTTGAGTTTGTTTCGATATTCATTCCCGGAGATATGGAAAAAGATATGTCAAATTCGTGGTCATTTTGAATTTTGTGGTTATTTCCTCGATATCTCAAAAACAACTTACGCAATCAGGTTTGAACAGTTAAATAAATAATTCCGACAGGCAACCTAATGCAGAATGGATTGATTACGATTGAACAGCTAAAAATTAAAATACATTAAAATCATTTCAAAAAATTGTTCAAATTTCTGATAATCATCTTAGTACCTAGTTAGTAAATGCCCATGCGCTCATTCGGGAACAAAAGTTTCAATTCAAAGAACTATTTCTGATAACGCAATGTCATCGTTTCAACTGAAGTTGAAAGGTACTAATAACATACCTACTTAAGATCATAACTGAAGCTCAGTGTTTCACACATTATAATTTTTCACGTGAGGGGGTTGAAAGTAATGGATGAACAAAACTGTAATGGTCGACTTTCATTCGGGGACAAATTTCATCAGGTACCATCGTCTCAAAGTAAATGAGCCATGACAAAGTGCACATACTGGAAACCTCTTGGAACTAACTAATTTTTCAAAAAAAAATTTTTTTCTTTAAAATTTCTGCACGCCTGTAAAGAAGATACGAAGACCTTGCCAAAAAAGTACCACATGACCAACTTTCCCTATTCAAAAAATTTAGGGGGTTGATGGGGATGTCACATGGTGCAACAAAAATCCTTCAAAAATGCATAAAAATTTGGTAAAGGTAAAACAAACATCAACATGTTTCAGGATTTTGTTGAAAAATATTTTTCTTCTGAGAAAATGAATTTGTTGCATAATTTTGACGCGCACTGTATAATTTCGATTGTGTATTTCTGCAGAATCATTGGGTGTATTTCACCAATTCGCTTATAAATAAAATAGCTTCCATAATTCGAACTAATGAATCGTCAAAATTAATGAATCGTCAATGATTCCGTAGATATATGACAATTACAAACATCTTTGGTCCAATATTTACAAAACTACAAAAGATTGATTGAATAATGACAGCTTGAAGATTTATGCAGATTGGATCGACTTGAAATTCACTACTCGATTTAAAAATTATAATTTGGTAATTCATGCCTCAAACCCATATGAGAAGATCCCAAATCTTTTCGTGAGGAAGTAGGGCTGAGATTGGCGGAGCCTATACGTGAATAGGTTACCACTTTGGTAACGAATTTGAAGCAGCGCGTGAAAACTTCTGATCTTTTGTAAGTGCTTTCATACAAATTTTTGATAGACAATATTAATCTATCTATTGTACCACACAAATCATGAAAACTAGAGAACTATTACAGATATGAAGCATGTGGGTATCATAATATTGTTGCTTGCTTTGCCAACAATTTATGAGTTGTCTAGATTCAACGCGAATCTGAAAAATAGCTAATTATTGAAACCCGATATTTCAGAAATCACTCAACTTGCGCTCGAAACAGCGTTCCGTTTTATTTGTGTCGGGATATTTTGTGAATGAATGTTGAGTTTATTAACAAAATACTGGACCTATATTCATGCAGGGTGAGTTCTTGAATTGAATATTCATTCCAACCATAAATTAACACCCTCAAATGAAAAAGTTCAGTCACCATTTTTCAGATTCGGCTGGGGTAAAGAAATAAGGGCTGCTGAATTTCCGAGCAAAATAACAGGTTTTTTTCGTACCTTTGGCGCCGTTATTTCAAATGAAATGAATTTTTAGTGAGAGTTTTCTATAGCTATATAATCACATTCATTCTACTCGAAACGATTTTTCTAGTTATAGACTCGTCAATTCAACGTACTATACAGGGTCTTTCACGAGGAACCTCACCCATATTTATACGGGAAACTACTGAACGTATTTTCATGAAATTCAGCACTCATAAGTATTTCACGATGCTGATGAAATCTAAAATATTTTCAAGGCATGAGCACCTCCGGTTTTTCCGGAAATGACGTCAACTTCCGTTTTTCAAATTAGAACACCATTTTTTTATTGCAGAAATAGATTCCTTAGAAAATTTCGATTTATTTTGATGTAACATTTTTCAGTTTTGGTTGGAAAATTCTCTCTGAGCGGGAAAATTCGAAAAAAAAATCGAAAATAGAGCTCCGCTGAAACAAGAATAACTTCGAGGTTTTTGGATGGAAAATTTTCATTTTTGGGATTTTTCAAGATGTAAGATTGATGTATCCACTTTAAAAATCGAAATCGCGATTCATGATACAGGGGGTGAAAAAATCGCTTTCAAAGTTAGGGATGACAAAATCGTGAAAAATCAATTTTTTCAAATCAGAACCCTATTTTTTTATGGCAGATATTGAATCTATGTTAAAAAATAATGTGAGTGTATGCATCACACCCTTGCCCTAAAATGGATATTTTCTGAGTTATTCACAAAAAACTGTTTTTCGTCTTGAATTTTCAGCTATTTCTTTTCCCTTCACGCCAAAAAGATGACATTTTCAGGAACTGTTACTTAAACCATGTTTTAGATTTTACTACCCTAATATGCAAGAGAAAAAAGTTACAGGTTGTTCCTAAATAGATGGCGAATTTGGATTCGAATTTGTATCGGAAACCTCTTTATTTCAACTAATCGGCCATCGGTTTTCTTTCCAGTGATAAATAAATAATTCCTTATGAACCATATGCAAAAACTTACCATGTTTTACATTATTTTTTTTTAATGATAGATATCATTAATTAAATCTGCCAAATTCCTCTTTATTCAGTAGCATTTTGTGTTTACTATTAATTTGGTGATAATTCGTATTAAGTTATAAAATCGATCACTATGCCTAATTTTACCAATGAAGATTATTTAAATCTCATTCTACTTCATGGAGAATGTAATAAAGTTGTAGATAGAACGATTCGACTGTTCATTGAGAGGTTTCCTGACCGACCCAGACCAACGAGAGATACCATTAACAGAACCATGACAAACTTGAGAAATGTCGGATCTTTCGTTAAGAAAACTACACACAGAGAAAAAAGTGTAGTAGAAGATGAGAACAACGAAATTACAGTTCTTGCATATTTTCGTGTGAATCCTCAAAATTCTCTCAAAGATGCCGAGATTGATCTGGGATTATCTCAATCGAGTGTTTGGAGAATATTAAAAAAACATAAAATGCACCCATATAGATTCAATAGGGTACAGCATTTGAAGGAAACTGATTTCGTCAGGAGAACAGAGTTTTGCGAAGCTATGATGATTCGATTTCAAGAGAATGAAAACTTTTTGGACTGTATAATTTGTACAGATGAATCTAAATTCACAAAGAATGGTTCTTTCAATAGGCATAACAGTCATTATTGGGATGGAGAGAACAACCACCACTTCAGACAATGGAACTTTGAAGAGACCTGGAGTTTCAATGTTTTTTGCGCCATCAAAAATAATGCAATTCTCGATGTTCACATTTATGATGGGACTTTAACTGGTGAGATAGAACACTACACATGTTTGCATTATTTAAAGAATGTTCTCCCTTAGGAGATAGATATTCTGACATATTGACTCAAATAATTGAGCCGCTAGTACAGAACCATAATGACTAATGGTATCAACAAGATGGCGCGCCTCCACACAATTCACTCAATGTGTCAAATATCCTCTACAGGCTATTTGAAGATCGATGGTTGGCGAACAATGGTCCACATCTTTGGCCACCACGTTCTCCCGATTTAACTCCTTTAGACTATTATGTTTGGGGTAGGATAAAAAATATTGTCTACTCAACTCCCCTGACTGATAAAGAGGACTGCATAGAACGAGTCAGAAATGCGTTCAGGTTTGTTTAGATTTTTAGATTCATAGTTTTGAAACTCAATTTGGTTTTTAAACACTTTTGCAGATCTCTTCCTCCCGATGAAATAAGAAGAGCAACGCACGAAGCATTCCTGAGACGTATAAATAAATGTCTAGAAATTAACGGTCAAAACTTTGAGCATCTTCTCTGATTATAACTGCGAGAGTTTGCCATGGTTCTCCTAATAGTAACTTGAAGTCGGTTTCAAGAAGGAGTGAAAAATCTACAGCATGGTTCAAATAACAGTTCCTGAAAATTTCATCTTTTTGGCGTGAAGGGAAAAGAAATAGCTGAAAATTCAAGACGAAAAACAGTTTTTGTGAATAACTCAGAAAATATCCTTTTTAGGGCAAGGGTGTGATGCATACACTCACATTATTTTTTAACGTAGATTCAATATCTGCCATAAAAAAATGGGGTTCTAATTTGAAAAAATTGATTTTTCACGATTTTGTCATCCCTAACTTTGAAAGCGATTTTTTCACCCCCTGTATCATGAATCGCGATTTCGATTTTTAAAGTGGATACATCAATCTTACATCTTGAAAAATCCCAAAAATGAAAATTTTCCATCCAAAAACCTAGAAGTAATTCTTGTTTCAGCGGAGCTCTATTTTCGATTTTTTTTTCGAATTTTCCCGCTCAGAGAGAATTTTCCAACCAAAACTGAAAAATGTTACATCAAAATAAATTGAAATTTTCTAAGGAATCTATTTCTGCAATAAAAAAATGGTGTTCTAATTTGAAAAACGGAAGTTGACGTCATTTCCGGAAAAACCGGAGGTGCTCATGCCTTGAAAATATTTTAGATTTCATCAGCATCGTGAAATACTCATAAGTGCTGAATTTCATGAAAACACGTTCAGTAGTTTCCCGTATAAATATGGGTGAGGTTCCTCGTGAAAGACCCTGTATAGAATAAGCATAAATAATAATAATAAGTTTATTTCGAGTCATCACGAGAATCATTTTGATATACTTGGTTATTCCTTCTAATTTCCTCTGTTCTCGATATATTCAATGTTTAATGTGAAAGAACCTGATACAATTCTAGAAATTCTCCTCTTTTGTGGATCCGTCCATGAGCTAAGAAAGGCATTGAACAGAATTAACACAGATATGTCCCGATTTTGCGATTAGACCATATACATACAGACTATGTCTATGGACCAGACTTTACAGATATTTCAATTTTTATGTGCTTTAACTGATTGGGTGATTTCTTAATATAATTTATCCATCAATTGGATGAAAATAATGATTTTTATGGAGTTTTCATTATGAAGATAAGCGCTGATGAAATGGTTGACACAAATGGATATTGAAGAAATGTCAAGCGAAAGATCGATGTTGTAATAGTCAACTGAAGTGGAATAATTTCCTTACAATAATACTGAAGAAAGCACCAAATCATTTGAATTAACTAAGTTAATGAATTTTATTCATAAATTTTCGGCGAATATCAAGCAATGGATTGTTTATTCTGCACTACGGATAACAGAACGGAATATCTGTGTTTAATTTGTAACCAAAGTGCAGAAGTGTATCATAGCACATTGATAACTATTTATATGCTCAACATTTTTTAACTGTTCCAAATCTGAAACTATGGCGAATGAAAATTAACGAGAAACAAAAATCAAAAAATTGTGTTCATAGTATTCCCTACATTTGTGGAAATGATAGGATATATAGGGGAAACATCTCGACCGTTAGATACCAGAAAACGTGAACACAAAGACAACCTAAAGGTGGGAATTCATTTGAGCAAATGTGCGCGCACGCTGTCCGTGCATGCATTGATAGCATACCCAGTGTCAGTGTAAATATGCTCGATGTGGACGTATGTCAAAATGACAATTAATTAAATTTCTGCCGCTCAGCTATTCGTGCGCGCACATTTGCTCAATTGAATATCCATCTCAATACATACAAAAATCCCACCATGTATATTATTATTATAAAATGATGAAAGTTTGAGAGTTTTATCAACTCACGCCATTATATAAAAAAATATACATACAGTGTAGAAGAATTTGAGTATAAAATTTAACTGTTATATGGATCAAAATAAGCAGAAAGTCTAAGAATGATTGTCTGCATGCAAACCAAAGGAGCTATCTATATGTTCGACCCTTGGTATTCACATGATAGATTGGGACAAAACAAAAATTCTGATGTCGGAACCAGATAATTTGAAAATGAAAGTCAAAGAGTCCTCCTGCATTTTGTTGAATGGAGAGAGTGATTTTGCTAAGTGTTCTGTAGAAATGGACCATATTCGGCTGAATTTACTCAAAAAAGGGAAAAAATCAAAAACTTTCAAACCAAGTGAATCTGTGTTGATGTGATTTCTCAAAAACGTCAACTTCACCAAAGCCTCGCGAAACGGAAAATCTGAAAATGTTTTCGTTTGTCTGATGAAGGGGTCAGATTTGTACTCTGAAACGCCACAGTTCGCTTTGTTTATTGTTTGTATTGTTCCGATATTGTTCATTAGGCAATTTGTTTTGTTAGAAACTGCCCTTGATAAGTGGTTCAATCCTGCAATCCGCAAGGGCGTTTTCCGTAAAAATCAATTTTAAATTCAAATCAAATATCTGTAACTTTCTATGATTGAGCCGAAAATGGTCTCAAACGTCTAGATTGGACTCACTGATGACGAATACGGTGTCAAAATCGGAATGCCGTGGTTGAGTTTTTTAATGGGCCAAATCGGTAGAACAGTTTCGGAGTTATAGCCACTTGAAATTTTGAAGTTATTCATTTTTTATTTCAGAAACTACTTGAGTGATTTGATTGAAACTTGATAATTAGGTTGAGTATAACGACGCGCAACTTTGAGCCAAAATTTGTCAGAATCATACTGTCAGAAAACTAAAAAAAAACTTTTTTTCAAAATTTCTTCCCAAAAAATTTTTTTCGGAAACCGTTAATCATATTCAAAAAACATTCTTTCCGTACTTTAAGCTTCATATTTCACAACAGTGTACCAAATTTCAGTTCGATACGATCATAAGTTTTGGAGAGATTGGGAAAAAATATGTCAAATTTCCTGGTTTTCTTCTCGATATCGTTGTTTTTTTCAGTATAACTCCAGAAATACTGGTTCAATCCTGATAAAACTTTGCAGCTAGTTTGAAGATGTTACAAGACAACTTTATGTTCGTGATGATCGTGTCATTCGAACAATCTGAAAAAAAAATTTCTGTGATTTCCTTTTCATTTCATCCTCATTAAATTCTGTATGAACCTTCGAACTGTAATTTTTCGATGAGGTACTGGATTTCAATTCGATCTGATCTGTATTCTTGGAAATATTGGGAAAAAAAAATTTCGAATGGGTATATCTACGGAATCATTGGGTGGATTTTACCCATTCTCGAATTCGACCTTCGTAATTAAGCCCCAAATCTACTCTACAAATATCGAGTTTCTAAGTCGTTTCTTCAAGAAGTTCTTGGGTTTATAGTCGGCCTGACGGCCGACTGCGTCAACACAATAACTTCCGAAAGAAACAACTTAGAAACTCGACGTTTGTAGAGAAGGTTTGGACCTTATTCACGAAGGCCGAATTCGTGAATGGGTAAAATCCGCCCGATGATTCCGTAGATATACCCATTCAAAATTTTATTTTTCCAATATTTCCAAAAATACAGATTAGGTCGGATTTAAATCCAGTACTTCATCGAAAAATTTTTAGAAAAGCACTGCCGAGCAGGGAGCAGCTTTTGGGCGCTTGTTCAAATTCTTTGTCAAAGTGGTCATCTACATTGAACATACGTGCAAAAGCTGCTGCTTTCACGGCAGTGCTTTTCTAGAATTTTTTAATTTTTATAGTTCTGTTTCAGATAATGGGAGTGAAAAAGGAGATTGTATACTGAAATCAAATAAACCATTCTTGTGTTGGCTACGACCCCGTACCGAAAGATAGTGAAATTGTGACCAACATAAACATCGACGTTATCTCCTAGTAATACGACTGGATCTAATTTAGCGATCGTTAAGTGAGCTAAATTCTCAATGCAATGGATTCGCTGCCACCTTACCCCTTTCACCATGTTCATCAAAGCTACAATTGGATTGTAATTACCGCTAATTTCCTCGTACCTAAGTTGGAGGAACATCTGGACCGCCTGAGAATGACACTTTCTCCTCGTAATGTATATATGATTACGGTTCAACTAAGGGCGGTAACTGACGTTATAACTGGAAGGACTATTGTTTCAATTAGCGGGAATGTCCCAAAGCATTATGCCCGTGCCACATGGGCACAAGTTATGCTACCCATATAGGCGGAGAAGGAACTACTGGAGGAGTGTAATCGTTCATGAATTTTGTACTTGCAAACTTTGCGTTATTGGAGGTAGATGAAGAATGAATTCCGGTCATCTCCAGCATGGCTGAAGAACCTACGGAGCCGATGTGAATATTATAGTAGGGGAGCCCATGATGTTAAGCGGAAAGATCTCGAGAGAGAGAGACCTATTGGATTTTGAAGCTCAGATGATAAAATGAAAAAAATGTTAAGTAATGTGAACCCGTACATCGGTGGGGAGAGCATCTTCAGGAATGTAAAAAAAAAACTGTTACATGGACGTGTTGGAGCGCGTCAGATATTGATACAGAGTGTCTCAGGTATCTTCAGTAATGTACCTATGTTAATCTGAAGGTTTCAATGGTAGCGGTGGCTGTACCGGGTGATTCATTTAAGGTGGTGACTGGTAGTATCACGAACACCGCCAACTTCTGGAAAAATGTCAAAATGACCCCTCAAAATTGATTCGATATATTTTCAAGTTCGTAGTTCTCCCCTAGAGAGCACAATCTATCATTCGTGAAGTATTATTGCATTTTTCACGGAATTTTTGGCAACTAACAATGGTGAAGAATAATAAAATGAGAAACCACCCTTTGTACTCAAAAACTTTTGTTTGAGCAATTTTTCTATATTTTCAATTCTTTAGTGGTGGTATCCATGAACAAAAAAAAAGGGGATGAATATTTTTATTCTGTTGACGGCATTTTGTACAAGTCAATGTTGAAAAAAATTTTGATAGCAGGCGTCGCTGCAATATCAATTTTTTTTTCAAGAACATACCTTTTCCATTGTACGTCATTCGAAAGATGATCTCATTCTGATTTTTTTTCCGTATTTCATTTATTTTCATTGCTAACCGTCAGCGACCTGCAGCGTGTTTTATGTCAATTCTTTTCCATGAATTTTTTTCTTTATTGTGAGAGTATGCATTCCTGCAGAGACATAGATAAGATTTTGTTTCTTAAAATTAAGGAGGTGCTGTAACAAAGTTTTTTTCTATTATTATATTCTTTAAATATTTTATGATAAATAATTTTTTTAATAACAAACGAAACATTCCAAATCATACGTTCTATATACCGGCCATTATGATCCATTCATATATTATATCTTTTCCTTATTTCATTTCAAGTTACTTTGGCCAAAATATAAGGGGTTAACTTGGGCACATGCGTTTCTCATCTTTATTTTCAAATGATCCAAATTATTAGAATCAGTTTGGTATACCATATTTTTCAGGGTACTTCACAGAATGTAATCTATAGGCGTTAGTTCTGGTGATTTTGGGTGATACCTGATGGATCCTACCCATCTATTTTCAAATTCATGATCTAAATATCTTTTCACAATGGCAGCGTTGTGGCATGGATTCTCATCTTGCTGAAGCCACATATTTCGTCTCATTTGAAGAGGCACATTTGCTAGTAAGCTAGGCAATATGTTTTGAAGGAAATCTAGATACTTTTTCCAATTTCATCACCCTTCATAAAAGTATGGCCCTATTAAATGCCTTCCTACAATACCACACTCGACATTTATCCAAAATGTCCTTGTTGCTGAATCGGCCTGATGTCGTGTGAATTATCATCCGACCAGTAATGGGAAATTTTTCAATTTGGTTTACCATGGCTGATGACTCGACTTTCATGGGTCCATCGAATATGGCTATAAAAAGAAGCACCATCATTCAATGCCACTAAAAATTGAGCTTCAAAATTTTCTCTTCTCTCAAAATCAATCATAGACAGAGATTTCACGTTTTGAATTCTATAGTCATGAAATTTATTAGTTTTCAAAACCCTTTGGATTGGACTACAACTGATATTCAAATGTCTATATGCTTGCCTTATTAACGCCCTTGGTTATTTTCGAAATAATATATAATAGTTGATACATTTGCGTCCGTAGTGGCTACTCGCTCCATCGATTTTTGTCATAATTTCTTCTCTATTTTTTGCAGATTTTTCCCTCATCTTGAAAATATTTTCTAGTCTGGAATGTTTCGCTCAGGAAACCTTCTTACTCAAAGTCGGCGTGTAGCTACAGCGTTTTTGTTGGCTTCTCCATAAATTAAAAACATATCCACCTTTTCATCGTGCGAAAACAACTTCTTCAATGCTTTTCGATGCGTTCTCTTATATGTTATGATAACCCAAAATGTTTCATGAGGCTGATAACACTGTCACTCCGGGAAAGTAGTTTGTAACAAAGCCAACTTGAATTTAAGACACAAAATCTTTTATATTGAAATTAAATTAACTCCTGAATGTATCCCCAGTCGTTAATCTGGTGGTAATGATGCAACCTGTTACTCCCTATCTATTTATTTCAACTTTACAATTAAAATTGCTATTTACAAACACAAATTTAGGTACAATGAATCTGAGATCCGGGATTCGAAGAAGCACTTATCTTAAAAGTAAGGATCCGGTGGTATGATCCTTCAAAATACAGGTATTATGCAGGCAGTCGAGTTTCAAGAGATTCCATCCAGAATAAAGTCCAGAATTAAGATATTCCAGTAATAATTAGCTTCGGAATAAAGGTGTTCCAGTCATAATCAGCTCCAGTATTAAGATAATCCAGTAATGATTGCCTCTAGTACTAAGATGATCCAATTAAACCTTGGGTCCGGTTGTAGGACATTCAAATGGGCATTAGTCCCAGTAAAAAGATAATCCAGCAGTCGATAGCTCGGTGAAAAGACGGTCCAGTGGGCGACAGCCCCGGTACGAAGATGATTCAGTGGGCGATAGCCCCGGTACAAAGATGATGCAGTGGGCGGTAGCCCCGGTACAAAGACGCCTTTTGAATAGACGTCTTATAAGAAACAATACAACTTCAAAATTACACGATGTTAATGGATTACGAAGTTCGTTTATTCGTTAAACTCTAGCAAGGTGTTGAATCTTCAACTTCTTACGCACCAAAAGAAAGAACTTTCCATCGCCTGGACCGAGTTGAAAGTGTCGCGCATGCGAAACACACACTCAACCGTCAAAGCGAAGAGCGTTTTTTAGCGACCGATCATATAATTTCAGTAAGGCGTTTTTGCTTGCGATTGGAATTGAAATTATTAGTATGACGTATTTTCGCGATGGAAACTGAAATCGACAGTGGAGCGTTTTGTAACGTTACAATATGTCTCTGAAAGAAGGCATACTGTCACAATACCGAAGAAAATAAATGGAATTTAATTAACATAAAACACGCTGCAGGTCACTGACGGTTAGAAATGGAAAAAATGGTATCCAGAAAAAAAATTCGGGATGAAATTATCTTTCGAACGATAACGAAAAAAGGTACGATTTGAAAAAAAAAATTGGTAGCACCACGACAGCTACCGTCCAAATTTTTTTCTCCGACTTTACGCGCATCTCAAGTCAACATTGACTTGTACAAAATTCCGTCAACAGAATAAAAATTTTAATCCCTTTTCGGATAAAATTCGGTTACTAAGATGAGTGAATCACCCTGTACTTTGGTTTCATTAGAAGGCCATTAAAAGCAGATTTCAGAAATATATGACAACAACATTACAGTTGTCCCAAATGAAAGCAACAGGCTATTGTATGTCACTTCACGATAGGATGAACGGTTTCCCATATACGGTCGATCGCCACCCTAAATCGATCTCCCGGTACATGAGGTTGAAAATAAAAAGAGAAATTATCTAGCGCGTCAGATATTTTAAGGGGATTTCAAGTGAACCCAAAACTGGTAACAATTTAATATTCTGACGATTTAGACATAACGAAGGCTTATGGCGATTTATGAGTTATGCAAAAAAAACCGTCATTTCGAAATACTCGAGCGCGTCAGATTGAATCTTAATATCCTAGACTGACGATCAACTTTTTTTACAATTTTGTAACCCTCCCACGCACATACGTCACACTGAAAATGTCAGGTCATTGGAAAATACACTTTTAAGCCTCCAAACAACTCATCCTGTCTTGTCTTTGTAACCTTCCCACGTAATTTGTCACTGAAATTGTCAAATCAAAAAAGAGAACTCGTAGTTGCCATGATGAACCTTCTTTCCACAATATTACTGAATTTATTCTCGAATTCTCCATTTATACTATTCACTTCTTCGAGTAATGAATGAAAGAGGTATCAACAACAAAGATCAAGTGCATGGCATTTTTGAAAGACCATCAAGTAACCTTCAAACCAAGGTGTCACTCAAACCCCTCTTCCCATTTAAGATTTTGGGGACTGCTGCCATCAAGCTCACACAGTTGATTCAAACTACATGGAACTCACCGTTTGTAAGTTTGCATGAAGAATGAGTTATGGAGGTTGTTACTAAGGGGCGAGCGAAGATAAATGATCTTTCCATTTCCTTCAGAAAATAATACAATTCGAAAGAATTGATTTTATAGATTTTCAAAATGACTTTTGATGAAGCCACTCTGATTTTTAACAATGGTATCATTGCCTAGACCTAGAACCGAACTTCTCCTTCACTCTCTGAGCACCTCGATCCTTCCCTTCAAACCCAACAATAAACAAACACTCCGTCTAATATCCCCTGCCACGAGCTAGCAAATCCTTTCTCCAATTCGATTCTTACAAATCCCATTCTTCCCTTCAGGATGAAAAGATCGAGGATGTTCTAATAGGATTGAACATGAGGCGCAAAGTCGGATTCTGAGGCATCTCATGACGGTCTCATGCCGTACAGCTATTAATACCTACCAGATACTTCGCGACGCAATCTGTGTGTGCGAGAAACATCTGAGAATCTGTTAATTCGGAAGGAGATGGCTGGGTGCCATAATTAATCCTTTTGTTTTAATTCAACTTGAATTTATGGCATAGCAAGTATGTGGAAAGCTATTTACTCGAATGGAAACTTACAAGCTGTTCCATTTGGTATGGAAGATGCGGTTGAATGAATCAGAATCCTTGGCTGGAGTTTGACAGGATTGAATGGTTAATATTATTTAGAATATGTCGTGAACTAGTATACTCATGGTTGGATAGGAAAGACTTAAAATCAGGAAATTAAAAATAATTTACAAGACTGCGATCATGGGCGTTGGTTTACTGTTATTCATGTTGTGCCCTAGATTTCATGAATCGACGATAAATTCCAAGAGAAAAATCTAGAGTAGCGGCCATATTTCCACTTATTGACCCCACCAAACGCCGCTTCAAGTTTTTCACGATCATTTTTTATATAGTCCTCATAAAATTCTGCATCCACCTTCAAACTATCATTCTTACGAGCTTGCTCTGGGAAAAACCTGGCCCAAATGTCTGCAATTAGAAAATTTCGAGCCGAAAATGCTCTGCTACGATTAGGTTGGACTTCCTTAAGAAGATTCTGAGGTCAAATTCAATTGTGTCCAACCGTCTATGTGTGTTCCAACTTTCGAAGGAACATACCAAAAAACTCGGAATTTTCAGGAAAGGTTAGAAGCCTTATTGTCTCGGTTAAGTTCGTTGATGTGAAGAATCCGCCTAACGATTTCAGAGTTTTGGCCAACTGAAATAGTTTTCTCAGAAACTCGAAAAATAGCGATTTGATGCATTTGAACTTTGGCTTGTGGTTTTAAGAACCTGAAGATTTTCGCAAAATTTTGTGAGAATCATATCATTAAACTAAAAAATAATACATTTTGAATTTCCTTGATATCTCGGAAACTTTTCGCAACATATCTTCAAACAAGCATCTATAAAATGAGTGTTATGAAATGTATGTATGTGAAAAAAAATCTGACTTGTTAATTCTCCAAGGCGAAGGTGTGACTAGACAGAAGAAAAACAGAAATTCTGAATTTTGCGCAATGGACCCTTAGGAAAAGTAACTTTTACTGAAAAGTTCCGTTAATTTATCGGAGAAGGTGAGCTCTTGTGGAAAATAATTTCTTAAAACTCGTCATCCACGATTCGCTGTCAATATATGATGCTGTACCTTTCGAAAGATGCAGTCATTCATTAATTCCGATTCTTTTTCGTTCATTTTGAAAATACTGCGAAGTTGCAGAAAATTAAATTTTTGAGGAGAATCTCTTAGCTTGATGTCGATCTTGCATGCTGAATTCGAATTTTTTCTTCTCGAAGCACGAAATGGTTGAGGTCATGAAAGCTCTCACAAATAAAAAATGTACAGGTACTGATTTCATTTCAGCAAGAATATTGAAGATGATATATGTTGAGATTTGTCCTCATTTCGTTTCCTTATACAACCAGTTAATAAGTATGGGAGTATTCCCCCGTATTTAAAAAAATCATTGTAATTCCAATTCACAAAAAAAATAAATCGAAGGTATTTCTAACTATCGACCTATTTCTATCCTACAACATGGGTTCAGGTCTAGTCGTTCAACTTCGACTGGAGCTATACATCTCATTGAATATGTCTATGAAAGTCTGGATGAAGGATTTTTGGTCACGGAATTGGTTTTTGATCTATCGCGAGTATTTGACAGTCTTTCTCTCAAATCCATTATAGATAAATGATATAATCTAGGCTTCAGGGGAGTATAGGACAATGTCCGTCACAGTTCAAAATCCTTTTTCTGCTGAGTATAATGTCACCTTAGGTGTGCCTCCAGGGCTCCGTTATCGGTCCACTCTTCTTCCTACTATCTATTAACAATCTCCCATCGAATATGATAAAAGAGGCTAAAAATGTATCTATCTTATCATTTTCTGATGAAATGTATGATAACGCTATTTGGTGATGATACACCAGTTGTGGTCAAGGCTCGAAACTTTGAGGAGCTTCAAGAGTTGTGTATGATTTTTTCAGTTGGGCCAAGAAAATGCTCTGATAATTAACATCGGTAAAACTGAATGTGTTCATCTCTCTATAAGTAATGTTTTGAGTAGAAGGCGATATCGATGACTATTCAGATAACGTCATTACATTCAGGGATAGTGCAAAATTTCTTGGAGTTCATGTAGACTGCAATTTGAAATGGAGTACCCATATTGACGCTATTCGTAAACAACTTAACAGGTCATATCACGCAATTAGTCAGGTCAAGAAATCTCTTTCTTTAGAATCATTGTTAAACATCTATTACAGTCTGGCCTTCAGTCACCTATCATATAAAATTATGTTATGAGGAAACTCCTCAGATTCAGGTAGAATCATCATCCTACAAACGAGGATCGTGTACATGATCTTCATCGTTGTTCTCTGATCTTCATATAGACCTATTTTTCTTGAACATAGGATTTTGACACTTGCTTCAATCTTCATGCTCAGAGGTTTGGTTAGAGCCAAAGAGCATGAAAAAACATGTTGAAATTATATAGTTCTCATGACTATAGTACTTGAAATAAAGAAACATTAAAATTTCCGAAACATAGAACAGCTAAATTTGAACTTAACCCATTTCTCAGTCTATCGAATTATTTAATCATCTGCCTTATAATGTTGAATCGACAAACTTAAATAGACATGAAAAGTAAGTATAAGAATTTTTATTGTCATAGCGCTAAAGATTACTTTCTTGATACTTTGTAATTCATTAATTTTTTTTTGACTTATCCTCTACATTTTCTGTAATGTCTGAAAGGATTAATAAAATTATCATTATTATTAATGCTTTTCTAGAATTTTTTCTAATAGCTCTGAAAATATCGAAGAATCTGAAACATATTAAAATCCTGGATAAACGCACTTTTCCCCAGAACAAGCGTGTAAAAACGGAGTAGTCAGCTCATCCATATAAGAAAGTTATTATCCTAAAATTGACTGAAGTTCACGATTTTCTCTGTATCTTACTCTTAATGACATTCTATGTTATGCTTTTTTCCTGGATATGTATTATTTGTTTATCCAAAATAAATCACTCGCAACTTGCTGAAAACGAGATGACTCGAATCATTCGACGGCACTCCCGCGAACAGACTGTATATTAAAATGAGGAATGCACATATGAAATTTCGTCGTTGTTTTTCACATCATGCTAACTTTAGCAACTAATCGACTATGACGTTGGAATGTTCAGATGAGGAATTCGCGGGGACAGAGGGCGACAGACACGCGTCGAGACGCTTCAGTTTAGATGAGACGCCCACCGCCGTCGTCGTCTCCTGGACCACACGCATACATCATTTTCAGTGAGATAGACGCCCATTTGTTATTGTCAACCTTACTGCTCCGTCTCTTCATGAACTCGACTCACTTGTTATTTCAAAAGACCGTGACAGAAGCTTCCTGCCGCGATAGGACACACCAAAAAAAGTATCATCAATTTTGAGGTCTCCAGAAGAGAAAATGAGATCATTTCAAAGCCATCAGGTTATTTCTTCAGTGAAAAGTTCTGGACTGTGGAATGAATTCGAAGGAATTATACTTATGTTCCGAATTCTTTCAGTCCTCATAATGGCCATTCGAAAAATGTCCTTGAACGCCTGGATTGTTCAAGTGTTTTTCGGAATTCACATGGAAAAATCTACTTTCATCAACACAAACCCCTGAAAATTAAACTTATAGGACTATGAGACGAACGATTTGCCATCCGAAGCTTATATGGATCCGATCCGCACGAAATTGTACATGAATACTCATTTTTACAACCAAGTACCTACTGCATTTAACTCCGTTTGAATCTCAATAACTCCGCCTGCAGTGCCCTGGGGTGGATTGAGTAGCCTCAAGGGCATTGTTGCCGGTCTCAAGCCCGGATAAAGGAGGAGAGTTGGTGGGCAAGGTTAGCAACCTACCCACTGTAAAAGAGATTCAATGCTCAAAGAACTACTAATAGAGCCTCGGAAACCGGACGGATTTTATGGGATGATGACACTGCTAGACAAAGGAAAAAACGAATATGGAAATCACAAAAACTGCGAATTGGAAGCTGGAACATAACATCATGGAACGGCAGGGAACAGGAGGTAATGATGGAGGTAAACAAACATAATATCGAGATATGTGCATTGTCTGAGCTCAAGAAGAAAGGAAAGGGCAATACAAGATACCAACATCATATACTATTCTATAGCGGAAGAGAGAAGGACCAGAGAGCACAAGCCGGAGTGGGGATCCTTATACACGATAAATTTGAAGACCACATCGATGAAGTTCAATACGTAAATAGTAATATCATGTACATTTCCCTCAAAGACGAAACAACGAAAACGTACTTCATAAGCATATATGCACCAGATATAAACAAACCTAACGAAGAGCGAACCGCCTTTTTCGAAGAACTACAGCAAGTAATAGATAAAATACCTAAAAAGTCGAGGATCTTTATAATAGGAGATTTCAACTCTAGAATTGGTAATACAGCTCTTCCGGGTGTTATGCAGAGATTTAATGAAGATGTTTTCAACAACAATGGAGAAATGCTAATAACACTATGTGCGCAAAACGAACTGCGAATTAATAATACATTCTTTAGACACAAAACCCAACAAAAATATACCTTCAGTAACACAAGAGACCAAAATTCAATGATCGACTATATTATAACTAATAGAATGGTACATCCGAGTCAAATACTGGACGTGCGAACACTTACGTCAGCAAATGTTGGCACAAACCACGGTTTAGTGTTATGCAAATATCGCTTCAAAGCCAACCCCATTAAGAAGAAACAACCATTGTATGTTGAGAAATTCAACGTGGAGTCCTTGCAACACAGCTCAACGAGGGCATTATACCAGAAAAGATTAGGTGAAAAAATGGCCTCCAACCCTATAGTAGAGGAAGAAGATGTAGAGCAAATATGGGATAGGATTAAAATGAATATAATACAAAGTGCCACTGAAGCATTAGGGGTAAGAAAAGTCAACACAAACGGAAAGAAGAACAAAAAAGAATGGTTTACAGACGAAGTGAAAACTTTAGCAATACAAAAAAAAGAAGCATACATCATGTACAAAAACAGAAGAACAACAGAAGAATACGAAAGATATAAAGGGACCAGAAATAGAGTGAATGAGGCCATAAAGGAGATAAAGAAGGCATACTGGGAAAAATTCTCTGCTGACATGGAACATGACCTATACGGAGGACAAAAGAAGATTTGGAAAACGCTAAGAAACAGAAAACGAACAGTCAATGAGGAAGTGCAAGTAAATAAGATTACACCTGAAAAATGGAAAACATATGTAACAGACTTATATGGATCGCGAGTAGTTGATAGCGAAGATGTTGATAGCGAGGACAATACATACACTGAAGAACTTCCAGACGAGTATAACATAACGCTACAGGATGTACATGAGGCACTGTCAAAATTGAAGAACAGAAAAGCTCCTGGCCCAGATCGAATCGTCAATGAAATGCTGAAGTACGGAATATCGGAATTAGAAAGAGCGATCACAATACTATTCCAAAAAATATCTCGACCCAAAAAGTACCTAATGACTGGAAAAACAGCATAACAGTTCCAATATACAAAAAGGGAAACAAAAACGATCCGGAAAATTATAGGATGATCTGCCTATTGAACAGCGTAAGTAAACTGATGACCAAAATCATTACAAAAAAATTGTTAATCAGAATAAAAGTTAGCGACGAACAACAAGGCTTCAGACAAAATAGATCGACAATAGACGCAATTTTCATCCTCAGGCAAATGATCGAAAAGTCCATCGAATATCAAAAACCTCTGTTTCTCTGTTTTGTAGATCTCAAGAAGGCATTTGATCGAGTTCGTATAGCCGACATCGCTGATATACTTCGAGAACACAGGACACCCGTAAATTACATTAACGTGATAAAAGAGCTCAATGGAAATAACCGAACACAAATCAAAACATCACAAGGGTTTACTGAACAAGGCCCAATACTAACAGGAGTCCGCCAAGGTGATTGTCTGAGCCCATTCTTGTTTAACTTAATCATGGATCGGATAATTAAGAGTGTAAAAGAGGTATCTGGAGGATACAGAATGGGACCACGATCAATGAAAATACTATGCTATGCGGATGACGTGATCCTGATGGCCGATAATGAGGACGACTTACAACGACTGCTATATCGGTTCCAAACAACAGCCGAAAATCTCAATATGCAGATATCCTTGGAAAAAACAGAATCAATGGTCATAGCAAAGGAGCCTACAAGATGTAAATTAGCCGTAAATGACAGAATCATTCACCAATGCATGCAATGCACATACTTAGGAGTCGAGATCACAAGCTCCAAAACCTTACAGCAAGAAGTACGAACACAAGTAAATAAAGCCTCACGAATCTCCGGATATCTGAGAGACCTCATATGGAAGAACAAATATATATCTACCGATAGTAAAGTCCGCATATACAAAACAGTAGTAAGGCCACTACTTACATATGCAGTGGAAACTCGAGCGGACACAGCAAAAACAAAGAACATGATGAGGGTAGCTGAGATGAAAACATTGAGGACCATTAAAGGAGTTAGCTTAAGGGACCAAATAAGGAGTGATGATATAAGAGAAGAGCTGAACATCCAAGACGTAGTGCGATTCACGAGATCGCGACGGCGCTATTGGAGAGACCACGTCGACAGAATGACGGATGATCGATGGGCGAAGTGGGCAAAGGATGAGAGACCAAACTCACGAAGACCTCTCGGCCGCCCCCCCAGGAGATGGCACGACAGCTGGACATCTGTTTCTCAAGAGGCTGAATAGTGGAAGAAACAAGACTAAGTCTTAAAAAAAAGAGGAAGAAGAAGAAGAAGAAGAAGAATCTCAATATTTGGAAATATTAAGGGAAAACAATTTCGAATGTATTTCTTCTGAACAGAAAGGCGAATTTATTATTATTATTATTAATATTATTATTATTGTTATTCTCATTATTATTATTATTTTTATTAGTATTATTTTCATTATTATTACTATTATTATCATTTTTATTATTATTACAATTTATATATTAAGGAAATTCCTGAAAAATGAGTCGAATTAATATTGGATATAATGGATGCTGATCGTTTTTGCGCGCATCTTCTGAGGAACAGCATGCTATCGTTCTTTCCAAATGTCTGTAATTTTCGAATTTTAGCTGAGAATGGTTTCAAACGACTAGGTTGGACTCAATGATCAGGGTGTCAAAATCGGTTCCGTCCGGAAGGCTGGCCGTAGGTACGACTACAGGCGAATTTTATTTCGAAAGGCAAAGGATAAGTTCTTCGATGGGCGAAATCGTTCGAACGGTTTCGGAGTTATAGCCCTTCAAAATTTTGAGGTTATTTCCCTGATATTTCAAGAACTAATGATGCGATGAATTTAAATGATTGAAATGAAACAATCGATTGGAGCATAAAATTTGCAACTTTTGGAGAAACTTCGTTGGGATCGGGCTCTCAGGTGATTTGAAAAACAGTTATTTTCAAAATATTTTTCGAAACATTTTTTTCTATTGGAAATTATTCATTATATTTCAAAAAAAAATGAGCATACCTTGAACTACATATTTCACAGCACTGTACTCAATTTCAATTCGATACGGTTATTATTTTCGGAGATACTGGGAAAAATATGTGAAATGTTGAGGATTCTTTCTCGATATCGTTGTTGTTTTCGAAACTCAAAAATTGCTGATTCAATCATAATGAAACGTGGTAACTAGTTTGAAAATACTACAACGTTATGCGGAATTTGGTGATGATCATGTCATTAGAACAATTAAAAAAAATTAATTTTTTTGTTCGAATATTCAATATACTGTGACCTTCTGCCGCTAGAAACTCAATATTTGTAGAGAAGGTTTGAAACTTAATTACTAAGGTCGTATTCGTGAATGAGTGAAATCCACCAAATGATTCCGTAGATATACCCATTCAAAATTCTAGTTTCCCAATATTCCCAAAAATACAGATTAGAGATCGAATTGTAATCCAGTAATTTATCGGAGAAACCTGGAAAAGCACTAACGTTAAGTTAAGCAGCTTTTGCGCGCATGTTCAAAGTATATTACCATAAGTGAGCATTCGCGCAATAGCTGCTGACTTCACGTCAGAGCTTTTCTGGGTTTTTCTTTGATGAATTACCAGAATATTGAGGAAATGACATCGAAACTTTGAATGCCAAAATTGTTTGGCTGATTTGGCCTATTCACGAAATTAGACCTGGCATTTGATACGGAACATATCCTGAGACCCTGACTAGCTCTTTTTTCGAGGCAACGGTCTGCCGATAGGACAGAATCGATTTTGACATTGTATTCTTCATCAGTGAGTCTAACTGGGTCATCTGAGACAGTTACCTGGAAAAAAAACGAGGATTACAGATATTTGGCTAAACAATAAAAAGCTGCCCTGTAGAACAGGGGCGCAAAATGCGTTGTCTTAGTATTCGCGAAAAAGTTAGGAATAAGTCGATATAAATCAACCGGAACATTAGTCGTTATATAACATTTAACCATTAACTTTTTTTTGTCGTATAAGTATTGTTCCTTATATTCCAACTGTAGTGAGTGATTTTTCGACATACGTTTGGTTTGAACAAAAATTTCGTCGACTAGTTCTTTGAATTCAAAGTGGCAATAAAATATAAGGGAAAATATATGGTCGGAATATTTTTCGTTTATTCTAACCAACTGCTACATCTTTGCTTTACGGTTTCCACTAGAAACAGCAATTAATTTCGCTATTTCTACCTCTGCTGGACATTGGAGTCCAACAATTAATCAGGTCCTATATGGTCACAGGGTATTAGAGTTAGTGAACACTAACTATAATAGATACCACAGCCCAAATACAGATATACGACTTCTTGATAAAGACAAACGATTATTCTCTTGTTTCTCAGATGAATCGTTTCGCAGTCAGGCCATCGCTTCTCCTCAAGTTATATTCATTATTATTTCAGTTGCATGTTGTTTCTTCCCGGAGTTTCTTTCCTATCAAAGGTTTGAAATCAATATTCAAGTGTGATGATTGCTCGCTACAATTGTACCATCTCGAATAATCCTACGTTTTTCACGGAATTCTCAAAAATTATCACAAATAATCTTTTAATGTGAATAAAATTCAACTTTCGACATATACAGTGCGCGTCAAAATCATGGAACAAATTAATTTCCTCAGAAGAAAAATATCTGGCAACAAAATCCTGAAACAGGTCAATTTCTGTTTCACTTTCACCAAATTTATATGCATTTTTGAAGGATTTTTCTTGCACCCTGTGCCATCCCCATAAACTCTCTAAATTTTTTGAATATGGAAAGTAGGTCATGGGGTACTTTTTTGGCAAGGTCTCTGTATCTTCTTTAGAGGCGTGCAGAAATTTTCAAGAAAAAAATTTTTTTTTTTTTGAATTAGTTAGTTCAAAGAGGGCTGATTTTGCCCATTAACGAACTCAACCATTGCATTTTGAAATGCAACCTTCTCTGAAAGTTTCAGCTTGATAGAATTCTCCTTACGACCGTAATCTTGTATACGGACGGCCGAGCAGAATAGATTTTGACACCGGATTCGTCAACAGTGAGTAGAACCTAGTCGTTTGAGACCATTTTCGGCTGAACATTCGAAAATTACAGACATTTGGCCAGAACGATTGCACACTGTTCCCAAGAACATGCGTGCAAAAAAACCTGGGTAATTTTATTGTACTTTATACCATGAACGACAACTTGAAGCAATCTTGAATCGAATTCATTCAGTGTGATAATTATTCCACGAAATTAAAGTGCCCAGCATCCAAATTCACCTCGTCATAGATACGAAGATAAGCCCCTGCTGATTCCTGGGTCAAAGAACAATTTGATATCTTCAGAAAAATTTTTGGATTTTCTGCATTTCATGATGAAGGACAATATAGGCTTCGGTGATCGGTGATTTTTTCTGATCTCCTAATCTTAATTCAATCCATCGTCTTTTATTCTGATTCACTGTAGGAATACGTTTTTATCTAAAGAGCGTTATAAAGTTAAACTTCATCCTGAGAAGAAACATTATGATCAACATTACTTGGGGACATTCCTCAAACAACACTTCTATGTAGCCATATAGTAGTGTTCAAGATAAATTCACCTCGATTAAACATTCCCATAAGTACGCTTCAAACATTGCCTGCACATGTTTCGACGATTTGTCAGATTGTCATCAATAATTAATGCAGAATGTCGGACGGTCATAACTGGCCTCGGTAAACGATCAACAAAGTCTTCAATAATTTTGCGACAGATTGGAGAAATTCATGGCAAGAGCGTCCCAAGCAGTTGCACCAAGACTTTGAGGCAGGGTCGGACCGCAAATCTCTGCCCAATTAGTTCCATTATTCAATGTGCTTACTGAAATGATTAATAATCGAATTTACCCCACGCAATGAGTATTATCTGTAATTGAAAAGGACTTCGTTCTTTTGAATATGTTGCCACTCGCCGTACTCGATCTACTTTAAATTCCACCCTTTCCTCATTCATGGCATAGTGTGCCAAAATATGCCGTTGAAAAATAATAAGCCACAAGGATGAAAATCTGTCGATGAATCACCATTTGGATGGCTTGTCAGAAGTATGAAAATAATACAGCGCCATCTCAGGAGTATTTTGCAAATCCTAACCTTCGAGTGCGGAAAAATTTTGAGCACTCGAAAGTTAGGACACTCGAAGGTAAGGGTTTGGAAGATGCTCCTGAGATGACGCGTTGGCAGTTACAAAACACGCAGCTTGTTTCGTGACAGCTGTGGGAGCTTTCTGGTGAAAGATGTTGAGAAAAGTTTTTCCTGTGCAATTTTGTCGTTTGTTTTCAGATTCAGCTGCTATAAGTCGACTGCTGCACTGTAGTGGTGTTTCCTAGGATTCTGCCATTTCATTGGTCTTGTCATTTTCTTCAACATCACAGTGCACTGGCATCCATAACATAGTCTCCATGTTGCCCCCTACGAATTGCTCTAAGATATAACTGCATTCCCAGGATAGTAGAGATATCTTTCTGCAAAACATTCCAGAAAGCATTCAATAAGAAGCGATGTGGCGTCAGAAATTTTACATTTGTTACCAAAGTAGAATTTTTCGAGATAGGGGGGAAATATCGCTAATATTTAAAAATTATTTTGAAGGTGCTTTCTGCTTTTTTCACTCCCAGCAGAACTATTGAAAATTGAATGAATTGGTTCCGTAGAGAACGCTCTTCGGAATTGCAGGATTCAACTTTTTTTCAAGGGCAGTTTCTAGGAAAAAGGTTGTCTACTGAACAATACCCAAATGCACATGAAAGTGAACTGTAACATTTCAGGGTACAAATCTGACTCCCTCATCAGACAAAGGAGAATATTTGCAGAATTATTTTCTAGTTTGTGAAATATAATTTCGTACACTGTTGAAAAAATTGACGTTCTGTGCCGAATTCCATATCAATGACGGATAGTTTGAAACATTTCTTTTTCAATGATCAGGAAAAGTTCAAATTTGTTTTTGATTCCCAACAAAACAAAATTCCACGTAGAAACTTCGCGTGTGTATTTCAAACCTTACTCACATAGTTTTGAATTCATTCTTGAGGTACCTTGGTATTTTTTAGTTACTCTGATCAATCAAAAACTATTTTAAATTGTGTGGAATACCTCGACTTACCATTTGGCCGATAGCGCATTATGGAATTGAAATTGATAACAAACTCTTCTTCCGTGACTTGTATGTTTGTTTTTTTTTCTGTTGTTATGAAGCGTGAGAAATGTTTCATTCATATTCCTTAGCTCAAGTACTTGCTTTGTACAATGGAACTTTGTGGCCTTTCATAAAACTAGTTCTGACAACAACTTCGAAAATGAGAGAAATATCTTGGCATGCTGTACGCCAGAAAAAGTATGTTAAATGCTAGATAGAACCTAAGCTCATCGTGATTCAAATTCAAAGCGAGATAATCCTGGATCATTCATTTGAGAAACCAATTAGCGACGATTAAATATGAATGGCGAAATCCAACGCTTGATTGAATAATAATGAATGCTATGCGGAACCTTCGGTGCAAACTAAATTAAATCACCTCCAACCAAATATCACAGTATATTTTTAACATAGAAGTTAAATTATTCAAACTTCAGTGTTGAACAAAAACAACTAATACTGTTCTGTACAATGTCGTCAACGATATGAATGAATTCCGCTCTGATTCGTATCGGCAATAATCTGTTAATTGGAGTTTGCAATTAGCGAAGAGTAAAATATTCATGGGCCACCAATGGTCCCTTTCATTTAATTAGATCCAGAACTCTTTAGAATGAACCGAAAATAAAACACGAACAATTATAGGAATTTATAATATATAAATTGATTCAGCCTGAGAAGTCGGCAATGTAAATCAATAAATTAATTCATTCTGCCTAGTCGGAGTTTTTCATATCGAAAGGGTGTGTCTGGCGCATAAGTATTAAAATAATCCGCGATGGTAGATGTGATTCATTTCAACGATTCGTTAAAAGAATTTCCATTCCAATTTTCTCGAGACATTTTTATGATTTTTACGCGCCTATTCTAGGGGACAGCGCGTTATTACTTCGTCACGATGTCTGTAATTTTCGAATTCTGAGCCGAAATTGGTCTTGAACGACTAGGTTGGACTCAATGATGAAGAATTTGTGGTCAAATTTGATTATGTACCTAGAGTATTGAAATTTTCTGGTTGGGTTTGAAGCCTGAATATCTCGGGTATGTTCATTAGTGGGCAAAATCGGCCAAACAGTTTCGAAGTTATAGCTATTTTGTAATTTTGACGTTATTTCCTCGATATCTCATGAAGAACTGATTCGATCGGATTCAAATTTCGTAAGTTCTTGAGTAGCAATGCGCAAATCAATGCAGAATTTCGTATGAATCTAGTGGTTAAAAATTTTAAAAATGCTCATTCGAAAATATTCTGAAATTTTTTTTGAGGAGTGTTTTTCTCGGGAAGTGTTGATATCAGATTTCTGTGAAATTTGGCACAGACCTCATAATCAGTATTCAACAACAAAGTTTCAAATTTCAATTCTATATTTCGTTTACTTTCGGAGAGGAAAAAATACGTCAAATTTCGTTGTTATTCGAAATGTTGAGAATATTTCCGAATATTTCGATAATTATTGACGCGACCAGACTGCAACTTGGAATATACCTTTTCGGAGATATTGAAAGATTGAGGTTTTTTTCTCAATATCTCAAGAAGAACAGAGGTGATCAGATTTAACCTATGTAGTTAGTTGAAAAATACCAACGCAAGATTCAATTCAAAATTTGGTGAGGATCATAGAGGTAGAATATTGTTAAAAGTATTCGAAAATTCTGTAAATTTTTGTTGAAAAATTTCTTACCGGAAACTATTCATCAGATTTCAAGAGAATTAGCAGAAACCTCTAGTCAGTATTTCACAACTATGTTTCAAAGTTCAGTTTGATCCGATATTTATCTCCGGAGATATTGAGAAAAAAATTTGTCAAATTTCTTGGTTCACTCGGAAAACACTGAAATAATGAAACTTCGAATGGATTTTGATTTTACGCTGACAGTAAGGCCGACCTTAACCACAATATCATTCGAAACTACTTAGAAAGTCGAAACCAAAGAATAAATGAAAAAGAATATGACAAATTCCAGCAGTGGTTGAAAGTTAACCGTATTGAAACCAAAAATATGAGTGAAAGTATGATGCTGGCTTACTTTTCAGACATGGATTCTTTTACATTCTTGTCTAAGTGAATTGATTCATTTTTCTTACAGTCTGAAGTGGTCACTAACAAAATTAATGATGAGAATTCATAATTATACATATGTGGGTAAGTTAATTGGAAAATTCGACAATTGTCGGTAGTAAATACATTTGAGGGAGTCACAGATTTATAATTGCTTAGTATAACTCCCAAAGGGAGTTGTAGCTATACAGGGTCTTTCACGAGGAACCTCACCCATATTTATACGGGAAACTACTGAACGTATTTTCATTAAATTCAGCACTTATAAGTATTTCACGATGCTGATGAAATCTAAAATATTTTCAAGCCATGAGCACCTCCGGTTTTTCCGGAAATGACGTCAACTTCCGTTTTTCAAATTAGAACACCATTTTTTTATTGCAGGAATAGATTCCTTAGGAAATTTCAATTTATTTTGATGTAACATTTTTCAGTTTTGGTTGGAAAATTCTCTCTGAGCGGGAAAATTCGAAAAAAAATCGAAAATAGAGCTCCGCTGAAACAAGAATAACTTCGAGGTTTTTGGATGGAAAATTTTAATTTTTGGGATTTTTCAAGATGTAAGATTGATGTATCCACTTTGAAAATCGAAATTGCGATTCATGATACAGGAGGTGAAAAAATCGCTTTCAAAGTTAGGGATGACAAAATCGTGAAAAATCAATTTTTTCAAATTAGAACCCCATTTTTTTATGGCGGATATTGAATCTACGTTAAAAAATAATGTGAGTGTATGCATCACACCCTTGCCCTAAAATGGATATTTTCTGAGTTATTCACAAAAAACTGTTTTTCGTCTTGAATTTTCAGCTATTTCTTTTCCCTTCACGCCAAAAAGATGAAATTTTCAGGAACTGTTATTTGAACCATGCTGTAGATTTTTCATCCCTTCTTGAAACCGACTTCAAGTTACTATTAGGAGAACCATGGCAAACTCTCGCAGTTATAACTAGAGAAGATGCTCAAAGTTTTGACAGTTAATTTCTAGACATTTATTTATACGTCTCAGGAATGCTTCTTGCGTTGCTCTTCTTATTTCATCGGGAGGAAGAGATCTGCAAAAGTGTTTAAAAACCAAATTGAGTTTCAAAACTATGAATCTAAAAATCTAAACAAACCTGAACGCATTTCTGACTCGTTCTATGCAGTCCTCTTTATCAGTCAGGGGAGTTGAGTAGACAATATTTTTTATCCTACCCCAAACATAATAGTCTAAAGGAGTTAAATCGGGAGAACGTGGTGGCCAAAGATGTGGACCATTGTTCGCCAACCATCGATCTTCAAATAGCCTGTAGAGGATATTTGACACATTGAGTGAATTGTGTGGAGGCGCGCCATCTTTTTGATACCATAAGTCATTATGGTTCTGTACTAGCGGCTCAATTATTTGAGTCAATATGTCAGAATATCTATCTCCTAAGGGAGAACATTCTTTAAATAATGCAAACATATGTAGTGTTCTATCTTACCAGTTAAAGTCCCATCATAAATGTGAACATCGAGAATTGCATTATTTTTGATGGCGCAAAAAACATTGAAACTCCAGGTCTCTTGAAAGTTCCATTGTCTGAAGTGGTGGTTGTTCTCTTCATCCCAATAATGACTGTTATGCCTATTGAAAGAACCATTCTTTGTGAATTTAGATTCATCTGTCCAAATTATACAGTCCAAAAAGTTTTCATTCTCTTGAAATCGAATCATCATAGCTTCGCAAAACTCTGTTCTCCTGACGAAATCAGTTTCCTTCAAATGCTGTACCCTATTGAATTTATATGGGTGCATTTTATGTTTCTTTAATATTCTCCAAACACTCAATTGAGATAACCCCGATCAATCTCGGCATCTTTGAGAGAATTTTGAGGATTCACACGAAAATATGCAAGAACTGTAATTTCGTTGTTCTCATCTTCTACTACACTTTTTTCTCTGTGTGTAGTTTTCTTAACGAAAGATCCGACATTTCTCAAGTTTGTCATGGTTCTGTTAATGGTATCTCTCGTTGGTCTGGGTCGGTCAGGAAACCTCTCAATGAACAGTCGAATCGTTCTATCTACAACTTTATTACATTCTCCATGAAGTAGAATGAGATTTAAATGATCTTCATTGGTAAAATTAGGCATAGTGATCGATTTTATAACTTAATACGAATTATCACCAAATTAATAGTAAACACAAAATGCTACTGAATAAAGAGGAATTTGGCAGATGTAATTAATGATATCTATCATTAAAAAAAAATAATGTAAAACATGGTAAGTTTTTGCATATGGTTCATAAGGAATTATTTATTTATCACTGGAGAGAAAACCGATGGCCGATTAGTTGAAATAAAGAGGTTTCCGATACAAATTCGAATCCAAATTCGCCATCTATTTAGGAACAACCTGTAACTTTTTTCTCTTGCATATTAGGGTAGTAAAATCTAAAACATGGTTTAGGTAACAGTTCCTGAAAATGTCATCTTTTTGGCGTGAAGGGAAAAGAAATAGCTGAAAATTCAAGACGAAAAACAGTTTTTTGTGAATAACTCAGAAAATATCCACTTTTGGGCAAGGGTGTGATGCATACACTCACATTATTTTTTAACGTAGATTCAATATCTACCATAAAAAAATGGGGTTCTAATTTGAAATAATTGATTTTTCACGATTTTGTCATCCCTAACTTTGAAAGCGATTTTTTCACCCCCTGTATCATGAATCGCGATTTCGATTTTCAAAGTGGATACATCAATCTTACATCTTGAAAAATTCTAAAAATAAAAATTTACCATTTAAAAACCTCGAAGTTATTCTTGTTTCAGCGGAGCTCTATTTTCGATTTTTTTTTCGAATTTTTCCGCTCAGAGAGAATTTTCCAACCAAAACTGAAAAATGTTACATCAAAATAAATTGAAATTTCCTAAGGAATCTATTTCTGCAATAAAAAAATGGTGTTCTAATTTGAAAAAGGGAAGTTGACGTCATTTCCGGAAAAACCGGAGGTGCTCATGCCTTGAAAATATTTTAGATTTCATCAGCATCGTGAAATACTTATAAGTGCTGAATTTCATGAAAATACGTTCAGTAGTTTCCCGTATAAATATGGGTGAGGTTCCTCGTGAAAGACCCTGTATTTATAGTTACGGTAACTAAGGATTCAATTGTCTATAATGTATCAACATAAAGTAAAATATTTTTGTAGAAAAATTACAGAAAATCTTCGACAAATAAAATATTCAGAGCACTGAAAAGATTGAATGAAATATTTAATTTTCATTTGAATTTTTTTTTCTGAAAATTGTGAGCATGATAGAGAATGACACCATTTATTTCTTATCGCACTCAGTAAAGGTTATCATTATTATTATCTGATCAAGGTCGTGTGACTTGGTTTGCCTTTCAGAACTGCGACCATCATCATCTTTTGTTTTATTAATTAGTTCATTCATTCCTAAAGTCATTGTAAATGATGTTTACGAATCTGGTGACACTCTCAGAAGCCTTAGTAGTCAAGGCTTGAGGATGGACAATTGACTTGCTCATGCGGTACCTACAAGGGGTGTCTTTTATAACAATGCCCTCTCATTACACGAAGCTCAGCTCTCGGTAGGTTTAGTAGCTTCCTGGAATAGGATGGTAAGGATTCCACGCATCTTTTTGCTTCTGTAATTCCTGAAATATTTTCCAGGAGTCTATTCTCTCATTTAGATATCTCAGAAGCCATGTTGCGCGCATGTTCTAGGGGAACAGCGTGGCATCGTATTGTCCAAATGTCTGTAATTTTCGAATTTTGAGCCGAAAATGGTCTCACATGATGAGGTTGGATTCACTGATTACGAATCCGGTGTCACGTGTTTACAAATGTGCACTATTTATTCTTTTGATGCAGAGGGCCGACTTCAGAACCGAATATAAAGAGAAGAAGATATTCATACCTTTAGGGGGGGGAGATCGACAGAATCACAAATTCAATAAATCTTATCGTTCAAGTTATTTATATTTCATTCAACAAGTTGAAACTTGTCTAATGAAGAAATGAAATTCTTACCTTGAAGAGAAAAAGAGTGAATCATCATTATAGAAATGATGTACCTACTTAAGAACATGGTGTTCTGTAGTACCCTTGAAAAACTTGAAAACAGGAACCTTATCTTGCTCACACTTCGCTCTGGGTATAATTGAATCATTTTCTTATAAGAAAATTTTCTTCGAAACTAGGTTTCAATATTGAAGATGTTGCCAGATTTCAAGGAAAACCCAAATAACCGTCAGCTTCCAAAGACTTTTGTCGGTCGGTAAACTCGTTGATTATATAGTTCGAATTCGATGTTTGAGTTGAAAATTAACTGAATCTGGCAAAATTACCTACTTGTCAATCACACGTTATACATAGTTTTTCAAAATGGACATTTAAAACTGAACGAAGGAAGCATTCTTTGCTGAGTATTTCACCAGAAAAGTTAGATTTCCTCACGAGCTGAAGCAAATAGCTTTGAATTTTATAGCCCAGTTCACAGAAGAATTTTTCAGATGAAATCATAAAAAATAAATCAAAAAAATTCTGGCAAAGCACTAACGCGAAACTTTCGCGCACATGTTCCAATTCGTGGGAGAAACAAAATTTGAAATTTTTTTCACTGTAAATGATGTTGTCATCACGAAATCAGTATTTTCCAACTAGCTTCCAAGTTTCATCATATCCGGAATGATAAATTTGATAAATATTTTTTGCAATACCTCTGCGAATTGAGGGCAGATAGAACTGAAATCTAGTGCACTGTTGTTAAACATCAACCTCGAGATATGTGAATAACTCAGATGAATAGTTTCCGAAAAATTCAAAAACAAAAATTAGGAATATTTTCAACTTTTTCTCCGAAATTACTAACAATATGACTCCAACAAAATAAAGCAAGCGGTTGCGCTTAAATATCTGTAACTAGTTATTGAGTTTCTAGAACAAAGTAGTTCTTGAGACATTGAAGAAATACCCTTAAAACTTCTATGGGGTATAACTTAAAAATCCATTCATGAATTTAGCCGGCGCATTCCTAACCGTTTCAAGTCACTTGATCCATCACAATTCTTCGAATTCGATCTCTCCTCTGAATGATACCTTCTATTTATGTTCGGTTATATTTAAAATTGAAAAAATCGCACAAGATTTTCGAATTCGTGACATCGTAATAAATTACGTACCTGGAACAAAATCCGAAGCTACATTGTGCCAGAAATTAAACCTGAAGTGACAATTTATCATTCAAATATTTTCGACAAAGCAAGGTGTTTCACTTATGTTAACCTGTCTGTCAAGAAGATCATACTCAGTGGCATTACTTATAGGAGTTAATAACAGTACTTCGCAGGCCCTAATTTACACCGACGATCGTTCGGCACACCAACCTCCAAATAAAGCAACAGTTAATTGCGTAGGGCATCATCTGCCTCTAAAATTCGTAATAAGAAACGCAAACTGTAGGCGGGGTCACACGCATATCACTCTCTTCTCGGTGCAAGGCACATGAATAATGAGTCGCAAAGAGGTACGACTCGAAGATCAAGTGGGTGGAAGACAAATTCGAATCTTGACAGGTGGATGAAAGGTACACGTCTCCGCGTTCTCTGTCATGTTACGAGGCTTAATTCTCTATGGTTTAATTGTTGGTCCGGACTGCCTCCGTCTCATCTGCACTGCCGCCGCTAGTCCTACGACGAAGACTGCGTGCTCGGCATCTGTCAAACTTGTCACGAGGCGAGGCGATGTTCGTTAATTGAAAAACTCGAAGAATTTAATATCTGACGGGGTGGATGGGAATCTTGCTATGAAACGAGAAAATTCTGGTGGAGATTACGGTAATAATGGTAGGGTTATCGTGGCGATGTGATGGGATAATGTTAATTTGGGTCAAAAAAACACTAATGCGGTGAATTGGGTTTGTTTGAATTTGCCTTCATTGGAAGGAGAAAGTTAAGATGCCTAGACAAGGTGAATTCAAAGATGCGCTTTTGTTTCGCTAATGCTGGGGACAACGCTAGAATTCGTTTATTCCACTGAAGTTGGCGCTATTTGCAAATTACCTTAGATTATATATCCCTGAAGGTAATCATGACGGATCATCTAGTCAACTCTATGTATGGACTGAATTGACATTAGACAAGATAAAAGATAAAATATATCTGGATTAACGAATTTCTATCATAATATGTTTTGTTTAATTTTCAGTGGAATATATTCTGAGAATTCAATATACCGGGTGTCCCACGAATACCGTTCTTTAGAATATTTTTGGGAAGGAATCGAAATTCTGAGTTGTTTAAGTTTGAAATTGTTGAATTTCTGTCAGGAAATTTTTTTTGAAACGCGAAATTCCAATAAAAACAAATTGAAAATGGTGCTCTGCTGAAACATGTATGTCTTCCAGGTATTTCATCGGAAAGATGCCGTTTTAAAGCTTCCGCGAAAAGTAAGAATACTGCTTCTGTCGCAATGCTCAGAATTGAAACTCATGAAACAGGAAGTCACAAAAGCATTGTCAAAGTTAGCGATTTCGAAAACGTGAAAACTCTATTTTTTCAAATCAGAACCTCATTTTTTTTATGAACATTTTGGAATCTACGTTGAACAATAATGTAGGTCTGAAAACAGCACCAATGCCCTAAAATACATATTTTCTGAGACAAGCAGTCATGATTACATTTCTAATATCAATCTTTCAAAAAATACAAGCAAAACTAAAATTCAGAATTTCTATGGATACAATCTAATGTTCAATATGTCCTCCCATCCTTTCGGGACAATAATTTTCTTTCTGAGCAGTATAAAATTCGAAATGTGATCGCGTACATTGTTTTTTATGAATATCTCAGAAAATATGAAATTTAGGGCAGGGTGTTATTTCCACACACACTGAGAAAAATGTTCATTCACCATTATTAAGAATTCAATAACTGCAATGAAAAAATTTAATACGATATGGGACAAGTAAACAGTATAATAACTGCAAATAAAACGATTTACCTGGCAATGTTCACCTGCTATAAGTAAAAGGTTTAATAGTAGCAATAGAACTAACTTCTAACAAAATGGTAGAATTATTTAATAATGGTAACTAAACAGATTGATAACCGCAGATTCGTAATTTAATCACATTGAGGACATCTGCTTAATAGCAACATGAACAATATTTAATGGTGACAGGCTTAATGCTTAATTATGGCCAGTGATATGTTTAATAACTGCAAATTTGCAGTTTAATAATTTTGATTAAAGTAGTTTATTTACCACAATTATTTCATTTATTAATGGCAGGTAACTGTTAACCTGTGAGTTCTGAACTGTACATTTACGGGGGCTTAATGCTTAATAAAGGCTAGTGATATGTTTAATAACTGCAAATTTGCAGTTTAATAATTTTGATTAAAGTAGTTTATTCACCACAATTATTTCATTTATTAATGGCAGGTAACTGACAACCTGTGAGTTCTGAACTGCACATTTACGGGGGATGCGCTATTTAATAATTTTTAGGAAGAAATCTGATAATATAAAATAACTGATATACTCTAATTCATTTATTTCATTGAATTATTAACAAAAATATAACAAAAAATAGATTCTGAAACATAACTCATTGAATAAACAATCATAATAAGGTATAGTGAAATACATAATAAATTTTTCAACTTCAATCTATATGACATCAAATCTTTGGTATTGTAGTTCAAAGATATCACCAATAAACATAACAAATGTAAGAACCTAACAATAACTCTTTTACGATATTTGAGAATAATCAAACATCTTGTATATGAAAAATTATTGATACAACTAATCAACAAAATAACAAACATCTTGTACATGAAAAAATGGTGAAACCACCACCGCAATCAACTTCAGATAAATTACATCAGGAAAAATGCCTTATTGCAAATAATGTTCGTATGAAAACATAATATCCAAAAAAATTTTTATATTTCTACAGAAATGTATCCTTGGGGACGATTCACTGCCAAACTATTTACTGTTAATGCTATAATTGTTTCTGTGTAACTTCATACAAATTTGTCTTTCTGAAATGATATAAACAAGCAAGTTTTAAAAAAAAGTTATGTATGTCTTATGACCTAGTTTATTCAAGACTACATGTTCATTAAATACAATATCGATATTTAAAATGGCTCCAATTTCATTTGTGAACTGGACTTCATATGCATGAAAATGTTTTTTTAAGGAAGAGGAAATAACTTTTTTGTATATGAAACAAATATCATTATTTTTATTCACCAATAAATGTAGAATACTTCCAAACGTTGGAAGATTCAGTTTATTTATCAAGATAACATCACCAATTTTGTAGGTCATGCTATTCATTATAACCTTTTTACAAAAATATGCTTCATTGAATGTATCTAAGTCATAATAATCACTTTGGGAAAGGATATCATGAAAATTGGGAAAAGTACTCGAAACATTCTCTAAAACACCATGTTTTACAGCATCAATTTTCAAAACAGAAGTGAAACCGGATGACATCCTGAACCGACTACTTAATTTTAGCTGATTTTTTTTGCTAAGGATTGTGTAATATTTACTCTTGATGCAATAACATTTGCCGACTTTTTCAGTTCTTGATGTTTAGATTCATATCGTAAAGTAGATAAATCTCTGAGAGGCCCAACTTTTTGCATTAAATATGGATAATGTACTAAATGATGGTGTTTTGGTTTCAAAGGAAGTTGAAATAGCATTTTATATGCAGAATGATGTTCTGCAATATAATGTGTCAATAATTCAGCTTGTTCGAGTGAGACAGATTCGGATAACACAATATCTAAAATTTGCCTTAACAATATATATACATTCCAATATTCGTTTCCCTCAGGCACAAACTTTCCAAACATCAATCCAAAATGTTGTTGATTGTCTCGTCATCAATCAACATGAAACTTGTGTCATCTATGCCTTCATCTAAAAAGAGAATTAGGTTTATGAGAAAATAGTACCTAACATGCTTTATCGCACAGTGAAGGCTCCCAAGAATCAACGCGTAAAAATCGCGAAAGTAACTAAGTAAATACTCCAAAGATCATAAATACAGCTCATTAATAGCATTGAGTAGCTATATATGTTAAATATTATGTTCCATTACGAATAGTTTATGTCTAGATTTTGAACGTTGCATATTTTCTTTTTTGCACCCATTGTAAAAGCAGAAATATGACCGGGATATAAATATAAAAGGAACTGACAAAAATCTGTTAGTAAAAAAAGAACTATACAACTACTTCCTACATACCAATAAATCTCCCAACATATGCCTCCAAACCCCAATTTGTTAATGTCTTTATAAATGTATTTCCATCCATGATAACTATAAAGAAAAAATTGTTGAGGTCTTTGAGGCCGTTGTAAATATTAGAAGTGTACAGTAACTCTGAGATTCACTAATATAATAAGTACATAATGAACATAACATGCTTTGTACAGAGTGGAAAGACCGGTACAAAATTTGTGGCGTCATTCCGCCATTTTAATTCAATTTTGATTCGTTGAAAGTTCAAAATTGCGTTAAAATACCACAATAACAGTTAAACAGACTCTATTGAATATCCGATTTTGTTGATGAAATTATAGAGCAACAGCCAAAATTAACCCACAGTATAAACCCATCATTATGAAACCGGAGCTGGGATCTTAAGTAGTCTTATTGTTTTATTTGAGTATAAATTATAGATATTTATTATTGAATTACTTACGGAGAATTTGCATCAACTGAACACAGGAGAATATTTCCACTTTTATACAACACTTTCCTTTATACATCAAACTTCATATCAAACCGGTATCTATCGAAATTTCACACGTGTTTAGGTACGCACTCAAGCAGATGCAGATTAGAAATGAGAATATGAGAAATGATCACAAGTTCGTTATTTCAGACTCCGATGTAAATCGGAAATGCCGAATATTGCCGAATTAGACTATTCAATTCATCATTAATCTTATGGTTGCAATCGTTTTAGTAGCTGTAAGTAACAGCTTATATGCAGTTATTAAACACATATCTATTAAAAATGTATTCTTGAGATAATTAAACACACTATTTCTGGATATTAAAGGTATATCTGGAGTCGTTCCGTTATTATACTCTTTAATAACCGTAACAATTTGCTCATTAACTATACAGTCGTCAGTTTAGGTAAACGAATTTACTTGCCACTATGGTCCTAATATATTTGCTCTGATTAAATTTCACCCAGGTAAAAAGTTTAATTGACCCATTTTTCTCAGTGCATACATTATTTTTCAACGTTGATTCCAATTTGTTTATAAAAAATGAGGTTCAAATTTGAAAAAACCGAGCTTTCAAGTTTTCGTAATTGACAACTTTGTGAACGATTTTTTGACCCCCTGTATCATGAGATTCAATTCCGACTATTGCAACAGAAACACTATTTTTACCCTCGCGAAAGCTCCAAAATGGCATTTTTCCAATGAAAAGTCTGAAAGATATTCATGTTTATACAGAGCGCCATTTTCGATATTTTTATTGGAATTTCTCGTTAGAAAAGTATATTCTGACAGAAATTCAAAAATTTTACACCAGGACAACTCAGAACTCCATGAGGAATATATTTTCATTATAAAATATGGGGCTTTCCTCCGGTGAAACCGAAAGTCCCACGAATCAAAAAAAATTTACATTCAGTCATCTCTCTAGTAGAAGCTTAAGTCCGAAATTGCAAACGTGAATTCTGATTCCTTTACGAAAATATTCTAACGAACGGTATTCGTGGGAAACCCGGTATATTGTAATACACTTTCATTGGATGTGTTCCTACAACGAGAGGTGCCTGACATTATTAGGTAAAAATGTGAAATTATTTCACAGAATCAACTGTTACATATCACTTGATTATACATGATACAATCTATCATGTATAATGTTTTTTTTAATATATTTTTTTTTTTTTTTTTTTTTTTTTTTTTTTTTTTTTTTTTTTTTTTTTTTTTTTTTTTTTTTTTTTTTTTTGCTTCACACTGATGTGGCTTAATCAGGATTATTCGGACCAGAAAGTCAAAAATAATCCTGTCCGTCAGTGAGGAAAGACCGCTTGTCGCACTATACCTACCGTCCCCAGTATCACCGCTTTCTGCATCCACAGTACAGCATTGGAAGGCAGATGCATTTCTTGCAGATGTTCCGCCATCTTCCGGTGAACCAGGCCGTTGCAGCTGATAACTAACGGTTTTATTTCCGCTTTTCGTAGGTGCCACATATCTTTCAGTTCTCTAGATAGTGCCTCATATTTCGCTATTTTTTCCGCGTACGTCTTTGAGAGGTTTTGGTCTAGAGGGACCGCGAAATCAATGATATACGCTGTTTGTTTCTTCTTGAACCACACCACCATATCGGGCCTGTTATGCTCCACACCACGGTCCGTTATTACGGTCAGGTCCCAGTAAACCTTGGCGGTTTCGTTTTCTTGAATCGCTTGTGGGGCGTATATATGGTGTGGTGTGAAATGATGTAGGAGGCCCTCCCTCAAGCACAACAGCTGATGCACGACTTTTCCCATGCTGTTGTGGCGGGCAAGATATTTTGTGCCAGCTATTGCTGAACAGCCCGACGACAAATGTTGTATCGTCTCCTCTGCCTTGTTGCATAACCTGCACTTTGTTGTGTGGACTTGTTGCTTCATTATTACCTTAGTGTAGACGCGTGTTGGCACAACCTGGTCTTGTATTGCGAAGAATGTTCCCTCCGTCTGGGGGAAAAGGTAGCCTTGGGTGAGGTAAGTGTGTGAGCTCAGCTTGTCGACTTCAGGCTGGTGCAGGCTGGCGTAAAACCTCCCGTGCAGAGGTTTGGACTGCCACTTCATTTTCCATGCCTCACCTGGTTCTTCTGTTCTAGATCCCTGGATGTTGGTTTCCTCCTGCGGCGCCAGAGAGTAACGTTGTGCTGCCACCCATTGATGAACAGGTAAGTTTCCTTTTACGAAATAGTTCTTTACTCGTCTTTCTTCTTTCAGGTAGGCGTCCTCCAAGCTGCTCAGACCACGACCTCCTTCTCTGCGCGGTAAGTATAGTCTCTCTATCGCCGAGTTCGGATGCAGCATGCCGTTTTGCGTTAAGGTGGTTCTGATTTTCCTGTCCAGCCTCTCCAAGTCTGTCTTAGACCAGGTAAGAATTCCCGCGGTATACAGGAATACCGGTATAGCCCATATGTTAATGGCCTCCATTTTGTTCTTTGCTGACAATTGTGTGCTCAGAATTCTGCAAACTCTACTCATGAGCTTATCTTCCGTCTCCGTCTTGTTCTCCTTCTGTCTAATTTCAAATGTCTGCTGCACACCCAAGTACTTATACCTTTCCTCCACTGCTAGCGTGGGTATTGTCTGTCCGTCCGTCAAGGTTATACCTTCTTCCCCAGCCAACTTACCGCGTTTGACGTTAACCATCGCACACTTTTCAAGACCGAACGTCATACCTATATCCTCGCTGAATTGCCTTACAAGCTCCAGCTGTCCCTCCAAATGTTTTTGTCCTCTGGATATTAATTTCAGGTCATCCATATAGAATAGGTGACTTAGCTTGTTCGTTGCATCCATGCTGTAACTATATGCAGACCTATTCAGCATATTACTGAGGGGATTCAGCGCTAGACAGAACCACGATGGGCTTCGACTATCTCCCTGGAATATTCCTCTCTTTATCTTAATTTCCGTGGTTCTGCAGGCGGTTGAACTGTTGTTCCATGTCAGCGAAGTACGCCAGGTTGACATGAGGCACCTAAGTAACTGTATCACTTCACGATTGATTTTATAAATATCAAGTACCTCCAGAAGCCATGAGTGGGGAACAGAATCAAACGCCTTTTGGTAATCTATCCAGGCCACTGAGATGTTCTTCAGCCTTTTCTTCGCCTGCTTGGTGATGGCATTATCGATTACCAGTAATTCCTTGCTCCCGCGACCTTTCTTCTTACACCCATTCTGCTCCCAGCACATTATATTATTGGTTTTGAGGTGGATATCAATTTTGTGACCAATGGTTGACGTAAGTATTTTATAAATAGTGGGAAGACATGTAATTGGTCTGTAGTTTTTAGGTTGCGTTAGGTCTCCTTTCTTAGGTATCATGAGCGTTATTCCAAGAGTGAAATAATCAGGAATTGTGGTTGGGTCTTCTATTGCCCCCTGTATGAGTCGTGCCAGCACTTTGTGAGTCGATGTTAGTGACTTCCACCAGAAGTTGTGAATTCCATCTATACCTGCTGCTGTCCAGTTTTTCAATCTCTTGACTGTTGCTCTCACGTCTTCTTCGGCTACAGTTACCTCGGGCATTTCTATAAGGTCATTATGTGTTCGTCTTTCCGTCTCGATCCATGTTGCCTCGATGTTGTGGACTTTATCTCGGCCCCATATCTCTGACCAGTATTGCCTCATCTCGTGAAAATCTGGAGAAGTTTTATGCTGATCGTTGTTTCCGTCAGCAAGTCGTCTGAAGAATTCCCGTTGGTTGTTTTTGAACAGGTTATTTTGTTGGTACCTTAGGGTTCTTTTGTTGTATCTCCTAAGTCTGTTTCCCAGCGCAGCGATCTTTTGCTTTAAATTCTCCATGTGTGTTCTTAAGCGTTGTTTGAATTGAGCGTCTTTTTTGATCTTCATCTTTTGGGCGTAGATTTGTGCCTTCTTCTCGACCTTCTTACTGACTTTCTGGTTCGCGAGATAAGTATGGAGGACTCCTATTTCTTTGCGGAAAGTTGTTATTTTCCTCTCAATACGTTCCTGCCATGGTGGCCTCCTCTCTTGACGGGTTTCTGAATTTGGTGGTGGCGATGGTGTTTGCTGTATGATGTTTGCTACTGTGGCGGCGCAGTAAACCATATGACAAAGCTCTTCAAAGGTGGTCGAGTCGCTGAATGTTGTCACGAGGGCCTCATTAACAGTTGTTATAGTGGTTTTTGCGTCTCTACATTGTTTTAATTTTCCTATTTTTGGTCTATTGATCATTTCGATGCCCCTCCACTTTAGATCTTCCTCGTACAAGAGCCGCAGGATTTCGAGGGTAGGCGCATCCTGTTCTCGCTCCATTGGCGATTGCGCTCTGGGGTGTTCGTCAATATATATATATATATATATATATATATAATCTGATTTTTTAACAGTCTCAGTATATTAAAGTTTGTTTTTTGATGGGATATAGACTGGATTGTGGAGAATTAATGAACTACTCTTCTTTGTTTTAACCTAGCTTTCGAATAATATTTTATTCTTCTTCGGGGTCTTTCTGTAAATACAAATTGAAATCTTTTACATCACAAACATCAACATTTATGTAAATCACATTTTTAACTCATTAAAAAACTTATCTACTTACACAAAATGAGATTATTTTTATGAGTTCATTTGGAATTTAACTCTTGTTTTCTGAATTTTCACGCCTTTTTCTATTTAAATAATATTAAGTTGAAATGTCAAATTGTCACCTTCTTTCTGTCATGTCATCGAACATGAACTAGATGAATAAGGACTTAATAGTGTTCGATGACATGACAGAAAGAAGGTGACAATTTGACATTTCAACTTAATATTATTTAAATAGAAAAAGGCGTGAAAATTCAGAAAACAAGAGTTAAATTCCAAATGAACTCATAAAAATAATCTCATTTTGTGTAAGTAGATAAGTTTTTTAATGAGTTAAAAATGTGATTTACATAAATGTTGATGTTTGTGATGTAAAAGATTTCAATTTGTATTTACAGAAAGACCCCGAAGAAGAATAAAATATTATTCGAAAGCTAGGTTAAAACAAAGAAGAGTAGTTCATTAATTCTCCACAATCCAGTCTATATCCCATCAAAAAACAAACTTTTATATATATATATATAATGTTTTCTAGATTGTGCACATTTATACAAAGTAATGTGGAAAAGTGGCGGGAAATTTATGGAAAATGATACAGAACTAGCAACATCCTTACTTTAAGTCAGACTGAGGCGTATCAGGAGTTTGATAAAAATTCATTGAATGGGCGATAGTATTGAACCAGTTCAATATTAATTTCCCATTTCAATTCATATGATTTCCGATTAGGAAACAGGTGTCTTCTTCAATGCTCAATTTTTTATCAGATTTGAAAACTAGGTTTTCTAGTAGTACTTGATAGAAGCATATTAGTAAGTTTCATCGAAACAAACAAGATCACATTAGATACATTGCGATTACACATATTTTCATATATGATCTGAGTCTACTCATTATATCGCGACTAGCAAATATAGAGTATGAACATATTGTGCAGGTGGAATATCAATCCGGTCACAATCACTAAACTAACATGTAAACAAATCCGGAGTAGCTATCCGTTTGGAATGTTCATTTTGGAAATTATATAATCGTAAACAATAATTAAGTTGTTTGTTTAAGTATGGTTTACGATTATATCATTTCCAAAATGAACATTCCAAACGGATAGCTACTCCGGATTTGTTTACATGTTAGTTTAGTGATTGTGACCGGATTGATATTCCACCTGCACAATATGTTCATACTCTATATTTGCTAGTCGCGATATAATGAGTAGACTAAGACCATTAATGAAAATATGTGTAATCGCAATGTATCTAATGTCATCTTGTTTGTTATTGTTATTCCGTCGACTGTCACGCATCTGAGCTGATATATTTGCTCTCTCTAACCATTTTAATTTGGTATGTTTTATTTATTGTATGATGAGGTAATAATGTTAAATGTTATATGTTTTGTCTATAATTGATAAAAACAATTTTCTTGCCTTGAGAAAGGAACAAGCCGTTCCGAAACGTTGGCCAAATCATAGTTAATTGTCTGCATTTTATGTCCAAATTCTTACGATATGTTGATTATTTTTTTCAATAATTCTTGTTTGGTCATCTATCAAATTTTGTTGATAGAACGAGGAACCAGAAAGATATTTCCGTACTGCTTACGTTTCTTGACACCATAAGAATTGAATAGCCATAGATATAATAATATTGTTTATCCCAGAAAAATACTGTGCTTATATGACATATAATAAATGTATTATGATATAATATGACACAAAAAATCCACGAAATCTTAAGTTACTGATAGTACCATATTTCAAGGTAAATTGCGATGTGTCATGAACTGAAATCTAAAACAAAAAGATGAAAAGTTATCAACCACTTCGTGAAATCATTTGCTCACATCTAGTATTAGGCTGCACGATACAGGTCGTTTTGTTTTAATTCTATCAATCATTACATGAACAGTTGTCAGTTGAATCATAATAAGGTTGACCTGCATTAATCATGGCGTAGATCAAAAACTCCGAATTCTCTTTATTTTAAGGTAAACAAGTTTCATAGGTTATTCACGCATTATTTCTAATACAGTTAGAGATCCACGATTTGTGGAAATAATTGAAAGACATCAATTATGAATAGGAATGATATGCTTCTGAGTATCATGAAGTTTATACCTTCTATAGATAGGATTCTGTCCTTTCTTTCATCATTCGAACACTTATTTGCATATATAGATCTGCACTGCCCAAACAAAATGAAAAAGAGAACCATTTTAAAGTGTCTTAGCATATACACAATTCTTCGAAGCTAACACAAAAAGATTTCACGCTCTTATCAATTACTAATTAATCATCTGAAAAAAGTCTGAGAACGTATAAAGTCAAAATGGCAATTGCCGAAGTACCATTAAGAGTGTCATGCGCTCTAATTGTCGATGGTTAGAATATGAAATACAACTGGTTTCCCCAGTTTGTTCCGAAGATTTAGTAGCAAAAGAAGAAAAAGTAAAAGTAAGGCAACATTTTTCTCTTCATCTATGTTTTGGGTACAAAATTTTGGCGACTGTTTGGAGAATATGATGAGAATTTTTATATATTTTGGTTGTATGACTCGTCATCCATGAACTGAGTGGAAGATTCATAGAACTTTAACAGTGTCTCTATAAATTTCGGTTTCTAACGTTTGCTCTATTTCGAACATTGGGTACTTATGATAATACCCTATTTGAAGTGAAGTGAATTAGATGCTATGATTTACTTATCTAGACGGAAAGTTCTAGGTAGAATTGCGAATCAACATATTCATCGCGAATGAACTATTCGATGCCAGTTTACTCCCTCAACCTTTGATCCATATTTTGGATGGCTTACAGTTAAGTACAAACAAGATAACTTTTCAAACGAAGACCCTGAAGACTTGATATTTGTATCTTGAGTTCAATAACTAAGACTGAATTCGGGAATGAAATGAAATCTGCTGATGCAAAAATACAGGGTTCTCCGCGATGAACTGAATTTCAGGCGTTGTAAATAGAATGCGAATATAACTAACATATTTTTCACAAAATATTGAAATTAAATTGGGAATTTTTAATTTCTGGTCCATTGAGAAGAACATAGAACGCATTCTCGTTGAGTATTCGTTATATCAATCTGCTATATTTTCACATGTTTCTTTTTTTTCTAGTCGTTGGAGGAGAGGTAGGAGTTCTTCTCTGAAACGTGTATGAATAGCTAGATAAACGCTCATCTGCTTTTGAAATTTGTTCTGATTATACGAAACATATGAAAGGCACTTAAAAAATACTGGATTGGACGGTAAGTATTCCATACATTCTCAAAAGCAGTTCTTCAGCCTGTCATCTCATTTGCTCCAACCAATATTCGGACACAATCACTCAAGTATTCGTTCACATGTTGATCCCAGCATAGGTTTCCTTTGATCCATAGCCCATGCAGGGAAATTATTCCTTCATCGCTTCACTACGTGGTTTGTTTTATGGGAGTTCATTCTCATAGATTTTTCTCAAACCAGACCTCAGCCCTATACCTTGTTTTCCTGTACTTATCTAGGAATAACATTTCGCCTTTCGCTTTGTTCAAAAAGTTTATATCATCCACCAATGTAATTTCATCTTTTGCTACAACATTACATACCAAATCATCGATATGAATTGCGAATGAAATTGGTCTGAGCTCGAACTCATGGGGTACCCTGTAATTTTAGTTTTGGTAGATCTCTTGCATGAGTTTCTGTATGTAGTAGGATCCTAGCAGATTAAGGGGTGGTCCTCTCGTGCCAACAGGTTACAGCCTGAATAGGAGTTTCTTGTCATCGACGTAATCGGATGCGTTGCTGAAGTACATCGGAAAGAAAATAACCTTCAGTGCCTCCACAATATAGCCTGTGAACTGGATCAGAACAGGTGTAGTGGCTCTTCCTTTCATGAACAAACAGTTCGCACCGATGTATAAATACCTCGTTATTCAGTGGCAAATGATTTCTCGTAAGAATTATTTTCCAAGTATCTGGAAAGGATGAACATCCTATTTTGGAACACCCTGTGCATCATTACGCGAAGGAAATTTCCATAAATAATAATTTTTATTCATATTTATTTTGTTTCAGATATTTCATGAGAAATTCCATGGTGAGCAAGATCCTCCCAAAATAGCATTTTATCGGTATCTGAGTTTTTTTTTCGAAAGCTAGAGACGGCCGCCGGCCAGACGAAATCGAATTTCACCACGTCTTTTCAATCACTAAGTACATTTAGATGTTAAAAATCATTTCTCGTCAAAATTGGATGATTTGGCCTTTCGGCAATTTCGCTTTGATTTTGTAGAGCAAGCGAGTAAACTGTAAAGTTCAATTCAAAATCACCTCTATGAGAGCGATTTTACCCAGCTGGATTCTAACACTTGAGAAGTAGAGGGTGGATAACCAACCTGAAACTTCATCTAAAACTCCTAGCGGTATACAATCCGCACCTCCTAACAGTTCGCACCGAGGTATAAATGCCTCGTTATTCAGTGGCAAATGATTTCACGCAAGAATTATTCTCCACAGTATCTTCACCTTCCCAGTTCCCCATGAAATTTTCGTATGTTTATTTAGCCGAGTTGGCGGTATATCGGTTTTAATTAAATTCTTACTATATCTCGGCTGAATTCTAGATCTCACGGAAGTTTATAAATTGCGTCAATTCCAATTTCACTTTGTTCCAAATGAATTCAGCATGAAATGGAATTGGTGCGAAGAAAGTTATTATTTCGTTGGTTGAATTAATTATTTTTTACTGAACAGGTTTGGTGGTTACATTAATTAATTAAAAATAAATCATGACAGGAACAGTAGCAGGTTTTTCGGTTCATTAAGGATTTTTCAGAATGGTTTTTCTGTATTTTATGTATGAAAATGAATTTTCCTCTCAAATAATGCTGAATTTTCCTGACTGTACTTTCACATATTTCTAGTATTCTACTAATCCTACGATCTATAAATATCCACAGTACCTATTTATTTGATTTCAATGTTTATCGCACGTGTTCTGGAGAACAGCGTGCTATCGTTTTGTTAAAATGTTCGTAATTTTCGAAGTTTTCCGAATATGTCTCGAACGTTAATCTTTCTCATGACGGAGCTGGTCTTCCGTATGCACGATACAGGCGTACAGAGGATCCTATCGACTTGAAACTTCCAGTGTAGGTTAAGTTCGTTAATATAAAGAATGGGCCAAATGGTTTCGGAATTATAGCCATTTGAAATTTCTCGGTTATTTCCCTGATATTCAGAAATTTCCGGGGTGATGAGTCGAAACTTGGCAGTTAAGTAAAACATTACGACGTGCAAGTCTAATCAGAATTTTGTTGAGATCATCTTGTCAGTAAATAGAATTTTTTTGGAAAACATTTTTTTTTGGAAACTATCCATCATACAGGTTGAGACTTCAAGTTTTACATCAATCTCAACCATAGATAAAACACTTTTTCAATTTGCCTTTTTTCAGATTTGACTCTGGTAAGAAAAATACAAGCCTATGTGATTCCAGAAGAAAGTCTTTTTTTATAGAATTGACATAAATTTTGGTGTGCGGTTTTCTATGACATATGTTCTTCAGTTATCACTTTCATCCTACAGATTCTGAGTTATAGACTCACCGATTCAAGACACAATAAGGAATCACCATGCAGAATGCAGATTAAATTGATGTTGAGTCGCCAGAAGAATCTTGAATCAGTTCAGAATACTCCATTACTTCTTATAATTTCTTCTAAACCGCACTGTCTTGAAGATATACGACGTTGAATGTCGGAAAATCTGATAAAAATTCGAAAAATTCCGCTAATTTTGTGGATCCGACCGTGAGCTGATTACTGTCTCAAATTAAGCTACACTCACGTTCATCAAGAACACCGAATATACAATTATTCAGCCAACTTGAGACTGGAGCATACAAATAGATACTAGGTTTATGGACCAGACTTTCCACAGAGCTTCCTTAATGTGTTTATAGGTTAGCTGAATGATTTCATATAATTCATATATATGATGAAAATAAGGATAATTATGGAATTTTAAATATATCAGAATGGGTAAGGATGAAATTTTCAATAATCTCATGGTGGAAACAATTACATATTGCATGAATATCAAGTGGAAGATCAGTGTTTCAATGATCAAGTGCAGTGAAATGTTTTCGTTAAGCTTGTATCGCAAAAAGCACCAAATCATAATAATTAAGTGAGTGGATGTGATTTCTCCATAATTTTTGTTTGAACTTCAAGCAATGGATTGGTTATCCTACAAAACAGATTTCTGTGATAGATATCTGTTTAGAAGTTCCAAACAAAGTGCCTGAGTGGATTAGCAAATTGAGAAATATTTAAATGCTTCTAACTTTTTACCTGAGCCAAAGCTGGAAAAATGGCAAATGAAAAATTATTTGGTTTGATAAAAAAAATCTATAGATAACAGAGGTCGAATTCGTGAATGGGTAAAATAGTGTTATGATTGCGTAGATATATCCATTCAAAATTTAGTTCTTCAATATTTCCAAAAATACAGATAAAATCGAATAGACGACTTCGGCCCAAGTTGCCAACCCACAATTTTCTTCACAAATTTTCTATCACTGGGAAACGGGAATTTCAGTTCAAAATAGACATGATAAGGTTTGCGTTATTTATAAATATCTTTAAAAGGTGCCTCGGCTCTTCAGACAAGATAATTCCTTCCTGATATGGGGTTTCGTTAAGATCATCTCTGATTGGCTGAAATTTAAGTTGGGATTCCTGATTTCATGTCAATAGTATCAAATTTGTATAGTATATGTTCCGCAAATCAACTGGTTTTTTTCGGTGGCCGGTTTTCCATTCCGTAAATATGAAATATTCGGTTGGTTCCTGACAAAAAAGTTAATTATGGAATTTGAATGATGAAAAAATGTTCTTTCTGTCACCAAAACGACTGTCAATGTTCTATGGTAACATATCCATAGCATAGAAAAATCTTTATTTACTTTATGATCCATAGATCATAGAAGACACAACAATCATTAATGGAAAAATTACTAGGTATGGTTTATGGATCATAAAGTAAATAAAGATTGTTCTATGCTATGGATATGTTAACATAAAACATTGATTGTCGTGCTGGTGCATAGGCTTAATATGTCTATGTTCTGGTGACAGAAAGATTGCTTTTTCATCAATCAAATTCCGTAATAAATTTTTATTTCAGGAACCTACCGAATATTTCATATTTACAGAACGGAAAACCGACATAACCAAGTTGATTTGCGGAACATATCCTTTATAAACTTGACACTTTTGACATGAAATCAGGAATCCCAACTTTAATTTCAGCCTAACAAAAACCTATATTTGGAAGGAATTGTCTTGTTTGAGGAGCTGAGGCATCTTTAACGGATATTTATAAATAACGCGAACCTTTTCATGTAGAATTTGTCCTGAAATTCTCGTTCCCTAGTGATAGTAAATTTGTGAAGAAAATTGTGGGTTGGCAACTTGAGCCGAAGTCGTCTATTGATTGAAAATAACAGCTTGAAGATTCATATAGAATTTCCAGAGGATAATATGATCAGAAGGTCACGGAATCTTTCCCTCAGGAAGTAGAATTGCGTTTGGGGGAGTCATTACGTGAAAAGATGACAGCTTCATTTGTAACGAACATGCGCGTAAATATTGCTGACTTCACGTCAGTGTTTTTCTGGAATTTTTTAAGTAGTTCCTGAATTATTGTCAACCCAATCCTTACAACAGTACTTATCGGTTACTTATTTTGTACCGAGAATTAATCCAATTTATTTCCACCTTAGGAACTCCAATCTCCAACAAATGAAAGAGCCAGTAACTCTATCGGAGTAGATTTTGGGATCAAATGTACAGGTTGATTGGCAAAATTCTTCTAGTGATTTCACAGGTGCAATCGCTGATTCGAAAATTCTGATTCAATGAATAATTAAGAGCGACACAAATTGGCAATGGCAATTTGGTAGTAATCAAATTAATAGAAATGAAATGAAAATTGAAGTATTACGAATGTAGGTTGATTATTGTTCACTAGATTACGCTCACTAGATGGGAAGATTTGGGAATATTGAAAACGATATTTTGAGACGGATATCTCGATGGAACCAATGGGCTAGCTCTATCCATTCACAAATTCGATCTTGCAGTCGAGTCAAAGGTTTCACATCAGGTTCAAAGCTAAAATACAAAAGTCAAGTTCAGAATGCACCAAATCTTCAAGGACCAGTAGATAAATGCATTTGAAATACCGTCATATCCCATATTTACCAAAATTATAGGCCACGGTTGGGTCGAAATTCAGCTCGTGGATATACAATGGTGATAAAATCTCATTAAAACATCAAATCCATGACACATATTATAAAAATGCCCAGTACTTCACTAAAATAGCACTACCTGAGATCGAAACTTCAAAATTATATGTATTTGCGATTTCGCAAGATAAAAATAATTAATAGTCCCATAAGATATCAAAAACATAAGATACAACAACATATAAGATCGAGTTGAAATTCATCGACCGATATTGAATACAATTTTTTCAGAGTTTAAATGGAAATTTTCAATTATAACATAAAAAAAAATCGTTTCAATGACACGATCATCAGGAAGTTTTGCGCATAATTGTATTTAAATATTTCCCAACTACTACGGGAGTGTATTAATGATATGATCCGTATCAACGATACCGAGAAAAACAAGACATTTGACATAATTTCCTTACCAATCTCTGACAATTTCCATCAAACTGAAATTCGGTAAACTATTAGCTATGTTCGCGGGTTCGATTCCGAACCGATTCTGAACCAACTTCTAACCAACTAAGAACCGTCAAAGTGCGCATGCCTAGTTCCGAACCAATACCAGATTCCGAACGTTTTGGGAATTGAAATAGAATTGGGAGCGTGGTCGAAACAAGAATAAGACACAAAGAAGTCTGTGGATATTTTTTCTGTGATTCTAGTATAACCTAGTTCTTAATTAACAGGCGATTCCCTCAGCGCACCCTTGCATTTATTGACGCATCAGTTTCCTCTCGACCAGACTCAGTGGGATATGGTATCTATTTCCCTTCCCTGGACATTAAAATAGCTGGACGCCTACCGGATCACTGGTCAATCTTGAACGCAGAGCTGTTCGCTATAGGCCGAGCTGTGACAGAGGCATTGAACAGGGGCCTGAGAAGAGTACTGGTGGTCTCAGACTCTCTGAGTGCTCTGGAGGCTATCAAATCCCGGAAATTCGACTCTAGTACAGACATCATATTAATGAGGGTAAGATATATCCTTCACACGGCGTATTCAACAGGTCACGTGATCAGCTGCTTATGGGTACCGAGTCAATCATACATACATGATAATGATGTAGTAGACGGACTGGCTAACCAGGGTAGGTACGCCGGTGCTCCATCATGTCTTTTAGCAGGACCTCAGTCTTTATGGCCTACTTATAAGAGAGAATCAAGAAGTTTGTGGATCTTTGATTTTCTGAACACCTGTAAGATCAAAGGAAAATATTATGGTCTTTACATCACAGGCGATAACTTCCCTATTACCCCCTGGTATTCCAAGATTCCTCTCTTCAAAGTGAAAGGAAAGTCGGCCATATGCAACATCCATCCCGGACCCACTTTGTGAGGCATTATGCTCCTTCCTTATATTCTTTATTCAGAGGCTAGGGCCTGTTCGGAATCGACTTGATACAGAATGGATGTGAAGCACGAACACAGATTTCGGAAGAACCGTAACTGCTAGTTCGGAATTGTCACACGAACGCTCTTCCTCAAACTGCGTATGCGTTAAGTACAGAACTGGTTCGGAATCGCACCCTCGAACATAGCTATTGTGAAACACGAACTAACACGAAGGTCTGTGCAGAATCTTATTAAAATCTGATAAATAGTTTCCGGAGGAAATCATTTTTTGCGACTACAATTTTGAAATTTTACGATTTTTTTTTGAAAATTCAAATTTATTCGATCCCAGGAGTACTTGGTTGGTCGTGAGCTAAATTTTTAATTTCAATTCGCTCGCATACTCAAGATATTGGGGAAATAACCTGAACTAGTGAAATCAGCACAACTAAAAAACTGTTGGGCTAATTTGGCCCAGGAATGAACTAAACCATCGCATTTTGATGCACAACCTTCTCTGAGTGTTTAAAGTTGATAGCTTTTTCCGTTCCTGAAGTAATCGTGACAGGAGTCGGTCGGCCGGACAGAATCAATTTTGACATCGGATTGTCCATCTTTGAGTCCTACCTAGCCGCTTGACACCATTTTCGGCACAAATTTACATTACAGACATATTTATGAGAAGCGATACTACACTGCTTCTTGGAGCATGCGAAAAAAGAGTAACTTCCTAATTTTGCATTATGTTCTGTGTGGAAGGAATTAAATTTGGTAATTTATTTGTCCGTTTGCTTGGGAACAACAGGAACGATTGAATTTAAGATTCAAATATAATTCGAAAGTTAGTAAAAGTTGCAGTATTCAAAATGAATTCGAATAAATCAACCGTGTGTTGTCACGCGTATTATTTTTTTAATATAGGTATCTCAGTAACTCTCGAATGTGTTCTTGAATTTTTCAGGCTACTTCTGTGCAGTTATATGCTTCATTTGATTATAATGAATAGCTGTTCTAATTGAATCAAATATACAATTCGAATAATATTTCTCGAAAATGCTGGAAAAAATTTCGATGGCGCTGGTCAGATTTGGAGCTATTTTTATTATGAATCCAAATAAAACAGCATTAGGACGAAAAAAAAATTCTTGTGAGACAACAACTTCAAAAAATAGATAGTTATTTTGTTCGCATGAAAAATTTATGTTTGTAGTTCAGGAAATGGACCTTAAGTCTCAATTAATTTAGAGTTTTCTCCTCACCTCAATTCCTACGAGGTAAACATACTATTTTCCACAAAGCGTTTGGAATTCGACAGATAAATTAATTTCGGAAAAATCGCGAATTATTTCATTCATAAATAAATGGTGCTTTGGATTGATTGCGTTACTGTGGAAAGGTATTGATGTTGAATTGTCAAACTTGACGCATATAAGTTTAATTGCTGGTGTTTTCGAAAACAAATGATGAATTTTCCATTTCTGGTATTCCTTCAGAGCTGGATGAGGTAGTGAATATTGCTTCATTAGTGTTATGCCAAAGAAATCAGAAGAAATGTATAAATAGAGTAAAAGAGTAAAAACACGAGTTCTTTTTCGGAAAATGTTGTAGGGCGTAGGGGTATACTTCCTAGACCTTTTGTTGAGCATGAAATCTTCAACATTGTTGGTCAATTATTCAATGTTGAAGTCAACCCTTGCAAAAAATACATTAATTACTTATAAACCACATGTTTTCAATCATTCAGTAAGGGGATAAATATTTCCTAACAGTTAGGAAATCTTGATCTTTTGTCTTAGACATTTCGTCTGAAAGGTTAAAAATGTCAACATTTCGTAGCGATTTGCGAAAAAAAACTTTTTCGAAAACCCTAGTTAAAAAATTATATATACAGGGTGAGTCTTTGACCTTGCAGAATATTTTAACAGAAGATTCTTGAAGCTGAAAGAAACACATTTGTCCTCTATCATTTTTTCCGATTCGACCTATTTAAAAAGATATAGGTATTATAAATTTTCATAATAGGCTAGCCGCCCCTGGAAACCTGAACACTGAAGTTTTTCAAAGCCTAAGATATACCATTCAAATCTTCTAAATAAGCAACTCTGTTATGAAAACAAGCGTCAACTTACTTTTTACATTCCAGTTGCTGAAAAAAGTTGTATTTATAGTACAATAAACAAGTTAGGTATTCCAAATTTAGTGGGCGATAAAAGTTGAATATTCTTCTCTTGGTTTCATTTTCGATAATGAGGAATTCATCTAGCTATCACTCATATTAGCTTTGAGATTCATCTTCAATTTGTAATTATTAATTTTCTTTGTTAATTTCATTTTCTCCAAGAATTATCAGATTCAGACATAACCCATTCAAACTTTCATTTTCATAAATGAATAAAATAGATGTACCTAATTTATCTATGAACGTACAAACGTTGCCAAATTGACGAACAGAAAGAAAGAACTCTTCGAAATCAAACAACACACAATATGCTAATTCTATGTATACACTTGTGTAGTCTATGATTCTGAACTGAACTATGAATCTGTGGCTCCGTGGTTTTAAGGTTATGTCATGGTGGTTTTCTTATATTTGATGTTGTGTGCTTCCACCATGGGTTGTTATGTTATGAAAGCGCATTGCGCATTTGAAGAATACCTCAAAATAAATACTATCAAAGTTCTGTACATAATTTCAAGAAATTTGGGGCAGCAGAAAGATTGCATTCAAACCAGTAAGAATCCCCATTATCATGGAAAAGTGAGAAGTTAATCAATTATACTACACAAATTAGCTCGAAATTGAAAAGGATGCTTCATGAATGGATTCAGGAACGAATCACCACTGTATAACACAGATATAGTTTTGGGAAAAGTTGAACCTATTGTGAAGATTTTGGTTCTTATGAATTTTGTAGTTTTCTCTTTGATTTTTACGCACGAGTTGCGGGATTCTTACGGTTACGTCCATTGTGAATTGGCCAAAGTCGGCTACTCCGCTTACAAATCATTCCAAATAAAAAATGCTAGGATTCCATTCTCAAGTTTTAGACGTGGCAACGCGGAAAAATTGAATTCTGTGAATTTTTTGAACAGAGTTGCATTCAGCCAAAGTACCCAATTCTCGGAATTTCACAGATATTTTTTATTTTTGAATTTCAGATTACTCGAAAACGGCGCATCATACGAAAAAAAATAAAGAATAATTTACTTTCCAAAATGGTCAAAAATTCGTTGACTAGCATTCAAATTATTTTTAAAAGTTGGATTCTTTGAATTTCTGGTATTTTTATGGAATGTTATGGTCATATTAAAGAAACTGGAGGATGTGGATGAAATCCAGGAACATTCATCGTATCAATAAAAAACTATATTCTAAAAATTATCTCATTCGATGAGATCGTTGGCGAGATATAATCGAAAATGAAATTTTTTTATGGATTTTCAACAGTCTGTATCTTAGGAACCAAGCCGAATCGGAAAAAATGGTAAGGAAAAAAAGTGTTTCTTTTGGCTTCAGGAATCTTCTATTAAAATATTCTGCAAGGTCAAAGACTCACCCTATATAATTCATAAAATCAAAAACAATTATTTGAAGGAAGAAAACTTAATGTTGAAATAGTTCGATGATGATAAGATGGTGAAGATTTTTTGTGTGGAATTCTTGATCGAAATTTATTCTTGATTTCTAGATTGCCTATGGTATCCCAATTATCTTTCCATTTTAAGCAGAGATGAGACAGTTAAAAATTGAAAACCATGCAAAAAATATGAATTGCTCTGATTTCACGACACAGCTTGTAATGCCTAAATTCAAAATTCTAACACCACAAATTAATCTCCATGTTCTGCTCATAACAAATTCCAACTACTCAATTAGGGCATCGAGCCTAACAGTAAATTTCCAAATTGTTATAGCCCTCACCGTTTGGAGTATCGATTTCAAGATCATTGAATATTTTCCGTTCACACTAGTCGAATATTGAAAACCGATTATAAATCATTAGTGCCCGCATCCTAATGTGAGAATCGTGTTTCTATAAATCATCTTTAGGACCATTAAAATTTTATCGTGCTAGTTATTGAATACAACCGATGTAAAGCACCTTAAATATGACCTGTTGGAGTAATACATCAACGTATATGACTGAAGGCAAACATTTTCTAATTTATTTCCCGCATAATGAGTTCTAATATGGTATAATATGCGTGGGGTCCCGCAGAGAAGACGGTCTCTTCGGACATAAAGTCTCGCAGTATCCCTAATCTTCGCCTTCAGCCTGAATTCGACTATGGTATTCCGAGCCATATATCAGCAGGCTACAAGTTTTTGCGATTATGCTTTGAATTATTTATGTATATGTCAGTTTTGTGATGTTCTGCTATTCGAAAATCATTTTTCAGAGACGTCATATTTTAATACATTTCGAAAAAAATTTATTCAATATTTTTCTTCCACTTATGAATCTATACAGGTGGTATTTAAATTAAGACGAGTCTACTTGATGAAGGTTATTAATACAATCACTAAAAAACATACAGATTTTTCATAATTACCTTTACAATGTCTCTCGATATTGATATCTTACGATATACTTCCATTGTCAACATACTACGTATGAATGACAAATTTTATTATTAACTGACATATATTATAATGATTGAACCCAAACAGCACATAACATTCAAAGAATGTGATATCTAGGTTCTAAACGTTCATACTTTAGAATATTCGAACAGAATGTTCTACGAGTCTTCGTAGAATATATAGAATATTACTGGAATATCCTTTAAAAAACGTTCTCACCATATTCGAAAAAGATATTCATATCACGTGATGATTCGAACATCTTCAGAATATTCTTGAAGAATATTCATAATACATTGTAGTATATTTTTAGGAGTAATTCGAACATTCTAGCGAGAAGCTTTTATGAACGTTCTCAGAACGTGTTCGAATTAATTATAATCTGGATAAATATTTAGAGTTGAGTACAAAAACTGATTTGTCATTTGTCAACCTACTTCCCTTCCATTCATATTTCCATTTTGACAAGTCAAGAATAAATATGAATAATTAATTGTTAATTGTTGTCTCTGTAATAAATATGAGATGGATAATGATTTGAATTGAAATCTTATATTATTGTCAGAGGAAGAGCATAGGAATATATGTTTCTTTGATGTACAGGAACTAAGCGTGGTAATTACAATTATTTTGGTATAGACACCACTATTTTTTCTGATTTCTATTTCAGTTACATTAACAACCTCAAATGTATCCATTTGAACCGAGGACTCGTGAATATATGATATATATTATCATGAAGATTTTCCAGAAATAAGTGAATCAAGATTTTTTTTCCTATATCACCTTATTGATGGGACCCCTACCTACTTTGAGATGAACAGAGAGAAATCCTGAGAATTTATAGAATAAATAAGGGGATATATGGTAATCACAACTCATTATCCTCTTTGTAATTGCACATTTCGGTATACCCACATTTCAATGTAATTTATTTGCAGATAAAAATTGGTTATCATATGATGAATCTGAAGCTGTTGTATTGTGAGGTTGGTTGTATATTGAACATGGTGTGCCAAAGGTATTTCTTTGGACATAGGAAGTTTCTTGTCACTTCGAGCGAATATTGGGTGGATATCATAACTATGAAAGATCAGATTGAGCAGCATTTATGTGAACAAAATTATCTGATTAATATTTCCAACAAGACCTGCATTTGATGAGTTGGTGAGTGTTTATTGTATTTGATTACAGGAAATCACGATGAAAGGACAAATTTATTTTTTTACTGAAAATGACCTATCAAAGAGCCAATTTATGTATCACGGTCTTGGACAACACCTTGGTTCATATCTGAAGGTAGTTCTGATTCATTATGCTGATGACCATGCTGCATAGATGCACCCTTCGAAATTACCAGGTTTAACAATTCTTATGCTTGACTACAGACTGCTTATGACTAAGACTGTGATGTATGAACTGGCCCAAAAGCTTATTATATTTTTCATCAGAATTTCACGACAAGATAAGATTATTACCAAGATTAATTATCAAAGAAACAAATGTAGGCCATTCCGAGGAAGTACTATGGGGATGATTGGATACCTTCAAGATCATGTGAAATATTTGGGTGAATGATTATAAAATTTGAGTCCTAAAGCTTAAATTAATTCCAGTATAGAACCAAGGTTATTGAATGATTGTTTTGAGTACAAATTTCATGGTATAGTTATTACATTTTCAGTCGTTATCCAAAAATAGTCAAGTCAATGAGTATGAGTTCAGATATCGATTCAAATTTAAAATACAGGTCAATCAAGTGTGTTTTGTTCACCCTGTCATTAAAATATAGGTGTTCGAAATATCGTAATACCTTGTGATAATGGGTAATTTTCCTGTTATATTGATATTCTTTCTGCTATTAGAAGATAATTTCGTATTTATAGTTTTGAAGTAATGTCATATTTTGTTATGTAGACAGTTTAGTCTGAGGTACTTTAACAATATATTATGGAATACAGGTAATTTTGTTGACTTTTATTAGTGCATATTCATAATTGAATATTGATATTATATGAAAAGAAAATCAGTTTTTCTTTGAAAATAAGATTCCATAACAATTACTTATTTCCATATTGATCTTAGTGAATGAAAAATTGTGGAAAACGATATAAAATTCATTTTGATCCCAATATAAGCTATAATACAATCAGTAAATTGTATTGTGAATATTGAGAGAAAAAATAAATTCTGTCCAATTTCTACAACTTTAATTCACTAAGGATGAAATGGAAACAAGTTATCATTGTGCTATGAATGTTTAATGAACATTCCAAGAACATTTTATGAACTAAATGAAAACCTCCATAGAATATTTAAAAGAATATTAATAGGATATTTTGTCGGAACCTCCCTGGAATATACTCTAGAATGTGCTCAGAACGTTCTGGAATATTCTGAGGAACATTCATAGCACCTCTATAGAATCAGAGTTCCTCTCGCATCTCATAGTTCATAGAACGTTCTTAGAATATGCCTCTTGTGAGAATGTTCTTAGAATATATATGAACATTCTGGTGATACCTTCCATGAACGTTCTTAGAACGTGTTTGTGCTGTCTGGGAAATGAAAGACTTGAGAAAACGGTAACATAATCAAATACAATGCAAAAATATTACTAGACACTAAAATCAATTTCAAGCGATGGACCAAAATGTTATTGGTTATTCGCGGTTAACCGTACTGGTTATGTGTCAACGGATATAATGACGTCACAACCAATAACCACTGTCATTGTCGCTTGAATGCGTTCGTTTAAACCACAAAATGCAAATCTTTTTGCGGTTGAAAACTATTTCGACTTTTGATCATAGGTTTTGACAGTGTTCAATTAAATTTTTGTATTCTTAACAATGGATATTCGTGGTAAAAACTTGCATTACTGCTATTGGGAACTTCTGCGAAGATGCCACCGCCCTAACAATTTGGAACCTGTCCATGAGCTATGTGAACCTGGCAATTGACCTTGAAATTTTCTCGTGAAAATTTTGTGATCGATTGTACCCGGTAGGTACCCGATTGTACCATAAAAATTTTCGTTTGTACCCCTAACGTGTTCTCTACACAGCCATTATAACTTTTGCACCCAACGGCACCCAAAAAAAAAAATTCGAAATTTCCTCATGAAAACTTGGTGAAGGATTGTACCAGGTAGGTACCCAATTGTACCACTTTTATTTTTGCTGAAATCCCCATGGTTTTTTTTATACATCAATTCGAAATTTTTTTTTCTCTTCAACTCGTGATTGGCCGATAATTGATGGAATTTTTGTATGAAAATTCTGTGGTCGATTGTACCCGGTAGGTACTCGATTGTACCACAAAAATTTTCGTTTGTACCCCTAGCGTTTTTTTTATACAGCCATTATAACTTTTGAACCCACCGGCACCCCAAAAAAAAAAAATCGAAATTTCTTCATGAAAACTTGGTGAAGGATTGTACCAGGTAGGTACCCGATTGTACCACATTTATTTTCGCTGAAATCCCCATGGTTTTTTCTACACATCAATTCGAAATTTTTTTTTCTCTTCAACTCGTGATTGGCCGATAATTGATGGAATTTTTGTATGAAAATTCTGTGGTCGATTGTACCCGGTAGGTACCCGATTGTACCACAAAAATTTTCGTTTGTACCCCTAACGTTTTCTCTACACAGCCATTATAACTTTTGCACACAACGGCACCCAAAAAAAAAAATTCGTAATTTCCTCATGAAAACTTGGTGAAGGATTGTACCAGGTAGGTACCCGATTGTACCACTTTTATTTTTGCTGAAATCCCCATGGTTTTTTTTATACATCAGTTCGAAATTTTTTTTTCTCTTCAACTCGTGATTGGCCGATAATTGATGGAATTTTTGTATGAAAATTCTGTGGTCGATTGTACCCGGTAGGTACTCGATTGTACCACAAAAATTTTTGTTTGTACCCCTAGCGTTTTTTTTATACAGCCATTATAACTTTTGAACCCACCGGCACCCAAAAAAAAAAAAATCGAAATTTCTTCATGAAAACTTGGTGAAGGATTGTACCAGGTAGGTACCCGATTGTACCACATTTATTTTCGCTGAAATCCCCATGGTTTTTTCTACACATCAATTCGAAATTTTTTTTTCTCTTCAACTCGTGATTGGCCGATAATTGATGGAATTTTTGTATGAAAATTCTGTGGTCGATTGTACCCGGTAGGAACCCGATTGTACCACAAAAATTTTCGTTTGTACCCCTAACGTTTTCTCTACACAGCCATTATAACTTCTGCACCCAACGGCACCCAAAAAAAAAAATTCGTAATTTCCTCATGAAAACTTGGTGAAGGATTGTACCAGGTAGGTACCCGATTGTACCACTTTTATTTTTGCTGAAATCCCCATGGTTTTTTTTATACATCAGTTCGAAATTTTTTTTTCTCTTCAACTCGTGATTGGCCGATAATTGATGGAATTTTTGTATGAAAATTCTGTGGTCGATTGTACCCGGTAGGTACTCGATTGTACCACAAAAATTTTCGTTTGTACCCCTAGCGTTTTTTTTATACAGCCATTATAACTTTTGAACCCACCGGCACCCCAAAAAAAAAATCGAAATTTCTTCATGAAAACTTGGTGAAGGATTGTACCAGGTAGGTCCCGATTGTACCACTTTTATTATTGGTAAAATCCTCATGGTTTTTCTTACACATTCGTATTTCTCTCCTCAACTCGTGATGGGTCGACAATCGCTGAAATTTTTCTGTTGGCGATTGTACTCGGTAGGTACCCGATTGTACCATTTCCATTTCTGTTTGAAACATTATTTTTGTCCCTACACACCAATTAAAAATTATTGAGTGGAAATTTGTGGTTCGTTGCACCCAATTTCACCACAAAAATATTCGTTTCTCTACCCGAAGTTTCTTCTATACCGAGTGTTCTACAAGCTCTATGACAAACTTTGACAGATGGTAGCTGTGCTTATTCTGAACATTTTTTCCTATGAACATAGGTCTGATTCGTTCTCGTTTCGAAGTTACAAGCATTTGAAAAAATGTATATCCATGTTTTGATCAAGTAGACCGACATAAAATATAAATATAAATGGAAAGGTCGAGGAGGACCAATACAATGGGCACCTCGTTCGCCTGATCTGAATCCTTTTTTTTTATTTATGGGGACATATGAATCAGCTTGTTCATCATGTAGAAATCGAATCGCATCAACAATTACTTGATAGAGTTCAAGATGCAGCAAACCAAATACGAAACGACCCAAATCTGATCCGCCGAGTAACGAAATCTTTAGTTCGTCGATGTGAAGCTTGCATTCAAGCCGAAGGTGGATATTTTGAACAATTTTTATAGTATCAAAATTTTCATTTATAATTATGATTTGAAAATGAAAATATAATTTTTCAAACGCTTGTATCTTCTTAACAAAAACGAATCGGATATATATTCATACGAAAAACAATGTTCAGAATTAGAACAGCTACTATCTGTCAAAGTTTGTCATAGAGTTTGTAGAACACCTTGTATAGGAAATGTGAGACTAACCGTCAGCCCACAAAACGGATTGAATTCTTCTGTTTGTATTCTGTAATCAGTTTTACCAGAAAAGAACCCGAGAGTACCTTTGATATTTTCATCCAAATACCCAATCGTAATAGGTTAGTATCGAATGGTATTTTTGCGCGCATGTTCTAGGAGAACAGCGTGCTATCGTTTTGTCCAAATGTCTGTAATTTTGGATGATTGAGCCGAAAATGGTCTCAATCGACTAGGTTGGACTCACTGATGACGAATCCGGTGTCAAAATTGATTCTGTCCGGCCGGCCGGCCGTAGACACGCTAACTGTCGACAGAAGCAAGCTAGCAACTTGAAACTTTCAGGATAGGTTGCGCATCAGAATGCCGCGGTTGAGTTCGTTAATGGGCCAAATCGGTCGAACAGTTTCGGAGTTATAGGCAGTTGAAGTTTTGAAGCTATTTATTTCAGAAACTACTTGAGAGATTAGATTCAAACTTGGCAGTTGGGTGGAGTATAACGACGCGCAACTTTGAGCTAAATTTTGACAGGATCAGATTTTCAGTGAATTTAAAAAAAAATTTTTTTCGAAATTTTTTTCCAAAAAATTTTTTCTGGAAACCATTCATCATATTCGAAAAAAAAGTCCACTCACACTTTGAACTTCATATTTCACAGCAGTGTACCAAATTTCAGTTCGATACGATAATAAGTTTCGGAGATATCCGGAAAAAATGTGTCAAATTTCGAGGTTTTCTTCTCGATATCGTTTATTTTTTCGGTATAACTCGAGAAATTCTGATTCAGTCCTGATGAAATTTCACAGCTAGTTTTGAGATGCTAAAAGACAACTTCATGCGAAATTTCGTGATAATCGTGTCACCAGAACAATTCGAAAAAAAAAATTCTATGATTTTTCTTATCATATCATCCTCATCAAATTCTGTATGAAACTTCGAACTGTTATTTTCCGATGAAGTACTGGATTTGAATTCGATCTGATCTGTATTTTTGGAAATATTGAAAAAATAAAATTTTGATTGGGTATATCTACGGAATCATTGGGTGGATTTTACCCATTCACAAATTCGGCCTTCGTAATTTAGGTCCAAACCTTCTCACAAATATCGAGTTCCTAAGTTGTTTCTATCGGAAGTTATTGTGTTTACGCAGTCGGCCGTTAGGCTGACCGTAAACACAATAACTTCCGGAAGAAACGGCTTAGAAACTCGATATTTGTAGACAAGGTTTGGGGCTTAATTACGAAGGTCGAATTCGTGAATGGGTAAAATCCGCCCAATGATTCCGTAGATATACCCATTCAAATTTTTATTTTTCCAATATTTCCAAAAATACAGATTTGATCGAATTGAAATCCAGTAATTTATCAGTAAAAATTTCAAAAAGTACTGTCGTGAAGGCAGCAGCTTTTGCGTGCATGTTCAAATTCGTTGCTGAAGCGGTCATCTACATTGAACATGCGCGTAAAAGTTGCTGCCTTCATGGCAGTGCTTTTTGAAATTTTTATTTGAAATGTTGGTTTTTTTTTTCAGCTTTTCTCTAGTTCTCTCAGCGAACTATAAAATGCTGAATCAGAAAAAATGTATCCTTTTGCGCATTTGTTGCTAAGTAACATATTCTTTTCGCAACGTTAACTTCTATCTGGCTTTAGTTAGGTTCCTGTGTGTCAGCGAATTTTTAAATTAAAAACCCTTCTGGACCTGCTTCAGTTACTCTAGTATCGAAGCTGATATGAGTGAATTTTAAGACAATTTGTTATATCTACTTCAGAAAAACCTTGTCATTAAAACCAACGTGGATCATTGGGATTCTTGGTATAAGGTTATATATTATTATTTATTTTCACCGAATTATTTTATTTCCAACTGGCATTATGCTTGTTTTATGAACTATAGGTGTTAGAAATTCTTTTTTCCTCATACATACTTCTGAATTATTTTCTCAAATATTGAACGCGTTTCGAAAAAACGTCGCCACTCTCACCTTGGAATATTTGCATTACTGGAAATGGTGGAGTCCTCATGGCCGATCATAAACACAATAAATTCCGAAAGAATCAACTAAGAAACTCCATATTTGTACAGAAGCTTAGAACCTCAGTGACGAAGGCCGAAATCCAAAATTTGATTTTCCCAATATTTCGAAAAAATTTCGTGGAAATAATTCGATCAGAAAATAACGGAAAATAGAATATTTGAAAAAACAACTTGAAATTTTTTCCTCAAATTGTTCTAATGACATGATCATCACGAAATTTCGCACAAAGTTGGCCGTCTGCATTTTCACACCTAAATTCCATCGATTATCGGCCAATCAGGAGTTGAGGAAAAAACAATTTTCGAATTGATGTGTACGAAAAATCATGAGGATTTCAGCAAAAATGAAGATGATACAATCCTTCACCAAGTTTTCATGAAAAAATTTTTTTGGGTATCGGTGGGTTCAAAAGTTATAATGGCTGTATAAAGAAAACGTTTGGGGTGCAAACAAAAATTTTTGAGGTACAATCGGGTACCTACCGGGTACAATCGAGCACAGAATTTTCACACAAAAATTCCATCGATTATCGGCCAATCACGAGTTGAAGAAAAAAAAATTCGAATCGATGTGCAAAAAAAACCATGGGGATTTCAGCAAAAATAAACGTGGTACAATCGGGTACCTACCTGGTAAAATCCTTCACCAAGTTTTCATGAAGAAATTTCGATTTTTTTTTTTTTTGGGTGCCGGTGGGTTCAAAAGTTATAATGGCTGTATAAAGAAAACGTTAGGGGTACAAACGAAAATTTTTGTGGTACAATCGGGTACCTACCAGGTACAATCGACCACAGAATTTTCACACAAAAGTTCCATCGATTATCGGCCAATCACGAGTTGAAGAGAAAAAAAAATTTCGAATTGATGTGTAAAAAAAGCCATGGGGATTTCAGCAAAAATAAAAGTGGTGCAATCGGGTACCTACCTGGTACAATCCTCCACCAAGTTTTCATGAGGAAATTTCGAATTTTTTTTTTTGGGTGGGTTCAAAAGTTATAATGGCTGTATAGAGAAAACGTTAGGGGTACAAACGAAAATTTTTGTGGTACAATCGGGTACTTACCGGGTACAATCGACCACAGAATTTTCACACAACAATTCCATCGATTATTGGCCAATCACAAGTTGAAGAAAAAAAAATTTCGAATTGATGTATAAAAAAAACCATGGGGATTTCAGCAAAAATAAAAGTGGTACAATCGGGTACCTACCTGGTACAATCCTTCACCAAGTTTTCATGAGGAAATTTCGAATTTTTTTTTCGGGTGCCGTTGGGTGCAAAAGTTTTAATGGCTGTGTAGAGAAAACGTTAGGGGTACAAACGAAAATTTTTGTGGTACAATCGGGTACCTACCGGGAACAATCGACCACAGAATTTTCATACAAAAATTCCATCAATTATCGGCCAATCACGAGTTGAAGAGAAAAAAAAATTTCGAATTGATGTGTAGAAAAAACCTTGGGGATTTCAGCAAAAATAAATGTGGTACAATCCGGTACCTACCTGGTACAATCCTTCACCAAGTTTTCATGAAGAAATTTCGATTTTTTTTTTTGGGGTGCCAGTGGGTTCAAAAGTTATAATGGCTGTATAAAAAAACGCTAGGGGTACAAACGAAAACTTTTGTGGTACAATCGAGTACCTACCAGGTACAATCGACCACAGAATTTTCATACAAAAATTCCATCAATTATCGGCCAATCACGAGTTGAAGAGAAAAAAAATTTTCGAAATGATGTGTAGAAAAAACCATGGGGATTTCAGCAAAAATAAATGTGGTACAATCGGGTACCTACCTGGTACAATCCTTCACCAAGTTTTCATGAAGAAATTTCGATTTTTTTTTTTGGGGTGCCGGTGGGTTCAAAAGTTATAATGGCTGTATAAAAAAAACGCTAGGGGTACAAACGAAAATTTTTGTGGTACAATCGAGTACCTACCGGGTACAATCGACCACAGAATTTTCATACAAAAATTCCATCAATTATCGGCCAATTACGAGTTGAAGAGAAAAAAAAATTCGAATTGATGTATAAAAAAAACCATGGGGATTTCAGCAAAAATAAAAGTGGTACAATCGGGTACCTACCTGGTACAATCCTTCACCAAGTTTTCATGAGGAAATTACGAATTTTTTTTTTTGGGTGCCGTTGGGTGCAAAAGTTATAATGGCTGTGTAGAGAAAACGTTAGGGGTACAAACGAAAATTTTTGTGGTTCAATCGGGTACCTACCGGGTACAATCGATCACAAAATTTTCACGAGAAAATTTCAAGGTCAATTGCCAGGTTCACATAGCTCTGTCCATGCTAGTAGTTAGTTCTATGTAAACAAACAGTAGAAATGTGGTAGAGAACAAATATTTATTGAGCGGAGCTACAATATTTGAAGAAATTATTATAATTTTGTGTTAGATTTCTTGAGAAGGAACTTTTCGTTTGGATCACGATATGAAATGGAAAAAAAAAGGAAACAAATAGACATATAAATGATTTTATTTTTATATCACAGCAGCTCAAGATACAACTTAAATGAAAAATGTCACAGCTGATTCAACCTACCTATATACAAAAATGGAAAATATCAATGAATTTATATGAATAACATTACCTATTATCAACTTTAACAGTTTTTATCTAGTTTTTGTCAGGTTTTGAATCAGATCTCTCTCTTTGAATATCACTTTGTGTAGTGAGTGAAGTAGGTAGCTGCAGAAGTGCTCGGTAGTTTCTCTGAAGGAACAGCATTCTTCATTAAAATTCTTTCATTTTCATTCATACCTAAAACATACCGACATGAAGTTGTTCTGAAATGAATACATTGTATTTTACCTTTATCAAATTCAGGCCTTTCTTCTATCAACGATTTCCATGCCAGATGCAGTTTCCGAATTATCTTTACTTTCATTTGGCTTTGGAAAAAACGAAAACTTAAGGCAGTCGATGATCCTTTCTTCTTTGACCATAGTTTACATTGAGTGGAGGAATACAACAATAGTCATCTCGATAGGATGCCATTTCGAATTAATGCAATCGAAAATTTCAATCGGAAAGGAAGAAATCGATTGATGAATGTTACAAACACTTTTGGTATACATACCAAAAGTTCAACTCGGAGAACAACACAAAATAAGTTTTACTCACCATTTAAAAGTAAATTGACTGTTTCGATATCCTCCACCTGCACATTGCAGTCACAGCCCTGATAATTCAGGGAAATCAAATAAATGTTTTGACTGTTGACGTTTTCGGCCATTTCAAATATTCCGTAATTTTAACTATTTTGATGGACCGCTCGTGAAAAACAAGTCCAGTGCTGGGTTAAAACCGCAAAATTTTGGTTATAGTTGTGGTCCTTTCACAACAGATCCATGACGTCATGGAACCTAAACCAATAGAGTAACCGATTTCGCTTGAATGAAATGGTTTGGACCAAAAAGGATTGGTTTTAACCAATCTGTTTTGGTTTCTCGCTTGAAATTGATTAATGTTTCATCTTCTATCTTTCGACTTAGAATCCTCAGTAGCATATATTCTATATTATATGTCAAAATTTTACCACGTGTCCTCAGTAAAACCTTATTACAAACGGACTCAGTTGATTCAAAACCTCTGGCAAGCGAAATATTTGTACATAGATCAATTTTGACAACAAGTTTTTTGTAATACCTTTACATAATATCTTTCGATATTGATATCCATATTGAAAGATATTATCTTGAGTTGATGCAGAAAAATCTGTATTTTTTCATGATTATACAGGTATACAGTATATGAAAAATGAAAATTCTCGACATCATTTCAGGTCTAAATAAATCCTCATCTTCGAACGCTTGCAAAGCTGAAAGCTTGAACTTCAATCTAGTAAAATTTAGATTTTAAATTTGAGAATAATAACGTGCACATATTAACGCGAGTGAAATACAAAATGAGTTGAGCTATTTTATTCGGGAATCCAGTCGCCAATTGAATCTTCAAGGATTTCAGTGGATCAAAATTATTTTGACGCGGAATGAATAGAAATAGAATTCCTGTCGCAAGAGAATGAATCGAAGTGTGATTAAGAGGTACGAATGTTTTTTTGCGAATTATCTGATTTCCTTGTGAGAATTGGGGACGCTGTACATATTTTCATTTCATTTGTTCATCGGGATTTCCTCTTGAACCCTTTGACCAAAAAATCTGTTCAGTATGCTCTCAAGAAAAAGGCTTTCAGTACAATTTGTATTTGGTTCAACTAATCACAGATTTATAGCCTGATTCTTTCTTCTGTGCACATCTTCCATCGATCATCTTTAGCAAGGACTATTTTGTGCCTGTTAACCTTGTCATGTCAGGAGACCAAGCAGATCTTTTATTATTTTTACTATTTGTGTCTTGCTTCGTTACGCTTTTAATGAACCCTTTCAAATGTTTTCAGATAGGGTGGCCCAGTCAGACTTGAATCATTTTTCTCTTCATGACATCTAGGGAGCCTAGAACGAAGTTTTCGTCTCTTCATCATCCGAATATCCTCACTGAGTCAATATTCAGACAAGTTTTGGAGTATTTTAATTACGTGCGATCCTAGACTCACTTATATAGATCCCTGCTTTTGTACCTTCGAGAGTTTAGGGCCATCTGGGAGAAGACCAAATGAGCCTTCAACAGAACGTAGGTGTTCATCAAACCCTTTTTTGACAATCATGAAGTTTTGTTGTGTTGTAAACTTAAGCATTAGAACTGGAGCAATAGTGAAAGAACTTTTTGCTAGTAGGTCGTCACCTTTGCCATAGAATATTAGTTCCGATGACTTCAGCCTCTCTTGATACGTCTCTTCTCAAGTGGACATTTCATTCAAGTCTGAGTTTATTCCCAGATATTTTGCTGAAAAATCGAACTGTTCTCTTCTCGAACATTTGGTGGTTTCAGCCATATAAATTATCTGTTTTTGGTGAAAATTATCGTGAGCCGTTTTGGGGGTTCACAGACAAGACATCATTGATTCATCACTCATTTAGTGTCCAGTGTCCCTTTTAGTATGTTCATTAGAATTTTGACCCTCAAATTCCTGAAACCGTTATATTAGATATAATAGACAATAGTGTGCGCACCAAGTCTACTTCTCATCACTTATCACCTATAATACTAAACGAAAAAGGAAAACCATCGAATGATGATTTTTAAAACTTTTTGAAACTTTGATGGCGAGAGGTGTCCGCGAAGCGACTGAAAGAACAAAGAACGCTCTTTCCGTCTATATCTCATTCGTTTCGCTCCGAAATTTCCAAGATACCGAAAAAAAATCCTCAACTTTACCAATTTCGTAAAATAGACCGTTCCTCAAGAGCTATCTCCTCCGAAGGCGAAGCTTTTCTGACAGACCATCGAGTCCGATCTGTGTTTACATACAGGTCTGACAGCCTGGGTCAGTGCTGTCAGATGAAAATTGAATAAAATTGACCGAAAAACGCTGAAATATTGGCAAATATTGTATGAAATGGCAAAAACTAAGCACGAGGCTTCGATTTCAAGAAGAAAAATAAAGCGATTGGTAATATGTTCGAAGGAAATTACACGAATCTATCCGATGACCGAGAGCTCCTTATACGGAATTTTAACATGAAATTCAACGAATTCTACAGAAATATGGGATATATAATATTGAAATGGTTCGATTGAAGGTTGGTACTCATTCCTTTCAAGTATTTCACCACCAACTTTGAGTTTTTTCCAAAATTTCAGCATAATTTGTGCCTGTTCAGAACGATCTTTCTTACTGGAATCCTACCGTTGTGTACGAGCTAGGTAAGTTTTTGAAGATTAAATATCCCCTTCCAACGATATTTATTTCCGTTTCTCTAGAAAATGTATCTTAAAAAAAGATAATTCCGAAGTAACCTTGAAATTTCTATAGAGGTCACACAGCGTTTTTTTGCGAGGGTATAGAGCATTTTTTTGCGACTACCCACTAAATTGTTTCGATGACGTCATATCATTGAAATAAATTTAACCATATCAAAGGCGAATCTGAACGAAAGGTAGATCTGGGCGCAAGGTAGATCCACATCTCAACTAGTCAATTAATCTATTCAGATAACCTACAGAATTGTGAACGGTGTGTTCTGCTGATTTGCGAACTTATGAGCATATCAGCTGGAAAAGAAGGTTATGGCTTTGCTACTGATATAGAAATCAAATACTTTCTCAAGGCTCTTCAGCAACTCCTGGATGTTTGAAATGTATATGTATAAGGGATCAGTTTGTTTCGGATTCAGTTCAGCTCATTAGAATAACCTTATAACTTAGGCTGGTTATTGAAATTACACTAATTACACAATCACACTATGCGAATCACTTTGAAGTAGAGATGTGAAGATTATTAATATAATGTCTCCTTCTAGCGTTTTATCAGTTTCGATTATCTACAGATTCTACCTTCCAGTTTATACAACGGATTCTGTGGGTCAGAGCTGATTTAGAGTATCTCCGGAGTGTTAACCCTCCTACTTTAGCCGATGATTATTTTATATGATAACTCCAACAATTCAGTCTTCCCCTAGATAGGCATTTGTGTATTCAGGCGATAGGTATGAGCCCTTTTCCACGAATTATATTTGAGGTTTTCTTATTCTTATTCCATTGAGTTATTGCTTCTGTGAAGTTTTTCTATTTTCTATTGTACTTACTTCCTTGGCATCTGTTGATTAAGGTCATTTTTCCGCCAAAGTTCAATTGAATCAACCTAATTGCTTTGAAATGGATAATCTTCAAATAAGTTGAAGATCTTGGTTGCATGGACATACTTCGTCATGATCCTCAAATGTGTTACGTATCTAAGCAAAACACGTGCTGAGGTTTGACTTAATCGTTTTTGCGCGCATGTTCTAGGGAAACAGCGTGCTATCGTTTTGTCCAAATGTCTGTAATTTTCGATGTTTGTGCCGAAAATGGTCTCAAACTAGGTTGGACTCACTGATGACGAATCCGGTGTCAAAATCGATTTTGTCCGGCCGTTCGGCCGGCCGACGACACGATAACTGTCGAACGGAGCCAGCTAGCGACTTGAAAATTGTAGGGTAGTTCACGCATCAGAATGCCGCAATTAAGTTCGTTAGTGAACCAAATCGGCCCGATTGGATTTAAACTTGGCAGATAGTTGAAGCATAACATCGCGCAACTTTGAACGAAACTTTGTTGGAATCGTAAGATCACTCAATTGAAAAAAAATTTTCTTCAAAATTTTTTTCTTCAAAATTTTTTTTTCTGAAACAATATGAAATCATATTCGAGAAAAATTTCAGTTATGACTTGAACTTCATATTTTACACCAGTGTTCCGAATTTCAATTAGTTACGGCTATTAGTTTTGGAGATATTGGGGAAAAATATGTAGAATTTCGCGGTTTTCTTCTCGATACTGTTGTTTTTTCCGGTATAACTCAAAAAATACTGATTCAATCGTGATGAAACTTTGCAGCTAGTTTGAAAATGTAGAGGGACAATATTGTGCGAGATTTCGTAATGAGAGTGTCATCAAAACAATTTGAAAAAAAAATTCGAATTTTTTTTTCAAATATATAATGTTCTACGATATTCTCATCATATTATCCTCATTAAATTCTTTATGAACCTTCAAACTCTCATTTTGAGTACTGGATTTCAATTCGATCTAATCTGTATTCTTGGAAAATAAAATAATAAACACAATAACTCGATATTTGTAGAGTAGGTTTGGGGCTTAATTACGAAGGTCGAATTCGTGAATGGGTAAAATCTGCCCAATGATTCCGTAAATATACCCATTCAAAATTTCATTTTTCCAATATTTTCAAAAAACAGATTAGATCGAATTGAAATCCAGTAATTCATCGAAATAAAATCCAGAAAAGCACTGCCGTGAAGGCAGCAGCTTTTGCGTGCATGTTCAAAATCGTTACTGAAGCGGTCATCTACATTGAACATGCGCGCAAAAGCTGCTGCCTTCATGGCAGTGCTTTTCTAGATTCTTTTTTGAATATAATGCCGATAAAGATGTTAACTGAAATTGCTTGCCCCTGATGACAAACTTTGTACAATCATATTATAAACAATTGTACGCGAATCCTCTCCTGCCGATAAAATATGTTTATTTTGTAAAATTTCAAGGTTTATCACCTATGCTGCTGTAGATTTTGACATGTTTCATTTCATTTCGTGATACGTAGGTCAATCTATATGAAAAATTCGCTACTGAACAGTAGCGGCTGCTCAATAAGGCCGCGGGGGCGCGCGCCCTCCCTAAAAATTATACGTACGACACAATTAATTCTTTTTGAAATAATTAATATTTAATCAAGAAACAGCAACCATTAGTTAATATTACAACAAGAACCACAAACATAAATTCTTTCTAACGATCCATCAATCCGCCCCCAACAGAATACGTCTCTTTTTACTGTGGGAATATCGAAAAAAAACAACCACAGCGAATGCTGTTGAATGACCTCGATCAACTTCGAACTATGAGTACACCAGGGCCGCTGAATTTTGCGGCCTCAGTTTGAGTTCAGGTGCGGTCGGATTGATTTACTGCTGTTCGTTGGGTGGACGAACGTCTTTTGTGTATTTACGTGTTTATTATTTTATCGGGTTAATGTTATAGAATTCACCTCGTTGGTACTTTCTTTGTGTGTGATTCGTTTTGAATTCAGTAAGCAACATTCTTGAACTAAATTTTGATTGGCAGGATATAGCCAAGCGGTTAATAGTCGATTAATTGAAAATTAACTGAGCATAAATTTGCCAGTTATAAAGTAATCACAAACTTGTGAACGAAAAGCCGGAAACTGATCTTTTCGCGAAGTTTTTCAAATGACATTTACAAAAAAATAACTGGATATGTAAGTGTCAAATAAAATTTGTTATGTTGTTTTGCGTATTAGTTTTTTCATAAAGTCGACTCAAGAATGAATCCCAACTGATGGGCAAAAAAAAAGGAATCAGTGAGTTACACCATCTTCCAGAAAAAATGAGGAAACATGAATCGTCTCGTGACCACATCGATTCTTGCGCTACCTTTGCCTTACTTGCTAAGGTGAATTTTGTCCCAGTTAAGCTCTGCATACAATGAAAGCATTATTTTACATAATAATAAGGTCAAAAAAAATAGTCACATTTCAAAAAAATCATCTATCACGTGGAATTTTGTTGCACTTTTTATTTGGCCCTTAGAGGCCACGATGAAAGAGACTGCTGTAAGAATCAAGGAATATTCAAACAGTTAATTCATCTCACTGCAGAGCTTGACGAAAATTGAAATTTTCTCCTGAGAAAAATGTTCTGTGCTGTCCTACTCTCTTTTGAAAGATACAAATATGTTAAAAATAAGTATTTGGGTGTGGTACACCCGGAAAATTCTTCGCCGCCGGCGTCGAGCTTTCTTCCTACCCATGCCACTCATCATGCAATCTTTACTACTTGCGCCCCCCCGACATCCTACATCAGGACACTCTGCTACTGAACCTGTTAGGTGATTGTGCATGTAGATGATATTCTATCATCCAAGTGCATTTTCACTTCCCTAACCCAAATATTTTGTTTTCCACTGACTTATTCTGAAGTACAAAATTAGTTGATGTTTTTTTTTCATGTATTTGCCTTTTTAAAAATTTTTCGTCCTATATGAAAATGCTTCTGCATGTATTTTGCCAATCGAAATTCAAAATGGACTGTCTGAGGCTGCTCCATAACAAGGATCTCCTATTTCTGTTGATTCAAATAGTTAGAATTTGGAATCGTCCAGTATAATTTGTTGATGCGACGAAGAATACATGTAAAAAACGCTGCAAATTTTACAGAAGGGTTTATTATTTTCTTAGTTGAATAACACAATATACCATTAGTATCTTGAAAAACTCATATAGTATGCATGACTCATTGGTTTCTCACAACACAGAAACATTGAAATAGCAATAAATATCCTTGTATAATTGAATAACATTTTCAGATGCAGAACGCTAACTGAGTAGCATAATTTAAAATAATATTTCGAATGAGAAGAGACGTTCCACAGTCGTTTCAACTCTTCAAATATCTTACTCTTTTCCACACTTATTGAATTGCTCGTCAGTATTCTACAACTGAAAATGAACTTTGAATCAGATAGCGTTTATCCTTTTTGAGATACTAGGGAAATAACCTCAAAATGGTCACGAAAGTTTTCGCCAATATCTGCGCAAATAAATATCGGTCAGACTGAAATTTGAAACACTGTTTTTAAATGTTGACTCTAAAACCTGTAACAAATTTTATTGAACTTTGATGAATATGTATGCGAAAAAGAATGTTTTCAAAAAAAATTCGATTTTTTCCAATACAATTCTCACGAAGTTTTGCATTGAATCGAGAGTCGATATTTCACAACAGGGCATGATGTTTGAATCTGATAGCGTTAGTATTTCTTGATACTGAGGAAATAAACTCTATCTTTCAAACAAATACCAATACGTTAAACAAAATTCAAGATTTTCTGCTAATATAAAATGTATAGATGTGATTTCTAGTAGGATTCAACATTGTTCTGAAAAATATTAATGGAATGAAAAAAAAACTCAACCTTCCTGTGCAATAGATCTGAAATTTTTTTTCCGAAGTGCAGATATCCGATAAGAGTTATTGATTCACAAAGATTCCAATACACGAACTGAAAAATTAAAATTGTTTTCAATAACATTTCTGTAACAATTAAATATATCGTGAACCTCATCAGGTTTAATTCGAATGAATAATTCCAGAAGAGAAATTTTGTTCGTTATCGTCGTCAGATAGACTCAACCAAGAGGGTGGCAAATCCAAACGTCTGTTTGATGTAAAAACGTAGAATTCAGACAAGTATTTTCTCGACAACCTGATGATGGAACATGCGGAATATTTTTGTCTACGCTATATCCCTTGTCTTAGGTCACGACCCGGCACAGACTCCATTCAGAACAGGTAGATCATCGGCTTTTAACTTAGTCTGAGGCTACTACCCTCAGTATTATAAGCTCGAAAATTGATGAGATTTCCGGTTCGTTATTGATTTTTTTGCATATATCCTCCAATTTGTTTTATCATATACATTCTCACTATTTTTATATTCACGCTTATTTCGAACTCTGAGTACGAAAATTATTGGATTTTAATTGAAATCAGTAACGGATATCCACATGTTGACGAAAATTGGTGGAAACCTCCGATCAACCGAATGAAAATCTGCATTATTTTAAATTACGCTACTTAATTTATTCAGATTTCATTGTTTCAAATGAAGTTTTTCATGGAATTGATTTTTGTGTTCTGAGAAACCAATGATTCATGAATAAAATATAAGTAATATGTGAGATATAAATGAGCTTCATAAAGAAATTCAATCTTGAATCCCGTAATCCGCAGGGTGATAATTTTATCCGATTTTCAGTAGTTATGTTTTAGATAAAAGGAGAGAAAATCCAACAATATTTAATTTGAACTACTTACGATTATGAAATTATCGAAAACATCGATGGGGCATTTGTAAATTGCGTTCATAAAATAATAACGCATCCATTAAAAAATTTTTTATCAGTTCATTCTAATCTACATACTTCAAAATGTAAACTGTGAAATTTTCAGTGGGGTGATTTATTTTTAGTCGATCACTAAGGTTTATTATTTGATTTTATAAAATAATAAACCAAAAAGAATAATAATTTCAAGACCCCAGACCATCACAATCAATGTCTATATGATCTCATCTATCATTATCCGATATACCCGATATCACAAAATGAGTGACAAACTACAACTCTTCCTCTAGCTTTGGGGAAATTCATGAAATGGAACTTATAATTGAAAATGCCGTAGCAAGAACGTGAGACGAACCCATCAGTTATCCCGTTGCCACTCGAAAAGTTTTTATTGCTGACACGTTTCAGCGAAACTTTTCGATTGTTCTCATCTGAAATATAAACGCCACAATTTGTACCGCCAACAATGAGAAAAACTGTAATTAGATTGTTCCTGTGTTTCCGCAAATGACTCCGCTAGTTAGCAGTTGACCAGAAGTTCGAGAAAGTTCCGACGATGGAACTTTAGGGCCGAATTGGAGTACGTGAAACCGTACACGGTGACAGCAAACTTTGCTTTCTAGGGTATGCGGACTAACTGCATCAGTTTGGTGTGTCAAATTTCTGTATCTGGAGAAAAAACCTGGCGGTTGTACTGTGCTGAATTTGGGTTGAAATAGGTATCAGGCATTATGTTGTACAGAGTGTGCCAAACGAGACAGTTTTGAATGGTAGTTCTATTTCTGTATTAGATGGACGAAAACTGATTTCGGTATCAGAGGACAAATTTCGATGGGAAACTGATCGGTGAAAACCTCGACTCCATAGCTATCACCGTAACATAGTTACTAGGTGTTTCGAAAATATTTATGTAAAAAAATTTTGCGTAACTTTTATTCTGATGAGACTTTTTCATTTCTGTGAAATCATTCCTGTAGCAACTTGTTACGTAGAATTTAATTACGTTAATTGGATTTTTCGGAAACTGATAATTTATGAGATATCGCAACGAAAGTATTTTTTTCTCGAATGGGACCCCCAGTATGTTTTCACATATTTCGGTTGAGCTTGAAATTACCGTTTCAAAAATATAGCATATAAGAAATTTTTCCGGCTTCATGTTCGAGATATTGGAATATCAAATTTTATCGCTTGGATATAGTAGGCTTTGGACTGTACGGCAATGAAATTAAAATGATGCGATCATTGAACATTGATTGATTTATCCAAGAACCATTGACCAAACTCAATTAGGCATTCAAAATCTCTAGGCATGAGATAATGGACAATTTTGGCTCTGCAAGGTTTCAATTCATGAGTTCTCAGAATTCTTTCTATATTCGTTCTCGGCCCTCCTGTAAATTCTTCTATAAGTTTATGTTCTAGGATTCTGTATTCTTAAGATATTTTTACGGTCTTTCCTCTTGAAATTGACCTTCATTCATTATTTTTTGACGCAATGGTGCAAACATTTCCTCAACAGTTGTCTCCTTCCTGGATATTTTCCACGAAACAAATCACTTGCTGCCTCTGCATTTTATCCGTTTTGTATGAAATAAAGTAACATATCGCACTTCTCATTATTTCCGTATTGTATTGCAGAAAATTGACGGTAGCTGCGTACTGCGCCATCAATCACCATCACATCCTCTAAAGTCTATTGAATGTTATTTCGAGCTGTTTTTCCCAAATCTCGGAAAACTATCATTTTGAATGAATATATGGGCGGAATCAAAGGTCCGACATTGAAAATATATTAATTTTGCTCATGAAACGGTCATTTCGAGGCTGGTGTTTTCAGCAGTTGCGTCGTTCAGTAGATATTACCTCTTCGTTAATTGATCCTTTGTATTACTATTCCACCCCAGTTACCGCATTTTCTTAATTGAACTATGGTCCTTCCGGCCAGTCAGACAGAATTGAGACCATTTTCGGGAATAAATTAAAAAGCAACAAACCTTTGGACAAACAGATTTCAGATCGTTCCCAAGACCAGGCGCGAAAAAATTTTCGAGCAGATTAATATCGTGACTTTCTGAATACTCTCTATAAGAATTTATTTTCTCACGCGCCGTATGAACCAAAATTGAAGCAGAATATGTATCACTGAGAGGATTTTGTTTTTGTTAATTAAAGACATAAAAACCTATAAAAGCACTGACATGAGGTCAGCAGCTTTTACGCGCTTGTTCACATTCGAAACAATTTCCTTAAGACATTTTGCATGAACCTTTACAGAATTTAGATAGGTACACATTTGCATTAATATTGGGAAAATAAAATATACAATGGATATATCTACGGAATCATTTTTAGATTTCACGAAAACAACCTTCTTGATTAACCCCCACACCTACTAAAAAAATATCGAGTCTCTAAGTCGTTTTTTCATTTGGTCGATTTTGTCCACTAACAAATTCAACCAAGATATTCAGGCACCAAATGTTACCCACAAATTCCAAGACTTTAGAAGTTAGCGCACACGGCCGGACGGACCGAATCAAATTTGACCACGGATTTTTCATTAATGAGTACAACCTAGTCGTTTAAGACCAATTTAGACTCAAAATTCGGAAACTTCAGACATCGCGACGAAATGACAACGCGCTGTTCCCCGGAACAAAAGTCTTATGCAAAACGCAAATTATCCATACGAAATAGATAAAATCATATTATTTCAGTATGATCCTCAAAGTCCTTATGAGTCCAAATATTGGTTCCAGACGATCCGGGAAATTCATTAGAAAAGAACATAAGAATTCAGGACAGATGATTGTTCTCACATTTTCGACATATCAACGTTGTAAAGAATTGAAACACGTATTTCAATGTAAAAAGATTGCCTTCAGAACCCCAAGTTTAATTCGCTTGCAATAAACGAAACTCATGAAGAAAAGTAGTATTAACCGACATTATACCTAGATGCCAAATCTCATTAAAAAGTATCTCGAAACAAAGGTATAACCATCCAGATCCCATTTCATTTTATCGACGACGGCATACAACGGTCCAACACAGAAAGTATATTAAACTTTGCTGATAAAAAACGGTCATTTCGAAGCTGAAGTTTTCAGCAGTTGCGGTTCTTCAGTAGATATTACTTCTCTGTTAATTGTTCCTTTGTAGTGCTATTCCACCCCAGTTACCGCGTTTTCTTCATTAAACTATGCTCCTTCCGCCACAGTGGAACAATTCGAAACTCTCGACGCGGCGCACCCAACAGAACTTATTACTTTAATACTTCACCATCGGGTAGGTAAAAAACAATTTCAATTTCTCTGCGGAACGAAGGCCTTTATTCAACTTTCCGTTTCAGTTATTCCGAATTATCAAGATAAACGCGAAAAGGCAGTGGGGAATTTGAAGTCCCGAAAAGGATCAAAGGAGAAAGGATCGAGAAAGGTTTAAAATATTTCCTCCTTTGTGTGAATGACCCGGCCGTCAATGCTTAGATTTATAATTACGACGAAATGGGAATTTGGAGGTTTATGAGAGATTCAGAAATCCAATTTTGTTCATTATTTTCCGTAATAAGGTTTTGGGTGAAAAAAACTAACCTGTCCTATGGAAGGTTCCGCAGTTCACGTTGAGAAACAGGATGTTTTCCAACTAGGGTAGAAAATTTTAGGAAGTGATTCTCAAGGATGATTCAGGGAAAAAAATCTCATAAACATATGTCCGGAGTTAGTAAGTTTATGGTAAAAATTGAGTTGAAAAAAACGGCATTTATCAAATATCATCCATTTGGGATCTCTCATTAATGTATATTATGGTTTGGTATATAGTCATTTGTCGTAAAACATTCTACTATGGGGTAATTCTTCTGACATTGGCAGAGTTCTCATAATCCAGAAACGAATCATTCGCTTCATATTCGACTGTGCTCCACGATCCTCTTGCAGATGTAATTTCTTCGACAATAGTATCCTCACTGTGGCCTGTATATTTATTATGAGATGTCTCGTATATGTAAAGGAGAATGAGAGCAGTTTCGAAAAACTTTAGCTTTCATTCTCACAATACGAAAAATAAAGAAACCTTAAACGTTCCTTTTCACAGGACTTGTGAGTTTGAATCGTCTCCACTTTATCAGAGCATCAAAGTTTTCAGTCATCTAGCTCTCCGTATACAATCACTTAATGTCAGTAGCTTTAAGAAAGTAGTTAAGAAATGTTACACCGTAAATGATTATTTTGGTGATATGTTTGAAAATTGTTGAATACTTGAATATTTTTTGAAATGTCCTATACATAATTTTTATGTCTTTAAGGATAAAAAATTATTATTATTAGTATTATTATTATCATCATCATAAATATCCTCAATTAAACTTGGTTGAAATTCAGTGAAGTTTTTCGAAGTTAAAAGGCATTTATTTAGCCCAACTAGATTGAAATGATTAGATTCAGTGCCATCGCCGGGGAAACCACAGGCGATAGGTACTATTGAGAAGACAATACGACACTATTTTTTGTATTATTTCATATTTTTCAAATATTGTGTTTTTTCATCACTAGCTACCTGATTGAATAAAAAGACCAAAAAAGTCCAACTTACAGTGATAGTATTCTTATTTCAGTATCGAATTAGTTCTTCTCCAGGAAACGAAGCTTGATACGACGAAAATAGAAGAGACAGTTGAACTTGAGTTGCTCAAAAACATAAAATTCTTAAAATCAGTGGCCTACTATATTGGTCTTTGAAACTCTAACGCCTGAATCTGAGAAACACAGCAAAGCAGACACCGCATACCGTAGCTAGAAAACACCTTCATAATTGCAAGCTTGGAATTGGAGCTTCTCAGTTTCATCAGAAGTGAAACATCGAGAAAAACAATAGTTTTCCAACATAAATCTTAAGATTGTATTTAGCTTACCTCATTGAGATCGAATTGAACTCATACTTATAGAAAGTATATACTCGGTGGTTGCAAAATGGCGTAGGATTAGGGATCTATCGCCTCCTGTATCGACTTTGAGAATTTTCAAAAAATACTGGGAATCGTGAAAATGACACGTATATTGAAAAAAATAAAAATAATATTGATCTAGAAAATATAAAATATCGCTTATTTCATTCGACAACAGAATGACTATAGTTGAGATGTGCCATGGAAACAATGTTGGCCTTCTGTCTTTTGGCTTGATCAACATCTCATTCATGGTCTTCACATGCTTTTTCTACGATGAAAGAGGGTTGTTTTGTGGCCCATATTTCTGCAATTCTCTTATTTTCAGTGGGGAATGCTTTTGCACCTTCTGACGAAGAATCTATAGTTGAATTCAGGTATTTCATGGATACAGCCGTCTGTTAATATGACAACTAAAGAAAACGAATTTAAGGTCAAGTTTGAAGTCCGAAAGCACCGGTTGAATTCGTCGGTTAGCAAAATACGCCAAACAGTTTTGAAGTAATGAACATCTGAAATATTGATTCCTCAGCAATGTGATCGAATTTCAACTTGGTGAATACATACAAATTCTGCCTACAAATCTCCGTGAATCAATAGGAAAATGATTTGAATTTTCATCTCAAGAACTAACTGAAACTTCGCTCCAATTTTGCATCTACCATCAAGCCATAATTCTCCAATAGGGATAATATTTCAGCTCGATCGGATACTCGTTTTACGGAATCATTGCAAAAGTCAAATATCTACTGGCAATACCAGCCAATAGTTCAAGGTTCCATTTTAATATGGGATTTGAAATTTTTTTCTCGAGAAACGATCCTCTAGAATTGTAACCTGAATGCTGGTTGTAGAATATATGAAAATGAAGACTTACGAAAATATCGTGATCCTTATGTAATATCCATGGCTTCGTACTCATGCTCCTGGCCAAACAATGAGTTTTTCTTGTGTACACAAACTCGAGACAGCAAGTTCTTGAGAGTAAGGAGAAAAGATCATTCAGATCTTTACGGGTCAAAGCCACTGAAAACGTCGCGTGAGTCTCTGAGGTAGCTCCCATATCGTTCTGCACAAAGTCATGATTCAAGTAATCTAGATATTAGGCATTAAAATGAGTCTGACTTTGCTTGCTGATCTCAATCTAACCTCATGATTGTTCAGGAGTTGTCTCTAATGGAATGCAGGCGGCTTGTTAACTGTTACCACGCTATTTATCCCCCAAAAACTTACTCTCACAGAAATTTTGTGGACAAGCCAACAACTCACTTCCATCTCTCATGGTGAGTTGAACAGGTAAAATTTCCGTTAGTGGCAACCTGACACCCTTCGAGAGCTTCATCATAATCTCCCTCCACATAGCCCGAAAGTCACAGGTGTGGATACCCACCCATAGTAGTCACTGGGGCTCAACTCACACCACCACATCCCGACCACAAGCCGATCACAAATCTGTGGTCGTTTTTTTTTGAGTAGCGAATCAGTAGGGAAACGCATTATATTGCGCACACGGCCAACATTCTGCGTCCATCTTGACCACAGACGCAACAGGAGGTTGATATAACTAGATTATACCGCTTTTTTCCTCAGAGCAAAATACACAGCAATGCTTCCGCTTCGAAATCCATCTTGAAATTGTTTCGTGCCCTTTGGCATATCTACTAACACTAACTGAAGGCAAAGTTGCCAAAGTTTTGTGGTCGGGACGTGGTACGTGTGAGTTTAGTTACAGTCTTACCTGTACGGTGACATGCTGGAAATTGTATTTCCATCCCAAAATCTGATTCCCCTTCCATAGACCTCTCAGCATAAGAAGCTCCAGTGGCTCCCAACTCCCCAGAGGACCTCAAATTTGAGGTCCTCAAACATCGCCTAGAAAATCTGGACGGTCATCCAGGATCTGAAGATTGCATATTAGAAAATAAATCATCCAAATATAACCTGCCACCCCCGATCAGCGGATGCGAAAAGCGCAATGGTTATATTGGACTCTCAACTTAACTTCAACAAACATTACTTTTCTGACGAACAGTTTCTACTAAATTATCTCAGATTTTGTATTTTCTCGGAAATTTAGAAGCTAGAGGTAGCACACCCCATACATTCCATATTTCTGCAAACCAAACAAAAGTAACCATCAAGTAGAGACTCTGAACTACTACAGTTCCTTTTTGTTGCTAAGAGCATACGCCGATTATCTAGAATATTGATCCCTGAAGTAAAATACACATTTCTCAAACTATCAGACGTAATACGCAGCCTTTAGCCTTTTACGGTGGAAGACATCATCACAAGATACGAACAGAACGGGACTTTTTCCACGGCGAAATTGAAGCGCCGTCCAGAATATTAATATCTTTTTTCTCTATATAGTAGTTCCCCCTTATGTCAACTTTCTCTGTAGAAAATTGGCAGGGACGTATCATTCATAAATCGACGTGGGTTCGCGCATATGGAATACCAATATCTTCTATTCGGCGAAAAATTTTGATGAATGGGTGGTTAAAAGAGCTACGATGTGTTTTGGGGGAATTTTAGTCACGAACAGTGGAACTTTCAGCTCGCTACGGAACGGAAAATGGCTGCAGCGAATACTAAAAATGAAAATGACACGGAAATCGATGAATAATGCACAATGAGGTGGTGCTTAGTGCATTATTATTTATGCGTTTCATATCTTGAGAATTGAGTGAGACGATGAAACCTACATGTCATTACTTGAACTGCCATGCAATTCCTGGTTTCCTTACGTTGCGATACTATAGAACGGATAGCAAAAAAAATGGATTACGGGTTTGGTCGTTGTTCCTGAATGAAACTGTTTTTGTACCCTACAGTCTACTTCTCTTTACTCCTCTGTGAAATGGGTGTAGTAGAGTATGGTTAAGTATAGTGAAATGTGTTCGCTGATCCTGCGCAAATGAGAGCTGAAAGTGGTTCTTACAATTTCCGAAATGGCGGTTTCTGGGACTTTTTTTATTGCCAGAAAATTCTCACGCAAGTATCAAGCCCTCATCGGCAGAGAAACATTTAAAATTATGTTCATATAACACACATAACCCCACACTTCACGCCAGATTTGGTGTAACTTTACAGAGTACGATGTCAAAACTTCATAATGTATGACTACATTTCATTACATCATTTAAGAAAGAATGAAGTGTAAGTTATGCTTTGTTTCTACGCGATTGTTCTAGGAAACAGCTCATTATCATTTCGTCACGATGTCTGTAATTTTCGAAAATGGTCTTAAACGATTGGATTACTCCCTGAAGAAGAATCCGTGGTCAAATTCAATTCTGTTCGTCCGATCGGCTGTCCGGCCGTGTGTGCTGTAAATTCCGAAGAAAAAGACCTAGAGTCTTGACATTCTCAGATTAGGTTTTTATCCTAAATATCTCGGTTGAGTTCGTTAATGAGCCAAATCTGCAGAATAGTTTTTGTGTTATAGCCATTTGAAAGTTATCAAAAACTCGAAATATATTTATCTCATCGGAATGAAAGTTAGTTAGAAGGTGGACAGTATCAATAAGAAGAATTACCAATGAAAACAATCGAAAAAAATGTTTTTTTTTAATTCTCATTTTTCATTTGAATTTCATTGAAATTTCCAAGTCGCCATTTCGCAATGTGAACAAGCGCGTCAAAGCTGCTGACTTTACTTCAGTGCTTCCGAGATTTTTTCAATTCGATCTGTACTTCTGGAATTATTGGAAAAATAAAATTTTTAAAGAGCATATTTACAGAATGATTGGATTTACTTCTTCACGAATTCTACCTTAGTTATTCCGCCCCAAACCTTCCCAGCAAATATAGGGTCTCCAGATAGGTTCTTAGGCAAGTCACATTTACGACCAAACCTACGAAAGATAGTATTATCCTTTCGAATGGAAGAACTTGAAAATGAATAAAATGCACTGAATGATTGCGCTGGAAAACCCATTCAAAATTATATTTTCTCAATATCCCTTCCCAAAGACGTTTTTATATCAATTCCACAAAAGAAAAAAATCTGTTTTTTTCTTGTTCTTGTTCGCCAAATATCTTAATCCTTAATGACAATTTCAAAGAATAATAATTCGTATTTTTTCTTATAGTTCTTTTTCAGATTTTAGGAACGAAAACCTAAAAACACCTGAAAAATAAAATGATAACACTTTTGGTGGCCTAGATCAAGCTTGCAATAAGAACCTCAATACGTTTTCTTCCAGATATACCAGCAGCATACAGCCAATAATACACCAAAGATTACTCTAGAGCAATTCTTTTGCTCTCTGCTATACCCGAGCGTCCATAATCTTACAAGAACGTCGAAATAAGGGAACAAAACAAATTTTTCCAGCTCATATTTTTCCCTCATTTCAGTTTACAGTAAATTACTCTCGATAGCAGCGAAATTGTTGCTGCAAACAAAAGGCTCGAATGCTGGCAATAATACATCGAGCTCGCCTGATTCCTTCCGAAGGAAGGACGGCAAGCCATTAGTTTGTTTCAATCCTCGGCCATTTTTATCAGTCAAATTGACCTCACGTACGGACCTAACCCGAGCATGCTCAGGTAACAGGGAAAATGCCCATCCGGAATACCAACTACCGTAACTCTTCACCGTGATACACTCCAGCATCTGCCAAGAATAACACATTGTTTGTATTAGGTACTTATTGCGGACATGGTTGCGAGGACACTTTGTACACATATTGTGTCGCATGTGCAGGCCAGAATGTTATTAGCTTCGTGAAGACGCCTCTAGAATGCTCGTGCGGAAGGTTAAAGAAATGGTGATCTCCAGCAACGTCTCCAAAATATGACAACTACTGTTTCTGCATAGATAGTTTGACGAGGAAGGGATTTTTGTGATGTGAATATAAATCAATAATCATTATCTATAATGAACTCTCATTTGTGATGATTGTGAATCCATATTTTTCGATCATTTACTAGAAGAATTCAAGAAGAAATATTTTTGGCAATATTAGGTACAGTGATAGGAATTGGTTTCTCGGAGAAGAACAGAGCTCCAGCAATAATATGTAACATAATCGCAAGGACGAATATCCGTCGATAAATCAACAAATATTCCTTCTTGATCAGAGCTAATCATCCAATCAACCAAAACACCTACACCGAAGGTGTTTTGGTTGATTGGATGATTAGCTCTGATCAAGGGGGAATATTTGTTGATTTATCGACGGATATTCGTCCTTGTGATTATGTTACATTAGGTACAGTTTTCACAGGAGTTTTACCATAACAGAAAAATCCTAGAAAAGCACTGACGTGAGGTCAGCAGGTTTTCAGTGCATAATCGATATCGTTGCCAAATAGGCCATTCTTTCACATATTGGCCCTGCCAGACGTAGTTTTACTTCCTGATGTAAAGACTTGGCTGTTATAACTTGTTATCCAGGGCTTCGGCCTTCAAAAACGAGAAAAAGTGAAAAACAATTAAAGAAGGGTAACATTTATTGGAGAGAATGAGAATATAACAAGAATGGAATTGAAAGTAGAGATTCCAACGAACAAAAAGCTGACCTTTTTCTCAAAAAAGTAGATAGTTTGATGTGAGGCTTTTCGATTGGAAACAGGGGGGCCTTTTAGATGTTTAGTCGAATTAAGATGAAAAAATAATTATTTTGAATACCTGTAAAATAACAGTGCATTTGGAGCATAAATAGCTGAGTTTTCAATGAATTCCATGAAAAAATTTTTTTTAAGATTAACATAAAGAACCAAGAACTTGGTTATTTTATTTTTGTCCGAAATTCTGGAGTTATGTAAAAAAATTTGTGAACCAGAAAGTTGTAGATCTTCATATCACCTACAAGTTCTCTGTTCAATTTTTTTCCATTGGACTTGTAATTTTGCCGGAAATCGAGATAAACCGTGTTCAAACCTCAAAAACTCAACTCTTTTACTTCATGACCTCAGATCGCCCCTAACTAATTTATCCTTTTCCTTATCTTATATTCTCTTCCTTTTCGAATGGGTTTCATTCCAGCTCTTTTTTGTTTCAAAAATTATGGACCATCGTATCGTTCAGATAAGTATCCAAGACATCGCTGACTCGCGAGTTCTACAATATTTAGGTCTGAAGAGGATGGAAATGATAGATGAGACATCCTGGATCATTACTTAGGTCACTTTGAATCACCGAAGTCAAATCCTTGTACTAATTTCACTTGAGCTACTTGATCGAACACAACTGCACCTGACATGGAACAACTGAGACGATGTATCCACACGGCTTCTAAGAGAATCGTTGTAAAAGGAGCATAGCACTATTTAAGAGCACATTTTTACGAATATCATCGTCGGTATCAGAACGGATAGGATTAATTGAATTTTTTTGTGAAGACTCGTCGGATAGATTTTCAATGAATCTGTGGTTTTGGAGACATTTACAATTGGAAGAATATTCAAAATTGAATTTTTTTTTAATTTTGTGAATACGCCTAAGCAATATGTTCAATATATCAATATCACATATTTTCATCTCGGCAGATTCGAAACAGAATACCTTTTTTATCAAAATCGTTAAATCTGAGGACAGAGAGAATTAGATGAACATAACTAGTTTCAAACAATCTCATTTTCCTCTTTCTATAGACCAGAATATTCCAGCGCTTTTATTGAATGGAAATATCATAGTTCAAAAAATAATTGTGAGTTTAGTACAATTCTGGAGATGATTGTTTACATTCACGTGGTTATACTTTTTTTTCGGTAAATCGATCCATAGTTATAGGAATAAAAATAGTTAAATTACTAATCTGCAATTTCATCCCCATTTTTAGAAATTGTATCAGTGAAACATCATTTATACGTCCAAAATCTGCACTCTCAGCAGCAATATTCGGTAAAAACAGTTCTTGAATCGATTCTGATTTAGACAAATAGGTTTTAACATATAGAGCTAATGTATCGCTTCTCCAGGAATTTCCAAAATGCCCATTACCTCGTAAATGGTTGGATTTTTAGGCAAAAATTTTCTTCATTCTGGATTGTCTCGACCTAAACTGGTGATTCAAATATTGTTTGAGGTTAACTCTGTAGAATTATCTATTTCGATGCGACTGTTTTCAGATTCAATTCGTTGTTACTCTTTATTTGTTAAAAGATTCCATTCCAACTGATATAACCATTCACATTTTCTGATTCAAACAATCAAAACCAACACCAGAAGGCAGATCGTGTTAAAATTGATTATGCAAAACAATAAATCAACACAAGTACCTTCGAAATCGACAAGGCAAGCAAAAACTTGAGGATAAATTGGTAGGATGACACCGAATGAAATAGCTGGAGCTTCGGGCGATATTTGTCAGAGAAAGGTATTTTCTAACCGAGTTTAATTTAGTGCCCGACCACGGTTAATATATGAAGTGCTGAAGGTGACTTTTAACATGTTACAACTGAATAACCGCTCGGCTGTCACAGTTTAACAAATGCCTTCAGATTTTACCTTGTTCCTTAAATACCCATCCCGTTTTTTACGGACTGTTTTGCCTACGTTGGTGAACAATAATGGTCATTTGTTTTGTGGGAAAGGCTGCCGCGGACAACGAAGTCCCTCTTGGACGAGGACGAGTAATCTTGTTGTCGTTTCAACATGTAACGTATCGGTTTGGCTGTGTTTCGCAACGAAGAATTCATTTGTGTTATAAGATCACATTGTGCGTTCGTGAACTTTGTATTGAGAACTATACTTGGTAGTTCTTAAAAACGCTTGAAGTGAATTTGAAGAATTTACTGAGCCCAATTCGATATTGTGTCATACCAATTCTAAATCATTTATTGTCAAGTCGATTTCAAAAATTCTATCTCGAATCAATAATAATATAATAACAAAGTTTATTCCACAAATTATCTACAATAATACCACTTAATTCTCACAATATTATTACTTATGTAAAATATTATGCTAACTCTATTTATACACACTAGGAAGCACGTCGAACCAGTGGAGTAAACGAAGATACCACAGAAGCTCCAGTTATAACTATCGCTTGTACGTGTCATATACATGGTGTTTGTGTATGTAAATTGCTTGGGAAATATTGGAAAAATAAAAGTTCAAATATCTACGGTTCCTTTGGGTAGATTTTCCTTTTCGTGAAGTCAACCATCACCATTAACCTCGAAACCTGAAACTTTGACGGGGATGCATGGGTTCATGACATATACAAACCAGTTAAAAAGCTTTCAAATGGAGTGTTTGAACTTTGAAGACATAATCGAAGTGCTGAGCAAATCTGCCATTATGATCTCCAGATAGAGCTGGCAAAAGAAAATATTATAAGAGGGTTAGGTTATGGGTAGTGTTAGGCAACTCATTATTCGAAAAATACAAGACTTCCAATGAAGGTTTCATTTTGACTAATATACAGTAACGAATTCATATTTTGTATGAGTGTGGACCACTTTATTTCCACCGAATCATGTACCCATCTGAAATAATAATTTTTCATTTGTAGTGAGAGAGGAACTTGATTTAAATAAATGAATGTGTTAGTCTCAAAACAAAATTAACAAAACCCAGAAAAGCACTGATATGAAGCCAGCAGCTTTTTTGCGTATGTTGCAAAACCGGTCATCTTTTCACATATTGCACCCGACAAACACACTTTTGTCGAACTCCTATCATTTTTCGATGAAGAACTGGATTTCAATTCGATCTAATCTGTACTTTTTGAAATATTGAGAATAAAATTTTTAATGGGTATCTCTACGGAATCATTGGGCGGATCTTCACATTCACGAATTCCGTAAGTAAGCCTTAAACCTGCTCTACGAATATCATGTTTTTGAGTCTTTTTTGGAAATTATTGTATTTAGTGATTCTCAATATTTCCAAAACAAAAATTATATCAAATTTATCAACAAATGACAGCTCGAAGGATCAAACAAAATTTCATGGAGATAAATAGATCGAAAAATTGCAGAATAATCAATATTTGAAAAAAATTCGAGATTTTTTTCAAATTGTTCTAATAGCACGATCATCAGGAAATTTCGCACAAACTTGTCCAACAGAAGTTTTGAACTAGCTGATAATTTCCATCATGATTGAATGAGGTTTTCTTTGAGTTATTCCAGAAAAAACAACGATATAGAAAAAAAACTAGAAAAGCACTGCCGTGAAGGCAGCAGCTTTTGCGCGCAGGTTTAATGGTGATGACACCTCTGGAAACGAATTTGAATTGAACATGCATGCAAAAGCTACTGCCTTCACGGCAGTGTTTTTCTAGTTTTTTTCGATAACGTACTGGATTTCAATTCGATCTAATCTGTATTCTTGAAAATATTGAGAAAAAGAGAGAAACGTCTTAGACACTCGATATTTGTAGAGAAGTTTTGGACCTTAATTACAAGGCGGAATTCGTGAATGGGTAAAGTCCACCCAATGATTCCGCAGATATACCCATTCAAAATTTTATTTTCCCAATATTTCATACAGAAAATAATGAGGATAATATGATGAGAAGATCACAGAATATTAATTATTTGAAAAAAAAATGTGAAATTTCAAAATCTACGGACTAGCTGCGAAGTTTCATCACGATTGAATCAGTATTTCTTGAGTTATACCGAAAAACACAAAGATATCTAGAAGAAAACCGTGATATTCTACATTTTTTTCCCAATATCTCCAAAACTGATAGCCGTATCGAATTGAAGTTAATTTGTTACACTGCTGTCAAATATGAAGTTCAAAGTATTACTGAAATTTTTCTCGAATATGAACTATAGTTTCAGAGATTTTCGAAATTTTTTGGATTGAGAAACCATATGATTTCAACAAAATTTTGCTAACAATTACATTAAATTACATTATGCTTCAACCAGCTGCCAAGTTTCAATCCAATCGCTTCAGTAGTTTCTGAAATATGAGGAAAATAACCTCAAAATTTCGAATGGCTATAACTCCGAAACTATTAGGCTGATTCGGCCGATTAACATACTCACCTTCGTTTTTCGAAATGCAACCCTTCTTGAAGTTTTCAAGTTGATAGAATGCTGAACTGAATTTTATAAACTATAAGGTTCTAGGACAGAATAAATTTTGACATCGGATTTATCATCATTGAGTCCAACCTAGTCGTTTGAGATCATTTCGGGAAAATATTCAAAAATTACACAGAAAAAATTGGACAAAACGATAGTACGTTTTTTCCCAGAATATATGCGCAAAAAACAAACGAGAGTTATTTAGGGTAGGTAATTTTCAATAGGAAATCTGAAATCTGACCCTAGGACGCTGCCGCCAATGAGCCGTTGCCTATATAGCCTATTGACAAGTCCAGGACCGTTAAATCCCTTACAGTTGTAACCTAATCACTGGTCACAAAGGCATGAAAAACATTTTGGAGAGAATATTTCCTCTCTTGATTTCTGCTTCAATTAGGGCACTTCTACAATGAGGCATAAAATTTATTAACCATTCGAACAATCGAATGATACCTCGAATCAAACTAGATCCTGATAGAAAAAGTCAATGAAAATTTCATATCAGAGAACGTATACTTTACAGTGGAACCTTATAGTTGTAACCTAATCACTGATCACAAAGGCATGAAAGGCAGTTATGAGAGAATATTTTCTCTATTTATTTTTCCTTCAACTAGGGCACTTCTACAATGAGCCACAAACCTCATAAATCATTCGAATAATCAAATGATACATCAAATCAAAATTGATCCTGATAGAAACAGTCAATGAAAATGTCATATCAGAGAACGTATACTTTACAGTGGAACCTTATAGTTGTAACCAAATCACAAAGGCATGAAAGGCAGTGAGGAGAGAATATTTTTTCTGTTCGTTTTTCCTTCAACTAGGGCACTTCTACAATGAGGCACAAAACTTATGAACCATTCGAATAATCAAATGATATATCCAATCAAAATAGATCCTGATAGAATCAGTCAATGAAAATTTCATATCAGAGAACTTGTACCTTACAGTATAAACCTTATAGTTGTAACCTAATTACTGATCACAAAGGCATGAAAGGCAGTTAGGAGAGAATATTCCCTCTGTTCATTTTTCCTTCAACTAGGGCACTTCTACAATGAGGCACAAAGCTCATAAACCATTCCAATAATCAAATGATATATCGAATCAAACTAGATCCTGGTGGAATCAGTCAATGAAAATTTCATATCAGAGAACGTGTACCTTACGGTGGAACCTTATAGTTGTAACCTAATCACTGATCACGAAGGAATGAAAGGCAGTTAGGAGAGAATATTTCCTGTTTTCATTTTTCCTTCAACTAGGCCACTTCTACAATGAGCCACAAACCTCATAAACCATTCGAATAATCAAATGATACATCAAATCAAAATAGATCCTGATAGAAACAGTCAATGAAAATTTCATATCAGAGAACGTGTATCGCCTTTGAGATTAGAGTATGAAAATCAATTGAACCAATGGAAGTCAATCTCAATCCAAACTCAACCGAGTGAAGAACAAAATTGCCAATTCCGCATCTTCATGTCGAAGTAGTAGACTACACGGCAACCTCAATTTTATCGAGCAAATCTAGTTTTATTTTTCGGCGCTACGCTTATATTGTTATGGAATCTATTCTTTGGATAAATCGATTACTAGGGCGCAGAACACAAGCTTGCAGCGGAGATATAAAGGGGAAAGAAAAGAGACAAATTGAAGATGACAGTAAGCTTTTTATCTCGCTGTCGAATTTTTTCCAGGGCCGAGGACCGATTGAAAAATAATTTTCAATAAAAACGTCAGGAACGAATGGCGGGTTCTAAATATATTTCTACTTCTAATGCTATAAACTTAATCTATCGATTTTTGAGGGTCTCCAAGAATTATCGAGTTTGGAAGAGTGTAATGGACATGGAAGAAGCAGAAGCCTCGCAGAATAATAATTATTCTTGAGACAGTTTTCAGATTGAAAAAAACGACAACATAATTTTTCGGCGAAATTGGTTTTTTAATGACAATATCGATGTTGTCAACCTTGGCGGGGTTCGAGGAATAGATTATTGATATTTGCCGTTGGGGAAATTCGGTGGCTTAAGTTAGGAAAATTGTTTGTAGTATGAGGTTTTTTAAACGGATAACTTATGGGCGGGGGAATGTCTACGAGTTCGAACTGCGAGAAAATAACTTGCATCTTTCCGATATATCGAAATGAACACTTTCCTATCCTTCATCGCAAAAATTGCTAATGCAGATTCGGAATGTTGAACTTACAATTATCGTTATTCAACAATTAACATCGCAGAAAGCGTTTACGGCCGATAAATTATTCTATTCACAGATTGACTTTAAGTGAGAAACACCCACAATTGTATTAGAATTTTTTATCTTTCACCTAATAATACTAAGATCATAGTTAATTTCAGGCAATTTAAGGCTAAGGTTAAAGAGTTGTTGATGAAAATGGAACCATATAATCTGGATGAATTTTTTAAATTTAGATTTTGAATACATTATTGACGTTATTACATTTAATAGCTGTGTCGCTGCTGCTGTTACTGATATTATTGGAAATAAAGATCATTATTATTATTATTATTAATTGTAATGCGCGCCGCGAATGGAAGTGCACACTTAACTCAAACGAGTCTACTTAATGAAGACTATTGATACAGAGTCAATAACAACTGCCATTTGAAGTTTTGAAGAATTTTGAAAGTGTTTTCGACCCCATTCTATTTGTCGAAAAGAAGCAGGGGAAGAAATTCTGGCAATATTCATCTATGCACATCTTAACATGCTTGGGCGTCGGTCTATCTGCTGAATTTCGTTTTAGTGAAGTGTTGATGATAACTCGTGATAAGATTTTGTATATAATGTAGAATTAATGCTACTGATGATGGAAGATGAAACACCATGTCTTATTTTTGGCTTGTATTTCATTATGTTACCTTGTTCTCTGGAATTATCAAAGACATATCGTTATTAGTAACGATATGTCTTTGACAAAGGCAACTTGGCATCCGAAACGTGCGTAAGACGCAGATAGTTCAAGTCGATTAGAGAGTAAACTACTTTTTAATCCACTGTTTCGTTATAAGTATTCTATCCACAGTGAACTCATCTAGTTATTATAACAGAACCCTAAGTTGCCTTAAATCTATCGAAACCAGTTTAAATTGAAAACTAAAATTGCAAACCTAGTGGACAGCGGTCGAATGTTTTCTCCAGTTAGAATGGAATGTGCATCGGAACGTGTCAAAATCTCTCAGCGATACAGCCTTGCGTATAGAATGAGAGCATACAGGAGCGACAGCCAATTCATCATCCCTCTATCATTATTCTATAAAATATCGTCCAAATTGCAAATAAAAATTGCGAACCAGATATGATGCAGTTAAATCTTGAAGCATCAATCCAGGTACTTCCAGTCTTAAAATGGAATATGCAACGAGATGTGTCGAAATACTTGATAGATTCGCCTGTGCGTACCGAATGCGACGCAACAGCAAATTTAATAATTCCCTTTTCAGTATTTTATAGAAGGTAGTAGAAATTGTAAGCCAAATGTTGCAGTTAAATCTTGGACTTCACTTCAGCCACTTCCAGAGTTTTCTGAATTTTGGCATCCCTCTCAGGAAAAATTCTTATAGAACTAAGACATCTCCAATTTACCAACAACAAAAACTGCAAATATTATTGTTGCAGTCAAACCTCAAGGTTTGAAAAGTGAGAAAAATAATTCGAATTGCATAAGTTTATGGATCAAGGATTACTCACTCCCACCACATTCTTGAACTACTGATTTTCCTTATCCTGTTTCGGAAATATACCTCTGGATGTAAGATCCATCTCGATATAAAATTCGATAACCTGTTTATCAACCCAACCTTCAACATCGGCGATAACTCAATCATCAATGAAAAGAGAAATACGAATCTTTTTCCATAAAGGCAACAGCCATTTCAATCGCCCTTTCGCCAGTCTAAATCGAACATTGAAATTGCAAACCACATGGACAGCAGTCGCCTTTTTCTTGAATTGAAATGTTATGTGAAGCGGTGCGTGTCAAAATCCTTGAGAAAATCTACCTCTGTCTCTGAGCAATCTAGCCAGGAGTACCAAATGCAAGCATGAATTCGTTCCCATAGCAGCCGCATCAGCCAATTCAACAAAAACCCCTTTGTAATTATTCCACAAGAAGCAGTCAAAATTGCAGTCGGAAATTACGAACTGGATATGTTGCAGTTGAATTAAGAGCCTCCACTCCCACCAGGACGACTCTTATGGAAGTAAGACATCTCCGGTTCACGTTTGCCATCCTTTTGTGGAAAGACTTAAGAATGTACCAACCACGAAAATTGCAAACCTTTTTTGTTTCAATCGAACAGTGAACTTTGAACAGTGTGGAAAATTATACGAATCTCAGAATGTAGCAAAGATTACTCACCTCCACCACGTTAATAATGTCCCGAATTCCATCATTCTGTCTTGGAAATACTCCTTTGGAGGTAAGATCCATATTGTCATGAAATTCAATTAGCTTTATATCATTCCAACCCTTAGCGTCAACGATAACGCAACAATAAATAGAGGAACACAACCTTTTTCCGATAAAAGCAATTGCCTTTAATCAATTAAAGACAGTCTGAATTGAAAACGGAAATTGCAAAGCCAGTGGACAGTGGTCGAATTAAAATGGAATGTGCAGCAGAACATGTCCTAATGCGTGAGCGATCCAGCACTGCCTACGAAATGAGAGCATACATGCGTTCTCAAACAGGCGCAATAACCAACTGAATAACTCCTTCGTCAACAATGTATGAAGATGTAGTTAAATTTGCAAACAGAAATTACCAACTGGTGGTGTTGCTGTTAAATCTTGAAATCTCACTTCAGCTACTTCCACAGTTTCCTAAATTTTGGCATTCTTTTCCGAAAAGATTCTGATGGAAGTCTGACATCTTCAATTCACCAACAACAGGAATTTGAAACTATTATTGCTGCAGTCAAACCTGAAAGTTTGATCAGTGAGCAGAAATCGATGTAGCACTTCCACCACTTCTATAATTTCTTGAATTTCATCACCCTGTCTGGAAATATTACTCTGGGGATAAGATCCATATTTATATACACACAGCGGCACAATTAGGGAAACGGACAAAATCTCAACGAAGTTTGTAGTACTTTTTCTCTTGGACCCTTCGGCCGATTTAAGACCAGTTTTTTTCCTACTGAAGCTAAATTCTTCGCGACCATAACTGTTCAGATTACATTTTCAGGTACTTCGTTTTTCTGTTATATACGAGGGTGAACAATAAGTGTGAAAGTAAGCTCTTATTTGGAACATCCTGTGGAGTGAATCGTTGAAATGCGAGAATGTTTATGAACAGTCAGATGTTGTTTCGTCTTTCCTGAATATTTCCATTATTCATTCATTGCAATATCTCAACTTTGAAAGGAATTACATCACTTTGAATGGTTTCAGTATCAATTAGAAATATGGTTAATAGCTTTGCGATTCATGTGTGTCCTCCACATGATCTTATGAACGCAACCGTCTTTCCATGCATAGAATAACATTTACTGATGAATTTTCTGAAGCAGATCATCCCAAATTGCGATTACGACCGCTGCCACTTGCGCCAGATTATCCACTGCAGGAACTCTGCACCTTAGCTTTCTACGTAACACGTCCCGAACATCGTATTGTGGTCGCCTTTACTTGATAGAAGGCACCACAGGTTGTCTGAATAAATGTCTACTTCTCATTATTTTTGTTCATCCCTGTATAAACCAAAAAACAAAGCTACTGAGGACGGCATCCAAGCAGTTATGTTCCCAAGGAAACAAAGCTACAACACGAAAAAAAGTGTTCTCTCTCAAATAAAATACAAAGATCATTGAGATTTATTCGTTCCCCTAATTTGACCTGAGTGTACACACATAAAGTGCTGTGATTCCTCTCAAAATTAAGATAACGCAATGAATGACAAATGGGAATGTTCGAAAAAGATTAGGCAGCATCTATGGGTTTATAAAATTTCTCGTTTGTCAACGATTCACTCCAGAGGTGTCCCAAATAAGAGCTTACTGTTCACACTTCTTGTTAACCCCTGTATATAACAAATAAAAAAAAACATGAGGACGCCTTCTGAACAATGACATTCCCGAGGAATCAAGCTACAATAGGAAAAAACATTCCTAAAATCGGCTGAAGGATTCAACAGAAAAAGAACTACAAAATTCGTTAAGATTTAGTCCTTTCCCTTAATTATGCCTGTGTAAAGAATCCAATAACCTGTATATAAATCCAGCCCTTAGCATCAGCGATAACTCAATCATCGACAAATAAAGAAACACAACCATTTTCCGATAAAAGCAACAGCCAATTCAACCACCCCTTTTCCTTTAATCTATCGAAGCCAGTCTAAATTGAAAACGGAAATTGCAAACCTAGTGGACAGCGGTCGACTTTTTTCTCGAATTAAAATGGAATGTGCAGCGGAACGTGTCAAAATCCCTGAGCGATCCAGCCGTGCGTACAGAATGCGAGCATACATGCGTTCCCATAACCCCCGCGACCGCCTCTGCGCCCGCTGGCGGCTGTACACATTCGATGTATTTCATATTAAATCTGCGGTGACCACTCTCGTTTAGATTTCCGTTTATTTAATGGGAAAATGAATTTCGGCCAATATCAATTATGTAAATTTCAATAGGGCGCTCCGAGTTAATTTTCATCGAAACCGCGGTAAGGATCGAGAGAAAATGCGACGAACGCGATAGGAAAAAAATCGTGCGCTGGGGGATATTTCGATTGCATATTTTCTGTGTTTTTTTATTTGAATTTTTAGGTGTATTGAAAAATATGGAAAGTGAGTATTGTAACTTTCGCTTAGTTACAATGTAGAAGCATTTTGTGGGAAAAGTAGGTAATTGTTTCGAAAGTGACGGATTTAAAATTTCTGGGGACTTTAGCTAGAAAATTTGGGTTTTCTGACGCTTCTTTTGTAACGTTACAAAACGCTCCACTGTCGCTTTCAGTTTCCATCGCGAAAATACGTCATACTAATAATTTCAATTCCAATCGCAAGCAAAAACGCATTACTGAAATTATATGATCGGTCGCTAAAAAACGCTCTTCGCTTTGACGGTTGAGTGTGTGTTTCGCATGCGCGACCCTTTCAACTCGGTCCAGGCGATGGAAAAGTCTTTCTTTTGGTACGTAAGAAGTTGAAGATTCAACACCTCGCTAGAGTTTAACGAATAAACGAACTTCGTTATCCATTAACATCGTGGAATTTTGAAGTTTTATTGTTTCTTTTAAGACGTCTATTCAAAAGGCGGTAAGTACTACGTATATCCCGACCAATATTTTTTGCTTTTGTGAATGCCAGATTGTGATTTCTGATTGATTTCATTCCATGCAGGTTACACAGCTCAACATTTTCCTTTGTATAATATTGTGCATTTGATTTCTTATCTCATTCTTATTATCGAATAACGTGCTCTTATACCTGAGTTCTAGATATTTCATCTCATATTTATTAACTTGTAAATTGTTTCAATAACGTCTAGAATCGCTGGGAATAAGATCACGTGTTACAAGCACTATCTTATAGTTTTTAAATTTGCAGTCTTTGTACCGGGGCTACCCCTCACTGCATCATCTTTGTACCGTGGCTACCGCCTACTACATCATCTTTGTACCGGGGCTATCGCCCACTGAAACATCTTTGTACCGGGGCTGTCGCCCACTGAATCATCTTTATACCGGGGCTATCGCCCACTGAACCATCTTTTCACCGAGCTACCGACTACTGGATTATCCTTTTACTGGGACTAATGCCCATTTGAATATCCTACTACCGGACCCAGAGTTTGACTGGATCATCTTAGTACTGGAAGCAATTATTACTGGATTATCTTGGTACTGGAGCTGATTATGACTGGAATACCTTTATACCGGAGCTGATTATTACTGGAATATCTTAATTCTGGACTTTATTCTGGATGGAATCTCTTGAAACCGGACTACCTGCATAATACCTGTATTTTGAAGGATCATACCACCGGATCCTTACTTTTAAGATAAGTGCTTCTTCGAATCCCGGATCTCAGATTCACTGTACCTAAATTTGTGTTTGTAAATAGCAATTTTAATTGTAAAGTTGAAATAAATAGATAGGGAGTAAGAGGTTGCATCATTACCACCAGATTAACGATTAGGGATACATTCAGGAGTTAATTTAATTTCACTTTGTTTGAGGATGTTCAGGTAACGGCGTGCTGTCACTTTGTCCACATGTCTGCAATTTGCGATATTTCTCCCGAAAATGACTCAAACGACTAGGTTGGACTCACTTATAATGAATTCGATGTCAAAACTCTGTCCGTCCGCCTGAGAACTCGAAACTTGCACAGTAGTTCGTCAATCACAATGAGGTGGTGGGGTGTGTTAGTAGGCCAAATCGGGTCAATGGTTTCGTAGTTCCGAAGAAACAATTCTCAGAGTAGTTGCTCTCGAACAGGTTATAATAAAGTTTTAACCATGCAAAGAAATATCTACAAACTTTAGAGCTATTTCGGTTCAGACCAGTAACTCTTCAAGTCTACTTGATGTTATAATATAATAATATCCAACATGGCGGTAACATGCAGCAAGTGCTTGAAAACTATTAGTCGTAACGACGATTCGATTCAATGTACCAATGATAGTTCCCATCAGTTTCATACACAATGTGTTAATATCGGTGTGGAGAGGCTGGAGGCTATCAGAAAATCCGGAGAAATCAGAAAATGGTTGTGTATTGGTCTATTGGATGTTCATCAGACGTAACCTCAAAAGTTTAAAGTGCAAATGAAAATACATCGGGAAAAGGAAAATTTCCCGCAGATGAATTGCTTCAAAACATACAGAAAATTTCCCCCAAATCGTTTAATGATCTAGATTTAGTCATTCCAATGATCGAAATGTTAAAATCTGAGATATCTCCTCTTCGCTATGAGGTCTCCAATTTGAGAAAGGAGAATACGAGACTCCTCAAACAGATTGAAGATCCGAAATCACACTTAATGAAAAATGACAGGAAGAAATTAAAAACCACCACCAATATGAATTAGAGTCAAAATCTGAACAAAAATCCAACAGACAATACAAACATCAATTTGACTGAGGGAAATATAACATTATTCGTAGACAACATGAATGACACACCCAGACCCAAAACAAACCTGGTAACTCGATCAGAAGGGAAGAAAGAACGTGATTTCACTCTGGTTAGGAATAGAAAATCTAAACGCACAGACAGAAGCATCATTGGGAGTGGAAGTGCAGAGAAAATGACCATAAAAGGTGTTCGAAAATATGGATATCTGCATATTCGTAAATAAGATCCAGCTTTGAAACCAGATTCATAGGCGGAATATCTAGAACGAACGGCTAGAAAGATATCACTTGTGAGAAACTACAATCGGAAAGACCCTCTGAATATTCATCTTTCAAACTTACCGTTCCAGCAGAGAATTTTGAACACATCAAAAATCCAAGTCTATGGCCATAAGGTATCAGAATAAACCATTTTTTATTCCGACCTACGAAAAACACAGTATTTTTGAAGAACAATTCATAATTGTACATCAAAACATTCAGTCTCTTAATAACGATATCTTAAAGCATCTTTTAATTTAACGTATAATGAGTATTTTGTCTTCAAAACTACGTTGTTTTGGGAGGGTTTGATTATAATCTAGAATATAGTTGCCATAGAACCATTTAATGTCGATGTAATATTAAATACATCCAAGCAGAAAATGAGAAACGAGTATATTTCAGTTTTCTGTAAAAATATGAAAAACATTCAATCTTCAAAAAATAAATATCTCTCATCAAATGTATCAATAACATAAATAATAGTTCAATAGTTCAAGTTCAAAATAAATTGAATACTTCAAGTGAAATGATGATAATATTCAGCCTTACTATAATTATTCATATCAGCATCAGAGTGAGGCAACTAGCAACAATACTGGAAATTTCTTTTTGTAAGAGAAAAAGCAGAGAGACCTCCTAAGATTCCTGAATTATCAGTAGGATGATTTCACTGCGCAATTTCATCTCAGGGTAGATCAAGTCGAGCGCAAATGTTCTGCAAATTGCATTTCCCAGGAGCTTTTGGTCTCCAGGTAATCTTGGTGTTCATTAAAAATATCCATATTGATGAAACAGCTGTCTATTCTTTTTATCTAATGTGTTATTTCAATAATCCGAAGTCTTAACACTGAAAGAAATGAATTTTTTTTTTTAAGTTTTTATCAAATTGAAAATCATCGAAATACTGAAAGCGCGTTTTTTTTAGAGGTATCCCAGTCGAGTTCATCAAAAAATGTTCCAGAATTTACCTCGTAATTTAGATAATTATAGTAATATACTTTTTTTTATATATCCATGAAACTTTAGATTTTGTGATCCTCTTGATACCAGACTTTCACAAGGTTTTAAAAATGTTTCAAAGACTTCAAGTTGGTTTTGATATCTGTTTCAAAACGTTTCATAAAATAATAATAAGATCAATTGGTTTTTACAATGCCTGTGAAAATAGTCTTGAAGACCTTCGTAAACAGGCCAATCAGTGCTGAAAATATCTTTATATTAGCCATTAAGATCAATTCTAGAATGGAGAGTTTTATCTCTTGATTCATTTTGTATTCTTAAAGCACCCTTGAAGATCGTGATAAAACGAAATTCGAAATTTTTTCTCGGGTTATAGTATATGGAACTTTGCGGACCGTATGGTTAGTAAATCGAAAGAAAATTATAGTCTCATTACAACAATTTTGAAAAAGGATGAAAACAAGTTTTTGCAGCATTTCGTGAAGATCGTGTGAATGGAAAATTTAAAAAATGGCCTTCAGCAAACCTTGAACCCATATATTTCAGAACAATGAACTTAATTCCAGTTTGATTCGTTTGACTTCTCGGAGACATTTTGAAAAATTATTATGTAAAATTCCCTAGTTTTTCCTCGGTATCGTTGTTATTTCCGGAATATATCAAAAAATACTGATCCAATCATGATCAAACTTGGTGACTATATGGAAAATGCTGATGCATAACTTCATGCGAAACTTTATGAGGATCGTGTTATTTGAATTCGCTGTCGAAGCGGTCATCTTTTCACGTATTGACCCCGCGAAACGCACCTTCACCTTTTAGTGGATTCGATAACCTTTATTCCATAGGGTCCTCATAAAACTATGCATGAATCTTCAAGGTATAATTCTCCAATCAATTATTAGATTTCAATTCAATCCAACTTCTATTTGTGGAATTTTTTGGAATGGGTGAATCTGCGGAACCATTGCCCTGTTGAAATTTCGTCAGAGTTTTTCTATAGTTTTTATACCACGATATGTATGTATATATAATACTTTCGAGAATTGTATGCTGGAACTTTCCGAGCTAAGATTCATTGTTGTTATAATATCACAATTTACCCCAAAGTCCCTCACATTCATTCATAGTTCGAAGCTCTTCTATTAGAACCAACTCCTAGGGTCCAATAGTTTGATATCAATGAACACACTTACCTACTGCACCCTTCAGACTACACAGTATAATCACTATAGTATTCCACTTCCTTCCATGATGACGAAGATGAATCTATCAACTTTGAAACCTTTTCCTCACAGAACATGAACTATGTCAGGCTTAAACAGAATTCCTGCCATAATTCATCACGCCATCAGCAAATAATCAAACAGGAGTCAAGACTTTACCGATAGCTCCGACAGATAAGTGACATTTCAATACAGACGTATGAATAGGAACCTGTTGATCTTGAAAGTTACCACTCAGGCTTTTTGCACCAATATTTACCCAGTGGAATGCTTCAGCTCATAAATCACTCAAGCCATGGTGATTGATTATCGGAAAACTAATTTCAGTTTTATTGGCTAAATTATGTTTCAAGGCGTTGACGGTGTATGGTGAGGCATTTCACACACTTGAAAAAGCACCCTTTTATACACATTACCATCCTCAGGAAATTACACGATGAAGTGAAGAAGAGGATAAAAAGATATAGTATTCATTTGAGGTAACTTTTTGGCCGATTGTACCAAGTTGTCCACTAAAAATTATTCACCCCTTACCTCCCATATATCTACCATCTGTTGAATAAAAACATTCGTATTTTTGCGCGCATGTTCTGGGGAACAGCGTGCTATTGTTTCGTCCAAATGTCTGTAATTTTCGAAGATTTAGCCGAGAATGATCTCAAACGACTAGGTTGGACTCACTGATGACGAATCCGGTGTCAAAATCGATTCTGTCCGGCCGGTTGTCCGTAGACACGATTACAGTCGTACAGAGAATCCTATCGAGCTGAAACTTTCAGGGTAGGTTGCATTTCAAAATGCGACGGTTAAGTTCGTTAGTGGGCAAATCGGCCCAACGGTTTCGGAGTTAGAGCCTTATGAAGTTTTGCGTTATTTTGGCGATAATTCAAAAACTACAGAAACGATTGAATCGAAACTTGGCAGTAAGTTGGAGTACAGCAACACGCAACTTCTTGCGAAATTTCTTTGGGATCCTACCATCAGTAAATTCAGAAATATATTTTTTTCAAAATTGTTTTCCGAAAAAATTTTTTTTCCTGAATTGTTCATCAAATTTGAGAAATATTCAGCACGAACTCAAAGCTCCATATGCGACAGCATTGAACCAAATTTCAATTCGATACGGTCATCACTTTTGGAGATATTGGGAAAAAATATATAAGATTTCGTGGTTTTCTTCCCGATATCGTTTTTTTTTCGGTATAACTCAAGAAATACTTATTCAATCATAATGAAACTTCGCACCTAGTTTGAAGATACTGAAACACAACTTTGTACATTCCGTGATGATCGTGTCATTAGAACAATTTGAAAAAAAAAATTAAAATTTTTTCTTGCAAATACATATTTAATATTCTGTGATCTTCCTATCATATTATCCTCATTGAATTCTGTATTAACCTTCGAACTATTATTTTTCGATAAAATACTGGATTTCAATTCTATCTGATCTGTATTTTTGGAAATACTGGGAAAAAAAAATTTTCAATGGGTATATCATCGGAATAATTTGGTGGATTTCACCCATTCACGAATTCGACCTTCGTAATTAAGGTCCAAACCTCCTCTACAAATATGTAGTTTTTACGTTGTTTCCTTCGGAAGTTATTGTGTTTACGGTCCGGTCGGTAGGCCGACGGCTGGACGGAGATGATTACTTCAGAAAAAGGTGGAGCGTTCGTTGGTTAATCGATAGATATTGTTCCTTGTATTTCTCCAAATTGTAGAGCTCTTTATTCTTCATGAATCATTCCTTCAATTGTGGAATATTCAATACAATATATACTTCGATTACCAAAAAAAGTTAGTGACGCTCATGTGTATGTAACTCATTAATCTTCTGTCTATCCAAATTCGGATATGAGTACTGAAGATACGTCAGGCGATTCAAATGATTAGTGATTTTTTTCGAGGAGCAAATTAAAACTGCTCCTTTCTTGATGAATATAAAATTTCGAAAATCATGACAGATTCGTTCAATATTTATCATGGAATTAATTGTATTATTTACATTATAGTTTATTCATCAATATTCAAGAATGAGATTTTCATTTACATCAATTATATAATTTTGTTTTTTCGAACAACAGACCAACTATTGAATATAAGATAATATGGAATGTGTGGAAAATGTGAAAATATATTCAGGACTTCTCAAACGCGACTCGCTTCCAAATTATGACTCCACTTTTCAAAAGAAAAAGAATGGAATCACTAAGTGTTTTATTATTTCCTGCTTGATCTTTTTTTTCCAGGAAAATTGTTTCAGAATTGCAAAAAAACTAACATTTTATATTCCGCATAAATGCTGATTTTCACTACACGTTCTGTAACCTTTTCATATCACCTCCATATTCACGCTGTGAAATTTATATAGGGTAAGTTGAGGTAGAGCTACCCTAGGCAAATCCAAATAACCTATATATGGTAAATTCAATCAATTCCATAACCAAGATACAGGGTATTTCTTGTGTTCACCAATATGTTCAATTGCTCATAACTTTTGAACCACCCAGTATAACCCGTTGATATTTGGAACATATGATTTACTCAAACAGATCAATCGATTCATAGTCAAATAATTGAAGAATTCCAGGTTCGTATAAGAAGGTAATGGAACTTGTTTTCCAGTTGATATTTAACATTCTGTAGGTTTATTGAATTTTCGAAATTTGATTTGAATCAAAGGAAAGCAGAACGGTGTGCGGTCCACCTCTGCCTATCCGCATGTTTGAAAAGTTCTTATAGATAAATTTCCATGCTAAAAATAGATTTCTGCACCTGACCTTCGATTAATACAGGTAGATGCTTTTGGGAGAAATCTAAGAACATATCATCCGTGAGCCGTTTTGGTAGGAAATGCGTACTGTGTTAATTTGGTTCAATTTTTTCTTGTATCTTACTGAATGATGGTCCGTTAAGTCTATCACTCACCTTCCAGCAACAGTCCCGGTCACGATAAATCGGGAATAGCCTGGGCTGTTTCTGATAGGTGAGCGTTGGCTTTTTAGACGAAATACTTTCTGCAAAAGGTACTTAGTACAACATTTTGTATTATAATTTCTTTTCTCTGATTCATTTGTTGGTTGGATCGGTCATCGTCATGAACGTATAATATAATTAGGGTTTTATCGTTCAATTTCTTGTTACAACCCCAGCTGATCAGATAGGTAGGAAAAAGCTCAGAAAAATCTGATAAAATAATCTGTTCTTGAGCGAATGTTCTAGGGAAACAGCGTGCTATCGTTTTATCCAAATGTCTGTAATTTTCGTCGATTGAGCCGAAAATGGTCTGAAACGTCTATGTTGGACTCACTGGATAGTTCGCGCATTGAAATGCTGCGGTTAAGTTCGTTAATGAGCCAAATCGCCCAACTAGTTTCGGAGTTATAGCCATTTGAAATTTTGAGGTTATTTCCCTCATATTTCAGAAACAACTGAAGCGATTGGACTGAAACTTGGCCGTTAGTTGAAAGATGTTGAAGCACAACATTGTACAAAATTTCGTGATGATCGTGTTATCAGAACAATTCAAACAAGAAACTGATTTTTTTTTCAAATATTCAATACTCTGTGATCTTCTCATCATATTATCCTCATTCAATTCTGTATGAACCTTCAAACTGTCATTTTCCGGTAAAGTACTGGATTTCAATTCGATCTAATATGTATTTTTGGAAATAATGCGAAAATAAAACTTTGAATGGGTATATCTGCGCAATCATTGGATGGATTTTACCCATTCACGAATTCTACCTTCGTAATTAAGTTCCAAACTTTCTCGACAAATATTGAGTTTTAAGTTGTTTTTTTCGGAAGTTATTGTGTTTACGGATGAAACTACTTAGAAACTCGATATTTGTAGAGAAAATTTGGGGCTTAATTGCGAACGTCGAAATCGTGATTTGGTGAAATCCGCCCAATGATTCAGTAGATTTACCCATTCAAGATTTTATTTTCCCAATATTTTCAAGAATACAGATTAGATGGAATTGAAATCAATTACTTTATCGAAAAAAACCTAAAAAAGCACTGCCGTGAAGGCAGCAGCTTTTCGAGGTTTTCTTAAAGATGTATGTTTCCCTCAAAATCACCAAGAATCAAATATTCAAAAGTCGACACGGTTAATTTAGGTCGGACCTGAAATATTCCATACATCCATTTACAGTTTATTTGCATCAAACATAATTACTACAATCATTTCTCAACTGGTTCATTCAACATTTTATTAATGAAAATATGCTAGTTCACGTTGTTTCGGGCAACAGAATAGCTTTGATGTACTCTCTATCATGAAAATTTGAACAATCCCATAACTCGCGAACAAATGGAAAGGCATAAAAACGGTGTAACTAGAGCATCATTTTAATGGTCACTGCCAATTTGAATTGTCTGTGGAAATAGGAAAAATTCATTCCAAATTGTTTATCGGAATCTGCTTTTAACGCCACAGGAGATAGGATGACAGGAATTGTAGCATAGTGGATTTTTGTGCAGTGAAACTGTTTTATCTGGAATGCCCATAAAAATAGAATATTTCAATTGAACACTAGGTTTGTTTGGAAAATTCTAGTGCGGGAAGTTAACTTTTATTACAGACTGAAACTCACATCATTGTATTTATACCGTATGGGTGTTTTTGTTGGTTAGGTTTTTAGTGACCTCATGCTTAGAAGACTAAACCCACCAGTCCTGCAATATAAAGTCTCGAGATTACTGTTCAAGACAGACCTCATGTGCCCTCAAGACATATGCTGTCTAGGAAATTAATTATGACTTGTAAGTTCTGACAGATGGGCACTTACCTTGAGGTTGGTTATTCATTCAAAATCGAAGAAATTGTTGTAATATTCGTGATGATTTTTTGTACTCTGAGCATAGCTTAGCGATTTGAAAACTAAATGTCAAGGAAACTATTTCGAATGAACTGAAAAGCATTGTACCAAACTATAGAAATTCCGAAACATGTATGTCGTATAATCCTACAATTCATAATTATTTGGCTCCCTGGCAATCTCTTCACTCGAAATAATTTCAGGTTCCTTTATATGCAATCACAAATTCTTACAAATATAATGCAAAAAAACTTGGAACAAGCAACATAAAACAGTATATGGATAGGTTAAGGTTCGGAGTGATTTTGTGGGGTTAGTATCGGCAATTAGAAAAGGAAGCTGAGTTCAGAACTCGGGATATAGATGAAAATTCAACTGGTATTCTTTATAATACGAATTTTATTTGAACAATGTCCTTGAATGCTTCCGTGTACAATACAAGAATTTTATTATCTGGAATGCAATATCATGAAGCTACAATGAGATTTTAGCAAGTATTATAAAATTCTGCGTCCGTGTGGAACCTTCTCGTAGCTATTTTCTTAGAGGAAATCCAGGAAACCTTGAGAACTATTGTCTGATATGATATAAAGTCTCTTGATGAAGCTCTTAACGGCGCCTCTGTACGTAATTACTACACAATATTACCTCATGTTCGCTGAACTAACTGCAGCCGAAAACGCATATTGTGAAATGAGTTTAGGAGACCTCCCCTCATCTCCAACAGGGTAGAGCTAAAGTACTTCGCACACTTCGATATTTATAGAGGGTCCAATTGTGCTTTCACATAGCATTCAGAGGAGCATTTGAATGAGATTTGAGCGAATACCACCAAATATGATTTGAATAGTCTATATATTCAGATGAATTAGAAGGTCTTTTTTCTTTCGATACCAGCATTGAAGATTCGAAAAATATGAATCAAAAGAATGCAGGTGAATAGTATGCGCGGACGCTGCTTGACTTCCAGATGAAAAAGTTTAGTGCAGCAAAGTTCTCTCAGTTGCTGATATTTGAACTTCCGACTACATTTTTGGACATTTTCCGAATTGCCTGGAAAAAATTCAGTCGCATAACACTGTGAGCTGCACCTTATTCATTTGCTAACTTACTCTCTGGGAATTTCAAGTCACTATGTCACGATAGCACGGACAAAGCGAATTGAGTTTGACTTGAAACCGTTTATCGGAAATAAACTGTGAATTGCTTAAAACCATCCATAAATCACATTTGGACACAGGATACTTTATGTTTTTTTATGGACTGAAAGGTACCTCCAATCTCTTTGGGGGTAGCACGTTTCGTCCTGACTCAATCTGGAGGAACTCGTCAGGGCATGCTCCAAACTAAGTAATTGAAGCCCTACGTGAGAGAACGTCTTTCATGCGGATCCTTATAAAGAGTGCTACATCGTAGAAAATAACGCAGGTAACATAGACTATTAAAAACATTAGGAATGTAAAGTAAGGCGAGTGACTCATGTAGAAGCAGAGAGAGTGCGCACACTACCGGACTCTACAGAAAGTTACATCTGGCTTGATGTAACCGAAACCGTGAAGTTTTTCACCTCCAAAACGCCGCTGTCAGTAAATGTTTTGCCATTGCTACCTTTTTGAACACCAGTGTTCACAGCGTTTAATGCACTATTTACCAGATCGTTTTGTGTGGAGCCGCATTGACTGTGTGCTTGTTTTTGGCGTTCGGGGTGTGGAGTGATTCAGGCAGAGGACAGCTTTTGACGGAATTAAGTAATAACCATGTTTGACAGGGGCATTCTGACAAATGTGGTCACGGTTGTTTCGTGCTGACGGCGTGATCAGAAGCTATTTGGGACCTTTGAAGAGTGAGACACTGAGCTAAGTTTCAGGCGTATTTAGGTGAGAGAAACGATGAGGAATAAAAAGTGACAAGCAAGGTTTTGAGTGGAAGCGAAGCTGAACGCCATCGGACAGAAACTATAAAACTCTCACTGAGAGTGTACTTAATTGCTAGAACGAATTATTTAGATAACCTCTGTTGAATTTATTCCCTAAAAGACCAATGGTTTCCCCACAGTAGGATGATAATGTCTCTCATTTAATCTTTTAGGCGCCTAATGAGTTTTGCCAGAAAAGCGAGTATGTTATGTATTCTAACCACAAAAATCTCCGTTGATGCAACTAGTTATCTCATTACATCGGAGGAAAGCTACGATGTACAGAAACACACGTTTTGTTTCAATTCATAATGAATAGAAATCAAAATAAATGCGTATGATTCAACTGGTGTAAAATGTATTTTTATTCAGTAACGGCCAACAAAATCGAAATTTGAAACTAAGTAGTTGGTTGTAGAATGACAAGAAGGTTTAAGTAACTTTTCGTATCCTTCAAAGAGTATATGAAGTAGTTTTCATCTGCAGAACAAGCAGCATTAAGAGATAGGTGCTACTTGGTTTGGTGAATACTCCGAAATACACCTTAGAACCAAATAATTTAAAGACTGGAAATTTCAGTGTGAAATCGACCCCTTAAATGAGCAGCTGGACTAGATTGAGAAACTTCACGTCCCGCAATTCTTATTGCGTGCATGTTTTTAGTAAAGCATAGTTTTTTTCGGGCAAAATGATTGAGTAGGGATGAAATTATTAAATACTCGAAAACAAATATTCCATCTAGAATACTATTGAAATAAACACAAAAAGTAAACATATGTGTTCTGCAAATAAAAATAACTGCGAATTTTCTTCGATACAACAAATCTTCTTCCTTAGTCTGAGCACTCTGGTAAAAAAAGAAGTGTTACCTAGAGCAGCTACGTACCAGTTTCATTGTCATTACCAATCAACATCGTAACAATTCTATATGAATAATAAGAGAATGCTTTTTGGAAGTGATCCTTCTAGTGGGGATGCTCTTCTGTTGGTAACTCCGAGCTCAAACTCAGAACGGATGGTTTATCGATGAATTTTTGTTCTTTATTTTCATTATTTTTTTGCAGATAGAAACATATCGACTTCAAAATCTCAGAGCAAAATTCTTATTATTTCAGGGATTCCAGAATATCGTTTATTCTTGCTATGCGCATCTTTGACCCCTCTTGACGGTGATATTGGTTAAGATTGAATAATATCTTTATACTTTCATAGAAATTGAGATCCTTGTAGGCTCTTCCTCTATTTAAGGAACTGCACATTCTGTGGTATCTTCCACGGTAGGTGGGGAACACAATATAGGCATTTTACCTAGGTGCGCCCTAGCCTGCTCGTGAAGGAGAATAAATAAATTGAAATGAAGTATCGGCTTTCCTTAACTTAACTGAATATTGTTCTACAGAACATCGCGTTATTGTTATGCCTCATTATCTGTTATTTTCGATTTTCACAGATACAATTCGAGACTTCATTGTGGTATAAGTAAATAATTATCGTTTTGTTTACTGTCTGAAATGATGCAGAAATGATTCTCCGATTCTCAAATATTCAATAAAACAGGAAATTCATATAAGATTCTCTTCAAATCAAATCATTCGAATCTATAAAACCTTACGCGTATGATTCACCTTTAGACGATCAGATCCATCGGAACGCGGTAAAGTGTTCTAGAGATCTGAGGACTTATTGAATTAGGATAATGCAATTGCATCCTCGTTCTGCTACGCTTCTCTCTTAAATCTACGCCGCACTACAAAGTAATTTTTACATGAAATCTCATTTCATACCTCATTTAATAAATAGCATAATGAAAATTCTCAAAACCACTCGACTCATGATGTTAATGTCTACGAGATGGGGGGGGGGGATTGAAATTAGCTTAGAATTGTTTAGCTGCAAGAATATCCTCGAAAAAATGTCCTCATCACAAAAGCGGATTCCGCATTAGGGGAGATATCCTGAGAGAGATGAAAAACAAAATTATCTTGAGACTTTGTGAATATGGTCTTTGCGAGTAGTTCGAACTTTTCATGATCATTTCATGAAGATTGTGTTATATTGTCAGTAGAAAAGGTTATTATGGCGATGCGTCCACAATAGGAAAATGTTAATGTTTCTGTCGAAGGCAACCTTACCCCATTTAGTCCCACAATTTTATGGATTTTTTGATATTCCCCGTTGAAAAGGCTTGAAACTATCATGGCGTGTCTGATAACGTAACAGTATATAAAACCAACATTATGGTTGACATGTGGTCTGAAAATAGGTAACCTTAAAATGTATTTCAAAAATTACTATCAAGTACCTACATTATGAAAGTACAATTGAAATTCCAGGTAAAGTTTTACATTATGTGTTCTGCGAGGGCTATTACGATTCAAACTACTTTCTGCTTACTTATATCTTGTTCATTACATATTAAATTTTACAGGGTGTTTCCTTACAACAGTTATGTCGTTTCAGGGAAAAAAGTCCCTTTGAACTTATGTCTGACGTTATTTAGTTTCTGAAATGAAGTTTTCAAAAAAAAACAGTAATCACATAAATCCTCATAAATATTCATAAACCGATACGGATAGTATATGAAACAGTTATTCGAAGAAATAAGGTCCTAGTTTTAATTAAATAACTAGTCCTAACTTCAATTGAATTATTAGGTCTACTGGCGTCTCAGTTGGCACCACTTCCAATATGGATCAAACAGTACCCCATTGAATTTTTTCGTAGTTTCTTCAATTTTTTTTATTGGGAAATGATTTTATTATTTAATTTTCTGTGTTTCTCATGTATATCAATATTTGCTCCGGAGGACTGTTGACAGCGATTATTGTCATATCAGTAATAGCTTGATACGAAGAAAGCACGGAGAACTGGGAAGTTACGTTTTTAGTTGCTCATTCTGAGAATAAAACAATGAAAATAATACCTTTTTTCCTGAAAACAACCTAGCCCTGTATATAAAATGAGAATATGCAAGCAATTCCTTTTGCGATAGTTGTAAGGTTTGTTAAGGAACTTGTAACGTTACAAAACGCTCCACTGCCGATTTCAGTTTCAATCGCGAAAATACGTCATACTAATCATTTCAATTCCGATCTCAAGCAAAAACGCCTTACTGAAATTATACGATCGGTCGCTAAAAAACGCACTTCGCTTTGACAGTTGAGTGTGTGTTTCGCATGCGCGACCCTAATTCGGTCTAGCCGATGGAAAGTTCTTTCTTTTGGCGTAAGAATTTGGAGAGTAAACACCTTGCTAGAGTTTAACGAATAAACGAACTTCGTAATCCATTAACATCGTGGAATTTTGAAGTTTTATTGTTTCTTATAAGACGTCTATTCAAAAGGCGGTAAGTACTACGTATATCCCGACCAATATTTTTGCTCTTGTGAATGCCAAATTGTGATTTCTGATTATTTTCATTCCATGCAGGTTACACCGCTTAACATTTTCCTTTGTATGATATTGTGCATTTGATTTCTTATCTCATTCTTATTATCGAATAACGTGCTCTTATTCCTGAGTTCTAGATATTTCATCTCATATTTATTAACTTGTAAATTGTTTCAATAACGTCTAGAGTCGCTGGGAATGAGATCACGTGTTACAAGCACTATCTTATAGTTTTTAAATTTGCAGTCTTTGTACCGGGGCTACCGCTCACTAAATCATCTTTGTACCGGGGCTATCGCCCACTGAAACATCTTTGTACCGGGGCTACCGCCTACTACATGATCTTCGTACCGGGGCTGTTGCCCACTGAATCATCTTTATACCGGGGCTATCGTCCACTGAACCATCTTTTCACCGAGCTACCGACTACCGGATTATCTTTTTACTGGGACTAATGCCCATTTGAATATCCTACTACCGGACCCAGAGTTTGACTGGATCATCTTAGTACTAGAAGCAATCATTACTGGATTATCTTAGTACTGGAGCTGATTATCACTGGAATATCTTAATTCTGTACTTTATTCTGGATGGAAACTCCCGAAACTGGACTACCTGCATAATACCTGCATTTTGGAGGATCATACCGTCGGATCTTTACTATTAAGATAAGTGCTTCTTCGAATCCCGGATCTCAGATTCACTGTACCTAAATTTGTGTTTGTAAATAGCAATTTTAATTGTAAAGTTGAAATAAATAGATAGGGAGTAAGAGGTTGCATCATTACCACCAGATTAACGATTAGGGATACATTTAGGAGTTAATTTAATTTCAAACTATTTGATAATGATCAACTATAATAACCTCAAAATTAATTATAAGTTATATTATGCAACAGTTATTTATACTGCATTGCATACCACTCACCTTCTCACAAAGAATATTTGACATTCCAGAAATATTCAGAAAATAAATTGAAATTCGATGCTCAAAATGAACCGTGACGTCCAAAACAGTGGCTGATCGACGATTTCCCGGGCCCTACACCTCGAATATACCGGGGTGACCTTTAGATGTCAGAGTTGGTTTTTATTCAAAAAAATATTTGGGTGCAAATGGTAAAAAAAATTGTAAGAATGCACAATATTCAAGAATTTTCGGGAAAATAAAAAACTTCGAATAGCTGAACGACACCCCGTTTCCTCTCATTAACGTCGAAATTTCTCCGAATTCTAATATTTCTCGTGGCTATTGGCAACGTTGAAGCATAAAGACTGTAAGCAGGTGCCTGACCTTGAGATATTAACTAGGTTTAATGAAACTTGAATATAGCTGTGTTGCAAAAGCCATAATTTACCAGCACTTGGTAGTGTTTGCTCTTAACAGGAGTATATGATATACAATCGCTACAGATGTTCAAAATTTCAAATGACTTCAACTCCGTACGATTCAGTCGACTCAGGGCCAGTATTATAAAACAATTTTGACAGATAACTAGTAGTTTACTTGTGAAACCTGGTTCAAAAATGGGTGTCGACTAAAAATTTTTTTGGGTGCCTTCTTGCCCTTCTGAAATGTCCACATAGTCTGATTTTCGTGAAATATTTCGGTTTTAAGAAAGGAATTAAAAATTGTTTTTGAGGCGGCATCTTCAGTTAGCTGTATTTGAGCTGGGGATGCTCAAAAAAAATTTTGGACAAGGGATCTCCTCATTTTTTTCGCAACTTTTCATTTACACCCTGTATAATGGAAAGAGTTCAATCGGATTAGGAAATCATTAATTAAAGAAATCTCTATTCCTTCTGATTACTATAGAAATGAGACGAATAAACAAAAGTTCAGTAAATAAAATCAAATACTCTATACACATGCTATGAAGTATGCAAAATTCTTCGTACAAGTTTCAGGTTGTATCCCTGAAAACAATATAAATAACTTCATCCAGACTATTGAATAAGTATTCTCTATAGCGTGTGTAAGGAATTTTCTATTGGTATACTGGTTAAGATGACTGACTTTGGTTTATCATTTGACGAAATCAAATAATAAAACTTAGTGATCGACCACAAAAAAAGCATATCGACAACGGATTCGTTTACTATTTCATAAGCACAATGTGCAAATGCCCATCGATATTCTTAACAATTTCATAATCGTAGGTAATTCAAATCAAATATTTTTGGGTTTTCTCTCCCAATATCTGAAACATAACTACTAGAAATCGGATCAAATTATTATTCATAAAAAGCACTCTATGCGGATTACGGGATTTCATTCATATCTTAAATGAAACCTATATATTATTCCTAAATCATTCGTTTTTTACAACACAAAAAACCAATTCCATGAAAAAATTCCTTTGAAATATTGAAATCTCAATGAATACCCTTATATAACTGAATACCGCTTTCCCATGCAGAACGCGAATGAAGTAGCGTGAAATAATGCAGATTTCCGAAAAATTCGGTTGATCGGAGGTCTCCATTAATTTTGGTTTACGTAGTACAATCAACATATTATCGTCAACAAGTGGATATCCGTTACTGTTTTTAACAGAAATCCAAAATTTTTCGTAGTGAGAGTTTGAAATGAAAATGAATATAAAAGATTATGAGCCTGTATAAGATAAAACAAAGTGGAGGGTATATGCCAAAAAATCAAAAACGAACCCAAAAACTCATCAATTGTCGAGTATGTAATACTAAGGGAAGGAGCCCTAGACTAAGGTATATAGAAGCCGCTGATCCACCTGTTTCAGTTCCATGGTTCAATTTCGGAAAGCTTCAATTGTTTCAGCCAGGTAGGAATTGAAATAAGAAATGAAATTGAACGTTTTAAGAGATTGCTCGCCAATATCGCAGTTTTCTGAATGAATATTCCGAAATGTACGAGGCTTGATATGGCTGCTCGCATTCAAGAATTTTCTTCAGAAAAACTTTGAATCCCGCTATTATATTTACTAGTTGATAATATAGGACAATCTTAAAAATTGTTATATTCCACTGTCAAACTTCACACTCGTGGTACTCGCGACGATGAGAGTGTGATAAATATCTCTGAAGAATATGCACATTAAGCAGGGAAAATAATAAACCTTTGTGTAAAATTCGCAGTGTTTTTCATTTCAATCCCACAGATTCATGAACGCAGGAAGAAGTTTTTGTCATTCATAGTATTCCGATTGAGAATATCAAGTTGTTTAATTAACTTTGCTTTTGACTCCTATCCGAGAAAGTCTCGAGTAAACAATCCACGCCCAAGTGATAACTTAGACGGAGGCAAATGATAAAATAGGTCAACTCCCATACTGAAGACTCGAATCGTCCCAGAGGTAACGTGCCAAACTTGAGCAAATACACAAGTGGCAATTAGACGAATTTTATTGAGATTTGTTTGCTTTCAAGTTTGAAGTAGAACCATTTTCTTGATTTACGCTGACGTCTGAGGCCTCTCAATCTGTTTTATTCGTTTCTATGAAAGATGTGGGTCGTTTCTGAAGGAATAACTAGGCCAAGAGGACACGAGGTGGTGTAGAACGACATCCTTTGAAGATTTCGTCGAACTTCTGTAACTTTCATGTCACTTCTTTTGGAAGTTTTATCAATTAGGAGATATGGAAGGTAATAGATCGTGGAAAATGGTTTAGATGTTTTGATCATTTAAAACGAGTAAAATCTCAGAGAACTTTCACCATATTTTATATTTAATTTTTATTCTAACGAAGATGTTAGAATCTAAGGGGCTATTTTTAGTTCGTGCAAAGTGAAACGGTAAGAAAAACAAATTCCCTTTCTGGACAGGCCAATAGGTATTCCTGAAATTTTTTCCCATATGTTTTTTATTTCATCATGAATGATAATAATAATGATAGGAATTGGTTTCCCGGAGAAGAAAGAGCTCCAGTGATAATAAATAACATAATAATAATAATACATCCTTCATTTCAAATTGCAATCTTCTTTACATAAACTGCGAAAAAGTGACACCAAACATTCAATAATTACTTATATCTGTTGAGAAATTCATTCAGACAATATGGTTCCAACTTCATCGAAAAACCTTTGATGTTCTGCACATTATTATTGTAAGACCCAAAGACTTTCAGCTGCTAAGTTAGATAGTTAAATAATTTCATGGAGATATAGTGTAAATGCTTCTCTATTAGAGTAAGACCATGTACAGGATAATGAAGATCCCTCGATCTCGTAGGGTTTCTATCATTTACTTGCAAATCACACTCTAAACTGTTTTTGAATTGAAGATACCTCTTCCATTAAGGTGCTGACACCCCAAAATATTAAGCCGTAACGAGTTACTGCCTCCCAGAACTCAATTTCCTTTTGAGCTGTTCAATATAGTGTATCCATTTCAAATATTGATCAATGTAAACACCTAGGAATTTGGTAAACTTATCTAAAACAATCACTTCATCTTCAATGTCCACTTCCACTTGATTGATTTTTTCTTTTCTGTTCCTATCTGTAGAGAACAAGACTTCTGTTGTTTTGCTTTGTTGACCTGAGCAGGTTCTTCGACCAGCACAGGTGACCGGAGAGGCAGTGAAATTTCTCGTAGCACCCTACGTTGAACCTGAGTATGTGTGCGAGACCTCCGACAATCCCATTCATGTACTACCGGCTACAGAGAGGTTGACCTGTGCAGGTTTCAGTTCTGACGCCGTACAGGTATAGGATGTTTGGTGGTCTCGCACACATACTTAGGTTCACCGTAGGGTGCCTCGAATCGAATTTCGGCTCTTCTCCGATCGTCTGTGCAGGAAGGAGAACCTGCGTAGGTCTGTTCCAATACACTCACCGGTTACCGGTGCAGGCAGACCTGCGCGGGTCAACCTGTTCGGTAGACCGTAACGTATGTGGCCGGCTTATACCGTCAGGCCTGAAACCTGCATAGGTCAACCTCTCCGGTAGACCGAAGCAAATATGGCCGCATTAATATATTTGTAAACAGCAGATACTCTTTCGAGAATGCGCATACATGATTCACCTCCAACCGAAACATTTGTGTCATTTACGACACCAATACTGTATAATAAATATTCCTCAAAAATGTTATAAAGGTCGGTCATAAATAAAATAAACAATATTAGTCCTAATACACTATCCTGAGGCACGCCATATTGACATTGATCTATCGATGATTTGGCTTTTTCACACCATATTTTTTATTACAATTCTTTGCTTTCTGTCTATGAGATATAGGATTCAAACCACAATAACATTCGCAAAAAAGCGTGCGTGATATTCAATTATTTCGAATAGCCAGGCACGTCAATCACAGAAAATTTCGGTCTAATTTCAATGTTTAATTATTGTCGGTGTTTCGATATGAAAATTTGTGAAATATAAGTACTATACTCGATAACTTTTTAGGGGAATGACTTAGAAATTCGAAATTTTCGTGGCTTTAAGCTGAAATACTCTCGACAGAGTGGACAAGAACTTTCGAGCAGTAAAGCCGATGAACGCATTTGAAACTTCGTCATCCCAATATTGGCAGAATGACAGATAAGTTCTGGTCGAAATTTAGCACGTGGATATAATTGATGCTGACGAGCTAAATATATCGTGAAAATATCACAACCTCAAATCTAAACTAAAATTTAATGTTCCAAAACTAGTATGTAACACATAATACTTCATACATATAGAATCACTTAGCACCTTGGCAAAAAATTTGAAGACTTGCGTATAAGCAGCTGCCTTCACGGTGCGTTTCAAGAACTATTTTGTACTTTTTTCTCGAATTTCTGTAGTGTTATTTTTGCGCGGATGTTCTGGGAACAGGATGCTGTCGTTCTGTTCGAATGTCTGTATTTCTCGAATTTTTTCCCGAAGCTGGTCTGAAACGACTAGGTTAGACTCACTGATATCGAATCTAGTGTCAAAACCGATTCTGTCCGTCCAGCCATGGAAACGATAACTCTCAAACGAAGCAAGATAGCGAGACTTAAAACTTTGAGGATAAGTCGCTCATCAGCATGCCGCGGTTAAGTTCGATTATGAGCTAAATCGGCAGAATGGTTTCGAAGTTATAGCCATTTGAAATTTTGAGGTTATTTCTTGGATATTTCAGAAAATACTGAAGCGATTGAATTGAAGCTTTGCTGTTAGTTGGAGAATAAGGACGATCAACTTTTGCAAAATGTTTTTCAGGTCACACCGTGACCTTAAAAATTGAATTGAATTTAAAGACAATCATATTTCAAAAAAAACTCTGCTCTGACCTTGAGCATCAGATTTCATATTTGTGTATCAACTTTCAGTTCGGTACGATCATAATTTATGGATTCCCTCGGTATCGTTGTTCTTTTAAATTCGTTGCCAATCGGTCATATCCTTTGAACATGAGCGCAAAAGCTGCTGACTTTACGTCAGTTCTGTTCTATGTTTTGTTTTGAATCATTCATGTCAAGTAGGATCGCCATGCCATATCCGTCTGAGTGGTTTATAAAGTCATATCATAAAATAGTAGATTTCTTTTGAATTTCTGAATAATCTGCTACAGTACGGCATCTTAAATATTCGTAGGGATATGATACGATCTTTAAAATAAATGCAAAAATTTTGACTAGTACCAAAAATATCAAGAAAAAAAGGCTCCGTAATCAAAAAGCTGATTACTCGAAATACTCTAGTCAATTTTCTTCAATCTAGAGATAACTAGAGTGCTCTGATTTTTTTCTTAATATTTCAATGGTTACAGAAAATGTTCAGTGAAGTTCAGGTATTATGTAGCTTGTGACTAAATAGCACGTGATAAACTGTTGCTGTCAACTGCAACAGGGTTCATCAAAAATTTTAATTAGGAAATAATGAGATAATCAATAGATGGAAAAAAATATATATTTAGAACACTTCGACAAACAGAACATGTAACCAACTCTTCATGGTTATACGTGTGGTTCTGTTATATAGACCTCGTTCAAACTTCTCCTGATTTTTGGTTCGTAATAGCTCTTCATATTTTCAGGCAACTTCTTATGCAAGGCGTTTCAGACTAGATACTATACAACTTTTGTTACAGGGTGGTTAAATTTTCAGAAAAGAATCGTTATTTCATCATACCATCCATATTTTCTCGGTGGCCTCTGTAAGGGATGTTGCCTAAATATTTTCGGAAGAATATAAAACGATTTCAAGCGATGGACAAGAAGCTCCGGTTATTGTTACGGTTATCCAAATTGGCAGATTATCCAATATGTCAGTTTTGATAACCGTAACTATAACCACAGCTTTCAGTCCATCGCTTGGAATTGATTATTGTTTTCACAACGATAGTTTCTTACAACGAAAACCATTTATTGATCAAAAATTCTCACAATTTCACATCCTTCCTTGTTTTTCGTCCTGCAATTAACGCTCAAGGAAATTAAAATAAAATAACTGAAAAATGCAGAATATAAAATTCTTCCTTGAACGAATGAGGATTGAAAAAATGAGTCTCATGTCAAGAAATACATAATATTTTCCCAAGAATATCTAGTTCACATCTCTTACAAACAAACGCCACTGGTTGAAAGATTCAAATATATTTTACATCAAAAACTGGATAGCGAGGTTAAATCGCTTGTATCAAATTTCATAGAAAGCATTTATTGAAGTTGTGATAAAACAATTATATATCTATTCTATCACCCTGCAACTTAAAGGTTGAGAGGTTAAGTATATAGGTTTCTTTGAAATTCTTTACTTGGGAAACATATTTAAGGGTCAGCATATTATCCTGAAACATTATTTATAGATTTAGTGGTATGTGGTTCGTGTCTTCTCGTGCTTCGACGTGCTGGTGAACATACAGAGTGGGCCATTGAAAACGAAACAGAGCCATTTACGGGAGAAGTGGCCACAGTCGTTGAAAACACCGAGGCAGGTGGATTGTTGTTTGATTTTGTTTTGACGCATAATTCATTATTGAAATAGCCACGGGGTGGCTCCCACCCTAGAATTATGAATAGGGAAGATAGCTTGTGTAACTCCTCATATGAAAGCTTATGACGTCAGCTTTCCACTTTTGTATTTTTTATGAAAACAGTATCGAATTTGACAAATTACTGGATGTTCATGATTTACATAGGAATATTTCCTCATTGGTGATAAGAAATGAATATTTTTTTCAAGTTGTGATTATTTTTGTATTTTAAAGCAATGGGTTTTAAGAAATTGACTTCTAGAAGTGAAAAAGCCACCCCCTTAGCAGGGTGGCTACACCTCTCGAATTTTCAATGAGGATGATTGGCCATGTGATACATCATTTGAAAGCTCATCACTTCAACTTTTTTAATTTGTAGCTTTTTGTAAAATTGAATTGAATATCTAATTCACAAGTTATCTGTTTCGAAGAAAAGTTGAGATTCCTTTTAATTTTTCTGATGTAAGGACTTTTCGACTTTTTCTCGAGAATATTTGCTGATTTAAGTAACTCAAAGAAGATATAATAAACAAAATCGAAAATTATGACAACTTTGAGAAAAAATTCATGCAAGATCACAAACCAGGAAATATTCTTAGGGGACATGATGAACAACCACTAATTATTAAAATTCAACTCGATTGTACATAAAGCTGCAAATTAAAAAGAGTTGAAGTGATGAGCTTTCGAATGATGTATCACATGGCCAATCCTCATTGTTAAAAATTCGGGAGGGGTAGCGACCCCGCTAAGGGGGTGGCTTTTTCACTTCTAGAAGTCGAATTCTAAGAACCCATAGCTTTTAAATCATAAAAATAATCACTTAAGTCAAGAAAAATATTCATTTCTTCCCACGAATCAGGAAATATTCTAATGTAAATTATGAACATACATTAATCGGTCAAATTCTATCCGATTTTCGTGAGAAGTACAAAAATAAAAAAATCACGTCATAAGCTTTCATATGAGGTATGACACAACCTATCTTCCCTATTCAACATTTAAGGGTGGGAGCCACCCTTTTCAGGGGATGGCTTTTTCACTAATGAATTATGATTCAAAAAGTGCAGCCCTTCAAACAAAATCCTCCTGTCTCGGCCTTTTCAACGACTCTGGCCAATTCGCCTGTAAATGGCTCTGGTTTTTTTTACAATGGCACACTCTGCATATCACAGCGGTGAGGATTAAAACCGAAGCACAAGTGAGTACACAGAATCGAAATAATATTCCGAATTTGATTCTTATTGATTGTTTGAAATCATTACAGACGAATCTTTCAATTGAAGTACGATGAGAACGAGGACCCGACTATTTCCCCACAAAAGGAAATATCTCTAAAGCATGCAAACAATGTCACCAATTTTTTCAACTATTTCCGGACTCTTCCAAAAGAGGAAATGCAAAAAACATGAATCACGGCACGTCATTTGTTTACAAAATAACCGAACACGAAATAACGGGCGTAGGTAAAATGTACTGCTCCAAAACAGTTCGCTATCTACATCGACCACCTTTATCTTGATGGCTACAACCTGAAATAGCGAGAGTTTCACATGTTCCTTGCTTGTGGTGCATTTGAAAAAATTTTTGGCTTTGTTCTAGTCGCTGTGAGTAATGCTTGTGTAGAATGAAGTGTAACCAATATTCGAAATGGTGCTAGACTAGATCATGAACTTTCAGAATATCAAGAAATGTTTACGTAAAATTCTCACCGTTTTCGAGATGATGGGCATTCTTGAAATTCGTGAAAATCACTTCCTTTCCTTGATGCTTTGGATACTTTGTCCCTATTGGTTCTGATTCGTACTTCTGCTATTCGGATACATTTAAACAATTTTCACGAATTAGAACAGCACTGACGTGAGGTTAGAAACTTTACGCGCTTGTTCAAATTCGTTGTCAAAGCACCTGTCACCTGTTGACGTACTGACTCCGTAAAACTCACGTATTTTGTAAATTATTGAAAAAACTAAACTTTGGAGAGTGATTCTACGGAATCCTCAAGCGAATTTTACAATCCACGAATCCGACCTTCGTAATTAAACAGAAAACCTACTCTACAAATATCGAGTCCCTAAGTCGTTTCTTCAGGAATTTATTGTTTACGACCAGCCTAACCGCCGATATTACATAAAATATCCTCCGAGAGAATCTACTTGGAGACTTGATACTTGCATTGTAGGTTTGAAGTTTAATATGGAGGCCAATTTTGCGAATTGGTAAAATCCACCCACTGATTCCGCATTCAAAATTCCCAAATTTTCCAAAACTATAAATCGTATCGAATTAATATTCAGTACTTCAATTAAAATGACAGCTTGAAGATCCATGCGGAATTTCATGAGGACCACACGATTATTATACCGCCATCTATAAAATATTTGAAAAAATTTTGAAATAATTTGATCTAATTGAACGATCATCCCGGAATTTCGCTCAAAGTCACTGATCAGCAATTGAAAACTAGTGACCATGTTTTATTATCATCAGATTGGCATTTCTGTTGCTGAATAGTAACTTCGAGGTCTGCGCTGAATTACTCTGAAATCTGATGAATAGTTCGGAAAACATTTTCTACCTGTACGATCCTTGAAAAATTTCGCAAAAAATTTAGCATTGGTATTCTACAACTATCTACGGATCTAATCGCGTCAGTTGTTCTTGAATTATTGACGAAATTAACACTTAACTCCAAACAACCACGAAATTTCACATATTTCTCCTCAAATATCTCCAAAAATAAATATCTTATCCAACTGGAATTTGGAGCAATTTTGCTGAATAATAACTTTAAAGTTTGTGCCGAATTTTATTGCTGTTTGATGAATTGTTTTCGATACCAAATTTTTTTCAACTAAAACTTCTTCAGATTTTTTACCATAATGATCCTGAAGACATTTTTCGAGCGGGAGTATTTTACAACTTGTTACGAAATGTCAATCTGGTCGCGTCTGTACTGAGGAAATAACCTCAACATTTCGAATAACAACAAAATTTAACATAACTTTTTGTTTGAACTGATATCGAATTGAATTGAAATAAGTAATATTTTTGGTCAATATCAACTTCAAGGTCTTTACAATATTTCGTTGAAATATCATCCATAGATATTTAAAAAAAAATTGAACAATTTTCGAATAATGATTTTTCAGAAGAAAAATTCGAACGACTAGATCTAGACGAAATATTGCATCGTGTTGGAAGTTAGTATTCTTCAACTAATTAGGAGGTTTAAATCTGATAGCATCTGTATTTCTTGAGATATTGAGGAAATAACCTCGACATTTCAATTAACACATGGAACTTGACCTTTTTTTCTATATCCCCGATAATAAATAGCGGAATTGAAATTTGCAACATTGCTCTTCACCACTGACTCCAAAGTATATGCCAAATTTCATAAAAATCTGTTCGAGAAAAAATGTTTCAACAGAATCTGGAAAATGTTAGAATGTTTCTTCTGCTCGATGCTCTGCTCTATGGATGCTTGTTCAAGATCCTATAGGTCAAAGCTCCATCGGGTGAGCCAAATTTATCGTTGGAACAACCTCACAAAACAATATAATTTTAAAATGCAAATTGAAATTTCGCATCGACACACGCGTTGAGACACACTGCTCATAAATGCGAGGCCGTTGAATTTGGATGAGTTCAAGTATGCATATGTTCACGATTTATAGACTGTCGTGAGCAGTTCTGTAAATGTCAAAAAATAATAGGATACATGAATTCAGCAGAATGACTATTATTCGTTTTCCTACCTCTTGTGTTTGTGTTGCGAAAAGAATAATGTTATGGTGGAGCCAAAGCACAATCGTGTGAATAAATTCAAGAAATGGTTACTGAAAAGAACCACTCGAATAATTCTCCTATGTGATGTGACTAATGTTGGTAATTCTGGATTCTATATAGAATATCGAACCCAGAAATTTTCGAAACTTTTTATGAAACTTTTTCGGAAATTACCTGTCAGATTCCCATGAAATTTGAAACAAGATGGGTGAGAATCAACTTCAAGAAGGAACTAAGAAATGAACTAACTCCATTAATCACAAGTACAACAAAACACAACAATTTTAGTGATGAACAATAAATCCCACCTGTATGTAGATCATTTTCCGTTTCAGTGTAATTGTTTATGTGTCCTTCAAAAAGATCTATACATTAGAGTATTCAAGTTTATACAGGGTGATTCCAGAGGAGACCGTCAGATTTTGGGATAAGTTTACACTAGTCAGGACAGTCTCGGAACACTGTTTGGTTTATGGTTGGGGGTCTCTATTGAGAATATACAGGGTGATTTGTCCGATTCGACCGATTTTACTTTTATTGATAACTTTGGTATGGCTTATTCGATTTCAATGAAATTTTCAGCGTAGTACAATGGTGTTGCACACATTCATTGATTTCAAATTTTTTCTCAAAATAAGCGGTTGTTATTGTGATAAATCCAGATTAATTGTGCAGGTTGAAAAAACACCCTGTACATAGCGCTTCCTAAACAACGATATCCATTTACGATTTTACTATAAGAAGTCATCATTTGAGACTTTCTAATTTTTTTGGCTTGCTTCTAGTTTTCCGAGAAAATTTTTTCAAAAAATGATATTGTCGAAATTTCGCTCCAATCGAACCTACTTTTATTGATAATTTTGGTATGGCTCATCCAATTTTGATGAAATTTGCAGTGTAGAACAACCTGAATGAGTACATTAAATAATTGCAACAATCTCTCAAAATACAGTGTTGTAATTGTGAAAATTTTAGAGTTTCAGATTAATCGTTGCAGATTCTACAATAATATGTCATCATCCAGAGGTTTTTCATTTCTTTGGCACACCTCCGGTTCTCCTAGAAAAGATTTTTGAAGAAGAGCATTATCGAAATTTGGCTCACAAGCAGTGAGAGTATTCCGCACTAGGTAGGAAAGCTGTATCGTCCAAGAATGCAAAGATGTTCGTCACTTCTGAAATATTCTTTTCAAATTCGAAATATATTCTGAATTGAATGATTCCATACAAAATATTAGCAGTTAGATATGAATTTCGAATTTGAAAAGATTACTTTAGAAGTGACGAACAACTTTGCATTCTTGGACGATACAGCTTTCCTACCATGTGCGGAATACTCTCACTGCTTGTGAGCCAAATTGAGATCATGCTCTTCTTCAAAAATGTTTTCTAGGAAAACCGGAGGTGTGCCAAAGAAATGAATATCCTCTGGATGATGACATATTATTGTAGAATCTGAAACGAATAAGAAAGTTTTGAAAAAGCAATGTACAGGGTGTTTTTTTTCAACTACACAATTCATGTGAAATTCTAAAATTATCACAATTAGGACCCTGTATATTGAGAGACTTTTGCGACTATTGAATGTACTCGTTCAGATTGTTCTATACTGCAAATTTCATCAAAATTGAATGAGCCATACCAAAGTTATCAATGAAAGTAGAATCGATTGGAGCGAAATTTCGACATTGTCTTTTATTGATGGAATTTTCTCAGAAAACAAGAACTGTGCCAAAAAAATAAGAAACTCTCAAATAATGACTTATTGTAGTAGAATCGTAAACAGATAGCGTAGTTTTGAAAATGCGATGTACAGGGTGTTTTCTCAACCTGCACAATTAACCTGGAATTATCACAATACCAACCGCTTATTTTGGAAAAAAAGTTTAAAATTAATGAATGTCCTCATCAATATTGCACTTCTCTGAAAATTTCTCTAAAATCGAATAAGCCATACCAAATTTATCAATAAAAGTAAAATCGGTCGAATCGGACAAATAACCCTGTATATTCTCAATAGAGACCCCCAACCACAAACCAAACATTGTTTCGAGACCGTCTTGAATAGTGTAAACTTATCCTAAAATCTGACGGTCTCCTCGGAAATCACCCTGTATATGTTTGAGATTGTCCAATGTTCCAAGACTGAAAATGAATTATATTGCAGTCCTGAAGAAGATCCGAATGAAGGATCGTAACGTCGGCAATTCGATTCTTCAATTCGGCCCAGAGTCCTGAACCCATAACCACCTTTCTCCATTATTGAACAGGAAGGACGAGATTCGAGGTATTATATAAGCATAATCTCAGGTTGCATTCATGAAATGTCTTCTTAAATTCAATGTTGCAATTCAGTGAAATCGAACAAAAACTGGAATAAAATAGATAAATCTCATTGGCAGACCTACAGAAACGGTATTATTCATCGGATATATAGCGATATAGCGAATACAATTGTCCAACCCTGCATGCACATATCAAACAAGGAATAAGTCAGGACAGACTCGCAGTCTCCTTAAAAGCCACACCTCGCTGAATACCAAGCAACCTCAAGTATCGCATCCAGTACCCAAGTCATGAAGAGCCGCCGTACTCTGAAGCAGAGAAGAACGGAGATGTTCCTAGACGAGTTTTCTAAATATGTCCTAAGAGAGATCATTTATAGCTTAATTGGCCGAGAATCGGTTTTTCCTGCGTTGGAAAAGGGCAGTTGAAGTCCGCGTTCTCATGAAATATACAAGTCAGGTGTGTCATTTTTTGCGGCCGTGGGCAGCGTTTGGAGCCTCAACTGCACAAATACATACTCCGAAGATAATGTATCGGTTGCTGGCGTCCGTTAGCGCAACCCCCCGCCGACAAATAAAGATGTCAAACGCAGCCACCGAGTTCACCTCGTTACTTTTCTCGACAAATCTACGTTCCACTTTTATGCAGGTATCGGAATTGCCGATCTTTTATTGCCGATATTGGCAGTGAATCATTCCGCGAATGCTATTTCTGCCAGTTCGAGATTCTTGTTTCTCACCACTGACTAGAACGTTAACCATGAGATTTGACGTGTCGGTTCTTTGGCCAGAACAAAGTACACGGTTGGGTCCTGTTTGCCGGCTGGTGTTGAAAAAATGTTGAGCCGTAAGTTTTATTCATCTGAGTTATGACGTAACTCCGTGTGGCTTAAGCAAAATCAGGTGCGTCAAAAAATTTGATTTTCTGTTTTTAATGCCAATATGCGCATTTAGTTGTGCAGAATGAATGATGGTACAACCCATCACCCATCACCCATGACAATAAACTTTCAAGAAACATGTTGTTTATGAATGACTTGCCTATTCATTTAGCCTGTTTTTTGCTCATACCTTTTGCCGATGATCCCGGTGGTTGTCTCTGTGCGGAGTCGTGAGGAGCTCCAAAAAGCTTGCGACGACATTATAGAAGAATTTGTTAAATGGTGCCGTTAAAATTCACTGATTGTGAATGTTGGCAAGACGGTCTGGGTTTGTTTCGGCCTGAAGAAGGATGTGGCGGATTCGTTGAGAGTTCGTTATGTAGGCATCGAAATAACACCTGCTGCATGTACAGAATTTCAGGTGTCTGACCAAGAAGTACCCTCTCGTTATTCATACAATAGTCATGAATTATGATTTCGTAAAAACCCATGCTTGAAGTATTACTCATAGAAGAGGAATAATAGTCTTAAAAGTTCATCCGAAAATATCTCGAATTGTGGTTTGTTCCGTATTCAAGACTTTTATTCCTCTTCTATGTCATAAATTGTGTTGTATTTTCCATATTCATCACTGCGGAGAAAGATTCTCAGTTTAAAAATGAGGAATATTCATCGAAATATCCATGAAAGGGTAGTGGCTTTGATCTCAACACATTCAGCCTTAATATCCTCTTATCAAAAATGAATAATAATTGTTTGGAAATATTGTAGTCGAAAAAATGCGTATTCAGTAAATTGCTGCATATTCTTTGTTTCCTGTCAAAAAAAAATTTTTTTGCAATTGGGAATTGGGAACAGTTTTTTTGTTATATTCCAAATAAAAACATATTACTAATCTGCTGTTTTGTTCTTCAATAAATGTTATTTAGTTCTTGTTCCGAATTAAAAATGATAATTTATTGAAAATGACTTGGTTGAATATAGGTTTGCTGTATCGCATGATTTAGTTTCAATGGGATATACAATTTTCGTTTGGTTATGCGTTGGATTTGTTCGCAGACGAAGTAAAATGGAAAAATTCAATTTTTCTGCACTTGAAATTAGTTCAGTCAAGAATACCTTTGAACTGGATACAGTATCACTTTACTTCCACAGCATTCTCATTCAATATCGAAACGAGAAATCTTTACGTACTCATTCATCATTCGCAGACTATCTACAGCAATCCACGATCCATTCAGCGTTACCTATAGTGAAATCTAGAAATTCAGTCACGCATTTTTACCAATGTATAACGATAATTGACCGTCGCGATTATTTACGACCGGTAATATATCAGAAAGTAATAATTATTGTAATAAAGCGTTGATATATTTCTCACACTATCTACTAAAATTTAGGATTTATTATTTTGCAGATAAACGGAATTAATTGCGAATATCTCGTCTACGTACGATCTTATCAGGGTGTTGTCCCGAGTTAAAAAATATAATAAGTACTCTCCGAGAAAGTGGAATTGCAGTGGTGGCTTTGATAAGGATTGTTTTGCGATGGGAATTTGAATTATTGTTGTTTATGGCGATATTCGTACGCTACTATGGTATTATTTACGTCAACAGCCATAAAAGTAGGTTTTGTAGTGAGTGAAATAAGAAAATTGTAGCATTAAATTTCACCTGCGGCTTCATTCGCCCGCTTAGCATTATCATAGTTTGCATTCCCTTTTTAGAATATCCTCCATTTGTATTTATACGAGGATTGCTCGAAGTGATTTATTGTCCATTTGGTCTGAATGACCAACAGCATCAGAAGAAGAAGAATTTGAATATGATATTGTTTTTCAGTTTTGAAAAAATGTAATTTAAGAACGAAAAAGAATCAGTAAGTAATAGGTGACTTTGAAAGTGTTATATCCAGAAAAACTAACTAAGAGAACTTCAATTTTTGGCAATGTGCTGGCATTACATCAAGAATGAAACAATAACATATTTGGAAATTTTTTTACATTTGAACAAAAAAAACAAAAATTTTTTGAATACACTTTTATACACTTCAAGACATCCGACGAAATAATATGGTCGATGTCTGCAAGTGACAATTTGCTTGAAGCAACTTGGACCTCGCGAATTAACTGTGTAAGTCTGTGGAGATTGGTATAAACTTGGTCAGTTACTTCCCAATCATTTGTCAAACATGTTCAATGCGACTGAAATCCAGTGAAAGGGGCCACGGTGAAACCTGAACGTCAACTTCTTTGATAAGTCCGTAGTTCGATGAGATGGGCACGTGCGTTTACTTTCTGCGGAATAGCGTCTAAACGGCCATTCAAGTGAGGCCAATATATTGGTTTGTAGGACGTTGATAACCCACTAATTGCGCAGATAGATGTCATACTGCCCCGAATGAAGAGAAGTGGTGATCGGCCACCATAGGCAGTAGCCCCAACCAGCAAAGTTGTCGTATAATTCTGATGATTCTCGACTTTTTCATTTTATAAGTATTATATTGAACTCTCTAGAATGTCAATTCATTTTATTGATGCTAAATAAATTTCAATCTGTGGACATCTCAAGTATTTTATAAATTTATCACGAAAACGTTTATATGGCCGAATTATAAAATATCTTATGAAACTGTTTCTATACTATTTCTTAAGGGATCTTTAACTAACTTATAAAACATAAATATTTATACAATTGAATTGTTTTTTAGTGGGTTTATAACATTTTCCTACGATATTCCTGCCTTCAGTATAAATTCATTAAAAAAATGTTTCAAATTTACTTTGTATGACGTTACATCATAGCTTTATAAAATAACTTTCACCAACAGTATGCTTTTATAAAAAAATTTGTTTTTTCGTGATCGCAAATTTTATGGTATTGTATTCCATGACGATAATCGAATATGAAATGCATTTTGATTTAATATTCGATATCTTTAGAATCTATAAGTAAAATTGAAATTATTCCCGATTTCGTTGGACATGTCCTTTTACTTAATGGAGAAAAAAAAAATCTAACCCCACTTTTCCTGTAAGAGCTGCGTTTGTTATTATTATTTTATTTTCCATGTTGATAATGAAATATTGTCTGAATCGCATTTTGGGTAAGGTTATATCGAAATAATGAACATCTTCAAAGATTTCATGAAAATCTATATCTGAAATTGAATATTATAGGTATTTGATTTCGTCGAGCATTTCACTAGTGTTGAGAAAAAAATATGAGGGGTGGTACTTCTAATCAATCTAACCACACTTTTCCTACAACAGTTGGGTTCGTCATCAATAATTTATATTAATGCCGTGACGATAATAAAATATAATCTGTATCGAATTTTGAGTGAGGTTACGACGAAAGAATCAACATGTTTAAAGTTTTAGTGAAAATCTACTAATGGAATTGGAACTCAATCTTGATATTGTAAGACATATCCATTCACTGGAGTTTGGGAAATATATGAAAATGAGAAGTCAGAGCGTACTTCTGATTCTAACCGCACTTTTTCTATATCAAATCAGCTGCTTTTTCGCCAAAGTGAAATTGAGAAATATGTCACAGAGGTTATAGCTGCGATTTGGGGACCCTGTCTATGTTTCCATTAGTCACCAAGGCGATAGTGTTGAATATGTTTCATACCAGTTGTATAGTAGCTTTATAAAGATACAAAACTATTTTATAAGATGACGCCTTCAAAGATGGCAGTATTTATGATGATAAAAAATGACGAATTCTGAAAGTACTGAAATTTGCATCCGTGTTGATATTTGAATCACCTAAGAAAAAAATTGGTTTGATAATGATGTTTCGCAAACATTGGTTCATAATTCGATGAAAAAAAAAATTATAAGACCCACGAAGCATTTTAATGTTTTGTTCATTTATTTATGGAAAACGTTCGAAAATAGGAAGCGCGTTCATGATATACTAATATTATGCTTTATTTCACAATGAAATTTAATTCGCATCAATATTTTCGTTTCCCATTTCGGTAACTATTACTCTTAGTGCATTAACGTTTAAATAAAATGGTTTCTGCTACAGAGTAAAGATAGGCGACGTTCAATATTTTCCCATCGTCTGTCATATTCCGAATTGTTTCTTGCAACTGAAAGAAATAATTAAAAAGTATTTCGATTTTTTGAATAACATTCCAAATTACTCTTTTATTTCTGAACAGGCCTATGAAAAACCTTAGGAAGTTCCTATAAAACAGTTTTAAAGCTGCTTTATATTTTTCTTGTAACTTTCACGAGAGGCTTTATAAAATCTCGAGGGTCGCAAAATTGTTTTACAAAATGTGCCAATTTTGTATTCATAGTTATTGTTAAAACGCATTAGAAACATTTCTGAGAAGACAAATATTATATAAGCTTTTGGCTGAAAAAGTTTCTGCAACAGTTATAAAATATGAAATTGTTAGTTGGGGCCCCTAAACCATAACTACAAAATTCCTGTGTGAATACATCTCAATAGCAAACGCAATATCACATTGTTGTCCACAGCGCACGTACTGACGCAAGGCGGGCAGAATTCAATTTGAGTATGATTTTTCCTTAGAAGCAGTTTCGGATCAAAATTAAAAAATAACAAATATTTGATGATAACGATCTTGAAAGATGCGGGTGAATTAATACTACCTCTAGCTTTCTGACTAGAATTATAAATTCATTTTACCAATGATCACTTGTGAAATCATTCAATGAAATAGATTTTTCCCTAAGACCTTCGCTTACTATGTTTCGTTATTGATGTCTTACCATATGCTTTAGGCTTTCATATTCCTCGAACTTGTCACGTCACGATTGACAACTGGTATAAAATAATCGATTTCAAGCCATGGACCAAAAGTTACGGTTATCCAAACTGACACATAAGCAAAGAAAAATCTATCAATGTGAATAACCGTAACTATAACCGGAGCTTTTGGTCCATCGCTTGAAATCACTTTTTGGTTATCAAAAATTTCGAAAAATATGACTCCAAGTTATAAAGGATTTTCCAATGAGGATAAAAGGATTTCAAAATGAAAGAAAATAGAAATGATATCAGATTTTCAGAATCATTCTAATGTACAATCGAGAGCATTCATGTTTTGATTAGCTCGTCGTTTAAATGCCCACCTTGGCTTAAAGTACACAAATGAATTCGACCAAACCAATTTCTGACGACTTCGTGCAAAATCGGAAGTAATCTCACGAATGCTTTCAATGTTCAATCTCAAAGCATCAAGTGTGTGTGGCCTGTTTGCATAATCCTTCGATTGTAAATAGCCTCACAAAAAGTAATCCAAAGAAGTCAAATCACAGCTTCTTGCAGGACAGGCAACATTTGCATTCCTTGAAATCATCCTTTCTTCAAAATTTTTTGTTGTCACATGAGCAGTGTGACATGTAGCACCGTCTTGCTGGAACCACATATCTTCTGAATCAAGCACGTCCAAATTGGGCCACAAAAAAATTGTCAATATCTGTCGGTATAGTTCGCCAATTACTGTAACTGAATCTCCAACCTCAATCTGAAAAGAAAATGATCCAACGATACCACCATGCTATAAACCACACCATATAGTTACTTACCTTCAGAGGTGAGCAGAGACTTCTTTTGAATCTGTTGTGGATTATTTTCCCACCAAAAAGGGGCAATTCTGCTTGCTTTTATATCCAGTTAACCACAACTGAGCTTCATCTGAAAAGATAATTCTTTTCGAAAAACTGCGCTGTCTTTCATGTCGTTCCTAACTCCAAGCAGCAAATTTATAGCGTCTCCGACGATGTTCCACTGGCTTAAGTTCTTGGGTCAGAACAATTTTGCACGAGTGTTAATCCGAATATTGCTGCTAAATTTGCCATACTGATGTGTTTTTAAGTCATTACTCTTAAGCTTGACGAGGAATTCATAAAGTTGGATATTCTGCAACACTTACTTCTACAGTGCTTGCATTTTTGCGTTTCACTGGAGTTTCTACATCGTGAAGAGTTTGCTTTCAAAAGTCTCAACAACGCGACAAATTGCAAGCAGAGGAAGAAGGGCGATTATATCGACCATCATTTTCACGAATTGCGTGAAAAATTTTTAGAAAAAATCGCCTATTTTCGTGAAAATTTTGGACAATAACCGGAAGTTCTTGGGTGAATATTTAGTCATAATGAATTGCTAGAGTTTACTTGACATAAGTGACAACTAGTGACAGGTATAACTTTATTACCATGGTTACTGCGTAGTTACAAATTCATATCATTCTTATTGAAAAACCCTTTACAATACAGAAATAATACTTGACATACTGTTTCGTCTTCTATCTCACGATTCAGATTTATCAACAGCATCTATTTCATATGTCCAGATCTCACCATGACAATTGAAATGTTTTTAGATAACCACAAATAGATGAATACGACCGTGAAAACATTAACTTGAAAACATCTTAGAAACTCGATATTAATAATAATAATATTTCGACATTCAAAATTTTATTTTTCCAATATTTCCAGAATTACAGATCGTATTGAAATCCAGTACTTCTTCGGAAAATGAGAGTTCGAAGGTTCATACCGAATTTCAGTAGGATAATTTGATCAGATGCTCACATAATTAGGAATAACGAAATTTTGCACCAAGTTTTCCATTAGTATTTTCAAGCTAGATGCTAAGTTTTATCATGATGGAAAATGAGTTCTTTGAGTTATTCCGGAAAAAATAGCGATATCTTGAAACAACCACGAAATTTGACATTTATGTTCATCGTATCTTCGAAAATTTTAATTGTATCGAAATGAAATTGGGTAAACTGCTGTGAAATGTAATGTGGAATGTACGACCAAAATTTTCTTCAAATGTAATGGAGAGTTTCCGAGAAAAAAAATTTCTCCTAAAAAATTTTGAAGAATTTTTTTTCAAAATTTACTGACAAACCTGGACAAAATTTTGTGAAAAATCGCAAATCTTTACGTTCCAACTAACTGCCGCGTTTCAACTCAATTGCTCCGGTAGTTCTCGAAATATCAGGGAAATAACCTCAAAACTTCAAATGGCTATAACTCCGAAATCATTAGACGAATTTTGAACATTAACGAACTAAACCTTCGCTTTTCGAAATGCAACCAACCGTGAAATTTTCAAATCGATAGATTCGTCCTTGAACTCGTAATCGTGCGTACGGACGGCCTGCCAGACAGGATCGATTTTGACGTCGGATTCGATATCAGTGAGTCCAACCTAGTCGTTTGAGACTTTTTAAAAATTACGGACATATGGAACAAACGATAGCACGCTGTTCCCCTAGAACATGCGTCAAAAAAATGTATAATTAAATGAGAATTGAATATATATCCCTCATCAAGTAGACTCGATTGGATTTAATACTTGTAGAAAGGCTGCCCCACACAGCTGATATTTCATATCTAACTCTGGGGATCGATTAATGTCGTTATAATGAATAATCCGAGTACACCCACAAATAGGGAAAAAATTTAAGTTCATCGGTTAGAATCCGAATATCTCTTCAGTTTCCCAGCATTCGAATTCGGAATCTTGCGTCACCAGAGCAAATTCTCGAATCGTCTGAGTACGAAATAAACCAGATGGAGCTCAAACCGACATGAAAATTTAATTGGCAAGTTGAAAAAATCGAAGCAGAAGGCTATGTAGACGTCGTTATTTACGACCAGCACCAATTAGGAATGTTTTATGTACGTTCGCAACGTGAACGCGACCCCGCAAAAACAATAATTAAAAATTCGGCGAGAGTTTCGAATTTTCGCATCAAAGACGCCATACCGGGCGATACGGAGGACGCAAATATGCATGTAGGTATTGTGGAGACGTATGTATGTAACGTCGTTCGCAAACGAGACAGTTCAATGGGCACACAGTGTTTGGGCTTAATTTGAAGAGACACCAAGTGGAACACAAGTCTTTCGGCATGAAGAATGGCTGGCTCATTGCAGAGGTGGATGGTCGTTAATAATTGTGCAGATTTTGGACGCACGGACGGTCTCAAGGCGCGCACTGACTCATAAATGATTCTGCAGAATGCTCAACAGATAGCATCTTTGATATTCACAAAGATATACTGTGAATACGCTGCCACCTGAAACGGCGGGGTAACGCGTACGAGAAATTTATTTTATTGTTTCTCGGATTTTATGTATTTATATTCAGGATGGTTCATCATTTTTAATTTATCAATGTTTTGATTTATGAGCATTTGTTACGAAAGAGAAACCTGAAATTTTAGGGTTTCTTGTGAATAATATTTCTTGGAATCAAGCAGCGGGAAAATTTGCGTCATAATTCGTCGAGTGATGAATTTATTTTTTCACAAAATCCATGAAAACTCAAATCTCAAATTATTCAGCACAGCGAGATGTATGAGCAACCTTGTCGAGACTTATAAAACCCGAATGATCTCCCCACTTCCTGAAGGATGATGTTATTCTTTCATCCTTCTTCTTCTTCTTCCGCTTTTGAATAGGACTTTGTCCTGTGTTTTCTGCTTCTGCCTGTTATTGGCTTGTTTCCTGGGACATCGAGTTCCAGCTCTCTTTCCAACGCTTTGGGGAGCGCCCTAATGGTCTGCGTGTGCCAGGTTTTTGTGTTTCCTCCCATTTGGCCAGTCTTTCGTTCGGCATCCTTTCCACGTGGTCTCTCCAGAACCTCCTGCGAGCTCTCACCCATCTGACGACATCCTGCACCTCCAGTTCCTCCCTCATATCTGAACTCCCCACATGGTCTCTGAGTGTTACCCCTTTGATAGATCTTAAAATCCTCATTTCTGTTGTTCTCGCCATTCTCTTTGTTGCCGACGTTTCTGCCCTCGTTTCGGCTGCGTATGTGAGCACTGGTCTCACACACGCTTTATATATGCGAGTCTTCGCTTTGTGACTCATGGTTTTGTTGGTCCAGATTATATCTCTCAGGCAGCCTCCGATCTTAGCTGCTTTGTGCGCCTGTGTTCGGACTTCTTCTAAGACGCATCGTTCACTGGATACTGTCACTCTTACATCGGATAGGTTCTTTGGCGATAACCATGGTCTTGGACTTCTCACAGGAGATGTTCATATTTAGTTCTTCTGCAGCCTTTTTGAACTCGTATACCATGATATTTAAGGAGCGGCTTCCCATCTTATATCCTGCCCTTATCATCTTCACTCTTTCAATGATTCGGTCCATTACAAGATTAAAGAGTAGTGGACTCAGGCTGTCCCCTTGTCGTATGCCGGTGGACATTGTGATCTCCTCAGATAATCCACATTGTTTTTTTATCCGGGTAGTGTTGCCGGTATTAAGGTGTTTGGTTATTCTTATATATTTCATAGATATATTCTTAGCTTGTAGGGTTTCAAGAACATCGTTTAGTCTTATACTGTCGAAAGCCTTTGTTAAATCGAGAAAGCATGTTTCATCCTATTTGACAGAAGTCAAGAAGTTCGTGTAATGAATTCCAAGGAGCAATTTCTGACTCAATTATTATTGAGTATTTTAACTGATGATTCAAAAAAGAACGGATGAATATATCGTTCTGAACTCTACTATGGATAACTTAATAACTGTGCGGCAGGTTTGGAGGTTGATTGTAACATCCGAATTTGCGAATAGGTAAAATCCGCCTAGTGATTTCACAGAATATTTCGAAAATATTCGAATTGGAATCCAGTACACTTGATTGAGAAATGATAATTTGAACCGTCATGCTTATGAGAGGCTCAAATCGTCTAAAAATTCCGAAATAATTGTTTTCCGAAAATTATCCACAACTTTATCGGAAAGAATAATTTTTTCTGGATTTTTTGACCAGATTTCTATGAAACTCAGCACAAACCTTTAAATTAGCATTCCACAAATGTCTCCCAATTTCAATTCGATCAGATTTTCATTTCCCGAGATATTAGGAAAAATTATGTGAAATATCATTTTTATCTAAAATTTTAAGGATATATCCTCAATATCTGACTTAAGTTAATGACGCGATCAAATTAAAAATTGAAAGATACCTTGAAGTCAATACGATATTGATTTGGTATTAGTTACAACTCAAATTTCATGTTGTATTACACAGGTCAATATAAAAACATACATACAGTTATATACAATAGCAATATGTAAAATCTTTCAACATTCGAAGGAAAACCAAAACATCCGGCAGAAACTCGCCCACACTGTAGAATGCTTTTTTATTCGGATAATTCAGTATAATTTTTTTGAAAAATTGTGAAGACCTGCCTCTCAGATGCTCGGGAACCCAATTGAACATTTTTTAGGACATAGATTCTACATTCCTACCTCTTTTCTCCAAAGGATGTAAATCAGATCTTCTTTTTCCGAGTGTTGTAAGAATGAGAATCACTATGTCTTAGATATCATCATGATTTTCATGTGAATACATTGAGCATTCATAAATTTACATCGATGGAAAAGTTAACACATCCAGTGCAATAAAAGCCCTCCTGCAGTCTTCTCGGTAGCTCAGACCTACAACCAATCTAATGGCTCTTCTCTGTATTCTGAATACTCTCTCACAACTAGAGCTATTTTCCCAAAACACAACACAGTATCTCATATGTGTTTCTATCAGTGAGTGGTATGCAGTTTTCGAAATTTTATTGAAACAGTTTCAACTAGATTATGTATTGAAAATGTGCTCTCTACTAGTTTTTGGACCACCGAGTCGACATGTGCGCTCCATGTCAGGGTTGGGTCCAAATGAACTCTCAGAAACTTCAATGAGGCGACACTTTTTTTATGGATTGAATTCCTCAAAGTGAAAAGCATTTTCTTAGTTTAATCTGAGTTTCACTTGAAACCACTCCATTGCCATAATTTCCACTCTCAATGCCAATTCCTTTGCATGATGAATGTCGTGACTTCCCACCGTGAAAAAAGGGTCCCAGATGTGACCCTTGAGGTACACCAGTCTCAACCTGTCCCTCTGGAGACTATCCTTCATCAGCAAAAACCTTCTGTCGCCGTTCCTCGAAATAACTACTAATTAATCTTAGTGCAGCATCATCAAGACCATATTTGGCTAACTTTCCCAAGAGGACCGAAGGTGATATCATTAACAAACACAATAAAGAAATAACTCCCAGATTTGACCTTTGAGGTACTCCAGTCTCCACCTGTCTCTCTTGAGACCATTCTTTCCCAGCAAAAACCTTCTGCCGCCGTCCCTCAAAATACCTACTAATTAATCTTAGTGCACCATTATCAAGACCATATTTGGCCACCTTTCTCAAGAGGACCGAAGGTGATACCAAGTCAAACGCTTTGCTAAGATCTAAAAATGTAGATAAAGAAAATTTACCATCCTCGAAACACTTCAAGGCATACTTCACAAAGCGTATTATAGCATCACAGGTCTTTCTATTCTTTCTAAATCCATATCGGTTATTCAAGAGTCAATCGTCAGTTTCAAAGTAATGGATAAGCTGATTGTAGATAACTTCGAATATCTTCGAAAAAATGGGCAGCAATAAAATTGGATGGTAATTTTCAGTTGAATCCTCACTTCCCTTCTTATAAAATGGTACAATTTTAGCCATTTTAAGGCAGTTGGGGAAAGTTTCCGACCTAAGACATTTGTAAATTAGGTTAGTCAGTGGCACAACAATATGATTAATATTTCTCTTCAATAGGACAGCAGAAAGTCCAAAACAATCCCTCGATGTGCTATTTTCAAGACTACAAATTATAGTCTTCATCGAATTATGAAGTATCAATCGGACCGCATCAGTAACTCTTGAGAAATTGGGGAATCAACCTCTAAACTTCCAATGGCAAAACTTCGGAACCATTCAGCCGATTTTGTCGTTACGGAACTCAGCCAAGAAATTTGGGTTCCAAACCTGCCCTCAGATCCTTTCTTTCGAAACTTATGATACTTACAGACAGCCGGACAGAATTTAAATTCTTCAAGAAGTCCACCCTTATCATTCGAGATCAGATTTGTTTCCAAATTCTAAAATTGCAAACCTTTGGGCGAAACGGTGACACAATCTGTTCCCCAGAAAAAGCGCGTAGCACAATGGAAAGCAGCCAGTTAGATATACAGGCATGAATTTGATCCTTGCAGCCTTCACAGAATCAATATTATTTCAACGAACCCCAATTTCAGGATAACGAGAATTTTTTCATTTTCCCGAACACTTTCTTCTGGCATGAAAGGATTCGTGGAAAATGAACAATATAGAAATTTTCCCGTCTCAGAGCTCCCACGTTCGGTCCCTGTCGAAATCAAGAAGAAAATAATCCCAATTCCCTGTCGCCAAACGCGACTGCCGATCGAGATGATTTTTTACCACTATTCAATCACCGACTCTTTATGCTTGTTCATTCCCAATCACCGCTCTATTCAGTTGCAGCTATCCTCACCCCCGTCCTGCCACTAATCGAATAAATCCTTACCTCTACCTTCTGGCAGATGATGCCAGTGGCGTACCAACCAGATCCTGAATTCCATGGACCTTCGCCACAGAAATGATATCCGAAGGCTTGTCCTGACCAAAGGACGTCAAGGAAATGGATATCCACTAGATGTACCGCTTCTTGCGCGCATATTCTGGGGAACAGCGTGCTATCGTTTGGTCCAAATGTCTATAAACTTTTGATTTTGAGACGAAAATAGTCTAAAACGACTAGTCGGGACTTATGACGAATATGGTGTTGGAATTCTGTCCAGCCGGCCTTCTATATGCTCGATGATGGGCGTTAGAAGGATTCTATCAACTTTGAAATTTCACGATTGGTTGTGTAGGCGGCGTAGTTTAACTGAGTCGCCATAAAGTGGCTCCACTGACCGACGCACGCTAGCTACTTAATTCCAATACAGCATAAGCGCGTGGGTCATGGTCGCTTACTACGCCGCTTCTGCGGTTGTCGTAGAGGATTTAGCCTATCTGATAATTCCACCCCTGGCACTGGGACGAAACAACTTTCCCGAAAAGCGCGCCGTCCTTCAGATGGCGCGAACTCACGAGAACCGCCAAAGTTGCATTTCAAAGTGCAAAGGTTGAGTTCGTTAATGGGCAAAATCAACCGAACGGTTTCGGAGTTAGAGCCAGTTTAAGTTTTGACGTCATTTTCCTGATATTTCGAGAACTGATGAAGCGATTGAATTGAAACTTGACGGATAGTTGGAGCAGCAGGACTTGCAAAATTTTGCAGAATTGTTGAAATCGTGCTGTCAGTGAATTTTGAGAAATTTTTTTCAAAATTCCATTGAATATCCATATCGGTTGAAAGTTTATTGGATATACATCGGACATCTGATTAATATACATTAAATGTATGGATAATAAGTTCTGCAGGATGTCTGCAACAATAGATATTTCAAGCTTGACCAATTTCATGTAACTATTGCTGAAGCGGTACTCTAAAAGATATGAGGGCAGAACCTACATTTTACATCTTTTCACTGGTGCTGTCTGGGTGCTATCTGGGTGTTCCTCCGCAAACTCAGTCAGTCGCGGCTTTCTCAAACGATGAGGCACAATGTGCTATGTTCGAAGCAACCAAGCACTCAAGAGAAAAATCGAAAGACGCTCTTCCAAAAAAGTTCCGCAGGATATGTTAAAGCCTTCCATTGGATGTACGAATATCCATTGTACAGGTTCCAATTTATTGGGGAGCCAATGAGCCTCCAAGAAGTCCAGTTACATCAAGAATACAAAATGGACGTGTATTGTCATGGGAAAGTCTATGGGAAATTACATTTAAGACATAAAAAGAAGCGAGATACCGAAAAAACATTCAATATTTATGTTTAGATCTCGATCATGTGTAATCAAAATCTCAAGTCATTCTTCAGGATTCATCAGTCGTATTCCTTCACCCACTCATTTTCACTATATTCTGGTACATACCTGCCTAGTGTCCAATTTGAGGATATCCATCAACGAATTCGAATGGTGGGTGGCAAACAACCTCTCCGTCCGTTAGTCAATTCATGTTGAAGAATATGTTTAAGAAACGGAGCCGAATCAGATTTGAATGAGAAAAATTCTATCCCGCTACGAAACTTGGAGGAAACATCAACGCCACTGGGATTCTTCAATACATTTTTGATGAATCGATTCCCTGGTAAGTTCCCTGTGGAAATCCGGCATCCCGGATTTGTATAATAGATAGCAAAGCTCGGAAAACTTTGGACCCCCACTGTGCATTGGGAATAGCATTTGTTTTCTCGAGATATGCATATGAATTTCCATAGCCGAGGTTCAATTTCTGCTGGCAAAGTTATCGATTGAAAATGATGAGTGAATACATTAATACAAATGGATTTTTTGTTTTCTATCTCCAATCGAATTCAAATTTGTGTGAGCAACTGTTAACTGAAGTCCTCTTATCGGCTGATATGTCGAAAACGTCGCAAATTTTCGTTCCTCTTATCAATTTGTTGCACAAATAAGTAAAGTTATATCACCTCGTAAAAAAAAACACTGTGCCGAAAATTATTGTACTTTTCAGAGAAAGGTTTTTAGTGTATGACCTCCATCCTTGAAAAAATCAACAATTTAAGAAGCATATGACTAGCATTCGGCAAAGTTGATGAAGTCAACGGCCGCATTCAGCAGAAGAGAGCAATTGCTACTTATTTGCGCTACCGGTAGGTAACAGTAGCGCAAACTGCTGAGTGGTTTAGCTTTAATTTTTGACAGTTTACCAAAGCTGACGCCTCTTTGTCTCTTTCAATATTTCCAAAAATACGAAGCGAAATGATGTTATAATTTTATGAAATATGAAATTTCTACGGAAAAACCGTCAAATTATTTTTATTCATGTGTGCGAGCATCAGCTTCCTACAAAAATATACAAAGTTTCATCTCGATCGGATCAGTATTTCAGTTATTTTATAATTTTGTCCAACAAAATTATATGTTGATGTTGACATATCTTCAAAATTTCAAATCAATGTCACAAAATAACTGTCAAAGTAACTCTAAACAACACAACTGTGCTGTCTGCTTAACGCAGTCAATGACTGTATAGAGCGAGTTCATTTCAAGCCGATATATTCTGCAACACTTTAATTTTATTGTCTTCTTCACGGTTCAGTCGATATGTAGTAATGGTAACTATTGAAGGCTGAGAGCCTTTTAAAAGTTACTCCAGCTTTACCTGCGGGGTGAACCAAGTTAACAATGAACACTGATCTCATGTGAGAATATTTTTGGCGTATATTCATGAATCTACTCATGCCTCGTTCTCTTCTGAAGTCTCAAGTACATTAAGAAAATTTCAGGAGCACGCGAAGTTCAATGGAGAATTGGTGGCTAATCGAAGTTGGCCTCTAATTCCCCACAAGTGAGTTGAACCCAATCCTTCCATTTCCAACCAAAATTACAAATATCGAGGCCAATTGTTAGTTAGCATGAAGTCCCTCAAACATGCTTAAAAAAGTAGTTACCGCCTAACTCAGGAAATCTCTGAGATCGAATAATTGGAGACTGGGGAAGAGCACTGTAAATTGTTCTGATGGTTCTCTGATAACCGAAAAATTAATCCTAACTACTTGACCATCTCCACCAATCAATACATACTGAGTTATCGAGAATCCCATACTACAACAAGTAATCCCAGCTCTCATGTAGGGTTCTATCATCTATGATCTTGAATTCTTATTTCCACAACTAGACGGCGCTTGGATTCTACTCGTACTCAAAGTGGACACTTCTTTATCTACAACATATTGCTTCAACCCCCGCCGCACATCTACAGTCTGCTCTGACTGACTAAGCTGTATTGATCAGTTCAACCGTGGAGCTGGAACGAAACGTGGAATGCCTTTCCCGCCTTGCGACATTTTGTGTAGTACATCAGCCAACAAGTTCGGACACTCCAAAACCACATATTGGTGAACCTTACGTGATAGAACCCGAAGGTGTTTAACTTCACCCCGTTCTTCCGAGGCAAAGCTCTGCTAGTCACCGGTGACCGTCTCACTCCCTTCTAGGTGGAAGGCTGCCATCTCCTACTGCTGAGACACCCCATGCTTCCTTGACAGATGCGTTAACGAGGACTTCCGAGCAGACTTCAAATATTCATGATCCAAACTATCGGAGGTTTTGATTGAAGTGAAAGCTGAAATAGTTGATTTTATTGGTTTGCAAAAAGTCAAGAAACAGGTCCCTGAGTGTTTGCTCTCAAATCCTAGGCTGTTTCTCAACTATCAACCCAACATGTACTTATTTATGTATATTTGCCATTGATCATTTGTGAACAATAGGAAAGAAGGTGACAGCTTAACCATAGAGAACTCTGAGAAATATACTAACCAACAAAGTAACACCCAGAAGGAGGTGTTCAAATTTCGAATTTTTTTGGAAGGACATAGATAGTATAGCAAGGAGCAAATGATTAAAATTTGGAGAAAAAAACGAAGGGTTCACATTTTTTTTTATTAAATTCGTCGATAATGTGTTCGTCCACCGCGGTTATCGATACACTTCCCTACATGATTTGACATGGATGCAAGAAGATGGTCTATTTCTTCTTGTGGGATACTATCCCAAGCTATCTATTCTTCATGTCTCACAGCCGCCAAAGTCTGTGGAGGCTGGGCTCAATTTACAAGCCTTCTACCCATGCTGTCCCAAACATGCTCTATCGGAGAAAAATCGGGGGATCTGGGCGGTCATGACAAAAGATTCTAATGGGTAGCTTCGAACAAGTTTAAACTAACTCTGGCAACATGAAGTCGATCATTATCTTGCTAAATATTGGATTCTTGAGCTGGAGGTAAGGAAGAACATATGGCACAACTATTTCTTGAAGGTAAAATAGCAATGTCATGTTACCCCGAATAAAGACTGAGGGTTGCATGTGCCATAGCACCCATACCATAACACCTACTGTCCGTTGTACATGACGCTCAACATCAAAATGTCCCCGGCGTCGTCTTACCCTTCTCCGGCCATCATGTGCAGCCGATGGAGAATCATTCGAGATTCATCAGAGAAGACGATTGATGCCATTTCACATTCCAATATTGTCGTTCTCTGCACCAGTGTAATCATTGCCGGCGATGCTCAACCGTAAGAGGTAACACAAGATGGGGTCGGTAATGCTGCAGGCCAAAATACCGTATACTACGGTGACGTTCGGACAGTTACAGGATGGCCTTGTTCTCGTGACAACAACTCATAACAGTAGTTGAGTTTCTGTTCGTACGGTTAGCGATTTCTCGAAATGACAACCCCGCCTCCCATAGACCAATATTTTGACCTCTTTCAAATTCACTTAGCTTGCGATAAATTCCGCGTATACAATCTCTAGGCGTTTTAACAACAACTGAACATCGAGTTTGGATCTCTTCGAACAGCTGGTTTGCTGTAAAATTCAAAAAATTTGCAAAAAACTACAATATTCAAGTAAAAAGTTTTTTTTCTCCAAATTTTAATCATTTACTCCTTGCTATACTATATTCAAAAAAAATTTCAAATTTAAATAGCTCCTTCTCTAGGTTCTGCGAAAATGAATGAATTCCTAAAATATCTGATACGACGAAATTACCAATAAGGACAAATTTGCGGATGGATAATGCTTCTCCAAATAATAATGATATCAGAAATACATCATATTTTCATGCTTGTGTATAAATGCATAATGAATTAATTTATTATATTTAAAGACTATACTGCCATGTTCTCCGAAAAGTAGTGGATTTTCAAGAGAAACTAGTTCTTGCATTCCTCCAGTATCTTCATTAGTTGAAAAGTTTCATTTATCTACATGTCAAATTTCACAAATTGTTAATTCCCTCCCACTTGAAATTCACTGAATTTTGGTTCTCCGTACATTGTTTGTCGACTTGTTATGATCGCTCTTGAAGTATGTTTTATTTGTTAGATGCTATATGTTTTTTTATATGTCTACTCAAATTGTTAATTTTCATTGATGCTATAGCGGACTCAAATGTTCATTTCGAGGAATATAAATCAGGCGTAGTATAATGAGTAACCATGTACACAAACAGCTTCGACAAACATCATGTGGAAAATGATGTGATAGGAGAGAGCTAATTATCCAATCAACCAAATCATGTTTTGTTTGATTGGATAATTAGCTCTGATCAAGGTGGAATATTTGTTGCTTTATCGACATATATTCGTCCTTGTGGTTATGTTGGTTAATTATTACTGGAGCTTATTCTTCTCCATGATCGAATTGCTATATTTGTTTGATGTTGGACGTTATCGTCTTGTGGTAAATCACATGAACCGAGTGTGGGATGTTGTAAACTGCAATATCGCAGACGCCTAGACCTGAAACAATAGGTAGAACGCCATGCACAGCGATCAAAGTACACTGTACTCGAAGGTTAGGATTCGCAAGATGCTCCTAAGAGATGGCGCGCTTTATATAGATATACTACAGTGTTTCATTCAACAGATGATAAGTACCTAGAGTCTCATTATGCGGTTAACCAAGGTGAGGAATTCTGAAGATCAGTTAAAACCCTGAAACAGCTGTAACGATTCTTCTTGAACAACACTGCTTCGGTGTAGATGTTTTTATTGATTGGATGATTAGCTCTGATCAAGATGGAATATTTGTTGATTTATCGATATATATTCGTCCTTGTAGTTATCTTAGGGTAAAAAGTGTTTCTTCAGTACTTGTAAGTAATTTATGGGGAAACAGAAAATTTTCTTCATTTTCAAAGTTTTCTCTGGGTTTTCACTCCCAATATCTGGAACAGAACTACTGAAAATTAAATAAAATAGTTTTTCATGCAAAACTTCTTTGCGGATTGCAGGATTGGACTTTTCGTCAAGGGCAGTAAACTTGGAAAATAGATTGTCTACTGAGCATTACAGGAACAATACAAACGATAAACAAAGCGAACTGTCCCGTTTCAGAGTAAAAATCTGGCCCCTTCATCAGACAAACGAGAAAATAATTGATTCTAGAAATTTTCTGGTTTGTCTGTTGAAAGAATCAGATTTGTACTCTGAAACGTCACAGTTCGCTTTGGTTATCGTTTGTATTGTTCCTGCTTTGTTCATTAGGTAATTAAGGGCGTTCTCCGTGAAAAACAATTTTATATCATTTTCAATAGATCTTTTCCAGATATTGGAAGTGGAAATTTGGCAAAATCCTCCCAAAATTGCCTTAATCGATATTGAAAAAATTTCCGGTGCACATATTTTCCGTTTCTGAGAAATAGAGTTTTTTTCGTCCATCACTTTTTTGGACGAACCCAAATCATTATTTACTAGAGTGAAAAAATCGGTTTTCTGCCATTTTCATGTGAAAAAAACATTTCTGGTGGAGGTTACTGCAAGCAATTGTTCGATCCAAGTGTAAATGAATGACAATACTAACTAATAAATGAAATAAATTTAATCTTTTTATTGTTAGTTGAGGGTTTTGATTTGAGTAATTGTTGAAAATAGTTACTTTGCTCCATTAAGCATGAGAGGATTCGTTATCTCATAAAAATAAGAATTCAACGATGATACTCTCTATCTTGGAAACTAATAACTTGGTCACATGTGTTTGAAAGAACTTGGCACCTTATTTCGATTTCTGCCACTCGATCGATTGATATTTTTAAGTCATTTCCCCGATTTTCAAGAACAACTTGAGAGATTAAATTGAACCATGGCGGTAAGTTGAAGCATAGCAACGCGAAAATTTCTGCTTATTTTTCAACATTTATGTCAAACTGTTTTTTTCGAAACTGTTCCACAGATTCGAGCAGTGTGCCAAATTTCAGTTTGATGCGATAATAATTTCCGCAGATATTGAGAAAAAAATATGTAAATTTTCGTGCTTTTTTTGTTATTGTTGTTTTTTCCGGAATATCTCGAAGAATGCTGACTCAATGATGATGAAATCCGGTGGATCGTTTGAAAATACTGATAAACAATTCTGTGCAGAATTTCGTTGTGATTGTGCCATTAGAACAATTTGAAAAAAATTAAATTTTTCATCCAATATTCTATTATATGAGATCTACTGATCTAATTTCCCCCACAAATTTCTGTATGAAACTTTTAAGTTGTCAATTTCCAATCGAAAGCAGATTTTAAATTCATTCAATAAGTATTTTTTGAAATATTGGGATAATTAAATTTTGAATTTAAATATTTAGAGGACGTCCATCAGTGCTTTCCCAAAATCTTTTATTTCCATTACTTTTGTTTCAGATTATGTTGCAAAAACCATATAAAGATCCAACATGAACGACAGTTCTGTCCAAAATATCGACTGAATCGATTTGACCTTCCCACCTACACTCCTACATCGTTCGAAATGTTATAACTTCTAGATCACCATCTTTCAAAATTCGCGAATTCAAGATGAAACCCAAGCTAAATTATTCATAAGCAGGAACGCAAGGATTCTCTCCTCTGAATTGACCAACTGAAAGAAGATCTTATCGTCGGTTTCGCCTTTTGTACACGGCAATTTCTTTCGAGCTTTATACTTGGCACTAGAGTACTAGTCCTGGATCCGAGTTTGAATCTTATCAGAAAATCTCGATTCCAGATACCCGGAGGCAAGGCAGGATTGCATTTCGTCGTCTCCATCAGGCCTTCTTATTATAATCATTAGAGCCCGTGCTCTAGTTTCGGATTTAGCACACCCTTTATACCGTCCTGAATGCATCGTGCACGTTTTGAACAGGACGAAGTCGCCTGAACCCTCTTTCCTCTAAAAAGATAACCTTTTCAGCTGGTTCTTTTCATTCAGCGAAATGGCGCGTGATCCGCATATTGCTCTTCATTGGGGAGTTTCTACCTTTCTGGAAGGGTGTAAATTAATTGCGAAAATGAATGAAGTTTTTTCAGAGGAGAAGGAAAGGGCCAGATTGTATAATGTTGCTGTGTTTTGACACTAGTGAAATTTATTTTGATGGGAAAGGTTTGGTATACTTCTAAATGATCTTCGGATTGGATCACAGACAATTTCATAAATTTCAGAAGAATTATAGCTTCTTACGTATTCGTCTTTTGAACGTATATCAGAGGTCTCCTCTTCAGCTTAGATCAGAATTTAAAATATACAGGGTGATTCATTAAGGGTGGCCACCGGCCGTATCTCGGAAACCGTGTATCCTATGACTTCCGGAAAAAAAAACCTAATGACAAATTCGGCCGCTGGAAAATGATTAAAAATATTTTCAAGTTCGTAGTTCCCCACTAGAGGGCGCAATCTATCACTTCTAAAATATAATCTCATTTCTTACGAAATATTCTCCTGCTAACAGTGGTAAAAAATAATAAAATAAGAATCTACTCTTTCTGTTCAACAACTTTTGTTTCAGTAATTTTTCTATATTTCCTATTTTTTAGTGATGGGATGGATAAACTTTTCTTCGCGAAAAAAACATTCTTACTTCTGTATGGATGAACCGATTTTCACGTAATTAGATTTCATTCGAAGGTCATCGAAAGCAGATCATAGAAACATATGACAACAATATACCGGGTGATCCAATTGAAAACTACAGACTGTTTTATGTCACTTCGCCCTATTTGTGCCTTTTACTGGAAAATTTCAAATGCAATGCTATGATTCTAACCGAGTGAGAATAAGCCAAGCATTATCACCTACTGACTTTTTGAAATCGCAGACAGATATCATTGGTCGTTTCGGAGTTATTGACATTTTTGTTAATTTTGATCAATGTTGATCCTTTCTGCGAGCTTGAATAAACAAGGAAGTGACTTTATGTGTCATGACAAGGCAGCAAAATACTCAACACACATGAAATAACAATGATGCGATAAAATAAAACAAAATTTAGCAACAACGAAAATATTTGAACAGAAAAACAACACTTACACCTAACCAATTCAAATATTTAAAATGTCTACCATTATTTTCTACACATAAATTTAGTCTTTCTTTCGTCGAATTGACACTGGCCACAATTTCAGTATGAGAAGAAGCTGCAAGTCGAAATCTATTTTGAATATCCTCACTTGTAGTAGGGGGTGTTCGGAAAACTGAGTATTTATTCTCCCCCAAAAATAAAAATCTAATACTGTGAGGTCGGGTGATCTTTCTGGCCATGGAAAAATACTCCCTCGTCCAATATACCTATTTGAGAAGACGATGAATATTCTCGGACATTAGCAGCATAATAAGCCGGGCAACCATCTTGTTGACCACATATCTAACCTGCTTTGAATAGCAATATTTTCTAAAAGAATTGGAAGATCTTCCGTTAAAATTTCAAGCACCTTTGTCTTGTTAATAAGCCAAAACTTTTATGATGTTATCCTCATTACGGCTTCTACGTTTTCTATTTTTTCTTCCAAGATATTGAACCTTACCAGTCTCTCGCACTCTTCGTGTCAATCTTTTGAATACCCTTTTGGAATGATGACGTCTTTCAGGATATCGTATCGGGTATTCCCTTTCAGCTACTGCATTTTCTAAACATTCAGAATGAACATAAAGCATATCATATGCTTCTTCGTTTGAATAATGGGGCATCATAAAATAGTGGTTTGCAATCGTCCTAAAAAACTTTTACAGCTATAGATACCGAAAATGAACAAAGCTTACTGGTTCTAAATCAGCTTGTTTCGTTGTTTTGATGAGTTTTTTCCTTTCATCTAATTGTTTAGAGATGAAATAACTCAATTCCTCCTGCATTTCACAGGGTGGATCAAAACTTATCAAAATTTACAAAAATGTCAATAACTCCGAAACGACCAATGATATCTGTCTGCGATTTTAAAAAGTCAGTAGGTCATAATGCTTGGCTTATTCTCACTCGGTTAGAATTATAGCATTGCATTTGAAATTTTCCAGTAAAACGCACAAATAGGGAGAAGTGACATAAAACAGTCTGTAGTTTTCAATTGGATCACCCGGTATATTGTTGTCGTATGTTTCTGTGATCTGCTTTCGATGGCCTTCGAATGAAATCTAATTACGTGAAAATCGGTTTACCCATACAGGAGTAAGAATGTTTTTTTCGTGAAGAAAAGTTTATCCATCCCATCACTAAAAAATTGGAAATATAAAAAAATTACTGAGACAAAAGTTGTTGAATAGGAAAAGTAGATTGTTATTTTATTATTTTTTACCACCGTTAGCTGGAAAATATTTCGTAAAAAATGAGATTATATTTTAAAAGTGATAGATTGCGCCCTCTAGTGGGGAACTACGAACTTGAAAACATTTTTAATCATTTTCTAGGGGCTGAGTTTGCCATAAGATTTTTTTTCCGGAAGTCATAGGATAAACGGTTTCTGAGATACGGCCGGTGACCAACCTTAATGAATCACCCTGTATATACACAGGTGATTCACCCGAAAGGCCCATTAGATTTTTATGGAAAACATATAAAACTTTTTTGCTGTGCATTTGTATGTGGAGTATTTCAGTGCAGTTCAGCAGAATGGCGCGTGATACGTATTTTTCTTCAGGCCACCTTACCTTGTAAGACTACAGAATAACACTCTTCATACTTATGACCTATTAGACGGAATACTGCAGTATTGAAATACATACACCCCCATCTCTTAGAGGCATCGAACGAATCCTAGCCTTCGAGTGTAAAATACATTGATCGATATGCATGATTTTCATCCTATTATCGTTACAGATCTTCGAATCGGCGTACTTAAGTTAGAACAGTAACTGTCACGTCGTGGAAACGCTCGGTTAATAAGGTTTTCCTGCAAGACTGTACATGAATGAAATAATGGTTAATGGGATTAAGAACTCCAGCCTAATAATAAACTAATATCATGACACAAGGACGAATATCTGACGGAAAATCAACAAATATTCCAACTTGGTCAGAGCTGATCATCCGATAAACCAAAAAATAACATAACAAATAAAACTGCAGTCTCCCGTTCAACAGGTCAATAGTAGCTAAAGTCTTATTCTGCGGTTTCACAGGGTAGGGTGGTCTGAATATTGGTTAAAAATGAGAAACAGCTGTAATCATTCTCCTTGGACACCGCTTCTTAGGTGTAGATGTTTATCGACAGATATTCGTTCTTGTCATGCCATGTTAGTTTATTATCAAACTGGAGGTTTTTCTCCACTAACCAATTTTTGATTTATATACCGTTTTGTGGGAAACCACATGAACCGAGTGTTTCAAAGTCGTGACGAAGGTTGTCACGGACTGAATCACAAGGATTTTCCTTGAAAAAATTTTTTTCAGGTTGAAATTGAAAGTTTTCAGCTTAAGATCTGACGAAGACCTAGTATACATCTATCTATAAATTATAACTCGGCAATATTCAATATTTTGGAGGTATTAGGATGATAAAGTCTCTCGATTTTGCGTAATTGCAAATACATAAAATTGGAGTTAGGTAGTAGTTACATTTTTACGAAAAACTCATAGGAGCCGTAGATTTGATGTTCGTAGGGGAGCTCAACGTTATCGTATATCCACCTGCTGAATTTCGACGCGATCGATTCTGTATTTTGTAAATATTGGGATGTCTTAGTTATTCAGCTAGTTTCTTTCATTCAGCAAAATGTCACGTGATACGTATACTTTCTCTTCATCGTGAAGTTTCTACCTTTTTGGAAGAGTTTAAATGAATTGAGACATGAATGAAGTTGGTCTGGAAGAAAATGAAGAGTCAGATTGGCTGATTTTGCTACGGTTGGAAACTAGCTTAACGAATCTTGATGGGGTGGATATTTTAGAACTTTTGATCTACTCTGTGAAAGTTGTAGGAAGTATGTAAATGAACTTTATCGAATATACATTGGGAAGAACCTACTCCACTGGGAATAAACTTGCGGTGAAGCTTAGTCATATGTTTCATTAATCTCTGTCTTGAGTTACAGGGAATATTATTCATTTTCCGGAGAAATTATCATTAAAGTTTGCTACATTTGTACGATAAAATATATACATCTTTTAATGTCCTTATACACTAGAAAACTTTTCATGAATTTATCAGATTATTCGCGTATCAGAATACTCCACAGATAAGTTTGTTAGTAGGCCAAATCCGGCAACCAGTTTTGATGAACCCATCTGATAATTTAAGGTTATTGTTTCACCAAGTACCCGATTTCAATTCGATAGAATTGAAGTTTTGAAAATTCTGGCTAAATAATATTTCGGGACCATTGGGTGGAATTTACCTATTCACTAATTTGGTGTTGGTAAACTTAGCTGAAAATCAACCCTAAAAGTGACTATGAGTGATTTCATTTCTTGGATGAAAATGAAAAACGTTGGACTAACTGAAAATCCGCAATGATAAAATAGATTTTATCCAGCAGACTCCTCGCTGGCGCTGATAGCTTGTTGAAGGAGTTTGCAACTTGAAACTTCTAGAGTTGGTTTCGTATCAAGAAACACGATAAAAAGTTAAATCTGCCGAACAGTTTTGGAGTTTATATTTTTGGGATGATTTCCTCAATTTCTCAGGAACAACCAATGCGATCGGATTGGAACTTAGTAACAAGTTGTGAAATACAACCGCACACTCAACTGCTGGCGGAATTTGGTCGGAATTCGGTAATTTGAAAGGCACATAATTTCGAAAATTGTCCCAATTTTCTTCAGGAGATATTTTTCTGATTCAAAAATGATTTTGAACAGAACTTCGAGTCAATATTCTACAACAGTATACATTTCAGTTCAATTCAATCTTCATTTACAAAAATATTGAGAAAAAGATTTTTCAAATTTCTTGCTGTATCAGTATCAGTCGATGGCAGTCAAGAAATGGAAGCGTTCTGGCGAATTGTGAGTGGCCGAAGACGGATTATTACTCCTTTATTCGACTATCTGGACCTAAAACCTTTTCTCACTGACTAAATTCTAACTGAAGAAACTGACAGGTACACTCACGACTGTGAATTTTAATCCGAAAAAGGTCAGAAAGGTTTCGATTATATCCATTGCTTCTGTCAAAAAACGACTGAAAAAGCCAAACCTCTGTTTTGCGATCAAAAAAACTTTTTATAGGAAAATGCTTCAGCACCTTGGTTAGTGATTCCTGAAAGAAGAATTAGTGATGAATGTATCACTCAAAACGGTTAAAATAATAATATGCCAAATTTTCTGCTGTTTCCCTCGGTATCCTTCTTATTTCTGAAATAACTGAAAAATAAGCTGGAGGAGTACCTCGAACGCGATAACTTTACAGAGGAATGACTTAGAGGCTCGAAATTGTTTGGGTAGGTTTAAAGCTTGAAAGCCAAGATCCAGTTCAACTTTTCAGCCTATTGAGTTGGAACCGGAATGGACGTATTTATGAGCTGAGCTTTTATGCACAAATTTGTTTTGGAAATAGATCATCTCGAAGTTTCAAAAGCTTGAATTATGAAGCTGTAGTATACCAGCCAAAAAAAGTAATTTTAGAACAACTTGTTCGTTTTATTTCCTCTTTGAAACATTGAGCCTATATCAAGTAGTTTTGATATTGAACTCTTAAGTAACCGATTTATTCTTATCCTGCTTTCTGTACCATCTCCCAACGGAGGTTGGCTATCAACATAGCTATGTGCATGTTATGCAGCTGCACGTACTAGTCCATTGGACGTAATTGGAAACTATCCTCTGAGTTTCCTCAACCATGAAGTTCTTCTTCTACCCTAACAACGCCTTACTTAAATTTTTCCTCGATAATATTCTGCAGCAATCGATATTTTAAACCTCTTATTATATGTGCAAACTATTCGAGTTCTTTTCTTTTCAGCGTTTTATAAATATCTTCTTATTTTTTCACTCATACACTTCGACATTTGTAATTCTATCGACCCACGAAATCCGCAATATACGCTTGTTTATTTCAGCTGATTTAATTGTCTATGTTTCGGCCTGATACAACAGAGTTTGAAATACATATCATGTCCTCAACTTCAAGTTTATGTCTTTGGTGCAAATAGGTTTCTTGAGTTTGATGAAAAATCTTTCGACCATTTCAATTCTGGCTTTTATTTTGTGCAACTGATATGTGTCATATTCTTCTCTTTCAAGATCCTCAGAGCTGTCTGTTGTTACTACTATATAGTCATCATATCTCAAATTGGTTAATCGTTGACCGTTCATTTTATTTTATTCCGATTTATTATCTATCGATATTTCAATGGGCACTCTGATCATAAAAACGATCTGGTGATACATAAATGTTTGAAGAAATTCATTAACTACTAATGAAGAAAAAAACAACCACGGATGAAGGATCATCACTTTATTCTTTGGTCCCGTCATATTATTATGATCATCCGAATACAGTAAAATCAAATATCTCTGAGATTGAACGGAAATATGTTCGTAAAAGAACGAAATTATGGACTACCTTGATAACGGGAGCTCTCACATAATTTTTCAAATAACTCAATATTCGGGAGGTCTCAACATAGAATGGACGGATTAACATCCGTAAAGGTCTTCAGGCAAAGATATAATATAGAAGCTATTGATTTTCTCTTACTTACTGTAGGTGAAAACAACAACAACAGGTGCAAGAACTTCTGACGCCGGAAAAATTAATCAAGATATCTTTCTGGGAATAAAATCTCTGCAATGAAAAGTGCAGACCTATCAATCATAGCGAAAAATATTTTAGAAATTAGGCACACCATTTTCAAGACGCTAAGAAGTATTCGTCATTTGTGAATACATTTTTAATATGACATCCAATTTAAAATTCCTAAAGATTCAACTACATTCTCAAACCATTAAAATCAGATGCAATTGCTGAGGAAGCAGTGTGTAGCCTTTTCCTGTGAAAGGATACCAGATCCCCCATATTTCTATCAATTATGCCAGTAATTGGCTTCAATTTCCAATACTCATGACGGCGTTCATCTTCAGTAGTTAAGAAATGCAGAAAAACACCGGGAATTTCAAATTCCTCACGCACAATTAATATTTTTAAAGATATATTTATAACGAATAGATATTCTCTAATTATACCTGAAAGTTTTCTGTCGATGAAAGTTGTTCGTTGCAAATGAGTTAAGGATCGATGGGATATAATCATCCTGGAAGTATTTTGATTTAGTTCGATGCTGCTTCGTTAGACGATCTCATAATTTCAGACTTCCTTCGAATCTGTTAAGTTTGTGTCGATATAAGATGATTGGAAAGTAATGAACGTGTATTGTTTATGATTGGTAGGAATCCTGCAAATGAACTATGTTGCACTTAATGTTTTCTTGTATCATTAGGGCCTCCACGGACAAGTTACTTTTTGTTACATACTGTTACTTTTTCGAATGGCCACGATACGAAACTTTGTGACTTAACTAACAAACACTAAATCTTCAACTTTTGATTGATAATTTTCGATAAGTTTTCGTATCAATTCCAGGAAAGTCTGCTATCCTATTAGGGGTTCGATAAAGTGTTCTATAATGGCCAGTATTAAGGTTTCATTAGCAGAAGTACAATATTGAAAATCCATGGAATGAAGGGTGAAGATGTTAATCAACGAATGACTCAAATGAATGCAGCATTGGAAATTGACCATATTATATCAGAACTTAAATAGTGGAAGTGAAAGTTTAAAATTTGTAGAATTCATTCATTTGCTTGATCGATTCCATCACTCGAATATTATATTTTCCTCAAAATAAAGTACCATTGTAGAATTGCTTCCAAGAAAATACATGAAATATTTAAGTTTCATTAGCTTTTTGAAATGGCAAACTTCGATTGGTTATTTTTGCATGTAGCTGTATGGGTTGATTATTATGAAATAAATACACAAAAAGCCCGAATCTCTGCTCGAATCGACTAGCTCATTAAAAATAGTTTACAATCAAATAGTTTGATACTTATGAATGATTTAGACGAACAATCGTTCTATGGAAGTCTGCAATACGTCTTCAAACTATCCTCGTTATATTTTTCGAAGCTTGTTCTAAGGATCAAGAAGTTATCATTTCATCGAAATGTCGGCTATTATTGAATTTATTCCAGAATGGTCCTAAGTGAAATGTTGTGCTTACCTGAAAATAATATGTGATTAAATTCCGGATGAGAAACTTTGAATTTTCTGAGTAGGTTGCACATGTTTTTTTTCGTTAGCTAATGGGAAGAATCGAACCAACAGTTTCGGAAATTTTTTGCACAGTAACCCTTAAAATACTGTCGATTCGAATTAAAACTTGATGTTCGATTGTAAACTGTCTGGAGTCCCCAGACATATGTAGAGGGAATTGTTTTCATTTTCTATATATTTCCAGGTCTATCTTTCAAATTGAAACCGATGAAATTCCTGAAAAAAACCCTCAGGAGATGCACTCAAACATTAAAATGGATAACCAGGCCACGATGAGTTTCTTGGAATTATTAACTCATACCTTAACTACATTCTTGGGAATGCAGTGATGCCTTAGCTGTGAGCAAAAAGCGGGAAGCAACATGCTATAATGGGTGCCTGGATATTTAGGTATTGAATGTATCGCTAGACAAGCTTCTTTCTATGGCCTTGGGAAAGACCACAATATCATTGCAGTTAAATAATTGACATTAAACAACACATCAGCCCTGTGGAGAATTAGTCTAAAATAAAACAAGCATTAAAATTTTTGAAATTCTCAACATCATATACCAAGAAGCATCTTCAGCTATCATGAGCTGAGCTCCGAGTAACGGTAGGACTGTCTTTTAGGCCGCAAGACCAATAAGCCATCAGACAATAACTACGTATGGAGGCTGTTCAAAACGGAAACAGCCGAACCTATAGAACCCATATTCCCACCTCTAGTCAGCCCAAGAACTCAACGTATGGGCTAGCCAGTTTTAAATTACCAAAATGTAACGTCCAAGACTTCTAAAGGTGGATATTCATTCGAGCAAATGTGGTGCGCACGAATAGCTGTGCGGCAGTAATTTAATTATTTGTCATGTTGACGTGCGTCCACATTGAGCATATCTAAACTGACAATAGGTATTCTATTCACTCAGGCTATATGTACGTGCGCGAACATAGTGCGCGCACATTTACTCAAATGAATTTCCACCTTAAGGAATTCACCATATTTGTCTACATAATTTACGATATTCAAAATACCGAATAAATAGGGAAGCAGAATAAACAACCGTATAAGTCTCCCTTTTTTGAAAGCACACGATCAACAATGATGTTGAAATCTCAGTTTAACTTGGAAAATTTTAGAAACTGAAATTACGAATGAGTAAAAAACTGCAGAATTGTGGGGTGCTTTTTAATTGCACTCGAGAAATTGACCTTCGCAATCAAGCCCCAAACTTTCCCTATCAATATTATCACGATATCTTCTGCTCAGTTATTGTGATAAGAAAAGGGAAACGAGCTGATACCTAGTCAAACTACTGGGTTACCAGATATGAAGAGGTATGTCGATGCCAGTTACTTTCACTTGATTGGATAATGGGAAAACTTTTATATCAGCATAAGCACTGTTTGTTGTAAACACATTGATATAAGGTTGTCTGCAAAAAATTCGGTCCTAATAGAGGTTTGCGAATTTTGAAGATTTAAATTGCAACGCGTGTGGAAGTGAGTGACAGAGAGATTCGAGTATTATTATTATTACTCAGTATAGTATACTGAGTAATAATGAAGGATAGAACCCTGTAGTTTGTCCAGGTAAACAATAGATTCTTTAACGAAAAATTGAAAATATTCTGTCCAGGGTTTTTTTAGGCAACTTATTTTTAATATGTTTTCTAGTATACTAAATTTATTATAAAATAAGTTTTATTCTATTATTAGCTCAGTGAAGGTCGATTCAGGTTCGGATCTCAGACTAATAGTAAGATGGAAGAAAGGAAGTTTCTGCGAGTATTATGAATTTATGTGAGTCAACATTTTGCAAAGATTAAAATCCTACTTACTGGATGTTAATCGGCTCTTTGCGAAGGTTTATCACAATTGTATCTGACTTACGTGGTAGGAAGTAGTAAGGTAACTCAATCAGGAAATAGAAACCTCTATATCAATTATATCAACTTTTCGGATAATATGAAAAACGGATTAATGAGGGGATTGTTTAGAAGAATAAGAATTGAAGGACATATATAGCTACCTCTTAGGGTAACATTAGTTGTTGCTCTGGAATTCAGAGTCTCCTAACTGAGACCACAAATGCGCGGCTGGCTTCTGTTGTTGACTCCGTTTGATTGTTGTTTTTATGACCAAGTGTTGCTCATATATCACACTTTCCTCACCGTACTGATGAAGGCCTTAGGCCAGAAATACGTATCTTAGGTTACTCTACCTGAGGGATGTGCCCTTTAATTTTTATTTTTCGGATAATTATTCCGTGAAACGATGATATGTCTCCGAGAAGCAAAACCATTGATAATGAATTTTGTTCAACGTGAATCAACTCCAGCAGAAATGCGCATCGATTCTGAATTTTACAGACATACGAATAAAAAAAATTTCAAAAAGCACTGCCGTGAAGGCAGCAACTTTTGCGCGCATGTTCAATGTAGATGACCGCTTCAGCAACGAATTTGAACGTGCGCGCAAAAGCTGCTGCCTTCACGGCAGGGCTTTTTGAAATTTTTTTCTGATAAATTACTGGATTTCAATTCGATCATATCTGTATTTTTGGACATATTGTAAAAATAAAATTTTGAATGGGTATATCTACGGAATCATTGGGCGGATTTTACCCATTCACGAATTCGACTTTCGTAATTAAGCCCCAAACCTACTCTACAAATATCGAGTTTCTAAGTCGTTTCTTCCGGAAGTTATTGTGTTTACGGTCAGCCTAACGGACGACTGCGTAAACACAATAACTTCCGAAAGAAACAACTTAGAAACTCGATATTTGTAGAGAAGGTATGGACCTTAATTACGAAGGCCGAATTCGTGAATGGGTAAAATCCACCCAATGATTCCGTAGATATACCCAATCAAAATTTTATTTTTCCAATATTTCCAGAAATACAGACCAGATCGAATTGAAATTCAGTACTTCATCGAAAATAACAGTTCGAAGTTTCATACAGAATTTAATGAGGATGATAAGATGAGAAAATCATAGAAATTTTTTTTTCAAATTGTTCTAATAACACGATTATCACGAAATTTTTCATAAAGTTGTCTTTCAGCATCTTAAAACTAGCTGTGAAGTTTAATCAGGACTGAATCAGTATTTCTCGAGTAATACCGAAAAAATCAACGATATCGAGAAGAAAACCTCGAAATTTGACATATTTTTTCCCGATATCTCCAAAACTTATGATCGTATCGAACTGAAATTTAGTACACTGCTGTAAAATTAGAAGGTCAAAGTGTGAGTATAATTTTTTTTGGATATGATGAATGGTTTCCGTGAAAAAAATTTGTTTGTAAAAAAATTTCGAAAACAATTTTTTTTAAAATTTACTGACGATATGATCTCGACGAAATTTGGCTCAAAGTTGCGCGTCGTTATACTCCACCAAACTGCCAAGTTTGAATCCAATCGCTTGAGTAGTTTCTGAAATAAAAAATAAATAACTTCAAAACTTCAAGTGCCTATAACTCCGAAACTATTCGACCGATTTGGCCCATTAACGAACTTAACCGCGGCATTCTGATGCGCAACCTATCCTGAAAGTTTCAAGTAGCTAGCTTGCTTCTGTCGACAGTTATCGTGTCTACGGCCGGCCGGCCGGCCGGCCGGCCGGACAGAATCAATTTTGACACCGGATTCGTCATCAGTGAGTCCAACCTAGTCGATTGAGACCTTTTTCGGCTCAATCATCCTAAATTACAGACATTTGGACAAAACGATAGCACGCTGTTCCCCTAGAACATGCGCGCAAAAACCTTACGAATCGGAATTTTTAGAATCAATTGAAAGGATATGAGGATAGTTATATATATATATTATCAAAAAAAACCCAATTACCATATAATGGTGTAGGGTATTCCATTTCAACTTAATTAAAATTCAGTATATACAAAATCAAAGTATTTCATTTCTATGTACAAATTTGGTCCACAGTTTCTTATCCCTAGCCATATTCCTTGCTTCATTCCATGTTTGTCCTCTCCTATTAATTATTTCAGTGATTGTTTCGTTCCACGTCAGCTCTGGTCTTCCTCTCCTTTTCCTCTTTTGAATTCTAGCTTCCCATATCTGTTTAACAGGTCTCTCCACATTTGCTCTGTTCAAATGTCCCCACCAGCTAAGTTGTCTTCTTTCTACGAAATCATGTATTGGTTCAATCTCTAGGTCTTCACGTATTCTTTCATTCCTTATCTTATTCATTCTGGTTACGCCCTTTACTCTTCTTAGGTATTTCATTTCTACTGCTTGGATTTTACTTTTCTGTTTATTGTTCAAGGCCCATGATTCGCATGAAAATGTCAGGGTAGGTCTATATATTGCTCTATACACGTTCATCTTTGTCCTTTGGGAAATTTCCTTTTTACCTATGAAACTCTTATTCATCGTATGGTACAATTTAACTGTGTTTTCTATTCTCTTATTAATTTCCACATCTTGTTTTCCCTCTTCATCTATTTCAACACCCAAGTATCTGAAATTTTTCACCTGTTCTATTGTTGTTTCGTCTAGCTCTATATTAAGTTCTTCTGAGTTTCCTATCACCATAACTTTTGTCTTGTCTTTATTTATTTCCATTCCATACTTTTTGATAACTTCATCCCATATCTTCATATTTCCCTGCAAATCGTCTCTTCGTCCAGTAATCACGATAATGTCATCCACAAAAGCACATTCTGATATTTCCACCCGCTGCATATTTTTGTGTCCTACGTGAAATTTTTTTGTTCTTCTTGTGCATTCCTTTAAAATCTCGTCCATGAAGATAGTGAACAGTACCGGACTCAAACTTCCTCCTTGCCTTAGTCCTGTTTTTGTGTGGAATGTTTTTGATGTTCTATTGTGGCTAACAATCCGGTTTTTATTCAATCTATATATATTCTTTATAATGCAGATCAATTTTTTATCTATTCCTCGTTTCTTCAGTATTGTCCACAGTTTTTCCCTGTTCACTTTGTCAAAAGCTTTCACCAGATCAATAAAGCCCAAGTACAATCTTCTATTCTCTTGTTTTGCTTTCTCGCATAATATCTTCATAGTGAATATATGATCTTGAATACTCCTTCCTCTCCTGAATCCACTCTGTGTTTCTTCCATTGTTATCTCTATTTTCTGTCTTATCTTTTTGTCTAATATTTTCTCGTAGAGTTTCATAGCTGTACTCAATAAAGTTATACCTCTGTAGTTATTACAATTATGTTTGTCTCCTTTCTTATATATTGGAACTATTAAGGCTGTTTGCCAATCCTCTGGTATCATTTCATCTTTCCATGCTTTTTCAAATATCTCCAGCAATGTGTTCAATCCTATTCGTCCCAAGTTCTTAAGCATCTCTGACGTTATTTTATCACTTCCTGGAGCTTTTCCATTTTTCAATGATGATATCGCTTGTTTCAGCTCATCCAGAGTTATTCCCTCAAATTCTCCATCTTCAATATTTTCCTGCTGTTCGTATGTATCTTCTACCTCGCTATGTCCCCCATCCAGTAGTTCTCGAAAATGCTCTCTCCATCTATCCATTATTTCATCGTCACCCCTCAATAGAATTCCTTCTTTATTCTTTATATTTACGCTTTCATTCGTTTGTCTATTTCTTTGTGCTTTCAGGACTCCATAAAACAGTTTTTGGTTAGTCTTGAAATCGTTTTCCATTTTTTCACCGAATTCTTCCCATTTTTCCTTTTTCCGTGACAATATAAGTTCTTTGACTTTCTTTCTTTGGTTTTTATACTGTTGGTAATTGTCTGTAGTTCTTTCATTCAAGTATATTCTCCATTTTTCCTTCTTCATCTTCACTTCAGCTTTCAGTTCTTTCGTCCACCATGCTGTTTGTTTTTTCTTATTCGTTTTCCTGTAACTTCCACAAACTTTTCTTGCTGATTCTATAATTATATTTTTGAATTTAGTCCACATGTTGTCAAGTGAAGAGCCTTCTTGTTGATATCTTTCTTGCTCGAATCTCCTTTCTGTTTCTATTTGGTATCGTTCAGCAATTTCTCTGTTACCTAATTTGTAAGTTCTCAGGCATTCATGTTCCATCTTTTTCCCCTGGTTATTTCGGTTGTTCGTTGTACTAATTCCATCCATTTTGACTTTAGCTATCACTACGTAGTGGTCACTGCCTATTTCTGGTCCTCTTCTTACTCTTGAATCTAAAACAGTTGATCTAATTTCTTTTTGAACCAATATATAATCTATTATCGATTTCTCTCCCCGGCTACTAACCTCCCTTGTGTATCTATGGATATTTTTATGTTCAAAAAGTGTGTTGGTTATTAACATAGAATTAAGTATACAGAAGTTAAGTAGTCGCTCACCGTTATTATTCCTTGTTTCTTCTCCAAAGGGCCCCATTACTTCTTCATACATTTTGTCTCTTCTACCTACTCTGCCATTGAAGTCTCCCAAGATAACAATTTTTCCTTTCGCTTCTTCCGTAATCTCTGTTAAGTTCTCCCAAAATGTCTCTTTAGTTTCTGAGCTGTCATCTTCATTAGGCCCATACACCACTATTATTGTTGTTATCTCGTTGTTTCCACCTTTAATTTCCACTGACAATATCCGCTCGGACCAATTTTTCCAACCATTTATACTCCCAGATATTCCATTCTCTATTAAACATCCCACTCCTGCTTTTGCTCTAGTATTTCGATCCACTCCGCTGTATATTAACAAATGGCCGTTTCTTGTCTTCATTGATCCTTCTCCCTTTTTCTTTGTTTCCGTTATTGCCAAAACTTTCAGTTCCATTTGCTCAAATTCATTCTCAAGTTCATCTTCCTTTCCACTTAAACCTCTCACATTCCATGTTGCTATCCTCCATACATCTCTTACGCTCGTTCTACCGTCTCGTTGTCCTTTATTCTGCTCAGTCGTAATTTTTAATTCCGTTCCTACCTTCATCCTCTTCAATAGTTTTTTGACATTGATTTCTCAATTTTTCCTATATCATAATTCCATTTAAAGTGCACATTGTCTATGATTAGCTTCTGAAAACCCACTTTAACATTCCTACCTCTTCCTCTCTCTTCCTTGGCAGCCGATCTTAGCTTTTCCTGTATCTCCCTTTGTACCTTCGTCATATCATCGTTTATATAAACTACTTCATCCGTATAGTTCTTTAGTTTATTCTTATTTCGCATCAACTTCATTTTTTCGGACGTATTCTCAAATTCGATAAGGTAAGTTTTCACTCCTATTTTCCTGGCAGTCTTCAAAAGAGGCTCTATCTCCATATTTTTCTTGAAAAACTGACTCATTTTATCCTGTATTGAGTCTTGTTGGGTTTCATTCATAGTTAGACCACTGACCACTACATTATTTCTTCTTTTATCTCTATCTATAATCTCTAGTCTAGAATTAATCATCTTAATTTCGCTTTTGAGATTTTCGTTTTCTTTCTTTATTTGTTCATTTTCTTCTCTCAACTTCTTCATTTCTGTCTGGTAACTCCGCTGTTCAGATCTTATCTCCTTCATTTCCCGCATCATATTCTCCATCATTTCCATCATTCTATCCATTTTATCATCCTGAGTATTTGGTTTTTGTTTTTGTGGTGTTCGAAAAATTCTTTTGCTTTTTGTAAATATTTCCTCTTCGTTGTCTTCTTCCCTTCTTCTTTTCCCTTCATCACTCGTATATTCCTCGTCATTTCTCATCTTGATATTTCTATTTCGCGATTTCGAATTAAACCTGAGTCCGCCTCTGTCAACTCCGAAATCCAGCTCGCTTATCTGCGGCGATAACGTTGTTTATCACTCACACCAGCTGCTTTTTCTATCGATGTTATATTTCTGTCGGGTTGCAATATCAAAATAATCACTATTTTGCAAGTTTACATTCCACTCAAACTAAAATCCTCGACTATTCTCGCCTAGTGCACAAACAACAACTATGGTATTCTCTGTTGAAAATAGTTTCTCGCTCGTAATTTTCGAGTCTATCGAATTTTATTACGGAGCTCCGAATTAGCGTGCGCACAGATGGTACCTCTTCCACTCACGTCATGAGGATAGTTATTATAATATTATTTTGAAAAATGAAAGCGTGACAACATCAAAGCTCTTATCATTTCGTATGCAAGTGATCAAAAGTCATATGGGTGAATGAGCGCGCAACAACTGCGTCGGTGCTCTTCTCGAATTTTTCTATGAATTCAGTTTATTGTCAATTCTTTCTTTCATTCGCTAGGGTGCGCTTACGCTGAGATAAATTCGATTCGAATTTCATTTGTGGCCACCAGACAGAAAATTTGTCCCGTATTGAATTTATATAATCTTATATCTCTAACCGGTCGTGAAATCGATGATTTCTTCGTATCCACAATGGAATTCATATGTAGAAACGAAATATAATAGAAAATTTTCTGCAGTTAGAGGTTTTGTTACTGCTAAGCTAAGTTTTGAATATTTTGGATATTTAAGGTTTTTCACACCATATCATATACAATCAAGATGAATTTCAATTGTTTTCCAATTATTTTCAAGGTGATATAATATTATGTCGAGGTTGTAACTGAGATGTTTGCCTACTTGTAAATTCTCCCTTCATTTTGGAATATATTTCTAATTGTTTCATTTAATTCATACAATAGCATTTTGAAATATGTATAATTGATAATGAACCATAATAATGGAACTATGAGGCGCAGTTCGCGTTTGTTAATATATTTATTTATAAGTCACAGTTAATTAGCTGTAGCAATACATTAATTCACTTTTGGTTCCTATATATTAATTTCCTACCGAACAAATAAAATTTTTGAGTTGGGACGAACATACAGGTGATCCGCGAGTAACTGTGCATCGTTAGATGATGAATAGATGGTTCCTTGGGAAGACAAAAACAACTTCGAATATGGACTAAGGCTGTTGGTTTCTAGGATACAGGATGATTTATTGATTTTGACAGAACCGTTGGCTATATAACTCGTGAAACATTCAACGTATCCGTTTCAAATTTGGCAGGTGTTGTCATCTCAGGCCATCGAACTGTACATACAGAGTGTAACAGCCAAATGGAATAAATTCGATAACGAATAAATGAGGGGCTGTTAGGAAAAACGCTCGGACACGTCGATTTGTAATTTTAAATGCGCATAGTTTTCAAGAAAATAAAATTATATGGGGTGTTCCATGCGACCGTGGCCAATACCAACTTTCTTATTTCAAATGTAACCCCCTGTATATTATTTATTGTTTGGATTCTTCAGAAAATTCTAGACATAATTCATGTACAATGTCCTATACCTATCTTCAACTTTTTCGGAAATATTAAGTGTTTTCAGAAATGTTGAGTAACGTTAGAAGACAATTCAACACCAGATTAGCATGTTGCCAAGACGTTCGCGGCGAGCATTTTGAACATTTCCTAGATTGACATTAATGTTTTTTTTCAATTATTAAGAAATAATCAGTATTACTGAAGCTTTTGAAGGTTTGCGAGGTAGCTTCAACCTCTTTGGGGAAATGTCACGTTTCGTCCCGGCTTAGTTTGGGGGAACTCGTCAGGGCATGCACCAAACTAAGCCGTTTACATGCCTATGTGAGTGGACACCCCTTGTGAGGAACACAAGGGAGTGTACCAGACCGATGGGGATGAGCGTATATCCGAGATCTTGAGAGAGTCTAACCGGGACAGCGTGCGCGCTAGCGCCCCCTGTACGCTGACCGATGATGTTGGCCAAGCGTTACAGGCAGATAACGCAGGATACTTAAGACGCAAGATGGTACTGCGCGCGCGACTTAAGTAAGAGCTGAGAGAGGGCGCTCGCTACAGGACTCCCCTTCCAGTGAAAACGATACCAGAAAGATGTATCTGGAGGAGTGTGACCGAGACTGAAAAGGTGTTCTCCTCTAAAACGCGGCTGTGAGCGAGCCGTTGTGCCATTGCTGCGCTGTTGAGCACGAGTCTACGGCGTTGGATGCACGGTTGACCAAACCGTTTTGTGATGAGCCGTGTAGACTGTGTGCTAGAGCGCTCTGCCTCGTCGTTCGAGGAGTGTGACCGATTTAGAGGAGGTCAGCTTTTGACGGAATGTAGTCGTGGCCGTATTGACCAGAAGATTTCCCTCAAGTGCGGCCGTGATGCGGAGCAGTTGTGTGCTTTTGAAACGTGAGAAACCCGGATTGAGAAACGCTGCGCCACTTGTGAGTTCCTATACCACTCGATGTCGTGCAGTGAGCTGGGTGCATTAGTGAGCACATCTTTGATCAGCGAGTTGCAGCACGAGAGCGAAGTGGCGGTGTGGAACCTCCTCGGGATGGTTGCCGAACCATCGCCGAGGGAGGAACGGATAGGATCACACACTGACAAGCGAGGTTCTCACTGGAAACGAAGATGATCGCGGAGGGACAGAAACTGTGACACCGTCGTTGAAATACATCACGTCGGGAAGTCACCACTGATATCCGCTACGTACCAGGTGATCAAAACATCGTCGCCGATGCCCTGTCACGAGTCGATGAACTTTCAACCGCCCTCGACTACGCAGCATTGGCCAACTCCCAGCAAAACGACGATGAGTTGAAGAAACTTCTACATGGCAACACGGGACTTCAACTGAAAATGGTCAAGCCGCTTGGATCAACCGTCGCAGTGTATTGCGATACCTCCACACCACTTGCTAGACCCTTCATCACGAAGCCATTTCGGAGATCAGCTTTTGATATCGTCCACCGTCTGTCACATCCAGGAACCAACGCAACAGTCAAACTAGCCAAACAACGATTCGTTTGGCCCTCAATCAATTCCGACTGCAGAAAATGGACAAGAAGCTGTCTCCCATGTCAACGAGCCAAAGTCACCCGTCATGTAGCAGCACCACTTGGTGATTTCTCCCAAGCTCCTAGAAGATTCGAGCATGTTCATTTGGACATCATAATAATGCCCCATTCTGAAGGATTCCGGTATTGCCTTACCTGTGTCGACCGATTCACCCGATGGCCAGAAGCAATCCCCATTCAGAACCAAGAAGCAACCACAGTCGCCCAAGCGTTCTACTCCCAATGGATCTCGCGATTTGGAACCCCCCTCAGAGCGCTCGCTACATTACTTATTAGGTTTTAAGTGTAATGTACCGAATTTGTGAAATAAAATAATTTTTATTTAAAACGTTGATTTTTGCACTAAATCTGAAAACACTTGATATTTCCGAAATAGTTAAAGATAGGTATAGGATATTGTACATGAATTGTGTCTAGAATTCTCTGAAGAATCCAAAAAATAAATGATACAGGGGGTTGCATTTGAAATAAGAAAGTTGGTATTGGCCACGGTCACATGAAACACCCTATATAATATTATTTTCTTGAAGAATATGCGCATTTAAAATTACAAATCGACGTGTCCGAGCGTTTTTCCCAACACGCCCTCATTTTTCGTTATCGAATTTATTCCATTTGGCTGTTACACTCTGTATAAGCCATACCGAAATAGTACAGACCAGAAATAGGAAATTTCGATTTCTAAGTCCAGCTCTAAAAAAATACACTGTACATGGAAATAAATTTGTAGTAACTATCTTCTTATTGGATCTTCTTAGGATTGGCCTAGGATGTATCATCCATTGTATTAAGTACATTTAATCCAAACATTGTCGATCTCACGGACCAGTTTTAATCTCGCTACTTTCCTAAAAGGTGGGTCAGTTCCTACTGCAAATTCGCTAGTTAGTATGGAACCACAAGTTCGATAATATTAAGTCTAATGTACTCAATATAATGGATTAGAGACCCGAAACCAATCTTGCGGCTGCCCAGTTCACCCCATTGCAATTATGTGATTTATTCCACTTGGGCTATTTGAAGAAAGTCTACGCTGTAGTTAAATACAACTGACGCGTAGCAATTGAGATGATATACCTGCATCGACACCCAGAGTATTGCTGGTTCGAAGGCAAATTATGTTCTAGAAGGTCCTTTTTGAAAGTATGTCAACTCGGCATAAGAACGGATAGAAAACAATCAAATATTGTCCTCTCAACTTTGTTGGTGGAATTCAGTTACTGAAATTGTATTTTTTTATTCTTCTGAAAATACCTAAGCAATAAATTCATTACTACTAATCATTTTATTTGGATAAATTTACAACAGAATAACTATTTGAGTTCACTGTGGATAGAATACTGATAGCAAAACAGTGTGTAACTGCTCTCTAATCCACTTACACTTTCTTCGTCTAACGCACGTTTCGGAAACCAAGTTTCCTTTGTCAAAGACATGTCGTTGCTAACTACAGTTACAAGTGTGCATGTTGCACGAGTGAGAGGATGGTATAGAGAACCAATGGGAAAGGGTTGTTAAAGGCCATTCGGGTAGTGCTGGGCTATCAAGGGTGAGTCAGGTAAATATTTGGAATAATGGGTTACTAATAGGGGTGCGATCATTCTTTAGCAATTTGTCTTTTCTCTTGAACATATGTAAACTTTCAAGAGTATTTAAGTAAATTTTACCCGAGATTTTAAATAGCCTTACGAATTCTTCTGAAATTAGATGACCGGTTGTTAAAACGTGATTCGCGACCGCTGATTTGTCAGGATTTGTTACGGATATGGCTCATGTGTTCCTTGAATCTCGTGTTGATGTTCCTCGCTGTTTGTCCGATGTAAGATTCGTCGCAGTCTGGACATTTTGTTTCGTATATGCTCGATTTGAATTCATCCGGGATTTTATCAAAGGTATTTCCCAAAAGTTGTCTGGTTTTCGTCGCGGTTCCGAAAGCTAACTTAATATTTACTTTTTTGAAACTCGTGCAACATGTACACTTGTAACTGTAGTTAGTAACGATATGTCTTTGACAAAGGAAACTTGGTTTCCGAAACGTGCGTTAGACGCAGTAAGTGAAAGTGGATTGGAGAGTAGTTACACACTTTTTTGTTACTATAGAATACTTTTTTCGTCAAAATTATAAAATTTTCGATTATGTCGGCACAAAGTTCAGTGAAAAAAATGTCCGAATTAGTACCAATTCAGCGATATGTCATTCAAAACATCGAGAAAATGTAGCCGATTTTTCAGGAATTTCCAAAATGCCCATTATCTCGAAAACGGTGATAATTTCAACTGAACATTTTTCGATACTCTGATTGGTCAATTCGAATATTGTTGAAGGTTTGCCGGACACCCTGTATATCGTTACTCGAAATTAATTTATTGCTGCAACTTGACTCAAAGATAAATAATATAGCAAACCAAGTTTAAATTAGTTTTTATAGATATTACTGAGAAAAAATTCCAGATTGCAATAACTCCGAAAGCGATTTTATCCGTTAACCCCAAGAATTTGAAGACTTTAGGTATTTTTCATCGAAGGTTAGTCACTTGCTCACAGAGACGAAATATTATATTTCAGGATTTTTTGAAGTTTTCACTCAATATATCCGATGAAGTTCTGCCAAAAACGGGATTGAAAATTGAATGAAATTGTTATTCATGAAGAGCCCCTGCGGATTGCGATATTCAAATCAGTTTTTAGAGACAGTTTTTAGTAAAAATGATGTTCAATCGAAAATATTGGAATTATGTGGGCGATCAACGAAACGAACTGTTAAATTTCTACATCTGAGTCCTTCACCAGAAAAAAAAAACTTTTTTTTTCAATACTCAATTTGTGACTCCCGAAAGCTCGAAAAAAATATTACCCCTTTTCTATCGTGATTTTCATAAAAATTGGTAGAACTATCCCGGAAATTATCACACACAGAAAACACTCTAGGACATAAGTCTTGAATCACGAAAGTATTCAAAGAAAATAATTTCGCAAATTTTCTCATCATTTTCTGATGAAGGAGTCAGATGAAACGCTACAGCTCGTTACATTGACCCCACACGTTTTTCCGATATTGTTCATTCAAATTTTGTAGAAACGAGCCTTGATGAATAGTTTGAATCCATCAATCGTCAAAGGCGTTTCCCATAAATACTAATTTACCTAATTAATTCTTAAAAATAGGCTAACAGTTTAAGAATATTTTAGGCTCAAATTCTAACAAAAATTTGGACAGAATTGTAAAGCTCCTGTTTCCTAGACCAAACCTGCACAATGTTAATCAAATAGAAATGAACAACCTAAGTTCCCTATTCATTGATAATTACATCAGGCGACAAATTTTGCGCGGGTTCTCAGCAGCGACTTTCCGTAGAATTACTCATTCTGATCAATTTAATCTCTTCTTTATATGAATACTTCGTTACGAAAAAGTTTTTCTGCATACAATTCTGAGCCCTTCGAATTCGAACTTAATCTAAGGCTAAATTTGAATATATCAATGCGTGCCTTCAACCATGGATTCATCTTCCGGCTGTACTGAAATAAAAGCAAATAATGAAAAAAGACTGAAAGTTCTCAAACCTTTCGGGTGAATTCAGATTCATAACTTCTAGACCTTTGAATTTGAAAGTCAATACTGTTAAATTCATTACGCCGAAGAAGTCTGACTCAACTCGATTTTAATAATACAAGATCAGGACGACGGATCTCTGAGGATAGCTTTCGAAATTAGGAACCCCGCGCAGAATGACAATTAGAATTTTTAATCGGAGGGAATTTTTCTTTGAAGCAGAATCCGCTGATTTTTAATTGCAAATAGGATGAATTATAGAAATTAAAAGTTCGGCCATTGGAGGGTAGCCGTGTCGGGATGGAATTCGTTGATTTGGATGTTCGTTATGGAGTGGATCTAACAGAAAGTGGTCCGAAGTGTGATCAATATTTTCAGTTTTGCAATCATACAGCGAGAAAACTCATATAATTTCGGATAACGATTAATTTTGAAACCCCTTGAAGAATATTGTAAGATAAGTTTTGTATTGCATGAAATATTAAATAATTGATCACTAATTTGCTTTTTCGAAAAACCTTAGACAATATTTTCTGCAAAGGTTTTTTATTTTGCCACCATCATATGAAACAGAATATCACACTTTCATATTGAATCTATATCATTGTTCTGTTTTTTTATTTATTTATTCACGGGATAAACCCGATTACAAAAAAAGGTCAAATAGATATGAGTCAACAAAAATAATGAACATTCTCAAATTAAATAAAACAATGATTAATATTTCTCACTATGGCGGAATATGATGCATTCATTAAGTCGATGCCAAGTCGACCGGCAACATCAACCCTTTCCGAAATTCTGGGAACTGGAGATGCATTTGTGTAATGGAGCCTGTAGTCAGGAATATTGAGCAAGAGAGACTCTCTTGTATTTCTGGGTGGGACGCGAAGACCAAAAAGGGGTAGAGAAGCTCAGTTGTCGACAGATTCCTCATTAAAAGCCTGGTGCAATGCAATGCATCGCTCCTAATCCTACGCGTCTTCAAAGTTTGTAAGCAAAGTAAGGACCTCACGTGAGTTGCTGAAAAATTGAAACGAGAAATTCCCATTCTATAAGGAATATGAAGAAGGAACTTATTCTGGACACTTTCGATCCTGCCACTGTCTCGAAACGTATAAAGACACCACACAGAAGACGCGAAGTCAAGATGAGGCCCTACCAAGGTTTGGCCGTGAACAACTCGGATGAATGAGAAGGAATGAATGTGTATCGCCCAGAAGGTTTGTCGTCGAATTCCTCAATAAAATTATTCTTCATTTTCTAATATGAACCCAAGGTAGAATATCATGTAGATAAATCAGCAATACTCCTTTCAGAGCTTTCTGAATTCGAAGTTCGTAAGATACTTCTGGGATGATACTAATGATATTTCATTCAGAAAACATCATCCAACAGGTACTGAGTATCTAGAACCCTTCTCGTATAAAATAAGGTGAGTCGTTCTGATGATCTGTAAGACCAATAACTGCAGTAAACCACTTCCTTGGAAAATGCTTATTTTGTGTCAAGGCTTCGGTTGATTGGATGATTAATGCTGTTTCATCTCCATTAACCATTCCCCCTTATTTCATTTTTCTTATTTCATCTAAATAATTTATAATATATACTAACCACTTCTATACCTGTTGAAAGAATATTAATATATATTCTTGTAGAAAGAATTTGACTTTCATGCTAGTTTGTGTTATTTGTTCTTCTTTTCGATGGAATAATTATTGTGTATTCAAGTGAAAATAACTCCTATCATCAAGAAAAACCTTATCGATTCCTATGGCCATTAAAGCAGGTACTATCTGACCTGCACACATAATGAGAATTAAGCGTTATATTGAAGGTGTTTTCTAGGAGTTCAGTCGCAATTTCAACCTATTAGGAGTTTTTCAACTTTCCTGTGGCTCATGTCCTAAAACTTATATAGGTCAAACGGGTAGATCATTCGACACCAGAATGAAAGAACACAGAAGTTCGTTTTCGAAAAATAAATTGGACTCTACGTACGCAGAACATTTAATAATAGAAAAACACGAGTTCGACGAAAATTTCAAGATTCTACACATAGAGAACAAAGGGCGGAAGTTAAATTTATTGGAGGCTCTAGAGTTAAATCGTTTAATAAATTCTGGGAATTTATTGAACGACCAGATGGAACTGTCAAATTCACCATTATGAAACCTATTCCGCTAGGGGCTCGGTTGGTTTTTCCATGATTGACCCGTTGGAAACATCTCTGTACCTGTATTGGTTTATAAAGAATTATAACACACTTTTTGAGACAGTTGCAACTCAGTATCTGATAAAACTACAATGTAGTGAAACGCGTCTTATGTTTATAATGAAGTTGAAATCAACCACACTTGTGTCTTCTAATTGAGTTTTCCTCCTGCATTGTCTTTTTGAAATTGGTAGTAACTTCAACATTGAATGTTAACTAAATCGAGTCTTTTCAAGAGAACTGCAGATCATTGAGGCAAGGAAATATGTGAAATTGTACCTTTTAAATTGCGCCAAACTTTTGCTGTCCTATCAGAGTAAAATATTCGTTGGTCAGAACTTTTTCTGTTCGTTATTTCCGGGTATTGAGCGCAACAATAAATCAAAGTCTTCTCTGTCGTACATGCATCAACTTCAATCCTTTAAAAACCATAAAATCTGAGCATATAACTACACCCTAACCTTGATGATCCCCACAACGAATTAGATTGTCTGTGGTAACGTACGCCGCCACAATTCATGATCCGCAACATAAATCCGCAACAGAGATAACTTTTATTTATTACCTCGTCTAATCCTAAGCGTCGTATACAACAATGGGACCCAGGACCAGTAGTACACTCACGGTGGGTTTTCTCAGAACGAATTCGATATTTGTTAGCAATGCTGGTGATCTGAAGCGGCAGAAGGGGTTGGATAGATAATATTGGATTTTGCAGGGCCGTATTTCAAATTTATTTTCAAACTCAATTCTCCACTTATTTGTTTCTTAAATTCAAGATAATTTTCTCTCAAGTAAAGACCGAAATAATGGAACTCAACTTCCGATTTCTCAGTTACAAAATATACAATGAATCCAAGGTAAGTGCAAAACTTTATTGAAATCTGACGAATAGTTTGAAAAAAATATGATCCCCACAAAGTTTTGCAAGTAGTTTCGCGTTGATATTCGGTGAATACTCAAAAAGTTTCAATCTGATGGCAAAGGTAGTTACTGAGATTATGAGGAACCTCCAAAATTCAGATGAGTACTCCGAAAACGCATGGTCGATTTGGTCTATTCACGAAATTATCGGTCTTATTGTGATGCGCAATCTACCTCGAAATTTTGTAGTCGTTAGTATTTTCTGTTCCCAAGTTCAGTCTTTTGGGCAGGAGGATATTATTTTTTTGGTTTTTTCTGGATTTCGATCCCAATATCTGAAAAAGAACTGTTTAAAATTAAATAAAAATTATTTTTTATGGAAAACACCCTTGCAGGATTAAACTATCTGTCAATGGAGGTTTCGTGGAATTTCTAGGATTGCCTAATGAACAAAACAGAAATAATATTAACGATAAACAAAGCGAACTGTGACTTTAGCGTACAAATCTGATTCTTTCATCAGACGAACGAAAAAATTTTGAGAATTAGTTTCTTTAGATTTTTCGTGTTGTGAGGCCTTTGTCGAATTAACATTTCTAAGAAATCACAGCAGTACAGATTCACTTGGTTTGAGTTTTTCAATTCTACCTCTTTTTTTAGTAAATTCAGCCAAATATGTCCATTTCTACAGAACAATGAGCAAAATTACTCTCTCGAATAACAAAAGGCAAGAGGACTTTTGGATTTTTCTATTCAAATTATCTGTGTCTGACATCAGTATTTTTGTATTGTCCCAATCTATCATGTGATTTCCAATGGCCGAACATACATGGTTCGCCATTTGGGAATTTTGTATGTCTCTGTTCCTTAGATTGTATTTGTCCTCTCTTTTTCTGATATCTAACGATGAAACAGTCATATTTGTACTATAAAACGTCATGGTTCGATTTTTTATCGTTTATATCCTTTCTGTATTGTTAAAAAGGAAATCTTTCTCACATCAAACTGCTCTTGACAAATTATTCAATCCGCAAGGGCGTTGTCCACGAAAAAAAAACAATTTTTATTTAATTTGTGATAGTTCCGCTTCAGATATTGGTAGAGAAAACCCTCAAAAAACCTAAAAAATGCTGCAAAATCTTCTCAGAATAAGTTTTAATCGATAATTAAAAGGAAATTCCTAGAGAATGCACAGAAAAATAAATTTAAATACCATCGATTTCATCCAAGATTGATATCTTGATCATAATTTCGCCGGACACTAGAAAATGTGAGCATGTTATAACTGAAAGAAGGAACTCACAAATTAGAGAAGGAAATTCAATACATCCCTGTGTTTTTAGAGACAAGGGTGAGGCGCATCTACGTGTATAGCATGCCACCCCAGAGGGTGTACAGTCAGGATCCACACACACTTTGTGCATGTGTGAATTTCGGGAGAAGTCAATATCCTGCTACTTACAAAGGACGACCGCACTTGAGGAGATCCTTAATTGGATTTCATTAAATCCCAGAAGAGAGGGGAAATAATCCGCAAATCTGCTGAGGCATTTCTTTTTCACGAGAGGACCTCAATATAAAAATGTCCAGTCGGTTGAAGGCGGCAATCGCTTTCTAATTGCTACGTATTGATCCTCTGTCGCAGCTTTAATCTTTTTTTCGGATGTTTCTGAGGAAAATCTGATCGGCACCAGATTATTTATTTTGTCTGTCTGTCGCAGCTTCTGAAAATATAATTGATACAAGTACATCGCTTAGCTTTCAAAGATTATCTGTTCAACTTACTTACTTAGCTAAAAGCGTGTTGTTCCTCTGGTTTTCTCTAGATTATCACTGTTAATTTCAGAAAGAAAAAAAAGATGAAAAAAAATATATTTATGATATCCATTTCTAGTCTTCAACATTATTTGATGCTTCCTGCTGGCTTTCTATCTGATATTATGTCAAGATATTTTGTCGAAATATATTCAAAATTACGAAAAAATCATGATCCCCTAAAAAACGATGTTCTTCAAACCAATTCCAATTTCACTACAACTATACGGGGAGGCAGGGTTTTTGCTGAGGTTTTTATCTTTGCTCTAATATTATACGTAAAAATGTATGGTACTCCGTTGACATTTAGTCTACTAACACTGTGGTATACCTAATAATGTAATGCTCGTTCTCAAAAGAATATACAGGGTGTCCGGTAAATATTAAACAATATTTGTACAGGTGATAGACTAGGTCATGACCACTCAGAATATCGAAAAATTTTGTAGGTAAAATTCCCACCCTTTTCGAGATAATGAGAATTTTGGAAATAAGTGGCAAATCGCTACCTTTCCTCGGTGTTTTGCACAACTAGTCTCTAAATTGGTACTGTTTTGCAATATTTTCCTTTCTGAACATAAATGATGACTGCTGCTTTTTGAATGTATGAAACAATTTTCAAAAATTTATATAATTCTGCAAAAAATGGGGATGAAACGACATATTCGAATTTTACCTATTATTATTTTCGTAACTTTGACCCGTGTTTCTGAAAAGACTTATTACCACGTGAATATAAACATTGACTACAAATATATGCGCACTTTGTCCAATCCCCAGAATTGTATGAAAAATACTCTGATTATTTCTCGTGTATTCTCAACATTCACAATTTTGAGGAAAAAAGTCTCTTCTTGAGAAGTTTTCGGAAGAAATTATCTGGATCTCAATTCAAATGTGAAATATTGGGAAATAAAACCTTGAATAGGTATATTTGTAGAATCATTGGGCAGATTTTACCCATTCAAGAATTCGACCTTCGTAGCTAAGCCCCGAACCTACTCTAGAAATATCAAGTTTCTAAGTAGTTTCTTCCGGAAGATATTGTGTTTACTGTCGGCCTAACTAAATAACTTCCGAGAAAAACAACTGAGAAACTCGATATTTATAGAGTAGGTTTGGAATTACAAAGGCCTAATTCGTGAATGGATAAAATCCATCCAATGATTCCGCAGATATACACATTCAAAATTTTATTTTTCCAATATTTCCAGAAATACAGATTAGATCGAATTGGAATCCAGTACTTCATCGAAAAATGGCATTTCGAATGTTCATGCAGAAATTCATGCAGATATTATGTTCAGAAGATCACAGATGATTGAATATTTGAAGGAAAAATTTTTTTTCAGTTTTTTTCGAATTGTTCTAATGACGATCCTCACTAAATTTTGCACAAAGTTGTCCATCAGAATTTTCAAGCTAGGTCCCAAGTTTCATCATGAAATGGTATTTGAGTTATTCTGGGAACGAATAACGATATCGTAAAAAAACCACGAAATTTTACATATTTGTTCATCATATGTTCGAAAATTATGATCTTACCGAACTGGAATTCGGTACACTGCTGTGCAATATGAAGCTCAAGGTACAACTGAAATTTTTCCCGAATGTAATTGACAGTTTCTGAGAAAAAAAAAATTTCCTGAAAAATTCGGAAACAAAATTTTTCAAAATTCACTGACAGCATGATGTCGATAGAATTCTGCAAAAAACTGCAAGTCCTCACGTTTCAACTAACTGCCAAGTTTCGACCCAATCGCTCCAGTAGCTCACGAAATATCAGGGAAATTACCTCAAAGTTTCAACATGCGCGCAAAAATGAGTCTTTCTTTTGTAGCTGTGAGATGGGTTTCCCAAATGAAACAAATTTTAGTGTGAAGTTTTCTATAATTATGTGCTTAATTGTTCTAGCGAGTACCACCCGAATTATTTTCACCAGATCGACCCTATTCTTTTCGCTTGCTCTTCAGAATATGACACTACTTAAGCTGCATACAACCATTTGTTAAAACAATTCAACAAAATCCTCAGCCTTTCAGGAATTGCCACATTTTCATATGCTAACTAGCACACCAAAGACCTTTTTTGATGGTGCTAGGAAAATATGTGATTCAATCATCGATCGCTGTATCAAGTTCATTTTAACTTCAGTGGATGATTAGTTCTTATTGGGCTCACTGGTAGTTCGCATATTTTCTCTTTATATAGATTGATTTCTGTTAATGAAGTATACATTTAAACTGATGAATTCCTGATGAATATTGCATACACACTTATTCAGCCCTTGATTACCAGGTTCAATATTTTTGGGGGTTTTCATGATGACGTTCAATCGGGCATTTTTGTAATTATATTTTATTTATTGCTCGCATTTATGAGAGAATACAATTTGATTTGCATTCATCACTCCAGATTGGAATGTATTTAATCAACTTGTTTATTGTTAATTGAAAAGCGTTGATTGGTTCAATTTAGATCATTATCAACGTATGAATTGGAAATTACATCACCCGAAATTGCTGACACTCCGGATGGTAATAACTTTGAATACTCATAATTGGAAAATAGAGATTTGACCATATATCTAACTCTCTCATGAAACTTGACTAAAACAAACACATTGATTGTTGTACATATTTGGAATGAAACATACATTTAATTTAATTCAAATCTTCATTTGTCCTTTAAAACATAATCTGATAAAGAACCTATAAAACAACCTAGAGGAGTTGTCCTAATAAAAATAAAATGATCTTGAATCTTAACAGCTACAGAAATAAAAGAGGTGAAAGTTGTCTTAATGTGCCAGGAAAGGAATTAACCAGTGCGTTGAAGCAGCAGTGTTCTGATTTTCTTTTGAAATTAAACATTGTCTTTCTACAATGGTATTACTGAATACACACGAAAGTGGGTTATTTGTGTTCACTAATGACGTGGCCAAATCAAAGCTGCGCAATTTACTCGAATTGATCGGAAAATGGTAGACTGAGCTTAATGCAGAATTTCGTAAGGACCATATGAAAAGAGGATATCCATATCTTTTCATCCAGAAGTAAAGCTTGTTCACCTCTTTCGGCATTTTTACGCGCTTGTTCTGGGGAACAGCGCGTTATCATTTCGTCACGATGTCTGTAATTGTCGAATTTTGAGCCGAAATCGGTTTCAAACGAGTAGGTTGGACTCGTTGATGACGAATCCGGTGTCAAAATCGATTCTGTCCGGCCGGCCGTTCGTGTGTGCGAAAACTTTCGAGAGAAAGGACCTAGAGTCTTGAAATTCTGAGTTTGGGTTAAGATCCTGAATATCTCGGTCATTTGAAATTTTCTTTTTTCAATGACTCGAAAAATATTTATCTGATCAAAATGAGACTTGGTGGGTAGATGTACAGTAGCAATAGGAAGAATTATCAATAGAGAAATTTGAAAAAAAAAATTTTAAAGAAAATTTTTATATTTCATTCAAATTTCACTGAAATCTCCAAACCGCCACTTCATAACCGAGTACTTTATTTCAGCCGAATCAGATTTCCTGATTTTCCTGAGGAACAAATCAATAAGAAAATTCAGGATATTCATTTTGGAAATTCATATATTTCAAAAAGCTTTTCTCCGATTCCGTTGAAATTTTACTCGTATCGACAGCGAAATCTCGAATACTTGGTTTCAGTCTGGACAGATATGTATTTTTTGAATTTTCGAAACATAAAATGTATAGAATATTCCTTTACTTCGACCGTTCACGGCATCTACTGGTTAATAGTCGAAGCATATAATTGCATGCATTGGATCCTACAGTCAAATTATCCGGGATAGCGGCATATCTGTTCACGTTCTACATATGGCTCATGAGGCGATTCCCAGGAAGTTTTATCGGTACTTCCCCGTAGCGCATGAGCAGTTTATCGGAATCGTCACTACTTAACAACAATATTTCAAATTTCAGCTAGATCGGATAACATAATGAGCAAAAAGTTATTTTCTTTCATTCCGCGCTTGTTCTAGGGAACGAAAGAGTAATCGTTCGAAATTTTAAGCCAAAAATGGCCTTCATAGATTAAAACAAAAAAACCTAGAAAAGCACTGAGGTGAGGTCAGATACAAGTCTATACATGAATTGACCCTGCCAAACGCAGATTTTTTTTCATATGGTCCAGACGAAATTCTGCGTAAACCTCAAGCTATAATTTTTGATGAAGTACTAGATTGTAATTCGATCCAAAATTTTGAATGGGTATAACTATCTAAAGAATTATTTTGAAATGGGTATATCTACGAAATTATTGGGCGGATTTTACCCATTCAAGCATTCCACCTTCTTAATTAAACTGAAAACCTACTCTACAAATATATTCCCAATGTCGATTCTTCCTAAAGTTGATGTTTTTACGGCCAACTGATAGTGAACAAAATAACTTCCGGAAGAATCTACTCAGTAGCTTGATAATTGTAGAGTGAGTTTGGAGTTTAATAACGAATGCCGAATTGGCGAATTAGTAAAAACTATCGAATGATTCCGCAGATATACCCTTTCAAAATTTCAGTTTCCCGATATTTCCAAAAACACAGATCGAATCGCCCTTCAATTAAAACCTACCACCTTGAAGTTTCAGCCAAATAGGGTCTACAGAACAATGAACAAAAAAAAAATTAAAGAATTCTCCTGCATTTTGTTGAATGGAAGAGTTATTTTGCTCATTGTTCTGTAGGCCCATTTAGGCTGAAACTTCATTGAAGTGCGATTCGATCCATGTTTTTGGAAATATCAGGAAACATTGAATTTTGAAACGGAATCATTCAATAGTATTACTAATTCGCCCATTCGGCATTCGTAATTGAACTCCAAACTTACTCTTCAATTATCAAGCTACTGAGTAGATTCTTCCGGAAGTTATTTTGTTCACTATCAGTGGTTAGGCCGACTGTAAACACATTAACTTTAGGAAGAATCCACATAGGGAATATATTTGTAGGCAAGGTTTTCAGTTTATTTAAGAATGCTTAAATGGGTTGAACTCGCAGATTATTCTTTAGATAGTTATACCCATTCAAAAGTTTGGATCGAATTGCAATCTAGTACTTGATCGGAAATTATAGCCTGAGATTTATGAAGAATTTCGTGAGGACCATATGAAAAAAAATCTATTTTTGGCAGGGTCAATATTTGTATAGATGACCGCTTTGGCAACGGAATAACAAGCGCGTAAAAGCTACCGACCTCACGTCAGTGCTTTTCTAGCTTTTTTTCTGATTTTGTATGGGGATCTAAATATCAAGGATGATACTTCTTCAAGTTGACATACTGAATTAAGACATAATACATGGCTGTAGTATCACTACTTGTAGCTCTAAAAATTATTTCACCGTATATATTTATTAGACCTCTTCTGTTCCCACCAAAATATAATTTGTCCTGTATGTTGGCCGCATCTTCAGAAATTGAAGAATGAAGGTAAATCTGTGACAAACATGAATAGATAGGAAGCAGTTGCTACGAGAAATTGATTTTATGAACATAAATCAGTGTTGAAAGTCCAAAAATCTATGAGGTTGATTCTTACTATACGCTCCGTAACCTTCCAGTACCCGTTCCGTAAAATATTTCACGGTGCAATTAAATTGATGTGTGCGCACTATCCTTTCTGGTGAGGGTCCGTCGCCATGCCATTTTTGCCCACTAAATTTTGACGGAACGGATACTGGAAGGTTGCGGAACGTATGGTGAGAATCAACCTTTATGAAAGAGCTATTTATTCGTTGGCTGACATGTTTAGACTTCAATTTATCTCTAATGCCATGGTACAACATAAAATTTTCGATTCGAATAAAATGTTTGTTCTGATCTGATCTCTCCGTCAATAGACGACGTCTGTCCAAGTTGCCAACCCACAATTTACTTCCAAATTTACTATCACTGGGGAAGGAGAATTTCAGAATGAATTGGACATGATGAGGTTCGCATTTTTATGAATATCCGTAGACGGTGCCTCGACTCCTGAAACTAGATGATTCTTTCCAAATAAAAGTTTTTGTCAAAATCATTTCTGATTGACTGGATATTGAGTTGGGATTCCCGATTTCTTTTCAGTGTCAAGTTTACGTAGGATATGTTCCGCAAATCAACTTGGTTATTTGGGTTACCGATGTTCAGTTCCGTAAATATGAAATATGAGGTTGATTCCTGACAAAATGGTAAATTACGAAATTTAATCGATGAAAAAGAGATCTTTCTGTCACCAAAACGACAGTTAATTTTCTATGGTAACATATCCATAGCATAGTACAATCCATGATGTAAGCAAAGCATACGGTGCTGATCTGTTTATCTGTGATCGTTCTGACAAATGATGACGTCACTTATTTTCATTCAAATAAAAATCACAGAATATATAGTTCCTTTATTTTCAACTAGCTGACGTCACTTTTTTTCAGATGGGCACACCATGTTTTTTACATCATGGTAAAATCTACATTTATATTTACTTTATGATCGATGGAACATAGCAGAGACAACAATCAACAATGAGAAATTAACCTACTATGGTCTATGGACCATAGGGTAAATAGAGATTGTTCTAGACTATTTGGTTGTTACCATGGAAAAATGACCGTCGTTCTTGCGACAGAAATATTGCTTTTTCATCTATCAAATTCCGTAATCAACCTTTTTGCGCGCTTGTTCTAGGGAAACAGCGTGATATCGTTTTGTCCAAATGTCTGTAATTTTTGATGATTGAGCCGAAAATGGTCTCAAACGACTAGGTTTGACTCACTGATGACGAATCCGGTGTCAAAATCGATTCTGTCCGGAAGGCCGTGGACACGATAACTGTCGAACGGAACCATTTAGCGACTTGAAACTTGTAGGGAAGTTCGCGCATCCGAATGCCGCGGTTAAGTTCGTTAATGGGCCAAATCCACAAGATAGTTTTTGAGCTATAGCAATTTGAAATTTTGAGGTTATTTCCCCCATATATCAGAAACTACTGGAGCGATTGGATTGAAATTTGACAGTTAGTTGGAGCATAACGACGCGCAACTTCGAGAAAAATTTCGTTGAAATCTTATGGTCACTGAATCAAAAAAAAAAAATTTCCAAAATTTTTTCCGAAAAAATTTTTTTTCTGAAACTGTTGTTCATATTTGAGAAAAATTCCAGTCATACTTTGAACTCCATATTCCACAACAGTGTACCAAATATCAGTTCGATACGGCTATTCGTTTCGGAGATATTGGAAAAAATATGTAGAATTCCGACGAAATTCGTGGGTTGGCAACTCGGTCCGAAGTCTGAAGTCGTCTTTTGAATTTGAATGTCAACTATGAATGCTTAAAAACAATGAAACTTTTCATCAATCTGTACACGTCCAATGTTCATTATGATTTTTTACTCTTCGAACTCTTTAAGTTCTGACGGAGAGTTCGAATCAGAACAAATATTTTATTTCACTTGAAACTTTTATCTTGAATCATGGATTTGAAGATGACTCAAAGTCAAAACATGTCAGCCAACAAATGAATAGTTCTATACATATATATACCGATATATGCAGTGGATTTCAGACCTTCTACCCTAACTTATGAACCCCACTATGGGTTTCCAAGAAATTTTTATGTACATAGCGTGATGATAACGTATTGCCAAGATACTTGAGGTAAACCACATCATGCAATGTGAATTTGAATACTCCGTAGACAACCTTCAATTTAGACTTCATACCGAAATATCTTTTTGAAAGCCATTTATTTCATATGGACATGATGTTAACCCATTGTCATGAGGCTCCGATATTGTTCTGAAAATTCTGTATGCTTGGGGCGTCCTGAAATTGAAAGAACAGTCTGACATGTGATGTTGATTACGGAGATAATAGGATATAATAGAGGTTCGATCTCATCCTATACCTTCTAAACTTCAGGATAGGGATCACCTGTTTTTTCGAACACGAAAGGTTTCCTGTTATTTCAACCAGAATGATGTATTCGAAACAACAATATTGTTGATATACATGTACGATATATTTAGTCCCAAAGTGGATAATTGTTCATGCTTACAAAGGAAAGATACCCATATATTACTTGCAAAATCTCTTATTTCTCAAAGAGGTTATTAATCTCGGAAGAAACAACTTTAATAATCTATACGCGTAAACATTGTCCACTCGAAATTCCATTGCCCTAAGATTTTCAACTATACTCCATTCACTTTTATACACTATCCCGGTTGACCATGATTTAGGTCTATTTAGTTTTTTCACTTAAAACTGACGCAGGTTAGTTCTCGTGAAATATCGGAAATGTCAGAATAATTCTCAGTTAAGTTGCCAAATGCAAAAGCCAATTTCTACTCTCAATCTCAACATAATCATTACGCTGGGAACCTAAAAATGTCGAAGATAGTTTTGAAGAACCAGAAACGAAGTATCAAGAAGTGCTATGTAAAATTGAAATCTGTTTTTTCTGATAGAAACTCTGATAATTGGGAATCAATAATCCATCACAAGCTATCCAACATTTTCGACGTATGGGAGTGAAAACCCAGTGTATCGTTCACACAGATTCCCAAGAACTTTGTGAATTGAGTTAGTTCTTTCAAGGTGCCACAGGTTTTGCAGTACCACTACAGTTTCATACTGGAGTATTTCAAGTAGTGCAACAAGATATTCTAATGTCTTCTGAAGACTTCTTGAGAATTTTGAATAGTGGGGAATTCCATAGGCTTGTATGTTCGTTTAGTTTTACTACTGCAGGATTATTCGAGTACTTTTATTTTTTTTTCGAATGAACTATCACAAAGTAGCGGACTACTCAATCCATTATTTTTCAGAAACATTTCAACACTCGATTCTTGGTTTCCGTACAAGAAAATAGCATAACCGAGTCTTCCCACCATGTTTATATAGTGAAATATTTCCAGTGTTAAGAGAGAAAAAAGATTCTTCAATATTCGCCAGGTCTTTGGAATTATTCACATAATATTTTCTCAAATTCATTAAAATTGAATTAAATTAAATTCTCATTTTGAAAAATACGTAATTACTAAGAACTCTATGAAGAGAGGACAACGTTGTGTAGTTATCTGACAGGCAAATGACTATAACCGAACATTTTCAAAATATACACGGTGAAATGTGTCAGAATGTCATGGCCAACCTGAATGGTTTATAAAAGTGAAATTAAAATCTCTTGATTAATTGAAAAATGACGGACTGATAGTCCGATTCTGATTCAATATATTCAAGATCTAATTTAGTACTGTGTTGAAGAGCAAAACTTTATTTTTCCCCCAAGTCCAAAAACATAGATCTGATTGAGTGAAAATTGTGCAACGTCTTGCTTGAATTATACCCTGCAATCCGCAAGGGCATTTTCCATAAAAAATACAATTTTTATTCAATATTGAATAATTCTGTTTCAGATATTGGCAGTGCAAACACAAAAAACCCGAAAAATGACAGAAGAAGAGCTCTACCGATATGGAAAATAAAATACACGTATTTCAGTAAAAGAGTTCACATAAAATGTTTAGCTTTAATATGCCTCTGTGCGTTTCCTTGTACTGAATGCTTAAGGTCCATTATTCGCCTATTTAAAAGTGTCGTGAGATGAGTATTAACTAAGATAGCTATTGAGTAAAATAAATTGAGTGATTCGTATAGGGTGATTACCCTGTACGAATTTGAGCAAGGGTGTAAAAGCTTTTGATATCACGTCAGTATTTTTCTAGAATTGTCAATTGTCCACCAGAATAATGTTACCTTTCAGTAGCACAAACTGTTGCATAATGCATAATTACAATCTGCCAATTTCCGGAAGATAATGTGGGCAGAGCCTGGCGGATGTCAACCCCGATTAAATTTCAGACCGTGCATTTACAAATAGGTTGATCATCTCTCTAGGTCACCTTGTACGTAATTACGTCTGTAGTGTACAGTTGATTAGTATGTATAGATTGATAATGAGCTAGCTGTTTGGATCCTGAACATTATACAGCTGTCTTGTGAACATTGTTTTAATAATGGAACAAGTGATTATATTAGCGTACTCGTAACCAGACTCTTAGTATACAACTCTAGTTCTGGTGTATCTCCCATGTTGTTATATGTATCGGATATAGCATGTTTCAACTGAAATTTAGACCTATCGAATAGAACCGTTTCTTTTAATTGGGGAAGGATAATACCAACGACACATCAAGGCCTCAGGGGAAGGATGAATATAATTGAATTATCCCTCAAATTTTGCATTCATGAATCAAAACTAATCCTTTCTAACCATCTTCGGAAAGTAATACCCTGATGGGCAAACCGCGATATATCTCTTGTTTTAGTAGGGGAGTCCATGATGCTAAACGGGAAGGTACTCGAGCGTCTTAGAGACCTATTGGATTTATAAGCATAGATAATAAAAAAAAAATTTTTATATAATGTATATATTATCCGTCCATAGGTAGGGGGAGCGCCTACATCAGAAATGTTTAAAAAAACACTGTTACATGAACAGGTTCGAGCGCGTCAGATATTGGTACTGTTGGGTAGGTGTCTCAACTTTGACTTGTGTGAAAAAGCTTGTAGTTACTTAGAGACACAAGCGTTGATGAAGTAAAGACGGATCACTAGATAATGAACGTTTATTGTTTACATCTAAAAACTATATATAGAGTCTGATCGATGACATAGGTGGAAATTTTGATGATACAAGGGAACGAAGGTTACATGACTTGAGCTTCAAACATAGTAATTTTTAGTTGACTAATTTCGTAACATAGTGCAAAGGTAATTATAATTCAGGTTGTAATGTAGCAAGATTGTTATATAATAACATTTCCTTCAACCTACTAAGCTGGAGGAAATATCGATATGCTAGTGTTATTTCGTAATTATTGGCACGTGTAGAATAAAAATTAAAATTTGTTAGAATTAAGATATTATTTGGAAATTAGGAAATTGGTTGATTTACTGGGATTCATTGTACGAAACGTACATACACCATATATGCCCTAAGTATCTTCAGTAATGTAAGTATGTTAATCTGACGGCTTCAATGGTGGGAGGGGGGTCTGTACTGGGTGATTCATTAACGGTAGCGACGGGCAATATCTCGAAAACCGTTTATCCTATGACTTCCGGGAAAAAATTCTTATGACAACATCGGCCCCTCAAAAATTATCAAATATATTTGCAATTTCGTACTTCTCCCGTAGAGAGCACAGTCTATCACTTGTGAAATATAATTGCATTTTTTACGGATTTTTTTCAACTAACAATGGTAATGAAGCTTTTGAAGGTTTGCGAGGTAGCTTCAACCTCTTTGGGAAAGTGTCACGTTTCGTCCCGGCTTAGTTTGGGGGAACTCGTCAGGGCATGCACCAAACTAAGCCGTTTACATGCCTACGTGAGTGGACACCCCTTGTGAGGAACACCAGGGAGTGTACCAGACCGTTGGGGATGAGCGTATATCCGAGATCTTGAGAGGATCCAACCGGGACAGCGTGCGCGCTAGCGCCCCCTGTACGTTGACCGATGATGTTGGCCAAGCGTTACAGGTGGTAACGTAGGATACTTAAGACGCAAGATGGTACTGCGCGCGCGACTTAAGTAAGAGCTGAGAGAGGGCGCTCGCTACAGTAAAGAATAATAAATTGAGAAACTGCTCTTTGTATTCGACAGCTTTTGTTTCAGCAATTTTTTGATATTTTTATTGTTTAGGGCTCGGATGCATAAGCATCTTTTCACAAAAAAATTTCTTCTGTTTGCTTGAACCGATTTTCTTGTACTTTGATTCCATTTGTAGGCTATTACTTCCCAAATGAATCACCCTGTACGTGAGGTTGAAAATGAAAAAAAAAAAATTTCGAGCTCGTGAGGTATTTTAAGGGGATTTAAAGTGAACCCAAAAATAGTTACAATTCGATATTTTGTCGATTTAGATGTGACATGCTTATGACGATTATTGATTTATGCAAAAATATCGTCACCTCACTTTTTTTCAACTTTTTTTACGAGTATGTAACCCTCTTACGTACTACTTCACCCTGAAATTGTCAGATCATTGGAATGTGTACACTTTTCAGCATCTAAATAACTTCCCCTACCTTAATCTGAAGCGCTCGTTAAATCCAGAAATCTCCTTCAAAGGCCCCAAAACTATTTGGGAAACGCACAAAAATAATATATGCTTCCGTGAAATAATGGGTTTCAGGAGTCGTTGCTCAGCTCTTTAGTTTTTGATGAAGAATGTCGATATTATTGTAGCTAGCGCCCTCTCTCAGCTCTTACTTAAGTCGCGCGCGCAGTACCAGCCCTTGCGTCTTAAGTACCCTACGTTACCTGCTTGTAACGTTTGGCCACATCATCGGTCAACGTATAAGAGGCGCTAGCGCGCACGCTGTCCCGGTTGGGTCCTCTCAAGATCTCGGAAGTACGCGGTCATCCCCAACGGTCTGGAACACTCCCTTGTGAGGGGTGTCCACTCACGTAGGCATGTAACCGGCTCAGTTTGACGCATGCCCTGACGAGTTCCCCCAAACTAAGCCAGGACGAAACGTGACACGGTCCCAAAGAGGTTTGAAACTACCTCGCAAACCTTCAAAAGCTTCAGTGGGGTCGTGTGATGAATTCGCTACATTATAAAATCATGTAGCAGAACTTCATGATTCAGGTTTTGTACGCAACCTTGATATAAACAATTTTCTTACAACCGAATACAATAGATCTCATTCTGCAAACATATCATACGAACTACAAAGCCACAGAAAACTAATGCAAATGAAGTGAGGGTAACCGATATGCCAATTTTTTAATGAAAAAGCAAGAAAATAACTTCATCAATTCCTTCGGTCATTCGTGTGGTTCTTCAAAGTTATGTGCACCGATAAACTTAATGTTAATTCAATACATCTCCTTTGCGGGAACAAGTTCTTCTGGATGACATCAATTTGTTGAGTTGTCTGAAATTGATCTGAAATTCAAACGTGAACGCATTGATGCTGATTGAACACAACAGGTCTCTCTTGAGATTGCTTTTCTGTTATTTGTCCTTTCTCTCCAGATGAATAAAGAATTCCAAATGATGAGTTATTCGAATAGTTCTTTCACGTTGAGAAATACAGGGTGACTATAGTGACCCAGTCAAATGATGGTTGTAGTTAAAAGATTCCTAAATGCTCGGTTGACACTTCATCATGAAGTACAGGTTCCCAGAAAATGCAGAATATCCGAAGCTCTGTAGTTTTCGAACCGATGAAGCTCTGTTTATCTCTAAGTATCGATGGATCAGAGATTATTCCAGCAGCATTTTTCATTATTCTTCAGTGTTTTTTTGGTATTCGCCGCCAATATCTGAATTAGAACTATTTCCTAATTATAGAAATGGCCTCTGCGGTTTGCCTAATTGACGCAGTATCTGAACAATGCAAACTGTTAACGACGTCTATATCTTACTTTTTCATCAGACAATAGAAAAAAAACGTAAGAATAATTTTCCCGTAATGCTTTCACATTTCAAGAGCATTTGCCAAATTGACACTTCTGAAAGTAACAGAAATTCAGGTATCATTTCTACAATGTTATTCAAGAGTTTTCCTGGTACGTATATAAATTAACATCAGTAGGTTTCCAACGCAATGGTAATCCATATTGCTGAAATAAGTTATTAGCGTAGTAAAAATAATACTGTTTGTTCTTCACGAAAGGTACTGCCTATATGTGGAAAGATTAGCTTTTAGACATATCGAAGGATCGAGGATTAAGGCCCAAAGTATGGATTTGTTTTCCAGGCAATATTCACAGACTTTCAGAGTGTTGAGAAATATAAAGTATGGCCCATTTCTCAAACTGTATTTCCAGGATTCGAATGTTAGCTAGTTAAGTTTGCATCCCAAATGGCTATATACAGGGTGGGCAAAATTCGTTGTCTACTTGGGATCTCGAGAACTATAGCAGCTAGAAGAAAACTGATAACACTTTCTCGAAGTATTTTTTCCTGACTAATTCGAATCTGAAAACATATCCAGCTTATCGTTCATAGAACTTGAGTTATGAGCGAAAATTGAGAAATTGTCATTTTCAATAATGCTGAATAACTCGCTTGTTTGAACTCGTATTGGAAATCTGTTGATACATTCTACAGGCACTTTTTTAGGATTAATTCAAATATAATATGACCGAATTTTTCAATTCAGCCATTTTCGAGAAATGAGAAGGATTTTGGATTTTTCAAACGTAAACTATGGTCAAAAGATCTCTTATCTTGCTACAAAATTTTTGCTGATTTCAAAAATGAATCATATGTCGCTATTCACATGAATATTACATGAGAAAATATTCATTACTTTTTTCCTGCTTTTCTATTCACTGTTGAATTTTGAAAAGGCTGACGTTACCATAGCGACGATTCAATATGCATTAACTTTGTGTGAACTTGAGTCTCTATGATTGGAATCAGCGATTGCTGAAAAAATATTTCTATGGTTAATTTGTCATATTTCTTAAGATCAGCAATATTTCGGGTCATTAGTGATAATAAACAGATTTTCTATTGCTAATCTTAAGAACTAGCAAGATAAGTGATCTTTTGACCATAGTTTACATTCAAAAATCCGAAATCCTTCTCATTTCTCGAAAATGGCTGGATTGAAAAATTCAGTCATATTATATTTGAATTAATCCTAAAAAAGTGCCTGTAGAATGTATCAACAGATTTCGAATACGAGTTCAAACAAGCGAGTTATTCAGCATTATTGAAAATGACAATTTCTCAATTTTCGCTCATAACTCAAGTTCTATGAACGATAACCTGGATCTGTTTTCAGATTCAGATTAGTCAGGAAAAAAGAGCTCGATAATGTGTTATCAGTTTTCTTCTAGCTCTTATAGTTCTCGATATCCCTTCAGTAGACAACGAATTTTAGCCACCCTGTATAATATCAGAAAGATGGTTTCTAGGTGCAAGACATAAAGAAACGTTTTCAATAACTCAAAAACTTGTACTGCAAAATTCCATTTTTCAACTTCATATTTCTAAAATCGAGGAATCGTAGCTTATGAACTCACGACTTTGATTTATGTCAGTTATCCGACCATCATACGAAAAATTCTAGAAACTAAACAGCGATTGTAAAGACAATTACTTCTGAAAGAACCGACTCACGTACTCGATATCTATAGATAAGAGTAATTACGAATTCCAAATGGGTGGAAGCCACCCGATCATTCGGCAGATATATTTATATAATTTATTAATTAATATATTATTTTTATGATTTGATTTTCCCAATATTTTCAAAAATGCAGTTTAGATCCATCTGGTTCGAAAATGGCAGCATGAAGAATTAGGTAGAATTTCCTGAGGACCATCACGAAATTTTGCACCACGTTTTCCAATATGTCAACAAATAAAATCAACCAACTGATCCATGGATCAGTGTTTTCTGAATTATTTCAGAATTAAAAAACTTTCACATACATTATAACATTATCTTCCAAACTTAAAACCGGATTCAATTGAAATTTGTTAAATATAGGAGTTAAGATCTCTGCGGAATTTCTCTGGAATCTGATGAATAATTTCCCAAAAAGATTTTTCGACAAAATATTTTTGTTTTAATGAGACGGAATTCTGCACAAAAATAAGTGTGTTTGTAGATTCATTCCAGAACAATCACTGATACCAATGAAAGAACACGAGGTTTTAAATTTTTTCCAATATCTCCGATAATAATGTTCAGATTGAACTGAACTTTATTCTCTGTTGTGGAATATACTTTCGAATCCTCTGTAGAATTTTGTGGAAGCATCAAGTGAATATCAATCACTGCTGCGTTTCCCGAGATATTGAAGAGATAACCTCAAAAATCCGAATTGCTAAAACTCCAAAATCATGAAGCCTCACAGGATCATTAACGAACTTAACTATCGCATTCTGGGCGCGATTTGCCATGGAAGTTTCAAGTCACTAGCTTTTGCCTTCGAGAGGTATCGTCTCCCCGAACGGGAATAATCGATTTCGACACCGTATTAAGCTTCTGATTTTGATAATGAAAACATAATGAAGCATAATACAATAAAAATTATTATTTATGGGTGTCGGTAGCTCACTGGTTAGAGTGTCGGACCTGCGATCGAAAAGTCTCGGGTTCGATCCTGGACTAAGAAAGAAAGAAATTTTCTAGATCGGTACTAGCCACCATTCACTGCTGGGTCCAAAATTAACAGTGATGTGTCTAGGAGGTCTTGAACACACAGGTTCAGAGCCTACACAGAACGCACCTGATTTGAGCATCTGAGGGGTTTCCTTGAACATAGGGTAGTCAGAAAATACAAACACAAAAAATACAAAATAGATCTTGGTGTGTGCAACAAAGTATTTTCGCATACTCTGGCAATCAGTTATCTTTGATTACAACGAAATATTTCTGTGACCCCATTGGAAACGAAGCAAAAGGTTCGAAAGCAGCATCCGTCCTGACAATGAATATTTCACGCAGTTGGTGTTATCATCCCGAGAATAATTTTTTTTCGTCTTTTCCCACTATGGATACTAGGAACCCTCACGATAGCCATAGGTTATCATTCTGTAACGCGTTTTTAAGATGTTGTAGGGACATTTAGTCACCACAGGACACCAAGACCGCTTAGGGGCATCTCCAGGTATCGAGTAGCTATCATTATTCACGCGATATGGATTAGCGTTAACCTAGATCGCCCGAATTTCTCATATTTGCTGCTCGTCATGGAGTAATTTGGCGGTGGGTTTAATTTTTATATCGCACGGAGGTCTAATATACCATTATTATGATTTTGTTGGTAGTTTCCGGGCTGTCCAATATCTGAAACAGAACAATCAAAAATTGAATGAAATTGTTCTTTCATGGAAAACGGCCTTGCTGATATCTCTAGGAAGGTTTTCTGGAAAAAAAATTACCTAATGTGCAATACCAGAAGAATACAAATGATAAACAAAGCGAAAATTCGAAGAATTATTTTCTTTAGATTCATCGTTTTGCGAGTATTTTGTCAAATTGATCCGTCAACCTGACATTTTTGCCTACTAAAGTTTGACTTAAATCATACGGAAGGGATAGTGGAAGGTTACGGAACGTATAGTGAGAATCAACCGTTACTAGGAAAAAGGTTGCCTAGTGAATTAAACCGGAACAATGGAAACGATCAACAAAGCGATCTGTAACATTTCAGATTTAAAATCTGACTCATTCATCAGGCCAACAAGAAAATTTGCAGAATTATTTTCTTTGTATTCATCGTTTTGTGAGACTTTTGTCAAATAGATATTTTTATGAAACCACAACGACACAGATTCACTTGGTTTGAAAGTTTTTCAATTTAACTTCTTTTTTAAATAAATTCCCAAATAAAATCCATTTCTACAGAACCATGAGCACAATTACACTTTCCATTGAACGAAATGCTGGAGGACTTTTATTTTTTTTTAAATTATCTAGTTCTCATATCAGTATTTTTGAATTATCCCAATCTATCATGTGATTCCCAATGGTCGAATATAATGGTTCGCTATTTAGGATTTTTGTATGTCTCATACAAAAATCCCAAATAACGAATCGTGTATACATGATAGTTTGGGAAAATACAAAAATAGTGATGTCGAAACTAGACGATTTTAAAGGAAAAATTGAAGACTCCTTCTGCATTTTGAGAAATGAGGGGAGTAATTTTGCACATAGTTCTGTAGAAATGGACTCTATTTGACTAAATTAACTGAAGAAAGAGATAGAATTGAAAGACTTCCAAATCAAGTGAATCTGTGTTGCTGTGGTTTCTTGAAAATGTTAGTTTGACTAAAGACTCACAAAACGATAAATCGAAAGAAAATAATTCTTAGGATTTTCGCTTTGTCTATCATTTGTATTGTTCTGGTATTGCACATTAGGTAACTTTTTTTCCAAAAAGCCTTCCTAGAGATATCAGCAAGGGAGTTTTCCATGAAAAAAAAATTCTTTCTCCATTCATAATAATTCTGTTTTTTTAGATATTGGGAGTAAAAAATCCCTAAAAAACCTACTCAATGATGCAAAATGCTCCCAAAATAAGCTTTAATCGATACCATCACAACTCCTGGGTTCAGCACTGATTTGAAAACAAAACATTTTTGCTCCCGTTCTGGGAGACAGGTTCAATCATTTTATCCGAATAAGATCATTTTTCTCTGAACCTTGAGCAGCAAGTGAATTTGCAGTCTTATTCAATTCTGTCTATCCATGATCAATCCAATGCCTGAAAAAAAAAATTTTCAAATTTCCGTAGCAGGTTCGAAGTCTGAATGCCTGGCTCTGTTCAAAAAGGGGATATGTTTTTCAGTTTTCCCTCATAAATTCAAAAGACAAACCCAGTTGAAAGGTTTTTTCTCAATTCTAGAAAAACACTAACTTGGAGTCAGCAGCTATTGCGCGTACGTTCAAATTCGTTGCTAAAGTGATCAGATTTTCACGTACTGACTCCGCCAAGACCAACTACTCTTCCTTATAGAAATATTTGGCGATATCCTAATCATATTATCATCCCAAAATTTTGCATGAACCGTCAATCTGTCTTTTTCCAATCAAGTACTGGATTCCAACTCGATCCAATTTGTATATTTCAGAAATATTGAGGAAACAAAATTTTAAATGGGATCAATCAGTAGATCGCCAAATATCAAATATGAATTTGAAAACAACATTCTGATTTTTCTTATTGATCTAATCAAACTAAGTATCATCACAAGTTTGCTCATCCGCATTTTGAAAACAGTAACCAAGTTTCACCATGAACGGATCAGAACTTCTTGAGGTAGGTAACTATTTTTGAAATAACAAACTAAACCTTTGAAATAACCAAGAAATTCGACATAATTTTTTCCAATAACCAATTAAAAATTTTATAGAGCTTAATAAAATTGTTTTTTGGACTCCAAGGTCTGTGACAAATTTCATTGAAATCTTATGAAGTTTTCGAAACAAAATGGCGATTCTAGTAGAATTTCAACGAAATTGTCGTTTCTGAAATATAAAAATTTCAAAGCTAACTTTATATTTTTTCCATCGATATGTCCTCGATGAAATTTGGCATAAACAATTTCATTGATACTTTACATCTATTAACCAAGCTTCAAACTGATCATATAGATATTTTTCGAGTTTCAGAAAAATCAAATATTCAGATGGCTGCAAAACAAAAATCGTCAAGCGCATTAGGATCTTTTACTAGCTCAACCGAGATATTCAGTATCAAACCTTATCTGAAAATTTCAAGTATAGATCATTCCATTTGAGTCAGAGCACACACGGCCGGGCGTACATATAATTCTATTTAACCACTGGTTTTTCATCGAAGAGTCCACCCTAATCGTTAAAGATTGCTTCCCATCAGAACAAGTGCATCATAAAATGCTTTGGACAACAGACAGCGAATAGAATGATTTTATTTTTACTCGTTCATTCAAATCTACATACTTACGTGAACTGCAAAATGTTGTTCCAGTTCCATTTCTTAAAATCGAATAATAAATCAAAAATAGATCCAACATCGAGAAAATCTTGATATTATAGCAGGGCAACTTTTCTTAGGTCCCCTCATTACATAGTTTTTACGCGCTTGTTCTAGAAAACAGCACGTTATCATTTCGTAACGATGTCTGTAATGTTCGAATTTTGAGCCGAAAATGATTTTCAACGATTGAGTTGAATTCTCTGAAGAAGAATCCATGGTCAAATTCAATTCTGTCCGTACGTCCGGCCGTCCTGCAGTCCGTCCGTATGTGCTCTAACTTTCGAAGGAAAAGGCTTAGGGATTTGAATCTGTCATATTAAGTTTGTCCAAAGATCTAGGCTGAGTTCGTTAATGGGAAGAATCAGTTGGATAGTTTCGGAGTAAGGCACAATTGAAATATTGAGGTTAATTCGTTGACACCTCATGAAGTATTGATTCAATCCAATTGAAACTTCTTGGACAGTTTTGAAATACCAACACGCAACTCAAAGCAAAATTTCGTGTGGATCCAGTAGTTAGAAATTTTTTGAAAATTTTCATTCGGAAGTTTCTCGAATTTTTATATGAAAAACTTTTCTTCCCTGAAAGTATTGACTGGATTTCAATGCAATTCGGTACAAACTTCAGAGAAAACCTTAGATTCAATAAATATGTTCTTAATTTAAATTCGATTCGATATATTTACTTTCGGAGATATAAGGAAAAAAATTGTGCCAAATTTCGTTGTTATTTGGAGTAACGAACGTTATTTCCGCAATATCTCAAGGAGTGCAAATGCAATCAGATTGAAATTTTTAAATCAGGTGGAGATTACCAACACGCAACCAGGTGCAAAATTTCGTGTTGATCTAATAGATGGAATTTGAAAAAGCGCGTTAAACCTCCTGACCTCATGTCAGTGCATTTCTGCTAGATTCTTCAACATTGAATCTTCTATTAGGGTGCTCTCGCCAAATTTAAAGACACTCTGTACATATAGCACAATTGTTCGTGTAATGTGTTCGATATTTCAATATAGCATCGAACAGACGCAAAAAACGATAGAGATTCATTTAAATCACAAAAATTTTCTGATGTAATGGCAAGATTTGCAAAATCTTATTGCCATTTGATATCAAATTCTGTCCTTATATCCAAAATTGAGTTTGTTCAGGTGGAATTGAAGCCAATAATTATTCAAGAAGGTAGCTAAACGTTTTACGATCTGGCAACTCCCATGAGGTGAAATCACAATTAGTATTCCCCTATAATTTGGGTAACAAGTCACCATTGGAATATCGTCCTCGCAGGCCGCACAGGCTAGCCGGCAACAACTTTATTGTAATACCGAGGCCGAATTTTATGTCTTGGGAGCATTCCGAAATTACAGTAATTTTTAAATAAGGCAATTACCAGCCAGACGTCCAGACCGGTCTTCGTGGAAACCCGGGGATTTATGCGTAGTAACCATCCAACTACGTGATCAACCTTTTGCCTAAAAAATATATATTTGCGCCGCGTTATTTTCTGCATTATCTGGTTCTTGAACAGAAAGAGCATTGTTTTGTTTATAAGAGTTATAAACTAGCGTTTCCTGTTTCCGTTTTCCTCGAAACGAACTCTTTTCATGGAGAAATCTTCCTAATGAAAATTCAAAGAATATAATTCTTTCTTTTAGTGATGCGCCGAATCGTGATTCGGACGGATACCGAAGTTTCAATAAATAAGCCGAAGCCGTCACCGAATCGATAATATTGATATACATATACTCCATTTACTTTCATGACAAGTTATCACCAAAGAACTATCGTCCAATATGCCTGGTATCTTCTGTCGTCAAGGTTTTGAAGAGGATATTATGTGGTCCAATCATGGAGTTTTTGTTGACACATTCTCTAGTTCCGCCAGAACAACATGGCTTCGTTCCAGGTCACTTTACTATCAGAAACCTGTTATCCTGTTTGTCTGATTGAACTATTGACCGAGGTAACCCGGTGGATGTACTATACCTGGATTTTGGTTTATTATTTGATGAAATCAAATAATGAATCTTAGTGATCGACAAAAAAAAATTACCCCCCCTGAAAGTTTCACAGTTCATATTTTGGAGTATGTAGATTTGAATGAACCAATAAAAAAATCAGTCCATCCGACGTCCGTTGTCAGGGGCTTTTTCCTGAAAGTACTGAACCGAAACCCGTGAATCTTGATAGAAAATTTGTGTGTCGCTCGGCATTGATCCTCCAAGCTTTTCAGCAGCATCAGTGTACCGTAAAGTCTCAAAATTTGAGGTTGGAGGGAAAAAAATAGTTTTTCGAAAACTTACTACCGAGTTTTCAAGTAACTTTCGATAATTATTACTTTTGCATAACTTAACCTAAATATTTTCAACCAGATGAGTTCCGACCAATGGGTCCTGAGGTATAAAACGCTGCAAATTTTGGGGTGAAAAACCAATGAGTTATGAATAGTATACAGCGTGCCAAAAAAGTAACGTAACTCGTCAAAGATTTTTGAACGAAGAATTATTAAGGAAAATCCTTGCACCCGTTGATTTTAAATTTCGAAAGCAATTTGTTCTGTGTTTCTTTGAATTTTATATTTCTCACCCCTTACGCCCCGCACCCCACTACTTTATTTTTTCAAATTGGAATATATGGGTTGTAATACATCGAATGAAAGGTAATTTGATTACCTACTCAGCGATTTGACTAAAAAAAAATATTGTTGTAGCGTTTTTCAATGAAAGATCAGGAATTAATTTACAATTTGTGTTTTTAATAACTTAATAATAATTAACTTAATAATTATTATTAAGGTAAATCCACGAATCCGTGGATTTGTAATTCCGAAATCAAGTCTCCCTATGGTTTTTTGAATTCAAAATCTTCCACCCTTTACGCTCCACACCCTCATACTGTTTCTTTCGAATATTAATATATGGATTGTGATACATCAAATGGAAGTACATTTCATTGCATATTGAGTGGCGTGACTGAAAAGAAAATTGGTTGAGCTATTCTTTCATTAGAAAATTAACAATTTGTGATTGGTGTCAGGTTCTTATTCTCGAAATTATAAATATTGAAAAATATCCTCCCACCTGCCGATTTCTATTTTCGAAGTTTGAGAAATTATTATTGTTATTATTATTAATTAATAAAAGAATGATGGTCTGAAAACAGTACCCTCCTAACTACGAATTATAAATTATTTTCTAATTTTTCAATGGAAAACGGCACAAGCAATTCTACTTTCAGCAACATCGCTGATCTTTCATTTGATGTATCACAATCCATATATTTCCATTTGAAAACATAAAGTAATGGAGTGACAAATATCAAATTCAAAAAAGCACAGGAAAAATTGGTTTTGAAATAAAAATCGACGGGTGCTAGGATATTCCTTGATAATTATTCGTTCGAGCATTATTGACGAGTTAGGTTACTTTTTGGCACGGTGTATAAATTTTATTTAAGATATCAATGGTATTGGGTTACTTAACTGAGAAAATAATTAACCCTTGTGTAACATTTGTAGCGATCTTCTAGGATTTTCGATCGGGTCCCGCACAGAAGACTTCTCTAAAAGTTGGAACATTTGGGTGTCTGGGGAAAGCTTCTGGATTGGATTTCGGCTTTTCTATCCGGTAGAATTTTTCGCCATGATGATAGCCAACCTTCTTAAAGGAGACGGCACATAAAGAAGAAGAAGAATTTTTCGGAATGCTGGCCGGACAGATTCGATTTTTATATCGGATTCTCCATCAGTGAGTCAAAACCCTGTCTTTTGAGATCGACATGCGCGCTGAAAAAACCTATAACCCATAAAAAAACCTACCGTTCTTCTGGGTGTTTCGATAATATGCTTCTAAATATCAGCACTAAAATCCTTTTTGTGAAAAAATGTATGGTATGGTCTTCTTACAATGCTTCAAAAATATCAACAAAGAAAGTAGTGCCGAGAAATGCAGACCTGTTTATGAACTCGATTAAAAACAAATTATATCTTGGGTGCCTCATTCATATCTGCAGGAAAGTCGAATCAGTTTATATTGCTGAACGAACCCACAGTCGTGACGACAGCAGCAATAATACGGCCAATTAAAAAGTAACACAGACGCCCCTGTTCTGAGAACGATATACCTCCCAAAGTCTTGAGATGCCGTCACAATTAAATCAATTAAAGAAATTGTAATATGCAGATGAAGTTAATCGACTTCAAATACAATTACATCCTCCTCAGGTCGTAATTTTTAATCAGGTGCACAGGAATGGACTCAATAACTTGAACAACACAGTTTTTAAACCATTGCAAACGATCAACTCCATTAGTGCAGGGATCAGGTAAATTTATTCATGGTAGTATTTAAGGTAAAACATTCTTGGAGTTGAAAGGTATATAAATTTAGAAGAATGGTTTTATTTTCTACCTGGAAGAAAGCTTACATTTTTTATGCAAACTCAACAATATCATGGATTTTTGGCGAGGAGTATATTTTCTGATTATCTTCTCTAGGGTAAGTTCTTACAGTTTTTGCGCGCATCTTCTAGGGGAACAGCGTGCTATCGTTTTGTCCAAATGTCACGAATGTTAAGCCGAGAATGGTCTCAAACCATCAAGTTGGATTCACTGATGACGAATCCGCTGTCAAAATCGATTCTGTCCGGCATAAGGATTTTCGACTTTTCCCGAATTTTTGTCGAGATTGTGCTGTCAGTGAATAATAAAGTTTTTTTGAAAAATATCCATTACATTTCAAACAAATTTTGTAATTCTTTGAGCTTCATATTTCACAGCAGTGTACCAAATTTCAGTGTGATAAGATAATTAGTTTTGGTTATATTGGAAAATAATATGTCAAATTTCGTGGTTTTTCCTCGTTATCGAATTTTTTCAGAAGAACTCAAAAACACCTGAAAAAGCACTGCCCTGAAGGCAGCAGCTTTTACGCGCATGTTCAATGGGGATGACCGCTTAGGCAACGAATTTGAACTTGCGCGCAATAGCTGCTGCCTTCACGGCAGTGCTTTATTAGTTTTTTTTCGATAGAGTACTAGAGTTCAATTCAATATAATCTGTATTGTTGTGAATATTGGGAAAATAAAATTTTGAATTGGTATATCTACGGAATCATCGAGCGGATTTCACTCATTCAGTTTGGACTTTCGTCAATGGGTGAAATCCACCTAATGATTCCGCAGATATACCCATTCAAAATTTCGTTTCCCCAATATTTACACAAAAAAAATTAGATCGAATTGAAATCTAATTCATCGTAATATGACAGCTCGGAAGTCCATACAGAATTTCATGAGGATAGTATGATTAGAAGTCACAGAATATTGAATATTTGAGAAAAAAACGGAAATTTTTTTTTCAAATTGTTCTAATGACACGATCATCACGAAAATTGCACAAAGTTATTCATCGGCATTTTCAAATTAGCTGACAAGTTTCATCCTGAATCAGTATTTTTTGAGATATCCCGAAAAAACAACGATATCGAGGAAAAAATCGAAATTCGACATATTTTTTCCGAATATTTCTGAAAATTATCAACCCATCGTAATGAAATTTGGTACACTGCTGCAAAGTATGAAGCTCAAAAAAAAAAAATTTTTACAAAAAATTTTGAAGAAAAATTTTTTTTTAATTTACTGACAGCATGATCCCAATCAAATTTCACGAAAAGTTGCGAGTCTTAATGCTTCAGCTAACAGCTGAGTTGCAATGCAATCGTTCTAGTGATTTTCGAAATATCAGGGAAATCAATTCAAAACTTCGAAAGGCTATAACTCTGAAACTATTCGACCGATTTTACCCATTAACGAACTTAACCTTCGCATGCAATGCAACCAACCTTGAAATTCTCAAGCCTATTGGATTCTCCGTACGCCCGTAATCGTGCCTACGGACGAACGGCCGACCGGACAAAATCGATTTTGACACCGAATTCGTCATCAGTGAGTCCAACCTAGTCGTTTGAGACAATTTTCGGCTCAAAATTCGAAAATAACAGACATTTCTAGAAAACGATAACACGTTGTTCTCTAGAACATGCGCGCAAAAAACTAGAAAAGCACTGCCGTGAAGGCATCAGCTTTTGCGCGCATGTACAAGTTCGTTTCCGAAGCGGTTATCCCCATTGAACCGGCCGTCCGGCCAAGCGAGGACACGATAACTGGCGAATGAGCAAGTTTGCGAAGTAAAACCTTTTAGGTAGGTCGCACAACAGAGTTCGGCGTTTATGTTAATGGGCAAAATTGGCCTCATAGTTTTGGAGTTGAAGTCATTTGAACTTTTGGAATTATTTCCTCAATATTTCAATTCAGGAACTCTTTGAGCGATCGGATTGGAACTCAGTAGTTCGTTTTAGCGTACTGACTCGCTAATACATGCGAAATATTGTTGAAATTGTATGGTTGGTAAATTTAATAAAAAAAAATTCTTCTAAACTTTTCCACAACAGTGTACGCTCTTACCAAATTTCAGTTCCATCCGGATTCAACTTTTGGAGATATTGGAAAAAATATGTCGAATTTCGTGATTATTTCCTCGGTATCGTTAATATTTCCGTAATAGCCCAAAATATCGTATCCAATCTTGAAGAAACTAAGTAGTTAGTTGAAATTGATGATGCACAGCTTTGTGCAAAGTTTCGTTATGGATGTGTCATCACGACCATTTGAAATTTAACAATTTGCAAAGATTCTGAACCCTATAAAAATAACAGTGAACTCAATTTTCATTTGATCCTATTTCAATTTTAGAAATATTGGTGAAAAAAATATGTCAATTTCCCTTGTTTTTACCTGGGTATGGTTGTTATTTCTGACATGAATATCTGAAAGAATGCTAATCTGATCCAATCATGAAACTTGATAGCTAATTTATGCACAATTTCTAGCAAATTTTGTGATGCTCGTGTCGTTAGTTTGAAAAAAAATTTATCGAAATTTTTTGAAAAGATGTTTCAGTCAGATTTAAAAAAAAATTGCACAGACCTTCAATCTCTGACCAACAATAGTGTACCGATACTTAGTACTACAGTTTAATCCGATATTCATTCGTGAAGATGTTGGAAAAAAAAATTTTCGTTAGGTGTCGTTATTTCCTCAGAAAATACCAATCATGATCAAACTTTGTAACTAGTTTAGGAATGCTGATTCACAAACTCTGGCAAAATTTCGTGATTTTCGTAACATTCGAGTTCCTTGCCGAAGCGATCATGTATTAACGTATTGATCCCGCTAAGCGCACTCTTGTTTCCTGATGGAAAGATTTGGCGATCTTATTTCTGTATGATCGTCATGAAATTTTGCACAATTCTTCGAGCGATCATTTTTCAATCGAGCACTAGATTTCAATTCGATCCAATCTGTATTTTTGGAATTATTAGTGAAATAAATTTTGTTGAATGGGTATATCCACAGAGTTATTGGGCGGCTTTCACCCATGCACGAATTAGACCTTCGTAATTAAGCTAGCTTTTCCCGAAAATTACTATGTATACGATCGGCTGTTAGCGAAATGAACTGAATCTATATAGGTATATTAACTTTTCATATGAAAACTTTCCGATTCTTGTCTCTTTGCAATTATCCCTCGTCCAGTAAAGATCAGGACAAACATATCTCAACTCATTTTTAAATTCAGATCAGCTTTATATGAATCCTGCCCTGCAATCCGACAATAATTAGTTTAGAACCATAAATAAAGCCAAGAAACATTTTGCAAATCATTTTCGTTTAGGTTGCTTTCTTTTGTTTTGACAGAGAATTAATTAATTCAAGTCCTGTTTACGTTCAGGCTATGAGTGTTGCATTGTAGCTTTTGTGTGTGTTTGAATACATTTAAATTCACTCGGCGGATGATATATATACATTTTCAGTATGTCAGAGGTGTAGACCGGTTGAATATTCCCGAGCCACAACAGATTTTATTTTATATTCATCGAGGTAATAATGCTCGCACACTGAGATTGAAATATTTCTAACAATCATGAATAGAAAAGCCATATTTCTATAAATTAGAAGAAATATCTCCATTTATCACGGCCCACTATATGGTGTCTAAAAATACCAGAAATCTGTTGATGAAATAGAAAAATATGTATTAATGATCCAAATAATTATGATCGCTTTTAAAGTAGGCATCTTCTGAAAAAAATGTTCACTTCAGTAAATAATCCAATCATTACGCCATTTTCTGAACGTAAATTCAAGAATCAACCAAAGCGACTGATCTGTCAGGTAGTTTTTCCCAACTTATAAAATGTGACCCCGAGTTATAAATAGAATTGTCGAAAGAAAAATCAGTGGAACCTACTAAAAAATGGAAAATGCGAGGGAGATATCTTAATTTTTGGCCATGAGGTCCCTCAAAATAATAACTTATCATTTCTATCCTATCATATCATTTGTCACTTGAAGGTTATAGCGATGCCTTTCATGAGAAAATTTGGTCAAGTGTTCAAATTTATCTTTGAACGAACTTATTTATTTTTTTGAATATTTCTCCTTTAATACAAAAGCTGAAAAAGGGTCATCTTTTTGTGAACACAAGTTTCCAATTTGAATTGACTGTTTTCGAGATATCAAAATTTCTTTCAACCAAACTTCTTACGATACAATCCTTGATATTACGAAATACGAAATTTCTCATTGTCATATTTGCGCAATTTTTGGACGCATTTTGTGCACATACCGACCTGCTATCCAGTTTGAAATTTTACTATGACTGTTAGTCGGCCAATTTCAGTTACTGGCATAATAGAATTTTGCCACGAAATCTCCATTCGTCTAGATTCGAATCATTGTTGATTTTGAGACGAAGTAAGTACAACAATATTTTCCACTTCTATATTGAATACGAGCTAAGAAAATCAGTTGTATCTTTGTTGAATGCCGGTTCGATAAATTTCGAAAGAAGAAACTCACATATTGAATGTGAAACGAGTCTGCTTGTAAAATTCATTATTACAACCAATATTCAGCACAGATTCTTCTGTAGTACCTTCACGTTATATCTTTCGATATTGATATCTTAGGGTATAGGTACTTCATTGTCCTCCAACGTCCTACGTTCTGAATGACGAAATTAAAATTGTGTCAATCGAAATAAAATTATTCTTTTGACAATAAGCAGTCCTTTTTTTATATCAAACAATATGTTTCATCTGAAAAAGGGGTATTGGCTTCAAGACTGTTGGGTGAGTTAAACACCCTCTATCGAATGTTCCACGTTTCGATGCTTTATTGGTATCTTCTTCAAGACTGCAATATAATTTATTTTTAATCTTGGAAAATTTGACAACCTGGAATATATATGAATTCAAATACTCTAATGTCTACTTCAACAACACGTAAATCAACTACACTGATACAGGAAATGATCCACATTTGAGATTAATTATTGATCACTGAATTTGTTGATTTTTTTTCATTATAATTGTGATTTATTAAGTTAGTTATTTTCTTCGTTTTTGCGAGCATGTTCTGGGGTGTGCTATCATTTTGTCCAAAGGTCCGTAATTTTCTAATTTTTTCCCGAAAATGGTCTCAAACGACTAGGTTGTACTCATGGATGACGAATCCTGTGCCAAAATCGATTCTGTCCTGCAGGCGGGCTGACGACACGATAACTGTCGAAAGAAGCTAGCTAGCGACTTCAATCTTTCAGGTTATGTCGCGCATTGGAATGCGCCCATTGAGTTCGTTAATGAGACAAATCGGTCAAATGTTTTTGGGGATTGGGCGATTTGAAATTTCGAGATAATTTCCTGATATTTCAGGAACTACTCATGCGATTAAATTGAAACTTTATAGTTTCAACTCGTTGAAGCATAACAACGCACAATTTTTCACAAGATTCCGTTGAGATCACACTGTCAGTAAATTTAGAAAACTTTTTTTTCGAATTTTTTTTTGCAAGTTGTCTATTGACTCCGCAAAAACTTTTCCTATCACCTTGATCATCATTTTATAGCAGTATACCAAATTCATTTCAATACGACCATAATTTGTGGAGATATAAAAAAAATATAAAAATGGTTTTAATTCAATCGGAAATATACCTTGGTAGCTAGTTTTTAAATGCTCATGAGCAAGTTTGTGCAGAATTTTGTGATGATCAGGTCAGTAGAACAATTTGAAAAATAAAAGGAAAAATGTTTTTTTTTTCAAATATTCAATTTATTCTGTGATCTTCCTACCATATTATCCTCATGATATTCTGTATGAACCTCCGAACTTTCGTTTTTCGATAAAATACTGGATTTCAATTTGATCAACTTTGTATATTTGGAAATATTTGAAGAATGAAATTTTAAATGGGTATATCTGCAGAATCATTGGGTGGATTTCACCCATTCACGAATCCGGCTTTTGTAATTAAGGTCCAAACCTACTCTACAAATATCGAGCTTCCAAGTTGTTTCTTTCGGAGAAAGGAAGACACAATTGCTGCTTTCTTTTTGACGAGTTGGGTAGCTCGGAGCTGCCCCCGCGCATGAAATTTGTTAACAAATTTCATGCGCGGGGGGAGCTCCGAGCTACCCAAATCGTCAAAAAGAAAGCAGCAAATAACGTTTTAGTGTTCACACAAGTATTACAGATTGTTATGTAGGACCTTACATAATATCTTTCGATAGTGATATTTCACCATAAACTTCATTGATCTCGAACGTACTACGTCTGGAATTACGACATTATAATTATATGAACTGGCCCATAATGACATAAATGAAATAATTGAGGAAAAGGTAAGAAAGGAAAAATACAATACAAAAATAATAATACTAAACTGAGTGATTATCTCCTATCTTATGACTTAGAGTAGGTAGTATTATCATTCTTTGAAATATGAAATAATCCTCGAATAATTCCCGTCTGATAGCCTCAATCAGAACTGAAACCTGATTCCTCAAACCCTAGCTATTGAATGGAAGTTTCTTAATATTCTTGGAAGACCAACTCAACATTCCATAATCAATTTGCCACCATATTGAAATAACTTTGAAAAGTCATTGGATTGTACGTATAATAAAAAAAAACACTTTTTCATGAAAGTAATCTATTTGCTATCGATTTCGGCCATAAGCCATCATCAGGCCAGCTGAAAATTTTTATAGAATCAACATCTTCATCTCAGAACGTTAAGAGTTATAATTTCAAACATTTTCTTGTTGTTAATTTTTTAAATTTCGGGTTTTCATTGGATTGCTTGATGTTAACTGGGGCGACAGAGCATTATCTGAAATAGAAACTGGAATTGAAATATTTGAGATAAATTAAATCAAAAGTCAAATGATTGGTGGTGTTGGTGGCGACAACATAAAGTTTTAGTCTTATCCATTCGATAGACACTTGTATGAAGGCCACTGAATTTTCATTCAATTTCTCCACTAATAGGTTTGAAATGAACAATCCGAATCTAGCTTCTGGAATTCATTTCAATCCAGTCACATCCACTGAGGTAGAATTATATTCTATTCGCTCTGGTTATACATCTAGACCCAGCGCAAGCCAAATATGGAATCCAAGATTCAATAAAGTGATACTTTGTCAGAGGTTATTTCGATGAAAGACTGGCTATGAAATATTTTTCCAGATAGTAGTGGACCTAGCTTAAGATCTACTTTTAACTGTGAAGAACCCTACTTTCAAAATTTCGGGTGCTACGCCACTGGATAGTTCTGAAATTCAGCGCACGGATAATTTATTCATTTCCATTTCTCTGTTCTCCGGTATTTGTTTCTCGGGCGTTCATTATTAGAAGAACATAAATTAATTCTGGGGGATTAATTTATTAACTCGGAGTGGGCTCCGACTGGACCTGCGGCGACGTCATCTTGCCTGATCGGGGCTGACCTCTGACCCCAACCGTTTCCTGATGCACCTCTTCCATCATCCCGTGAGCCGAAGCGAGCATCTCACGGACCTACAACGTGGAAGGCATTCCTTCAGACCCCACGATACTCTACGTCAATATTATTCAAGATCTTCATCAAACAGGGATGTAGAGCATACCTTCTGTCGATTCGATCGAGTAATCATTCGGATTACAGGATGGTTCAAAATAGATCGCCAAACTTGGTGGGTAGATTCTTGGGTCAAAAATATGACGTTACAGGGATGCAAACCCTCAAATGGTCAGACATGTTCATCAACTTCTTTTTTTTGTACGCTTGTTCTAGGGGAACAGCGTGTTATCGTTCAGTCGAAATGTCTAAAACGACAAGGTTGGACTCACTGATGACGAGACTGGTGTCAAAATAAATTCTGTCCTGCCGGCCGGCCGTCCGTATGCACGATAACGGGCGTACAGAGGATTTCTTCGAATTGAAAGTTTCACAGTAGGTTGCATTTCGAAATACGAGGGTTAAGTTTGGGAATATGTTCATTTGAAACTTTCGAGGTTATTTCCCTGATACTTCAAAAACTACTGGAGCGAATGAGTTGAAAACTTGGTACCTAGTTGGAGCGTAAGGACTTGCTCCTTTCTGAAGAATTTTGTTGAGATCGTGCAGTCAGTAAATTTGAACAAACATTTTTTTGCAAAAAATAAGGCGAACTGTTGATTGCATTCGGAAAAAATTTTGGTCAAACTTTGAAATTCATATTTCGCAGCAGTTTACCAAATTTCAGTTTGTTACGATTATAATTTTCGGATATATTGTGAAAAAATATGTCAAATTTCGTGTTTTTTTTTCGAAAAACAATTTTTTTTTGAAAATTCAATATTCTGTCATCTTCCGATCATATTATATTCATAAATGCCATTAGGACGGCCGTAAACACAATAACTGGGAGAAATGACTTGGAAACTCGATATTTGAAATGAAGGTTTGGAACTTAATGACGACGGTCGAATTCGTGAATGGCTGAATCCGTCCAAATATTCCGTAAATATATCGATTCGAAATCCTATTTTCCCAATATTTCTAAAAAAGATCAGATCGAATTGAAATCCAGTACTCAATCGAAAAAAACCAGAAAGCACTGACGTGAAGTCAGCAGCACATATTCAATATTTTTCACGAACTAATTGCCGTACAGAAACGAAATTTGGTAAGAATAGTACTCTCGTAAAGCACGATTTACTTCTTATGAGAATGAAAATTGCAATCCTTTTCTTCTTCATAAATTTTAAGGGCTTGAAAATAAGGAATAACTTTTCGATTCGTCAAAAATCCTATTCAATCAGAAAACGGTGTCGATTTTTTTTTCTAAAAAACCTTAATTTTTTTCCTTATTGGAGAAAACAAAAACAACCTTGAATACGACGCACAAAACTATTCTATTATTACGAACGAAAAACAAAAAATATGGCAATGCAAAATCTAATGGTACTACTATGTTCCAACTGTTGTGCGATTACAAGAATAACAACAAGAAATTTTGGAAAAGCACTGACGTGAGATCAAAAGATTTTTTTTTTTTGTTTGTTCGTTGTTCGTTGTCACGAAATGCAGCAAGAACCTCAAGCTATCATTTTGATCAAGTGCTACCCGAGCTCGAGCCGATCTGAGTTGTTGGAAATATTGGGAATATGGAATTTTGAGAGGGTACCTTTATTTCAAAATTTCGTGAAAGTTGCGCGTCATTATACTCCAACTAACTGTTAAATTTCGATCCAATCGTTTCAGTAGTTCTCAAAACATCAAGAAAATAACCTCAAAACCTCAAAGGGTTCTAACTCCGAAACCGTTGAACCGATTTCGCCCACTAAGAAATTTAATTGTCGCATCTAAAAATGCAATCCACCCTGAAAGTTTCAGTTCAATAGTATTCTCCGTACGGCCGTAGCCGTGCATAGGGCTGGCGGGACAGAATCGATTGTGACCCCGGATTCTTCATCAGTGAGTTCAACCTAGTCGTTTGAGATCAAAATTCGAAAATTGTAGACATTGTGACGAAACGATAACGTGTTGCCCAGAAAAAGCGAGTGAAAAGAACGCAGAATCTTTCCATCACGAAGTAAAGAAGCGTTTGCTGGAAACAATACGTGAAATTAAAGATGACCACTTCGGCAATGAATTTGAACAAGTGGGTAAAAGCTCCTTCAATCACGTCAGTGCTTTTCTAAATTTTTCTATAACATGCTTCTCAACAATTCCGCAATCTACTGATTCGAAAATTACGGACATTTGGACCGAACGATAGCCAGCTGTTCCCCTAGAACATGTGCGCACAAATAAATATTCTTCTGTTATACGTTTACATATTATCTTTCAAAATTCATATCTTACGATATACTTCAATTATCTTCGACGTACTTCTTATCAATGACAAATTTATATTATGTCAACTGACATAAAATGATTGAAGTGAAAAACTTGAGAAAACGGTAACATAATAAGATACAATACACAAATAATACGAGAAACTGTGGATGTTACCGTTTTCTCAAGTTTTTCACTTCAATCATTGTTGTCATGACTGTTGATATAATTAAATTAAAATTTATTACTTATATAAACTGACATACTATGATTGAAAAAAAAACTTGAGAAAATGATGACATAATAATGGTAACATAATAAGATAGAAGATTGAATTAGCAGTGTATTCCCTTAAATTTCGAGAACTTCGAAGTTGTTAATTTAGTACAAACCGTAGCATTATGTTTCAACCTTTAAGTTTATGTAGCTTTCTTATTGGGAATGAAGGATCAATGAAACGAGAACTTTTTTCGATCTTAAGCCAACGTTTAGCTTCATTTAAAAGCTTCCTCAGGGCACTGGAAATATACAAAAACAAACAGAAATAATAATAGACCACAGGTCACAATGAAAAGATGTACAGTGAAAACAAACGAACAATTAACAAGTTGGCATTTGAAGAACTAATAAATCCAGTGAAAATAAAAGACGTAGAGCAAGAGATTGGCTTCAACAATAGACAATTTTTTTTCTCTCTTTTCATGAAGAAGATATATTTTTATTATTTTATATTTTTTATTAGATATATGATAGCAAGAGGAAGTTTATGGTTAAGCCCCAAGTACCGGCCAGCATAAACCGCTCTTGAACCGTGAATTATTGTAGCACAAAAAGGCCGTATTGCAAGTGAATTAATTGCTTCATTTAAGTTTAATCACGCAAAGAACTCCTATGTCACTCCAATTCTTTTTCAAATTATCATATTGTCTGCCTCTCTCCCGAGCTGTTTTATAATAAGCATCAGACTGAAGAAGAACTAGACTTAATCCGTGAATGTAATAAATATCACTTCACTCCAATCTATCTACAGTTCTTCGGAACGTGAGCCAATGAATAAAACACCGGAGGACTGGTAATTAAATTTTCACGGGTCCCTTAACGAAATTCAAACCCGCCTCATCAGTAAGCCCGTGACAGTCACATGCCCAGGACGCAGTTTATGATGTGGAATACCAAACACGCGAACCCCAAAATCAGCATAGTCCAATAAATGAACACCTACAAAAGAATAATAAAAACGCGAAAGAAGAAGGAAACCGTAAGGCACCAGTTCTCGTTATCGGATCGTTGGTGTGTTTTATTCGATTCTCTTATGCAGTCTGTTGAATCTACCAAATTCATACCAATTAACGAAACAAGTCAGTTTTCCCCCATTCTCACAGGGAATGCAGTGCCGTATCAGTTGAATTTCCACTCATTGATTGCAACAGATTATTATTCGCATTCTACATGGAGTAACAAATAGAAATCACATAGTTGATGGACACTTGTTTAAAGAGAGCCAAACAATATTTATTACCGTTCTTAGCCGCGAAATGATTTATTTTAGCAGTCTGGTCTTCATAGAGATATTGCCAAACTTGGAAAACCGATTTCATCAACAAAATTGCTATTCTGCCTTACCTTTTCTCACGAAATCGTACATATCCGTTCTGTTAACTCGATTAGAAGTCAAAGGAATATGCAGAAACTCAAATTTCGCCTTTGTTTGCACTTGAGGTCCAGAAACACTAATTTTGTGTGTCCTGTTCAACAAACCGCATAATTTTTTTGTTTCGATAATTTGAAGCTTGCGAGTGAGACTGGATCCAGTTAGCGGATTTCAGAACAAACTTTTTTTGTTTGATATTACCTTTAAGTTTCAGTGTTTGAAAACTCAATGATATAACTGAACAGAAGGAAGCATTTTATTCACCATTCCTTCTCAAGGGAATAACGGATAGTTAAGACTTTTTAAAAAAAATCATTTCAATCATATTATGGACAGATGTAACGAAACCAGAATTCTATAGTTTTGGAGTCGCACGTCGAGTGAGGTGTAATATAAGTCAGTTTTCGCAAACAAATTTTATGGCAAATTACAAATGTTAAACTGACGTCAAATAGACGAGTTCGGCCCAAGTTGCCAACCCACAATTTTCTCCAAAAATTTACTATTACTGGGGAACAGAAATTTCAGGACAAATTCGACATGATAAGGTTCGCGTTATTTATAAATATCTGTGAAAGATGCCCCGGCTCCTCAAACAAGATAATTCCTTCCAAATATAGGTTTTTGTTAGGCTGAAAAGTTGGGATTCCTGATTTCATGTTAATAGTGTCAAGTTTATGAATGATATGTTCCGCAAATCAACTTGGTTATTTCAGTTGACGGTTTTCTGTTTTGTAAATATGAATTATTCGGTTGAAAAAAAGGTTAATTACGGAATTTGATTGATGAAAAAGCAATCTTTTTGTGTCCAGAACATAGACATATTAAGTCTATGCAGCAGAACGACAATCAATGTGTTATGGTAACATATCCATAGCAGAGAATTTTTTTTTTTATCTTTTACTTTGTTTGGCTACTAAGAACCATCGACACATCGAACATATCATTTACTTTTTAGATTCCTTCCAAATCACCACCACCTAGACACTTTACAACATCCATGACCTCGCGGGGATTCAAACCCGGTACCTTCAGCATCCTAGAACATGTCTCCACCCTCTAGGCTACCGAGGTAGTCAGAACAATTTTTATTTACCTTATGACCCATAGACCATGCCTAGTAATTTTTCCATTGTCATTATCTCTTTGATGTTCTAGGGATCATAAAGTAAATAAAGATTGTTCTATGCTATGGGAATGTTACCATAGAACATTGACTGTCGTTCTGGTGACAGAAAGAACGTTTTTCATCAATCAAATTCCGTAATTAAGCTTTTTTCAGGAACCAACCGAATATTTCATATTTATGGAATGGAAAACAGGCAGCCGATATAACCAAGTTGATTTGCGCAACATATCCTATATAAATTTGACACTATCAACATGAAATCAGAAATCCCAACTTAAATTCCAGCCAATCAGAGATGATCTTAACAAAACCCTATCTTTGGAAGGAATTGTCTTGTTTGAGGAGCCGAGGCATCTTTTACTGATATTTATGAATAACGCGAACCTTGTCATGTACATAGAATTTGTCCTGAAATTCCCGTTCCACAGTGACAGTAAATTCGTGAAGAAAATTGTAGGTTGGTAACTTGGGCCGAAGTCGTCTATTGACATAAAATCAGATAATTTCCAAAGAACTTGCGGGTCAGTAGCTTTTGAGCACATAAGCGAAATAAATATTTTCAAATTAATTTTCAATTGTTCTAATATCACGATCATCCCAAACGAGTTCATCATGACTTGCTTACTAATTGTTCAGTTTGATCATGATCGCGGAAAAATTCTTGAAGTAATTACAGAAATAACGAAGATACCGAGGAAAAAACAAGGAAATCGACAAATTTTTTTCAATATCCCCAAAAATTCAGAGCAGAATTAATGGAGAATCTGTGTACTATTCACTTCAATTCTTTGCAGAATTATCGAATACTGATGAGTAGTGTCCGTAATAAAAATTCCCTACAAAAATTTGGAGAATTTTTTTCTCAGTGCACTGTCAGAAGTATTTCAAAAAAATTTTTTCGAGCAGTTGCTTGCCGGTATTTTTCACCTAATAGCTGAGTTCGAAATCTGATCAGGGAAGTAGCTCTAAGATGTTGAGGAAAAGAACCTGAGTTATATCTCGGGTATATGGAGGATCAGAAAAAATGCAAAAATATGGAAACTTCAGTTCGTTGGGTCACAGTTCATATGGTTGGTTCCAATCAATTTGAACATACCCTGTGAGCGTGATGACACCAACCCCTAAAATCCTAAATGGGAAGGAGGGGTTGAAGGGCACCTTGTTTCAAAGAAAATTTTATTGCTTTTTCCAAACTGCCATACTCTTGACCATTTTTGTTAGTACTTTTCCTATTTATCAGTAAGCAAACTGCATTCATGAATGGCTTCGAAGAAGAATTAATTCAAAAAATGTTAAATAAAAAATTATCTGAAAAAAGATAATTAAAGGTAATTTCATAATAAACGAAGACCATCAAGAAAATGAAAAATGTATTCCGTTATCATATATTGGAGGAATCTCATAAAAAATAGAGAAAATATTAGAAAAAGATCCTCCTATAAAATTTTTTTCAAACCACTAAATAACATCAATAAGTTATTAGTAAACCGAAGAAAAAACCGAAAAATTAGATAAGAATGGAGTTTACAAATTGACGTGTAATGCATGCAACGCCTACTACATAGGAAAAACTACGAGGACGTTCAAACAAAGAATTAGGGAACACATGAGAATTTTAAGACTGGGTTAGAGTTACAACGACTCACATTTTGGTAATCATTTATATGAAAGTCAACATGATTTTAATACAGAAGAAAATTTTGAAATATTGCATACTAACGTTAATAGTTAGGTCATGGATAGGTTGGAAGGATTAAAAATTTTACGACATAAAAAATTCGACAAAAATGTTTTGTTAAATACTCAAGTAGATTTTGGTAATGATAGTTTGATGAAATGTCTGTTATGAGAAGAATGGAAAAATATCAAGTCATATAACAACTTCATGGCAAAAATTTGTCATATATTGGTAATCTACGCTCATAACCTTTAATGTTTAAGAATTTTAGAAAACACGTTGTATGACAAATTTTTGTAATTTTGATCCTTATTTTATATATCTGACGATTCTGAGTTGAGATAGCTCAGGTGAGATGAGTTTAAAGAATAATTTTAAAATGTAACATGTGTAAAGTCTTATGTTTATGTTGTAATTTCAGTGAATCTAGTCTGAGCATGCTCTGACAATACAAAGCGAAAATAGTCACGCAATAAAATAACTCTAAAAAGCAACAGCCTACCTTTACATTTCCTGTTTATTATTCTGAAAAAGTGAATGAAATAAATGAAAAAACAACAGCAATTTCACTAATATTGTGGAGAAATGTTTATCATGACTCCTAAAAGACAGGTTTCATTTGCAAAAAATGAATTCGCTGTTATTCTAGGAAATGATGTCATTGGACCTATTAGTCGAACACTTTTCATCAATATTCATGTTCCATTACAACTCTTGCTGTCTTAGTTACTGTAAAATAAAAACAAAAGTAGTAGAATAGTTGCGATAGGAAGAATTGCAATGATACATAAAAATAAAAAACCTAGTAAAGTAGTGGCGTCAGTTCAGGAGTTTTCACTCGCTTGTTCACATTCGAAGCCATTTCCTCAAGATATTTTGCATGAACCTTCACTCCGTCATTTTTTAAGTGCAGAATTTCGATACGATCACATCTGCATTATTGATAATGTCAAAAAAATAAAATTTCGAATGGGTATATTCACGAAATCATTTCGAGTTTTCACGAAAACGACTTTCTTAATCAACCCCCAAAACTGCTAAAAAAATCGAGTCTCCAAGTCATTTTTTTTCGGATGTTATTGTGATTAAGGTCGGCCTTACTGTTAAACGTGAAATGAAAATCCATTAAGAGACTGGATATTTGTTGAACCTGTTCGATTACAAAAGCCGAACTCGCGAAATGGTGGAATTATCCAATGATTCCGCATATAAATATCCATTTGAAATTTCATTATTTCAGTGTTTTTTCGGTTCAAATAACCAAGAAATTTGACACATTTTCACACAATTTCTCCGAGGATAATTGGATTGCTTTCGAACTCTGAAACACTTTTGTGAAATACTGACTCGAGGATTCTGCCAATTTTATTGAAATCTGAACTTCTCGATAAAAAAAATTTCAAAAAAAACTTTTGAATACTTTTCTACAATCTCCTATCTCTGAGATCACTACCAAATTTTGCATTACGTCGTGCGTTGCTATTCCTCAACTCATTATATAGTTTAAATCTGATCGCGTTTTTTTATCTCCGAAATGAATATCGGCTCGAGCTCTGAAATTCGGAGCACTGTTTCTGAATATTGACTTCGAGTTACATCCCAAGTTTCAGTCTGATCGCGTTAATAGTTATCGAGATATTGAGGAAATATTTTCAACATTCCGAACAATGAAACTTGTCATGATTTTTTACTAATATCTTCGGAAATAAACATCAGATCAGATTGAAATTTGAAGAACTGTTGTGAAATACTAACTTCAAGGTCTGTTCAACGAGATCTGGATAGTATTATTTTTCGATAGGGATGTGGATACTTTCCGAAAAACAATTTTTTCAAAATGTTATAACAATTATTTTTGCACGAAACTTTGCATTAAGTTGCGCGTTGATATTCTTCAACTATAATAACAAATTTTCGATGTGGTCTCATCTGTACTTCTTGAGTTATTGAGGAAATAAAATCAAAAACAACGAAATTTCACATATTTTCCTTCATATATCTCCGGAAGTAAACAACGTATCGAATTCAAATTCGAAATAAGGTTGTTGTTGAATACTGATTTTGGGGACTGTGCCAAGTTTCATTGAAATCTGATAAAGTACTCTTCGAGAAAAATGCTTTTCCACAAAAATTTCGAAAATTTCCGAATAAACATTTTTTTCTTATTCCTAACCTCTAGATCCATGCGAAATTGATGCCCTGAGTTGCGCGTTGATATTTAAGAACTCACGTCAAATTATCATTATCAATTATTAATTAATCAATTGTTCATCGGCAAAGTTTCCGTCCCAAACAAATACAATAAAATATAATAACTAAACACATAATGGATGAAATATGAAATAGCACAATGAACAGGATTCCATATTACCAATATCAGATACCATAACACTCATTCTGTTACTCAATATGGGAATCTGCTCATCGACAAAATCCCACTATTCTTCAGTAACTAGACAGTGAAATTATCTGAAATGGTAAATTAATAATAATTGGACACTTTCGAATATATATTCAAGATAGTCTGCTCACCAGAAATTACTGTAATGATGATTGCAATCGGGAGATAACTCGAAACATAAGTCAAGATCTAGAACGTTACATTACTAGAAACGATTGTGTCAAAACGCCAAATCATCGAACAAAATGTGCCAAAGCACTCAGGGAATCACTAGGCTGTATCTGGTCGATTAGAGGTCTGGCCACTAAAATAATGACGGAAACTCCTACGTACTGAAACAACGACGGAGTTAAGTGGCCAAGAAAATGCTAACTCATCCGGAGCACAATGGTAAAAGTAGCATCCCCTACAAGGTCGACTTCGGTCAGAAGTGTTCTTTCGGATTGTTTGATTCAAATCAGTAGATTGCGGAATTGTTGGGAAGCATAATATGGAAAAATTCAGAAAATAGTTGACGTATGAGCTTTTACACCCTTGCTCAAATTCATTACCGGAGTGGTCATCCTTTCACGAATTGACCCCGGCAAACGGTTTTTTCCTTCGTGGTTGAAAGATCTGGAGTTCTTTTTTTATATAGTTATCATATAATCTTGCATGAAACTCCAAGCTACTGTTTTTTAATTCGATACAATCTGTAATTTCCGAAATTATAGGAAAATAAAATTTTTAATGTGTTCATTCACGAAATTATGGGGCGCATTTCACCCATCCACGAATTATAGATCTTTGTAAGTAAGCTCCAAACCTACAGTGCGAATATCGAATTCCTAAGTCGTTTCTTACAAAAGTGATCGTGCTTAAGGTGCGTTCGGAAGGGCCACTATGTGAAAAGATGACCACTTAGGCAACGAATTTGAATCATCACGAAATTATGCACAGTTTCGCATCAGCAATTTTGTGGAGTAGGTATTTTCGAGTTATTCAGGAAACAACAATGATAACGAGGGAAAAATATGAAATTTGACATATTTGTGAAATGAATGATTCAGGGTCGGTCATCATCACTGAGTATAGAATTAACTAGAGCGGCCACCCAGATATTCGGCGGGCTCTTATAAGAATTGCATTATTCTGAAGTGTAATTCGTTTAGCTTATTGACCATTTTGTTTTTATTGATTTCAATAGGAAAAATGGGCGTATCCGTCGCTTTTGAACTCTGTAGCAGGAAGAAAAATAGGAAAATTGCGAGTACCGAGGTAAAGAAACTTTTCGCTTTATCGTTTTCCTTAGGATCCCGAATTCGAAGAAGAATGAATTCTAGCGATTTGGAGGAATAATTGTAAACAAAACCATCATAGTATGTAAACTGGCCAGTGTGAAGAAAATGTTTATGATGATTGATCTCCTTTTCGTAGGCACTTAAAGAAAAATGTTGTTCCATCGGTTTTCCCGCATGTTCGCCTAATGAACAGCCATCAACATCTTTCAAATCCTGAGTTTTTTGAAACGTATGGCCCTTCTCCGATTATTCTTCGAATTTCAGAAAAAATAGCTGAATCTGTTCTGGAAATAACCTCAGAACAACTTGAAAATACTAAACAGAATTAATTTGAAACGGAAATCGCAAATTAAAAAGACATCGTTGAATTATTTCAGGAACAGGCAGTAATTCTATCAGAACATGGAGATTTACTGGAGAAAATTTCAAAAAGTTCTTTCTGCCTTTTGAAAAGAGAATCTCAAAAATAATATCAATTCTGCTCGTTCCAGAACATATAGAACAGAACAAACATCAACAAAATATCACAAGATTGTCCTGTACAATCATTTACCTGCTTCGAATCTTCGAATGTGTAAAGTTTTTCCAAAAGTATAGAATTGTTGAAATATTATTACAATATTGATGGGATTCTCAATGATTATTGTATTTAGTGAAATTTTCGATTAATGTATGACTTTTCCTACACTTCATCTGTGTCAAATTGGATGATTAAATATCAACTATCCTGAAATGAGGAAATTACATGATGATCGATCAAGAAATTTTGCCACTATTTAACATTTTCTGAATATATCGCAGGAAACCTACCTTATTCGAGGCTTCAGGAGGGATATCAAGTGTGAAGAATTTTATTTCCAATAATTTCAGACGAAGCAAATACCCTTCAGAATTTGAGAAGGAATTTTATATCATTCAAAAACAGAGGACAGACAAAACCGTCATCACGTATTTGTGCCAACAGCTGGCGAAAAAAATCGATTCTGATACCGAATTTATCATCAGTGAGTCCAACCTAGTCATTTGAGACCCTTACCTTCGTGGCTTAAAATTCCAATGTTACAGATAGTTTGACGAAACGATAGCAAAAGCTGTTCCCCAGAACATGCGAACAAAAACTTGGAATAAGTTATATCGAAGTTTTCAACACCAGTACATAACAGCCCATGGTAACTTCTGTAATCTGCTCTATCTGTATGTACTAGAACTCATTTTTATGTCCTCGATTGAACAGCAAAACCCTTTTTTTGTTCGAGAGGCTGAAGTTTCATTAATTGCATACCTAAACTACCGTAGATCAACTCTTCCCAAATTTCCAGCTTTTCTCATTACGTCTAGTCTGTCCATCCCCACGAACCTTCAACGTCGACCCTCTTAAAAACGAAAATTTTGATTAATTAAAATAAACGACCTGTCTGAGAGTTTCGCATAGGTTTTTGTCTTACTGTAATTAAAATCGGTTGGAAAATCTATTTCCTCACTAATTATCCCACGAAATCTAATTTGTTTTAAATATAAACTAAATTTAATTATGAAATATGAAATTTCCCTGAAATCGTTCATCAAAATCAGGGAGCATGAAATTGTAGGAGACGGTTCTTGCCGTCTGATATCGTAGGGGCCTCTGAAGAAGATATCTGAATTTTGTTTATTATTACTCATCTTTAGTTTGATATAATTGCTCATGCCCATAATTCACGAACAATAATCTAGCTGTGGAATTTCGATATAATCATCAAAATACTTTTGAGAAATTGAGAATTTTCTGTTTATTTCATCTGAATTGTTGTTTTCAGTTTTTGTACTCAGCTGTTGACGTTGTGTGATGGAGTAAATGATTTGTTGCAGTAGTCAATATTGTATTTGAAGCATAACTACGCGCAACTTCTCGCAATGTTTTTTCCTCAAATATTCAATATTCTGGGATTTTCTGATCATTTTATCCTCACGAAGTTCTGTATCAATGTTGAAACTATCATTTTTCAATCGAGTAATGGATTTCAACCTGATCAAATCTGTATTTTCTGAAATATTAGGAAAATGAATTTTGAATGGGTATATCTGCGGAATTATCTGGTAAATTTCACATATTAATGAATTAGACTTACGTAATCAAGCTCTGAACCTACACTTTACAAATATCGAATTTCCAATATTCATTGTGTTTACGATCGACCGTTAGGACTAACGACAGATCGTGAACGCAATAAAAATTGAAAACTCGATATTTGTTGAGTAAGCTTAGAGCTTGATTACGAAGATCGAATTCGTGATTGGGTAAAATCCTCTCTATGATTTTATAGATTAAACCATTCAATATTTTGTTTCTCCAATGGTTACAAAAACACAGATTTTATCAAATTTTCCAGTAATTATCCAGTACTCGATTGAAAAATGACAGCTCGAAAATTCATGCTACAATATGAGTAGAAGATCAACAAATTTCTCCATCAGGAAGTGAAGGAGTGTTTAGCAGGGTCAATACGTAAAAATATGGCCGCTTCGGCGACAAATTTTAAAATGCGCGTAAAAATTGATGACTTCACCTGAATGTGAATGAGCCATTTCTGAAAAGTATACAAAATCACACTTCATACCAATTCTGTCGAACTGAAATACATTTTTTAAGTAATCTGTTCATTAGTTAATGCTATCAAACGAAAATGAAATAGATAACTTGTAATATATAGGTACTTGAAAAAAAGTGGAAACGGCTCTTCCATGACAACATGTCAATGAAAAAGCCATTGCATGCCTTGAAGGAGCCGATTCCGACTTCATTCAAAATGAACCTTTTGAACAATCGAATAAGGTATTCACATTGAACAAAAAACATTAGGCAAATTATACTTATATAATTATACAGCTTTTGATCAATATTGAACTAATAATGTTATATTCAAGTTGAGATCTTATACAATTGAAATTAACTTCGGCAAAAAGCATAGTGTCCATTGCACACAATACAAAATTTTTATCTTTCTTCGAGTTCATATTCTGTTTTCTCGATTGTACCAAAAATACTACCTGAGTTTGTCAATGATGTCATTATTCAAAGATATGCTGCTACTAGAGTCACTGGATTCATACTGCTCTTCGATATTCAACTGACAAATATTTGATCTTGATTATATCTTCTCAGTATCAATTTTAGTTTTATTTTATTCATTTTTTCCTTTTTCTCCTTATTTTCTTCGAGAATTTCTGTGATTATAGTTGCTGATAGTGATGCATTTATTACAAGAGCCAATGTTTGTATAATGAAAGAAACAGCTCTCTTTCAAAACACTAAAAGGTCATTATTATAACCTGGAATTGAACATAATTCACCGAACTAATAATAATATACTATTCCTTCATAGAAGAGGCGAAAATATATAACAATATACTCTATACAGGGTGTCTACTTTAAAAAGTCCAAAACTTCAAGGCGAGATTCTACATGTGATTTCCAACAAAAAATGTCACAAATCACTTGGTCGAAATATTGGCGGTAATTCTTCAACTCAACATTTTGTGTTTTTACGGAATATCTCAATATTTTTCATAGAATCAATCACACCCCAGTTACCCTTGTAGACTCATCAAATTTAATCACAGATCTAAAATGAGTATGAAATTAGCTGTAACACAAGAATTTTTTGTGTCAAAAAATTCCTTAAACGGGCGTGGTAAGCATATAAATATAGAGGTTCTTGGTGAAAATTATCAATCATATTTTTCCAATAGGTTCATCGATGAAAAATGGATAATTATGAACATGTTTTCTCTTCAGCAGAAACTACCTCATTTAGTGATCTTTCGAATGACATGACAACTTTATAACAGCTGTTTCTTTTCAGTCTCAATATCTTGGCTTACATGATAATAACGAAAAATGAGGAAGCTCTGGATGATTGGATCAATTGTTTTTTCTGATCAAATATTCCTTGTTCAATACATCTCATACATTTGTTCTCACTGAATCTACAACCCTGTGTAGTTCAGAACGTTCCTGACCAATTTCTGGACTACACAATTCGATTATATTTATCAGATCATCTCGAGTTAAACGCTCATTTGATAAACTTTTTCTTCTGATGTGTTCTAGACATAAAATCAAAAGGAGTAAGATCAGGGCTCCTAGGTGGCCATCCAACTGAACTGAACCCTCTGAACCATTATTCTCCGAAATATTCATTTAGTGGGTCCTTTACATTCCGGATATTACGATCTGGGCAGCCATCTATTTGAAACCAAATGTTTTGTCTGTTTTCCAAAAGCATTTCATACAGTATGTCTGTTGGACATATTATTCTTCCAGGCGGTTAGCCTCTACAGAATTCATTCATTTAATCCGAAGTTGAGGCGGTCAGGAAGAATAATATGTCTAACAGATTTGGTTTCAAATGGATCGCTGCAGATTTCGTATAATAATGGTTCAGAAGGTACAGTCCAGAAAGATGGCCACCAAGGACCCAAGGAGAAAAGTGAAAAAGTATTGAACCAGGCGGTAGATATTTCGAACATTTGCTATGAGTGAACTGTTTGATTATTTATAGCGAGTTTTTTCAGCATTTGATCCTGTTCCTTTACTTTTCTGTTTTAATATGTATTAATAAAATTTAGTCCATTCCTTTGACCCGACAGATAAAATAACAGTTCTAGTGAAGTTTACCTCAATATTCGATCAGAAAAAACAACTGATTCAATCATTAAAAGCTTCAAAATGAAAGAAAATCAGGTTTGAAAAATTTCTTATTTTTCGTTGTTATCATTTGAGGCTGAAAAAAAACCGCTAGTACAAAAGTTGATATGTCATTCGAAAGATCACCAAATGGGGTAGTTTTTGCTGAAGGGAAAACATGTTCATGATTATTCATTTTTCATCGATAAACCTGTTGGGAAAATATGATTGATAATTTTCACCTAGGAACCTTTATCTTTACACAAAAGTGTTTTTTACACAAAAAAATTCTTGTGTTTCAGCCAATTTCATGCTCTATTGAGATATGTGATCAAATTTGATGAAAATATGAGGATACTTAGTGTGATTGATTTTATAAAGAAAATTGAGATATACCTTGAAAACACAAAATGCTGAATTGAAGTGAAGCTTTTGAAGGTTTGCGAGGTAGCTTCAACCTCTTTGGGGAAATGTCACGTTTCGTCCCGGCTTAGTTTGGGGGAACTCGTCAGGGCATGCACCTAACTAAGCCGTTTACATGCCTACGTGAGTGGACACCCCTTGTGAGGACCACAAGGGAGTGTACCAGACCGTTGGGGATGAGCGTATATCCGAGATCTTGAGAGGAGCTAACCGGGACAGCGTGCGCGCTAGCGCCCCCTGTACGCTGACCGATGATGTTGGCCAAGCGTTACAGGCAGATAACGCAGGATACTTAAGACGCAAGATGGTACTGCGCGCGTGACTTAAGTAAGAGCTGAGAGAGGGCGCTCGCTACAGGACTCCCCTTCCAGTGAAAACGATACCAGAAAGATGTATCTGGAGGAGTGTGACCAAGACCGAAAAGGTGTTCTCCTCTAAAACGCGGCTGAGCGAGCCGTTGTGCCATTGCTGCGCTGTTGAGCACGAGTCTACGGCGTTGGATGCACGGTTGACCAAACCGTTTTGTGATGAGCCGTGTAGACTGTGTGCTAGAGCGCTCTGCCTCGTCGTTCGAGGAGTGTGACCGATTTAGAGGAGGTCAGCTTTTGACGGAATGTAGTCGTGGCCGTATTGACCAGAAGATTTCCCACAAGTGCGGCCGTGATGCGGAGCAGTTGTGTGCCTTTGAAATGTGAGAAACCCGGATTGAGAAACTGAGAAACGCTGAGCCACTTGTGAGTTCCTATACCACTCGATGTCGTGCAGTGAGCTGGGTGCATTAGTGAGCACATCTTTGATCAGCGAGTTGCAGCACGAGAGCGAAGTGGCGGTGTGGAACCTCCTCGGGATGGTTGCCGAACCATCGCCGAGGGAGGAACGGATAGGATCACACAGTGACAAGCGAGGTTCTCACTGGAAACGAAGATGATCGCGGAGGGACAGAAACTGTGACACCGTCGTTGAAATACATCACGTCGGAAAGTCACCACTGAAGCTTTTGAAGGTTTGCGAGGTAGCTTCAACCTCTTTGGGGAAATGTCACGTTTCGTCCCGGCTTAGTTTGGGTTAACTCGTCAGGGCATGCACCTAACTAAGCCGTTTACATGCCTACGTGAGTGGACACCCCTTGTGAGGACCACAAGGGAGTGTACCAGACCGTTGGGGATGAGCGTATATCCGAGATCTTGAGAGGAGCTAACCGGGACAGCGTGCGCGCTAGCGCCCCCTGTACGCTGACCGATGATGTTGGCCAAGCGTTACAGGCAGATAACGCAGGATACTTAAGACGCAAGATGGTACTGCGCGCGTGACTTAAGTAAGAGCTGAGAGAGGGCGCTCGCTACAGAAGAATTAACGTCAATATTTCGACCATGTGTTATTTGACATTTTTTGTTGGAAACACATGTACAATCTGGCCTTGAAGTTTTAGACTTTTCAAAGTAGACACTCTGTATATTTCATCAACTTATACAATACTATTTTTCTTAAAAAGCAAAAACCTTCTTTTTGACTTTCTTATTTTCGATGAAGTCCTACGGGACAATTTGTATTCGGATTACTGTCAAATTTCTGACCCAATTCAGTATTGCTTGGTTAGGGAGAATCACATCGGCTCTTTCTAGGCACCTTCATACACTCTCCTCCCTGATTTTCTAGAATTTGTCTTCTTCGAGATTAGTCTGACCCCGTTTCACACAATGGGAGGTTTTCCTGAATTTGAGTTATTATTGCAAATGCAATTTTGAACATAATTATTATGGTTTTGATTCATCATTTTCCCAAAATATCTTCAAAAAGTATTCAAAATCAGATTTCAAAATTGGGGATTGGGATTTGCCAGGCATGCACGAAGTGACAACGGTGTTTAGTAGGATTGCTTTTTGTGCTATAGAATAATGAAATATTTATTCCTATTCTGTAGTACACCCGTGTTCTTTGTCAATATAACTAAACAATTTATTATTCTTTTCCGTTTGCGATTTGTCAGTAATATGACAGTATGACAGTCTGTGCTCTTCTTTTTCTATTCCTTGGTCGATTTCTTCCACTCTAATCATTTCCTTCCGAGAAAGCTGAATTCGACGTTGCCATATCGTGCACTTAAGACAAATCCCTTCAAATGTCAAATCCCCATTTTTATTTTTCAGTTTTAGGTGATCAAACATTTTTTTTAAAATATAATATTGAAATTATATGTTTGAAATGTGATGTTTTCATGAAAATTACTGCATTTTCGTTCAAAAGAAAATCCCCCATTGGTATCTTATAGAATTCTATTACAATGTCATTAAAGTACAATGTTCAATTAACTTTTTCGCCCATGACTAGTTCATACATAACAAATTTCCAGCAATAATTTCGCGATGAAAATATTTCCTTCGGTATCTTTCCCCACGCGAGATTTTCCCGCATTCCATCGTCCCTGACGAAGTGGCGAACCGAGTTTGGTATAAAACACGACCTCAAAATTCACCGCGATATGGCAGGATCTGCGTGTTTGATTTCTCCAGGGAAATTATGCCGCACATGTTGGTTCGTCCTGCCCTTTAAGGACCCCTACCCCATAGAAATCCTTGAAGCTTAATCCACTTAAGGAAAATGTCTCTACAACATTTAGCCGCTTAATTGGTAGGAAAAAGGGAAAAACGTTGTGTGGAGATAAATGAATAACATCAAAGGCTGAATCGGTTGAGAAGATTATTCGACATGAGTGGCTCTGTCTCAAGACGTAGTATATTAATTTAGCGGCTCAATGCGGTAGAGTGAAAAATCTTTAATATGGTTTAAGGACTTAATGAGGGTGATGTTCTGGTCTTGAACTTATGTGAGATTTTCGAGTGTGAGAAAGATGAATTCATTCGTTACTTCCATACTGGGTGGTCCGTAAAAAAAATGCGAAGGACCTCGGTACTTATGTTTTACAGGTTCTGAGGAAAAAATAAAAATATAACTCTAAATATCGTGAAGCACCATGTAGACGTTCTTTGGTGAAGACGAAAGTTACGACAAACTTACCGATTCTGATATTGTTGATGCAAACAAGAAACCGTCAATAGATAATATTAGATCTTAATATTAAAAGATCTGAGCATAGTAAGCACAAATTTATCAACTGTTGTGAGTATGCAGATTCAACTATATTGATACCAGTAATTGAAGTTGAAAATAGATGGAGTTCAACATTAAATATGGTGCACTGAGCCCTAAGGATGGAAAGACTTGTAAATATTATGTCTGAAAATAATGATGACTCAAGGCATTATCATATTTCGTCCCAAAATTGGGATCTATTAATCATTTAAAAGCTTTCAAAACTTTATGCGATTTTCTTCAAGGCGAAAAATACTGTAATTTACCCATGTTCGTCTCAGGAATTAATATGCTTCTAGATAAATTGGAAACCTTGGATTTTCGAGAAAGGTAATTGCCCTAATAGTAATACAACCAACAAAAATTATAGGAGCTCTTCACGCAGCAAGGAATGAAGTCGTCGAACACTATTCAAAAACGCTGCAAATTTTACACAAGGGTTTATTATTTTCTCAGTTAAATAACCCAATATACCATTGATATCTCAAAAAACTTATATATTATGCATAACTCATTGGATTCTCACAAAACAGAAACCAATTCCATGAAATAATTCATGTTTATTATTGATATCTCAATAAATACACTTGTATAATTGAATAACATTTCCACATGCAGAACGCTTAGTGAGTAGCAAAATTTAAAATAATATTTTGAATGAGTAGAGACGTTCCACAGTAGTTTCACCTCTTACTTACTATTTTCCACAATTATTAAATTTCGTGTCGGTATTCTACAACTGAAAATGAACTTCAAATCAGATAGGGTTTGCCCTTTTTGAGATATTAGGGAAATAACCTGAATATTCAACATGGTCACGAAATTTTTTGCCAATATCTGCACAAATAAATATCGGTCAAACTGACATTTGAAACACTGCTTCTGAATGTTGACTCTGAAACCTGTACCAAATTTCATTGAACTTTGATGAATATGTATCCAAAAAAAAATGTTTAAAAAAAATTCGATTTTTTCCAATACAATCCCCACGAAATTTTGCATTAAATCGAGTGTCTATATTTCACAATTAGTCATCATCTTTCAATCCGAACGCGTTCGTATTTCTTGATACTGAGGAAATAAACTCAATCTTTCAAACTAACACCAATACGTAAAACAAAATTCGCGACGTTCCGCTTATATCAAATAAGTAGATGTGATTTCTACTAGGATTCAACTTTGTTCTGAAAAATATTATTAAATGAAAAAATAACTGAAACTTCCTGTGCAATTGATCTGAAAAAATTTTTTCCACAGTGCAGATATCCGATTCACTTGATTCACAAAGTATCCACCACACAAACTGAAAAACTAAAGTTATTTTCAATAACATTTCTGTAACAATTAACTATATCGTGAATCCCATCAGGTTGAATTGATGATGATACATGCGGAATATTTTTGCCAACGCTATATCCCTTATCTTAGGTCACGACCCGGCACAGACCCCATTCAGAATAGGTAGACAGGTAGATAGATCATCGGCTCCTAACTTTAGTCTAAGGCTCCAATCCTAAGTATTAGATTCTCGACAATCGACAATTGATGAGATTTGCGGTTTGTCATTGATTGTTTTGCATATTATATCCTCCAATTTGATTTATCATCTAAATGCTCATTATTTTTTATATTCACGCTTATTTCAAACTGTCAAAACGAAAGATTTTGGATTTCGATTGAAACTAGTAACGGATATCCACGTGTTGACGATAATCGTACGACGCAAACCGAAATTGATGGAAACCTCCGATCAACCGAATTTTTTGGAAATCTGCATTATTTTAAATTACGCTACTTAATTCGCGTTCTGCATGTAGAAATGTTATTCAGTTATAAAAGAGTATTTATTGAGATTTCAATGTTTCAAATTAATTTTTTTATTGAATTGGTTTTTGTGTTCTGAAAAACCAATGATTTATGAATAAAATAAAAGTTTTACTCAAGATATGAATGAGCTTCATGAAGAAATTTAATCTTAAATCCCGTAATCCGCAGGGTGATTTCTAATAATTTGATCCGATTTTCAGTAGTATATTGGAAAAGAAAACCCAAAAATATTTAATCTGAACTACTTACGATCATGAAATTGTCAAGAACATCGATGGGGCATTTGCAAATTGTGTTTATAAGATAATAACGCATCCATTAAAAATTTCTCGATATGAGTTGAAAATTTGGTAATCAATATTTTCATCTACTTTTGGATGTATGATTCTGGATGAAAAGTAAACCGATTATTCCAGTGAATTCCAGTCTTAGAACCGAATGCGATGATGTCATTTTCGACATCATTGGAAATTTGCAGCGTTTTTCTTTATAATTCAGGAACCACTGGTCGGAAATCATTCGGGTAACATTTTTTTGGTTTAGTTTTGCAACAGTAATAAGAGAAATAATAAACCAAAATTAGTGTCGTCTTAATCTCGTCTCGAAATCGTGAAGACTATTATCGGTCAGAAATGTTTTAAAATATACCAAACGCTTTTCCTCAAAATATACACATCGAGCAATTGGGACTAGCAGAACTTTTTTCATTAGCAGTTGTTCCATACTTACGCGAGAAATATCGGAAAATTTCTGAATAGAATATCATTTAAATATTTTCAAATCGAAGAGAGAACAATCAGTATCGATCATTGCCGAAATTTCCTATTTATATTCAATTGATGCCTTCGAACCAGGAATTCAATCATTGAGTACCGCATTAGATTGGAATATTCACGAGTTGACATGGTCCTTTTTTATTACAATATTTTCACTTACAGCCCCAGTTTTGAATGTATATTTGATCAAGAGAATTGAATATGTATGAAAGATATTTTGAGTTAATAAATGCATCGCTTCCAGACAAATTTTCGATTTGTCGAAAATGAAGTTTTGCATTCATTTTTCGTATATAAAAATATAATTACATAACTGAAAATGTAAGAATACAGTTTTTCATGAGCTCTCAAACATACGTTTACATTCGAGATCAAAATTGGTTGATGTTGCAGCCAAAGAGTAGGAGAGAAATTTTAAAATATGAGGAAAATTGAAATCAATTAATGGGGATTAGCGTTCTCATCCTGAATCATTAGTAGGAAAAATATGAAATTCATTCCAAATTTTCGCCCAATGATTCCGAAGATGTACCCGTTCAAAGTTTTAATCACAATACTTTCAAAAATACAGATTTTATCGAATTGTACTTCTGTACTTCTTGAAGGTTAAGTTTTCACGAATTCGACGTTCTCAATTAATCCCCAAACCTGCTATAAAAATATCGAGTCTCTAAGTCGTGTTTTTCGGATGTGATAGTGGTTGAGGTCAGCCTTACTGCCAACCATAATATGATGAGAATCCAACTCGAGGCTTGACATTTATTGAAACGATTCAATGACAAAAACCGAACTCGAGAATTATTAAAATCATCCAATATTTCCGCAAACCTATCCATTCGAAATTTCATTATTTGAGTATTTTTTGAGTTGCTCTGCAAAAAACAACGATACCGAGAAAAATCCAAGTAATTTGACACATTTTCCCTAGAATCTAAATATATAAAGAAGTGTTTATGGTCGGCCGTAAACACAATCACTTCCGAACGAAACAACTTAGAAACTTCATATTTGTAGGGGAGGTTTGGACCTTAATTACGAAGGCCGAATTCATGAATGGGTAAAATTCACCAAATGATTCAACAGATGTACCCATTCAAAATTAAATTTTCCCAATTTTTCCAAAAATACAGATTAGATCGAATTGAATTCCATTACTTTATCGAAAAACGACTGTTCGAAGGTTCATATAGAATCTAATGAGGATAATATGTTAAGAAGATCACAGAATATTGCGGAGTTTCATCCTGATTGAATCAAAATTTCATGAGTTATTCCGAAAAAACGATATCGAGAAGAAAACCACGAAAATTTACATATTTTTTCCAATAACTCCAAAACTAATAGCCGTATCGAATTGACACTTAGTACACTGCTGTGGAATAGGAAGCTCCAGGTATCGAATGAATTGTTTTCGAATACGATAGATAGTTCCTGAAAAAAAAATTCCGAAATTAAATATCGTATCTAATTGAACTTTGAAACATTGTTATTCATTACTACTGATTTTAAAGTTTCCGAATAATTTTTTTTTTAATTCTCTAGCAACATGATCCACAAAAAATTTTGTACTGAGTTACACGTTGGTATTCTGAAACTGTTCACAAAGTTTAAATCTGATTGAATCATTAATTCATGAGATATCGAGGAATTTACCTTAAAAATTCAAATGGGCCTATCTCCGAAACTTTTTGACCGATTTTACCCATTAACGAACTAGGTCATTTGCTTCGAGAGTTGGAGCACATACAGCCAGATGGGCAGAATCGAATTTGACCACGGATTCTTCCTCAGGGAGTCCAATATAATCATTTCGGATCATTTTCGGCTTAAAATTCGAAAATTACTGACATTGTGACGAAACGATTACACGCTGTTCCCCAGAATAAGCTCGTAAAAAGCAAAGTGATTCTGAAAATTCTTAAAATACTTATTAGTAAAAGCTTAAACTGTTCAATAGTTGGAATGATACCATTCGGCAAATCGAGATATTTCTTAAGAACATAGGTATCTGTCATAGGGTTTCAGAAGGTATTCTACTTATTGATGGTTTTCTTATTTCTCATTTAGTTCACAAAAAAAATAGATATCTCAGTGAGTTTGGTCATTAGTATGCTAAGTACCTACCTACTCCTGTGTAGTGAAGATCTGTCCTCCGTTATAGATTGTTTCTATGCTGATGGTGAATGTTACCCAGGTTGGATGTCGCTAATCAGTTCAAAAGTGTTAAAACGAAACGTAAGTACCTTGTTATATTTTGTGTTGTATTTGGCGTATTAACTGTTCCTTTCATTCTCTAATTGGTGATATAAATTTTCTACCTTTTGTCTTGCAAAAACGGTATTTTTTGATGTTAATGTAAGTATATTGAAAATTTTTATTTGTGGAGGTATTACAGAAATATACCTCAATTTTTGGCAGTTTCAGATAGTTTTTCTGAAACTCTTTTTGATATGATAAAGAACTACTGATATTCCAATAAATTTAAATTTACCCATCATGAACGCCCGCGGTGAACTGATGGGCGGAAAGATCGGAATGTAAACGGCATCGCATGTTCAAGCGAATTCTTAATTCATTTTTATGGAGCAGAAGCTCGTTCGCATAGTATGCAGAGAGTCTTATCGTTTTTCCTCTTTATTTTTATCGTGTCAAACATGTAATAGCTATATGTTTTCAGATCATCCAACAGGGGTCCTGGGTTACTCCTTTCTCGAACCGATATTTACGATTATATTCCATCTGTGCCAGGAATCAATAAAACTACAGAAAAAAACATTGGGCTATAAATAAATGGCAAGGATATGTCAACAATTGCATGAGAAGGAACCATTATTCGGATTATTCTGGAACTTAAATGGTCAGCATCTATGGTTTACGAAGCAAATGAATGGGTCATATAAACACAAATGATGACGCTACAAGAAGAGTTTTTGGAAAAATGGTTCTGAGAAATAGATCAACAAAGAGTAGGTCTCATGTATGAATTTTTTTATCATTGGAATCAAATATTCTATCCTATCAGTCAGACTACTGAAAAACTTTAACCGTCGTCAAATAATCCTTCAAATTTGGCTCCGCATGTCGGCTGTTTAAATGGACGAAATTTTGCGGCTTCCGTGAAGTCCTCTCGTGTACTTATCTCTCTAACAAGCCAATATACAGCCACAGCGTCAGCTATATCGATCGGTGAATCGTAGAATAACGAGTGACGTGAAGGCAATCTGGCGCGTTTCTTCCGCTTCGACCTTGAGTCCCGATTTGACCAATTTTAATACCGAATTATACAAAATTCGCGGATTGTTGAAGTGTCTAATAGCATACATTATCATTTTGTATCGATATAAAATGAGAAGGACATGAAAATATGATAATTCGTGTTACATTGATTAAAATTTATTCCTTAGTAGATCACAAATTTCAGGAATGAAAACATAATTTGCATTTCGATGCTGAACATCCAAATTTGATTTATGAATTGCACGGCCGCGTTTGCTCGGAAACGTCCCTCAATGCTAAAACACAAACAAACAAGTTACAATCCCAGGCAAACCCTCGAAAACAAGAATTTACTGTTTTGGGTTTACACCCGTAAATATGCTATTGTATATGTCTAATGTGGTAATATCCTCGAACAAATTTGCAGTCAAGTCTGCAAATAAACCTGACCTGACACATCATCAACATCGAAATATGAATACAATCAAATGTTATATTAAGACTAACCAATGGCAGATCTACTCAGTCAGCTTTAAAACACAAACCACACTCTTAAGTGTTTGGCACCTTCTCGAAAATTCTTAATTTCAATGTATCTCACTTATTGATCTTTTTTTTTTTATTTTCTCCATATCTAATACGTTCAAATTTTTGAAATTGAAATTATGGTTTTCGCTTAGTGATAATTTGTAAGCATTGTCCGTCCAATCTTCTGGTATAATTTTTGTATTGTCTAATCAATATAACACTTTTGGTTGTCCGCACATTCAAATTTATAGATTGAAGTTTAGATCTTTGTCCTATGTAGGATTTTCTTGATGTCACAAATATTATCTAAGTCACTTTTTTAATGTTATCTGCTCTAAATGCTGTCTTACTCAAGGGTGTTGCCCTCCTCATTAAATTCATGGCTACATTTTTCCTTTTTCCAATACTGGATATGGCTTGAAAAATTTTTGATTCATTCTGTGTTGATGGGTTTTATGTACGAATTAGTTTACAATTGGTATCTATCTCTCATCATGATTATGTCCAGAAATGGGATTTAATCATTATTTTCTGTTTATATTGTAAATTTCTTCTTCTCGTGAACCGAGTTCAACACATCTAGGGTGGTCTGACGCTATCAGGAAATTCTACACCCGATCAAAGAACAAATATCAATTTAAAAATTATCCGAAATAATCAATAAAGTTTAATGTGAAAACTGGAAAAAATGTAATATTAGTCAGACAAAATAAGATTTGAAGGGAAAAGTGAGATAACAGTGAAAGGACGCCAGAAGATTAGACAACGAAAACCATTATTTCAATTTCAAATTGTGATGGTTTTAGGTATGGAGAAAAACGAAAGAAAGATTAACAAGTGAGACGATAAAGAATAAAATCAATAACAATATCAATTTTAGAGAAGTTATAACTTCTCTAAAAGATCTGTGCGTGATGCATATGTAATGGTTTGACTTTTTGGAGCTCACCTAGTTTTATCTGTCATTTGTTAGTTCCAACCGCACTTCTAATTATATACTCATTTATGTTTCGATATTTAAGGTGAAAGCCTCGTTTTTTTGCAAATTGGATATTAAATTGATATAATAGCATATTCATTGGAAGACATTCAATATATTATTATATATCAAGGTAAATTAGTGTTTTTGAAGATTTGTCTGAGATTTTAACTTGTTTGTTAGTGTTATAGCCTTGAGTCCGGAACGTTAGCACAGTAATGAAGTTTGAATTTTTTTAAAAATTTCGATATTTCTTTTACACCTGCCAATTAAATAACAAAGAGACGTTATGATTACACCGTTCTTCCCTTGTTATTTCAACCAGTTTTGGAGCTCACCCTGAATCTCCTCACCAATACATGTCCATTCATGAATATTCGAGTGCATTAGCCGATAACATGAATCTTGGTCATAACCAAAACAACCAGCCGTGCAAACACGTCTGCAATAACTTTCCATACTATCACGACATAGTGACTCCTCATAAATCTCCAAACTTTCCTTCTCGACCAGCTCGAGATATACAGGTAATTAAGTACAAGTAAAAGTACCCGATGCAGCCATCTTGATGCGAATTTCGTCCAGTCACGTGATAAGGGCGTCGTTTCCCGCGGATTATGACATATCTCACGTGCCGGAAACGGACCCCGTTATTGCCTAAACAAAATAATTAGTTCGCCCGAATTCGAAATCACGTCGTTCCAGCGGTTTGCTTATGCCCCAGTAACAAAGTGCACGTCACAAATCCGTGCTGATCCCGTCGTAAATTTAGTTTTATCGCGACACCCAGTGTTGTTGCGTCAACCATTATCCTTAAATTATCTCGGTACATGCTACTGCGGTGAATCAAACGGATAAGTCATTGGAGATTTGGCTTTCAGGTGAATGAAAAAAGGATATATCTGAAATGGGTAGATAAGGAATCAGGGCTTTGCCTATTCTGAAGTAGAAATGGTTGATTGGTAAGTAATAGCGAAGATATTGGGTCGGTTACAGGGAATATATTGATTAGGGACTGATGGCATATACCTTGTGACTGTTTTTTAACATGAGTAAGTGAATCCTTATGTTCGTTGCCTATTGCTAACTTTTGCGTACAGTGACTTTAACAAGACAGTGGCGACAATAGGACACGAGCAGTTTTGACGGTTGAGAGAGATTGGAAGACCAACAATAATCTGAAATGTATTGTCTACTATGGGAAAAAGTTATTTCTCTCGAGATTCCGAATTCATTAAGAAATTCTGGACTGATATATAAACTTTTTTTCGATAGGGCTGATATGAATTCGGTGTACCTAATATGATTTTAGTCCCTAATTTCATAAACAGGCAAATAAACAGACCTTTCGTTAGTTTAGTTGGACGTCTTTCTGCGAGTTGTAGTTTACTACATAGGCACCTTGTTACTTCAATATGGAGGTAAAATATTGCGAAAATATTTTTTATCAATTGTCGTTGACATCCTCGTGCTAATAACTTTTTCTTTCCTAGACACGGCAAGGTATTCCTGGCTGTAGTAGATAGGAATAATGTATTGAAGCAGTGGATAACTTTTGTTTCCAAAATACGACTCAAGGGTAATCAAATTTGGCTAAAATGCCGATCAGTAATTATTTAGACCTTTTTTTCGTGAGAACGCACAGGAATGTTTATCAAAAACTGACAATTCTCAGAAAATTCCTCACCTGCGGAATCAATCGGCACACTCAAACAGAACATTGTCGATGATAATACTGCACATAAATAAAATACTTCAGTGGAAATATTTCGAATAAATCCTGCCCTTTCAAAGTAATAAAGAAATGCTCATCAAGAAGTTATGATTTTTCAAAAATTCATACCTGGAATCGTTTGGCTTGCCCCTCCAATACATTCCACAGCATATGACTCGACTAAACATGAAAGATCAGCTCAAAATTCAATTTCATTGCATACCTGAATGTCAATGTTATGAATCAATTTTATTAAATTCAAGTTTTATTGATTGTGGAGTCTTATCTCCATCCTAAATATGTTCTTTACCGTAGTAACTGACAAGTTGGATAGGAACATTTATTCTGTTGATTTTCTTCTAGTTTTCAAACGCAGTCAAAGATTGAATGAAATATGATTTTTCCTTCCAGAACCAATAAAATTTTCTCATTTTCCTCTTTTAAAAAGAATGAGTTGAGTTCTTCTTCACATCCGGATAGTACTGTAGCGAATTCATCCGCTTCAACAAAAACGGAAAAAAGGGCGGAGTCGAAACACGAAATTCGAATCTCTGAAAAATCGAATAAATACACTTCGGTCGGATTCCAAAAATCACTTCACTTCGCTTGACTCGACTACTCTCTCCGATCCATCTGCATATCACCGCTACGAAGATATTCGATCCCGACGCCGCATTTCCTGATCTGCATTATTTCAACTTTACGAAGCGCCACGAAGAAATTCTACAAGGTCCAACATCTGGTTCACTTCCTCGACGACAGAGACCCTTTTCGACGTCACCGACCCTTCAAGCGCCAGCTACTATCAGCACCCCAGGGGACCTACGCCGAAGAATTGTTAAACTCTGCCTTTTCAACAAAAAGAATTATTGCCTTTCGAATTCATTTTTGTGTAACACTCGACAGAAAAATAAACAGGCTAATTCGTTTCCTTTTATTGTGTGTTTGATTCCACAGAACAGACGCCCCCACAAATTGGTGACCTCCGACGACCGAAATAAGGGATTCCAGTGGCGTAGACGACATCAGGGCCGACCCGAATTCTTGAAGGAAGGAAGAACGTACCTCAACAATCAAAATGCAGAGCGACGAAGCACAAATCTCCAGAGTCGCAGTCCGGATGCCAGAATTCATTTCCGCCGATCCGGAACTATGGTTCGCTATAGTAGAAGGAATCTTCACCAGTGCCGGCGTGACTTCGGACAAAACGAAGTTCGGACACGTAGTAGGGGCCCTACCAGCGAAGTTCGCAACCGAAGTGAAGGACGTCATCCTGAAGCCACCACCTTCTGAGGCCTACTTCAAAATCAAGACGGAGCTGATCCGACGGCTGTGCACATCCCAGGAAGAGAAGACACGCCGCCTCCTCGAACGGGAAGAAATTGGGGACCGCAAACCATCCCAGTTCCTCCGACACCTGAGGGGCCTAGCCGATGCCAACGTACCCGACGCTTTGATGAAGACCCTATGGTTGAGCCGACTACCCAGGCAGATCCAAGTAGCCCTCACCATCGTCAAGGACAGCGAGTTAGAGGACTTGGCAGCCCACGCAGACAACATCGCCGAGGCCTCCAAACCACCCGCATCCCAGATCGCTGAGACGACATCGATGCAATCCCTCGAGGCGATGATGAACGTCCACATGGCGCAGCTCACCCTTGGACTGAACCAAGAGATCGCAGCACTCCGAGCAGAAGTGGCAGCCCTCAGCAGACGACCGACACAACAGCGACACCGAGAACGTTCCAGGTCCCGAAGCCACAGCAGACAACGCACCAATGGATTCTCCTGGTACCACCTTCAATTTGGAAGCAACTCCAGAAAGTGCACACAACCCTGTTCCTTCCAGTCGGGAAACGACAGGGGCAATCACTAATGACGGCTAGTGATCCCAACCCAGCACCGCGCCGTCTCTTCATCACCGACCGGGAATCCAAAAGGCAGTTCCTGATAGACACCGGCGCCGATCTCTGCGTATTTCCTCGCAGTGCAACTTCTGGAAGACGAGAGAAATCCGACTACACCCTCTCAGCAGTCAATGGTACAGACATCGCAACATATGGTACAATCAACCTCTCGCTCAACTTGGGACTACGTCGCAATTTCACATGGAGATTCGTCGTAGCAGATGTCTCCAAGCCAATCATTGGAGCCGATTTCCTCAGTTTCTACAATCTACTGGTGGACGTGAGAAACCAACGCCTCCTGGACGGAACCACTAAGCTCACCACCAGAGGAGAAGTCACACAATGCAACATCCCGGTCATCAAAACTATCAGCGGTTCATCCAAGTACCACGACCTCCTCATGGAATTTCCCAACATAACAAGACCGGAGGGAGTCCCGATGAACATCAAGCACCATACAAGGCATCACATCCAAACAACTCCTGGTCCATCACTTTCATCCAGACCACGACGCCTGGCACCAGAAAAACTCAAAGCAGCGAAGAAAGAATTCGAAGCTATGATCAACCTAGGAATTGCACGTCCATCCAAAAGTCCATGGTCATCCCCACTACACCTAGCACCGAAAAAGTCAACCGACAGTTGGAGACCCTGCGGAGATTACCGAGCTCTCAACGCCTGCACAATACCAGATCGATATCCAGTCAGGCACATTCAAGACTTTGCCCACATCCTGCAAGGAAAGAGCATCTTCACCACACTGGACCTTGTTCGAGCATACAATCAGATACCAGTTGCTGAAGAGGATGTTCCCAAAACAGCCATCACGACACCCTTCGGAATGTTCGAATTTCCATTCATGTCTTTCGGACTTAGGAATGCTGCTCAAACCTTCCAACGCTTCATCGACGAAGTACTACGAGGACTTGACTTCTGCTTCAGCTACATCGACGACGTACTAATCGCCTCAGAATCCGAAGAAGAACACATCGAACACCTCAGAATCGTCTTCGCAAGATTCCAGGAACACTCGATGACACTAAACCCATCCAAGTGTGTTTTCGGCCAGCCTGAAGTCAGATTCCTAGGCTACCTCATTTCCGCTGAAGGCACTCGCCCACTACCAGATAGAGTTACCGACATTTTGGAGTATCCTCAACCAACCACAGCCAAGGAACTCCGACGATTTCTAGGTATGATAAACTTCTATCGTCGTTTCATACCCAGAATATCAGACACACAATCACCCCTCAACGACCTACTGGTACCGAAGCTCAAAGGGAAGGCCAAAATCAACTGGACTCCAAAAGCTTCAGCGGCATTCGAAGAGTGCAAAAAGAAACTGGCTACAGCAACTCTCCTATCACATCCCAAAGACGATGCACCCCTAGCCATAGTGAGTGATGCTTCAGATACAGCAGTTGGTGCAACTCTGCAACAACTTCACAATCAAGAATGGCAACCACTAGCTTTCTTTTCGAAGAAACTATCAGGAGCAGAAACCCGCTATGGAGCTTATGATCGAGAACTCCTCGCCATCTACCTCGCCATCAAGCATTTCCGACATATGGTAGAAGCAAGAAATTTCACCGTCTTCACGGACCACAAACCTCTGACGTTCGCCTTCAAACAGAAGCCAGAAAAGTGTTCACCTCGACAGTTCCGCCACCTCGACTTCATCTCGCAATTCACCACTGATATCCGCTATGTACCAGGTGATCAAAACATCGTCGCCGATGCCCTGTCACGAGTCGATGAACTTTCAACCGCCCTCGACTACGCAGCATTGGCCAACTCCCAGCAAAACGACGATGAGTTGAAGAAACTTCTACATGGCAACACGGGACTTCAACTGAAAATGGTCAAGCCGCTTGGATCAACCGTCGCAGTGTATTGCGATACCTCCACACCACTTGCTAGACCCTTCATCACGAAGCCATTTCGGAGATCAGCTTTCGATATCGTCCACCGTCTGTCACATCCAGGAACCAACGCAACAGTCAAACTAGCCAAACAACGATTCGTTTGGCCCTCAATCAATTCCGACTGCAGAAAATGGACAAGAAGCTGTCTCCCATGTCAACGAGCCAAAGTCACCCGTCACGTAGCAGCACCACTTGGTGATTTCTCCCAAGCTCCTAGAAGATTCGAGCATGTTCATTTGGACATCATAATAATGCCCCATTCTGAAGGATTCCGGTATTGCCTTACCTGTGTCGATCGATTCACCCGATGGCCAGAAGCAATCCCCATTCAGAACCAAGATGCAACCACAGTCGCCCAAGCGTTCTACTCCCAATGGATATCGCGATTTGGAACCCCCCTCAGAGTAACAACGGATCAAGGAAGACAGTTCGAGTCATGCTTATTCAAAGAACTGAATAAGTTGACTGGCACTAACCACCTAAGAACCACCGCCTATCACCCAGCAGCAAATGGAATGGTAGAAAGGAGCCATCGGCAACTAAAAGCAGCGATCAAATGCCATCAAAACGACCGATGGACTGAAACACTTCCAACAGTTCTACTCGGAATGAGATCAGCATGGCGAGAAGATCTAAAATCCACCTCAGCAGAACTGGTTTATGGCGAACCACTAAGATTACCAGGCGAATTTCTCGAAACAAACGAACAGAAAACTGGAACTGACGACGTTTCGGAATTCGTAAAAAGTCTTCGAGAACAAATTAAACAGATAAGGCCCACGAACGGAACAAGACATGGAGAACGGAAAAGTTTCGTTTTCAAAGACTTGGCCACAGCAGAATATGTCTTCATTGGTCACGACGGTCCAAAAGCCTGCCTACAACTACCGTACGATGGACCATTCCAAGTAGTGAGACGAAGTCCAAAAACTTTCACCGTCAACTACTATGGAAAGGAAACGACTGTTACTATCGACAGAGTAAAACCAGCGTACATCATCAACGACGAAAATACAGAACATCAACCAAACAACCAGCCTAAAGAACGGTCAATTCAACCCACACAACAGGACCTCAATCATCAGGAAAGACGAACTCGCTCTGGAAGAAAAGTTCATTTTCCGGACCGACTTCAAGCAGGATTTTCGTGACTTCATCACTGGCAGGGGAGTGTGTAGCGAATTCATCCGCTTCAACAAAAACGGAAAAAAGGGCGGAGTCGAAACACGAAATTCGAATCTCTGAAAAATCGAATAAATACACTTCGGTCGGATTCCAAAAATCACTTCACTTCGCTTGACTCGACTACTCTCTCCGATCCATCTGCATATCACCGCTACGAAGATATTCGATCCCGACGCCGCATTTCCTGATCTGCATTATTTCAACTTTACGAAGCGCCACGAAGAAATTCTACAAGGTCCAACATCTGGTTCACTTCCTCGACGACAGAGACCCTTTTCGACGTCACCGACCCTTCAAGCGCCAGCTACTATCAGCACCCCAGGGGACCTACGCCGAAGAATTGTTAAACTCTGCCTTTTCAACAAAAAGAATTATTGCCTTTCGAATTCATTTTTGTGTAACACTCGACAGAAAAATAAACAGGCTAATTCGTTTCCTTTTATTGTGTGTTTGATTCCACAGAACAGACGCCCCCACAGTACCATGCACATAAAAATACTTCAACAACACATTGGTAGTTTTCATCGATTTATTGTTGATTATTCGAGCTTGAATTTAAAAATTCACCTAAAAAAACTTAGGTTCTAAATTGTATTTCCTGCCCTACTAAAATCAGCAACATGTAAAAACGTCATCAACAAGCAAGAGTTGTATTTATTCGGAAAATTCCTTATGTTTAGTGAAGCATAATATTTATTGTTTGGAAGCTCTGTTCGATGAGGATTGAACTTGAATAATTTGACTTGAAATCTTTGACGTATGTGGAGACCATTTGCATATTTAACTCATATTTGTTAACGAACTAGATTTAATTGTGTTGAAATTATTTGTATCAGAAATGCTAGCTCCTCTAAAATTCATAACATCGAGAAACATTTGTAACGTTTTCTTGGATATTATTTGCATCACTGAATATCAGCGATTTTCAAGAAGAAATCAGTTATTTCGGAACTGATCGAATTAATAGTCAGTGCTGGTTGAGCATTTCGAAACGCAACAAATATGTTCTGTGACTGGACTTTTAAATGTTTTTTTTTAATTACCGATAATACTTCATATTGTTGAAAATTTTGAAGTTCAATAATTGTTCGAAGTAGTAAGTTATTATTGCCATTTAGAACATATAATATTGCCATTCAAACTTTCATCCTCATGTAAAATGTATTCTTTATATCAATAGGTATTGTAGTAAGATCTACGAACATTCATGTTCTGTGTGATCACTGTTCATAGATTCATTTGATTTGATAAATTTTCGAATAATATATTTGTGTGATTTATGATTCACATCAGACAATAAAAATTCCAATATTTCAAATGTATAAGGTCCTGAACATATACAGGGTCTTTCAGGAGGAACCTTACCCATATTTATACGGGAAACTACTGAACGTATTTTCATGAAATTCAGCACTTATAAGTATTTCACGATGCTGATGAAATCTAATATATTTTCAAGGCATGAGCACCTCCGGTTTTTCCGGAAATGACGTCAACTTCCGTTTTTCAAATTAAAACACCATTTTTTCATTGCAGAAATAAATTCCTTAGAAAATTTCAATTTATTTTGATGTAACATTTTTCACTTTTGGTTGGAAAATTCTCTCTGAGCGGGAAAATTCGAAAAAAAAATCGAAAATAGAGCTCAGCTGAAACAAGAATAACTTCGAGGTTTTTGGATGGAAAATTTTCATTTTTGGGATTTTTCAAGATGTAAGATTGATGTATCCACTTTAAAAATCGAAATCGCGATTCATGATACAGGGGGTGAAAAAATCGCTTTCAAAGTTAGGGATGACAAAATCGTGAAAAATCAATTTTTTCAAATTAGAACCCCATTTTTTTATGGCAGATATTGAATCTACGTTAAAAAATAATGTGAGTGTATGCATCACACCCTCCTTGCCCTAAAGTGGATATTTTCTGAGTTATTCACAAAAAACTGTTTTTCGTCTTGAATTTTCAGCTATTCCTTTTCCCTTCACGCCAAAAAGATGACATTTTCAGGAACTGTTACTTTAACCATGTTTTAGATTTTACTACCCTAATATGCAAGAGAAAAAAGTTACAGGTTGTTCCTAAATAGATGGCGAATTTGGATTCGAATTTGTATCGGATACCTTTTTATTTCAACTAATCGGCCATCGGTTTTCTCTCCAGTGATAAATAAATAATTCCTTATGAACCATATGCAAAAACTTACCATGTTTTACATTATTTTTTTTTATTGATAGATATCATTAATTACATCTACCAAATTCCTCTTCATTCAGTAGAATTTTGTGTTTACTATTAATTTGGTGATAATTCGTATTAAGTTATAAAATCGATCACTATGCCTAATTTTACCAATGAAGATTATTTAAATCTCATTCTACTTCATGGAGAATGTAATAAAGTTGTAGATAGAACGATTCGACTGTTCATTGAGAGGTTTCCTGACCGACCCAGACCAACGAGAGATACCATTAACAGAATCATGACAAACTTGAGAAATGTCGGATCTTTCGTTAAGAAAACTACACACAGAGAAAAAAGTGTAGTAGAAGATGAGAACAACGAAATTACAGTTCTTGCATATTTTCGTGTGAATCCTCAAAATTCTCTCAAAGATGCCGAGATTGATCTGGGATTATCTCAATCGAGTGTTTGGAGAATATTAAAAAAACATAAAATGCACCCATATAAATTCAATAGGGTACAGCATTTGAAGGAAACTGATTTCGTCAGGAGAACAGAGTTTTGCGAAGCTATGATGATTTGATTTCAAGAGAATGAAAAATTTTTGGACTGTATAATTTGGACAGATGAATCTAAATTCACAAAGAATGGTTCTTTCAATAGGCATAACAGTCATTATTGGGATGAAGAGAACAACCACCACTTCAGACAATGGAACTTTCAAGAGACCTGGAGTTTCAATGTTTTTTGCGCCATCAAAAATAATGCAATTCTCGATGTTCACATTTATGATGGGACTTTAACTGGTAAGATAGAACACTACACATGTTTGCATTATTTAAAGAATGTTCTCCCTTAGGAGATAGATATTCTGACATATTGACTCAAATAATTGAGCCGCTAGTACAGAACCATAATGACTTATGGTATCAACAAGATGGCGCGCCTCCACACAATTCACACAATGTGTCAAATATCCTCTACAGGCTATTTGAACATCGATGGTTGGCGAACAATGGTCCACATCTTTGGCCACCACGTTCTCCCGATTTAACTCCTTTAGACTATTATGTTTGGGGTAGGATAAAAAATATTGTCTACTCAACTCCCCTGACTGATAAAGAGGACTGCATAGAACGAGTCAGAAATGCGTTCAGGTTTGTTTAGATTCATAGTTTTGAAACTCAATTTGGTTTCTAAACACTTTTGCAGATCTCTTCCTCCCGATGAAATAAGAAGAGCAACGCACGAAGCATTCCTGAGACGTATAAATAAATGTCTAGAAATTAACGGTCAAAACTTTGAGCATCTTCACTAGTTATAACTGCGAGAGTTTGCCATGGTTCTCCTAATAGTAACTTGAAGTCGGTTTCAAGAAGGGGTGAAAAATCTACAGCATGGTTCAAATAACAGTTCCTGAAAATTTCATCTTTTTGGCGTGAAGGGAAAAGAAATAGCTGAAAATTCAAGACGAAAAACAGTTTTTTGTGAATAACTCAGAAAATATCCATTTTAGGGCAAGGGTGTGATGCATACACTCACATTATTTTTTAACGTAGATTCAATATCTGCCATAAAAAAATGGGGTTCTAATTTGAAAAAATTGATTTTTCACGATTTTGTCATCCCTAACTTTGAAAGCGATTTTTTCACCCCCTGTATCATGAATCATGATTTCGATTTTTAAAGTGGATACATCAATCTTACATCTTGAAAAATCCCAAAAATGAAAATTTTCCATCCAAAAACCTCGAAGTTATTCTTGTTTCAGCGGAGCTCTATTTTCGATTTTTTTTCGAATTTTCCCGCTCAGAGAGAATTTTCCAACCAAAACTGAAAAATGTTACATCAAAATAAATTGAAATTTTCTAAGGAATCTATTTCTGCAATAAAAAAATGGTGTTCTTATTTGAAAAACGGAAGTTGACGTCATTTCCGGAAAAACCGGAGGTGCTCATGCCTTGAAAATATTTTAGATTTCATCAGCATCGTGAAATACTTATAAGTGCTGAATTTCATGAAAATACGTTCAGTAGTTTCCCGTATAAATATGGGTGAGGTTCCTCGTGAAAGACCCTGTATATGAATCACTGTCAATTTTCCCGCTATGACTCCAAAAGATGGCGGTCACTCTGTTTCTCTGATTTAGAATGGAGTAAGCACTTTTAGAATATTGTTTTTATATGTTGGTTTTGCGTTGTGGGCATAGAGTAATGTGTGCAAATTTCTATCGTTTATTTTTTTTTTTCTATCTTTTACTGTGCTTGGCCATTTCGAACCATCGACACATCGAACATATCATTGGTTTAAGATTCTTTCAAATCACCACCACCTAGACACTTTACAACATCCATGACCTCGCCGGGATTCGAACCCGGTACCTTCAGCATCCTAGAACATGTTTCCACCCTCTAGTCTACCGAGGTAGTCCTATCGTTTATTAGGTTCCACAAGGATCATAGAATATATTGTTGTAAATATCACTCACATTTCCTATCTAAAAAATTAAAGAAGTACTACCAAAAAAGGTCAAGTGTCCGCATATTGGAAGAGGCTGTTACCTTCAGAACAAGGTGTCACTCAACTTCCTTTCCAGTTACGATTTTAGGGGTTGCTGCGTTGCTGCTTTCATGCTCACACAGCAATGTTCTGCGGGCCGAGGTTGATAAAAGGAAAATTAAAAGTAGTTAATGAATAAAATACGGGAAAATGCCGCTAACTACTTTTCAAGTGCTAGTATGCATGTATGTTTGAACATGAAAATATTCAATTCAAACGAGTTTTCTTGATTATGGTTATTAATACAATCATTAAAAATACAGATTTTTCTGTAATATCTTTACATAATATTTATCGATATTGATGTCTTACGACGTTCTTTTATTGACTTCGACGTACCACGTCTTGAGTGACAAATTCAATTATTATATTAACTGGCATAAAATTATTGTCAGGTCAAAAACTTAGGAAAACGGTAACATTATAAAATACGAGTGTGGTCAGATACATATGTTGAGATTTCAACATATAATATAGAATAGATGCTCATGATGATTCAAAATCCAAAGATAAAATATGAAGAAACACTGTGTCCAGTATCATTTTTGTATTGTATTTTATTATGTATAGTTTTCATTTCAATAATTGTATTCCAGTTGATATAATGATAAAACTTGTCATTCAAGACGTGATACTTTGAAGACAACAAAAGCATATCGTAAGATATCAATATCAAAAGATATTCTGTCAAGGAATTACAGAAGAATCTATACTTTATAATGACTGAACATGAAAATGTAACAAATAAAGTGCGCGTCAAAATCATGGAACAAATTCATTTTCTCAGAAGGAAAATATTTGGCAACACAATCCTGAAACAGGTCAATTTTGTTCCACTTTTATCAAATTTTATGCATTTTTGAAGGATTTTTGTTGCACCCTGTTCCATCCCCATCAACCCTCTAAATTTTTTGAATAGGGAAAGTAGGTCATGTGGTACTTTTTGGGCAAGTTCTCTGTATCTTCTTTACAGGTCGCAGAAATTTTCAAGAAAAAAAATTTTTTTTTCGAAAAATTAGTTAGTTCAAAGAGGTTTTCAGTATGTGCACTTTGTCATGGCTCATTTATTTTGAGACGATGTTACCTGATGAAATTTGTCAATGAATGAAAGTCGACCATTACAGTTTTGTTCATGCACAACTTTCAACCCTTTTCAACACCCTAACGTGAAATTTTTTTTCTCCATTAAAGGGTTCGTAGTGGTTGAAAGTTGTGCATGAACAAAACAGTAATGGTCGACTTCCATTCGGTGACCAATTTCATTAGGTAACATCGTCTCGAAGTAAATGAGCCATGACGAAAGGAACCTGAAAACCTCTTTGAACTAACTAATTTTTCAAAAAAAAAATTATTCTCGAGAGCTTCTGCACACCTCTAATGAAAATACAGAGACCTTACCAAAAAAGAATAACATGACCTACTTTCCCTATTCAAACAATTTAGAGGGTTGATGGCACAGGGTCCAATAAGAATACTTCGAAAATACATATAAATTTGGTAAAAGTGAAACAAAAATTGACCTATTTCAGGCTTTTGTTGCCAAATATTTTCTTCTGAGAAAAGGAATTTGTTCCATAATTTTGACGCGCACTGTATAATCACACACATTTGCATCATGCTTACTGATTAAATTTCTCCGCACGATCTGTTCTTTTTTGTATAGGAAAGGATAAAATCCAATAATATGAAAGTTCAATAGTCTTCATTTCTGCTGCATTCCAAATATGTTTTGACGGCACAGAAAATTGAAGAAAAACTATCCTTCGAATCCTCCATTGGTGTATTTTGTATGTACCTACAGCTAATTATGATTCGATGCAATTTCACGGAGGCCAAACTCTACAAACCTGACCTTTTGGAATAATAATTAGTAAACTGACATAGGATGTCTTCACGCTAAACTATGTGGTAATCGCTCATTAGTACGAAACTGGTCCAATTTGACCCAGAGGCGTTTTCCCCAATTAGGAGCGCGCAAGAAGTGCCCCAAGTCCTTATTAAACCATAGTCTGTCCTTTGGCCGACTTGACAAGATGCCCGCATTAGGAAATCTAAAATTCAAGCATAAATTTCGTGTTGGTTGGAGACAGACTCTCCCATACTGATTAACGATTGTGTTGTCTTGAAAGAGCGATTTTAGTTTATTATTTTCTCGAAAGAAAACATTTCAGGTACACTTTGTACGAAAATGAACGAAAAAATCTTTGAGTCTGCTGATATCTAGAAAAAACTCACAAGCTTCACTCAAACAATCTTGAATATCTGTTAAGGAATTAGAGATAGGTTATACAATAATGTTTTGAATTTGAATATAGAATATAGGCAACACTTACATGCATAAATATTTAAGAGTTTTACTTTCTGTTCATACGGGAAAGTTCCTTTGGTCTTTCTGGCAATGCTTCCGATTAGTGGACCATGAAAAAGATGAAGAATATCATTTCTCGTTCACTTTGAATCCAGGCTAATTTTTGAAAAGGAAGTTTATGTATATTCTATACTTTTATGATATTAAGGTCACCGTACACGAAATGTCAACCTTCACAATATCAGAAAAGGCCAGAAAATATAATTATCGACATCGAAAAGTTCTTCTTTATTTCGAACATAAACATAGAGACATGGATTGCTCATTTTCCTTAAGAGCTTGTTCAATGTGACCAATTTGGTGCGGATTTAGCGTAATTCATGTCTTATTTCCGAGCACTAGACATAATTTCGAATATTTAAGCTGCATCAAAACGGATGTGTAAAACAAAACAAAAAGAGCTCATTTCTTAAAAAATGTGCTCAATGCTATGTGAAGGCTCACCATTGTTCTAGAAATCTTTGTTATTACATTACATCGTTAATCCTTCAGCACCACAACCAATTTGGCGAATCTTTAAAATTGAACAAAACGAAATATCGGAAAACTATTGCCAAAATGTGATGAATGCTGTGAGCTGTGTGTTCCGGCTAATCCGAATTTGTCTCGATAATTTGTCATGACAAGATCGAATTTCTTGTATCAGATTATTGTGGTGAACATCATATTTTATCTATGTATAAGTTGTTGCAAAGTGATAGTTGATTGGTTAGTAATTTGTTCGACTCCCTGCGATAATTCGAATGATATTGGGTCAACTGGATAACTTTTCCTTCATTGAAGATCTAAGATTTACAATACAGGCATTATGCAGCTTACGCACAGAGCACTTAGAATTCGATTCCCTCATATTTTGAGAATAAGTAAGTATATTTGAACTGCGTATTTTTGAATTTCAGATGTGCCTCAAACGATTGGGCCACTTGCTTTTTTCGCACATGTTCTATGGGAACAGCATGCTATCGTATGTCTGTAATTTCTGATGATTGAGCCGAAAATGGTCTCAAACGACTAGAGAGGACTCACTGATGACGAATTCGGTGTCAAAATTGATTCTATCCGGTCAGTCGGCCGGCCGGCCGGCCGTGGACACGATAACTGTCGAACGGAGTAAGCTAGCAACTTTCAGGGTAGGTCGCGCATTGGAATTCCGCGGTTAAGTTCGTTAATGGGCCAAATCGGTCGAACAGTTTCGGAGTTATAGTCACTTGAAATTTTGAAGTTATTTATTTTTTATTTCAAAAACTGCTTGAGCGATTGGATTCAAACTTGGCAATTAGGTGGAGTATAACAACGCGCAACTTTGAGCCAAATTTTGTCAGTATCATACTGTCAGTAAATTAAAAAAATTTTTTTTTTCAAAAAATCGTTCCTCTTATCCAGAAGAAATTTCTGCTCGGACTTTGAGCTTCATATTTGACAGCAGTGTACCAAATTTCAGTTCGATACGAATATTAATTTTTCGGTTATCGGGAAAAAATATATCAAATTTCGAGGTTTTTTCTCCATATCTTTGCTTTTTTCGATATAACTCGAAAAATACTGATTCAATCCTGATGAAACTTCTTAGCTAGTTTGAAGATGCGGAAAGCCAACTTTATGCTTTATTTCGTGATGATCGTGTCATTAGAACAATTCGAAAAAAAAATTTCTGTGATTTTCTTATCATATCATACTCATTAAATTCTGTATGAACCTTCGAACTGTAATTTTCCGATGGAGTTCTGGATTTCAATTCGATCTGATCTGTATTTTTGGAAATATTGGGAAAATAAAATTTTGAATGGGTATATCTGCTGAATCATTGGGTGGATTTTACCCATTCACGGCCTAACTGCCGACTGCGTAAACACAGTAACATCCGAAAGAAACAACTTAGGGACTCGATATTTGTAGAGAAGGTTTGGGGCTTAATTACGAAGGTCGAATTCGTGAATGGGTAAAATCCGCCCAATGATTCCGTAGATATACCCATTAAAAATTTTATTTTTCCAATATTTCAAAAAATACAGATTAGGTCGAATTGAAATCCAGTAATTTATCGAGAAAAATATAGAAAAGCACTGCCGTGAAGGTAGCAGCTTTCGCACGCAAGTTCAAATTCGTTTCCGAAGCGGTCATCTACATTAACCATGCGCGCAAAAGCTGCTGCTTTCACGGCAGTGCTTTTCTAGATTATTTATTCAACAAATGTTTATTATGTTTTTGGCTTAATATATTCGTTATCGTAGTAGGCTGTGAAAAAGGACAATCGGTCATCCCTTTATTAAATTTTGTATTGCCATCACTCAAATTGACAAATTTCTTGTAATAATTTCTCATAGAATTTCTCAAATGATGTGATGCATATTTCTTAGACTTCTGAGTCGAAATTGATTTGATTTGAATCATGGAATATTAAATGCTATAAACACTGTATCTATTTGAATTTATATACCTATTTTTCACTTTCATTTTCTATTATTCCGATTTATCCAATCCAATTATGATATGCCAGCTGATATAATAACAATTTCATCATTCATGAAGAGTGCTTCTTGGAATATAATGTAAATTGAAAGATAGTATTTCAGAGGTAATAATTGATATTAACTTAATCTAACCAAAAGGACCAATATCTGTCGATTAGTCAACAGATACTCCACCTTGATCAGAGCTAATCATCCAATTAACCAAAGCATCTACACCGAAGAAGCGATGTCCAAGAAGTACGGTTACTGAGGTTTCACGGTCATTACCTTTCTTCAGAATACCTTACCTTGGAACCTCAGATAGGACTCTAGGTACTTATGACTTGTTCGATGAAAACCTGCAGTATCAACAATATATAGGTGCCATCTCCTCAGGAGCATCTTACGTATAGATGTTATGGTTGATTGGATGATCAGCTCTGATCAAGGTGGATTATGTGTTGACTAATCGACAGATATTCTTAATTGTATTCATGTTAGTTTATTACTAATGAAGGTCATATAATTCCATTCGAGATAGATTCACCTATTTCTAAATGTCAGAGACAGCATCGTAAATGACCTAGCGGTTAGATTGTCTAATGTAGCAAAATGGCGAATGCACTCCTTATTCAATGGACTACTTCGGCCCAAGTTGCCAACCCACAATTTTCTTCACAAATTTACTATCACTGGGGAACTGGAATTCCAGGACAAATTTGACATGGTAAGGTTGGCGTTATTTATAAACATCCGTAAAAGATGCCTCAGCTCCTCAAACAAGATAATTCCTTTCAAATATAGGGTTTTGTTAAGATCATCTCTGATTGGCTGAAATTTAAGTTGGGATTCCTGATTTCATGTTAATAGTGTCAAATTTATATAGGATATATTCCGCAAACCAACTTGGTTATTTCGGTTGCCGGTTTTCCATTCCGTAAATATGAAATATTCGGTTGGTTCCTGAAAAAAAGGTTGATTACGGGAAATGATTGATGAAAAAACGTTCTTTCTGTCACCAGAACGACAGTCAATGTTCTATGGTAACATATCCATAGCATAGAACAATCTTCATTTACTTTATGATCCACAGAACATAGAAGAGACAACAATCAACACTGGAAAAATTACTAGATATGGTCTATGGATCATTAGGTAAATAAAGATTTTTCTATGCTATGGATTTGTTACCATAAAACATTGATTGTCAATCTGGTGCATTGACTAAATATGTCTATGTTCTGGTGACAGAAAGATTGCTTCTTCATCAATCAAATTCCGTAATTAACTTTTTTTTCAGGAGCCAACCGAATATTTCATATTTACAGAACGGAAAACCGGCAACCGAAATAACCAAGTTAATTTGCGGAACATATCCTTTATAAACTTGACACTATTAACATGAAATCAGGAATCCCAACTTGAATTTCAGCCTCACAAAAACCTATATTTGGAAGGAATTATCTTGTTTGAGGAGCCGAGGCAACTTTTACGGATATTTATAAATAACGCGAACCTTACCATATCGAATTCGTCCTGAAATTCTCGTTCCCCAGTGATAGTAAATTTGTGAAGAACATTGTGGGTTGGCAACTTGGGCCGAAGTCGTCTATTAGTATTTTATAGATTTAACGGAGCTCTGTTATTTCCATTAACCGGTTCGGTTCGGTATATCAACGACGCGGAATATCTCAATTCATGAAGAATACACCAGGATTCGTCCATATATCCATTCGTGCGTTCTCATAACTCGGTTCCTGACGGTTCGGAGGTTCTGATTAGATTGTCTGGATTCTACCTTATTGTTCATAGAAAACAGACATGGTTACCACTTATTTGAAATACGAAAAGTCCGTCAGATTAGAGTTGTTATAACATGTCCAACAAATTTGATTAACTTGGTTCGAATAACTGAGGCAACTTGTTTAAAATTGAATAAAACTTTCGTTTCGAAGAAAGAATGAGTTTTCTAATCCAGTCAACTGAAACATTCTTGAAAGCATTGGGGAGTGTTTAAGGAGTAGATATCGAATTCTTCATGATGATCAGTCCTTCCTGGTTGAAATAACGTACTTAAATGACCCTGCAAATTCTATTTCTATATAGGTCAATTCATTCTCATTTCGATAGGATAAAGTTCTGTTGTTTTTCAATCTCAAAAACGGATATTGCTGTTTTGACTAAAAGCGGACATTTCTGACAAAATTAAGATTTTCAATTTCTTATGAGAATTATTTAGTTATTTCACATATCTCGAAAATGACTAGTTCGACTGATTGTTTTGATTTACCGAGTTGATGTAAAAAGGTGGAAGAAGCAAATATGGTAAAATTGTAATTTTTCGATGTTTCTTAATGCATTTGAAAGATTTAGAAAATCAACATAGTAGAAGACCTACCCCGTATCCTCGGCAATTTTGCATCTTTGAACAAGAATCTGCTATTATTAATCTCTTACATGGCCGATTTAAAAAGTTGAAATAGCTAATCGACTGCTATGAGTAGTCTAAGATCCAGAGTTAGAGCGCTAATCGAGTATTTGTTTGAAACCAATTTTCACTAACATTCGCCAATAGGAGAATATATTTACGGGTTGGCTCATCAATACGTGGCCGCATCATATTCAACAGGCAGCAACCTTTCTTTTCGGCTATATTTACTCAGACAACCCTACGTCATCGTACACAGAAAAAATTAGCTTTAATTCGATATATATTGCTCAACGGCAATCGTGACTTTTTGAACTCTTCACATATATTGCTATGAGGTGGATGATATCTCATTTGAAAAAACAAGTGAATGCAATTTCTCTAAAAAAAAACACTCAATATTTTTCATTCAAAAATACTTGCAGTCACATTTTGATAGCCAACCCTGTGGATTTATATTCTCCTATTAACGAATGTTTGTAAAAATTCGTTTCGAGCAAATACTCGATGAGCGCACTCATTCTGCAGCCTGATCTCGTATTGGAAGATTTGATGGTCTACTGTCATTGATAAAGTCATCCTGACGTAATTCATGTCACAAGTTTTTCAATTCATTCCCGATATTTCATTAGATTTCTAGTTTACAATAACCAATTATGAATTTATGGGAAATGATTCCCCAACATAAGGGGCCTGTAGCGTTCTTCGTAAACCTGAAGATCTGAAATATCATCGCTCGGAGGACCGAAGCTTATATTATATACTGCTTCCTGTTGGTTTCCTATCCCCCTTTCTGTTTCAGATAATATCTCAAGATATTCAGTCAAAATAAATTCAATATGACGAAAAAATAATTCTGCAGTGAAAAATATGCCATCCATGTTCTTCAAACAAATTCGTACACTTATACGGGGGGACAGAGTTTTTGCTGAGGTTTTATCTGGGCTCTTTGTATCATACGTAAAAATGTAGGGTACCCCGTTTACCTCTTCTAACACTGTGATATACCAAAGAATGTAATGCCCGTTCTCAAAAGAATATATACAGATAGTCAAAAAAAGCTACGGGGCAAATGATAAGTGAGACTATCATCATTTGTATATGACAATTTGAGTATTGAGCCCGAAAAAAGCTTCCACTATAAAAAAACAAATCTCTCGAAAACAGAAAGACTTTCCTAACGGGAAATTTTTTCATATCAAATAGAATGTCTGAGATTAACGTTTTTCTGATATCTGAATTGAGCTGTATCGGGAATCATCTATGTAATTCATTATAATAAAACGTAGCACTGACAATGGTCACAGTTGAAGTAAAAATTTCACCCTGAACGCTACTATACTAGTTGTATTATTTATCACTGTGCTCCGCCTGTATTATATACAGTACACGTTTCCGAATTTATGTCCCCAAGCCAAACCCGCTAAAAGTTTTCCCTACATAATTGGCTCGTATATACTCGCTCGGGTTGCTCAGCCATAATAGAAAATGATCACGTACTAGTTAAATAAATATACTTAATTTATAGAACATATTAAAGAACTCCTACGCCTACAAGAGGAATCGACTTCACTATATAAACTTTTATAGTGGCAATTATCATAGAACCGTCATATAAATGTCGAAAAACACTGGAACGTGTCCTGAGCTATTTCCATATCTCGTTACAATAATGAACGTTTTGCGCTCCAACAACATCAATCGTTTACAGCGTTTATATTCACCGTGGTTTGTATAATCTTGTGCCTACCTTTAAGATATGATTAGGACGATCATTATGGAAATCGTGAACTACTGGATATACAAGTTATACAAGTAATAACTATGAATTCTTGCTAATTTTACAAAATCTCGTATTATTTTCCAGGTTGAATTAAATGATCTTCATACTTCATACAAAGTGGATTCGGTCAATTTAGAAAAATCTAAAATATTCGAAGTGTTTTTTCCATCTCTGTAGATATCACTATCGAAATATGAAACCTTCTCTGAAGTCATTATGAAATTGATAATCATTTTTTCTTTCGATCACTGAGAGAATTAATTAGGATTCAATCATAGGAAACTTAACTATAATTATTATTGCTCTGTTTCCTAAGGATAGCAAATCTAGAACAGATAATATCAGGGATATATATGATTTCGAAAAAGAAAAAAGTGTATTTCTCTTATCCTATCTTATTTGGGGGCATGCCCTCACTAAGAAGAACCTCTTGAACAAGACACTACCTACCATTCCTCGAAACCATGGTCGGTATTTTCGAATTCTTATTGCTTCGGCCTACCTCAATTTCCATGATGAGATTAAATTGGCAGACTTATGAATCACACTGGGTTTCTTATATCTTAGCTTAGTGCGTTATCTGAAATCGAGTTTTCCGTTGGTTTTTCGCCAATTCAAGTCTGCATACCGAGTTTCCACGTCAAGTAGATCAAAGTGTGACATAGCCGACAGGCTTGGGTTTAAGACAATAAAAAATTGCAAAACCTGCAACTTTCCTTCTCAAATAAAAAAAGATCTGTGTATACTACTTGGGTTTTTACTTTCAGCTGAGATTTGGTGTGTGGGTTGGGATTAGCACACAAAGACAACAACAATAACGAATAAGTAACGTTTACCTTTCAACTCCCGTAAAGTGTAGCTATATACATAATATTTCTTAAGTAACGTACTTGCCTTTTTTTTGATAGCTAAATGAGAATGTGAACAAGAAAAAATCTAGAAAAGCGCTGCCATGAAGGCAGCAGCATTTGCGCGCATGTTCAATGTAGATTACCGCTTCAGCAACAAATTTGAACATTGAATTCACGACAGTGCTTTTCCAGATTTGTTTCGGTAAATTACTGGATTTCAATTCTGTATTTTTGGAAATATTGGAAAAATCGAATTTTGAATGGCTCTATATCTTCGGAATCATTGGGCGGATTCTACCCTACTCTTCTTAAAATGACAGTTTGAAGGTTCATATAGAGTTTATTGAGGATAATATGATGAGAAGATCACAGAATATTAAATATTTGAAAAAAGAAATTTTCGAATTGTTCTAATGTCACGATCATCACGAAGCTTCGCACAGTGTTGACCCTCAACATCTTAGAACTAGCTGCGAAGTTTCATCATGATTGAATCAGTATTTTTTGAGTTATACCGAAAAAAATAACGATATCGAGAAGAAAATCACGAAATTCTACTTCTATTTTTCCCCATATCTCCGAAACTAATAGCCGTATCGAATTTAAATTTAGTACACTGCTGTAAATATGAAGTTCAAGGTATTACTGAAATTTTTATTGGATATGAACAATGGTTTCAGGAAAAAAAATTTTTCGAAAAAAAATTTTGAAAAAAACCCATTAACGAACTTAAACTGTGTATTTTGAAATGAAACCCTTCCTGAAATTTTCAAGTTGATAGAGTCCTCCGTACGCTCGTTTTCGTGGTGACGGCCGACTATCGGTTCAGTAGAAATTATCACGGAAATACCTCAAGACTTCAAATGGCTCTAACTCCGGAACCGTAAGGCACATTTTTCCCAGTAAAGAACTTAACCGTCGTATTTTGAAATGCAACCTTCCCTGAAAGTTTCAGGTCCATAGGATTCTCTGTTCGACCGTAATCGTAGACGGCCGGACGGCGGGCCGACCGGACAGAATCGATTTTGACACCGAATTCGTCATCAGTGAGTTCAACCTTGTCGTTCAACACCATTTTCGTCTCAATCATCGAAAATAACAGACATTTGGACAAAACGAAAGCACGCTGTTCCCCTAGAACATGCGCGCAAAAATTCTAGGAAAGCACAGACGCGACGTTAGTAGCGTTGGTTGCCAAGGCGTTATTCCTCGAGATTTTAGGAAATATCAACGAAATTTAACATACGTTCTATTCCCAATATTCTCAGAAATGAACAATGAATGAGGCAGAAACTGGCACACTGTTGTTATGTGAAATCAAAATCAAAGTTTGTGACAAATTTCTCTGAAATATGAAGGGCGGTACCAAAAAATTTTTTTCAAAAAGATTTTCGATAATTTTTTTTTTAGTTATAACAGTACAGGTTGTTAGATACGAATGTCAAGTTTAGGAATCACAAAATCCGCTAAGCTAGAAATTCTGTCATCCCAATATTCACAAAAATAGTGATATGACAACGTCGAAATTCGAAAATGATGACGTTGACCTCTCATTCAAGCATCAAATCCATGGCTCATATTTATGGAAAAACTAAGTACTTCGTAAAAATATCACAACCTGCCTAAAATCGAAACAGCAACTAACATATCCACAAGGACGAATATCTGTCGATTAATCAACAAACATTCCACCTTGATCAGATCTAATCATCCAATCAACCAAAACATCTACGCAGCAGAAGCGGCATCCAAGGAGAATGGTTATAGCTATTTCACCGTTTTTACTAATCATCGGACTAACTTACCTTGGATAAACCGCAGAATAGAAATCTACATACTTGTCACCTGACAGATGGAATGCTTCAGTGTAACTACGTACAGTACGCCATCTCCTAGGAGCACCTTGCGAATCCTAGGAAACACTCGCTTCAGGGGTTTTCCGACAAGAAGATATCGTCCAACGAGTCATGACGGACATTGTAAACTGAAATTCTGCAGATGCAGTGACCTGATACAACAAAGGATGAACGTCATGCACATCCGTCAAAGTTTTCTGTACTCCTGGGAGATGACGCGCTGACGTAGTTATACTGCAGTATTCCATCTGATAGGTGACAAATATCTAGTTTCCTATTCTGCCGTTTATCCAAGGTAAGTTGGTCTGATGATCAATCAAAACTATGAAACAGCTGTAACAATTCTCCTCTGATGCCGCTTCTTCAGTGTAGATAATTTGGTTGATTGGAAGATTAGCTCTGATCAAGGTGGGATGTTTAATTAATCGTCCTTGTGGTAATAATGGTTTATAACTACTAGAGCTCTCATTTCATTATAATTATTTTATTATTTGCAAAAAATCGTCTAAAATGGCTGGGTGAGATTTACTATTGAAGAATCCGATATCAAGATAAAAAAAATGTTACTGCTAATTTGTCAATGGGCAAAACGGTATCGGAGATTTATATCCATTTGAATTTTCCAGATTATCTTTTCGATATGTCAAGGAACGCTGAATCGATCTTTTTGAAACCTCGAAATTAGTTAAATAATGAATTCTCTATGAATCTTCATGAGGATCGTATGGTGGGAATGTTTAAGAGATTTTTTTCTGAATAAATTTCCGAATTTCTGTTAAATTTTTTCTTCGGGAAGAATCTATAAGATTCTTACGGCATTTGCTCTGCCATGAAGGCAAAAGCTTTTGCGCGCATGTTCCCTCTTGGTGTTATCCTTTGAACATGCGCACAAAAGATGCTGCTTTCACGGCAGTGCTTTTTAAGTTTTTTTGAGTTATTCTGAAAAAAACTTTGATAACGAAGAAGAAAACACGAATTTTGACATATTTTTTTACAATATCTCCAAAACTTATTATCGTATCAAACTGAAATTTGGTGCACTGCTGTGAAATATGAAGTTCAAAGAATGAACGAAATTTGTTTAAAATAAAATGAATAGTCCACAAAAAAATTTGTTTTCGAAAAAAATCCAAAAAAAAAATTGAATAGGTTACCGCTTTGGCAAGGCTACTGACCTCACGTCATTGTTTCCTTAGGTCCAATTCAGTTTATTTCAGGTAAATTATTACCCTTTTCTTCAGATGAATTATCTAATGGAATAAAATCCTCTGAAGTTCTTAGAGCTCGAACAAACACTCCATACTTCATACATGTTGCACTATAGATTACATCGACTATGAGCTGTTTTGTCGTAAATTCTACCGACAATTGTAACAGGGAATAAATCGCAATCACTCCGTGCAATTTGCTCTTGTACGTAATGAATGATTTAACACGAACAGATCTCGAGCAGTTCAATGGCGCCGAAACGACCACAGATAAATAACAATCTATACAATTCTGAACGACCGGCCGCATGTGAAAGTTGGTCTGGCAAATGCGATTCTGCGGTTTTGAAATATCTGTGCACGTATAAACCGAAATGACATACAGTGACCAATACTCAATTTGCTCGTTTTCAAATGCCACTATAATTTAAACCCTCGTATTCGAATGAAAAGACTAAAAATGATAATATCGAGCAAAGAAATTCGGTAATAATAAACCAACAGAAGCACCAGGACTAATATCTGTTGATAAGTCAATAAACATTCCACTTTGATCTGAGCTTGCCAATCAAGTGATATCCAAGAAATTTGGTGAGTGCAGTTTCGCGGTTATTACCGATCATCAGACCAACCTTATTCGAACCCACAGAGAGAATTCCTGATTCTTATTACCTGTGGGATCATATCCTGCACCCTGCAGTACTAATAATGTACAGTGCCATTCCAGGAGCATCCTACGTACCCGTACCATCTTCACATCTGTATATCCAACAGGTATTAAGTATCTCGAATCCTATTCAAGGTTTCAAGGTAGGTCATCCTGATGATCGGTAATAACAGTGAAACTGCTGTAACCGAATAACTTGGAATCGCTTCTTCAGTGTAAAGTGTAGAGACTTTGGTTGATCGAATGATTAGCACAGATCAAGATGTAATGCTGTTGATTTATCGACAGATATTTGTTCCTGTGTCTATGTTAGAATAATAGCAACCTCATCTCACTTCTTTCTTGCGGAAGACTGTTATATTAACTACAGCTCATTTAATACTTCGGGTATCATAAATATAACAACATGATGAAGTAACACCCTAGGTGTACTGAGTGCACCCGGTTTTCTTTTTGCGCGCATGTTCTAGGGAAACAGCGTGCTATCGTTTTGTCTGAATGTCTGTGATTTTCGATGATTGAGCCGAAAATGGTCTCAAACGACTAGGTTGGACTCACTGATGACGAATCCGGTGTCAAAATCCATTCTGTCCGGGCGGCCGTTAGGACGATAACTGTCGAACGGAGCCAGCTAGCGACTTGAAACTTGCAGGGTAGTTTGCACATCGGAATGCTGCGATTTAGTTCGTCAATGGGCCAAATCATTCAAAAGGTTTCGGCGTTATAGCCATTTGAAATTTGGAGCTTATTTCCCTAATATTTCAGAAACTACTGGAGCGATTCGATTGAAACTGGGCAGTAAGTTGGAGCATTACGAAGTGCAACTTTGTGCGGAATTTCGTTGGAATCGTATGAGCACTCAATTGAAAAAAAATTTTTTTTCAAAATTTTCTTCTAAACAAATTTTTTTTCAAAGTTTTTTCTTAAAAAATTTTTTTCTTTTGAAACTGTTGTTCGTGAAGAACGATTTCAGGTTGACCTTGAACTTCATATTTCACAGCAGTGTACCCAATTCCAACTCGATACGGCTATTAGTTTTGGAGATATTGAGAAAAATTATGTAGAATTTCGTGGTTTTCTTCTCGATAGCGTTGTGTTTTTTGGTATAACTCAAAAAATACTCATTCAATAGTGATGAAACTCTACAGCTAGTTCGAGGATGTTGAAGGACAACATTGTGAAAAATTTGTGATGATCGTGTCATTCAAACAATTTGAAAAAAAAATTTCAATTTTTTTTCGAATATTCAATATTCTGTGATCTTCCCATCATATTATCTTCATTTAATTCTGTATGAACCCCTCAAACTGTCATTTTTCGATAAAGTACTGGATTTCAATTCGATCTTTTCTGTATTTTTGGAAATATTATTAAATAAAATTTTGAATGGTTATATCTGCGGAATCATATGGTGGATTTTACCCATTCACGAATTCCGGCCGTCTGGCCGATAGGATGTACGATCGTAATCGTGCCTACGGCCGACCAGACAGAAACCGGACGAAACGATAGCACGATATTTCCCAGAATATTCGCGCAAAAAACGACAAGCAAAGGAGATTTTCCACATTAGACATATTCTCATCTACATTCGCCTCTAATTGGACGTGCAATTTTCTGCACACCCTGTATAGAACCGTTTCGTAGAAAGTAAGATGAACGCAACAATATTTTCACGCACATCATTATACGCTGCATTTGTGGCATTCCCTGCAAAATGTCGTGTTGTCAAGAGAATTCAATAAATCAGTGTAACTCCACCTAACCCTCGCCTATGAACACATGGAATATAGGTCCGAGCTGTTTGCTCTTGCGACAGATATTTATTGGGGAATGCTCAGAGTAAATTTCAATTATTTACCCAACTATAGGAAGTGACAGCTCAGTGTGTCAAATAAAAGAGATCCCTCACCGCGATCTGTCTTAATATCTAGGGGTTGTTTGACGATTTCTCCTTACCTTTTGAATGCCGACCTGATCTTGTCAACATTATTAGCCTCGGTGCGTTCCTCTGTCATCAGTCCCTGAGTGTTGACACGCTGCGCTAGGGGGTTCAAATTGGTTTTCGTTCCACCAAAGTAGAGGAATTTTCGGGAAAAACAATAACTGTCTCAACTGTGACTCGTCATGTTTTATTTGAATCGTCTTTGTCTAAAATGCAGGTGTTTTTCTGTTTCTATTCTCAAGACAATGCAAATTCCATCTTGGTGACAGTTTCGTTCTCTTTTTATAGGGAGTGGCAAAGAAAAATACAGGAAAAATTGTCAATTGGTGGCTTTCGATCAAACTCAAGAATTGGGAAAATCTGTGTGGAAATAAACGGAACTGACACCAATCTCTTTTGAATCATAAGTTGCAAATGTTGTAGGAGAGAATGAATGCAGAAAAATTTCTGAACATTTAAGTTTTGTCACACATGTCATCATAGTGTTTTCCATATGATCATGTTGAGATCGACAAACAGAACTATCTGGGCTTAAAAAAACTTGTTTCTATGAGAGCCTCAAACACGAGACAAAACTCTTAGTGGCACTTTATTCAATCCCGCAAAAAATCGTGAGAAGGATAAAACCCTTATTGGTTCATGAACTATTGGCTCTGAATACTATGAAATGAATCTGCTATTTCTATTTTTTCTACAGATTGCCCTTTGTCCATTGGAAGATTGTATTTGTGTGCTGAACAAAATATGCATCAACAAAACAAGTGTGAAAGAGGAATCGGAAAAGTTGGTTCAGAAGAAATTTGATGTGATAAGAACCTTCGGTACTAGGGAGTAGTGATACTCAATGGATCTAACGCATGTCATCCAATGCATGACTTATATACTAGCTGACGAAGAAACTGCAACGCCCAGAAGGAGCTGTTTAAATTTTAATTTTAATTTTTTTAGATAATATAGCAAGGAGTAAATGATTAAAGTTTGGAGAAAAAAACGAAGGGTTTACAACTTTTTTTATTTTATTTGTTAATTGTGAGTTTGTCCACCGCGTTTATCTATACTCTCCACAACACTTCTTGGCATTGATGCAAGAAGAAAATCTATTTCTTCTGGGGGATACTATCCCAAGCTACCTGTACTTCATGTCTCAGAGCAGCCAAAGTCCGTGGGGACTGGGGTAAATTTCCAAGCCTTCTACCTATGATGTCCCAAACATGCTCTATGAGCGAAAGATCGGGGGATCTGGGCAGCCATGACGAAAGATTCACATGGGTCGCTTCAAAAAAGTTCGGTTAAGGTAAGGGAGAACATATGGCTCCACTATTTCTTGAAGGTAGCGCAGTGCTGTCATGTTACCTCGAACACAGACTAAAGGTGACCTACTTGCATGTGCAAGAGCACCCCATACTATAACGCCTACTGTCCGGTGTACATGACGCTCAACATCAAAATGTGTGTCACTTCTTTCTCCTCGACGTCGTCTAACCCTTCTTCGGCCATCATGTATACCCAAGGAGAATCGAGATTCATCAGAAAAGACGACCTGATGCTATTCCACATTCCACTAGCTAACACTAGATGGGGTCGATAATGCTTCAGTCCAAAATACCTTATAGGGCGGTAAACCGTTCGGACAGTTACAGGATGGCCTTGTTCTCCTAACCACTCATCAGCCAAAGATCGAGTTTTCTCAAATCGGTCTCTTATGGCCAAAAGTCTTAGACGTCGATCTTGAACTTCATTTGTGCCCCTTCAACGTCTGGTGCCTACTCTACTTCGATTTTTGGCATTATCAAACCACGCTTGAGAAATATAACTATTTTAGTTCACTGTGCATAGAATACTGAAAACAAAACAGTGTGTAACTACTCTCTAATCCCCTTAAACTTTCTGCGTCTAACGCACGTTTCGGAAACCAGGTTTCCTTTCTCAAAGACATAACGTTACTGAGCTTGAGAACATATCAAAACAGAAGTTGGATATTTGTTCGTACAGTAGCCTCCCGTAGAGCAATAATTCGACTTCTTTCAAATTCACCTAACTTGCGATAAATTCAGCGCAGACGTGTTCTAGACCTTTCAACATCAACTAAACACGAAACTAAAACGACTACAATATCAAAGTAACGAAAATATTCACATGAAAAAACCTTCACGATTGTTTCTGCAAATTTTAATCATTTACTCCTTGCTATACTACCTCGGTTTCGCCAAAAAATGAAATTTAAACAGCTCCTTTTGGGTGTTGCAGCTTCTTTGTCAGTTAGATAAATCTAAAATTCCAACATATACCGACTGTCACAGCAATCAGGTTCTCCTCCAAAAAAATCTTCATTTTACAGAATATCGGATTGAAATTTTTCACATTGATATAACAAATTGATTTCTATCGACTGAGGTAAACTAGGTGTGTCTATGACTTCTGGTTCAATCGGAAATGGTCGTAACTTTTGCTTTTTTTATGAATAGAGGCTTGTTTTTTCATATTCAAATTATTCGTTGAATTATGACTGAAATTTTGTCGAAATAGAAATGAAATTACGAACAAAAATTTAAATAAAAAATTTTTGTTCGATGGCCTGAGATATCAATGACTTCCAAATTTAAAACGAAAACGTGGAATGGTTCACGAGTTATAGACATGCAAAGGTTCTGCCAAAATCAATATATCTCAGAAACTAATAGCCTAAGCCGATATTTAAATGTTGTTTTCTGACTCCCCAAGCTAACATCATTTACCATCAAACGATGTACATCAGTTACTCGTAGACCACTCTGTATATGGTAATGTTTATAGTTTTCGAATCCATTTTTACGAAGTTATAGGGAATAAAATAATTCAAAGAGAATATGGAGATCGATCAACAATTGTGATGATCCAAGGAATTCAATCATCGAATACAAGCTGTCTTATGACCAAATAACATCCAATAAGAAGAACATACTCAACTTATTAATGGCAACATGGCTCCAAAGAAGACAGTTCGCGATAATCGATTCATCTTCTCGAATTTTTGAAAAACATTGCAGGAATACCTTCTGATCCCTGCATTATTATTAATTGAATTTCGTGCTCTTTACCGGAATTATGTGATTATTTGAACACCACCACTTAATACCTCTCAAAAGCCATGGTTTAATGTTGACTCGCATGGTCAAATGAGAATAATTTATTTTCAGCTTTCATCTGGGTTCAGAATTCATCGGAACACCATACAATATGCTATTGCGCATGGGAACTCGCACAATTTGCTCTTCGCGTGTCCAATAGTATCACTACGTCATGTTCGAGATGCGCGAAGCCGACGAAAATAAAGAAAGTTAGTAGTTATTTGTATCGTGCCTCGAAATAAATATTTAAATTCAAAAATATCTGAAGTTAACCGTTGCAAAACAGGGATTCATAGAATTCAAACGGTAGAAAGTTTCATAGCAAATGAACCTAGAGTGAATGGAAAAATAAAAAGGAATTCATCTCCAGAAAATCATATTCATTCCATTCCTATTTTTTCGTGAAAACGTGAAAAACGTCCGGATATGAGAACTGGTTGTTGAAGAAATTTCTAGGTAATTTCCTTCGTATACTAAAATGTCAAACGTATCCATATCCACGGGTTTGAAGAAATTCCATGTAACAAACTTTGTAAGGAGTAGAATAGAATAACATATAGTATGTGACCTGTTGGCCAATAGAGGACTTCGGCCCAAGTTGTCAACCTCCAAATTTCGTCAAATGAGGTTCGTTTTATTTACAAATATCCGTAAACGGTACCTCGGCTCCTCAAACCAGATAATTCTTTCCAAATATGTGAGATGATCTCTGATTGACTGGAATTTAAGTTGAGAATCCTGATCTCTTGTCAATAGTGTCAAGTTTACATAGGATAGGTTCCCCAAATCAACTCGGTTATTTTGGTTGCTAACATTCCGTTCCGTAAATATGAAATATTCGATTGGTTTCTGAAAAAAGGTTAATTATGGAACTTGATTGATGAAAACGTAATCTTCCTTTCACCAGAATGAAAACATTTGCTACGCTGTTGGTGTAAATTTTTACATTTTCAATTTATTTTTTCCACCTAAATATAAAAAAATGTGATTAGAACCGATGGTACTAGGGAGTAGTAATACTCAATGGATCAAAAGTATGTCATCGAATGCATGACTTATATATCCACGATAAATCCAAAATTGAATAACAGTGTAAAACAGGAATCAGGTTCCCCCCGAAAAAATCTTCCTTCTACAGAATCAGATTCTAATTTTGCACATTGATATTGCAGATTTTTTCCTTCGGCTGAGGTAAACTAGTTGTGTCTATGACCTTCGGTTTGACCGGAAACGTACGTAAATTTTAATTTTTGAACTGAGGCTTATTTTTTCATATTCGAATTATACGTTGAATCCTGGGTGAAATTTCATCGAAATAAAAAGAAATGACGAAAAAAAATCTAAACGAAAAATTTTTTGTTTGTTTTTGACATGCAATTAATTGGAGTTCGGTATATATTAATTCTCACCATTTTTACAAATTATTGGAACATTCTACGCAAAATTCACCTTCTGGATAGAAATTACTTGTTAGGGGGAGACTTCGGCTCTAGCTTTAATTACACTGCATCTAGCTTTATAAAATTTTGCACTAATACTCTCCGATCATACACTAGTTGGATAGAGAAATAATTTCAGTAATAACCGAATGATATGTTTGTGAAAAGATGTATGAAATCGAATGCTCCATCGAAATGTGGAAAAAATATACCCTATAATCCTGCTCTATGGTCGAAATTTAAAAAGAAATATTTTTCTATTCGAATACTGTATGATCAGAGAATACACCTACAAGATTTTTTGAACCTTGACCCTATATAATTAGAGTTAGAATAGAAGGCTCGCCCCTCTCATGGCACTAAAACAAAATACGTGTACCTTCTGTCGGAGTGGTCAATTTCTAGTGGAAATGGATTTTGTCTATTTGTAATAACAGCAAAAATCAATATATCAACATTAAAATCAAACCGAAGCAAAAACCAAAAATTTTTTGGGTTTAATTTTTTTATTATTATTTTATTATAGGATTTACATCAAAAATTCAACGCAGAATACGAATTTCTAAATTTATACATCAGTTCATGAGAAAATCGAAAGTTACGTCCACTACCGTTTAAATCGGAAGGCATAGACACACATCAATTACTTAAGTCGATGGAATACAATCTGTAGTATCAAGTCTGAAATTTCAATCCGTTATCTTGAAAATTTGTGGATTGTAGATTTTAGATTTTTGGGGGTGAACCTGAATCCTGTGACACCTGGTATGTGAAAATATAATAAGGAAGGACCTAACAGGCCGGATCGTAAACACAATTACTTCCGAAAGAAACAACTTCATAACTCGATATTTGTAGAGAAGGTTTGGAACTTAATTATGAAGGCCGAATTTGTGAATGGGTAAAATCCACTCAATGATTCCGCAGATATACCCATTCAAAATTTATTTTCCCAATAATTCCAAAAATACAGATGGGATCAAATTGAAATCCAGTACTTAAAATGACAGTTCGAAGTTTCATACTGAATTTAATGAGGATAATATGATGAGAAGATCACAGAATATTAAATATTTGAAAAAACAATTCGAATTTTTTTTTCAAATTGTTCTAATGACACGCTCATCACGAAATTTTGCACAATGTTGGTCCTCAACATCTCCGAACTCGCTGCGAAGTTTCATTATGATGGAATCAGTATTGTTTTAGTTATACCGAAAAAAACAACGAGATCGAGAAGAAAACCACGAAATTCCACATATGTTTTTTCGATATCTCCAAAACAAATAGCCGTATCGAATTGAAATTCGGTACACTACTGTCAAATATGAATTTCGAAGTAAATCTGAAATTTTTCTATAATACGAACAATAGTTCCAGAAAAAAAACTTTTTCGAGAAAAATTTTGAAAAAATATTTTTTTTTAAATTGAGTAATCATACGATTTCAACGAAATTTCGTTCAAAGTTGCACGTTGTTATGGTTCTACTAACTGCCAAGTTTCAATCCAATCGCCCTAGTAGTTTCTGAATTATGAGAAAATTAACCTCAAAATTTCAAATAGCTTTAACTCCGAAACTATTTGGCCGATTCGACCCATAAACGAACTTAACCTTCGTATTTTGAAATGAAACCCTTCTTGGAATTTTCAAGTTGATAGAGTCCTCCGTACGGCCATAATCGTGGTGATGGCCGGCCGGCCGGACAGAATCGATTTTGACACCGGATTCGTCATCAGTGAGTCCAACCTAGTTGTTCAAGACCATTTTCGGCTCAATCATCGAAAATTACAGACATTTGGACGAAACGATAGCACGCTGTTTCCATAGAACATGCGCGCAAGAAGCCGATGCAGAACTTTGTGTGAAGTTTCGTGATGGTCGTGTCAGAAAATTTGAAAAAAGAATCGAATTTTTTTGAAACATTCAATACCCTGCGATCTTGTAATCATTTCATCCTCACAAAATTATGAATGAACCTTCAAGGTTTCACTTTTAAAAAAAGTACTGGCTTTCAATTCGATCCAGTCGGTGTTTTTGAAAATATTGGCAAACTCAATTTTCGAAAGGATATATCTGTGAAAGCTGTTAAGTGGAAGTTAACCCCTGAAGAACATTGTCATTTTTATGAGTCTCCTCAAAAGAAAGGTGTTCCTACAATATAATTTTAGAAATTATGTTTTACTCAGAATTTGAAGTATTTTCGTATTTACTCCTCATACAGGGTGTTTCACAATGAACTGGTCAAACATATGTAGCCGTATAGATGACATTGGGAAAGTTATTTTGGCCCTATGACATATACCCTGTATCTCGCTTATGCTTCGAAAACGGGGTATATGTCATAAGGCAAAAACGACTTTCCCAATGTCATCAATACGGCAATATATGCTTGACCAGTTTATGGTGAAACATCCTGTATATTATAATGTCATCCTGACATAATATATGCCAGAAGTTTTTCAATTTATTCTTGACATTTTATTAGATTTGTAGTTAAAAATACCCAACTATGGATCTATGGGAGATGATTCCTCAATATAAGGGGCCTTTAGCGTTCTTCGGAAACCTGAAGATCTGAAATATCCTAGCTTGGAGGACCGAACCCTCTCGGTCAGAGAGCAAATGTAGGTAATATTATTTACTGCTTCCTGTTGGTTTTGTACCTCTCTCTGTTTCAGATATTATGTCAAGATATTTCGTCAAAATTAATTAAAGATGATGAGAAAATTTTTTAATGAAAAAGATGACATCCATGTTTTTCAAACAAATTCCTACAGTTATACGGGGACACAGAGTATTTGCTGCGGTTTCAATCTGTGCTCTTGTATCATACGGAAAAATATATGGTAACCTTGTTACATTTCTTCTGCTAACACTTTGATATACCAAATAATGTTATGCTCGTTCTCAAAAGAATACATATCATTCATTCAATTTTCCAACAATATCACATCGGGTGATACAATAAGGTGCAAGTCCAAAGTGTTCGACTACTGTACCGCATATTCAGAAGCTCTTATTAAGATGTAAATCGATAACCGATCCTAAATTCCGGCACTTAATCACGCCCACAAAACAAAATTGTGGATAGCGCTGCCCAATCAATAAGAAATTCGCTTGGAGCTATCTCCGGTTATTTGTTTAATCAACTTTGAAGAAGCTCAAAATGGAAATTCCGATGATTGCCAGCCGATTCAGGCGATAGCAGCTCAGTATCTATCGGAGATAAGTATGGATTCTATTATTACCGCTTCATCCCACTCGTGCTGGAATAATTTCTTTACGTGATGTCCTAGAGGAACTGCTTGAATTTTTACTTAATAAACTGAATCTTATCCTACAGTAGAACTTTGTAATTGAAGGTTGTCTGGAACTGAAAACTTACGTTCCTGATAAAATGAAAATCTTAGCAGGAATAAAGACCATATACTCAATCTAATTTCAATATTATAATATGACAATTTCGAAGTTAACACCCTTTAATTGAGGAAACTGGAACGATTGGGATTTAGGGGAGTTATTTTCAAGTTGATTTAGTCATACTTGACAGGCCGTGAACAGTATGTTACTCTGAATAATGTAAATAGTGTGCTATCGACATGTGAATTTGGTATACCTCAAGGACCGGTGCTTGGGCCGCTATTATATTATATTTATGTATTAAGTCTAAAAATATTCGTAGAGTAGGTTTGGGGCTTAACTACGAAGGTCGAATTCGTGAATGGGTAAAATCCGCCCAATGATTCCGTAGATATACCCATTCAAAATTTTATTTTTACAATATTCTCAAAAATACAGACTAGATCGAATTGAAATCCATTATTTATCGAAAAAAAAAACTAGAAAAGCACTGCCGTGAAGCAGCAGCTTTCGCGCGCATGTTCAATGTAGATGACCGCTTCGGTAACGAATTTGAACATGTGCGTATGCCTTCACGGCAGAGCTTTTCTAGTTTTGTTTTTCGATAAATAATGGATTTCAATTCGATCTAATCTGTATTTTTGAGAATATTGTAAAAATAAAATTTTGAATGGGTATATCTACGGAATCATTGGGCGGATTTTACCCATTCACGAATTCGAACTTCGTAGTTAAGCCCCAAACCTACTCTACGAATATCGAGTTTTTAAGTCGTTTCTTCCAGAAGTTATTGTGTTTACGGTTTCATTTTCCCAATATTTCCAAAAATACAAATCAGATCAAACTGAAATCCAGTACTTTATCGAATAAAAACAGTATGAAGGTTCATACAGAATTTCATGAGGATAATATGATGAGAAGATCACAGAACATTAAATATTTGAAAAAAACAATTTGAATTTTTTTTTTGAAATTGTTCTGATGACACGATCAACACAAAATTTTGTACAATGTTGTGTTTCAGCATCTTCAAACTTTCTTGATTTATACCAAAGAAACCAACGATATCGAGAAGAAAACCACGAAATTCTGCATATTTTTTCCAATATCCAAAACTTATGGCAGTATCGAATTGAAATTTGCTACACTACTGTGAAATATGAAGTTTGAGGTATAACTGAAGTTGATCCCGAATATGAACGATAGTTTCAGAAAAAAAAAATTTTTTTGAGTTTAGTAACCATAAAGTTTCGAAAAAATTCTGCTTAAAGTTGCGCGTCGTTATGCTTCAACTAATTGCCAAGTTTCAATTCGATCGCGACAGTTGTTTCTGAGATATGAGGAAAATAACCTCAAAATTTCAAATTGCTATAACTCCGACACTATTCGGCCGATTCGGCCCATTAACGAACTTAACCTTCGTATTTTGAAATGCAACGTTTCCTGAAATTTTCAAGTCGATAGAATCCTCCCGTTATCGTGGTGACGGCCGGCTGGACAGAATCGATTTTGACATCGGATTCGTCATCAGCGAGTCCAACCTAGTCGTTTAAGACCATTTTCGGCTCAATAATCGAAAATTAGAGACATTTGGACAAAACAATAGCACGCTGTTCACCTAGAACATGCGCGCAAAAATTTAGTATTGGAGCCAGGCATTTCACATTTGCTGAGGACGCGGTTTCATTATATACCAGTGACGATAAAACTATTCTGAATAACTATACAAATGACGATCTCATATTTTGAACAAATTGGATAATGCATAATAGAATGAAAGTAACTGCGGAGAACACTGAATATGTTATATTAAGATAAAAAGATAGTAGAGTTCATAATAAGATGAACACAGATAGTTTGGAGCGTGTCGGGGATGTGAGATACCTGAGTAAACTTGGACGAAATCCTGAACTGGCAAACACATGTTGACCATAAACAAAGATGTTGACTTCTCTGATTCCTGCTATATATAAATGTAGATCCTACCGAACTGATAAGGAAAAACATGATGTATATCAGAGTTTTTTTCTCCCACATTTAAGAACCTAATTCTTTTGTGGTGAGTAGACCTTTGAAAAAATTCAGATATGGCAGAATAAGTTCTTGAAAATACTTTACAATTAATGAATCTAAGTTAAATCAAGGAATTAGGACAATGTAATTCAATTTAAGACAAATATTCCACCTTGATCAGAGCTAATCATCCAATCAACCTAAACATTTACATCGATGTAGATGTTTTGAATTTCGTGTGGATCCAGTTTTTAAAAAATTTTCATCCGAAGATTTTTTGAATTTTATGTGAAATTTTTTTTTTCTCTGAAATTATTAATTAGATTTCAATATTATTCGGGACAAACCTTAAAGCCAGTATTTAACAACAATGTTCCGAATTTCAATTCGATCCGATAATTACTTTCGTAGATATAAGGAAAAAAAATGTGCCAAATTTCATTGTTATTTGGAACTTCAACGATATTTCCGCAATATCTCAAGAAGAACCAATGCAATCAGATTGAAAGTTCATAATCAAGTGGAGATTACCAACACGCAACTAGGTGCAAAGTTTTGTGTTGATCTAATAGATAGAATTTGAACAAGCGCGTAAAAGCACCTGACTTCACGTCCGTGCTTTTCTAGATTACATATCGTAGTATTCTTAATTATCCCTCCTTTGCGAATCAGTAGCAATTTTTCTTTAGAAAATAAATACACAAATTCTTATCGACTCAATAGATACGAATCAAAACAGACAACTGCTCTTGAAGCATTGTGTTAAGCATTCGAAACTTCAATACTTAACATATGTTCCCACTTCTGTTCAGTCAACTGAAATTCCTCAAAAAACTAAAAATTTGATTTCTTTTTTATTGAAGGAAATTATTGATAAGCTCGTTGCCGGTACAAAGGAATATCGGAAACCATAAAACTCGAAACGGATTCCATCAATTCCGGTGCAAGAACCCTGAATGGCCCTGTCCTGGGCCACGCATAAAACCAATGACGTCGAAAATTACACCGTCCGACGATATAAAATTCCACCAAGACCGAATCAAGTGACATAATGTAACTTTATGTAATTGACCATTCGTTTTCTAATGCAGCCAATTTCGTCGCGTCGAATTCCGCCGTAGCGAGTAACGACTGACTTTGATTCGGAAAAATAACGACTAACGTTTAACCGAAACGATCACGGTTTCTGGATTTTACAACGGAGCTGCTTAATGTGTATTACCACGGCGATTTGTATGGAAACGAGGTAGTTGTAGAAGAAATATACAAATATGGTCAGGAAATTTCAAGGCATATACAGGATTTTGAATTGAAAATTTGCCAAAGTCCAAATACAGAGTGTCACGTCGAAAAATCAAGTGATCGATATCTCAACAGCATGCAGTTGGACTTATAATAAAACAAAATATATATATCATACCTTTATTGGCTTGTTTATTATGATGTTTCCTTCGAAAGTTATTGACGAACGGATGGACGCCCGTACAGAATTGAATTCAACATAGAATTCTTCATCGGTGAGTCCAACCTAGAGGGAGTAAAATTAAAAATAACAGATATTTGAGATTAACAAGCGCTTGAAATAAACCTATCTGTTTGTTAATTTGCCACAAAATGTTCTATTTTTTTTGAGTTATAATTTTGCTATAAGAATAATTAGAGAAGTTCTTTAATCATTCGATGAAATGCTCACAATCATGAGTGGCAGTTTTAAAAATATATTTTTGTTGATTGTTTTCATAAGAGGATCCATAATACCTCTCAAATTAGAAATATAAGTATAGGGAGTGTTCTAAACACGAATCACGTACTGACTTCAAAAATATAAACATTTGTAAGCTGTATCCGCTTGACAGTCAACCACAAAGAGAAAATTAGTCTATTATGCATTTTGATATTTCAGTAGTCAAACAAACATGTAGACTTTTATTCGAAACAATCAATAAATATGAGGCGCCGTTTGGCACAATAATCCTTGCAACTATATTCATTTTTGTGTTGATATTTTCATTAGTTGCACAAATATTTTTATTTTGTGAGATTATATATGTACTTTTCGTTCCGATATATTTATTTTCTTCCGAATACAATATATTTACGAGTTGGCAGATTCTAATACAAAAAAAAAATTTTAAAAACCACTAACGTGAAGTCAGCAGCTTTTATACGCAAGTTCGAATTCACCCCGGCAAACGCATCTTTTTTTCGTGATTGAAAGATTTGGCTATATTAATTTATATGGTTCCCACGAAATAATGCAGGAACCTTTGAAATATCAATATTCAAGAACTAAATTCCATTTCGATCCGACCTGTTTCGGAAATATTGTGAAAGAAAATGTTGAATGGGTGTATCTGACGAATGTTTGGATGGATTTCACCCAGTCACGAATTCGGTCTTCTTGATTGAGTTACTTTACAAATACCAAGTTTCTGGGTTGATTCCTAGAAAATATACTACTATATTGGCGGTGTTCATCGAATTAATGAATATATTGGATATAACAATTTCATATGTTTGAAATTCCCACCTCGTGAAAATATTTTCATTTGATAGGAAATAAATGAAGCGGTGGGAAAACATATTGGCACAATGAATATTTTTTAAAATGGCGAGAAGTGAAAAAAAATAATAGTAAAGTAGCTACAACGTTTGAATTTAAACTCTTTCACATAACCTCAAAATCTATAAAAAAAATTGAAATAACCAAGTTTTTGGGTTTCATTTTGATCTTCCGCAAAAAACTTGTTTTTTTCGCGAAATTCGGTGAAAACTCACCTTTTCATTTTTTGCTTTGAAATATTCAGTTTGTTCGCTTAATTCCGACCAAATATCGACCCTTGTTTTCAATCGAGAAGTCCGACGTCAAAATATCTACTTTTTCAAAAAAAAGTTCGATGAAATGTCTACTTTCTAATGGTGTGAAAAAATGAACATTCCTGTGGTAAATTTTCTCAGAAAATGCGAAGATATACTACTTTAACCAACAACCAAATAAATTGATGAAGTTAAATTGAATAAAACATGTACAATATTTTGAAAAAGCTGTGAAATCCTCTTCAAATTGAATGCGTAGGTATATGCCTATTCATTGCTTTTCCAAAATAATTTATGCACCTACGGAATATTTCAGCCCATCAAAAGGTATTTCATAGAGAAGTGGGGAAGATGTTAGGAAGGTCTTTGTCGAACAACATGATATTTGTTGAGAAATCCTACCACAGTGATGTTTATATTTTTTGGCACCATCAGAAAGTGAAGATTTCAACGAACCAAAAGCTCACTCACCTTCTTGAAAAAGTAGATATTTTGACGTGCTGGATTCCATCCACACAAATGGTTGTCGAATTCAACGGAATTTCTAGAGAAAATCTCACAAATTCCCCATTCTAAGACCTTTAATATCGAAATTGAAAATGTGTCTAGTAAGGTGTTAGGATTGGCATGGAAACCATTTGACGATCTTTTCACGATATCTGTTCCAATCACACCCATTTGTGAAAATGTAACAAAGCGTTAAGCTCTCCCAATCATCGCTCAAATGTTCGATCCTCTCGGCCTGATAGGCCCGGTCATTTTATTGGGAAAAATTTTCATTCAGAAACTATGGAAGGAAAAATTGGAATGGGATAGCCCCCTTTTGCAAATATTGAGTGAGGAATGGAAAGGTTTCATCTCAACCATTCCTAAACTCAAGGTCCTGGAGATAGCGCGCACAAGAAGAATATTGCGGAAATTGAAATTCATATGTTCGCAGACAGCAGCATCAAAGCATATGCTGCCTGCATTTACTTTCGCGTTATTTACCTTGATAATACAGTTGTAATTTGTTCACTTCGAAATCCCGCATAAGACCTGTACGTCCCAACATTACAATTCCCAGGCTTGAATTGCAAGCCATGCTTTTATTGGCCAATGATAATAAGTTAGGCCCTTTACACGTTGAGGAAATTCACGATGCAATTAATAGGATTGTTGAATATTTACAAATCCTGCAATTCCCGAAGGAATTAGCCGAACTCAAGTCAAGAAAACATATCTCGAATAAAAACCTTAAGAGGTTTTTATTCGAGATATATGAGATATAAGTATCTCAAACCCTTTTTGAATACGGATGGTTTCATATGTGTCGGTGGTCGTCTTACTCACGCCGATATTCCTGAGGCACAAAAGCACCCAATTCTCCTCCCCTCCAATAACAATGTAGTTTCGCTTCTATTAGCACATGAACATAAACGCCTTGGTCACGCAGTTGCTCAAACAGTGCTAGCTAATATAAGACTTAACTATTGGCCCTTAAATGCATTAACAGATTTCAAACGACTCATAAGGAATTGTAATAATTGTTTCCGATTCCAACTTCGACCTACTCAACAACTTATGGCAGACTTGCCAAGAGATAGAATCCCATTTTCTAGGCCCTGTCAGAAGATTGGAGTAGACTTTGTAGGTCCCTTGTTGATAAAATCTTCCAAATTGAGGAAGGCGCCTCTTCAAAAATGTTATATTGCTTTGTTTGTTTGTATGGCTACCAAGGCCATACATCTTGAGCTATTAACATCTCTCTCTACACAAGCATTTCTTTTAGCTCTCAAACGATTCATCGCACGTCGAGGAAACCACACGGTCATTTACAGTGATAATGTCACTAACTTTTCTAGGTCCAGAAATCAACTCCGTGAATTATATGAATATTTCAATGGGTCCGAGTTAACAAATTGTATAAAGACCTATGCTGTTGAGAATGAAGTATCTTGGAAATGTATTCCACCTCCTATCTCCACACTGGGGTGTAATTTGGGAAGCTGGAATCAAGAGCCCTAAAAACCATCTGAAGAGAAATGTAAGTGATGCACACCTCACATTTGAAGAACTCAATACGGTGCTAAACCAAATCGAAGCTATTTTGAACTCTCGCCCCCTTTGTGCGTTGTCCAATGATCCAACCGATCTTGATTACCTAACCCCTGGACACTTTCTTACTGGTACAAGTCTCACATCCTACCCCGAGGCGCCACTGACTCAAATCCCTGAAAATAGATTAAACCTTTTTCAGAAATGCGCCAGAATTCAACGATCATTGTGGAAACGATGGTCTGTTGAGTACTTGAACGCCTTACAGAATAGACCGAAATGGGCTCAACCTTCTTCCAATCTGAAAGTAGATGATTTGGTTTTATTAAAGGAAGAATTGGCCCAGAGCCAGAATAATCGAAATTTTTCCTAGATCTGATAGCAGAGTCAGAGCGGTAAAGATTCGAACTCAAGATGGAACCCTAACACGGCCGATAACAAAACTTTGTCCCTTACCTCAAAAAGATTGACTGAAACTACGCTTCAATGGAATTGAGTATTTTGGACTATGACTGTCCAACGCGAGGGAGTATGTTCGATTCTCTCGAATCGAACATGCGATCCTCACCCTAAGAATTTATATCCCCCAAACGCTTCAGATTATAACCTACTCGAAATATGCCCTCAATTCTTTTCCAAATAAACATTCTACTCTTACCCCGAAGAATTACTGTCCCTTAACGCGGTAGGTAACGAAAATGTGAAAAAGGTCCAGTCGTAACCGGAACATCGTCACGTAAACAGTAACATATCGAAATTCACCCACGCTCCACTTGCTAGCTTGAAAAGTGAAGCCACGCTAAAAAGCAAAAGTCTCAATTCGTCTCTAAAACCGATGAACATTGCATATTATATCTGATAATTATTGATCTCCCAATCAGTTTGAAAGTGAATGTACATTCTACATTGATTTGTTAATGTGAGAAGTTTGTGAAGTGAATTCAGTGAGAATCGACGCTCCGCTAGTGACTCGCAATTAGTCACTTTTCATGGAACAATATAGTGTTAAGCCCCTCAAGACAATCACACTTCTATACTGTGGAAATAATTGAGTATTCCACAATTGTATACTTGTAATATAGACTGTATATAGAAAGAAGTTGCAGTCTATTATTCACCTCACCAACCCCACCAGCAAAGTATGCTCTTCCTGGAATCGGCATACTAATTGAACAAACGTTCAATTACAACTAAAATTTGTAAGGTATCTCGACATACCACGAAAAAATACACATAGTAACCAAGCAAATTGTTTCAAAAGACTTCCGCTCTTTGATCTTCGAAAACTTGTTCCCAAAAAACTTTTTCGTAAGAAGGTGATCCTCCATTTGCACCTTATTTATGATTGATATCTTCAAAAATGATTATAAAAGGCTTCTGAAGATACCATGCATTTTAGTATTTGAGATGAGCCGCTTATTCCAGCGAACATTTCATATTCTCTTGGTGAAAGAAATTGAAATTTTTCCGGAAAAATATTTCAGATACAAAATGAGAAATCTTACATTCTTATCGAACCATAGTTTCTTCGACTGAAAATATGAAATATATATAGCGAACATATGCAGTGATTGTTGTAAGATTTCTCAATTGGACCAAACGTGATTCTGCTAGAATCGAGAGTGTCATTATTCACATTGGTGAAGAGTATTTCCTCGAAAAATCAAACTTATATTTGGTTGGGCCTATTCAAGAATACCATTCTCTTGAACAAATGCGGTTACGAATTGATTTAAGAGAACCTTTTTCCTGTGTATTCTAAAATAATTATAAGATTCTTATTATGACATAAGATAAACTTCATCTGCAATCTTCATGCTAATTTCATATAGTTTTATGAATCGTTGAGTCTATAACTCGGAGTAGGATGAAGATAATAACTGCAGAATTTGTGTCATATTTATAGAAAACTTCACACCAAAATTCAGAGTCACCATATCAAAGCTAAAAAAAAAAACGATTTTTTTGGAAATTTTAACAGCCTGTGTCTTTTTACTGGAGCCGAATTTGGAAGAATGATAAATGAAAAAAGTGTTTTATTTTTTGAGAATAATCTACGGTTGACATTTATGTACAACTTAAAGATTCACCCTGTATAGCAAATTCGGAATTTCTGAACTGACTAACTCAATAGTTGATATAAGTGTTCATTTGATGAGAGAAATCTACGTTTGAAATTAATGTACAGCTTGAAGAATCACCCTGTATAGCAAATTCAGAATTTCCGAACTGATCAACTCGATAGTTAATATAAGGGAATTCTTCATGAACCGTGCTGTATAACGTAAGTCGTTGACGAAACGAAACTGCGATAATTCAGATACCCAAGAAATTTTTCCCATCAAAACGCCGGATTTCCTGTCACAAGGTCTCCTACCCAACTTTCCAAAGTTCATTTTTTGCACGTCGAACGTTTCTTCCATGTTCCTGCATCGGATGGAAGGGCAGCAACTCCAACCCTCGTTTCTTTTTGCACGAACTCCCATCCCCCTTGCAAGGTGGCGTCGATAACGGCAACTTCTGAAACGGCCGAAAGTTTTGAAACATCGTCGAATACGTGATATCTGTGGAAGGAAACAGCCAACTTCACACGTGCACGTCAGTCTAAATGCTTTCCAATAAAGAGTTATTCGCTGCCGAAGATACTGGCAAACCGGCACGCCATGTAGGATTCTCTGGATTTTGGGTTAGCCGGAATCTTGGTGCCTGGGGTTATTTGGAAATTATTGGCAAACTTCGGTCTGTGTTTGCTCGTTCTGATTGAAAAACAAATGAAGCGACATCTGGCGGGAATTCACTTCCCGAAGACGCCGTAAACGCGGGTTTATCTCTCTCCGAACTTTTTCAATGTGTTTTTAGGTATGAAAACGGAAGGAGGAAGGAGCATTTCCTCATGTTTTTTTTGTTTCGAATTTGAATTTGAAAGGGCTTGCTTTGGATGTTCGCCTGGAGACGATAGGAATTGTTTCGTTTTGTGGAAGATCTGGAAAAGTGGTTGACATCGGTGAAATTGCGAGAATGTGGATGTTTGAAAGTTTATCCGGTTTTGTCTATATTGTCACACCTTGATATTTCTTGGTTTTGTGAGAAGTTCCGTCAGGTTGAATTCATATTGGAAGGTACTCAAATTTAATTGTACTAGTTTCAAAGTTACAGGGTTGTATGTACAATAAATTTTTCAAACTCAAATGAAAATGACATGAGTGATTTTGGTTGATTTTTTTTATTTATTTATTTATTTATTTATTCCATTTGAATCATTTTCCAATAATGACGTAATCTATATAAGTATTACATGACCCGTCTGCTAAACACCGTTTGGGACGAAAGCACAAAAGTGTGTTTCAATATACATATAAACATTTTGATTCTCAACATCCATTGTTGAAGCAACTCATTCATTTTGGTGTGACAATATTTCATTTTTGGTATGATTTTGTGTTTTCTCAAATATTTCGATTCAACATATTCATGAGTTGAAGAACATATTAATTTCGTCTGAAGATATATATTTTTCGTTTACATATTTTTACGCACTTGTTCTGGGGAACAGCGCGTTATCATTTTGTGACGATATCTGTAAATTTCGAATTTTGAGCCGAAATTGGTCTCAAACGACTAGGTTGGACTCACTAATGAGGAATCCGTGGTCGAAATTGATTCTGTCCGGCCGGCCGTGTACGCTGTAACTTTCGAAAGGAAGGATCTAGAGTCTTGAAACTTTCAGGTTAGGTTAAGATCCTGAATATCTCGGTTAAGGTCGTTAATGGTCCAAATCTACCGAATGGTTTTTGTGCTACAGCCATTTGAAGTTTTGATTTTTCAATAACTCGAAAAATATTAATCAGATCGAAATGGAACTTGGTTGGAAGATGAACAGTATCAATAAGAAGAATTATCCATGGAAAAATTCGAAAAAAAATCAATTTTTTTTTTGAAACTTTTTATATTTTATTGAGATTTCACTGAAATTTCCAAGTCACCATTTCGCAATGTGAACAAGAGCGTAAAAGCTGCTGACTTCACGTCAGTGCTTTTCTAGATTTTTATTTTCGGTTTGTGTTTGCTCGCCGTAACCGCGGGTTAATTTCTGGCCGAACTTTTTCGATATGTTTTTAGGTATGAAAACGGAAGGAGAGAAGAAGCGTTTCATCATGTTTTTTTTTGTTTCGAATTTGAATGGGGTTGTTTCAGATGTACGCCTGGAAAAGATGAAAATTGTTTCGTTTGTGGAGGAACTGGAAATGTAGTTAACATCGCTTAAATTGCGAGAGTATGGGTGTTTCGAAGTTTATAGGGTTCTTGTTTTCATTGTTTCATTTCACTTTGATAAATGTTTTTTGACTTGTGAGAAGTTTCTTTAGGTTGAGTAGATATCAGAGGGTACACAAAATGAGTGAACTAGTTTGATAGTTATGAGTATTATGAAGTTTCCGAATGCAGAATAAGGTCCGGTGAATACATACGGTTTTTCCAGCTCCGGCACCGGACTTACGGTATGAAGTACAGAGCATCGGTGGTAAATGAACACACAGGTACGGCACCGCAATGGTGCCGGAGCTTGAAAAACCATATGTGTGCACCAGACCTAATACCCTCTTGCAGTTAAGACACTTTTTAAATCAGAAAATTTTGAGATTTATCACGTGAAACACATGTGAACCTGAGTTTCCATATAACTGATTTCACAGATGCCCTCTCTGGAGATTCAAATTTTCAGCAGCATGTGGCAAATGATTTTTATGATAACGAAGAATTCTCTATGAAATGTTGATAACATGGTTGTGTTTGTTTTTCAGAACCACAAACCAAGTTTTAATTGAATCGAACCTGTATTTTTCGAGTTATTGAGAAAACAAAATTCGATTTGCTGTGACTCAGAAACCGTTGGGTGGATTTTACCCATTAACGAACTGAACGAGATTTTGAGGCTCTAGACCAACACTAAGAATATCAAGGCTTAAGGTGTATTCTTCCGATAATCAGAAAACATTCGGCCGACCAAACCGCCAAGCCGGCAAGTCCATTTTCGGCCCAAAATTCGAAAATGGCAGGTATTTTGAAAGAACAGAAGCGCGCTGTTTCCCAGAACAGCGCGTAAGAATTGACATATCATAATGACGCGATGAAGTACCAACAGCAATCAAGAATCATCCGTCTAGGCGGCGAACATCAAAATTTGAGAGCAAAAAATACCTCGAATATAACGGGATGACTTCTGGAGGGTGGAGTTCGTTTGTTTCGAAAAATTTTCTTGGTGCAAATGGTTGAAAAAAATGTAGAGAATGCGCAACTCTGTTTATATTCAAGAATTTTCGGGAAAATAAAAACTGAAATGGAGTGAAAAATGGGATAATAACTAACATCGCGCATTCTCACGAAAGAATTGATTACATCGCGAAAAAAATCCAAAAAATCCTCACTGACGCCTGCAGAACGACACCCCGTTTTCTCCTATAAACGTCGATATGTCTCCGAATTCTAAGATTTCACACGGCTCTTGGCAACGTTCAAACCTGTACACCGCGATTCAGGTGCTTGACCTTGAGATATTCATGAGGTTTAATGAAACTTTTATGTGGCTGTGTTGCCTTGTCCTTATTTAGCACCCCGTGGTATTGGTTTCTCCTAGTTGAAGAGTAACAGGAGGCGATATATACGCGATCATGATCACGCTGGCGATGGCGATCAGGCAACTACATTCAACTAATGGAGCAGCACACACTGGTTGCGACCTATCTGTGACCTATCAGCGAATGGAGTTAAAGTAAATAGTGTCGTCATATTAATCGATCCAATGACAACGAAAAATATAGTATTGTCTATGGTAGTTTCAATAGACATTGTGAAAAAATTTCACTACCCGATCGCGTATGTATCTTCCAGGTAGAATGCGATCGACATCGTGTTCATGTTCGCGAGTATGTAGCATACACTTACCCAGATAGCACAATAAGATCCTGAGGATGTTCTTGGGATATCGAGCAGAGATATTAGTATATTCCAGGGAATTCCGAATTCGTCTATACCTCATCCTCAGGATATCCTGAGGATATAGAATGTTACTAAGTGGGAATCCTCCAGGTGGTGTTTTTGTATATCCGGAGGATATACTCCACAGACCATAAGCTATCAAGAGGACATCCTGAGGATGACTTATTTACAAAAGTGGGAACTCCCCCAGCGGTCTACGCATATATTCTAGGGATATAGTTCCAAGTTGACTATAGGACATCCCTAATTCAGAAAAGAGGGAGGGGGGAGTTTCACATTACAGGGTCATTAGACTAAAGCAATGTACGTAATTTCAATAATTTTTATTCTAAAAGAAAGCCTACAGAAAAAAGGGATATTACATATTTCTCAACTTATCAAAGGGTTCAATCATCTTCTTACATCTCTCTAGCCAGCCAGCAACAGATTTTTCCGTCTTTCTCAGTGTAGAAATTTTCGCAATTGCATCAGCGTCTGAAACAAAATATATCAATTGAAACAATAAATTAATTGCAGACTCATTTTGCTTACCATTTATCAATTTTGTAATATACAACCTCCCAAATGTCCTCTTTTTCTTCGCCAGTTAACTGCATTGCCGTTGTCACTGATTGGGGGAGTCATTGCCCCTCCTACAAATTCATAACTATTGTTTCTTCCGCATTGTGCAATCTCTTTGGCCTAAGATTAATAGTCAGTTACATTAACATTATAACAAATGACATTCAGACAGTAGCAAGTACTTATCAACACAAAATGTGATTTCAAGCGATGGACCAAAAGCTCCCGTTATAGTTACGGTTATCCAAATTGAAAGATTATCCTTCACCTATGTCAGTTTGGACAACCGTAACTATAACCAGAGCTTTTGGTCCATCGCTTGAAATTGATTATAGTTACGGTTATCCAAATTGACAGATTATCTTATGCCTATAAGTCAGGTTGGATAACCGAACGATAACCAGAGCTTTTGATCCATCGCCTGAAATTGATTCATGTTATCCCGTTTTGACCATTTGAAAGGACATTATTCAACCCATAGCATCAAGGGTAAGATGACAATCAAATACTCAGTGACCTAGCAACCATTAAACAAAGCAATACATTTAATCTTATTTCTTAAAATACTTTTTTTCTGAGAAGAAATGATCATTTATCCTCATCAAAATGAATTGACACTTCGGGCTCATAGGTTAAACTTTCTACTCATGAATTCATTTAACTCACTTGATGTACAAACTACAAACTATTAATTGAACTCACAACTAGATGAAAAATTTGCTCGTCACTTAAAAAAAAATCTTAAATGCCTCCAGATCTAAGCTATTCATTGGGAAGGTTATATCCAAAGAATCATAATGATTCGTTGATAATAATAATACCATTCTTTATTCTCTCTGAAAAGGGCATCGACCGAAGTCCTTCAGTCTATTGGTTGATATTTCATCGTTTGCTGGTTTTTGGGCTTTTTTTAGGTTTGTTTTATTTTGTTCACATCTTGTACAATATCCAACACAATACTCAGGATAATGTGACACTGCGTGATCAGAGTCTTAACCATACTTTGATCACCTAAAAAATTTCACATATTATACTGTATTATCGAACTGCACCTGATCAACTCACAAATGCTCGAATTATTTTATGTGCAATGCTTGTTGCATACATTATTTCATAGTCCCTTGGTTTGATTTGTTCCACTCACTGTATTTGATGCTAGAAATGAATAAACATATAAAATAATATAAAGTGCAATAAAATATTCAGTGAAATGAATAGAAAGAATCAAACATGAGTTTACAAAAATTCAACTATGAACAACACCAACTTCATGTTATATTCTGATCTTTATGTTAGGTTCTATACCAGATTTTATATTGCGAGGCCAAACGCTAATTGTAACAGAACTAAATTTATGAACTAGGCGTTCTTGATCGAGCTTCGATTCCAGTTCTGGTTCACTTTTGAATTCGATTTCGATTTCCTGATTGGCTGAGTTGCATCGATCAGCTCATGAGTTTCGTAAACAATTGTATACCCCAAAATATATGGAAGCCTGAACCAACAGGTACAGTTGGTACCACACATATTGTACCTGGAAGTCTTCGGGTATCCCTCCACAAGTTTGAATGCATACCTATTAGTATACCTACCATTAATTGTTTTATTTCCAACATTGTGATGTATCGCCCATCTAGCTAATGAAATAGAACAAATATCTGCTGTACTCACCTTAGAGTAGTTAAACAATTTCAATCTTTGACAAACCATGGGTTACTAAAAGTCTCCTTCGGTAAAGTTTTTTTCTGAAGAATAATAGGATAATGGAACATCATTTAACTCATTTATATTGCAAGAAATCATGGGATTTTCAGATGTGTCGGTTCCATAAATCATACCACCTCCATTTTCCATTCACTGTACTAACTGCTCAAAGTTATGTTTCATAAATTATAGATGTTTCAATCCTACAAGCTTGACCTTCAAGTTCTTGTATTGAATGGCTCTTTTTTGTCGTTGGAACCCTATGTTATATTTGTTAGCTAATTAATGAATTTTTATACTTACATACCACAGGGTATAAAATATAGCACAAAATCACTGCCGAAATCCACTTTCGAAATGGACGAAAGCAGAACGAGTTTACTGAAGACGAAAAGTATACCATTTCATCAGTTCATGTGTTTTGTGATGCCCATAAGCCCATAATTAATATTACTCCAAGTCAAGAAAAGAAGCAAATAAAATAAAAAAATATCGATCAACATCAACACAGAATCTGTCAAATGTCATGATTGACCGATCATAGATTATGAACCACAGAACATAAAGTAATATGAACCTAATCTGTCGGATCGATAATCAATGATCTAATAATTGATTAATTATTATATTATTACATTATTCACATTGCTACATTGAATTTTCTTGTATTATTAGATTATTTCTGATTTTTTCATAATCCACAAATGATATTCATTGATCTCAGCTTTCAGATATGCACCCAGATATATTAAAAAAGTGAATAATTCGATTTCACACCTCAAGTTGGATATTTTTCGTTATTAAATGATACAACATAGATCCAACCCATAAACATTCTGGCTCTTATTGGTATTTGAACCAGCAATCTACGCGAAGGCGTATTTCGAAAAATTTGACGTGGATTGCATCGGAGCATTCGCAGCTACTAGAGGAAATATTTGGTGTATACGAATCCTACATCGCAGGAATATCCCAAGTTGTACATTCCAAGTATGTCCTCTCAATGTCGAAAATTTAATGTGGGTTGCAGTTACTCAGAGGACATACTTGGTATATACGAACCCTAAATCATAGGGATATCCCCAATTGTACATCCCCCGTATATACTCCCAATGTCCTGGGACATACGCCACGAATAGGATATTGAGAGGATATATTGGGGATATGGTGTGCTATGTGGGTAGTGCCTTTTTGTACGCTCGTTCAATGAAAAATTGCTCATAATGGCACAATAATACTAGATCCTGAAGAAAAGCCAAAATCAAGATTTTGAATGCGTCACCTTAAGATCATCTGTGCAGTCTTTTATATATCCTCGCACTAATAACCAAGGCTAGATAACAATCTTCCGAGAAAGCTATCTGGAAATTACCTTTCCGATCAGATCGCATCTTCGCAGTGAGACAACTTTACCCCATGAACATCAACATGAAGACATCGTCAGCCTTCCAATCGAATTCCCCGGGACATTCGATATCGCGCTCTGCCGACTCTCATCGCACTGTTTATTTTTAATCATTTGTATTCCGGGTGTGCAACTCAGTATATTTTCTATCCCCAGTGCCGATCCGGATCTTCCGTATGTAATTAACCGACAGGATGGGGAGTCAGGCTCGTATTAGATGAAAATTTCATATGAGATTAGAAGTGTTATACTCAGAAGAATATCTTCGAGAACTTGAATGATTTGGAAGTGTTTCATCAAATACCTAGAAAAGCACTGACGTGAAGTCAGCAGCTTTTGCGCGCATGTTCACTTTTGGTGATATCCTTTGAACATGCGCGCAAAAGCTGCTAACTTCACGTCAGTGCTTTTCTAGGTTTTTTCGATTGAGTTCTGGATTTCAATTCGATCTAATCCGTATTTTTGGAAATATTTGGAAAAAAACGTGAATACCGTGAACACAATAACTTCCGGAAGGGACAACTTCAAAACTCGATATTTGTAGAGAAGGTTTGAACCTCAATTACGAAGGAGGAATTCGTGAATGGGTAAAATCCACCCAATGGTTCCGCAGATGCACCCATTCAAAATTTCATTTTCCCGATATCTCCAAAAATACAGATTAAATCGAATTGAAATCCAGTACTTCATCGAAAATTGACAGTTCGAAGATTCATACAGAATTCCATGAGGATATAATGATCAGAAGATCACAGAATATTGAATATTTGAAAAAAATATATAATAATGTATATATAATACATATATATATACATAATAATATTTGAAAAAAAATTCAAAATTTTTTTTTAATTGTTCTTATGACACAATCATCACGAAATTCAGCACAAATTTGTCCATCCGCGTTTTCAAGCTAGCAGCCAAGTTTAATCATGATTGATGTAGTATTTTTTGAGTTATTCTGGAAAAAACAACCACGAAATTGGATATATTTTTTTCAGATATCTCCGAAACTGATTATTGGATCAAACAGAAATTGGGTACACTACTTTGAAATATAAAGCTCAAGGCCTGAGTGAAAATTGCTTCGAATATGATGAACAATTTTCGGAAAAAAGAATCTTTATGATAAAAATTTTCAAAAAAATGTTTGTTTAATTTACCTACAGTACGATCTCAACAAAATTCTGCAAAAAGTTGCGTGTCGTTATACTCCAACTAACTGCCAAGTTTCAATCTAATTATTTCAGTAGGTCCCGAGTTATCGCGGAAATAACCCTAGAATTTAAAAGGGCTCTTCGAAACCTTATTTTGCCCATTAACGAATTTAGCCGTCGCATTTCAAAATGCATCCTAAAAGTCTCAGGTCGATTGGATTCTCTGTTCACCGGACTGATGACGATCAGTGAGTCCAACCCAGTCGTTCGAAATCATTTTCGGCTCACAATACGAAAATTGCAAACATTTGGACTTAAATGATATCACGCTGTTTCCCTCTAGAACGTGCGCACAAAAATGTATAGTAAACAATTTCAGGAAGAACTGTATTAACATTCAGCAGAAAAAAATTATGTATTTATTGACCGTATATGAATACAATCTTGGATACGTCTTGGTATCGACGACATAACATGATCGAAGTCTCCTTGTGACAACTCGTTACAAGAAACTCGTAACTACGTGAATTAACTGTGCCATAGTCTGTGGAGGTCAGTGCAAATTGGACTGTTTCCTCCAGATCATATATCACACATATTCAATGGGATTCAATGGGAAGATAAAGGTGGCAAACGGGGTGGCCACGGAAAAACTAAACGTTATACAGGGTCTTTCACGAGGAACCTCACCCATATTTATACGGGAAACTACTGAACGTATTTTCATGAAATTCAGCACTTATAAGTATTTCACGATGCTGATGAAATCTAAAATATTTTCAAGGCATGAGCACCTCCGGTTTTTCCGGAAATGACGTCAACTTCCGTTTTTCAAATTAGAACACCATTTTTTTATTGCAGAAATAGATTCCTTAGAAAATTTCAATTTATTTTGATGTAACATTTTTCAGTTTTGGTTGGAAAATTCTTTCTGAGCGGGAAAATTCGAAAAAAAAATCGAAAATAGAGCTCCGCTGAAACAAGAATAACTTCGAGGTTTTTGGATGGAAAATTTTCATTTTTGGGATTTTTCAAGATGTAAGATTGATGTATCCACTTTAAGAATCGAAATCGCGGTTCCTGATACAGGGGGTGAAAAAATCGCTTTCAAAATTAGGGATGACAAAATCGTGAAAAATCTATTTTTTCAAATTAGAACCCCATTTTTTTATGGCAGATATTGAATCTGCGTTAAAAAATAATGTGAGTGTATGCATCACACCCTTGCCCTAAAGTGGATATTTTTTGAGTTATTCACAAAAAACTGTTTTTCGTCTTGAATTTTCAGCTATTTCTTTTCCCTTCACGCCAAAAAGATGACATTTTCAGGAACTGTTACTTAAACCATGTTTTAGATTTTACTACCCTAATATGCAAGAGAAAAAAGTTACAGGTTGTTCCTAAATAGATGGCGAATTTGGATTCGAATTTGTATCGGAAACCTCTTTATTTCAACTAATCGGCCATCGGTTTTCTCTCCAGTGATAAATAAATAATTCCTTATGAACCATATGCAAAAACTTACCATGTTTTACATTATTTTTTTTAATGATAGATATCATTAATTACATCTGCCAAATTCCTCTTTATTCAGTAGCATTTTGTGTTTACTATTAATTTGGTGATAATTCGTATTAAGTTATAAAATCGATCACTATGCCTAATTTTACCAATGAAGATTATTTAAATCTCATTCTACTTCATGGAGAATGTAATAAAGTTGTAGATAGAACAATTCGACTGTTCATTGAGAGGTTTCCTGACCGACCCAGACCAACGAGAGATACCATTAACAGAACCATGACAAACTTGAGAAATGTCGGATCTTTCGTTGAGAAAACTACACACAGAGAAAAAAGTGTAGTAGAAGATGAGAACAACGAAATTACAGTTCTTGCATATTTTCGTGTGAATCCTCAAAATTCTCTCAAAGATGCCGAGATTGATCTGGGATTATCTCAATCGAGTGTTTGGAGAATATTAAAAAAACATAAAATGCACCCATATAAATTCAATAGGGTACAGCATTTGAAGGAAACTGATTTCGTCAGGAGAACAGAGTTTTGCGAAGCTATGATGATTCGATTTCAAGAGAATGAAAACTTTTTGGACTGTATAATTTGGACAGATGAATCTAAATTCACAAAGAATGGTTCTTTCAATAGGCATAACAGTCATTATTGGGATGAAGAGAACAACCACCACTTCAGACAATGGAACTTTCAAGAGACCTGGAGTTTCAATGTTTTTTGCGCCATCAAAAATAATTCAATTCTCGATGTTCACATTTATGATGGGACTTTAACTGGTAAGATAGAACACTACACATGTTTGCATTATTTAAAGAATGTTCTTCCTTAGGAGATAGATATTCTGACATATTGACTCAAATAATTGAGCCGCTAGTACAGAACCATAATGACTTATGGTATCAACAAGATGGCGCGCCTCCACACAATTCACTCAATGTGTCAAATATCCTCTACAGGCTATTTGAAGATCGATGGTTGGCGAACAATGGTCCACATCTTTGGCCACCACGTTCTCCCGATTTAACTCCTTTAGACTATTATGTTTGGGGTAGGATAAAAATATTGTCTACTCAACTCCCCTGACTGATAAAGAGGACTGCATAGAACGAGTCAGAAATGCGTTCAGGTTTGTTTAGATTTTTAGATTCATAGTTTTGAAACTCAATTTGGTTTTTAAACACTTTTGCAGATCTCTTCCTCCCGATGAAATAAGAAGAGCAACGCACGAAGCATTCCTGAGACGTATAAATAAATGTCTAGAAATTAACGGTCAAAACTTTGAGCATCTTCTCTAGTTATAACTGCGAGAGTTTGCCATGGTTCTCCTAATAGTAACTTGAAGTCGGTTTCAAGAAGGGGTGAAAAATCTACAGCATGGTTCAAAAAACAGTTCCTGAAAATTTCATCTTTTTGGCGTGAAGGGAAAAGAAATAGCTGAAAATTCAAGACGAAAAACAGTTTTTTGTGAATAACTCAGAAAACATCCATTTTAGGGCAAGGGTGTGATGCATACACTCACATTATTTTTTAACGTAGATTCAATATCTGCCATAAAAAATGGGGTTCTAATTTAAAAAAATTGATTTTTCACGATTTTGTCATCCCTAACTTTGAAAGCGATTTTTACACCCCCTGTATCATGAATCGCGATTTCGATTATTAAAGTGGATACATCAATCTTACATCTTGAAAAATCCCAAAAATGAAAATTTTCCATCCAAAAACCTCGAAGTTATTCTTGTTTCAGCGGAGCTCTATTTTCGATTTTTTTTTAGATTTTTCCCGCTCAGAGAGAATTTTCCAACCAAAACTGAAAAATGTTACGTCAAAATAAATTGAAATTTTCTAAGGAATCTATTTCTGCAATAAAAAAATGGTGTTCTAATTTGAAAAACGGAAGTTGACGTCATTTCCGGAAAAACCGGAGGTGCTCATGCCTTGAAAATATTTTAGATTTCATCAGCATCGTGAAATACTTATAAGTGCTGAATTTCATGAAAATACGTTCAGTAGTTTCCCGTATAAATATGGGTGAGGTTCCTCGTGAAAGACCCTGTATAGCTTTCCGAAGAAAGTTCATAGTTCGACCAGAAATATGGATTCGGGCGTTTTCTTGCTGGAAAAAGTCTTCTGGGCGGCAATTCAGATAAGGCAGTAGAGTGGATTGTAGAACATCGTCAACATCACATGCAGCTGTCAACCTTTCTCGAATGAACAGAAATGGTGATCCGCTACCAAAAACAATAGCTCCCCAAACTATAACTTCAACGTCTACAACAGTTGTGTACATGCCTCTTAACAGTAAACTGCAAACGTAGTTTCGCGTCGCTGTCCAGCAGTAAACAGTAAGACATCATCACAGGAATTATACAAAATAATAATAATAATAATAATTTATTCCTCTTTTAAGTCATCATATAATGTATAGGAATAGTCATCAAGAAAAAAAATTGAATAATATTATGAAAATACAAAGTTGAAAACTGTAATACAAAGTTTAAAAAGAGACGTAAATGATAGAGTTAGCAAAGAATTCTGGAATACTATAATAGCATTTTTCAATCAACATTGATTTTACTTCCTTCTTGAATCGTTTTTCACCAATTCCTTTGAAATGTTTAGTCAAGTGATTAAATAATTTAATTCCTGTGAAGGTTGGTGACGGACTCATACTTTTTAGTATTATGTTTGGGAATGCATTAAATATAAATGAATATTCACATCTGAAATTACAAATGGATATCATCTCATATATATTTCCTCTTCTTTTAATGATTTCCTTTTTCACGTTTGTTCTGGGGAACAGCTCGTTATCGTTTCGTCACAAGGCCTGTAATTTTAAAACTTTAAGCCGAAAATAATCTTAAACGATTGGGTTGAACACCCTGAAGAAGAATCCGTGGTCACATTTAATTCTGTCCTTCCTTCCGTCCGTCCGTCTGTCCGTATGTGCTTCAGCTTTCAAAGGAAAAAACCTGGCGACTTGAAATTATCAGATTAGGTTTGAGTCCAAATATCTCGTTTGAGTTCGTTGTTGGGTGAAATCCGTCGGATAGTTTCGGAATTAGGCCCATTTGAAATTTCACCGTTAATTCTTCGATATCTCATTAAGTACTGATTCGATCAGGTCAAAAGTTTGTAGATAGTTTAAGAATTTCAATGCGCAACTCAGAGTAGAATTCAGTGCGAATCCAGTAGTCAGAAAATTTTAAAAACTGTTTATTCGAATATTTTTCAAATTTTGTTGGAAAATTTTTTTTTCTCGGAAAATCTTTACCAAATTTCAATGAAATTTGGCCCGGGCCTATGGGTTAGTATTTTATAATAATAGAATTTCAATTCAATCTGATATTCAGCTTTGGACACATAAGGAAAAAAATATGCCCAATTTCGTTGTTATTTGGAATTTCAACGTTATTTCCGCAATATCTCCAGACGAACAGACGTAATCAGATTGAATCCTCGTAATCCATTGGAGACTACCAACTCGCAACTAGGTGAAAATTTCGTACTGATCTAGAAGTTAGAGTATGAAAAAAATGTATTCGAACATTTTCGAAATTTTGTTAAAAATTTTCTTTCTCTCGGAGAGTATTGATCAGATTTCAAATGAATTTGGCGCGGGCCTTATTATCAGTACACAACAACAATGTTTCGAATTCAAATTCGTTACGATATTTACTTACATAATTGAAAAAAAACGTCAAATTTCGTTGTTATTTTGAAATTTCGACAGTTTCCACAATATCGGCCTAACGGGCGACCGTAATCACAATAACTTCTGAAAGAAACAACTTTGAAACTCGATATTTGAAAAGTACCCTAAAAGGTTCAGGTCGATAGGATCTTCCGTCCAAAATTCGAAAATTAAAGACATATTGACAAAACGATAGAACGCAACAACGACTTAGTGACTCGATATTTTTATAGCAGATTTGGGGGTCAATTAAGAAGGTCGAATTCGTTAAAACTTGGTTCCTGAAAAAAAAAGTTTATTACGGAATTGGATTGATGAAAAAGCAATCTTTCTGTCACTAGAACATAGACATATTAGGTCTATGCACCAGAATGACAATCAATGTTTTATGGTAACTTATCCATAGCATAGAACAATCTTTAGTTACCTTATGATCCATAGACCATACCTAGTAATTTTTCCATTGTTGATTGTTGTCTCTTCTATGTTCTATGGATCATGAAGTAAATAAAGATTGTTCTCTACGGTATAATTGGAAAGCTTGTCTGAATGGCCATAGCAGCCGAGGACATCTAAAAGAACAGAAGAAGAAAGATTGTTCTATGCTATGGATATGTTACCATAGAACATTGACTGTCGCTCTGTTGACAGAAAAAACGTTTTTTCATCAATCAAATTCCGTAATTAACCTTTTTTTCAGGAACCAACCGAATATTTCATATTTACGGAATGGAAAACCGGCAACAGAAATAACGGAGTTGATTTGTGGAACATATCTTATATAAATTTGACACTATTAACATGAAATCAGGAAACCCAACTTAAATTTCAACCAATCAGAGATGATTTTAACAAAACCCCATATTTGGAAAGAATTATCTTGTTTGATGAGCCGAGGCAACTTTTACTGATATTCATAAATAACGCGAACCTTATCATGTCGAATTTGTCCTGAAATTCCCGTTCCCCAATGATAGTAAATTTGTGAAGAAAATAGTGGGTTGGCAACTTGGGCCGAAGTCGTCTATTGAAATCCAATACTTCATCGAAAAATAACAGTTCAAAGGTTTATACAGAGTTTCATGACGATTCTGAGAACTCTATTTAAGGTTGTTGAAAATTCAGAATTATTCGAATCTTAGTAATGACGTCTTGGACAAAGCATGGTATTTAACTCGCATCTAATTGCTCATTGAACCCTAAATGATCGAGAATTGTTGTCTCGGTCAATTTCTGATGACAATAATACAAGTTGATACTGCACAATCAGGAAGTGAAATGTGATGTCTTACCTTAATGGGTTGCAGGTGAAAAACTAGGCGAATTGCCACTGGTCTGGTAACAAAAGGTACAGGTAAAGGGGAAGGGACTCAGGGATGTACCTTTCCTTCTGCTCAGCGTCCTCGGGCTTCACCTGATGAAAACAAATTCACACGACACTCCACTTCAAACTGTCAATATAACTTGCAGTGGGTTTTACCGTGTAGGCAAATAGATGAAATTATTTTTGATCAGACGAACAATGCGGCGAATAAATGCGACGATAAATTATCGATTCCAATTCGGATGAATTTTTGAGGTTATCTCTTAAAACGTGAGAACTAACTCGGGCAATTTTAGAAGAAAGAATGACGCTTGACAGACGATTCCAGCAAGAATGCGTTTCACGCCCAACACAACCCGAGTTAGGCAGCCCAACGTTCACGTTGGGTGAATAAAGGGAAGGTTCGCGACTTGACATGCCGCCCGCCCTGAAGAGTCCCTTCAGTAAGATGAACTGAAAGGCGTGAACAAACGAAGGAAGCCAGACGCAATCTACTGGGTTGGAAGAGGACACAATTTGACGACTGGTCGTCGAATGATTCCAGAAGCAGTAGCAACATCAGCTACACGAGTTGTGGAATCAGCTCCCGGGAAAACAGATGATATACGGCCAATAGACCACCTCAGAGGAGGAAGATTATCATCTCGAATGATGACAACGGTACCTGGAAGGATAGGAGTCGATGGATGCAGCCACTTGTGACGCTGCTGCAGAGTATGCAAGTACTCCTGACGCCAACGCCTCCAGAAGTCCTGCTGAAATCTTTGGACGAGCTGCCAACGAGACAGGCGGTTTAGAGACACGGAACTGACATCGTTATCAGGAGGAGCGGTGAGGGAGCGGAAAACCAGAAAATGCCCGGGGGTGAGGGCCTCAAAATCAGAAGGGTCGGACGATGGGAGATACAGAGGACGAGAGTTGAGGATTGCCTCAACCTGAGTGCAGACGGTGAGAAACTCCTCGTAAGTGAGTTTTTGCTCGCCGATAACGCGAGTGAGATGATGCTTAGCAGACTTGACAGCGGCCTCCCAAAGGCCGCCAAAGTGAGGACTAGAAGGAGGAATGAATCGCCAGTCGGTTTCGGAAGACGAAGCTGCATCACAAAGACTTTGCTGATGTTGTGGAGCAGACAATAAGCGGCCAAGGTCACGAAGGTAGTTGTGTGCACCCACGAAGTTGGTCCCGTTATCCGAAAAGATAACGGAAGGATTACCTCGGCGTGCAGCGAAGCGACGATAAGCAGCAATGAAGGCTGGGGTGGACAACTCAGATGCCAACTCCAGGTGAACCGCTTTGGTAGTGAAACAGATGAAGACAACTAGATATGCCTTGGTGCTAACGGCTCCGCGTAGGCGTGCACTCGTCACATAAAATGGACCGGCGTAGTCAACGCCAGTGGTAAGAAAAGCCATAGCAGAGGATAGCCGCTCAGGTGGAAGATTGCCCATTGGTTGTATCAGAGGACGGGGTTTGCTTGAGAAGCATCGGTTGCATTTGCGTAGACGATTACGTACTACATTACGTCCGTCCAAAATCCAGAATCGTCGACGAATGAACGAATGAGTCGCCAGAGCGCCGGCGTGCAGAAGACGATGGTGATGGTGGGCATCGTCGATGAGCAGATGAGTGAGATGATCATTTTTAGGCAGAAGAACAGGATGTTTGTGTCTATATGGTAATAATGAGGCGGAAAGCCGACCTCCAACACGGATAAGTCCATGCTCGTCACGAAAAAGGTGTAGTTTCATGATGAGGCGATGACGAGAAGAAGGTTTCTGAAGCTCAGCTAGCTCCTCCGCGAAATGAACAGATTGAACTAAACGTATCAAGCAGGTTTCTGCTTCCTGAAGCTCAACAGAGGAGAGAAAACCTGAGCGAGGGAAAGATGGACTGCGCGAATTCAGTATGAAACGTCGACAAAAGGCAGTCACGCGCTTGAGTCGAAGATACGAGGAGAAACGTTCAATCATGGTGGGTTCATCGGAGATGGCTGCTAACATTAGAGCGGAGATCGGCTTGGCTTCGTCGTCCACTTGCTCAGTTGGAGATGAATCAACAGAGGAAAGAGGCCACGAAGACGAGTCGAGAGACAACCAACGAGGACCACGCCACCACAATGGGTGATGATGAATGTCTGCGGGCATCAATCCTCGAGAGGCACAATCAGCTGGATTGTCCTCAGACACCACATGCCTCCAACAAGCCGAAGGAATCAGATCCTGTATTGCGGCGACTCGATTGCCGACAAATGTCTTCCATCTGTGACTTTCACCACGGATCCACGACAAGGCAACAGAAGAATCGCAAAAGGCAATACATTCAGCACCGAGATGCTGCAAAACGTGGGTGGACAGATGATGCATGAGTTTTGCGAGAAGATGGGCACCGCACAGTTCTAGACGAGGCAGGGTCACAGCCTTACAAGGAGCGATTTTGGATTTTGCAGCTAGGAGAGACACATGGCATTGACCAGATGATGAAGAAGTGCGAAGATAGACGACTGCAGCGTAGCCCGATTCAGAGGCATCACAGAAGCCGATGAACTGATGAGCAGAAGATGAAACGGCTGGGATGAACCTTGGTATGTGAAGCTCTGCCAAGGAGGGAAGCTGGGATTGGAACTGCAACCACGGGGGTTGGACCTCAGTCGAGAGAGGTTGGTCCCATTCCAAGTGAAGTAGGCAAAGCTGATGGAAGAAAACTTTGGCATAGAAGGTGACAGGAGTTAGCCATCCCAACGGATCGAAGATTCTGGCCAGTTGACTCAGCACAGGCCGTTTGGTGACTGCCGCTGATGTCAAGCGGACAGAATAGAAGAAGTGGTCAGAGGACGGATTCCATCCAAGTCCCAGGATCTTGAGACTTGGTTCACGATCAAGAAGAAGGGGGTCAATAGAAGAGGATTCTCTACGATGATCAGATGGAATGCCGTCTAACAGAGGAAGATGATTTGTAGCCCATTTGCGCAACTCAAAACCACCCGCCATGAGCAGATCCTGAACCTGCTGTCGCAATTCAAGAGCCTCAGACTCGGATGAACAGCCTGTCAGAATGTCATCGATATAAATCTCATGCAGCAAGACGTGCCTTGCAGCAGGAAATTTGGGTCCGTCATCCAAAGCCAGTTGGTGAAGGGTCCTAAGTGCTAAGTAGGGAGCAGAAGAAACTCCATAGGTGACGGTGTTCAGGCGATAATATTGGAGGGGTTCCTGTTTGGTGAAACGCCAGACTATGCGTTGATAATCCCTCTGCTCAGGGCGTATCAGAATTTGTCGATACATCTGTCGGATATCGGCAGTAAAGACAAATCTGTGTAGACGAAAACGAAGCAGAAGGGTGGAAATGTCCGCTTGCAGCTTCGGACCGGTGAGCAGAAGATCGTTGAGGGATCTGCCATTAGCGGATGCGCAAGAGGCGTTGAAGACTACTCGAATTTTAGTAGGAGGATCATCCGGACGATGTACAGGATGATGAGGAATATAATAGGGCTCATATCGAGGACAGTCAGATGACTCAGGTACTAATCACATGTGGCCACTCTCGATATAATCTCGCATGAAATCATGATAGGCGACGCGAAGATCAGGACTATTCTCGAGGCGATGTTCTAACCTTATGAACTGCCTAGTCGCCACATTGACGGAGGGGCCCAGACGATAAGATGACAAGGGCAACCCAACAGTGTACCGACCAATGGAGTTACGGGTGACATCAGCGCAATACATAACCTCACACTCTTTCTCGGCGGGGGTCAAAAGGAGCACGTCAGGTACCTTATAGAGTTCCCAGAAGCGCCGAACGATATTGACAAGTTCCTGGTCTGAGTGTTGAGAGGAGCTCAGAGGTAGTTTGAAGATCGGAGACGGCAGGATGACTTATCATATCAGATGGTAAGATTAGGGGTATTGAACCAGAAGACTCAGTCTTGTCAGAAGAAAAATGGCAGGTGGCTACTGACAGAGGGGGATCAAGCTGAGTTAATGGAGGAGAGACAGCAGATGATGATCCTGCAGACGATGATGGAAGAGTGTTTCGACGTGAGGCCCGAAGAGCAACCCGAAGACGTTGAGTGGGACCATTCACAGTGTCCGGTGAGAAGGAAACGTGTTTGGTCTTCTTGCGATGGCGCGCATACGGTCCATAGAGTACCCAACCTAGGGTGGTAGATAATGCACCTGGAAGCTCAGACGATGGGGACAACGTGCCGGGAAGAATAAGATGAGGGAGCACATCCGAGCCGATCAACATGCCTATGGTACGAGGAAGATAGAAAAGTGGATCAGCTAGGCTGAGTTGCTGAAACTCAGGCCATCGGCCATTGAACGCTTGGACCGGAAGGGGATCCACTGGACTGTCAATCACGTATGCTTTGATGATAAACTGGGGAGGATCTCCTTGGTGACAGAGGGTGACGTATGCGTACCCCTGGATGCGAAACTGATCCGCATTACTCAAGGTGCGAAGCTGAATAGGATCAGGGTGAATGCACAGACGAAGCTTGGAGGCCCACTCTCGGGTGATGAGGGTATGTTGGCAGCCTGAATCTAGAAGAGCACGGCCGAACAAGACATTCCGCCGGTTATCTAGACGGATCCAAGCGGTAGGCATGAGGTAGTCAGGCTGATGGGTCTGACGCAGAGAAGACCGCGGAGCTGGAGACAGATGACAAGAAGAGAACAGACGAGAAGATGCAAACAGATGTTTATTCGGCGGGGTTAGACGACCGCAAGATGACCACATTCGCAGTCACTCGGAACCACTTCCAGAGGAGGGACAAGAATGAGGGGGCGACGGAGCAGGCGAAGCTCGAGAGGATGTTGAGCCTACCGCCCTAGGGGTCTTGCACGACAGCAGCCGGAGCCCCGTCAATTTACCCCTTACTGAGCTGCCCCGAGAGGTGAGAGCACGGATTGGGGGCTCGGATGAGACAGAGGGCGAAGAAGGACGTTGGTCCGTTGAACGGGATGTCTCTTCAATGTGGGAAACGGAAGGGGACGTAGTCGTAGCAGATGCTAGGTGGAGAATCGTATGGTGTCGTCTCCGGCATGTGTGACAGCATTGATCCGAACCGCACTTGGCAGTGACATGGAAAGACGACATGCAATTTCTGCATAGTCGCCTCTCATCCACGAAAGCTCGTCGCTGATGAATGTCCATGGCCTTGAACTCACGACATTGGCGAATGGAGTGATTCGCCGAACAGAACACACACGCGGAAGACGAACCAGACGAAGTAGAGGGGCGTGTGCCAGCGTAAGCAGGACGGCGAGAGGACGGACCGGGGGATGAAAGCCCGGACGAGGAAGGGACAGACGCCGAGCCTGCCGGGGATTGAGGCCTTGACGATTTCCTCTGCACAGACGCACGAGACGAGGTGACCGAAGTGCTCTCCAGCACTCGCAACTGTCGGTTAGTAAACTCGAGAAGTTGCGCGAGAGTGGGAAATTCATCAGAGGATAACTGCCCCTCGAACAACTGGCGAGATGGTACATCAAGGTTGCGCAAAGCCAGCGAAAACAGGAGGTAGTCGGCTGGATCAGATATGGGCAGCGCCTTGATGGCATTTATAGCATTCTGATGCGTGGTTATGAAATGCTTCAGCTGCGACAAAGAGGACACAGATGCTGGCCGGGAGTCCAATATCTGGCTTACATAAAGATCCGCCAACCGACGAGGATTTTGGTACCGGGAGTGAAGGGCTTGGTAAGCCAGAGGGTAATTAACCGAATCCAATTCAAACCCGGAGATGACCGACGCTGCCTCACCGGATAGAGCAGACGTTAGGAGGTGAAATTTCTGAACAGGCGCCAGAGATTTGTTCTGATGCACTAGGGCATCGAAGAGAGCGATGAATCCGGGCCATTCCTCGATTTTGCCATAGAAGCCGGGCAGCTCAACTCGAGGAATGGGTAAATCAACCGATGAGGATGCGAGCGCCGTACCAGAAGAAGGACATGTCAGACGACTATGGGCCTCACGTACACTCAGGCAAATCTCAAAGAACGCCGCGAATTTTGATGGTGATCCATCCTGTGCCGGTTCCTCCAACTGAGAGTTCAGTCTGATGATTGATTCATCGGCTTCCCTGAAATTCTTTTCTACCTTGATTAACTCCGACAGGCACATGTTGGCTGTATCCACCTCCGTGGTCAACCCTTTGATCAGCTTGAGCAGTGTAGACGCTGCGGAGAATGCATTCTCACGCTTTACTACAAACTCGCTGATAGATGCCTTCAATTTCTCCACCGACGGCATTTTATATTTTGAACAACCCTGGTATACGGAATTTAATTATTCACGGAAATTGAATGTGAATGAAACAGACGGTGATAACAAACAGATGCCGTAGATAAGACTTGGATAAAGATTAGCGTTTCAAGTAGTTTGTTTGAACGAATATTGAATTATGAATTCACGATGAAATAATCAGATGAATGGAATGAATAGACTGAATTATTTTTTGATCTAAAGGTCCCTGGTTTCTCGGCACCAATAAATGATCGAGAATTGTTGTCTCGGTCAATTTCTGATGACAATAATACAAGTTGATACTGCACAATCAGGAAGTGAAATGTGATGTCTTACCTTAATGGGTTGCAGGTGAAAAACTAGGCGAATTGCCACTGGTCTGGTAACAAAAGGTACAGGTAAAGGGGAAGGGACTCAGGGATGTACCTTTCCTTCTGCTCAGCGTCCTCGGGCTTCACCTGATGAAAACAAATTCACACGACACTCCACTTCAAACTGTCAATATAACTTGCAGTGGGTTTTACCGTGTAGGCAAATAGATGAAATTATTTTTGATCAGACGAACAATGCGGCGAATAAATGCGACGATAAATTATCGATTCCAATTCGGATGAATTTTTGAGGTTATCTCTTAAAACGTGAGAACTAACTCGGGCAATTTTAGAAGAAAGAATGACGCTTGACAGACGATTCCAGCAAGAATGCGTTTCACGCCCAACACAACCCGAGTTAGGCAGCCCAACGTTCACGTTGGGTGAATAAAGGGAAGGTTCGCGACTTGACAGAACCCTATACTACAAATCTGAGGTTTTACCTGATAGAAGAGATTTATTTCGAATATGAAAGAAAGTAGTGAAAGGAGAAATATGTAGTATCTGATTTGCAAGTGCAATGCATTTTTACGCTCTTGTTTTTGGGATCAGCTCGTTATCTTTTCGTCATAAAATCTGTAACTTTCGAGTTTGGAGATGAAAATGGTATGAAACGAGTAAGTTGGAATCACTGATGAAGAATACTTGGTCCAACTCAATTCTGTCCGGCCTTCCAGACGGCCGACCGTGGGTGCTCTAACTTTCGAAGAAAAGTCTTGAGTCTTGAAATTTTCATGTTACTTTATAGCTGATTATTTTAGATAAGTGCGTTATTAGGTCAAACCAGCCGGACGGTTTCGGAGTTATACAAATTTGAAATTTGGAGGTTATTTCCTCGATAACTTATGAAGTACTAATGTTCGTAGTTAGTTGGATATTGTCAGTACGCACCTCGATTCAAAATTCGTGTCGATGTAGTCGTAAGAAAATGTTATAAAAACCATTCAAAAATTATCTAAAATTTGTTTGAAATTTTTTTTCTGACATCAATGATCATAGTTCAATGAGATCAGTTTGGGGTCGATATTCAACAACAGCGTTACAAAAATCAATTTGATCTGGAATGGAGTTTCGGAGAAATAGGGGGAAAAATATGTCAAATTTTATTTAATATTGAAATTTTGAGTTTATTTCCTTAATATTTGGAGAAGTACTAATGCGATCAGATCTGAGCTTCGTAATTAGTTGAAAAACATCAATGCTCACCTAGATGGAAAATTTCGAGTGGTTTTAGTGGCTGAATGATTTCAAAAAGTCGATATTTAACAACAATGGTTCCAATTTCAATTTGAGCCGATATTTATTTTCAGGGATATAAGGTGGGAAAAATATGCCAAATTTCATTATTGTTTTCATTTTTTTTCCCATATTTTTTTTTCGAGGACCATCAATAAGATTTCAAAGCAATATTAAACAAGGGCGCTTAAAATTTCAGTTTGATCCGATATTTCTTTCAAGATATATGGGCAAAAAAATATATCGAATTTCGAGGCTATTTGAAAATATGGAGACATTTCCTCAATATCTCGAGAAGAACTAACGCGATTCTATTCAAACTTGGTATGTAGTTGTAAAATACCAATGCACATCTTTCTGCAGAATTTCTTGTTCATCTTACAGAAAGAAATGTTTTTTTTAATGTTTAAATCGAATTTTTTCGTAAAGAATTGTTTAGAATTAAATGAAAATTTGGCACTGTCCTCAATATCACTATTTAGCAACAGTTTTCAGAATTCTAGTTTGATGATTTATTAATTTACGGAGATATTGGGAACAACAAATGTCAAATTTCATCCTTATATCCTAGGTAACATTGTTATTTCCCCAGAAAATATCACTTCGATCCTGATGAAACTTGATAACTAGTTGTCAATTGATAAGAAGCGAATTTCTTGAAAGTTCGGCGATGATCTTTCGAATATTTCAATAAAAAAACATTTCAAAATTTTTTTCTCAAATATTTTCTATGTGGCAATCTACCAATCACGTGGTCTTCATGTGAATCCGCATGAATCTTCAAGCTGTTATTTCACTGTATTTTAATTGGACACGATTTGTATTGTTGAAAATTTTGGAAAAATGCAATATCGAATGGAAAAGAAAATCTGCGGAGTTATTGGGTAGACTTTCCCCATTCGCGAATTCAGTCTTCGTATTTGACCTCCATACCTTCTCTGCAATTATCAGCTCTCTGGGTAGAGTTTTGCGGAAGTTATTTCTTTCTCTATCAGCGGTTAGTCTGGACGTAAACACAATAACTTCGATACTCGATACTGATAGTGTGATAGTGATAGTGTAGGTTTTCAGTATAATCTCGAAGGTCGAATTCGTGAATGGGTAAAATTCGCCCAATGATTCCGTTGATAAAGGAACTCATTCAAAATTATGTTTTTCCAATATTTCCGAAATACTGATTACATCGAATCGAAATCCAATACTCGATAAAGAAATAATTTCCTGAGGTTTTTGCAAGGAAGTGAACAAGCACGTAAAAACTCCTCACATCTCGTTGTTATTTTTCCAGAATTTCAATCTTATTATCCACTTCGTGTTTCCGGAGATGAAAAAACAAGTTTAATTTGAAACGTCCCCTGTAACGCACGCCCTTTGAATCGTTGCTCTTATTTTCGAATTAAACTTTTTTCTCAATCAACAATCAAAATCGAAATGGTGATTTACCTGATGTCAAGTGGCTGGCAGCAAGCAATTCCAAGCAATTTTACGGTTGTTATTTAGCTCGGCTCGGTCATCGAAATCTGAACCCCCTTTATAAATCGTCCGCCAAGATTTATAGACTCAATTTCAATATTAAAAATTTCCTAGGGATATGATTTATTGAAAATGTTTATATCAGCGGATATAATTAAGATGACGCGGTAAAGAAAGCGGCCAAAGAAGGTCCGAGGAATTATTGCCTGTCAAGTTTGTTTATTATCGACCTGTCTGGTAAATACCGATTTGCCAAATTAAGGGTTTATTGCATTCTAAAGCAGCCATTCGACAGGGGCATCTGTAAAGAATGCAACGGGCTAAACATAGGTAATCTTAATTTAATCCATCTTAAAGAAATTGCCGTAAATTGTATACCTGAAGTTTATTTTTTTCTCAGAATAATGTAAAAGTTGAGTATTCTTCATCATTCATTCTATTTCAGTGTCATAAAATTCATATTTATCGACTGAACTTTCGTGAAGAAATAATTTTTATATTATCGAAGAAATGGTTCACCTTATATTTAAGTATCGATTAAAGCTTAATTTGGAGGATTTCGCATCATTTTTTTAGGTTTTTTCTGGGGTTTCACTCCTAATATCTGAAACAGAACTATTAAAAATTGACAATATTTTGTTTTTTTCATGAAAAACGCCCTTGCTGATTGCAGTATTAAACTACTTCTCAAGGGCAGACCTTTGCAAAACAGATTGCCTAATGAACAATACAGGAACAATACAAACGATAAAAAAGCGAACTGTTACGTTTCAGAGTACAAATCTGACTCTTTCCTCACACAAAGCAGAAAATTTCAATACATGGTTCGCGAACCATGTATGTTAGAATCAGATAATTTGAGATGAAAAATCAATGTTGCTGTATTTTCTCAAAAATGTCAATTTGACAAAAGTCTCAAATCGAAAAGGAAAAATCGAAAGAAAATAATTCTTGAAAGTTTCTGCTTTGTCGGATGAAAGAGTCAGATTTGTAGTCTGAAACGTCACAGTTCACTTTCTTTATCGTTTATATTGTTACTGTATTGTTCATCTGTTCCGCAAGAAACTGCCCTTGACAAGTAGTTTAATACTGCAACCCGCAAGGGCGTTTTTCATGAGAAAAACAATTTTTATTTAACTTTTGATAGTTCTGTCTCAGATATTGGGAGTCGAAACCCAGAAAAAGAATCATAATTTGATCATAAGATGAAACAAAGCCCGTGCATTCCGTGCTTCATTATCATAATTTTCCGAATTTTACCCATTCGAGATTGCAAGTTTCGTTATTAACGCTCAGAGCAGTTTCGATAATATCGAGTATTGAGTCGTTTGATTCAGAAGTTACTGTATTAACTGTCATCCTGACGTCCGATCTTACATGTCTTCTTCTTATCTATAGCTTATATCCATCGAAATATTAATACACATATTATAATAGTTCATTGGTGATATCTATTCCAGAGTTAGAAGAGCTATCGGTTTGTTCCTTTCTAGGGCGAAGCAATGCTTTGAGATTATTGCGTCACATCAGAGATGAATGGGAAAAAAATTGATTCAAAGATGCGCTCTTGTTTCGCCAATGTTGGGGATATCGCTAGAATTCGTTTTATCCACTGTCTGGATTGACATTTCACGTTTCATTCGAGATTTCTATATCGCAAATATATATATAGGGCGCGTTTTTTAATTCACCAAACTGGTGTGGTTGTGGTAGAGTGTGGTGGACATAGAACATAAATGGTGGATGTTGGACTAGATAATTTGACATTTACGTCATTCAAACAACAATAAAAAACGATTTGGTGGATCCATCACTCTTCCACCACACAAATTTGGTGAATTAAACAACTCGGCCATATATATATATATATATATATATATATATTCTTTTGAGAACGAGCATTACATTCTTTGATATATCACAGTGTTAGCAGAGGAAATGTAAACGGGGTACCATACATTTTTGCGTATGATATGAAGAGCACAGATAAAAACCTCCGGAAAAATTCTGTCTCCCCGTATAAGTGTAGTAATTTGTTTATAGAAGATGGATGGCATCTTTTTCATTGGAAAATAATTTTTTCGTAATCTTGAATTCATTTCGACAAAATATCTTGACATAATACCTGAAACAGAAAGAGGAACAGAAAACCAGAAGGAAGCAGTAAATAATATCACCTACATTTGCTCATGACCGACAGGGTCTTTCGACCAGGTTCAGTCCTCCAAGCGATGATTTTCAGATCCTCAGATAAACGAAAATAAAGTGAAAAACTTGTGACATGTATTATGTCAGGTTGACAAATATTTTTTTGTGCAACGAAATCAGTAGAAATATCATCAGTATTGCTCATTATTATGTCTTGTCTATGCATTATTGAAATATGTTGATGAAGTTGGAGGATCTAATATATCATTGGCTGCATTCGGCAGACAGACCAGTTACTGAACTGTTACCAAATAATTGTAGGTTCAAAAAATCTACAAAAGCATTGACATGAAGTCAGCATCTTTTGCGGGCATCTTCAAACTCGTTGCCAAATGAGTATTGAACCCGCCAAACGCAGCTCTACTTCATGAAGGAAAAATTTGGTGATTTTCTAATCATACTACCCTAGTGAAATTCTGAATGAACCTTCAAGCTGTAATTTTTCAATCGAGTACTGAATTTCAAGTCGATCTTATCGGTATTTTTTGAAATTTTTGTTTAAATGAAATTTTGAATATTTACGCAATCATTGGGTGGATTTTACCCCTTCACGAATTCGACTTTCGTAACCAAGCCCCAAACCTTTTCTACAAATACCGTTTCCAGAAATTAGTGTGTTTACGGTAGTTCTAACGGCTGATCGTGAACACAACTTCCGAGTGAATATAACTTAGAAACTCTATATTTATATTCGGAACTTAATTACGAAGGCCGAAGTCGTAATGGGAATAATTCACCCAATGATTCCGCAGGTGAACCCATTAAAAATTTCATTTTCCCAATATTTACGAAAATACAGTTTAGATCGAATAGAAATCCAGAACTTGATTGAAAAATGACAGCTTGAAGGTTCATGCAGAATTTCGTGGGAATAATATAATCTGAAGTTCGCAGAATACTGAATATTTGGAAACAAAATTTAAATTTTCTTTTTTCAAATTGTTCTAATAACACGATTATCACAAAAATTTCCACAAAGTTGTACATCCGCATTTTCAAACTAGTTACCTAGTTTCATCATTATTGAATTGAATTATTCCGAAAACAATAACGATACCGAGGTAGAACGCACAAAAGTTGACATGTTTTTTCCCAATATCTCTAAGAATTATGATCGTATCAAACTGCAATTTGACACAAGGTCGAGGAATCTGAAGTTCAAGGATAAGACTGAATTTTTTTTCGAATATGATGAATAGTTTTCTAAAAAAATTCCAAATTTCTGACAGCACGAAATCAACAAAATCATGCAAAAAGTTGCCCTATGTTATACTCCAACTAATGTGAAAAAAGTGTGAATACAAAGTTGAAGACTTTTCATTACGTACAACTTATATTATACATTATTCGAGAAAAGCTCTGAAAAAAGTTATTGTGCTTACGGTCGTCTTAACTGCCGATAGTGTCATCTTAACCACATAGAAATTGTGTTTTCTATTATATTTCAATTATTAAATTTTCTGTATAGTTAAGATTCATTTTTGTTCTTCGTGAATGAACATTTCCGAACAACCTCCTTCAATTTATTATTTATCTTCACACAATTATCAAATATTTGCTTCAAAATGAAAATTATGCCCTCTTAAGCAAAATTCTCCTACTTAAGTTTCGGTAGGACATAAATCATCCTAGTTAATCTTGCGCTAGCTTTTATCGTAATTAAATTTTGTTAACATGTAGAGTAGGTTGGGGCCCTAATTAAAAAGGTCGAATTCGTGAATGGGTAAAATCCACCCAACACATTTAAAATTCAGTACCTACTTGATTATAAAATTACAGCATCAATGCCGATGTGGAATTTTGTTTGTAAAATATGATCAGAAGTTCGCAAAGTATGAAAATTTGAAGAAACGTTGTATCGTGGTTCGATCTGTATTTTTTAAATTATTCCGAGAATAGCGATACCGAAGTATTCACGAAATTTTCGAAACACAAAATATTAATAATTTGGAGTGAGTAGGTGAATTAATAAGAAATCAAATAAATATACGTTCTTCCCTTGTGAAAGGCAACGATAAATTCCGGAAGAGAAAGCGAATTTCAAATTCGCAAATAAATTTATTTCCTTCGCTTCCTCACAGATGGCACATCTATAATTCATCTTTTCTTTCGAAGTTCCACCTTTGTTCCAACTCAACATACCCCATTTGTGAAAATGCTGGAGTGGAAATGTTTCATTTTTCCCGTGAGAACCTCATTTTCCACTAAAGGAATTCCGCGCAAGACTTATCGGTTAGAATATCCCTGACAGAGCACGGAAAAAAATCACAATCCACAACCTCTTGTTTGAAATCACATGGGAACGGTATTTTTGGACATGGGGTCTTTCGGTTCGGATATTATTCATTATATTGTTTCGGGAAAATTTATGAACGTAGTGTCAACAAAGCATCAGAAGCTTTCACACTGGTTCAGTAGTATTTGTCTCAGGATTATTGAGAATAAATTTGGATATAGGTACTATAATTTGTACGTACTTGTTCTAGGGAACAGCGCGTTATCTTCTGGTCACAATATCTGTTATTTTCGAATTTTGAGCTGTAATTGGTCTCAACCGACGAGGTTGGACTAATGAAGAATCCGTGATCAAATTTGATTCTGTCCGGCCGGCCATCCGTGTGTGCTCTAACTTTCGAAAGAAAGGACCTCTAGTCTTTTGATTATCAGGTTAGGTTTCGATCCTGAATATCTCGATAAAATTCGTTAGTCGGCAAAATCGGCCAAACAGTTTCGGAGTTATGCCTATATGAAATTTTTAAGTAAATTCCTCGATATCTCATGAAGTACTGATTCGATCGGATTGAAACTTTGTAATTAGTTTTTGCATACCAACAAGCAACCCAATACGGACCTTCGCACGGATCCCGTTGTCAAAAAGTTTCAAAAAGATTATTATTCGAAAATTTTTCCATTTTATGTTGAAAACTTTTTTTCTCGGAAAGAGTCTATCAGATTTCAACGAAATTTTGCACAGACGTTAGAATCATTCTTCAAGAACAACGTTCCAAGTTTCGATTCGATACGATATCTGTTTTTAGGGATATGTGGAAAAAATATGTCAAATTTCGTTGTAGTTTGAAATTTTGAGGTTATTTCCTCAATATCTCAAGAAGTAAAGACGCGATCACATCAGAACTGCTGAATTATTTGAATAATATCAACGCGCAACTTATTGCGAAATTTCGTACGAATCCAATCGTTAAAATATTTCGAAAAAAATGTTTTTCGAAAATTATCCACATCTTTTTGGAAGAAAATATTTTTTGCTGGATTAATTAACCATATTTCGTTAAATTCGGCAAAAACCTTGAACTGATTATTTCACAACAGATTTCCAAATTTCAATCTGATCTGATGATCTGAGATATTTAGAAAAATCATAACAAATTTCTTTTTTATTTGAAATAATGAGAATATTTCCTAACTATCTCGATAACTAGAGACGCAATTAGATTGAAATTAGGGTCTTGGGATATACCTTGAAGTCAATGTTTGAAAATAGTACTTACAATTTCAGTTCAAACCAATATTCATTCTCGAAGAAATTGAAAGATTGAGGATATTTCCTCAATATTTCGAGAACACAGAAACGATCAGATTTTAATTATGTATTCAGTTGAGGAATACCAACGCACCACTCATTTCAAAATTTCGTGAGGATCTTAGAGGTAGAAACTTGTTAAAAAGTATTCGAAAATTTTGTATGATTTCGTTGAAAAAACTTCTTCACCGGAAACCATTCATCAGATTCCAATAAAAATGGCAAAAGTCTTACAACAGTGTTTTAGAGTTCAGTTTGATACGATATTTATGTTCGGAGATATTGGTAAAAGAATGTGACAAATTCCTTGGATATTTCCTCGGTATTGTTGTTATTTACATAGTAACTCAAAAAATACTGAAACAATGAAATTTCGAATTGATATTTATATGCGGAATCATTGGATGATTTCACCAGTTCGCGAATTCGGATTTCATAATTGAACCGGTTCAACAAATATGAAGTTTCTAAATGGACTCTCATTGTACGGTTGGCAGTCAGGAAGACCTTAACCACAATAACATCAGAAAAAACGAATTAGAGATTCAATATTTTTATAGCAGGTTTGGTGGTTAATTAGTAAGGTCTAATTCGTGTGAACCTGAATTCTCCCTAATGATTTCGTAGACATATCCATTCGAAATTTTATTTTCCCAATATTACCAATAATGCGGATATCATCGACTAACTGTGTACTGAGGTTCATTCCGTTCGTTCCGATAGTTTCTGAGACATTCAGTTAATAATTCCAAAAATTCGAACCGCTATTACTCCGAAATAATCTGGCTGATTTGGCCCATTATGACTTTAACTGTCACCTCCTAATGCGCAGCCTAAATTGAAAGTTTTAAGCCACTAGCCTGCTCCAGTCAATAGTTATCGTGACCTCGGCCGGCTGGACAGAATCGGTTTTGACATCGGATTTCTTATCAGTAAGTCCAACATAGACGTTTGGGATGATTTTCGGCTCAAAATTCAATAATTACAGACGTTTGGTGAGAACGATATCATGCCGTTCCCCAGAATATGCGCGCAAAATAACAATTCGTGAAATTCAAAGTGAGCATCTCACGCAGTTTGAAGTGATAGAGCAATTCGTCGATTTCCTTCAAAAAATCGAATGAAAGACCTGGAGTATCTGAGATACTGAGGATTTTACTGAAGTTGTTTCAGTCATTACGAGGACGCGATACCTACAAAACTTATCCTGTACAGGGCGAGGAAAAACAGCGAAATTTTTATTAAAAGTTTAGATTTGTTCTACTGTCGATCTCAAAATTGTATTACGATATGACTTTATGAGCACAGGCCAACAAGACAAATCACTTCATCGTTTGCGGGAATCGCGTCTTTCTGACCTTGAGAAACACAACAGACAAAACCACACTTTCTTCTTCCTCAAAACAGCTGTCAAATTAAATGCTTGACTTTGGAATATCTAAAATCGAAATGTAAAAACGGATTTGCCGGGATTCAGGAATCACAAGATTGAAATCAGACTAAGATTTTTAGATGAAACCATTTGAAAAGTAAATTTCCAATACCAAAGCGAGTATTTTCTCACATCTTAAACTCCTATAGAAGAACTCGGTTGGAGTAAATAAAAATTTTGGAAAACCAGTTTACCTTAATCAGAGAATCTTTGTAGTGACACTTATAGGTCTGTAGGAAAATCTTCTTGGAGTTTGGGTGTGTTCTATTAAATTGCAAACCTTTTTCTAATATGTGTGAATACAATCGAATTAATGTGTAAGAAATGAAGAAAATTTATAAACAAGAAATAGACTTCCTTTAAAAACTACATTGTCTTATCTTTTCCATAACACTATCAATTATTACTTAAATAAATATGTTATTCGTTAAGTTTTCAATAACTATATTGTAGTAAGTATACCATGTTTGCCATGTCTGCCAAAGTGTTTCAGACACTGGTTTTTACATAATTTAATTCGGCAAGTTGAGTATAATACATAATTGCCTAACTATTTTATCAATAAAGAATATATACAACAGTAATTCATTAAAAGAGGTATTTTTTGGCGAAAACTTGTTCATTGAAATCAATTTATCAAGAAAACAGAAACATACTATTGTATTAAAAAGAAAATGTATAGGTTGTGATACTTTCACATCAAATGAGATTCATTTCAATATAAAATCAAACTATGAATAGATCAACGTTGTTCGATTCCAATCCTTGTGGTTGTGCAATCATATACAATTTTATTAGACATCCCATCGTTTTAATTGAATAATGGAGGTTGTAATTCTTTTACTTCAGTTGCGATTCCTCTATATTATATAAAATAAACATTATGAATGAGTCCACCTAAGTTCGATTCCAATTCTTGTTGTTGTACAATTAAAACATATAATGAGGACTGTCATCATAAAATTGAACCTCAGAGATGACTAAACAATTGATTTTGTTGTAAAAACTGTTTGGATTATATTCTAAAATGGAACAGATACGAAATTATTTATCAAATAAATAGGACAAAAATTAATTTCAGTTTGTTTACATGATTATAACCTCTTCAAGCGAGTCCAAAAGCGGCGAGAGTGACGTAATCCTATTCCTGCAATCTGATTGGCACCCCAAAAGACCCCAAACGCCTGCCAAAATTCTGATTAGCTCGATTCAGGGTCATATCTGCGTTGACATAGATTTCCTAAGAAAATGACGCGAGTGGTTCATCTGGTTAGTATGTAATATGTGTTTCCATCATTGATTATTCATTTGTATTTTAAGGCTTTATTGGTTTCCTGATATTCTCTAGTAGAATCCATAACACAACTTATCTTCTGATCCCTATATTCCATATGAAATGAAATGGGATATTCAAAGACAACAAACCATTTCTCTATTGCAAGAAAATAATGACCTTTTTCTTGAGAACAAACAATACCTCGAATTTAACGAGGTGACCTTTGGAGGCCATAGTTTGTTTTTTTCATAAAATTTTTTCGATGCGAATGGTTGAAAAAAACCGTGAGAATGCGCAATGTTGCCACTTTTTTAGATCGAAGAATTTTTGGGAAAATAAAACTGAAATAGAATTTATTATTCAACAACGATGTTTCAAATTTCAATCCGATACGATATTTACATCCGGGGATATATGAAAAAAATAATGTAAAATTGAGTTGTTTAAAATTTTGAGTTTATTTCCTCAATATCTCAAAGAGTAAAATGCGATCAAATCGAAACATCGTAATTATTTAGAGAATATCAACGCGCATCTGCGAAAATTTTTTTTTCGAAAATCATTCACGAAAAAAAATAGTTTTTCTGATTTATTGGCCCGATTTCGATGAAATTCGGCACAGACCTTGAAAATGGTATTCGACAACATCTTTTCAAATTTCAATTTGATCTGATATTTATTTCCGGAGATATGTTGAATTTCGTTGTTTGAAATTTTCAGAATATTTCCTCAATATCTTGATAACTTTTGACACGAACCGATTGAAACTTGGGATTGGGATATAACTTGAAATCAATATTTCGAAACAGTGTTTTTAATTTCAGTTTGATCCGATATTCATTTTCGGAGATATTGAAATATTGAAGATATTTCCTCGATATCTCAAGATGAACAGGCGTCGAAAGCTATAAACTTGTAGTTAGTTGAGGAATACCAACGCACGATTTAATACGAAATTTCGTGAGGATCGAAGAGGTAGAAAATTGTTGAAAAGTATTCAACAATTTTGAAATTTCTGTTTAAAACATTTTTTTAGCGAAAACTATTCATCAGATTTCAATGAAATTGGCAGAAACCTTGAATCACTATTTTACAACAGTGTTTCAGTTCAGTGTTCAGTTTGATCGGATATTTATCTTCGGAGATAGTGGAGAGAAATGTGTCAAATTTCCTCGGTATTCTTGTTATTTACAGAGATACTCCAAAAATACTGAAATTTTATTTTCTCAATATTACCAATAATGCAGATATGATTGAATCAAAATTCTGCACTTGGTTGAAAAATTACAGTGTGAAAGTTCATGCAAAATGTCTTGAGGAAACAGTCAGTGCTTTTCCAGTTTTCGTTACTGGAACGGCGAGAATGTCGAAGTAATTCGGCGAGGGGTTGTCAGTTCTTACATATTGTCATCAATGATTCAATGGTTTGCTTTATTTACATACATTAATACTACGGCCTTTGTATAGAACATCAACCCAACCTAATATTTTTCAATTATACAGAGTGCAACATGTCAAACCTTCATTGCCTACCGACTGACTCATTAAAAGAGAATGGAGTATGGTTTTATATGTTCGGGAAAGGTTGGAAGTTCGAAAATGCTGGTTGGGTTAAATAATTGGTAAATTAAATTTCTGGGAACATTATAATTCCATTTTCGCAAAGATAAAAAAAGTTTTAAGAAATTTAATGTATTAACAGTTTGCGGGATTTTGGTAGAATCAACTGTCTGCCGCTAAAAATTACAGTTATTTGGGCCAAATTATTGAGTTTTTGTTTCCTATAGCGCAAACGCGCTAAAACTATTCTGTCTAACGATTCACCAACATGTCCCAGGTCTGCTAAAACACTAAAAGTAGAAAATTCATATAATCGGCACACGGTAACTAATTTTCCATGAAAAACCCTCGAAATTGAATTCTCCCCCAATAGCGGCACATTGAAGTGGTCTGCTAGAACTTAATTACTGAATTTTATTTGGCATTTTATTGGCAATCAACGTTTCTGGCGATATTTTAAGTACCTATTAGCTTTCAGTCTAACAGAATAGTTATGGCCTGCACTAGGTCATTACTCTAGAAAACGATCCTCCCTGAAATTCTCACTCTTCGAGGTAATTAATCACATTTTTAATTAAAGTAGAATTCCTCTAACTGTTCGATCCAATTGGAATGCTTTTTGGAGCCGATTAGCATTCTTTCCTATCAGAGATGTCATATTAAAAATTCTTCGCTAATTTTCAGAAGGTTGAAATTGGAAGTCCATGCATTGATGAATAAGTGGCGCTTAAGCTGCATTTGTGAATTCGCTTCACCAATATTTGTTCACTTTGAGAGAATGAGACCACATATATTAGAATACTGATACAAAACAGTGGGTAACTAATCCACGCATCATTTTGATTCTGGGACACCAAATGAGTAGAGCTCCAGAAGGAAATTTTTGAATGAAATCAACAATTTCTAAACTAATTCACGATTATATTTAACTCAATCCTTTTTTACACGCATGATCTGCAGGTTGCATCTGAATAACACCGAAAAAATTTAGTTGGTGATTCTGTGATGAAAATTAATGTGCGTTTTTGGTATGAAATTTTTTGAGAAACCAGCCTTGCTTTTCCGGTATTTAGTCAAAATAAGGCAAGCAAATGAATATTTCAAACCAAAAATGACATGGTATTAGGAACATAAAAATAGGTTTTCTCCGAATATCGTGAAAAACCTAAAAGCTTGGTTATTTGAATTTTTCGCATCCATTTTGAAATTATGTGAAAAAATTGTAAATACAAAAGTTGTAGATCTTTTTATTTCCTACATAACAAAGGCTTGAAGCACTGGTCTACTAGGAGAACAACGTGCTAATGTTTTGTTCAGATGTCTGTATTTCTCGAATTTTTTCCCGAGATTGGTCTCAAACGACTAGATTGGACTCACTGAGACGAATCCAGTCCCAAAACTGATTCTGGCAGAAACGCCTCAGAAACTTATTATTTGTAGAGATGGTTTAGGGCTTAATTACGAGGTCGAATTCGTGAAAATCCACCCATGCGATGATTCCGTTGATCGAATTGAAATTCAGTACGTACTTGATTGAAAAAATACAGCTCGAAGGTTCATGCAGAATTTCGTGGGTATATTATGATAAGAAGATCACCAAATCTTCTCATCAGGAAGAAAGGGTACATTTGGTGGGGTCAATTTCGTGAAAAGATGACAGCTTTGGCAACGAATTCGAAACTGCGCGGAAATGCTGCTGACTTCCTGTCAGTGCTTCACTAAATTTTTTTCTTTTTACAAGAGAAAACATATTTCAAACTGCAGTGACACATTCATTTTCCGTGTTATCAATTGACGATCTTTGAATGTTCTCTAGATTTTCATATGATTCTCAGGAATTTATGACCTAATTTCTTCATAATTTTCCAAATAAATACTGTGGCAGAATAATCAGGGGAATATTGCGACTCAATTCTGGCCCATTTCCGGAATGTTAGGCAACACATAAAACAACTTATGTGCATCATTGCTATACAGTTCTTGAATAAGCATTTCATAATCATTCGTTCTCCCTTCCTTCATAGCTTCTTTATTGCACGAAAAATCTTCTCATCATTAACGGAAACTCAGTGCAGAATTCGAAAATCAATTCAGCATTTCCTTGCTGCTCCAGTTACATATAAGCAATTGGGACTGTGTCAGCTTCTAAGGTTTGAAAAAAACGGAAAGTTTAAAATTTTTGAGACAATAACATTTCATTTATATGAATTTCGAATATCTGTGTCTTCAGAAAAAATAAGAGCCAGGCCCAAATTACCTTCAAGTAGGTACCCATGCAGTTTGAAGATTCTAGACTCTAGACTAGAGGATGTAATTTAATTGATTGGATTGGGTCAAAAATACTCCTGCCTATTTGGATTTCGGAGATAGTGCCATCTGAATGTTAATTGGAAATCCATAATACTGGGAAAAGGCAGCAATTGAAGAATAAAAAAAATTTGAAGCAAAGTTCATTATCTCAGAAATTATTGGATTTGGTGAATATTCAGCTGGAATTTGATAATACAAACTGAGATTTACCTCATATAATCTCTATCTATCTATTGGCCGTCAAAATCTACAGGATGATATTTTTTACATGCGGATTATTTGTTGACAGTTGTTTCGAAATAAGTTATGAAGAACCATCTTCATTTTATTGAAAACTGTCTATCTACCAGAAACTATCGTTTTCCAGAAATAGTATTCCAAACACAATCTATTCATTGATATATGTACCTCTTTTTGCGCATCTTCAAGGGGAACAGCGTGCTATCGTTTTCTCCAGATGTCTGTAATTTTCGACTTTTGAGCCGAAAGTGGTCTCAAACGACAAGGTTGGACTCATTGATGACGAATCCGGTGTCAAAATCGATTCTGTCCTTCCGAGCGGCCGGCCGGGCGTGGACACGATAACTGTCGAACGGAGCAAGCTAGCGACTTGAAACTTTCAGGGTAGTTCGCACATCGAAATTCCGAAGTTGAGTTCGTTAATGGGTCAAATCGGCCAAATGGTTTTGGAGTTATTTCCCTGATATTTCAGGAACTACTGGAGAGGTTGAATTGAAATATGGCATAACGATGAGCTACTTTCGTAAGTAATATCATAAGGGCATCTAATTTTTCCGAAAAAAATCGAAAAAATACGTTGCTAAGTAATATTTTAACAAGAAGCATGAGTGCTGGTGGCACCTGCACGAATGCTTTTTGTTAAAAAATATTACTTTGCCATGTGTTTTTTCTTTTTTTCCACAGGAAAAATTAGATGCCCGAATGGTATTCGGCAAGACTATTTCATGAGACAGATTATTCTGCATGTATTCTGTATAGGTATTAATTTGAAAACTGAAAAACAGGTAACTAATTAATTACGTTTTTTTTTCAAAGGTATTGTGATTTTTGGTGAAAACTGTCAAGTTTTGCCGCGGGTAAACTCGAATATACTGCTGACAGCTCCTGCCAAACAGTTTTTCCACCTTGAAACCATTTGTAATTCAAAATTGCGCGTTTCTGATTGGTGGAAATTACGACGAGGGAAATAATCAGTGAAATTTCGTTGGGATCGTATGGTCACTTAATTAAAAAAAAATTATCTTCAAAATTTTTTTGGAAAAAATTTTTTTTCTGAAACTATCAATCATATTCGAAAAAAAAATTCACTTACAATTTGAGTTCTACATTTCACAGCAGTGTACCAAATTTCAACCAGATGCCAATGATAGTTTCGGAGATGATGAAATACTTGGTCGAAATATGATAGCATGAAGGTTCCTAAAAATACATGAGAATCATATCTGCTAATTCGTTAATTCCACCTGTGTAATCAAGATTAATTTACATAAATATCAGGATTCTACGGGTAGTTCGCGAGTATCTGTACATCGTTTGAAATAGATGGTCAAGGGTGGTATAGAACTTTGAAATGGAATAAAACAAGGTAGAAGTTTTAAAATTGACATGAAATTCACTCTTTTCGAAAGATAATCTGTTGGCATTATAATTTAAATATAATTTCTGGCATATGACCGCCGCGGCTGGCTCAGACGTAATCTAATCTGGAGGTCCAATTTTCAATCACTTTTTCCAAGATTTGTGGCCGTATAGCGGCAATATGTCCTTCAAGTGGTCGATCGTTTCGGACTCATCGGCGTAGACTAGCGACTTCACATATCCCCACAGAAAATAGTCTAGAGGCGTTAAATCGCACGATTTTGGGGGCCAATTCACGGGCTTGGAACGTAAAATTATGCGGTTATCAAACGTTTGCTTCAGTAAATCAAGTGTGGCATGAGCTGTGTGACATGTTGCGCCATCTTGTTGAAACCAAAGCTGCTAACATCATGCTTGTTCAATTGAGGAACGAAAAAGTCAGTAATAATGGCTCTATAGCGGTCACCATTGACTGTAACGTTTCTGGAGTTGAAACCTATTAAAATTTTGTTATTTTTGTGATAATATGGGAACTACTGGAACGATTGTATTCAAACTAAGTAGTTAGTTGTAGTATAACAACTCGCAACTTTCCGCGAAATTTTGTTGAGATTATGCTGCTAGTAAATCCAAATAAAAAATTTCAGAAATTTTTTCGAAAAAAATTTTTTTTTGCTAGTTTTCATATTTGAAAAAAAATCCGCTCAGATTTTGAGCTTCATGATTCAGTGCAGTGTACTAAATTTAAGTCTGATACGATTATTATTTTAGTAGAGTTTGAAGAAAAATATGTCAAATTTTGTGGTGTTTTACTCGGTATGGTTGTGTTTTCCGAAATAACCCAAAAAAAGCACTGCCGTGAAGGCAGCAGCTTTTGCGCGCATGTTCAATGGAGATAACTGCTGTGGCAATAATTCTGAACATGCATGAAAAAGCTGCTGCCTTCACGGCAGTGCTTTTCTAGGTTTTTTGAGTTATCCGGGAAAAAACTTGGAAACCGATGAAAAAACCCACAAAATTTTACTTCCTCTAATCTTTTTTCACGTTTTCACAAAAATTAAAATCGTATCGAACTGAAATTTGGTACACAACTGTGAAATACGAAGCTTAACGTATGACCATAATTTTTCCTACATATAATGCCAAGTTTCAATTCAATCGCTTCAGTAGTTCTCGCGAAATAACAGGGAAATAACACACAGAACGAAAAACTTACGTGAATATAATCAAATTTAGCCTTACGAAAATGTATTTGGACATTAATTTTCAGCCGATGCTCAAGTTCATTGATATAATGTCCTATTGGTCATTATTTAATGTTCGAGTGATTGTATCCATCCCCCATGAGCATTAAATCCATCACCAGCATTTGATAACCGTTAACATTGTATCAATGACCAACGATGGTCCCAGGGTATTGAATCCAGGCTTATCGGTCATTGTATCGATGTATTTTGGACATCAACTAATCACTCAAGTACATTGACGTGATGCCAGAAATCAATCTGAAGGCGTGTTGTTGTGTTTTGGATTTAAACCAAAAACTATTTTTTTAATATAAAACAATATTGAACGAAATGATACCTCAATACACATACATAAATATATTTGCAGACTTTTGTTTCGAACGAAATTTTGTAGAATTAGGTCAGATTTGTATTTTTCTTCAATATCTTTCAGATTTATGAAATATTTTTATATTTTGATTCGAATGTAATATTTTTTGGGGATTGTGTTTTTTTGATTCCATTGATGTCAGCAAGTTGTCTTATCTATACTTTTATATTCCTCTTTGAGAGTTCACAGGGTCATATAACTACCTTCATTCCTTTTCGTATCGAATTTTGATGGTAAAGATGCATACTTGCATCATAATAATCAAAGAAGAATAGATCAGATTATAAAATATTTCTCATTGAACAAACTTGTTAGGCAACATGACTATTGTTCGAAGTCACTGAAATAATAATAAAGCAATTGATATCATCTGAAAAATTTATTCAACATTCGTTAGAAATTCACATAAATCATGGGTTCTTGAAATATGAGTGCTAAAATTTAAAAGCAAAAAAATAATAAGTTTCAATGAATTACCGAAACAGCATAGGTACGCTCTCTGTAGCTTAAATTGAAAAGATAAAATTTTTAAAGAACATCTCCATCGCTCTGACAATATTGAAAAACTTATACCGTCGAAGTATGTGCATACTTCTTGAATTTTCGGAATATCCCCACCAATGGCATAAACACGGGGTTTTATGGCTTGTTTTTTCGGATGAAGAAACGGAATCCACTTCCACCACATCCTGTGTTGGTCTTCCAAGGTATGAAGAGGCATTCTCGAATTGTAAATTCATGGTATAAGATCTTTCTGTATTGTATTTTTTCACCATTCCTGAAGTGCCCAAATGACTGCTGCATCTCGTCTATCTAAAAATGAGGCATTTTACCGTCTTGTTTAAAAACAAAGCACTCCTGCAAGAGAATTAAGTTTATATGAAATAAATTTATGACTCTCAAATGATCTCAGAACTTATTCCACTTGGCTGGCCTAAAACAATTAAAAGAAAAATCGGTATCAAAACTAGATAACAGAAAAGATTTTATCTATGACGTCGGGAAAACAAAACCATTTTTGCGCGCATGTTCTAGGGGAACAGCGTGCTATCGTTTTGATCAAATGTCTGTAATTTTGGATGATTGAGCCGAAAATGGTCTCAATCGACTAGGTTGGACTCACTGATGACGAATCCGGTGTCAAAATCGATTCTGTCTGGCCGGCCGGCCGTAGACACGCTAACTGTCGACAGAAGCAAGCTAGCAACTTGAAACTTTCAGGATAGGTTGCGCATCAGAATGCCGCGGTTAAGTTCGTTAATGGGCCAAATCTGTCGAATAGTTTCGGAGTTATAGGCAGTTGAAGTTTTGAAGTTATTTATTTTTTATTTCAGAAACTACTAGAGAGATTGGATTCAAACTTGGCAGTTGGGTGGAGTATAACGACGCGCAACTTTGAGCCAAATTTCGTCAGAATCAGATTGTCATTTAATTTTAAAAAAAAATTTTTTCGAAATTTTTTCCAAAAAATTTTTTTTTTCGGAAACCATTTATCATATCCGAAAAACAAGTCCACCAACACTTTGAACTTCATATTTCACAGCAGTGTACCAAATTTCAGTTCAATACGATCACAAGTTTCGGAGATATCGGGAAAAAATGTGTCAAATTTCGAGGTTTTCTTCTCGATATCGTTTATTTTTTCGGTATAACTCGAGAAATACTGATTCAGTCCTGATGAAACTTTACAGCTTGTTTTGAGATGCTGAAAGACAACTTCTTGCGAAATTTCGTGATAATCGTGTCATTAGAACAATTTGAAAACAAAAATTTGTATGATTTTTCTCATCATATCATCCTCATCAAATTCTGTATGAAACTTCGAACTGTTATTTTTCGATGAAGTACTGGATTTCAATTCGATCTGATCTGTATTTTTGGAAATATTGAAAAAATAAAATTTTGATTGGGTATATCTACGGAATCATTGGGTGGATTTTACCCATTCACGAATTCGGCCTTCGTAATTTAGGTCCAAACCTTCTCTACAAATATCGAGTTCCTAAGTTGTTTCTTTCGGAAGTTATTGTGTTTACGCAGTCGGCCGTTAGGCTGACCGTAAACACAATAACTTCCGGAAGAAACGACTTAGAAACTCGATATTTGTAGGGAAGGTTTGGGGCTTAATTACGAAGGTCGAATTCGTGAATGGGTAAAATCCGCCCAATGATTTCGTAGATATACCCATTCAAAATTTTATTTTTCCAATATTTCCAAAAATACAGATTTGATCGAATTGAAATTCAGTAATTTATCAGTAAAAATTTCAAAAAGCACTGCCGTGAAGGCAGCAGCTTTTGCGTGCATGTTCAAATTCGTTGCTGAAGCGGTCATCTACATTGAACATGCGCGCAAAAGTTGCTGCCTTCACGGCAGTGCTTTTTGAAATTTTTATACTATCAATCTTACTCACTTTCTAAAATTCTCGTCAGAACTCATAGCACAAATTGTGGTCAACTTCAAGGACAAAGGAAAATCTTCCCGGTATGCATCCGCTATACGACTAGACCAAAATTAAACTTGATACAACTAGAAAAATAGCACGATGATTGTATTGAGGTTCGCGTACATCAATTGATGAACACGATGATTGTAATAAGGAATCAGGACATCGTTTGATGACCTAAAGCATTGATTATATAATTCCAGGGCATGAATCAATCACGCTGGTACATTGATGTGATGTATACATAGCATGGATCCATTACAATTGGCATTATCACAAGGTTTCGTGATGATCGCCCTTGCCTAGAATTGATCACTTCCAGGACGTTAATTCAATGTATTTTTTACATTGTCCTGAGGCGAATTTCCTTGAATTGATGTATTTCATCTTCAGTACAATGTAATTAATTCATTATAATAATGGCCTTGCGCTCATTATAACGATCAAAATAGTTATTGGTCAATCACTGAAGTTCATTGTTCCGATCAATTTTTGACATTGTCCCAATGTAAAATACACCATAGTAATGTCCATACGGTTAATAACCTGAGGTGATTAATATCAGGCTCAGTATTATTTTCTGTGCATCAAAACTTCAAATGTCTATAGACATTTTAAGTTTTGATGTTATTTCCCTGTTATAACTCTGAAACCGTTCGATTGATTTTGCCCATCAACGAACTTAACCTTTGCATTTTGAACTGCAACCTACCCTGAAATTTTCGTCGATAGAAACCTCCGTACGCCCGTAATCGTGATGACGGCCGGTCGGCAGGACAAAATCGGTGAGTCCAACCTAGTCGATTGAGAACATTTTTGGTTCAAAATTCGAAAATTACAGACATTTTGACAAAACGATAGCATGCTTTCCCCTAAAACATGAGCGCAAAAACGAGAAAAGCACTGACTAGAATCTTGCAGCATTTGGGTGCATTTCCAAATTTGTTACCAAAGCGGCCATCTCTTTTGAACATCGGCGTAGAAGCTGCTGATTTCACGTCAGTGCTTTTCTAGGTTTTTCATTGTCATTTATTGAATACTTCATTCATTAAATTGTCCAATAATAAATAGTTCATCAAATCATCCAAATTCCATGAAAATTCAACGATTCATGAACATTCAACTATTCATTGCCAATCATGACAATGTTTATTTATTTAGATCATTCGTTTCAATAATTAACTGAAACTATCGATTTCACGTAAATTTGCGCGCATATTCTAGGGAACAGCATAATATCGTTTTGTCCAATCGCCCAATCATTTTTGACCGGCACGATATTCAGAGAAGGGAAAACCCTAGTGATTTTAAACTTAAAGGGAAGTTTGAGTATCGAAATGTGACGCCGGTTTCGGAGTGACACTCGTTGGAATTTTTGAGGTTACTTTCCTCAATATCTCCGGAACTAATTATGCGATCGGAATGAAACTTGGTAGTTAGTTGGAGAATATTGATGTGCATCTTGCATGCAAAATTTCAATAGGATCATTGAATTTTCAAAAAAAAAATCGGAAATGTTCAAAATTTTCGAATAAAAATTTTCATTTCAGAATCTTTTCATCAGATTTCGCTGAAATTTCTGCGCAGACGTTAATATCAATCTTCCACAACATTTCAATAAGATTTAAATTTGCGAATATCGTAGAAAAAAAGATGTCTACTTCATGGTTTCTTACTCGATATAGCTTTTGCGCGCAGGTTCTAGGGAAATAGCATGCTATCAGTTCGTCTAAATGTCTGTAATTTTCTTATTTTATCCAAAAATGGTTTCAAACGACTAGGTTGGACTCACCGATGATGACTCTAGGGCCAAGATCGATTCTGTCCGACCTGAAACTTTGTTAATGGGCGAAATCGGAAAAGTGGTTCCGTAGTTAGAGCCTTCTGAAAGTTTCAAAACTGTTTATCATATTCGGAAAAAAAACTTTTGCTCAGACTTTGAGCTTCAGCTTACAGTAGTGTTCCAAATTTCAGTTTGATACAATTGTTATTTTCTGAGATATTTGGAAAAAAAATATGTCAAATTTCGTAGTTTCTTCCTCGATATCATTGTTTTTTTCGAAATAACTCAACTATTACTGATTAAATCATGATGAAACTTGGCAGCTAGTTTGGAAATGCCGATGGACAACTTTGTGTAAAGTTTCGTGATGATTGTGTTATTTGAATAATTTTTTTGAATATTCAATATTCTGTGATCTTCTGATCATATTATCCTCATAAAATTCTGTATGATCCTCCAAACTGTCATTTTTCGTTTAAGTACTGGATTTCCAAACGATCTAATCTGTATTTTTGGAAACATTGGGAAATTAAAATTTCAATTGGGTATATCTGCGGAATCATTAGTTGGATTTTACCCTTTCACAAATTCGGCCTGCGTAATTAAGGTCCAAACCCACTGTACAAATATCGAGTTTCTAAGTTGTTTCCTTCGAGAACTATTGTGTTCACGATCGGACAACTTCCGGAAGATACTCGATATGTGTAGAGTAGGTTTGGGGCTCGATTACGAAGGTCGAATTCGTGAATGAGTAAAATCTGTCCAATGATTTGGGAGATATATATATTCAAAATTTAATTATCCCAATATTTCCAATAATACAGATTGGATCGAATTAAAATCCAGTACTTTATCGAAAAAAAAACTGGAACAGCACTGACTTGAAATCACCAGCTTTTGCGAGGATGTTCAAAGGATACCACTAAAAGTGAACATTCGCTCAAAAGCTGCTGACTTCACGTCAGTGCATTTCTTGGTTTTATTTCAGGAAACTTTAAAAATACTGATCCGATCATGATGAAACTCAGTAACTAGTTAACAAATGGTGATAGTGAAAATAACAATAAGAACAATAATGATGACTATAATGCGCAATTTCGTGTGAAATTTAGTGATTATCGTGCCTCTAGAAGAATTTAAAAATAAAATTCCAACATTATTTCTACCTACGAATTTGAACATACTTGCGAAAGCTGCTCACTCCATGTGAGTGCTTTCAAGTGAATATTTCTTAAGGTTATACTTTTAAGTATAACGAAAATTTCTATAATGAGAACTGGATAAGAATATATTATGAAATAACCGAAAATATGAAATAACATATATATAAATTACACAATCAACAATGTCTTACAATAAATGCATTCCATACATATGAATCAGAGTTGACGAATGTACCTACCTTAAAAATTTTTACTCGATTTTCGCTAGATCATTCTGAAATCAATTTTTGAAGTTTTCAAATGGATTATCAATTTTAAAACATGACAACCTTTTTGGAATAAGCCAAGGATGGTATTTCCACGAAGCAGATTACTATTCGAAAGTTTATGGAATTGAAATCTGAATAGACTATCCTCAGGTATCAGGATCAAACAAAGTGTCAAGTATTTATGAATATATACCTATTTGAAGGTCACAAGATATTTTCTGACAGGTAGAAAGAAAACGAGGTAGTAAAATATTGCAGGGATAACAAAAAGTTTGGTCACTTATCTGAATTATATGGATGGATTCAGACGTTCTGTGAATAATAGAATTTTTCTGGAAGATCTCTTTCGGTGAGTCAGAAGCTTTTACGCTTTTATTCAAATCCAAAGCCGGAGCGGTCATCTCACCAGGTAATGACTTCGCCCGAGGCCGTTTGGTTGAACATAGTTAATTGCTCAAATGTCTGTAATTTTCGAATTTTCCGCTAAAAAATGGTCCCAACCAACATAAATTTGACTTATATACTTTTAGTTGTATTGTCACAACTAAGAGTTATTTTTAGATCGAGAAAGTTAATCCTATTGAATATGGCTTTTTCAAGTATGAAATTAATTTTAAATTCAGAATTCAATGCATCAAAATATATTTTCAGTTCCTCCTCTGTTCCCGACCATATACAGAGTTTTACTTTTATATGGTAAGACGATAAGAGCATAATTTTCTTCTCTACACGATCAACATATACGTCAGCAATAAGTCCACTGCTTTGGCAAACAGATTCAATTAGACCATTCACAATGAATCTTTCAAGTGGAATGTTCTAAGCAAAGGTATTCAAAATCATTTTCAGAAATGGGGCTCACTCGAAGATAATTTCATGAAATCCCTCAGATACCTACGTATTTCAAAGATATGCACGAAAACATTAATGGGTTTTTTTTCTGAATTTGGGTTATTTGCCAGGCATGCACGAAGTGACAACGGTGTTCAGTAGAATAGCTTTTTCTGCTATAAAATAATGAAATATTTATTCCTATTCTGTGGTACACACGTCTTCTTTGTCAATATAACCAAACAATTTCCGTTTACGATTTGTCAGTAATATGACAGTATGACAGTCTGTGCTCTTCTTTTTCTATTCCTTGGTCGTTGTCTTCTACTCTAACTAGATCGAAGTAGAGCTATCTCTGTTTTCCTATGCAAAGTATCACAGTTGACGTCCTTTTCTTTCGAGAAATCTGAATTCGAAGTTGCCATATCGTGCACTCAAGACAAATCCCTTTAAATGCAAATCCCCATTTTTTATTTTTCAGTTTTAGGCGATCAAACATTTTTTCAAAAATATAATATTGAAATTATATGTTTGAGATGAGATGTTCCAAAGGTTTCTCATGAAAATTACTGCATTTTCGTTTAAAGAAAAACCTCCATTGTGAATTGAAAATTTGAATTTTGAACCATTGCTCCTAATGAAGGTTTATAAGCGCTTGGAATAGAGAACAAGAGGATTCATCATGAAGCTCAAATAAATGTTATTTTTAAATTCTGAAGAGTAAATTATTTTTAACAATTGATTAAACCTCAATGGTGAAAGATTCATGGTCGAATACAATTCTGTCCGTTCAGACATGCATCCAAGACACAATATAATTGATAAAAACAAGTGAACATTAAAGTGAAAGAAATTTTTATGGGCAATCATTTTACAACCAACAAGATTCCAGGTCGGTAGTATTTGTACTTTTAGCAATACATAATTAGAAAAATGCAATTTCGAATTTATTTACAGAGTTGTTTTGAGTCTCCGTTTCCAGTATTAGAAATTAAACTATAACAAATAAGAATTATTAGTTACAAAAATCGCCATGCGGATAACGAAATTCAAACAATTTGTTTTCTCAAAAAAATTCCACCGTATAGCTCAAAAGTTAGGAGATTTGGGACATGAGTTTATTTTATCTTTTTTTTGCGCGCATGTGCTAGGGGAACACCGTGCTATCGTTTTGTCCAAATGTCTGTAATTTTCGATGATTGAGCCGAAATTGGTCTCAAATGACTAGGTTGAACTCACTGATCACGAATCCTGTGTCAAAAATTTCGTTAATGGGCCAAATCAGCCGAATAGTTTCGGAGTTATAGGAGTTTGAAATTTTGAGGTTATTTCCATCATATTTCGAAAACTACTGGAGCGATTGGATTGAAACTTGGCAGTTAGTAAAGCATAACGTCGCGCAACTTTGAACAGAATTTCGTTGAAATGGTATGGTCACTCAGTTTAAAAAAAAAAATTTCAGAATTTTTTTCGAAAACATTTTTCTGAAACTGTTCTTCATATTCGGGGACAATTTCAGTTATACGTTGATCTTCATATTTCACGGCAGTGTAGACAGTTCCAGTTTCATACGACTATTAATTTTGGAGATATTGGAAAAAATATGTAGAATTTCGTCGTTTTCTTCTAGACATCGTTGTTTTTTTCAGTATAACTCAAGAAATACTGACTCAATCGTGATGAAACTTTGCAGCTAGTTCAAAGACGCTGAAGGACAATATTATGCAGAGTTTCGTGATGATCGTGTCATTAGAACGATTTGAAAAGAAAATTCAATTTTTTTTTCTTTTTCAAATATTCAATATTCTGTTATCTTCTCATCATATTATCCCCATCAAATTCTGTAAGAACCTTCATCAGTTTTCGATAAAGTACTGGATTTCAATTCGATATAATCTGTATTTTTGGAAATAATGGGAAATAAAATTATGAATGGGTATATCTGCGGTATCACTGGGTGGATTAATTTTACCCATTCACGAATTCGGCCTTCGCAATTAAGGTCCAAACCTTCTTCCTAACGGCCGACCGTAAACACAATGACTTCCGAAAGAAACAACTTAGAAACTCTATATTTGTAGAGTCGAATTGAAATACAGTACTTCATCGAAAAAAAAACTAGAAAAGCACTGCGGTGAAGGCAGCAGCTTTTGCGCGCATTTTCAAATTCTTTGCCAAAGTGGTCATCTCCATTGTACATGCTCGCAAAAGCTGCTGCCTTCACGGCAGTACTTTTTTTAGTCCTCAAGCATCACCTTTTTTTTCTTAAATTACGCTTGTTCAAGACTGTTTTATCGTGACAATTAGAATAAATATATTCAATTTTCGAAAGCGGTATTGGAGGAAACCTATTCCTTACGTGAATGCAAAGAAGTATTGTGATTTCTTCTGAACGGCAGTTTGAGAATTTCCCACTTACTGAACAGTCGGTACAGAAATCCGACTTTCTGGAGAGCTATATGTTATTGAAATCGGAAATACTTTTATGTAAATGGCCAACGAGGGATGGAATATGAAATCCACAGTGAAAATCTGCCGGATTTCTAACAAGCCGAATATCAATTCAGAACAACGCTGTCACAACCTGTCACATCCAGATACGGTTATCCGCAGATCCCAATGTAAACATCAACCGAGGGGTTGGTATGAGGGAGGTATATTTTACGTTCATGGATGATCAAATAATTATTTTGAAAGATTAAAACAAACTGAAATTCAATATTAAACAGAAGTTATTATTAAATCTCCTTCATCAGAAAATTAAGAGAAAGATTTGCATGAATTAATTTCTTTCAATACTTTCGTATTTCAAGACCTTTTCAAAACGACATTTTTGAAGAACACAGCGCCGTAGATTTCCTTGATATGGAAATGTTTCATTTCTACCCCTTTTTTAGTTAATCTGACCACATATGGACCATTTCTATGGAAAAATGGGCGAAATTATTTTCTCCATTCAGCAAAATACAAGGGGAGTTCGTTAATTTTTTTTTTGGATTATTTGGTTTCATAATCAGTACATTTGTGATATCCCAATCTGTCATGTGGATGATCAAATAATTATTTCGAAAGATTAAAACAAACTGAAATTCAATTAATTGATCTGCGCCCTAACATTCATTTTAAAGTAACTAGAAAAGCAGTCAGAATATTTGGGAAAGAGGTATTAAAATTGAATAGAAGTTACTATTTAATCTCCTTCATCAGAGAATTGAGAGGAAATTTGCATGAATTAATTTCTTCCAATACTTTCGTATTCAAAGAATTCTTTAAAATAACATTTTTGAAGAACATAGCGCCGTAGATTCCCTTGATATGAAAATGTTTCATTTCTACTCCTTTTTCAAATTAATCTGGCCACATGTGGTCCATTTATATGAAAGAATAGGTGAAATTATTTTCTTCATTCAGCAAAATACAGGTACAGTTCGTTAATTTTTCATTTTGGATTATTTGATTTCGTAATCACTACATTTGTGTTATCCTTATCTGTCATGTGGATGATCAAATAATTATTTCGAAAGGTTGAAACAAACTGAGATTCAATTAATTGATCTGCGCCCTAACATTCAATTTAAATTATTGTTTGGTTATCATCCATTATCAATTATTTGAAAGAAAATATTGGGAATATTGGACACTATTTTATTTTACTGTTTCATTAGTAACAACGCCGACGTTTCGAAACTGTTCGTTTCTTTTTCAAAGCTGAAAATAAACACAAATATAAAGTATACAATAAGACATAATGTGAAAAACATTACCTAGTTACGGTAAACAATATTGTACACCTATTAAAAACATTTAGACATTTAAGGAATCGAATCGAACAAACAGGCACGCGATATAAACGTCATTAATCACATTCAACTTGACCATGACATTAAGGTTACAATATGACATGATCTTAAATATCCCTATAAAATTATTGATGAGGCCAGCACTCATCTTCTAAGTATACTATTGTAAACAATGCTAAGGTGTTGCACATCTTCTCTATGATTGACAATATAGTTTCTTTTTATGTGGATCATCTCACTAACATTTCTTTTATAACCAACCTCTTCCCTATCAAGTATCCGTACACCATCAAAATTAAATTTATGACCCATGGTTCTCTGATGTAAAGTTAAAGCTGTTTTATCAAAATTTGCAACATTCTCACAATCATATTTATGTTGTTTTATTCTGTCACGTAAATATTGTTTGGTTTGGCCAACATAACACTTGTTACAGTCAGCGCAAGGTATCTTATATACTACTCCCGATTCGAGGTTAACAGGAGTTTTAAATTTCAAATTAGTGAAAAACATTTTTGTGCTCAGCAAATTGTAGAAAGCGCACTTGACATTTAATGTGTTAAATATTTTATTCATTCTGTGAGAAAGACCAGGCAAGAATGGAAATTTAATATAAGAAGTAACAACGGGGCTTGAATGAGCATCAGTTGTATGACGTATGTTGGAAGTGTGTTTATTTATTGTTCTGTTTATTAAGTATGTAGGATAGTTATTTTGTTTCAAAATGCCTCTTACTTTATCTAAGTTCTTCGTATGAAACTTTTTGTTGCTTAGCTTTAAAGATCTTTTTATTAAATTTCCCATTACATTAGTTTTTTGTTGCATGCTGTGATTGCTGTAAAAATTTATGCATCTATTAGTACTTATTGGTTTTGTGTACCAGTCTGTAATAATGCTAGAGTTTTCTCTGATTATCAATAAATCCAAAAAAGGGTAAACTATTGTCCGTCTCTACTTCAAGTGTGAACTGTATTTTATGATGGTAAGAGTTGAAAATATCTAAAATGTATTGTACTTTATCATATGGTACCAACAATAATGTATCATCTACAAAGAATTTGATGAGTGGGATATAAAATCCAAATTTTTCAACAACGAAAAAAATGATAAAATTAATTTTTCGAATTTATTTGTTTTTTTCGATGACATTCCGCCGAAAATTCAGCGTACTTGGATGTAAGATAGCCAAAATATACATCCCATCTTATATGAGAAAATCGATAGTCACGGCCATTTTCGGTTATACCGGAAACAGTGGCACATATCTTTTATCTTCAATTATGGAAAAAAATCCGTAGTTTTTCAATAAGAGATTTTGAAAACAATGAAGATTTTTTCGGTATAAGCCTAATTCATGACACTTGCTGCAATAATTTTGCGACTTTCTCTACTTGATGATCCTCACGAAATCGCATCTATGTACATTACGCCGTCAATTTTGATACAAATACTGGATTTGATTTCGATAAGAACTCTATTAGGAGAAATATTTGGAATGACATCAATGGAATTCTTGAGTGCTTCTGGCCTTCGTAATTGAATTCCTACCCAGCTTTCCAATACTCAGCCTCTCAGATGGTTTCTTCAATGAATATTGTGTTTGCGACCGGCAGTTTAGGAGAATTCTGATTTTACATTGTTTCCAAATTACATTTTCTAGTACGAAAAATAATGTTATTGAACTAAGCAGGTAGAAAACTTCAATCATTATACTGCAAATGAATTTTTTGATTTTACGCGCTTGTACCAGATAAAAAGAGCGTTATATTGTTGCCCAAATGTTTGCAATTCTTGAATTTTGAGCCTAAATTTTGCGTCTCCATAACATCTATACAATAAGTTATTTGTAAACTCAGTAACAAAGCTATTTCACGACTTCCATGAGAAAATAAAATAAAATTTTTCTGATTTGATAAGTCTCTTAACAACAGAAGAACATCAAAAAGAACTTTTCGAGAAGAAGTTGTTTTGAAAGGGTTAAGTTCGGATATTTCGAACAGAAACGGGGGAATTTGAAGATTTTGAAAGATATATAGTCAATAATACAGAAATTTAGATGGCTGCTCAATATATCGTGGGATAGAGTGACGTCCATTATTCAAAAACTCATGAATTCATCGAAAATTTGACTCAGTGAGTAAAAAATGAGATAATATAGTTCAGATTACTCTTTAAACACGATTCGCTGCCATTGTATTGTACATATCAAAAGGAAAATAATATAATTCTTTATTATGCACGAATTTATCATTTCTCTCGTTCCTTCAAAAATATTATTTCAAAATAGCGGGTTTTAGGGAAATTTGATAACTTGTATCTTTTCGTAATTCTATGTGATGACTTTCTAGTGCTATGTTTGTTATTAAGAGCAAACAATACCTTGAATATAACGGTTTTTTTCGCAAAATTTTTTTGGTGCAAATGGTTGAAAAAATCTTAAGAATACGCAATGTTACCACTTTTTATGTTCAAGAATTTTCGGGAAAATAAAAACTGAAATAGAGTGAAAAAATAACCAACACTAGGCATTCTCACAAAAGAATTAAGTTAATCCCACAAAAAATTTTCAAAAAATACTCATTGAAGCCTGCAGAACAACACCCCGTTTTTTTCGATAAACGTCGAAATTTTTTCGAATTCTAATATTTCACACGGATTGACAACGTTGAAGCATGAAGACCTAGTGGAGGTCGGTGCCTGACCTTGAGATCTTAACGAGGTGAAACTTAAATGTGGCTGTGTTACCTAGCCGTAATTTAGCACCACATAGTATTGTTCGCTCTTAGAGTTTGATTACAGATCAATTTATATTTTTCACTATTCCCAAACAAAAAATCCGATCGAATTGAGACCTACTTATTATTCGTTTGACTCAGTTGATAAATGTAAGCATGAAGGTTTGAGCAAAAATGGCCGAGTAAACGGCATTGTAACTGAACAAGCGCGAAAAATATGATTTCACTTCCGTTAGTGCATTTATAGAGTGTTTTCCTGCAAACTTTTGTAACACTATTTCAAATTCAATTTTTTTTCCATGACAGATTTTCAGTGAACAAAATAGTGAAAGAATTCAAACGTTTCAGTTGGATTTTCGACGCTGATTCCCTCATTTTTTACAATCAATTTCTTATTTGGATTTTTCAAGTTTGAAAAAATGGAATTTCAAAATTGTTTCAATGACAGGAACATGACGAAATTTGGCATAAAATTGACTTTCTTCCTCTCCAATATCTCCGAGATTTGGTATCGTCTCATCCTGCAATTTAGTAGAGGTCATTGCAACATTTCATGAAAATAGGATGAACAGTTTGAGAAAAAAATGGTTTTCAACAGAATTTGGAGAATCTTCAAAAATGAATGGTATTTGAATTTGCCAACTTTATCGTGGCAACAGCCGGCCAAACATAATTGATTTTGACAACGATCAAACACTCCAACCTGAACGTTGTGACCATTTTCGGTTCAAAGTTCGAAAATTACCGACATTTTGATGAAAACGCTGTATAGCACGCTGTACTATAAAAGTTTTTTAACTTATGATTCTTACGAAATTCTCAATGAACTTTCGAATTTACCAATATCAAGACTGTTAATCTTTTCTTTCGAAATTTATTATGTTCATGGTCGGCTCAACAAAAGAATATATTAACCCACTGAATTTTTCATCGAATTTACAGGATTTCCTCTGAATAAAGTGATATAAGTAATTCTGAACTTTATCACATCTCATAGTTCCTGGAAAAAATCTTCAATGCAAAAATTTGGAATTCGAAGAAGAGACCCTAAATTTTGTATTCTCTGTTGAAATAAGAGTTGGTTCCTTTGGAGAATATTATAAAACTGGTACCTACTTAGATGAGTAAAATGGAATTTATGAGTAGAATATACCTGGAAGAATTTTGCAGATTCTAAATTTTTAAAAAGGGTATTTACAAGTATAGATAAGAACTTTCGACCAAAATAAGCCAATGACTAATGAACCAATCATATTGCACTATTCTAGAAATCCTTTTACTCAGGTAAAAATCCCTCCTCTTCTCTGAGGAAGGCGTCACGAAGATAAATTCTTGTCACAATTCAAAACTCAGTACATCACTTCATTGCTAGTTCATCTACATTCTGATAATGTTGGTTTAATGTTCTCTGCAACATGTGTCTACTTTGTATTTCTGTTTTACTCTCTACGTGGTTGTACATCATATATTCACTTGTTTCCCGTAAAACTGTGCAAGTGTCAAGTGAAGATGATAGTCCCTCAATCGGTGTGATTGGAGAAGAAATTGATTCGGCGTTTTCCACCAGAGAAGTGAAAAAACCGTCATTCCGGAAAAACGTACAACGTAGAAGCACCCGCCAAACTTGTATAGCCTGTAATGAATCGATTGATCACGTAAATCTACCGATAATTAATTTTGGAGCGAAGAAAAGTTCAAGATCGAATATAGGAAGGACCCCTGGTAATCCTGAATCGACTAAGAACTCAAGATTGAGCAAAGGAATAAGCCGTGCGATTCCTGAATCGAATAAAAATTCAAAAACGTATAGAAGAAGTTCGGATGATCCTAGATCGAAAAACATCTATACAACTTATGAAGGAAGAGGCCCTGGTACTCGTACGAACTTCCAGAAAGATATTAGAATCGGTGGATGGAATCGAATCTCTTCAAGGCGCAATATTTGTAATCGAAGTATTTTCGTGGTGGATATGACCACCAGACCTACAAAAAATTCAATGCAGAAAAGAACAGGTCGACCTAGTAGCCCTCACCCGTTCTACAAATCCTATATAACTTATGAAAAAATCATTTCTTCATCATCAAGCTCGAGTGAAAGTTCCTCTTCATCCATTTCGAAGGATGTCAAAATTATTCATAAACCTCTGCGCGATTTCATCGACTCTAATGAAGTTTCTACCGCCGAAGCAGTAAAACAGGATAATTCTAGCAGATCCTCAACTGGAATCTCAAAGCCAATTCGAGTAAAAAGTGATGTAAAATCTATAAGACCTGTTGGTTTCATCAGGCCTACCATAAGTTCATTGCAGAAGAACAGCCGTCGACCAAGCAGCCCTCATACGTTCCAGAAAACTCTGAGAACCTTCAATAAGTCTATTCCATCAAAGTCAAGCTCAAGTTTGTTTTCCTCATCCTCTTCTAGTTCGAGAGACAAGAAAATTTACCAAAAACCGCTGCGTAAAATATCGACATGTACACAAAAAGCCTTGGAAGTAAAATTGGCTACAAAATCATTTGGTGACATTGTTCAATGGACAGGTGGAAGAAATGAATTTACCTTGAATCTGAGAACTCCATGGATCCAAAAACATAAAGCGAAGTGTACCATTGTAAAAGAGGATACAACCAGTTTTTCAAAGAACAATTTATTAAAAGTTCCAGCTGATGAAACGGAAAATGAGAATATTTCGCATGAACAAATACCCTCAACTGAAATCGTAAATCGAATTGTGGAAAAATATGATGAAGTTACGGATGTTAATTCTGAACTTCGAGTTGCAACGTGTTCCTCTCCAGAAGTCTTCACAGCTGAAATAGTGAGACAGGATATTTCTGAGGAAAGTGCAGTATCATCTGATGAATCAAATTATGGAACACCGAATTCGACATTCACAACCAAGACTGTAGAAGATGTTACCAAGGACATCCAAATATATTCTATTGGGTCGCAACATAAAGAAATAAATGAAGCTAAGCTCGAAAGAATGAATCGTGCAATTGCAAATGGTTTAGCTTATATTGACGTTATGGCTGATGGACTAGAAGACAAGTATGAAAACCTCAAAAAGGTATTCCAGAATATGAGAAAAAGTCATATATTCTTATGCCAGTGTTCCGATAGCTTTGTTGAGGAATTCTTGGGTTCCAAAATTTAAATGAAAATATCCAATTTATTATTATTATATTATCTAAGTAAAATTTAAATTCCATAAATTCCACTATGGTAATCGAACTGTGAAACTATTTTGTGTGGGGAGAATGATATTAATACAATCCCATTGTCCTGGACAGATTTTCTGTCGTATTGTCGTATTTCTAAGTAAAGTGAATAGGGTAAATTCTTCACACAAATATTTCCTTTTTTTCCACAGAAGTTTTGAGATTCTAGACCTGTTTTCGAAAAAGTAGGTATATAATCATTATTGATAAGTGTGATTTAACCCTCCAAATTTCAAATATTTTCTATCGTATCTAATAATCATTAAAATGAAGAAATGTGATAGCTGTAAAATGTTTGCATCTTGCTGAATAATAGTTTGATGATTGTGAATATTTTTTCTAATGTATACAAATATACAATGTACATTTGACTGAATTTCCATATGTGTATGTCCGTATAATGTTTCTTTGGTATATGCATGTATCATGTAGATTCATTATGAATCAATAAACGTTTTATATTAATTCCTTCGTTTCATGATTTTTTATCGTCAATAATCACTTAGGTTATATGCATCATTGCTGAGTTACATCGAAGTATATTTCAGAATGGTTTACCACATGATGTATAACATTTTTGCGTAATGAATGCAATCCTGTGAAGAAAAAAATTGAGGGAAGCACTGACGTGAGTCAGCAGCGCTTTATCACATGTTCAAATCTGGAACCACAGCGTTAACCTATTCACGTATCAGCCCCGCAACACGCAGTACAACTTCCTGGTTGAAAATTGAAGAAAATGTATTTTTAAATGCGGTACTGACACGATTATCACGAAATTTTGCACAAATTTGCATTTGCGCATCAGAATCTAAGCGGTTTGTTGCTTAGATGTGTTTTCCCTCGAAGAGGAACCATTTTCTTAAGGAGAATACTGGTTATGTTTTGTTAATATATATATACACCATGAATGTAATTATTCTTGAGTTGGAATTAATTCGAATTGAATTTGAAAAGAAAAAAATAGTCGAAAGTATTTTTTCAGTTTTTTCGGAAATAATAACGAAAATTAACATATTTTTTCCCGATATCTTCGAAATGAGACTCATATCAAAGTGAAATTCGATATATGTTGTGAAATATTGACTTCAAGATTCCCTCCAAATTTCATTGAAATCTGATCGTCTCCCAAAAAAAATTTCAACAAAAATTTGGAACATTATCGATTTTTTTCAATCAACTCCCCAACGAAATTCCAGGAAAAGTTCCACTTTGTTATTTTACAACTGATTACCAAGTTCCTTTATAATCGTATTTGGTTATTCAGGAGATATATGTATATTGAGGAAATAACCTCAAAAATCCGGAAAAGTATGACTCCGAAAGTGTTTGGCCGATTTGGCCCTCTAACGAAGTCGGTCACATTTTTATAAACATCCTACCCTAGAAATTTCAAGTCGCTATAACTCTTTCAAATTATTTATTTATATATATTTGCAAATTATCGTGGCAACGGACGGAAGGACGGACAGAATTGATTTTGACATCGAACTTTTGATCAGTCAGTCCAATCAAGTCGTTTGAGAACATTTTTGAAAAATATTCGAAAATACAGATGTATATGGTCATAAACGATAGCCCGCAGTTTCTTAGAACAAAACACCTTCAAACATCTTCTCGTATGAGGACTTTAAATTTAGTGCTTCTTAGGAGGAGGTGCTCAATCATTTTGCGAAATTTCTGAATATTGAGCTGTCAGATTATATTAATAATCCGTCTTCAAGTTCAATCCCGTTCTGACAGAAAAGACAGGAAATTTCAGGGTATGTTTGCTTTCTGAATATTTTTCACAATAGTTCGAAGATACTGTCTGACTGAACCTTCGTATTTTTCCTTTGTAGAATATTGTATATGTTCAATGTAGATGAAAGCTTCGGCAACGAATTTGAACTTGCGCACAAAAGCTGCTGCCTCCACGGCAGTGCTTTTCTAGATTTTTTTTCGATAAATTACTGGATTTCAATTCGATCTTATCTGTATTTTTGGAAATTTTGGAAAAATAAAATTTTGAATGGGTGTATCTACGGAATCATTGGGCGGATTTTACCCATTCACGAATTCGGCCTTCGTAATTAAGCCCCAAACTTACTCTAGAAATATCGAGTTTCTAAGTCGTTTCTTCCGGAAGTTATTGTGTTTACGGATCAGATCGAATTGAAATCCATTACTTCATCGAAAAATTATAGTTCGAAGGTTCATACAGAATTTAATATAATGATATGATAAGAAAATCACCGAAATTTTTTTTTGAATTGTTCTAATGACACGATCATCACGAAATTTTGCATAAAGTTGTCTTTCAGCATCTTCAAACTAGCTGCGAAGTTTTATCAGGATTGAATCAGTATTTCCCGAGTTATACCGAAAAAACAACGATATCGAGAAGAAAACCTCGAAATTTGACATATTTTTTCCCGATATCTCCGAAACTTATGATCGTATCGAACTGAAATTTGGTACACTACTGTGAAATATAAAGCCCGAAGTCCGAGTTTTTTTTACGGATTTGATGAACGGTTCCAAAAAAAAAACAATTTTGGAAAAAAAATTTTTTTTGATTTACTGAAAGTATCATCCTGACAAAATTTGGGTCAAAGTTGCGCGTCGTTATACTCCACCTAATTGCCAAGTTTGAATCCAATTGCTCAACTAGTTTCTGAAATACTGTTCGACCGATTCGCCCATTAACGAACTTAACCGCGGCATTCCAATGCGCTACCTACCCTGAAAGTTTCAAGTTGCTAGCTCACTCGGTTCGACAGTTACCGTGTCAGAATCGATTTTGATACCGGATTCGTCACCAGTAAGTCCAATCAAGTCGTTTGAGACCATTTTCGGCTCAATCACCGAAAATTACAGATATTTGGACAAAACGATAGCACGCTGTTCCCCTAGCATATGCGCGCAATAAGGATAATAATATGAAGGATAGATATTCTGTGATTTGGCGGGCATTATAGTCGGGCCACAGATGGATATATATTTGTTCTATCGATGGAACCATATTTTTTTGGCGGGCTCACTAACGACACTAACGGCTGAAATTGGAAGTATTCGTTTTGTTACTGGGGTCCCTAACGACCCTAACGGACAGAATTGGAAGTAGTTTGCTTGTGGCGGGAATATTTAAATTAACTGCTGGACTTTTACTTAGGATAGAAGGTATTGAAAATTCATTTCATTATGATGAAGTGAAACCTGGTGTGCTCATATGTGATCATATATGCCAATGAGAACGTCACGTTTTTCATTCAAATTCAAAGCACTTGCTGACGTCACTTTTTTTCAGATGGACACACCATGTTTTCCACATCATTATTATTATTATTACAAAATTGAGAAGAGAGGAGGCATAAGCCTATTAACTCTCAGAAAAAATACAAAAAAAATCACAACATCAAAACCCTGAAATACACAAAACAAAACTAAGAGTTCATTGCATCCAACCGGTTCTTGAAAGAATTTACACTCGGGGCGCATACAATCCGACACGGTAGTGAATTCCACTTATCGAAAATCCTGTTGCACAAGAAATGTTGTCTATGTGATGTCCTGTAGAATTCGTGGTACAACTTGAACTGGTTCCAGTATTACAATCACTGAACAGCATAGAATAACAACAGTTTATTGTTTTATCATGATGTAAGTAGTTATATAGTTATAGTTGGTAAGGGGTTACATTCCACTGCGACCTTAAGGTCTATTGTGCCTCCTTGTCGGAGCTGTTTTCGCAACCTACAGCTCGCCCTCCAGCTCTAGAGCTCTGATGAATTCTAATATCTGTGAGGGCTTCAAGGGGGCTAAGTTCTCATTCCTCCTATAATGCTCCTGTCCAAGATATTTCTTGCGCAGGCTCACAATGGTGAGGCACTCTGTGATCAGGTGAACAGGAGTTTCCTCCTCTTGCCCACCGAATCTGCACTCGTCAGTTTCTGATAACCCCATTCTCATCATGTGCTTCCTCAGGCGACAGTGTCCTGTGAGGAGGCGCAACTTATTCTTACTGAGATCCAAATGATTTTTGGATCTAGCAATTTCAAGGCTCCGAAGGAACTTTTTAGAGTGTTCCATTCCAGGAGAATTCCTCCAGAGTGCCCCTCTTTCATTTTCTTCCTTCTCCAAAAACTCTTTCTTATAGGTACATTTGCCTATACTACTGAGCCAGTAGTTAGCGTTTGTGCTCCTTTTCTGGCTAGAGTGTTGGCCTCTTCATTTCCTTTGATTCCTGAGTGCCCAGGAACCCAGACTAAGGAGACCTTGTTATTCTTGCCTACTTCATTGAGTTTCCTTCGGCACTCCCATATCAGCTTTGAGTCGATGACATAGGAGTTCAGTGCTTTAATAGCAGCAAGACTATCAGGATGGACGACTATGTCACACCCTTGATAGTTTCTTCCCAGGTTTATGTCTATGCATCTTTCGATTGCAAGTATTTCTGCCTGAAAAATACACGAGTAAGAGCCTAGCGATAGTGTATACTTGGTTCTAGGCCCGTATACTCCAGCGCCGGCCCCCATCGTGGATTCAGAACCCTCTGTATACCATTTAACGGTATTTGCATTGAAGTTTTGGGTAGTGTATTCCTTTTCCCATTCTGTCCCTTTACATAGCATTGAGTCAAAGTTCTTCTCGATGCTTACTTTTTTAATCATAACATCACTAGGTAGGTTCGCTGATGAGATGTACCTGTTCAGAAAGGACTAGGCTCTCTGACTTTTAATTTTCTCATTACCTGTACCTTCCCTAGAGATTCTAAGGATAGCTTCATGGGCTACCCTATTGATCACTAAATGTAGAGGACTGAGATCTATGATGACCTCAAGTGCTCTAGTCGTCCAGACTAATGTCCCGTATGTTATTATCGGTCTTACAATCATGATGTACATCCATCTCAGTATTTTAGGGTTACAACCCCAAGTTTTGCCGGATAGTCTTCTGCACACCATTAAAGCCCTTATCTCTTTACTAGCTGTTATTTTAACATGCTCATTCCACAGAAGCTTACTATCTAGGGTGATTTCCAGATATGTGACTTCAGACTTCCATTCTACAATAACTCCATTTACCGAAATGGGCTTCATAGCTGGAAGGTTTCTCTTCCGAGTAAAGGGAATTCTTGTGGTCTTTGCTGGGTTGATTTTGAGACCCACTGATAAGCACCACTGCTCAATAATTCTGATGACCCTCTGCAACAACTCACAGAGGACATCCTCGATTTTGCCTCTTACTATTGGGACTATGTCATCGGCATATCCTATGCATTCGAAGCCAAGCTCCGTTAGCCTGTGCAATAGTTCATACACTACCAGGCTCCATAGGAGGGGGGATAATACTCCTCCTTGAGGTGTTCCGCGAGTAGTTTTAACAGAAATGGTCTGACTGTCCACCAATGTCTCAGCTGTCCTCGTCGAGAGCACCTCATACAACCATTTTATAATGGTATTGTTTACTCCTCGCCTTACAAGTGCCTCTCTGACAGACACGTGTGTTGTGTTGTCAAAGGCCCCAGATATGTCTAGGGAAGCGCACAATGCGATTTCTTCATTGTTCAGAGTCTTCTGGATGCCTTCAGTCAGCCCATACAGAGCACTTCCCGTGGAACGTCCCGCCCTGTATGCATGCTGACAGTTGTGAAGTGGCTTTTTCTCCAGATAGGCAAATGGGCCTAAAGGATCTGAGATCAGTCCAGTCTTTTTTCCCTGTTTTTGGAATAAAGGATACTTTTGCCCCTTTACAATTTATCAGGTATTTAGCCCAATGCTATGCTGCTTCTTGTGATTTTCAGCAGATGAGGAAGAATCTCTTCCGCTCCCTTCTGCAGGAGTACAGGAAACACACCATCTACTCCTGGTGATTTATACGGCTGAAAAGTACTAATTGCCCATTCCAGTCGTTGTCTTGTAAATATCTTCCTAGCAATATCCCAATCATCCTTGCCGGATTTCTTGGTGAACTTGATTGCTGTTTCAATACTGCTCATGGGTTCACTATCTGGAAAATGTGTTTTGAGAAGAAGAATCGATCGTTCCTCTTCTCCTTCAGTGTGTGACCCGTCTGGCTTTTTAAGTGACAGTATGAGGTTGGTGCCCCCTTTGCCATGACTTTTTGAAGTCTGGCTGCGATGGGAGTGAAAGTGATATTTTCAAAAAAAGCTTGGAAGTTAAGCCTTTTGACCTTCCTTATTTTTTATTATACTGTGTAAGTTTCTCGGTATACTCCTGCCAAATGTTATAACGTCTTGCCCTATTAAAGAGCCGACAGGTTCTCGTTCCACCAAGGTGCATCCTTACTGGGTTTAGCTTTGGTGAGCGGACAGCTGGATTCAAACGCCTCCATTATTGCCCTACTAACCTGCTCTACTCTTGAGTTCAAATCGAAATTACGGTCATCCCCCACATCGATTTGTTCTGGATTTTCCTTTAGATGGTTTTTGTAGAGGAACCAATCTGTCTTTCTAGGATTTCGAGTCGCAGGGGAATAGGTGTTATCTCCTTCTACCCTGAACTCAATGATCCTATGATCAGAGAGTGATGGTTCGTCCATCACCCTCCAATAAGTAATGTTTTTCCTGGCCGCAGAATTTACTATTGTTACGTCCAGGAACTCTTCCCTTGTTCTCGTGACGAATGTTGGAGTAGGCCCAACATTAATGGTCTCGAGGTCATTAGCTAAAAAATATTGAAGTAGGTACTCACCTCTAAGGTTATTGTTGGTGCTTCCCCAGACAGTATTATGCGCGTTCGCATCACAACCAATTATAATTGGAAGGCGTTTGCTTTTGCAGTAACGTACTAGTTCCTGTACCTCCTCTGGCGGTGTAACTGGCCCGTCTCCAGCGAAGTATGCGGATGCAATGATGATGTCTTGGTCAACGCCCCAAACATTGAGGTGGACCATAATTGGTATTAAATCCCGAGACTAATATTCTGAAACACAAATATATTCTACATTTTTATTTAGAGAATACAAGCACGTAGAGCTTCTTGCCTCATATCATAGATCAAATTTGATTCTTCTGTTGCCAAACCTTTGATTTGGCCTTCTTTTTTGATCCACGGTTCCTGGATATCAGAGCAATGCCTAGTTGCAGCCTCACAAACAACATTGCAATCACGGCTGAGGAACCCCTCGCATGATGCAGGTTCACTTGTGCTACCTTGGTGAAGAGGAAGGCTTGTTTTATGAGGTGCTTGTCCCCTCCTTCTTCTCCACCCGTTCTTCCTCGAGTTCCATCTGAGAGGTATTCGAGGAAGTCTCATTCAGATCCCTGGCCACCGAATAAAACCGCCCACCCTCTTGAGATGCAGAGAAAGTCTCTGCCTCCTCAGGAGCCCCAGCAGAGCCGCTGCAGCCAGGTTTCTGGGATGTGGAGGTCGTCTCCACAATCTCCGACCCTTCCGCAGGGTCGCCTTTCTGTCCAAGTCCTGAGACAGGGATGCGCCCAAACCTAAAGTTCAGGTGGCAACCCTCTTTCCTCAGGACTTCCTCTGATTGGGGATCGCGAGGATGGTTCCTTTGCCCTCCTTCTTCGAGTTCAGCACTCTCCACGCTCCAGTGTTAATGTTGGAGTTACGAACATCGACAAGTCGGAGGATCTTCTCCGGTGCCAAGGCTTCTTGGGAAGAATACAGTTATTTTGTGGGACTTGGGATGTCGTCTCCACTAATTGCCACCAACTCTGGTCCTTCCCAAGATTTTAGCTGCGGTACCGACTTCATGAGCCAGTCCGCCGACTGTTTAGATCAACACTCCACTAGCATCATTCCACTGCGGAAATGGACGCCAGAGAAGTGTATCCCTTTCTCTGTGCTTTGGCACATTTCCTCCACCAGGACGTTCTCCAAAGTGGAGAGTTGTTCAGCATTCATGATAACCCTAGAGTATACCTTGGGGACTATTCCTACCCTGACTGCTGACTTCCCTGCTTTGACAGCTGCTGAAAAACCAGTGGCTTGCCCGGTTTTAGCTGCAACCGTCCTCTGCTTTTTTGGCGCAGGGCGCGAAGGAGGTGTGATCTGCTCCGGACCTCTTTTGCCATTTTCTTTCCCCGTCAGAGTATCCTCTGGGTATGGGCGCTTTTCGGGGTGCCCGGATGTAAGTAAAACATCATGTTGTTTTATTAGTTTATTGAATTTATCTGTCAAGCAGTGTCTCCATTATCACCGTAATCACGGTAGACATGCCGTAATTTCTGCGCGGATGCTCTGAATCTACCGTCGTAGGCGAATACGGTAACATATTCTGCCGTAATTCAATTTCACCGATTGACTGGAAAATGCCATGAAGGTAAACACGAATTCATGTCATTTATTGGTACGAATTAGAAACAACAAGGTTTTATATTTGTTTTAATGAATATCACTGTCACTGGCAGCATAAGGACAAAAAGGAACCCGACGTCGAAATCGTCCGATATCCCTGCGTCCCGGTCCTTACCACAATTTTGGTGGCGGTGCACTTTTCCAATTCCATTCCGTGTGAAAGGCAGAGCGCCACGTAATAAAATGAATGATCTCGGGAAAGCTATTGTATTGTTTCAGAGGCACTAAAAACCCGGTGAATAATAATTATGTCACCTCCACTTTATAAGAAAAATGTACATCATCCTGTTACTCGATCGGCCTAGATCAGGATCCTGGTTGCCGTTTCGTTATTACACTACAAAGTCCCTGCCTGCCGGGCCCGGGAAATTGGGTAGTGTAATAGGCCTTTAAGAAATTTCAATTCAATTTCATTCATCAAATATTTCAACCAAATTTAAATATCTGTATTTTTCAAATTATGTAAATATTCCTAAAAAAATCTCATATAAGGTGGAAATTTGATGAGTGGATTGTGCTGAGAAATTTTGTATATTAATTTTTTTTTGCTACGAACCAAAAGAATCAGAAAATATATCTCGTTTTTCTTATTTCCTAAAGAAGGAACATTCACATTTCGAGACCCTTTCAAAGATTTCAGGTACCGATACCTATTTACCTATAGTCAAATGTAAATATCCACTGCGTCACAGTTCGTAGAATATTTTATACTTTATTTGACATTTTTGCATACGATATTTTTGAAGGAATCTTGTTGGTTAAGCTTTATCTCCTCAAGGTGATGACTTCGCAGTTTGCATAGTCAAATATGAAGATATCGTTTGATATTGTGAAATAAATTCTCTCTAATTTCTCTGCAGAAAAGTCAGAGAGAAAATCTCCAAATGTCCGTATTTTCGATAACTATAACGGTATTTTCTGTGAACAGATTCTCGAATTTCAAGTGCTTGGAAACCGAGACTGCGAAAAAATGTCCGGTGCTCCGTAAAAGCTGTCCTTTTTGACAAAATAATGACCTAGAATTAGTTACCGTAATTTTCACCATATTTTTCATGTTCGGTTTTCGCGGATCTACCGTAATCTACCACAATAGACGACTTCGGCCCAAGTTGCCAACCCACAATTCACTTAGCAAGTTTACTTTCACTGGGGAACGGGAATTTCAGGACAAATTCGACATGATAAGGTTCGCTTTATTTATAAATACCCGTAAAACATGCCTCGGCTCTTCAAACCAGATAATTCCTTCCAAATATAGGTTTTTGTTAAGATCGTCCCCGTTGGCTGAAATTTAAGTTGGGATTCCTGATTTCATGCAAACAGTGTCAATTTTCATAGGATACGTTCCGAAAATCAACTCTGTTGTTTCGGTTGCCGATTTTCCGCTCCGTAAATATGAAATATTCGGATGGTTCCTGGAACAAGCGCGTGAAAAAGGTTATTTACGGAATCTGGTTGACGAAAATGCGGTCGATTTACTGTCACCAGAACGATTTTCTATGGTAAATACCTATAACCGTCCCGAACATATCTGAACTCGGAACCAAAACAAACCTAAAGTAAACATAGATTGTTCTATGCTATGGATATTTACCATAGAAAATCGTTCTGGTGACAGTAAATCGACCGCATTTTCATCAACCAGATTCCGTAAATAACCTTTTTCACGCGCTTGTTCCAGGAACCATCCGAATATTTCATATTTACGGAGCGGAAAATCGGCAACCGAAACAACAGAGTTGATTTTCGGAACGTATCCTATGAAAATTGACACTGTTCGCATGAAATCAGGAATCCCAACTTAAATTTCAACCAATCGGAGACGATCTTAACAAAAACCTATATTTGGAAGGAATTATCTGGTTTGAAGAGCCGAGGCATGTTTTAAGGTTATTTATAAATAATGCGAACCTTATCATGTCGAATTTGTCCTGAAATTCCCGTTCCCCAGTGAAAGTAAACTTGCTAAGTAAATTGTGGGTTGGCAACTTGGGCCGAAGTCGTCTATTTAAGGATGGCAACACCGTAATTACAGCGAGAGATGTTGGAGACACTGCTGTCAAGTAACAAACATAGACCTAATATAACATATTAGTTATTTTAGGTCTATGGTAACAAATCAAAAATCAAATCTATGGTTTGAATTTAATTAAACTCTATGTCGCCCACATCTGCCCACATATATTTGTATTCTGTGGCCCACATCCTAAATTTCAGATTTCGTTTTTGGAAAGTGGGGCTTCAGGCAAAACTTTTTCATGACATTCTAATTCAGTTGATAGAAGAAAATAAGATACTTTAGAATTGTAGTACACTTATAATTTCGTAAAATAAAGTTTCAATGTTTTCTTTCAGCTATCATGGAGACACATTTCATTAGGGAAAACAATAATAGTATAATAAAGAATGATATTAAGCCAGAACTAACATCTGATAAAGTGAAAAATCTAGTAAAATTATACGCATCACCTGATATCAAGGGTCTAGAACAAATAACAGAACTTGACTTATCAAATTGTAATTTGATTGATATCACTTGTAGCCTTAAAAAGCTACCATTAAAAAAACTCAATTTGTCTGCGAATTATCTAAGTGAAATACCTAGATGTTTTTATTTAGGATTAGATACACTCGAGTTCCTTGACATCTCGAGCAATAAATTGAAGACCTTTGAGGTGGAACCTAATTGTTGTAAGACTCTAAGAATATTATTTCTGTGTTCAAATAATTTCAAAGATATTCCAGAGTGGATTATGAATCAACGTGCAACTTATCTAAGGGAACTATATTATGATTTCAACAAAATCACTACATTACGTTGTATCTTTGGGATAACTATGAATTTCTCAGTACCTAAGTTGAGCCTCAGAAATTGTATATTGAGAGATGAAGACTGTGGTTTCCTCAAGAATTGTAGATGTCTGGAAGAACTAGATATAGGTAATGCAGATGAAGTTATCATGAATCTCAACTCTATTAGAACAATAGACAAGTTATTGTATCAACCTAACTGGAAAAACCTCAGTATTTTGAAGATGAATAACTTATCTTTATCAGTATATCCTGAAGGATTGAATTGGTTGGAAGGGTTGACTGAACTCCATTTGATGAAGAATCATTTTACATGGTTACCAAAAGAAGGTTTAGAATATTTGGTAAATTTAGAGGTTTTGAATCTTTCTCACAACTGTATTGTATATTTGCCAGAAAAACTCACTTGGTTGGAGCACCTGAAGGTCTTAAATTTAAGCTATAATAGACTGGAAATATCATGTAATTTCTCACAAATGAAAAGTTTGGAAGTTTTGGATTTGTACCAGAATAGACTCGAAAGCTTGGATCAACAGCACTTACTGTGTGAAAATTTAACATGTCTGGATGTAGAAATGAACTATTTTAATACGAAAGATTGGGAGATATCAGATTACACTTCAATGAAAGATAAGTTGAGAGCAAGAGTTCTTGAAGAGGATAGAATAAACGGAGTGTTAGAGTTTGAAGTGAGAAATGATGCAGAACCTTGTTATGATTCTGATAATGAAGGATATTCTCATAGTGAGGGTAAGAATACCAACAAACTTCTACTAATAGTTTTTCATTTAAAATATTGAAAAAAAATTGGCAAGTGAATTACAATTAGATTTTTTGAATGAAATAGTTGCTGTTTTCAGTTAAACTTCTTGTGGTAGGCAGAAACTTTATCCATCATGAATTAGGTACTAATAGAATAATCTGTTTCTTGAATTCCTGTTACTATAAATAATAAATATGCATGTCAGCTGTCATATAATGCCATTCAATTTGAAGAGGTTATCCCATGTATATCCCATCTTGTAAGCTTCCAAGGGGTTTCCTTGAAACCTAGGAGTATTATTATTTTAATCACAACAGTAGAGGTATACCTGTAAAACCTGTACTCTCAAAATGAAAGATATCATAGAAAATAAAAATTATGGAGAGAAAATATATACTGCTTCAGTCAGGTGGGTGTTAGTCCTGGGCTTGGCGCAGTGGGGCTTCACACTCTCTCTATCGCGAGAAGAAGCCTATAAACAAACGGCAAATTATGAGAAGTTTGGCATATCGCAGTGAGTGTACTAAGTCCCGCAAATTCATGTGGTGCATCAGCGGAAAGGGGTAGGAAGCAAAAGGGTCTGATTTTCTGTAAACTGAAACGCAGGTGGCACGCTCCCGAGGTGCATCGGGTGCGCCCTAGTCTGGCTGAAAAGCAGATAATATTTGATAAAAAAGAATAGCAATTGGCTCGTGGAGAAAAGGCTCCAGTAATAATAAACTAACCTTATCACAAGGACGAATATCTGTCGATAAATCAACAAATATTCCACATTGATCAGAGTTAATCATCCAATCAACCAAAACATCTACATCGAAGAAGCGGCGTCCAAGGAGAATGTTACAGCTGTTTTACAGTAAGGTATTACTGATCATCAGACAAACTCACCTTGGATACAAACGCAAACCTAGATTTCTACTTTGCGGTTGTATCTAGGGTAAGTTTGTCTGATGATCAGTAATACCTGTGAAACAGCTGTAACATTCGGCTTGGACACCACTTCTTCGTTGTAGATGTTTTGGATGATTGGCTCTGATCAAGGTGGAATATTTGTTGATTTATCGTCAGGTATTCGTCCTTGTGATTATGTTAGTACAAAAAATCTAGAAAAGCATTGACGTGAGGTCAGGAGGTTTTACGCGCTTGTTCAAATTCTAACTATTGGATCAACACGAAATTTTGCACCTAGTTGCGTGTTAGTAATCTCCAGCTGATTACGAAGTTTCAATCTGATTGCATTTGTACTTGAGATATTGCAAAAATAACGTTAAAATTATAAATTACAACGAACACATTTTTTTCCTTATATCTCCGAAACTAAATATCGGATCGAATTGAAATTTGAAACATTGTTGTAAAATACTGACTCTAAGGTTTTTGCCAAATTCCATTGAAATCTAATGAATATTTTCAGATAAAAATATCCAACCGATTCCAGCCATTAACGAACTTGGCCGAGATATTTGGACTTCAAACCTAATCTGACAATTTCAAGTCGCTAAGTCTACTCCTTTGAAAGTTAGAGCACATACGGACGGAAAGAATTGACTTTGACCACGAATTCTTCTTCAGGGAGTTCAACACAACCGTTTAAGACTATTTTCAGCTCGAAATTTGAAAATTACCGACATCGTGACAAAATGATAACGCGCTGTTCCCTAAAACAAGCGCGTAAAAGTGAACAAACAAAAGATCATACTGTTACCATATCTGTTCTTGTATCTGCTGATAAAAGAAGCATTGACAAGGTCCTCAGGTAACCTGATCCAAAGGTAAAACACCCTGTTAGTGATGCCTTTCGGATGTACAGAAATTCTCTCTTTAAAGCTTGAGCAAGTGACCTCTTAGCTGAAAGATATTTAAGGGGGTATATAGACATCTTCGTCAAAACAACTACTAAGATTAATCTACAATATGAATCAATGTGGTATCGAATCTATTCAGATATTTACTTGAAAGAGCTACTGAATTTATCCAAAGTTTTGTTATTTCTAATTCAAAATGTACAGAGTTCCTTTTTTTGTGCCTACATATTTTTTATATTGAATTTTTTCTTTCTTTGTCTTTTACTTGCTAAAAATGAATATTCTGTAATTTTAGAATCAGAAGATTGGGATGAAGAACTAGAACTTCGTGAGCAAATCACACCATCAGATGATGAATGGAATGGTGATGCTCCTTTTTTACCTCGTATTCCATTGAACAAATTTGAGAAACCAAGTGTTTATAATGATGATGTCATTTTTTGTGATGCAGATTAAAGTTTTAGTATTCATAAATGTTTATGTGTTCAAGTTGTTTTATTTATTGTTATTCTGGAATATTTAATTTCGTCTGATGAGAAATTTCTTAATTTTTTATTAATAGGCAGTTTTTGTACTTATATAACCTTTCAATAATATTCAATCAGTTTATTCTGTATTTAAATTGAAGAAAAATGAATTGTTATTGAGAAGTGTATTATGTTTTGCTGAATAAGTAATTATTTAATACGAATCTTTCTGTCTATATATACAATAATTGTATCTTTATACAATGATGCAATACTGAAATAGAACATAATTCATCTAACCAACTTTGGAAAATTATCTTTTGAGTAAGAAAAGCTTGAATTTTAGATCTTCCTTGATCTATTAGCAAATGGTTTGACTAAAATGTTTATAAAATGCACCTGACATTAGGTAATTTCCACAGAATGATATTCAAAAGTGATAACTAAATGATTCTCAATGTATTGTTTTTGTGATGAATGAACTATATTTATAAAAATTAAAATATATACTCCATTCACTTTTATAAAGTAGCCCAGTTGGCCATGATTTAGGTCTTTCATGTTTTTGTAACTAAAACCAAGGCAGGTTGGCGCTCCTGAAATATCGACAATGTCAAAATAATTCGACACGACGTTGCCAATTTCTACTCTCTTTCAATAACAAATAACAATTCAGCTCCAGCCATAAATGAACATTGAAATTTTACGTATGGAAATAACATGAATTATCGATATCTCATTCAGTCCTATTCTTTCTAATATTTTAGGAATTGCCTTTTTTCTGGAAATTGAATATTTGAGTTGACTTCAAAGTATGTCCATAAATCATAATTCCATATCTTTCTTTTGACTCGAATACTGAATGATAGGTAGTTTACATGGAGAATTTATCCAGATATCTTGTCATTACAATCAATGATAATAAACTGAAGCTAAGCTGTATGTATCCCAGTTAAGAAATATGTTGATCCAATCCAGTGTATGTATCATTCACCTAGATTCCCAAGAACTTTTAGTTTTTTTGAGGTTAATTGTGACACAGGTTTCGTAGTACTACTACATTTTCTTACTGGAATATTTCAAGTTGTGCAACAAGGTATTTAAATGACTTCTGTAGGCTTATTTCTTGAGAATTTAGAAAAGTAGGAAATTCCATAGGTCCGTCCATTCGTTCAGAAGTTTTACTGCCGGTTTATTCGAGTACTTTTATTTTTTTTTCGAATGAACTATCGCAAAGTAACGGACTGCTCTATCCATCATTTTTCAGTAAAATTCCAAAACACTCGATTCTTGATTTCCGCACAAGAAAATAGCATAACTGAATCTTCCAACCATGTTTATATACGTGAAGTATTAACTGAGAAAAATGTTTCTTCAACATTCGCCAGGTGTTTGGAATGATTGAATTCACATAATATTTTCTCAAATTCATTACTTTCCCAATGTAGATTCACATTTTGAATAATAAGTAATTACTACGACCTCTTCGTAGAGAGGACAACGTTGTGTAGTTATCTGACAGGAAAATGACTATAAACTAACATTTTCAAAATATACACGGTGAAATCTGTCAAGATGTCATGGCAAACCGGGATACTTTATAAAAGTGAATGGAGTATAGGAAACAGAGTGCTATCAGTGGATCCCCAATGGATGTTATTTTCGAACTTATTGCCAAAAATTGAAGTCGTCATTTTACAACCGAATACCAAATCTTGAGATCGGTCCGATATGCATTTTCCGAAATTTGGATACCGGAGAATACTTATTTGTGGCGGAGATTGATGAAAGAAGATAAAAGTGGAGCTAGATCTTACTTCACACGCGAAGCTTATGACACTTTTTGGAACTGCTTCAATAAAGTGGCAATGGATAATAGTACTAATCGTAGCGATCAAGGAAAACAAAATCCAATTGCTAACAAGATTCAGCCTCTTCTTAAAGAGACTTTGAATGGATCTAAATCACGATCCATATATATATGTGGTGATCAGTTAATTTGAATTGGTACCCATAGTTGTCAGGATTTGCTAGAATTCATCTTTGAGCACCTGGCAGTAGCGTTTACGGCCTTTGAATGAAGAAGAGTTCGGAGTTTACGGCGAAAGGCTCTTGTATACGAAGACAAGCGGAGACGTCTTTAACCATAGTATAAATCCTTATAAAATGCTTCTACCAACAAATGCGCAAAATTCTTTGTACTCGTTCACCACAATTTGCCACTTGCTGATTTTGATTATTGAATTAATCAATAATTACATTTTTACGAGCAATAAGAATATAAATGGTGTAGGTACATATCTTGTTGTGGAATGATTTTTGCTTATTATAAAGTGACATTTTTTTAAATTTTATTATCGGGAATCTGGCCGGATACTGAATTATTATCAAATGAATTTTTCTCGAAAACTTACCACCGAATTTTCATGAAACTCTCAACGCTGATTAGTGTTGCATAACTCAATCTAAAAATTTTCACCCGGATGATTTCCGACCAGTGGTCCCTGAGTTATAAAGAAAAACGCTGCAAAATTTGGTGTGAAAAACCAGTGAGTTATAAATAATATATAAGTTTCATTTAAGATATCAATGGTGTTGGGTTATTTAACAGAGAAAATGATAAACTCTTGTATAAAATTTACAGCGTTTTTTAAGAGCATATCAAATAATCGGGTTTACCCTAAACCATTTTGATGTCAATATTTTCATGTAGTTCACAATAGTTTGAGAGATACTCAGCCATCTCGTTCAAAGCGGGAGCTTATACAACCTACAAACTCCTGATAATAATGTTAATCAATCAAAACAAAAAATTTAATAATGAGTCTTGAGATTATTTGCTGATAGCATCATACTAATGGACTAATAATAACTGATAATACTATAATTAAGTCAGAATGATATCAACTTATTGTCAATTTCTGAAACCAAAGGTCTGTAAAATTTAGATGTTTTTATGATGTTTAAAAGACAAACAACAATTGAAAATTGCAACTTGTAATATAAAATAAACTATGAAATTGAAAACATTTTCAACTTAATGTGGAATACCTACATTTCCCATACATGCGTAAAAATAATACGAATATTAAATTATTATTACTATTCTTTTCTTGGAAACAAATAGCACTAACAATACAATTATGATATATCTCACAGTTCCATAGGAAAAAACATTACATACAAAAAATTGTGGGACATATAAAAAACCAAGACTGGATGTGGAAAACATCAGCAGTCTTGTTTTCAAATCTCTGTAAACAAGGCAAATATATCATAATGTGGATTAATGAACCATTGAGTGGTAAAATGAAAAAAAAAATTTCATGCACTAGAATAAACATAAGAATAAGTCAAAAATCTTGACCAGTTTTGTTGAAATTTTTAAAATTAAAAGATTTTCCGCAGTGATAGAAATATTTGTAGTCTTCCAAGAGAAATGGAATGGAAAACATTGGTCAGTCTTAATTTGAAACTAGAAGAAAACTATAGATAATACAATTTGTCAGCTAACTCAGGTGCAACAGGTTTGTTGATATGTTGCCCATAAAGTGCCGCTAATTTATGAGCATATTGACATGGGGCTGGAACTCTGACAGTTCCTGACCAATTATAATACAGATGACACAATTTGAAAGCTAATCTTTGTACATGATCTGGTTTAAAATTGCAAGTATCATATAAAACTATATAATGAGTTGGGTTAACTGTACCCTGTCTCACATTTTGTGGGACCAAAAAGAAATCGGAATGATATCTCCGAGTTATACTATGATCGATCACAGTACCAGGTTCGGGATTCTGGAAAGATTGATTCACATCTAAAAATATTCTAGTATTTGTCCGTTTTTGAACAACTACAAAACAAAATTTAGTATCCAATTGAAATTGCTTTAAAGTATCCTCAAACTGGGGAACCTCCAGCCTTAAGCAATGATCCAATTGACCATCGCCTACACCATCACGGAATATAACTATTTTAGAAGGATAAACGCCATTTACTTTATGATATTGTTCAAGACACTTGGTGAATATAACTTTGTAAAACTCACTAAGTTCTCCCTTTTGTGGCACAGCCATTGAAAAGTACCTTGATTGACTTTCATTTAGGCTAGCCACCACTGCACAAATGGATTCGCCTTTAGAACCTCTGGGCGAATGATAGACGTCTATTCCAATAATCATCCAATTCTTGAACGGAAACTTAACCGTCCACAGTGTACCTCCTAGTTTGCAATTGATTTGAAGTGCTATTTTTTGGATGATTGCACGAGCTTTTGATTCATTACCTAGAGTTTTTGATAAAATAACTTGACTGGCTAGAGGGTACTGGGAGGTACACATTCTTTTGATAACCCCATATCTATCTGAACGTAAGGTGGGACAAATGAAAACGCAACATTGTGTGTCACTCTTCACATTTTGTTTCATACCATCAATGTATGCTTCATTTCGATCATCCCTTAGCATAGCCAACTGTGGTCGTTTGATGATACAACCTAGAGCAGATCCTATCCTGTAATAAAATTAGTTTTTTTTTAATTACCTTAAAAACAAGTGAGGAATTAATGCTTGTTGAATTCAGGCGGTACTTTGTAATATCAACCCAAATATCTATAAGGATTTGGGGAGAAAACCCGTGAAAAGTTTGCATAAAATTTAATAATCTTTGTATACAGGTTGAGTCTTTAAATTGTACAGTCATTTTGACGATAGATCCCTTTCAACAAATGAAATCTTTTTTTCAATAGTCATTTTTTCAAGTTTTACTCGGGAAAAAATTAATAAGCATGTTAATATTTCTCATTGTACTAATTCACTCCCGCAATTCGTTCACAAGTTCAACACATCTCTTACTGTAATCTTCATTGCTTGAAATAAAATAATTTGATGCTTTTTGCAGTATATTAGTAACGAAAATATTTCACTACACTACCACTCAATATTCATGTGATAACCAATTGGCGAATGAAAATAAGCGCTACTCCATCTGGTGACTATCCGAGTAACCCGAGGTACAGACATTATCATTGACAAGTTAAATGAAATGTTAGAAAATAAGAAAGTTTATGCGTTTTTCTTGGCGTTCGTGTGATTTTACAAGTGCATTTATTGAGGAAAAGCAAACTCAAATGTCCCTTCCCATAGATTTAAACAGGCCGGTAAAAAATTTGGAGTTAGGGTGAAAAAAACTTCCTTTAAAAGTCGGGCCTGAAAGTGTTGAAGATTCGATAAAAAACAACAAACAAGATTTATGGGAGTGTCTGTCAGCTGCATTTTACCGATGATGATCATTTTTATAGAGGTAAGCACGAATTGCTCATGAAATATCAGATCACATTCATGAAGACAATTTTTTTCCCGACCCATAATCCAAGCAGAGAAATTTACTTGAGATGAATGCTATACCTTCCAGAAATCTGCCTGTTGAACTGATCATTAAGGAACAACGTAAATGTTCTAGTGATAGAACTGACTATTGAAAAAAAAAGTTTCTCAACAAGGAAATATCTGGTGATGAATACTCTTCGCTTTTGCCGATGGAAGCAAAGTTGTACAAGGCTTATTTATTACGGCTTTTTCAAGACCAATCATATGAGTGTTGGAAAATTTATTTGTCAATCCATAATGAATAAGGCTCTCGGTAGAAGTAGCATTACTTTCATGTGAATGTATTCATTTTATTCACAATATATTGAGTATTTAGTTCAGTTATGAGTTATCTATTATTCCAAAAAGTATGTTTTACAATACTATCTGTTTTTCAACTTTCAAGACAGCCTAAGAAATCCACCAAAGTCAATCTTGCCATTTGGATCTGAGAATAAATAATATTAAAATACTGTCTAACCTTGGAGATATCCCCGTAATTTTAGAGTTGCTACACTCAATTAGATTGAAGGATGATACATACCTACTTCATAAGAATGGAATACTCTCTAATACTCTCGTCAACTATAAAAGTCTTTGAATAAATCTTGAAATCAAAAATTATCAAACCAAACACTAACAAACAGTATAAAATCGACTACCAAAACAAAATCTATGTCTGTATGTAAGGTTCTAAAACTGGCCACCGTGGCGCTGCAATCTTAAATTCAGACGCCAATTGTTTCTACCATTTTCCTATTGATTATTACATCAAAATTATCATAATTTTCATCAAATTCATAAATTCATTATGTAAAATCACTTCAATCAGTCTGAACATAGAGACATGGACTGCACATTAACACCAGAAAATCCATTCTCCCTAGAATGAGGCAAAGCTTTTAGAACAGGGAGTTCCTGAAGTAATGGGGGCGGTTGGTGGAAAAATACGTTGGTAAGCCTGTTTAGTGATTTTGGTTATTATTTGTTTTGTGTTTAAACCCGAAAATAGTACAAACAATCTTTCATCGTTTATAAGATATGTAAAATATAATTTTATTGTCCGAATATTTGTTGATTCATCTTCCACCAAGAGCAATCGAAGAGACTTTGGACTCCTTTTATTATATGGATATCATAGCCTGATTTCATTATGATGGAAGCAAATGTAGGGGTTTCAAATCATATAAGATGTGGAATTTGCGGAAAGATGCCAATATTTTACAAGCAAAACATTTTTGTAATCTTTCTTGATTTGTTGAAAATTTCTAACAATTATTTGTCCCAAAAATTGTTTTTAATTGAGGTTTGTCAATTCATCAACCATTAAATGGTACATTGAATTACACCTATATTAAGTAGATATATATTTTAACATGAAGTATATATCATTTCAGACTGGAGATGTGTGATAGATTGTTTCAACAAATATTCAGGTGTTATAACAGGCCAGAATATTAACATGATCTACACTCTTCATATCCGCTGTATAAATCAGTGTCATTAATTGAATCATCAAGAACTTATAATCAACTGATTCTTAATATAATTCTGCCAAAAGGGAATCGTTCAACGATTCGTATCTAATTCCGAACATTGTTTTCAACAAATATCATAATCAAAAGGACGAATATCCGTCGATAAATCAACAAATATTCCCCCTTGATCAGAGCTACTCTTCCAATCAACCAAAACACCTACACCGAATAAGCGGATCCAAGGAGAATGACTACAGCTGTTTCACAATTGTTATTGATCGTCAGGTCAACTTACCTTGGATAAACCGCAGAGGGATCTCTCGATACTTGTCACCTTTCAGATGGACCGCTGCAGTATAACAACATACAGCGCACCATCTGCCAGGAGCATCTTGCGAATCCCACCTTCGAGTACAGAATACTTTGATCGATGTGTATGACATTCATCCTTTTGTTGTATCAGGTCGCTGTAACTGCGATATTGCAGCTTTACAAAAAACCGTCACGACATTGGAAACACTTGGTTCATGTGAATTCCCACAAGACGAAAACGTTCAACCTCTAACAAAGATAGGAATTGGTTTCATGGAGAAGAAAGAGCTCCAGTAATACTAAATAACATAATCACAAGGACGTTTTTTTTTTTGTTAAGCTGCAACATCGCAGTTACAGCGACCTGATACGAAAAAGGATGAACGTCATACACATCGATCAAAGTATTCTGCACTCGAAGGTGGGACTCGCAAGATGCTCCTGGCAGATGGCGCACTGTATGTTGTTATGCTGCAGCGGTCCATCTGAAAGGTGACAAGTGTCGAGAGATCCCTCTGCGGTTTATCCAAGGTAAGTTGACCTGACGATCAATAACAATTGTGAAACAGCTGTAGTCATTCTCCTTGGATCCGCTTATTCGGTGTAGGTGTTTTGGTTGATTGGATGATTAGCTCTGATCAAGGGGGATTATTTGTTGATTTATCGACGGATATTCGTCCTTGTGATTATGTTATTTATTATTACTGGAGCTCTTTCTTCTCCGTGAAACCAATTCCTATCATTGTTTTCAACTTCATTCAAATATAGCGCACCCACCAATGACGTCACATCATTGAAGTTAATGTCACAGGAATCGGATTCAATTAAAAGAACTTTTTTGAAAATGTAGCGAGCGCCCTCTCTCAGCTCTTACTTAAGTCGCGCGCGCAGTACCATCCCTTGCGTCTTAACCTACGTTACCTGCCTGTAACGCTTGACCATATCATCGGTCAACGTACAGGGGGCGCTAGCGCGCACGCTGTTTCTGGTAGATCCTCTCGAGATCTCGGAAGTACACTCATCCCCAAGGGTCTGCTACACTCCCTTGTGATCCGCATAAGGGGTGTCCGCTCACGTAGGCATGTAAACGGCTTAGTTTGGTGCATGCCCTGACGAGTTCCCCCAAACTAAGCCAGGACGAAACGTCACACTCCCCCAAAGAGGTTGAAGCCACCTCGCAAACCTTCAAAAGTTCAGTGGTGACTTTTCGACGTGATTTATTTCAACGACGGTGTCATAGTTTCTGTCCCTTCGCGATCATCTTCGCTTCCAGTGAGAACATCGCTTGTCACTGTGTGATCCTATCCGTTCTTCTCTCGGCGATGGTTCGGCGACCGTCCAGAGGAGGTTCCACATCGCCACTTCGCCCTCGTGCTGCCACTCGCTGCCCAAAGATGTGCTCACTAATGCACCCGGCACACTGCACGATATCGAGTGGTATAGGAACTCACAAGTGGCACAGCGTTTCTCAATCCGGGTTTCTCACATTTCAAAGGCACGCAACTGCTCCGCATCACGCCGTCATCAGGGGCCGCACTTGTGGGAAATTTTCTGGTCAATACGGCCATGACTACATTCCGTCAAAAGCTGACCTCCTCTAAATCGGTCACACTCCTCTAAAGACGAGGCAGAGCGCTCTAGCACACAGTCAATACGGCTCAACACAAAACGGTTTGGTCAACCGTGCATCAAACGCCGTACACTCGTGCTCAACAGCTCAGCAATGGCACAACGGCTCGCTCACAGCCGCGTTTTAGAGGAGAACACCTTTTCGGTCTCGGTCACATTCCTCCAGATGCATCTTTTTGGTATCGATTTCACTGGAAGGGGAGTCCTGTAGCAAGAGCCCTCTCTCAGCTCCTACTTAAGTCGCGCGCGCAGTACCATCCCTTGCGTCTTAAGTACCTACGTTTCCTGCAGGTAACGCTTGACTACATCATCGGTCAACGTACAGGGGGCCCTAGCGCGCACGCTGTCCCTACTAGATACTCTCAAGATCTCGGAAGTACGCTCATCCCCAACGGTCTGGTACACTCCCTTGTGATCCACACAAGGAGGAATCCGCTCACGTAGGCATGTAAACAGCTTAGTTTGGTGCATGCCCTGACTAGTTCCCCCAAACTAAGCCGGGACGAAACGTGACACTTTCCCAAAGAGGTTAAAGCTACCTCGCAAACCATCATAAGCTTCAAAAACAAAGTCGACGTCTCGTCTCGGCCGTCAGGCCGACCGTTAACACAATAACTTCCGAAAGAAACAACTTAGAAACTCGATATTTGTAGAGAAGGTTTGGACCTTAATCACGATGGCCGAATTCGTGAATGGGTAAAATCCACCCAACGATTCCGCAGATATACCCATTCAAAATTTTATTTTCCTAATGTTTCCAAAAATACAGATTGGATCGAATTGAAATCCATTATTTCATCGAAAATGACAGTTTGAAGGTTCATACAGGATTTAATGAGGATAATATAATGAGAAGATCACAGAATGTTGAACATTTGAAAAAAAAAATTTGAAATTTTTTTTCGACTCGTTTTAATGACACGATCATCGAAGTTTTACACAATGTTGTCCTTCAGCGTCTTTGAATCAGCTGCAAAGTTTCATAACGATTGAATTAGTATTTCTTGAGAAATACCGAAAAAACAACGATATCGAGAAGAAAACCACGAAATTCTACATATTTTTATCCTGTATCGAACTGAAATTTGGTACACTGCTGTGAAATATGAAGCTCAAGGTATAACTGAAATTGTTCTCGAATATGAACAATAGTTTCAGAAAAAAAAATTTTAATTTTGAAATTTTTTTTTTTTAATTGAGTGACCATAAGATTTCAACGAAATTTTGCTAAAAGTTGCGCGTCGTTCTGCTTCAACTAACTGCAAAGTTTCAATCCAATCGCTCCAGTGGTCTCTGAAATTTGATTTGAATAAAGAACAACAGGAAGGAGTATAACGCTTTTCTACTTCATATAACATGAACAAAGAAGTCTCGGAAAAAGTTGTTCTCTCTTCAAAGTGAAAGGGAAGTCGGCCATATGCAACCTCCATCCTGGACCCCCGATGTAAGGCCTTATGCTCCTTCATGTTGTTCGTTATTCAGAGGAAATATGACAGAAATAACCTCAAAATTTCAAATTGCTATTTCTTCGAAACTATTTGCCCGATTTGGCCATTAACGAACTTAACCGCGGCATTCGGATGCGCGAACTACCCTACAAGTTTCAAGTCGCTAGCTGGCTGTGTTCGACAGTTATCGTGTTCACGGCCGGCAGGACAGAATCGATTTTGACACCGGATTCGCCATCAATGAGTCCAACCTAGTCGTTTGAGTCCATTTTCGGCTCAATCATCGAAAATTACAGACATTTGGACAAAACGATAGCACGCTGTTTCCCTAGAACATGCGCGCAAAAAGGAAAGACCGATTTTTTTGTTTGAAATTTTAGCATCCTGTATCTTTTAACCCAAGCCAAATCTTGAAAAATGCTTAATGTTAAAGTTGTTCTATTTGATGAGGGGATTCTATAGTTAATATAACTTGAAGACTGACCCTGTATTATATCTGAAAAAAAATGTATGTGAATTTGTTCAACAAACCTTGTCATAGTATCAGCAAATTTGGCAGCAATTTGTTTATCACGGGTAGTGTGGAACACTATCCAGTTCGTCAAATCGACTGGTAAGGTTGCTTTGTGCTCTGATACAGCCCTTGTCCAATCGGCGTTACTCCGTAATCTGAACTCTTGTCCATCGCCGAAAAGAATGGTTTCACTGCTCAATAGTCTTCCCTCCAGTTTAATGGTATCTGTTTGCAATTTCAGTCCCCAGTCAGACAAAATCTGTTGGGCTTCAGGTGAGTTTGCAACATTTCTGAGGTAACTTCTCAAAGCGTTCATTCGTTGAGCTGGAGTAATTCTAGTATATTCAGCCACATCTTTCATTACCTGAAGACAAAGGTCAAATGTTCAGAAGAGCGTGATGATTAATAATATTTTCAATCTGTCTCCATCAAGTTGTTACAGTCATTTTATTTTATTCATAGTGATTCATCAACACTCTGTTTTTCAATATGATGTCAGTAATAGAAGCATCAATTTCATTATTTTTTTACAAATATCAGTATTCCAATTTTGAATTCAATTAGACAACATCCTAAGACAGTTTACACTTCATTAGTCAGTATCATGTAATGTATTCTAAGTCAATGTGCCAACAAATAATGTTATCATCCTCAATACCTAAGATACTGATGTTTTGTAACAGTGATTAGAGTTGAATAAATCAAGAACTGAAAGAAATATGTTTATTTAAATAAGCTCAAAAGCAGCAAGTTCACAAATTAGCCGTTTAATCTGGCAAGATATACCGGTTGTCACAGGAATCATCCCAGAAAAAATATACATTTTTAGAGATATCTGATTGAAATTTTGGACATTCATACTACAGATTATTGATATAATCACAAGGACAAATATACAGAGTGTAACAGCCAAATAGAATAAATTCGATAACGAATAAATGTTGGGGTTTGGGAAAAACTCTCGGACACGTCGATTTGTAATTTTGAATGCGCATATTTTTCAAGAAAATAATATTATATAGGGTGTTCCATGTGACCGTGGCCAATACCAACTTTCTTATTTCAAATGCAACCCCCTGTATATTATTTATTTTTTGGATTCTTCAGAGAAATCTAGACACAATTTATGCACAATGTCCTATACCTATCTTTAACTATTTCGGAAATATTAAGTGTTTTCAGATTTAGTTCAAAAATCAACGTTTTGAATAAAAAAAATTATTTTATTTCACAAATTCGGTACATTACACTTAAAACCTAATAAGTAATACTAATTATTTCTTAATAATTAAAAAAAAAAACAAGAAAAACCATTAATGTCAATGTAGGAAATGTTCAAAATGCTCGCCGCGAACGTTTTGGCCACATGCTAATCTGGTGTAGAATTGTCTTCTAACGTTACTCAACATTTCTGAAATCACTTAATATTTCCGAAAAAGTTGAAGATAGGTATAGGACATTGTACATGAATTATGTCTAGAATTTTCTGAAGAATCCAAAAATATATAATATACAGGGGGTTACATTTGAAATAAGAAATTTGGTATAGGCCACGGTCGCATGGAACACCCTATATAATTTTATTTTCTTGAAAACTATGCGCATTTAAAATCACAAATCGACGTGTCCGAGCGTTTTCCCTAACACCCCCACATTTATTCGTTATCGAATTTATTCCATTTGGCTGTTACACTCTGTATGTCGATAAATCAACAGATATTCTACCTTAGTTAGAGCTAATCATCCAATCAACTGAGCTGAGTAAAAAGCTGAGAGTATCATTGTTTCTGATTCCTTGAAAGCTCAAAACCTAACTCAGTTTCAAGTAGTCAGTATTCAAATAACAGTCCTACTTCCAATACTGAATTTTGCAAGAATCAAAAATTAAAATTTTTTTAGTGAAACAAAATTTCAATATTTTCAGCTTCTGTCGAAGAGAACAATTTGACAAGGTATAAATTCAAAAGTTCAAAGTGAATAATACAGGATGAAAAAACAGTGACACAGTGGTTCATATTTTCCGCATAGAAAATGGAAAATAATATTTATGGATCTGAGTTAGCCCTTGCATTAATTGATCCATATTATCAAGTCACCGCATTTGCTCTTCCATAACAAGATAATTATTTCTATATGACTTACCCTAAAATCAGCTCGCATTTTGTCTGTCAGGCCAGTCATAAAACACAGCTCAGGTATCAAGCAAATCATCCGATCCACTTTTCCAGAAGCATCTGATGTCTTGATAGATTTACGATGAACCAATAATGGTTGGGTATCATTTTGTATAGTAATATTATATTGAGTTTTATAATATTCTACAAAAGAAATAGCAGACCCATCCATTGTTTCAAACTTATCTCTTGGAGAAGCATCCCAAGAAATATCATCAACAATATAAGTTTTATTATTATACCTAGTTAAAACACAAGAACCAATAACAGAGCTCATAAATGTTTCTCTGAAATTAGGTGCGTTTTGTAGGTCCAACATCAGTTCATAAACATTCTGACATCTCAAAACTCTATGTTGTGTATCGAGACACAATAGAAGTCCACCTTCCATTTCATCTGCAGCTACAGCAAATCCAGGATATACTTCCAATCTATGTTGTGGTATTGAATACTTCTCTTTCATATTATAATAATTTCTACCCATTTGTGAATACATCAACACTCTCATAACCTTTTTGAAGAGAACATTATATAAATGTAGGCATTCCGCCATAATCTTCTTCCTTTTAAAGATTACTTCCATGTCTACAGGCTCTCCAGTGGGAAGAGAACATTTGAAATGGACTTTATCATCTGTTAGGAGTTTTGGGAGGTACAGTACAGATCCACCATCAAACATTTTAATTTTACCCATTTCTGCCATATGTTGATTGACCATCTTACATCTAACACTTTTGGAATCAACTTCAGGATTGAAACGAACCTCATATTCAAAAACACCTCTATCTTTTTGAACATTCAACTGAATATAATTAGAGGTAATATTTAGAGGTTTTCCTGATTCACCTGAAATGAAGCCACTTTCATTACATCACCATACATATAAAACTTAACTGTACTTCTTTAAAAAGAGTATCACTAGAAATAAGAGCCTAGAATGCAATATATTATAATACCTCTGTAAGTAACTGCTTCACGTTCCTTAACTTCCAATTTTGAAACACCTTCAGTAATTTTGGAAACAGCCTTACATTCACTTTGTGATTGAGAAACTGTAGCTGTGTTGATAGATTCAGGTTTTGATGCAATTGGGTCACTACCAACTCTTCTCTGTCGACTCTCCTGAATTTTTTTCAAAAGTGCAGCTCTACCAGTGGGCTTTGGATTTTCAGGTTCCGTAGGTGCTGGCGGCTCTGGGGGCTGAACACCGACTTGCTGAATTTTTCTCAATCTCAACTTTTCTAGGAGTGCAGCCCGACCTCTTGGTCCTTGTGAGTCTCCCATAGTGGCACCTTGAAATCGAGGGGAATGAAAACTTTCGAACCTCTAAGTTGCCAAGAAATAAACGAGTTCGACGAATTTGGTAATTTAGAATATGACACAACACAATATTACAGATATGTACGACGAACTGTTACTGTTACGTTGGCGTATTAGCGTTATTGAAGTCGAAAAGATTTTTCACCACAAGGAAAAGATTATGAGGTTTGAATGTCTATGGTTCGACTGGTGGGAGAACTTGACTACAAAAAAACTATACATGTTCCTTTCCATCAAACGGGATGCAAAATTCCCTCCGAAAGGGACAAATTTGAAAAGGAAACGAGAAGCAACAAATTAACAAATTAGCATAGAATATAGATCATAATGACAGAACCACATAATAGCGAAAAAAAAACCGAACTACCAATGTCGCCACAAGTAAACAACAGCTAGCAACAATGATCTATAATAATATATACTATTATTATTATATTTGATATGTACCGTATATGCCCGATAGTAACCGCTCGGGTTGGCTAGATTTTCAGGTCTGGTTATTGGTTACCAGCTTATTTTCGGGACACGTTTTCTACCATTCATTCACAGTCACTTGTCATTCGTCCACTTCGTCAGTTTTGTTTGTAAGGTTATGACTTGTTTTTTTTTTTTTTTTTTTTTTTTTTTTTTTTTTTTTTTTTTTTCTATCTTTTACTGTGCTTGGCCATTTCGAACCATCGACACATCGAACATATCATTTGGTTAAGATTCTTTCAAATCACCACCACCTAGACACTTTACAACATCCATGACCTCGCCGGGATTCGAACCCGGTACCTTCAGCATCCTAGAACATGTTTCCATCCTCTAGTCTACCGAGGTAGTCGTTATGACTTGTGTTGTGAGCTTTGAATAAAGAACAACATGCTTCACAATTTTTTTCAAAGTTTCAAACAGCAAACGTTAATATTTACTTGAACCCACAGAATACAAACTTCAACCATAACATAACTATTAGATCTTGTCTATGATCTTAAGATTACCGCTATAACCGATACAAATCGTCGGTTGTTCTGGTGACAGATTTCAGTTAACCAGCTTTCAGGATCGTTGTCCCGTAAACATGTAATAGAGCAATTCCAGCTATCTATGGTTCATCGAGATGAATCAGCTGATGGGGGGACAGCCTGTCAAACGTTGAAAGTAAAACAACACAACCTCACTTTCCCGATTTGTTTATGTTATGAAGTACAATATTTTCAACAATTTCAGGATAAATTCACGAGTTAAAATGATTTATATTAATAGAATTGGTGAATAACTAGGCCAAGTTATTGTTTCGTTGTGAAATACAACATAAATACACCGAGAGACGAAAGAATCCGATGTTTCAGATATATTGTACTGTAGACTTTATATTTGAATATTTGCATTTTTGACCCATTCCCCTACATTTTATCTGGTATTGGAAGAAACAGAATACTATGTGAACTATCCCAGAGAAGGCAATCATACTATATTCTCGCCATAAATTGAAAAAACTGTTCTGACAAAGTAACAAACTATGGTAGAGTTCGTTGGAGACGTTTCCACACTGGTGAATGAATTATGTTAAGACTATCTATTCAATTTGTTCAATCTATTCAGTTTGTTACTTTGTCAGAACAGTTTTTTCAATTTATGGCGTGATTATAGGATGTTTGCCTTCTCTGGGGTAGTTCACATAGTGTTCTATTTCTTCGAATGCCAGATAAAACTTAGGAGAATAGGTCAAAAATGCAAATATTCAAATATAAAGTCTACACTACAATATATCTGAAATATCGGATTCCTTCGTCTCTCGGTGTATTTATGTTGCATTTCACAACGAAACGATAACTAGGCCTAGTTATTCACCAATTCTATTAATATAAATCATTTTAACTTGTGAATTTATCCTGAAATTGTTGAAAATGCTGTACTTCATAACATAAACAAAACGGGAAAGTGAGGTTGTGTTGTTTTACTTTCAACGTTTGACAGGCTGTCCCCCCATCGGCCATGTTGTGACGTCAGCTGGAATTGCTCTATTCTGTAAATCTGACATTTACGGGACAGGATTTCAGTAACCGGGTTAACCATGGTGATTTACGGTACATATGGTGTATAAGATCATTGAGTATATAAATATATATATATATATATATATTATAAGATCATTGGCCAGCAGCAGTAAGCAAGGTTTACCAATACAAAAACTTCTACAACTATAGTAACATCATTCCAATATTGTTTAAGAAGTTACATTGGTTACATTATTTAACTATAATGATAATGAATGTAGAAAAGTTCATACCATGTTATTTACATCATACTCTTGATGTAAATAAAACAAAAACAGCATGGTCATGCATTGTATAAAGTTGTAGCCTTTATACAATGATTCTGATGATTTATTAGAGACCATTGAACTCTATTTGATATAGAGTTATATCATGATGAAAAAAATGAAATGAAGAAATGAAAAAAAATGTTTTTTATTTTTACATCATGAGTTGAGTTCTATGTTCGAGAAATTCTTGTCGAGTTGAGGTTAACAAAATTTTCAAACAATAAATAATGTATAAGTTATAATACTGTCCAAAGAATAGTTATCATTTTTTACCTATTCAACTTTCTTTTCATTTCAGCAAATGTTCAGTCCTTATGAGCAGAATATTCAATTGTATGGTTACGTTTCAACACTTACATCATTCTTGAAATATTTGAAAAAGTAAGTACATTGTTCATTCATTAGTGAATTGAAACTGCTTCGGTTCGGTATTGTTGGTATCATAACTGTTGAACCTGACAATCATTATAGTTCATCTCAGATCATATTCCCTAAATTTTAAGGTCAGTATCGCCACTCTTTAATTCGGCTTCGAGTATTCATAGGAAAATATAGGTACAGTTTAGATAGGTATATAAATTGATTATCTGCTTGCTCGAATGGAAGCCATTCTATAAGCATGTAATTGGAACAACAATGCAACCCTATATTTTCTGCTGCAATGCTTAACACTCAAATATTTTTGAGGACTGGCCTATTTACGCATAGTCATTCTAGGCAATAGCTATCATTGCATAGCTTGAGACTACTTCTAATACGTCATAGTCTTGAGCCTAGACATAATTCAGTAAGCATAGTCTTGAACATTAGGAAATATTGAACATGTACATTTCTATTGGAGGATGTGTGCATCATAGTCATATTGATGGTTTTAGCACAAGAAAAGAGTATGGTTGTGCTTATGATGCATCAATTTTTTTTTCCTTGTGATCAAAACTTGGAATATCACAATAATGCTCCAATTAAAATGTAATGGTTCCATTCAATTTCATGATTATGACTGTGACTGAATGATTATGATATATTATGCTATGAATGACTGCTTAAGATTGTTACTGTTCATGCATGAATAGTTAATAAGACATTTTTTTGCGTCATATCTGATACATCGCAGACATGTCAGTGTTCATTAAATGGAAAAACATATGTAGTAGGATAATGTATTGGAAGTATGTGATCAGCTCAAGCAGAATCTGAAACAACACAGTTAGTGTGCTGTTTGTATGCCTTGAAATTGCAATATATTATGCATTTGTTATTACCTGCAGCCTTCTGCTTTGCCAAGTGTCTTGAATTTTTTTGAAACAGAATCATACTGTTTTAAACTAGAATTCGTTACCTTAAGGTATTATCTTTATTTGTATTTTAACCGTATATTTATATTCCTGATTCCTTCACAATTATTTCTGTAGGGGATTCCGCACACTTTCTTAAATTAATACAATTTGGGTTGTGAAATTTTTCATTTCCAGTTTAGATTATGTTCACCAAGGCAGTTATTCAATGTGAAAACATTCAAAATTCGAATATCTGTCATTCTGACAATGAAAGTGAAAGGTGACTCGATTTTCTCATTCTATTCATTCCAGTGAGCTGGAAGATATGAGCACATTTTCAGGCGCTTGTTCCAATAAACAATGGCTTCATCGTTTTTCTTAAACTCCGGTAATTTTTTATCTTGGAGCCAAAAATGGTCTTGAACGATTATAATCAACTGACTGCATGAGAAATTGTGGTCAACTTCAATTTTATGCGTATGTATGGTAACTTGTGAAGGAACATACCTAGAGTCTTAAAATTCTCAGTATAGTCTGACTATCAGCGGAGGTTTAACCATCTGAAATTTTGATATCTCAATAACTGAAAAAAAACGATGTGATATCGAAAATTGGTTTTCACTTGTAGAGCATCAACGTGAAGACGTATGTATAATGTCGACAGTATCATATCGCTACCAAAAAAACATGCGCGCAAAAAAAGGAAACGATTTGCCCCATGCTGAAATTTGATTCTCACATTACAGATATCTATGAAATAAGTTATAAGAAAATTTAGCTGACAGCGGTTTCACTAAAAACAAATTGTTTTTCTGATTTGATGACCTATAGTTGATGTGGGCTTTATTCTCTCTCTCTCTCTCTCTCTTAAGAAATGGTGAGTTTATCGAAAAATGTGACCAATGATTGGCTGCCAATATATGAACGTACTTATTGAAAGACAATGGTTACAGTCTTTAATGCGCATATTCATTATTTTCTGATTCCTTTTCGTTTATTTCTTCGAAATTGCAAAAAATTAAATTTTGCTATAAAAATTTAATATTTGCTTTGATTTTGCGATTTCATATGACATGTTAATGAAGATGCATAAGGTTTTGAGAAAAAATATTTCGAAAAAAATTAGCCCAGGACCTTAGTTCTCGCGATTTTTTGCGCGCATGATCTGGGGAGCTATGACTAGGATGTCTAGCCGCGCGAGAATAATTTTAGTTCGAAATTTTTATTTATTAGTCGAAACTCACATTTTCGAGTTTTCAAAAGATTTTAGCTCATTGTCACCATGCCAATACAAGGAAACCAAAACAACATAGGTTCTCCACAAAACATTACTTAATCTACACTGATATGCACCTTGAACAACACTCAAGATATCAATCGTCTGCTTCTTATCAACATTGAGCAAAAACATTGAGCTAAAAAACATGAGAATTACGGCAATTGTTGGTATCTATATAATCTCATTGGGATGTATATATTATGTTCGTTGAGACAACTTGAAAAAAATATTAACTACTTCTTGTAAATCCATTTCGGTTGAAATCTAGACAGATTCGCTACTTTTTATGGGTTATACACTATTCATCATACTGTTATTGAAACTTAACATTCTTTCATATTGGTCTGATATTATTGGTGACGAACATTGTTTAAAAAAAAATAGGGTATATAACTTCTAGAAGGGAGCAATTTCTATAAAAAATCTTTTTTGCGCACATGTTCTGGGGGACAGCGTGCTATTGTTCTGTCCAAATATCTGAAGTTTTCGAATTTTGAGCCGAAAACGGTCACAAACGACTAGGTTGGACTCACTGATGACGAATCCGGTGTAAAAAACGATTCTGTCCGGCCGGCCGGACGTCCGTCCATAGGCACGATTACGGTCGTACAAGAATCCTATCGACCTGAAAATTTCAGGGAAGGTTGCATTACAAAATGCGATGGTTTAGTTCGATAATGGGCAAAATCGGCCGAACGGTTTCGGAGTTCGGGCCTTTTGAAGTTTTGACGTTATTTTGGCCATAATTCGAAAACTACTGGAACGATTGGATTGAAACTTGGCAGTTAGTTGGAGAACAGCAACGCGCAACTTCTCGCGAAATTTTGTTGGGATCATTTTTTCTGAAAAAATTTTTTTTTTTCGCGAACTGTCCATCACATTTGAAACAAAATTCAGCGCGAACTCTGAGCTCCATATTCCACTGCAGTGTACCAAATTTCGATTCGATACGGTTATTAGTTTGGGAGATATTGGGAAAAAATATATGAAATTTCGTGGTTTTCTTGCCGATATCGTTGTTTTTTTCGGTATAACTCAAGAAATACTGATTCAATCGTGAAAACTTCGCACCTAATTTGGAGATGCTGAAACACAACTTGGTACAGAATTTCTTGATGATCGTGTCATTGGAACAATTTGAAAAAAAAATTCAAATTACATGTCTAATATTCTGTGATCTTCCTATCATATTATCCTCATTAAATTCTGTAGGAACCTTCGAACTGTCATTTTTCGATAAAGAACTGAATTTCAATTCCATCTAATTTGTAGTTTCGGAAATATTGGGAAAATAAAATTTTGAATGGTAAAATCCGCCCAATTATTCCGTAGATATACCCATTCAAAATTTTATTTTTCCAATATTCCCAAAAATACAGATCAGATCGAATCGAAATCCAGTAATTTATCGAAAAAAAATCTAGAAAAGCCCTGCCGTGGAGGCAGCAGCTTTTGCACGCATGTTCAAATTCGTTGCCGAACTAGCCAACATGCGCGTGAAAGCTGCTGCCTTCACGGAAATGATTTTCTAAATTCTAGATTCACAAAACTGGTGTGGTGGAGGAGTGGGGGACATGACATATATGTCAAATTATCTAGTCTAAGGTCCACCACCAATCATTCACCATTTGTATTCTGTTTCCACCATACTTCACCCCAACCACACCAGTTTGGTGAATTTAAAAACTCGCCCGAATTAAATGAATAGTGTATTCTATATACACTATTTTTGTTATACTTTAAAACATAGGGAAAAAAACAATGCAAATTTTACACAAGGGTTTATTATTTTCTTAGTTAAATTACCCAATATAGGTACCGTTGATATCTATAACAACTTAGGACCGAATGCGATGATTCATTTTCGATATTATTGGAAATTTGCAGCGTTATTCTTTTGGTTTATTATTTGATAAAATCAAATAATAAACCTTAGTGATCGACCAACAAAAAAAAATTTTTAACCCCCCCTGAAAATTTCACAGTTTACGTTTTGAAGTATGTAGATTTGAATAAACTAATAAAAAAAATCCGTCCGTCCGCCGTCCGTTGTCCGGGGCTTTCTCAGAAAGTACTGAACCGAAATCAGTGAAACTTGGTAGAAAAATCGTGTGTCGCTCGGGATTGATCCTCCAAGCTTTTCAGCAGAATCGGTGTACCCTAAGGGCTCAAAATGGAGGGTGGGGGGAAAAACAAATTATTTCTCGAAAACTTACCACCGAATTTTTATCGACTCAGAACGTTGATTACTGTTGCAAAACTAAACCAAAAAAAATTCACCCGGATGATTTCCGACCAGTGGTTCCTGAGTTATAAGGAAAAACGCTGCAAATTTCTAATAATGTCGAAAATGACGTCATCGCATTCATTTCTAAGATTGTAATTCACTGGAATAATCGGTTTAATTTTCATCCAGAGTCATACATCTAAAAGGAGATGAAAATATTGATTTCCAAATTTTCAACACATATCGAAAAATTTTTAATGGGTGCGTTATTATTTTATAATCACAATTTCCAAATGCCCCATCGATGTTCTTGACAATTTCATAATCGTAAGTAGTTCAGATTGAATATTTTTGGGTTTTCTCTCCCAATATCTTAAAAATAACTACTGAAAATCGGATCAAATTATTATTTATAGAAATCACCCTGCGGATTACGGGATTTAAGATTAAATTTCTTCATGAAGCTCATTCATATCTTGAATAAAGCTTTTATTTTATTCATAAATCATTGGTTTTTCAGAACACAGAAACCAATTCCATGAAAAAATTCATTTGATACATTGAAATCTCAATAAATACTCTTTTATAACTGAATAACACTTTTACATGCAGAACGCGAATTAAGTAGCGCAATTTAAAATAATGCAGATTTCCAAAAAATTCGGTTGATCGGAGGTTTCCATTAATTTCGGTTTGCGTAATACGATTATCGTCAACCTGTGGATATCCGTTACTGGTTTCAATCGAAATCCAAAATCTTTCGTACTGACAGTTTGAAATAAGCGTGAATATAGAAAATAATGAGCATTTATATGATAAATCAAATTGGAGGATATAATATGCAAAAAAATCAATAGCAAACCGCAAATCTCATCAATTGTCGATTGTCGAGAATCTAATACCATTGTATATACCATGTTATACTTAGACTAAAGTTAGGAGCCGATAATCTATCTACCTGTTCTGAATGGGGTCTGTGACCTTAGACAAGGGATATAGCGTGGACAAAAATATTCCGCATGTATCATCATCTGGTTGTCGGCAAACTGCTTGTTTGAATTTCACGTCTTTACATCAAACAGACTTTCGGATTTGACACCCTCTTGGTTGAGTGTATCTGACGACGATAACAACGAACGAAATTTATAATCTAGAATTATTCTTTCGAATTGAACCTGGTGAGGTTCACGATATATTTAATTGTTACAGAAATGTTATTGAAAATAACTTTAGTTTTTCAGTTTGTGTGGTGGATACTTTGTGAATCAAGTGAATCGGATATCGCCGTGGAAAAATTTTTTTTCAGATCAATTGCACAGGAAGATTGGGTTTTTTTTTTCATTTCATTAATATTTTTCAGAACAAAGTTGAATCCCAGTAGAAATCACATCTACACATTTGATATTAGTGGAAAGTCTTGAATTTTGTTTTACGTATTGGTGTTAGTTTGAAAGATTGAGTTTATTTCCTCAGTGTCAAGAAATACGAACGCGTTCGGATTGAAACGTCATGACGTCATAATTGTGAAATATAGACACTCGATTTAATGCCAAATTGTTTTTAAACATTTTTTTTTCGGATACATATTCATCAAAGTTCAATGAAATTTGGTACAGGTTTCAGAGTCAACATTTAGCAACAGTGTTTCAAATTTCAGTTTTGACCGATATTTATTTGTGCAGATATTGGCAAAAAATTCCGTGACCATTTTGAATATTGAGGTTATTTCCCTAATATCTCAAAAAGGACAAACCCTATCTGATTTGTAGTTCATTTTCAGTTGTAGAATACCGACACGAAATTTAATACTTGTGGACAATAGTTAGATTTTCAAAGAGGTGAAACGACTGTGGAACGTCTCTTCTCATTCAAAATATTATTTTAAATTATGCTACTCAGTTAGCGTTCTGCATGAGGAAATGTTATTCAATTATACAAGTGTATTTATTGAGATTTCAATGTTCACATGAATTATTTCATGGAATTGGTTTCTGTGTTGTGAGAAACCAATGAGTTATGCATAATATATAAGTTTTTTGAGATATCAATGGCATATTTAAATGAGAAAATAATAAACCCTTGTGTAAAATTAGCAGCGTTTCATTTCAGGAACCATTGGTCGGAAATCATCCCGATAAAATTTTTTAGGTTTAGTTATGCAACAGTAATCAACGTTCAGAGTTTCATGAAAATTCTTGAGAAATAATTTTTTTTCCTCCCAACCCCCCATTTAGAGCCCTTAGGATACACCGATCCTGCTGAAAAACTTGGAGGATCAACCCCGAGTGACACACGATTTTTCTACTTTTCTATTTTCAAGGATTTCCGATCAGTACTTCCAGAGAAAAGCCCCGGATAACGGACGGCGGACGGACGGATTTTTTTTAATTCGTTCATTCAAATCTACATACTCCAAAACGTAAACTGTGAAATTTTCAGGCGGGGTTAAAATTGTTTTTTCGTTGGTCGATCACTAAGGTTTATTATTTGATTTTAACAAATAATAAACCAATAGATAATCATTTGATAAAATTCGAATAATAAACCTTAGTGTTCGACAAAAAAAATTACCCCCCTGAAAATTTCACAGTTCACATTTTGAAATATGTAGATTTGAAAAAATCCGTCCGTCCGCCGTACGCCGTCCGTTGTCCGGGGCTTTTCTCTGAAAGTACTGAACTGAAATCCGTGAAACTTGGTATAAAAATCGTGTGTCGCCCGAGATTGATCCTCCAAGCTTTTCAGCAGAATCGGCGTACCCTAAGGGCTCGAAATTTGAGGTTGGAGGAAAAAAAATATTTCTCGAAAACTTACCACCGAATTTCCATGAAACTCTCAATATTGATTTCTGCTCTATTACTCAACCTAAAAATGTTCGGATGATTTCCGAACAATGGTCCCTGAGTTATGTATAAGGAAAAACGCTGCAGATTTCCAATAATCTTAAGATTCTAAGATTCAAATTCAGTGGAATGATCGGTTAACTTTCCATCCAGAATTGAATATCTAAACGTAGATGAAAAGATTGATTACCAAATTTTCAGAACCTATTGAGTTTTTGTGTTTGTGAAAAACCAATGAGTTATGAACAATATATAAGTTCAATTTAAGATATCAATGGCATTGGGTTATTCAACTGAGAAAATAATAAACCCTTGTGTGAAATTTGCAGCGTTTTATCTTGAGAAAAAGCAGTTGCGTAACAATATCCCCCTAAAAACATTATGACACTTACTAATACGAACGCCATTAGAAAAACCAAAATGACATTTTTTATTCAGGACGAGCTACCATGATGGAAGTTATGGTCTAAAAAATATCAGCTTATATAGCTGACTAGTCGTTTGGTAACACTTAACACATCAAATTTTTTCAAACCAAAATTGAACACCCTTCATGTATTAGTAAGAGACGCTGTGGACCGAACATGAAGGAATAATGACGTCATTTCAAGTTACTCTATTGCCTGGGTGCTGAAGAATCCAAAATCTTCAGAACTATACAGTAGATCGTCTTTGTGCTATAAATAATTTCTTGGTCTATGGTAAAAACAATCCACAAGATACCATCAAGTGGAATAGATAGCATAACCGACCGTAGGCTTTCACTTCGGAGTTGCAAATCGCCTAACGGCTGGTCGTAATCACAATAACTACTAATATTTTCGCAACTACAGATCGGATCGAATTGAAATCTTGTTCTTGGTTAAAAAAAATGACAGCAAAATTACTTGAGGACCTTATGACTAGAAGATCGTAAAATCTTTTCATCACGAAAGGAAGCTGCCTTAAGCGGGTTCAATATCTGAATAGGTGACCGCTTGGAAATGGAATTCGAATTTGGGAATACTCGATTTTATGATCAGCGTTTCTGTTACTTAGTATAAATTGCTTCGGGTTCAAAGTTCTAGAAAGATGAGAAATATCATTTGATCCCTGTCGCGAATGAATAACAATAATTATTTCTTTGATATTTGCGTGAATAAATGAGTAATATGTGTTGGGAATACAAAACTATTCAATGCTAACAGAAATCCTCATTCACATCTTGACTGTTGCATGTAGAACCGGTATTGAAAATTTCGGTTTTGTTCGATCGTGAAAACATAAACAAATGTAGTTAGAATTAGCATCCAAGATGGCAAGTGATGGGCGTAGTTTAGAAATCGATCGAGTGGAGGTGGAAGTGACAAGCAGTGAACGGCCACCTGATGAAACTCCGGAATCAACAAATGCGCCAAAAAAACAGGAAAAAGTAAGCATCCGTGTCCATTTACTTCTTTCATGAAAGCTTCGAGTGACCAATATTAATTTTTGTAACGTTGTTCTGTTAATTTACAATATTGGTTAAGAGATGGGATTTTGCAAATTCATAATCCAAAGCGAAGATGATTGTCTTGAATCAATTTTGACATTTGTGAAGAATGATTGTCAATAACAGGAAAAAGTTAGCATCCTTGTCTATTTCCTTTTTAAGATTAAATCTTCGAGTGACTAATATCAATTTAAGTAACTTTGTCCGCTTAATTTACAATATTGTTTAAGAGATGGGATTTTGCAAATTCATAATCCAAAGCGAAGATGATTGTCTTGAATCAATTTGACATTTGTGAAAAATGATTTTCAATAACACGAAAAAGTTAGCAACCTTGTCTATTTACTTTTTCAAATTAAATCTTGGTGTGACTAATATCTATTTGAGTAACTTTGTTCGCTTAATTTACAATATTGTTTAAGAGAGGGGATTTTGCAAATTCATAATCCAAAGCGAAGATGATTGTCTTGAATCAATTTTGACATTTGTGAAGAATGATTGTCAATAACAGGAAAAAGTTAGCAACCTTGTCGATTTCCTTTTTCAGATTAAATCTTCGAGTGACTAATATCTATTTGAGTTATACTTTGTTCGCTTGATTTACAATATTGTCTAAGAGATGGGATTTTGCTAATTTATAATCCAAAGCGAAGATAATTGTCTTGGATCAATTTTAACATTTGTGAAGAATAATTGTCAATAACAGGAAAAAGTAAGCAACGTACATCTATTATTCATATATCAAATTGAACCAAATATTTTCTCGGTGTACGATGACTTAGCGTTGCCTGAGTAAATGTAGTCAAAAAAAAGTGTTGCTGCCTGTTGAATATGATGCGGCCACATTTTGATGAGCCACCCCAAAGATATATATTTTCTATTGACGAATGTTTGTAAGGAATTGCTTTCAAGCAAATACTTGATGAGCGTACTAACTCTGTAGCGGGATCTTAGACTCAACAATTTGTTTGAATATATTCCATAAGAGTTAACCTGAAGGGATTTATTCCGAGATGTATGTGATGATATCGAAATCAAATCGATCAATTATGAATGGCATTTATCCACTTTTGATGATTCCATAGATCAGTGATGGCCAACCTTTTCAGAGCTTCTTTTTCCTTAGTCGTTAGGAAAAATTCTGTTGTATCGATGTCCAAAATTTCAATCCGATATTTTGAAAAATGAAAATATTTCGTTAAACCAATTCTAATTGCGGTTGATCTCGTACTCAGTTGGGTATTTTTTCATTCTGTTTTCGCACCAGTGTTCATTTGTTTTTCATTGTGGACATGTAAAAAAAAAGTTGAGTTTGAATTTTGGAAAAAATTGTTCGCCGAAAATCTCAGGAAATATTGAAATAATGCTATCCGATTTGGCAATCGAAAATAAAAAATTCTGACTGCAGGTTTTCCACCATTTTTGATTTTTTTTTTCAGAATTCTACAACACAATTGAATTGACCACCAATATATACTAAGATGTGACCAAAAACCATCATTTCAAAGGTCACGCTTAACTAACCACAGTTATCAGAATATTGTTCTAAGTTGACATTAAACACCCTGTATCTCTCCTATTCTCCGAAAACGGGGTATGTCATAGGGTGAAAATTACTTTTCCCAATGTCATCTTAACGGTTATATATGTTCGTCCAGTTTATTATAGTGAAACACACAGTATATTACAATCTAGCCGGAGTAAAAAGTGAAAAAACAAATTTTCCATATATTTTTTTCGCAATTTAAGTTTTTTTCGACGGAATTTCACTCGAAATTCAACGTAGAATTCGAAAGTGCAAAAATATACATAGACACATAAATTACTTCAGTCGATACGAAACAATCAGTAATATCAATGTAAAAGATTTCAATATGGTATCTTGAAAAAGGTAGATTTTTTTGGGGGCGAACCTGATTCCTGTGACACCCGATAGAGGTGATATGAAAATAATAAACTATATGTATAAGCGCGGGAAATTTTACTGTCGTCTCTTACATTCTGTTATTATTATGAGGAGATAGATTTATCTACCAGATGACCAATTTTCTCTACCAAATGATTCCGCAGATATACTCATTCAAAATTTTATTTTCCCAATACCTATTTCCAAAAAAATTTCGACCCAAGTTGCCAACCCACAATTTTTTTCACGAATTTACTATAACTGGGGAACGGAAATTTCAGGACAACTTGGACATGATAAAGTTCGCGTTATTTATAAATATAAAAGATGCCTCGGCTCTTCAAACAAGATAATTCCTTCCACTTGAAGGGTTTTGTTAAGATCATCTCCGATTGGCTGAAATTTGAGTTGGGACTCCTGATTTCATGTTAATATTGTCAAATTCATATAGGAAGTCAACTTGGTTATTTCGGTTGCCGGTTTTTCATTCCGTAAATATGAAATACGGAATTTGATTGATGAAAAAACGTTCTGTCTGTCACCAGAACGACAGTCAATGTTCTATGGTAACATATCCATAGCATAGAAAAATCTTTATTCACCTTATGATGCATAGAACATAGAAGAGACAACAATCAACAATGGAAAAATTACTAGGTATGGTCTATGGATCATAAGGTGAATAAAGATTGTTCTATGCTATGGACATGTTACGATAAAACATTGATTGTCATTCTGGTGCATAGACTTGACATGACTATGTTCTGGTGACAGAAATATTGCTTCTTCATCAATCAAATTCCGTAATCAACCTTTTTTTTCAGGAACCAACCGAATATTTCATTTTTATAGAACGGAAAACCGGCAACCAAAATAAACAAGTTGATTTGCGGTTTGACTGCAGAACATAAACTTGACACTATCAACATGAAATCAGGAAGCCCAACTTAAATTTCAGCCTAACAAAAACCTATATTTGGAACGAATTATCTTGTTTGAGGAACCTAGGCATCTTTTACGGATATTTATAAATAACGCGAACCTTATCATGTCGAATTTGTCCTGAAATTCCTATTCCCCAGTGATAGTAAAGTTGTGAAGAAAATAGTGGGTTGGCAACTTGGGCCGAAGTCGTCTATTGAAATCCAATACTTTATCGAAAAATGACAGTTCGAAGGTTCATACATCAGAATTTAATGAGGATAATATGATATAATAATAATAACACAATCATCACGAAGTTTTGCACAAAGTTTTCTTTCAGCATCTCCAAACCACCTCCGAAGTTTCATCCCGATCGAATCAGTATTTTTTGAGTTGTACCGAAAAAAAAACAACGATATCGAGAAGAAAACTACGAAATTTTACATTTTTTCCCAATACCTCCAAAACTAATAGCCGTAGTATTGAAGTTTGGTACACTACTGTGAAATATGGAATTCAAAGTTGAATGTGAATTTTTTTTCAAATGTGATGAACAGTTCAAATAACTTAAAATTTTAAAAGGGTCTAACTCCGAAACCGTTTGGCCGATTTTGCCCATTAACGAACTTAACCGTCGAATTTTGAAATGCAACCTACCCTGAAATTTTCAGATCGATAGGATTCTCCGTACGGCCGTAATCGTATCAACGCCCGTCTGGCCAAACAGAATCGTTTTAGACACATTTACATTTGGACAAAACGATAGCACGCTGTTCCCCAGAACATGCGCGCAAAAAAGATTTTTATAGAAATTGCTTCTTTCTAGAAGTTATATACCTTATTTTTCTGAAACAATGTTCGTCACCAATAAAATCAGACCAATATGAAAGATCAAGGAATGTGAATAATAAGTTACATCACCAGTATGATGAATAATGTATAACCATATTTCAATTAACAATAATCACTGCTATTTCACATTAGGAGAGAAAAAAAACCATAAAAACTAGCGAATCTGTCTAGATTGCATCCGTGGATTTATAAGAAGTAGTAAATATTTTTATCAAGTTGTCTCAACGAATATAATAGATACATCCGAATGAGATTATATAGATACCAACAATTGCCGTAATTCTCATGTTATAAGCATATATTTTGCTCAATGTTGATAAGAAGCAGACAATTGATATCCTGAGTGTTGTTCAAGGTGCATATCAGTGTAGATTAAGGAATGTTTTGTGGAGAACCTGTGTTGTTTTGGTTTCCTTGTATTGGCATGGTGACAATGAGCTAGAATCTTTTGAAAACTCAAAAATGTGAGGTTCGATTACTAAATAGAAATTTCGAGAATAATTTCGAGTTTCATGAACATTTCTTTTCTCAGTAACTCGAAAAATTTCTATGCGTTTTTTTCAGTATACAGGTACAGAAAAACATTTATATTATGTTTTCCACTCACTTTATCTTGACCTATTCTTGTTCTTGTTGTTTCCATGTATCGAATTTGCCATGAACATAAATTTTGATTTCAATACTGAAAATATCTTGAAGAATTTAGAGTGTTTTATTCGAGAAATTATTTGTCGATGGGTCATAATCAGTGAGTTTAAGGTTAAAAGGAAAAACTGCTAGCATCTAGGGCTTAAAGATATGGGAGTTGCGAAATGTCATCAGTTTTGTCCTCCAGTCATGACGTCATTGGTAGGCGTGCTATTGTTGAATGATATGTCACTATTACTGAAAAATTGTTGAATCTTTTCCTTTTGGCATTCAATCAAGAATCAGTCAAAAATGAGTTAACAAGTTCAACAAGTTAGTTGTGCATTAACAGGCTGTGTTCAATTCAATTATCAAAACTGATATACAGAGTATAAATCATTATGAAATTCATATCTCCCTTATTAGGGTGTAATCTAATCAATAATGGTTGTGTGGTCTGATAGACCAAGGTCAATAATTTTTGAAACCGAAAAAAAAAATAGTAGGATGAAACCCATCAGAAAAAGAAGGTTGTAATAATCGAAATTAAAAAAATAATTTAGGGGCTATCTGAGTCGGGAAGTGGAAGGGGGTGATCGTTTACGTAAAACACGCTTCATATCAATTTCCGGCAAAACTACAGGTCCAATAGAAAAAAGTTCAATGGCAAAGGTGTAGGTAATGAAAAGATCCACACCTTTTTTTTTTCACATGACCTCAAAATTTATGTGAAAAATTCAAATATCCAAGTTTTTGGTTTTCATTCTCATCTCCCACAAAAAGAATTTTTTTTACGTATTCGGTGAAAACATTTTTGATTAAATATCGAAAAACCACCCCAATTTTCAATAGAAAAGTCTCGCGCCAAAATATCTACTTGTTCGGAAGAGTTGGTGGGCTATTCGTTCGTTGAAATCTTTTCTTTCTGATGATGTCAAAAAAAAATACATTACTATGGTAAATTTTCTTGAAAAATATAATGTAGTAAGGCCCAGACTTTCCTAGCGATTTTCCCACTTCTCTATGAAATATCTTTTGATGGCTAAACTTTGCAGTGGGTCACTCAGGTATATAAATTACTTTGGAATAGCAATGAATAGGCATCTACGCATATAATTTGAAGAAGATTTCACAACTTTTTCGAAATATTGAAGATGTCTTATTAAATATTAACTTTATAAACACATCTGCTTGTTAATTATATCGTATATTTTCGGACTTCCTAAGAGATTTTCACAATAGTAATGGTTATTTTTTTACACAGTCAGAAAGAGGAGATTTCAATGAACAAAAATTCCTTAACTCATTTGAACAAGTTGATATGTTGACGGAGGACTTTTCGATTGAAAATCAGGGTGATATTTCGATATTTAGTCAAAATAGGGTAAACACAAGGCCTATCGTAAATACAATAACTTCCGAAAGGAATATTTTGAGAACTCGATATTTGTAGGGTAGGCTTGGACCTCAATAACAAAGGACGACTTCGTAAATGGGTAAAATCCACCCAATGATTCCGCAGATATACCCATTCAAAATTTTATTTTCCCAATATTTCCGAAAATTCAGATAAGATCGAATTGAAATCAAGTACTTGATTAAAAAATGACAGCTCGGAGGTTCATACAGAATCTCGTGAAGATAATATGAACAAAAAATCTCAAAATATCAAATATTTGAACAAAAAAAATTTAATTGTTCTAAAGACACGATCCTCACAAAATTTTGCACGAAGTTGTTTATCAGCATTTTCAAACTAATCACCAAGTTTCATTACGATTGAATCAGTTTTTTTTGTGATTTATTCTGAAAAAAAAACAACGGGTACGGGGGTGAAATACATAAAATTTAACAGATTTTTTACAATATCTCCGATAATCATTATCGTATCGAACTGAAATTTAGTGTTCTGCTGTGACATATGGAATTCAAGGTATGAGCAGAATTTTTTTCGAAAATCGAAAATAGTTTGTAAAGAAGATTAGGAATTCTTTTTGCATTTAGTAACAATACGATCGCAACAAAATCTAACTGCCAATTTCAATCCAATAGCTAAAATATATTTCGAAATATCAGGGAAATAACTTCAAAATTTCAATTGGCCAACCGTCCTGCCGATTTGGCCCATTAAAGAACTCAACCGAAGCATTCGACCAACCACGAGAGTTTCAAGTTACTAGCTGGCTCCGTTTGACAGTTGTCGTGCCCACGGTGGGCCGGACGGACATAATCGATTTTGATCTGGATTTGTCATCAGTGAGTCCAACCTTGTCGTTTAAGACCAATTTCGGGAAAGAACTCTATTATTACAGCAATTTGGACGAACTATAACATGCTGTTCCCCTAGAACATGCTCGCAAAAATTACGACAGAAAAAACTTTTTTGAAATGAACGTTTGAGATAAGTACGCGATATCTCTGAATCGTTGGGAGCTATCGATTCTGATATCGTTTTCACCATTGAATTCTACGTAAAAATTGATCCTCAGACAGAGACAATCATTAGCTTATAATTGAAATTTTCCAGTGTCCGATTCGAAGATAATTCATAGAACAGAATATAGACTAATGAACTCTAGTAATACCCGGAAGTTTTCTCGCGATAAATCCACAGGAAATGTCCTAAATTACTGAAAATTGAAATGACAGAAATCTGCACTTTGATAATGCCCTCGAATCGGGGATTTAATCTGCACCACTTGAAGTAGGAGTTGATATTCCATCAATTTTGTAACTTCACTCTACCTGATAGTACTTCAGAGAATTTATTGCTTTCAGTCTTTGGACGAAGATCAACTCCGAAGAGAAAGCATGATGCTTAATTCAGTTCAATGTTAATATTAATTCCAATGTGAATAGTGATCTGTGTTGTTTTGACCTACTCTCAGGCTTAGATTCCATAGAAAGGTTTGTGTAATTCTAAACATTTTATTTGAATTTGTTAGTGACATTTTTGTTTTATAGAAAAAAATATTCGATTCATGTTTCAACGCTCATTAGCAATTGGAAAAAGTAGATTTCGGTTGATGCTTCAAAAAAGATTGTAGGAATGTTTACATCTAACTGCCATATTCGCAGTAAATAATTCACAAATTATCATTATTAGTATTATTATTCAAATATTATCATTATTATCCATGCATAATTTATCAGCAACAAGAAAATTATTTCGAATTTCAATCACATAAATGTGAATTGTAGTTTTGATAGCAATTTTTGTTTTTTCGATTATATTTGCTTTAGAATGTTTATAACATTCGTTTTCTGTTTGTCAACGCATCATCCATGATTTTGTAAAATTTTGTTAGTGGCATTTTTGTTAACAGAGAAATCAGTTCGAAATTAAAGAATGTACTGTGAAATATAAAATTGTATATGCAATTGGAAATTGGTTCTCTATACCACTCCGAAAAATTATTTCGAATTTCAATTACCTAAATGTGAATTGTAGTTTTGATAACAATTTTTGTTTTTTCCATAAAATTCGCTTAAGAATGTTTATAACATTCTTTTGCATCAATGCATCATCCATGATTTTGTTAAATTTTGTTAGTGGCACTTTTGTTAACAGAGAAAACAATTCGAAATCAAAGAATGTACTGTGAAATATAAAATTGCATATGCAATTGGAAATGGATTCTCTATACCACTCCGAATATAATTCAAGGTATTTTCTGATATTGGAATGTTGAATCGTTGATGAATTCTTAAAAAAAATCATATAGATATTTATACAGTGCGCGTCAAAATTATGGAACAAATTCATATTCTCAGAAGAAAAATATTTGGCAGCAAAATCCTGAAACAGGTCAATTTTTGTTTCCCTTCTACCAAATTTTTATGCATTTTTGAAGGATTTTTGTTGCACCGTGTGCTATCCCCATCAACCCTCTTAACTTTTTGAATAGGGAAAGTGGGTCATGTGGTACTTTTTTGGCAAGGTCTTTGTTTCTCCTCCACAGGCGTGCTGAAATTTTCAAGAAAAAAATTTTTTTTTGAAAAATTAGTTATTTGAAATATGTTTTCAGTATGTGCACTTTGAAATGGCTCATTTACTTTGAGACGATGGTACTTAATGAAATTTGTCACCGAATGAAGGTCGACCATTACAGTTTTGTTCATGCACAACTTTCGAACGGAGCAAGTAAGGAAACTTTCAGGGTAGTTCGCGCATAAGAATGCCGCGGCTGTGTTCATTAATTGGCAAAATCGCCTCAAAATTTTCGGTGTTATAGCCATTTGAACTTTTGGGGTTATTTTCCTGATATTTCAGATGCTTCTGCAGTGACTTGATTGAAACTTTGCAGTTAGTTGGAGCATCGTTTCGAAAAAAAAATTTTTCGAAACCATGTGCCATATACCATATACCTTGAGCTCCATATTTCACAGCAGTGTGCCAAATTTCAGTCGGATACATTCATAATTTTCGAGAGATATTGGAAAAAATTCTGTCAAATTTCGAGGTTTTTTCTCGGTATTGGTTTTTCCGGAATAATTCGAAAAATACTGATTCAATATTGATGAAACTTAGTTACTAGTCTGAAAATGCTGATCAACAAGTTTGTACCGAATTTCGTAATGATCGTGGCATTAGAACAATTTGAAAAAAAATGTTTTTCAAATTCCGCATGAACCCCCAAGTTGTCATCATTCAATCAAGAACTGGACTTCTATTCGATCTTATATGTGTTTTTGGAAATATTGAGGAAATTTATTTTTGAATGGGTATATCTGCGGAATCATTGGGTGGATTTTACCCATTTTCGTATTCGGCATTCATTATTAAGGTCCAGACCTACTGTACAAATATCGAGTTGTAAACTTTTTTCTTCTAGAAGTTATGGTGGTTATATTCGATCCGTTAGCACACATAACGCTGAGAACAAAAAATAGCATCGTGTTATATTTCGAGCGATTTTGGTCAATCTCCATTGCTTTATATTCAATCGGTCAATGTCTATTTCGAGAAATGCAGATCAATCAAAAATTCGATTATCTGAAATACCTTTGGTTCTATTGTGTTCAATGAGTAGTAAATTAATTTACTACTCATTGAAAAATGAATTCTCATCAAGTGAAGACCGAATCCATCAAATATTGATTGTGTTTAGCGGAGATTTTACTGCATTTGCTTTTCTCAGATGTCTGTCGTCCATATATATATATATTCTTTTGAGAATGAGCATTACATTCCATGCTTGAGGTGAAAGAACCGAATGCTCCTGATGTATTAGGTTCATTATCAGTTGATAAATTTTATCGTCATTACGAAAAAGCAAGACTTTAAACCTTATTTGCAATTGCCTTGAATTTTCGATAACTAATCAAATGAATAAAAGCACAATGAAAAAATCATCCATTATAGCAGTGGGATAGTGATGCATAATGATATTCGGATGTGATTCATATGTATATTGTTCGACAACAAATATAAATATTGGGTTATCGGATTTAGAATAAGAGATAGAAGGTGAAGGTTACACACAAGGTGTAGTCCTGTGGCGTATTCGAAGAAAGTGGCAAAATCTACCGAATGATTCTGTGAATCCTATTAATTGTAGAATTCAATGATTTCAGTCCGCGTATGAACGCTGGGCAAGACTTTGCCACTTAAGTATCGATTTAAGCTTATTTTGGGAGGATTTCGCATCATTTTTCAGGTTTTTTTTTATGGGTTTTCACTCCCAATATATGATACAGAAGTATTAAAAATTAAATAAAAATTGTTTTTTTCATAAAAAACACCCTTGCGGATTGCACTATCAAACTATTTGTCAACGGCAGTTTCTTGCAAAACAGATTGCCTAATGAACTATACAGGAACAATAAAAACGATAAAGAAAGCGAACTGTGACGTTTCATAGTAGAAATCTGACTCTTTCATCAGACAAAGCATTTCAAGAAATAATTTCTTTTGATTTTTCGTTTCGATTTGAGACTTTTGTCGAATTGACAGTTTTGAGAAAACACAGCAACACAGATTTCTCTGGTTTGAAAGTTTTTTAATTCTACCTCTTTTTAATTTAAATCGGCCAAATAGGGTATGTGCCAAATTTCAACGAAGTCTGAGGAAGAGTTTCCTAGAACTAATTTTTCGAAATAAAATTAAATATCTTTGGAATTTTTCCTTATTCTTTTGCGACACAATCTTCACAAAATTCTGCCTGAAGTTTAAATCTTATTGCTCAGTCCCTACAGATTTAAATTCAACATCGGCGTCACTCCAACGTTGTCGTTCGGGATTATTTTCGGAAAGAAGCGAAAATTACAGACGAATTCAACGAAAAATATTCGAATCAGATATGCTTGAATATTTCATATCGAAAATGATGAAAAATATTTTATGATATATTTTTTTAGGTTTTTCTGGATTTTCACTCCCAATATCTGAAACAAGACTATTAAAAATTAAATAAAATATTTTTTTCATGAAAAACGCTCTTGCGGATTGCAGTATGAAACAATTTGTCAAGGGCAGTTTATTGGTAAACAGATTGTCTAATGAACAAAACAGGAACAATATAAACGATAAACAAAGCGAACTGTGACATTTCATAGTACAAATCTGACTCTTTCATCAGACAAAAGAGAACATTTTAGGAATTATTGTCCTTCGATTTTTCGTTTTGAGTTAAGATTTTTGTCAAATTGACATTTTTGGTAATACACAGCAACACTGATTCATTTAGTTTGAAAGTTTTTTAATTTTACCGCTTTTCAAGTAAATTCAGCCAAATAGGGTCTATTTCTACAGAACAATGAGCAAAATTATACTCTCCATTTAACAAAATGCTAGAGGACTCTTTGATTTTCTTTTCAAATTATCTGATTCCAACATCAGTATTTCTATATTGTCCCAATCTATCATGTGATTCCCAATGGTCGAACATACATGGTTCGCTATTTGGGATTTTTGTATTCCTTAGGTTGTTTTTGTGCTTTCGTTTTCTGATATCTGATGGTCTTGATGTTTCCCCTGTATATGTCTGTCCACAAATACAGGGAATACTAAAAACACAATTTTTTGGTTTCTGTTTCTCGTTAATTGGTTTGGTTTTAGTTAGTATGGATCTCAAATCAGTTTTTGATTTGAAACCGTTCTTATATTGAATTAAGCACTAATTCTTCTGATCTTTTCTGAAAGTCGATGTACATATGGAATCACATGAATCACATTCGATAAATTGGGTTGTTCATGATGGTTGTGCTGTTGAGTTGGTTGATAATTTGAAGAAGAAATTTTGTCTTAATTTGAAAAGGTTCTTTTTATAAATTCTCTCGGATATCCATTTACTTAAAGAAACGATTTGATGTAATTCAATTCACGTTGATGAATCTGATGGGTTGATGAGATTGCATTAGCTCAGTCATAAAGGGTTTTAATGAAACCTCTTTTCACACTGAGTTGATGATTGGAATAAAAATCCAGATATCTTTTCTTAAGACACTTGTTTCGAAATGATCCTGATATTTTTCAACTGAAACATCCAAAAATGAGAGTTTACTGTTGTTTTTTAATTCCATTGTGAATTTAATTGTGGCTTCTAAACAATTCATGTATTCGAAAAATTTGTCTAACTCTCTTTCCTTCCATTTTGCCAGATTATAAAAACGTCATCAACATGTCGCCACCAAGCCTTCGGCTTAAGTGAATATGTATCTATAAATTTTTCTTCGAAGTTTTCCATAAATATATTACTCATGGCAGGTGAGAGCGGAGAACCCATTGCAATTCCGAAATTTTGACGATATTGAAAATTGTTTCATGAAAAAAACAATTTCATTCAATTTTTAATACTTCTGTTTCAGATATTGAGAGTGAAAACCCATAAAAAAAACTTAAACCACTTTGCCACTTCTTTATTCAACATTTTCCAGAGTCGACTCTGATGGTAAAAAGATACAGGCTGTTTTAAATGGAACAGTTTTCCTTTCGAAGCTTTCTGAACGTCATTCCGGATGGAATACACAATAGTTTTATAACTATTTTATGAATCGATTTTTTCGTACTTTAGTCGATATTGAAAATCTTCAATCATTGTAAAACTTTAATTATTTCTAAATGCAAAATTTTCGAGGAATTCAACGTTGACTGTTATGAACCTGTTGAACACTATTGGACGAGCGCTTGAGCTTGTAATAGCCTTTGTTCAAGCTATATTCAAAATTGTCGCACCAACTTCTCTTTCACAATCAATGTCAAAGATATTTTATTTTCTTCAAGTGACATTCTGAGGTTAAGACACAGTTTGATGATCCCAGAAAAAAAATTAGCACCATTATACCATTTCACCTGAGCAGAATGTTGAAAAACGCCAATATGAAAGAAGTCTTATTTGATGGAAAAAATATTCGGTTGGAAAAATGTGCAACTTGAAAACTCGCCTGTATTTCCACCATTTTTCAACAGTAAAAACACAAGAGCTTTTTTTTTATCGGATAAATTTCTCTTTGCAACGAAACAGTTTTGCCAATCACTAATTTTACGAGAAAAACTGACATGATAAAATCGCGACACCGAAGGTGGAGCGATTTTATCTAATGTCAGTTTTTCGAGCAAATTTAGTGATTGGTAAAACTTTGAGTTGAAGAGAAATTTATCTGATAAAAGAAAAGCTCGAGTGTTTTTTGGCAAGATAAATTAACGACAGAATATATGGATGAACAACAATAATTATCTTTATTAATACAATAAAATTCGATTATTTGAAAGTACAATTATTAAATAATTACCAGACCGATTCAAAATGAAAGCACTATATGTTCAAAATTCAAAAATCTGACAGACTAATTGACATATTGAGGAAGAGAAGTTTTCATCCGATAAAAAAGGATGCACCTTTTTTATCGATGTCAAAGTGACAATAACATTTCCAGGTCTATGATATTTAATATTGAAGTTAATTTATCAAAATGAAAACATAAAAAGGTAATTAATTCAAAATGTGACATAAAAAAAAATATTTTATCGGTGGTATTTCAAATTCATAATGAATATAAGCTGTTCCAACAGAATAGATATCTCTATTCAATTAATTCAATATCTGAAAATTTTCTTCGGTGATTTCAAAAGGTTTATTTCGCTCGACCAATACTGACTCATATTTGGAAACGATAAAATGAAATAAATGGAACATTTCCGAGTATATTACCTAACGTCTGAAGGTCACGAATTATAGAAAGTCATTATTGGTTAACTATGTAATTGGCGAATATCACGCCACGATTGTTAACGATTCGACTTTGGGTTTTTACTTATTCGTAATTTTTCAACACGATAATATTTAGTTGAATATTTCAAAATTTTGTGTTCTTTTGGATTGATCCTATATTTTTTGGAGTTCACATAACTGTTTGCAGAATAAAATAGGTATTATTGTTACATCTAATCTGAATGCTTTGAAATCTGCCATATACATCAACGAGTATTATTTCGCTAACAATTCGAAGATATAAATGCAACTTATCGGTTTGGTTTAATCAATTTTCTAAAATGTTATACTATTTTATGAAGGTCCATTTGGATCCGTACTTTGTTGAGTAGGGAATAAATATTTTCTCAATCAAATGCTGAATCATCCGAAAGTTTATTTCATAGATTCAAATGAAATTATTTATTCAACACAACATTGTTTATTGATATGACTTTAATCTACTCAATATTTTGATTTGCCGATTTCGAACAATCTGATTTCATTGATAATCAGCATATTTATGAGAACTGTTGACTTTATATGTCTCTTTCGAGCACTGGGATTCGAATAATAAGTGAGATAAACGATTTGGGATTTCCTGAAATCATTTTTATTCTCAATTATCTCCGAATGAATGGATATAAATCACAATAGAAATGTGTCACAATGACACAATATTTTTGCACTATAATTTAATTTGTAGTTTAGTAACTTATCGATTTAAATTATGTATAATCTTTTCTTCATCTTCTAAAATGAAACTAAAAGGCTTCATCTCAGAGTTCCAGTGGTAAGGGCTAGGACTGTTCTTGAAGTGGGACAATCACTCTGAACCGTCATGCACATCGCACAAGGTTTTCTGCAATCGAAAGTTAGGGTTCGGATATTGCCCCTCAGATGTCTTTGTATTATTCTTATACTATCCGCCTATGCCCTGTGTTGGGATCTACAACGGGAAGAACGCAAAACTGAAATTTTTAGAGCATTCAATATTTTCGCCAAGATTCTATGCATTGTGTAAACGCTGAATACGTACTTTCGTATACACTAAATGTTCTTTTGGTTTAAACCCACCTTAAGGTATATTTGTTGATAGTATAAAGAAGATTTCCTTTTTTCGGAAGTATTAAAGGAAGCGGCGGTAGTCTCGTGGTTGGAACTAATGCCCCATGATGTAAGGTCTGCGGTTCAAGCACTTGGCCGGGAAAGAATTTTCCGGTTTCCAGGTGACCGTCCAACCATTCGTTATTGGGCAAACAATCAACAGTGCGGTCCGTAACTGGCGCAAGGAATTAGTAACAAATCCTTCAAAAAATACACCCGGTCTCCTAACTCCCACAAGCATTGCTTCTGAGGGGTTCTATAGCAAAACCTAGGAGAATCGGCAAAAATACAAATATAAAGAATCCAAATGAAGGAGGATGCAAGAAACTTTGTCTTTTCCAAAAATGATCTTCAGACTTTTTCAGCCGACTTTCTTCATCCTAGGGGTTGAAATATAGAGTAAAATTTTCTCGAATAATTTGCAACCAGTTCTGAGGGGGTATAAAAATCCTTCTGTTAAATTTGGGGCGTTTTCTTTTTCAAGCATCGTGCGATCCGATTCCTGAATTCAAATATCCTTATTCATTAAATATGATTTAAGTGGTGAAGCATACAACTTGATATTTCTGAGGATAGCCCAAATGTCTGTAAGTCTTCAGTTCCGAGCCGGAAATGGTTTTAAACGAGAAGGTTGGTCTCACTCAGAATTTTTGGTTGCATTGAATTCAGCGTGACCTTCGTGAACACTGCTAGAACGGTGGGAACTAAATTTTCGTATTCAACTATTGGGTGAAAAATTAACTGCAACAGAAAACAGTAACTAAGCGTATACAGAGCAGACCATATCGCCTAATTCACACAAGCTAGTTTATAGAATACTTCGATTGATTCGGTATTTATCTACAAGAAGGAAATTTTGAATGAAGATAATGAACTTATATTTCCACAGAAAGTTAAATGTTGCGCAACTGCTTGCTATTCTGTTGGGGTCGTATGGTTAGTTAATTTGAAAAAAGAATTTTTTCGAAATTTTTATTGAAAAAAAATTTTCTTCCAGAAGCTCTTCTGTATAAACCTTGAGCTCTAGATTGAAGAACGGTGTACCGAATTTCAGTTTGATCAGATTTTATTTTCGGAGATATTATTGAGAACAAGTACGTCAAATTTCAAGTTTTTTTATCGATATCGTTATTAATACCGAAATAACTCAAAACTACTGTTTTATCATGATGAAACGTTGTACCTGGTTGAGTAATGCTGATTCACATCTATGCAAAATTTCGTGAAGTCTTTAGAACAATCTGAAATAATTTTTTTTTCAAATATTCGATATTCTCTGATTTCATAACCATATTATCCTCCATTAATTCAGCATGGACCTTCACGCTTTCGTTTCAAACAAGAACTGGATTTCACTCCGACCGCATCTGTATCTTTCGAAATATTGGGACAATAAAATATGGAATGGGTATATCTGCAGAATTACTGGGTGGATTTCACCCATTCACGAATTGAGCCTTCTTACAGTCCAAACTTACTCTACTAATATCGAGTTTCCGAGTTGGTTCTTTCGGAAGTTATTGTGTTAAAGATCGTCCGTCAGGCCTTACATCACAAGAAAATACTGCAAAAATACCTGCTAGCTTGTGATCACAGCGTACGAATGAAAGACCAAGGATGACAGGAAAATTCTAGAAAAGCACTGTCGTGAAGGCAGCAGCTTTTGCGCGCATGTTCAATGTAGATGACCGCTTCGGCAATATTGGAAAAATAAAATTTTGAATGGGTATATCTACGGAATCATTGGGCGGATTTCACCCATTCACGAGTTCGACCTTCGTGATTAAGCCCTAAACCTACTCTACAAATATCGAGTTTCTAAGTCGTTTTTTCCGGAAGTCATTGTGTTTACGGTCGTCCTAACGGCCGGACCCAATATTTCCAAAAATACAGATTAGATCAAATTGAAATCCAGCACTTTATCGAAAAATGACAGTTTGAAGGTTTATACAGAATTCAATGTGGATAATATGATGAAAAGATCACAGAATATTGAATATTTGAAAAAAAAAATTGATTTTTTTCAAATCGTTCTAATAACACGATCATCACGAAACTCTGCACTCTGTTATTCTTCAGCATCTTCAAACTAGCTGCAAAGTTTCATCACGATTGAATCAGTATTCCTTGAGTTATACAAAAAAACAAGGATATCGAGAAGAAAACCACGAAATTCTACATATTTTTTGCCCAATATACCCAAAACTAATAGCCGCATCGAACTGAAATTTGGTACACAGCTGTGAAATATCGTTTTTTCCGGAAGTCATTGTGTTTACGGTCGTCCTAACGGCCGGACCCAATATTTCCAAAAATACAGATTAGATCAAATTGAAATCCAGCACTTTATCGAAAAATGACAGTTTGAAGGTTTATACAGAATTCAATGTGGATAATATGATGAAAAGATCACAGAATATTGAATATTTGAAAAAAAATGATTTTTTTTCAAATCGTTCTAATAACACGATCATCACGAAACTCTGCACTCTGTTTATTCTTCAGCATCTTCAAACTAGCTGCAAAGTTTCATCACGATTGAATCAGTATTCCTTGAGTTATACAAAAAAACAAGGATATCGAGGAGAAAACCACGAAATTCTACATATTTTTTGCCCAATATACCCAAAACTAGTAGCCGCATCGAACTGAAATTTGGTACACAGCTGTGAAATATGGAGCTAAAGGTATAACTGGAATTGTTATCGAATATGAATAATGAAAAAAAAAGTTTTGGGAAGAAATTTAGAATTTTTTTTTTAAACTCAGTGACCATACGATTTCAACGAAATTCTGCTCAAACTTGCGCGTTGGTTTGCTCCAACTTACTGCCAAGTTTCAATCCAATCGCTCTAGTAGTTTCTGAAATATGAGGGAAATAACCTCAAAATTTCAAATTGCTATAACAATTTGGCCCAATAACGAACCTAACCGCGGTATTGAGATGCGCAAACTACCCTACAAGTTTCGAATCGCTGACTGGTTCCGTTCGACAGTTATCGTATCCACTGCTGGCCGGACAGAATCGATTTTGACACCGGATTCGTCATCAGTGAGTCCAAGCTAGTCGATTGAGACCATTTTCGGCTCAATCATCCAAAATTACAGACATTTGGACAAAACGATAGCACGCTGTTTCCCTAGAACATGATGAAGAAAACTCGGGAACCATCACTCTTTTACTCACAAAAATTTTCAATTTCTGACCAGTGATGAAGCCCCGCACCTGCAAGCATGTGGTTGATTACACATGATGAGACACCGTGTATATGATATCAACAATGCTCCCTTGCAACAGCAGTTCGAATTTATGTCAGATTGATGCGGTCATTCCGTATGATATTGTTATTTACGTGCTGATAAATTACTTCCATCCTCTCCAGAAAACATGTAATATTTCACACTCCGTTGTTTATTGGAATTTTTACACCATATCATATTAGATAAGACCCTGCATTCTATTATTGATCTCCTGAATGAATCACCATAATTCCGATGAAGATACAATTTCATGGGCCTGTTTTGAGTGAGTTGGTACTTGTCCGGTTACTATTGTTGTTACAACCTATCATGATTGATGTGCTTTTTAGTGAATTGATTGTTTTTTTTCATTTTTTCAGAAGATGACTTGTTGTTCGAAAACATGCCAGAAAAGGACCCTTTTCTTCATTTCAGCAATTTTGATAGCTATTGGGATTGTATTGGTACTTACTTGGCAGAGTATTTATAACGGCATCATTGAATCGGTGAGTTGTTTTTCAATTTACTCAATTGGAGCATTTTTCATTACAATACGACCGATAGTTTAGGTGTATTGAATAACAAATTTGGAAAAAGCACTGCGTGAAGTCAGCAGCTTTTAGGCGCTTGCTCACATTGCGGAATGGTGACTTGGAAATTTCAGTGGAATTTCGATGAAATTTGAAAATTAAAAGAAAAAAAATTTTTTTTCGAATTTTTCCATGGATAATTCTTTTTATTGACACTGTTCATCTTCCAACCAAGTTTCATCTCGATCAGATAATTATTTTTCGAGTTATTGAAAAATCAAAATTTCAAATGGCTGTAGCACAAAAACCATTCGGCAGATTTGGCCCATTAACAAACTTAACCAAGATATTCAAGATCTTGACCTAACCTGAAAAGTTCAAGACTCGAGGTCCAACCTAGTCGTTTGAGACCAATTTCGGCTCAAAATTCGAAAAATACAGACATCGTGACGAAATGATAACGCGCTGTTCCCCAGATCTAGCGCGTAAAAACCTAGAAAAGCACTGGCGTGAAGTCAGCAGCTTTTACGCGCTTGTTCAATTTCACTAATTCGGTTGCCATAATTAATTTCTTTACGCCTGGCCTAACCGCTGATCGTGAACACAATTAGTAACGAGAGAATCTGCTCAGAGACTTAATCATTGTAGAATAGATTTGATTTGAATTATTATCTCCTGATAAAGTCTACTTTCATTTGTTCAATGAATATTTGTGAATGTTCGAAACAGCAATGCAATTTTACATTTTCCCATTCATCCATTCACCTTATTTATTTTATTTATGTACCTATAGTAAGTGGAGTCAGCCAGTTATTCAGTAATGGTGCAATCATGTTATGATTTTTTCCATTCTTTCATTAAAGGAACTTTCTCTGGAAAATGAACAAACGCAGCAATTCAAATTTTGGAAAGAGACGCCAATTCCGATGTTTCTAGAGATATATTTATTCAACTGGACGAATGCGGCCGATTTCAAGGAAGGAGAATTGTGGACCAAAAAACCGAAATTTCAGGAATTGGGGCCTTATACCTTCAAAGAGCATCATTCTAGAGTAAACATCAGATATAATGAAAACAACACTGTTAACTTCAATACTATAAGAACCTGGCACTTTGTTCCTGAAAAAACCAGAGGTTCCTTGGATGACAATATAACAACATTAAATGCTATAGCGTTGGTGAGTATTATTTAACTATTTTAAAACATTGAAAATGTTTTATAACAACAATGTGGCCCAAACATGCACACTTGAAACAATAATACTTTAGGAGTTTTCCGTTAAATACTACATTTGATCTCGATGAGTCTCAAATTCATTATTGAGTGTATAAAATGAAGATTTTGTGTGTGATATATGTTACAAAAATTATTTATCTTAATTATTACATGCCAATTTTAATAATTTTAATTCATTGTTGGGATATCACAGAATAATCTGCTTAACGTTTTCCAAACCAACCCGAAATAAGTTATGTAAATTTATTACTGGATGACGAGAGCGTTGGATGTCTCTGGGATCGCTGCCATAGTTATTTCAAACCAATCGAAATTGGGTCGGCCAAACTACAAATGATGTATATGAAAAGAAATTGACTGTTGCATTCTTAAAAGTTTATGCCTTGAGAATGATTTTTGTGATATACAAACTGACAAAGAAACTGCGTCACTCAGAAGGAGCTGTTTAAATTTTACTTTTTCTTGTGATGAAACATAGATAGTATATCAAGGAGTAAATGATTAAAATTTGAAGAAACAAATCGTGAAGGATTTTCATGAAAACATTTTTTGGTACTTAAATATTGTAGTCGTTTTTTCGAATTTTTTAAATTTTACAACAAACCAGCTGTTCGAGGAGATCCAAAGTCAATATTTAGTTGTTGTTAAATTGCCAAAAGCATGTGTAAGCGGAATTTATTGCCAGCTAAGTGAATTTGAAAGAGGTCAAATTATTGGTCTACGGGTGGCGGGGTTGTCATTTCGAGAAATCGCTAACCGTACGAACAGAAATCCAACTACTGTTATGAGATGTTGTCAAGCGTGGTTTGATAATGCCCAAAATCGAAGAAAAGTAGGCACCGCACCTCGAAGGGACACAAATGAAGTTCAAGATCGACGTCTAAGACTTACAGTAATAAGAGACCGATTTGCGACAACTCGATCTTTGGCTGATGAGTCGTTAGGTGAACAAGGCCATCCTGTAACTGTACGGTTTACCTCCGTAAAAGGTCTTTTTGACTGCAGCATTATCGACCCCATCATCTTACGGTTGAGCATCGCCGGCAACGATTACAGTGGCGCAGAGAACGTTTACTTTGGAATGTGGAATGACATCAGGTCGTCTTTTCTGATGAATCTCGATTCTCCTTGGGTGCACATGATAGCCGAAGAAGGGTTAGACGACGTCTGAGAGAAATATGGGACAATCATTTTCATGTTGACCGTCATGTACACCGGACAGTAGGCGTTATGGTATGGGGAGCTATTGCACATGCAAGTAGGTCACCTTTAGTTTTTATTCGAGGTAACATGACAGCGCTGCGTCACCGTATGTTGCCAGAGTTAGTTTAAACTTTTTTGAAGCGACTAATGTGAATTTTTTGCCATGGCCGCTCAGGTACCCCGATCTTTCGCCCGTAGAGCATGTTTGGGACATCATGGATAGACGGCTTGGAAATTTACCCCAGCCCCCACGGACTTAGGCTGCTCTGAGTCATGAAGAACAGGTAGCTTGGAATAGTATCCCTCGAGAAGGAATAGACCATCTTCTTGCATCAATGCCAAGACGTGTTGGGCATGCGGTGGACAAACACATCATTAACAAATTCAATTTAAAAAATTGTAAATCGTTCGTATGTTTTCCCCAAATTTTAATCCAAATTTTACCAAAAAAGTTTTAAATTTGAACAGCTCCATCTGGCAGTTTCTTTGTCAGTTAATATGTTTAGAAAATCCACCGGAATTGCTTAAACTTTGGATGGTACAATAGAGCAGGACGAAATGGAGAAAATTCACGTGAATAACATTTATAGTTTTCGAGTGTTTGCCTAGTTGATACTTCCGAGTTGTTCCGTGTTTATGCAAGGTTTTCAAGAATAAGAGGCTGATCCTTATGGGTATGAATACTTGATTTTGCGATGAAATGTTCTAACAAAAGTATATCTCAAACCTATAAACTTTTGGGCTACAGGGTGGCAACGTTTTTTGCTTCCATTGAAACTTCAATATCTTCCTAGGACCTAGATATTTCATGAAGTCCCCTTAGCATCAATTAGTGTTGTAATTGTAAAGGAAAATGGTTTGGAAGGTAAAGGTCAGTAATCCATGAAAAGGCTCAGTGTAGTTTGCGAATAATCCCAATATGTTAGCTTGTATTACGGGGCGGTTAGTAGAAAACGAACAACTATAAGAGTCCTACAAAATACAACTAAAATAACCCTGTATCTTTCGATACAGAGCTAGCTGCCCAGAATACCATATCGTATCTTGATCTCTCGTGAAAGTTAGCAAAATATAATACACTCAGTTATCACGAACCAAATCGAAGGCAGTAGCAAACGTTATTCAGTTTTTTGTTGAGGTGATCAATGTGATGGGACCAGTCTAAAACTTCATTCATACAAACTTCCAAAAACTTCGTGTTTCCCTTCACCTCGAACTGAGTGTCACAAACAAGGATTGATTCAGGTTTTCTTTTTTATTCTGCCTCGTCATAAAAATCATGATGTTCGTTTTTTATCAATTCGGTGTCTTCAAACCAACTCACCAAAACTCTGAGATTCTTGTCTGTATTCTCAATGAGTTCTGGATTATTACATCTTCTCACTAGCACATTTGTATCGTCTGGAAACTGCGTCAGGTCGAAATCCAAATTATTCAATTAGATAATTGCAAGTTTGAAGTCGTTGACATAGACAATGAATAAAACTGCCCCCATTATACTACCTTGAATGGCTCCTATTATATTTTCGAATGTTCCTGACCTGACTAATATTTCTCCATCCTATATAAACTATTCTATGTAACCTATTACCCAAAATGACTTAAACCATTCAAAAGCCGAGCCTCTCACACAATAGCCATGCAGTTTCTCCGAGAGAAGTCTGCTATCCAAACAATCGAAGCTTCGGACAGGTCTTATCGCTGCTAGCTTCAGTGAATCTGGAAAAACTCCTTTTCTGAGTGAGTTGTCCAGTATGTGGCAGAAAACTCCAGTGATGGCGGGAGTATTTGATGAATAAGACTTGTTGGAATTTCATCATCTCCAGAACTATGCTCCCTTTTAATCTTTTTGTTCAGTTCTGAGATCTCTTCTTCTGTAACCAATTTTGCAGTCATTGAGTTTTGGTTCACATATCTGAATGAACTGTTTCTGCCTTTTGGATGGGAATTTACTGAATCTGGTATGATGTCGATCAGATATCTGTACTATTTGCTAATTCTCTTAGATTCCCTTCTATTCCGCAGTTATTCAAAGGTTTAGTTTTGCCTGTAATTTTTTATAAAGTTTTGTTGTGGTAGAATACATTGCATTGTATTCCTTTTTCAAATGCTTCACCATTTAGATGTTATCTTATTTATGCTTATTTTGTTGGATAGCTTCATTTGTTGGGTATAATATCCGCTTAGACTTTCGAGCTGGATTGCATGATGTTTTTGGGAATTTATGATTGAACATAAGCATCAAAATAGTCATCTCCAGATCTCCATAAGGAAGTAGATGTGCGTCGCCGAGTAAACTTATCTAAACAATAGTACTCCAAATGTGGGAATCCTTACAAAATGTAATTATTTGATAACAAAATAAGGAAAGAATCGTATCAATCGCGTATGGAACAATAAATATGATGCAGTTAGTCGTTACAATGACTTTTCCATGTAATGTCGTGTAGAATGCAAATGATATCTTCTATTTTCCTCCATATTAACATCCAAGTGTGCCGACTCTTACCAGTTTGGGTATTTTCCTTCCAGCAATCATTATATTCCGGAGAACATAAATAATACTAAGTGGTTGAGTATCCCTACTATTAATTGAATGCATTCCCTATCATCCATTCTACAAATAATTATACTTATGAATGAAATCATTAAAACGACGAATTGCTGTTCTATTTCCTACTCAAAAAATGTACTATTGAAGTTGAGTTGAATTATTTGAGGAGTTCTTTGAACTGTTTGAACGAGTTATCCTTTTAACCTCAACCCTAGCCTGAAACCAATCGAATTCGACATCGGATAATTCAGTGGATCCCAGGTAATCGCCTGAGGCCATTTCGTATTCAAAATTCGAAAATTTCAGACTTTTCCGTGAAAAAACACGCAAAAGTTAGTTAAATTGGAAAACCGCAATAACACAGGTGTATTTCGATGACTCGACTTGTGAAAAAATCACATTAATTCGATTCAAAATTTTATTCACACGATCACAACTAATCTCAAATTTGAAGGTTACATTGTGGTGTCTGCTATCTCTGAGTTTCCAACTGCGGTATTACGTATGTAATCTGAAATAATGTATATATCATATCCTATGTGGAAATGCTTATAGTTAGTTTCAAAACAAAGCGATTACTATCAGTTCAATAGCTATAAAACGCATCTTCATAATTGGATCTGTTTGATGATTCCATTTTGCCATCTGATGAATCATTATACCGAATCAGTTAATGATAAGTAAGAGTAGTAAGTCGAATTCGAATGTTCTCCTCAACTAGATCAAAGTTTCACTGAAGAATTTTTTCATTCTTGCGTTTTGAGTCATTTAACCTCATTCCGAGATAACTTTTTCTTATCTTGGATTATCGCTTCTTTACTGAAAATAAACAAGTGATGTAATCATACAGTGCGCGTCAATATTATGGAACAAATTTGTTTTCTCAGAAGAAAAATATTTCCCTACAAAATCCTGAAACAGGTCAATTTTTGTTTCACTTTTACCAAATTTTTATGCATTTTTGAAGGATTTTTGTTGCAACCTGTGCCATCCGTATCAAACCTCTAACTTTTTGAGTAAGGAAAGTGGGTCATGTGGTATTTTTTTGGCAAGGTCTTTGTATCTTCTTCACAGGTGTGCAGAAATTTTCAGAAAAAAAAATTTGTTTCTCGAAAAATTAGTTCAGAGAGGTTTTCAGTATGTGCACTTTGTTATGGGTCACTTACTTTGAGACGATGGTACCTAACGAAATTTGTCATCGAATGAAAGTCGACCATTACAGTTTTGTTCATGCACAACCTTCAACCCCTAAGAACCCTTTAATGGTGAAAAAAAAAATTTTTTTCTCGTGAGGGGGTTGAAGAGGGTTGAGAGTTGTGCATGAACAAAACTGTAATGGTCAACTTTCATTCGGTGACAAATTTCATCAGGTACCATCTTCTTAAAGTAGATGAGCCATGACAAGGTGCACATACTGAAAATCTCTTTGAACTAATTGTTCAGAAAAAAATTTTTTTCTTGAAAATTTCTGCACGCCTGTAAAGAAGATACAAAGACCTTGCCAAAAAAGTACCACATGATCTACTTTTCCTATTCAAAAAATTTAGAGGGTTGATGGGGATGGCACAGGGTGCAACAAAAATCCTTCAAAAAATGCATATAAATTTGGTAGAAGTGAAACAAAAATTGACCTATTTCAGGATTTTTTGCCAAATATTTTTCTTCTGAGGAAATGAATTTGTTCCATAATTTTGACGCGCACTGTATACATGCTTCACATAAATAATAAAGACAACGTGATGCTTTATGTCTTGATATGTCTCAATTTGAATTTGTGAAATTGTTGTACGGTAAAATGGGTAGGAATTTACATCAACGAAAAACTGCTTCATTGAATCTTGGAAAACGCAGGTAGTGCCCTAACCAGGATTTTTAAGACACATTAGCTTATCGCACCGAGTTACAGATAGCAGGAAGACGTCTGATTGATGTCCATTTTTGGTCTCATAGATACGGAAAAGACGTCATTGAAGAGCCGTGAGAGACCCTAAAGTGACGTGAAAATGTCACATTCATAGGTCATATTGAGACTTCATATGACATCTTGAAAATGAAGTTAGAAACGTGTGAAATAAGAGCCCATCTTAAGAGCGAACACTACCATATGCTCGTAAAATACGGCTCCTCCCATTTTGTCAACACGACCACATTCAAATTTCATTGAAGCTCGATAATATCTCAAGGCGAGTCACGTTTCCACGCTCTGCATGCTTTAACGTTGCCAATAACCCCGAGAAACATTAGAATTTGGAGAAATTTCGACGGTAATATGGGATATTATGGGTATTGTTATCGTATGGTGAAAGGGCGGCATCGCCATACTTTCCAGCTTTTCGGGAATCAGATGATTCTGAAGTGATTTTGATGTAATTGGTTACTGAAATATTCAACATTCAGCTCGGAATAGAAACCCTTTTTTACCCTAAACCGATTGAAAATCTGTTGTAATTTTTGTATTTCATAGTATTTTTGTCCGAAATTCAATTACTAGGTTTAACTATTCTGAATCTACTATAAAATTCAAACTCAGTGGGATCTGACAAAGTGTAAAAATGATCTTTACCAAACAACCAATTCACCTGTCCCGGGATTTCAAATGATGATGTCGATGAAATCAGCACGAAATTGGACATAATTGTTCAATAGTGACCTCAAGGCCTGTGCCTAACTCCATGGCTGGGCCATGAATAGTTTTCGAAAAACAATTTTTTCTACAGAAATCCCAAAAGTTATGCGTTGGCATTACTACAAAAGAAGTTTAGTTCTGACAACCTCACTTCTTTGCGAGAAATTGAGGAAAGCATCTCAAAATATTAAATAGCCAAGAAATTTGACATATGATTTTCCAATTTCTGTGCAAATAAACATTCGCTAAAACTGAAATTTGGAGCAATATTGTTATAGTTGGAAATCAAGGTCTTTGCCAATTTTCATTGAATTGTGATGAAAATTTCTCGGAAAAAAAATTTTTCAAGAAAAATTTTCGGAAGTTTTTTAATCTATAAAAACTATGTTTGGCGCAAAACTTGAAAATCACAGTCACTGGACAAAACAAGTTTTACAACAACAAATGAAATGATCCAGTAGTATCGTCTAGCATCAGAATCATAGACGATTCGGATACACTGCTCATGCGCTACAGGGAAGTGTCGATCAAAATTTGCAGGTAATCACCTCATGAACTATTGAGTGTGGACAGACGACTGTAATACGTCCATTGACTCCACCGCCCTGTATAAAGTCACTGTAGGATCCAGTAAATGCTTCGACTATTCACCAGTAGATGTCATGAAGAATTGATTCAAACAAACATTTTTTATTCTCTAGATCTTATTTTAAAGGTACTTCAGAGAATACATATCTGATTGGACTGAAATAGAGGGTCTAACCTAGTCGTTCGGTTCCCAGAACAAGCGCGTAAAAAAGGTTTTGATACTAGAAGAAGTACGACACTGAGCTAGGGCTGTTTTGTTTTTGTTTCATTGTCTTATCTATCCTTCAAAACATCACTTGTGTGTAGACCTATGGACTCATGTATGATTTTTTCATCTGAATTTGTGAAGTTGTTCACAATAGTTTTGATATTCAAAACATTCTAGTTTCTGGTGTATAATATAATACATAATATACTCATTCTATCATATGCTTTTTGCGCGCATGTTCTAGGGGTACAGCGTGCTATCGTTTTGTCCAAATGTCTGTAATTTTGGATGATTGAGCCGAAAATGGTCTCAATCGACTAGGTTGGACTCACTGATGACGAATCCTGTGTCAAAATCGATTCTGTCCGGCCGGCCGTAGACACGCTAACTGTCGAAAGAAGCAAGCTAGCAACTTGAAACTTTCAGGATAGGTTGCGCATCAGAATGCCGCGGTTGAGTTCGTTAATGGGCCAAATCGGTCGAATAGTTTCGGAGTTATAGACACTTGAAGTTTTGAAGTTATTTATTTTTTATTTCGGAAACTACTTGAGCGATTGGATTCAAACTTGGCAGTTCGGTGGAGTATAACGACGCGCAACTTTGAGCCGAATTTTGTCAGGATCATATTGTCAGTAAATTAAAAAAAAATTTTTTTTTCGGAAACCATTCATCATATACAAAAAAAAATCCACTCACACTTTAAGCTTCATATTTCACAGCAGTGTACCAAATTTCAGTTCGATACGATCATAAGTTTTGGAGATATCGGGAAAAAATATGTCAAATTTCGAGGTTTTCTTCTCGATATCGTTGATTTTTTCGGTATAACTCGAGAAATACTGATTCAGTCCTGATAAAACTTCACAGCTAGTTTTGAGATGCTGAAAGACAACTTCATGCGAAATTTCGTGATAATCGTGTCATTAGAACAATTTGAAAAAAAAATTTCTATGATTTTCTTATCATATCATCCTCATTAATTTCTGAATGAAACTTCGAACTGTTATTTTTCGATGAAGTACTGGATTTCAATTCGATCTGATCTGTATTTTTGGAAATATTGGAAAAATGAAATTCTGATTGGGTATATCTACGGAATCATTGGGTGGATTTTACCCATTCACGAGTTCGGCCTTCGTAATTAAGATCCAAACCTTCTCTACAAATATCGAGTTTCTAAGTTGTTTATTGTGTTTACGCAGTTTGCCGTTAGGCTGACCGTAAACAAAGAAAACAACTTAGAAACTCGATATTTGTAGAGAAGGTTTGGATCTTAATTACGAAGGCCGAACTCGTGAATGGGTAAAATCCACCCAATGATTCCGTAGATATACCCAATCAGAATTTCATTTTTCCAATATTCCGGAAGAAACGACCTAAAAACTCGATATTTGTAGAGTAGGTTTGGGGCTTAATTACGAAGGTCGAATTCGTGAATGGGTGAAATCCGCCCAATGATTCCGTAGATATACCCATTCAAAATTTCATTTTTCCAATATTTCCAAAAATACAGATTTGATCGAATTGAAATCCAGTAATTTGTCAGTAGAAATTTTCAAAAAGCACTGCCGTGAAGGCAGCAGCTTTTGCGTGCATGTTCAAATTCGTTGCTGAAGCGGTCATCTACATTGAACATGCGCGCAAAAGTTGCTGCCTTCACGGCAGTGCTTTTTGAATTTTTTTATTGAGTAAGGTGTGAATCGTGGCGAGCTCATATCAGAACTGACCAGTAAACCAAAGATTTCGAATATTTCTGAAAAATTTGCTGATATCTTCTAAAAATTTTAGATTTTTAAAAATCCCAATTGATCAGTCCTAGAAAGGTTATCTAACGCTAGAATTAGTTGTCACTGAATCATGTATACAAATCAACCGATTCTGTTGACAGCTCGATGTTTATTCCGTGTTGTATTTTTCATGAAATGAGCAACACCTAAACTAGCATTCGTTTCATCAGTTCATGACAACGCAGTTGCAATAAATGCGTGTTCCGCTCGTAAGTAGAACGCAAATCGAGGAAGTGAGTACTGTTTCTACGATGTTCCACCTAAGGTGCATCATAGTTCCACCCTATGGCACTTGTCAATTTGGTCATAGACTAAGAATTTGAAAAAAGCTGACAAAAATATTTTTTGTTTCAGACGGTTGGAAATATAGTTAAGCATAAAAATCTTATCATCAGAAGAGGGGTGAATTTTTTATTGGAGGAAAAACATATAAAATTAACCGTTACCAAAACTGCCAGGGAATTCCTCTTTGACGGGTATAATGATACCTTACTGACCCTTCTTAAGAAGATACATCTGAAGGGTATCGACATTCCCTTCGATAAGTTTGGATGGTTTTACAATGTATGTAGTAGATACATGATAAATGTCTAGATTTTTCTTCACCATGATTTGAAATTGCAGAGAAACGGTTCAAGTACTTATGATGGAAACTTCACAATGAATACTGGAGCAGATGATATCCAGAAGTTAGGAATCATAACCAGGTGGAATCAAAGTCCAAATTCACCCGAATATCCTAGTTATTGTGGTATGGTCAATGGCACATCAGGAGAGTTGTGGTATCCCCTAAAAGATTCGGAAAATATTTCTATATTCACACCAGATACCTGCAGGTAAAAGCTTTGTTCTATTTCTCATGATTCTTTCGTCTTTCTGAATAACATTAATTGAAAATTCTCACATTCTGGATGACCGTAAGTTTGAGTGATATAGTTTATTGCACAATTCAATGTAGCACATTTTGAGATGTCTAAACCTTGATGCTCTCTTTACATATATTTGAAAGTGTTCTGAGCTTTCATGGTGACAATTTCATTCGATATCAAATCAATCTAATGAATGATGTGAATCTTTGAGCTAACTTCGAAATAAACAGATGTTATTAAATGAACTCGTAGAGAATTTCGGAAATCTCAAGGTTGATCTCGAATGGCTAAAATCCACTCGACAATGTTGAAGATATGGTGGTGGCACTACACTTTGATTTCATTAGAAATTTAATTTATTTCAAAATTCTTTGCCTATACTAATTTCTATAAGAAAATATTACACGTAAAAATGAAATAATCGAACCTCATACAATCTCAATACGAATAAAATCCTTCAGGGAATGTTTATGAAATTCACATCAATTGAGAACTGTCTCGCCCATATGTAAAGTTCTTGGGCTAACCAGCTGTGTACATTTGCATACTATATTTTTCCGTTGCTGATTCACGGAGCCTGCATTTGTCATCTGCCGACTTTTCTATGCGGTATAAAAGTTTCTTGTACGGATAGTGTCTTGTCAGCAGGTTCACCTTTATACGAAGTTCAGCTCTTGGTAGCAGCAGGAGCTTCCAGGTATGGCGAAAAAACCACGAATTGTTTTCTTGTGCAAGTCCTGGAGTATTTTTCTGGGGAAGACTTTTCTATTATTTAGCTCCCATAGTTGGGCCACCACTGCCCTGTAGTGGTACTTCCCAAGCCCACAGAAGGGTTCTGGTCCGTCAGATGTTACCCCTGATGCCTTGATTACTAGGTTTTTGGCCTTCTCATTTCCTCGAATACAGCAGTTTTTTTGCCTCCAGATATTTGCTTTATGTCAGTCCTAGGACTGTCCATTATGATATATACAGTGTGTCAATAGGTCTCTTGCATGTAATACGAATTATCTTATCTTCATGTTTTTCTCATTCTATATCGATACAAAATCATAATGTTATCACACACTTCAACAATTCGTAATTTTGAATAATTCGGTATTGATAAATTATTGCAAGATTCACCGATCAATATAGCCAACGCTGTCTATTGGCTTGCTAGAGAGAAAAGTACACGAGAAGATAGATAGATTGGATGTATCTCGGTACGTCACGGAAGGCGCGAAGTTTCGTCCATTTGAACAGCAAATTTGTGGAGCCAAATTTGAAAGATCGTTTCCTCGTTGAAGATTGAAGTTTTTGACGGCGGTTGAAATTTTTCAGTAGTCTAACTGATAGAATATTCGATTCCAATGATAAAAAATTCATGCAAGGGACTTATTGGAAAAGGTACCTTTTTTAATACTTCGGTCCCATGCAAAAAGGAGTGAAATATATTGTTGGCTCTAATGAATTCGTAAATTCGAATATTTACGATAACAAGAGTTGCATTTAAATCAGGAACTGATTAAAAAAATTTCACTCAGTTCCAATATCAGCATTTCTTAGGCTACCAGAGTATTCCACAGAACTTCCAGATGCCATGACTAACATTTTCCCACAAATTTAAGGAATTCGTTGTTACATTCTTCAGTTATTTTCTTCGTCTGAATGAATAATAATAATAATAAATAAAAGAAGTATTTACGAAAAGGTTCAAGTGTACGCCATTTCTCAAGAAGCCATCGAATTATTATCTAAACAAGCAGGTGTTAGTTAACCCCCCTTCCCATTTCAGATTTTTATGGGATGTTGTCATCCTGCTCATAGGGTTGATGCAAATTGATTGGAGTCAACCGTATAAAATATCTCCCTGCGAACGATATCCCGTTTTGCTTGGGTCATAGGGGTGGTACCAGTTCAAATTGTTAGACTGTATCTGAAACTATTATTCCCTACATCACGAATTGAAAACATGCGTACTCCATCCAGAATACTAAGATATTCCATTATTGAGTGGGCAGTATCATTTATTTTATCCCAAACTTTATCCAGTTATGGATATTTCCAAGATTTTAGACATCTCAGCCCTACTTTTCACTCATCACATCATTCACAATAATTCTTCGCATTGAATGGTAGTTATGATTCGGTAGTTTTAAATATTTCATTTCAGTACCTTAACACTTGTGAAGAATGGTAGCTATTCTACCTTTGGTGTAGAGGGAAACGTGTATGCCCAAACTGAGCGTTTGTTTGATAATGGTACTAAATATCCCGAAATGGACTGCTTCAGTCCTGGTGTACATTTACCTAGTGGAGTGAGGAACGTTTCACAATGCAAGTAAGTGAAATACATTTATTAGTATGTTGATCTAATAATCCTCAGGCAGAATCGTGAAAAGCGCTGACATGGTGCAGTGTCGGTTTATCTACTGGTCGCTTGGAATAGGCACCGATGTTCGGCCCAAGTCTGATAGAATTAGAATTTCAGAGTGTAACTTTCAACTGTTCAATGTATTACCACCGTTTTTAAAAAAATACTATTTTAATTTTTCTTCATTAATTTGCACAGAAAAAGTGGACATTAATACTGCAATTCAAAAGGCGCCTTGCATATACCACGAAATATTATTAGGTGCGCAACTAAGTTCTCGCTGTTTTTTCGATGAAAATATAACTTTATTATAAAAAAATGGTTACAAATGAATCATTCAAAGTATTGCCCATCGCTAGACACAACTTTTTCCCATCTTTCTGGTAGAGCTCGAATACCTTGACGCCAGAAGTGTTCGTCTTTTGAGGCTATCCACGAATCAAGCCATTTTTTGATGTCTTCATATGAGTGGAACTGTTGATCAGCCAGGCCATGTGCCATCGAACGGAACAAGTAAAAATCGGACGGCGCAATATCTGGGGAATATGGCGGGTGGGGTAGAACTTCCCATTTGAGCGTGCCCAAGTAGGTTTTAACAGGTTTGGCAACGTGAGGCCGAGCGTTGTCATGCAGTAAAATCACTTTTTCGTGCCTTTGCTCGTATTGTGGCCGTTTTTCGCGCAGTGCTCGGCTCAATCTCATCAATTGAGTTCGATAACGTTCCCCAGTGATGGTTTCGCTCGGTTTCAACAGCTCATAATAAATAACACCGACCTGGTCCCACCAAATGCACAGCATAACCTTCGCAGCGTGAATGTTCGGCCGAGCCGACGACGTAGAAGCATGCCCGGGTAGTCCCCAAGATTTTCTCCTCTTTGGGTTGCTGTAATGAATCCATTTTTCATCACCCGTCACGATGCGATGAAGAAAACCCTTCCTTTCTTGCCGCTGGAGCAGTTGTTCACAGGCGAAAAAACGACGCTCAACGTCTCTTGGCTTCAACTCATAAGGAACCCAAGTTCCTTGCTTCTGAATCATCCCCAATGCATGCAATCGCTTGGAAATGGCTTGACGGGTAACTCCTAATTCTGCAGCAAGCTCTTCTTGAGTTTGGCACGAATCCTCATCGAGCAATGCCTCCAATTCAGCGTCTTCGAAGGTTTTGGGTCTTCCTTCACGTGGACGGTCGTCAACATCGAAATCACCGTCTTTGAAGCGACGGAACCAATCACGGCATGTTGTTTCGCTTAGAGCAGCGTTTCCGTACACTTTTTGGAGCTCTCGATGCGCTTGAGCTGCCGTTTTTTTCGAATGAAAAAAGAAAATCAACACTTCCCGCAAATGACGATTGTTTGGCACGAAATTCGACATTTTCACTTAACCAGAAGTATATAATGCGAAAACAAAATCACTTATGTGTCGCGGCGGTTTGTTTACCATATGTCTAAGCTTGGTTCATGACGTTTTGGATATGTCAAAATCGACTAGCTCTTACTGCTAGAGCCATCTACTGACAAACAGCGAGAACTTAGTTGCGCACCTAATATGTTTTATATTTTTCTCAATCTATTTCGATACAAAATCAAAATATATATTATCACATACTTTCACAATTCACCAATTTTAAATAATTCGGTATTAAAAATTTTGAATTGGGTGAAACGTCACACGGCACAACCCGATTCTACGATCCATACAGTGGGTGCTGTTCATTGGCTTGGTGAGCTGTATGTGTGAGAGAGGGGGGGAGGGGGGGAAAGATATGACATGTGACGTCATACAATGCCTCGAAGTTTCGAGCTTCTAAACAGCCAATATGTGGAACCAAATTTGAAAGATCGTTTTTTCGTTGAAAATTGAAACTTATGACGGCGATCGAAGTTTCCCAGTATGCTTATGAATAGAATAATCGATTGCAATAATAAAAGAATCCACCCAAGAGGCCCATTGAGGTATATTGATCTAATAATCTTTGGGCAAAATCTTGGAAAGCACTGAAATGATGAATATGTAGGTAGTTTTTACCAGAACACTGTTTTATATTAGACTTCTCCAGTAATCTTTACAGAAAAAAGTAATTATTTAGGCTTGGTGTACACATCAGGGTTTTCAAGTTCCGGCGCCGTCGCGGGGTCGTTCTTGCGGTCTGAAGTAAACAGTATCTGTCAAAAATCTGGCTAGCCCGTCGCTGCGCCTCAACAGATATTTTTTCCTAAAACTTTCCTGGTCGGCACACATGTCCGATTTTTCAAGATCCGGCACTGTTGCAGTGCCCTACTTGCCCGTGCGAGGTATACAGTGTATTATAATGCACACATCCGGCCAGCCCTCGCGGCGCCTCAACGGTTATTTTTTGCTTAGAACTTTCCTAGACGTCGTACACGTCCAATTTTTCAAGTTCGTGCGCTGTTGCAGTACCGCACAAGCGGTGGGAGGTACACAGTATCGTATTAATGCACACATCTGACCAACCCTTTGCGGAACCGCAAGTAGGTCCAGACATCGAAGATGGAACCAATCCAGATGTGAATACCGGGCCAGGCTTAAAACTGTATTTCAATTGTTAGCGGATCCTAGAGGTCCGCCTATGTATAGGGGGCCCGTAAATTTTCTGTTCCAAGAGCCCGAAATGACCCTAAACAGATACTGACATGATGTCAGGAGCAATTTCGACCTTGTGCAGGGTTATTCTTATGAAATATCCACCCATCATTATTGTCATTTTTGCCAATAGAAAAATAAGTTTCATGTAAATATTATTTGGTTATCACTGAATTTCGATAGAATGATATTGAAACAACAGTGGCTTGCAGTTTTCAGGAGATACAAAAAATATTTGTTTTCTTATGGGATGCCATGTACCCCAAGTTCAAAAATTTATCAGGACAATCCTATCTTTTATGGTGCAGGAAGAGTTATATGTTATGTTTCAGAAATCAGGAGAAAAATATTAAACGAAACATTCCCGTAATCTTTATTTCACTAATTTTGTTGTTAACATTTACGCTGCTTTCAGATTCACTGATTTTCATTGCGTTTACCATGCATAAAACCCCACAACTAAATATAATTTGTAAGTTGGGCAGCTAATGATTTTTCAATTTCTTTTTTGTTGATGATTTCAGGTTTGGAGCACCTGCGTTCATGTCAATGCCTCATTTTTATATGGCTGACCCTTCTTACTCTGAATCAGTAGAAGGTATGCTCCCAGATCCCAGTAAACACAACTTTTATTTAGCCTTGGAACCAATCACCGGATTACCTCTCAAGGTGCACGCAAGTCTTCAAGTCAGCCTGTACTTAGAAAATATACATGGAATAAGGTGAGTCATTTAGACCAAACTGAGAATGTTTTCAACATGGTGCTTCATTTCATTTTCCAGTATGTTTGAAAATGTAAAAACAACAATGATGCCAGTATTGTGGTTCCGTCAGCATGCAGCTATAACAGAAAATCTAGCCGATCTTGCAAAAACGCTGATCATTTTACCGAAAATTGGAAGTTATACAGCCTATGGAATTATAGGAATAGGCGGACTCCTTCTACTTGTAGGCTCATTCATCACTGTACGAAATGGATGGAAAGGTACCGAAGATGAAGAACCTCTTACTCAGAATCACCTTTAACATTTTTATTCTATTATTCAGAGTAGGCGAGGCTATTGAATCGAATAGTGCCTCAGCTCAATCATAATTTATTTTAAGCAATTAACTGTGATATTTGATACCATATTGCGAAAAATGATATTTGTACAGATATTTATCTGGGAGGAATAAGGGAGAAACCAAATAATGTATGTATATTATTTAGGCTTGTCGCGCATTTGCAGGCAAGCTGAACACGGCTAGTCCTACTTCCACAATATCGAAAGTGCGTACCCGTGAGAAATATCAAGACATCTGCTCTTATAATAGGATGATCATCAAATTCTTTTCTATAATGTTGCCTTCAGTACGTTTTCATGTGTGGTAGGAGATTGATAAAATTAGCAGCAGCGGTAGTCTGGAAATGCGCGAATAGACTTATGCCTTAAAATAAGCCTTTTTATTAATTTGTGTCCTTTTTAGGAGGGCTGTTGTTGCCATTTCGAATTATAATATTTATCTCTTTTATAAGGATACATGAAACCTATTAGTCTTATCATTTTTGTTTTTTTTGTGATTTGAAAATAATAAAGACCCATCTAATTTTTTTATTTCGTCTGCAAGTCTCCAATATTAATAGACTTATTCCTACACCTACACAAGTTGGAACCTTTCCTGAATGAACATAAGTGAATCTCACAAATAAATTTTAAAAATCTCACTACATATCTGATTAGGTGATAGTGGTATAGTTTCCGCTTTTGTTGAAGCCAAACATTCGGTTAGAAACACTCTAGAACAAATAATCCTTCGATTCATCAATATCCCCTGACTCGCCAAGTCATATCTTCAGCAATGCGACAATTAGTGTCTGCACATAAGCTAAGTTATAGATGGATGAGGGTGAAGTACTTCGTAGGCCAGGTCACTGCAATACAAACCAGGTACCAACGCTGGATTTCCTTGCATGGAGGCTCGAAGTCGTTGCTATTGGTCTAAATAAATTCAGTTTGAATATTTCAACCGATAACTAGTGAAGGATCAGAGCTATAATCTGAGGTTGCAAGATCCGAGATCAATCTCTTAATGTGTCGATTACAAGAATTTTCGAAAAATACTCGGAATCATCGAAAGATCTCACGTCTTCTAGTTAAATTGTTGGCTATTGCTTCCAACAGTCGCCTACAAAAGTCGAGGTGTAGTCCGAATTTATTTATTTGTTTATGTAATAACTCGATATGGAATACAACGGGCCAAGCTCATAATACAGTATTCACATAGTTTAAAAACAAATATATCGTTACTTTTCAATGGGAGAAATCAAAATACAAATGATACAAACATTTGAAAAAAAAATACACTCAGATTCCCTTCTTAATGTAGGACTAGTGAAGGCCATCAACCTATCCTAACGATAGATTCGCCTTTTTGGACCTATCGATTGCGATATGAGTGCAATAAATTTGGTGGAAGAAATCGTTAAGCTACATTCAGAATCAATTCGCGGGCGAACTGCAACTTCAGCACGCAAGTCGGTACGAAATTTGCCATTCACAATGAAATCCCGGACGAGCGAGCTTTCCGACAATACTATGGTTTATCTTTTTAGATAATATCTGATGAGGAATTAGAATACGCCGTGATTTATTTCCCGCCCCCGAAGGTTCTTTCGTCACCCTCGGTCTCTGCCGAGGAGCTTTGCCTTTATAGGAGACGGCCACGCAAAATAAGTTCACCCGACGAAATCGAGCAGAATTCGTCAAGTGTGAGAATTCGCATTTGTGATAGCGGGCACGAAGTGCAGGTTGAAGTCGAACTGCAAGCTTGCATGAAATTTTGCCGACTTCAACTTGCGTGCCGGCACGATTTTCATTGTGAATCACAGCGTTGCAGGCTTGCCAGCGAGTCACTATTGTCACTTTTTTCACTATTTTAGAATCGTCTCCCTTTTTTCACTATTCACGAAAATTGGTCACTCTATGTCACTATTTCAGAGCTCAGAAGTGGTAAATTTGAGTGGCCGGTTGTAATAGGGTCCAGATTTCCACCCTTACTCCATTACTAACTGAGCCATTAGGAATTTTCCATGCAAACGTTTGTGAAATAAATGGAGAATCAGAAGGTGATGGTTTATTCAATAATTTTCAAATAATCTCTACTCAAATTCATTGCTAAGGCTCTCAAAGCCGTCATTTTGTCACGTATTGTCCCCGCCAAACACACCTTTACTTCTTGATGGGAAGAGTTGGCGATCATTTCATGTGGTTCAAATGAAATTCTGAATTAACATTCCAGCTACTATTTTTCAATTAAGTACTAGACTTCAATTCGATCCAATCTGTATTTTTGGAAATATTCTGGGAAAATAAACTTTTGAATGGTATATCTGAGGAATCATTAGGTGGATTTAACCCCTTCACGAACCTGGCCTTCGTAGTTGAGGTCCTATCCTACTCTATCGTGTTCCTTAGCCATTTCTTCCAGAACTCATTGTGTTCACGACTGGCTGATTCAGAAGTTTATTATCCACTATTTCCGAAGATACAGATTGGATCAGATTGAAGTCTACTACTCGATTGGCGAGGTCAATACGTGCAACGGCATTTAATGACACGATCATCACGAACTTCAGCACACAGTTGCGCATCAGCATTCTTCAACTGGTTATCAAGTTTCAACATGATCAAATAAGTATTTTTTGGGTTATTCCGAAATTAAGAACGATATAACCAAGGAAAAAACCACGAAGTATGACATTTTTTTCCTGATATCTGCAGAAATTTCAATCGGATCAAAGTCAAATTTCGTACACTGTTTTGAAATATTGAATTTCAACCTTTGTCCAAAAATCATTCGAAGTCTGAACAAATATCCCAATAAAAAATTTCCGAATAATAATTTCGGATTTTTTTTTTATTAATCTGATTGGAATTGGTTTCTCGGAGAAGAACAGAGCTCCAGCAATAATATGTAACATAATCACAAGGACGAATATCCGTCGATAAATCAACAAATATTCCCCCTTGATCAGAGCTGATCATCCAATCAACCAAAACACCTACACCGAAGAAGCGGATCCAAGTAGAATGACTCGAAGGTGAGACTGGCAAGATGCTCCTGGCAGATGGCGCGCTGTATGTTGTATACTGCAGCGGTCCTTCTGAAAGGTAACAAGTATAGAGAGAACTCTCTGCGGTTTATCCAAGTTAAGCTGACCTGACGATCAATAACAATTGTGAAACAGCTGTAGTAATTCTACTTGGATCCGCTTCTTCGGTGTAGGTGTTTTTGTTGATTGGATGATCAGCTCTGATCAAGGGGGAATATTTGTTGATTTATCGACGGATATTCGTCCTTGTGATTATGTTACATATTAATCTGATTACTCGATCATCACGAAATTTCGCAGACTTGTGCATAAGCATTTTTTAATTAATGACCAAGTGTCAGTATGATTAAATCAATAGTTTTTTAATTATTTCAGAATTAAAACACGACCGAGAAAAAAATATGAAATATCCCATATTTTTCCCAATATCGGAACTAACTGAAATTTCGTATTATGTTGATTTATATGGAGTTCAAGGCCAGTGACAATTTATTTCCGAAATCTGATGAATGGTTTTCGAAATAAAATTTTTCAAGAAGAATTTCTAATTTTTTTTTCAATCGTTCTAATGATACGATCCTCACGAAAGTTCTGCATCAGTATTTTACGACTAGCTGCCAGGCTTCATCATGATTGGATTGGTATTTTTCGAGTTATTCTGGAAATAACAAAGATACCTAGGAAAAACTTCAAAATTTGACGTATTTTTTTACCAGTGAAATTTTGTCCTGAAATAGATAATTTGAGGTACATGCAAAATTTGACGGAGTTTTCGGAGAAAAAAATTCAATTTAATCTTCATGGCTTTATTTCGATATTCAACATTGTACCTCCATAATTTCAGCTCAATAGGATGTAAGTATATAAATTCATGAATAGGACAAATCCGTAGTATGAATTTAATCCGTTGCATGAACCTTCACGCCATCATTTTCCAACCAAGTATCAGATTACAATTCGATGGGATCTGTATATTTGAAAAAATTAGAAAAAAAAATCGAACGGATATGGCAACGGAATCATTGCCGAATTATTCCCATTCACGAATTCAACTGTCGTAAATAAGCCCCGAAGCTGCTTTACAAATATCAAGTCTATTTACGAGCATAGAACAACACTTTATGTACACAAGTGGGTTCTTTTGGATTTCAAGGTCGGCTGTCAGGTTCTTTCTCATTGGAGCAAGCGTATAAAAGCACGATTACTCGTTAGTGCTTCTCCAGAATTTTAATTAAACGAATTTTTTTGTTGTTGCCATACCTATCTTGACCATTTAATCCTTAGACAATCCTTTGTCTAACATTTAATCCTAATCCTATATATTCTTCATGGAAATACTGCGAATGAGCTCTGAAATGGTATAAATAATTGAAAACTCCTATATTGGTCGAAGAAATGTGGCGAGGCGAAAAAGTCACTATTATGTCAGTTTTTCTCAGAACGATAGGTCACTTTTCGCTATTTTTGACACGATGAATTGCTGGCACCCCTACAGCGTTGGAATCCATATATGCTAGGCACAAGAATTGTATAAAGATATTCAATGACACAAGTCGCCCGGGAAGTGATACTGAATGCAGCTCCATTTACTAGAGAAAATGGCGCAGGATCCGGGATCTATCGCTAGCTGTGTCGATTTTGATATCTGTTTATCTATAACTCCGAATTTTCCATTTTATGTTCAAGCTGATTCACACTTTATTCAATGTGTATTGTATAGAAAAACGTTGTTATGCCGATCAGTCAGCTAACAGATCCTATTTGCGGTATAATTTATCTAGAGAGTACTAGATTTTGGGTCCACCTATATGCATTTTCAGAAGTATAAGGAAAATAAATTCTTGAATGGGTATATTTGCGGAATCATTGTTAGGATTTTACACATTCGTAGATTCGGCCTTCCTGAGTCTGAGTCTGTAAGTTGTTTTTCTTACTCCGACCGTAATAATGGTAGAATATAGTAGTAAATAGATTATATATTCATTCAAAGTTTTATTTTTCCAACATTCCCAAGAATATAGATCGGTTTGAATTGAAATCGAGTTGGTTGAACAATTTTTTCGAAATATCTTATCAAATGATTTAGAATGAAAGTGATAACGGTATTTGCGTTTTTTTTTTTCATATATATCAGGAAAAATCATAACATGGATTGAATTTCGAAAAGAAGCTCCTGATTTTTAAAATTTTTTTGGAAATATATTTTTTTTCCAACCTTTCAATCATCCTGATTTTTACTTGAATTTACTTTCATCACGCATTCATTTTCAACACTCAAAATAATGCTGGGTTGAGAAAATACAAGTAACGATTGAATTTCTATATGAATGAATTATATAATGCTCAATTTATCAATTCTGGTCAAACTGTCGATGCTTCACTATTAGCATTCGATGGTCAATTTTTCTCTTTTGAACAATTAATATTATGTATCTCCTTTCGATTCAGCTATATCTCATTCCAACCAACAATAAATAAGTGAACTATAATTATTCATTATTCGGATAAGTACACAAACGAATATTTTGCGAAATATCCTGCCTTGACTAATCTACTTGTATTTAGAGCTAGTCCTCAATGATATAATCAACCAAAAACTTAAAAACTAAGTAATTACACTCTTGAAATTCTCCGAATTCGCAAATGAAACGAATTTGCTAATAATAATCGCTCAATCAACTGTTCCTTTCCTCTTCAACCAAAAAGCCAATAATGAATAATATCAAAAACCCATAATCTATAGTTATTATACCGATTAAGGGCCGGTATTATAAAACTTAACTGGAAGTTATCTTTAACTTTAACTGACAGTTTTGACAGTTATGTTAGGATATGACTGTCAAAACTGTCAGTTAAAGTTAAAGATAACTTCCAGTTAAGTTTTATAATACCGACCCCAAATCATATAAGATTTTCTGAGTATTGTCATCCCCCTCAAGGACCGGCTGTACATTCGCGACAGCTAAATCCATTATATAGCTGAAATGCGCCCCCTCTAAAAAAAACTTCACAAACATGTGGGGATTCTTTCAATATTTAGATTCCAGCATTCATCTTATTGCTAGTGTGTCCCACTGTAAATGTCCCATATCTTCGGACGATAATCGATACAAAACAAGATGAAAATTTAGTTTTTAGGGTTTAAAGGGGATCCAAAATAGCGCACTTTGACTCAATTGTTTGGTAGATTTGTAGCTCTACAAAATGTAGCGGGAATTCACGAATTGGTACAATTCGCCGAATGAGTCCATGGACTTCATTCGAAAACTTATGTCAACTTATTTCGAAAGGTACACATCTGATCGAGTTGAAATCTTGTACTTAAGTGTTAAATCACTAGCTACTTCCTGGAATAGTAGCTTTGTTTTGGTTCCGACTTCAGAACCAATTCAGGACTGTTTGGGACGGTTCGAGTATGCGCAATTGTCGTTTTGGGTCTGAAAAATCGCAATCGCGCATATACTCGAACCGTCCCGAACAGTTCTGAACTTGGAACCAAAGCAAACCCAGTATATACAATATTACAATAGTATTTATACAATCTTCATGTTCATGGCTCATGCGATTATGGAGATCGTATGTGAGGCAGAGCCAAAAAAGTCTCTGAATTCCTTAAGCCTGGTTTTTTCCTCAGGTGATTTTAATAATTATTAACAATAAAATCCTACGGTCACTCAAGCGGATACTAGAACAGGTGTTTCAGGTACGCGGTTTAACATGACGTGACCACCGACTTAATAAAATCAGTTTTTTAAAGCTGAAATTTTATGAACTATGATTTATGATAGTCAGTCAACGTCCTGTGGGGAAAACGGCTCGTCGGTTCTTCTTATTCCGAAAGATCCTCTGTCAAGTCCTACTTCGAGTCCTGGATGAGTTTCGCGAACTTTACATAAATTATTGTGATACGCAACCAGCCAACGAGCATGATTTGGTTGATTGAATACGAAAAATAAATAAGTTGTTTTAGGTAAAATAAATTTGAACAATTCGAAGTCGTTGATTCGAATGCTTGCGGTAAACATTAAATAATGATTAATAAGATTAATAAAAATTTTATAATATTGTGCAGTTTTTCATGTTCACCTTTTAAAGTTTTATCACTGTACTTTTCGTATTTTTGAATAATATACAATGATTCAACTGGAACAATAGTTGGTATTATTGACCGATTCTTAGATATAATTTTGTAGTTTTTCACATTTTCGCTCATTTGAACATTTTCAGATAGCACAAATCTTCGAAAATGCCATAGAGAGCTGAAAAATTTTATTTTTATTCACTGACTGACGGGCGTTGTTCTACGGAATGATTGACTGACCATTTTATTCATTAATAATATAGTCAGTAGTAGTTACAGAAAAAAATTCACGCTTAATAACCGAATTGCACCCTTATAAGCCTCGCTACGTACATTACAGCTGACTGAGCAGCTATCCACATAGATAGGACGTCGACTGACTATCATAATTTCGATTTACATATAAAAGAACATAAGTTCAAAAAGTTTCAGCCTTAACAAATTGATTTTATTATGTCGGTGGTCACGACATGTTATTTGACCACGCACCTGAGACCCCTGTTCTAATATCCGCTTGACTGACCGCAGCATTTTAATGCAAATTATGATTTTAATCACCTGAGGAAAAACCAGGCTCAATAAATTCAGAGACTTTTTGGCTCTGCCTCTCCGTCCATACAGAGTGTCTACTTTAACAGGTCCGAAACTTCAAGGCAACATTGTACACGTGATTTCCAACGAAAAAGTCATAGAACACATGGTCGAAATATTGACGGTAATTCTTCAATTCAACACTTTGTGTTTTTACGGAATATTTCAATTCTTTTTCATGAAATCAATCACATTCCAGTTTTCCTTCTATCTTCATCAAATTTGATCGCATATTTCGAAAGAGCATGAAATTGGCCATAACACAAGTATTTTTTGTGTCAAAATATTCCTTACTGCGGGCGTGGTAAGCAGATAAACATAAAAGTTCCTATGTGAAAATTATCAATCATATTTTTCCAATAGGTTTATCGATGAAAAATGATAAATTATGAACATGTTTTCTCTTCAGCAGAAACTTCCCCATTCTGTGATCTTTCGAATGAAATATATACTTTTGTACTAGCTGTTTCTTTTCAGCCTCAATATCATACCTAACATGATAACAACGAAAACTAGGAAATTATTCAAACTTGATTTTCTAGTTGAATATTGGAGTAACTCTCAGTGGAACTGTTAATTTATATGTCGAGTCAAACAAATGAATTAAATTTTGCTAATACTTAATATAAGAAAAAAGTTGAGGAAGAGGACAAAATACTAAAAAAACAAATAATCAAACAATAAACTCATAGCAAACGTTCTGAATGGCTACCGCATTGTTCAATACATTTCACACATTTATTCTTACTGAATCTACAACCCTACGTGGTTCGAAACGTTTTTGACCCATTTCTGCACAACCCAATTTGATTCATCATATCATCTCGAGTTTGAATGCTTATTTGATGAACTTTTTCTTTCAATGTGCTCTAGACATAAAATCCAAATGGGTAAGATCACGGCTCCTGCTTGGTGGCCATCTTACTGGACCGTACCTTGCAATCCAGTGTTCTCCGAAATATTCATTTAGTTAGTCCCTTACATTCCGGGTATTATGAGCAGGGCAGCCATCTATTCGGAACCAAACGATTTGTCTATTTTACAGAGGCATTTCATCTGATGTCTGTTAGATTATTTCGGATTGAATGAATGAATTCTGCAGAGTTGAGGTGGTTAGGAAGAATAATACGTCTAAGAGACACTGGATGAAATGCCTCAGGAAAACAGACAAAACATTTGGTTTTAAATAGATGGCTGCCCAGCTCATAATACCCGGAATGTGAGAGACCAACTAAATGAATAATTCGGGGAACAATGGATTGCCAAGGTACGTTCCAGTAAGATGGCCACCAAGGAGCCGTGATCTTACCCCTTCGGATGCTTAGGTCTGGAACACATTAAAAAAGAAAGTTCATGAAATAACCGTTCAACCTCGAGATGATCTGATGGATAGAATCAAATTGTGTTATGCAGAAAGGGGTCAGAAACGTTTGAACTACGTATAAAGGTTTGTAGATTCAGTAAGAAAAATGTGTGAAATGTATTGAACCAGGCGGAGAGTTATTCCAGTATTCAACCAGAAAAACAAGTGCGATTCAATCATTAAAAGCATATAAATGGAGGAGAATCAGGTTTGAATAATTTTTAATTTTTCGATGTTATCATGTGAGCCATGATATTGAGGCTGAAAAGAAACAGCTAGTACAAAAGTTGATATGTCATTCGAAAGATCACTAAATGGGGAAGTTTCTGCTGCAGAGAAAACATGTTCATAATTGTTCATTTTTCATCGATAAACCTATTGAAAAAATATGATTGATAATTTTCACCTAGGAACTGTCATGTTGATCTACTCACCACGCCCGCAGTGAGGAATTTCTTGTGTAATAGCCAATTTAATGCTTTTTTGATATTTGTGATCAAAATTGATTATGCTATAAGGATAATTGGAGTGTTATTGATTTTATTAAAAAAAACTGAGATATTCCGTAAAAACACAAAATCTTGAATTGAAGAATTACCTTCAGTATTTCGACCATGTGTTTTTTGACGTTTTTGGTTTGAAATCACATATAAAATATTGCCTTGAAGGTTTGGACCTTTTAAAGTAGACACCCTGTATATTCGGAAAATTATTTTCATTCGATCTTTCGTTTTTTGAGACTCTTGAAAAAAGTTTTGTTCAATTTTCATCAGTTCTGTTTCAGATACTGGGAATGAAAACCCAGAAAACACCTTCAAAATCATCCCAAAATAAGCTTCAATCGATAGTTGAATTATTTTCATTTGGACACGTTTGGATATCAAACAGGAGTGGACTGGGATAGTATCTGAGTGGATATTTACTCTGCATATAAATTCGAAAAGCACCTTGAGGACTGATGAATTCATTTCGAAGCAGTTTTCTGCTTTTCCGATATCTGGATTCGAATAGTTCCAAACAGTTACTTGAAGAGCTTCCATTATTAGAAAAAAATGAGTTTTCTCATTGCGGACCAGGTATTTCGCTCATTTTTTTCCGCTAATTTTTACTAAGTCCATAATTTCACAAATCGTACAAAATATCATTCAAATCATCTGAAAATTTCTGAAGTTATAGCGAATTCAAATTTGTGGAAAACACCCTGTATATTTGGAACTAGAGGGGATTTTGAATACTTATTACAACTCGTACAGAAAAGTGCTTCAGCTTCATCGCTGTCAACGGACACTATAAATAAAAATAATTTTCGTTTCGCTCTTCTGACCTACCTACCTGTACCTACCTTTGTTGCAAAAATGTAACGTTCCAGAGAATGAGTTGTAGGAGTTTATTGTCCGCAATATCGCATATTTTTCATCATCTGCACCGCAGAAAGATCTGGAATAGCACTGTCATTTCAGGTCAGGAGCTTTAACGCGTTTGTTCAAAATCGTTACTGAAGCGATCACCTTTTCACGAATTTACCACGTCATACGCAACTTCTACCTACTTACCGTTGAGAAGATTTGGAGATCTTCTGTTCATATGGTTTCGCATGAACTTTCAAGCTATCGCATTTCCAATCAAATTTCAATTCGATCCGGTCTGTATTTTTGGAAATATTGGGAAAAAAGAATTGATGGCTAACTACACTACACCTACACCATGAATTTGAAGTCTCAAAGTAATTTTTTCGAAAGTTATAGTTTTTGTCCACGACCATTGAATAATAAATATATTTCGATGGTTCTTGTTAAAGGAAAATGACAGTCATTAATGAAGTCGTAGATAATAGGTGTGTGTATAATGAACATTATACACTCCATGCATAGATCAAGTGAAAGTTTTGACATTTCTCGTAAGCTTGACAGTTTTCAGCAATCACAGAGAATGAAGTTTAGCGGCTACCTCGGTAGACTAGTTGGCTGAGAGGTGGACTAGGGTGCCGAAGGTACTGGGTTCGAATCCCGGCGAGGTCATGGATGTTTGTCGTCTCGTTAAAATTATGAGAATAAACACCGTAATCTGGGTACATGCTACTATGGCGAGCCCAAAAAAGAGAGAAAAAAAAAAAAAAAAAAAAAATGAAGTTTAGCATTCTGACAACTCTATTGTTGGTTCTTCAAAAAGCAGAATTATTCCAATTTCACCAATGAAGTCGTGAACAAAGTATGGTATTTAACTCTCATAAAATTGCTATTATATGCTCGTTGAATAACTATTACGGTTGACCTGATAGCCTTTCACCGTAAACACAATAACTACTGAAAGAATCCACTTAGAGATTTGATCATTCTGGAGCAAGTTTGAAGTTCAATTATGCAGGCCGAATAAGCGAATTTCACCCAATGGTTCCGAAGTTATACCGTACAACCGGGAGACTCGGGATAGTAGTAAACAATTATGGGGGCGCGTCTGTCACGAACGGTAAAGGATGTATAATTATATGCTTGCGCTTAATTTGGGGTTTTGCCCTATAGAATAATTCACATAATAATCAACTCTCTCAGTGGTTCCACATAGATCTTAATTTTTATTTATTTTTCTTCGTCTCAAGTAACCTTCGGTATTAAGGTGACTTACATGCGCGTTTCGGGCTTCTCTAACACACCAGGCCGAGAGGGGCTGTTGGGTTTTTTTGGAGGTCATTTTCGACAATACATAACAAATCTTTTGAAGTTATACAAATTTGTAAAAATTCTTAAAACCATCGACCAAAACAAAATATATATATATCCCCTCAATGACAATCCACGCGAACTTTTTCAACGATATTGTCGGAGCCTGTACGTTGTATTTTACGTTCACAGCTAAAAAATATTAACCTCTCGTTTAATCCGCCGAATAGCTGTTCACAGATAAGGCCTAATCACGCGCTAGCTCATGAAAGCACCTCTTAAAACCAATAAATAATCACTTCTAGGCTCGTACTCATGGACGCGTCGAAAAATAAAAATCGCGCGTTTTTTTTGCCCAATGTCAGATGTTGCTGACATCTGTCATTACGAAAACGCGCGATTGTTAATGAAACGTCACATTTTGAATTGTATGAATTTATTTCCGCGTGGATCTGGTTCTTCAACAAGTATAGTCATTGATTTTATACCTATATATTTCGAAGGATTGAATTAATAATAATAATAATTCTTCTAAGACAATAGTGGAAAATATACTTTTCAGTATACTTATAATTCCTCATCCATTGTATTTGTAGTTTTTCACTTTATTCCCGATATTTTATTAGATTTCTAGTTCGAAATGAACAATTATGGATCTATGGGAGATGATTCCCCAATAAAGGGGCCTGTAGCGTTCTTCGTTTATCTGAGGATCTGAAAATCATCGCTTGGAGGACTGAACCTGGTCGAAAGACCCTCTCGGTCATGAGCAAATGTAGGTAATATTATTTACTGCTTCCTTCTGGTTTTCTGTCCCTCTTTCTGTTTCAGATATTATGTCAAGGTATTTTGTCGAAATGAATTCAAGATGACGAAAAAATTATTTTCAAATGAAAAAGATGCCATCCATTCTATAAACAAATTACTACACTTATGCGGGGAGACAGAATTTTTCCTGAGGTTTTTATCTGTGCTCTTGTATCATACGCAAATATGTATGGTACCCCGTTTACATTTCCTCTGCTAACACTGTGATATATCTTAGAATTGTAATGCTCGTTCTCAAAAGAATATATATATATCCATTGTATTTAACCTCTATATAATGACAAAGACCTTATTTTGTTAACAAGTGCCTATAATCATGACAGTCGAGTATGAACAACCTCGTGAATGTTTTGAATATCCCGCCATTTTCTTGAAGTTGAAATTATTCAACTACAAAAAAAGAATCGCGCGTTTTTGATGGGAGAGCATCTGACAACTCAAATGTCATCGCTTGAGCGACAAACGCGTCCATCAGTTTGCGCCTTTAAGCAATGCTGCCGCTCGCTTCAAAAATAAAGAAGTTTTGTCTCAAGTCACCATACAGTCCCAGGTCACCCGGTTTCACGGTACCCATTTGAAATTTTATTTCCCAAATATTATATATACGTAAATTTCTTGTCAAATAGAATACTCGATCGGTGGAACGGTTTGCCGGGATCTGTGGTTGAATCTACTAGTGTCGATGCGTTCAAGAACAGTTAAGATCGGTGGAGAATTTGCGAAGGTGCTCTGTGAAGTGTGGTACCCATTTTTTTTTAACTGAAATTCTCTTCATGTTCCTTTTATATGCGTTCTCTTTCCTTTAGTTTTTTTAGTGGAATAATGCTATTTTTTTTACTGTCTGAGTTTATAGGTTCAAACCTCAACTCTGCAATTTTTTTTAATAATAATAATAATTTCCCAAAATACTAATTGGATCGAATTAAAATTGACTATCTGATTGAAAAATTACTGCTTGAAGGTTCAAGCAGAATTCTGTGGCCGACCATATGATTATAGCAGATCGCATAATATGGAATATCACAAATCGAAAGCTGAAATGTTGGTATGTGAATTGTTCTTTTGGAAAGATCATCAAGAAATTTCTCTCAAGTTTGTGCCTCTCAGCATTCGCCATGTTTCATCCGAAACAAATGTTCATTTTTGAGTTATTCCGGAAATAACAATGATACCGGGGAAATAAGAACGAAATATTTTTTCCCCAATATCAACGAAGATCAATATCCGGTCGAACTGAAATTTAAACCACTGTTGTTAAAAACTGTTCTCAAGATCTCTACCGATCTTTGTAGGCTTACGAATAGAATTCGTAACAAAAAATTGTTTCAAGCACAATCTGAAAAATTCTCGAGAAACATTTTTTTTTCATTTCTACCTGTACGATCTCCTAGAATCTGTATCAACTTATGTGTGGGTGTTTTATAACCAACATTAAAGTTTAATCTTGAGAGCGTCAATTTTTCTAAAGATATCAAGGAAATTATCCCAAAATTCAAAGACTTTCCTACGAAATTTGATCTATAACTTTCAAATATATCTTTGAATAAGAATCGAATAAAACTGAAATTTAGGGAAATATTGTTGAAATTCAACTCAGAAGTCTTGGCCAAATTTTATTGAAATCTGATAAAAAATTTTTTCAGAAAGAGTATTTCAGGAAAAATTTGAAAAATTCCGTAAACGATTTTTTTCTCAAGTCCTTCGAGCAATATGTTGCACTATATGGCGCATCGGCTATCTACGGTGAGTTATTAGGAAGTTTCCGAAAAAACGATTTTTTTCAACGAAAATCAGAAAAATTTTGGAAGTTTTTTTTAAATTTCCTCATAAAATAGTTCAAGACTCCCAACTAGAAAATAACAGATATTTGTACAATATGATAACGCTCTGTTCCCCGAAACAAGCAAAAACTGAACATTTTTTTATTCGCTGGTAAATAAGTGACGAAGTGAGAATAAAATTCAAGTAAACTATTCAATTTAGGTACCTACAGAATTGTTAGGCACCGTTCGAGACAAAAGTGTGTTTGCAAATTCATTTATTTTCGAGTCAATAAATATATTAAATTTCATAAATCAAATGAAAATCATGACTATTTCTTAAAATTTTCAAGCTTTTTAAGACTTAGGTTTTAAAATCACAGGAATTCATACCAAAGCAATGTTGGATAATATATCGAATCAATGAATATTTATATATTTTTGATACTCCTAACTCGTGAATAAGTATATTATGTTGGGAGGGAAATAATTATAAATACTTACATCGGAACGAAGAACAAAATATATCGTGACACAATATAAATATATTGCTGCATCTAATAACTATATATCGAAAAATAAATTTATTTATTCGCGTATACACACGTTGTCCTGAACGGTGCCACATTCAGTCCGAAGCTACAGTTCGAAAATTGTACACTCTCAGGAAGATTCGCTCTATGGGAAAGGTACGAAGGCGTAGAAGGGCCACTCTTTGTCGACAAAAATTTTTCCACCTAATTCCGACTTTAATCTCGGAATTATACTAATTCCGACTTTGAACTCGGAATAATAGACTAATTCCGACTTCAAACTCGGAATTATACATAATTACGACTTTAAACTCGGAATTATACTAATTCCGAGTTTGAAGTCGGAATTATAGACTAATTCCGACTTTAAACTCGGAATTATAGACTATAATTCCGAGTTTAAAGTCGGAATTAGTCTATAATTCCGACTTCAAACTCGGAATTAGTATAATTCCGAGTTCGAAGTCGGAATTATGTATAATTCCGAGTTTGAAGTCGGAATTAGTCTATAATTCCGAGTTCAAAGTCGGAATTAGTATAATTCCGAGATTAAAGTCGGAATTAGGTGGAAAAATTTTTGTCGACAAAGAGTGGCCCTTCTACGCCTTCGTAGATACGTACCCCCAAAAAACTGAATTTTGATGCTCTCTTTTTTTGCGAAAGCATTCATCAGGTTTCTACGAAAATTGTCTTTAACCTTAAAGTGAATATTCAACAACAGCTGATGCCCAATTGAAATCTGATTTATTCCCGTAAATGTCAGTGCTTTTTCAGAATTTATAGGGAAGATTGAGGTGTGATGTGCCGATTGACGAGCGTGCATAAAATACTTACTTTATAAATGAAAAACTCCTTCTACTTTCTGAAGCTCAATTATATACTATTAACCAATCTATGAATTTCAATTGATTAATGATCGTCCTGAACGGAATATTTTGGTACGAAATAATTGGAAGTTTTTCGAATGGTATCATATGGTAGTCTATTACTGTTTTTTACGTGTATTAATTGGAATTTCCTGGTAATTGTTAATGTTATATTAAAATGTATATCTGATATAAACAGTTTATTTCAACATAATTCATCCTGGTTTGCGATCTTAGAATTGAAACATTCATCGTAAATCACAAAACAAATTATACTTAATATACGGACAAAATTAAATCGAAATAATTCATAAACTCATACGTACGTGATAAAGGCGCTTTGTCTTCATTTTTGTATACCTTTGGAGGATCTGGAATCATGAACTTTTGCGCTAACCATTCTCAAATTCGTCCTCAGTGATCGAAGTAGATCTACGCTAACCCATAACATTGTTTAAACAATGTCCACATTATCAAGTCTTTTCGATATTCTATTCGGATGTTTATGGCCTGCCGGGAACACAATAAATAAACCTACTTTGAGGCTTCAAGTTTTGTGTTTTATAAGTAGAATAGAATTAGTTATTAGTAGACATCGGATTATATGCATTAACAGACTGGCAAAATGTGCATGAAAATTTGGACTACAAAAAGGTAAAATATGCACTAAAAAACCCAGATAAGCACTGCCGTGAAGGCAGCAGCTTTTGCGCATATGTTCAATGGAGCTGACCGCTTTGGCAACGAATTGGAACATATACGCAAAAGCTGCTGCCTTCACGACAGTGATTTTCTAGGTTTTTCTTTCGATAAAGTACTATAGATTTCAATTCGATCTAATCTGTTGTATTTTTGAAAATATATTGGGAAAATAAAATTTTGAATGGGTATATATATCTACGGAATCATAGGTCGGATTTTACCAAAAAAATTTTTACAAAAATACTGATTAGATCGAATTGAAATCCAGAATTCGAATATACACGCAAAAGTTGCTGCCTTCACGGCAGTGCTTTTCTAGGTTTTTCTTCGATAAAATACTAGATTTCAATTCGATCTAATCTGTTGTATTTTTGAAAATATATTGGGAAAATTATTTTCCCGATATTTCCAAAAATATAGATTAGATCGAATTGAAATCCAGTACTTTATCGAAAAATGACAGTTTGAAGGTTCATACAGAATTTAATGAGGAGTATATGATGAGGATATCACAGAATATTGAATGTTTGAAAAAAAAATTTGAAATTTTTTTTCAAATTGTTCCAATCACACGATCATCACGAAATTTTGCAAAATATTGTCCTTCAACATCTTCGAACTAGTTGCGGATTTCATCACGATTGAATCAGTATTTCTTGAGTAATACCGAGAAAAACAACGATATCGAGAAGAAAACCACGAAATTTCACATATTTTTTCCCTATATCTCCAAAACTAATAGCCGTATCGAACTGAAACTTGGTACACTGTGAAATATGGAGCTCATGGTATAACTGAAAGTGTTCTCGAATATGAACAATAGTTAACAAAAAAAAATTTTTTCGAAAAACATTTTGAAAAACAAAATCAGACATTTTTCTAGGTTTACTAGAGAAAATTTGTTACTCCTGTGAGTTAAAATCAACTTATAGGCCGAAAACGATCTCTCTACGACCATGAATAACGTGAAGAGGCGCACACCATCTTTATACAATGCGCACAGATAACAGAGTTATTGGTGAAGAGGCGGAACTAGAATTTTGCGCCATTTCTGAAGATATCTTTGTAGACCAGAGATATAGACCCAGCGATATGGATCAAGAGATCTATATCTCTGTTGTAGACAAGGTTTTTCTAAGTGCGTTGACATATACTTTTATCTTCTCAATAGGTCTCTTGCATGTAACACGAATTGTCATATTTTTATGTTATTCTCATTCCATTTCGATAAAAAAAACATAATGTATGCTATCACACACTTCAACAATTCGCGAATTTCGAATAAATCGGTATTAAAAATCGTCAAGTGGGTTATACGCGTTAGATCGCCTCCTACGTCACTCGTTATTACACCATGCCCGGATCGATACAGCTGACGCTCTCTATTGGCTTGCTAGAAAGAAAGGTACACGAGAAGAGGGAGAGAGTAGATATATCGCGGTACGTCACGGAAGGCGCGAAGTCTCGAGTGTTTAAACAACCAATATGTGGAGCCTTATTTTAAAGATCGTTTTCTCGTTGAAAATTGAAATTTTTGAAGGCGATTGAAGTTTTTCAGTATTTTTATGGATAGAATATTTGATTACAATGATGAAAAAAATACATGCAAGAGACCTATTGCTACCAGATTCGTGTTTTTTAATTTTTCATGGACCATTTCTGACAGTAAATTAGTGAGGACATCTTTTTGTTCGATAAGTCTTCCTAATTTTCCGTGAATATGAACCTAGGAAGGTTTTTGGTGTAGCGAGCGCCCTCTCTCAGCTCTTACTTAAGTCGCGCGCGCAGTACCATCTTGCGTCTTAAGTATCCTGCGTTATCTGCCTGTAACGCTTGGCCAACATCATCGGTCAGCGTACAGGGGGCGCTAGCGCGCACGCTGTCCCGGTTAGATCCTCTCAAGATCTCGGATATACGCTCATCCCCAACGGTCTGGTACACTCCCTTGTGGTCCTCACAAGGGGTGTCCACTCACGTAGGCATGTAAACGGCTTAGTTTGGTGCATGCCCTGACGAGTTCCCCCAAACTAAGCCGGGACGAAACGCGACACTTCCCCAAAGAGGTTGAAGCTACCTCGCAAACCTTCAAAAGCTTCAGTGGTGACTTTCCGACGTGATGTATTTCAACGACGGTGTCACAGTTTCTGTCCCTCCGCGATCATCTTCGTTTCCAGTGAGAACCTCGCTTGTCACTGTGTGATCCTATCCGTTCCTCCCTCGGCGATGGTTCGGCAACCATCCCGAGGAGGGTCCACACCGCCACTTCGCTCTCGTGCTGCAACGCGCTGATCAAAGATGTGCTCACTAATGCACCCAGCTCACTGCACGACATCGAGTGGTATAGGAACTCACAAGTGGCGCAGCCTTTCTCAATCCGGGTTTCTCACATTTCAAAGGCACACAACTGCTCCGCATCACGGCCGCACTTGTGGGAAATCTTCTAGTCTATTCGGCCATGACTACATTCCGTCAAAAGCTGACCTCCTCTAAATCGGTCACACTCCTCGAACGACGAGGCAGAGCGCTCTAGCACACAGTCTACACGGCTCAACACAAACGGTTTGGTCAACCGTGCAACGCCGTAGACTCGTGCTCAACAGCGCAGCAATGGCACAACGGCTCTCTCACAGCCGCGTTTTAGAGGAGAACACCTTTTCGGTCTCGATCACACTCCTCCAGATACATCTTTCTGGTATCGTTTTCACTGGAAGGGGAGTCCTGTAGCGAGCGCCCTCTCTCAGCTCTTACTTAAGTCGCGCGCGCAGTACCATCTTGCTTCTTAAGTATCCTGCGTTATCTGCCTGTAACGCTTGGCCAACATCATCGGTCAGCGTACAGGGGGCGCTAGCGCGCACGCTGTCCCGGTTAGATCCTCTCAAGATCTCGGATATACGCTCATCCCCAACGGTCTGGTACACTCCCTTGTGGTCCTCACAAGGGGTGTCCACTCACGTAGGCATGTAAACGGCTTAGTTTGGTGCATGCCCTGACGAGTTCCCCCAAACTAAGCCGGGACGAAACGTGACACTTCCCCAAAGAGGTTGAAGCTACCTCGCAAACCTTCAAAAGCTTCATTGGTATTGAATTCTATTGCTACGCACCCGTTCAACTTTTTCCGGTTGATCTATGTACCATCATTATGATTCACTATTGAAATATGCACTATCAACAAGAAACTACCAAAATATGCAATGATGATCGTGTTATATGCATTCGCATATGCGAATGCAAATAATCCGATGTCTAGTTATTAGGTTCTTTTTCTAGTGATTATTCGCAGATTATTTGAAATTCTATCTAACGTTCCTAAACTTTTCTGTGGGAAGTCACCTTTTCTATTGACATATAATGCTTCAGTCAGCAGAAACTGCTCGCTGAACAATCCCTGCTTGAAAATGATTTCGATATACATACTCATGTTGTGGCTGATTCTCCTTAGTTGCTCTAGGAAGATTTTCACTTGTGCGAGTTGAGATACCTGGTGTTGTCTGTGTGGGCTTTGTTCAATAGTCCCTTCACCACTCATCTCATGCGACTAGGGACAAGGGACACGAAAGAAGTAAGCAGCTAGATAAAGCTCTCTACAGGGTCTTCCGGTTTTTCCGGAAATGACGTCAACTTCCGTTTTTCAAATTAGAACACCATTTTTTTATTGCAGAAATAGATTTCTTAGAAAATTTTAATTTATTTTGATGTAACATTTTTCAGTTTTGGTTGGAAAATTCTCTCTGAGCGGGAAAATTCGAAAAAAAAATCGAAAATAGAGCTCCGCTGAAACAAGAATAACTTCGAGGTTTTTGGATGGAAAATTTTCATTTTTGGGATTTTCCAAGATGTAAGATTGATGTATCCACTTTGAAAATCGAAATCGCGATTCATGATACAGGGGGTGAAAAAATCGCTTTCAAAGTTAGGGATGACAAAATCGTGAAAAATCAATTTTTTCAAATTAGAACCCCATTTTTTATGGCAGATATTGAATCTACGTTAAAAAATAATGTGAGTGTATGCATCACACCCTTGCCCTAAAGTGGATATTTTCTGAGTTATTCACAAAAAACTGTTTTTCGTCTTGAATTTTCAGCTATTTCTTTTCCCTTCACGCCAAAAAGATGACATTTTCAGGAACTGTTACTTAAACCATGTTTTAGATTTTACTACCCTAATATGCAAGAGAAAAAAGTTACAGGTTGTTCCTAAATAGATCGCGAATTTGGATTCGAATTTGTATCGGAAACCTCTTTATTTCAACTAATCGGCCATCGGTTTTCTCTCCAGTGATAAATAAATAATTCCTTATGAACCATATGCAAAAACTTACCATGTTTTACATTATTTTTTTTTAATGATAGATATCATTAATTACATCTGCCAAATTCCTCTTTATTCAGTAGCATTTTGTGTTTACTATTAATTTGGTGATAATTCGTATTAAGTTATAAAATCGATCACTATGCCTAATTTTACCAATGAAGATTATTTAAATCTCATTCTACTTAATGGAGAATGTAATAAAGTTGTAGATAGAACGATTCGACTGTTCATTGAGAGGTTTCCTGACCGACCCAGACTAACGAGAGATACCATTAACAGAACCATGACAAACTTGAGAAATGTCGGATCTTTCGTTGAGAAAACTACACACAGAGAAAAAAGTGTGGTAGAAGATGAGAACAACGAAATTACAGTTCTTGCATATTTTCGTGTGAATCCTCAAAATTCTCTCAAAGATGCCGAGATTGATCTGGGATTATCTCAATCGAGTGTTTGGAGAATATTAAAAAAACATAAAATGCACCCATATAAATTCAATAGGGTACAGCATTTGAAGGAAACTGATTTCGTCAGGAGAACAGAGTTTTGCGAAGCTATGATGATTCGATTTCAAGAGAATGAAAACTTTTTGGACTGTATAATTTGGACAGATGAATCTAAATTCACAAAGAATGGTTCTTTCAATAGGCATAACAGTAATTATTGGGATGAAGAGAACAACCACCACTTCAGACAATGGAACTTTCAAGAGACCTGGAGTTTCAATGTTTTTTGCGCCATCAAAAATAATGCAATTCTCGATGTTCACATTTATGATGGGACTTTAACTGGTAAGATAGAACACTACACATGTTTGCATTATTTAAAGAATGTTCTCCCTTAGGATATAGATATTCTGACATATTGACTCAAATAATTGAGCCGCTAGTACAGAACCATAATGACTTATGGTATCAACAAGATGGCGCGCCTCCACACAATTCACTCAATGTGTCAAATATCCTCTACAGGCTATTTGAAGATCGATGGTTGGCGAACAATGGTCCACATCTTTGGCCACCACGTTCTCCCGATTTAACTCCTTTAGACTATTCTGTTTGGGGTAGGATAAAAAATATTGTCTACTCAACTCCCCTGACTGATAAAGAGGACTGCATAGAACGAGTCAGAAATGCGTTCAGGTTTGTTTAGATTTTTAGATTCATAGTTTTGAAACTCAATTTGGTTTTTAAACACTTTTGCAGATCTCTTCCTCCCGATGAAATAAGAAGAGCAACGCAGGAAGCATTCCTGAGACGTATAAATAAATGTCTAGAAATTAACGGTCAAAACTTTGAGCATCTTCTCTAGTTATAACTGTGAGAGTTTGCCATGGTTCTCCTAATAGTAACTTGAAGTCGGTTTCAAGAAGGAGTGAAAAATCTACAGCATGGTTCAAATAACAGTTCCTGAAAATTTCATCTTTTTGGCGTGAAGGGAAAAGAAATAGCTGAAAATTCAAGACGAAAAACAGTTTTTTGTGAATAACTCAGAAAATATCCACATTATTTTTTAACGTAGATTCAATATCTGCCATAAAAAAATGGGGTTCTAATTTGAAAAAATTGATTTTTCACGATTTTGTCATCCCTAACTTTGAAAGCGATTTTTTCATCCCCTGTATCATGAATCGCGATTTCGATTTTTAAAGTGGATACATCAATCTTACATCTTGAAAAATCCCAAAAATGAAAATTTTCCATCCAAAAACCTCGAAATTATTCTTGTTTCAGCGGAGCTCTATTTTCGATTTTTTTTTCGAATTTTCCCGCTCAGAGAGAATTTTCCAACCAAAACTGAAAAATGTTACATCAAAATAAATTGAAATTTTCTAAGGAATCTATTTCTGCAATAAAAAAATGGTGTTCTAATTTGAAAAACGGAAGTTGACGTCATTTCCGGAAAAACCGGAGGTGCTCATGCCTTGAAAATATTTTAGATTTCATCAGCATCGTGAAATACTTATAAGTGCTGAATTTCATGAAAATACGTTCAGTAGTTTCCCGTATAAATATGGGTGAGGTTCCTCGTGAAAGACCCTGTATATGGCAACCATTTTCAACTTCAGAACAGTATAAATACTTTCGATATCATATTTTGAAAGTTTCAAATATAAGTGAATACAGTTCAGGTATGAGGTATGTAAATGTAGATGTAATCATTTCGATTTGCATGTCATTTTTTATTTTGTTCCAGTATTCAGAAATCTTCTTTACCCTCTGGAATTAGTCCTTAATTAAGTACTTCCATGAAACTACAATCACGGCTGTTTGTGAACTCAAAACCTTCAGAAAGAACAAGGGGATTCGATATTAGTTGAACAGTTTAAGGACCTTATAACAATAAAATAGGAATTCATGAATGGGTAAAACATATCTGATGAATGGATGCAATGATGGTATGATCAGGCAGATTTAAATCATGTCAATTGGTCTTTGTGCACTATAAATATTGGTTTATGTAGGCCTTAAGCGGCCGATTGCTAACATGATAACTTAAAGAAAAAACTACTTCTAGACTCTAAATTTGTGGAGCAGGATTGGAGCTTAAGATAGAGTAAAAGTCAACTAAAAAAATTCAATTACTTTCATGTTAAAATTTTTCCATAAATATCCATTTTTTCGTTTCAAATTTAAAAGAATAGCCTTTGGTTTCCTTAAAATCAATGAAAAACATATATAGCTCGGGAAGGGTGGATTTTACCACCGTTACCGAAATGTTTTCTCGAGAACTATATCATCTTGCAATGAAGCTTGTGGCACAAACCTTGAGGTTACTATTCTACAACAATGTTTTTTTTTTCGCATGTAGTGGAAGAAATATGTCCATTTTCGGCTCTAAATTCGAAAATTACAGACATTGTGACGATACGATAACGCGCTATTTCTCTGAGCAAGCGCGTAAACAGGTCTTGTATTCTGCTAACTATGAATCTTTGAAGAGATAGAGGATAATATTTTGGGGCTTAGGTACATCAACACAATATGTATTCATAAGCCAGGAATAATACTTGGAATTCTTGTGAATATTGGGTACCGGGATTCTTGTAGAGGCAAATCTTCCATAATTCGCCACATAACTTGATAATGATGAAAAATTATAGACTTTTCAAAGTAAAAACCAGTTCTTAATAAATCCCGCGAATCTTATAATTTGAGGGATTATTAGAAGCTACTTCAGAGAAACAGCGTGTTATCGTTTCGTCAAAATGTCTGTAATTTTTGAATGTTGAGCCGAAAATAGTCTCAAACGATTGAGTTGAACTCCTTGAAAAAGAATCCGTGGTCAAATTCGATTCTGTCCGTCCATCGGGCCGTCCGTCAGTCTATGTGCTCCAGCTTTCGAAAGAAATGACCTAGCGACTTGAAATTGACAGATTAAGTTTGGAATTCAAATCTGTCGGCTAAGTTCGTTAATGAGTAAAATCGGTCAAATATTTTCGGAGTTATGCCCATTTGAAATTTTAAGTTAAATCCTCGATATCACATGAAACTGATTCGATCAGATTAAAACTTTGTAGACAGTTTGAGAATACTAACGCGCAACTTAGTGCAGAATTTCATGTTGATTTAGTACTCAAAAATTTTTTTTTAAAATGTTCATTCGAAAATTTTGCAAATTTTGATCAGAATTTTCCTTTCCTCGGAAACTGCGGATCAGATTTCAACGAAAGTAAGCAGAAACCTCAGAGTCAGTATTCAACAACAATTTTCTAGATTTCAGTTCGATCCAATATTTACTTTCGGTGATATAAGATAAGGAAAAAATATGCCAAATTTTATTTTATATCGGTTAAGTTCGTTAAGGAGTAAAATCGGTCAAATAGTTTCGGAGTTATGCCCATTCGAAATTTTAAGTTAATTCCTCGATATCTCATGAAGGACTGATTCGATCAGATTGAAACTTTGTGGACAGTTTGAGAATACTAACGCGCAACTTAGTGCAGAATTTCATGTTGATTTAGTACTGAAAAAAATGTTTCTAAAGAGTTCATTCGAAAATTTTGCAAATTTTAATGAGAATTTTCCTCTTCTCGGAAACTGCGTATCAGATTTCAACGAAAATGAGCAGAAACCTCAGAGTCAGTATTCAACAACAATTTTATAGATTTCAATTCGATCCAATATTTACTTTCGGTGATATGAGATGAGGAAAAAATATGCCGAATTTTATTTTATGTCGGTTAAGTTCGTTAATGAGTAAAATCGGTCAAATAGTTTCGGAGTTATGCCCATATGAAATTTTAAGTTAATTCCTCGATATCTCATGAAGGACTGATTCGATCAGATTAAAACTTTGTTGTATTTATTATCGGAGATATGGATTAAAAATATGTGAAATTTCGGTGTTAATTGATGTCGAGGTTGTTTCCTCAATATCGCAAGAAATCAGATTGCCATCAGATTGAAACCTCGTTGTTAGTTTCTGCATGCTTCATATGATACAGAATTTATTATCTATCTATCCGTTAAAAATTGTTTTTAAATGATCATTCGGAAATTTTCCTCATTTCTGTTGAGATTGAAGTCAATATTTACTAACAATTTTTCGAATTTCAATTCTATCCGATATACATTCCTGGGAAAAATATTTATTAAATTTTGTTGTTATTCGAGATGTTGAGTATATTTCGTCAATATCTCAAGAAGTACTGACTTCATCAGATTGATATTTCGTAACTAGTTGTAAAATACTGCCGCTCAACATTACGAAAAATCCAGATTGAATATTTCTTTGTGGACAAAATAAGCTGAATTAAATTATATCTATATTCTGCAACTTTTCGCAGAATTTTTTCATTTGCTTCCTCAGGCCTAAAAAAATTTACACATTCATAACATTTTTGATTGGTATACAATAAAATAATAATTAAATTTCGAATGAGTATTCTACAATATGAAGACCGTGAATAAACTGTATAGCAACATAAAAGACAAAGTTGACGAAGAACAGATTTCCAACGTGATATATGGCATTTCTTGTCTTGGTTGTCAAATGGTTTATATAGGACAAACAAAACAATATTTAAAAAATAGAACCAAACAACATAGAAATGACATGAAGACGTGAAAAATAGAAACTGCTCTGTGCTCCCATTTCTTCAATGCTGCCGACCATGGATTCGATTTCGAAAATGTGAAGATATATGACAGAGAGAAACATTATAGAATGAGAAATATTTTAGAGATGATTCACATCAATGTCAACAAAAGCGTTAATTTCAGATCAGAACAGAACACCTAAGTAAATTATACAGTATCCTAATGAAATATAAACATGACAGAAAAAACCTAAAGATTGAAAGATCGACAGGGAAGGGGAGTGAATAGTGTGCTGTGTTTGTTGATTGTTTCTATGTCTTGTGATTTTGAATCTGGTCAAACTGTCAAGTTCAAAAGATGAAAATGGGTTTGTTTTGGTTCCAAGTTCAGAACTGTTCGGGACGGTTCGAGTATGCGCGTTGCGATTTTTCAGACCCAAAATGGCAATTGCGCATACTCGAACCGTCCCAAACAGTTCTGAACTTGGAACCAAAACAAAGCTATTATGTAGTGAGGTTAAGTTATTTGTTGAGACTTTCCGGTGATGTCAGTGTATTTATGATCGTACCACTTTTTGCCTTTTATTTCATGACTAACGAATTAACAAGTTTATAGAGGTCATTCATGTTTGTCTTCGAAGACTTTATAATATTATTGTATATCTATCGAAAAATCTTATGAATGTGTAAATTTTTTTAGGCCCGATGAAGCAGATGAAAAAGTTCTGCGAAACGTCGCCGAATATAGACATAATTGAATTCAGCTTATTTTTGTCCTAATTCCCACTGAGAAATATTCAATCTTGATTTACTATGAAAGACACTATTTCGAACAATTACGAAAAATGTCTTGAGGATTATGATGGTGGAAAACGTGAAAATATTTTGGTTTTCGGAAATTTTCCAATTTTGTTCGAAAAATTTACTATTCATCAGATTTCAGTGAAATTTATCGTTCAGTTAGTTCAATGAAAAAAACATTTCAACATTTTTTTTTCAAATATTTTATAGATGGTGATCTACTATTGATATGGTTCTCACGAAATACCGCATGAGTTTCTGTGTTGTCACTTCAGTTGAAGTACTGAATATTAATTCGGAGCGATTTCTACTTTTGGAAATACTTATTGGGAAAATTAAATTTTAATCCGGAATCATTGGGTGGATTTTACCAATTCGCAAATTCGGCCTTCGTAATTAAACTCCAAACCTACAATGCAAGTATCAAGTCTCCAAGTAAATTCTTTCGAAAGTTATTTCGTTTACTTTCGACGGCTAGGTCGTTTACGCAATACCTTCCGAAAGAGACGACTTAATCGTTAGGTTTTCTGTTAAATTACGAAGGTCGAATTCGTGAACTGTAAAATTCGCCTAATGATTCCGTAAATGAAGGTACCCATTCAAAATTTCCTTTTTGCGCGCATGTTCTAGGGGAACAGCGTGCTATCGTTTTGTCCAAATGTCTGTAATTTTGGATGATTGAGCCGAAAATGGTCTCAATCGACTAGGTTGGACTCACTGATGACGAATCCGGTGTCAAAATCGATTCTGTCCGGCCGGCCGGCCGGCCGGCCGTAGACACGATAACTGTCGAACGAAGTGAGCTAGCGACTTGAAACTTTCAGGGTAGGTCGCGCATTGGAATGCCGCGGTTAAGTTCGTTAATGGGCCAAATCGATCGAATAGTTTCGGAGTTATAGGCATTTGAAGTTTTGAAGTTATTTATTTTTTATTTCAGAAACTACTTGAGCGATTGGATTCAAACTTGGCAGTTTGGTGGAGTATAACGACGCGCAACTTTGAGCCAAATTTCGTCAAGATCATATTGTCAATAAATTTAAAAAAAAAATTTTTTCGAAATTTTTTTACAAAAAAATTTTTTTTTCGGAAACCATTCATCATATCCAAAAAAAATTATACTCACACTTTGACCTTCTGATTTCACAGCAGTGTACTAAATTTCAGCTCGATACGATCATAAGTTTTGGAGATATCGGGAAAAAATATGTCAAATTTCGAGGTCTTCTTCTCGATATCGTTGATTTTTTTGGTATTACTCGAGAAATACTGATTCAGTCCTGATTAAACTTCACAGCTAGTTTTAAGATGCTGAAAGACAACTTTGTGCAAAATTTCGTGATAATCGGGTTATTAGAACAATTTGAAAAAAAAAATTTATATGATTTTTTCATCATATCATCCTCATTAAATTCTGTATGAAACTTCGAACTGTTATTTTCGATGAAGTACTGGATTTCAATTCGATCTGGTCTGTATTTTTGGAAATATTGGAAAAATAAAATTTTGATTGGGTATATCTACGGAATCATTGGGTGGATTTTACCCATTCACGAATTCGGCCTTCGTAATTAAGGTCCAAACCTTCTCTACAAATATCGAGTTTCTAAGTTGTTTCTTTCGGAAGTTATTGTGTTTACGCAGTCGGCCGTTAGGCGAGATCCGTTCTAGATAAACCCATTCGCATTTTTATTTTTCCCATGTTTCCAAATACAGATCGGATCAAATTGAAATCTTGTACCTATGATTTGAAATGACAAGTGGAGGTTCAAGCAGAATTTCGTGAGGACCATATGAAAAGACGATCGCCGAATATTTCGTTCGAGAAATAAAGCTGAGTTTAGCTGGGTGAATTCGTGAATATAGGTTTCCGCTTTAGCAACAAATTTTAAAAAACACATAAAAGCTTTGAACCTGACGTCAATGCTTAAATAGTTTTTTTTCAATTAGTGTTTTTATAACATGGCTAGACTCTCGAATAAATGAATAAGTGTATTAATTTTCAGCTTATAATATTTTATTCAGACCGAACGGAGACGATATGGAAATCAGATGGAACATATACAGGGTGATTCCGGAGGAGACCGTCAGATTTTGGGATGAGTTTACACAAGTCAAGACAGTCTCGGAACACTGTTTGGTTTATGGTTGCGGGTCTCTGTTGAGAATATACAGGGTGATTTGTCCGATTCGACTGATTTAACTTTTATTGATAACTTTGGTATGGCTCATTCGATTTCAATGAAATTTTCAGCGTAGTACAATAGAGTTGAACACATTCATTGATTTAAATTTTTTTTTTCAAAATAAGCGGTTGTTATTGTGATAAATCCAGATTAATTGTGCAGGTTGAAAAAACACCCTGTACATAGCGTTTCCTAAACTACGCTATCTGTTTACGATTGTACTATGTCATTATTTGAGAGTTTCTAATTTTTCTGGCACACTTCTAGTTTTCCGAGAAAATTTTTTCAAAAAAGGATAATGTCAAAATTTCGCTCCAAACGATTCTACTTTTATTGATAACTTTGGTATGGCTCATCCAATTTTGATGAAATTTGCAGTGTTGAACAATCTGAATGAGTTAATTCAATAATCGCAACAATCTCTTAAAATACAGTGTTGTAATTGTGATAATTTCAGATTAATTGTGCAGTTGAAAAAAGAACACCCTGTACATTGCTTTTCCAAAACTTTCTTATTCGTTGCAGATTCTACAATAATATGTCATCATCCAGAGGTTTTCAATTTCTTTGGCACACCTCCGGTTTTCCTAAAAAACATTTTTGTAGAAGAGTATTATCGAAATTTGGCTCACAAGCAGTGAGAGTATTCCGCACTAGGTAGGAAAGCTGTATCGTCCAAAGATGCAATGTTGTTCGTCACTTCTAAAATATTCTTTTCAAATTCGAAATATATTCTGAATTGAATGGTTTCATACAGAATATAAGCAATTAAATATGAATTTGGAATTTGAAAGAATATTTTAGAACTTAAGAACTGCTTTGCATCCTTGGACAATAGGTACAGATTTCCTACCTAGTGCGGAATACTCTCACTGCTTGTGAGCCAAATTTCGATCATGGTCTTCTTCAAAAATGTTTTCTGGAAAAACCAGAGGTGAATGATGACATATTATTGAAGAATCTGAAACGAATAAGAAAGTTTTGGAAAAGCAATGTACAGGGTGTTTTTTTTCAACTGCACAATTAATCTGAAATTCTAAAATTATCACAATTACAACCCTGTATTTTGAGAGACTTTTGCGATTATTGAATGTACTCGTTCAGATTGTTCTACGCTGCAAACTTCATCAAAATTGAATGAGCCATACCGAAGTTATCAATGAAAGTAGAATCGATTGGAGCGAAATTTCGACATTGTCTTTTTTTGATAGAATTTTCTCAAAAAACTAGAAGTGTGCCACAAAAATAAGAAACTCTCAAATAATGACTTATTATAGTAGAATCGTGAACAGATAGCGTAGTTTAGGAAACGCTATGTTCAGGGTGTTTTTACAACCTGGACAATTAATCTGGATTTATCACAATAACAACAGCTTATTTTGAAAAAAAAATTGAAATCAATAAATGTGTTCAACACTATCTGAAAATTTCATTGAAATCGAATAAGCCATACCAAAGTTATCAATAAAAGTATTATAAAATCAGTCGAATCGGACAAATCACCCTGTATATTCTCAATAGAGACCCCCAACCATAAACCAAACATTGTTTCGAGACTGTCTTGACTAGTGTAAACTTATCCTAAAATCTGACGGTCTCCTCCGGAATCATCCTGTATAGTGAGAAATGGGAGAATTAACCTTAAGAAACATAGAACAATTCCTTTTTCGTACTGGCTGACCCCCCAAATGTGAACACCGATTTTATCGTATCATGTGGTCAAATGCGGTCTTCTCGTCAGAAATCAGCGATAGCTTAATCTCGCGATCCTACTCCTACCTTGCCAACGGTTTAGTGAGAGAGCACACAGACCGAATAGAACGAAGAACATCGCTCAACCGAGCGCGCGGAAAATTTCCAATTCAAATCCGTAAATTAGAATAATATGAGGGAATCGGATCATGATAGTTTAAACGAACCAAAATCGAATGTTGGCTCCGCCGAATTGAACAATAATAAATCTAATTCGAATGTTAAAATGTTTGATTCGAACGAATCTTTGACTAGTGGTGGTTCGAGCGTGCCTGTTTGTTCTGGTGAATATTTTTTTTACAGGAGGTCTTCGGATGATTCTGATGCTAGAGGGGACATCTACGATGTGAGTAAAACAGTCTCAAATTATACTGCTTCGGAACAGGTTTACCTATGGCTATTATAATTCAGTTCTAGCCAGAAAGGAAAAAAAATATTTCAGGATTTTAGTGGAACATTCATACAGTTCCAATTGTGTAGAACCAAAGCAATTCCGCGATAGAGGATATCTCCCCGATATTCCATGAAATAAGGGATGTTTGTAAAAAAAAACAGTTGTCAAAAACACCATAAAGGTGTTCTGGAACTATTTCGATGAATATTCCAACAACCATGCAAAACTGATATCATGGTGCAATGTACTCGGTGTTATCATAAAATATTCGAACTATAAGTCAGGTCATTTAGTGTCAGTTTTGTTAACTTTTCTCTACTTTCTGGACTATTGAACCATATCACCTGATATCGTATTTAAACGTGTGATTACATCGTAGTTGTATTTTTTAAAATTTGTGTCACTTTTTGATGAGTTTTCAAAGTATGAGAAATTTTTATCCTATATCGTACGACATATTTTTCAAGAAAAAATCTATTCATTTCCAGAACTGATGTAGATGGTGATTTTTTATATTTTACTCAATAGCTGTTGTTGTTAATGTTGCACCTTACAAACACGTTGAAATGGGCAAATATGAAGACCTTATAGGCATTCAGAATTCAGTGCCATATAGGAAATGCAAAAAGGCATTGAAGACCAAAATATTTTGAGTACCTACCTAATCTGTTTTTTTTGAATGGAACTCGCTGTATTTCATTCACCTAATCGGTGCAGTTCTTTCTTTCGATTTGAAACATATAAACTTTATTGAGGTTATCTTTGACCGTTTCGAAAAATATAAATTTTTGGTTTGAATCCAATGCTGTAAAACGCAACACGAACATGCTGTGATTTTCATATCAGAATATGATGTTAGCTCTATTTATTCATCAACAATACTTAAGTGTTCAACATGGCCCCCATTTACTTTTGAGCAGAACATACCTTTCTATTAAGTATTCGAACATAATATAGAAATTGATGATCTCAATCACCAACCAGAAATATTAAGGAGAGCCTCGAAATCTTAAATGGAAATATATCGACTTTGTGTAGAAATAAATGGAGGTCACCCAATATAAATTTCATTAATAAACAAACAAAATAAGTATGAATTGTTTTATTAACCATTGCTACTTTGATATAAAAAATCGGAGCATTGTCATTTGGCGTTCTTCAGCTGCTTAGGTTTGGACGGGATAATCTGTATTTTTCGAAAACTAACCGAATAATAAACTCAATTTGAAGTATATATTTTAAAATCAGTAGGAAGAGCTCTACCGATTAGGAAAATGAAATAGATGGTGTATAAAAAAAAAACAATTAACATAAAATTTTAGGTTGACGATGCCTTTTCGCATTTCCTAATACTGAATTCTGAATGCACATAAGAAATTAATACTTCATATTTGGTCATTTAAACATTTTTCTGAGATCAATATTAATTGTGATAGCTATTGAGTAAAATAAACAATCACCCTATATGTACACTTTCTTCTAAAACTGAATAATAAGAGAGGAACAACTCTTAGGATCGAAGAATTGCAAACTCAATTAAACTAAATTATTAACTGAGTTAATTCAATGTGTTGGGAGTATGTTGGGATTATTAAAAGTATGTGACCATCTATTCTATTCCTTATGAATAAAGTGTAAGATTAGAGAATAAGTGAAGAAAATCCCGTCACATTTTCTTGAAATTGCAATTTTTTGAATTAATTAAGTCAAATATTGGTTCCCTGGACTTCTCGACGCTGAAAAGGTGCTCCCGTTAGAACTCAATAGGTTTGACCGTTTTCAATTCATTTGAAGTCGAAAGTATTATGTATGGCTCACAAAAGACTCTTTTTATCCATTCAACTGACGAGTACACTATGACAATGACTATTTCATTCATTTCATTTCTAGTAAGGAAGTTTCCGCATAGCGACGCTCGTTTTAAAGCCATGAAAGGTGAAAGACGGCAAAACTTAGCAAGTTAGTTTTTCAGCGATTGACATTTCTCAAATTCAGGATAGCTTGAATTGTTGTTTTCTTGGCTTTCTCAAATATGATCATATTTCTGTTCGATTTATTTTCTCGAGATGAAATTTAAGCAGGTAAAATTCCTCCCTTGTAATATTCAAGTTTGTTGCTTTTAGGCAATTGCGCTCTTGTCATTTTTTCCAAAATGACTCATTTGACGGTTCGTGATTTTGATACAAGTGTCATTCGCAAACTTTCCAAGCAACAAATTTCCATATTTCAATCGAGGAATTCCGCAGAAAATGTGATTTTTAACCAATCAGAACGTGTATTTCTGACAGATCACCATCGCAACGAATGAATTTCACTGTAAATTTTTTCCTCGTTGGTACCCAACTGCGAATTATACTGGAAATTTTTTTGACGTTTATAATGACAGAATATTTTCTCAATTCATCTGCTGATAGTGCGGATGAACTTGCCTTTCTCTTGGTTGGATCTATTTGTAGCTTCCGAAGCTCAGCAGTTTTTGCAGCTCTGGCGTTGACAAATTCTATGTCAGAGAATGGATTAAATTTGCGATTAGAAACGTAGAACGTGTATTTCTGACAGATCACCATCGCAACGGATGAATTTCACTGGAAATTTTTTCCTCGTTGGTACCCAACAGCGAATTATACTGGAATTTTTTTTGACGTTTATAATGACAGAATATTTTCTCAATTCATCTGCTGATAGTGCGGATGAACTTGCCTTTCTCTTGGTTGGATCTATTTGTAGCTTCCGACGCTCAGCAGTTTTTGCAGCTCTGGCGTTGACAAATTCTATGTCAGAGAATGGATTAAATTTGCGATTATACCTTTCGAAAAATATTCCTGCAACTGCTTAGCTGTCGAGTTCCATAGAACTTTGATAACACTCTCCTTGTAGTCATCGGAGTTCTGTTTTCGCATATTGAGGGCATAGTCTTCAAGAATAAGCGCCAATTCTTCCACAGCTATGTCCGCTTTTGACGAAATCATACGCTTTTTCTGCGCAAAAGCTCATAAACTGCTTCCATACACTTGCCTTCGATTTCCTAGTATTCGCGGTTCTCAACTGCTTAATATTCTGGCGACTATTTTCTTTATTTTCTTGACCGGAGCGAGACATTTTTCTACGTCGTGCTGTTTTTGATAAATTCAAAACAGAAATAATTTCTAGCTTAGAGTTTCTCTGAGTTGCCAAGGTAACTAAATAGTCAAGTCGACAAAAAATTCTATGTTTTGCAAGTAATTGATGAAGACGAAAATAGATATTTGAAATAAACACATTTGGTGTGGAATTTTCGTACCGAATACCACACGAGGTCAAATTGAATCCGGAAATTTTTTCTCGCTCATGAATATTTTCAGAAAATTATGAAATATCCCTAGTACTATTACAATATATGACGAAGAAAGTGTCCACTTGAAGTATTGCAAAAGTTTAACGATTACAGTGAAATGCACGTGTACTTAGTTTCGAGTTTGAATTAATCGAAAACGGTGACACCTTTATCGAGTACCTTTTTGTGCGCATGTTCTAGGGAGCAGCGTGCTTTCGTTTTGTCCAAATGTGTGTAAATTTCGAATTTTCAGCCAAAATGATCTCAAACGACTAGGTTGGAATCACTGATGACGAATCCAGTGTCAAAATCGATCCTGTCCGGCAGTCCATATGCACGATTGCGGACGTACGGATAATCTAATCGACCTGAAACTTCAAGGGAAGTTTGCATTGAAAAATACGACGGTTAAGTTTGTCAGTGGGTGAAATCGGCCTAGAGATTTCGTAGTTGGAGCACTTTTGAAATTTTGAGGTTATTTTCGTGATAATTCGGAAAGTAGGTACTGAAACGATTGGATTGAAACTTGGCAGTTAGTTGGAGTATAACATAGTGAAACTTTTCGCTGAATTCTGTAGGGATTGTACAGCCAGTAAATAGAGAGAAAAAAATTTCTCCAAAATTTTTTGTAAAAAATATTTTTTTTTCAAAAACTGTTTTTCATATTTGGCGAAAAGTTTTGCTCAGGCCTTGAGCTTCATATTCTACAGTAGTGCACCCAATTTCAATTCGATTATAATCGATAATAATTTTTGGAGACATTCGGAAAAAATATGTAAAATTTCGTGTTTTTTTCCTCGATATCGTTGTTTTCCTGGGAATAACCCAAAAAATGATGCAATATAAATCATGGCAGCTAGTTTAAAAATACTGATGGACAACTTTGTGCAAAATTTCGTGATGATCGTATCATTAGAACAATTCAACAGCAACAACAATTTTGTTTCAAATATTCAATATTCTGTGATTTTATGATCATATTATCCTCATTAAATTCTGTATGAACCTTCGAACTGTAATTTTTCGATGAAGTACTAAATTTCAATTCGATCTAATTTGTAATTTTGGAAATAGTGCCAAAATAAAATTTTGAATGGGTATATCTGCGGAATCATTGGGTGGATTTCATCCATTGACGAATTCGGCCTTCGAAGGTCCAAATCCACTCTACAAATATTGAGTTCCTAAGTCTAAGTCTTAGTCAATAACTTTAGGAAGATCGACTTAGAAAGTCTATAGTAGTTCAGTTGTTTCGGGGCTCAATTACGAAGGTCGAATTCGTGAATGGGTGTAATCTGCCCAATGATTCCGTCGATATACCCGTTGAAAATTCTATTTTCCAATATTTTCAAAAATGAAGATTAGAATTGAAATCCAGTACTTTACCGAAAAAAACCTATAAAAGCACTGACGTGAAGTCAGCAGCTTTTGCGCGCATATTCAAAGGATATCACTAACAGTGAACATGCGCACAAAAGCTGCTGGTTTTACTTCAGTGCTTTTTATGTTTTTTCGATTAGGAAAATCTGAAAAACAATTTCTGAAATGATCGATCCAACAAATCGAAAGTTTAAAATAATATGGCTGAATATTTCCCACTTATCCTCCGAAACTATTCTTTACTCCTAATGGATGGAATAGGTGGTAACATGAAATAAATTATCCGAAGGACAGATAAACACGATCTAAGTATGAAACCCGTAATCGAACCTGTTCGATATTTGAAAAATTGAGTTTGCAGTTCGTTCCTTCTCAGGGTTACATTTCCCTCAGTTCCAAAAATATTTGGACATAATATTAGGTCTGAAAATTAATAAACATAGCTTTAGATCACCTTGTATTTTCGATATGTTGAATTTATTAGTTGCAAGGTCAATATGAGATGAAATTAAGAGTTCAATGAAAGTAAAGATAAGATTGAGCTACTTATTGGACGAAGTATATCGAATGGAGGAATTAAAGTTTCTTGTAATTTCTGAGTAGAGATAATGCATGTAACGACGAGTTATCACATTTATGTTCAATAATATTCCTACTGTTAATATTTCGAATTGAAATATAGATAAAATAGCGGGTGTTTATGTTCAGAAACTTTTCAGGGAAAAAATTGGATTTTTGTTTTCTGTTGATGACAGTTGATTCAGATGAAGGTACAACATCCTATATTTTTGTGAAGTCGTGAATTATAGTTCATAAATTTTTGTGATATTTGAAAATAATAAGTAACATTGAATATGTTAACCAAATATCTTTTGAACCTACGTGCAGGGTGGTCCACGGTCAACTATAGATTGTTTGATGGTGAAAAGATGGTAACTTGGGAAGCCAGAAAACAACAATTAAATATGAGCTAAGGCTATTCGTTTCTGAGTTACAGCAAAAATTTTGTACGTGGAAAAGATTTTTCTTTCGAACACTGTTTTTTAAGTGAACGGACACCAACCATCCATTTCTTCATCGAAAATAACTTAACGGTTAAGATCTTTGAGAGCTTTAAGGGCCCTTCACGAAGTTGAAATTGAATTGCAATATTCAGCCAACAATGGCGTAGTTATTATACGCTTATTCATGAAATACATGTTTGGAACGCAGTGACCATTGAAATATTTCATTTTACGTTTGTCATAGATGTCATAGTTTGTCAATAAATTTTGTTGCTGGTTATCACCTTCCGACATTTTTTCACGCGCTTGTTCTGGGGAACAGCTCGTTAACATTTCGTCAGAATGTCTGTAATTTTCGAATTTTGATGACTAGGTTGGACTCGCTGATAAGAATCCGTGGTTAAATTTGATTCTGTCCGTGTGTGCCATAACTTTCGAAAAAAAAGGACCAAGAGTCTTAAAGTTCTCAGGTTAGGTTTTGATCTTGAAAATCTTGGTTGAGTTCGTTAATGGTCTAAATCTGCCGAATGCTTTTCGTGTTACAGCCATTTGAAATGTTGATTTTTCAATAGCTGGTAAAATAACATAATTTCAAGGACGAATATCTGTCAATAAATGACAAATCGAACTTTCACCCTTGATCAGAGCTAATCATCCAATCAACCAAAACATCTACACCGAAGAAGCGGCCCCAAGGAGAACGAGTACAGCTGTTTCACAGTTATATTACTGATCGTCAGGTCCACTTACCTTGGATGAAACCTCCGAGGGAATCCTTATACTTGTCACCTTTCAGATGGACCGCTGCAGTATAACTACGTAGGCGTTATTTTCCAGAAGCAGCTTGCGAATGTCACCTTCGAGTGCAGATTACTTTGATCGATGTGTATGACGTGACAAGTATCAAGATTCCCTCTGCGGTTTTATCCAAGGTAAGTTGACCTGACGATCAGTAATAACTGTGAAACAGCTGTAGTCATTTTCCTTGGATCTGTTTTTTCGGTGTAGATGTTCTGGTTGATTGGATGATTGGCTCTGATCAAGGGTGAATGTTTGTTGATTTATCGACAGGTATTCGTCCATGTGATTATGTTATTTTATTATTACTGGAGCTCTTTCTTCTCCATTAGACCATTTCTCAACTGGTAAAATATTCATCTGATCGAAATGAAACTTGGTTGGTGGATGTACAGTAGCAACATGGAGAATTATCCATAGAAAAACTCGAAGGAATTTTTTTCCATTCCAAACATTTTTGTGAAACCTCGATAGGATAATCTAGGAAAGATTCAGTAATCTGAAAATTTTCAGTGGTTAGGTCAAATAGTTTCGGAATTAGAACTTCAAATAATTTCAAATCATTACTTTTGACTATATCTTGCTAGGGGTGCATTACTGGATCTTCTGAAATGCTCCCTCACACAACATAGAATGTCGAATACACGTGTCTTTTTTTGGTTGATGAATTGCCCAAAAATCATTACGTCCTCGCAGAAATATGATTATTTTCCAGATATACATCAATTTTCTCCACCATAACGATTTGTGAACATTTTATTTAGTTTCCTCCTAAGCAGAACTAACCTACGAGTAAACTTTTCTGATTACATATTAACATATTTTTTTTGCACCTCGGTAATTGGCACCTAATCAGATTTTGACCCTTATCATCTGGTAATAAGATAATTTTCCTGAGGAACATTTGCTGATAAACGAAATGTTATGAAATGAGAAGATAAAAACTAGAATCAAATGGACAAGACACTCCTACAACTTCCATCTGGCTAGTCAAAGATATAATGTAGGAAAATTAAATGATTTATTTTCGTGTTCAAATGATATTCCCCAAAGAACTTGCGGTAGATGATTAGGATATCGAAAGATGAAGCAAACTTTCATAGTCTAAAATGGTTGAAAATTCTGCAAGATATTCCTTTTGAAGATGGTGGTTATGGAAGTTATCGTAATTTACCCTTTCCAGGACATTTAAGCTGAAATTCGGCAACGATACGAGCGCGCAGAACAAACTCTCAGAACTGATTAAAAGCACGTGGAATTCACCTTACCACCGAAAGGTGTATTTTCATTATTTTATGTTTATTAGTAGTATCCTCATTTATTCCCATCGCGCAATAAAATACCGTTTAGGAAACATTGAAATTCTTGAATTTTCATAAATATTGAAACTCATGGTTTGAAGGAACAGATAAGTGTGATTGCATTCACAACAATATTCATTGAATTTCTATTGTTCATAAAACCATTGTATCGTTCTTGGAATATTCATTTCCTTTTTCCGAGTGGATTTAAAGTAAGCATTCTAATGTATCTCCAGCCAAAATTATTGTTTTAAGTTACTATACCGGGTGACACATGAGGGCGCACTTGGCTCAACAGAGTAACAATCGAATGGATTCTTATTTTCTGATATTTCTGTTCACAGTTCTTTCGGGATAATCCTCGTGTCTCCTGCTTAGATTTTGGATTTTTAAGGGCTTCTGTTCAACTGCCTCACTTCTGCCTCAATTGCTTCCTTGAAGTTATCTCAGTGGCATATGTTTCTCCAAATGATGTCACAAAATGAAATCGAGAAGAAATGAATCCGGTTGTCTGAGAGGCCATGCCACTACGCCACACGAAATAAGAATGAATCGAGTAAAATTTAGATTAATTTTTCCTGTTAAGTATGCCTTTAAGGTCCTAGCATAGTGCAATATTAATCACATTACACGAAACGTTTCAAGAGAAATTATACTTCTGACTCAAAACCCAAAATTTCAGCTCAAGACATCAAATTTCATCACTGAAAACAGGACCCAGAAAATATGAATTCGTTCTGTTGTTACTCTCTTGAATCAAGTATGCCATTGGAAGTGAAAATTGAATAAATTACAATGAATTATACAGTGCGCGTCAAAATTATGGAACAAATTCATTTTCTCAGAAGAAAAATATTTGGAAACAAAAATCCTGAAACAGATCAATTTTGGTTTATTACTTGATAAAATCAAATAATAAACCTTAGTGATCGACCAAAAAAAAATGTTTAACCCCCCTTGAAAATTTCACAGTTTACGTTTTGGTGTATGTAGATTTGAATAAACTAATAAAAAAATCCGTCCGTCTGCCGTCCGTTGTCCGGGGCTTTTCTCAGAAAGTACAGAACCGAAATCAGTGAAACTCGATAGAAAAATCGTGTGTCGCTCGAGATTGAGCCTCCAAGCTTTTCAGCAGAATGGGTGTACCCTAAGGGTTCAAAATGGGAGGTTGGGGGGAAAAAAATAATTTCTCAGAAACTTAGCACCGAATTTTCATGAAACTAAACCAAAAAAAATTTCACCCGGATGATTTCCGACCAGTGGTTCCTGAGTTATAAGGAAAAACGCTGCAAATTTCCAATAATGTCGAAAATGACATAATAGCATTCAGTTCTAAGATTGGAATTCACTGGAATAATCGGTTTACTTTTCATCCAGAATCATACATCTTAAAGGAGATGAAAATATTGATTACCAAATTTTCAACACATATCGAGAAATTTTTAATGGATGCGTTATTATTTTATAAACACAATTTGCAAATGCCCCATCGATGTTCTTGACAATTTCATAATCGTAAGTAGTTCAGATCAAATATTTTTGGGTTTTCTCTCCCAATATCTTAAACATAACTACTGAAAATCGGATCAAATTATTATTTATAGAAATCACCCTGCGGATTACGGGATTTAAGATTAAATTCTCTCATGAAGCTCATTTATATCTTGAATAAAACTTTTATTTTATTCATAAATTATTGCTTTTTCAGAACTCAAAAACCAATTCCATGACAAAATTCATTTGAAACATTGAAATCTCAATAAATACTCTTTTATAACTGAATAACACTTTTACATGCAGACCGCGAATTAAGTAGCGTAATTTAAAATAATGCAGATTTCCAAAAAATTTGGTTGATCGGAGGTTTCTATCAATTTCGGTTTGCGTAGTACGATTATCGTCAACCTGTGGATATCCGTTACTAGTTCCAATCTAAATCTAAAATCTTCCATACTGACACTTTGAAATAAGCGTGAATATAAAAAATAATGAGCATTTATATGATAAATCAAATTGGAAGATATAATATGCAAAAAAATCAATAACAAACCGCAAATCTCATCAATTATCGATTGTCGAGAATCTAATACTGAGGGTTTGAGCCTTAGACTAAATTTAGGACCCGATGATCTATCTACCTGTTCTGAATGGGGTCTGTGCCGGGTCTTGACTTCAGACAAGGGAAATAGCGTAGACAAAAATATTCCGCATGCATCATCATCTGGTTGTCGGCAAACTACTTGTTTGAATTTCACGTCTTTACATCAAACAGACTTTCGGATTTGACACCCTCTTGGTTGAGTGTATCTGACAACGATAACAACGAACGAAACTTTAGTTTTTCAGTTTGTGTGGATACTTTGTGAATCGGATATCTGGTGTGGAAAAAATTTTTTTCAGATCAATTGCACAGGAAGGTTGAATTTTTTTCATTTCATTAATATTTTTCAGGACAAAATTGAATCCCAATAGAAATCAAATCTACACATTCGATATTAGCGGAAAGTCTTGAATTTTGTTTTACGTATTGGTGTTAGTTTGAAAGATTGAGTTTATTTCCTCAGTGTCAAGAAAAACGTACGCGTTCGGATTGAAACAGCATGAATAATTGTGAAATATAGACACTCGATTTAATGCAAAATTTCGTGAGAATTGTATTGAAAAAATCGAATTTTTTTTTAAACATGTTTTTTTCTGGATACATATTCATCAAAGTTCAATGAAATTTGATACAGGTTTCAGAGTCAACATTTAGAAACAGTGTTTCAAATTTCAGTTTTGACCGATATTGATTTGTGCAGATATTGGCAAAAAATTTCGTGACCATTTTGCATATTGAGGTTATTTCCCTAATATCTCAAAAAGGACAAACCCTATCTGATTTGAAGTTCATTTTCAGTTGTGGAATACCGACACGAAATTTAATAATTGTGGAAAATAGTAAGATTTTCAAAGAGGTGAAACGACTGTGGAACGTCTCTTCTCATTCAAATTATTTTAAATTTTGCTACTCAGTTAGCGTTCTGCATGTGGAAATGTTATTCAATTATACAAGTGTATTTATTGAGATTTCAATATTCACATGAATTATTTCATGGAATTGGTTTCTGTGAGAAACCAATGAGTTATGCATAATATATAAGTTTTTTAAGATATCAATGGTATATTGGGTTATTTAGCTGAGAAAATAATAAACCCTTGTATAAAATTTCCTGCGTTTTTGTTTCATTTTTACCAAATTTATATGCATTTTCGAAGGATTTTTGTTGCACCCTGTGCCATCCCCATCAACCCTCTGAATTTTTTGAATAGGGAAACTAGGTCATGTGGTACTTTTTTTGCCAGGTCTTTATATCTTCTTCACAGGCGTGCAGAAATTTTCAAGAAAAAAATTTTTTTTTGAAAAATTTCTCAGTTCAAAGAGTTTTTCAGTATGTGCACTTTGTCATGGCTCATTTACTTTGAGACGATGGTAACTGATGAAATTTGTCACCGAATGAAAGTCGACCATTACAGTTTTGTTCATGCACAACTTTCAACCCCTTCCAACCTCCTCACGTGAAAAATTAGAATGTGTGAAACATTGCGCTTCAGTTATGGTCTTAAGTAGGTGTGTTATTAGTACGTTTCTACTGAAGTTTTAATTTAACTTATCTTGTAATGCACAATGATTCTCCGGGAGGTACTTCAATGCCGAAATAAATTTCCAATGTCACTCCATTTTTTTCTCCATTGAAGGGTCGACTTTCATTCGGTGGCAAATTCCATCAGGTACCATTGTCCCAAAGTAAATGAGCCATGACAAAGTGCACAAAATGAAACCTATATGAAGTAACTAATTTTTCAAAAAAAAAAAATAATTTTTTCTTGAAAATTTTTACACGCCTGTAAAGAAGATACAAAGACCTTGCCAAAAAAGTACCACATGACCCACTTTCCCTATTCAAAAAATTCGGAGGGTTGATGGGGATGGCACAGGGCGCAACAAAAATCCTTCAAAAATGCATAAAAATTTGGTAAAAGTGGAACAAAAATTGACCTGTTTCAGGATCATGTTGCCAAATATTTTTCTCATGAGAAAATGAATTTGTTCCATAATTTAGACGCGCACTGTATATGTCTTCATGGAAATAGCGACATTTCACTTATGATGTGGAAAATATAGAATTCGAATTCTGAGTACTGGACTGTAAATATAAAAATTATTCGATCCTTTTCAAAGGGTGGCTAGAATTGAAAGTTCCACAAAATTAGATAGAATCGAACCTTTCATTCCCGAAATATGGATATCGGAAATTTAAGCCAACATCAATGAATAACTGTAACCGAAACTAATAACCTGCATTCACCACCAGACTATGGCCTGGTTGGCCATAGTTGGTTGGCTCATCTGACACGCTGTATATGACCGAGGGTCAATTAATGCATCATTGTCATTATTAGAGCCTTGAGCACCAGTTTCCTATCTGTAAAATCGAAACCAACCTGAGCATTTCAGTTTGAGAATTCATGCTACCTTCAAATTTTTGCGCGCATGTTCTTTAGGGGAACAGCGTGCTATCGTTTTGTACAAATGTCTGTTATTTTCAAATTTTGAGCCGAAAATGGTCTTAAACGACTAGGTTGAACTCATTGATGGCGAATCCGACGTCAAAATCGACTCTGTCCGGCCGGCTGTACGCACGATTACGGGCGCATAGAGAACCTTATCGACTTTCGAATTTCAGGGCTAGTTGCATTCGAAGGTTGAGTTTTAAGGTTATTTCCTTGATATTTCGAGAAATACTGAGGCGTTTGGATTGAATCTTGGCAGTAAGTTGAAACATAAGGACTCTGGCGAAATTTTGTTGAGATCGTGCATACAGAAAATTTTTGAAAAATATTTTTTTCCCAGCAACTATCTATCACATTCGGTATAAATTCTGGTCATTGTTTGAGCTTCATATTTCGCAGCAGCGTACCACAGTTCAGTCCGAAAGGATAATAATTTTGGGAGATATCGTGACAAAATATGTCCTATCTCGATATTGTTGTTTTTTTCGGAATATCCCGAAAAGTACTGATTCAATCATGATTGAACTTGGCATCTAATTTGAAAATGCTGATGGACAACTCTGTGCAAATTTTCGTGATGACGGTGTCATTAGAATGACTCGAAAAATAAATTTCAAATTTCGTTTTCCAAAATATTCGATATGCTGTGAGCTTCTTATCGTACTATCCCCATGAAATTCTGTATGTACCTTCGAACTGTCATATTTCGATAAGGTTCTGGATTTCAATTCGATATTATCTGTTTTCGGAAATATTGGGGAAATAAAGTTTTGAATGGGTATATCTGCGGACCAATTGGTGGAAGTATACCCATTCACGAATTCGGCCTTCATGATCAAGGTCCAAACCGACCTAAACACAATAACTTCCGGAAGAAACGACTTAGGAACTCGATATTCATAGAGTAGGTTTGGGGCTTGATTACACGAAGGTCGAATTCGTGAATGGGTCAAATCCGCCCAATGATTCCGTAGATATACCCATTCCAAAAGCAAAAGCTGCTGCCTTCACGGAAATGGGTTTTGAGGTTTTTAGTCGCAATCCACATTATACGATTCTGGAGTTCGTTCCTAGGAACGAGAGTTCCAAATTGTTGCATTTTCAGATCATTTTTTCCGCCATAAGAATGATCTCTCACTTCTCATATCTAGTTCATGAATCATCTTTGAATCTTCATCCAACGAATAGCGACACTTTCTTTCAAGAATATTCATTCATTATACTCCTCAATGACCGGAGAGTAGTTGCTGGCGGGAAATATGAAATGATGGACAGTTGAAGGATATGATTGTAAGGAAAATGCTTCTGTCACTGAAGAAGAGGTGGTTATTCTAACATAGAAACAAAATCATTGAGAATATTTGTGTAAGGTTTCACTCTCAATATTTTCTTTTGAAATTTCTGTCTATCCCCTTCAAAATAGGGAGGTTGTTATATCTACTTCGTTTTTTTTGTGTCTTCGAGATGGTCCCAGTTTAGAATAAGATTAAGGGTATTCCAATAAAATGGGTAATATAATAACCTAGATTTCATTGGAAATCTGGGAAGGGCGCGACCTATCACATATAAAAAAAATTTACGTTGAAATATATATCAGGGTGTATTCTAAATCCATTACTATGTGTTTCAACCTTGTAGATTTCATTAGAAACGAATTCTCCTATTGGAAGACTTAGAGTATGGCAGTAAACAGTAAGAACTAAGAACATATTTCATTTTTTTCGCCAGCAATAATCTGTCATTCACGAATACGCACGATGGCACGATTCCGACCGATGAAATTCGCGCCATTGCCAAACTTCACTTTTAGATTGAATCGAAACAGAAGGAATAGAGGTCAAGTGGTTGTCCAGTAATTTCCTTTGTTTTTCATTGAATATTGATTATTCTTGAAAAGAAGTATTGCTTATTGTTGGTTGAAGGCTCAAAGGTGGTTTGTGAACTACACAGATGAAGTGAGAGATCGTTCTTATGGTGGAAAAAGGGACCTGAAAACGACTCATATTGGAACTTTGGGGGCCCATATCTTCCAAATTAAGGGAGACCGCCTATGTTCGATTCCACATTTTTTATACAGAAAAACACACTGCGTACAATGATGCAAATATCTCTTTAATATCTCGGCGACGGGAAATCTTGCGGGTTTACCCAATACTCGAGAAAAATTTAAGCAGGTAAATATTCTCGATTTTAATATTCAAAGATCGTTGGTTTTCCCAATTTCTTCATAACATTTTCTTTAAAATCACTAGTCCGACTTGATACAAAAGTCATTCGCGAAATTGCCAAGCAACAAACTCCCATATTACAATCGAGGAATTTTGCCGGCAAAATCTCATTTCAAATGATAAAACATAATTATGATGAAATTTCGAATTTGTGATGCGATAAGATCAAAAATTCGTTATCAGTTGGGGTATATCAACGCGCATCTAGGTGCAAAATTTCGTGTTGATCTAGTGGTTAGGAAATGTAAGAAAAAAAATTTTTCGTAAATTTTTTAAATTTTTGTTGATAAATTTTTCTTCTCGGAAAAATGATCAGATTTCGGAGAATTTCGGCACAGTCTTTAAGATCAATAGCATTCAGCAACAATATTTCAAATTTCAATTCGATACGATATTCAATTTCGGAGATATATGGAAAAAAATATTTCAAATTTCGTTGTTTGATATTTTGACGTTATTTTCTCAATATCTCAAGCAGTAAAAATAAAATCAGATCAAAATTTTCCAATTATTTGGATAATACCAACGCAAAACTTATTGCACAATTTCGTATGGATCCAGTTGTTAGAAAATTTCTTAAAAATGTTTATTGAAAAAGGTTTTGTTGAAAAATTTTCTCGGAAAATGTTGATTAGATCTTGAACTCAGTATTCAGCAACATGTTTCAAATTTCAATTCGATAAAATAACACGCTGTTCCTTAGAACAAGCACGTATAAACGACTCAGAGATTCCATATTTTATGACAGGTTTGGGGATTAATTAAGAAGGTAGAAATCCTGAAATCCCTAAATTCCTTCCAATGATTTCGAAGATATATCAATTCGAAATTTCATTTTCCTAGTATTACCAATAACGTGAATGTGTTCAAATCAAAATTCTGCTCTAGGTTCAAAAATGACGGCGTCAAGGTTCATGCAGAATGTCTTGAGGAAATGGCTTCGAATCTGAACAAGCGCGTAAAAGCTCCTGACCTCACGTCAGTGCTTTTCTATATTATTTGAATCTTCTTAATCTTCATTAGATTTTTTCTGAGGAATGAAAATGCTCAAATTCATTTGAGAATATTTTTCCGGTAGCAACTCCTGGGGTTCATACCAAACTTGAACTGGATATCAATTTTGTCGAGTACCGCTTAAGAATGATTTCCACCAACTAGTAAATGACCGTTGCTCTAATTATCTGTATTAAACAGATAGTCAATATCATTGAACTTTGGATATTCCAGTTCGTTCAAGAATGCATATACTCTATTCCATTCGATTACGGATTCAACATCTTAATGAGCAAATAATGGCATTTAAGATTGATAAATTTGAGTATAGGATGCTGTTGTTTTTGATGGTTCTAATGCAGTTCATGGAATGTCAGTACATCTATTGTATCTACGATCAAATATTTCCATTTTGTTTTCGGGAAAATCTTTCGATTTGTTTTGCGTTTTTGAGGGTAATGTAACTCTGATTTGATTTACGCCAGTTGGAAATTTCGTGTTATTATAGTGAAAGATCTAATGTTGTGAATACTAAAAATGGTTTCTGGAGTTTAAATATTCTTGACGATCATGGTGAGTTCAGTATAAAATGGAAGTACCAATTTGAAATGCAATGGTTTTTTAAAATAGACTTCCTCGTGGTATCGGTTTTCTATGTGCAATTAATAAATCTTGATTATAAGTATTCTATAACTGCTATTTATTACAGGAAACCTTCACAAATCACTGATTTCATACTTGTTTACAAGTATTAATAACTGACATATTCATAGGAGGTCATCTATTAGCACATTATTTTCACGCGTTTGTCGATATCTATCTTCTTAATATCTATTTTTGCGCGCATGTTCTAGGGGAACAGCGTGCTATCGTTTTGTCCAAATGTCTGTAATTTTGGATGATTGAGCCGAAAATGGTCTCAATCGACTAGGTTGGACTCACTGATGACGAATCCGGTGTCAAAATTGATTCTGTCCGGCCGGCCGGCCGGCCGTCCGTAGACACGATAACTGTCGACAGAAGCAAGCTAGCCACTTGAAACTTTCAGGATAGGTTGCGCATCAGAATGCCGCGGTTAAGTTCGTTAATGGGCCAAATCGGTCGAATAGTTTCGGAGTTATAGGCACTTGAAGTTTTGAAGTTATTTATTTTTAATTTCAGAAACTACTCAAACGATTGGATTCGAACTTAGCAGTTTGGTGGAGTATGACAACGCGCAACTTTGAGCCAAATTTCGTCAAGATCATATCGTCAGTAAATTTGAAATTTTTTTTTCGGAAACCATTAATCATATCAAAAAAAATTATACTAACACTTTGACCTTCTAATTTTACAGCAGTGTACCAAATTTCAGTTCGATACGATCATAAGTTTCGGAGATATCGGGAAAAAATATGTCAAATTTCGAGGTTTTCTTCTCGATATCGTTGATTTTTTCGGTATTACTCGAGAAATACTGATTCAGTCCTGATTAAACTTCACAGCTAGTTTTAAGATGCTGAAAGACAACTTTATGCAAAATTTCGTGATAATCGTGCTATTAGAACAATTTGAAAAAAAAAATTTCTATGATTTTCTCATCATATCATCCTCATTAAATTCTGTATGAAACTTCGAACTGTTATTTTCGATGAAGTACTGGATTTCAATTCGATCTGATCTGTATTTTTGGAAATATTGGAAAAATAAAATTTTGATTGGGTATATCTACGGAATCATTGGGTGGATTTTACCCATTCACGAATTCGGCCTTCGTAATTAAGGTCCAAACCTTCTCTACAAATATCGAGTTTCTAAGTTGTTTCTTTCGGAAGTTATTGTGTTTACGCAGTCGGCCGTCAGGCTGACCGTAAACACAATAACTTCCGGAAGAAACGACTTAGAAACTCGATATTTATAGAGTAGGTTTGGGGCTTAATTACGAAGGTTGAATTCGTGAATGGGTAAAATCCGCCCAATGATTCCGTAGATATACCCATTCAAAATTTTATTTTTACAATATGTCCAAAAATACAGATATGATCGAATTGAAATCCAGTAATTTATCAGAAAAAAATTTCAAAAAGCACTGCCGTGAAGGCAGCAGCTTTTGCGCGCACGTTCAAATTCGTTGAACATGCGCGCAAAAGTTGCTGCCTTCACGGCAGTGCTTTTTGGACTTTTTTTAGATTTTAGTTGGGGAATCGTGTTTTAATTGCCATAACACTTTTGTATTCGATATGCAGAACTTCTTCCAATCTTAAATTGAAAACGGTTTTAACTTGATTTGTAAAAAACAAAAACACCATGAATATTAATACCTATTTCATTAAGTGAAAAAATTCCATAAAGCACTGACGTGAGGTCAGGAGCTTTTATGAGCTTCTTCAAATTCGAAGCCACATTCTAATGAATTTTTGCATGAGCTTTGGCACAGTCATTATCCTCCAAGTCTTAAATTTCAATTCGATCACATCTGTTTTTTGGAAATAATAATAATATAATTCATTTGAAACAAACAAAAATAACATCCTCAAAATCAATGTTCCATGAAAATATATGAAGAGCTAACAATTTGATGAATTTACTATAACAATTACTATCTTTAAACCAAAGGGCAAATTAATTAACATACTTTTCGACGTTTCGTTTCATAATGGTGAGCCTCACTAACAAACTGCAAATCTTCCTTCCTTTGTCTAAGCTTCCTTCGAATAACTTGGTAGCATATCATTTTTGCTCGCATGTTCTAGAAAACAGCGTGCTATCGTTTTGTCCAAATGTCTGGCATTTTCGAATTTTGAGCCGAAATGGTCTCAAACGACTAGGTTGGACTCACTGATGACGAATGCGGTGTCAAAATCGATTCTGTAGGAAATTGTTCATTAAATCCGAAAAAAACTTCTGTTCATACCTTGAACGTCCTATTTTACAGCAGTGTACCACATTTCATTCTTATACGACGATAATTTCTGGAGATATTGAAAAAAATTATATATTTCTCCCCGATATCGTGGTTCTTTCCAGAATAACCCAAAAATTTCTTGTTCAATCGAGATGAAACTTGGTAGCTAGTTTGGGAATGATTATGGGCAACTTTGTGCAGAATTTCGTGATGATCGTGTCATTAAAACAATTTGAAAAAAAATTACAATTTTTTTTTCAAGTATTCAACATTCTGTGATCTTCTGACCATATTATCCTCATGCTTTTTTGTAGAAATCTTCGAGCTGTCATTTTTCGATAGAGAACTGGATTAAAATTCGAACTTATCTGTATTTTGGAAATACATATTGGTAAAATAAAATTTTGAACGGGTATATCTGCGGAATCATTGGGTAGATTTTACCCATTCACGAATTTGGCCTTCGTAATCAAGGTCCAAACCTACTCTACCTAATAGCCGACCGTAAACACAATAACTTCTGAAAGAAACAACTTAGAAATTCGACATTTGTAGAGTAGGTTTGCACCTTAATTACAATGGCCACATTCGTGAATAGGTAATATCCGTCCAATGATTCCGTAGATATACCCATTGAAAATTTTAATTTTCCAATATTTCCTAAAATGCAGATTATACCGAATTGAAATCTTGTAGTTTATCGAAAAAACCTAGAAAAGTACTGCCGTGAAGGCAGCAGCTTTTGTGCGCATGTTCAAAAATCGTTGCCAAAGAGGTTATCTCTATTCAACATGCGCTCAAAAGCGGATCAGGGATGTATACATTTCCACCTCATTTCTCAGACGAGCAAGTAAACCTACTTTCGTGGATATTTTATTTGCAACGTAATCGACATTGCTCTGAAACTTCAAAGTATCGTCCACATTGTAAAATATAAGTCCCAATGGATATTTTTAAGAAATAATTGGGCGGATTTCACCCATTCACTAATGTGATCTTCGCAATTAAACTGTAAATCTGCTCCGAAAATATCGATTTTCTAAATCGTGTTTTCCTTAAAATATTGTGTTTACGGTCGGCTGAACTCGTTTTTTGTAGAGCTAGTTCAATAACGAAGGTCGAGTTTGCGAATTGCTAGAATCCACCCGATGATTCCGAAGATATATTCATTCGAAATTTATCCTGTAAGTATTTACAAAAAACTGCGATTGCACTAAAATCTTATACTCTGCAAAATCTATATTTACACATTTGAGTGAAATGAATAGAGAAATTGTAAGGTACAAGCTGAGACCTATTTGAATTCCAACTTATACCTACCTAGCTTCACCTAAACTTATATTTCACAAATTGATGTAATTTGAATAGGTATGCATAAAAAATAATTGAAGGTTATGACATTCAAATAGATAAGATACGTTGAAAAGGTGGTTAACGGTTGATTCTCACTATACGTTCCGTAACCTTCCAGTCAAAAAGGACAATTCACAATCGGAGGATCAAGTTTAATGTTGTATAACTTCACAACAATGTTTAATTTTATTTCAATTTTAAAATAATTCTTCATTTTTTCCAACTTATCACATCTCTCTTACAGAAATGTTTTCATTTCAATTTGTTGAAGTGATATCATCTGACTTCAGGTTACTATATTATAGAGTTTTTGGAAACTCGATCATTAACCCAGATTAGCTGAATATGACAGATTGTTAAATAGTCGGATTCTCAAAACCTTCTGAAATCCGAATTGAAAATGACAAACTGCGAAAGGAAATCAGGTCATATTAAATCAAAGAAATATACGAAATATAGATTTTCTATTTTTTTTTCGACTTTGCAAAAACATTTCTGAAGAAACCAAGAAGAATCAGAAATCAGAATTAATAAATATATCCATAAAGGACTTCACGCTTTTCATTCGAGAAGACACTGTCAGATATTGGCAGAGAATCGTGGTTGAAGAGTATTCTTAACTATATTTTCGCATTTTCCACCGAAGCTCACGTTTTTCGATGAATTCTAGAATTTTTCAAAAATAAATGTTTCTTTTTGTTCCTATATATCGGGCCTAATTCAAAATGTTCGTATTTCTTCTATAAATCCACATCTTTGCCTCTCTCCAATCCTGCCCGAAATTTCTGATATAAATCCCTATAAAAAACATCTGCTAACAAATCAAGAAATCTTTTCCTTCTAACGTGAAAAAGCTATGAAACTAATTTTTCATATAACTCATTTTCTAGATGATCTTTCTGAAGACATAAAATTTCCACAGCATGTGTAAAATATTTTCTGAGGTATCGAAAAGTTCGAAAAACGAAGTTTCAATTCAATCAAATCGGTGGGTATTTTTTACGCGCTTGTTCTAGGGAACATCGCGTTATCATTTCGTCACGATGTCTGTAATTTTCGAATTTTGAGCCGAAAAGATTGGGTTGAACTCCCAGAGGTAGAATCCGCATTCAAATTCAATTCTGTCCGCCCGTCCGTCCGGCTGTCCGTCCATATGTGCTCTAACTTTCGAAAAAAAGGACTTAGAGTCCTGAAATTTTCAGGTTATGTTTTAATCCTGAAAATCTCGGTTAGGTTCGTTAATAGGTCGAATCTGATCGAAATGAAACTTTGTGGAAAGATGAACAGGACCAGTAAGAAGAATTATTCATGAAAAATCTGAAGAACAATGTCTTTTTTGAAAATTTTCATATTTCACAAAAATTTTACTGAAATCTCCAAGTCGTCATTTCGCAATGTGAACAAGCACGTAAAATCTGCTGAGTTTACGTCATTGCTTTTCTAGATTTTTAGTTATATAGAGAACAAAATTTCAGCTGACTATAACTCCAAAAACCGTTGAGCGGATTTTGTTCAATCGAAAGTTAGAGCACATACGGCCAGGGAGGGCCAGCTGGAGAAAACTGAATTTGACCAAGAATTCCTTTTCGGGGAGTCCACCCCAATAGTTCAAGACCATTTCCGACTAGAAATTTGCTATTAAAAGGCATTTTGGTCATACAAAAAGGCGCTTTTTGTCAGAACAGCAAGTCTGTGTTTAAAAAATCATATCACAAATGAATAATAAAATACACTGAAGGTAGTTGAGCTGATTCTACAATCTCCCAAAGTTCATCTGCCAACAGTTTTGATCCATCCAAATAATAGTAGGTAGTTTTGTTAAGCTGATTGTTTGACTTCTATAAATAATCACGTATGATCCCTGCTACACATGAAAACATAAAAACTGATGATAAGTATTAACTGTTCGGGGTATTATATGAGATAGTACAGGAGCAAGAGTTCCTTTTTCGAAATATTGAATTGTGATATCGTGGACTATTCTAAGAGTTCCAAAGTTTAGTATCTCACATATGAAATTTCCGTGACCCAGCACATATATCATTTAAGAAGTCATAAAATGGTAATAAAATATTAATGGATCCCAGAAGCCAGCCGACGACAGGAAGTGGTTATTTATCGACTTCTCAAAGAATTTACAAAAAAAATTTCAAGGAAATCTAGACAAAAAAAAAATATCCGATTGAATATTTTCCATCGATAATTTTTTACTAACTATAGTGACCAATCAAATTACTTAATTATGAGTCACGTATCAAATTTCATCCAATTATAGCGATAATACCCTACATGTGGTGTTTTCAGTTTGGTGTTTTCGACAAAGAGGATCATGAAGCCTCAGTATTACTACTGATATTTTTTTACCAACTAAAGTTACCAATCAAATTACTAAATTTTGAGTAATGTGTCAAATTCCATCCAATCACTTATGGATTACAGCGATAATACCCTACATGTGGTGTTTTCAGTTTGTTCAGTGTTTTCAACAGAGAGGATCATCAAGTTTAAATTAAACGTCAGATGACAATCGATTTTTTGAAATCTACAAAGTAAAAATAATCTTATCCAATACCTTCGGCCCTTGATGAATCCTCAAAATGTTATCATAGAGAATCCTTTAAGTATGTTGAACATTACACACGTTTGGAGCGTTAGAACCGAGACATTATAATAATTTTCGCGTGAATGCCAAATATTTCCACTCGAAACATTGTCGTCTTAGAGGGTCATTGTTAGTTATAGCAGAATGCGATAAATCCCACCAAAAACATTTAAGGTAAAATTGGATTCAAAAAGTCACCCACTTTCGCTGCCAGAAAGTTATAAGGCTTCATGAAGAGTTAGACCGCTCACTTCAGAAGTCATTAATCAACACCCCTACCATCTCATTCTTATATCATGGTTTGCCTCTTGCACGATCATTCAAAATACCCTCATTAATCCATAATAGACCTCCTCAATTGAGCTGAAAGTGAACCAGAAACAAAGCTCAATCGAAAACGCTTCTTGTTATGTGAAACAACCAAGAAAATATGTCAGGTTTGTGGACTTGGGCCTTGTTGGGCTGGTATTTTTCTGGTGTTTTGAACAGACTTAGGTCTGTTCCTCTCTTTGAGGGTGAGAGAGCGAATGTTACTCATTCCTCAATTTTTTTTGGTAATTTGTGTGTGAATTCTAACCTGCATAGGTTTTAGCACTCTAGGACCTTCGGGAAATACAGTAATTCTGAGTTCACATTATGTACCAACACACTCCGCTTATAAGTTTTTGAGGAGGACGAAAGTGACGGATGTCTCAAGCTGTTCATTGTCTATGTTTGAATCCTAGGCTATATACTAATTTTCAGCTCTCTGAAACTTGAAAAATTGTTCTTGTATCATTAGTTTCCTTTGAATACCTGTACAGGGTGATCCAAATTGGACACTTTTGAATAGGAAGTCCTCTGTAGGTACTAGATAGACGGAAATTGATGTCCGTATCTGGGGACAATTTTGTGTGAAACTCATTGGCGAAAACCGAAAATTCTTGTCTAGCACCGTTACATAGTTACCGAATGTTAAGTGACACCTGGTTTAAAATAATATTCGACTACCTTTTCCGAAATGCCATACTGCCATACCTATTTTGTCAATAGAATAGTTACGAAAGCAAGAGTTGCAATGAAACATGAGAATGATGAGAATTTTTACTAATAGATGCAATAACAGTTAGAATCCAATGGATGAGAAAAAGAACTTCTAAATGCCATGATGAACATTTTTCCCACAATATTATTGAATTTGTGGTTGTCTTTTTCGATTATTTCCTCCACTTCTTCAAAATAATAAACTGAAAAGTACTGAAGATAAAGGTCAAGTGTATAGCATTTTGAAAAACTCGTCGAAGTACTTTCTAAACAAGGTATCACTCGACCCCCTTTTTATTTAAGATTTGACGGGCTTGCTGTCATCACAATCACAGAGTTACAAATTGATGGGAACAATTTTTGTTTCTGTTCCCCAAATTTATATGCATTTTTGAAGGATTTTTGTTGCACCCTGTGCCATCCCCATCAACCTTCTAAATTTTTTGAATAGTGAAAGTAGATCATGTGGTACTTTTTTGGCAAGGTCTTTGTATCTTCTTTACAGGCGTGCAGAAATTTTCAAGAAAAATTTTTTTTTTGAAAAATTAGTTATTCCAAAAAGGTTTTTAGTATGTGCACTTTGTCATGGCTTATTTACTTGAGACGATGGTACCTGATGAAATTTGTCACCGAGTGAAAGTCGACCATAACCGTTTTGTTCATGTACAACTTTCAACCCCCTCACGTCAAAAAGTGTTTACCATCGTCTTGAAGTAAATAAGTCATGACAAAGTGCACATACTGGAAACCTCTCTGAAGTAACTTATTTTTCAAAAAAAAAAAATTTTTCTTGAAAATTCCTGCACGCCTGTAAAGAAGATACAAAGGCCTTGCAAAAAAAGTACCACATGACCCACTTTCCTTATTCAAAAAATTTAAAAGGCTGATGGGGATGGCACAGGGTGCAACAAAAATTCTTCGAAAATGCATAAAATTTGGCAAAAAAAATTGACCTGTATCAGGATTTTGTTGCCAAATATTTTTCTTCTGAGAAAATGAATTTGTTCCATAACTTTGACGCGCACTGTATATCCGACAATGCAAAAACCATTTTCGTGACAGGTACAAACTCCAAACAATAATTAAATTATTATGCTTCTTAATTCGTAAATTCTATATTATCTTATTAATAACATTTTCAGTTGCTGAACAATGGGAAGATAATCCTCTTGCCAATATTTGTCTGAGAATGGATATTCTCAACTGATATTAATATTTTTTCAGCTGTGCCAGAACAATAATTATATTGAATTTCCATGTTTGAAAAGTAATTATTCTACTTCACATCAAACATGACATGGAAATAATTTCATAAATTATTTACAGCAATCATGCGGCGAACATAACGATTTCGTGTATTCTTCTCTTTCAGTTCTGGGATAATATTTAATCGAAATTTGATTATATTACTCGAAGATGCGACAAGTTTGAACTGATGTATAGGTGTTTTACATTTTTTGTATCCTGTCAAAAACAAATTATCGAATATTTAGATGAAAGATTGCCGAAAAATATATCTCAGCAGTTTTCTTTTCTGCGCGCCTGTTCTAGGAAATAGCGTGCTGTCAATTTGCCAAATATCCCGAATTTAGAATTTTTTCCGTAAATGAAAATTGCGATGTCAACATGATACCTGGAGAATAGAGTAAGCTAACAACTCGAATTTTCAAGGGAAGCTGGCAAATTAAAATGCGACGATGAAGTTCGCTATTGAGGCAAATCGGTCGAACAATTTGGGAGTTTTACTCATTTAAATTTTTGAAGTAATTTCCTCGAGCTGGAGCTTCTCACGCGACTGGATCGAGACTTGGAAATTAGTTGTTGAATACTGACCCGCATTTATTCACGAAACTTTGTTAGGACGTATATTCAGTAAATTCAAAAGAATTTTTTTTTTTAATTTTTTCAATTACTGTTGAAATTTTTTTTTTCAAAAACTATTCATTAAATTCCAATAAAATTCAGCACAAATCTCGAAGTAGATTTCTAACAACATTGTACGGAATGTACAATATAATAAATGAAAAGATTTTTCCCTTTATATTGTTGTTTTTTCGGGAATAACTCAAAAAGTATTGATTTATCGTGATGAAACTGGGTAACAGGTTGGCAGACGCTAATGCACAAACTTGTGCCAAATTGTGTGGTAGTGTCATCAGAACAATTTGGAAAAATATTTTTTTCATCAGTATACAGCCAGGTCTAGCGAGGTCAACACGTATGTAAGTGATCGCTTTGGAAAAGGATTTGTGTCCAAAAACTGCTGACTTTACTTCAGTGGTACCCTATATTTTCCAAGGAAACTGCCGTGTTCTTATTGTAATAATAATATACATCAATGAGCATTTGTCAAATCACAATAAAATTCTATTCAAAGAAGCCCGAGAATTCGCCAGGAATAGGGAGTACAAGTATGTCTGGACCCAATCTGGTAATATTCTCCTACGCAAGAACGACGCTTCTAAAATTCTACACATTCGGTCAGGCGAGGACTTGAAGAAGCTGTAAGTTACTCTTTATTAAATATTAAGAAAAAAAAATGCATAAATAAATAAATAAATAAATAAAAAAAAAATATTATTACTGGTGCCCATGGCTGTCTCAGTATACTACCAGAATGTCACTGGACTCAGAACAAAATTGGATGAATTTAAGATGAACGCCACTGTCAATGATCACGACATAATTTGTATTACTGAATCCTGGCTGAACAGTGGAATAGTCGACTCAGAATTGGTAGATTTAAACAACCATACCATCTTCAGACGGGATCGAGCGACTTCTGGTGCTGTGAAGGTCGACGGAGGAGGGGTCTTTGTTGCGATCAGGAACAAGTTTAAACCTACTAGAGCCGCTGAACTTGAAAGTGATGCGGAGGATATTTGGATAGTACTCAAGCTTGGTAATACTAAGCTCTTTATTTGTTGTGTATATCTCCCACCTGGGGAGCAATTTGCTAGTGCCAGTTTCGTTTCTAAACTTTACTCGAACAAGACAAAATTTGAGGACCATCTGGTCATGATCCTTGGTGATTTCAATTGTCCATCGATTTCATGGGTTTTTAATGATGGTGAGAAATACTCGAATGCCTTTAGTGTAGAAAATAAATTTGAACATATCATTGACGCTTGTACGTATTTAGAACTTATGCAATATAATCATGTAAAAAACTGTAATGGTAGGAACCTTGATCTTGTTTTCAGCAGTTCTCACAGAGTTAATAATTTAGAACATTGTATGTCTCCATTGGTTTTGGAGAATCGACATCACCCTGCATTGGAATTTTTGTTTGAAATAGAGATGAACAGACATCTTCCGTCCAATATCTCTTCTTTTTATAGGTTTAAAGGGGCTGATTACGATATCATAAATCAATCCATATCTGATATTCGTTGGGAAGCTTTATTAACTAATGATAACGTCGATTGCGACTTGGACATTTTTTATAATAAACTTTACGAGGTTATCAAGACTCATGTACCTGAACAAAAAATTCGTAAACGTTTTCCTGTTTATTTTTCTAAAACTGCGATTAAACTAGTTGAGCGTAAAAACAAAATTCATTCCAAATGGAAAATCTATAAAAACATGAAAGATTTAGTAGAATTCAAAAATTTACGAAGAGCATCTAAGAAAATAATTGAATCTGATTACAAAAGATATATATCGGAGATTGAACAGAGGGTTACTGACGATCCTAAAAGTTTTTTTAATTTTACATCGAGAAAAGATCGTGACCGGGGTCTTCCGGGTTTGATGTCTTGGGGAGACAGATCAGCATCGTCCGGGGGGGAGGTGGCTGAATTATTTGCGGAGTATTTCAGCAGTGTTTATATAAAAAAAGACCGTCCTCATACGTCGGCTCGCCAAACATCTTGTTTTCCTCAAGTTAATCTTCCAAATCAACTAAATTACATTCAGTTTTCATCTCATGAATTACGGAGGGCATTGGAGGGTCTCGATGAGAGGAAGGGTGCCGGACCTGATGGCATTCCGTCATATTTCATTAAAAGATGCGGTTCTTCCCTTGTTGAGCCTCTAATGATAATTTATAATAAGTCTCTCAAGTCAGCCTATTTTCCGACAAGATGGAGGACTGCATCAATTATCCCAATTTTCAAGTCAGGAGACAAGAGTTTAATTAATAATTATAGACCCATTAGTAAATTGTGCGTTTTCGGAAAGGTGTTTGAGTCTTTAGTTTGCCCATATCTTTCAAATTTGTTCTCGTCGAAGATAATCGCGGAGCAACACGGCTTCACGAAGGGGCGCTCAGTCGAGACTAACTTGATAACATTCGTGGAGTTTTTGCAGACTGGACTTGACCGACGTGTTCAGGTTGATGTCATCTGCACTGACTTCAGCAAGGCTTTTGATAAAACTGATATCAATGTACATATCTCCAGCCTTGCGGGGGTTGGTGTGGGTGGCAGTATGCTTGGATGGTTTGAGTCATACCTGACCGACAGGCTCCAATACGTTTTGGTGGAGGGTTACTCTTCGGATCTTTTTGAGGCATGTTCCGGTGTACCTCAGGGCTCCCACTTGGGTCCCTTGTTGTTTTTAATATATATCAACAAGATTGCTCAATGTTTCACCAAATGTAAATTCCTCCTCTTCGCGGATGATTTAAAAATAATGAAAAGTATTAGCTCCGAACAGGATTGCCTGGATTTGCAGTGTGAGTTGAATGCTCTTTGTACTTACTGTAGTGGCAGTCAACTATACTTGAACTTGGATAAATGCCGAGTAATCACATTCACACGCAATATAAATAAAATTACTTATCCTTATACTCTTAATGATAGTGTCTTGTCTAGGGTAGATAACATAAAGGATTTGGGGGTAGTTTTTGACTCTAAGCTTCTCTTTGACCGTCATATGGATCAACTCGCTAACTCCTGCTATAGAATTTTGGGCTTTATTACAAGAAAGAGTAGACATTTTATGAATTTGAAAACATTCACCGTTTTATATAACTCTTATGTTTACAGTAAACTCAACTTTGCGTCAGTGGTTTGGAGTCCAAAGTACTCAGTATATATCGACAGGCTTGAGAGAATTCAGAACAGATTCTTAAAGTTTATATCTTTTAAATTCAACTTTCGATTGACACCTAGAAATCCCGAAAACTATATTCTTCGTTTGGCTCAGTTTGGTTTCATTTCCCTTGAAAATAGAAGAAAAATCAGTGATGTCCTGTTCATGTATAAGCTTCTCAACGGTATCTATAATTCCCCTGATCTTCTGTCTTCTGTGACTTTCCATGTTCCATGCCGTTCCCTCAGAAGTGGTGATTTATTTCATATTCCCTTTCGTAACACCAATAGCGCGATGAATTCGCCTCTCTGCAGGATGATGCGATGCTGTAACTATTTAAGTGATGTTGATTTGTTCCATCTCAGCCATAATTCAATTAAGCAAAAATTAAGAAAAATGTATCTGTGTCAATAAGATCTTTGCTTTGTTTTGTTTTCCTGCTGTGCCGGGAGTTTTCTCTTTTTTAGTTGTTTTGCAATATTTTAACACACTTTGAATTTGTAATTAGTGGATACTTTGTTGGGTGGTTCACCTGTTTGTATTCCGAATTGGGTAAATAAATAATCATTTATGAACAGAAGGAAATTTGAAGGTTATCAGATTGCCTGAGGAGGTTGGAACAGACTAGATTTTGGGTATTATCGCTCTTCTAAGTTATTTCCTGTCAACGTGTATCAAATTTTGTGGTTTCCGAATTCGTCGTTCAATTACGATGAAAAACCAGAAGCGAATTGCTTTCTGAAATCGAACTACAAATTTTCGCAATGACGTAGGTTGTAGAAGAAGTGGGAAAGGAATGCCAAACTGGCCCCCGTTACAATAACTTTATTATAGCCTTAGAATTTTCTGTTCCCCAGAAAAAAACACGCAATAATTTTTTTTCAACAGGAGTATTCGACTGAAGAATACTGTGTTTTCTGAATATGCTCTATTTCAGTTTAATTCCAAGTTTTTATGAACACAGTTTATGTAACGTTTTAAGACCGGAAATAGTGGTTTCCTCGTTATATCATTTTTAGATTCTGGTATGAAAAGGAAAATTTGTTATTTATCTCATGAAGTTTTTTCCTGAGGAAATCGGTCAATATTTCGAGAGATAAAACTTCATTGATAATTTCGTCTGAAAATTGAAATATGCCAATAATGAGGAATATGGATATTTTGGTACTAATAATGTGTTTGTAGGTTGCACTGCTGCGATTTTGTATCAGCTTTGAGTGTGAGATAATGCGCTAGTGCAGTGGCCGGCAAATTCGCCACTCAAAAGAACGACATATGAACAATTCACCATTGAAGCTCAATTGGAAGAGTCACTTCACGCGCTTTTTCTAGGGAATAGCGCATTGTCGTTACGTCACAATGTCTGTAATTGTTTCCTGAAGATGATCTCAAACGGTAATATTTGAATTCACAAAAAATTCAGGTCCACATCATAAAAACATGGACGGTTCTATGATTCAATATATATGTAAAGCGAATTTTCCAAAAAAATCAGCCAATTAGAAGGACAAGACATTTTCCAAAACAAATACGAAGTACGATTTTCTGTGGATCAAGTGGAATTTTCTTATGAGTAAACTGACGTGCGGGACATAATCATCTGCCGTTTCCAATTGGAAATTTCTGCTTTTTCTACACCATGTGTTCCATGAAATCTTAACAGAAGCTCCAAATTCTTCAATATCTATATGTATTTTTCTTATTATTCAAACATGAATCGATTGACTCTTCTGAAAATGTTCGCGAAAGTGCGGGACACCGTCGACACTATATCTTCCAGAAGAATTGGAATAACTCAGAAACCGTTGAGTTTTAACCCGGTACAAGGTATGGCATATTGTTATAAATATCATTAAATAAGCTATCTGATGATGACATAATATACTCTTGAGGTTAGTTCGTTGTACTCACATGAACTACACTAATTACACTTACTCCTCTGATTCTGTTCGGTGTGTTTAGTTGTAAACTTGCACTCTGTTCGTTGCGGAAATATTGGGAGTCAGTATAATCACAGATTACGTGTGCAGTGCATAGAATGAGGTTATCTTCTGTGATGGTTATGCGTTAATATAATTCATAATAATAGACATCTGTAGTTGTCTCTGGTTTGTTTTGCCCTCTATGTGTGGTTATTTTTGGATGAAATTAATTTTCATCATATCGTTATCTGAAATGGAATTTTTGCCCGTGACGACTTTAGAAAAACTTCACGACAAATCTACTTCACCTCGAAGTGGTAGCGAAAACAAAAAACGCATAGAATTATGTCATCTTGGGTTTGCGTAAAATCATCTATCATATATTTTTTTTTTCTATCTTTTACTGTGCTTGGCCATTTCGAACCATCGACACATCGAACATATCATTGGTTTAAGATTCATTCAAATCACCACCACCTAGACACTTTACAACATCCATGACCTCGCCGGGATTCGAACCCGGTACCTTCAGCATCCAGAACATGTTTCCACCCTCTAGTCTACCGAGGTAGCCCTATCATATATTTGTTGTCTGTGAGAATCATAGAACAGATTGAACTACACTAAGTCCACTCCTTCAGTTATCTGTGACTACGCTCAGCTGCACTGAGAATTGGAAGTCAGTGGAGTTGGTGTAGTTAGTGTAGTTCATGCAGGTAAAACGAACAAACATATCGTGTTTCATTTGAAATACGAAAGTTGTAGGCTGTTTCCGGTATAACCTTTGGCAGCAGAGGTCTGAAAATATTTTAAGGAGACTATTGATTGCTGAAATCCCCCACAAGCAAATTTTTAGCACAAAATATAATTGATTTTTCATAAATGTCCAACAGGACATCGCGGTAAATCACCCTGTATAGTTTTTCTTAACTCGTCTACAGAAGCTCTAATCCAGGAAAAAGTATGTTAATTCGCTAATTAAACATCCTGTATAGTATAGTATTTGTTCAGCAAGATATGAAAAATATTCACTGAAAACTTGGTCAATATCGAGGAGTAACAACTAAAGGGAGTACACTCATCATCCTAGAATTCAGATGAATGGACCAGCCATTCCAGTTGTCATCAGCTTCATTGATCTGTACTTTGATCAACCATGCAAGAACATATCTCTCATCAACGATCAGACTAATAGTTTATAAATAAATTGGATGAAATATTTAAGGCGGTCAGAATTTGGGATGAGGCTGAAATTTATTCTGTTTATTATTCGAACTTTCTATTAGCAAGTTCAATGTCTGTCAGAATTCCTAGATGTGTTTACTCAATCAATTTTAGATTTGGATCTATCTATTTTCATGTATGATGGATATTAAGAAAAATAATGCGCTTGCATTATTCAAATATTTAGCGATTGTATTCGCGTTCCTGTTGAAATGAAAAAAGCAAATTCATTTCTTTGGCCCCGGTGTGGCAGGTTGACTATTGTAGTCGGATCTCACACTTCACGCTTCTGAATCTTGTCAATGTCTAGTGGAATGTTCAAGTTTCATATTGAAATGGAGGCAGTGTTACTTTATAAACAATCAATTCTTCAAAAGAAACACAGACAGATCATTCACCGTCAATTGAAGGAAAAAATGGAAGATCCATACGTAAGAATTTTGGAAATTATTTCAGTCCCTATTACATATTTCAAGGTTATCGTTGCGTTCTGTATTCTCTTCAGTTGTCTGTATTATTATGGATTGAAGTGCTGGAGACATTCCAATAATTTAAATTTAATTAATTTTCGATTTCAAGATCTTAGACCTGTTGTGAATTTGGATCAATTTATGTTCATTCTTTTTTTCCCCCTAGGTAGTGATGTGGTTCGAAATAATCACAAAAAAATTTATAAATTTGATACGAATGTTTATTACTTCACTAAAAATTTGAGTTCTCAGTATTGTTTTTTCAACTGGTCAACTCATTTTCAATATTGGGAACATTTATAAAATTGAATTTAAGAAACTATTATATAAAACCTTATTTTTAATTCAATTGGAATCACAGAAAAAGCCAGGATCATTCGAGAGTAACACATAATTGCTGAACCATTTTTAACGAATAATGGTAACGGTTGTGCTTCAAAAGAAAAGTTCTGGAAAAGAACTGATGTGAAGTCTGTTAGGTGATTCTTTATCTATCAAGTATTAGCCTTCGTGGGAGGTTTTTATACATAACATTATGTTTCGATTTTTTCAAGTGTTATTTTCAAGAAGTAATCAGTGCTTTTATGTGAGCCATGTATTCAATGTTTTCATTTTGAATAGAGCTCACAAAAATACAGGTACGATCAGGATGAAATTCAGCACGATATACGATGATGATGAGCTCTCATTCAAACACAAAATCCAGGGCTTTTATCTAAACACTATGTACTTCATCAAAATTTAACTACCTAAAATCGAAACTCAAATTGTTATTTACAATTTCGCAAAATGACAAGAATTCATTATCTTAATGTCAGATATTTCGGACACAAGAGTTATCTACCAACGATCGAGTTTATATTTATCGATTGATTTAAATTTTTCGTCTTTAGAACTTAGAATGTAAATTTCCGAGTTGAAAAAAACTAATTTGTTTTAAAAGTTGTTATAATGAGAATGAATATAAAGAAATTAATTAATTTTATTTTTCTCAAATTGTTCTACTGTCACGATTATCACGAAATTTTGCACATAATTGTTCATCAGCGTTTTCCAACTAGTGACCGAGTTTCGTCATGATTCACCCATTATTTTTCGAGTTATTCCGGAAATAATGAAAACGAAATAAAACACAATATTTGACAAAATTCTATTTCACGGTCAACATTTTTGATTAATTATCCATGAACCATTAATAACTTCACTCTATTTTTTTCAGTTGCCAGAATACAGTAGAGATGAAAGATCAAATTCATGTTCTGGTTTCAGTGGAGACTTCAACGATTCAGAACCAGTAGATATATTCCCCAGCTTACCAGATCATGTTTTGGAGGAAATGGGACTTACTAGTGAACAAGCGAGGTGAAATTAACATTGTGCATTATTTAATTAAACTTAACCAAATCTATTGTTCCTAATGGAATCAATCAGCATGAATATTATTTTTCGGATTCAATGTATTTTCTGTGGAGAATAATGAGTTGTTTATCGACAATTCTTAGAAATGACATTTTTTTCGCGTATAAATAATATAAATGAATATAAACGGAACTTCATTGTTTGATGACTTTTGTATAGCAAAGTTGTGGGTCATTTGGGATATCTTCCATATTTTTTGTGAACTACCGCTATAATCGACACCCATGATTGAAATATCTCGGGTTCGATTCCGTAATGGGGAGAATATTTTCTAATTCGACGGTTTTGTCCACCATTCACTTTTGAGTCAGAAATTAACAATTTTATCTCCAGTGTGATAAAAGCATACACGCTTGATATCTCAACTCGCACAAGCTTTGAGCTTCTTAGGGATTACTCGTCGAAACCGATGATAGCTTTGAGATTCTCAGGTTCGGAAAAGGATTTCTGGAGTTATTCCGTAAATTAACATGAAATCGAGGGAGAGATCAGGAATTCTACATATTTTCGTCTCAATATCTCAAAAAATAGAATGGAATTGAATTGTTGGTACAGTATTGTCAAATACTTCAAGGTCTGTGCAGAATTCTATAGAAATCTGATGCATGGTTTCGGAAAAAATACATAAAGAAAAACTTTGCAGTTAGTTGAAACATAACGACGCCCAACTTTTTGCGAAATGTTGTTCAGATCGTACTGTCAGTAAATTGAAAAACAATTTTTTTCGGAAATTATTCATCATATTAAAAAAAAATCTGTTTTGACCTTGAACTTCACATTTCACATATGTGTACCAAATTTCAGTCTGATTCTATAATAATTGTAGCAAATATGGGGAGAAAATATGTAAAATTTCGTGTTTTTTTTCTCGGCATCGTTGTTTTTTCCGGAATAACTAAAAAAACGTTCAAAAGCACTGAGGTGATTTTGCGCGCATGTTCGAATGCGTTGCCCAAGCGGTAATCTCCTTGGGACATGCGCGCAAAAGCTGCTGATTTCACGTTAGTGCTTTTATAGGTTTTTCTACACATATGGGTTTCGCGATATTTCATCAATGGAATATTGTTTATGAGAGAAAAGTTTATATCATATTAGGTCGGTGGCGAAACGCGGCGTGGCAAGTTATGGAAACGAAGAGGTTCGTCCACTATTGAGCTATCGTCCAAGTCGGTGCTCAGTTCTCGGTTGACTGTAAATGTATTTGCTAGAGATGGGTAGGTCATTTCATTGCCTGTGATGTTCGCCCTGTGACTGGGCCGTCACAGTGAGTCACAGCTGGACGGAACTAGCTCATTTTGGTTCAGACTTTCAGCACAGTACACTGTGCAGCGTTTCGCCACCGACCTTATGGACGGGCACCTTTATAAGGAAGAGCAGCGAAACTGTCACCCTTTTATGTCAACAAATTGGCGATCTTCCCATTCAGTTTCCTTAAATGTTGAAAAACTGATTTTTCATTTTTTAGGAAACTGCAAACAGAAGATGAACTGGAACAAAAATTCGCCACCCTATCTCTGGCCTTCTCAACCGACTCAAACACAATAACGGACAGATGTGAACGACAAAAGAGATACAGAAACCAAACAGAAGACAACCTGGCGAAGGAAATCGAAAGACTGATTTTGAGAGTGAATAAATTGACCAGATTATGCGTGAACATGGAAACAACAGAAATGTTGGCATCGTTACTGGCGCAAATAGATGTTGTAACAAACGCATCCGCGTTGGCGGCGTCTTCTGCTGAAAGATATGGAGCTGTACAACACGAACAGAGATTATCGGAAGCAGTACAGGTTATGATAGATCATGTGAATTCCTTGAAGCAGCAAAGGGATTTGAGCCGGAAACAACTCCAATATACAAAGTGAGTTAATTTGAATACATAACAAATACAACAATACAATAGATTTTTGAATGGGAGAATATCCTAATGGTGAACTCTGAACCTGATTCGGAAATTCCCATCACATATTTTTATTGCGAGATTTTAGAATTCTTACTTCAAATCGAATATTTTAATATAATTTTCAACAGGGTAATAGTTCTGTAGACTCCACCAGATTATTTACCTCTCAAATGAACTCAAACTATCGGCAACTTTTTGTGTTGTCTTTTTGCTGACTGAAGTCAAAATGGGATACGTTCTATGAAGCCGGGTCCAGATGTGTTTTATTCGAACACCGTATACCAAATAAAGCTGCAAATTTTACAGAAGGGTTTATTATTCTCTCAGTTAAATAACCCACTACCATTGATATCTTAAATGAAACATATATTATTCATAACTCATTGGTTTTTCACAACAAAATTAACAGCGTTTTTCTTTTTAACTCAGGTCGGAAATCATCCGGGTGAAAATTTTTAGGTTGAGTTATGCAACAGTAATCAACATTGAGGGTTTCATGAAAATTCGGTGGTTAGTTTTCGAGAAATCATTTTCTCCCTCCTCCCCTCAGTTTTGAGCCCTTAGTGTACACCGATCCTGCTGAAAAGCTTGGAGGATCAATCTCGAGCGACCCTTTACCAAGTTTCACAGATTTTGATTCAGTACTTTCAGAGAAAAGCCCCGGACAACGGACGGCGGACGGACGGATTTTTTTTTATTAGTTCATTCAAATCTACATTCTATAAATGTAAACTGTAAAATTTTCAGGGGTGGTATTTTTTTGATCGATCAATAAAATAAAACAGGCAAGTTCAGAGGGAGTTTAATGGTTCGGAGCCATGAAATGAATATATACAATGTAAGTGTTCTCTATCTGCTTCGTGTAGGTTTGGTTTCTCGACTGCAGGACACATAGTTAATACTCCGTACTTGAGAACTTCTTAAGTCCACAAGTCTATTTATGGTTACTCGACAGCCAATCACTACTTCGCCAGTATACTTTGGTATCATGCTTGCTCAAGTCAATGAACGACCTACCTTTATGCGTACTCAAGCATTATATAATCACAATATGACGAAGATTATTCGCTTTCTGTGTTTCTATTTGGAATATAATTTCGGTGCTACGTACTATATACGATAATAGCGTTTTGTTCGATAATTTCAGAGAACCTACAATTTGAAAATTCAATTAAGTTAAAGTGTCCGAAGATACTAAAATTTTAATGAAACTGTTCAAAGGATTTTCGATGAACATATTGCTTTCGAGGAATTAAGATGATTTTCTACGAATTCATTACAGTAATTGCAGAATCTTATACATAGTGGCCGTGTACTTAATGCGACTATGAGTATGAGATTAGTCACTTCCCTTTTTCGGAAGCAACACGGATGTCATGGATAATCCACTCTGACTGCATTTTCCATAGCAAAATTAAGACCGAGTCACGCTAGACCGTGTCGGGACCAGTCCAGGACCGTGGCGGGACCGGGCCGGGACTACCTCCGAGTGGTTGCAACCGGGTCGTCGCCGAGCATTCGTGCATGCTGTATCGTCCGTTCTGACCTCTGTGTGTGTCGCAATTTTGATTTTAGAATGAATGACACACATCTGGACCGAGTTTTGACGACCTGGCTCACAGAAAAAAACTGCGTGAGAAGTTCACTCAGCAGAGCAAAAATCGTACGTGAATTGGATATTAATTATTCACTGTTTTGTGATGAAAACAATTATTCCGCTTCGGATGAACTGCTGGTGGATTTGACACCTATAGTCTTCACTAGAGTAGTGTAGGATATTTTGTGAATAACGTGAATTGATACTGGATATGTATGCTTGTACAGGGCGTTAAACTGATGGGGGCGATATTAATCACGCTATTTCTCCAGTTGTAGGAGAAAATGTATCCAGATTGGAAAAATTCACGTGATTCTTTGTGTCGCATCCAAGAGTAAGAGATTTTTCTCCAGTCCTTCGACTTCCTTTATGAAGTTGTTGCCGTTTTGTTTCAATAATTTTATCATAGGACATTGGAGTTCTGGTTGAAATCCCATTTACACTTTCGATATTGTCCGACAATCTGGAAATTTGGTTTATTATTTTCCCAAATATGAAATCATAGTATTCGATGAAAGAAACAGAATACTTCCCCACCTGAAAAAAGTTCCCATTTCACGTACGCTGTTAAACCTTTCCGAGAATCTCAAACTTTCAACTGAGTTCAATGGCGTTCTTCATAATAGAAAATAAAAAATTAGCAGAACAAAACTGAATATAGAACACTGATCTCGAATACTCGCTGAAGATAATACGAACAACTCAAATAATACATACATAATTTTGTATACAATGATAATATCCATACATAGTATCCTTCGATATTTTCTCAGGAAAACTGTTAGCATAATGAATTGATGAAGTGTGTGACTGTCCACCATCCGTTAAGAGTAATTTTGTTCTCTTTTTTCAGAAAAATGTTACAAACTTCTGGCTCCAAGAGCGATCTTTCGTCAAAAGATAAACATGGATCTCAACATCCGCATTTTCCAACAAGAAGAAGGGCAAGTATTGCTCTCGCAACTCTTCCAGATAGAAAAAATCCGGATAAGAATTTCCTGAGAAGGACTTCTGAATTAGCTTTCAGAACTAGTGCCATACCTAAGACAGCTCGACCAAGTCGAATGGAGTGAGAAAGATCTTTATTTAGTTGTTCATTGATAATAATTTATGCAAACTTCCCAGGAAAATATAAATTTCTTGAATATAGTAATTCAGTTGATTCATTTTCTGTTATATATAATTCCAGTTCGATTTTTTACTATCGAGAATTCTTATTTTCTTGAGCTTATAATAATGATTCCCTATGTATTGTAGGGAAATGAAATGATGTTATTGAACAAAAATAACTTTATATCAAGAACAATCAACAAAAATTCAATTCACATTTTCTCCGAGTTTTTCAAAAAATAATCTATTCACACTCTGCCAACAAATGTATCTTTAACAAACTGATTGAACACTCATACAAAAAATGAAAAGAGTTTTACAGTTGGCAGATATTGATCTCTAGCCCTTTTCAGCCAATAGGTGGTAGCAATGTATCCAGAATAGCATAGACAATGACATACAAAATAACTTATTTGAAAAAATCACAATATCATTGATGGTGCAATACACACAATAACCATAGGATATCCTCTGTTTCAAATTGCGCAGTTATTTCGAAGAATAAATAAAATATAGATAACGCACTGAATTCGTCTGGGTATTTTGACATTTAAGAAGTGTGATGTATGACATTTTTAAAAATGGTTTCGTACACGATACAACAACGCTTTCAAATTTTTGAATTATTTCATGAAAATCAGCGTTCTGTAAAAAGTTTTTTCAGTTAATTACGTGAATTTTATGGTTTACATAATCGTCCATCCCAAAGCACTATTGGTCGAATTATTAAAAGATTCCAAAGACCGGTTCGGTGGAAGATCAAAAAAGTGAAAAATACAGTCGTAGCGGTCGTTCACAAGGAAATATTAATTTGGTTCGTGAAAGTGTTGCTGAAGACCCTGGAATGTCCATTAGACGACGTTCACAACAAGTTGGACTCAGTGGGTCCACAACATGGAGTATTTTACTCAAGAATTCAGCTCTAAAGGCATATAAGGTTCAAACAGCACAGGAACTAAGCCATTATCATTTAAAACGTCGTTAGTTTTCTTAAAAAATCATGTTTTTCGATGAGGCACATTTTCAACTTGGTGGCTTTACTAATAAACACAATTGCCGTATCTGAGGTGAGGAAAATCCACGAATCATTCATGAGAAACCTTTGCATTCTAAACTAGTCACTGTTTGGTGTGCATTATAGTCAGGTGGTGTTATTGGACCTTACTTCTTCGAAAATGCTGCTGGTGAAGCTGTAACTGTCAATGATGATCGATACCGTCGGATGATAATCGAACTTTTGTGGCCTGAATTAATGAATATTGATCTAGAGGATATTTTGTTTCAACAGGATGGCGCTACACCTCACTTTGCAAATGACACAATTGATTTATTGAGACAAAAATTTCCTGGACGAATAATCTCCAGAAAAAGTGATGTCCATTGGCCACCAAGATCATATGATCTGATATCAATGGAATATTTTCTTTGGGATAATGTGAAAAGTCAGGTCTATAAGAATAATACACAATCGATTCCTGAACTAAAGGATGAAATTATTCGTGTCATTGGTGAGATAGAGCCTAAATTATGTTAAAATGTCATTGAATATTTTAACAAAACAGTAGACGTCTGTAGAGCTGTAAGAGGAGGCAATTTGACAGCTATTATTTTTTGTATATAAATGCCATAACTGATACTTCAATTAGCAATAAAAAGTTTTCGAAAATGAATGAAAATTATGTATCTTATTAATTTTAAAAAAACTCGCAATTTGAAACACCCTTCACTTTAATGTTTTCAGTTTTTCACTTTTTGGTCATTTATTGAAACTATTTTTCAGCTTGAGCGTAGACTTGAACAAAATAAAGGAAGGAATGGTGGATGAGAATAGCTATGATCTTTCTGATTCGCCTAGCGATAAGAATACAACAGGCTGTGATGATTCTGATGAAGAAAATGAGAACAACGAACAAACTATTCAAAGGTTCAGAATAAATGACATATTTAAGGCAAATACTACTGAAGATTTTTCTTTTCAGAATGAAAAACTTACCTCTTTGGTCTTCTCTTCAAAAGAAGATAGAAACAAAATACCAACATTGGAGCGACGAAGGTCATCTATCACATATATTTTATATTTTAGCTATTTTTTGTTTTGGTTTTGCTATAATCGTTATGTCAGATGTTTTATTCGAATTAGAATTATCTAAAAGATGAAATTCTGTGAAAATATATAATACACACGTCACAATACTCAGTTAGTTAATGTTTCGTAATATATCTTTTCAGTACATTTTTCTGTCTTAAACAATAATTATATTCACCGCTTAATGAGCATTATCTGAGGAGTTCCCTAATTTAATTTGCTACAATTCAGTGTTCAATTTTACAAGTTTGTTCAGTTATTCAGAGAACAAGAGTAGCTTTGAACACTCTATCATCCTAGGTAAAGCACTTGAGACTAAGAGATTTAGGAAAAATTTTCAGGGACTGTGTGGGATCTCACTTCACTGGATATATCGAAATCGAATATGAACTCAATCAAATGTTTCGAAGTGATAGCAGTTTGATATTTCATCTTCCTCCTTAATATCGATTCCATCGAATGTAAACTCAGTATGTTCTTTGAAAATACCACCATGGGAGCTAAAGCTAACTCAAATAAATTTCAAGAGTCGAAGTAGAAAAATAATAAGATATGCCATATCTCTTTATTATTCGACTTTGACTATTATATTTCACCGTTCACCAGATTTCGTTAAAATTTTGCAAGAATCTTTGAGCGTCATTTAGAAACCATGTGCTTATTAGATTTCAACCCGTTCGTGAATTTATTTTCGGACTATTTGGAAAATTCGAAATATCTACGGAATTTTGGATGGATTCCAATCATTCTCGAATATGAACTTCTTATTGAGGCTACAATCTCCCACGTATTTTTTTTCGGAATGTATTGCTGAATTTTTCCATAAATACGTTAAGGTAAGGAATAAACGTGCGTTCATATGTGCTTTAAACTCCGAAGAAAACGATTTCGGGGCTTTGTTTGGTTAATTTGGAGTCCTAAGGCGTACGTTAATGAAAGAAATCAGCATGATGGTTTTCTGGAATTTTGGTTTTCCAATGACTCGTTGTTCTATGACGGTAGGGATCTGAATATTTTGCAGCAGCGCATTGAGGCGTACCTTGACAAATTTGACAATAGATTTATATTGAATGTGGACAAAGTGGTTGCTTCCTTTTCATTCAGAAAATTTAGCCCTCAAAACCACTCAAAATCAAACTCAATGGAATCAAAATTAACTAAAACTGACGCAGGTTGGCACTCGTAAAATATCGGTAATGTCAAAATAATTCCCAGAGACGTTGCCAAATACTAATGCCAATTTCTACACTAATCTCAACATAATCATCACGCTTGGAAACTAAGAATGTCGAAGATAATTTTGAAGACGCATGCAGAGACAAAGTATCAGGAAGTGCTATGTAGAACTGAAATCTGCTTTTTTTGATAGTTACCCTGATAATTTGGAATCCATAATTTATCACAAGCTATCCAACATTTTCATACTGGAGTATTTCAAGTTGTGCAAAAAGGTATTCAAGTGTCTATTGTAGACTTATTTCTTGGAAATTTCGAAAAGTACGGAATCCCATAGGTCCGTCAATTCGTTTAGGTTTGTCTGTTTGTTAAGAAGATTTACTGCTGGGTTATTCGAGTACTTTTATTTTTTTTTCGAATGAACTATCACAGAGTAACGGACTACTCTATCCATTATTTTTTTGTAAAACTATGTTTATAAGTAAATAAACATTTCGAAAAATACGTAATTACTACGACGTCTATGTGGAGAGGACAACGTTTTGTAGTTATCTGATAGGAAAATGACTATAACCTAACATTTTCAAAATATACACAGTGAAATGTGCCAGAATGTTGTGGCCAACTGGGATAGTTCATAAAGGTCGATACTAAACTGTAACTGACTGGACACATAATTTATATAGATTACTCGTCACGTGAACTTACTTCTTTAATTGGAACATTGAGAAGAGTCAGTCCCTATCTAAGTGAACCAGCAAAAAGGTCTATCTTTCACTAAAATATTCAATATGTGCTGAGATACCTACTTGATGAGTAGGGGAAAGGCAGGCAAGACGGCATATTCGGGCTAAATGGCATACCATATACAGGGTGAGTCTTTAAGTTTTACATTAATTTTAACCATAGATTCCTCTCATCAAATAAAACACTTTTCATTTACCAATTTTCCAGATTCGACTCTGGTAAAAAGTTATAAGCATTTAAATATTTCTCAATATGCTAATAGACTGATGCACTTTGTTTGCAAGTTCAACACAGATATCACTTACGGTGATTGGTATTGCAGAATAGTCAATCCACTGCATGAAATTCAAAGAAATATGATCGGGAAAACTCAATTACTCACTTAATTCATAAAGGTAATTTGGTACCTTTTGCGGTATTATTGTGGAAAGAATATTTCACTATATTTGACCATTGAAACACTAATCTTCCAATTGAATTTGGTGCAATATCCAGTTGCTGCCATCATCAGATCCTACACAATTTCAATCTTGTCCATTCTTATATTGAAATTTTCATGATTATTCTGATTTTCATCAAATTTATGAATGAATTATAAGAAATCACTCAATTAAGACGAAAACATTAATTGAACTCTAGAATTCTATGGAATGCCTGGTCCAGAAACATGGACTATGTCTGTGGTCTGGTCACGAAATAGCATAGACCTAATATTTGGTCTATGCGAAATAAATAAATATTTCTGTGTATTCTATGTTCCGGGTAAAGGTGAGTGTAGCTTAATTCACAGTCTTTACAAGTCACACGGATATCCACGAAAATAAGGAAATTCCTCGAATTTCATCAGATTTTATAGCATTCAACGTTGAATATCTCGAAAACGGTTCGCTTGAGGAAAAATAATAAGGAATAATTAAGTATTCTAAAATGATTGAGGATTCTAATAATGACTTATAAGGTAAACTTTATCTGCATGATTCGTGCTAATTTCTTGTAGATATATGAATCGGTTTATAACCAGAAAACTGTTCGAAGTTAAACGGAAGTGATTACTGTAGAATACGAGTCATAGTCATAGACTTCGCAACAAAATTCATTTCCTTCGGAGGAAAAGCTATGTAGAAGCTACAAAAGGAAGACTTATTTATATAAATTTCAACAGTCTGTATCTTTCAACTGGGGCTGAATCAGGAAAAATGGTAAATAAAAAAGTTGTTTTGTTGGATGAGAGGAATCCAGGGTTAGAATCAATGTATCACTCAAAGACTCACCCTGTATACTGAGAAACTCACTGCAGGTAAACTCCTGAACTTCCAATAAATGTCTACATAAGGTGGCAAAAGTGTACTGACGTAGTTTTAACAGAGCCACGGTGGTGGTTGATGAGTTATTCGTGAAAAGGAGGTGGGTCCGTGTTGAACTTCCTGGTAAGATTCTTCTTTGAGCTTTTATTACTATTACTGATTAACACGAAAAATTTAAAGGAAGATGTCGATATATTCATTTTTCTTCTGAATACCTGGATAAGGCAAGTTGGCACAGATAGTGTCGTACGTAATAATATTGTTTCAGGGGGTGAACTCTTATCATAGAAAAACTGATACAGGGGGTGGACTGAAAGTCACATAAGAAGAGCCTTGTACAATGTGCAGAAAAAACAAAAGGGATCGGCCTTTGCAAGCAAAATACATCAATCTTGGTTCGCATTTGTGTTGATTTCATTATCCGAGTAACTGGAAGGACATGTGTTTTTTTTCAATAAAATTTGATATCGTCCAAATATTTGGATCCTACTAAAAATTTTTGATTGTTCTCCACAAAAGTGTCATATTTGAAGGTATGCCATTTTGTCCGACACACGCGGGCAAGTTGGTTTCTGCATGATTCGAATAATTACAATTTTTTCGTTGTTTTTAACTTCTCAAATTAATGTCTTCCCTATAAATTGAAAAGATAAACTTATTGGCTAAACATACAATACACGGTGATTTATTATTTTTCATCCACATATAATACATCAGCTTTCAAATGATTGTATGCCATCTTGCCTGCCTCTCCCCTATATGGTCGAATACCTCACCCAGCAATTTATAGATGATACAGATACTGCCAAATCGAGATTTGAAGGACACATACATTCAGCAAAAAAAACTTTCGGTTAAAACCGAAAATCAGCCTGTATAAAATTTATGAAGAGAGGAAGGCACTTTTAAATAATCATTTGATAATCACCTGAGTAGTCCCTATACGTGGTAGGAATATGTACAGTTCCTCATGACTCACCCTTTATATTAGAATAAATAGAGCCAAAGCTCCACCGTTCTACCAGGCTACATTAACGGTATACAACATATTAGCAGAATAAATAAAAGGAGAACAATCGTTCAATTTGAACAATTGTTCAATAGACCAGTTAAAAATTATACAAGTATTTAGCCCTATGCTTGTTCACTTTATTTTGCCATTTTGTTAATCAAATTCATTCTACGGGTGAATCGTTTCCGAGAAGGGAGAAAAATATGCAAACAGAAATATGCGAGCGCGTCGCTACTTCACAACAACCAACCATCAATTTTCAACCAACTACCAGATTTCTATTGGATCGAAGTTATTGAAATATTGGGAAAATATTCTAATCATTGAGTTCATTTAACCCTCTGAATAAAGAACATAAGGAAGGAGCATACAGAGCCGGATCTAGGATTTCAGCACCCGTGGCAAGTTATGGAAATGCGCTCTTTCCAAATTTTTTCTTCAATGACTACCTACTTTTCATGAGTGATAGTATTTATTCTATTCCTAAGATATTTTAATATTATTATATTCTTTTGAGATCAGAACATTAGATTCTTAGGTATATCAAACAATATGTGTATAGAAATCACTATAATCTCCCATGTATCTTATAAGGTAGAGAGGAGAACTCACAAACGTATTAATATACGACAATGAGGGTATGAAGAAAACAAAAAGGAAGCGAATAAAATAATTCATATTCAAAATAATATATAAGCTTTCAAAGCTTCAAAAAAACAATAAATGAAAGTGTAAATGAAAAACTGAAATACATTATAGAGAACATACATGCCAACAAAGGTCATAACGAACATTTTAATATTATGTTTTGTAATTCGCCATGATGTAGGGTCATTAAAATCAACTGGTTCAGGTTTAACCTCAGTAAGTCCTGATTACCCGTCAAAAGAATTTTCCTTGTCCGAATTATCCGAAATGGAATACTTTCTTACGATAGCCTCGGTACTTGAAGAAGTAGAAGGAAATTTCTCCACATGATGGGCTTCGCTAGTGGAACCACTTTTTGTCGACACCATACCCGCATCGTTCTTAAAGTTGAAGTTGAAACTTGAATTATCACTAGTATTTTTTTTTAGGTCTAATAATTTTTTATCCCTGATCTTCCGAGATTGCGATCCTAATAGTTTCTTGGGCGGCATTTCAGTTGGTTATATCAACCTAAAATTACATAAGATTCTGAAAATGCATGGACGTCGAATCAGAATGTTTTGCGCGTTCGTTTATATTCATATCTGAATTGACTCAATGCTCGACAAATGTCAGGAGGACTGAAAAAGGTTTCATTTTTCAGTGAAACTCGAAACTCATACTATTCATTTCATCGACATTTGATCCTCTTTCTGTAGTACCCATAGCTAAGAAGCTGATTAAAACAATGCTAGAGATATGATAAATTTATCGTATTCTTCTCAACATTTTGATTTCTTTTATAGTTCTTCTTATACATATGAAAACTCGTGTAATTATGGAACAACGCAGTTTTAATTGAATCGGTATAATTTGGGATCTCGCAAAAAAAATTCGAACGATAATATCGCCGACATATTTCCAACCCAAACATAACCTTATAAATTTTGCAGTCTCTAAGTTATATATTTCGAAAATGATTTACTCTCGTGTGCACGACAGAATATAATTTGATCGAGCGCCCAAAAATCTTCAACTCAAAATTGAACTATTCAAACTTACCTGATTGAAAATTTTCAACTTTTTCCAGTACGAATAATTTCCCGGCACGCTTGCACGATCACGTTATTTGCGGTATTGCACATAATATAAAATATAATGATAAGTTCCTGGTTCCTATTTTTCTTATTGATGCCATCAAATGCGAGAAAAAAGTAGTATCAATAAGACTGTGGTGATTTCATCAAGCCTATCGGTCGTAAAAGCCTTCGAAATACATTACCCTTATCAAAGCAGGTGTGATTAACGATTCGGTGAATAATAACCGACCCTAGACGAAGCGCTAGCGCCGCTAGCTCGAACCAATAAACTCCCTCTGAACTTGCCGCTAATTGAGGTCTTCAGTGTTCGAATAACAAACATCTGCACGCGATCGGGAATCGTAGGGCGACCGACAAGTGTAAATTTATCATCTGTTAATTTATTGGTAACTACTTGTCACCGCATAGTGTACAACAGGTGCATGCACTAAAGCAGCTCTAGCTCTGAAATATGAATGGACTTTGAAGTGAAAAAACATCATTTCAAGAAAAAAAAATCATAATTTTGCGCCCCTAGTTGGTTGGCGCCCGTGGCAAATGCCTCCCTCGCCACGCCCTATAGATCCGGCTCTGGGAGAATAATACCTCACGAAGTGGGTCCAGGATGGATGTTGCCTATGGCTGACTTTCCTTTCACTTTGAAGAGAGAACAGCTTGTTCGAGACTTCTTTGTCTGGAGAAACAAACTAACATGAGTCATACCTGGAGGTTCAATAGGGGCGCATATGTCCCACTTTTATACGAAGTAGAAAAGCGTTATGCTCCTTCCTGTTGTTCTTTATTCAAAGATTTAACTCATTTAATCTCCAAACCTGCTGCTCCACAAATATATGTCTAAGTTCTTTACAATTGGCCAGTTCCACATTGAAATCGTGTAACAAATTAATCTCATAATCATTGGATTCGCTTCCAAAATAATCCATAGTTGGATAGACTTATTCACTTAGTCTTAAATTAAATACTGTAAATCAAAGTGATTAGATACAGGAATGCATTAATTTCTCCAGATAGGTTACTTTTTGATATTTAACGTACGAATTCGAAAACAGCGGTTCCCTTCCAATTTTAGAGACAGCACCACAACAATTAGTTTCGACATTTATAGAAAACCCACAAGCTCGACTGTTATATTCCGGTCGACTCAGTGGCACCCTGGTCACACGAAACAGCCAGCCTACATTTTTTGATTGATCGCTTATTCAGGATACCGATCAGTGAAGCTAATTTCAATAAATAACAAAACAAAATTTACCAAATTGCTGACCACAACGGTTACAATAAACAATTAGTTAGAAAACTGATTACCAAACATAAAGATGAACAATTTTTCAAAGAAATAACTTTAATGAAAAAAACGGGAGAAGATAACAGTTTCAGGGCATTTACGTATCAGCCTGAAATCTACAAGAAACTGCTGAAAATTTCAAAAAAAGTATATATCAAGTTAGCTTTCACAACCGCCACGAAAACTACACAACTTTTGGGAAATAAGTTCGATGAAATTCCGGATGAATTAAAATCGGGCATATACGAAATAAGATGTACCGACTACGATAAATCTTACATCGGACAAACAGCGAGGTACATGAACCCGATATTAAGGAACAAATGATCCATATCCGTAACAACCATCCAGATGAATCGGCGGTGACTAATAACGTTTCAACAACCGGTCATTTAATTTCAGAAAATTCCGTAAAGCTATCAAAGAGCTCGGGTAGAACTCATTCAAATACGCTTGAAGGTATACTTATGTTCAAAAGAAGAGATAGATTGCTAAACAATGATCTTACCCCCATTACTAACCCATTATTCCAAATATTTACCTGACTCGCCCGTGATAACCCAGCACTATCCTAATAGCCTTTCAAAAACCCTTTTCCTATTGGTCCTGTATACTACCCTCCCCACTCGTTCAGCAGGTGAACTCGTACCTGTAGTTAGTAACGTTATGTCTCTGGACGAAGGAAACGTGACTTCCGAAACGTTATACGCAGAAAGTGGAAGTAGATTAAAGAGTAGTTACACACTGTTTGGTTATTAGTATTCTATGTACAGTGAACTCAAATAGTTATACCATTTACTTACTCGATGGGAAAATATAACTCGAGATTAAGGAAAACATTTATTATAAATCTTATTCATCAACATAAAACAAATGACATTGGGTTTTAGGTACAACATTTTTGGTATAAATATATTTTTGCTTAATTAAACTAAGGTATCTAACATTTCTTTGGCATTGTGGTTTCTGAAGTTATAAGAATGGGGAATGTAATTTTTGTTTGGCGCAGGATGCCTCTGATGTTTTGCACTGAAGAGCAAAGCTTGAAGCATCTCGTGTTCTTGTTCCTCTTTCATGATATCTTTATGGAGATTCTCTAGGAAATGCCTTCTGCTATTGATGAGTTCATTCGTTTCTTCTAAAACCACTTCATTGTGTTGCATTTCACAAGCGCTTTTTGCCATTTCAGTTCTCAGAGTGGTCAGCGACTCGGAAACATCATCGGTAACATTTTTGTATTTCTCGTACTTTTTCAAATTCACTTCTAACCGCACTAGACATTCTTCCTGCTTAAGCAGCTGCTTGTTCACTTTAGACATTTTTTTCAGGAGTTCGCGATGTTCTTTCATTACCGAAACACTAATGGTTGAACTAGAATCGTCATCCTTGATGTCTTCTTGGACGAACTCCTCTGATGAAGGTGAAAATCTTTCCATCTTATTCTGAAAAAAAGGGAACTCAATAAATCTTAATGTTTTGTATAGTTTGTATATGAGAACAAAATGACTCGGAGCACCCCTGAGATTGTGACCGTTTTCACAATTCCTTAGATATTAATTCCAATACATCATTCGACATTAAAAATTTCGATGACCACTATGACAGTAATTTTTCGAGAAACGGTGTCTTTATATTAATAACTATAACATCGCAGTTGGCTTTAAATAATTATATGCGTTCCATACTGAGATGCTCGAACTACACACGGTATCTGTAAGTAAATACGAAGGACTTCCTCGATGCAAATAGAAGGGGTTGCTATGTTTATGTTCAGCTGATTAAGTTGATTTTATAACTTAGTATTTAGCTGAGGGATGTAATGAATATGCAAGGAACATCGACATAATGTCTCGCAATGTGTAGTGTTGAAAAGTTTTGAGAACCCACAAAAATAAATTGTGAATGGGTGGGTGATTTCGGAAAAAACATGCAGTAGACCTACTACTTTTCATCGACGAGTCTGGCCACAAAAGTCGCATTTATTCACGGGCACCCTTATACCTACACATATAATACAATTTTTAAATGAGAATATTCCAGAGCCACTTGAGTTTTACAATCTCTCATAAAAACCTTTTTTGAGGGAGACCCAAAAATGTTGCAGTTTTTTATGCTCATATCGAATTAACATATTTGAGGGAAATATCTCGCTTGTACAATCAATCATTGGTAGTAAGCAATCTGTCTGTGCCGGGGGACAATCTGGTAGTCTTTCTTATTCTTTTATTCTTTGGAGTTTGCCTTTTTTCTGACCATACACATTGAGTTTTCAAATATTTGAATAGAGACAGTGAACTCACCGTTGGTTTTGACTTATGCCCTCCTAAATAATTCAAATAGTACTATATAAGGATGTTATCAGTTATTACCTCTGACTTAGGTTTCTTTACATTATTAGACTGCTCGCTATCACCTTCAGTAACAACACCGCTATCACTGTTTTTGTCGGTTATAGCGTGTTCCTCCTGATCTGGATTGACAGCTTCAGGAAGCCCCTTCAGGTAAGTTTCTAGGAGGTAGTTGCTGCCATGTTTCCTTACTCTTGCTCTATGTGTTTTCTCTTCAAGATATCCAATTTGATGTTCACTATGCCTGCAAACAAATTCTCTATAAGGCTCCCCTTTTGCAGAAAAATGGTATTGATAGTGAATATTCTTGGAGTGGCGAAGTTGTTGAAATAAAATGTTTGAAGAAATTCGAACAAAGTAAAATAAATGAAGTCTCAAAGTGTCCTTGAACATTTTTTCTTAGTCTTCGAAATTTAATTAGCCAAATCTACTCATACCGGTTCGTAAAGCTCAGGAAAATATTCCAATAGCCTGTTGATTAGAGAGATTAACTCTTTCATCCAGTTGAAATTTCGTCGGAAGTTTTCCACTTTGAGATTAAGCTCTGCCCAATTCAAAATTAAATCAAATAGTATATAATACTTGTAGAGGCCATTAATTGATCCAAGCGATAGATTCGCTTCTCTGCATATATTAATTCAGATGGTAGGCCAATGAACTTGAAAAAATAAATCGGCAACAAATATATTTACTAGAGTTATAAAATGGCGTAAAAAACTTGGATGTCCATACTGATAGAAACTGTACTGCTTGCAGTTGCAGTGACTCTATTTCCATTAAGTATCGATTAAAGCTTAGTTTGGGAAAATTTCACTTAATTTTTTAGGTTTGTTTGGGTTTCTACTCTCAATATCTGAAACAGAACTATAAAAAATTAAATAAAATTGTTTTTTTTTTGAAAATCGCCCTTGCGGATTGCAGGATTGAATTATTTGTCAAGGGCAGTTTCTTGGAAAACAGACTGCTTTATGAATAATACAGAAATAATGTAAAAGATAAACCAAGTGAACTGAGAGTACAAATCTGACTCTTTCATCAGAGAAAGGAGAACATTTTAGAATAATTTCCTTTCGATTTTTTGTTTTGAGTTGAGACCTTTTCCACAGTGGCGACATGGGTGGTTTGATGTTCTATTCGTTGATCACGGTTATGTGGTACAAATCCGCTATATCTCGTTCGACGCATGATGCAAGTAAAACATCGTGGTTCGACGACGAAATGCTATTTGGCGAATGGAATAGGTATTACATTTCTATTCTATTCATTTTGGTCTGAGTTGTCTGAATGACAGTGAGAAAATAGTTGAATAAAATTTTGTAGGAGGTTGAAGAATTCGACAAGAACAGCTGGAGTGAGAAATCTATTAGGGTCCTTAAAGAAATTCATTCTTTACACTCGAATATTTCGAAGCACATAAAACCAAATTGTTTGAGAATATTGGATCAGCAATTGTTAGAGAATATTGGATAAGTGGAGCACAGACAAATGGTTTATTTCAATAGCGACTGTGCCTAATCAACAAATAGTATTAAAATCTACGTTTACTAAGTGGAATAGATAACCCAGAAAAATTATCGAATAAATCGCTAGAATAATGTGGAGAAATATCAAAAGTATCCAAAAACAATTAATTCACTCGGAAATTCTAGTTCTTACCCAGATTTTTGTGTTTCAAATTGAAAATAAAAAAATAATCAATTAATTCCATATACTTCAAACCCCTTGCTGCTAATATTTCCGATCTAGACTTACTTTTCTAAAAATTAATATTATGATTCAGTGGATTCCAAACAATATAATTCGAAGATAATAATGTCACTCTTTAAGAGCTTTGATATTACAAGTAAATTGAGAAAAACACATGAAATATAGCTGCACGATACCGATTATTGAAATGAATTACCGTGGGAAATTCTCGACGAAATATGGCGGACTTCTGACAGATTTATCACTTTTGTCGCCACTATGAGAAAAATTGTCTCTGTAGTACTGCTGCTCTTGTCGATATGATATATATCGAATCAATTTATATGTTGGATTCCACATTTTTAACTTTGAACTCCCAACTCATGAGTATTATATGTTTGTTTGAAGATAAAAAGGTATATCGTTAAACAAAAAACATAAATTTCTGCACCTAATTAATTCATTGACTCGAAAATAAATATATTCGCGAACACACTCATACGTCTCATAGGGACCAAAACTTTGAAAAAATTGTTTTTTTATGAAAAAACAATTTTATTCGATTTTTAATATTTCTGTTTCAAATACTGGGAGTGAAAAACCAGAACAAACCAAAAAAATAATGCGAAATCCTCTTAAAATAAGCTTTAATCGATATGAATATATGTATTTGCAAACCCACTCTTGTCCAAAACAGCGCCTCATAGTGATCACACGTGTTCATATAATATCATAGATACCCTTAAAACTTTCAAAATGACGTATCGGATAATTTCGAAAAACTACCTGTATAAGTGAAATGGAGAAAGATTATGGCAATGATATATGTTCAAACAAATTTTTGGTCTGCGATGCAACAATCGATTTATTAACTAACCTCAATTTTTTAAGTTGCCTTCTTATTACTTCCCCTTGAGCTAAAACCAGTTTCAGTAACTCCTCTGTATTAGATGGTTCTTTCTCATTTTGTAAAGTAGCTAATCTTTTCGGATGAAGAGTTTTCCATGAATTCCTGTCCGACCACGTGGCTGAGTCGGTCCTTCGCATTCTTCTATTGCATGTTCTCTCGTTTTTGATTCTCCTGAGTGATATTTTGATCTGCAAAACGAACAATATTCATTGAGTTTTGTTAATAAAATTGTATTGATTCGATTAGTTGGAGAGTGTGTTCATTCCATAAAGGGCCTTCTTTAAAGGCCTTAATTATAAACGTTATCATTCCTTCACTGTTGTCCCTGAACTAGTGATGAACTTTAATTAATCTTAGTGGCTCCCAGGACGATTCACAGAGTTTCAAAATGGCGCAGGATCCAGGTCCGATCTATACCGTGACGAAATTGAGAATTATTTTGAAATACTTGTAATTACGGGCAAACCAGGTTATTTAGTTTATTTCTTAGACTTATCGCGCAACTCACTTCCAGAGAGGTCGAACTGCCCCCCGAATATTTCCATTTCTTGTTTTTAGCTCGCCTCTTTTCACTCGATCCTCATTTAATTATTAGAGAATAGAACCAATCGATATTATTTCAGGAAAACGTGGGCCACTTCAATCACGCGATGAGTACATGATATTCAGGTACTATCATAGAAGCAAGAACTTTTGACAAACTAATATATAAGTCAAATATTTTTTTGACATCTTATTAAATTGAAACTTGCTTGCCGATAAGCTATACATCGGCCACCCATCAAAATATCACTATAAAAAACATCTTCACTATATAACATCTTTCATGATATGATCTTTATGGAATCCGAAGAGAAAAATTTTAAAGAATTTAATCATTGGGCGAGATTCAGATTATTCCCTTGATTTTCATATTTCAAATTCAAACTTTCTATCGAATTTTGAAGTTATTCTTCGCGAAAGTATCCTGTTCGTTTTTAAAGACGGCATAACTGGCTAACTTAATTGAATAGGGCCAATTCTTCAATCAGTTAGATAGTTAAATTATTATTATTTATGGAATTGTCCAATTCAAATTGGGCGATTTGATTATACAAGTAACGGATAATTCTCTATATTCCCGTGGGTGCACTGAGCAAGTATCGTCCTTTATTACGGTCGTCCGTCGAATGGACATCATCACAGAATCAAATTCTACCCATTCGAAATCTCAAAACAATAGTTGCTTGTTTCAGTGGTAAAAACGGTAATTATTTGTTATTTTGAAGCACAGACCCAGATCTAGTATTTTAGCGCCTGTGGAAAATTGTGTATATTCGCCCTTGTTCTGAGTATGAATGAAACGATAGCATCCTTGATGAGCGTCGTGCGCGCAAAAATTCTCATGAATATTTTGACTTAGCCCATAATATGAGCTGGTACAGTTTCCTAGATATTATAGGATAAATAAAATTTGCAAACTTTTTTCCACCAAGAATAATTTTCAGGTCTGCTTCGATAACCGTATTGTACAGAATATATAATATTTTCCTATTTTTTAAATTGATTTTATAAACTATGATGTACTTTCCACCTCGAAGAATTATCCCAGAAGCGAAAAAAGAGAAGATGATGGTGGGCTCATCTATCCCAACGGCCTCGGTCGTGAACATCTTCGTTATTTATGTTTTTTGAGCGGATTCCAGAAAATGGATCAAGTGAAGAATAGGTTCATGCACTACAAAACCACTCTGAAACTTGTATGAAGCTTGAAGTGAAGAGAGTCGTTATTTTCAAGAAAAAAATTATAATTTTGCACTTCTAGTCAGCTTGCGCCCGTAGCAAATGTCTCGTGCCACGCTCTAGATTCGGCTCTGATGATGCGAAGTTATTAGACCTTGAGTTTTATGTCAAACCAAAAAACATCAAATTTACTGCATTCAAATGTCAACCACCAAAAAACAAGAACAAAACCACCTAATTCAACATTTTAAGGTTGAACCTGATCGAATAACTGTGTTTCCGAGCTTTACCTCGACTACAGAAAAAAGTGAAAACTGTTGGACACTTTTTGGCGCTCTTTCAAATTTGAGTATTCCGACTGATCATAACATTTTAGTATCTTGATATCTCAATGGAGATTGTGTGTGTTATCGTAATGAATGATTTCCACAATGAATAGTGGAATAGTTCTCACCTCTTCTTGTGCGGACGACCATGCGTTCCAAATGTCTAGGATACGTGAGTTTGGATCGAGTGGTTGCTCAACTCCTCGCCATCTTTCTGTGATATGGTACTCTTCAGGCTCCCCAATGTGTTTTCCCTGAAAAATAGCTCGTGTTTAGAGGGATTTAAGGAGATATTAACAATTGTTCTTTTGTGTATTGAATTCTCAAGGAATTCGGAAATTTTTGACAAAACTCCCGTTACATAAAAGTTCCAGGAATTATCGGGTTAAGTCAGGAGCACTTATTTCATTTACTATTGATAATGCAATACCATCAGCACCGGAGTCATTATCAAGATTTGCAAAATGGCGCAGGATAAGGGACTGCTCGCTTATGGCTGATTCACACGTCAAAATTTTGGCAACTGTCAGATTTTATTTATATTAACCAATTTCAAGCGAGTAACCAAAACAGATTGGTTAAAACCAATCCTTTTTGGTCTAAACCATTTCATTCAAGCGAAATCGGTTACTCTAACGGTTCAGGTTCCATGACGTCATGGATCAGTTGTGAAAGGACCACAACTATAACCAAAATTTTGCGGTTTTAACCCAGCTCTGGACTTGTTTTTCACGAGCGGTCCATCAAAATAGTTGGAATTACGGAATATTTGAAATGGCCGCAAACGCCAACAGTCAAAACATTTATTTGATTTCCCTGAATTATCTAGCTGTGACTTAAATGTTCAGGTGGAGGATATTGAAACATCCAATTTACTTTTAAATAGTGAGTAAAACTTATTTTTGTGTTGTTCTCCGAGTGGAACTTTTGGTATACCGAAAGTGTTTGTAACATTCATCAATCGATTTCTTTCTTTCCGATTAAAATTTTCGATTGTATTAATTCGAATTGGCATCCTCCCGAGATGACTATTGTTGTGTTCCTCGAGTCAATGTAATTTATGGCCAAAGAAGAAAGGATCATCAACTGCCTTAAGTTTTAATTTTTCGTAAGTCAAATGAAAGTGAAGATAATTCGGAAACAGCATCTGGCATGGAGATCGTTGAAAGAAGAAAGGCCTGGATTTCATAAAGGTAAAATACAATGTATTCAATTCAGAACAACTTCATGTCGATATGTTTTAGGTATAAATGAAAATGGAAGAATTTTGATGAAGAATGCTGTTCCTTCAGAGAAACTACCGAGTACTTCTGCAGCTGTGACATTTTTCATTTAGTTTGTATCTTAAGCTGCTATTATATAAAAATAAAATCGTTCATATGTAATACATGTTTCCTTCTCTTTCGAAGTTCAAGTGAACTTTATTGGTTCATTTTGATCCACCAAGCAACAGACACTAAAATAACATCGGAATTATCCACCAGGAGCGATTTAAAGCACGATTTTATATCGTGATCTAAACGAAAAGTTCCTTCTCAAGAAATCAAACACAAAATTATAATTATTTCTTCAAATAGCTCTGCTCAATAAATATTCGTTCTCCACCACATTTCTACTGTTTGTTTACATGAAACTACTAGCTTGGACAGGTTTCAAATTTAACCCTTTAGTCGGTGGCATATTCGCAGAAGTTCCCTATAGCAGTAATGCAAGTTTTTTTACCACGAATATCCAGTATTAATAATACAAAAATTCAACTGAACACTGTCAAAACCTTTGACCTTTATTCGAATCGAAAGTCAAAATAGTTTTCACACCGCAAAGAGGATTTGTATTTTTTGGTTTGAACCAACGCATTCAAGCGACAATGACAGTGGTTATTGGTTATAACGTCACTATATCCTTTGACACATAACCAATACGGTTAACCGCGAATAACCAAAAACATTTTGGTCCATCGCTTGAAATTGATTATTGAAACATGTTACATACAGTTTAGAGTTATCAAAAATAATCTTCATTTATTAGTTACAATCCTGCACAAGGTATTTTTGAAAAGCAGAGCTCAATATTAATGAAAAAAACTGTTCAGCTTCGAACACCCTCGTTTCGATTGACACCTAGGTATCGAAATTTTATCACAAAGCAAACCGCAATTAATTTCCAGTTTTCTACCTAGAGATGGGGTCACATTTCCTTGAAATAACCTGCAAAGAATAACTAATCGAAATCATTGTTCCATTCTATACTAATAAGGTAAGCCTACTTGAACCTAAATCTCTAGGTAGAAATCTGGAAAATATTTGGGGTTTGCTTTGTAAAAAATTTTCGCAACCCCATCAGTATTCGAGATGAAGGACGTCGAAGAAAAATTTTCGGAAGTACCTTGAGCTTCAAATTTTACAGTAGTGTACAAAATTTCAGTTCGATACGATCATAATTGCCGAAGATATTGTGGAAAATGATGTCAAATTTCGTGATTTTTTCAACAAATCGCAAAACACTTTTTTAATCATCATGAAACTTGGCAGCTAGCTTCGAAATGCTGATGGACAATTTTGTGCAAAATTTCGGGATGATCGTGTAATCAGAACAGTTTGAAAAAAATTCAAATTTCGTTTTAAAATGTTGTAATTCTGCTTTGCCGGACGACAACCAACAATACACCCTAATGTATTGTAGATGACCGTATTCGCTAGAATAACGTTATTGGAAGAAAACGTTATGTCAATCTATTGTCCTTATTCCCTCTCTGTGGTTCAACAGCGGATTCTGTGATCGGCATCATCGCCATATGTAACGTAACAGTATATAAGAATATAATGAAGAGTGTTTTGAGTTATAATGTGAATAAAGAGATTCTTAAATTCAAACTGTGTTATTAGTCACCACAATCTAAGCCAAAAATCTAACATAAAATATTCAACATTCTGTGATTCTCTGATCATAATACCTTCAAAAATTTCTGCATGAACATTAGAACTGTCATTTTCCGATAAAGTACTGGAATTCGATTCGATCCAATATGTATTTTTGGAACTACTGGGTAAATGAAATTCTAATTGGTTATATCTGCGGAATCATAGGTGGGATTCTACCCATTTACGAATTCGGCCTTCGTAATTGAGGTCCAAGCCTACTCTACAAGTATTGAGTTCCTTAGTTGTTTCTTTCGGAAGTTATTGTGACCTATAGAAAAGCACTGCGATGAAGGCAGCGCTTGTTCAATTTCGTCACCAAAGCGGTCATCTTCATTGAACATGCGCGCAAAAGCTGCTGCCTTCACGGCAGTTCTCTTTCAGGTTTTTCAACATAGATATTGAATGAAAAAAATGAGTGAATTTGTGCTAAGTAAATATATCGTTATCAATACTCACTTTTAGTTTTTCGTTTTGTATTAGAACCTGAACTACCTCCTGGCATGTCGTTTCTGCAATGATCCCTGAGACCCATCTTTGTTCTCCTCTCACCCAAATTGGAATTTCTTCTGTACTACAATCACTTTCATCACTATCTGAATCGTCGACGTTTGCCATATTCTTTGTATCTTCTAGCCACATCATTTTCGTGTACGTATCTGCAAAGAAATAAATGTGTTCACTTTGGGTCAGAGTACTTCTAAAATGTCAGAGAGGAATGAAAAGATAAGGAGTGAAAGCAGCCGTATTATACATCAAATCATCAATAATAATGATCCCATTTCAATTGTATGAAAAATGATAAGAACATTTTTTCGGCACCTGTTTGAAAAGTTCGCATTTTCCATGGGGTAAAGTGACACATTGATAAAATAAAATGCTTGGAATATCAATTTTGTACTCTTCCGAACTATTGTCCATTCGTGTTTTCGTCAGAAAAAGCGGAGGTATTGTATTGTTCTTTTCATTTTGAAAACGATGATGGCACTATATTCGCATTATCATTTTCTAACTAGTCTATATAATGAATTCCAATGAATTTGTTCGGAATTATTCGATAAGACGGAACTATTTATGAAAAAATTAATTACATATTTGAAAAAAATAGAATGGTTTAATGGTTGGGTTGAGTTCACCATTTATAGTTTGGTTTAATGCTGGAATAAAATAAGTGCAAACATCTACCGATAATTTTATTCAATATTCACTGATTACCTAGTACAGACATTTTTGAAATCATTTCCTAGAAATGATGTTGTATAATACATATAAAATATGTATTGAGAAAGATGCAATGAGCAGTTTATTGATGAAATTACTCATGGAATCAGGAAGAAATTTCGAGTCAGGAGAACTGTAATAGAGGAATGTGGGATGAATAATATTGGAAACTTCATATTTTCTCCAAATATCGTCATGAAAGGTAACTATTGTTCCAATCACTTTTCGCATGGAAAATTCTGAAGAAACTTCTTTGCCTTGTAATATTTCGGGTTCACATATTAATGTTTTCAGATTCAAGGTAAGCACATTATCACCATTTGGTTCAAATTAAAATAGTTTTTAATGAAGCACTCTTGCTTTGGAAAAAGAACTATACCTACTGAACATAAGATCTCAGATAACAACAAAAAACATAGTTGAGTCAAATAAAACCACAATGTTTTTCCATTTCCAAAAAGATTTCGGTAAATCTCATAGATTTATCATAACTCGTCTTGATGCCAGTCGTTAAAGAGGACTTATGTCACCACTATTCTGTATGTGTACTATTATATAATCTCTCAACGACGAAAAAAAAATACAAGTTCAAATTCTTCAATATTTCAAAACTTTCCATACACACACTTGTCAAATTCATGAATATTTTTCATGGGGAAAAAGTAGAAATGCTTTGTCTGCTTATTATTGCCTGAACCTGCGTTCATGTTCATTGAAGTTGATGGTTGAATTGACTGCAGAACTACACGTTCAAACCTATTTCCTGGGGATATAATTCCGCTAGACAAGGAAGTGATTTGCCGATCGACAACTCTTCGATAGAATTCAAATGATCAACGAAGAACTAAGTAATGAATCGATTTGGAGAGCATTGTTAGCGAATATATAGTTTAATGACCTCCAGATATAATACCTGGAGGTATAATTTTTTCATTAAACATACGAAAATGGATCAAATGTATTTCATCAATTCAATGCGAAAATTATTCCTATATTCTATTCAATATTTCGGTGGGCGTAGGGAATTTTTCTGGTTAAATGAAAAACATTTTATTAGATGATGTACTATTAACTTTTCAAATCACTCTTTTTATTTATATATTCGTAATCGCACAAGGATATCCACTACAAATCATCCACCACTTCACATCAGTATTATGTCATCCTGACATAATATATGTCGCAAGTTTTCCAATTTATTCCCGATATTTTGTTAGATTTCTAGTGTAAAATATCGAATAATGGATCTATGGGAGATGATTCCCCAATATAAGGGTCCTGTAGCTTTCTTCGTTCATCTGAGGATCTGAAAATCGTCACTTGGAGGACCGGACATGGTGGAAAGACTCTCCTGATCAGAGAGCAAATGTAGGTAATTTTATCTACTGCTTCCTGCTGGCTTTCTGTCCCTCTTTCTGTTTCAGATATTATGTCAAGATATTTTGTCAAAATAAATTCAAGATGATGCGAAAATTATTTTCCAATGAAAAAGATGCCATCCATGTTCTTCAAACAACTTACAACACTTATACGGGGAGACAGAGTTTTTGCTGAGGTTTTTATCGGTGCTCTTGTATCATACGGAAAAATGTGTGGTACCCCGTTTTCATTTCCTCTGCTAACACTGTGATATACCAAAGAATGTAATGCTCGTTCTTAAAATTTCCGGTAACAATTACGATTTCGTTGATGGGAAAATAGGCCAAACGGTTTCGAAGTTATTTTCATTCGAAGTTTTCAGATTATTTCCTAGATATCTCAGAAACTACTTGTGTCATCATATTGCAACTCGGTATAATCGAATAAAGATTACCGAGCTGACTGTTTGCGATATTTTGTTGCGATTTCATTATTTGTGAACATTTTCCAAATTTGATTAAAGAATTTCTTTTTCGGAAACTATGCATTAGATCTTAATGAAATTCAGCATAATCGTTGAAGTGAATATTCTACAAAATTTCTACAAATTTCACTCTCAATCCGATTTTATTTCCGAAGAAATTTGGAAAAACTTTAGAATTTTTTGACTACTGTTATCATTTCCTCAATAACTCAAGAAATGCCACTAGGGCAACTTATTTCAACATACGTGCAAAAGATTCTGACTTCACGTCATTGCTTTCCTAGAATTTTTTCAAGTACAAAATATTTTTTAGAACCTGTCATACTGATTCAAGACGTTATGATCGCGCAAAAAAATTTGCACTTCGCTAGACTAGTTAGAACAATTATATTTGGAGTAATGATTTTTAAATGGTATATTGAACTGAACTGATCTGAAAAGATTTATTTTACGTTTATTCATTCTTGAAACTGGAGTATCCTCTTTTTACGAATTTAAAATATTTTCTAGGTTAGTTATTATTATTCTTTCTTGGTAATCTCATCATCCCAGCTAGCAGCCCCTCTAAACTGGGAAGACGGCAATCTGGGCTCAGCTCATAAAGGCTATGCGCCCAATATCAGTGTAAATCTTCGTCGTTGAATTCCTGAGGTCCCGAGGAACTGCGGGAGTCTTGGATACTCCAATCCCCAGGAATTTTGTTCTTCGTCGTTCACGTGGTTAACACAATATCACAATTAACAGTACGAATCACTAGACTTCCTCACAAAATAACATAGACACACAATTATTAAATCTTCGTCGTTGGTTTAGTAATAATATTTTTGAATTTACATAATTCTGGGGTTCCAAACTGGGACCCGAGGAAAAGTACGTCTTCTCGGCGTGGCGACCATTTTGGAACCCCTTTCTAGGTTAGGCTTAAGGATCATCAATTTAACACACCAGAGTGTGGTAAATTTTTGGGCAATCATTAATGTTTATCAAATACACAGCAGTTCACTATGCACTTGAACAAGTTGAAGCTAACACGATCGATTCGCAACTAAAGAGGTTTCAACTCCGCACCACTTCGGCATATTACACTGTTTGTTACCTTCATCTTGATAGATGTATCTTCGATATCTAAATCATTCTCAACCACTTTTCACATCAGTGTTTCCAAAGAAACAGCAATAACTCCCATACATATTCGAATAACTCTCGAACAGTTTAGTATTCCATCAAAATGTTTTCATGAATGAATGGACATCGGCGTGTGAGACTTATCTACAACCAAGAATAATTCTACGTGTTTCCGGTCTATGTCTACGTGGTGGGAATTTGTCGATGGTTCTCATATTTATTGACGTTCTCATAATTGAAAATACATGGTTGATTGATTAGAAATGAGGTGTTCGGATCATGTTTTCTATCTGCCGATCTTATCCATCAACTGAAAGTGTATCTTCCCAAGGAATTGAAGGTAATATAATTCAGATAATGCTATGAAAGTGAAATTTTTCCGGAAAAAATCTCCTCCTTGCATGGAGGCAAAACAACAAACCAGATATAATTATTTTATTTTCACTTTTTGGTTGGAGGAAATCACGTAGGGTTTCTATGAAAATGACTGGTTTAAGGTGAAAATCACTTGACTTCTCTATCAACTACAGGGTAGCCAACTTCCCATCGTCAAATTGAAGGAAATTAGATTAAAATAAAGGACATGGAATATTTTAGCAAGTATATTATGGGGAACGGCGTGCTATCATTTTGTTCAATAATATTCCAGGAATTTCTGGAACAATTGGATTGGAACTTGACAGTTCGTTGAACATAATGACGTGCAGCTTCTGTGCAGAGTTATGTTGAGATAGTACTGTAAGCAAATTCGTAAAAAACCGTTAGATATTTTTCTAGAAAGAATTTTTTTCGGAAACTGTGCATCGAATCGGAAAGAATGCTATCATCCATATTCCACAAAAGTGTGCTAAATATCAGCTTTTTTTCTATCTTTTTGAGAATTTTGTTGAGATCGTGTGATCAGTAAATTCTAAAAAGATTTTTTCGAATATTTTCTAATTTTTTTTTCCGGAAACTATTCGTTTTATTAGGAAAACTTCTGCTCATACCTTCAGCTCTATATTTCGAAGTAGTGCACCAAATTTCAGTTCGATACGAGTTATTGGTAAAAAAATATGTCAAATGTCTTGGTGTTTTCCTCGATATCGTTGTTTTTTCTTGGATACCTCGAAAAATTCTGATTCAATCATAATGAAACTTGACAGCTAGTTTGATAATGCTCAAGGGCAACTCAAATCGACCGTTAGGCGGACTGTAACACAATAGCTCTCGGAAGAAACTGCTTAGAAAGTCGATATTTGGTTAGTAGATTTTGGGCTTAATTACAAAGCTCGAATTCGTGGATGAGTGAAATCCGCCTGATGATTCCTTAGATGTACCCACTCAAAATTTCATTTTCCTTATATTTCCGAAAATAAATCTCAAATCGAATTGAAATCCGGTACTCGATTGATGCTCAAAACCCACTCCAAAAATATCGAGTTTTTGTGTTATTCTGTTAACGATCAGCAGTGAGGAAAATTGTTGAAGTTAGTCATATTTTCGTGTTATTCATCAGTTTTTTTTTGGCAACAGTCACTTGAAACTGGCCCCAACCGTTCTTGTTTTTGTATTTTTCAGCTATCGGAGCAATCAATTCATTGATTTTGGTTGATGAATTTTTGTTATTTCGGTCTGTGTATTTTCAATGCTTCCGTCACATAGATCGTCTTCTTATGAATTATATTGCATGATATATTAATTTTCGGAATAATCAGGTTGAGAATATCATATGCGCCGACTCAATTCGAACCAAACAAAAGTATTTTCGAATCACATAATTCTAGATAAAATAGATAGTTCTTGTGAATATTCCGAGAATTGTTCTCAATCTGAGTGAGTCGACTGAGAGCAATTCATCATCAAGATTTCATCAGTTATTCTGAGGAAATCACAGTACAGAAGAAACCTCGAAATTAATTTCAACTACTCAACTGCATTCGATACTAACGAAAGATTGAAAGATTCAGCTACTTCCTTCTTGAAAACCATTTAATTCTCTAAACCAACCAAGAGTCAAACCTGACCTTACTGAACTTCTCAAACTCATTCATCGGCAACGTTGAATAATTAACGCGAAGTCAGAAAATGCAAATTGAGCATCTTTGAGAGTTCAAGCGCGTCGGGCTACCTCAATACAGAAACACTATCAGCGTAAAAATGTAACTTTTAATACATAATTTATGAAAACTCGTTACAAGATTACCAGCTTGATGAGAAATTCCTTTTCCAACGAGTTTACTCCACAAACAGTAGTTCCATCGCGTACTAATTGGAAATACAGGCTAATTTAATCTTTGATATCCTGTATATAAGCTAGCAAAATTTATAACATGTGGAAACTAAAAACCATTCCATTGTCATTTGGACAACCACTCTTCGATTGCCAACCATTTATCAGAAGTGTTTGTCATTTCGGTCGGCTACTTAAGGGCTAGGTCTCATCTCTTGATGTATTAAACAAGGCTATATATGTAAGTAGAATCAGAATCAAAATTTTAAAAAAGCACTGACATAGTGACATATGATTAGGAAATGTTACGCCTTTTCGCGTGCATGTTCTAGGGGAAAAGCATGCTATCATTTTGTCCAAATGTCTGTAATTTTCTAATTTTGAGCCAAAAATGACCTCAAACAACTAGCGACCTGCCGGCGACTTGAAACTTTCAGGGTAGCTCGCGCATCGGAATGCCGCAGTTGAGTTCGTTAATGGGCCAAATCAGCTGAATGGTTTTGGAGCTATAGCCATTTGAAATTTTGAGGATATATATATACCTGATGAACTACTGCAGCGGTTCGATTGAACCTTGAGAGTTAGTTGTAGCATAACGACGAGCAACTTCTTGCGAAATTTTGTTTAGATCGTTTAGTCAATTAATTAAAAAAATTCCTTCCAAATTTTTTTCGAACAAAATAGTTGGAAACTATCCATTATATTCGGTAGAAATTCAGCTCATACTTTTGGCTGTATATTTCACAGCAGTGCGCCAAATGTAAATTCGATACGGTTATTATTCTCGGAGACATTGGGAAAAAATATGTAAAATTTCGTAGTTTTTTCTCATTATCGTTGACATAATACATGTCACAAGTTTTTCACTTTATTCCCGTTATTTTATTCGATTTCTAGTTCGAAATGAACAATTATGGATCTATGGGAGATGATTCCCCAATAAAGGGGCCTGTAGCGTTCTTCGTTTATCTGAGGATCTGAAAATCATCGCTTGGAGGACTGAACCTGGTCGAAAGACCCTCTCGGTCATGAGCAAATGTAGGTAATATTATTTACTGCTTCCTTCTGGTTTTCTGTCCCTCTTTCTGTTTCAGATATTATGTCAAGATATTTTGTCGAAATGAATTCAAGATGACGAAAAAATTATTTTCAAATGAAAAAGATGCCATCCATCTTCTATAAACAAATTACTACACTTATGCGGGGAGACAGAATTTTTCCTGAGGTTTTTATCTGTGCTCTTGTATCATACGCAAATATGTATGGTACCCCGTTTACATTTCCTCTGCTAACACTGTGATATATCTCAGAATTGTAATGCTCGTTCTCAAAAGAATATATATATATTATCGTTGTTTTTTTTCACATTACTCAACAAATTGCCGTTTCAATCGAGATGAAACACAGCAGCTAGTTTGAAAATGCTGTTGGACAACTCTGTGGAAAATTTCGTGATGATCGTGTCATTAGAACAATTCGAAAAAAAAATTTGAAATTGTTTCTTTTCACGAATATTCAATATTCTGTGATCATCTGATCATACATATTATCCTCATAAAATTCTGTATGAACCTTCGAACTGTCATTTTTCGATTAGTATTGGATTTCAGTTCAATCTGATCTGGATTGTTGGAAATATTAGGAAAATAAAATTCTGAATGGGTAAATCCACGGAATCATTGGGTGGATTTTACTCATTCACGAATTCGGGCTTCGTTATTCATTTCCATAACTACTCTGCATATATCTAGTTTCTGAGTCTTCCGTAAATTATTGTGTTCACTGTCGGCCGCTATAGGCCGATGATTCCGTACTTACGGAAAATAACTTCCGGAAGAAACGACTCAGAAATTCGATATATGTAGAGTAGGTTTGGAGCTTTATTTAGGGCCGGAATTATAAAACTTAACTGGAAGTTATCTTTAACTTTAACTGAAATTTTGACAGTTATGTTAGGACATAACTGTCAAAACGGTCAGTTGAAGTTAAAGTTAAGTTTTATAATACCGGCCCTAAGTAGGTCGAATTCGTGAATGGGTAAAATCATAACCAAACACAAGGGTTCAAAAATGGTCGTCACTACGAGAAGACCTACATTTCCTCGCGTCCCAGTTAGAAACCCCTATTTACGACCGTAAACACAATAACCCAGAAACTCGATAGTTGTAAAGTAGGTATGGACCTTAATTACGAGGTCGAATTCATGAATAGGTATAATCTACACAATGGTTCCGTAAATATTTTCTCAATATTTTCAAAAATACAGATAAGATCCAATTCAAATCCAGTATTTCATCGAAAAAAAACCTAACAAAGCACTTACGTGAAGTCAGCAGCTTTTGTGCGCATGTTCAAAGAATATATCACCAAAAGTGAACACGCGCAAAAAAAATGCTGACTTCACGTCAGTGCTTTTCCAGATTTTCAAAATTTCATAGACGATATGATTCATATGGTCCTAATGAAATTCTTCAGAAACCTTCAATATGCCATTTTTCAATCAATTACCCACCTTCACTTCTCCATGGAATTAGACCTTTGTAATTAAGCCCCAAACCTACTCTAAAAGTATCGGCAGGCTTTAGATTTCAAATTCGGTCGCCAAATTCGGGAAATGCTAAAATCGACCCAATAATTCTGCCGACGTACCTATAAAAGATTTCATTTTACCGAGAAAACGGATTAGAACGCATTGAAATCCAGTACTTGATTGTAAAGAATTATTGAAGGTTCATGCAGAATAATACATATAATCAGAAGATTGCAAAATTAGAAATATTCAAAAACAGAATATTTAAATTTGTCTTCATGAAACGAGCTTCACGAAATTCTTCAAAGTCGGTGTCGAACTCTGATGATACCTATCTGATAAATAGTTTCCGAAAAAAAATTTCAATGAAATTCGGAAAATTTTCACGGAATTTCGATGAAATTTGGGCGTCAATATTCTTCAACTCAGCACGCAGTTCATTTCTGATCGCGTCAGTCATTCTCGCGATATTGAGGAATTAACCTCACAATTCCAAATAGCAACGAAATTTGATATATTTATTTTCCATATGACTTCGAAAATAAATATCGAATCAAACCGAGATTTGGAGTACTTCTGGGAACTATTGACTCCAAGGTATGTATCGAAGTTGATTTGAATCTGATGATAGTTCCCAACAATATTTTCAAGAAAGAGGTTGAAAATTTTTCAGTATTTTTTCACATTTTCCCAGATTACAACTCCCAGAAATTTTGTGTAACGTTATTCAGCTGTATTCTTCAACTAGTCAGGAAGTTTCAGTCCTATCGCGTCAGTACTTCATCAGATATTGAGGATTTAACCTCATTAACGAAATTTGACCAATATGTTTTCTATATCTCCGAAAATAAACATCGAATAGAATTTTAATTTCAAACTCTCTTGTTGAATATTTTCTTCAAGGTCTGTGCCAAATTTCACTGAAATCTTATCAATAGACTCTGATTCAAGAAATTCTCAGAAACAATTTGGAAAATTTTTGGTTACTTTTTTTTAAAGATTTTTTACTACTAGAGCCACACGAAATTTTGCACCAAGCTGATCGTTGGTACTCTCCAACTTATTGCAAAGCTTCAATCTCATCTCACCAGTACTTCCTGAGATATCGAGGAACCAACCTTCACATTTCAAATTCGTATGAAAGCGAAACCATTTTACCGATTTTGTCCATTTACGGAATTAAATATTCAGGCACCAAAACAATCCTACAAATTTCAAGAATCCAGGTCTTTTCTTTCGAAAGTGGGAGCACTTAATTAAATTTGAAATAAAATTCGTCATCAGAGAGTGCCACCTAGTCTATTGAATTGAGACCATTTTCGTCAAAAATTCGAAAATAATCGACATTAGGCAAAACTATAACGCACACAACGAGAACCGAGAACAATCACGTAAAATCTGTATCTCAGCAGGAGACACATTTTATCAAGGTGATTTTGGTTGGATCTTTTCCAGTTTCACGATACAAACATACATGTTGAAAGGCCTCGGACTTGCACATCATTTCTTTCTGAACCGTGGAATTCATATTTTTTTAATAGAATGACATCTATAAAAATTTTCAGTGGCCGTATCTGCTATATAAAGGGTGTTTCAAATTGCGCGTTTTTTTAAAATAAATAAAATATAGATGGCGCACTGAATTGCTCTGGGTAATTTGACATTTAAGAAGTGTGATGTATGACATTTATAAAAATGGCTTCGTACACCATACAACAATGCCTTCAAATTGTTGAATTATTTCATGAAAATCAGCGTTCTGAGTGATTTTAGAATATTACTCGAAATTTATTGTTTACATAATCGTCCACGTCGATATAATCTGATGAATAATTTGTGGATTCTTCATTCTCCTCACACCAGATACGACAATTTTGTTCATCAACAAAGCCACCAAATTGAAAATGTGCCTCAGTGGAAAACATGATTTTGTGAGAAAAATCAGCTGGTTGTTCATTGATGAAATTGATAAATAAACGACGTTTTAAATGATCTAATGGCGGTATTTTCTGTGTTATTTGAACCTCATATGCCTTCAGAGCTAAATCCTTGTGTAAAATACGCCATGTTGTGGATCCACTAAGTACAACTTGTTGTGAACGTCGTCTAATGAACATTCCAGGGTCTTTAGCAACACTTTCTCGAACCAAACCGATATTTTCTTGTAAACGACCGCTGCGACTGTATTTTTCACTTTTTTGATCTTCCATAGAAACGGTCTCTTGAAAGTTTTTAATAATTCTACCAATAGTGCTTTGAGATGGACGATTATGTTAACCATTAAATTCACGAATCTGAGGACACTTTTCACAGAACGCTGATTGTCATAAAATAATTCAATAATTTGAAAACGATGTTGTATCGTGAACGAAGCCATTTTTATGAATGTTAGACATCACACTCTTAAATGTCAAAATACCCAGACGAATTCAGTGCGCCATCTATATTTTATTTATTCTCAAAAAAAACGTGCAATTTGAAACACCCCTTGGAAAGCATTCTTAGCATTCCTAGTAGGTATTTCTTCACATGGAAATGAAACCAATGAACCGAACCAAATAAAGATGCTCGTGTATTTTCCCGCTGGTGTAGTGTCCAAAAATTTCTGCCGTCCATAATCAGATGAATCTTCTCTTCTCATCTCAGATCTGCAGACTGCTGTATATGATTTCGGCAATCATAACTTCCTCCTGCAGAGGTGGAGTCTCTGACCCACTTCAGAAACGATAAAAATGACTCCACTTTATCCCACAATACACAACAACATTAATTTTCAACATAAATTTAGCGATAAAAATGACTCGAGAATTTTTGCCAGCTGAAACCATCGTTCTTTATCATGTAGGCGGGTAGGTTGAGAAAGGCCAAAATGCCTTTTTTATTGCTCGAAGATTATGGCATACTTAACAACGGATCAATTCTCGGTAAAAACAAACGTAAACAACGGTTGATAATCTATAAAATGATAATGATACTGCTGGCTTATTGTGGGTGTAGAGCAATGCGGGCGAATTTTTTATAGGAAACCTCGTTCATTTATAAATTTAATTCAATTCATAATTGCATTCGAATAGATAACGTTTTTTTAATCTTTAAGATATCGAAATCGTAAATCAATTCATTTTAGAATAGGTAATTATACAGCCAAGAGTTCTTGGGTTGAACAGGTGAAGGTTTGGGCAAAAATAAGGATACATTCAAAGTGTGATTCCTTTGAATGTCCTATGTACAAATGTCATTGTCATTGCACAACGCATAATGAAGAAAAACCTAGAAAAGCACTGCCGCGAAGGAAGCAGCTTTCGCGCGCATCTTCAATCGAGATGACCGCCGTGGCAACGAATTTGCAAAGTTTTTTTCGATAAGGTACTGGATTTCAATTCGATCTATTCTGTCATTTTGGAAATATATTGAGCACATAAAATTTTGAATCACTGGGCGGATTTTACCCATTTACGAATTGAAACTTCAAAATTAAGCCCCAAACCTACTCTTCAAACATCGAGTTTCTGAGTTGTTTTATCTTCCCAATATTTCCAAAAATCCAGATTAGATCGCAAAGAAATCCAGAACTTCATCGAAAATGACAATTCGAAGGTTCATTCTGGATTTAATGAGAAGAATATGATGAGTTACGAATACATATTTGAAAAAAAATGTTTATTTTTTTCAAATTGTTTTGCGACACGATCATCATGAAATTATGTACAACGCTCGACCGTAAGTACAATAACATCCGAAAGGAAAGGCTTGGAAAATGATTCCGCTGATATACCCATTGAAAATTTTATTTCCCCAATATTTCCAAAAATCCAGGTTAGTTCGAATTGAAATCCAGTGCTTCATCGAAAAATGACACTTCGATGGTTCATACTGAATTTAATGAGAATAATATGATGAGACGATCACAGAATATTGAATATTTGAAAAAAAAATTAGCAATTGTTCTTTCCGATTATTTTAATGACAAGAACATCACGAAATTTAGTACAAAGTTTTCCTTCAGCATCTTCAAACTAGCTGCGAAGTTTCATCAGGATTAAATCGGTAATTCTTGAGTTGAAAACACAACGATATCGAGAAAAATACAGGAAATTTACTTATGTTCTCCCAATATCTCCGAAAGTATTATTCGTATCATATTGAAATTTGGTACGCTGCTGGAATACAAAGCTCAAGGTATAAGCAATTTTTTATATATATATTAGCCGGTTTAAAACGTTCTTCTACGTTGTCCGACGCCTAATCGCCATTTCTTCCTATCCCCGCAGTCTTCTTCTCCTAAGTTCCTTTCACTCATGGATTTGTGTACGGATTTTTGCCACTCTATTTTGGGTCTTCCTCTTTTTCTCGATTGTGCGTGCTGCCATGATTGTACTTGTTTTGGGAGTCTTGTTTCAGGCATACGTCTTACATGTCCGTACCATATTAGCTGTTTATTTTCTATGTCTCGTGTTATGTTGCCTTCGATTCCCATAATATTTTTGATGTTCTCGTTTCTTATGTGGTCCTTTTTTGAAATACATAATGATCGTCTTATCGCGTCCATTTCCACTACCTCCACCTTTTTCTTGTGTTTTTCTGTTATTCTCCATGTTTCGGCACCATTCAGTAGTGTACTTTTTATCATGGTCTCATATATGTTGAATTTGGTTCTCTTTAATATTTCCTTACTCCACAATATTCCATTGAGACAGCCGATTACCTTCTTTGCCTGGACGATACGTTTTTCAATTTCCTGTGAGTCAGTACCGGTTTCATCGAAGGTTATTCCCAAGTAAACGCAATTCCGGCTGAAGGATATTTTTTGTCCGTTTTCTAGTTCGAGATCGGCAGATTGCTTTCCCACACTCAAATATTTCGTTTTATCGATGTTAACTGTCAAACCCCAAAAAGTGTACTCTTCGATCAACCTCTCCATCATATACACCATGTCTTCTCTGTTCTTAGCAATCACCACCTGATCGTCAGCAAACTGAAGAGTGCAAACGCATGTATCGTTGACATCAATCCCCATGTCACGGACTACTCTTTTCCATCTTTTCAGAACCGCGGCTATATATATTTTGAATAAAGTTGGTGATATGCAACATCCCTGTCTTAAACCTTTGGTTACTGGAAATTCTCCGGTGACATATTTACCTATTTTTATTCTTGACTTCGAGTTCCTATATAGTTCTTGTAGGGCTCTTATATGTGTATGGTTCATATTTGATTGTTCTAGGACCTCCCAAAGTTTAGAAATTGGGATGGTATCATAGGCCTTTTGAAGGTCTACAAAAGTTATGTGCGTTTCCATATTCCTAGCGTTCCGTTTTTCCACCATTTGTTTCAAGCAGAAGACATTGTCGGTACATGATCTCCCTGCTCGGAAACCGCTTTGTTCTTCTTCTTCGTTCTCCTTATAGTCATCTTCTATCAAATCACGAAGAATCCTTCCATACAATCTGCTCAATGTACTGGTCACAGAGATACCGCGATAGTTTTTGCAATCATGTTTATTCCCCTTTTTATGAATTGACGTAATGTAGGCAACTCTCCATTGTTCTGGAATTGGCGAACCATTTAGGCATTGATTGATCACATATGTCAGGTTTTCATTGAGTTTTGGTGTTCCGTTTTTAAGCATCTCAGCGTATACCCCTTCTGGTCCACAGGATTTATTATTTTTGAGCCTATTTATTGCTTTCCTCAGAGTATCGGTACTAATGTTGACAGGTTCTCCTTGCACATTTACCCGCTGTATAGACGGATTTTCAAGGTATTCAGTTCTGGTCTCCTGAAGCAGGTTTTGATAGTGTTGTTTCCACTCTTCCGACTTGATTATCTGCAAATTTGCTTCATTCTTACCTGGGTTTTTCAAAGATTCCATAAAATTCCATATTTCTGAGCACCGCCTGCCTCCGATATATGTATTTATTTCCTGGCATTTCCTGTCCCATATTTTGTTCTTTTCTACCTTAATTAACTTTCTCAGCTGTACTTTAGTTTCTTTGTATTCTCGATGATCTTCCTCTGTTTTTGTATTCAACCATTTCAGGTATTTTTTCTTCTTGTGCAGTACCAACGTCTCGATCTCCTTTGTCCACCAAATTTTTCCACTGATTTTCCTCTCCTTCTCACCAACTGTCTCCCTAGCAGATTCGTGCAAGCTTTGAATGATGTTATCATACACTTCGATGTATGAATGATTATGTAAATCTATCAATTTTTCATCCAAACGTTGTTGATATAAACTTTTGGTACTCTCGTTCATAAAACCTGCAAAATTGTACCTGGGCAATTCAACTGTCTCCATCTCACTGGTTTCACTAAGCTCGCTGTTCTGATTAAATTTTTTGAAAGGAAGAATCACCTTAGCTCTCACAAGGTGATGATCTGATCCGCAAGTTACTCCCCGAAGAACCCTCACGTCATTCCATTTTAAGGCTGATGATTGCAATTTTTTTCCAAGGAAATTCTGCTTGAAGTTGCGTGTCGTTAGGCTCCAATTAACTGTCAAGTTTCAATCCAACTGATTCAGTAATTCCTGAAATACTATGAAAATATCCTCAAAATTTCGAATGGCTATAACTCCGAAACCGTTTGGCCGGTTAGGCCCATTGACGAACTTGATCGCGGCATTCCGATGCGCGAACTACCCTAAAGTTTCAAGTTGGTAGCTTGTTCCGTTCGACAGTTATCGTTTTTGACAACGGATTCGTCATCAGTGAGTCCAACCTAGTCATTTGAGATCATTTTCGGATCGAAATTAAAAAATTACAGACATTCGGACAAAACGATAGCACGCCGTTCTCCCATAATATGCGGGCAAAAAGGAAAGAGAGAATAGTTCGGGGAAATCTGAACTATGTACAAATTTAGGAGTAATGTTATCTGAAAAATACTCTCCTTTTGCATTCGAGGTCAAATTCATGGAAATCGGAATGACATCTCCTTCCATCTGATACTCAGGCAACATATTGAAAATTTGAAATTTGGAAAAAACACTAACGTGTAATCATCAACTTCAGCGCGTTTATTCAAATTGGTGGGCGTGAAAAAAATTATTTTTTCGATGTACGAAATTCTGCACACAAATATGATTCAGCTCTAGTCAACTAGTGATCAAGTTATATCATGAACCGATCTGTATTTTCTGAGTTATCCGGAAATGACGAAGATACCGGGGCAAAAAACAGGAAATTTAAAATATTCGTTTTCCAATATATCCGAAAATTAAAATCATATCGAACTGAAATTTGTTACGCAATTTTAGAATATTAAATTCCAGGTGAAATGAAATTTTATCGATCTCAGAAAAATTCCAGAAGCACTTGCATGTTGGTACCCTCAATACTCAATATCAAGTTTGGCATTAGTAATTTTGGATATATTGAGGAAATAACCTCAAAAATTTAAATGAGCATAACTCGGCGCTTTATGATGCCCAACCTACCTTAAAATTTATCCTAGCGATAGACTGACCACCGGACAGAATTGATTCCGACATGTTTGTTGAGACTTTTCCGACAAAAATTACAGACATTCGGGAGAAACGATATTACGCTTTTCCCGAGAATATGCGCGCAAAGAATTTTAGGAAACACTGCTTTGAGGTCAGGAGCTTTAACCTTCTCGTTTGAATACTTGAGTAATTGAGGTAAAACTAGGTGTTACTATAGTTGTTAAGACGAATATGTTTCAATTAAAAATATAAATGACCCATTTTCAAACTTTTTTCCTGACTAGTACAAATCCGAAAACAGAGCAACGTTTCTAAATAATGTGTGGTATCAAAAACTAAAAAATTTCCAAAAAAGGAGTTTCGACTTTTTGTTTTAGTGATTTTATTGCGAAAAAGACATGTATTATAGATTTCTGAAGTCTGCCAAAAAAAATGCTGTAAACAAATATTCTCTACTCAGAAATCCATGTTTTACCACGAAAATGGCAGGGTAGGTAAATTGAACGGTTATTCCATTTTTCTTATAAAAAACTTCCGGTGGGTTCAAACAAGCGAGTTATTCAACAGTATTTGAAAGGGCACTTTTTCGATCATGAGTCAAAATTTAGATAGGCTGTTTTCTTCCAGTTTCCGAAAGTTTCCCAGTATCCCCTCCTTACAAAGGCAAGGAATTTTCCCCACTGTCTACTTGAGACTGAATATTATCTTTTATAATCATGAAGTTTTAAAGATGTTAAGTAGATATATCGATTCAACCAAGCCATAATAAATTATCCCTTGTAATTCGAGATAAAAGAGCCAATCGAAAATAAATGTTTATTATTATTCTATTTTCATGGAAACCTTGTTAGTTTCGATTGATGTATACATCAGAGAACACATAACTCCTCTAATTAATTACAAGATTTCAATGACTTTAATTATAATAACACAAGGTGAATAGTCTGTTGTCTGCTTCTGTATTGAAATATATCAGGACAGTTATGAAATGAAAATTGTAGCTCAAGAACAAAAGGAAGTATAAACTACCTCATTAGCTAACTATTCGTTTGTTTATCTCGGTAGAATAGCTCATAAAAAACTAGAAGTATATATTAGGAATACGGCTAGTGTAACAACTATCCTTCCACAATTACAATTTTTCCTTTAACATTCCGGTAAATCACCATCTCAAGACCAACCCAGGTTACCTAATTGGTTATGACCACGGAAAATGAACAAGATATTAACAAGCAACAGGAGAATAAGAACAACACACTATAATTTAATTGGTGCCACATTAAGGTCGTAATATTGATAAATAAATACATTCATAGTTTCCTCATTTTTTCAACGGCTATGTTGATTGAATTAATTTATAACACATTTATTTCTCTTAATAGTGGTACGCTTTTACTTCGAATAGACCTGGTTGTTGAAATGGTCGTTATTATAAGGTTCTGCTTGATGTCCAATTTTAAGCTCGTTTGCGGGTAATTCTTGTTGTTTTGAGGTTTTTTGGTGATGCTCTGATATATTTTCCCATGTTTGCTTTGAGTAACAGGAAACGTCCAAGCCTTGTAGCAGCAATAATTACAATGCAGAGACAAGATTTGTTTCCGTATATATCTGAAAATAATAAACCTCGAAGGAGGGAGCAGGAACGACTACATAAAAAGAATGCATGTGCTCAGTTATCAGAACACCACTTTGGTTGCTATAAATGGAGAAAAGTACTGATGTGAACTCTAGATTTTGCGCTCTCGTTCAACTCTCAATTCACACCTGAAAGATATCCAAATTCTGCATGAAACTTCAAGATGCCATTCTTCAATCAAGTACTGGATTTTAATTCGGTTAAATCTTCATGCTTAGAAATATTGGAAAAACAAAATTTTGAATGGGTATATCTACGGAATCATTGGGCAGATCTCACCCATTTACGAATTCGACCTTCGTTGTTAGGCCCCAAAACTACTTTACAAATATCAAGTTTCAAATTGTTCCTCCCGAAAGTTATTAATAGAGAAGTAAGAGAGGCTTAATTATGAAGGATGAATTCGTGAATGGGTGAAATCCCCCTATACCTATTAAAAATGATATTTTTCCAATATTTCGAAAAATACAGATTGGATCGAATTGAAATCCAGTACTTTATTGAAAAAATTACTGAAGCGGGCCTGAACTAAAATGCATCAGAATCCAAAAGTATCAATGCATTCGTTAATTGGACTATCTTTTGAGACATTTCTTGAACTTGAATTTTCGTTTTATTTTGTTAGTTTTTTTATTACAGTTCCATATTAAAAAAATGTATTTAAAAAATTTTTCACTGACGTGAGGTGACGAGCTATTAAGCGCTTCTTCAACTTCTAACTATTAGATCCCCACGAAAACTTGCACCTTGTTGCGAGTTGTTAATCTCCAACTGATTCCGAAGTTTCATTCTGATTTAATTTCTGCTTCTTGAGATATTGTGGAGGCAACGTTAAAATTCCAAATTACAACGAAATTTGGCATATTTTTTTCTTATATCTCCGAATTGAAATTTTTTACGTTGTTATTAAATACTGACTCTAAGGTTTGTGCCAAATTCCATTCAAATCTTATCGATATTTTCAGGGAAAAAAATTTCATCAAAAATTTAAAAAAATTTTAGAATAAACTTTTTTTTTAATTTTCTAACAACCACATCCATACGAAATTTTGTTCTAAGTTGCACGTTGGTATTACAAATTTGTCCACGAAGTTTCAATTTCGTCGAGTCAACACTTCATGAGATATCGTGGAATTGATCTCAAAACTTCAAATGAGCCTAACTCCGAAACTATCCAACTGGTTCCACCCATTAACGAACTCAACAGAGATATTCAGACTCCAAACCTAATTTGACAATTTCAAGTCGCTAAGTTTTCAATTCCGAAGGTTAGAGCACATACGGACGGACGGACAGAATTGAATTTACCAAAGGATTCTTCTTCAGGAAGTTCAACCCAATGTTCAAGACCATTTTCGGCTCAAAATTCGAAAATTACTAACTAATTTAAACAACCAGTATTTTTATTTACGAAATATGTGGTTCATAGACGAAACATAATAGTTTTCCCCATCGTTTCTTGACAAATTAAAAATCGATGTTCTGATTATTTGAATGAATAATGATTTATTTAATATTTCTCAAATTCACAGGAAGAGCACGTGGCTTCCAAAAGTCGAACGATTGTGAAAATTGACCATAAGTATAACACGTTTTGGTTCATTGTGATGAGTAAAGGTTCATCCATAACCTTGGAACACGCGAAGCCTGATGTTTACCTTTGGCTACTGTTTCACTTCGGTGAAATCTCAAATTAAAAGATAGTCAGGATATGGTGATTATAGGTAAATTAGTGGTTAAAGTTGAACGCAGGAGAAGTTGATGCTACTCAGACAGCATCAAGGTAATACTGCATCTTTTACCATAGACATGAAACCTACCAAGAAGATGAAATTTAATGATGCATTGGTTATTTCTTCGGAACGAGAAAGAATGGTACTTTTCAAACATGAATACTCACAAAAATAATTGTAAGCTAGCATGATAAAAATATTTGTATTTAGTTATCTAATGACATTGGAAGGAGATTTATCTCCCTCGTCGTAGTTTCCACCAATCAGAAACGCGCAATTTTGAATTACAAATGGTTTCTAGGTGGAAAAACTGTTTGGCAGGAGCTGTCAGCAGTTTATTCGAGTTAACCCGCGGCATAACTTGACAGTTTGTGTCACCAAAAATTACAATACCCCTACCGTGTACCAAAATAGCAATTTATATTTTAATTGTACCATAAATAATTAAGTTTGTAGTATTTTTGATGAAATAAATTAGGTACCTTTTTTTCAGTTTTCGAATCAATACATATACATGATGCATGCAGAATAATTTGTTACTCATGAAATAGTATTGTCAAATACCATTCGGGCATCTATTTTTTCCTGTGAAAAAAATCGGAAAAACACATTGCAAAGTAATATTTTTTAACAAAAAGCATTCGTGCAGGTGCAAAAATCCTCGTCTTTGACTAAGATTTTTGTTGCCACCAGCACTCATGCTTCTTGTTAAGATATTACTTAGCAACGTGTATTTTCGATTTTTTTCGGAAAAATTAGATGCCCTCATTATAATACTCACGATAATCACGAAAGTGTTGGTATGTGGATGTTTCTGACTAAATTAAGTTTTTGGGTTTGATGACATGAGATTGATCCTCCATTTTGATTTAAAGAAATGTGATGATATCGAGATCTTCTTCCTGGGCGCTAACATAACTTACAAAAGTATCGATTTCGTAGCTAGATATTGCTGTCAAACGATATAATTTGTCGTACAAAGCTAAAGTGTGTCAATTTGAGAAGCTATCACTCTATACCTATATCAGAAGAAACGCTAAAAGAGGTTAACTTTGGTTTGTATGGAGACATTTTAAAAGGTCGTTTCCAATCAATTTTCGTAAGCGTGTTGAGAATGGGGGTTGAGTGATATCTTGTTTTTAAGGTTATTCGATGACAATCTTCGATCTTTTTTATATTTCCCAAAAAAATATTAAAACAATTCCGATGGCAAAAATCGCAATGAAATATAAATCGATGAGGAATTTTTACTAATGGGTCTAATGAAAGCATATCCTAGAATATCAGCGAATCCTAGTTATGGAAAAACAGACCTTCCAGATGCCATGATACACATTTTTTCAACTATATTACTGAATTTATTGTTGCTTTCATCAATTATTTTCTTCCCTTCTTCAGAATGATGAATTAAAGAAGTGTTAATAAAAAGTCAAGTGTATGACATTATTGAGAAGCCCGTCGAATTACCTTTGAAACCGGTTGTCACTCAACCTGCCTTCTCATTTAAGCTTTTGGGGGTTGCTGTAGTCACGCTAGCAGGGTGGATACGAATTGATTGGAATCAACTGTATAAAATGTTCCCCTACGAACAAAAGTTGACACACTGTGTATAGCTGAATTTGTGCTTGAATGCGAATTATTCCAATTTGTCTAATTATTAAGGCTGGTCAGTGGCGGATTAACCAGTACGCTCAAGCCGGGTCCAGATGGGTGTAATCCGAACAGCGAATGCAATAAATTTTGATGAACGATCCTACGAATATTGTGGACAGCACTCGAGATCAGCCTCGAAAAATGCATTCAAATGCATCGTTCGAGTTGAAAGCCGAGTCATGAAGGAGCAGCAAGAGCGCTGCCCCGAACCATAAAACTTCTTGTGATGTATGGCATTCGCTGTTCGAATTAAGCCTGGTTCAGATGAGTGTAATGCGAACAGCGAATTCAATAAATCACATGGAGTTTTATGGTTCGAAGCAGTGCTCTTTCTGCTCCGTCAGGTCTCGGTTTTCAACTGGAACAATGCATTCAAATGTATTACTTGAGGCTGAGTTCGAGTGCCGTCCACACTATTCGCCGAATCGTTAATCAAATTTTATTGCTTTCGCTATTCGGATTACACTCATCTGGACTCAGCTTTATGACCAACCTGTCTTGAGCCGGGTCCAAATGGGTGTAATCCGAACAGCGGATGCAATAGAATTTGATAAACGATTCGGCGAATAGTTTGGACGGTACTCGAGCTCAGCCTCGAATAATGCATTCAAATGCATCGTTCGAGTTGAAAGCCGAGTCATGAAGGAGCAAAAAGAGCGCTGCCTCAAACCATAAAACTCTCTGTAATTTATTGCATTCGGTTTAGTCCATCAAAGGTTGCTATTCCACAAAGAAGTTTTTCAGACGACATATAAAGTAATGAATTATTTTCCAAAAACTAATTTGTTGGAAAGGTACGAAAAATGAACTCACAAATTGAATTATATACTGAAATATACTATAAGTCTGAGATCCCACTGCAGAATTAGTGCTTGAAAACAATTTTTCACAAACATTCGTCAATCGGAGAATATATATCTTCAGGGTGGCTCATCAAAATGTGGCCGCATCATAATCTACAGACAGCAACCCGTATTTTTTGCTAGATTTACTTTGGCAACCCTATGTCATCGTACACAGAAAAAAATAGCTTTGATTTTACATATAAAATGAAAGATGTAAGTTATAAACGTAAAAATTAACAAAATCGTACCTGTTCACATCTGACTGCGAAGAAGTGCGACGAAGTGCGCAACGGTAGTCGTAATTTTCCGAATTGTCTTCACATATATTACTTTGAGGTGGATTATATCTTATTGAAAAAAGCAAGTGAATGCGATTTCTCCCGAAAAATCATTTAATAATTTTTCTTCAAAAATACTCGCGGCCACTATTTGATAGGCAACCCTGTAGATATGAGTTTTCCTATTAACAAATGTATGTAAAAAAAACATCATCTTGAACACCTATACTCGCTGAATTTAAGAAAATGTCTTTTCTGATAGGAATAGCTTAATTAAAAGTCCAGTATATTCTGAAAAGAGTTATGAAAATGTCATAAATCTTACCCGATAAGATAAAAATTTTGTGGACATGAAATGATTATATTCACACGTGCTTAGATGCACCCATGGTAGAGTTTCAACAAACAGCTCAGTTATTTCAGTGACGAGCTCAAATTTGTCTTTCATTTGAGCATATTCTCTAAAAAATTAATAATTCAATCCTTTATGAAAGCATTTATTTTGTTGCATTATTTCGGTTTGAGGGTACCTCGTTTGAATCTCGATTTTTTTTGTTTCTCTGTCATATGTAGGTAACCAACCCAAATTTCCACTCTTATCTATGTTATTTTTCATCAGCAGTATCTGAAGTCTTCGTACGGAGTACGAGTACGGAGAGTAAAATGTATCTATCTAGCTATGGTGGACAGAAATAAAACTGTAGCAGTGAATATGAGAGAGAAATCTTAATAGAAGAATATCGCAAATTTATATTTTCTTGTGTAAAAGCAGAATAGACTTTTGAATATTGAACAATATGTCTGAAGTAAAGAAATTAGTATTAGCATTGAGTTTTCAAATACTCAAAATCTCAATGGTATTAGCAAAGGAAATGTAAGCGGAGCACCATACATTTCTAGATAGAAGTGAAAGGGATAAGTATTTTGCAGGAAAAGGTCATTTGAGCAACATCATATTTCATGTATAATATTCGAATATCCCATTATAATAAATATCTCTCAGGGAGATTAAATGGATCTCATAAGTTTCGAGAATCTTTTTTATGTAATATGTACATCAACTGAATATTCATATGAGAAACAAGTATGGAGGGTATTTCAAGTGAAAATAGCCACTGTGGATATTTCTTACGAAGTGAGAAATGGGGTAAAATTTGAAAGATTCAACATATCGAGTGAATATGATTATAGCAGCAGGTTTTTGGTGAAATAAAGTCACGGATGAAAGGAAAAATAATTTAGGGGTGATTGAGTTATTTGAATTTTTCACATAAATTTCGAGGTCATATGAAAAAAGCTTGGACACAAAATTACCTACAACTTTGCTGTGGAACTTTTTTCCATAGGGCCTGTTGTTGTTGAAATTGTTCTCTACGCATGCATTTGACAAGCTTGCCAGTAATTTTGTACAATCTTAGTTCGTTTGTGATCGAGCGTGGTCAGATACATGTGGTAAGATTTTGACATATAATATAAAATAGATGCTACAGATGATTCTGAATCGAAAGATAAAAGATGAAACACTGTGTCTAGCATTATTTTTGTATTATATTTTATTATGTTGAAGTTTTCCTGAGTTCCTAAGTGAGAAAGGTATTATGTATAAGGTATTACAGTAAAATCTGTGTTCTTAATGATTGTATTGATAACCTTCATTAAGTAAACTCGTTTTCATTTAATACCATAATCAAACAATCAATTTTTTGAGATAACGTTGATAGATAGGTAGGTATAATTTTCTACGAAATATTGATCTGAATCCTAAATACTTAATTCCAACATTTCAAAAAAGAAGTAATATTTTTTCCAGATTTCATTCTGAAAATTGGATTAACCATCAACGACGAAAGTTTATTTACTAAAAATTCTAGAAAGCCACTAAGGTAAACTCAAGAGCTTTCATGTGCTCGTTCCAATTGGTTGCTAAAGTGGTATTTCTTGAGTTATCAAGGAAATAACAATGATACTGAAGAAAGGTCAACGGAACATTACATTTTTTTTACCTGATTTTTCCGGAAAAAAATATCGAATGGACCTGAAATTTGGTGAACTTCTGTTGAATATTGACTTCGAGGTATGTGCCAAATTTCAACGAAGTCTGAGGAAAAGTAATTTTTCGAAAAAAAATTTAAACTATCTTCGGAATTTTTTCTCATTTTTTTTCGACACAATCTTCACAAAATTCTGCCTGAAGTTTAAATCTTTTAGCTTCAGTCCCTACAGATTTAAATTGAACCTCGGCATCACGTTGTCGTTCGGGATTATTTTCGGAAAAAAGCGAAAATTACCGACATTTAGACAAAATTGAAATGAGCTGTTGCTCAGAAGAAGCGCGTTGGAAATGAGAAACGCCGTGAATTCAACGAAAAATATTCGAACCAGATATGCTTGAATATTTCATATCGAAAATGATGGAAAACATTTTATGATATATTTTCTTAGGTTTTTCTGGATTTTCACTCCCAATATCTGAAACAAAACTATTAAAAATTGAATAAAATATTTTTTTCATGAAAAACGCCCTTGCGGATTGTAGTATGAAACTATTTGTCAAGGACAGTTTCTTGATAAACAGATTGTCTAATGAACAAAACAGGAACAATATAAACGATAAACAAAGCGAACTATGACATTTCAGAGTACAAATCCGACTCTTTAATCAGACAAAAGAGAACATTTTAAGAATTTTTGTCTTTCGATTTTTCGTTTTGAGTTATGATTCTTGTCAAATTGACATTTTTGAAATACACAGCAACAGTGATTCATTTGGTTTGAAAGTTTCTTAATTTTACCACTTTTCAAGTGAATTCAGCCAAATATGGTCTATTTATACAGAGCAATGAGCAAAAATATACTCTTCTTTCAACAAAATGCAAGAGGTCTCTTTAATTTTTCTTTCAAATGATCTGATTCCAACATCAGTATTTTTGTATTGTACCAATCTATCATGTGATTCCCAATGGTCGAACATACATGGTTCGCTATTTGGGATTTTTGTATGTCTCTATTCCTTAGGTTGTTTTGTGCTCTCGTTTTCGGAAATCTAATGGTCGAGACGTTTCTCCTGTATATGTCTTTCAACAAATACAGGGAATACTATGAAAACAATTTTTATTTTTGTTTCTCGTTAATAGGTTTGGTTTTAGTGAAAATAATTAACGAGAAACAAATATCAAAAAATTGTGTTTATACTATTCCCTGTATTCTCAAAAATCTCAATATCGAAAGAAAATAATTCTTAAAATTTTCTCCTTTGTTTGATTAAAGAGTCAGATTTGTACTCACAATAAACTTCGCTTTGCTTATCGTTTAATTTGTTCTTGTATTGTCCATTAGGAAATCTGTTTTCCAAGAGAATGTCCTTGACGAATAGTTCAATCCTGCAATCCGCAAGGGCGTTTTCCATGAAAAAACAATTTCTATTTGAATTTTAATTTTCTGTTATCCAGATGTTGGGAGTGAAAACCCAGAAAAAAACCTAAAAAATTATGCGAAATCCTCCCAAAATAAACTTCAATCGATATTTTATCATATAGTCTCCAAGGAATTTCGGCGTGAAAAATAAGATCCGCAGAATCTCAGATAACAGTAAAGAAACTGGCACCTCATCATCAGGGTATTTCACCGACATGGTGATAATGTCAGATACAATCGATAAATTCGTTCAACTTACTTTCATAGGTCACTGGGTTGAGATCTGGAAGGTACTTATAAACTCTTGATCAGCGTCCACTCTTCCTTTTGCATTCCTGCCTGAATATTTTGAAGGATGTGTCTAGACGGAAACAATTCGAGTATCTCGTAATATCTTCATGAATTATTTGGGGGACATTTCGGGGATAAAATTATTATTGATATGAAATAAAGGGTTTCCACTAGGTAATATTAGAAAAGTTAACTTTCATGGATCACTTCAATATCTCTCAATGCAAATTTTTTGAGAAATATCGAGCTTGTTCTTATCGATAAGTTCGAATAGAGACAGAAAATGACCCGTTATTTGGACAAACATATTTCATGATGTTGACATTGAAAAGGAATACGAAAAAACATAGAAAAATTATCTAAAATTGAACTGTGAGGTCAGGAACTGTATTGCGCTGGTTTGAATTCGTTGCAGAATTTATAGAATAAATAAAAACGATATTGAGGGAATTTGAACGAAATGTGACATATTCTTCAATCTCAAGTAATCTCGAAGTAAGTATAGGATTGAGCTTGAATTTAGTAGTTAAATACTGACTTCAAGGGCTGTGCAAGATTTCTTTGAAATTCCGAAACAAATTATTCCTGAATTCGGAAAAGGTAAGGATAACTTTTAATTTTATATATTTAAATACGATCCTCACGATATTTCTTTCGATTTATCTATCGCTACTTCTAATAGAAATTGCGTTCTTGACTCTTGTCATCGAATCTATAATGCAGATATATGCACTGTTCAGTGAAGATATGAATTTTTCAACTTCAGCTTTCCATTCAACTTTCGTCATGAAGAACATCCTCGAATTATCAATCATCAAAATGAATAATTCTTTCATGATGATAGACCAAATTTCCTCCTAAAATGAAATCTACCTGATAGTAGTGATTTCTCATAAATATTCATATTGAAAATATTATTATTGTCGTTATACCTTTTGAGGAAAACCATTATGCTAATACGCGTTGACTAAGTCCACACTTTTTGATAGATTAGGCTACAGATAAATAATTCTGTCAACGCTTTACAACACTGACATTTTCATTAGGTAAGTCGTAAACAGAAATATGTTGTTAAATCAAATTAAGTCATAAATTCATTGGGTGTTTTGCATAACCTGCCAATGCAATTTTATAAAGCATGCAAATTTCGTCCCTGATACAGTTTCGAAATTGATAGAGGATTACTTTAATTTAATTGTGAGTGATTTGTTTTAAGCTTATTCAATCAGCGGAGTGAGAGTTTGTAGAGGAAATCCGCGTAAGAACTTGCTAATTGCTGATATTAGATCCAGTGTTTTCAAGTGAGAAGTAAATATTCAAACCTAACATACGGGTTTTTGCTCGTAACGCTATCCTAATTTCAATATTTCACAAAAACAGATATATATTCTTTGTGTTTCCAACAAGACTTCTTGAAATATTCAGGAGAAGCACTATTATTGTCAGTAATATAGTCAGTGACCTTGCTCAAGGCTACGATTTCAACCGCAGGATTCCCTCGAAATTTTGCATGAACTAGATTTTATTCCGTTTGAGTCCAAATTAGTAGAAATATTCGGAAAACCAAATTTTGAATGGGTATATCTAAGAAATCATTTCGTCACGTATTCCGTTCTTGGGCGCATGTTCTGGAGAACAACGGGCACTCGAAAATGGTCTCAAACGCCTAGGTTTGACTCACTGATGACGAATCCGGTGTCAAAACCGATTCAGTCTAGCCGTCCGAGGACACGGTCAAATTCGTTAATGGGCCAAATCATAATAAAACTGGGAAGCTAGTTTGATAATGCTGATGAATAAGTTTGTGCATGCTTTCGTGGAGATCGTGACATTAGAAAAATGAAACAAATTTCAATTTTTTTTTCAAAAATTCCATATTCTGCGATCTTCTGATCATATAATCCTAACAAAATTCTTTATGAATCTTCAAGATGTGATTCTTAAATCAAGTATTGGATTTTAGTTCTATCCAATCTGTGTTCCTGGAAAAATAGGGACAATAAATTTTTTAAAGGTTATATCTACGGAATCATTGAGATTTTTTTCACGAATTCTGCCTTCGTAATTAAGGTCCGACCTACTGTAGATATCGAGTTTCCAAGTTGTTTCTTTCGAAAGTTAATGTGTTTACCATCGGCCGTTTACTACAAACGAGAGAATTTTTCTACTCAATTTCCGAATTTCGATTTGAAATCAAAATATGATGAAATATTACAGTCGAAATATGTAGGAACTCTTTCAAGTATACTATGGTGTTAATTTCTGATCATGAGGTAAGAGTCGACATTTCACTAGACTGAGAGCCATTCTCGTGTACTGTATAATAAAACATTCTACGAATTAAATGTTGAATATTAATCGGTAGCAACTTGGTTACTCATTCGTAAACAACCAATTATCGAAATGTAATATGATCGTAATTAAGAATAATCAATGGGTTTCACCCATTTGATTGTTGGAACACGTCCTAGTGTACGAATGAGATAGAAAATGTAAATTACGATAATCTTAATAGTTGTCGTTCGGTTAAATGTTATTCGATGATACTCATTACTTGGTGGAATTGAAACATATATAAATTAAAAGGTTTCTCTTTTTGACATGCATTTACCAGAAGTAGTACCGATAATTTTCTACTTCAAGGTGATGAAGAATAAAGTAAAAAAGCTTAGAGAGGCAAAAACTGATTCTGATGAAGAAAACAGCTCTGAATGATTTATTGCGACAAATTTTGTGAAGATCAATATAATAATCATCAATATCTGTCTAGATATTGATTGTCATTTTTATAGAAAACACCTATTTCGGAACATAGCACATAAAAAAGTAGAGTCTTTACTCAATCATCTGAAGTTTTGAATCGATGAAATCATGATTGAATGAAACCATATGGATGCAGGGATAGCTAACTTATAACGGAACAGAGTGGTTTTCAGGTACTGTGTCGAAATAAAAAACGGCTCGTTCATTTTGTCAATACGGGACACTGTTTTCCTTTATCCTATTTTTGCCACTAGCAAAATACTTAATTAACAGCAGGAGATATTTGTTAAAAGCTCTCATGATTTGCTTCACAGCACTTTGAACTCTGTCCAATACTTTGAAAAAAAAATATGTTCAGCCCCTTACTACTTACTACTTTATATTTGTTGTTTTAATTGAAACAATAAAGAACGTGATGACCCTAAATGATTGTAAAAAATGTATTTCACCACTTTATATGGCCGAATTCCATTGACAGGAATGACAGGGTCATAATATTTTAATACAATCATTAAATGATACAGATTTTTCAGTGGAACTTTTACATAATACCTGTCGATATGGACATATTGTTTATTATCTAATGACATATCTTACTTTCCTTGAACGTTCTACGTCCCAAATGACAAAATTAAAAGTAATATCAACTAGCATATAATGATTGAAGTCAAAAACTTGAGACAACAATAACACAAAAATATATAATACAAAATAACACTGGACACAGAATATCATCTTTTATTTTTTGATTTAGATTTGTCAGAAGCATCTATTTCATATTATGTGTCAAATCTTACACCTGGTCACCACAACACGGGATTTCACAGGATCGAAATCGGCATGGAACTACCGACAAGCTGCGTTCGAGGATAAATACGAATATCGTAAGATACCAGTATTGAAAAATATTATGTTAAGATATAATAGAAAATTTTTTATGATTGTTTCAATAACCTCCTTTAAGTAGTTTGAATTGAATATTTCAGGTGAAAATAAAATTTATAGTGCTATTATCAACTGTCATCCAATTTTTGATGTTATAAGAACTTTTGAATTTTTTTACAGTATTTCTTTTATCGAAAAATGAGTAAGATGTTGACAGATAACAATATTGTTCTATGCAAAAACATTTGACGAGCTTATCAGTAGTTTTATTTCGATTTCGTTCGTGTTTGTGAGCACGTAGGATTTTGACATATAATATAGAAGAATAGATGCTATCATGATGTAAGTAAAACATGGTGTGCTCATCTACTCATCTGTGATCGTATTTACCAATGATGACGTCTCTTTTTTCATACAAATTCAAGGAAATATATATTCTGTGCTTTGGATTTGAATGAAAAAAGTGAAGTCATCATTGGTAAATACGATCACAGATGAGTAGATGAGCACACCATGTTTTACTTACATCATGGATGCTATTGATAATTCTGAATCCAAATATAGAAGACAAAACACTGTGTGATAGGAAATAAAATAATTTTTCATTTTTGTATCGATATTTTTAATGTTTCTTCTTCTGTTTTTTGCTTCAATCATTATATGCCAATTTATATAATTTTCTGTTTTGTCATTCAAGCAGTGGTACATTCGTGGACAATGAAGCATATCGTGAGATATAAGTATCGAAAGGTTTTGCAGAAAAATATATATTATTCAATAATTGTATTTACCTTCATGAAAGGAACTGATATTAATAAGATCCAACCAAAAATCAAATGATCATTTCATTGGATATCCTGAATCACACAGATCATCAGCATTGACTGTTCATGAATAACAGAATTGAAATTGAAACTACAGGCTCATTGTATTGAAAATAAAAATATGAGGAGCCACTTAAACAACAAATATCATATTAGAATAATAACACACAGTATTATCCAATGGTTCTATAATTATCATTTGAAACCTCCTAACATATCAGGATAAAATGGAGAAGATGAACTCGATAATTGTAAACAAATTCATAGCATAAAAAATATGCGAAGGATCCCGAATTATTGAATATAGAATAATTAGCAGAGAAGCCGAGCATTCACTTAACAATAAGTTCCACTAGTCCATCAAAAGTCACGGTCAAACACTCGTGTAGTTTCGTGCTGGTACGACACAACGAAGGTGGCTTATTTCCGTCTTCATATTTTTTATCATTCTACTCAAATTGACTCTTATGTAGACGAAATATCGAGAGTTATCTTTTTAGAAACACAAAATTCGGAAATATTATCTGTAAGGCTATCTCGACATATTATTACAAATATGAGGTACATGCAGATGATGAAAAATAAAGGTTTCTACCTTGGACAACCCTCGTGGAGGGTGGAGGTGAAATAAATATACTGGGTTGCGCGAAAGTCCTTCATAAAATTAATATCTTTTAAATCAGTGACTTTGAAAAAAGCTGCAACACGTGAATCGATTTTGAATTAAACGTATTTTTTGGCAATAAAATTATATATTTTCCTTCATCCCCTTAGCTACAACCCCACCTAACTTTTTTTTTCAAATGCAAACATATGTCGTGTGACAGGTGGAATCTCTCCATACTATTTTTTTTATTTTACTTATGTGTTTTGTAGGAAATAAGACAAACTCTTTGAAAACCAAAAAAAAATATTAATATCTTTTCAGTGCTATCTACGAGTGCATTTAACGTAGTAGATGCTGAAAATGTCCTCTACTCTCTACTTGGAAAACTCCAAGGCGATGGTGAAACTCGTCTATGGAATTCCGAATGGTCGCAGCTGGTATATTATTGGTTTCCACTCTAAACCTATTTGTTAGATCTTCAATATTAGCCAGCCTGTTTTGATGAACTTTGTCTTTGAGACATCCCCAGAGGATGTTATCTAGTGACATTAAGTCGGGGAATCTTGGTGGTAATTCAATTGTACCACGTCATCCAATCCGGCGTCCTGCAAATATTTGATATGGATATCCTTTGAAATCAATCCCAAAATGTGGGGGAGCGCCGTTCTGTTGAAACCAAATTGTTTCAATAGGGATATCTGGATCTACCTCATTGGAAAACATAACAGCTAGAGCAGGGATCAATTCAAACCTTAAAAAGTCTTAGTAGCGTTCAGCTGTAGGGTTTTCTTTAAAAAAGTATGGCCCCAATATTACGTTGTTAATATAACCTGCCCATACATTTACATTCTGAGGATGTTGCGTTTGAGCTTCACATATAATAATAATGATAATAATAAGGTCTTTATTTACACTTCAGTAAGAGTTTCTATTACAATATTGAGTGAGAATGTTCCGTTCTCCAAAAACGATAATCGTGCCTGCTAAACTCTCCATTTAAATGAAAGGTACCTTCGTCCGAATAGAGTATGTTGAGTGGAAACCTCATATTCTCGTCACAGCTCCTCATCATTTCCTCACAAAATTGCAAACACCTGTCAGGTAATTTCTAAAAGCTCTGGCACAAGATGCATCTTATAATGGTGATATTGTTGTGAATTCAAAAACCTCCCTATCGTACCTCTAGGCGGAGCATGATTTTGGGTCAATGAAACCTTTGACACATGCAGATCTTCCTGCAGAGATAAGGCAATGTTCAATTTATGATCCTCGTCCAAAACACGTGGCAGAAAACTTCTGGGCAAATCGTTTACTGTGCCATGTTTTTAAAATTTGTGGAAGATGTTGCTGACAGTAGCTTTGCAATATTGATTTTTCGGATATTTTGCATTAAATAAATTACACAATTCACTTTGACTTCTCATTTTATTCCAGTGATATCATGACCCCGATACGCTGCCTTTCTGACAATACCATTTTTGAATAACAAATTGAAAGAGAACACTTTGTGTGCAAAGATCCATGGACTGGACGTTTCAATTCAATTCTTCAAAGAACTACAATTTTGAAATTATGAAAAAAAAATATTATTTATCGAGGCAATAAACATGGCGCAAAAATGCAACAATTTATTCATCTTCCTGAAAAACATCATGTGCTTAACACCTCCTTGTTATTTTATTTTAAAGCTGTAAGATAAAAACTCATTCAGAATAAAAGATAGCATACCGATATCAGGTTTAATTAGGTTTTTGTTATTCAAAGAGAGGTGTCTTATTTCCTAATAACCACATAAGTGAAATTAAAAAAAATAGTATGGAAAGATTTCATCTGTCACAACTTTTCAACGAGCCTAGACACGACATATGTTCGGATTCAAAAAAGAAGTTAGGTGGGGTTGCAGCTAAGGGGCTAAAGAAAAATATATCATTTCATTGCCAAAAATACGTTTAATTCAAAATCAATACACGTGTTTCCGCTTTGTTCTTAAGTCACTGATTTGAAAGATATTTATTTTACTAAGAACTTCCGCGCAATCCTGTATATATAGAAGTTCTATGCATAATGCATAAGGTCAAGAGTTCTCAGGCATTTCACACCCTAGAGAGATAATCCTTGAGTTTCAATTTTTTCGAATAGATATCACCTACTTTGGTCATACGATTTCACTAATAATTACAGACAATAAATCGATTGATAAATTGCTGTCGTTGTTTTAATTACTATTTCAACGACAGTTTAGATATGGGGATTGTCCTTTTCAAAGAAATAGCAGATTGTTCTTTTGTCCAAGATAATAGTCATAGAATTCAAAAGTATGATAGAAGGATCTCAATATACATACAATAAACATTGTACCTGCAACCTTATTCATCAATTTTTCGAAGGATGGATTTCTTCAAAATATAGTCTCAAACAATAACCTCAAACTCGCATTATTCTGCTGAGGTCAAAAATGGGCAAAATCCACCCATTGGCTCCGAAAGCCTGTTTTTCCTATCAATTTGTTGGTTTCTTCATGAAAAATAAGAGATACTCCATGCATATAACAACAATTTTAACAGTTTTCGATGTATTCGTTTTTCAATATAAGTCACGCAGAAGTTTCGAAATTATCAAATTGTGCCAAGTCTCATTGAAATTCATATTTTGTCGAATATTGAACATGGCTCATTCTCATTATATCTGAAATCGCCCTGTGAAACACAGGATAGGAAAACAACCTGCCCCTTAATAAAATAAAATTTGCAGGATGTTCCCTATTTCGAATGGACCACCCATTTTATTAAACCATAAGAAGCACAAACCAAGGCACTTCAAATTTCAGTATTTCCTTTGGTTGAGGTTACTAGTTTTCCATTTGAAATCGAGAAAAACCGGTCCATTTCTATTTACAATATGTGTTTTTAATACCCTATACAGGGTCTTTCACGAGAAACCTCACCCATATTTATACGGGAAACTACCGAACGTATTTTTATGAAATTCAGCACTCATAAGTATTTCACGATGCTGATGAAATCTAAAATATTTTCAAGGCATGAGCACCTCCGGTTTTTCCGGAAATGACGTCAACTTCCGTTTTTCAAATTAGAACACCATTTTTTTATTGCAGAAATAGATTCCTTAGAACGTTTCAATTTATTTTGATGTAACATTTTTCAGTTTTGGTTGGAAAATTCTCTCTGAGCGGGAAAATTCGAAAAAAAAATCGAAAATAGAGCTCCGCTGAAACAAAAATAACTTCGAGGTTTTTAGATGGAAAATTTTCATTTTTGGGATTTTTCAAGATGTAAGATTGATGTATCCACTTCGAAAATCGAAATCGCGATTCATGATACAGGGGATGAAAAAATCGCTTTCAAAGTTAGGGATGACAAAATCGTGAAAAATCAATTTTTTCAAATTAGAACTCCATTTTTTTATGGCAGATATTGAGTCTACGTTAAAAAATAATGTGAGTGTATGCATCACACCCTTGCCCTAAAGTGGATATTTTCTGAGTTATTCACAAGAAACTGTTTTTCGTCTTGAATTTTCAGCTATTTCTTTTCCCTTCACGCCAAAAAGATGACATTTTCAGGAACTGTTACTTAAACCATGTTTTAGATTTTACTACCCTAATATGCAAGAGAAAAAAGTTACAGGTTGTTCCTAAATAGATGGCGAATTTGGATTCGAATTTGTATCGGAAACCTCTTTATTTCAACTAATCGGCCATCGGTTTTCTCTCCAGTGATAAATAAATAATTCCTTATGAACCATATGCAAAAACTTACCATGTTTTACATTATTTTTTTTAATGATAGATATCATTAATTACATCTGAAAAAAACCTCTTTATTCAGTAGCATTTTGTGTTTACTATTAATTTGGTGATAATTCGTATTAAGTTATAAAATCGATCACTATGCCTAATTTTACCAACTAATCGGCCATCGGTTTTCTCTCCAGTGATAAATAAATAATTCCTTATGAACCATATGCAAAAACTTACCATGTTTTACATTATTTTTTTTAATGATAGATATCATTAATTACATCTGAAAAAAACCTCTTTATTCAGTAGCATTTTGTGTTTACTATTAATTTGGTGATAATTCGTATTAAGTTATAAAATCGATCACTATGCCTAATTTTACCAATGAAGATTATTTAAATCTCATTCTACTTCATGGAGAATGTAATAAAGTTGTAGATAGAACGATTCGACTGTTCATTGAGAGGTTTCCTGACCGACCCAGACCAACGAGAGATACCATTAACAGAACCATGACAAACTTGAGAAATGTCGGATCTTTCGTTAAGAAAACTACACACAGAGAAAAAAGTGTAGTAGAAGATGAGAACAACGAAATTACAGTTCTTGCATATTTTCGTGTGAATCCTCAAAATTCTCTCAAAGATGCCGAGATTGATCTGGGATAATCTCAATCGAGTGTTTGGAGAATATTAAAAAAACATAAAATGCACCCATATAAATTCAATAGGGTACAGCATTTGGAGGAAACTGATTTCGTCGGGAGAACAGAGTTTTGGCAAGCTATGATGATTCGATTTCAAGAGAATGAAAACTTTTTGGACTGTATAATTTGGACAGATAAATCTAAATTCACAAAAAATAGTTCTTTCAATAGGCATAACAGTCATTATTGGGATGAAGAGAACAACCACCACTTCAGACAATGGAACTTTCAAGAGACCTGGAGTTTCAATTTTTTTGCGCCATCAAAAATAATGCAATTCTCGATGTTCACATTTATGATGGGACTTTAACTGGTAAGATAGAACACTACACATGTTTGCATTATTTAAAGAATGTTCTCCCTTAGGAGATAGATATTCTGACATATTGACTCAAATAATTGAGCCGCTAGTACAGAACCATAATGACTTATGGTATCAACAAGATGGCGCGCCTCCACACAATTCACTCAATGTGTCAAATATCCTCTACAGGCTATTTGAAGATCGATGGTTGGCGAAGAATGGTCCACATCTTTGGCCACCACGTTCTCCCGATTTAACTCCTATAGGCTATTATGTTTGGGGTAGGATAAAAAATATTGTCTACTCAACTCCCCTGACTGATAAAGAGGACTGCATAGAACGAGTCAGAAATGCGTTCAGGTTTGTTTAGATTTTTAGATTCATAGTTTTGAAACTCAATTTGGTTTTTAAACACTTTTGCAGATCTCTTCCTCCCGATGAAATAAGAAGAGCAACGCACGAAGCATTCCTGAGACGTATAAATAAATGTCTAGAAATTAACGGTCAAAACTTTGAGCATCTTCTCTAGTTATAACTGCGAGAGTTTGCCATGGTTCTCCTAATAGTAACTTGAAGTCGGTTTCAAGAAGGGGTGAAGAATCTACAGCATGGTTCAAATAACAGTTCCTGAAAATTTCATCTTTTTGGCGTGAAGGGAAAAGAAATAGCTGAAAATTCAAGACAAAAAACAGTTTCTTGTGAATAACTCAGAAAATATCCATTTTAGGGCAAGGGTGTGATGCATACACTCACATTATTTTTTAACGTAGATTCAATATCTGCCATAAAAAAATGGGGTTCTAATTTGAAAAAATTGATTTTTCACGATTTTGTCATCCCTAACTTTGAAAGCGATTTTTTCACCCCCTGTATCATGAATCGCGATTTCGATTTTTAAAGTGGATACATCAATCTTACATCTTGAAAAATCCCAAAAATGAAAATTTTCCATCTAAAAACCTCGAAGTTATTCTTGTTTCAGCGGAGCTCTATTTTCGATTTTTTTTTTCGAATTTTCCCGCTCTGAGAGAATTTTCCAACCAAAACTGAAAAATGTTACATCAAAATAAATTGAAATTTTCTAAGGAATCTATTTCTGCAATAAAAAAATGGTGATCTAATTCGAAAAACGGAAGTTGACGTCATTTCCGGAAAAACCGGAGGTGCTCATGCCTTGAAAATATTTTAGATTTCATCAGCATCGTGAAATACTTATAAGTGCTGAATTTCATGAAAATACGTTCAGTAGTTTCCCGTATAAATATGGGTGAGGTTCCTCGTGAAAGACCCTGTATATCACAAGTCGATTTCAGATAAACCGTTGCAGAGAGAGAGAGAGAGAGAGAGAAGGATTAATCAATGTGCAATATTCAACAAGATGATAATTCCATTGACACTTGGCACAACCATTGAGTATAAATTCATTCAATACAATCATTGGTTTGATACCTAATGGCACAACACAATAATTCCAAATATTCTGAGTGATCAATATTGAAAGAAAGACATGTCAGGTAAGATATCTCGAAAACCGTTAATATTTCGGAGTAAAAATATGCATAAGGTATATTTTATTCTTCTTCTTTATTCATGTCGAAACCGAAAAAGTGATATGAAATACGGGTTGCCATTCAAGAATCAAAGTTTTGACCCGCCTAGAAAATTTGGAAATGTGAACGAAACTATTTTATTTTGTTGAGCTCTAGCAATAAGGAGACATTTGAGGAAAATAGATTTCTATCCTGAACACCACGCCAGTGTTGGTAGACCCTTTATACACTAAGTGGATTGGAATTTTTCATCTGCACTTAAAATAGCGTTTACCTGGATCAGTGCATAGATGGACTTGAAATTTTTAGCGTAGACAGACTTCATCCCACTGCTTTCCTAGATTTTTTTTTCCGAGCAATGAACGTGATTTCATTCTGAGTTTATGTTAGTCGATATCTGTTAATGTTTATTCATTTAGACTAATTATATAACTTCATACCTTCTCTATTCTATTCTCTAACAATAGAAACCTCAAAGATTCATTATTGCTTCATTGTTCTTAAATAAACCTTTTTGATTTATGTTATTGTTCCCATCCATGCCCTATTTGGAAAGTGATTGAGAGTACATAATTTTTTTCCATTTGAACCTATAACGGAATGACGACTGCTTCAGGAGAAAGAAATTAATATTCACAATCAGAGTTAGCTTTGAATTGTCTGGGTCCGATTCTGAATAAGTCTGCCGAAAGGAGATTTACGAGAATACGAATACTGGGATGAGGGAAATCAGGAGCAGATTTGTATTCAGTTCAATAGTGATATCAACAAGCAATTTCAAATTCATTTGGATTTTGATATTTCATTACTCTTTTTCTGTAATATGCCTCATTTTCGTCCTAATAATAACTATGTAGAATTATAAAGGTTGAATTCATGAATACGACCAAAGTCCGTAGATATTTTCATTACAAATTTTATGTTTGGATATTTTTGAGAATATAGATTCGATAAATTGAAACTTCCTCTAGATTGAAAAAGGAGAACTCTTAGGTTCCTGCAAAGTTTATTGGTTTCATACCATTGAAATATGAAAATGGTAATAATGAAAATTTTTTTTTTTTTTTTTTGTGGGAATAGGACAAATTATAATATGTCAGATTGTTTAGTACATATATGTCCTATTCTCACAAAAAAAAAAAAAAAAAAATTTTCATTATTAAATCTTGGAGGACACTAAGTATTATTTTAGTATGAAAATGGTATTCATCTGAAAAGGTTGAGATGCATTTGGTAGGATTGATACCTGCTTGGGTGACTGCTTTGACTCTGACAATACGAATTTTAACGACCGCGTAACAGCTCCTGAGTTCATTTCAGTGCTTTTCTGAGATTTTTTTGTCCATATTCCACATTCAAGTTCTTTATTTATTTATTATGTTTATGTTTTTTATTCTTATCCAATATACCCTATTTCATGAACCCTTATCCTCTCATAGTGTAGTTTGTTCCCGTTATGTGTTTTGTTTGGATAAATATTTGTAGCAAATTATTTTTCTCTTAAACTGTCACTCATGTTGTATTAGTATTTGAAATTAAGTGTTTATTTTATCATTTCTTTGTTAGGGTACGAGGGAAAAAATGCTAGATCCAGGGGAAACAACTCTTATGGAAGTACTTAAATTTTATCGAAGTCCAGCTCAAGTATGGCTGCAAAGGGATCTTTCCATTGGTTAACGAAATTTAAATTTAAAAGTGCTCAGTTAACTCCAGTTGAAGTCGCTTGAACGTGTTAATTTTGATGAATCTTAGTCCTATTTTGAACATGTCTGACTTTCTCAGCTTCATATCACCAAAATACAGGTATTTGATATAATAGGCAATTAAAAAAACTCACGAAAAAACGAAAAATTGATCGAATGTAGAATGTGACTTCTATTCTTATAAGTTTCTTTGATCTAGTTATCATCATCACTAACTCTTAACGACATCAATAATTATCCTTCCTACCTTATTTGTACACTCATCGCCATAAATCCTCATTATGATTTTTGACGAACAACTTCTGTTTAGGGTTTTGAGTTTGAACGTCTTATGGCTCAACTGTATCAATTTCAAAAACTCAAACTGATTTTACAAAATTGAAGAATTATCACTTCAGCCGACTCTGTTTCCAAAACTAGGTCCAAGTCGGGCAAAATGCTAGGAAATCAAAGAGTCATGATAAAGATCATAGATGTTGCCGTGATGGCCTCCAGGCGAATATTACCACTACATCGTAGGCGGCCATCAATAGGCACGTGCCCGTAAACGAAACAAATGTTTTTCCTTCCTTGCTCACGACTATCTTATTTACCACATTCCCTAATAATAAACGTCTATCGATGAACAAACATCCTCCGTTCCTGTTGATTTTTTCAATAATTTTTGCGCGCATGTTCTAGGGAACGCGTTGTATCGTTTTGTCCAAATGTCTGTAATTTTCGAATTTTGTAAGTGAGGACTCTGTGTTCTAGATTAGCAACTATAGATGGTCATAATAGTAATGGGTAGTGGTTATCATTATGGTAATTATTTTAGGAATTTTTACGATGATAATTCAAGTATGATTCTATACTATTTAATGCATTAAAGAATAATTTAGATTGTATACGGTAAGACTCAGTGGAAAAACCTGATATATTACAAAGATGTGGCCAATGTTAGTGAATGACCATACTAAGATGTATGATGAGAATGATATAATAATATAATTTTATTAAATTATTCAATTATTTCTTACTCGAATCTATTTATTAGGGAATATGATAATATTGATGCATCAGTAAATGTACGAAAAAATTACTACTGTGATATGACGATCTTTTCAATTTGGAATTTTTAAAATATGGCGAAGAAAATATTTTGAATGATTTTAGTATCAAGTACCGTATTCGGTCTTCCTAATTCGAGTTAAGAATATACAGTGAGCGTCAAAATTATGGAACAAATTCATTTTCTCAGAAGAAAATATTTGGCAACAAAATGTTGAAACAGGTAAATTTTGTTTCACCTTTACCAAATTTTTATGCATTTTTGAAGGATTTTTGTTGCACCCTGTGCCATCTCAACCCTCTAAATTTTTTGAATAGGGAAAGTAGATCATGTGGTACTTTTTTTGCAAGGTCTTTGTTTCTTCTTTACAGGCGTGCAGAAATTTTCAAGAAATTTTTTTTTTTTGAAAATTAGTTTGTTCAATGAGGTTTTCAGTATGTGCATTTTGTCATGGCTCATTTACTTTGAGACTATTGTACCTGATGAAATTGTCACCGATTGAAAGTCGATCATTACAGTTTTGTTCATGCCTAACTTTCAACCCCTAGGAACCCTTTAATGGAGAAAAAAATGGAGTGACATTGAAAATTTATTTCGGCATTGAAGTACCACCCGGAGAATCGATGTACATTACAAGATAAGTTAAACTAAATATTCCAAATGGCCACCATCGTTCTGGATGCAATAATCAAAGCGCTTGACACATTCATAACATTGATGACATTGCGTTGTCAGAAATCTTTCTCTGAATTGAAACATTTTATCGAAAAGTTTCAACTTCAGTAGAAACGTACTAATAACATATCTACTTAAAATCATAACTGAAGCAAACATTTTCTCGTGAGGGGATTGAAAGGGGTTTAAAGTTGTGCATGAACATAACTGTAATGGTCGACTTTCATTTGGTGACAAATTTCATCAGGTACCATCGTCTCAAAGTAAATGAGCCAAAAAAGTACCACATGACCTACTTTCCCTATTAAAAATGGTACAGGGTGCAACAAAAATCCTTCAAAAATGCATATAAATTTGGTAAAAGTGAAATAAAAATTGACTTGTTTCAGGATTTTATTGCCGAATATTTTTCTTCCGGGAAAATGAATTTGTTCCATAATTTTGACGCGCACTGTATTATGTGGAACGCTTCTCTGAAAAATTTTTATTTCGGAAGTTATCGTAGTTCAGTCTTAACCCCATTCTTTTGAGAACCATATCTAAATATTCCAAAAAACAAACACTGAAATGTTTCCACAAAGGAAGACGCAAAAATTCTTTATAAACGAATTGAAATCTACTTTCAAGTCAGGAATTTCAGATATCAAACTGAACCGTTAGATTTCAACATCAACACCAACATAAATGTCTTCAATATCTACCTTCATGTTACCCTATTATTTCCCATTCATCGTTATCCTAATTGGCTTATAGTACATTACAAATTGTCATCAACGTCTCAAACTTGATATGACTATCTTTTGACACAAACACCTATAAACAACCATAAACGTCAAAAACTTGTCATTTTCTCGCTACCGTTCGATGTTCGTAAATAACCGAAGAAATCGGCCTATTTATGTCAAATCAAGGCTGGAGACTGAACGTTGAAGAGGAAATCGCCTCATTATGTGCTCGATAACTTCTTGCTCTGGCCATTTGAACAGATCGCCTTACGTGTGCTCCAGCATGTTTTGATAATTACGACGGCAATAATTATTTAGTTTTCTTGTGGTTATACAAATTGTTATTTACCAATCCTAATTCGTAGAACGAACGGGAATTACTGACATGATCTCGTGATTAAACACCGAAAACGTGATTCGTGTAGATAAAAATCTAACATCTAGTTCATTCACACCAAGTAAATCAGTTTATTTTTTAATTTTTTTTTCATGTTTTGATTTAGAGGAAATGGATACAGTGTAAGATGCGTTCAAAATTCTGAACTGTTCTAAGAAATGGGATGGTCTCACGATATTTTTTTAATCTATTCATTCGGTTGCAGTATTACACGTCTTCGCTGTAAACGATTAGGATTTTTTGGTTAGAAAGTAGTTTTCATGGAATAGATAAGTACGTTCCAGGCATTTATTTTGTAGAATTTAAAGGTGGATGTACACGTGTCTCCGATTAATAATTTCGTGGGACGAAAGTTTTCAAGAGAAAAATATCATTAAATGAATGTGTTCTTGATTTGCGTTGCAAGCATATGAGGGGCATATTTTGGAATCCAAGTAATATCGTTTCGTTATTTTAATCTCTAACAATAGAATTCAGAGAATTATTCGAGAAAATTTTATGGAACTTAGTCAAATAATGTACGATAATGATCCAGCAAAACAGACCTATTCATTCATTCGGAGGAATAATAATTTGAGGTAAAATACAAGCGAAAATATTCACGGGAATTAATGATGGGATACAACATAATATGTTACTATTGACACATCACAGCTAACGTGTCAGAGGTCGTGAAATCTATATAGTTGCTTCAAGAGGATTATAACAAGGATTATTGTCACATTAAAATCACTGGGAAAATGTTTCCGGAATTATTTACAAAAAATTACAAATCTTTAACGAAATCAAACATGTCAATTTTTGTGCGATTTCTAAGAAGTTCTTGTATTGAACTGAATGATCGGTTCATTTATTCAGTTTCCTATTTATTCATTAGCTAGGCTCAACTTTTCGGAATCCTGATGTTGATCTTGCCTATATTAATTGAATTTATTTTAAAATTTCAATTTCAATGGATTTCGAAAACGTACAAGTATTGCATTTATGCGGTTTTATACATTTTACTCTTTCTCTTCCAACTGTTTACGTAAAACATGAAATCGAATAATATGGATTTTCCGTTTCTTTTCATTTTCAGGTTATTGAATATCTATGGAAATAATGAAAATAGAAATTTCATCACGATTTTCATAGTGTTCACTCCCAACCATCAAGAAAATACATCCTAACTATTGATGCATAGGTTTATCAGATCGTGACCTACGTTCTCACGTACAGTTTCGTGGTGGAAAAAGTAAAAGTGTATTGTCTATATCATTTCAATTTTACCATTAGCAATAGACAAAGTCATGTAATTCATGTTGGAATCGTGTGGTATTTCAATCCTATATGGGTGGAAAGGCGTGTAACCATCGGAAATACAACTCAGATTGCCATTCCCTTCATTCTATTCTGCATTCGGAGAGAATGAATTAATTCATGTTTTTTAAATAGGTCCGTGAGGAAATTTACATCTGAGAATCAATCAAAGAACGATGTCTAGATTGAAAACCGGATCAGTGATGTCTGTACTTTCCATTCATTATTCATTGCCAAAAATTAAGGCCGAAATTGTATTATTGGATGGAAAAAGAACGGATGATTTGATTGCAGAAATATAACGGGTAAATAAGATGGAGTCAAAGAATGTTACGAATGTATGAAATGACTCTAATATGAATTAAGATCCATTAACCTTTCTGCACAATTCCATCATATCAATTTGACATTAATATCGAACACTCACGTGATCTTAAATGAGAACTTACATTTTTTCAAACTGATATTGTAACTGAAATCAAATAGATAGGTATATTCTCCATTCTCAATCGGTCAAAAATAATTCCTTCATAGAGGAAAGAAGAGAGCTCTAATTCCTCTGATAATGTTCAAAGACGAATTTTCTTTTAAATTTTTGGATATATTTAGCAAATACACGGAATCAACAAACATCATGAAACTTTTCTTACAGAAAAATTATATGAGATACCTAGATACATCTATTTTCAATGATTTTCAAAAGAAGAGAATTATTCTTCAAATTTCCTTCTCAAGGATGAAAGTAAATATATCAAATATATATTTCCCCATGCGAGGTTCAGCAATATTGTTGATGTTATATTTTATATTCCCAATGGCTCCAAAATAAGAGAGAGTTCATAGAGAAAAGTATATTTTTGGAAATTAAAACACAAGAAATCAATATTTTCGGTTTAATTATATATTCCATTTTCAAGGGTTCATAAAATAAATGAGACTTCATTTTCCCATAAACAGTTATATTTCCAATAGCTTCCAGAAGACGTGAATGATTTTTCTGAGTTATTTCAGGAACTAGAGCAAACACTCGAAATCAACATTATAGGTGGTTAAAAGTTTCATTTTCATAATTCATTACTTCGTAGAAGATGAATCTCGGCGCTGATTATTCTCATAAGAGGGCCTTTCTTTGAGAAATGATAATAATTAAGAAATGAGCAAATATACGAAATCAGTTGAGATCTCATTCTCAAATGTTCATGAAAATAACTTTTTTAGCAGGGAATCAATATAAGATCTCATTTTCTGTTAGAGAGGTCTATTTCTAATGACTAATGACTCTCAAAGGATGAGAATGATTAAACAATTTTCTTTCGAAAGTAAGTTGTATTTTTTTAGGAACGAGCGAATATATAAAATTACCCCATCTTCTCTATCAGATAACTTTAAAAAGAGGAGAATGACTGCCAGTTCTTTTTCTGAAAGCCATGACATTTTGCTCATATTCACCAGATATGTTATTTTGCAGAATTGCAGTGTTGAACATTTTCAATCATAGGAATTGGTTCGTGGAGAAAAAAGAACTCCAGTAATAATAAACTAACATAATCACAAGGATGAATGTCATGCACATCGATCAAAGTATCCTGCACTCGAAGGTAGTATTCGCGCTTTACGTAGTCATCCTGCAGTATTCCATCTGACAGGTCATAAGTATCTAGATTCCCATTCTGCGGTTTATCCAAGGTAACTTTGTCTGATGATCAGCAATAACTGTGAAACGGTTGTAACATTCTCTTGGACGCCGCTTCTTCGATGTAGATGTTTTGGTTGATTGGATGATTAGCTCTGATCAAGATGGAATATTTCTTGATTTAACGACAGATATTCGTCCTTGTGTTTATGTTAGTTTATTTTTAACCATGTTTATTTAATAATTCATATTCTTTTTATATTTAAGACAGAAATTATTCGAAATTGTCCAGATTGAATTTTTTATTTCTTAGAGTTTTATTGAAGTTCATGAAGCACTCTGTTGAAGATCAAATAATTGTCTGTAGTATTTGGTTACATTCAACACTATAGTTTGAATGAAACATGAGGCTTCTTTTGAAATATTTTCTCCAGCATTTTATCAGTATATACAATTCATGGATAACACGAATCCTAGGTTGAATTAGTTGAACCAACATGGGTTTATTTGAAACACTGTTGGATTTAAATTTGACTATGAGCGATAAAAAACATTAAAATCGAATAATATCAACTTACCATGTGATGAAGTACTTTTCAAATAGCAGTCCTGAAAAAAAGAACATGACAATAAATTTATTTACTCAATTACTCAGATTCAGATGCAAAAAACTCAGTAGTAGTTTCCTGATCTTCAGTACCTCATTATGGAAAGACAAATCAATTTATATTACTCCAATTGGCATCGACAATTTCGACGACATGTTAATGTGCTTGTACTTAACAGCTGGCTCTTAACCGAAGAGAAAACTAACTCATGATTGATTGATACTATATTTGCCGCACCTGGAAAGGAAACACAAATACAACCTAAACTGTCGTAAAGAGATAATAAAACAAAATGGTACGTTTAAGGCAATTATCAGTGTCATTGATTATAGGTCTGGGCATAAATAGCCTTTCCCTAACACAAATCGTTTTATATGTATGGCTTGTGCGCGGTGCTGCGAACTATTGAGAGAAAACATTTGTCTTTTCGCGCACCTTTATAAACTGACATGATTGTGAGACTTCTCTCACATATCTCATTTTCATAACAAAGTGGTCCAAAAATAACCAGCTATATTTATTGATGGATGAGAACTTTTCCGATAAAATCAATGTGTGGAGCATAAGGTACTGCTCCAGCAATGTAACGATAGATTACAAATTCCTAATCCATTTCAAGCTGTGTGTTATCTGTTCCTCACCAAATGTTAATAAGGGAATATTCGTCTTCATATCTGTTTTTTTTCTGTGGTTCACTTGCTTTGTGTTCGTAATCTATCAGTTTAAGGAGATTTTTCAAAATTTGTGTTTTCGATGAGTTGAGACTACGTTATTTGTTATATTTTTTGTGAGCAACTGAGATGCCAGACTAAAGTTGCTTAGTGATATTTGAACGTTCACTGTGTGAAATGGGCAGTTTCTTGCAAAACAGATTGACTAATGAACAATGCAGAAGCAATACAAACGATAAACGAAGCGAACTTGGACGTTTGTATTGTTCCTGTATTGTTCATTAGTCTATTTGTCAAGGGCAGTTTCTTGGAAAACAGATTGCTTAATGAACAATATGGGAACAATACAAACGATAAACAAAGTTAACTAATATGTTTGTATTGTTCCTGTATTGTTCATTAGGCAATCTGTTATCCAAAATACGAATAGTTTAATGCTGCAATCCGCAAGGGTGTTTTTCATGAAAAAAAGTTTGCATTTAATTTCTAATAGTTTTCTTTCAGATATTGGGAGTGAAAACCCAAAAAAACCTAAAAAAAAATTATGCCAAATTCTCATAAAATAAGCTTCAATAGATGCAAAAAATTTATGATATCCAGTTTCCAGATAGAATTACAGATGTTTGGCAAGGAGTGATTTTGTGATGCCACATCTATTGCTATCGATAAAAGGTAAAAGTTAGTGAAAAACCCAGATATGGTAGTTCAAAATGAATCAGCTTCTGACAATGACCACCCATAGAGAACCATTGAACACCTTTCGGATCATGTAACAGCGGCTCCTGCATCCCCCTGGTGATGCGGTTTAAATTAAATTAGTATGGAGACTTTTCTTGAGGTTAATCTACGTTCACGTTGAATTCCAATTATCCAAGCTCAGAGAAGCTCTATTATCTCAGGCCACAAAGAACCTGGACTGGAATATACGATGACGATGAGCTTTCATTCGAAGATCAAATCCGTGGTTTATATGAAAACACCAAGTCGTATTTTATGTACCAAAAACACTTACAATGCAATGATGCTTAATAGTTATACCACTCATGATCTGGCAAGGAATTTGGAAATGAGCGAATATGCTGATTGACTTCACATCAGAGCTTTTCTAGATTTTTTTGAGTAAAGAATATCCGCTATTGAGAATTGCTCCAATAAGAATATTATTGAACTTATTCGAACCATTGTACCGGATGATTTATTAAGAGGGGTGGTATCTGGGAAACCGTTCATCCTATAAATTCTAGTGGAGAACTACGAACTTAAAGATATTTTAAACATTTTCAGGGGGCGATTTAAGTTATAGGATAAAAGCTTTCCGAGATACTGACGGTGGCATCCTCGGTATAAAGATAAGTATTAGAACGAACGAAGATAAGCGCTACTCCCTCTGGTGGCTATCAGAGTAACCCGAGGTGTCAGGAAAATGAGAAAGTTTGTACATTTTTCCTGGCGTTTGTGTGATTTTACAAGTGTTTCTACTGCGAAAAATCAAACTCAAAAGTCCCTTCCCATAGATTCAAACAGCTCGGTGAAAAATTTCGAGTTTGTGTGAAAGAAACCTTCAACAAGTCGGCCTGAAACTGTTAACAAATCGATGAATACCTTGGCAACTTGAAACTCAAAATTGGTAAACCACAAAACAAAATTCATGAGAGTCTGTTACCTGAATTTTACCAATGATGATCATTTTTATAGAGGTAAGCACGAATTGCTCATGAAATATTAGATCACATTCATGAAGACAATTGTTTTCCAGGCCCCTAATCCAAGCAGAGAAAGTTACTTACGAGGAATGCTATGCCTTTCAGAAATCTGCCTGTTGAACTGATCACTAAGGAACAACCTAAATGTTTTAGTGATAGACAAATGACCGATTGAAACAAAAGAGTCTCAACAAGGAAATATTTGGTGATGAATACTCTACGCTCAAAGTACTTCTGCCGATAAAATCAAAGCTGTACAAGGCTTATTTATTACAGCCTTTTTAAGACCAATCATATGAGTATTGGAAGAATTTATTTGTTAATCTATAATGAGTAAGGCTTACGGTACAAGTAGCATTAGTTTTATGTGAATGTATTCATTTTATTCACAATATATTTTGTAAAGTCAGTCCTTCCCTATATAAATAGTAAAGTTAATGAGTATTTGTCTATTATTCCAAAAAGTATGTTTTACAATACTATCTGTTTTTCAACTTTTTGAGCAGTAGATATGGGGGTATTTGATCAATAATCAAGTAGGGTTGGAACTTTCGAAGATTTTAAGTCTTTAGTTTCCAGCAATCAATCAGCAATCCAACATTGAAAGCGCTTAACAATATTGATAAATCAGTCCGGATTTTGATATGTTTCGTGATATTTTGTATCATTTCCCAAAAATTCGTAGTTTTTACCGCCACAAACCCTGATTTCAATAAATATTGCCATCGCTTCAAGTTGTTCGATAAATGCAATTGATAAATATAATGAATAAATACGATTTTATATGTTTGAACTCCATACCCATAAATTTATTTTGTCTGGTAGAAAACAAATATATCGGAAAGAATAATGAATGTAACGTCACATAAAATGAATATATTGTAGTAACTAATAAATATATTGACTCGAAAATAAGAATATTTGCGAACCTAATGTTGTCCCAAACGGCGCCTGATTTCAGGGACATCTAGAGGAACAGCGACCAGTAATGTTAACATGAACCTTACCCAATATCTATCTCGAAGTTCTCACCATCTTCGAAACCGCAAAATCATTGGTTCGAAAAATGAGAACCATAATGTTCGAAACCCAATAATTTGATCATGTTTACTCGTCTTACTTCCGCGGTGCAACGCTCGACTTGTTGAATGATAAATGATCATTCTTTATTTTTTTAGTGATAATTACAGATTGCGTAATTCAATAACAGATAATTGATAATACCTTGGCTTCATATCATAAAATTCCAACTCAAATATTTTTCTGGACAGCCGTGGTATCAAGTCTCCTTCATCTCTGTGTGCAAGGTAATTATTAAGCCATCAGAAATATATGATGTATCTTGCTCATAACGGAAACTTAATGGTTTCTACTTTGATATGTCATAATGCAGATCAGTCGGAAGCTTTTGATATTGGTGGAGACGGATGATTCGCGGTTTTTATTGAAATAATCAGGAGCTGAATTACATTCAAGATAGTTCTTGCAATGGCGATAATTTGTTCCAACAAAGATATTTCCGTAGTAGGAGTAGTTTTCATTTCTAAACTAAAATCAGCTGTTTGAATTTTCTATTTTTCCTTCATTATTCGTAAGAATATTATCATGATTGAAATATGGAATTCGATAGGATAAATAAAAAGTTGAAATGAAATTTGGGGAAAATATTAGTTTGGTTCTAAAGAAACGCTCCCAGTTTTCAGCGTTATGTATGGAAAGTATGAAACTTATATATGCTGTATGGATGAAACGAAAAAATATTTTTGTGAAGCACCGATGTGAAGTCTGCAGCTTTTGGGAGCATCTTCAATTTCGTTGCCAAAGCTGTCATCTATTTACGTAATGCCTCCCCCAAAGAAGATGGAAAGATTTGGTGATGAATAAATCGTTTTATCCTTATGAAATTTGGCATGAATTGTACTGGATTACAATTCTATCCAATCTATATTTATGGGAATATTAGAAAAATAAAATTTCAAACGGTATGTCGAAAGAATCTTGGAAATTTATCAGCCAACTTAAAAACCCCGGCCGTAACGCAGCACACATTGACGCCGTCTCCATGGACAGTTGGGTATCACACTATGAACAGTTATTGACAGAAAATAGGCAAGAACACATGACGTCAACAAATACAACAACAACAAGAGTCACAGAAGTTAACATTGAAAGGGAGACTATAACGACAGACATCGAATCTGTTAAAGACGTTGTACAGAAGAAGAAGAGGAGGAACAATCTGGTTTCAGAGCTGGAAGGTCCTGCACAGATAACATATTTTGTCCCGAGCACATAATAGAGGAAAACATGAACACCAATCAAGAACTCGAACAAAGTGAATAATAGGACGTGTGAATAGTATACTTTGGAATAAGGACATTCGTAAAAAAAAGAGAATTTAACATCTATAACAAAATGATAAAGGTACCTTAGTGTATGGAGCTGAAACTTGGAGGTTAACGGAAGGCAACAAAAGGCGACTGGAGGCGGTTAAAATGAACCTTCTAAGAAGATCTCCAAGAATATCACGCCTTTAGAAAATGAGAAACAAAGATATAGGTAAGCAAATGGGAGTAGAAGAAAGGCTACACAAAGATATCGAGAGCATACAACTAATGTGGTATGGACACCTCCAGAGAATGAATGAACAGAGATTGCCATGAAAGGTTATGGAGTAGGTACCCACACAACGAAGAAAAAGAGGTAGGCCAAAGAAAACTTAGCTGGAGGGTGTGAGCTCTAGAGACTTGAGGCAGTGTCAATGGGATAATATGAGGAAGTGGAGAGAAGGCATCGGACAACGTCGCACGACGTTATGAACTCGAATATAATAATAAATATATCGACAGAATCATAAGGCGGATCTCACCCATTCATGAATTCAACCTTCGTTGTTTAACCCCAAACGTACTTTACAAATATCGAGTTTCCAAGTCTTTTCTTTGGGAAGTTAGTGTATTTAGTATCATCTTCACGGACGATCGTGAGCACAAAGCACAATAACTTCAGTTAGAAACATATAAGAAACTCGATATTTGTAGAGTAGGTTTGCATCTAGATAACGAAGGCTGAATTCATGAATGGATGAAATCCAACCAATGATTCCTCAGAGATACCAATTCAAAATTTATTTCACCAATATTTCCAAAAATACAGAAGAGACCAAATCGAAATCCAGTGCTTGATTGAATAATGAGATTTTGAAGGTTTAAAAATAATTTCATGAGTATAATAAGATCATAGAATATAAAATATCTAAAGAAAAAAGTTGGAAACTACATCACGAAATTTTGCACAATGTTATTTATCAGCAATTCCAAAGTATTTTTCAAGTTTCGTCATGATTGGGTCAGTATTTTTTGATTTATTTCAGAAAAAAACATCTATACTGAGGGGGAAAACCACGAAATTTGACAATATGTTGTTTTGCTCAATATCTCCTGAAATTATAATCGTATCAAACTGAATCTTGTCGCACAGCTTTGAAAAGAAGAATTCGGAGCCGGTGCCAAAGTTTCAAAAAAATTCAGAACCTCATTTCATTTTGCCAACAGTACGATGTCAACAAAATTTTGGTAAATATTGCCCATCGTTATGATCCAACCAACTGTCATGTTTCGATATAATCGCTCGAGGAGTTCCTGAAATGTACAGGAATATCTCCTGAAAATCGATTTTGACACTGGATGTATCATCAGGGAGTGCACTCTATTGACCCTATTCCTTCGAGACCAATTTTGGCGCCAAATTCGAAAAATACATATATTTGGACAAAACGATAGCACGCCGTCCCCCAGAATATGCACATATAGTGTGAAGGGACTGTAGAATGACTCGAAGATTATGTTTAGATGAATGGTAGATTCCGACCAGGAATTCATTGTTGGATGCTCCGTTATTTCAACCAGTGGCTTCTGAGGGGAATTTGGACTAGATAATGTTAGAAAAAAATAATGTACGTCTCTGCGTTATATTGCACACAAAAGAGAGGCTATTGATGCTATGATTTATGTGTCAAACTTCAACACACTTCATTTCAAAAGTTCTGGGATTTAGGACGTAGGGTTATTTTAAGTTTACCCCCCGAAATGAGGAAAATCTCCAGAAATATTAACAATATTCACTATTCTACATAAAATGTTCTGCCAGCAAACAACTGTTTCCTATCAGTTGTTGAGGTATTTCTCTTTGTTTAGGTCTGTTTCATTTCAATATTATTGATAATGTCCACAATGAATTACTCCGCCTGAAGAAGGGAATATTCGAGTGATTTTGAACACGGGTATCTGATAAGTAAAGCAGACAATAGCCTGGAAAGCGAATACTCAAACCAAAACTGAAACGCTGCTTTTCGACAGTTGTGCAACCTCAGACCAAAGGTTTCTGGTCATATAGCTGCAGATGGTCCTCAATTTGCACTGACTGGCCATCAGCAAGTTCTTCATTTTCGTCTGACGATTCAAAAATGGAATTTCCCTGATTTCTTTCAATAAATGAAGTGAAATGATCCCAAAGATAAATTGATATCCAGTTACAAAATATACCTACACCAGCACTGAAGATCAGTGTGGAATATAAAAATGAAATCTTCAGCGTCAAGAATGTTCCGTGCTAAGTGTATATCGACCACACAGTTGAAAGTGAAGTTTTAATAATAAATCTAGCATTACATTTTCTTGAAAGTACGCAAAACCAAGGCTTCTTTGTATTCCCAGATAAGCCAATTCATGACAGCGCTCAGGCTAACTGTAAAAGTTACCCACACAATGCAGAATAAAATCCAAATAAATTAATGCATATCAAAATGCAAAGCGATGCTCACAAATGAATTGGGAATATTAATAACGAATCATTTTGAAGAAACCAGTTTCAGAAGAATCCTATTGAATGTTTTGTTCATTCAATTCACTCGATTCATAGAATTTACATTTTTTATTTATCGTGTTATGGAATGATTCCTTCGACGTTGGAATGAATTCATTAATATCGGGCGTCTTTATTGATTGACAAGGTGTCGCTAAAATTGAATAATATCGATTGGATTCGAATGAATTTCAATCGAAATGAAATATGGATGATAGACGCTTTCACTTTTAGGTGACAAATATGTATATGTATGTAGTGTTTTCAAATTAAGAAATAACATGTAATATGAACAAGTGAAATTAGTGAAAGTCGCGAATATCGATTATTCAAATTTTTATTTCGAGAAATCATGTTTTCACGCTTTTTTCTTGTAGGTACACATAGTTTGAAAGAAATTAAGGTCGCTCATCTGACTTCAAGTAAAACTTTCTTGTATAGAGTTTCTTTGAATTATTGATGGATCAAAGGACTGCTTCGAAACGGAAGGGTTGTAGCGAAAATTGATTGATCTTTGACGTGTGGGCCTTGACGGGAATAGTAATGACAAAATAAATCATTTTTGGGTCTTTACTTGACAGGAACGCATCTTGAATTTGCGAAACGGAACAATGTTTAATTTATGTTGAGCAGCTGCTGTACAAACAAATAAAATAAGTGGAAATTGACAATTCTTTCATTTCTCAAAAGCGAAGAAAAAATCCAGAAAAACTATTGACCTCAGGTCAGGAGCTCTTTCTCAAATTTTTGGCCAAGGCAGCATTTCTTGAGTTGATGAAATTTGCGATATTTGTTCAACAATATTTCCGAGAATTTATATCGGAATGATCTTACATTTAGTTTACAGAGCTTTATTTAACCTTTTCAAAACTGTAGCATACTTGATATGTCATGTTCGAGAAAGGTATTAAATTTTCAAATTCTATCGCTTGGTACTCCTGTAAATTATTCTATAATTGAAGTTGATGTTCCAAGATTGATTTCAATAGTATCTGAAATTATCTGTTTTCTTTAGATATTTCCTCGGTATTCTCTTTTCAAATTGACCTTCTCTTACTAAGCCGTGACGCAATCGGGCAAAAATATCTATAAAGGTTGTCTTCTTTCTGGATATTATTCACGATAAAAATCACTTTATTTGTTTCGTATAAAACAGACTTGTATATACCACTCCTCATTATTTTCGTATTTGAATGCAGAAATATGAACAGAAGTTGCCTACTGAACAGAACTCTTATTGTTTCCCTAAAAGTTTGATATCTTAGATTTTCATGGTTTCAATTACCCTCGCATCCTCCAAAGAGAAAAGTTGAAAATTCAAAGCTCGAACATAATTCCAGAAAAATACCAAGTTCGCGATATTTTTGAAATGATAATTTCAAGCTCTACCGAAATATGTGAAAAGATTCGGGTGACCTCATTTGAAAAAAATATTTATATAGCGATGTCTTAAAGGATATCAGTTTACAGAAAATTCAATTAATGCCGTTGAATTCCATTTAAAAGGTTTCTACGAGAATGTTTTTATAGAAATGAGAACTTTTCAAACATATTTCTGAAATGCATAATTTCGGAAAACACCTGGTAAATATATAACGGTAATAGCTAAGAAGTAGTGGTTTCTGCTAATGAGTTTCTTATCAAAATTGGTCCTCAGACACCGACATCAATTTTCGTCTATCCAGTTAATAATTAGGACTTCCCACTCAAGGATGTTCAATTTCGTCTACCCTGTACACTTCTGTTGAATATTTACTTCAAAATCTGTGCCAAATTTCATAGAAATGTGAAGTATATTCAGAAGAAGCAGTTTTTCGAAATTTGGATAATTTTATGTCAATATTTGCAACTACTGCTAAGATCTCTGGTGATAGAAATTCGAGCACTTTCAAGCTAGTAGCATTTGGCAGGGAATTCAATGATAGAAGAAAGGCCTCGGTTTTGAAATTGAAGATTGGAAAACAGGTCACGAAATACATGAAAGTATGTTCGCTGCATTTCTCTGAAGATGTTTAGTTTCATTAGGGTAAATTACAGTGTATTCATTTCGAAACAAGTTTATGTCCAGATGTTTTTAGGTGTAAATGAGAATAAGGGAATTTTGATAAAGAATGTTTTTCCTGCAGAGAAACTACTTCACATACTACACAAAATTATATTCAAAGAGAGGGATCTGGTTGAAAACCTGACAAAACTAGATATACTGTTATAATTGATAATAGCTGAAGTTATTCATATACATACAGAAATATTTTTCATTTTCATGTAGGTAGGCTGAACCAGCTGTGACATTTTTCATTTTGTATGTGTATCTTGAGCTGTTGTGATGTGAAAATTAAATCAATTGTAGGTCTATCTGTATCTTTTCCTTTCGAAATATGATGCAAAAGAACTAAAGCAGAAAAGCTGTCTTTTCATTTTATTGATTTATTCGTTTGTCAACAAAAAGAACAAGTCATAACATTTGGACTGATTCTAGATTTATCACATAATATGGCCTGGATTCAGCACTTTTTCACATTAATAAGAGTCCTTGAATTACTTATTGAAGTGCCTATTTTTCGAGAATCTCAAGTAGACTTAGATATTAACTCATTTTGATCCACCAAGCAACAGATACTAAAATAACATCGAAATTATCCTCCAGGAACGATTCAAAGCACGATTTTATATCGTGATCCAAACGAAAAGTTCCTTCTCAAGGAATCTTACACAAAATTATAATGATTTCTTTAAATATTCTAGCTCTGCTTAATGAATATTCTTTCGCCACCACATTTCTACGATTTGTTTACATACAACTACTAGCTTGGACAGGTTCCAAATTCAACCGTTAGGGCGCTGTCTTCTTCGCAGAAGATCTTGATGCTTTCCAACCGAGCGTAAGTGGAGGATCATGTGTGTGAGCTGTTATTCACGATATATTAGATATTACTGAAAAATATTGATTATGAAGATAAAACACGGTGTATAATGTTATATTCATAGTATGTTCATTGTTAACACATTTCTCATGTTTTTAGTTTCAATTATTATATACGCCATTTAAAATCATTTTAATTTTGTCATTCAACACGTGGTACGTTCTAGGACATTGAAACATATAGAAAGCAATAAGGTTAACGTATTGCAGAAAAATCTGTATCATTGAATGATTACATAACCATAACTTCCAAAGACCATTTCTTATTTATGCATTCCGAGGATTTTTCTCAAAAACATTCCGTTATATTCGAGACGGCACTAAGTATACTTATCCACATACGCGATAAATGATTGAAAAGTATTCGACACGAACAACTATCGTAAAACAACTTTGTTATTACAATGGTTTCACCTTTCGCAATTTGCTCAATAAAATTTCAATTTTATAGATAGAACAGGTCGATTTAAAATATTTCAACTAGATAAAACCATGTTTACTATACGATAAGAGCATGTTTGTTCAAATATTGTTCCACATTCTTGTACTGCAGAAGATTACCGTCAGTTTAGTACACCTAAGATCCTTTCCCTATTTGAAATGTTATTATACATTTTATGAATTTGAATCGAATGAAAGTTGATTGGATGAATTCCAGAGGGCACTGAGGGACCGGAATTGTTGCCAACTTGATATTATGGTCCATATTTTCTGGAAATTGAAACTCACGATGATATATTTTCTCTATTTCCTGCATAACTGATTATTACAGTTTCGAAACTGACTCTTAAATTAAATGTACGAAAGCCTTGATTCCTCAAAAAGTACTAGTTTTCAACTATCTTCTGAGTTTCATTATGATCAGATCAGGAATTTCTTGAGGGTTTCCGAAAATAATATCGATACTATGACAAAACACTGAATTTCACATATTTTTTCGCTATCCAAAATGAGAATTGAATGAAAATCTTATTTGTGAAACACAAAATTTTAATATTGACCTCGAGGTCTGTTTTTGATTTCACTGAAATCTGATGAATAGTTTCATAAAAATATTAGTTTTTTTGAATTCGCCAGAGTAACGATCCCAACAAAATTTTCTAAAATGTTGCGTTTTAGTATACTTCAACTAATGACGGAGTTTCAGGTAGACAGGCAGGGATAATGCAACATGAAACTATAAGAATAAGTTCACTTAAGCTTGAGAATCAACCTCAAAATAAGCCTTTGTCATGTGTGTTACAAAAATCCCAGCTAAGAATGAGCTGGAAAGAAGGACGGCACTGATACTGAACCCCATCAACCTGAGCGGTGTTCTTTCAACTCCAAAATGGAAAAATTCAAGGAGACTGTGACCATCTCAGTTATAAATCAATCAAAGTAGGAATTTTATATTTGAATATTTTGTCGACATGTTGGACCCGGAGTATGACATTTTTTTTAATGTCTTCATTATTATTTATCGGGAGGGCACTTACCTATATGAAACCACATCATCTCCATGGAATTTTTATCATTGGCTATATATCAGAATTTTATTACAGTCAGTAAATTTGGCGAAATTATTTGGTTGCTTATCTCATTTCGGAGTCTCATGAAAATTTATTGTAGTGCAAAGTTTTGGATCAGTTATTTTGTGAATGACTTCAAATATATCTGGAAGGAAAACTATATTTTCACCTTTTCTAACTGGATTTTTCTGAGTGAAAAATTCCAGATACACTGTAGATCACTCGATTTATTTGTTTATGGTTCGTTGCTTAACGTAGTGTTTGGATCTCCATAGTTCAAGCATTGTATGAAGAATATAATATATATTTATATGTGTATAGAGAACTTTACAGAGAAATAACTTCAGGACTTGAATTATAGCTTTTAAACTGAAATAACAAGTTGTGTTGGTGAAAGGGGGAGACCTCGATTTTTTCCGAATATTTAATCGTTTAATTCCCAAATAAACAGGTAATAACGAATTGAAATTTTTCGCAAAAAATGTTTTTCAGCTGAGAATTTCATTTGCATGAAAGTATTAAAGTTTAAGTTCTTCGGAAGATCTTCAACATTTATATTTCAATTCAACAATATAGACTTTTCTATATAATACAAATCTGAATAAATGGAGTAATTATTATTTTTTTCGAAAGAATCAATGTTGTTTCCCTGATTCAATTTGGTTTGAGCTGAAATCATTTAAATTGCATACAACTCATGAACTTAATTTAACGTCATTTTTGCGCGCATCTTCTAGGGGATAAGCGTGCTATCGTTCTGTCCAAATGTCTGTAATTTTCGAATTTTGAGCCGAAAATGGTCTCTAATGATTGGATTGGACTAGCTAATGACGAATCCGGTGTCAAAATCGATTCTGTCCGGCCGGCCGACCGACGACACGATAACTGTCGAACGAACCTAGCTGGCGACTTAAAACTTTCAGATTAGGTTGCGCATTGGAATGCGCTAGTGGAGTTAACGGGACAAATCGGCTCAATGGTTTCGGAGTTATAGACATTTGAAGTTTTGAGGTTATTTCCCTGATAATTCAGGAATTACAGAAGCGATTGAATTGAAACTTGACAGTTAGTAGGAGCATATTGACGCGCAACTTTGAGAAAAATTTTGAAGGATCTTCATGATCACTTTTCAAAATTTTTTAGAAAAAAATATTTTTTTCAAAAAACTATCAATCGCATTCGGAAACAATTTAGCACATCTTTGGAGTTCTATATTGCACAGCAGTGCACCAAATTTTAATTTGATACGGCTATTAGTCATGGAGATATTTTCAAAAAATATATAAAATATAAAATTTCGTGGGTTTCTTCTCGATATCGTTGTTTTTTTCGATAAAACTCGAGAAATACTGATTCAACCATGATCAAAATTTGCAGCTAGTTTGAAGATGCTAAAGGACAACTTCGTGCAAAATATTGTGATAATCGTGCAATCAAAACAATTTGCAAAAAAATTTTTTTTTCGATATTCAATATTCTGTGATCTTATCTTATTATCACCATTAAATTCTGTATGAATCTTTGAACTATCATTTTTCTATAAAGTGCTGAATTTGAATTCAATCTAATCTGTATTTTTGGAAATATTGGGAAAATAAAATTTTGAATGGGTATAACTTCGGAATCATCGGGTGGATTTTACGTATTCACAAATTCGGCCTTCATAATTAAGGTCCAAACCTACTCTACAAATATCGAGTTTCTAAGCTGTTTATTCCGGAAAGTTATTGTGCTTACGTTTGGATCGAAGGCCGACCGTGAACACAATAACTTAACTCACGTGAAGTCAGCAGCTTTTGAGCTCATATTCGGAAGAGATCGCCAATAGTGCCTTCACGTGAAAAGATGACCGCTTTGGTAACGAATTTGAACATGCTCGCAAAAGCTGCTGACTTTACATCAGTGCTTTTCTAGGTTTTTATGGCCAGAGTGTACGCAATAAGGTCTCTCTGGGATATATCCATGCACAAGAATAATCGCATTTATTCTGCCTGAATTGTGCCAATCTCTCGATTCGACGCAGCCAAAATTGTCGAAATGACTGTCATGAAAGTGAGAAGCTGTCACGCGACATCACAATCGCGAGTGCACTTCGACTGTACATTTTTTCCTATACCTGATCTTGAAAATGGCGTCAAAAACTCACAGAGCAGTAAAATATTTTGTCCAACAAAAAGACAACCCTACCAAAAATAAGAACTTACTCAGCCGATAATAAGGCGTATACGTAAACAACGAACGAAAATCACGTCCATGTAGATGAGGCAAATTGTCTTACGAATTCAAATTTCATTAATTTTCGTTCTCTGCCCGCGTAGCAGAAACGGAAAGAGATCGACGGGAGTAATTATATACTCCTGATTTCATTTTAATGCTTCCAAAAATTAAAAGAACAGAAGCAGTCTTATTTATGTTGCCGTGCCGGCAATCCCTCTCATCATAATTATATGTGGGGATAAATACAGATTACAGGAGCAATTTCATTCCGCCGAGTTCTCCACCGAACTGAAATGGACGACCAGTAGTTGGTAAAGAAACGCAGAAATATATCAATGTTTCATGAAAGAATATACTTTATGGCAGTCCAAATTGCAGCGTAAACATGTGTTATGACGAGTTGGAACTAACTACTTTTTTCCTCGTGGCTATGGGAAATTACCGAACGGACAAAGCGTACCGGGCTGCTACTATGTTTGCTTCTGGTTCTATGTAATGCGAGGGAGAGGTTGGTAACGAAGAGATATGATGCCAGAATGCCAGATGCCCAGTTTTATGAACCTCTGCCAGCATTTCTATTAGGCTATAGGCTCCTTTATTTTCATTTAACTACTACTCGCGGCTAATCATCATTATATTCAGAGTTTTTACTCAATTCAGTAATACGTTTCACTGATGCACAGAATCTCTATGGATATTGATAATTATATAAAGTATTATATATGGGGTAATTTCAAAACCTGCATGAATACAGATAAAGGCAGCCAACTTTGCTTATATCTGGCACTCTTAAAGACAAGGGCGACTAGCATTAAATTCGGTGGCTTGCCCGTTGAACTAGCTCAGTGACTTACGCTAGCAAATCTGTTCGTCCGCACATGGAACATCCTACCTGAGTAAAATGCCTCATAGTGCGTCAAAGTAGTAACTCCCTTACTCCTAAATGACTCCCATATCTGATGGCAAAAATGCAATCTCTTACTCCCTGTCTAATTATTTTAAGTTCACAATTAAAATATCGAGTTCTATTTACAATATACTGTAGTTTTACAGTAGATCTGGGATTCGGGATTCAAATAAGCACTTAGCTTAGTGGTTCTCCTGGAATATTTTTTCCAAGGTGTTGGTGTGATGGTGTGTAGTAGATGGTAGATGTTCCGGTACTACGGTTATCCAAAATGTAGCTCCGGTATCAAGATACTCCGATCAAACAGAAACTTCGTTACCAGGATAATTCAGCCAAAATGGATTTCTGAAGGCAAGATATTCTGGTACTGAGAAAGTTGTCCAGTTTTTGACCCAGGAACTAAGAAGGTGGTTTCGTATTTAGATTTCCCATCCAGAGCAAACTCCGGTACTAAGATATTCTTCCAATTTTCGACTGTGGAATTAAGAAGCTGGTTCCGTCTTTAGATTTCCCATCCAGAGTGAGCTGCGGTATTAAGATATTCCGGTACTAAGACGCCGTTTGAATAGACGTCATCTAAGAAACAATAAAACTCCGAAATTTCACGATTTTAATGGATTACAAGGAACGCCCATTCGATAAAATCCAGTTGTTGGAGATTCAGCTTCTCCGTACCAAAAAAAAAAATGTCCATTTCATTCGATGTGATACCAATACCTGGCGCATGCGAAACACAAACTCAACCGTCAACGTGGAGAGCGTTTTTTAGCGATTGATATTGGGATCGGCAGTGAGGCGATTTTTTGCAATTGAAATTTAAATTGCTAGTGTAGCGCTTTTCGCGATTGAAATTGAAATCAACAGTGGGGCGTTTTGTAACGTTACATTACGAAGATATTATTGTTATCATTACGAAACAATAAGAGTAGAGGCTGTAAAACCTTTAAACTCAAACTAAAAATAACATTCGAACAAAATACAGGATAGAAGGAATAAGTATTAAAGATATAACGAAAAAAATAATAATAATAAGTGGCCAATTTTCTATGTTGCGTGATCCAGACATCATGAGCATTGGTGGAAGGTGCACTGATCACGTTATCGGATAGTCCGTTCCGAAGATGAAACTCCCGGTTGGTGAAGAATTGTTGCTCTGAACATTTCTCTTTTGAGTTTCAGCGAGTGGCCACTTAAGTGGTTAGAGTTGCCGACATACAGGCATTAGATGTCTTCGCCGAGACGGCCATGAAGGGCACTGTAGGTAAAATAGCATCCTCTTTAGTTCTTCTCTGCCCAAAGTATGATACCAGAAAGCCAGTTGTTTGAACCTCTGCCAGCATTTATATTTCATTTAACTACTTCTCGCGTCTAATCATCATTATCATCAGAGTTTTTCACTCAATTCAGGAATACGTTCAATTGATGCATTGAATTTCGGTGAATATTATTAATTATATGAAAATTCGATATGGTGTGGTTATGGATATGAAACCAGAAGACCAGACCCCACTTTCGTTGAAGCTCTGCCAGTATTTCTTCTTGGCTGTAGAATTCTTGATTTTCATTTACCTAACTACGACTCGCGATTAATCAACATAACATTTCCTCAATTCGGGAAAAAGTTTTGTGATGCACTGAACTTTGTGAGCATTAATAATTATTATGTGAAATATTCTGGATGGGATATATTTTCGAAACCGGCATAAAAATAGGGAAAGGCAGCTACTTTTACCTGGTTTCCTTTAAGGCAAGAAAGTAATTGCTAACGAAGAGATATGACACCAAAATACCTGATGTTCTCTTTCAGCATTTCTATTAGGGGATGGCTCTTTTATTTCCATTTAACTACTCCTCCAGGCTAATCGTCATTATATTCAGAGTTTTTCACTCAACCCTGGACCACGTTTCACTGATGCATTGAATTTCTGTCAATATTAAAAAAATATGTAAAATATTTTGTATAGGGTGCTCTCAAAACCAGCAGAAATACAGGGTTCGACCGCCAACTTTCCTGGTTTGATTCTGGTTCTTTTTGATGCGGGGAAGAGGTTGCTGTCTAAGAGATATGACGACAAATGCCCATCTTACTACTCCATGCGGCTAGTAATCATTATATTCATTGTTCAATTCAATATTTATGTGAATCATTTCGTAAAAGGTTCTCTCAAACACAGCAGAAATACAGGGTTTGGCAGCTTTTCATCAGATTTCAACAAAATTGGCAAAAACCTGGTCAGTATTTCTCAACAGTATTTCAAAGTTCAGTTTCATCCAATATTTATCTTCTTAATATATTTAGATATTGGAAAAATGTGTCTTGGTTATTTTCTCGGTATTGTTGTTTCTTACAGAATAACTTAGCCAGTACTGAAATAATGATATTTCATTTTATGGTTGGCAGTGAGGCTAACCTCAACCACAACCACATTAGAAAAAAATGACTAAGAGCTCGATATTTTTAGAGTAGGTTTGAGGATTAATTCAGAAGCTCGAATTCGAGAAAACTTAAAATAAGGTGAACTTTTTCTGTGCAATCGGTTCATTCAAACCCCAAATGTTTCCATTCCATTTGCCACGTATTTCTCAACGGCCTCTCTTCAACAGTTCCATCTCGAATAATTACAGGGGATACCACAGATGATATCCGAAGACTAATAACCTATTAAAGGCCTAGCGATAACCGAAATCGAATTCACCTGCGACACGTTTTCGAAAGAGCACCTGTTTCCAAACAAAAGGTGGAAATTACCAGAGCAAGGGTCAGCTGAGCAGAACCTACCATTCCCAAGAAAGACGGTTATGGTTCCACTCTGGCGAACAACAACCGCCACTTCTATGGTTGTTGATTCTCTGAATCAGAATAATTTCAATTCAAACCAAGTGCCTGCTGTTAAATCTTGTGACCAACGGTGTGTGCCATAGAATGTGCAATACTGGAATCGAGGTTCTTGAAGTAGAAAGCGTGAAGTAAAGAACAAATGAAGATAAGAAGATGCCATAACGACCTCGAAGATTTGCGATTTTTATGTTTACGAATGATGAATTTTTAATTATAAGGACGGCCTAATTTGGCATTTAATACGCTTGATAAAATCTTGTTCTATTCTTTATTCTTCACGCGTGATTCTGGTTGAAGAGATGAATTCACGGAAGCTATAAATTTGGTCCAACGGAACTCTCCAGAGTGGAATGAAATCGACTTTTCTTTAATTTCGGAATTATTTTTTGATTCTTGAGCGCTTGTTCTGGTAGGTTAGCTACTGATACGCATCCGGTGTCAAAATCGATTCTATCCGACCAGCCGGCGTAGGACACGATTACTGTAGAACGGGGGCAAGCTAGCGATTTGAAAATTTCAGGGTAGGTTGCATATTGAAATGCTACAGGTAGTTTCGTAAATATGCAAAATCGGCTGAATTGGTTTCGTGCGTGGTTTGACATAGCGAATATTTGGAATTTTTGCGCGCATATCCTTTTGTCCTAAAGTCTGTTATTTTCAAATTTTGAACCGAAAATGGTCTAGCTTGAACACACTGATGACGAATCCGGTGTCAAAATCGAATCTGTCCGGCCGGCTGCCCGTATGCACGATTACGGTCGTACAGAGTATCCTATCGACCATCGATTGTCAGGGTAGGTTGCATTTTGAAATGCAATACGTTTCGAAGTTTTGATGATATTTCCATGATAATAGTTGAAGTATAACGACTCGCAATTTTCGTGAAAATTTGTTAAGATCATACTCTGAGTAAATAAAAAAAAATGTTTTCAAAATATTTAAGAGAAACATTTTTTTTTCGGAAACTTCATTACATTTGAAAAAAAATTGGCGCAGACTCTGAACTTCACATGTCACAGCAGTGCACCGAAATCAGTTCGATACGATCATTATTCCAGGAGGTCTTTGAAACGAATATGTCGAATTCAGTAGTTTTTCCTCGGTATTCATGAAATAACTCAAAAATTACTAATTCAATCATGATGAAACTTGGCAGCTCCTTTGATAATGCTGATTGAAAGTTTCGTGATGATCATTTCCTTAGGGCCGTATTTATAGTTGTTCCTTGAGGCTTCCTTATACTGAAGGCCGCCTTGAATTTGCTTTTCTATGGAAACAAATAAAAGTTTGTTACAATAGAAACATAGAAAAGCAAATTCAAGGCGGCCTTCAGTATGAGGAAGCCTCAAGGAACAACTATAAATACGGCCCTTAAAACATTTTGAAAAAAAGTTCAATATTCTGTGATCTTTTGATCATATTATACTCATGAAATTCTGTATGAATCTTCGAACTGAAATTTTTCGAAGTATTTGGTTTAGGCCTACCATAAATACAAAAACTTCCGGAAGAAACGACTTGTGAACGCGATATTTGTAGAGTAGGTTTGGGGCTCACTTATGAAGGTCGAATTCATAAATGGCTAGAATCCGCCCAATGATTCCGTAGATATACCCTTTCAAAAATTTATCTACCCAATATTTCCGAAAATACAGATTAGATCAATTCAATTGAAATCTAGTACTTCATCGAAAAAACTTAGAAAAGCGCCGACGTGAAGTCAGCAGTTATTGCTCGCATGTTCAAAGGATATAACCATAAATGAACATGCAAAAGCTGCTGATTTCAAGTCATTGCTTTTCTAGTTTTTAAGTGATTTTAATCATTTCACTAGTGGAAACCCGAGAAAGGGGATCTGATTAACTAATATTCAATCTCAGATGATATTCATTCAAAACGATATAAATAATAAAAATTGTACCATTTGACATCTATTCTCGTCTCTCAAGCCTGAAATAACGACATCAGAGATTTATTATTGGTATAAAGATTGAAAATGAAACAATAAAAATGGTTGAGTCATTTAGTCCTGAAAATGAATAGCAGAATTTTATCTAACATATGGATGCAATGGACGAAACATAGGTTTCGGAAGACTTCTCAGTACTATTTCAAATAGTGTTATATGTTGCAAATTATTGAAGAACTATTATTTTAGTCTACAGCTGCTATGTCAGTGCAATCATAATCTTCAATTTTCTATTGATTATTCTGAATATAAGTAACAAATGAATTCATTCAAATGAAATTCCATCCTTGTGTTAGCCGAACTTCAAATGAACACCGATTTCGATTCATCCTCACGAACTACATTATTATCCATATAAATTTTTTTTTTGTATAGTACAGACGTCACGTAGGAGTTTTCGTATACTATAATCGAATATAAGGCCAATTCAAATAATATAGATAAAACCGAATGTATTCACTTCAGTAATAGAATGAGTGGGCAGCAGACCGTAAACACAATAACTTCCGAAGGAAACAACTTAGAAACTCGATATTTGTAGAGAAGATTTGGACCTCAATTGCAAAGGCCGAAGACGTGAATGGATAAAATCCACCCAATATTTCTGCAGATATATCCATTCAAAATTTTAGTTTCCCAATATTTCCAAAAATACAGATCAGATCGAATTTGCTTCATCGAAAAATGACAGTTTGAAGGTGCATACAGAATTTTATGAGGATAATATGATGACAAGATCACAAGAATATTGAATATTTTAAAAAGAATAAGATTTTTTTTTCAAATTCTTCTGATGACACGATCATCAGGAAATTTCGCACGATGTTGTCCTTCAACATCTTCAAACTAGCTGCGAAGTTTCAGTCTTCTTGAGTTATACCGAAAAAACAACGATATCGAGAAGAAAACTACGAAATTTTACATATTTTTTCCCAATACCTCTAAAACAGATAGCCGTATCGGATTAAAATTTGGTACACTGCTGTGAAACATGAAGTTCAAGGTATAACTGAAATTATTCTCGAATATGAATAATAGTTTCAGGAAAAAAAAATTTATCGAAAAAATTTTTTAAAATTGTATGTTTTCAACGAAATTCAGCTAAAAGTTGCGCTTCGTTATGCTTCAACTAACTGCCAAGTTTCAATCCAATCACTCCAGTAGTTTCTGAAATATAAGGGGAATAACCTAAAAATTTCAAATAGCTATAACCATTTGGTCCTACAAGTTTCGAGTCGCTAGCTGGCTCCGTTCGACACTTATCGTGTCCACGGACGGCCGGACAGAATCGATTTTGACACCGGATTCGTCAACAGTGAGTCCAACCTAGTCGTTTAAGATCATTTCCGGCTCAATCATCTTTAATTACAGACATTTGTACAAAACGATAGCCCGCTGTTCCCCTAGAACATGCGCGCAAAAACAGTAAAATGAGCGTTTCACAGTTGAAATATGATTCATTAAGTGATTGCAGTGTGCGCTTAGTTGGCTTCTATGAAGTCAGAGCTCCATTATTTTTTATTTGATGAGGAACCGTGAAATTAACTCTGCAGTAATTTGGAAAAATACTTTGTTATAAACACTTCAGAAACTTCTTTGAAAACAAATCACTATTTATTTCTTCAGTATATATATAAAATTATAGTTGCACGATCCTTGTGATGTCTGAGTTGTTTTAATTATCTTTCTCAAAGTACTTATGACAGGAGTTAATCAGTTCCAGCCTGCTAAATACCACGAATACTCCGCAGATTTGTTTGACTAACGACAAAATCTCCTCTGAGATCCTCAAAGCTACCGGAAACTACGAAATTCCACTCTCCTGCTGTTATTCACAAGTGTTATTCCATTTGCAGTCCCAGATAATTATTCCCTTCCACGTGTGGTGGAACATTCATGCTCGAACTTAATATTTCTTGTGCTTTACCCAGACTTGTTTTGAATACTAAATCTTTTTTATGACAATGGCAGCTCACACTAAGTCGATGTGACAAAAGAATTCATTATGAGTCATCAAAAAAGCACCTAAAGTGTTGTGAACCTGCCCACATAATTGTTAGGTATATGTTTGCTCGCCAAAGAACACTTTGATAAGTGCAGCAATAAAAATTCTTGTTGAGAGGAGCCTTCCGAGAAGAAGAGAAATTGTAACATTGACAAACCACAAATCCATTGTTACAAGCTAGAAATTCGCGGCATTTCAAAGGAGTGTCGCTGTCGAAGTATAATAGAAAAAAAGAATTCAAATCAAATAGCTGCCGAAGGCTGATTTTAAATTTTAGAGATTGGAATCTTCAATTATTCAATACCGTGTTTCATTGCGTGAAGAATAATTGAGTCTCCGAATGAATTCCCGATAAGGTTGTGACAAATATTTGGGTGCTCAAAGCGAGTAGTAGATTTTAATCTACTCTCTTCAATAAATTGACTATGCTGTTAGCCTCATTGGGAATATAATGTATATCTACTTATTTCACGAAGGTTACTCTGTAGAATCTGAGAATATCCATCTATCCTTCATGTCTATAATTATGAAATTGTCGATTTCGGTTTGTTTGAGTATTTTCCCGGGTATCATGAACATGAATAAAATCAACTAATAAGGGTGATAAAACTTGAAGAATGACAGGAATTTTCACATAACTCCTATTATTTAGACACTGTTTAACACATTTTGTGGAAACTCTTCTGATGAGCGAATTAGAGGAATAGAGAACATTCATCGAATAATATTTGGATTTTTCCCTAATAACCTCTCAATTTACACCGATGATGAACAAATAAATGAATTGTGAAGATTTGAATTTGAAATTCGAAGGTGATTCCAGTTGGAAAACGGTCATTGATGAACATTTTACACAAATCCTAACTTCATATTTTCCCAATGAAACACGGCAATAGTGCTAGGAAAGTAACTTACATTGCCGTTTTTAGGTGCATTTGATGAGAGGTACTAGTTGAAGTTGAAAATTTATTGGAAATATTAAGCATCAATTACACTGGTCAACACAAGCCTTGTTTCCTTAATTTTCTTTATGTTTTTGAGTATTTCTATGGCCCTGACTATGAAAAAAATACTAGGAGATCACTAATAACTTCAATTTCGGAAAAATAATTCTTATTATTTTGACAAAAAAAATCAGAAAATTGATATGTTATGGTCATAATTATTTTATTGCACACACTCAAATATCATATAAATTATCTAGCTACAAGGATATGCCGGGTTGGATTTGGTATTAGGAGTCTTTCAGAGCCTTCAGAATTAGAACTGTCTACTTTGTAAATTTCGAATCTTTGCTAAGGTATGGCATCATTTTTGGGCGTCAAGTAGTGACTTGGAAAGGTTGTTTTTCATACAAAAAAGAGTTTTAAGATATGTATTCGTGATGAAATATCCATCAGTCATGTAGATGTATGTTTAAGAAGGAGAACCTAACTTCAATACATGGCATTTAAGTGGAATGTTCAATTTTCTTTCTCAAGAATAAAGATATGTTTTCTGTTCATACTAGTGTGAACAAAAACCCTCTGAAATCACTAGATGTACATTATCCGATACATCGATTGTCTTCATCAGAGAAACATCATTCATATATGTGCATAAGAATTTTTAATGAACTGCCTGATAATATTTAACGGCTGAATAGGTTGAAACTTTCCAAGAAAAAGGTGACAGTTAGTGTACTACAGTTAAAACCATATTCGTTGAAAGATTATTTATGTTGACACTATTTCACTTATGTATCTAAACTCTGTGTAGGTTTACACACTATGAGATAAAGTATATCATAGTTATTATTTTTATTAGATTGAGATATAGGGATTTTACCTCCAAGTAAACATTAATAGCTCAGTAACGGAACCTTGTTCTGGGAACTGCGCGTTATCGTTTCGTCACCATTGCTTCAATTTTCGAATTTTGAGCCAAAATGGTCTTGAAAGATTGGGTTGAACACCCTGAAGTATAATCCCTGGTCAAATTCAATTATGTCCGTCTGTCCGTCCGTATGTGCTCTAACTTTCGAAGGAGAGCACCTAGCGACTTGATATTGTCAGATTAGATTTGTAGTCCAACTATCTCGGTTGAGTTAGTTAATGCGTAAAATCGGTCGAATAATTTCCGAGAAAGGCCTCTTTGAAATTTTGGGGTTGATTCCTCGATATCTCATGAAGTACTGATCAGATCAGACTGAAATTTTTTAGGCAGTTTTAGAACACCAACATGCCATTAAGTGTGTGTGTAACCAATAATCGGAAGCTTTTTCAAATTTCTGTTGAAATTTTTATTATCAGAAATATTTATACGGCGTCAAACCTAAGAGACAGATTTCAACAACATTGTTCCAAATTTCAATTAATAATAATAATAATAATTTTATTGATCCTTTCAGACATTCAACAATGTATAGGATAAGTCATATTGAAGACAGAAATGAAACATTTGAAGAGAATTAGGATAAAAAATCAAGTGGAAAATAATTATGAATTAAATAAAACTATCAGAGAGGTATTCTTCAATACTATAGTAACAGTTGTCTACCAACAGGGCCTTAAAATTAATCTTAAATTGAATATCTTTCATTGACTTGAACATGTTTGGCAAATGATTATAAAGTTTAGTCCCTATGAAAATGGTATGGATTCATATTTTGTAGTGTGGTGTCTAGGGATACGAGTAACATCCACATGCCTAGTCTTATAATTGTGGAAATCAGAACATTTTTTCAAAGTGGACTTATTTCGATGGATATATAATTGACAATTCAAAAAAAAATACATGGAATGGTCAAAATTCTTTACTTATGGAAAAATGAACGACAAGTCTTCGATCTGATATTCACTTCCGGAGATATAATGAAAAAAATATGCAAAATTTTGTTTTTATTCGGAATTTCAAGGTTATTCCAGCAATATTTCAAGAAGTTTGAAAACAATCATATAGAAAATTCTTAATCAGTTGAAGAACACCATCGCCCAACTAGGTGCAAGGTCTGTTCGTTGTACCTGCATGAACTACACTTACTCCACTGATACTGTTCATTTCGAAAATGTTGACAGTTAGTGTAATCAAGGAAACGTGTAGTGCAAAGAGTGAGGTTATCTTCTGTGATGGTTGTGCGTAAATATGATCATAAATATGATCTGTTTTGGTCCCTGGTTGGACGTGTTTTGTGTTTTGTTTTGGTATGTGGTTATATTGGACGAAATTAATTTTCATCATATCGTTATTCAGATTTGAACTTTATTTCGGGACGACTTCAAAAAAACTTTACGACATATCAACATCATCTCGAAATGATAGCGAAAACAAAAGAAGCATAAAGTTCCGTCATCTTGGATTTGCGTAAAATCATCTACCATATATTCTATGAGGATCATAGAACATATAGAACTGCACTAACCCCACTCATTCTGTTGTCTATGACTTCACTCAACTAAACTCAGCTGCACTGAGAATTGGAAGTTAGTGGAGTCAGTGTAGTTAGTGTAGTTCATGTAGGTACAACGAACAAACCTTTAGTTAATATAGGTCTCCCTATCAGACGAAATGAATAATTGCATAATTTTCTTCTATACCTTTTATTCATGGGAACTTAACAGTATGGCGATGAGACCTAAAAATAACCATGTTATCTAAACCCCCATAAAACAACTGAACTGGAAATGGTGTCCTTATGGAAAATCAGGTCATGCATGACAATACTGTGGGAAAATAATGTTGAGCAATGCGTTGTTATCGGAAGGAATTCATTTTATTCTGAATACAGTTGAACTGGAATCATTGACATGAAAAGATTATTGATAATTATATGACATTAGCTTCAAAGGGCGAGCCAGGTTTCCATGCAGAAATTTGACGGAACTAGAGGGACCCGAAAAATAAAGTGAAATTGCCCTATTAATTCTATTCAGGAAATGCTCGGTTGAAAGAATAAAGGATGATCAAGTTCAGGTTGGAAAATTTAATAATTAGAAGACCTTTTCATTTGGCTTTAATTGTTCAAAAATTTCCATGAAAAATAATGCTTCTTTTTTGCACTAGCTTCTGCACGACCTCGTCAACATATACAAGGTGTCTCAAAAAAAAATTTATATTCGTTAAGTTAACTGTGTGAATGCAAGTCCTCTAAGGGGCGCGAGGGTTATCTTAATCGGTAAACTGGCTCTTGGGAATTCAGTTAGTTGCTATGGAGCCTTTCGCGGGAGCGGACCACAGGTTGTGCATGCGCGAATTTTACAAAAACGGTAACTCTGCGACTATTGCGGGAAGAAATGTTCGGAGTTCATGTCACTTAAATGACGCACCAAGCAATCCCCTCATTCGGAATTGGATGAAGTTTGAACACTAGGTAAACCAAAATCCGGACGACCAAGGTCATCGAGAACGGTCGAGAACGTAGAACGGACTAACCAGTCTGTTCATGATGATCCCGACCTCTCCATTCGGAAGCGTGCAAATGCTTTGCACATGCAAAGATCATCGCTACACCGCATTTTGCACTAAGATCTAAAGCTGCACTCCTATAAAATTCAATTGATGCAAGAACTAAAACCCCACGATGCCATTCAGAGCCTAGAATTCGTAAACCAAGTAAATGAGCGGTCACGCCACTTTTTTTTGCTCAAAATGAAAATCAATTCATTTTCAATTTATGTATGAGAGGAATATACATTCTTTCAACCGAAACTATTTGAGTAGGAAGCAAAAATCCAACAAATCAACAGAATCAACGACAACAGAGTAAAATTAAAATCTAGAAATGCACTGACGTAAAATGATCGCGTATGTTCAAATTCATGGGAGAAAAAATGTTTGGAATATTTCTGAAACACGAAATTCTCCACACAATTTTGCATCAGCTTGTGTCAACTTGTAGCTCCCTGAGTTTTTTCCGGCAAGGACAATGCCGAGAAAAGAACCACGAAATTTCCCAATATCTCTATATACTGGAATCTGAGCGAACTGAAATTGGATACATTGATGTGAAGTATTAAACAAAATGCATAATTCCATTGAAATCCGATAAAAAAATTTTATACAAATTTGGAAAATTTGCAGTTTTTTTTTTAACCAACCGATCCAAAATTTTGCTACAAGTTGTGCGTTGGTTTTTTCCCACTTTTCCCTGAGATATTGAAGAAATATCCTCAAAAATTCAAATGGGTTGAACTCCAAAACCATACAAACAGTTTGGAAACTAGAAGCACGCTGTTCTCCAGATCATCCGCGCAAAAATTAGGTTCAGGAAATTCTCCGAAGGTAGTCAGATATTGTCTTCTGCATCTTTGTCAGGGATCGAACTATCACTGTTGAATAACAATGAATATGGTAGTGATATAAAATTGAATTAAAATTCTGATTTACAGCTACATTACGAAACCTTGTAGGAGAAAAACACCAAAGGCATTATATTTTCAATAGTCAAAGGTTAGGAATTAAGTATATCATCACGCTGGAACTGGAACAATTTATTATGACGGAATTTTATAACAGGTAATATTGATTTACTTTCATTCAGCCTTCAGTCCATAACCTTGAAGGTCTTCTTTTGCATATTAAAAACAGTAATATTGGTATATTATAGTGAAAGTGAAGAGGTATTTCCTCATCAGGACTGAAGTTAGTACCAAAAAAAGTGAATGCCAGAGAACATAAGATGTTCAACAACTTTATTGACCCGTTAGCTGTAGAACCGTATAGGTTTCCGTGTGCTTCGGTAATAAAACTCACAAAATGTTGCAGTTTCGGATAATATCATGAAAAAGCCTATAAAAGCCATGACGTGAGGTCAGGAGCTTTTACGCGGGTGTTCCGTTGCCAAAGCGGTCAACTATACAAGTATTGACCCTGCCATACGCAGTTTTTTCATATGGTCCTCACGAAATTATGAATGGACCTCAAGCTATAATTTTCGATCAAGTACTAGATTGAAATTCGATCCAAAATTTCGAATGGGTTTAACTATCTATCTAATAATTGGCGAATTCAACCTATTTAAGCATTCGACCTGTTTAATTAAACTGAAAACCTACTCTACAAATATATTTACTATATCGATTTTTCCTGAAATTAATGTGTTTACGGCCAGCCTTACCACTGATAGTGAACAGAATAACTTCCAGAAGAATCTACTCAGTAGCTAGATAATTGTAGAGTAAGTTTGGAGTTTAATTACGAAGGCCAAATTGATGAATTAGTAAAAAATAACGAATGATTCCGCAGATATACCCTTTTGAAATTTCAGTTTCCTGATATTTCCAAAAACGTAGATCAAATCGCCTTTCAATGAAAAACGCTACCAGCCAAATAGGGTCTACAGAACCATGAGCAAAATAACTCTCTCCATTTAACAAAATGCAGGAGGACTCTTTAATTTTTTTGGCTCATTATTCTGTAGACCCTATTTGACTGAAACTTCAAGGTGGTAATTTTTCATTGAAGGGTGATTTGATCTATGATTTTGGAAATGTTGGGAAACTGAAATTTCGAAAGGGTATATCTGTGGAATCATTCGATAGTTTTTACTAATTCAATTCAGCCTTTGTAATAAAACTCCAAACTCACTCTACAATTATCAAGCTACCGAGTAGATTCTTCCGGAGGTTATTTTATTTACTATCAGTGGTTAGGCGACAGTAAACACATTAACTTTAGGAAGAATCGAGATAGGGAATACATTTGTAGAATAGGTTTTCAGTTTGATTAGGAAGGTCGAATGCTTAAATGGGCTGAATTCGCCAATAATTCTTTAGATAGTTATACCCATTCAAAATTTTTGATCCAATTGCAATCTAGTACCTGATCGAAAATTATATGCATAATTTCGTGAGGACTATATGAAAAAATCGGCGTTTGGCAGGGTCAATACTTGTATAGATTACTGCTTTGACAATGGAACAAGAGCGTAGAAGCTCCTGACCTCACCTCAGTGCTTTTAAAGGTGTTTTAATCCATAAAGACCATGTATGATTCAAAACTTGAAAGTCGCAGACACTAGGCAAAACGATAAATCTTTTGTTCCCTAGAACAAGCGCGAAATGAAAGAGAATAACTTTTCGCTCAATATGTTTCATTAAATAAAATGAATATCCGATCAAGCTGAAATTTGAAACACTGTTGTTAAGTAGTGATGATTCCGATAAACTGCTCATGCGCTACGAGGAAGAACAGTTAAAACCTTCTGGGAATCACGTCATAAGGCATATGTGAAATGTAAACAGACGCCGCTTTCCCGCAAAATGTGACTGTGGAATCCAGAAAATGCTTCGACTATTCACCAGTATATGTCATTAACGGTCGATGCAAAGAAATATTTTATATATATCTTATGTTTCAAAAACTTCAAATAATAAATATCAGTTTAGACTGAAACCGAGTCTTCGAGTTTTCGCTGTCGATTAGAGTAAAATTTCAACGACATCGGAGATATGCTTGTTGAAATATATTAACTTCTGGAATAAATTTCCTCAATATTGGTTTTTTTCCTCAGGAAAATCAGAAAATCTGATTGGGCTGAAATAAAGTACTCGGTTATGAAGTGATGGTTTGGAGAGTTCAGTGAAATTTGAATGAAATATACAAATTTACGAAAAAAAATAATTTTTTTCGAATTTTTCTATTAATAATTCTTCATGCTGCTACTGTTCATCAACCAACCAAGTCTCATTCCGATGAGGTAGATATTTTTCGAGTTATTGCAAAATCAAAATTTCAAATGTCTGCAACACGAAAACCATCATGCAGATTTGGCCCATTAACGAACTTTACCGAAATATTCAGGATCAAAACCTAACCTGAGAATTTCAAGACTCTAGGTCCTTTCTTTCGAGAGTAATCGCACACACTGACGGCTGGCCGGACCCCAGAACAAGCGCGTAAAAATGTAGATGAAATAGCACTATTCAGGTTTCAGAGTTTGATAGATAGAGCAATTTCAGTTAGCAATCCCTAATTATCAGACGAAATTAATAATTGCATGAGTTTAATATACATATACGTAGGGGAACTTAACAATATGGTGATGAGACCTGAAAATGTTATATAAGCCCCCATATAAATCAACTGAAGTGCAAATGTTGTCTCCATGAACAATCAGGTCATGCATGACAATACTGTGGGAAAATAATGTTGAGCAATGCGTTGTAATCGGAAGGAATTCATTTTATTCTGAATACTGTCGAATCAGAATCAACGACATAAAAGGACTATTGATAATTATAAGAGGAAAACTTTGCAGAGCAATCCAGGTTTCCATGCACAAATTTGATGGAACTAAAGAGAACAGAAAAATAATATGAAATTATTGTTTATAATATTGGTATAATATAATGAAAGTGTACAGGCATTTCCTCATCCGGTTTGAAATTGGAACCAGAAATCAGAAAAAGCGAATGCATTAGACATTAGATGTTCAAGAACTCTATCGACCCGTTAACTGTAGAACCATATGGGTTTCAATGAGCAGCTTTGGTAATAAAACACATAAAATGTTGCCATTTTGGATAGTTTAATGAAACCTGTAGATGAAATAACACTAGTCGGGTAATTCGAATTGAAGAGGATTCAAGAATAATTAGACTATTGTTCAAAAGATACTTTATACGTTATTTTATATAAATGTGATCCGTTAGCCAAATGGCTGAGAACGACAAGTGTTTCGAATTTAATCGAAAACACCTGTTGTCTGAGCTCACTTACCCTCGCAACTGTTGCTTCCGGTTTAACTGACTTCGCTTTCATTCATTTTTATCGAGCTAGGGCAATATGAAATCCTCCTGTGAACGTTACACCATACTGGTTTATGGATTGAAGGATATTTCAAGGGTTTACTGAAAGGGAGGATAAAAACCTGATCGAATTAAATTTACGTTCCATAAATTTCGATCAGGACAAAGTTCAAAATATAAAAAGATATTATCAGTGACAAAAAGTAAATAAATCAAAGGGTTTCTCGGACCATGCTGATTTGGTGTGTGAATTAGGTCAATAGAGTTCCTACCACCATTTCGTTGGAAGTAAATTTCAAATCTCTCCAACTTTTTGATGCGCATGCTCTGGGAATCTGAAGCGATATCATTTTTCCCAGATTCGACTCACTGTTGAAAAATTCAACGAAAATCGGAAATTATAAAATCTCTCATGGAAAAAATTTTTCTTCGGAAACTAATCACCAGATTCCAATAAATTTGGACATAAGATTTTCAGTCGATGTTCAATAATAATGCACCCTCTACTCGATCGGATATAAAATTTCGAAAATATCAGGGAAATTTAATTTCGAAAGGATTTCTTTCGAATTTATCAATGAAAATGAGGTTCTTCATAAAGCTCAAAACTTGCTCCATTAATTTCGAGTAGATTTTTTCTCGAAAATATTGTGTTCACAATTGGCCATTGTGGGTTGAGCGAGGACACAATGAATCTGTATATTCGTAGAGTAGTTTAGGGCGTGATAACGAAGCTGAAATTTACGAATGGGTTGAATCCGCCGGATGATTCCGTAGAGACGGCTTTTACGAATTTTGTATCAACCTTAAGGTCGGCATTTTTCTGTCAAGCATTAGATTTCAAATCGATTAGATGGGTTTCTCAAAAAAAAAATAATATTTCGAATGCATATGTCTGCATTCGACCTTTGTCATTTTATGTGGACTATGTGATCAGCTGATCGAACAAGCGTTTGCCGACTAGTGGCCGAACTAGGCTAGCTCGATCCATTCCAAAAATAGCGTGGCAAAGAACAGACGGACGGACGGACGGCTGGCCAGATTGAATTTAACATCAGATTAATCGTCAGTGAGCCCAAATTAATTCAAGACCAATATCGGCAAAAACTACGAAAATTGCACATTTTTGGGCACAATGATAGCACGCTCTTCCAGAGAACATGAACGAGAAAACTATAGAAATATTGAAATGATGTGGATTGATCTTATTAGCTTCGATGTTTCCTCATCGTATTTTTTAGAACCCTTCAAAATTATAGTTCCAGACATTGACGTCATGCTAAAATAAAATGCATCCTGATCGATGTTGTCTAACCTTGTAATAAATCCTTCACATTCTATCTCTCATTTTTACCTGACGGTTCCCTTCTCATCAATATTTTTATTGGGCACATAATCAGATGCAAATTTTCTACAAGAGCAACGTGATTTCCGTTCGTCAGATAACATCATCATTTGGTTTTGGAATTGGAAATCATATAATCCTATATTTTGAATGGCTCATTATATTGAAGTTATATTCCTTAATAGCTATAGATTTTGTTCGACAAACTTCTATGGCAAAAGTAGAAACTGAGACACAGTAACATCAATAAATAAATTTGTGTTAAAACCATGAAGAAAATTTTGAGTTTTTTCATATCAGTTTTGTCATCTTTTTATTTTGTTATATGTTATTTGATTTTCTTGAATTCATTTGAAAATTTATTCATATTCTCTACTACAGCTATTCAACATTATTACTTTCTATAATAATGTTGGAAAGCTGTTATAGACAAAATGAATAAATTTTTGAATGACTTGATGAATTTTGAATAATATACAAGATAAAAAAACTAATATAAAACATTGACGATTATAACGAAATTGATTTTCAACTGTTTTTGTATATTCATTTCGTCCTTCTTTTGTGTCATTTTATGGAAATATTTTATATTCATATGATTTTAAATTGTTTGTAATTAGCAATACAGTCATGGTCATGAATTTTTCAATTTTGATAAAGGCACGAATGGTGCCGTAACGTTGGTAAATATTTGTATATATGGAATCAGAAGCATTCAGAATAGTCCACTTGCCTGATAGCATTTCATTCAATTGATACATGAAACTGAAGGTTTACGAGCATATACACTTGAAAACGCCATTTCCTTTGAAAAAGTGGATTGGTAATGGAGAGTGAGGTTGAGAAATATTTCAACATCCGATCTCAATTAATGAATTTGTTGGGGAGGAAGAATTGAATTATCGTTTTATAAAACATATCTATCTTTCAGAATAAAATTCTCAATTGTGCGAATGTAATAATATCATACAGTTGAAAAAAAATCGCCTGAAATAGGATGAATCGAAACATTCATAGAAATAACTCACCTTGACAAGATACAGACGCAATAAAATTTCTCCCTACAATCACAACAGCTAAAGTAATAATACTGTGCCACATATATCATGTTAAGACTGAGGGTTAACTTGAACTGACTTGCAATGAGTTTCATGTCTAGATAAATTGTATCTATTCAATGGAAAAATGGGCAGCAGTGGAAATCAGAATATTTTAAAACTGGACAATACATTCCATAGAATCCTTTCGCTGAAGTGTAACTATCGCGTGCATAGAAAATTCATCAAACATAACACATGTTGTTTTTGATGCTTCAGCAGAAATTAATTGAATTTTTAGACACTGTACCAACCTATCGAACTTTTTTTTGGAATATTTTTGGTGCTCTCTAACCCATCTAGTTATAGTCGAAAAAAATTAAAAATTTTTTTCAGATAAACGGACTATTAGAAATCCAGAATGATGGGACCTCATGTCATTCATCAGAAAGACCAACAGAGAAGTTAAATATAAATTGATGGAAGCGTTACAAAACAGTTCAATATGCATAATATCAAGTTGTCTGTATCTAGTCATATGAGGATAAAAACGATCTAGTCACATTATAGTTAATTCACTCATCTGATGCTCAAACTCTTCAGATACAATCGGAATAAATTATTTCAGTATCTTCGCTCTACTTCTGAAGGTGATTTATTCAGTTTGGCAAGTCATTATACTAGTCGAGTATGTGCCTTATCTTTAAATTATCTCAAAAACATTGGAACCATATTTGAATATATATTCGATGATACTGAATGACATCAGAATAACATTCTTTTTTTGTGATTCAATTTCTGCTACAGGTTTATTTTATGGAACTCTTGGTTTGAGGGACACCTATGGCATGACGTATTTGAATCTTCAATATTTAGATACATTATAAAGATATATAGACCCAAATAAAAAAGCACCTTCGGGAATATAAGCCTAATAAAGTTTAGTAGCAACATATAAATTTCAAAAAGGAATACTCAGAACGTTTCTGATTATTAAAAATTATTATAAAATCCGAGATAAACATTTTGAGGGGCTATACAGGTTGTAACAGCAATGTTCAAAATTTTTTTTCTTGCAAGATATCTGATAAAAATTGTAGCCACTCACACTAAATATTGTTTTGCATCGACTGGAGTGAATAATGTGCATCTATGACCTCCGATTCAACAGGGAATGGACGTCAGGAGATCTGGCTGGGCATTGTATATGTATAGGACCACCCCGACCAATTCACTGGTTGGTGAAGTTTATATCCAAAGTAATAAGCCGGAGCTCCTTCTAGTTAGTGACCACTACAATCGATATTCGCAAGCACTACTGTTTTGCCAGCAAGATGGAGCTCCCCCTCGTTATGCCGCTGCTGTTAGACAATTTCTAGATATGAACTTCCTTAACCAGTGGCTTGGTCGGAGGTCTTAAAAAGACTGGCGAGTCAGATCACCAAATCTGTCATTCCCTTTATGAGGCTACATCAAATACGAAATTCATGCCACAGAATTCGTTTCTCTGGAAGTATTACCCCAATGAATTATCCGCGAAATATCCCTGAAATGCTCAAAAATCTAATGCGGAAGTTTGAGTGAAATTTATTACAATGGTAGGAAGTTGGCAGGACTCATTTTGAGATTTTGTTGGACTGAACTAGTCCAGACAATTATCTCGTTTTCTGAACAAGTTTCCCATTAGGCATTGTCTTGTTGAAATTGGTAATCTTCTCATGATGCAGGTGACTTTGGTGATATTTTATTTTCAAATTCGAACACTTCGTAATCGAAACCTCAAAATGAATTGAGCTGGCTTATTCAGGAAAGATAGACCTTTCAAACAACATATCGCACGATCCATCAATTCTTTATAGGTTTGTTTTGATTCCGAGTTCAGAACTGTTCTTGAACAGTTCCGCATGTGCGGTTGCGATTTTGTGTTTTTGTTGATTTCAGAACCGGTTCAGGATTTGAGTAATCCTGTTTTGGTTAATTTCAGAATCGATTCCGAACTGTTCTAGAACTTTGAACGGAGTTCGGACGTGAGAGTCCGAACTCTTTCAGAATTGGGTATTTCGCACAAGCGTAGAGAGGTTGTCAACGATTTAAATGGTTGACCTGATTTTTTCGACAAAGTATTGACTTGGATTTTGATTGTTTTATTTGTTGAGGAAACGGTTAACTGTTAAATTTAAACTTTTGTTATCAACGATAATTCCTTCGCTACGACCTACCAGGATAACCTAATGGATTTAATTTCCATTGTTCACACCTGGGATGTATACTTCTCGAATAAATCTATGAATACAAGAGTCCTCTTCCTCTATTGAACAATAATGTTTCGAATTAATTTTTCTCTGGAAAGCACATATCTGAAATACGTTTATCATTATAATCGTTATTATATAAATCAATAATTTGTTGGTTCATTTCAGAATATAATCAAAGTAATGAAGAGAATTCAGTAAACCGATTTTTACAACGAAAAAAAATTAAGTGGGAGCAGGTTTTCCCAAAAATATGTTTATATTACATGGTGCGAAAACCACTTTCGCATATTTTTAATTAAACCACACACAATATATAACTCAAACGGAAGTGTTTTGCTTTTACGATCCCGATGAGAACTCGAACTTAATTCGTGTTTTGGTTTCATCGCTTTAAGAACTGTTCTGGGATAGTTCAGAATCGGGCTTCAACAGCGCATCGATTCTGCGCAGTTCTAGAACTATCCTAGGACAGTTCTGAATTTCGGAACCAAAACAAACCTTATATGTTGAAGAGATTGAGGTTGCCGCGGAGAGGGGGTGAAATAAAATAATATTATTATGGATTAGCACGTACGAGAGGTCAGGAGCTGTTACGCGCTCGTTCAAATTCCAACTAACAACGAAATGTGGCATATTTTTTTCTTTATATCTCCGAAAGTGAATAACAGCTCGACTCTAAGGTTTGTGCTGAATTTCGTTGGAATTTAGTCAATCTTTTCGGAGAAAAAATATTTCAACAGAAATCTGGAAAATTTTCAAATAAACAATGGAACAACTGGATCCACACGAGTTGCGCGTTGGTATTCCAGAACTATCTACAAAGTTTTCATCTGATCGAGTCAGTAGATGAGATATCGAGGACTCCACCTCAAAATTTCAAATCGGCCTAACTACGGAATTATTTGACTGATTTCACCCATTAACGAATCTAACCGAGATATTCTCTTTTAAAACCATTTTCGGCTCAAACTTCGAAAATCACAGACATTGTGACGAAACGATGTTTTCCAGAACAACCGCATAAAAATGATCTCCTCTGGGAATAAGATTGATGGATCTGAGCGAATAACTATTGATTTTTCTACCACAAGAAACTCCGTTGCCTTTTCAATGTGACACCCTGTATATAACATTTCAATTTCAGGAGATCGATATCGAGCTGTCGTTTGAATTGGCAATATCTTCGATCAGTCGAGTTTTGTTACCTCCGGTTGTCAGCCTCCTAGAGAGGTGAGTCCACCAGGGTATTTAGAAACCAGATAGATGTGTAATCTTCATATTTCAGACTTAATCGTGGCAAGTTTAATCGAAAGAAATTGTGGTTGATATCTACGACAATGTACTGACTGAACGAGTCGATTTCAAGATAGAAACAACATCTGATACCAAAGGCTACTCAGAAGCGTCAAGACATACTTGGAGTTCTTCGTCTAATTGATTTCATGCTTCAATGAATTTATGGATTTTGCCCGTTTAGAAATGAATCAGAAAGGAATTGCTGAATATAATGAAGGGTTGGGGTCATCAAATTTAAGGAAAGAAATGATTTTGACGGACGATATATTACTTTGCTTACCACAAATACGAAATATATACAGATTGTTTCAGAATAAGATGCCGATCCTCCTGACGAATAATATAAAACTCTCAACGTTCAAGCATTTTCTATTCAGAGTGTCAATTCAAAAAGGTACCACCCTTAAAATGCCCTCATAGAAAATCTGAAAAAATGCGAAAATTTTTGTTCGTATGGAGACATTATATGCGGTTGATTGAATGAATCAATTTGTATCACCCTATTATACAGGGTGATACAGTCTCTGTTGAGAATATACAGGGTGATTTGTCCGATTCGACCGATTTAACTTTTATTGATAACTTTGGTATGGCTTATTCGATTTCGATGACATTTTCAGCGTGGTATAATAGTGTTGAACACATTCATCGATTCCAATTTTTTTTTCAAAATAAGCGGTTGTTATTGTGATAAATCCAGATTAATTGTACAGGTTGAAAAAACACCCTGTACATAGCGTTTCCTAAACTACGCTATCTGTTTACGATTGTACTATAATGAGTCATTATTTGAGAGTTTCTAATTTTTTTGGCACACTTCTAGTTTTCCGAGAAAATTTAAAAAAAAAATGATAATGTCGAAATTTCGCTCCATTCGATTATATTTTTATTGATAACTTTGGTATGGCTCATCCAATTTTGATGAAATTTGCAGTGTAGAACAATCTGAATGAGTACATTGAATAATTGCAACAATCTCTCAAAATACAGTGTTGTAATGGTAATTATTTCAGAGTTTCAGATTAATTGTGCAGTTGAAAAAAATTCACCCTGTACACTGCTTTTTCCAAACTTTCTTATTCGTTGCAGATTCTACAATAATATGTCATTATCCCGAGGTTTTTCATTTCTTTGGCACACCTCCGGTTTTTCTAGAAAACATTTTTGAAGAAGAGCATTATCGAAATTTGGCTCACAGGCAGTGAGAGTATTCCGCACTAGGTATGAAAGCTGTATCGTCTGAGGATGCAAAGTTATTCGTCACTCCTGAAATATTCTTTTCAAATTCGAAATACATTCTGAATTGAATGATTTCATAGAAAATATTAGCAATTAAATATGAATTTGGAATTTGAAAAGAATATTTAAGAACCTCAGAACTGCTTTGCATCCTTGGACAAAACAGCTTTCCTACCTAGTGCGGATTACTCTCACTGCTTGTGAGCCAAATTTCGATCATGCTCTTCTTCAAAAATGTTTTCTAGGAAAACCAGAGGTGTGCCAAAAAAATTGAAAACCTCTAAATGATGACATATTATTGTAGAATCTGAAACGAATAAGAAACTTTTGGAAAAGCAATGTACAGGGTGTTTTTTTTTCCACTGCACAATCAATCTGAAATTCAAAAATTATCACAATAACAACCCTGTATTTTGAGGGACTTTTGCGATTGTTGAATGTACTCGTTCAGATTGTTCTATACTGCAAATTTCATCAAAATTGAATGAGCCATACCAAAGTTATCAATGAAAGTAAAATCAGTTGGAGCGAAATTTCGACATTGCCTTTTTTTGATTGAATTTTCTCAGAAAACTAGATGTGTGCCAAAAAAATTAGAAACTCTCAAATAATGACTTATTACAGTAGAATCGTAAACAGATAGCATAGTTTTGGAAATGCGATGTACAGGGTGTTTTTTCAACCTGCACAATTAACCTGTAATTATTACTATAAGAACCACATATGTTGAAAAAAACTTTGAAATTAATGAATGTCCTAATCAATATTGTACTTCGCTGAAAATTCCTCTAAAATCGAATAAGCCATACCAAAGTTATCAATATATGTAAAATCAGTTGAATCTGTCATTTTTCAATGAAATACTGGATTTCAATTCGATCTTATCTGTATTTTGGAAATATTGGAAAAATAAAATTTTGAATGGGTATATCTGCGGAATCATCAAGTGGATTTCACCCATTCACGAACTAGCCCTTCGTAATTAAGGTACGAACCTACTCTACAAATATCGAGTTTATAAGTTGTTTCTTTCGGAAGTTATTGTGTTTACGGTCGGTCGGCCTTCCATGGCATCTGGAAGTTTTGGGGGTTTGCTGGTATTCTAGAAAATACAATCATTTCACAAATTAGTGAAAATTTTGCATCATTTTCATATTTCATTGAATCTCTTGCTATCGTTTTCACTCGGAGTTTTGCTCGTTTGAAATTTCCAGGTAAGGTCCTCTATATTATAAGAAGAACAAATGGGATCAGATAACACTGCTACAATTATTTTAAGAAAACTATCGCGCAACTTAATGCAGACTTTGGTGGGATTCTAGTTATGAAAAAATTCAAAAAAAATTGTATTAGAACATTTTACAATAGTGTTTTGAGTTAAGTTCAATCTAATGTCTATTTTCGGAGATTTAATGAAAAAATATTACAGATTTAGTTGACCAATACCTCGGGAAGAAAAGATGCGATCATATTGAAGCTTCCCAATAATTCGAAGAATACCAACACGCAACTAAGTGCAAAATTTCGTGTGGATCTAACTCCGTTTTCGAATTTGAACAAGCGCGTAAAATTCCCTGACCTAAAGTTAGAATTTCAATCTTTTCTTTCAGATATTGGAAAAAAAACCATTAAAAATTCCATTGAAATAAACTCAGATGTTGTTTTGAGTAATGCTTTTTATTTGAACCATTTACCTAGTTCTCTGATATCAATTATTATTTATTGCGTTCATTCAAATCCTATGAACTACTCGTTCTCGATACCATATATTCATCGCAGAAAACTGTGCCGTACTGCTTCTGAGAAAGTCTCGTTTCATCACTACCTCGTTAGATTAATTATGCTCTACTCTGATTACACACCACTTGACTTGCAAATATTGTTTTTGTTGAGAAAGCACCTTTAATTGCACTTCTGAAGCAACCAGACTTCAGATATACACAATAATGTACATACGGCTTAACTGATTGGCAGTGAGTCGTAATTAGTTGGTTTTCGAAGATAATTAATGTTGAAAGTTTGTACGAGGGCACTGAGGAAATGCTCAGATACGTATAGAAAATGGTTGATGCTCATAAGAGTCAGGGGACAAACTATTTCCATGGATATTCTGTTTCTCGTTTCTTGGTTACAGCCCCAAGCCGAAGGCTAAAGTTACCGATAAACGAGCTTGAGAAATTTGTAATAATAAAATTATGGGACATTTGTCAATTTTCAAGGGATACTCGGTGAAAACTTTTTTTGACCATTGTCAAGCTCAACCCTTCGTCATATTAATCGATAATTATACTGAATGCAATAATCATTGTAAAGTTGACATGGTTGGGTGGAATGCTTTAAAAATGGCAAAATTTTATCGCTTGTTAGAACTCTCAAAAAATTATTATAGCCAGCAGAATTTTATTATTTCAATTGATGTGAAACAACTCAGAAACTTGATATTTGAAGGATCTTAATCACGAATGCCGACTTGAGTAAAATTCCCCTAGTTATTTCGTATAGGTACCCATTGAAAATTCTCAATTTCCTCAATATTTCCGAAATTCAGATTACACCAAATTGAAAAATAGCAGCTTAAAGGGATTCGTGAGGATAATATGAAAATTAAATTTTTTTTCAAATTGTTGACATGATCATCATAAAATTCTGTACAATGTTGTTCAACAGTATTTTCAACACAAGTTTCATTCTATTGAATCATTGTTTTTGAGTAATTCAGGAAAGATACCGAAAAAAAAACATAAAATTTGACATATTTTCCCCAGTCAAAAAATCAAATCAAATTGAAATTTGGAACACTACTGTGAAATATTGTGTTCGAAGCAAATTTTTTTTCAGATTTGATGAAAATTTTCATTTGAATCCACTAGCAGTACGATCACAAAAAAATGCGCGTCGTTATACTCGAACTTACAGCCAATATACAATCGAATGGCTTATGTAGTTCCTGAAATATGAGGAACCTCATTTTCAAATGACTAAAGCTCCGAAATGATTCGGCCGATTAACAAACCCATCTATTGTGAAATGCAACCTATCCCGAATGTTTCCAATTTAGGGTCCAAATTCGAAAATAACAGAAATTTGGACGAAATGACAGCATGCCATTCTCCACAACAAGCGCCCGAAAAATTACAATTTTCTGGATAACTCAAAGGAATGAATTCCCGTTAAACTTTTTGCATCAAAAAATATAAATCGAGAGTCACACAATACTCATATAATAATGATAATGAATGAGAAATTGATGAAAATGCAGAAATGGAGCGGCTTTCAGGAATCTTCATTTATTTTATTTCATTACTTATACATATAAACATTGTCATTGAATTAATTCCATGAAACCTTGAAAATATTTCATCAACGTTTTCATAACGATAAAAGGGCATAACTACATGCTCTTTTGAACACGGCAGAGACATAAAGATTTATGAACCTTGCATATTAAAATAATAATAAATGAATAATTAATTTTTACAATTCGCAGCCTTCGACGATTGAATAGCATATTTACTACTGAGATTCCTCTCAAAGATATCTTTTACCGTAACAAATTACATGCTCCGTAATGCAGATAGAAGTGATGGGTAAAGCACCAACATTAATGTATGTGAATGATATTTGATAATGCAGAAATCTTTAATAGAACGCATTTTCGGAACAGTTTGCAAATTCAGAAGTTCCTGAGTGCGAACAATTGAGTTTATTCATTCTGCCATTCTTCATACTATTTCGAATTAATTTCTTGAGTACTTCATAAATTTAAGTGTTCAAACGTAGATGGGAGGGCTAAATAGCATCTGTACTCTTCATAACATGTTGGAGAAAAAATCATTAAATATCGCATTGATAATTATTTGAGGGTGTGATGTACATTCGAAAGGAAACAGAGATCTGTAAAGAAAAACCTAGAAAAGCACTTCGTGAAGGCAGCAGCTTTTTCGCGCAAGAATTGATAGTTTCTGCAAAAAATTTTTTCAAAAAAAATTTTGAAGAGAATATTTGTTCTAATTTACTGACAGCACGATCTCAACGAAATTGAGTGAGAAGTTGCGAGTCCTTATGTTCCAACTAACTGCCAAGTTTCAATTCAATCGCTTTTGTGATTCTCGAAATATCAGGGGAATAAGCTCAAAACTTCAAATAGCTATAACTCCGAAACTATTCGAACGTTTCTACCCATTGACGAACTGAACCTCTGCACTTTGAAATGCAACCAACCCTGAAATTCTCAACTCGATAAGAATCTCCGTGCGCCTGTAATCTTGTATACGGACGACCGGCCGGACAAAATCGATTTTGACATCGGATTCGTCATCAGTGAATCCAACGCAGTCATTTGAGACCATTTTCGGCTCAAAATTCGAAGATAACAGACATTTGGACAAAACGATAGCCCGCCGTTCCACTAGAACATGCGCGCAAAAATGAATATTCTGGAAAATCGCCCAGACCTTCGATTTTGTTGTGGAGGTGGACATCTTCTTACAACAAATCCATCATTATATCTTTTCATCCCTCTGCGCGGCAACTTAAACCTCTTAAATTCGAACAAGAATGATTAGTCTTGCGATATATTGTTGGAGAGGTCTTTTTCTTCTGGCTTTGCCGTTGAAAAATCTACATTGAAAATTGAATATTATGCAATCTTAACATTAGTATTGTGGGTAAAAACGTCCCAAATCGACGTGACAATTTAGTGGTTTCGAGTGCAATAAAGTTAGCTTTTTTCAGGGCTTTGATTTTCATCAAAATGATAAATCGATTAACCTATATCTCTCTTTCAATTGGTGAAGAATGTAAGATGAGAGAGAGATATATATACCGATCAATCATTTCGATAAAAATAGAAACCTACCCAATCTGACTTGGTGAAGCACTTTTACACAACTTATCGACAAAAATAATTAAGGGTAAACAATACCTCGAACATAACGGGGTCACCTTTGGAGGCCAGAGTTCCTTTTTCTCAAAAAATTTTTGGGGTGCAAATGGTTGAAAAAAATTGTAAAATGCGCAATGTTGCCACTCCCTTGTATTCAAGAATTTTTGGGAAAATAAAACTAAAATGGAATGAAAAATGAAGAAATTAGTAATATTGTGCATTGTTACAAATGAATTGATTGATATCCAGAAAAAAAATTGTTCGAAAAATAATCACTGAAGCATGCAGAACGACACCCCATTTTCTCCTATTAGCGTCGAAATTTATCCGAATTCTAATATTTTTCGCTGCTACTGGCAACGTTGAAACATGTACACTGCAGGCAGGTACCTGACCTTGAGATATTAACGAGGTTCAATGAAACTTGAATGTGGCTGTGTTGCCAAATTGCGAGAAGCGTAATTTACTAGCACCTGGTAATGTTAGCTCCTCAGACAACAATGATCAATTCCCATTCTTTTCACTTCTTGGATGTTCTGAAGGAATATAGCAATCACATTTTCTCATTTTCTTTGTTTTTGGTATTTTCCGACTATCCTAGGCTTCAAAGAAACCGCTCAGAACCTTGAAGCTGGTGCGAGTTAGGATACCGGGTGTGTTCTTTGTAGGCTTTGTTACTAATTCCACGTTAGGAATAGCACTGTTAATTGTTTACCCAACAGTGACTGGTTGGACGGTCCCCTGAAAACCGGAAAAATTTTTTCCCGGCCAAAGGCTTGAACCCCAGACCTTACGATCATGAGGCATGAGCTCTAACCACTGAGCTACTGGCGGCTCTCATAGGCCCACACTACTGAAAGGACATAGACTATAACATAACCCTTGTCTTTGATACCAGGCAATTAAGGCACCGTAATAACATAAAATATTAAATAAAAAATTAATTTCCACAATTCGCAGCTTTCTTCGACTAAATTGCATATTTTATGCTAGAATAAATCGTCTTATCTTCTCTGAAGGTAACATGCTGTGTAATGGAGACTGAAGTGATGGGCGAGGCGCGAAAAAGTCATCTATGTTAATAAAACTTGATTAATAATTCCATAGTTTTGTTTTAGTTGAGATAACAGGAAATAGTCTGTCTATGCAACACAACTGGGTGATTAAACGAAGTTAATGGAAATTAATGTTATTTCATTGCGGAGATGTACCATCACATTAACTATAATAAATTCCAGCTCTTTGCAGATTGATGAATAAATTTAGTAAGACATACCGTGTTTCGCAAGAAGGAGGCCAAATATCTCTATTTTTGAAGTAATCTCATGGGAATTTTTGCCATTAATATTGACAGAATCCACTGTTTCCAAACGACTTAGGTACAGCAGTCACTATGTAGTACTCACCCCTAAGTATAGATATTATTATCCACAGTAAGAAGTTAATATAAAAGTTGTTTGTTTTTGACTCAATGTTATCAAAGAAACAGTGTCAGGTAGATTTTTTTTGGAAGGAACCCTGTATGTCATCGGATTATGGGATTTATAATTTTTACTGATTTCAAAAAAACATCATACTTTTCCCTTATTATTTTTGGATAATTAAATGTTGAAAAACTCAATGAAGTTCTAATTTCCACGGCCTTTCTGAAAAATTTTAACTTTTAACTGAGGTATTTTCAGAAAAAACAAGTAATTTCGATGTTCAATCACAAAGAAGTAGTGAGAGATGAGGGGCAATTATGATTTTTCCTTGGGAATCGTGCAAAATATCTTTCCAAAAATTTTATAATATACAATAGTTTTACCCTTAGAAAAAAAATTTTTTTCAGCTTCTGAAAAATGCACGCCAGTGATTTTTTATTGCATTCAATCAAAATCCAGTCACAACCAGAAAATCTGTATTCGAAACATCCTTGAGTAAGTAATAAAACTATGAGCAGGGGTGGATAATTGATGAATAACCTTGTAAACCGGACTATGACTCCTGGTTTTACTGGAAATCGCTTTTGCCATATAATGTGATATATATTTCCACATATTCTTAATCTACGTTAAATTTGAATGACTCAAAAATACATTAAATTCAAGAAAATATTCATTTCAAAATATTTTCAGAGTTTTGGATGTATCGAGTTTACATGCATTTGATAATAATCATTAATAATTATTTTCATTCAAAATGGATCTCTCAGGCAGAGTTATGCGTATTTTATGAAAATACGCAAAATACTGCTGACGTGCAGTCAGCAGCTTTTACGCGCTTGTTCACATTGCGAAATGGGACTTGGAAATTTCAGTGAAATTTCAATGAAATATGAACATTCCCAGGAAAAAATCATTTTTTTTTTAATTTTTCCATGATTATACTTCTTATTGGCACTGTTCATCTTCCAACCAAGTTTCATTTCGATCAGATAAATATTTTTATAGTTATTGAAAAATCAAACTTCCAAATGGCTGTGGCACAAAATCCATTCGGCAGATTTGGTCCATAAACGAACTTAACCGAAATATTCAGGATCTTAACCTAACCTGAAAATTTCAACACTCTAGGTCCTTCCTTTCGAAAGTTACAGCGCACACAGACAGAATCAATTTTGACCACGGATTCTTCATCGGTGAGTCCAACCAAGTCGTTTGAGACCAATTTCGGCTCAAAATTCACATCGTGACGAAATGATAACGCGCTGTTCCCCAGAACAAGCGCGTAATAAATCTTTTTAGTTAAGTATTCCTTCTGCTCTGTATCTAATTATACTATGGGTCTAAAATCATGACATTTTGCTTTTTCGATAGTATGGCGGTAGAAACCGGTAAGGATCACAATGAAGATTCTTGCTAGAACCCGTGATCATCATTCTATAGTCGACCATTTTCCACAAGAAAATATAAAGCTTGTACAAATCCGAAAGAATTCATTGAATATTATTGAATGCTGAGGGCACAAACATACAAACACATACTAAACAAATCCCTTATTCATTTCCATACTATAATTAGAATGGAAACCATCGAAGAGGTCGATTTCTGGTAATTACAAAAGATTGTTTCAAAAACCAAGCAACCCTAGCCCTTCGTTCCATAAGGCTGATGTGAAACCTTTGCCTTATTTCATCACTCGAGAAAATATTGACGAAACTGTATTTCATTAAATTCCGAATTACACAGTCACATTCCTCTGAGATAAACTTCCCATCATCATCACTCTTTGAAACGAAGAACAATTCAACTTGTGTAATTACTTCTAACTCACGCTTTATTCCTCAGATTTCCAATGTTGAAGGAAATCAATTACGTACCATCACAGCAAGGTTTTCTGCGAAAAGCCTTGCTGTATCTTATCCATAGATCAGTCAGCAATTGTCCTAAGAACAATTTCTGTTAATTAGCCCTTGTCATAGCTGTCATCTAATGATTTAACAGGGTTTCCGATCTTATCATTTTTGCGGTTATCCAACACTCGTGACGAAATCCAAATAGGCACATTCACTTTGTTCTCTTGCATGAGAGACGTTTTTATGAGCATTTGAACTGCAGTTCTTCAGGGTCCGAAGACAATTCATCATATGGTTATGTTGAAAAAGAGACGAACGTGAACATTAGTTATACGGTGAAACAAACATGTCTCACGATTGTACGCTTACCGCCATCTATGAGTTGAATAACTCAGGAGCATTTCAGTCATACCCACTTTTGAATGATGAGTTAATACGAGTGCACCACCAGTGAATGATAGTGTACTATTTTATTTCAGGAGTGAGAGCATGAGCACTTGTGGCGAGGCTGAACGTTTGGCAATTGCAGATGAGCTATAAAAATCCTTCATAACTAGTATTGAATTCGTTTTCCTATATTGCAAAATTGTGTTACAACGGCTGATATACATATTGAAAAACCTAGAAAAGCACTGACGTGAGATCAGGAGATTTTACGCGCTTGTTCAAACTCGTTGCCAAATATGCCAAGGCTGTCACCTATTTACGTATCTACCCCGCCAAACTCAGCTCTTCTTCTATATGGTTCTTACGACATTCCGCATGAACCTCATCAATTTGGGATCAAGTAATAGATTTCGATTCGATCCAATCCAAAGGTTGTTTCAACTTGCGCGTTTTTTAGGAATAAATAGAATATAGATGGCGCACTGGATTCGTCTGGGTATTTTGACATAAGATGTGTGATGTATAACATTTATAAAAATAGCTTCGTACACGATACAACAACGCGATTAACTTGTTGAATTATTTTATGAAAATCAGCGTTCTGTGGAAAGTGTTTTTAGAAAATTACCTGAATTTTATGGTTCACATAATCGTCCATCTCAAAACACTATTGGTCGAATTATTAAAAAATTTCAAGAGACCAGTGCGGTGGAAGATGAAAAATACAGTCGTAGTTGCAGAAGACCCTGGAAGGTCCATTAGGCGACGTTCACAGGTTGGACCTAGTGGATCCACAACATGGCGTATTTTACACAAGGATTTAGCTCTGAACGCATATTCACCTCACTTTGCAAATGACCCAATTGATTTATTGAGACAAAATTTCCTGGACGAATAATCTCCAGAAACGGTGATGTCAGTTGGCCACCAAGATTGTGTGATTTGAAACCGATGGACGATTTTCTTTGGGGTTACGTAAAAAGCCAGGTCTATAGGTCTAAGAATAATCCACAGTCTATTCCTGAACTGAAGGATGGAATTATTCGTATTATTAGTGAGATAGAGCCTCACTTATGTCAAAATGTCAGTGAAAATTTTAACAAAAAACTGGACGTCTGTAGAGCTGCAACAGGAGGCCATTTGAAAGATATTATATATAGTATATAAATGTCATAACTGATACTTCAATTACCAATAAAAGTTTTAGAAAATGAATGCAAATTATGTGTTCTATTTATTTTTGAAAAAAACGCGCAATTTGAAACACCCTTTGAATTCTTGAAAATCTCGGAGAAATAACATTTTGATTGGTTACCTTCATCTACAGAAACATTGGACCATTCACAAATTCAACCTCCGAGATTGAACTGAAAACCTACTCTACAAATATCGAGTGTCTGTGTCGTTTTGTTTTTGCAGTTATAGTGTTTACGGACGGTCTAACCGCTGATAGTGAACAAAGTTTCAATCTGATCGCGTCGGTACTCATGAAGAGATATTGGGGAAATAAACTAGAAATTTAAAATAATACTGAAAGTTGATATATTTTTTTTCGAAATACTAAATTCACACGAGTTAACTTGATAAATGTTTTCAATACAATCTTTAAAAATACAGATTTTTCTGTAATGCGTTTACATAATATCTTTTGATTTGGATTTCTTACGATATACTTTTATTGCCTTCGACGTATCACGTCTTGAATGACAAATTTAATTATGATATCAACTGGCATGTAATGATTGAAGTCAGAAACTAAGTTTTTGACTTCAATAATTACATGCCAGTTGATATAATAATTAAATATATCTTACACTTTCTTCCATTTACTCAGGTTGTTCTTGATGAACTTTTAAAGCGCTGCAATCCAAAAAGAGACCCTAATTTGAGGATACTACAAATTCACTTGGTATTGACAGTCTTGATGAATTACCTGGATTTGGAGTATTTTCAAAATAATTTTGAAGGTGCTGTGAAATGCTCATCATGATTCGTGCGGCAAAATCAAATTAAATTTTTTGTAAACTACCTCTTATGAAAATTATGAATAATACTTTGTGTCAATACTTACATCTGCTTCCACAGCTTAAAATCCTGATAAAACTATCAAATACTGGTTTACTTGAGGATTGACGCCCTGAAAAAAAAATTAAATGAGATGAAAATTCATTACTGAGTTTTTTAAATAAAGGATTCAGGTGACCGCAAGAAAAGTATATATTTTCAGTGAACTTCAACTTAAAAAAAATTTATATTGAATTGGTCGTTTAGGCAAATGACTTTCAATTTATGAACTACAGAACTATAAAGCCTTTTATCTTCCTTTGAAGAGTGAAGGTGAATTTTAGGAATATACTGTCACCATTCCTCAGAGTGTAAATCGTTTCGGAAAAAACATAACACTACCACTATATATGATAATCTCATGAATCATCAGATTAAGTAAGGTACCGTTTGAAATAAACTAAAGTCAATTGCCATTGTCAGAACGGTTCCTTCCCTTATGAGATGGAAATTTGATAAAATATGTATCATATTTATAAGCTCAACGGTGAAATCATCAATTCCATTCAGAATAATGAAAAGCAACGTGCGAAAATCACATTGTGCCAACTAAAATTTCCATATCCCACAACCGATGTTGGGGGTCAATATACCCAACGAATTTAGAAAATACACAAGGCGTTCCTTTGTAGGTATCATAGCTAACTACCTATATTACGGTTCTCATAGTGTAAGCAGTAAAAGAAACGTGATGGAATTCTGAGAGTTGAACGGAAGGATGAAATGATATACTTCGAAAGCATTTAATACTATCTGATAAAATCGTGGCAAGATCTTGACAGCAGTCCATTTTGAGAAGGTCGCTGAAGTGATTATTTTCATGTCTCGATAACTTTTCTAGAGAAATCATCGAAGTATTGAAAGAGAAGGAATCTACAGCTACTCATGAATTCTTATTCTTAGCATTTATGAAAATAATATACATTCATGAAAATTAATTTTTGGTTAGCATTAGAAAGGTCCTGTCAGTTATATCATCTTATCCCTGTTATCTGAACCAGATCTTTCTGATTTTTGGAGCTGTCAGATTTGAATTTTAAGATAATTCAATACAATTTCGGAATTTTATACACTTGATAAACCTATTGAAACGGCACTCAAATAGAAACCGAAGTACTCAAGAATATATACATTCAGGATAGTTTATCGATAGAATTTTTCCATGAAGAAATCGGAAAAAATTTAATGAAAGTTTCAAATTAACAAAAATAATCTAGACGCCTCAACGAGACACAAAAAACTTAGGTGGAATTATTCTATTCTGAATGATTTAATGTCTGTGACACCCCTCTTCGATCTACCTGAAAGGAAGCTGTATTCTCAAATTAATTTATTTGAAGATTTTTCGAAATGAGAAATTCAAATTTGTGTATCTCCTGAAATGGTTGCCACCAACAACCAAGAGCGTGTAATCATTTTTCCCAAATATCTGCGATTTTTCTTCCAAAGATGGTCTAAAACGGCTAGGTCCGATGTCAACTGGATTACGTTCGACCGAGTCTATGTAGTTCTTCGATACCTTAGGAACTACCGATGCGGATGGATATGGACTAAGTAATTAGTTGTAGAATACTGACGCTGACCCTTATGCAATGTTTGGTTGGGATTGTAGCGTGAGAAATTGAAAGGCAATCAATATTTTGTTGAAATTTTTCGATTATTTGTGGAAATCTCCATGTTTTTCATGACATATGCCCTATGATTAACAATAGTGCATTTATTCTTAGAAATAGTGCAGAAAAGGCATGCCAAATTCTCCTCAATTGCTCAAGAAATACAGCTTTGACTACAACTTCAAACAAGTACATAAATGCTCCTCAGCCCTAGTCAGTGCTTTTTGAGTTAATCTGAATCATAGTATTTTTATGTCTGAAATCCCTGATTAGAGACTCTGTGTTTGTAGGTAAAGATTGGGCCTTCAATCCATGGGTAAGGTTATTCTCTCTTCGAAAACTTATTACTTGAAATTCACAAAATTACAAATCCGTTTGAATTGAAATTCAGTATTTCATTGGAAAATACCAGCTTTATCGTTAATGCAAAATTTTATGAGGACCATAAAATTAAAACGCTTGAAAGATGTTCAATCAAGACGGCAAGAACCGGGTGAGTATTTGGAAAGGTGCCCGCTTTTCCATTCTAAATACTCGCTTGATTTTTCTCCAATATTTTTCAATATTATTTTCGTTATTCTACCTGTGCAAAATATTCGTGAAACCATGTTCTCAGTTGAAATATCATCAAGATTGCTTCGCAAATGACATCTGCTCGTCAAGTAAATCCGAACAAAAACAGGATATTCTTCAAACATCAGTCACCACAAATTCTTATTAATCGACATCTATTCGTACGTGATAAATCACCGCTATGAATCTCTTCAATTTTATGTGCCATATTTTCGTTTTGTACGGAAAAGAAAGTTGAGGCGGTAATCAGTTAGCAAGCAAAAATTTTAATGAATATTTGATGAGTCATCTTTGAATTCTACCTTCTAGTCCGCAATCACTATACAAATAATGAACCAGTAATTTATGAACATCGCTGCCGAGTAAGAATAATTCTTCAACCAGAACTAATTTCGCTCTTCCATATCTGGAAATATGTACTCTTAGGATCAAAGCGCGTACTGTATGCAACCATTCTTTCTGACGTAAGATATTTTATCGTCGACTTCTGCTTTCTGTATGATGTTTCGACAATTCAAGTTGCTCAAGACAGAAGCTTTTCCGCATGTCTGGCTCATAATTGGAAGTAATATGTCGATCTACAAATTGATATCATGAATTTAATTACCTCAACCTTGGCATGGCTCGTCGACTTGATAATTTTCCGGGTCGCTTTCCCGATGAATCCAATTTTATTGAGACTTTAGTTTTCGTAATTCAAGTAAAGTACAAATGGAGCTTATTAGTTGGAGTTCTAGATAGCTGATGGGTTATTATGAATATATACGGAAATGAAGGAATCCAAATTGCCAATATGAAATATTAAAACGTTGAGTGGAAGCGAAAATGTCCTATTTCAAAAGAGCCCAATATTCGATGACTGATCTAATTTTACAGGCAAGGAGTAGCTAAGGATGAAATGAAAACTTCGGCAATGATGCTTCAGATAATTTTTCTAGGTAATCTGCAGAAGCATAGTATAGCAGAAGCAATATTGTTGGTGGCTCTAGAACGAAACGACCTCATATAATATACACTTATAATCGTCTAAAAAAAAATAAGATTTCCGACAGTTTGCATCGGAACCTAGGATTTTCTTTGAACAAAATACAAAGTGCTGCTGCTCTTATATGTTATCTAACATGTAGTTGAAAAATTCATGAACTATATCCTCTTCATCTACAATTTTATCTCAAACTAACTGATCCGGCGAACTTCTTGACGCCCCAAATATATATAATGTTGCATCAAATGGCTATGGTATTTTTTCGAAGTAGGAGATGAATAAGGTTAAATTGATGTACAAAGCTGAAAACAAATTTAATTATATTGAAATGAGTACATTGAAAGATCTGAATATCACAATGTAGATATCTGAAACTTGGTGCGGAGACATATATAAATCATTTCAAGAAGATTTATTCATCTATTCATTTATTTTCTATTTTATTTATTTATTTATTTATTCATTGATGATATATATATACAATAGAGTTACAATAGAAATTTTCACCAAAACATCAATAATTTTCATTTGAAGCACCTAGATGAGAAACATCTGTATGTGCTGTTTGTCTCAATAACTCTAATTTTTTACATCATGAATACTCCAATATAGATACAATACAGTTACAGACACAAAAATCACACACGGACAGAGAGAAAAAAGGTAAGTAAAGTTGATGCACATCTTCGATCAGCCAGAATACTTCATAAATTGTAGATAATTTGCAAAGATTTCATTTTTGATCATAAACTTGAAACGTTTTTAATTGGTGCAATTTCTCACTTCTGTTGGTAGTAAGTTATATAGTTTGGGACCGAAATAGTTAAGGTACCTCAAGTTTAGGTCATTTGCATTCAAAGGTAATTTGATGTGTAGGTTGTATTTGGATCTTGTTTCGTATCTATTATAAATGAAATAAACAAATCTGATAATTATTTAGGAAATGTGTTACCATTGAACAAATAAAAACTATATTACTTTCACCATAGGGATACCTAGTGGCCTTATTCGAAAGGAGTGAATCAATTTTCTTTATCGTCATATTTTCAATCGAATTTTCCAACGTTTAAATGTAATTTATGCTATCCAGGTATTCGACAAATCCAACAAATCGAATAAAATAAAAAAAAGTTCATTCGATGTTGAGTTATAATTGATGTAACGAACAAAATAAAGACTTTCTTTTATACAGTGCTCGTCAAAATTATGGAACAAATTCATTTTCTCAGAAGAAAAATATTTGGCAACAAAATTCTGAAACTTTTACCGAATTTTTATGCATTTTTGAAAGATTTTTGTTGTACCCTGTGCCATCCCCATCAACCTTCTAAATTTTTTGAATAGCGAAAGTAGATCATGTGGTACTTTTTTGGCAAGGTCTTTGCATCTTATTAACAGACATGCAGAAATTGTCAAGAAATTTTTTTTTTTTAAAAAAATTAGTTACTTCAAAGAGGTTTTCAGTATGTGCACTTTATCATAGCTCATTAACTTTGAGACGATGGTAGCTGATGAAATTTGTCACCGAATGAAAGTCGACCATTACAGTTTTGTTCATGTACAACTTTCATCCCCTTTTTATCGAGGACCACCCGAGGAATCATTGTTCATTACAAGATAAGTTAAATTAATTTAACTGGTGGTATTTCAATGCCGAAACAAATTTCCAATGTCACTCCATTTTTTTCTCCATTAAAAGGTTCATTGGGGTTGAAAGATGTGCATGAACGAAACTGTAATGATCTACTTTCATTCGGTGACAAATTTCATCAAGTACCATCGTCTCAAAGTGAATGAGCCTTGACAAAGTGCACATACTGAAAACCTCTTTGAAGTAACAAATTTTTCGAAAAAAAATTTTTTTCTTGACAAATTTCTGCACGCCTGTAAAGAAGATGCAAAGACCTTGCTAAAAAACTACCACATGACCCACTTTACCTATTCAAAAAATTTAAAGGGTTGATGGGGATGACACAGGGTGCGACAAAAATCCTTCAAAAATGCATGAAATTTGATAAAAGTGAAACAGAATTGACCTTTTTCAGGATTTTGTTGCCAAATATTTTTCTTCTGAGAAAATGAATTTGTTCCATAATTTTGACGCGCACTGTATATTAAGATTCTTCGTCAACATGATAATAATATTCTGTTTGTCATAACAATTAAATACAGATTTTTCTGTATTCACCTTTACATAATAATATCTTTCGATATTGATTTGATATCTTTCGATATACTTTTAATGTCTTCGACGTACTACGTCTTCAATGACAAAATTATTATATCAACTGGCATATAATGATCAAAGTAAAAAACTCTAGAAAAAGGTAAAAAAATGAAATACAACCTAAAATCTGTGGCATTATTGTTTTCTATGCACAATTCTAACAAGCATGCGTATGGACTTAAATCTGGTTATTTCCGTTGATGTGAACTGTGAGTGAGAAACACGTGGTAAGTTTTTGATATATAATATAGAATAAATGCTACTGATGATTCTAAATCGAAAGATAGAAGATGAAACACTGTGTCTAGTATTGTTTTTAGGTTGTATTTCATTTTTTTTACATTTTTCTAGAGTTTTTTACTTTGATCATTATATGCCAGTTGATATAATAATTTTGTCATTGAAGACGTAGTACGTCGAAGACATTAAAAGTATATCGAAAGATATCAAATCAATATCGAAAGATATTATTATGTAAAGGTGAATACAGAAAAATCTGTATTTAATTGTTATATCAATAGCCTTTAACAAGTAGACTTTTTTGAATTTAATTTCTGTTTGTCAGTTTCAATCGTTTAAGTGGTCTACGTTTCACTCCTCAGTTAGATATCTGATGTTGAGGAGTATAAGAATATTTACTCGTAAGTCTAGTGTACTAGAATAGAATAGAATATAAAATGGAATAGAATAGAATAATGTTTATTTACAGTAATTTTACTGATACTTAACATTTGATGGCTGGACCTAGTCTAGAAAGTCTTCTGATATCTGACTCAACTTCCGGAAACAATGTTTCTCCATTCAAGAGACTTATGTTTACTAACATCCACATGTTCGTCTATTTAGTCTCCGGCTAATACGACCGTTAAAATTGGAAACAATAGGTGATTAATGAGTACTTAATTATTGTTGGGCAGTTTATCTTTCATTCGCAACATTTGTATACTTTCAAGGATTTCGAAGCTATTTTTTGGAATTATTCAGTAGCTTCGCGGATTTTTCTGAAATTAAGTTACAGAAAATGGAAAATAACTTTCTACCGGTGAATTGTCCACAGTATTATTGTGAATATAATCTAATTTCTTCAAGTCTTGCCGTGCTAATTGTAGTTGTCTGACAAATATATATTTGCCGCAGTTCAAACACTGAATTTCATGAACGCCCCATTTTAATTGTTTTCTTTCTTTGTTTGTTAATAAGTTGAAAACCCGTTATTTTCATTACTCATTTTGTACGGTTATTCAGAAAATATCGATTCTTTCTGTTCAAATTCAAAATTCGGCAGGAATCTTGAATAACCGACTAACTACGAAATTCAAACTGGACGTCCATTGTCCCACCATAGAACAGTCAATTTGAACTTCTTAATCAACTGGTTATTTACAAGTTAAATTAAAGATGAAATAAATTGATAAAACCATTATCTCAATTACTTGTGGATATATATTATTCATCGACAAATTAGGTTCTCTTGTTCAGAGATGACTTAAAATTCGTACCTGTTGTTTCAATTCTCAAGCTCCGAACAAATATTTTTCATCATCCTGATAATTCCACAACTTAAGCTCATGAAGACTAGAAACGATTCTCAATCAAACAAACGAAACTGTCTATATGTTTAATTTCGATTTGATTACTATTTTTTAATATGGTAGAGGTGCGCTGACACATGCTTATTGCCTGCATGTTCATTTTGAAGTAATAAGCCAGAAGGAACTAGTTTATTTGTATGCATACCATGAAATGTGTGAGGATGCAGCAAAATATAGTTAAATGAATTTGGATGTGAACAAAAACACAGAAAAGCTCTTGGTGTCAAGTTATGTTTTCTCAATTTTTTCAACCAACCGGAGCCAACGTTGTATAGACTAAACTGAAATAATATATATGACAATTTTGTGAATGAATATGTATATAATTTTTCTTCGAGACTCACTAAATTAGAAATAATTGTATATTATTCATGCCTGGTTCACTTTTAATACCTTGTAAACTTATTTTACTCTTTTATCGAGATAGAGTGATGCAAGCATAATGAAATTTCGAAATAATAAGTTAAAACTGAATATGAGTGTTCAACGCGATTGTAACAGTACCCTTGGAAACAATATTGGTCTCCAATGCTTCAATGCAGGTTTGTCGGCATAAACCAATGACGTAACATAGCCCCATAGATAGCTATCGAAAGGTGTAAAGTCGCACCAACGAGGAGGCCATCAGGTAAAAGCACTACTCCTGTAAATAAAGTTGTCATCAAATTGGTTGATGGCAAGCTACACCGTCTCGTTGGAACCAACTATTGTCAATGTTTAGCTAATTAGTTTTTGGTAACAAGAAATCAGTACGCATTATAAGTTGACAACGGCGACGTATCGACATTTCAAAGTCTTCCTTTCTTCAACAGCGCTACAGAAGCAATATTCTCTTCAGTAGGCAAATTTCTTTGTTTTTTTGATGGTTTTGAACCGTGAAGAGTGAAATAAGAGCAAAATCGACCAATAACTGCAGCAATATCTTGCTCACTAGGCCGATTATGTTGAGCGCAAAATGGACGAAGTACTCTATGAACATCGCGAAAAGATTTCGAGCGCGTTGAATGAACTTACTTACTCAAAAGTCCTCCTGTTGATACAATAAAAATCTCCCGCTTTTCAACTTTTCAGTCAAGATTGTCAGTAATGATTGATATTGGAAAATTATACAGTGATTGGTCATTCCAGTGAGAATTTCTTCAGTTCTCTCATAAAAGTGCTATTGGTCAGTACACTCCACACAAATTTTCAATAAGGATATCTATTAGCCTCGTATCTAAGGATTCTAGTGCGTGGAATGGAGTTCAGACAATCTCTAAAGATATAAATTAAACAACTTTACAATATATACGACGGTTTTATGGCATTGGTTCCATTGACATCTGTTCTTGGGGATTATTATAATATGTCATGATTAATCGCAGTTTTATTATGCAGAATTGAATTATTCTCGATGGAGGTTCAATAAAACCTGCTGAGCCATTTAACCATAGAATGCTTTGTTTGATGATTAGCTTGTCATGACTCATCGATCTTCAAAACTATAATTCAAATATGGCAGCCTATGTTGAAATCAATATTCAGTGGTTCTTTAATAACGTGAGAATCGAAAAGTGAAATGAATTATCGAAAAAAAAGATACTTTTCTCAGCTGTGAACGTGACTTTTTGCCCGCATGTTTTAGGGAAACAGCGTGCTATCGATCTTAAACTACTAGGTTGGACTCACTGTCGACGAATTCGGTGTCAAACTCGATTCTGTCCGAACAGCAGTCCGTATGCACTATTATGGGCTTACGGAGAATCCTATCGATTTGAAACTTTTAGGGTAGGTTGAATACGATGGCAAAATTCGTTGATGAGCCGAATCGGTCGAACGGTTTCAGAGATATAGCCGTTTGACATTTTGAGGTCATTACACTGATATTTCAGAAACTACATGAGCGATTGGATAGAAACTTGGCAGTTAGTTGAAGCATAACGAAGCGCAACTTTGAGGGAAATTTCGTTGAGATCGTACCGTAAGTAAATTGAAAAAAAATTCTGGAAACAATCCATTATATTTCAGAATTTGCACAGACCTAGAGCTTCATATTGCACTTCAGTGTACCAAATTTCAGATTGATACGGTCATAAGTTTCGGAGATATTGGAATGAAATATGTTAAATTACCAGGCTCTATCGTTGTATTTTCGGAATGACTCAAAAATCAGTGATTCAATCAGAATGAAACTTGGTTACTAGTTCGAAAATTCTGATGAAATATTTTGTGCGTAATTTCTTGATGATCGTGTAGTTAGTACAATTTCAAAGGATATTTCAAATTTTTTTGTTTAAATTTTCAATATTATACGATCTTATGATCACAAAATCATCACTTACTGCTTCATGAACCTTCAGGCTGTCATTTTTTAATTTGATCGTATCTGTAATTTCGGAAATATTGGGAAAATAAAATTTTGAATTGGTATATCTACGGCATCATTAGATACATTTTACCCATTCACAAACTCAAACCTACTCCACAAATATAAAATTTTCAAGTATTTTCTGTGGGAAGATATTGTCTTTACAATCGGCTGTAAGGCCGACCGTGAATCCATTCAAAATTTCATCATCAAAAATACAGATGAAATCGAATTGAAATTCAATACTTGATTGAAAAATGAAAACTTGAAGGTTTCGTAAGGATCATATGATTGGGAGATCTTTCCATCAGGTAGTAAAGGTGCGTTTGACGGGGTCAATACGTGCAAAGATTACTGCTTTCGCAATGAATTTGAACATGCTCGCAAAAGCTGCTGAATTATCCTAAGGCCATGATCATCATAGAATTCTTCGCATAGTTATTCATCGGCATTTTCTAGTTACCAAGTTGCAATTTGATCAGTATTTTCTGATTTATCCCGGATAAATTCGTTGCCAAAGCAGTCATCTTTTCACGCATTGACCAAACGTATGAAATTTTGTATGAACCTTCAAGCTGTCATTTCTCGATAAAGTACTAGATTTCAATCCGATCGGCTTAATGGCTGATGGTAAACACAATAACTTCCGGAAGAAACAACTTAGAAACTCGATTTTTCTAGAGTATGTTTGGACCTCAATTACGAAGACCGAATTCGTGAATGGGAAAAATCCACTAAATAATTCCGCAGATGTACCCCTTCAAAATTTTATTTTACCAATTTTTCCAGATATACAGATCAGATCTAATTGAAATCCAATAGTTTATCGAAATTTTACTCCTTGAAGGTTCATTGAAATTTCATGAGGATAACATGATCAGAAGATAGCAAAATGTTGAATATTTGGGACTGTACGATAACTTTTTTAAAAGTTGCGCGTCGTTATGCTCCAAGCAACTGCAAAGTTTTACGTCAATCGCTGTGATGGTCCAAATGACTATAATTCCTGAACCATTTTGCTGATTTGGCCAATTAACGAAATTGACTGCCGCATTTCAATAAGCGACTTAGCCTGAAAGTTCCAAGTCGCTAGCTTTCGATAGTCGCTGGCCGGCCAGATGGACAAAATCAACAGATTCGTGATCAGTGAGTCGTTCGAGACCATTTTCGAGCAAAAATCCGAAAATTACAAACATTTGGCTAAAACGAAAGCAAGCAGTTCCCGAGAACATGCGCGCGAAAGGAAAGCATAGTTGATTGAACAAAATTTAAAAAAAAAAGTGAACTCTAATGTGCCAGAGTTTAACACTGACGTCACCAAAAAACATTAAGAAAGATCCCGAGACCCCAAAAATAGTAATATTGGTTAACTGTTCTTTCTCGCAGTATTCACGGAATGTAAAATACGTCATTCCATCGAAGAATGCAGCAAATTTCTCACCGTTACGCGAAGTAAACAATGAGGAGAACAATTGGATAAGTGTGGTTAAACGATTTCCTGAAAAGAATACAGCGGATCATGCTTTTTCATGAAAAAATTATGTAACCGCTTCGAGGCAAGACATTTTCGTTACTTGAGCAGAAACAATAGAATTATGTGGAAGTATTTGTACCAATATGCATATCATATTTTGTGGAATAATTTTATTAGAATTAATTGTGTGAATTTGTCGGATTTTAGTACATGAGATCTAATCCAAAGAATTCTTTGCAACGGATTTAAATTTTTGCAGAGAAAACTATAATATATAAACTATAAAATATATTGTAGATTAGATAGCATATGTCTGTATCGGTTTCAAAAATGCATGGACCTAAAGGTTTTCGATAATGGTACACTGCATTCATATATTTCATTAAATATGTGTTTGAACTATGCGATCTCGTGTTCCCTTCATCTTTAAAATTGGGCAGCATTATTTTCAATTTGAAACTCTTATGATTTCCATGCACCAATACAGAGGCACTGAAAGTACCGAGTATTTCAATGATAATACCTCATTTTTCCAACGGAAGTTTTAATATTTTATATTCTTAGGTTGTTTGCCCTATGTATGTATGTCCATGAGTATTTTTATATTTTCTGATCTTTTGAAGATCTCTCTCCTGAAGAGCAAACAATAAAATTGTAGGAATGCACTATGTTGTCACTTTTTCATATTTGGGAATTTTCGGAAAAATAAAATTGAAATGGAGTAAAAATGAAAAGGTAAATAACATTGCGCATTTTTACAAAAAAATTAGGTACATCCCGAAAAAAATTTCAAAAAATAATCACTGAAGCCTGCAGAACAACTTCCCGTTCTCTCCTATTTCCGAATTCTGATATTTCTCGCGGCTATTGGAAACGTTGAAGCATGCAGAACGTGGGCAGGCACCTGAACCTGAGATATTAACCAGGTTTAATGAAACTTGAATGTTGTTGTGTTGTCGAAATATGCGAAGCCGTATGAGCACGGGGTGTTGTTTGCTCCTAACTGAAACTACTTACTGTAGTATATATATACGTGGCGTAGTAGCAATCAGCATGTCAGTTTTGATGGTGCACCCCCTCATTCCTTTCGTTTGTCTAGTTACGTTTATGACTATCAAAACCTTAAATATGCTCATTTTGGTAGGTACTTTTTCCGTGTTCGAAATACTGCGTCCGGAACTATGTATACTTCGATATTCTGATGAAATATTCGTAAACCGAAAATATTTAAAACAGCATTCAGCAGTTTGTCGCTTAACCTCAAGTTGGAATCTCCAAGGTTTTTCACCACAATTGATAATTCACATCATGAGTTTTATCATGGGTGTACCATATCTTTATACCATTTTGTTCTGTGGACAAATATTTGCAACTGTATAGGAATATGACGAGAATAGTAATGCTCCTAGTATCCCATATTTAAGGAAAAACATATTTTATGAACTGATGAATACAATTTTCCGTAAAGCACAGACATGAGATCAGGATTCACGGAGTGACTTTGCTTAGCACAACTTCACTACCTGATGGAATAATAGGTCTCTTGCATGAATTTTTTTATCATTGAAATCATTTATTGTAAGACTACTGAAAAACTTTAACCGCCGTCAAAAATTTAAATTTTCAACGAGAAAACGATCATTTAAATTTGGCTCCGCGTGTCGGCTGTTTAAATGGACAAATCTTCGCGGCTTTCGTGACGTACCGCGATATATCCGCTCTCTCCCTCTTCTCGTGTACTTTTCTCTCTAGCAAGCAATAGACAGCGTCGGCTGTATCGATCTGTGAATCGTACAATAACGAGTGACGTAGAAGGAGATCTGACGCGTTTCTCCCGCTTCGACCTTGAGTCCCGATCTGATCATTTTTAATACCGAATTATTCCAAATTCGCAAATTGTTGAAGTGTGTGATGGCATACATTATGATTTCGTATCGATATAGAATGAGAAAAACATGAAAATATGATAATTCGTGTTACAAGCAAGAGACCTATTGGCGATGTTATTTCAACATCGTCCTCACGAAATTCTACATAACCTTTCAGGCCATCATTTTTCAGTCCCACAGTAGGATTCAATTCGAACCGATCCGATTCGTAATAAACTCAGTACGTATATCTACGAATCATAAGGCTAATTTTACCCATTCACGAATTCGGCCTTTGTAATTGAGCCCCAAACCTAATCTATAAATATCAAGTCTCTGGGTGGTTTCTTTCAGAAATTATTATGTTCACAGCTGGTCGAACCACCGGTCGTAAACACAATAATTATCTAAAGACTTGATAATTTTAGAGCAGGTTCAGAGTTCAATAACGAAGGCCGAATTCGAGAATTTATGAATACACCGAATGATTCCGCAGATAAATCCATTCAGAATTTTATTTTCATTATTTCAAAGAATACAGATAGGAACCAATTGAAATCCAGTATACTCAATTGAAAAAAAAGATGGGATCGAATTTGAATCCAGTACTCGATGGGAAAACAACATGTTGAGGCAGAATTTTTTGACTACATTGCGTGTCAGAATTCAACAACTAGTTACATAGTTTGAATCTGATTGCTTCAGTTCTTCTTGAGATATTGAGGAAATAATCTGAGAATAAGAAATCATAAACTGAATTTCACATAATTTTTTTTCCTAGTATCTCCGAAAATGAATATCGAATCGTGAATTTGAAGCGTAGTTGTTGAATATTGTCATGAGGGTTTGTGCCAAATCTTATCGTAATCTGATCAGTAGTCTGCGATTTTTTCAACAAAAATGAAAAAAGTTTTTCAAAAAAAAATTTCATGAAATTTCGGGACCGAATAATCCTCACAAAATTTCACTGCGCGTTAATATTCCTCCACTTTTTATTACAAGAAGATTGAAACTTACCGCATCAGTTTTTCGTGAGATATTGACGAACTCACCTCAAAATTTAAAATGGGCATAACGCTAAAACACTTTGTCCCAGTAACTAATTCAACCAACATATTTCTTTCGGAAGTTAGAGCATATGCGGACTAACGGAAGGACGGCCGGACGAACAGAAATAAATTTGACTTCTTCAGGGAGTCAAACATAACCGTTTGCGAACATTTTCGATTCAAAATTCGAAAACTACAGACTTTTGAACAAAACGGTAACTCGCTGCTCCCAAGAACAGGCGCGTGACAATGAGTGATATTTCTGTGTTTACTTTACAGGATGATTAAGTTACTTTTTCAAATTTATAATGTTGGACACGGAAAGGATGATATCATAAAAACAGGGGAGACCAAAATCCATATTATCCCCAAGGATTGTATTTCATTAATTAATTTATTCATTACCCATTCTTATATGGTTAACAAACATGACATTGTGCTTACCTGGAAGTCAATCTGCGCTAATATATATCTTTTTACGCTCTTGTTCTGGGGAACAGCACGTTATCATTTCGTCACGATGTCTGTAATTTTCGAATTTTGAGCCGAAATTGGTCTCAACTGAGTAGGTTGGACTCACTGATGAAGAATCCGTGGTCAAAGTTGATTCTGTCCGTCCGGTTGGCCGTGTGCGCTGTAACTCTCGAAAAGTTCGTTAATGGGCCAAATCTGCCGAATGGTTTTTATGCTACAGCCATGAAATTTTGATTTTTCAATAACTCGAAAAATATTTTTCTGATCGAAATGAAACTTGTTTGGAAGATGAACAGTGTTAATAAGAAGAATTATCCATTGGAAAAATTCGAAAAAAATTTTTTTGTTTTCTGGAAATTTTCATATTTAATTGAAATTTCACCATTTCGCAGTGTGAACAAGCGCGTAAAAGCTGCTGACTTCACGTCAGTACTTTTCTAGATTGTTATTGATGAAGTTAAGCAAATATGGATTATACTCAACTTTCTGAATTTATTTATGTCTGAAGCAGTTTGGCAGACCTAATCTAAACATGGGATATTTACCACAATAAAGGTACTGAAAACTAACGAAAAATATATTTATTTAAGTGATGATTAATAGTGTTATAAAAAAGATATGACAATGTAGTTTTCAAAGAGATTCTATTTCTTGTTGAAAATTTTTAAAGTTTCTCCATTCCTTACACATTATATCGATTGTTTCCACAAATATTAGGAAAAAGCTTGCAATGAAATAGAACACACCCAAACTCCCATAAGATTTTGAGGGGTTTCCTAGACACCTATAAGTGTCAGTCACTTCTCTGATTAAGGAAAACGGGTTATCCATAACATTTTTTCAAAATTTCCATTTACTCCATATGAGCTTTTCAACTCATTGCTACAGGAGTTCAAGATGCCACAGAACACTCATTTCAGTATTAGAAATTTGTTTTTCAAATGGTTTCATCGAAAAAGCTTAGTCTGATTCTAATTTTGTCACTCCTGAAACCCGACAAATCCGTTTCTACATTTCGATTTTAGATATTCCAAAGTCAAGTATTCAATCTGACAGCTGTTTTTAGGAAGAAGAAAGTGTGGTTGTCTGTTATTTTCCTCAAGCTCGGAAAGACGCGATTCCCGCAAACCATGAAGTGATTTGTCTTGTTGGTCTGTGGTTCAGTGTCGGGTGGGTAACCGCCCTGTCCAACCATTCAAACAATCTTCTAAGAGCTCTTGACTCCACTTCAGTGTTTTATCAAATTTATTTCCACCAAAACTCCACATACATTTTATTCTCGGTTGAAATCAAATTCCAATACTAAGCACTCAGATGATTACCTGTATCAAATGCCTGAAAACTTCAAATGTTGATGATATATGCATGAGTCATATCGAAATTCAATATATTTCTCGAAGAAAGCCGTATCACCCGAATATCCCAAAGTTTCATCATCGGAAAGGCCCACTAAATTTATAACCTTCAATAACCTTATCACTCCAAGAGAACTCTACCAGACGTTTCTCATTATCTGAAGATTCGAAGTAGCTAATTGCTTTCTAGGAAGTAGCAGACAAGCCAGACCACCTATTACCTGCACAGCAACTCTTGCAAACGCAATGTTTTCCGATTTAATTCGTTCAAAATGAGAATAATAAGTAGTGGACCTCTGAAATACTTATGATTCAGATTCCATTAGCAGCAAACCAAACATGGAGTTAGAAAAAAATCTAGATCAATTACCGACACAGTTCGATAGAATATGAATTGGGTTATTGTATTTACTTTTTTATAGATAACGAAAAGGTAGAATAGGTGGTTGCCTCGGAATTTCGCAGCGAAAAAATAAAGATTTACTTTCAATTGAGAGCACAGAGCTTAATGGAGCTTTGCATTTTACATCTTAGTCTTTATTTTATCACAATAATACGTTTATGTACATAAATAAACACTACCTTGATCATTTGTCATTGCGGAATTGGTTCGACTACTTTTATTGCCATTTCATTCTATCTAATAAATTATATATTATTTATTGCCATCAGTGACATCAATGACAAGGATGCTTATTGTTGTGAGAATAATTTTCTCACGTTTATTAGTTTTTACGCGATTGTTATTGGAAACGACAGTTCCATCTCTTACCGAAATTTTTCTGATTTTCGAATTTAGACAATTCATATATCAAAAACCTTTAGGTGTGGCTTACTAACTCTCTAGTCAAATTGAATTTTGTCCATTCCACCGAAAATGATCCAAAATATCAGTGACGAAGAATCCACATTCAGATTCAATTCTGTCCAATTCGGACGTTCACACTGTAACTTCGGATCGACTTTGACAAAATAACTTCTGAAAGAAAAGACTTAGACACTCTATATTTGTAGAGCATGTTTGAGACTCAATTACGATTGTCGAATTCATAAGTGGATAAAATCGTAGCTTTATCCAATAAAGTCGATACCTAGATGTGTTTCCTTGATATTGAATTTAAACGACACTATTTGTTAAATTCAGTGGATCGTTGTATTTCAGTTGATATATTTTGAATTTTGAGATTTTGAGACATTCTCTAATATTCAATGATTTTATTGATAACCTTCATCTAGTAGACTCATTTGCATTAAGTATTTATAAAGGGTGTAAATAAATATTGGCAAAAAAATTGAGAGGCAAAAAATAGGGTGGATCTTTCATGTAATTTTTCTTTTCTTGAGCAGCCCCTGATAAGAAACACCCTCCTTAAAGTGACGCCAGAAAAGCAATTCTTAATTTTTTTCTCGAAAATGAAATATCTCACAGAATGAAACACGGATGAGGAGGCACAAGAAAATATTCTTTTGAATGTTGCTGTATGGTTTCAAGGGGTATAAAGAATCACCCCTGAAATTAATTCTGCACGAAATTTTTTCTCCTTTATAATTACCATCTAAAAATAAATTTCAGATAGGTTCGAAAATTTTGAATAGGGAAGGTGTGTGTGATATTTTCCTATAATTAATCAATTTCCAGAAAGAAAAAAAAATTATGAACATATAGGTACGTAGCATACCTCGCATGGCTGTGAATTATTTTGAACTAGGAAGCGAACGTCATGTTGAATTTAAGGGTTGATTTTTTCTAGCCCTTGTCATAGAGCAACACTATGAAAAATCTTGTTGTGAGATATTCGGATGTTAAGAAAAAAATTGAAAACTGATCATTTTGATAAGGAACCACCTCTCGATTTTTTTAGCAAATATTCATTTACACCCCTCATGAAAGAAAAATTTTATTGAGTCAATATCAACTGCCATGTTGTTTTCGAAGTTATGATGATCTTTAAAGATGGTTCTGTACATCTCATTTGTCGAAGAAAGAAGAAAATGTGGAGCTGAGAGCTATATTGCTCTATGCAAATGCATAATACAAGCATGTCAACACTTTCCAGGTCGATTTGTTTTATTTAATGATTGTATTTCTTTGACTTACATGATGAGTGGAATCATCATCCATCTTTGATCTTCGTTTATCAGGTGGTGTCAATATGCAGATATCGAAGGCACTTTTGGAGGTGATTTTCAGCAAAAATGTAACTAATCATAATGCCTTGATTAAAGCTCATTTTGGGAGTTTTTTGCATAATTATTTAATTTTTTCTGAGTTTTTACTTCTAATATCTGAAACAGAACTATTGAAAATGAAATGAAATTGTTCTTTAATAGAAAACACCCTTGCGAATTGCAGGATTAAACAATTTGTCAAGGGCAGTTTCTTGTAAAACAAGTTACCTAATGAACAATACCGGAACAATACAAACAATAAACAAAGCGAACTGAGACGTTCTAGAGTACAAATCTGACTCATCAGAGAAACGAGAAAATTTTCATAATTATTTTCTCCGAAAGGAAATAAAGTATTATTCCGGTATTATTCATTAGACAATCTGTTTTTCACGAAACTGCCCTTGACAAATATGTCAATCCTGCAATTCGCAATGGCATTCCCATGAAAAACAATTCGCATTTAATTTTTTAAAGTTCTGTTTCAGATAGTGGGGGTAAAACCCAGAAAAACCTACAAAACATAATGCCTTGAACTTGTATTTCCCCAGAAATTATTAACATGAAAGGAAACCAATCAAAAATACAGATAACACGGCTTTGTCGATTTGACTGAGGTTGCCTGTTCTACAAAACAGTTGAGAAAACGACAAAAACGAGATAACATTCAGTTCTGAACTCCTAGACATTGGAGAACGGTCAAAAATTGTTGTCTGCGAACAGCGTGAAAATTATAGACTATTTGAGTTAATGACACTCCCAGCAAAAACATGGCCACAATAACACTATATTTCCAATCTCATCCACTTCAGTCGTCAACAATTTTCTATCGTCTACCACGGCTACCAACCGTTTCATCAAATTAGTATCTATCATGTCATTTCGCTAGCCAGCCAGCGATAAAGACATTAGATGTGCAAAAGAAGAAGAAGTACTACCTGTCTGTATCTCTGGAGCAGTTTCTCCGCTGACTTTTTTCTGAAGATACAACGAGTTCACCTGTGTTTTAAAATATCGTTAGGACGATTTCTTGGTTTGCCGTTGCATGACGTGGGAAATAAACGGAAGCGGAAATTCATTATTAGCAGTACGTCGAAGGGCTCCATGAAGAACAGGCTAACGTGATTCGAATCAACACATCGTATCAGAGGCGTATCATTGTCAGGGGTATTTATCAAATTGTATGTCAATACTTCTTCAATATTGACAATAGTATATTCTATTGTTTCCTAAAGAAGATTTGTTGGTGCTATTCACAGAAGATCACGATAAATTCACTGGTCTGTTCAATAAGGATTAATCCTTCAACTACATCACAGCAGTTACTCCAGAAATTTGGCTCAAGCACACCAAATGAGTCATCTAAGCACGGTATTGCTTATAAAGAGTAATGGATGATTCGCAATCACAAAGCACCTTGATGTAAATCGGCAGTGTCCTGAATGAAGCATTGCAAAGCATCTACAAGCTAGCTAGAACATCTGGTTTCTGAAAAACTGGACTGCGCTCATGCCCCTGTATCACCCTGTGTTACCTTTCAATTAACAGTAATAAATTCTTCCAACTAAAAAGAAGGAGCATACAATAAAAAATGATTTCCTAGTAACTTTGGGTACACTGCAAGGAGGGTTCCATAATGGAAGATGACAATAAAAGGGCTTGAATCCTTATGTTCAGGCTAGAAAAAGGAAACTGTTTCCTAAGTCAAAATACATAACGGATTGAGACAGCAATGCATCACTTCTAACACTTGACTTCCACACCTTCAAGTGGAAGCTGTTTCGAGCAATCACTCAATTTATTAGATGAAGCCAATTTTCAATACTAAGGAGGGATTCGGTTGTTTTCAGATGCAGAGAAAGAGGATCTTTATCCATTATTGGGCTGCAGCCATTCTAGAATTCCATTCGGAGTTAAGAAAATAGTTCTAGAACAGCAAGGCGTCTTTTTGGTATTCGTTCCCAGAATTTAGACAATCCAAGACTTTCCTCAATTATCCTAACAACAACTTCAAGAAGCTGCTAAATCTGAGCTGAAATAGCTTGATATCACATGGGAACTTCCTGACAGGATACTTCTCAGTGCTATAAGGCCCCCTAACTTAAGAAACTTCAGAATACCTCTTTTGCTGTTTGTTTGTTTTTGTTGTTACGAAGAGAGTGGAAAGGGCGTAACGTTTGAAAAGTGTCACACACATTTGAGAACCTTCTGTGGATTTACCCATACCAATATGGCCGACTTTGAACTAAATATTTTTGTCTCATTTGCCGAACACCACATAATACATTATACACCTTGTAGTTGTCGGCCATGTTGGTATGGGAAAATCCACAGACGGTTCTCAAAAGTGTGTGTTGACAGTTTTGGTACAATATGGGATGTGCTCCCACCCTTTCTTTTACCTCCATGGCATCAGCACAGTCCAATCCCAAACTTGTGTAACATCCTTTTGTCTATAAAGAATCATTCTTGAAATTCTGAAATTAGAATCTTGTCAATAAGTCCAGTCAACACCAGTTCTGATGATCTCCAAAGCTTGATAATAACTAGTGATCGAAATGAAACAAAGCTAGAAAGAGTATGTATCTTTCTTGAGTAAAATATAATTCACCCTGTCAGTATTTATTGGGCCACCTTTCAAAGAATTCGCTTCTGTGTGAAAATTTACAGTCATCGGAAACTTTTTCAGAAATCTCTACAACTTTTTCTTCTGTTTTCTCCGCGACCGAAGGACTCTACTATCTTTTCTATACCAATGCCAAGAAGACTTTATCATCTCAGGGTAACATTTTTTACCTTAACCTCTCTGCTCTCTTCATAAAAGGTATCCTCGCTCATCATTCTATCTTACTTATTTCTTTCACTATTCATGCTCAAGTGAAACATCCTGGGAAATCTGCGATGAAATAATTCTAATTTCCCTAAAGGCTTCTTCGGCAGATTTCGGAAGAAAAAATCATACTAGAGAGTGCTGTGGAAAAAATCAGATCAACACTACTGAAATAAGTCTTGTTGTGAGAGGGAGAAGCTCGATCTTTGGTATCTATAAACTCTAAAGTATGTACTCTTAGAGTATTTTGCTTTCATTATAGCTTCTTGAAATGTGCTCAACATTAATTTGAGAGGCTCAACAATACTTCGAACAAGTACAGAAAATGGCTCGACCATAAAACTTTTTCTCCCTAAACAGTTCTCGAATAGAATGATTCCGAGTTCAAAAATCATTCAGGAGATTTACAATTAGAACACTTCATATCAATTCATTCAGAAAAAACTTAATGTGGTGGATGAAAACCCCATATCGAGAGTTAGCGAGACAGTTGGGTGTAAAGAATCATCAATGCATACTCTGCTAGTTGACCTCTGGTTTTCTCACGCTCGATGTATAGACAATTTTACACGGCAAAAGAAAAAAAACTCAGCATACAACTTCATGGCTCACCCGGTAAAATCAATATGAAAAAACCCAGAAAAGCACTGACGTGAGGTCAGGGCATTTTACGCGCTTGTTCAAATTCTATCTATTAGATCAACACGAAATTTTGACCTAGTTGCGTGTTGGTGATCTTCACCTTTTTTCCTTATAACTCCGAAAGTAAATATCGGATCGAATTGAAATTTGGAACATTGTTGTTAAATACCAACTCTAAAGTTTGTGCCAAATTCCATTGAAATCTAATAAATATTTTCACAGAAAAAAAAAAAGTTGTTGGAACAACGGTATCATAGTGATTACAGAGACTTGTGAGTTCCTTTATTTTCCCCATTGGAAAAAAATACCTATCACCTTGTATTTGCTGTTCAACCTCAATTCATTGGTATTCAGCAGTGCCATCACAGAAAGTGGTTCTAGTTGGGACAAATTGCTATTTCATTAGTTTCGTGACTCATTTCTCAGAAGATGCAACGCTATGAGTTTCAAGTGTTCTCCACTTCTTGTGCCATTCGAAACACAAGAGATGTTTATATACTATGTATTGCTAGTACAACTCCATAATTATTGTGAAGTCAAACTTATCCATATGTTGAAACGAAAGGGGATTTCGAAATACAACATCTCCACGATTTTGTACAATCACGAATTGCAACGTTGATAGCAGGTGAGGGTCAAGTGAAGGTGAGACAAAATAAATCCAGGTACTTCCTTCTCTCATGAACAGTGAACAAGTTAGGAACATATCATTTACTTGTAATCAATCTTATTTCGACAGATATTGTACTTTTGGAATTTGTTGTGACCCTAAATTTTGAATGGATAGATGTACCTACGAAAACATAAGGCGATTTTCATCGATCCAAGTAAAAGACCTTCGTTATGAAGAACGAAATAACCTCCGCAAATATTGTGTCTTCAGGCCGTTATTTTGGTATGGTTATGGTGATCAATCATATAAACTTTGGTTGTATGTATCTGATGGCTCATCATTACGCTGTTTTATTGGATTTTTGACCAGAATATGATTATTTGTTTTGTGAACATTCAACAGGGCGATTCAAAACACAAATAACAAACAACAATAGGTCCGCAAATGCTTCATCTCCATGTTGAAACTTGCTGTTCATTTCAAGTCCGAAAAAAGAACTATTTTGGAATAAAAGCAGGACCATCATATCACAGTCGTGAGCATTCAGCATTGCTGGCATTCTATTCTCGTTCTCGACTCTAGTTCCAGTCGTTCCACGATTCCATTTTCTCCTTAAAGGTTGATTCCCACTATACGTTCCATAACCTTCCAGTATCCCCTCCGTATGATTTACGTCAAAATTTAGTAGGCAAAAATGTCATTTCGACGGAACGTGAACGGAACGTATAGTGTGCATACATCAATCCATTTACACATTATAATAATTTTCGGGAAGGATACGGAACGTATAGTGAGAATCAATCTTAAAACGTTCCGATTCCGCAATAGATCATGCGTGCTCAGTGCAGTCATTACTCCGAAGTAGAGCTGTGATTTGACCCTGTGATTTCTATGGAACTGTCACAGTTCTGTCACAACACATCTCTTGTATTTACGTGTTGAGCCTACAGAAAACGCAACGAATCCAGCCGAATGATACCGAGAATTGGGCATGTCGCATGATTCCGGAACTGCGGAGAATCCGCCCGCCGACCGCGCCGCGTAGCGCCGTGCAACCGACCTACTGGATGGACCTAGTTTCAGTTTGATAGCACAGTACTTCCAGTGAAGATCGTGTAGTGCAGTGAATCCTATCACGAAATAATGACGCTACTGACTACTTGTATTTTAGTTATTCATAGTTTTCTTTTTGTCAGTTATGTAACTGAAAATAAAATGCTAACTTTTCGAAGCAAAAACTAAACTGGATGAATTTCATACTTGCCATTTGACTTGTGGTGAACTGGACTATATTGGGCAAAACATACATAGAAAATCATCAATTACTTAAAATACCAAATTCAACTTACTTTTCACGTCCTTCTATTTAATTAAGGGATAGAATCATTGGTTTAGGACATTCACATTACTCTAAGACAACTGACAAAACTAGGTGAGACGAATATTCCCTGCTTTGTTAAATATTGTCTTTGTTTTCAATTCTGTTCCTTTTAGTCTTGAGAAAGTCGAAATATATCGACGAAACGTCGACTTTGTTTTAAGTGATTGTTTTTTACGTGAAGTCCTAAATCCATGATTCTATCCCTTACTTGAATTACCTTTCAATGAAACAACATTGAACAAATTAACAGCTAACGTTTTCTAAGGGCCGGTATTATAAAACTTAACTTTAACTTTAACTGACATTTTTGACAGATATGTCCTAACATAACTGTCAAAATTTCAGTTAAAGTTAAAGTTAACTTCCCATTAAGTTTTATACCGGCCCTAAGACAAAGAAGACCCAAATGTTCCATTTAATTCATTGTAGAAACTTAATTTACACCCTCTATGCATACTTAAATATTCTGTTCATTATAAGTTCCACCTTACAGTCATAAACCATTTAATACACCAACACAATGGGTACCCAACACGCTTTATTTTGGAGTGGACATAGCTTATCATGCGCGGTTTCTTGTTGTGCTGACCGATCTAGAATCAGATCTTGTTAACAATAGAAAAGTGACGCCACTGTGTGATTCCTTCCAACATGAACGTTGACGCATAAACCCATATCGAGCTGGTACTAGTGAGCAATGAATAAAAGGTTCCACCTACAATTTGTGTCTTGCAACCCACTCATCGCCAAGTTTTATGATACATTAAACAAGAGGTTGGGGTGATTTATCGTTCGATTATTGTTTCCGCTGCCCTTTAAATCTACATGTACACTGACATGATCATATATGACACGAATTAGTTGCCATATTCTAATTGGTTTCCAATTATATTTGAATCGTAGGAAGATCAGTACATTCACGTCGAGTATGACTCATCACGTTTTCTCCCGATGGGATATTTATCTTATAGCCTTGTCCGGAAGCGAATTGTTGTGTTGATGAAACCATAGAAGTACAAGGATAATTTGGGGTGAAATTTATTGGAGCTTCTTCAATCGTGACAGTAGATTTTTATATCTCATGTAATCGAATAGAAACCAAGGAATTACTTTGAATTGAGGAGGCTCGATAATTTTCTATTTCAATCAGTGTGAAAATTGTCATTTTCAGCTCAAAAAGAAAATGGAGAACATTACATTGGAAAGCAGAAGTAAAACACATCAAAATAAATTTCCATAAAAGTAAGGATGTCAAGTAGGCAGCTTAGGAACTCTGAAGTCGGTTTGGACCTTTATTACAAAGGGCGAATACGTGAATGGGTAAAATCCACCCTGAAATTTCGTAGATATATACCCATTCAAAATTTTATTCTCCCAATATTTTCAAAGATACCAATTGTATCGAATCGATTGAAAAACATCAGCTGGAAGGTTCATTTCTGAATTTCTTAAAGATAATAGGATTAAAAGGTCGCAAAATAAGAAATACTTGAAATAAATTGAAATTTTTGTTTCCTAAATTGTTGTGTCACAATCACCACTGAATTTGGAACAGAGTTGAGCATTCGCATTTTCCAACCAGTTGCCAAGTTCACTTTGATCGGATCAGTGTTTTTTCAGATATTTCTATACCTACCAAAGAAATACAGAAAAATTAGAAACATTTTTTCCCTATATCTGCAGAAATTCGTCGGATTAATCTGAAACTTGGCATACTTTTGTGAGATACTAAGTTAGTCATATCAATTCACCTACTAATTCCAGAGATTTCAGAGAAAAATCCTCAAAAATTCAAACAACTATAACTTCGAATTCGTAACCTTACCGCCGCATTTTGCGATCCAACCTCATCCTGAAAGTTTTCTGTTCTGACGTAGTCGTGCAAATGGCCGGCAAAAATGTAAATGTGTTTTCACGGTTGTTCATAAAAATTTGGTTCACCTGTGAAGGTTTCTTCTTGATTATATCGATAAGAACAAAATCGTTTGCAGTAGCATCTTGAAGAAATCTAGAAAAGCAATGAGCATTTTCGTAGTCTGTTCAAATTCGTGGCTTATTCCCCTAGAAATACTACTTCAACCTTCAATCTATTTTTTTCAACTATGTACTAGATTTAAAATATTAAAAAAAAAATTCGTGTCGTATTTCGGAGTCGGTTACTGAATATCAACTCAAAAATATTTTCTTGGCGTATTATTCTAGAAACGGAGTACACTGAAGACACTACAATAAATTTGGATGATAAACGCATATTGAGTATGTATTTCATTAACCGATTCCAGATATAATTACATATATACCTGTGGAAGGCTGATAGAATTAGCTAGGTGGGTTTATTACTCACTTATCTTTCAAATGTTTCCTTGAATCATAAAGAGTTTGGACAATAAATTACCTGAAGATTCATTGGACAATTAAAGCATGCGAATGAAAATCAATGTTGGTAATTGTGAGATATACGGCAAATCTCCTATCACTTATGGCTAAGTAGGTCAACGACTCTAGATTGCAATTTTTCATCGAAATTCATGATGATTAACCCAAGGCTATCTCTGAGAAAAAATATGCTTCGCCTTGGGTACCAAATGCTGATTCCGCATTGCGGAAACAATGGAAGACCTACGAACAGAAAGTTCGGCGTTTATCGAGTTGAGGATCTTGATTCATACTCGATTCTGTTGAAATTTAATTGGTACCTATCTAATATTGTGAATTAACGGTGTTTTGGAATCCTTGTTTGATCTTCTCTATGTTGCTGATTATCTGAACATTAGAATTAGGAAAGTATATATAAATAAAGAAATAAGTTGAAATAATAGTTGGATGAGAAGCATCAATATTGATGGAATGGAAATACTGAACTAGAAATTTATCACTTGATCTATGATTCATTCTTTGGATTGATTCAAATATGGAGAGAATATTTGAAAACTTCCTATTTTCAAAATATGTATATTTTCATTCATGAATAAAAGTTTTTTAAATTTTCATAATTTCATGAAACGGTATTTGGAAGCTTTTTTTACTTCCGAATGGGTTTCAAAACCTGAAAAATATGTTATAATCTTGTATTGGAAGTCGCTTTGCATATATTTCCCCTGATTCATGATAGTTTCCATCTCAGATTTAGTGTTACTTTGAAATTTCAGAGTCCTCTTCAATAAAATCATTTTCACTAACGAACCTAAGAATTCAGCCCAATATTCCCCATTTTCAAATTTTAGTTTGAAAGAATACAAAATCCATGGATCGAAAACCACAAACTGTCTTATTCAATTTGACAGTGCAGATAATTCGAAAATTTTACATGATATAATGGTACCCTAATAATGGAATACACCAAGTCCTCAGTGTATCATAATTATACAAGGAAATATCTCATAAGTAGACTCCAACTCAATATTTACATAATTCCGTCTTACATTCTCGTCATTTGTTTCAAACACCTATTCACGGTAACAGGAGTTTCAATTTGAATAAGTTTAGATGATCTCATGATTGCTTAACAGTAATGAATCTTGAAGAATTAGCTTAGTTCACACCTGCTACTTTTGGCCAGATAAAATGGAGAACTCAAGATTGTAAACTTCATTTTGCACGTGCTTATGTTTTTGTTCTTGTGTATTTAATTGTACTGATTTTACTATTGGAAAACTCACTTTATAACATCTCATCTATTAAATATGCATTCGTTAAATATCGGAAATAATCAAATTTGAATATGGAGTTGGAAAAACTATTCGCATATCCCAATCACTCGTTTCGTTTTCATGTGACTTTTACTCAAACTGGGAATAGCAGGGTTTCTAGCAAAAACATAGAATTTTCCATGATAACGATAAACTATATCTTCGTTGAGTTTATGTACAATAAACACGCCGTAAGTGAAATATGAGCTCTTTTCTAATTCTTTGATATAAATTGGGGCTCAACTTGACACAATCACGATGTTGATCAAATATAGGTTCTACAGGGTGTTCCAAAAATAGTATCAAACAGAAGACCAGATTGAGCAAGCTCTTTAGTCAGAAGAATCAGATGTACCGCACAAAAATAATCGAGCTTGAGGTGGTCGGACACAAAGAGAAAAAATCAATTCTCAAAGTATGTTAGAAATGAATAGTCCAATAGTATTCATAAAAAAAATATATTCGCGAAAATTTTCCCAAATCTTCTTTCAACGAATAATTCCCTGTCAATTTCATTGAGCTGCACTGAGTGATACTCAAAAATTGTTTTCAACCTAATGAGTTGAAAAACGATTTAAAAAGCGCACACAATAAACGGACGATTTTTTTTAATTATATATTGTTCAACATTTGCTTGGCCACCAAAGATCTCTTATTCGAATAACTAACCATTTAGAGTTTCCGATTCATAATTAAAATTGAGGTAGAAAAAGGGATTTAAAAAAAGAAGTGCATTTGCACCAATTATAATTGTTCAAGAGAATATAGGATGTGAATCTAGCTATAAGATCGATATTCATGAAAGTTTTAAAGCACTTGTGTTCTAGTCGAATAATGCACAATGTATTCAAATTATTTTTCATTATTATTGAGTGTGACCATTCAAGTGTTTTAAGAGATGACACAGTAGACAAAACTAAACGAATTAAATAACTGATTAACTTGAAGAGTTGAAAAGGAGGTTTGAAAAAAATTTCACGAATATTTTTGTTTTTGGATTTGATTTTTTCAAATCAGTGGGACATTAATCTTGAAATGAATAAAATCTATACCTCAATTTAAAACTACCAAATATCCCATTGCATTCATGATGGTGATTCAGTAAACCTCCGCTTAACACACAATCTTTTAGACATTAATCGACTCGTTCAAAAGTTTTCACACCCCAACTGAACAGAGTAGTCCATATTTCGATTCAGGAAATTCAGGTATGGATAGAGGCTCTAAAAATAGTATGATTATGTTTTCTAAACCGTATTCGGGAAGATAGTTTGTTTGGAAAAAATCTGATTGATGAGCATGATTCAGGATACTACAAAAAGAAATCGCCGCTACTTATTTTCGAAATAAAATAAATTTTCAACTCACCATAAAATTCATGTGAAATGAATCCCTTATTCTTTCTAGAAAACACTATTGTGCGAAATGAATAACAATCCCTTATAGCTAACTAGGAAGTAATAATTCAATGGGACAAACATACAATCATGTATGGCGTAAAACGCCTAGAAAATGTAATGGTTTTTTGTTTTATTGCTTTTTTTCCTAAGTAGGTACAGTTCACAAAGCGGAGTCATGTTATTTTGCTCATCTCAGTTCTCCATCAATCGCTGAATTTTTTGCATTGATGGCTGGATTAGCTTTCCTACTGATATTATGCATTTCGAATTTTGAACATAAATGGTCCGTTTTTGGTTTATTTTTGAATATCATTTGAAAATTTTTTGCAAATAACAAGTTCACTTCAGAATTCAATAGATAAAGCATTTTTCGAAATATAAACGCAATCATAAAATTCTTTCATTCTATTTGAATTTTGAATTTGATTCATTCTGGAATCATGGAACCACAACATGTTTCAAGAACTGGAAAATTTTCTATAAATTCTAATATTTTCCTGCACCTGGAAAAACTTTTTCAGAGTTTGAAAGGTTTTTCTGTATTTAGAGCATTATAGCACTTTATCCCTAGGTTAAGAAGATTAGTGTAGAATATTTCCATCTAAAATTTTGCTTCAAGACGATTTTATTTTACACGCACCAAAACTATGGAAAACTTGTGTAAATTCGATATAAGCTTCTCATAAATTTAGAATACCTTGAAATCAATTCGAAAATTAAAATATTCATCTGAAGACAAAAAAAAATGGAATAGCTTCACTCACCAAATAACTCAATAGAACAACTCAGATACAACTATAAGTACATATATCGCATAAAATGACATTTACGCGCGTAGCTCGCACCTCCACTAAACTGGATATCGAGACCTCGCACATCAAACATCAACAACAAACTGAAGAGACTCGGGTGTCTCTGGTACCGGAGGACTCCAGAGAACCACGAGGTAAGTCCTGTCTTCGGCGCATAGAAAGACTTTTCGACACGCTGACCCGTCACGCTGAGACGAACTCCAAAGCTTTCATTGAAAATTCCCGCTATTGTGAGTCAATGACGATTTTTGTGCGTGTACTATGGATGAAGTAATAGAATTTCATTCGTTTCAAAATCGTTTTTTACATCCTTTGTTCCCTTTTTTTCGGAAAAATTTGAAGGGTTGATGAACCGAAAAGGTAAAAGCAGTAACTACGCCCCATCAGCAGGGTTGCCAGATGAGATAAAGCAGTAATAGTGAAATTCAATGACGAAAAATCGTGAGATTATAAATTACTTGATAATTGTTGAAAAAACACGATAATATACTGCGCTGTTGAATAAATGTATGAACCAACTCATTTTCAGAAAAACCTCATAAACAAAACAATATTCAACATTATTTCAAAAATTTTGTCCTACTTAAATACAACATTTCTAATTCAAACATTGTTAATGAAAAATATATCGAAAAACAAAGCAGCGAAAAAAAAGTGAAAAACGAATCTTATTCTACGACAGTTACGTTACGACCCGACTGCGTGAAAATACAAACAAATAAATTAACTGTAAGTAATGAAGAATAACTTTGAGCGGCAAAAGACATCGAAGAATTACGAGAAAACCCTTTGAATTGTAAGCAAGGGGCAATAAAATAGCATCTGGGTGGGTAGACGAGCGCCACTTTCTGATGACAAATATCCCTTAGATATAACAAGGGATTTTTCTGAGAATTATTCGTGAGAAATGCAAAATATTGTTATATTACACAGGGTGATTCATGAGTGACCTTACGTCAATGGCGGATAAAATGCTTCAAGGCGAGTCACGATCAGCCGAAAAGAATTTTTTTGTTCATTGGTTACAATGATACAGGTTGTTTTGTATGTTTGGTATGAAATTTTGATGAACAATATTTCTGAAACGCTTGAAGTTAGTTTGATGAAATTTGCTAGTAATATTTCTTTGTTAGAGCTCGTCAATATTCAATACTGAGTGAATTCAAATACAGGGCTGGGCTGGAAAAATTGTAATCTCATGTTATTTGTTGAAAAACTTCATTTTCTGACCGCTTTTTTGGAAAACTATCATTTGATTCGAAAAGCCAAAAAAAATTCTACAGTAATCGCTCTTCAGTTTGGATGGAACACCTAAACTGTTTCAACAAAAAAACGACAAAGAAAAATTCGTAAGAAAGTTTTTACATTTTTGACCAAACATAATTCACGAATGAATATTGTTCAACCGAATTTACTCAAAATTCATTTCTTGCTAGAAACAAAAATCTTGAAAGCAACTAGTAACATTTATTGAATATTGTATGTATAACAGTAAATCCATAACTTGAAGGAAGATATTAGTTAGTCAGAGTTAATTTTCAACGTGCCCTCCTCCGACTTTGCGACGCATGCATTTCCTGGTGCGCTTCAATGAATTAAACCTCTCTTTCCGAATATTTTGCCTGTTATTCCGCATTTCGTCAGCAACTGCCACTATTCGCGTGGTCATAAAATGAAGTTTTTCAACAAATAAATTCACAATTTTTCCAGACCAGCCCTGGATTTGAATTCACCCAGAATGGCATATTGACAAGTTCTAACAAGAGAACATTACTAGCGGATTTCAACAAAATAACTTGAAGCGTTCTAGAAACAGCGCTTATCAAAGATTTATACCAAACATTTGAAAAATCCTGTATCTTCGAATCGAAAGAACAAAAAAAATTTTTCCTGGATCTTGACTTGCCTTGAAGTCCTTTATCCACAATTGACGTATGTCGGGTCGAAAATGGAAACTTTCTCACAAATTTTTCTCTGCCAATTTTTTTTGTTGGAACAGTTTAGGTGTGCCATCTGAATTGAAGATCGATTATTGTAGCATTTTTCCTTGGCTTTTTGAATCCAATAATAGTTCATCGAATTGCGGTCAGAAAATTACAGATAACTGTAGATCCCAATTTTTCCAGCCCCGCCCTGGATTTGAATTGATCCAGAACTGCATATTGACAAGTTCTATCACAGGAATATTACTAGCAAATTTCAACAAAATAACTTCAAGCGTTTCAGAAATATCGCTAATCAAAGTTTTATACCAACCATACAAAACACCCTGTATATTCGTAACCAATGAACAAAAAATTTTTTTCGGCGGCTCTTGACTCGCCTTGAAGTCCTCTATCCGCCATTGACTTATGTGAGGTCACTCATGAATCACCCTATATATCCTACCTGTTCAGGTTGATATATCGTATAGTATTGAAATTAATTAATGAATCCCAATAGTTTCAACAGATACTATAAGGATGGGAATAAACCACTGTCATACAATCATCAACCTACTGCAGGGCAGAGTACATTATTCGATTGGTAATTTTATCAATACATTTGACAGTATTTAGCTGATTTGATTCAATTCAAATAATTTATTCAAAAAGAATTTATTCAAAAATCGTAAGATCTGGTATCCCTGCCCATTGGTGTTAAATGATATTCACGTTGTTCATTACGGTTTTACTATTTCGTCGAATAAAAGAAACCTTTTTGTTCGCTATTTAATAATTCTGTGGGAAATTCGAAATGAGTGCGTCAATTTCTAATTCACTATTGAGAATTGTAACGTATTCGAGTGCGCAAACATTAATTATAATCTGAAGAAGTGGAAACACTGACGAAAACGACACATTGGTTATGAATGAAATTCATTTAAAAAAATCCAGCAAAGCACTAACTTGAATTGAAAATGCTCTACCAACCCAATGTTGCTTGACTTGCAGATGAAATAAATTTTACAATCTTATACAGCATGCAAGTAACTGTACATTGTTATCTTGGCGAGTCAAAAAACAACATTTAATTATTGGCATATCGAAATAATACAGACTAGGGCTAGGATATCCCGATTCCTAATTCCAGGTCTATTAAAACACTATGTACATAGAATATCAATTATTTGTCATGATTATTATCTGATTCTGCATAGATCAGGTTGGACTGACTGATATCAAATCCGATGATAAAATCGATGCCATCGGGGGGTCAATTCTTGAATTTCGATCAAGAATTGAAGAGTATGACAATTGTCATATGTTTGCGTCGATTTCCTAGGTTGAATACTAACAATAAGTAGACATGACCTGCGCATGGAACCGAATGTCACTCGATAATCGAATGTTATATCTCCTGTACTCCATGTCTCCATACCACTCGTTACTAAGTCAAACGACATGGTGATAAGGTTATGTTTATATTCAGATTTGGAATTTCTCAATAGGTATCTTACATTTAGTTTATTTCTCGAATATTTGCTTGAAAACATAGTTGAATGGCGAATGGAACTCTCACAAATTTTGCAGATGCTCGAGAAAATTTAGAAAATCGACATAAACATATGACAATTGTCATAATCTTCAGTTCTTGATCGAGATTCAAGAATTGACCCTTAGGTCGTTTGAAGATACGATTACGAGAAACCTCTATCGACTTGAAACTCTCCTGGTAGATTGAAAATGCGGACGGTAAAGTTCGTTAATGGACCAAATCTGTCAAAAGGTTTCGGATTTACAGTGGTGCATTCGATTTCTTGAGATTATTTCATGAATTTCTCAGTAACTAGCTATGCGATCGATTTGAAACTCGGTAGTGAGTTGAATCATACCGAAAAGCAACTACTTGCAAAATTTTGTTGGGATCGTGAAATAAGTAAATTTAGTTTTTTCAAAACATTTCCATCGGCTTACGAGGAAATTATGATGGAAATTTCAATTTATATTCGACAACAGTGCACCAAATATCAGTTCGGTCTGATTCTAAGTTTCGAAGATGTTGCGGGTAAAAATTATAATGTCTTAGAACTGATAATTTATAATAATAATAATTCCCCTCTATATTTATTTATGAATATCTGGTTTATTCATATGATGATGGCGAGAGTCTCCCTAAATACGGTAATTTCCATGATGCACGATATAGAAACAATATAAAATCTAAGAGCATGGGACCCAAAAAATTCAAGAATGGTCCTAATTTTATTTTCAATGAGATACCTGATGAGGTGAAATGGCACAATCCCAAAGAGTTTAAAAAAAAATCAATGAATTTTTGCGGAGGCATGCGTTTTGGAGTCTGCAAGAGTTCCTGTCTTGTGAATTGAATTCACAGTTTTTTTTGTATGATATAGTATCTCGTGATTGTGAAATGTATTTGACGGGAATGGTTTTTGTTTCATTCATATATGTTCCTACATCTTTTAATATTTTATTACTTTTTATAATCTGACAATGATGAGGGATGGTATTTATATCATCTTGAAATTATTATTATTTGGGTACATTGAAGTTTTGGGATGTGTGCAATACAATGAACTTTGTAAAGAAGCACCAATAAATTATCCATCTATCTATATATCTAATCAATCTTCATCTTTTATCCTGCTTATCAACCCACAATACCCCGGACATTGTCGAAAATATCAACGATAATTTGGCAGATTCGCAAACTTTATGCAATTGATGCGAAAAGTTATCAGCTGCTATCGATCGCTAGGCAAATATTTATAGTGGGATTTCCTTAGAGAATCGACAAAATTGAATTCGCCTAAGATATCTTTATAAGAGTAACCTCAGCCCCAAAATTTCCATTGGTCGAAGTTTCAGATCCATAAAAATGTCCTTGATATGAGGTTTCAGTCTTCCCCCAGGCTATCCTAGAGGCACCAAACGGCATTCAATCTATTCTGTGAGTCTAATCTAATCAATTCTTTACGATCTTTTTCCTGCTGAAAATCTGAAAAATATAGAAATTCGAAAGGAATGAGGGCAGGGCGCCTTGAATCGAGGTCTCAAAAATAGATTAGTTTCATTTCGTCAAGTGCGATTTAATTTTATGTAGTAGAATCGACAAGAAATTCAGAGTAGTGTATTCTATACATCCTATATATGGCAATATTTCAACACACTTTCAGAATCGATAATTTTTTTTGCACCTTATGAAATCTCTGGATTACTGTCATTATGTAACCTATACCGAATTGAAACTGTACAAACATGTTTTACCGATATATAGCGTATATTTAACAAACCTGTTTCCCTTATATCGAAAAAATTGTCATTGAAATTGCAATTATCGGGCAAAAAGACCAATAAATTATTGTCTACATTCCTCCATCTCTCTTTCCAATTCATTATTGGGGTGACGCTCATATAAACTTCGTAATTGATTACGTATATCCGATAGTTGACACTTGGTATTGATTTATCACTATAAATTTCCTAAAGAGTGTAAATAGATATGTTTTGCTGAGAATTCGAAATATATTTCAATATCACTCCTCATAAATTCCAGCTCGTATAGGTGCTAAGTTGATTGAGGTGTATATTTTATTGGAAACTTCTGCGATTATGCCAGCGCCCTAACGGTTGATTTTGGAACTTGTCCAGGCTTGTAGTTGTATGTGAACAAACCGATGAAATATGGTGGAGAATGATTTATTAAGCAGAGCTTCGATATTTGAAGAAAGTTCTTCGTCGAATTGTTCATCGAATTTTATTGCATTCGCTGTTCGGGTTAAGCCGGGTCCAGATGAGTGTAATCCGAACAGCGAATGAAATAAAATTTGATAAACGATTCGGAAATAGTGTGGACGGCCTCGTCGAATGCATCGTTTGAGTTGAAAACCGAGTCCCGACGGCGCAGAAAGAGCGCTGCCTCGAACCATAAAACTCCAGTATTTCGATTTGTTGTTAGTCTTTCAACTAGATCGCCCTATGAGGGATCAGCATTCTTCATCAAAATTCTCTTATTTTCATTATCACCTAAACACACATGAACATGAAGTTGTTGGAAAAGAATAATCTATTGTAATTTACCTTATTCATGAAAATAATCCTCTTACTTTCATGTATTTCGTGACCTAGCTGTTTTCCAATCTTCCAAATTTCAAAATCCAGGCCTTTCTTCTATCAACGAGTTCCCTGCCAAAAGTTGTTTCCAAATTAACTGTAATTTCATTTGGCTTTCGAAAAAACTAAAACTTAAGACAGTAGGTGATCATCTCTTCATTCACCCAGAGTAACATTGAGGTGAGGCACACAAAAATTTCGAGAAGATGCCATTTCCAATTGATACAATCGAAAATTTTAATCGGAAAGAAACTACTCGATTAATGAGTTTGACAAATACCTTCGGTATATCAAAATTTCTACTCGTAAAACAAAACAAAACTTTAAAGATGAACTCTAAAAGATGACCGATACAAGTTACAATAACAGACACGTAAAAAATATCTTTCGATAAATATTGATATCTTTCAATATACTTTTATTGCCTTCGACGTACCACGTCTTGAATGACAAATTTTATTATTTTATCAACTCGCATATAATGATTGAAGTCAAAAACTAAGGAAAACAGTAACACAATAAAATACAATACAAAAATAATACTAGACACATGTTTCATCTTTCGATTTAGAATCATCAGTATCATATATTTCATATTATATGACACAATCTTAACACATGTAGGTATCTGACCATACTCGATCACAAACGAATTAAGAAGGTTGTTGTGAAATAAATTATTCTCTGCGCATGCATTTAGCTTGCCAGTAATTATGTACAAGTACAATCTTATTTCGTTTGTGATCGAGTGTGGTCAGATACATGTGCTAAGATTGTGACATAATATAAAAAAGCTGCTACTGATGATTCTAAATCGAAGTTTTTGACTTCAATCATTATATGCCAATATTGCCAGTTGCTTTAATAATTGAATTTGTCATTCAAGACGTAGTACGTCGAAGGCAATAGAAGTATATTGTAAGATATCAATATCGAAAGATATTATGTGAAGGTATTACTGAACAATCTGTATTTCTAATGATAAAAAAAGGCATGGACATGGGTACAGATTAAGCATTTTCATTTATACGTCAACATCCTGAGATCACTTACATAGGAGCAAGCAATTTTTATTGCATTGTTTATTTCGAACATTATTAAACAAAATACGCCACTGACCTAGTGAAATTAATAAATGTCAATACAGGGGCAGAGAAAGATTAACAGTTTATCTTTGCGGTTCTTCGAAAACAAGAGCCTATTTACGTCTGAATTTAAGATTGCAGCGCCACGGTGGCCAGTTTTAGAACCTTATATACAGACATAGATTTTGTTTTGATAGTCGATTTTGTACTGTTTGTTAGTGTTGGGATTGGTAATTTTCGATTTCACGATTTATTCAAAGATTTTTTTAGACTTTTATAGTTGAAGAGAGTATTACTGGGAGTACATATTCCATTCTTAAAAGTAGGTATGTGTCATCCTTCAATTTAATTCAGTGTAGCAACTCTAAAATAACGGGGATATCTCCGAGGTTAGACAGTATTTTAATATCATTTATTTTCAGATCCAAATGGCAAGATTTCAAATTACTTATTTGGAGTATCTTAAAGGCTCAGAAGCTAGCAGTGTTCATAAAGATGCATGTGATATTAGATTGCATATCATTTGCAAAAGTAATAAACTTTATACCTTTTTACCTACCCAACTTGATTATTGATCAAATGCCCCCTCAAATCTACTGCTCAAAAAGTTGAAAAACAGATAGTATTGTAAAATATGCTTTCTGGAATAATAGACAAATACTCATAACTTTACTATTTATATAGGGAAGGGCTAAATTTACACAATATGTTGTGAATAAAATGAATACATTCACATAAAGCTATAATGCTACTTGTACCGTAAGCCTTATTCATTATCGATTTACAAATAAATTCTTCCAACGCTCATATGATTCGTCTTGAAAAAGTTGTAATAAATAGGTCTTGTAAAACTTTGATTTCATCGGCAGAAGCACTTTGAGCGAAGAGTATTCATCACCAGATATTTCCTTCTCGAGACTCTCGTTTCAATCGGTCAATTCTACCACTAAAACATATACGTTGTTCCTTAATGGTCAGTTCAACAGGCAGATTTTTGGAAAGCATATCATTCCACTTAAGTAACTTTCTCTGCTAGGATAAGGGGCCTGGAAAAAAATTGTCTTCATGAATGTGATCTAATATTTCATGAGCAATTCGTGCTAACCTCTATGAAAATGATCATCGGCAAAATGCAGGTATCAGACTTTCATAAATCGTGTTTGCTGGTTTACCAATTTTGAGTTACAAGTTGCCAAAGTTTTTATCGATTCTTCAACACTTTCAGGTCGGACTTGTTAAAGGAAGTTTTTTCATCAAAACTCGAAATTTTTCACCGGACTGTGGAAATCTATGGAAAGGGACATTTGAGTTTGCTTTTTCTCAGTAGAAACAGTTGTAAAATCACACAAACGCTGAGAAAAATGCATAAACTTTCTCATTTTTCTTAACATTTCTTTTAACTTGTCTGTACCTCGGGTTACTCTGATACTCACCAGAGGGAGTAGCGCTTATCTTCTTTCGCCAATAGTGAACACTGAATATTTCTCGATGAAGAATGGGATGTTATAACCATGAGGTAAGTAAAACATGGTGTGCTCATCTTCGGTTACTCTCGGACATATACGGTACATATTGTGTCTTATATAGTGGGGGTGGAGAAATGAAAGAATGAAGAACACAACAATTATTATCTGAGAATAAGGTAAATACGTTTTAATGTGGTGAAACCATACATATTTATTTTAAGAAACATACAATAATGAGTAAAGTGAATCCCAAAGATGCGTCATGAATATCTTCAGAACATTTACCTGAATGCTTTGATTGCTCTTCTCTTCAATTTTTTCTCAAAACGCAGAAAACACATTGTACTCCTTGAATAACCGGTGGACATTTAGCGATGGACAAGTGGGCAACCACTTCAATGTACAAATTCTACAAATCAAAAAGATGTCCACGGGATAATCCAATATTACATCCAATATATATCTGATGTAGATTCATTTCATGTCCATCTCACTTAGAGATATATTGGATCTCATTCGGACGATCGATTACATGTTCATATCATATGGAACTGCTTTGAATTACAGTGGCTCTATACAAGATCTCTTGTACCATCTTTATACAATGCTTGTACTCATACTGTACTTTGGATTTGTCACTAGTACCATCTCGACGATTCTTCTCGAACTTCACCTCCTTACATGCAGAGACCTTGAATGGTGTCAAGGAGGCATGAAGTTCGGTATTTCAAGCGGAGTATTATTAGTAGTATATACTAATAAAGTTTATTACTTAATTCCAGCGATACACCCGCCTTTTTGCAGAGATCGATTGAGAGGATAGTGCAAAAAATCTACTGAAAGATAAAAGTTATTGCAAGTCAGCTCATTAGCGGGAGCATGAAATAGGATCTGAAATCGTCAAAAGATCAGGCTCTTCATTTCAGTATATTGTCTCAACAATTTATGCTCACCCCGATTCACACTTCTACTCAATTATAATAGTATAAAACTTTAAAGGGCTTCAATGAATCCTAGGGATATAAATGGCTTTTTTGGCAGATTCATTGTTATGGTAAAGTAAAAACCCGTTTTTTTTTTGATATACCTACCCAAAATCAACACAATGAGTGGTGCGTCCCGGCGCATGCACCATTTTACAAGCATGATTTCGAACCCATTTTAAAATCCTTCTTCACCTTGATTTTACCTTATTCAACAAGCAAAGCTTAGAGCTATTAACCAATTGAATTAGCTGCTCCTTCGATATTAACCATCTAAATCTAACGTTGGGTTTCAACTGAATTCAAAAAACGAATCTATCACGTAGAGGATTCGAATAGTCGATATATCACATACTAAATGAATATTTATTGAGGTGATTCGCCATTTTACAATACCAGAGTATTTCTTCGTGAAATAAGACCAGAAAAAGCAACAGATAACGAAGTTCGTAATCTGGGAAAGTGACTCTTCAGTGATGACTTTGTACCATATATAATCTCTGTTTCCTTAGAATACGTTATGTAGGCAACAGTATTTACACTTCAGTGTGAACGGTAATATTCATTACTCTGTTGACAAAAAGCAAGCCTCGAGTGAGATTAGACTCTGGTTAACTTTGGAGTTAGATTTCAAACTCCAGTCTTTCATCGCTAGATCAAAATGTCCTTCCTAATAAAATTGAAAGCTGGATCAAGAATTCTTGATTCAGAGTTGTCAGTGTCTTTGAAGCACTTAGTTCATAAAGCACAGGTTGTTTTAGCCCCTTCATCATCGACGCTCCATCATTGTTTATAACGGAAAGTATCTAAATATACTTCATAAAAGCCATAAATTGTGTGTTTTGATGAATGATACAGATTAATCAATCAATTTCATAATTTTTAAGTGCATTTTAAGAAACATAATTTTTTCGGAATTTTGTGCCAAAAACGCTCTCAAACCATAACATCTGAAATGAAGCAGCTGAAGACTGCAGGATATTTCACGGTAGCATTGAGGTTTCAAATACTTCAGTTTTAGTATTTGAAAACTCAATGACGTTAGGTTAATCGTTTATAAGAAAAATCGTTCCTACCGGACTTTGCGCGCATGCATCAATATTCTTTAATCGTATGTCACCTGTCAGAAACTTTCGCTTCCGTCAGGGGGGTGAAGCTTTGTTCAGAATCTTGGCATCAGACAAAGAGGTCTCGCCATCCAAAAAAAGAAACGGAAGATGTCCATTCAGCCAATCAACGTCCGAGTGCTTCTGTCATTTCAACTCAAAGCAAATTGACTTATCACCCGTTGACAAATGTCATATGAAAATATATTTTGTTTCTTTTGATGGGATAAAATGAAATAATGAGATTACATTCATTTGGGAGGTAATAAATTTGTTGTATTTTGTCAATTTCGATTCACTCCAGGTCTAAAATTTCTAGTTCAGAGTCCAACTTGTCAAAAGACCCATATATACACAATATGTTTTTGCAAGATGAGCTACTAACATTTCAAATCGATATTTATACAGTTTCAATCAACTTATCAGGCAGATCATTTACATGATTGTTTTCACATAGAACTTTGTATCACATGACGAATTCAAAACATTGATAAACTCAAGTTGTAATGAAGGCATGAACTTTTCGTTAGTAGGTATATGTATTGGATGTTTGAGTGGAACAAAAAAGTTAAAATCTCCACTTTGATAATCATGTCTTTGTTTTCACAATCTAACATTGCCAGCCATTCAACCTTCAGTTTTGTGCACATGTTCACATTACTTGTTATTATTTTTTATTTGGTTGTAAAAAATTTTTGTAAAGTACCTCTCCGCAAAGGTTCTCTTTTGAATTCCTTGACCGACCAATTTTTTCATAAAAAATATTTACTGTTTATTTCCTTTAATGTATTTTTATATACCGTCAGAAATACTTATTGATCATTGTACTTCGAATAATATTGGGAAATTGGTGTATCTATTGATTCGTAAATGAATTTCTTTCTCAAAATCTGGACTTTAATTCAAAAATGTAAATTATACGATTGTTTGAAATGAAATATATTCCCGCCAACGCATCGCCACCCAGATTCACGGTATAGAATTCTATGAATTTCTATAATACCATTCGACATGTTAGTTCGTGCCATCCCCGGTGAGGGCGTATTTTGTTTCCGTCGTTTTGAAGGGACGTTTAACTTCTTATATATTTGTATTCTGTGGCTTCTATCAATTTCGACAGTCTTCCATAGGAAAAAATCAAACACGATTTAAAATAAATTAACAATGATATATTTCACTGTTGCAATCAGTTCTATATCAAAGCGTTGCAATATAAACGTACATAAAATCTATTCTAACCATACAAACATTCATAATGATCATTATTCAATTGTATAAAATACAAACGATACTAACAGTTAAATATTGTACAAAATTATTACAGTGATTTAAAAATCCATGTTGGTCCAATAAAAAATGACTAAAATAGAAGGTATATGAAAAATATACATATAAACAAAGGTATAAATTAAAAGGAAAATAGGTATCATATGGGTCGAAACCGTACATATATCAATGAGCAAAGAAATCTCGCAGGTCCGATAGTGGTTTGAAATGAAGAATTTAAAATATAATTTCAAGGTTTGTACCACAAAATAACCTAAAAAGAATCAGTCATGTCGAGAATATAATTTATTTACTGACAACGGCCATTGGCAATAACTCTATCCCTACTGTCCTCTCTGGTACCAGAGTTTCTCCGTGGGGGGGAGCCTCCAGTGCCTATCCGACTCTTCCTCGACCGCTTGAACTTCGCGATATCCTCACCGAAGACGTCGCCGGTTCTTAGAGCCGAAATAAGATCATCGAATTCACCCTTCTGGTTGCTATCTCCATTCTTGATGCTCATTGTTTTATTTATCTTGGACAGGATGCCCTCACGACTGTGCTTCCTGTCCAAGGTTAGTTTCTTCAATTCTGCTTCCTGCTTCGCTCTTTTTTCTTCCTCTTCTTGCCTACGCTTCATGTTTTCGTTGTCATGTCGTGCTTCGGCGAAGGAAGAAAGGAAAGAATCGAAAACTCCGAAGAATTCATCAGGCTGCGTGTTGTTGGGATCCTCCCCAAACAGACGCACTGCCCTCTCGAAGCGAGTCTGCAAAAAAAAACCAAAATTATTCTGAAGCAGATGATATTTCCTGTGTGTTGCCGATATCTGTGTATTCTGAATTAAATTTGCTTACTTTCAGGGGTCATTCACGACATCTCCCCCTGTTATCAGAGTTGCAATGTGATATTCATTATACGATGCTTTTTCACCATAGAAAATTTCGATTTTGTTAATTCTAAATGGCACCATTAGGAAATGATTATTGCTGTGTGCCTCGATAGTCAATCAAGGAAGAAAGGATTATCTACTGCCTCAACTTTTCATTTCTTCCGAAGGAAAATTAATGCAATGTTCTTTTGTGAGCAGTATTTGGTAGGACACTTGTTGATAGAAGAAAGGCCTGGATTTTGAAAGTTAGGAATAATAGATCACCAAATACACTGCGTTTCCCTGAAGATTATTATTTTCATATAGGTAATTAATAATGGATCATTTACTTCAGAACAACTTCATGTCCATATGTTTTTAAGTGTACCTAAATGAAAAAAAGAGGGGAATTCTGAAGAAAAATGCGATTTCTTCAAAGATCCTAACGAGCACTTCAGCAGTTACTCCTCATCAATGATAACTACTTAAGTCGCATTTCACATTTGATTTGGTAATATATTTTTCAGAAACTTTCGTTAAGATTATGGCTGTGAATCACATGGAGGAAGAGCATCTGAAAAAATCAAATTCGACGAGAGCTGTCTGATTGAAAAACTGACAGCAAATAGATACCTATACTGTTAGGTTGTGATATAAAATTGAAATTATTTATCTGTCTACCTGTTCCCTTCATTTTCGAAACCGTTAATTATATTATTCCTTTACTCGATTTCAAACAAAGTGACCATAAGTCATATCATTTGGACTACTTTTAGATTTACGACATAATTATATGGCCTGCATTCAGCACTTCTTCGCAACACTGAGAGTCCTTTTATCTTTGTTGAGGCGCCTATATATATATTCGAGAAGTTCAAGTGAACCTTAATAAAGCTTCAATTTGATCCACCAAGCAACATACACTAAAATAATATCGAAATTATCCTCTAGGAACGATTTGAAGTACGGTTTTATATCGTGATCTAAACGAAAAATTCCTACGCAATAAATTTGATACAAAAAGTTATAATTATATTTCTTCCACCAGTTTCAAATTTAACCAGCAGGGCGCTGGAATCTTCGCAGAAGTTCCCAATATCGATAGTTACAATCACAAACGTCCTCCAAGAGGTGTTGTGTTGTACACTATTGATAAGTTTTATATGAGTGAGGAAATGACTCTGATCCCTCGAAGTGCTCATTGTATATTTCACAAAAAAACAGAAAGGCTGAATCTACTGACTATATATTATATTTGAGGTTATTCCATCATACTATTTGGCGCAGCGAAATATCTAAGGAAAATTTGGGATAAGGCACCTATTTACAACAACACCGCACTAGAAAAAGTCCATCACAAAATAAGGCTATCCTTCTAGCCCTGTAGGGATCTACCATCTCTGATCGCTACTCCTCTATTCTCCCACTATGCGGTGCATGGATTCTATTTATACTCAGAGTGCACAACTTTAGGTCTCTCAAGTACAGCAGGCTTCAACGTTCTAATCAATATGTAGGGATATTAATAAGCTCAATAGTTAGAGCTGGAACGAAATATGAATTACCTTTCTCACTTCGCGAGATTTTGTGTGGTACCTCTGACAAAAAAGTCCTAACTCACAACCCAAAACAGATGCATTGACTGTAACTTTAGTTATTTAACCACAGATAACTTATGGCCATGTAATGTGTTGGAGTAATTTATTCAGAGCAAACTACATAGACATGCCTGCTTAGCAATAACAGGTACTTATATATTTTGGAAAGACAGGTTGAATGGATAGCATGTTTAATACACCTAATTTCTTTATTTATACATTTACATTTCTCACTATGGTAGAATATGATGAATGGAAAAAAATCCATTCCTTACAGAAAAGCAACAGTTACACTTCTTGGAATTTTGGGAGCTGGAGATGCTTTCGTATAATCAAACCGGTTATTCGGAACGTTTAGCAGTGCAAACTTTCTAGCGTTTCTCGACAGAACTGGCTACAAACCTGCCAAAGGCAGAATCAAGTGGCCCAGAAGTGCTGGGATAATGGACTCTAATGTGATCAGTGATCTTAACCACAATACATAAGCAACCAAAATACTTTCTCTACCACTAGTATGATGAGGATTAGAAGATAAATATGAGAATGGAAATCTATGGTAACGAGCCTAACTTCAGAATTCAACTGAGTCTACACTACCTGCAAATGTTTTCAGACAAGAATATATGTTAACCTCGACAAATTCGATATGAGGATAAAAAAAACCAAAAATTGAAAAGGGAGGTCGCATTTCCCACATGTCACAATAGGCTATTGGTTTATATGCGAAAAAATGGTCTACTTGACGAATGCCAAAACTGACCTTATTTGTGCTGAGTCACCATATGTCGACAGATCATTGTGGGCTAAAGGTACATAATATGCAAAAATATTCGAAAATAACAGACGTTGTGACTACAAGATAACGCGCTGTTCCCCTGAACGAACGCGTAAAAGCAGTAAATCGAGAAATTCATGCAGAATGCCAATGAGTAACTACAATTAGGTTTTATATCTTGAATGATTCACCCTAGAACATCACGAATTCAAGGAATTATCCCTGAGTTAGATAACAATCGGGTGAATTCAATCAATCAATATAACTGCTGTATCACAATAACCAACAAACCTCAAGGATTTCGGTGATGTAATGTCGGAATATCCAACATTCGATATTTGTTTTTTCACTCAAAGTAAAAATGACTATTGTGTGTCTGCATTGCCACAATAAGCTCATCTCGAAATTATTTCACTAATTTCTCTGAAACTGCTGTAGTTTCATAAGGTCTGCACGTGAAATAGACTACGATCGATGGATTCGACGCCACCATTTGTTTCTACTTTCCCAATTAGACCATTGGCAAGATAATTCTCAACCCTCCTCTTCTTTTCCATCAATAATTTCGATGAGGACCTCCAGAGAAGCTATTATAATTGATCCGGTACTACGATTTATGAAAAGCTTCCATATTGGTTTTGAAATTTCTTCGTTTTTTTCTTTGATGAGTTCATCAAGACTAGATTCATACCTCTCCATCAATAACCTCTATAATTCAAACATGCCACCTCAGATATATGCTCGAAAAGTTAGATATGGCTCGTCAAAAAGACGAATGTTGATTCTTTGGGTTCCCTTAAGGGTGAATAATAGAATGTTTTGCATAGACATTATTGGAGCCAAGAAATTAAAAACGCATGCTCTCGAATTAGTAGCAGTGCGAGCGAGTGGAGGACTCTGGCACTGGCACCAATACAGGGAGATGTATCTCTGCATAACACGCACATATATCAACGCAATGAAGGTTGAATAATTAAAAAGGATTCAACTATTATCAGTCATTTTGGATGCAAGAGCCATTTCAGGTGTTTCTATCTGTGACCGTAGTAATAATTGTTCATTGCCCATGAATTTTAATTGCTACAAGGGCGAATTTTCATTTGTCTCCAATCAACATTGCCCTATGTTCTCTGATTAATTTCATATCATTCTTTTGTACAGTTTCCGAATGAAAATTGTGGAAATAATGAATTTCACAAAATTACCTTCATGTCTTGATATAGGTCTTCAATTTCTGCCAATCGACAAGTGGCTGTAGCTTGGAACTCCCTCATGACTGGAATAAATTTGTCATTTGCTAGAGGACTCTGACTTAGATGAAATTCGATTTCTTTGGCGACATCTCTCAGACCCGCTCTAAGATGAGCCATATCCTTGTTGAGCTCACCTAATGAGACTTTCGCAGCTTCGTGGATATGAGGAATATCTTCATCTATCTTCAGAACATCCCTGAACTGAAATAAGTGAACAAAAAGGTTATTATTTAAATGATACCTGCAAAATAAAATATTCGAGTATTTTAAAACGAATCCAGAAGTTGGGGAGCTTCCCCCTCCTACGAAACCAATATGTACTTTGAAGAAATACCGATTAAATATTACAGCCAAATAGTGGATTCATTCAACAGGAATTCATTGTTAGAATTATTATTGATCAAAATATTGTACACGATGTGGAAGGGCCCTGATTTAAAAAAAAATCATTTTTAGTGACATTGTCCACAAAAGGTGTCTTACATGTAACACAAAATAACAAATTTTATATTTTTTTTTCAATCATTCAATTATAATGTATGCCATCACACACATTAAAAATTCGCGAATTTTAAATATTATGCGGTCTCAAAGATGGTCACATCGAAAGGCGAGTTCGAATGTGAAACGTATTAGATCGCCTACAACGTCACTGTTCACTGCACGATTTAACGATTGATTTATTCATTAACTTGATGGAGCGGAAGGTACACTAGAAGTTTCGGGCATTTGAATAGCCAATATGTGTGAATAAATTTGAAAAATTTTTCATTGAGATGCGAATTTTACGGCGATTGAATATTTTCAGTATTCTATGGATAAAATAATGAGGGAACATGCGAGAGATTAATTGGGCTGGACTTCACATACCTACTCTGTCAGAGAATTATAAAGATGTTGACACTCAGTTATTTTGAATTGCCTACATCTCTACAAATCATCACCTACCTTTTTCTCAAGAATATCAACAAGATAATGTAAAAGAGTAGTTCCTTTGCTGGCACTGGATTTAGTATCCCCTAATCTATTCAATGAAGCTAATCTGAATCCTGAAGCATTTCCTCTAGCTCCTCTGTTCATGTAATTGCCAAGAGCCAGAACTATTTCTAGCAACTTTCTCAGTCTTCTTGATCTAGAAATTTCCCTAGATGCCTCCATCACATTTTTAATCCTTGGACAAATCTCGTTGACTGTTATGTGGAATCTTTTCTTATAGTGTAGACAACGCAAACGTTGTTCATAATGGGCAACTCTGCAATATTTCAAGAAGAAAATCATTTTCATGTTTTACTAACAATTACCAAAGACTCCTTCGACAAATGCTGTGCTCAAGAGACTTTGCAACATCAAACAGTTTTATTCTAATATTATCGAAAAAGAAATAACAGATAAGAAAAAGTATAAATGATCTGAAGGTTGATAATTTTTGAACGGTTTTCTCTTGTTTACGGTTAGTTGTATCATTGTATAAGGAGGGTTGTATGTTGTTAGTACTCCATTATTCCGAAATAGTATGTTGTCAATATATTGCATACTCACTTGGATATTTCATAGAGGAATCTATCAGCACGCGCTAGGGAGTCTATTTCATCGCTATGTTCTTCTAGAAGAGCTGCTTCCTCGGGACTAGGTGTGAATTTGAGTAACTGTTCCACCATATCAATAGGTAACTGTTCTTTGCTGTCCATACTCAAAATTGCTTTGGCGATATCGTCATCGGACATTTTGAGCTTGGAAAGCAATATCGTGCAATTCTGAGCTCTTCTGCTGTCAATCACAGACAACACTTTGGTTTTGTTCTTCCCAAGATTGCGTAAATCTTCTATTGAACCCTCGTTCTGTAAAGAAAATATATTTGTAGGAACATGATTAAAAATTCTATTGCTACAGGGTATATTCCATTCACTTTTATAAAGTCAGTTGGTTGGCACATTCCACTATGGAACAGTGAAAAGTGTTTGCTTAGTATTCTTTTCTGTCAGATAACTATGAAACCTTGTACGCTCTACCTGAATAATCATTTGCCAAACATGTTCGTGTTCGCGTAAATGAAAGATATTCAATTTAAGGTTAATATTAAGGCCCTGTTGGTGTACAAATGTTACTATAATATTGACGAATACTTCCCTGGTAGATTCATTAAATTCCTAGTAATTTTTTTCACTTGATTTTTATGTCTTTAGTACAAGGAGTCCGAAACGAATTTTATATTTTTTTAGCTTACTGTGTGAACGCAAGCCATCTGAGGGGCGCGAGGGTTATGTTAAATTGTTATCCTCGCTCTTGGTAGTTTAGTTGCTATGGAGCATTTCGCGGGAGCGGACCGCGCGTTGTGCGTGCGCGAATTTTACAAAAACGGTAATTCTGAGACTTCTTCAATCTTCGAGGTTTACGTCACTTAAATGATTCACCAAGCAAGAAGTTTGAGGAGGCCGGTTCAACACTAGGTAAACCAAAATCCGGACGACCAAGGTCATCGAGAACGGAAGAGTACGTGCAACGGACTGATCAGTCTGTTCGTGATGATCCCGGCCTCTCCATTCGGAAGCGTGCAAGTTCTTTGCACATGCATAGATCATCAATAAACCGCATTTTGCACAAAGATCTTAAGCTGCACCCCTATAGAATTCAATTGGTACAAGAACTAAAACCTCCGGATTCCATTCAGAGGCTACTATTTTTTCAAATTAGGTGACCATAAGATCCCAACAAAATTTCGTTGAAGGTTGCGCGTCATTGTGCATCAACTGACTGCCAAGTTTAAATCCAACCGCTTCAGTAATTCCAGAAATATCAGGGAAATATCCTCCAAATTTCAAATGGCTATAACCCCACAAACATTTGGCCAATTTGGCCCATTAACGAATTTAACCGCGGCATTACGATGCGCAAACTTCCCAGGTTTCCCAGGTAGGTCCAACGTAGTCGTTTGAGACCATTTTGAGCTCAAAATTCGAAAATTACAGACATTTGGCCAAAACGATAACACGGTGTTCCCCTAGAACATGCGCGCAAAAACTTGATAGGCTGATTCCAAGGCCTAGCGACTGACTTCAGGGAAGTGGATGGAGTATATGTTCATTCATTCATCTTCTCTTTAATGTGCTCGGAATTAACCACGTGCACAGATAATCGTAACACGTTTTTATTGCATACTAATCATTCATACCCAACTATGGACAATTTTTGTTTTTACAACACCACAAACATCCATGACCTCGCTGGGATTCGAACCCAGTACCTTCAGCACCCTAGTCCACCTCTTCAGCCAACTAGTCTACCGAGGTAGCCTATGGAGTATATGTATATTCAAGTCGGACAACCACGCCTAGTAACCGCTGGCGAATTTATTTGACTGGTAAGTACTTTCCACCAATAAATTTTCATTTGCCATCGACGATTACACAGACTTCCGACAGATTTAAATGCACCGATGCCAAACTTCACTCTTGAAGTCAGAGGAAATAGAGGTTAGGTGGTTATCTGATATTTTCAAGTATTTTTCATTAACTGTTTACTATTCTTGAAAGAAAGTGCTGCTTATCATTCAGTGAAGACCACAGATGATTCATGGACTTCAAAAGAAACGAAAGATCGTTTTTATGGGGAAAGAAGTGAAAAAATCGCATCAATTGAGAACCTTGGGTGCACATATCTTTCGAACTGTGGAGGTCCGTCATATTTCAACTACAGATTTTTGGTTCAGGGAAGCATTCTTTGATGCAAATGCGTCATCATTATCTTCGAGAAGGGAAAATTATCTGATGAACGATTACAGCATGGGGCGGTTGAGTGACAACTTGTTTCGAAGGTAATTCGATTGCCATACACCTGTACTTTTTTTGTTAGTACATCCGAAATATGAAAAGAATAGAGTAAAATAGTTACGAAAGCAAGAGTTGAAAAAATCCTAGAATGCCTGCGCGTCCCACGAGTGGAGAAAAAGGAGAAATTCAGGATGTCATCTTTTCCAGAATATTACTGAATTTGTTGTTGCATTCTTCAAATATTTTCTTCTCTTCTTCAAAATAATAAATTATAGAAAAACTAACAAAAAACGTCAAGTGTACGGTAATTCTGAAGAGGCTATAGAATTTACTGTGGTCAATTTTGTAGTATAGAACAACTCACTAAACAAATACTTATACCATTGAGAAACGTGTGAAACTTACCGCAACACCATTCTTCTGATATGCACAGAACAACTTGTCAATGGAATCCAGCTCCATCGCATTATAAAGCTTGGTGTCATCCAATTCACTCCAGATAGTTCCACCTAATTTGGCATCAGGAATTTTCGACCAATTGAAGGACTTCAGTGGATTCGATGGCTGTGGGACATTTTTCTTAACGACTTCAACTTTGAAGATTTCAGCTGGCGGGGCTGCAGGCATGGAGCATGGAGGTGGTGGAGGACCAGGAGGACCTGGTGGAGGTGGTGGTGGAGCTACCGGTGGGGGCGGGGGAGGACAAGGCTTATCTGATTTGAAGGTGGAGGAACTATCCATAGATACTGCTTTCAAACCCTTCAGTTTAGCATCATCTGCAATGGAGCCTGACGTGACCAATTGTTCTAATCTATGGCGCTCTCCTCTTTCACAGACAATTTGTCGTTCTAGCTCAGCTGCTCTGTATTCCGTTTCACTCAGTCTTTGTCTGGTTTCAATATGTGAGGCTGTTTCCTTTTCTAGCCTATCTTTGATTCTTGCAAGACTAGACTCGATATCTTCTTTCTCCTGCGTTCTATGATCTAATTCTTGTTCCTTTTTCGCTAACCTATTCGATAGATCTGTATTCTCACGTTCTAATTCCTCGGCTTTCTTTCTCGCAGCAACTAGTTCTTCTTCTTTGGCTAACAGATGGACGATATCTTTGACGTTGATTTGAATAGCTTGAACATCCGGATCTTTAGGTTGTTCTCGCCCATCGACAATTTCTGTTTGCTGAAGGACAATTTGTTGTATGATTCTGTCCATCAGTAGCCAATGTTGCGGATGAGATCCTAAGTCTAACGGTAACAATAAACAGTGTTCAAGAAGTGATAGGAAGTGGGGATAAGCCGCTGTATGACTGAGTTTTCTTCTTAGTAGATCGAACATGGTTGTGGCACTTTTTGTATCGACGTGTTCTTGTTCGAACTTTCTGGATAATTCTTTCTCATCTTCATTCCGTACCATTTCGAAAAAATCTAAATGCCTGTTTAGAGTGTCGTTTTCGTGATTCCTCAGTTTATCTATTATTGGTTGAATTCCAAGCATAAGGAACTCATACCGCAGGTGAAGTCTGAACTCTAGGTTCTCAGATCCCTGACCATAATTCAGAACGGCATTTACGAAGGACATAATGGCAGTTTTCAGATTTACGTCGTCTCTGTAGATACCTGTGGATCTATCGAGATCATTAATTATACCCTGAAACCTTGTCCTTTCATAAGCGTATTTTTGGTAGTGCAGCATCGCGTCAAGTACTTTTTTGTGGCCTCCTGAGACCAAGCAGACTGCACCGAGTATTTCCAAAACTGCTATTTTTGTCTTCATGTTCTCTGTACTTAGCGACTGCGCTATGGTGTTGATACTTGTTGGATGGGCAAGGACATGAGCTCTTCCAGTCTAAACAGAGGAAAAATTCAAGTCAAAAAATATAAACTGGACTATCACTTGAAAGAACATTGATCTACAATAATTGCACTAATCATAGTCATCAGAAACATATCATGTTTCTACCGAAAGCAACTATATGTTGAAATGTTTTATATCCAATGAGAAAATTGAACTAGTAAACAAATCTTCAAATGAAAGCTATCCTGAACGGTGACAGACTTCAAATGAATTTGAATCTTTTTAGTTTGAAAACAGAAATTAAAGACACTTACAGAGTTGTTCATTAAAGCCTTCACACATCCTATTATGCCGGTATGAACCGAGCTTTGGGCAGTGAAGTAGTCCATTTTCTCCAAGCTCTCCAAGAGTGCTGGCAGTCCATTGAGTTCTATAAATTTTATAACGAAACTATGCGTTGAAGTTCGTAACGCAGTTTTTAGTCCATCAATTTGTTTCGTTCGTGCTCTGATTTCTTCTTCCGCATTTTGATCAGGATATTGCAGCTGAAAATGAGTGAAAATAACATCAAATAACATTGTGTAGTATAACTAATAGATATCTAAATAATCATTCCTTTTTGGGGATGAGATGATTTCACGTCAATCACTATTCTAACTCAAGTGAATTTTCGAATGAGAAGCCTATTATAATTTGAATCTTCCTCATTCTCATGAATGTAGCGATCATTTCCTCTTGAAGGATTGTAATTTTTTTGGGTTTATCAGGTGATTTATTTTAATATTTATTTTTATGCAACTGTGCAAAAAGTTTACCACGCTCTAACTTACCTTTGCGAGAGTGTGCAGTCTTTCAATGTAATGTTCTGGGGCATGGGCCTCATCCACCGTATCTTCTCCCTTTCTTGAGCAATATATCTGCCATTTTTTTTGTGGTGGTAAACTGAGCATGGCTGCTTTATTTGGTGCTGTGAGATCCAATTCTTCCTGCAAAAACAGAAATCCAAGTTGATTGAATAGCCTAGACAAAACTACATTAGTTAGTCTATATAATTGTGCAAATGCTCTACGAAAATAAAAAAAGTATTTGCAAGTATGTTTATTTTTGTGTCAATTATTTTATTAGTTTATGCAATATATTCATTTGGTGTCACGATATTTACTAGCAAGATAAAATTTTGAATGGGTATATCAGCGGAATCATTAGGCGGATTCTACCAATTAACGAATTCGACCTTCGTAATTAGGGTCCAAATCGACTCTACAAATATCGACTTTCTTTGTTGTATTTTTCAGCCGTGAGTCCGACCGTAAGCATAATAATTTCCGAAAGAAACTACTCAGGAACTCGATTTTTGTAGAGAAGGTTTCGAACTTAATTACGGAGGCCGAATCTAATGATTGATTCCTCAGATATACCGATTTAAAGTTTTATTTTACCAAATTTCAAAGAAATACAGATTGGATCGAACTTGAATATAGTACTAGATTTGAAAAAAAAAACTGGAAAAGCACTGACGTGAAGTCAGCAGCTTTTTCGCGCTTGTTCACATTGCGAAATGGTGGAATTTTAATGAAATATAAAAATTTTCGAAAAAAATTAATTTTTTTTTCAAATTTTTCCATGGATAATTCTTCTCATTGACGCTGTTCATCTTCCAACCAAGTTTCATTTCGATCAGATAAATATTTTTCGAGTTATTGAAAAATCAAAATTTCAAATGGCTGTAACACAAAAACCATTTGGCAGATTTGGTCCACACACGGCCGGAAGGAATTCTGTCCTTCCGGCCGTGAATTGAATTGACCGAAAATTCTTCTTCAGGGAGTTCAACCTAGTCGTTTGAGACCAATTTTGGCTCAAAATTCGAAAATTAGCGATATAATGACGAAATGATAACGCGCTGTTCCCCAGAACAAGCGCGTAAAAAATTGAAGCTCGAAAGTTCATTCGGAAATTCAAGAAAATAAGATCGCTGAATATTCACATCAGCGTTTGGCGATGACGACAATATGGAAAATCATGAAATTTTACATATTTTTCCCTACTGTGGGGGAATTCTTGGGTGATAATACCTTTTGTGGGGAATAGTATCTGTTCTTTTCATTTTTGACTTGTCCTATACATACTTGTATGTCTCGAAGGATTAATAAAATTCTATTCTATTCTATTCTATTCTAATATTTCCGGAAATTATAATCTGATCTATCTGAAGTTTGGTACACTGCAGTGAAACTTGCAGTTCCAAGAGAGTTTTTTCGAAATCTTAACAATAGTTCCCGAAAAAAAAAATTTCCTTTAATATTGTTCTACTAACATGATCATCAAGTAATTTCTCACAAACTTTTGCATCAGCGTTTTTCAGTCACATATTTTTTTAAATTTCTTCATGACTGGATCAGTAATTGTCTAGTTTTTCCGGAAATAACAACGATATTAAGGAAACAACGATGACATTGTATATATTTTTCTCAATATCTTCGAAAATAAGAAGTGTCTAATTCGCTTCGGAATCCTATAAAGAGTTCGAAAATTTAGCATACGAATTTTACACCAAGCTGCCAGCCTTCATCATGATTGGACCACAATTTATTGAGTTAAACCGGAAATATCAACGATACCAAGGCAGAAAACAAAAAAACTTTTCTTTCTCGATATCTCCGAAAGTTGAATGTGAATCTCACTGACTTTAGGACACTGTTGTGGAGTATAGAGTTCAAGGTGCATGCGAAATCTGGTTACAGTTTGATGGATAGTTTTGAAGAAAATGAAATTTCGCGAAACAAATTTCATGTTCAATCAGATTACTTCAGCAGTTCCTGGTATAATGAGGGTTAATCTCAAAAGTTCAAATGACCATAACTCCGAAAACATTAGGCCAATTTTGGATCATCAACCACAGCAGTCTGATACGTGACCTTTCCTGAAAGTTTTATTGTTTGGCTAACATTCCACTGCGACCTTAAGATCTACTATAAAGCCTCCCCACCAAACTTTCCTGAGTTTCAATTACCTATAGCCAGCTTCTATTCACAACTATCGTGTCCGGCCGGACATAATTGATTTAGACATCGGATTCGTCATCAGTGAGAACAAACTAGACGTTTAACAGACTGTTGGGAAAAAATCAGAGACATTTGGACAAAATGATAGATTGCCGTTTCCTAGAAAATGCAATGATGTGAGATCCAAAATATTCAATTCATCAAAATGGCTAAGATATTCCGCGCCGAAAGATAAAGTTTTCAGCAGTTTGGATTGAAGTCGAAGATTACGGCGATAATTAACGCATATATACAAGAAATAACACTACATATTAAAGAAACAAATTTTCAAGCTCTTTCAAACTTGGAGTTGAAAGCTACTTACACTGTAGGAAATAATTCCGATGTTAGATAGATCGAACAGATAAATATATTGCATCTCACAGTTTGATATATTAATTTGAAAGTCCCAACTCGTGAATATGTTATGTTTGGTGGAAAAGAAATATATCGGATGGACAAATAAATATACCTATCGTCACGGAAAATAAATGCATTTGTGCCACTCATAAATAAAGGGTGTTTCCAACTGCGCGGTTTTTTTAAGAATAAATAAAATATAGATGGCGCACTGAATTCGTCTGGGTATTTCGACATTTAAGAAGTGTGATGTATGAAATTTATACAAATGGCTTCGTACACTATACAACAACGTTCAAATTGTTGCATTATTTTATGAAAATCAGCGTTCTGTGGAAAGTGATTTTAGAAAATAACGTGAACTTAATGGTTTACATAATCGTTCATCCAAAAGCACTATTGGTCGAATAATGAAAAAATTTCAAGAGACCGTTTCGGTGGAAGATCAAAAAAGTGAAAAATACAGTCGTAGCAGTCGTTCACAAGAAAATATTGATTTGGTTCGTGAAAGTGTTGCTGAAGACCCTGGAATGTCCATTTGACGACGTTCACAACAAGTTTGTCTTAGAGGGTCCACAATATGGCGTATTTTACACAAGGATTTAGCTCTGAAGGCATATAAGGTTCAAATAACACAGGAACTAAAGCTATTAGATCATTTTAAAACGTCGTTCATTTGTCAATTTCACCAAAGAACAACCAGCTGATTTTTCTCCAAAAATCATATTTTCCGATGAGGCACATTTTCGACTTGGTGGCTTTGTTAATAAACAAAGTTGTCCTATCTGGGGTGAGAAAAATCCACGAATTATTCATGAGAACCCTATGCATCCTAAACGATTCACTGTTTGGTGTGCATTACGGACAGGTGGTGTAATTGGACTTCATTTTGTAAATCACACAATTGATTCATTGAGGCAAAAATTTCCTGGACGAATAATCTCCAGAAACGGTGATATCACCGATGGACTATTTCCTTTGGGGTTATGTGAAAAGCCAGGTCTATAAGAATAATCCACACATGATTCCTGAACTGAAGGATGATATTATTAGTGTCATTAGTGAGATAGATCCTCAGTTATGTCAACAGTTCATTGACAATTTTAACAAAAGAGTGGACGTCTGTAGAGCTGCAAGAGGAGGCCATTTGACAAATATAATCTTTCGTATATAAATGTCGTAACTGATACTTCAATTACCAATAAAAAGTTTTTGAAAATGAATGAAAATTATGTGTTTCATTTATTCTTGAAAAAAATGCGCAATTTGAAACACCCTTTATATTGACTCAAGAATAAATATATGTACTTGCAAACACACTTTCACTCCAAACAGCGGTTCATTGATTAGTGTATATTTCTCGAATATTCCCTTGGAGAGTGTAATTGATTACCCATGCAAAAATAACTGGGTAGGTCAAGAGCTAACCTCGTATTATAGCTCATCATACACATAAACCAGTCGTGAAGAAAGCACAATCGGATATTCAATTGATTTATTTCGACACATATCATTTATATCAATGTGAATTGTGGTTCAGTTGAATGGAATTTTTTATATCGATATCTATCATTTAACCAATGTTGATTGACACATTATAGCGGGCTAATAATAATTATTGAAGCACCAGCTTGGCGGCATACCTTATGACACCATGAGGCCTTTCTAAAATTTTGTTTTCCCTATCTCCTGACAGACTAGAGATCGAAAGCTATAACGATGCGAAATTAAATTAAATGTTGTCTTTCGATATTGAACTTTCATGAACTCAAGTCAGAATAACTTGCTCATTCATTGTTTTTTGATGATTCTCACACTTACATATATTCGAAATATTGAATCGGTGAAACCCATGTTAATGTATTCATATTTAATTTCCTACAATCGCCAAGAAGAGTAGTTTCTTTAGTCAGTTTGGTATTCGAAAAATAGATATTTCCATAGGTACATCGCTGTCACGTTGTTTTATGGAAAAGAGGTGAAAAAAGTTGTTGTTGATCAAAGAAAATTATTCTTTATTCAAAGGTTCAGCACATTCCGAGCATATGGCAACATGACGTAGCCATTTGTACAACATATCACGTATTTATCTTCTTAATGTTGTAGTACCTACACTGGCTGATAGATGGCTTATAGTTTTTCGATATTGAAAGCAGAAAACTAACTTTTTTGTAGCTTTGTATGATGAGGTGGTAGTTTTCTACGTAATATAAGATATTTCCGAACAAAAGATACGATCAAGTTGAAATTTATCGATTGATGTCGAATGAATTGCCTTCAGAACTAAAAATGGTTTTTTACTGACACAAAAATCACTAAATTGTGTGTCAGCTCTTGTCAACTAGATCCTTTTTCGAGTTTTAACCGAATTAACAACAATACCGAAGAAAAAAAAACACGAAATTCAATATTTCCAATAATTAAAACCAAAAATTTTGAAATCTTGTATTATGTTGAAAAATATCTACCTTCGATCTGTGCAAAATTTCACTGGAATACCATAGTTTTCGAAAAGAACAAATATTTGGAATATTTGAAATTTTTGAATTTGCTGACGATGAGATCTTAACACAATTTTCCATACAGTTTTGCGTTGGTATTCTACAACAAATTACTATGTTCCAATCGAATTGCTTGGCTAATTCCTGATAATATATGAGTATGATTCCTAAACTATTTGACCGATCTGCTCAAATATAATTAAGGAACTAAAACCTGGCATTCTGATGTGTGACCTATCCTGAAAGTTCCTTATGTCTACCTTTTTCCGTTTCGGCCAGCCAGACTGACAAGATTCGGTGAACTAACATCAACAAAAACCCTGATTTAAATAGTTTTAATATGACATGTCGATAAATTTCGTACAAATTTCAGAATTTATGACGGAGATTTCCCGATGCCGGCATCTATCGGCGAAAATTGAAGTAGATCAATAACGTTCTTGTTTGACACTACTTGGACCACTTTTCAGATTCGAAGAGAATCCACACACATATTCTATACATCTATTTTCGTGCCAAATTTGCAGCATTGTTTTATGTTATCGTAATCGATCTTTTCACGGTTAGTGGTCACTTTATACAAAGAAACAGAAAGTGATTGAAATATGCTGATGTTACTACACGTGTTTATACTTTTACTTTCACAAGAATACCGTATGAATTTCGATATGTTCATGTCAAGATGATATGAGGAAGGAAGCCATACTACTAATTTATACCTTTCGATATACATTCAATTGAGTGAATAATTAGGTAAAAACTGTCTTTTATTTTAAGATGGATTGTTTGCAAGAAGCAAATCAACTGACATTAATAATTTTATACCTGAATTGTTATGTGCAGTCTTTCGTTGAGGAGACCTATACATCAAGGCTATATCACTAGAAATGTATCTTAATGTCTTTCAGTGTGATTGGTGCTTTAGTTTAATGAAGCTCTCAGTGCTAAGTAATATAAAAATGCACAATGCACAATGCCCAATTTCAAGACGAAGAAAGCGTTTCCGCACACGACAATGGACCGTGTCAAGAATCGATGGAAACGATAACAAAATATTCGTATATGCATCGAGCAATGAATTTTCTCCAGACTTTTCCCTCAATGACTATTTACTATTCTCGGATCTGGAGAGACTAGTACGGGGAAAAAGATTTATCATTTTTAGTTTTTTTCTGGATTTTCACTCCCAATATCTGGAACAGAACTATTAAAAATTAAATTAAAATTGGTTTTTTATGACAAACTTCCTTGCGGATTGCAGGATTGAACTTTTTGTCAAGGGCTGTTTCTTGGAAAACAGATTGCCTAATGAACAATACAGAAATAATATAAACGATAAACAAAGCGGAATGTAACTTTTCAGAGTACATTCCTGACTCTTTCAGACATTCATTTCAGACGAACGAGAAAATTTTTTGAATAACTTTTCTGTGTATGATAGTTTCTCATAGAATTCTCCCAATTTTTCTTTCCATTTTTCTGAAACAGACGATAAAATATATCGATTAAATCCTATTTTGGGGGGATTTTGCATCATTTTCCAGTTTTTTTTTGAGTATTCACTCCCAATATCTGAAACAGAACTATCAAAAATTAAATAAATCCTGCAATATGCAAGGGCATTTTTAATGAAAAACAATTTAATTTTTAATAGTTGTGTTTCAGGAATTGGGAGTGAAAACCCAGAAAAATCTGAAAAATGATGTAAAATCCTCTCTGAATAAGCTTTAATCGAAAGTTAAGAGCAGGGTGTGGGCCTTTTTCTATCGTTTCTTTCAGAAAATTGAAAATAATATATAAAAACTTCAACACACAGAAAGCTAATTCTAAAAATTTTCTCGTTTGTCTGATGGATGAGTCAGATTTGTACTCTGAAACATCACAATTCGCTTTGTTTATCGTTTATATTATTCCTGTATTATTCATTAGGCATCTTTTTTCCAAGAAACTGCCCTTGACAAATAGTTTAATCCTGCAATGAGCAAGGGCGTTCTCCATAAAAAAATTTGATTTGATTTTTAATAGTTCTGTTTCATAAATTGCGAGAAAAAAGCTGAAAAATTATGTAAAATCCTCCGAAAGTAAGCTTTATTCCATACTAGAAAAAGATTTAACCCTAGAGGTGAAGTAATCGTATTCAGCGAGGCCTATTTTGAATACAAAGACAAAAAATTGTATCAATTTATGCTATACTCATTGTATCGCCCTCAGACCCAACTATGTTGAATAACAAAATAGAATTTGTCCAAAAACTTTTTTTTTTGGTACTCATTCCACGAACTCATTGAATGGCCTACTATTATTTCACCATGATGCCATCCAATGTCAACACTACCAGTTTTGAATTGAATGATATCCGTTAGATCAATAGTATGGGTCATCCAACCCGAATTTCATTTTTGCGTGCATGTTATGGTTAACATCGAGCTTTCGTATTGTTGGTAATTATAGATTTTTTCCCGAAAATAGTCTCAAACGACTTGGTTGGAAACAGTGACTGGTACTTTTTTTCGAAATAACTCGAATAATACTGATTCAATCTTGATAACATTCTGTAACTAGTTTGAAAAAGATGATGAACAACTTTCTGCGGAATTTCGTGATCATCGTGACATTGGAAGAATTTCTAATAAAATTTGAAGTTTTTTCAAATGCTCCATATTCTGCGATCTTATGATCATACAATTCTCACGAAATTCTGTATGAACCTTCAAGCTATGATTCTTCAATAAAGTACTGTGTAGTGTGAATCTACGGAATCATTGTATTATACCCAGTCAAGAATTCAGCCTTTGTAATTTATGTCCGAACCTACTTTTCAAATATCGAGTTCCTAACTTCCGAAAGAATAGACTGAGAAACTCTATAACAGTATAGTACGTTTGGGGCTTAATTACGAAGTTCGTATTCCTGAATGGGTAAAATCCGCCCAATGATATTGTTGATGGGTGTATCTACAGTTATATTTAAATTCCCAATATTTCAAAAAATACAGATTGGATCGAATTGAAATCCAGTGCTGGATTGATAGTTTGAAGGTTCACGCAGAATTTCGTGTGGAAATATGACAAGAAGATCATCAAATCTTACAATCAGGAAGTAAAGGTGCGTTTGGGGGGTTAATACGTGAAACGATGACAGGTTTGGCAACGAATTTGAACACGCGCGCAAAAACTGCTGACCTGACGTCATTGCTTTTCTAGAATTTTTGCGCACTCTTATCAGGAAAATCAGTTATTCGGCAATCTTTTTGTATTCAAACATAAAAACTGTTCGTTCTTATCGTTTAAGTTCTTGTTTCAGAGAATACTTACCACAAGTTCTGCGAATTTTGAGTCCAGTTCTTCTTGCGAAGGCATTGGTTGTGTCGGTGTAATAGCTTGAAGAGATAGTGTGCCTGTTGTATCCACCACGCAATAGGTAATTTCTGGTGGTTCGTCATCCTGAAAAACAGAAAAAAATCCATAAGAATTAAGCCTTCCACCTACGAAAAGGAATTTGATTGTCAAACTTGTAAGCATCACTTTGTTTTGCCGAGAAATTCGGTTGCCTGAGAGACAGTTGATGGTTGGTAGTGTATTTTATATTATTAGGTTGGCAATTGGCCGCAGGGTTGATGTAAGATAACAAAAAGTCATATTTTTTGCTCACGAATTTGAATATGCGCGCAGAATCATTCGGATTATAACTTTCTACTGTAGGTTTTCGCGATATCAGCATTTTCTCATTCACTCAATGCATTTTGAAATAAAATTTAATTGGATATCATATTACAAAGATCGGTTATCATCATAACCCTAGTTTGTTTTGTTTTGATTAACTGAGAATGCATAAAACCTACCTGTGACTTGAATACCGAAATAATTTTTTTCGAATTTTTCCATGTTCAAGTTAAGATCTCAAAAATTAATTTCCAGTGAAATTTGGCACATCCAAGATTTAGGAACCGATCGCAACATTTTGGTCCTAGTTAGGATCGAAAATTCGCAATATTAACTTCTTATTCTGGTTGATTCCAATAATTTTGGAATTTTCCATCATTGTTACATTTGATATGGCTTCAGAAAGTCGCAACGAGAACTGCATGTTCTTGTTATATTCGTGATGGCTTGAGAAATTCACAATAAATATTTCTCATTCTATTATTAAATAATACAGATTTTTCTGTGATACCTTCACGAAATATCTCCCGAAATTTGAATGTGAATTTTCTGTTTGAAACAGCGGTATATAGTTATGATCTTTTGCAGTTTGTAACTCCCTTTTTTCAGAGTTTTTCAGTTGTAAAAACAGATCAATGAACTCTCAAATTATTATTGTTTTCAATAGATATATAACGATATACTTTCATTTTCTTCAGCGTACCACGTCTTGAATTGCGAATTGAATATTTATTTCCACTGACATATCCATTGAAGTAAGAAACTTAAGAATGCTATTGATGATTTCAAATCGAAAGAGGCTAACTGTATCTAGATCAAAGTTAATCTTTCTTAGGAATTGGTATTTTTGGCTAGCTTCATGTTGTTTATTTCAATCCCAATTGATGAAATATTTGCAATTAAAGGTTGAAGCCCAATTGAATGGGGTAGCACTACCATGTTTCTATAAATTATGATAAACCCGTCAAAAAAATATATCTGATAGGCTTTATAGTTTTCAAAAAACTATGGCATGTAATATTCCTCACTTGTCTAACATTCAGACTAGAAATCTCAGGCGCATCTAACTGCTGCATCAGGATTCAAACCCCACTCAAATTTATAGTTATACAGGATGTTCCTAAATAGGTGTATCAACGGTCAACTGTAGATTTTTCATGCAAAAATAAAAAAAATTTTCTTTTCAAATTCTTTCCCCGGGACTTCGTTTCAGAGATACAGGGTGTCAAAAAATTATATTTTTTTCAGTTTTTTACTAATATCTCATAAACCGTTTGAATTACAGAATGGAACTTCTGTACACACATTGTCACTAAAAATAGTTACTTCCTTGCACTTCACTCGGTTTTATTAGACGTGCCAGTGGCGGAGAAATTGAATTTACACAAAGGTTCTACACCACTCAACAAATTTGCATTTGTACAGCAAATTCTGATGCGCCAATGTGTTTCATATAAAAAGGTTCATAGCTCTGAAGTGAACCATTTTCGAGAAAACTGGCATTTTATGATCAAAAATTGAAATAAAGCAGTATGACAATTAACACAGTTACCATTAGTTATTTTTTTATGGGGCACATGAAGACCATTGTCTATGAAACTCCTGTTAACACCGTTGAAGAGTTGACAGCTAGAGTTGAAGCCGCAGCAGGGCAAATTGAAAATATCCCTCAGATTCATGAAAAACATGATCCAGTCGTTATTGTAATGCGTGCATTCAAGCCAACGGGTTTAATTTCGAGCAATTTTTGTAATCTTGTTAACTATATGGTCGCTAAAAATAATGAAAAACAACTTCGCAATTTAAAATTAAACACCTAGTTGTTAAATTTTGTTGAAATTAATAAAACCGTTAATTATCACTACTAATTTTTTCAATTACAAGAAATTTACAATGCGTTAGCAAATTATTTTTGATTTTTAAATTATTTCGGTCATGAAATGCAAGTTTTCTCGAAAACGGTTCACTTTAGTGCAATGAACCAAGCGTACCTTTGTTATGTGAAGCACAATCGCGCATCAGATTTTGCTGTGCAAATGCAAATTTGTCCAGTTGTGTAGAAGTTGGGGGGTAAAACCTTTTAACAAATTCAATATCTCCTCCACTGGCACCTTTAATAAAACCGAGTAAAGTGCAAGAAAACAGCTATCATTAAAGGCAGTGTGTGTACAAAATCTAAATTCTGTAATTCGAACTGTTCCTGAGATATTAACAAAAAACTGAAAAAAATATAAATTTTTGACACCCTGTATCTCTGAAACGAAGACCCGGAGGAAAAACACATAAGGGTTCATTATTTTCTCAGTTAAATAACCCAATAAACCATTGATATCTTAAAAAACTTATATATTATTCATAATTCATTGGTTTCTCACAACACAGAAACCAATTCCATGAAATAAATCCTGTGAACATTGAAATCTCAATAAATACACTTGTATAGGGTCTTTCAATAAGGACGGGTCGATTTTGACATGAAATAAATCAAATGTCTGTAATTTTGGATGATTGAGCCGAAAATGGTCTCAATCGACTAGGTTGGACTCACTGATGACGAATCCGGTGTCAAAATCGATTCTGTCCGCCCGGCCGGCCGGTTGGCCGGCCGTAGACACGATAACTGTCGAACGAAGTGAGCTAGCAACTTGAAACTTTCAGGGTAGGTCGCGCATTGGAATGCCGCGGTTAAGTTCGTTAATGGGCCAAATCGATCAAATAGTTTCGGAGTTATAGGCATTTGAAGTTTTGAAGTTATTTATTTTTTATTTCAGAAACTACCTGAGCGATTGGATTCAAACTTGGCGGTTAGGTGATTGCCATGGTGATTTGGCATTACTAACTGAATAAAAAAATATAGGTTAGAAAGACGACGTTAAAACAACATGGCCGCCACAGGCTGCCAACATCGACCCGTCCCTATTGAAAGACCCTATATAATTCAATAACATTTCCACATGCAGAACTCTAACTGAGTAGCAAAATTTAAAATAATATTTTGAATGAGGAGAGACGTTCCACAGTCGTTTCACTTCTTTGAAAATCTAACTATTTTCCACAATTATTAAATTTCGTGTCGGTATTCTACAACTGAAAATGAACTTCAAATCAGATAGGGTTTGCCCTTTTTGAGATATTAGGGAAATAACCTCAATATTTAAAATGGTCACGAAATTTTTTGCCGATATCTGCACAAATAAATATCGTTCAGAACTGAAATTTGAAACACTGTTTCTAACTGTTGACTCTGAAACCTGTACCAAATTTCATTGAACCTTGATGAATATGTATCCGAAAAAAAAAATGTTTAAAAAAAATTTCGATTTTTCCAATACAATTCTCACGAAATTTTGCATTGAATCGAGTGTCTATATTTCACAATTATAGTCATGATGTTTCAATCCGAACGCGTTCGTATTTCTTGACACTGAGGAGATAAACAAAATTCAAGACTTTCCGCTAATATCAAATATGTAGATGTGATTTCTACTAGGATCCAACTTTGTTCTGAAAAATATTAATGAAATAAAAAAAATCTCAACCTTCCTGTGCAATTGATCTGAAAAATTTTTTTTCCATAGCAGATATCCGATTCACTTGATTCACTAAGTATCTACCACACAAACTGAAAAACTAAAGTTATTTTCAATAAAATTTCTGCAACAATTAAATATATCGTGAACCTCATCAGGTTGAATTCGAAAGAATAATTGCAGATTATAAATTTAGTTCGTTGTTATCGTTGTCAGATACACTCAACAGGGTGTCAAATCCGAAAGTCTGTTTGATGTAAAGACGTAAAATTCAAACAAGTAGTTTGTCGACAACCAGATACATGCGGAATATTTTTATCTACGCTATATCCCTTGTCTTAGGTCACGACCCGGCACAGACCCCATTCAGAACAGGTAGATAGATCATCGGCTTCTAACTTTAGTCTAAGTATTAGATTCTCGACAATCGACAATTGATGAGATTTGCAGTTTGATATTGATTTTTTGCATATTATATCCTCCAATTTGATTTATCATATAAATGCTCATTATTTTTTATATTCATGGTTACTTCAAACTGTCAGTACGAAAGATTTTGGATTTCGATTGAAACCAGTAACGGATATCCACATGTTGACGATAATCGTACTACGCAAACCGAAATTGATGGAAACCTCCGATCAACCGAATTTTTTGGAAATCTGCATTATTTTAAATTACGCTACTTAATTCGCGTTCTGCATGTAAAAGTGTTATTCAGTTATAAAAGAGTATTTATTGAGATTTCAATGTTTCAAATGAATTTTTTCATGGAATCGGTTTTTGTGTTCTGAAAAACCAATGATTTATGAATAAAATGAAAGTTTTATTCAAGATATGAATTATCTTCATAAAGAAATTTAATCTTGAATCCCGTAATCCGCAGGGTGATTTCTATAAATAATAATTTGATCCGATTTTCAGTAGTTATGTTTAAGATATGGGGAGAAAAAACCCAAAAATATTCAATCTGAACTACTTACGATTATGAAATTGTCAAGAACATCGATGGGGCATTTGCAAATTGTGTTTATAAAATAATAACGCATCCATTAAAAATTTCTCGATATGTGTTGAAAATTTGGTAATCAATATTTTCATCTACTTTTAGATGTATGATTCTGGATAAAAAGTAAACCGATTATTCCAGTGAATTCCAATCTCAGAACCGAACGCGATGATGTCATTTTCGACCTTATTGGAAATTTGCAACGTTTTTCTTTATAACTCAGGAACCACTGGTCGGAAATCATCCGGGTGAAATTTTTTTGGTTTAGTTTTGCAACAGTAATCAACTTTCAGAGTTTAATGAAAATTCGGTGGTAAGTTTTCTAGAAATAATTTTTTTTTCCCCCCATTTTGAGCCCTTAGGGTACACCGATTCTGCTGAAAAGCTTGGAGGATCAATCCCGAGCGGCACACGCCAAGTTTCACTCATTTCGGTTCAGTACTTTCTGAGAAAAGCCCCAGACAACGGACGGACTTTTTTTTATTAGTTTATTCAAATCTACATATTCCAAAACGTAAACTGTGAAATTTTCAGGGGGAGTTAATTTTTTTTTTTGTTGGTCGATCACTAAGGTTTATTATTTGATTTTATCGAATAATAAACCAAAGTGGAAGAGAAAATAAAATGTTATTTTTTCATGAGGAATCTACAGTTGACCGTTGATACAGGAACAGCCTGTATATTCAAGTAAACTTATTTTATAATATTTTTTTATTATAAGACTTAAACTTCTGCATGGAAGTACCATGCTGGCGTTTGTGAAATGAATAAATAAATAGTATTGATTTATCGAAAAAGGAACGGCTTACCCAAGGATAGAATTTCTTGATAGAATGCCACAATTACGTCACTCAATAAAACAGTACTGAAGACTCTTCATGAAACTATGTTTTGTGCTCATGCTCTAGGGGAACAGCGTGCTATCGTTTTGTCCAAACGTCTGTAATTTTCGAATTTTGAGCCGAAAGTGGTCTCAAGCGACTAGGTTTACTCAGTGATAACGAAACCGGTGTCAAAATAGATTCTGTCTCTCCGACTGTTAGGCCGTCCGTAAACAGAATAACTTCCTGCAGAAACTCCCAAATTCCTGGGTTTGAATTTAACAGTTAGTTAAGGGCATCAAACGAGGATAACGTGACGGTGCAGGATAATTTTGTACCCAATCCTTGGTTAGGCACTTTATCTATGGTTCTGTCATACTTTGCAAGTGGCTCTTCATCGAAAAATATGAAACATTGTGTTTAGAATTATCTTTGTATTGTATCAGTTTATGTTAAGTAGCGTTTTCTTGAGTTTTTGCATTCAATGGTTATACGCTGGTTATATTGAAAACATTTGTCATTCAAGATGTCGTACGTTGAAGACAATAAAAATATATCACGAGATATCCATAAAGAAAATTATTATGTGGAACTACGACAGAAAATTCAGTATTATTATATTCCATGATTCAACTAAAAGCCTTCATCGAGTAGACTAGTACGAATTCAATATTTCTCATTGTAGTGACGTCTGCGATATCTTTTAGGAAACCACAGTATAAATTACTGATTCAGGTTGTATTTTTGACTCCCTCCTGAAGTCCCAATATGAGTTTACATGAGAGCCACGTCAGGAGTTTTCGCCAGAAAGTCTGTGTTACAGGGCTCCTACCCGTCTCTGAAGCGTTTTTCAGCGGGACGAAAATGATAGCGCCTTCGAGCGGTCGCGCGAAAGATTAAACTGTTGATAAGTATGCGATACATTGTGCACTCAGTGTGTTTTGAAGCACGTGAGTCACTGTTTCGAGAGAAACCCTCACGCGTCTCAGGATTTGGGTCAGGTTTACAAGTTTTACGAGCGAATCCCACTCGGACATAATACCTTCAAGGCCTGGGGCGCCAAAATGCCACGGACTCTCGCTGATCCGCGTATAACTTTCTCATCTCGATCATGTGCATGCACTAGCGGACCTTCAACTCGGAGATGATAGTTGCGTTCTCTAGATGATACCTTAAGGGTATTGCTGAAGGATATGTTTTAGTCTAAGAATTTGTAGACTCGTATCATGTTAGCAGGAGAACTCTTTCGAATCGTACTCAGGGTAACTGAAACTTTTAATTAATAAATAGCCACGATGATCAAAAAAAGTGATGCCCACTAGACCAATGAGACGAGACTCTCCGTAAAAGTCTCGTTTCGTCACGAGTCTCGTGCCAATGATAATAATACTAATACTTTATCATCCTGTTAGACAAACACATGTATAGGACAAGTCAGAGGAAAAACAAAATCGAAATAGAAAACTACTCACAAAAATCAGAAAAACAGAAAAACATCATGTTTTATTCGATTTCAGTTTACAATCCTCAGTTGGTTGAAATATTCTAAAGGGTTTTCCAATAAGAGGTGTTATTTCGATATTCAAAGAAAAATGCCATTTTTCAATATAAATGATCGGATGTTTATTTCATGAAAATAGAGAAGCTATGCCATTAATAGTGGAAAATAACATCAGGCAAATGACCACCACGACCACGCTTACAGGACCATATCCTTTTAATGAAATTTTCCATAACCAAATCGCAAAGTGGCTGCCCTATGTCCTCGATAGTCTCACGAATTGCATCTTTGAGGTCTTGAATCGACGCTAGGCTATTGGCATAGACCTTCTCTTTCACGTGGACCCAAAGGAAGAAGTCGCAAGGTGTTAAATCACAAGATCTCGATGGCCAATTGTGATCACCTCTTCGAGAGATAACACGGTCCGGAAACTTTTCCCGCAAAAGATCAATGGTTTCGTTGCTTGTGGGGCACGTAGCGCCGTCTTGCTGAAAGTAAACGTTGTCCAGATCAAAACCATCCAATTCTGCTGGCCATAAAAATCATTAATCATCTCTTGATAGCGCAATCCATTCACCGTAACTGTTGCTCCAGCCTCATTTTCGAAAAAATAAGGCAGGCAAGGATGATCGGCAGGCTTGAGTTCTTGTGTTAACTGAACTTTATAAGCCTTAAGACCCAAATCTTCATGCAAAATACGGTGTAATGACGTTTGTGGAATCCCTAATTCCAAAGAACGACGACGAATGGACAAACCTGGGTTTTCTTCAACACTTTCGGCTACAGCGGCAATATTCTCGGCTGTTCTTGAGCGACGTGCACGGGTTTTATTCTTCACATCACTAACTTGTTGCAACAGCTCGAATTTTTCCACCAATTTCTTAATTGCGGTCCGACAAGGTGCTTCACGACGACCCAAAAATGTTCGAGTTTTACGAACCGTCTCTGCCAAATGTTCACCATTTTTATAGTGAATTTTAATAATTTCAATGCGTTGTTAAAGCGTGTATCGTTTCATTTTTATTAATGGTGTAGTTTCCACTTGTCAAATGTCAAAAAATGACAGCTTCAAAAGTGACATCTACCGAAATAGCGGGCTATTCAAAACATCACCTCTTATTGGAAAACTCTTCATTATACAGTGCGCGTCAAAATCATGGAACAAGTTCATTTTCTCAGAAGAAAAATATTTGGCAACAAAATCCTGAAACAGGTCAATTTTTGTTTCACTTTCACCAAATTTATATGCAATTTTGAAGGATTTTTGTTGCACCCTGTACCATACCCATCAACGCTCTAAATTTTTTGAATAGAGAAAGTAGGTCATGTGGTACTTTTTTGGCAAGGTCTTCGTATCTTCTTTACAGGCGTGCAGACATTTTCAAGAAAAAAAAATTTTTTTTTTGAAAAATTAGTCAGTTGAAAGAAGTTTTCAGTATGTGCACTTTATAATGGCTCATTTACTTTGAGACGATGGTACCTGCTGAAATTTGTCACCGAACGAAAATGACCATTACACTTTTGTTCATGCACAACTTTCAACCTCCTCACGTGAAAAATTAGAATGTGTGAAACACTGCGCGTTAGATATGATCTTAAGTAGAAACGTACTTATAACATACCTACTTAAAATTGCATATCAGATTCTGTTCATATCCTTATTTCCGGTAATTGCATTCATCACAGAGCGAAATGCACTCTTTTGGTGAGATGGTTTCTGACAGAAGTGCTGAGAGGTAGTTACCCATTGGTACTTCTAATTGGATTAACCAGTCGTCAACCGACCCTGACTTGCTCATCCTCCGATTTAGAGCGATCTGTAGAGAACCCAGAGACCCTCTGGGGAAAACAACCTCTTCTCTACCCCATCGTTTGTGTCTCGAAAATGTCACGTTATGGTTCTTCTGAAAACAGGGTTCTTTTGAAAGGTTAGCTGTAAGTTTATCCATGAGCTCCCCGCTTAGATGCCCTGTGTGGTCGCCAGTTTAGTGATGTTCTCTTCCTACTACAATACCTGTTCGGCTGTCTCACATTCTAGCGATAAATCTGAAGGTGGTAGGTCGAAATGGACTTTCAAAACACCGGTTTGATAAAAGCGTAAAGCCCCTCTGATAGATAAATATGCCGTTTTTTGTAATTTGTCAAGAGCTTGTATCCCTCTCGATAATTTACCCTCTGCTTTCAGATGAAAGCCGCATAAGTGAACTGAGAATTGTCCGCACAACGAATTTATATATTCAGTTGATCAGTTCAGGCTCGAGTCACCACTTATTGTTTATTGTTAATGTCCTGGCACGCGCAGAGTCATTTTAGCCCTTGCCAATCTCGGCTTTAAGGTGTAGGCTCCAAGAGAGTTTTTGTCGAAACCGCACCGAAGTATTTAGGGTGGACCTGAAACTAAGTGCAACCCAGTCAATCCAGAGAATTTTTTGCTTATTTTGAATGGTACTGGAATCGTCTTCATGGAGTTCACACTGAGACACAGTTTGTAATCTCAAGGGTTTTTTGATAGACACAACTTCAATGATTGAACCAATCGTGTACCTGATTATACCATCTTCTTCGTTTCTTCTACATTGCTCTCAAATGGACGAAGTTCAAAGCAGAATTCTGTGATAACAGCAGTGATGCCTACGAGAGTCTCGTTTTTGAGAGTATAGTCTATTTTCGAGACGAGACCGTGAATTTTTCATTCGAGACGAGACGAGACTCTTATGTAGTCTCGTACTAGAGTCTCGCAGATCTTGAAAGTCTCGTAGGGTGACATTTCATTCTAATCAAAATGTTTTCATGTTTATTTTCAGAAGCTGAAAGTTGATGATCAACAGTCATTAGTCAATTATCCGGAATATCTAATATTAGCTGTATTCACTATCATGGTGTCAATAAAAAAGGAATACTGCTCAACTGTAACATTAGCTCCAATTAGTTACCATCCAGTGTGAATAATAATCGCGATACTACGAGGAATACTCTCAAACGGATTTTTAATTGATTTCGGACTCCATTCCGGAATGAGAAGTTACTACCATTAATTAGCGAAGCAAAACAGAAAACAGGAATAATTAGTAACGGAATTCCACAGAGGTGTATAAGGAAGTAGATTATTCGGTACTTGTATAATTTTGCGTAATTCCATCTTAACGTTTGATGAGTATTCATTACCTCATCATTCTTCCTAGTTCGAAAGTTCTACAGAGCAAATTTGACTCTTTTTCTGTTGTTTTCATTTGAATTGAAAAAATTCTTCGGCAAGAACAAGAAGTATTATCGGTAATTTCTGATGGCTTCATTTGTGAATGATACTAGTATTCATTGCCTCATCATTTTAATTTAACGTTCCTCATTCTGAAACGATGGCAATTCAGCATTCTGACCTCTTCTTCGATTGTTTCCTCTCGAGATGAAAAGGAGATTCTAGCAAGAATAATCTATTATGGGTAGTTTCTGAGAGCGCTTATTCTGAATGATAATACTATTTATCACAATTATCCTTTCTAGTTCTGAAACTATTTCAAATGAGTTCATTTCACATCTTCTGTTATGAATTCCAGCAATCAAAATTATTATTTAGGTGAAAGAACGATTTTCTCGGATATTCCGGACCCTGACTCAGAAAGGACACTTTTTTATGAACAATGAAAACACAATGATTAAAAATATACTTTTTCAACCTCAATTTGAGACTTTTAAATTAGGATTTAAGAACTACTTATTGAAAAGAATCGGTTACGAGTGGATACGGGACAAATAATTATCCAGTTTCCCAACCCTTCTGAAAATTTGCCCATTTATATACTCTCATGATGAGTGTGAGAGACACTCGAACTGACATTGACGAGGAGTTCGGTTGAATGAACTGAACAATTTCGTAAAACGAAGGGTGAATTTTTGGAATAATGGAACTAGTTCACTACATATCGTTTAGAGCTTATTTTGGAAGGATTCAGCATCATTTTTTATTTTTTTATGGGTTTTCACTACCAATATCTTAAACAGATTTGTTGAAAATTAAATAAAATTGTTTCTTCTATGAAAAACGCCCTTGCGGATTGCAGTATCAAACTGTTTGTCAACGGCAGTTTCTTGCAAAAAAGATTGCCTAACGAACAATACAGGAACAATACAAACGATAAAAAAACGAACTGTGACGTTTCAGAGTACAAATCTGACTCTTTCATCAAATCGAAACGAAAAATCGAAAGAAAATAATTCTCGAAATTTTCTACTTTGTCTGATGAAAGAGTCAGATTCGTTCTCTGAAACGTCACAGTTCGCTATCTTTATCGTTTATATTGTTCCTGTATTATTCATTAGGCAATCTTTTTTGCAAGAAACTGCCATTGACATATAATTTGATACTGCAACCCGCGAGGGCGTTTTCCATAAAAAAAAACAATTTTATTCCATTTTAATAGGTCTGTTTCAGATATTGGGAGTGAAAACCCATAAAAAAAACTGAAAAATAGATCACCACACAGTACAGAAATTTTTATGGGCCGACTTTTTAGGGTCATCAATTAATCTCAGCAACTGATTCGCCCTCTTGGGCAAACCAATGGAGATGTTAGTGCAAAAAATCTAGTAAAAGAAATCTAACAGGACCAGAGTGGCAAAATGGCGCATGTGTCGGGGCCAATCGCCTAATACGTCGGTCTTCAATCTTTCTTTTTAAAATCATCGGAATCTTTAGTTCTTTGGTTATTCAATTTATGAAGATAAAGTAAAAATTAAAGAATAGATCAGATTTTAATCAGATTTGGCACAGGTCTTGAAGTACAAAATTCAACAACACTGCTCCAAATTTCATTTCGATCCGATGTTTTTTTTTTCAGCAACATTGGAAAAAATATGTCAAATTCGTTGGCTATTTGAAATTTTGAGATTATTTTCATAATATCTGTAGAAGACCTCAACCTATCGGAATGAAACTGGTCTCTTAACTATAGAATTCCGACTTTAACTGAGTGCAGAATTTCATGAGGAATGCAGGTAGGTACAGGTGAACATTTTGAAAAAAAAATGGTTCTAGGAATTTTCCAGATTTTGTGAAAACGAATTGTTTTCAGGAATTATTCATCAACCTACCATCATTAATTCTTTCGGTAGTAATTGAGGTTGGGATAGGCATTTAGGACAACCACTAAAACTTTCTCAAAGCAATTTAAAGAGTAGATATTTATAGGGTAGCTTTGGGGGCTCAATTATGAAAGCCTATTTCGTGAATGAAAAAAGAACGCCCAAATATTCGTAGATATATCAATTCAAATTTTTATTTTCTCAGTATCTCCCAGAATACCGATCGAATCGAATTGAATTCTAGTTTTTGATTGAGAAATGATAACTCGGAAGTTCATGCAGAATTTCGTGGTGGCCATTTGAAAAGAAGACTTTTCATCGCGAAGTAAAGCTGCTTTAGAGGCGTCAATATTTAAATTGGTAACCGCTTTGTCAACGAATTTGAACATGCTCGTAAATGCTCCTACCTCCTGTCGGTGCTTTTCTACAAAAAATTTCGTTTGGGACGATTCATGCAGTTTGTTGCTGGACGTATGACTGCGTTTCTCATATCTTTTTAGGCACAGCTGCATTGGGAGTGCTTTTAAAATCATTAGACCTTTCAGCTCGGACAGACTGTTAACCTGTGTCTGGATTCACCTTTCAGGAACAGGTGCATCGTGAAGCATCTGTCGCGATTAGGATTTTATACTTCTTACAATGCAGAAATGGGTAAGCTCCAACGAAAACGAAAATAAGTTTTGAGATTTCAGTCATGAACACATATGGAAATCTGCGTTCCAGAATTCCTTAGTTCACATCAGTTTGTGAAGAACCTCATATATTTCACATAGCCAAAAGTAGGAAAATACAAATCGTAATTTACATTTTGCGATTCCACACCATTCTCGAAAAATTCGAAGTCAGAGAAGTTATACAAATTTTCAGCCGAATCTAACAGATTATGTTCTGGGATATAATATATTTTTGCGAGCATGCTCTAGGGAACGGCGTGCTATCGTTTTATGTCTGTAACTTTCCTCCTCGATTGAAATTGATAGGGGTACTTCGTATATTTTTTTCTCGAAATCACCCACTCTTCTGAGATGAGAATTGAGGCTATTTTACAGGTTATGAAAAACTCTGAGGAATATAACTCGACATATGTGGAAGAACTATGTGAATGTTCTTCGCGTAATTTTTCCCATGAAATTTATTATTTGGGGGTTGCTTCTTTAAGATTCCCTTTCAATTATCAGAGGAAAAAAAAAAGACAAGTATCGATTAAAGCTTATTTAGAAAGGATTTTGCATCATTTTTTAATTTTTTTTGGGGTTTTCAATCCCAATAACTGAAACAGAACTATCAAAAAAATTAAAATTGCCTTTGCAGATTGCAGTAGTGAACTACTTATCAAGGGTAGTTTTTTGGAAAACAGATTGCCCAATGAACAATTTAGAAACAATACAAACGATGAACGAAGCGAACTGCGACGTTTCAGAGTACAAATCTGACATTTTCATCAGACAAAGGAGAAAATTTTTAAAAATCATTTCCTTTCGATTTTTCTCGAAAATGACAATTTGACAAAATTCTCAACTCAAAACGAAAAAATCGAAAGAAAATAATTCTGAAAATTTTCTCCTTCGTCTGATGCAAAAGTCAGATTTGTACTCCAACACATCACAGTTTGCTCTATTTATCGTTCGTATTGTTCTTGTATTGTTTATTAGAGAACTGTTTTCCAAGGAACTGCCATTGACAAATAGTTGAAAAACAAATAGTTGAAAAACAATTTTTATTTAATCTCAATAGTTCTGTTTCAGATATTGAAAGTGAAAAGCCTAGAAAAACTCATTCTTTACTCATTTCACAAAAATTAATATTGCATAAAATAGTATGGTATTGTTATTTTCGCGTACTAATAATTAAAGTAAGGGGTTGAAACACCATGAGAATTCATCTACAAAGTCCACAGAATAAAGAGTTACAGTCAGTTTTCTTAGAACCCATTGAAAAACTAAAACCGTCAGACTCTCTTAGCGGCTGTATCGTGAAGTTATACATATTGGAGGTCATTGAAGCTAGAGCTGGGGGCGAGCTGTAGGTAGCGCAGTGAGCGGTGGCACAATAGACCTTAAGGTCGAAGTGGAATTTAACCCCTTACCAAACTATAAACCATAGATTTCTGAAAAAAAGTACACCTACAACTTTTCATCGGGTCCAATTGTTTTTCGCCATTATGTACAGAAACCACTTTCTATTTTGAGTTCTCAAAGCTTTTAGTTGGAATCAATATTGGATGATTCCGAAGGATATTATCTGATCTTATTCGAAAGACTATGTAGCATATCTACCGGTCAATATTATACATGAAGTGATTATGGGTATTTGATCTACAAGATTATTAAATCAATTTTTACCCCGAATAATTTGAGAAATTACTCACCTGAAAACAGCCGCACCAGCCGCGTTTGACGGCCGGCATGGCTGGTATATGAAATCGAGGCAGGTTGTCGGTGAAGCTATCCCAATCCGGTAGTCTCGCCGAGCACTTTGGAAGACCCTGGAATAGATTTTAAATTTTAGCAAATGCGAGTTAATGAATACATTTTCCAAATATTTAAAAATAAATCCTCAGAAGATTTTTAGACGGATTTCGTATTCATTTTTCGTCGAACATTTCAAGAAGTACTTGATAGTTTGAATTCGTAGCCTGGGGGCCCATTTTTGAATCTCGATCAAGAATTGAAGAGTATGACAATTGTCGTATGTTTATGTCGATTTTCTAAGTTTCCTCGAGCATCTGGAAACTTTGTGAGAGTTCTATTCGCCATTTCGAGTGTGTTTTCAAGCAAATATTCAAGAAATAAACTGAATGCAAGATATCGAGAAATTCCAAATCCGCATATAAACATAACCTTATCACCGTTTCCTTCGACTCAGCAACGAGTGGTACGGAGTATAGGAGATATAACATTCGATTGTCGAGTGACATTCGGTTCCATACGCAGGTCATGTCTACTTGTTGTTTATTTTGAACTTAGAAAATCGAGATTCAAGAATCGGCCCCCAGAGCTACCCTACTGGCAGTGACAATTTTGGATAATTAGCTGGGCATACACGAACGTTCCTTCCTTGGGAGAATCGTGGCTCGTGGGCACGTGAAGGTTGTCATACCACGTGAGGAATTAAGAGGAAATATTACCACATGGTGGTAAATTACGGCTCGGCAACACATCCACATTCAAATTTCATTAAACCTAGTTAATATCTCAAGGTCAATATACCTTCTCGCTGTCTGCCTAACTTAACGTTTCAGTAACCGCGAGTAATATTGGAAATGAGTGAAATTTGTGAGAAAACGGGGTGTCGTTCTGTAGGCTTCAGTGATTATTTTTTGAATTTTTTTTTTGGGATATACTTCAGATGTTTTAACACATGATAGTACGCAACGAATCATGTGAATGGAAAAAGCGTGTGTGTATAGGTGGTAGCATGAGAACTCGGCTCGCTTCAGATAGAATCATCTCTTTAAGTCTTACGCACACGTTTTATCATCGTCATAGTCAGTAGTACTAGATTTGAATTTGGTCGTATCTGTGTTTTCGGATATATTGTGAAACTAAAATGTCGAATACATCTACAAGGTTGAGTGATAGCCGGAAATGAAATTGATATATTTTTCACCAAATAACTCTGAAGCCGCTATATTGCTTATTATTTTTTACCATTATCTTGGCTATGAAAGAGTAGATTTTCCTTCATTTATTTGACTGCAACTCTACACAATTTTATTTTATTTGTTTGGATTCGTTGAGAAGTTTGTGAAAAGTGGATAAGATTTCAAGGGTTCTCAAAAATGCAGCACATTTTGCCTTATCGAGTACACCTGCTAAATAAAATTTTTCTGGCTTTTTTCATCGATGTGACACTCACTCAGAATGTTCCTCAGCCTACCTATCAATATTAGGTATGTATTTCTCTTCCTTATAATAACAAAACTGATAAAAGAAGATGAAGTTTTCAACTAGCCCAAATTATTCTTATGTTTGAAAACTTGTTTGGGTTGCAGAAAACGGGTTGAAGCAAAATATTCCTTTTATCGCTAAAAATGGAAAATATTCCAAACCAAATGAAAGGTTCATCCATTTCTTTCGGAAATTATCATTAGTCTCAATCCAATAACAATCATTCCGTAGTAATGAAATGTTGATTATGTTATTGCGTAGAAATGTTTCATTGAGATTTATATTTCGATACCAGACTTACAGGTGCGGATATTTTAAATCTGATTCCTGCTGGAAATATGTTACCCTGGAAATTATTCAGCGAAATCTTACAGGTAGTTCTTAGGGTATAAATTTTTTGAAATTTTTGGGAAATTGAATTTTTCAAAAACTTTTTCATGTTGAAAAATATGAATGTGGTCCAAATATGGGAATTGTTAAAATATGAATTTTCCTCGGCCTACCGATCGATATGAGGTATGTATTCCTCTTCCTGATAATTACAAAACTGAAGAAAGAATATGAAAATATACTATTTCGCATGATCTAGCCCAAAATATGCTTTAGTTTGAAAACTTGCTCTGGGTTGCAGAAAACGGGTTGACGCAAAATGTTTCCCTTTATCTGTATAAATGGGGAAAATTCTAAACCAATTGAAGGGTTCATCCATTTCTTCACGAAATTATAACAACCATTCCGTAGAAATTTTTCATTAAGATCTATATTTCGATACCAGAATAACAGGTGCGATCATTTTAAATCTGATGCCTGCTTGAAATATATAACCTTAGAAATTATTGCATAATATCAGTGAAATCTTATAGGATATACATTATTTGAAATATACGGAAAATTGAAATTTTTAATAATTTTTTTATGTTGAAAAATATGAATGTTTCAAATATGTGTATTGTGTCAATATGAAATACTAAATGCTTGTCTGGGATTCATTATGTCATGGTGAATTCAATCTGTCATTATTTTCACAATTCTTGATGAGGAAGAAATAAATTATGTAGAACAGCTAAGATGAAAGTTCAAAGTTATTTTTCCACTCAAGAGACGATTATTCTATACCAATTCAGTTTTTTATTTGATTTATGAATATGTTTTCATACAAATCTGAAACATGATGTATTTAAGATTTCATTGATTTCCTGATCATAAAAATTCTACTCAAAATGCGTATCTCTACATTCATCATATCCTTAATTATATTTTGAGAAAAGATGAAGAAGCATTTAAATCAATTTTCGTATATTTCACAACACTCATTTTATTCAACAATACTATTATTTGTAAATGACTACTCACCTGAAATATCATTTTCATAATAAAACATACATTATATTATGTTCTCACCAGAATTGAATCATTAAATGTTTAAAATCACCTTACAGCAAGTAGAATTATCAACCAAACAGTGGTTAGTAGACACAGAAAAAAATCAAGTTAAGTGCAATTGTTCGAAGAAATATCAATGGAACTCAGCGAAATACAAATATATTGCATATTTCCATACATTTTCTGATAATGATCAGTGTAAACTTTCGACTTCAAGGTTAGACAGTGTTCCAAGTTTAGTGTGATTAGGTATATAGCGATTCTAAATTAACAAGAATATCGTTTTCGTTTTTATAGTTATCTCAAAATGTTATGTTCTTATTACTAAAAATTCTAGAAGAGCATTGACCTGAGATCAACAGTGTTTGCGAGCATATACCAAATTTCTTGAAGCCAAAAAATCTTTTTTATGGCAGGATCATCGTGGAATTTTGCCCAATATAGAGCTTCAGCGTTTGCCAACTAGCTGCCAAGCTTCATCATGATAGGATGAGTTTTTTCGAGTTATTGCAGAAATATTCACGATACTAGGGAAAAAACAGTCAGTTGACATCTTTGTTTCTCCAATATCTATGGAAATAAAATTAGGATCAAACTGAAATTTGGCACTTATTCTATATTGAAATATCGCCTTAAACAGATATGTGAAATCTCTCGATAGTTGCGCGTTGGTTATCCACAATTAATTACCAAATGTCATCGCCATAGATGAATTCTAGGATATGAAGAAAATAACCTCAAAAATTCAAATCACTGTTTGACAGATTTGGCACTTCAACGATCCCTGAAAACTGAATCAAGTTATCGTAGAAACGGAAGACCGGCCGGCCAGACAGAATGATTTGACATCGAATTTTTCATCAGAGAGTCCAAAATAGTGGATAAAAAACCATTTTCATAAAAAATTTCGAAAATCACAGACATTTGTACAAAACGGTGGCACGCTGTTCAGTAGAATACGCCTACCGAAAAACCCATGTGGTCTCTAAACACACAGTACTGCAGTTCGCAAATTCTTATATTGAGTCCTTAAAACAGTGACAGAATTTTCATACTTAGTGTACCAATCAATAATAATACAGTCTGTTCTTGAATCTTTGTCTCGCATAGAAAAAAGTTTCGCTGGAAAATATTGACCTGTTCTAGCATTTTCTGTCGAAGCATACCTGTCGTGACAAAATTGGCCAGGCAAGTTTTCGAATTGACACCCTGTATACTATCTTCTTGATATTCAGAAATCATCCTATGGAATCTTGAATCAGTTGACTTACACATACACGTAGATTTTTTTTCTGTTTAGTAATTCAGATATCCTAGAAAAATTTTCCGCTCATTCGAAAAAGTTTTCAAGTGAATTTTATAATTAGGGGTAACTTTCTTAAATCGTTCGATAACAAAGCAATTAATTACATTCAGGGTGATTCTTCCAGTTGTACATTGATTTTAACCCTAGAATCCTCTCATCAAAGGAAACACTTGTTTCATTTATCATTTCTCTAGATTCGACCCCGGTGAAAAGATACAGGCTGTTGAAATTCACGAAAAAAATCAGTCTTTCTTTTGTAGCTTTGATAAGGCTACTCCGAATGGAATGAATTTTAGTTTGAGGTCTTGAGGTCGATTCATAAAACTTATAAATTAGAATGAAGAATACAGAAGAAGTTTATCTTACGACGCTATAACGATTCCCAATCATTTAAGAATACTTAATTATTCCTTATTATTTCTCCTCAAACGCCCCGTTCTCGAGATATTCGACTTTGAATGTTAAAAATTTGTTTAAAATTCGAAAAATTTTCCTAATTTCTTGGATTGAGTGACCAGACCACATACATAGTCCATGTCTATAAACCTCTCCATAGAATTTTAGAGTTCAATTAATGTTTTCAGGTTAGTTGAATGTTTTCATATGAATCATTTAGAAATTTCATGAAAATTAGGATAATTATGGAATATGCAATATAAGAATGGGCAACAATGAAATTGTGTAGAATGTCATGGTAGAAACATCTGGCTATTGCACGAATATCAAGAGAAAGATTAGTGTTTCGATGGTAAAGTGTGGTGAAATATTTTCTCCACAATAATAGCGCAATTAGTACCGAATCATAAGAATAAAGTGAGTAAATGATTTTATCCAATTATATTTCTCTGAATTCCAGGCAATGGATTGGGAATTCTGCAATACAAATCACCGTCAGAGATGTCAGTGTTGAATTTGAAAACAGAGTGCAGGAGTGTATTAGCACATCGAGAAATATTTAAATACTAATAACTTAGCCCAATCCGGAAAAATGGTAAATGAATAAAGTCTTTATTTGGTGTTTAAAATTAATGTACAACTTTTAAAGACTCACCCTGTATGTGTATAAAGCTAAAAATATTAAAATAACTCTGGAATTTGCCTTAAACGAAAGTGATATGACTTAGATAAAGCGAAAGATACCAAGGAACGATATGAGATGTTTTATGGTGGATACAGAAAAGTTAAGATCTCAAGCGAGTACGGGTATTTAGAAACTCTCAATAGCTCCAAGGCTGATGGTTGATAATGGATGAAGAAAATTTCAAAGGAAGGTGCAAGGAAAACACCAATGACTTGTCCATCAACCATAATAATCTATACCAGCATCGAGCAGTAAGAATGAGTGTTAGATCGTTTCCTATATACAGAGGTGGAATGAAATCTGATTGCATCTTTTGCAATAGGAGGCATTGTATTTAATTTTTGAGATATTGTCTATTGAATGTCTATGGCTTCCTAAGAAGTAGCATGAATAATAAAAAAAATTCCCAAGGTGGGATTATAGGATTTGTATCTTTCATGAGACAGTAGTTAAGATTTGTTTCGGTTAATAATTCAAAATAATGAACAACTTGATGAAAAATTGCAGAAAATATTTATATATTTTTGCCTCATAACATATACTTCATTTTCGAAGCATAAGCGAGATAGAGGGTGTTTAATGTAAACTGTGAGCAATATTCTGATGAATGTGGTTGGTTATGCCTGACCTTTGTAATAACGGATTTTAGTCACATCTTAGTGTTTTTTGATAGTCAATTCAATTGTGATATAGAATTCTGGAAAAAAGATTTCGAAATGGCAGAAAAAATTCAAAGTTGTAATTTTTTATTTTGATTGCCAAATTGGATAGCATTATTTCAATGTACTCGACTTTCTACGATTTTCCGTGAATAAATTCCTCCAAAATTCAAACTCAGCTTTTTTTACATGTCTACAGTGAAAATAAAATTTCACCCAAAATTGTTGGAATCTTTCAAGGTTGAACTAACCTTCATTCTGAACACCGGTGTGAAAATAGAATGAGAAATATTCATTGGTTTTCATTTCGTAGCCTTACGGAGGCCAAAATTGTGCGGATGGGCCTTCAGAATTACGTGAATAGAAATATGAATTTATCAACTGAAATACATTTTTACAAAAACATCGGTGACAATCGAACTCACTTCACATTCGGACAAAGGTCAAATCAGAATAAATCCACTTTATACTCGGGGGGTAACGTGACCCTCCTGTGCGAAAGTGAAGCGAGTTCGATTCTCACCAGTTTTTTGAAAAAATTATTTTTGTTGATAAATTCATATTTCTATCCAATTAGCACAATTTTGGCCTCAGTAAGGTCCCCCATTTTTCGAATAAAAATTTTCTAAGTACTCTGAGCGAAATTTTTGGAAGAGAACAATATGAAAACCAACGGATATTTTCTCATTCTGTGTAAGTGAAAAATTGCTCATCATTTTCAGGTTTCATTGCAACTCTTGCTTTTGTATTTATTCTACCTTTTTATTTTTCAGATGTATTATACTAACAAAAAAAAAGCCAAGTGAATGTCATTTTTGAAAAGGGAAATAAATCACCTGTGGAACAAGGTGTCACTCAACTCTGGTGCCGTTCAAGATTTAGGGGTTGCTGTCATCACGCACACAGGGTTTATAGGAATTGATGGGAAACAACGAATAAAATGTCCCACTCCACGAATCAAAGTTTTCCTTTTTTTCGATTTTGTATAAGGACCGAGATATTAAGGGTGGTGTACCTTCAACAATGGACACACAGTAGGAATTTCAGTCAAATATTTCGATGAGTTTTCGAAAGTTACAATCCTCTCGAAATTCTGCACAAGTTGGCGTGTCGACATTTGACAACTTGTATTCATCGGTTCAGTGATTTTTCGATTTGTAGAGGAGAAACACTTTCAGATGGAAATACTCCGAAACCTCTTGAAAGATTTCGAATGAAAAGACAGAATAGATTTTGAGTATGGTACCTCAGTTTTCCCATAAACTAAAATCAAAACGAGATGAAGTGAATCTCGAATCTGACTCCGTATAACATAAAAATAGGTGTGTTATATAGTTGATAAAATCGTAAATTTCCATCGTGAACTACTAGTCACTTTAATTAACAGAAATGGGAGTACGGAACGCATACTCTCTGAAACCATTCACACTCTTTCACGCGGTAAGTGATAAATTGACAAAACGTGTACTTGAAAAGTAGTTGATGCACTTACTCTGAACCGTGTTCGAGAATAATGTAGGTGCACTGGACCTTGAAATTATAGGCTCAATTCCTGAACGTTCCACTTGGATGAACGTTGCAGATCCCATAGAAAATTCTATGAAACTCAACAAGAAGACAATGTGGAAATTCACTGTCGTTTGACATATTTCCACGTGTCTTTTATAGCAGAACCAGAATGGATAGATGTTATTTTATGGCTGAAAATTTTGCGACCGTGAATTCTCTCTTACAGGGTGTATCTAAATAACACCGCAAAAATTTACGGGGTGATTGTGTGATGAAAATTAAGGTAGGTATTTGGTATAAAATTTTTTTGAAAAACCTTCCTCCAGAAAAGTAACAGCTCTCCGAAGATAAATAAAAAAATTGTTTCTCTATTTTATCTTTCCTGTTTATTGAGCTGAAGATACGAAGCTTGGTAAATATCATTTGTCAATAAAACTACACATTTTGGAATTTTTTTCAACCCTGAAGTATGCTGAGAAGGCATTGAAATAGTCAACCCCTAAGATAATTTTCCATAAAAAAGGTTGAAAGGGGTTGAAAGTTGTGCATGAAAAAAACTGTAATGTTCGACTTTCATTCGGTGAGAAATTTCATGAGGTACCCTCGTCTCAAACTAAGTGCACATACTGATGACCTCTTTAAACTAACTGATTTTTCAAAAAAAAATAAATTTTTCTTGAAAATTTCTTCACGACTTCAAAGAAAATACAAAGACCTTGCCAAAAAAGTACCACATGACCTACTTTTCCTATTCAAAAAATTTAGACAGTTTATGGGGATGGAAAATAAAACAAAAATTGACCTGTCTCAGGATTTTGTTGCCAAATATTTTTCTTTTGAGAAAATGAATTTGTTTCATAATTTTGACGGGCACTGTATTGGGAAGATAAAATTCTGAGTGAGTATACCTATGAAATCATTGGGCGCATTTTACCCATTTCCAAAAAAATTTTTCGAATTGTTATGATAACACGAACATCACATAATTTCGCACAGAGTTTTTAAACTAATTTCCGAGTTTCATCATGATTGAGTCAGTATTTTTTTGAGTTATTATGAAAAAAAAAAGATACCGAAATTTTACAGATTTTTTCCCAATATATCCGAAAATTATAATCGCATCGAAATGAAATTTGGTACAAGGCTGCGAAATATGGAGCTCAAGATATGGGCGGAATGTTTCTAAAATATGATGAATAGTTTCCGAAGAAAAACTTGAAAATTTCTTTTTTATGTAGTGACCATACTATCTCAACAAAATTTCGCAAAATGTTGGGCTTCAACTAACTGCCAAATGTTAATCCAATTCCCACAGTTGTTCCTGAAATTCGAGGGAAATAAGTTTAAAATTTCAAATGGCTATCTGTGCCTTTTTATTTTCATCGAACTGATTGACAGGTGTATTTTCCTGTCTCTTCTCTTGTTCTCCACCAAGGAACAGAAAGATGGATGTTCATCGATTAATCATTACAATGAAAATATAACGCACCCTATAGCTCCGAAAACGTTTGGTCGGTTCGGTTCATTATCGAACTCAACCGCGGAATTCTAATGAGCGTCATAAGTGAGTCCAACCTAGTCGAGAGACCAATTTCAGGAAAAAATTCGAGAATTAAAGGCATTTGGACAAAACGATAGCACGCTATTTCACTACAATTTCGGCGTTATTGACTTATTTATTTTTGAACAATTATACTCGGAGCTTTTCCAAGAAATCGCACTCCATTGATCGATGTGGAATTCATCATTCTTATAATAAAATCAGATCATTACTACGAATAATATTCGTCTGCTTTGTCTAGAATGACGTAATTAATTGCATAAAGTTTGGTCTTCCTTATCGTTAGTGACCGCATTCAACTTGTAACTTCAAGGATAAGGTCCTACTCCGACCCAAAGACTATAAAGCAGTTAGTAGGTTTGTGTGCTTGTGCCTGAAGCGATATTGGCAGATACAAGTGTAAATCTCGGTTAAGCTATTTTGAATATGAAATCCGTTACTGTTACGACTACCAGAGTACTAGATGATCAAATAGGAAACGTACAATGATGTTACCATGATTCTACATTGAGAAATGTCATAATGATATGAATATATTCATATTCGTCTTAATATACAGGTCGTTACATTGAAAGGGAAACATAGATCATTTCTAGTGGAAAAGTCAGTATTTTTGAGGTTTGTTCAGATATGTCAATTTTGTTCTTGAGCGGAAACGGTGATAAGGTTATGCTTATATTCGGATTTGAAAATTCATCGATATCTTGCATTCAGTTTATTTCATGAATTTCGCTTGAAAACATAGTCGAAATGACGAATAGAACTCTCACAAATTTTGCAGATGCTCGGGAAAACTTAGAAAATCGACCTGAAAATATGACAATTATCATACCCTTCAATTATTGATCGAGATTCAAGAATTGGCCCCCTGAAGAGTTCAATCCAACAAATGCTCAAATGAGGGTCTCCAATTTTCATGCAATTATATCATTCATGCACTAACTAATTCTGGCGCATTGCGGCGGTAATTCGGCTACGTTCTTACACAACTATTGGCTGTCGTTTTTTTTTTCCAGAAAGACCCATTCTGTAGCATGAATTTTCAATTTTAAGTTTGAGAATTATATAAGGGGACAGATTTTGGCATATGGCTGGATATTCTACAGGACTACTCCAGCCAATCCACTGGTTAGGGAGGTTCATATCTGAAAATTATCAGAATTATCAGAAGAAATATTGATGCGATCGGATTGAAACTTCGTAATGAGTAGCAAAATTTCGACGAGGACTGTTATTTCGAGAATTATGCATGAAATTTGGCACACACCTTGAAGGCTTAATTTGACAACCGTAGAGCAAATTTCAGATCGATTCTATATTCAATTTTGAAAATATTGGAATAAAGGTCAAATTCATTTCTTCCTTCCCTAAATGAAGGTGGTAGCTTTGTCAAAAAATTTGAACAGCTCCTGACCTGACGTCAGTGCTTTTATAGTTTGTTTTTCAATCTGCAATAAAATATACAAGGTGTTCCTGAATTGCAGGTACAAACGAAAAGTAAAGATTCCCTATGCTATCGTTTTGTCCAAATGTTTGTAATTTTCGAATTTTGAGCCGAAAATGGTCTCAAACGACTAGATTGGAATCAGTGATGACGAGTCCGGTGTCAAAATCGATTATGTCCGGCCGGCCAGGCGTCACGACGATTAGGGGCGTACAGAGGATTTTATCGATTTGAAAATTTGAAGGTAGGTAGCATTTCAAAATGCGAAGGTTGAGTTCGTTAATGGGCGAAATCGGTCCAACGGTTTCGGAGTTAAAGGCATTTGAACTTTTCAGGTTATTTTCCTGATATTACGAAACTACTGGAGCGATTGGATTGAAACTAACTTGAAGATAACGGAAGCAATCCATTATATTTGAGACAAATTTTGATGATACTTTAAGATTCACATTTCCCAGCGGTGTAATATTTTCAGTTTGATACGGTTATAAGTTTGGAAGATATTGTAAAAAAAATATATAAAATTTCGTTGTTTTCACCCGTTATCGAAGTTTTCTTCGAAATAACTCACAAAAAAACTAGAAAAGCATTGCCGTGAAGGCAGCAGCTTTTGCGCGCTTGTTCAAATTCGTTGCCAGAGCGATCATCTCCATTGAACATGCGCGCAAAAGCTGCTGCCTTCACGGTAGTGCTTTTCTGAGTTTTTCCTCATAGCATCTGCACTGGAGTAGATGAATTTACTGGTTTGAAGAATCTTTATCAATTCTTGCGACAGATTAGAAAATACCCATGAGAAGTAAAAACGAATTCATTCAGCGCAGCTCAATAACTGAATACATGATTATATGGCAATTGAAAGGGCCTTGAGTTTCAGGAAAAAAACAAAAAATTTGGAGTATAACAGGGCTTGTGTTCTAGAAAAAATATCACCCTGTAGATTAGCAATCGGTAGATTATATCGAGTGAACTCTCTAATGTGCCAAATTCGAATTGTATGTTCTGAGAAATGCATACGCTTTAAGAAAGAAACTTGAAATAAATTCAAACAACACTCATCTCGAAAATGAAACATCTGTGCGGGGCCATGATTATGGGACAATCCCCCTTCAAATTTCGCAAGAAATCTCCATTTTTCGTTTTTACCTTCAACTAAGGAAAACCCTGTATAATATAACAATGAATGATCAGGATTGAAGATAATTTAAGTGTTACTGAATATATATAGGGAGAATGAAAGACATAAGGATTAGAATTTATTATCAACCCATCAATATATCTTATAATGGATAACTCAAAAATTTCAACACCTCTGTTGATTATTGTAAATAAAATGGATACCAAAGAAGCAACGACATAAAATGCACTGAAACAAATCGTTTACTTCTCAGATGATCGAAATATTGAATTAATCCTTATTTTATTGTCACTTATTAAGCAAATAAGATAAGGTACGTTCAGGCTTATAAAATTGATTAAGTAATAGCTGCCTGAACAAAACCCATTAAGGAACAAATCATGTGAATTATTCAACAATGGAAAAAAATCTCGCAAATCCTCACTTAAAGTCTCATTAGGCCACCCATTCGACGATGATTATAGTCATCAGTTTCAATTAACGGGAAAGCAGGGTAATGTCACAAATGCAACAACGGTAGTTGTTGAGGATGTTTATATCACTTGCATTCTTGGAGAATCTCACTTTCACCTGCGTCATCGTGTGGCCGTTAGTTGCTTAACCTTCAAGAATTAGCCCTCTAGGTTTTTGTTAGATTTCGTACCTTATGATTGAGGAAGTTTCTACGTCGAAACTTTTACTCTCTCAACGATATAGATGTTGCAATAGTCCTTTTCCTTTTGGCTGTTCCCACCGAGTTATTTTCGTTCATGAAAACAGCATATACAAAATACTTACTTCTCAGTACTTCAATTTCATGCATCTTCGATTTTAAAAATGTCAGATCAGATAACAAGAATTGATTAAGGAACTGGTGTTAAAATATTGCGACAATATCTGACGCATGTTGCTAATTAAGAGCCGAAAATATCCTTAAACAATTATTTAGAGTAGTTGGGTTCATTGTTGAGAATGATTTATCGTCATGTTTCATTATGTCTGCCTGGCCGCCTATAAACCCAAAAAGAAAATACTGAGAGGCGTGAAAGATTCAGGTAGGTTTGAATGCATTGTTCAAGGAACCAAATTTGTTAGAACTAGAAGCATGAAAAGATATAGAATCTTCGTTCATGAAATTCTTGAATTCCATGTTACATTTCGGTATACAATCAATAAATACAGGGTGTCTCATAGTTAGGTCGACAAGCTTCTAGTGGATGTTCTAGACATTATTTTAGACACCTTCGACAAAATCCTATCCTACAAAAATGCTTCGTTAAGGAGCTAGAGCTATCTGAAGATGAAGTCTAGACAAATTTTTTTTCGTATTAATTGTTTTATGATATTATATTTTCTTATTTTGTTATGACTCCTTAGATAATGAGCATTTAGTAGTGAACGGAGAGAAAACCAGTGCAACTGGGCGAGAGCACCTGTTTTTTAAAAAAAAATATCAGTGTTTATGAATTTTATGTACAACTTCTGAAATAATGAAAGGTGAAGATTTGTCACTTGATACTACCCTTCGAGCATATGCTCGATTTAAAACCTGCTTTGCACGCATGCTCAATGGAGATGACGGTTTTGGCAACGAATTTGAACATGCGCGCAAAAACTGCTGCCTTCAAGGCAGTGCTTTTCTAGCTTTTTTTCGGTGAAGTACTGGATTTCAATTTGTTCTAATCTGTATTTTTGGAAATATTGGGAAAATAATTTGATGGGTATATCTACGGAATCATTAGGCGAATTTTACCCATTACGAAGGACGAATTTGTGAATGGATAAAATCCACCCAACAATTCCGCAGATATACCCATTAAAAATTTTCTTTTCCCAGTATTTCCAAAAATACAGATTGGATCGAATTGGAACCTAGTACTCTATGGGAAAATGACAGTTCGGAGGTTCATACAGAATTTAGTGAGTATAATATGATAAGAGCACAGAATATATATTTAAAAAAAAATAGAATTTTTTTCCAAATTGTTCTGATGATACGATCGTCACGAAATTTTGCACAAAGTTGTCCTTCCGCATCTTCAAACTAGCTGCGAAGTTTCATCATGACAAAATGTGTATTTCTTGAGTTATAGAAAAAAAACAAGGATATCGAGAAACACCACGAATTTTACATATTTTTTCCACATATCTCCGAAAATAATACCAGTTTCTAATTGATATTTGTTACACTGCTGTGGAATATAAGGCTCAAGGAACGAGCAAAATTTTTTTCGAATATGATTAATATTTTCTGAAAAAAAATTTTTTTCAATTAACTGACCATACGATCCCAACAAAATTTCGCAAGAATTTTCGTGCCGTTATGCACAAACTAATTGTCAAGTTTCAATCTAACCGCTTCAGAAGTTCCTCAAATAACCTCAAAATTTCAAATGGCTATAACTCCGGAACCATTTGGCCATTTTGACCCATTAACGAACTCAACCGCGGCATTCCGATGCGCGAACTACCCTAAATGTTCCAAGTAGCTAGCTTGCTCCGTTCGACGGTTATCGTGTCCACGGCCTTCCGGCCCGCTGGAGAGACAGAATCGATTTTGACACAGGAATCGTCATCAGTGAGTCCAACCTAGTCGTTTGAGACCATTTTCGACTGAAAATTCGAAAATTATAGAAATTTTAAAAAAATGATGTTCCCCTAGAACATGCGTGCAAAAAGTGTTTCCTGGACTTCATCTTCAGAGGGCTCCTTAACGAAGCATTTTTTCATGGTATGATTTGGAAGGCTTGTCGGTCTTATTATGGGACACCTCTGCACATTTCATAAGCCCTAAATAAACTGATTTCGGCATCGTGAAATACAACGAATATCTAGACTCAATATGAATATTAATTTGATGTGGAATAAAATTAAAATGGTATAATTACGATGCTGATACATAAATGAGGATACGACAGAATCAACGTTATGATACTATTCCATTGGACGCTGTCGGGACATAAGTGTGTTTGCAAATATATTTATTTTCGAAAAAATATATTCATTGGTTACAGCGATATATTTATTTTCCGCCAACCACAATATACAGGGTATTTCATTGGTAAATGAACATACGGTAAGCTGAGCTAAAGCTACCCTAGGCGAGTCCAAAAAACCTATATATGATAAGTCTAATCAATTCCATAACGGAGATACAGGGTGGTTCATGTTTTCACTGATAGTTTCAATTTCTCATAACTTTTGAACCACCCAGTATATTCGGTTGATATTTGAAACATTTGATTAAGTTTCACAGGTCGATCGATTATATTTAAATTATCAAAAAATTCCAGGTCCGTATCTGAAAAATATTGGAGTTCTTGCAAGCTGAGATTCAACACCCTGTATATTGAAATTTTTGGATTTGATTGAGATATTCGAAAAGAGCAGAAAATTTTCAATGGGGTTCAGTAGATTTTATCTTCCCGCACGTTATTTTGCTCATGGAAAACTTAAGGAAAAGATTCAGTTAAATATTTGAATTCCAATAAATTCTTAGAAAATGGGTTCTTTGTTAATAAATTGGAAAATATTCGGTTGGTATTTGGAACGTATGATTAACTTTTACAGGTCGATCGATTTATATCCAAATTCCCAAAAAATTTCAGGTCCGTATCTGAAAAATATTGGAGTTCTTGCAAGCTGAGATTCAACACTCTGTATATTGAAATTTTGGGATTTGATTGAGATATTCGAAAAGAGTAGAAACTTTTCAATAGGGTTCAGTAGATACCATCGTCCCGCACGTTATTTTGCTCATAGAATACTTCTGGGAAAGACTCAATTGAATATTTGAATTCCAATGAATTCTTAGCGAATTAGTTCATAGTAATAAAATTGAGAAATTTTTTCTTGAAATGATTGAATATTTGCATTTCCGATATTCTGATAGAATTCCAAAAAAAAATGAAAAATTGAATTGTGAGGAATTTATTTGTATTGTTTCCCACAAGGGATTTTTCGATTAGACAGCGGTTCAAGGTTTTATTTGTCTGTGTTAGTTTCATATAAAATCCATATCCTCATAATGCCTCATAAATTTTCGAATCAAGAATATGCTTATATTTTTTTTCGTGTATGGTTATTGTGACGGGAATGGTAGAGCAGCTGTACGGGAATATCAATCAAGATTGCCCAATAAATGATTACCATATCATAGAACTTTATCTACAGTTTTCAATTATGTTCGCGAAAATGGCCGGTTTCCTATACATCGAAAGTGAATAACACACAAAAAAGGCAACACCTTGACATCGAAAATCCTTGATATGGTAGGGACAAATCCAGAAGTTATAGCACTAGAAGAATACAAATATTCAATCATTTCAAGAAAAAATTTCTCATTTCAATTACAATGAACTTATTTGCTAAGAATTTATTGGAATTCAAATATTCAAATAAATCTTTCCCTGAAGTATTCTATGGGCAAAATAACGTGCGGGATGATGGAATATACTGAACCCCATTGAAAATTTTCTGCTCTTTTCGAATTTCTCAATCAATTCCCAAAATTTCAATATACAGGGTGTTGAATCTCAGCTTGCAAGAACTCCAATATTTTTCAGATACGGACCTGGAATTTTTTGGTGATTTAAAAATATAAATCGATCGACCTGCGAAACTCAATCAAATGTTCCAAATATCAACCGAATATACTGGTCGGTTCAAAAGTTATGAGAAATTGAAATTATCAGTGAAAACATGAACCACCCTGTATCTCGGATATGGAATTGATTAGACCTATTATATGTAGATTTTTTGGACTCGCCTAGGGTAGCTCTAGCTCAGGTTACCGTATGTTCATTTACCAATGTAACACCCTGTATAAACGAGTTGGAAGTTTCGAATTTATGAAAGAGAAAAATATAACGAATCTTTCAATAAAATCTATGTGACATCTTCGAGAGATGGCACGTCGAGAGCAGCAGTAGAGTTTTCAGAAATTTGGGAATCCAAGTTTCGAAGAGCCTAAAAAATTGATAATCAGTCATGATTTTGATTTGTGAATTTTAAGTGTCATTCCCTGATTATTCAAAATGATAATCGTCGAAAACGAACTTCTGGAAACTTCAAGGTGCCAATTCTTGAATCTCGATCAAGAATTGAAAAAAATGATCGAAATTCAAGAATTGACCCCCAGGGGACGGATTCTTGGATTTCGATCAAGAATTGAAGAGTATGACAATTGCCATATGTCCGCGTCGATTTTCTAAGTTAAATATAAACAACAAGAAGTTATGACCTGCGCATGGAACCGAATGACACTCGACAATCGAATGTTATATCTCCTATACTCCGTACCACTCGTTGCTCAGTCGAAGGAAATGGTGATGAGATTATGTTTTTATTCCGATTTGAAATTTCTCGATATCTTGCAGTCAGGTTAATTCTTGAATATTTGCTTGAAAAGATGGGTGAAATGGCGAATAGTATTCTCACAAATTTTGCAGATGCTCGAGAAAACTTAGAAAATCGACATAAACATATGACAATTGTCATACTCTTCAATTCGATCGAGATTCAAGAATTGGCCCCATAATCTCAAATTTTCATTTATTTGAAATTTACAACTCGTAAGTATATTGTAGTTGGTAAATATATTGGAACGAAAAATAAAAATTTCGTTACACAAAAATGAATATATTTTTCCAACTAATAAATAAATTGACTAAAAAATATATTTTCGGAAAGATTTTTGTCCCAAGCGACGCTACATACTATTCCACACAACAACTTACGTCCAGTACATTAGATATTCAGCTGAGGAAATAACACAACAATAACGTCACAGCCTTCAGATGTTATTCGCATAATGGAAAATAGTCCCACATGATAATAGTAGGTATCACTTGTCAACAAGGAGCCTTGAAATAATCAGTTATTGCAACCACTTTATCCGTTCTGAAGAACGGTATTTTCACAATTCAACAATTCACAGGTGTGAAATGAATGAAATTGTAATTTGAATACCGATATCGATCAACTGGTAGAAGAAAGTCCTTTTCAAGTTCAACAAGTTCCATGCCTCAAATGAAATACATTTGTGGAGCAACTAATGCGATTGTTACCGTTAAGAATTTCTCCGCAATTTTTATTCTTTTAGCCTAGGGTGGATAATATTCCATTTACGGAGTGAAGATATTTGTAATGACATGCATTCGATTATTCTTTTATCTGTAGTACTATTTTACTAATAATTAATCAGAATTTCAACACTCGGTACCCTGAATGAAAAGAATTAGGGCAAGGATATATCTGAATTTATAGATGTCAACCATGCCAACCTCTTCTTGGTCTCCTAGAAAAAAAACTAGAAAAGCACCTAGGTTGAGAGCAAATAATACCTAGAATATAACGGGGTTACTTTTTTTCAAACAATTTTTTTGGTGCAAATGGTTGAAAAAATCGTAAGAATGAACATAATTATTAGCGGTTTGATTCATCATTTTGCCAAATTACCTTCAGAAAGTATTCAAAATCAGATTTCAAAATTGGGGTTTTAAAATTTGAAGGGATTTGACAGGCATGCACGAAGTGGCAACGGTGTTTAGTGAGATAGCTTCTTCTACTATAGAATCATGAAATATTTATTCCTATTCTGTGGTACATACGTGTTATTGTCAATATAACCGAACAATTTGTTATTTTTCGTTTTCTATTCCTTGGTCGTTTTCTACTCTAACCAGATCGAAGTAGGTATAGCTATCTCTGTTTTTCTAAGCAAAGTAAGACATTTTACGTCCTTTTCTTTCCGAGAAAGTTGAATTCGACGTTGCCATATCGTGCACTCAAGACAAATCCCTTTAAATTTCAAATCCCCATTTTATTTTTCAGTTTCAGATAATGAAACATTTTTTTAAAAATGTAATATTGAAATTATATGTTTGAAATGTGATGTTGTGAAGGTTTTTCATGAAAGTTAATGCACTTTCGTTTAAAGGAAAAACTCTCATTTCACCTGACTCAAAATACCCATACAATGCAGTGGTAGCAGATAATTTCACAATTGTGACAGAAAAACTCATTACTTTTTCTGCAGCTCATTTGGAAGAAATTGGTATTAATTTGTAGGTGTTTTCTACTTTTTAACCCCTAATATCTGGAGCAGAACTGTTAAAAACTAAATAAATATTGTTTTCCCCATGGAAATTTCATGAACCATATATTACGATTAACAAAGTGAACTGTAAGGTTCAAAATTGCACGTGTAACTCCTTCATGCCACAACCGAGAAAACTTGCAGATTTTTTTTTATTATTTTCGTTTTCTGAGACTTTTGTCAAGATTCACAATTTCATTTAATTTTTAATAGTTCTATTTCAGATATTGGGAGTTGAAACCCAAAAAACACCTAAAAATACCTTTTTTTGCGTATGCGATGCTTAGAATCTTCAAGTAAATTACATGCAATAATCCATTTCTCTCTGAAAATTTTCGTCTAAAACCTAGAAGTTGTCTTTATTCGGATATCTGCCCGAAGATATTTTTGGAGATCCCTCAAGTTTGTTATAGTATGAAATAATTACTCTTTTCCAACTTTATAAATAACTGTTGGTCCATGATTATTGAATAACCAAAGAACTGATCTCCGTTATTCATGCATTTCAGAGGTACAGGTACATCGTTTAAAATATGTGTTCCATTCAGCGAACGAATACCGCTTTCTCCTGCCTTATCGATGCAAAAACACCTTCAAGAGTATGCGGCTCCTTAAAAGAAAAGTAAAAATCACATAACGTTATCATTAATTACAGAGATTCCGCGGAGAATTATGTAAAAAAATCATGCTGGTAAGTTCATGATTCTTCGCACGAGACTGTGATGCTATCATCAGTAGTAATAAGTTTGTTATTATTTGGAAAGTAATTTAGATAGAAATTTAATCACCCACATGTCAGGGAGATTCGATATTTATTTTGATCCATCAAAATAATCGAGTCAATTCGAAATATAGTCGGGGTTTCTCTATGTAACAAAAAAAATCGAAATTTAATTTCATTTCGTTGAAATCACTAACCTTTGGAAATTATAAAATTATATCAATCGTTACTTGCGAGAAATGATCAAAATGGGTAGGAGTTACTTCATTTGAGATCAGGCTCTTGCCATAATTGGCTATCGAATAAAGCTTATTTTGGGAGGACTCCGCATCATTTTTTAGGTTTTTCATAGGTTTTCACCTCCAATATCTGATACAGAACTATTAAAAATTAAATGAAATTGTTTTGTTCATGAGAAACGCCCTGGCGGATTGCAGTATCAAACTATTCATCAAGGGAAGTTTCTTGCAAAAAAGATTGCCTAATGAACAATACAGGAACATACAAGGAGAAAATTTCAAGAATTATTTTCTTTCGATGTTTCGTCAAACTCAAAAACAAAATCCCAATTCGAAAGAAAACAATTCTTGAAATTTTCTGCTTTGTCGGATGAGTCAGATTTTTACTCTGAAACGTCACAGTTTACTTCATTTATCGTTCATATTGTTCCTGTATTGTTCATTAGACAATATGTTTTGCAAGAAACTGCCCTTGACAAATAGTTTGATACTGCAATTCGCCAGGGCGTTTTTCATGAAAAAACAATTTCATTTAATTTTAAATAGTTCTGTTTCAGATATTGGGAGTGAAAACTCATAAAAAACCTAAAACAGGAGACATAAATTTGATTTGATGTTTTCTTGCGGAATTCTATGCGTCTTATCACATCAATTATTGAAGTAGTTGAATTCGGTTCAAGAATTTTCTGAAGTGAATAAAAGATTCTGGTGATGAAATGCGCATTGATTAGAAGTATTCTGATACTTAGATACTCGAGTGTCTATATCGAAGGAAACCGATCACGAGTTGAGTTCTTTCGACTCATTCTCATTTTACCTTGTTTCAAGGGTTTCTTCGGACCTAATAAATAATCTTATTAAAAGCTAATCATTCTCCTGGAAATATAATATTCTGACAACATCAACACTTATAACAACAAGAGAATGAGAACATTCTTCCCAAGAATTATGATAGAAGCAAAGTGGTATTGCTTCAAAGCTCACAGATTAATTGTATACCAGCATTATGACCAGATAGAAAAAATCAAATTATGAAGCGGAAAATGCTTACAATGTATAACTAGTCGGAAGTTATGAATAATATCATGTTCTCACAAAGCAATCTTCAATAATATTGCCGACATCGCTATTTCCTTCTAAGCACAGTTAACTGAAACCAATAGGTATCTCTGACAGCCGTGCAAAGCGATATGATCTGTTTAACGATTTCCGTCACAGATCCGAATGAAATAGATGTTGTGTTGAACGATGAAATATTACAAATTGATGTAAAAGTTTATGGTTAGCATTCGTTTCGCATTCATTTGATCCATCTATCACTATATCTTTACTTTCTTTCATGAGTACATACTTCGAAATTGTAAATTCTGCAAAAACTGCATCCCATCGATCGGCTGAAGGCATTCATCCGAGCATACGTGCGCGCACCAATAGTTCTTCTGCGAAAGGTTGTTTATTTGCGACGAAATATTAATACTTTATATACAGTGCGCGTCAAAATTATGGAGCAAATTCATTTTCTCAGAAGAAAAATATTTGGCAACAAAATCCTGAAACAGTTCAATTTTTGTTTCACTTTTACCAAATTTATATGCATTTTTGAACCCTCTACATTTTTTTAATAGAGAAAGTAGGACATGTGGTACTTTTTTTTGGCAAGGTCTTCGTATCTTTTTAACAGGCGTGCAGATTTTTTTTTTTTTTTGAAAAATTAGTCAGTTCAAAGAGTTGATGGGAATGGCACAGGGTGCAAAAAAAGTCCTTCAAAAATGCATATAAATTTGGTAAAAGTGAAACAAAAATTGACCTGTTTTAGGATTGTGTTGCCAAATATTTTTCTTCTGAGAAAATGAATTTTTTCCATAATGTTGACGCGCACTGTATAGGGTGATTCATTAAGGGTGACCACTAGCCGTATCTCGGAAACCGTTTATCCTATAACTTCCGGAAAAAAAATCTAATGACAAAATTAGAATTATTTTCAAGTTCCTAGTTCCCCAATAGTGGGCGCAATCTATCACTTGTAAAATATAATCTCATTTTTCACGAGATATTCTCCAGCTAATAGTTGTGAAGAATAATAAAATAATTTTTCTATTCAACAACTTCTGTTTCAGTAATTTTTCTTCATTTCCTATTTTTTAGTGATGGGATGGATAAACTTTTCTTCACAAAAAACACTCTTACTTCTATATGCCTGAACCGATTTTCACGTTATTTGATTTCATTCGAAGGCCATCAAAATCACATCACAGAAAAATATGTCAACAACATACTGGGTGACCCAATTAAAAACTACAGGCTTTTTTATGTCCCTGCACTCGATTTGTGCGTTTTACTGCAGAATTTCTAATGCAATGCTATGATTCTAACTGACTGAGAATAAGCCAAGCATTATCATATTAACATTTTTGTAAATTTTGATAAGTTTTTATCAACCCGGTGGAATTCAGGAGGAATTGAGTTGTTTCATGATCCAAACAACCGGATGAAAGGAAAAAACTCATCAAAAATGTATGTCACTCACAAAACAAGCTGAATATCCAGTATTCCTTAGCGTTAGTATTTATTTTCGGTTTCTATAGCTGTAAAATTTATTTAGATCGATTGCAAACTACTAGTTTATGATGCCTCATTATTCAAACGAAGAAGCCTACGATATGCTTAATGTTTATTTTGAATGTTTAGAAAATGCAGTAGCTGAAAGGGAATACCCGATACGATATCCTGAAACACGTCGTCCTTCCAAAAAAGTATTCAAAAGATTTACACGAAGATTGCGAGAAACTGGTACCGTTCAATATGTGGGAAGGAAAAATAGAAAACGTAGAAGCCGTAATGAGGATAATATCAAAAAGTAACATTACCGTGAAAATCGGTTTACGCAAACAGAAGTGAGAGTGTTTTTTTGTGAAGAAAAGTTTATCCATCTCATCACTAAAAAATGGGAAATATAGAAAAATTACGGAAACAAAAGTTGCTGAATAGAAAGTGTATTTTGTATGTTTCGTAAAAAATGAGATTATATTTTACAAGTGATAGATTGCGCCCTCTAGTTGGGACTACGAACTTGAAAATATTTTCAATCATTTTCTAGGGCCGATTTTGTCATTAGATTTTTTTTCCGGAAGTTACAGGATCACCCTGTATAGTGCGTCAATTTTAGAAATAACCGCCCTTAATATCTCGGTCAGAAAATCTGCAAAAAACCGTAAACTTCGACTCGTAGGCAGACATTGATTACGGTTGGTTCCAATTAATTTGTATCAATCATGTGAGCGTGATGACAGAACCTCCATAATCTTTAAGTGGGAGGGGGTTGAGTGGCGCCTTTTTTCTTAACTGATTCGATGGGCTTTTGAAAAACAAGGTACACTTAACCTTTATTGTTAGCAATTATTTAATTCATTATTCTGAAGAAGTGAAGAAAATAATTGAGAAATGCAACAACAAATTTAGGAATATTTTGGGGAAATGCTTATCATGGAATTTTTTCACATGTTGAATTCGCTAGTTCTAGGGAATGCTGCTTTCGGACCTATCAGTAAAAAAAATTTTCATGTTTCATTGCAACTCTTGCCTTCGTAACTATTCTATTTTTTTTTATTTTTCAGAAATAATAACAAAAAAGGTAAAGTATATGAAATATTTGGAAACGCCATCGAAATACATTTAAAACAAGGTGGCACCTTAACCCCCTTACCATTTGAATTGTTTCCCCTTTTTTCTGATTTTACACGGGGGCCGAGATCTTAAAGGCGAGGCCTCTTCAAATTGACACACTGTATGGAGGGTGGTCCAACTAGTGACGTCAATAATTTTGTTTTTAGATTCCACACACAAAAATACCCAATGTATGTAAAGTAATTTTTTGTAGTTTTCAAGTTATAATTTTCGTGGTGTTTTTTTAATTCATTATGCCAGCGAGGTTTCAAAAATTCATATCTTTTTATGTAGTACGTATTGTGGAAATTTTTTTTTGGTACATGATCGCCCTAAATGTTGTTTCATTAACAAATAACTTTAGTTTTCAGTAGAATTCACTCGAAAATTCAACTAAGTTTTAACTGATTCCAAATATTAATTTGATCACCCTATTTTGAGTAAATATCGAAAAACACCCTGATTTTCAATTAAAGAGTCTCACGTCAAAACATCTCCTTTTTTAAAAAAAGTTGGTGGACTTTTTTGTTCAATGAAATCTCTACTCTAGGATGATGTTAAAATAAATATACATAACTATGGTAAACTTTTCTTGAACATAACAGTTAGTAAGGCCCAGGACCTACCTAGCCCTTTTCCCACTTTTCTATGAAATAGCTTTTGATGGGCTTATATTCTACGTAGGTCACTCAGGTATATGAATTATTTCAAAATAGCAATGAATAGACATCTATGCATATAATCAGAGAAGCTTTTAATTACACTTCATTTATTTATTCGGTGATTGACCACAGTAGTATATTTTTGTATATTCTTAGAAAATTTACCATACTAATGTAAATTTTTTCAAACCATCAGAAAGTTAAAACTTCAACGAAAAAAAAACCACCACCTCTTTTGAAAAAGTAGATATTTTGACGTGAGACTTTTTTATTGGAAATAAGCATGCTTTTCCGATATTTAGTAAAAATGAGGTGAAGAAATGAATATTTCAGATCAAAAAACCACATACATGAAATGGTAAGTTTTCACCTCATTCAGTAAAATTTTTTATTTGTGAAAGACGAAAATAAAACTTATTATTATTTGAATTTTTGGCATTAATTTTGGGGTTGGGTGAAATAGTGGGAATAAAAAAGTCGTAGATATTGTTTTTACCTACAACTTCACGTTTAACTTTTTTTCATGAAACTATAAATCGATATGAACCGTGTTTTACCCTTAAAAACTCACCCTCTTCCACTTCCCGACCTCAGATCGCTTCTAAATTATTTTTCCTTCGATTTTTGTTATATTCTCTTCCTTTAATTTTTGTTGTATTCCCTTACTATTCCAATGAGTTTCATCTAACTGATATTTTTGTTGCACTCGTTACCATTTTTAAAGGCTTCAACCCTGGTCTACTAGGTCAACGAATCGGTAGTAGATAGTTTTTTGAGTTATTTCCACAATGAAACACGATGATATTGTATATAAATTCCGCCAATTCATAATGCGATTAATTCATCCTGTATAAATGGAAAAAATGAAAAGGCCCTCGCTTTTTTTTCTAATTTAAGATGTTATGTTGAAAATGCTTCGCATGACTGTATTACATATATTATCCACCAACATCCACTAGGAAATAAAAATGCGGTCATTCCTACACAAAAGCGAGTCACGTGAGTTAGTAGGTCTACACTCTCAACTTCGATCGATAAAAATACCCTTATGAATATTTCAATTCCACCTGTCACGTGACACAACTGGCGCGACATTACCATAGAAATTCCAATTCAGCAAGGAAAACGTGATAAGCTGGCAAAAAACGAGTGGGTATGACCATTTAACATTTAAAGTATAAATGCAGCAATATAGGAGCGAGATCGACCTATTAACGGTAAACATGGATGGTATCAAGGTGATTTGGAGAGCGATCGCAAGCATTAAATGCTTTGAGCATTTTCAATGATGCGGAGTATTTGCATTTCTATTCTATGGCGAGTATCTATGTCAATTTAATATCGGATGAGAGTGTACCATGCTATAATCAGGTGATTTAATGGTGGATTCTCGATGTTGAGATTGTCAGTAAATTTTCTCGATTTTACTTTCTCATTCACGAAGAAAGTTCTATAATAGTAGAATGATTATGCTCACAAATAAATAGAGGAATAATCTCACAAAAAGATAACACGAAAATATCTCCCGAAAGAATCGTGAACTCTTTCGGTTGTCCCTACCACTCCATGAATCCTATAAAAAAAAAGAAATTCTTCTGAAAACTACATGCAAATGTTCTTTCAGGGGATTCCTATCAAAATTCATAACCATAGAGATATGGACCACGCCTTTCAATCTAATCTGTTAACGAAAGTAGGCTTTGAATACTTTATTAGGATAGAAAAGTAATAGGGGGGGGGGCGGGTTAAAGATGGCTCCATCTCTTTCTAGGAGTAATCGATTATTTGGTGCTGCCCAAATATTGTCAGAATACAGCGTTATTGTTCTACTTAAGATTTCGCCGATAGATATCGGCATCAGGAAACTGCCATATAGAATCTGAATTATTCACGGAAGTTAACGGCCTGTCATATCAAAACTTTTTTCCATCAATTTTTTTCGATCTTCCGAGTTGGGACAATACAGTATTTTCAAGGATTTCCGCGAATAAATTCATTTTGGCAAATTCAAGTTATGATAATTTATTTCTTGAAGTCATAAAATGACGAAATATATATTGGGGTATTATTTTTTATTATTATTATTATACATCAGACAAGAGTTTTCTCAACTCATATACAAATTTCAAATGAAAAACTACAGAGTGTGGAACTAATGTTAATAAAGAATTCAAAACAAAATAAACTAGTAAAAAAAATCACCAAAAACACAAACCCGGCCATCAACACACACCGGTTCGCCACCAAGAGTCCAAATTGTTCTTGAAGGAGTTGACACTAGAGGCGCCAACAATCGTATCCGGAAGACTGTTCCAATTATGGAATATCCTATTGGTGATGAAAGATTGGCGTGGTGTACATTTGAATCTTTCCCGTGTCAACTTGAATCTGTGCCCTCTAAGTTGGCTGGTAGTAGCAAGGTCAAACATATCACCCATGTCGATCCCAAATCTCTGAGTCAAAGCTCGAAAGGCAACGATCAAGTCACCACGATCCCTTCGAGTCTGAACGGGGGTAAGATTAAAAAGTGCCAAGCGCTGTTCGTATGTTGGTCGCACTCTTCCATATGGTATCCTAGTGGCGCGTCTTTGTATGGACTCCAATAAATCTCGCTGCCATACCAGATTCGGACACCAGACAGGGCCCGCATATTCCAAAATGGGTCTTACATGGGTCTTGTAAAGTTCAGAACATACAGAGGGGTCACAAAAACGAAAGGTGTGTTCAAGCAACCCAAGCATTGTTCTGGCCCTAGAAGAAACATACAAAATATGCTCCGACCATGAGAGGTCCTCTGCAACCACAACACCTAAATCCAGTTGACTCCTTGTAGTGGTGAGGGGGATGCCATCAATATGGTAAGTTGTTCTTGGATTATTTTTTCCTAAGTGAAGAACCTTACACTTCGATAAATTGAGCTCAATCAACCAGTCGCAGCACCAAGAGAACAAAGTAGTCAAATCCTCCTGGAGCGAAAAAGCGTTGGTATGGGCATAGTTGTAGAGCTTAGCATCGTCAGCGAATAAGGATACCTCAGAATTGAGGAGCGCAGGCAGATCGGATATGTATACCAGAAATAGCAGCGGACCCAGAACTGATCCCTGGGGAACTCCGCTAGTGACATTAATAGTTCGAGATCTTTTCTCACCAGTGCCAACGAAGAATTTTCTACCACTCAAATAACTTTGGATCCACTCAAGCAATCCGCCCCTCACTCCGAAATGCTCCAGCTTGTACAGAAGCCGGCGAATGGGTACTCTATCGAACGCCTTGGCAAAGTCAAGATATACGACATCTATTGGTAAATTTTTATCTAATGCTTTAGTCCAGTCATTCAAGCACTTGAGTAGGCAGGTTATCGTTGAACGCCCAGGAATAAAACCGTGCTGTTGTTTCGGCAATATTTTATTGGTTAGGAGAAATTCTAATAGTTGATCGAAGATAATTTTCTCCATAACCTTAACAACGGATGAAGTCAGAGAAATTGGGCGATAATTCCGGGCATCAAGTTTATCACCCTTCTTGTATACCGGAGTAACACGTGCAGAAAGCCAATCCATCGGCAATGATTTTGTTGAGAACGATTTTTCCATAAGGATGGACAATGGATAAGCAAGAGTTGTGCTGCATCGCTTCAGAATTACTGGGCTCAGGTTGTCTACTCCAGGAGATGAAAAGGTCTTGAGATTACTGAGATACTTAGCAACAGTCTCCTCAGGAAAAGTAACAAAATCCATGCTCTGCTGACATTTAGGCGAAAGAATAGCGGGAAGCGGTCCTATAGGTTCAGACGAGAAGGACTCACAAAATACGCTGGCGAAGCATTCATATACATCCACCAAGTTTTGACACAACTCTCCCTCCGAGTTACGTACTTCAGGAATGCCAACCTTCGTGTTCAATGTAGAACGAATATATTTATGGAATTTCTTCTTGTTGGCGCTCGAGCAAATATTCCTTTCGAACTTGACTTTTGCCGCAGTAATTGCTGCAGAAACAACCTTGGAATAATTTTGATGGCATCGATAGTCATGATCACTGCGACTTCTTTTGTATCTCTGCCACAAACCTCTTTTCCTTCTGAGCATCCTGTAAGCTTTTTCGTTAATCCAAGGTTTAACTGGATGACACCTGACAGTTCTAAATGAGGTGCACTCTTCAACGGACTGATTAACCAAGGATAGAAAATGCTGCCACGCGCTCTCGACATCATCTCTGCGAAGTATGTCTGTCCAATCAAGTTGATCGAATCTGATATTTAGCGCATCATAATCAATAATCTTCACTTCCCTGAAGCGGCATCTTTGTGGTTCATTAACTGTCATCTGGATACATCCTTTGATAACCTCATGATCAGATTTCCCAATTGGGGGCATGTGCTCAATGTCGCAAACGAGGTCGGGATCATCCACTAAGATCAGATCTAGAGGGCGAGGGGTCTGGCCCTGGCGGTATCGTGTTGGACGGTCAATAAGTTGGTGCAAGTGAGAATTGTGAAGCATGGTGACAAAAGCATATGACGGTGAGCTTTCAGAGGGTAAACTAGTCAGCGGCCAATCAAGATCAGGAAAGTTGAAGTCTCCGGCTACGAAAATGTTCCTCCCAGATTCAGTCAGTGAAATGATGTGGTCGTACAACAATTGAATTGAAGGGTAGGATCTTGGTCGGTAGACGCATCCGATAGTAATTGAGCATGTGTTGTGGCACAGATTTATAAAAATATTGTCGATACCCGGTGTGAGTAGAGAATACGATGTGATGCTAAAAAAACCGACCAACTCATTCACAATGTAAACAGCGACACCGCAGTGACCCGGAGTGATGCCGCTATCACATCGATATACGGTAAAGCCAGGTATATTTATACACGAATTAGGGAGGGTACTATTTAGCCAAGTTTCGGTAACAAGAATGAAGGATGGTTTCTCCATATCAGCGAGTGTCAAGAGTTCCTGAAGTTTATTGTTTATCGAATTGGCATTGGTGTACAGAAATTTCCACTCGACGAGATTGGTCACTTTTTTGACATTGCTGTATGATTAGAAGTCGTCGGAACAATACATGGAGAGCCTTTAACGTATTTAATTGTCAGATTTTTTTCACCAGAAGAGGTCCTCAGTTTGAGCTCTTTTCGGAGGAGATCAAGATGAGCCAATTGAGCCGGGGTTTTGTCATCCGATATAGTAATATTCTTGTATTCAACATTGCCTCTCAGGATATTCTTATTGCGAAGGAGCTGTGTCGCGGTATCAGGATTGTTGAACGTCAATTTTAAGGGTCTTCGAGCCCGATGTCCCCCCCGGCCAACACGTTGGAATCTAATCAGTTGATTGTAGGAGGATGGAACAATATGATCAATGATATTTCTTATTTGGTTGATGTCATGTGATGAATCAGAGCTTCCTGAAGCGTCAATAACCTCAGGGACACCTCTAATGAGCACATTGTAAGATCTCCGCACTCTTTCAACCGTCTCGTCTGAATCAACAGATTTTAAGTTGTTTGCAGCCTCAGATGGAGTCGTTTCAAAGACATCCATCCTGCTTCCCAGCTCAGCCACTTGAGATGACAAAGTTTCGCTAACTTCCTTCATAGACACCAACTCGGTCCCCAGAGAACTGATCGTAGATTCATGCTTTGTTAGAACTGCTTTATGTTCATCTAATGTGCTCTGGCAGCGAGCAATCTGATCCGAAAGGTCATCCTGCTTAACTCGTATTGCCGACACATCTGCTGCAATCGAAGAGATTTTCTTCATTAATCGTTCAAACTCCACCATAGTGATCTGCTGTGATGTAGTCGACGTGGAAGTGCCTGAAGAAGAGCCAGAACGAGCGGAACGAGCATTCAAGGAGCATGGGGGACACTTCCACGAAATGGATTTCTCAGAGAGGTATTGCAGATCAACCTCATTCAAGCTTACACATCTTGAATGAAAAACATTGGAACATGAATCGCAAGTGACGAAAAGCTGAGACGTACTGATCTTAGATGAACAACTCCCGCAGCGGTTAGACATCGTAACAAAATTAGGTTGTTCTCTACTGTAAGTTGCAAAGTGAGTGAAAGAAATGGATTAAGCATACAGGGTCACACGCTTCACTCCCATGGGCCGATATGGGAGACTTATTTTTCAACAGATCACAAAGGAAGGCCACGGAGCGAAGGATAATGGATGAACAAGGGAAAGAATTTTAAAACAATTAAGGACACTAAGGATTGAAGCTTGCCGATAAAAATGTTTATCACGTATAAAACCCCTGTTCCGAAAAAGTGATAGGACCAGTTGTTCGATACCGTTGCTGATAAAGGGGATTCCGACCACACATGTGGAATTCGGATACCAGTGTTTACAATCGGGAGAGGTGTTTTCCGATATTAAAATAGAACAAAATTCTTGTTAATATACTGATTAGTACAGAAAGAATTTAACCCTCAACGGAACCCTACCTTATACAGAAATTGGTATGGAAAATGATGAACGAACACCAATCAATCGTGCACAAAGAATAAATTAATCACAGCGAAAGATAACGTATGTTTCACCTCTGCAATCGAATCAATGATTCGTATCCTTCGTTTCTATAAGCACATTTGAAACTTGATATTTTTTAACATTCATTTCAGTGGGTATTTATCACTTTATTGCTTAGTTAATGGAAAATATGCCTTCCAGAGTTTCGTATTCTAAGACATCTACTGGAAATAGTTGTAATGTTACATATGATTGATACAATTGGTCTGGTTTAGTAATTATATCTTTAAGCCGAATTCGAATGATAACATGAATAATAAGTAATTAATATAATAATAATTTATAATTGCTGAGTCATTAATATGACAAACATTTCGATGAAATATTTTCCTAAGTAGTAAGTTCCTAACTTTTGGTTTCAATATTTTTTATTGATACACAAGAAATGTACGATCTGAATTTCTATAAAAAAAATTGCTCTGGTTTGGAAATGATTTTTTGTATCCATGAAAGTCTTCTTGCTTTCACCCATATACACATTTCATATTGTAGATCAGTAGATGAACACATGAGTAAGAATCCAAAATAAAAGCGGTCAAATATGAGTTTATAACTAGACAAATCAATCATTTCGAATACTTTACTTATTTTTTGAGAGATATTTTCATCATACAATAGCACAATCAATTTCATTCAGCGGAATTAAATGAACTAGCTTTACAAATTGACCTTAGCGCCATTAACGTTTAGAATATTCGACAATTCTGGTTCCGCGTTCAAAAAAATTTGAATTAATGAATTTCACATCTGAATGATGAACTCACTAAAAATGTCAAAATAAACAAAGCATTAGGAAGCACTGTGATCTGACACATAAGGAAAGAATGAAAGGTTGATCCTCTCTATACTTTCCGCAACCTTACAGTTTCCGTTCCATAAAAATTTAGCGGGCAAAAATGGCATGGAGACGGAACACCACCAGGAAGGATAGATAGTGTGCACACATCAATTCACTAGCAGTTTACAATATTTTAAGTAATGGATACTGAGAAGTTACGGAACGTACAGTGAAAATCAGCCTTTAGGTTTGTTCTTTGTACCTGCATGAAACTGTTATTGTACACTAACTCCACTGACTTCTAATTGTCAGTGCAGAGAAGTGTAGTTGAGTGTTGTCACAGATAACAGAATGGGTGAAGTTAAGTGTGGTTCAAGCTGTTCTATGATTATTGGCAAATTCAAGATGAAAGAATTCTATGCTTTTCGCAAAAAAGGGTATTCTTACAATTTCTAGGTTGAATCGTATCACTGCTAGAAAATCCTCATGACTCAATCCTTATGAAACGAGAGTCATTTAGGTTCATATTCATACAAATCCACGTAAATCCACACTATTGGCGAATGAATATAAGCGCTACTCCCTCTAGTGGATATCAGAGTAACCTGAGGTACAGACATTATCGTTGATAAGTTAAAAGAAATGTCAAGAAAATGAGAAAGTTCATGCATTTTTCTTGGCGTTTGTGTGATTTTACAAGTGTCTCTACTGAGAAGAAGCAAACTCAAATGTCCCTTTCCATAGATTTCCACAGCCCGGTGAAAAATTTCGAGTTTGGGTGAAAGAAACTTTCTTAACATGTCGGACTTGAAAGAGTTGAAGAATCTATAAAAACCTTGGCAACTTATTGTTACTCAAACTTGGTAAACCAACCAACAAGATTTATGGGATTCTGTTACCTGCGTTTTACCGATGATGATCAGATTTATAGAGATAAGCACGAATTACTCATGAAATGTTAGATCACATTCTTGACAATTTCTTTCCAGGCCCCTACCAAATATCCAAGCACAGAAAATTACCCAAGAGGAATGCTTTGCCTTCCAGAAAAATGCCTGTTGAACTGATCATTAAGGAACAACTTAAATGTTTTAGTGGTAGAACTGACCGATTGAAACAAAAGATTCTTCAACAAGGAAATATGTGGTGATAAATACTCTTGGCTCAAAGTGCTTCTACCGATAAAATCAAAGTTTTACAAGAAGATGCATGTGATATTATGTTGCATGTTATTCGCAAAACTAATAAACTTTTAACCTACCCAACCTGATTATTGATCGAATACCCCCTCAGATCTACTGCTCAAAACGTTGAAAAACAGAAAGTATACATACTTTACGGAATAATAGACAAATACTCATAACTTTACTATTTACATAAGCAAGGAGTGAATTCACACAATATATTGTGAATAAAATGAATACATTCACATAAAACTAATGCTACCTCTACCGTAAGCCTTATCCATTATGTATTGACAAATTCTTCCAACATTAATATGATTGATCTTGAAAAAGCTGTAGTCAATAAGCCTTGTATAGCTTTGAGTTCATCGGTAGTAGCACTTTGAGCGAAGTCTTCATCACCAGATATTTCCTTGTTCAAACTCTTTTGTTACAATCGGTCAGTTCACTGAAACATTTACGTTGATCCTAATGATCAGTTTAACAGGTATATTTTTGGAAGGCATAGCATTCCCCTTAAGTAACTTTCTCTGCTTGGATTAGGGGCCTGGAAAACAATTGTCTTCATGATGTGATCTGATATTTTATGAGCAATTCGTGCTTACCTCTATAAAAATGATCATCATCGGTAAAATGCAGGTAACAGGCTCTCATGAATCTTGTTGGTTGGTTTACCAAGTTTGAGTTACAATAAGTTGCCAAGGTTTTTATAGATTCTTCAACACTTTCAGGCCCGACTTGTTGAAGGAAGTTTATTTCATCCAAACTCGAAATTTTTCACCGGGAAATCTATGGAAAGGGACATTTGAGTTTGCTTTTTCTCAGTAGAGACACTTGTAAAATCACACAAACGCCAAGTAATATGCATAAACTTTCCCATTTTCTCGACATTTCTTTTAACTTGTCAACGATAATGTCTGTACCTCGGGTTACTCCCATAGCCACCAGAGGGAGTAGCGCTTATCTTCATTCGCCAATTCCCCTGGATTCTGTGCAACCTCACAGAGTACGAAGTCAGAACTTCATAATCTGTGACTACACTAACCTCCAACATTTTCGCAACCAACAGAGACCAAGTTCACAGGACACACCGAACTATATCAGTGATACATTATCTACACCTGTGTACAATAGTGTGATTCATGGGGACACAACCAACAAAGTAAAAGATAGTGTACGTACTACTCAAAGTAGTACAGCTCATTTTCTCATTTCATGAAACAGCTACATGCGATCGAAAATTAAATGGCGGTGTATATTTGGGTATAGCTTCATACTGTAAAAGTGAAGTGGCATCCCAATGGTGGATGTAAAAGGGAATATTTATTGGCACCTTTAATATTCATGAATGTAAATTAATAATTTCAGTACTATTCCCAGTAAATGCTGAAGGATTATGATATTTCTACAACAAATAATTTTAGGTATGTAAGTACTAGTTAACAAAAAATGGAATGAGTTGAGTAATAAATTGAATGTGATGGGTCGTGATGTTAATCATCATCATTTCGTTTTAACCATTATAGTTCAAGATCTCTACACGGTACTAATGAGTTGAGATTTTGATTTCAATAAGAGAACAAGGTCTTTTAACTCATTACATATTCGCTCATCAGTGAAGGTAATTCAATTCTACGGAATAATTTCGTGTGGACTTTTAACACCTCATTTGGCAGTTTGCAATTCGGAGTTAATTGCAACTGAGATAATTCGTTTAATTTGCTCACTAATTGTAAATTTATTTTATGAATTTCGATCGATATCAATCAATCGATTTTCGATTCCAGTGTGCTTTCTATTTTTTCAGTTTAAACCACTTGGAAAATATTTCTGAGAATGGTTGTTCAATGTGGGAGAGTGGTTTGTTGCTTGGTTAAAGAGTTTCAGAATTCCGGGAATTTAACGATGTTGAGAAATTCATCGACAGAAAAAAATGAGCAACTGTTGGTCTATACCGTTTTATTTCTACATAAATTATTGTGTTTGATCTCCAAATGACTCATCAAAAATCAAATCAATCCAGAAACTGTATAACGAAGACTGGGATAATGATCTAGAACGAAAACCTTCAAATACGACGATTTGTGTTCCCAGTTCAATGTTTTTGCGAGCTTATTCCAAGGAACAATAAAATCATTTTTCTGGCTGTAATTTGAGAATTTTGAGTCAAAAATTGTATTCAATAGTATGGTTCTACTATTGGTCAAATTCAATCCGGTCAATACGTTTGATCCCAGTAGTTTAACTTTTAAAGGAAAAAAAAATTATGTCCAATTACGACAGCGAATACTCTTTCCAATGGTTTTGTTGTTCGAGCTATCCGAAATATTGTTTTCACAATATCTCGTGCAATAATTATCGGATCGAATTGAAATTTGGTTTTGGCGTTTGGAAATTAAGCGCAACAAAAGTTTCCATCAGGTGAAAAGGAAATTAAAAATTATTTCATAATAAAAATCAATATAATTTCTCCGAAATTTTCGATTAACTAAGTTACATTTTGTTTTTAGACCAGATTTACTAGAATCGAAATAGATCAGATATGTGTTTTCGAAAATGAGTGAAAAATAAAATTTCGAATGAGTGCACATATACCTGCGGAGTTAATGGGTATATTTTACCCATTCATGTATCCGATGTTCGATATAGAGTTCCAAACCTGCTAATTGTATTCCTAAATCTTGAAGTATAGAGGTTATCTCGAAATCGAAAAAGGGCATAACCAACAACAGAATTATTTTTTGATAGAAAACCCTTATCTTTTACTGCAGAGTTCATTTTTACTATAGACCAAGTATTCATTAATGAGGAATACAAAAAAGATTCGAAAAATTGAAGCATTTCTATGTAATAATAATTCATTATTTTATTTAATTTTTAATAGTTCATTTTCAGATATTAGGGGTGTTAACCTAAAAAAAACCTGGAAAATAATGCAAAATATTTCCAAAATATCCTTTAATCGATACCTTATTAAATGTTCAGATCGGTGTTCAAAAGTGCTTTTTTTCTGTAGGATCGATCCAAGATAAGGCCTAACTAAGACATTTGAATAATTGCTGAATAGAATTTGAGCTTGACTTGGGCCATTAATCATATCAATATTTTATTGTGATATAGATCCATAGTTCGCATTCATAAAATTCGCAAATATTGTTTTGAACAAATATTTTAAATTTGAATAAATTCGGTATTGTTCAGATGGTGACATTTAAATTACTATGCATGAAATCACCAAATTATTGATGTAATTCAGTTAACAAAATCATGAATATTTGATAGCTGTTGAGTAATTGTGAAGCCACAATTATTACCTTAGTTAATCTTTTATCGATTGCTGAAAATATGATAACTTTTCATATTATGCAATTTAAAGATATAGGTTTATGTGTTTCGATGTGCAACTTATTATCTAATGAATCAATGAACAAAACCAATCGAGTAATCTGGGCTACGTGATCGACTGATTTTTTGTGCTATATTTCGTACAGATTGTTGAGCGGTGGAATAACCATTAAAATTATTTAAAAAGGTAACACCTTGCACTGGTAGATCGCATGAAATGCTTTTTATGGATGGAGCATTTTATTGTGAGATAGATATAAATTTCATAAGAACTCTCTATGATATGTATTGAAAAACCGTATATTTTAATTTATTGTGTATGTGTGTATGTATGTTGAGATTGAAACAGAGTGAAAATGGTAAATGGACAAGAGCGAAAGATGGGTTATTTCCGAATAAAAGATCGAATTCAACCCAGTTTTCATGGATGAATGTATTGAAGGAAATGTGAGCCGGATTTGTGATGCAATTATAATAATTTTTCTCTGTCCCAATCCTTTAACGCGAACCGAATTTGGAGTTTATTCGCATTGTTTTTGATGAAACTATTCCACAGACTCATTCACCCGAACAAGATACATAAGAACAGTATTCACAAAGAATGAGATTATGAAAATGTAAACAATTTGAAGAAAACTTCTGACATTATCACGACATATAAATTTTCTGCATATTAGTTTATTTATTTCTATCTGCTACTTATGGATCATTGGACCCGTATACGTATTGCAAAGTGTGAAACTCCTGAACTTGACAATGAACTCAAAACAGTTAAATCTAACTCTGAACATTTTCGAAATACCGCACGATGAATACTATCGATTATAATGTGATTCTTACGTCTATTGAAACTAAAATATGATATTTTCATTTGCCATGGTAAATTCATCAGGGCCGAATGTTTTCCAGAAAAAAATGTTCCTGAAAAAACAGTGGTACAATGAACGGAAGCTATAACAGACTTAGTGAGACTGTTGAACTGGTTTGAATACATAAAGTTTATTATTTATTTAAGAATTACAATTATATACTTTGTATTATTTATATACCTCGTCCCACATGCAATATCAGAAAAAATGCAAAAAAGGGTTGATTATGTTTCGTAGGGCGGACATTTGTATAAATCCTGTGAGCATGATGACCCCTGAAATCTTGAATGAGAATGGGGATGACACATTGTTTCAAAAGTATTTCGATTGCATTTTGAAAAATGCTACACACTTGATTAACCTTTTCTGTTACTACTTCTGAAAAATATAGAAGAAGAGTGGAATAGTTACGATAATAAGGAATGCAATGAAACACGACAACGATAAAAAATTTTCCTATGGTAAATGCAGCAACAGCATTTGCTAGAATCCCTACCAATTCGAAGTTTGAAAAAATGAACTTCCAGATTCCATAATAAACATTTTTCCCAAAATATTACAGAATTTGTTGTTGCATTCTTCAGTTCTTTTGCCTACTCCTAAATAATGAATTAAAGATCTACAAACAGAAAAGGTCAAGGGTACGGCATTTTCGCAAAGACCATCGAATTACCTTCAGAAAGAGGTGTCACTCAACCCCCATTCAATTCAAGATTTCACAGGTTGATGTCATACTCACGAGGTTGATATTAATGGGATTGAAGCAACAGTATAAAATATTCCCTTACGATTAAAAGTTCACTTCTTTTAGAATGTTTTCTGAATTTGTTCGGGGGCTGAGATATTAAATAATATTCGAATTTACACACTGTATATTGGTTTGTATCTGATATCGTTGAAAATATCTCATGGTTACTGGCCACCGTACAATTTGATCCATTTTTCATTGTCTTTTAGGTTGGAGATTTCAACATTTGGTAAAAATCCAAATATTGCGAAAAAATCTGATTGAACGGTCCAAGTTACATTTGATAGAAACAGGCCAGATTTATGTAGGTATTTTTGGATCAAAAATGTTGTAGGGAAACGCCTGCCTTAAAAGCCATTTCGTCAAGACATTTTGCATGAACCTTCATGCCGTCATTTAAATGCAGAATTTCGATTCGATCACTTCTGCATTATTGGTGATATTGGGAAAATAAAATTCAGAATGAATATATCTACGAAATCATCAAGTTTTCACGAAAATGACCTTCTTAATATACCCCCAAACCTACTGAAATGACAAAATATCGAGTCTCTAAGTCGTATTTTCAGGATGTTATTGTCGTTAAAGTCACCCTAACTCTCAACCGTAAAATGAAAATCCGTTTAGAGACTGTATATTTGTTGAACCTGTTCAATGAATCGGAAAAAATTACCGCTGTACTAGTAATGAACATTGGAGCTGTTATTTCCTTGAAACTTGAATTGAACCTGTTCAATTACAAAAGCCATAAAAATATCTATTCAAAATTTCATTATTTCAGTGTTTTTTTTGAGTTGAAATAACCAAAAAATTTAACACATTTCGTCCCAATATCTCGAAAGATGAATATCGGATTAAACTGAACTTTAAAACGGAGTTGTAAAATACTGACTCGAGGTTTTTGCCAATTTTATTGAATCCTGATGAATAGCTTCGGGTAAAAATTTTTTCAACAAAAATTCACATGATTTTCGAATTCTTTTCTCAAAATTTCCTACCTCTACGATCCTCACCAAATTTTGCATGATATTCCTCAACTAACTACATAGTTTAATTCTGATCGCGTCTTCTTGAGATATTGAGGAAATAAACTCAATCCTTCAAATCTCCGGAAATGAATATCGGTTCAAACTGAAATTCACAGCACTGTTTCTAAATATTAGCTTGAAGGTATATCCCAAGTTTCAGTCTGACCGCGTAAATAGTTATCTAGACATTGAGAAAATATTCTGGACATTTCAATATCAACGATGTTTGATATGATTTTTCCTAATATCTCCGGAAATATACGTCAGATCAGATTGACATTGGAGAAACTGTTGTGAAATACTGACTTCGATGTTTGTGCCGAATTTCAACGAAATCTGGGTAATGAATTCAGAAAAAATATTTTTCTTCGATGAACATGTGGATAATTTTCGAAAAATATTTTTTTCAAAATGTTTCAACCATTGAATTCACACAAAACTTCGCAGTAAGTTGCGCGTTGATATTCTTCAACTAATTACAAACTTTCGATGGGCTCGCATATGTACTTCCTGAGATATTGAGAAAAAACCTAAAAGTTTCGAAAAATAACGAAATTTGACACATTTTGTCCCATATATCTCCGAAAGTGAGCATCGTATCGGATTGAAATTCGAAAAGTTGTTGTTGAATACTGAATTTGAGGTTCGTGCCAAATAACATTGAAATATGATCAACAATTTCCGAGAAAACTAGGTCCATACGAAATTTTGCTCGTTGGTATTCAAAAACTAGTTACAAAGTTTTAATCCGATCCAATCAGTACTTCATGAGATATCGAGGAATTCACCTAAAAATTTCATAAAGATAAAACTCCGAACACTGTTTGCCGATTTTGCACGCTAACGAACTTAACCGAGATATTCCAGCTCCAAACCTAAGTCGTTTGAGGCCGCTTTCGGCACAAAATTCGAAAATTACAGACATCGTGACGAAATGATAACGAGCTGCTCCCCAGAACAAGCGCATAAAAATTAATCGATTGCTCAATTTCATATCGCAAAATTTCATAGGTTACTTACCATCTAAACTGTTTGTGCTTTTCCCGAGGCTTTTCCTTATTCGTGTCCAGTAGTTCACGAAGAGTAGCGCAGACGTACAGATTTTCGGTTAGTATGAAATTTAACGCCCCATCACCGATTTTCACAATATTCTGAATTATGATTTTATATGACGTTTTGACACTACAGTTTGAATTTCCGAAAAGGCAGATAAAAAAATGACCTCTATATTTTTAGGTGCTAGGTTAAGTGACCAAAATTAAGGCGAGCGCAGTTCAAATCAGAAGAAGAAGAACAAAGTTTAAGATAGTACACTGATTATTTATCTATGAGTTTAGGTTCTCAGGTGAGTTCAGAACAGAAAAATGTAATCGAAAATACTAGTTTTCCATTCCTGAACACTATTCAAAAAACACTTTGAAATTCAAATATACGAAGGGCGATAAAGTCGATATTTACCAGAATATTTTTACATATTTCGTACTTAGGCACTTGAGCCATGACAATGTAATAAGAGGTTAAAGGAGCTTCCTCTACTGAAAAAATTTACTTCGTCGCTGATATTTCATCGCGACATTTTTTCTCTGAGAATTAAAAAATAATTGATTCAAATTCAATACTCTGAATGAAGCCTCACTGAAATATTTGAATTGATAAAAATTATTAACAATAATTCAATCAAAAACATACCGAATGGATCTTATCCACCAGCTCACTGATCATTTCCTTGCTGCACATTTTGTGAAAACAAATTAAAAACTTCTCCTAGAATTAGTCACTGAACAAACGACCCTGCACCCGAACTGATGCACTCAAAAATCCACAACACATCCGATCAACATGTCGCATCTTTACAGCAAATCGAAACAATCAAATTGTTGCAAAAAAGACGAAAAAAATTATCTCGCAAGTAGCGCATGTTCGAGACCGAGAATCGTCGACGGACCGATGTCTTCGCGGTCGGCAGTCGCGAGGAGAAATGAGGCAAGGAGATCGAATTTGTTACTTCTGAACGTACACGAGCCATCTACGGTCTACCTGTATGCAATGCGAACAGGTGTAGAAGAATTGGAGGTAATTAAGGCTACCGACGTTGCCGCTTGGGATATCTAAGAAGAGCTGTGTTTTTCTGCGAATGGAAAATTATTGATTTTAACGCTATTGTTCTGGAGAACAGCGCGTTATCGTTCCGTCACAATGTCTATAATTTTGAGACAAAAATAGTCTTAAACGGTCAATTTGGACTCCCTGAAGAAGAATTCGTGGTCAAATTCAATTCTGTCCGTCCTGCCGTATGTGCTCTAACGTTCGAAGGAAATGACCTAGCGACTTGAACTTGCCAGATTAATTTTGTAGTCCAAATACCTCGGTTCAGTTCGTTAACGGGTGAAATCAGTCGAATAGTTTCGGAGATAGGTCCATTTGAAATTTTAAGGTTAATTCCTTGATTTCTCCTGAAAAACTTAATCAATCAGATTGAAACTTTGTGAACAGTTTTGTAATACCAACGTGTAAATCAGTACAAAATTTCGGGTGGATCCAGTAGTAAGAAAAACCAAAAAAATTTATTCGAATTTTTTTCAAATTGTTGTTGACTTTTTTTTTTCTCGGGAAATATTGATCATAAAAATTAGGTCGAAACATGTGAGTCAGTATTCAACAACAACAGTCCAAATTTCAATTCGATATGCTATTCGAAAAAAAATATGTCAGATGATTATTGGAAATTTTAACGTTATTTCTGCAATATCTGAAGAAGAACAGATACAATCAGATCAAAAATTCGTTATCAGTTGAAGAATACCAATTCGCAACCAGGTTCAAAATTTCGTATTGATCACGTAGTTGGAAAATCTAAGAAAATATTGTTTTTCTTGAAGTATCGATCAGATTTCGGAGGCATTTGGTACAGGCTTTAAAATCAGTAGTATTCAACAACATTGTTTCAAATTTCAATTCGATAAGATATTTACTACTGGAGATATATGGAAAAAAGATGTCAAAATTCGTTGTTTGAAATTTTGAAGTCATTTTCTCAATATCACAAGAAGGGGAAAATCGATCAAATCGAAACTTCGTAATTATTCGAAGAACATCAACGCAGCTCACCGCAAAGTTTCGTTCAAAGATTTTGAAAAATGGATTTTCTAAAATTATCCATTACTTCATGGAAAAAAATATTTTTTCCGAATTCATTTACCAGATTTCGTTGAAAATCGGCACAGACCTTGAAGTAAGTATTCCACAACAGTTTTAAAAACTTCAATTTGATGTGATGTTTATTTACGGGGATATCAGGAAAAAAAAGTATGTCGAATTTCGTTGTTATTTGAAATTTCGAGAATATTTCCTCAATTTCTCGATAACTTTTGACGCGATCAGATTGAAACTTGGGATAAACCTTGAGGTCAATATTCATAAACATTTCTTCAAATTTCAGTTCGATCTGATATTATAATTTTCGGAGATATTCAAAGATGAAGGTTATTTTGCAAAAACCCAGATAATATTTAACAACACTGTTTCAAAGTTCACTTTGATCCGATATTCATCTCTTTCACATATTTAGATATTGGAGAAAAATGTATCAAATTCCTTGGTTATTTTTTCTGTTTTGAGGTGTTATTCACGGAGTAACTCAAAAGAAACGGAAATAAATAAATTTCGGAAGGATATTATACGGAATCATTGGATGATTTTACTTACCACTTCGAGAATTTGACTTTCGTAATTGAACCGTTTCAAGCCTCTAAATGAAATCTCATTTTATGATTGGCAGTAAGGCTGACCTCAACCACCATCACATCCGGAAAAAAACGACTCAGAAAATCGAAATTTTTATTGCAGGTCTGGGGATTATTTAAGAAGGTAGAATTCGTGCAAACTTGAAATCTAAAATTTATTTTCACAATATCTCCGAAAAAACAGATTATATCGAATTAAAATCCAGTACTCTATCGAAAAATGACAGTTCGAAGGTTCATACAGAATTTCATGATGATAAGATGATCAAAAGGTCACAAAATATTAAATATTTGAAGAGGAAAAAATTTGAGATTGTTTTCAAATTTTTCTAATGACACGATCAGCACAAAATTTTGTATAAAGATGCCCATCAGCATTTCCAAACTAGCTACCAAATTTCATTTTGATTGAATCATTATTTCTCGAATGTTTCTGGAAAAAACAACGACATTGAGGAAAAAAGCACGAAATTTCACATATTTGTCCCTAAAATCTCCAGAAATTATGGTCTTATCAATATGAAATTTGGTACACTTCTGTAAAATATGATGTTCAAGGTCCAAGGTATGGGCAGGAATTTTTCAGGATATAATGAAGAGTTTCGCAGGAGTAGTTCCTGAAATATCAGGGAATTAATCTCAAAATTTCAAATGACTATAACTCCGAATCCATTCGACCGATTCGTCTCATTAAAAAAACTAACCACCGCATTTCAAGGCACGACCTAATCTATAAGTTTCAAGTCGCTAGCTCACTTCGTTCGAGAGATATCGTGTCGTTGGCAGGCCGGTCGGCCCGACAGAATCTTTCGGACACCGGATTCATCCTAAGTGAGTCCAACCTAGTCGTTTGAGACCATTTTCGGAAAAAACACGAAAATTACATACATTTGGATGAAACGATAGCACGCTGTTCCGCAGAACATGCGCGCAAAAATGTGTCACCTGAAATGGTTTCATTACGCAACACAAGAAGATGTCACCCAGCGTTCACTTTTTCTTGAATTGGAATCAAGTTTTCACATCCTCAATTGAATTTACTCGATCTACTGTTTGACTGAGAGATTAGTTGAGTAACTGCAAGCAACATCAAAGACAACTTCACTTTCGTTAACTCCGATTTGGAAATCGGAGAAGAGAAGCAAGGTATGTAATTATCCTTAACGATTTGTTAGGGTTTTCGTAATAAAAATTGCACGCGGAATTCAAAAGGAGAGGAAGTTGTCAAGTTGTAGACCTTAATTGATATTACCTGTTGTGATCAATCTCTTTCGTATATAATTTGAAATTAGTTTTGTAAATTTGAGTTTGTATCAAAATTCACAATAACAAAGTGAACATTTTGAATTTTTATTAAATTTCCCGCTGCTCTATCTCTCTTTCTCAAGCTGGATTCTATGATCTAAGAATAAGTTACGTTTGTTGAATTAAGAAAAATAATTTTAATGAAAAGATTCTATTTTTAAAATCAATTTCAAACTAACTATTCTAACTAATTGAATTGAATGAAATTTTATAATGTCCTTTCAGTTCTCCCTCACAGTCTATCAAGTGTAGATTCTCAGAGATTTATTTCTAATCTTGATTTGCTTGACGACTTCTAAGATTTTCTTCTTATTTCAGTTTTCCATGTACATTATCTCCATTCGCTTGCACGATACCAGTCATTCGCTTTCATGTACTTTTACTTCGATTATTCTAACTGGTACACCGCGATGTCATTCAAGTTTTTTGGAGCAAGACTCAAAATAGCCTTGCATTTTAAAATTTCTCAGTTTTCGACTGAGATTGATTTTTGTGTTCAATTCAAACCTATCACAATAATTTTCAACAGAATATGCCCCATAGTTCACTTCTTTTAAATGATTAAGCATAAATGATCAAGAAAAAATCATATTATGTATATCAATGATGAATAGCTCAAGTTTGGTTCCGAATTCAGAACTTAGTTCTGTTAATTTTTCGGAAACGATTGTGTACTGACCCTAAACATTGAAAATAATTCCTATGATCGACGTTCCCAATGAGGTATTTCACACCTGCATAACAATATTCATGAGATCATTATTAAATAATATTAATCCTTCATTCAGATATGGAGGTGATGAAGGTATGTTTATGCAGAAGTGATGAGAACCTTTTCTACGTTATCAGGATATTTTATCTGAAACCTATTTACGTTCATCCAGATTAAGATCATTTATTTTCATTAGTTTTGTGGAATGAAGAAATGAAAAACTAGAAAATGAATCAGAGAATATATGTTGGTCATTTAGTGGATATTTTCTTGAGTATTGGATTGATCATAAATTATACATTTATGGAAATGCAAAAATTTCTCAATATACATTTTCCTTTCGGTGTGTTCCTTTCTGTACATTTCCTTCAAGATCTCCAAATTCGCGATTATTTTGTCGATGTTAAACCTATAGTTTTCCCTACATTGCTCCCAACATTACTAGAATGACTCATTAATGAGAAAGTGAATGATGTATAAAGAATGCTTACAGCAAAATACATCTTAGTGCAGGTTCCTTCAAGATAAGACCATCAATGATTATTCCTAGCGCTAGATTCGCCTTTCTGGGCCGATCAACTGAGATGCCAGCGCAAAAAAATCTAATGAAACTAATTGCCATTTTCTGACGTTGCCGAATGGTGCAGGAGCCGAGTTCGATCAATTATTGTGTCGATTAGTATAGTAATAGAACTACATACAACTAAATCCAACTACAAATTGGAAATGGGCTTTGAAATATTCTGAAATTGCCACCACGGAATTGATTGCTTCATGCATAGCAAGCCTAACCTCAAAATTCTATGTTGGGAAGAAAACTTTATATGACTTTGTCGTAAACGTCCTAACTTTTGATACAATGATGGTACGGTTTCCACAAGAAAATCTTTTATTTATAACCACAATTATGCAATTGCAGATGTTTCTATGAAATTTGGTACATGCTTCCACTGCATCAAGAAACATTTTCTGGTGCACAAACAATTCTATCCTTTTCACTAGTGGCGTCTGTATGAGTTTCGGATTGAATATTCTTGAAGGATAAAATGGTATGACACTACTTTTTCTCGAATTAATTATTATTTTGGAAATACTCATCCATTTCTGAACAAATTTCATATCCTGATTAGACCCTGTTTTGAGCATGGTTTTCGCTTGAAAAAATTAAAATCGTTTCACTCTAGCGTCGAGCTGCTGAAAATTGGGGTAAAATTCCGTAGAAATCACTCGCGTATCGGCTGACATTTTTGTCAGTTGAAGTGGAATGATTTTTGGATCGAAAACCATGCACCAGATGAACTAAATTCAAGAGATGACATTTGTTCAAAAATTAGTTAGAATTTCAAAAATGATTTTTAATTTGGGAAAAAACAGCGTAGTACCATTTTTCTCCGAAAATATTCGATAAAAAGCTCATACACAGTAGCCACTGGGAAAATAATAAAATTGTTTCTACATCAGAAAATGTATCTTGATGCATTCAGAAAGTATAACAAATTTAATAGAAATATCACTGTTGTTAAAAAAACGCTGCAAATTTTACACAAGGGTTTATTATTTTCTCAGTTTAATAACCCAATACCATTGACATCTCAAATCAATCGTATATATTATTTATAACTCATTGGTTTTTCACCAAACGAAAACCAATTCCATGAAGAAATTCATGTGAAATATTTAATCGATAATCGATCGTGTGAAAATATGAACAAAAACGTAAAAAAACCTATTTTAAATATTTGAGCCGAGCCTCGGCGTTTTCGACCTCAAGCTTATCGCTTCCAATTCCGATCCCGACTGACTTATGTCTGGAATTTTCAAATATCCCCAAGGATAAATCTTACATGCCTAAATATGTCTAAGTTCATAATAACGCACAAAATCACTTGAAGGGCGAACCGCCTTAGCTCGCTCGAAAAGTGAGACCAATACAGGTAACCGCACAGGGCCGTATTCCCTAATTATCTGGGGACAAATCTGTCGAGTTACGACAATGAGATGGAGTTTTTATGTCCGACTGATCATCAGAATTATCAGTCCTGTCACCGATATAATCAATTACCGTATCCATGTTGTCTGTCTCATCTAAATATATTCCCGAAATATGGTAGATAAACCTATTCACTAAGGTATCAACATATAACGAAAATTTTGCTGGAAAGAATTGAAAGAATCACTTTATAATAAAGCCTAGAGGATGTTATTCATAAAAATCTTAAATATTTTTCATTCCAAATCACATTTCCTATGAAATATTGGAGTTGAAGAGAAAATTATCTTGGTGTTGAGTTTCTTAAAAAACTACTTTACAAAGGTCAAGTCACTATGTTGTTTCTTTCGTTAAAGTTAAGTTAAATTTCCGAAAAATATTTTTTACTAATATTTTGCCAGCACGATCTTCACGATATTACTTATTAAATTGCGTGTCGGTATTACACAAATAGAAATGAAATTCAAATCAGAAAGCGTTTGCGCCTTTTGACATATAAGGGAAATAACCTCAAAATTTAAAATGGCCACAAAATTTTCCGCCAATATCTCTGCAAATAAAAATGGTTTCAAAATGTTGACTAAGACCTGTACCAAATTATATTGAACTTTAATGAATAGCTTCCGAAAAAAATGTTTAGAAAAAATTCAATTTATTTCCAATACAATTCTCACGAAATCATGCATTAAATTGAGCGTCGATATTTCACAACTAGTTATGATGTTTCAATTTGATCGCGTTAGTATTTCTTGAGAAACTTTCGGGAAAATTAACTTAAACTCTCAAATTAACAACAAATACGTAAAACAAAATTCAAGATTTTCCGCTAATATTAAATGTGTGGATGTGATTCCTACTAGTATTCAACTTTGTTCTGAAAAATATCAATGAAATAAAAAAAAACTCACCCGTCCTGTGCAACTTATCTGAAAAAAATTTTTCCACAGTGCATATATCCGATAAGAGTTCACTTGATTCACAAAATATCCAATACACAAACTGAAGACCTAAAGTTATTTTCAATAACTTTTCTGTAAAAATCAAATATATCGTGAACCTCTCAAGGTTGAATTCGACTGAATAATTCTAAAAGAGAAATTTCGATCCGTATAGTTGTCAGATACACTCAACTAAGAGGGTGTCAAATCCCAACGTCTGTTTAATGTAAAAATCTTCAATTCAAACAAGTAGTTTGCGGACCACCAGATGTTGAAACATGCGGAGTATTCTTGTCTACGGTCCCCGGTACCAAGACTCCATTCTGAACAGGTCAATTATCGGCTCCTGCCTCAGGCTCCTACCCTTAGTATTAGATTCTCGACAATTGATGAGATTTCCGGTTTGTTAATTGATTTTTTTGCATATATCCTCCAATTTGTTTTATCATATACATGCTCATTTTCTTTTATATTCACCCCTATTTCAAAGTCTCAGTACGAAAAATATTGGATTTCGATTGAAACAAGTAACGGATATCCACATGTTGACGATAATTGTACTACGCAATCCAAAATTGATGGAAACCTCCGATCGACCGAATATTTTGGAAATATTCATTATTTTAAATAACGCTTCTTAATTCGCGTTCTGCATGTGAATGGGTTATTCAGTTACACAAGAGTATTTATTGAGATTTCAATGTTTCAAGTGAATTTTTTCATGGAATCAGTTTTCGGGTTGTGAAAAACCAATGATTTATGAATAATATATAAGTTTTATTTAAGATATAATTGAGCTCCATGAAGAAATTTAATGTTTCATCCCGTAATTCGCAGGGTGATATCTATAAATAATAATTGTTATCCGAGTTTTTGTAGTTATGTTTCAGATATAAGGAGAGAAACCCCAAAAATATTTAATTTGAACTACTAACGATTATGAAATTGTCGAGAACATCGATAGGGCATTTGCACATTGTGTTTATAAAATAATTAACGAATCCGTTCGAAATTTCTCAATATATGTTGAAAATTTGGTAACAATCTTGTCATCTACATTCAGATATATGATTCTGGATGAAAAGTTAACCGATTATTTCACTGAATTCCAATCTTAGAACCGAATGCGATGATTCATTCTCGGGATTATTGGAAATTTGCAGCATTTTTCTTTATAACTCAGAGACTACTAGTCGGATATCATCCGGGTAAACATTTTTGGGTTGACTTATGCAACAGTAATCAACGTTGAGAATTTCAAAAATTCGGTGGTAAGTTTCCGAGAAATAATTTTTTTTTCCCTCCAACCCCCAATTTTAAGCCCTTAGGGTACACCAATCCTGCTGAAAAGCTTGGAGGATCAATCCCGAGCGACACATGATTTTTCTACCAAGTTTCACGGATTTCGGTTCAGTACTTTCCGAGAAAAGCTCTGGACAACGGACGGCGGACGGACGGATTTTTTTTTATTCGTTCATTCAAATCTACATACTCCAAAACGTGAACTGTGAAATTTTCAGGGGGGGTTAAAATTTTTTTTTTTTGTTGGTCGATCACTAAGGTATTTCTGGAACATTTACCACCCTGTATCTCGAAAGTTAGCACTTCCCGACATACGTTCACAGGAAGCTTTTTTCTCAAAAAGGCTTCAAGTATCGCCCTCTCAATCATTAGCATATTATTAGCTGTGTTCGCGGGTCCGAATCGATTCTGAACCAACTCTTTAGCCATTCAGAATCGTCAGAGTGCGCAGGTCTAGTTCTGAACCAATTCCGAATTCCTTCCAGCACTAACTAACATGAAGTTATGAAAAAAATACAAAATTCCGTCCAGCGAAATATTACCTATCTATTTGAATATTTGTATATGTTTTACCCTAAAACCAAATAGTTTCTGCATAGATAGGTACGAATTGCTTGTTCAAATGATTAAATAAGCCGATATTCACTGATGTGTCACCCCAAATTGGGTTCTGCAAAAATAGGATCCATTTAGAACCACTAGTTCTCCCAACAGTTCGGGAACTGCTAGGACTGGTTCGGAACAGACTTGGTAAATAATCACTAGCTTTGTTTTGGTTTCGAATTCAGAACCAATTCAGAACTATTCGGTACTGTTCGAGTGTGCGCGATTGCTATTTTTCAGACATAAAATCGCAATCGCGCATACTCCAACCGTCTCGAACAGTTCGGTATGCGCGATTGCGATTTTGTGTTTTGGCTCATCTGAGAACCGGTTCAGGAGTTGAGTAATTCTGTTTTGGTTATTTTCAGAATAGATTCCGAACTTTATAGAACTGTGAGAGGAGTTCGAAAGTTAGAGTCCGAACTGCTTCAGAATTTGGTAGTTCGCACGTGTTTCGACGTCATGTTGATTTGATTTTTGATTTGATTGCTGTATTTGTATAGGAAATGATTAACTGTTAAATATAAATTTTTTTTATTGAGGAGAACTTCTTCGCTTCAACCTCCCAGGATAATCTAATGGATTTTATTTCCATTGTTCACACTTGGGATGTCTATTTCTTAAATAAATCTATGAATGCACGAGTCCTCTCTCTATTGAATAATAATAATGTTTCGAATGAATTTTTTTCTGAAAAGAACATATCTGAAACACTTTCGTCATTAAATTCATTGTTATATTGTTAGGAATACCATGCTACCGGATTCCGCCTATGAGACAGTTCATCCTATAGCGACGATCCGCGTTTTCAAGAAGTTGATTGTGCAAACTATTCATTTTTACGCGCTTATCATTTCGTCAAAATGTCTGTAATTTTCGAATTTTGAGCCGAAATTGGTCGAAAACGACTAGGTTGGACTCACTGATGAAGAATCCGTGGTCAAAATTGATTCTGTCCGTCAGTCCGTGTGCGCTGTAACTCCCGAAAGAAAAGACGTAGAGTCTTGAAATTTTCAGGTAAGGTTGAGATCCTGAATATCTTGGTTAAGTTCGTTAATGTGCCAAATCTGCCGAATGCTTTTTGTGCTACAGCCATTTGAAATTTTGATTCTTCAATAGCTCGGAAAATATTTATCTGATCGAAATGACACTCAAATCGCAGATGAAGACTGTCAATAAGAAGAATTATCCATGGAAAAATTCGAAAAAATTTTTTTTTTTGAAAATTTTTATATTTCATTCAAATTTCACTGAAATTTCCAAGTCACCATTTCGCAATATGAACGAGCGCGTAAAAGCTGGTGACTGGTGCTTTTCTAGATTTTTTTTTTTCCTTTTGAAGTGAACATGTAATAGATAGTTAGTTCTAATCTGACCATTGTAGAGCATATTAGGGCTCACAAAATAAACACCTCCTTCCGTAGTGTATCTTTTCATTTAGTTTTCAAAAAAGTTGTGATTAAGAAACCTGGGAAGGTGAATTCTTTTTAAAAACGGACTTTTGGAGACGTGTTACATAATTATATCAATCAATAATTTGTTGGTTCATTTTGAAATATAATTGAAGTGATGAAGAAAGTTCAGAAAAACGATTTTCACAAAAAAAAATTAAGTGGACGGAAGTATCCCCAAAAATATTTATATTTTATCTACATTATGCCACAAGGACTTAATATATTTACATATTTTTAATTGAACCACAGGTGATATTTAAGACCTGATTAACATCCCTCTTTTCTGCCGACTCAAACGGAAGTTTTTCTTCCTCTACAATCCGGATGAGAACCCAAACTTAATTCGTGTTTTGGTTCCATCGCTTTCAGAACTGTTCTAGGATAGTTCAGAATTGGGTTTCAACAGCGCATCGATTCTACGCAGTTCTAGAATTGTCCTAGGGCAGTTCTGAATTTCGCAACCAAACAAACCTAATGTAAACCACGAACACAGAACTAGGAAGATCCGTAACTAGCAGTTCGAAATTGTGAGACGCCCGAAGGCGCTTTTCCAAAGTGCGCATGCGTTCGGTACGGAACTGCTTCTTAATCGTACTCGCGAACATAGCTATCGAGGAACACCCTGTATAGTGTATATTCTGTAAATAATGAATATTTCTTCGGACTAACGTATCTAAAATACCATGTGGATGTCAGCCTCAAAGTCGATACTGAATTCCATTGTATTATGCAGAAATTGAATGTTTGACTTATGACTCATATGAGTCTGGCTCATCATGAACGGCTTATTTGGATAATGGTCAAGTTGAGCAAGAATAATTAAATATTTAGCTCCTTACGAAAGTTCTAATGGATTACCTGTGGACATACTTCGGCATCTAGGGCATCAAATAGGCTTTATAGAATAGAATTCGAGCGATCTCTTTAGCAATTACATTATTGTTGCTAATGGATCTCTGATACATTCATTGTCTCCGTATTCAATTCCTTCTTGTAAAAATCACAGTCAACTCTATGAAAAAGTTTCAGTTTCAAACCAAGAGATTGAGTATTCATATATCCTCTTTGCTAACCAATTGAATCTGTATGATAGAGTAATAGTCCAAACCCCGTTAGTTAGACATTTTCAAAGATAATATAGAATATCAAATCAAACTGAATTACGGAATTACTGTGCTTAGCTACCAGAATAGAATCCCATAGTAAAACTTAGAGGCTCAAAAACTATAGTTTAATAACGAACCCAAGATAAGTGAATGGGCGAAATGAGCCCAATAATTTCGCAAAGAAAACGTTTAGAAATTTTACTATCCAAAAATTTTCATAAATACCGATTTGATCCAGTTGAAGAATGTTTAAATACAAATTTTGCGCATTCTCGCAAAAAATATGATATTTTTGTAACGATATGATACTCGAGACTCATTTCATCTATGGTTAACTGGATCATTCAGACGCGCAATCAGTTTGGAAGTTCCAAGACGCATTCCGTTCGAAAGATTTTTCTACATCGTCAAGAAAGAAATGAGTTTTACTTAGGGTTCTTCATCCTGGTCCTTGAACAAGTGCATTAGAGTTTGTCAGGTTTTGAAGATTCATTCACATTGCCATATTATAATGGTGTCATGTCATAGCCTACAACAGCAATCATACCTTTTTGTTTAAATTTTTTCGTCGATAACTATATCACAAAATGGGGATTTCCTTAACTTTCCAAATGGAATTCTGATATTCTGTGCTGAAAGATTAAATAACTGTGTTACATACAGGGTGTTTCATCATAAACTGGTCAAACATATATAGCCGTATAGATGACATTGAGAAAGTAATTTTTGCCTTATGACATATACCCCGTTTTCGAAGCATAAGCGAGATACAGAATGTTTAATGTCAACTTTGAGCAATATTCTGATGACTGTGGTGACTTACGTGTGACCTTTGAAATAAAGTGTTCTGGTCACATCTTAGTATTTTTTGGTGGTCTTGAATTGTTGTGTCAGGAAAAAATATTCCAAAATTGCGGAAAAACTACAAAGTTGATTTTTTTTGTTTTCGATTGCCGAATTGGGTAGCATAATTTCAATGTACTAATTTTCCGTGAAAAAATTTTTTCAAAATTCAAACTCAACTTTTTTTTTACATGTCTACAGTGAAAAACAAATTCACCCAAAATTGTTGAAATCTTTCGAGGTTGAACTAACCTTTATTCTGAACACTGCTGTGAAAACAGAATGAGAAAATATCCGCATTGGTTTTCATTTTATAGTCTTCCAAAGATTCCGCTCGGAGTAATGAAATAATTTGTATTGAAGAAACTGGTGACTCTACGGAGGAGAACATTGTGCTAATGGGCCCCCAGAATGACCCTTGATAGAAATATGAATTTATAAAAAAAAAATTTCAGAAAATCTTTGATGGGAATCGAACTCGTTCCACTTACGGACAATAGTCCGAGTATAAATTGGATTAATTCTGATTTTAATGATGTCCGTTACCAAGCAACAGTAGTTCATCGAATTTTACCCTATTTTCCTAATACGGAGAGAGTTCGATTTCCACGAAAGTTTTTTATAGAATATTCTTTTTCTTGATAAATTCATATTTCTATCCAGGTCATTCTGGGGCCTTATTAGCATCATTTAGGCATCCGTAGGGCCTCCAGTTTCTTGAATAAAAATTATTAAAGTACTCCGAGCGGAATCTTTGAAAGGCTATAAAATGAAAACCAATGGACATTTTTCCATTCTGTTTTTACACCAGTGTTCAGAATGAAGGTGAGAGTAACCTCAGAATTTTTCTGGGTGAATTTTTTTTTCACTGTAGACATGTCAAAAAAAGTTGAGTCTGAATTTTGGAAAAAATTTTTCACGAAAAATCTAAGAAAATCGAAAACAAAAAAGTTTCAACTTTGTAGGTTTTCCGCCATTTTGAAATATTTTTACCAGAATTCTACACAACAATTGAATTGACTAACAAAAAATACTAAGATGTGATCACAAAACGTTATTTGAAAGGTCACACATAAGTCACTACATCAGTTATCAGAATATTGCTCAAAGTTGACATTAAACACCCTGTATCTCGCTTATGCTTCGAAAACGGGGTATATGTCATAAGGCAAAAATGACTTTCTCAATGTCATCTATACGGCTATATATGTTTGACCAGTTTATGATAAAACACCCTGTGTATTGTATACAAACACCGACTCTCAGTTGTTGATCAATCCATACGTTAAGGCCGTAGTTTTATTCAGATTCATTGTCCTGAAATATTATAGTGAGACATTTATTTTCAAAACACTGGAAAATAAACTTCTTGGTCGAAGGTATAATGCTGTTTTCTAATGACAACTCAGTAGGAACTATGAAAATTGAACTGAATTACAAAAATTTATTTTAAGAGCAAACAGTAAGGCGGGCTAGCAAATGATAGAGCTTCGTGGATTTCCGCAACACAAGTTTCATGAAACCTATGAAGTCAGGCAGCCGCACACGGTCTGCATACTTCAACGATGCCAATGGCAGCTAAAAATATTAGAATGCGAGAAATCTCGACGTTATATATATATATTCTTTTGAGAACGAGCATTACATTCTAAGATATATCACAGTGTTAATAGGTTAAAAAGAGGTGCTGAGTTGTAAGCTTCAGTGGTTTTGTTTTGTATTTTTTTTCCTACTTAATAATTTTGTATTGCGCAATATTATTTATTTTTCACTCCATTCCTTTTTTCCAGAAAATTTTTCGAAACAAAGAGTGACAACATTGAGCATTCGTACTCCTTCTTCTAATTATTTGCATCCACAAAAATTTTTGAGAAATACGGACTGTGGCCTCTAAATGTTACCCCATTATATTTGATGTACTGTATGCTCTCAATATTTGCTAAATCTGTTCGGCCACTGTCAATTTCTCTCAAGTTATGCTTGTAGTATCGTGGCTGAAATGTGACAAACTGTTTTCATTTACTGCCAAGTTTCATTGGAATCTGATGAATAATTGCAGAATGTAAAATGTAAAATACTGACAAAATGTTCCATGAAGCTGCGCGTCGGCATTCTTCAACCAACCACCGAATTCCAACCGATCGCATCTATATTTCTTGAGATATTGAGGAAGTGACCTCAAAACTTCAAATAAGTATAACTCCGAAGTAAGGGCGATTTGGCGGTCGCATTTTGTGAACTGCCTTCCCAGAAAATTTTGAGTCACAAGAATGTTTTCGTTCTCAAGTAAGCGAAAAAATTCATATTTTTCATCGGATTCTTCATCTAACTGGTGAAGACCTCAACCTAGACGTTCAAGACCATTTTCGAAAAAAAAATTCGAGAATCATAGACATTTGGGCTAAATGATAGCACGCCATTCCGTGAATTATGTGCGCAAAAAAAACAAATAACTGAAATATCACTGTTATTTTTGAATAAGTGGTCTTCTGAATGATCAATTAGGGTACACTGAAACCAATTGTAACCAACTAAAACAACGATACCATACAAATAAATCCTTCTCGAGAAATAAACATGAACAATGTGGTTTCGGACGCAATTCCCCTTTGAATAAACATAACTTGTGCCGTGTTTGTTTGAATTCATAATTTTGAATAATAAATTCAGATCAGTGTAGCTGCTGAAGTTCGTATTAGGCAAATACCAGCACACCTTTCAACTTTGTCATGCAGGTCTCGTGCTCTAAATTCATAAAGCACGTCTCCAAGGCCTTAAGGACACGGTGGGTAAACATCAGATGCATTATTATTGCCATTGTGAAATTACATATGGGTGTTATTGACACCAATTTTTCATGCGTTATTGTTATCGTGTGGAGAGCTAAAGAAGTGACAATTATGAGTGACGAATTCAAATTCATCTGGGGTATCTCAAGGATCTAAACTGGGCCCCTTACTATTTATCATTTATATCAATGATATATCAGAGAGCGCCAAGCTACAGAGTTATTTCCGTAGACTAAAACGAGACTGTCAGATAAATACACTGTTTTTGGATTTTCAAAAATGCCTAAAGAATACATTCACAAGAAATAGTAATACCATCCATTCTGACTACTTCTTAAACGATGTCAGAATTCTTGAGGTGAATGATGTTTGTGATTTGGTTGTGACACCCGATTCAAAATTGCTTTTCGACCAACATATTGACAATATCGTAAACAATTCCAATAGATCTCAGGTTTTTTCTCTGCAATAGGCGCCATTTTTATAATAGGGAAACACTCGTAACACTGTATTATTCCTTTGTTTTCAATAAGTTGAATTTTGCATCCTCCGTATAGACTCCCAGATATGCCATGCTACATTGAACGTTTGGAAAGATTGTATAATAGTTTTTTGAGATTCGTGTCTTATAAGAATAGAACTGTCATTCGAGATAAAGATTATACTGAAATTTTGAAAAACTGTAACATGTTAAGTTCGGAAGATTGCAGATGTGATAATGATGTTCAGGATCGTGAGTGGTGAGTTGTCGGTGCCCTGTATACTTCAGAACATTCATTTTGAAATTCCAAATTCAACTTTGCGGTCCAAGAAGACTTTTTACCTACCTTTCAGAAATACAAATTTAGCACAGAATACACAACTCTGCAAGATGACGGTCGCTTGCAACTCGCTACTGATCGGATTGATGGATATTTTCCACCAAACAATGCTCTCAATAAAACGCAAGCTTGTCCAAACTTACAATTATCAAATTTTAGTCTGATTTTCCGATGTGACGAAGCCCTTTTAGTGTATTGAATTGTTGATAGGTGTGATATATTTTTGTTGTTAAAATGTGGATACTTCATGTGGGTTTCAAACCTGTTAGTATTTCTTTCTGTATAAATGAAATAAAACATCTATTAAAGGATATTTCGTTAGGATTTTAAATTATTATTTTAGGTTTCCGCTCCTACTATTCCAAAAAGAACTATTAAAATCCTAGGAAAGCACTGACGTGAGTTCAGGACCTTTTACGCGCTTGTTCAATTTTGTTGCCAAAGTGGTTACCAATGTACATGATTGCCTCGCCAGACAAATCTCTACATACGTCCTGAAAGATTTGGCAGTTTTCATTTATATGGTCTTCACGATATTCTGTATGAACCCAAGTTTCCCTTTTCCGTTCAAGTACTAATATTTCAATTCGATCCGAACGGTATTTTTGGAAATATCCTGTATCTACGGAATCATTGGACGGATTTCACCAATTCACGAATTCGACCTTCGTAATTAAGCCCCAAACCTACTCTACAAAAATCGAGTTTCTAAGTCGTTTCTTCCGGAAGTTATTGTGTTTACGGTCGGCGAAGCTGTTTATAGTGAACAAAATAAGTTCCGGCATAATCTACTCAGGGACTTGATAATTGAAGAGTAGCTTTGTATTTTAATTACTGAGGCCGAATACGCGAATTGGTAAAATACACCCAAAGCTTCAGCAAATATACCCTACGAAAATTTCATTTTTCCAATAATTTCAAAAATGCAGATCGTTTCGAATTGAAATACAGTACTCCAATGAAAAAAGGCAGCTTGAAAGTTCGTGCAGAATTTGGTAAGGACCAAATGAACAGTAGATCGCCAAATATGAAATACCAATTTTCATCATGAGCGGATCAGTGGTTTTTGAAGTATTTCGGAAATAACAACGATACCTAGAAAATAAGCAAGAAGTTTTGTATAATTTCCCAAATATCTACGAAGATTAATATACGACCAATATGGATTTCAAATAATGTTGCTTACAAGTGAGTTTAAGTATGTGCCAAATCCCATTGGAAGTTGATGAAGAGTACGCGAAAAAGAAATTGATATTAAAAAAAATTACAGCAAGTTTTGTATCGTAACTATACACAAACTTTAAATATGACCGGGTTATTTCTTCTCGAGATACTGGGAAGATCCAAAATTTCAGATAGCCACGATGTTTGACATATTTCTTTCCTCATATCTCCTAAGATAAACATCGTATTAAACTGAAATTCGAAGCACTATTGTGAAATATTGAAATGTAGGTCTGTGCTGAGTTCCATTGAAGTCGAATAAATAGACAATTTTTTTTTTAATTTTTGAAAATGCTCGAAAAAATTTTGTTTACATTTTTTATCATTCCAATCCTGAGGAAATTAAGCGTTGTGTTTTTCAACTGTCTGTTAAAAAATTTTTTTCTCCGAAAATATTGATTAGATTTCAACAGATTTTGGCACAATTTTTAAAGGCAGTAACCACAATGTTTCAAATTTCAATTCGATCAGATATTTGCTTTCGGAGATATGCGGAAAAAAATACGCAAAATTTCGTTGTTTGGAATTTGGACGTTATTTCCGCAATATCTCAAGAAGTACAAATGCAATCAGATTGAAACTACGTAATCAGTTGAAGAAAACCAACCAGCAACTAGTATTGGAATTTCGTGTTGATGTAGTAAATCTAAAAATAAGCCTGGAAATATTGCATTGAGAGAAGCACTGAAGTGAAGTCGGGAGCTTTTGTGCGCCAGTTCAGATTTATAGCCAGAACGGTCACCTGTCCAGGTATTGAGCCTGTCCAACGCAAAGTAACTTCGAAATGAAACTATTTTGACTTTAAGAATCTTCAAGCCTTCAGTTTTGCGCCTAATTTCTACATAACGGTGTTCTATTTATTTTTAGAAAATTCTGTTTCATTTTTATTTCATGTCAGAAATGATGAAATTTGGAGTCAAATTGTATTCTATCTGTCCGTCCGTTACAACGATAACTGTCATAAGTATTGCGCTTGAGACTAGAAAATTTGATTTGATTTGATTGATCGGGAGGTTAGGGATTCATTCATTTAAAGACATTTTTTATGCCAATTCATCCGTACTTCGAGAATGCCGCAACATTTATATTCATGTAATTAAGATAATGAAAAAATCCAAATAATGTTCAGGATCAGTCAGTAGATGATCAGGTGATTAAAAACTCAGGGTTGAAAAATTGGAGCAAATAGTATTTCCTAAAAAAAAGTTCGATTCACATAAAACTCATAATAAATACAATTGTTTTTGTGTCATTCATTTTCAGGTGTTTTTGAGATTTTGTTCACAAAATCTTCAGAAGTATCAAAAATTTAACAAAATTATTGCTTATAGAAACTGCTTTTCGGATTGCGGGATTTAAAAAATTTGTCAAGTGCAGTTTCTTGAAACATTATTGCCTGATGAACAATATTGGAACAATGCAAATGTTAATCGAATGGTACTGTGACGTTTCAGAGTCTATACCTTCTTCATCAGACAATTATGCCCGGAATGTTTCAGTATTTCAATTGTCGAAAATCACAGCAACGTAGATTCACTTGATATGGAAAGTTTTTGAATTCTACTTCTGAATTCAGCCAAATAAAGTTTATTTCTATAGAAGAATGGGTGAAATAATTTTCTCCATTCAGCGAAATACAAGATGACGATGCGATCGAATTTCAACTCAGTACCTACCTAATTGGTGATCAAATACCGACACGAAAAAAATGTTTGTTGGTCATGTTGACAGTTTAAAATTTATTGACACATGAAATAGTCACCTTGTATGGTTATTATTTTGGATTCTTGCAATGTTTTCCTCGATTTATTATTTATTATCAGTATCAAATTTCAATCCTATAATATCTTTTTTCAACCAAGTGAACTTGTTAAGCAGTTTCACAGAAATTAATGTCATTTCATTATATTTCGCAGATTTTATTAAAACATATATGTTATACTTGTTTGTGTACCTATCTTTGTTTCTCTGTAGCCTTGATAGAGTCTGACTATAAGGAAATACGTCGGCTTAGTTCAAAGTGGTCGGACTTTGTTCAGTTCCTACTACCGTGAACACACTATCACTTCTTGCAACGTTTCTCTCGATTTATTATTTATTATCAGTATCTAATTTCAATTACATAACATCTTTTTTCAACTAAGTGAACTTGGTAAGGAGTGGTACAGAAATATTAATTCTATTTTATCATTATTTTTTTGGTTTTTATGGGTTTTCACTCCCAATATCTGAAACAGAACTATTAAAAATTAAATAAAATTGTTTTTTTCATGAAAAACGCCCTTGCGGATTGCAGTATCAACTATTTGTCAAGGGCAGTTTCTTGTAGAAAAGATCACCTTATGAATAATACAGAAACAATGTAACGATAAAGAAAACGAACTGTGACGTTTCAGAGTACAAATCTGACTCTTTCGTCAGACAAAGCGGAAAATTTCAAGAATTATTTTCTTTCGATTTGCGACTTTTGTCACATTGACAGTTTTGAGAAAACAAAGCAACACAGATTTATTTGGTTTGGAAGATTTTTTATTCTACCTCCTTTTAAGTAAATTCAGTCAAATGGGGTCAATTTCTACCGAACAATGAGCAAAATTACTCTCTCCATGTTATTCATTAGGCAATTTTTTCTGCAAGAAACTGCCCTTGACAAATAGTTGATACTGCAATCCGCAAGGGCGTTTTTCATGAAAAACACAATTTTTATTTAATTTTTAATAGTTCTGTTTCAGATATTGGGAGTGAAACTCCATAAAAACCTAAAAAATAATGCAAAATTCTCCCAGAATAAGCTTCAATCGATTCTTTTTTATTATGTTTCCAATATTTTATTCATACATATATGATATACTTGTTTGTGTAATTATTGTTCTCTGTAGCCCTGATGAGGTCTTAAGGCTTCATTTGGTTCCTGTTACCGTGAACACTTTCACTTATGTGAGAAATATTTTTTTCAGAGAAAAGCACTGACGTCAGCGCTGGCTTTAACTAGATACTAGGGGAAGAATCAAGGAATTGGAGACAATTTAAAAATGTTCGAAAACAATATGTTTTCATTTTCAACGATACTGTCAGTATCGTTCAAATATTTCTTGAGATATTCAGAAAAAATCCCAAAATTTAAAAGAAGCAACGAAATTTTAACACTTTTTACAATATTCCCGAAATAAAAAGTAGCTCAGACCGAAATTTGGCAAACTGTTGTTGAATATCAAACCTCAACGTTTGTGCCAAATTTTATCGTGATCCGAATATTTCCGACATGCTTTATAAAAATTTTTGCATTTTTTTTTAATATTCCGCTGGTAGATCCTCACAAAGTTTTGCGGAAAGTTACGCGCTGAGTTTCTCCAACTAATTTCGAAGTTTTGAACTGAATGCATCAGTACTTCTTGAGATATTGAAGAACCAATTTCAAAATTACAAATGGGCATAACTTTGAATTCGTTCGGCCGATTTTACGAACTATCAAACTCCACCAAAATATTTGTATCCTAAACCTAATCTGGGAACATAAGACCACATACGGACAGTATTAAATCTGACCACACAGAATATTTTCAGGCAGTCCAAGCTAATCGTTTATACCATTTTCGTCTCAAAATAAGACAAATCCAGCCAGTAAGGAGAAACGCTTGCGTCAAATATCCCAGAACAAGCGCGGAAAAATGAGATAAAATTAAATGTCATTTCAAATAGAATATGATTAGGATCAAGAGCTCCTGAGTAATGTGGATTTTTTTCAGTTAGGTATATGATTGTTAATAATTATTGAATATTTTGTTGACACAATTGGAATTTTTAATTTGGAAGAAATTGTATAGGCTGAGTATGTCTATGAATGATTATATTAATTTATTCTGTCCAGATTAGTAAAATTATATCAATCAATCTTATTATCTACGTCATATCTGTCTTTAATGAAAGTAGTTATTCATGCTTGTGAGGTTATTTTTTCTGTCTCCGTATCTATTGCAATTTTGCGTTTAGTTGAGGTAGTTGAGATATTTATATTTATTAGTTGTTCGACCTTACGCTTATGTACCGTTAGTACGGTAGTAAAGAGAATTTGCTTTTTTGAGGATATAATTGAACGGTGAATCTTCAAGGGCAAAAATTAACATGCTTTCGAAATATGCGAAGGGATAACTGTAGTCTGAATTACCGAGTATTTCCAATGTTGATGGTTCGTTATGTTCGAATGAGTAAGAGTACTTTCACATATAATGAACTCCATTCCCACTTTTTGCATTTACAGCCAAATGAATCTAAAAAAGCTTAGAATTAATATTGTATACATTATTATCGAAATTAAATCCAAACTGCCGAAAGAATGATTGTATGTAGAAACTAGACGGAAAAATTATAGAAGAATATGGATGTTGAATTTCAATCTGTACTTTCGGAAAAATTGGTGAAATTAAATTTTCAATCGTTATATCTACGGAATTTCACCTATTCACGAATTCGACTTACGCTTTGAAGACCCAAACCGGCTTTTAAAATATCGAGCTTCTGAGTGGTTCCTGCCGGAAGTTATTGTTCTGGTTTGAATCCTTCGGTGGATTTTACTAGTTCGCGAATTCGGCCTTTTCATTTAACCTTCGAACCTTATCTTCAATTATTATCAAGTCTCAATTAATCTTTTTTCGGATATAATTGTGTTAATGATCGATAGTTAGGCCAACCGTTAACACAATATCTGCCAAAGAAAGACTTAGGGACTCGAAATTTATAAAGTAATTTGGGGCTTTATTACAAGGGATAAATTTGTGAATGGATTTTATTTCATATCGATACTTTGAAGACGAATGAAGCCTCAATTACAGTAATTATAAACTCCCTTCTTCTAGGCAGTTATGAATCGTTAACTCGCTCTAATGTATTCACAAAAACAAACCGACAATTATCGAATCTTGTAGTTCATGAAATTCACAGCCATTTATATAATCATAAATTCTCATCATTAATTTCCATATCGATCATTTCAGACTGTAAGAAAAATAAATCAATTCTCTTAGACTAGAATGTATAAGAATAAATACATACCATGTCTTTAAAGTGAACCAACCTAGTACTCATATAATTTTGGTTTCAATACGGAAAACTTTCAGCCACTGCTGGAGTTTGTTATATTCTTTTTTATTAATACTTTGGTTCGACGTCATCGGTAGTATATATAGTACGGCACGAGCTTTCTCAGCCTTTCGAAACGAATCGCCTCAAATCTAAATTCTCTCCAAGCCTTCGTTCATTTTCACGAATAAATAAATTTGCAAACTTGTCAGATGATATATCCATGGTAATCATGCCTAAATACTTCATTCTTTAACAACTTTCGTTTGATTTTGGAACCAACAAAATTCGGTTCATTTCATTAGTGTAAAATAAAATCGATCATCTATCACGTGAGTTATTGGATGTTATTAATCTCGGGCAACTTACAATCCCTCGGGACTGACGTCCCTCGGGATTGAAATCTGTTGCCCTCAGTAATTAACATCCTCATTACTCCCTTGATACATGAATAATAATACACCCAATGATTCGGCTGATATAGACGTTCAAAACTTTTTTTTCCTAAAACGGATTTCCAAAATAAAGATTGATACGAATATAAATCGGGTACTTGAAAAAAAATTAAAGCTCTTGTAGAGGAAAATATGATTGGAAGATCAAATATAGAAAATTTGGCAATTTTTTTTTCTGTTCCGTGTTTTAATTTTTGATTTCAAAAAAATCAGATTACAAAGAATCCTTCAGAACAATAAATAATTAAAGGATTTTTTCGAATGTTAAGTATTTAGAATCCTCTCTGCGTAATCCAAGGTGAGTAGTTGATCGGTAATAACCGTAAAATGCAGACTTCGGTTTTTTAGATGACTAGCTCAGATCAGAGTGAAGTACTCGTTGATTTATCGATATTCGTTCTTGTGACATGCCAATTCATTTTAAATTTTCAGGTTTGTTTTCGCATTGAATATACCGTATACCTGTTAGGTAAGAAATTTCGTTAATGAGAGAAATCAGCCGAAATTTTCCGGAGTTATGAACGTTTTGAAAATTTTTACCGAGCTTTTACAGACGCTTCACTTCACTGTACTTCAGCGTTAAAGCTCCTGACTTCACGTCAGTGGTTTTCTCGAAGTTATGTGATATGAGATGGTTTACCACTGCACAAATAGTAGTGCTCACCTGGAAGTGTATGATTATATAGTGCGCGAATTGTATTCGCTATCTTCGAACTGAAACCAACATGTGTTTTCTTCCAACCGGCATTTATTTCTATTCATATCCTAGAGCTGAGAAATCTCAATTGTTCGATTTTTTCTTTGAGATATTTGGATTCGATATTTACATAATTTAGTTGATTTCTTCATTAATCATCCAAGTATGACAATATGTGACTTATTATTTGAATGATCCCGGTTCGACTTTTTCTCCTATAATCGATTTTAAACTCTGTGTCACCGGTATCTGTGGCAACTAGGATACCAAGATAAACGTAGAAATGCATGCTTAAGCATTCCAGATTATTCTCAACTGTTACGGCACAGAATTTCGTGATAGTTTCCGACATTAAATGAAATAAGAGATTATTCTTTCTATCGTAATTTCCCGAGCACTTACACATCAATGTCGGATCGTGATCTCTTATTTCCAGTTGAACATACTGAAAATTGCACTTTGATTCGTTCGAATAGATACCTGAGCGAGATTGAAATGAACTGTTGTAGTAATCAGGTACGTTCAATCTTTTCGACAATTCGAAATAGACTTCACGAAATTGTTTTTCTACTGAAATTGCATAGATTTGTTTGAAGGCAGGCTGTGAGTAGTAGTAAAATTGCGTAAGTACCGCAACCGAATAAATATGAACATTTCTCTGCTGAACTTAGTGAATGAAAGTATCTTTTATTTCGGAGAGTTCCACATTTGTTTCCAGATGTTAAGAATGGGGCTCATGTATACACTTATACAAGGTGAGTCTTTATACGTTGTACGTTTATTTTACCCATAGATTCCTCTCATCGAATAAAAAACTTTTTTCGAATGCCAGTTTTCCAGATTGGGCTCGGTAAAAAGTTAGAAGCATTTATATATTTCTTGATGTGCTAATACACTCCTACGCTTTTTTTGCAAGTTCACCACGGATTTCCCTTTCGGTGATCTCTTTCGGAGAATAACCAATCCAAGGTTTGAAATTCAAAGAAACAAGATTGAGAAAACTGATTACTCACTAAATTAGTATGATCTATGCTTTTTGCGATATTAAACATTTCACTACACTGGACTTGAAACACTGATCTTCAACTCGATGTTCATGCAATATCCAATTTCATTCTACTAGAGATTATATACAATTCCATCCTCGCCCATTCTCATATTGAAAACTCCATAATTATACTTTTTTCACGAAAGTTATAAATGAATTACATGAAATCAATCAACTAACCTAAAAACATTCTTTAGAATGTTATGGTTATGGAGAGTCCATAGACAGGGACAATGTCTGTGGTGTGGTCACGAAATTGCATATATCCATAAAAATTATAACCCAATGTTATATCTATGCATATACTTAATATTAGTTCTATGCAAATAAGATGAATATTTCTTTGTATTCTATGGTCCGGATAAACGCGAAACCAGCTTAATGTACTTCCTTTACTAGATCAGGGGCGGATCCATAAATATAAGGAAATCATTCGAATTTATATCCGATTTTATAATATTCAACGTTGGATGTCTTTAAAACGGTGTGTTTAAGGAGGAATTATAAAGAATAATCAAATATTTTGAACTGATTGAAGATTCTTATGATGACATAAGATAAACTTTATCTGCATTCTTCATGCTGATTTCGTATAGTTTTATGAATCGTCGAGTCTATAACTTGGAAACTGTTTGAAGTAGGGTGAAAGTGGCTACTGAAGGAAATGTGTCATAATTATGGAAAACTTCACACAAAAATCTCTTTCGGAGTTAACATATCAAGGAAAAACTATTTCTCTTGGAAAGCCTGTATCTTTTTGCTGGAGCCGAATCTGGAAACATGATAAATGAAAAAAGTGTTTCATTTGATGAGAGGAATCATTGGTTAAAATTAATGTACAACTTAAAGAATCACCCTGTATATTCTGGATATTTATTTTAGTATATTGAGAATAACCCTCTGTGCAGTTGACCCTACGTACAAATCCGCCCAATTGTCACGGAAAAAGCCGTAGAATCGACCTAACATAATATATAGAACTTGATGAAATTACGCATAGTTTCACACGTTAGCATTTTGCAACTACTTATTACAAAATTTTAATCTGATTGAATCAATATTTTCCAGATATTGGAAAGTCACCATATACATGGGTATATTTCCCAAATTGTTGGATAGACTCAAGATGCTAACGCATAGCTATGGCAGGAACGGTCGGCAGAATCGAATTTGATTTCCGATTCATCATCAGCTAGTAGAGCCTTGTCAGTGGAGACCATTTTCGGCGAAAAATTCGAAGATTATAGAAATTTGGAAGAATAATAACGTAGGTACTTGCTTTCTTGAAGAAGCGCGTGGAAAACTTTTCAATTCGCTGTTCGGAGTTCGGTGATACACTAAAAGTCCAAGGTCCCTATTTGGGTCGATGTGCACGAATCTGCTTGTCGGATGAAAATTCTATTTCAATAAATATAAAGGGTGCTTTTCTTAGTGGTGTAGAACTTTAAGTTGGCAACCCTGTTTCAACTGGCGGCCTTTTTGTCAGCTGTCAAGTTATTTGTGTTTAGTTTGGTCTGGCATTTGAACATGAATAGACTGACGCCTGAACAACGCTTCCACATTCTGTTCTGTTCGGAATATACGTATCGCGCTCAACGTCCATTTTACGGTCAACACAATCGAATATTAGAGCAATTGACTCGACAAACTATGGACCGTTTTCATACCGCGTTTACTCTAACTGATAAAACGCATTCACAGAGGCGTCCTACAGTGAGAACAGAAGAAGCCATTGCTGCTGTAGAGCGTAGCGTAGTATTGAACAACCATGATGTGCAGCAGCTGTGGTTTCAACAAGACGGCGCAGCATGTCACACAGCTCGTGCCACAATCGATTTACTGAAGGAAACGTTTGATAATCGCAAAACTCCATGTTCCGGGCCCGTGAATTGGCCTCCAGGATCGTGTGATTTAACGCCACTAGACTATTTTCTGTGGGGATATGTGCTAGTCTACGCCGATAAGCCCGAAAAGATCGACTTCTTGGGGGACAACATTCGCCACGTTTTTGGCGATATACGGCCACAAATGTTGAAAAAAGTGATTGAAAATTGTTCCTCCAGATTAGATTACGTCCGAGCCAGCCATGGCGGTCATATGCCGGAAATTATATTAAGATTATAATGCCAAAAGATTATATTTTGAATAAAGTCAATTTCATGTCAATTTTAGGAATTCATCCTTGTTTTATTCCATCTCAAAGTTCTATACCTCTGAAAAAATACCCTATCAATCATTCTGAACATTTACCAATGAAGTTGCCGTGAAAAATCCCTTGAATGCTATTTTCAGTTAATTGAAACTGTACATTTTCTTTCAATTTCACAAATTGGCTTTCCAAACTAAATTCCAATTAAAACCATACAACATAATATATTATACAGGGATTTTGCCTGCATAATTTGGCACCTTATAGTCGTATGCGAACAGAGATAACTTGACATGTGATTTCGCAGTGATCTGCCACCTGAAGGTATATCGAAATCAAGATAATAACATTATTGTAGGCTAGCTGGCGAAAACCTTCATAGTTAACTCCAATTTGGGTAATTCTTTGGAAAAAAAATCTTAAACATTTCGAAATCATGTATACGATCCTCACAGAATTTCGCATTGAATTGAGCGTCTGTATTATTTAACTTATTCAGAGTCTTGAGTCTGATCACATCAGTGTCTGTTAAGATATTGAGGAAATAACCTCAAAATTTCAGAGGGGTCTAACTTCGAAACTATTGGAACGAATTTGCTCATTGACGAACTCCTATACTGAAACTAAATGTTACAAATTATATCTTACGAACTGAATTCTGTCAGACCGATTATATTCGAACAGAACCAGCTAGCGGATGGAAACTTTCAGTAAAGGTCAAAATTCGACGGCTGAGGAGTTTCACCCATTTCGAGGTTATGTCGTCCATATCTCAAGAAGAATTAATGCAATCAGATCAAAAATCGTGCACCTATTCAAATGATAACGATGAGAAACTTGACGTTGAAGTTCCTGAAGATTCTATAGTCTGAAATTCTCAAAAAAAAACTCGACCAATAGTTCATTTATTAGAGTATAATCCCTCAGATTTGTTTGGCACTATCACGGTTATCAGCTTTGGAAAATGTGAATAAAAGCTCCTGTTCCCACGTCGATGATTTTCAACGATCTTTTCGAATCCAGAATCCTAGCAATCGTCAATTGTGAAGGTGTTTCGCCATCGACCCTATGCTGCTTGTATTCGCAATAAAAACCTTCATTTAGTTATATGTTTCAGGTGTTGAGAAAATGAGTACGAAACCTAATGTCAACTTACCTGTTTGTACACGCCAAATAGGAAATTAGGACCAAAAAATGTGGGAAACCTCTCTGAAATATATTTTGTATCCTTTCCATTGGAATTCAGATTGTTTGGCAATTGGGTCAGTGAAATTAAAAAGAAATCACATTTCAATAAATTCAAAAAAGGCTTGTACAGATTTTTCTCGGCAACCATATTGTTATGTATTCAGAATTATAATAAATTTAAGAAAGCAGATCGAGCATCCTTTACTAGTAGTTCTAACTATCAATACTAGCTCTGTTACCAATATTCAAACCTTCCATGTTTCACTAGGTCTTCCATTTTCAAGATTCAAATCCCACTCATTTGAAATGCCCCGAAGAAATATAAGTCTTGTCTTGATTCACGAATAACGCATAAGGTAATCATAGCCAACAATTACTCAATGATTACCTTCAGAATTCTCCTGTTATTACCAAGAGATGCTGACTGGTATGAATTTCACTTCTGGCTAACGTTTCGACAAATGACCAGAGATGGCATGCAGGGAGGTAATTTCCTCCTTACGGCTTTTGTTACTTTATTTTGTTATTCTATTATCCATCATACTGAAGATCTCCTGGTTCGAGGTACAACTTCCTGGCATAATTTCAGCCTGGGGAGAATAGCCAGAGTTCCTGGAGATGAAAATACGTGACCGTATTCGTTTGAATCATACGACTTGGAGATTATAAATAAGAGTCATAAATGTGAGACCTGCATTTATGTGAATGGGGTATTTCTGGACTAGAACGACGTGCTGTTTATTACATCATGTAAGATGTGTTGGATTTTATGGAAGCTGCATTTCAGGAATTCTAAAAACTTTTAGGTTCTTACGTTTGATTTATCACCAAAAGGGGACATTTATAAAGAAGCAGTGTGAAGATATGAATAGTTTATTCGGAATGCCATTCCTCCGTTAAATATGAAAGAAAGTTCTTCTTCTAATTCCTATCCGTACTGGATGTTGGCTATCATACATGCTATTTTGACACTGTTGGCTGCAGCTCGAAAAAGCTCTGTGGTGTCCACATTATACCATGTTCTTAAAGAAAGTTATGAATGCATATTTCGTCCGAACAATCTGAAAATATTCTGTAGAGCATTCGCACATTTCTTTCAGATTGTTATATATTTCGATGTTGGTCCTAGAATGACTGTTCATGAATGATAAAATTAAAATTTTACCATTAAACATTCAATTGATTTTCAACATTTGATGAACAAAAAACATAAATATAGTTTTTCAGATTTTATGGGGTCAATTTGACAAAAGTCTCAAATCGGAACGAAAATCGAAAGAGTATTCTTAAAATTTTCTGCTTTTGTCTGATGAAAGAGTCAGATTTGTACTCTGAAACGTCACAATTCGTTTTCTTTATCGTTTGTATTGTTCCTGTATTGTTCATTGGGCAATCTTTTCTACAAGAAACTGCCCTTGACAAATAGTTTAATACTGCAATCCGTAAGGGCGTTTTTCATGAAAAAACAATTTTTATTTCATTTTTAATAGTTCTGTTTCAGATATTGGGAGTGAAAACCCATAAAAACCTAAAAAATAATGCAAAACCCTCCCGAAATACGCTTCAACCGATACATAAATATAGTACCTAACACCATTGGAATCATATCTGTCGAAACAATTCATGGTACCAGGACCGTTTTTGAATAAAAATTGCAATTATACCATGGGCTATGTAATGAACGAAATTCGAAACTCGATGAACGAATAACATAATAAATATAATACCTGACACCGATGGAAACATTGGGCGATACTTTATGGTCCGGGATCGCTGTTGATGAATAACAAAATTAAAATTATACCATGGAGTAGGTAATAAACGAATTTCAAAATTTGATGATCAAATCACATAACAAATATACCTGACACCGTTGTTAAAATGGGCGAAATCTTTCAAAATACTTCATGTTCCAGAATCGCTGTTCATGAACAACAAGATTGAAATCAAGTGTAGTAACTGAAATTCATGATTTGAAGAATAAATTGCAAAACAAATATAATATCCGACACCGTTAGAATGAAGGAGCGATATCTTTCGATATACTTCATGATCCCACAATCACCGATCATGAATAATAATATTGAAATTATAGCATGGGGCATATAAAATAATTGAAATTTGATGAATAATTTCCATAACAAATATAATACCTGATACCGTTTGAATCATTGAGTGGATTTACCCATATTCACGAATTCGGGCTTAGGGTCCAGATCCACTCTACACATTACAGGTCTATAAGATATATCTTTCGGAAGTTATTATGTTTGCCATCGGCCCTCAGGCCGAAGTCGAATTCGTGAATGGGTTAAATTCGCCAAATGATAACATGGATATACCTATTCAACATTTTATTTTTCGAATATATACAAATATACAGAATGAATCGGATTGAAATAAATTTGTTAATGGAAAAATTAGAGCTGGAAGGTTCCCTTTTCATCAGGAAGTAGAGCTAGAGCTGCGTGTGGCGGGTCAATGCGTGATAGGCGACCGCTTTGGAAACGAATTTAAGCATTCGCGCCAACGCTGATGACTTGACATCAGTGCCTTTCTATGATTTTTGACATCTCATTTGATATTATTTTTCTTACAATGAAAGAATCCTAGTGTTGAGCTGGATTTTTTCGCCATTTTTTCAGAAAAATTCAAAAATTTTAATTCAGAAGTTTCACAATTCTATCACATATTCATGTGGGTTGTAATAATCTGAATATACTCCTTCTTCAAATTTTTTTATGTGTCGTAGGTACACGCGCCCCAGCTTCATAATTATTACTATTTACCCTAATTTCTATTCATATAAAATTAATTCAGAATGAAAAAATCACTAATAGCGGAATGGAGGAGGCCATCATCATCAAGGCAATTTCACACCCCAGCAGGTCTGTGAATCGCTAGACGGTAGTTATGTATGCGGAAGACACTGTAATTACGCTTCGCAAACTGTAAACAAAGTAAACCAAAGCAGTTCGCGGTGCACCAGGTGCAAAGTTGTTGAACCCGGCATTTGGCACTAGGCCAGGTATTATGCATGCCAGACTAGGAGTCGTCACAGTATCTCGAATTCGGTTGTCACCTTCTAACGAACATTCTGCATAGCTGAGGATTTAGTAGAATTCATTGGAATGACTACGTTTAGAATTCAGATATAATTCAGAATCGAACATTGAAACATACCGTCACGGATTTGATTATTTAATTATGCTATTCTGGGAGTTTATTTACAAAGTTTAGAGTCTGATGTCTATCAACTACCTGATGGGTCACGATCAAGATGCTCACAATTTTTCCGTTCCAACAAAACTTTGGAACGTCCAAAACGCTGGTCTAGAATTGTCAAATTTTGTTCGATTTATCTCTGTTAACGTTGATGGCTCTAAGGTCTTTTTGCCAAGTCCATCAAATTCATTCCGTCGAATAAAATTAACTGAGTTATAATTTTACTCACCTGATAAAACTATTCCTCAAAAAACTATTGGATATTTGAATTATTGGATAGGTCTATAGTTGCATAAATGACCGCTCCTTTTTGGACACTCATTTACGTAGAAGATGAGTACAAAAACTGTGGGATATCTACTGAATCAAAATATGATATATGTATAAGGGAAGAGGCAAAAAAAAGATATATTGTTAGAAGATATCCGTGGATACAAGAAGTTATTTCGATCTCAGAAAAATGTAAATGCATTCAAAATTTATGAACCACATATATTCATGATAACATGAATATAAATAATTAATTCATATTACAATAATAATAACTATAAAAATTACAATTTTTGTATTAAATTTTTACGCGCTTGTTCTAAGGAACAGCGCGTTAATATTTCGTCACGATGTCTGTAATTTTCAAATTTTGAGCTGAAAATGGTCTTAAACTTCTTGAAGAAAGAATCCGGGGTCAAATTCAATTATGTCCATATGTGCTCTTACTTTCGAACGAAAAGACTGAGCGACTTGAAATTGTCAGATTAGGTTTGGAGTTCAAATATCTCAATTAAGTTCGTTAATGGGTGGAATCGGTGGAATAATTTCGGAGTCAGGCCCATTTGAAATTTTGAGGTTAATTAATTGATATCTCATGAAGTATGAACTCGATCGAATTGGAACTTCGTGGGCAGTTTGGGAATACCATCGCGCAACTTAGAGCATAGTTTCGAGTGGATCTAGTTGTTTTACATTTAAAACAAATTTTATTCGAAAATTTTCAAAATTTCTGACGAAAAGTTTGTTTTCTTTGGAAATATTGATTAGATTTCAATTTGGCGCAAACCTTTAAGTTAGTATTTAGCAACATTGTTCCTAGTTTTTATTAATATATACTACAGTGTATTTATAAAAAATTGTTGATGAATTTTTAATTTTCATGTTATTTTGGAATTAGCAGGTTTTAAACCTCCACACATAATAATAACAATATACTATAAAAAAACTATTATACTTATTGCGTTTTCGATATTCTAGTTACTCTAAACTCAAAGAGGGTATGGAAAATACCTCACAATGTTGCTTCATTTATATATTGGATAGAGTCCACTTTTCTGTTATTTCTGCCCTTGAAAGTCGAACAACTATATCAAAACACAAAATTCAGGTTATCGGAGGTTCAGCACCAAAAAAATATGAAAAAAAAATTAATACGGATCAAACTGTACTTCGAAACACTGTTGTTAAATACTGACTCGAGGTTCTTTCCGTTTTAATTGAAATCTGATGAATAGTTTTCGGTAAAAGAATTTCTCAACAAAAATTGCGAGAACTTTCGAATACTATTTTACCGTTTTCTATCCCTACGACCCTGACGAAATTGGGCATTTGTATTCTCCAACTTACTACATAGTTTAACTCTGATCGCTTCTGTTCTTCTTGAAATATTAAGGAAATAAGCTCATCTTTCAATATCTCCGAAAATGAATATCAACCTGAAATTCAAAGCACTGTATTGAAATATTGAATTCAAGGTATATCCCAAGTTCCAATTTGATCGTGTCAATAGTTATCGAAATATCGAGGAAATATTCTGAAAATTTCAAATAAAAACGAAGTTTGACAATTTTTTTTCCTAATATCTCCGGAAATGAACATCTGATCGAATTAAAATACGAAAAACTGTTGTGTAATACTTACTTAATGGCCTGTGCCGAATTTCATCGAAATCTGGTCCATAAATCAGAAAAAACTATTTTTTTCGATAAATTAGTGAATAATTGTGAAAACACAATGTTTTCGTTGTTGCGCGTTGATATTCTTCAAATAATTACAAAGTTTCGATGTGATCGCATCTTAACATCTCGAGATATTGAGAAGATGACTTCAACATTTAAAAGAACAACAAAATTTGACAAATATTTTCCATATATCTCGGGAAGTAAATATTTTATTGGATTGAAATTTGGAAGATTGTTGTTAAATACTGATTTTAGGGTTTGTGCCGACTTTCGTTGAAATATGTTCAACACTCTTCCAAAAAATGTTTCAACAGAATTTTTTAAATATTCGGAATGATCTTCTTTTTTAATTTGGTGACAGATGGATTCATGCCAAATTTTGCATTAAGTTGCGCATTTTGGAATTCAGGAACTGATTCCAAAGTATCAATCCGGTCGCATCAGCATTTCATGAGACATCGAGGAATTGACCTCAAAATTTCATATAGGTATAATTCCGAAACTATTAACCCGATTTTTCCCAATAACGAACTCAACCGAGATATTCAGGATCATAGCCATTCCTCAGAATTTCTAGATCCGTTTTTTTAAAAGTAAGAGTACACACGGCCCGATGGTCGTCCGGATGGACATAGTCTTATTGGAACACGGATTCTTCATCAGTAAGTCTAACCTAGTCGTTTGAGACCAATTTCAGCTCAAAATAACAGACATTATGACGAAACAATAACTCGCTGTTCCCCAGAACCATCGCGTAAAAATTCGAAACATCAAGCATTTCAATAACTTTCTTCGCTTTCCACCAATAGTGAATAAATGACATGATCACAATGATCATTAGATACACTTTCCTCTTTATGTTTGGATGTGGAGCGACTTCGAGAACTACGAGGCAGTTTTACCACATCCTGGTGACACTATCAACTTTGATCTCCTTGAAGTAAAACGTAACCGCAAAGAGTAATTGTTGACGTTTTTCAATTCAACTAGAGTTAAACAACTCGGCAATTCGAATCAGTTCTGGAAAAATGAAACCACAATATGCAAACGATCCTTCAGAGCCGCCTTATAAAATGTGACGATGAATATTAAAGTCCTTGTTGAACTTATGAATCGAAAACAATGGAAATTTCACTCGAAGGTTCGCTATTTTCCAAAGAGTAGCTGAATATTCGTATTTGTATTGTAAACCAGTAGTGCCACAAGATATATTTGTTTCGCCACATTTTTCGAAATTTGCTCTATGAAGTTCAGGACAATAATGTTCAGGTTTATTCATTTAACTTCCCCACACTTCATCATAGTTCTTTTTGCTTATAGAAAAAATATTCTTGTTGGGGTGATTAGGACATGATGACTTAATTTTAACGAAACGCAATCAAATATTCAGTAGAAGGCAGATTTCAGGAGATAAGGAAAATATATTTCTTTTCAATCGGAATCTTGTATTTCACCAAATTTTCGTTAGGATCTATTTTATTAATTTTCTCAAAAATATGATATATATTAACGCCATTTCATGCCACACTTCCGTTTCATTAAATGTCGATTTACTCAGCAATACTGAATGGTTCTGGGATAGCACTATGGAAGTAAGGATTCTTCAATCTATTATATGAAAATTCATTCTTCCAAATATTTTAATTCTTCGATTGTTTATACTTATTTAGATATCATTCATTAGGAAACATTGATTAACGAATAAACCGTGTGTAACTACTCTCTAATCCACTTACACTTTCTGCATCTAACACACATTTCGGAAACCACGCTTCCTTCGTGCAGAGACGATCTATCCAGAGTGAACTCAAATAGTTATTGTTGTAGCGAGCGCCCTCTCTCAGCTCTTACTTAAGTCGCGCGCGCAGTACCATCCCTTGCGTCTTAAGTACCTACGTTACCTGCCTGTAACGCTTGGCCACATCATCGGTCAACGTACAGGGGGCGCTAGCGCGCACGCTGTCCGTGGTAGATCCTCTCAAGATCTCGGAAATACACTCATCCCCAACGGTCAGGTACACTCCCTTGTGATCCGCTTAAGGGGTGTCCGCTCACGTAGGCATGTAAACGGCTTAGTTTGGTGCATGCCCTGGCGAGTTCCAACAAACTAAACCGGGACGAAACGTGACACTGTCCCAAAGAGGTTGAAGCTACCTCGCAAACCTTCAAAAGCTTCAGTGGTGACTTTGCGACGTGATTTATTTCAACGGCGGTGTCACAGTTTCTGTCCCTTCGCGATCATCTTCATTTTCGCTTCCAGTGAGAACCTCGCTTGTCGCTGTGTGATCCTATCCGTTCCTCCCTCGGCGATAGTTCGGCAACCATCCCGAGGAGGTTCCACATCGCCACTTCGCTCTCGTGCTGCAACTCGCTGCTCAAAGATGTGCTCACTAATGCACCTAGCTCACTGCACGATATCGAGTGGTATAGGAACTCACAAGTGGCGCAGCGTTTCTCAATCCGGGTTTTTCACATTTCAAACGGTCTTGTACACTCCTTTGTGATCCACACAAGGGGTGTAGGCTCACGTAGGCATGTAAACGGCTCAGTTTGGTGCATGCCCTGACGAGTTCCCCCAAACTAAGCCGGGTCGAAACGTGACACTTTCCCAAAGAGGTTGAAGCTACCTCGCAAACCTTCAGAAGCTTCATTGTTAAACGAATTCACTCCTGACGACAATAACATAACTCATAACGCAGGATCTATAACATAAACAAAGTTATTTTAACTACCCTTTAATCTTCCAGTCGATATTCGAGATATCGAAGGTTGAGTAACTGAAAAACTCGAAATATACAGGTATCCCATCAAAAAAAATATATGGGTATGCATATTTTCGGGAACCGTATGCTATCATTTTGCTGAATACTCGATATTTGTAGAGTAGGTTTGGATATTAATAACGAAGGCCGAATTTGTGAATGGATAACATCACCCAATAATACCGTAGATATACCCATTCAAAATGTTATTTTTCCAATATTTCAGAAAAGAGAGAATGTATCGAATTAAATTCTAGTACTTAATTGGAAAATCATAACCTGAAGATTCATGCAGGATTTCATGAGGACCATATGAAAAGAAGATTGCAAATCTTTCCATCAGAAGGTAAAGGTGAGTTTGACGGGAACAAACATTACACGATGGTGAATCGGCATTTCTTAACTAGTTACGAAGTTTCATCATGATTGGATCAGTATTCTATGAATTCTTCCACGAATAACGATACCGAAAGTATTTCCGAAAGTTTGATTCGGATCGAACTGCAATTTGGTACACTGTTGTGAAGAATGAGATTCAATAACTGCGCAATAACTGTGCAAAATTTTTTCAATCTACCGAACGTTTTTAATGAAATTTGCAAGAAGTTGCGTGTCAGTATGTTACAGCCAACTTCCAAGTTTCAATCCGATAGCTCAAATAATTTCTGATAAATTGGGGAAATAGATTCGAAAATTCAAATGGTCAATAACTTCGAAACCAATTGGCTGATTTGGCCCATTAAAAAATTTCACCGTCGCAATTCGATGCGCGACATATATCCTTTTATTCCGATAGTTATCATGTCATTTGCCGGCCGGACACACTCGAGTTTGAGATCGAATTCGTCATCAGTGCAACCTAGTCCAACCTAGTCGTTTGAAACCATTTTCGAAAAAAAATAAGAAATTACAGATATTCGTATAAAACGATAGCACACTGTTCCCCAGAACATATATGCGCAAACCAAATAATCTTGTTGCATTATTATTTGAGAATGCCGCATAAAAAAAATATCCCAGGTTGATATCTTGATAATATTTGTGATTTCAGGAAATATATTTGATGTGAAATTTAAAGTAGGATTTACTAAGGGGTTATTGGTTTGAAGTATACGGATTAATTCCATATAGTTGGTTCTTTCAGTTGATTATTTTCTAGTTGGGTCTCGAGTAATTTTTTACGCGCTTGTTCTAGGAAACAGATTTTTATAGTTTCGTCACAATGTCTATAATTCTCGAAATTTGAGCCGAAAATGAAAGATTGGGTTGAACACCCTGAAGTAGAATCTGTAAGTGCTCTGACTTTCGAAAGGAAAGATCTAGCCACTCGAAATTGTCAGACTGGGTTTGGAGCCCAAACACCTCGGCTGAGCTCAATAATGGGTGAAATCGGTCGAATAGTTCAGGAGTTAGTCCCATTTAAAATCCGAGGTTAATTCCTCTATATCTCATGAAGTACTGAATCGATCAGATTGAAACTTTGTAAACAGTTCTGGAATATCAACGCGCAACTTAGTGCAAAATTTAGTGTGAATCCAATTCTCACAAAGATATTTATTCAAAAATTTTTCAAATATATAATGGATACGTTTTTTCCCTCCTCAAATATTGATTTCTACGACATTTGGCACAAACCTTGGGGTCAGTATTCAACCACAATATTCCAAGTTTCAATTCGATCCGATATTTACTTTCGGAGATATAAGGAAAAATATGGCAAATTTCGTTGTTATTTGGAATTTTAATGTTAGTTCGGCAATATCTCACGAAGTAAAAATGCACTCGAATTGAAACTTTATACTCAGGTGAAGATTGCCAACGCGCAACTAGGTGCAAAATTTGTGTGGATCTCATAATTAGAATTTCAGCAAGCGCGCAAAAGCTTCTGACCTCGCGTCAGTGCTCTTCCAGCAATGTTTTGAATGAAGAACTTGAAAATTGATATGAACCTTGAACTTATTGTAAAGATTACCCTACTGAAAATGAGTGCATTCTTAGCATGTACTTCTAGATCTCGAAGTCATGATACTTATACGGTTTTAACCACTTCAGCACAATGGAATGTTGATAATATTCTTACTTACTGTGAATTATTCCAATGTTGGATTTATTACATGACAGTGAAATAAACTATACAGGAACTAAACTCCACAAAAAACCCACGAAACTTAAATCGGAATTATCGAAGCGATCTTCGAATTCACTCGGGTAAAGAAAATTAATCGAATAATGCCTAATCACCAGTTCACAGGAATGTTAATACTGATCGATAATTTCCGCCTCGATATTGGAAATTACCAACAGATTTTCTGCTGAATAACATAATGACTACGGAATGTAATAAACGAGCATTTATGAATCATTGCTATTAAAGGACGACAAAGTTTTTTCGAATGAGCAGCTAGAACAGTGATTTTTAATGGAATGCCTACAAATTTCCGTTGCCGCAAACCATTACACAATTGTGATACTGGAATTAATGTTATGGTTTTCGAGCTTCCTCAAGTTTCCACAAGGATTCGCAGGTTTTGATGTATATGTTTGCAACTCGAAAATCTCATTGATAATTAAAAAAAAACAACAACAACGTGATGTTAAAACATATAACGTTCGTATTGATTCGAAATATTTTCTGTTACATGAGTATCTTTCGATTTATTTATTTCCAGATCACCGGGATACAAGAGGACAAACCCCAAATGTTGTGTCAACACTAATAACTATAAAAAATTTCAAAAAGCACTGCCGTGAAGGCAGCAACTTTTGCGCGCATGTTCAATGTAGATGACCGCTTCAGCAACGAATTTGAACATGCACGCAAAAGCTGCTGCCTTCACGGCAGTGCTTTTTGAAATTTTTACTGATCAATTACTGGATTTCAATTCGATCAAATCTGTATTTTTGGAAATATTGGAAAAATAAAATTTTGATTGGGTATATCTACGGAATCATTGGGTGGATTTTACCCATTCACGAATTCGGCCTTCGTAATTTAGGTCCAAACCTTCTCTACAAATATCGAGTTCCTAAGTTGTTTCTTCCGGAAGTTATTGTGTTTACGCGTTCGGCCGTCAGGCTGACCGTAAACTCAATAACTTCCGGAAGAAACGACTTAGAAACTCGATATTTATAGAGAAGGTTTGGGGCTTAATTACGAAGGTCGAATTCGTGAATGGGTAAAATCCGCCCAATGATTCCGTAGATATACCCATTCAAAATTTAATTTTTCCAATATTTCCAAAAATACAGATTTGATCGAATTGAAATCCAGTAATTGATCAGTAAAAATTTCAAAAAGCACTGCCGTGAAGGCAGCAGCTTTTGCGTGCATGTTCAAATTCGTTGCTGAAGCGGTCATCTACATTGAACATGCGCAGATCAGATCGAATTGAAATCCAGTACTTCATCGAAATATAACAGTTCGAAGTTTCATACAGAATTTGATGAGGATGATATGATAAGAAAAATCATAGAAAATTTTTTTTTCAAATTGTTCAAATGACACGATTATCACGAAATTTCGCATGAAGTTGTCTTTCAGCATCTCAAAACTAGCTGTAAAGTTTCATCAGGACTGAATCAGTATTTCTCGAGTTATACCGAAAAAATAAACGATATCGAGAAGAAAACCTCGAAATTTTACATATTTTTTCCCAATATCTCCAAAACTAATAGCCGTTTCGAATTGAAATTTGGAACACTGCTGTGAAATCTGGAGCTACAATTATGCGATGAATTTTTTTTCGAAAGTGATGAAATTTTTTTTCGAAAAAAATTTTTAAACTTTTTTTTTAATTTACTAATAGTATGATCTCAACAGAATTTTCTAAAATCTGCGCGTTGCAACACTCCAACTTGTTTCGATTCGATAGTGCCAGTAGTTTTCGAATTATCGCCAAAAAAAGATCAACATTTTAAAAGACTCTAACTCCGAAACTGTTTGGCCGATTCTGCCCATTAACCAACTTAAACGTCGCATTTTGAAATGCAACTTGGTGACCGGCGGTCGGACAGAATCAATTTTGACACCGGATTCGTCATGACTGAGTCCAACCTAGCCGTTTGAGACCATTTTGGGCTCGAAATTCGACAATAATAGACATTCGGCAAAACGAGAGCACGCTGTTTCCCAGAACATGCGCGCCAAAATTAGATATTTATCATAATGAAACATTCGTGATGAGACCATTGACTCACTAATTGAATATTATACAGCGTGATAAGGTACCACTCTCAATATCTAGATCAGAAAAAAAAACAAAAAGAAGTGAGCTTTGTTTCCTTGGTTTCCAATTATTTCGTACCAACCCTGCAAGCGTGACGACAGCAACCCCTGAAATCTTAATTTGGAAGAGGGGTTGAGTGGCTCCTCGTTGTGGAGCTAATTTGATGGCTTTTTTAAACATGCCTTGCACTTAATCCCTTTACTCATTCGTTTGGGAGAGCTTCTTTAATTCATTATTCCGTAAAAAACTGAAAAATGCAACAATAATAAATTCAGCAATACTATGGAAAAAATTATCATAGTAGCATCTGGAAGTTTTCAGGAAATGCTACCATTGGACCAATCAGTAAAAAAAATCATCATTTTCATGTTTCGTTGCAACTCTTGCTATCGTAACTATTCACTCTTTCTTTTATTTTTCAGAAGCACTAACAAAAAGGTCATATGTATACAGCATTTTTTAAATGGCAATCAAATTGACTGAGAGAAAAGGTGTGATTCAAACCCCTTTCCCATTCAATATTTCGAGGGTACCTGTCTTCACGTTCACAGTGTTCATACGAATTGATTGGACCCAACCGTATGAAATGTCCCCATAAGAATCAAACCTCTTTTTTTCATTTTTTTAGATTTTGCATGGAGAAAAAGATACTAAGTTTGATACCTTTTCGAACTGTATAACAGGATATTTTGTTTGAGTTGTTGGTTCATTTCAGGTGAGACCATAACGAAGCAGTGAAATTATATATTGAAAGTATATCTTTTCTTTATCCAATTCTCGATGTAAAAATATTTCTTTTTCTGGGATATTTCGATCGAAAAGGAGAGCGATAATTATTTACCAACCAACAATGCAATATGAAATATATCATGTATTGCTCCTGTCTCATCTTCAAGTCCAAGATCTTGACGATAAACCAAACGGGATTAACTGCTGGAATCCCGTTGAAAAAATCAAAAAAACGAATAGAACTAACGTAAACAAATATCTACAATCTAACGATTACGAAATTATGCAAAAATATTCATAACACAATTTTTCAGTTATCCCAGTAAACGGTACTCTTCGCAGATCCCGATAGTTCACCTTGAGATCGTTGCGAACTTGACTTCTCCATATTTTTCACTTTTACTTGTTCCTTTAGAGAACAACAGAATATCCGATCATTGTACGAAACGTAAAACGCTAGCCTGACTGTGTGGGTGCAACTTTTTACCGGATAAATGTTAAATACGTTCTTACAAAACTTTCGCAATGGTCGAAATGTCAGTAATACGGCGGTCGTGGAGAAACGAAGATATCTAGGAGTGCTACACTATCAATCTTGGGATGAAATGAAATTAGTAGTGAAATTTTCGAAGACAGTTACTTACCCAGACGCCGAAAAAATGAAAGAAGAAGAAAATTGTGATTTTGATCCAACTAAATCCACGCACTCAAAACACGCGGTTACAACCCTGAAAACGACTCTGCCTTAACGGTACAAGAAGTTCATAATTTTGTACTATCTTCTACCCTTTAAGAAAAACGGCGTAACTGCATGCGAGATTGCGATATCGCATGGAAAATTTGGGTAACTTCATAGTGCAGTCTAGGGCATGTAGATATTTAAGGCGTATTACATTTGTTCGACTAGAACGGCTCACAGTTTCATTACAAAACGAGAGTTCAAAAATTGGTACTCGTAGTCATCTTCATCATTCCTGCACATTTTTTCAAGTTTCAAATTAAGGCTATAGTACTCCCATGTTGAGACTGGTTTTGACGCAAATGTTCTGAGGATCAGCACGCTATCGTTTTATCCAAATGTCTGTAACTATTTGAATTTTGTTCTTGAAATGGTCTGGAACGACAATGTAGTACTCACGGATGACGAATCCGGTGTCAGGCGAATAAAGGATTCTATCCACTTGAAATTTTCAGTGTTGGTTGCATTTCAAAATGCGAAGAGTTAATTTCGTTGATGGGCAAAATCGGTCGAACGATTTCGAAGTTATAGCCATTTGAAGTTTTGTGGTTATTTCCCTGATATTTCGAGAACTACTGATCGATTGAATTGAAACTTGTCAATTAGTTGGAGCATAAGGACTCGCATCTTTTTGCGCAATTTTGTTGAGATCGTACTATCAGTAAATTTTGAAAAACTTTTGCTCAAAATTTTTTTCGAAAAATATTTTTCTCCTTAATTTTTCATTAGATTAGAAAAAAAGTCGATCATTCATTGAACTTCATACTTCACAATAGTGTATTGAATTTCAGTTCGATTCGGTTATAATTTTTGAAGATATTTCGGAAAATTATGTTGAATTTCATGGGTTTTTCCTCGGTTCCGAATTTGTTTTCCGAATAACTCAAAAATACCTAGAAAAGCAGTGACGTGAAGTCAGCAGCTTTTGCCCGCATATTCAAAGGATATCACCAAAAGTAAACATTCGCGCAAAAGCTGCTGACTTCAGGTCAGCGCTTAACTAGGTTTTTCATCAGAGAGACGCGCATGAAGGATTGGGCCGTAACCCGTCAAAAAGCCATAATAACGATCGTGAATATAATGATTACCGAAAGGGACAACTTAGAGATCCGAAATGTGTTGAACCGGTTCGGTCCTTAACTATGAATTCAAATGAGTTTTCACAGGTTTTTAGGTCTAGGATTTTTTTTCTGCACAAAACAACCTTTTTGTAAAGAAGGCCAAACAGTTCTCAAGATTATTCTGAAGTCTTTATTATGGATCTGAAATGGAAAAACAAAAACTACAATAAAATTCAGATGTCTGAAACAATAAAATTCTTATCTTGAAATTTCACAAAACTACACAAATTCACAAGTGATGGAACAAGTAAGGATAAAATCATAAATAGCAATTTGTTTGGTTTTGTTGTCAATAATTAAAATTTCTTCTCGAAATTTTTTACACATAATTTTATTGTAGATCTTTTCATTCCATTTCAGAGCCCTGATGAAGACTTTAGGATGAAGTTTGAAACTAGTTTTTTGAAGAAAATCTTGGCCCTAAAAACCTGTGAAAATTCATTTGGATTCGACCTGTCTCATTTTCATTTATTTTAACTATAAAGGACAAATTGGTGAATGAGTAAGATCCACTCATTTATTGCGCTAATATATACATACCCACTCAAAATTTCTTTCTCTTCCCAATATTTCAAAAATTACAGATGAGATCGAATTCGAACTAAGAACATATTAGAAAAACCTAGGAAAACACTGACGTGAAGTCAGCAGCTTTCGCGCGCACGTTCAAAGGAGATGACCGCTCTGGCAACGAATTTGAATAAGCACGCAAAAGCTGCTGACTTCACGTCAGTGTTCTTCTAGGTCTTTTCATTGAAGGACTGAATTTTAATCACATACGATCTGTATTTTTGAAAATATTGACAAATTGAACTAAGGTGTGGGTATGGAATTGGGCCAATAGGCCTAACAGCCCATCGTGAATACAATAACTTCCGAAAGATACAACTTAGAAGATCGATATTTGTAGAGAAGGTTTGGACCTTAATTACGAAGTCCGAATTCATTAATAAGTGAAATCCACCCAATTTTTCCGTAGATATACCCATTAAAAATTTCATTATGCCAATATCTCCAAAAATACAGATCTGAAAGAATTGAAATCTTTATCGAAAAATGATAGTCCGAGGGTTCATACAGAAACTCATGAGGATATTATGATCGGAAGATTACAGAATATTGAATATTCGAGAACAAACTTTTTTTCAAATTGTTCTAATGACAGGATCATAACGAAGTTTTGCACTAAGTTGTCCATCAGCATTTTAAAACTACTTGCCAAATCTATCATGATTGAATTAGTATTTTTGAATTATTCCGAAAAAACATTGGTTTCCATAAAAAAAACACTGCTCTCAAATATATAGTTCAAGATATGACCAACATTTTCACGGAATGTAATAAATAGTTTCCGAGAAAAAATATTCCGAAAAGAATTTTGAGAAAAAACTTTTTCAAAATATCCTGACAGCACCACCTCAACAGAACTTCGCGAAAAGTTATATGTTCTTATGCTCCAACCAACCGCCAAGTTTCAATTCGTTCTCTTCAGTAGTTCTCGAACTATCAGGGAAATCACCCCTAAACTTCAAGTGGCTCTAAATCCAAAATCGTTCGACCGATTTTGCCCATCAACGATCTTGTCCTTCCAGCCTAGTCATTTGAGACAATTTTCGGCCCAAATTCGAAAATTACAGACATTAAAAAAAACGATAGCACACTGTTCCCCTAGAACATGCGCGCAAAAATTCTAAAGAACTGATCGTATTCGACCTGAAATAGTCTGAATCTACTCATCTCCTAAGAAGTACAAGAACCAAATAGAAATCCAAATGTACTTTCGATTTCCAATTCAAGTTCAATGACAAGGTCGAACAAATTTCTTCACAAATAATTTTCACCTGAATCTACTGACCGCTTTCAACTTCAACCACTCTTCCATAGGTCCTAAGAAGCAAAACAATCAATTTAACATACTCGATTATCTCTTCTAGAAATTCTAATTCCATGACAAGGTTGAAAACATCTTTTTCAGAAATAATGTTCAATTGAATCTACTGACCGCTTTAAACTTGCCACAACCCGTAATCTGGCATCAACTTCGTTGCTTTTTCCGCATGATGGAGTCTGAATCGACTCAAACGCAGATTTATCACACTTTTATATCCCATTTTCGCTTAATTGATATATAAATCTTCTCATTTTGCATATCTGTGCAGTACTCCGTGGTAATAGGCAATTTTTTATTATTGTCATTAAAGTATGCCTTCACACCGCTTATGACAGGGAAAGTAAGATAAGATGTGTGGAATATCATGGAAATCGTTGATTTTTATGGGAATTAATCATCAGTTAACATATTTAATTAGTGGTTAAGTACTTGTCAGTCCACATGAGCAAGCGAGGATTTGGCGAAATCTGAAACCGGTAAATGTTGAGGGTCTGCCTACAATACGTGTATTGTATGATGGGTATATTTTCGATTTCTCACAGTTTGCGTGGATGTGAAACAGTTCAATCAATATTATCATTTGAATAGAAGATGATATTATCAGAACATATACAAAGCTCATAAAGAAGCTGGTTATGCTCCTTCGTGTGGTATTGTTGAGGTTGTATGACGTTTATAGTTTTACTTTTCCACTAGCTAGCACTGCTAGTGAAGATCGTAGATTAATCCGGTTGGTACATTTTTGTTCAAATTCATTGCCAAAGCGGCCATCTCCTTTGAACATGCGTGCAAAAGCTGCTGACTTCACGTCAGTGCTTTTCTGGATTTTTTTCGATAAACTACTGAATTTCAATTCGATCTAATCTGTATTTTTGGAATTATTGGAAAAATAACGGCCGACCGTAAACACAGTAACTTCCGAAAGAAACAACTTATAAACTCGATATTTGTAAAGCAGGTTTGGACCTTATTTACGAAGGCCGAATTCGTGGATGGGTAAAGTCCAATGATTCCGCAGATATTCCCATTCAAAATTTTTATTTTCCAATATTTTCGAAAATACAGATTATATCGAATTTAAATCCCGTAATTTATCGAAAAATGACAGTTTGGAGGTTCATACAGAATATCATGAGGATAATATGATCAACCCGCAAGATTTCCCGTCGCGAAGCTATAAGTGAGATATTAACGTCATTGTAAGCAGTGTGAGCTCCTGAACAAAAAATATGAAGGCCAACAAAGACGGTCTCTCTTTGGTTGGAAGATATGGGCCCCCAAAGTTCCAAATTGTTGCATTTTCAGATCCTTTTTTCCGCCATGCAAATGATCTCTCACTTCTCAGATCTAGTTCATAAATCATCTTTGAACCTTCAACCAAGGAATAGCGACACTTTCTGTCAAGAATATTCATTATTTAAAGCAAGAAAAGCGAAAATATGAGACAACTTATATTTCTACGAAATACTTCTCAATGTTAAAGCGGAGCTTGGCAACAGTGTCTTCTCATCGCTGGCCAACGTATTATCATCAACATACGTATGTAAGGAAAATGCTTCTGTCACTGAAGAAGAGGTGGTTATTCTAACATCATAACAAAATCATTGAGAATATTTGTTGAAGTTTTCACTCTTGATATTTTCGTTTGAACTTCCTTTCTATCCCCTTCAAAATAAGGAAGTTGTTATCTACTTCGTTTTTTTTGTGTCTTCGAGGTGGTCCCAGTTTAGAATGAGATTCAGGGTATTCCAATAAAATGGGTTATATAATAACCTCGATTTCATTGGAAATCTGGGAAGGGCGCGACCTATCACATATGAAAAAATATACGTTGAAATATATATCAGGGTGTATTCTCATTCCATTACTATGTGTTTCAACCTTGTAGATTTGATTTTCGTTCTCCTATTGGAAGATTTAGAGTATCGCAGTAAACAGTAAAAACTAAGAACATATTTCATTTTTCACGCCAGCAATAATCTGTCATTCACGAATACGCACGATGGACCGATTCCAACCGATGAAATTCGCGCCATTGCCAAACTTCACTTTTAGACTGAGTCGAAATCAGAAAGAATAGAGGTTAAGAGGTTGTCCAGTAATTTCATTGTTTTTTCATTAAATATTGATTATTCTTGAGAAAAATTGTTGCTTATTGTTGGTTGAAGGTTCAAAGGTGATTTGTGAACTATACAGATGAAGTGAGAGATCGATTTTATGGTGGAAAAGGGACCTGAAAACGACTCATTTTGGAACTTTGGGGCCCATATCTTCCAAATTAAGGGAGACCGCCTATGTTCGATTTCACATTTTTTATTCAGAAAAACACACAGCGTACAATGATGTTAATATCTTTTTAATATCTCGGCGACGGAAAATCTTGCGGGTTCACCCAAAATATCCCAGAATATTGAATATTTGAAAAAAATTTGATTTTTTTTTCGAATTGTTCTAATAACACGATCATCACAAAATTTCACGGTGAGATCAACCTTAAAGGCTGATTCTCACTATACGTTCCGTAACCTTTCAGTATCCTTCCCGTGAAACTTTATAAGGAAAATTAATTGATGGATGCTCACTACACGTTCCGTCAACATGACAATTTTGCCTACTGAATTTTGATTTAAATCCTACGGAATTGAGTAGTTTTGAACTGATCACACTGGAACTCTTGAATTTTTGGGGAAGTAACAAAAAAATTTCAAATTAGTCAACTCCGAAACCTTTCGGCTAATTTTGCCCATTAACGAACTCGACCGTCGCAATTTGACACTCTACCTACACCCGAAGTTTCAAGTCGCTAGTTTGTTCTGTTCGAAATTTATCGTAGCATCGTAGGGACGACTTGTCGAATGGAATTGAATTTGAAGGCCAAAGTTCGTCTTTTCTAGAAAAGTTTTTGGGTGCAAATGGTTAAAAAAATGAAAGAATGCGCAATATTGCCAGTTTTTTATATATTCAAAGATTTTCGGGAAAATTAAACCTGAAATGGGGTGAAATGGAAAAATAACTAACATTGTCAATTGTCACAAAAGAATTAAGTACATCCCAAGAACAAAAAATTTAAAAAATAATCGCTGAAGCCTACAGAAGGACACCCCGTTTTCTCCTGTTAACGTCGAAATTTCTCCGAATTCTAATATTTTCGCGGCTATTAGTAACGTTGAAGCATGTAGACCGTAAGCAGGTTCCTGACCTTGAGAAATTTACGGGGTTTAATGGAACTTGAATGAGGCTGTGTTTTCGAAGCCGTAATATACTAGCACGTGGAAGAGTGCGCTCAGGTGGCTCCAAAAGGATAAAAAAATTTCAAGCGATGGAGCAACAATAAGTTTAAATCTTTCACTTTTTGGAATTTAATGAATGGCTCGAAAAATCAATTACCAAAACGAATCTGAAGGTAGGTAAATATTCAAAAAAACAAAGCAATGACGGGAACGTAGGCATCTGCGCGCATGTTATTTGCTCGGTTATTTGATCATATCACTTCTCTGATAAAGAATTAGGAGAAATTCTCATAACGTGGGGAAATGGTGCAGAGACTATGTCTCCAGGAATCTTCCACTGATTATGCCTATAAGCAAACTTAACCGTCGTATACCCGACTTCTCATAAAAACCACGAGTCTCTAGTTAATTCCGTTCGAAAATTATACTGGCGCCATTGCCAGCCAGTTTTTTTTTTCTGCGGCAGTGAGTCGCGTCTAATCTTTGAGACCATTTTTGTCGAGTATCCTGACATTAGAGCATACGGTTTCCTTGAGCATGCGCGCAAAATCGGCATCAAATTATTTCCTCCGAAGGTAATGATGGCAAATTTCAATACAATATACAGGGTGTATCTGAATAATACCGAAAAAATTTAAGTGGTGATTCTGTGATGAAAAGGAAGGTAGAAATTTGGTATAAATTTTTTTGAAAAATCTCCCCCGGAAAAGTTACACACCTCCGAAGGTAACAAAAAAATTGTTTTTTTATTTTCCCTGTATATTAAACTCAAGACATGAAACTGGGTAAATATTATTTGTCAATAAAACTACACATTCTGGAATTTTTCCAACCCTGAAGTATACTTAGAAAGGGTTGAAATAGTCAACCCCTAAGATATTTTTCTTACAACTTTTTTTGGGTATACATGTTCCTCTCAAGACCACATGCCTGAAAAGCCCAATTCGTTTACTAACTTTTTCACCTGCACAAGTTTTTTCGAAAACTTAACCATTTACGAAAAAAACGATGATCTGCGAAACCGCATTTTAGCAGGGTGTGAAACGATAAGAAATTCAGCAGGAATATTTCATCGCATACGCATTTCAATGAGGAGCAGAGTAATTGCTTGTATTGAAGCTGAAGGCGGCCATTTCTAACATTTATTATAGTATTGTCAATATTTCTCAGATTTTTGTTCATTGTTCGCTCTGGTTTTAGTTTTAAAATTCTTAGCCTAGAGAATCATAATTTGGTTGGCTATTTTTCAAAAAAATGTTATTCAACATGGGTTATGCTTTTCTCGTAAACGCTCAAGTTTTCGAAAAAACTTGAAGAGATAAAAAAGTTACTGACTGGTTTAGGCTTCTAGGCCATGTTTTTTTTTGAAGGAAAAACTTTATCCAAAAACAAATTGTAAGAAAAAATATCTTAGGGGTGGACTATTTCAACCCCTTCTCAGAATACTTAAGGGTTAAAAAATTTCAGATTATGTAGTTTCATTGACAAATAATTGTTTCATGTCCCTAGCTCAATATACAGGGAAAATAAAAAAGAAAAGCCATTTTTTTGTTTATCTACGGAGGGGTGAAACTTTTCCGGGGGGAGGTTTTCCAAAAAATTATATACCAAATGCCTACCTTCATTTTCATCACAGATTCACCCCTCAAATTGTTTCAGTGTTATTCAGATACACCCTGTATATCTCTCCGTTTATTTTCAAAATCTAATAGAAAACTGAAATGAATTACTTATCGGGACAAGTAGGTCCTAGGTAAATTATATCGAAGCAGCATTATACTAATATGACCAATTCCTTGCGAAACAGTTTCAAAATGTTCACCCTCAAACCAAACATCATATATTAGTTTATATTTTTCCACAAAATTCGGGCTGCTCTAGATAAAAACAGATATGCCAACGTTCTCACAGAATAACTACTGCATTTCTTCAGAATGCGTTCACCGCATGAGGTGTGAACTTCATGGTAAATCAGGAGAAACCTTTTCAGTTTTATCGCAAAAGATCTACTAAAGCCTGTGACTCACGGGCGATGCAAGTGTTACAGTGAAATTCGGTGCGTGAATCGGCGATCATTTGAATTCAACTTAGGAGCATGTAATTTATTTTATGTCCTCCTTTACCTTCAACACATTCTAATCGATTTTATTATGCCTAATGCTAGGAAAGAAATCAAATGTACGGTGTAATTTAATCGGCAATCTCTCAGGGCGAGGCTGACACTTTTGTCGAGTGTGCTAGGTCGAAACTGCTGTAAAACTTAAAAGGAAATCTCTGTCCTTGAGGTTAATTCTATCTGATCAATGTTTATTAAGAGGCCAGACGTCGATTTATATTGCAATTAAATCTGTTCGAACATGAAATCGAGGGTTCCAGAGGTTAAGAGATGAAATTATGAACTGAGCAACCCTTCCTTCCATCGAAGGAATAGGTCGATTGGTTACAATTTTGAAGACCCAGATTGAAAAACTTGGTGAATGTGATCATCATAGCGCGCATGTTCTGGGGAGAAGCGTGCTATCGTTTTGTCCATATGTCCGTTATTTTCGAATTTTGACCTTAAAGACTAGGTTGGACTGACGATGACGTATCAGGTGTCAAAATAGATTCTATCCGGCCGTACCTATGCACGATTTCGGGCGTACGGAGATTTTAAAATGTGACGGTGAAGTTTTGAAATTTTTGAAATTTTTAGGTTATTATTGATAACTCGGGAACAACTGACACGATTGGATTGAAACTTGGCAGTTAGTTGGAGAACAACAACGTGCAGCTTTTAGCTGATTTTGTTGATATCGTCCTGTCAGCAAATTCAAAGAAATGTTAAAAATTTCGGGCTTGGTTGCATTTGAAAATGCGAGATTCAGTTCGTTAATGGGCAAAATCGATCGAGCAGTTTCAGAGTTATAGCCATTTTAAATTTTGATGTTATTTCCTTGGTATTTCGAGAACTACTGAAGCGATTGAATTGGAACTCGAAATTTTTTTGAAGCATAAATACTTGGAACTTTTCGTAGAATTTTGTTGAGGTCGTGCAGTCAGTGAATTTAAAACAAATCTTTTCTCAAAGGTTTTTAAAAAAAAAATTTATTCTCGGAAACTATTCATTACATTTGGAAAAATTTTTGTCATACCTTGAGCTTCATATTCAACAGCAGTGTACTAAATTTCAGTTCGATATGATTGTAATTTTTGAAGATATTGTGGAGTATGTCAAATTTCGTGTTTTTCCTCCGTAGCGAAGTTTTTTGCAGAATAATTCAAAAAACCTAAAAAGCACTGACTTGAAGTCAGCAGCTTTTGCGCGCATGTCTAAATTCGTTGCCAAAGCGGTCATCTTATTTGAACATGCGCACAAAAGCAAAAGCTCGTCAGTGCTTTTTGCAATATTATTGAAATATTTCATCATATTATTTATCGATTGAAGAATATTATGGGGGCATTTTGCATTATTTTTCTGGTTTTTTTTTTATTTTTCGCTCCCAATATTTGAAAAAGACTATAAAATATTGAATTAAAGTTATTGATCATAGAGTTCGCCCTTGCAGATTGAGAGATTTAATCTATTTATCAAGGGCAGTTTCTTCAGAAAATATTGCCTAATAAACAATATCGAAACAATGCGAATGTTAGTGAATACACGTGGTACGATTTCGACATATAATATAAAATAGATGCTACCGAAGATTCTGAATCGAAAGATAGAAGATGAAATGCTGTGTCTAGTTTTATTTTTGTATTGTTTTTATTATGTTACCGTTTTCTCAAGTCTTTCACTTCAATCATTATATGTCATTTGATAAAATATTAATTCGTCATTCATAAGTAGTACGTTGAATACAATAAACCCAATATTTCTCGTCTTTTGGGTAGTTGAATCTATCGAGTCGATGGGCGATTGTGGAAACGAAAACTTTCGTAAAGAAACATTTTAAAGAATCTTTATATTGCATAGAACGTTGAGAACTGATTCATGAATGAGATCAAAATTCCCCCAATGATACTTTTTTTTTTAAATATTCACAAAAATACAGATTCGATCGAATCTGAAACTAATGCTTCATTAGATATGTCGAATGTAGTTCACTGATTTTAGGAAAATCTCGATTTTCAAAATTTACTTGAGTTTTTGCATTTTCTTAGTGAGTCTTTGAACGATTGGAATTTCAGGTGATCATAACGCACTAATTTGGTTTATTTTTGAGCCGATTCTGACTTTATCTGTTACCATCTTTCGTTCAATTTTTTATGAAATCTTTTCGGAAGCTTCCAGAAGAAAAAATTGGAAAATATGGGCATATTTCATGAAAGTATTAAATAACCCACCGAAAACCATAAAGTTTGGATAATCGCCAAGTGTACATACTCAATTTGGAATATTTGTTATTGTGTAATTACCCCAATCTTATTCTTTATTATTCGACAGAGATCGTCAAATTCATCATCTATAACGAAACAGACCATACAATATTGAAATATCCACCCTGAAGGACCAATCAAATTCATTGCACTAAACCATTTTTTTTTAATTCAAGTCTTGGAATTCTATTTCTAGAATCTGTTTCAATTGATCTTGCCCCAGAAAATAACCTGATAATTTGGTTAAAACATGACGAAAATAACTGGCAAATATTATTCACGGGAAATCAAGAAGCGAATAATGAAAACATTTCGTTTTTCTGTAATCTTCTCCAGCCTGTGAATACCCCAAGCTTTTAGATGCCGACGAAATGAAAATATTCAGGTCACTTAATTGACATTTTAGGAAAAATGGTAATTCTCATTTAAGAATAAACGCGTAAATACAAAAAATAATTGAAGCGAAGAAACGAATCAAGAAAACAATTGCAACCAATTGACCTGTTTGAAACAAAATTATTTACCATAAATAAAAGTTCTGAAACAAAAACAGACACCAAGTGTACAAGGATACGCATTTAAATTCAAAGTCCATTGGCAGGGTAATAATGAAGTAAACGAAAGCAACAATACGTGAGTCCTACAAAAACGAATCTCTAGGACGTTATCTGGGTTAAGATTGAGCGTAGTTCATCAAAAGAGCCGTACCGAAATACGCGTTGTGGTTGTTAATTATAATTTTATTAGCCGAGAAATGGTATGGTGCCGTCCAGTCTGTCTGACTCATGACCTTCCAAGTTCAAATGGGGAAGAAGAGAAATTTTGATGTGCCCGGCAATATCGGATTGGAAAATCCGAACGATGAAAATTATTTAATTTTCACCGAAAAAACATCATCTACATCGGGACGTATAAACTCTCAATGTATTGGAAGAGATGGACTTACATAGCCGTTCATAAAATATGAAATTTCCTTAATTAAAATCACACCATTGTCTAGGAAGTGGGCATTTCACAAATTCCTGAAAAATTGTCAATTCGAAAGATTCCAACAATAAATGTAGAGAATTATTTCTAGTGAAGCATTTTTCAACTTTTGTTTGAAACATTTCTATTCGAAAACTATTCATTAAAATCCAATGAAATTGGGTGAAAGACTTTGAAGTCACTATTGAGCTGTTTAATTTAAGTCCGATTGTATATTAATATTTGGAGGTATTGGAAAAAAAATATGTCATATTTTTTGGTTATTTCCTAATAATTGCTGTTATTTTCCACATAACTTCGTGAATACTGATTCGATCATGATGAAACTTGGTAACCAGTATGCAAATGTTAATATGCAAATGTGTACGAGATTTCACGATGATCGTTCAAAAAGCAAATTTTCGAAATGTTTTTTTGATATTTTATATCTGCTAATCCAATAATCATATATTCCTCACGAAATTCTGGATATTCAAGCTGATATTTTTCAATAAATTTTTGGCTTTCAATGCGATCCAGTCTGTATTTTTGGAAATATGTGAAAAATTTAATTTTGAGTTGTTATATCTGTGTAATCATTGGACTTCGTTATTGAACTCCAAACGTTCTCTACAATAATCAAATCTTTAATAAGAGTAGGCGGTTAGGCAAGCCGTACACACCCTTGCTTCCGAAAGAAAATACTTAGAGACTCAATAATTGTAAAGTAGATTTTTGATATATAAGTTAAAGCTCCAAATATCTGAAGGAGAACTATTCGAAATTAGAAAAATTATTACCTAAAGAAGTCACCAAATCGGAATAATGTGAACGATCAACATGAATGGTAACATTTCTGAATCAATGAAGCGAAAATTTGCTAAACTATTCTCATGCAATATTTTTATTGGGCAATATTTTTTCAAAAAACTTTTTAAATCCCACAATCCACAAGGGCGATTTCTATAAATAATGATAATCATTTTATTTTTAATAATCCTTCTTTAGACATGGGGATCGAAAAACCTGAAAAATAAACAAAATGCTCCAAAAGAAAGCATAAATCGATATTTGAAAGTAGGTTCGTGGGTGGATTACGCAGCTCGAATTCGCGAATGGGTAAAATTCGCCCAAAGGTTCCGTAGATAAGATAACAATTCCAAATGATATGACTCTGTGGGGACTCCGCCCTTTTTTCCGTTTTTGTTGAAGTGGATGAATTCGCTACAACTCCAATATTTCTAAAAATACATGTCGGAGCCACTTTGAATCGGTACATGACTGAAAAATTATATTTCAAGGTTGATGTAGGATTTCATGAGGATAATATGATAATAAAATCTCCAGATATTTCCCATCCGGAAGTAGAGCTGAGTTTGGCGGGACCATCACGTGAATAGGTGACCACTTTGGCAACGAATTCGAAGAAGCCTGAAAATCTTCTTGACCTCGCGTCAATGCTTTTCTAGAATTTTTTGTTATCTTAACCAACTTTGGGATTGTTCTTGTGTCCCTGAGGCTGCCGATAATCCATATCTCTGTGATGAATAATGTCCCTTAATTTACAGGTTGATTGATTCTTCTCAAAATTCTCATTATATTTCCATTCCAGACTCTCACCTATCTGAATACACCGACCGAATAGGTCTCTTGCATAAATTTTTTTATCATTGAAATCTTATATTCTATCCGTGAGACTACTGAAAAACTTCAACCGCCGTCAAAAATTTCAATGTTCAAGGAGAAAACGATCTTTTGAATTTGGCTTCACATAATGGCTGTTCCAACGGACAAAACTTCGCGCTTTCCGTGACGTACTGGAATATATCCAATCTCTCTCTCTTCTCGTGTACTTTTCTCTCTAGCCAGCCAATGTCGGCTGTATCGATCGGTGAATCTCGAGTGACGTAGAGGGCGATTTGACCCGTTTCAACCGCTTCGACCTTGCGTCCGGATTTGACCATTTTCAATACCGAATTATTCAAAATTCGCGAATTGTTGAAGTGTATGATAGCATACGTTATGATTTTATATCTATATAGAATGAGAAAAACATGAAAACATGATCATTCGTGTTACATGCAAGAAACCTATTGAAATTCACCTGTCTGAACACTACTCAATTTTTTCACAAATTTGAGGAATGTATGTATTTTCAGTTATTTATAGGATGAAGGTTATCGTGAACAGATTTCGTAAATAATGGGTTTGTTTTGGTTGCCAGTTCAGAACTGTTCGGGACGGTCCGAGTATGCGCGATTGCGATTTTGTGTCTGAAAAATAGCAACCGCGCACGCTCGAATGGTCCTGAAAGTTCTGAATTGGTTCTGAACTAGGAACCAAAACTAAGCTGTTATTCTTGATTAATGTGGATACATTGAAAATTTACAGTTCGGCTTATCTGTAAATAACGACAACTAAAGTGGCAATGAAGTTATTAAAAACTCAAAATACGTAAAGAAAGGTTTTTCTAGAATATTTTTGAACTCAACAACGAGCTGATTTGGACCTCAGTGTCTTCTGATATACCCAGCTTTAAAAAAGCAGTAACAAGATTGTTGTATTTCTTTCAGATCAAAGGAGTGAATTTTTTCATTCTGCTATCAAGTTTTAGAAGTATGGAAATTACAAATCGTGATAGATACAGTATCTTCATAATGGTTCGTGAAAAAAAGTATGATATCCCAACAATGAAGAACTTAATTATGCATCAACATAAACATTTCGTGCGATATGCATATGATCCATTCCAAATGAATAGCTACTATTACCAAATCTGCAATTATCTCCAAATTGAGATACCTTATTAATGCACTCTGATTATGGTAGATAAAGTGTGAATCAAGGTGATGAAAATGGAGTCAGTTTCAGTAACTGGCACTTAGGATAGTTGAAAGAATCCGCAAAAAAACTCAATGTTACAAAACACCCCGTTATTTCTCAACATTTCTCATCCACTTCCAATAATGGTTTCAAGCGAATTCTAGTGAATGTCAACATATTCGATGGACATGAAAAATAATGATGTAATTTTTATTCAGTGCAGACATAAGTTCATCATCGATTTTCCATTATCGAAGTCAGTTGATGTCATGTTGTTGTGTCTACTAATATTATTCAGTCATAAAATCTTCGCCTAACGGATAGATATTTCGTCAGTGAATCAATTATTTATATGGAATATAAATATGAAATACTTACCAGTTTGGCGGTTATTAGAGTCAGTTCATATCTGAAAATGAAATATAGAATTTAATCAATCAATATTATTCATATTTCCTTGGATCAAATTATTTTTTCATGATTTCATTAAAAATATGAATTGAACTAATATGTTAATTCACTGGAATGTTCGAGAAACATTCATGAAAAAAATGTATACTTCACAAAAATTCAGCCAACTCTTGAACACGGCTAATCCAATAGCCACTAAAAGGAAAACACTCAAACCTCAAATTTGTAGATCTACAGCTTTTGTATAACAATTTTTTTGCATAACCTCAAAATTCATGTGAAAAATTCAAATAATCAATTTTTTGGTTTTTATTGTTATCTTCCACAAAAAAAAATTTTTCCACGAAATTCTCTGAAAAGTTTTTTTTTTGTGTCCGTGTTCTCAGGTATAGAAATTATTTTGGAATAGCAATAAATAGGCATCTACTCATATAATTTGAAGGAGATTTTAAAACTTCCTCAAAATATTGAAGATGTCTTATTAAATATTAACTTTATTGATTTATTTGGTTGTTAATTATAGTAGTATACTTTTGCATTTTCTAAAAAAAATACTATAGTAGTTCCAATTTTTTTACACCAGAAAGAAAAGATTTCAACGAACAAAGAGCCCTACAACTTTTTGGAAAAAGTAGATATTTTGACATTAGAGAATTTTCGATTTCAAATTATGGTGATTTTTCGATATTTTGTCGAATTAGGGCAAACAAATATATATTTTGAATCGAAAGAATGAAAGTATATTTGGAACATGAAAACATAACTTTTCAAAGAATTTCGTAGAAAAAAAACTTTTGTGGAAGATAAAAATATGAAAAAAAACATTGGTTATTTGAATTTTTCACATGATTTTTGAGGTTATGTGAAAAAGTGTTAGACAAAAGGTACATCTTTTTATTACCTACAACTTTGCCGTGTAACTTTTTCCATAGGACTTTAAGTTTTGCCGGAAATCGAGATGGGCCTTTTTTTACCCTAAAAACCTCACCCCATTCCACTTCCGGATTTCAGATTGCCCGTAAATTATTTTTCCTTCAATTGTCATTATATTCTCCTCCTTTTCCAATGGGTTTCATCATACTATTATTTTCTTTCACTTTCTATCATTTTTGAAGGCTTCTACCCTGGTCTAATTATCGATTTGTATTTTATAATAATAATGAAAATTAATGGATCCCTCAGAAATCAATGATGAAATATATAAAACAGAAAAATTTAAAAAAATGACCAATACAAAAAAAATTTATGAAAATTTTTCCATCCAAAAATTTCTTGATGCTATGAAATCCTTCTCAGAGTAAACATGTTTTAAATGCCTCCTGAACTTGAGAGCATCTAATGAGTTACCATTGTGGGTTCAAACCAAGAGGACGATTGAGAAGGAATGCACATAGTGGTGACATTCCTGATGGAATGCCAGAGTTGCAAGTTACTTCTTTAACTACTTATAGCATAAAAGAAACTGCCCAATCTCATTGCATTTTACTTCGATATGATGGTCCTTATTCAACGACATGGATTTTGACATCGATTATCGAAATATGGGAGAAAAATTCAACTAAGAAGGAAAGTAATTAATTTTTCGCAAAATTTATGTTTTCAGTTTTTCCAAGTGGCAAGTATTGAATTTATAAATTGAACGCGAAATACCCACTTCACCCAAGGAACCATTTGATGTACGACAAAGCCATGAAATCATCTACATTCCTGAGCATGACTCAAGATGAAGGGTTGCTTCACAAAAACAGAAGGAGACAGAATTCTCATTGTTTGTCCAAATCTGTTGATAGTATTGCGTCCATAGAAAAGAATACATCTTCAAGAATAATACACGTACACGAACAAACAGGAAACGAACATTTTCTGAAGTTTTTTTTGATATTTCGACGATTATCTTAGGTTTCGAACGAGCATCTAAGCAGCCCATAGTGTTGTGCCTAGGCTTTGTAATCGTATCCTTATGACAGCATAAGCACTGTTCTATTAATGCTTGACCTAATAACAGTCAATAATTATCTTATCTTCCCAATTATTCATTTGTGAGAGTGCCAATGATATTTATTTTTCCATTTTCCATATCAGTTTTTTTCCCGACAATTCTAGAATATAAAATTGGTAATATTGTCATTCTTTCTATTTTACGCGCTTTTTCTGGGGAACGGCCAACCGTAAACAAAATAACTTCTTGAAAAATAAACTCAGAAACTCGATATTTGTAGAGAAAGTTTGGAACTTAACTACGAAGGCCGAATTCGTCAATGGGTAAAATCCACTCATGATTCCGCAGATATACCCTTTTAAAATTTTATTTTCCCAATATATTTCCAAAAATACAGATGAGATCAAATCAAAATCCAGTATTTCATTGAAAAATGACAGGTTCGTACAGAATTCACTGAGAATAATATGATCAGAAGATCACAGAATATAAAGGATTCGAAAAAAAATTTGAAATATTTTTTTTTATGGTTCTTATGACACGACCATCAGCATTTTTGAACTAAATACGAATTTTTATCATGATTAAACAGGCAGTATTTGAGTAATACAAAAAAAACAACGATATCAAGGAAAAAAGTATTAAATTCTACATATTTTTCCCCAATATCTCCGAAAATAATCACCGTATCGAATTGAAATTTGATATACTTCTGCGAAATATGAAGCTCAATATCTGCGCTCAATTTTTTCGAGATATGGTGAACAATTTCCGAAAAATAATTTTTTTTCGAAAAAAATTTCAGTACTTCCCGAATTATCACGGATATAACCTCGAAATTTCAAAAGGCTTTAACTCCGAAATCCGACTTTGCCCCTCAATGAGTATTACTCCCACCTTAATAACTCGAACGTTAGGTGAGCCGATCTATAGATAAGTCGAACAGTTTTTATGGTCCATAGGAGTTCGAATTATTGGGAGTCCACTGTACAGCGTGTTTCATTAGAAATTCAAGAAGCGTAATTTCTTACAGTTACACTGGAAATTTGGAATTTTCGAACAAAAATAAACAGGAAAACGTAATTTACTTTAGTATCTTTTATCAGATTTCATTTCGACTTCTGTAATAAATTCCAGAAAATCCAGAGGTATAATATGAACCATGAAGAATCGGAAAAATTGAAAATTTTTTTCCTAGTAATAGGATTTTGATACTGAAAATCGGAATAAATCAATAAAATTTTATTCCAAAAAAAATATTGGAGTTCTTGCAAGCTGAGATTCAACACCCTGTATATTGAAATTTTGGAATTTGATTGAGATATTCGAGAAGAGTAGAAAATTTTCAATGGGTTTCAGTAGATTCCATCTTCCCGCACATTATATTGCTCATAGAAAACTTGAGGGAAAAATTCAATTGAATATTTGGATTCCAATAAATTCTTAGAAAATGAGTTCATTGTAATTAAATTGGAAAATATTCGGTTGATATTTGAAACGTATGATTAACTTTCATAGGTCGATCGATTTATATTCAAATTCCCAAAAAATTCCAGGTCCGTGTCTGGAAAATATTGGAGTTCTTGCGAGCTGAGATTCAACACTCTCTATATTGAAATTTTGGAATTTGATTGAGATATACGAAAAGAGCAGAACATTTTCAATGGGGTTCAGTAGATTCCATCTTCCCGCACGTTATTTTGCTCATAGAAAACTTAAGGGAAAGATTCAATTGGATATTTGAATTCCAAGAAAAAATTTCTCAATTCAATAACAATGAACTGATTTACTAAGAATTTATCGGAATTCAAATATTCAATTGAATCTTTCCCTGAAGTATTCTATGAGCAAAATAACGTGCGGGACGATGGAATCTACTGAACCTCATTGAAAATTTTCTGCTCTTTTCGAATATCTCACATAAATCTCCAAATTTCAATATACAGGGTGTTAAATCTCAGCTTGCCAGAACTCCAATATTTATCAGATACGGACCTAAAATTTTTAGGGTATTTGGATATAAATCGATCGACCTGTGAAAGCTAATCATACGTTCCAAATATCAACCGAATATTTTCCAATTTAATTACAATGAACTGATTTTCTAAGAATTTATTGGAATTCAAATATTCAATTGAATCTTTCCCTTAAGTTTTCTATGAGCAAAATAACATGCGGGAAGATGGAATCTACTGAAACCCATTGAAAATTTTCTGTTCTTGTTTAATATTTCAATCAAATTCCAAAATTTCAATATACAGGGTGTTGAATCTCAGCTTGCAAGAACTCCAATATTTTTCAGATACGGACCTGGAATTTTTTGGTAATTCAAATATGAATCGATCGACCTGTGAAACTTGAACATATGTTCCAAATATCAACCGAATATACTGGGTGGTTCAAAAGTTATGAGAAATTGAAATTATCAGTGAAAACATGAACCACCCTGTATCTCGGTTATGGAATTGATTAGACCTATCATATATAAGCTTTTTGGACTCGCCTAGGGAAACTTTTGCTCAGGTTACCGTATGTTCATTTACCAATGAAACACCCTGTATACATCATCATGCTCAATAATTGTGTTTCTAGGAAAATATATATCCAAAATCCAATTCACACGTACGAATAATAGAAATGTAAAACACTCGAAAGTTATCCTCGTTCAACCTTGATATTGACCTATAACACTTCTTATCGTACGTGGTCGCAATATAATACATTACAGATTTGATTACGGAAATGAAATCTGATCAACCGGATGTAAACATTGAGGATGATACGCTGCCGATAATGAATTATTCAAAATATATATATATATATAATTCAACTCAGTTTCCGAATAATCGAGAGTAAAGAAATTAGAACGGGGTAACCTTATAGGCTTATTAGAAGAAATAGGTGTTAGAAAAATGATTTATAATATGATATATTTAAATAGTCATTCGGAATAATAAATCGAATCAAGAAAGCACTGATGTGAATTCAGAAGCTTCTGTTTTTACATAGTAGTCACCTATTGAAGTATCGAATTCCTCATACAAAACAAATGTGCGATCTTCAAATCGCATGATCCTCACGAAATTTTGCAATAGGTCATTTTAGGCTCTACCTAGATTTCTACGAGAGCGAATGTAGAGATCTGATTGAAAACTGAATACATTGAATGAAAATATGAATTGATCTTGGCACAGACTAAAATAATACCTGATGGAAAGATTTAGCGATCTGTTTTTCGTATGGTTAATATGAAATTCTGCATGAACCTCCTTCAATCAAATACTGGCTTGATTTCAAGTCTATCCGATCTGTGTTTTTGGAACCACGCTGAAAGCTAGAAGGTGCATGCAGAATTCCATGATGACCATATAATTAGGAAATTGCAAATTATTTATAAAATATTTGGAAACGAAATAATGAATTTTCATTGAAAATTGTTCTACTGGAATGATCATCAAGAAATTCTGCACGAATTTACACAAGAGCCTTTTCCAATCAGTTACCATGTTTTATCATAACCGGATCATCAGTTATGAGTTATTCCGGAAATAAGAATGATACCTTCCTAGAAATTTGACATATTTTATTGTCAATATATTCAAACAGAAAAATCTAATCGAACTGAAATTTGAAACACTGATATGAATAATTGACCTCAAGTTCTGTGCCGAAACAAATTAAATAATTGTCCTAGTAATTGTCGTAGAACATATAGCGTGAAAAAAAACCGAAAACATAATTTTTTTATGGTTGTTTTGAGGGTTTAATGAAATTCACTGTTTTCTGAGGATATTTCGCAGATTCGACAACAATGCACTTGTATATTGATATTTCAGGTTAATTCTTCGTATAATTTTCAAGTGATATTGGATTGAATCTTCTATTACCCCAAACGAACAATTCACGTTTTAATGCTGAATAATGGAAATATGCCAATCTCACGAATATACACTTACGTAGCTTTGTGAGACGAAAAATTAACCAAGACGAATGTTTTTCCTTGCAGAAATGAGCTGAAATATATTTGTCATGAAAGAAGAAAAAATTGTCGCGCTTTAAGTCTTTTAGAAGGGGTTGGTGGCTCTGCTCACTTGATATTATTAGATTAGCAGTTGCATTCTATAATTTGAATCGAATTCGATGAAATACGAGTCAACTATGTCGAGTATTTGTGGTAGAGCATCGAACGTGAACAAAATAAAAAAAAATGTATAGCTTTATCAGGTTTAAATAGTATTTTCCGCTTTCTGATGATATTTCGCAAATTCGGCAACACTGCATTGGTATTTCGATATTCCAGGTTTATTTTTCGATTCATCATTGACTGATATTGAGTTGTTTGTTGGATCTTATTTCCGAAACTAGCAATTAAAGTTTCAATTCTGAATAATGGAAATATTCCGTTCTCACAGATATACACCGGCGTAATTTTGTTAGGCGAAAAAATAACTTAGATGAACGTGTTTCCTTTCAGAAGTGAGCTGAACGATTCAAGAACGACCAAAATATATTTGTCATGGAAAAAAATTTGTGGCGCTTTCACTTTTTTTAAAGACCAAACAAAAAAAATCGACATTAAAAAATCCGGGAGTAAATATCGTATCGAATTGATATTTGCAACATCGTTTTTGAATATTGATTCCAAAGTCTGTTTTAAATTTCGTTGAAATATGTTCAACATTTTTCGAAAAAAAAAATGTTGCAAAAAATTTGAAACATTTTGGAATAAATATTTTTTAAGATGTTCTTATAATTGGATCCACACGAAATTCTGCAATAAGTTTCGCCTTGGTATTTTTCAGATAATTACAAAGTTTCGGTCTGATCGCATTGGTAGTACTCAAGATATTGAGGACATAACGTCAAAATTTCAACTAACGAATTCAATCGAGATACTCGAGATCGAAACCTATCCTGAAAATTTAAAGATTCTAGGTCTTTCCTTTCGAAAATTATAGCACACACGGACGGCCGGCCAGGCGAACAAAATCAAATTTGACCACAGACTCTTCATCAGTGAGTCCAACCTAGTCGTTTGAGACCATTTCCGGCTAAAAATTCGATACCAACAGACATTGTGACGAAACGATAACGCGCTATTTCCCAGAACAAGCGCGTAAAAACTGTGCCATGCAATTCAACCTTGTGCGAATCAATTCATATTCATCATGTCAAAGAATCATTGATCGCCCTGGAGTGTTTCCTTCTGTACATCGGTCGTTACTCACTACCCTAAAAGGATTAATGCAAATTCAGGATGATAATCACCACGCACCTGACTTTCCTTCCTTTCAAGAGGAGGCATTTACCGTCGTTAATTTCGTTATGGCCGATTAAAATGTGAAGCAGTAGCGTCGAAGGTTGGGCATGTATGACAATAGATTTATTTCACTTGTGAAGATAAGTAGGACAATAATTCATTTCAATGTCTTTATGCGTCGGCACAAGGAATACAGGTGATGTCGAGCATGACGTGAAGCATTCTTATGTCAGGTCATAAAATTGAACCGTTCATCACAGACTTTAAATGATCCAATTAGATGTAATCCTTGTTACCTTGACTTGATTGATTTGTACTTTGATATTTGTTCTTGAGATTTATAGTGGGAGTGATTTGTACCACTCCTTCTTTTGTTGTCAGTTATTTGAGGAATTGTATAAAGAAAAAATTTCGGGCGAATCTGTGGGAAGAAAAAAATATTTAATAGTTATCTGACTAATAATGCAGGGTCATTCGATGGAAGTTATCATTATATCTTATTAGAATAAACTTTAGAGTACAATGAAAAAATTGAACTGATTCCGCATTCTTATTTATGAATATGCGAGAAGACATTCTCCATACAAGATGCGTTCAAGGTAATGGTATTACTTGGGAATAAAAAGTGTTATTTCGAAATGAATGCAATAAGGAATGACAAACTAACCTCGGGATTTCAAGATGGTAGCCCGGTTTTGATACGGAAAAAGCTAGAAAAGCACTGACGTGAAGTCAGCAACTTTTGCACGCGTAATCGAAGGAGATGGCCGCTTTGGTAATGAATTTAAGTACTGGATTTCAATTCGATCTTATCTCTATTGTTCGAAATATTGGGAAAATAAAATTTTTAACGGGTATATCTACAGAATCATTCGGCGGATTTTACGAATTCAACCTTTGTAATACAGCCTCAAACCTACGATATTTTCACCTGTGTTACAAAGGCATAATTCGTGAATGGGCAAAATCCGCCGAATGATTCTGTAGATATACCCGTTCAAAATTTTATTTTCCTAATATTTCCAAAAATAGGGATAAGATCGAATTGAAATCCAGTACATGCTTGATTGAAAAGTGACAGCTCGAAGGTTCATACAGAATCTCGTGAGGTTAATATGACCGAAAGATCGCAGAATATCAAATATTCGACCAAGAAAACATGAAATTTTCTTTTCGAATTGTTCTAATGACACGGGCATCACGAAATTTCGCACAAAGTTGTCCATCAGCAGTTTCAAACTAATAACCAAGTTTTATCATTATTGAATCAGTATTGTTCCGGAAAAAAACAATGATACCGGGAAAAATGCACGAAAATTTTACAATTTTTTTTCCAATTCAGTAACAATACGATCTCGACGAAATTTTGCGAAGACTTGCGGGTCGTTATGATTCAATTACAACTGCATTAACGAACTTAACCGTGGAAGTCTGATACGCGTTATACTCCGAAAGTTTCAAGTCACTATCTTGCTTCGTTCTAAAAATAACGTATCAACGGACGGCTGGACGGAGAAAATCGATTTTAACACTGGATTCGTCATCAGTGATTCCAATATAGTCGTTTGAGACCAAAACGATAGGACGCTGTTCTCCTAGCTCATGAGCGCAAAAATAACCTGTCAATTATATCAAAATTGTGATCGAATACTGTTATTGGGGTATTGATTCTATTGCTATAACGTGTGATAATATCCTAGGGTGAGTTTTTGAGTGGTACATTAATTTCAACCGCAGATTCCTCTCATCAAACAAAACACGTTTTTTGTTTACTATTTTTCCAGATTCTGCTCCAGTATAAAAATACAGGATGTATTATTTTTTTTTAAAAAATCAGTTTTTTTTCTCATCCTACTTCAGACAGTTTTCGAGTCATAGGCTCGCCGATTTCATAAAACTATAAGAAGTTAGCGTGAGTTAGTAAAGACCATAAATTAAGCTCCGTTCACGTTTATCCGGACCATAGAATACACAGACATATTCATATTTTTCTCATAAAACTGATATACAAATATTAAGTCTATACTATTCCGTGATGAGACCACGATTTGGAGACTTTCTCTTCATATCTATGGACCATAGACTTATAAAACTATAGAATTGAATATGTCTATTCTATGGACTCGACTTTACATAGAGTTCAATTAATGTGTTTGGGATAGTTGAGTGATTTCATATAATTTATTTATGCATTCGATGAAACTGATTATAATTATGGAGTTTTCATTATGAGAATGGGCGAGGAGAGAACTCTGTAAAATCTTATAGTGGAAGGAAATTGGATATTGCATTATTATCAAGTCAGTGCTTCAAGTCCAGTGTAGTGAAATGTTTTCTTTGCGATGATATCGCAAAAAGCACCAAATCATGAGAATTAAGTGAGTAAATAAGTTGTCAACGATGTTTCTTCGAATTTCGAACATTGGATTGTTTATTCTGCAGAAAAGATCACCGTCACAGATATCTTAGTGACCATGAAAAAATGGCAAATGAAGAAAGTATGTTCTATTAAATTAGAGAAATCTATGATTGAAATTAATATACCACTTAAAGACTCACCCCATGTTTTTGTATACAAAAATACAAATCGCGACGTATTGGCATAATGTGTTTCTAATTTTCTGAATGATATTGATCATGTTCTGTGATCAATCTCTGATTTGAAAAAATATTAGTATGACTGATATTGATATCACCGGATTTTACAAAATATCAAAATTTCCTAACATATGCAATTGTGTGCAGCTTTGTAACAATAGTTCTGAAAAAGGAAATCAGGAAAAAATAATTACGTGCATGGACGATTTGATTCTTTTCCTCTTGACATGTACCGTCATATAATGGCAGCGAAAATTTCTTTGAAGAGTTGTTCGAAGTATATTTTCAAACAGTCCGAAGAAATCTTCATTTTCTTTGAACGTAGAACCGCTTTCAAGCTGAGTTCATATACATAAAACACAGTTTATAGATAATAATAATAATACATATGAGTGTACATCAAGTGAAAAAACGTCAGAAAAGGAGAATAAGCCACTAATTCAAAAACATGATATCCTATCCATCTAAATAATCACTGACAGAAAACTTCGACATTCGAACATTTTTCAAATTTTCTGGGAGTCTATCGAACATTCTGATACACGCATAAGTTGGATGTTTCTCAGTGACAGTAAGCCTATGTTTGGGGTGAGAGATATTGGTATTTCGAGTATTATGAGAATGTAATGAGCTGCATTGTTCATACTGTTCTGAATTTGTAAAGATGTAAATGAGCAACTCGTAAATATAAAGTGCGTATATGGTCAATAAGCATTTTTCTTGAACTCCCCTGCATGATTCCCTATAGCTGAGGTCGAACATAATTCTGACAACTCTATTCTGTATGAGGAAAATGTCTTGCGTGTGAACTCCCACAGTTAGAGGAATAAAATATTTTGAGAGGAACCGTATTTGAATATTGACTAATTATCCTCTGGTTGAATGCAACAGAGTTTAGCTTTTTCCCAAAATCACAACATATGTTCCTCCCAATTCAAGTTTTCCTCCAAGTGGACTCCAAAGAATTTTGTTGTTCGATCAGGGTTTATTTTCCGGTTTTCAAGTTCAATAGTCGTTGGTGTTTGCTATTTCTTTTGTTGGGTTTTGAAGAGTACTATCTTTATCTTGTCAGCGTTCAGGAACAATCCGTTTCCGTCTAGGCACACAGAATCACAGAACCTCTTGGGAAATTGTTTCTGAGAATCCAATGAGTTCAAATATTTTTTTTTAAATTTTTTCAGTAACATTATTCACGCAAAATGTCGCATGAATCTCCATGTAGATTCTGTTCTACTCTAAACCAAGTCTCAATTTGATAGGATTGGTATTTTTCGATTTATTGAGAAAGAAAAATTTGAGATGGATATAACTCTGAAAACAGTAGGCGGATTTCGGAAATCAACGAGCTTGAGCGAGATATTGGGCTCTATTCATCGAAAATTTTTGAAAAACTTGATACTGTTCATAATATATAATATTCGAAACAGGGTAGAATAATTGAACGAATATTCTTATTAGTGTAATACAATAATTTCTCTATTCCTCCATAAATACGTGAATTTTGGCTACCGGAACAGAATACTTGAGAAACACTGAAATTGGAAAGATTAGATTCGTTGAAGGGTGATGTAAACAGACATATCGTTTGCTTTGTGAAACCTTTCAACCAACCTATAGATACAGTATCACGTATAGGGGTTGAAATTAAAATAGAAACGGAGATTATTCTCCTGATTATCCCAATCAGTTTCAAGTTTTCGCATCGGGCTTTGCATTAATTAAATTTGTCATGCCTTCCCGAGTTTACACGCCAGTGGTATTTTTAATTTGGCAGCCATTGTGCAGTCGATGCTATGTTGCCACCATAAGAAGAACATTTCAGGTTTTTTGTAATACCATTGTGTCAATATAATTCCAGTGATAGAATTCATCTTTTGATCACGGAAATTGATGTTTCATTAGTTGATTAGTTGAAATACTTATCTCCTCATTATCCTTAATATTACAAAAAAAAATCATATTCAAGTTTGGTTATGAGTTTCGAAACAATACCATAAAAAATAATTACACAACATTGCAGAATTTAGGAGATACCTGATTTGATTTTTTTTTTTCGAGTGGTTAATTTATAAGGAACTCATTTGAATAATCTTCCTTCTCTAATTTAAGGGTATAGTATATGTTTGCCCAATCTTTTTATGTTGGAGGGATTTCAAAGATGTATGAGAAGGCTCTTTGGTCCTTAGTCTTACGACACTCAGGGAATTAAAATTTTAAAAATAATTTAAACTATTGAAGTTTCCGTCACACAAAATTTGCTTGGTCTGAAAATATGGAAGTATTAATTTTATTAGGAGAAACGTCATGTTACCGCATTCGAGAGTATGAACAAACTAATTGATTGGTGGGGTGTGATGTTAGCAATAATACTTATATTATCTGCCTTGTTTGTTATTTGGAAGCATTGATGCATCATAATGTCTAAGAATTTCTGTGACATTTATCTTTTAAAATAAAAAAAGTTCGTTAGTAAACTCAATGTATATCTGAATTGGTGTTGAAATGTTCACCATTTTCTGAAATTTTTTTTGAATATTAGTAATTCTATTGAGATATCGTTTTTTTCATTGATAAGTAGGGTGATATTTCATCTGCCTAGAATTTACCGCTTTTTCCTAACTCTAACGGCTACGAAGGAGATAGCTGATATGAGGAACGACCTTTTTGACCCAGCGCCAGCGTCACCTTATTCAATTAGTATAGTACAATTAGTATAGTATAGAAATAGAACTACCCTCCACATGGACATGGTACCTATTGACAAAAATCTGATTGGCGCAATTTCAAGTTTCAATGAAATGGTTATGGAAAAATTAATTTCGAAAAATGATGGATGCATTGTGGAAATATAAAATTTCTTGATTTTATGAAATAAATTTTTCAGCAAAGAGTTTGTAGGTACTCCATTCATTATTTTTCTTATTGGGCTCATGTTTCAGGATCTAGGATAACAGCGTGCTATCGTTCTGTCCAAATGTCTGTAATTTTCGATTATTGAGCCGAAAAGAGTCTCAAACGACTTGGACAGTGATGACGAATCCGGTGTCAGAATCGAATCTGTCCGGCCGGCCGACGACACAATAACTGTCGAACTGAGCCAGCTATAGTCTTGAAACTTGTAGGGTAGTTCACGCATAGGAATGCCGCGATTAAGTTCGTTAATGGGCCAAATCGGCCGAATAGTTTCGGTGTTATAGCCATTTGAAATTTTGAGGTTAAATCCCTCATATTTCAGAAACAACAGGATCGATTGGATTGAAACATTGAAACTCGGCAGTTAGTTGAAGCATAACAACGCGCAACTTCGAGCAAAATTTTGTAGACATCGTATAGTCACTCAATTCAAAAAAAAAAAAAATCTTTAAAAATTTTTTCCGGAAATTTTTTTTTCCTGACACTATTGTTCATATTCGGAAACAATTTCAGCAGTATACAAAATTTCAATTTGATACGGCTTTTAGTTTTGGAGATATCGGGAAAAAATATGTATAATTTCGTGGTTTTCTGCTCGATATCGTTTTTTCTCGGTATAACTAAAAAAATATTGATTCAATCGTGATGACACTTTGCAGCTAGTTCAAAGATGTTGAAGCACAACATTGTGCAGAATTTCGTGATGCTCGTGTCATTAGAATAATTTGAAAAATTTTTTTTTTCAAATATTCAATATTCTTGGATTTTCTCCTCGTAAGATCTTCATTGAATTCTGTATGAACCTTCAAACTGTCATTTTCCGATGAAATACTGAATTTCTGTCCTTCTTATCTGTATTTTTCGAAATATTGGAATGGGTATACCTACAGAAACATTGGATGGATTTTATCCATTCACGAATTCGGCCTTCGTAATTAAGGTCCAAACCTTCTCTACAAATATAGAGTTTCTAAGTTGTTTCTTTCGGAAGTTATTGTGTTTACGGTCGGACGTTAGTCAGTAATTAATTTTGAAAAAATCTAAGGAAATCCTAATGAATTTGGTTGCGTTACAAAGGGGGTTTTTCCTTTAAACGAAAATGCAGTAATTTTGTTTGATCACCTAAAACTGAAAAATAAAAATGGGGATTTGCATTTAAACGGGTTCGTCTTGAGTGCACGATATGGCAACGTCGAATTCAGCTTTCTCAGAAAGAAAAGGACGTCAAATGTGTTACTTTGCTTAGGAAAACAGAGATAGCTATACTTCGATCTGGTTAGAGTAGAAGACAACGACCAAGTAATAGAAAAAGAAGAGCACAGACTGTCATACCCTCATATTACTGACAAATCGCAAACGGAAATTGTTCGGTTATGTTGACAAAGAACACGTGTGTACCACAGAATAGGAATGAATATTTTATTATTCTATAGCAGAAAAAGCTATTCAACTAAACACCGTTGTCACTTCGTACGTGCCTGGCATATCCCAAACCCCAATTTGGAAATCTGATTTCGAATACTTTCTGAAGGTAATTTGGGAAAATGATGAATCAAACTCATAATAATTATGTTCAAATTTGCTTTTGCAGTAATAACCCCAATTCAGGAAACACTCCCATTGAATAGTATTAATGTCGAATTGTCAAAATTGACGCAAACAAATTAAATTGCTAGTGGTTCCGAAAATAAAACAGTGTAAAATGATAAGTGATGATGAATTTTTCATTTCTGGGACTCCTCCAGAGCTGACAGTAAATACTGCTTCTCTAAAGTTATTGGCAAAGAAATCAAAAGAAAAGTACGAATATGCATATGATGGTTTCATGGACTATCGCAAGAGTAAAATCACGTGTTTTTTTCCCGGAAAATGTTGTAATGGCATACTTTTTTTAAAGAATGAATCTTCAACATTGTGGCCCAATTATTCAATGTTGAAGTCAACCCTTGCAAAATATAAATTGATTATCTATAAACAACGTGTTTTCAATAATTTATGTAGAACATTAACAACTGTAAGGAAATCATATCTTCACAGAAAGCAAATGCAACAGTTAAGAAATCTTGACTTTTTCTTTGAGAAATTTCATCAAGAATGTCAAAATTTCCTAGCGATTTGCGGAAAAATTATTTTCCTTTCTCTCAAAAAAACAACGTTCTTATTTCAACGTTGAAGAATTCCCATTAACTATGATAAGTGATGCAATTGACATTTCGAAGTTTCTTTTACCGTCCAACCAGAAAAGCTGGCAACACCTAAGCAATATTCGGGTTCCGCTCGTACAATATTGGTTTTCACGGGGGTGAATCCGCATGATCCCTATTCTAAAGGCAGGGGAGTTCCCCTGACTCAATAGGAAATTACTGTAGACTGGTCTGGAATCGTTTGCTTTCAGATGTGAGATTTCCGCTCCCGCCTCTCACAGCTATCACAGACTTCGATCGATAGAGCAAAGGGACAAAAGCCGGCTGCAACCCTGAATGTGGCTTGGGATGCTCATCTAAATAGTTTTCATTGAGATAACCGAGACAACATGTTTAAATTATTCGATTTGAAGGGTGCCGAGAGTTATGTGACATTGATTAGAATGGATGAGAAGGATAATGATTCCCGAATGGAAACCTTAGTGCTGAGACATTGGTTTTCAGTTATTTCCTAGTGAAATTCGCGGAAGTATCTTGTTCCTAATTGTACTCAATTATTATGGAAAGCAGAAGAGGCGATAATTATTTCTTTACACGGCTAATCTTTTAGTTGGAATTCGTTGTAGAATTGGTATATATAGACAAATATGTTCAGAGTCTGATTCACTAAGACCTGTCAAATTTTATTCTATACATCTAAAGGGTGTTTCAAATTGCGCGGTTTTTTTAAGAATAAATGAAAAATAGATGGCGCACTGAATTTTTCTGGATATTTTGACATTTAAGAAGTGTAATGTATGACATTTATAAAAATGGCTTCATACACGATACACAAAGCGTTCAAATTGTTGAATTATTTTATGAAAATCAGCGTTCTGTGAACAGTGTTTTAAGAAAATTACGTGAATTCTATGTTTAACATAATGGTCCATCTCAAAGTACTATTGGCCTTCAAGAGACTGGTTCGGTGGAAGATCAAAAAAGTGAAAAATACAGTCGTACCGCTCGTTTACAGGAAAATATCGATTTGGTCCAGTGAAAGAATTGCTGAATACCCTGCAATGTCCATTAGAAGACGTTTACAACAAGTAGGACTTGGTGGGGCCACAACATGACGCATTTTACACAAGGAATCAGCTGTGAAGGCATATAAGATTCAAATAACACATGAACTGAAGCCATGAGATCATTTAAAACGTCGTTCATTCGTCAATTTCATCAATGAACAATCAGCTGATTTTTTTCAAAAACTCAGGTTTTCCGATGAGGAGTATTTCAAGTGGGTGGCTTTGTTAATAAACAGAATTGTCGTATCTGGGATGAGGAAAATCCATGGATTATTCATGAGAAACCAATGTATCCTAAACAATTCACTGTTCGGTGTGCATTATGGTCAGGTGGTGGAGGACATTTGGTTTCAACAGGATGGCGCTACATCTCACTTTGCAAATGACACAATTGATTTATTGAGACGAAAATTTCCTGGACGAATAATCTCCGGAAACGGTAATGTTAATTGGCCACCAGGAGCATGTGATTTAACACCGAAGGACTATTTTCTTTGGGGTTATGTGAAATCGATTCCTGAACTGAAGGATTGAATTATTCGTGTCATTAGTGGGGTATAGCCTCAATTATGTCAAAATTTCATTGAAAATTGCAACAAAAGAGTGGACGTCTGTAGAGCTGCAAGAGGAGACCACTTGACAGATATTATTTTTCGTATATAAATTTCAAAACTGTAACTTCAATTACCAATAAAAAAATTTTGAAAATTAATGCAAATTATCTGTTTTATTTATTCCTGAAAAAACACGCAATTCGAAACACCCTTCATAATAAAAAGGAGAAACTGACCCACAATGAAGGCAGGAAACTATTTAAGAGCAAATAATAGGTACTCCGAATATCGTAGGCAAAAAGTACTTACAGGATGCCAAATGGAATGGATTTTCTGCTCAACAACTATAAAATATAAAAACGCATCAATAATTACTTGAACAAAATGAAGAACAGTCGAAAATAGTACTTAAGTAAAAGTCATGAAGTTCTCGAGTCCATTCACGTTTCATTCCGCTGAAAATTGCATTCATGTCAAAACAATTTTTGAAGCGCAATCGTTGGACAGATTAAACCCATTCACCAATTCTTCGAGAAGTGGACCACAAACATGCACCCGTACATATCGAGTCCTAACTAACTTTATTCCATTTACTTATTACATTTACGGAAGGTTCTTTTAATATCTATGGTTTGAAGTTTTCCAAAAATTCACTGAAAATTTCAAGTCGCAGCTCATTTTATTCTGAAATTTGCGTGGTAACCAAGGTATCACTGACTGAAATTCAATTTAGCGTCAAATTCTTCATCACTGAATCTAACTGAAAGTTTGGGACTATATCCGGCTAAAAATTCTAGATTTACAGACAATTTGGCTAAACAATGATATTTTGCAACATGCACCCGAAAATCGAATATTACAACAGGTAAAACAGAATTCCGGAGAGATGAAATTTTGACAGAAACTTTTGATTATATTCGAAAACACTTCTGCCTATACCTTGAGCTTCATATTTCACAGCAGTGTACCTACTTTTAATTCGATACAGCTATTAGTTCTGCAGATATTGGAAAAAATATATAAAATTTCGTGGTCTTCTTCTCGATATAGTTGTTTTTTTTTCGGTAGAACTCAAGAAATACTGATGCAATCCTGATGAAACTTCGCAGCTAGTTTGGAAATGCTGAAGGACAACATTTTGCGAAATTTGGTGATAACGTGTAATGTGTCATTAGAACAATTCGAAAATAAAATTTCAATTTTTTTTTTAAATATGAAAGACCATGCAAGTTGTCGTTATTCACCACTTCAAGTCATTCAATTAATTATTTCACCACTCATTATTATAATTTTTTTCACCCTAATATAAGTTGAATTTTCAAATTATTTATTTACATTTACTTGTGAATTTGAATATATATTATTTTATAAATTTACCTGGCTGTGGGACTGTCAATGGCCAATTGGCTTTTGGTCAATAAATTGCATTCATTATTAATATTATTTTTCTTATCATATTATCCTCATCAAATTACGTACGAATCTTCAAACTGTCATTTTTCTATAAAATACTGGATTTCAATTCAACCTGATCTGTATTTTTGGAAATATTGGGAAATTAAAATTTTGAATGGGAATATCTGCAGAATCATTGATTGGATTTCACTCATTCACGAATTCGGTCTAACGGCCGGCCGTAAACACAATAGCTTCCGAAAGAAACAACCTAGAAATTCGATATTAGTAGAGAAGGTTTGGGGCTTAATTACGGAGGTCGAATTCCTGAATGGGTAAAATCCGCCCCATCATTCCGTAGATATACACATTCAAAATTTCATTTTCTCAATATTTTCAGAAATACAGATCAGATCGAATTGAAATCCAGTACTTCATCGGAAAAATTCTACAAAAGCACTGCAGTGAAGGCAACAGCTTTTGCGTGCATGTTCAAATTCGTTGCCAAAGCGGTCATCTCCATTGAAGATGCGCGCAAAAGCTGCTGCCGTCATGGCAGTGCTTTTCTTGGTTTTTCGAATAAATCTAGGGAGGCCCTCTAATAAATTGATGAACGTGTTCATCTCGAATGGTCACATCTTATGTGACTGGATCATTTCATCTTAGAATGATGATTTATGTCCCTCAGGCTGAAAATGAACTGTTTCTTTTCAATTCCAAGTTGCCACAGATATCTTCCGAACCCTATCTGAGAGCGAATGATAGAAAAAAAGCATGGAAAGACGTATCACTGAGTTCCATGTAAAGTAAAGACATATTGGTCCACGGGTTTTATTTTCAATTCAAACTATGACAATTTTATTTTCTGTATGCTTCATTTACTTACACACCTCATCTTGAGAGAGAACTGATAAGTCAATATTTTATACAGGATGTAAATATTGCTTTTCGTAATAGTTCATGGAAATTCCACACAACCTGTGTTTCCACATAATCAACTTCCAAGTAGAGCCGATTTAGTAGTTGAGAATATAAGCTCTACAAAACATATCGAGATAATTTAGGCAAAGAAATCTTGTCTTTCTTTTCATTCAGAAACCCTAATTCTTCTAGGTGCACATATAGCACACTCTTCATTGAAAGAGTTGCTGACCTTACTGCTAGATTGTTGGCGCCTGTAGATTCAAGTTCCACATATAAAACTCCGAATACAACACCATAAAAATTTATTCCCAAATCCTAACAACTACTCACATTTCTCGAGTAGTTCCTCATTAGTCAAAACAATGAATGAGTGGTCTTGTAGGTGTGTGTTATGAAAGGAATTTTATATACATCTCTGCGAATTCACACAACGTTAACATAGATAATATAGTTAATAAAATTTCAAGGACACATCACACCTCGTTGAAATGTATACTCACTGACATTAGAAGTGTTCAAGCAGGTTGACTATACAGGGTGATTCATTAAGGATGGCCACCGGCCGTATCTCAGAAACCGTTCATCCTATTGCTTCCGGAAAAAAATTCTAATGACAAAATCGGCCCCTAGAAAATGATTAAAAATATTTTCAAGTTCGTAGTTCCCCACTAGAGGGCGCAATCTATCACTTGTAAAATATAATCTCATTTTTTACGGAATATTCTCCAGCTAACAGTGGTAAAGAATAATAAAATGAGAAAATACTCTTCCTATTCAACAACTTTTGTTTCAGTAATTTTTCTATATTTCCTTTTTTTTAGTAATGGGATGGAAAAACTTTTCTTCACAAAAAAAACACTCTGACTTCTTTATGCGTGAACCGATTTTTACGAAATTTGATTTCATCCGAAGGCCATTAAAAGCAGATCACAGAAAAATATGACAACAACATACCGGGTGATCCAATTAAAAACTACAGGCTGTTTTATGTTACTTCACCCTACTTGCGCGTTTTACTGGAGAATTTCAAATGCAATGCTATAATTCTAACCGACTGAAAATAAGCTAAGCATTATCACCTATTGACTTGTTAAAACCGCAGACAGATATCTCCGGTCATTCCGAAGATATTAACATTTTTGCAGATTTCGATAAGTGTTGATCAACCCTGTGAAATTCAGGAGGAATTGAGTTATTTCATCAGCTAAACAATCAAATGAAAGAAAAAACTTATCAAAAATGTATGTCACTCACAAAACAAGCTGATCTAGATCCAGTAAGCTTTGGCGTTACTGTTTATTCTCGGTTTCAATAGCAGTAAAATTTATTTAAGTCGATTGGAAACTACTAGTTTATGAGGCCTTATTATTCAAACGGAGAAGCATATGATATGCTTAATGTTTATGCTGAATGTTTAGAAGATGCAGTAGCTGAAAGGGAATACCCGATACGATATCCTGAAAGACGTTGTCATTCCAGAAAAGTATTCAAAAGATTGACACGAAGAGTGCCACAAACTTGGAAGGTTCAATATGTTGGAAGAAAAAATAGAAAACGTAGAAGCCGTAATGAGGATAATATCAAAAAAGTTTTGGCTTGTATTTATGCTGAATCACATTCAACCATCCGAAAAATTACAAGTGATTTGGGATCGAATTATTCGCTAGTTCAAAGGATACTAAAGCACCATAAACCGCATCCGTATCATGTTGTCTTGCATCAAGAATTGAAAGAGACGAGAGGACTTTTGCAATTGGTTGAAACGAATGCTGAATGGCGAATCTAACTTACTTCATAGAATATTATGGACTGACGAGGCTACTTTTTCTAGCAATGGTAAAGTAAATTTACACGACAGCCACTACTGATCATCTAACGACCCATATTGGCAAAGGGAAGTCAATAATCAGAACCGATGGAGTGTTTACGTGTGGTGCGGAATTTTTGATGGAACAGTTGTCGGACCATTTTTCTTCGATAGTATCTTAACGGGACAAAGGTGCTTGAAATTTTAACGGAAAATTTTCGAATTCTTTTAGATGATATTGCTATTCAAGACAGAATAGATATGTGGTATCAACAAGATGGTTGCCCGGCGCATTATGCTGCTAATGTTAGGGAATATTAAGATACCGTCTTCTCAAAGAGGTGGATTGGACGAGGGAGTATTTTTCCAGCAAGATCACTCGACCTCCCAGTATTAGATTTTATTTTTGGGAGAGAAGATGAAGTTTTCCGGACACCACCAACTACAAGTGAGGAAATGAAAAATATATTTCGACAGGCAGCTGAAACTTTTTCTCATACTGAAATTGTGACCAGTATCAACTAGAGAAAGACTAAATTTATGTATAGAAAAAAATGGTAGACATTTTGAATATTTGAAATGATTATGTATAAGGGTTGTTTTTTGTTCAGATATTTTCGTTGTTGCTAATTTTTGTTTCATTTTATCGTATTATTATTATTTCATGTGTATTTAGTATTTTTCTGCGTTGTCATGACGAATAAAGTCACTTCCTAGTTTTTCAAGCTCGCAGGGTTGATCAACACTTATCAAAATTTACAAAAATGTTAATATCTTCGGAGTGACCGGAGATATCTGTCTGCGGTTTTAACGAGTCAATAGGTGATAATGCTTAGCTTATTCTCAGTCGATTAGAATCATAGCATTGCATTTGAAAATCTCCAGTAAAACGCGCAAATAGGGTGAAGTGACATAAAACAGCCTGTATTTTTTAATTGGATCACCCGGTATGTTGTTGTCATATTTTTCTGTGATCTGCTTTTAATGGCCTTCGAATGAAATCAAAGTACGTGAAAATCGGTACACGCATACAGAAGTGAGAGTGTTTTATTTGTGAAGAACAGTTTTTCCATCTCATCACTAAAAAAAAGAAAATATAGAAAAATTACTGAAACAAAAGTTGTTGAATAGGAAAGGCATTTTCTTATTTTATTATTTTTTACCACTGTTAGCTGGAGAATATTTCGTTAAAAATGAGATTATATTTTACAAGTTACAGATTGCGCCCTCTAGTGGGGAACTACGAACTCGAAAATATTTTTAATCATTTTCTGGGGGCCGATTTTGTCATTAGAATTTTTTTCCGGAAGTAATAGGATGAACAGTTTCCGAGATACGGCCGGTGGCCACCCTTAATGAATCACCCTGTACAGGATTCGGATAGAGTATTGAACTACGAAAATATGTTTCAAAACCATAGGACAACATATTTCCAAGAAGATGATGCATACGATGTCATATTGTTTATTACAAATATATTTCCGGCTGTATTTATGAAGTGCATACACAGAATCCACACTAGTTGATTGGGAATTCTGGAAAAGAGGTTTAGGGATCCAATTTTTGTGACGGTAAACATTTTAAATTTCAACAAATGACCAATAGATCAGGGATTTTTTCCGAATGGATGGATTGGACGAATAGGATCGAAAGAATGACTGGCTCGTTATCCGGACCTCAACAAGTCAGAATTTTTCTTGGGTTATCTGAACTCATATGTTCTCACGTTAGAGGACCAACATGCTTGATTGAATTTAGATAAAGAATTATTGATTGATTTGAACAAATACGTATTATATTTGAAGAGTAGGTGTTCAGTTCAATTACGAAGGTCAATTATTGAAATGGGTAAAATTCGCCCCATGATTCCGTAGATAAGCCATTGAAATTTCACTTTCCAATATTTCCGAAAAAACAGATCGGATCGAATTGAAATCTAGTGCTTCATTGAAATATAACGAATTTGAGCAAGAGAGTAAAAAGCTTCAAGAGCTCACGTCAGTGCTTTTACCAGTGTGAAAGCAGCCACGAGTTTCCCAGTCACGCGTTCTCTCACGAACGTTGGCGGTCGACCGACCGCGATAGATACAAACTCGTGGCTGGCTGTCACAGCCGGGCTGTGGCTGCTTTCGCTTTGAGGAAAAATTCGAAGTCTTCAAGATTCACGAAAACGAATTTTTTTTGGCGAAAATATGCTTCCGATGACACTTAATGAGAATACATCAACCCCCGATTTTGTCAGGCAAGAGTTAAGCCCACACGACCTCCTCAACTTCTTCCATGGAAAAATTCAAAGTCTTCGAAATTGACGAAAACGAAAACTTTTTTTTGCAAATATATATTTCCGAGGACGCTTGATAAGAATACATAAACCCCGATTTTGTCGGGCAAGAATTAACCCCACACGACCCCCTCAACTTCTTTCATGAAAAAATTCAAAGTCTTCAAAATTGACGAAAACGAAAATTTTTTTTCGCAAATATATATTTCCGATGACGCTTAATAAAAATACATCAACCCTCAATTTTTTCGGGCAAGAATTAACCCCACACGACCACCTGAATTTCTTCCATGGAAAAATTCAATGTCTTCAAAATTGACGAAAACGAAATTTTTTTTGCGAATATATATTCCCGAGGACGCTTGATAATAATACATCAACTCCCGATTTTGTCGGGCAAGAATTAACCCCACAGGACCCCCTCAACTTCTTCCATGGAACTTCCAAGAAGTTGAGAGGGTCGTGTGGGGTTAATTCTTGCCCGACAAAATCGGGGGTTGATGTATTCTCATTAAGCGTCCTCGGAAGCATATATCCGCAAAAAAAAAATAGTTTTCATCAATTTTGAAGACTTCGAATTTTTCCTCGAATCAGAAGCAGCCACAGCTCAGCTGTGACAGCCAGCCACGAGTTTGTATCACTGAAACTATCGCGGTCCGCCGACCCCCAACGTTCGTGAGAGAGAACTTGTGGCTGCTTTCACACTGGTAGTACTTTTCTAGAATTTTTTCACCATCTTCCAGAAACTGTAGCTGACTTAACCACGTCCTATTTGTTTGGAATGGGGTATCACAAGCAGACATATTTCGTCCCATTATTCCGATGCCTGAACGTTGACAGAAGTGCTATAAGCTACGGGGCCACAATATACATTTATATGTAAGTGAAATGTCCATCATTACATTATTAACATGAGACTAACACATCGTAGATGTTTATTAGATATTTCACCTTGAATATATCTTGTTAAGGCCGGTATTATGAAACTATTTTGACATATCACCAGCAGTTAACCTCGCAGTTAACAGATCAATAGAGTACCCAATTATATTGAGAAGTTACTGCCACAGTTAGAGTTCACTTCTCTGCGGTTTTATAATACCATACCTTAACCTGAACTATACTTCAAATTCACTTTTGACAATATTTTGGTATATTTTCAGTTGCACTTGTAGTGCGTTTGAATTCCACCGAAAACAAATAGATCCATGGAAAGTAAGAAAATGCTGATACACGGTTATAGGAACGGGCAAAATCATCCATTTTCATTCGTGAACCATTTTTCATAATTTGTATTTCAGAACATATCATATTCTCGATTCGATCTCGCCTGAGTTGTGAAATAACTACTGAAAAAACTCGTACTTACATTCAGTTTTAAAGTACTTCTTGCCGACAGAATACACATTAACGTCCTAAAGAAACAACTTGGAGATTTGGAGTCAGATTAATTATCAAGCATAATTGTGAAAATCTTCCGACTGGAAACGCAGAGTTATAGATAATTCCGAATTTGTCAGAATTGAACTAATTCGGACTTCATAGAAGAAATCAAACGTCAAATTTGTAATTATTGATGAATCAATAATTACCGGGTGTCCCACGAATACCTTTCGTTAGGATATTTTCGGGAAGGAATCGAAATTAACGTTTGCAATTTCTGACTTAGGCTCTTACTATAGGGATGAATGAATATAAATTTTTTGAGATTCGTGGGACTTCCTGTTTCACCGGAAGTGACACCAACTTTCGTTTTCCAAATTGGAAATCCCATATTTTATAATGAAAATAGATTTCTTATGAAATTGTGAGTTGTTTAAGTGTAAAATTTTTGAATTTTTTTCAGAAAATTACTTTCAAAAGTGAAATTCCAATGGAAAAATTTAAAGTGTTCTGCTGAAACATGTATGTCTTCCAGGTTTTTCATTGGAAAGATGCCGCTTCAAAGCTTCCGCGAAAAGTTAGTTTAATGCTTCTGTCACAATACTCAGAATTGAAACTCATGATACAGGAGGTCACAAAAGCGTTATCAAAGTTGGCGATTCCGTAAAAGTGAGAACTCAATTTTTTTAAATCAGAACCACATTTTTTTATGACCATTTTGGAATCTTCGTTGGAAAATAATATTGGTGTGGAAATAACACCAATACCCTAAAATTCATATTATCTGAGATAAGAAGTCATGATTACATTTGTAATATCAATCTTCTAAAACTAAAATACTTGCAAAACTAAAATTCAGAATGTCTATCAATACAATCTAAAATAAATGTTCAATATGTTCTCCCTTCCCTTCTAGACAATAATATTCCTTCTGAGAAGTATATAATTCGAAATGTGATCGCGTACATTGTTTTTCACGAATATCTCGGGAAATATGAACTTTGGGAATTGGTGTTATTTCCACACCTACATTATTTTTCAACGTTGATTCCAATATCGTCATAAAAATTAGGTTCTAATTTGATAACCCCGAGTTTTCAAGATTACGTAATTGCCAAGTTTTTCAACGATTTTGTAACCTCCTGTATCATGAGCTTCAACTCTAACTATTGCGGCAGAAACATTATTTTTACTCCTCGAGAAAGCCTCAAAATTGCATTTTTTCTGATGAAAAGCCTGGAAGATATTCATGTTTCTACGGAGCGCCATTTTCGATATTTTTATTGGAATTTCCCGTTAGAAAAGAATATTCTGACAGAAATTCAGAAATTTCAAACTAGGACAACTCGGAATTATATAAGGAATCCATTTTCATTATAAAATATAGGGCTTCCCATTTGAAAAACGAAAGTTGATGTCGCTTCCGTTGAAACCGGAAGTCCCACGAAACTCAAAAAATTTATATTCAGTCATGTCTCTAGTAAAAGCTCAAGTGCGAAATTGCAAACGTAAATTCTGATTCCTTCCCGAAAATATTCTAACGAACGGTATTCGTGGGACACCCGGTATGATTCCATTTTTAGAGCCAGAATTGGTTGAAATTCCGACTTCGACATATAAAGACGGAATCAGCCTAATTCCGAGTTTGACGATGAGATATGCCCAATTTTGAGTTTTACGTCGAAATTATTTCATATTTCGAGAAAGTATAAATGGCATATAGTTTGAGGTCAGAATTAATTCTGATTCCCAGTTCAAATCCGAAATTATTCTGTATTTCGAATGGAAATTAATTATGAGTCAAAATCATAAAGAAAAATATTTTTTGTTCTCCTACTCCTTCGTCGAAATCATTTTAAAATGAAATTCAAACATAAATATAAATTACTGCGCAATCGCTCATGTTTCTCGAACTTTATCATTCACTTATCGTGTGATTCAAGTGCAGCTTCTGGTGCAATCCCTACTTTATCACGGTGCAAGAATGATAACAAAAAACATAACTGAGATAAAATACAAAGAGCACAATATAAAATTCCGTCGTGAGCGCACGGAAATACCAGTCAATACAACGATAAGAAACATTCACATTCATTCGAAATTTCGAAGCCAGTCGGTTTGTTAACTCTGAGTCAAGTGCGTAATCGTTGAAATATTTTTTTCCTTCCTCTATGTTTCCAAGTTAATCGTCAGGAAGAAATTTCTTATCAAGTTCCCACAAATTTTGTCACCACAACAGAATCATCTGAAATGATAAAAACGTCAAAGTAAATCAATTGAATTTATTGTGTTTTACCAGTACATTCGGGGTCGATTGTAAGCAATGTCGAGGAAAAAATAATAATGATCCATTCACTTTTTCCCCACACAAATATCCTCATCAATTATTTTATGAAGCAAAAATCTTGAGATGAATTGAAAATTATAGTATAACGGCATCTTTTAAATTTCAGTTTCTAAACTCTTCATTCATTCATTTATTTACAAATATCAACAAACACAAACAGGTGACTCTCACACCCAAAACTTAATTCACAGATAATAATGAAGAGAAAAGTGCTTAGAATGAATCAAAACTGTTCGATAGAAAATCACTGCATCGTATTCTTCTCGAAGAAAAATAACGAAAGTACAAAAATCCCAATGCAAGCAACATCCGGCAAATCCACACTAAAAACACAAAAAAATATACAAAGATTGAATGAAAGATGAAAATAATGCTCGCTCATCCGCATTTATAAATTTGTCAACGAAACAGTGTACCATGTTTTTTGCAATCGAAAGTTAAATTTGTCAATGTTTTTTTTTCAGGAATACAGCTAGAAAAATACAGCAGAGGGGGTGTACCATATGTTTTGTAATCAGAAGTTGAATTTGTCAATGATTTTTTCAGTACAGCTAGAGAAATACAGCAGAGGGGGAGTACTATATTTTTTTGAATCGGAAATTAAATTTGTTAATGTGTTTTTCAGAAATACTGCTAGATAAGTACAGCAGAAGGGATGTACCATATTTTTTTCAATCGAAAGTTGAATTTGTCAATGTTTTTTCTTCAGAAATACAGCAGAGGGGGTGTAACATATTTTTTGCAATCGGAAGTTGAATTTGTTAATTTTTTTTTCAGAAATTTACCTGGAGAAATACAGCATAGAGGGTATACTATATTTTTTGCAATCGGAAGTTAAATTTGTGTATTTTTGCAGAAATATCCCTAGAGGAATACAGCAGAGGGGGTGCACTATATTTTTTGCAATTCGACAAATACTTATTATCTATAACCATTGTGATTGAATAGACGATATCGACCCAAGTTGCCAACCCACAATTTTCTTCACAAATTTACTATCACTGGGGAACGGGAATTACAGAACAAATTCGACATAGACCATACTTAATAATTTTTCCATTGTTGATTGTTGTCTCTTCTATAATCTATGGATCATAAAGTGAATAAGGATTGTGCTATGCTATGAATATGTGACCAAAGAACATTGACAGTCGTTCTAGTGACAGAAAAAACGTTTTTTCATCCAATTCCGTAATTAACCTTTTTTTTCAGGAACCAACCGAATAGTTTTTACTTACGGAATGGAAAACTGGCAAGCGGAATAACCAGTTGATTTGCGGAACATATCCTATATATTTTTGACACTATTAACATGAAATCAGGAATCCCAACTTAAATTTCAGCCAATCAGAGATGATCTCAACAAAACCCTATATTTGGAAGGAATAATCTTGTTTGAGAAGCCGAGGCATCTTTTACGGGTATATATATATTCTTTTGAGAACGAGCATTACATTCTAAGATATCTCACAGTGTTAGCAGAGGAAATGTGAACGGGGTACCATACTTATTTGCGTATGATACAAGAGCACAGATAAAAACCTCAGGAAAAATTCTGTCTCCCCGTATAAGTGTAGTAATTTGTTTATAGAAGATGGATGGCATCTTTTTCATTGGAAAATAACTTTTTCGTCATCTTGAATTCATTTCGACAAAATATCTTGACATAATATCTGAAACAGAAAGAGGGACAGAAAACCAGAAGGAAGCAGTAAATAATATCACCTACATTTGCTCATGACCGAGAGGGTCTTTCGACCAGGTTCAGTCCTCCAAGCGATGATTTTCAGATCTTCAGATAAACGAAGAACGCTACAGGCCCCTTTATTGGGGAATCATCTCCCACAGATCCAGAATTGTTCATTTCAAACTAGAAATCTAATAAAATATCGGGAATAAAGTGAAAAACTTGTGACATGTATTATAAATTTATAAATAACGCGAATCTTATCATATCGAATTTGTTCTGAAATTCCCGTTCCCCAGTGAAAGTAAATTTGTGAAGAAAATTGTGGGTTGGCAACTTGGACCGAAGTATTCTAGTAATATTGATATTGAGTAAAATAAAACTAAATAGCGCGACAATTTTTTTCTTTCACGACAAATTCTCGACAATTACTGAGGTAGTTTTCACTGACTTCCGCGTAAGTGGCCCTACTAACTTCATGGGAGTGGCACGAGAATAGTGTGATACTGGTGGTTGATCCTTCAATAGGATCCTCCCTAGGGCTTGAAATTGGGTTATTGGATTGAAAAAATAACTTGCACATAATGTTGAGTGAATAGCGAACCTCTGTGTAAAATTTGCAGTCTTTATCTCATATAATCGTACTCTAACTGACCTCGATTTCAATATCTCGCCCTTCCATCGGAATATAGGGTGTAGCTACTGATATACGAACATGCAACACTCAAAAGCTTTTGAATGCCTTTTTTAACACAAAGCGATAAATAATTCAACGCGCAACTTATATATCACATTAAATATTGACCCACCTCAAATGAAATCCCACCCAATTTTGACTATCATAACATTCGGATGGTAAACAAGGTGTGACAATAGGAACCATAATACTCACACGAGTCGTTTGTGAATCATTCTTATGATAATTTAGACTTCCCGAATTAGAACTGAACAGATAACTTCAGCATGGTGTATAGTAGAATTTGGTTAATATCATTTTCATTCGTTGATGAATTATTCACGAAGTGTTCTTCACGTAACATGTTAGACAAGTCCTCGGACAAGACTACAAAAACTCCACATAGTGTGTAGGTACCGAATAGGACATGCAACGAGATCAATAAACAATTATACGTATCAATGACAACATGTTTCCAGATTCCTCAGTTATGATTTTGAAAGACCTTGATCGTGCCAGTTGGATTTATGTTGTTTGTGCAGATGTTGTGACCCTACTTGGTACTTTTTTCCTTTTTGCATTGGCTTGGAATGCAAATGGTATCGTTGAACTGTGTGTGTTTGTACATCTTCCCATATTCTGAAGAAATATCTCGAATTCTCAACCATACAGTTTGTTTCATGGGGCTCCAGATTTACCTTTTGAACCGATCAGTTAAAAAATTTAAAGAATTCTAGCTTCTGTTATCCATATGTAAATGTTGGAAAATATCCATTTTTCTCTTGATCAAATTTCAAGAAGAAAAATGGAAAGCTCTTTTCGTCTTATCGACTTAAAAATCAATAACTTTTTTCCGAATGAGATAAGCAATGAGCCAATAGAGATAATAATGACGAATTATTTCGGTTTATTATTTGAAAAATTAATGAACCTTCGTGATCGAACAAAAAAAATGTTCGCCATGAAAATTTCACAGTTTACATTTTGAAGTATGTAGATTTGAATAAACTAATAAAAAAATCCGTCTGGTCGCCGTCCACCGTCCGCCATCCGCCATCCGCTTTCCAGGGCTTTCCTCTGAAGCGAAATCAAAGAAACTTGATAGAAAAATCGTGTGTAACTTGAGATTGGTCCTCCAAGATTTTCAGCAGGATCGGTGTACCCTGAGGGCTCAAAACTGGGGGTGGGAGTGAAAAAAAATTTTTTTCTTGAAAAATTACCACCGACTTTTCATGAAACTGTAAAGTTTGATTACTGTTGCATAACTCAACCTGAAAATGATCTCCCAGACGATTTCCGACCAGTGATCCCTGAGTTATAAAGAAAAATGCTGCAAATCGTGTGGTGAAAAACCAATGAGTTATGAATAATAAATAAGTTTTATTTAAGATATTATTGGTATTTTTTAGTATAATAATATATATATGGCAGTGATTATTTTGAAATGATTCAAAACAAGGCCAACCTATCTTTCGAAAAAAGGAAGACATCTGCATGCCAGTAAATAAATGGATAATAATAATTAATATTAACACTTAAGGTGAATTCTTTCAAATTTTCCATCCATTCGAAGTGATTGCCAAAGATTAACGTAATATTCCGAAACAAATCAGATGTCAGAAATCAGTGAGTTCCCGGCTAATTTATAATTAATATCACTACATTTTTTTATGAATGATTCTAACAGCGCTGTTGGCATTTCACAACCCTCACCTACTTTGTTCAGGAACTGGTGAAGACGGGCATAGAATAACCGAAAGCCAATCTGTTATGATAATACTTGAAGGGCCTGCATTAGGTTTATGTTGATATGGCGATCCAAAATTTTTATTGCTATGCACTTTTCTAAGGTTCAAAGGAATTATTGCAGGAAATGATGAATGAATTCCGTTGAAAAAGAATGGAAATGGGCTGTGACAAAAGGAAAACGAATTTAGATAAATCTTCACATATTGGCAATAACTGAAAATTTGTATGTGTAGACAAAAAAAACTTCCAACGAAATGAGATTTCAGCTATGGAATGAAAGAGAAAAATATTTTTTACGAACCACTTACCTTATTTCAAGTGTTTAACCGTTGCTTTGAATTTCGTTCACCATTTATACATCCATTTTATAATGTGGAATCATGAGAAATATCCATATTGATTGAATTGAATTACTCCGGAAAAACTTGGCTCAATTTGAGTTCACACATAATAATAATTTGAAAGTACGGACGACCTATTGTATAACTAGTGAGAAAACTCGAGAGAAGAGAGAGGCTCATCTGTAGTTTTATTTTTCCAATGTACCAGATTTCACTGGAATTTTTCATAACACTTCAGACCGTTATTTGTCACCCTAGTATTAGATTTCAGCTCAACTAGAAAGTTCTAGCAAACACACATGAAATCAAAATTGTTTTCATCTGAGATTAACGCAGTCTTGGGAGAGTTTTGACTTGTTCAAGTGACCACTCTATTACTGCATCATAATTACAGTCTTGAGCAAAGACTCAGTCACAATCCCATAACATGAAAGGCATATCAGATTAGAACTTCGTTATGACTTTGCTTTGCATATGTCCTAAGTAGAATGAATAATAATTATTAAGTCTCAATCATAATATATCTATACTGTTAGGGCCAATTTAATCACAGTCTGAGTCAAACAATTAGTCTAAGTCTCTGGGAACGACATGAAACCTGTGAATTTCAATAAGAGCTTTTATGCATCATTGTCATAAGCCTAAGAAAAAAGGCCTACCTTATGACTGTGTTATGCTTGTAACTGAAACTTTAACCGAATCAAAGCCCTAGACTAAGAAAAGACACTAGTCTTTGTCTTAAGCCTGAGAAGAACATTGAGCCTGATCTTTCCAATGAGAGGATTTATCGAGGGATTTATGCATCATAGTCATAAGTTTAAGAAATCAGCACTACTCCAAGACGATGACAAAGACTATGCTCAAGACACTTACTCATAAATTGGCCCTAAGACTAATGTGAGCCCTAGTCATAAACAAAGACATAGTCGTAGTCTTAAAGTCGTTCCAATTCCTTGTTGCTTTTGCTTCTAACTATGAGGCTAAATGGAAATTTCACATTGAAGGGCGCAGTTTCAATGTTGTTCTTATGCATAAGACTATGATATGCCTACATTGTTCCTCAGACCGTACTAATCACCAAGACTATGACTAAATGTTATGATGCATACATTTGCCCTTGATCTGTTAAGACTATAACTAAGCTATGCTTCTGACTGAAGCTATGAAAATTCAATGTGATCATAATTATAGTCATAATTAGAACAAATTCATTATTACGGGTATGCTTATGACTGTCGCTAGGCTTAAGACTGATTATTATGTATTATTTGAACCTCAACTGAAAAGACTTGAGATGGGGACAAGAACTGGGAACATTAGGATAAATATTATTATAGAAAATAAACAAGCATATGCGGTATCTCAGAAAGACGAATAAATAACTGATATTCTTCCATAATTATTAGAAATTCTGAATGTTGTTATATTCACAGGTATATTTTTGAATGACTTCGATTCAAATGAAAATCAGATGGGAAATATGTTTTTTGATTCCAACATCTGAAACGACAATCAATATAATTTCGTGGAGTAATCATAGCAAACGAATTAATCCTCCCATTTCTTATAACAGGAATGGAAAAAATCATTTCACGACAGACATTATACCTAATTATTTCAAGAGACAAGAATTCAAATGAACTTGTGAGGCAATCAATAATGCTAAGGAGACAAGCTTCAATTTTCTTGAAACAATCGTGCTAAGCTTCTCATCTGTTTATCCTCATTAAATATATTCCAGACATTCAACTAAAACTCACATAATTTCCTGTCACATCCAAAATTGCAGTCCGATCAATCCATTCCAAGACTCTTCATCCCAAAATCTCCGATATCATGACACTTCACAATATAACCACCATATATTTCGGGTGTTTCTCGAGAACTTACATAGCCGGAAACTCCGAACACACTCTATTTCCAAATAATTAACACATGCGACGGAATTGCACTATTTCGTGCGCGGTACAGCGCTTGAGAATTGAGTTACAGTTGACGATCTTCGGTTTCAGTTTGACGACAATACTCCGGCCGGTTCATGACATGTGCCTTATGAGGTTATATGACTATCCCTAGACAAGCAGCCGGCTGTGGAATATGGGCATAGCGCATACCCTTTGCAGTGCCGGCATAGGGTGAGATTGGGGGGATGACTCCCCTGTATTCTTGGACGAGGGATATCCTACCATTATTCATTGCTGACGGAAACGAACTATTATGGACGATCACGCTTAAGGTCAAAATATCTTCAGTGGATTTCCCTGAGAAGTGCTCGCGTTGATCAATACATCCATTTTAGGCTCACTTGGTAAACATAATCAAAAAAAATTTCGTTTCTTTCTATTTCCATCCAATTTCAGAAAAAAAAAGGAAAGCATTGATCATAAATGAGCCATTGGAAAAATCGCTACAAATACCACACAAAAATAAATTCATAATGAATCTTCGTATCCTTCCAAAACGTCTTTTTGTGCGCACGTTCTAGGGAACAGCGTACCATGTGTTTCGTCCAAATGTCTGTAATTTTCGCATTTTTTCCTGAAACTAGTATCGATGACTCACTGATGACCGAAAAAACTAGCTGCATGAAACTTTCAGGGTATGTTGGGTATCGAAATTCGCCTTTCAAGTTTGTTAGTGGGGCAAATCGGTCGAACGCTTTCGCAGTTATACTCATTAAGCCGCGTCAAGATGAATGCTATCCGAACAGCGAATGCAATAAAATTGATGAACGATTAGGAGATGAGGATGGCACTCGAGCTCAGCCTGGAATAATACATTCAAATGCATCGTTTGAATTGAAAACCGAGTCCTGACGGAGCAGAAAGAGTGCTGCCCCGAACCATAAAACTCCTTGTGATTTATAGCATTCGCTGTTCGCCTTGAGCCGGATCCAGATGAGTGTAATGCGAACAGGGAATGCAATAAATCAGAGGTAGTTTTATGGTTCGAGGCAGCGTTCTTTCTGCTCCGTCAGGACTCAGTTTTCTTTTCGAAAGATGCATTTGATTGTATTATTCGAGGATAAGCTCGAGTGCCGTCTACAGTATTCGCCGAATCGTTTTTCAAATTTTATTGCATTCGCTGTTCGGATTACACTCATCGGGACCTGGGAAATACATATTTGTGATGCGGTTGTAACTCGGTTCGCAGTTGTAGAATGTTGAAATGGAACTGCTTGCAAAATTCGGTAGGCATCGTATTGTTAGTAAGTTCTAAAAAATGAACTTTTGAAATTTTCAATTTTTCTCCGAAAAACATGCTTCTTTCGAAAGCAATTCCTCAGATTTCGATAAAATATTGCGAAGACCTTTGAGTCAATGTTTCACAACAATGTTCGAAATTTCAGGTCAATCCGATTTCAACTCTCAGAGATGTTGCAATTTTGTACAGAATTTCATGATGATTGTGTCTTTAGAACAATTAAAAATATTCAAAATTTTGTTTCGTTTGCGTCAGCGCATTTCTAGAATTTTTTACATTCCACAACCATAATTTAGAAAACTTGCGAACTATTGAGTGACGAAAATTAATTGGATTTGGCAATAAAGTTAAATTCCAATTTCGATTATTCATGTGCACAAGTTTAGGAATGCTCAGATCATTTGCGTGCTTGTTGTAGGAAACAAGATCCTAATCATTTTGCTTGAGTGTCTGAAATTTTCGCATTTTGGGCTGAAAATTATCGAAAACGCGAATTGTAGTTGAACTCAATTTTTGCGTCCGATTGTGAATCAGGTGAATCTAGGTGAAAAAATCACCTAGGAAGTATATTCGGTAATGGGCAAAATATTATACTTCCGACAATATCGGAATTGAAGGCATGTGACATTTTTAGGGGCTTCATTTAGGGTACATTGCTAGTAGCATTTGCTTCATTATTTTGCCAAAATGTCCATAAGTTTCGGGTTTGTGCTGAGAACGGTCCCAGCGGCTAGGTTTTATTAACTGATAAAGAATCTGTGGTCACATTAAATTCCTCCCGTGTTTTATTCAAAGATGAATTTTTCGTTTATGTTTTGCCCTAACCTTTTATGAATTTAATTCATTATACCAAATTTTTGAGACTGAAGAACTAACAATTATGTTGTTTTACACATTTTTCATCTTTGTTGAGGGTTCAATAAGCAATTCAACAACAAATGGTTTTTTCAAATTACCTAAAAAATAGGTTTGTTATGTTATGTTTGAAAAACCTCGTGTAATATTAGACGCAATTCAATTCAATACCGCCCTGATTGAATAGGGTGCATTTCCAATGTCATTTGCCACGCTCTCGAGAAGGCTTTACCCACATTCATAATTCGAAAGATTAGACTCAGAATAATAATTTCACAGAATACGAAACACGAGATCATTGAAGCTGCAAATTTCGAAGCAATAGACAACTTCGATCCAAGTTGCCAACCCACAAATTTCGTCCAAATTTACTGGGGAAGGGTATTTCAGAACAAATTCGACATGATAAGGTTCGCTTTTTTTTATAAATATCCGTAAACGGTGCCTCGGCTCCTCAAACAAGATCATTCCTTCTAATTATAGGTTTTTGTTAAGATCATTTCCGATAGGCTGAAATTTAAGTTGGAATTCATGATTTCATGTTAATAGTGTTCACATATAGGATATGTTCTGCTAATCAACTTGGTTATTTCGGTTGCCGCTTTTCCGTCACGTAAATATGAAATATTCGGTTGCTTCCTCGAAAAAAGGTTGATTACGGAACTTGATTGATGCAAAAGCAATCTTTCTGTCACCAGAACGAGTCAATGTTCTATGGTAACATATCCATGGCATAGAACAATCCATATTCACCTTATAATCCATAGACTACACTTAGTAATTGTTTCATTGTTGTTTGTTGTCTCGTCTATGTTCTATGGATCATAAAGTAAATAAAGATTGTTCTATGCTATGGATATGTTACCATAAAACATTGACTGTCGTTCTGGTGACCGAAAGATCGCTTTTTCATCAATCAACTACCAAGTTGATTTGCGGAACACTTTCAATATTTACTTGACACTATTAACATGAAATCAGGAATCCCAACTCAAATTACAGCAAATCAGAGATGATCTTGACAAGAGCTTATATTTGGAAGGAATTATCTTGTTTGAGGAGCCGAGGTATCTTTTACGGATATTCATAAATCACTCGAACCTCATCACGAATTTGTTTTGAAATTACCTTTCCCCAGTGATAGTAAATTTGCACGAAATCTGTGGGTTGGCAACCGAAGTCGTCTATTGATTGTAACACCTGCTGTAAGAATGTAATAAATTTGTATATATCGTGTCAGGAGTGGCAACTTCTATTTTTATGTGCAAGTTCTGGGGAACAAGGAACAGGACATTATCATTTTGTACAAATGTCTGTAATTTTCAAATTTTGAGCTGAAAACAGTCTCAAACAACTGGATTTAACTCACTCATGAAGAATTCGTGATCAAATCCAATTCTGTACGATCGGTTGATCCACCGTGTGTGCTCTCACTTTCGAAAAAGAGGCTCGAAATTTTCAGGCTCAGGTTGAAGCGCAAGTATCTCGGATAAGTTAGATAATGGGAATACTATATTCATGATGAGTTGAAAAATACTCACTCGCAAAATTTCGAGAAAATTGGTAAACATCACTCCCGAAGATTTCCTTTTCCGGAGTCGATTTTTCAGATTTAAGTGAAATTCGACATAAAACTTGAGGTCAGTATTCAACAACAGTGATCCAAATTTCAATTTGATCTCATATATAAAAAACATATGTCAAATTTCATTTGTGTTTGATTCCTATTAGATCAAAACTTCGTTAGTTCTTGTGAAACAATACAACCCCATACATAATTTCGTGGGGATTTCAGAGGAGGAAAATATTAAATAATTTTCTTCAAAAGTTTTGTTAATTTTTCCTAAAGAATATTGTTTTTCCGAAAACTATTCGTCAGATTCCCATGAAACTCGTAAAATCCTTGAAGTTGATATTAAACAACATTGCCTCCAATTTCAATTCTATCTGATAGTTACCTACTTTCGTAAATATTGGGAATTATTTATGTCCAATTTCGTGGCTATTCGAGTTCATTCCTCAATTTCTCAGCAGGAACTGATGGGATCCGATTTCAACTTCACGGTGAGTTGTAGTATGCCGGCGCGCAGCTCCAAGGAACATTTGAAGTAGATCGTACATGTACAAAATCAAAAACAGAAAATTTCCAAAATTTTGTTTGATACAAATGATTTTTTCGGACCCAATCATCAGAGTGCCATGAAATTTGGAAGAGGCTTTGAAGCAAACAATAGTGTTTTGAATTTCATGTCGATCCTATATTTATCTTTTGAGATATTGCAAAAAAATACGTCTCATTTCTTGGTTACTTTCACATAATCGTTGATTTTCACAAAATAACTCGAAGACAACTGATTCGATCCTGATGAATCTTGGTTAATGCAAATATTGTTACGCCTAATCGTGCAAAATTTCTTAATGATCGTTTCATTAAAACAATTCTTGAAATGTCAATTTTTCTCAAATATTTATAATTTCCGACCTCAAAACGATACTATGTTTCTCGCGAAATACTTTAAGACTAGATATCTCTAGAGTAGGTAGGTATCAAGCTAAATAAGGGTCGAATTCATGAATGGATAAAATTTGCCCATTTATCGCTAGATATTCCCTTTCGAAGTTTTATTTTCCAATACTTTCAAAAATACAGATCAGATTGAATTGAAACATAGTATTTTAGTAAACCTCAAAATATGAAATAACCCTTATTTGTCCACCCACAAGCAAGCATAGCCATTCGCAGGAAATTGAAGTACCTCCTTATGAGTCATATTTCATATAGAGAAGGTAGTTCAAACGAATACGAATCGAAAAATACCCGAATGGCACAGTTTATTATTAAAATTGTCATTAAATACACAAAAAAAATAAAGCGCTGACAGGAACTGCTCGAAATAGAACTGAAACATATGTATGTGTCTCTCCTGACTAATGGAATAAAAACAATATTGTATCTGTTCCGTTGAAAACATTTCATTCTAAACCTTATAGACAAGAACGCTTCGTTTCTATTCGACAAGGAATAGAATTTTATTTCTTCAATTGGCTCTCAACTGAGTGTTCTATCGTGGGAACCTCAAAAATTCATAGAATAATTTTATTTATACATCAAATGCGGATCTTATTTTTCAAAATACGTTATTGAATAAACCAGCAAATGACCATTTTCGAAGCACAACTAAACATGATAATTTGTTAAGTAAAGGTTATACAGGGTGTTTCATTACGAGTAGTCAGTCGTTACCTGCAGAAGCAGGGCGTCATGTCCGGTCAGATAATCAAAATTTGTGTCTAGTCAAAGTGAGAGATGGATTTAAATTTTTCCGCACATTTCGAAATTACATAACGATTTCACCGTGTATTTTAATTCTACTTCTGGATATATTTTCTATCAAATGATTTTGTTGTTGGCTTTACAGACAATTTTTCATCGACTGATTTTTTTTCCAAAGAAAGGAAGACGTTCATGTGTGGTTGACCTTATCAGAGATAATTTTTGGATAAAACTCCAGGTAAGCCGTGACGTGAAGTTGGCAGCTTTTGCGCACATGTTCAATTTTGTTATCAGAACGAAAGATTTGGCGATCTTCTTTTCATGTGGTCATCATGAAATTCTGCGTAGACCTTCGAGCTATCACTTTCCGTGAATTGGTAAAATCCACCCAATGATTCCGCAGATCCATTCAAAAATTTTATTTTCGCAATATTTACAATTACACAGATTGTAATGACTCAAGCTTAAAGGCTTATGCAGGCTTTCGTGAGGATTATATAATTAAAACTTTGCAGAACATAGAATGTCCGAATTATTATAAAAGCACTGTACCATCACGGAATTCTGCACAAGGTTGTACATCAGCCTTTTTCCAAGTATTTACTAGATTTCATCATATTCATGACTTATTCTGGAAATAAAAACGATACTTAGGAAAAAACCATGAAACTTATCATATTTTCCCAGAATATTTCCGAAAGTTAAAATCAGTTCAAATTGAAATTTGATATACTGTCATGAAATATAAAATTCAACGCCTGTGCAGAATTTCTTCGGAATCTGATGGATAGTTTTCGAAACAAAATTTCGAGGAAAATTTCGAAAAATTTTTTCTCTTAAATTTACTAGCCATAGGATCCCAACAAAATTTTGCGAGTAGATGCAGTTGTGATAATCTACAACTATAACTACCAAGTTTCAGTCCAATCACTTAGATAGTTGAGATATTGAGTAATATACTCTCAAAACTTCAAATAATCTTTCTCCGACACTGTTCGGTCGATTAGAAGAATTTTGAAACACAAGTTAGGCTGAAAGTTTCAAGTCGAAAAAGTTCTCTCTTCTTGAGCAATCCAGCCTATCTATTTGACATTTGATTGACAGTGATTCCAAAGTAGTCATTTGATCAAAGATTTGGACAAAACAATAGCGCGCTCTGTTCCCCAGAACATCCGCTCAAAATCATTCAACTGGAAGAAACGACGAAAACTTATAAAGGCTCGCAAAAAAAATTGCAGTACAGCTTTCGCTTTCTCGAAAATTTCCAAACCTTGAAATCCGTTAATTTTCATGAAACATTTTGTTACTCTCCATTTGACATCTCAACATCTTGTATAATGGTCTTATTGATATTTTTTTCTTATTCATCTTAGAACAGTAATAAAATTTAGCAAATTCCGAATAAAAACTCCTTCGATTTCAAAACAGAAACAAACTGAATTCAGTTCGTTCGACGTTCCGTAACTCATCGGCCTCGTTGTATTCACAAAGAGTTGTGACATATTTGTTATCTGCAAAGTCAATTAGCGGATGTCTATAAATCTCGCTTCTTCCCATTAATATCCTCATCACTCAGATCTGAATTGCAGATACATAAATGGTTCTCTAGTGGACAACTTCAGAGTGCAGTGGTCACGAAAGGAATGAATCACATTTTTGCGTACTGATCTTATACTTCCAAGTGGAGTAGTTAAGAGCATAAATTGTTGCGAATATTTCAGGAATTTGTCTGGAATCTACTCCTGCTTCATGAAAATTTTGCTTCATGGAAATTGCGATAGAATTTTATGTTTAGCATTTGAGAGGTCACATTTGAGAATAACCTATTTAATTGTCTACCCAAAAAGTGAGCTTCCAAGAGATATAGTAAGTAAGTAAGTAAGTAATATATTTATTAAATCGAAAAACCATACAGGTGTTGATCCAGTCACAATAAGAGAAATTAATATCTCAAATTAATCCCTCAAAATCATTTTCCTGAAAGAATTCACCTATTTCATAATAACTTTTATCTATAAGAAAATGTTTGAGTTTATGTTTTTGTAATCTACTAGGAATTGATTTAAAATTTTTTGGCAACTTATTCCACACAGTTAGTAAGCTGTAAGTTACATTTTTAGCTGTAGTTTGGTTTATTCTCTTGTAGATAATTTTTCCCTGTTGTATCATGATGATGTTGAAGTTTTAGATCTTTGAACTCTTTATAGTTATTTATAATGAACATCACTGACTCGTAGATATACAGACTGTACAATGTCATAATTTTGTAATTCCTGAATACATTTTTGCATGTTTCATGTTGTCTCATTCCGAAGATAATTCTCAAGCATCTTTTTTGTAAAAGGAAGATCCGTTTCGCTTCTGTAGATCTCGCCCAGAAGATGATTCCGTATCTTATTCTCGACTGAACATAAGCATTGTAGGCGGTTAGAGCAGCATCTATTCCTATCATACGTATGGTTCTCAAGGCATATCCATAGCGTGCTATCATTGGTGAAATCATTTCAACATGGCTCTTCCAGTCAAGATTCTTATCAATACAATTATATATTTGATTGATGAATAATAATTTCCAAATAACTGACTAATAATTGAAAACTTCTAGAAAAGCATTGACGTGAAATGGGCTGCTTTAGCGTGCATGTTAAAATTCATTGCCAAATACTCAATGGAAAGATATGGATGTATAAAAATAACTGGAAGAAACAACTTAGAAACTCCATATTTTTTATGGAGTAGGTTAGATTAGATTAGATTAGATTAGAGGAGGGGCGATGAGGCTATGGAGTAGGTTTCGACCTTAATTACGAAGGTCGAATTCGTGAATGGGTGTAATCCACCAAATGATTCCGCAGATATAGCCATTAAAAAAGTTATTTTCCATTATTCGCGAAAATACAGCTCCGAAGATCGCGGAATATAGAAAATTTGAAAGATTTGATTTTTTTTTCAGATCATTCTTATGGCAGGATCATCACGAAATTTTGCACAAAGTTGTCCATTATCATTTTCGAACTAGTTACCAAATTTCATCATGATGGAATCAGAATCATTTGAATTATTTCGGAAATAACAAAATAAACAGAAAAAAAAACGCGAAATTTGTCATATTTTTTCCTATACCTCCGAAACTTAAAATTGTATCAAACTGAAATTCGGTGCACTACTGTGAAATTTAGGGTTCAAGATCGGAGCAAAAAACGGATGGAAAGTTACCGAAAAAAATTTAAACAACTTGGAAACTCGATATATGTAGGGTAGGTTTTGACCTTGATTACGAAGGACCAATTCGTGGATGGGTAGAATACACCCAATGATTCCGCAGATATGTGAACCCGCTCAAAATTTCATTTTACCAATATTTCCAAAAATACATATAAGATCGAATTGAAATGCATTACTTCAACAGAAGACCGCAGAATATCGAATATTTGGAAATCAAAAATAAATTTTTATTTTTTTGAAAATGTTCTGATGACACCATCATCACGAAATTTTGCACAAAGTTGTATATCAGAATTTTGGAACCAGCTGTCAAGATTCATTATAATTGAGTCTGTATTTTTGGGTTATTCCAGAAAAAACATCGAAATTGAAAAAAAACGAAATTTGACATATTTTTTCCTATATCTCGAACACTTATTATCACGTATAAAACTGAAATTTGGTACACTGCAGTGAAATATGGAACTCGAGGTATGAGCGGAATATTTTCCGAATATGATTGTTAGCAGAAAAAAAATTTTCTCAAAAAAATTTGGAAAAAATATATTTCAAGAGTTACTGACAGTGCGATCTCAAAAACATCACTTTCAAAATTACCCCTCGTTATGGCCCAACTAACTGCCAAGTTTCACTTCAATCGCTGCCGACATTTCTGAAATATCAGGAAAATAATCTCAAATGTTCGAATGTCTATAACTCCAAAACCATTCTTCTGATTTAGCCCAATGACGGACTTACATGCCACATTCCGATGCGCGACCTATCTTGAAAGTTTCAAGTCTCTAGCTTGATCCGTTCAATAGTTATCGTGTAGTAAGCAGTGTCAGTGAGTCCAACCTAGTTTTTTGAGACCAGTTTCGGAAAACATCGAAACTTACAGACATTTGAACAGAACAATAGCACGCTGTAAAAAAATTGGACATAGTACAATCCTCTGCATATACCAATATATATATATATATATATATATATATAGTTATGGTTAAATATACAGTGCGTCTCAAAGCGTCAATAGGCACTCTCGATTATTGACCAATATCGATGATTCCTTCATTTCGTATAGCTCCACGCTGCCTTTCTCAATAATGAAATATTCAGATTTCCCAAAGAAGAAATATATCAAAATCGGCGTTCTTGTACGTATGGCAATATATTTATGGTAAAATATACAGGGTGATTCAAAATATTATTCTAGAAATTCTGTTGTTCACGAGCCTATTTCAATTTCCTTTGCCGTGGGTTACTCTACGGTGATCACACTCATTAGTGCGAAGCGATATATACGGTGTCTCGAAATATTAATTCAGTTGTCACAACCAAATTCTATAAATCGCGTTTCTTTCTTCTCGATGAATCGCTTTCAGTTGAAAAGATCACATATGAAGTGATATACGTGTATGTGGTTTAATATAAAGTGTCTACATTTTTTTCTGCCTTTATGTATCATTAATGACCATCTTTCAAATATTTTCTTCAATAAGTATCCTGAGCATGCCACTAACAAGTGAGAATAAAAATTTTGCGAGAATGAGACAACCAATTCCAAATCCCTCAACTGAAATGTGAAAAACAAATATGTATTTTTATCGAAAAATGATTTCTTCAAGGCATTGAATGGCCTACGAAACTTGTAGAAAATATTAAATTTTTTATTCTCAATTGATTGAATTGAAGTCGTTTCATTGTACTCAGTATCATTCAGTTCAGTTCGACTTCTTTTGAAACATTTCATGGAATGCTTCATTTAATTCAGCTAAAAAACCTCTGCTGCTTCTTGGGTTCAGGATGCCAATTCAGAATTTCATAGCCCTTCTCCCACAATACTAACGAAACCTCCAATGTTGAAATCAATGAAACTCTCCAGGCTACAGAGGATATACTGGAATGTTTTCACATTGATACATACACTTGAAGAACGAACCCTCCTCCTGACAGGCTGATTAAAATGAATCGTCAATTTGTTGCAATTTCCTATATTTTTCAAGCAATTCATAACAGTCGTTCGAAGGAACATCAGTCATATTATGATCTGAAGACTAGATCAATTCCATACTCTCGCAGTGGAACTGTTGATCTGGGAGTATTGTTATAGCTTCCAGATCTCCGCAGATACTTACCAAAAAGTATAAATCCTTAAGATAAGTATGTCCTTCATCACCCGGTCTGCAAATCCAAGACACTCACTATGTCCCGAACTACTGCACTTGAAATTAATTATTTTTTCTTGCCGTCTACATGGTTGGGTCGTTGCACTACTGAGTATTATCTGCAAGTGCTCCGGTAAAGCGAAATTCGAACATTCCACCAAGGCAAATTCCTCATCTGTACAGTGCGCGTCAAAATTATGGAACAAATTCAATTTCTCAGAAGAAAAATATTTGGCAACAACTTCCTGATACAGGTCAATATTTGTTTCACTTTTACCAAATTTATATGCACTTTTGAAGGATTTTTGTTGCACCCTGTGCCATCTTATCAACCCCTCTAAATTTTTTGAATAGGGAAAGTATGGTCATGTAGTACTTTTTTGGCATGGTGTTCGTATCTTCTTTACAGGCGTGCAGAAATTTTCAAGAAAAAATTTTATTTTTTGAAAAATAAGTTAGTTCAAAGAGAATTTCAGTATGTGCACTTTGTTATGGCTCATTCACTTTAAGGCGATGGTACCTGATGAAATTTTTTACCGAATGAAAGTCGACCATTACAGTTTTGTTCATGCACAATTTTGAACCCCTTTCAACTACCTCACGTGAAAAATTAGAATGTGTGAAACACTGCGCTTTAGTTATGATCTTGCGTAGGTATGTTATTAGTACGTTTCTAGAAAATAAGACTATAATGGTCGACTTTCATTCGGTTACAAATTTCATCAGTTACCATCGTCTCAAAGTAAATGAGCCATGACAAAGTGCACATACTGAAAACCTCTTTGAACTAACAAATTTTAAAAAAAAAAAATTTTTTTCCTGAAAATTTCTGCACGCCTGTAAAGAAGATACAAAGACCTTGCCAAAAAAGTACCACATGACCCACTTTCCCTATTCAAAAAATTTAGAAGGTTGATGGGGATGGCACAGGGTGCAACATAAATCCTTCTAAAATGCATAAAAATTTGGTAAAAGTGAAACAAAAATTGACCTGTTTCAGGACTTTGTTGCCAAATATTTTTCTTCTGAAAAAATGAATTTTTTCCATAATTTTGACGCGCACTGTATGAATGAGTCTCAGGGATATGATAACGAGTATCATTCGTTAGGCATGGTTAATATTATTTATAATAAGAAACATTGTTCAATATTACTTTCGATTCATATTCCAAAAGGGTCGAAGATTATATCATTTCGAACGATTTGCACCATATCAACGATATATCGCCAAACGGCCGATCGCAAACACAATAACTTTTGACAGGGACAAATTAAATTCTCGATAGGTAAAATCCACACAATGATTCTGCAAATATACCAATTCGAAATTTTATTGTCCTCATATTTATAGAAATACCGATCGGATCGAATTGCGATGCAGTATTCTATTTAAGAATAAAATCTTGAAGGTTCATGCAGAATTCCGTAAGGATCATGATAAGAAAGAAGGAAAACATGTTATATCTGAAACAAAGTTTAAATTTTCTTTTAAATTGTTCAAATGGCATGACTATCAACATTTGTCAACTCGTTACTAAGTTTCATCATAATAGGATCAGTTAATTACACTGTTCGTGAAATTATCAACTTCGATATTTGTTTTTTCCATATATACAAGAGAAAAACTGTAATTTGACATGATAATGTTGAATATTGACTTTAAATGGTGGCTCGAGTTTCATTGAAACCTGCTGAAAGGCGCTCGAAAAATAAAATGGTTGCCAAAAAGTTTAGATAATGTTCGAAATTTTTTCTTATTTATATCGATACGGTCCTTAGAAAATTGTGCATAGAGTTGCACCCCGGTATTCTTCAACTAATCCACGGAGTTTCAATCTTATAATGTCAGTACTTCTGAAGATATTGAGCAAATACAAATTCGTACTGCTCCAAAACTGAACTCATCGTGGTAACGACAGGCCGGTAAGAATTGAATTTGTTGCTATCAGGCTTTTCGATTCAATGCGAAATTATTTGAAGATGCTGGCTGATTGGTAATAAAACGACAATTAAATGAAGTGGAAATTTTGGACTGAGACCCATATATAGGACATCTATTTTGAATGATGTTTCCGTTTTTGGATGAATTTCGGATAATGATAATAGTGCCTTTATTCAAATGCATTTTTCATTCACTAAAACAGCAGGGCGAAGTTCTAGCATTAAAGCTACTAAACTTTACTCTCAAATTTTATTTTACGACTTACAAGATTTCTCGTAAAAACAAAACATAAAATTAATTCACAAATTCTGCATCAGCAATAAATATCTTTCCAAACTAGAGTTCAATGATTTCAGTGAGGTCGCGTGAATGAACATTGCACAATTACACAGCATCAAAAGTGAAAGAACGCTGGGACATGGCTGAACGAAAACTAGGCATAAGCCTTTGTCCATGTCAAATAGGGACATGATGAACATCCCGTTCGAAAACTAGCATTTTCCTTAAATTGAAAGGAGTGGATGATTTTAGGACACGATGCACCGTAAGAGGCATATGCAGTGCGTGAATATTTTCGACCCTTAGCCATTCAAGGCAGTTTATCGCATTTGTCACGCCCCTGTCATACCCCTTCAAGCCGAAGATAAAACGGCAACCCGAATTTCGTATCTTCTTCAATGTATTTCTTGCAACAGAATCAAGACTGGTAAAAACAAGTATCAAGCCGTAGTTCATAATAGAAAACACAAGCATCTCACCCAAATATTCACGCGAAGAAAAATCCAATAGTTGTCCCTGCCTTCACACATATCTTAGAACAAGAAAATATTTGCCCAACAGTAGTGATACATGCTCCCTGAATATCAACTTGCAATCAAAGACAATTCCAAGGTTCTTACTAGAATTGGAAGATGGAATCGATTGTCCGCCTGTTCGGATATCAGCAGAAACAGCAAACGCTCTAGGAGAGAAAGATTGACATGAGAACTTGCCCTCATTCAAGTTCAGATTATTTTTCCTACACTATTCCACAATCTTTGATAGATATTCATTTATCTGCTCGACAGCCTAATCCAGAAGAGGGGGATGAAAGGATAGGCGAGCCTGAGCATCATCGCAATAAAAATGAATAAACACAAATCTGACAAATCTATATATGTCCGCTATGTATATAAAAACAGCAGAGGGCCAAAAATGGAACCTTGTGGCACACCCAAAGTAATTGCACACGTGTAAGAAGGAGTTCCTCGCAGTCAAACCCTCTGAATCCTACAAAAATTGTAAGACCTAAAAACTTGCAAAGCAAGGTCAAACCAAAATATTTCAATTTGGCACAAAAAAGTTCATGGTCAAGGATGTCGAAGGCTTCGGTGGAATCTCACAGGCTCAAAACCGTAGCATACCCCTTATCTAATGATCTTAGAATATCATCAGTTACATTCGACATATACGAGTGGTAGTGCTGTAGACCCTTCTGAAACCAAACTGCACCGTGGTCAGTATTCCGCCGTCGGTGACATAGTCATAAACCTGGTAAAACAATATCTTTTTGAAAACCTTCGATGTCACAAAGCTGGCAGAACACTTATTGGTCTGAAATCAGTTAGAGATTCAGGATTTGGAACCTTAGGAAATGAATTTACTAAGGATGATTTAAACGCAGTGGGAGAATAACTGGATGCGATACGAACCCCATGTACGTTCGAACTAAGATTTCACACTATGGCCCTAACATCAAACTTGGTCGCTAATTTAAAAGAAAACTTATAATATTGAGGTCGAACTCATTGGAGCTTTATTAGCTAGTTGCCTTCGGACAGAAATTTGGAGGTGTGAAAACTTATTGAAAATATGTATTGAATTCCTAGGGATTGTTCGAATGCCCGGATATAGACACTTGTGAATTTACAGTGTTCAGCCTCCTGAACGATTTCTAAAAGGAACCTGAACCCCTCAATTCAGCCCAAGACAGAAAAACACACTTCTCTCTTCGCACAGCCGAAGTTACAGCGTTTATAAGTCGAAGTATGTAATCACTGTAATCTCACCTTCATCATACACTATACTACTGGCGTTTTCTACAAGAAAAACTTTTTAGAGATTCTTGATTAAAAGTAAGGGGCTTGTGTATCAGAAATGTCATGAACTCGCTTAAAATCGAGACCTTCAAATCAATATCATCAACATAAAGAATATCATCGAAAGATATTTCAGAGAGATACGAAATGAAACCCTAGAAGGGAAAATAAGTGAAATTGCGATAGACCAGAATTTTTGGCAAACTGAGTTTTTTCTAAACTAATCTCACAAATAACGCCCCTATGATCTGACATGGAATGATCAATAACGCCCGAAAGTTAAATCAACTCGGGCTTACTGGAGAAAATCACATTCAGCAACGTCTGAGATGTGGCGGTTAAGCGCGTTGTATCATCAATGAGCTGTTCCACTCCATAAGACTCTACACACTCCGAAAAGGATTGATCAATTAATTGATCCCTGTTTATTTAACCCCTGTTGATTATAATATGCTCATAATTCGGGGATAATATAGATAGAAAGTCATCCAAGTTACAAATGAAAACTTTTTTAGTGCAAGCCGATGTAGGTACGATAAATAGATTCCAGCAGTATAGTATCCTTACCGATTTTCATATCAATCATTCATGGTGCACTACAGTATTTTGTTATTGTTTACCACATAGATTTTTTTCCATTTTTCGTTATTTGTATACATGTAGGGATTAGTGTTGTATTTTTTTTGTTTTGTTAATTTTTGTTGAATGATACCAGCCTGCGCTCAAATATTGCATTGCTTAGGCAGGGTACAATGCATAAGCTAGTGCGCCTAGATTCAATTAATACAAATTTATAGTTTTGTTCACATTTCAACATTTATTCAGTATTGTAGTTCGCTTCAATCACTCGAGTGGAGTTGTTTTGTGTATCCAAAAACAAGAAATTCTCTCTTTCACAATGGATGAAGTTTTCTTGATGCAAACTTTTGGGGGCCTGTAGCCTTAGGGCCTGTAACATTGAAACAGCGGTGTTTCCAGCACAATTTTTATGTTCTGAATATACGGTATCAGACTATTATGTAGGAAAAATTAACCTTGTTGCCCTGACGAGTCCTACTCATAAGGAACATTCTAAACCACCAAACCAACCCTTCAGAAATCTTCAGTGAGTAAATATTTTAAGCAGATTCTAGAGAAAAGCCTCCGTAATTTCATTGAATTCCTCAACCTACTCCAGAGTTGTGATCGTCATAAATGTCTTACCACCTCCGAAATATTCGAAACAATTTGCCCATTTACGAATCTGATATGTATGATCGAGCTCTTGTCGTTTTGAATCTTCCGAATATGTCTATGAAAAGCAGTTTATTTTTCTCTGTATATAATATTTTATATATCCTGATAATTAACAGCAATAGAGCAAGAACTATTTTGCCATGACATAATTTACATTTTAACTCACATTGAAATATTTTGAGCGCTTCTTAATCTAAACGTTCCCCAATTCCACTCACTAGTTTTGTCGACGCCAAAAAATTCCGCGAGCGAAGCCGTGGTGGAAATCTCCTAATCCCATTCAGCGCACGCCCGGATTTTCCTCCCTGTAAAGCGCACGTTCCTATCGATTTTGTCCGAACGAAATTGAAGTTATTGCCAGGCATTGTGTTTGCTGTTATCCTAGGAAAAAGGAATTCCTTAGTAAAACATGAACTATTTTGATGTCTCCCCTGGCTAGAAGGCAACCAGAGAAGACCTCCTAAAAATTTCATTGTGGTTACTGAAAGGTCTCTTACGGATTTTCAAGCGCTCGTTTTAGGAACCAAAAACCCAAATGTCTATGATATTCGGAATCTGTGCTAAAAAATATCTCAAATTGTTTGGTTGCACCTACTGAAGAATCGTCCTGTCGATGTGTTCGAAAGACCCAGAATCTTGAACATTTCAGATTTATGCGAAATTTCATGAGGATCGTATGAGAAAATTTGAAGAAATATATCTTCAAAAACTCAGATTGCTCAGAAACTATTTTTTCACATGGCAACAGTGAAATTACTGATTCACGTGAGGGGAAAATTAAGTTTTTCTGATCTAATAAGTCTGTAAAGCCGCGTACAAACACGAGAGCCGAGCGACTTACGACCTTGCGAGGCAAGTTACCTGGGCTGCCTCGCAAGTGTAGATAGACATTTTTTGAGCGGAAGCAGAGCGGTGCTCGAGCCGCTAAACTTGATCCATCCGGTGTCGGTTTTTACGGCAAGGATTCTAAAAACCAACGCGGCCGCGGTTGCGATCAGTAGGCGGGATCAATCTCGATCAACTCAAACAAATGAATTTGCATGAAAATGCATATCGCTACCGCTGCCTGTTCGCCACCTCGGCCGCATTGGTTTGTAGAATCCTTTAGGTCCGGTGTATACATCCGGCGCCGTTGCGATGCCGTACTTACGGACGTACGATCTGAAGTCTAAAGTAAACTGTATCAGTAGTAGAATGCATTCATAGGTACTGCACCGCAACGGAGCCGGAGCTTGATTAGCCGGATGTGTACACCGGCGCTTACTCATTTCTGCCTCAGGCTCAGTTTGGACGACAAACTAGCAGCGCTCGAATGTTTTCACGATGTTTAGATTGTTTAGAGCGAACATCTGAGTCTCGTGACGCTTTCCATCTTGTTATTCTTTATGGGAGTACCCTTTGTTTGGGATAGTACTGATGAGTTAGCGTTTTAATGAAAAGGCAAATCGAGTCATGAGCTTTATTTTGTGGATTCAATCCTGTAGATATGTTTCCGAATAAATCTCACTGAAAGCATAGATATGATGTAAAATTCGAAACTTTTCAGACTGTGACTAACCTAATCGAAGGCAGAAAACGTACGATTGTCGATTTATTTTATTTAAAATATTAATAATTACTATGTGGTTGGTGGTTTATCAGAAGAAAATTATTAATATATAGTAGTTGTGATCTCATTTACTTCGGGAGACATAAGAAACTGAAAAGTTCAGGCAGATTTGCCTCTGATCTTGATCTTGATCTTGGTGGTACATTCTCAAGGTGCCTTTTATGAGAGAGAGATTCGGGTAATCGGAGATTCACCCTATTTGCCAATAGGGTGAATCTCCGATTCCCCAAATCTCCGAATCTCTCTCGCACAAGAGGCACCTTCAGAGTCTATAATGATGTTACCCGACTACCTAACACGAATAATAATGAACATGCTTGAGGATTGAACACTAAAGGTAAAAATCTGTGATCAATTATCAGAGGAATTTACACCAGAAAAAGTCCTACCCCAAGGATCACCACTGTCACCTACTCTATACAACCTGTAGTGCGCCGATATATCCAACACCAACCCCAAGCTTATTAAGCGAAACTGTTATCTGTTACAATTTGCTGATGATACAGTATTAGTGAGTCATGCTAGGAATTTACAAGAAAGTATGGAACAACTACATCCTCTGATAGACAGGACATCCTTATGGTTTAATGAATGGAGACTTCGTCCAAACCCAACAAAAAGTCACCTTTTGGTTTGCAATCATAGATTAAGAAACACCTTCCCAAAGGTGAAATTGTACAATCAAAGAATCCAACCTGAAAACAACGTTAAATATCTCGGAATAAACCTCGACAGTAAGCTGAACTTTAACCACCACGCAGGACTAATCAAAAAAGCAACAATTTCTAGAGCAGCACAATTCAGAGGACTTACATACAAGCAAAAAGTTATAAACTACAAAACAGCCAGTACCATCTATAAGATGATATGCCGATCCCTCATTGAGTATGGACATATTCTTTTGCTCAACAGCAGAAATCCAGTACATCAAAGGTTAATAGTGGCAGAAACATCTGCTCTGAGAAAACTCACTAAGTTGAGGCATCCATCAAATCCTCTCTACAATCCATCCAACAACCTTCTGTACGAAACTACCAACATTGTACCTATAGACGACAGATTACCAGTACTGGCACAGAAATTCTGTAAGTCCAAAAAAAAATATGGATATTTTGGAACATCTATGCCTTAAACGAGAAGATGACCACATCCGTTACAGATATCCATAAAAGACCTTATGGGAGACGCTGCAAGATATCAAGAAAGAATAGGAATAACAAATTTGAAAAATTTATATCTATAATAGTCAATATTATATTTATTTATTTGTTGATGAAAGAAAATTATGTTTCATGGGCTGAAGGACTTCGGTCAATGGCCTTTTATAAGACAGTTCTTACAATAAAGTACTTTTATTATTTATGATGTTAACATTGTTAACTCTGGATGATTCGAAATTTATGACGTGAAAACTTCGAGTTACCGAAATAAAGTAGGAAATGCAACTGCAGTTACACTTCATTTTCCCGATGGTGCAGACAGTGAAATTGATTTTAGGGCTGGATGGGCTTTTGAAAAAAATAGTCTGCCCTATAACTACCGAGCGTCAGGACACTATGAAAATTGAAAAAGTTGTGAGTCAGTATGGTTAAGAGAGTTTTTAATAATAGAATACTGTGTAACTTTGCAATTTAGCATGAGCCTATGAGGGGATCGTCAGTTACTTTGAATTAACAAAAGGTAAAACGAATTTTCGGAAGTATCGATTTCATTCTGAGATTTTTCCTGTTGATTCACATTGTGAATATATATTTTGTTTTCAAATAATTTCAAAATTCCCATGGAATTATATCATTATAAATCAATTTTTCATATCCATCAAAACCTAGATTCGTCAATAATGTTCATCAAATAACTTTTACATTTATCATTATTCCCATTTGTAACAATCAGTACACGTTGACACATATGAATCCTTCTTAAATGATCACCATCTGCTTGACTACGCTTCTGTACTGTGCTGACTGCTAGATACAACCAACTGAAAGGGGGCGTGAGCCAATGCGGCTCTACTTGGCCTCACATCTCGCTCAAGCTTACCTCGCTGCGTCTAATTTTTCGCGAGCTGCTCATGAGCAGCTCTAGTCCCGTGTCTATTTACGCGGCTTCAGATTTATTTCGGACAGGGTCGGGTAGATACGAAGATGCAATTAGAGTCAATGTTATTCCTCAATAGATAGCGAAAAAGAGTAACGCCTATACCCTAAAAATTTGTGAATTCGTCAGATATGTAGACTGCACAGAAAAATAAGGAAAAAATTCAAAATACTTTTCGTACACGCTTCACTGCCTATACATGATGATACATATAGAAAGAAAAAGAATCGATTCTTCTAAGCGCGTTTCCTTATTTCCTGATTCTGTTTCGTTTCCTCTGAAATACTGTTTCAAAAGAACGAACAAGAGACATTGATTGGAAAAATTTAATTCTCATCGTTTTCGGGAATGACGTGATCTCGACATTAAGCAAAAATGACAGAGCTATCCCAACTTTCCTAATCCTCTTAATTTGAAACCACTTTCTTATATGTTTGAAGCTCAAATATCTAGACTTTCTAGTTCCAGATATTTTATTATTTCTATTATGTTACCTCAAGTTTAACTTCAATCATTTTATGTAATAATAATTAAATTTGTCATTCATACGTGATACGTTGAAGATTATAAATGAATTATTAACTATTAGCTATTAACTTATTAACTATAAGTTGCCACTGACATGTAAAACATGGTTCAGAAATTGTAGATTTTAATAAAATATATTGTTTCAGTCTTGATAAAGATCCAAAGACTGATCGAAACGTCGACAATTTAAGAAGGATTTTAATTTGCCCTAGTCCTAGAGCCGATAATCAACCATTTTATAATAAATGAAGTTATATAATTTCTGTAGTTATATAGATTTTTGAAACTGTATTCTATATTTCATTCATCAAAGGAAGAAGATTGTATGGAACTTGTGGCAAAATTATTATATGCACAAATACTCGCCATTGAAAAGCTTGCCGGGGGTTTTAAACCAGCTGAATCCGTTTGTGATCAAGTGTTAGTGAAAACACGTGGTGAGATTATGACATATAGTATAAAGTAGATGGTAATGAAGATTCTAAGTAGAAAGATAGAAGTTGAAACACTGTTTCTAGTATTATTTTGTTTTTTATTATGTAACCATTTTCTCAAGTTTTTCAGAAGTGAAAAACAGTTCTACAACGGTCAATTTATAAGCAAGTGTTTTAGAAAACAGGTGGTAAGACATAGCCATATACCTAATACAGGGTCTTTCACGAGGAACCTCACCCATATTTATACGGGAAACTACTGAACGTATTTTCATGAAATTCAGCACTTATAAGTATTTCACGATGCTGATGAAATCTAAAATATTTTCAAGGCATGAGCACCTCCGGTTTTTCCGGAAATGACGTCAACTTCCGTTTTTCAAATTAGAACACCATTTTTTTATTGCAGAAATAGATTCCTTAGAAAGTTTCAATTTATTTTGATGTAACATTTTTCAGTTTCGGTTGGAAAATTCTCTCTGAGCGGGAAAATTCGAAAAAAAAATCGAAAATAGAGCTCCGCTGAAACAAGAATAACTTCGAGGTTTTTGGATGGAAAATTTTCATTTTTCAGATTTTTCAAGATGTAAGATTGATGTATCCACTTTAAAATTCGAAATCGCGATTCATGATACAGGGGGTGAAAAAATCGCTTTCAAAGTTAGGGATGACAAAATCGTGAAAAATCAATTTTTTCAAATTAAAACCCCATTTTTTTATGGCAGATATTGAATCTACGTTAAAAAATAATGTGAGTGTATGCATCACACCCTTGCCCTAAAATGGATATTTTCTGAGTTATTCACAAAAAACTGTTTTTCGTCTTGAATTTTCAGCTATTTCTTTTCCATTCACGCCAAAAAGATGAAATTTTCAGGAACTGTTATTTGAACCATGCTGTAGATTTTTCACCCCATTTTGAAACCGACTTCAAGTTACTATTAGGAGAACCATGGCAAACTCTCGCAGTTATAACTAGAGAAGATGCTCAAAGTTTTGACCGTTAATTTCTAGACATTTATTTATACGTCTCAGGAATGCTTCGTGCGTTGCTCTTCTTATTTCATCGGGAGGAAGAGATCTGCAAAAGTGTTCAAAAACCAAATTGAGTTTCAAAACTATGAATCTAAAAATCTAAACAAACCTGAACGCATTTCTGACTCGTTCTATGCAGTCCTCTTTTTCAGTCAGGGGAGTTGAGTAGACAATATTTTTTATCCTACCCCAAACATAATAGTCTAAAGGAGTTAAATCGGGAGAACGTGGTGGCCAAAGATGTGGACCATTGTTCGCCAACCATCGATCTTCAAATAGCCTGTAGAGGATATTTGACACATTGAGTGAATTGTGTGGAGGCGCGCCATCTTGTTGATACCATAAGTCATTATGGTTCTGTACTAGCGGCTCAATTATTTGAGTCAATATGTCAGAATATCTATCTCCTAAGGGAGAACATTCTTCAAATAATGCAAACATGTGTAGTGTTCTATCTTACCAGTTAAAGTCCCATCATAAATGTGAACATCGAGAATTGCATTATTTTTGATGGCGCAAAAAACATTGAAACTCCAGGTCTCTTGAAAGTTCCATTGTCTGAAGTGGTGGTTGTTCTCTTCATCCCAATAATGACTGTTATGCCTATTGAAAGAACCATTCTTTGTGAATTTAGATTCATCTGTCCAAATTATACAGTCCAAAAAGTTTTCATTCTCTTGAAATCGAATCATCATAGCTTCGCAAAACTCTGTTCTCCTGACGAAATCAGTTTCCTTCAAATGCTGTAACCTATTGAATTTATATGGGTGCATTTTATGTTTTTTTAATATTCTCCAAACACTCGATTGAGATAATCCCAGATCAATCTCGGCATCTTCGAAAGAATTTTGAGGATTCACACGAAAATATGCAAGAACTGTAATTTCGTTGTTCTCATCTTCTACTACACTTTTTTCTCTGTGTGTAGTTTTTTTAACGAAAGATCCGACATTTCTCAAGTTTGTCATGGTTCTGTTAATGGTATCTCTCGTTGGTCTGGGTCGGTCAGGAAACCTCTCAATGAGCAGTCGAATCGTTCTATCTACAACTTTATTACATTCTCCACGAAGTAGAATGAGATTTAAATAATCTTCATTGGTAAAATTAGGCATAGTGATCGATTTTATAACTTAATACGAATTATCACCAAATTAATAGTAAACACAAAATGCTACTGAATAAAGAGGAATTTGGCATTGTAATTAATGATATCTATCATTAAAAAAAAATAATGTAAAACATGGTAAGTTTTTGCATATGGTTCATAAGGAATTATTTATTTATCACTGGAGAGAAAACCGATGGCCGATTAGTTGAAATAAAGAGGTTTCCGATATAAATTCGAATCCAAATTCGCCATCTATTTAGGAACAACCTGTAACTTTTTTCTCTTGCATATTAGGGTAGTAAAATCTAAAACATGGTTTAAGTAACAGTTCCTGAAAATGTCATCTTTTTGGCGTGAAGGGAAAAGAAATAGCTGAAAATTCAAGACGAAAAACAGTTTTTTGTGAATAACTCAGAAAATATCCACTTTAGGGCAAGGGTGTGATGCATACACTAACATTATTTTTTAACGTAGATTCAATATCTGCCATAAAAAAATGGGGTTCTAATTTGAAAAAATTGATTTTTCACGATTTTGTCATCACTAACTTTGAAAGCGATTTTTTCACCCCCTGTATCATGAATCGCGATTTCGATTTTCAAAGTAGATACATCAATCTTACATCTTGAAAAATCCCAAAAATGAAAATTTTCCATCCAAAAACCTCGAAGTTATTCTTGTTTCAGCGGAGCTCTATTTTCGATTTTTTTTTCGAATTTTCCCGCTCAGAGAGAATTTTCCAACCAAAACTGAAAAATGTTACATCAAAATAAATTGAAATTTTCTAAGGAATCTATTTCTGCAATAAAAAAATGGTGTTCTAATTTGAAAAACGGAAGTTGACGTCATTTCCGGAAAAACCGGAGGTGCTCATGCCTTGAAAATATTTTAGATTTCATCAGCATCGTGAAATACTTATGAGTGCTGAATTTCATGAAAATACGTTCAGTAGTTTCCCGTATAAATATGGGTGAGGTTCCTCGTGAAAGACCCTGTATATAAAAGATGCTACTAGTGTACTCTGTGTTTTTAAAGGTTGTATATTTCACGATACAAACCACTGCCTCTGTAGTTTCTCCGGATTGTATAAAATAGACTGACATGTCCAAGTTCTCAAAACACAGGGCAAAAAAAAAAATTGTTTTTGGTGCCTGGGATTTCAGAGCTGATTTATCTATATTTGGGACGCTTAATCTGTACATGCAATTCGTTTTTCAGCTCTACTTTTTCAGATACATGAACTTACCTACCAATGTGGGTTTCATTCAGTATTATATATTCATTTATAAGTGTCCTAAAATTATTATGTATTCATTTATGTAGGTACAATCGTTCTTACTTATGAGAGTAGATCGAATTAGGTGTGTTATTTTATGTTAAGAAAAAAGTGTTTTTCTGTTATTGAACATAATTAAAATGAGTTCAGGTTCCAGTTCAAGAAAAGTTGTGTGAATCAATCTGATGTGTTTTGCTATATATGCGGAAGAAACATGTTCCAACAAAACAGACTATTACTGACTTTGTAAAGCGAGCGTTTCTTGGATACTATGGAGTTAAACTTGGTGATCGGGACAAAACGTGGGCCCCGCATCTCGTATGTAAAACTTGTACAGAGAATTTACGGCAGTGGACTACCGGGAAAAGAGCATGTCTAAAATGCGGCGTACCAATGGTTTGGAGAGAACCAAAAAACCACTTCAATGATTGTTATTCCTGTTTAGTAAATACTGGAATCAAAATAACCACAGTAAGTGGACTTATCCCAATGTAGACTTGGCAATATGCCCTTTCCCGCACTCAGATGAAATACCGATTCCAACATTTCATCATCTGATGACGAAAATTTTCCCTCTGATCGCTCTCGTGATGCTAATGAAACTGACAGTGACTATGGGGAGACGTCATCAGTTCCTAAACGCTTCAATCAAAATGAATCAAATGATCTCACAAAGGATCTCAATTAATCGAAAAAAGCTTTTAGGTTGAACGAAAAAAATTACCTTTTACCGTATAAGAGAAAATGATCTGCTTACATCCAACCAGCAAAGTTGTCATATAATTCTGATGATTCTCGACTTTTTCATTTTATAAGTATTATATTGAACTCTCTAGAATGCCAATTCATTATATTGATGCTAAATAAATTTCAATCTGTTGTGGACATCTCACGTATTTCATAAATTTATCACGAAAACGTTTATATGGCCGAATTATAAAATATCTTTGAGAGATCTATAACTAACTTATAAAACATAAATATTTGTACCAATAAATTGTTTTTTAGTGGGTTTATAACATTTTCCTACGACATTCCTGCCTTCAGTATAAATTCATTAAAAAATGTTTCAAATTTACATGAAGTTACATTATAGTTTTATAAAATAACTTTCACCAACAGTATGCTTTAATAAGAAAATTTATTTTTTCGTGATCACACATTTTATAGTATTTTCCTCCATGACGATAATCGAATATGAAATGCATTTTGATTTAATATTCGATATCTTTAAAATCTATAAATAAATGTCCAGTCACTAGTGTTGAGAAAAAAATATGAGGGGTGATACTTCTAATCAATCTAACCACACTTTTCCTACAACAGTTGGGTTCGTCATCATTAATTTATATTAATGCCGTGACGATAATAAAATATTGTCTGTATGGAATTTTGAGTGAGGTAATGACGGAAGAATCAACATGTTTGAAGTTTTCGTGAAAATCTATTAATGGAATTGGAACTCAATCTTGATTTTGTAAGACATATCCATTCACCGAAGTTTGGGAAATATATGAAAATGAGAAGTCAGAGCGTGCTTCTGATTCTAACCACACTTTTTCTATATCAAATCAGCTGTGTTTTTCGCCAAAGTGAATTTGAGAAATATGTCACAGAGGTTATTACTGCGATTTGGGGGCCCTGTCTATGTTTCCATTAGTCACCAAGGCGATAGTGTTAAATATGTTTCATAGCAGTTCTATAGTAGCTAAATTATTACAGAAAGCTTTATATAGATACAAAGCTTTTTTATAAGATGACGCCATTAAAGATGGCAGTATTTATGATGATAAAAAATGAGGAATTCTGAAAGTACTGAAATTTGCATCCGTGTTGATATCTGAATCACCTAAGAAAAAAATTGGCTTGATAATGATGTTTCGCAAACATTGGTTCATATTTCGACGAAAAAAAAATTATAAGAAGTATTTTAATGTTTTGCTCATTTATTTATGGAAAACGTTCGAAAATAGGAAGCGCGTTTATGATATACTAATATTATGCTTTTTTTCACAATGAAATTTAATTCGCATCAATATTTCGGGAACTCTGACTCATAGTGCATTAACGTATAAATAAAATGGTTTCTGCTAAAGAGTAAAGATAGGCGATGTTCAATTTATATTTTCCCATCGACTCTTATATTCTGAATTGTTCCTTGCAACTGAAAGAAATAATTAAAAAGTATTTCGATTTGTTAATAAATAACATTCCAGATTACTCTTTTATTTCAGAACAGGCATGTGAAAAACCTTATGAAGTTCCTATAAAACAGTTATAAAGCTGCTTCATATTTTTCCTGTAACTTTCACGAGAGGCTTTATAAAATCTCGATAGTTATTGTTTAAACGGATTAGAGACATTTCCTAGAAGACAAATATTATATAAGCATTTGGCTGAAAACGTTTCTGCAACAGTTATAAAATATGAAATTGCTAGTTGGGCATTCTTTTCTCAAGAAGACAATCTTGTATTTTGTCACGAAATTAGGGGACTCATGAAAGATATGGGACTTTCTGAATGTATTCCAGATCATTGGCGCCTATTTACTGAAAGTTCAAAGCGAAGTTTGAAATTTATCCTTCTACATAATGGGAATAAATATGGTTCAATACCACTAGCTCACTCAATGGAACTGAACGAAAAGAAGAATAATACCATAGCGTTGGGCTTACAGAAGATAAAATATCAGTAGTATCACGACCATCAATGGATGATTTGTGTAAAATAAAAATGGTAAACTTTCTTCTCGGGCAGCAAAGTGGTTACTCGAAATATCCGTGTTTCTTGTGCCTCTGGGATAATAGGGACAAAACACATCACTGGGTCAAAAAAGATTGGCCTCAGAGAGAAAACATGGACGTTGGGAAAAAGAATGTCATCAACGACGCTTTAGTTGAAAAACAAAAAATCATACTTCCTTCGTTACATAAAATGTTGGACTTAATGAAGCAATTTGTGAAGGCTCTGGATAAGAATGGGTCATGTTTTGCATATGAACGGGTAAAAATGCATCAGTTGAGTACACAAATGAAAGAATTAATTAAGGATCCTGCCTTCATAAATTCAACGAATCAAGTTGAATTAGAAGCTTGGACATGTTGCAGTTGTAGAAAATTTTCTAGGTAAACATAAAGCTCAAAATTATGTTGAAATGGTTAACAAAATGCTTGATAGTTTCAAATTCATATATGACCATTAAAATACACCATTTACACAGCCACTTAGATCGTTTTCGAAAAAATTAGGAGACATGAGTGAGGAACAAGATATTAAAGTTATGGAGAACCAGTGCCAAGGAAGATGGGACCTGCACATGATGTCAGATCATTGCTGGAGTTTAAAAAGGGACTGTTTAAAAAACATTCAAGAATGACTCGAAAAAGAAGCTTTCGAAATGTTCTATAACTATTTGATTTCTTCAATGTTTTTTTTGTTTGTTAGTACGAAATAATATTGTATTTTGTATAACTAAAATATAAACTTCGTATCTACTTATGTTTACCACACTTGTTGCTTCTGCAACGTGAGAGTTTGAATTCTTTTGGTTCTCAGGAATCTGCTCGAAATTCAATATTTTTGGTTTAAATTAATTGACACCGGCTTTAAGAGCATTTTATTTCAAGCCAACAATAAAGTATAATTTTGTATGACAGAAAACACCCAGATAGAATTCAAGCTCTTAGCATTCCAGGAATCGGAGCGTGATGGGTGGGATACTCCAGACACAGCATGTGACAGTTTATAGAATTCATCTTATAAAGCCATTAAGGGAAATTTCCTTCACACATTTGTGCTCTCTCTTTTGCACCAGCTAATCCGAGGTGTTTTTTCGGATCTTAGAAGGGCGTCGCTTAATTCAAAAAACCAATCCAAATTTATATTCTCCCCCTTAAATGTGAAGAAGGAAATTTTCCTAATTTGGGTTTAGTTAGTTTTTAGACACTCTTCATTTGACCATTGTATAGTAAAAAACATTCGCTCTCGAATTTATAAACAAGACTTATACGTTAATTCTTGTGTTGTAAAAATCGTAACTTCTCATTTGAAAGAAGTTGCTTCGACCTTGCTATCGAATAAGATATAGAAGGAAGATTCTATTGTGCAAATCACTTGTATACCATTTCGGTCTTGTTATCTAATACATACAGAGTGTAACAGCCAAATGGAATAAATTCGATAACGAATAAATGAGGGGGTGTTAGGAAAAACGCTCGGACACGTCTATTTGTAATTTTAAATGCGCATAGTTTTCAAGAAAATAAAATTATATAGGGTGTTCCATGCGACCGTGGCCAATACCAACTTTCTTATTTCAAATGTAACCCCCTGCATATTATTTATTTTTTGGATTCTTCAGAAAATTCTAGACATAATTCATGTACAATGTCGGAAATATTAAGTGTTTTCAGATTATCAGTCACGCCTGAAATGTTGAGTAACATTAGAAGACAATTCTACACAAGATTAGCATGTTGCCAAGACGTTCGCGGCGAGCATTTTGAACATTTCCTACATTGACATTAATGTTTTTTTTTGTTTTATTTTTTAATTATTAAGAAATAATCAGTATTACTTATTAGGTTTTAAGTGTAATGTACCAAATTTGTGAAATAAAATAATTTTTATTTAAAACGTTGATTTTTGCACTAAATCTGAAAACGCTTAATATTTCCGAAATAGTTAAAGATAGGTATAGGACATTATGCATGAATTATGTCTAGAATTCTCTGAAGAATCCAAAAAATAAATAATATACAGGGAGTTGCGTTTGAAATAAGAAAGTTGGTATTGGCCACGGTCACATGGAACACCCTATATAATATTATTTTCTTCAAAAATATGCGCATTTAAAATTACAAATCGACGTGTCCAAGCGTTTTTTCCAACACGCCCTCATTTATTCGTTATCGAATTTATTCCATTTGGCTGTTACACTCTGTATACTAGAAAATACATTTTTGTTACGTGTTAAAAGTGCGTTTTTAATACACCTTAACAACATCTTCGTGTCATAAGTGCAACGATATTGATCAACTGGTCAATAAGTTCTTCAATTATCTGCGTATTTTAGAAGCATCAACATTTCTGATAAAGATCAGAAAATATTCGTCGATCGTGTCTTCATTTTGATAACGACAGAATCAATCAAGTGCGATTAATTCACCCACACGGAGTCTCTACTATTGAAACTCCAAAACACCTGAATAAACCAATTCAGGTCAAAACAACACTTATGGATTTGGGTTAAAATAATTTAACTTATATTTCTCTGAACTTATATATCTTGAAAATTTGAGCTCATACGTGAAAATGAATACGTTATTTGAATTTAGGATTCAAATTGACTTCAGTCTCGTAACTAGAGGGTAACATGTTTTTTTATATTTTCCGGAAAATAAATACTCTGAGTACCTAATGTATTATGGATAAATTCGGAGTTCCATTATACCTATCCTTTTGGAAACTTGTTTTATTTATGAGAAATATAGGTTCAATGACGACTCAACTGATGCCGCTCCGTTTGAAGTTCTCAGAGGTTTCTTTTGTGGGATTTCATATAATCCATTTTTTTCGGATTTAATTTCCTTCATTTCGACTCAATGTATTCATAATGACAAAATGTCGTGATGTTGGACGAAAGTCGAAATATTACTCTGTCCTGAACAGAAATCGAAATAAAAGGCGAATCATTCTAAGTTGACAACTTTCATGACGTGCAGTATTCAAGTGATATAAAAGTGGAAATGGTCAGAAAACACAACAAACCATGTAAATCTCATTGTTATCACATTTTGAATAGGTTTTATCAAAAAACATTCCGTGCGAGAATTCAAATAACTACAGCTTAAGATCAACATCAACGATTAAATATTTGATTACAAAGCTTAAAAATTTCCGACCACTTTTTCTGAATTTTTAGCTACTGATCTACTACGGCTAATTTTATTCACACGAGCAACCTTAACTGATAGCTCTTCCGTATAAATATATCCGTTCTCTGAGCAGCAATTACTTTCCAATTTCATCGAAGGATAAACCCCACTGATCGCTCAAGGATTTTTGATCTAGCTAATTTTGAAGCTTACGTTTTGAAATGTTCAGATTTCGATCAACGGATACAAAACATAATGTATCCAATGTCCAAGGCTGTTCCCTGAAAGTACTGCAGGAGCAGTCCATGATTTATTTTTAAGAAAATTTCAGAAAAACAGTTACGTGTAGTCAGGATCTTTTGAGCGCTTGTTCAGTTTTGCCATTAATTCCTCACGAAATTTTGCTCGAAGATGCACGCCCTCAATTTTAAACCAATATGGAAAAACAAAATCTCGAATGGATATATCTACAGGATCGCTGAGCCAATTTAACCCATTCACGAACTCCACTTTAGTAATAAAGCCGATATTTGTAATTTGTAAAGAAACTTGACCGATTATGATGAAACTTGATAACTAGTTCATAAATGCTGGGGACAAATTTGGGCAACCTTTTTGTGATGATGTTTTGATAAGATCAAATGAAAAACATTTCAATTTTTTATGTTTCTTATTTGGCGATTTACCAATCACATGGTTCTTACGAATTCCACATGAACCTTCAAGGTGTCATATTAAATCGAAGTAGGTACTAGATTTCAATTCGATACATTCTTTTTCTTGGGAACAGCGCGTTATCGTTTCGTCACAATGTCTATAATTCTCGAATTCTGAGCTGAAATTAGTCTCAAATGACTAGGTTGGACTCACTGATTAAGAATCCGTGCTCAAATTTGATCCTGAATATCTCGTTTAAGTTCGTTAATGAGCCAAATCTGCCGAGTGGTTTTTTCTTGAGAATACTAGTAAAATGAAATTTTGAATGGATATGTCTCGGTAGATTGCATCAATTCGCGAAGTCGCCATTCGTAATAAATTTCCAAAGCAACTCGACAATTATCGAGTCTGATGTAAGTATTTTCCTATAGAAGTAATTTTTTTCATAATAGGCGGTCAGGTCGGCCATAAACACAATAACTTCCGAAAGAAATAACTCAGAGACTCCAATTCGTGGATGAGTGAAATTCGCCTAATAATTCCGTTAATGCAGGTCATTGGAAATTTCATTTTCCAATATTTCCAAAACTGCAGATCGGATCGTATTGAAATTTAGTACTTGATCGGACAATGGTAGCTTAAGACTCATTCAGAATTCCAAGAGGACCTTATGAAAAAGAGATAGCCAAATCATTCTATCAGCTGCTTTTGGCGGGGTCAATGCATGCATAGGTAACAGCTTTGGAAAACAATTATTTTACTATTATTGTTCACGGTTGTATTTGCCAATATGTAATTCATTCAGGAATAAATCAAGCCGACGAATTGAACCCCCTTTACTGAAAACCTAGAAAAGCACTTTTAAGGTTTTCTTTGAGTTATTCTGGAAAAAACAAAAATACCGAAAAAAACACGAAATTTGACATATTTTTCCCAATATCTTAATCGAAATCATGACAAGTGGAATTTGGCACACGACTGTGAAATATAAAGCTCAAAATCTGAGTTTTTTCGAAAATGACGAACAGTTTTCGGAAAAAAAAATTTTTGGAAAAAAATGTTGAAAAAAAATATTTTTCTAATTTACTGACAGTACGATTGCAACAAAATTTTGCAAAGAGTTGCGCATCGTTATACTCCACCTAACTGCCAAGGTTCAATACAATCATTTCACTATTTCCAGAATTATCACGGTAATAACCTCAATATACTAACTCCGAAACCGTTTGGCCGATTCCGCCCATTAACGAACTTAACCGTCGCATTCCAAAATGCAACCTACCCTGAAAGTTTCAGGTCGATAGGATTTTCAGAACGTACGTAATCGTGCATACTGAAGCTCAGGGGGCCGACCGGATTTTGACACCGGATTTGTCATCAGTGAGTACAACCTACAAACGGAACATAGTTCTCTCTTGATCAGTCGGCTGGAAAAATTTCGTTTGAACGGCCACGAAGCTGTTAAAATACTCCCAAAGAGTCCCAATATCGTTAGATTTTTAAATTTCATAATTATATTTATTTTTTCATATTTCTATTTCTTTCACAGGTAAATTCCTTCATGAAAGATTTGCATACGTTGCTCACGTGTACGAAGTACCTATTCTGCGGAAGTGTACGATCGCCTACATGGTTCTAATGAGCGGCAATCTTCTCCTGACTGGGGTGTATTTTTGCTTGAATTGGAATCCTGAACTTTTCGTTCAGAACGGATTCGTGATGGTAACGGTTGTACTTGTAAGTGAATTCGACTATTCTCAGCAGGGTGATTCACCATGATGCCGTTTCTACCCGTAATTAGTAGCGACTTTGATGTAAGGTTTGTTTTGGTTCTGAATTCAGAACTGTTCTGAAACGGCTCCACATGCGCGATTGCGATTCTGTGTTTTGGTTCATTTCAGAACCAGTTCAGGATTTGAGTAATCCTGTTTTGGTTATTTTCAGAATCGATTCCGAACTGTTCCAGAACTGTGAAAGGAGTTCGGACGTTAGAGTTCGAACTGCTTCAGTATTGGGTAGTTCGCACAAGCGTAGAGTGGCTGTCGACGATTTGAATGGTTAACCTGACTTTTTAAACGTAGTGTTGATTTGGTTTTTGGTTTGATTGTTGTATTCAACCAATTTCAAATGATGGACCAAAAGCTCCGGTTATAGGTACGGCTATCCAAACTGACGTATGGGCAAAGAATAATCTGTCAATTTGGATAACCGTAGTTTATATACAGGGTGATTCCGGAGGAGACCGTCAGATTTTGGGATAAGTTTACACTAGTCAAGACAGTCTCGGAACACTGTTTGGTTTATGGTTGGGGGTCTCTGTTGATAATATACAGGGTGATTTGTCCGATTCGACCGATTTTACTTTTATTGATTACTTTGGTATGGCTTATCCGATTTCAAAGACATTTTCAGCGTAGTACAATAGTATTGAACACATTCATTGATTTCAAATTTTTTTCAAAATAAGCGGTTGTTATTGTGATAAATCCAGATGAATTGTGCAGGTTGAAAAAACACCCTGTACATAGCGTTTCCTTAACTACGCTATCTGTTTACGATTGTACTATAATAAGTCATTATTTGAGAGTTTAAGATTTTTTTGGCACACTTCTAGTTTTCCGAGAAAATTTTTTCAAAAAATGAAAATGTCGAAATTTCGCTCCAATCGATTCTACTTTTATTGATAACTTTGGTATGGCTCATGCAATTTTGATGAAATTTGCTGTGTAGAACAATCTGGATGAGTACAATAAATAATCGCAACAATGAAATTGTGATAATTTCAGAGTTTCAGATTAATTATGCAGTTGAAAAAAAAACACCCTGTACATTGCTTTTCCAAAACTTATTCTTTGCAGATTCTACAATAATATGTCATCACCCAGAGGTTTTTGATTTCTTTGGCACACCTCCGGTTTTCCTAGAAAACATTTTTGAAGAAGAGCATTATCGAAATTTGGCTCACAAGCAGTGACAGTATTCCGCACTAGGTAGGAAAGCTGTATATTCCAAGGATGCAAAGTTGTTCGTCACTTCTGAAATATTCTTTTCAAATTCTAAATATATTCTGAATTGAATGATTTTATACAGAATATTAGCAATTAAATATGGATTTGGAATTTGAAGAGAATATTTTAGAACTTAAGAACTGCTTTGCATCCTTGGACAAAACAGCTTTCCTACCTAGTGCGGAATACTCTCACTACTTGTGAGCCAAATTTCGATCATGCTCTTCTTCAAAAATGTTTTCCAGAAAAAACGGAAGTGTGCCAGAGAAATTAAAAACCTCTGAATGATGACATGTTATTGTAGAATCTGAGACGAATAAGAAACTTTTGGAAAAGCAATGTACAGGGTGTTTTTTTTCAACTGCACAATTAATCTGAAATTCTAAAATTATCACAATTACAACACTGTATTTTGGGAGACTTTTGCAATTATTGAATGTACTCGTTCAGATAGTTCTATACTGCAAATTTCATCAAAATTGAATGAGCCATACCAAAATTATCAATGAAAGTAGAATCGATTGGAGCGAAATTTCGACATTGTCTTTTTTCGATGGAATTTTCTCAGAAAACTAGAAGTGTGCCAAAAAAACTAGAAACTCTCAATTAATGACTTATTATAGTATAGCGTAGATAGCGTAGTTTTGTAATTGTGATGTACAGGGTGTTTTTTCAACCTGCTCAATTAACCTGAAATTATCACTATAACAACCACTTATTTTGAAAAAGACTTTGAAATTAATGAATATCCTCATCGATATTGTACTTCGCTGAAAATTTCTCTAAAATCGAATAAGCCATACCAGAGTTATCAATAAAAGTAAAATCGGTCGAATCGGACAAATCACCCTGTATATTCTCAATAGAGACCCCCAACCATAAACTTAACATTGTTTCGAGACTGTCTTGACTAGTGTAAACTTATCCCATCTCCTCCGGAATCACCCTTTATAGTTTATAGTTGGTAAGGGGTTACATTCCACTGCGACCTTAAGGTCTATTGTGCCCCCTTGTCGGAGCTGTTTTCGCAACCTACAGCTCGCCCTCCAGCTCTAGAGCTCTGATGAATTCTAATATCTGTGAGGGCTTCAAGGAGGCTAAGTTCTCATTCCTCCTATAATGCTCCTATCCGAGATATCTTTTGCGCAGGCTCACAATGTCGGGGCATTCTGTGATCAGGTGAACAGGAGTTTCCTCCTCTTCCCCACAAAATCTGCACTCGTCAGTTTCTGATAAGCCCATTCTCATCATGTGCTTCCTTAGGCGACTGTGTCCTGTGAGGAAACCAGTGAGGAGGCGTAATTTATACTTACTGAGATCCAATTCAATCTAGCAATTTTAAAGTTCCGAAGGAACTTTTTAGAGTGTTCCATTCCTGGAGAATTCCTCCAGAGTGCACCTCTTTCATTTTCTTCTTTCTCCAAAAACTCTTTCTTATAGGTACATTTGCCTATAGCACAGAAAGGTTCTGGGCCAGTAGGTAGCGTTTGTGCTCCCTCTCTGGCTAGAGTGTTGGCCTCTTCATTTCCTTTGATTCCTGAGTGCCCAGGAACCCAGACTAAGGAGACCTTGTTATTCCTGCCTACTTCATGGAGTTTCCTTCGGAGCTCCCATATCAGCTTTGAGTCGATGACATAGGAGTTCAGCGCTTTAATAGCAGCCTGACTATCAGAATGGATCACTATCTCACACCCTTGATAGTTTCTTTCCAGGTTTATGTCTATGCATCTTTCGATAGCAAGTATTTCTGCCTGAAAAACACTTGAGTAGGAGCCTAGCGATAGTGTACATTTAGTTCTAGGCCCGTATACTCCAGCGCCGGCCCCCGTCGTGGTTTTAGAACCATCTGTAAACCATTTAAACGGTATTTGCTTTGAAGTTCTTCTCGATGCTTACTTTTTTAATCATAACATCACTATGTAGGTTCGCTAATGAGATGTACTTGTTCAGAGAGGACCAGGCTCTCTGACTTTCAATTCTCTCATTACCTGTGCCTTCCCTAGAGATTCTAAGGATAGCCTCATGGGCTACCCTATTGATCACTAGATGTAGAGGACTGAGATCTATGATGACCTCAAGTGCTCTAGTCGGGCATGTTCTCATAGCCCCAGTGATGCAAACACAGGCAAGCCTTTGTACCATGTCAAGTATTTTCCTCGTGCTTATCTGCCCTGCTTTAGCAAACCAGACTACTGCCCCGTATGTTATTATCGGTCTTACAATCATGATGTACATCCATCTCAGTATTTTAGGGTTGCACCCCCAAGTTTTGCAGGATAGTCTTCTGCACACCATTAAAGCCCTTATCGCTTTACTAGCAGTAATTTTAACATGCTCATTCCACAGAAGCTTACTATCTAGGGTGATTCCCAGATATTTGACTTCAGACTTCCATTCTACAACAACTTAATTTACTGAAATGGACTTCATAGCTGGAAGGTTTCTCTTTCGAGTAAAGGGAATTACTGTGGTCTTTGCTGGGTTGATTTTGAGACCCACTGATAAGCACCACTGCTCAATAATTCTGAGGCCCCTCTGCAACAACTCACGGAGGACATCCTCGAATTTACCTCTTACTATTAGGACTATGTCATCGGCATATCCTATGCATTCGAAGCCAAGCTACGTAAGCCTGCGCAATAGTTCATCAACTACCAGGCTCCATAGGAGGGTGGATAATACTCCTCCTTGAGGTGTTCCGCGAGTAGTTTCAACAGAGATAGTCTGACTGCCCACCAATTTCTCAGCTGTCCTCGTCGAGAGCACCTCATACAACCATTTTATAATGGTATCGTTTACTCCACGCCTTACAAGTGCCTCTCTGACAGACACATGTGTTGTGTTGTCAAAGGCCCCAGATATATCTAGGTGAGCGCACAATGCGATTTCGTTAATGTTCAGAGTCTTGTGAAGTGGCCTCTTCTCCAGATTCTCCGTTCTTATGTAGTTATCTACTACCTTCTCCATCGTTTTGAGCAAAAACGAAGTTAGGCAAATGGGCCTAAAGGATCTGGGATCAGTCCAGTCTTTTTTTCCTGTTTTTGGGATAAAGGTTACTTTTGCCCTTTTCTAATTATAAGTTATTTGGCCCAATGCTATGCTGCTTCTTGTGATTTTCAGCAGATGGGGAAGAAACTCTTGCGCTCCCTTCTGCAGGAGTACAGGAAATACACCATCTACTCCTGGTGATCGATACGGCTGAAAAGTACTAATTTCCCATTCCAGTCGTTGTCTTGTAAATATCTTTCTAGCAATATCCCAATCATCCTTGCCGGATTTCTTGGTGAACTCGGTTGCTGTTTCAATACTGCTTATGGGTTCACTACCTGGAAAATGTGTTTTGAGAAGAAGAATCGATCGTTCCTCTTCTTCCTCAGTGTGTGACCCGTCTGGCTTTTTAAGTGACAGTATGGGGTTGGTGCCCCCCTTTGCCATGACTTTTTGAAGTCTGGCTGCGATGGGAGTGATATTTTCACAAAAAGCTTGGAAGCTTTGGCCTTCTTTATTTCTTTAATATACTGTGTAGGTTTCTCGGTGTACTCCTGCCAAATATTATTCCATCTTGCCTATTAAAGAGCCGACGGACCTCCTTTCGGAGGTTTGACAGGTTCTCGTTCCACCAAGGTGCATCCTCACTGGGTTTAGCTTTGGTGAGCGGCAGCTGAAGTCAAACGCCTCCATTATTGCCCTACTAACCTACTCTACCCTTGAATTCAGATCGAAATGACGGTCATCCGCATCGATTAGTTCTAGATTTTCCTTTAGATGGTTCTTGTAAAGGAACCAATCTGTCTTTCTAGGATTTCGAGTCGCAGGAGAATAGGTGTTATCTCCCTCCACCCTGAACTCAATGATCCTATGATCAGAGAGTGATCGTTCGTCCATCACTCTCCAATAAGTAATCTTTTTCCTGGCCGCAGAATTTATTATTGTTACGTCCAGGACCTCTTTCCTTGCTCTCGTGACGAATGTTGGAGTAGTCCCAACATTAATTGTCTCGAGGTCATTAGCTAAAAGATATTCGAGTATGTACTCACCTCTAAGTTTATTGTTGGTACTTCCCCAGACAGTATTATGCGCGTTTGCATCACAATAATAACATATAATTGGAAGGCGTTTGCTTTTGCAGTAACGTACTAGTTCCTGTACCACCTCTGGCGGTGTTATTGGCCCGTCTCCAGCGAAGTATGCGGATGCAATGTCGATGTCTCGGTCAACGCCGCCAATATTGAGGTGAACCATAATTGGTATTAAATCTCGAGACATATATTCTGAAACACAAATATATTTAATATTTCCAGTGTTAATGTTGGAGTTCTGAAAATCGACAAGTCGGAGGATCTTCTCCGGTTCGATGTCAAGGCTTCTTGGGAAGAATACAGTTATTCTTGTGGGACTTGGGATGTCGTCTCAACTAAGTGCCATCAACTCTGGTTCTTCCCAAGATTTCAGCTGCGGTACCGACTTCATGAGCCAGTCCGCCGACTGTTTAGATCCACAGTCCACTAGCATCATTATACTGCGGAAATGGACGCCAGAGAAGTGTATACCTTTTCCTGTGCCTTGGCACATTTCCTCTACAAGGGCGTCCTCCAAAGTGGAGAGTTGCTCAGCATTCATGATAACCCTAGGGTATTCCTTGGGGACTATTCCTACCCTGAATGCTGACTTCCCTGATTTGACAGCTGCTGCATAATCAGTGGCTTGTCCGGTTTAAGCTGAAGCCGTCTTCTGCTTTTTCGGTGGAGGCCGCGAACGAGGTGTGATCTGCTCCGGATCTCTTTTGCCATGTTCTTTCCCCGTCGGAGTATCCTCCGGGTGTGGGCGCCGAAGAGCCTGCTTCCTAGCCTACCCAGGTTCTAGCCCTTGGTGGAGGAGTCGCAGGTACTTCCGCACTCCTGCTCCACTGAGCCCCTTCTTCAGTGGATCGTCTCTGCCACCTGGTAGACCTAGTTTAGGTAACTCAAATGGCAGACGATTTCTTGGTCGTCTGACCTCCCCCTTTTCGGGGTGCCCGGATGTGGAGGCGGAGGTTGTCCCCGCTCCTTTTCCGGTGGTTCTTTGTTTTTCTTATCCATAATTGGTCCCACGAGAAGCTAGGGAATATCGGTCCACCTCTGCAGAGCCCCTCTTGCAGAGGTAAGGGGTTTATACAATGGAGTTCCCCCCGGTGCTCCAAGGTCGAAACCAGTAGAGACTAGTCTTCTATCTAGCCACGCATCCCTCAGCCTGGATAACCGTAACTATAACCGGAGCTTTTGTTCCTTCACTTGAAATCGATATATGTTGTGGAAACGCTTAACCGTTAAATTTAAATTTTTGTTATAGAGGATAATTCCTTCGCTACGAACTCCCAGGATAATCTAATGGATTTTATTTCCATTGTTCACACTTGGGATGTATATTTCTTGAATAAATCTATGAATGCAAGAGTCCTCCTCTTCCTCTATTGAATACCTAATAATAATGTTTAATGTTTCAAATGAACTTTTCTCTGAAAAGCACATATCTCAAATACGTTCATCATTAAATTCATTATAATACTAATCAATAATTTTTTGCTTCATTTTGAAATATCATTGAAGTATTGAAGAAAATTCAGAAAAACGATTTTTACGAAAAAAAAAGTTAAGTGGACGGAAATATCCCCCAAAATATTTATATATTACATAGTGCGACAAGGCCTTTCACATATTTTCAATTATACCACAGGCAATATACAAGACATGATTAACATCCCTCTTTTCTGCCAACTCAAACGGAAGTTTTTCTTCCTCTATGATCCGGATGAGAACCCGAACTTAGGCTAGGAACATAGTGGAGCGACCGAGAGGTGCGAAGAGAATAGCAGAGAGGATAGAGGCAAATTCAAACACAAACATTCGAATAGGGAAGTACATAGTGCGGCGGTCCCGAAAGAGGTAGCGCGAGGCGTTTAAGCGAGGATAGAGGCGCGATTAGGGAAGTTTGTTGTCTCTCATCGCCGCGCGGTTGCAATTAATGAATAAACGTGGACATGAAAGCGTTCATAAGTTTGATATTTGTGAAAAATGCTTTGTGGGATTAAAGAGATGCTCAACATCATAATAGATATGTTTTGGAAAATTTATTGGTACAGTTTTTCAATAATTTGGATTCAATTTTTGTGCGCATGTTCTAGGGAACAGCGTGCTATCGTCTTGTCCAAATGTCTGTTATTCTCGATGAGTGAGCCGAAAATTGTCTCAAACGACTAGGTTGGACTCACTGATGACGAATCCGGTGTCAAAATCGGTTCTGTCCGGCCGGCCGTGGACACGATAACTGTCGAACGAAACCAGCTAGCAACTTGAAACTTGTAGGGTAGTTTGCAATTCAGAATGCGACGGTTGAGTTCGTTAATGGACAAAATCGGCGAAACGGTTTCGGACTAAGAGCCTTTTGAAATTTTGACGTTATGTTGGCTATCATTCAAAAACTAAAAAAACGATTGGATCTAAACTTATCAGTTAATTTGCGTATAGCAACGCGCAACTTCTCGCGAAATTTTGTTGAGATCAGTAAATTTTTAAATTTTTTTTTACACATTCACGAATTCGGCCTTCCGGAAGGAACAACTAAGAAACTCGATATTTGTAGAGTAGGTTTGGGGCTTAATTACCAAGGTCGATTTCATGAATGGGTAAAATCCACCCAAAGATTCTGTAGACATACACATTCAAAATTTTATTTTTCCAATATTTCCCAAAATACAGATTAGATCGAATTAAAATCCAGTAATTTATCGGAAAAAAAAATAGAGAAGCACTGCCGTGAAGACAGCAGCTTTTGCGCGCATGTTCATATTCATTGCCGAAGCAGTCATCTACATTGAACATACGCGCAAAAGCTGCTACCTACACTGCAGTGCTTTTCTAGTTTTTTTTCCATAATGTAGTCGGACGTTGCAATATTCATACGGAACTATGAACGAATCCGGATGCTAGCGCAATTCTTCATACAAATAATGAAATTCTCCATGTAATCTTTCCTAGATTAATTAATTTCGTGAACACTACAAGTTCATCTATTTTCTAAATTTTTCATCAGATACCAGAGTTTCAATGACGAATTTTCCAACAGCATAAATTCATTTAAATCCATTATGCCAAAACGCACCTCTAAAATAATTAAATTCGACTACCGCTCTGCTTTCTTGGTCGCCTCACTATGTGATGACACCTCGTCATCGCCGCTACTGTCGGGAACCGCTATCCTCCCTGCTGTCCTCTTCGCACCTCTTGGTCGCTTCACTATGTTCCTAGCCTTAATTCGTGTTTTGGTTTCATCGCTTTGAGAACTGTTCTAGGATATTTCAGAATCGGGCTTCAACAGCGCATCGATTCTACGCAGTTCTTGAACTGTCCTAGGACAGTTCTGAATTTCGGAACTTCAACACCATGTATTATAATATTCAATCATGCTGGTCCGTGAGTAACTGTACGTCGTTTGATGGTAAATAGATGGTATCGTGGGAAGCCAGAAAATAACAATTAAATATGGCTAAGGCCATTCGTTTCTGAGATACAGTGTGATTTGGGCAGAACCTCCAGATGCAAAAAAGTTTCAAGGCCGATCTATCTTGTTAGGAATATGAGGGAAGCAGCTTGTCTCCAAACAGCCAAGACTGCATATTATGCCTGTGTCCACAGTCATCTTACATATGGAATACTCTTATGGGGCCAATCTTCGAAAGATGTCTTCATACAGCAGAAAAAAGCAATAATAGCGTTAAGAGAGCTGATTGGAAGAGACAGTTGTAGAAGTGCATTTAAAGAAGAAAAAATACTTACTGTACCTTCAATGTACATGAGGGAATGTCTGAAATACATACACCAAAACAACAATCATTGAAAATGTATCAAGACGAACATGATTCAATACAAGAAATAAAGGACCAATTAGTAACACCATTGCATCGATTAGCACGAACGCAAGAATTCTCTGACTACTGAGGAGTCAAATTTTACAATGCCCTTCCATTGAGAATAAGAGAGCTTCACATCAGTAAGTTTGATCAAACCATTAAATATATTCTTCGTGATAGTGACTTCTATAGTTTAGAAGAATTTATGAATTTTAATATAAGTTGAAATGTTGTATTGACATGACATGTAAATATTTTGATGTCGAATAAAGTTATTATTATTATTATATTCCGAGATTTTTTTTGAGTTATACCTCGTTTTTTGAACATTTAGTATGACGATATAGTCCTTGTTTATGCTTTCTGCAATTCGAATGGACGAGAAACGGTGAGAGAATATTGTTGAAGGTATCTGTTGATTGACAACATCAATATTTATAATTGATTTGAAAAGTAATAGGAATTTGGAATGTATTTTATTATGTTGTTTTGTTAAATTTTCAACAACTTCGCCTAAAACTAAGTTTTAACCTTTTTCAAGGCTGTAAACATATGATAATATTAATAAAATAGTTTGTTGGTACGACAGATTCGACGCTCCGCTCATTATTATGCATTCAACAAATATTTATTTATTTATGTTAGTGGTAATCTTGTCGCTCTGTTATCAATTTAAAAGTGAGGTTATGTGATGTTACTGTCAATCCGTCAGTATTCCTTATCAAGTTACGTGCTCTTCTTATTTTTACGAATGAGTCGGCAAATTTGTTCTCACCACCAGTCTTCTTGAACTTAAATATATAAAATACCAAATTTCTGTTACTTTTCGAATTGATTGTAGAAGGTATCCTGATTGGGCAGGTCCAAACCACCAAACATTCTGGGATACGCCCGTTCTCTGCTCTCAAAAATCCTACGTGTTAAATTAATTCCGATTAAAAAAGAATGAACGGTTCGTGTGCCGTTCACGAAGAAAACAGTACCTATTCGAACGAAAAAACATCTATGCAGAATGAGATGATATTAACGACAAATAGATATTCCTTATACAGAGTATTTCAGTAAACCTCGAGGTAAAATTGAAATTTCTGAGTCCTGATCAGAACTATTTTAATATGGTTCATACAAACAGTTTTAAGGCCTGACATGACAATACTTGCCAAATTTGAAGCGAATTAGTTAAACCGTGCAGAAGTTATAGCCATTCAAAAGTTCTGTCAAAGTCAATCAATCTCAATATTCATAAGCGATTAATTATTTCCGACTGAGAATAAACGAAAGCTTGTTGTGCCCTTCACGTGGAAAACAGTCTTCGAAAGAAGAATCTATGCAAAATCAGATGATAGTTACGACAAATTGATATTCCATGTACAGATTGTTTAATTAAACCTGGAACTAGAAATCTAAATTTCGTAGTCCTGCTTTGTACTATTACGGTATGATTCATAGGAACAGTTTGATGACCTGAGATGACTTGCCAGATTTGAAGCAAATGCGTTGAGTGGTTCAAGAATTATAGCCATCTAAATGTTCTGTCTGTATCTCACAAACGAACGCCCTGAGCCCATATATAATTGTTGTTTTCTAGATCCCAAGGAACCATCTATTCACCATAAAACGATGTACGTGGAACACCCTATATAATATCATCTCATTTTATCTTATGATCACTTCCTTTGTCAAACACCTTTGTTGAAAAGTGTTTTATAGCTATCTCTTAATTTCGCACGAGATAAAATTGACTTTCATGTAACAGTGTAACGTCCTTTCCCTCAGTGTATCCATTTGTTGCTAACCTTTCCTCCGAAAATAGAGACCCTGGGCGCCACCTCCAGTTTATAGTGTTGAGGACACTCGGTACGTGTTGGCGGTGTCCCACAGGGGTCCATTCTGACTTTTGAACGACGATGAGTGCCTCGATCGAAATAATAAAATGTTATTCTGAAATGAATATTAAAGAGAAATGAACAGAGATTTCCACTTGACAAACGATACGGAGTTGTAAAAAAGCGGATTTTGTGAATGGAGAACCACAATTTTTTTTTTTTTTTTGAACGACGGTGAGTGCCTCGATAAAAATAATAAAATGGTATTCTGAAATGAACATACAAGAGAAATAAACAGAAATTTCGACTCGACAAACGAAACGGAGTTTCGAAAATCGGATTTTGTGGATATAGAATATCATTTTTGCGTGCATGTTCTAGGGGAATAGCGTGCTATCGTTTTGTCCAAATGTCTGTAATTTTGGATGATTGAGCCGAAAATGGTCTCAATCGACTAGGTTGGACTCACTGATGACGAATCCGGTGTCAAAATCAATTCTGTCCGGCCGGCCGGCCGTAGACACGCTAACTGTCGACAGAAGCAAGCTAGCAACTTGAAACTTTCAGGATAGGTTGCGCATCAGAATGCCGCGGTTGAGTTCGTTAATGGGCCAAATCGGTCAAATAGTTTCGGAGTTATAGGCAGTTGAAATTTTGAAGTTATTTATTTTTTATTTCAGAAACTACTCGAGAGATCAGATTCAAACTTGGCAGTTGGGTGGAGTATAACGACGCGCAACTTTGAGCCAAATTTCGTCAGGATCAGAATCTCAGTGAATTTAAAAAAAAATTTTTTTCGAAATTTTTTTCCAAAAAATTTTTTTTTCCGGAAACCATTTATCATATTCGATAAAAAAAGTCCACTCACACTTTGAACTTCATATTTCACAGCAGTGTACCAAATTTCAGTTCGATACGATCATAAGTTTCGGAGATATCCGGAAAAAAGTGTGTCAAATTTCGAGGTTGTCTTCTCGATATCGTTTATTTTTTCGGTATAACTCGAGAAATACTGATTCAGTCCTGATGAAATTTCACAGCTAGTTTTGAGATGCTGAAAGACAACTTCATGCGAAATTTCGTGATAATCGTGTCATCAGAACAATTTGAAAAAAAAAATTTCTATGATTTTTCTTATCATATCATCCTCATCAAATTCTGTATGAAACTTCGAACTGTTATTTTTCGATGAAGTACTAGATTTCAATTCGATCTGATCTGTATTTTTGGAAATATTGAAAAAATAAAATTTTGATTGGGTATATCTACGGAATCAGCCTAACGGCCGACTGCGTAAACACAATAACTTCCGAAAGAAACAACTTAGAAACTCGATATTTGTAGAGAAGGTTTGGGGCCTAATAACGAAGGTCGAATTCGTGAATGGGTAAAATCCGCCCAATGATTCCGTAGATATACCCATTCAAAATTTTATTTTTCCAATATTTCCAAAAATACAGATTTGATCGAATTGAAATCCAGTAATTTATCAGTAAAAATTTCAAAAAGTACTGCCGTGAAGGCAGCAGCTTTTGCGTGCATGTTCAAATTCGTTGCTGAAGCGGTCATCTACATTGAACATGCGCGCAAAAGTTGCTGCCTTCACGGCAGTACTTTTTGAAATTTTTTTTTGAACGACGGTGAGTGCCTCGATCAAAATAATTAAATAGTGTTCTGAAATGAATATACAAGGGAAATGAACAGAGATTTTCACTGGACCAACGATACGGACTTGTAAAAAGCGGATTTTTTGGATGGAGAATCCCAATTTTTTTTTTTTTAAGGACGCTGAGTGCCTCGATCAAAATAATAAAATGGTATTCTGAAATGAATATACAAGAGAAATAAACAGAGATTTTCACTTGACAAACGGAACGGAGTTGTGAAAATCGGATTTTGTGGATGGAGAATATCTTAATTTTTTTTAACTACGCTGAGTGCCTCGATCAAAACAATGAAATAGTTATCCGAAATGAATATACAAGAGAAATGAACAGAGATTTTCACTTGACAAACGAAACGGAGTTGTGAAAATCGGATTTTATGGATGGAGAATATCTTTTTTTTTTTGAACGACGGGTAGTGCCTCGATCAAAATATTCATTATTATATATTATATATATATTATAGTGTTCTGAAATGAGTATACAAGAAAAATGAACAGAGATTTTCACTAGACAAACGATACGGAGTTGTAAAAAAGCGGATTTTGTGGATGGAGAATCCCAATTTTTTTTTTTTTTTTTGAACGACGTTGAGTGCCTCGATCAAAATAAGAAAATGGTATTGTCAAATGAAAATCTCTATTCATTCCTTTTGTATATTCATTTCAGTATACCATTTTATTATTTTGATGAAGGCACTCATACCGTCGTTCGAAAAAAAAAATTGAGATTCTCCATTCACAAAATCCGCTTTTTTACAACTTCGTATCGTTCGTCAAGTAAAAATCCCTGTTAATTTCTCTTGCATATTCATTTCAGAATAAAATTTTCTTATTTTCATCGAGGCACTCACCGTCGTTCAAAAAAAAAAATTGAGATTCTCCATCCACAAGATCCGATTTTCACAACTCCGTTCCGTTTATCAAGTGAAAATTTCTGTTCATTTCTCTTGTATATTCATTTCAGAATACAATTTTTTTTATTTTGATCGAGGCACTCGCCGTCCTTCAAAAAAAAAATGAGATTCTCAATCCACACAATCCGCTTTTCGAAAACTCCGTATCGTTTGTCAAATGAAAATCTCTGTTCGTTTCTCTTGTATATTCATTTCAGAATACAACTTTCTTATTTTCTTCGAGGCACTCACTGTCGTTCAAAAAAAAAAAAAATTGAGGTTCTCCATCCACAAAATCCAATTTTCACAACTGCGTTTCGTTTGTCAAGTATAAATCTCTGTTTATTTCTCTTGTATATTCATTTCAGAGTATCATTTTATTATTTTGATCGAGGCACTCACCGTCGTTCAAAAAAAAATTGAGATTCTCCATCCTCAAACTCGATTTTTTACAACTCCGTATCGTTTGTCAAGTGAAAACCTCTGTTCATTTCTCTTGTATATTCACTTTGGAATACAATTTTCCCATTCCGGTCGAGGCGAGCACCGTCTTTCAGAAAAAAAATTGAGATTCTCCATATACAAAATCCGATTTTACAATTCCGTATCGAGGGTCCAGTGGAAATCTCTATTCATTCCTCTTGTTTATTCATTTCAGAGTACAACTTTATTATTTTGATCGAGGCAGTTACCGTCGTTCAAAAAAAAAGTCGAACATCTGCATCCACGAGATCAGATATTCATGAACTCCGTTTATTTGTTCATTCTACCCTTCTCATACACATACATATCCAAAGATGGCAATAATTCAATTCACAGTGATTTCTGAAAAATTTGAACATGTTTCATCCACGAAATAATATATCATAATTTCACATCATTCTTGGAGCTTAATTGTTTTTTCGTTTTCACTCACGTTTTCTTGATTTCAATAGATTTTAATCTAGACACCCACTACACTTCCTAAAGCAAAAATGAAAACGTTTCATTCACTAAAGGTTTAGTCATCTCGCATTGTGTCGTTGGTCAACCGAAAATGTTTCCATATAAAGTTTCGGTCTTCCGGGCGAACCAAGAGTCGGTGACCATATAGGTAAGCAGTTTATTTCAGCAAAGCAACAAAATGTTTTTCCTTCTCATATAAGATAGTGAAATTATATTATTTTTCATCATTGTATGTATCAGATTTCAATGATTTTATCCTACTCATCTTATATATATATTCTTTTGAGATGAGCAGTACATTTTTTGGTTTATTATTTGATGAAATCAAATAATAAACCTTAGTGATCGACCAACAAAAAAAAAATTTTAACCCCCCCTGAAAATTTCACAGTTTACGTTTTGGAGTATGTAGATTTGAATGAACGAATAAAAAAAAATCCGTCCGTCCGCCGTCCGTTGTCCAGAGCTTTTCTCGGAAAGTACTGAACCGAAATCCGTGAAACTTGGTAGAAAAATCATGTGTCGCTCGGGATTGATCCTCCAAGCTTTTCAGCACGATTGGTGTACCCTAAAGGCTTAAAATTGGGGGTTGGAGGGAAAAAAAAATTATTTCTCGGAAACTTACCTCCGAATTTTTGTTAAATTCTCAATGTCGATTACTGTTGCATAACTCAACCTAAAAGTTTTTACCCGGATGATATCCGACCAGTAGTCTCTGAGTTATAAAGAAAAATGCTGCAAATTTCCATTAATCCCGAGAATGAATCATCGCATTCGGTTCTAAGATTGGAATTCAGTAAAATAATCGGTTAACTTTTCATCCAGAATCCATGAAAGTAGATGAAAAGATTGTTACCAAATTTTCAACATTTATTGAGAAATTTCGAACGGATTCGTTAATTATTTTATAAACACAATGTGCAAATGCCCTATCGATGTTCTCGACAATATCATAATCGTTAGTAGTTCAAATTAAATATTTTTGGGGTTTCTCTCCTAATATCTGAAACATAACTACAAAAACTCTGATAACAATTATTATTTATAGATATCACCCTGCGAATTACGGGATGAAACATTAAATTTCTTCATGGAGCTCAATTATATCTTAAATAAAACTTATACATGGTGAGTCTTTGACCTTGCAGAATATTTCAATAGAAGATTCTTGAAGCTGAAAGAAACACATTTGTCCTCTACCATTTTTTCCTATTCGGCCTAGATAAAAAGATATAGGCATTATAAATTTTCATAATAGGCTAGCCGCCCCTGGAAACCTGAACACTGAAGTTTTTCAAAGCCTAAGATATACCATTCAAATCTTCGAAATAAGCAACTCTGTTATTAAAACAAGCGTCAACTTACGTTTTACATTCCAGTTGCTGAAAAAAGTTGTATTTATAGAACAATAAACAAGTCAGGTATTCCAAATTTCGTGGGCGATAAAAGTTGAATATTCTTCTCTTGGTTTCATTTCCGATAATGAGGAATTCATCTAGCTATCACTCATATTAGCTTTGAGATTCATCTTCAATTTGTAATTATTAATTTTCTTTGTTTATTTCATTTTCTCCAAGAATTATCAGATTCAGACATAATCCATTCAAACTTTCATTTTCATAAATAAATAAAACAGATGTACCTAATTTATCTATGAACGTGCAAACGTTGCCAAATTGACGAACAGGAAGAAAGAACTCTTCGAAATCAAACAACACACAATATGCTAATTCTATGTATACACTTGTGTAGTCTATGATTCTGAACTGAACTATGAATCTGTGGCACCGTGGTTTTAAGGTTATATCATGGTGGTTTTCTTCCACCATGGGTTGTTATGTTATGAAAGCGCATTGCGCATTTGAAGAATACCTCAAAATAAATGCTATAAAAGTTCTGTACATAATTTCGAGAAATTTGGGTCAGCAGAAAGATTGCATTCAAACCAGTAAGAATCCCCATTATCATGGAAAAGTGAGTTAATCAATTATACTACACAAATTAGCTCGAAATTGAGAAGGAAGCTTCATGAGTGGATTCAGGAACGAATCACCACTGTATAACACAGATATAGTTTTGGGAAAAGTTGAACCTATTGTGAAGATTTTGGTACTTATGAATTTTGTAGTTTCCTCTTTGATTTTCACGCACGAGTTGCGGGATTCTTACGGTTACGTCCATTGTGAATTGGCCAAAGCCGGCTACTCCGCTTACAAATCATTCCAAATAAAAAATGCTAGGATTCCATTCTCAACTTTAAGACGTGGCAACGCGGAAAAACTAAATTCTATGAATTTTCTGAACAGAGTTGCATTCAGCCAAAGTACCCAATTCTCGGAATTTCACAGATATTTTTTATCTTTGAATTTCAGATTACTCGAAAACGGCGCATCATACGAAAAAAATAAGGACTACTTTTACTTTCCAAAATGGTCAACAACTCGTTGAATATCATTCAAATTATTTTTAAAAGTTGGATTCTTTGAATTTCTGTTTTTTTTATGAAATGATATGGTCATATTAACTAAACTGGAGGATGTGGATGAAATTTTGTAATCCAGGAACATTCATCGTATCAATAAAAAACTATATTCCAAAAATCATCTAATTCGATGAGATCGTTCGCGAGATATAATCGAAAATTAAATTTTTTTATGGATTTTCAACAGTCTGTATCTTACGAATCAAGCCGAATCGGAAAAAATGGTAAGGGAAAAAAGTGTTTCTTTTGGCTTCAGGAATCTTCTGTTAAAATATTCTGCGAAGTCAAAGACTCACCCTGTATATTATTCATAAATCATTGGTTTTTCACAACCCGAAAACTGATTCCATGAAAAAATTCATTTGAAACATTGAAATCTCAATAAATACTCTTGTGTAATTGAATAACCCATTCACATGCAGGACGCGAATTAAGAAGCGTTATTTAAAATAATGAATATTTCCAAAATATTCGGTCGATCGGAGGTTTCCATCAATTTTGGATTGCTTAGTACAATTATCGTCAACATGTGGATATCGGCTACTGGTTTCAATCGGAATCCAATATTTTTCGTACTGAGACTTTGAAATAGGGGTGAATATAAAAGATAATGAGCATGTATATGATAAAACAAATTGGAGGATATATGCAAACAAATCAATTAACAATCCGGAAATCTCATCAATTGTCGAGAATCTAATACTAAGGGTACTGGGGACCGTAGACAAGAATACTCCGCATGTTTCAACATCTGGTGGTGCTCAAATTACTTGTTTGAATTGAAGGTTTTTACATTAAACAGACGTTGGGATTTGACACCCTCTTAGTTGAGTGTATCTGACAACTATACGGAACGAAATTTCTCTTTTAGAATTATTCAGTCGAATTCAACCTTGAGAGGTTCACGATATATTTGATTTTTACAGAAAAGTTATTGAAAATAACTTTAGGTCTTCAGTTTGTGTATTGGATATTTTGTGAATCAAGTGAACTCTTATCGGATATATGCACTGTGGAAAAATTTTTTTCAGATAAGTTGCACAGGACGGGTGAGTTTTTTTTCATTTCATTGATATTTTTCAGAACAAAGTTGAATCCTAGTAGGAATCACATCCACACATTTAATATTAGCGGAAAATCTTGAATTTTGTTTTACGTATTTGTTGTTAATTTGAGAGTTTAAGTTAATTTTCCCGAAAGTTTCTCAAGAAATACTAACGCGATCAAATTGAAACATCATAACTAGTTGTGATATATCGACGCTCAATTTAATGCTTGATTTCGTGAGAATTGTATTGGAAAAAAATTGAATTTTTTCTAAACATTTTTTTCGGAAGCTATTCATTAATGTTCAATATAATTTGGTACAGGTCTTAGTCAACATTTTGAAACCATATTTATTTGCAGAGATATTGGCGGAAAATTTTGGGGCCATTTTAAATTTTGAGGTTATTTCCCTTATTTGTCAAAAGGCGCAAACGCTTTCTGATTTGAATTTCATTTCTATTTGTGTAATACCGACACGCAATTTAATAAGTAATATCGTGAAGATCGTACTGGCAAAATATTAGTAAAAAATATTTTTCGGAAATTTAACTTAACTTTAACGAAAGAATACAACAACATAGTGACTTGACCTTTGTAAAGTAGTTTTTTAAGAAACTCAACACCAAGATAATTTCCTCTCCAACCCCAATATTTCATAGGAAATGTGATTTGGAATGAAAAATATTTAAGATTTTTATGAATAACATCCTCTAGGCTTAATTATAAAGTGATTCTTTAAATTCTTTCCAGCAAAATTTTCGTTATATGTTGATACCTTAGTGAATAGGTTTATCTACCATATTTCGGGAATATATTGACAGAGACAGAAAACATGGATACGGTAATTGATTATATCGGTGACAGGACTGATAATTCTGATGATCAGTCGGACATAAAAACTCCATCTCATTGTCGTAACTCGACAGATTTGTCCCCAGATAATTAGGGAATACGGCCCTGTGAGGCCACCTGCATTGGTCTCACTTTTCGATCGAGCTAAGGCGGTTCGCTCTTCAAGTGGTTTTGTGCGTTATTGGTTTCGTGCGTCGTTTGACATTTGTCATACGTTGGAGGTAAAACAAACCCACTTTCCCGCTTTGTTTATGTTATGAAATACATCATTTTCAACAATTTCAGGATAAATTCACAAGTTAAAATGATTTATATTCATAGAATTGGTGAATTACTAGACCCGTGAGGCCAAGTTATTGTGTCGTTGTGAAATGCAACATAAATACACCGAGAGACCAAGAAATACATTCGCTTTGTTTACATTGGCGAAGAGCGATTATTTGGAGATTTAAGTGATTTTATTAATTTTACAAGTGATATTTTGTGATAATGGATCCGATTAACTGATATTCAATCTCAGATGATAATCGTTCAAAACGATTTAAATGAATATTGGCCTTTTGGAATGTTTTTCCAATAAAGAACTGTTATTATTATTATTTGAAAATTGCAGTATTTATCCTTGTCTTCTAAAGCCTAGAGTATCCACATCAGAGATAGCATTTATTATAGGTAAAACTATTGAAAATGAAACAGTAAAATGTTTGGCTCATTAATTCCTGAAAATAAACAGCAGAATGAAATCCAACAAATGTATGGAATGGAAAAAACATGGGTTCCAGAGAACTTCTCAGTACTATTTCAAATAACGTTCTATGTTGCAAATTATCAAATTACTACAATATTGGTCTACAGTTGCTATGTCAGTGCTATCATAATCTTCGATTATATATTTATTATACTAAATATATGTTACAAATAAAATAATTCATATAAAATTTTTTCCTTGAACACCGATTTCGATTCATCCTCAAAAAATTCTTTACTATCCATATAAAATGCTTTTTTATTATGCAGATGCAACATTAGGGCTTTCATTATCTTTAATAATTGACAATAAGGTCAATTCGAAACATATTACAAACAACAAAATGTAAAAGTTCCATCCTTGAGTCGAGCCACATCGGAACGTGTTCGGTTGAGAACAGAGAAAGTTATCTGGTTCATTATTATTATAAAATGCATGCAATATTTTGACAAATCTATCACATAACGAAATGCCTTTATATATCATGTGGAGATGCGAGTGGTAACCACTCAGGATGGGTTTGTCATTCATAACGCCAGCTATTATAGTGTCGAGAAGATATAATTCTTGAAATGTGTATAACAAACACGAAATATTCTTATCATACTTATCTCATCATGAGTGAACTTATTAAACAGAACAAATTAAATAGATAGTCTAACATAAGTCCCTAGCCAGTGTGGAAATGCCTCCAACAAACTCTACCATAGTTTGTTACCTTGTCAGAACAATTTTTTCAATTTATGGCGTGAATATAGGATGTTTGCCTTCTCTGGGATAGTTCACATAGTATTCTATTTCTTCCAATACCAGATAAAACTTAGGGGAATGGGTCAAAAATGCAAATATTCAAATATAAAGTCTACACTACAATATATCTGAAAAATCGGATTCCTTCGTCTCTCGGTGTATTTATGTTGTATTTCACAACGAAACAATAACTAGGCCTAGTTATTCACCAATTCTATTAATATAAATCATTTTAACTTGTGAATTCATCTTGAAATTGTTGAAAATGCTGTACTTCATAACATAAACAAAGCGGGTAAGTGAGGATGTTTTACCTCCAACGTATGACAAATGTCAAACGACGCACGAAACCAATTATAAACATAGACATATTTAGGCATGTAAGATTTATCCTTGGGGATATTTGAAAATTCCAGACATAAGTCAGTCGGGATCGGAATTGGAAGCGATAAGCTTGAGGTCGAAAACGCCGAGGCTCGGCTCAAATATTTAAAATAGGTTTTTTACGTTTTTGTTCATATTTTCACACGATCGATTATTCCGTATCGGCACTAGTCTAGTATATTCATGTTACAACTAGGAATCGAATTAAAGTGTGTTTTTTTTTAACCGTTTAGTTTGATTTTGAAAACTTTCGAACCTCCTAGACGCCAGATCCTAACGGTGTGTAGGACTTCGGCGGGGAATTCACAACACTCATAGTAATACTACGGAATCACAAAAAACACGAAGAAAGTTGCTAAAAATCTTCTTCAGGTATCTACATTTTACTGACTGATGGTATGTAGTACAACAAGGTTTAAATATGGTCCAGAACGTGCCTAAATAATTATACAAAAGCGTAAAAGCGAGAGTAGGTATAAATTGTGGTTTGCCACAGAGTTTTTAGGTTACAGAAAAATATTCAATAGTGGAGAGCTATTCACATCTGTTTGTTCATTCAATAGGATTTTGCGGGTGTTGGACCTATTGATTTCTAACGACTCTAGGAGTTATGTAGGTACTTTTGGTTTCGACGTGGGTAATTTTGTAGTTACTATTGAATTTAAATATTTCACATGAATTTCTCCATGGAATTGATTTTCGTTTGGTGAAAAACCAATGAGTTATAAATAATATATACGATTGATTTGAGATATCAATGGTATTGGGTTATTAAACTGAGAAAATAATAAACCCTTGTGTAAAATTTGCAGCGTTTTTTTATATCAAACAATATGTGTCATAACAGTATTAGCAGAGGAAATGTAAACGGGGTACCATACGTTTTTACGTATGATACAAGAGCACAGATAAAAACCTCAGGGAAAACTCTCTATCCCCGTATAAGTGTAATGAAATTGTTGTTTTTTATTGAAGGGCTTCTGTTTTATCGACAAAATTTCTTCTTTCCTATGCGATGCAGGTTGAAATCTTGGAATCACACCTGAGAACAAAAAAGGAGACAAAAAAAAATCAATATGAACTAGTACTCATTAAATTAATTTGAAGTTCACGATCCATCTCAAAAAAGAATCAGACACCGAATGAATTGCCTCGAAACCATCGTCAAATTTATATATTGGACAAGTATTAGCTAAATGTTCTATTGTTTCCTGTTCTTCTCCGCACTCGCACCTTGGACTTTCGATCGAATTCCATTTGAAGAGGAAACTATTACAGCGGTTCTAAGTCGATTCAAAATGCACCAAATTTTCCTAGGAAGATTGAAACCATGAACTTTTTCTGAAAGATCGCTGATCAAACCTCTGTTGAAAACATTACACGAATTCCATTCCTAACGCCAAACTTCTTTGTCACTTTTATTGGTGTAAAGAAAATCGTTGATCCATAAAGGTTTACGAGATTTCAATCTAGCAATTTTACATACTCATTTTATAAAGCATGATAACAGAGAGGCCAAACAAATGCGGACTAGATGGTTGATATGGCAACGCTGTTCGGATAATTCCATGTGGCCCCGGCGCGACAGTCCCTACATCGTAAAGTGTGGATGAGAATGTGTGGGTAACTTCACGCTAATAAAGAAATGATATTCTACCTTCAGGATTCCACTTCTCATAGTTATATCTCCATTCGCATAAGATGAGTCAAAGTACCAAATTATTTGTAGAAATGACTGAAAGTAGCATTTCTGAAGAAGATTCCGCAGAGTCCCCTATTTCGACATCGATTATACCTTTTAAAAATATATCCCGAATGAAACGAAGCTTTTTTTAATTCATCTGAATTTTTTCGGGACTATGGCTCCTGCTTATGAATATCAGGGAAATCCACCAGGTAACTCCACCTTGTTTCTTCAACAAATAAGAGTCCAAATATTCAAATCTAAATCTTCTACTCACAAATTCATTATTCATTAAATTATTGATAGAATCACAAACCAAATGAAATCAATATTGATCAAAAGGAAGAGGTAAGATAAGAAACCTGAATCCACACATCGAGTACAAATAGTAGTTTCAAATGCTACCATTTTGAATTTATATTCCATGAGGACTATAGTGGTTCAATATGTTATTGAATTGAAGTTCCTTAAGTTTATCCGGCCTCTTTTCTCACATCTCACCCGAAGAACGGTCCTTCAGATCGAAGATCTTAATCCTGATTCTAGTTACTGCATTTTGGCACGCTGGAGATATAATATATTCCCTCTTTAAAGTCAGTCGATAGGTCAAGAAAATTTGAGACATTTCACTATGTATAACTGGATATTTTCTTGTCAGATAACAACGCTGCGTTCTCTGTTCTACATGAGAGGCGTTGTATAAATACGTATGTTACTCAACCAAACCATAGAGTCATTGATAAAAAAAATGTGTACAACTGGAAACGTCTTGCCGAATTCTTTCGAATCTTATGTAAGGCCTACCGGCTGACTATAAGGGTGGATGGAGAATAGCTATTGCTTGAAAGTATATCGGCCAGGCTGTTTTATGCATAGTATTCAACTTTAACCTGTGACAAGGCCCATGAGAGCCTTCAGCTTTGATTTGTCCAATACTATCATTTGGTTTGTCAAGGTTTGGTTCGAAAAGCTGGACCCTGTTCAAGCCAGGGTGGTTTACCCAGAATTAGTTTAGTTTTGCATACATTCTTCATTCCAGATCGGTATTCGGCAGAGCACCAGCTTCTCCACCGAGAATGAATATTTCCAAATTTTGATCGTGACTTGTGGATTAAGGTCTCAGATATGAGAACATATTAGAATGCTGTGCCCAAGTGGACGTCCAGTATCACTAATCAGAATTTCCATTTTCTTTAGCAAGTGGGATGGCCGATTTTTCATCGATTCTTTCTGGATCAATCTACAAAACCATAAGTTATATGAGGCCTAATGACCATGGTGTATACCCAGTGCATCTATTTGGGGTGCAAAATGTGAGCGGAATCTTTAGATTAGTTACTGAAATATAAATTTTCCTATTTTCTAGAGATATGATCCCTCAAATATTTTTATTGAGTTTGCATTCTATCGAATTTCGATATATTCAAAAACCAAACTTTTAGCTGAGACCGTTTGGCGGAATTGGCACATTAATAAAAACTGAACCAACGCTTGTGTACCTACACTGAAAATGTCAAGACTTTACCTCACTCCGGATGTAAGGATATTCATTATTTTTCGAGTGTTTTATAAGTTTTCACTCCCAATATCTGGGAAGAACTATAAAAGATTAAATAGAATGGTTATTTATATAAAACACCCATACGGATTGCAGGTTCGAAACTATTTGTTAAGGGCAGTAAAAAAGATTCCCAATGAACAATATTGGAACAACGCAAACGTTTCAGAGTATAACGACCGGCTTAACAAAGCCGCGATCACCGTTGATCGGCCAATCAAGCGCTTAATCGGTCGATTAAACCATAGACGTATCAAAAGATAATAGGTCTATGGAATGAACACCGTATTCTATGCTTAATAATCTAATTTAATCGGCGAAGAAGGCCGTTGATCGACCATTTGTTGATCGAGCCGTCAATTGCAGATCATGTACTATTTGGGTTTCACAAAACATTTTTGTGTACTGTTGACATGAAAACTTCCCTTGACAGTGTCGATCAGGTTGAGTGGAAATGGGCAATCAAGTCAGTTAATCACAGTTTTGAAGATTAATTTTCTCATCAGTCTATTTCAAATGTTTGCGGAAGGATTTCTCCATCTTTTCATGAGAAGAAAATAATAATGAATACGAAATCTTCAGAGTTATGGAATTGTCTGAAATTGGTAAAGAATTTGAACAAAGGAATGCGAGATGGCAGATATTAGTTGCTAAAACCTTTCCAGTTTTCTTCAGCGGATCATAACAATAATGGAGGTTATTTCAAAAAAATATAGCTAAATATTAGGAATCAATGAACAAATTGAGACAATCCATTTTTGACTATTCTTAATACAGCACTTTTATTGTTTATGATTGTCTATCCATAATTTGAAATTTTCAATTGACCACCATCGGTAATTCCTGATAGAATGTGAACCAGATATTGGATTCATCTTTTTCCTCTGTGCTTAAATAGAAGCAGTTCATCACAACGCATCAGAATGCCATAAATGCTATCAAGGCCACGCCCTTATCAGACCTGGCTGACTACCTCTTATTCCCCCTGGCTTTGCGCAATCTCGCCAGTTTTTTGAAGGGCTCTGATGACTTTTTCACTCTCGCATAATTGCTCAAATTCACCAATCGACAGTTCCGAGAGTAAGAAACCACTTCTGTCACCTCCTGTGCCTGTGCCGAAGAAGTCATTAAGGCCTCAATCACCAGCGGGCTCAGCGTTTGTTCCTTTGTCTTCTCTCGATTCATCTGGTCAGTCCTCTCGCGGTCCTGCTCACGCTGATGCTCGACCCTCTGCTTCGTCTGTTCCGTCGTCCACGGGTGTGTTTGCTCGTTTGCGTCAGATAAAATCCTGATAACCTCATTGCTACCGCAGAATGCAATGAAAATTGGCACAGACGTTGGAGTCAAAATATAACAGTAGGGCTCGAAATTTCAGTTTTAGTGAATATTTATATGCAGAGATATTGAAAAAAAATATGACAAATTGTACATTATGTCTATGCTTTCAATGATATTTATTCGAAAACATATCTACACGAGTGAATCTATAAAATAAATCTAATGATTCGATCCACATTTCCATTGAAACGCTGACTCATCAATACTATCCCCAACAAAGGATACGCCCATGAAGAACAGCAAGGCGGAAGCGTCACGAAACGCAGCTGTGTGCTCTTAACATAGTAAAAACATTTCAGCTCTGCTTGTTTGCCATCCACACTGAACCTGAGGAATCCTTTTATTTTGCCTCGCCGTAAAAACCGACACCAGATGGATCAAGTTTGGCAGCTCTCACACCGCTCTCAAATTTAGCGGCTCGCGCACCGCTCTGCTCCCGCTCAAAACTTGCCTCGCAAGACGCTCAGCTCTCTATATCAATACAAAATCATAATCTATGCGATCACACCTCATCAATTCGCGAATTTTGAACAATTCAGTATTGAAAATGGCCAAATCGGGACGCAAGCTCGAAGCGGGTGAAACGCGTCAGATCGCCTTCTCCGTCACTCGATATTACAAGATTCACCAATCGATACAGCCGACGCTGTCTATTGGCTTGCTAGAGAGAAAAGTACACGAGAAGAGAGAGAGTGGATATATTCCGGTACCTCACAGAAGCTGCGAAGTTTCGTCTGTTTAAACAGCCGACATGCGGAGCCAAATTTAAAAGATAATTTTCTCGTTGAAAATTTTAATTTTTGACGGCAGTTAAAGTTTTTCAGTAGTTTCACGGATAGAATATTTGATTCCAATGATAAAAAAAAATTATGAAAGAGAACTATTAACTTTCCTCGCAAGCCGCTCAGCTCTCGTGTCTGTACGTCTAGGGGTAGATGGCTTTGAGTATTGTTTAGCGAGGTCGGAATTGAATACTCATTTGTATTTCAGAAATAAATGGAAATGAATAATAGGTTCTTGGAAAAATATATCCATATCACTATGAAGGGTTTATGGAAACGAAATACTAATTTGGAATGCGTGTTCGTATTTGAATGACAAATATGTTGATGATTTCTGGAGGAAAGACGTCGGATCTCATATTTGTCAACATTCTGATGAATACCTTTTGAATTTTGGATTTTCTGTTTTCTTCCAAAAACTCTGTAAATTTCACATATTTAAGAACGTAATTTCCACTCGCATTAAATTGTAAAAGTTTGCCGTTGTCTGACCGACACTTGCAGTGGATTTTGTTCCAGAAATATAACAATGTGAAAAAGTTTTCTTCACAGTGGATAAAGTCTGTCATATATGCAAATGTTACTTAATAAGGTTCGTATTGCTGTTCAGTAGTGTTCTAGTTAATAACTAGTTTTAAGTATAAAACCATTGAATAAAGATCTTTATACAATAATAGAACAACACATTTGCTAGACATTTTCTACTCGTCAATACAGGTTTATATCAGACTTGAAACTCTTCTCCACCGAATATGTAAAAATAAAAAGTGATTTTGTACCACAACATTTTTTATCATAATCTTCCAGAAAATCGTGCATCATAGAATCCATTAACGAAATATGATACATTGAAAGTGGATTATGTTTTTACTAATTTGTAGTTTGTATGTTTGTCGATTATACTATAGGTTGTCTAGGGAAACTCGACTCAGAAGTTATTTATTTGGTTCCAATGAATTAAACATATATTATGCCTTACTATAAATAGTTGATAACGAAATGAAATTATCTGCAATTTCTTTCGGTTCCAAATTCGCACGAGAGATATCGTGAAAAATTCTTCCTCATGATCAATTTTCAATTGTTGTTACATGCGGAATGATCTTAGGGGCTTATATTGCTAATTTCCTATTCTGGTTACGTCTGTGATGACTTGAGGAACATTGCGAATTTCGTATTCTGGTTGTATCTGCGATGACTTAAGGTACCCGCATTATGTATTTCCTATTATGATTACATTTTAGATGACTTAAGGAACTCGAGATGTGAATATACAATTCTGGTTATGTCTGCGATAACTTCAGGAGCTCACATTGTGAATTCCCAAATCATGTTGTGTTTGTGAACACCTCGGGAAATCACAATAGAAGTTTGCATGAAAGCTGGATTAGGACCTCTCTGATATCTCGCCGGGATGTTTGTGTTACTTGGGAAAGTTAAAATGATTTCTTTGAATACTGTAGCTCTGCTTAGTAAAAATCTGTTCTTTACCACATTTCTACGGTTAGTTTACGTCACATGAAACCACTAGCTTAGACAAGTTCCAAATTTAACCGTAAGGGCACTGGCATCTTCGCAGAAGTTTCCTATTTTGCGTTTTGGTTTCATTGCTTTCAGGATAGTTCAGGATCTGGCTACAACAGCGCATCGGTTCTGCGCAGAACTAAAACTGTCCTAGGTCCGTTCTGAATTCCGAAACCATAACAAAGCTTTTCTGATTCAATTGGATTAGACAATGCAATATCCACTAATTATTTCAAAATAAAATGAGAGATTTAATTACAGGAATTAATAATGACCTACGAAGTCCTGAGAACATTGCCCGAGCACTTTCTTGATATTGATTTAAGGGAAATGCTGTGGCCTTTAACTGAAGCTGGACCTGAAGTCTTTCGACAGATTCAAAATGATATACGTTTTCTCAGGTATTCGAGAATTGTAGCAGCACTGTTAACACTGATTATATTCCTGTTCTGTGTGCCGATTTCTGGAGATATAAGAGAAGTATTGTGCATACTTTACCTGCTCGACGACATTAATCAGAGAATATGGTATCCATACCTTGTATTCCTTGTTTTTATCGTAAAATTCTATTGTGGAATGACGTTTCCTAACCCACTTTTTATGCTGTTCGTCAAAGTTGGTGATACTATTTACGCTTTGATGATACTGAGGGAGAAAATGAGATCAATTGCTACAAGAGCCAGTGTTGAAGATATCTTGTATGAGGATAAAGCATACCAGAAATTCGTGGAAAGAGCATTGATAAGAGGCATCAACGAACACATCACAATCAGAAGGTAAATATATTTTTATACTAAAAGTAGAAAAACTACGACGGCATATTAGTGCCAATGTGGAAAATAAAAAAACTGTCAATTGACTGATTTAATCTGGTAATTTGATTATGAATAATTTCGATAAAATGTTATGAAAAAACAGGATTTTTTTTCAGATGACGTGACAAGTATCTTTTCACGCGCAGCTCGTTTCGCCGAATATATTTTCGAAATTTTGAATTTAGAGTTTTAAAATTTTCAGGTTTGGTTTGGAGTTTGAAGATCTCGATTGAGTGCCTTGAAGGGCAGAATTGGCTGAATGGTTTCAAAGTTATAGCAATTGGAAATTTTGAGGTTAATTTCTCGATATCTCATGAAGAATGCGATCAGATTGAAACTCCGTAAATAGTCGGAGAACACTTCTTTTTGGTGCAAACTTCGTGTGACTTTTTAGATAATTGAAAAAAAATTTCTATTTCTTGTTGAAATTTTTTTCTCTGAGACTGTTTTTCAGATTTCCATGAAATTTGGCACAGACCTTTAAGTCAATAATATTCAACATCAATGTCTCGAAATTCAATTCGATTCATTTTTCACATTTCGTGAACTAAGGCGGTTTCATACACTTTGCCAATATATAAAAATTTTAAAATAATTTATTCTGTCACCTGTCAAAATGAATCTCGAAATTGGCAGATTACATCTGGCATTTGACAGAATAAATCTAGCAATTGACAGAATGAATCTGGCAATCGACCGAATAAATCTGCCAATTGACAAAATGGATCTGGCAATTTACTGATTAAATCTGACAGAAAAAAGAATGAATCTGGCAATTGACAAAATGAATCTGGCAATTGACAAAATGGATCTGGCAATTTACTGATTAAATCTGATAGAGGATAGAATGAACCTGGCAATTGACAGAATAAATCTGGCAATTGACATAATAAATTTGGCAATTGACATAATGAATCTGGCAATTGACAGATATTTCATTTTTTTGGCACTACTGATACGCCTTCGTAAGAAACAACTAGAATGATTGATACTCACGAAATCTGAAATCAGTAACGAACCAAATATTCCAAATATTAAGATGCTGACGGAAACTCTGAATTTTATTTGAATGTGTTATCAATCGTATTCGGACCTTCTGACAAGCGATACGCCTTCTGACGATAGAAATTCGAGCAAGCTAGTATATTTTCGTTATTCTCAATTGATTCTGCTTACTTCCAGAGTTCATTTACGAGATTTTTTCCTATTCTCAGAGTTGCAAGATTTTATAATCCTACGACAGTTATATACGATTCTTTTCGTTAACACGAATTGATTATTTCTGTGTGATTCAGTGTTATTCACTGTTAAAAAAGAAAGGATTATTTACTGTATTAAGATAAGAAGATAATCATTTTCATTCGGAAACAGCATTTGGCAGGAAACTCGTTGAAAGGAGGAAGGCTTGAATATTGCAAATGAAGTTTGAGAAACACGTCACTTAATACATAAAAGTATGATCACTGAATTCCTTTCAAGATGATTATTTTCATAGGGGTAATTGTTAATGGATCATTAGAATTTTTGGAGTTGCTGTTCTTTCAAAGAACCTAACGAGTACATCAGCAGCTACTTCTCATCAATGATGAGTATTTTCTCCGCAGTCTCAAAACCAGTAGTATATTTTCCATGCAATGTTGATTTACAGAGCTATATGCAAAAATTTTTCAGAGACTTTTGAGTTCATGACTGGTGTATTGCAAGCGTTATGATTACGTTTATCGGTGAATCATATGGATGGAGGTAAAGCATCTGATATGATCATATTGAAACATATTGGCCTGATTGAAAAACAAACAACAGATAAATATACTGTTAAAGTATATAATTGATTTCGTCATGTATATAAATACATTTATACAATTTTTCATTGCTATATTGTTTTGTTGAACCGGCTGTGACATATTCCATTTTGCTTGTATCTTGAGGTGTTGTGTTATAAAAATCAAATTATTCATGTGTCTTTCTATTTTATTTACTGTCGAAATACGACGCAAAAAGAACTGAAACAGAAAACATGTTTTAAGTAAATTCGTTCACCTGTTTGCAAACAAAGATAACATAGGGGAAGTGTGTCTGAGACTGCATAGTTGATGAGATGGCAAACAAGGTGTTTCCTAGTTGACGTTCAAAATTTGCCATCATTTACATACACATATTCCAGAATAAGTCGCAAATGGCCATCAGCCTGAGTTCTAGACGAATTCGACGTGTTTTCTAGTCTGTGCATGCGAGGACAGGTTGCCGGAATAGCTGAAAATTTATAAGAACGTAAGATTTTTGTAAATATCTAAAAAATAACTGTTGGTCTGTTATTGTGAATATATCTTTGTTTTTCTGCAACTACTTTTGTATAAAAACAATGTGTTATTTTCAATCTTTGCTTTTGCCATCATTATAGGGAATGAAAATTTAGCAGGTATTTCCTACTGGTTGAGTTGTCATAAGTTGTATGCTGATGAGATGGCGTAGGTATGCCACCTCAACATTTCATAAGCGTCTGCCCCTGCGTAAGTAACAAATATCAATTGGAATACTGAAAATACTGTTCAAGAAGCCGACCATCAAAATCTTCCACCATCCCTCCGATAAAAATAGCTTCAAAAATATCCGAAAATTGAGTACCATCTAGCGGCAGCCCGAGAAATATGCCTAAACTGCTGTAAAAATGAACTAGTGGGTGATTCAAATATGAGCAACAACATTTCTGTCTCAGAGATATCGCTCTTACCGGTCACTTCAGCGACAGAAGGATGCAATGCTTGCCATTCAAATACCTGCAATACCGGTAGGAAAATTCGACTGATGTCTGAAAACCAGAAGTCTACTGTTTCACAAATTCTCAAAGAGAAAAATGTTTCGGAGGTCAAACTTGACTTGAACGAAAATAATCACGAAAATTCAAAATGCGCCTTTTTATTGGATTTGATGAGACAAGGGAAGACCATTTCAGCGTGAGCGATGGTGAAAATGGGGATCGTTTAATGTTTTACTTACTTGGGTTGTTTCCAGTAAAAGAGGATCTTTTATTACGTTTCTTCTTGCAATCTTCCAGCATCTAATTGTCTCATGTGCATGTGTCTTACAATTGACATTCCTGCGCGTCAATGTCAAAACCATAGAATAAATCATATAAATATGACTTAATATACAATTATGTCACAGACCTAGCATGTACCTACTTAATGACCTGTTTTCTGACCTCCTTTCGAAAGAATATGGTCAAGATAAAAAGGATGTGGTCAGTGATATCAAGCAGAATGTACACGAGTCTGAAAAATGATAAACGAGAATTTGTTTGCAATATCTGTTTGCGATGTCTGTTTCATTTATTATGTCCCATCTCATCCTCCGTGTTGCAGGTGAGACTGCATACGCATATCATTTTCCATGTTCTTCTTATTCTATGATATTATCAGAATATCCAAATATGAAGAAATCCTTGCATAAACTTCACCTAGCCCTAGTTTTTCTCCTAGTCCTAACGTTCTTTAAATACTTATATGGAAAGATATAGCCCCATTTCATTAAGTATTTCATCTCAGGCATCCTTCCCTACTTCATATCATACTCACTGCTTCTAGATTTACCACATATTTATATGACTAGCATTCAGCACTCCTTCCCATCGATAGGAGTCCTTGAATTACTTATTGAAGGCCAACGCTTACCTATCGACAACAGCACAGCACAACCACAGCGGAATTTTATTCTTTCTATAGAATTTAATGGCAAATTAGAAGCGAAATAAATTTCCGTCCGGGCTCTTGCCTGTATGTTATAGTAGTCCTTAAGGCGCCTTTATATTTCAGAAATTCAAGTTAACCTTATAATTGGTTCATTTTGATCCACCAAGCAACATACACACAACATAGAAATTATCCTCTAGAAACGTTCTGGAGCTCGTTTCCAAACCGTGATCCAAAAGAAATTTAACTACCTAAGAAATCTGTTATACAAAATTACGATTATTTCTTCGAATATTTAAGCACTGCTTTATAAAAGTCCGTTCTCGATTAATAGATGAGTATGTAATCGAGTGTCTCTTTGACTAACCTGTATACGACAGGTGGAAACAGCTAGGCAATACAAAACAAGAACGACCACAGTACCCACGGCACAGGTTAACCCTAATTGAAAAAGAAGCAGAGTACAACTGCATAAGATGATATACCAACCTTCCACCCTTTTTTGACACCATTTCAAGTTGCGGAAATTCATTGTAGAATGTTTTTTTCTTTACATGAAATAAAGCATAGTATTATTATTATTATCAAAGAAAGTTGCGAAAAACTATTGATCAAAAAAAGTGTTTGATTCAGGACCAAACCATCCTCTTGCATGTAACACGAATCATCATATGTTTAAATTTTTCTCATTTTATTTCCATACAAAATCATAAAAAATGGTATCACACATTTCAAAAACTATTCGGTATTAAAAACGCTGCAAATTTGACACAAGGGTTTATTATTTTCTCATTTAGATAACCCAATACCATTGATATCTCAAATAAAACTTATATTTTATTCATAACTCATTGATTTTTCACAAACACAAAAACTCGATATGTGTTGAAAAGTTGGCAATCAATCTTTTCATCTACTGTTAGATTTTTGATTCTGGATGAAATGTTAACCGATTATTCCACTGAATTCCAATATTAGAACCGAATGCGCTGATTCATTTTCGGGATTATTGGAAATTTGGTGTTTTTACGCGCTTGTTGTAGGAAACAGCGCGATATCATTTCGTCACGGTGTCTGTGATTTTTCGAATTTTGAGCCGAAAATGGTCTTAAACGATAGGGTTTAACTCTCTGAAGAAGAATCCGTGGTCAAATACAATTCTGTCCATCCGTATGTGATCTTACTTTCGAAGAAAAAGACTTAGCGACTTGAAATTGTCGAATTAGGTTTGTAGTCCAAATATCTCGGTTGCGTTCGTTAATGTGTAATACCTGAGGTAGAAATTTTTCAAGTTTTTGATCGTAACAATGTAAGAGCTTAATATCCGTGTGAAATATATTTAGAATTGATATGTCTGGAACGATTTGATTAGAACTCAAAGTAATGAGACGAAGTAGCTTCGAATATAGTTTGGTTTTTTCATACGGCCGGATGTCGTGAAAGAGAATATTGTTTTCAGGCCGAGTATCAATTTTCGTGCAGACCGGTATCGAAAGTAAGAGTATATTTTCCAACTAAAGCTCAAGATAAGAAAAATGTGGAGTTGAATTTTAGCCTTAACTATGTTGGAGAACTTCCTGAGTGAAGTTCTCTTTTGAGAAGCTGACTACAGGAAATTTTTGAGAGGGGTGAAAGCCTCACTTTTTTGGTACGAAAGGCAGTTGCATATCGGAGATCGGCGGGAATAGCTCTAGAAAAAAATATGTAGATCGTACCGCGAGAACCGGCGGTCCTTCGGGACAAAATAATGTTAGGAAATTCGAGTTCTGGGTTGATCAATAATAGTTTATAGTAAATTTGAAAAAACCGATTCCTTCCTAGTAGAGTAGCGTTTTTGGTGACAGTGCATTTGCGAGGTTAGCTCGTGAGGTTTTTTTTTTGTTGTGCCGAGAAAAGTACGGAACCGATAGATTCGGTTATTAGAGGGTCGAGCGAGGGACAAGCCGGAAGCTTGTGTTTTTTGTGTGCCGAGGAGGGTACGGAACCGATGGATTCGGTCATAGTAGAATCAGAGTTAGGGACTTGTGGAATTAGCTCGCGGTAAGAGTTTGAGAAAAGGGTTCATTTTATTGTTGTGAGGAGGGCCGTTGGAGTTCGCGGCGGAAATAGTGTATTCATGGAATAGAAGTCACTGTCGGAGTTGGTGTATGGTCTTCAGGTACACCTATTGGAATAAGCTTTTTACTAGTAAGGAAAAGGTAAAACGTTTTGGAAAATGTATGTTAATGTGACTAACCCATCGCATTTCGATTTCCTTTCATTATATTTTTAGTTAGATAAAATGAGTTGGAATTGATACGTTTTACTGATGTCTCTTCAATTAGAAAAATTGATCCGAAAAGTATATTTGAGAAATTTGTCTGTTGTTATGTTATAAACATGAAAGTATGAAACCTATCGTTCAATTAATGAATTTATTGTATTAAAATATCGGTTGAAGTTAGTTTTCGACAAAAATGATCTTTTTGTTTTTATTTTGATGAACACCTCGATCTGTGTAAGCAAGGCAATTTGAATACAGTTTATAAGTGTACTCCATTTGGGTTTTTCATTACTGAGTTCTTGTTCCTCAGAAAAATATCAAAACAAAAGACTCTATCCAAGTGCATAGAGCACGAACTCTCATTCCTTTCGGACAATTTTAGTAGAATAATGTGAGTTGAGATTAATTAGTTTTTGATTGAAATTTAATCTTATTTTGGTAAATGGTGACAGTTGAGAAGTTAAGGAGCTATTTGGTGTTCTAGTTAGTTCTACAAGAAAAATCAAAATTCTACTTTTACAAATGGTGACAGAGATTACAGTTTGTATTGTAAGTTCAATAATTTTTAAAAAGTAAAAAGTAAAGACCTATCCTACTATTACAAATGGGTAGAATCGGTTAGACAGTTTCCGAGCCCGTTTGAAATTTTGAGGTTGATCCTCGATATCTCATGAAGTATTGACTCGATCAGACTAAAACTTTTACGTGTGGATTCAGTTGTTAGAAAATTCTTAAAAGAATTTAATTCAAAAATTTTTTAAATTTTCGATGAAAAATTTTTTTTTTTCCTGAAAATATTGATTTGATTTCAGTGGAATTTAGAACAAACCTTAGAGTCAGTGTTTAACAACAATGTTCCAAATTTCAATTCGGTCCGATATTCACTTTCAGAGAAATGAGGAAAAAAAATGTGCCAAATTTCGTTGTTATTTGGAATTTTACGTTATTTCCGCAATATCTCAAGAGGTCGAATGCAATCAGATTGGAACTTTGTATTCAGGACGAGATTACCAACATGTGACTAGGTGCAAATTTTCGTGTTGATCTGATAGTTACAATTTGACAAGCGCGTCAAAGATCCTGACCTCACGTCAGTACTTTTCTAGAATTTTCTTTATAAGTCAGGGACCGCTGGTCGGAAATCATACAGGTGAAAATTTTTAGGTTGAGTTATGCAACAGTATTAAACGTTGAGAGTTTCATGAAAATTCGGTGATAAGTTTTCGAGAAATAATTTTTTCTTCCCTCCAACCCTCAATTTTGACCCCTTACGGTACACCGATCCAGCTGAAATTCTGCTGAGGACTAATCCCAAGCGACACACAATTTTTCCACCAAGTTTCACGGATTTCGGTTCTGTACTTTCAGAAGAAAGCCCCGGACAACAGACGGCAGACGGACGGATTTTATCATTAGTTCATTCAAATCTACACACGCCGAAATGTAAAATGTGAAACTTTTAAGGGGGGGGTAATTTTTTTTTTTTGGGCGATCACTAAGGTTTATTATTTGATTTTATCAAATAATAAACCAAAATGGCCAACTCAAAGTTCAAGTTGTGTGAATTGGGGTAGTATCTTCTCCTACGTCACTCGATCCGATCGATACAGCCGAGGCTGTCGATTGGTTTACTAGATAGAAAGGAACACGAGAAAGAGGGGAGAGTGGATATAAGACGATACGTCCCGGAGGGCGCGAAGTTTTGACCGTTTAAACAGCCAATATATGGAGCCAAATTCAAAAGATTTTTTCCCTGTTGAAATTGAACATTTTTACCTTGAGGTTGTATTTTTAGGTGATAAACATAATTTTTCAATTCGGGAGCACACAACAACTATACAAAAATTAAGTTTCCAGTAAGAAAATGAAGGAGGAATATCATTTTAGTGGGAGTTACATTGAAAAATTTTTGCGAATATTGTATAGTTTAGTTGACAAAACTATGTGTTTGATTCAGAGCCAAACGAAAACTATTCGAAAATGTAATTTTATATGAACTCAACAAAATTCATGAGGCGAGCCATTTTGGGGAGTTAATAGTGAATATTGATATCATTTCTCTAAGGCAACACTATACATTGGTGAATAGAATTCATATATTTTTATTTTTGTCACCTTAAAAAATCAACATTGAGGTAATTTTGTTCAATGTTCACCCAACTTCACGATGAAAACTAAATCGTCGGAGAGTTTTTGTTTGGTCCTGAGTCGAACACTTATTTATTTACGTAAAACTGCAACATTGGTTTTTTTCAATTTTTCTCACGACTTATAGTCTGCCTCTTCGATTTTTCTTCTCAATGGCAATTAAATTGTCGATTCATCCTTGTTTGGTACTGAATCGAAGATATTTTGGTCATCATTTTTCACATTTTTCTTATATCCGCAATAACCTGTGTACTCATGTAGGCCAAGGAAACACTGGATCACAAATTTACCTATCATCGTGAGAAATTTCAACTTGAATCAAACACTTCATGAAACACCTGTCATGAGCTCTTAGACTGCTAGGTATCCTGTTGACCGTAAATCCATTGGTGAGACATTTTGAACCATTCAGAAGAGGCACTCAAACATTCGAGTTTTTCTTCTGCATTTAAAAATTGATATAAACTTAGGTCATTGAAAATTTTGTAGCTTCGAATTGAAAAAAGAAAATTAACAAACGCTTATTATTTTAGGTACAACCAACAGAATCACGAACTTATACAGAGGAACTTAGTAATTATTTTCCTTGTATCGGTTCTGATATTCGGAATCGTATGTTACAACATGAATACGGTAAGGTTTACTCCGTTATATTATAAGCTAGAAAAGTAAAATAATCATTTTTCGAAGTGTTGAAAGACATCCTACACATAAGTATAACTAGTAGAAACACGTTTTTTTTGAAAATATCCATATCTCCACGAGAAGTGTCCTTTTTTTCCCGCATTCTTGATCTGAGCCAAGTAAGTGTTTGTGCATACAGTTTGTAAGTTTGAAAAGGTGATTATATCCCGTCCTCCATACAAAATCGGAAAATATGATGAAAAAAGGTAAACCTTGGTTCGAAGGGGGACATTTTATACGGTTAGTTCCAATCAATTTGTATCCACCCTGGGAGCGTGATTACAGCAACCCCCAAAATCTTAAATTTAAAGTGGGGTTGAATGACACCTTGCTTCGAAGGTAATTCTATGGCCTTTTCAAAATGCCGTTCACTTGACCTTTTATATAAGTCAATTTATGATTTTGAATAGGTGAATAAAATAACAGAAGAATGCAACAACAAATTCAGTAATATCGTGGAAAAAATTTTCATCGTGGCATCTGGAAGTTTCCTTTTGTCCCTACTTGGGATCCATGAGTTTTCTAGGAAATGCTGCTTATGAACCTATAAGTAAAAAAAATCATATCATTTTCATGTTTCATTTCAACCCTTGCTATCGTCATCCGTGCTCAGTACGTAATACTAAAATGGTAAGGAAATATCATAGAATGATGATTTTTAGAACTTTTTTAAAAAGTTCGATCTGAACGAACTTCTTTTTTGAATCTAGAACGTGTACTACATAGTCATCATATGAATATGGTCTGCTTGACGGAACACTGGAAATCCGATGAAGAACTTAAATACAAGGTACCCAGAGGATTTATGCTGGCATCTTCTTACTGCAGGGAAAGAAGTCGACATGGTGGATGCACAATTTACATTAAAGAAGGTATAGATTGTTCGGAGAAAACTGATTACAAAATTTTAAGTGAACTTAAAAGTTGTGCCTGCCAATTAGTGATTGGCGGTAACAAATTCCTGATCGAATGTGTTTATAGACCCAATACTTTGCCTAATATAGATACATTTTTTGAAAGGTTTGACACACTACTCGATAAATGTCTTCTGGAGAGTGTCAATCTAATAATAGCTGGCGATTTTAAAATAGATCTCCTCATCCATCGAATGATTGCAGGACATTTCTTGGAATTTTGGATTCATACAACCTCTGAAGATTACTATAAAAGAACCCACTAGAAGGACACTACTACCTCATCATGCCTTGATAACATCATCACTAACATTGAAGGAAAGACCGCACGATCATAGAAAAACTCTTATCGGATCACGCAGGTCTGAAGTTCGTTTATGATGTGGCTTCTCTTCTTAAGAACTTTCATAAAAGACAATTCAGACAGTACACGCAGGAAAATCATCTTCTTTTCGGGAAATCCTTAGTGAGTATTGAGTGGTCTGATTTGTTTTTGCTGCCAGAAAATAATGTTAATGAAATGTGGGACCTGTTTTTTACCGCTTCAAAAATTAATTTGATAATGCTTTTCCACTCAAGATAGTAAATGTAAAGAAACATGGGAGATTTGAGATGACTAATGAAATTCAATCACTTAAAGATGAACTTGATTTGTTTTTTGTTCACTCTATACAGTGATGACTCTTTAGATAATTATAAAGAACTGGAACGATCTTATGATTTGGCGTTGAGTTCTCAAAAGAGAAAATTTTATAATGACAGCATTGAAAAAGCTGATAATAAAACTAAGGCTTTCTGGAATATAATAAGGGAAGTTACAAAATGAATAGAAGGCCTTCCTTGAAATACCCACCAAAATTCATGGGTCAAGGTAACACCAATTAAAAGTATGAATTAGCATAAAAATTCAACACTCAACTAAGGTCGCATCAAGGCCCATCAGCTCAGTTCTGAAAATAGATCGCAAGAGTAAGAAGAATATCTCCAGGTCTTTTTACTTGTTTGAAGTTGATGATAATGAAGTAGGTACCCTCTGTTGTGAAGAAAATGAAGAACAAATTATCAACTGGATATGACGATATTCCTCTGAGAATATTAAACCATCATTTATCAGGCATTATCAAGCCACTTTGCTATATTTTAAATTGTTCCTTTAAGACTGGATTTTTTCCTAATGCTCTAAAGATAACATTAATATAGCCATGTCATAAATGAGGTGACCTTGATGACCTCAACAATTACAGATCAATTAGCTTTATTACATCATTCGATAAAATATTCGAGAAAATTCTTGCAAATCGTCTAGTTAACTTCGTCTTCAAATTTAAGATTTCATCCAACAACCAACACGGATTTACAAAAGGTAAAAGCACAGAAACGGCAGTATTCTAATTCGTCCAAAGAATATACTCATCTCCTGAGAAAGAGATGATACCTGCAGGATTGTTTGTAGATCTTTCTAAGTCGTTTGATTGCGTTGATCATGATCTCCTCTTGAGTAAACTAGAGAGGAAGGGAATTAAAGGCATACCCATCAAACTGATAGAGAGTTATCTTAACAACAGAAAACAAATTTTAGTTTTAGACATAGATGGTGGAGAGTTTCTGTCATCCGAAGAAAGCTCGTGGGACCTATACTGTTCATAGTTTATGACGACGATCTACCAGATGTTTTGGAGGTGAAGTCTGTCGATCTTCAGAAACTCAACCTGAATGGGTCAAATCCCCCAGATATTTTGGTAGAGGAGGCTGACAATCTGCCAATACCGACTCTCAACGAGCCGAATGTGGATGCATATTTGTATGCTGATGATACAAATGTGGTGATATCGTCCCATAATATTGAAGCAGTAAATGAAGGCCTGCTATCTGCCATTTCTAAGATTGAAGGATGGTGTAGAGCAAACGCTTCAAATCTTGAGGCCGATAAAACGAAGATAGTATATTTCTCCAATATAAGAACAAATGGGACCTATCCAAAAAGTATCAAAGTGAAAGACGGTCATATTCTGGCTAACTAAAGTACAAAGCTCCTTGGTATATTAGTGGATGACTTGAGATCAACATTGTGATACTTTAACATCTAAACTGAATACAGTGATCTACACAATAAAAGCTGTAAAGAATCAAGTTGATCTCAGCACATTAAGGACCATTTACTTTGCGATCTTCCAATCTCTTTTATCATACGGCATTATTTTTTGGGGCCCTAGTTCACAAGCTAGTCAAATATTTACTATTCAAAAGCGGGCTATGAGAACCATGTTAAATTTAGATTTAATAATCAATAAATTAATTAATAATCCAACTAGGAGAACTCATGAATATTTTTTTCCGATCTATAAATTTTCGAATACCGAGCAGAGCACGTTATATATGGGGATAAAACTGTATAATCTTATCCCATTAAGTATAAGAAAGATATCATTGTATAGTTCATTCCGAAGGACAGTGTTCCATTTATATTGAATTGTGAACCATAGTCTTTCAGCAAATTCATAGATTTTTGTAGGTCACAGTAAGTGAAATGTTAATATTCCAGTTGATTCTTAATTCATAGTTTCTGTTTGACTTGTTTTTATTTCATTATTATTTGTATTATGATGATGATTCTGGGAATAAATGGATATTATTATTATAATTATTAAACGAGAGGGAAATCGCTGGAGGCGATTTCCCGATTTGAAAGAAGAAAGTAGTCCTTTTCCCTCCATACCCCATTCGTTCCGCTCCAAAATTTCCTAAACTTGACGAATTTTGCGGGATTTAGTCGGGTGGACTATCACGAGACTGCTATCCTCCTCTGAAGGCAAAACTTTTCGGCCGAGACCGAGGGTGAGAAATGAACCTACGAGGACCGTAGGGAAATCCCATCCTCTTCTTATTCCTCGCAAACGAACGAAAATGAAAGAGAAATACGAAAGATAGTTGGAAATTTTTTGACGTTTTTCAATTCTACGAAAAATTCTGACAACCATCGAGTCCGATCTGTGTTTTCACGGGTATGGCCGCCTGGGTCAGTGCTGTCAGGTGGAAATTGAATAAAATTCACCGAAAAACGCCGAATTACTGGCGAACATTGTATGTAATGTCATAAACTAAGCACGGGTCATTGATTTCAAGAAAAAAAATGAAAAAATTGATGTCTTTTTCGAAAGAAATTCTATGAATCTATCTGACGATCGAGAGCTCCTCATACAGAATTTTAACATGAAATTCAACGAAATCGACGGAAAGATGGGATATATTATATTGAAATGGATCGATTAGAGGTTGGTGCTGTTTCCTTTCAGTTTTTCTATCATCAACTTTGAGATTTTTCCAAAATTTCAGCATAATTTGTACCGGTTCAGAACAATCTTTCACTGGAATCCTACCGTTGTGTACGAGCTACGCTACTTTTTCTGGTAAGTTTTTCAAAATTAAAGATCCTTTCATTCATTTCCGATGCTCTTTCATCGATATCTATTTACGTTTTTCTGGGAAATGTATCTGAAAATCAGATAATTCTGAAGTTAGTTTTGACATTTATCTAGAGGTCACAGAGCGTTTCTTTGCGATTGCCCAAAAATTTTTTTCGATAATTTTAAATTATTATTTAAAAATTTACTACATAAAAGGCGAATCTGGGCGCAAGGTATTGTATTGTATTGTATGGTTGCTGATTCTCCTAGGTTCCGCTGTGGAACTCCTCAGAAGCTACTGCTTGTGCGATTCAGGAGACCAGGTGTGTTCTGTGTGGCGTGGTAACTAATTCCTTGCGTCACGTTAGGAACAGCACTGTTAATTGTTTACCCAACAGCGAATGGTAGATCTACATCTTAACTAGTTCTATACTATACCATTGTATAAAGAGGGATAATAAGCCAACCATACGGGGTTAAAATTTGACGCAGTGGATTTCATCAATAGATGTCGCAGGGTAGTTGGTATCCTCGGCACGTCTTAGCTTACTTCAGGTTGCAGTATGTCGTAGCTTGGTTCTGGCACATCCTTAGCCTGGCCGTCCACTGGAAGCGATTAGGGGCTTTTATGAGCTACGCGTTTTACGAATGCCGAGGAGCTTTTACGACCAAAGCGGTCTCAGGCTTCGGGGTCGTCCACTGGCAGATAGTTCGCGAGGTTTCGGTTCGTTCTTGTTCTTGCGTAGCAGAGGATTTTTACTTCAGATTTCCGTGTTTATTGAAGAAATTGTGATACAGAATGGATTTAGAATTAATAATTCATTTCAAGGATAAATCTCACTTGATCAGGCATATGTTAGCTACGGAATGGGGAAAATTTTTGAGGTAAGGTAGATTCAAATTTAGAAAAAATGAAATCATCGGAAAAAAATTCACCATCTTGATGATGAATGATTATTATCGTATACTCATTTATAATACTGGAATGGAAGTTGAAGTGTGAATGTTGATAACCTGGGTTCTTCGAAAACAAACGATGTGGAACGTCGAAATTATGGCTGATTTGAATTTTGTCTGTGAAAGTCAGCTTCAGAAGGTAAATATGTTATTAATATATCTAGAACGTGACTTCAAAACTTTAAAAACTGCAAACATCGAAAGAAATGATGACGACACAGATATTCAGAAATTCTTAAAATTTTGCAGAAGTGCATGCGTATTTTAGAAAACAGGTCACTAGTAGAAATCCGTAGCGTTTTATAAAGAAAAAACTATGTTTATTTTGTGATCGAAATTGATAATGGATATTGAGATAATAGGGGAGAGTCGGGTAATTGTGCGCACCTTAGCCAAAATTGAAATAATTTCGAAATGACAGAAGATTGGACTTCTAGATTTGCAGTCAAGATTCTTCAAAGTCTTGGCTATAACAATTTCTTGTACATTTCGAATGAAAATACACATTATGGTTTTAAAATATGAAATACGAAAAAAGTACACTGCGCATAATTACCCGAAGTATGCGGCTAATGGTGCGCATAGGTAGGATAATTGTGCGCATTGAAAAGGGAAACGAACAACACAATTTATTGAACGTAAATAGATATTCCTTTATCTAATCGGGCAAAAATACATTAAATTAAACTAAACTCTAACGATATATTAAAAATATAATAGAATGAAAATAATTAAAAAGTTCATTACGTGTCACAAAAATCGCAAATATATCCCTCGGGGCTATCTACTCCTGTGCATAGGGCATGAGCCCATTTTTGACAAACCGAACATTTGAACCACATCTCGTTTTTTATACTGCCCTCCCCGCAAATAACGCATCGCTCATTTTCATCCGTTTCAAGATCGTCCAACTCGTCATCGTTATACAGCTCTCTCTCTGATATATCTTCAGATTCACTGCTCTCTTCGAACACTTTTCTTTTTGTACTACTCTTCTGACTTGCATTAGGCCCTTTTATAATATTTTTTCCTTTTTCACATTGTTCTTGTTTTTCTTTTAATTTTCTCTGTCTCAATGTCTTTTTCGCTGCGGTGGTTTCCAAATTTTCTCTGTTTGGTGTATCTGTTAATATTTCATACGTCTGTTTTTTGTGACTTTGTCCTTTAGCTACATTCGGTTTTGGAAGGGGACTCAACTGTTCTAAAAAAGCAGATGTACTAGGACCAGGATCATCGCTATTCTCGGTTCTGTATAGGAAGTTTAAATTTTTTTCCTCAGTAAGGTTACGATTTGGATTGTCGAGTTGAAGAGAAGCTAGTATAGAGTTGGCGTGTGAACAGGAAGTAGAAGGTAAGCCGTCCTCATCAATCACAATTGGGAGGTGGTGAGTGGCTGGAAGAAAATCCTCATCGGTGAACTTATCTGGTTCATAAGGCCATATCCCACATGTTCTGAATCCTGATTGGGCCTTATCCATTGTAGCAACATGAGTATAGGCTTTGTTAAATATTGCAGCTAAGTCGTATTGTGTGATTTTTGTGGCCGATGTAAGGTGATAGTCGCATTGCCTATTAAACGCTGATTTTAATGGACCATAAAAACTTACGTCCAATGGTTGGAGCCTATGGGAAGTATGAGGGGGTATCGTGAGAAGATTAATGCCATATTCCTTACAAAAGTCAAAAATTGGTAAGGAAATATGGCTGGAATGATTGTCCTGGAGCAATAATACAGGTTCGTCCTTTGATGATTTAACGGTTTTTTTGAAGTGTTGTAGCCACTTATGAAAAAGCTCTTCATTGCTCCAGCCACTTTTTGAACAAGAATAAATTGCATTAGGAGGTCCATTGTTGGTTAATGTATTTGTCATTCTAATGCGGGGAAATACAAACATTGGTGGCACGTAGCAAGTTCCAGAAGCATTGAAACAGCAGATAACAGTAACTGTTTTTCCTCTTTCACCAGATGTCTTAGCGCCAAATTGTTTAACCCCCTTGGGACCGAGTCTCTTGCATGGCTTTTGTACCGTAGAAATACCAGTTTCATCTACGTTAAATATTGCATCCTCTTTAAACTTGAATTTGTCGTACAGTTTTTTGAGGTTTTGGAAGAAGGTGGAAACCTCACGTTTGTTAAAAGCTGAGATTCGGGCGATACTAGTAGGTTCCGGTTTTCTTAGCGTTATCTCTGGGTTCCTCCTGAGAAATCCATAATACCAGTCTTTTCCGGCCATTTTAAATTCAATCTTAAAGTTGTGCTTTATGTGGTTGACCTCGGCAAAAGAAAAGGCTAATTTTCTGAGTTGAACTTTAGTCATTCCATGAAAAAGTTTTGCCAACTTGAGAACGTGGTCTTTTAATGCCATTTCTTGTTCGGGTGAAAAAACACAGTGTTTTTCAATATGTGGTCCAACAACATCAAGTCCATCGTCATATGCTCTTTTTCTTTTTCGTATTGAAGACTCTGGGATATTGAACATTTTACCAGCCTGTCTTATTGATCCTCCATTTTCAACAAATTTTATTGCCCGAATCATGGTTTCTCGATCCCATAGCGCCTTTCTAGTTTTACGTTGGTATTTGAGCATCTGCAAGAATGCAAAATATCATAAGCGATTATTTAAAACGCAATGTTAACAATGCTTAAAACATATCGGTTAATTGTGCGCACTTGAGGCTAATCGTGCGCACTGCGCCCAATTAACCGAAATTAGTAGTTTCACTTTCAAATTTTATAAAACAATAAAAAGAACCTTTCCTGCCTAAACTACATATATCAGTATCAAGTAGATCAATTGAGCAATGTATTGATGCAAACGGTTTTTAAAAAATGTAAAAATTGAAATACTTACGGCTTATTTTTTCCGAGACACATACTAGTACAACACATACGTAAACAATGAAGCGGTCATGTTGGATAAATGAGGGCAGCGACCAACCTTTCTCGTATGTGATAGAATATAGTTTTGTCAAGAGATGGAGCCTGAATCACGCTTTCGAAATTATATTACCCGATTGTGGAAATAAAGGTATGCGCACGATTAGACGCTGCGCACAATTACCCGACTCTCCCCTAAGAGCTATAAAACCCGAGATAATGGTGAAACACGCTGGATTAATTATATTTGGAATGCTATACAGACGATTATTGCCAAAGAGTCCAACTTCAGATAGGCTACTATACACCTACAGAACTTCTGGATGTGTGTTTAATGTAAGAAAAAAGACATCATTCATTAATCTTTCAATCTGATCCATCTGAATTTAACCAACAATAAACAACGAGCTTCAACAAATATTCTGTTCACAAACCATACATGCCACTTTCCGACGGATAGCTCCTCATTTCGAGCGTATAGACGCGGCAGATCCAAAGTGATCGGGATACGATTGAGCCGCTCGAATTCTCTCGAAGTCGCCCGTATGAACCCGCTGCCAGTTGACGAGGTTACCTACAATTCCATTCATTTGGATCTGTCGCGCAAATTCGTTCGTTTACGCTCCTATCGCGCCTCTCGAAATCGCTTGCAGTGGACGACCAGCCTTAGACTTCGAGAGAATTCAACGGCGCAATCGTATCCCGATCACTTTGGATCTGCCGCGTCTATACGCTCGAAAAGAGGAGCTATCCGTCGGAAAGTGGAATGTATGGTTTGTGAACGGAATATTTGTTGAAGCTCGTTGTTTATTGCTGGTGAATTTTAGATGGATCAGATTGAAAGGTTAATGAATGTTGTCTTTTTTCTTACATTAAACACACATCCAGAAGTTCTGTAGGTGTATAGTAGCCTATCTGAAGTTGGACTCTTTGGCAATAATCGTCTGTAAAGCATTCCAAATATAATTAATCCAGCGTGTTTCACCATCATCTCGGGTTTTATAGCTCTTATTAGCTCAATATCCATTATCAATTTGTTTTTCTAGTCTCCAACCAATTTTATTCCGAACATTTTTCTATATGCTCAAGTGTTTTTGGCCCATACGTACTGTAATGATTCAATTACGTTCCATATGCAGAACCATCTTTTCGATCACAAAATAAACATAGTTTTTTCTTTATAAAACGCTACGGATTTTTACTAGTGACCTGTTTTCTAAAATACGCATGCACTTCAGCAAAATTTTAAGAATTTCTGAATATCTGTGTCATCATCATTTCTTTCGATGTTTGCAGTTTTTAAAGTTTTGAAGTCACGTTCTAGATATATTAATAACATATTTACCCTCTGAAGCTGACTTTCACAGACAAAATTCAAATCAGCCATAATTTTGACGTTCCACATCGTTTGTTTTCGAAGAACCCAGGTTATCAACATTCACACTTCAACTTCCATTCCAGTATTATAAATGAGTATACGATAATAATCATTCATTATCAAGATGGTGAATTTTTTTCCGATAATTTCATTTTTTCTTAATTTGAATCTACCTTACCTCAAAAATTTTCCCCATTCCGTAGCTAACATATGCCTGATCAAGTGAGATTTATCCTTGAAATGAATTATTAATTCTAAATCCATTCCGTATCACAATTTCTTCAATAAACACGGAAATCTGAAGAAAAAATCCTCTGGTACGCAAGAACAAGAACGAACCGAAACCTCGCGAACTATCTGCCAGTGGACGACCCCGAAGCCTGAGACCGCTTCGGTCGTAAAAGCTCCTCGGCGCTCGTAAAACGCGTAGCTCATAAAAGCCCCAAATCGCTTCCAGTGGACGGCCAGTCTTAGATTTGGGACACGAGGTACCTCAATAACACATGGTGCAGACGAAGTCGATATAGATGTCGCTGTATTTCATAGCTGTGCCGAGATAAAATCCAGTGGCGGGGACTTAAGTCAGGCGGATTCGAATCACGTAATCTGAAGTTTTTTCCCTCTTCATACAATGACTATACTAATTGAATAAGGTTGAAGCTGGGTAGAAGAGGTCATCCCACATATCAGCGATCTCCTTCGTTGCCGTTACAGTTAGGGAAAAGAGGTGAATTCACATCGATAGATGAAATATCACCCTACTCCTCATTCAAACAAACGATATCTCAATCGAACAGCTAATATTTAGAAAAAAATCTAGAAAATGGAAGACGTTTCAAAATAAATTCTGGTATATTCGACCAATCAGAAAACTGCATTTTATAGCCGGGGCCTACTACACTGAGAAATGAGAAACGTCCAAACGTCACAGTGAGTACTGTAATTTGTCAAACTGTTACTTTTTCAGTTGCAAATTCAAGATTTCATAAGACGGATTTCTGTTATTCGTGAAAAAATGCATTGAAATGAGTCTTGAATATGTTAATCGTGAGTTTCAAACGATCCGGATACATTAATTCGATTGATAAATTGACCTGGAAATTCAAGTTAGTCACTTTCCTTTGAAGGAGGGTAAATGAATATGGTAGTTACTATCGAGAGGTGTATTGAAACGAATAATATAGAATAAGAACAAGTCTCCAGAACCTTTCTATATAGACGTACTTAAAATACAAGGAAAATTTCATCCAGGATTAATAATTGCAGTGTTCTGTTATTCAGATGGAAATCCAGTGTTGAATAGGATTTTACCTTTGCATTGAAATGTGTCTTGAATAAGTATATCGTGAGTGTTATACGATCTGAATGCATTAATGATTTCCATTTATAAATTGACATAGAAAATTGAAAAGAATATTATAGAACAAGTCCTTCCCATATTGACGTACCAAAAATATAAGGAAACTATATGAACCAGGATTAATAATTGTAATATCATGCAGAAGGAAATTGAAATTGAACCGAATAATATAGAGCAAGAAGAAGTCTGCAGATCCTCCCTATATTGACATACCAAAAATGAAGAGAAACAGGATAATAATTGCAATGTTCTATTATCCAGAAGAGAATGCAGTGTTGAATAAGATTTACTTTTGCATCAAAATGTGTCTCGAATAAGTAAATCGTAAGTTTCAAACATTCTGAATACCTTTATTGATTCCATTGATAAATTCACATTGAAAAATCAAGTTAGTCACTTTCCTTTGAAGGATGGTAAACAAATATGGTAGTTATTCCTGAAAGTTGTTTTGAAACGAATATTAGAGAACGAGAAGAATTCTCCAGAATCTTTCTATATTGACCAACCTAAAATTTAAGGAAAATTTGAACCAGGGCTAATAACTGCAGTGTTCTTTTATTCAGAAGGAAATCCAGTGTTGAATAAGATTTACAGTTGAAGTGTTGAATCTAACCTGATATTTGGTTCCGTTCCCCCAGAAGAAAAATAGTTTCAAATTTGTTAGAACTTGTGGATAAACAGTTTCTAATGTGTTTTTGATGTTCTGGATTGATCACATCAGTGATGAGTCCAAGATGACATCCCATTTAGAGTACCTTTGCCAGTGTATTAAAAAATATTATGTTGTGTTATAATAATAATTTATGTATGTTTGGATACAAGCCTTTAGATCAATTAAAAGAACAGATCGGTTTTAACACCAATGTCCCCATATCAGTTCAGACGTAGCCTACTGTCTTCAGGCCTGAAAATGCGATGTTGCAAGTTCTTCCGAAGGGGGTTATCACAGACAATTGTGTGCTATGCAACCGTCCATACACGCTATTGTTTACAATGTTTACATGATCATTTCGCGGGTAAACGAGATGAAACGTTCGCATTCTTCAGTTTTTCGCTCTGATCGGTTGTTTTATTAGTGTTTTAGGTCAAAATTAGTGTTTGAACTACTACAGGTTATATATTTCAACAATTGAAAATTTTCGATTCGAGTTTCATCATAGCTCGTATTTGTGCAGTACCCGGTTGTAGACCAATAATAAATCCTGACGTGCAAAAGTTTCCGTATTTCAATTTCTCAGAGATCCGGTAAAAAGATGACAATGACCCAATGCAATATTTACATAGAGAAAAAAAGTTTCGAAATTCAGGATACTGTTGTATGCATAAAACATTTTGTAGATGTTCATAGTGTAACATCTAACCTTCCGGCCTGTTAGTTCACGTAGGCCCCGGTTCAGAGCATCGACAATCTACTGTAATTGTGACTATTGCAAAATAAGAATGATTGTTATTAATGATACTGTCGACGGATGAATTCTTCACATGAACCCCTGAATCACCATATCCAATGCATATTTCTCAAATTCCTCAGTAGTACGAAGAATTGTTATCATAATCAATAATCGATAAATGAAAAATTAATTGAATATGCAGTTTTGCATTCATCCTGAATGGAGAACATGGTGTCATGATTATTCAATTAGATTTAGAGATCAATAATCATGGATTGGTCATCTTCATTTATGAAACAGAAAATTTGAACTTTCATAATGCAGTAATGTTTTTTTACACATGACCGAAGGAATTCATTATAATTTCTTTCAATGTGAACAAAATAAATCTGACTATATGAGCGATACAAACGACTATGAAGAAAATATTCTCAAAAATGAATATTCATTAAACCCTGTTAAATTTGTTGAACTCTGATTGTACTGAAATATGAGTTCGTAAGAATACCAACTAAATGATTAATTTTTTCCATGAATATTGTATGGAATTATTCGTCACCGGATGGTTATATTTCTTCTGTGGATTTTATGAAATTTGAATAAGGGTGATTGTTACGATTTTGTTCATAGTTGTCTTAGGTATCTAAAGCGTCAAATTACCGAAAATGAAATTGTGATAAAAATTTTTATTAAACCAAGCTGTTCAGATCTATTTAGTATTATAGGTTTGTTAGTCGTTTTTATACATAGAATTGAGTTTCAATATTTGGTGATAATATTTTACACAATACTGAGAGTGTTTTCATACGATCCATGGATTTTGTGTTTGAATGTGAGCACCGTCATCATCTATCCACGAAATGAATTTCGACTCAATCGTGTCTTCATTTTTGTGAATATCGAGATGACAAAATTTCTAAGACGCCCATTTACCAAACCGTTAGGCGGATGTTGTTTATTCCGAAGTTGACCTTTGTATTTAAGCTTTATAGCTGCCTTGAAAATTTCGAGTCTCTAAGTTATTCTTTCGCAAGGTTATCGTGTTTACAGTCGGCCGGAGGCCGGCTCGAGTGTAACTTGGATTGCTTGCTCAGCATAGAGTCCTTTCTATTCAATTAGACGATCACAATAAAAAAACATAGGTTGATATTATTGAATTCAGGTACGGGATCATTACAGTACCCATTAAAAATTTTTATTTCCCCAATATTTCTCAGGAACAGAACGAATCAAATTGAAATATTGTACTTAATCGAATAACTTGATGTTTAGAGAGGACCATATGAAGGGGGATTGCCAAATCTTTCCATCATGAAGTAAAGCTGCGTTTGGCGAAGTCAAGCCGTGCATTAGTGACCGCTTTGGCAACGAATTTTAACGAGCATGTAAATGCAACTCTCGTCAGTCCTTACAGAGCACATTACTTTTAATAATATTTTGATGAGAAATTTTATTATTTAATATTTCAATAAATTTCATAATATTACAGAGTTCGAGTGTCCTTACCCTGATGAAATATTCGTTCATCTGCAGTTCATTCATATTCTACTTTTACTTGTTCATCGTCACCGGACAAAGTTTGGAGGACGAGGTAAGTAGAAAACTCGAAACAATATATATCATTGTACAAGTGTACAAAAATCAAAAGGCAATGAAATGAACAACTTGTGAAGCCCTTTTTACGCGCATGTTCTAGGGGAACAGTGTGCTATCGTTTTGTCCAAATGTAGAAAATGGTCTCAAACGACTAGGTCGGACTCACTGATGACGAATCCGGAATTTGAAAAAAAAAATTCAATTTTTTTTTCAAATATTCAATATGCTGTGATCTTCTCATCATATTATCCTCATTAAATTATAATATGTATGAACCTTCAAACTATCATTTCTCGATAAAGTTCTGGATTTCAATTCGATATAATCTGTATTTTTGGAAATATGTATCGGGACCATATTTCTAAATAAACTTTGAAGTACAGGATCCCTATTCGAGTCGACCTACAGCCATCTGCTTGATTTTGAACATTGAAATACCTTAGGGATTACCGTAAAAAATATGTATATGGCTATTTTTAAATATTCAAAATCACATTTTTTTTCAAATTTTACTGACTTGCCAAGAACCGATTTCCAATAGAAAACATATAACATACAAAATATGAATGATTGTCTTCCTTTTTCTGGCACCAATAACCTAGTTGGCGTGTACAAACATATAAGTTGACATTAGGTTTCATACTCATCCGCTTACCACCTGAATAAAATACTGAAATTAATTCAATTTTATCTCGAATATAGAAGCGTAGGGTTACTTTCGAAAATATCTTCATAATTATAATTGATAGGCTTTTAAATTCAAAAAATCTCAGAAGGTCAGGAGCTTTTACGCGCTTGTTCAAACTCGTTCCCACAGAGTAATTCATTCGTAACTCTCAGATTGAAATGAAATTTGGTACACTATTTTCAAATATGTTCTTCAAGGTAAGTACCAAATTTCATAGACATTCTATGAATGGTTTCCAGAAAAAGTGCTTTTGATAAAAATTTTCGTAAAAATTTTTAAATTTCCGACAATATTGTAACGTTTTCTAAGTCGATCAAAACGTTCAGAATAATTAAACTATTTATTTACACTTATTTACATACTACTGTTCCAATAACTAAACAACTTATTCTATCCTTATCTTCCTCATGTACTTTCTCAGTAATGTTGAATACGACATTTTTCTTTCAACCGGTGATTCAGTGTGAAGTGGCTGATGTAATACAGTTGCTGAGAAATAATAGTGTGCAGGAGCTGATTCTATATCTGCTAGAATTCTGAAGTTGATAAGCTCAGACATTTTGCTCATTGTATTAATCTTTCTATAAGTTCTGGCATCTTTCCTACTATACTGTAGCCCTAGTTGTTCCAGTTTTTAAGAGAAACGACATACATAGCATCACGAATTACAGACCAATTTCTATTCTAAGCATATTGGTTTATTATTTGATAAATTCAAATAATAAACCTTAGTGATCGACCAAAAAAAAAAAATTTTAACCCCCCCTGAAAATTTCACAGTTTACGTTTTAGAGTATGTAGATTTGAATAAACTAATAAAAAAAAATCCGTCCGTTGTCCGGGGCTTTTCTCAGAAAGTACTGAACCGAAATCAGTGAAACTTGGTGGAAAAATCGTGTGTCGCTCGGGATTGATCCTCCAAGCTTTTTATCAGAAGCAAGCAGAATCGGTGTACCCTAAGGGCCCAAATTGGGGGTTGGAGGGAAAAAAAATTATTTCTCGGAAACTTACCACCGAATTTTCATGAAACTCTGAAAGTTGATTACTGTTGCAAAACTAAAGCAAAAAAGTTTCATCCGGATGATTTCCGACCAGTAGTTCCTGAGTTATAAAGAAAAACGGTACAAATTTCCGATAATGTCGAAAATGACATCATCGCATTCGGTTCTAAGATTGGAATTCACTGAAATAATCGGTTTACTTTTCATCCAGAGTAATAGGTACATCTAAAAGTAGATGAAAATATTGATTACCAAATTTTCAACACATATCGAGAAATTTTTAATGGATGCGTTATTATTTTATAAACACAATTTGCAAATGCCCCATTGATGTTCTTGACAATTTCATAATCGTAAGTAGTTCAGATTAAATATTTTTGGGTTTTCTCTTCCAATATCTTAATCATAACTAGTGAAAATCGGGTCAAATTATTATTTATAGAAATCACCCCGCGGATTACGGGATTTAAGATTAAATTTCTTCATGAAGCTCATCCATATCTTGAATAAAACTTTTATTTTATTCATAAATCATTGGTTTTTCAGAACACAAAAACCAATTCCATGAAAAAATTCATTTGAAACATTGAAATCTCAATAAATACTCTTTTATAACTGAATAACACTTTTGCATGCAGAACTCGAATTAAGTAGCGTAATTCAAAATAATGCAGATTTCCAAAAAATTCGGTTGATCGGAGGTTTCCATCAATTTCGGTTTGCGTAGTACGATTATCGTCAACATGTGGATATCCGTTACTGGTTTCAATCGAAATCCAAAATCTTTCGTACTGATATAGTTTGAAATAAGCGTGAAAATAAAAAATAATGGGCATTTATATGATAAATCAAATTGGAGGATATAATATGCAAAAAAATCAATAACAAACCGCAAATCTCATCAATTGTCGATTGTCGAGAATCTAATACTGAGGGTTGGAGCCTTAGACTGAAGTTAGGAGCCGATCATCTGTCTACCTGTTCTGAATGGGGACTGTACCGGGTCTAGACCTAAGACAAGGGATATAGCGTAGACAAAAATATACCGCATGTATCGTCATCTGGTTGTCGGCAAACTACTTGTTTGAATTTCACGTCTTTACATCAAACAGACTTTCGGATTTGACACCCTCTTGGTTGAGTGTATCTGACAACGATAACAACGAACGAAATTTATAATCTAGAATTATTCTTTCGAATTCAACCTGATGAGGTTCACGATATATTTAATTGTTACAGAAATGTTATTGAAAATAACTTTAGTTTTTCAGTTTGTGTGGTGAATACTTTGTGAATCAAATGAATCGGATATCTGCTGTGGAAAAATTTATTTTTTCAGATCAATTGCACAGGAAGATTGAGTTTCTTCTCATTTCATTAATATTTTTTAGAACAAAGTTGAATCCTAGTAGAAATCACATCTACACATTTGATATTAGCGAAAAGTCTTGAATTTTGTTTTACGTATTGGTGTTGGTTTGAAAGATTGAGTTTATTTCCTCAGTGTCAAGAAAAACGAACGCGTTCGGATTGAAACATCATGACTAATTGTGAAATATAGACATTCGATTTAATGCAAAATTTCGTGAGAATTGTATAGTGGAAAAATCGACATTTTTTTTCGAATACACATTCATCAAAGTTCAATGAAATTTGGTACAGGTTTCAGAGTCAACATTTAGAAACAGTGTTTCAAATTTCAGTTTTGACCGATATTCATTTGTGCAGATATTGGCAAAAAATTTCGTGATCATTTTGAATATTGAGGTTATTTCCCTAATATCTCAAAAAGGGCAAACCCTATCTGATTTGAAGTTCATTTTCAGTTGTAGAATACCGACACGAAATTTAATAATTGTGGAAAATAGTTAGATTTTCCAAGAGGTGAAACGGGGGTTATTCAACTGAGAAAATAATAAACCCTTGTGTAAAATTTGCAGCGTTTTTTTTAAAGTATTCGAAAGAGTCGTGTTCGACAGAATGATCAAGTATCTTGGCAGGTTTAGAGTACTCGATAATTGTCAACATGGTTTTAGGTCGGGTCGCTCAACGGAAACAGCTTCAATTTCATTTGTTGATTGTGTCTATGAGTGCCTTGACATGGGCTTGCATGTAGCAGGTATATTTTTTGACCTTTCGCGAGCATTCGATAGTCTTTCGTTTGAGTTTATAATTGACAAGTGTTACAATTTGGGTTTTCGGGGTGTATTTTTGGATTGGCTGCGGAGCTATCTCGAGGGTAGATCCATTTTTGTAAAGGTTGAAGGCTGTCTATCTGACGAGCATGATATGAGTCTGGGAGTACCAGAAGGATCTGTCCTTGGACCTCTTCTATTCTTGCTTTTCATCGATGATCTCCCCGTTAATTTAAGAGCGATGTTCCTGAATCTGGTCACACGTAGTCGCTTTTCGTCACTGATACGTAAGTTTTTGTTGAGTCTCTTCGCTGATGATGCTTCGGTAGTGCTTTTGGCTCCAACGTTCGAAGAACTTCAGGCGCTGTGTGAGCTTCTATGACAGAGCTTTTTTAACTGGTGTCACCAAAATAACTTAATGATCAACATTGATAAAACCGAATTTATTTATTTTACAATTGGGCATAGTAATCGTAAGCTGGTGATTCGCCATTTGGATAGTGTTATTCTATCTAAGAATGGTACTAAATTTCTTGGCACTCACCTTGAGAATAATTTGAAATAGGGTATGCACGTTGATTCTGTGTGCGAAAAACTGAACAGTTCTTATTATGCTCTAAATAGGGTGAGAACCTTAATTCCTATAGAATCACTCATAAACATATATTACAGTTTGGTCTATAGCCACTTATCATACAATATTCTGCTATGGGGAAACCCTTCGGACGTTGGAAGGACTTTCATAATACAAAAACGTATTTTACGCATGCTGTTCAATATACCTCCACGTTCGTCTTGTAGACCTATATTTGTAGAAAACAATACTTACATTATCATCCATTTTTATTTTAAAAGCTCTTTTATATGTGAAGGAAAATGAGAAAAGTATTGTTCAGTTGTCTAGTTTTCATAACTATGGTACTAGAAGTGGGAGAATATTATATGTCCCCAAGCACAGAAAAACTAAGTTTGAGATGTCTCCTATGCATCAATGTGTTAAACTTTTTAACCATTTGCCTCGAAATGTTAGATCTCTAGATTTAAACAAATTCAAAAAAACTGTTAAGAAGTTAATGTTAAGTGGATGTTATTATACGGTAAACGATTAGCTCAATGATGTTATAGTGATTTAGCTAATTTATATTTTTCTTTATCTGTATGACTTTTCCTATACATTAATTCATCTCAGAGGATCAATAAACTATTATTATTATTATCAAAGTCTGTGCACAATTTATTTCCACTATATTATGTTGTGATGTCTTGAACAAGAAATCATGCGAATGTAAGAGCAAAGATGAAGAAATTGAAAAATTGAAAAAGAGATTGTCAAATTTGAATGAATTCTTAAACTGTACGCTGCCAACAGGGAACAGATGGAAAATCTATTGAAAACAGTCGCATCCTTCAGTAAAACCATTGGAATGCAGATGAGCTTGGAGAAGTGTGCGGTGGTCCATGTGAAGCGAGGGCAAATACAGGAGGGTGAAGAGATGCTAGTGACGGAAGACGTAACGATACCAGGGTTGAACGCACACGATCAATATAAATATTTAGGGGTACAACAAGCCTTGGATATCAAAACAAAGGAAATGAAGAACATTTTCCGTGAGAAATACTTTTTCAGGCTGAAAAAAATACTCCAATCAAAACTCAGCTCGAAGGCCATGTTCACATCAATCAACGTATGGGCCCTTCCCTGTATCGCCTACTCGTTCGGAGTCATTAAATGGACATCCCTAGAATTAAAAGACCACGACATAAAAACCCGCGCACTTCTTACCAGGCACGGTATCCATCACCCACACGCATCATGTAACAGACTGTACGTTCAAAGGCAGGAAGGAGGCCGTGGATTGCAATATGTCGAAATCACACATGACAAAACAGTTAGTAACATGCGAGAATATTTTAGATCTAAACACTCACCATTTATACAAGTCGTGTGCAGGCAGGATATTAACCTCAGTCCACTAAACTTAGGAGGCGAACTGGATCCAAACAGAGGTGTGACAATCGAACAGCTCACTCAGGAATGGCACAGCAAAGCTCTTCACGGGCGGTACCCTGGAAGTCTAGGAAGGAGTAACATAGACAAAAAGGAATCACTTACTTACCTTAGGGCAGGATACTTGTTTCCAGAAACGGAGGGCAGACTTGTTGCCATCCAGGACCAGGTGATTCCTACAAGAGCCTACATGAAAAACATCACAGGAAGGAACATACTTACCGACAAATGTAGAAGATGCTCACAAGCAACGGAATCTGTGCAACACGTTGCGTCCTCATGTCCCATACTGGCACCAACAGACTACACGGAGCGGCATAACGCAATGGCAAAAGTCTACCACCAAGCCATTGCAGTGAAGATGGGCCTCATTAAAAATATCAAAAAACCATTCGAGTACAGGCCATGCAGCGTACTTGAAAACGACGCCTATAAGCTTTACTGGGATGTGACTGTTGAAACTGATAGGCCAACACCACACAACAGACCAGTTTTGGTTTTGTTCAGCAAAAATGACAAACAGGTCATAATTATGGATGTTTCCGTCCCGGCTGATGACAACATGACCAGAGCGTTCACCGACAAATTATCGAAATATCAAGAACTAGCTTTTCAGATGAAGATGACGCACAATCTCAGGTCCGTGATTATCTGCCCTCTAATTATTTCCACTAATGGGCTGGTCGAGGAGCACTTGATGGAGATCACCCTCAGCCTGGGCTTGGAAAAACAACTTATAAGTACTGCACAAAAGGAAGTTATACTTGGAACTACAAGAATAGTTCGGAAGTTCCTAGCAACATGCTGAAACTACCTTGACCCCACGGTCCGGTAGCTCAGATATGCCTTCCCTATATGGTGATACACTAAAAAAAATTAAATATATATATATATATATATATTCTTTTGAGATGAGCAGTACATTTTTCTATATCAAACAATTTGTGTCATAACAGTATTAGCAGAGGAAATGTAAACGGGGTACCATACATTTTTACGTATGATACAAGAGCACAGATAAAAACCTCAGGAAAAACTCTGTATCCCCGTATAAGTGTAATGAAATTGTTGTTTTTTATTGAAGGGCTTCTTTTTCATCGACAAAATTTCTTCTTTCTTATGCGATGCAGGTTGAAATCTTGGAATCACACCTGAAAACAAAAAAGGACACAAAAAAAAAATCAATATGAACTAGTACTCATTAAATTAATTTGAAGTTCACGATCCATCTCAAAAAAGAATCAGACACCGAATGAATTGCCTCGAAGCCATCGTCAAATTTATAAATTGGACAACAATTAACTAAATGTTCTATTGTTTCCTCTTCTTCTCCGCACTCGCACCTTGGACTTTCGACCGAATTCCATTTGAGGAGGAAACTATTACAGCGGCCATGACCGGTTCTAAGTCGATTCAAAGTATCGCTGATCAAACCTTTGTTGCAAACATTACACGAATTCCGAACGCCAAACTTCTTTGTCGCTTTTATTGGTGTAAAGAAAATCGTTAATCCATAAAGGTTTACGAGATTTCAATCTAGCAATTTTAGAATCCGGAATTTAACACATGATTGGGAATAAATTCTGAAAGGAATGATATTTATCCCAAGACTTTATCACTGCAACCTGTCTACGAATATAAGGCGGTACAATATTTGAGAGAACTGGTAACCACTGCGAAGGTGTAGATCTTATGGTCCCACTAATGATTCTCATAGCAACATTAAGCTGATCATCTATTTTACTAACATGAGCGCTATTAAACCAAACCGAACAACAATATGCAGCAGCAGAAAAAACCAAAGCCAAAGCTGCGGTACGAAGAGTTGTAGGGTCAGCCCCCCATGAAGAACCAGCTAGTTTTTGAAGAATATTATTCCTAGATTTCAACTTCATGCGTAAGTATTCCAAATGGGCCTTGAAATTTAAAGAAGTATCTAATTCCACTCCAAGATATTTAGGAGTGAAATTATGTTTCAGAACGGCATTATTGAAAGTAACATTCGAAGTTTTGAACTTCTGTTGATCATTCAAATGAAAACAAGAGACTTCTGTTTTATTAGAATTTGGACATAAACACCACTCAACAAAATAATTCTTCAAAATTTCTAAATCAGTATTTAGAGTGTTTTCAATGACTTTGAAATCAGAGTGAGGAAAAGCCAGAATGAACTGTGGTATAGAAACCTGATGTGTGGCCTTTGGAATCATGCTGATTTCTCTGGACGCGATTCTTCTGGGGGTTACATATTCGATTTAAGCCTGAACAGAGCTTGTCGCTTATTGCCAACCGAGTGACCGGTTTTGCATGCCATGTCCACGCGAATAACGGTCAAAGCTATCATTTTTGAGATGTATATTTCGAAAATACTGAAACCTTTCGATATCATTTGTTCTGATTATGTAAACAGAAAATTTCCTATTTCATACTATCGAAAGACTTCTGAAGAAATATCAATTAATTGCTGACTTACAATCATTTTCCCTTTAGTGGTCGGTAATACCGAATCCAGCAAGCAGATGGCTGCAGGTCAGCCATAATTGATATCTTTGACTATGGGAATGGCGATGTCTAAGAATATTCACGATAAATTATTTCAGAGTGAGGCATTACATCGTGACTTATGTGATTGCCCTTGGTATTTATGGAACAAATCGAATAGGATGTTATATTTGATGTTTTTGATTCATTCGAGGGAACCCTTGACTGTTCGCTCCATCGGAATTCAACTGGATAATAGTATTTTAGTACGGGTGAGTACAATAGATATATATATATATATATATATATATATATAATTTGGTTCTGATTCATCTCTTGTGTTAAATATAGGAACTTGTTATTGGGTAATCAAGAGTGCTGTTTATTTAGGTTATAATACCAGTTAATAATCGCTTTCTTTTTGGCGTTTGAAGCCCCAGGGTAGCTGAGTGTTTGTTGCACTTGAGCTACTCTCAAATCGAACGCAAATTAGTGGTTTGGTGCAATGAAAACTCACAGCACATGCGCGGTTATTTATTTTGATTGATCAGCTGTGATCTACACTACACTTGCAGACGAATATTCTAAATAGTTTCTGACTATTCTGTATTTTCATTATTATTGTACGTATTTTTTACTCCAATAGTGGAGGGATTTTTGAATTCACTAATTTTGTTAAGAATGTCTGATTCTGAGGACGAGCATGTTATAAATGCTGTAAGTCCTTTGATTGTCTGAATCATTTATTAGCAATTCCTTGTTTTTACTCATTTTGCAAAATTTGCCTTGATTTATAGCCAATATATATCAGATTATCTATATTAGATAATCACAGACCGTAGTGGTTTGATCAACAAATGTTATTGTAAATATAAACAAATGATATGACGTAACCCAAGAGCTTGCTGCCCCTTGTCAGAGGTTGGTGCATGAGGGGGCAGGGGAAGGTAGTCGGAGGAGCTCAGATGCACGAAGCTCCAATCAAAAAGAACGCGTCAACGTTAGGGTTTCATGCGCTTGGGCAGCTCCGAGCTCCCCAAATCGTCAAATAGAACGCTCGTATTGTTTTATATTTAGCTTTCGCAAAACCTCGCTTGCTTCTTCAGAATATCTATAAATAACATGTGACAATTAGTAAAAACAAGATAGAATGTAGGTCCTTTTCTTTACTCACAACAATGTTTGGACTATCCCTATCAGGTTGTTGAACATGTATCTATTGAGAAGAGATGTAAAATTGACTCCAATGAGAATTAATTCGATATATTTATACAATTTTGATCCGAGGCAATGACGCATTTTCTTTGGTAATTGACACAGAACATCAAAATATAAGAAGTGCAACCTGCCTTGTAAACTATGCGCAACAATTGTGACATTTCTCCTGTCATAAAATAAGTGGGAATATTCCATTATGGTTCTAGGGGGTGTCTGCCAGTTGTAGTATATGTCATTTTTCTCTAAAATGACATTGGTGCTCTGTGGTTCAGTTAGTATTTCTGATTATTCTGTGTTCTAAATTTAAATTGAATGGAGAGGAATTTTTGTCTTCAATTAGAAGAAAGCTTTATAAATAATAGTTTATTGGATACAATAATTTTTGCAATTACATGTGTGTGAAAAACTGAATTGTAGGATAAACAAGTATCCGATATTTGTCTTTTACCTAACGAAATATGAATACTTATAACATAGGTTGCGGTTTTCTGGACCAAACAAATACAATTAGCTCCTAGAGAAACCAAATAAATCTATAATATGGGTTGAATAAATATTTCTGAGAAGGTTAGCACTGATTCACAACAATCCTAATGTTGTCACAAAGATTAATATATTCACTTCACCAATTTACAATAACACTGATTCATCAAGGGAGGGGAGCGGCATCCAAAAGTCCAAAGAAACTGCCAAAATCATGTAGAAATCTTCAGTTCAAGTCGTTCCTGGCAATACCACTTTTCTAGAAAATCAATCAACAATTAGACGATGAATATTGAAATAAAGATTAACTATAAATACTCCGAACCAATCTTTCAAAGATAAGATAGTTCCCTGAATGAAGTTCATTAAGTAGTACTCCACTATGCTAGTAGAATATTCACACGCATTGAATTTATGAACTGTGAGAATAAATAAGTGATATAATCCCAAAAATATATTCAGAGATCAGTTAATACAATCACAGTTATGAAGGAGTATGATTAGGTGTTGAACATTTTTAGGTAAAATAACTTAAAATAATGTATTTACCGTCGTAAGCCTCAATGGTTGGAAAGGATCTATAATATAATCATCATTGGTAAAACGTTCGCATCGGCCAGTAATTATTATTCTTAGAATATGGAAAATATATGTTATGTTTCTGATGGATCAACTGAATAGATTTTTAGGCTGGAATTGCCGAATATACATACACCTAATAACATATCAAATTAGGTCTATGCGTATATTCAATGTCCAAATTAATTACCTGACATTATGCCACAGCCTTTGTATTAAGATGGACTTACATACTGTTTTCACTAGAATCTAAGATTGATAAATTGCGAATACACATGCCTAAATGGGGGCATGTACTGCATAGGTAATGATAGTAGACAAAGTAATTACCATTTTTTTTATCTTATGGTTAAAAATTAGTGCTTGGCTCATACATAAATGATTCCTCCGAATTCAGCATTATCTGAATCCTGAAAATAAATATGGTTACACATATTACACCTGAAAAGATATTAACGTAATATTACACGGGTATTATTTTAATTTCAATTTTGAATATCAATAACAAACTGCCACAAAACACGCTAAAAATGTAATTGGCATATCATTTGACATAATGTCATGTCATTCTACCATTTCGATATATCCACGACATACGTTTCTGACAGATAAAAATAAGTGGAAACGTATGTCCTTGTTTCTAGTTTTCCTACCGTCGCTTCACCCCCCTGGGTAATTGACATCAAACATGACATATGACAGCCCACAGAAACACGACAACCGGAATATAGAAATTTCTTTAGTTCTTTCACTTCTTCTTTCTCCACAGCCTAGTTCACTTCACTTTCACTCCATAACGGTGGCATATCATTCCACCGTCATGACTCTGTCACTTCAGTACCTCTAAAAAATCTCAGATGTCTCATGTTGTCATCCTCATGTATAAGTAGGGAGTAAATTGTACTTAGGCCTCCAATATCAGTTCTTCTATTAAAAGCGCTGGACTCCGGTACAGGAATTGTCGAACAGCTCCTCCACCAAATTCGATTGTACATTGATTGCTCTCTGAAATGGTTTATCTACAATCGAAAACCCTTCATTATATCGATCCATATGTTACATCAAAAAGATTTCAAATTTCGTCCAGTATTCCTTATAGTTAAGTTCACTAGTTTTCCTTTAATCAGCTCATTTTCACGAAAAATGGCAAGTATTCATATTTCTGCGCTTCAGTTTCGTTCATCAACTTGATATTGATAGTTTCAACTATGTTGGCCCACTAGATCACCCAATTTAAGAAATCTAAATTTTTTCTTAAAATATGGTCCACGTCGAGGAGCCACCAACTTTTCTCGATAAATAAGCGCGGCATAGAATAACGAATTGTCTTCACAGCATTACACATCATGTGCAAGGAGGAATAGTTCTTCGAACATAGACTTCATTCAAGACAACATAAAATAATTCAGTTACTATGTTCGCGGGTCCGATATCGAGCCGATTCTGAACTAACTCCTTATCCACTCAGAATTGTGGCATGAGTGCACATGTCTAGTTTCGAACCAATTCCGACTTCCTTTCAGCTTTCAGCACGAGTGTTTACAGAAGCAAAGTAGAACCCTTGGAATAAGCGTTAGTAAGTTATATTGCACTACTTCTTCAAACCATCCTATACAGGCATTTCCAAATTTTGCAGTAATTCTTCTAAATCTTCGTCGAAACATGATTACTTTCACGAATAGTCTTTATCTGAATAAAATTAAACAATAACTAACTTGAAATACCATACGCTACCTGATAACAAATTTGTAATTGCAGTTTCCAAGGATGGGCAGGCGTCTCAGAGCTGTAATCGATTACATATATCATATTTCTGTGTAAATCGAGTTTTCACAAAAAATATTAAATTGCATCCAAAAAGTCACAGCCGATTTTTAGATAAGCAAAATATTACCTCTAAAGCTTTTGAAGGTAGCTTCAACCTCTTTGGGAAAGTGTCACGTTTTGTAACGGCTTAGTTTGCATCAAACTAAGCCGTTCACATGCCTATGTGAGCGGACACCCCTTGTGTGGATCACAAGGGAGTGTACCAGACCGTTGGGGATGAGCGTACTTCCGAGATCTTGAGAGGATCTACCAGGGACAGCGTGCGCAGCGCCCCCTGTACGTTGACCGATGATGTGGCCTAGCGTTACAGGCAGGTAACGTAGGGTACTTAAGACGCAACAGATGGTACTGATGGTGTGACTTAAGTAAGAGCTGAGAGAGGGCGCTCGCTACAGGACTCCCCTTCCAGTGAAAGCGATACCAGAAAGATGCATCTGGAGGAATGTGACCGAGACCGAAAAGGTGTTCTCCTCTAAAACGCGGCTGTGAGCGAGCCGTTGTGCTATTGCTGCGCTGTTGAGCACGAGTGTACGGCGTTTGATGCACGGTTGACCAAACCGTTTTGTGTTGAGCCGTATTGACTGCGTGCTAGAGCGCTCTGCCTCGTCGTTCGAGGAGTGTGACCGATTTAGAGAAGGTCAGCTTTTGACGGAATCTAGTCATGGCCGAATTGACCAGAAGATTTCCCACAAGTACGGCCCGTGATGACGGCGTGATGCGGAGCCATTGTGTGCCTTTGAAATGTGAGAAACCCGGATTGAGAAACGCTGCGCCACTTGTTAGTTCCTATACCACTCGATATCGTGCAGTGAGCCGGGTGCATAAGTGAACACATCTTTGAGCAGCGAGTTGCAGCACGAGAGCGAAGTGGCGATGTGGAACCTCCTCGGGATGGTTGCTGAACCATCGCCGAGAGAGGAACGGATAGGATCAGTGTCAAGCGAAGTTCTCACTGGAAACGAAGATGATCGCGAAGGGACAGGAACTGTGACACCGTCGTTGAAATGAATCACTTCGGAAAGTTACCACTGAAGCTTTTTGAAGGGTTGCGAGGTAGCTCCAACCTCTTTGGGAAAGTGTCACGTTTCGTCCTGGCTTAGTTTGGGGGAACTCATCAGGGCATGCACCAAACTAAGCCGTTTATATGCCTACGTGAGCGGACACCCCTTGTGTGGATCACAAGGGAGTGTACCAGACCGTTGGGGATGAACGTACTTTCCTAGATCTTGAGAGGATCTACCAGGGACAGCGTGCGCGCTAGCGCCCCCTGTACGTTGACCGATGATGTGGCCAAGCGTTACAGGCAGAGATGGTACTGATGGCGCGACTTAAGTAAGAGCTGAGAGAGCGCGCTCGCTACACCTCTTCATTCATTTATATATTTGTCAGCTTATATATTTTACCCCCAAACAAATAATTACCCTTAAACATATAATTACAAGAATTGCTCGTAGAAGTACGACAATTGGTCGTTAGTGATTTGACAAGCTCAAATTCACTGATTTGTCGCCCAAACTTGGTTATGTAAGAATAGAACCAATATAGAACCTCTGGTTCTTCCAACAGTGCGGGAACTGCTAGAACCTGTTCGGAATCGACGGTACAAAATCTGTGTAAACCACGAACACAGATCTAGGATGAACCGAAACTACTAGTTCGGAATTGTGCGACGTACGAACGCTCATCTTCAAAGTGCGCATGCGTTCGGTACGGAACTGGTTCGGAATCGAACCCGCGAACATAGCTATGATTAAATTTCAGTACACTTCATGTAATGTTAGCGATGGGTTACCCTGGAATAAGTATTTCCTGAGATTTCTTGATAAATCGATTCTGTCAATTGACAGATGTATGTGCGTTCATTAATTAATTCCTTTGAATGTCCTCGGCTACCATGGCCATTTAGACAAGCTTTCAGATTTCTTTCATACATTAACAATCTCTCAGATTCATACCGAACTACAGATTTTCCATTTATAGACCCACAGACATATACCCAAACCCTAAACTTCACGCAACATCCATGACCTCGCCGGGATTTGAACCCAGTACCTAGACAATCTCTCAATCCCCTAGGCTGCCGAGGTAATCATGTATGAACGTTGAAAATCAAATCAGTGGCTATCAAAGAATCTCAATATCTATAATCTGTGACCTTCCATAGAAAAAGTTAACCATAACTAGTTATACATATAAAGCGGCAAAATAAGAATACATCAAAGCCAACTGCGATGCAACATATTGGCAATAATAGAACCCCCGTTGATGCATTATGCATAAGGTGTTCACACTAAGGGTACCAATAGAACAATTGGGCAGCGGTGGAGGTTTAGAGCGATTTTTGAAAATCAAGTGAATTGTTTCACATAGATGCCAACGGCGAGGTCTACGAGGAAGCTCACCCGTAATTGGTGCGTTCAAGGCCAAGTTGCCATTCCTTCCGAAGAAACCTGCATGAAATGATGTCTTTTGTTGACAATTCCAGATTATGACAGCTTACAAACTTCGAATTAAATATTATAAGGAGATAATCGATAGGCCTTGAAACAAAGGTATTACCCTCGGACTAAATATAGAAAATTTCACTCCCTAATAGTGAGCTAGCTCCTCAAATTGAAAGGAAGGAGGACTGCACTCTACACTTTGAATACTCACTGACCTGTGATAGCTCAATGACCTGTGATAGCCAGTGTGATAGTTACAAAATTTCTAACATGACATAAAAAAACTCCTCACATGAATAATACATATTTTGAATTCAATTGACCATATCGTTTCAACGCAAAATATGAGTAAACCCTGTATTATTATTCAATAATTTATCTAAGTATTTTCAATTTTTCAGGTGGCAAAACTCACCATGTCAATTTTGACAGCACTGCAGAGACTTACTTCATGAATCCCTTTGAGGGAAGTGAAATATGGGACGGAATTTCAAACACCTTTTACCTTCTATTGATTACAGCAGTACCATATGTCAATGTTCGATATTTTCTCCTCTCACGAGTAGTATGTCCTATTCACATATCTGTTCTCGGCAATCTTTAAGTTAAGTTTAAGAAAGTTTATACTTTTCACGCCAAGCCGTAAGGACAAATGCTCGAACATATGGAATCATATTTCCTTTTTGAATTGAGAGCTGATGGATTAGACAAATAGTTTTTTTTTCATTATATATACCTCCTCATCTTTGAAGAGGAGACAATGACGATATCAATCAATTGGACCATTTTGTATACCCCAACTGTACATATTTTATAGCTTTTTTATTTGTGCTGTTTTAATAGCATACAGTGTGTCAATTTGAAAAGGTAACAACCTTAATATCTCAGTCCCCATGCAAAATCAGAAAAGAATTTATAGGGTTGGTTTCAATCAACTTTTATCAACCCTGTGCGCGCAATTACAGCCACTCCTAAAATTAAACGGGAAGTGGATTTGACTGATACCTTGTTTCGAAGGTAGTTCTATTACCACTTCAAAACTGCCAAACACTCGACTCTTTTATTCTTTCTTCTTAGTTTATTATTCTGAAGAATCGAATGAAATAAAAAACTGAAGAATACAACAATAAATACAGTAATGAGGTGGAAAAAATTTTCATGATCATGGCATTTGGTTCTGCTTTTTTTTAACACATGGGATTCGCTGGTGTTCACGAAATTTTTCATCATTTTCATGTTTTATTGCAACTCTTACTATCTTAAGTTTCCTCCACATTTTTATATTTCGCAAGTACCAACAAAAAAAATCAAGTGTATACCCTTTATGAAATGGCTATCGAATTACCTTTGAAACAAGGTATTAGTCAACCCCTCTCCCATTTAAGATTTCAGGGGTTGCTGTCGTCAATCTCACAGAGTTGATACAAATTGATGGGGATCAACCGTAAAAATGTCCCCCTACCAACCAATGTTAAAAGCTTTTTGCGTTTTTTCCTATTTCGCATAAGGACCGAGACGCTCAGTTTGGTTCCTTTTCTAATTTCGATCAGTATGGAAGAATTCACCTATTAAATAATATTTTGCATTCCGATACGCAGGCCGGATCTAGGGCGTGGCGAAGAAGGCATTCGCCACTGGCGCGAGCTAACAAGGCAAGATTATGAATTTTTCCTTGAAAATTCTTTTTTCTTCAAGCTTTATACTTATTTCAGAGCAATGATGTGGGGTGAAATTCTGCTGGATATGTGGGGCGACAAGTAGTTAATGAACAAAATCCAAAATAACAATTTTCACACTTGTCGGCCGCCCTAAGATTCTCGAATATCATAAATTAAGAAGTTTACTACCGCGTCCGAGAGGCTTGATAAACCTACCATTGTCTGAATACTTGTTTTTTTGCATCTGGATCAATTCTATGCAGTGGGAAGTGCATGAAAGATTATATCACATCAATTTAAAAAATACGACCTTGCGCGTCAAAATTATGGAACAAACTCATTTTCTCAGAAGTAAAATATTTGGCAACAAAATCCGGAAACAGGTCGATTTTCGTTTCACTTTTACCAAATTTATATGCATTTTTGAAGGATTTTTGTTGCACCCTGTGCCATCCCCATCAACCCTCTAAATTTTTTGAATAGAGAAAGTAGGTCATGTGGTACTTTTTTGGCAAGGTCTTCGTATCTTCCTTACAGGCGTGCAGAAATTTTCAAGAAAAAAATTTAGTTTTTTGTAAAATTAGTTACCTCAAAGAGGTTTCCAGTATGTGCACTTTGTCATGGCTCATTTACTTCGAGACGATGGTACATGATGAAATTTGTCACCGAATGAAGGTCGACCATTACAGTTTGGTTCATGCACAACATTCAACCCCTTTCAACCTCCTCACGTGAAAAATTTTTTTTTCTCCATTGAAAGGTTCGTAGGTTTTTAAAGATGTGCATGAACAAAATTGTTATGGTCGACTTTAATTCGGTGACAAATTTCATCAGGTACCATCGTTTTAAAGTAAATGAGCCATGACAAAGTGCACATACTGAAAACCTCTTTGAAGTAACTAATTTTTCAAAAAAAAATTTTTTTCTTGAAAGTTTCCTCACGCCTGTAAAGAAGATACAAAGTACTTGCCAAAAAAGTACCATCTGACTCACTTTCCCTATTCAAAAAATTTAGAAGGTTGATGGGGATGGCACGGGGTGCAAAAAAAACCATCAAAAATGCATAAAAATTTGGTAAAAGTGAAACAAAAATTGTCCTGTTTCAGGATTTTGTTGCCAAATATTTTTCTTCCGAGAAAATTCGTTCCATAATTTTGACGCGTACTGTATATTATTTCTGTATATGGTTATCGTCCAAGTTGGCCTAGAAATTATTCGTACTTGAGAAGAGTTTTCAAATTTCTATCAGGTATTAATTTAACTCCCTTGTTCTAGGGAGCAGAGCGCGTTACCATTTTGTCACGATGTCTGTTATTTTCGAATTATGAGCCGAAAATGGTCTTAAACGATTGGGTTGAACTCCTTTTAGAAGAATCCGTAGTCGGATTCAATTCTGTCCGTCCGTCCGTATGTGCTGTAACTTTCGAAAGGAGGGACCTAGAGTCTTGAAATTTGCAGGTTAGGTTTATATCCTGAATATCTCGGTTGAGTTCTGGTTCGTTAAAAAGCCGAACCTGCCGAACGATTTTTGTGTTACAGCCATTTGAAAGTTTGATTTTTCCATAAGTCGAAAAATATTTATCTGAAACCTAAAAAAGCAACGCCGCGAAGGCAGCAGTGTCTTGAAATTTGCAGGTTAGGTTTATATCCTGAATATCTCGGTTGAGTTCTGGTTCGTTAAAAAGCCGAACCTGCCGAACGATTTTTGTGTTACAGCCATTTGAAAGTTTGATTTTTCCATAAGTCGAAAAATATTTATCTGAAACCTAAAAAAGCAACGCCGCGAAGGCAGCAGCTTTTGCGCTCATGTTCAAATTAGTTACCAAAGCGGTCATCTCCATCGAACATGCCCGCAACATGCTGCCTTCACGTCAGTTCTTTTCTAGGTTTTTTAACTCATCGAATGGATCTCTGGGCAACAAAACCATAAAATTTTCTGCGCCGAGTCAAAATAGCCATGATAATTCATGCGCGTTAGATGCTCATATAGGAATGCTATATATCATGATGTAAGTAAAACATGGTGTGCTCATCTACTTTTCTGTGATCGTATTTACCAATGATGACGTCACTTTTTTCATTCAAATTCAAAGCACAGAATATACAGGGTGGTCCAATTTTTTTTAGATTCCTCACACTAAAAATACCCCATGTATATTATCCGATTATGTGTAGTTTTCGAGTTATGATTTTTTTTTGTGTTTTTTTTAATTTATTGTGCCAGAGAGGTTATTCTGCAGATTTTTTCTTATGACATGATCGTCCTGAAGGTTGTTTTAATGAAAAAAAAAAACCTTTCTGAAGTCACCTTAAGTTGCCCAAAAAAGGCTTGAAAGTCAGAACTTTAGTTTTCAGTAAGATTTACTCAAACATTCAACTTCAATTTGAAAACACACAAAAGAGTTTCCATAGCTTCTGACTAAGGTTAAAAACTTTGCAAGGTCCTAAACTACCAAAATCAGAAGAAAGAAACAGTACTTTATAGGCCTTTTTCGTTGTAATCGGCCATCGAAGGCGGATAGGCTAAAAATCATTGAAACACGATTGAAGTTATGTTTCTACTTTCTATCATTCTGATGGTAAATAAGACTCAAAAATGTGATTGCAAATTGATTTCAATCAAAATTTCTGTAAAAGAACTGCAGTTCGTGTTATTTTTACTATAATTTCGGTCTCACCCATTAAAAATGTCCGCATTTGCCAAATTGGTTATTGTGAAATTACCCGTTTCTGGATACGAAATAAAAGGCTCAAATTAAAGAGAAAAAATTAATCACTAATAAACTTTCAAAATCCCGTCCTCCTTCTTGAATACATAATCAACAAGGTTTTAAAAAAATATGTGTCAATTGCCTGAAGTTACTCGAATATTCTTGTTTTATGTTTTTTTCCGCTTCTGAAAGTTTTTGTCTCAACTCTGTTTCATTGTTGCTTTCTTTCGCGTAGACCAGCTCTTTGTAGAATCCCCAAATAAAGAAATCGATGGGGTTGAGGTCTGGCGAACGCGCAGGTCATTCGATCGGCCCTGCACGCCCAATCCATCTTTCTGAAAAGGTGGTGTTCAGATGCTCTCTTACTTGTGACGCATAGTGACAGGGCGCGCCATCTTGTTGAAAAATCATGTCTTGTCGGATATTACATAAAAAGATATGAGTTTTAAAACTTCCCTGGCACAATACCATACCCCGAGGTGTGAGGAACCTGGAAAAAATTTATTGACGTCACTACTTGGACCACCCTGTATATTTCCTTGAATTTGAATGAAAAAAGTGACGCCATCATTAGTAAATACGATCACAGAAAAGCAGATGAGCACACCATGTTTTGCTTACATCATGGGTGCTATCATATCATTCAGAAATAGAACAAATGTCTGTTATTTGAAAATTTCAGTTGAGGATGCACTTAAACGACTGTTTTGAACTTACCGATCGAGAATTCTTGGTCAAATTATATTCTGTCCGGCTAGTCATCGGCCCATGAACACGATAGGCGATAATTCTTCAAAGAAATATCTCAAAGACTTCAAATTCATACAGTAAGTTCGGGGTGTTCATATATCAGTTGAGTTCATTGAATGGCAAAATCCATCTTATGGTCTGGGAAATATCATCGTTCGATTTTTGTGTTATACTTGTCTTCCTATTAGTAATTGAAAAATATCTTTCCTCAAGGGCGCATTTTGGCAACTCGCCTCAGGCGCAAATATCCTAGATCAGGCTCTGCAGATGCGGATTGGGGTGGACTGACGTTATATGAAGCTCAATTAATTTGTTATTGCACCCTGAATGTCCTAGTTGCTTGAAACTTGAAACACATTGAATAAAAATTAATGAGAATGAAACGGAGTTTACTGGCATGCCTTGTTTTTTATTTTAACGCTTTTTTTTAATATCATGATATGGTTCACTTTAAAAAAGAAGAAATCATTGCAATGCACCATTCTGCCAAAAACTTCGAGGTCCATAGTTTTCGAAATTTCATCCTGGAAAGATCAATATTTCATTCTGACCAACTCACCTCTATCGGAAAAACAAAGTACTTTCAAATCTATAATGAAGCAAAGCACTAACATCTTCAAGAACCATCTGTCATCTTCTTTCTGAAGGTTATATATGCGTCATACACGGTGGGCCAAAGGTGCATAACTTCCAGACAAAAACAATCATCCTTCTTTCTCATCGTTTGATCACGTTTGATTCTAGCACACGTGATGATCGTAAACTCTGATTTTGATTCAAACTGCTGTGAACGGCATGCTGGAAACTGTAGGTGTTGGGACTCCCATCTCGTATATATTTATTGTGTTTGTGAGAAAATAAATATATCGAAATCATAAGATAACACTCAAGTAGAAACCAAGAACTGAACAAACATACAGTGGTTCTCCTCTGATACGCGGCTGTGATTTGGCCGTTTTGCCATTGCTGTGCTCTTGAGAACGAGTATACTATACCACTTTTGCTCACGAGTAATTTCTATTCTGCAAAGTGTTGACACAGAAGAAATCGAAATTTAGATTGTTTAACATAATTCCTTATCTTACTGAAAATAGTTCAAATGCAAATATTTCTTTCTTTAATCTCGTGCATAACAAAATAAAGCAGAACTTTCATATTCCAGTATACTGCATAATTGTCCCTTTACAGATCAAAGTCGATATATCTACCAACCCTTATGTTATAAAGTGACATTTTTGTTTGGAGTTCCAAACTCATTAGTTTCAAGAGGAAAGGCAATATATTTGATGTATAACAACGTGGTAAAACACTTTAGTAATGAATACGAAATAATAATACATTAGGTGTTACAAGGCTAGTTGCCTTTATGTAAATAAAGTATAGAAACGCTGCAAATTTTATTATTTTCTCAGTTAAGTAACCCAATTCCATTGATATCTTAAATAAATCTTATATAGCGTGCGAAAAAAATAACGTAACCCGTCAATAATGCTTGTACCAAGAATTATCAAGGAATATCCTCGAACCCTTCGATTTTTGCTTTCAAAACCAATTTATCCTGTGCTCTTTTGAATTTGATATTTCTCACTCCACTACTTTATTTTTTCAAATGGAAATATATGGATTGTGATAAATCAAATGAAAGGTGATTTGAATACCCATTCAGCGACGTGGCTTAAAATACAATTGCTTGTGCCGTTTTTCATTGAAAAATTAAGAAACAATTTAGAATTTGTAGTCAGGGGGGTACTGCAATCAGACCATTATCTTGTTTCTTGTTGACATTATCATCAGTAACTGTGTTCCCGATAGTTAATTTTAGAAGTTTAACGTATAGTCGATAATTTATCGCTCTGTAATAAAAATAATAATAATATATTTATTCAATCAAAAGCTTATTGAAATACAATTAGGTTGGTTTCATCAAAATATAATACATAACTCAAAACAATTCACTTGTTCAAAATCAAAAATTCACTGAAAGAAAATGGTTCACAGTCAACAATTGCATTATAAAGAGTAATTTCAAAAACTTTCAAGTTGGATGTCCTCCTCCACCTGTGGAGTAGAGCATTAAATAGCCTTAGGTCCATTTATAAGGACGACTTCTCTGTTAAGGTTGAAGAGTGACGTGGGTAATGGTATGTATCTGTGCGCCTGGTGTTGGTATAGTTTAAATATTGTTGGAAGTATTCTGGATGAACCTTCATGAAAACGAGTACCCTATATATCTATGGACCATATGATGTTAAAAATGTGTTCTCTTCAAAATACCCTCTACAAGATTCTCTAAAATCTGACTTTAGTATAATTCTTAACATGAATTTTTGCCTCAGAAACACATTCATTTACTAAGGGAAATCCTCGAACTCAAGGATTTGTAATTTGAATTGAATTAATGATCAACATTCATTTTCGTTCACCGAATTTGTCGTCGAATGACCTTCAATGCGGTATATCACATGCAATATTTTTCCGAAGAAAAAACTGTTGAGGTTTGAGGGTAGAAAACCTAAAAAATGATATAAACCCCCCACCTTCAAAACTGCATGCATTTCTTAAACTTCGAAAAGAGAAATCGGCGGGTAGGAGGATATTTTTCAACATTTATTATGAAGCTTTTGACGGCTTGCGAGGTAGCTTCAACCTCTTTGGGAAAGTGTCACGTTTCGTCCCGGATTAGTTTGGGGAAACTCGACAGGGCATGAACCAAACTAAGCCGTTTACATGCCTACGTGAGCGGACACCCCCCATGCGGATCACGAGGGAGTGTACCAGACCGTTGGGGGTGAGTGTATTTCCGAGATCTTGAGAGGATCTACCAGGTACAGCGTGCGCGCTAGCGCCCCCTGTACGTTCACCGATGATGTGGCCAAGCGTTACAGGCAGGTAACGTAGGTACTTAAGACGCAAGGGATGGTACTGCGCGCGCGACTTGAGTAAGAGCTGAGAGAGGGCGCTCGCTACAGGACTCCCCTTCCAGTGAAAGCTATACCAGAAAGATGCATCTGGAGGAATGTGACCGAGACCGAAAAGGTGTTCTCCTATAAAACGCGGCTGTGAGCGAGCCGTTTTACCATTGCTGCGCTGTTGAGCACGAGTGTACGGCGTTTGATGCACGGTTGACCAAACCGTTTGTGTTGAGCCGTGTAGACTGTGCTAAAACGCTCTGCCTCGTCGTTCGAGGAGTGTGACCGATTTGGAGGAGGTCAGCTTTTGACGGAATGTAGTCATGGCCGTATTGACCAGAAGATTTCCCACAAGTGCGGCCGTGATGCGGAGCAGTTGTGTGCCTTTGAAATGTGAGAAACCCGGATTGAGAAACGCTGCGCCACTTGTGAGTTCCTATACCACTCGATATCGTGCAGTGAGCCGGGTGCATTACTGAGCACAACATTTGGAAGCGTGTTGCAGCACGAGAGCGAAGTGGCGATGTGGAACCTCCTCGGGATGGTTGCCGAACCATCGCCGAGGGAGGAACGGATAGGATCACACAGTGACAAGCGAGGTTCTCACTGGAAGCGAAGATGATCGCGAAGGGACAGAAACTGTGACGCCGTCGTTGAAATGAATCACGTCGGGGTCACCACTGAAGCTTTCGAAGGTTTGCGAGGTAGCTTCAACCTCTTTGGGAAAGTGTCACGTTTCGTCCCGGCTTAGTTTGAAGGAACTCGTCAGGGCATGCACCAAACTAAACCGTTTACATGCCTACGTGAGCCCCCTTGTGCGGATCACAAGGGAGTGCACCTGACCGTTGGGGATGAACGTACTTACGATATCTTGGGAGGATCCAACAGGGAACTCGTGCACGCTAGAGCCCCTGTACGTTGACCGATTATGTAGCCAAGCGTTACAGGCAGGTAACGTAGGGTACTTAAGACGCAAGGGTTAGTACTGCGCGCGCGACTTAAGTACGAGCTGAACTCACTGGCTTCTCACAACACAGAAAGCAATTACATGAAATTTTGAATGAGAAGAGACGTTCCACAGTCGTTTCACCTCTTTGAAAATTTTAAAGGGTTGGTTTCAAAGATATTTAATTCTATTACCACTTCAAAACTGCCAAACACTCGACGTTTTTGTTGGTACTTCTTCAATTGATAGTGAAAAATTCTTCATCATTTTCATGTTTCATCGCAATTCTTACTATCGTGACTTTTCTCCTCTTTTCTATTTCTTGCAAGTACCAATAAAGAAGATCAAGTGTATGGCATCTTCGAAGAGGCAATCAAATTACCATTGAAACATGGTGTCACCCAACCCGCTTCCCATTTAAGATTTCAGTCATTTATCTCACAAGGTTGATACAAATTGACTTCGACCAACCGTATAAATTGTCCCTCTACGAACCAAAGTTGAAATCTTTTTGCATTTTTTCTAATTTGGGCTAAGGTCAGACCTGTTCAAATTTCAAAGTGTTTGAAAGAATCCACCTATTAAATAATATTTTGCATTTCGATGCGAGTTGAGGTGGACTGATGTAGTATGAAGCACAATTAATTTATTACTTCACTTAGAATGTCCTACTTGCACCACTTGAACCCCACTCAAAAAACTTAATGAGAATAAAAAGTGTTCACTGGCATTCCTTGTTGTTTTTATCTCAACGATTTTTTTAATGTCATGATTTGTTTCGCTTTGAAAAAGAAGAAACCATTATTGCAATGCAGCATACTGGCAAAAACTTCAAGGTACATGGTTATCGAAACTTCATCCTAGAAAGTTCAATATTTTATTCTGACCAACCTCCCCTCTGTAGGGAAATAAGGCTTCCAAATTTACGATGAAGCAAAGCACTAACATCTACAAAAACCAACTGTCATATTCCTTCTGAAGGTTATATCTGCATTATACACAGTGACTCAAAGCTGCATGTAACTTCCAGACAAAAACATCGTTTGATCACGTTTGATTCTAGCCCACGTGATGATCGTAAACTCTGATTTTGATTCAAACTGCTGTGAACGGCATGCTGGAAACTGTAGGTGTTGGGTAAACAATTAGCAGTGTTGTTCCTAACGTGGCGCAAGGAATTAGTAACGAAGACACAGAACAAATACAGTACAAGCTTTACGCTTACGCTGATGGGTTTCGTTGAAGCCTAGGATAGTCGTAAAAAATATAAATACTTCTGGCGAGCCATCTCTTTGCGATGTGAAATAGATCAAATCAATAAATAAATATATGGGATCTCACATTCTCGTGAAATTGGGACTCCCAACTCATAAATATATTGTGTTTGGTAAAAAATGAATATATCGAAATCATAAGATAACACTCAAGTGGAAACCACCCACTAAACACGAAACATTACGTATCATTGCAGCTACATCGTTTCCAGCTTGTCGGTACAAGGTTGTCTACAGAAAACAGTTTTTAAACTTTATTAAGGTTAGAAAATGATACATTATTATTTATAAGTTACTGCAACAATGGAATATCGAAGATTAAATATAATAACATTGACTGAATGTTTCTCGAAAAACATTACACAAAGTTAATACAATATTACATAAGTAATGTTTATTCACTAATATAGCTGTAGCTTCATGAACGCAATCTACCATGAATATTTTAGCTGAAACATTAGAGGGTGGTTCCAAGAGTAAGATAAAACACATATTACTGAAATGTTACAAATTCTAAGGTAATATCCCACTTGGCCAACGCTGGATGAGAGTTATAACATAACCTATAAATGGTCGTTTTTTGCAATTGTTGGCGTGTCTTTCAGTATTATCCACTTTCGATGGTGTTCCCGTCTTTCCTCACTGGATGTTCGAAGTGATCGAAAGTGATATTGATTTTTTTATCATCTAACAGCATAAATTCTTAGAATAATTATGATACTGAGGTAAGTGAGAATATACCTATTCATGTACGAGTACCTATATATATTTTGTTCTGGACAAGTCGATTTTTCAAGCTCGATTATGCTTTTCAAAGAATCATAAATGCAAACATTTAAACAATAAGCCCTGTGATGAAATGAATCTAGGTATGATCTGAGAGAGATCATAACTATATGTAATACGGATGAACTCATGTTCGTCCATTGCTGGATATGGATGATTATAGAATTTTCAATATCCCACAAAGTATTCAGAAGAACATGAGTGAAATTGCTTCTCAGAGAATATTGCTTTGATTCATTCAATCTATGACGAACGAATTCTATTTCATAGTGATTTATTTCTTATGATTTTCCAACTTCGTATAGGGGATAATTGGATATTACATAATAATAAATTGAAATTTCAAGAATTTCATTAGAAATAATTATTGTAAACTATACTAACTGATTTCTGGTATCTTTCAGATGGAGTTCAATCTTTCAGATGCAACGTGGGTGACTTTAACTAGTTTTCTAGAAGAAATGTGAAAAAGTTGTGATTTCGTTGTGTCAGTTCGCGAAGGTGCGTCACGAAAGAGTAAAAAAAGTGAAAAATGTGATATTTTACGCAAGCTGAAAACTATAGTGTTCATTTATGGGTCTCTTTTGGAACTATATGATAAAATATTTTTCTGTTAATTACTTTTTTTCGTTCCATTAGATATCAAAAATATTTATTTATTCGCCATGTGCTGTAATATTTTAAATCTTCATCTTAAAGCATAAATCTGCCAAATTACATTCGACCAGTTTTTGAGGATTCTCGAAAGATCACCCTGATATCTCAATCACCAGAAATTTGATGTTTTTCATATTTAACTTCAATGAGAAACATATTTAATAGTTCTGATGATATGACATTTTATTGGTGGTTTTATAAGCCTCTTGAAAAATTGGTCTTATGTGATATGGCAGGTTAATAGTTCAGACCGTAGATATAAAACATTATTCACCTCCACCATTATAAACCTTACATAAAACTTACTATTAAATTCAAACTAATATTGCTAAGAACTACCGGCAAGATTACCTTTTGCAATATTAAGCTAGCTAACATTGCACTGATGCAAAGATGTTTGTAGCGGCAAACTATATGAAATATCAATTTTGAAGGAAAATTGTAATATTACAGAACACACCTTTAAAGCAAATTTATTCTGGAATGTTTTCGCAGTATAACCTTTGCAATGTTACATTTGTCAATATTAGTGAGCTGCAGAAATGTGCAATACAGTTACATATATACAACCTTACTGAATGGAAATAACCAACATTACACATTACAAATGAAAATTTCAGTAATATTACCGACACTTTACATTGCTTAGTGGGCAAGAACTAAACAAACATAGAGTTCATAAAGAAATGCTACAAGTATTAATGTATTTAATAAGTATTTAATAAATTTAAAGCGACCAGTCAGGTACCCATTAGATAATCCGTGGCAAAACTTTCGATGGTTTGCGAGGTAGCTTCAACCTGTTTGGGGTTATCACCAATGCGGTCAGGCGTTACAGACGGTAACGTTACGTATTTATGAAGAAGCAACATTTGAAATAGGGCACGCGTGACTTTAGGTAAGGGTTTGAAGCTTTTGAAGGTTCGCGAGGTAGCTTCAACCTCTTTGGGATAGTGTCACGTTTCGTCCCGGCTTAGTTTGGTACACAAGGGAGTGTACCAAACCGTTAGGAATGAGCATATTTCCGAGATCTTGAGAGGATCTAGTAGGGACAGCGTGCGCGCTAGCGCCCCCCTGTACGTTGACCAATAATGTGGCCAAGCGTTACAAGCAGGTAACGTAGGGTACTTAAGACGCAAGAGATGGTACTGCGCGCGCGACTTAAGAAAGAGCTGAGAGAGGGCACTCGCTACAGGACTTCCCTTCCAGTGAAAGCGATACCAGAAAGATGCATCTGGAGGAGTGTGACCGAGACCGAAAAAGTGGTCTCCTCTAAAACGCGGCTGTGAGCGAGCCGTTGTGCCATTGCTGCGCTGTTGAGCACGAGTGTACGGCGTTTGATGCACGGTTGACCAAACCGTTTTGTGATGAGCCGTGTAGACTGTGTGCTAGAGCGCTCTGCCTCGTCGTTCGAGGAGAGTGACCGATTTAGAGGAGGTCAGCTTTTGACGGAATGTAGTCATGGCCGTATTGACCAGAAGATTTCCCACAAGTGCGGCCGTGATGCGGATGAGTTGTGTGCCTTTGAAATGTGAGAAACCCGGATTGAGAAACGCTGCGCCACTTGTGAGTTCCTATACTACTCGATATCGTGCAGTGAGCTGGGTGCATTAGTGACCACATCTTTAAGCAGAGAGTTGAAGCACGGGAGCGAAGTGGCGATGTGGAACCTCCTCGGGATGGTTGCCGAACCATCGCCGAGGGAGGAACGGATAGGATCACACAGTGACAAGCGAGGTTCTTACTGGAAGCGAAGATGATCGCGAAGGGACAGAAACTGTGACACCGTCGTTGAAATGAATCACGTCGGGGTCACCACTGAAGCTTTTGAAGGTTTGCGAGGTAGCTTCAACCACAGCCGTCTCTAGAAATAGCCTGGAACACAGTTTGACAACGCCGCATGAAACCGAAACAGAAAGGTCGGCCGCTTGAACGCGTAGTAGGTGAATATGAATGCAAAGCTTCATTTGTCACTTCGTCGAACTAATTTAATGACTTTATTTTCGAAAAATACCTGAAACAATAATATAATTATGCCCTACTTGGTCAATAAATCGAATAGCATCGTTCATTTCTTCTCAACAATCGTGACATGACGTTGAAACTCGAGTAATGACATTGAAGTTTTTATTCAATTATGGTTCAGCAAGAACCACGGGAAGGTGTAGGGCCATCTCTCGCCAAAATAACATAAACTTAAATAAAATTCTCAAAACTAAAATATATTCTAAAACTTAACAATAGATATTTGTTCGACTAGGGCGAATGAAATGTTGTTATCATCGAATTAAGGTTTCTAACTTTTTGTTCTTCATCAGTGGCGAATTTTTACTATCTCCCAGATTTTTCCGCTCTTTATTTTTTCCAGCAATAACGTTATTATTTCTATTTTCGACGTAATTATTCAGGAGTAAATTCGCGAAAATTGAACATAATGAATTTAGAATAAGTTTCGAATTCAAACCACAACTACAAGTTTCTATGAATTCTGAATAATAAAAGTCCAATTCAATGCTATGAACAGTAAGTTCACATAAAATACATTTTTGATCCCGACTCTGCAAAAATTTCGATAAAACCACTTCATCATTTAAAATATATTCTAAAATTGAACACATATGTACGAAAATGAAATTGACAGAATCTGTGGCTATTGACAAACCGTTTCGTTGTAAATTGTCGAAATATTCATTATTAATTTTTGACCCCTTATCTGCTCTTATCAATGAAATGCACTCGTTGCATGAAAGTTTTTTCGAAATTGAATGAGCGGCATAGCCCGACATATAAATTTTGGCCGAATTGTCGATGTCACAATTTTGAAGGTAATCAGTATCTAAAATGAACATAAAATCTTTAATTTGGTTACCTTTTTCTGGAGAATTTTCTACAAAGTCGAAATCATCGGAGTTGAAACATTCTTTTATTTCTTTTAAAGAATAACTTTTTTCTGCCCGTTTGAAAATTTTCCTTATTCTAATTTTTTTTCTGCACCCAAAATATCATCGAATGAAACATTATAATTACAACCCGAAAGCGATCTATATAAACCAAATCTTTTTTCCCAACTGTCTGTGCTGAATTTTCCCGGTAATATATATTTTAAATCTCCATACATTTTGAACGAATAATCGATAATTTCTATTAAAACTAGAGTAGTTTGGCGCATTGCGTTATATGTTTCATTGGAAAGTTTTCCATTGTATCCAGATAATTGATGCCACGTATCCAGCCAAATAATAAATTTATTTAGGAAATCTAATTTTAAATCTTTCTCCGAATTCTTTTGAAATGGCATTGAATACTCATTTCTTTTTATGATTCCCTTTATCGATGATTTTGTATTAAAAATATCCCACCACCTTCTGATTATCTCGATGAACTGGGCAGTTTCATTCATTGAATTGGCTTTCAGAGCAGATATTGTTGAATAATGGAAAATATTATCTGCCAATATTACCTTTTGTCTTTCGAAAACTGAGGGGTAAAGAGACTTGTGATTGTGTTTGAATGCCTGCTTGGCTAACGCGTTCTTCTCTTTATCATAAATGTCTATCAAATTTTGAAATTTTGCGTAGCGCACCGTGTGCAAATCATCCCTATCGCAATATGTGAACGTTTTATCTAAATTTTTTAAATTTAACCAATTTTTCCAGATATTCTTGAAAATATGGACCGAATCGAAAGTAAGAAAAATTTTTTTTTGTTGATCGTTCGGATTAAGAATTTTGAACGAATTCGAAAAGTTTCTGAACATTACTCTATTGATTGAATGATTATCAGTTATTATAGCCAAAACCTCGAAACCGCAATTTTGAATGAAGGAAATTACATTTCTGGTTATGTCTACCATTTCTGTGCCTTTAATATTCTGAACCGGTAATAATTTAACAATCTCTTTCGTATTTCCAAAAGCCGAATTGATCATGATCGAAAGAACCGTATTTGCTAAATCATTGGATGAATTAATCGCGCTACCAATAATATTTTTGGACCTATAATCAAGACGGGAATTAATATATATTTCATCAATCAAAAGGACTACGACTCGATCTAAACTAGACGGGATACATTTGAGAGATAGTTTTTGCTGTTATTATCCGAATTAGCAGAAATGTGCAAAGATGAAGAAATGGATCTTAAATACCTCTTGGTAGGAAAATAAAGAATTTTCTCATTAGCTCATAACACGATGCTTACTGAGAATATAAAATGAATGACATGATTATTGTACTTGAAGAGTACTTAATTTTGTTACCGATAATTTGTCTCAATTGATCTGTGATGATTTCAAGTTCTCCGAGTTTGTCAAAATTTTCATTAGTTCTATCCGATAAAAACGTCTCTATCGAAATCAAAGATTCATTCAGCAAATCCGAAGTGGATTTATTTTTGGATTCCGAATCTAAATTTTTATAACGCGAAAGTAAATTTATAAGTTGAGACCATCTGCTCAGCTTAAGAGCGAAAGGAAGAATCCATTTCAAATCATTGGGAGAAAACTGAACATTTTTAATGAATAATTTGATCTGTAAGTTTTTATCAACTTCAAGAGAAGCATCAACCGACAAAGCTTTTTCGAAATTCAAAATATAAAAATAATTTTTTTCATCCAGCTTCTTAACATCCCATCCTGAAACATCGATATTCATTGAATAATTATCAAGCAGATCCTCGAAATTTTGGATAAGATCAGAGCTCATAAATGATTCTATTTCGTTTAAATTCCGAGAAATAACCGCATCTCTCCTGGACTTTGGATCTGTTCTTGATTTAGGAGCCGGTTTCGACAGATATGATGGTAAATTTGGAGAAATTTTTGGAACTGCGGTTTCTTTCAATTTCGGATATCTCAATAATAACGGTTTTATTGTACCATCAGCTTGTAAATGTTTCTCATACCGAATTATCTCGTTCTCTTCGAAATGTTTCTCGCAAACTCCGCTATAAGGACTTTGGAATGAAATTTTTTCGCGGGATGGATTTTATCCATAAAAGCTTTTTTTCTTCATTCTTCGGAAAGCCAAAACAACTGAAATAACCTTCATTTTTGGTGGATTTATAGTTACTTTTACAGGATGGGACGCAACACTTCCTAACCATTTTCCTAAGCCTATGGTCTCAAATCGATACTCACGAGAAAACAAAGTAATCCAAAGAAAAATTCACTATCACTATTCACAGCACGACACTTGATAATATTAAACACACCTTCTATTGATTATTGCACTGATTTTGAAGTTCCGAACACTTGTTGTACCGAGATTCTTGATTTGATGTATTATGTAATATAAACACTGTTTGTAAGACAATATTTATTCGTATGATTTACACTGATGTGTGGGGTGTAAGAAGAAATTTTACCTACTGTTCTAATAATAGAACGCAGGTTTCAAACACATGGTGGCCCTTCGGGTTCGGGGCCTATCGTAGACGTTGCCAGATTTCGCATGTTCCCGGCTTGTGCATTAAAGACGGCTGTGCTTCAACCACTTTGGGAAAGTGTCACGTTTTGTCCCGGCTTAGTTTGGAGGAACTCGTCAGGGCATGCACCAAACAAAGCCGTTTACATGCCTACGTGAGTGGACACCCCTTGTGGGGACCACAAGGGAGTGTACCAGACCGTTAGGGATGAGCGTATTTCCGAGATCTTGAGAGGTTCTAGTAGGGACAGTGTGCGCGTTAGCGCCCCCTGTACGTTAACCGATAATGTGGCCAAGCGTTACAAGCAGGTAACGTAGGGTACTTAAGACGCAAGAGATGGTAGTGCGCGCGCGACTGAGCTGAGAGAGGGCGCTCGCTACAGGTTGATAGATGGCGGGCGGTACAGGACTTCCATTCCTGTGAAAACGAAACCAGCATGTTGCGTGTGGCTGAATGTGACCGAAACCGAAAATGTTGTCTCCTCAGAAACGCGGCTGTGAGTGGGCCGTTTTGCGGTACGGCACCTGAAAGAAATAGGAGCCACCATAGAATAATGATAATGCCGAAATTCTGACGTTTATGGGACTTCTCTTCTCTATGCTTGAACAGCTGTTAACCTTCATGTTTGTGTTGGTTATGATTTAGGAATTTTGAACAAGTTTTTGATTTCTTATATTCGTTGTTTCCTGAAAGGAATACATATAAGAGGGTGCATTTATGCCATTGTTGCCTACAAGTTGTACTCGAAACCGAAACATTCATATTGAAGAAATCTTGCAAAGCGTTTAGACAGAAGGACAAAATGCCCATATATGTATTTTTAGGTTGTCCTGCAAATTCATTATTTTACTGAAAATAATTTAGATTTGAATTTCTCTTTATTCAAACTTGTGCATAACAAAATAAAGCATAACTTTCATGAATGAAATTGTACCCTTCTGCTACAATTTTCGTTTAAAAGATGTACATGAAGCATTCATATCGAGGAAAACTTGTAAATTAATTTAGTGGTGGTTACACAAGATTGTTCAGCACAATTCAATATGGTTCTAAAGATAGTTCAAATGCAAATCTTTCTTTATTTAATCTTGTGCATAACCAGGTAAACCAGAACTTTCATATATAAAAGTTTACCTTCATGACTTTGACGAGGGAAAGCTTTCCGATGTAATAATAAACTGCATTATAAGATTTTCGTCTTTTACTGGTCGAAGTCGATATATCTACCAACTCTGTTATTACAAAGTGATATCATTGTTTAAACTCACAAGTTCTTAAAACCTTGGTAATAAATATTGATACAAATTGAACATGTACCATGGGATCACAATTTGCAGTACAACCTTTTGATTTGAGTTATTTTACTTTTGATCACAAATATGAATTTCCATCGAGTAAGACCAAGATTGTTGGTTTTGTGGCTTCAAAAAATGTTTTTCCCTTCAGCGTTAAAATGATGTGTACTTCAATGATGAAGAAAAGGAAATTTTGGTAAAGAGCTTTCCTTTACAGTACGAGTTTTATGAAAGATTTTTTTTAATATTGATAACACTTTTCTATCACTTACTTTCCTGTTGGAACAGAAACATATAAGACAAATACAATATTTAATTTATATGGAACAATAATAATCGTACAACATTGTAATGGACATGAAAGAGATTTTTAAATTAATTTTTCTCATGAATTCATTGTTATTCAAGATAACATAACGATAAGAAGCGTCTGATATCTGATCCTTTTTAGAAAATAATGAATATAAAGGTAATCAAAAACTTGCTCAGTTGTTCAAGTTCAAATATTCCAAAATCGGCCAAATCAACGATTTGAAATCATAACATTCATAACAAAAATAAACATGAAGGTTAACACAGCTGATAAATCACAGAAAAGCCTCCTAAACGTCAGAATTGGCAAATCATCAGTACTCTATGGTGGCTCCTATTTCTTTCAGGTGCCGTACCGGCCGTTTTGCCATTGCTGCGCTGTTGGGGACGAGTGAGTGTAAAACGTTTTATGCACCGGTACGGCACCTGAAGGAAATAGTAGCCAACAAAGAATATTGGTGATTACCGAAATTCTGACGTTCACGAGACTGATCTGTGTCTGTGAACTTTCAACAGCTGTTGAGTTGACCTCCAGGTTTGTAATTTAGGATATTTGGAAAATTTAATGAACAAGTCGATTCCGCACATTCATTATTTTCCAGAGAAGAACATCTATCAGAGCCAGAACTTTCAAATTCCAATACACTGTATAATTGTCGCTTCACAGATCAAAGCCGATATATCTAATCTACCAACCCTGATTTACAAAGTGATAGTGTTGTTTGAAGTTACATCATTTTCAAGAAAATAGGCAATAGATTTAAATTATAATACAGTGATATAAAACTTTGGTAAACAAATACAAAATGTTGATACATTAGGTATTACAACGCTAGTTTCCTTCACTTTATGTAAATAATGTATAACAAATTGATTAGAGTTATTTTACGTTTAATCATGAAGATAAATAACCAAACAAAATACTCATTGTTTTTTTTGGTACTTCAGAAAATGTATTTCCTTCAGAGAGGAATTCTAGATGACAATCAATCAGAAAAAAAGGAATGAGTGTACTTCAGTGATTAAATAAAGGAAATTTGGTAGAAAGAGCATTGTTTTTCCCCACAGTAATGAATTTTATGATAGAAGATTTTGTGATGTTTATGACACATTTTTATTACATAGAATAGAAACATAATAGAAAAATAATTCTGAAAAATTTTCTCGTTTGTCTGATGAGAGATTCAGATTTGTACTATGAAACGTCACAATTCGCTTTTTTTATCGTTTAGACAATCTGTTTTCCAAGACCCCTGACAGAGGCAATCTGCAAGGGCGTTTCCATGAAAAATCTAGAAAAGCACTGCCGTGAAGACAGCAGCTTTTGCGCGCATGTTCAATGTAGATGACCGCTTCGGCAACGGATTTGATTATTCCAACAAAACCTGCTGCTTTCACGGCAGTGCTTTTCTAGATTTTTTTCCGATAAATTACTGGATTTCAATTCGATCTAATCTGTATTTTTAGAAATATTGGAAAAATAAAATTTTGAATCGGAATATCTACGGAATCATTGGGCGGATTTTACCCATTCACGAATTCGACCTTCGTAATCAAGCACCAACCCTTCTCTACAAATATTGAGTTTCTAAGTCGTTTCTTCCGGAAGTTATTGTGTTTACGGTAGGCCTAACGGCCGACTGCGTGAAGAAACAACTTAGAAACTCGATATTTGTAGAGAAGGTTTAGACCTTAATTACGAAGGCCGAATTCGTGAATGTGTAAAATCCACCCAATGATTCCGCAGATATATCCATTCAAAATTTTATTTTCCCGCTATTTCCAAAAATACAGATTATATCGAATTGAAATCCAGTACTTCATCGAAAAATAACAGTTCGAAGGTTCATACAGAATTTAATGAGGACAATATGATGAGAAGATCACAGAATATTGAATATTTGAAAAAATTAAATTTGATTTTTTTTTTATTTTTCTGATGACACGATCATCACGAAATCGCACAATGTTGTCCTTCAACATTTCCAAACTAGCTGCGAAGTTTCATCACGATTGAATCAGTATTTCTTGATTTATACCAAAAAAACCAATGATATTGAGAAGAAAACCACGAAATTCTACATATTTTGAATTTCATCAAATAATAAACCTTAGTGATCGACCAACAAAAAAAAAATTTTAACCCCCCCTGAAAATTTCACAGTTTACGTTTTGGAGTATGTAGATTTGAATGAACGGATAAAAAAAAACGCTGCAAATTTTACACAAGGGTTTATTATTTTCTCATTTAAATAACCCAATATGCCATTGATATCTCAAAAAACTTTTATATTATGCATAACTCATTGGTTTCTCACAACACAGAAACCAATTCCATGAAATAATTCCTGTGAACATTGAAATCTCAATAAATACACTTGTATAATTGAATAACATTTCGACATGCACAACGCTAACTGAGTAGCAAAATTTAAAATATTTTGAATGAGAAGAGTCGTTCCACAGTCGTTTCACCTCTTCGAAAATCTAACTATTTTCCACAATTATTAAATTTCGTGTCGGTATTCTACAACTGAAAATGAACTACAAATCAGATAGGGTTTGTCTTTTTTGAGATATTAGGGAAATAACCTCAATATTCAAAATCGTCACGAAATTTTTTGCCAATATCTGCACAAATAAATATCGGTCAAAACTGAAATTTGAAACACTGTTTCTGAATGTTGACTCTGAAACCTGTACCAAATTTCATTGAACTTTGATGAATATGTATTCGAAAAAAAAAATGTTTAATAAAAAAAATTTTACATTAAATCGAGTGTCTATATTTCACAATTAGTCATGATGTTTGAATCCGAACGCGTTCGTATTTCTTGACACTGAGGAAATAAACTCAACCTTTCAAACTAACACCAATACGTAAAACAAAATTCAAGACTTTCCGCTAATATCAAATGTGTAGATGTGATTTCTACTGGGATTCAACTTTGTTCTGAAAAATATTCACGTGATTTACGAAGTATACACCACACAAACTGAAAAACTAAAGTTATATTCAATAACATTTCTGTAACAATTAAATATATCGTAAACCTCATCAGGTTGAATTCGAAAGAATAATTCTAGATTATAAATTTCGTTCGTTGTTATTGTCGTCAGATACACTCAACCAAGAGGGTGTCAAATCCGAAAGTCTGCTTGATGACATGAAATTCAAACAAATAGTTTGCCGACAAGCAGATGATTATACATGTGGAATATTTTTGTCTACGCTATATCCCTTGTCTAAGGTCACAGACCCCATTCAGAACAGGTAGATAGATTATCGGCTCCTAACTTTAGTCTAAGGTTCCAACCCTCAGTATTAGATTCTCGACAATCGACAATTGATGAGATTTGCGGTTTGCTATTGATTTTTTTGCATATTATAACATCCAATTTGATTTATCATATAAATGCTCATTATTTTCTATATTCACGCTTATTTCAAACTGTCAGTACGAAAGATTTTGGATTTCGATTGAAACCAGTAACGGATATCCACAGGTTGACGATAATCGTATTACGCAAACCGAAATTAATGGAAACCTCCGATCAACCGAATTTTTTGGAAATCTGCATTATTTTAAATTGCGCTACTTAATTCGCGTTCTGCATGTAAAAGTGTTATTCAGTTATAAAAGAGTATTTATTTATTGAGATTTCAATGTTTCAAATGAATTTTTTCATGGAATTGGTTTTTGTGTCTGAAAAACCGATGATTTATGAATGAAATAAAAGTTTTATTCAAGATATGAATGAGCTTCATGAAGAAATTTAATCTTAAATCCCGTAATCCGCAGGGTGATTTCTATAAATAATAATTGGATCCGATTTTCAGTAGTTATGTTTAAGATATTGGGAGAGAAAACCCAAAAATATTTAATCTGGACTACTTACGATTATGAAATTGTCAAGAACATCGATGGGGCATTTGCAAATTTTGATTATAAAATAATAACGCATCCATTAAAAATTTTTCGATATGTGTTGAAAATTTGGTAATCAATATTTTCATCACCTTTTAGATGTATGACTCTGGATGAAAAGTAAACCGATTATTCCAGTGAATTACAATCTTAGAACTGAATGCGATGATGTCATTTTCGACATTGTTGGAAATTTGTAGCGTTTTTCCTTATAACTCAGGAACCACTGGTCGGAAATCATCCGGGTGAAATTTTTTTGGTTTAGTTTTGTAACAGTAATCAACGTTCTTAGTTGCATGAAAATTCGGTGGTAAGTTTTCGATAAATAATTTTTTTTTCCCCCTACCACCCCATTTTGAGCCCTTAGGGTACACCGATTCTGCTGAAAAGCTTGGAGGATCAATCCTGAGCGACACACGATTTTTCTACCAAGTTTCACTGATTTCGGTTCAGTACTTTCTGAGAAAAGCCCCGGACAACGGACGGCGGACGGACGGATTTTTTTTTATTAGTTTATTCAAATCTACATACTCCAAAACGTAAACTGTGAAATTTTCAGGGGGGGTTAAATTTTTTTTTTTGTTGGTCGATCACTAAGGTTTATTATTTGATTTTATCAAATAATAAACCAAAATCCGTCCGTCCGCCGTCCGTTGTCCAGAGCTTTTCTCGGAAAGTACTGAACCGAAACCCGTGAAACTTGGTAGAAAAATCATGTGTCGCTCGGGATTGATTCTCCAAGCTTTTCAGCAGGATTGGTGTACCCTAAAGGCTTAAAATTGGGGGTTGGAGGGAGAAAAAATTATTTCTCGGAAACTTAATACCGAATTTTTGTGAAATTCTCAACGTTGATTACTGTTGCATAACTCAACCTAAAATTTTTTACCCGGATAATATCCGACCAGTAGTCTCTGAGTTATAAAGAAAAACGCTGCAAATTTTACACAAGGGTTTATTTTTTTCTCATATAAATATAATAACAATATGCCATTGATATCTCAAAAAACTTATATATTATGCATAACTCATTGGTTTCTCACAACACAGAAACCAATTCCATGAAATCATTCATGGGGACATTGAAATCTCAATAAATACACTTGTATAATTGCATAACATTTCGATATGCAGAACGCTAACTGAGTAGCAAAATTTAAAATATTTTGAACGAGAAGAGACGTTCCACAGTCGTTTCACCTCTTCGAAAATCTAACTATTTTCCACAATTATTAAATTTGGTGTCGGTATTCTACAACTGAAAATGAACTACAAATCAGATAGGGTTTGTCCTTTTTGAGATATTAGGGAAATAACCTCAATATTCAAAATGGTCACGAAATTTTTTGCCAATATCTGCACAAATAAATATCGGTCAAAACTGAAATTTGAAACACTGTTCCTAAATTTTGATTCTGAAACCTGTACCAAATTTCATTGAACTTTGATGAATATGTATCCGAAAAAAAAAAATTGTTTAAAAATTTTGCATTAAAGCGAGTGTCTATATTTCACAATTAGTCATGATGTTTCAATCCGAACGCGTTTGTATTTCTTGACACTGAGGAAATAAACTCAATCTTTCAAACTAACACCAATACGTAAAGCAAAATTCAAGACTTTCCGCTAATATCAAATGCGTAGATGTGATTTCTACTGGGATTCAACTTTGTTCTGAAAAATATGAATGAAATGAAAAAAAGCTCAATTTTCCTGTGCAATTGATCTGAAAAATTTTTTTTCCACAGCAGATATCCGATTCACTTGATTTACGAAGTATCCACCACACAAACTGAAAGACTAAAGTTATTTTCAATAACATTTCTGTAACAATTAAATATATCGTGAACCTCATCAGGTTGAATTCGAAGGAATAATACTAGATTATAAATTTCGTTCGTTGTTATCGTCGTCAGATACACTCAACCATAATTGCTCATTATTTTCTATATTCACGCTTATTTCAAACTGTCAGTACGAAAGATTTTTGATTTCGATTGAAACCAGTAACGGATATCCACAGGTTGACGATAATCGTATTACGCAAACCGAAATTAATGGAAACCTCCGATCAACCGAATTTTTTGGAAATCTGCATTATTTTAAATTGCGCTACTTAATTCGCGTTCTGCATGTACAAGTGTTATTCAGTTATAAAAGAGATACAAATACAAAAAAAATACAAATACAAATTTCAATTCTTCAAATGAATTTTTTCATGGAATTGGTTTTTGTGTTCTGAAAAACCAATGATTTATGAATAAAATAAAAGTTTTATTCAAGATATGAATGAGCTTCATGAAGAAATTTAATCTTAAATCCCGTAATCCGCAAGGTGATTTCTATAAATAATAAATTGATCCGAATTTCAGTAGTTATGTTTGAGATATTGGAAGAGAAAACCCAAAAATATTTAATCTGAACTACTTATAATACGATTATGAAATTGTCAAGAACATCGATGGGGCATTTGTAAATTGTGATTATAAAATAATGACGCATCCACTAAAAATTTTTCGATATGTGTTGAAAATTTGGTAATCAATATTTTCATCTCCTTTTAGATGTATGACTCTGGATGAAAAGTAAACCGATTATTCCAGTGAATTCCAATCTTAGAACCGAATGCGATGATGTCATTTTCGACATTGTTGGAAATTTGCAGCATTTTTCCTTATAACTCAGGAACCACTGGTCGGAAATCATCCGGGTGAAATTTTTTTGGTTTAGTTTTGTAACAGTAATCAACGTTCTGAGTTGCATAAATATTCGGTGGTAAGTTTTCGAGAAATAATTTTTTTTACCCCCAACCCCCTCATTTTGAGCTCTTAGGGTACACCGATTCTGCTGAAAAGCTTGGAGGATCAATCCCGAGCGACACACGATTTTTCTACCAAGTTTCACTGATTTCGGTTCAGTACTTTCTGAGAAAAGCCCCGGACAACAGACGGCGGACGGCGGACGGACGGATTTTTTTTTATTAGTTTATTCAAATCTACATACTCCGAAACGTAAACTGTGAAATTTTCAGGGGGGGTTAAAAATTTTTTTTTGTTAGTCGATCACTAAGGTTTATTTCTTGATTTTATCAAATAATAAAACAAAATGCTGCAATTTCCAATAATCCCGAGAATGAATCATCGCATTCGGTTCTAAGATTGGAATTCAGTGAAATAATCGGTTAACTTTTCATCCAGAATCATATATCTGAAAGTAGATGAAAAGATTGTTATCAAATTTTCAACATATATTGAGAAATTTCGAACGGATTCGTTAATTGTTTTATCAACACAATGTGTAAATGCCCCATCGATGTTCTCGACAATTTCATAATCGTTAGTAGTTCAAATTAAATATTTTTGGGGTTTCTCTCCTAATATCTGAAACATAACTACAAAAACTCGGATAACAATCATTATTTATAGATATCACCCTGCGAATTACGGGATGAAACATTAAATTTCTTCATGGAGCTCAATTATATCTTAAATAAAACTAATATATTATTCATAAATCATTGGTTTTTCACAACCCGAAAACTAATTCCATGAAACAATTCATTTGAAACATTGAAATCTCAATAAATACTCTTGTGTAACTGAATAACCCTTTCACATGCAGAACGCGAATTAAGAAGCGTTATTTAAAATAATGAATACTTCCAAAATATTCGGTCGATCGGAGGTTTCCATCAATTTTGGATTGCTTAGTACAATTATCGTCAACATGTGGATATCGGCTACTGGTTTCAATCGAAATCCAATATTTTTCGTACTGAGACTTTGAAATAGGGGTGAATATAAAAGATAATGAGCATGTATATGATAAAACAAATTGGAGGATATATGCAAACAAATCAATTAACAAACCGGAAATCTCATCAATTGTCGAGAATCTAATACTAAGGGTACCGGGGACCGTAGATAAGAATACTCCGCATGTTTCAACATCTGGTGGTCCGCAAACTACTTGTTTGAATTGAACGTTTTTACATTAAACAGACGTTATGATTTGACACCCTCTTAGTTGAGTGTATCTGACAACTATACGGAACGAAATTTCTCTTTTAGAATTATTCAGTCGAATTCAACCTTGAGAGGTTCACGATATATTTGATTTTTACAGAAAAGTTATTGAAAATAACTTTAGGTTTTCAGTTTGTGTATTGGATATTTTTTGAATCAAGTGAACCCTTATCGGATATATGCACTGTGGAAAAATTTTTTTCAGATAAGTTGCACAGGACGGGTGAGTTTTTTTTTCGTTTCATTGATATTTTTCAGAACAAAGTTGAATCCTAGTAGGAATCACATCCACACATTTAATATTAGCGGAAAATCTTGAATTTTGTTTTACGTATTTGTTGTTAATTTGAGAGTTTAAGTTAATTTTCCCGAAAGTTTCTCAAAAAATACTAACGCGATCAAATTGAAACATCATAACTAGTTGTGAAATATCGACGCTCAATTTAATGCATGATTTCGTGAGAATTGTATCGGAAAAAAATTGAATTTTTTCTAAACATTTTTTTCGGAAGCTATTCAATAAAGTTTTGTGGCCATTTTAAATTTTGAGGTTATTTCCCTTATATGTCGAAAGGCGCAAACGCTTTCTGATCTGAATTTCATTTCTATTTGTGTAATACCGACACGCAATTTAATAAGTAATATCGTGAAGATCGTACTGGCAAAATATTAGTAAAAAATATTTTTCGGAAATTTAACTTAATTTTAACGAAAGAAACAACATAGTGACTTGACCTTTGTAAAGTAGTTTTTTAAGAAACTCAACACCAAGATAATTTTCTCATTTTTCAACTTCAATATTTCATAGGAAATGTGATTTGGAATGAAAAATATTTAAGATTTCTATGAATAACATCCTCTAGGCTTAATTATAAAGTGATTCTTTCAATTCTTTCCAGCAAAATTTTCGTTATATGTTGATACCTTAGTGAATAGGTTTATCTACCATATTTCGGGAATATATTTAGATGAGACAGACAACATGGATACGGTAATTGATTATATCGGTGACAGGACTGATAATTCTGATGATCAGTCGGACATAAAAACTCCATCTCATAGTAATACTACGGAATCACAAAAAACACGAAGAAAGTTGCTAAAAATCTTCTTCAGGTATCTACATTTTACTGACTGATGGTATGTAGTACAACAAGGTTTAAATATGGTCCGGAACGTGCCTAAATAATTATACAAAAGCGTAAAAGTGAGAGTAGGTATAAATTGGGGTTACAGAAAAATATTCAGTAGTGGAGAGCTATTCACATCTGTTTGTTCATTCAATAGGATTTTGCGGGTGTTGTACCTATTTATTTCTAACGACTCTAGGAGTTATGTAGGTACTTTTGGTTTCGACGTGGATAATTTTGTAGTTACTATTGAATTTAAATATTTCACATGAATTTCTTCATGGAATTGATTTTCGTTTGGTGAAAAACCAATGAGTTATAAATAATATATACGATTGATTTGAGATATCAATGGTATTGAGAAAATAATAAACCCTTGTGTAAAATTTGCAGCGTTTTTTCCCCATATCTCCGAAACTAATGGCAGTATCGAATTGAAATTTGGTACACTGCTGTGAAATATGAAGTTCAAAGTATAACTGAAATTTATCTTGAATGCAAACAATAGTTTCAGAAAAAAAATCTTTTCGTAAAAATTTATACAAAAAATGTTTTTTAATTCAGTGACCATAAGATTTCAACGAAATTCTGCCCAAAGTTGTGCGTCGTTATATGAGAGATATGAGGAAAATAACCTCAAAACTTCAAATTGCTATAACTCCGAAACTATTTGGCCGATTTGGATCATTAACAAACCTAATCTTCGTATTTTGAAATGCAACCCTGCATTTTCAAGTTTATAGAATCCTTCGTAAGCCTGTTATCGTGTTTACGGCCGGCCGGGCAGAATCGATTTTGACATCGGATTCGTCATCAGTGAGTCCAACCTACTCGTTTAAGACCATTTTCGGCCCAATCATCGAAAATTATAGACATTTAGACAAAACGATAGCACGCTGTTCCCCTAGAACATGCGCGCAAAAAACAATGTTTATTCAATTTATAATAGTTGTGTTTCAGATATTGATAGTGAAAACCCAGAAAAAACCTAGAAACTCACAAAAGAAGCTTCAGTCGATAAATACAATATTTAATTTTTATGGAATAATTAAAACCGAACAACATAATATGTATTATAAAGGAGTTTTTAATTCAATGATCCTCATGAATTTGGAGTTTTTTTTATGACATACCGATTAGGAGCAGCCTCCGGTATCGGTTCCTTTTTAGGAAAGAAAGAAAATAAGAAGGAATTAAAGACTCGTTTAGTTATTTAAATATAAAAAATTTCCAAATCGGCCAGATCATAACAAAAATGCACATAAAGGTTAACACTTTCAACACCTGTAATATCACAGAGAAGTCTCTGAAACGTCAAATTGAGGTGTAGACCGATTTAGAAGAGGTTCAGCTTTTGAAGGAATGTAGCCATGGCCTTCTGGGCCACAGGATATCTCACAAGTGTGGCTGAGATTGTACCGTATTGACGGCGTGATGCGAAGCAGTTGAGGGCATCGGAAATATGGGAAACCATAAATGAGAAATGCTCTGTCAATTGAGAGTTGTGAGTTCCTATAGTATAGGCATTGTATGAAGTATACAATACTTTACATACAATGGTATAGGACTTATACCACTCGAGCGCCAGCACGGGAGCGAAGTGGCGATTCGGAACTTCCTCTGGGTTGCTGATGAACAATCACAATGGGGGTTTTTCCTTTAAACGAAAATGCAGTTATTTCCATGAAAAAACTTCAGAACATCACATTTCAAATATATAATTTCAATATTATATTTTTTTAAAAAATGTGTGATCACCTAATACTGAAAAATAAAAATGTGGATTTGCATTTAAAGGGATTTGTCATGAGTGCAGGATATGGCAACGTCGAATTCAGCTTTCTCGGAAAGAAAAGGATGTCAAATGTGTTACTTTGCTTAGGAAAACAGAGATAGCTATACTTCGATCTGGTTAGAGTAGAAGACAACGACTGTCATACTGTCATATTACTGACAAATCGAAAACGGAAATTGTTTGGTTATTTTGACAAAGAACACGTGTGTACCACAGAATAGGAATAAATATTTCGTTATTCTATAGCAGAAAAAGCAATTCTACTAAACAACGTTGTCACTTCGTGCATGCATGACAAATCCCAAACCCCAATTTTGAAATCTGATTTTGAATACTTTCTGAAGGTAATTTGGGAAAATGATGAATCAAACCCATAATAATTATGTTCAAATTTGCATTTGCAGTAATAACCCAAATTCAGGAAAAACCCCCATTACTGAGAAAGGAGCGGATTATAACGTTGCCAACCTTACGGTAATTACCGTATTTGTACACCAAATACGGTATATGGTCCAAGGGGGCTACCGTGCGTCGAAATACGGTATTTTCAACAAAAATTTTTCTTAAACGCCTAAATAATATTTCAAAGTATTTTTCAATTAATCTCGTGGAACTGAATATATTCTATTTTGGTTTGAGACTCAAATCAAAAGAAAATAATTCTTGAAATTTTCTGCTTCGTCTGATGAAAGAGTCAGATTTGTACTCTGAAACGTCACAGCTCGCTTTGTTTATCGTTTGTATTGTTCCTGTTTTGTTCATTAGGCAATCTGTTTTTCAAGAAACTGCCCTTGACAAATAAATTTAAAATAATTTAATACTGAAATGAAAGGCGTTTTCATGAAACAATTTATATTTAATTTTTAATAGTTCTGTTTCAGATATTGGGGGTGAAACCCAAAAAAACCCTAAAAACTTATGCGAATTCCTCCCAGAATAAGCTTAAATCGACAACCTCAAGTGTTTGAACTGGTGCCGCATGTGAATTATAGTGAATTAGAATTTTAATATCAATTCGTTGGATGGAAATACTGAATGCGAAAGAGTATCGATTAAAATCGACAGGATTAAAACAAAGTCTAGGAATAAACTAATAACAAAGACAATAAACGACGGTCTTCCCACGAGTCAGTGTAAAAAAAAGTGTGAACTGTGTTAATTTCACACCTACACAAGCTATGCACGCCTAAATAAATTATGTGGAAAAATATTCTTCCAGTTCTAGTTTAGAGTGGGGAGATGACCAGTTTGATTTTGATAGATAAATTCCAGATTTGGTTACTTTTCATTAAGCATTGAATATATCTTTTCACTTAGAAAACAAATATTGATTAGTTTGGCTTTCTATTCTGAGGTAAGGTGTACTGTAAAGGGGCCTTTTGTGCGAGGGAGATTCGGTAATCGGAGATTCACCCTATTGGGTAATCGGAGATTCACCCTATTGGTCGAGAGATTCACCCTATTGGTCGAGAGATTCACTCTATTGGTCGAGGACGATCACGTGATCGTCGTCGGCCAATAGGGAAGAATCTCCGATTACCCAAATACCCGAAATCTCCCTCGCACTGAAGGTAGCTTGAAAGTCCACCGAATACGGTATTTTTTTCGTCCCAGAGACGGTAATTTCAAGTAGCAAGGTTGGCAATGCTGAGCGGATAGGATAGGAAAGCAGAGATGATCTCGAGGAGACGAAGACTGAGACACCGCCTTTGAAATAAATCACGTAAGAAAGTCACCATTGATGAGGTATTAATATACTTCTCTATTCTGTGGTCAAACTAAGCCATTTTATGCCTGCGTGAATGGACATCCTTTATGAGGAGGATCATTAAAGAGTGTGCCAGATCGTCTGAGATGACCAGGTTAACATGACCTTGGGTACTACAGAGTAAAGGTACGGTTTCCTAGGAAGCGGTACCGTCATGAATCCGTCGTAATTAGACGGTGAGTGACATCACAAAAAATTGTTCCATGGAAAACCGCGGCAGTGGTTTCCAAGAAAGCGTTGATGCAGATCGTAGCGTTGCCGTCAAATCTAGAGCGGCAGCCAAGATGGTTTTTACCTTATTTCACAGTCAAATTTCGATAGTTGAGGAGCAGCAATGTGTTCTGAAAATCTAGTTGTTGATTGGTCGAGTGAGCAAGACAAAATTTTAATAAATTTCGTCAAAAATCATGAAATGAAATAATCCTCATTCCAAAGATTTTCGGAAAACTCAACTAAAGAATGACCTACGGCAGGATATAGGCGAAATACTGAAAAAAAAAGTACTGTCTTGAGTTTTATAAAATTTATTGAATACATTTAATGTTCTTTATAATATTTGTCTATCCATTCTACAGCACCAGGCCTGTAAAAATAAGAATTGAATGTGTTTCGAATGTCAATTGGCGTGTTTGATGCACGTACGTTATTTTTATATAAAGGACATTCATTTTGGGTAGGTAATGGAAGTTTATTATCATTGTAATTGGCTTGTGTTGTAAGGGGTATTTTAGCGTCTCTTAAAATAATATGTAAAATACACGCGCTCGCAATCAGTTTGTCCGTAGTTTCTGGTGCTGTTGGAATGAGCTGAAGAAATATTCGAAAATATGCACATAGAATAGCAAAAGTATTATATGTTGTTCTTCTTGTCCGAGATAATCGGTACTCATATATTGCTTTGCTTTTATCCACGAGTGATGCTTTTCCTGGTTATGGTTTCATAAATTATCGTGCAAGTCAAAAGCTGCGTCTCCGACAATTACATGTGGCACAACAGCATCCGTACTTGGTAGAGCTTGGGGTGCCGGAAAGTTGAATTGGGTGTTCTGAATTTGTTTGCCAAATTTTCTTTTCAACTGAATTCCTGCAAATATGTAATCTAATGATTACAAATTCAGAATCCACCTGCATCTACCTCCCTTCCATATGATCCAACATCAATGGCTAAAAACTTGTACTCAGCATCTACAATAGCTAGCATAACGATATAATAAAATTCCTTATAATTAAAAAACATTAGCCGCTGTTTTTGGAGCTTTCATTCGCACGTGCTTTCCATCTTTCGCTCCTACACAGTTTGGAAAATTGCACAGCGACATATATTTAGTAGAAGCTTTTCGCAGAATTGACTCTGTTGGCTCTGGTATCACCGAGCTAAACATTCTGTTTATAATGCTATTAGCAACCTGCTTTATTATGAAACTTATCCATGAATGGGATATCTGTTGAAGTTTACATTCAATTCCGCTATCTACCAATAGATGTCGCTCTTATCCAATATTCATGTATGTAGAATACTTGAGCTTATGAGTTAGTTAGTTGCATTAACAAGAAGATAGTTTTTCAGTTTAGTTGCTGTACGAAGTAGCATCCATTTTTGTCAACCGTTTACTTTATGTGTTTTTTGGTTCTAATAAAGAACAGTGAACTTTAAACCTATTTTATTGATCAATAATCGATCCACAATTACAAATCAATAGGTTATGGACCTCAGTGAACGGTGAAGATTGATTAATAAGTCTTAGGAGAATAAAGTTCGGTAACGTGAGTGATCGGTTAGGAGAAAATGGCGGTAGCAATGAATCAAACTCTGGTAAAACTTTTCAACGGTACGGATTTCTTGAACTGGGAATTTAGAATGAAACTCCTGTTGGAGCAACATGAAGTTCTTGAAACGTTGTACGAGGAATTCCCAGAAAAACCTGAGGAAAAAGTGGTATTCAAGAAAAAAGATACAAAAGCTCGTAGCTTGATTGTGCAGTGCCTTGCAGATAATGTGCTGGATGTAATAAAAAGTAGAACAACGGCTAAGGATATTTATGAGGCTTTGAAGAAGACGTATATGAAATCGGGGTTGGCAGTTCAAGTGACCTTGCAAAAGAAACTGAGAAGCATGTCCTTCAAGAATGGTCCACTCAGTGAATTTCTTATGGAATATGAGAAAACTATTCAAGAATTGAAAGCTAGTGGAGGAATTATGGGAGAAGAAGAAATCATCACACAGTTGTTAGCGGCAATGCCAGAAAAGTTCCAGGCTATAACAACAACGATAGATGTGCTGTATTCTCAAAATTCTAGTGAAATGGACTACCAGTTTGTGAAAAACAAGTTGTTGCAAGAAGAAACTCGTCAAAATGCCATATCCAGTGTGGAACAAAATGAAATTTCTTTGGCAAGTAATGGTACAAGTGCGAATTCTTATCGAAAACCGCGCGATAAAAATTTTGGAAACGGAAACAGAAATGGAAACACATTTAGGTATCGTTGTTATCGATGTGGTAGAAAAGGACACAAAAAGAGTGAGTGCCCACAGAAATCAACAGAAAAGGTGAATGTTGCAGAAAATACAACCACTGAAAATGATGTGACGTTTGTGGCAGAAGCAGAAAGTAACCGAAAGGCAATGTCAATGTCAATGTGTCAAACATTTGAGAATGACATAATAACATTTATTGTTGATTCTGGTTCAACAAATCACCTGGTGAATAAAGAGGTAGGAAAATATCTACTGCAGATAGAAGACATCAATTTCAATATAAACGTAGCGAAGAAGGATGCCAAACTGAAGGCTCATAAGACAGGGCATCTGTATGTCACTGATATAAATGGTACGAATATCAAGATACAGAATGTTTTGCTATGTGATGAATTAACACATAATTTGCTATCAGTTAAAAGAATCCAAGATGCAGGAATGAAGGTAGTATTTGAGAATCAAAGTGTGCTAATTCTAAGAAATGATAAAGTAGTTGCACAGGGTAAATTAGTTGGAAATCTGTATTTCATTGATTTCAGAATAAGAAATATTTATGCCTGTAGTACACATGAAGACAAAATTCTATTACACAGGAGAATGGGACATTCATCTCGTTATCCGACAGAAAACATGTGTGAGATCTGTAAAAAGGGGAAGCAAACAAGAGCATCTCTGTCCAAAAATATTCCTTCGGACAAGAAACCCAAAAGAATATTAGAAACTATTTCTTCAGATGTAGCAGGACCTTTCAATCCTCCGACTTATGATGGTTATAAATACTATGTAACATTTATAGACCACTATTCTCATTTTATGCACATATATTTGATGAGAAACAAAAGTGAAGTCATTGATAAGTTTAAAATATTTGAAGCCATGGTGTCAAGAAAGTTTCAATTTAAAATATATAAATTTAGATGCGACAATGGTGGAGAGTACTCATCAAGTGAATTCAAAGAATATTGTGTTAAGACAGGAATCCAAATTCAATATAATGTTGCTCGAACACCAGAACAAAATGGAATAAGTGAGAGGCTTAACAGAACTATAATGAATATGAGTAGATGTTTACTGTTAGACTCTGGATTATCAAAAGAATTCTGGGGTGAGGCTGTAAGATGTAGTGGTTACATTATAAATAGACTGCCTAGTTCAGCATTGGCAAATGGCCAGACACCTATAGAAGTATGGGATAATTGCAAATTGAGAGTTGAAAATATTCGAATATTTGGATGCACAGGTTATGTGCATTTATCAAAAGAAGACCAAAAAGGAAAATTAAATGCCAGAAGTATCAAAATGATTATGATGGGTTATGCACCGAATGGATACAGGATGTGGGATCCAGATAGGAAAAAGATTGTAGTAACTAATCATGTCATATTTGATGAAAATAATCCCATTGGTCAATCTGAATTTAAAATCCTAAACGATGAGAAGGGTACCCAAGGAAAACTAGAGGAGAGTTCAGATAAAGAGGAAGATATTTCTGAATCTAGGGAAAGTACGAGTGAAAGTGCTGAAACCAAAGAGAGGAGAAGTAACAGAAATAAAATGATACCAAAGAAATTTGATGATTACGAACTAATGATGGCTTTGTCAACTGGTGAAGTTTTGGAACAAGATACTCCACGAACATTTGAAGAAGCTATTGATTCAGGATGGAGAGAAGCTATTGAGGAAGAAATGCATTCGTTAAAGCATAATGAAACTTGGACCTTAGTTCCAAAATCAAGTGTACCAAATGGTGAGGAAATCATTGATTCTAAATGGGTATTTTCTATGAAAAATAATAATAAGAAAGCTAGATTGGTAGCACGTGGATTCAGACAAACCACTATCAGTGAAGAGGTATATTCACCTGTGGCAAGAATGATAACTCTGAGAATTTTATTATCAAGAAGTCTAAATGAAGATATGGAAATACATCAGATGGACGTGAAGTCAGCTTTTCTCAACAGTGAGTTAGATCAACCAGTGTATATGTACCCACCTAGAGGGTTAACCAAGTGTGTAAACAAAGTATGTAAACTCAGAAAAGCTCTATATGGCTTGCGACAGAGTCCAAAACATTGGTATGATAAAATTTCTATTTTTCTGAAAAATTTACATTTTGTTAGATCAAATGTAGATCCATGTTTATTCATAAAAGGTAGAATGTTTTTATTGATTTGGGTTGATGATATGATTTTATTTGCTTGTAACAAAGATGAAATAACTTTTGTTAAAAATAGATTATTTGAACATTTTAAAATGAAAGATTTAACTAGTAAGGATATGACTTACAGATTTTTGGGATTAGAAATTAAAAGAAATGAAAGTAAAATTTTTATTTCTCAGAAAGGATTAATACAAAGTGTCATTAATAAATTTAACATGAGTAATTGTAAGGAAGCTTTACTTCCAATGCCTTATAAATTGAATTTAGAAAGGAGTGAATCGCTGTCATGTGAAGATTTACCTTATCGTCAGCTGATTGGTAGTCTCATGTATATTATGCTTGGCTCAAGGCCAGATCTTTGTTTTGCTGTAACATACTATAGTCAGTTCCAAAATAATTTTACTGATACACATTGGAAAAATGCTAAGGATATTTTACGGTATCTGAAAAGAACAAAATATTATTGTTTAGTGTATTCTAAAGAAAATAATGAAAACTGTATAATTAAGGCATATGTAGATGCAGATTTTGCTTCGAATATAAATGATCGCAAGGGTATTAGTGGATTTGTATTAGCTTTGAATAATAATTTTGTGTTTTGGAAATCGAAAAAACAAAATATTGTTGCGTTATCTAGTTGCGAAGCAGAATATGTTGCTCTTTCACTTTGTGTAACTGAATGTATCTTTATGAAGCAGTTATTGGTTAACATGTCTTATAATGTTAGGGATATTATTGTGCATGAAGATAATCAGTCAGCTATTAAGATTGCTAACACATTGGAGACCAAAAGGTCTAAACATATTGACGTTAAATGTCATTTCATTAGAAATTTAATTAATGAAAAAGAAATTAAGATTATATACTTACCGAGTGATGAACAGGTTGCAGATATGATGACGAAGTCGTTGCCTTATGCAAAATTAAACAAGTTTTGTAGCATTATTGGTTTAATAGATGTATCTGAAATAATTTAATGTTGTGTTATGAATAGTTAAGTGTGAATTGTATACTTACGAAGTTGTAAGCTCTTAGAATTGCAGAATTGTGCGGGGGTGTTGAAGTTTACATTCAATTCCGCTATCTACCAATAGATGTCGCTCTTATCCAATATTCATGTATGTAGAATACTTGAGCTTATGAGTTAGTTAGTTGCATTAACAAGAAGATAGTTTTTCAGTTTAGTTGCTGTACGAAGTAGCATCCATTTTTGTCAACCGTTTACTTTATGTGTTTTTTGGTTCTAATAAAGAACAGTGAACTTTAAACCTATTTTATTGATCAATAATCGATCCACAATTACAAATCAATAATATCCTGAATTGAAACGCCAAAGATCGGAGAGATTCTCCTGTAGCCAAAAACCTAGAAAATATTCAAATATTTATATCTCTATTGTAGATATTGAGTGTAGCAAGAGGTGGGTCTACGTGAGGGATTACTATGTGACACGACGGGGAAAACCAGGTATTGGTTTATCCGATGAAGTAGCTAAGAAAATATCTGAGCTGTTATCATTTTTAGATTCAATTCCTTTAAGTAAAAGAAGGCATACAAAATGATTGTCCATAATATGTGAATATGTACAGGACTGCAATATTTATTTCAGCACTGTCGTAAATATTGTTGATAGCAAAAGAACTGAAAATGATACCGATGATCTGACTCGAACAAGCGATAGGACAGAGCAGAATTTCACGGCAGAGAATTTCACGGAAGAAATTCAAGATGAAAATATTCGGCAGCTATAGAATCGCTATCTGCTGAATGAAAACAGCAATCTTCAGAGCCCAGGAGGAACAAAAAAACCTAATCATTCATCCAGATTCCAGAATTCGGATGAGAGATTTAAACTTTTGAAATAAATAGCTGACACACATCAAGGGTAAGACGAAAACGATCTGTTGTTTGCTTCAATGACGAAAATAGTCAAAAAAATTCTCATTGCAGATCAGGCATAAAACAGAATGCAAGTTGGAAATTTGGTGGCAAAGAGAGAAATTGCTCGGTCAAGGTCTAGGATAGATTCTCCACCTCAATCCGAACTCATGTCTTCTTCAAACTCAAGAAATGAAGATTACTTCTCGGAAGTAGTGTTTTCAACTTCCCCACCAACGGCACTTACAGTTCTTTCAAACGTTCCACTCAACTCGAATTCTTTTCAACAATCGAACATGTTTGATCAAAATTAATAAAAATACCAGTTTCCATTAGAGCCCACTTTTATTTTATCTGTACACACATAAATATAGGAATGAAAATATTGTTTTGTCATTATTTTTCCTTTTTTAAATCTAAATGTACGATTCTGATCTCGGCAGTAGCTGCCTGGCAGTCGCGACCCGGCAGCTACTACCATACCGCTTCCAGGGAATTACATGCAATACTTAAGGTACGATTCGGATATCGGCAGTAGCTGCCTGGCAGTCGCGGCCCGGCAACTTCTACCATACCGCACCCAGGGAATTACGTGCTACACTTACCGATTAAATCAGCCGTGCAGCGCTGCTTGAATCGGTAAGTGTAGCAAGTAAGTGTACCCTTAAGTCATTCTCATTTTATTCAGATGACGAAACACTAAAATATTATAGGCACCCTCTTCATTTCGACTTTTAAATAATTAGGATTCGCTTTCTCTTTGTATTTCTTCCTCATACTCTTTATCTTCTAAGCAAATTGGAAGTGCGAGATCAAAACCATCCATTTTATTCTATCGGAATATTCAAACTGACGACGAATTCTTACTTTACAACTGCTTTCACCGTCACTATCGCCGTATTCTTGACCGCCGTTTTTCACACGACACTCACCGTATTATTACGACGGATTCATGACGGTACCGCTTCCTAGGAAACCCATGATGTAAAAACATGGTGTGCTCGTCTAGAAAATGAGTGACGTCAGCAAGATTGAAATACAAAGAGTTTTATATTCAGTGCTTTGAACTTGCATGCAAATTCAAAGCACAGAATATACAACTCTTTGTTTCCTAATCTTGCTGACGTCACTCATTTTTCAGATGAGCACACCATGTTTTTTACATCATATAGGGAACCGTACCTTAAGAGCCAGTATCCCTTTCACGTTGGTCGATGCGGACAGATTACAGGTTACAGGCAGGTTTCTTGGGGTACTTATGACACAATGTTTGAAGTAAGGCGTGCCTGACTCAATAAAGGCTGAATGATGGCGCGCACAGATTACAGAATGGCGCGTACTGGACATGATGTAAGCAAAACATCATCATGGTGCTGGATGTATTCCAGTACCAGTACAGGGATGTATCCCAAGCACAGAAAATTTTATTAATGTCCGTATTGAATCTGTCATATTGACATTTACGTTAAGCAGTAAAAATGGTTAATAATTCGATTAAAGTTTATGCGCGAATTAAAAATGAAAATAAAACGAAGCGAAATAAATTAGAGGTATGCATATTGAATCAATAAGAAATTAACATAAAGTGCATCATTTTCAGAATTATATTATCTCAAAAACTCACCTGAACTTTGATGATTTGGTTTTTCATCATAGAAGTAGTGACGTCAGATTTTCGTACTATCAATTCAGGAAAGTATATATCTCATGTTATCCTTGATTATGAAAAAAAATTTGGAGTACCTATATTCTTCAATATTTTCCAACAAATAGATCAAATTTCAGGTATCATAAAGTATTCGATCAACCTTCATCTCAGGTAGAAATATTCGAAATTGTAGCCAAGCCTGTAGTGAGCAGGTTCGTGAATAATATAAGTTTTTCTGTATACTCATAATTTTTTTTTAGTGTTATACATGGATTCAATGGAACAATATTTGCTTATGGACAAGTAAGTTTCATTTGGAGGATATGTCCATCAGAACTTTCATCTGAATTATTTGACGCTCATCAATAGTTGAGTTCTTTGATCATTTGGGATTTACAGGGTCACAGAGTCTCTACAAATATGAGCTTTGAGAATTGATTCCACAATGAACATAAGTAGGGATCTTGATATATTTGTTTTCAAAATCACCAATCCTTTCAAGATATTACACCTAACAGGGGTAGACGAGTTAACGGTTTTGATAAAGAAAAACTCTCCATATATAGTTATTTTAAAGCTATGTTTGGGTGTTCTTTGCATAATTCTTTTCAACCCCTTAACTTCATTATTATGAGCTGAAAATGACAACCATGAATTTTTTCTGTAAGAAAACTATCGATTGTATTGAAATTTGTTTAGATCGTGTAGCACTGAAAAAGTAAGATGATTTTGGGGAACGGCGTGCTATCGCTTTGTCCAAATGTCTATAATCTTTTCGAATTTTCTCCCGAAAATGTTGACAAATTCGGTGTCAACATCGCGATTCTGCCCGGCTGGGCGTCACACAATAGGTTTGTTCGTTGTACCTACATGAACTACACTAATTACACTAACTCCACTGATACTGTTCGGTGTATTTTGTTGTAAACTTGCACTCTGTTCGTTGCGGAAATATTGACAGTCAGTGTAGTCACAGATGACGTGTTCAGTGCATAGAGTCAGGTTATCTTCTGTGATGGTTACGAAAAGTTTTCGAATCTGAACATTCCCGCAAAAGCAGCTGACTTAACGTCAATGCTTTTCTAGCTTTCTGTTGTAATTATGCAATATGTTCGTTGCTGCAATTACAATGAAGTGTAGTCACAGATTATGAAGTTCCGATTTCATACTCTTCGAGATCACACGGAATCTGAGGTATACTGTTGGGTTATGTATGTTTATATGAATAGAAATAGGTATAAATTTATCTCAGCCGATGAGGATTCTGCTTGCGAGAGTTATTCCTAGCAACAGTTAATAATATTTATAATGATAAATCTTCATTTCACCTAAAAGGAGAATCCCAATAGATCTCCTGCATGTATTTTTTTTATCATTGGAATCAAATATTGTATCCATAAGAATACTGAAAAACTTCAATCGCCGTCAAAAATATCAATTTTCAACGAGAAAACGATCTTTTAAATTAGGCTCCACATGTTGTTTAAACACTCGGAACTTCGCGCTCTCCGTGACGTACCGCGATATATCCACTCTCTCCCTCTTCTCGTGTACCTTTCTATCTGGCAAGCCAATAGGGAGCGTCAGCTGTATCGTGGAATAACGAGTGACCTAGAAGGTGATCTACCGCGTTTCACCCACTTTGGTTTTGCGTCCCGATTTGACGATTTTTAATACCGAATTATTCGAAATTCGCGAATTGTTGGAGTGTGAGATAGCATACATTATGATTTTTTATCGAAATGAAAGGAGAAAAAAAAATTTCAAAAAGCACTGCCGTGAAGGCAGCAACTTTTGCGCGCATGTTCAATGTAGATGACCGCTTCAGCAACGAATTTGAACGTGCGCGCGTACCAAATTTCAGTTCGATAGGATCATAAGTTCTGGAGATATCGGGAAAAAATATGTCAAATTTCGAGGTTTTCTTCTCGATATCGTTGATTTTTTCGGTATTACTCGAGAAATACTGATTCAGTCCTGATTAAACTTCACAGCTAGTTTTAAGATGCTAAAAGACAACTTTATGCAAAATTTCGTGATAATCGTGTTATTAGAACAATTTGAAAAAAAAAATTTATATGATTTTCTCATCATATCATCCTCATTAAATTCTGTATGAAACTTCGAACTGTTATTTTCGATGAAGTACTGAATTTCAATTCGATCTGATCTGTATTTTTGGAAACATTGGAAAAATAAAATTTTGATTGGGTATATCTACGGAATCATTGGGCGGATTTTACCCATTCACGAATTCGACCTTCGTAATTAAGCCCCAAACCTACTCTACAAATATCGAGTTTCTAAGTCGTTTCTTCCGGAAGTTATTGTGTTTACGGTCAGCCTAACGGCCGACTGCGTAAACACAATAACTTCCGAAAGAAACAACTTAGAAACTCGATATTTGTAGAGAAGGTTTGGACCTTAATTACGAAGGCCGAATTCGTGAATGGGTAAAATCCACCCAATGATTCCGTAGATATACCCAATCAAAATTTTATTTTTCCAATATTTCCAAAAATACAGACCAGATCGAATTGAAATCCAGTACTTCATCGAAAATAACAGTTCGAAGTTTCATACAGAATTTAATGAGGATGATATGATGAAAAAATCATATAAATTTTTTTTTTCAAATTGTTCCAATAACCCGATTATCACGAAATTTTGCACAAAGTTGTCCTTCAGCATCTTAAAACTAGCTGTGAAGTTTAATCAGGACTGAATCAGTATTTCTCGAGTAATACCAAAAAAATCAACGATATCGAGAAGAAAACCTCGAAATTTGACATATTTTTTCCCGATATCTCCAAAACTTATGATCGTATCGAGCTGAAATTTAGTACACTGCTGTGAAATTAGAAGGTCAAAGTGTGAGTATAATTTTTTTTGGATATGATGAATGGTTTCCGGAAAAAAAATTTTTTTGTAAAAAAATTTCGAAAAAAATTTTTTTTAAAATTTATTGACAATATGATCTTGACGAAATTTGGCTCAAAGTTGCGCGTCGTTATACTCCACCAAACTGCCAAGTTTGAATCCAATCGCTCAAGCAGTTTCTGAAATAAAAAATAAATAAGTTCAAAACTTCAAATGCCTATAACTCCGAAACTATTCGATCGATTTGGCCCATTAACGAACTTAACCGCGGCATTCCAATGCGCGACCTACCCTGAAAGTTTCAAGTCGCTAGCTCACTTCGTTCGACAGTTATCGTGTCTACGGCCGGCCGGCCGGCCGGACAGAATCGATTTTGACACCGGATTCGTCATCAGTGAGTCCAACCTAGTCGATTGAGACCATTTTTGGCTCAATCATCCAAAATTACAGACATTTGATCAAAACGATAGCACGCTGTTCCCCTAGAACATGCGCGCAAAAATATGATAATTCGTGGTACATGCTAGAGACCTATTATAGGCTAAAGTAATACAGATTACGTGTCACAGTTCGACCAATCACATCATAATAATTTAAGTATAATTATAAAAGAAAATATGCAACCTTCATTCAGAAAAGATTCGAAACTGAAACAAATGAAACAGAAAGTTCAACTCTCAATTCAACACAAACTCAAATCCTCAACCTAAATGAACACATTCACCTCTAGTCCGTCAGCACTTTGACATATACTATAGACTGGGCACCTCTCGAACATACTTGTACGAGCCGGAGGCAAATGAAACACTGTTGAATATCTCGTCACCAATCTTGGAACTTTGAACGTCATTTTAGATAGTAAATATGGCAGTCTTTTCTGTAATTCAGGAGTCTCTGAGCAAATCTGGCACACTGTTTCTCATGCCTCGCAAGCAAGAACAATATTCTCATTTCATTCATGATTGATAAATCCGCTCCACGATCAGGAAACCTACAAGTACGCATGAATGTTATGTATTCACAAACCTCCTATGTTTTCGCTCCAGTGGTATAAGATTATAGTTGTAGATGAGAATCCAAATCAAGTTAGTATACTATAACCTTCTGATCACGGATGTGAAGTACAAGCTTCTGAGAATCGATAGATCTTCAGATTCATCGGTGGATTTGAGTACAAATCCCAATGTTCTGCTAGCCTCAGCACATATATCATCAATATGCTGAATGAAACTGAATGTGAAATCAAACATTACTCCAAGATCATGAATTTGATCCCTTATTACGTTTATGAGCTCGTCAGCTATATGAAAGTTGAAAGCAAGCGGTTATTATTTCCTCGTGGATGTGATCTTGAAACACTACTCCATGTTCAGTATCAGGTTGTTACGCTAACACCATTCGTGAATATATTATAAGCTTATTTGAAACAGTAATGAATCTAAAGCATTAAGTATTCTCAGGTAGATCTTGAAGTAATCAGCAAACGCCAACACTGGACATCTCTGGAATAGCCTAGGTTAAGGCCACGTATGCATAGGCAGGCGGCTTGCTTAGCACCAAGAACCTAAAGAGTCACCTAGCGAGTAGCATAGTAAAACGAAAGTTCTAGAACGTTCGTTCAACTATGTTATTCGCCAGGTGACTCGCTAATCTTCAGGCGCTGAGCAAGCCTCCTGCCTATGCGTACGTGGCCTTACAGTTATTTGTGAAAACGAAAGGGGCATAGAATAGTCATCTATGATTTGAGCAGAATCAGTAAACAGTTTGAAATACGCTTGACCCATCTGCACTTACTAGTGGAAGTCAGGGGAGTGTGGTGTGCAATATCATTAGGTTTGTTCGTTGTACCTACCTGCTTGACTACACTGACCTCCAATTCTCAGTGCAGCTGAGTGTAGTTGAGTGCTGTCAAAGATATCAAAATGATTGTAGTGAGTGTTGTTTTATGATTTACACAGAATCCAAAGAGATGATTGAGGATTTTACGCTAAAGTCGTCACGGAAAAATTCTGATCGTTTGAATAAAGCAAATGAACGTAAGAAGAAGGTGGACAATTTCAAGCTAGTGATTGCTACATAGATAAGGGGCAGAGACAACAACAAAGGTCTATTATTAAGATTTACGCATAACGCACCACAATAACGCTCTACAGTTACGCATCACAATCACAGAAGAAAACCTCACTGCACTCGTGATGTGTAACTACACTAACTTTCAACATTTCTACAACGAACAGAGCTCGAGTTTACAACAAAACACACCGAATGGTATCGGTGGAATTAGTGTAGTTCAAGAAGGTGCAACGAAAAACCTATTTTCATGCAGATACAACGAACAAACTAATTATAATTTCCTATATTCCATTGAACACCATTTCAGCTTAAGTAATATCCTTAATTATTACCTAATACTCAACAGACTGGAAGTGGAAAAACATACTCAATAACTGGATGTCCGAAGACATATGAAAATCGAGGCATTATTCCTAGATGCATTGAGCACATTTTCGAATATCTGAACCAGGTAATATTCCCAACTGAAACTTTAAGAGACTAATAGATCTTTTTCTATCCATATGCATTTTACAACATATCGAAAAACCGTTGATAAATTGAAATGTTATGTCGAATAGCTAGTAATCGAGAATTCGTTTGCCTGCCTGAATAACATCTCTTACATCCTAATAAGCAAGCGTTGCTCTTCTCTTACGATTCCCGTCTCCCTTATCAAGAACTCCTACCCACTATCCCATGGTGTAAAAAATCATGGCGTGCTCATCTGAAAAAAAAGTGACGTCAGCAAGATTAAAATACAAGGAAACATATATTCTGTGCTTCGAATTTGAATGAAAAAAGTGACGTCATCATTGGGTAATCGATCACAGATGAGCAGATGAGCACACCATGTTTTACTTACATCATCCTCTATCCTATCCTATCCTTTATATCTGTTAACTGTCTTACTGAGTACACCATCGGCGACACGAATTAAGCTTCGAGTGCTCTGTCGAAAAATACTTGTTCCTGATTGGTTAAAACCAGGGAGGTAGGAACAGAGAAGAGGAGACATAACGCCTGGGAAGTGACTTATAAGCACTATCACCGACCAAACTTGGAAGATGCAAGTCTGTTACGGAACGCTGATCTCATGAGAGGGAAACAACTGACTGAATGAATTCAGAAGAACGCAACGCGCCTTCTCTTCGAAAAGATACGGCCCTACTTGGAGAGTGGATATATCTGCCCAATGTTCCTTCCTTCAATACTCTTCATCTTGGCGGCAACCTCATACCCAAATTTGAACCTTACTATAGCCAAATCGCTTTGATCCTCTATCTAGGCAACTGCATATGACGTTGTGTTTATACTCAGAAATTGAGAGCGAATGGAACCTTACCTGCCTTAAAACACTGGTTCCACTACATATGTAAAAGCAAGTATCTAACGATACATAACAAATGTGGTTGTCTTAGAATCCGACAAAGACCTACCAGCTTGAATGCAGCTAGCTATCCAACAAGAACAGTATTATTGCGGTTTTCTTCCATAGATCTATGAGTGAATGGATTGAGGTTTGAAGAAAGCCATAGTATTTTCAATGTAGGAGAATATTATAGTTTTAAATCTGGGATTGCACAAAGACCCTCCAGGTTGAATGCAGCAAGCTTTTCAACAAGAACAGTATGCCGAAAATGGCAGTTTTCTTCTATAGTTCTATGACTGAAGGGATCGAGGTTTGCAGAAAGCCATAGTTTTTTTAAGTGAGAGTATATTATAGTTCTGGATCCGGGATTGCACAATTTGGATCTCATAGCTTTAAAATCGAATCTTTTCATATTGTTCATGATAATAATAATATTACAGAACCCTTTCAGAATCCAGACGCATTCACCGTGCATTTGTCATATCTAGAAATATATAATGAAATAGGCTATGACCTACTGAATCCAAAACAAATTGCCTCGAAACTTGAAGAATTCCCGTGAGTAATGTGTCATTTTATAACATCTATTTGCCACGCTTATAACTTTTATAGACGTGTTATATTATTGGAGGATGCAAAAGGAGAGGCTCACCTTAGAAATCTTAGTATTCACTCTGTATGCACTGAGAAAGACGCAATGAGGTTACTCTTTTTGGGTGACACTAACAGGTAAATATATATAATATATAAATCATTGATACAATCTGACTGGGTACTGTTTCCAGGACCATTGCAGAGACCCCAATGAATGATTACTCTTCTAGATCCCATTGCATTTTTACTATTTACCTAAGGAGTCAATTGAAAACTAATAACAGGACAATCAAATCAAAATTGCATGTCGTCGATTTAGCAGGGTAATATATATTTTCTCCTTCGTTATATTTTCTATTAAATCTTTTTTTGTGCGCTTCTTTTATGCCAGAGCAGGTCCAAGAACTTGCACAGAGAATGGGGCCGATTGCTTTTAAATGGTCTCACAGCAGATACTACGTTGTATTTTATAAATTTTATGGTTTGGTAAGGGAATACATTCCACTGCGACCATAAGGTCTATTTTGCACCGCGTCAGAGCTGTGTCCTCACTGCGCTATCTACAGCTCGCTCTCCAGCTCTAGAGGTCTAACGAAGTCCAATATCTGTGAGGGCTTCGTGGGGGCTGAGTTGTCATTCCTCTCATAAGTCTCCTGTCCAAGGTGGTATTCCTTGAGCAGTCTTGAAATAGCGAGACATTCTGTAATCAGGCGAACAGTAGTTTCCCCACAGAATCTGCACTCGTCAGTTTCTGATAAGCCCATTCACATCATATGCTTTCTCGGGCGACAGTGTCCTGTGAGCAAGCCTCTTGGTTTCCATTGATTCATGAGCGCCAAGGAACCCAGACTAACCAGACCTTGTTGTTCTTGCATACTTCATTGAGTTTTCTTCTGCACTCCCTCATCAGCTTTGGGTCGACGATATAGGGTTCGGTGCTTTCATAACAGCTTGACTATCACAGTGGTCACTAGGTCACACCCTTGATAGTTTCTTTCCGGGTCTGTCTATGCATCTTTCGTTTGCAAGTATTCCTGCCCGAAAAACACTCGAGTAGGAGCCTAAGGATATTGTACACTTGGTTCTTGGCCCCTAAACTTCAGCGGCAGCCTCCTTTGTGGATTTAAAACTATTTGTATACCATTTAGCGGTATTTATTTTGAAGTTTTGGGTTGTGTGTCCATTTTTCCATTCTTCCCATGTACATAGCATTGAGTTGAAGTTTTTCTCGAAGCTTACTTTTTCGATTATAAAAGCAATAGTAGGTTCACTGAGGAGATGTACTTGTTCAGAGAGGACCAGGCTCTCAGACTTTCAATTCCCTCATTACCTGTACCTTCCCTGGTTTAATGTTTATCCCCACTGACAAGCATCCCTGCTCAACAATTCTGACGCCGCTCTGCAACAACTCACAAGGACACCCTCGAATTCGCCTCCTACTGTTGGGACTTTGTCATCGGCATAGACTATACATTCGAAGCCAAGCTCCGTCAGCCGGTGCAGTAGTTCATTCACTACCAGGCCCATTAAAGTGGGGATAATACTCCTCCTTGAGATGTTTCGCGAGAGGTTTCAACAGAGATGGTCTGATTGCCCACCAATATCTCAGCTGACAACCATTTTATAATAGTATCGGTATCATTCACTCCTCGCCTTAGGAGTGCCTGTCTGACAGACTTATTGTCGTGTTGTCAAAGGCTCCAGATTTTGGGCACAATGCGATTTCTTTATTGTTCAGAACCTTCTTGATGCTTTCAGTCAGCCAGTGCAGAGCAGTTTCCGCAAAAAGTCCCGCCCTGTACCCATGCATGCTGACATTTGTGAAGTATTGTTCTCTCCAGATTCTCCATTCTTTTGTAGTTATCCACTACCTTCTGCATCGTTTTCAGCAAAAACAAGGTATTCAATCTTGGCGCCGATGGCTTTTAAATGTTACAGCAGAAACGCCATTAGGTTTGTTTTAGTTCTGAGTTCAAAACTGTTAGAGACGGTTCGAGTATACGCGATTGCGAACCGTTTCGTACAGTTCTGAACTCAGAACCAAACTATCATGTGAACAATTTTATATAGGAATTGGAATAAGAAAACTCTTGCAAAAACGAACTATTTCGGAGGACCTGATGAACAAACCATATTATTTACATCATGGGTTATAACTCACGGCATTATTGCCAATTCCATCGGCAATGACAAGAAACCACAGGAATATGTTAACTAAAATCGCAAATAGTGCAAGAAAATCTAACACTGGTTGAACTGATGCAATTCATTATAATAGTGCTTCCTTACGACCAAAAATGATGCTTGGTTTTGTTTATACCTGCCGATTCGACTGCAGGTCCACATGAAAAATCTGGCTCTGCGACAGACAATTTATCTGGGAGATTCAACTATGTGCTACCTCTGATAATACTCTTAGATATTTCATATTATTGGAACATCATATGATACCAACGTGCAATAAAATCGTATACTTTCATCTTTAACCTAGAGAATCAAAAGTGTATATAAGGAAGCTGCCACTCGAGTTTAAAATCACTTCTAATCTAAATGAAAAGCTAGACCGTGAGCAGCACCTAGTAAAAACAGCAATTCTCGCTATTTTCAACCGAAACTTTACATACCTTCTTAATTCAAGGAGCAAACTCTACTCTGATAGACGGATCTCTGTGTGGCATGGCAATATTTTTTCGTAACAGACCAGTCAACATCAAAAATTTCAGCTCCAGTATCAGCTTTGGACTCAATGAACCAAATAAAACCACTGAGGTGCTAATCACTTTTCTTCTCACAGATCGAAAAAGCACTGAGCAGGATGTCCTAGGGATAATTAAGATCTCATTGGCATCGATGAAAAATAATAACCCTCGTTTGTTATCCATTATCAGATTGAAAAAAAGCTATGGGCAGTTTTAATCTAACATTAACCTCAGTCCCAAATATGAGGGACAAAATAATCCACTACGTATAATCCATGCGCCAGATAGTCGAATCTCAGTTTGGCTTAATGTATCGACGCTTTCGAACATCTGTATAACGATAAAGTAATATGAATGCCTTTTTATAAGTTCCTACTTTCAGATCTGAACGTATCGGCAAGTCAACTATTACAGGAAATACGCTCAACGAGGCTAAAAGTATCAACCTTTCACTACACTATTTAGAGCAGGTGATTTCAGCTCTAACATCCTCAAAGAAGCACATTCCCTTCAGAAATAGCATGCTGACTTACCTTCTCAAAGATTCCTTGTGTGGAAATTCTTTAACGACCATGCTCGCTACAATGGCTATCACAAAGAAGAATATCGAAGTAAGATAGTCAAAAACAAAGAAACAATTGGTGTTTCTGAATGTTAGTATGAAGTTAGTTTAGGGTTAAAAGGAGAGAATATACATGGTCGGTTTATATCCAAAATCAACTCGTTTCAGGTATCATTGCTTGTCAGTTAATAAGTAGCAAGCATACATCTTTCGACCCTCATTCAGTACTAGCTATATCTAATGACTATGAAGTGAGCTTCTGACCAATTCGCTGACATACAATTAAACTAAATCTCATCATGGTGCACTATAGAGGATCCATCAACTCCGAAGAATGAAGTACCCTCATTCAATTGATTCAAAGATGTAAGCTGTTTGTTGTTTCGTTTTATTCGAAATATGCATGTCTGCTGCTTATGGTGTGGCAGTCAATGATACACAAATCACGTTTCATCGTAGTGATTTACCATCATACTTCAACAACTTCTTTTGCATTCAATTTATATCTCACGGAAATATTTGTTTTAAAGGAAACAATCAGCACCTGTAAATTTTCTAAAAGAGTATCGATGATTACGACACAGCCGATAATAAATGAGGTGGAACCCGACTCTCAACAAGAAATCAATATACTCCAGAATGAAATTTATGAACTGAAAACAAAGCTCCTTAAGTACGAAAAAGATTCCAAACTAATCGGCCAATATGATCTTTCCAGCTTACAAGATGGAAAAAAGGTAATATAACTCTTTGTTGCCTTACTCTTCCGAACCGAAAGACCTTGGCAGATATCAAGAATCGATGTCAGTGCCAATACTTAAGTTTTTGTATTTCGTTCCCGTTGTATCATCCGAATATCGGTAGATTTTTTTTCGTCTCAGTATAGTTCGACTTGCTATTCACTCTAGAAGGTGTTTCTCGCTTAGTCGTGTGAAAACGACTAAAAACTTTGAAAATGAGTTCATGCTAACTTTGGAATGTCAAATTTTCCACTTCTAAAGTACTTCTATTTATTATATATTGAATCACACAGAGTTTTCCACTTTTTCCGGTCGAACTTTAAATTTGGTTTTCATATAACAGATTTAAAAAAACCTGCAAGTTTAAATCAAAAATATCCTATCTGCATTAGCTGGTTCTCCACCTTACAAATTGAATTCTTTATTTTTGTGCTTTGTCAATACTCTAGAAAGTGTACGGGGTATAATTTTTTTTTCAGAATATAACAGGTAATCATTAAATTATTCTTTGGCCATTTCTCCCTTATATCGATATCTAATTCAATTTGATCGGATACTGCATTTTTAAATCAGATTTTAACTGAATTGATAGAAGGAAAAATCATTTAATTCCATTTGGAAATCTTATTTGCTTCGTGCTTCACATTCATGTATTTTTTCAGGTACGCACAGATGAGCCCAAACATATCAAAAGTCTCTTAGATGATTTCCTGAACTTCAAATTAAATGTTGTCGATATGACTTTGTCGGAAATGAAATACTGCATGGAAGCTATGAGAGATATATGTAAGAATCAATCTCTATCTCAATATATGGTAGATTCAAGATGTTCAGCTCCTGGTCTTGAAACTTCAACAATACGAAAGGATGAAAGAAACCGTATCCTTACGCACTTTTCTATCTATTAACCCTCAATCACACAAAGTCGATAGATCGACATCGAATATGGTACCTAAGTCATAGACCTGATGAAAAGATGGCACTACCGGTGCCACACACAGATTACGTACTTATCTTTCTTCTTCAGGTGTAGCTATACCACTTTTTCCTCTTTATAGTTCAAGCTTCAAAAGATACGTGTCTCAATTTCGTAACATAGAGTTGGGTCTGGATCGAAATATCGAAAGATAAGTGACACTAGATCATTTGTCCTTTAAAAAAATTGATAAAAACGACTTACGTGAGTTGACAAAACACTGTTTGCAGAAGCCAAGAAATAGCTTGATAAGTGTTTAGACTCTGTTATATCGACAACAACGGTAAGAAGGTTGTATGCTAACTTTAAACTTGGTTGAAGAACCCCCGACGATCAGATGGCGGTGGTGTTTGAGATACACTGTTTTGCGTGAACATTTGTCGATAACAAAGGTATGCTAGAATTCCGTGTCTCGCTTGCTCATTACTGATTAAAGCAACAAAGGTTTGTCGATTCTGACAGCTATAAGATTGAACAAAGTGAGCTTCCAAATGCTAGGCCACCCATCTCATTCTCTAGATTTTAACCAGTTTCTTAAATACATAGTAATATTCACAGAAAAGTTTCCTTATCCAAACCAAAGTACCATCGAAATTTCTTCAAGAATTGGGAAATGACAAATCTCCAACAAAGAAACAAAGTGATAAGAAAAAACCTGTTTTCCATACTAATATAAATAACAGAACAGGGTATATTGGTACGCTGGAATCACCAAATTCGAGACATTCCAGAGATAACTACACCAAGAAAATTGAAGAATATAAAAATAATCTCGAGAGTACCTATGAAGAGGCTAAAGCTAAAGCAGAGATCATCGAAAAGTGTCGCGAAAATATAATTACTCTAAGAACAAAAATGGATCAATATCGTGACATGAAGGTCAAAGAGCACTTATTTGCAGAGTTATACCATCAACAAGATATATACAGAAAAACCATATTAGATCTGAGAACGTTAGAGAAAAAGACCAACCATCTGAAACTTGGTCTTCTTCAGACCGAAATGAAAAGTCGAAAAAACAATTCAAGAGATTATAACATCGATAATGAATTTTCAGCTTCGGCCGTTGAAAACGAAGCATCAATATGGCAAAAAAACACTAATAGAGTTGAGCCCAATGATTCTTTGAGCTCACCAAATACTCAATATATTTTGGATTCGATGAACTCGCTGAATAGAAGCTCAAATACATTCATGAATAATGATTTCACAGATTATTCTTCGTATGATTTCAATCGCCCAGAAAAGGAGAATGATGGAGCCCAAGCTATCTCGACAATTCCCGACGAAGATGATTACAAAACGGCAAAATATCCAGAAGAAAGAAGTGGAAAATCCCCATTTTTTCTCGAATTGCTGGCTGATGACAATTGTACTTTAGCTAATGATGAACTTGGCTTTCCACTGGAAACACAAGATCCTATCGAACAGAATTGGTACTCGGAGAGTCATGAAAACCATAATATATCTGCATCTAGAGCCTCGAAGTCATGTGATACCAGACGAAAGGCGAATGGACCTTTGAGAGAAAACCCAATGAATATCACACAAAGTTGGGATCCTATTCAAGGAGAACATACAATTGGAAGAAATGAGAGAAATAAATTACTGATAAGCAAGAAGGAAACGAAAGAACTCAAACGGAAAATAGCACCAACAAAAATGAAATCGTCGAAGGTACTAGGTGAGTAGAACTTGAAATCTTCGTGAGGCATGATTTGAGTTGAAAAGCAGGAGCTCATTACACTTTTTTTACGGGTTTTTTCTGGGGAGCAGTGTGATATGATATCCCTTTTGAAAGAATATCTGCCGAAAATGTTGAAGGACTAGGTTTAACTCACTCATAAAGAATCCGATGTCGGATTCAATTCTGTTCAGCCATCCATCCTTCCGTGGCAACGATAACTTTCGGAAGAAACAAGCTTGCAACTTGAAACTTCCAGGATAGTTTTCGCATCTGGATGCTACGGAAGAGTTTGTTATTGTGCGTAATCGACCAAACTGTTTCAGAATCAAACTCATTTGAATTTTCGACGATATTTTCTCAATATCTCAAGAATCACTGATGCGATCGAATGAAAACTTCGTAGTTAGTTTGTAGAATACCGACGCGCAACATCAAGCATGATTTCATCAGGATCGTATCGTAAAAAGTTTCCAATAAAAAATTTCTTTTTATCAGAGTTCTATGTGATTTGTCACATGCCCTAATATCGTTGGTATTGAACAACAATTTACCTAATGTCACCGCGATCCGATATTCAGTTTCATCCATATCAGAAAAAATAATTTGAAATTATGCAATAAGTATCGTTATTTTTTCCTCAATATCTCAAGAAACACCGCTTTGGCAACGAGTGTAAAAACGGGTATGGTTTGTTGTCAGGCATGGAATTGGAAAGATGTACACACATCATCAAAAGTCTTGGTCCCCCCTATCAACTCTCAACATGTTGAATGTAACACAATTTTTTGTGTGTGGAATCTTCATCATCTTATCACTTAAATGAAAACAATAAACCAGCAAAAAATGTTCCTTGTTCGGGAGAAACAGGTGTATTCGAAATGAATCAGTTTTCAGCGAATAACTATCGAGAGTTGTAGTATTAAGAATATTCCGTGGAAAATGCCGGGACATCCAATTTCTCAGTTTGACCGGGCAAGAATAGTATCCCTACATCAAGAAGCTTTGTCGAACCACCAGATTGCGCAACGTTTGAATATCCCACGGGCTTCAGTAATGCGCATAGAGGCTCTTTTCCTGGAAACCGGTGCCTGGTCGACCCAGAGTAACTTCTGCAAGGGAAGACAATTATATCGCAAATTTTACTGGAAGGAATCGAACTGTATCTTCAATAGCACTTCGAAATCATTTTTTGAGGTCCTATAGACGGGTAGTCGAAACCAGTACCATAAGGAGACGGTTGCATTCCTCAAATTCAAGGGCAAGAAGACCTTTAAGAGTACCTCGGCTATCACCTGAATATAGAGCTTTCCGTCGGCAATGGGCAGAACACCACCAAGACTGGATTTTACCACGCAACGTACTTTTCTCGGACGAGTCACGATTTGGTTTACAAAGTGATAGTGGACGAGAAATAGTTTGGAGAGGTCCAGGCAGACAAGAGCGACTCAATTTCGCCCAAAACGTTGTGCCCTTTCAAGGCGGATCAATAATGTGCTGGGGGGGGGGGAGGGTGTAATGTTCGGTCGCCGTACTCCTCTTATTATCGTGGAACGAACAATGAATGGTGCCATCTACGTAGAAAACATCCAATTGAACCAATCATTGTTCCTCTGCGCAACGAATTTGGAGACAATTTCATTTATCAGGATGATAACGCCCCACCACACCGCACACGAAGGGTTCAAAATATTCTTCAAGAGTACGATATTAGAGGTGGGTAGTTCGTGAACGAACTAGTTCAAATGAACTATATTCTTCATGAAAAACGAAACGAACTAGTTCATGAAGTATGTACTGAATAGTTCTCAGCGAACTAGATGAGCCGGGACCGTAACGTTGTGGTCGTAGATCGAGGTCATGAGAAATACGATCCATTTGATTCGTTCACTGTGAACTATTCTAGATATAGTATAGTGGTATCTACGTTGGTATCGTACCGAGTAATTCTGAATGTAGGCAAGGACCTGAGCTTGAGGACTGATATGATATATTAGATTAAGTCATAGACAAGATATACTTTATTAGGTTAGATATTTGGATTAATTCGCGGTTGTAGAATGGGCGATGTTTGAGCGTAGTCAGCGCTCATCATCAAGGCGCCGGCCTAGGATAACGAATTATGATTTTTATTAGCCGCTGTAAAATATTTTTTAACTATTTCACCCTCGGCTCCTCTCTTAGCACTTTTTCATGGTAATACTAGACGATCATTTTTTGCACGCATGTTCTGAGAAACTCGTGGTTTCTTTTCGTACAAATGTCTGTTTACAAATTTTCTATTTTTTTCTCGAAAATAATCTCAAACGACTAGGTTGGACTCACTGATGACGAATCCGATTTCAAAATCAATTCTGTCCAGCTGACTGCCGCCTGGCAAACGACACAATAAATGTCGAAAGGAACAAGCTAGCGACTTGAAACTTTTAAGGAAGGTCGCACACATTAAAATGCGATAGTTAAGTTCGTTAATGAGCCAATTAGGCCAAATGGTTTCAGAGTTATATTCATTTGAATTTTTGGAATTTTTTCTTGATATCTCAGAACTACCTACGTGAGCGATAGAATTGAAGATAGTTGAATCATACCGACGCGCAACTTCTTTTGTTTGGATCGTATGGTTAGGAAATAAATTTTTTTTTTCGAAATTTCAGACTCAATATGTATTTCTGGACATATTGGAAATCAATATGTCAAATTTCGTGATTTGTCCGCGGTATCGTAATTTTTCCGAGATAACTCAAAAAATATTGATCCATTCATAATGAAACTTAATAACTAGTTGAAATAAGCGGGTGCACAATGTGCGCAAAATTTCGTGATGATCGTTTAATTGAAAGAGTTCAAAAAAATTTTAATTCCGAATTTTGTTGAAAAAAATTCGTGCATATTGCAGAATATTGTATAAAAATCATTATATTTTAGTGAGAAAGACGTCACGTTACTAAATGTTAAAGTGGGCAGATCGATCGATGGATTATCTGGATATCAGTTCTATAAAACAATCTATTGAGAGAAAGTAGAATGGAATATGTAATTTTTTTATTGGATTTCATATAATTTTTACCATTGTAATTGGTCATTCCACTTATCATTGAACATTTTCACTTATTCAATATTATATTTGATTTTTAATTGAATATTTTCCGTCTATTTTTTTCATATCTCAGAATTATTCAAAATAAATCGTCCCTTGAAATACCCAGCAATCTCCTGTATCTCATGAAACCAAATAGTATCAATCAGAGCAAAGATTAAAGAGATCTTCAAATCAAAGTTTAGTTCACTTCTGTTTATATAGTTTCATGGCCTTCAAGGAATCACTCCTATTCGCACGTTACCAGTATACAGTGTGCGTGAACGATTGTGAACTAAAGAACTAATCAGGTGAACTATTCTCAACAGTGAACGAGAACGATTGAACTAGATCCTATAAGTGAACTAGAACTCCCAACTCTATACGATATCCAGAGATTGAACTGGCCAGCAAACTAACCAGACATCCAATTAGGCACTTACTTAAGGAGAGTCATTCTCCTTGGATCCGCTTCTTCGGTGTAGATGTTTGGGTTGATTGGATGATTAGCTCTAATCAAGGGGGAATATTTGCTGATTTATCGACAGATATTCGTCCTTGTAATTATGTTAATTTATTATTACTAGAGCTCTTTCTTCTTCTTTAGACCAATTCCTATAGTCGATAATTTTCGATTTAACTTAGAGATTTCAAATTTAAAAGGTAAGTTTGGGGTGCGGGCTTCGTTCGAATGTTTTTCTTACTTATAATCTTATTCCGATAAGTCTGGAAGGTTTAGTAGTAGTAGTAGTAGTAGTAGATTTATTAAATTCAAAAGTTATTATATACATACAATAAAATTGATTATCGTCAAATTCATTAATTATTACAAAAAGTGAAATATTCGGACAATGAATATGGTTCACACTCTATAACTAGTTCATGCAGGGTTTTCTTGAAAATTTTTAAATTTCTCATCATTCTAAATTTACTAGGAAGACAATTGTACAATTTCATTCCAAGATAAAGTGGAGATTTTTCAGTTATTGTCAGAGAATGATGAGGATAAAAAAAAGTTTCTTTTCTTCTTGTCAAATTAACATTTCTGTGGACTTCAAAATAATGGGGATGAAGATACATGAAGATAAGAACTTTATATATAAATAAACCATAAACTGTTAGTAAGTTGTTTTGCTTGAAATGTCCTCTACACGATTCCCTATAATTTAACCCCAATAATGTTCTCAACATAGACTTCTGTCTTAAAAACACTAATTCAGACAGCGAACTACCTCCCCAGAAAATTATGCTATAACTTATTAAAGACTGAAAGTTCGCAAAATATACCATCTTCAAAGTTCGAAAGTCCATTCTAGTTTTTAGAACACACACTGAATATATCACCGAGTTTAGCCTCTTTACAAGATTGTCTATGTGAAAGTTCCACTTTAAGTGGTTATCTAGATGAACACCCAGAAATTTTGCAGTTGTGGACACAGTTACACAATCTTTAACATCCTGAGGTATACTAACAGTAGATCTGTCAGTACAGAAGACCATACACTCACTCTTTGCAACATTCAGGACAAGACGATTCTTCGTGCACCATTTATTAACATCATCCAGAATTGTCTGAACCATCTCCAAGGTGAACCCAAAAGACGGGGATCTCAAGATAACATTAGCGTCGTCAGCAAATAACAAACACTCCAAAAAGCTGCCAAAAATATGATCACGTAGGGCTGATGGAAGATCATTTATGTAAATCAGAAAAAGCAGTGGTCCAAGGATACTACCCTGAGGCACACCTGCCTTGTTTACTTCTTGTGAGGACTGATATTCACTGCCATTTATCACCATCTTTACTGTCTGAGGTCTATTCTTCAAGTAGCTCTCGATGAGTTTCAGCTGCTTATCCCTTATGCCATACTTTTCCAATTTCTCCAGTAATATTTCTGTATCAACACAATCGAATGCCTTCGACAAATCCAAGAACAATCCAACTGGCAACTCCTTCCTTTCTGATGCCGTTACTATAGAATTATACAGCTCAAATATCGCTGTCTCGGTACTTTTCCCATGAATATATCCATGCTGCTTTTGTGAAAAAACCTTGAACCTATTGAAGAATCTCAGAAGCCTATTGGCCAAAACTTTCTCGAATATCTTCGAAAATGTGGACAGAATGCTGATTGGGCGATAGCTTCCTGGATCTTTGGGATCACCCTTTTTGAAAATTGGCTTTATAACAGCAATTTTTAGGTCTTCTGGAAAAACCCCATCCTTAAATGATTTATTCATTATAATAGCCAAAGGTGTTGCAATGAGATGTATACATGCCTTGATTACTTCCATAGGAACACCATCCCTTCCTGCAGATTTGGAGTTTTTCATTCTTCTAACTGTAGCTATTACCTCATCTTCAGTGATATCAAACACGAAAAAGGATTTTTCTTGACGTTGTATACAATCAGAATCGTAATCTGACTGTTTTCCAACATTGAGTGATGACTGAACATTGACGAAGAAGTTATTAAAATTGTTCAACAGTTTGCACGGTTCAGATTCATTTTTAATTTCACTTGTATTTTTGCGTTGTTTCCCCAGTGTTTCATTAACAAGATTCCAAACGGTTTTTGATCTATTTGTTGACTTTTCGATGATTTTTCTATTATATTCTGTTCTTTCTTTTCTTATCATAATGTCATATTTACGTTTCGTCTCTTTGTATGCTGATAAATATTCGTCAGACCTCCTGGAGAGTAGGAATAGACAGTCCAGAAGTTTTTTATATTCTTGAATGGTGGTACTTTTAGATCTACGTTTCTTGTTCTTCTGGAAACCAATAGTCTTGAAAGGAAAGCATGAGGTGAAAACCTCATTGAATTTTTCAAAAAATGCTTTCCACAATGAATTAGCATCATCATTCAAGTCCTCACATACCTCTGTCCAAAGTTGATCAGATATTCGATCAATAAACTTCTTCATGTTGCCTTCATTAATATCCCTGACTTGCTTCTTTTCAAATACTTTGTTTGATTGTTCTGTTTTAGGAAAGATAAATTTTTGAGCAGAATGGTCAGATATATGTTCTTCAATAACTGAGCCAGTTCCTACAACATTAGTTATAATATTATCAATTAGTCATTACCTTATAAAAATATAGGAGATTATTGGGAATTTAGGAGTAATTCGAAATATAATGAAAACTTTTAATCACGAAAATTATGTAGATATTGAAAAATTTATTTCCTCGAGGGCTTATTTTGGCATTTTGCCACAGGCGATAAAATCCTAGATCCGGCTCCGTACAGATGTGTTTCTAAGTGCAGAAGTCATCGCATTTTTTTCAACGATTGGGTTTTTCTGAAATTTTGATTCATTTTCGAATTACAGCAGATAATTCGAGATAACAGGGTTTTTTAATCGACTTCTGCGGCCCGCAACCAACTTATGATGAATTTCCTGGGTGTGAACAAGACAATAAATGGGTCACTGGCTTCGCGGTCCTATTATATCCATTCTGAATTAAAGTTATTCGAAGATAAATATTATTATTGGAACACAATAGATTATTCCTTTAGTTTTTGATGAGAAAAATTTTCGAACAGGATATCCAGAAAAATCTGAAAACTATCAACTTCTTACGACAAATGTCAATGTTAGCACAGACTGCAGCGGGAACTTTTCTCCGCCAAGCGAGAGGAACATCATTGCTTATAAAGAATCAGATTCTGCAGAATTCAAAGACTTCATCAAATCGGTACCACTAACGGGGGATAAAGAAGTGGACGAAGAAATATTAAATTTTTATAGGAGTAAGTTTAAGAATTGAAGCCAGTTTGGCATTCTGTTATATTCATTACATTTGTGTAAGAAGAAATTATAACTGAACATTATTTACATTTGTTTTATTTTCCTCACAACCGTGACCTTTCCCTCGGGACGAACATCAGAACCAGTGGCAGGATCCTAGCATGGATGGTACCCGGTGGTAATGTAACGTTTTCTGGTTTATCAAAACGTTCAGAATGATTAAACTATTTATTTACTTATTCACACACTACTGTTCGAACAACTAAACAACTTATTCTATCAAAGTCTGTGCATAATTTATTTCCACACTAATTTATTTTCACTGAACACTTTGCGTTAGGAATCACTCTGCTGAATTGGTCCCTGTGCTGCTCCGCGCCTACCCTTTTATCACTTGTCGAATTTCTAGCAATTGCGAGAACGCTCTAGAGAGAGTCGGGTGACTCAAAGACGTCTGGAGCTTTCTGGAATATACTAGCACAGACAGGACCGTACTCGTCACAGTAATATAGATGATGCTTTCCCAGACTTCCACAAAATGATAAACATGCAGACTTTTCATTTAATCGAGTTGTGGGAACACATATTGTTTGACTGTGGTAATTACGATCATGAAAGGGAAGTATATCTGGAGAGTATGCTGGCGGGAGCTGGCATACGGAAAAATGTTTGTTGGTTAATTGAATCGAACGATTGTTATGACCAAATATGTTGCTTCTCTAGCGAGGTCTTCAGGAAGAGGACCTCAAATATAGTTAGAGACTCGTTGAGGAATTTGTCCCCCGGAAATTGACGGTAGCTGGAAGGAAGGCTTACTTTTCTTCTCGGCTCGGAGAGCTGAGGTTGGAAGGCTTTTGGTTTATTTAAAACCAAGGGAGGCGAGTCCTGGTGCAAGACGGCAGTTTCTGACTGAAAAATGAGTTCACCTGGTTTTGAAGGGTGGTGTGTCTGGTCTTACCGATACCATTCGGATTCCTGGGTGTTCAAAATCCATTATACGCGACTGTCGAAGGGCTTGGTAAACCCGCACAGGTAAACCTAACCTACTTCAGCAAGGCATGGATCCTTATGATCATGATTTGCTAGGGAAAACGTTCCCGAAGCATGTCTGACCAATGACGCTGTGATTGGTACTACGGGAGAGCTTGCTCGCAGGTGTACATCTCTGGGTTCGCCTGGAGGGGTAGGCCTGCCTGCCCTATTGGGATAGGTTTCGTAGTGGCGGTGGTTGCAAGCCCCGAAGCTGGTCTAGAAAGGGGCATACCCCTCCGGCGAGTGAGTTGCGTCTTCTTTCTTGCAAAGCTGGTAAAGACTTGGATAGGGTCTCTTCCGCCAGTGAGGGTGTAGTAGGACTTGAGATCGGAAACCATACTAGTAGCAGAGCATTTCGCATGCTCTGTGCGCTGATCTGGCGTATCCCAATTCCGCGCCCATGAGGGCAGTGGCCATTAGCCCTCGGGTTGGAAGACTACGTCAAACAAATCCCCCCTTGTTGTTTTCATTTAATCAGTAATTTATTTGTATAAATCCCGAACGAGGGTTACGGTCGTGAAAAGTTGTCGTCCTTCAAAGGCGGGCACTTTATTCAGGTCGGGTTTTGATGGCATCATGGAGGTACATGAAGGAAAGGGAGCATATCTTCCATTTCACTTGTATTCAGAGTGTCACATGAAATACACCATACTTGTATGGGTAAGTTGTGGCAGGAATTTGGTTCATTTGAATGTATTCAACTCGAAGTTTCTCTTTTTTGCTTAAATAATACTGTATGTCGTCTTTCCACCATAAACTGTTCAGAAATTAACAACAAATGAAGCACAAACAACAAAATTTAACATGTAGATAATTCGAAGTCTGTCATATTATCGGTATGGATTTCGATTGCGAGACACTTGTCAACGGTTATGTCCCCTACACTCTACCTCCATGATAACCATAGACATAGACTGCATTTCCTTCAAAACCGACAACCAAAGTTGGTAACGATGTAAGAGAGACGAAACGAACTCAAAGAAAAATGAGAAGATCTATGGGAGAAGTATATCCCTTCCTACTTATTATTCATATGAATTTATACTTCTGAATTAACGCAAATATTTAGTATATTTTTTCACGCATGCTTATACTTCATTTTGGATGATTAAGTCTAGTTCAACTGAAAAAACCCCAAAGTTTTAGTCGTGTTTACTATCGAACGATATGTATTCTGTTATGAATGCCTACTTGGTTCTGATGGATTCATATAGGAAGGAGAAACAGAGAGCATATTTTGAGGCACACCTAGTCATCTCAAACGGAAAATATGTTACCAATAAGTCCGAGTTGCATATAGTCTTACCGTCTGTTGAAGAGAATACATCTCCAGTTGGACAGCGCACTAGGGGGTGGCAGTCTCACAAAACCACCAAAACGGTTGGACTTGTAAATGTAAAAGTATTTATAATAAGAGTGGAGTAGATGCCTTACAATTAGTTAGCAATGACTGTGAAAGACTGGTAATTTAGTGAAGTTTAGTTTAGTTGTTTAGATAGCCTGTGTTAAGCTCTCAAAAAGGATATAATATTTTGGTTTGACAAAACAGTGTGTAACTACTCTCTAATCCACTCACACTTTCTGCGACTAATGCAAGTTTCGGAAACCATGTTTCCTTCGTCAAGATATCGAGATTCCTTCAGCGGTTTTATCCGAGTTAACTTGACGTGACGATCAGTAATAACTTTGAAACAGCTGTAGTCATCCTCCTTAGATACGCTCTTCGGTGTAGATGTTTTGGTTGATTGGATGATTAGCTCTGATCAAGGTGGAATGTTAGTTGACTTATCGACAGATATTCGTCCTTGTGATTATGTTAGTATTACTACTGGAGTTCTCTTTTCTCCATAAACCAATTCCTATCTATACTGAATATCCATAGCCATGCAGAGTGAGGAAGTGAACGTGTCCTGATTCAGTTCAGCGACAACATTCGACTCCGTGGTCGTGTGTACGCCCATCAATAGAATCTGTCGTCTGCATGCCATAGCAGCCATAACCGAAGTAAGCAACGCCCGAAGTGGCCACAGATAACTGTGGAAGTGGCTGGTGGCTGTGTGTACCGCCGCTAGCAAACTGCAGACATGGCGACAAAATGATAGACGCCTCACCCTACTGCAAACGCGAACAACCATAACTTCAGTTTGAAACTACCGTATTGTAATCGAAATTAAACTCTAGGGTTGGTCATAAAAACACAATTTGATTTTCAATTTCACTGTTTCAAATACGGGAGCGCATATATGACAATAGAAATATTCAATAAAAATATTTCCGCAACTGTTGGGCTTCTTCAACCATTTCAGAGAGTTCTCTGTTTTTTACACCACTGTGATCTTTATCGTGAGAAGCTAATTTTTCATATATATCATCATTTCTCCTGAAATCATTTGCCCTTCTGGGAAGAATGTGTACATGTACATGCTGGAAATTATTCAAAGGAATATTTATGTTATCATTATTTCAAAATACTCACGGAAACTGTCTGACCTGCCTCTCTTCCATCTTGGCAGCATATTGTTGAAGAAGTAGCAGAATAGTGTTTTTCCAGTTGCTTCTGGATAATAACTACTGTTTGAAATAAATCAGAAATTTCATCTGGTTCACAGTTCTCGAGCCTTTGTGAAACTCTTCTTGTCGTTATCAGAACATCTGTGTAATATTGAGGAAAAAAAACAATATGAAATTCTGAAAAACTTCCTATAGCTGCCCATCAGTATATTTCGGAACTTAAAATGCCTGAATGAGATTTATAGTTATGGAAGCGATGCAAAATAAAATTCGCGCTCACTTTTGTCGAACTAATGTTTTGTAAGCTGTGATGACCTGATAAAGCTACACTATTATGGTCTTGCAGATGAAATTTGCTTGCATTCTACGTAATCTACCACGCCGGAAGGGTAGACGTTGCCGTTGTTACTAAAAGACGGTCGCACAGCACGAGCAGATACAGTCTAAGCACCCATATGTTGTATGCACTTGATAATGATGTCGTTTCGAAAAACTTTCATTCGTAATTATCGCGTTCCGAAATTCCCAACCAGTACTGTTGACAGTCAGTAATTACGAAACGAATTCTGGTCCAGTAAATTACTGTAGACGGAAATAACGGAACGCTTACCAGTAATGAATTCTGATATGTCAACGTTGACGTTTGTTCGCGGCAATTTGAATTTCGAAGATTCAGAAGCTGAATGTTTCACAAGAGTTTCGAAGGTAATTGTATTATGGAGAATTTTATAGTTGCGTTGGTAGACAGTTTATTTGATTCTTCAACTGAGGACTCGAGTTCTAGCAGTAACGGTGAGGAAGAACCCAATATAAAGTTTGCATTTGTATAGCAGAAATTTATTTCTATTACAACATGCGATGTCAGAATATCCCTCTTCCAAGGATTTAAAATTATATAGGTGTGGTGCAAAATTATTCACCTAGTTTGTTGAAATCTCATTTTCGGTTAGTATTGCCATTTATATCTGTCCTGTATGAATACCACCTTTTCAAGTATGAATTATACATGGAAAAATCAAATCATATCATCATTTCATTCATATGTGTTCTGTGAATCAAATCAAAACATTTACGTAACCTCACTTTTCATGACGTACTGGCGCCCACACGTCCTTTTACTGGCAGTAGCCAACAGTAGATTGCTAGCCTCGCACAGGGTACTTTGACAGATGGCGGGGAAACGATGCCAGTAGATTTCAGTAATTTCGGAACGGGTCGGATTACTGGTCAGTACTGATTGGGAATTTCGGAACGCGACAAATATCTGTTAGTAAAAGAAACATCACAACATTTCGGTTTTTTGCAATAGGTCTCCTGCATGATTTTTTTTATCATTGGAATCAAATATTCTATCCGTAAGATCACTGAAAAACTTCAACGGCCGTCAAAAATTTCAATTTTCAACGAGAAAACGATCTTTTGAATTTGGCTCCAACGATCTTTTGGATATATCCACTTTCTCTCTTTTCTCGTATACTTTTCTTTCTAGCAAGCCAATACACAGCGTTGGCTGAATCGATCGGTGAATCTTGCCATAAGGAGTGATGTCCCGCTTCGACCTTGCCTACCGTTTTAACCATTTTCAATACCGAATTGTTCAAAATTCGCGAATTGTTGGAGTGTCTGTTATCATACATTATGATTTTGTATCGATATAGAATGACAAAAACATAAAACTATGATAATTCGTGTTACATGCAAGAGACCTATTAGTTTCATGATCACCACTAATCCAGAACTCAGAAGTTTCGAGAGTTTCGAAAGAATTTAATCAGAATAGGTATTATTCAATTTTCTGAGACATTCAAGCCCAAAAATAGGCCTCGAAATGATTATACTCTTACTGTTGATCTCAAACTTGAAGAGAATTCTAAATTTCTTAAACTTCCTAGAAAACACAGTTGACTGAAAAAGAGTTGGTAATAGAAGAGGAAGCTAAATCAATCCTATTCAATTGCGAAATCAAGTTTTCATATTTCGATCACCTTCAACATATATCATATAACTGTTGCCTAATAACTTGAAATTAAAAAATGAGTTATTTTCAGAAACTGGATCTTAAAATTATTCTCATGATTCTGAACTAAATTATTTTCTTCGACCCTAATAGAAAAGTTAAAAATTATCCTTTGTCAATGGAACTGAAACAAAAGTGAGATAATGAAATTATTTGATTTTGTTCTTCCTTGTTGCTATAAATTTTGTTGTAATGAATAACTAGTTCTCAGCTTCGATGCTCTGAACCCGCTCTTTTGGGAAGCATTGCAGAAAACAGGTAACTGGAAGAATTGAAGGGAAGTAAGTTCATTAAGAAATTTTTCTCGGGATTCTAATAAATGGACCATCTGAACTTAGTGGAGAGTTGCCTTATACAATATCAGTATACTACAGTATTGGCTAATTTCGAAACTATTTTCCCTACGTATTGCATTAAGCCATAATTGTGTTCTAAAAGGATCTTTGGGAAACCGAAAAAGTGTTTTTATGAATACATACTCTTGAAACCACAAATAAGCATTATGATACAACTCAAATAGAAGATTTCCAAAGGTGTAAATAACTATAACCTGCTGATTACCTTAGATATCCACTATCTTTCTGTCCTGTTAGTTTACAGAAACGTCCTTGTAGTTAAAAATTTCCAACTGAAAATGGAACATTGCCACAATTCCGCGTCTATAGGTATGCGCCTTTAAAGCTCATAGTGATGAGTGTGAAATTATTCTATATCTAAAATTAAATTAAGGATACGACCAGGCACAACACAACGCAAATTTGTGAATCCATAACAGTATTCTGATTTGAAAAATACTGTTGATTCTGGAATATCAATGTGAGAAAATTTGAACACATCAGTCTTCGTAATAGGCAGACAAGTTTCACATTTCGTTTTGAGCTCATACACATCCTTTCTTCTATGAGAAAAAACAGGCATTTCTCTGCGAATAGTTTGAGCTCTACATGGATCTATTTTTGCTAGAGCCAAGCTTTCATTTGTTTCAACACCTTCTTTGTATATTGGACATTCTGCTATAATCTTTCCCCAGGGATCTATGATCTAGAATAATTTTGAATGCATACAATTGTGTACTATAAAACAGAAATGAACTTTATAGTTCAATTTTCAATGATCTCAAAGTCAACAAAGTATGCTTTAATTATACTCACCAAAGAATTTCCATGGGATATGCGCTTACCATTGTGTTTACCATATTGAGCTGCAGCAACCACATAGCACTGATTTTCAATTGCTCTAGCTCGTAACAACACCTCCCAATGAGCACTACCAGTCAAGTGAGTGAATGCAGATGGGTAAGATAAAATTAACGCACCATTTTCTCTTTGGATGAGACTGAGTTCAGGAAATCTCAAATCATAGCACTGCATCTAACTAAGGAAAAATTTTTCTCTAGTGGATTGAACTACTGATAAAAATATTTACCTGCCAAAAACAAACCATGTATACAAAGGATACACTGAATAATGCTAATTGACCAACAGGAGTTTGGATCGGTTTGATTATTTTATCACCCCTTACAGTATATTTTGATTCTGTAAGTTCAAGATTCTTCTCAGGAATGTTTACATCAAATAAATGCAGTTTTCTGTAAACTGACTCTATCTCTCCACTGTCATTAATTATAATATGGGAATTACATATTTTAATCTAAAAAAAATGTGCATCCCATTGACACCTTCACAGCTTTGAGTAGTTCAAGTAAATCAAGTGACATGTTCCTCAGTGCGATACATTTCCTTGGGGATATGTAATGCTGGTTGAAGAGCAAGATATTCTAAGATTAATTTGTTTTACCCTACATGTGAAATGGAGATATGTGAGAAACCGTGAGTTTCCCAACCTGACTAAGATTGCTCCTTATAGTTGAAACAATCTCAATTACATACCACGTGCAGTATGTAATGCTATCAAGCTTTCAATAGGACTGGAAGGATTAAAGGCTGCAACCTACCTCATTATCTGATAGCAATTCATGGATTCCTCCAATGGACAACCATAGTTTTAAAGTTAACGCAAGATGTTTATATGCTGTTACAGTTGGGCCATCTAACGATTCAGCTAATTGATGGATTTCCTCATTATTGCCAGCTATGTAATCACAACCTTCAGGCAAGAAAGCCATCTATAAAAGGAAGTTTTCATTCGATTTAGATTTTTGGTAAGTTCAACGTTACCTTAGCCCCCTGCTCAGACGCTTGTGATACTAGCCTTTGCACTATTTTCAAATTTTCTGCCTTATTATTAGTTGCGGTGAACTGGCACACCGCAATGTCATGCATGTTGGCTCTTAAAAGATTTAAGGTCTTTCCCAATATAAAATCTTTTAGGAATTTTTGTAAAACTGTCATAGACATCGGTTGGTGGCTAACATAAACAAGATAAAGTACCTAATATTACACCTGAACTGTCAAAATCATCTGATATCTGGCCATAGAATGAAATTCCCATAATATGAACCATAAAATAATATCATACGTTGACAACAATGACAAATATCCTACGAACATATGATGTAAGTAAAAGTAAAAAGTTTTTACATCATGTATGAACATTGTGTAAGGAATGCTATGAACGTGAACCATTAGGGGCGTTCGTTTATTACCTCACACTGCTCAGATTGCTCCTAAGTCGTTCGTTAACTACATCCAGATGGAGGGGAGTCTACATCTCAACCGCTCGGCAAACAAATTTGGAGCGAGTAGATGACGATCTTTTTCGTCGGAGTATTTTGATAGAGCAAAGCGATTTATCTCACAATACAATTATATTAAATTTGACGACTTCGTTTACTTCAGATTAAATCTGAAAAATCCAATAATCTGTGGTCACGTGACTAAAATTCCGTCACCTCTCGGACGCGGACGTAGCTTTAGGTCCAATGATCTAATAAATATTATATTACTATACATTGGTCTCTCATACAGAGTCAGATCTAGGGCGTAGCGGGGGAAGCATTTTCCACGGGCGTAAAATTATTTTGTTTTCTTGAAATTGCTTGAATTTTTGACTTCAGGGCCAGGCTATAGTGGTATGCTGCATGCACCTGATGTATAATGTGGGGGCGACAATTAGTTACGAAATAAAATTCCAGATAATATTACACTAGCCGGCCGCCCTATATCTGATATCTGCTTAGGGTTATGAATTACGAAGAAGTTATACGATACGACCGAGGGGCTTATTCGCTGATGAACGCAATCTATTCTGAATACTACTCTTTTCTCGCTTCTGAGTTATGCAACAGCGCGCCTTGCTTCACAGCGCCCTCAATGCCCGTCTAGGGCGCTATCATATCATTTTGACTTCAAACAAATGTGTCTGTAATTTTGTTTCCATTTCACTGATCAAAAATTTTTCAGTGAAATTATATTACCGATACATTTTGCCAAATTAGAGGCTTATGATAATTTGGCAAAAATGTATATCCGGCTAGTCATCCCTCCGTGAACACTATAGTAGATCATTTTCGGAAAATATAACTTAGAAACTTAAATTTGCTAAGGTAGGTTCTGGGTGTGGATATGTCGGCTAAGTTCATCAATAGGCGAAATCCGTCCAACTGTTTCGAATAGATCATCCTTCGAATATTTTTTCGATAGCTCAAATTATACCGATCCAATTAAACTGAAATTCAATATTTAGTTATACAATGTTAGCATATGTCTGAAGATAAGAATATCTTGAAAATTATACGATAGATTAATCTCTCCATCGAAGTTATTCAGATATGAATATGAACATCTGCTTTTGCAGAATTTTATATATTTTAGGTTGGTATGGTCAACCGAAATGTACCGATGTTTATTGACGATTTTCGATCATTTTATTTTCCCATTGATGCAGTTATTTACTAATAATTATTTTCGCCCGAGGGGTGATCAGTTTTTCACCCGAATTTAAATTTTGTATGTTTTGAATGATGAATATTGTTATAGAAACAAATCACATTTTTACATTTGTTTTGGTTCTTTTCTCGTACAATCTTAATTATTTCAACGCGTCAGTGAGCGTTATTTCATAACCTCATGAGAAATACAACAGATTGTGGGGAATAAAAAAGTTCTTCGAAATATATGAAGAATGCTATCAATCATGAAAATCACGAATTAGTTTTAGAAAAATTTTTCATCAAAAATTTTGAAAATTTTCTAACAACTGGATCCACACGAAGTTTTGCTCTAAGTTGCGCGATGGTATTCCAAAACTGTTTACGAAGATTCAATTCGATCGAGTAAATATTTCATGAGCTATCGAGTAATTAACCTCAAAATTTCAAATGGGCCTAACTCCGAAACTATCCAACCGATTCCACCCATTAACGAACTCAACCGAGATATTTGGACTCCAAACCTGATCTGACAATTTCAAGTCGCTAAGTCTTTTCCTTCGAAAGTTAGAGCACATACGGACGGACGGAAAAAATTGAATTCGACCATGAATTCTTCTTCAGCGAGTTCAACCCAATCGTTTAAGACCATTTTCGGCTCAAAATTCCAAAATTACAGATGATAACGCGCTGTCCCTAGAACAAGCGCGTAAAAATAAATTAAAAATATGTAGCGAAACTTGCTAAATATATGTTTGGAGTGGACATGAAGAGTTCATTCATTCATTCATTCTCTCTTTAATGGACAAACCTGTAGGTTATGCGCCCAGTCTCAACGTTATTTTTAATCTTGCAATGTACATATAATCATTAGAGAGATATTGCAACTTTTGAATAGCGCGAGCGTTATGTTATTACGGTGCGCTATATATAACGTTTTGGTGGTTAACGTGGATATAACGGTCGTTCCAGAAGTAGACGTATTGCTACACGTTTTTTGTTACCGTTACGTTAGTTATCAGTTTGTTTGGTTAGGTTATGGTTGACGTCAGATTTTTGTGTTACAAACTTACGTTTAAACTCATAAAGCTTGATAATTTGCATTTCTGAATTCATTTTTTGATTCTGGACAAAATAAAAATGGAATCGGAAGCGGTAATTTCACGTGGTGCTAATGCAGAAGAAGTGGAACTAGTTATTTTACACAATATAATTGGCATGGTTCAAACTATTCTTAATTTCCAACCCCTCATGTTGCTTCCAAAAGTATTTCTTATGCTGAAAAAGTAACAAATACCTATTTATGAAAAAATTTTCTAAGGTAGCACTTATAAATCTTAATGTCTAATATTAAGTGTAAGAGGTATTGTAAAATAGATTTGAAAAATCTTTGGAAGTTGTGTAATTAATTCCGAAGAACATATTAACAAACAGCTTTTCTATGACAGTGATCGGAGCCGGAAGCTTAACGATTCCTTCCGATATAGAATAGCGTAAATTGCGGCTCGCAATTTTCCGTAAATAACGTTGGACGCTAACGCTATTAACGTCGCGTTATTCTGAAAATTTATTTATTTAGACACCACAAACATACCATATACCCAACTTTCACAACATCCATGACCTCGCCGGGATTCGAACTCGGTACCTTCAGCATCCTAGAACATGTTTCCATCCTCTAGGCTACCGAGGTAGCATGAAGTTAATTCTCATTATTATACCTCCAATGAATATGATGGATGACAGATTAAAAATAAATTTACTAAAATTCGCTTTTCAACAACTTGCCGCAGGCGCGTGAAGATCCGTTTCTGCTCTTATGATCTAACAGCCGAAACACAATAACATCCGAAAAAAAATACCTTTTTAACTCGATATTTGTAAGGCAGATTATTTTTTCGCCCAGGTTCTGGGAATAGCGTGCTTTCGTTTTGTTCAAATGTCTGTAATTTTAGATATTTTCCCGAAAATGATCACAAAAGACTGAGTTGGACGCACTGATGACGAATCCGATGTCGAAATCGATTCTATCCGTCCGTCTGTACGTACGATTACGGGGGTACGGAGGATCTATCGATCTGAAAATTTCAGAGTTGGTTGCATTTTAAAATGCGAAGCCGCAGAAAACTTTAAAACCTCGTAAACATCTCGAGGTCATGCACCCGCCCGAGGTCATGTTAAAAGCAGCGAGAAATCTCACAATGCGTGAAATCTCGACGATATTAGGAGAAAACGAGATGTCGTTCTGCAGGCTTCAGTGATAATTCTTTGAAATTTTGTTTTTGATTCTTTTGTAAAAATCTGCAAATGTATTCATTTTTCCATTTTCCACGAAAATTTCTACGAATTTTCGGAGATACCTATTTGAAAAAAATATGTCGAATTTCCTGGGTAACCATGTTTTATCCGGAAAAAATCAAAAAAATACTGATTCGATCATGATGAAACTTGGTAGCTAGTTTGAAAATGCTGATGAACAAATATCCAAACCTACTCCACAAATATAGAGTTTTCAAGTTGTTCCTTTTGGTAATTATTGTGTTTATCGTCGGCCGTAAGGCCGACCTCGAAGTGAAGTAGAAGTGAAAATCATTTTCGATAATCGTTTATGTTTATTCGATTTTTTTATCAGGCGGCATTTTATAAGGAATTGCATCTAAATAGTTCAAATTCCACCTTTCTTTGAAAAATTTCATTAAATTTTTCACAGTTCTGTATTAGGTATTTGGGGAAAAATCCAAAAAACTCTGAAGAAACAGACTACTAAGTTGCAATCAGATCGAATCAGTATTTTTCAAATTATTGAGTAGAAAATTCGGGTGAGAATATAACAGAAACAATTACCCCATAGCCTAGAGTGTCCTTGTAGGATATTCGGGTCTGCTTTTATGATTTAAAAAAAGGGATGTATGGACAGAAGTGTTGAAATAATTATTACCCAATAGAAAAGCATATAAAAATATTTTATTTCGAAAACTGAACACTATGTTTATCATTCTTCTTCAATTATTCTTCATCTGGAAAAACTGAAAAATCATTATGATATCACTCAAATGTAACTCTTCATATGTTTTCATACCTTTTCAACTAATTGGAAGGCACCATTTGAATTACTAACTTGCAAACTTCGTTTTATCCATCCAGGTAATGAATTCTTTATTGAAGCTTTATCGTACCTCTCATCCAACAGTAACACTACAGCGTAATCATTTTTATGCCTCACAGCTCTACCGATACATTGGTTCACAGCTTTCATGCATAAATTTTCATAGAACTCCTGTCCAGCTCCGGAGCCCTGTTGAACGCATAATTTGAGCAGAAATAGATGAGAAATTTTCAGGGTGTCATAAATATCCTACCTCTTTTTGATCCAAGTATTTCATCTTCTCTTTCAAATCTGCTGCCTTTATATTAGCGTATGGTAAACCGACAACAATAACGCATCTTCCAAGGTCATCAGAAAAATTCAACCCTTCGCTCAGTTTACCACCTGCGTAAACATTCAAAATGTTTCAGTTATGAGATTTAGTGCAGGATTCACAAAATATTGATCAACAGATGAACACATTGCATTTTTTCCACTGAACATATTACTGCATATATTGGCTAAATATTTGGAAAACATATACTTTTGAAGAGTGGAGGAAATAAATGTACCTTTAAGAGCAAACAGTACCTCGGATATAAGTAAGTAAGCGCAATGTTTGCAATTTTCTATATTCGAGAATTTTCGGGATAATACAAACTGATATGGAGTGAAATATGAAAAAAAAATAACGGCCGACTGCGTAAACACAATAACTTCCTAAAGAAACAACTTAGAAGCTCGATATTTGTAGAGAAGGTTTGAACCTAAATTACGAATGCCGAATTCGTGAATGGGTAAAATCCACCCAATTATTCCGCAGATACACCCATTCAAAATTTTATTTTCCCAATATTTCCAAAAATTCAGATCAGATCGAATTGAAATCTAGTACTCCATCGAAAATTACAGTTCGAAGGTGCATACAGAATTTAGTGAGGATGATATGATAAAAAAATCACAGAATTTTTTTTTCAAATTGTTCTGATGACACGATCATCACGAAATTTCGCATGAAGTTGTTTTTCAGCATCTTCGAACTAGCTTGCGAAGTTTTATCAGGATTTAATCAGTATTTCTCGAGTTATACCAAAAAAAACAACGATATCGAGAAAACAACCTCGATATTTGACATATTTTTTCCCAATATCTCCAGAACATATGATCGTATCGAACTGAAATTTGGTACACTGCTGTGAAATATGAAGCTCAGAGTACGAGTGGAATTTTTTTTTCGGTATGATAAATAGTTTCCGAAAAAAAAAATTGGTTCAAAGTTGCACGTCGTTATACTACACCTAATTGCCAAGTTTAAATCCAATCGCTCGAGTAGTTTCTGAAATAAAAAATTAATAACTTCAAAATTTCAAGTGGCTATAACTCCGAAACTGTTAGACCGATTTTGCCCATTAACAAACTTAACCGCGGCATTCCAATGCGCGACCTACCCTGAAAGTTTCAAGTCGTTAACTTGCTCCGTTCAACAGTTATCGCGTTCACGGCCGGCCGAACAGAATCGATTTTGATACCGGATTCGTCATCAGTGAGTCTAATCTAGTCATTTGAGACCATTTTCGGCTCAATCATCGAAAATACAGACATTTGGACAAAACTATAGCACGCTGTTCCACTAGAACATGCGCGCAAAAATGAATACAAAATTAAGAACATCCCAAATAAAAAATTCATAAAACAATCACTGAAGCCTGCAGAAGGGCACCCCGATTTTTCCTATTAACGTCGAAATATCACGCATTCTAATATTTCTCGCGGCTATTGGCAACGTTTAAGCATGCAGGTGCCCGAACTTTGAGATATTTACGAGGTTTCTTGAAACTTGAATGTTGCTGTGTTGCCGAAATCCACGAAGCCGAATTTTATCATCCGGCGGTGCTATTTCCTCTTAAATTCACGCAGATAGTTATCGATATGTCTATACCCGTGTACATTCGTTAGACACGTCATAGCGGAAGGAATGACAACTAATGATGACAAGAGGCGCATGTCCTTTCGAAAGGAGAACTGCATCAGTCAGATATATCTCTAGACACGCGTGAAATTTGCAATCGAGCGCAGTGGTGCAATTTTCGATCGAATTTCTAATCTTATGATAATCTTGTAGCGTGCGCCCTCTCTCAACCTTTACTTATATGACGTGCTCCCTACTTCATCCCTTGTGTCTCAGGTACCCTACGTTACCTGTATGTAACGCCAGATCTTATTACCCTGGCCATCTTCGACGATCTCGGACAGTCCTGCATTAGGGGTGCCCATTCACGTAGGCATTCAATGGCTTGGTTTAGCGCATACCCTGAGGAATTTCCTCAGACTAAGCCAGGACGAAACGTGATACCCCCATAGAAATAAAAAAATAAATCTGATGTCAGAAGACAAATTTGAAATTTTTCAATATATTCCTACTTAGAGTTAACAACCAAAGTTGAACATTTCGATGAAGTTTTTGAACAATAAATTATTTGTTTTCAACTGTTTCCGAAATATGTGATACCAATCTCAACAGTCGATCATAGCAGTGGGTTCATGATGTGAAATAGCGATTTACTCAAAGATTAGATAAAGAAGGATTAAACATATGGAGAGAATAGATAATTATTTTAAAAATACTAAATGTGAATGAATATTTCTTATCTACTTCCAGCTCATTCACGAATAATGTTTCTACCCTTTTAGATCATTCGAGGGTGATGTGAAGAAAGTGATGAAACAAGTTGCTGGAATTAAAAGGCAAAATATGATATAATATTCCAAACTCATGAAGAGATGCTAAATAATCTGAAAGTGAATTTTGTTGAGCTAAATCAGAAGTAATATTTTTGAGACATAATTCTCTCAATGTACTTGAGTAAAGAGCTCTTCAGGTCTCAGTTGCATACTCCAAAGTACTCCCTATTATTATATTATATTGAACATATACACGGTTCATAAATGGTTTTAACAGCCCTGTTGGTTTTGAAATATTCCCATTTCAAAATTGTGCGATATATATAATTCAGGAACCTTGGTGAGAAGTGCCATAGAATAACTGAATATCACTTATGAAGACTCTGTATTTAATATTTTTGAACTTTGGACATTTATCCAATTTTTTGATATTTTCTGCAATGAAGCAAACATTTTCCCTTTCCGCATGTGTTTATCTTTATTGACAGTTTACCTGTCTTGGGCTCGTGGAAGTCTCAGAATGAATATTTACCGTTTTTTTTAACTATTTCCTCCTAATTGGGAGCAATATCAACCACACTCCAACATATCGAGGTGACATTTTATTCTGCCAGTTGGCGACACTCTAACTCATTTAGGTAAGGCTTAAATTTCAAGTAATTGAAATCCATACTTTCCACAATAAATAAATCCGAGCCGTTTGAGTATTCCCAACAATCTAGTTTCTTCAATATACTGAAGCTTTTGAAGGTTTGCGAGGTAGCTTCAACCTCTTTGGGACAGTGTCACGTTTCGTCCCGGCTTAGTGTGGGGGAACTCGTCAGGGCATGCACCAAACTAAGCCGTTTACATGCCTTCGTGAGTGGACACCCCTTGTGAGGAACACAAGGGAGTGTGCCAGACCGTTGGGGATGAGCTTATTTCCGAGATCTTGAGGGGATCCAACCGGGACAGCATGCGCGCTAGCGCCCCCTGTACGTTGACCGATAATGTGGCCAAGCGTTACAAGCAGGTAACGTAGGGTACTTAAGACGAAAGAGATGGTACTGCGCGCGCGACTTAAGAAAGAGCTGAGAGGGGGCGCTCGCTACAGGACTCCCCTTCCAGTGAAAGCGATACCAGAAAGATGCATCTGGAGGAGTGTGACCGAGACCGAAAAGGTGTTCTCCTCTAAAACGCGGCTGTGAGCGAGCCGTTGTGCCATTGCTGCGCTGTTGAGCACAAGTGTACGGCGTTTGATGCACGGTTGACCAGGCCTGTGGCCAAGCGTTACAAGCAGGTAACGTAGGGTACTTAAGACGCAAGAGATGGTACTGCGCGCGCGAGTTAAGAAAGAGCTGAGAGAGGGCGCTCGCTACAATACTAATTGGTTATCTTACACACTCGGTCCTTCATAAATAACTAAGATATCATGGAGGTAGTCCAAAAGGTACATAGTCTCCAACATATTTTAATAGGATGTGCTTGTGTGAATCCTAAAATCCCTTATAGGATACCCCTACTATTATCCACATGGATTGTTTCCTATGCTCTCCTAATTCCTACGAATACCTCGATTACCGTAAGTAGAGAAGTCACTTCTTTTAAATCCATCGCAAGTGTTGCAAGAAAACTGGTACATAAATGCGGACAGGAATCGCTTGCCTCTTGGATATACGACAAGATGAAAGTGAACATGTATGGAAATACCTACAGTCATATCCTTACCTACTACACTAAATAACAAAGCTCCCGTTCTTGTAGATTTCTTGATTGTTGCAGCATATTTCTCCAAAACAGCTTCAACAGATCCGCTATTTTTAGGTTCCCTGAACACAGGTCTTCCAAAAGAGACATCTTTCAACTGCTCCCACACCCAGTTCTCATAATGATATGAGGGAAAAAATACCACAATACCTCCGATAACTTTTTTACAGGCTTCCTGCAGTATATGTTTTATATTTGGCCCCTTAAAAAATATCATATCGGTTTTTATTTCTTCAGAAACAAAAACGTGAACTCACTAGTTTCATTCTGTTCTCAAAATTGAAATAAAGGCTTTGATCTTGCAAACCTTTCGTAACAATAATAGGTAGAATATTTTCTGGAGCAATGATATGATCACATGAGAATTCAACGATTCTATCAGGTTCAACACCAGATGATGTATACAATCTATTTTTAAATTCACTTATTGGCTTCATTGTACCGCCAGCTACAATAACCTGGAAACTTCTTTCATAATGAAAGTCATAGTCAAAATATTCTAACGCAATTACTTACCGATCTAGCATCTTTCACGATATCTGTAAACTGGGAAGATGGATTCAGCAATAAAAACTGAAATTTACTAAGTCCAGATTCAGGATTTTTAACAACCAAAACCCTTCCGTCCTCATATGAATGAGTTAGAGATTCCAAAAACGAAATAACAGCTAATAATGGATTTACTGGAACTTGGGCCTTTTTTTCTTCGTCTATTTCTAACTCAGAATTATTAGATGTGGTTGTTTGTTTCTTATTGTTTCCTAAACTTGTCAAAAAGCTTTTCAATCCCTTTACAGATTCTTGGGAAACTTTTTGATAATCTGGATACTTCAGAGCATAATGGTGAATCTGAAATACAGAATTTCAAAATCAAGGAAATTTAACCTTAGGAAAATTCCAATTTTTTTTTATCTCATAGAGAAATATAATGAGAGTATGTCTAAATTACATTGCAATAGTAGAAATGTTGAATTGATGGTATACAACCAATTTTCATTCAGGCTGCATTCTTCCCCCATTCAACTGTTGCCAGTGAACATAGTCTCAAAATCTCAAATAAATAAATAGAATGATACTTTTTCTCTCTGATATAAAGATCTCATGCATGATCATGAATTAGACATAAAGAGATGGTTGAAATAGTACAATAAAAAAATGTATTACACAGATGGAATAAATGGGTTATGGTTAACCAACTGAAATAAAAACATATGATGTTGAATAATGGTGGTATTCAAAAAAAAATTCCTTTTAAAAGTCGTATTGAAATATTCAATCAACATCCTCTCTCCGATTTTAACCCATGAATGAAATGGATAATTTGAAAGGGAAATGTAAATGTGAAGTGGCAACCGTTGTCTTGCATGTAACACGAATCATCATATTTTATATTTCCCATTCTATATTGATAAAAAATTATAATGTAGGCTATCACACATTTCGAGAATTTCGAATATTTCGGTATTAAAAATGGTCGAATCGGGACGCAAGGTCGAAGCGGGAGACACGCGTCATATCACCTTCTACGTCACTGGTTATTGTACGAATCACAGATACAGCCGACGCTTTCTATTGGCTTGCTAGAGAGAAAAGTACACGAGAAGAGGGAGAGGGTATCCCGGTACGTAATGGAAGCCGCGAAGTTTCATCAATTTAAACAGCAGATATGCGAAGCTAAATCTAAAAGATCATTTTCTCGTTGAAAATTGAAATTTTAGACAGCCGTTAAAGTTTTACAGTAGACTTGAGGATATAACATTTCATTCCAATGATAAAAAAAGTTCATGCAAGAGACCTACTCTTCAGTTGTACTGAATGCTTGGGCTATAAGTAGTTGACAGCTCTTGTTCTCACCAACAATATTTCTATTTTGTGTATACTTGATACATTTGATCTTGGCAAATAAATTCCATTATCATAATTAAGTTAGGGTATTCCTAGAGGTCCGCAAGCTTTCCATAGGCTGCCCAGGATAGTGTAATTCTTCTTTTCATTTCGCACGTTTGGTTGTCTCTTGAGATTTGGACCTCATGACCTAGATAATTATACTTGTCCACCAAAGCTACTTCCTCATCACCAATGAAAATTTGCTCACTGGGAACTAAATTTGTCATATATTTTGTTTTTGAGATATTCATTTTTAGACCTACGTCAGCACATGCATTTTGTAGTTCCCGTAACATGTCTATAATGTCTTTAAGGTTATCTGCTAGCAAAACTATATCATCCGCAAAACGTAGATTTGTTAAGTTTTGACCGTCTATATTTAGGCCCTTGTTTTCCCAATTTAGTTTTTTAAAAGCATACTCCAATACTGTTATGAAGAGTTTGGGCGATATCGTGTCTCCTTGTCTGACACCTCTGGATAGGAGAAGCAGAGGAAGACCTCCCACACGTTGGACGGACGATCTAAAGAGGTGTGCAGGCAACTGGATACAAAGAGCTCAAGACAGGAAGGAATGGGCAGAAATGGGGGAGGCTTATGTCCAGCAGTGGACGCAGAGAGCTGAATGATGATGATGATGATGATGATTCCTAGAGGTAGCATTCCAACATACCTTTTGTGATAATTTGGTTTTTCTAACGAATTTTATCAGCTTCAACATATTGAAATTATCAATCTCTGCCATCAGTACAAAGTTTCCAATAGTGAAAATATCTGTATGTGTTTCCTTCACGTTTTCAATATTCCTATCTGAAAAATTAAATAGCACCGAACTTGAAATGAAAGGTTGAGTGCCAAATAAAAAATTAGAGAAAGTGTATTTCGCTAAAACACAAGCAACTTACAAAAAAAATATTGCAGAATTTATGACACCAGTAGTGTCACTGTGCAATTCAACTTTATTTACCTAATATGTTTTTCAACTTCTTAGTGATGAATATAAGTTGATTTATCATTAAAAGATTTCCTGATGACAGCCTGGTACCAAATCTCGTTTTGTAACCTATCAACTGGCTCAAACCATATTCCAGTTGAAGTATGCTTACCTCATTGTTATGCATCTTTGCTAGGGATTCAAGCAGATTATGAGCTTCATCGATTATAACCACATTATTTTTCAATTTTATTCCTGCAAGGAATAATATAAATGTACAATGGAATACTATACAGGGATTGCTTTTTTAATATATTTGACCACACTGTCTCATTTACATTACCATTAGCTTCTCTAGTTGCTTTATGTAACAGTGTATTGTAAGGTATAAGTACTATTTCAGCATCGTCAACAGCTTTTCGACTAGCATAATATGGGCACGCTTTCAGTTCTTTGCCAGCAACTATTAAATCTTCCACATCAAATATATCAGTTAGGGCTAAGTTTTTAAGATCTTCTATATATTCAGCTTTATAATATGAACACTGTTGCGATTTAGTACACTGTTTCTTTGTCACCTTTCCATGCTCATCTGTTTTTGGTTTTGACATCTTCTTTTGCATGTCCAAGCATCTTGAATCAAAAAGATGTAATACAATTGAAGTATGAATCATCTATAAAAAATTATTTCTACCTTTCATTAATCAGTGACATGCTCTTCAATTTTTTAACCTCTGGATTTATACAATAAACTTGCCTAGATGCCAAAGAAATTGAGCGAACATTCTTTCCAAATGGTGATTTTACTATTTCTCCCACGAACTGTGAGAGCTGAGAATGAGTTCTGCTACAGATATAAATCTGAAATAATTAATCTTATAAAAATCATGCCACTCCTACTGAGGAATTTCGTTCATTATAAATGCAATCAATAATAATAATAATAAATTTTCAACGCAAAAGTTTACTTCAGAGAAAATCACCTTTACAGGTTCATACTCCTCATCTTCTTCATTGTCTTCTTCCTCACGAGTCTCATCTTCAGATTCATCACAAACCAGCACATCATCATCTACATTTTCAGTTACTGACAGTTCTTCAACATCACTTTTTTCTTCCTTACTCAAAACATTAGAAATGTATCGTCTGCATTTTACAGTTTTATTTTCAACTGACTTTCTAATTTTTTCTATTCGTTCATCATATTCAAGAATTCTTTTCAGTCTAAGTTTAATACTGAATAATTCTCTGTTTATTTCAATTTCTTTCGACTGCAAACTCAACCAATCTGAAGTATCATTAGATAACTCTTCTTTCTTCTTTTGATATTGCTGAACAATATCTGACAATATTTTTTTTTGATTCTCATTGTAGTCTTTCAACCAACGAATAGATCCACAAATGATACTGAGTGATTTTCCCTGCAAGGCAGAATTAATATTGCTATTCTCCCAAAAAAAATAATATTCTTACAGTTCCAGTTGGGCTTTCAAAGATTCCAAATTTTTTACAGTTAATAGTGTCATACAATGCTCTCATAAATTCATTTTGGATATCATAAGGAGAGAAAGGAAAATCAAATAGTTCTGGACAAGCGAGAGGCTGTTCAGCCATTTCGATGCTTGTTTAGATAATTTGGAGTAAAATATGCCTTATGGCGTTCATATTGGGCGCGTTTTTTAATTCACCAAACTGGTGTGCAAGTGCATAGATAAACCACAGACGAAGTGTCTTTTTCTTCTATTCTTTTAGATGTCCTCGGCTGCTATGGCCATTCAGCAAAGCTTGGGAACTTCTGCGAAGATGCCAGCGCCCTAACGGTTAAATTTGCAACCTGTCCAAGCTAGTAGTTTTATGTAAACAAACCTTAGAAATGTGGTGGAGAACGAATATTTATTAAGCAGAGCTTGAATATTTAAAGAAATTATTATAGTTTTGTGTAAGATTTCTTGAGAGGGAACTTTTCGTTTGGATCACGATATAAAATCGTACTTTAAATCGTTCCTGGAGGATAATTTCGGTGTTATTTTAGTGTATGTTGCTTGGTGGATCAAAATAAACCAATATCTAAGTATACTTGATTTTCTGGAAAAATAGGCACCTCAATAAGTAATTTAAGAACTCTTATTTATGTGAAGAAGTGCTGAATGCAGGCTATATTATCCCCCGTAGATAGAGGATTTCCTCTATTCGCAACTACTGCTAAGCGATACGCCCTCTGGCGATAGAAATTCGAACACTTCCAAGCTAGTAGTTTTACGACGTGCCTGTTATTCTAACGTAATTTGCTTACTTTTGGAGTTCATTTTCGAGCTTTTCTGTTGTTCTCAGAGTTGAAATTTTGGTATACCGAAAGTGTTTGTAATATCATCAATCGATTCCTTTCTTTCCGATTAAACATTTCAATCGTATTAATTCGAAATGGCATCCTCCCGAAATGACTATTGTTGTGTGCCTCAACTCAGTGTTATTCATGGTCAAAGAAGAAAGGATCATCTAGTGCTTCGAGTTTTCATTTTTTCCAAAGCCAAATGAAAGTAAAGTTTATTTGGAAACAGCATTTGGCAGGGAACTCAATGATAGAAGAAAGGCCCAGCGTTAGAAATTGAAGATTGGAAAACAGGTTACGAAATACATGAAAGTATGTTCACTGCATTTCTCTGCAGATGTTTATTTCCATAAAGGTTAGTTACCTACAATGTATTCATTTCGAAACCACCTCATGCCATGATGTTTTCAGGTGTAAATGAAAATAAGAGAATTTTGAAAATGCTGCAGAGAAACAACCGAGCACTTCTGCAGCTACCTAATTCACATATTACACAAAATCATATTCTAAAAGAGTGATCTGATTGAAAACCTGACAAAAACTAGATATACTGTTAGAGTTGATAATAGCTGAAGTTATTCATATAAATACATTACTACTTTTCATTTCTATATTATATAGGTAGGTGAACCAGCTGTGACATTTTTCATTTTGTATGTGTATCTTGAGCTGCTGTAATATGAAAATGAAATCAATTATTTGTCTATCTGTTTCCTTTACTCTAGAAATACGATGCAAAATAACTAAAGCAGAAAATCTGTTTTCATTTTATTGATTCACACGTTTGTAAACAAAGAACAAGTCGTATCATTTGGACTGATTCTAGATTTACCACATAATATAGCCTGCATTCAGCACTTCTTCACATAAATAAGAGTCCTTAAATTACTTATTGATGTGCTTATTTTTCCAGAAATTCAAGTCAACTTAGATATTGGATCATTTTGATCCACCAAGCAATATACACTAAAATAACACCGAAATTACCCTCCAGGAACGATTTAAAGTACGATTTTATAACATGATCCAAACGAAAAGTTCCTTCTCTAGAAATCTCACACAAAATCATAATAATTTCTTTGAATATTCAAGCTCTGCTTAATAAATATTCGTTCTCCACCACATTTCTAAGGTTTGTTTACATAAAACTACTAGCTTGGACAGGTTCCAAATTAAACCAATGTGAAGTTGGCAGGTAGAAATGGCAGGCAAAACTTCCGGAGATACCCGAACGGCCAGTGGCGTCGGAGAAATCGAATGCTTCCGCGAATTCGATGAGATCCACTCAGTTTATGTTCAATATGATGGAAGTTATACCTCATCCGAACTGACGGAATATATCCAAACAATTTATTATTATTATTACCAGCGCTGTTCTCAATTATAATCAGACGTTTTCTCATGAAAGTAAGAGACATTTGTCATAGTTAAATACTTGCACTCGATTTGGAAAAGGACCCTTTCTAGTGTCGGACTGATCAAATTTTCATGAATTTTTTAGGTATTTTTGCCCACAGCAGCTGCGATAAAATGAATGCGGATGCCTTCTAATGTCTAAGGAAAATACGTTTTTCATAAAATAATGGCCTGCACTTGATTGGGAAAAAAATACCAGAGTCGGATCGAACGAATTTTCATGAATTTTTTTAGGTACTTTTGCCCTCAGCAGCTACGATGAAATAAATACAGAAGCTTTTCAATGACTAAGAAGAACTCGTTTTCCATAAAATAATTGCTTGCACTTGATTGGGAAAAAAATACCAGAGCCGGATCGAACAAATTTTCATGATTTTTTTTAGGTACTTTTGCCCTCAGCAGCTACGATAAAATAAATACAGATACTTTTCAATAGCTAAGAAGAACTCGTTTTTCGTAAAATAATCGCTTGCACTTGATTGGGAAAAAAATACCAGAGTCGGATCTAACAAATTTTCATGAATTTTTTTAGGTACTTTTGCCCTCAGCAGCTACGATGAAATAAATACAGAAGCTTTTCAATGACTAAGAAAAACTCGTTTTCCATAAAATAATCGCTTGCACTTGATTGGGAAAAAAATAACAGAGCCGGATCGAACGAATTTTCATGAATTTTTTTAGGTACTTTTGCCCTCAACAGCTGCGATGAAATAGATACAGATGGTTTTCAATAGCTAAAAAGAACTCGTTTTTCATAAAATAATCGCTTGCACTTGATTGGGAAAAAAATACCAGAGTCGGATCGAACAAATTTTCATGAATTTTTTTAGGTACTTTTGCCCTCAGCAGCTGCGATAAAATAAATACAGATACTTTTCAATAGCTAAGAAGAACTCGTTTTTCGTAAAATAATCGCTTGCACTTGATTGGGAAAAAAATACCAGAGCCGGATCGATGAAATTTTCATGAATTTTTTTAGGTACTTTTGCCCTCAGCAGCTGCGATAAAAAAAATAAAGATACTTTTCAATAGCTAAGAAGAACCCGTTTTTCATAAAATAATCGCTTGCACTTGATTGGGAAAAAAATACCAGAGTAGGATCTAACAAATTTTCATGAATTTTTTTAGGTACTTTTGCCCTCAGCAGCTACGATAAAATAAATACAGATACTTTTCAATAGCTAAGAAGAACTCGTTTTTCGTAAAATAATCGCTTGCACTTGATTGGGAAAAAAATACCAGAGCCGGATCGAACAAATTTTCATGAATTTTTTTAGGTACTTTTTCCCTCAACAGCTGCGATGAAATAGATACAGATGGTTCTCAATAGCTAAAAAGAACTCGTTTTTCATAAAATAATCGCTTGCACTTGATTGGGAAAAAAATACCAGAGTCGGATCTAACAAATTTTCATGAATTTTTTTAGGTACTTTTGCCCTCAGCAGCTACGATAAAATAAATACAGAAGCTTTTCAATGACTAAGAAGAACTCGTTTTCCATAAAATAATCGCTTGCACTTGAATGGGAAAAAAATAACAGAGCCGGATCGAACGAATTTTCATGAATTTTTTTAGGTACTTTTGCCCTCAACAGCTGCGATGAAATAGATACAGATGGTTTTCAATAGCTAAAAAGAACTCGTTTTTCATAAAATAATCGCTTGCACTTGATTGGGAAAAAAATACCAGAGTCGGATCGAACAAATTTTCAGGAATTTTTTTAGGTACTTTTGCCCTCAGCAGCTATGATAAAATAAATACAGATACTTTTCAATAGCTAAGAAGAACTCGTTTTTCGTAAAATAATCGCTTGCACTTGATTGGGAAAAAAATACCAGAGTCGGATCTAACAAATTTTCATGAATTTTTTTAGGTACTTTTGCCCTCAGCAGCTAGGATAAAATAAATACAGATACTTTTCAATAGCTAAGAAGAACTCGTTTTTCATAAAATAATCGCTTGCACTTGATTGGGAAAAAAATACCAGAGTCGGATCGAACAAATTTTCATGAATTTTTTTAGGTACTTTTGCCCTCAGCAGCTACGATAAAATAAATACATATACTTTTCAATAGCTAAGAAGAACTCGTTTTTCGTAAAATAATCGCTTGCACTTGATTGGGAAAAAAATACCAGAGTCGGATCTAACAAATTTTCATGAATTTTTTTAGGTACTTTTGCCCTCAGCAGCTAGGATAAAATAAATACAGATACTTTTCAATAGCTAAGAAGAACTCGTTTTTCATAAAATAATCGCTTGCACTTGATTGGGAAAAAAATACCAGAGTCGGATCGAACAAATTTTCATGAATTTTTTTAGGTACTTTTGCCCTCAGCAGCTACGATAAAATAAATACATATACTTTTCAATAGCTAAGAAGAACTCGTTTTTCGTAAAATAATCGCTTGCACTTGATTGGGAAAAAAATACCAGAGTCGGATCTAACAAATTTTCATGAATTTTTTTAGGTACTTCTGCCCTCAGCAGCTACGATAAAATAAATACAGATACTTTTCAATAGCTAAGAAGAACTCGTTTTTCGTAAAATAATCGCTTGCACTTGATTGGGAAAAAAATACCAGAGTCGGATCTAACAAATTTTCATGAATTTTTTTAGGTACTTTTGCCCTCAGCAGCTACGATAAAATAAATACAGATACTTTTCAATAGCTAAGAAGAACTCGTTTTTCGTAAAATAATCGCTTGCACTTGATTGGGAAAAAAATACCAGAGCCGGATCGAACGAATTTTCATGAATTTTTTTAGGTACTTTTGCCCTCAACAGCTGCGATGAAATAGATACAGATGGTTCTCAATAGCTAAAAAGAACTCGTTTTTCATAAAATAATCGCTTGCACTTGATTGGGAAAAAAATACCAGAGTCGGATCTAACAAATTTTCATGAATTTTTTTAGGTACTTTTGCCCTCAGCAGCTACGATAAAATATATACAGATACTTTTCAATAGCTAAGAAGAACTCGTTTTTCGTAAAATAATCGCTTGCACTTGATTGGGAAAAAAATACCAGAGTCGGATCGAACAAATTTTCATGAATTTTTTTAGGTACTTTTGCCCTCAACAGCTGCGATGAAATAGATACAGATGGTTTTCAATAGCTAAAAAGAACTCGTTTTTCATAAAATAATCGCTTGCACTTGATTGGGAAAAAAATACCAGAGTCGGATCTAACAAATTTTCATGAATTTTTTTAGGTACTTTTGCCCTCAGCAGCTACGATAAAATAAATACAGATACTTTTCAATAGCTAAGAAGAACTCGTTTTTCGTAAAATAATCGCTTGCACTTGATTGGGAAAAAAATACCAGAGCCGGATCGAACGAATTTTCATGAATTTTTTTAGGTACTTTTGCCCTCAACAGCTGCGATGAAATAGATACAGATGGTTCTCAATAGCTAAAAAGAACTCGTTTTTCATAAAATAATCGCTTGCACTTGATTGGGAAAAAAATACCAGAGTCGGATCTAACAAATTTTCATGAATTTTTTTAGGTACTTTTGCCCTCAGCAGCTACGATAAAATATATACAGATACTTTTCAATAGCTAAGAAGAACTCGTTTTTCGTAAAATAATCGCTTGCACTTGATTGGGAAAAAAATACCAGAGTCGGATCGAACAAATTTTCATGAATTTTTTTAGGTACTTTTGCCCTCAACAGCTGCGATGAAATAGATACAGATGGTTTTCAATAGCTAAAAAGAACTCGTTTTTCATAAAATAATCGCTTGCACTTGATTGGGAAAAAAATACCAGAGTCGGATCGAACAAATTTTCATGAATTTTTTTAGGTACTTTTGCCCTCAGCAGCTGCGATAAAATAAATACAGATACTTTTCAATAGCTAAGAAGAACTCGTTTTTCGTAAAATAATCGCTTGCACTTGATTGGGAAGAAAATACCAGAGCCGGATCGATGAAATTTTCATGAATTTTTTTAGGTACTTTTGCCCTCAGCAGCTGCGATGAAATAAATAAAGATGCTTTCTAATGGCAAAGGAGAACTCTTTTTTCATAAAATAATCACTAGCACTCGATTGAGAAATTTTGAGCAAATTTTGATTGGTATTTTTGTATGCAAATTTCCACACCCACCCAGGAGGTATTGCATAGTCAGAAGTGGGCATTCCATCTACTATAGAAAGGGATATACCTCTTTCAGTCAAGTTCAAGGCATCGCATATTCGATATCTGACATTGGGTGCGTTACCTTTTTTATGGGTGGTTCGCCAGTAGCCCTATCATCCCAAATGACAGTTCACAAAAAACGCTTGCAAATATTTATAGAACCGTCTAGCCTGAACTTTCAAAAAATGTTATGAATGTTAATTCTGAACACAAACTTGACAAATACCGTCATATATAAACGAATCATGTCCAATAGATAGACACTCTGAATGAATGTATCGTTTACAATAGGCGCAAGAAACTGATTCATTCGGTGTAACTGTTCTTCGGCATATAAGACATGAATTCCGTATATTATCCGATCTATTAAGGATGAGGGTTTTTACATATTTTCTATATTCTTTCATATCGATAGCCGTTGATATTTCACGTTTATTTGCCAGACAGTCAAAATATCTAATACAATACATACCACAGTTATAAGAATCTCTTTGCCTCGCGTGTTTAAAAAGTAGTCCGACTAAGTTTGTATTCAAAGGATCATCATTTTTCACGTGATTATAAAAGTCGATAAATTGACAAAATTTATTCATGTAAAAATTAGTGTTTTTTATGTCGGAATGAAATGGATCTAGAAAAGAGAATGTTAATTTCTCGAACTTTACTATAGCTAGACAAAAGTGATTTACATTGATTATCAACGGTAAGGCGAGATATTGTTTTTGTATATTTATTTTTTTCACGAATGATTCTGTTATCAAATCTGGATCAAAAAGAACATTAGAAACCTCCTGTGGAATTATTTGAAATTTGCCCTCCAAATTCATTAAATTCAAAGTAATATCAATAACAAAATTCGTTATCCACATTTTATCATCCAGCGACAGAAAATCCGATATATTTATCTCATTGAATCAATCTAAACCCCCAAACACCGCTACTATATAATCTCTGTTACATTTTTTATAATAATTTATGTCGTTTACTAATCCATTCGTTAAAAATATCAAATCATTTATGGGTCTCCATCTACGTAAGTTGTCAATACTTTCTAGATTTAGTAAGGAAGGAAGATAATAAAAGTAGAAAAATTCTTTTAATCCCGGTAATATATTATATTGAAAAAATTCAGAATTTCTTTCGATTTTTTGATTCATTTGAATACCCTTAAATGTATAAACAACGAATGAACACCATTTCCTGTTCGTTATTTCTAATAATCCCTGAATTTGATAATAATAATTAGAATTTATCTTTAATTTCCCGCTTTTATCAATGTATTCAAGTTTTTCAAGGGTTTCCTTTTTTTCGCAATCGCGTACTTTGTAGGGACATTTAATCTCGATTATTCCGTCACCATTTAAAAGCCCGTCGGGCGAACCTGCAATGAAAGAATAATCTTTATGGATCACGAGGCCACTTTCTTCATATTTATAATTCGTTTCGCTAAGAAATTGTACGAGTGCTCGTTTTTCCAATTCGATGCCGTGTTTTATCGCTTCATTTGTGAAATTTTTCCTCAATGAAAGTGTTTTTGCTAAATTAATTTTTGATTTTGAATTCTTCGTTTTACAAATCTGACCGAAATTTGACGCAGTCAATCGCTTTCTTCTTTCTTCAAACCACATAGGGGATTCTCTTTGAAGTCGAGTTTTCATTTCAATCAAATCTTTTCGCAAGCTTTCTTCGTTTAGTTTCATCAAGGCCTTTTCACAACGAGATCTGTAACTTTCGTAATCCGCGCATTTATCACAGTAAAAATTACCGCTATAGGACTGATGTTTAGTGTCGCATATTTGATGAATCCATCCGTTACATCTATCGCATGCTACCCACGCTACTGTATGATCTAAATCACCGCTACCACAATACATGCATTCATAACGTTCATTCGATTGTTTCTCAGAAGAACAATTATCACAAAGAAACGAACCGCTATAGGTTTTGTCACCGAAAGATGGATGGTGCAAGCGATTATTTTACGAAAAACGAGTTCTTCTTAGCTATTGAAAAGTATCTGTATATATTTTATCGTAGCTGCTGAGGGCAAAAGTACCTAAAAAAATTCCTGAAAATTTGTTAGATCCGACTCTGGTATTTTTTTCCCAATCAAGTGCAAGCGATTATTTTACGAAAAACGAGTTCTTCTTAGCTATTGAAAAGTATCTGTATTTATTTTATCGTAGCTGCTGAGGGCAAAAGTACCTAAAAAAATTCATGAAAATTTGTTAGATCCGACTCTGGTATTTTTTTCCCAATCAAGTGCAAGCGATTATTTTACGAAAAACGAGTTCTTCTTAGCTATTGAAAAGTATCTGTATATATTTTATCGTAGCTGCTGAAGGCAAAAGTACCTAAAAAAATTCATGAAAATTTGTTAGATCCGACTCTGGTATTTTTTTCCCAATCAAGTGCAAGCGATTATTTTACGAAAAACGAGTTCTTCTTAGCTATTGAAAAGTATCTGTATTTATTTTATCGTAGCTGCTGAGGGCAAAAGTACCTAAAAAAATTCATGAAAATTTGTTAGATCCGACTCTGGTATTTTTTTCCCAATCAAGTGCAAGCGATTATTTTACGAAAAACGAGTTCTTCTTAGCTATTGAAAAGTATCTGTATTTATTTTATCCTAGCTGCTGAGGGCAAAAGTACCTAAAAAAATTCATGAAAATTTGTTAGATCCGACTCTGGTATTTTTTTCCCAATCAAGTGCAAGCGATTATTTTATGAAAAACGAGTTCTTCTTAGCTATTGAAAAGTATCTGTATTTATTTTATCCTAGCTGCTGAGGGCAAAAGTACCTAAAAAAATTCATGAAAATTTGTTAGATCCGACACTGGTATTTTTTTCCCAATCAAGTGCAAGCGATTATTTTACGAAAAACGAGTTCTTCTTAGCTATTGAAAAGTATCTGTATTTATTTTATCGTAGCTGCTGAGGGCAAAAGTACCTAAAAAAATTCATGAAAATTTGTTCGATCCGACTCTGGTATTTTTTTCCCAATCAAGTGCAAGCGATTATTTTATGAAAAACGAGTTCTTTTTAGCTATTGAAAACCATCTGTATCTATTTCATCGCAGCTGTTGAGGGCAAAAGTACCTAAAAAAATTCATGAAAATTCGTTCGATCCGGCTCTGTTATTTTTTTCCCAATCAAGTGCAAGCGATTATTTTATGGAAAACGAGTTCTTCTTAGTCATTGAAAAGCTTCTGTATTTATTTTATCGTAGCTGCTGAGGGCAAAAGTACCTAAAAAAATTCATGAAAATTTGTTAGATCCGACTCTGGTATTTTTTTCCCAATCAAGTGCAAGCGATTATTTTATGAAAAACGAGTTCTTTTTAGCTATTGAGAACCATCTGTATCTATTTCATCGCAGCTGTTGAGGGAAAAAGTACCTAAAAAAATTCATGAAAATTTGTTCGATCCGGCTCTGGTATTTTTTTCCCAATCAAGTGCAAGCGATTATTTTACGAAAAACGAGTTCTTCTTAGCTATTGAAAAGTATCTGTATTTATTTTATCGTAGCTGCTGAGGGCAAAAGTACCTAAAAAAATTCATGAAAATTTGTTAGATCCTACTCTGGTATTTTTTTCCCAATCAAGTGCAAGCGATTATTTTATGAAAAACGGGTTCTTCTTAGCTATTGAAAAGTATCTGTATTTATTTTATCGTAGCTGCTGAGGGCAAAAGTACCTAAAAAAATTCATGAAAATTTGTTAGATCCGACTCTGGTATTTTTTTCCCAATCAAGTGCAAGCGATTATTTTACGAAAAACGAGTTCTTCTTAGCTATTGAAAAGTATCTGTATTTATTTTATCGTAGCTGCTGAGGGCAAAAGTACCTAAAAAAATTCATGAAAATTTGTTCGATCCGACTCTGGTATTTTTTTCCCAATCAAGTGCAAGCGATTATTTTATGAAAAACGAGTTCTTCTTAGCTATTGAAAAGTATCTGTATTTATTTTATCCTAGCTGCTGAGGGTAAAAGTACCTAAAAAAATTCATGAAAATTTGTTAGATCCGACTCTGGTATTTTTTTCCCAATCAAGTGCAAGCGATTATTTTACGAAAAACGAGTTCTTCTTAGCTATTGAAAAGTATCTGTATTTATTTTATCGCAGCTGCTGAGGGCAAAAGTACCTAAAAAAATTCATGAAAATTTGTTCGATCCGACTCTGGTATTTTTTTCCCAATCAAGTGCAAGCGATTATTTTATGAAAAACGAGTTCTTTTTAGCTATTGAAAACCATCTGTATCTATTTCATCGCAGCTGTTGAGGGCAAAAGTACCTAAAAAAATTCATGAAAATTCGTTCGATCCGGCTATGTTATTTTTTTCCCAATCAAGTGCAAGCGATTATTTTATGGAAAACGAGTTCTTCTTAGTCATTGAAAAGCTTCTGTATTTATTTCATCGTAGCTGCTGAGGGCAAAAGTACCTAAAAAAATTCATGAAAATTTGTTAGATCCGACTCTGGTATTTTTTTCCCAATCAAGTGCAAGCGATTATTTTACGAAAAACGAGTTCTTCTTAGCTATTGAAAAGTATCTGTATTTATTTTATCGTAGCTGCTGAGGGCAAAAGTACCTAAAAAAAATCATGAAAATTTGTTCGATCCGGCTCTGGTATTTTTTTCCCAATCAAGTGCAAGCAATTATTTTATGGAAAACGAGTTCTTCTTAGTCATTGAAAAGCTTCTGTATTTATTTCATCGTAGCTGCTGAGGGCAAAAGTACCTAAAAAAATTCATGAAAATTCGTTCGATCCGACTCTGGTATTTTTTTCCCAATCAAGTGCAGGCCATTATTTTATGAAAAACGTATTTTCCTTAGACATTAGAAGGCATCCGCATTCATTTTATCGCAGCTGCTGTGGGCAAAAATACCTAAAAAATTCATGAAAATTTGATCAGTCCGACACTAGAAAGGGTCCTTTTCCAAATCGAGTGCAAGTATTTAACTATGACAAATGTCTCTTACTTTCATGAGAAAACGTCTGATTATAATTGAGAACAGCGCTGGTAATAATAATAATAAATTGTTTGGATATATTCCGTCAGTTCGGATGAGGTATAACTTCCATCATATTGAACATAAACTGAGTGGATCTCATCGAATTCGCGGAAGCATTCGATTTCTCCGACGCCACTGGCCGTTCGGGTATCTCCGGAAGTTTTGCCTGCCAGCTCTACCTGCCAACTTCACATTGGTCCAAATTAATCCGTTAGGGCGCTGGCATCTTCGCAGAAGTTCCCAATATACGTTATCCCCATTCGACTCTATGGAAATGAATTCTTACGCCGTGTCCAGAGAGTTTAATATTTTATATATTCTGTGTCTGTGTCTAACCTCCAATATTATAGAAATAGAATGTTCATGGGTATATTCCAGACTATGAATAAAATAAGGCCTTTCTCAAGCTCTAAAAGGGCATTTACAGCTGGAAAAATTATTTTCAATAAGCCCTCAAATCCTTCTACCAGTCAAGTTACTGATGTACCTGGTCTAAGCTCTAAATGCCTTAATGTTCCAGCCGATCCTGTGGGGCCTGGAGCTGCTAAGAATACAAACTATAAAAATCCAGAATATTTCTCTTATGATAAAAATAGTTACTTTGAGGCCGAAGTTGAGATGTTGAAATATCGTTGTCCACAACCTTCTACCAAAGTACCTTATTTCCAGGAGAAGTGAATATTGAAGATAGTCCAACAAAAGATTAGTTGATATTATTTATGACTTAGTAATTGAGATTGAATGTAAATATGGAAGAGAAAATATAGATTTCTGTCAGGATTTTCGACTCTAGTTCTAGAAATTTGCTCACTGCACCATATGAATAACAATTTACTTATTCATTGCAATCATAGTGTTGTTGAGTAGTGCTAATCTGTTGACTACAGTGTATAAGTCCTTCTTTTGAAATATATATGTTCAATTTCATGATTTGCGTATGATGCATAAATAGATTCTATGAACATATTATATAACCTGCTTCATTACAGATGATAACAGCACATAAAATGAAATAAATTTAAGTCATATCCTTCATTTGATTGTTCATTTCCAGGTTTCTGGAAATTATAATAATGAGAATATTCTGCTCCTATGAATGATAATATATTTACATGATATGCACGTAGTATGTATAAGGATACACGATGGTATTAATGCTCGAAATAATGCAGAACAGAGAAGATAAAAAAGGAAAATTAACACATATTTTGGCAATATACAATCTTTCATATTGAAAATTGAGAGATTTTCACATTTGCATCGTTTTAATTATGCAATTCATATATAATTTATGGAATTATTTAGATACAGAGTCTCTAATATAATTGTTCAAATTCTTAAACAATGATAATATTACCATTGTTTAAGGAGGAAGAATATACAACGGCTGAAACTGAAGCCCACGTTCATGATGTAAGCTTACATCATGGCCTACGTTAGATTACGTAGGCTACGCTCAAACTTGAACTTGGGCTTAGAGCACTGAAATAATAAGATTATTAGGTCAGTGGCTTAGAGCATTAGAAAGAAAAAGTTGCAACATTGTATAAATTCACATGTGACTAGATACAGGGACATTAAGGTTGGAATTGGCTAATCTGAGAGAACGCGGTGTGGCGGTAATTTTGAACTTTGTAACGCGAATGATGACTGTTTTATATGGTGTGTCTTTTACAGTATTTTATCTCGAACTGGTATATTCTTAATCGATTTTGATGAAACCAAGACTGTGTATTTCTCTATTTTAGACGAAAAACTGGAAATTTATGTAATAGTATGTTTATTGGAAAATTTATAACTTGAAAGTCGGTCCTTTTTTTACGCGCTTGTTCTAAGGAACAAGGTTGGACCAACACAGTGATGAAAAATTTATTTTTAAATTAAATTCTGTTTGTCAGGCCGTAAACACTCTGTAACTTATTTCGAAGGAGAAGACTAGACTAGAGTATTTACTGAATATCCCAGTTGAACAAACTCAATATATAGCTGAATCCACCAAACAGTTTTGTAGATTTACAAATCTGAAATTATGGTGCTTTCCTAAATAATTAACCCCATAAAAAATCTTCTTCGTGCACAAAATTGAAATTTTTTGTAATTATAGTTGTGAATTTCATTAAGAAGCTCAGGGATTCGATATTTGTTGAGCAAGTTTAGGGCTTAATATATCAATAAAAGACGAATGAGTAAAATATATCTGGAATGGATGCAATAATGGTGTATATGATCCGCCTGATGATTCAAATCATTTACGAGTTAGTCTTTGTTGTGCACCAAAACTCCTACTCTACTAATATCGGTTCACGCAGACCTACAGTCGCTGTTTGTAAACATAATAACTTTGAGAACAAATAACAACTTAGTCTTAAAAGTTGTAGAGCCAGGGGTTTGGAGCTCAAGTTAGAATTCATGAATGGGTGTCAAATCTACCTGTAGTTCGGGAAAAATATTTCAAATGACGGAAAACCTACAAAGTTGGAATTTTTTTTCGATTGCCAAATTAGATAGCATTATTTCAATGTACTCAATTTTCTAAGATTTTAACTTTTTTTTACATGTCTACAGTGAAAAAAAAGTTTCACCCAAAATAGTTCAAATATTTCGAAGTTGAAGTCACCTTCATTCTGAACACTGGTGTGAAAACATAATGAAAAAATATCCATTAGTTTTCATTTTATAGCCTTCCAAAGATTTCGCTCGTAGTACTTAAATAATTTTTAATCGAGAAACTGGTGGCCCTACGGAGGCCAAAATTGTGCAAATGGGTCTCCAGAATGACCTGGATAGAAATATGAATTCATCAAAAAAACTTTGATGGGATTCGAACTTCCTCCACTTACGAACAGTAGGGTCTCGTATAAATTGGTTTTATTCTGATTATAATGACGTCCGTTACCAAGCAACGGTAGTTCATAGAATTTCACCCTATTTTCCGAATGCGGAGAGAGTTCGATTCCTACCAAACTTTTTTGAAAAAAAAAATTTTTTTGATAAATTCATATTTCTATCCGGGTCATTCTTGGGACCCATTATATTTTTGACTCCGTAGGGCCACCAGTTTCTCGAATAAAAATTATTTAAGTACTCTGAGCGGAATGTTTGGAAGGCTTTAAAATGAAAACCAATGGATATTTTTTCATTCTGTTTTCAAGCCAGTGTTCAGAATGAAGGTTACTTCAACCTCGAAAGATTTCAACAATTTTGGGTGAATTTTTTGTCACTGTATACATTTTTTTTACATGTCTATAGACATGTAAAAAAAGTTGAGTTTGAATTTTGGAAATTTTTTTTCACGAAAAATTTTAGAAAATTGAGTACATTGAAATGATGCTATCCAATTTAGCAATCTAAAACAAAAAATTCCAACTTTGTAGTTTTTCCGCCATTTTGAAATATTCTGGCGATAGAAATTCGAACACTTCCAAGCTGGTAGTTTTTCGACGTGCCTATTATTCTAACGTGCTTTGCTTACTTCTTAGAGTTCAGTTACGTGCTTTTGTGTCGTTTTCCGAGTTGAAATTTTGGTATACCGAAAGTGTTTGTAATATTCATCAATCGATTCCTTTCTTTCCGATAAAAATTTTCGATTGTATTTATTCGAAATGGCATTCTCCCGAAATGACTTTTGTTGTGTGCCTCAACTCAATGTTATTCATGGTCAAAGAAGAAAGGATCATCTACTGCCTCAAGTTTTAATTTTTTCCAAAGACAAATGAAAGTAAAGTTAATTTGGAAACAGCATTTGGCAGGTACCTCAATGATAGAAGAAATGCCTAGATTTAGAAATTGAAGATTGAAAAACAGGTCACAAAATACATGAAAGTATGTTCACTGCATTTCTCTGAAGATGTTTATTTTCATAGAGGTAAATGACAATGTATTCATTTCGAAACAACTTCATGTCATGGTGTTTTCAGGTATAAATGAAAATAAGAGAATTTTGATCGAAAATGCAGCAGAGAAACTACCGAGCACTTCTGCAGCTACCTAATTCACAAACTACACAAAATAATATTCAAAAAGAGTGATCTGGTTGAAAACCTGACAAAAATTAGATATACTGTTATGTTCATAATAGCTGAAGTTATTCATATAAATACATTAATATTTTCATTTCTAAACAGGTAAGTTGAGTTAATGTAGGCTGTGACATTTTTCATTTTGTATGTGTATCTTGAGCTGCTGTAATATGAAAATAAAACATTTATATGTCTATCTATTTCCTCTTCTCAAGAAATACGATGCAAAAGAACTAAGGCAGAAAATCTGTTTTCATTTTATTGATTGACTAGTTAGTAAACAAAGAGAACAAGTCATATCATTTGGACTGATTCTAGATTTACCACATAATATAGCCTGCATTCAGCACTTCTTCACATTAATCAGAGTCCTTAAATTACTTATTGAGGTGCCTATTTTTCCAGAAATTCAAGTAAACTTAGATATTGGTTCATTTCGATCCACCAAGCAACAGACTCTAAAATAACACCGAAATTATCCTCCAGGAACGATTTAAAGCACGATTTTATATCGTGATCGAAACGAAAAGTTCCTTCTCAAGAATAAATATTCGTGCTTCACCAGTTCACCACATTTCTAAGATTTGTTCACATAAAACTACTAGCACAGACTAACTGGTTGGTCTGTGCTACTAGCTTCGACAGGTTCCAAATTTAACCGATAGGGCGCTGGCATCTTCGCAGAAGTTCCCAATATAATATGGCCGAGTTTTTTAATTCAGCAAATTGGTGTGGTCGAAAAATGATGGATCCGCCAAATCGTTTTTTTATTGTTGTTTGAATGACGTAAATGTCAAACAATCTAGTCCAACATGCAGCATCATAGAACTCTATATTACTACCTGGAAAGGACCCGACCCTTCTTCAACTAAGCTTAAAGGCCAGCGGTCACTTATCGGCAACAGCCGGGACCGGGGCCGACCGGAATTTTATCCTTACTATGTAATTGAATGGGACAAGGCGCACTTGACCGCTACGAAACACGATAGACCCGGTCGCCGCGGCCGGAATTCTCTGGAGAGAATACTTTTGCCGTTGCCGGCATCTCCACTCCTGAGTCCTGGCACTATGCTGTACGATGATGTATCAGCTGTAGGCTGTAGGCAAGGAGGCGTACATTTCGCTCTGCAGGGGGGTTGTGTTGTCGTCTTCTGTAGTCATGCATAGAGAAAACGAAATGAATGAGGAAAAGCTTATACTTCTAGTCAGCGGATATATTTGATTTACTCAAAATCAAATGAGGAAAAATAATGGGGTTTTTTTCCTGAATTTCGGTTATTACTGCAAATGCAAATTTGAACATAATTATTATGGGTTTGAGTCATCATTTTTCCAAATTACCTTCAGAAAGTATTCAAAATCAGGTTTCAAAATTGGGATTTGCCAGGCATGCACGAAGTGACAACGGTGAATAGTAGAATAGCTTTTTCTGCTATAGAATAATGAAATATTTATTCCTATTCTGTGGTACACACGTGTTCTTTGTCAATATAACCAAACAATTTTCGTTTGCGATTTGTCAGTAATATGACAGTACGACAGTCTGTGCTCTTTTTTTCTATTCCTTGGTCGTTGTCTTCTACTCTAACCAGATCGTAGTTTAGCTATCTCTGTTGTCCTAAGCAATTTGACGTCCTTTTCTTCCCGAGAAAGCTGAATTCGACGTTGCCATACGTGCACTCAAGACAAATCCCATTAAATGCAAATCCCCATTTTTATTTTTCAGTTTTAGGTGATCAAACATTTTTTTTTAAGATATAATGTTGAAATTATATGTTTGAAATGTGATGTTCTGAAGGTTTTTCATGAAAATCACCACATTTTCGTTTGAGGGAAAAACCCCCATTGTTGGTAGGAAATTGGGTAACAGATGAACCAACTAGGTGAATTCGGGGGAAAATACTTTTCTGACCCTCCTCGAATGATCCGTTGATTTCCAATCGACATCAGAATGCAAATAATAAGATGTCTGTGGATGAATCTACCGCCATTCATAATGGCTAGGCTTCACACTTGAAATTTTCGGAAAACTTTGTTGATTGGGGTTGCCAAGTGAATATCTAAATAGATTTTAATCACTCCTAGCACACTCTTCGTGCTACCATAAGAAAAAGTTCATATTCATGCTTGTAATCATTGGAGAATTTCTTCGCTGAACAGTGAATTATGATTTCGTAAACAAATATTTTTGAAACGAAGTTGAAACAACATTGAAGGCCAAGTTGATTTGAATTTTTTCTATGGTGGTCAAACATTACATATCGGGCAATGACTACCTCGGTAGCCAAGAGGGTGGAGACATGTTCTAGGATGCTGAAGGTACCGGGTTCGAATCCTGGCGAGGTCATGGATGTTGTAAAGTGTCTAGGTGGTGGTGATTTGAAAGAATCTTCAAACCAATGATATGTTCAATGTGTCGATGGTTCAAAGTGGCCAAGCACAGTATAAGATAAAAAAAAAAATATCGGGCAATTACCGTTCCAATTCTATATTTTATATTATAATTGAAAAATCCCAAAAATAATAAAGCTTCTTCATGATATATTTCGACAAAAAGTATGTTTTTGAATATCACAATTCAATGTTTCAAGGAACTATTTCAATCTGCCAATTCAATTATTCAAGTTTTCGTTCACGTTTCGCTTCCTCACACAGCGAGCTAACTATAATTATATTCGCGTCCACTAGAGTTTTCGTCGACACTGACTAAAATTGCCGGTCAAGTGCGCGCAGGACGAATAAAATTCCGGTCGGCCCCGGTATGCCGCCATAGAACTCTATATTACTACCTGGAAAGGACCCGACCCTTCTTCAACTAAGCTTAAACGTAACAAGGGGCAACGAAACAAAGATAGCGCTAATTACGGTAACCTCTCCCTGTCACACCCATTGAAGTAAATGGTGTTTAACGGCTCAAATTTGGTTTTACTTGGAAATTCAGGTAGTTTGGGTATTACATCGTTTAGAAAGTGCAATATTTTGGAAAATGAATATCTATTTTTCTCTGATATGTCATTACTTTCTCTGCCTTCGCCGCGTGTGGTTCAAAAAGTGAAGAATTATGTTGGTGTGAGCTGTGCATTGACGATTGACGATAGTTTCATCATTATTACAATAAATTTGAATAATAGGAACATAGGAAAATACTTCTCGAAAAGCACTGACTTGAAGTCAGGAAAATTTAAGCGCTGGTTAAAATTCATTGCCAATGCGAAATTTGACACACTTTTTCCCGATATTTTTGGAAATGTGTGTCGAATCGAGCTGAAATTTCGAACATTTCTGTTCAGATTCGACTTCAAGTTCTGCGCCAAGTTTCATCGAAATCTCATTGATAGTTTCCGGAAAAAATTTTTTTTACGATTCTTCATGCAATCAGTTAGCAAGTTTCTATCTGATCGCATCAGTACTTCTTGAGATATAGAGGAAATAAAATAATATATTAGAAATGGATATAACTTCGAAATCATAAGGTAAATTTTGCCCATTAATGAACTTATTTTGAATTTTTTAAGTCGCTATAGCATTTTCTCGGTAGTAAGTTATCGTGGCAACTGGCGGCTGAATAGAATTCAATTTGATATTAAACTCTTTATCAGTGAGTCCAACCTGGTCGCTCGGAACCATTTTCGGAAAAAAAACGCAAATTTACGGAGGATGATAACGCGCTGTTCCCCAGAAAAACCGCTCACTAAGTTGAAATTTCACTTGAACATGTGCGATCTTCTACAATCCTACCTTCTTCACGAATTAGTCAGAAAAAAATTCAGGTTCTCCTAATTTGAAATGAAAAATTAAAAAGATTTAGAATAAATGCGACAGAGTTCCCTTTACTGCAATGAGGAAGAAAGAGATAGATACCCGTCCACTTCGCGGGTTGCATAAGCAACGAATTGGCTTCACTTGTCGCTCAAAACGGGTCCCTTCCAGGTATATAATATAGAGTTCATTGTATGCCGCGGTCCCGGCTGTTGCCGATAAGTGAACGCTGGCCCGGGGCCTACGTGAACTAACAATTACGTAGGCTACGGGTGTGCTCATCTGTGATCGTATCTACCAATGATGACGTCACTTTTTTCATTCAAATCCAAAGAAATATATATTCTGTGCTTTGAATTTGAATGTAAAAAGTGACGTCATCATTGGTAAATACGATCACAGATGAGCACACCATGTTTTACTTACATCATGGTTCATTCTTTCATCTCTCACACTTATCGGGTTCAACCTGTGGTTATGCGCTTAGTCACCAGCGTCACGAGTCACGACTTACATTTATTCAGATCCATACATTACTAGAGTTTACTGGGGAACAGCGTGCTCCAGTTTGGTCCAAATGTCTGTAATTTTCGAATTTTTTGCGGAAAATTGTCTCAAACAGTTAGGTTGGACTCACTAATGACGAATCCGGTGTCAAAATCGATTCTGCCCAGCCTGTGAAATATGAAGCTCAAAATCTGCAGTGAATATTTTCAAATAAGACGAACATTTTCCGAAGAAACAATTATTTTCGAACAAAAAGTTGAAAAAACATTTTTTACAATTTACTGAAAGTATGATCTCAACAAAATTCCGCGAAAAGTTTCTCGTCGTTATACTCCAACTTACTGCCAACTTTTGATTCTATCGGTTCAGTATAGTTCCCGAATTATCACGGAAATGACCTCACGACTTCAAATGGCTCTAACCCTGCAAACGTTTAGCCCCTTTTGCCCAGCAACGAACTTAACCGTCATATTTTGAAATGCAACCTTCTCTGAAAGTTTCAGGTCGATAGGATTCTCCGTTCGACCGTAATCGTGCACAGACGGTCGGACGGCGGGCTGACCGGACAGAATCGATTTTGACACCGGATTCGTCATCAGTGAATTCAACCAGGTCGTTTCACACTATTTTCGGCCCCATAACATGCGCGCAAAAACTAATCCAAAAAGTAAACTGCAGATATGGGATCTAAAAAATGTTGCATACGCAAAAAGAAATCAGTTTAATTGCATTTTTTCGCGAAATTAATCTCGAAGACCTCCATCGGGAAGACTTTTCGGTTGGAATAATCCGAGCTTTGCAGCTCTTACACAATACAGGAACATCTATGACATCGAACCCGAATAATCCTATTCGGGAACTTTCATGTGGGACTTGGGGTGCCTCAGGGCTCTGTGCTGGGACCTCTTCTATTTTTTTTGTTAATAAACGACTGGCCTATTCGTTTAGTCTGTTTTTTTTGCTAATACTTTTTGTCGATGATAACTCTGTGGTTGTCTCTGCGCGAAGTCGTGAGGAGATCCAGAAAGATTGCGAGGACATTATAGAAGAATTTGTTATATGGTGTCGTTCAAATTCTATGGCTGTGAATGTTGGCAAGACGTTCTGCGTTTATTTCGGCCTGAAGAAGGATGTAGAGGATTCGTTGGGAGTTCGTTTTTTGAACAGCAAAATAACACCTGCTGCATGTACAGAATTTTTAGGTGTCAATAGCACCACGCATGTGGAGGTTCTGTGCAAAAAGCTCAATACTTCTTGTGTGAGTGGAAAATATATTACCTCTCATCTGTTCCCTCATTCAAATCTAGTATGGTCTCGTTTATAGCCAGCTCTTATAATAAATGTTCTCCTCTGAGGTAGTAGTGTAGATTTTAACTGGCTCAAAAGCGTATAGTTCGTGGAATTTTCAAAATCCATCCCAGCTCGTCCTGTCATCCAATATTTGTCAATTATGGATTATTATTTTTGGCATTTATATACAGTACGCGTAAAAATTATGGAACAAATTCATTTTCTCAGAAGAAAAATATTTGGCAACAAAATCCTGAAACAGGTCAATTTTTGTTTCACTTTTACCAAATTTTTATGCATTTTGGAGGATTTTTGTTGCACCCTGTGCCATCCCCATACCCCTCTAATTTTTTTGAATAGAGAAAGTGGGTCTTGTGGTACTTTTTTGGCAAGGTCTTTGTATCTTCTTTACAGGCGTCCAGAAATCTTCAAGAAAAAAAATTTTTTTGAAATAATAGTTATTTCGAAGAGGTTTTCAGTATGTGCACTTTGTCATGCCTCATTTACTTTGAGACGATGGTACCTGATGAAATTTGTTACCGAATGAAAGTGAACCATTACAGCTTTGTTTGTTACTCTGGGTCTGAGCTCAAGGTGCATTCAGAATCAATTCGCGGGCGAAGTGCAACAAGTGTTGGAAGCATGTATGAAATTTTGCCTTCAACTTCAACTTGCGTGCCGGCACGAGAAACATGGGTTGGAGAACATCTGCTTAGCACGCATGGCGAATTCGAACTTCGATCTGAATCATTGTTTAAGGAGTCTCCGCCTTAAACAATGTCTGAGTGCACCTTTGGATGAAGTGGACATTTGAAGAAAAAAGAAGATACATTGTTCTATGATTCGCAGCGAATGATTGACTTTTTAATTTTTCCCAACAAATAGATTTATATTCATGATACACAATATAGGTACTAGAAAAAAGTTTTGAATGTTAGATGTAATGAGCAAATATTAAGGGCCAAAATGGGTTGTTGTTACAGTTATTTTTGCAACGATGACAGATCATCTCATGTTAGTATTATTATATCGACTTATGGGGTGTATGTTTTTATTTTTAATATTGCTTTTAGGGGGGCGATATAAATGAACGTACACATTTACTAATTGATCCCGTCTCGAGTAATTGTAATGTGCAAAGGGCAAACAGGTCAGATCTTACTTTGTATGTTTCTTATAGGTTTTTTAAAGAATAAATGTTTTCACAGTGAAGATATCCTTACAAGAAATTCGAATAATGTACAAAAGAAGACTGATGAGCAATCTGCACTGAATAAAATTCTACAAGAATTTGCAGTGTAAGCATGTCTGGAGAACTTATTTATATGCTCATTCTTAACTTTATATTTACCTTTTTAGGAATGTTATTGATGTAGGTGCTTTAGACTCCCACAATCTTCAACAGAATGAATACCTAGAAAGAATGCGACATTATGACGTTAAAGTGCAACATTGTAATAAATCTAAGTTATTGACTAAAAGAAAGTGTTTATTGCAAGATATACCTTCCACGGATAAAATCCTGTCTATTGATCCACTTTCTAATGATGACATTCAAATGGTAAGAAATAATTCCACTAATTCATCTAGAGATATATTTTATGAATATGAATTGTTGTGTTGTATTCATACTGGTTTGTGAAGTAATATGTACTTGGTATGAATTGGAAAGGATCAACAAAAACAGATCACCCTTAAAGAGCTTACATTGAAAAATAATATAGTGTATAAAATTCCTTGTTGTCATTAACAAGTTCACTGCGACATGTGGAATCTGTGGTGCCTTAAACTTAGTTCGGTTATGAAGGAAAATGTTAAGGAAAAAATACATTTCTGGTATGTTTAAGTGAAGAGTATATTGATATTAGTAGTAAAATTTGTTCAGAATTTTAGAGGAAGTCTCAATGAATTGATTGATTTCTTTATGATGAAATGAATATCATTACTAAGTAATGGCCCTTCAAGATGGCCTCCAATATGTATTGTTTTCAAACCATTTCCGAACATATTCGTGATATAAATTATAAATCAGACATCCAGTGGTCATTTTGTAAACACAGTTTATGTCTGCTGTCGGAAAAGTAATTTCCCAGTACAGGGCACATTTTGATGCGAAATTATGAATCCTTGGAAATTTTTGTGTGAAATAAAATTAATTCACTCTTGGAGTTCAACTATGCATACTGCCCAAGTAAAAGTGTGCCTTTGTGGGAAAAATATGTTTGTTTATTTTATTTTTCTACGATTAATTAATCAAATCAAAAATACTTTTATAATTTTATGATAAATTGAAATATCCCATAGCACTAAAATGATTAAGTTTTGAAAGAAACGCAATTTCTGACTCACTTATTGAATAAAATTTGGTGCTCCCTCTACAAAGCACAAAGGTATGCAGCGACTCACAAAAATACGTTTTTTTCGAAACCGTCGCTGTCTACTGCTATCAGACAAGCCATTTTTACATAAAAATATATAATATTGTTTTCGAATTGGTTGGAAGACTGAAGTCGATTTTAATCAATGTTATTGGTTAACTTTATATTTAATTTCTCTCTTTTCTCCATGTCCAAGAATTCATAATTTTACATGCATATCCTCCTTGTGATGGCCCTGTACTGAGCAGTACATTTCTAATGGAAACAAATCCTGCATTTACCACTGTATGCCGAATTTAAAATTTGTATCGTTAGTTGTGAACTAATTGGAAAAACCCTGACATTGGAGGCAATCTTCGAGGGGGTTCTAGCTTCCTTGGAAAGTATTTCCATATCCATGTTCATGGGAATTTTTTTTCTATCTGACCTAGGGAATTGCATCAAAAAATATACTTACTTTATTACAATACAACTGAGATATTTTGGGTGAATACACCATTATATTGAGTAAGATAAAGGTCTTTGTCAGGGACCCAGAAATATGTACCAATTTGTATTCCAGTATTTATTATTCATCTTGCTTTCCAGATAAATACGGTAATAAGTAAAGGAAGAGATGCTGTGAAGGTAATTAAGATTGAACATAAAGAAGATCTTGTTGTTGAATTGTGTTAACAATATAGGGATATTTTTATTCGAAACTTTTATTTACTTGTTTTAATATTCAGTTTTTATCTTAAATTCAATAATTTTCCATTTCTTGAAATGTATAAATATGTAAATAATTTCTATCCCACTGTGATTTGAGAAATTTAATAAATATTTGTCTACAAATAAACATATAAGCAATCCAGGGTCTCATTCGGAAGTTGTTAAAGATGTGTTCTCCATTCTTGGCAAATTATGTATGGACGGAGATTTAGAAATATTAGTTTTCGTCTCTAGAAGGCTAATCTAACAATCCACATTTAGATCCATCTAGCCATTCCTCAATCCAAATATAACCGTCAAGAGTATATTGTTATGTTCATATAATCCATGATAGGTTATGGTTATTTGTAGATACTTTGTACAGAAAAAAATGTTGGGAATTAGATAGTTTTCTCACCTCTGACATATTTACATTGATTCTCAACATTTCTTACTTTTACAAGCTATCCAACCATCTTCGAATTTCCCATAGTTTTAACAGAATTTCGTTTTTGTGATATATCTTAATAGGAAAATATTTGTAGAATTATCATGGAAGTGAATTGGCAATATGGTATTGAAAAGTTCCGGATTTACATAGTTTATTACCTGAAAAATAACACATCTTTCAATTAAAGCACAACATTTAACATATTTTCTTTCACAACACCATTTTTTCATAGTGGAATATCCCTTAAGGTGTGACTATTTTCTGTAATATTTGTTGAAACTTTACTGAGATTTTCATTAATATGTTGTTCAGTGACTATATTCTCATGTGCTTGAAAGAAGTATAACATAAACCCTGCAGCTAATAATAAATGGCATGATATTACACTTAGTATCAAAAATAATTTGTGTTTGGATGTTCTTAAAGATGGCATCAAAGTAAACATTAATACAGATCCGGATAAAGCAGCAGATGATAATGCCAATACCCACTGAAGGTACAATATTTGTATAGACCATAATATTGATACTGGAATGTAAATAAAAAGTGAATACCCATAAATGCAAACTAACTCTAATAAACCAGGAGTTTTTGATATTTCTTCATCACTGAATGGACTTTCAACAGACCACTTAAGAAAAGCCCACAATGATATTGGAACTAGTATTACATAAATCCAAATAACAGTGGCGGCATAAGAAACTAATTTGAAATCATATCTCCAATGATGTTTTTCATCGTGTTGTAAGTAATTAGAAATATTTCCACTTATAGCTATGGTGAATATCAAAGTCATGGATATCCAAAAAGGGCCATATAAATCGGGCTTTTCTAACATATAATGCCTCAGTGAAGAATTCATTGAAGGTGTGATAGAAGCTAAAAGTCTATCGGTAACATCCTTTGTGTCAACGTTGAAAAATCTTTGATAGTATTCTATTGACCATATAGAATATAACTTATTTTTAGCATCTGAAAGAAGGAAACATTATTCGACAGTTGTTCATTGTTGAACTGTTACCTTCTGCATTTCTTTCCAAAGGATCGTCAACCGTTTCATCATCATTGATCCTAACATTTATTTGAGCATGATGGGAATCACTTGCCTCATTTGAATTTTGATGGACAATAGGGTAATCATGAAATGATAGAAGTTCCTCAGTGGGGACTTCTTGCAAATTCGTCATTTTTCAATTCTACCACAATCTAATCAATAATTGTGTACGGCGAGAATATTTAAAATATCATCGCACTCAAAAATCTGATCTGATCAATATAGAATGTAAACTTCATTGTTTTTCAAAATCTTGTTTTGACGTGTCAGGCACAGAATACAAATATATGTCAGGTGTCAGTCGTGTAACAAATTTTCTATGACTCTACTTTTCTTCTTCAATCCCTCACAATGTGCTTGGCTTTATACCATGATTTAAGCAAAACATGGTGTGCTCATCAGAAAAGAAAGTGATTTCTGTGCTTTCAATTTGAATGAAAAATGTGATGGATGCATCATTGGTAAGACGATCACAGATGAGCACACCATGTTTTGCTTCCATCATGGTTCTACCGTTTCAAAGGTTGCCTTCGTGAACAGGTTTTTTTTTTATAGAGATCGAAATAAAAAATTTTCTATGAATTCAATGATATAAATTTGATTGAAACCATGATGTAAAAAACATAATGTGCTCATCTGAAAAATGAGTGACGTCAGCTAGCAGAAAATACAAAGAGTTATATATTCTGTGCTTTGAATTAACATGCAAATTCATAAATTTGATTGAAACCATGATGTAAAAAACATAATGTGCTCATCTGAAAAATGAGTGACGTCAGCGGGCAGAAAATACAAAGAGTTATATATTATGTGCTTTGAATTAACATGCAAATTCAAAGCACAGAATAACTGCCACGGTGGTGCAGTGGGTTGATTACCCGGTTGTAAAACCGGAGGTACTGGGTTCGAATTCCGGCAAGGTTATGGATGTTGTGTTGAATTTGTGGTGTAGGTAAATGTTTGTGTGTCTATAAATAAAAAGTCTCTAGTTGGTATGAATCTGAATGAATGTCAACGTATAAATGTTAAAAATTGAAAGCTTGTCTAACTGACCCTAGTAGCCGAGGACACTTGAAGGAATGAACGAATGAATGAAAAGCACAGAATATCTAACTCCTTGCATTTACTGCTAGCTGACGTCACTCACTTTTCAGATGAGCACACCATGTTTTTTAGGGTGCGTTTTTATTTTCATCGAACTGATTAATCGGTATATCTCCCTCTCTTTCTTCTTTTCTTCTCCACCAAAGAAGAGTGAGATAGAGGTTAATCGATTAATCATTTCGATGGAAATAAAAACGCACCCTTACATCATGATTGAAATGAAATATAGCCATCAGATAGAATAATTTTTATCTGTTCCAGAATAAAGATTTCATCTAGTTGGAATGAAATACAGTAGGTACTCAGAAATAATAATTATGAGATGAGAAGATCAGAACATTGTTTTAACTGATGTTAGTTAAGTAGAGTATCTGGACGGTGGACCGTTCTATATTATCATTGAGTGTTAAATACTCAATGATGATACATAAAGGTTTGAGCGATTTTAGAGTATTTCAAAAAAACTTAAGCAATATATGCGTGAAACTTTATTGATTATTATCAGGTATCCTATTGATATTCTTTTGAAAATGCAATCTGAAGTAATGGTATCACTGCAATTGAAGACAGGTCGGCCAGAACAGCTTCTAAATTCTGTAATGTGGTTACTTTGTAAAGGTTTTCTTTGCGGAATATCAAAATGACTACAGCCAGCATGGGTATAATTTCCATGGAATCATATGCTAAAATTATATCCCATAATGTGAGGAGTTGCTCAGGATTCAGATGTCCACTGAAAGCCCTCATAATCCATTTAATAACTATTCGCAAACTGAAAAAAAATCACTCTTATTACTCTCCAATATACACGGGAAATTGAAATAAGACTGAGTATAGTCGTTGTATAAAGATTTTTATATAATGGTATAGCCTTGTTTAAAATTTATACAATGGTACATTAATCATATATATAATATATATTGTTCTGAAAATTGTGGTAGCAGGGTTTAGGTTCACGCTTTCAATTTATCAACCTGAAAAACTTTCGATGTTGCGACGTTGCCGCTTATATGAAAAAATACTACCTGTAAGTTTCATTACTTCGAATGGGACACCCCGCCATTGATATGTAATGTATTATCTGATATTTTAGATAAAATCGAAAAACGCATCTAATGATGTTCAATGTTGCTATACTGAAATCTCATGACGTCTGAAATAAAGTCAAATTTTCTGTGAGGGTTTTCATCCTACGAGTTCTGTTGTTACCGAAGAATTACCACCACGCAATATCATCATTATCATTGAAAACTGGACTGAAGGTGTTTGTACAATTTGGAAGTGCGTATTGTATCGTCATTTGCTACTCAGAGATATAATATGTGCCAAATTTCAAGGGGTCAGGACACTTTATAAAAATTTTATTGAAAGAATTTCCACCCCCCGTCACGCCCCCTTGGCAGCCAGAAATTTGAAACTGAGTATTGCATCGTCCTTTGCTACCCACAGACAACGTATGTGCCAAATTTCAAAGTGAAATAATGCCGTGTAAAAATATTGCTGAAAGAACCTTGTTGATGCCAGCAAGTCCTAAAACCTGTTCCAGTTTTCAATGATTTTAAAATCCCATGAAATTTTCGTGGCCTACGTAAGCAACAGAAGTAGTACGCTGAAAACCCTGACTTTTACAGTATTTGACTTTATTTCCTGAACCATCTGATATTTTCAGAGAAAATCAAAATAGGTATCCAATGTTGTATCATGTTTCTATACTAAAACTTTGGATACCTATTTTGATTTTTTCTGAAAATATCAGATAATACATAAAGTGTTCCGTTCGCAAAAATTAACTTTTTGCCGTTTTTCACAAAACTCCTACAAGAAACTCATCCTCAGAATATCAGTGACCTATATTCTCAAAATGTCAGCTTTCTAAATTAATAAATGGTCTTTCCCTTCTTTTTATTGCATCCAGGTTATTTGGATGGCGCGTTTAATATCTTCGAATGTATTAGGAATGGGGATAGGGAATTACTGGACAAAAATACTCAGATGGTGACAGAGAATCAAAAAAAATTTTTAGAATAAATAGGGTCCTTTGAAAAAAGAGTACGCTTTTTTCGCATACATTTCTACATCGAAATTAAATATATTTTTCCCCGATATCTCCCAAAATCAGAAATTGGATCGAACTGAAATTTGTTTCCCTGTTATGCAACAAAAATTTTAGGGCAGTGCAGGAATTCTCTTCGAACTAAAGATTAGTCAAATAGTTCCCTGAAAAATTTTGCAAAAAGTTGTGCATCAGTGCATTCCTCAACTATTATAGTTTACCAAGTTTTGATTGGATCAGTATTTTCTGATTCAAAAACAAGGTTACCGGGGAAAAGCTACAAAATTTGACATTCTTTTTCCAATATCTTCGAAAATTAAATGATAATCGGATTAAAATTTGATGCACGACTGTGAAATATGGAGTTCGAGGTCTGTGCAAAATTTCGTCTGAATCGGATGAACAGTGTTAGTTCGTACTAACACGTGCAATTACTTATGCGTAGGATATACTTCAACTAACTAGGTAATATATTTCAATCCGATGGCTCGAATAGTTTCTGGGACATTGATGACAAAATCTCAAAAGTTCAAATGACTATACGTCCGAAATCATTTGGTGAATTTGGCCCAACCGCTTCATTCTGACGCGCGACCTACATTGAAAGTTTAAGGGCCGATATTATAAAACTTAACTGGAAGTTATCTTTAACTTTAACTGACAGTTTTGACACTTATGTCCTAACATAACTGTCAGTTAAAGTCAAAGATAACTTCCAGTTAAGTTTTATAATACCGGCGTCATAATTGATTCTGTCCGGCCGAGGACGATAACTGTAGAACACAGCAAGCTAACCGACTTAGGGCCGGTATTATAAAACTTAACTGCAAGTTATCTTTAACTTTAACTGAAATTTTGACAGTGTCAGGATATAACTGTCAAAACTGTCAGTTAAAGTTAAAGTTAAGTTTTATAATACCGGCCCTAAGTCGGTTAGCTTGCTGTGTTCTACAGTTATCGTCCTCGGCCGGACAGAATCAATTATGACACCGGATTCATCATCAGTGAGTCCAACCAAGTCGCTTTGGACCCTTTTCGAATCAAAATTCGAAATTTACAGACATTTGGACGAAGCGAACAAGCGAGCAAAAAATTAACGAGAGATCTGATATAGAAAATGTGAACTCTTGCTACTTGGTCTCAAGGTCTCGTTGACAGGATGCGGAGTTTGAGAAATTAAGTTGAGCGTTTTCGAGTTGACTAAAAAAGTCAGTGTAGAAGTTAAAAATATGATCTATGTATGATCGAATAAACATTCGGGCATCCAGCTGCTTGTTTCTTTCGATATGTGAAGATTTTTTGTCATGAGTCGTGAGTGTTGATTTTTTATTTGTATTTCAGCCATGTGAGAGTCTATTTCGTACTGTACTGTTCTCCGAATTCAAACCTGAAGGCGCGAAAATCTAGAATATCTGAAAATTCATATATAAAATATTTATGTATCTTTTGTATAAAGGATGAATCTTTAAGTTGTGCACTAATTTTGAACATAGATTACTCCCATCACATAAAACACTGATTTTCTTTACCATCTCACCAGATTCGGTTACGATAATATAATCAGTCTTTTGTTCCTTTGAGATGGTTAATCCGAATTAAATGAATTTTGAGCTTTCTTTAACAATGTCACATATTCTTCAATAATCACCTTCGTCCTACTTCAAACGGTTTCCTACTCATAGACTCGCTGATTCATAAGACTATAAGGAATTAGCATGAAGAATGCTGATAAAGTTCATCTTATGTGATCATAAGAATTCTCAATCATTTTGATTACCTACTTAATAATTCTTTATAATTTCTCCTTAAAGTCGTAAATTAAGCACTGCCCACGTTTGGGCGAAGATGCGATTGTGTATAATCTTATGGTTGAATTAAATTGGATTTTGCATGCATATCAAGATGAAGATCAGTGTTTCAATAGTCCATTCTAGCATTGAGTTTCCAAATACTTTTTTATCGTGTTTCTTTGAATTTCAAACATTGGATTGGTTATTCAGCAACAGAGATCACAGTTAGAGATATCTGTATTGAACTTGCAAACAGAGTGTAGACGTGTATTGGTACATTGAGAAATATTTGAAGGCTCATTACTTTTTACCTGAACCGAATCTGGAAAAATGACAACTGAAAGAAGTGTTCTATTATTTGAGATGAATATATGTTTTAAATGAATGTACAACTAGAGACTCACCCTGGAAATGTTACATGATGACAAAGTGAAATTCTTTTGTTTTGTATTGTTCGTTTCCACAGCCATGAAGATGTTTCAAATACAGACCGAAACAGTCTACATTTCATCGAATTAATTTTCTTTTAATTTTGAACTCATCATACACTTAATTAAAGAGTAGATTTGTCGTAATTTCAACTTTAATGATTGATTGGAAATATACTGAAGAAGGAACAAGAATTCATGTCATATGTAGAATGTAGATATGAATTAGAAACAACAAGGATTTCTAATTGTGTTCGTGAATAATACCGGTCAATTAAAGAAGTCATCAAACATTTCAACCCAATTCAATATATATAAAAAATGAACTGCTCATCTCAAAAGAATAAATATATATATATATATATATACCCAATTCAAATATTCAAATTCAATATTTTCCAAATTTGCTTGAGATTCCTCACAATTCTTGTATTCACTGGAGAATTGTTGGATGAATGTTCAAGAAATTTTGTGAATTCATTTCATTATAATTAGAATAAGGAGATATATCTTTTTTCTCGTCCCCCATATCAACATATGAAACATTCAAATTTGGAAACAATTTCAAAAACATCTGGTATATTTACTAACATTCAAATAGAAAAACTCTTCTCACAGTTCGCACTGTTCACTTTTTTATTTTGTAGATTTTTTTTGGGTTTTCACTACCATTATCTGAAACAGTAACACTATTAAAAATTAAATAAAATTTTTTGGTGGTTAACGTCCATGTTTATGAATTCAATGAAGTTTTTTCAGGAATTTGGACAGCAATTTATTCGAATCACTTATTACATCGCCAACGTTTCGAACCTTTCGTGGTTCTTTTTCAAGGCTCGTATTTAATTTGATTCGGAATGTGTCTGGTGAATTAAATCGTTCATTTTCTCTTCGTGACAGACAGTCGAATAACTCCGATTTGACCCTCACGAGGTATTCCGGTGAAATATGACACATTCCGAATCAAATTAAATACGAGCCTTGAAAAAGAACCACGAAAGGTTCGAAACGTTGGCGATGTAATAAGTGATTCGAATAAATTGCTGTCCAAATTCCTGAAAAAACTTTATTGAATTAAATAAAATTGTTTTCTAAGGAAAAGCGGGTGGCAGGATTGAACTATTTGCCAAGGGCAGTTTCTAGGAAAAAGGTTACCTAATGAACAATACCGAAACAATTCAAACGATCAACAAAGAGTACTGTAACGTTTCAGAATACAAATCTGACCCCCTTCATCAGACAAACTCTAAAAACATACAAAAGTATTCTCCTAAAATAAGCATAAATCGATGTTCACAGAATTATTTCACCCGATGGAAAACCCCGAAGGTAAGAAGATAAGTGATTAGCTAAGGTCTGATTACTCGTCTTGTGAGGGTGTCATAAAACCTGATATCCAGCGTCAATGATATCTGCAAAAATGCTGTCCTTCTCGATCGAAAATCGATGTTGAATCAATATGAATCGTATATATATATATCGATTATGATTTGAATTTAACGAGATTAAAGGGGTAAAACTTCGACTAAAAAATCCAAAAAATCACTGACCTGAAGTCAACAGCTTTTGGGCGCATGTACAAATTCGTTGCCGAAGTAATCTTTTCACTTATTGACCTCGGCAAATGCATCTCCATTTCGCGATATAGATAAAGATTTGGCGATCTTATTTTCATATGGTCCTCATGAAAATCTGCATGAACCTTCAAGCTACAATTTTCAAATAAAGTACTGCAGAATCATTGGGCGGTCGGCCGGTACGCAGACATTGATCACAAAAACTTCAGAAATAAACAACTAACTCTCGAAATTTGTGGGGTAGATTTGAGGCTTAATTACGAAGGCCGAATGCGTGAATGTGTAAAATCCACCCATTGATTCCGCAGATACATATCCATTCAAAATTTTATTTTCCTAATATTTCCAAAGGAACATCAGATTGAAGCGACCTGAAATATAGTACTTGATTCAAAAATTATAGCTTTAAGGTTCATTCAGAATTTAATGTGCCAAATCTTCCGTCATTGGCGGGGTCAATACGTGAAACTAATTGGCAACTACTTTGAATGACACTATCATCACGAAACTCTGTACAGAGTTATGCTTTTCAACTGGTTACCAAGTTTTATCAAGATTATAATAGTAATCTATGAGTTCACTTATGATGAATTCAGTGTAAAAATCGATTCTGTCCGTCCGGCCCGCCGTGGACACGATAACTGTCCAACGGAGCAGGCTAGCGACTTGAAACTTTCAGGGTAGTTCGCGCATCGGGATGCCGCGCTTAAGTTCGTTAATGGGCCAAATCAGCCAAACGGTTTCAGAGTTATAGCCATTTCAAATTTTGAGGTTATTTCCCTGATATTGCAGAAACTACTGGAGCGATTGGATTGACACTTGGCATTTAGTTGGAACATAACGATTTGCAACTTATAGCTAAATTTTGTTGAGTTTGTATAGTCTCTTAGTTGAACAAAATTTTTCTAAAATTTATTTGTAAAATTTTTTTTTTGGAACTATCTATCATCATCGAAAAAAATTTTGCTCAAACCTTGAGCTCTATATTTCACAGCAGTGTACCAAAGCTCAGTTCGATACTTTCAGAATTTCCGGAGATATTTGTAAAAAATCTGTCAAATTTCGTGGTTTTCTCCTAGGCATCATTGGTTATTTCCAGAATAACTCAAAAAACCTAGAGAAGCACTGATGTGAAGTCAGCACCTTTAGCGCGCATGTTCAAAATCACAAAATCGTTGCCAAAGTGGTAATCTCATTTGAGCTGCTGATCTAATGTCAGTGATTTCCTAGGTTTTTTTAAAATTTTTTCAAAGATATGATCATTCGGATCGAACTGAAATTTTGGTACCATGTTGATTGTTGTGAAATATAGAGTTCGAGGTATGCTCGCAGAAGAACGTACAAATTGTTGAATTTTTTTTAACATTTATCAACCATTCGCTTTCAACAAAATGTTGATATTAGTTGCGTATTCTTCAACTAAATAACCAGTTTCAATCCGATTGCTTCAGATATTGAGTAAATAATTTCAAAAATTCAAATGACATAATAACTCTGAGATTATTTTGACCATTTGTCCCATTAACCAACTTAACTGCCGCATTTCGATGTGCGACCTACCCTGAAAGTCGCTAAATTGTTTCTGTCGGGAATTATCGTGTCCTCGGACTGTCGGCTGGACAGAATTGATTTCGTCATCGGACATTCGTCAGCGGTGAGTCCAAAATAGATTGGGACTATTTTCAGAAAAAAATCCGAACGTTACAGACATTTGAAAACCACGATAGCCTGTCGCAGCAAAGAACATCAGCGCAAAAGTTAATATTTCAGACAAATCCGTAACACAAAAGTTCAGTATAAGTTTAATATTTTCTAAGTTATCTTTATATTCCCCAAAATTCCTGTATACGTTGAAGACTTAATTCGTCAATTCTGTAACTTGACATGTAAGGTATATTTTACAAAATTCAAAAGGAAACCCCCAGTTTTTAGTATTACGAAGTATTATTCAACACTCAAAAAATTGGAAAAACCCCAAAGACCTTTTGGGCATTTTTTGCATACCTGATTTTTCGGAAGGGACCTTGTTTATCTCTTTCAGGTGGTATCGATATCCATCTGCACCCCAAGACACATTATCCTATTGTTGGGTCTAAAATTACTTTCTTGTGCGGGTGCCATAAAACTGATGTTTGGCAAAAATTATGTCTCACCTACAATAACGTCCCTTAGTATAACGTCAAAGCAAATTTGCCAAAGATGAGCCAATATAAATCGGGTTCGAATTTTACCAGATGGTAGGGGTAGAAATTTACATAAATAGCTGTTGCAAACAGATTATTCTATTTCATTTCCGAACAGTGCGGCCTTGTGTAGTTGAAAGTTGTGTATATTGAAAAGTTTCAAACTTCAGTTAAGAAGGAAGGTAGGTTTGTCGTTGAATTTAATATTAGCACATAAGTATAGATATATACATGGTGATTCCGAAATAGAACGTCAGATTTAAGGAGAAGTTCACTTTAATTAAGACAATTTCGAAACAATGTTTGGTTTATGGTTGGGAGATTTTACAAAGGTGAATATCGAGTAAAGCTAATTTTTGGAGGATTTTTATAAAAAATCAGCAAGGTGAGTTTGTCCGATTGGACCGATTTCACTTTATTTATAACTTTGCTGCTGCTGATTCAATACTGATGAGATTTTCAGTGTTATATAATGTCAATGAAAACATATAATAATTTCGAAACATTTTTTGAACTACGTGGTTGTTTTTGTCTTAATTTCAGATAAATTGTGCAGGAGAACAATTAAGTTGTATTTTCGAAACTTCGTTTTTGAATGTTCTTGGCATACATCCGGTTTTCCGAGGAAAAAAGTAAAAAAAATATCCAAATTCTGGTCCAAAGCAACGAGAATATTCTGAACTGGGTAGAACCTACAGCTGGTATCGTCGAAGAATGCAAAGCTGTTCCCAAGTTCCGAAATAGATTCTTCTCATCAGAAATTCATATTTGATTAATTATATTCTGGAAATGGAAAAATACATATACAGGGTGTATCTGAATAACACCGATAAAATTTAAGAGGTTATTCTGTGATGAAAATTGAGGTAAGTATAATATAAAATTTTTTGAAAAACAAAAAAATTGTTCTTTTTTATTTTCCCTGTTGATTGAGCTAAAGACACAAAACTAGGTAAATATTATTTGTCATTAAAACTACACATTTCGGATTTTTTCGACCCTGAGATATGTTAAGAAGGGGTTGAAACAGTCAACCCCTAAGATATTTTTCCATACAATTTTTTTATACATATTTTCCTTTTGAAACCACATGCCTGAAAAGCACAATTCATCCACCAACTTTTATCTCCACAAGTATTTTCGAGAGCTTAAGCATTCACGAGAAAAAAATATCGATGATCTGCGAAACCGCATTGTAACAGCGTGTGAAACGATAGGAAATTCAGCAGGCATATTTCATCTCATACGCATTTCGATCAGGAGAAGAGTAAATGCTTGTATTGAAGCTGAAGGCGATCATTTTCAACATTTATTATAATTTAGTTGTCGATATTCGACAGGTTTTTGTTCATTGTTCGTTATTGTTTTAGTTGTAAAAGTCTCGGCCTAGTAAAATTATAATTTGGTTGGCTGTTGTTCGATAAAATGCTATTTAACATGAGTTATGTTTTTCTCGTTAATGCTTAAGTTTTCGAAAAAACTTTTTGTGATAAAAAGTTAGTGATTGAATTGGAATTTTCAGCCATGTGATTTCAAAAGAAAATGTGTATACAAACAAATTTGTATGGAAAAATATTTTAACGGCTGACTAATTCAACCCCTTGTTAGCATACTTCAGGGTTGAAAAATTCCAAAATGTGTAGTGTTATTGACAAATAATAATTACCAAGTTTTGTGTATTTAGCTTGATATACAAAGAAAATGAAAAAGAAAAACAATTTTTATTTCATAGGGGTGTAACTTTTCCGGAGGGAAGTTTTTCAAAAAATTTTATACCGAATGCCTCCCTCAATTTTCATCACAGAATCACCCCTTAAATTTTTTCGGTGTCATTCAGATACACCCTGTATCTTTACCGCTTTATGTACTTCCAGCATCCCAGAGCACCGGTCCATTTTGCTTTGAATATGAGGAATCACCTGACCGGTAATTATCGGTTGATTTGAATACTATAAATTATTTTGTGTGGGAACATCTTAAAATTGAAGTTTATAAAGAATTAGGTGTATGGAGAACATATGATTAGAGGGAATTTCGAGGAATGCAACACTTTGAAGCGAAACTCAAATCTCATCAGGTCGATAGGAAATTTTGACGACTGTTCAAGTTTTTTAGTAGTCCTACAGATAGAATATTTAATTCCAATGAAAACCTAGAAAACCACTGACGTGGAGTCAGCAGCTTCAACGCGCTTGTTCACATTGCGAAATGTCGACTTGGAAATTCCAATGAAATTTAAATGAAATATAAAATTAAAAAAAAATTATTTCCAAATCTTTCCATGGATAATTCTTCTTATTGATACTGTCCATCTTCCAACCAAGTTTCATTTCAATCAGATAAATATTTTACGAGTTATTGAAAAACCGAAAATTCAAATGGCTGTTACACAAAAAACATTCGGCAGATTTTTTTTACTTGAACTGAAAGAGTACCTACATAGACATAGACATAGACATATACCTGGAACCATTCAATGCTTTAATGAATCTCTCGTTTTAAATTGAATGGGGCCTTTTGCAGAAATAGCTTTTAAATTGCCTGTGGTGTGTCCATTCCTTCACTTTTTGCGCGCATGTTCTTGGGAACAGCGTGCTATCGTTTTGTCCAAATGTAGTTTTCGAAGTTTTTCCTGAAAATGGTCTGAAACGACTAGGTGGACTCACTGATGACGAATCCGGTGTCAAAATCGATTCCGTCTGTCCGTAGGCACGATTACAGGTGTACGGAGAATCCTATCGACTTGAAACTTTCAGGGTCGGTTGCATTTCAAAAGGCGACGGTCGAGTTCGTGCATGTGGATTCAGAGGTGGGGGTTTATACCTTTAAACCTTAACAATTTTTTTTTCGCATAAAAGGTCATTCAATGACCAATTCAGTTATGTGAACGAAAATGAAAGTTAATTATTAATTCAATATAAATTACAAATCCATGGATTCGAGAATTCCCCTATTTTCATTTCTATTTCTATTTTCGAAGTTTGAGAAATGCATTGTTGGGGGTTTATACCCTTAAACCTCAACATTTTTTCTTAATATTGTATGTGATATATCGCATCAAAGATCATTCGATTCAATTAAGTTATGTGAACGAAAATGAAAGTTAAGTATTAATTCAATTTAAACCACAAATCCATGGGTTCGAAAATTTCCCTCAGTAATAAGATAAGTATTTCTGAGGCAAAAATTCATTTTGAGAATTATACTGAAGTTAGGTTTTAGAGAATCTTGTAGGGGGCATTCTAAAGAGAACAAATTTTTAACATCATGTGGTCTTTACGTATGTGGGGTACCCGTTTTCATGAAGATACTTCCAACAATATTTAAACTGTAACAACACTAGGCGCACAAATCCACATACTTGTACCCACGTCACTCTTCAACCTTAATAGAAAAGTCGCTCTTGTACATGAGCCTAAGGCTATTTAATGCTCTACCCCAAGGGTTTAGGAGGACATCCAATCTGAAAGTTTTCAAAATTACTTTGTATAATGCAATTGTTGACTGTGAATCATATATTTAGAGTAGATTTTTTGATTTTTGTAAAAGTAAATTGTTTTGAGTTCTGTATTCTGTTTGTACGAAACCAATCTTATTGTATTTCAATAAGCTTTTGATTGAATAAATATAATATATTATTATTATTATTGTCATTATTAATTAATAAAAGAATAATGGTCTGATTACAGTACCCTCCTAACTGAAAATTCTAAATTATTTCCTGATTTTTCAATGAAAAACGGCACAAGCAATTCTACTTCAAGCCACACCGCTGAATAGGTGATCAAATTACATTTCATTTGATGTATCACGACGGGTGCGAGGATATTCCTTAATATTTCTTCGTACACTCATTATTGACGAGTAATTTTACTTTTTTGGCACGCTGTATAAGTTTTATTTAAGATATCAATGGTATTGGGTTACTTAATAATAAACCTTTGTGTAAAATTTGCAGCGTTTTTATTCGACGGTTTGAACGAATATTTATTCCCACATTTCTGCTGTCTCTTCATCATTATTACCAAAGTTTCAATTCCAACATCGATGTTTTCGAAAGATCGATGTTTGCTTTCGATGGTCAACAAAGATGATTTATGTCGATGTCCCAGCACTACTGTTGAGCTCTAGGCCATAGTATATCTTGTCTATGCTCTTTGGGGCATTGGGTACCCGCCACAAGCGCCTAATGGATAAGGCGCGAAGTATCGACCGTTCAAACAAACAATAAATGGTGCCAAATTATGAGATCGTTTTCTCGTTGAGAATTAAAATTTTGGACAGAGATTGAATGGTGAAAAAATACATGCAAGAGACCTACTATTGAATGTACTCATTCATATTGTAATACATCAAAACTGAACAAGCAATTGCGAATTCATTTATAAAAGTCAAACCGGTCGAATCGGAGGAATCAACTTGTAGAGTCTCAATACTATCTATTGAGGCCCGCAACTGTAAACCAAACATTGTTTCGAAGCTTTCTTGAGTACTATAAATCGTAAAGCTCTATCAAAATCTGATGGCCTCATCTTAAATCACAATATATCTCAATTCTTATATTCAATTTTTCGTTTACATTTTCAGATTTGCGTGCGTACAGTTCTTGCCAGAATAATGAATAGTTCCAGTGATGATTTTGTGGTAGAGGGGCCGTCAGTTCCCAAAAAAAAGTTGAATGTTAGTGACAAAAAAAAACTATACAAGCAGACATTTAGACCAGAGTGGTTGAGCAATAGGGATTTTTCTTCGTGGCTGAGAAAACACCCAACAAATGATCACAGAGCTATATGTTATATTTGTGACGTGAATTTTATAGCGGACATAAGTGCTTTGAAGCGTCATGGTGCGGGTGCAAAGCATCTAACGAAGATGAAGAGCTTGAAAAACCCTGGAATGAGGCAGCCTACCATCTCTGCAGTATTTCGAAATATGGAAGAACAGTCCAGTGAGAAAAAAGTGAAATACGCAGAGTTGAAGATAGCTGAATTTATGGCGGAGCATAACATAACAGATCCAAGTATAGATTATTTCATTGATTTCTTTAGCGATATATTTCCAGATTCGCAAATCGTAAAGAGCTTGAAAATGAAGCATACTCGTCGTCATCAATAATATTTTGGATGGAAATAAATATAGATATGATAATGTAAAATAGACTATGGTTACAATACCATTATATATTAGAGATTGTTGTTTCACAATATTTCGTTGTTCTTATTTATTATAAAATACCCTCATAATTTGCAGTTTTATTATTCAGGTGACCCCACTTCAAACTATAGTTTAGAAACTTTTCTCATACATTTCTTGGATTCGAATTCGTCAATTACCTTCTTCGAATATATTTTTCGTGCCTTCTTATTTTCAATAGATATCAGTGACAATTGCTCAGTCCTGAATGTTAAACGGAGGCGGCAAATTTTTAGAGCAATCGGAAAAATATCAAAGCTATTGGAAAAATTCCAAAGCAATTGAAAAAATTTCAATGGATGGGGTTGAAATATACGTGGTGAGTTTTTGAGTTGTACATAAATATTAACCATAGATTCCTCTCATGACATAAAACACTTTTTTCATGTACCATTTTCCAGGTTCGGATCAGGGGAAAAGTTATAAGCATTCAAATATTTCTCAATGTGGTAATACACACTTGCACTCTGTTTGCAAGTTCGATACAGATAACTGATCTCTTATGGTGGTCGGTATATTGAATAATTGCCAAGAGATTGCTCGAAATTCAACTTGTTTGCGAAAAGTCATTTGCTCACTTAATTCTTATAGTTTGAAATTTTTTGCGGTATTATTATGAAGAAAATATTTTTCTACACTTGACCACTGAAACTGCACTGATCTTCCATTTAATATGCATGCAATATCCAGTTGTTTTCATCATAATATTTTACATGATTTCATTCTCCTCCATTCTTCATATTGTAAATTCTATAATTATTCTGATTTTCGTCAATTTAAAAAATGAATTTATTAAATTGCTCAACTAACCTGAAAGTTGATGCTTTTCTCTGATCGTTCATACACATGATGACGAATTAAGGTTGGGGGGTAGGATGTGTGTTGTTTCCACCATAATGGAAATAATATCCTGATTATGGATTATTCTGATGTTATTTATTATAAAAAACTATAGGAACGAAAAAAACACCACGAAATTTGACATATTTCTTTCCAATATCCGCAAATATTATCATCGCAGCCACCTGAAATTTGGTAAACTACTGTAACATATTTCGTTTTGCTTCAACTTAGTCCCAAATTTTAATCCAATCGATGTAGTAGTTCCTGAAATATCAGGACCTAAATCTCAATAGTTGAAATTACTGTAACTCCGAAACCATTTGATCCATAAGCGAACTCAACCGTCGCATTCTGCATGCACTACCTACCCTGAAAGTTTTAAATCGCTAGCTTGCCCCGTTCGTCAATTACCGATTTTAACAACGGATCCGTCATCAGTGAGTCCAACCTAGTCGTTTGAGATCCTTTTCAGGAAAACATTCGCAACTACAGACAAATGGACGTATGGACAAAACAATAACACGCTGTTCCCCAGAACATGCGCCTAAAAAAAGTTTCAAATTTCGTTATTTGAAATTTTGAGGTTATTTCTGCCATATCTCAAGAAGTACTGATGTGATTAGTTTGGGAAAAATGTCTTGCGGATACAGCCGTTGAAATTTTTTTGAGAAACTTTTTTTCGAAAACTTTCGAAATTTTTGTTGAAACAATTTTTTATTGGGAACTGTTAATCAGATTTCGATGAACTTAAGCACATACCTTGAAGTCAACGTTAAAAAAAAAATTCCAATTTCATCTTATAATTATTTTCGGAGATAAAGAAAAAAAAATGTTATTATTTGAAATTTCGAGGATATTTCCTCAATATCTCAAGAAGTCTAAATGCGTAACCAGTTGGAGAATATCACAGAGCAACAAAACGCGTAATTTCATCAGAAATTGAGGAGTGTATAACATTCGTCAAGTGGTTCCGTACCATTACCCCTTCAAAATTTTGTTTTTTCAATATTTCCAAAAATACCGTTCAAATCTGAATTCTAGTACTTGATCGAGAAATGAAAGCTCGAGATTCATACAGAATTTCGTGAGGATTACATGAAAAGATCGTCAAATATTTCCATCAAGAAGTAAAGCTGAGTTTGGCAGGTTCAGTACGTAAATAGGTGACCGCTTTGGAAAATAATTGATCAAGAGCACAAAAGCTCCTCATCTCACGTAGGTGCTTTTCTTTAATTCCTCTTGAATGTTTGAAAACACATGTTGCATGAACTCTGGCCGTCAATTTTCCACAAAGAGCCTATTACTTTAAATTCAGTCGGATCAGTTTTTTGGAAATATTGACCAAATAATACACGATAACTTCCAGAAAAATCTACTAAGATCATCGATATTTTAGGAGCAGGTTCAATAACGAAGGTTGAATTTGTTAATGATTTTCTCGAAAAATTTTACTGACAGCACGATCTCAACAAAATTCTGCGAAAAGTTGCTAGTCCTTATACTCCATCTAACTCCCAAGGTTCAATTCAATCGCTTCAGTAGTTCTCAAAATATCAGGGAAACAACTTCAAATGGCTATAACTACGAAACCATTCGACCGATTTGGTCCATTAACGAACTTACCTTTGCATTTTGAAATGCAATTTTCTGAAATTTTCAACTCGATAGAATCCTCCGTACGCCCGTTATCGTACGTACGGACGGCCGTCCGATTTTGACACCGGATTCGTCATCAATGAGTCTAACCTAGTGGTTTGAGACCATGTTCGGCTCAAAATTCGAAAATTAAGACTTTTGAACGAAACGATAGCACGCTGTTTCCCAGAACAGGCGCGCAAAAAATCAATATTTTCAAAAATACAAACGTGATCGAATTATAATAAAGAACTTGGTTGAAAAATGACGGTGTGAATGTTCATGTAAAAGTTCATAAGTAAATTTGTTCGAATTTGAACAAGCGCGTAAAAGCTGCTGACTTGGCATCTGTGCATTTCTAGAATTTTTTCGCGCATGTTCTGGGGAACAGCATGCTATCGTTTGTAATTTTCGAATTTTGAGCAGAAAATGGTCTCAAACGACTAGGTTGGACTCACTGATGACGAATTCGGTGTCAAAATCGATTCTGTCTGGCCGGCCGGCCGTTCATCCGTAGGCACGATTTTGAAAATGCGAAGGTTGAGTTCGTTAATGGGGAACATCGGTCGAACGGTTTCGGAGTTGGAGCCTTTTGAAATTTTAGGTTATTTCCGTGTTAATTCGGAACCTGCTGAAACGATAGGATCGAAACTATGCAGTTAGTTCGAGTATAACGAAGCGCTACTTTAGTGAAATTTTATTGAGATCATACTGTCAGTCAATAAAAACAAAATTTTCGAAATTTTTCTCGAAAAAAATGTTTTTTTCGGAAACTGTTCATTATATTTGAAAAAAAATTCAGCGCAGACTTTGAGCTTCATATTTCACAGCAGTGTACCGAATTTCAATTTGATACCATCATAATTTCCGAAGATATTCGAAAAAAATATGTCTAATTCAGAAGTTTTTTTCTCGGAATAATTTTGTTCAAGACCTAGGGCCAAACCTTGTATATAATAATATTGAGGGAAGTGAATAACATAAGCAGGAGTCCGAAACTTTGTTCAGGTTCAGTCAGACTCGTCACTTGACATTGGTTTAATAAATGGGGTTGTTTCAATTCATCTTCTGTACAGGGTGATTTCGGAGGACACAGTCAGATTTTAGGGCAAGTTTACACTAGTCGAGACAGTTTTGAAACAATGATTTGTGGTTGAGGGTCTCTATTGAGACTATACAGGGTGATTTGTCTGATTCGACCGATTTTACTTTCATTAATAACTTTGGTGTGGCTCATCCGATATTAATGAAATTTTCATCGTAGCACAATAAGAATGGGAAAATTTAAAAATTCTCAAAGTTTTTTCAAAATACGCTGTTGTTATTTTGGTAATTTCAGATTGGTTCTGCAGGTTGAAAAAACCCTTTACATTGCGTTTCCAAAACTTCGTTATATGTTTCAGATTCTACCATTATGAGTCATTATTCAAGCATATTCGATTTTTCCGCGCAAATTTCACGCCAACCATTTCTACTTTTTTTTGATAATTTTGGTATTGCTCATTTAATTTTGATGAAAGTTCCAACATTTTCCCAAAATGCAGGTATGTTATTGTGATAATTAGAAATTAATTACGCGGGTTAGAAAAACATCCTGTACAATGCTTCTCTAAATCTTCTTCATCCGTTTGAGATTCAACATTAATGAGTCCTTATTCAGCTGTTTCTGAATTTCTTGGCACACTTCGGGTTTTCAAAGAAGAATATTATCGAAATTTCGCTCAAAAGCAAGGAGAATATTCTGCACTGGGTAGTGATGCTGTATCGTCAGTTCGAAAGGTATTGTTTACAATTCCAAAATTCATAATAAATTGCTCTTATTCTGTATAGAATAATTCAATTCAGAAAATTGCTCAATTAAATTTTTTGCCCACCTCTGCTTTTCTATAAAAGGATTATTTCAATTACAAAGCCTTCGTTAAGTGATTTCGTTCAATAATGTACTCATTTGCGCATATGAAGTCATTGTCTGAATTAAATGATTTCATACAGAATATGAGCAATTAAACATGAATCACGAATTTGAAAAGACTATTTTAGAAATCAGGAGCCGCTTTGCATCCTTGAAATAAACTGCTTTACCACCTAGTACAATATTCTCACTGCTTTGAAGCGAAATTTCGATAAGGTTATTCTTTGAAAAGTTTTTCGGAAAACGGAAGTGTGCAAAAAAATTAGAAACACCTGAATAATTACTCATTGTTTTGAATTAACTTTAGATGTAAGTGCAATATGTATAAAATGATACGTAGGAAAACTGTATATTTCGTTTAACTGTATTTAATAGATGAATGACGTATTTACAATGAGGTACTGTGTGTTTCTCGAGTCTCTGATCATAAGTGGTTGAAAAGTTCACAAATTCACATTTTTATGGTAACACAAACCATATGGGAACAGTTTGGGCGCGCACAGGGGTGTATTCACTGAATTCTGAACACTCATTATTGTAGAGTCTCAAAGGGATGAAGAAGATTTGGAAACGCAATGTACAGGGTGTTTTTTAAACCTCCACGAATAATTTCAAATGATCACAAAAACAAACCTGTATTTTGGGAAAATGTTGAAATTATTGAATGTACTCATTCATATTGCAATATACTCAAAATTCCATCCAAATTGAATGAGTCATGCCAAAGTTATCAAAAAAAGAGAATCGGTTGGGGTGAAATTTCGGAATTGTCCTTTTTTGAAAAATGCTTTTCGGAAAACTGGAGTTGTGTCAAAAAAATTAAATACACCTAAATAATGACTCATAATGGTAGAATCTGAAACATATAGTGAAGTTTAGGAAACGCAATGTACAGGGTTTTTTCAACCTGCACAACCAATCTGAAATTACCAAAATAATAACAGCATATTTCGTAAAAAATTCAAGAATTCTTGAATTCACTCATTCATATTCTGCTGCGATGAACATTTCATCAAAATCGGATGAGCCACACCAAAGTTATTAATAAAAGTAAAATCGGTCGAATCAGGCAAATCACCCTGAATAGTCTCAATAGAGCCCCCCAACCATAAACCAAACATTGTTTCGAAACTGTCTCAACTAGTGTAAATTTACCCTGAAATCTGACTGTCTCCTCCGGAATCACCCTGTATAGTTCCCTAAAGGAGTGATGGGGGCAAAACTCTTTACAATAAGGGATTCCAGTTTTCCTTCGAGAGATATCATATGAGATATTGCGTTTTTCGACTTACGGATGAATATGACATTTTTTGAAGTGATGCCACAGATTCGGTTCGTAGCATTGCAACATCCTCTCAAACTGAAGACACAAAGATACTATTCCTTGTGGGTGACCGCAGACTCTATGCAAACGATGCCAAAACCTCAAATAAAATGCTCGAAAAGTGTAGTAAAGTTGTATAGGATCTTCGTACAGGTAACAGAACGGAGCAGCTGAAAATAAAATTTATCAATTTGTCATAAAACTGATAATGAACTGACATCATTGAGTTTTCCATTGAAAACTCAATGCTAGCATAAACAGGACGAAAAATATCTGCCGATGAATCATCATATAATCCATCTTGATCTGAGCTAATAATCTTATCAACCAAAGCCTTTACACCAAGGAACTCAGTTAGTCAGTCACTGCTGTCTCACAGTTATTACAGATTATCAGACTTCCTCACCTTCGAAACATAGAGCAGCTCTAGATACATGATAACTTCTAGATGAATTACTGTAGTATAAAAATTATGAGGAGCCATCACAGGAGTATTTCACGAACCCTAACTTTGAGCGATGTGCATGACGTTCATCCTATTGTCGTTACAGGGAGCTGAATCTTCTATTTGCGCTGTACCCGCACGTTGTGTAAACATCCAGTTCATGTGGTTCTCCTACAAGACGGCAACGTCCAACATCAAACAAAATATGACATCCAACAGGCATCAAGTATCTAGAGTCCTCTCTGTGTTTCGAAAAGTCAGTCAGATGATCGGTAAACAGTGAACCTGTAGTAACTGAATTCCTTCAAGATCACTTCTTCAGTGTAAAGGCTTCGATTTATTGGATAAAATGGTCAGATCAGGGAGGAGTATTTATTAATTCATCGTCCTTGTGTTTATGTTTGTTTATTATTATTGGAGTTTTTTCTCCTTTCTCCCTTGGTTTGATGTGAGACGTTGCCATCTTGTAAGAGAACTATATGAACCGGGTTACTGTGTAAACTGCGTAATCGCAGATACAGCTATAGCTGTGACGACAATAATAGGATGAGCGTCATGCATATCAATCAAAGTTTTCTGCACCCAAAGCTAAGGGTTGGATATATGATTCTGAGATGGCGCTCAATAATTTCATACTACCGGATGTTATCCATCAGGTATCAAGTATATCGAGCCCTTGAATTGTATCTATATCTTCAAATCATGACATGCTCTCATAACACAGAAAAAATAAATGGAACATAATTAATATAAAATACGTTGCAGATCGCTTACAACTTGAAAGGAAATAACATAAAATTCAGAAAAAAATTAAGAATGAAATAATCTTTCGAATGGGATACCAAATGAATCAGGTAAATTCCAGGAAAAAAAGTGAGAACGCCGGACGACTGCTCTTTCTATTCTCTATTTTTCGCCGACTTCCACGCACATATCATCAGGTAAACATTTGACTTGTGAGAGCGCGTCAGATTATGAAAACTCCAAATAAGCATCAGATCCATAGATCAGCACGTCTAGGATAATCAACCGTATATTTCCTAATCTGACGCACTCGAATATTCCAAAATTCTTTTCTGCATAACTCAATAATCGACGTGAGTGTAACCATTATTGGGTTCACTAGCAATCCCCCTAAAATATTCGATGCGCTCGATTTTTTTTTATTGTCATCCTTATGTACCGACACGTATACAGGGTGATTTCGGAGGAGACCGTCAGATTTTAGGATAAGTTTACACTAGTCAAGACAGTCTCGAAACAATGTTTGGTTAATGGTTGGGGGTCTCTATTGAGAATATACAGGGTGATTTGTCCGATTCGATCGATTTTTACTTTTATTGATAACTTTGGTATGGCTTATTCGATTTAAATGAAATTTTCAGCGTAGTACAATAGTGTTGTACATTCATTGATTTAAATTCTTTTTTCAAAATGAGCGGTTTTTATTGTGATAAATCCAGATTAATTGAACAGGTTGAAAAAACACCCTGTACATAGCACTATAATAAGTCATTATTTGAGAGTTTCTAATTTTTTTGGCACACTCCTAGTTTTTTGAGAAAATTCCATCAAAAAAAGACAATGTCGAAATTTCGCTCCAATCAATTCTACTTTCATTGATAACTTTGGTATGGCTCATTCAATTTTGATGAAATTCGCAGTGTAGAACAATCTGAACGAGTAAATTCAATAATCGCAAGAGTCTCTCAAAATACGGGGTTGTAATTGTGATAATTTTAGAATTTCAGATTAATTGTGCAGTTGAAAAAAAACACACAATACATTGCTTTTCCAAAACTTTCGTTTTCGTTTCAGATTCTACCATAATTTATCATTCAGAGGTTTTTAATGTTTTTGGCACACCTCCGGCTTTTTTAGAGAACATTTTTGAAGAAGAGCATGATCGAAATTTGGATTACAAGCAGTGAGAGTATTCCGCACTAGGTAGGAAAGCTGTACCTTTTGTCCAAGGATGCAAAGCAGTTTTTAAGTTCTAAAATATTCTCAAATTCCAAATTCATATTTAATTGCTAATATTTTGTATGAAACCATTCAATTCAGAATATATTTCGAATTCGAAAAGAATATTTTAGAAGTGACGAACAACTTTGCATCTTTGGACGATACAGCTTTCTTAACTAGTGCGGAATACTCTCACTGCTTGTGAGCCAAATTTCCATAATGCTCTTCTACAAAAATGTTTTCTAGGAAAACTGGAGGTGTGCCAAAGAAATTAAAAACCTCTGGATGATGACATATTATTGTAGAATCTGCAAGGAACAAGAAAGTTTTGGAAAAGCAATGTACAGGGTGTTTTTTTTCAACTGCACAATTAATCTGAAATTCTGAAATTATTACAATTACAACACTGAATTTTGAGAGACTCTAGCGATTATTGGATGAGCCATACCAAAGTTATCAATAAAAGTAGAATCGATTGGAGCGAAATTTCGACAGTATCATTTTTTGAAAAAATTTTCTCGGAAAATTAGGAGTGTGCCAAAAAAATTAGAAACTCTCAAAAAATGACTTATTATGGAACAATCGTAAACAGATAGCGTAGTTTAGGAAACGCTATGTACAGGGTGTTTTTTCAACCTGCACAATTAATCTGGATTTATCACAATAACAACCGCTCATTTTGAAAAAAAAATTAAAATCAATGAATGTTTTCAGCACTATTGTACTACGCTGAAAATTTCATTGAAATCGAATAAGCCATACCAAAGTTATCAATAAAAGTAAAATCGGTCGAATCGGACAAATCACCCTGTATATTCTCAACAGAGACCCCCAACCATAAACCAAACAGTGTTCCGAGACTGTCTTGACTAGTGTAAACTTATCCCAAAATCTGACGGTCTCCTCCGGAATCACCCTGTATAGGAAACAGTTTATCCTAAGCACAAATTGGGTGAAGTGTTATACAACAGCCTGTATGTATGTGTTATACAACATGCAGTATGTTGTTGCCATATGTTTCTGAACTATGCTTTTAATAATCTCAAATGAAACCCAAGTACAAGAAAATCAGTTCAAGCATAAGCGATAGTGAAGAAAAGTAGTTTTGTGAAGAAAAGTTTATGCATATCACCACTAAACAATAGAAAATATAGAAAAATGTCTAGAACAAAAGTTGTTGAATAGGAAGAGTAGTTTCTTAATAAGTTTTTGGGGGCCAATTTTGGCATAAGAATTCTAGTTATAGGATGAACGAATTTCGGTTGCCACCCTTAATAATTCACCCGATGCAGCCACCCTCACCATCAATATCTGACTCCCCCGATGGACGATACATTATACAGGGTGTCCAAAAAAATGTGGGAAATCTCTCGGATTAAGATGAAAAATGAAAAAATAAGATGACAAGTTCCCATAAATTTCATTCCTAGCTGCCCTCCCTATGAAGATACCATTCACTGGAATATATTTTGAAATACTTAATATAATTCAATGAAAATTTGATCTGATAAACATTAGTAAGGAACCTCTAAAATGCTGCCCCTAAATTTAAATTAGCTTGTTTAATTTACCAGGGATGGACTAGGTTGTACATTTTAATGCTTACATTTTTAACACCCTCTATGATGAGGACTTACAAAAATCAAATTTGGATACCTTGAACATTCAGCAGAAGAAAAGGTACTCCTGTTCATTGCCGATGAGATGAACCGTTTTCGAGAAACAAAATAATAAAAGAAGTATTTCTATTAAAAAGAACCGTGAATTCTAATTCTCGTTTGTCTGCGACAAAAAAATCAAATTTGGATACCTTGAACATTCAGCAGAAGAAAAGGTACTCCTGTTCATTGCCGATGAGATGAACCGTTTTCGAGAAACAAAATAATAAAAGAAGTATTTCTATTAAAAAGAACCGTGAATTCTAATTCTCGTTTGTCTGCGACAGAGTATGAAACGAAAGTTATTTATTTTGTTTTTCGAAAACGGTTTATTTTATCAACAAAGGCAAGAGAATCTTTTCTTTAGCTTAATGTACAAGATATCCAAGTTTGATTTTTTAGTCCTTATCATTCAGGGTGTTAAAAATGTAAATGTGCAACCTAGTCCGCCCCTGGTAAACTAAACGAGCTCATTCAACTTTAGGGGCAGTATTCTAAGTGTTCCTTACCAAGGTTTATCATATGAAATGTTGATTAAATTATATTACGTATTTTGAAATGTATTCCTGTAAAATGGATTTTCAGTTGTTTCATTCAGGTGATCGCATCTCCGTAGGAAGGTCCTCTAGGAAAAAAAATTGTGGGAACTTGTCATCATATTTTTTTATGTTTTATCTGGTCCGATTGATTTTCCACATTTTCCCTGTATAACATTTTATCATTTTATCATGAAAGCTTCAAAATCCAATTCCAAATCGCTAGAGTAACTCCCTGTTTAGCATCATGGGTTGCCCTAATATAAGTTTGAATTGTTCTCTGTAGTAAACAACTCACAGGGAAACATTATTGTGGCTCTTATCGATTCCGAATTCGTTCATCAATTTGGATAACAGGCAGAATTCTAATAAAACGGGAATTCATTTAACTTACCGTACATAGTGAAACCATGAAAGGGAATGACTCCACTTGGAGGAAATATTAATGTATTTTCGGAAGTGTTTTGCTTTCCTTTGATCACAACTTGCATGAATCCAGGTTGCGTAGGAAGGTCCTTTAGAATTTCACCGTCTCGAGAAAAACATAGCATCACCTGTGAATTGAAATCACCTGATACTGTGAAAGTTGAGTATTGAATGCATATTGAATCAATCATGAAAAATATATACACCCATTCTTGAAGAAATTGAAATTATAATTTTCAAACATCAGACATTAATTTTTTTGAGATGAATACAGGAATGAATGCAAAATTCGATAAGTTTCGAAGGATATCTGCGGTATTAAAGCCCAGGGCCGTAGCAAGAGATGACTTTGAGGTAGGGCCATGGAGATTGAAGGTAGGACAGTAAAAATTTTCATCGATCTAATGAAGTTTTCGAATTTTTTCTGCTTTTTTAGAGCAATGGTGTTTCATGGTAGGGCATCTCCCTACCTCGCCTTACATTAGCTACGGCCCGAGACACTCGAACATATACCTTCATCCCAAACTTACACAACATCTATGACTTCGAACCCAGTACTTTCAGCGTCCTAGGCAATCTTTTAATCCCCTAGGCTACCGAAATAGTAAATATGACATCATTGAATGGGTTCTGGGAAGGAAGATAGAATGGAACGATCATATTAGTCGAATGAACCAAGATCGGATAGTAAGAATATCTAGGGATAAATCACCGTTTGGAAGAAGAAGTGTTGGAAGACCCCGGAAGAGATGGAGTGACAACTTGCCCAGATAACGAATAAAATGGCAAATTTTCGATGAGGAACAGGCATAGGCCCATTTTGGAAGAAGGAAGAAGAAGAAGACATCATTGACATGAAATCAGAAACCCCAACTTATTTCTCAGCCAATTAGAGATGATCTTAATAAATACTTATAAAGGGTCCTGCAATAGTGACTTAGGCTTCCATAGCTTCCAAACCAGACGTTTTAGGAATTTAGTTGAAAAGCGTTCCCTTTGTTCTTTCAGTTCTGATCTCAGGATATTATTTTCTGATATACAGGGTGTTCCCGAGTGAAATTATTCAACAAATGAGTGATTTTTCAAATCGTAAACCCCATATATTTTTGCATATTTCCAATGCTCTTCAATATCCCTACCATGATGCAAAATATTAGGGATATTTTTCCAACGGTAAGGATCCTAAACAGAAAAAACTGCAAAATTTCGACGAAACAGTAGTTCGGTGAAAGCCCTCTACCGATTTCCAGAAGCGATAGAAACATGAATTATATCAGGATTTCTTTTAACTTAAGAATTTGCCTAGTCATCGTTCCTAAATGATCAACCTTTCTTATACAGGGTGAAGAATTTCAAAATTTTTTTTTCTCGATTTATTCAAATGTAACTCCCTGTATTTTTTCCATGATCATATACACAGTTTAAAACCTTACATTTTTTCAGAAGTAACCAAAGGGCTATTTTCACTCCTGCGTCCAGCAGGCACGAAAAATGAAATCAGAACGGAAAATTTTATTCAAATATTGGATAAAAAAACAAACGCATTGGAAAAGACAAAAAAATAGTGTTAATGACCCAAGAGATGTTCAAAGTGTAAATCCTTCACAGGACGAGAATAATGAGCGGGTGCTACATCATGCTGAAACCATATTTTATTTTGTATTTCCGTTGGTAACACTGCTAACATTCCTGGATGAATGTTCTGAATGAAATTCAAATATACAGCTCTATCTAAATTTCCTTCGAAAAAATGAGGGCCTATCAGATGATTGCCGATTACTGCACCCCAGACATTCAATGACCACCTGTTTTGATTGTCTATTTCACTTTTAATTCTTGGATTTTCTACAGAGTAATAATGAAAATTGTGCCTTTTGACGGCTCCGGAATTGTGGAAGGTTGCTTCATCACCAAATGAAACAAATTCAACAAATTTAGGGTTCTATTCAATTTGAAAACTTGCCCAGTTACAGAAATTCAGACGGTTTTCAAAATCACTATCGGTAAGCGCCTGGTGCATCTGAATATGGTAGGCATGTAACTTATTCTTTTTGAGGATTCTTTGAACTGAACGCTCACTTATACTACAGGATACACAAAGCTCTCTTTGGCTTGTGTGTGGATTTTCAGTTACATGCAGTAAAGCCTCGAGCTCCTTGTCTTCGTTAGTTGCCGATTTTATCCTCTCTTATTTTTATACTTGACATCTCCTGTCTCTACAAATCTGTTTAAAAGCCTTCGAAAACTCGACTCATGTGGATATTTTCTTTCGGGATATTCGACAGCATAGGATTTACTGGCTAATAAACAGTTAATGTGGCACTGCCCCAACATGAAAATCATTTGAACCATTTCATCTTTACCAAAGTTCATCTCAATTTATTGTATTCAGAAATAACTTTGAGCTCTGAATAAGAAAATTTTGATCAATAATAATAATCGATGAACTTGATAACAGTTTCTGTAGCACTGCTCCGACATGAAAATCATATGAACCATTTCATGAATAATAATTTTTTTGGATTCCGATAAAACTCTGTAATCGCTGGAATACAAAACGTACCAAAAATACCTATGTATGTGTTACTTATTCGGACAAACATTATCATTTTCATGTTGAACTTCAAGGATTATGTTTTAAAGTTTTCGAAAATTGGTCATTCAGTTTGGTTTCATTGTGTGACTCATTTAAAATATTCGTTAGTTATTATCTTCATTATTCCTGAAATTTTTGGTTGAAATGTAATTTTTTCGTGTCTGCTGGACACAGGAGTGGAAAAAATCCTAAGGTTACTTCTGAAAAAATGTAAGGTTTTGAACTGTATAATCATCATGGAAAAAAATACAGGGTGTTACATTTGAAAAACTCGAAAAACAACAATTTGCAATTCAAAATATGCGAAAATATAAGGGGTGTTCCATTAAAAAAGTCACACATTTGTAGAATAATTTCATTTGGGAACACCCTGTTTATTGGAAAATAATTTCCTGAGATGCAGAATTGAAAGTACAAAGGGAATGTTTTCCAACTACCCTGTAGGTATTTGGATCCAATTATCTGGTTTTGAGATCCGATGCTCAGTCCTAATGAATTATATGGGTAGGCAAGTTGTCAAGTTATGAGAGATGACAAAAAGATAATTTGTTTGTGGAATTTTTTTCGTAATTTCTTTGATTAAGACCCTCAATTCTCGTACGCAGCTTTTGTAGTTGTTGTAAACATACCAGAGTAGGTTTACTGCAAGACTTAGAGAACCAAGATAGTCTCCCAGCTTATACAAATATACCAAAGAGGACAATAACCAAATTGAAGTTCAGATTTTCTAAGTGTTGGCACGAAAACTAGAGAATCAATCACAAATTTGCTATTACTGTGACCATTACATACCTGATAGAGCACGTCTTCGAAAACGAAATATTGATCGTCATTTGAGGCTGTCAAATTAATGTCCTTTATGATCAATTTATCTATCATCAAGTCGTACTCCAACACATGATTTTTCAATTTTTGAAAATATTCTTTTTGCTGAAAAAAATAACAACCTTGTCCATTCTCGTACCTCGACAGATACATGATAGATGTTTTGGATTGTTGATGTTTTAATTAATTACGTTTCCTTATTCAACTTACTTAAAATATGTAATAAGAAATCATTTTGTAGGATTATCTAGGTTTTCTTTCCGAATATCTGACAACAGAACTATTACAAACTCAATAAAAATGATTTTCTTTCATGGAAAACTCCCTTGAGGATTGCAGGATTGAACAATTTGACAAGGAAAATAGGTAGCCTAATGAACAATACCGGAACAATGCAAACGATATTCGAAGTGACTGTTACGTTTCAGAGTATAAATCTGACTCTTTCAACAGACGAACGAGAAAATTTGCAGAATTATTATATTTTTTATATGATTCCATGAAAAAAACAATTTCATTTAATTTTGTATAGTTCTGTTTAAGGATATTGGGAGTGAAAATCCAGAAAAACCTACAAAATTATGCAACATCCTCCCAAAATAAGCTTTAATTGATATATAATGAGGAACATTTTGTGATGCTTGGTGAAAATGGACAGAATGAAAAAGTAAATCTTAGGACACATCCCAATATGTAAAGAATAAAAATATATAAAGTCTTATGTATGTTTGCTAGAAGATGTATAAAAATAAAGGAGAAATTGAATGCATATCAGAGTTGCATCCTCCTGCATGGATTACTTGAATCTACTAACAAGAGCTAACAGAATCGCGGCATCAATTTGAGTGAAATTGATGATATGAGCTATCTTTTTTGCAAATTCATTCTCATCTCGAGGCTTTTCGATTTTGGTGACCCAGTATAATTCATGGGTATGGACTTAATGCAGATTCAGGCAGAGCAACAAAGAAGGTATACGATTCGAAGACTGAATTTAAGTGAATTGCACAGAGCTTGACCTCAAAGTATGAGGTACTCGAGGAAATTTCGACATTTTTAGGGGGAAAAGGAAAGATCGAATGAACTAATGAGTAGGTTATAACATGTCAATTCCTGAAGATTCCGAGTATATTCATAATAAAAAATTTCAAAATCGACTCGGTAAAAAATCTGTCTGGGATCCTGAGCTAATCGTGTTACTTTATAAGCACTGAATGCTGAAAAATGGGGAGTATGGAACACGCTGAATATTTCATTTCATTGAAATAATTTTGAGGGGGAAAGATTGAACCGATTTAAAAGAATTTGAAGTTTTTCAAGGTGATTCCGAAAAAGAAAGCTCAGTTTCAGGAGCAGATCCTTCGACCAAAAATAAGAGACCCTTTTTAAAATGAACACATGATGAGCCTCCATCTGAAACTATTCATCATTTGGATTTTATTCTTCTAATAGTATCAACAATAGTTGGTACATATGTAACAGGATCATTCAGTTTAGCGCTGCAATATTCTTTTCTTATAGCATCTGCGGTATTTGGAATATCAAAGCGTTCACGGAAAGATAGAGATAAAGAAGTTTCCATATAAAATAAGGTTTTCAGCGAGTAGAGTATTCCTTATTTTAAGTTTGTTCGTTGTGTCTTCACAAACTACTACACTATTGTGCACCAGTGTAGATAGTGTAGTACTGATACCGTGATGTGTGTTTTGTTGTAAACTTACACTCTGTTCTTTGCGGAAATGTTGGAAGTTAGTGCAGTCATAGATTACGAGTGCAGTTCATAAAGTGATGTTATCTTCTTTAATGGTTGTGATTAAATGGAAATCATAATAATAGACATCGTTGTTGTCTCTGGTTTTATTCTGTTATCTAGATGGCAATAATTGTCAGAATTGTCCACTTTATTCCTACGTTAATTTGGTTTATTTAAAGAACCAGTATTTTCCCGTGGCGAAAATATTTCAGAAAAATCACTATAACCTTTTACATGAACTGTCATCTTCGATTTGCGAAAAATCATAGAACAAATTGAACTACACTGACTACACTTATTTTGTTATCTGTTACGACTGTGACTTCTTTCATCTGCACTGAGAAATGGACAATAACATTTTCATGCAGGTACGTACAACGGACAAACATTTTCAGTCTCCGTGGAAGGAATTCTAGAGAGAGTACAATTTCTACCGATTGTCGTTCCGATTCCATCATTGTTTCGCAATGGTTGAGAATTCAAAGTATTTAATAGATTAATTAACAAACAATTAGTAGATACTATTTTCGGCCAACGAATATGCTCCTAGAATTAGGCAGTCGATTTCTGAATCACCCTGTGTATAATACAATTATAAAGGGATTACAAAAGTGCTTGTGTTGACGAAAATATGAAAAACTCTTACTGGTTGTTTCACTTCTGAACCCAATATAAGTGCCCACATCTTTGCTCTCAATGACCTTGGGCATCCCTTTTTCAAGTATTCCTGGGCTACCGGAGCGTAATTTTTTTCCAATACCTTCTCACCCAATATTATCCTTTCCATTTCAAAAGCTGCATAGTTGCTGATAGAATTCAAAGGGAAATTTATTCCCAATATTTGATCACCTCTGGCCAATTCAACGAATACGTTTCTCTGTGAATAAGAATAGGCATTGTGAATTAATACAGGATGTGTCTTTTAGAACGGAATTTCGCAACAGAGCTCATAACGGGTTAGCATCTGTAATAACTTAGGCATTGGAATAAGAGATACAAACTTCACTTGGCACTGACTCCAACGTAATAAGGAACAAAGAATATAGGCAATTACCAAAAAAACAATAATTCCTCAAATCCATTGGAAGGCAAAACGGAAATGGATCCAACCCTTCTGGAAAATATTTACTGCTTCTTATAGTGTTCTTCATCATCCAATGAAGTAGCCACAGGCAGAGCATTCGTTTCTAGTGAACTAGAAATTTGTTCGTTTTGACAAAATGAAGGGAACAATGACAGGCGATCTGATCGCGGATATATGAGAAGGACAGAACACTATAGCGAACGCTATTTTTAACGCCATTGTGATCGTGATCGCGTATATGCAGCCTTCACTTTGAAGTCATCATACTTGAGGGAAATGAGTCACTATTTTCGAGCATGAGCTCTAGGCCTTAAATAAACGAAACATACTTGCTGTCAGATGAAGTGGGTGCCACAAATACGCGATCACGAACACGACAGCGTGCATATTATGGCGATCATATTCTGTCCGGAAAATATACCTACACGCGATCAGATCGCGAACTTTTGTCACTGTGTCTATTAAAATCTCCGTGGAAACGGCTATATTTTTCTCTAACATCAGTGAATCTCTCACTATCGCAAATGAATTCTACCAGGGGTTCGTTCAATAAGACAACAAGTAATATTTTGCAGGTTTACAGGTATCACAAATAGAAATAATTTTGTTTAAAACTTATGAAAAATTGATTTGATTAAGCATTATCATTTTTTTTTTAAATTTGTATTGTTTTTTTTTGATGTGTACTGCCCACGTACAAGTTTCAGACTTTTGTGGGAAACTAAATGTTTATTTGTTTATTATAAAATACTTTCTGTTATGTATGATGTCTTGGGTAACAAATAAACATTATTATTATTATTATTATTATTATTATTATTATTATTATTATTATTATTATTATCATAAGTAGCACAATCATATAGCTGTGAGGGTGATTCCTGGAGAAACTTAGAGGAATCGACAACAATAGAAAATTTTGAAATCAATAGAATATTCGTCATTCATAAGGAAGCATTGAGAACTATGGAATGTAGAAAAAACACCTGTAAAGGTCGGGACAGGTGTGTGCTGCTTAACTATTTCAATGTAATTATCTGATCGCTATCGCCATCGTCATCGCCATCGTGATCGCTTATATCTGCTTCGACTTAAATGGTATTTATATACGATTCTCTCCATATTTCAATTATTTGTGAATATTGTGTCACTCACCAATTCTTCTAGGTTCTTTACCTTCAACGGAATCTGTGCAAACTCCCAATATTCATCTAATCTGAAAATGATTGTGTTATCATATTGTATATTTCACTCACATATTAATACATTAAACTACTTACATTTCGAATGTATTTGAAACTGGACCTTTCAAGCTGAGCAAAACTTCCAAAAAATCCTTAGGTGCATAAACAGGTCTGTATTTTGAGATATTCACCTAAAAACATACACAATGTTCGGTATGGTAAATTTTTCCAAGCAATCATTCATTGTGAACAATATAATCTTCATGATACAGCGTGTACACTTTCGAACGTGCGAAACTTTAAGGGGATATTGTACAAGTGATTTGCAACAAAAGATGTCATATAACACATATAGTCGAAGTGTTGACGGATATTCTTCAGTAAAACATTTATCAGTTTCTAGAAAAATTCCACTTTTTCCATGAAACCAATTATAACTTACCTATCTTTGAAGTCTCATCAAATTTGATCATGTATTTCGAAAGACCCTTAAATTTGATAAATTTTCAGTGATGCGAAAAGTCTGGTCGGATGATTGTAAAGATTCTGAAGAGATCGAAGTGAGTAATATCGAAAAGCTTTATGGATGAAAAATGATTATTGAGATAATGGTTTCTTCAGGTTTGTTCGTAATACGTGCATGAACTACACTTACTTCACCAGTGGCGGATCGACGATTTCCGGGGCCCTACGCTTGGTAACTTTCGGGCCCCTCCTACTCTTTCTTTTCTTTCGAAACAGTTTTTCAATCAGAATCACAAACATATCATTTATTGCTCGAATTAATTGGAGAAAACTACGAAGCAATATTCCTTTCTAGAAAAAATCATTTAAAATGAACATGAAAGATTATCGAAAACTAAAAATAATATGAAATGCCGGAAAGCTAATCGAAGAGATATTTTTTCCCATTTTCAGGTCTGCAAATTTTTTAAGGCAGCATCATAATCTTCTTCGTTATATCACTCCTAACGGCCGATACTATGCACAATATCTTCCGAAAGAAACAACTTAGATACTAGATATTTGTAGAGTAGGGTCCAGAAGAGTGTAATTCAAAAAGCGAATGCAATAAAATTTGATAAACGATTCTGCGAATAGTGTGGACGGGGACTCGAGCTCAGCCACGAATAATACATTCAAATGCATCGTTCGATTTGAAAACCGAGTCCCAACGGAGCAGAAAGAGCGCTGCCTCGATCCATAAAACTCCCTGTGTTTTATTGTATTCGCTTTTCGCATTACTATCATTTGGACCTGGCTTTAGATTTGATGTTATTTTTTCACAGACAGTTGCATTTTGCTCAAGGCATTGTATAAAGATGTTCATTCGATCGGGGGTCCCTGTGGACCTAAGGTCCCTACGCTTAAGCGTACTAAGCGTACCGGTTAATCCGCCACTGAATTCCACTGACTTCAAATTCTCAGTGCAGCTAAGTGTAGTTGAGTGTAGTCATAGATAACAGAATGGGAGCAGTTAAGCTACCTTTTGTGCGAGGAAGATTCGGGTATTTGGGTAATCGGAGATTCTTCCCCATTGGCCGACGACGATCACGTGATCGTCGTCAGCCAAAGGGTGAATCTCTCAGCCAATAGGCTGGATCTCCGATTCCCCAAATACACTAATTTCCCTCGCACCAAAGGCCTTTTTATTTGAGTTAAATCTGCTCTATGGTTTCCACAGAATACAAATATAAGATAGATGCTGTTGCGCAAATTCAGTAAGACAGAATTCTATCCTTTTTTTATTTTCGCATCATTTCAAGGTTGTGGTTATGCTGATGGTTCGTAAAGTTTTTATAGAGTCATCACGGAAAATAATTCTGATCGATAAAATAAAGCAAATATACATAGAAAAAATCTAGAAGAGCACTGCCGTGAAGGCAGCAGCTTTTGCGCGCATGTTCAATGTAGATGACCGCTTCGGCAACGAATTTAAACATGCGCGTAAAACCTGCTGCCTTCACGGCAGTGCATTTCTAGATTTTTTTCGATAAGTTACTGGATTTCAATTCGATCTAATCTGTATTTTTGGAAATATTGGAAAAATAAAATTGTCTACGGAATCATTGGGCGGATTTTACCATTCACGAATTCGACCTTCGTGATTGAGCCCCGAACCTACTCTACAAATATCGAGTTTCTAAGTCGTTTCTTCCGGAAGTTATTGTGTTTACGGTAGGCCTAACGGTCGTCTGCGTAAACACAATAACTTCCCAAAGGAACAACTTAGAAACTCGATATTCGTAGAGAAGGTTTGAACTTCAATTACGAAGGCCGAATTCGTGAATGGGTGAAATCCACCCAATGATTCCCCAGATATACCCATTCAAAATTTTATTTTTCCAATATTTCCAAAAATACAGATCAGATCGAATTGAAATCCAGTACTTCATCGATGATTACAGTTCCAGGGTTATACAGAATTTAATGAGTATGATATGATAAGAAAATCAGAGAATTTTTTTTTTCAAATTGTTCTAATGACACGATTATCACTAAATTTTGCATGAAGTTGTCTTTTTCAGCAAACTAGCTGCGAAGTTTTATCAGGATTGAATCAGTTCTTCTTGAGTAATACCGGAAAAAAAAAACGATATCGAGAAGAAAACATCGAAATTTGACATATTTTTTCCCAATATCTCCAAAATCTCCATGATCGTATCGAACTGAAATAAGGTACACTGTTGTGAAATATGAAGCTCAAAGTCCGAGTGGAAAATTTTTTGGGAGAAAATTTTGAAAAAATTTTTTTTTAAAATTTACCGACAGTATGATCCTGACAAAATTTGGCTCAAAGTTGTGCGTCGTTATACTCCACCTAATTGCCAAGTTTAAATCCAATCGCTCAAGCAGTTTCTGGAATAAAAAATAAAAACTTCAAAATTTCAAGTGGCTATAACTCTGAAACTATTCGACCGATTTGGCCCATTAACGAACTTAACCGTGGCATTCCAATGCGCGACCTACCCTGAAAGTTTGAAGTCGCTAACTCACTTCGTTTGACAGTTATCGTGTCGTCGGCCGGCCGGACAGTATCGATATTGACACCGGATTCGTCATCAGTGAGTCCAACCTAGTCGTTTGAGACCATTTTCGGCTCAATCATCGAAAATTACAGACATTTGGACAGAACGATAGCACGCTGTTCCCCTAGAACATGCGCGCAGAAACATGGTGTGCACATCTGAAAAAAACGTGACGTCAGCAAGATTAAAATACAAGGAAATATATATTCTGTGCTTTGGACTTGAATGAAAAAAAAGTGACGTCATCATTGGTAAAAACGATCACAGATGAGCAGATGAGCACACCATGGTTCACTTACATCATGTATCAGAGGCAACAACAGATGTCTATGATCATGATTTACGCATAACGCACTACCATTACGCATAAACAGGGCCGTAGCTAGAGACGACTTTGAAGTAGGGCAATGGAGATTGAAGGTAGGGCAATAAAAATGTTCATCAATCTTACGAAATTTTCGAATATTTTTTGATTCAAGTGAAAAATGGTTTGCTCATCTGCTCATCTGTGATCGTACGTACAAATGATGACTTATGAAACTAAATGTAAATTCAAAGCACAAATATTTTTAATCTTGCTACCGTAATTTTTTTTGCAGATGAGCACACCATGTTTTTTATATCATGAGGCACTTGCCGAAAATCACTGCACTCGTAATCTTTAACTACAACGAACAAACCTTTTGCAACAAACTCTACTTCATTCTGTGGAGTTTCGAACAAGTACATTGCTAACTACTTTTCTTCTGGAGTCATATCATGGTTAGCGTGATGGCAAAGAAAAAGATGAAAATATTCAAACTTTTCTTTCCTTTATTTTGAAGCTTTTCTTGATTGTATAATGGAATCATGATGGAATAATCCCCATGGGAACTATGAATTTCTTTCGAAGTTCAATATCCCATAATGAAATCATAACATAAATTTTTTTCATTTCTAGCTTGAGGAAGGTGGAAAATAAAATCTAACGAAAGGTCATCATAATATTATTTGTCTTGTACACAGCTAGAAATGGCCGAGTTTTTTAATTCACCGAATTGGTGTGGTGGATGAGTAATGGATCCACCAAATCGTTTTTTTATGACGTAAATGTCGAATTATCTAGTCCAACATCCACCATTTATGTCCTATGTCCACCACACTCCACCACAACCACACCAGTTTGGTGAATTAAAAAACGTACGTATTTTTTACAACAAAACTCCTCTTCCGTCAATCAATTATCAATTCAAATAATTTTCAATGACCACTGTCAAACCCAACTATTATAATTCCATGACATAACTAACATATTCTTTAATGGCAAAAAGAAATATAGACAAGAAGAACTACCTTTGTGAAAAATATGAACCAAAAAAACTAACCTCATAATTGCTCAACTCATTCCACTTTTGCAACAGCTCCTCCATATCAGCTTGGGTTCTTATTTTAACCAGACTCATCCCTAGTTCGTTGCTCATTGAGTTCAGCGATTTGTGGATCCTTCGATCCCAGTGAATTTGAGCTTTCCTGAAGAATGCATCGTAAGGTGAAAGCACCTCTCTTTTCTTGTATTTGAGCCAGTGGTATATGTTATTTTTTATTTCTGATTCTAAACCGTTCATTTTCATCGACTTCAGTAGGGTTTCTTTGAAATTTTCGTACTTAACATTAGGTGATGCCACCAATTTCTGCAGGAATGAAGTAAACACTCTATAACTCAATTTTGACGTAAGGACCATGCATAGATAATAAAAATCTAGAAAAGCACTGACTGGAGATCAGGAGCTTTCACGCGCTTGTTCACATTCGAAGCCATTCATGTCGTCATTTTTCAACCAAATGCAGAATTTCTCTTCGAACACTTCTCTTCTGCACTATTGTTAATACTGGGAAAATAAAATTCCGAATATATATATCTTCGAAATAAAAAGGCGGGGATTTCAAGTTTTCAACCGTGCATTGAGAATCAAATTAGAGACTTCATATTTGTTGAACCGGTTCAATTACGAAAGCCAAATTCGCGAATTGGTGAAATCATCCAATGATTCCGCATTTATCCATTCGAAATGTTATTATTTCAGTATTTTTGAGTACTTCTGTAAATAACAGCAATACCGAGAAAATAACTGATAAATTTGACATATTTTTTCCCATCAATATCTCCGAAGATGAATATCGGATCAAACTGAACTTTGTAACACTCTAAAATACTGACTCTAGCTTTTTGCCAATTTTTTTCCAATCTGATGAAAAGTTTCCTTCCAAAACTTTTCAACGATAATTTCCGAAATTTCGAATACTTTTTACAATTTTTCACCCCTATATACGATCCTCACGAAATTTTCCTTTAAGTCGTGCATTTTGGTATTCTTCAACTTACTACATAGTTTAAATCTGATAACGTCTGTTCTTCTCGAGATATTGAGGTGATAATCTTAATTTTTCAATTCTCCGAAAATTGATATTGGATGGAACTGAAATTGGAGAATTGTTTTTGAACATTGACTTCAAGGTATATCCCAAGTTTCAATCTGATCGCTTCAATAGTGATCGAGATTGGAAGGAAATATTTCAAATAACGAAATTTGACATAATTTTCCCTAATATCTCCGGAAATAAATCTCAGATCAAATTGAAATGAGGAAAACTGCTGTGGGAGACTAACTTGAAGGTCTATGCCGAGTTTCATTGAAGTCTGGTTAATAAATCAAAAAAAAATAATTTTTCGATAAAGAGGTGGGTAATTTTAGAAAAACCATTTCTTTGAAATTTTTAACAATTGAAGACGCACGAAACTCTGCAGTAAGTTGTGTGTTGATATTTTCCAAATAATAACGAAGCTTCGATGTGATCGCTTCTGTACTTCTTGAGATATTGAGCAAATAACCTCACAGTTTCAAAACCAGAATTTTTACATATTTTTTTTCCATATATCTCTTGAAGTAAATAACGTATCGAATTAGAATTTGAAGCAGTGTTGTTGAATACTGGTTCTAAGATTTTTCAGATTTATGTTTAATTGTTTTCAAATTTGACCATCAGTAAAGTCGGAGTGAACAGAGTGGGAATTTTCGATTATCCTCGGAGTCAAAAAAGTACCGCGAATTGGTCAATGAAACTCAAAATACTTGTGCATTATTCAACAAAATTTATTGTTCCATCTCCAGAACATAAGAAGTTATGAAATTATTGCAGCGTCGTCGGTCTTTAATTAGTTTTCAAAATTTTCTCAGTGATCAGATCCAAAATCTGTAAAAGATGGCCTTGAAGGATTCCATTATATCGATGAATTACCTACTCCATTCATTTTAATGAAGTCAATGGGTAGTCTTTGGAATAGGTTCATCAATTTGTCGTGACTAGCTATGGGGCTGGGAATTATGCATGAATTAATTGATAATTCGAATATTCATTGAATAATTATTCAAATAATTTGGTTTCGCATTAGTCATGTAATCATGAGTATTCACTGAATAGTTGAATAATCCATGAATAGTTTTTATTCATGAATACTCAATTAATACTTTTTATTCAATGAATAGTTGACTATTCACTGAATAGTTTTGGTTCATGAATAGTAGAATATTTACTGAATATTTGAATAGGTGAATATTCAGTGAATAGTTGGATGTGAATGTATCCATGAATATTGGTACTATTCATAAATAATAATTTATTCAGAACTGCTGAGTAGTTAGTAGAGTAATTCATCATTCGTAAAATTACGATTTAAAGAGAAATCATTCAATTGAGTATTCAAAAACAAGTTCATGTGATTCACTACGAACAAATTCTTCGATATTTCCTATTGTGTAATGTATATTTCGTTACTGCAGTTTCGATCTTTCGTTAATCTTCAGAAATCTGATCTTTTCCTGAAGTCAATAGTTTTGGGGATACAAGGATGATTAAATATTTCTGTTGAAAATAAACTTGACGATGACTTCTTATTTTCAATAAATTTTCATCTCAAATTAGCTCTTATATTATCAGATCCCCTGACTTAAATCCCATGGACTATTTTCTTTGGGCTAATGTGAAACAACTTGTATCAGCTTCTAAAGTAATAACTCGAAATGAGCTAAGAGAGATTTGAAACTGCTTGTAACAATGTGCGCAATGATAAACATATTTTAGGAAACTTGACGAATCAACTGCTGATACACGCTTGTAAAAGAATTGAAGTTTGAGGTTAACATTCTGAACAGTTACTGTGAGTGAATTTGATTGTTGCTGTTTGTTTTTATTTTTATACCTACTACAAACTAAAAAAAATGTTGTTCAATACCAATAAATCAGAAATTTTTTTCATGAGGAAATAATGAATAGCGCCGAATCCCTTGAACGTTCCCTTGATTTCGAGTTTATTCGACTGAACACCAAATGAAATGTCTGTACAACGTAAATTTCCCATCAAAAAATTATCCACCCTCATTATTGACAGAATCGCATTAGATTGATTAATTCATAATTCAATTCGCCTAAACATATCTGATTATAACTTTTTTCGCTTTGGTGTGACAAATTTCAAGGAAATCCAGAATCTATAGATAGTAATAAAATGTTCAAAATCCTACACAGAATTAATCTGAAATTAATGAATGGCCAAACTGAACTGTGTTATATCCAAATATTTAACGCTTTCAAGTGATACATGAACTAAATCTAACAGCCTAACTCAAAATAATCCAACAACGTATTTTCTTCAATACAATATCGAATTTGATAACCTTAATTATTTCGTTTTTATTATTTGTACCTGAACATATATATCCTGTATCATGTGTTGAGTTCAGATGTCTGAAAATTAATGTTTGTTCGAAAGTGCAGTAACAAAATGTAAACATTACATAATATGAATGCCAAAGAATTTATTCGGAGTAAATCAAATGAACCTGTTTTAATCATGCTTGAATAGTCAGTTGATCTTTCACACTTTTATTCGTAATTTTACGAATGATGGATTACTCTACAAACTACTCATCAGCAGTCCCGAATAAATTAATATCTATGAATAGTAACGAATACTCATGGATACATGAATATCCAACTATTCACTGAATACTTATCTATTCAACTATTCGTTGAATATTCTCCTATTCATGAATGAAAACCATTCACTGAAGGATCAACCATTCAATGAATAGTCAGCTATTCTTGAATAGTCAACTATTCATTGAATATTCATGAATAAAAACTATTCATTGAATAATCATTAATAACAAGTATTTATTGAATATTCATGAAAAAAACTATTCATTGAATAATTCATCAGTTTGAATGAATTATTTGAATAATGGAATAAATTTTCGAATGAATATTCGGATACAAAAAAGCGAAAAAGTCCCAGCTCTAAACTGGAACCGAGCCAGTTTTGCACTGGTGACATGTGAATATCAGAGAAGACTTGAACACTTTGGTCAGGGATTAATCATTCTGTATAATTTAAAGCATTTTCGTATAGGGCAGTTATGTTATGCGTAGCTAATTTTTTTCAGAATAAGCTGAACTATTTAATGACGCTGTATAAAATGAAAATGAAAAAATATCTTGGTTTTTCCAGTTTAAGTATGTATATGATCGTCTATCACAATAGTACGCATTGCAGCATAAGAGACTTGATGGAATTCAACATTTGAGGTGTGTTTGAAATTTCAATAGAAAAAGAGAGGAGAAAAAAATATCTTTTCTCGGTATTCATCTAACAAAAAGGATATCAAATGGAAGGTAATATACAGACGATTCCGAATATACAATATATATACAATTTAAAAATTTAACTCTACCTAGTTCCCAAAAAATGTCGATTGTTGGATTCCATCATTGAGTTTTCAAAATAAATGAATTGATAACTCAATGGTTCATGAAAAATCAGACCTTCCCATCTACAGAGCTATCCATATATCCTTTGGGAATTACTGTCCGAAATTTATGAAAGAAAAAAGTTGTCATAAACTAAATATTTTATATTTAATGAAGGGGGGAAACGAGCTCTAAAGAATTCCATTTGAGTAATATAAAATATATACACGAAATATATTCGGTGTGGCATTTGACAAGATTTCGTTTGGGTCAGCATCAACCTATTGGTTGAAGGTTTGTCTTGCTTGCTACATCTCAATGCATTTTCTACATTAGCAACACAAAATATTCTTCAGAACTTCAAATGAATTAAATTATAATTATAATTGAATTTATAAAGAGCCGAGTGTACTCTATAGTACATCATACACTCAAAAACATAAACATTCTTCGGCCGTATGGTTAAAAATAGAAGTTCTTATTTGAAAATATGAACTTTTTCAAGTTTTTGTAAGTTAGAAGTACATTCGTGAAAAAAAAATGGTTTTCGAGGTATGGATCGATGCATAAAAATAAAAACTAATGTTCATTCATCGTTAATGTTACTGCAAAAAAATTAATATTTCTCCTAGGACCTTCTCATTTTATGGTTGCATAGTAATTTTTTCCGTTTTTCTTGACGCATGTGCTGGGGCGAGTTATTTCTGTAATCAGTTATGATCTCTATATTTGCTGTTTGATATTTTGAAGCACATTAAACTATGGATACCTGGATATTATTATAGAATTCTGGATAGAATGGAGCTTTTTTCAGTTCTTCACAGATTTTTATCGTCATATGATGAATACTATTTTCCTTGGATTCTTCCATTATCCCACTCCATGTAACTCACACTTGCAATGATAAAAGAACTGTGTGTTATTTCTCCATAGCAACCAGTTCATATAGATCTAACTTCGTCGGATATATTTAAAATACTGTTGGGTCAACTTTCTCTTGTAAAACCTTCAGCAAAATTTACGATATTTTCTGACCAAAGTAATCTTCGATTTTCAAAAGATGAGGCATTTGTTGACTTTCACTTTCCTCTACGGTACCTTCTTATGGCGCTCATAGTTTTTAAAATCGGTGGGAACTGGAGTAAGGGGATGTTTGAAGGGGAAGGAACGTTGGCAAACCTTTTTAGTAATTTTGGTTATTTTTATCTGATATTTGATTTTCGTGATATAATCCCAAAATAGTAGGCGAAGTTCGCAAAATGCGTGGAAAAGAAGCTGCGTAGAATCGAAAAAACTCCGTACAGTTTTCCTCATTCATCTACTTATATCTGAATATTAGTTGCAAAATATTATATTTACTTACAGATACGAAAAAGTTCCTCTGAAGTTATTGTTTTTACTGTCCGTCTAACGGCCGATCGGAAACAGGTTAAAACCTCGATAATTTTTTGTGGAGTAGGTTTGGACCTTGATTATAAATATTAATTTTCCTAGTATTTTCGAAAATACGAATTGAATCGAATATGATGAGAATATCTCAGAATATGTAACATAAAGAAAACATTTAATTTTTTCCAATTGTTTTGAAGTTATGAACCATAGCATTTTTCAAGCAGCTACCAGGTTCCATCATGATTCGGTCAATATTTTTTGAGTTATTCCGGAAAAGAAGCAACCATGCCGAGGAAAATTCGACTTATTTTTTTCCAATATCTCCGAAAAAGAGATCGAACTGAAATTCGGTTCTCAAATGTAAAATAAGTTTTAAGTTCTATGCGAAATTTCGTAGGTATCTGAAAACGAGTTTTTGGAGAAAAATTTTGATAAAATTCCAATTCTGTTTGAGATTTTCTAACCATCCATTTTCTACTCTGTATAATTAAATGATGTAAGGGTACGTTCATTATCTTGTCACATAACTACGCGACGTTGGACGTTCTACATAATCAGAAGTTATTACGTAAGTGACTAAACAAAACCATATGTGGAAATTGACAACATCTTTGCGAATTATTTTGACCTTGATGACATTTCACTAGTGCCAACCTTACCCAGTTCTAGTAACGAGAAATGAGACCAATATTCCAAGACTTAACTATTGACTGTTCAAAAGTGAATGGAAAGAGAACATATACAGTGCGCGTCAAAATTATGGAACAAATTCATTTTGTCAGAAGAAAATATTTGGCAACAAAATCCTGAAACAGGTCAATTTTTGTTTCACTTTTACCAAATTTATATGCATTTGTGAAGGGTTTTTGTTGCACCCTGTGTCATCCCCATCAACCTCCTAAATTTTTTGAATAGCGAAAGTAGGTCATGTGGTACTTTTTTGGCAAGGTCTCTGTATCTTTTTCACAGGTGTGCAGAAATTTTCGAGAAAAAAATTTTTTTTTTTTGAAAAATTAGTTAGTTCAAAGAAGGTTTTCAGTCTGTGCACTTTGTCATGGCTCATTTGCTTTGAGACGATGGTACCCGATGAAATTCCTCACCGAATGAAAGTCGACCATTACAGTTTTGTTCATGCACAACTTTCAACCCCCTAACGTGAAAATTTTCTCCATTAAAGGGTTCGTAGTGGTTGAAAATTGTGCATGAACAAAACTGTAACGGTTCACTTTTATTCGGTGACAAATTTCATCAGGTACCATCGTCTCAAAGTAAATGAGCGATGACAACGTGCACAGACTGAAAACCTTTTTTGAACTAACCAATTTTTCAAAAGAAAAATTTTTTTTTCTTGAAAATTTCTGCACGCCTGTGAAAAAGATATAGAGTCCTTGCCAAAAAATTACCACATGACCTAGTTTCGCTATTCAAAAAATTTAGGAGGTTGATGGGGATGGCACAGGGTGCAACAAAAACCCTTCACAAATGCATATAAATTTGATAAAGGTGAAACAAAAATTGACCTGTTTCAGGATTTTGTTGCCAAAAATTTTCTTCTGAGAAAATTAATTTGTTCCATAATTTTGACGCGCACTGTATAGAATGTCAATTAGGAGTTTGTCAAGCTCGAGCGATGTGGCATAAATCCATGCTGTTCATATCGAATTGTATTTCTTATATTTTTATTTGGAAATATGCTATTGTAGATGTAAAAATATGAAAAATTTGACTTCACTAGAAAACTTGGTATTCCATCCGGAATGATGAAATTCCGCTTCTTATAACGTTTTCCTTTGTTTTCAGGAGACTGAAAGTGTCAACTCTGTGGAGCAGATACGATATAATCGAAATCCAAAAGAATGAGACTACCTTGACACTTTACCATGCATTTGTGTTCAATCGATTGAACTTCGCATAGATCATATGGAACCCAAGATACGACTCTTATACTAGACGTCTGGACTCCGTTCAGAATAAGTTCATTCGGTTTCTGTCCTACAGGAATAGTATTGTAATTGAAAATAATGATTACACTTATGCTCGTATGATTTTTCAGCTTCCTAGGCTAGTCGACATAAGATTTATAAATGATGCTTCATTCATGTTCAAGCTTATAAATGGTTTGATAGTTGCTCCTGGCATTTTGGAGGAGATTCGCTTAGATCCCGATCTAAGACTCAGGTCTCATGATATGTTTCAGGTCCCCCTGAGGAGAAAAAACTACACCGCAAATTCCCCACTCGTCAGAATAATGATGACGACTTCAAACGTCCTCGGTCCACACATCGATTACTTTTCCTGTTCGCTGATGACTTTCAAAAAAAGTCTGAAACGTTGATTTTTGTTTTCAGTTTCTCCGGGTTGATTATGTGTAAATTTTAATGTTGTATCTTCTGCAATTTTTTTTTTGTTTTGTTTAGTTCATAGTGGAATTAATGTAATTAATTGAGGTTTTATTTGTAATTGAGTGAACTCTGTCTCTGGGACTTTGTCCTGTTTGTGTTCCTGAGTAAATAAATAAATAAATAAAAAAATAACGGGAGGGGAGTTCGGAGGAGTACTTTTCGAAAGATGAAATCATTACCTGTAAAAGGAATGGGACGGAACATCATGGCTGCCTGTCAACGCGCATCAGAAGACAATAAATTTCCAAGTGAATTTGAGGCTGTTGGTATACAAGAAGTTGGAGAAAATGGACTGCCAAGCAAAACACGCTGAGCGACTGACAAGTCATTACAAAAGGACTGCTGAATGAGCTCACTGCTGAAACAGCTGTACTCGACAATACTCCTACTTCAGATTTTTCTTCTCATCTAAGTCTACCGAGAGTGAACGACTTCGATTCCTCCATTGTAGTGTATTGATAGTGAAGTGATACCAAAATATGAAATGTACTGTGAACTCGATGGGAATTAAAAGAAACATTTTTGACCGCGAAGAAGTTATTTTTGGTGATTGTTATCATGTCATGATGATGAATTTTATGAGGGTTTAGGTTGTTCGTCCAATTTCGAATATTCAATCACTATTGAGAACTTTTGTTTTTAGTGAATTTCTAATACCAAAAATATGTAGTATATATTAAAATATAATTTTTTCCAATGTTACCTATTGTCATGATGTAAGTAAAAAATGGTCTGCTCATCTGTGATCGTACGTACAAATGATACGCATGAAACTACATGCAAATTCGAAGCACAGAATATATATTTCCTTGTATCTTAATCTTGCTGCTTGGCGTAATTTTTTTTGCAGATGAGCACACCATGTTTTTTACAACATGCCTATTGCCCATTCCTATGCAAATTAATCTACAATTTTGATGAGAACTCTTAAATTCAAAATGATTATCATGAAAAATCAAGCAAGAAATTGCATTGGCGTACTGGTAAGGTTATAATGTCCATTTGGCGAATTCTCGAATCGAAACGAAAAATCGAAGAAAGAAATTCTTGAAATTCTTTGCTTTGTCTGAATAGAGTCAGATTTGTAGTCTGGAACATCACAGTTCGCTTTCTTTAACGTTTGTATCGTTCCTGTACTATTAATTATGCAATCTGTTTTGCAAGAAACTGCCCATGACAAAAAGTTCAATACTGCATTCCGAAAGGGCGTTTTTCATGAAAAAAAACAATTTGTATTTAATTTTTTGATAATTCTGTTTCAGATATTGGGAGTGGAAACCCAGAAAAAATCTGAAAAATGATGCGAAATCCTCCCGAAATAAGCTTTAATCGATATTTAAACGGGGTACCATACATTTTTACGTATGATACAAGGGCACAGATAAAAACCTTACGAAAAATTCTGTATTTCCTTTCAAGTGTAGTGAAATTGTTGTTTGTTATTGAAGGGCTTCTTTTTCATCAACAAAATTTCTTCTTTTCTATTCGATATAGGTTGATATCTCGAAATCACACCTGAAAACAAGAAAAGAAGACGAAAAACCAATATGAACTAGTTAATTTTTTATTATTCATTAGTCATTCAATTAATTTGAAGTTCATGATACATCTTAAAAAAGAATCAGACACCGAATGAATTGCCTCGAAACCATCGTCAAATTTATATATTAGACACCTATTAACTAAATGTTCTATTTCTTCCTCTTCTTCTCCGCATTCGCACTGTTGACTTTCGACCGAATTCCACTTGAAGAGGAAACTATTACAACGATCATGATCGATTCTATGTCGATTCAAAATACACCAAATTCTCCTGGGAAGATTAAAACTTTATGATGGAAAGATCTTCTTTTCATATGGCCCGAACAAAATTCTGCACACACATGAAAATTTTATGAGATGAGATTTTTTCATCTACATTGTACATGCGCGCAAAAGCTGCTGCCTTCACGGCAGTGCTTTTATAGAATTTTCATCTATAACTTTTGTCAATGCTTGGAAAGTATATCAGAGCTAGGTATAAACAGAACATGGCTTATCCAAATGAAGTTGAATTGGATTTGCACAAATTTTATTGTAATTGTACAATAATTCCTCAAGAGATGCAAGTTATTTCGAGATGACCTCACCTTCCACAATAATTGAGCACCAAACCTTCGTTTTGTGAATCAATTTGTATAACAAAAATGAAGTATTGATTGACAACGGCCGGATTCACAAAACGTTGATTGCCTAATCAAGATTGTTAATCAATAGTGAATTAGGTATTCGATTCCAGTGTACTGTTAACCCAACTAATGGAAGATGGCGCCCTGTATGTTGTTAAACTGCAGTGGTCCATCTGAAAGGTAACAAGTATCAAGATTCTTTCTGCGGTTTTATCCTAAGTAAGTTGACCTGAAGATCAGTAACAGCTGTGAAACTGCTGTAGTCATTCTCCTTGGATCCGCTTCTTCGGTGTAGATGTTTCGGTTGATTGGATGATTAGCTCTGATCGGGGGGGAATATTTGTTGAGTTATTGACGGATATTTGTCCTTGTGGTTATGTTGATGTAATTTTAACCCAACCATCAAATTTAAACTGTAGTCAACTAGTTGATCGGCCATCAAAAGTTATGGGAAACTGATGGATAGTCTTTTGTCTGAATAATTGACCTTCAAAGCCTCCTAAAGTACCATTAGCAGTTATTTATGTTGATCAAGCTATGACTAAGGGCCAGTATTATAAATCTTTTTCGACAAATAACTAGAAGTTAAATCTTAGCGTGACGTCAAGAATTGCAGTAACTTCCAGTTAAAGTTGGATTTGCAGGGTTATCTTTATCTGGTGCTTTGGGTATCAATTATATAATAGTTAAAGTTAAAATTAACTCGTGGTTTCCACAGATTCTCTGTCTTTTTGGCTAACGTAAGGAAAATATAACCTCGATTTTATTGTTGTTAAGATATTTTCGGAAACATGTTAGCAAGAGATGACGAAGATGCCATGAATATTGTTGAACATCCTCGTTGAAAAAGGATATTTAGAAATTGGCTGGATCATTTGAACTTTGGAAAGAAACGGAATTGAAAAACCGATGGCGCTTACCTGGACACTCTGTACGCCTGTAATGGAGCACATATTCTTGGAAATCATGCTCTGATGCTAGTGATGCAGTTTTTTGTTTCTTGTCCTTTCTTGGTAGTTTCTGGAGATTTTGGGGGTATTCACAGATCAACTAAACAGGCTGTATTATCAGGAATGTCCCATGGAAAATTGCATACTTATCTATTTACATGCCTGCTATAGACCTCTCACGGATAAGAATCTAATATCGAATATACTCATTAGTGAAAGTAGTTTAATTACTTAGGTGACCAAATGAAAACCCAAACATCCCTCCTATAATGCAAAAAATATAATTCAAAAATGATCATTGCAACGCCCCCTCAAATCAGTATAATTAACTTTAAATTTTTATGGAAACCACACTTCATTAAGGATGATTCTCACTTTACTTTCCGTAACCTTTCAGTATTCTTCCCGTAAAATATTTTATTTCATACTGTACATCACTAGGCCGGTAAAGTAACTTTACCGGACTGGTATATTTCAACTAACACATGAACGATTTTTATTACAGTTTTATTGCATTAGAAAAAGAAATGAACTTTCTCCGCATCCAAGAACTAAGCCAACATTATGTTTTCATTTAGGTTTTTCTCCACATCGTAAGTTTTGCGCCATTCACAGAATATCTCGTATTCCTTTTGATATCCGCCCGGAAAACTTGGCCGGGATAATTTTCGCCGTCGCTTCAGAACTTTTTTTCAAAATCTCTGCATCCATTCTATTCGAAATTATTCAAAACCAAAAATTCAAAACGATGCTGAACTGACCGGCAAGACAATCAATAAAAAAAATCTTTGTTACTGTTAGCAACCGATTCAAATCATACTACATTATCATCCAATATTAATGGATGGTTTTACATCATGTACTGACACATTACTAACACCTTTAAACGACCTGAATAGATAGTTCAATTTTTGTACCAAAAATTTGAAAAGAATATTGAGCAGTATGAAATGAAACGTTGTACGATACACGGCCGTGAAATGTCATTATACATAATACTCGTCTAGAAATTCTAGAACATCAAGACTCGTACTTCAATGAGCCATTTCCCGGCCTTGTAACGTAAATTACTAATAAGGTGTAAATGAATTAATGCATGCACAATATACGTCCCGTTTACGTTCCGTGAACATGACTTTTTGCCTACTGAATTTTGACTTAAATCATACGGGAGGGATACTGGAAGGTAACGGAACGTATACTTAGAATCAACCTTTAAGCTCCCTGATACATAGTAAGAATATTTGACAATAAAGAATATATTCGGATCATGATTTGAAAGGGAGTATTTTTCCGAATTATAACTTGTCTATGATAGAAATGAAACTTTTATAATTCCTACATTTCTGAGCAAAAGTTTAACTGTCAGTTAAAGTTAAAGAGAACTTCTGCGAATCTTCATAATACCAGCTCTAAAATGAACATTCATGGTGATTGGTAAAAGTTCGATTGAAGATCGCAATTGGGATTTTGATCCACTGCCTCAATATTGGAAAGTATTTGGGTACCCACAGATGAAAACATCTCAGTAATAATTGTAAAAAAAATCTCTCCAGTTCTCCTTGGGAAATTGATTGTGGATTCGATTTTGGTTTTACAAATCAAACAGCAAATGGTCCAGTTCAACCAGTGGTTCTTTCATCTAGCCTTTGCTGTTGCTCGACTGATTGTGGAGAGACTCTCGTCGTTTTTGGTTTCAGATTTTTTTCGCTGACTGTTTCTTGTGCGACACCAATGTAAAAATAAAGAATTCATTTTGACCTCCACACAAAATATTTATTGTTCATCCAGATTTATTGGATCCCCTTCAAAGTAGGTTACTTCCGGATAACCCCACTTATACCAAGAAATGATTCAACTTACTTAAGGATTGCATTTTCAGAAATCGACTTCTATCCTCGAATTCTCTCTTATGTCTGCTATTGACTGAAAATGAATGTCACGAAAGTCGAAATGTATTGTTGAGCTATGCAAAAAGGAAAAAGTTGGCCAGAGTAGCACCTTATCAGAGGATTTATGGTGGTTTCATTTATCGATCGAGGTTACTTTCGAAGGAGCTCGTAATTTTCTGGAAATATATTATGGGTTGTCTCCCTCAGTATCTGAAACAGAATTATTAAAACTATAATATTATTTGAAGAAATAGACCCTGCTATATATGTGCGATGTAAACTTTTCGAGTAATAGTTAGGTACGTAATAAATATCATTTATAATGAAATAAGAGTAATGAATAAAAAAAGCATATCAAAATACTTCATCATACAATCTACAGAACTATTTTGTTAAAATTTTGTTCGTATTTCAAGAATTTTTCTGAAATGGACTAAAAGTACGGTGGTTTTTCGAACTGTTGGATATTTGGTCAGCAATAATTCCACAGTAATATAGCCTTGTAATATGGTGCATGATTAGGGTGTAAAATCGACAGGTTTTCTTCCTCAAAATTTGGCGTTTTTCGTTTAATATGATCTCTCAGAGGTCCCATGATATTCAAATGATATTCTTTATGTTACTGTCTTTTTTACCTTCTGGCAAGAGAGCCAAGTTCAAAAGAATATTTTGACATTTTTTCGGTATGATTTAGTTGAGAGACGCCATTCCGAAGCAGCTCAAACTGGTGTATCCATATGCTCAAAAAAATCTCCACATCTGAATGAGCCCTTAAAAAAACTTGTATTCATATGTGTTGTATTCATTTGATGACTCACTTGATTTTTATATTTCTCGTTCATAATTTAAATCGATTTCAAGCGATGGACCAAAATCTCCGGTTATAGTTACGGTTATCCAAATTGACAGATGATCCTTTGCCTATATGTCAGTTTGAATAACTGCAACGTTAACCCGAGCTTTTGGTCCATCGCTTGAAATCGATTTATATGAATTAAGAGCAGACATGATTTTGATAGAAATTGTCAATTCGATCCAAGTTGACAACCCAAAGATTGCAAAAAATTTTCTAGCACTGGCGCAGAAGAATTTCAGAACAAAGTCGACATGATGAGGTTTGAGTTATTTATAAAAAATATCTGTAAACAGCGGCTCAGCACTCCAAACCATAGATAATTGGCCAAATATCGACATTTGTGATTGTAAACATCATTTTACGCAGAATAAACCAGTACCTACATGTAAATCCAAACAATTTGAAGTATCCAGAATTAGAACAATTAGAAAAATTTATGAAGAGAATTATGCCACAAGATAAGTTTCTACTTCAAGCCATGCAAGTGGGAGCCACGCTGAAATGCTCGTGGAGAGTTTCCCATCTCAGGCCTCCAATTATCTAGAAGCTATTGATCTGTTATGGAACAGAATTATCACAGCCAATTTTTTTAGCGAAGTTGATGTAAGAGAACGACTTGATTTGGTCCCTTATCGACAAAACTCTGAAAGTATATCTTTATCCATTCTGTTAAACGCTCAATTAGGGGATTTGGTAACTTTAGGAGTTGTAATTGATATTCTTTTCTCATTAGTAGAATCCATCTTACCAACTGAATCAATCGAAATTCTGGGAAGTCCAACGTACGGTATTCAGTTAGAGTAATAATGATTTGAACTGACCCCCAGAATGTTCTGAACGAGAACGTTCAAATATTACTGAGAAATGAGTATTTCAATAGTAATTTACGTTACAAGGCCGGGAAATGGCTCATTAAAGTACGAGTCTAGATGTTCACGGACGAGGCGACGGAGGAGCCGAATTTCTAGACGTGTATTTTAATGACATTTCACGGCCGTGTTTCGTACGTTTTATTTCATATTGCTCAACATTTTTTTCAAATTTTGGTACAAAAACTGAACTGTCTATTCAGGTAGTTTGAAAGTGTCAGAACATGATGTAAAACCATCCATTAATGATGTGGGTGATAATATGGTGCGCTTCGAATCGGTTGCTAAGAGTAACAAAGATGAGTCCGGTAAAGTAACTTTACCGGCCTACTGATGTAATGTATCATTTCCCGTACTCAAATGAGTTTGGGAAATGGCACATTACATTACAGTATGAAATAAAATAATTTTTTATTGAGTTCTGATGATATAATAGATACATTGAGTAAATATAGACCATCAGAATATAAGGATATCATTGGATAACATCAACAGGTTGAAGAGTTTGAACGATGTTTCGTTCAGGAATATCGACGAAAAATAGATGGAAGCAGCATCAGAATATAGAAAAGATGAACACTTTAATGCTGCAGTTACTGAAAACATTTCAGAAGTAGTTCATGATGAATAAGAAGAGTGTGTACAGAATGAAAATGATGATATAGACGACTTCTATGGAGATGATATGAGGAACTGCATTACCAAAACGGTTATTCACTAAAGGTTGTTGATTTCCAAACTTGGCAGAGAAAGATATGAAAAGAGACATTGAAAAGAGAGATGGAAACAAGAAATTAAGTAAAACCTAGAAATCAGAACTTCTTTGGCTGGGTAAAGATTACCAACTTGATTAGTTATATTGCTTATTTATGATTCAATAAATCAAGAGTAGGCATGATTTTGATAGCAAAATTGCCAATAAAGCTGAATTGGTAGACGACGCATTCCATTTCGTGCACATCTTAGGGAGTCCCAGCCTACAGTTCAATACTGTTTGACTGTACATACATGGAGAAAGTAAGTACTAATCTAGATTATCGCCTTTTCAATTGACCAGGAATCTCATCGCCATGGAATTCTGACCGTCCAGGTGTGAACAGAACCAAACTCGAATGGCGAATGTCGCATTCAAATCCATTCGGAACGATTTGCACGACTCGTACGAAACCTAAAATTTTTTATACGAGATAGTGTTCACGCAAAGCGAGATATAATCGTAGGCGAGATTTCAGTTCTTACCTTTATTCAAACATTATGATACGACAATCTTATGGCGGATATCGTATGGAATAGAAGCGTACGATCTCTTCCCGAAAACGCGAGAGATACTCTAGCGATTTCAATGGGCTCAGAAATATACTTCCAGGTACTTCCTTCACAGCATATAACACCATGATCCACGGCAGTTTTTGAATATCTTCCCTAGATAAGAAAAATAAGACGACACTTTGCTACCTGGTTGCTTTCGAACAGCTTGACAGATAACAGCAATTGACGGTTGACGAATCCGTCCGTCATTCATATAGCATCATTAGAGAAAACGCGAGGTTGCCCAATTCACGCCAGCAACGTAGCAACCACATTCTAGTATATTCACTAGCCATCCCCACCAACAACAGCTAAAACGGGTCGATTGCTCGTCTTCCACCAACTCTCAGATGTGTAAAACTGGCAAGGAACTGCGCATAGTCGGCATCGCCGTTCAGTTCAGTAATCGCTGTGTCGATGCGACGATCCGCATGGTGATGCCAAAGGTTGAATTCATTACTGTCATAAACTGAAGTTTCGTAGTCTGAACGATTATTTTCTATAAGTTTTGTATTTACTTAATACATATTCGGATTTTGCTGCAAATTCTGCGTTCTTGTTGTACTAATACATTTAGTAGTAGACGCCATACATTCTACCGCGTTTTCTGATCGGTAACTATCCAACGAGCATCGAGTCGAGGAGTAGTGTTGGCGGGAATTTTAGACAGGACCGTATTCGCGGACATCTTACGGTACTTGTTAGTCGTTTGGAGTTGGATATAAAAATGGTGAAGTGTTCAGTTAAATATTGTCTTAGGAACGCGAATACTGACATGGGCATCAGTTTCTTTCGATTTCCGGCTGAAAGTGCAAGGTGAGTGTTATTGGCAGTGATTCATTCGTTATACTGTCGAAATCGAATAATCTTTACAAGAATTTCTCTTCGCGCCCATGTTCTGGGAAACAGCGTGCTATCGTTGTGCCCGAATGTGTATAATTTTCGAATTCCGAGCCGAAAATTGTCACAAACGACTAGGTTGGACTCACTGATGACGAATCCGGTGTCAAAATCGATTCTGTCCAGCCGGCCGGCCGGCCGTCCACGAATATGGAGAGTCCTATCGACCTGAAACTTTCAGGGGAGGTTGCATTTCAAAATGCGACGGATAAGTTCGTTCATGGGCGAAATCCTCCAAACGGTTTTGAAGTTGAAGCCTTTTGAAATTTTGAGGTTATTTCCGTGGTAATTCCAGAACTACTGGAACTATTGTATTGAAACTTGGCAGTTTGTTGGAAAATCACGACGCGCAACTTTTTGCGATATTTCATTGAGATTATAGTGTCAGTAAATTTCGAACAAAAATTTTTCGCAAAAGTTTTTTTTGAAAACTGTTAATCATATTTGGAAAAAAAATTCGAAAATATAGAGCACCATTTTCCACATCCGTGTACTAAATGGAGGTTCGAAACGATTATAATTCTTGGAGATATTGGGGAAAAATATGTCAAATTTCTTAGTTTTTCCTCGGTTGTGTTCTTTTTTCCGGAATAACTCAAAAAAGACATAGAAAAGCGCTGACGTGAAGTCAGCATGTTTTGTGCGCATGTTCGAATTCGTTGCCAAAGCACCTTTGAACATGCGCGCAAAAGCTACAGACTTTGCATGATGGCTTTTCTAGGTTTTTCAATTTGAGTGGATAATGGGAACAAAATGGGGTATGGTACCTTCGACATATAGGTTACTTCGACTGAAGAAAAGATATTCGCAGATATTTCCGATATGAACGCCTAAATGTGTAAAATCATTTAGAATATTCTCGTGTATTAAGAGGGAAGAGTTTATTCATTATTCTCGAGATATTGAATATGAATCAGAACGCGTGACGTCACAGGATGCAATTTAGGAACAAATACATTCCAAGTGTGACTTCATTGCGGTTTACAGTCTGTCTGCTATTTTCGATTTTTTTCCCTAAAATGGTCTCAAAGGACTGGGTGTGTCAGTGTTTTAGTTGTTTTTAAAGGTAGTGTCTCTGCCTACTTAATATTAATAAGTTAGCAGTACCACCCTTAAAAAAAACTGGAAGGGCGACAAATTGTTTTCTTTCACCACAAATATGTTTTGGTCGACCTTCAATCGTTCAGATCATTTCTGGAAGAAAAAACGTTCACCTAATTAACTTTTCTTGTATCACAAAGTTACGTCGGTGTATAGCCGTGGAAATGGAATATTTCCATTAGTCAGCATTGAAACGAAAATTGTTCGTTTCGGGAAATAGAAGACTCAACATACAACCCAACATCAGTCAATAATGATACGAAAATTGAACCTTTAATATAAATATACAAATGCAGTGTTGACGAGTCTGCGAAATATCCACAGAAATCAGTAAATCTCTTTAAAAGCTAGAAAAAGCTATAAAAAATTATTTTTTCTGTTTTTTTCACGATAGATGGTCTACGAGAAATAATCGACAATTATTCATATATTTTCGATCGAATTCGATGCATAGTTTTGAATGGCACTGATATCTTAATATTGAGTTGGCTGCTAACTTAATAAAGTTGGCAGAGTTTTCCCTTTAAAAAAAAACTAAAAGCGCGACAAATTCATTTTTCACGACAAATTCTCGACAATTATTCGACATTTACCGAGATCGTTTTCATTGACTTCCGTGCAAGTGGATCTGCTAACTTTATGGACATAGTTGGACTGAAGACGAATCCGATGTCAAAATTGATTTTGTCCGTCTGTTGCCATGATGATGTTGGAACGGAAAAAGCTAGCGACTTGAAACTTTCAAAGAAAGGATAGGTTACGGCCACATTCGTTAATGCTTTAAGGGCCGGTATTATAAAACTTAACTGGAAGTTATCTTCAACTTTAACTGACAGTTAAGCAGTAACTTCCAGTTAAAGTTAGATTTTCAGAGTTATCTTTGTCTGGTGGTTTGGGTATCATTTATAGTTAAAGTTTAAATTAACTCCTGTTTTTCCACAATTTCTCTGTCTTTTTGGCTGACATAAGGGGAATATAACCTCGATTTTATTGATATTATGATATTTTCGGAAACATGTTAGCAAGATATATTCACTTCATTTTAGAAGAAATTTAAATTCACGATGACGAAGATGACATGAATATTGTTGAACATCCTCGTTGAGAGATATTCACTTCATTCATTTTTGAAGAACTTTTAAGTGACTATGACGATGATGCCATGAAAATATTTATAAATCGGCTGAACCATTTGAACTTATGGGAAGAAACGGAATTCAAAAATTAATTTCGCTTATCTGGACACTGTACGCTGTAATGGAATACATATTCTTAGAAATCGTGCTTTGACGCTAGTGATGCAAATGTGTTGCTACACGTAGAGTTTATGCATCTTGTTCTTTCTTGATAGTTGCTGGAGATTTTAGGGGTTTTTACAAATCAACTATACTGACTGTATTATCAGAAATGTCCCATGGAAAATTGCATACTTATCCATTTACATCAAAATGCCTGCTATAAACCTCACTCGAGTAAGAATGCAATCTCGAGAGTTCATCATGGCATATTATTGTAATGAAAATATCAGTGACTCTTTCTGTTCAACTATTATAAGATGTAAACGAAAAAAAAATCATTGGCATTTCTTCTTTTCGGTGCCTTATATAACAGATAAAAGTTGTAAAGGCGTAATGAAGCATAATAATTTATACACATCATTTAACTTTTAAGATGAAAGGAAATCATCACAATTGCAATATAATAATGGCCAAACTGGTAGCCGTGTACAAATTCTAGATATCAGGGCTCAATAACCCGGAGCCACACAAAACATTACCACCATATTTTTTAATTGAATGACAATTTTTGCAAATTCAGTGTTGAGATTATTACCACTCCCAGTGTCAGTTGAAAGCCCGTTGGTGAAGAGTGAAGTATTTGTAAAAAAAATTCTGTACCTAATTGGATTTGGACAAAATTTATTGTAATTGTTCAATATTTCCTGAATTTGTATTTCATTATTGTCGAAGTTTTTCCTTTTAAGCTTTCATTTTCAATATATTCATTATTGGAAGTAGTTTTTTAGTTAGGTTACCGAATAAATACCCAAACATCCCTTGCAAATTGCAAAAAGTATAAGAATTCAAAATTGATCATTGCAACTCTCCCTCAAATCAGTAATTCACTTGCTATTTTTATGGAGACAAAAATCCAGTAAGCTCCCTGATACATAGTGCGAATATTTGTCAATAAAGGATTTGTTTATTCCTATTTCCTATCATACTTTGAAAGGAAGTCCAGCTTTTCCAACCCAGAAATTAGTGGTTAGATTTATTACAGAATCTTAAATTTTTTCCTTCTCCTTTTCATAGAAATCATCACAGTATTTATTGTCTATGATAGAAATGAGACTTTTATAATTCCGAAATTTTTCAGCAAAAGTTTAAAGGTCAGTTAAAGTTAAAGATAACTTCCAGTTAAGTTTTATAATACAGTTTCGGAGTTGCGCTCATTTGGATTGAAGTCGTCGTCACTGCCGCTCACAAACACAATTACTTCTGGAAGAATTAACATAACTCCATCACCTCAATTACGAAGGCTGCATTGGTAAAATCCACACATAATGATTCTGCTGATATATTGCCAAAAATACAGATTCGATAGCATTGAAATTCAGTACCTATTTCATTCAAAAATTACAGCTTGAAGGTTCATACACAATTTCGTGAGGATAATATGATCAGAAGATCGCAGACAATAGACTATTCGAAAAAAATTTCTTTTTGCGCGCTTGTTCTGGGGAGCAGCGCGTTATCATTTCGTCACGATGTCTGTAATTTTCGAATTTCGAGCCGAAATTGGTTGGACTCACTGATGAAGAATCCGTGATCAAAATTGATTCTGTCCGTCCGGCCGTGTACGCTGTAACTCTCGAAAGAAAGGACCTAGAGTCTTGAAATTTTCAGGTTAGGTTAAGATCCTGAATATCTCGGTTAAGTTCGTTAATGGGCCAAATCTGCCGAATGGTTTATGTGCTACAGCCATTTGAAATTTTGATTTTTCAATACCTCGAAAAATATCAATCTCATCGAAATGAAACTTACTTGGAAGATGAACAGTGTCAATAAGAAGAATTATCCATAGAAAAATTCGATAAAAATTTTTATTTTTTATTTTTATATTTCATTAAAATTTCACTGAAATTTCCAAGTCACTATTTCGCAATGTGAACAAGCGCGTAAAAGCTGCTGACTTCACATCAGTGCTCTTCTAGATTTTTTTTCAAATTGTTTCAATTATTCACTATTTACCAGGTTTAGTCATGATTCAATTAATATTTAAAGAGTTACTCCCAAAAAATAATGATGCCGAGGAAAACTCAACGAAATTTGACATGTTTCTTTCCAATATCTCCAAAAATTATAGTAGTATTGAACTGAAATTTGAAACTCTGCTGTCAATAGTCGCGGAAACTTTCGCCTCGAAATTTGAGATTCATTGAAATTATCAAGGCAAAATATTTTGACAGATAACCAGAAGTTATCTTGTGATATGTGGTTCAAAAATGAGAGTTAATTGCTTTGTGTGGTCGAAATAAATTTTCTAACACCGACCCTAAGTAAAGATACGTCTATTGACGAAGAAAAAATGATTTCCGAAACGTGTATTAGATGCTGAAAATATTCGTGGATTGTAGAGTATAGTAACCAATCCGTCGATAACACAGGTCTGCGACATAAGAATTGTTTCAAATTCAATACTTAAGTGATTTTTATGTTGTTTTCAACGCTGATTTCAGAAAAAATATTAGAAAAATTCCATCACGTACAGTTATTTCACAAACTGCTTGTATAGTTTCAGCTTTTTTCGATATTTTCATACATATCTCTGTACTCTAGTGAGTTTTAATTTTGGTATTTTGGATCTCCAGTAACTGTTACTTAGCCTAAAGTACTTTTAAAATGTATTAAAAAAACTTTAATGCATTTTCAGTTGCATAGCAATTTTTATACTACATGAGTTGACGTAAAATAAAAGGTAATTAGCAGAAACCACAAAAGGACACTATGTGGTGACTTAAAAGTGGTTTCAATGCTGCTTGGTCAACAAAGTGGCTATTCAAAATTTCCTTGCTTTCTCGGCGAATGGGACAGCAGAGACAGAACGAATCACTACATAAAAAAAGATTGGCCCTTGAGAAAACCTTAAAGGTTGGGGTAAAAAATGTTGAGAGGGAAAGCCTTGTGGATCCCAAAAAGGTCTTACTTCCACCACTTCACGTTAAGTTGGGCCTGATGAATCAGTTTGTCAAGGCATTGCCAAAAGAAGGAGAATGTTTCAGATATCTTTGGGGACAATTTCCTGGTTTACCGGAGCAAAGCTGAAGGAAGGAATCTTTGTCGGACCAGACATTAGAAAACTAATGAGAGATCCCAACTTTGAGGACACAATGGAAACAAAAGAAAAAGCAGCGTGGACATCTTTTAAATTGGTTGTTACCGGTTTCGGTTTGCTCGACAACTTTTAGAAACTTGGTTGTAATATGAGTATTAAAGTTTATTTTCTACACTCACATCTTTCCCTGCAAACTTTGGTGATGTAAGTGAAGAGCAGGGTGAAAGATTCCACCAAGACATGAAGGAAATGGAAAGAAGATACTAAGGAAGATGGAACGTCAACATGACAAAGAGATGATCCTCAACGAGTCCACAGCCGGAAAAACAACAAAAGAAGCTTCAACAGCAAGAGAAAACGATATTATCATGACTTATAAGCTTAAAGAGAAATAGAAGTGTACTGGAAACGTGGTTTAGAACCTGATTTATAAATAAAATAAAATTTATAAATTTGGAAAAATGGCTTAAATTTTATTATTATACCCAAAAATATTCCATTTTTGTAAAAAAACCTGACGTGATAGAAAAAAAAACGGATTGCACTGTTGAAATCAGCGCTAAAAAGTACATGAAAGTCTGTTATCAAATTTCAAACAATTTTTTGAAATTTTTTTTTTGCAGACCTGTGCAATAAATAGAATGGTTGGAACTTAATTAAAATTCACGAAACATTCTCTGATTTTATTGCAGATGTGATGAATGGATGAGAGCGTTAGGCAGGCCAGATCTACAGGGTGTGAACGCAGAAAGACTGCATCAAGCCAAATATAGAGTGTGCGGTGTACATTTCCATAGTAGCAGCTTTTCGTCCATGCTGATGAATCGACTGAAAAAAGATGCAATACCTGTGAACTTTCCTGCTGGTGCGTAATTTTATTCGTTGTCTTAAATTTCTCATTTTCCATTCCAATATTATGTTGCAGCTGCCAAACCTGGTCCATATTTTGAAGAAGAACTGAATGAGGTGGAAAAATATACTACAGGTGAGTGATGAGCTTTGGCGAAAAATACCAGGTGATCATTTATAATGTCATGTTCAATTCACCATTACCTAATGTTTTTTTACATATTGGATGAAAGTGTTGAATACATACTGAGTGTCAAAGGAATCAGGTTTAGCCCATGAAATATCAACAGTATTCAAGATATCGAATTTAAATTTTGGACATTGATAAAGGTACTACAGATTATTGTTCATCGACAGAATAATTAATGTGTACCTATGGCTACCGTTTTAAACGGAAGTACCATAAAGTTTCCTATTTATTCCATATTAAAGCACCTAATTGTGGAACACCTGTATGTGCTGCATGCTGCATTATCCTTCATTATTTATAGTTTATCATCGACATATTGAATACATTCAAGGAACACAATAGAAAAAGAAAAACCGATAGTTCACAATCAAATCAGGCCCACATATATTCGCGCAAAAGACAAAAATATCATCATCAGAAAAATATCTCAAATGGGGGTTTTTCCCTTAAACGAAAATGCAGTTATTTTCATGAAAAACCTTTAGAACATCACATTTCAAACATATGATTTCAATATTATATTTTTAATGAAATGTTTGATCACCTAAAAACTGAAAAATAAAAATGGGGATTTGCATTTAAAGGGATTTGTCTTGAGTGCACGATATGGCAACGTCGAATTCAACTTTATCGGAAAGAAAAGAACTTCAAATGTGTTAGTCTGCTTGGGAAAACAGAGATAGCTATACTTCGATCTGGTTAGAGTAGAAGACAACGACCAAGGAATAGAAAAAGAAGAGCAGACTGTCATACTGTCATAATACTGACAAATCGCAAACGGAAACGAAAACAATTTGTTTGGTTATATTGACAAATAACACGTGTGTACCACAAAATAGGAATAAATATTTTATTATTCTTTAGCAGAAAAAGCTATTCTACTAAACACCGTTGTCACTTCGTGCATGCCTGGCAAAGCCCAAACCCCAATTTCGAAATCTGATTTTGGATACTTTCTGAAGGTTATTTGGGTAAATGATGAATCAAACCCATAATTATTATGTTCAAATTTGCATTTACAGCAATAACCCAAATTTAGGAAAAACCCCCATTGTTGGTAATTCTCAAAGATCATTTTTTTATGGACAATTTGAAACGCTTCGTTTCCATGTCACTTCTGTTGGTAGTAAGTTTTATAGCTTAGAACCGAATAATTTATGTATCTTATATTGAGATTATATGTGCTAGTTGGAAGTCAACAAAAAGTTTCAAATCAGATCTAGCGTGTATGTAAGAGCATATGGTGAGAATGTAAATAGCTTTGATACTGAAAACGTCCACATCAAACTAAACACTAAATGTGTGGGGTATAATTTATTCTTTTTATAAATAATCTGCAGTATGTATTTTTGTAATATGTTCAATTCATAGAGGCTATTGTTATATAGTCCACCCCATACCAATATTCCATATTTTATAATTGATGCAACCTATGCTTTATATAATATAACAAGTGTTTTTTATTTTGTGTTTATTTTTATTGACATTTTTTTTCTCATATTTTTGTTTTTGACGCCATTCCATTCAGAATCCAACGTATAATTCGAAAATGCAAAGATACGCAACAGTCATAGGCACACCTTGTTCTTTACCATAGTCGATAAAAACAATCTATATTATCAATGTCAAAAATTTCAATCCGATATCATTATAATGAAGATTTTTGTGGGTGAAACTGGTTCCTGTGACACCCGGTATAGTTTTGCAGCATGAAGAAGGGAATTTGCGGAATATATTCGAATTAATAAAGTGCTATATCTAACTTATTAGTTCTCGTAATTATAGAAGTTCATTCAAAAATTCGATTAGAACACATAATCATTTGCCGTGAAAGTTACTAAATACAAATGTCAACTATACTCATTTTTCTTTTCAAAACGACGTAATTCAAAATAGTAAGGTTGAATCCAATCGAATAACTCACATTTATGAACATTGTCTGATGGCGAATGTTAGTTGAAACTTTCTGATTACTTTTGGCTGTCTTCCGATTCAAATATTTCTACCGATCACATTTTCGGACAATCTTAAGATCGGTTACGAGTGCATAAAATCAGCTTAAGCCCCGGTCTACACATCCGGATTTTCCAGCTCCGGCGCCGCCGAAAAAAAATTTTGAAATTTTTCAAAAATATTCCTACTGTAGCCCAATTTGACACTTTTCATTGGGATGCCCTATTTCTGTACTAGATCAACGAAAACTGATGTCGGTGTCTGAGGGTCAATCTCCATTAGAAAATCATTGGCGAAAACCACAACTCCACTGCCTTCACAGTTACATAGTTACCGGGTGTTTTTGAAAACGTTCAGTTCAGAAATATTGCTATAACTTTTCTTCGGTTGAAAAGTTTTAATTTCTGTGTAAACAGTATCGTATCAGCTTCTTAACTAGAATTAAATCACTTTGATTGAATTTTCCACAAACTGACAATTTATGAGACATCGCTATGAAAATTTTTTTTTTCAAAGTGTATATTATTTCATATTTCAATAGAGCTTGAAATTGCCACTTCAAAAATATAACATATTTGATAGTTTCATAGTAGAAGGCTTTGGGCTGTGCGGCGGTGAAAATAAAATAATGCCAACATTGAACATTGATTCATCCATCCAAGAACCATTGACAAAACTCAATAGAGCCTTCGAAATCCCCAGACATGAGATGATAAACTCTTTTGGCTCCATAAGATTTTGATTTACGAGTACTCAGAATCCTCCTGACGTTCGTTCTTGGTACTCCTCTAAATTCTTCTATATAATAGGAGTTGATGTTCTATAACTGATTTCTGTAGCTCTTATGAAAATCTGTTTTCTTTAGATGTTTCCTCGGTCTTTTCCTTCCAAATTGACCTTTCTCTATTGAGTTGTGATGCAATCGTGCAAAAATATATACAGGGTGATTCCGGAGGAGACCGTCAGATTTTTGGATAAGTTTACTCTAGTCATGACAGTCTTGAAACAATGTTTGGTTTATGGTTGGGGGTATATTGGGAATATACAGGGTGATTTGTCCGATTCGATTTATTTTATAGTAATAGTTGGTAAGGGGTTAAATTCCACTGCGACCTTAAGGTCTATTGTGCCCTTCGACCTATTTTACTTTCATTTATAACTTTGGTATGGCTTATTCGATTTTAATGAAATTTTCAGCGAAGTACAATATTGATGAGCACAATCATTAATTTCAATTTTTTTTTCAAAATAAGTGGTTTTTATTGTGATAATTCCAGATCAATTGTGCAGGTTGAAAAAACACCCTGTACATCGCGTTTAATAAACTACGCTATCTGTTTACGATTCCACTATAATAAGTCATTATTTGAGATTTTCTAAATTTTTTTGGCACACTTCTAGTTTTCCGAGAAATTTTTTTCAAGAAAAGACAATGTCGAAATTTCGCTCCAATCGATTCTAATTTTATTAATAACTTTATCCAATTTTGATGGAATTTAGAGGGTAGAACAATCTGAATGAGTACATTCAATAATTGTATTGATCTCTCAAAATATAGGGTTGTATTTGCGATAATTTCAGAATTTCAGATTAATTGTGCCGTTTTAAAAACACCCTGTACATTTACTTTTTCAAAAAATTTTATTCGTTTCAAATTCTACCATAGGATATCATTATTGAGAAGTTTTAAATTTCTTGGGCGTAGCTCCGGTTTTCCTAGAAAGCATTTTTGAAGAAGAGCATAATCGAAATTTGCACTAGGTAGGAAAGCTGTATTATCCAAGGATGCAAAGTTGTTCGTCACTTCTAAAATATTCTATTCAAATTCGAAATTCATTTTCAATTGCTCATTATCTGTATAAAACCATTCCATTCAGAAGATAACTTAATTTAATTTTTTTGCAAACCTCCGCTTTTCAATAAAAGGGTTATTCCTATGAAGCAGTGACGTTATGTGATTTCGTTCAATAATGTCGATTGGAAATTTAAAAAAAGTCGCAAATATGTTTTCGAAAAAGATGAAACCATTTCGAAAATTCAATTTGAATTTTCTGTCCACTTGACATTTGTCTCTTATGTTTTTTCAAAATTTGTTTTCATGAGTGTAAATTTGTTTGGTTTTTGTGCATATGAAGTAATATTCGGAATTAAATGATATCATACAGAATATGAGCAATTAAATATGAATTTGGAAAAATATTTTAAAACTTAAGAACTGCTTTGCATTGTTGGAATATACAGCTCTACTACCTAGTGCAGAATACCCTCACTGATTTTGCGCCAAATTTCGATTATTCTCTTCTTGAAACATTTTTTCTCGGAAAACCGGAGGGGTATCAAAAAAATTAAAAACCTCTGAATAATTACATATTATTGTAGAATCTGAAACGAATAAGAAAGTTTTGGAAAAGCAATGTACAAGGTGTTTTTTCTCAACTGCACAATTAATCTGAAATTCTGAAATTATCACAATGACAACCCTGGATTTTGGGAGACTGTTGCAATTATTGAATGTACTCATTCAGATTGTTCTACATTGCAACTTTATTAGAATTGGATGAGCCATACCAAAGTTATCAATAAAAGTAGAATCGATTGGAGTGAAATTTCGACATTGACTTTTTTTGATGAAAATTTCTCAGAAAACTAGAGGTGTGCCAAAAAAATTAGAAACTCTCAAATAATGACCTATTATAGTAGAATCGTAAACAGATAGAGTAGTTTCGGAAACGCGATGTACAGGGTGTTTTTTCAATCTGCACAATTAATCTGGAATAATCTGGAATTGATCTGGAATAACAACCGCTCATTTTGAAAAAATTTTTAGAGTTAATGAATGTGCTCATCAATAGTACTCCGATGAAAATTTCATTACAATCGAATGAGCCATACTACAGTTATCGCTAAAAGTAAAATCGGTCGAATCGGACAAATCACCCTGTATATTCTCAATAGAGACCCCCAACCATAAACCAAACATTGTTTGGATACTGTCTGGACTAGTGTAAACTTATCCCAAAACCTGACGGTCTCCTCCGAAATCACCGTGTATAAAGGTTGAAGCCTTTCTTGATATTTTTTTAAGATACAAATCACTTGCTGCCTCTGCATTTTATCCGTTTTGTATGAAGGAGACTAACATATCCCACCTCTTTCAATTTTCGTATTTCATTACAGAAAATTGAACAGAAGTTGCGTACTGAAAAGAACTCTTATTGGTTGATAACTTAGTTTCAATCACCGTAGCATCCTCCAAAGCCTTATTATCCAAGAGAAAAAGTTAAAAATTTTCAATATCTCGAAAATAATTCTAGAAAAATATCAAGAGTGGTCTTTAAATGGTTATTTCAAGCTCTATTCAAATACGTAAAAATATACTGCGTGTTCCATTTCAGAAAAAATATTTTCATAGCTATGTCTCATAAAATAGCAATCTGCAGAAAATTTCAACTAACGTCATTGAACTTTACATAAAAAGTTGCTAGGAGTATGTTTTTACAGAAAAGTAAAATTTTCAATAGAAGAAAGGTTACAGTAATATTTCTGAAATGAAAATTTTAGAAAGCAGCCGGTAAATATGTTAAAGCTATGAAGTTGCGGTTTTCGATAATGAGTTCCTCATCAAAATTTGCTCTCAGAGACCAAAATCAGTGTTCGTCTTTCTAGTACACAAATGAGGCATTCGAAAGTGTCCGATTTGGCCCAACTTCTATACGATCTCGCGGAAAGTTCCGCGTTGTTATGCTCCACCTAACGGCCAAATTTCGATCTAATCGCTCAGGTGAATCCTGAAAATATCAGGGAAATATCTTCAAAATTTTAAATGTAATTTAGCGAGCTTAACTGTCGTGTTTCGAAATGCAACATACCCTGAAAGATTCAAGTCAATAGCTTTCTCCGGTACGTCCATAATCGTGCCAACGGAAGGTCGGCCGGACAGAATCGATTTTGACACCGGATTCGTCATCAGTGAGTACAACCATTGTTTAGACAATGGTACAACCTAATCAGGAAAAAATCGAAAATTAAAGACATTTGTGCAAATTATAGCACTCTGTTCCGCAGAACATGCGCGCGAAACAAGAGACTGACCGTGCAAACTTTCCGGGTATTGATTGTGAATCTGAGGCATTACATTGAAGTTCTACGACTGGCCAGGATAGAATTATTCCTGTATTCAGGGGACCATCCAACCATCCGTAGTTGGGTAAACAATTAACAGTGCTGTTCCTGACGTGGCGTAAGAAATCAGTAACAGAGCTTACAAAGAACACAACCGAAATCCGACTCGCACAAGCTATAAGGCTTTTAGCTTCTCGATGGTTTCATGGGAACCTAAAATTCTAGAAAATCACTGACGTGAGGTCAGAAGCTTTTGCGCGCTTGTTCACATTCGAAGCCATTTCCTCAAGACATTTTGCATGAACCTTCACGCCGCCATTTTTCAACCAAGAGCAGAATTTCTTCTCGAACACATCTGTGTTATTGGTAATTCTAGGAAAATTTCGAAATCATTGGGGGGATTTTAAGTTTTCACGAATTCGACCTTCTCCATCAATCTCCAAACCTGCTATAAAAATATCGAGTCTCTAAGTCTTTTTTTTCGGATGTGATTGTGGTTGAGGTCAGCCTTACTGCCAACCGTTAAATGAGAATCTATTTGGAGACACGATATTTTGGAAAATGGAATTCGCGAATTGGTAAAATTATCCAATGATTCCGCATATTATTCATTCTAAATTTCATTATTTCAGTAATTTTCGAGTTACTCTGTAAAAAACAACAATATCTAGGAAATAACCAAGAAATTTGACACATTTTTTTGCCAATATCTCTGAAGATTAATATCGGATCAAACTGAATTTGAAGAACTGTTTTTGAATATTGCTTCAAGGTATATCCCAAGTTTCAATCTGATCGCGTTAATAGTTATCGAGATATTGGGGAAACATTCGGTGAATTTCAAATAAACACGGAATAAGACATAATTTTTCCTAATATATTCGGAAATAAACATCAGATCAAATTGAAATTTGGAAAACTGTTGTGGAAGACAAACTTCAAAGTCTGTGCCGAGACATTCTTTGAATAATTACGAAATAATTGTAGTTGCATACTGATTCTGAGTTCTGTGCCAAATTTGATCAACATTCTCCGAGAAACATAAACAAAAATTCAAACATTTTCGAATAAATTTCCTAACAACTGGATCCATACGAAATTCGGCGGTAAGTTTCGCGTTGGTATTCTTTATATAATCACGAAGTTTTGATCTGATCGCATCTGTACTTCTTGAGACATTGAGGAAATAACCTCAAAATTTCAAATAACAACAAAATTTGATATATTTTCGTTGAAATCTGATCATCACTTCCAGAGAAAAAAAATCATCAACAAATATTTCAAATATTATCGAATAACTTCTTTCGATTTTCAACAACTATAGATCAACACGAAATAATGCACCTTTTTACGCGTTGATATTCTTCAATTTACTACGAGTTTCAATCTGATTACATATATGGTATTTTTGAGATATTGCGGAAATAACGTTAAAATTCCACATAACAACCAAATTAGGCATATTTTTGCGCGAATGTTCTGGGGAACAGCGTTCTATCGTTTTGTTCAAATGTCTGTAATTTTCGATTTTTGAGCCGGACATGGCCTTAAACGACTAGGTTGGACTCACTGATAACGAATCCGGTGTCAAAAAGGATTCTGTCCGGCCGGCCGTCCGCAGGCACGATAACGATCGTACGGACAATCCTATCGACCTGAAACTTTCAGGGGAATGATGAAACGATCATCATAAGCTTAGCATGAGATTGAGCATCAGCATTCACCTCCTAGTTACCAAGTTTCATCATAATCCGATCAGTTTTTTTTTCATTTATACCCGAAATATCAATGATAACGAAAAAAGTAGGTTTGACATATGTACATAAAATATCTCCGTAAATTGACATAGGATCAAACTGAAACACAATATATTGTTGTGAAGTATTAACTTGAAGGTCAGTGCAAGATGTCATCTAAATCCAAAGAAAAGTTTCCGGAAAAAAAGTTAATAAAAATTTTGCAAATTGAAAATTTAATTTATTCATATGATCTCAACAACATTCTGCAAAGAGTTGCGCGTTACTTTTCTACAACTCACTATCATATTTCAAATGGATGGCGATATGGCGTATGTAGTTCATGGGATAGGGTGCGTTTTTATTTTCATCGAAATGATTAATGGATTGACCCCCATCTCTCTCGTCTTTGGTGGAGAACAAAAAAAGAGAGAGGGAGATACACCGATTAATCAGTTCGATGAAAATAAAATCGCACCCATATTGGGGAAATAGCCTCAAAAATTGCAATAGGCGTAACACTGAAATTGTTAAGACGTCTTGGCCCATTGTCGAACTTGGCCGGACCATTCTGATACGCAACCTTCCCTAGAAGATTTCCCTAGCTCATTTCGTTCCCAAGATATCGAGGCAACAGATCGCCGGATTTGGAAATCGGATTCTGAATCAGCTTTTGAGATCTGAGTTATTCTTTCCTACCTATTTCCAGTAAATATTCCTATTACAGAAATACACGGCTACCCTAGCGACTGCATTACAGAAAATCATGCTAAAAAAAGTTTGACAGACGAACGTCAATTGCCGAAAGTTCAGGCCATCAGCTAGCTCGAGTTGAGCGAATTACCTTCTGCGCAAGTCCCGATAATTACGGTATGGAAATATCGTGTCTGGCGTTATCTGCAACTATGGCGCCGTGCTGCCGCAAACATACAAACGGAGTCGACCTTGAAAACGCAACTGCGTCGATTCTGAGAGAGATAGAGATGTTTGTAGCCGCTCACTGCAACTACGCCTTGATTCTAATTCCAATGCGGGGAATACCGACTCGATACTTATTTCCATCACTTGGCAACAGACCAAACAGGGTTTACTGAACGTGCGTCTTAGTTTGATTCGGACGATTCCGTCCGTCTGTAATCGGCAGTAACCCATGAAATGAATGAAATATGTATTCCTCGAAGGACGACAGGACGAGGCTGGATAGAGGGGTAGGTTTGGTTTGGAAAAGAGAAAGTGGGAAAAAGAAGAGGGTCCAAATGAATGGGTTCATATTTCTTGAAGATTGCGAAAATTCTTACGAAAAAAGAACAGACTTTTGGCTTCTCGGCGATTCTGTTGCGTAGTACCAACAAAGAATCATAGCAGTGTTGGCAATTGCAGAAGTTTTTTTCTGTTTTTGAAATGATGAAGAATGCGAATGGTATGTCATGGTATGTATTGCTCAAAAACAAAAAAATAGTTGGATTACATTGCACACTTGAGTCTTCCAACTTTAAGATGCAATTTTTCGGAAGTGATTTCTTCCTGTTTTGGATCCCTCGTATTGCGTCTCTGGACATACCTATCTGTTTATTGTAAGTCCTCATCGAGTTTGCTTAGAATAATTGGTCCTGATGGTTGAATTTCCAAAGCATCATGAAATTTCAAAGATTTTAGGTATCGATCATAACTCCAATAATATAACACAATATTGTAGATTTATAGTAGGTTAGTCTTGAAGGCATTTAAAGTTGGCTGATTTTCATTTTTCCTTTCTATTCCTATTCTATGGTACATAAAAACGTTTGCCGATGTTTTAAATCCATGAATTAATTCGCATGATATCAACAGATTTGCAGCTTTCCTTGCAGGTCAATAAATGTAGGCTGAACAATGGGATGGTCTCTCTAGAAAGCTTTCAGCTTCTTAACTATTTTTATATCTAACGATTATCTTGTTTATGACAAACTTTTAATGCCGTCAACTGCGTTTTTACGCGCTTTTTCTAGGGAACAGCGCGTTATCATTTCGTCATGATGTCTGTAATTTTCGAATTTCGAGCCGAAAATGGTCTTAAACGATTGGGTTGAAATTCCTGAAGAAGAATCCGTGGTCAAATTTCATTCTCTCTGTCCGTGCTCTTTCGAAACGAAGAACCCAGAGTCTTGAAATTTTCAGGTTAGGTTTTAATCTTGAATATCTCGGTTAAGTTCGTTGATGGGCTAATTCAGCCTAATGGTTTTTGTGTAACAGCCATTTGAAATTTTGATTTTTCAATAACTCGAAAAATATGTATCTGATCGAGATGAAACTTGGTTGAAAGATGAACATTGTCAATAATAGGAATTATCCATGGAAAATTTTGAAAAAAAAATTTTCTTCTTAAATTTTCATATTTCCTAAAGATTTCACTGAAATGTCCTAGTCGCCATTTCGCATTGTGAATAAGACTGCTGCCTTCACGTCAGTGCTTTTCTAGGATTATCTTTATTTTGGAGTTATAAGAAGGATAAGCCAAATTTGAGATTCGGTGAATTTCAACTTAGATTATTTTCATCGTTCCCGATTTCGCTTTGAACTGAAAATGAGAGCATTATACAGACAATCGTAGTAATCGGCTAGCTTACCCTTAATTTTTCCAAGGGGGTTTTCTGCTCAGTCATAACTGGAAATTTTGTTTTTACACGCTTTTTTGGGGAACAGCGTTGTCGTTCGTCACAATGTCTGTAATTATTTCATTTTGAGCACGGCTCTCCGTATGTACTCCTTTCGAGAGAAAAGACGCAGCAACTTGAAATTCTCAGACTAGGTTCCAGGTCCAAATACACTGATGCGATCAGTTCGAAACTTCGAAATTTGTTGATTCACTCGTGAAGAAAATTTAAGAAAAAAATCTCAACATTTTTCCTGATTTTGTTGGAAAAACCAGGCTTTTCGGAGTGTATAAGTCGAGTTACGATGAAATTTGGCACTAACGATATTTATCAACAGTGTTTCAAATTTCGATTTCGATTTTCGGAGAAATTTTTTTTTAAATTTCGTCGTTGATCAGGAATTATTAGAATATTTCATAATATCGCATGAAATTCTCAGGCAATCAGGATAAAAATTGGTTTCTAGTTGTATAGCACTGACGCGCAATCTAACGCGAAATTTCGCGACTATGGTATGAGTGAAAAATTTAAAAAAAATATTTGAGAAGTATTTTTTTGAATATCAATTCATCAGATTTGATTGAAATTTGGCAAAACTTGGACAAAGGGTTTGAACAAGCGCGTAAAAGCTACTACTTAACGTCGGTGCTCTTCTAGATTTTTTTCTTGGGGGATATTAGTTTTCCGCGAATCGTTAGGAAATTTTGACATTCCAGGAAGTGTAAGGAAATTTCAATTTCCTTACAAAAGAAATGAAAATTTCCTTATTGTAAGGAAATGATAATTCCTTACAATTGTTAGTGTTCTACATAAATTATAGAAAACACGTTGTTTATAAGGAATTAATCTATATTTTGCAAGGGTTGAAATTCAAGTTGGGATTCCTGATTTCATGTTAATAGTGTCAAGCATGATATAAGTAAAACATCATGGTGTCAAGTTTATATAGAATATGTTCCGTAAACCAACGTGGTTATTTCCATGATGTAAAAAACATGGTGTGCTCATCTGAAAAAAAAACTGACGTCAGCAAGATTAAAATACATGGAAATATATATTCTATGCTTTGAATTTGAATGAAAAAAGTGACGTCATCATTGGTAAATCGATCACAAATGAGCAGATGAGCACACCATGTTTTGCTTACATCATGGTTATTTTGGTTGCCGATTTTCCATTCCGTAAATATGAAATAATCCGTTGGTTCCTGATAAAAAGGTTAATTACGGAATTTGATTGATGAAAACGCAATCTTTCTGTCACCAGAGCGACAGTCAATGTTCTATGGTAACAGATCCATACCATTGCACAATCTTTATTTACTTTATGATCCAAAGAACATAGACAAGACAACAATCAACAATGAAAATGTTACTAAGTATGGTCTTTGGATCATTAGGTAGATGCATGATGTAAGCAAAACATGGTGTGCTCATCTGCTCCTCTGTGATCGTTATAGCAATGATGAAGTCACTTTTTCATTCAAATTCAAAACACAGAATATATTCCCTTGTATTTTAATCTTGCTGACGTCACTTTTTTTTCAGATGAGCACACCATGTTTTTTACATCATGGGTAGATATAGATTGTTTTGTGCCATTGATATGTTACCATAGAACATTGACTTTAGTTCTGGTGACAGAACTATTGCTTTTTTATCGATCAAATTCCGTAATTAAACTTTTTTCAGGAACCAACCGAATATTTCATATTTACGGAACGGAAAACGGGCAACCGAAATAACCAAGTTGATTTGCGGAACATATCCTATATAAACTTGACACTATTAACATGAAATCAGGAATCCCAACTTAAATTTCAGCAAATCAGAGATGATTTTAACAAAAACCTATATTTGGAAGGAATTATCTTGTTTGAGGAGCCGAGGCATCTTTTACGGATATTCATGAATAACGCGAACCTTATCATGTCGATTTTTTTCTTAAATTCCCCTTCCCCAGTAAATTTGGAAGAAATTTGTGGGTTGGCAACTTGGACCGAAGTCGTCTATTAAATTTGTTTGCGTCAAGTTTGACAATTCAACATTAATAGGTTTCCATAGTAATGCAACCAATTTCATTATGAATTTCAAAGCACAGTTTATTTATGAATGAAATAATTCGCAATTTTTTAATTAATTAATATCTGTAGACTACGATTGGCAGAAAATAGTAGGTTTACCTCGAGGAAAAAGCCACATTCCTTGGACTCTGTCTTGCTGAGTCTCGGCTTGCGCCTCGCCTAAGCAATCTTCACAGTCGTCTTGGAATTTTTGACTTTTCCTACCCCGTAAACAGTGTAGTATTATTGTCGGAAAGAATAACCATATTAATACTTTATCAGTATGTCGAAGAGGTGCCGACATTCAAAAGCAACCAAGAAACATCTATGTAATACATATTGGGAACTTCTGCGTAGATGCCAGCGCCCTGACGGTTGAATTTGGAACCTGTCCAAGCTAGTAGTTTTATGTAAACAAACCGTAGAAATGTGATGGAGAACGAATATTTATTAAGCAGAGCTAAATTATTTAAAGAAATAATTATAATTTTGTGTAAGATTTCTTGAGAAGGAACTTTTCGTTTGGATCGCGATATAAAATCGTGCTTTAAATCGTTCCTGGAGGATAATTTCGATGTTATTTTAGAGTCTGTTGCTTGGTGGATCGAAATGAACCAATATCTAAGTTGACTTGAATTTGTGGAAAAATAGGCACCTCAATAAGTAATTCAAGGACTCTTATTAATGTGAAGAAGTGCTGAAGGCAGGCCATATTAGGTGGTAAATCTAGAATCAGTCCAAATGATATGACTTGTTCTCTTTGTTTACAAACGAGTGAATCAATAAAATGAAAAGACAGCTTTTCTGCGTCAGTTATTTTACATCGTATTTCGAAAGAAAAGGAAACAGATAGACATATGATTGATTTCATTTTCATATCAAGATACACATACAAAATGAAAAATGTCACAGCTGGTTCAATCCACCTATATAGAAATGCAAATATAAAAGTATTTATATGAATAACTTCAGCTAATATCAACTATAACAGTATATCAAGTTTTCGTCAGGTTTTCAACCAGATCATCATTTTTGAATATGATTTTGTGTAGTATGTGAAGTTAGTAGCTGCAGAAGTGCTCGGTAGTTTCTCTGCAGAAACAGCTTTTTTCATTTACACCTAAAAACATCTGGACATGTAGTTCTTTCGAAACTACTGAAAATAAACATCTTCAGAGAAATGCAGTGAATATACTTTCATGTATTTCGTAGCCTGTTCTCCAATCTTCAATTTCAAAATCTAGGCCTTCTATCATTGAGTTCCCCGCCAAATGCTGTTTCCAAATTAACTTCACTTTCATTCGGCTTTGGAAAAAATGAAAACTTGATGCAGTAGATGATCCTTTCCTCTTTGACCATGAATAACATTGAGTTGAGGTACACAACAATAGTCATTTCGGGAGGATGCCATTTCTAATTAATACAACCGAGAATTTTAATTGGAAAGAAAGAAATTGATTGACGAATATAACAAACACTTTCGGTATACGAAAATTTCAACGAGAGAGAGAGAGAGAGAGATTTATTGGTGTCTTACAATATAATACCGTTTACACAAGTCAAAATAAATTAACAATAATATGTAGACTATATAGTGTATGAATAAAATTTTGCAGTGTAACATCATATAAAGAGAACAAAGTATACAAAACATAGATATATGCTATTCAACGCGAAATGTCCCCGAATTACAGTTAACTCAAAATAAAATTTGAGTCATCTACTGTCACAGAGTAGAACGCGTCAATGGAATAAAATGTCTCGTTTCTTAAAAATGAAGTTAGTTTTATTTCGAACTGTCTTTTTGACAGAGACTTAACCACACCAGGAAGTTTATTGTACAGGGTTGCAGCGCTGTAAAGTGGACTCTGCTGCGATATACTGAGGGTAAGGAAGTCCTTACGAATCAGTGACCTTCCTTGTGTATAATGAGTATGAACATTTGGCTGTATATGGAATTTGTCTTTATTGGAGTGAACGTATGAAACGCTTTCCAAAAAGAAGATCGAAGGAAAAGTCAGTTGGCCAAGATCTTTGAATGCCCTCCTACAGCAATCGAGGTATCCTAGTCCACTCAAAATTCTGACAGCACGCCTCTGCAGACTGAAAACATTGTAAGCGTGAGAGCTATTTCCCCACAGCAATACTCCATATCTCAATTGTGATTCTACCAGAGCGAAGTATGCACTTCTGAGTACATCCCCAGACAGAGACCCGGACAGAGCTCTCAGAGCAAACACGTTCTTGCTTAGCCTTGAGACAAGCTCGTCTACATGAGGAATCCAGGTCAACGATGAATCCAGACGAACGCCGAGGAACCTAACCGAATCCACCATACCCAGATCACCCTCCACCCTCCTCAGACTCAAGAGGAGCTCCTGAGACTTTTCCTCGTTTATGTAGAGTTTATTCGCAGAGAACCACTCGAAAGACTTCGAGCGTATATTCCGCGACATTCCCACCAAGTTATCCAGGTCGGAACCCTGTAGCAAAAACGTGGTGTCATCAACAAATAGTATGGTGTCCGCTTCATGCACATATTCTGGAAGATCGTTAACGGACAATAGAAAAGAAGAACACAAATGCTCAAAAATGAACTATAAAAGTAAGCAAAATATCGCTTAGCAATAGTTGCAAATTTCATGTCCAATAGTTTATAGAATATGTTGTATATTGCCAGTGGCATTCCCTGATTATTTCCAAGGGGGTTTTATAAAATTCAGTCATTCTTTTTCAATCATGATCAACCATTGTTTTCACATGAAAAAAAGAAACGACTTTGTTTTATAACAACTCAGAAAAAATCAGAGTACTCCACTGGCAATATATGACACATTTTTATAATTTACAAACAGAAATAGTATTATGATCCTTTCTAAACTATAATGAACAACTTTCTCGAAAAAAAACACAACTTCATGTTATAGCTTAGAAAGGAAAGCCCTTAGAAAAAATCATTATGAAGCACTGAATTGCTATATGAAAAAATTACGTATAGACAACTAGGCAAAACTATAATGCGCTGTTCCCCAGAATAAGCTCTTAAAATTTCAGAGGAAAACTGACAAATAAGGGTCTTGTGTGACCTGTTCATATTTTTAGCCATAACACATCCAGACAGGTCAGGTTCACCTAACGCAGTTTGACGCTTTTGTGATCTTCTAATCGTATGATTCTCGCGAAATTTTGCATGAACGGCCAAATCATTATTGTTCGAATTACCAACCACCCAGATGCCAATAAAATTAATCGAGACCATTTTTGGCTTTAAATTCGAGAATCACAGACATGTGTCGAAATAACAGCGCTCCTGTTCTCAACAAGCGCGAAACATCATCTTCAGGACTGGTGTTGCTCTCATCACAAATAAAAATAATAATGTTGTTTTCTCGGAAATAATATAATCACAGAACAAATATGTTGGTTTATCTGACCTATGATAAGTAAAGAATTCTTTTATCTTAATATTCAATTCACTATCTTGATGTAGTTGATCGTCAATTAAAGATTTCACATTAAATTCTACTCAGTAAATCATTCTAGTTATTGTGAATAGTTTCTAAAAGATCAGTCAAGATGTCATAACAATATGTAAATTGACATTACGAAGGTCGTTGTTATATCGGATTCTCGAGTACTCTCGGAGTGAAATGTCAGCGGTACCTATAGATGAGTCCTTTTATTCGGTCCTCATTTCGGCTATAAACTGCAAAATTTGAAAATATTCGGTTGAAAAATCAACGTTTGGAATTAGTCGATTTTTAATTGATTTTACTGAGACGGAAAGAATGGTATGTCATCAGTTTAGTGAAATTGATGAATTCACCTCAGTCATTCATTATTTTGGGTATGAAAATGTATGGAACACACGGAACAGAAAGAAATATTGTTGGGTGATATCGTTTTGGACAAATGTTTATTCGAATTTGTTCCCGAAATAGATCCTATGTTCGATTTTGCATGAATCTTCAAATACTAGACCTCAATTCGATCTGACCTTCTTTTTCAGAACGAAATATTGGGAAATTGAATTTCGAATAACTATGTCTATGGAATTTTTGTATGGATTCGACCCATTGATGAATTCGATCATCCTACTAAATGTTCCAATTATTGTGTTTACCTGGTCAAAAGTTTGTGAACAGAATAGCTATGCAAAAGACTCGACTATAAGAGAATTGGTATAGAATAATTTCATGAGTTTCATTAAGATGGTCGAATGGGTAAAATAGACAAGTAGTAGAGGCATTCGAAGCTTTTATGGATATTATTTCCCCAATATTTCCAGAGAATCAGATCCTATCTAGGTGGTATCTTTGGCTATAAGATTCATGCAAGGTTTTACAGATGTCATGATCAGCAGATAACGAATATTTTAATCGGTATTCAAGCTGGGTAGTAGTATTTCGGCGGGATCGATACCTGGACAGGTGAACGCTTGAGTTATGAATTTAAATAGACGCGTCAAAGCTCCTATCTTCACATCAACCCCGCGTTCCGATATTACTGAACAGTACTGCCCAGTATATTTTGACGTTCCGATTCTCCTGAAAAAAAAAACTTTCTCGATACGCTGTTGGAGGCTAGAAAATTACTGATGCTACTGCCACAGAAGAGGTCTGTGGCTCCAATATCCTTTCCCCAAGTTTGACATTTCGCTTTGTTTATGTTATAATTGGCGAAAGGTTATTTTTAATCAAAGATTAATCTTTGATTAATCAAAGCCTAATCTTTGATTTGGATTATTTGAGGTTTTTAGTGGACTACGACTAAAATGGGCTCAACGATATGAAGAGAAAACTGCAGTGTGCCTTATTTGGCGTTGATCCTCATCTTCTGTAGCAGAAAGAATGGACATCGGAGATATTGTTGATTATAGGCATATCTATTGAATATGAAACATTGAAAACTTATTTACTTAAGGTGAATAGCGGAATGAGATCAAACTTACTATTTAACTAATTTATTAACAGTTCGGAGGAAACTTAGATTTCAAATCAAGTAGTGTTATAAGTTACAAATTATCTTTTTGCTACTTCTTATGTTGTAAATGTCATGATAGTACTATCATAATCTTGATTTCAATGTTTACCCAAGGAAAAATATATATTATAAACAATATTAGGCAGAATAAATTTGATTGTATAATCTTTGAAACTCGACCGTAATTACAAAGGCCGAATTCGTGAATAGGTAAAATAACCCAATGATTCCGCGGAATACTCATTCAGAATTCTATTTTCCCAATATTTCCTGAAATACAGATGAGATCGAATTGAAATCTAGTACTTGTAAAAAAAATCCCGAGCTTTCGGAGAGTGAATCAGATTACAATGAAATTTGGCACATCAAAATTTTCAGTTCGATCCGTAATTCATTTTCAGGAATGTTAAATTACGTGGCTATTTTAATTTTTAACATTATTTTCTTGAAATCTCTGGATGAACTGACGCTAATCGAGTTAAAACTTCACCATTAGTTCGAAAATACCGACAGGTAGAAAATAAAAAAAAAATTGTTCTTGTGAGAATTTTCCATATGTTTGTTGAAACGAACTGTTTTTTTGAAAAATATTCATTTGGCTGCGATAAAGATAGGCACAGACCTTGAGGTGTTTATATTCGGAGCTCTTGGGAAAAGATATTTCAATATTTCCTTCGTATCAAAGTTTTTTCCGGAATCATTCACTAATGCTAACCCGATCTTGATGAACCTTGAAACTCAGTGACGAATGCTGATGCGCAAACTTGTGCAAAATCTCTTGATGATCGTTTCATCATATATTTTGCAATCATATTAAATACACTGAAACCAAGTGTAAAATTATGAGATATACTAATTCCCACCCTCTATAGAAGCGTGTTAAGTCGGCGTATTAGGTGGGGAAGCCTACGCGCGGGTCTTCTTCCATCGTCATTAGACGAAACATTCTTCATTGAGTTAAGACGCATGCACGCAATATTACAAAACCTGTGATGCCGTAGAGTGAAAGTGAAAATTGGCAAATTTGCTGAAAGATTGCTGAAAGGATTCAAGGTAAGGTAGCCTTAGGTACATACATGATTTAAAAAGCATGGTGTGTTATCTGATAAGAAGTGACGTCTGCAAGATTAATATACAGGGAAATATATATTCTGTGCTTTGAATTTGAATGAAAAAAGTGATGTCATCATTGGTAAATACGATCACAGATGAGCGGATGAGCACACCATGATTTACTTACTTCATGGGTACTCATATATTTTTCGAACATTCATTACTTGCAGAAATGATAAATATGTACTCTCCACAGTGGAAATGTTCCTTTGATTTCATTATTGACATGAAAATCGCCAGAAATTACGTACCCTGTATTCCCAGATATACATTTGATGCTTTTTAGTTTTCCATTACTTATTCAATGATAGAAACTAAAATATTCATTCCCAAAGTTGAGAATATCATCACTTGATAAATGGAATAATAATGTGAATAAGTTGTAGAATCTTGGCAATATTGGACTTAAGGTAATTACCTAGGGGAGATTATATGATATTGTGTTGCCACCTGCTATATTTATTTTTAGTCATGATTAAGGGCAACCCCGTTGTTTTGTATGTGAATATTGAACAATAAATGTCCGAAACGTCGACGAAATTCAAATGGGTTTGATTCATCTTCCCCAAAAATAAGTCCAATATTGCCAAGATTCTACTACTTATTATTAGAAATGGACATAAACAATCCTACTAATAATGTGAATGAAGTCCATTCGAATTGATACTTCAGATCATGCAATGATCTTATATGTGATTTTCAGATGTGAAATTCATGCAAGGTAGTCTTCCACTTTTGATTCCCCCCGAGGGACGGTGTGCATTCTATTGAAAATTTTCAACACAAGCAGTCATCTAAGAGTTTATGTTAAGGTAATGAATTTCATTGATCATGCTGAACAATTTTTGAAATTCATTTTTTTTTTCAGATTTCCAGAGATATTCCTACTCTTATCGCGGAACAGAGAGAGCAGGCTTTCCAAAGGAAACGACCATGTTTGCTTATTTTGGATAGTCGCTGCTACATCCAACATGATTTTATATCGTTGTGGATGACTCGTACTTGAAGTTCTTCTCTGCACGTAAGGCCTTCGATACATCGTTCAAAATTTTTTTTCAGCATTTTTAGGGCAAGTTTCCTTTGGAATCGTTATCAAATCCATGATAATAGCAAAAAAATTTTTAGAATAAGTACAGCTATTATATACGAGAATTTGCTAAAAATTTGATTGAACACCCTGCATAACACCCAGTATTCTTGGAACAACCGATATGATATGACGTTATACTTTTTTCCACAATAATATTATGTGATTTTTTTCATTGGTAAATTAACTTTCAATATGTACATATATGTATTTTGCGAAATAAACGATTAGTTGAATTTTGAATGAGGTGACTTATTTCTTACAGCAAACTGAAGTCGATATTGAGTTCAAATCAATAAAGCATTCGTTCGAAATGACAATGAAATAAATCTTAAATTCATATTATCATATCCTTGCATCTACTTGAAGAAAGCCTTTGATTGAAAGCAGCTTTTCTACAATTCTGTTTACACCGACTTCAGCAGGGCGTTCGATAAAATTGATCATGGTCTCTTGATTCGGAGGCTTGCTGGGGTCGGTGTTCATGGAAGTCTGCTGAGGTGGTTTGCTTCGTATATAGATGACAGACGTCAATCAGTTGTCATCGGAGGATGCTATTCCACACCTAAAAATCTCACCTATGGAGTTCCCCAGGGATCCCACTTGGGGCCCCTGCTTTTCAATATATACATCAATAGTATTGCGAGTTGCTTCAAATATGCAAGATTTCTAATGTACGCCGATGACTTGAAAATCTTTTTCATCATTTCCTGCTTGCTTGACGTGATTAGGTTGCAGGAGGATTTAGATAGATTCACTGAGTACTGCCAAAAAAACTCCCTCTTTCTTAATCTCAGTAAATGTCACTTCATCCCTTTCTCCCGTAGCAAAAACATTATAGGCGCTCAATATTCCATCAACGAGAGTATTTTGACCAAAGCAACTGTGGTGAAGGACTTGGGTATTTTTTATGACTCAAAGCTCATTTTCGACCACCATAGCAATTACATTTCTCAGAAGGCTAATAAAATGCTAGGATTCATAACCAGGGTTTGTAAACATTTTTGTCAGCATCAATCCCTGAGGACTCTATACGTTGCATATGTACAGAGCATTCTTAGTTTCGGATCTGTAATCTGGAACCCCAGTTACAATATTTATATTAATCGATTGGAAAGTGTCCAAGTCAAATTCATCAAGCACGTCAATAGAAAATGTTACCAGAATACCATTAGTGATCCATGTCGAATAATAAAAGAATTGAATTTAACAAATTTGGCTGACCAACGAATGATGAGAGATATAAAATTTGTTTACAAAATTATAAATACCTTTGATTGCTGTGAACTGGTGAATATGCTTACCTTCAATGTGCCATCATACTGCACAAGAAATAAATTTCTATTTCATATGAATCAAAGTTCAACAAATTATCTTCTGAATTCCTTGCTTGCATTTTCTGGTGTTTTGAGACGGTTCTTTAGAGGCCATTGTTGAGAAAAAAAAAAAAAAAATCCGCATTTTGGTTTGTATGTTGGATATGTATTTTTTTTAATATTAAGCACCATTGTATTAATAGTTCATTAGTGAGTACATAATCTGGGTCCGTCCTGTCATGTATTCCATTGAAATAAATAAATAAATTCAAGTAGAAAAAGTTCTCCTTCCAAATAGTGCAACAACTAGTTTCAAGGAATACAAAAGTTCCATCTGAGTATATCGTTTACTTTTAGCAAATAACAAGTCATTTCAATTTGAGTTCAGACATACTTGTTTGTATGAGAGTATGAGTTTCGTCCGAGTATACAGACTACTCGAACAAAGTGATTTATTTTATTTAATTAGAATATATTATAATATATCCTAATTTCGATTTCAACTGTATACTCAAATAGAAACTTCCCATGTACTTAACGTGATGATTGCTACTGTATTGGAAACAAGTGTATTTTACACTAGAAATAAATAAAGGGTATATTTGGATTTCAAATAAAAAGTATACTTGACCTAACTTTACCATAATTTAGCTCATATATAAATCTATCATCTACTTCGATCAATTAATATTTAATTGACTGAAGTATTCAGGCCTTGAACACAAAATGTCGCGATCCCATGTTTATAGATAAGAGTATAGGTTTAGGGCTTAATTACGAAGCAGTATTCATGCGAATGGGTAAAATCCAACTAATGTTTCGTAGACATTCTTATTCAAATTTTTATTTTCTCAGTATTTCCGGAAGTACACATGTACGATCGAATTGGAATCTAGTATTGGATTGAAAAATGATAGCTTGAAGGTACATCCACAAATCTTGAAAAATTGAATAATTTCTTTGAAATCTGGTTTAAAATTCGAAATTAATATTCGACAACAGCGTCAGCTGGTTCCAATATATATATTTGGGATATTGGACAAAAATTATTCATATTGAACAAGCGCCTGAAGGCTTGGTCTGACGACAAGATCCTCATGAAATTTCGCATTATTTTACGCATTTGTCGTTTGATCATGATAAGAATAGTTTTTTTTTTTTGAGTTTATTTTGGAAATAAACAATACCGAGGAATATGAATAATTTGTTTTCATTATCTCCGAAAATACATATTGGAACAAACTGACGGTGTTGTCGAATATTAATTTCAAGGTGAACATCAAATTTCAATAAAATTAGCGAAATTTTCAAGATTGTTTTCACATATTGGAAATGATCGAAAAATACCGATGCCACGATGTCGTATTCATTCAAATAAATATCATGTGACAGAGTTTCATTTATACGTGTAAGACTTCAATGAAAAATTCACCATATGTGAACTATTCCGAATTATTATTTTCAAGAAATATCGGACCAAAAATCAATTCAGAGCGATTTCTATAATAACAAAGAAGGGTGGATAAGGGCCTTTTCTATTTACGTTTACTATGCTTACATTATAAATAAACCCGTTCTAAGTACGTGCGTGCGATCAATGGGGCGTTTGTCAGATATCCGGGAATCAGAGAACTGTCCGTCTGACTTGAATGAAGATCAGATCTTTCCACAATGACTTAACTTAGGTGACATAAGTGGACCGAAGTCCCAAACCACATCCGAAACACCTTACTCAGCAGGTATTGGAAGCACGATATTTCTTATGGGGATGATTGAGGAAATCAAGAATATCTATTAGAAATTCTGCAGTTTCGAGCTAAGAAGAGAGAATTAGTATTATTTCTATTTGATGTGGAAAGAATAAGCTATTGAGAATATAAGGCACCATCTCCCTGTTTTTATTTTGGACACATTTATCATCGGTAAATTAATTATTTCGGAAAGACCGAAGTAAAATTATAGAAGAAAATCGATAAAATCACTATAAAGTAAAATACGAATACTTGAATATGTTAATGAATATATTTTGAGTACTATATTCCAAGAGTTGTGGTTAAATAATTGCTTGTATACTTTACCCACTATCCGTACAGAATATATCCTCAAGCTCAAGCATCCTTGGATTTTCTAATGCTTTTCATATGAATTTATGACGAGGGCGCCTCTGTACGGGCTCTTATTTCAGAGTTTTCAATTATTTTCGCTAGATGTCGCTTGGAAACGTATGAAATTGTTTCTCCATAGGTTGTCCTGCTATGTTTACATACAATGCTATCAGGTTAGTTAGTTCATAGAACTTTTCACTACGTAACTGTGTTTGATATATTTATATCGTTCTGATCACTGAACTGATAACCCATTAATAGTTCAGTGATAGTAGTGATACTGATGTGCGTTATTTACTGTTAGTTGTCACGTTGTCAGTGATAGAATGCCATCGTTGAAGCGTCCAAATATTGGTCGGCGGACGCGTAACGCGAGGCGACTGAGACTAGTTCGTAATCATACAGACAAGAAACGGTTGGAGGCAAACAGCAGAATAAGAGGTTATTTCATAATATATTTTGTCTATTTTTGTATTAATTACACCACCCGGTTGAAGCTTGGGCAGGCAGCTAATTGAATGTATGAATGTGTACAAATGAATGTATAAATAAGGAGAACGGTTTCTCGAAACAAATTTTAGGGTTGGCTTCTTCTACCGCTTGATAAATACATAGAACACATGGTGCGGACACACTTTGACATTTGACCGAAATGCGGTCCAAATGTTGTCAAAATACGGCTCTATTGTCCTCCTTTTTTTTTTTCAAAGATTCCTAAGAATCAATTCATTTTGACAAATTTAAGTTATGACCATTCATTCCATGCAGTCAGAAAATATATTATATAAAGGTTTCTTCGTCTCTGAATGCACAAGTCTGAAACTTGATATTTTGGAGAACCATCCCCTCTTCTTAAATTTTATACAGGGTGGTTTTTGGTTTTTACCGAAACTTTCGATCCGTCATAACTTTTGAACGGTTACCTCGAATCGATTGAAATTTTCAGGGAATATTTTCTTGGGGTACCTCCAGGCATGAACAAGTTCATAATTCGGAAAATCCAGGTCCGGCTTTGAAACTTTTGTCCTTTTTGTCTTTGGCAGAAATTCCACCCTGTGTATGGTTATTTCTATGTTTGATGAAAAATATTGAAACCATAATGATTGAGGAGAAAAACTGCCGAAAAGATTTCTCCCAACATTCTTGTGGGGTTTTCAATTAAATAATGAATTTCAGTGACTATTTTCGCTTAGTTTCAAATAACAATTTTCTCATTGAATTCAGTATAAGGAGCAAGAGTGTATCACCTTTGCACATCATATAGTATTTTCTTAATTCAGAACCGTTTTCAGGACCGGCTTATGGAAATTTCCCAATTTAATTTGTTCGTGGGGTTGGAACGCCCTGTTTGGCCATTTATTAAGAATTAATTGGTTCTAGCTGGAAAATTCTCAATTTTTCCTTAACTTCTAAGAAATTATCTTCTGCGATTAAAATTCACAAAACCTCCGCATTTTTCGGTTGCTGTCGTCCAACAACTAAATTAAACATACGGTTCCAGATGGATAGGGAAAAGAGGTCCTTTTCCTTGGCCACCAAGGTTCCCCGATTTAAATCCTATTGATTATTTCGTTTGAGAACAACTGAAAGAACTGGTGTACGGAGAACTTTCAAACGTAAGGCAAAAATTGATAGAAAAAATAATTTCTCTCCTTCATCATTATGGTTTCAATAATATTCATCAAACATAGAAAAAACCATACACAGGGTGAAGTTTCGGATGAAGACAAAAACAATAAAAAACTCCAAGACAATATTCTCTGAAAATTTCAATTGATTAGAGATAACGGTTCAAAAGTTATAACGGATCAAAATTTTCGGTAAAAACCGAAAACCACCCACATAAAATTTATGGAGAGAGGAAGGCACTTTTAAATGGTCATTTGATAATCACCTGAGTAGTTTGTATATGTGGTAAGAATGTGTACAGTTCCACGTGACACATCCTGTATATATTCATTACAGGAGGTATTTATTATTTCAATATTCAGTTCATGGAGAAGACGTCTTCCTGAGTTGTGTATTCAAAAATATTTATAGGTAACGTTTGGACGATAAACACTTCGATTAATAATAAGTCAGGTTTGAAATTCTTCTCATGATAAATTCGTATGAACATGAACAGCAGAGTGAATAATTCCTATTTCAATTATAATTAACATGAACATTTCTTCGAAATATTTTCACCTTTTTCAAATCTTCTGAATTAATTATTAGGTAAATACAAAAGTTATAAACCATATTTTCATGAAACGAGATCAAAACTATCAAATGAAATTCATGAGTGATATCAATCTTTCGTTCCGTTTTTACCTTTGTTATGGCTTCGAAATGACCTCTTCATCCATGAGACTCTTCTAACAATAAAACTCATATTGCTCCTTATTCCCTTATACATATTCCATATTATTAGTGAGATGTTCCATATTTGTTATACTCCTTTTATAATAGTAATCATCCATCATTTCAAATGTCTCATTCATATTTTGGGAAATAATATTATCATATCTAGTAATATCGTTTCTATTCAGCGGAATTAATGGGGGTTTTTCCTGAATTTGGGTTATTACTGCAAATGCTAATTTGAACATAATTATTATGGGTTTGATTCATCATTTTCCCAAATTACCTTCAGAAAGTATTCAAAATCAGATTTCAAAACAGGGGTTTGCGATTTGCCAGGCATGCACGAAGTGACAACGGTGTTTAGTAGAATTGCTTCCTCTGCTATAGAATAACGAAATATTTATTCCTATTCTGTGGTACACACGTGTTCTTTGTCAATGAAACCAAACAATTTCCGTTTGCGATTTGTCAGTGATATGACAGTCTGTGCTCTTCTTTTTCTATTCCTTGGTAGCTGTCTTCTACTCTAACCAGATCGAAGTATAGCTATCTCTATTTTCCTAAGCAAAGTAACACATTTGACGTCCTTTTCTTTCCGAGAAAGCTGAATTCGACGTTGCCATATCGTGCACTCATGACAAATCCCTTTAAATGCAAATCTCCATTTTTATTTTTCAGTTTTAGGTGATCAAACATTTTTTTTAAAATATAATATGGAAATTATATGTTTGAAATGTGATGTTCTGAAGGTTTTTCATTAGAATAACTGAATTTTCGTTTAAAGGAAAAACCCCTATTGCATGTACTTGACAAACCGATCTTAGCGCCATCATCCGACAGAGTCAAGTAGTACAATATTTCAATTATGGGACAGCGTTTTGGACCCAAAATTTTAGTGGGTAATAGTAGGAAAGTATCGACACCTAAAGCCAGGTCCAGATGAGTGTAATCCGAACAGCGAATGCAATGAAATTTGATAAACGATTCGGCGAATAGTGTGGACGGCACTCGATACACGAATAAATTCGTATTTTGTATTGCGCTGTTTTTGGTATGAGAAAATGTTATATTTTTTTACAACGTGTGTCAAATTTGAGCTCTGACGTCATCGACTATTATTTGAATGGCTACCCCACCTTCTTATCACTATTTTTAAACAGTTCATGCATACCGTATATCAAATATTAGAGATATATTGCAGTGTCAAATTTGTGTGATGTAATTACAGTAAACATTGTTTTTTAAATGTAGCATGCGCAGATTCCGAAAAACGCGACGTTAATAGCGTTAGCGTCTGACGCAATTTACGGAAAATAGCGCGCCGAAATTTACGTTGCCATGGAGGGAGGCAAGGAGTGAAAAGGGCATAACGTTTGAAGAGTGTCACAGACCTTTCAGAGAGTTCTGTGGATTTTTCCCATACCAATAAGTCCGACTTCGAACTATTCAAACGTTTAATAATAAAAATATACAACGTTCAAATAGTTCGAAGTCGGCCATATTGGCAAATCCATATTTCCCTTGTACCAAAAGTGTAGTACAGTTTTGAGAACCTTCTGTGGATTTACCCATACCAATATGGCCGACGAATGCAAGGTAAATATTTGTATTCTGTGGTGTAAAGCAAATGAGACAAAAATTATCAGTCAGTTCAAAGTCTGCCATATTGGTAGGGGTAAATCCACAGAAGGTTCTCAAAACTGTACTACACTTTTCAAACGTTATGCCCCCTCCACTCTTTTCCTACCTCCATGGGTAAATCCACAGGACTTTCTCGAACGTGTGTGACACTTTTGGTACAAGGGAAATATAGGATATGCGCCTCCCTTTCTTTTACCTCCATGTACGTTGAGTTAGGTATATCGGAAGGATTATTTATGCTTCGGGTCCTTCGGGATCTGATCACTGTCAGAAAAATTGTTTTTTTCACATGTTTTTTCGTTTTTTGTTGTTAATTAGGTAACCTAGTTTGTTGATCCATGACATGATACAGCCTCCTCAGATTTTTTAAATCAATTTCTTGTAAAACCTTTTAATATACAAGTGATATCAGACATGAAGGTTAGTGCTACCAAAGTAAACTTTGTTACTTTTTCATGAATAGATAAAAAATTTCAGAAGCAACATGAGGGGTTTGAAATTGAGCATAGTTTCAACTATGCCAATATAACTGCAGTCGACTAGTTCCACTTTTTCTGTATTAGCACCAGCTAAAATTACCGCTTCCATTCTGTCCAGTACCTATCAAAAAACTTATGCAGAAATGCAAATGATTGAACTTTGGAGGTTCTAAAGTGAAGTTGTAACACAAAAGTCTGACGTCTCACATAACCTAACCAAACAAAATGATGACCAACGCAACGGTACCAAACGCGTATAGCAATAAGTCTACTTTTGGAACTACCGTTAAAGCCAAAACGTAAGATTTAGCGCACAGTAATAACATACAGCTTGTTCTGTTCAAAAAAGGCAATATCTCTCTATTTATTTCATTCGAGACGGAAGAAATCTGATCCCCTCTAACTAATGAAATAAAGAACTCAGTCGTAATTTTGCAACACTAGATAATCCAACTATTGGGTCTTCTCAATAGAGAAAACCATAGTAATTTTAGAATTTTACATAATAATATAAGAAGTATAGATAAAAATTTTGATGAGTTTAATGTTGTTGTATCACAGTTAAAGTTTGATATAGATTGCATAGTTCTGTCGGAAACATGGAAATTAAGGGATCCTAATCAGTATGAAATGGATGGATATAACACAATATACAATAATGGTGAATTGAATCAGAATGATGGAGTGGTTGTGTTTGTAAAGAACAATTTGCAATATAATTTTGACATAGTACAAGTGGGAGAAATAAAAGTTGTAGTAGTCAACCTAACAAAGCTTAATAAAAACATACAGATCATCGCTATGTACAGATCTCCAAGTACATCTGTGGAGAAATTTAATAGGAATCTCTCAATGCTACTGGACTCCTGCAAAAAAAGAAATAATAAAAAGAATAGTATATCCTTCTTTATTGGCGATGTCAATATAGACATTCTCGAAAATCAGGCAGATACAGATGAATACCTTAATATTATGAGTGAATACGGATATAAGTCAATGATAAACGATTTTACTAGAGTAACAGTCAATACAAAATCATGCATTGACCACGTCTTTGTCAGCTCTGATGATGATTTAGAAACGTACTTTCCTGCTATACTACATACGACTGTGACCGACCATTATACAACCTTCATAGAGCTCTCCTCAGAAACATCTGTAAATACAAGTTCAAATGAATCATCACGCGAAAAAAAATACATTAATTATAAACAGATGATGAGAATACTTGAAGAGCAAAAATGGGAAAAAATATATGAAACTAGTGAAGTAGATCAGTCGTGGCTATTATTTATAGAAAAATTACAGGAAATTATTGAGAGTTGCTCAATGGTAGTAAAAATAAAACGCTGCGATAGAAAGAGGAAACCATGGATCACAAACGGACTTGTAAATGCTATTAAAACTAAAAACCATTTGTATAAAAATGCCCTAAATAATCCCAACAACCCTGAACTCTTAAGGAAATTTAAAACGCACAAAAATAAGCTGGAAGAACTACTGAAATGCGCAAAAAAAACTTATTATCGAAAAGAAATAGAAAAAAACCAAAACTATTCAAGAGGTCTCTGGAAAATAGTAAATAGTAAAAAACAAGAAAATAAAATTGTAAAAATAAAGAGTGAAAATGGAGAGATGTTGGAAGGAGACGGAGTGATAGCAGAAGAATTCAATAAATACTTTATAAACGTTGCGACGAGACTAGCGGAGAAATTTCCTTTACATGAAGATCACATGCCGAAAGCAACCTATAAGCATTGCAACTCCATTGTTTATTTTGACACAGATGAAATAGAAGTGAGAAACGTCATTAAAGAACTGAAAAAACACAAAGCACCCGGACTGGACACCATTAAAGCAGAAACCTTGAAACTCATATCCACTCACATCGAAAAACCATTAACATATCTTATCAACAATAGTATCAGAAAAGGAATATTCCCGAACATCCTGAAATCCGCCGTGGTAATACCATTATATAAATCTTCAGACCGTGCAGAACTAAAGAACTATAGACCTATATCCTTAATATCATCAATTGCGAAAATATTCGAAAAAATTTTATACAAACGTACTATTTCTTTCATAGAAAAGCACAAGATATTGGCCAAAAATCAATTTGGGTTCCAAAAGAATAAATCAACACAGGATGCCATCAATACTCTAGTAGAATTAATCACTAAAGCCATGGATAATAGGGTACCAGCAGTATGCATATTCGTTGACCTGGCGAAGGCATTTGATACGGTTAATCACGAAATACTGTTGCAAACATTGGAAAATATGGGATGGAGAGGAGAAGCATTTAATTTAATCAAGAGCTATCTGGAAGGACGTAAACAAAAAGTCAGAATAGGGAAAATTTTAAGCAAAGAAGAAACAATTACATGTGGAGTGCCTCAGGGGACAATTTTGGGTCCCATCCTTTTTCTACTCTATATAAATGAATTGTTTGCCTTAAATCCTGAAATTGTAAGTTTTGCTGATGACACAGTGGTCTGCTTCACCGCGCCGACGTGGAACCAATTAAAAGTAAAAACTGAGGAAAAATTTGCTAGAATAGTCGAATTTTTTGAAAGAAAAAAATTGACAGTTAACATGGATAAAACTAAATTTATGTCATTCACGAGTCTTACAACTGGAAAACCCCCATTTGATACGTTATGCATAAAAACAAGCAGATATTCTTTTCAAATACAGAATACAGAATCTATCAAATACTTAGGGATAATGATGGACTGCCACCTTCGATGGAATGAACAAGCCTATCTTGTAATCAAGAAAATATGATCGGTACTAGGTCAATTCAAAACTTTAAGACACATATGTGAGCAAGACGAAATGACAAGAGTGTATCAGGCACTGGTTGAGCCGCATTTGAATTATGCTATACTATCATGGGGAGGGATAGCAGACTCGTATTATAAAGGGATTGAAGTAGCTCAAAAATGGGTGTTAAAAATTATGTACCATAAGCCGATTACTTACCCAACAGAAAATATTTACAAGTTGTCAAACATGTTTACTGTGCGTCAACTATACGCCCGTGCCCTTCTAATGTACCAACATCAACTACATGCACCTACAAAAAATATAAAAGATATGAGATCTCCCAACATCCCTTTACCTAAACCTAAGAAGACTATTGGTTTAAAATCGCATACTTACCTGGCACCTTTACTTTACAATATACTTCCAATGAACATCAAAGAAACTAAGGCCAAACCAACGTTCAATACGAAAATAAAAAAATGGATTCGAAGCAAGCCAACATCGTTCTGGTATACGTTCACAAATAGAAATAATTTTGTTTAAAACTTATGAAAAATTGATTTGATTAAGCATTATCATTTTTTTTTTTTTTAAATTTGTATTATTTTTTTTTGATGTGTACTGCCCACGTACAAGTTTCAGACTTTTGTGGGAAACTAAATGTTTATTTGTTTATTATAAAATACTTTCTGTTATGTATTATGTCTTGGGTAACAAATAAACATTATTATTATATTATTATTATTATCTTGGCCCAATTGACCCGTTGAAGAAGGCAAACCTATCTCTAACAGTTTTCGACCGCAGATCCTAGTCAACTATCTGATATGAACCTAGGGTTGTAGGGTTTGTTTTGGTTACAAGTTCAGAACTGTTCGGGACGGTTCGAGTATGCGCGATTGCGATTTTTCAGACTCAAAATGGCAATTGCGCATACTCGAACTGTCCCAGACATTCCTGAATTGGTTCTGAAGTCGAAACCAAAACAAAGCTATAAAAACCATGAAAATGCATGCTAAAACCTAAACATGCGCGCATGTTCAAAGGTGATGACCGCTTTGGGAACGAATTTGAACATGCGCTCAAAAGCTGCTGACTTCTAAGTTTCTTTTCGAGTAATTTTGGAAAAAACTTCGATGCCGAGAAAGAAAGCATGAAAAAGCATGAAGCATGGACGTATTTTTCTCAACAATATCTCCAAAAATTATAATCGTATCAAACTGAAATTAGGTACACTCTGTTGTGAAATATGAAGCTCAAGGTACGAGCAAAAATTCTCCAAATGAAATAAATAGTTTCCGAAAAATTATTTTTTCGAGAGAAATTTAGAAAAAAAAATTCTTAAAATTGACTAACAGCACGATCTCAACAAAACTCAACAAAAAGTTGCAAGTCCTCATGCTGCTACTAATTTCCAAGTTTTAATCCAATCTCTTTTGTAGTTCTCGAAATTTCAGGGAAAACTCCAACTGGCTATAACTCCAGAACTGTTTGGACGCATTTTGAAATGCAACCAACCCTGAAATTTCCAAGTCGATAGAATCCTCCGTACGCTCGTAATCGTGCATACGGCCGGCCGGACAGAATCGATTTTGACACCGGATTCGTGCAAAAATTAACCAACTGACACTATCCTAATCGTCGCGCAGATTTCTTCCTTTTGGAAGTAAACGACATTTATATTTGGTACTCATGTGTTACTTCAAGTACTTTTCGAGAAAAGTCATCGAAAAAGTATTATCATTAGAAAACGAGTCATATCGTTATATATTATCTCAAATTCGTGATAAGCTGTATATGTATATAACATTCCTTACATCCAAATGAATTTTGTACATCTGTTCTTATATTTCAAATAGTACATAAAAGGCCTATATGTGATATATTTATATGTGCTATTTTATCGTCGATACTACTCAGCTGGGCATGCACCTGGCGCATGCGGATAATGAAAATTTCTTCAATATCATTTTATACCGCTCTTTTTATGGCGAATAATATAAGCCTTGATTTCATTTTAATCAAGTAGTTTTCAAGTTACATGCCTAAAAAATTGTTTCACTTCGATAGTTTTTTTCCTGCTACAAGACAGCTGTTGCCATTTTACAACCATAAAAATGAACGAAATGTATGCAAATGGAAAGAAACAAATACATATAAATACTAAAATTGACAAGGAATAACACTTCCTGATGAAATCACAACGTTGTTGGATTATTGGTACTCATCAGGGTTTACTTTTTTTATCTGTCATTGGATAAAACTGTGATGACGTAACGTTGAGAGAGAGACAGAACGACTGAGCAAGATTGTACAAGGAACAAGCTACGACTGACGTTCTGTATTTCTCGTTGCACTAAACTTCTTTCCCAGTGCCATGCCATTTACCCGTGAAGTGTTTTGGGTGCTTTGTATTTCTTATTCAAAGGAATAAGTTAATAATATATTGCATATACAAGGGAATATCACTTTTTCAAAATAGAATAATGATATGCACAAATCCCAATATTTTGTATACATAAAATTCTAGTCGCTTATGGCTGTCATTCTTGTCATTGATCATTGAAGTTAAACTGTTACCACATTTGTTAAAAATCAACGAAAATATTGTTAATCACAAATTTGCGCCTGTGTGTGTCACGAATTTTGAAAGAAACAAAACCGAATAACAGTTCTGACGTTTGTCGAAAGGCAGTGAGGTTGAATTTTCGAAGAGGAGGGAAATAGATCTTTTAAGCACTTTAGCGGTTAACCTATTGGTGTTGATGTTGATGAATGGAAAAATTGAAAGTGAATTGTACCTAGCATTCATTTAATTTCTGAGATACTTCCAGAGAAGTAAATATTGTCGAAGTATGGAAGTTGAGATTTCTAAAGAAGGTTAGATTTTACTTAATTTTTGAGTTAAAATATATTTTTGAAGTCGAAATTGTTCTTTATTTTCAGAAAAAGTCACAAGCATAGAAGTTGAGGTGAATTGTTCCAATAATTCCGAATCGAGTGATACAAATGGTGAGGATTTCTATAATATTCACAAAAGAAATACTAAGTTAATACAGTTGCGTTCTTATGCAGTAAGACTTCAAGTATGTCTTGATATAAGTAATCTAACTGAACCTTCTGAGAATTAATATTAAATTAATTGACCCTCAAGCATCATGATATTTTGCAACAAATTGATTTTTTTATATTCAAACTATTGAACTTACTATTTGTAGTTGTTGATGGTGAACCTCAGGAAGGATCTGAAAATGAAGACAAGAGCGATGTTACACAAACCGTCATGGAAAACGAAGTACTAGTGGAATCAGAGAAAGAAGGAAAAGTCGATTCAGAAGAATCGACAGACCATTTGTCTACAGAAAACTCTCAAAACGATGAACCTGAAAATTCCGAAAATAACAAAACTGAAGATTCTGCAGGTAATGAAACTGAGAAATTACAAAATGTAGAAACAGAAACATCCCTGGATGGAGGAAACAAGAAATCCCAGGATGAAGAAAATAAGGAATCCCAGGATGAAGAAAATAAGGAATCCCAGGATGAAGAAAATAAGGAATCCCATGATGAAGAAAATAAGAAATCCCAGGATGATAGGACTGAGAATGGAGTGTCTGAGGATATTGCAAATCAGGATGATAACAATAGTGATAAAAAAATGGAAACAGGTAAAAACAGAAAAATCAATTGTTTTTACAAAAAGTAACAAATCTATTTCCAGAGGACAATGAGGATGATGATGATGATTACTTCAATCCACTTTTACTCTGTCCAGACATTTCTATGGATGTAGATGAATCTCCAGTTCTGACTGGAAACTCAGGTAAATTTGACCTGCTAATGCTGATGCGTAAATTTTTATTAATTCTCTATTTTCAGAACCCTCCCAAGCTAATGATACAGCAGATCATAATTCTCTGTTCGCACCTTTGTTTTCAACGTTTGTTGATGAAATGACTGGAGCCGAAAGTAAGAAAGTCATGTTGTTTAGTTTAAACGTTTATTAATGATTAAAATTGTTCTCAGTCTCCTTCAATTTGACCGCAGAAGAACAGCAACTTCGAGAAAAACTTTATGGACCTAGTGAGTACCATCTCTTAATAAAATCACTCTGAAATACCTAATAGCATTCTATTTTTTCTACAGATAATCCTATTCAATACTCAAAGATCCATTGCACAGCGTGTAATGTACATTTAGGTAGTGCCCTAGCCGGCCAGACAAATCGTTTTGTTCATCCTCTTCTCAAAGTGTTGATATGTAAGGAATGCTATCATTTTTATACTAGTGGGGAGTTTGAGAAAGATGAAGATGGTAGTGAACTATATTGCAGATGGTGCGGCCAAGGTGGGCAGGTTTTGTGCTGTACAATGTGCGAATTTGTGTTCTGTAAGGTAGGTGTTCGGAGACAGAATGTTAAATTATATTTAACTTGCTTAATATAGCATGTATCAAAACATTAGTGATCAGGTATAACAATTGTTGGAAAATGTTATATATGAAAATGATTCCCTATTTCCCTTGGCCATGGCATCACGTTCGGACCGGTGGACCAATCTAGTTAATTCTTTTTTTGTTGGGCTTGTTATTGCCAGAAGAAGGATCACATGAAAGGAAAAATTGAAAAAGTTGCACTGGAAACTGTTAGAAACCCACTTTTTCCAAATGGTATTTATTAAATTCAATTGACAAGTATCATTCTTATGTTTCAAATGTTCCTAATGAATATCGTTAAAGAATACATTGAATCTTTCTAAGAAAACCAAAATCTCTGGTAATCATGGTAATTCAATAAAGGAAACAGAAGAGGATGATTTTTTTTCCAAAAGCTATTCAAAAGATTTCTACGGAATTTTGCACATACCTCAAATTCTATGTTTCACAACAATGCACCAAATTTCAGTGATTTTTTACAATTTTTTGTATTTAATTTTTTTAATTGGTCAACTTAATTATGGTCTTATATTCATTCTTCATATCTTGCTTAAATTTGAGCAACGAATGCATTTCATGAAAAGCTGACAATGATAGTAATGTCATCAGTAAAAGCGATTCCTCTCTCTCAAAAACGAACACCAAAAAGTTATATTTTTATTTTTCTTATCTCAAAAACTAAATAATACAAAAAATTAGCAGCGTAATTTTGTTCCACTATTGTTGTCTGTAGTCCCACTACGAATTTTTAGTTGTGTGAAGTAGTTTTTTTCCCCCCATATTGTTTTTGGCACTTCAACGCCTATATCTCGGAAGCAAAGCAACTCCGGACGTATGAACATATGAACAATTTCAAATATTTCAAACAACCTAACCAATCACCCTGTGAAGTTTTCATCTCAGTTGGAAAACACTGAATAAAGAAGAGTAGAAGAATTTTGTATCTAAACAGGTTTAGCCCAATTAGTTTTGCTGTGTCCATGAATTTATTACCTATTATCATAGGTACAGATTATCTTGGACACAATCGATTCCGTTGAGATCAATCCAAAAATTTGGATTTATTTTCGAATCATCTTTAGCTTTCTTATAACTGTCAATGGACAATGATAGAACTGAAGGGTAATTTTTTTTAATTGCAGAGATGTATAAGAAATAATTTTGGCCGAAAAAAGTTGTCAGAGGTTAGAGACAGTGATGAATGGAAATGCTTTAGATGCGACATGTCTCAGCTCAAAGCTACAAGAGCCATGTGTGTAGAATTCTTTGAATATATTCGCAGAGAAACAGCGTAAGTCAACTCAACATCGTTTTTCTTGTAGTGATCAAATCATCACATTGAAATTTTCAGTCGGGCTGCCACTTACAGTGACTCTGATATTGTGAACAAGGATTTGACAAATTGTTGTCAGCCACAAAACAAAAAACGTCAATTGTCTGATGCTGATAAAGAGACTGAAAAAGAGGTTGTTAAAAGACCAAAAAGAAGGAAGAATGAGGATGATCCTGACTACAATCCTTATGCACAACAAACTGAAGATCGTTCTTCTGATTCTCCACTCCCTAGTACATCTGGAGTAAAACCTGTTGTTAATGTCCCAAAACAAGTTTACCATCCCAAAGCGCCAGCTGCTCGAAATGAGGTGAGGAAAAGACAAAACTTGAATATTTTTAGTGGCTTTTTTAAGTACTGCCAAAACTATGAAAATATCATTTACATTTTAGGTGAGCTTTCCTGGCCAGAGTCCTTCTACAACAGTTCGAATTGGTAATCAACTTATAAATGTGAAAAGTGTTGGAACACCCCCGCAGGCAACGTCAACACCTATCCCAACAGTTAGAAATACGGCGATTCGTACCCCAATACCTCCAGTGAACATAAGGCCCAGGCCATCATTCACACCTAGAACGGCCGTACAAAGTGAGTTATTAATCAACTATATTATAAATTAGTTGTTATACAGGGTGCTCCAGATTGAGAGGCAAAAAATTCAGGGGAAGATCCAAAAATAACATGAATTTGCTTGATGCACTATATTCAGAGAATGCTTAATCTAAGAGGACGTTGAAGTTCAACAAGAAAAACCAAATTCAATAATATGTACTTTTAACAAGATAGATATATTTGAGTGGAAATTTTCAGGCCTTAATTTCCACCGTAATAGTTCTGTAATGGCAAGCATTTTTCGCTTTCAAGTGGCATCTGTACTAGCCTACTTTCAAAAAAAAAATTTTGAACCACTGATTTTCATGAAAATAAACTTCAATTTTGAGATTCTCATCTAATCTGTGAGAAAAAACTTTCTGTCAATTTTCCTTCAGGAAAGAGCGAAAATTCAAAAAAGAGTCTTTTAATTGTTAAGTCAGATATTTGGTGACTTCGGTCCAAGTTGTCAACCCCAAAATTTTGAAAATTTTCCAACATTTGGGGGTTGCGTTATTAATGAATATCCGTAAACTGCGCCTTGGTTCTTGAACTAGATTATTGGATCCAAATTTTGATATTTGTAATGATCAATCTGATTGGCTGAAAGATGTATTGGGGTTCCTGATTTCACGTCAATAATGTCACTATAGTTTTCTAGGAAATGTTAAGTGAATCAACGAGGATATTTAGGTTGTTGGTTTTCCGATCTCTAGATATGAAATATGTAGTTGGTTTCTGGAAAAAATATAATTTTTGGTTAGTGAAAAAGTAGAAGTTTTTCAGTTTGGATATTTAAGTTCCGTATGAAACTTTTTTCGAGAACTAACCGGCAATTTCATATCTGCGGAAAGAAAAACTAGCAACTGAAATAACCAAGTTGCCTTATGGAATATTTCATTTATTCATTACATTGACATTATTAAACCGAGATATGGATATTTAGAAATATTCCTAACCACAACATGAAGAATTCGTTCTGCAAATTTCCCTTTCCTAGACGTAGAAAACTTTCAAAAAATTTTTGAGTGAGGTTGGGATTTCATGGGAGACCAAAATTTCGAAAAACATTCTAGATCATCAAACTCGTCCATGCACAAGAAAATAAATCATATATTTACTATCTGTATTACACGAGAAAGATTTCCATAAATGAATGTAGCTCTATCTCACTTTTGGAGTGCGACACTGAAGACCGCAGAGCCTCCCCACTTTGCCATTGCAAGAGAAGGGTCGTTTATTTGATTTGGCATCGGGCTGAAGTCTTTTCCAGACCTTTATAAGATATATGATATAATCCAAAAGTCAGTGGAAACACAAGAACTGACTGGAGGATTAAATGTTGAATCATCTCAAATATTTGTTATAACACCCTAAGTCAACTGAGCATACATTGGAATCTCCAACATACAGATTCGTATGTAGAAACAAAGCTATTAAAGGATTCATATTGCAGAATAAAGCTTTGCCATATCTTATTTAATGCTCCTTTTCAGATACAAATGTTAGACCACCAATGTCCGTACCAGCAGTTGGGTCTCTAGCTCACATTAGAGCGACTAGCAAACCCCCAAATCCGTCACCGCCAGTTATGAAACATGAGTGGTTCGAGAAGACAGTCCGTGCTGCAGCAAGAGTTAACTCTAACTTATCTTATACTTTGACTCAGCTCAACAAGGCGCAATCGAGCGCAAGTAGCGTTGAACAGCTGGCGGTTGTTCACAACAAACTACAAGAAATATTGAGCAGCTCTATAAACTCCCTTATACAAATAAGGAAAAATTTGAGAACCGAATTCATTGCTGGCATCAAAACAATTAGATTTCCTCCTAAACCAACAGCAGTGGACCCCAATGATGATGATGTAATTATTATTAATCCTGATCCAAGAACAACTACAAACACCATCAAAAATAATAAAGGAGTACTGCCTGTACCTGCTTTAGTGTCTATGAAGAAGCCCACTACAACAATCACTCCCAACAGAGTTAATAGTAATAATTCTATTTCTAAAATTACCCCAAATAAGGGTTATTTGAAAGTAAGGAGTTTTCAACAGTTGCAAACAGTTTCTTCTGAATGCATAACTATACCTGATGATGATCCTCCACCACCCCCAAAGAATATAGAACCTGTTACTACGACTGAAGAACAAGATACTGATAAAGAAAAAGACCCTATAAACAATGTTTCCAAAGAAACTAATGATAACAAAGAAGAAGAACCATCTGCTGTTGAGGATAGCAGTCATAAAAGTGAAGACCCCGAAAAAGTAGCTAGTGAAGGGTGTATTGAAGATGAAAGTACCAAGAGTGCAGAGGAGAATGATGTCGTTATTACGCAGAAAGAAAAGAGTGAAGAAAGTGGAAGTGATAAAATTGACGAGAGTATTCACAATGGAGAAAAAGAAAATGAGAAAGAAATTGAAAATATAAATAAAGATGATGTTGAAAATACTGTCAGTGAAAGCAACAGTAATGGGATGGATTCAAATGATACACAAAAATGTAATGGCAATCTCACTGATGGCGAAGTTGTAGTGAAGAAAGAACCCAATGAAGATTCATATAATGTTAAAGATCAACCCACTCCAAAAATTCGAAGAATGCTTTCTGTGAAAGTTAATCTTAAGAAAACACCAGTTGTTGAGAATATGGTTAAAAAAGAACCATTAGAAAATGGGGATAATTAAAGAAATTAGGAAAAAAACTATTCATTTCCTTATAGAACTAATTTTTAAGGTTCAAACTATTTGAATTGTTGTAAATGAATTGCATTCCTTTTTCGAAGTATGTATATATTGAATTTCTTTAATGCTGTACATTGCTAATATTATAGGTGTTCATATTATTTTATATTTCTGTTTGGATTGTAGAAAGATGAAAATAAATTTTGTTTTATGTTTCCATACAAGGACATCTGTTAATCGTTTTTAATTTTGATTTATCAATTCCTTACTGGAGTCAAATGAACGAAAAGGGGTCGGAACATTATCTGGAATACAACAATGTATAGTTGGTTGGGAGAAAATTCGCCTATTTCTGACTCGTTTTTATTCAGGTATAAATACATTAAATATATAAAATACAAAACAATAAGAATTCTTATAAAATATTAAAGCAACACATATCGTCAAATTTTGTTTTGCTGAAAGGTAAACATTCTCATCAAAGCTGATTAATTCAGAGACAATGTATTAATTAATTTTGAACAAATATTATATACAGTGAAAGAACCAGTAAAAATTATACATAATACAACAATTAAATACAGATTTTTCTGTATTACCTTTACATAATAATATCTTTCGATATTGATTTGATATCTTACGATATACTTTTATGTCTTCGACGTACTACGTCTTCAATGACAAAATTATTATATCAACTGGCATATAATGATCAAAGTAAAAAACTTTAGAAAAGGGTAAAAAAATGAAATACAACCTAAAAACAATACTAGACACAGTTTCATCTTCTATCTTTCGATTTAGAATCATCAGTAGCATTTATTCTATATTATATATCAAAAACTTACCACGTGTTTCCCACTCACACTTCACCTCAACGGAAATAAACAGATTTAAGTCCATACGCATGCTTGTTGGAAAGTAAAGTTTTTTACTTTGATCATTATATGCCAGTTGATATAATAATTTTGTCATTGAAGACGTAGTACGTCGAAGACATAAAAGTATATCGTAAGATATCAAATCAATATCGAAAGATATTATTATGTAAAGGTAATACAGAAAAATCTGTATTTAATTGTTGTATCAATAGCCTTTAACAAGTAGACTTTTTTGAATTTAATATTATACATAATATATCAGTTCCGTATATACAGAAATGAGAACACAGGTGGGTTGAACAATATTTGTTTCCTCAGTATCTGAAGTGACCTTTTTTGGAACTGCTGTTATGATAAACTCTCAAAGGTGTGTAGTTTCCATTTCCATTCATATCTGAAAATGAATATTTTATACATTACAAGAGAATGTAAGTTTATGTCTATGAGAATGGTAATTTTAAGGCTATTCAAAATTGGAAAATGCTATTATAATGATGTTTGAAATGATGTAACTCAAAAGATTTACAAATTACTTTAGAAAAAGAAAAATTCAACTGAGAAATGCAAACACCATAGATTGAATTTCTGTTAGTTCCCTCTTATTATCCCATGACAAATTTCCTAGACTGGAAGATATATGAATTTCTACTGTTTATAACAGTTTTCTTGAGTGTGAAGAGTTAATGTTATGTTGATTCTGATGATTTCAAACGTTTATTTTCGATTTAATAATGAAAATACAAAAAATCCTTGATATTCCCTAATGATTCAACCTTGAATTTATGTTTTGAAAACAGAGGAATTGTGAAATCTGGAAATGCCACAAACTTGAAAATCAGAATGACACTCTCCATTTTCTATTTAACATGTGGGATTTTTCATACATGAATGATATACAGCGAAGTCCTATTTGTATAAAGTGTTTTTAGATTATACTTTAGGAGGAGTGATGAGGCCCTCCAAATCTTGCAAATACCCAAAGATCTATTATGCAACCCTGAGCTGTTTACAAGTCAGGCAGTTAATTCTCAATAAACTTTACTATCTTTCTGGGTGTTACATCCATCTTTGTTCGGATTTCAGGAACCAAACGAGCCTAGGTGTTGTAGCCTCTTCCTATGGACAGCTTCACAATCTCAATCAGATGTTCACTTGTCTCAGTGGCTTCTTCACAAAAAGCGACAGGTATCATTGGAAACCTTTCCTATGTTTCAAAGAAGATAATATTTTTTTAATTTACTGTGTGCAAGAACCTTTTTGGTCTACCTCCACGAATAGGAGGGGAATAACGTGACCTGTCTTTGTCCATTGACCAATCCTCACGATGCAACAAACTTCCTCTTTGTTTTTCCTGTTCCTTAACTGCGATAAACTGATGGATGTCTCTGAACAAATGAAGAGAGTGGCCCCCTTATCTATCAAGTTGGTATTTCATTTTGTTACCATCTTGTCTATGCATTCCAGAGTGACCAGGAAGTGTCTGCTCATGGGTAGCTGAACTGAGTGTTCTGCATATACATCAGAAGGTATCAACTGTAAGCTCATGACAGGAAAGGCCCCAGCCATATACCTAATGAAGGTTGAGTGACGTCTTGCACTCCCAGAGTAGCTTTGACTGAACTTACGGGGAGTAAAGTGCAAAAAAGAGCTTATCTGCTGAATACATTATACTCCATTTACTTTTATAAAGTCAGTCGGTAGGCCATGAAAATACTCTGTATAATTAAAAAATGTTAGGTTATAGTAGGTCTTCCTTCCTTTGAATAAGGAACCAAAGCTTCCTTCAGATTACTTCGCGGCGTTGTACGTTCTACACAAAGGTCTCAGAAATAACATTGTTTAATTAAACAATGATAATAGCGTAGAGTCATGATAAAAATATGTGAGACTTCAACTTGTGTGCCGGCATGATTTTCATTGTGAATGACAACGATGGAATCTATATGATTAGCACGCGTGGCCAAGTCGCACTTCGCCCGCGAAGTGATTCTGAATGCACCTCAAGAAGAAAAAATACCTCGTGGTAGTAAATAACAGCTAGGCAACACAGCCACTTTTAAATATCATCAAACCTCGTTTATATCTCAAAGTCAGTTCGCTGGACTCGGTCTACATGCTTCAATGTTGACTATAGGCGCGTAAAATAATAGAGTTCGGAGAAATTTCAACGTGTCTAGGAGAAAACGGCGTGTCGTTCTGCAGGCTTCAGTGAGTATTTTTTGAATTTTTTTTTGGGATTTACTTAATTCTTTAGCGAGCATGCGCAATGTTAGTTATTTTTCCATTTTTCACTCCTTCCCAGTCTTTATTTTCCCGAAAATTCTTGAATATAAAAAAGTTGCATAATTGCGCATTCCTACGATTTTTTCAACGGTTTGCATCAAAAAAAATTTTGAAAAAAACGAACTCTGGCCTCCAGAAGTCACCCCGTTATATTCGACGTATCGTTTGCTCTTAGGGATTCTGCCTGGAATGCCAAAAAAAATGTCTAGTCAAAATTGAATTGCCATTGTATCAAGTTTCAGTGTGTTCACTTAATGCTGGTTAAACTCAGACAAGTATTCTACTTACGCTGTACTGTAGAAGGTGCTGGATCTGGAGGTAGCTGTGTTGGTGGTATGCAGTAGAATTTCAAATAGAAATGGTATGCAAAGAAATAAATTATTGCAATAACGGCAGCCGAAATGGCGAACCATTTATGAACTGTTTTGAAATTATTTGGATAATCTGAATAGGCCAAACCTCCAAGAAGTGCTCCTACGAATCTCCCTGGAAAATAAAATTTATAGAAATTACGTGATGAATTTGGTGATGATAAAATCAGAGAAAAGCGCTGAAGTGAAATCATCTTATAAAACTCGATTGGATCTGCATTTCTAGAAATATCGTGCAAATAAATTTTCAATGGAGATATTCAGTATCTACGTACGGAGATGTCGTTTTCGAGAACAAAAATTTCAACAATTCTTTCTAACTCGCAGGACAATTCGAATTCTCTCCAGCCTGTATATGTTGGTTGTGAAGATCAATATATTGGAATTATTGAGAATCAGGCATCCTTTTCTCGATAACGGTAGCACAAACAGAGCTTCGACTAATTTTGGACGGACTGGGAAGATCAATATATTGAAATTATTGAGAATCAGGCATCCTTTTCTCGATAACGGTAGCACAAAAAGAGCTTCGACTCATTTTGGACGGAATGGGAAGATTCAATATTCCATACAGCCAATATCTCGGCTCTGATTAGCAAAACCCGTTGTTGAAATTTTGTTTCTATTTTACCACCTCTAAAAAACAATCCCCAGATATTTTTTTAAGTTCCCCCCTTATATTTTTTTCACGCTATTCCCCAGTAGGAGGAAAATATTTTTAAACAATTTTTTATCATTTTACGAAATTCAAAACTTGAAAATAATTATTATCAATTAACGAAGGGGGTAAAAATATTATCAACTTTGTTTGGTTTATTGTCTGTATTGGATATCTTGGAACACCCAAAATATTTCACCTTGCAGAACTGCGACCGATATAGATCTTTTTGTTCTATCATCCTACTCATTCATCAAAGGATCGTTTACGAATCTCCGAATCTGGTGACTTACTTAGTAGCCTTGGATATCAAGTAGTGAGGATTAAGAACTGTCTCGCCCACATGTATTTCTTCGGCTAACCAGCTCTGGACATTTGCATACTCATATATTGTATATGTCATCATATATTGTATATGTGATTAAATCTTTAATTTTTGCACTTGGTAATGCGGTTGAAGAGGTAATTATACCGACGGAGCTTTGTCAACAGTCCCAGCTAGTACATCGAAGTTCAGCTTGTGGTAGCTGCAGGAGCTTCGTGGTATAGGATGCTGGAACTTTCATTCATCTTTCTGCTTGTGCACTTCCTGGAGTATTTCTACTGATTGCTATTCTGTTTTTAAGCTTCAATTGTGGGACCAATGCAGTGGTCTTTACAATCCTACAGAAAAGGTTCTGATCCAACAGGTTTTATTCCTGAGATCTTTTTTGCTAATTCATTAGCCTTCTCATTTCTTTTAAAAGCGCAGTGTCCTGACTGGCGTGGGTGATAAGTTGAAAGAATAGTGGAAATAGAGTATGGAACGTATTTTTGGAAGTACCTACACGATTAATTTTAATAAAATTTTGAGAATTCACTTAGTTGAAAACTTATTTCTCTCATTTGCCATTTTCAAGCCTACAAAAGCCGTTATCGATATTTTACCCTACAAAACAGGCTCAACCAATAAGTTAAATTGGATTGAGGCGAGTACATCGCTTGTTAGATTTGAAGTCTTCACTAATTCTATGATTCTTAATAGAAAAGATGAACAAGTTGAATCGCACCGTAAAAGATTGAAAGTTTGTATAATAATATGGGCAAACGCTTGAAAGCTACTAAATCCGCGTGAATGTTATTCTCGATTTGATTTCGCCCAAAACTCGAAAATGTTGTTAGTATCATGCTAAATTTCACGTGTCACTTACCTAGACAAAAATGGGTTATTACAGGCAATGCTTGACCACATGTGGTGAATTTCCTAGGGACAAGATGTCTAAGATAAAGGACGGCAGTGACCCACATGAAGTGAAGAGACATTACCTCGAGCATTTCGAAAGCCAATATAAAGGCTGCTTCTCTCATTAAAATTAAACCTGTGAACAGTAATCTCATGAAGAAAATATGGCCATAAAGACATAAGCGGTGTACAGATTTACGAACCGAACAGCAAATGTTATTTTCATGACTGCGCGAATCATAAATCACATTTTCTGTTCGGTTCAACATCTACAGGGTGATTCATTAAGGTTGGCCACCGGCCGTATCTCGGAAACCGTTTATCCTATGACTTCCGGAAAAAAAATCTAATTACAAATTCGGCCCCTAGAAAATGATTAAAAATATTTTCAAGTTCGTAGTTCCCCACTAGAGGGCGCAATCTATCACTTGTAAAATATAATCTCATTTTTTACGAAATATTCTCCAGCTAACAGTGGTAAAGAATAATAAAATAAGAATCTACCCTTTCTATTCAACAACTTTTGTTTCAGTAATTTTTCTATATTCCCTATTTTTTAGTGATGGGATCGATAAACTTTTCTTCACGAAAAAAACATTCTTACTCCTGTATGGGTGAACCGATTTTCACGTAATTAGATTTCATTCGAAGGCCATCGAAAGCAGATCACAGAAACATATGACAACAATATACCGAGTGATCCAATTGAAAACTACAGACTGTTTTATGTCACTTCGCCCTATTTGTGCGTTTTACTCGAAAATTTCAAATGCAATGCTATGATTCTAACCGAGTGAGAATAAGCCAAGCATTATCACCTACTGACTTTTTAAAATCGCAGACAGATATCATTGGTCGTTTCGGAGTTATTGACATTTTTGTAAATTTTGATAAGTATTGATCAACCCTGTGAAATGCAGGAGGAATTGAGTAATTCTATACTATACTAATTGAATAAGGTGACGCTGGGTCGAAAAGGTGGTCCCACATATCAGCGATCTCCTTCGTAGCCGTTAGAGTTAGGAGAAAGCGGTAAATTCACATAGATAGATGAAATATCACCCTACCTTCCATTGAAAAAAACGATATCATAATCGAATTGCTAATATTTTTAAAAAAATCCAAAATATGGTGAAATTTCAACACCAATTCAGGTATATTTGACCAATCGGATAACTGCATTGTATGGGCGGGGCCTGAGACACGACCAAATAGAGGTGGGTAGTTCGTGAACGAACTAGTTTCATCTCTAAACAATTAGATGAAAGGAAAAAACTCATCAAAACAACGAAACGAGCTGATTTAGAACCAGTAAGCTTTGGCGATACTGTTCATTTTCGGTATCTATAGCTGTAAAAGTTTTTTAGGACGATTGCAAACCACTATTTTATGATGCCCCATTATTCAAATGAAGAAGCATATGATATGCTTAATGTTCATTTTGAGTGTTTAGAAAATGCAGTAGCTGAAAGGGAATACCCGATACGATATCCTGAGAGACGTCGTCATTCCAAAAGGGTATTCAACAGATTGACACGAAGAGTGCGAGAAGCTGGATAAGGTTCAATATGTTGGAAGAAAAAATAGAAAACGTAGAAGCCGTAATGAGGATAATATCATAAAAGTTTTGGCTTATTAACAAGACAAAGGTGCTTGAAATTTTAACGGAAGATCTTCCAATTCTTTTGGAAAATATTGCTATTCAAAGCAGGTTAGATATGTGGTATCAACAAGATGGTTGCCCGGCGCATTATGCTGCTAATGTTACGGAATATTCATATAACGTCTTCTCAAAGAGGCATATTGGACGAGGGAGTATTTTTCCATGGCCAGAAAGATCACCTGACCTCACAGTATTAGATTTTTATTTTTGGGGGAGAATAAAGACTTAGTTTTCCGAACACCCCCCACTACAAGTGAGGATATTCAAAATAGATTTCGACAGGCAGCTTCTTCTCATACTGAAATTGTGGCCAGTGTCAACTCGACGAAAGAAAGACTAAATTTATGTGTAGAAAATAATGGTAGACATTTTAAATATTTGAATTGATTAGGTGTGAGTGTTGTTTTTCTGTTCAAATATTTTCGTTGTTGCTAATTTTTGTTTTATTTTATCGCATCATTGTTATTTCATGTGTGTTGAGTATTTTGCTGCGTTGTCATGACGCATAAAGTCACTTCCTTGTTTATTCAAGCTCACAGAAAGTATCAACATTGATCAAAATTTACAAAAACGTCAATAACCCCGAAACGACCAATGATATCTGTCTGCGATTTTAAAAAGTCAGTAGGTGACAATGCTTGGCTTATTCTCACTCGGTTAGAATCATAGCATTGCATTTGAAATTTTCGAGTAAAACGCACAAATAGGGCGAAGTGACATAAAACAGTCTGTAGTTTTCAATTGGATCACCCGGTATATTGTTGTCATATGTTTCTGTGATCTGCTTTCGATGGCCTTCGAATGAAATCTAATTACGTGAAAATCGGTTCACCCATACAGGAGTAAGAATGTTTTTTTCGTGAAGAAAAGTTTATCGATCCCATCACTAAAAAATAGGAAATATAGAAAAATTACTGAAACAAAAGTTGTTGAATAGAAAGAGTAAATTCTTATTTTATTATTCTTTACCACTGTTAGCTGGAGAATATTTCGTAAAAAATGAGATTATATTTTACAAGTGATAGATTGCGCCCTCTAGTGGGGAACTACGAACTTGAAAATATTTTTAATCATTTTCTAGGGGCCGAATTTGTCATTAGATTTTTTTTCCGGAAGTCATAGGATAAACGGTTTCCGAGATACGGCCGGTGGCCAACCTTAATGAATCACCCTGTACAAGCGGCTTCCAATTCACCTATATACAGGGTTTCACCATAAACTGGTCAAACATATATAGTCGTATAGATGCCATTGGGAAGGTCATTTTTGCCTTATGACATATACTCCGTTTTCGAAGCATAAGCGAGATACAGGGTGTTTAATGTCAACTTTGAACAATTTTCTGATAACGGTGGTGAGATAGGCGTGACCTTTGAAATAACAGTTTTTGGTCACATCTTAGTATTTTTTGGTGGTCAATTCAATTGTTTTGTGGAATTCGGGAAAAATATTTCAAAATGGCGGAAAACCTACAAAGTTGGAATTTTTTGTTTTCGATTGCCAAATTGGATAGCATTATTTCAATATACTCAATTTTTCAAGATTTTCCGTAAAAAAATTCTTCCAAATTTCAAACTGAACTTTTTTTTTACATGTCTACAATGAAAAAAAAATTCACTCAAAATTGTTCGAATCTTTCGAGGTTGAACTTACCCCCATTCTTAACACTGGTGTGAAAACGGAATGAAAAATTGGTTTTTATTTATAGCCTTTCAAATATTCTGCTCGGAGTACTTAAATGATTTTTATTTAAGAAACTGGTGGCCCTACGTAGGCCAAAATTGTGCTAATGGGCCCCCAGAATGCCCTGGATAGAAATATGAATGAATCAAAAAAAAAATGTTTTTTTCAAAAAAACTTTGATAGTATTCGAACTCGATCCACTCGCGTATAAATTGGATTTATCCTGATTATAATGACGACCGTTACCAGACAACGGTAGTTCATCGAATTTGACCCTATTTTCCGAATGCGGAGAGAGTTCGATTCCTACCAAAGTTTTTTAGAAAATATTTTTTTTCTTGATAAATTCCTATTTCTATCCAGCTTACTTTGGAGGCCTATTAGCATCATTTTGGCATCCGTAGGGTCGCCAGTTTCTCAAATAATAATTATTTAATAAGTACTCCGAGTGGAGTCTTTGGAAGGCTATAAAATGAAAACCGATGGATATTTTTTCATTCTGTTTTCACCCCAGTGTTCAGAATGAAGGTGAGTTCAACCTCGATAGATCTCAACAACTTTGGGTGATTTTTTTTTTCACTGTAGACATGTAAAAAAAAGTTCAGTTCGAATTTTCGATAAATTTTTTCACGGAAAATCTTAGAAAATTGAGTACATTGAAATAAGGCTAACCAATTTGGCGAAAACAATAAATTCCAACTTTGTAGGTTTTCCAGCATTCTACAGAACAATTGAATAGACCACCAAAAAATACTAAGATGTGACCAAAAACCGTTATTTCAAAAGGTCACGTATAAATCACCACAGTTATCAGAATATTGCTCAAAGTTGACATTAAACACCCTGTATCTCGCTTATGCTCCGAAAACGGGGTATATGTCATAAGGCGAAAATGACTTGCCCAATGTCATCTATACGGCTATATATGTTTGACCAGTTTATGGCGAAACACCCTGTATACTATCCCTCAAAAACAAAACAATAAAATATCTACGAACCTAAATGATGTGAAATGTAGTTTACAAAACAAATGATTAGAATATTGGAGTGTCCACAGTAATCCACAATTTTCTCAGCGAATATTAAATAAACAACTGCTGGTATAGCACCAATGGCGTATGTCAGTCCAATGATTCCAGCAGAGGGGTTATGCAGATTGAGGATGTGCCTAAAAAAACATTATTAGTAACTAATCAAAAGATAACAATTATATTTTTTTTCTTAAGTCTTTACTAGTAAGGATATAGTGTATTCGTTGCTATATAAACTAGCTTTTCTAGTAAAGCCTTTAAGAATATAGTCATATTTGCAACTAATACGGTGTATTTTTCGCGGATTTCCAAATCAAGGTGAACGCACACTTATCGGCATCGAGTCGGACCACGGCAAAACAGAAATTTATTACCCTGCTATATCAGTAGTGTTCCGTAGATGTGAGTTCGTGATGTCCCATTCAATTTTATTGAAAGAATAAAATTCCGTGCCGCTCTAGTGTGGCGTGGCCTGGCCAGTCACCGTTAATTGCACCTTTATCGTTCACCGCGGAAACCATACAGATTATCTTGAAATCAACTGTTAGAATATTTGATTTTAAATGCTTCAAGAGCATACAATATCCCGAATATAATGGGGAAACATTTGGGGCCACCGTTCGCTTTTTTCGAAAATGTTTTTTGGTGCCAATGGAATTAATAGTAAGAATACGAAATGTTGCCACTTTTTACTCTCAAGGATTTCTGGAAAAATAAAAACTGAAGTGGAGTGAGAAATGAAATAATTAATAACATTGCTCATTCTCACAAAATAATTAGGTACATCTCACAAAAATTTTCCAAAACGCTTTGAATAATTGGTTTGAAATGCTTTAAGAGCATATACATACAGTGCCTCGAATATAACGGGAAAAAATATGGAGGCCACCGTTCACTTTTCCCAAAAAAAATTTTGGATGCAAATCGTTGGAATTAATAAAAGGTAAGAATATGCAATGTTGCCAGTTTTTCATTTTCAAACATTTTTGAAAAAATCAAATCTGAAATGCAGTGGAAAATAAATAACATTGCTCACGAAATAATAATTAAGTCTATCCCAAAAAAACTTCAAATAATCATTGACACCCTCAAATCGAACCCCGCCGGTTTCTACTACTTACGTCGAGATTTATATAATATCACGCATTCGAATATTTCTCGCTGCTATTGGTACCGTTTTAGAATTCAGACCGGTAGCGGGTGCCTGTCCTTGACGTATTCATGAATTCTTGAATGTGATTGTCTTGCCGAAATCCACGAAGCTGCAATTAACCATTCCATTTTTAATGAAACCCTTAAACTCGACCTAACGTGATAAAGCGTTGCTGTTTGCTTTTGAAGCTCTTGTTCTCGAGAACAAGACCATTATCATTTTATCTTAATGTCTGCAATTTCCGAATCAGGAACAGAAACAAAAAACATCTGGTTGAGGTTTACATACTGTATTAGAAAAGAAACGAATAAGTTAAAATCAGAGATAAACAAGACATACCATGGTAGAAATGCATCAATTGCATTCCAGAATACTCCTAAGAAGAAGAACACTATACCCAGTGCCACTACTTCAAACCCGTATTTTCTCACAGATGACATTGGCAGAGCTAGCAATCCGCATCTTGTATGCCACCACCATTCCGGTGGACTTAATGGCATTTTCCTGGAAACAAATATACTGAGAAATGTAGAATACAAATAAAAAATTGCACTGTCCAGTAGGTATATTGAAAACGAATTTTTCTATCCGTTGTGATGTAGATATGACATATTTTTAATAAGGACCTTTCAAAATGTGTTGAGCTCCATTTAAAACAGTAATTGTCTGACAAGCCGTGAGGATACACCGTCTCAGTTGTTCCATGTCAGTTGTTGTTATGGTGTAGACTTGTTCTGTCAAATAGCCCGAGTAAATAATTGAAAGATTTGAGTTAAATGATCCAGGGGACCGTAGGATGTCTTCCCCATCGTATTGGGTACATTAGACCTAAACATCGCTGGACTCACTGGCCAGTCGTAAATACTTCAGCTACTTTTCTAAATATTCTATACTATACTTATTGAATGTGAAAGAAAATTTCTAGATCTAAAGGAAAAATATTGAGAGATCTTCGCAACTAATAACGTATAAAATGCATATCTCCGAAGTGTCCGAGTATTTTTTGAAAAAAATCTCAATTCGACCGGTAATGAAATCGAACCAGATACTTCGCCATTTTGCAATCGCCACAAGTAGTTTGATCTCAGAACAGAAGAATTCGGACGACATTTCGACTCTACACTGGGCGAAAGTTAAAAGATAGATCTAACATTCAAACATAATAACTTGATCTTCCGACGATTCTGAGTATTTTCAAAAAAAGCGTTACAGTGAGCGATCGACCCCTGCGCATGAGCCAATTTGCAACCATAGAAAATCGTTCTGGTGCCGATATCTGCAACTAGTGTTTTTCATTATGTACGCTTGAAATACAATTGACGTGGATCTATTGAGGGGATGTATCCACACCATTAATCAGAGTGTCACGAATGTTAAGTTATTGAAACTGTGATTTGAAGATATTTTTTAAAACGTATATTTTTTGAAATGTTTCTGAATATTCCAAAGAAATTAATTTGTATGTAATTTATGTGATACTATCATGAAGACAGTGAGCTCAATTCAGCCAAGAGACTGAAAATTATAATATGGTTTCAAAAGACAACTTACGTGTCAAAGATGAGAATCAGAGCTGCTACCAGCATCAGAACTGTGAAAGTAACGATTGCTACGAAGAAACTACCATCGCCCAACCATCCAACCAGTGTAGGAAAGATAGCCAATCCAAGAGCACCTATAGCGAATTGTTTACCAACATCACCTCTACCAGTAGATGTTTCTCTGGTAGCTATCACGATAGCAGTATCAATCAGGACTAATGCAGCGGCTGGGAAAATGTCTCCAAGCGACCTTATGAGGATATAAAGGTAATAACTGATATTATCGTATCCGCATTGGGATCTTCGGAGTAAGCTGTCGGTATTGTTGTATGGCCAGTGGATCTCACAACCTATAACTGGTTCGCAGTCTTCATTTTCAGACTTAAGTTTCTCAATTACTTCAGCAGGCATTCTGCAGGACAGTTCCGTAGCTGAAAGATAATTTCATGTGATTATTTTCTTGGGACCATGTATGCAACAGAGTCTGATAGAAAAATGCTCGATATCTCCATAGACTGGAATTTTCAATTAATGATATTTTACGCACATTACCATAAGACCTGAGTTTTGAATTCTCCCAAAGGAATATACAAGGTTTTTCATGTTCACTATCTTGAGAGCATTTTAGTCTTTAGGGGTTAATGAGCCCCTTTCGCCTTCGTTTTTATGTGCTCAAGTACTCATAAATTTCACAATATCAATTCTTGAATCCTGGGAAGAGAACAAACGTGAAAAATGGGCGGATGATGAAACAATAGAGAACTTTCTTATCATCGCAGTAAAGAATAGGGACCCCGAGGTGCTGAATTTTTCATGCTTGTTAAGTTAGTTTGGTTATCATAGAGAGCGACCTCACACAAAGTCACCACGTGGCCACGTTTGGCGACAGTTTGTAGCCGTCTTGGTAGGTCGGAAAGAGCTACTAAGTGGCCACTGATCGCATCCACCCTGTGGTCTATCTATGAAATTCATCTTCAGAATGTTGAGGCGACATAAAGTCGTGTGGACTACGTCCGGCACACGCAACGAAACACGAAGAGGTTATCCGAGGTTAATAAAACCACTTTGGAGTCTGGTAATGGTTTGACTTCTGAAAGGCAGGGCTTCAATACTTGTACGGGTTTCATAGTAATACCTACTGGGCAAGAATGAAGGCATTTTTTCATCATTGGAAAATTGTGCAGGGATGAATTCAAACATCAGTGCTGCAGTCCTAAATGATCAGACTGTGAACTTCCAGTGAATGCAAATATCTGTGGGGTACCCTGGAATACCGAATGGCAAACTGAATTGAATCAAATATATAGACAAATCTCTCTCCAATGCCAAGGCGGCTATATTAACTATAAGAAATACAAAGCATATTTTTAATGGTACTCTCCTTCCTAGCAACTGGGTGGGACATATGAGGATACTACAAATACTGGACCCAAACCTCTTGGCAAAGTCCTCAGATTAAATGCCAACCATATTTCATCCAGAAGCACCCTTCGCTACGCTCATAAATGACTGCTCGAGTGCGGTGGACTTAGGTATTCGATTGATAAGGCTGATGAACCAGCAAAAAAGTCCTCAGGGATAACACCTTCTGGACCAGAAATCTTCTGTGAGCTTGGGAAAGAGGACTACAGAGTAGCGTTCCAATAATGGAAGCTCAATATCGGAATAGCGCTCTGTGGTAATACTCTAGGAGTGCTATTCATGAAATCCTGGGAAGAGAACAAACTAGAAAAAGTGCCCGTCTCCACTGTGTTGGCACGATACTCGATGCATTTTTATGGAACGATAGAGAACGTTCTAAACTATTGCAGTCAAGAATAGCGACCCAAGACATGCACAAGCAATAAGATTCGTGCAGTTACCACGATCTGAGCTGACAGGACACTGGCGGTACATGCACCTCTTGTACCGAATGGATAATTCAGCAGATGATATATGCGGAAAAGCCTAACAAACAAAAAATATTCTGAGCTGGTTAGACTGAGAATTTTATATACGGGAGATCTAGTAGTTCTGAATCCTCGCGAAATGACATCCAAGGCTCCTGAGGGCGTCATCAGATGCGTGAACATCATCAACGATGTCCTCAGGAAAGAATGAGTAAGATCATAGAACAAAAGATCGTTTCAGTCGCAGTTCTGAAAGGCTGGATCAAGTCACACAACCCCGATCAGGTAATAATAATAATAACCCTCCTGGGATGAGAAGACAGGGGTGCTTAGCCCCGATCACAATGACGCACATGTTAAGTTGTGTTGCGTATTCGTCAGTGAGTATCTGGTTCTAAATCCACGTGACACATTCATATTCGAAAATTTTATGTAGATAGAATCAGTGCACTTACATATTTTAATGACTCACCGATTGGATATCTGCAGAAACTGTCCGTATCATTAGAATTTGTGTCATTTTCATTTGGTCTCAAGCTGAGTTCAAAGGGGATGGAATCAGAATAAGGGGTGTAGGCATCACAAATTTGAGTTCTGTTGTTTGGAGGTCCAGCTCTGTGACACATATGAGGAATTGGTTCTAAGCCGAGGTTGATTACTCTGGGAGTTGTCACAGCTTCAACAGGCTAAAAAGAATATCTTCAGTGAACTGATTGTCGAGTTTGTGACCGAGACATTATATAAGAAAAGTTGTCTAACCACAATATCTGGCTCTACAGGAGGAGTCCATTCTTCAGGATTTTCTTCGTATATTGCTTCACTGTATACTTCTTGACCACTACTTGTATTTTCAACCTCCGTTGGCTCAATGATGATTTCTTTCGTCCACGATGGAGTGACTTTGCATGTGAAGTCACAATTTTTGACCAATACGGTACCTTCCTGTAGAAAATAATTCACTCATTGAATCATAAGTTTTTCATTCGACTCAATATTTATTTGAACAGTTGGTATACTTACAATATCACTATTCCAGTTGTAACAAGTTCGTTCCAGATCACAACGATCCTGAAGTATATAGCCACCTTGATCGTTACACATGAAACTCACGTTCAAGGGGGCCCTTTTCTGAAATAATTGAGAAATAATTAATGAACTCACTGTGACCATTATTCGAGTACATAGTTTCACGAAAGTAATTAGAGTTGTTTCATGAATTGGAAATTACAACAAAGAGCATTAGATCCAGGACTAAGATTTCAGACTCAGATAGGCTAATTTTTTTTCGAAATTCTTCCACTCCTTTCTTTGTTTGAATAAAACCTTTATATATCCTTTCCTGCATCCGATACTCAGTAGGTTGTCTGAGAGTTATTCAAGCAGAGTTCAGAAACAAAGCCCCTCAGGTGTATTCGATTTCGAAACGCATGTTATTCTTTCAAGCTTGATTTCAGATTTGTCAGTTAGAAGCTAGAAGATATCTTTCGTTGATTGCAACCAATAAGAACATTTGTGGCTCACCATTCTATCATGGTGAAATTAATTCTTTCGAGGAGTTGTTCAATTGCTTCCGTTGAATGAGATGTCGTAACTTTGCATCTGGTGCCATTGGTGGAGAAAAATTCACAACCACTTATGATAAACATGTTTTATTTTTATGCTCACTCCATCCGCTAATGAGGTCCTCATAAAACAACACGAGACGCGGGGTAAGGGTCAAGGTGATAGTGGGATTGCAATAATGCCACTCTGTCACCTGTTTTCCCCTCGAGTGAGTCATTTAAGGGTCTACGCTTCAAATTGGTGATGTATATGTTTTCTGTTATTTCTGGTGGGGTTTATTCGTCTTCTCACGCTGTGACCAGTGTATAAAACGATGAAGAAAGTAGGTAATCTTTTTTTCCTCTCGATTCATAGAGCTCCTCCTCAATCAGTGTGTTTGTGATATTCAACACGAGGGTGTCTGCACAGGAAGGTACTCAAACCAAAATTATATAGTTTGTTTCTCTTCGCCAGTTCTACGAGTGGTTTTTCACAATTCCAGTTGATCTTTGATTTGCAGTCAACAGCCATAAAGGGCATTATGGCTCCTGTATGGCCCATGATGAGCCAGAAGAGTCAATCGCCATTGTGAACTGGGGGCGATAACGCATGATGGCGCACTCTGGGACTATTACCAATGGACAATGACAGTTTTTCGGTGCATACTTTGAAGGAATCGTGTCATAGCCGATGGTTGTCAAAAAGCGATTTCAAGCGATGGACCAAAAGCTCCGGTTATAGTTACGGTTATCCCCATTAACAGATTTTCCTTTGCCTATATGTCGGTTTGGATAACCGTAACTATAACCGGAGCTTTTGGTCGATCACTCGAATTGGCTTATACATTCTACATTTGTTCAATTAAATACGGTTATCAGGGCAATTTTTTCAATATTTTGTGGTACGAAATTCCATAGTTTTTGTATACAGTATACAAAAAGTATCTTCGGTTAGTTATTTTATCCAGGCAGCTGAAAGCAGTAGCTACTGTCGTGTAGCTTATGCCCATGCACCATTAGCTGCTTTCTATTTGGCAGCAGAAGAGCTCAATGTTTGATGCACTCGAGCTACTCTCAAATGTATTTCTATCCAGAGTATTTTAGTTATTTCACGTTTCGACGAATCTACTGTGAGTACTTCAGTTGCAATTTGCCTGAAGAGGCAGGGAAAGGTAGTTGAAGTAACGCGGGTGCTGCAAGCGTTGATTGAAAAGAACACATCACTTCAGTTATTCGTACACCTTGAAAGATCCATAGCTATCCAGAAAGCCAAATCGAAAACTTCGAAGGTGCGTGGTTTTGCTTGAGCCATTCGGACATTAACTGGAGCCTTTAGGAGCATCAGTGCATTCTGGTTGTCGGCAATGTTTCAGTATTTTTATTGTAATATGATAAATTTGAAACATGATTCCTACATATGCTCATAAACTCAACAAAAAGTGAACTGTAAAAATCGGCAATCATGCAAATTTACCATTTCTTCATCCATCATATCTATTTTGAGGAGCATTGGTCGAAAAGATCAGTTAGGAGTCAATTTCATACAATAAATACTTGGCACTGAATAAATTCAATCTTTGACATTTTATTAAGTTCATACAAACTGGACGAATCAGATGTACTGTGAAGTGCACCCTAGGTAATTTTTGAAGAAGAATATGACGTACACAAAATGACAGGTGGTTCATTATTTGTGAGCGATCTTCATATATTGGCCGGATTATACAAGTAATGCGTCTATTACTTCTTTGAAGTTTACGAGCAGTTGTGCATCGCGCAATAGCCAAGACTTACTACACGGCAAACTCCAGGATCCACAGAAGCATGTTAACTCACCAAATATCTTGTTGATCGAAGTACAGAATAATTCTAATAGAGACCATGGCAGAAATATTATTTATGTCAACATTCAAACAAATGTATTCCGTCTGACAGGTGATAAGTATCTAGAATTCCTATTCTGCGGTTAACCAGGGTAAGATGGTCTGATGATCAGTCACAACTGTGAAACAGCTGTAACCATTCGCCTTGGACGCCGCTTCTTCGGTGTAGAAGTTTTGGTTGATTGGATGATAAGCTCTGATCAAGGTGGAATTTTTGTTGATTTATCGACAGATATTCGTCCTTGTGGTTGTTATTAAAAAAAATATGGCACCTCAAATTTTCTCAACAGAATATTTTCAGTTCACTCAGCAATCTATCATAATCTTTTCTTGAAACATATCTTCTGAAATACCCATATAATTAAGGAATAACTTCCTACATTAGGTGCTATTCTATTAGAGTTCTGCTTGATACTTCTTTCAGAACACACTGTACTAGGCTCAGTCAAGCCTAGATTAATTTGCAATGAAGAATTGTTCATTCGGTTACAAAAATAATATCTTCGTGCATTGTGATACCGAATAAATTTTGTATAAATCATTATTTTAGATGGTTAGTTGAAACATATTAATAAAAGTTTGTGCTATATAAAACTGTTATAATATCAATGGTCAATCCTACTAATGTTAAAAGAAGAAAAACTTTAATTTGCTTCTGTGGATACAGACGCCAAAGTTATATAGACTCGAAAAACTCTGTGTGTGTGTGAGATTTTAAGTATGAAAAGGTTCCTCGTGTGTGACTATAAAAATCTAGAAGCACTGTTAAATTTTATTTCAAGTTGTAGATCAAAGTTATAATAAAACTTAGGTGAATTCTTCTATTTTCATGTGAAACAAATACATAATCATAGGTTATGGGCCCAGGCACCAAAGGAAAATAGAAGAAAGTTGAAATAAGAATCGCCAGGTAACTTAACAAAGGACAGCCATTTTGGAAAATTCCTGAACGTTTTTTAAGTACTATCAAGATGGAACAAGCAGCAATACCGCTGATCAAACTCAACGATGAAAATTGGGCTACATGGAAATTCCAAACAACCGTTATGATGAAAGGGCGAGAACTTTACAAAATTTTAACGGGAAGCGTTCAAAAACCCGATAGTGGTGCGAAAGAAATCAATGAATGGGAAAAGAAGGATGCTAAAGCCCAAGAACTAATAGTATCAAGAATGGATCAAGAACCAATTACACATATTTTATCATGCGATACTGCGAATGAAATGTGGGAAAAGTTAAAGTCGGTCTACGAAAAGGAGTCCGTTGTTAGCGTCCATTTACTTCAACAGAGTTTTTTCTCAATGGAATTTGGAGATGGTACAGTGTCAAAGTTCATATCTCAGATAGAGGACATCAAAAATAAGCTCAAACAGGCCAAAGAAGAAATTTCGGAGAAGATGATAATGACGAAGATCTTGATGTCTCTTCCAGACAGGTTCAAACACTTCAGATCTGCCTGGGAATCGGTACCTGAAACAAATCAAACGTTAAAAGAACTAACCTCGAGACTACTTATTGAAGAAGAAAGAACCAAGTCAAGCGAAGAAAATACAACAGCTTTAACGAGTACAAGTCACAAAGGAGAAATCAAAAGTAATAAAACTGGAAAAGTTATCTGCTATAAATGCCACAAGCCAGGACACAAGGCTAGAAACTGCTATATTAGAAAACCAAGGATTTGCACATACTGCAAGAAGACAGGACATGATGCCTCTATATGCTGGTTCAAAAAGGGCAAAGAGGAAATAAAAGGGAGACCCAATAATGAAGAGAGCTCTAATGCATTCATTGGTGAGTCAAGCAGCAAAATGAAACCGAACGATTGGATAATGGACTCAGGAGCGAGCGAACATATGTGCTGGGATAAATCGTTATTCAATGATATTATTGAAGAATCGGATAAGACAGTCAAGGTAGGAAATGGAAATATATTGAAGGTAAGAGGAAAAGGAAAAGTTAAATTGTTTGCAATAATTGGTGGAAGATCAATAGAAACTACTCTCATAGATGTTCTATATGTGCCACAGTTAAAGTTCAATTTATTCTCAGTAAGTACTGCTTTAGATAAGGGATATAATATAGTTATGAATAATGAACATTGTAAAATCCTTAAAGACGGAAACACTAGGGCATTAGCAACAAGAAGTGGCAAACTATATAAAATGATTTTTAAGAATTGCACCGAAACAAGTAACCCTAATATCCCTTTCTCTAGTAGGTCAAATGATCATGACGTTTCAGACTGTCAAGTAGTTGAGTCAGTTGAGGATGTAAACATTTGGCATGAAAGGATGGCACATCAGTGTATTTCGCATGTTAAGAGGATTCTGATTAACAATAATATAAAATTTAGAGACGAACAAAATGGTCGTGTAGAAAGAGAAATGCGAACAATTGTTGAGGCAGCCAGATGTATGATTAAAAATCAAAATAAAAATCTATGGGCAGAAGCCGTAAATACTGCTGTATTCGTTATAAACAGAACAGGTCCTAGCAATACACTGAATAAAACACCTTTTGAGCTATGGTACAAGAAGCAGTACAATATTAAAGACCTCAAAATATTTGGATGTAAAGTATCAGTTCATATACCGAAACCAAAACGTTTAAAATGGGATGCAAAAAACAAGTTAGGTATATTCGTTGGATATGGTGAAAATGTCAAAGGCTTTCGAGTATTATTTCAGGACAATGAGAAAGTTGAAATTCATAGAGATGTCATATTTTTACCAGAAGCCACTATTGAATATAATGTTTTGGAACAGTCAGAAATGTATGTAGAATCACCAGAGGAAGAAATAGTTACTGAAGAAAACCAAGATAATGATGTTAACACAGAAGAAATTCAAAGTCCTGATGAACAGGTTGAGGAAACCAATCCAAGACTCTATCCTCGACGAAATTGTAGAAGACCAGGATATCTTGATGACTACGAATTGGATCCTGACACAGTTCTGCTGACCTTATGCTCAGATGACGACCCCAAAACTTATGAAGATGCAATGCAGAGCAATGAATCTTCTAAATGGAAGGAAGCAATGGACAACGAAATAAAGGCTTTAGAAGAAAATGAGACGTGGACCAACGTAAATAGTGAAAGTGATAATGTGAAAAAGGTCATTCAGTGTAAGTGGGTATATAGAAAGAAAGTTAATCAACAAAATGAAGAAGTAAAATTTAAAGCTCGCTTAGTTGCTAGGGGCTTCCAGCAAACTGATCTATCAGACTTTGATCTTTATAGTCCTGTTGCAAAATTACCATCAATAAGAATTTTCTTAGCAGTATGTAACAATATGAATATTCCAATTTTCCAATTAGATGTATGTAGTGCTTTCTTATATGGAGATATTAAGGACAATGTGTTCATCTCAATTCCTAAAGGTTTTAAGCAACGACAAGGCACAATTTTTAAGCTAAGAAAGTCCTTATATGGTTTGAAAAATTCTCCTAAGAACTGGAATGAAAAATTTCATAAAACAATGGTGTCATTGTCATTCCAGAGATCTGAATCTGAATATTGTCTTTATGTCAAAAATGTTGAGACTTGTAAATTATTTGTGCTGATTTATGTTGACGACTTATTGATAGCAGGCACAGATACTGGTCAAGTACAGAACATCAAACACACTCTGTCAAAAATTTTCAAGTTGAAAGATCTGGGTTTAGTAAGAAATTTTTTAGGTATGGATATCATACAAGATATTAATCATTCCCGAATAATCATTAATCAAAGTAGTATTTAAAAAATGTTTTAAAGAAGTTTGATATGCAGGATTGCAATTCAATGAGAACTCCAATGGAAAATAACTTTCAACATGATATTCTAAAAAGAGACAGTTCAGAAACTCTTGAAATTGAAAATAAATGTCGCAAAGTGATAGGCTGTCTTATGTATGCAATGTTGTGTTCAAGACCAGACTTATGCATTTCAATTAATATTTTGAGTAGATACCAAAGTTGTGCCAGTGATGATTTATGGAAAGCTTTAAAGAGAGTGCTTCGTTATGTACAGGGTACTCTCGATTATAGTCTGACCTATGACAGAAATGATATGTCTGTCATAGGATACGCTGATGCAGATTGGGCCGGAGATAAGCTGGACAGAAAGTCCACCTCCGGATATGTTTTTAAAATTGATAATTGTACGGTTTCTTGGTTGTCTAGAAAACAATCCTCTGTTGCAGTTTCATCAACTGAAGCAGAATATGTATCTCTCAGTTTGGCTGTAAGTGAAGCCTGTTGGTTAAAGGGACTTTTAAAAGATTTCAAAATAATTAATGAATCTCAGTATATTATAATTTATGAAGACAACCAAGCAGCTATTAAAGTAAGTAAGAATCCCGAATTTCATAAACGACTCAAACATGTTGATATAAGGTTTCACTTCATAAGGGACAAAATAAGGCAAAATTTTGTACATATAGAATACATTCAATCTAACGAACAGTTAGCTGATATGTTTACGAAGCCATTGAGTCGTATCATGTTTGAAAAACACTGCAAAAATATAGGTTTAGAGCGGATTCGCCATTGAGGGGGAGTGTTATAATATCAATGGTCAATCCTACTAATGTTAAAAGAAGAAAAACTTTAATTTGCTTCTGTGGATACAGACGCCAAAGTTATATAGACTCGAAAAACTCTGTGTGTGTGTGAGATTTTAAGTATGAAAAGGTTCCTCGTGTGTGACTATAAAAATCTAGAAGCACTGTTAAATTTTATTTCAAGTTGTAGATCAAAGTTATAATAAAACTTAGGTGAATTCTTCTATTTTCATGTGAAACAAATACATAATCATAAAAACTTTCGTGGATTTGTTAATAACTTTCCTTTTTGAAATTACCTGATTAAATATACAATAAGAGTTATGAGAAGGTGCATAATAGAATTCGTGTTGTTTAGTCACACATTCGCAAACAAAATCGATCTTTAATAAATTTTAGATTCATGTCATGCTAGTTATTTACTTCACTTACATCTGTAGCCATTGAGGGCTGCGAAATAAGAAATACACACTCATTATTTGAGAATACAAAACATAAGAATGAACGATCTATGAGAAATGAATTGATTTCGATTTCTTTATATTCTATATAGAACTGAATCTGAGTTCAAGCATTGAACGAAATGTAACGATACCTTTCGAATTGATTGGTGTATTTTCATTTAGCTTTATTTTCGGTAAAAGTTTGTCTAAAAATTGTCGTTTCAATATTTATCGTCAATAGCATTATGTATTATTTCCCGCTGCTATCGGCATGCAGACCGTGGTCGGGTGCCTGATCTTAAGAAGTTTACGAGGTTTCATAAAACTTGACTGTGGCTGTGTTGCCGAAATCCAGGAAGTAATTCACCAGCCTGCAACGTCGCCACCGCGTCAAAAAGAACAATTTTGGAGAAACTGGGAGCCAATTCGTGAATCTCGATCAAGAATTGAAGAGAATGACAATAATGGCCATATGTTTGCGTCGATTTTCTAAGTTGAATATTAACAACAAGTAGACACGACCTGCGCATGGAACCGAAAGTCACTCGACAATCGAATGTTATTTCTCCGTACCACTCGTTATTAAGTCGAAGGAAACGGTGATAAGGTTATGTTTATATTCGTATTTGAAATTTCCCGATATCTTGTATTCAGTTTATTTCTTGAATATTTGCATAGTCGAAATGCCGAATAGAACTCTCACAAATTTTGCAGATGCTATAGAAAACTTAGGAAATCGGCATAAACATAGGACAATTGTCATACTCTTCAATTCTTGATCGAGATTCAAGAATTGACCCCCAGATGTATACATTATGATATTTTCATCATAAATTTGTACCTACTCGTTGGGCACCTAACCTATAAATAAATAAAATTGTCGATGTGTTAGTATATTCTCAAGAACGTTCATTGACGGTTAGTTAGTTGTCAGAAAGATTTGTAGTTTTAGTGAGTTTCTAATAGTTGGTAATTTCTTCCTAACCACACGGTTACACAGTTCAATATATAATCCAACCCAAACATTATCGTTCATAAAAGTTTTGAAATTCATTTGTGTCTAATTTCAGAAAAGAGAATGAATTTCCCCTTCTTCTATAGTAGGATTTGAGTGTCATGTTTTCGTTATTGTGATACGAAACTTCCACCATAATCACAAGAAATTATTTTTACTCACAATTCTTGGTACTGTGGCTAACAACCAGTAGAACACTACAGAAAGAATGAGACAAACAGCAATCATCAACTTAAGATATTTTCCAGATTTACTCCTGGTTCCTCCTGAAGATGTTCCAGCTAATCTATCTGCTAAAGGAGCAACAATGAGAGGGCCTAAAGTGGAGACCAGCGCAGCTACTGCTGTTATTGTTATTGCCTCATCTTTCGATAATCCTATATCGTTCATATGTAGAGGTAAAAAGGGGAAGAGGCATCCAAGACCTGAAAACGAGCAAGTTTCTGTTTTTAATTTCGGTTCGAGCATGATTTCCATTGTTTGAACTAATAACCTTTCAGTACCAGTAGTAAAAGTACTGGCAACTTTGCTATTTCGCAACCGTTTATACTAGTTTGTATTGAGAAGTGCTGGTAGTTTTGATGTGTGTTTTTTTGGGAGCATATACAGGGTGACTAAATTTGGTATAATCTGAACTATAACTTTTCGACCCTAAAAGATCCGTCGCCAAAACGATCATCTATACAAGTATTGACCCTGCCAAACGCAGATTTTTTTCATATGATCCTCACGAAATTCTGCATAAACCTCAAGTCATAACTTTCGATCAAGTACTAGATTTCAATTCGATACAAAATTTTGAATGGGTTTTACTATCTAGAGAATAATTGGCGAATTCAACCCATTCAAGCATTCGACCTTCTTAATTAAACTGAAAACCTACTCTACAAATATATTCCCTATGTTGATTCTTCCTAAAGTTAATGTGTTTACGGCCAGCCTAACCACTGATAGTGAACAATATAACTTTCGGAAGAATCAACTCAGTGACTTAATAATTGTAGAGTACGTTTTGAGTTCAACTACAAATGCCGAATTGGCAAATTAGAAAAAAACTATAGAATGATTCTGCAGATATACCCTTTCAAAATTTCAGTTTCCCGATATTTCCAAAAACATAGATCGAATCACCCTTCAATGAAAAATTCCACCTTGAAGCCAAAAAGGACCTACAGAACAATGAGTAAAATAACTCTCTTCATTTGACAAAATGCTGGGGGCTCTTAAATTTTTTTTTGCTCATTGTTCTGTAGCCCCTTTTTGGCTGAAACTTCAAGGTGGCATTTTTCATTGAAGGGCGATTCGATCTATGTTTTTGGAAATATTGAAGTCAATATTCAACATATTATCCGATCAAGCTGAAATTTGAAACACTGTTGTTAAGTAGTGACGATTTCGATAAACTGTTCATGCACTACGGGGAAAAACCGATAAAACTTCCTGCGAATCGCCTCATGAAGCATATGTAGAGCGTGAACAGACGCCGCTATCCCGGATAATGTGACTGTAGGATCCAATAAATGCTTCGACTATTCAACAGTAGATGCCGTGAACGGTCGATGTGAAGGAATATTCTATTCATTTTATGTTTCGGAAAATTCAAAGAATACATATCTGTTTAGACTGAAACCGAGTCTTCGAGTTTTCGCTGTCGATAGGAGTGAAATTTCAAGGGAATCAGAGATATGCTTTTTTAAATATACGAATTTCTACAATAAATTTCCTGAATTTTTCTATTGATTTGTTCCTCAAGATAATCAGGTAATCTGATTGGGCTGAAATAAAGTACTCGATCATGAAGTGGTGGTTTCGATATTTCAGTGAAATTCAAGTGAAACATGAAACTTTTCGAGAAAAATATTTTTTTTTTCTCAAATTTTTCTATGGAGAATTCTTCATATTGCTACTGTTCATCTACCAATCAAGTCTCATTTCGATCAGATAAATATTTTTCGTGTTATTGAAAAATCAAAATTTCAAATGGCTGTAGCACAAAAAACATTCGGCAGATTTGGCCCATTAACGAACTTTACCGAGATATTCAGGATCTTAATCTAACCTGAGAATTTAGAGACTTTAGAGAACCTTCCTTTCGAAAGTTATCGAACACACGAATGGCCCGACAGAATCAATTTTGACCACGGATTCTTCATCAGTGAGTCCAACCTATTCGTTTGAGACCAATTTCGGCTCCAAATTCGAAAATAACAGACATCATGACGGAATGATAACGCGCTGTTCTCCAGAACAAGCGCGTGAAAATGACACTTTGCGGTTTGTGGAACCTGAGTAGTTCAGTTATTTTAGGTTAAGTCATGGGAATCGACTTGTGTTATAGTCAGGGTACAGCACACACGGCCACTTTACCACCAATAGTCGCTGCGTTTGTGAGCGTTAAGGCACAGAATGACAGAATAGACAAGTATGACTTTTCTATTCTGCAGTTAAGACATGCATCTTCCTGGCAGTGTTTGGGTCGATCTATAATATCTGACGTATGAATGTCGCAACGGCTAAAAACGCGGTTCTTTCGCTCATAAAGTGACAGTGTGTGGGGATGCTTTTCAGCGTAACAAAATGCATCGAGTTCTAAGACGTCAAAATTGTCACCATGTTGGCGATTTTGATAGGGTTAGAATGATTGCTTACCGAGAAGTTGCTTTGTAGTTTCCTGAAGTTAGCCTTCCTATTAATTGTACTGTTATGAACGTTGTGCGTGTAAAGGATAGGAACAAATGAAGGTGAAGGAACACGAAAATGACCAAGTAGTCAACCGGGACGTAACAGGGAAAGTCAAGATGAGTACTCCAAGCAACTGAATCTACAAGACCATTTTGCTACTACGCGTCAAATCGCTGATCAATGGTTCGGGGAAGAAGGTAGACCTGTTACTATACGTATACCTACATTATATCGCTTCGAGCCTTTGGAATCTTCTCATACCGTCCACTTTGGGCGTTAGTCTTTATCTGCAGACGACTGTCTTCAACCTTTGAACTGATGCAGAGAACTAAATCAGTGGAAGGTAAAGTGTTTTATTTTGAGACGAATTCTCGATTCTGTAGAGGTATGCACGATGCCCAAATAAAGGTAAGACGTCGCACTCTTCTCGTCGTCAAAAGGCTGGCTTTAACGTTTTGCCGTTGCCAACCCCTGTCCACGGGTTCAAAATTCGATCCAACATGTGTGGTGTATGACGAGAAAAATAATGTCATATTTGTACCAAACTTCACAAACTCTTGCCCAGTTAATTCACAAAGTTCGAGTTGCTTGGAACAAGTTGTGACCGACAGACATCGACCATCTTGTTTCGTCGTTGGCTAGCCTTTTTAACGTATAGAACTTTATGTTGGCAACACTGTTTTAACTGGCGGCCATTTTGTCATTTGTCTTTAGTTTGGTGTGGAATTTCAACATGAATAGACTGATACCTGAGCAACACTTCCAAATTGTGCAAATTTATTTCGAAAATAATGGTCAGTTCGAAATACGTATCGCTCTCTACGTCCAGTTTACGGTCAACATAATCGTCCACCAGAGCAATGAATTCGACTAACTATGGACCGTTCACTCTAACTGATAATACGCATCCACAGAAACGTCGTACAGTGAGAACAGAAAAAGCCATTGCTGCTGTAGAGCGTAGCGTATAGAGGAAGACCCGAATCAGTCTATCCGCCATCGTGCACAGCAATAGAGACATGAATACTGGACTTTTTCGTTCCTCGATTGAACAACCATGATGTGCAACAGCTGTGGTTTCAACAAGACTGCGCAACATGTCACACAGATCGTGCCACAAATGCCAAGATCGTGCGATTTAACGCCGCTAGACTATTTCGTGTGGGGATATGTGAAGTCGCTAGTCTATGCCGATAAGTCCGAAACGATCGACCACTTGGAGGACAACATTCGCCGCGTTATTGCCGATATAAGGCCACAAATATTCGAGAGAGTGACGGAAAATTGGAACTCCAGATCAGAATACGTTCGAGCAAGCCGTGGCGGTCATATGCCGGAAATTATATTTTGATTATAATGCCAAAAGATTATCTTTTGAATAAAGTCAATTTCATGTCAATTTGAAAAATTCAAAGTTCTATACCTCTAATAAAAACACTCTTTACAAGTCTGTATTCAACTACAGGGTCGTCAAACACACCATTAGGAACCTTTTTCTTTGCTTGAATGTCAATACAAATTTCTCGTCTTACTCTTGATGTAAGGCTACCACATTGCCAAAAAATTGAGTTCACGAAGTTACATTTCTAATGTACCTGATTATATTAATCTTGAGAGGTCCTTCAGAATATAGGAAAATTTCTGCGTAAAATTATGCGAGATGAATTTACGATACGTATTCCGGAAACAACCTGTATATTATTCACTTCATTTATCTATAGCAGAAATTCAGGATTTTGATTGGAGTATCTTCCATGAATTCTGATTATGGTTGAAATATTGCGTTCATATAAGCAAGTGGAGGGTTTTGTTTTTAACCGTTATTAGGAATAAATTGCTATATAAATGTATTTCACCTGGAAAAATCCAATGCAATAGCGTACGGATCCTACTGATTGAAAAATCAATAGGTGTTTATTTTAGGTCACGTTCATGAAAGAATGGAACCAATACACGAAGTTAGGTAATGTGAATAGAAGTGCGTTTTACTTCAAGCATATTTCCGAACTTTGAATCGAAAAAAGCCCTAAACGGTCAAAACGATCAAGTTAAACTCCCTGATATGAAAATTCGATTAGGTTCGTAAGTTGGAACATCTGTTGATTTTCCCCAATAATTAGAGAAAAACTTCTAGAAATGCACTGACCTACTATTATCACAGTACATTTTTTGATTTTTTGAAAATTCTAGAAAAGAACTGTGTGAGGTCAGAAGCTTTTACGCGCTTGTTCAAATTTGTTGCCAAAGCGGTCATCTTCTCACGTACTGACCCCACCAAACGCAACTCTTAGGCATGTGCCAAATTGAGTTGAAATCTAATAAATTATTTCTAGGGAAAAAAAATGTTTCACAAAAATGGGATAGGTTTAGACCTTAATTACGAAGGCAGAATTCGTGAATGGGCAAATTCCACTCTATGATTCCGCATTCAAAATATTATTTTCTCAATTTTTCCCCAAAAATACAGATGAGGTCGAATTTAAATCCAGTAGTTACCTGATTGAAAAATGACAGCTTGAAGGTTTATTCAGAATTTCCTGAGGATAATTCGATCAGAAGATCGTAGAATATTGAATATTTGGAAAAATTTTTTTTTCAAATTGTTCTAAATTTTGTATAAGGATGTTCATCAGAATTTTCAAAGCAGTTACCGAGTTCCATTAGGACTAAATCAGTATTTCTTGAGTTATTTCAGAAAAAACAACGACACCTAGTAGAAAAAAAAACACGAAACTAAAAATAATTTTTCCCATTTCTCCAAATATCATAATCGGATCGAACTGAAATTTGGTACACTGCTCTGAAATATAAAGTTCAAGGTCTGTTCGGAATATTTTCAAGTATGATGAATTTTTTTTAAATTTACTGACAGTATGATCTTAACGAATTTGCCCGTAGTTGTGCTTCAACTAAGTGCCAAGGTTCAATCTAATCGCTCAGGTAGTCCCTGATATATCAAAGGAATAACCTCAAAATTTTAATGACCATGACTGCGGTGCCGATTTTGCTAAATAACGAACTTAACCTACCCTGAAAGTTTCAAGCCGATAGGGTATCCGTACGCCTGTAATCGTGCCTACGGACGGCCGGCCGGATGGACATAATCGATACCGGGTTCGTCATCAGTGAGTACAACTAAATGGTTTGAGACCATTGTCGGCTCAAAATTCTAAAATTACAGACATTTGGACGAAACGATAGCACGCTGTACCGTGTAGTACATGCGTACAAAACAGTTTCGATCGAAACGGAACGTTATAGTAAGTTGTACCCATATCGATAAAACAGCGTTTGCTTATTTTCGGTAAATGCATCTTTGTAGAAAATTAAAAAAAAAACAATTAACTCCTCAGAAAATGGAGTATTATACCTTTTGAGAGCTAGTGCGAATTGTCGTGAGGATTATACAATTAGAAAATCGTTTTTCTTTACGAAACAGCGTTAGGCTTGGTCAGTAACGGAATGAATTTAGTCACTGCTTTTCTGAAATAATTTTCATTTGAATTCATAATTCAATAGCCGTTTATGTCTTGTGAAAGTAGCACTACTGAATGAAAAATCATCTTACCTCCAAAAAAGAGAAAAATAACACATTTTAGTGAAATCAAATTAGGGTTAACTTTCAGTCTCCTCATGGTTGTGATGGGTTTCCTTGTCATCGGTTCACTTTACAGAAAATCATGATCGTTATGCTCATCTCGAAGTTTGAGCCGTTTCATCCACCTGTAAATAATACAAAAACGGTATTAATTCATCTTTAATTTCCAACTCTGACTCAATTGGGAGGATATTTCAATGATCATAATGAAGCAAGGACAGGTTTAGTTCACAATCTAGGCGAGCTTTAGTATTTCCAACTGTGAAAAAGTCGAAATGAGGTATTCTTTTTGATTATTTTTTCTGTTTTTTTACAGGTTATATCTGAATTACACCGAAGGAAAGGTTACACCCCTCCGGAGATTAACAGAAAAAATTGTTTCCATTTTATATTTTCCCTGTACAAGCTTAAGACACGATACTTGGTGAATATTATTTCTCATTAAAACTAGACAGTCCGGAATTTTTTCAACCCTGAAGTATGCTTAAAAAGGGTTGAAATAGTCAACCCCTAAGATATTTTTTTTTAATCTTTTTTGGATAAAAAGTTTCCTTTTAAAAAACATGGCTTAAAAGACTAATTCATTCACAAACTTTTTTATCTCTACAAGTTTTTTCTAAAACTTAAGCATTCACGAGAATAAAATATCGATGATCTGCAAAACCGCATTGTAGCTAGGTGTGGAGATGATAAGGTGATAAGAAATTCAGCAATCATATTTCACGCATACGCATTTCAATGAGTAAAAGAGCAAATGCTTGTTTGAAGCTGAAGGCAGTCATTCTCAACATTTATTATAATTGTATTGTCGATATTCGACCGGTTTTTGTTCATTGTTTACTATTGCTTCAGTTGTTAAAGTCTTAGCCTAGTAGAATTATAATTTGGTTGGCTGTTGTTCAATTAAATGCCATTTAACGTGGTTTTTGTTTTTATCGTAAATGAGTTTTAGAGAAAACTCGTAGAGAAAAAAAGTTAGAGAATGAATTGGGCAGGTTTTTTTAAAAGGAAAATTTTATCCAAAAAAAAGTTGTACGAAAAAATATCTTAGGGGTTGACTATTTCAACCCCTTCTAAGCATACTTCAGGATTGAAAAAATTCCAAAATGTGAAGTTTTAATGAAAATAATATTCACCAAGTTCCATGTCTTCAGCTTAGTATACAGGGAAAATATGGAAGGGAAACAATTTTGTTTGGTAATCTTCGGAGGGGTGTAACTTTTCTGGAGGGTGGTTTCTCAAAAAATTGTATACCAAATATCCACCTTCATTTTCATCACAGAATCACCCCTTAAATTTTTTCAGTGTTTTTCAGAAATACCCTGTATATTATCATAAATTCATCCTTGAGAGAGTGTGATATTCTAATGAGGATACTGAAAGCAAGCAAGAATTAAGTTAATACCGAATCTCGGGAATCGGGAAGGTTTTTCAATAGTGCAATAGTCAACAAAGTACATTCTTTTCGAGTATGTTTTCTACACGTTATTCAACATATATTTATTTTCACGTCCCTTTATCCTTTGGCGGTGATATTAATATGATGATATTCAACGAAAGCGATGGCACATTTCGATCAATAAAACAACAAATATAACGGGGTGACTACTGGAGGCCAGGCTTAATTTTTTCAAAACCTTTTTTGGGTTCAAATGTTTTAAAAAAATTCTAAGAATGCGTAATGTTGTCGCTTTTTAATATTCAAGAATTTCAAAATTAAATCAAAACTGAAATGGAAAAATAAAACATTGCGCATTCTCACAAAAGAATCTGGTGCATCAAAAAAAAAATTCAAAAAATAATCACTGAGACCTACAGAACGTCACCCCGATTTTTTCTATTAATGTTGAGATTTCTCGAATTCTAATATTTCTCGCTGCTGTTGACATCATTGCAGCATGCAAAAGTGGGCGGGTGCCTGACCTTGAGATAGATGTTTACGAGGTTTCACGAAACTTGAATGGGGCTGTGTTAAATCCGCGTAACTGTCTGCTTTTAACGGAAAAATAGCATATTCTTTTGAGCTACTTGTCCTTCTGTGAATTTAAATTTTCATTCCTCCCCAAAGTGATATTTTATGGTTATACTGAATGAAAGCAAACGCAGAAATGATTCAAACATCTCTAGGCTATCCATTCTGAAGTTTATTACGCGCTTGTTCTAAAGGAACAGCGTGAAGGCATTTCGTCACGATGTCTGTAATTTTAGAGTTTTGAGCCAAAAATGGTCTTGAACGTTTGGGTTGAACTCCCTGAAGAAGTGGTCAAATTCAATTCTGTCCGTCCGTAGATGCTTCGACTTTCGAAGGAAAAGACTTAGCGACTTGAAATTGTCAGATTAGGTGTGGAGTCCAAATACCTCGGCTAAGTTCTTTAATTGGTGGAATCGGTTGGACAGTTCCGGAGTTAGGCCCATTTGAAATTTTGAGGTTAATTTCTCGATATCTCATGAAGTATTGACTCGATCACATTGAATACTCGTTGACAATTTTGGAGTACCAACTCGCAACTTAAAGCAAAATTTCGTGTGGAATCCAGTTGTTAAAAATAAAAAAAAATGTATTTCGAAGAAAATATTTTTTCTCTGAAAATATTGATTATTTTGAAGGAATTTGGCATCAACCTCTGAGTCAGTGTTTAACAAAACACTGTTCCAAATTCCAATTCGATCCGATATTTACTTTCGGATTTATAAGGAAAAAAATGTGCCAGATTTCGTTCTATTTGGCATTTTTACGTTATTTCCGCAATATCTCAAGAAGTGCGAATGCAATCAGATTGAAACATCGTAATCAGGTGGAGATTAGTAACACCCAACTGGGTGCAAAATTTCGTGTCGATCTAAAAGTTAGAATTTGAACAAGAGCGTAAAAGCTCCTGACCTCACGTCAGTGCTCTCCTAAATTTTATAATTTTTTTTGTTTTATTTTTCTTAGTAATTATTGTAGACACATATTATATAATGTGTATGTTATGCTATTTTATAAATTTTTTATTTCCACTGTTGTTTCGACTTTGGATGATACTCAAAAAATACTACTGTCTGAGGGAAATATAACTTTAATTCAAAATCAAGGAATTGGTTTCTGTAAGGGAAAACCGGAAATTTTCTATACCCTATAATATGCTTATCTTAATTTCTGTCTCCAAATAGGTGATGGCCTAACCCCACATAAATCTGCTCTTGGCCTCACTTTGATCATAATTCTTCGGACATGATTCAAAAGAAACCAGAATTAATGCACATTCATCACTCGTATATTCTTCAGGGATCCACAGAATAGGGCATCGGTACTATTGTAAACAAAAAATACCTTGATGGTTAAACGAAGGAAGCTGCCTAAATGGAAACAATGTAATTGAGTAATTAATTCAGCGGAATGACTATGAGTTTATCATATTAAATACTGAACAAAGATAGTTCAAGAGAAGGTTATCGTGCGAGTTGAATGAAGCGAAATATTTCGAATTCTTCAAGATGCACTCATAGATGTGCTCGAAATCTTTCATTGAAACTAAATATATTGTTGGTAACCCTGAAGAATGGACACAAAAGGCCAACTCTATGTATAGTTCATTTTTCTCTGCGATATATGAAATCCTGTAGATCACAAGTCCCGAAATATGTGGAAGGTAAAAATCTATCAGTCGTACATTATGATAATTTTTTTTTACTATTTCATGAATAAATTGAATTTTGTTCTCACTTATTTCCATCAGTTATCGTTGAGAGCAAACAATACCACTTTGTGGTAAATTACGGTTAGGCAACACAGCCACATTCAAGCTTCGTTAGTATCTCAAGGTCAGGCGTGGTCTACATGCTTTAACGTTGCCCATAGCCGCGTGAAATATCAGAATTCGGAAAAATTTATCCGAAACTGAATCTGTTTGAAATTTTCTTTACTCGGTATTTCATAAAACGGATTTTATGTTGTTCAACCATAAGACTCAATATTCGAAGAGGAGATTTTGTGAAATGATGCTATGGAAATACTCATCCAAGACTAAGTTTTTTAATATATCCCGAAACAAGGAGCCAAAAAGAGAAGGAATTCCTGAGATCGCTTTTGGTTTGTTAAGAATTGCTCTTGTGATACAAGCCTTACGAAATTTTGCGTGAGTCTTTGTGTCGATCTTTTACAACTTGCAAGTTTCGATTCTATCGGATCGAAATTTCGCGTAAGTTTTCATAATTTTTTTTGGAATTGTATTTTCCGATCATCCTAGGCATCAAGGAACCCTTCAAAAGCATTAAAAGCTTGTGAGAGTTGAGATATCGGTTGTGTTCAGTGTAAGCAACCCTAGGCACAGTACTATTAATTCGTCACCCAACATTGACTGGGGGCCGGTACAGTTCGACTAAAACATTCCTTTCCTAGTCTTGAATCGAATCCAAGATTTTCTTATCACGAGTCCGACGCTCTATCCACTGAGCTACCGATCTAATGATACATCTACTGAATCTTCGTGTTGATCTCTTTCAACTAACAATCAAGTTTCTATTCTGCCGAAATTTCGGGATGTCTTCTTGTCGATCTGTTACAACAAATTACCACTTCGATTATATCGGATCGGAATCCTTCGAATTATTGTGGGAATAATATTCAGATGACTACTACTTTGTTAATATTCTGGGATTTTGCCAAGTACCCGCCTAAACCGGCACATTGGGACCTCAAAATTTTGAAGCTCCGATTTTATTTTTTCCGGAAATTATAAATATAGGCGAATGAAAATAAGCGCTACTTCCTCTGGTGGCTATCAGAGTAACCCGAGGTACAGAGATTATCATTGACAAGTTAAAAGAAATGTCAAGAAAATGAGAAAGTTCATGCATTTTTCTTGGCGTGTGTGTGATTTCACAAGTGTTTTTACTGAGAAAAAGCAAACTCAAATGTCCCTTCCCATAGATTTCCACAGCCCGGTGAAAAACTTCGAGTTCGGATGGAAGAAACTTCCTTTGAAAAATCGGGCCTGAAAGTATTGAAAACTCGATAAAACCTTGGCAACTTGTAACTCAAAATTGATAAACCAATAAACAAGATTCATGAGAGTCTGTTATCTGCATTTTACCGATGTTGATCATTTTGATAGAGGTTAGCACGAATTGCTCATGAAATATTGGATCACATTCATGAAGACAATTGTTTTCCAGGCCCCTAATCCAAGCAGAGAAAGTTACTTAAGAGGATTGCTATGCCTTCCAGAGATCTGCCTGTTGAACTGATCATTGAGGAACAACGTAAATGTTTTAGTGATAGAATTGACTGATTCAAACAAAAAATTTTCGACAAGGAAATATCTGGTGATGAATACTCTTCGCTCAAAGTGCTTCTGCCGATGAAATCAATGTACAAGGCTTATTTATTAGAGCTTTTTCCAGACCAATCATATGAGTGTTGGAAGAATTAATTTGTCAATCCATAATGAATAAGGCTTACGTTACAAACTGCATTAGTTTTATGTGAATGTATTTATTTTAATCACTATATATTGTGTAAATTCAGTCCTCCCCATATATAAATAGTAAAGTTATGCGTACTTGTCTTCTGTGCCTTCAAGATACTCCACATAATTTGAAATTAATCTTGCTATTTAAAGTTGAAATGAGTTAATACTAAAATACTTCTAACAGTAATTGTAGCATTGCTTCTCTGAATTAGAATAGATGATACATAATAACTCTTTCATAAAAATGAAATATGTATACACAGAATCACTTCTGTTAACTGAAAAAATCTTCGAACAAATTGTAAAATCAAATCAATCAAATATACAAGCAAACACTTGAAAACCTAGCTCCTATCCCACTACCTAAGGTTCTTAAACTGTCCACCGTGGCGCTGAGATCTTAAATTTAGACGCAAATAGTGTTTACAGCCAGACAACACTCAGACCATTTCCGGCACAAAATTCTTGAATAAAAGACATTTCTGTAACATGGTAGCGCCCTTATTCCTTAGGACAAGCAAACAAAAAAACTGGCCCCTCAAATCTACAGATTGATATCCATATTCACATTCAAAACAAACCGACAGTTGCATAAACCAATACATTGGTACGAGGTAGGTAGGTGTAGCAATTAGAATTTCAAATTAGTGACGTAATATATAGGAGTTGCCCTTGATTTTCACATTTGTTGCCGTCTAAATGCGTTGTTCCATTCATTTCATACATATTTTTAAGGTATCTTCGGGTTAGATCATCGTTGTTTTTAGAAGTATGACCGTTGTAGGTTATCGCCCGCGGTTGATTTATATGGAAAATATATGACTATGGCAATTTATATTCGCACACTGAAATGGAACCAGTTTTTATGGGACATTGTCGGTTTCCCCCGTTATAGATTTTTTATAGCGTGAGCTCATATTGGTAATTAACGCTATATGAGAAATGAGGAAGCATAGAATAAGAGTGGAATCGGATCTGTTGATTATGTTTCTGAGGTAACGGATTGTAAAAAGCCGATGGTAATTTCCTGTGGAGCTCGAAAATAACTACAAGAAGGAATTCTTTGATGCGAGTGAAATTATCATGATCTGGGAAATTGTTGAGTGAATTTCTCATGTTGCGAGCATATTTAAAACGAGGTAATTGACTATATCAACTACGATGGTTTATCGTGGTAAAAGAAGCTTTGCATTCCATCTAAAATACGTCGAAATAAGAGGGAAATTTCTATGTCCGTAAGATGTTCCTTTCTGCGATACTGGTGATCATATTTTTATTTGTGTTGAATAATTGTGAAATTCCAATACAGGTTGGTATCTGGAACTATTCATCAAAAACAATTCCGGCCAGCCGACCGTCCGTAGACATGATAACTGCCGAAAGGAACAAGCTAGCAACTTGAAACATTCAGATTAGGTCGCGCATCGGAATGTGGCGGATGGGTTCGTTAATGGGCAAAATCGGCCAAATGGTATCAAAGTTATAGTCATTTGACTTTTCGAAATTATTTCCTCTATATCTCATGAAATACTTGGATGATCGGATTAAAACTGGGTAGTTAGTTGGAGTGTACTGACGCTCAATTAATAGCAAAGTTTTGGTGGGATCGGTTGATTGGTAAATTGAAAAAAAATCGAATTTTTCTTCCAAAACTATCCGACGAACTTTTGCGTGTGCCCCGAACTCCATATTTCACAAAAGTGTACCAAATTTCAGTGTGATCCAGATTCAACTTCTGAAGACATCGGTTAATAATATATAAGATTTTGTGTTTTTTTCTCGATATTGTTGTTTTTTTCCAGAATAACTCAAAAAAAACTGAACTCATGATGAAGTTTGGCCTCAAATGGAAGATTGATGCACAATCCTGCGCAAAATTTCCCAATGATCGTAGCATTAAAACAATGAAAAAAAAATTTGGAAATTATTCTTGAAAAAGTTTTATCTGAAACCATTCGTTATATTTAAACAAAAATGTGCCACTGGCCTTGCACCCTATATTTTATGATAGTGAAACAAATTTCAGTTCGATCCGATTTTACTTTTTGGAGATATTCACAAGAAATATGTCGAATGTAATGCTTTTTACCTCGACATTGTTATTTCGTTGTTATTTGTTATTTCCGAAATAAATCATAAATCTTATCATTATGAAACTTAGAAAATAATTGGAGAACTCGAACGTGTTATTAGTACAATTCGAAAACAATTTTTTTTAAATTTCTCTTGAAAAACATTTTTTTGTAAGTATCTTCTTTCAATTGACAAAGAAAAAAAATCATACTATAATTTCATTTATACTACCCATGACGTGCATCGAATTCAAAATCATTCTGCTTCGTGAACCGTTCATCTACTCTCAACGAGAATTCTCCTTTCAGTTCAAGCTCTAGGAAATTAAGTCTCATCGAGTAATTATAGGGTATGTATTCGTTACTTCATTGCCTTTTCCAACAATGTCATCAAATAGTATGCTTTAATCTTTATAATTAGCTCAGGACAGTTACAAATGTGTGTGACCTACTTTTTTATTACACTCCCAAATTATCAGGATAATGATTTATTAATATCGAATAACTTGGAGGATGTCCAACATGCAGCCGGTAGAACGCGATTCGCATGAAATACAATCTTTTATCGCCTTTGAAACTCTTGTGAAATGACAACATTCAACAAGTACAGATGCAAGCTATCTTGGATCTTGAACTAAAGATAACCCTAGTCCGCATATTCCTATGGAGTAAAATTAGATGAATATTGACTCATTTTTCCAAGAGCAGAAATACATAACTACATTGGAAACTTAAATGATTTGAAAGAAGCCACCTGCTTCTTAGGAATATTAATTAATTACGCGCAGGGCCGGATCTAGGAATTAAGCGACTGTGGCCAATTGTTAAAATCGACCCTGGAGGAAATTTACTTTTCAATAACTACATATTTTACAATATTGAAAGTATTCATTCTCACTAATCTTTCATATTTTTATCAGTTAATCAATAAATCTCACAGACGTATTGGAATGGGATTCTCAGTGTAAGAAAAAAAAATCGAACGATCACATCATCGAGCCCACAGGACGAATTATGCTCATGAACATATTCAGTAGATATATGCTCAACCCAAACTACCTCATGAATTTCAAGTCTCTAAGATAAATCTTCGGAAAATTATCGACTATCTTATTCACAGGCGGAGGAATAGCCGGATAGAATCTAATTCGACCAAGAATTATTGATCAGTAAATTCAAAGGGCTCGTTTAAGACCATTCATTATCAACTGAAATTCAAAATTACAGAAATTTGTCTAAATGATATGATAGCGCCTGGATGATCGTCAAGCGCGCATAAATTCTCATTAATATATAGAAATCTGGCTACTATATAGATGCCCAGATATTCATTCAATAAGTGAAATATACCTAACTGATTGCAATTTGAAACTTCTTTTCCTGTAGAAATAATTTCCAGGTCCGATGATCGATAACCCTATTTTTTCAATTAATGCGAATGAACTGTGATGAATCGAACTACCCCAATTGCGAGAAAAGAGGAGTTTTCAAGCTAGAGTGGGCCTAGCCCCTTGGTTTCGGCAGTTAAGTTCTTCGTCATTTAAAATCTTTCGGATTCCAGATAGTGGATCGAGAATGGTAGGGCTTTATACATATTATGTATATGGTTTTAAGTAAAAACCTATTATTTCGAAAAAAAAAATTAATATTGAGACCCTAGTCAGCTTGCGCCGGTGGGAAGTGCCTCCTTCGTCACTCCCTAGATCCGTCTCTGATTATGCGTTGCAATAACTTCAGTTGATTTTGCTCGTTTAATTATAGAAAAGCACTGATAAGTCAGCAGCTGTTGCGCGCATGTTCGGCTTATCCGATGCAAAAGCGGTATATTTTTTTTTATTTCCGATGACATGATGATAACGAAATGTCGGAAAAAGTTGTTCGTCATTATTTTTAAACTTGCTAGCAAGTTTAAAACGACTCTATTGTTTTTTTTTAGTTATTCCGAAAATATAATCTAGACCGAGGAAAAAACCAGAATATTCGACATATTCGATATATATCAAAATCTATAACTGAAATAAAGTATATTATTGCGAAATATCGGGTTTAAGGTCTGTGCACAATTTCTCTGAAAACTGATTATAATTTGAAATAAAATTTTGGAATTATTTTTTCATTATTATCACATTATATTTCATATTACTATTATATTTTATTATTTTATCTACTATAAGATCAAAACAAATTTTGCGCGTAATTGCTAGTTGGTAGGCACCAACTAACAACAAAGTTTTAATACGATCGCCTAATTATTTCCTGAGATATTGAGGAAATAATCTCACAAATTTAAATCAGTTCATCTCCGAAACCGTTAGGATGATACAAGAAATTCGAAAAATAATATAGTATCACTTCATCAACTATATTCGGCTTCAAGTTCGTTATAGAATACAAGGTGTTAAAATTCAATTCGAACAAATCAGATCCATGAATTCTTGGCAAATATTAAGGGGACCGGAAAGTTATGTCGTTTTCTTACTCTACATGTAAACACAGACGTTTTTAACGAGTCTTTATTTTTTATCAATGATGTATACCCTATTATTGTCAATAACCTTTTGCCATCTAGTGAGTAAATATTCAATCCCTGATTGATTAAAATTGATTGGTGTTCCAGCAAAATATCTAGAAATGGCATTTTGGATATTATCGAAATTTACAATTTTTTTGCCGCTTAAAAAGAGTTGCAGAGCTCGGAATGAGTGTTAATCCGATGGTGCAACATTGGGACAATATTGTAGATGAGGCAGCACCCCCCACCCTAATTCATTAATTTTTTTCTAGGGTTTGCTTTGAGTCTTGCATTGTCGTGTTGGAGAGTCATGCCTTTTCGGTTGACATTCACTGGCCACTTTTCAATTGAAGATTGATTGACTCGCTGTAGAGGTCAGCATTAACAGTTTGTACAGGTTTCAGCAATTCAAAATGAATGATGCTGCGAATATTCCACCAAACACAAAAGCGCTCTTTCTCTCGATACATTTCCGGCATTATCCCGGACTAGGAAAGATTATTTAGTCGAGTTACCGGCCAATCGGCCAATACTCACTGTTCGGCATAAAATTGAATGTGCAGTGCCAGGAGGGCGTGAAAACACATCAGTAACAAAGTCTACCACTTCTGGGGATTTTGCCCTAGGATAACCAATATTCAGGGTGTCTCATTGATGAGTTCGCTCAGCTTTTAGATCTACTCAATGAAGAAATTTGAGACTTTGGTGCGGTTTGGTATGATTTTCTATGGTGCGAGTTCTCACACGCAATAGATTTTTCTCATACAAAAGAGAGTTGCCAGAATTATCTTTACCTCAGCTACAGGGAGTTTCATTCTTATAATACTCGAAATACCAATATCTGTTGCCCCAAACATAGGCTTACTGTCACTGAGAAACATCCAACTTATGCATGTATCAGAATATTCAATAGAATCCCAGAAAATTTGAAAAAATGTTCAAATGTTGAAGTTTCCAAAAAAAAACTTGAAAGAGATGTTAATAACACTGGAACCCTATTCAGTCGGTGATTATTTGAATGTAAATGATGTCTTGATTTTAAATTAGTTGCCTATTTTCCTTTTTTGACGTTGTTTCATTTAATGTACACTTATATGGATGTAATTTATGTCATTCTCTGAAATAAATTAAAATTGCTATTTTTATTAAGAAAGATCGTTTTTTTCTTGATATTTCGAGAAATACAGATCTGATCGAATTGTAATCAGAGCACCGCTGAGAATACAGCAAAATTGTTTTCAAATGTTGTTAGTTAAATGGGGTTAATACCTGGATGGGCGTACGATTGCCTACGAAATTAAATGGGCGCGTTAGACTTTCAGCTTCACGTCTGTGGTTTTCTCGATATCTCAGTTGGAAAAATATTATCACGCACGACGAAGGAAAATATGTGAGATTATCAGGAAAATGTCATTCTCTCGGAGGACAGTGAGAAATATGAATTGTATCCCAAACAATCCTATTCGAAAATATCGATACCTATTTTTGAGGTATTCCGCATGTTTAATTTTCCAGTGAGTATTTCTAGAATATTATCCAACTGAGTTGGAAATGCTCATGCATACAAATTATCTGCAAAAAAAGTTCAGAAAGCGTAGTGAACCAGAACAAGTTGATAATTTATAGGTATGTAAGTTTCCAATCATTTTTCTGATAAACTGTTGCTTCCAGCCATGTTTCCAAGGTCAATAGGTTTGTCGAGTCGAAAATCACATTAGCCATGTTAGAAAAATGTTCCAGCAGTATTTTAATGGTGCCGTACTCTACAACATATTACTGCACTTTAACAAATTAAAATTTTCCATTCCCAAATTAGGGGGATACGAAAATTCATTGAAATAGCTGATGACTTATTCTTTCACCTTTGACATCTTCTGAATTGCTTAATTGAAGACTGAAGAAAATCATTTCATTTTCATCCAAAGAACTTACATCTCGAGCTGAACAGAGAAAATAATTACGCTTATTGTTCTATAGAAATATATTTACAAAGTAAATTCTAAGAAAAAAAAAAGTGACGTGAAGTTAACAGCTTTTGCGCGCATGTCCAAATTCGTTGCCAAAGCGGTCACTTTTTACTATATTGCCCACGCCAAACGCACCTTTACTTCCCGATGGAAAGACTTGGTGATATTCTAATCATCAGTTGCTGATCGTAAATACAATAACCTCCGAAAGAAACTAGGTTTGGACTTAATTACGAAGGCCGAATTCCCCCCAATAACTCTGCAGATATACGCATTCAAAATTTTATTTTTCCAAAAATACAGATTAGATCGAATTGAAATCCAGTTCAAGATTTGGAAATTTTTTTTTCAATGTAACGAATGGTCTGGAAATTGAGAACAAAAAATTTTTTGATTCACCAACAGTACGATCTCAACAAAACTTCGCATAACGTTTCGCGTTATTATGATTCAATGCCAAGTTCCAATTCAATCGCTCAAAACTAATTTCAGATGACTTCAACTCCGAAACTGTTTGACGGATTTGGCCCATTGACAAACTTAACCGTCAAACTTGAAAATTTAACCTGGTAATCGAAGCAGCAAGACATAATAGATTTTGACACCTAATAATTTGTCATTAGTGGGTCCAACCTAACCATTTTCGGGAAAAAATTTCAAAAATTAAAATCAAACGATAGCACGATGTTCCCTAGAACATGCGCGCTTTGGTGCGAATTCTGAAAGTGTCGATTTGACAAGTTTTCGAAATACAAAAGATTTTCAATTTATTGTTTGATAAGGGTCAGAAATAGATTTTAAAACGTTACACCATTCGTTGATCGTTTCTTTTTTTCAGAAATTGTCCATTAGGCAAGATTTTATCAAGAACTTGCCCTTGACAAATGATTAAAATCCGCAATACACACGGGCGTTATTTATAAATAATAATTTTATCAAATTTTTGCTGACATGTTCTAAAGGAAGGGCGTGCTAGCGTTCTGTCCAAATGTCTGTAATTCTCGATTTTTTTCCAGTAATTAGTCTCAAACGTCTGACTCAGTAATGACGAATCTAGTGTCAAAATCGATTCGGACCGTCCGACGGCCGTGGACACGAAAACTGTCGAACGGAGCAAGCTATAGCGACTTGAAACTTAAAGGGTAGGTCGCGTATCAGAACGCCGGGGTTGAGTTCGTTAATGGGCCAACCGGCCAAACATTTTTCGGAGTTTAGCTATCTGAAATTCTCAGATTATTTTTCTAATATTTCAAGAACTACTGAAGCTGTTGGATCGAAATTTGGCAGTTAGTTGGAGCATAACGACTAGCAATTCCCTGCAAACTTATGTTGAGACCGTATTGTCAATTAATTCTGAAAAAGATTTTGTAAATTTTTTTTAAACCATAAATCATCATCATGCGCAAAAATTTTTCTTATAACTTGAGCTCTTTATTTCACAGTTAGTAGTGTACCAAATTTCAATTCGATACAGTTATAATGTCAGAAGATATTGGGGAAAAAATGTGTCAAATCTCGTGGTTTTTTCTCGGTATCGTTTTTCCGGAATAACTCAGAAAATACAGATCCAATCATGATGAAACTTGGTTACTAGTTTGGAAATGCTGATGAACAAGTTTGTGTGAAATTTCGTGATGATATTGTCATTAGAATAATTCGAAAACAAAATTCAACTTTTTTTCACATATTCGATTCTGGCTCTCTTAATCATATTATCCTCACGAAATTCTATATGAACCTTCAAGCTGTAATTTTTTAATCAATTACTAGATTTCAATTCAATCTCATCTGTATTTTTGGTAATATTTGGAAAATAAAACTTTGAATGGTTTTATTTGCGGAATCATTGGGAAGAATTTACCCACTTTTCGAGTAGGTTTTTGGCTCAATTTCAATGGTCGAATTCTTAAATGGATCGAATTCTTCCAGTGATTCCGTAGATATACCTATTCAAAATTTCATTTATCTAATATTTCCAAAAATACAGATCAGATCGGATTTAAATTCAATACTTGATTGAAAAATGTCAGTTTGAAGGTTCGTGCAGAATTTCGTGAGGACAATATGATCAGAAGGTCAATCTTCCTATCAGTAAAGGTGCATTTGGCGGGGTCAATTTGTGAAAAAATCACCTAGTATGCATCTTACTTTCCGAAGCAAATTGCATTCAATGGATTCTTATCGTAACATTACGTCAGAAATTCTTCAGTTCCGACTTTGTCGGCGACTCCTACACAAAATGTGCCGAAGAATAATGGCGAAGTTCAAAAGTTGAGAAACGGTTTAAGTAATAATCTATTCCTGGCTATGCTGTTTTATTTATTTAGACGCGGTGACATCACCTCGGTGTGTTTTCGTTTTCTTTATAGTTTTGGCATTTGATTATACTGTTTGTCCGGCTAAAATTAAACGCGGATTGGTACGAACAGTCCTTCTTCGAGAACTTAAATATTTTATTGATCATGAAATAATGTAACTTTTCGCATATGTATATCTTTCAACTGAGAAATGGTGAGATCATTCTATAAGATTTTAATTATTTGTATTGTAGCTATTGTATTTCTTTTCATTATTTTCATGCTTAGAATACATTAACACTTAACTATAATTCTTTGAAATCTCATTCAAATAATGATTTTGTAATCTAACTCTGGGGAACTTGATCTTCAAACTATAGGAATCTCCGAAAAATAAACATTTGAGAAGGATATCAACTAAATACCTATACCACTACCATGATGACAGAAAATGTAGAATTAATGAGCTTCTTCATTTATATGATATTCGTGTAATACGAAAGGCTCATTCAAGAACAGAGATCGATATGAAACTACCGTATATGTTTGTAACGTATCCAATAAAAAATAAATAAATGAATAAATATTATCGGTGGAATGTATCTCAAGACAGCCATCAGTCATGACAGTTTAAAAGCCATTCAGAATTCAATCTTCCCAGTTTGGCATAATAATATGGATGCGTTTTGACAATCTCTGACTAATCGGCGTCCTTCAGCATTTTGAGTTCCCTAACCCCATTCCTTGTAAAAATCTCCAGGGTTATGTTTACTGATCAAAAATAGCGAATCCTTCGTGATTTTTGACATACCTCTTCCCAATCAAGGACTGTTCCTTAAGCGTGCGTTGAATACAAAAATTAATTGGATCAGGAAGAGGTATATAGATTTTGTTGTTGTTTTGTTTTGCCGAAACAAAAATAATACCGATTATGCCCATTAACACATACAACTGTTGAATTTGGACAGGCAACCTATCCCAAAAATTTCAAGTCGATCAAGGTCCATCTTGTTCGAACTACTAAATAGAATTTATTTTCAGTTTAGGTTGCCAACCTAAAATTTTGAAAATTTTCTACCACTCCAGAAGCGTAATTTCGTCATATTGAGGTTCTCGTTATTTATAAATATTCGTAATCAGCGCCTCGGTTCCAGGTAATTGGATCCAAATATCGATATTCGTAAGCACCATGTCTGATCAGCTGAAAGTTGTGTTGGAGCTCGCAATTTCACGTCGAAATTTCGATGGCTGATATTCCGTTCCGTAAATATGAAAGGTTGATTGGTTCTTGAAAAAAAGAAATTTACCGAATTTAGTTGCTAAAAAAGCCCTAGATTTTCTGAAACTGAGTGACCATATTTGTGATGGTAACTTGGGTTCATCAACGGAACATATCCATAGTCCATAGTAGGCATGTTTTCTTTGGTTATTGTTGTCTTTTGTCTAAGTGAATCAGAAGTTTCAACAGTTTGAATAACCAAGTTTCTATTCATCTTTTTTCAGGAACCAACCGTACATTTAATATTTACCGAACGGAAAACCAGCAACCGAAATAGAGAACACATCCCCTATAAACTACATTGGTATTTGTGATATGAAATTAGGAGCCCCAACACGAATTTCAGCCAATGATACATGACGTTCACAAACATTATAATATTATTCGATTATTCAATAAATGTTAAAAGTGGTTGATGTGGTGAGAGGTCCCGGAATCCTGCTGGACTTTATTGATAATATAGAAAATGTGTCTGGAAGGGCTCTTAGAATGCTCGGGTTTATAAGGAGAAATATTTAACTTTTGAACTTCCTTCAATAAAAATTATATACATTGCCCATGTAAAAACGCTGGAAATTTTACACAAGGGTTTATTATTTTCTCAGTTAAATAACCCAATTGATATCTTAAAAAGCTTATATATTATGCATAAATCATTGGTTTCTCACAACACAGAAACCAATTCCATGAAATAATTCATGCGAACATAGGAATCTCAATAAATACACTAGTATAATTGAATAACATTTCCACATGCAGAACGCTAACTGAGTAGCAAAATTTAAAATAATATTTTGAATGAGAAGAGAAGTTCCACAGTCGTTTCACCTCTTTGAAAATCTGACTATTTTCCACAATTATTAAATTTCGTGTCGGTATTCTACAACTGAAAATGAACTTCAAATCAGATAGGGTTTGCCCTTTTTGAGATATTAGGGAAATAACCTCAATATTCAAAATGGTCACGAAATTTTTTGCTAATATCTGCACAAATGAATATCGGTCAAAACTGAAATTTGAAACACTGTTTCTAAATGTTGACTCGGAAACCTGTACCAAATTTCATTGAACTTTGATGAATATGTATTCGAAAAAAAAATGTCGATTTTTCCACTATACAATTCTCACGAAATTTTGCATTAAATCGAGTGTCTATATTTCACAATTAGTCATGATGTTTCAATCCGAACGCGTTCGTTTTTCTTGACACTGAGGAAATAAACTCAATCTTTCAAACTAACACCAATACGTAAAACAAAATTCAAGACTTTTCGCAATATCAAATGTGTAGATGTGATTTCTACTAGGATTCAACTTTGTTCTAAAAAATATTAATGAAATGAAAAGAAACTCAATCTTCTTGTGCAATTGATCTGAAAAAATAAATTTTTCCACAGCAGATATCCGATTCACTTGATTCACAAAGTATTCACCACACAACTGAAAAACTAAAGTTATTTTCAATAACATTTCTGTAACAATTAAATATATCGTGAACCTCATCAGGTTGAATTCGAAAGAATAATTCTAGATTATAAATTTCGTTCGTTGTTATCGTTGTCAGATACACTCAACCAAGAGGGTGTCAAATCCGAAAGTCTGTTTGATGTAAAGACGTGAAATTCAAACAAGTAGTTTGCCGACAACCAGATGACGATAATTGCGGTATATTTTTGTCTACGCTATATCCCTTGTCTTAGGTCTAAACTAAACCCGGCACAGTCCCCATTCAGAACAGGTAGACAGATGATCGGCTCCTAACTTCAGTCTAAGACTCCAACCCTCAGTATTAGATTCTCGACAATCGACAATTGATGAGATTTGCGGTTTGTTATTGATTTTTTTGCATATTATATCCTCCAATTTGATTTATCATATAAATGCCCATTATTTTTTATTTTCACGCTTATTTCAAACTATCAGTACGAAAGATTTTGGATTTCTATTGAAACCAGTAACGGATATCCACATGTTGACGATAATCGTACTACGCAAACCAAAATTGATGGAAACCTCCGATCAACCGAATTTTTTGGAAATCTGCATTATTTTGAATTACTCTACTTAATTCGCGTTCTGCATGCAAAAGTGTTATTCAGTTATAAAAGAGTATTTATTGAGATTTCAATGTTTCAAATGAATTTTTTCATGGAATTGGTTTTTGTGTTCTGAAAAACCAATGATTTATGAATAAAATAAAAGTTTTATTGAAGATATGGATGAGCTTCATGAAGAAATTTAATCTTAAATCCCGTAATCCACGGGGTGATTTCTATAAATAATAATTTGACCCGATTTTCACTAGTTATGATTAAGATATTGGAAGAGAAAACCCAAAAATATTTAATCTGAACTACTTACGATTATGAAATTGTCAAGCACATCGATGGGGCATTTGCAAATTGTGTTTATAAAATAATGACGCATCCTTTAAAAATTTCTCGATATGTGTTGAAAATTTGGTAATCAATATTTTCATCTACTTTTAGATGTATTACTCTGGATGAAAAGTAAACCGATTATTTCAGTGAATTCCAATCTTAGAACCGAATGCGATGATGTCATTTTCGACATTATTGGAAATTTGTACCGTTTTTCTTTATAACTCAGGAACCACTGGTCGGAAATCATCCGGATGAAACTTTTTCGGTTTAGTTTTGCAACAGTAATCAACTTTCAGAGTTTCATGAAAATTCGGTGGTAAGTTTCCGAGAAATATTTTTTTTTTCCCCCAACCCCCCATTTTGAGCCCTTAGGGTACACCGATTCTGCTAAAAAGCTTGGAGGATCAATACCGGGCGACACACGATTTTTCCACTAAGTTTCACTGATTTCAGTTCAGTACTTTCTGAGAAAAGCCCCGGACAACGGACGGCGGACGGACGGATTTTTTTTTATTAGTTTATTCAAATCTACATACTCCAAAACGTAAACTGTGAAATTTTCAGGGGGGGTTAAAAATTTTTTTTTTTTGGTCGATCACTAAGGTTTATTATTTGATTTTATCAAATAATAGAGTAGAGTAGTTTGGTCACCTTTTCATTGAGTTCATATTGAAGCCCTTGAGAAAATACAAAATGAATTTTTGAAGTGGGTAGGATATATGCTACCCACCCCATTTATAAATGGGGTTACTCTCGCCAATCCATTAATTATGAAATTATTCAAGATGAATTGTCTCTAACACTCCTTGTTGATTAATAAAATTATACATAATGTGATTGATTGCCCTGTGATTTGTTAAGAATTAAGTTCAGCAGAACAAATTATTTAATGAACCACCTTCTTGATAGAGCTTAACTTGCTGCTGGATCGGTGGATATAGATTTGTTACACGTTACAATTCTTCTACTAAAGCGTTTTTTTGAACTGTTTCATTAGTTTGTAAGCATTTTTGGTTTCTAGGGATGTGATCTTGCTTTTCATACTTTCACAGAATTTCTGTTAATTTTTAAATTATATGTTACACTTTATGATATTTGTGATATGGCTAGTCCGTTCATGGTTAAATAAATGAAAAAATAAATAAATATAGATATTTGGAAAGGATTACTAGGTTTGAGGAGCCGAGACGCAGTGTACGAATGTTATTTAAATAACGCGAACCTCAAGAGGTCGAATTCGTTCTGAAATGTCCCCTCCCAAGAAAAAGGAAATGTTCAAAATTTTTCACTGAAACTTGGGCCAAAGTCTTTTTCTTATTTCAATTAATTTATTACCACCAGAATTACAGGGTATGTCACGAAGTGTTTCAATTTTTCAATTATTCACAAACTCTCAAACAAAAACACTAATACCTAATAATTATGTACCTACACCTATAAAAATTAAAATGAAACTTACATACAAATATTGAAATAGTCTGACATATAATAAATATAATCTATAAAATAGACACAAATGCTAAAACAATTATCCAGAGAGTAAAGGGCATTATCCTCTTGGAAAATGCCCTTACACATTCATCGCGGAATCTAACCTAATTTTTTGAGCCAAGTTCCTTAGAACATGCGCGCAAACAGAGAAATGAGCTTTCAATGATCAACAGTAACGATTCTATCGAAAAATATAGTATGTCTTTCTGTTACATTTCTTTTGAGAATACGTCCCATATTTTGAAGCAAAGTAATTATATATGAGACATGAAAGCTATAATATTCGATTTCTGTTTGCAATATGGCTGAAGATTGTTCCTTCATAAATTTTTCTAATGCTTCAATTATTTAAGTAGTAGAAACAAACTCAATAAGTGCCGACGCATGCGCCATTTTGCACCACCAGCGAATGCTTGCTGTCTGGATGTTATGCTGTTCAGGCCATCAAGACAAATTCATAAAGTTTAATGAATTTGAGAGGTGGCGGTATTACATTGATATTATCATATGGTTAAAGCTTTGAAAAAGGATAGAAACTTATCCGAAACGTTGGCGAAGTTATAAGTAAATAAATACATGTCCAAATTTCACCTTTCAAATTCATTATAGAATATGGATGTTATTGATCAACAGATGAAATTTTATATTTTCATTAGTCCTTAATACGTGTGTGACCTTTCAAATTAATCAGAGAGCAAGTCGGTAAAATTACTTTTTCTCATAATTGATGACTAGTAGTGAATTACCTACACCATGATGTAAATATCATGGTGTGCCCGTCAGCTTCCACAAAATTGTTCGTTTAGTCTTCTCATTCATAATGATATGATTGTCACAATTATATATTATTTAATCTTGAAAGTTAGTGACCTCACAACAATGATGAGATAGTGGAATGATGGATGGATATATGGGATGGTGGTGACAAGATCTGGTTTACGGGAATTGATTTTCCATCTTAGCCAATTTCTCGGAAATTATATTTCTACACAAGACACAAGACTACAACAAGAGTAGTAATACACAATAAATCACAAAAACACACGTACAATGTTGAAATACAAATTTACGTTCATTTAAACTCACGAAAATGTTTTTTTTTTCCTCAAATTATATATAAATATTTTCTGGTAAAGAGGTAATAAATGATAAAGAAGTATTATAACAGAATGGAAAAAATACGATGAAAAATCTCAAAATTACACAGCGTTTCAGATTATCTGAAGGTAAGGGCGAGAAAACACACTTCTCAACCAGAAGAAGCATAAAGAACCAGAACAACAATTACATAAATAAAATCACTAAAATAAATGAGCTGCAATTAACAAATACTCACAACATGGAATCACTTTTCCCAAAGTCATAAATACTAAGAAAGATGTAAAAACTCATTCAGTTTCACAATAATGAGATTTCCTATCAATCGAAATAAACAGAATGACAAATTCAGAGACAGGCAAACAGGTGTCAAACTCAGGTGCACGCAGTTGCGGGGAATACAGACTCATATCGATAGAATATAATTTATCACCTCTTAACCAGAAAATATTATACATAATTTGAGAAAAAAAAACATTTTCGTGAGTTTCAATCAACATAAATTTGTATTTCAACATTGTACGTGTGTTTTTGTGGTTTATTGTGTATTATTACTCTTGTTGTAGTGCCCTGATGATGGAAATATAATTTCCGGAACGTTGGCTAAGATGGAACTTCAATTCCCGTACACCAGATTTTCTCACCTCCATACCATATATTATAACATATATATTATGTTATCACGTTCATGTTTGTCTCCTTTCTGATTTTGACTGTGTATTATTGTAAAACATTTTTGTATTTTTCATTGTGGAGCCCTGAAGATGATTTTTGAATCAAATCGAAACTAGTTGGTCTTGTTTAAAGGAGTGGTATAGTTTCTGAAAACCTGACCTTTATCTTGTCAACCAATATCATCTTATTTATAAAGATCTAGGTATATTAAAGGCGAGAATAAAAGCAGCGCAAAAGCTGGTGCTTTTCCAAAATTCTTAGATTGGCACAGTGTACAGTGATATTCGATTGACATGTAGGTATATAGAATTATCAAGACTAATTCGTCTTCTCGAAATAGAAGATGAACAATGTTACTTGAATTCTCGAAAATTTTCGAAAGTAATGTGTCATTTTTACATTTTTGATGCTGGCAATTGCATTTCCTTTTTCATTGAGTTTTTTTGGTTTGGTCCAATTATGCCAGATAATTTTTAATTGTTTTCCATCAGTAGCAAATTAATTGAGCAGCTGTCTTTCGCGCAACTAGCTAGTGTTAAATCAACACTTCACCATATTAGGGATGAAGAACCTCGTACATTGCCCCTGATTCTGATTTCTTTTCAGAACAAATCAATCAGTTTGATGAATAGGAATACTTTTACTGAAAAAACAGCTCGCTCAAAGACGTGCAGTGATTGTTTGATTCGTTCTGTCATTCCTCAGGTGGCCAGGTTGCTTCGGACAACCCGTCAGGTTACTTCGATCCAATGCTGCGGTGAACAATCGGAAAGATTCAAGACAGACCACTACGAGAGGCGCCTCACAAAGGGATACCAAATGAGAAATATATTTCCACATCGTTGGTACTCGATTATTAAATGGGGGTGGTTCATCAGATGAATGAGAAATATATATTTGAAGATCTTTAGCTCGGTGGTTCCCGAACATATCTGATATACTTTTATGATGAGTTGAACAAATGATTCAAGAAGATACGATTCTGAAACAAGTTTGGTCCGCAGTATGGATGATAATCGGGGAGCCATTAGAAAAATTCGCAATATATCGACGGAACTAATAATCCAAACTTGAATGGGGAGCTAAAACAATTCGAAAAGAGTTCGAGTGGAAGGAAAATCTCAGACATATTGATCTAAAAACATATATGTACAGAGTGAGTCTTCGAGTTGTACATAAATTTAATCATGAATTCCTCTCATCATACAAAATACTTCCTTCCTTGTGATTTTTTCGTATCCGGCCCTAGGTAAAAAAGAAACAAGCATTCAGATATTTCTCAATGTGCGGATAAACACTCATGTCCAACACGAACAACCTCTTCTGCTATCTGTATTGTAGGATATCCAATTCTTTGCTCGAAATCAATGAACCTTGATTGAGCAAACTCATTCGTTCACTTAATTCTTAGGGATTGGTGCTAACTGCAGTATTGTTAAAACAAAATATTTCACTTAACTAGACTGAAAAAAAATTAAGTTGCACGTCATATTTCTGCAATATCCATTTGTTTCAACCATAATATTGTACACAATTTCATAATTGCCAACTCCCATATTGAAGATCATATTTTTCTTCAAATTCATGAATGGATTATGTGGAATGACTCAATGATTTTGAAAACATTAATTAAACTCTGGTAAGTATGGCTCATGGACATGGAGTCTTGGTTCTATGTCTTTGGTGTGGTCACAAAATGGAGAAATAACTGTGTATTCGGTGGTTCAGATGAGAGTTGGAGCTTAATTTAAGGCCTTCACTAGGTCAGGAGCGGATCCACAATAGTAAGGAAATATCTGTAGAACTTTCATCTGATGTTATACCAATCAATAATGAATATCTCTAAAACGTTGCGTTTCAGGAGAAATTATAACAGAGAATCGAAGATTCTTTCGATGAGTTATGAGTTGATTTTCATTTGCATTCTTTATGCATAATTCTTATCGTCTCATGAATCTACGAGTATATAACTAGGAAACCGTTGCAAGCAGGATTAAAGAGATTACATAAGAATATATGCGTCATAGTTGAGGAAAACTTCACATCAAAATTCATTTCTTCGAAATAGCCATGTTGAAGGTTCAACATAAAAACCGATAATTTTCCAAAATTTCAACAGCCTAAAGCTTCTTACCTGAACTGAATCTGAAAAAAAGATTAATGGAAAGTGTTTTATTTGATGAGCGGAATCTGTGATTTAAATGAATATTCAACTTCAAGACTGACACTGTATAAAAATTTTAATAGAATGGTAGAGAAGTTTTTAGCCCTTAACGTATCTTAAACGCTTGTGAAAAAAGAGAGATGGATAGGATTGTGGAAATACATGGAAATTTCGAAGACCTCTAAAAAAGTTTGAATTGAAGTAGAGCTCGAGATATAGGGATTTCGGTTATAGTAATTCGACTGTATAATGATGCTTATTAAAGGGCCTCCGGACAATTTGTTCTCTTGGTACCCAAAAGTAGTCGATCCAGTGGAAATAAAACTTGATGGCAAGAACCTACATATTTGTAATAAGCGATGCAAATATTTCTACAAAATGTTAGCAGGACATCTTTATCAAAAAAATTTCAATTGCCATAAGAACTAGCGACCCTAATATTTGAGACGATTCCCGCACAATCAGGTCTTAAAATTTTCACGAGGCCTCTGCATTTCAATGAGTCAGCATGACATCATCTCTGGTTCAGGTTGAAACGTTCTTCAGACATAAAGTTCCAAGAATCCCAAATGCAGGCACATTCATGGTACACAAGCGAAATATATGTTTTATATTTCTATGTAAAATATAGGTATGCACGTTATATTATGTATCAACAACTGAAATGAAAAAAAATATGAAGATGAATATTTTCGTAGGTTTCTACAGAGAAGCGTTTAGAAATCCGAAATAAGTTTTCAATAAAACGTGCTGATTATTAGGTAATTTATATTTCGAAGATAGAGCACGATTCAAAAGATAGTGCACGATGTAAGCAAAACATGGTGTGCTCATCTGAAAAAAAGTGACGTCAGCTAGTTGAAAATACAAGGAAAAATATATTATGTGCTTTGAATTTCAATGAAAAAAGTGACGTCATTATTTGTACGTACGATCACAGAAGAGCACACCAAATTACAAGATTCTAGCGGTCGCCCCGCCATGGGTGAAAGCACAGAATGGAAAAATATTATAATTTCTCTATTCTTCTGTGGTGAAAGTAAGCATGCGTATTGTCATAAAATCCAAATAACGGAGGCGGGAAATATAAAATCCAACCTAACCTAACCTAACCTAACCTAACCTACCAATAGAAATTGAAATGGGGTGAAAATGGAAAAATAAATATTAGTGCGCAAATTCTCACAAAAGAATTTATTACCCACATCTCAAAAGAATGTTTGAGAAATAATCAACGAAGCCTGCAAATCGACAACCCGTTTTCTCCAATTTATGTTGAGATTTACAAAATTTTACTCATTAGAATATTTATTGCAGCTATTGGCATTGTTCTAACAATCAAACTGTAGGTGGATGGCTGACCCTAAGATATTTATGAGGTTTTATGAACTTTGAATGTGGCTGTGTTGCCAAAATCTACGAAGCCGCACTTTACCAGCCCGTTTCTGAAGAAATCTATAAAATCTACCTAAAGGCGCAAATTGATGGGCGCGTTTGTCGCTCAAGCGATGACATTTGAGTTGTCAAATGTTCTCCCGCCGAAACCGCGCGATTCCTTTTTTGTAGTTGAATAATTTCAACTTCAAGAAAATGGCGGGATATTCAAAACATTCAAGAGATTGTTTATACTCGTCGGTCGTCGGTAGGTACTTGTTAATAAAATGGATGAGGAATTATCGGTATATTGAAGAGAATATCCTCAACTATTATTGTTCTAAAGGAATTATGTATTTATGTACTCAATTGCAATCATATGGTGACGATATATTCATCACAGTTTGAAATATGCATGTAATGTAATGTCTTTCCAAAATCAAGACGAAAATAAAATGTCTTTTCTTATGATAAATTATTAAATTGATTAGGCTATCTGAAATAATCATATCTGCAGAACAAACTGACTCAGGCAAAAACAATCTATCCGATAGCTATGTACATGCCCAATAAATCAAGAGCTTCTATTAATTCAATCAATCCCTTGAAAAATATAGGAATAAAAACAATTACAATACTTGCTGAAGAACCAGATCTACGCTGAAATAAATTCAAACAATTTGAAAAGTAATATTTCATGAACAATCGCGCGTTTTCTTAATGACAGATGTCAGCCACAAATTACTGACATTGAGCGTAAAAATCGCGCGATTTTTATTTTTTGACGCGTCCATGAGTACGAGCCTTAACTTGATGATGCGTAACCGTTGGCTCTTAAACTAAACACAATATATAGAATACTGAAATATCATAACGCATGCGGTATTCTATACTTGCTACACTCATACCGCAATAGTTCCAAATCGTGAAAAAAATCTAGAAAGGCACTGACGTGAGTTCAGGAGCTTTTACACGCTTGTTCAAATTCTAACTGTTAGATCAACACGAAATTTCGCACCTAGTTGCGTGTTGATAATCTCCACCTGATTACAAAGTTTCAATCTGATTTTATTTGTACTTCTTGAGATATTGCGGAAATAACGTTAAATTTCTAAATAACAACGAAATTTAGCACATTATTTTTCCTTATATCTCCGAAAGTTGATATCGGATCGAATTGAAATTCGTGCCAAATTCCAATGAAATGTAATTAATATTTTCATTTTGCCCTAAGTTTCGCGTTGGTATTTCAAAACTGTCCACGAAGTTTCAATTTTATCGAGTCAATACTTCATGAGATATCGAGGAATTAACTTAAAAATTTCAAATGGGCCTGACCTCAAAACTATCTAACCGATTCTACCCATTTACGAACCTAACCGAGGTATTTAGACTCCAAACATCATCTGACAATTTAAAGTCGCTAGTATATTCCTTCGAAACCGACGACCAGACGGACGGACAAAATCGAATTTGACCACGGATTCTTCTTCAGGGAGTTCAACCCAATCGTTTCAGACTATTTTCGGCTCCAAATTCTAAAATTACAGACACCGTGACGAAATGATAACGCGCTGTTCCCTAGAACAAGCGCGTAAAATCGCCAGAATAGAGTAGCCAATATCATGCAGGTAATAACGGCATTAACGAAGATGTAATGCTAAACCCTCGATACCTATGAGGACTATTAGGATTGATTAAGAACATCTCCATCTCCTCATTCAATTAATTTGACATGATTCAAATGTATAGAATACTAATGAGCTGTATGCAGATTACATTTTGGAGATTGAATTCCAGGTGTAGGCTATTATAGGACGGATTCCCGATAATAGTTTTAATGACTGATCCGCTACAAGATCAGTTGGTGTAGCTTGATACTCATTACAAGCAACATTTCTCGCCAAGCTTCATGAACAGCGATAGGCAATTAAGAAGCCGCATACTCAGATTGATCGCATTTCTCTGCTATAGCGCTCAGTACTTCGGCTTGAAAGAGTTCACGGACATAGACCAGGGTCCAGGGTCCATAATTTTTTGAACCAAAAAAAATAATAGTAGGATGAAACCCATTAGGAACAGAAGAGAATATAACAAAAAAATTAAGAGGCGATCTGAGGTCGGTATGTGGAAGGGGGTAAACGTCCAAGTTGTAGGTAATAAAAAGATCTACACCTTTTGTATTTTGGTTTTTCACATAACCTCGAAATGTATGTGAAAAATTCAAATAACCAAGTTTTTGGTTTTTTATTTTGATCTTCCACGAAACAACCTGTTTCTCACGAAATTCGGGAAAATTACCTTTTTATGTTCCAAATATACTGTAATTCTTTCGATTTAAAATATATATTTGTTCGCCTTATTTGGGCTTAATATCGAGAAAGCATCCTATGTTTCAATCGAAAAGTCTCGAGTCAGAATATCTACTTTTTCAAAAAAGTTGGTGGGCATTTTGTTCCTTGAATTCTCTTATGTCTGATGGTGCCAAAAAAATATACACTACTATGGTAAATTTTCTTAAAAAATATCATATAGTGAGGCACATACCTACCTATCATTTTCCCCACTTCTCTATGAAATACCTTTTGATGGGCTGAAATTTTCCGTAGGTAACTTTTTGGGAAAAGTAGATTTTGACGTGAGACTCTTCGATTGAAAATTAGGGTGCTTGTTCAATATTTATTCAAAAAGGTGAATAAATGAATATTTTAAATAAAAAAATTACAGTCCATTAGGAACATGAAAAGATCGTTTTCGCCGAATTTCGTGAACAAAATAATTTTTTTTGTGGAAGAAGAATAACAAACAAAAACTGAATTGCATCAGAATTATTATGCCAAGAACCAGACCATTGCCGACATGTTTCGATTTTATTCTGAAATCTTCTTCAGGGCTCTAGAATGAATTACAAGATTTTTCTTTTAACACCTTTATACAAAGCTGTAATCAGGGCTGGGCAGTATTTCAATTACTTGTAATTGAAATACGTATTTGAAATACAAATACGTATTTTGTATTTGTAATCCAATTACTTCTTGAAAATTCATTTTGTAATTGGTATTTCAAATACCTGACGCTGAAGTATTTTGTATTTTCTATTTCGATACTTTTGTCTTCGAAATACTCCCTTCAGATGGCGCGACGTTCATCTGCTTCATCTAGTTTTTTTGCAATCATATTTTCGGCAAATGGAAAGGAAGAAAAGGTCCTGCGCAATGGTCGTTTCATCATGGGAGTTAGAGTTAGTCAACTTCTAAAAAAGATAAGAGCAAAGAACTTACCATCCTTGAACATTAACCTAACATAAAAAAAAAGTTTCTGCCCATCAGGACCTGTAGAAAGATTGTTTTCTTCAGCAGGTTTTATTCATTCCCCAACAAGAGGCTGTTTGTCTGATACTACATTCAAAAATCTTGTGTTTCTGAAAGGAAATTCTTTATTTAGCGATAAAATAGCTGAGCTGAATTATTTGTACTCTTTTCACATTTTACGTAACACCTGAATGTATTTTGTAATTTGTATTTCAAATACAAATAGTTAAAAACTGTATTTTGTATTTTATATTTCAAATACCCGACTTGAAAGTATTTTGTATTTCAAATACCTGCGAGAAAGTATTCTGTTATTTGTATTTCAATTAAGCCAAGCATGTATTTTGCCCAGCCCTGGCTGTAATGTGCAATGGGATAACACAATGCGACAATAAATGAATAAATAACTACATAAATATCAGTATACTACAATGCAAAAAGCAAACTTTTAATAGAACAGTGAGAGAAACATCAAATATAATTCAGCTCAGTATATAAGTACCTGATCCAACCTTATTTTTATGTTTTAACTGCATTAAATGCATGCATCTTACGTGATATTGGAAGGAAGATGATGTGCAAAAGCACAACATATATTATTTTGTTGATGTCTTGTAGTGTGAAGCAGTGTACACAGTTAAATGAAATAAAAACACCCAGAGTAATAGATAAGGAATTTCAATAGTTTCAAAAACAAACAATATTGATCCATGATGAATATTTTCTGTTAGACCTAGTTCTGGAGAAACCTCTTCTCCAGATGTAAAATTTTAAGCTGCCTGCACTTCATGATGAAAGTCTGTCCAATTCTTAGGGTTAGGTGAATCTAGGCAATGTCTTACCTTTCTTTCCAGATGTGCTCAATAACATGAAAAATATATCGAAGTGGGTACGACCATGAAAGTGACAGGAAATCAAAACAAATAATTCTCCTTTCCAATATAGCCAACTTCGAAATGTTCAAACGTTGAATTTTGTTGTTTTCGCCTCATTTGTTGATAATTTCTTTATATTTTGTAGTGGGAAGATATTGAGAGTTATTTAAATGAACAGAAGAAACTTCGAATTCAAAACATTCAAATATAGGTATCGAATTTCCGTTATAACTTGCTCATACAAATATGGCGGATTTTATATCGACACCCCTTTCTTCACCCCCATGTTACCGACAACAAGGTAACTCCCACATCAGGCGTTATTTTGTTGGATTCGAGAGATTCCGAAGCCATCGAAAATTAATAAGATCTTCCAATTATTACAGGATGTTTTATTTTAATGTCACTGAGTTTTAATAGTTATTTATGTATCAAGGGAGTTATGTGGATGTTAATTACCAAGGGCAACAGATTTCAATCCCGAGGTACGTCAGTCCCGAGGGATTGTTAATTGCCCGAGGTTGTTAACATTCAATAACTCACGTGATAGATAGTTGAATTTATTTCATACTAATGAAATATGAAGACCAAATTTTGTTAGTTCTCGAAATCAAACGAACGTTGTTCGAGAATGAGGTATCAGACATGAATACCATGGATATATCAACGGACAAGTTTGTAGATATTTGCCAAATTTATTTTTTTGTGAAAATGAATACAAGCTTGGAGAGAATTGAGATTTATGGCGATTTGTTGCAATAGGCTTAGGAAGCTCCTGCCGTACTACTACCGATAAAGTCGGAACCAAAGTATAAATAAAAAAGAATATGACAAATTGCAGCAGTGGCTGAAAGTAAACCGTATTGAAACCAAAAATATGAGTGAAAATTTAAAGTATGATGTTGGTTTAGTTTCAAGACATGGTATGTATTTATCCTTCTACATTCTAGTCTAAGTGAATTGATTCATTTTTCTTACAGCCTGAAGTGGTCAATATCAAAATGAACGATGAGAATTTATAATGATACAAATGGGAGTGAGTTTCACAAACTAGAAAATTCGACAATTGTCGGTTTGTTTTTGTGAATACATTAGAGGGAGTTAAAGATTTATAACTGCCTACCATAACTCCCAAAGGAGTTATAACCATGTTCATAGTTACGGTAACTAAGGCTTTATTTGTCTATAATGTATCAATGTGAAATAAACAGTAATACTCCGAATTACCGGATTAACAAACCTCTCTCTGGCAGAATTACTCTAGAAGCCTTATGTAATTGAAGAAGTGAACCAGTAAGTTTAGGAGTGGATATACTAATACCATTATTAACTAATGGATTCTCACAGTCAGTATCCGACAATTGGTGAGCTCAAATACTTGTATGAAAAAAAGGAAAAAAAACTGAAGGAGTTGAATCCTTAGACCCAATCCAACTGGATGGTCGCAGGTCTCCGTTCAAGCGAAGAGTAGACATTATGATGCCGTCTACATTGAATAAATATTTGTATATCGTTATCATTTCGTCACGATGTCTGTAATTTTCGAATTTTGAGCCGAAAATAGTCTGAAACGATTGGGTTGAACTCCCGGAAGAAGAATCCGTGGTCAAATTCAATTCTGTCCGGCCGTCCTTCCATGTGCTCCAACTTTCGAAGGGAAGGACCTAGAGGCATGAAATTTTCAGGTTAGGTTTCGATCCTGAATATCTTGGTTGAGTTCGTTAATGGGTGGAATTGGTTGGATAGTTTCGGAGGCCCATTTGAAATTTTGAGGTTAATTCCTCGATATTTCATGAAGTATTAATTCGATGGAATTGAAACTTCGTGGACAGTTTTGGAATACTTACGCGCAACTTACAGCAGAATTCTGTGTTAATCCAGTTACTGGAAAATTGAAAAAAATATTCGAAAATTTTTAAAATTTTGGATGAAAAAATTTTTGTTCTCTGAAAATATTGATTAGATTCCAATGGAATTTGGCACAAACAATGTATTCAGTATTTAACAACAATGTTCCAAATTCAAAACTCGATCCGATATCAACTTTCGGAGATATAAGAAAAAAAAATGTGCTGAATTCCGTTGTTATTTGGAAATTTATCGTTATTTCCGCAATATCTTAAGAAGTACAAATGCAATCAGATTAAAACCTCGTGATCAGGTGGAGATTACCAACACGCAACTAGTTGCAAAATTTCGTGTTGATCAAATAGTTAGAATTTGAACAAGCGTGTAAAAGCTCCTGACCTCAGTTAAGTGCTTCTCTAGATTTTTTTTTATTAGTGAACCTTTGTATCTAAACCACTCAACAATATTAATCTATATAAGACGTAACCTCCTTTTGGGTGAAACATTATTACGCACAAAGGATCTGATTAAAGTGACGAAATTTTCCGTGGAGCCAAAGGACTTTTTGTAATCGATAATGTAGGTATAAATGAAGAAATCGAAGAAAAAGAATTCTCTGTACTTTCTGCCTGCCTGATCAGAGATTCCCTTCCCAAGTATCTAACATATGATGAAACATAATAACATAATATTATTTCTTTGTCATTTTGTCTGCTTTTTACCAAGTTTGAGTTGTCGTTTTCTTGAGGAGAAAATACTAAAGCTCATTGTGGTTTTCTGAAGTGAGTTGAAAAATATAGGTGGGCTTTCGTCCGCGATGAACGCGTATTCAACAGAACATTAGTGGAAACAATAGCGTTCCACCTATTCAAGATTCTGTTAGAGTAATTACTAAGAATATGGTCTACTGACTTCGATGCGTATCGCTGGAGGATATCAGACCAAAACATCCTTAATGTAGCCTGCGATTCTTCTTTAACTTGGTCAAGCGTGAAGTGTAAAATATAACCTGTGACCTCATTGATCGTTCTAATAATAAGAAGAAAGATATATTGATATAGATGGAGTTTTCTTCTATTACAACTTGAACTTTTTGAAGAACTCGTTTCAAGTAGAAGATGAAAATGGTTTCGTTTCCATATTTTATGATGGTTAACTTATGATGAACCTCTGAAAATCTAACCTGAACATTCACAATTACCTACTACCCTGTTTAAGTAGTTTATACACTGTGCCCGTAAAGTATGGAACAAATTCATTTTTAGCTAAACAGGTCATTTTAAGAAATAATCCTGAAACACGTCGATTTTTGATTTTAATTAACCGTATTTTAAAATAATAATCTAATATACAGGGTGAATCACGTTCGAGTAATGACGTCACCGTCATTTTTTTTAAATGGATCACCCTCATTTTGTCTCAATATTCGGATTACTCTAGCTGAAATGATTCAAAAAATGTATCACATGTTGATCCCAATTGGTACAGGGTGGACAAAAATACAATAGTTTTGTGAATGCTCATAATGTAACGCGTAACATTCTTTATTAGGTAAATTAACAATATTATCAAAAATACTTATTGTCTAGCGGCAATTGGTTTAAATGTAACACCCCGTAGTTTGCTACATGTTTAGAGTAATAAAAATGAGCTGTTTCCAAACATGTTTGGTACTTGTGGTCTAGCAGACAGAATATGAAAGAAAACAAGGGCTGCAGTTCGAACATTTATAAAGTCATGTATTCCAGCATATTCTGTCCGCTAGACAATAAGTATTTTTGATAATATTGTTAATTTACCTAATAAAGAATGTTACGCGTTACTTTATGAGCACACCAAACTATTGTATTTTTGTCCATCCTGTACCAATTGGAATCAACATGTGATACATTTTTGGAATCAGCTCAGCTAGAGTAATCCGAATATTGAGACAAAATGGGGGTGTTTCATTAAAAAAAATGACGGTGACGTCATTACTCGAACGTAATTCAGCCTGTATATTATATTATTATTTTAAAATACGGTAAATTAAAATCAAGCAATTTCGAGCATCTGAATGCCGCAGTTTAGTTCGTTAATGGGCCAAATCGACCGAATGGTACCGGAGTTATAGCCATTTGGAATTTTGAGGTAGTTTCCCTCATATTTCAGGGACTACTCAAGCGATTGGATTGAAACTTGGCAGTTAGCTGGAGCATATCGACGCGCAACTTCGAGCGAAATTTTTCGAGATCGTATGATCACTCAATTTGAAAAAAAACATTTTTTTTTCCGGAAATATTAACAATATTCGGAAACAGTTCTGCTCATACCGTTAGCTTTATATTTCAGAGCAGTGTACCAAATTTCATTTCGATACGGCTATTCGTTCCGGAGATATTGGAAAAAAGTATGTAAAATTTAGTGGTTTTCTTCTCGATATCGTTGCTTTTTTCGGTATAACTCAAGAAATACTGGTTCAATTATGATGAAACTTTGCATCTAGTTTGAAGATGCCGAAACACAACCTCGTACGAAATTTCGTGATGATCGTGTCATTAGAACAATTTGAAAAAACATTCAAATTTTTTTTTTAATATTCGATATTCTGTGATCTTCTTATCATATTTCCGTCATTATTCTGTATAAACCTTCAAACTATCATTTTTCGATAGAGTACTGGATCCCAATTCGATCTTATCTGTATTTTCGGAAATATTAGGAAAATAGAATTTTGAATGGGCATATCTGCGCAATCATTGGGTGGATTTCACCCATTCAAGAATTTGGCCGTCGTAATTAAGGTCCAAACCTTCTCAACAAATTTCAAGTTTCTATGTTGTTTCTTCCGGAAATTATTGAGTTTACGGTCGGAGGTTAGCGTTAGCGTTTATACCTGAACGCTGATCAAGAAATTTCGCAAAAAGTTGAACATCGGTATTTCACAACTACCTACCAAGTTATTGAGGACATAAGCTCATAATTTCAAATATCCCGAACTTGACATATTTCTTTGTCAATATCTTCTAGAAGAAATATTAGATCAAATTTGTAGCACTTTGTTGAATATCGACTTGAAAGTTGATGCTAAATTTCGTTCGAATTTTAGTGATAGTCTCTTGAGAAAACCCTCACATAATCGTCCAATGAGTTGAGCGTTAGCATTCTCCAACAAATTACAAAAGTTTCAATCTGGTCGCATCGGAATTTCTGGATATATTGAGAAAATAACCTCGAAATTTTAAATTACAAAGGAAATTTGACTTATTTTTTTCCCTATATATCCGAAACTGAATATCAGGTCGAACTGAAATTCGAATCGCTGTTGCTATAAGTATCGACTTCGAAGTATGTGCTAAATTTCATTGAATTATGATCAATAATCTCAAATGAAAAAAATTTTTCAACGAAATTTGGAACTTATTGGAATATTTTTTTTTTTATTTTCCAACGACTTGATCTATAAGAAATTCAGCATAAAGCTGCGTGCTGTCAATTTCCAACTGATAACGAATTTTCAGTTTGATTACAACGGTTTTCTGTCGCGCGACTAAATATTCGCGATCGCCAAGAAAGCGATTAACTGGTCGCATATGCGCGCATTCGTATTTAAGAGTTTGTGTTTCATTTTTGCGACTAAGCGATCGCGCGACCGAAAAACACATCTGCGTTCCTGGCCTTGAACTTGAAATGTTCAAAAGGCTCTGGGTCTTTTCCTTATACACGGTCCGCCGGAAGGACGGACATAATTGAATTTGGCCACGGATTCTTCGTCAGTGCAGTCCATCCCAGAAGTTTAAGACCCTTTTCGGTTCAATATTCTAAAATCACAGACTTTGGGACTGACAATAACGCGCTGTTTCCCAGAACAATCGCGTAAAAATTTATTAAAATTACGAAAGGACAAGATACATTGAAGTAAATGTTCAAGAACCCCAAGCGAATACGAGTTTTTATTCTCGAACGGCTTCTTTGAAAGACTCGTCGATAGTCTGCGAATCGACTACCGACTGCATTTCGTATACCATCGAATGGTGCTCATATTTTTATTCGATTTCATTTAGAACTGGTTTCTGTTTAGGTTTCTTGCATTTTTTTGTCGAATTTCATGACGGAATGACTTTTTATTGCGTTGTTCGTTAGAAGATATGCTTTCAAACAAGATTCAACATTCCTTACAGAATATCTTTGATAAAAAATGACCTGTCTAAACATTACTGATTTCCATACAATGAATCAAGCTTATTCATTGATACTTCATTTTTGCACGTACCCACGCACTGATAACATAGGATTCGCATGTTCTAGGTACCAGCGTGTAATCGTTTTGTCCAAGTGTCTTGAATTTTCGAAGTGTTTCCTGAAAATGTTCTCGAACGACTAGGTTGGACTCACTGATGACGACTTCGGTGCCGAAACGAAACCAATTATGTACGTCCGGCCAGCCGTATTGTCACGATCAGACATAGAATCCTATAGACTTTTCTGCATTTCAAAATGGGACGGCTATGTTCGTTGTTTATTTATTCATTTGTTTGAATAACAGCAAGGGTTGAGGTGAGACCTATAAACCCAAAAACATTATAACAGCTATGTGAAAATGAAAGTTAGTCCATGAAAATAATATATGAAATGAAAACTAGTGGAGAGGAAACAAAAAAAAAGAATATAAACACATATTGTTCAATTCAGTGACGGGAGGCATGCCACTAATTGAATCTGTTTTTGAACGAATTGACAGAAGGTGCTTGAAAAACTTGAGATGGTAGCTGATTCCACAGCTTGAATATTCTGTTAGGAAGGAACATCTGTCGTAGAGTCGTTTTGAAATGTTCTTTCGACAGCTTGAAACGATGGGGCAAATCGGCCAAACAGTTTCAGAGTTATAGTAATTTGAAATGTTATTTCCCTTATATTTCAGGACCTATTCAAGCTATTGGATTGAAACTTGACTGTTGGTTTAAGCATAATGACGCTCCATTTTTTGCAAGATTTTTTTCAGATCTTACTGTTGGTATCTTAAAAATAAAATTTTTCCGGACTATTCTATCATATCTTGAACCCCATATTTCACATTAGTGTGCAGCATTTTAGTTTAATTTAACTCAGATTTCCGAAGATATTGGGGAAAAAATTAAAAATTTTGTGGTTGTTCCTTGGTATCGTTGTTTTTCCCGGAATAAATGAAAAAATATTGATTAAATCATGATGAGAATTGGTAAACAGTTTTAAAATGGGAATGAACACCTCTGTGCAAAATTTCGTGCCGATAGTGATAGTGATAGACCAATTTGAAGAAAAATTCAATGATTTTTACAAATATTCTATATTCTTCGCCTGACCAAACAAACAAATTCTGTATGAACCTTCAACCTGTCATTTTTCAATCGAGTACTGGATTTCTATTCAAGGTGACCTGTATTTTCGGAAATATTGGGAAAATAGAATTTTGAATAGGCATATCTACGGAATAATTGGGTGGATTTTACCCATTCACGAATTCGGAATTTGTTATTAAAGTACCAAAATTCTCTACGAATATCGAGATTCTAAGTTGTTTATTTCGGAAATTATTGTGTTAGGATCGGCAGTGAGAATGACCGTAATTAACTGATAATGAATTGGCACAAAGCACTCTTGATGCCTTGTCACGTCAGTTTATCCTTTAAACTTTCATCAAAGTTGATTATCAAATAATATCATTGATGTAAATATTCCCAACAAACTAGGCTCAACAGAGAAAGATCATTATCAATCTTCCTCATATTACGAGGTATAGACATTGGTTAGGACGGTTAGGTTTATTTCATTGAAACTAATAGTAACTTGGTAGGTGGCATAAATTAACAAATTGCTTTTCAAGGTCTGCACCATTTTCCATTTCATTGCGTAGGTGTCTGAAATGGCTCTAAGAGTACGTTAAATATATAGGCTGTCCTCTTAGCAATGAGAAAAATTCGGAAAAGGATATACCTACACTAAAAATTAGTATGATTATTCTGATGAGATTCATTAATTATTGCCGAATATACAGAGTGTTCCTAAATAAGTATATCGACATTCAACTGTAAATTTTTCATAAAAAATAGGATTTTTTTTCTCTTCCATTTTTTACTCCGGGTCTTCGATTCAAAGATACAGGGTGTCAAAAATTTACATTTTTTTCAGTTTTTGGCGCAAACATCTCAAAAACCGTTTAGATTACAGAATGGAGTCACTGAAAATAGCTACTTTCTTGCACTTTAGCCGGGTTTATCAGACGTGCCGGTGGCGGAGATATTGAATTTGCCCTCCAACTTTTACACCACTGGACAAATTGGCATTTGTACAGCAAATTCCGATGTGCCAATGTGTTTTGCGTAAAAAAGGTACACCTAGTTCATTGCTGTAAAGTGAACAGTTTTCGGGAAAACTGGCATTTTATGATCAAAAATTAAATTAAAACAGTTTGACAATTAACACACTTACCATTGATTATTTTTATGGGGTCACATGAAGACCATTGTCTATGAAACTCCTATTAATACCGTGGAAGAGTTGACCGCTAGAGTTGAAGCCGCAGCAGAGCAAATTAAAAATACGCCTCAGATTATGAACAATGTTCATAGAAACATGATCCAGACGTTATTGTAATGCGTGCATTACAACCAACGGGATTAATTTTGATCAATTCTAGTAATCGCGTTCATATGGTCGCTAAAAATAATGAAAAATAACTTTGAAATTTAAACTTAAAAAACTATAGGGGTCAAATCTTGTTGAAAATAATAAACTAGTTAATCACCACAAATTTTCAAAATTACAAGAAATTTACAATGAGTTAGCAAATCATTTTATGTTCATTAAATGCCAGTTTTCTCGAAATCGGTTCACTTAAGAGCAATGAACTGAGAGTACCTACCTTTTTCATGTCAAACACATTGGTGCATCAAAATTTGCTGTGCAAATGCAAATTTGTCAAGTGTTGTAACAGTTGGGGGGTAAAACCTTTGTGCAAATCCAATATCTCCGCAACTGGCACGTCTAAGCTTTCATTAGTGACAATGTGTTACAAAATCACAATTCTGTAATTCAAACGGAGAGATTAGAATTCATTTTTTCATGAGAAATCTACAGTTGACCGTTGATAAACTCATTTAGGAACACCCTGTATATTTATATTAGATGTTGTAAGCTTCATGTAGCATCAAGGATATTTTGCCCTCGATTTTACAAGGAAAAATATTCAAATTTTTGTGTGAGTATCACGTTTTATGTGAGCATTATCTCATTATTGCTTTTCTCGAAATGAATCCCATTATCGATTCTTCACTAAATCAAATCTTCCCCGATGATTCGATACCAACTATACAACGTGAACAGTAAAAATCAAAATAATTGATAATGATTGGAGGGAACTGTAATATGTATTTTCCTTGTGTTGTATTGCATTTTATGCTTTTCCTAGGTTCTAAAGAAGTCTGAAGTCTCTCAAGAACAAAAAATGTAAAATATGAATTAAACTCGAAGAATTCATCTTTTTCTATATATATAGCTCAATAAATCGATTTATTGCAACTAATTCTTCATTTATATTTGTCGTATATTATCGAATATCTGATTTTTCAAATGACGCCTTAATCGCATCCAAATATCTTTGGACATCATTTGTTAAGGATCATACAATGTGTTGTCAGCTGAAACTTGAAGTTAGAAAAAATTTCAGTACCAAATATAAAACGAGATACGTTTTGTGTTTAACCCATTCGATTTCATCTTGAAGATTTCCAAAACCCAAATTATTTCTTTCAAAAATTACCTAGTATTACAGAACGTTCACCCATTCAAGTGCAGTCCCCAAACAACAATGTTAAGTTCACAGATAAAAACCGCTCGTCTAACCGCGAGCCTCATGAAATGTTTTGCACATTTTTTCATTATTTTGCAGCTTATTGATAACTTTCAATTCGATCAGATATGTATATATTTTTAAATCTTTTAGAATAAATCAGAAGGCTGTATTTGCATTATTTCGACTAAATTTGCTCATTCACTTGCTACCCTGATATTCAGGTCTATTCTGTTTGCAAATAGCAATATTACCAGGAAAAAGATATTCAGATGGATTCTGTTTGCAAATAGCAATTTTGCTAGGAAAAAGATATTGCTATCAAAACAAGATTAGAATTATTGATATTCTGATCAACGTTTGTCCTGCCGGGGTGTTTCACAAAAACTGAAGAGCAATGCAGAATGTTGTAATCAGTATATCTAAAGCAATTGGTCTAGTGGTAGGTATACCATTTCGATGTAAGAAACTTAACGTTACATAATCAAAGTCGTAAAATTAGATGCTCAGTGATTACTCTAATCTAATATGGTCTTATACTTCTATGTAAAGTCTTATATTGAAGTTATTTAGTTCGTAGTCGCACCGTAATTTGTATATTTATATTAGATGTTGTAAGCTTCATGTAGCATCAAGGATATTTTGCCCTCGATTTTACAAGGAAAAATATTCAAATTTTTGTGTGAGTATCACGTTTTATGTGAGCATTATCTCATTATTGCTTTTCTCGAAATGAATCCCATTATCGATTCTTCACTAAATCAAATCTTCCCCGATGATTCGATACCAACTATACAACGTGAACAGTAAAAATCAAAATAATTGATAATGATTGGAGGGAACTGTAATATGTATTTTCCTTGTGTTGTATTGCATTTTATGCTTTTCCTAGGTTCTAAAGAAGTCTGAAGTCTCTCAAGAACAAAAAATGTAAAATATGAATTAAACTCGAAGAATTCATCTTTTTCTATATATATAGCTCAATAAATCGATTTATTGCAACTAATTCTTCATTTATATTTGTCGTATATTATCGAATATCTGATTTTTCAAATGACGCCTTAATCGCATCCAAATATCTTTGGACATCATTTGTTAAGGATCATACAATGTGTTGTCAGCTGAAACTTGAAGTTAGAAAAAATTTCAGTACCAAATATAAAACGAGATACGTTTTGTGTTTAACCCATTCGATTTCATCTTGAAGATTTCCAAAACCCAAATTATTTCTTTCAAAAATTACCTAGTATTACAGAACGTTCACCCATTCAAGTGCAGTCCCCAAACAACAATGTTAAGTTCACAGATAAAAACCGCTCGTCTAACCGCGAGCCTCATGAAATGTTTTGCACATTTTTTCATTATTTTGCAGCTTATTGATAACTTTCAATTCGATCAGATATGTATATATTTTTAAATCTTTTAGAATAAATCAGAAGGCTGTATTTGCATTATTTCGACTAAATTTGCTCATTCACTTGCTACCCTGATATTCAGGTCTATTCTGTTTGCAAATAGCAATATTACCAGGAAAAAGATATTCAGATGGATTCTGTTTGCAAATAGCAATTTTGCTAGGAAAAAGATATTGCTATCAAAACAAGATTAGAATTATTGATATTCTGATCAACGTTTGTCCTGCCGGGGTGTTTCACAAAAACTGAAGAGCAATGCAGAATGTTGTAATCAGTATATCTAAAGCAATTGGTCTAGTGGTAGGTATACCATTTCGATGTAAGAAACTTAACGTTACATAATCAAAGTCGTAAAATTAGATGCTCAGTGATTACTCTAATCTAATATGGTCTTATACTTCTATGTAAAGTCTTATATTGAAGTTATTTAGTTCGTAGTCGCACCGTAATTGGTAACGAGAAGTATCAGAAAATGTTCGTTTTGTTGATTGGATAAGATTTTATATACACTGCTCCAATTGCTGCAATATAGTTTTTCATATTTTATTATCACGTTGTGAGTAATAAACTTCAATTTTCACACCAGGTTATGGTAATGTTATTCTTAAAGTTAAGGGGGTCACACACTGGTGACTTTCCGGAAGTTATTGTATTCAGTGCTAGCCCAAATGCCAAAAACAAAGATTGGATCGAATTGAAATCAAGTTCATGACTGAAAAATGATAGCATATGAAATTATCGCAAGAGATGAAATATTTGCGAACAAAATCTCGATTTTTTTCTTCTGATGAAACGATCACCAAGAAATTTTGCCTAATTTTGTGCTTCATCAGTATTTTTTGAGTTATTTCGGAAATAATAACCATACCGAGGAAATAAGCAAAAAATTTTACATATTTTTTTTCCAATACATCCGGAAATAAATATTCGATCAAACTGCAATCTCGAACAACACTGCATGTTGAATAGTAACACAAAGATATGTGCCGAACTCCATCAGAAGATGACAAACAGTTTTCGAAAAAACAATTTTTTCTACATAAATATGAAAAATTATTGTCGAAAAACGATTTTTTCAGAATAGTCTATTTGTACGGAATAAAATTATACATGAAACCACGTATCAGTATTCTGCAACTGAACATGAATTTCAAATCGTCTCGAAATTTGATATATTTTTTTGCAATATCTCTGAAATAAATATCATATGGAACTGAAAATTGTAGCACTATTAATTAATTTCAACTTCGAGGTCCGACTTTCATTTAAATCTAAGGAATAATTTTTGGAACGAAATGTTTTTCGAAAAAAATTTGGAAAATTAAAACAAAAAAATTGTTGAATTTTTCACCAATACTATCTTCACGAAATTCTGCATTATGTTACGCGACGGTATTTGTCAACTATAATTTCCATCCTGGTTCTTCAATAACTCAAAAACCCGTAAAAATATTTAATAATCCACTCATAAACACCTTCTCTTGGCTATATCTTGAAAGAGGGTGGGGGCTTAATTTGAAGTACTTCTCGAAAAATCAAGTCCCATAGCTCTTGGCATTTATTCACCAGCAGAGCTTTCATATAAAAGTATCTCTTTTTCTTTACATTAACCAAGATACTTCAAAGAATCTAAGTTACTGTATCTTAATTCCTTTTTTTTAAGAAAAGTAACTAGATAGTTTTCGAAAGGAACCTGTAGACGAATGTGTGTGAAGTTGGCCCAGCGCTTTTTGTTTTGCGAAAACATTTTTCGAGCTGAACTGTACTTGATATTCCACTAAAAGTCTTAAATAGCCCATCAAAACTTTTCGAAAAACTGGGTTTCAACGGCTGAAATAGATTCTGCTATACGCACAAACTGAGTTACTAAATACTGTATACTGTTGTTTATTATTTTGTTGGTTCAGTTGTCTAAAATTACCTACGTTCGTAGTAAAATAAGATACCTGTTGGTTTCTGTGATTTTTTTATTGACAGATTTTTTCTGTTTTTTTTTAGCTAACAATCATGTTTTTGATGTTTTTATACATTTCGTCATCTTATTTAGAGTTTGATTTTGTTTTGAATAAGTAAATTTAGTATTATCTACCAATCTATGAATCATAGAAATTTTAGCCTTATAAGAAGAAGAAATCTAAGAAATTCCGAATTCATACATATATGAAGGAAATCAAAAAGTATCCTATCTTTTTTAAAAAGGAACTTTAAGATACGTATCTACGTTTTTTTTGAGAGCATCTAGATACGCAAGGTAACTTCGGATACTCTATTAAAAACTAACTTATCGAGTATCTAGATCCTTTTTCAAGTATCCTTGACAGATCTACCGGCACCCTGTATATTCGAATGCGTTGCTCACTGTAAGGATATAAACAATTCAATTTCATAAACTTTTGATGAACTATCAGAAATGTTTGAACTCAGTGATGGATTGTTCGGTGAGTAAACGAAGAAATTCAATATTGACGAGTTATGTTGAATGATGATTGATCCATTTCCAATATACCATCACCTTTCGACGAATCACGGTATCATAAATAAAGATTATGTAGACATTCTCGGAATATTGCACGATTGTTTCCAACGATTTTATGAATTCCATTTTGGTGTAGTCAAGCGGGAAGATCGTCAATGATGACACAGATGTCTCTTATGACCAGTCGCTCATCTGCGGTGTGACTATTCACTGGCAATTTATTTTTAGAAACATCACGTAATGAATGGAAAACAGTACTTTTGTATTCATGCACGACACGTATGTAGGTCACGGACGGACATTTATCAATCGAAGCTTGCCCAAAATGAGTTGTGTATAGCTACAAGTATTGTTGCATGTTAATATAGGTAGGTCAGAGTTGAAGGGAAGGTGCTCCCTTATCTGACGTTCACACTCCCCTATAACAATCCATTACATGATGAAAATTATTAATAAGGGTTGTTCAGTTATCTGATGTCATCTTTTCAACTGAAATATTTGAAATTCATGCCATTTCATTAGATGGTGCTAACATCAAAATGCGGAAAAGAAATGTAGGATTTTCCTGGTTTATTATTTTTTTATACTAATAATTATTAGTAAGGTGAAGGAGCTCTGAAACTCTTGAAATATGATGTAATTCTTATTCTGATTAATTTTACTGGGGCTTTTTCTTAGGACACTGCGGAAAGACATTTGTGATAGAGAATTGAGGGCGAATGGGGGTTTTTCCTTTGAACGAAAAGGCACCAATTTTCATGAAAAATCTTTAGAACATCACATTTCATACATATAATTTCAATATTATATTTTAAAAAAAATGTTTGATCGCCTGAAACTGAAAAATAAAAATGGGGATTTGCATTTAAAGGGATTTATCTTGAGGGCCAGATATGGCAACGTCGAATTCAGCTTTTTCGGAAAGAAAAGTATTTCAAATGTGTTACTTTGCTTAGGAAAACAGAGATAGCTATGCTCCGATCTGGTTAGAGTAGAAGACAACGACCAAGGAATAGAAAAAGAAGAGCACATACTGTCATACTGTCATATTACTGACGAATCGCAAACAGAAATTGTTTGGTTGTATCTCTGAATAAAGAACATAAGGAAGGAGCATAATGCCTCACAAAGTGTGTCCGGGATGGATGTTGCATATGGCCGACTTCCCTTTCACTTTAAAGAGAGAACAACTTCTTCCGAGACTTCTTTATCTGAATAAACTAACTAACATGAGTCATACTTGGAGGTTCAATATGGGCGCATGTCCCACTGATATACGAAGTAGAAAAGCGTTATGCTCCTTCCTGCTGTTCCTTATTCAAATGGTTGTATTGACAAAGAACACGTACCACAGAATAGAAATTAATATTTTATTATTCTATAGCAGAAAAAGCTACTTCTACTAAACACCGTTGTCACTTCGTGCATGCCTGGCAAATCCCAAACCCCAATTTTGAAATCTGATTTTGAATACTTTCTGAAGGTAATTCGGAAAATGATGAATCAAACCCATAATAATTATGTTCCAATTTGCAATTGCAGCAATAACCCAAATTCAGGAAAAACCCCCATTCCTAGTATGTAGCATCAGTATAAGAGCTCATGACACATGTTTAATACACTGTTTGATTGAAGTTGAAATTTGAATGATGCTACATACATGCTAGTAAGTATGTAATTTAGTGTCTTTCTTACCTACATGGGTACAACAGGTACTGTATTTACAAATGATGCTGGGCAAAACAAGAATAATTCGAAGATTTAATTTCCATGAATTAAAAGAACCAATGAGGCAGACCATTTTGGAGGAGGTAACATTGAAAAAAAAACACTGAAGTTGCATTCTTCGAGTGACAAAAATAAGTGTTTGAGTCAGGACCAATCGAAATTAATTTAACAATTTACTTGCCACAGAGTAGAATATTAACGAGGCTCCCTTGATTTCCCCACTCCATGGTGACTTAATTGTCAAATAGTTTTTGTTTGATCCTGAATCAAACATTCATTATTGTTTTCTAAAAAATACAACTTCGGGTTAGTTTTTTCAATGTTACCTTCTTCAAATTGGACTTCGTCATTGGTTTTTTTACTGTACAGAATTGAATTGTTGAATTATTCTTGTTTTGCCAACAAGTTTTGGCAACTTCTTTGTATGCGCACACCTTGTGTATCCAGGTTGGTCAGAAAGATATTCGATTACATACTCATCTAGCCAATATACAGGGTGTTTGATCATAAACTAATCAGACATATATAGCCGTATAGATGACATTGGGAGAGTCATTTTTGCCTATTGACATATACCCCGTTTTCGAAGCATAGGCGAGATACAGGGTGTTTAATGTCCACTTTGAGCAATATTCTGATAGTGATTTATAGGTGACCTTTGAAATAACGGTTTTTGGTCATATCTTAGTATTTTTTCGTGATCAATTCAAGTGTTGTGTAGAATTCTGAAAAATATATTTCAAAATGGCGGAAAATCAAAAATTTTTCGTTTTCGATTGCCAAATTGGATAGCATTATTTCAATGTACTGAATTATCTAAGATTTTCCGAAAAAAAATTTTTCCAAAATTCGAACTCAACTTTTTTTTTACATGTCTCCAGTGAAGAAAAAATTTCCCCCAAAATTGTTGAAATCTTTCGAGGTTGAACTGGCCTTCATTCTGAACACCGATGTGAAAACGAATGGAAAAATATCCATTGGTTTTCATTTTATAGCCTCCCGAAGATTCCGATCGGAATACTTCAATAATTTTTATTTAAGAAACTGGTGGCCCCACGGAAGTCAAATTTATGCTAATAGGCCTCCAGAATGACCTGGATAGAAATATGAATTTATCAAAAAAAAAATAATTTCCTTAAAAACTTTGGTGGGAATCGAACTCCGAACTCTCTCTGCATTCGGAAAAAATGGATCAAATTCGATTAACTACCGTTGCTTGGTAACGGACATCATTACAATCAGAATATATCCAATTCATACTAGGACTATTGTCTGTAAGTGGAGAGAGTTCGATTCCCATCAAAGTTTTTTTGAAAAAAATTATTTTTATAAATTCATATTTCTATCCAGGTCATTCTGTGGGCCCAGTAGCACAATTCTGGCCTCCGTAGGACCACCAGTTTCTTAAATAAAAATTATTTTAGTACTCCGAGCGGAACCTTTGTAAGGCTATAAAATGAAAACCAATGGATATTTTTCCATTCTGTTTTCCCACCAGTGTTCAGAATGAATGAAAGATTTCAACAATTTTGGGTGAATTTTTTTTTACTGTATATATGTAAAAAAAGTTGAGTTTGAATTTTGGAAAAATTTTTTCATTAAAAATCTTTGAAAATTGAGTACATTGAAATAATACTATCCAATTTGGCAATCACATGTTTCATGAAGTGTTTGATCAAAGAAGAAATTTTACGTGATGGTATATACAGGGCGTTTCATCATAAACTGGTCAAACATATATAGCCGTATAGATGACAATGGAAAAGTCATTTTTGCCTTATGACATATACCCCGTTTTCGAAGCATAAGCGGGATACAGGGTGTTCAATGCCAACTTTGAGCAATATTCTGATAGCTGTGGTGATTTATGCGTGACCTTTGAAATAACGGTTTTTGTTAACATCTCAGTATTTTTTGGTGGTCTCTTCAGTTGTGGTGTAGAATTCTGGAAAAAAAAATTCAAAATGGCGGGAACCTATAAAGTTGGAATTTTTGTTTTCGATTGCCAAATTGTTTTGAATTTTTTTTTTCCAGAATTCTACACCACAACTGAAGAGACCACCAAAAAATACTGAGATGTTAACAAAAACCGTTATTTCAAAGGTCACGCATAAATCACCACAGCTATCAGAATATTGCTCAAAGTTGGCATTGAACACCCTGTATCCCGCTTATGCTTCGAAAACGGGGTATATGTCATAAGGCAAAAATGACTTTCCCATTGTCATCTATACGGCTATATATGTTTGACCAGTTTATGATGAAACGCCCTGTATACCATCACGTAAAATTTTTTCTTTGATCAAACACTTCATGAAACATGTGATCAGCTCTCTAACAACATACTCGTATGCCTTCGCATGGTGCAGTAGTGGGTTATATCAAACCTAGAGCACCATCTATGGCAACATTGGAGAGGCGAAGGTTTCTAGAGGAAAGAAATTTCACGATCTCGAGTCGAAGGAATGTGATATTTTGGTGCATATAGTTATAGAAGGAAGATAGAATCTCTTCACAATGATGACATGGCTTTGGTTATCTTGGGTTGTGAAAAAGGTTGAGATCATACTGTCAGTGAATTTAAAAGAAATTTTTCTTCAAAATTTTTTTCGAGAAAAATTTTTTTTTGGAAACTATTCATCATATTTGGAAAAAATTCAGCGCAGATATTGAGGTCCAAACCTACTCTACAAATATCGAGTTTCTTAGCCCAACATGTGACTGTAAACACAATAACTTCCGAAAGAAACAACTTAAAAACTCTATATTTGTAGAGTAGGTTTGGACCTTAATTACGCCGTTAGCCTGACTGTAAACACAATAACTTCCGAGAGAAACGACTTAGAAACTCGATATTTGTAGCGTAGGTTTGGGGCTTAATTACGAAGGTCGAATTCGTGAACGGGTAAAATCCGCCCAATTATTCCGTACCCGTAAATATACCCATTCAAAATGTTATTTTTCTAATATTTCCGAAAATGCAGATTAGATCGAACTGAAATCCAGTTTATTATCGAAAAAAACTTAGAAAAGCACTGACGTCGAGTCAGCAGCTTTTGCGCGCATGTTCAAAACCAAAAGTGCGCGCAAAAGCTGCTGACTTCACGTCAGTACTTTTCTAGGTTTTATTATTTCCTCGTTTTCGTTTGTTCAGGAATATGGCATCAAAGTCCAAAAAATGACATTTGTAAGGAGAATTAGATATTCCGTTTATACAATATATTTTAATTGTATATATAATGAATGTTATGGTTGACTATTTTATATTTATTTAATGGTAATTGTTGTGGCATATCCTGTAGTTTGTTGAAGAAAGAATCAGAAGAGAATTAGAATTAGAATAATTTTGTGATTTCATATAACCTCCTGATCATGATGTAAAAAGCATGGTGGGCTCATCTGAAAAATGAGTGATGTCAGCATGATTAAAATACAAAGAGTTGTATATTCTGTGCTTTGAATTTGCATGTTAATTCAAAGCACAGAATATACAAATCTTTGGATTTTAATCTTGCTGACGTCTTTCATCTTTCAGATGAGCACACCATGTTTTTTACATCATGCTCCTGATTTTGTTTGTCATTCAGAGTTTGACCTCAGAAAAACAAGAGAAATCACTGCATCGATTGTGGAAATCGCGTCTTTCCTGTCATGATTCAAAATCACATACCAACTTTTTTCATCCCCAAATATTTCCAAATATATAACCAAAATGAAGATCTGATCGAATTGAAATCTGGTATATGGATGAAAATCATGAGAAGAAGGTTCATAAGAACTTTCTTGATGAAATGGTCTGGAAATTGAACAAACGCTTAGAAGCTTGTGATGCCATCTCACTGCCTTCTGTGAAATTTTCCTGAATCTTCATCTTTCCTTCCACAAAAAACGGGACCAATCAGTATAGAGAGAAAATATTCCAAATATTTCCCAGAAACCTCCGCATATTTAAATAAGCTTTGTCAACATTAGTTCGTGTGTCATTCAAGTGGAACAATATAATCGTCCTATAAACGTAAATGATTTTCTTTCCGGTCAGTTTTTACTAGTAGAGCCTGATATTTCATATTGGATTTACTGTTATCCTGCACGTGTGGACGAAACACTCAATTATAGATAAGGTTCCACGGAAAATGGTGTACTCAATCGCTTTGCAGCCTCTATGTCTGGGAACGCCAGCATCTGTCTTTACTTGAGGGGGAAGAAATATATCTGGAAAAGTTCTAAAGTTTCAGAATTAGGGTCCATCACAATGCACTTAGTTGATGTCAATGGAGTTCACTATTCCCTATTGATATTTATTATCATGAAGAAAATTTCCACAGGAGTTATTCGAAATCAGATACAGAGTGGTCACCTAACTAGAGACTGACCCTGCCCAACTTATAAAAATCTTATTTCCTGACAATCATATATTCGCGTAATTTTAAATGGCTCATTCAGAATGAACGTAAGCGTAAGTGGTACGTTAACGTAAAATTCACTTAATTTTTACAGGGTTCGCAATGTACGTAAAGTGTCTTATTGCGCGCATGTTCTAGGGGAACAGTATGTGCTATCGTTTTGTCCAAATGCCTGTGATTTTCGATAATTGAGCCAAAAATGGTCCCAAACGACTAGGTTGGGCTCACTGATGACGAATCCGGTGTCAAAACTGATTCTGTCCGGCCGGCCGTGGACACGATAACTGTCGAACGGAGCCAGTTAGCAACTTGAAACTTGTTGGGTAGTTCGCGCATCCAAATACCGCGGTTAAGTTAATTGGGTCAAATCGGCCCTATTGTTTTGGGGTTATAGCAATTTGAAATTTTGAGGTTATTTCCCTCATATTTCAGAAACGACTGGAGCGATTGGATTGAACCTTGGCAGTTAGTTGGAGCATAACGACGCACAACTTTGAACAAAATTCCATTGAATTCTTATGATCACCCAATTAAAAAAAAAATGTTTTCCAACATTTTTTCCGAAAAAACTTGTTCATTCTGGAACCATTGTTCATATTCGAGAACAATTACAGTTATACCTTGAGCTTCATATTCCACAGCAGTGTACCAAATTTAGTTCGATACGGGTTTAAGTTTTGGAGATATTGGGAAAAAATTGGTAGAATTTCGTGGTTTTCTTCTCGATATCGTTGTTTTTTCGGTATAACTCAAGAAATACTGATTCAATCGTGATGGAACTCTGCAGCTAGTTTTTTTCAAATATTCAATATTCTGTGATCTTCTCGTCATTTTATCCTCATTGAATTCTGTATAAACCTTCCAACTGTCATTTTTCGATAAGGCACTGGATTTCAATTCGATCTAATTTGTATTTTTGGAAATATTGGGAAAATAAAATTTTGAATTGGTATATCTGTGGAATCATTGGGTGGATTTTACCCATTCACGAATTCGCCCTTCGTAATTGAGGTCCAAACCTTCACTACAAATATCGAGTTTCCAAGTTGTTTCTTTCGAAACTGAACACAATAACTACGATATTTGTAGAGTAGGTTTGGGTCTTAATAACGAAGGTCGAATTCGTGAATGGGTAAAATCCGCCCAATGATTCCGTAGATATACCCGTTCAAAATTTTATTTTTCCAATATTTCCAAAAACACAGATTAGATCGAATTGAAATCCAGTAATTTATCGAAAAATAAATCTCGAAAAGCACTGCGGTGAAGGCAGCAGCTTTTGCGTGCATGTTTAAATTCGTTGTGGAAACGATCATCTACATTGAACATGCTCGCAAAAGCTGCTGCCTTCACGGCAGTGCTTTAAAATTTTTTTTTTCTACTTCATCTCGTCTATGCTCTGCACTAACCGTCAAAATTTGGGCAACTGACAAAATTTCAATCTGTAAAACATAAGAGTTATTAGAAGTCATTTTCAGTTATCACTCACAAATGTTAGAGATATTATAATTGTTTTTATTGAGAACTTAAAAGGGAGTATGCAGAAGAAATGGATCATGCAGGTTGAGATTGCTTTGCTTTCTATAGTTAGGATCATAAACAAGATTTATTTGACGAGCAAAACTCAATAACAATGAAACGGATCCCTTGTGAACACTCTCATATAAAACCATTGTTTCAACTTTACGTTTTACGTTTAAATTTAGAGGCAAGTCTTACGTTCATTGTGAATCAGGCATAATGAATATTCTTGTTCATATTTCACAACAGATTACTGAATGACAGTTCAATCAGATCACAATAAGAACCTAGAAAAGCACTGCCGTGAAGACAGCAGCGTTTGCGCGCATGTTCAATGGAGATAACCGCATGCGCGCAAAAGCTGCTGCCTTCACGGAAGTGCTTTTCTAGGTTTTTTTCGATAATCTACTGGATTTCAATTCGATCTGACCTGTATTTTGGAAATATTGAGAAAATAAAATTTTGAATGGGTACATCAACGGAATCATTAGGTGGATTTTACCCATTCAAGAATTTGACCTTCGTAACTAAGCCGAAAACCTACTCTACAAATATCGAGTGTCTAAGTCGTTTCTTCCGAAATAACTTCCGCAAGAAATACCTTAGAAACTCGATATTTGTAGAGTAGGTTTGGACTTTGATAACGAAGTCGTGAATAGGTAAAATGCACTCATTGATTCCACAGATATACCCATTCAAAATTTTATTTCCTCAATATTTCCCAAACACAGATTAGATCAAATTGAAATCTAGTACTTCATCGAAAATAACCTAAAAAAGCACTGCCGTGGAGGCAGCAGCTTTTGCGCGCATGTTCAAATTCGTTGCCAAAGCGGTCATCTTATTATTTTGATCCCCTAAGATTTCTCTATGCACGAGCAAGAGTGTGTTATGTGTAGGCTTTGTTAATGATTTCTTACGCCATATGAGGAGCCGCACTAATAATGGTTTACCCAACAGCGAATTGTTATTGGACGGTCCCCTGAAAACCGCAAAAAATTTTTTTCCGCCCAAGGGCTTGAACCCAAAACCTTACGATCAAGAGGCATAGACCCTATACTACTGTAGCACCGCTGTGATTAAACATTAAAAGTTTTAAGAGCAAACAATACCAAGTGGTGCTAAATTACGGCTAGGCAACACAGCCACATTGAAGTTTCATTAAACCCCGTTAATTTCTTAAGGTCAGGCACCTGGACGCGGTCTACATGCATCCACGTTGCTATAGCTGCGTGAAATATTAGAATTAGGAGAGATTTCTACGTTTATAGGAAAAACGGGGTGTTGTTCTGTAGGCGTCAGTGAGTATTTTCTCATTTTTTTGGGATGTACTTAATTCTTTTGTGAGAATGCGCAATGTTAGTCATATTCTCATTATCACTTCATTTCAGTTTTATTTTCCCGAATTCTTGAATATGAAAAAGCAGCAACATTGCGCATTCTTACTTTTTTTTCAACCATCTGCACCAAAACAATTTTTTGAAAAAAACGAACTCTGGCTTCCGTTATATTCGAGATATTGTTTGCTTTTTCGATTAGAACTTATTTTGGGAGGATTATGTATAATTTTTTAGTTTTTTTTCTGGGTTTTCACTCCCAATATCTAAAACAGATTTATGAGATAAAATTTGATTCGATGAATTTGAACTTTTCCATCCACACCTAAACAATCGGGTGATGTGCGCCTCAAAGGTTGCAATAGCTTTTGAGAATTTCAAACTAGTTCTCATAGCTTTCTCCAATCGATCAATCATGTGAGTATGGAGTCCGTAAGGCAGAAAAAGCTATACTTAAACTTAAATAAAACATTTAACAAGTTCAAGAAAAGCACTGACGCGCGGTCAGAATTTTCACTAGCTCAGACATATCTGGTGGTTAAGCGAAATTTTACATAATTTTTCCCAATATTTCCGAGAAATATATCATTTCGAGCAGATATTTGGTTCGTTCGAGGCCACTTGAAAACCAAAGACCTCTCAACAAAAAGGGAATCATTTCAATAGTAGGTATATACTGACAACTATTCGCACATTTTCAAATTCTTAGAGGTAGAATCGAAAGTTCATGGACAATCAGTTCCTCATTTCGAAACAGCAATCACCAGAATGGTTTTTCGAAATATTTTTCCGAAGTACACATCAGTCAACCAAACTAGCTACATTATGAGAGCTAAAATTCAGTACAGAATTGAATTGAGAATTTCAAGAATGGAATGGATAGGTATAGGCACATTTACTTTTTCCCAGAGACTTTAGAAATTCATCAATTTAAATTTCTAGAATGGAAGAAGGTCCATAGTTTTTTCACAAACTCTTTACTTCATGGAAAGAGTCATCTATGCTTCAAGGGATTTATGAATATATATAGTAGGTACCTATATCATAATACGTTGAAAGTAATGTCGAGATAACTCTATAGTATAAAACAATATTCTGATAGTAGGAAAGGTATATGATATGAGTATATAATATAATTTATTTCCGAAAATTTTTATTTTTAAAATACTTTTCTTCGAAAAAAAAACACAGATATTCCAATTTTTTCTCATATTTGTGGGACACCTATTCATTTCACTTATGTTCGTGTTCAGGCAGTTCTTCATAATCCTCAAAAAGATTCAAATATTCGAGAGGATACTTACGGACTAATCTTAAAAGTCCCATGCAATCATTGAAAACAATAATCCATAAAGATGAACTTAAAACAGAAAAAAACAATTCGTCACAAAAGTCGCCAAAATCAACACCAAAACACACTTTTTTTTCGTAATTATCGCAGCTCGATTTCAAAACTATTTTCGTATAACTTTACCCACGGCAGTTGCGCTGGCAACTGGTGTGGATTCTCTTTCGGTCACTCTCAGACCTCGGAACCCGCCGTGGAAAGGAGAGATTCGTTTGAACCAATAATGTGAATAAATATACTCGATGACATAAGTGTTACATCCCGAAATAATATTTTTTTTCATTGATTACTGATTGAATATGAATGAAACATGCTATGACCAATATTTCCCTCATATGAAAAAATATTGGGACAGTGGTAGTTTCCACAAAATATTTATTAATAAGAGATCTCTTTCACCTGGTTTCGGATTCGTCAGGTGTCTTCATGTACTGTCTGGCGAAAGAATTCTCGTATTAATATACATTTTGTGGAAAATAACACCGTCCCATTATTTTTTATCAAAACGGCCGGACCGCAAACACAATAACTTCCGAAAGAAACAAGTTAGAAACTCGATATTTGTAGAGAAGGTTCGGACCTTAATTACGAAGGCCGAATTAGTGAATGGGTGAAATAAACTCAATGATTCCGCAGATATACCCATTCAAAGTTTTATTTTCCCAGTATTTCCAAAAATACAGATAAGATAGAATTGAAATCCAGTACTTCATCGAATAAAAACAGTTCGAAGGTTCATACAGAATTTAATGAGGATAATATGATAAGAACATCACAGAATATCGAATATTTGAAAAAAAAAAAATTTGAAATTTTTTTAAAATTGTTTCAATGATACGATCATCACGAAATTTTGCTCAAGGTTGTCTTTCAGTATCTTCAAACTAGATGCAAAGTTTCATTATGATTAAATCAGTATTTCTTGAGTTATACCGAAAAAAACAACGATATCGGGAAGAAAACCAAGAAATTGTATATATTTGTTCCCAATATATCTCCAAAACTAATGACCGTATCGAATTTAAATTTGGTATACTGCTGTGAAATATGGAGTTTAGAGTTCGCGCTGAATTTTTTTTCGAATGTGATGAACAGTTCGCGAAAAAAAATGTTTTCGAAAAAAATTCTGAAAAAATCAATCGTTCCAGTAGTTTTTGAAGTATCGCCAAAATAACGTCAAAACTTCAAAAGGCTTTATCTCCGGAACCGTTTTTCCGATTTCGCCCTTACTGTTGCATTTTGAAATGCAACCTACCCTGAAAGTTTCAGGTCGATAGGACTCTCCGTACAACCGTAATCGTGTCTATGGACGGCCAGCCGGCCGGACAGACTCGATTTTGACACCGGATTCGTCATCAGTGACTTTGAGACCATTTTCGGCTCAATCATCGAAAATTACAGATATTTGGACAAAACGATACCACGCTGTTCCCCAGAAAATGCGCGCAAAAACTAAAGCCCTCATTGTGAACTGAAATTGGACATAGAATTGTCTTAATCATAACAATCACGTTAATCAGAGCTTTGTGAAACCCGATGTATGTGTTTCATCTTTTTTTTCGATTCAGAATCATCAGTAGCATCTATTCTACTTTTTCATGTTAGAAATAAATTTGTTTTTAACCGTGTTTATTCTTAGTCTTTATTGGTACTGCGATATTACTCCGAAAAAATCAAATTGAAATGGAATTCGTGATGAAATTGGTTTATGGAAACGTATTGATGTTTTTGTGAAAACTTTACGCATATAAATTTAATTGCTGGTGTTTTCGTTTATAAGTGATGATGAATTTTCCATTTCTGGGACTCCTCCAGAGCTGATTGAGGCAACTGCTTCATTATAATATTATAGTATAAATTAATTCATATAAACAACGTGTTCTCATTGACTAATGGACAACACTAACTGTACGGAAATCTTGACTTTTCCTCTGAGAAATTTTGTCTGGAATGTTGAAATTTCCTAGCGATTTGCGGAAAAAATTATCACTTCGCTCTTGTGGATTGCGGGATTCGGACCAATTGTGAGGGGTTGTTTCTGGAAACAATATCGCCTATAATGAACATATATCAGAATAATTTAAACGATCAACAGAGAGAACTGTAGCGTTTCAGATTAATCAGATTTTATATCTTACTCTAACATCAGATGAAAACGCTAACATTTGTGTAATTATTTTTTAGCATTACTTTCGTATTTCGAGATCTTTTTATCGAATTTACTACTTCGATGATCACAGCAACGCAGAATAACTTTTTCATCAATTTTTCCAAAATGTCTGCACCGGATATCTTATTGAATCATTTATGAAGAATCCGACATCAATAATGTGAATGAGTGGAATGAGTGGCTGTTCAGTCTCACAGTATAAAAACTTATATATGTGATCAAATTTCCCTATTGATAGATCTTATACTCAACAAATTGATCGATTCGCTGGTGTAAATAACCCAACAGTTGAGACTTTATGTGTAGGAGTATCTATATTATTTTTTATTTCGCATGTACTACAAACTAATTCTACAATTCGATTGATCATAATATGGAGTTGGATATTTTTCAGACAAAAAAATTTTTCATTCGAAATTCGGTTTGTGAAATTCATTCTGACGAAATTTTACAAGTACCTCAAACTTTATATTTCACAACAGTGTACCGTATTTCCGTTCGAACCGGTTTTAACAGTTGAATATTTCAGGAAAAAACATGTCAAATTCCGGTATCGTTGTTGTTTCCAGAATTACTCATAAAATACTGATACAACCGTAATGAAACTTGGGTACTAGTTGAAAAATGTTAAATTTCATGATGATCGTGTCATTAAAAAATTTTTTGTCGAAATTTAAATTTTTTTCCAGAAACTATTCATCACATACAAACAAAACTTCTGCTCATACCTTGAAAATCATATTTCACAGCAGTGCACTAAATTTCATTTCGATACTACCATAATTTCTCGATATATTGGAAAAAAATATCTAAAATTTCTTGTTTTTTTTTGATATCGTTGTTTTTTCCGTATTAACTCAAAAAAAATTAATTCAATCGGAATAAAACTTGGCAGCAAGTTTGGAAATGCTGATCTGCAACTATGTGCAAAATTTCATGATGATCGAGTCAATAGAAAAATTCGAAAAATAAATTCAAATTTTTTTTAAAAATATTCAATATTCGGTGATCTTCTGATCATATCATCTTCATGATATTCTGCAAGAACCTTCGTAGTGTCATTCTCCGGTAAAATACTGGATTTCAATTTGATCAAATCTATATTTTTGTAAATATTGGAAAGATAAAATTATGAATGGGTATATCTGCGGAATCATTGGCAGGATTTTACCCATTCACGAATTCGGTAATTGACGGTCGGAAGAAACGACTTAGAAACCCGATATTTGTAGAGTAGGTTTGGGGCTTAGTTACAAAGGTCGAATTCGTAAATGGATAAAATCCGCCCAATGATTCCGTAGATATACCCATTGAAAATTTCATTCTTCCAATATTTCCAAAAATACAGATTGGATCGAATTGAAATCCAGTAGTTTTTCGAAAAAACCTAGAAAAGCACTGCCGTGAAGGCAGCAGCCTTTGCGCGCATGTTCAAATTCGTTGCCAAAGCGGTCATTTCCACTGAACATGCGCGCAAAATCTGCTGCCTTCACGGCAGTGCTTTTCTAGGTTTTTTGACCATGCGATCAAAATAATATACCCATTAGAGTGTTGATATCTCAATATTTCAAGATTTCGAAACAGATCAGCTTTATATCTCCTGGTTAGATGGTTGTCCAATATCCGAATGAATACTAAATTTCTTGAGAGTTGAATCATTCGAAGTGTTAGAAAATAATAATGAAAAAATAAATATTTGCAGACTTAATTCTCTCGAAAGAGCAATCTCTATAACTGCTTCAGGAGATTTTCTCCTAATAAAAAACCAACCATAGCTATGAATTGTATAATATCTCACGTTTATTTGCTAATCTAGGTTAATATTCGTTTCGATTGAACTTTAACTAGGTTGCTTATCTGGTTTGTATGGCATAAATCATCTGTGAAAATCAATTGAGTGAACTAAACACCGAAAACAATAATAGTCTCGAGGATGACTGGAGAGGTCAGAGAGGCAAAGAAACACCTTTGATTCGGCCGACGTTTCGACATATTTAATGTCTTCATCAGGGCAAAATTGATTTGGTTTGTTTCAAATCATGAACAACAACAAGAACAAACATTCGATATGACACATAGGGAATTCAGCAAGACCAGAGCAGTAAGTAACATGTGAACCCATGATTTGAAAGAAATCAATTTTGCCCTGATGAAGACATTAAGTATGTCGAAATGTTAGCCGAATTAAAGGTGTTTCTTTGCCTCTCTGACCTCTCCAGTTATCCTCAAGACTTTTCAAATATTTAAGGTCATCAACCGAACTACTGAAAAGAATAATAATAGGACTGAATTTTCTGCCACATAATCCGCACAGAATTTCTGGTCACTTTCCCTAAAATGCAGTACACTTATACAAGGTTCATACCCATCTTTAACTCTCCTTTGACCTATGTTCCTGTGGGTTCTGACCCTGCATATAAATCTCGTTTAAAATTCTTTTGTCCTCAATAAGTAGAACGATATACGAGTATGCGTTCGTAGATGAGAAATCACAAAAGCACACAGGTGAGACCAACCTACCTGAACGTTTAGCTGCGCCGGACTGTTGATGTTGACCGCATCAACAACCATTTGTGGGAATCCTGGGTGTTACACCGTTTGCACCACGAGAATATTCAGCCTGGAAAATGTTATGTTTGACCATTGAGTATTAAATTTATATACTCCATTCACTTTTATAAACTATCCCGGTTGGCCATAGCCCATAACTTAGGTCTATCAAGTTTTTTCACTTGAAACTGACGCAGGTTGGCACTTGTGAAATATCGGCAATGTCAAAATAATTCTTAGCGACGTTGCCAACTGCCGATGCCATTCTACTCACAATCTCAACATATACATCACGCTTGGAAACTAAAAATGCCGAAGGTAGTTTTGAAGGAGCAGAGACAAAGTATCAGGTAGTGCTATGTAGAATTGAAATCTGCTTCTTCTGATAGTAACCCTGATAGTTTAGAATCAACAATTTTTCACAAGCTATCCGACATTTTTGAAGTACGTGAGTGCAAACCAAGGAATTATATTTTATATGAATAGATATTAATTTTTTAGCTGCACCTAACCACAATAAGGAAGATTTTAAGTGGCAGAGACGACAAAGATTTTCCTTCTTTTGGTGCACCCAAAAAGACACTGAATACTTAATTTGGAAGAAAGATCTGCAACGACAAATACACTACTCATTTTTGCAAAGGAATATTTGGAATATAACGGAGGACGGACATCACTTTTTAAAATTATAAAATCAACGGGTTACAAATACAGAAGGAAAAATGAACGCAAAATTTTATGTGAACAAAAACTTGTTGTTGCAGCCAAAATTACTTTCCTGCGCAAATTTTCACAGTATGTATAGTTGGATGAAAATCTAATATTTGTGTAAAGAAACATTTTTGTAAATACGTAATTTCTGAGACCTCTATGTAGACACAACGTTCCGTAGTTATCTGACAGGAACAAGACTATAACCTGACATTTTCAAAATATACACGGTGAAATGTGTCAGAATGTCATGACCAACCGGGATAGTTTATAAAAATGAATGGCGTATACCCAATGGTTTGCCGTAACTCCGAAGAATAATTAGTTCTAGTCGACGCATGGTTGATTATGGACGAGTTTTTAAAGTATCCGCTTCCAATTTAAAACATGCAAATTTAACACAATCAATTTATTCTTTCCTATGGAACTCTTGTCTACTTTTAGGGAAGCCGCACACGCGGTGACTTATGTCATGGAAATTTTCGCGGAATATTCTGAAGCTTCAAATCAGTGTTGAAATCCGCCTATTATATATTAAGTTTCTTAGAGATCTGCTACGAATTTTAGTATCAAATTAAAAAAAAGTCTTTTTGATAAAGACTATTAATATAACGATTAAAAAATGCAGATTTCTCTGTGGTATACCTTTAAATAATATACTTCGATATCGATTTGAAATCTTACGATATACTATACCATTGTCTTCGAAAGATATTATGTGAAGGTACCACAAAGAAAGCTGTATTTTTTAATTGTTATATTGATAGTCTTTATCAAGAAGACTTTTTTGAATTCAATATTTGAAAGAAAACATATAGTTTTCAAGTTTTAAGGATTTTTGAAAAGTTTTTCACCCCATTCCATTTGTCAAGGAAAGAAGAAGGTGTAAGTAAACTCTGTAGCAATATTCTTTCTATGCATCATTTTAATAAGCTTGCTCATGGACTTATATCTACTAAATTCCGTTGAAGTGGAGTGTACGTTGAAAAAACACGTAGCGAGTTTTTGACATATAATGTAGAATAAATGCTACTGATGATTCGAAATCGGAAGATAGAAGATGAAACACTGTGTCTATTATTATTTTTGAATTGTACTTCATTATGTTTCCCTTTTCTCGAGTTTTTTACTTCAAGCATTGTATGCCAGTTGATATAATAAAATTTGGTCATTGAAGACATGACATGAAGATAATAATCTAAAGATATTATTTAAAAATACTACAGAGAAATATGTATTTTTTAATTGTTGTACGAATTTGAGTGACCGAAATGAGCGGATTCCAATTATTGTAGACATTTTTTGGGATATTTGGAAAATTTACGATAACATTAAAGGTGTCCACCAGGCTGAACTGTTACATCGATTTGATGCATTATAACTGGATAATCGGCGCGGTTTGCAGGCAGTTTCTTTTTTGTACGGTCTTGTTTACAGTAAAGTTGATTGCCCACATTTATTAATCCAGTACTTTATCGAAAAAAACCTGAAAAAGCACTGACGTGAAGTCAGCAGCTTTTGTGCGCATGTTCTGTTTTGGTGATATCCTTTGAACATGCGTGCAAAAGCTGTTGACTTCACGTTTCTAGTTTTTTTTTCGATAAAGAACTGGATTTCAATTCGATCTAATCTGTATTTTGGAAAATATTGAGAAAATAAAATTTTAAATGGGTATACCTATGGAATCATCGGGCGGATTTTACCCATTCACGAATTCGTAATCAATCCCTTAACCTACAGCTTAACGGCCAACCGTAAAAACAATAACTTCCGGAAGGAACAACTTAGAAACGCGATATTTGTAGAGGAGGTTTGGACTTTAATTACGAAGACCGAATTAATTCGTGAATGAGTAGAATCCACCCAATGATTCTGCAGATACACCCATTCAAAATGTTATTTTTCCAATATTTCCAAAAATACAGATTGGATCGAATTGAAATCCAGTAATTGATTGAAAAATGGCAGTTCGAAGGTTCATACAGTATGTAATGAGGTTAATTTGATCAGAAGATCACTGAATATTGAATATTAGAAAAAAAATTTGTTTTTTTTTCAAATTATTCTAATGACACGGGCATCACGAAATTCTGCACGAAGCATATTCAATTCAGCTGCTGAGAAAAGAGAACGATATCGGGAAAAAAACCACGAGATTTCACATATTTTTTCACTATATCTTCAAAAATTATGATCGTATCGAACTGATATTTGCTACACTGCTATAAAATATAAGGCTCAAGGTATGACCAAAATTTTCCGAATGTAATGGACAGTTACCGAGAAACACTGTTTTTTTGAAAAAGAGTTTTGAAAAAAAAATTCAAAATTTACTTACAGCACGATCTCCACAAAATTTCGCAAAAAGTTGCAAATCTGTATGCTCCAACTAACTGCAAAGTGTCAATCCAATCGCTTCAGTAGTTCTCGAAATATCAGGGAAATAACCTCAAAACTTCAAATAGCTATAACTCCGAAACCGTTCCACCTATAATACCCATTAACGAACTTAACCTCCGCCTTTTGAAATGCAACCAACCTTTAAATTTGTAAGTCGGTATAGATCACTCCGAACGCCCGTAATCGTACGTACGGACGGCCGGACAGAATCGATTTTGACTCCGGATTTTTCATCAATGAGTTCAACCTAGTCATTTGAGACCATTTTCGGCTCAAAATTCGAAAATTACAGACATTTGGACAAAACGATAGCACGCTGTTCCCCAGAACATGCGCGCAAAAATTGAATTTTTACGACCAAGGTCGAATATGAGAGCTAGACATCTATTCTGTTTTATGTAGTTCCTCGTAGGACTTTATTATTATATGCTACGAACACCTATGCATTTTATGTGTACATTGTTCAATTCCTTGTGGGAAATTTGTGACATCTTTCATGATTCATTACCAGCAATTAAGGAAGTATACTTAGCTGGTAGATTCTTGTAACTTATAAAATGATTTTCTGGTGAATTTTTTCTGTGATCGGGTTTTAACCTGTAGAAAATAAAGCGCCTATTATTATTATTATTATTTCATTAGTAATATTATTATTGTTAGTATTATTATTATTGAGGTGTATCCTCACCATACGTTCCGTAACCTTCCAGTATCCTTTCCCTTTCGTCAACGTAAAACATTGTTAGGTGTAAATTAATGGATGTATTCACTTCACTACATTTGGCTATTAAATGTTTACGCAGGGCAGTATATTATTGCATTATAAGATACCTTATTACGCGCTTATTCTTGGGAACAGCGCGTTATCATTTCGTCACGATGTCTGTAATTTTCGAATTTTGGGCCGAAATTGGTCTCAAACGACTAGGTTGGACTCACTGATGAAAAATCCGTGGTCAAAATTGATTCTGTCCGTCTTTCGAAAGGAAGAACGCTGTAACTTTGGAAAGGAAGGAACCTAGAGTCTTGGAATTTTCAGGTTAGGTTAAGATCCTGAATATCTCGGTTAAGTTCGTTAAAGGGCCAAATCTGCTGATTGGTTTTTGTGCTACAGCCATTTGAAATTTTGATTTTTCAATAACTCGAAAAATATTCATCTGATCGAATTGAAACTTGGTTGAAATATGAACAGTGTCAATAAGAAGAATTATCCGTGGAAAAATTTGTTAAAAAAATTTTTTTTTTGAAAATTTTTTTATTTCATTGAAAGTTTCACTGAAATTTCCAAGTCACCATTTCGCAATGTGAACAATCGCGTAAAAGCTGCTGACTTCCATCAGTGCTTTTCTAGATTTTTTGATGACAATTAGGAACAACAATATGCCATATTTTGGGTGAAAATTCAACGAAACGGTTTCTATGCTAGGTACCTCTATAAGTTATTTGAATTCTTATGAACAATGGTGTCGACAGGTGAGACATTGTTTAAAAAATTTCTGAAGAAGCGTTTTTCAAAAAAATCTTCTTCATTTTCAATTTTGCCAATATATGTAGTATTATACAACTGGTTGCTATTTTGACCGAAAATATACTCATGAGAGGATCATCAACATTTATTTTCAATCATCCAGTCGATTCTACTTAAAAAAGATATTGATAACTCACGCAAACCCAATGCTTTCAATGGAAATTTCACAAGATATCAAAGGTGAACAGCAATTTCAAACTGAACGAGTAGTATGTGACTTCCGGGAACCGCAGAGTGAAACTTACATCCTAGGTACGAATAATAATGAAATTTTACGAATTGTATCGAATAATTGTTAGTTTAAATTGTTGAAAATCATGAATGAATACTACACCAATACTATATACATGGGGAGTGCCAAGTAATTATCGCAAAAACATGTAAAGCGCTATCCATTAGTTCCTCCAATGACCAATGACCACTATTATTCTAAAGTATTTTTCGGTCATTGGAGGCACTAATGGATAGCGCTCTACATGATTTTCCGGGGACTCATCTACACTCAGACAAATGCTCATTTTTATTTTGAGCTCCGATGCCATGATTTTTACCGAAGCTTCTGTAGGACTCTGTAGCCTTCCGAACCACAGAGTGCTGATCTTTTCCTCCGACTGAATTTAAAATGTCTATGACTGAACGCTGTGTCTCTTTTTTGGGGTCGTTTCCGTAATGTTCTCGCTTAACGTTGAAGAAATATTCTTTGCCGACTGACTTTTTTGTGGAGGCCACACTAAAAAAACGATGTATACACGCCACAATGGATTTAACGAATTCATGGAGGCATGAATAAGTCGTTGATGTGGGCGTTCTCACAATGGGAATCGCCTGGATTGCATTCGTTATTAATGGCATTTTGACATTGAACGGGACTGGTTATCTGGCATTCTATAGTAGGCTCAACTTGCTGACCGCAATAAACTGACTGCTAACCTATATTGCAGAAAAATTCCAAGCCGACGGGGCTTTTGCTCTCATGTTTGTCACTTCAAAATTGTATCTTCCAAATTTTAACTCTAGTCTTTCACGTTTCTATTTTTTTCTCTCAACTTCCCGCCACTGTCCGTAAAAATTAACCTCAAAACATTTTCCGTATGGATGACAATTTATATTTCAGATTGTTCATTTTCTCAGAGATTTCTCCCAGTTTATTTTGAATTCCCTAAGTGTTTTCGTCCATGTCCAAGCTCAATTGTTCTGGGTCTCGCTTGATAATTTGTTCTGCTTGCTATCTTGTTCGTTATCGACATTCAAAATGTTTCACAATGAAGTTCACAACTAACACAGAAGTGCAATTTATCCCACCCCTGACACCAATGTAACGTTTCAAGGTTAAATGTCTTCGTACTTAAACTGTAGTATTTATTTATAGAAGTTACTACACAAATTTAGGAACAGACTTCCTCTACCTTATTTCCACTAGGTATTACTAGTTTATTTTCACTATTACTGTTCGCTTAGCTAGAACACCTCAGTACTCTGTATTGACTACATTCCATACATTTTGACATTTCTCATCAAAAACGTTCCAAACTCTTATAAATAGCTAATTTGATGACGCCACAGTCCACTGAAAACTGTCTCCATTTATCCAATGATTTTTTTTCGAAGTTTTCACATGTTTTTCATGAGATAAAGAAAAGAAATCATCCTAAAATAAAGACAAAACATTCTTGGGATTGAATAGTATGTGGCCCCCTGAATAGAAACTCACCTGGTGAATTCTCCATTCCTCGTCCAATAATGAAGATCTGTTGAATAGTTCAGATATGGAAGAGGAAAACAATTACTACTCAGAGCCGGCTCGAGGGCGGGTCGGAGGAGGCATTTGAAACGGGCGCAAGCTGACTAGGACCGCAAAATTAAAAATGTTAATCATATATATTACAAATCGATGCTGTGGTGCATAATCCTGTTATATAATGTGGGGCTACAACTGGTTACCTAACAAAATCCCAGATAATAATTTTACACTCGTCTTGTCCGCCGACCTACGGTTCTCGATCCACTATATCTGAAATTTGCTCAGAGATTATAAATGACGAAGAGCCCAACGACCGAGGCCGAGGGACTAAATGAACCCACTCTTGGCTGAAAACGTCTCTTCTGTCTCATGTGGAATAATTCGATGCATCATAGTTCCTATCGCATTAATTTAAAAAATAGGGACTTTTTATTTATTATGTGCAATACTTGCGGAACTGTGAAGGAAAAGCAGTTTCAAATTACAATCAGGTAGGTATATTCATTCAACTTATTGAATACATCTCTGGGCATCTTTACCAGCCAGTTTTCTGCGCTTATATGATCATAATATTACTGAGAATGCGCGCTTGACGATCATCCAGGCTCTATCATATCATTTAGACATACAAAAATTTTCTATTATTTTGAAATTTGGGTTGATAATGAATGGTCTTAAGTGACCCCTTTGGGCCCTTTGAACCTACTGATCAATAATTATATTCTATCCGGCTAAAGTCCTCCCTCCGTGAACAAGATAATAGATAATCTTCCAAAGATTTATCTTAGAGACTTGAAATTCATGAGGTAGTTTCGGTTAAGCATATATCTGCTGAATTCGATAATGGACAGAATTCGTCCTGTGGGATCGGTGATGTCAATGTCCGATTTTTTTTCTTATAGTGAAAATTCCACACATGTGATTTTTAACCAGTCAGAACGTGTATTTCTGACAGATCACTATCGCAACGGATGAATTTTAGTGGAAATTTTTTCCTCGTGGGTACCCAACAGCGAATTATACTGGAAATTTTTTTGACGTTTATAATGACAGAATATTTTCTCAATTCGTCTGCTGATAGTGCGGATGAACTTGCCTTTTCCGTGGTTGGATCTATTTGTAGCTTCCGACTCTTAGCATTTTTTGCACTTGTGTTGACAAATGCTATGTCAAAGAATGGATTAAATTTGCGATTATACCTTTCGAAAAAATATTTCTGCAATTGCTTAGCTGTAGAGTTTTATAGAACTTGGATAACACTCTCCTTGTAGTCTTCGGAGTTCTTTTTTCGCATGTTGAAGGCATAGTCTTCAAGAATAAGCGCCAGTTCTTCCACAGGTATATCCGCTCTGTCGAAATCATACGCTTTTTCTGCGTAAAAGTTCATAAACTGCTTCTATACACTTTCCTTCGTTTTCTTAGTATTCGCGGGTATCAACTGCTTAGTATTCTGGCGAATTTTTTCTTTAATTTCTTGACCGAAGCGAGGCATTTTTCTACGACGTGCTGTTTTTGATAAATTCAAAAAAGAAATAATTTCTAGCTCAGAGTTTCACTGAGTTGCCACGCATGGTAACTAAATAATCAAGTCGACAAAACCTTCTATATTTTGCAAGTACTCGATGAAGACGAAAATTGATGTTGTTGGAAATAAACACATTTGGTGTGGAATTTTCTTACCGAATACCACAAAAGGTCAAATTGAATCCGGAAATTTTTTGACCTCTAGTGGAATTACTATAGTGATAATACTATTCCGCTACTTTTTTGAGATTTATTAATTACCTGATGAAAATATGAGAGATCATTGAATAAATACTTTCAATTATATAAGCTATGTAGAAATTAAAAAATAAGTTTTCTCAAGGGCGGATTTTGATAATTTGCCACAGGCGCTTAATTCCTTGATCCGGCTCTGTGACTTTCCATTGGGATTCAATTCCTTACTCTAAAAGAATGGAAAATTTCCAAAATCATATTCATAGTGACCCCTTGTTTATGATGAAATCTAATAAACAATTGAATACATTACCTGTATCTCAATTATATTCGATATTATGGGTTAATTTCCTAGATTTCCTGAAGATAATAAGTCGATTCAGAAATAAACAAATTTCAAACACGCATAGTTGACTTAATTTTTTTAAATTGACACCATTTGGGAGTATAAAATGTGTAGAACATTTGTGAAATTCATATTTATCAACAATCATGTGTGAAGCTAAGTGCTTGTTGGTGCTTTTATGCTCAACATTAATGGTAAGTGTACAAAATTGTACGGATCCTATGTCTCAATTCATTTCTCGCTTGAACCATTGCAAAAATTATAGAAAATCACTTAAAACAATTCGGCTATACATCAGGCAAATCCCCTCGGTACCTGCTCTCTACCACCTTTCTGGAGAGGTGGAGCCCACCCTTTCTGCAAAAGCTAAGCTCGGTGATATAAAATATTCATTCAATTATACTCTGCACAGATCCATATGCAATACTGCCAGACGCAAAGTGGTAGTACTGCCCCCTCCTTACAAAGTTGATATCGGAAATACTGAAAGGGTAAACCAAAAAATCCTACCGGGGGAAGTGACTGTGCTGATATGCAAGGGTTACCTATAAGGTGGAGCCTATTTCTAAATGGACATCTGAAGAGGCTTTCAGCAGGCAGATTTATTGCTAATGCATATCTTGATAAAATCCACTGTTGCAACATAGAGGCATATTGAGTTGCAGAATTCAAGGACCCCTCCGTATCGTTGAAGAATGCTTGGACAAGGAAAGCAAAGGCCAATTATTCTGAAACGGCCTCTATTCCCTTCACCAAAAGGGGGGATCTGAATTTCAGAGCACCAGTAGAAAAAAAGCCAGACTTTGAACTTCTCCAGTTCGTGCACATATAATTATTACAGTGGATAGCGATCTCAACTGGAGGAAATTAATTCCAAAGTTATATCAGGTATGTGGTCAAGTAAAAGGCTTTTTGGGAAGACTGAAACTCGGACTGAATCTATCTAGACATGGTTAATTAGCAGCAAAACAATGTATTATCGTCACCTACGCATCCTCAGTATATTGAACAAAAACTGACGAGGCCAAACTACCCAATGAGCTGCAGAAATTGCAGCGTCTTGACTGTGTTTGTATCACCGGATGTAGCAATGCTTCTCCCATAGCTTGGCTTGCGGTAAAACTCAAGCTGCAGGATGCAGGATGGGGAAACTACTAGGTAGAACATATAAGGATATTGGGCAGGATGGAATTGAACCTCTCAGAAATGCTCTCCTCTGTAATGCCGATCATACTGTGTTCAATTTTAAAAAGATATACAGCACTCAATATATCTACCCTACTCATTCAGCCCTATGTCGATTTGATGACTTACCCATGCGGTAAAAAGAGGATTTTAGGATATTAGGATAGTGAAATTCCACGAACCATTTTGCTTATGTAATTCCCTTTCTGTAAAGTGATTCGTTCTGTCATCATATGGCTAACATTTTGGTTGGTAAATCAGCAAGATTTCTCGTCGCTGAGATGTTAAATAAGATATTTCCATATTGTACGCTGTGTGTTTTCCTGAAGTCGATCATCTCGGCTTAGTTTGGTAGATATCGGTCCCCAAAGTTTAAAATTTTTGCATTTTCAGCCCTTTTTTCCACTATGAAAATGATCATTCCCTTCTTCAACATAGTTAACTAATCATCTTTGAACCTTCAACTAACGATTAGCGACACTTACTCTCGAAAAAAGTCATTATTTAATGGGAGAAAATTGAGAATATTGGACACATACATCTCTATTTCTACGAAATGCTTCTCGAGGTTGAAGTGAAGTTGGACAACAGCGCCTTTTCCTCGCTGGGAACGATAGAACAGTATTTGCTGGCGAGAAAAATGAAATTATGGACATCTGAAGGATAATAATGTGAGAAAACTGCTTCTTTCAATGAAGAAGAGGTGGTTATTCCATCATCTAAGGGTGATTCCTTGATTTTGGCAGAACATTCAGATGACTATATCTTCGGAACCGATCAACTAATTCGCTTCAAATTTGGCAGTTAACTTCATCTCAGGCCATCGAATTGTTCATATGATCCTTACCAAAACAGTACAGACCAGGACCAGCCTAATTCTAGCCGTCGGTTTCACAAAACTTTTGACGTCCGATCAACTCGTTGATTAAGGTTTGCATTCGATGGTTGGGTTGAAAATGAACTGAAATGGAGCACAGAATTAACTGTTGACTGACAATCAAGCCCTTGATAGGGCAATCAAAATTTTGTGAAACCGGCCGTAGGTCTAATAAAACACTTTGTACATGGAATATCAATTTATCGTAGCTATGATCTGATTCTGCATAGATTTTTCTTTTGAATACTGTTTTCCACATGAACGGCACACCAACTGTTTATTTCTTTTCGAATCAAAATAATTGAACGCCTAACGACCGACCGTAAACACCTCAACTTAACGAAAGATACAACTTAGAAACTCGATATCTGTAGAGAAGGTTTGGACCTTAATTACGAAGGCCGAATTCGAATCCAGACTATGATTCTGCAGATGTACCCATTCAAAATTCCCAAAATACAAATTAGATCGAATTGAAATCCATGCTTTATCGAAACTAGCTGCGAAGTTTCATCATGATTGAAACAGTTATAATGAAAAAAACCACGATATCGAGAGGAAAACCACGAAATTTCACATATTTTTTTCCAAATATATCCGAAATTAACAGCCGTATCGAATTGAAATTTGGAACACTGCTGTGGAATATGAAGCTCAAGGTATGAAAATTGATTTCGAATATTTTGTCAAAAAAACTTTTTTTCGAAAAAATTTTTTTTTCCACGAGCAAAGTGATTCGTGGAATTCCACCAACCTAAAGTTCTCTTAGTACCGCATGCAGAAGCGGAATTACGGTGGGGCGTTGTTGGGCGATCGCCCAGGTCGCCAAATAAAATGGGCGCCGCAGGCGCCCCTTTGTAGCCGATCGCTCATAGTTTGAGTTCTACTTAGCAAAAATTTGAACTAGTAGAGTGTAGGTGTGAACTTAGGAGCTCTCCAATAACACACAGCTCTAACAATATAAAAAATGGTCCATTGATAATACAAAATTACAATAAGATCACTTGTGTGGATGGCGTAACAAAACTCAACCGACCGATGCGTGCGTTGGCGCGGATTGACGAGGGCGTCCGAGGGGCGCGTCTCCCTCGCGGGTAGCTTTAAGGCCAGCGCTCACTTATCGGCAACAGCCGCGACCGCGGCATACCGGGGCCGACCGGAATTTTATTCCTCTTGCGCGCACTTGACCGGCAATTTTAGTCACATCGACGGTGTCGACGGAAACTCTTGTGGACGCGAAAATAATTTTAGTTAGCTTGCTGTGTGAGGAAACACTAAATTGTGATGGTCAAAAACATACTTTTTGTCGAAATATATCATGAGAGGCTTCATTATTTTTGGGATTTTTCAGTTATAATATAAAATATAGAATTGAAACGGTAATTGCCCGATATGTAATGTTTGTGCCACTATAGAAAAAATTTAATCAACTCGGCCTTCAGCAGTGTTGTTTCAACTTCGTTTCAAAAATATTTGGTTACGAAATCATAACTCACTGTTCATCGAAGTATTTCTCCAATGATTACAAGCATGAATATGAACTTTTTCTCATGGTAGCACGAAGAGTGTGCTAGGAGTAATTAAAATCTGTTTAGATATTCACTTGGCAACCCCAATCAACAAAGTTTCCCGAAATTTTCAAGTATGAAACCTAGCCATCATGAATAGCGGTTGATTCTTCCAGACATCTTATTATTTGCATTCTGATCTCGATTTGAAATCAACGAATCATTCGAGAAGGGTTAGAGAAGTATTTTCACCCGAATTTGCCTAGTTGGTTCATCTGTTCCCCAATTTTCTTCCAACAATTGTTTTTCCTCTTTTGATTTGAGTAACACTTCCCCGCAGAACGAAACGTACGCCTACTTGCTTACAGCTGATACATCATCGTACAGCATAGTGTCAGGAGTGGGGATGCCGGCAACGGCAAAAGTATTCTCTCCAGATAATTCCGGTCGCGGCGACCGGGTCTATCGTGTTCCGTAGCGGTTGAGTGCGCTGTCCAATTCAATTTCATAGAAAGAATAAAATTCCGGTCGGCCCCGGTATGCCGCGGTCGCGGCTGTTGGTCTTTCATGCTACGCTTTACTATGTCGACTCGGAGAATTTTTTGAAAAAACTCGGAATCGCCAAAAAATACCCAGTTGCAAAGTGTCATAGTGGCCGTCTCTGCAGTGACAAAAAGTCAGCCTTATTATAACAGAAACAATCCCTCAACAGAAAGGGAATTCCACAAGTAAAATGATTCGTACAATTCCACCATCCTAAAGTTCTCTTAGTACCGCATGGACAAGTCAGCGAATTAGTGGGGTAACTGGTGAAGACCATAAATTATTACCAGCAAAGAAAAACACTTTTCTGACAAATCCATTGACAATATGTTAGTCAAAAACCTTTGAACAGCCATCGGCATCAAAGCCATTTTCTAGAATTGCAAAATGGTGCATGATCTGGGACAGATGGCTTGCTATGTCGACTCTGAGAATTTTTTGAAAAAACTCGAATCGCCGAAAAATAACTTTCTTCTGGTAACTTTTCAGCTCACACATTTCCTCCGAAGAAGTCTCGGTTGCAGTTATGAATGGCTGAATATCAAGCCACACGATTATAGAAGATGGTGAATCATCATACAGTTAATTTAATTTATTCGGAATGAATGATATCCAAAAATATGAAATATAAAAATGTACACAAACCATGGAGATATTAATTTACATTCGGAATTCTCACTTTTGCCGATGACAAGACAGATAGTTTCCAGCAAATTATCATTTTAAAATTTCATTTCTATTGAACATTTGTTTTCTGTTCATTTCAAGGTTTGCTCCACAATCAGTCAAATGGAGTCCTATTCTATTGTGCAGGACCAACTTTCTATACAACAAAATATTCAAAGGACGGAGCGAATAGAACAGTTCCAACGAAAAAGAATTCAAAACCAAGATATGGAGATTAGAGCTTCGGCAATAATAAATTAATCTCAATAATAAACATTGAACACATGTATATGTATACTGGAAACTTTCGAATAAAAAGACATAATATGCACTGGAATTTTCACTCTAACTAATTTTGTCTCCGAATACAGGGTGCGCCATTTCAAACTGAATGGCTGAGTATCTTGAAATCTATCGAATTCATGAAAAGAATATTTACAATACAATTTTTTGAAATGCAGTGGGGCATCTTTCAATGATACAAATATATGTTTAGAATTATCGATCAAGGGCTTGATTGTCAGTCAACAGTAAATTCAGTGCTCGATTTCAGTTCATTTTCAACCCAATCATCAAATTCAAACCTTAATCAACGAGTTTATCGGACGTGAAAAGTTTTGTTGAAACCGACGGTGAATCTGAGATGTTGATGGGGTAAATTTAATTTCGTGGGACAATTGAATTGATGCAGAATTCTGACAATATTAAACTTGTCTATTCGTACGATTAGATATGGGGTTCCCATAGTTGGACTGTCTTCACTACTGTACACAAATAAAGAGATACCGGTGAACACAAAAAATTTTATTTTCCCAATATATACCGAGGGATTCATTAAGGGTGGCCGCCGGCCGTATTTCGAAAACCGTTAATCTTATAACTTCCGAGAAAAACTTCTAGTGGAAAACTATGAACTTGAAAACATTTTGAACCATTTTTTAGGGGCCGATTTCGTCATTAGAATTTTTTCCCGGAAATTATAGGATAAACGGTTTCCGGAATACGGCCGGTGACCACCCTTAATGAATCACCCGGTACAAAACCGCAGATTGGATCGAATTGAAATCCCAGTACTTGATTGAATAAAGTGATAACTTGAAGGTTAATGTAGAATTTCATAAGGACCCTGTAAAAATAACATCGCCAAATCTTTCCATCACGAAGTACAGATGCGTTTGAGGAGGTCAATACTTGAAAAGACTGCTTTAGCATCGAATTTGAACATATACGTGCAAAAGCTGTTGACTGCACTCAATGCCTTTTTAGAATTTTTTGCGAATGAAGCTCCAACGGGGATTCGCCACAGGCTTTATGCTATTAGGTACCTGACTAGTGTAGACCATCGAATCTCCCTAGAGATAGATTCGCCTATTTCTAAATGTCCGAGACAGCATTGTAACAGACCTAGCAGTTAGATTGTATAATGTTGCGAAATGGCGAATGCACTCCGTATTCAATTATTATAGCATAGAACAAGATATTAATGAAAATATTATATTAAAATATTCTCAAATTATAATTTACCATACAATTTTATGATATAAGTACTAACTCATGACAGGAATGTATATTTATGATTTCGAATTTCTGTGATTTTCTTACTTGAAACTCTCAGGGATATGCATTAGAATGCGACTGTTAAGTTCCTGAATGGGCGAAATCGGACAAACATATAATACTGGCTTACGAATTTCTGAGGATATTTCCTAAATATCTCAACAATCACCTTTTTGATGAAGTTGAAACATAGTAATTAGTTATAGAATACCAGTTTTTTCGAAAAAAAAAATTTTCGGAAACTTTCGACTATATTCGAAAAAAAAATTCTGCTCAAACCTAGAGCTGTATACTTCACAGCAGTGTACCAAATTTCAAATTGATACCATCATAATTTCCGGAGATATTGGACAAAAATATGTCAAACTTCGATGTTTTTCCTTCTGCATTGTTGTTTTTTTCCGTAATAACTCAAAAAAACATAGAAAGCAATGAAAAAGAAGTCAGCAGCTTTTACGCGCATGTTCAAATTCATTTCCAAAGCGGTCATCTCCTTTGAACATGCGCGCAAAAGCTGCTGACTTCACGTCAGTGCTTTTCTCAGTTTTTTGTGTTGATTTTCTTTCGTATACTATCATATTATATCAATGACATTTGGCGAATGCTTTGGGGTATTCAACAATAGTGCACCAAATTTCCATTGGGTGTGATGCTTTGTTCGGGGATATTGGGGAAAAGCTTGAAAAGCACTGCCGTGAAGGCAGCAGCTTTTGCGCGCATGTTGAATGTAGATGACCGCTTCGGCAACGAATTTGAACATGCGTGCAAAAGCTGCTGCCTTCACGGCAGAGTGCTTTTATAGATTTTTGAATAGAATTTAAATCCAGTACTTCATCGAAAAATAACAGTTCAAAGGAATTTAATGAGGATAATACGATAGGAAGATCACAGAATATTGAATATTTTTCAAATTGTTCTAATGACACGATCATCACGAAATTCTGTACAAAGTTGTGTTTCAGCATCTTCAAACTAGGTTCGAAGTTTCATCATGATTGAATCAGTATTTCTCGAGTTAAACCGAAAAAACAACGATATCGGGAAGGAAACCACGAAATTTCATATATTTTTTCCCGATATCTCTAAAACTAATAATCTTATCGAATTGAAATTTGGTACACTGCTGTGGAATATGGAGCTTGAAGTTCGCGCCAAATGTTTTTCGAATGTGATGAACAGTTCGCGAAAAAAAAATGTTTTCAAAATTTACTGATAGTATGATCCCGACAAAATTTCGCAAGAAGTTGCGCGTTGCTGTACTCCAACTAACCGACAAGTTCAGATCCAATAGTTCCAGTAGTTTTTGTATTATCGCCAAAATAACGTCAAAACTTTAAAAGGCTCTAACTCGGAAACCTTCAGGACCGATTTTGCCCATTAACGAACTTAACCGTCGCATTCTGAAATGCAAGGTACCCTGAAAGTTTCAGGTTGATAGGATTCTCAGTACGACCGTAATCGTGTCTACGGAAGGCCGACCGGCCGGCCGGACAGAATCGATTTTGACACCGGAGTCGTCATCACTGAGTCCAACCTAGTCGTTTGAGACCATTTTTGGCTAAAATCGAAAAAGACATTTGGACAAAACAATAGCACGCTGTTCCCCAGAACAGCACAAATTATGTCAAATTTCGCGTTTTTCCCTCGTTGAGGTCGCTTAGTAGCATGTGTGATTTCTGATACTTGATTGTATAATATATACATTGAACTCAGTGTTACCACCTCTACCGATTTTTCGGTAGATCTACCGATTTGCTCCTCAATCTACCGATCTACCGAAAAAGCATATAAATCTACCGAAATTTGATGGAGTGAATGTATCATCTGGTATCTTAGGAAATCATGACTTTTACGATATTATTTTGAAGGTTTCCTTACCATTACATATTTTGATACATAATTTAAGTTATAAATGGTTATACGTCGCAGATCTATAACGCAAAGCAAGCCACACGTAATACAGATTCATGTATTACAGGTTGTCTCTTTATAAAGTTAATAAATACCTCGCCCAAAACTGGGAGCAGTTTGTGATTCCCCTTGATAAATTTTGTGAATCCCCAATGAGGGCATGTCACATATTTATTTTTTTGCATATTTGTTGTTTCCAATAGGTATTAGTTTTTCTGATACTCATTTATTTGTTATAATATTGATTTTTCGTTCACAAGTTTAATTTTTCAAATAATGATTTTTTAATTAATAAAATCTATTTTTAATATTGCTTCATTAGCAGTAAATTTCATGCCCAATATTTCGGATAAATGGTATTCAGACTAAATAAATAACCCATACATAGGTGAAAAGTTATGTTTTTCAGAAATCTACCGAAATCTACCGATTTTTTCCGAACTTTCTACCGAAACTGTCGGTACGGAAGGTGGCAACACTGATTGAACTATAGAAACTGTTTTGGATTCGTCTCACCTGATGTGTTCCGAAGTGAATAAATAAATACAAATTATTATTTTCGGAATAACTCCAGAAGTACTGATCCGCCCAATGCTGATGCGCAAACTTGTGCATAATTTCGTGATTTTCGTCATCAGAACAATTAAAAACTACAAAAGTTAGATTGTTAAGAAAATCTCTGTTCCTCGTTCCGCATTGACATATGACACAACTCCTATCCAAACATGTCAATTCTGATGTAATTTTAGGTTTGATAATAAACTGATACCAAAACCAATGTTATGATATGTGAAAGACTCAATTTGAAATTAGGGAATTATCTCGATTTGTGATTCCCCAGAACGAACAATGTCTTTGAAATATAGCCTATCTACAAATAAGAAATGTAGGCTGTGTCTGCGAAAGACTGAAACATATATAAATCTTTTCGAGGGAAATTTTCAGCATATGATTTTAGAGTTAACTTCCTTACAGGTTTGTAGTGATTTTATAATGTTTGGGAATAGTTCAGTATTGCATAGGCAATTTGCAGATATCAGAAGAAGATAGCCATCCGAAAATAGCTTGTATAAGTTGTATTGATGAAATCCAGCAAGCAACTAAAACTAGAAAGAGAATTCTAGAATGTCATAAAAAACTTGAGGAATTGATCAGAAATAAATCCGAAGAACAAAATGAAGACGCACCCGAAATTATAATAGTAACTGATTATTCTGAAGAATCTGAAGATATAGTAGAAGGATTCAATCGAGGTGCTAGTTTTGAAGAAATACTTAGTTATCAAGATTATAGTGAGGTTAATGAACTGGCTGATTTTGAAATCAAAACAGAATTGACTGAAGACAGTAATGATATGAGTTATGGAGTGCTTGATCATTTAGATACTGAAAATGAAATCAATATTGTTGAAATAGTTAAGTCAGAAGATGAATTGCCAAGTGCTCGGTCTATCAAACAATTTAGCAAATCTGTTCTTCATAAAAAAGTATTTCCTAGTGAAGAAAGAAAGCATAAGAGGAATGTCAAGAAGGTGCAATCTGCTCAGCATTTCATCTGCGATGAATGTGGTGAAGATTTTTCTGGAGATAAATATGCTTTCAATCTTCACAAACTAAAACATAAAAAGAGTCAATGTAAAATATGTGGTATTATAATCAGGTCTGATAACATGAGCAAGCATTTAGATTGTCATACAAGTGGTCCTAGAGTCTGTGATTTATGTGGAGTAACCTGTAAAAATATTGAAAGTTTGAGAGGCCATATATTTTATATGCACAGGAAATCAGCTGATGAGTACAAATGTGATCAGTGCTCTAGGAGTTTCCGCATGAAGTACAAGCTTGAACAACACAAAAATAAGGAACACATAGGTAGGAAAGTAAAAAACACAGAACATGATTCAGTTACTATCTGATTCTAGACTAGCAGTTCTCTAATCTAGACATCATAACTTATAGGCTACTTAATTGAAAATTAATAATAATATTCCTGAATGCTGTTTGTTATTTGTTCATTCCCGGAAAAATGAAGAGAAAAATTTAAGAACATAGTGGGTATGTGGGTACTCATTTGAACCCTCTCTTGTATAAATAATCATACTCGCAATTAATTGTTCATTGGTAATATTAGTTTTCAACAGATAGTTGCGATTCCGTGAATCAAATTTCACTGTTATAAGAATAAATTTGATAAATATCACTTGACGTGAAGCAACGAGTTTTTGCATTTCTGTTTTTTCATCATATACTCACAGAACAATCCCCTGAAAATTCAATTTATGTGGGGAAATGTTTGCATCACAGGTGAAGAAATTCATGTCTAGCTCATTCTGTTCAAAAATTATAGTGGTAACTGACGATAAGGTGCAGAATTCAGTGAGTGTAACCAAATATTTTGCATGCTCACATTGGTGTTAAGCCTGAAAATGAGTCGGGAACCTGATTCGAATCTGACTATGGATTATAGTTACGAATTGAGCAGAAGGTCTCATGCCTTTGTTAGGCCCATTGAACAGCATGTATATCATTTAATATTCTCCGAAACCTTTGCTGACTGCAATTTGTGAAATGTGATTGCTTTGGTGTAATTCTGTTTGGTGTTATTGATTTTGCTTTTGTTACAGGATTACGGAGACACATCTGCCATATTTGTCAGAAAAAATTTTTCACCTCAAAGGATTTGAATACCCACATCAATATGACACACAAGAAACTGCGTCCCCACATATGTAAACATTGTCAAAAAGGCTTCTCCAGCAAATATGCGTTGAAGACCCACATACGGCAACATACAAATGAAACGCCTTACAAATGTGCTATATGTGCTGAAGGTTTTAGGCAAAATGTTTCATTGCGAACGCACCTCAAGTCAAAGCACAATATTCAAGAGGCTAAGAATTTTCCATGTGAATTTTGTGAGAAGCCGTTTGCGTCATATTTTGCATTGAAGGTACATTTAAGACTCCATAGTGACAATAATTATAAATGTGATCAGTGCAAAGAATATTTTCATCAAAGGATTTACCTATTGAATCATTTGAAGAATGTACATAATATAGATGAGAGTACAATCGATATAAGGAATTTTCAAACACTGGATGGTGAACAACAGATTGAATGCCCTGAAAAAAATGAAAGTGCCGAAAATGATAACATAGAAATGTTTAATATTGAGGAGATCAGAGAAAATTAGTGAATAATAATAAATAACATAATTTAAATTCACTCAAATATCACATTTTTTCTTGCATTCTTTTCATTTTTTGTTGTTTTCAGATTGCTTTTGATATGATCATAAATTATCAAGAAATGGATTGAATTATTTTCAATCTTTTTGGTAATGGTTTTTTGAAGTTTTCACTCAAATGTTCATTATAAATACTCATCTATACATTACTTTTATTTGACTGATGTAGTAGATGGTACTTTTTCCCTTTTCAATATCTAATTTATCTGAAATTGTTACTTCGTTTAAAACAAATAGTTGAAAATTTCTTTTGTACGTGAATTTACTCATCCAATATTTAATTTTTTGGTTCAATCAAATTTCACTTTGCACTAATTTTTTTTTCTATTTCAATTTCTGCCCAATTAGCCTGATATAGATGAAATTGAGCTTTGATGTTCACATTTATGTATTTATTATGCTTGTGATAAAATTTGTGACTATGTTACTTATTTATGGAATTTGTCAGATATTAAAGATCTCTCAATCTTGAGACATTATTCCTATTTGCGATAAATCTTTTCATTTCAGTGATTTATGTATTAAAAACTGTAAATATCAAATGTTATACTTGATTAAAAGTACACTGTTGATGCCTATATTTTTGTGAGGATTGAGTATGGGATATTGTTGAATATTTCGTGTTCCATGGAATAGCCATCATAAAATTCCAAGTTGGACAATATCAAATTTTGAATCGATTCAATGCAGTACCTAGATCACTCTATATTGGGTATTGGTGCTTTCATTGGTTGCCGAAGCATAAGTAGTAACGTTATTTGTTTCAACCATCAGTGATGCAAATTGATGCTGAGAAATGTTTTGAAACTAAAGGGTGTTTCAAATTACGCAGTTTTGTTTTTTGAGAAAAAATAAAATAAAGATGGCGCACTGAATTCGTCTTAGTAACAGTGACTAAACTACTGTTTTCCAGTAAAGTGTGTGAAGCCCCTGGGGGAATATATTCCTAATAAATATATTATGTGTTTGAAAACTACAGGTGGATTTTACACCCATTCATGAATTCTAACTTGAGCTTGAGCAACTTTTAAGTCTAAGTTGTTTGTTCTCAAAGTTATTATGTTTACAATCGGCGGCTGTAGATTTACGTGAACCGATATTTCTAGAGTAAGAGTTTTGGTGCACAAAGACCAACTCGAAAATGATTTAGATCATCAGGCGAATAATAAACCATCATTGCACCCATTTCAGATATATTTTACCCATTCACAAATTCGTCCTTTATAGATATTAGGTTCTAAACTTGCTCAACAAATATCGAATCTCTAAGCTCCTAACTGAAATGCACAACTATATAATTACCAACTTTCAATTTTGTATATGCAGAGGATATTTTTTGTTTTGATTATTTAGGAAAGCACCATAATTTCAGATTTGTAAATCCACGAAACTGTTCAGTGGATTTAGCTCTATATTTATATTGCTAAACCGGGATATTCAGTGAATACTCTAGTCTAAGTCTTCTCCTTCGAAATAAGTAACAGAGTTTTTACGGCCTGAAAAACAATTTAATTTCGAAATAAATTTTTCATCACTGTGTTGGTCCAAACCTAGTCGTTCAACACGTCATTTGCCGTTCGAACTTCGAGAATTGCAGAATTGTTGGTAAAATAATAACGCTTCATCACTGGACAAATTTCAATTTGTCTCCATTATGTTATATTTTAAAATCAGAGAAATTCATCCAAATACGTGTCTACCGGCCCATAGCAACAGACTTCTAAGTTAAGTGTTAATAAATGATTTAGGGATGACGTCCTAGACCAGTGCGACTCGAGACGTTGAATTTAAGTTCGAATTTCAGTTTTTATACATTCGTGAGATCATTACAATACGTTGAAACATCAACGTAATAGCATTTCAATTGTTATATTTTTGAGAGTGCATTCAAACAGAACACATATACTCAAACACATTGGGTACATGTCAAAAAGTGTATAGGTTACAGATGTTAATCAAATAAGTTCATCAGAACTAGTGTTTAATTTTCATCACCTCAATTTATTGATAAAAACAAGCAAATCACTTCAGGTCTTACAAGCCTGATTTGACACATAGTTTAACATTTTTCCAATCACATTGTCCCTTAGAACATCCATCAAAATCAATTAAGAATATACCAGTCCGAGATAAAATACTGAATGGAACCAAAGACACACCATATTAGATTATTCATCATTCACATTGCGAAGTTCAAAATTACCGCCATACCGCGTTCTCTCTTATTGGCCGATTCCAACCTTCATGTCCCTGTACGAGCGGCTAAATCCCAAGATGCGTTCCACGATTTCATTGGTTGTCTCTATGGTCCATTTTCATTGGAAAAATTTCGGCGGTAATTTCAAATTTGTTATGCGTTGTTTGTTTGTTAGGTAGAAACCTGAATTTCCGTCCTTGTATCTTTTTACGTATCTTTTACATATACCATTTGTATTCATGTATAGCTTGTATTATTTTAAATATGCTTTCTTGCACTCTTTGCTTCACAATTTGATGCCAATAATTTTGTAATAAATAATAAATTTGTAAAATGTTTGCAGCAGAGTACTGGTGTAGATGAATTTGTGGAATGTCTGCAAAACACAATTTCACAGATCCTTGAAGATGATGAAACCCATGACTTTGGAGTTTATTTTCACAATAACTACCGCAATAATTATCAAAAGTACGCTTACTGTTTTCGGGCACATTGTGGCATAAACACGAACATGCGTTTAGAATCAATGCACAAAGTTATCAAGTATTTTCATTTAGACGGAAAAAAAGTTAAAAGATTAGACAAGAGTTTGCATGTGCTCCTAAAATATATTTAGGACAAGTCAGTTGATAGAATTATTAAAAACATCAAAGGTAAGCACACTATATATACACACTAAAAATATTTTATTGAGGCATAGAACTGCCCAATCAGAAAATTTCATAATTGATATAGATAATAACAATAAGAACAAATATATAATTATAGTACCCTGTCAGACACAAAGGAAACTGGTGAAATTTACTGCATAGAGAAACTTCTAAATGGAAGCTGTTGCATATATTGATGTGTGAGATATGTAAAATCTGTTATCACACATATTCTTGCCCTTGCAGCGATTTTTCCATCAGAAATTCAATTTGCAAGCACATTCATTTTACAGCAATGAGTCAACACAAAGAAAATCAATTGACAGCTACTGAAAAATTGGTAACTGGCAATAGTATATGGGATGCCAGCACAATACCTCAAAATGATAAACCTGCTAATTTAAGAGCGAATTTCTCTGCACAAATATTGCAGACCTTCAATAAATTGCAAAATAATAAAAATGTTTTGAAAGATGAAATTATTGTTCAAGTCCAAAGACACTTGAATATAATCGACAAGTTAATTGATTTGCCGATAAATTCAACTGGGTCATTTATTTCTCGTCAGTCAAATGAACCTATAAACAAAAAAATTGAACAACAGAAAAGATTTTTTTCTACTCAGAGAAAGAAGAAAATCATCAAAACAAAGTGTAAAAAGCCAACTCCCACCGAATCGGTAGGAATAAGCGCTGAGTTAAAAAATAACTTCAGACAATTATTTGTATCTTCAAATGCTGCTGATGATCATAATTATTTATAAATAATTCAATTCAGTTCTTATATCTTTAGCTTAAAATATATTATATGATTATAATGCAATATATTTTTACCTACTTTTCTCCTATCCTCAGTATAATAATAATGACCAAAATAATAATTTTTCTTTCCCAGAATCCTTCAAATACATAATCTTTTACAAATGAATTGCAACTCGGCAGTTTGTTTTTATCGCTCTTCACTATGAGGGTCACAAACTATGTAATATCATATTATTTTAGAAGTGAATTCATGCTTGATATGGACGAAGAAAATAAGTTTTGTGACAGGCATCGCAAATGTGAGCATGCAGTATGTGACAAGATAAAAATATTTCAGAGCGATGTAACAAAATAATAATAACAATAAGATCCTGTAGAACAAATACTCATTACAAGCTTTGTATAAATATACAAATAGCATTTAGCTGGACACATTGTATGAAGATACAGTAACGCATAATAAATTTAAAATTACCGCCGCACGTTATCCAATGAAAACGGATCATAGATGCAACCAATCAAAACGTGGAACGCATCTTGGGATTTAGCCGCTCGTTGTCCCTGTCACTAGTCGCATGTAAACAAACTTGGAAACTGGGAACTTCTGCGAAGATGCCAGCGCCCTAACGGATAAATTTTGAACCTGTCCAAGCTAGTAGTTTATGTAAAGAAACCTTAGAAATGTGGTGGAGAACGAATATTTATTGAGCCGAGCTTGAATATTCAAAGAAATTAATATAGTTTTGTGTAAGATTTCTTCAGAGGGAACTTTTCGTTTGGATCACGATATAAAATCGAACTTTAAATCGTTCCTGGAGGATAATTTCGGTGTTATCTTAGTGTATGTTGCTTGGTGGATCAAAATAAACCAATATCTAAGTTTATTTGAATTTCTGGAAAAATAGGCAACTCAATAAGTAATTTAAGGACTCTTATTTATGTGAAGAAGTGCTGAATGCAGGCTATATTATGTGGTACATCTAGAATCAGTCTTTTTCTTTGTTTACAAACGAAGGAATCAATAAAATGAAAACAGATAGACATATAATTGATTTCATTTTTATATTACAGCAGCTCAAGATACACATACAAAATGAAAAATGTCACAGCCGGTTCAACCTACCTATATAAGGAAATGAAATGTATTGATGTGTTTATATGAGTAACTTCAGCTATTATCAACTCTAACAGTATATCTAGTTTTTGTCAGATTTTCAACCAGATCACTCTTTTAGAATATGATTTTGTGTAGTATGTGAATTAGGTAGCTGCAGCAGTGCTCGGTAGTTTCTCTGCAGAATTTTCCTTCAAAATTCTCTCATTTTTATTTACACCTGAAAACATCATGACATGAAGTTGTTTCTAAATAAATACATTGTAGGTAATTTACCTTTACGAAAATAAACATCTTCAGAGAAATGCAGTGAACATACTTTCATGTATTTCGTGACCTGTTTTCCAATCTTCAATTTCTAAAGCTAGGCCTTCTTCTATCATTGCCTTCCCTGCCAAATGCCGTTTCCAAATTAACTTTAATTTCATTTGGCTTTGGAAAAAATGAAAACTAGAGGCACTGGAGGATCCTTTCTTGACATTGAGTTGAGGCACACAACAATAGGCATTTCGGGAGGATGCCATTTCGAATTAATACGATCGAAATTTTTAATCGGAAAGAAAGGAATCGATTGATGAATATTACAAACACTTTCGGTATTCCAAATTTCAACTCTGAGAACAACACAAAAGCTCGAAAATGAACTCCAAAAGTGAGCAAATTACGTTAGAATAACAGACACGTCGAAAAACTACTAGCTTGGAAGTGTTCGAATTTCTATCACCAGAGGGCGTATCGCTTAGCAGTAGTTGCGAACTTCTTCGAAGATGCCAGAGCCGTAACGGATAAATTTGGAACCTGTCCAAGCTAGTAGTTTTATGTAAACAAACCTTAGAAATGTGGTGGAGAACGAATATTTATTAAGCAGAGCTTGAATATTTGAATAAATTATTATAATTTGGTGTAAGATTTCTTGAGAAGGAACTTTTCGTTTGGATCACGATATAAAATCGAACTTTAAATCGTTCCTGGAGGATAATTTCGGTGTTATTTTAGTGTATGTTGCTTGGTGGATCAAAATGAACCAATATCCAAGTTTACTTGAATTTCTGGAAAAATAGGCACCTCAATAAGTAATTTAAGGACTCTTATTTATGTGAAGAAGTGCTAAATGCAGGCTATATTATGTGGTAAATCTAGAATCAGTCCATATGATATGACTTGTTCTTTGTTTACAAACGAGTGAATCAATAAAATGAAAACAGATTTTCTGCTTTAGTTCTTTTGCATCGTATTTCTAAAGAAAAGGAAACAGATAGACATATAATTGATTTCATTTTCATATAACAGCAGCTCAAGATACACATACAAAATGAAAAATGTCACAGCTGGTTCAACCTACCTACATATAGAAATTTAAAGTAATAATGTATTTATATGAATAACTTCAGCTATTATCAACTCTAACAGTATATATAGTTTTTGTCAGATTTTCAACCAGATCACTCTTTTAGAATATGATTTGTGTTGTATGTGAATTGGGTAGCTGCAGAAGTGCTCGGTAGTTTCTCTGCAGCATTTTTATTCAAAATTCTCTTATTTTCATTTACATCTGAAAACATCATGACATAGAGTTCTTTCGAAATGAATAAATTGTAGGTAATTACCTTTGTGAAAATAAACATTTTCAGAGAAATGCAGTGAACATACTTTCATGTATTTCGTGACATGTTTATCAATCTTAAATTTCTAAAGCTAGGCCTTTCTTCTATCATTGAGTTTCCTGCCAAATGCTGTTCCAAATTAACTTTACTTTCATTTGGCTTTGGAAAAAATGAAAACTAGAGGCACTAGATGATCCTTTCTTCTTCGACCATGAATAACATTGAGTTGAGGCACACAACAATAGTCATTTCGGGAGGATGCCATTTCGAATTAATACAATCGAAAATTTTAATCGGAAAGAAAGGAATCGATTGATGAATATTACATACACTTTCGGTATACCAAAATTTCAACTCGGAAAACCACGCATAAGCTCGAAAATGAACTGTAAAAGTAAACAAATTACGTTAGAATAACGAATAACAGGCACGTCGAAAAACTACTAGCTGGAAGTGTTTGAATTTCTATCGCCAGAGGGCGTATCGCTTAGCAGTAGCATTGTATAAAGACAACAATGTTGTCTTTATACAATGGCAGTAGTTGCGAATATTTGTATCGACTAACTGGGTCTGTGTTTGTATTCTGTGCCTATAAGTAGTACGAATATATTTGTATACTGTGGTACGTACCACAGACCAGTCTGTGGTATAACCATAGATATAACAAACCACATAAGTTATAATTTCTATGGGACATGGGTATAACCTATAATTTCATGAGAAAGTAGAGTAATTTGAATTTTTTCCTAGTATAATTTTCAGAGTTAAAGTTTTTGAACATCAACCTGATAGTAGTGATAGCAATATACAAAATAACGATCTGCTAACAAATCCACGCAACTAACAACAAATTTTTTTTTTCAGCTTTGACAAAATAGAGCTAAATCCCTCACCTTTGAATATAAAACCACTTCATTGAAAGTCCTTCACTGAAATTTAGGATGGTTTTTACTGACAAACAAACTGGTACTACAGCTCTGGTTGTAAGCCTAACTGTACTCTTGTACTCGTTTTTTATTTGTATGATTATCCCAATCCTACCATTGGAGGAAGACAATCCATTGCTGAAATATTCACCAATGGTTTCCATATTGGTTGTTGGAGGAACAATGGGATTTTTTTTCATAGGAACTTTATCTATATTCACGATCTTTATGATTCACGAATCCAGGTCGACAATTTAGGCCGAAATAGTGATTAGATACAATTCATGTATGTATGATCCAACTTTATACAGAAACTTAATATAGTTGAGTTGAGAATTAACATATCTAAGTTTGGTACTGGATGAAATCAAATATATTTAGTAAACAACTCTGACCTAAAATAAAAATGAAGCAATATTTTGTTTCTTAACTGATGATACATGTGATGTGAACTAGCATTTAAAATTGAATTGATAATTAATAGTTCAGCACTTCTTTATTCGAAAGTTCAGCAGAATAACTTTTTTTTCAAACAAATTGAAATAAAATGACAACAAAAATCAACTGTCAATTATGCATCAACATCCTTCTGTTAAGACCTTTATGCATTTCATTGAATATCAAATTTCATCCTAATAAATACAAATCTCTTTGTAGCCAAGTTGGTCCCTATGTGAAGAGCATTTGTACGATTTACCAGGTTCTAAGGAAACATCTTTGAAGCTTGTGCAACTCATTACACCTCTTCCTCTATAAACTGGTAGCTTGGAAAAAGTTGTCAGAAAAAATTTATAGGAATTTTTCTAATTCATAGTTACATAACGATCATTAAAATAAATTCAATGGCAAAAATTAACTATATCACTACCACTATCAAATTAGTAAAGTTCCACAACATCTAACTAAAATGCACAAATCAAATAATATTGCATTTATATTTTAAAACAAATTCAACAAAATATAAGATTAATCGAGATATCGTAACAACAATTATGAGATATTCTTTTAAATCTAGAAAATTACAATATTTCCCCAATGTATGATTCTCCTGTGACTTTTCAATATCATATAGATATGATTATATTGCTGCTTAGCAATAAACAACTGTTATTATTAAGAGCTTATTATACGGTTGGATGATCACATTTTCACATTATAACTTTCTAGAATTGGGAAAATACAATTATATGGTCTGTTTTTATTTATAAAATAATCAATTCGACTAAGAAACCACATCTGGTGTTTCAATTCCATTTCTCTTCAACATTTCCCGTAGAGTTCTATTCTCACATTCAAGTGAAAAATTTTTTTGCTTTAATATTTCTATAGACTGCAGATGCGCCTTATTTTCTTTCAAACAACTGTCCAAATGTTGTTGTACATCTTTCAGTTCCATTATATAATCACAGGCTTTTGCTAAAATTCCTCCTTTAGATTGTCCATCGTAATGACCATTTCCTTTGATATCCGCAGGACTGCCTTCAGGAATTATTTTGGCAAGTTTCGCTATCCAATTGTTTATTTTATCCCTTCTTCTCCTTTCAACTTCGTTGTGTGTCGCCCTTCTTCTCTCATCCCTCTATAAATAAAATGTATTATAATTATAAAAATATTATATCAAACAATTAATCTTGCTCATTTGCTATTCACTTATTTACATAATGCCATTATATTCTAGAAAAATGTTGAGGCTTTGTGAATGTTGGCATATAAAGAAACAAGCTTATACTTATTTTCATTAAGATCCACCAAGTTAACAATTTCTTTTGTTATTTTCTGTCCTCACAGATTTTCTCATTTAATTTCCTCATCTTTAACATTGTAGAACGCTTTCTCAAAAAAACTGAATTAGAGAAACTCTCAAAAAAGTATACAAGTGACAACAGTTGGTTGTTTTGTACATTTACTTCACCCGAGATAGAAATATATAAAGATCGAATATGATGAATTGATTGAAAACTGCTTCTATTTAGTACTTTAATCAGGTTAGACTGTATACTCACTTTTTTAATATTTATTAATCCACTATTATTTGTTTCTCCTATGGAAGATCTTGGAGCTATTGCTCTAGTACCTGATTGTGTTGTGAACATATCATTATTTCCAATAACATAAAGTTGACCATTCAAGTTACTTGTTAGAACTGGTTGAGGATTTCCCACCGGATATCCAGAGCCAGTAGTTACTATTTGCGGTCCTGAATCTCCACTATCATCAACTTGAAGTACTCTATATGTAACGATTCCTATAATTAACATGATCAGCACTTTGTAAATAAATTGAATATTTTACGAATACCATCTGGTGATCTGAGTGAATAATGAACTTCATCGCCTGGTGTTTCTAGTAGGGTTTGAGGTGACAAGTGACTAACCATATTCTGTTCATCATCACTATCCATAACATGTTTATCAATAATTTCGTCATTAATAATAACTTTTGATTCCACTATTTCCGATTCACTGGAACAAATACCATTATCTCTATTAATATTTGATGGAAACAAAAATAATGATTATTCTTATTACTTCTCTAGTTATCAATTGAGCTACTGGCAACATAAACATTGGCTTATTATCTGAACAAATAATGACCTTGTAAAACTTATGGCATTACATAATTCGTTCATATAAAATGAAGAAATTCAGTTTCTAAGCAAGTAACTGCGTTTACCTGGAATCTAGTGGGTCTAGAATATCCATGATTTGGTTGTTCTTTCTGAAAACCTCTTGAATTTTTGAACTTTCCTGCAATTTTGGTCACGGGGACAAAATACAGGTCATGTGACGCGACAAGAAAAGAACTGACATTAGTATAGCATGGTTACCACACGAAATATTGAAAATAACTACACATTTGAACATTGAAATTGTAATCTATTTTTGTTCTTGTAGGATCACTTTGAAGAGTTCCTAATATTTTTCTATTTTATATCACTCGTAATATTTTTATTCGAATTCAGAAATTATTTCAAAACAAAAAAATGTAGAAATGTTTGTTGAGGAGGTGCAACGTAGTTTTTAATTCTTTTTAAAGGTAACACTGATTTATGAAAAATTCAAAATAATAACCAACAAATCTGCTACGTAAAATCTCAATTCTCAATGTAAAATGGAGAAAAAACTGGGAATTCAAGTCAATAAATCCAACAAAAGTTGTGAAAATTTAGAAGATTTATCGAAAGAGGTATAAAAACCTTAAAACCACCGAATTCCCATTAAATCATTTCATCTTTTGAATTTCAGGAACTTATATCTAGAATTAAAAGTCTACAAGCTCACAATATACAGCTCAAAAGTATTTTATCGAAAAGTCTAAGCGAAAAACAATCCTCTTGCCGTAAAAATCAGAAATACTTTGACTTCTCAAAGTAAGTATAAATGTTACAATAGTTGAAAAAGGCCCTGTCATTCTTATTTTCAGATGTGCTATGAGACATATCTTATTGAAAATTTATTACTTGGGATGGGACTATCAAGGTTTTGCCACCCAAGAAAATACCAATGAAACCATTGAATATCATTTATTTAAAGCATTAGAACAGACATGCTTGATAAAAAATAGAGCTTCTTCAAATTATCATAGGTGTGGAAGGACAGACAAGGGTGTCAGTTCCTTTGGACAGGTTGAATATTTAACTTCGGAATACCCTGATTTTTTATTGAAATTCAAAATGATTTCAGGTGATCTCTATAACTGTGAGAAGTAAATTGAATGAGATTAATAAAGAAAATTTAAAAGAAGAAATAAACTATTGCAAAATACTTAACAGGGTATTACCTAAGGAAATTCAGTGTATAGCATGGACACCAGTACCTGAAGCATTTAGCGCGAGATTTGACTGTAAAAGTAGAACTTATAAATACTTCTTTCCAAAGGGAAACTTGAATATTGAGGTTTGTTTCATGATAAGGTTTTGTCTAAATAAGTAATGAGAGTATGAATTTTCACAATTCTCTTGCAAATCGATTACTGATTTTACTATAAACATTGCTTATAACTTAGATCAAAGCAATTTGGAAGCTTTACCCAAAATGATTTTGCAGCATTCTGGTTATTCTTCCATCAGATATGAACTTAGATGAAGAAAAACAGTATTGTTTTATTATTTATGTGATCACTGAATTGTTTTTTAAATTCATTGAGATAAATGGCTTTAAATATGAAATATGCGCCTAAAAATTCTTGAATGACCTTAATTTTGTGATCAGAACTGACATGATTTAGGTTTGAATAATAAGTCTTTCACACAATTCCAGAATATGACAAAGGCATGTAGCTATTTCCTAGGGACTCACGATTTCAGGAATGTTTGCAAAATGGATGTAGGAAATGGGGTGGTGGATTTCAGGAGGACAATTACTGAAATAAATATTGTTCCAATTTTTCCTAATCTAGACTTAGATGGTAATATATAATAATTGTGGTATTTAACTTCTAAAAGGTTCTCATTTACAGAGTACAGTATGTTTGTATTAACAATTAACAGTAAAGGATTTTTATGGCATCAAATAAGATGTATGCTGGGAATATTATTTTTAGTTGGTCAAACCAAGGAGTCTCCAGAAATCATTGAAGAGCTTTTAGATGTAGAGAAAAATCCATGGTAATATAACAAAGAAAAATTATGGAACTTCAATATTCAATTAAATTTTTCAGCAAACCTGATTATAATATGGCAAGTGAAATTCCTTTGAATTTATATACTTCACAATATGACTCGAATTTTGATTGGCACTATAATGAAGAAAATTTGAATACAGTTTTAGAAGAATTGAGGGCCATGTGGACAATAAACTCAGTTAAGTGAGTAGGTTTGAAGGACATCATATTAAAAAAAGATTGAATATGTTTGAGTGAATTTAATTGTTGTATAAAAAATACAGTTAGAAAAAATTTGCAATGGTAAATTTCCTAATGTAACTTGACAATTATTACTTCTCAAGTTTGACAACAAATTGAAAAAATTCTATCCAATACCAATAACTGCCATTACTTAAGTGATGGCAATCTGAATATAAACTCTTTTCTAGATCTGACATGATGAGACTAATGATAAATGATTTATACAAGGAAATCAAAACACCAGATTTGAAATGTCTATCTGAAAGTCTCATTCAGGGAGTGAGGTCTAAAAACTATATTCCTGTGATGAAGAGAAAACAGTGTGGTGAGTTAATTATCATTTTAAATCTGAAGACTGATCCAATAGAAGGAAACAAATTGAATATTTGCTGTTGTGTGAAAAATACACAGAGCTATATCCAAAGTGGCCCAGGAAAACTGTGATAATGCCAAATTTGAATTCAAAATCTTAATTATACGTCAATTCCACAATGTAGTCAGGGTTATGGTTCAAAAATTCACAATTTGAAGATAGAAATTATGTAAAATATTGGGATCGAAGTCTCGGACTCAAGGATAATTCAAAGTTGAAATTTAGTATGATCGTGAGCTTCAAGTCAGAATTAGCTGCCTAATTTCAAGATGAGAGTAGGAATTACAGCAATTCCAAGTTCTTAATCAGAACTAAGGCTCACTATTACAAATATGGATTGGTGGCTCATTCCCAGTTTTGAGGTTGGAATTCAAAGAAAATGATTTTTATTGAATTGTTGCACTTCTTTGCGCCATCAGACTTTCAACAATAACTATTCTAATTAACCGTTGATCATTGATGAGCCAAAGTGAATCCATTTTATGAAATCTCCTATTGAATCATCCAAACCTCAAAAAAATTGAAAATGCTCTGGAATATTTTTTTTTCAGACAGCTTAGAAAAGAAAATAGACCATTACCTTAAAAGGAGTAAAATTATTATAAAAAAGAATGAATGAGGAAAGACATGTTGATTACTACTACTGCTCTCTACTTCACGTCATTTGCCAAAGAAATGTTGATTTTATACACCTGCAGAAACTTACCAGCTCAGTAACTACAGTACTAACCAGGTTAGTAACCTGAGACAAGCTATCATAAGTTACTCGATTAGTTTCTGAAAACCTCCATAGATGATCAACTTGGAAGTACAGAGATAACATCTAGGTTCTTATGTTCAGAGAACTAATGACCAAATTTGTACAGTTTTCAAAATAAATTTTGGATAGCTATTCTTGAGTTTCATTTATTGACATATCACTAGTACAACCATCACTTTTCACATTAGAAAAAGAAAGTTTTTCATACACTGCTGTTCTCAACGGCATATGAGGTGACAGAAGATTAGGATCTCCAAAACATGTAAGAGGTAACTTTACATGGCTGAATGCACATTCCTTATTACTATATTCCCTGATCACATAGTTTGTAGTGAAATCGTGGTAATATCTTGTATCATTTACTCGAATCATAACATTGTCCACTCTTAAGAAATATCTTAAAAGTATAAAAAAACAGCTGGGCATCACCCTCTGCAAAAAAATTGAAGATGAAAAAACAGAAATGTTAGTTTGAGGCCCAATTTATGCATGATTGTCTTAGTCTCAACATAGTGCTAATATTTTAGGACTGATTGGTAAATGCTTGTTTAAATTTTTCCATGGCTTATGTCGAACAATGATTAAGGCTGTGATGCATTAATTGGCCCTTAGTCATTAAAAGTACAGTTTGGTATTCTTACAATTTTGATGGTACAAGATGAAATACCATTATCATGTAGTTCATCTTCATACAACATTAATTCCTGGTAAAATAGAATTTTCTCTTTTACTTTGAGCTTTTCCATATCAATTCTTTCTTCAGTAGGTTCAATTCTAATATCTCCAGATAACGTTCCTCTGTAATCTGTAGAAAATGTCCAGTCAAAAGGCTTAACTTTTTCTCCCAAGTGGTCTGGTGATCTTGTTTCTTGCCATGCTTCTGCACAAGCAACTTGGATTGGTAGCCTTCCGTTAGATACTAATTTCAGAGCATCAAGAGTGTTAAATTCTATTTTTCCTCCAGTTGGGTGAATCAATGTAAGAATATTATATGGAAATACCATTTCAGGGAGATGGGGTAAATCCAGAGTTTTATTGTACCTAAAAATGTAATTCAGTATTTTTCACACTTAAATAGATATTTGTTGACCTACATGCATAATAGACAACATTTTCCATTGGAACTAATGCAACTGTTTGGAGTCGTACATATTGAATTCAAGATATGAGATTTTTCATATTTTATAATCCAATTATTGAAAGTGTGTTGTTCTGAATTAACAGGCAAACGTTGGATGTTGCCATCATCTACATTGGATTTACTCATGACTTTAGTTGATAAATATTATTGTTATATATCCTCTTTCAGTGTTTGTTTAATTTTCATTCAAATATTCCAAATAAACAAATCATATCAGATATCCAACATTGAAGGAGAAATGTCAAAGTTGAAAGATGTCATCATTTTGTCAATATCGGAAAATAGTCTTCATTTAGTTTCCAGATAACCAGTAAAATATATTGCAAAACAGTTGAAATAAAAAGCATGATACATAGATTACAGAATATACCATTTGTATCATGGTTAAAAGAAGGCAAAAGGAAAAGGAAACAGGCAACGAAATTGAAGAGTACCGTAGGAAAAATCAGTCCAGGCCTCGTATTCTGGGCAAGTGAACTCGATGCGCATACTTATTTCTGTAGTAATTATTTAGGAATTCGTATACCTACGCATCGCAAGTTCACTTGTCGAGAATACAGGCCCCAGTCACGACTTCGAAAAGGAACTGTGATTTAGCCACATAATAGAGAAGTATAATACTTCTTTATTCTGTGATTTGGCCCTTCGATTTCTCTGGAACCGCCACAGTGAGTCACAGCTCCGGAGAAACCTTCACAACACATCTCAACCAAGAAACGTAGACATATATATATATATACATAGTCGCCATATATAGTATAGTCGTCATCTAGGCCTACTACACCTCTAAATTTCCAGATATATCTGCAAAATACCTATTGCTGTTGATGTTCTGTGGGTAGCAGTACATATATTTCGATGTGCACTGCTGTGAAGGCAGCAGCTTTTACGCGCATGTCCAATGTAGATGACCGCTCCGGCAACGAATTTGGTCATGCGTGTATGCCTTCACGGCAGAGCTTTTCTAGATTTTTTTTCGATAAATTACTGGATTTCAATTCGATCTAATCTGCATTTTTGAAAATATTGGAAAAATAAAATTTTGAATGGGTATATCTACGCAATCATTGGGCGGATTTTACCCATTCACGAATTCGACCTTCGTAATTAAGCCCCAAACCTACTCTACAAATATCGAGTTTCTAAGTCGTTTCTTACGGAAGTTATTGTGTTTACAGTCGGCCTTACGACCAACTGCGTAAACACAATAACTTCCGAAAGAAACAACTTAGAAACTCGATATTTGTAGAGTAGGTTTTGGGCTTTCTTACGAAGGTCGTATTCGTGAATGTGTATCACCCCAATGATTCCGCAGATATACCGATTCAAAATGTTATTTTCCCAATATTTCCAAAAATACAGATTAGATCGAATTGAAATCCAGTATTTTATCGAAAAATAACAGTCCGAAGGTTCATACAGAATTAAATGGGGATAATATGATGAGAAGATCACAGAATATTAAATATTTGAAAAAAAAATGAATTTTTTTTTTTGAAATTGTTCTGATGACAAGATCATCACGAAATTTTGCACAATGTTTTCCTTCAACATCTTCAAACTAGCTGCGAAGTTTCATCACGATTGAATGAGTATTTCTTGATTCATACCAAAAAAACCAACGATATCGAGAAGAAAATCACGAAATTCTACATAATTTTTCCCAATATCTCCAAAACTATAATAGCCGTATCGAATTGAAATTTAGTACACTGCTGTAAAACATGAAGTTCAAAGTATAACTGAATTTTATCTCGAATAGGAACAATAGTTTCAGAAAAAAAAAATCGAAAACATTTTTTTTGTTAAATTTGGTAACCATACAATTTCGACGAAATTCTGCTAAAAGTTGCGCGTCGTTATGCTCCAACTAACTGCCAAGTTTCAATCAATCGCTACAGTTGTTTCTGAGATATGAGGAAAGTAACCTCCAAATTTCAAATTGCTATAACTCCGAAACTATTTGGTCGATTCGGCCCATTAACGAACTTAACCTTCGTATTTTGAAATGCAACCCTTCCTGAAATTTTCAAGTCGATAGAATCCTCCGTACGCCAGTTATCGTGGTGACGGCCGGCCGGACAGATTCGATTTTGACATCGGATTCGTCATCACTGAGTCCAACCTAGTCGTTTAAGACCATTTTCGGCTCAATCATCGAAAATTACAGACATTTGGACAAAACGATAGCACGCTGTTCCTCTAGAACATGCGCGCAAAAATCGTGAATCTATCGAAAAATGTGAGCCATAGTGGAAAATGTCAAAATATGGTTCTGATGAATACTCCTTATCCACGATTCGCTTCCAATAATGGCGGTACCCTTCCAAAAGGAAAGAGAAGAGTTCTTTATGTATGCATTTGTTAATTTATCATTCTTTTCCGTTTCTCCAGAAATTTTAATGCAGAGAAGTAAATTTTCGATATCATATTGCATGACCTCTTTTCGCGGTTTGTCATTTGGAATTCGATTTTTGCAGGATTTTGAAAATTATTTCCTCTTAATCTCCGAAGTGGGATTAGACTAATTCCGAGTTCGAAGTTGGAATCACGTATAATTCCGAGTTCGAATTCCGAATTACAGATAATTCTGAGTTTGAAGTCGAAATTATGCAGAAAATTTTTGTCGATGAAAAGTGGCCCTTCTACGCCTTCGTAAATATCTAAGTTGTTCATTACGGCATTTATTTCGTTCACAATCGGCCGTTAGACAAAGTTGGAAGGGGCGTATTTACAGTGCGCGTCAAAATTATGGAACAAATTCATTTTCTCAGATGAAAAATATTTGGCAATAAAATCCTGAAACAGGTCAATTTTGTTTCACTTTTACCCAATTTATATGCATTTTTGAAGGATTTTTGTTGCACCTTGTGCCATCCCCATCAACCCTCTAAATTTTTTGAATAGGCAAAGTATAGGTCATCTGGTACTTTTTTGGCTAGGTCTTTGTATCTTCTTTACAGGCGTGCCGAAATTTTCAAGAAAAAATTTTTTTCTCGAAAACTTTCAAAAATTTTCAAAAAATTTAGAGGGTTGATGGGGATGACACAGGGCGCACCAAAAATACTTGAAACATAAATTGACCTGATTCAGGATTTTGTTGCCAAATATTTTTGTTCGGAGAAAATGAATTTGTTCCATTATTTTGACGAGCACTGTATACTTGAAGATGTAATGGTTTGGCAACTAGTTTCATTCGACGAAGCGCGTAATAAAACTTGTGTCTTAGCGTTGTATGATGAGCAATGGTCTTAATCAATACAAAAATCTGTAAATTTTTAGGATTTTCTGGGTTTTCATTCCCAATATTTGAAACAGAACTATTTGAAATTAAATAAAAATTGTTTTTGTATGGGAAACGCTCTTGCAGGATTAAACTATCTGTCAAGGCAGTTTCTGTGAAAACAGATTGCCTCATGAACAATACAGGAACAATACAAACGATAAACAAAGCGAACTGTGACGTTTCAGAGTACAAATTTGACTCTTTCATCAGACGAAGGAGAAAATTTTGAGAATTTTTCCTTTGAATTTATCGTTTTGTGTTGAGACTTTTGTCAAATTGACAAAAGAAAGAGTCAGATTTGTACTCTGAAACGTCACAGTTCGCTTTGTTTATCGTTGTTGTATTTTTCCTGTATTGTTCATAAGGCAATCTATTTTCCAAGAAACTGCCCTTGACAAATAGTTTAATTCAGCAATCCACAAGGGCTTTTTCCACAGAAAAACAATTTTATTTAATTTACAATAATTCTGTTCCAGATATTGAGTGAGTGAAAACCCAGAAAAAATCTAAAGAATGATGCGAAATCCTCTCAAAATAAGCTTTAATAGATAGATAAAATCTGCTCGACGGTTTTGGATTTATACCCATTTCAAATATTTAGCATATTTCCTCAATATCTAAAAACGTACTGATGCAATTAGATTGAAACTTGGTAATCAGTTGCAAAATGCCGACGCAGGGTAGGTAGGTACTGCTCACAAGTTAGTGAGGACCCTTTGAATTTTTTTAGGAATAATAATAATAATAATAATAATAACAATAGTGCCGTCATCGAAACGAAAGTGAAGAAATTAATAATTGGGGTGGAATCCGGCATCAGCTACTCCACTCATACCGGAAAAAAAGTTAACAAAAGAAAAGGAAAAAGAATATTAAATGGTAATAAAATTAAGGATTGAAAATTAAAACAACTTTCAATCTATGACAAGTTCAAGAGATTTTCCATTTCGGAAACTATCCGTCAGATTTCGCTGGAATTGGTCAAAAATTTTCAAGTCGATATTTAACAACTGCCAAATTTCAGTTCGGATAGGCATTTATTTGTGGAAACATTGCAAATGTATTATTTCGGATGGCGGAATTTTTGGTTTGGAATTTACCCATTCGGGATATTCCAACTTCGTCATCAGTAATCTCCAAACCTGATTATCTACAAATTATGAGTTTATAAGTTGTTTTTTCGGCTAGGTTGACCAAGTACACAATTATTTCTGAGGGAAGTTCGATCCTGATGACGAAGATAGAATTAACGAATGGGTCCAATTCGACGGATCAGGAATGTAGAAATGATTATCCAAAATTCTTGACGAACAGCACGCATTCAGTTTTCGATCAAGTATACAAGATTTCATGTCGATCAGATATGCCGTTCCCACGAAGGTTTTAGAACGGAACAAGCTAGCGACTAGGGTACGTTCCGTTTTCAAGTTTTACGGATAAGTTCGTTAATGAGCAAACTCCTCTGAAACGGTTACGAAGTGTTTGAAATTTGGAGGTCATTTCCTCAATATCTTAAGAAGAATTAACGTGATCAAATTGAAACTTCGTGAGCGTTGTTTAACATAATGCAAAATTTCGTGAGAATCGTATCGTTTTTCTCGAAAATTTCCCAAATTTTGGATGGCTTTTTATTTCATTTTCATCGGATTTCAATCAACTTTGACACAGACTTTGAAATCATTATTTAACAATGGTGTGCCTAATTTCAGCTCGACGCCAATTTATTTCGGAGATATTGGGAAAACTGATATTGAAAATTACGTTGATTTTTCCATTTTAATGAACTGCATTATGAGTGCTTTGCAGATCAAAGTCGGTATATACATCGGAAGTAACAAAGGGATATTATATTGTTAAAAGTCACTATAGTTCGTTATTTTAAGAAGAATAGGCAATTTTCATGCATGTAAATGATAACACCGAGATAAGAAACCTTGAAAAAAACATTTTTCTAACAATTGTAATAAATACAAAATAATAATAATAGTGCCTTCATTGAAACAGAAAAAAAATATAATTCAAATATATTGATATTGACTCAAAAATCTTAGTTGCCTTTACTTGATGTAAATCCCTATCAAATTGAACATGTCCTATGGTATCGAACAATTGAGAGTGTAACAACTTGTTTGAGTTATTTTACTTCTTAATCATGAAGATTAATTTCCGTCAAATATAGCCAAAATTTGGAAATATTGGAAAAATAAAATTTTGGATGGGTGTATAGCTGCGAAATCATTGGGTGGATTTAACCCATTTACGGTTTCGGCCTTAGTAATAATTTGGTGAAATCCGCCCAAGGATTCCGTAGATATAATCATTCAAAATTTTATTTCCCCAATATTGCACAAAATATAGATTAGATCGATTTGAAATCCACTACTTTATCGAAAAAAACCTAACAAACACTGACGTGAAGTCAGCAGCTTTTGCGCGCATGTTCAAATTCGTTGCTCAAGCGGCCATCTCCTTTGAACATAAGATTAAAAACTGCAGTCTTCACGTCAGTTTCTTGGTTCTTTAAAGATCACATCTGGAATAATTAAATATCTTGTCATTGGAACAGAAACAAAAATGAAAAATACAATATTTAATTTTCAAGAAACAATATTAACCTTAAAATAGTAATATAAAAGAGATACTACTCCAATGTTCCTCATGAGTTAATAGTTATTTAATACTAATAAGAAGGGGCCTCTGATATCTTTTCGTTTCTAGAAAATAATGAAATATTAGAAGGAATCAAGAACTAGTAGGTATAAGTTGTTCAAATATCAAAAATTCCCAAATCTACCAAATCGCAAATCATAACAAAAACAAACATGAAGGTTAACAGCAATTCAATCACAGACTAATCTCTTCAGAATTTAGAGGTCATCAGTATTCTATTCTATTTGCTCCTTGATTGAAACTTGGCAATTACAACGCTCAAATTTTCTGCAAAATTTTGTTGAGATCGTTCTGTCAGTAAATTTAAAAAATCAAATACTGCTGACTTAACGTCAGCGCTTTTCTAGATTATTAAAAAAATACTCTGAATCGTTAACAGATATATGTTGGCTGCTATTTCTCTCAGGTGCGATTGAACTGAAACTTGGCAATTACGACGTGAAACTTTTTGCAAAAGTTTGTTGAGATCGTTGTGTCAATAAATTTAAAGAAGCTAGAATAGCACTGCCGTGAAGGAAACAGGTTTTGGGAGCATGTTCAATGGAGATGACCGCTTTGGCAACGAATTTGAACATCGATCGTGATGAAACTTCGCAGGTAGTTCGAAGATGTTGGAGAACAGCATTGCGCAAAATTTCGTGATGATCGTGTCATTACAACAAATATTTAATATTAAGTGATCTTCTCATCATATTATCCTCATTAAACTCCGTATGAACCTTTAAACTGTCATTTTCCGATAAAGTATTAATCTAATCGATATTTTTGAAAATATTGAGAAAATGAAACTTTGAATGGGTATATCTACGGAATCATTGGGGGGATTTCTTTTTTTCATGAATTCGACCTTTGTATCTTCTCTACAAATATCGAGTTTCTGAGTCGTTTCTTCAGGAACTTAGAAACTCGATATTTGTAGAGAAGATTTGGACCTTAATTACGAAGTCCGAATTCATGAATTGGTAAAATCCACCCAATGATTCCGCAGATATGTTCATGCAAATTTTTTTTTCCCAATATTTCCAAAAATACAGATTAGATTAGTACTTTATCGGAAAATGACAGTTTGAAGGTTAAGACAGAATTTAATGAAGATAATATGATGAGGAGATCCCATAATATTAAACATGTGTTCTAATGACACGATGATCACGAAAGTTTGAGCAATGTTGTTCTTAAACATTTTCGAACTACCAGCGAAGTTTCATCACGATTAAATCAGTATTTCTTGAGTTATACCGAAAAAAACAACGATATCGAGAATAAAATCACGAAATTTTTAACATATTTTTCCCTGATATCTCCAGAACTACTAGCCGTATCGAATTGAAATTTGGTACACTGCTGTGAAATATGGAGTTCAAAGTATATCTGCAATTATTCTCAAATAAGAACAAGTTTCAGAAAAAAAGTTTTTTTCGAAAAAAATTCCGAATTTTTTTTTCAATTCAGTGACCGTACGATTTCAAACAAATTTCGCTAAAAGTTGCGCGTCGTTATGTTTCAACTAACTGCCAAGTTTCAATCCAATCGCTTCAGTAGTCTATGGAACATAAGGTAAATGGAATATGAAATATGGGGGAAATAACCTTAAAATTTCAAATGGCTATAGCTCCGAAACTTTTGGCCGATTTGTCCCATTAACGAACTTAACCGCGGCATTCCGATGCGCGAACTACCCTGCAAGTTTCGAGTGGCTAGCTGGCTCCGTTCGACAATTATTGTGTCCACGGCCGGCCTGCTGGACAGAATCGATTTTGACAGCGGAATCGTCATGAGTGAGTCCAATCTAGTCGATTGAGACCATTTTCGGCTCAAAATTCGAAAATTACAGACATTTGGGCAAAAGTGGCTGACCTCACTTCAGTGCTTTTCTAGATTTAAAAAAAATACTCTGAATCTTGAGAAGATCACGTTCATCAGTTTGCTTGTCAGCTATATTTTCCCTTTTTGGGTCTTAGCTTGCCGCGATTCACACCTTATTTAATTAGTATAGTGTATAGTGTATAGTCGTGATTTCAATTCAGTCAGCTTCTTTCCCCGCAAAAGTAGGCCTGAACGAGCAATCGAACACCCATAAATCTCGTTTTGAATGGCAAAACTACACGATACGTTCCGCATTCAGAAGGAATCCACCGAGACCTGGAGCGCCAGTTTGTTACGTAGTCACTCGTCGTCGCGACGCCGCCTCGGTCGTCCTCAGGTCCACCCCAACCAGCATCCGTGTTTGCGTCGAAGTTCGTGTTTTGACCCTGTTGTGCGAGAAAGTTTCCTGACTGTCGGCATGTCTCATCGACATTTCCCGGTTCAATTAGTGGAACGGGGGACATCGGACTTTGATATGTAGTTTTCGCTGAACCAGATATAAGTGTGTTGATTCAGTTGATTTAGTTTTATCCTGATTGAAGATGCAGGTTCATTAGTTATACAGGGCTATTAACTATAAATCACCTCGTCCTATGATCGATAGGCTTTCAAGAAAAAAATTAGAAAATCTAGAAAAGCACTGCCGTGAAGACAGCAGCTTTTGCGCGAATGTTCAATGTAGATGACCGCTTCGACAACGAATTTTAACTTGCGCCCGAAAGCTGCTGCCTTCACGGCAGTGCTTTTCTAGATTTTGTTTCGATAAATTACTGGATTCCAATTCGATAAAATCTCTATTTTTGGAAATATTGGAAAAATAAAATTTTGAATGGGTATATCTACGGAATCATTGGGTGGATTTTACCCATTCACGAATTCGTCCTTCGTAATTAAGCCCCAAATCTTCTATACAAATATCGAGTTTCTAAGTAGTTTCTTTCGAAAGTTATATTGTGTTTACGGTCGGCCTCGATATTTGTAGAGAAGGTTTGGACCTTAATAACGAAGGCCGAATTCGTGAATGGGTAAAATCCACCCAATGATTCCGCAGATATACCCATTCAAAATTTTATTTTCCCAATATTTCCTAAAATACAGATCAGATCGAACGGAAATCCAGTAATCCATTGAAAAATTACAGTTGGAAGGTTCTTACAGAATTTAATAAGGATGATATGCTAAGAAAATCAGAGAATTTTTTTTTTCGAATTGTTCTAATGACACGATCATCACGAAATTTTGCATAAAGCTGTCTTTCAGCATCTTCAAACTAGCTGCGAAGTTTTATCAGGACTGAATCAGTATTTCTCTAGTTATACCGAAAAAAGCAACGATATCGCGAAAAAACCTCGAAATTTGACATATTTTTTCCCAATATCTCCAAAACTTATAATCGTATCGAACTGAAATTCGATAAACTGCTGTGAAATATGAAGCTCAAAGTCCGAGTGGAATTTTTTTCTGGATATTATAAACTGTTTTCGACAAAGTATTGAAAAAATATTTTTTTAAAATTTACTGACAGTATGATCCTGACAAAATTTGGCTCAAAGTTGCGTGTTGTAATACTCCACCTTATTGCCAAATTTGAATTTAATCGCTCAAGTAGTTTCTGAAATAAAAAATAAATAACTTCAAAATTTCAAGTGGCTATAACTTCGAAACTATTCTACCGATTTGGCCCATTAACGAACTCAACCGCGGCATTCCAATACGCAACATACCCTGAAAGTTTCAAGTCGCTAGCTAGCTTCGTTCGACAGTTATCGTGTCCACGGCCGGCCGGCTGGCCGGACAGAATCGATTTTGACACCGGATTCGTCATCAGTGAGTCCAATCTAGTCGTTTGAGACAATTTTCGGCTCAATCATCGAAAATTACAGACATTTGGACAAAACGATAGCACGCTGTTCCCCTAGAACATGCGCGCAAAAAGCATCGACGCGAAGTTAGGAGTATTCAGGCGTTTGTTCAGATTCGAGGCTATTTTCTCACCAAATTTTGTATTCACGAATTCGACCTTAGTAATTGAACTCCAAACCTGCTACAAAATATCAAGACTCTAAGTCGCTTTTACGCGCTTGTTCTGGGGAAAACCGCGTTATTATTTCATCACGTAATTTCATCACTGTAATTTTCGAATTTTGAGTCAAAATTGGTCTCAAACGACTAGGTTGGATTCACTGATGAAGAATCCGTGGTCAAAATTGCCGTGTGTACTGTAACTCTAGAAAGGAAGGACCTGGAGTCTTGAAATTTTTCCGAATATCTCGGTTAAGCTCGTTAAAGGGCCAAATCTGCCTAATGGTTTCTGTGCTACAGCCATTTGAGATTTTGATTTTTAATAACTCGAAAAATATTTATCTGATCGAAATGAAACTTGGTTGGAAGATGAACAGTGTCAATAAGAAGAATTATCCATGGAAAAATTCGAAATAAAATCTATTTTTTTTTGAAAATTTTTATATTTCATTGAAATTTCCCTGAAATTTCCAAGTCACCATTTTGCAATGTGAACGAGCGCTGACGTCACGTCAGTGCTTTTCTAGATTCTTCTGGAAGATATTGTGCGAATAACGGCAAATCGAAAACACAATTTTTTGGGAAAAAACTTTCATGTCCATCTTTCCTCTATCTATCCACATTTCTCCGAACCTGTAAGAAATATCCGAAATAATCTAGAATCTAGAAAAGCACTGACGTGAAGTCAGCAGCTTTTACGCGCTTGTTCACATTGCGAAATCGCGAAATATGACAATTTTCAAAAAAAAAAATTATTTTTTTCGATTTTTTCCCTGGATAATTCTCCTTATTGATAATGTCCATGTTCCAACCAAGTTTCATTTCGATCAGATGAATCTTTTTCGAGTTATTGAAAAATCCAAATTTCCAATGGCTGTAACACAAAAACCATTCGGCAGATTTGGGCCATTAACGAACTCAACCGAGATATTTAAGATCAAAACCGAACCTGAAAATTTCAAGACTCTAGGTCTTTCCTTTCGGAAGTAACAGCACACAAGGCCGACCGGAAGGACAGAATTATATTTCACCATTGATTCTTCTTCAGGGAGTTCAACACAATCGTCTGATACCATTTTCGGCTCAAAATTCGAAAATTACAGACATCGTGACGAAATGATAACGCGCTGTTCCCTAGAACACCTCCTCTAAATATTTTTCTTTGTGAAGTTAGAAAAAGTTGATTTCCTTTTCACGTGAAACTGCTGTGGAGCTGCTTTTTCATTCAACTTATTGTATAGATGCCTATAACGAAGACACAAAGTTCAGTAGCATATATCAAATAGTTTCTGAAAAATCGACAACTTTGAAGATACATTTTCTTGGAATTTTCTAGCGATATGATCCTCACAAAATTTCGTAAACATATTCACGTTGGCACTTCACAAATACAAACCAAGTTTCCATTCGATTGAATTGGTTTTTTCGAGTTATATGAGGAAACATAATTTCCGTCGGTTATAATTTCGAAATCGTTGGGCGGATTTTGTCCATTAACGAAATCAATGGAAAAATTCACGCTTACAAACCTACTTTTTCTTTTTAAAAGCTATTTGGTTATCAAGTTTTGATGAAATGCTATCAAAACATTTTTCGAAAAACACAGACGTGATATAGGTAGCTTTAATAGGCTTGCTCAAAGTCGTAGCCAATGCGGTATTTTCTGAGATATTGGAGAAATATCAACGATACTGGGAAAGTAACAACGAAATGAGACATATACTATTCCCAATATTCCCGAAATAAAATCGAATCAAGCTGAAATTTGGTACACTAGAATATCAATCCCAACGTTCTTTGCCCAATTTCATGGAAATATGATGGAAAATTGACGAGAATCGAAAATTTTTTTCAAACAAAATTCGGCAAATTTAACATATTTATGTCACCTCTACCTCCCAGTGTTTTTACGAGCTGGTTCTGGGGAACAGCGAAAATGGTCTTAAACGATTAGGTTGGACTCCCTGAAGAAGAATTCTGGGTAACATTCATTTCTGTGAACTTTCGAAGAAAAGGACCTAGCGACTTGAAATAGCCAAATATGATTTCGAGATCGAATTTCTCGATTAAGTTCGTTAATGAGTAAAATATGTTCAATAGTTTCGGAGTTAGCCGCATTTGAAAAGTTGGGGTTAACTCCTCGATATCCCATGAAGTACTGATTTAATCATATTGATTCTTTATTTGTAGTTTGAGAATACGAACGCGCAGCTCAGTGCAGAAATTCGTGTTGATCCGCAGTCAGAAAATTAAAAAAAAATGTTTACTCCAAAATTTTTGTTTTTTCCAGAAATAATAGTCATATGTGAACGAAATTTGGCAAAGACCTCAGAGTTAGTATTCAACAACAATGTTCCAAATTTCAATTCGATACGATATTCACTTCAGGAGATACAAGGGAAACAATATCTCAAATTTCGTTGTATTAAAAGTTGACCTAAAATTTCTCAAGAAGTGCGTAAAGATGCGAGAACAGATAACTGCTCTGGAAAAAAATTTGAACGAGCGCGAAAAAACTCCTGACCTCACGTCAGTGCATCTCCATATTTTTTCTTGGGTATTCAATATCGAGTGTAATAGTTAAACAAGTCACTTCTAACATAAAAGTTCTTCAAGGAACTCGTGAATTCTTCGAACGTTCAGTCCCTTTCTCGTAAATTACGAGATTAAAAATCACAATTATATCTATCATCCATGAATGCTATATATATATATATAAATATAATATAATAATATAATAATAAGTATAATAAATTAATGACAAATTTCGTTGTTTGAAATTTTGAGGTTAGTTCCTCGATATCTCAAGAAGTTTATATGCGCTCACATCGAAGCTTCGTCATTATTTGGAGAATATCAACGCGCAACTAACAAAAATTGTTTTTCGAAAATTATGAATATCTTTATCGCAAAATAAAATAGATTTTCTTATTTATTGACCAGATTTCGATGAACTTCGGCACATACCTTGCGGATAGTATTCGACAAAAATTTTTTGAATTTCAATTTGATCTGACGTTCATTTCCGGAGATATAAGGGATAGAGTTTGTCGTATTACGCAGAATAACATCCGAAAAAACGACTATAAGAGATTCCATATTTTCATAGCAGGTTTGGGAGTTAATCGAGAAGATCGAATTCGTGAAAACTTAAAATCCCCTCAATAATGTCGTAGATATATCCATTCGAAATTTGATTTTCCTACTATTACCAATAATGCAGATATGATCGAATCGAAATTCTGCCTTTGGTTGAAAAATGACTGTAAAGGTTCATGCAAAATGTCTTGGGGAAATGGCTTCGAATGTGAACAAGCTAGTAAAAGCTCCCGACCTCACGTCAGTGCTTTTCTAGGTTTTTCATTTCTGTGGTGATATGATCCTCACTTTTTTGCAAAAATTTGCTTGTCAGGATTCCTCAAATAATTACCATATAAAATATTTGAAAGAGAAGTATTCAAATGTTTCTTATTTCTTTGTTTTTAAGTTGTTCTCATCACCCTATCATCTAGAAAAGTTAGCGCATCAGCATTTCACTGCCGGTGGCCACCCTAAATGAATCACCCGGTACAACTGCAACGTTTGCGATAAAATTTAAGTGGATCAATATCAAATAGCTCCTCCATTTATTTTTTCAACTCGAATGTCTTCTCGAACATCAAAGTTACAAATGTAATTGTGAACTTGCAGATCCCTTTTAAAGTGCATAAGTATGATGTAATAGCTGGATTATGCTAACATCCCATATCATTCAGACCACTTATCTACCTACCTTTACGTTTGGTTCTTCGGTTAACAGCCAATTCAGTAAAGGCAACTACGATAAGTACATTTTTATCTTTTTATCTCCCAAACGATGAAAGGTTATCCATAAAACCTGATGGTATATTTTTTCTTGATGCGGTTCCATGAAGCATCTGGGGTGTTGATACATTTTTCGTTATTATTATAGCATTTCAATAATATTAACAATGTTTATTGACCCCAAAAAATTACACCGAAAAAAAAATCAATGGTAAAAGTGGGATAAGTCCAATGCAAAGTTAAACAATAATAAACCGTTACAACATACAATGTTCTTTGAATTCATTTATATTATGAGGTTCACACTTTAAAATTAAGGCATACAGAGTTATTCTAAATTTAATATGACTAGGTAGATTTCTTTTATAGTAGCCAAAAGAATTAAATTTCTCCCCATGCTGGAAACAATGATGAAAATATTTTGAACTAGATAATTCAATATAATAAAGAGATTTTCCGTACTGACTATGTTGAACTGAAGGAAAACCAAGCTTGTTTATGAAAAAATTTAACATCAGTTCAATCATCAATCATATTAATTAATTGAATCGATTCTGTTGATACAATCTCACACCTTTGCAAATAAATTTTTTAACGTAAGAATTTTTCAATTTGAGATGGCGAAATGTGTTTTCAAACTAAATTGAAAAAATGCTGAAAAGTACTGAATTGAAGTAAGAAGCTTCCACGGGTTTGTTCAAACTCATTGACAAAGCGATCACATCAATGTTTGAGTATTGACCTCGCCAAAATGGGCCTTAATTTCTGATGAAAAGATTTGGCAATCTTTTTTCCATATTCATATTCATTCATATTGAAAAATTTAAAAGAGTCCAATATTAAGCGATCTTCCCATCAAATGATCTTCACGAAATTAACCTTCAAGCTATAATTTTTCAATTCAGTAATGAATTTCAATTCGATCAATCGAACTTGAACTTCTAACGATCTAACCGGCGATATAATCGAGCGACTTGATAATAATTGTAGAGTTGGTGAGAACGATGGATGAATTCAGGAATTGGATGATTTCACCCTAGGATTTCTCAAATACAATCATTCAAACATTTTTTTTCTCAATTTTTCCCCATATGATGAGCTGATCGCAAATTTTAGGATTTTTGAAAGATTTTTCAATGACAAATTCGTCACGAAATTTAGCAATCAGCATTTTTCAACCATCAACCACTTTTCATCATAATCGGAAAGATATTTTTTCGGTTTATTTCTCTCAAAATGGGAATTGCATGTGTCACCAAACAAAGACGATTTTCAAAAAATCAGTTTGGCAACGTAGAAAGAGAAATATACAACTGTGCGTAGGGTATCAAGTAAAAAATGTCAATTCTCCAAGTGAGAAGTTGAATTTTTGTGAATACAATCAATTGAGTTATTATTCATCCCAACAATTAAATTCATTTCCATATTTACCTCCGACACCTGTAGGGTCGTTTCCACTCCTACAACGTATCTACCACTAGTCTTAAGCTATCTGTCAAGAGAATACCAAGTCGTAGTTCAACTTTGTTTACAGTAAGTGCTGCAAAAACACCATAAATTTAATCAAAAGAAAAGGTGAATGAACATTACTCCGTAGTAATTACCCACAGTTTCCTCTGACAATTTTTTAAAGAAATGAATCTATTTACGGAGTAGATGAAACAGATCAAATCTTTTCATTTATGAAAACTTGATTACTCTTACAACCCACTTTTGATCGAAACATCAATTACATTTGTTCAGTTGAAAAATTCCAGAAAAGCATTGACGTCAGTAGGATTCACGATTTAGGGGCATATTCATTTGTCTATTGTACCGCACATACCCCTGAAAATTTCAAATACAGTGAATTAATTATAAAAGTTCGAGTAGGAATTTAAAATTTCACTTATTCCGAAAACCGTCGTTCCGATTTTGCCCTCTGAAAAACTCAATATGCACATTCCGATGTGCAACTTTCCCTGAAAAGAGTCTCCATCTCATGTCATTCGACGCAAGGGCTTTTTTTCATGAAAATCAATTTTATTTAATTTTTAATAGTTCTCTTTCAGATATTGGAAGTAAAACCCCAGATAAAAACCTGAAAAATATCGAAATTGCTATAAATTAGTGTATTAATTCGTGATTCATTGCAGTAGCCTTCTGAATTTCGTGAGTTTCGAACTTGATTGAATAAAACTGAATGAAGAGAATAATATTCTTCCGAAACTTCCAGTTACGAGATTTGTCACATAGAAAAGTCCTAAATTAAAGCAACAACCAAAATTTTTTTCTTAGTTTTCCGAATTTTTAGTGAAATTTTTTAATCGGAAACAATTCATTCGATTCACATGGAAGTTTGCGCGAACCTTGCAGTCAATGTTTCAAAGGAATGGACCAAATTTCAGTCCGATGCACTCTTAATTTTCGGAGATTTTGGGTAATTTGTCAAATTACTTGTTCTTCTCTGAAATAACTTGAGAAGTGCTAATTAAATCATTATGAAACTTGGTAACTATTTGGCAAATGAAGATTTTTTTTGGTCCGCGAATTTGTTCGAATGTTCGCAAACGCTGATTACACGTCAGCACTTTTCTAGAATTTTTTACATGAAAATATTGATTGTTGAACGATGGAGTTTTCTGAACTGGCATTTGAATGGTACACTATGTTGAAAAACATCACTTTCGAGAGAAATAAGCCAAAAACTCAAAGTTCAAAGGTCAAGTTATGGGCTGATATAATTCTCAGATTAAATTGTCTGCAAAAGCTTAATACTTCGAGTCAGTGTTTTACCAAATTCTCAGATGAATAAATCCAATAATCTTCGATAACAAACTCCTTCGCTTCTAAGGTATCCCCATTGTACTCAAGAATGTTAGAAAAAATCTTGAATTCCTTCTGCAAAAAGAATTATTTATTTATCCGAATTTAGTATACCCAAGTTAGTTCAGTGCTCACCAAACTTTCATTTAACTCAAAGCAGACATAAAAAATTCAAAGCGCCCTAGATTCACTTGATAAAAACCCAATAAGGGCCCGACTATCGATTGCATTGCAGATGCAAAGTTCGCAATGGCTAGCAAATCACATGACTACACACAAACACGAAAGCAGTCTAATAAAACGCAAACTTTGATGGCGAAATCTCTCTAAATCATAAGGTAATTTACGAGCACCATTAAATGACAAATTATAATAGTAAAGATTAAGCGATCAGTGGGAAATGAATTATAAAAAATTTGCATTTCTGTTTATACGGAATTGATTTCTTCACGCAGCGCTCCAATCTTAAATCTAATAACTCATTTAAAGACAAGAACGCGGAAAAGAGCGTTATCGTGAAGTCAGTATCAATTCGACCCGTGAATATAACCTGCAAATTTCGTCATCCTTTCGAAAGCTACACAATTAATTGAAAAACCTAGAAAAGCGCTGACTTGAAGTCAGCAGCTTTTGCGCGCATGTTCAAATTCGTTGCCAAAGCGGTAATATTTTCACGTATTGACCCCACCATACGCAAACAGGTGATCTCGTAATCATATTTTATCCTCATGAAATTCTTTATGAATCTTCGAGCTGTAATTTTTCGATAAAATACTGGATTTCAATTTGATCTGATCTGTATTTTTGGAAATATTGGGAAAATGAAATTTTGAATGGGTATATTTACGGAATCATTGGGCGGCTATTACCCATTCAAGAATCCGACGAGTTTCTAAGTCAAACTAGCTGCCGTATTGCATCGTGAATGAATAAGGATTTTTTGAGTTATTCCGGAAAAAACAATGATATCGAGAAAACACCACTAAATTTTACATATTTTTTCTCCAGAAATTATGATCGTATCAATCTTAAATTAAGTACACTGCTGTGGAATATAGAGCTAAGGGTATGAGCAGAAGTTTTTTCAAATCTGATATGGAAATTTTAAGAAAAAATTTTTTCGAAATTTACTGACGTACGGTCTGAACAAAATATTCAAAAGTTGAGCGTTGTTTTATGCTTCAACTAACTGTCAAGATTCAGTTCAAAGCTACAGTAGTTCCTGAAATATCAGGGAAATAATCTCAGAAGTTCCAATGACTATATTGCTCCGAAATCATCCGGCTGATTTGTTCCATTGACCGCAGCATTTCTATGCGCCCCCTAATCTGTCTGGCCAGACAGAATAGATTTTGTCACCGAATTCGTTATCAGTGAGTCCAACCTAGTCGTTTGAGACCATTTTCGAGAAAAAATTCGACGACAATAATTGTCGAAATGAGTGAGTTAGCGATTTGAAACTTTCAGATTAGGTTGCGCATTGGAATGCGGCGGTTGAGGTCGTTAATGGGACAAATCGGTCGAATGGTTTCGGAGTTATGGTCATTTGAAATTTTGAGATTAATTCCCTGCTATTGCAGGAACTACCCATTCGATTGAATTGCAACTGGACAGTTAGTTGACGCATACAAACGCACAACTTTTCACAAAATTTCGTTGAAATCACACTATAAGTAAATTTTGAAAAAATTTTTTTTTCGGGAACTGTTCATAAAATTCGGTAGAACCTTCTGCTTATACCTTGAATATCGTTTTCTACAGCAGTATACCAAATTTCATCTCGATACCACCATGATTTCTGGAGATATTGGGAAAAAATATAAAACATTTTGTGTTGTTTTCTTGATATTGTTGTTTTCCGGAATAACTCGAAAAATATTGACTCAATCGAGATGAAACTTGGCCGTTACTTAGGAAATGCTGCTGAGTCACTTTGTGCGTAATTTCGTGATGATCATGCCGTTAGAACAATTTGAAAAAAAAATTTAAATTTTTTTCTTTCAAATATTCAATATTCTGTAATTTTCTGATCATATTATCCTCATAACATTCTGTATGAACCTTCAAACTGTCATTTTCGATAAAATACTGTATTTCAATTCGATCTGATCTGTATTTCAGGAAATATTGGAAAAATTTCCAAAAATACAGATTAGATTGAATTGAAATCATCGAAAGAAACCTAGAAAAGCTGCTGACTTCACGTCAGTGCTTGTCTCGGTTTTTCCCGATATTTTCGAAGGTGAATATCGTCTCAAACTGAAATTTGAAATACGGTTGTTAGATAGTAACTTCAAGGTCTGTACCAAACTTCATTGCAAACCACTGAATAGATTTCCAATAAATATTTTTTTTCAACAAGAATTTTTCCAAAATATTCTATCTGTACGATCCTCACGAAATTATCATTATTATTTATTGCATAACATCAGAACACGAACAAGTAAGGAAAAAACACCAGATACGTAATGGATTAAATGACAAAAAGTGTAAAAAATCCATCGAGGAAGTATTATGTTCTAAAATTTAGATACAAAATTCACATCGATTTGGTGTTATAATTCCCGATCTTGAAATATTTTCAATTTTATTTTCGAGGGGGAACAATTTTTATGTAGAAATCACTTCGCCTCTTTCAACCCCCTAGCCTCCAGAACCTCCCCCTCAAAAATCTTAAATGGCAATAGGGGTTGAGTGATACATTATTTGAAAGAACTTTTTATTCTCTACATTTTTGCAGGAATTTTTTCAAATTTGAGTGCTGCGTTGCCAAGTTAGGGTTGTTAAAAGATTGTAAATTACTCATTATTAGACGTTATTCCTGTAAGTGTTTTAATTACGTTAAAGCTGAGACTTTTATTGGAACATGTTTTTCAGTTTAGTAAATTGTTTTGATACACCAATAAATTATTTTACCAACCTATTGACTCACTGTTTTTTGACATGACCATAAAGAGAATTGGTGTATTAAAACCATTTTCTAAACTAAAAAAACATGTTCCAATAAAAGTCTCAGCTTTAACGTAATTAAAACACTTACAGGAAATATGTCTAATAATGAGTAATTCACAATCTTTAAATAACCCCAACTTGGCAACGCAGCACTCACATTTGAAAAAATTCGTGCCAAAATGTAGAGAATAAAAAGTTCTTTCAAATGACGTATCACTCAACCCTTATTGCCATTTAAGATTTTCCAGAGGGAGGTTCTGGGGGGTAGGGGGTTGAAAAAGTGATTTCTACATAAGAATTGTTCCCCCTCGATAATAAAATTGACGTGTCCTAAAAATTTTGTAAAAACCTAACCCATTTCGAGATAATAGGGGTGGGAAGTTTTCAAATTGACACCAGGTATAGCTTTACTCGATTTACCATATATATCTTCGAACTATGCTTGTACCTATTAATTTAAATTTTGGAACTCTTTTCCTTTCAGTTGAACTAAAGGACGAAATCAGCCTTCATATCTCTGTATGAATTGAATCATAGTGTAAATGAGCTGGAATAAGAAGAGCCATGAGTTACCACCAAATCCATCAGCATCCTGGTATGGAGGCATCAGTAATAGTCACAACACCACCTGATTGGAAAACAAGACTGAAACATTTTTGGAAAAATTTACATCTCAAATCTGCCAGCCAACATATTGGTCTTTTGGTCATATTGACTGCCTACACAGTCGCAGGGGGTATGGTGAGTAGTTTTTCTCCCTATTTTGATGTGAACTGCTCACGTAGCTGTAGATGATTCACGTTTACTCACCGATAAAGAATTCGAGTTCAAATTCCATTCTATCTATCCGAACAGCCGGTTATAATCACAGTAAGTTGCAGAAAAAGGCTGTAATGAGAAGGTTTGAGGTGGTACTTTAGCGGCGATAGCTCAGTGGTAAGAGCTCATACCTCATGATCGGAAGGTCTGGGGTTCAAGCCCTTGGGCGGGAAATAACTTTTCCAACCATTCGCTGTTGGGTAAACAATTAAAAGTGCTGTTCCTAACGTGGCGCAAGGAATTAGTAACAAAGCCTACACAGTACACACCCGGTATCCTAACTCGCACAAGCTTTAAGCTTCTGAGGGGTTTCGTTGAAGCCTAGGATAGTAGGGAAAAATACAAAATACAAAAAATGAATGAGGGGCTGAAGCCCTTTTCCTAGGGAACGGCGTGTTATCGTTTTGACCAAATGTCTGTAATTTTGAAATTTTGAGACGAAAATGATCTGAAACGAATTAGGAGGATGAATCCGATCTCAAAATTGATTCTTTAGGCGGCCGGCCATCCGGCTGAGCACATGATAATTGTCGATAGGAAGGAGCTAGCGACTTGAAACTTAAAGGGAAGGTCGTTCGTATGAAGGTTAAGTTCATTAATGGGCCGAATCGGCCGGATTGTAATCGATATATAGCAATTTGAATTATGGAAATTATTTCCTCAATATCTTAAAGTTCCTTCTTAAAAAAGATAAGTTACTTTACAAGTTCTTTTATATATAACGTCGAAGTTTCTTTACGTTTTAGATGAGGTAATGTATTTATTGTTTTCTTGACTTATTCAGTTTATAAAATAGGAGAATTTGTATGCTCAAATTTCATTGACGCAAGAATTGGAGATTGGAATTTTTACGTGAAATAGCCTAAGAGCAACCTGGAATACAACCTCAATAAAACAATGAATGAATTATAGAGTAATGGATAGTAGTTTATTCACTTTTTCAAAACAGAACTGTCCGTTTTTCTAATTCTCTCCATTTGGGGGAAAAGTGCAGAGTTTTTTCCGAAAATCTGACCGGCACAAGTCAGTATAAATAGAGCACAACTATCTTAAACAATTTTTGACACATATTAAAGTTGCTGGGCTAACCTTTTTCCAAAATCTTTTTTTTTTTGAGAAATTAGTAGGAATTCCGCGAACAATTCAACGTACGAATTATTTTACGTATATCAAAAGTTTTGGCATACATATTTTCATAACGAAGAAACGAAAGTGCTGGGCTAATTCAAGTTTCACTTTGGCGATTTCTCGGGAAACCCGACGAAATTTCGTTAAAATATTCACGGCGCAAGTTGGAACAATTGTAAGGATTATTTTTCTATCCTATTTGGAGGAGAAAATTCTTCATTTATGATTTCCCGGAAAATTTGAAGGACTTTCAGAAAAATTCGAACGGCACAACTATTTCAGCCGTTGAAACCCAGTTTTTCGAAAATAGCCTTGGTTGGCCTATTTAAGAGTTTGTGTGGAATATCTTGAAATAAGGAATGAAAAGAAATTAAACGGTACAAAGAATTACAAATCAAGAACAATTCAGCACAAAAAATTTTTTTCGAAAACCGTTAAACGCTGTGCCAACTTGACACACATTCGTCCGAAGGAACTTTTTTTGAGCTAAAAGATACAATTCCTTTTGAAAAGTATCTAAGATACTAGTTACTTTTCGCCAACAAAAAAGGAACTAAGATACAGTAACTTAGATACTTTAAAGTATCTAAGTTACTGTAAAGTAACTAAGATAATTTTTTCTCACTCTGCTCAGGAGTGATAAGTTTGAAGCTTGGTAGTTAGTTGTAGCATAATACTCGTGAAATTTAGTTGGAATCGTATGATCAGTAAATTAAAAATAAATCTTGGGAATTTTCCTTGAAGTTTTTTTTTTCTGGAAACAAATCGTCAGACTTTCTGGAAATTTCGCATTTCGTTCAAGCCGTATATTTCACAACCGTGAACTGAATTTCAGTTCGATACGAATTCAACGTTATGAGATATCAGCATAGGTTATGTCGAATGTCATTTGCTTTTCTCGGTATTGTTGATATTTCCTGAACAACTCAAAACATATCGATTCAATCAATATAGATTCTGGTAGCTAGTTGAAAAATGCTAATGAACAACTTTGGGCGGAATCTGGAAATTATCGATCATTTCAACAATTCACTTTTTTTTTAACTTTTCACATTTCGAGTAATTTTCGCACAGACCTTGAATCCCACACTCCACAACAGTTAACCAAATTTCAGTTCGATCTGAACATGGGGAAAAATATGTGAAATTTCGGAAATAACTCTAATAATCTTGATGAAACTTGGCGACTAGTTGAGCAATGCTGATGCACAACTTTGTGCAGAATTTCGTTATGATTACAGCAAGGATGGTTGTGCACACCAAATTGAAATGAGTGAATGAAATAGAGGTACTTTAGTGTGGGTTTTTTATTATTGAGTCGAAAATCGAGTGCTTTCGGCCAGTCAACAGGCCATCATCAGGGTTTTCCCGTCGAGGAATTACCCCAAGTCGCAGCAAAGAGGAACGATACAGCAAGCAACAATAACGTACATTCTTAATGTAGCTGTCATATTGTTGATTCATGTAGTTAAGTCACTTTTGCTTGAATTTTGTTGATTTTATTAACTTGATCATTACGAATGTACGTTATTGTTGCTTGCGGTATCGTTCCTCTTTGCTGTGACTTGGGATAATGCCTGGACGGGAAAACCCTGATGATGGTCTGTTGACTGCCCGAAAGCGCTCGGTTTTCGACTCAATGATAAAAAACCCACACTGATCACTCATCACTCATTCGTGATGATTGTTTTATTCAAGTTCTTCACCAGAGCGATCATCTAGGCACGTATCGACCCCGATAAACGCACCTTTACTTCCTGATGGAAAGATTGGATTATAGTTCGGACTCTAATACCTCCTATAGTTTTAGTTGTGAGCCAGTTTCGGAGATATAGCCATCCTATAAATAGTGTTATATACACAAGTGGGTATTCACATTTGACAAGGTTGCCAGTGGATTCTAAGTCAGATGAGTCCGTTTGTAAACAAGTGTTAGTGGAAACACTCGGTAAGATTTTGACGTATAATATAGAATAGATGCTACTGAGGATTCTAAATCGAAAGATAGAAGATGAAACACTGTGTCTTTTATCATTTTTGTTTTGTATTTTATTATGCTACCATTTCTTCGAGTTTTTACTTCAATCATTGTATGTCAGTTGATTGTCATTCACACGTAGTACGTTAAAGGCAAATATAAGTTGAGAAATTCACTTCGAGCGGGCTTTTTAAATGATAAATTCTCGGTACTTTTCGAGTTATATCCGATAATTTTCATATGTCTAAACTTTTCAACGAATGAAAGAGGATTCTATCATCTGGGACAACACCTAAAAAGTAGTAAGATATCGGACAGTTCGATAATTGAATTGAAGACTTGCTAGAAATAGCGCACTCGAATCTACTCTTGTAGTTTACATCAAATCGTCTTGAAGTTCTATTGAAGCCCACATCGAAATTATTTACATTATCGGAAACCTTCAGTAATAAAATCCTCAATTTTCAGTAGAATTCATTTAGAATAAGTGGATGTAAATTTGCTAACCAATAAATCACTCTTCACTTCTGCCGTAAACTCACATTTTTCGCCAAGTCGATAAACATGTTCAGGATGAGGTAACTTTTATTGGTGCTTGATTTATTTCACAGGATAATCCAATAGAAGTGTGGGTTCATGCTGTCTAGTGGTTTGAAATATACCAAATCACCTTTTTGCGCAACTGAGTACATCCTGAGAATATAAGATGTCATTACAATCTGAATATATTATTCTGAGGGCTTCATTTGTCGAATGATGAGAACTGTATGAACTTACAACAAAAATTAGAGATTTTAATGGAGGTTTTCGTCACATATCATATCCTATTTACAGTAGTACAGGGTGTTTGTTTCATAATAATGCGGATCCTCAAGGGTCAAGAAGAACGAGTAAACCTATTTACTGAAGTTCTTAGCTTTTGTGCTACAGGGTCGCAAGATTTTGAGGACTAATAGATGTTTTATCAGACTTTTTGATATGCTTCCCGATAAAGCTTTTCGAGCATAAATATTTATTCATTTTTTGACGAATCCGGTGTCAAAATCGACCGTCCGTATGCACGTTTACGGTCATCCTATCAACCTGAAACTTTCAGGGTAGGCTGAATTTCAAAATGCGACGGTTCAGGTCGTTAATGGGCAAAATCGGCCAAACCCTTTCGGAGTTAGGGGCTTTAAGAAATTTTGAAGTTAAATCCGTGATAATTCAGGAACTACTCAAACGATTCGATCGAAACTTGACATTAAGTAGGAGTATAACGACGCGCAACTTTTCGATGAATTGAAGAAAAAATCTTTTCAAAAATTTTCTTCGGAAAAAATTCATCAAATCATACTTGGGAAAAACTAAGAGCAGATTTCGAGTTCATATTTCCCAACAGTGCACCAAATTTCAATTCGATACGGTTATTATTTTCGGAGTTATTGGAAAAAAAGTTCGTAAAATTCCGTGTTTTTTTTCTGATATCGATGTTTTTTTCGGAATGACTGAAAAAATCCTTATTCAATCATAATGAAACTTGGTATCCAGTTCGAAAATGCTGATGGACAATTTCGTGATCATCGTGGCATTAGAACGATTGGAAATTTTTTTTTTTATGTAACAAAAAGTTAAAAGTTGCAACTAGTGGCGCCTATGAGAGATCCATTTTTTACCCCACTCCAAATGGGACTGCTTCAGTTATTTTGTTGAAATTGACTATGCATGAAAATACTTTTATCGCGGGTTGGATGAAAAATATTACAAGATTTCAAATTTTTCCTGAAATAAATAAGGACTCAGACGCTTCTTGTTCTTCAAACTAAAAGGAGTATAAAATGATTTTTCAAAAATATTCAGTTCACAGACGCCACTATTTAAATCATTTAATCCTATTCTATATCGAAAGACATTGGTATATTTTTATTGATGCTAAGGGGCCTCGTGCCAAATTTGGCATTAATTTGTCGAAGTTATGATCAACAACTTCTTTATTCTCAAAACTTCACCATACAGTAGCTCGAAAGTTTAGAGGCTCAGGACATTGGATTATTCATAATTTTCTTCTTAAAATCAACCGATGATCCACGACCTAAAGAAAAAGCATATTATTTCTAAAAACATCCTGTTTATCCTGTAGGATTGATGCGAAGAGGGGAAAAAGATTTTGAGATAATAATGTTATTTTGAAAGTTATCAAAGTCATCAGCATGAGGCCACTTCCCTATAAAGGAATTCCATTCAATTAATTTCACAAGCAATTATTCTGTAGCCTAGGCCAATCGCAGAATGAAAAACAACAAAATTCAATTAATCGGAATAACAACGAATAGGAAGACACAATTTATAAAAAAGAAGAAACACTTATACATCCCTTTTAATGTTATATTGAGTTCAGTTAAAAATGTAAAAAATATGTCGGACACTGCAAAAATCCTACCCCATCTTGAACAGATGCGAAAACAGAAGCACGTTCGTACGCGAAAATAAAAGATAGCACGTGGTTATATCACGATTTGGCAGCCACAGAACGTGCAGATTCACAGAAGCTAACAAGTAACGGCAATCAATTTCAGAACATACCATATCGTGTAAGAAGAAAATTCTCAAATAAATCTCAGCCTTTCTCTAGGGAGTTCATATGAAATCTATTCGATAAATATACATGTACAACGACTAGGATATGTCCAATACAGTTTGAAACTGAAGTAATCAACAAATCGTCAATGCATTTTCTCCAAACTATCAGTATGAACTTCATATTCTAGACTTCACACTAGACACCCGTATTCGATCTCACAAGCGCCGTGAAAAAACGTTGCAAATTTTACACAAGGGTTTATTATTTTCTCAGTTAAATAACCCAATATACCATTGATATCTTAAAAAACTTATATATTATGCTCATTGATTTCTCACAACACAGAAACCAATTCCATGAAATAATTCATGTGAACATTGAAATCTCAATAAATACACTTGTATAATTGAATAACATTTCCACATGCAGAACGCTAACTGAGTAGCAAAATTTAAAATAATATTTTGAATGAGAAGAGACGTTCCACAGTCGTTTCACGTCTTTGAGAATCTAACTATTTTCCACAATTATTAAATTTCGTGTCGTTATTCTACAACTGAAAATGAACTTCAAATAAGATAGGGTTTGCCCTTTCTGAGATATTAGGGAAATAACCTCAATATTCAAAATGGTCACGAAATTTTTTGCTAATATCTGCACAAATAAATATCGGTCAAAACTTAAATTTGAAACACTGTTTCTAAATGTTGACTCTGAAACCTGTACCAAATTTCATTGAACTTTGATGAATATGTATTCGAAAAAAAATGTTTAAAAAAAAATCGATTTTTCCAATACAATTCTCACGAAATTTTGCATTAAATCGAGTGTCTATATTTCACAATTAGTCATATGGTTTCAATCCGAACGCGTTCGTATTTCTTGACACTGAGGAAATAAACTCAATCTTTCAAACTAACACCAATACGTAAAACAAAATTCAAGACTTTCCGCTAATATCAAATGTGTAGATGGGATTTCTACTGGGATTCAACTTTGTTCTGAAAAATATTAATGAAATGAAAAAAAACTTAACCTTCCTGTACAATTGATCTGAAAGATGATGATACATGCGATATATTTTTGTCTACGCTATATCCCTTGTCCTAGGTCACGACCCGGCACAGACCCCATTCAGAACAGGTAAATAGATCATCGGCTCCTAACTTTAGTCTAAGGCTCCAACCCTCAGTATTAAATTCTCGACAATCGACAATAAATTGATGAGATTTGCGGTTTGTTATTGATTTTTTTGCATATTATATCCTCGAATTTGATTTATCATATAAATGCTCATTATTTTTTATACTCACGCTTATTTCAAACTGTCAGTACGAAGGATTTTGGATTTCGATTGAAACCAGTAACGGATATCCCACATGCTGACGATAATCGTACTACGTAAACCGAAATTGATGGAAACCTCCGATCAACCGAATTTTTTGGAAATCTGCAGTATTTTAAATTACGCTACTTAATTCGCGTTCTGCATGCAAAAGTGTTATTCAGTTATACAAGAGTATTTATTGAGATTTCAATGTTTCAAATAAATTTTCTCATGGAATTGGTTTTTGTGTTCTGAAAAACCAATGATTTATCAATAAAATAAAAGTTTTATTCAAGATATGAATGACCTTCATGAAGAAATTTAATCTTCAATCCCGTAATCCGCAGGGTGATTTCTATAAATAAAAATTTGATCCGATTTTCAGTAGTTATGTTCAAGATATTGGGAGAGAAAACCCAAAAAAATTTAATCTGAACTACTTACGATTATGAAATTGTCAAAAACATCGATGGGGCTTTTGCTAATTGTGTTCATAAAATAATAACGCATCCATTAAAAATTTTTCGATATGTGTTGAAAATTTGGTAATCAATATTTTCATCTACTTTTACATGTATGGTTCTGGATGAAAAGTAAACCGATTACTCCAGTGAATTCCGATCTTAGAACCGGATGCGATGATGTCATTCTCGACATTATTGGAAATTTGCAGCGTTTTTCTTTATAACTCAGGAACCACTGGTCGGAAATCATCCTGGTGGATTTTTTTTGGTTTAGTTTTGCAACAGTAATCAAAGTTCAGTGTTTCATGAAAATTCGGTACTAAGTTTTCGAGAAATAATTTTTTTTTCTCCCCAACACCCCTTGGAGGATCAATTCTGAGCAACACACGATTTTTCTACCAAGTTTCACTGATTTCGGTTCAGTACTTTCTGAGAAAAGCCCCGGACAACGGACGGCGGACGGACGGATTTTTTTTATTAGTTTATTCGAATCTATATGTATACTCCAAAACGTAACTGTGAAATTTTCAGGGGGGATTAAAATTTTTTTTTGTTGGTCGACCACTAAGGTTTATTATTTGATTTTATCAAATAATAAACCAAAAGGGGACTTCAAACAGGTACTTGGGATTCCCCGGTATGTAATCGAGAGTCCTCAATACCTTTGAAACAACGGTACTTACATCAGGAAACATAAACGACCCACGACCCTTGATCAAACAAAATTCCCATATTTTTATATTAATTCGTCCTGCTCAGAAAAATCCCTACGATGTTCTATTATAAACTTTCCGTTTTTCTGCTAACCAAGAATATCATATTGCACTTTTTTATATTCAGTGATACCAGGATCAGTCCATAGATGTCATTATGTAGATCTCAGTTATCCCTCTGATGGTAACAGTACAGCGAAAGAACTTCGAGTCATGGACATACAGAAAAAATATCCTAAGCAAAAATTAATTCAGGTCATTCCTACAAAACAAAAACTACAGAGTGCCCAAAATAGACATCTGCAGAACTCCAGACGACGCGGAGGATTCAAGTTTTCCATTGGAAACATTGAATTCAAGAAATTAGATTAATTAAGTTTTTGATCTCAAAGACGTCAACTTCATGGTCTTGTCAAAGTACTTTAAAAAAGTCCGGAACTCATGGTGGCCAGGGACGGCCTCCGACCATGGGTGACCGGTCAGATGGTTGCTCAAGTACACAGGTGTTCGTTTTCATTCAATGGTTTCAGACATACATGAATATGGGATATCATTTCACCAATGTTGCCGAAAGTACTGAACAAAGGTTCTTGAATAACTCATTGACAGACAAATAAATACAAAACTTCATTTTCCATATAGATTCAATGTGTTTCAATAATTGAATTCTTATTTATTTTCTAGGAATAATAATTCTGTTTAATTTCCAATAGTTCTTTTCTAAATGTTAGAGCGGAAACCTAGAAAAAACCTTGAAAAATAAGATCTCGAAATTGGGCCAAGGTATCTTCAGCAAGAAAATTCTGTTAATATCTTTTTGTTCGTTGAAAAAGATTTTGAAAATTGTACCGGTTGTAGGATTTCATAGTTATTGAGTTTCTGTCACGATTCTTCAGATTTTTTTTTATATGTTGAGTACAAGAGTTCCCTTGTAAAGCGTTTTTGGTGTTCTCGTATATTCTGTCCTTGAAAGATCTTCCAGCTTGGTCAATATATACCACAGGGACGGGCCAAAGCCAATTTTTTTGGAGGGGGGGTTAAGCATCGAAAATTTTTCAACTGTACGTTGAAGGAATAGATAACCGAAGGTTATGCAATGACGTTTATTATTATATATAAGGTGCAATACTCAAGTTGGGAAAAAATAGCCGAATCACTCAACATTTATTGAGAAAAAAAGTATGGTTCCTTATTAAACGAGTAATCTGTCGACATATTTAAAATAAAGATTAAAATGAAAAAGGCACTGACGTGAAGTCAGCAACTTTTGAGCTCATATTTGAATTCGTTGCTAAAACCGTCATCTTTTCACGTATTGACCCCACCAAACACACTTTTTTTGGTGATTTTGATACAGATTGGATCGAATTGTACTTCAGTACTCTATCGGAAAATGACATCTTGAAGGTTCATAAAGAATTTCATGAGGATAATATGATCAGAAAATCGCAAAATATCGAATAATTGGATGGAAATATTTTTTTGAAAATTTTCTAATGACACGATCATCACGAAATTCTGCTCGAAGTTAAATATTAGCATTTACAAATTAGCAGCCAAGTTTCCTCATGATTGAATCAGTATTTTCCGAAATATTTCGGAAAAAATAGAATCCAGAAAGAAACCACGAAATTTGACATAATTTTTGCCAATATCTCCAAAAATTATAATCGTGTCAAACTGAAATTAAGTACACTCCTGTGAAATATGGAGCTCAAGGAATGAGAATTTTTTTTCTTAATACCTTTGATATTGTTTCCGAAAAAAAAAATATTTTCGAAAAAATTTTTAAAAATTCACTAACAGCACTATCTCAGCAAAAATTCCTCAGAAGTTGCGCGTCGTTATGCACCAACTTACTGTCAAGTTTCAATTCAATCGCTGTGGTAGTTCCTGAAAAATCTGGAAAATAATCTCGAAAGTTCAAGCGTCTACAACTACTAAAAAATTTGGCCGTTTTAATCCATTATCGAACCTAACTGCCGCATTCCGATGCGCGACTTGCCCTTAAAGTTTCGAGTCGCTAGCTTGCTCTATTCGACAGTTATTGTGTCATCGGCATATAATGTTGCTCAATTTGATACAAAATTTGTTCAACTCAAGGGCATCAGGATTGAAGTGAATCTAATCATAACTTACACAAAGAGTAAACCTTCTCGAATTCACTTCTACAATTCTATTTGGGCTGGAGAATTCCTTCGCTGCCGGATGCCAAAGAATTATTATGTGTGAAGAACCGAACCAACACGAAAGTTTTCAGTTTAGAACTAACAAAAACTGAAATCTTATTGGAAAAGTTTTTACAATAAACAGTTTGCGACATATTTAAAGAATGAGATATTGATTTTCCCGAGTTTAATTCTGCTGGCATTGTGTCAGCATGGACAAGCGTGGCTGTTCGTTTGGATCCCTAACATGCTCAGAGTAAGTAGAGCGTGGGATTGTCAACTTATGTTCTAGAACTAGACTTTCGCATTTCCATTAACAACTCCTATCTGTGATACTATCAATAAATTTTCACTTCAATCGAGGCATGTAGAGAAGACAGTTTTCGTTTGGAAGCTCATGGGGAAAGAATATGGTGCAGGATGAGCACGATAAAAAGTCGAAAATGCATTGATGGGGCATTATTTATATTTGCACGATCTTTCATATTCAACTTGTATTCTCCAATTTCTGATGAAAAACACTGAATATTTCAGGATATTGGTCAATAAACAGACCTGGCAAAATCAAACCTTAGGTTACCCCCTCGTGGATGGGCAATGGTTTAAAGATTCGATACAAGTTAATATATCAGGGTCAGGTACATTCCCATGGTCTGCATGCTTTAACGGTGCCAATAGCAGCGAGAAATATAATAATGCGTGAAATTTCGAAGTTAATAGGAGAAAACTGGGTGTCGTTCTGCAGGCTTCAGTAATTATTTTTCGAAAGTTTTGTGAGGGATGTAAGAAGTTCGTTAGTGGGGATGCACAATGTTAGTTATTTTTCAATTTTCACTCCATTCCAGTTTTATTTTCCAGAAAATTCTTGAATATAAAATGAATGCAACATTGCGCATTCTTACTTTTTTTCAATCATTTGCACCCAAAAAATGTTTTGAAAAGAACGAACTCTGGTCTCCAAAAGTCACCCCGTTATATTCGAGGTACTGTATGCTCCTAAATCCTCCGAATGCTTAGCATTGCCGCAAATTTATCATTTCTGAACAAAGAAGGTGTAGAAAGCCAATGGTTTAGAGGCAAATCAACTCCGAATACGAAGTCATAATTATCATTAATTTTGACCTGAAGGAAGGACGACTGCGAACTCGGAATAATCGTTGTTTCCTACTTCAAACTAGGTATTATTCTTGGTGCCGCTTTTGAACCCCTAATATTATACAGCGTGTCTTCAGTCAAATTGTACATTAATTTTGATAATATATTTTTCTCATCAAATGAAGCACTTTTTTCATTTGCCATTTTCCAGATTCGGCTCATGTAAAAGTTATAAGCATTTAAATATATCTCAATATGCTAATACACTGCTGCACTTAATTTGCAAGTTCAACACATATATCTCTTGTGTGATCTGTGTTACAGAATAACCAATCCTACGAGAACTAGTAGATTACGTAGGCTACACTTGAAGTTCACAGAAACATGGTTGAGAAAACTCATTTACTCACTTAATCCTCATGATTTGGTGCGTTTTGCAGTATTATTGTGAAAAAAAATATTTCACCACACTAGACCATTGAAACACTAATCTTCAACTTGATATTCATTCAATATCCAGTTGATTCCACCATAAAAGTATACACAAATTCATCTGTATTCATTTTCATATTGAAAATTCCATAATTCTCCTAGTTTTCATCAAATTTAATTATACGAAATCAATGAATAAGCATGAGCTACTTAATTTAAATCAATAAATTTTATGGACACGTCCGCGGTCTACAGTTGGAATCTATAAACATTTCTGTGGCCCGGATAAACGAACACTTAGCTTAATTCACGGTATATACTAGCTTTGGGGTGGATCAACAAAAAAACGCTGCGAATTTTACAAAAGGCTTTGTTATTTTCTCGGTTAAATAACTCAATACCATTGATATCTCAACTGAAACTTATATAATATTTTTATTCTTTTATAAGTTCATTCAAATCTACATACTTCAAAATGTAAACTGTGAAATTTTCAGGGGGGTTATTTTTCTAGTGAAATAATAAACCAAAGGCGAAACTTGATTTCAGCAGATTTTATAACATTCAACGTTGAATAACTCGAAAACGGTGCGTTTAAGAAGAAATCATAACGGATGAATGAATATTCTGAAATGACTGAAGATTCTCATAATGCCTTCAAATAAACTTTCAATGTATAATTTATGTGTTTATAGTTTCACGAATCGGCAGTTTATAACTAGAAAAGCGTTTGAAGTAGAGTGAAACTGATCACCGAAGAATATATGTATTAGTTATAGAAAACTTCACACCAAAATTCATTCCATTCAGGGAAGTCATGTCAAAGCTACAAAAGGAAGACCGATTTACTTTAAGAATTTCAACATCCTGTATCTTTATATCGTGGCCGAATCTGGAAATTTTACTTTTAAAAAAAAATTCGATGGGAGGAATCTATTGTTGAAATTGATGTACAACTAGGGCAATTAACCTGTATACCATATTTGTAATATCATCGTGCTAATAAGTTTTTCATTCCTAGGCACTGCCGGGCATTCCTGGGTGTAGTAGATAGGAACAGTGTATTGACACAGTGGATGGTTCTTGTTTCTAAAATACCACTCAAGGGTGATCAAATTAGGCTAAAATAGACGCCGATCAGTGATGATTTAGATCTTTTCTTTGTGAAAACCAACAGGAATGTTTATCAAAAATTGACGATTTCTCGAAAATTCCTTACCTGGTATCAATCGGCATACCGAAACAAAACATTGTCAGTAGTAATACTGATCCTTTAATGAAAATCAGCTGAAAATTTAACTGCATTGAATACTTGAATGGAAATATCTTTTCTAAATCCTGTCTTGTTCAAGAAATAAAGAAATTCTCATTAAGAACTTGATGATTTTCACATATTCCATACCCCGAATCGTTCGGTATGCCCTACAAAATAACGTACATGATATTACTCGACTAAACATGAAAATCAGCTCAAAATTCGATGTCATTGCATACCTGAATGTCAATAGTATGAATCAATCCTATCTCATTCAAGTTTTATTGATTGTGGAGACTAATCTCCATCCTATGTTCTTTGCCGAGGTAACTGACAAGTTGTAAAGTAACATTTCTGTGAATTTTCGTTTTAGAGCGCAGTTCTTTATGGAATTAATTCAGAAAATTTGATTTTTCCTTTCAGAACCGATAGAATTTTCTTATTTCTCTCTTTTATAATGGATAAATTGAGTTCCTCTCCACATCCGGTTAGTACCTACCATTGAAATGAAAATACTTCAACAACTCATTGGTAGTTTTCATCGATTTGATGTTGATAACTCGAGCTTGAATAACTGAATATACTTCAAACAACTCAAGTTTTAAATTGTATATCCTACCTTACTAAACCAAGCAACATGCAACAAGAGAAGAGCATCAACCAGCAAGAATTGTAATTATTCGAAAAATTCCATAAGTTTAGTAAAGCTGTTACTGTTATAAGATATCAAGTACTTTGGATATAGTTCCTAGATAATGCAATAGTGAATATTTCAGTCCTAAGTGTCCAAATTCATACAAAATCACAAGCCAAATCGCTTTTTCCCATATTCCCAATTTGTTAACAAATTTCAGGGTAAAAATACTTTGCTGACCGAAATAGAATCATACCGTCAATTTCAGACTTCTAGTGAGAATATGAGACTCATAATGCAAACCTAAGATCTATCGAGGATCACCTTCTTGCCACCATATTCAAAATTGAAATCCACCCCAATTTGGGGGTAGTTTATTCTTGTAATTTTTCAAAATAATTTGCTGACCGAAGGTTTCCAGTCGAGATATTTTATCAAAACGCTACATTATGATTGAATGTGGCATACTTTTTATGCCACCATAAAAAAAATTCAGATCCGCCCCCGTTTGAGGGTAGTTTATTCTTGTGATTTTTCAGGAATCCTTGCTGATCGGAAATTTCCCGTGGAGATATTTTATTGAAACGATGTATTATGACTAACTGTAGCATACTCTTTGCGCCACCATAAAAAATATTCAGATCCACCCCCTATTAAGGGTACTTTATTCTTGTGATTTTTCAGGAATCCTTGCTGATCGGAAATTTCCCGTAAAGATATTTGATTGAAACGATGTATTATGACTAACCGTAGCATACTCTTTGTGCCACCATAAAAAATATTCAGATCCACCCTCTATTAAGGGTAGTTTATTCTTGTGATTTTTCGGAAATCCTTGCTGATCGATATTTTCCAGTAGAGATATTTCATTGAAACGAAGTAAATAATTGCAAATCGGATACCCTCTGTGCCACCATAAAAAATATTCAGATCCACCCTCTATTACGTTTACTACGTTTAGTCATAATACGTTGTTTCAATAAAATATCTCCACTGAAAATTTTCGGTCAGCAAAGTATTCCGAGAAATTACGAGGATAAACTACCCTTGAACGAGTCGGACCTGGAATTTTTGTACGGTGGCACAGAGGGTATCCGATTTGCAATTATTTTACTTTGTTTCAATGAAATATCTCCAGTGGAAAATATGGATCAGCAAGGATTTCCGAAAAATCCGAAGAATAAACTACCCTTAATAGGGGGTGGATCTGAATATTTTTCATGGTGGCACCAAGAATATGCTACGTTTAGTCATAATACGTTGTTTCAATAAAATATCTCCACTGAAAATTTTCGGTCAGCAAAGTATTCCGAGAAATTACGAGGATAAACTACCCTTGAACGAGTCGGACCTGGAATTTTTGTACGGTGGCACAGAGGGTATCCGATTTGCAATTATTTTACTTTGTTTCAATGAAATATCTCCAGTGGAAAATATGGATCAGCAAGGATTTCCGAAAAATCCGAAGAATAAACTACCCTTAATAGGGGGTGGATCTGAATATTTTTCATGGTGGCACCAAGAATATGCTACGTTTAGTCATAATACGTTGTTTCAATAAAATATCTCCACTGAAAATTTTCGGTCAGCAAAGTATTCCGAGAATTTACGAGGATAAACTACCCTTGAACGAGTCGGACCTGGAATTTTTGTACTGTGGCACAGAGGGTATCCGATTTGCAATTATTTTACTTTGTTTCAATGAAATATCTCCAGTGGAAAATATGGATCAGCAAGGATTTCCGAAAAATCCGAAGAATAAACTACCCTTAATAGGGGGTGGATCTGAATATTTTTCATGGTGGCACCAAGAATATGCTACGTTTAGTCATAATACGTTGTTTCAATATAATATCTCCACTGAAAATTTTCGGTCAGCAAAGTATTCCGAGAAATTACGAGGATAAACTACCCTTAAACGGGTCGGACCTGAAATTTTTGTATGGTGGCACAGAGGGTATCCGATTTGAAATTATTTTACTTTGTTTCAATGAAATATCTCCAGTGGAAAATATGGATCAGCAAAGATTTCCGAAAAATCACAAGGCTAAACTACCCTTAATAGGGGGTGGATCTGAATATTTTTTACGGTGGCACAAAGGGTATGCTACGGTTAGTCATAATACTTTGTTTCAATCAAATATCTCCACGGGAATTTTCCGATCAGCAAGGATTCCTGAAAAATCACAGGAATAAACTACCCTTAAAGAGGGGCGGATTTGAAATTTTTTTACGGTGGCACCAAGCGTATGCTACGTTTAGTAATAATACGTTGTTTCAATAAAATATCTCCACTGAAAATTTTCGGTCAGCAAAGTATTCCGAGAAATTACGAGGATAAACTACCCTTAAACGAGTCGGACCTGGAATTTTTGTACGGTGGCACAGAGGGTATCCGATTTGCAATTATTTTACTTTGTTTCAATGAAATATCTCCAGTGGAAAATATGGATCAGCAAAGATTTCCGAAAAATCCGAGGAATAAACTACCCTTAATAGGGGGTGGATCTGAATATTTTTTATGGTGGCACCAAGAATATGCTACGTTTAGTCATAATACGTTGTTTCAATAAAATATCTCCACTGAAAATTTTCGGTCAGCAAAGTATTCCGAGAAATTACGAGGATAAACTACCCTTAAACGAGTCGGACCTGAAATTTTTGTACGGTGGCACAGAGGGTATCCGATTTGCAATTATTTTACTTTGTTTCAATGAAATATCTCCACTAGAAAATATCGATCAGACAGGATTTCCGAAAAATCACAAGAATAAACTACCCTTAATAGGGGGTGGATCTGAATATTTTTTACGGTGGCACAAAGGGTATGCTACGGTTAGTCATAATACATCGTTCCAATCAAATATCTCTACGGGAATTTTCCGATCAGCAAGGATTCCTGAAAAATCACAGGAATAAACTACCCTTAATAGGGGGTGGATCTGAATGTTTTTTATGGTGGCACAAAGAGTATGCTACGGTTAGTCATAATACATCGTTTCAATCAAATATCTTTACGGAAAATTTCCCATCAGCAAGGATTTCTGAAAAATCACAAGAATAAACTACCCTTTAACGGGGGCCGATCTGAAATTTTTTTATGGTGGCACAAAAAGTATGCTATATTTAATCATAATATAGCGTTTCGATAAAATATCTCAACTGGAAACCTCCGGTCAGCAAATTATTTTGAAAAATTACAAGAATAAACTACCCCCAATTTGGGGTGGATTTGAAATTTGAATGTGGTGGCAAAAACATATCAATGTACACAACTCAGTTTTAGAGTTTGGTTCAATTAAATATTCTTTAAGGTCGTGATTTAGAGGATTATATTTTGGTCAGCAAATTATCCACACCCCAAGTTTCATGCGCGGGAGCAACTCCGAGCTACCCAAATCGTCAAAAAGAAAGCAGCAATAGTAAACAATGTATTTTAGGTTATTGTTGGTCCTCCAGTCTCTCCCAACTGTCAAAACTGCTCGTGGCCTATTGAAAGTCTCGGTTGCAACCAACCGTCATGATTTATGATGCAATTCTGATTTGAAAGAGAGGAAGATAGGACCAATTTTTGGACCAAGTTGTTAACATGCGAGAAAACAGATGGTGCTTTCAGCACCATGTGGAGAAAAAGAAATCTACACGGTGTAAATATCAAATCGCCATTCTCACTGCATTTGGCGCGAATTTCAAATCTGTACATGGCATTCAATATTCACGTTCAATTTTTCATTCCATTAACCAACGTACTAATGATCGATATCAATCACTAGTATTTTGGTTAATGCATAGATCCCATATATGAGAGGATCTTAGTGCAAGGATTAATATATTAAATGAAACTCCTTTGTCTAATTAGTGAAATTTTTAATTTCAGTGAGTGAGCAACAATATGTTATGAATTCATAGAAAAACAAAATTTAAACATGTTATTCGAAATTCCAAATACCTCATTACATAGGTGTGTATAGAAAACAACCATGATTCATGTAAAAAAGTTATAAGCACGTTTCGAAGTTGCTGATTTTTTTATACGACTGTTTTTACTTTGCTTTAATTTTTTATTTAATCTTTGTTATTATTCATTCAAATTCAACCTTCTGGAGTTCACGATATATGAATTCAATTGTTCCACAAAATATAATCGAAACAAACAAGTTGAGTTTTTCAGTTCATATGGCATGTGATCTCGTTCTGGATATATACAACCTGGAAGAAATACTTAAGACAAAATTCCGGAAATATTGGAGGAAGTTCATGAAACTGGGTAGAAAATAATTCATCCAGAAATGCTTCTGCAAGATTCTCAGCCGGATATGTCTGAAGTATGGGTTAAAAACGAAGGGCTAGAATGAAAACAATAAATGATTTCCCCACAACTTACCACGAATTCTCGAGGAACTATCAACTTGGATCGACTATCAGTTCACGAGTCACAAAGAAAAAAACTTTCATTTTATTTTTGCGCGCATGTTCTAGGGGAACAGCGTGCTATCGTTTTGTCCAAATGTCTGTAATTTTGGATGATTGAGCCGAAAATGGTCTCAATCGACTAAGTTGGACTCACTGATGACGAATCCGGTGTCAAAATCGATTCTGTCCGGCCGGCCGGCCGGCCGGCCGGTTGGCCGTCCGTAGACACGATAGCTGTCGAACGAAGCGAGCTAGCGACTTGAAACTTTCAGGGTAGGTCGCGCATTGGAATGCCGCGGTACTTGAGCGATTGGATTCAAACTTGGCAGTTTGGTGGAGTATAACGACGCGCAACTTTGAGTCAAATTTCGTCAAGATCATATTGTCAATAAATTTAAAAAAAAATTTTTTTCGAAATTTTTTTACAAAAAAATTTTTTTTTCGGGAACCATTCATCATATCCAAAAAAAATTATACTCACACTTTGACCTTCTAATTTCACAGCAGTGTACTAAATTTCAGCTCGATACGATCATAAGTTTTGGAGATATCGGGAAAAAATATGTCAAATTTCGAGGTTTTCTTCTCGATATCGTTGATTTTTTCGGTATTACTCGAGAAATACTGATTCAGTCCTGATTAAACTTCACAGCTAGTTTTAAGGAAAGACAACTTTGTGCAAAATTTCGTGATAATCGGGTTATTAGAACAATTTGAAAAAAAAAATTTATATGATTTTTTCATCATATCATCCTCATTAAATTCTGTATGAAACTTCGAACTGTTATTTTCGATGAAGTACTGGATTTCAATTCGATCTGGTCTGTATTTTTGGAAATATTGGAAAAATAAAATTTTGATTGGGTATATCTACGGAATCATTGGGTGGATTTTACCCATTCACGAATTCGGCCTTCGTAATTAAGGTCCAAACCTTCTCTACAAATATCGAGTTTCTAAGTTGTTTCTTTCGGAAGTTATTGTGTTTACGCAGTCGGCCGTTAGGCTGACCGTAAACACAATAACTTCCGGAAGAAACGACTTAGAAACTCGATATTTGTAGAGTAGGTTTGGGGCTTAATTACGAAGGTCGAATTCGTGAATGGGTAAAATCCGCACAATGATTCCGTAGATATACCCAATCAAAATTTTATTTTTCCAATGTTTCCAAAAATACAGATCAGATCGAATTGAAATTCAGTACTTCATCGAAAATAACAGTTCGAAGTTTCATACAGAATTTAATGAGGATGATATGATGAGAAAATCATATAAATTTTTTTTTCAAATTGTTCTAATAACACGATTATCACGAAATTTTGCATAAAGTTGTCTTTTAGCATCTTAAAACTAGCTGTGAAGTTTAATCAGGACTGAATCAGTATTTCTCGAGTAATACCGAAAAAATCAACGATATCGAGAAGAAAACCTCGAAATTTGACATATTTTTTCCCGATATCTCCAGAACTTATGATCGTATCGAACTGAAATTTGGTACGCGCGCACGTTCAAATTCGTTGCTGAAGCGGTCATCTACATTGAACATGCGCGCAAAAGTTGCTGCCTTCACGGCAGTGCTTTTTGAAATTTTTTTATTAAAGGTGCAATAAAAATGTTTCGGTCAATTTATATCCTAAAAACTTTTACATCAAACATTTTCATAGTTGGTAGATAATTATTTAAGATGCCGTTCTCAATTCTGTCACAACATTTTGTAGGAGATAAAATTGATGGGTAGGTAGGGGAAAATTCGTATCTTTGAAAGGAATATTGAATAAAAACGAAATATTATTTAATTAACGAAGGGGGTAAAATGGAACGCACCCTAAGAATACAGAAGTGAAGCAGTGTCACCGATCGAAAGTATAGGTTATAATATTGTGTTGTCACTTGATTGAAATTAATGGTATTATTTAGTATAGTAATTTTGGAAAGTTGAGATTATTATTAAAGTCTTGTCTTAATGTTAATTTTATTGTTTTGACATCTTACATGTATTTTAAGTGTAAGTATATATTTTGGAGAGGTCTGTAACGTGTCGTGTCATTTCAATTTGTAGTCTTTGGCTGAAGATGGAATCAAGTATACCGAAACCGGTCCCAATGATCTAATAAAGATTAAAAAAAGGAACTGTTGGTTGTAGACATTTTACAACCTTCGTTAATTATCAAGAAAGCCAACATGGATAATGTGACAGATTAATGTGACAGATTATAGAAATATTATTATTTATTGGTTCGATAGAATGGAAATATAATTTCGATCAGCATTTCAGAATATATGAAGAAAATCTATTGACAATCGAAAGTAGCTGGAAAAAAATAAACCCTTCTCTATTAACGAGCATTATGCATATACACCTTACAATCAACGCTAAATAATAATTGCTAGTTTCAAATGAAAATTCATAGAACTATCGCATGTATTTCGTCACGATATTCATCAGCGAACCCTGTTTACTCAAAGGATAAAGCTGAAGTGGTCGTATTCGACCATTCGTCCCTAAACTCCCTGATGATAGCTAAAAAAACAGATAAGCAAGAGAACTGAAAGCCTAAACCCTTCTTAAGATAACGGTCGCGAATTCACTGCATTATCAGCACGTCCCCTCTATTTGTACCCATAAAAAATTCTCTCTACGAAAGTCTCGTCGAATCCTAAGGATAAATACTGATATCGGAGTGTGTTTTCGCCTGCAAAATTTGATTTGAAAGAGAAAATTGCGGTAAGAGGCTAAAATTGGTGAATCCTCGAATTTCTAGTTGCGTTTCAGGTCAAAAATAGTAGAAATAATCGATTTTCTGCTGGAAACCTTCCAGAGAAAGGAAAATGGAATAAATCTCTCATGAAATGTTATATTAATGTTCAATGCGTGCCACAGAAAATTTATAAGGTAATACAAGTGAAAAGGAACGGTAATTTCCTGTGGATACGCCGGCCCATGAGAAGAAAATATCGTTATATTTTCTATATGATTTTTTTTTTGTCCAGATTGAATAAGGGTGGCAGTATATTCATTTGAATTTTCAGCTGCAATAAGAATTTATATGGGAATTATTTGATATGGAACATGTTTTCAATGTAACGAGAATAAGTTGAGGAATACGCTCTTGATGCTTTAGTACACATTTTTTTCTTTTCTTGTTAGACGTATGTTTTATTGTTTTGATTGCGATAGTCATCGAGTAAGGAGAAATTCTACAGATGCACAGAAGTGCAGGAGTCAGCAGCTTTTGCGCGCATGTTCAAACTCGCGAGCCAAAATCTTGAAATTCGAAAAAAAATGCTGATATCATGATATTCACGGAATTTCGTGAAATATTATGTAGTAGTATTTGCCAAGTTACCAAGTCTCATCATCAGTTAAGTATTTTCTGTGTTATTCTGGAAAAAACAACGATACCGGGGAAGAGATCTTGAAATTTGAAATATCTACTTTGTTCCCAATATGTCCGAGAAATACAACCTGATCGAACTGCAATAACTGCATTTCTGAAATCTTGATTTCAACAAAATTTGTGAAATTTATAGTTAATGTGCTCACCATACGATTTCAAGAAAATATCAAAAGCAGTTGCATTTTGGCCTTCCACAACCTCTCACCAAGTTACAATCTGACCGCATAAGTCCATGAAATATCTAAAAAATTGAAATATCAAATGCGTATAACGACGAAACGGTTCTGACGATTCGGACCATTAACGAAGTCAAACTTCTTACTTTGATATGCAACCTACTCTAAAAATGTTTCAAGTTGCTAGATTATTTGTATAAAACATACTCTCATTGTTTCTGGGAAGGATTGATATTTCCTCTGCAAGAGAACGCGGAGATATTCTGGTATATCCTAAACTTTTACAATTTTGACGAAAAAAAATTCTATTGCGAATTTATCGAAACAGAATGATGAAATAATAATAATAATAAGGATTTATATGCAGAAATAAATCTATTGCTCAGGAATTTTCAGGGAAATAAGTACTATTTCGAATTTTCTTTCAATTAATACCTTCAAAGCAGAGTTTCAGTAAATGAATTCCACCAACAAGTTTTAGGAAAAATTGTTTTCTATCCGTTCTGATGCCGATACGACATACTTTCAAGAAGGACCTTTCAGAACATGCTTTTCAATTTCTTCAAGGACACTCTGATTGTCGCATGTAAATACCCCATCTCAATTTTGTTCCAAGTCAGGTAAATTTTACTCATACTTAGAATTGTTCTAGCAAATAGCCCAAGTGGAATAAATCACATACTTGCACTTGGATGATCTGTGCGACCGCAAGGTTGGTTTAAAGTCTTTAAGTATTTTCATTATTTCATTATGTTATTTCGATTAATTCGCAGGAGAAGTTTTTCGTCAAAATCGTAAAAGTTTAGGATTTACTAGAATATCTCCGCATTTTCTTGCAAAGGAAATGTCACCCCTTCCAGAAACGTAGGAACAATTCGAATCTATCATTTCATCTCCATTTCTCGAATTTTATAAGAATTTTTGAAAACTTTTCTATACATTCACAAAGTAGCGCTCATCACCAATGTTCAAGAAAAAAAATTGATCGAATCAGTTCCAATGGTATCACGAATTTCCAGAATGCCCTTTATCTCGAGAACGATGAAAATTTAACCTAAAAATTTTTCGATATTCTGAGTGGTTATGACCTAGTCTATCACCAATTAAAATATTGTTTAAGGTTAACCGGACAACCTTGGTTGTAGGCAGCCTGAAACAACATAAGAGTTCTAGTATAGAAATGAGGTTCCAAGTATGTGGTTTATTCAGTCTCGAATCACTCGAACACAGTGTGTTTTCCTATAAAAAGAGTTCATTATGTCTCAGGAAAAATGTTCTCAGCATTATATCCTCCGCATAATGTTTCATTCCTGCTTGATTCTCATATAAATTTCTCACTACACTCAGTGTAACTGTAAGTGTAACTGATAAGAGCTTTTATATTTCAGTCTAAACGTCAGTTATTTTCAAATTTATGAGCCGAACATGATTCTCAACAACTAGAAATGTTGTAGTCGAATACTATTTTGCCTGATGTCCTTCAGAGCTATCTGAGATTTTGTTTGCACAATTATATCAGTCCGATCGAATTGTGATCTTGGTAGGCGATGGAAAACTGACTACTAGTAGCAATGTGTGTGAAGTCTTAAATGAATAAAGAACGCAGTGTGAATCTCTGGCTTGGAATAGATTCACTGAATCGAAGAAAGATTATACGTTGGAAATATACTCGAACAGGTCGATTTGTATTCTAAATAGCGAAAATGTTGGACAGTTTGACCTAAATTTGAGATATAACATCTACCATCTAGACTAGTAATATTATTAAGATATTTTGAATTAAAAATTGTGAACGTAGTCAAGTGCTTTATTTGTTTTAATATTAAATACGATGTTTCATCAGGTGTTGAGCGAGCAATCAATTTCAATTCTAGTAATCTTGTGTTGCAAAATGGCGAATGACCCCCCATTTAGATCAGAAGCAGGAGCAGGTATAACTAAAATTTATTAATTCCTTCACTCGACTTGAAATTTGAAAAGAGGATGCATGTATAGCTTGATATACCTTTCAGCAATAATCATGAAAAAAAGAATTGCCATTTGGAAGAGGAGTCGATGAGGTCATATATTTTGATATTTGGGATAAACAATAATAAAAACAATTTTTACATCAAATATAGCATAGTTGAAAATAAAACTATTATAGCATATTTTCAACAACAAAAATTTTTTGATTTACTAAATTTATTCCATGTCAGACTCGCACTATTATATGGAAATATATGTGAAACAACCCCTTAAAATATTATTATAAGTCAGGCAGCCTTGGTCAGTATCAAGATCCTGCATATGGTAAATAAACGTTTATTTTATTTCGAACTGATTGTAGAATCATTTTATTTTTGAATATCACGCATTCAATATTCCGTAACCTTGGTCATTTCTCCATGAGTCATGAGGGAAATTAATGTAACTATATTCACAATATGGAGTACACCCACCAGTTGTTGGATTGAATTTCTGATACTCACAAATGATATTGTTTTTTTTTTTATCGAACTCCAATTGGAAATAACTACCATCAAATCTCATATACGTTTCATCGATCTAGGTCTGGTGAGATTTTTCTCATCAAGTGTCGTAGTGAGTCAAAGAGGAAACTTGATTGATTTGAGTATTCCGTGGAATTTGATCAGTTACAATTTCATTAATTCTTTCTTCATATAAAAGTTTCAAGATTGTTTATTTCGTGTTCTATGTTGAATACTTCAATCACGTGAGAACGTACATTATATCCCTGTTTTTCTGTCGACAGACACCTCAATTCGTCTTTCCTTATTGCTGGACTCATCACTCGATCTTAATGGCGATAATGAATTAGGTTTTTAGTGATACGTGTTCAGGATGCAATAACTTTTCTGAGTATATCTGTTCATATATTGATTGGGGCAACCGTGTACGTTATTAAGATTGGAAAGCCCTACGGATCCTTAAATGATATTATAAACATTCGTGCAAAACTTATTCACCTAAGAGCAACCAATACCACGTGGTGGTAAATTACAGCTGGGCAGCACAGCCACATTCAAGTTTCATTTAACCTCGTTAATATCTCAAGGTCAGACACCCGAACGCTATCTACATACTTTAACGTTGCCAATAGCCGCGTAAAATTTGGAGAAATTTCGACGTTTGTAGAAGAAAACGGGGTGTCGCTCTGCAGGCTTCAGTGAGTATATTTTGAAAATTTTTATGTTTTTAATTATTTTGTGAGAATGCGCAATGTTGGTTATTTTTCCATTTTTCACTTAATTTAAGATTTTATTTTCCCCGAAAATTCTTCAAAAATCACCCCGTTAAATTCGAGGTATTGTTTGCTATTAAGACCAAAAAATACCTAAAATATAACGGGGTGACTTTTGGAGAACAGAATTCGTTTTTTAAAAAAAAATTGTGTGTAAATAGTTTAAAGAATTAGGAAGAATGCGCAATAATGCCAATTCAAATATTCAACAATACTAGTAACGTCTAAATTCACGCATTCCGATATTTTCCGCAGCTATTGGTAACGTTTAAGCATGCAGACCATCGGCAGGTGTCTGACCTTCAAATATTAACGAGGTTTCTTTGAAATTCGAATGTGGCTGTGTTACCGGAACACACGAAGCCGTACTATTTGCTCTTAACATATTCATCAGAGATAGAAAAATCTTTCACCGGTCAGCACGGTGTAGCATTTTATTGAACAATGTGAACTACGCAGCATCCATAGTGCTAAAATAATCACACCGAAGGTTCTTTATTTTCTCTAAGTGTTAGCAGAGATTTCGAGAATACAGGTGTGAAAACAAAATATATGTCTTGATTATGAAGGGTGTTTTTATACGGGTATACTTATAACTTTGAAATGGAATAAAACAAGAATGTATTTTCAAAATTGGCATGAAATTGACTTTATTCAAAAGATAATCTTTTGGCATTATAATTCAAAAATAACTTCCGGCATGTGACCGCCACGGCTGGCTCGTCCTCCAAGTGGTCGATCGTTTCGGGCTTATCGGCGTAGACAAGCGACTTCACATATCCCCACAGAAAATAGTCTAGCGGCGTTAAATCGCACGATCTTGGAGGCCAATTCACGGGCCCGGAACGTGAAATTATGCGGTTATCAAACATTTCCTTCAGCAAATCAATTGTGGCACGAGCTGTGTCACATGTTGCGCCGTCTTGTTGAAACCACAGCTGTTGCACATCATGGTTGTTCAATTGAGAAACGAAAAAGTCAGTAATCATGGCTCTATAGCAGTCACCATTGATTGTAACGTTCTGGCCAGCATCGTCTTTAAAGAAGTACGGACCAATGATTCCACCAGCACCTAAAGCACACTAAACAGTCAGTTTTTCTGGATGTAACGGTGTCTCAACATACACTTGAGGATTATCTTCACTCCAAATACGAAAGCGATCCATAGTTGGTCTAATTAATTTCTCTGATGGACAATGGACGTAGAGCGCGAAACGTATTTCGAACAGAACCACTATTTTCAAAATAAATTTGCACAGTTTGGAAGCGTTGTTCAGACGTCAGTCTATTCAAGTTGAAATGTCAGACCAAACTAAGAACAAATCACTTGACAGCTGAAAAAATGGACGCCAGTTAAAAAAGTGTTGCCAACTTAAAGTTCTATCCCTCTAAAAAAACACCTTCTATGTTGAATACCAAGATAGTCGCTAAGCTATACCCATTCTGGATTCTTGCACAAAATTGAAAACTTGTATTTGTGAATTCTAAAAAGGAAATCTTAGGTCTCATCTGCCATTTTTGGTTTCTTATGAAATATTTTGAGTTTCATTCAAGGTTATTCCTTATAAGTAATAGAGGGTTAACTTTTGTATACTGTGAAATATTGAATTTGGAACACTAAGTAGGGGTCGTAGGATTTCAAGACTTGTCATAATCACTCAAATAATAATCTGTTGTATTTCTGAAAACCCTGCATTCTGTTGGTTGTATTTTTTGAAAATATCCTTCCTAGTCGATTATAGAATTATATGAAGGTTCGTGCAACCCCTACCGCATTATGAAAATGGAAGCGTTATCGAGACCCGTTAATACTGGCGTTTTCAGCAAAATGTTTCCATCAGCTCCCATGAGAAGTGATAAAACCACTGTTGGGAAACAGCAAGCTGTGTGTTCTTCACCCCAATTTTGCATTGTGGTTTAAATTAATAATATTAATACCATCTAGCCTTTTAACAAACGAAATTAACAAATTTTCATGAGTGCTACGAAAAAATTATGTTTGCAGCATTGTCCCCTCCACTAATAAGTTCTATATAAGAAATTTTCGCTTAAATTCGAGAAGGAAATAAGATCAGTGGCGAATTTACAAATTTGCAGCTAGTAGGCTATTCAATTTTTGCAGTCTCTACAGACCTCTGAAATTCGATATTCTGAAGTACTGAGATTTTTGATTAATTTTCGAGACTCGTTTTCTTTATGTACATAATAATATTTTTAATTTCTATAAAGGAAAAACTTTGGGGTTAACTTCTCCGGTCCCTAAAATCTGCAGTTTTAAGATTGATTATACGTTACGCACCCTTTCAGTATCCTTCCCATTTGATCTACCTAAAATATTGCAAGGTGTAAATGAATTCATGTATGCACACTATTCTTTCCGGTTACGTTCCGTTTCCATAGGTACCTTCTTTACCTACTTACTTTTTACGGAGCGCATATTAAAGGAATACGGGAAGGTTACTGAACATATAATGCATCAGGATCTAAGATTATTTATCCCTGATTGTACAGGGTTAGTCTTTAAGTAGTACATAAATTTCAACCTTAGATTCATCTAATCAAATAAAACATTTTTTTATTTCCCATTTTTCCTGATTCAGCCCCGATAAAAAGATACATGCTGTGGGAGTTTCCAAAAAAAAGTCTTTCTGTTTTGACATGGTTCCTCTGAATGAAATGAATTTTGGATTGAAGTTCTCTATGACTATAACAAGTATTCTACTGTAATCAATAACATCTAACTTCAAACATTTTTCTGCTTATAGACTCCCCGATTCATAAAACTATGAGAAATTAGCATTAACGACGCAGATAAAGTTATAAAGTCATTGAAAGAATCCTCAATCATCTTAGATCACTTAATTTTTTCTTATTATTTATCCTCAAACGAACCGTTCTCGAGATATTCATCAGTGAATGTTATGAAATCTGATGAAATTTTTTAGAAATTTCCTTATTTTCGTGGATCCGCCTCTGAGCTAGCAGAGACTGTGAATTAAGCTACGCTCTCCTATATTCGGAACATAGAATACACAGAAATATAATAATAGGTCTATGCTATTTCGTGACCTGACCACAGACATAGTTCATGTCTATGGATCCGACTTACCATAATATTCTAGAGTTCAATTAATGTTTTTAGGTTAGTTGAGTGATTTCTTATAATTCATTTATAAATTTCATGAAAATTAGAATAATTATGAAATTTTCAATATAAGCATGGGCAAGATTGGAATTGTGTAGATTCTCATGATGGATACAACTGCACGAATTTCAAGTGAAAGATTAGTGTTTCGATGGTCGAGTGTAGTGGAATATTTTTTCCACAATATTACCTCAAAAAGTACCAAATTATAAGAAATAACTGAGTATTAGCACATTGAGAAATATTCGAATGCACATAACTTTTAACCAGATTGAAGGATTCAGCTCTATTCATTCCTGTAAATATTGAATGAAAAGTTCGAAATATGAGAAAGAAATATTTCGCGAAAAATACTTTCCATAGCAGCTTGTTCCTAGGAACAAGAGCGCTATGATTATGGAGAGTTATTGGACTAATTCAAAAAGTAGGAGGAATTCATGCTCGATCAATACAAACTTTCATTTTACCAATTATTTAATAATATTGATCCGATTTGTTAAATAGTTAAATGACGACAGGCAGTGTCATCAAAAATCACATTTCAGAAACTATTCGTCAGATTCTTGTGAAATTTAAATGAAAATTCAAGCAGACATTTTTCATCGATAACGAATGTTCAACCAGATGGATCTGTTTTTTTTGGAACTTTGAAATAAATAAAACTTCGAACGGATATATCCACAGAATATAAGGGTGAATTCAACCCACTCATAAATATGACTTCCATAATTAATTTCTACACCTACTCTACAATTATTGAGTTTTCTTCAAGTTGTAATATACAGGGTGTTTCATCATAAACTGGTCAAACATATATAGCCGTATAGATGACATTGGGAAAGTCATTTTTGCCTCATGACATATACCCCGTTTCCGAAGCATAAGCGAGATACAGGGTGTTTAATGTCAACTTTGAGCAATATTCCGATAACTGTGGTGATTTATGCGTGACATTTTAAATTACGGTTTTTGGTCACATCTTAGTATTTTTTGGTGGTCAATTCAACTGTTGTGTAGAATTCGAGAAAAAATATTTCAAAATGGCGGAAAACCTACAAAGTTAGAAGTTTTCGATTGCCAAAGTGGATAGCATTATTTCAATGTACTTAATTTTCTACGGAGGCAAAAATTGTGCTAATGGGTCCTAAGAATGACTCGGATAGAAATATGAATTTATCAAAACAAAAAATTTTTTGAATTAAAACTTCAATGGGATTCGAACTCGCTTCACTTAGGGTCGGGTATAAATTGGATTTATTCTGATTATAATGACGTCCGTTACCAAGCAACGGTAGTTCATCGAATTTGACCCTTTTTTCCGAATGCGAAGAGAGTTCGATTTCTACCAAAGTTTTTTTAAAAAAAAATTTTCTTCTGATAAATTCATATTTCTATTCGGGTCATTCTGGGGACCCATTAGCACAATTTTCGCCTCCGTAGAGCCACTAGTTTCTGGAAAAAAAATTATTTGAGTACTCCGAGAGGAATGTTTGGAAGGCTATAAAACGAAAACCAATGGATATTTTTTCATTCTGTTTTCACATCATTGCTCAGAGTGAAGAAAAGTTCAACCTCAAAAGATTTCAACAGTTTTCGGTGAATATGTTTTTTCATTGTAGACATGTAAAAAAAAAGTTGAGTTTGAATTTTGGAAAAAAATTTTCACTGAAAATCTTAGAAAATTAAGTACATTGAAATAATGCTATCCAATTTGGCAATCGAAAACAAGAAATTCCAACTTTGTATCTCTATCTTTGTATTTCTATCCGAGTCATTCTTAGGACCCATTAGCACAATTTTTGCCTCCGTAGAAAATTAAGTACATTGAAATAATGCTATCCAGTTTGGCAATCGAAAACTTCTAACTTTGTAGGTTTTCCGCCATTTTGAAATATTTTTTCTCGAATTCTACACAACAGTTGAATTGACCACCAAATACTAAGATGTGACCAAAAACCGTAATTTAAAATGTCACGCATAAATCACCACAGTTATCGGAATATTGCTCAAAGTTGACATTAAACACCCTGTATCTCGCTTATGCTTCGAAAACGGGGTATATGTCATAAGGCTAAAATGACTTTCCCAATGTCATCTATACGGCTATATATGTTTAACCAGTTTATGATGAAACACCCTGTATACTATAGTCAAGTGAAAATTCATAGAAATCAATATGGTAATAAAGCAAGACGGAATGTAAGTTATTTAAATTTTTTCAATTCTTTATGCACACTCAATTCATTTCAAAGTTCGGTTTGCCGAAATCTTCTATGGTGAGTATTATGCATTTTATCTAAAGAGTAGGTATGGTTGATGCTTTTCAACCAAATCAATTCAGAATTCCTAAATCCATCAATTTCTACACAGAATTTTTTGAGATCGATTTAACTGGCAACCTGTACTAGAAAAACTGATTATGGCCAAATTGCAATCTGCCTTCGCACAAGTACTTCAACATCTTGAACCAGATTTTTTTTTAAATTTTTTCCGATTATCCTTGGCTTCAAGGAAATCCCTCAAATGTTTTTGACCAACAGGAAATGGTGACCGGTACCGATTTAGAACTAGATCCTTCGGAAATATTGGAAAAATTGAATTTCGCTTGGGTTATCTATGCCGAAATAGGGATAATTTTAAACATACGTGAAATGACCTGCCGTCATTGAACTTCAAGCCTAGCCTATAGAAATATCAATTCTTTCCAGGTTTTCTCTGTTTTTACTCCCAATATCTGAAAAAAAATTATTGATATCTTGTAACAGTAAAAGCTTTACTAAACTTATGGAATTTTTCGGATAAATACAATTCTTGCTGGTTGATGCTGTTGTTGCATGTTGCTTGGTTTAGTAAGGCAGGAAATACAATTTGAAACCTAAGTTTTTTGAAGTAAATTCAGGTATTCAAGCTCGAATAATCAACATCAAATCGATGAAAACTACCAATGAGTTGTTGAAGTATTTTCATCTGAATGGTAAGTACTAACCGGATGTGGAGAGGAACTCAATTTATCCATTATAAAAGAGAGGAATAAGAAAATTCTATCGGTTCTGAAAAAAAAATATCATATTTTCTGAATTAATTCAATAAAGAACTGCGCTCTAAAACGAAAATTCACAGAAATGTTACTTTGCAACTTGTCAGTTACCTCGGCAAAGAACATAGGATGGAGATTAGTCTCCACAATCAAAAAAACTTGAATTAGATAGGATTGATTCATACCATTGACATTCAGGTATGCAATGATATCGAATTTTGAGCTGATTTTCATGTTTAGTCGAGTAATATCAGCATTTCTTTATTACTTGAACAAGACAGGATTTATAAAAGATATTTCTATTCAAGTATTCAATGCAGTCAAATTTTCATTCTCACTTGAGGTGCAGTACCTATTACTTCTGACAATGATAAGTTTTGGTATGCCGACTGATACCAGGTAAGGAATTTTCGTAAAATCGTCACTTTTTGATAAACATTCCTGTTTGTTTTCACAAAGAAAAGATCTAAATCATCACTGATCGGCATTTTAGCCTAATTTGGTCACCCTTGAGTTGTATTTTAGAAACAAAAACAATCCACTGTGTCAATACACTGTTCCTATCTACTACACCCAAGAATACCTGGCAGTGTCTAGGAATGAAAAATTTATTAGCACGATTATATCACAAAATATTTTCATAATATTTTACCTCCATATGAAAGAAACAAGGTGCCTATATAATATACTACAACACACGAAATGACTGTAGAGTGAACTAACCAAAGGTCTGTTTATTTGATTGTTTATGAAATCAGGGACTAATTTCATATTAAGTACACCAAATTTATACTATCCTTTTCAAAAAAAAGTGAATATATCAATCCAAAGTTTCCAACTGAATACGAAATCACGAGAGAAATTGCTTTTTCCCATAGTAAACAATACATTTTAGGTTATTGTTGGTCCTCCAGTCTCTCCCAACCGTCAAAACTGCTCGTGACCTATTTGAGGCGTCAGTGCATGTATGGGAGATTTCTCTCTCTCTCTCTCTCTCTCTCTCTCTCTCTCTCTCTCTCTCTCTCTCTCTCTCTCTCTCTTTATACACACATTAGTTAAGTTTGAACAAGCGGAACAGTTCTTGAGTTTACTTCAATTCCTTTGATCTTTGAAATAGACGAATTTTCATAAGTTAAATCAATTCTATGTGTAATCTTAGTTCAGTGGTTCAGTGTGGGCTTTGGAGGAATATCATCACTGAAGCTTTATCTAGACACATTCTCATCTCATTAGGAGGATATCGATTATCGACCGAGAAGAAATAACTGTGGCCATCTTGCCGTGACATAAAATGGAGGGTTAAAAAAATCGTATCTCAGTATCCCACTCGGAAAACAGAACAATCGTTTTCGGGGTCGTTTGTATTCGACGAGCTGAGGAATTGACTCCTAATTCCATCCAGTACTCTGCCAGATTTCAATTTGCTACAATACAAAATGGACAAAATTAACAGCTTTTAGAGGGAATATTTTCGCGAGGAATTCCAGGGAGCTTCCATTATTCGCTGTATCGGGAAAATTTCCAACTCATTTCAAAACGAATCAGTTTTAACATTTCATCACGATCTCCGTTTACACCATCCAATGTAGCCATTCGTTTTATGAAATATCCACTTAAGAGACGAGATTATAGAAGTCTAGATATAAGGTCGCATGAACGATGAAATTGAAACTGTTGATTGCATGTGGGATTTTCTGAGTAAACCCAAATGTATCCATACTTATACAGGTTGCGCGAAAGTCCTTAATAAAATTAATATCTTTTAAATCAGTAACTTAGAAAAAACCAGAACACGTGAATTGATTCTGAATTAAACGAAATATTTTCCTTCAACCCCTTAGTTGCAACCCCACCTAACTTTTCTTTCAAATTCAAACATGTCGTGTATAGGCTCGTTGAGAAGCTCGTGACAGGTGGAATCTTACCATACTATTTTTTATTTTACTTATGTAGTTATTAGGGAATAAGACAAAATTCTTTTAAAATCAAAAAAATATTAAATCCTTCTTCTTCATTCTGCTTTTGATGATACCTGCCCATTTATTTACTTTCTGAGGATGCTTCGTTTGAGCTTCACATATCCAGTATGGGTTTTCCGACTCCAGAAATGATAATTGTTCCTGTTAAAAAAAACACAAAAATGCAACAATTTATTCATCTTTTCGAAAAACATTACGTGATGAATACCTCCTTGTTATTTTATTTCGAAGATGTAACATAAAAACTCACTCAGAATGAAATATAGCATAGAATACCACTGTCAGGTTCAATTAGGTTCTTGTTTTTAAAATAGTTTTGTATTATTTCTAATAAACACACAAATAAAATGAAAATGAATATTATGGCTAGATTCCATCTGACTCGAGCATTTCAACGAGCCTACACACGACATATGTTTGGATTCGAAAAAAATATTTGGTGGGCTTGCAGCTAAGAAGTTGAAGAAAATATTTCATTTTATTGCCAAAAATTACGTTGAATTTAGAATCAATTCAATTTCAGCATTTTTTCCAGTCACTGATTTCAAAGATATAAATTTTATTAAGGACTTTCACGCAACTCTGTATAAGGTTTCTTAATGGTTTCTCGGAAATATCTCGTGAAATGATCAGTGTAATTCAGCGAGCAGAACCGATTCTACATCAGCATAATATGGAAATGCTTGAAGAAATTGGGTAATTTTTATACCGTTTACTCTTTTCATCAGGAAATAAAATTATATTTATAAGTTTAGAGAAAATGGTAATTCTATTTTATTCTTCAGAGTTGTTGGCATCGATGCAATTATTTCAAATTCATGCCTTTATTGACTCATTATGTATTATCGAATGGAATTTGCACCTAAGATTTGAAAATTTTCAAATTAAGTCCACATTGTTGCGCGCACATTCTTGGGAACGGCTGGCTTTCATTTTGTCCAAATGTCAGTAATCCACGAATTTTCTGCCGAAAATCTTGAATGACTAGGCAGGACTCACCGTTGCAGAATCGGATGCCAATATCGACATTCCATCCGTACCTACGTCGCCAAGTTAATTTCAGAACTCGAAGAGCCAGCGACACGAAACTCAAAGGTTAGGGTTTGTATCAAGATGCGACGATTAAGATAGTTAATGGGCAAATCGGAAAAAAGATTTCGAAGTTAGGGAATTAGGGTCAATTGAAAATCTGAGGATATCTCCAATATCTTCAGAAGCACTGAGTAGATCAGATTGTTACTTTGCATTTGAATAGTTGTAGCCATTGGCGAAAAATTTCCAAAATTCACAAACCTTAAAATAAATATTTCACAACAGTGTATCAAGATTCAGTTTGATCCAATATTTATCTTCACAGATATTGTGGCGAAAATATGTAAGATTTCTTGGATATTTCCCCACTATCGTTAATATTTCCTAAATGATTCGAAAAATAATGATCCTATTATTTTGAAACTTGGTAGCTAGTTGGCAACTTCAAAACTTATGCAGAACGTCGTGCTGATTAGTTAAATGAAAAATTTCTTCGAATAATTTGTGTCGTTTCTCAATCGGGTAAAGATTATAACCACAAACACAACATTTTCAGGAAGAAACTATTTAGAGACTCGATATTTATAGGTTTGGGACTAAATCGTAAATGGATGATATCTGCTCAATGATTCCGTATGTTGGTACATATAGCAATTCGAAATGTTATTATTCTGATATTTCCCAAAACACAGATAGACTTGAATTGAAATCCAGTATGCACTCAATTGTTAAATGACAGTTTGAAGATTTATTCAAATTTCATGAGGACCACATGAGGAAAGGTCACCAAACCTTTCCATTCGGTAGAGCCCATTCACGTTTTGGCAACAAATTTGAACATGGGCGCAAAAGCTGTTGACTTCACGCCAGTGCTTTTTCTAGAATTTTGTTCTGCTATGATAAAAAAAATTGGAATTATTAAATGCAATAGTGGCCAGTTGAAATTCCGAAAGAAGAATTGTTCAACGAGTATTTTGTTCTATCAATATTTATGTTGAAACATTTAGTTTACTATTCATCTTTTCTCAGGTGGGGAGGCAAACATATACACAAGATTTTTCCAGAAATAAAGATATTTCAACTTGATGCCTAACAAACAGAACATCAAATATCTTTCAAAAAAATCTTTCACGCAGAAAATCATACTCAATGTAGATGACCGCTTCAGTAACGAATTTGAACATGCGCGCAAAAGCTGCTGCCTTCACGGCAGTGCTTTTCTAGATTTTTTATGAATTCTTTGCGTGAAAGATTTTTTTGAGAAATATTTGATGTTCTGTTTGTTTGGCATCAAGTTGAAACATCTTTCTTTCTGAAAAAATCGTGTGTATATGTTAGCCTCACCCACCGCCCAATGATTCCGTAGATATACCCATTCAAAATTTAATTTTCCCAATATTTCCAAAAATACAGATTAGATCGAATTGAAATCCAGTACTCTATTGAAAAATGACAGTTTGAAAGTTAATACAGAATTTAATGAGGATAATATGATGAGAAGATCAAAGAATATTGAATATTTGAAAAGAAATTGAATTTTTTTTTTCAAATCGTTCTAATAACACGATCATCACGAAATTCTGCACAATGTTATTCTTCAGCATCTTCGAACCAGCTGCAAATTTCCATCACCATTGAATCAGTATTTCTTGAATTATACCGAAAAAACAAGGATATCGAGAAGAAAACCACGAAATTCTACATATTTTTCCCCAATATATCCAAAACTAATAGCGATATCGGACTGAAATTTGGTACACTGCTGTGAAATATGAATCTCAACGTATAGTTGGAATTGTTATTGAATATATTGTTCATATTTTTTTGTTTCAGAAAAAAAATATTTTGTCGGAAAAAATTTTGAAAAAAAATTTTTTTAAATTGAGTGACAATAAGATTCCTACGAAATTCTGCTCAAACTTGTGCGTACGTATTCTCCAACTAACTGACAAATTCCAATCGAATCACTCCAGTAGTTTCTGAAATATGCTGGAAATAACCTCAAAATTTCAAATTGCTATAACTCCAAAACTATTTGGCCGATTTGGCCCAATAACGAACTTAACTGCGGCATTCGCATGCGCGAACTACCCTACAAGTTTCAAGTCGCTGACTGGCTCCATTCGACAGTTATCGTGTCCACGGCCGGCCGGACAGAATCGATTTTGACACCGGATTCGTCATCGGTGAGTCCAACCTAGTCGTTTGAGATAATTTTCGGCTCAATCATCGAAAATTACAGAAATTTGGACTAAACGATATCACGCTATTCCCCTAGAACATGCGCGCAAAAATGAACTATTTATTTTTCGAAAAAATATCTCTTGGGAACTTTCCTCTGATATCTTGAAGACGAGTTAGCACAACAACAAAACTTGTGCTCACGAATAATTGACGCCAGAGCTGCTATTTCATGTTCAATTCTCAGCAGCTGTTCCACTAGGATGATACATTTGAAGATGTTCAATAAAACATTTCATTCAGGGTCATGAATTCTGTCAAAATAAAGAACCATTTCTGATATTGTAAGCGGAGTAGGTTGAAATTATTCATAAGTATACGGGGCTAGAGAAGTGGAACATACCGAAAACGAACGAGAGGCAAAAGCTATAATGTCATTGTAATATCTTCTCTGCGCTATTTACATTACTCCTAGAAATAATACATTCCGTATTCTCATAGCACTCCATCTGTTTATTCGAAGCATTTCCACATATCGATATATGCTGATTTAATTATTTATATTTCAGGTCTTCCGTAGGCTAGAATACCCAGCGGAATTAGAGAAAATAAACATTTTCAACATTACCCTTTCTACGAGCAGGCGTTCGTTGATACAGACCATCCTGAACAAAGAGAATTTCACGACGTTCGAGCAGGAATTGCAAAATTACGAGGAAGTTTTGAGGAGGGCATTTGAGGCTGGAGTGTCGATTCGACCGGAAGAGCAAATCGCTAAATGGGACATTTTGAGAGCGGTATTTTTCTCTTCCACTGTTCTCACTACGATAGGTATGTTTGTTTTTCGTTTATGATTTTCTACTGGGTCGATGAGAATGAAGCCAATTGGCAATGATGACTCAGCCTTCTTGAAACAATGTACACGGTGGGCAAATTAGTGATATCTGAACTACAACTCCACTTATAGAAAAAGGAAAATGAATCAAACCTCAGGGTTGCCTTCTTTTAAGAAATTTATAGTGCCGTCAGCAACTGCATTCGTCTTTTTTTTTGTTTTCGAGTTATAGGCCGAAATTGGCATTCGGAAATTTCAACTTAGGTCATTATCTTCTTTTCTGTTTTATGATGTGAACCTGAAATGAAAACATTACAGAGACACTTTTACGACAGCCATCCAGTGGGTTACTCTGATTTTTTGCAAGAGGCTTCACTTCCACTTTCCACTGTCATGGAAACCATAGTTTCCTGATGAAATTTGTCACCGAATGAAAGTCGACCATTACAGTTTTATTCATACACAACTTTCAATCCCTTGCAACCCCCTCAAGTGAAAAATTAGAATGTGTGAAACACTGCGCTTCAGTTATGATCGTAAATAGATATGTTATTAGTACGTTTCAACTTCAGTAGAAACGTACTTATAACAGTTGTGCATAAAGAAAACTGTAATGGTCGACTTTCATTCGGTGACAAATTTCATCATGTACCATCGTCTCAAAGTAGATGAGCCATGACAAAAAAAATTTTCAAAAAAAATTTTTTTTCTTGAAAATTTCTGCACGACGGTAAAGAAGATACAAGGACCTTGCCAAAAAAGTACCACATGACCTACTTCGCCTATTCAAAAAATTTAGAGGGTTGATGGAGATGGCACAGGGTGCAACAAAAACCCTTCAACAATGCATAAAAATTTGGTAAAAGAGAAACAAAAATTGACCTGTTTTAGGATTTTGTTGCCAAATATTTTTCTCCTGAGAAAATGAATTTGTTCCATAATTTTGACGCGCACTGTATATTGGCGGCGATAGTCGAGTGATAGAGACCCCGACCTATGATCGTGCGAGGTCTGGAGTTCAAGCTCTTGGCTGGGAAAAAAAATTTCTGGTGTTTAGGGGACGGTCTAACCATACGCTGTTTCATGGTGGAAATATATGTATGTATATTTCCACCATGCGCTGTTCCTGACGTGGCGTTAGGAATCAGTAATAAAGCCTACACTGAACAAACCCATTATTCTAACTCACATAGGCACATGAAATTAAATTAACTCCTGAATGTATCCCTAATCGTTAATCTGGTGGCAATGATGCAACCTCTTACTCCCTATCTATTTATTTCAACTTTACAATTGAAATTGCTATTTACAAACACAAATTTAGGTACAGTGAATCTGAGATCCGGGATTCGAAGAAGCACTTATCTTAAAAGTAAGGATCTGACGGTATGATCCTCCAAATTGCAGGTATTATGCAGGTAGTCCAGTTTCGAGAGTTTCCATCCAGAATAAAGTCCAGAATTAAGGTATTCCAGTAATAATCAGCTTCGGTATAAAGGTGTTCCAGTCATAATCAGCTCCAGTTTTAAGATAATCCAGTAATGATTGCTTCCAGTACTAAGATGATCCAGTCAAACTCTGGGTCCGGTAGTAGAATATTCAAATGGGCATTAGTCCCAGTAAAAAGATAATCCAGTAGTCGGTAGCTCGGTGAAAAGATGTTTCAGTGGGCGATAGCCCCGGTACAAAGATGTTTCAGTTGGCGATAGCCCCGGTACAAAGATCATGTAGTAGGCGGTAGCCCCGGTACAAAGATGAAGCAGTAGGTGGTAGCCCCGGTACAAAGACTGCAAATTTAAAAACTATAAGATAGTGCTTGTAACACGTGATCTCATTCCCAGCGACTCTAGACGTTATTGAAACAATTTACAAGTTAATAAATATGAGATGGAATATCTAGAACTCAGGAATAAGAGCACGTTATTCGATAATAAGAATGAGATAAGAAATCAAATGCACAATATCATACTAAGGAAAATGTTAAGCTGTGTAACCTGCATGGAATGAAATAAATCAGAAATCACAATTTGGCATTCACAAAAGCAAAAAATATTGGTCGGGATATAGGTACGTAGTACTTACCGCCTTTTGAATAGACGTCTTATAAGAAACAATAAAACTTCAAAATTCCACGATGTTAATGGATTACGAAGTTCGTTTATTCGTTAAACTCTAGCAAGGTGTTGAATCCTCAACTTCTTCGCACCGAAAGAAAGAATTTTCCATCAGCTGGACCGAGTTTGGAGGGTCGCGCATGCTAAACACACAATCAACCGTCAAAGCGAAGAGCGTTTTTTAGCGACCGATCATATGATTTCAGTAAGGCGTTTTTCTTGCGATTGGAATTGAAATTATTAGTATGACGTATTTTCGCGATGGAAACTGAAATCGACAGTGGAGCGTTTTGTAACGTTACACACATAGCTTCTGAGTTTCATTAAAAATCCTAGAAGAATCGGCAATATTATAAAAAAGTATATAATAATATGCCCTTTATGAGCTATTTCCGGAAATGCATTGTTATATATCATAATTTCAACTCTCTCTCGAATACACATTTGTAGTAATAACTGTACATAACTGAAAACACTAAAATATGGAGAATATAAACAAACCGAAAGAATATGATGAGAAATGCTTGACATGAATATCTCCGAAAATATCTCTGTATCGTGCTATTATCATTTTCGCATTGAAATTTCAGAATTTCCTGACCCACTTTATCCACAACTAATGGTACATTTAAACGTCTAGATTGCCTTCGTTAAAGTTCCCTGGCGCCAAACATATTAAACGGAAAACCTAAGAAAACTCACAATGGATGTTTCTTGCTATTGAATCAAGAAAATCATTCGTTAGCTGCGAAATTTGAATCCTCAATGATTTACGGCATATTAGAACAAGAATCGAAAAATGAATATCCATTTTCCTTATAACAGGAAAAATTTATCTTCAGTGCCAAATAAGCTTTATTAGAACATTAAACTTTTGATGTTCTTATCAAACCCGGGAATTTTTATGAGACATTTATTCATAGGGGTGAAGCTCTGACAAGGTCTAGGGTATAAGCCATAAACTTTCTATTTTCTGTTTTCGCATACTTTTCTTCTTGCAAGAAAAGTTCGAAAAAATATTGAACTTTGATTTATGGATTCCACTGTAACTCTTTGTGAGTGTTACTGCATCCAAGGCAGCTTTGTGAGTCTTGGAAGATATTTCGAACGGAAATCACTAGGAAGTACTTTAGATTTTTTTGGAAAATGAATGAGGAGTTACCCCGAAGCCGGGCTTTCATCGATTGAATTATTTATTTTTATGTGGCCGTTATTCACTTTAAGTAGATAAAGAAGATATTGACGTCCCAAATTAATGGAATAGGTTCATATTCATAATTTTTTCAGGGATATAGGATATTCGTGACATGGGAATTTTATTACTCAGAGAGCACGTTAAATTTAGAGAATACGTATTGGCTTTTGATAACTCATTTTTCATTTAAGATCGCCGAATTTCTGTTGAACATTTGAAAGTGATCAAATTATCGATGATATTTTCACTAGTTATAACACTAGAGGCCAAATTATTTTCATTTTTGATTTGAGCTCGTGTGGTATTCGATAAGAAAATTCCACACCAAATGTGTTTTTTTCCAACAACATCAATTTTCGTCTTCATCAAGTACTTGTGAAACATAGAAGGTTTTGTCTAGAACTAGAAACTAGAAACTAGATATTATTTCTGTTTTGAGTTTGTCAAAAACAGCTCGACATATCGAAATATTTCTCGATTCGGTCAAGAAAGTAAAGAAAATATTCGCCAGAATATTCAGCAGTTGACACCCGCGAATACTAGGAAATCAAAGGCAAGTGTATGGAAGCAGTTTATAAACTTTTGCGCAGAAAAACTCTACAGCTAAGCAGTTGCAGGAATATTTTTTCGGAAGGTATAATCGCAAATTTAATCCATTCTCTGACATAGAATTTGTCAACGCAAGAGCTGCAAAAAATGCTAAGCGTCGGAAGCTACAAATAGATCCAACAAGGAGAAAGGCAAGTTCATCCGTACTATCAGCAGACGAATTGAGAAAATATTCTGTCATTATGAACATCAAAAAAATTTCCAGTATAAATCGCTCTTGGGTACCCACGAGGAAAAAATTTCCAGTGAAATTCATCCGTTGCGATGGTGATCTGTCAGAAATACACGTTCTAATTGGTTAGGTTAGGTTAGGTTAAGTTAGGTTAGAAATCACATGTGTGGAATTTTCACGGAAAAAGGTTTTACGGAAACGAAAAATATCTTGTTTTTGAATAATATTCATCATTCTTATATAAATCTGAGAATTCTATCCTAGAGGATTTAAACAGTTGTTTCCAACTATTTCCCCCTTATTCATAGAGATCATCTAGAACCTAAATAGAAACACGTATCAAGTAGTACTTCTTTGAAAGGTTTTATATCCATAATAATTATATTTGGAAATTATCAGAGTCACCGCAACATAATCTATTTCAAATTTAATTTTACCTCTACACAAATAAGCAAGAAACATTCATGATGCAGTTCATTGTTTAGGCTTCTGAATAATCTATTGAATATAAGATTACAATATTATACGAAAGTAATTGTTCGCAGTTAGAGCCAGAAAACATTCATCAATGGCATTATTCAACAACAAACTTATACGTTCACGCAAAAATATTTCACCTCATGAAATCGTACGAATGTGTATTCCTCAGGAATGTATGTTTGTATATTCTGAAAGCAGGTTCCGTTCAGAAGAAATAGATATATCTCAAGCCCATAAATTTCGATTTCGAATATAATTGTTTCCTGTAGGGGGAAATGTGAAAGATTTATATTCAATTTCAACACGATTGAATAATTGAGTGATGAATCTCCTCGAGAGTTTGCCACTTTTGATTCTGTTGTATATTCATCATTGTTGGCTTTGGCCTCCGATCACCAGGATCACAATAAATATTCAATGCAATTTTTGATAACCACAGATCTATTAGCGTTGGTAGTGCTGTGGGTCCGACACCGCATTCCTACGACCAGCTCAATGAATAACTGAAGATTTCACATGGTTATCTCATGATAATGTTCAATATTGCATCCTTTGAAAATATTGTCGAAAATAGAATTGAACATATTGCAGGTGAGACGCCAAAGTATACGAGTCAGAACAATCAACTTAAATGCAACAAATATCGAATTAATGGTTTAACAACAAAATCGAACATTAAGCATATGATAAACTTTAAGCATACCTAAAATTCTGCAGTAATAGAACACCTCAAAATTTCAAGGAATACAAGGATAAAAGAAACTGGATAAACTCCAAGATGAGGACCATGAAGAGAGAATGCGTAACACAGTTCACCAAAGGGATGAAGCACAATGTGAGGTTTGGAAGATGCTCAAAGGGAGCAAAAAACCTGTTAATAAATATAAAATATGAGTTGTGATAGTGCTACACCTATAGACCAGGGATCCTATTCTTGGCTGTGATGGAATGAAAGTTCTCTATCGTTCCATCAAAAATGCACCGCGTTTCCTCGACAACAGCGTCGACACGCCTATTTTCTCCCTTCCCCGATTCAAGAATAGGGACCCTTGAGGAACACAGAGAGGAGACTAACGATGACCGAAGTATGGAAATTAGTATGAAATAAATAAAGACTAATATCAGAAAATAAAAAAATGAAAACCTCCAGGACCCGACGCTATACCGAACGAACTGCTGAAGCATGGAGGGGACATAATAATGAAAAATATGGATGTCTTTTTCCAGTGAAGAGCGTTCCAAAACAAAACTAATCAAATACCACAATACATAAGGAAGGAAATAAGAAAGATCCTAGTAACATAACATAATATCTGTTGATAAATTGACAAACATTCCCCCTTGATCAGAGCTGATCATCCAATCAAACAAAATACCTACACCGAAGAAGCGGATCCAATGAGAAAACGTCCAACATCTAACAAATATAGGAATTGGTTCCACTAACTATATTCGTTAGATGTTGGACGTTTTCGTCTTGTGGGAATCCACGTGAACCGAGTGTTTCCAATATCGTGACGGTTTTGTAAATCTGCAATATTGCAGTTACAGCGACCTGATGCGACTAAAGGATGAACGTCATGCACATCGATCAAAGTAGCAGCAAAGTGCTCCTGGCAGATGGCGCGCTGTACGTTGTTATACTGCAGCGGTCCATCTGAAAGGTGACAAGTATCGAGAGACCCCTCTGCGTTTAATCCAAGGTAAGTTGACCTGACGATCAATAATAATTGTGAAACAGCTGCAGTCATTCTTCTTGGATTCGCTTCTTCGGTGAAGATGTTTTGATTGATTGGATGATTAGCTCTGATCAAGGGGGAATGTTTGTCGATTTATCGACAGATATTCGTACTAGTGCTTATGTTATTTTACTATTACTGGAGCTCTTTCTTCTTCGTGAAACCAATTCCTATAGATCCTAGTAACTTCCATACCATCATTGCTCAATGCAACGCTTAAATTAACTAGGAATTTAGCCAATCAGATCAGTAAAGTTCATATAATTGGTGAAGAACACCAAGGCTTTCTAAAGAATAGATCCGCAACTGATGTAATTTAGATAGTGAGCCAAATCGCAGAAATAGCTACTGAATTCAAAAAACCTACTCACATGTCCTTAATAGACCTGGCGAAAGCCATTGATCAGGTCAGATTGAGAGATGTGTTTAAACTGCTGAAGAAACGAAACCAACCACATAGTACAGTAGAGATTATCAGAGACATTAATACAAATAACAAAACGAAAATAAAGGTAAACAATGAACTAACACCAGAAGTAAACATGAAATCTGGTATATGCGTCAGGGAGACAGTCTAAGCAGTAGGACAAGGATTCAGACGACCTACAGCGCATGGCATATGCATTCAAACTGGCAGGATAAGAATAAAATATGATCATATCAACAGCTAAAACAAAATCATTAGTTATTGCATGGGAATCCAGAAGATAAAATTGTAATAAACAAAGAAATAATCGGGAAAGTGTTAAGTTACGGGGACCTGAACGCAACTTACACAAACAAAGCAGCGTATATATCGAAATGTTTACGAGATGTCTTTTGGATAGGGATATGAGATTGGACAGAAAAATCCGCATATATTAATCATGTATAAGGCCCATTATGGCGTATTCTATTGAATACAATACAGCGGAAACGAGATGAATTTTGAGAACGGCAGAAATGGAAATATTGAGATCAATTTTTAGGTTTTTTATGGGTTTTCACTCCCAATGTCTGAAACAGAACTATTAAAAATTAAATAAAATTAATTTTATTATGAAAAACGCCCTTGCACTATCAAACTATTTGTCAAGGGCAGTTTCTTACTAAATAGATTGCCTAATGAACAATACAGAAACAATAAAACCAAAAGAAAGCGAACTGTGACGTTTCAGAGTACATATACTGACTCTTCCATCAGACAAAGCAGAAAATTTCAAGAAATATTTTCTTTCGAGTTCTCGTTTCAATTTCAAAAATAAGCTTTAATTCGGATCAATAGCAGGAAAAACATTGGGTGACAGAAACCATTCACAACAAGAACATAAACAAAAAATATTACGTATATACAAAAACAATATCTACTTACTCCTGAGTTGAGTAAGAATACATTGATAATTAATAACATCCTCCCAGTGTCGAATGAATAATTCAAATAGCACAAGTTGCAATACCAAGCGGAATTTTCAGTTTGTCAGCATTTTTTTAATTCGAATATAAAATAATCGAAAACGAATCTGACCAATGTGCACAAGAACTTTTTTCGGAATAGCAACAGCTATTATTGGGCAAATTTCATCATAGAGCTTGTAGAACCGCCCTGTATCTAAATTGTTCGTATGATTGATACATTTATTATTTACTACGAATGCTATATTGTTTACTGAATGAAGTTCACTTCCTATGTTAAATTAATGAATAAATTACGAGATATGCTCAACTGATGCGAATGATCATGAAACAAATGTAACAACCTACATCCATGCAGCCTGTAAATGCTATGGATTTTTAGTAAAATGTGGTCCAATGCGTCTTCACCAGGCTGTTACGTCATATTGAGGCCATTCCTTGTTCGAAACACTTTCCATTTATGAAATTTTTTCACATCGCATGTCAACATATTTTACGACTCATCTTGAAAACATCATTCATCTTGACTCGATGGGAACGAAGGGGTGCGAATGCCGCATCGAATGGATGAAACGTTATATCGGTCAAGGGATGATTGATTATTCAGATAAAACGTTGAAAACTTTAGGCAGAAGTTTGTTATTTTCTACTCACTGCATCGATTACTCTTTTTGCCATCTGCCGATTATTTCGCATTAACAACAAGATTTTCTAGTTTCTTGAACTAGTGGATGTGGTAAATTGGATGTAACCCTAGGTGATATTTTATATGACGATATCATATCATGACGTTCGAGCCATTCGAAAATTTTACATGGATTGGAGACCTATGATATTATGATTATGATTTCATAACACTTTCCCAATGTTTCTTCTAGCTTGAAAAGAATGATATTTACTGGGAGTGCAAATTGGTGAAAGTGCCAGTTCGCTTGTGCCAATAAAATCTACAAATCAATCCACTGAGAATTATGCTTTCACCGTGCTCAAAGTATAGAGTAATTTTTGAATACTATTGCCTTAACGCGCGAGGCTTCTTATAGAAATTTTAGAGTATCTTTTCAAACTAATACTTCATTTGGTGAAATGCTATTATTTCGTGGACTTTTCTACCTCGTTTTTTCGGGGAATGGGGTGTGTCCTGTGATCAAGTGAAGTAACCATTTATGCTTGATTTTCTCTCAATACGTTAGTCTTTCCTTTGAACTCAAAAATTTGAATCTTCAACGTAGGTGCTATTTATTTGAATAGAAGGTTTGAATGAAATAATATTTGTAATGTACGTAATGATTCCTCAGATATACATTTGACATTATACCATTATGGGACCAATGCTGAAGCCTTTGAAAATGTTGAAAGTTGAAAAAAATTATGGTAGGATGAAACTCATTGGAAAACGAAGAGAATATAACCACGAAGAAGGGAAAAATAATTTAGAGGTGATCTGAGGTCGGGAATTGAAAGGGGATGTGAGTTTCATGGTTCACTTCGATTTCCAGTGAATAATCAAGTTGTTTGTGTTCTATTCAATCTTTCGCAAAAAATTTTTTTTCACGAAATTCGGTGGAAACTCAATTTTTATGTCCCAAATATATTGTGATTATTTGATTCAAAATCTTTATTCGTTCACCTCATTTTGACTAAATATCGAAATAGCACCCTAATTTTTAGTCAAAAAGTCTCACGTCAAAATATCTACTTTTTCGAAAAAGTTGGCGCCATTTTTGTTTGTTGAAATCTCCACTTTCTGATGTGTGAAAAAATCACCCTATGGTAAATTTTCTTGGAATTATATGCGTGGTTGCCCATCTCTAATCTCCCAATAATTTATATACCTGAGTGACCTACAGAAAATTTCAGCCAATCGAAACTTATTTCACATAGAAGTGAGGAAATGTCTAGGAAGGTCTGAGCCTTACAAAATGATATTTTTTGTGGGAAAATTTACCATAGAAATGTATTTTTACGTTGACGAATTCTGCAATATTTATTGTAAGAATTAAATTCTGTATTTATGTTGGTGTGTTCATTGTTGATTGAGGATAAGTGAAACAGAAACACACTATTCGATCGCCAATAGAATACAATTAATAAATAGTGTGTTTCTGTTTCACTTATCCTCAATCTGTATTTATGTGTCACATAATACTGAAATATACTATACTATATTCTTTTTATCACCATCAAGAGGACGAGATTTCAACGAACAAGAAGCCCACCAACTGTTTCCTAAAGGTAGTTATTTTTAGATGAGACTCCTCGATTGAAAATAAGTGTGCTTTTTCGATATCCTGTCAAAAAGAGGCGAACAAATAGATAGATTCGATCAAAAAAATTACAGAGTATTCGGAAGATGAAAAAGTAAGTTTTCGCCACTTTTCAATCGAGTACTGGATTTCAGTTCGTCCCAATCTGTATATCTTGAAATACTGGTAAAATACTCGAAGTGATTCTGAGGCGTTATAGTCCAATCGAAAACATAATAACTCCTAAAAGAAATCAAATACTCGAAATCTGGAGAGGAGGTTTGGGGCGTGATAACGCGGGTCGAATTTGTGAAGGGTTGAATTCCGCCCAATGATTCCGTAGATATTCCTATCAAAAATTTTCTTTTCCCAAAATTTACAAAAATAAGTATTGAAAAATGACACCTAAAAGGTTCATGTAGAATTTCGTAGAGAAATATGGAAGAAGATTGCCAAATATTTCCATCAGAAAGCAAAGCTGCGTTCGGCGAGGCCAATAAAAAGGAAAGCTACTGCTGCAGTGCCGTTTCAAAATTTTATATATTTTATCGATCCTCTGAATGTAAGGAAAGCTGCTGATACATTGTTGTTTCAAAATTTGATATAACTGATTTTATTGATGATCTAAATGTAAAATGATGTATGGTAGTAACAATTTTGAAAGAAATTGCTGATAACTCTGTAGATTGATTGAAAAATTCATGTTTCTAATCATTTGATTCACACCAAATTTCGCAGGAATCTGCGTATCACCATTTTATAATTGATCCCACTCTATCGAATAAGAACTTTTCGAATTATTGAGAGGAGAAAGTTTTAGATAGGTAACAGTTCGGAACTATTGGTTGGTTTTAGCCAAATGACGAAATTCCATTGTTACCATTGACACACTAATCTTCCACTTGATATTTATGTAATATCTTATTGTTTTCACGACATCGTACTTGCCGATTCTCATATTCTACAATCCTTTGAATTCGTATCAAATTAATGAATGAATTATGATAAATCACTAAATTATTGTGAACAAACTAATTGAACTCTATGGATTCTATGGAAAATCTGGTCCATAGACATGAGGACATGTCTATGTCTATGTTTATGAACTGTTCATTGAATAGATTAATATTTCTGTGTATTCTCTAGTCCGGACAAACGTGGGCAGAGCCTCATTCACAGCCTTCACCAGCCCAGGAAGGGATCCATAAAATAGGAATTTATCGAATTTATCAAATTTCATAACATTCGAAGTTGAATATCTCGAGAGGGTGCGTTTCAGGACACGCCATGAAAAAAAATTAGAATTCTAAAGTGATGAAAGATTCAAAAACTTAAGATAAACTTTATCTGTATACTTCATGCTATTTTCTGATGGATGTACGAGTCTATAATTGAGAAACCGTTTGAATTAGAACGAAAATGATAACTAAAGATTATGTGTCATAGATAATGAAAACGTAACACCGAATTTCATTTCATTTGGAGTAACCATGTCAAGGGCATAAAAGGAATTTCAACAGTTGTATATTTCAGTTGGAGAGCCAAATCTGGAATAATGGTAATTCAAATGAGTGTTTCATTTAATAAGTTGAATTTAAGGTTAGAACCAACGCACAACTTGAAGCCTCACCCTGTATATCATCATTTATGTGGAGATGTTGCAGGATTTCCACCAAATCATTGGGAATCGTCTTGCCTTCTGTGTTCAGCAAGATTGTCAACATATAATCGATGTGATTTTCCATACCTTTCAATCGACAATAAAATAGCCGAGACGCAAAAATTCAATGCGTACTGATGATTTCGAAAAGGTTCTTGTGACCCACTCTCTGGTTAGGAAATTACAGCAGGTCGAATGTTTGACACGAAATGATGAATTCGCAGGTCATAACACAGCAGAATTCATGGTTGTAATAATAGCACGCATGTTAAATGTCAAACATTTGGATCGTTAATCCTAATGATTGATTGGATGTCATATAATTTTAGCATTTTGCGAATGTCGCATACAATTTTATACAGCCTGTGTCGAAAAATTAGAAGTTGAAATACTACGTGACTCTGTAAGCATGAAAATTAAATTCTTCATTAGCTCTTTCCGGACGAGTTAAAGGGCAGAATTCTAATTCATAATCACCGGACTATACCGGCTTGTAATAAGTTTGATGGCTGATCAATTATTTTTCTTATTAGCCTATCAAACCATATTACAACAATCAAAGGAAAATTTTTGAATTTTTTCACATTTTCGGTGAAAAACCGTTCACATCAATATAGAGTAAGTTGCAGTAAATCAGTGGCATACACATACATCATTCAGACAGGATAATATCACTAGAAAAATTGAATTGAAAAACATCCAGAATGTATAAATTGCCACTAAGATGTCGCTGGAATTACGCATGCATGAATTTGATCGGATCCGTATTCTTGAATCTATTGTGAACTTTCCCGAAGAAATAATTGAGAGATCTTGAATCTGAAGAGTATACTAATTTTTCGTTCAGTCGATTGCACTCGAAAATAATAGGTTCTAATCGAATACAGGTGAAGAAAGAAAGATCAGTAAGAATTATTATGAAGATAGGCTACAGTAATGAGTTAATTATCATGAAATTTGTACCACTTAAGAGATTTGTGATTTCATGACGTTGATTAAACGCAAAAAATGGATTTACTGAAATGTAAATTTGAAATTGACAAAAGCATGAGTTTATGAATCGTGCTGTATTCAACCTTGGTGTAATTTTTCTCAGATCTAATTGAATGAACGTGAAAACACTTGCGTTATTCTATGACATCAAATATACTTTAAAATAAGAGTTTATTAAGCGTAGATTTAAGATTGCTAATAGGTTTCGAGTTGCTTAATCGTGTCGAATTCAACATTGATATGATGTAAAAACGTTGCTATTTGGTTGCTGCTATAACGAGTTGATTCGTTTATTATACGTTGAATCTACGTTTGGTTGAATTGAGGTTTCCAAAATAACGTGTGTGTGTGTGTTTATTGGGTATATTTGGGGATTATTAACGAAGGTTCAATTCGTGAATTGTTGATATTTAAATTATGATTTCGTAGATATTCACGGATTGCATTTGACGGGGTCAATACATGAAAAGATAACAGTTTCGGTAACGAATGTGAAATGCGCGCAAAAGCTGCCGACTTCACGTCAGTGCTTTTCTATATTATTTTCCAGTATACCAACTGAGTAGTCGGTCCATATTATTCGTATAAATTGTATTGTTCTTACGGCTGTGGTATTCTCATAATATTTCTCTTTCAGCAATATTCAACTTATTGAATGAATCCTGATCAAGTTATTCAGGGGTGAAAATATATACTGACGTAAATTTGAGGTGTCAACCTAAAAATTGAAAAAAATAAATTTTCACTGAAAAACTGATCAAGTATTCATCAAATATCCAGATATTAAAAAAAGAAACGATAAAACAAAATTTCGTGACACACCGTAGCCGGTTTTATTTAAAGCACATCATTGGTATAATTGTTCCTATTGATTAAACTGTGGCATTTCTATTGTTTTTCACTTGCACCAGTTTTTTCCCTAATGAATGAGCCATAGAAATATGAATGAAATAATGACAGATTGTTATTTTACTTTTATCCGCAAATGCTTCATTTCCCGAGTTTCCGCTTTTTCATAAAAATAACTTTTCATTTATCGTTGTGAAAACGGTTGAGGTATGAAAATGAAATTGGGTGGGTGTTGGGAAATAGTTATTGCGAATTTTTCGAGACACAATTAAGAATTTAAGTGTTCATCATTGGTGCATAGGCTAAAAATCTCATTTTTTTCGAAGAAAAAAATGGTTTTGCCTTTTTTCGTGTGCCGTTTTCTCCCGTATCTCGGAAAACGAAGCATTAAACGGATGAAAGTCATACAACAAACTGTCATTATTTTTTCATCATGTCACATTCATTTAGAGAGCCCTGTATAATGATGTAAAAATTCGAGGTTTCAACTCTGATTTGCAGAAATCCATAAAAACCAGTTTCTTCCCGTGTAATAAGTGATAAACTGATGAAGTATTCAACACAGATTCAGATATCTCTAAAATACGATTAAGTAAGTATTTTTTTGACATACGGTAGCCGTTTATGGTTACCCGTATACAGTGTACAGGTATTATTGATTCAAACTGCTTTAACTGCGACATCCCCATAACTTTTCGCTTGCAGAAATATTTACCTATTGAATATGCTACTGAGAGGTTAAGTAATTTACTGTAAAATATAATTGTGAAATTTGAGGTTCCAATTTGTATTTTGAAAATTCAAAAATGAGTTCTTCCTCTGTTTAATTACTGAAGAACAAAATCTCATTTTCTGTACAGTTCTGTTAGTATTCTGCGTGAAATAGTTCCAACTGTGGCATTCTCATAACTTATTTCACTCAGCATTATTACCTCCATTGAATGAGCCATTAACTTATTTTTTGCAGGGTATGGAAATATCACTCCAGAGACAACAGAGGGTCGGATTTTTTGTATCATCTTCGCATTAGTAGGGATTCCATTAACACTGACAGTTATAGCCGATTTCGGAAAACTTTTCGCTCATGCGGCTTCTAGTTTTGTCAAGCATATTCCACCACTGCCATGCGGACTTAGGTAAATACGTTGAAAGATTTTTATAAAGGTAACTAGTGTTAAAGTTGGCACTTAGCAATGTTCACTAAACTATTGTCATGTTATGAACCAACCTGAAATTTTAGGTAGAAAACGAAAGGCACTCTTCGTTATAATTTGAGTTACCTAATTCGAAGGAATCAAATTTATGAAAAGTGCACGCTTCTACTTTATATTTAAAAAATTAATCGATTTGTGAAAATGTTCTTATCCATTGACAAGGTACATACAGGGTGAGTCTTTAAGTTGTACATTAATTTTAACCATGAATTCCTCTCATCAAATGGAACACTTTTTTCATGTATCATTTTTCCAGATTCGGTTCCAGCACAAAGATATAGGCTGTTTAAATTTACAAAAAAAGTCAGTTTTTCTTTTGTAGCTTATATGTGGTAACTGCGAACGAGAAGAATTCTGGTGCGAAGTTTTCTATAACTATGACACATATTCTTCAGTAATCACTTTCATCCTACTTCAAACAGTTTTCGAGTTATAGACTTGCCGATACATAAAACTATACGAAATTAGCATGAAGAATGCAGATGAAGTTTATCTTATGTCATCATGAGAATCTTCAATCATTTTAAAAGATTTGATTATTCCTCATAATTTCTCCTTAAACGCACCTTTTCGCAGATATTAAACGTTGAATATCATAAAATCGGATTAAAATTCGAAAAATTTCCTTATATTTATGGATCCGCCCCTGACCAAGTAAAGGAAGTAAATAAAGCTGGATTCACGTTTATCAGGACCATGGAATGCACAGAAATATTTATCTATTTCGCATAGAACTAATATTAGGTATATGCATAGATATAACATATAAGTTATACATACATAAGTTATAATTTGTATGGGTATATGCTATTTCGTGACCAAACCATAGATATAGTCCCTGTCTATGGACTAGACTTTCCATAAACATAACATTCTAGAGAATGTTTTTAGGTTAGTTGATTGATTTCATATAATTCATTTATAAATTTCGTGAAAAAAGTATATTTATGGTGCTTTCAATATGAGAATGGGCGAGGATGGAATTGTGTTTAATTTTATAGGGGAATGAAATTAGATATTGCATGAACATCAAGTTGAAGATCAGTGTTTCAAGTCCAGTGCAGTGAAATGTTTTGCTTGCGAAAATATAGCAGAAAGCATATCATAAGAATCATGAGAATTAAGTGAGTAAATGAGTTTTCTCAATCTTGTTTCTTTGAATTTCAAACCTTGGATTGGTTATTTTCCAAAAGAGATATCTGTGGGGAATTTGCAAATGAAGTGCAGGAGTGTATTAGCACATTGAGAAATATTTAAATGATTATAACTTTTTACCTGAGCCGAATCTAGAATAATGGCAAATGAAAAAAGTGTTTCATTTAATGAGGGGAATTTATGGTTAGAATGGATTTACAACCCAAAGTCTCATACTGTATATGCTAATATAATATATTAAATATTTAAAATCAAATTCCAAAAAGTGTTATTTTATCGACTTAAATCAATTCATTAAATTCGAAGTAAAACAAAAAAGACTTTGAACAATTGTCTTACATGCTAACCACAGTCTTCCATACTTAAAATTGTTTTTTGCTTCAATATCAACTAATCATGTTTCCGTTTCCTGATTGTTAAATTTAACATCTATCAAATTTTAATTTTTGTCTTTTATGTCCGTTTCAACCTGATGAAGATGGCCAGTTCACATTTGAGGAAATGACAGTTCTAATTTGGGAAGACTTCGATTATTTCAACCAATTGTCTAATTGTCATTATCTCTTTTCAGATGCGCATTTCTTGTACAAAGAACTACTTCTTATGCTTTTTTATCTGTGTGTTTCCTATTCTTATACCTTGCCATTGGAGCAGCAGCTTTCGTGGAATGGGAGGAAGATTGGACGTTTTTCGAAGGATTTTATTTCTGCTTCATCACAATGACTACGATTGGATTTGGAGATTTAGTACCAAGTAAGAAAATATTTTCTGTACATAGCAAGACATTGATAGGAGAATTCTCAAATTTATCTTTTCGCGTGCTTCTTCACAATGTCTGTAAATTTAGAGTTTTGAGTCGAAAAGGGCCCAAAATGATTGGACTGAACACCCTGAAGAAGAATCCGTGGTCAAATTCAATTCTGTCCGTCCATCCACTCGGCCGTCCCCCTGTATCTGCTCTAACTTTCTACGAAAAGAACCTAGCGACTTGAAATTGTCAGATTAGATTTACAGTCTAAATATCTCGGTGAAGTTCGTTAATGGTTGAAATCGGTCAAATTGTTTCGGAGTTATGCGTATTTGAGGTCCAACACTTCTCAACAAATATCGAGTTTTTTGTTTCCAAAGTTATTGTGTTTACGATCGGTCGTGACATTGGGATATTAAACTCCTTCAGTACACAACATCGAGTTTCCATGGTGATAGGATCTTCATGGAACTTTATACGAAACTTGTAACGAATATTCAAGTATTCGTTCTATACACACGTGCTAAATTTAAACTCGGCCAAATCCGTAATTTTGTATATATCAGGAAACCAAATTCTCTTGTGAAAATACCTCTTCGGACCACTAGATGCAATTTGCCTTGTAAGACTTCAACATTCATTTTTGAGTTTGGAACATCTTTTGCTTTTATAAATTAGCTGAGAATTCCTTTCGACACTTAATGCTTACTCATGGAAAATTCCCGCTCAAAATCCCATAAAACTGACCCTATCTATTGTGCTGGAATGCTAACCAAAAACCTGAAATTAATTTCAGTTGAACTAGTGTAATACCCTATTCAGAGAAATTTTTTCCGTTCCACAGAGCAACCTACTTACATGCTCCTATGTACTTTGTACATCCTTATTGGATTAGCCCTAACTTCAACCATTATAGAACTAGTCAGAACTCAATATGCACAGTCTTGGAAGCAACTTAGAGCACTACAGGGTCCTCTTGCTGATCAATTCAGGAGAATAGCTGACAATGCAACAGGCTTAGATGTCCTATCCTTCCAACAAGATTTCATGAAAGTGATAACTGCTGTGAGTATATTTCTAGGATTTGATTTTTAGTGGGCTCCTTGCCATGATCACTCATTGATTGATTGGAAGAAGTGTACGATTTTGAGTATACCGGGTGTCACAGAAATTAAATTTACCCCTTAAAAATATCACATTACAAGATATCGTATAGAAATTGTTGATATTGATTCTACAGATTATTTTTCATCAACTTAGGTAAACAAAGTTTGTCTATGTCCGGTTTAACCATAAATGGACGAAAATTCGATTTTATCATATAAACTGATGCTCATTTTCGCATAGTTGAAGTGAATTTTGAATAGATTGCCGTCAAAACAAAAATGGAGTAGAAAAATTGTATCAAAAATATTTTTTTTTGATTTTGCCATCGGATCGATTTGAATTGTGGATATATCACCGGAATTACAAATCCCTTAAACAGTTTTCACTCTACAATCATACAGTAATTGGATAGAGAAATGGTTTCAGTCGTTTTAGATTTATATTTTTGTGAATAGAGGTAGGGCTGCGAATGCTCCATCGGAATGTGGAAAGATATCATATTAATAATAATAATAATAAAGTTTAATTAATTCTCTTGAAGTACATCGATATTCACAATTAGGAATAGGTCATATATAAGGCACAGAATGAAAGTTCAGAGCATTAGGCCTAGGCAAAGCCTGTCTTGCCATGCTTTATCCTATCATATCTGCAAATTTGTATATTAAACTTTGAGAGCGAGTAAAAATTGTTCGAAAAAGGCTATCTTTCACCAAAAATGACCACAAAAAAAATCAACAAGGACAAAGAAATATACATACACAATCGTGCCGTCACCCAGAACACGCGGCAGGTAGACTATTGGGACTAAATCATAAGGAATTGTTCCGAACCTTCAAGTAAAAATTTTTTAACTTTAGTTTTGAATTTTTTGTGTTGAGTAACTGGTTTTAGTTCTCCAGGCAATATATTATACAACTTTGGTCCGAAAAAGAAGAATGATCTTTGTGTGACGGATTTCTTGAAAAAATCAACGTACAAGTCACGATCAACCATTGAACGTGTCACACGAACATCTCTCATATCCTCAACTCGACCACCTCTCTGAACCCTGATCAAGCATTGATAGACGAAGAGCATCCTTACCGAAAGAACATTCGCTTCTTTAAATAGTGAATCAGTTGAAAATCGTCTACCCTTCTTGGATATTATTTTCAGTAGACTATTCTGTGTGACCTGTAGAACTTGAATTGTTGTACAGAAAGCTCCACCCCAAGCCGGAATACAGTATCTTATGAGAGATTCTGCTAGAGAACTATACACCATCATCAGCGTCTTTCTCGATAGTATTCCTCTTAGATTATAGAATTGGTGGATGAGCATTCTCAAACGACGACTCAGATGCAGAATGTGAACATGCCACCGCAAACGCTGGTCGACAATGACTCCTCGGTACTTAGTGGAAGAAACTCTCTATCTCAGGGCATAAGCAAGAATTATTCTTGCAGAGTGGGAGATGCAGACGCAACCAACTTGAAATGGGCTGATGGGTGATATTAGGCGCGAAAGTCATGTACTTAGTTTTTCTGATGTTTAGAGAGAGTGAGTTATTACACAACCATAAGTGGATCTTACGAAGTTCATCCTCCGCCAATAAATAAATTCCCTCCCAAGATTCACCCGTAAATACAGCCACAGTGTCATCCGCATAACAAATTAGGTGTCCACCCAAATTCTCCATCTCAAGTAGGTCATTGATATACAGGAGAAAGAGAATTGGTCCCAGTATGGTTCCCTGAGGTATACCCATCTTAACCACTGACTCGTCGCTCAACACGCCAGCCACCTTCACTCTTTGAGTCCTGTTGCCAAGATAGTTTGCAAACAGTCCCCACGCCACACCTCTGACTCCATACCATTCCAGTTTCTCAAGTAATAGGCTATGAGAAACAGTGTCAAAGGCCTTTGCAAGATCCAGAAAATTGCTCTATGATAAATGAAATCATTTCTCTATTTAGATACTGTATGATCAGAGAATGTGCGGGCAAAATTTTATCAACCTAGAATCAGTATGATTAGAGTTAAAGGAGTAAGATCATCCCTCGCATGAGAATTCTTGTAACTCATGCCAATTTTTCTCCTAATTTCATTTTTCATTCGATATTATTAAACTTATTCAACGATAAATTCAAAATATGCAAAAATATAACACAGTTTATTTCAGAAAATCGGAAGTTACGTCCACTTCCGGTTACGCTGGTTGTTTCAGAAATACAATCATTACTTCAGTCGAGGAAAAACAATATTTGGTATTTATTTTCAAAGTTTCAATTCGATATCTTAAAAAATGTAAGATTTTTTGGGGGTAAACCTGATTTCCTCGGCATAGGTAGAGGTTATCAAAAGGAGTCAACTCGAAAAAAGCTTTGGAATCTTGAAAAAAACCTACAAAAGAACTTCTTTGTTGAGAAACGGAAAATAGAGTTTTTCATGGTAGGATTTATTCACGGAATCATTGGCTTAATTTTACCATTCATGAAAATGAAAACCAAAAATATATATATATAATCTTTCGAAAACGAGCATTACATTTTTTAGTATATCAGTGTTATCAGAGGAAATGTAAACGGAGTACTATACATTCTTACGTATGATACATAAGAGCACAAATAAAAACCTCAGCAAAAACTCTGCCTCCCCATATAAGTGTAGGAATTTGTTCAAAGAACATGGATGGCATCTTTTTCATCGTAAAATTTTAAGGTCATCTTGAATTAATTTTGACAAAATAACTCGACATAATATCTGAAACGAAAAGAGGGACAGAAAAACAGTAAGTCCGGTCTTCCAAGTGATGTTATTTCAGCCCCTCCGATGAACGAATACCTCTACAGGCCCCTTATTTTGGAGAATCATCTTCCATAGATACATCATTGGTTATTTCACACTATAAATCAAAAATAACAATTAAAAAAAAGTTTTCCTTCGAATCTAGATAAAATAAATGTCTCTGTATTTTTCGGTTCATTTTTTTATGCCTTCCCCATTGAATTTCATCTGCATCCCAATTGTTTCAAAACTACCTTTCGTACATTAAATTTGTACCTCACACCTTGGATTTCTTATGGTTCCTTGAAAGAGGTAGTCTATAGTTTCAAATCTGGTATGCGAGCAGGCCATATGACAAACATACTATTCCATCCACTTCCCTATAGTGAGCAGGAATTACATCGTGTGGGTTAGCCCTATTTGTTGGTATAAATGAATATCTGCTGATAATCCACAATCAATAGAACATACCACCATACTCCTTCCACTTTGACGATGAACACGAATAATTCATATAGCCACACTGACATATTTTTATGAATTTTCCAATAATAAAAGACATTTTCGTTGGCGCATCTTATAGGGAACGGTGTGCTATCATTTTTCCCATCTGCCCAAATGACGGCTATTCTCGAATTTGTTCCCGAAAGTCTTCTCGAATTGATTGAATGCTTTCTGGCTGGTCGTTTGATACCATCATAGCTTTTGAAAGAAACGAGCCAACGACTTGAAACTTTCGAAGAAAGTTGTGAATCTAAATTAGACAAAATCGGCAAAATGATTTCGGAGCAATACGAATTTGTAATTCTTCACTGACGCAATCGGATTGAGACTGCGTAATCAGTTGTAGAATACTAACGTCGAACTTTATGCAAAATTTAGTTTCGATCATATCCTTTGTAGCGATATAACTTATCTTTACGCACCAGTGGTTCCTTTTGTTTACTTTTGCTATTTCGAATTCATCTGCCCGTTAAACAAAAAACCTCAATTGGAAAATAAAAATAGATCGGAATTTCTTGAAAAGAATTTTTTGTTCGGAAATTATTTGTCAGATTCCAATGAAATATGGTACCATTTTGCGATCTCTTTGTTTCATGTAATTTCAAATGAGACTTCAAGCATTTATTTCTCATTCAATTCTTAACTCAATCCGAATAAAATTCTGAATGGGTCCAACCTACTCTATAAATATTGAATCTCTGAGTTGTTTTTTTATTTGCTTTTAATGTGTTCAAGAATTGCCGTTAATTTTCAAGAAAATCTTTCCTATGAAACGGTGCATTCTGCGATCATGAGTTGAGTAAATCTTTACTTATTAAAATGTAGTAGCTACTAAATAAAAAAACATGGAGAATTTTTTAAAGCCTCTTCCGGTATTATCCTTTGACCTATACGAAATGAACCACTATAAATATAGCTTAGTGGATTCCATTCATGAGGTGCCGAAAATTAATGTCATTTATAAAAATTTTCACTCACTTTCCATTATCTGTTTCGGTTCAAGTGAAGTAAACCAGTCTTCGAAGAACTCTTTTCAATATACTGAGTCTCGAAATATGTACTTTTTCAGATGAAGATTGATGTGAAGAAATTGTCCTCTCTTTTGACGGTGAATAAACGATTCAATTATTTATCGATAAGTCTATGAAAAATATTCGAATATTCAAGAAATATCGAGAAAACTACTGAAATAAGTTTGAAATGTTCGAGTTCATATTTTCTTGAATATTCGATGCCAACCTTCACAAGGCGTTCTGTTTACGTGCACCTCGAAGAAGAAGTGTCTTGAGGAGACTTCAAAATAACAGAATTTATTCACGCATCAACCCAGCCAGAAAGGAATAAATTTTATTGTACTGTATTCTCAGACTTAATTTTTCGTGAGTTACTTGTTTGTTCCCTAAGAAAACATCTTACGAAGCACGCTGTAAATGAAAACCTGAATCTCTGAAAAATGCATCATCTTCAATCAAAAAATATCGGAATCGGGTATTCGGACATTTCAGTAGTGCAATTTTTTTTCCTCTCTCAAAATTATTCATCTTTTGGATGGAATATCCACCAACATTTGGATATAATATTACAATACACCGGGGACTAAACCCCTTCAGATCTAATAATTTTCTCATTATAACACCATGTACTCAGAGGGCACTCTTTATTCTCATAAGAAAACACTCTCCCAGTGTTAAAATATGAAGTATTCACAACAGAATTCTACTCACTTCAGAAAATTATTTTTCTCCTGGTGTTCGTTTCCCCTTTTATCTAGAAATTTATCTGCAGTAGCAGAATTCAATGAGATGGATTAATTAAATTCACTCCCAACAACTTAGGAGATTGATGTGACTCTTCCTTCCTTTGATAAACATCTTTTCGTGTTCCGTGAGAAATTAAGGAAAGCAACCATCTATCAAATCCAGCTCCAGATTTCTTGGAGCCATTGAAATCGTAGTTAATGTGTAAGTATTGTGTGACAAAAAGTTGAAATTCATTACGCGATAAATCTTCACGTATACATCTCATTCAATAGACGACTTCGGTCCAAGTTGCCAACCCACCAATTTCATCGAAATTTACTATTACTGGGGAAGGGGAATTTTAGAACAAATTCGACATAATAAGGTTCGCGCCCCTCAAACAAGATAATTACTTTCAAATATAAGTTTTTTTTACGAGTATCTACGATTGGCTGAAATTTAAGTTGGGATTCCTGATTTCACGTTTCGTAAATATGAAATATTAGATTGATTCCTGAGAAAAAAAGATTAATTATGGAATTTTATTGATGAAAAAGCTATCTTTCTGTCACCAGAACGACAGTCAATATTCTATGGTAATATATCCATTGCACAGAACAATCTTTATTTACTTTATGATCCATAGAACATATGGACGAGACAACAATGAAAAATGAAAAACTACTAAGTATGGTGTATATGGATCATATGGTAAATATAGATTGTTCTATGCCATGGATATGTTACCATAGAACATTGACTGTCGTTCTGGTGACAGAATGATTGCTTTTTCATCAATCAAATTCTATAATTAGCTTTTTTTTCAGGAACCAACCGAATATTTCATATTTAGGGAACAGAAAACTGGCAACCGAAATAACCTAGTTTATTTGCGAAACATATCCAATATAAACTTGACACTATTAACATGAAATCAGGAATACCAACTAAAATTTCAGCCAATCAGAGATGATCTTCACAAAAATCTATATTTGAAAGGAATTATCTTGTTTGAGGAGCCGATGTATCTTCTAGGGATATTTATAAACAACGCAAACCTTATAATGTCGATTTCGTTCTGAAATTCCCCTTTCCCGCTAATAGTAAATTTGGACGAAATTCGTGGGTTGGCAACTTGGACCGAAGTCGTCCATTCAAATATACAACAATATTTGAGATGTTGATCAACAAGGAAAACTGGACCTCTCTATATTACCTCAGTAGGATCATTTTTTTCAATAATTATAGAAACTAATGTAATATCACTTTTGTTTCCACCCTAGGTTCATAAATTGACAGTTTAAAATAATGTCAGCATAACAATTGATCAAAGCACTGACGCGAACTCAGCAGCTTCTGCGTGCATATTCAAATTCGTTGACGAAGCGGTCACCTGTCCCCGTATTGATCCCGCTTAACGAACCTTAACTTCGTGTTGGAAAGGTTCGGCAATCTGCTTTTCATATGAACTGCATGGAATTCGGTATCAACCTTCAAGCTTTCATTTTGTGTGTATGTTCAAGAGTCTAATCAAAACCACAATACATTGCGAAAGAAACAATTCAAAAACTCGATATTTCTTCGGTAGGTTTGGACCTACATTGCGAAAGCCTAATTTGTGAGTGGGTAGAATCCACCCAATGATTCAACAGATTGACCCATTAAAAATGTTATATTTTCAATATTACCGAAATTTAAGATTGTATGAATTGAAAAGTGGTACTTGAAGTTGAAGTTTCATACAAAGTTACACCATTTGAAAAGCCGATAGCCAAATATTTTCATCAGGAGCTGAAGGTGCGTTTGGCGAAGTTAATACGTCAAAAGATGACTGCTTTTACAACGAATTTGAATGACAGGATCATCACGAAATTTCGCACATAGTTGCATCAGCAGTTTCCGATAAGATTAGTAATTTTTGAGTTTTTCCGGAAATAACAACGGTACTGAGGATAAAACAACCAGATTTGACGAATTTTTTCTTGAAAATTCCAGGAATTGGAATCGGGTCAAACTTATATCCGGTATACTATTGTGAAATATGTGATTCATGGTCTATGCGGAATTTAGTCGAAATCTAATATTAAGTCATAAAAAAAATTTTTCAAGAAAAATTTCTTCAACGAAAAGGTTCTTAAAATTGTTGCAATAACACTATCGCCTCGAAATTATGCACCCAATTGTGCATCAGCTTCTTTCAGCTAGTTACCAAATTTTATTATGTTTGGATCAGTATTACTTGAGCTATTCCGTCACATAATTTCATTTAACCGATCATTAGAACGGTTGGTCCTTCAAAAATGATTATTTACGGACCTTGATTATTCAAACTGAAGAAACTTCTGCCTCACTCAGATAAAAGACAATACCACTCCACAATATGGTCTATGGATATGTTCGGTCGATAAACCCAAGGTAAGTAACCATAAAAAATATGGTCGCTCTGGTGAAAGAAAATCTACTGGTTTTTTAGCAATCCAGTTTAGTTAATAACCTTAACGAAAGAAAACTAGCAGCTGATATATCCTAGTTTACTCATGGAACATATCCAATGTATACTACATTGACATCCTTGCCGTTGAATCAGAAGCCGAACACAACTTTCAGCCAGTCAGACATTATCTTTACAAATATATGGATATCCAATTAGGTATCTAGTTCGCGGATATCTATGGATAACGGGAACTCATTCTGAAATTTCCTTTCCCCAGTTGTAAAAATTTTTGAAATTTTTGGGTAAGCAACTTGGACCGGAGTTTCCTTATGCTGTCAAATTTGACAATCACAGAGACAGAGTGAAGTTTCCGATTGAATAAGTATTATTTCCGAGCTGTCACTTTGAGGCTGAGATATGTTTTTAGTTTTTAGGTGGTTCTCATAGGATTGAAATGTTCCTCTTCCAAAACGTAAAATATACTACATTTACGGTAATGTATTCACATTAATTTCTCACAGAATTAGTTTGTTGAATCGATGAATGAAAAGGTTCCCTGTGAAATAAAACGGCCCCTCGAATTTCGTGAACTGAAATCGTTCTTTCGTCTTTCTTTTCATTCTATTCCCTGGTCCTAAAAACTTCAAGATTTTACTAAGGGTAGAGACAATAAAAACGTGATTTGAATCCGTAATGTTGAAGGGGAGGACTAGAAACTTTGTGATTGTGAAATGGCTTCGTCTTTCGTCACATTAATCGTGAGTTCAGGTTTTTTTTCAAATATTACCGAAGAGTAATTCACAAACCTTGAAAAAACTCAAAAACCTGCTACTAATATGACTTTGTACGTGAATCAGCACTAACTAGGACCGTCCTTTTATAATTATGACCCGGAGTACACATCCAGTTTTTCCCGCTCCGGCAATGTTGCTGGGCCAGAATAAATTCGATGCACACTTGTTCGCGCTGCGGAGCCAAAATGCACATCTGGGGAGCTATTATGAACTCATCCGAATTCATTCCGTCTCGCGGCGATGCGACAGTTTGGCAACATGGTATTCACGGTTTATTTAGGTAGGATTAAGGGCGGGTATTATAAAACTATTTTGACAGATAACTGGAAGTTAACTCGTAAAATCTGGTTCAAAAATGACAGTTAACTGCTTTCTATGGTCAAAATAAGTTTAAAAATACAGGCCCTAATTACGAAAATAACTTTTCATCATGAATCTGAATGTTTTACCGATCATCTTGAATACTAAAAACACTAATTAATTATAAAAAAAGATAGATGAACAGGATAAAAGGGGGCACTGATGAAATCCTTCGTGTTCCAGTTGTGATGATCACTCTGCAATGTACAAAATGTAACAAATGCGGACCGGTGAACTTACTTCCGCATAGATTTGTTTTCGACTGAAATATGCTAACTGACAAAGAAACTGCCCAGAAGGAGCTGTTCAAATTTTAATTTTTTTTTAAAAACATAGATAGTTTAGCAAGGAGTAAATGATTTGTATTTGGAGAAAAAAACGAAGGGTTTACAATTTTTTTGATTAAATTTGTTGATAATGTGTTCGTTCACCGCGGTTATCTATACACTCCCAACACGTCTTGGCATTGATGCAAGAAGATGGTCTATTTCTTCTTGAGATATATTATCCCAAGCTACCTGTACCTCATGTCTCAGAGCCGCCAAAATCCGTGGGGGATGGGGTAAATTTCCAAGCCTTCTACATATGATGCCCAAAACATGCTCTATGGGAAAAAGAACGGGGGATCTAGGCGGCCATGGCAGAAGATTCACATGGGTCTCTTCAAAAAAGTTTAAACTAACTCTGGCAACATGAGGTCGAGCATTATCTTGCTGAAATATTGGATTCTCGAGCCGGTTCTTGAAGCTAACGCAGCGCTGACATGTGACCTCGAATAAAGAATAAAGGTGACCTACTTGCATGTGCTGTGCAATAGCACCCCATACCATAACGCCTACTGTCCGGTGTAAATGACGCTCAACATCAAAATGAGTGTCACGTCTTTCTCCCCGACTTCGTCTAACCCTTCTTCGGCCATCATGTGCACTCAAGGAGAATCGAGATCCATCTAAAAAGACGGCCTGATACCATTCCACATTCCAATGTTGTCGTTCTCTGCACCACTGTAATTGTTGCCGGCAATGCTCAACCGTAAGAGGTAACACCAGATGGGGTCGATAATGCTGCAGTCCAAAAGACCTTATACGGCGGTAAACCGTTCGGACAGTTACAGGGTGGACTTGTTCTCCTAAGCAAAGATAGAGTTATCGCAAATCGGTCTCTAGTGGCCATAAGTCTTACAAGTCGATCTTGCACTTCATTTGTGCCCCTTCGACGTCCGGTGCCTACTCTTCTTCGATTTTGGGCCTTATCAAGCCACGTCTGACAACATCTCATAACAGTAGTTGGATTTCTGTTCGTAAGGTTAGCGATTTTTCGAAATGACAACCCCGCCTCAGGTAGACTAATACTTCGACCTCTTTCAAATTCACTTAGCTGGCGATAAATTCCGCGTAGACGTGCTCTAGATAACAAAAAATGTTTACATGAAAAAACCTTCACGATTTTTTTCTCCAAGTTTTAATCATTTACTCCTTGCTATACTATGTTTTAAAAAATAATTAAAATTTCTGTATTAGATAGTACATCTGATGGATTGAGAAATATATGACAATTGATTTCCATAGAAACAGCGTGCTATCGTTCTGTACAAATGTCTGTAATTTTCAAATTTTTAGCCAAAAATGGTCTCAAACGACTGAGTTGGGACTCTCTGATGACGAATCCGTTAAATCGATTCTGTCCGGCCGTTCGCACGCACGAATACGGGAGTACGGAGGAATCTACTGACTCGAAAATTTGACACCAGAAGTTCTCAAAGAACTGATACATTGTTTCAAAATAAAGGATCATAAATTCACCTCTTTTCTCTGTTGCATGGTTGAAGATATCCAAAGAAAATAGAAGGAATAGAATGTTTTCATACTCCCACACATTATCATCATCATCACACATCTAGATTCTAAATCATCTTCTTTAAAATGAATCGAACAGATTCTTGCATGAACCGATGGACACCACTTCTTTCTCTTGATTGACTGAAAAATCACCTACAACTAATTTTGCAACAAACAAACAATAGAAGGAACTTACCTGTGATGTGTAACGGCAGGATTTTTGAGTTTGGCTTTTCAAGTATTAGAACACCCATATACCGAATAAGAAATCATTTTTACGCGCTTGTTCTAGGGAGCAGCGCATTATCATTTCGTCATGATATCTCTTATTCTCGAATTTTGAGCCGAAAATGGTCTTAAACGATTGGGTTTTAGTCCCTGAAGAAGAAGCCGTGGTCAAATTCAATTCTGTCCGGCCGCCCCTCCGTATGTGCTCTAACTTTCAAAGGAAAAGACTTAACGACTTGAAATTGTCAGATTAGGTTTGGAGTCCAAATATCTTGGTTAATTTCGTTAGTGGGTAAAATCGGTTGTATAGTTTCGGAGTTAGGGTCATTTGAAATTGTGAAGTTAGTTCCTCGACATCTCATAAAGTATTTACTCGTTCTAGTTTAAACTTCGTGGACAGTTTTGTAATACCAACGAGCAACTTAGAGATAAATTTCGTGTGGATCCAGTAAATAGGAAATCTCCAAAAAAAATCATTCGAAAATTTTTTAAAAATTTTTGATGAACATTTTTTCTCTGAAAATATGGATTAGATTTCATTGGAATTTACTCCCGGAGATATAAGGAAAAAAAATTGTGCCAAATTTCTTTTTTTTGTAATTTTAACCTCATTTCCGCAATATCTCAAAAAGAACGAATGCGATCAGATTGAAACTTCGTAATCAGGTGGAGAATACCAACAACACGCAACTAGGTGCAAAATTTCGTGTTGATCTAATATTTAGAATTCGAACAAGCGCGTAAAAGCTCCTGACCTCATGTCAGTGCTTTGCTGGATTTTCAAATAATTATTCTGTATGTCTTTCTACTACTAACTCTACAGAAAATATCAACAAATGAGGCACAAATAACAAAATTCAGAATTTAAACTGTTTGAAGTCGGCCATATTTCTATCTCCACGCATATGTATATTGTCTTTCAGCCGATAAGAATTGGTCTTGAGTGAGTAAATTCTAGCAACAATTGGGTACAGTAATATGCATATTCTAGAAATCGTAGTATCACATTATTTATTTGCGAAAACTAATGGAACATAGAATAGTCATCAACGATTTGAGCCGAATCAGCGAACAGATTGAACTACACTGCGCTACACTCTTCTATACCCTACACTCATCTGTACTGTTGAGAAGAAATCCGTGAATAGTAGGTAGTGCACAATATCATTTCCATGCAGGTTCAACGAAAAATCACACAATAAACAGATGACCCAAAACAGAGAGACATGAATGAAATATTAGAGTATTCACCATTTTATTACGTACCTATGTATGACAGCAGCTTAGATGCGTGAGATTACATGGGCGCATCCACCCTTTCTACCATAGAACTTCAGTTCAATTGAATTTCTGAATCAAAACTTGAAAAATTCTGTATTTGAAACATTAATTTAGTTATCCAATATTTCTTTACAGGTTTCAGTGCCTAGAAAGTTAACTTCTGGTGGTTCGATGAAGAAAGACAAGAAAGGAAAGGTTACAGATTGGGAAGATGCCATGGAGGCAGCTATCAGGGATATGATTGTTAAAAGTTCCACTAGCCAAACGTTTCCTCCAGTTGTGCAATTCATAATATACGAAACTTCAGTGTAATAAACTTTTTGCTGTTTCAGTGCCGAATCGTTTTTAAAAATCATCATTTTGTTAAGAATATATAATTTGAATCAATCGATGTCACTTTTAGAAAACAGTTTGAATGGATGATCAATAAAACAAAACGCAAAAGACGTGAATTGTTCTGATATTCATGACAGAACACTTTTTTTAATTTAATATTTTATGTTGAAAGTCAATGCACATTTTCAATGGAAATTGAGTAATAAATAAAACCGATAGTGGGTTTGAGTGATTTATTTCTAATTAAAATCTAAATTTCCTGGAACTGTATGAGCATAATTCAAAAATAATTGAGCTGGGCAGCACAATAATTTTAGTGAATAACAAATAAAATATAATGTTTTAGCGTGAGATCTCTGTATATCAAACAATGGAATTGAGAGTTTGGAAGAAGAATACAATTGGATGAAAATCCATGAAATGTTCTGACTTGGTATGAGGAGAATTTTTCCGCCCGGTTCACCATAGCAAATTTTAATATTTTATGAAACCTCACTTCTGCTTATTTCGAAATATCCTTTTCTTAATTCATATGATTTCTTGACAGAATATACTCAATAAATTGATATTGTTATGCTTGTCACATTCACATTCAAAAATGTTACCAAAGCAAGTAAATAATTTTACAAGATAATGCTCTTATATTTCGCTGATGTTTTATAGTTATAGTATGTTTTGGAACGAGATGAATAAATAATTTTTCGAGATTCCTTTTTATAAGACAGAAGGAATTTTTTGAAATATTTTTCAGTAAATCACCAGGTTCTGACATTTAACATGTTTGAGTTGTTCTGGAGGTACTTGTTATTTCTGAACAGGTTTTATCTTTTCTTTCCGCTGTTCGGATACAATCGGAGGGACTATGTTTGGGGGTTTGAAAGATGTTGATTGGCGGTCAATAAGGCGGAAATGCGGATAAAACCGATGAGAAGGAGATGAATTTTCATTACCAATGTCTTCAAAATTGTCACTACAAACACGACTTTGATCGGCTGGTTTCCAAATATCCCTCCTAATCCCTCGAATCCATTTTTTCTTTGAATTCGGGATCTTTAGGAAAAAGAGCATGAAAAAAGTTTTATCTCAGTACTTGCGATTTTTTTCTCCCTGCATCACATACAAAAGAGACGCACACACCATTCCTTCCTAAAACGGTTATTCCAGTACGAACAGTGCGCCCAGATATACCGTCTGTCATACAAAGTAGAATGTTCAAACGATAAGTATTTCGAACGGCGTCAGAAATTGTACCAGAATCCGTCGTTTTAACATCTTTCCTAATTACCAAATCTAAAAAAACTACGACCGATACTTTTTCTTTTCATTGCAAACTTTAAATTTTTCACTCTCAAGGATTTTCCAGTAAAAAAATAATTTTTCGTCACTTACGTGAATTCAACCCACAAAAATAATATTTATAAATTGTGGCGCATCCACAATTTTTGCGATTTATTTTGACAACTGGGTATTGTTTTCAGTGGCAACCTTTAACTATAGAATTATCATAGATTTTAAAATAATTATGTATTTTATGGTGGCAACATTGTTTCATGTTGACACTCTATTCAATTTAATTGTTTTAACATTTTATTTTAGTCGGGGATAGTTTAGAATGAAGAAAATATAAGGGTTTAATCTAAAAAATATCTTTTTTAGGGTATACATAGAGGAACAAAATTTTAGCGACGAATTCTGTTATATATTTTGTTGGGTGAACCTACAAAAGATTGTATTGAAACAACATTCACTACCCTCTTCATGTTGCCAGCTATTTTTCTCGTGCAGTTATTTCAGGTGTTCACGGTTTCACTTCAAAACGCTGCCAATTTTACCCAAGGGTTTATTATTTTCTCAGTTAAATATCCCAATGCCATTGATATCTTAAATGAAACTTAAATATTATTCATAACTCATTGGTTTTTCACAACACAAAAACCAATTCCATAAAAAAATGCATATGAAACATTGAAATCTCAATAAATACTTTTGTACTTATAATTGAATAACATTTCCACATGTTGAACGCTAATTTAGTAGCATATTTCAAAATACTATTTTGAATGAGAAGAGACGCTCTACAGTGGTTTCACCATAAAAATCTTACTCTTTTCCACACCACCGTAGAGGTAGAGTAAAAGGCGCGTTGTTTTGAGGTGGGTTTCCCATGTTGGTCTAATCCACATTAAGGTCTCGTGATAAGATGAATATTTTCAGAAATTCGGTTGATCGGGGGTTTCCCAGAATTTTGGTTTGCGTACATCAATCGTCAAAATGCCAAAAACCTCCAATATTTTTCTTACAGAAACTTTGAAATAAGGGTGGATATAAAAAATGATGGACATGGATGATGAAATATGACGCTATAAATACCAACAATTGATGAGTTTTCCGGTTTGTTATTGATTATTTTGCAAATATCATCCAATTCTTTTTATCATATGCTCATTATCTTTTATATTCACCCTTATTTGAAGCTCACGCTAAAAAAAATATTGGATTGCGATTGAAACCAGTAACGGATATCCATATGTTGACGATAATTGTATTTTGCAAACCGAAATTGATGGAAACCTCCGATCAACAGAATTTTTGAAAATCGTTATTATTTTAAATTACGCTACTTAATTCGCGTTCTGCATGTAAAAATGGTATTCACTTATACAAGAGTATTTATTTATTTTATTTTATTTATTGGGATTTCAATGTTTCGAATACATTTTTTCATGGAATTAGTTTTTTCGTGTTTGTGTGTGAGAAACTAATGATTCAGGAATAATATATGAGCTTTGTTTAAGATATGAATGAGCTTCATGAAGAAATTTAATCTTAAATCTCATAATTCGCAAGGTGATTTCTACTCTCTATAAATAATAATTTTTATCCGATTTTTAGTAGTTATGTTCCAGGTATTGGGAGAGAAAACCCAAAAATATTTAATTTGAACTAATTATGAAATTGTGAAGAATATCGATGGAGCATTTGCACATTGTGTTTATAAAATAATAAACGAATCCGTTGAAGAGTTCTCGATATGGGTTGAAAATTTGGTAATCAATCTTTTCATCTACTCTTACATATATGATTCTGGATGGAAAGTTAACCGATTATTCCACTGAATTGCGAATGCGATGTTTCATTTTCAGGATTATTGGAAATTAACAATTAAATACAGATTTTTCTGTATAACCTTTACATAATATCTTTCGATATTGATTTGATATCTTACGATATACTTTTATGTCTTCGACGTACTACGTCTTCAATGACAAAATTATTATATCAACTGGCATACAATGATCAAAGTAAAAAACTTGAGAAAAGTGTAAAAAAATGAAATACAACCTAAAAATTGTTGTTTCAATAGCCTTTAACAAGTAGACTTTTTTGAATTTATTGGAAATTTGCAGTATTTTTCTTGAAACTCAGGGACCACTGGTCGGAAATCATCCGGGTGAAAATTTTTAGGTTGATTTATGCAACAGTTATCAACGTTGAGAATTCCATGAAAATTCGATGGTAAGTTTTCAAGAAATAATTTTTTTCCTCTACCCCCAGTTTTGAGTCCTTGGGGAACACCGATCCTGCTGAAAAGCTTGGATGATCAATATCGAGCGACACACGATTTTCTACCTAGTTTCACGGTTTGCGGTTCAGTATTTTCAGATAAAGGCCACGGAGTACGGACGGCGGACGGATGAATTTTTTTTATTAGTTCATTCAAATCCACAAACTTCAAAATGTAAACTGAAATTTTCAGCGGGGTTATTTTTTTTTTGGTTGATCACTAAGGATGTATAATTTGATTTCATCAAATAATCAACCACTTTACTTTTCGACTTTACAATCGACATTTTAGAAAATCTCTCGGATTCATCGATGTTGTTTGATGGCAAGCCAGATCTCCAGATCTGTCCTCTCTAGGCTTCTTTTTGTGGAGCCACTTGAAATCTGTTTTTATGACATGGAATACGCCTCTCTGTAAGAATTACTCCAGCAAATTGATGAAATGATATTATGATGGATTTTTTGAGGAAGATGTTCTCCTCACGATAAAAATTGACAGAACCGATTCTCCAAAATCTTAAGACCGAACTAACCAGATAACATTGGCAGGATATAAGATTGTAAGACGACCTTGGTCCAATCGAGTTTCATCACGTGTCAATGTTCGCAATCATTTAGCTTCATGAAACATGGTTGAAATTGAAAATGCACTTTATCTCTAGATATAGGTACTGTACTTGCCTTCTTCAGTAGCTGGTACGGGATACTGGCTTGGTGTATTCAACTAGAAATGTGTGAAGTTCGTCGTTTCAATAATTCAAGAAAAAAGCTCGTCATACCTTAATTCAACTTCGTGTCCTCAAGTATCTAATAGAATGGTTTATTATTGGCTGTAGGACTAGGGCAACTTAAAATCATTCTTACATTGTCGACGTTTGGATCTTCATCAAGACTTTTTGAATGGATGCACAGATGAACAATTCTACTTATCAGAATCAAGCACAATATTGTACGGTATGACTAATTGTCTGCTGTGTGTTGGATTGTACTGGTTTTAATTGTGCCTGATTCTGGTAGAGTAAAATTTTTCATTTATGCACCCATTCAAAAACTGTGATCTCCTTTGTGAATCAATCTAAAAAGTCTTGATAAAGATCCAAAGATGGATCGAAACGTCGACAATTTAAGAAGGATTTCAATCTGCCCTAGTCCTAGAGCCAATAATAAACCATTCTATTAAAACTCGTTATGATGAGAGGGAGACTCTCAACACTTGCTATTTAATGCATTTAAGCATCCTTCCCTTATTTCATCACAGCAAACGATGTCATACTGATATCATTGGATCTGGGGGGGAAATTCTTGAGTTCGAGAGAATTCAATGGATAAGAGAAAACAGCATGTTTTTCTGTTTGCTTTTTGCTCCCTGGTAAAAATTTCGCTGAAATGTTTCTAGATGTTTCTTTATGAAAAATTATGATTTTTCTCTAGAAAAGAGGACAACTCATATCCATTCCGAAGATTTTTTATATGCGAAGAAAAATTATAGCTGAAATTGTTCGAATGTAGAATGGAAGTTTGCGTGAAATGCGAATAATAATTGAGTGCCACTTGACCTCCTGTATTCTTGGGGTACTATAGATTTGTCCGTTTGTATGTAACTTTCGAATTTTTTCCCGAAAATGTTCTTAAACGATTGGGTTGAACTCGCCGATGGACGAATCCGGTGTCAAAATCGGCCGGCCGCCCGAGAGAGAATCCTATCGACTTCAACTTTCTGTTGTTGCATTAAAAATGCGACTGTTAAGTTTGTTGATGGTCAAGATCGATAAAACATTCAGGTTATTTCCCTGATATTTCAGAAACTGCATGAGCTATTGAATTGGAAGTTAGTTGAATCATTAAGACGCGCAACTTTTTGCAAAGTTTGTTGAGATAGATAGTGCTGTTATTAAATTTAGGAGAAAAAATTTTTCAGAATTTTTTTTTCGAAACCTATCCATCATATTTGAAAAGAATTTGGTTGGATCTTGAACTATATGCTTCGCATCAGTTCACCACATTTCAGTTTTATAAGATTATAATTTTTGGAGATATTGGGGAAGAATATGTAGAATTTCGTGATATTTTTCGTGGTATCATTATTTTTTCCAGAATAACTAGAAATATACTGACTCAATAATGATGAAACTATACATAACTAGTTTCTTCAAACTAGTTTTGTCGAAATTTCGTGATGATCGTGACATAGAACAATTCGAAAAAGAAAATAACAACAATGGTTTGACATTCTGCGAACACCTGATCATATTATCCTCATGAAATTCTGTATGAACCTTCAAACTGTAATTTTCTAATCAAGTGCTGGATTTCAATTCGTGCCCATTTGTATTTTTGAAAATATAGGGAAAATGAGAATTTTAGTAAGTATATCTTTGAAATCATTTTGTGAATTCCACCCACTAACGAATTCGGCTTCCGTATAGTTGATGTCCTACTCTAAAAATATCGAGTTCTCAAGTTGTTACTTTCGGAAGCTATTGTGTTTCCAATCGGCCGTAAAGTACTCAGAAATCGAACAGCAATATTGTTCGTCCTTTCCACATGATATTATTCCAAGTAGAACCCAATTGAAATTCACAACGCCAAATAATAACGATTTGATTGGCTAGAAGATTTGACATACCTTTCCTTGATATGCTCATTTCATCTCGATTTTCCAAAATTTGAATGATGAATTTGTCAGCTCAGAGCGATTGAAATTGATTTTCTCTTGAGAGGTCATTTGTCTTAAGTTCATGCTTTGTTCTTAAGAAAATAATGTGTTTTGTGTTTCGACCGAGAATCAATTATCTGATAACAATTCGAAAAATACAGACAATGTGATGAAACGATAACCTGGTGTTTCCCAAATAAATCGTCTGAAAATCGTTCCAATGTTGAATGTAAACAACGAACGAACAATAAGGCAAGGAAATACTCCTTAAACCTCTTGAACAGCTCATGCGGTTCCTCAAGTTTACAAGAGAGTATCCAAAAATACCCCATATTTGCTACGCGATTTTTTGTAGTTTTCAAGTTTGGTACCTATAATTATTTTTGAGGTGTTTCAATTTATTATGGCAGCGAGGTTTCAAAAATTCATATCTTTTTATGTAGTAGGTATTTTGCAGATTTTTTTGTGACAAGTAATAACAAAAATAACTCAGCTTCCTGAAATGACTCAAAGTTACTCAAAATGACTAGATTCACTCAAACATTCAACTTCAATTCAAAAATCCAAAAAAGAGTTTTATACCTTATACCTGAGTATAAAAACTTCGCACGGTTCTTAACTACCAAAATCAATAGGAAAACATAGTACCGTACTAACCTAATTTTATTGTAATCGACCTTCGAAGGCGTAAAGGCAGAAAATCATTAAAAACGAGAATAAAGTTATTATCCTACTTTTTATCATTCTTATGGTGAAATCAACTCAAAAATGTGATTGTAAAATAATTTCAATTGAAATTCCTGTAAACTAACTGTAGCTCGTGAAATTACTTTCCTTTGGATGAGAAACGAGAAGCGTAAATTACCGAAAAATTGGTGTTGACTATAATAAATCTTCAAAATCCCTTCCTCCAACTTGAATACATAATCGTCAACGGTTTTTGTTCCTTTTTTCTTTATGCTTCTAAAAAATTTTTTCTCTTAATTCTGTTTCGTTGTTGCTTTTGGTCGCATACACCAGCTCTTTGTAAAATCTCCAAATAATAAAATCGATGAGGTTTAGATCTTGCGAACGCGCAGGCCATTCGATCGGCCCTGGACGCCCAATCCATCTTGATGTAAAAATATCACAAGCTACAATTATTTTACAGAAATTTCAATTGAAATTATGCATTTTCAAGTTCAATTTTTCATGAGAATGATAAAAAGTAGAAGAATAACTTTAATCGTGTTTCAATGATTTTTTGCCCATCAGCTTTCGAATAGCGATAACAGCAAAAAGAGGCTAATGAAGTACTATTTTTTTCCTATGATTTTGGTAGTCTATGACCGTATTGACCGTGCGAAGTTTTGAAACTCAGTAAGCTGCTATAAACCTTTTTTTGTATTTTTAAATTGAAGTTGAATGTTTGAGTGACCCCTCATAAATAAATAAATAAATAAAAAATGAAAAACAATCAGGAAGATCATGTAACGAAAAAAAAATCCAAATACCTACTACATAAAAGGATATAAATTTTCGAAACCTCGCTGGCAGAAAACATTGAAAAAACACAAAATAATTGTAACTCGAAAACTACATAAATCGCGTAATATAAATGATCAATATCAGCATTAATATTGGAATGGGTATCTTTTTGAAATCAACCCATTCAATAATTCAAACTTCAGAATTAACCTTCTGTGAATATCGAGTCTTTGAATGATTTCCTTCGGAAACATTGTGTTTATGGAATAAATAAGCAAACGCTAAAGCTCATGACTTCACATCAGTACCACAGACCAGTTGGTCTGTGTCAGTACTTTGCTCGAAATTCTGAATTTAATATGTCAATTAACCATGATTGCAACATAGCATCGAACTATGTCCAACGAATCATGAGTCTGAACAGGAGATGTTATGTACGATATATGACTAAGGATTTACGGAATCACCTTCTGTACTCAAGTTTCCAGACTTCATTTTGAATGGACTTTGAACTAACAGTCTGATTAGAAAAGGATAGGTAGCTAACTGCATTCCCAAGCACAGAACCGGAGTAAGTACGAAACAGTAGCTTTTATCCTGAAATGTAATGAAATATTATACGTCGATCAAGATTCTGACCAAATAATCATGAAGCTTGTTCATGTTAACATTTCTGTGTAGCAAACCCCAACAAATTCCTCATATAGAGGTAATGAAAACTGGATATTAACAGGTTTATATTCTATTCAAATTCGGACCTGTCTTCAGTCTAGAGTACATGACACACGTCATGCGAAGTCCCCCTTTTATATAGTGTATGTATGTTGAGGCATCACAACAGAGTTTGAATTCTACCGGTATAAAATCTGTGTTATATTTATTAACTGCCTACCAGTGACTAAGTGAAAGTTGTTATACAACCTGCGTGATATTTTTCCGAAATCCACATTTTAAAATGGTTGAGGTTAGTAATATTTAGATAATTATAGTAAATATTTTAACAAGTTTGTTGCTTGGAAGTTCCAAGCTGGAATTCATGTTTTCATCGAATTAATTACAGTTGTTTTGAAATGTTCCGAAAAAATCAAATATTTATTTTATGCATCTACTTGAGAATTTTAATGCAGGATATTTTCCATATCCATTGTTTCTGTGCGGTAGTCATAAAATAGTTGTCATTGTTCCTGCAACAAGAGAGATAGGTATTCAGAAAGTCTTTCTTATTTTGCGCATCCACCATATATTAATTGTGTAAGGAATATAGGAATATTTCAATTTGGTAGATTTGAAATTTTCGTACGCTCAATTTGATGTTTCGTTACATGCTTTGTAAGAATTGTAAGCCAAATTTCTTTGAAATGAAACTTGGTCATTATCATTTTCTTAGCACCGAAAATAAAAACGTATGTTAATTCGTTCAAATCAGAACACACATATATGCATTCATGAATGATTCAATTGAATTGTTTCAATTCAATTTTGAAATTTTAATAGCGACCGTGATGACAGTAAAAATGATGCATAAATGAATATATAAAACGCAAAATAACATAAGAAGTGTTCTACAAATTTCATATGAAAATTTCATCATAAAATTCGTTTCAGTTTCGCGATCACGTGATAAAGAATGTCCAAACAATGAAAGTTAATGAAAACTCTGGCGTGGCGTTAGAAGCTTTTGTTAAGGAAAGCTAGAATCGTTTTAATTATGTTTTGAAAGAAATGTTTGTAGCTCAACCAAAGAGTATGTACACAGATTTCACGGAAATAAAAGTATTCTTTATAAAATTTGAACAATGCTTGGACATACATTCCTAATCGAATTGATTTATGTATCACCCTCACTCAAATCGAAGAAGTGTAGGTAATTTTTATGTTCATTTCGGATTAATTGAACATTCCTTTTATTTTTTTAATGAACAATGCCATCATTTTATTCCGTTAATTGGAAGCGATAATGAGCTTCTATTTATATCATCCATATTCAACTCATTATATATTCGGCTATATTAGATCTCATTTTCGAGCCTTTTAATTGCACCCGTAATTGACCTTTCGATTCATCTCGTGTCTTATCAAGAACCGATGAATATTGTACGTATTTCTGTAAATTAATCGAAATATGGGCATAAAAAGCATGATAAACACACATTTCATGTTAGTTTTTTACGTCTTAATCTAATCAAAGTCCCTTGTTGGATGAGATAGCGTCAATTCATTTTAAGTGGACATTCTCAGTCGTAGTACTCAATCCTCATTATTGCGTTGTTTGTCTTGTGTTGTATAAGTGAACCTGAACTTCCGTAAGTAATCTACCGAAAAAAAGTTTTTTTGAAGAATCAAACTAAGATCTTAACATACAAATAATAAATGAACTTAGGCAATAATTTTATATATGTGCTCTCAACATTATTCATGATACCTACATATATAGTATAGTTTTTTCAACTGGTCAGATTATTTTTATTGATAATGGAAGGCAAAGGCACTAAAACATTTAATTTTTTTATGCGTTTTACCTTGTGAAGTTAATTGTAGCTTATTTTAGTTATTCAGTTCACGAACTATCCTAATTTACCGTGAAAGGTGTGTAAATTGTACGTATATCGGACTAATGGATTATTGCTGTTTTCACAATATATTGAAATATTTATTCTGTATTAAAGGTTAAGGAATAAGTTATGTACTTCAATCAATTATTTGTATTCAGAGCTCCAATTTCATTCAAAAATTAGCGTTGGAGGGCACTTGAACTTTGAAATCAAGATATAGTTTGAGATGATAATAATGATGTTGATTATGCAGAAACTTGCATAAGACCCAAAAAACTGTTTTTATTTATCCCTCATTTACGATTAACAAATGAAAACATGATTATTTCGAACTCATCAAATTTCTATTCGCAGATCAAAATGGCTGAATCCAATGAAAAAGCAATTCAAATGGCACCAACCTGTATGACCTCGGTTAATAGGATCGTGAAACTCCCTGTTGTTGAAACTTCAATTCAGACAGCTTCTAATGTATATGAAAAAGTGAAGGTAAGAAGAAATTTTATACAACTATTTTACAATAATTGAAAAAATTGTGGAATGTCGAAATCTGTAGCTTTGTGTAGGAAGCTTCTAGATATTTGAGTAGATTTCATCTTAACTGAATTCAAAAACTGATGAATCAACAGATAGAATTCTTCCAGAAGAATACAATTCTACTGATAGTTTTAATACTAATTGCTTTAAGTTGCTGGCATAAACGAATGACTTAACATATTTAGTAATAAATAAATAAATAAAGAGTCATCGAGGGGCATGAAGGCCTAAAGCACGAAGGAAGAGGCCAGTTGACAGGACTACATGACAGGAAGTTGTCACCAAATTAATTATGGAATAAATTAATGAAAAAAGCGCCATTTTGGTGGAAACAAATTTCCTCAATGTCTAGCTCATTAATTTTTGGAAACAAAAAATATTTCACGTATCGAAATTTCGCGCTACAGCAGCTCTTCAGTAAGCAGATTTCTCCGTTTTGTTTGTTTTTTTTTGGTTTCGGATCGAAAAATAAGTGCGAAAACGATAAATATTTGGACGAGTTTCTCGTTCACCAGGTCGATTATGTTGGCAGTAAAATGTGCTCTATTAGCAGATTTATTTTTGCGCGCATGTTCTAGGGGAACAGCGTGCTATCGTTTTGTCCAAATGTCTGTTATTTTGGATGATTGAGCCGAAAATGGTCTCAATCGACTAGGTTGGACTCACTGATGACGAATCCGGTGTCAAAATTGATTCTGTCCGGCCGACCGGCCGGTTGGCCGGCCGTAGACACGATAACTGTCGACAGAAGCAAGCTTCCTACTTGAAACTTTCAGGATAGGTTGCGCATCAGAATACCGCGGTTAAGTTCGTTAATGGGCCAAATCGATCGAATAGTTTCGGAGTTATAGGCACTTGAAGTTTTGAAGTTATTTATTTTTTATTTCAGAAACTACTCAAGCGATTGGATTCAAACTTGGCAGTTTGGCGAAGTATAACGACGCGCAACTTTGAGCCGAATTTCGTCAGGATCATATTGTCAGTAAATTTAAAAAAAAAAATTTTCGAAATTTTTTTACAAAAAAATTTTTTTTTCGGAAACCATTCATCATATCCAAAAAAAATTATACTCACACTTCGACCTTCTAATTTCACAGCAGTGTACTAAATTTCAGTTCGATACGATCATAAGTTTTGGAGATATCGGGAAAAAATATGTCAAATTTCGAGGTTTTCTTCTCGATATCGTTGATTTTTTTGGTATTACTCGAGAAATACTGATTCAGTCCTGATTAAACTTCACAGCTAGTTTTAAGATGCTGAAAGACAACTTTATGCAAAATTTCGTGATAATCGTGTTATTAGAACAATTTGAAAAAAAAAATTTCCATGATTTTCTCATCATATCATCCTCATTAAATTCTGTATGAAACTTCGAACTGTTATTTTCGATGAAGTACTGGATTTCAAGTCGTTCTGATCTGTATTTTCGGAAATATTGGAAAAATAAAATTTTGATTGGGTATATCTACGGAATCATTGGGTGGATTTTACCCATTCACGAATTCGGCCTTCGTAATTAAGGTCCAAACCTTCTCTACAAATATCGAGATTCTAAGTTGTTTCTTTCGGAAGTTATTGTGTTTACGCAGTCGAGCGTTAGGCTGACCGTAAACACAATAACTTCCGGAAGAAACGACTTAGAAACTCGATATTTGTAGAGTAGGGTAGGGGCTTAATTACGAAGGTCGAATTCGTGAACGGGTAAAATCCGCCCAATGATTCCGTAGATATACCCATTCAAAATTTTATTTTTACAATATGTCCAAAAATACAGATATGATCGAATTGAAATCCAGTAATTTATCAGAAAAAAATTTCAAAAAGCACTGCCGTGAAGGCAGCAGCTTTCGCGCGCACGTTCAAATTTGTTGCTGAAGCGGTCATCTACATTGAACATGCGCGCAAAAGTTGCTGCCTTCACGGCAGTGCTTTTTGAAATTTTTTCAAAATAAATTTCCGCAATTTTGAAGCGTTCTTCTGGCTTGAAATGAATCATGATGTATTGCTAAACTTTACTGAACAAAATGTCGATACAGTTTGACATTCTCAACTTTGAAACATCGAAACTTCTCATATACTGCTAAAGTGACCAATTTTATCATTCAACATTTTTCGAAAATCGAAAAACGGGTATTCAACAATCGGCAATTGTCAAAAACGCAACTAATAAATGTATCAATATTGGAAGAGAACAAACATTTTGAAAACAGACTGGTTTATGTAAAGTCGGGACTCTTAAGATTTATTTTTTCTAGGTTCACCACAACCAAAATTTGATATCGTAGTCAACTTACAGTCTACTTATGATTATTACTGTATATTCACGTTTCAAATCGAAATATTACTTTGAAATTTTTCTTTATGATGAATCCTGTGTTTCATCGGAAAAGATACCTTGAAAAACCAGTTTTCTACTTGAAAATCCAAATTTAATTCATATAATAATGTTTACCATTGCAGGACATCAATGGATACGCAAAATGGGGATTTGAAACCATGGAGAATACTTTCTACAATGTTGTTGAAGCTGGAAAACCATACGCAATTGATGCAGTACAAAGACTTGATGGCCCAATAAAGAAAGTCGACAATGTCCTTTGTAATGGTCTAGATTTTGTCGAAGCAAAGGTGCCTGCAGTCAAATTGCCGCCATGCGAGGTAACACATTCACCTCACCAAATATCCTAGTACTGCTTTTGAACAAGATTTTAGCAAATTTCGTAACTCCCATTAATATATTTTTGTCGAAAAAGGTTCTGAACTTTCTCAAAATTCTTCGTTTCTTGAGTAATCTTCAAATGAAAACATCAACTGAAGAATTAAACAGGATCACAATTCTTAAAAAATATTTTACCGCTCTTTGACGTTTAATTCTAAAAAAAAATCAGACGTAAATTCAGGAACTTTCACGCGCTCGTTTCATTTCAGACATATTTGCCCAAGAAATTTTGCATCAATCTTCACGCCGTTATTTTCCAACCAAGTACCTACTGAATTCCAACGGAATCAGAGAAACAAAATTTTCGTATTTCCTCCATCCATCCGATTCTGTCCGAAATCTCCCTTCAAAAAAAAACTCTCAAAAATTTTTCTTGATGTCCTTCTGTGGTTCACAGATTATGAAATCAAAAAAACCTTTTTATTTACGTCAAAGTCGCGAAACAGCTGGGTAGCTGAGCTTTCATATAAGTCATTTCACAAATGCCTGTTTAAGGACACAAAATTTTAGCAGCATGTGCCAAATAGTTTCTGAGATATCGAAGAATTCCAAAATATATTTTTTTAAATTTTCTAGTGATATAATCCTCACGAAATTCAAATCGATATTTTTTTAGTAATCTGAAAAGCAAAATTTCAGTCGGCTATACCTCTGAAACCGGTGGGCGGAATTTAATCATTGTCGAATTCAATCGGGATATTGAGGCTCCAACCTACCTTGAAAATTTCAAGATTCTGTATATGTTCCTTCAAAAGTTAGAGCGAGGATGGCTGGTCGGAGATAAAATAAATTAAATTTTACCACGTATCCTTCTTCAGGAAGTCTAACAAAATAATTTGGGACCATAATCAGCTCAAAATTCGAAAATTACTTATATTTGGGTGAATTTATGACGGGCTTTTTCCCAAAACAAACATCATTGTTCCAAGTACAAGAAGGTAACATATTCCATTTCAATTAAAGTGCACGGTATTATACAAATTCCGAGAATTTTATACCTTCAATCTGGGTGGCGTTGCGTTGGCGGGAATATATTGCATTTCAAATAATAATGAAATAATGTAAATTTTGAATTGAATTCCATCTTGAGGAAAAAATGTATTTGAGAATCAGTAGATTCACCAATTTCATAATATTATTCGTAGTAAAATGACCAATAACTGACTGAATATAAAATACAATATTTAAAGAGGAGAAACTTTTCGGTGTAGGTACATTACAAAATTTTTTACCAGCAGATTAAAATAAATAATATGAACATTTGCAAAAAATTGGAGATTGAATGTCTGACAATGTAACATAACAGGAATATCTAGATAAACCTGTGACTTCAACTGACCTCGTAGCAAATATTCAAAAAGAGCTTTCGAAGGTAATTTTTAGTGAGGATATTAGCAGTTTATAAGTTTCATTCTTGTGAACTATGAGGAATCGTTGTACACATATTTCCAGCCTAAACTTCACGTTATTTTATTTCACTGATCATCATCGGTTTTATCAGTAAGTTTCAAAATCAGATTCAAGAATAATTTTTTCTGGGCCTACTAATCAAATAGGTCTTGTGACAAAGCAGATTGTATCCCTACACACATACTTCATCATCATCTACTCAATAATCCTACCCTTATTCAGATCATTTCACAGTTGTACAACTCCACGAAGGGCTATGTCCAAGACACTGTCACACCAAGAGTAGATGCTGCCTACAAAACCGTTCATGCAGTTGTAGAACCGGCGGTTAATAGGGCCATGATCGTTGTTGATCCCGCTGTCCAGGCGGCAAAACCAACCGTTGAAGCTGCATACAAGATGGTAGAACCCATGGTGCAACCAGCTATGGATAAAGCTTCTGCTCTGAGAGAAAGGATTTTCAGCGGGGAAAAAACTCTGGAAGAAGAGGAAGGTTTGTAATCGAGTTTTTATGCAATAGTTGATCACCGAGTTTTTTATGAATACAATAGCACCCTTGAAAGGTTGTCGCACTCAGGTTGTGGAAAATTAGCTTTTCGTAAACTTTCAGATGCTGTTAAATATGTGAGACTGATGAATTTCCTTCGCATATTTAGCCATACCCACTTCACTCTAACAGCTACGCTATACAAATTTTGTTTTTCTATGCTCATATATTTCTGCTTATAAGTAGTTCTCATTTGGGGTTTCATCAAATATAAAGACAATATGGTCACGATCATGATGTAAAAAACATGTTGTGCTCATCTGTAAAATGAGTGACGTCAGCTAGTTTAATATACCAGGAGTTATATATTCTGTGCTTTGAATTTGCATGTTAATAGACGACTTCGGCCCAAGTTGCAAATCCCCAATTTTCTTCACAGATTTACTATCACTGGGGAACGGGAATTTCAGGACAAATTCGACGTGATAAGGTTCGCGTTATTTATAAATATCCGTAAAAGATGCCTCGGCTCTTCAAACAAAATAATTCCTTCCAAATATAGGTTTTTGTTAGGCTGAAATTTGAGTTGGGATTCCTGATTTCATGTTAATAGTGTCAAGTTTATAAAGGATATGTTCCGCAAATCAACTTGGTCATTTCGGTTGCCGGTTTTCCGTTCTGCAAATATGAAATATTCGGTTGGTTCTTGAAAAAAAAAGTTTAATTACGGAATTTGATTGATGAAAAGCAATCTGTCAGCCACCAGAACATAGACATATTAAGTCTATGCACCAAAACGATAATGAATGTTTTATGGTAACATATCCATAGCATAGAACAATCTTTATTTACCTCATGATCCATAGACCATACCTAGTAATTGTTCCATTGTTGATTGTTGTCTCTTTTATATTCTATGGATCATAAAGTAAATAAAGATTGTTCTTTGCTATGGATATGTTACCATAGAACATTGACGTCGTTCTGGTGACAGAAAGAACGTTTTTTCATCAATCAAATTCCGTAATTAACCTTTTTTTGTGGAACCAACCGAATATTTCATATTTACGGAATGGAAAACCGGCAACCGAAATAACCAAGTTGATTCGCGGAACATATCCTTTATAAATTTGATACTATCAGCATGAAAACAGGAATCCCAACTTAAATTTCAGCCAATCAGAGATGATCTCAACAAAACCCGCCTACATTTGAAAGGAATTATCTTGTTTGAGGAGCCGAGGCATCTATAACTGATATTTCTATCATGGTCATGTCGAATTTGTCCTGAAATTCCCGTTCCCCAGTGATAGTATATTTGTGAAGAAAATTGTGGGTTGGCAACTTGGGCCGAAGTCGTCTATTTGGTTTCGTGATGACTGTGATTTTTCTTGAAACAAAACTTCGTTCAAAACCTATTCATCAGATTCCTGAGTAATTTCATATTCCTTCAATTCTGCATTTCACAATAGTATACCAATCTTCAGTTTGATTTTTTTTAGTTTCGGAGCTATTCTGAAGAAAAATGTAAAATTTCGTAATTTTTTACTGACTATTGTTGTTATTGCCGGAATTACTCAAAAAATATTGATCTCATCATTACCAAACTTGGATACGCCGCTGCACAACTTCCTGCAAAATTTTGGTTATGTAATCAGAACAATTCGAAAAAAAATCAACATTATTTCGAATGCCCATCCCATATTCTGTGATCTTATAATAATCAAATCCTCACGTTATTCTGCATGAACCTTCAGGCTGTAGTTTTTGAGTACCAGATTAAGTTCGATGCAATCTATGTTTTCGGAAATATTGGAACAATGAAAGGGATCTGCGAAATCAATAGGTGGATTTTACCCATTCACAAATATTTGCCCAATATTTCCGAAACTTCAGATTGGACCCAATTTAAATGTAATGTTCTATTGAAAAACGATGGCTTGAAGGTTCATGCAGAATTTTATGACGACTAAATGCATAGAAGCTTTCCAACGGGAAGTAAACCTGCGATCGGCGGGGTTAATACCTGAGTGAATGACTGCTCTGGCAACGAATTGAACAAGCGCGCAAAAGCTCGTAGTTTCAAGTCTATGCATTTCAGAAATTCTTTTGATAGATCATTCAAAATTGAACCTCGATTCGACAAAGGAATCTTTTTTCTCCGTACTGAATCAGCATTTTCGGGAGTTATTCTCGAATAGGTTATTGTACCCTGTTCATCTACATTCTCGTGAAGACGAAAATAAAACATTATCAACGTAAACCCGAATTCAATCAACAAAATGTATAGCGGAAATATATCGCGTATCGATTTTTTGTGTGAATATTTTTGCGTTGTATGTTGATCGAAAGCCAAGACATCCGTGAAACACGGTTCTGAATTTAATTTTTTCTGGGTTTTCACTCCCAATATCTGAAACAGAAGTATTAAAAATTAAATGAAGATTGTTTTTTCATGGAAAACGCCCTAGCGTATTGCGGGATTAAACTATTTGTCAAGGGCAGTTGTTTGGAAAACAGATTGCCTAATGAACAATACAGTAACAATATAAACGATAAACAAAGCGAACTATGACGTTTCAGAGTACAAATCCGACTCTTTCATCAGACAAAGGAAAACATTCAAATTCATTCATATACGAAATATTCGAATATGTGCAGAGTCATCTATGGAGAAATGATGAGTTTTTTCATCTTCTAATCGTAATATATCCTGTTGGAGTCTTACCTGATTTTGTCTGAGAAAACTTAGTCTTTCTCTACTCAAAGCAAAACTGAACTTATTCTTGATTTTTCGGCTTTCATCACTATATAAACTATAGTTTAATTATAAGAAAATTTGCAATTACTTTGTAATTTCTGCATCTGCAAATGAATGTGAGGCTGTTTTCTGTGTGTGATAGTTTCTTGAATAATTCTTCCAATTTTTTGAAACAAACGATAGAAAAGGCCCATATCTTTCTTTTAAGTATATCGATAAAAGTTTATTTTGAAAGGGTTTTCCATAATATTTCAGCTTCTTTCTGGATTTTCACTTTCAATACCTGAAACACAACTATTAAAAATCAAATGAAAATTGTTTCGTCATGGAAAATGCCCTTGCGGATTGAAGTATTAAACTATTCGACAAGGGCAGTTTCTTGGAAAACAGATTGAACTGTAACGTCTCAACTAAAACCACCAACTCCTCATTTCAGATCTGATCCAACATTATTGCAAGTTGAAGGTTTTGTTTATCGTATCATCATTGATTATTTTGAATTCAAACGCATATCTCAGGAATAACTGTGTGCCGCACAAAAAATCGGGAAAGAATGCTTCCTCAAAAACTGAATGAGTAATTCATAATTATTGATTGTCATTAAAAAAAAAACCAGTGGCGTTTGAATTATTCCTACAAAAATATTCTCTAGTACACTAGTCGAACGGCAATCGCAACAAAAATTAAATTAAGAACCTGTAGAATATACTGTTTAGGATACATACAAATAAATACTCAGCTATCAAAAGACATCTTTTATATAATCATATGGTCGCAGTTTTATGGAACAACTGCACTTGAAGCAATTCCCCACAATTCACAATCATTGTATAGAGTATAAGTTGTCTTTGATCAGTGCTATATTATTTAGCAGTCTTAGTTCACGGAATAAACCGTCAGTAGAGTAATATATGGAATTACACCGAAACTTTTGAAATTAATTCACTTTTCTAATGAAAGATATGACTAAATGTAATTTCATTTAGTCATTAAGCAGTAAAATATGAATTGAAGAAGTATTGAGATCCACCACTTTTACAATGGACGACGAATGTATTGAAACAGTACCATCATCGACAAGGCTTCAGGTGCCCATTCATAAAACGTTGACCATATATGTAAATAGGTACATCAATTTGTTTGGTTGTTTCTAGGAGGGATACAACTAATATTGATATCATGGAAATTTCATTTTATTTCGGAATTCCTTGAAATATTTCTTCATTTTTACTACAGCCTGACTTTGCATCTCACTTCAAGAGTTGGTAGGTATAAATCGAGAGAGCAGAAAAATTGAATTGTGCAAAATCTTCTCCAAAATATGCATGATTTGTATCACATTAAGATTGATTATCTCTTCGGGAGGTATGAGCTTCTTCTTCATATAAAAATAACAGTTAAAATGATAGATATGTATTTGAAACAAGGCTTATTTCAGTAATGGAAATTCTGCTGAGCGAAATTTTGCTGCACTTGATTTGAACATCCTTTTTATGGTGTAACACTATTTTGCGAGAAATTCTTAATTATAGTTATAGTAAATGCATCATCTCATTCGAATAATCGAAAAATTCCAGATCCTCGTTAGAAAAATATGGGACTTTGGTCGAACTGAGATTCAACACTCTGTATATTGAAATTTCAAAATTGGATTTAAAAATTTGAAAAATGCAGAAAATTTTCATTCCGAATCAGTTCATTTTTTATATCCCCACGTTCAATTGCGAATCGAAAATTTCACAGAAAGATTTGATTCAATATTGATTTTTCCACTATATTCTCAGAAAATTCGGAGTTCGTGATGGAATTGAAAAAATATATAATCCTACTAATTGGAAATAAGTGTTTTATGTCATTTCGAAGGATGGTTCCGAAAAATTTCCAGAAAAACATTACATTCGAAAAAAATATTCCAAATTTCAATCAGGTACCTATATTCAACTTATTGAATGAATCTCTGGACATGTGTGCCAGCCGAGTTTCTCTTCTCTCGCATCTGCCTCAGTCATAATATTCATGAGAATTTTAGCACACTCGACACTCATCCAGTGCACTATCATCATTTGGATTTAGAATAATTGTCTGTTATTATAAAATCTCAGTTGATTATGGTCTCAAATGACTGATTTGAACTTACTGATCAAGAATTCTTGGTCAAATTATTTTCTGCCCGGTTAGAAATCCGCCCGTGAACAAAAAACTCGATGATTTTCGAAATAGATTACCTAGAGCTATGTCAGCTGTGCTAGTTAATGGGTAGAATCCATCCTATGGGCTCGGAGTTATCTTAGTTAAAAGTTTTTTCTTGCACTTATCTTATTCCAATACGTCTGGGAGTTTTATTCATTATCTTACAAAATTACGGGAGAATGATTTGGATTAAGAAGTTCTTCAAAATATAATGAATACCAATTTTCAAAACTTATTCAGTTAATAAAAATAAACTTCCCCAAGGGCGCATTTTGACAAATTCTAGAACCGGTTCTGCTGACTGGAAATATACAAACCAGAAATGTTTAGCGATTCTAATGCTGGTTTCAAGGAATTTGAGAAGAATAATGATGTTGCAAGTTGAGCTAACCTTCTCGCAGTTACAAATCAGCCACATGAATCGAGTAAAGATTTATGCACTTTTCAGTTTTTCGAAAGTATTCTGGATGATTTGTTTAAACTTGTTAATTTCTACCTTCTGTTGGAAATCTACTTTTTTAGTTGATTTCTTCACGATCTGTATTCAATTATTTCTATTCACTTTCATACCCTTGATAAAAGTCCTATCAGCAGAGACAACTTTGATATCTGAAACTTAAACCACAATATGGTTCGAATAGCAAACCAATATGCTTCCTGAAAAAAAATTACGATCTTCTCCTACCATGAATTTGAAGAAATTCTGTATTCTGTATTACCTGTCAGATATCGATTCAATTCAATCTGTATTTTTGTAGATATTTGGAGAATATAATTTCATACGCACCTTATCTCGAATACAATCTAGTAACACCTGAGCCTTATCGAAATGAAAATATTATTCATTCTCTAAGTAGAGGGTCAATATCTCTGAAGTAAGTTTCAACTTCATAACGAAGGCTAAATTCATTAAGGGGTTCAATCAACCCTTTTATTTCCATCTGATTCTGTAAAATAACGACTTGAAGGTACACTCATAGTTTCGTATTAAGAAGACATACCTGCGCGATAACTTATTTCGTGTCCTACTCTTATCGTTATCGAGATTAGTGAGTTTAGGGATGGCAGATCGGAGAGCCAGACGGACAGATGGTCAGCGTTTTAGACCATGATTTTTTCAGCAATGTATCTAATCTGATCGCTGGATATCATTTTCTCCTCAAAATAAAAAATCACAGCTTCATTGCATCAAAAAAATTCAATACCTTGAAAAACATCGATTCAGAAATGAGTACAAAGCAAAATAAACAGAATTACATAGAAACAATATGATTAACATGTTTTGCAATAATATAAACAATGATTTTTCATTTTCAGAAAACTCAGATGATGATGATGATGTGAATGAGAACCACTAAATCCATCACTTCAAATATTCTAGAACAGTGAGATGAATATGAAGGCAATGAAATTGAATTGAGCTTTGAGGTATCTATCAACCAACAGAATCATCGAATTCTAAGAATATTGCAATGAACTTGTATGTCAAAACAGAAGGGACATAAATTCCTACCATCGTCTTCCTGGATATCTCTCCATTTTATATGTTTAAGATTAATCATTATTTATTTTATAGTTTGTATGCGGAATTGAGAAATTTTAAGAGACTGTATTGTACTTCCATATTACAACTAGATGTTAAGAAATTAAAATTTTACTTATACAAATACATTCAGATTTCATTTCATTACTTCGTGTGGTTTCTACATGGTTTAAAAGTTTACTTTTTAATATAACCATCTATGCATTGAATGACAGTCATACATATACAAATAGCATCAGAAAAGTAGACTTCAACGCCTTTAGCTACGTACAGGCCTTCAGGCTGAGTCACTTATGAGTAAAGAGACCATTAATATAGTGAATTTATAAATGTTGCAAAATGGCGCATTCAATTTGTATTCGTTGGATATAAATAGGATAGGTATGGAAAAAAGCAGGTAATGTATGCCCAGAAATATCTCTCCCTAAAAGAAACAAATTTGATTTAACACCTCTGGTGATCATTTCAAGTACGCATTTTGGTCATTTTTAATATTTACTAGTATTCATTCAACATATGCTTCAGGACCGGGACTATCATTTGGTTTTTTCAGATGTCCACAATTTTTTCAATTAAGAAAATGGGTACCTTTTCCACTGAAACATTCCGGCCGAACAATATTGAATTTAGCATCGGATTCAGCATCAGCGAGTCTAACCCCTTTTGACCATTTTCGGCTCCAAATTCGAAAGTTACAGATATTCAGGCAAAAGGATTGCAGGCTGTTCCTTAGAACATGCGCCTGAAATATGAGACTTCATTCAAGGGTAGATTAAGCTAACTTTTCAGGGCAGAGCTGGATCTTAGGCGTGGCAAAAGAGACGTAAGCCACGGGCGCAAGCTAACTAGTGGCGCAAAATTATAATTTTCTTCTTGAAAATAATGTTTTTTTTCACTTCAAACTTAATAGATATTTCAAAGCGGTGCCGTGGTTCACCAACCTGTCGTACACAGTAAGGCGATAAGTAGTGACAAACAAAATGCCAGATAATAATTATTACACCACGATTATCGATCCACCTTCTGGGATCCACTCAAAGATCATAAACTACGATGACGTTTACGGCCAATTCCGAGAGGCAAAATGAATTCACCATTGTCTGAATACTTCTCTTCTCTTGCATCTGAAGTAATTTTCTGCAAAGGGAAGTGCATCACAGTATATCCCATCAGCTTAAAAAACGCTGCAAATTTTACACAATGGTTTATTATTTTCTCAGTTTAATAATCCAATACCATTGATATCTCAAATCAATCGTATATATTATTTATAACTCATAGTCCTAATCAACATTAAGTTCTCGTATTAAGATGAAAATTTTCAGAAAATTCGGTTGATTTTGGGTTTCCAGAATTTCAGTTTGCGTAGTAATTACATCAATCACCAAAATGCGAATATCCTTTAATAGATTTAATCGATATCCAATATTTTTCTTACAGAGACTTTGAAATATGGTTGGATATAAAAAATAATAGACATGGATGACAAAATATGTCGCTATAAATACCAACAATTGATGGGTTGTCCGGTTACGATATTCAGTTATACAAGAGTATTTATTGGGATTTCAATGTTTCAAATGAATTTTTTCATGGAATTGGTTTTTTTGTGTTGTGAAAAACTAACTATTTATGAATAATATATAAGTTCTATTCAAGATATGAATGAGCTTCATGAAGAAATTTAATCTTAAATCCCGTTATCCATAGGGTGATCTCTATTAATAATAATTTTTATCCGATTTTCAGTAGTTATGTATCAGATATTGGGAGAGAAAACCCAAAATATTTAATTTGAACTACCAACGATTATGTATTTGTTGACAATATCGATGGGGCATTTGCACATTGTGTTTATAAAATAATGAACGAATCCGTTTTAATTTTCTCAATTTGTATTGACAACTTGGTAATCAATATTTTCATCTACTTTTAGATATATGATTCTGGATGAAAAGTTAACCGATTATTCCACTGAATTCCAACCTTAGAACCGAATGCGACGATTCATTTTCGGGATTTTTGCAAATTTGCAGCGTTTTTCTTCATAACTCAGAGACCACTGGTCGGAAATCATCCGGGAGAAAATTTTTAGGTTGAGTTATGCAACAGTAATCAACGTTGAGAGTTTCATGAAAATTCGGTTGTAAGTTTTCGAGAAATGATTTTTTTCCCTCTTACCCCCAGTTTTGAGCCCTGCTGAAAAGCTTGGAATTTTATTTTTTATGATGAGGCTGGACCAAACCCATTAGGTTCATGAAAACTTTATCGAGATGGAAGTAATAAGGCTCGTACTCGTGGACGCGTCAGAAAATGGAAATCGCCCGGTTTTTTCTCAATGTCAGTATAATTTATGGTTGACATCTGTCATTATGAAAGCGCGCGATTGTTCAAAAAATTTTTTAGATTTCTTTTGGGTTTGCACTCGCACTATCTGAAACAGAACTATTAAAAATTAAATAGAAATTGTTTTTCATGGAAACCACCCTTGCGCATTGCAGAATGAACTCATTGCAAAGTGGAGTTTCTTGTAAAACAGATTGACTAATGAACAATACAGGAACAATACAAACGATAAAGCAAACGAACTGTGACGTTTCAGAGTACAAATCTGACTCTTCCATCAGAAAAAGGAGATTTGATTGTTCGTTTTGAAACTTTTGTGAAAATGACATTTTCAAGAGATCACAGCAACACAGATTCACTCTTGTAGGGTAGGTTTCTGTTCAATTACGAAGGTCGAATTTGTGGATTCTAAAATTCGCCTGATATTTACGTAGGTTATGGTAACTACCTATTCAAACTTTTTTTTTTTAAATATTTTTAAAAATATGTTCGTTTTGCATGGTCAATAAGTAAAAAGGTGACAGGTGCAGGTGATTTGGCAATTAATTTGAACAAGCGCGTCAGTGCTTTTCTAATTTTTTTTATCCAGACATGTTCAAACTCCGCTACTCACTAGTAGCCTAGTATTTGCGAAGTACTAAACAAGTAGCAAGCAGTGTATTGTATAAGCGACTAGCCCTTCCAGAAAGGTCTCTTGTATTCAACAAGAAACATAATATATTAGGTATATTTTTCTCAAATCTATTACGATACAAGCTCATAATGCACGTTCTCACAAACGTTCAAAATTCACGTATTTGGAATAATTTTGTATTGAAAATGGTAAAACCGGGACGTTCAAATTGAGTGAAACGTAGTAGATCGTTTCCTACTTCACTAGTTACTGCACGTTTCTGAGATCGATACAGCCGACGCTGCCTATGGATTTGGTAGTAGAGGGCACACGAGAAGAGAGACATATTTTATATGACAAAATACTTCACTGAACGCCGCGAAGTTTTAAGAATTCAAACAAACAATATGTGCTTATGGATAGAATAATCGATTCCAACAAAAAATACATGCCAGACACCTATCACTTGCATTTTCCATCGCTTGTCGTAAAACGGGTCCAGTCAAATGCTGCGAGGGGATTACTGCCAAGTACTTTGAAGTATGCACGTATTGTGTACCATATACTTGGACTTGAATGACTACTTGACAAGTTAATTCCAAGTCAAGTAAATAGGCAATTCCTGTACAGTGACTAGCCGCCTAAAGAATATTGTAGAAATAAACCCTAAAGTTATACCAACATGATATACGTTGTAGAATGAGAAGTTTATTTTAAAAGTTTTATTGAAACAACTGAGGAACCCGATATTCTTAGAGTGGGTTTGGACCTCAATCTCGTAGTCCGAATTCGTGAATTGGTGAAATCCACCTGATTATATCCGCAAATATACCGATTCAAAATTCCATTTTTACAATTTTTCAAAAAGAACATATGGAGCTGGTACTCGAGTGGAAAATGATAACTCGAATCTGTTTTATTCTCTGGAAGCCTTATACCATAAGATCTTTGGGTTTTCCGAGTGACTGTGACTAGCGTGGGAGTGCCACACAAAGTTTCGTATCTGCGGTGAACGCTAATGATTACTAGATAGGAGGACCAGGTAGACATGATTTGACCATTTAGAAGGTCGTAAATTTCACAATTTAAGACTTCAGAATGACTTTATTACGGTATCATCCGCCGAGCACTAGCTCCGGTCTGGTGAACATTGATGATCTCTATGAGAATATTAAGGATTAATTTGTTAAAACAACCAGTTGATTCCGGTGGAAAAATCTGAATTTACAGAGAAAGTTGGGGTTTCTGGTAGATTATTTTTACATAGAGACTACAAAGAATCAATTTACTTACTGAGAGGGCGAATATCAGTTGAAGTTATATCAATCATTTATCTACTTAATCTGTTTTTACGTTTATTATCATATGTAATGACCTAGAGTTCTAGAGTATTCTGTAGATATACCCATTCAAAATTTTATTTCAACTATGTTTCCAAAAATGCAGGTTAAATCGAATTGAAATCCAGTGCTTTATCGAAGAACACCTAGAAAAGCACTCACGGAAGTCAGTAGCTTTTGCTCGCATGTTCAAAGGAAATCACTAAAAGTGAACATGCGCGGAAAAGCTGCTGACTTCACGTCAGTGCTTTTCAAGGTTTTGTAAATTATGACTCTGAAGAAAAGAACTGAAAAATGCAAGAATAAATTCCGTAATTTTATGGACAAAATGTGGCATCTGGAAGTTCTGTTTTATTCAACACGTGGGATTCCCTGGTATTATGGGATTACCTATCAGTAAGACAATTTTCATCAGTTTCATTTTTGCTTGATTTTCATCCTTGCTACTCTTGCTATCATAGCTATTTCACTACTTATATAAATGGTCAAGTGTATGGCATTTTTGAGAATAAGGTATAATCGAATTGCCTTCCCTCTTGAGATTGGGGGAATGAGATGGAATGTGGTCATCACGCTAACAGGCTTAGTAGATAAAATGCCCCTGTTTGAATCAAAGCTTACTTTTCTTCTCATTTTTTCTGAGTTTATATGAGGGCTGAGATTGTGGCACCATAGGTTTGTTCTTTGTGCCTACATGAAATACACTTATTAAGCTAACTCCACTGATACTGTTCGATGTGTTTTGTTGTGAACTTGCTCTCTGTTCGTTGCGGAAATAGTGGGAGTCAGTGAAGCCACAGATTAGGTGTGCAGTGCATAGAGTAAGGTTATCTTCTGTGATGATTATGGGTAAATATAATTCATAATCATCGACATGTGTTATTTTCTCTGATTCCTGGTTGGACGTGTTGTGTTCTTTATGGGGGGATTATTTTTGGACGGAATTGATTTTCATCATATCGTTATTTAAAATGGAAATTTTTTCCGTGACAACTTTAGAGAAACTTTACGTCGACAAATCAACATCACCTCAAAATGGTAGCGAAAACAAAAGAAGAAATCTGTCACCTTGGATTTGCGTAAAATTATCTATCGTTTATTTGTATTCTGTGACAATCATAGAACAGATTGAATTACATTCAATCCACTCATTCTGTTATCTGTGGAGTTGGTGTTATTAGTGTATTCATGCAGGTAAAACGAACGAACCTATTATTTAGGATTCTCGATTTACTTTCTGAACAAATAGTATTATTCCCTTCACTGTTCATCTGTTATCTCAAATGTAAGGAATACAGGATGAGCAGCATGTACCTATTAAGAGCACAAATTGAAGAAGTTTCTTGAAAAAACCAGCTGAACATCCCACATCAGAGTCGAGATCGAAGTGCCATCACTGGAATATACATACAATCCAACATCACTCCACAAATCACAGCATACATTCACCTCACGATTTAAATGATAAGAAATTGAAGGAAATGCCGCTGTGTGTGCTAAAGTACTGACTTACGATCAGATATCGTATACGCCGGTAGGTAAATTTCACCTACAATTTTTACGACCGACGAAATTCCAGAATTACGGACTCTGAAGCCTCCTCCAGAAAGAATCGATCGGCATTCAACTATTTCGAAGTAATAGCATAGACGTTATATTATGGTTATACCGGGTGAGTCGTTATGTTGTGTACACTAATTTCAACCAGAGATTCATCTCATCAAATTAAATGATTTTTTTTTACCATTTTTCGAGATTCGGCTGTAGTAAAAATACACAGGCATTTGAAATTCCGAAAACATCAGTCTTTCTGTGTGGCTTTGGTATAATTATTTCGAATGAAATGATGGTGAAGTGAAGTTTGCTATAACTATAACACATATTCTTCAGTAAACGCTTCCTAGTTATAGACTCGCCTTTTCATAAAAATATAAGAAAGTAGCCTAAAGAATGTAGATGAAGTTCATTTTGAATTATTACGAGAATCTTCAATCATTTAAGGAAACTTAATTATTCCTTATGATTTCTCCTGAAACGTATTATTTTGGAGATATTCGACGGAAAATGATATAATCTGATAAAATTTGAGGAGATTCCTTATTTTTGTGCATCAGACACTGAGCTTGTAGAGGCCGAACCACAGAAAACACAGTTATTCAACAATTTTTCGATCATCAAGAAAAAGAGGTCATTTATTTGTGTCTATGGATCAAATTTTCCATTGAAATCATAAATGTCAATCCACGTGTTTACGCTGATTTCATGTCATTCAGTTATGAATTGGAAGAAATTTAGGATAATTAGAAAATTTCCAATGTGAAAATGGCCGAGGAGGACATTGTGTGTTATCTTATGGTGAAAACAATTGGATATTCCATGAATATCAAGTGGAAGATCATTGTTTCTTTGAGGATCTAACAGATAGGAAAATAAAAATATATTCCTTTCAAAAATTTTTTCATCGGAAACTCTTCGAAAGATTTCAATGGAATTTGGCATATGCCTCGAAGTCACTTTTAGCATCGTATAAATACAATGCTTTTAGTCAACAGAGTTTTAAATTTCAGTACGATCGTATATTTTGAATGGGTATATACGCAGAATCATGGGTTGGATTTTGTCAATTCGCGAATTCGGTTCTTATCACAAAAATGGTCTTGAATAACTAGATTAGAATCATAGATTCAAACATGATATCTATCGAACGGAATAAGCTACCAATCAAATCTATTAGGTTGCGCATCCTTATACGACAGCTTTACAGCATTACAGGTTTCTGTGAAAGAAAAGACACGAATACAGATCTTATATACGCAACTTATAGTTCTTCGGGTAGTTGGTTGACACCGCTACTCTATGGCAAGACTGTTTGGCTTCACTTGCTTGAACTACGTTTCCCCTCTAGGTATTTGAATACTCAATGGTCTGGGTTAAATCTGCAGAGCTGGTTCGAAGAAATATTTATTTCAGTTTTGAAGTTAGATTCTCAATATTTCCATATATATTGATGGGATTTGTTAAATCATGGTAGCTGGTTGAGAAACACCGACACGCATCTTCCTGCTGAATTTTGTTTGGTTGGTATCTTCAGTAAATTAGGAAGCTATGTCCAATTTAGTCCTTTTCCTCAGTATCGATGATATTCCCAGAAAAATTAAAAAAAAATACTGATCCGATCATGATGAAACTTGGTTACCAGTTGGCAATCGCAAAAATTTGTGATTCGATCTTCTAATCATTTACCATTTATATTTTTTTCGATAAAGTACTGTGAAAAGCCATCCCTTCTTACTTATTCAAAACTATTGTTTCCTTAAGGAAAAAAACACAAGACCACGTTAAAGGTATATATAAGCATTGTTTAAGGAGAAGAACAATGATATAAGCTAGGAAATCTCCCCGAAAAAATCAGAGTACGCCACTGGCGATATATGACATATTTTGTATTTTTCAAACCAAATAAATGGCATGTCTTTCTGAATCATTTCAAACTATTGCTCCATAAGAAAAAACACAATTAACTCTACGTATAGCTCCGCATGCAAGATCCCCTAGTTTATACTGATGCACTTCATGTGACAGGTGAAAGTCAAGAGATAGATACCGTCTTATCTAGTCCTAGTAACTCCGCTATCACAATATAGATGGCGGCAGTGATACCACAAACGGAATCAATGGTGTGGATAATTATAATTCCTCTTAATATGAGACAGATAACAGATTTCTCCCTCAATGAAACCTTCGAATAAATTATTTCCCCACTTCATCTATCTATTAAATTATTTTATACTATTAGCCATCTGATCAAATATTTAGACGAGTTGAATCGGCAATGTCTCTATTACTTTAGGAAATCCTTTTGTGATAACTTATTGTTACCTTTATTGCCAGCGAAATGAATATCCTCCAAAATTGGCTGTGCCCATATTTTACATTATATGATCCGATGAATTCATATTATGAGTTATTTCGACACAGGCATTCGATGAAAAAATATAATGAATTTACTCACAAGTCCGAATTTTTTGATTATATACGGCTGATATTATCCATCCAAACGATTACATTCCATCACATACCATCAGATTAACACGGAAAAAAATCATAGTTTACATTCAAGTAAAAAGATAGTCTTGACGAAATATTCTGAATCTAAGTTTTATCATACTCTACTTGAAACTATTTTTCTTGAGAGTAGAAAATATTAATTTCATTATGAAAATACCGATATTCTTATTCTCCAAGAGTGCGATACACCTCATTGGACATATTGTATTCTCAATACGAGAATATCATTAATATTATAGCAAGAAATGCCATAAAGATTCATTGAATATTGTTTTCTATTCCGTAAAGAAAATGCAAAACTCAAGAAAAATCCATTTGAAGTTGATAGTACCCCAATTCTGGCATTGAATCGAAAATAAATCATTCTTACAACTAGATTATAAATTCTCAATTGAAGGAAGTATTCTATTGATGGAATAGTTGCAATGAGTACATTAAGCATAACTATCTTCGTTGAAATCCAGAGAATCTCTTATTAATTCGGGTACAGCTCCACCCAAGAACAGGCTATATTTGAAATATTCTATACGCAGATAGAGTGCAGTCAGTAGACATAACTATACTTATATTTGTTGCACTATGTGCGAATCCACAAAGAACAACAGCAGCAACAATTTGTGTTTTTCGAATCGTCATCATCTGTAATTCTAATAATGGAAACTATTATGAAAGGAGAGGAGGAAGCAGGGTTGATTCCATTATGCAAGGGTGAGTACCTATATTCACAGTGAGGATAGCATCTTCGAATCTAATAGTCATTCCTATAGAAACCCTTTTTTACCAAGCGCCTACTTCACTAAGTTTCTTTCGGAATTTTTAGTAGTAACGATCGGCCATAAGGTATCAAGAGTAGGTTTTGACCTTGATTACGAAGGCCGAATCAATGAATGGATGAAATCCACCTAATTTATTTCGCAGAAGTACCTATTCCAAAATTCATTTTCCCAATATATTTTTCTGAGAATACAGATTGGATTGAATTGAAATCCAGAACATTACTGGAAAATGGCAATTTGAAGATTCATGCAGAATTTCGTGAGGATAATATGATTAGCAGATCGAAGAATATAGAATGTTTGAAAAAAAAATTTTGAAATTTTTTTCGAACACTTCTACTTAATTCTAATGACACGAACATCACAAAATTCCGCGAAAGGTGCATCAGCTTTTTGAATTAGAAACCCAGTTTCACCGTTATAGGATCAGTGTTTTTGCAGAAATGCCACAAATACCTCGAGAAAAACCGCGAAATTCTTCCTTGTTTTCCTGATTCTACTATCTATGAGAATAAAAACATAGAACAGTGAAATTTGGGACACAGTTGTATAATTTAAGGTTCAAGGTCAGTGTAGAATTTTGTCGAAATTTTCTTTCAGAAAAAAAATTTTTCATGGAACATTGGAATTTTTTTTTATTCGAATTTATTAACAGCACGATCCCAACAAAATTTTGTAAAGCTCTTGCAGGTAGGTATGCTACAACTAAATACCAATTTTTAAGTCAATCGCTCAAGTAGGTCATGAGACACAGAGGAAATAACCGCACTTAAATTCAAATAACTATAATTCCTCAAACGTTTGGCCGATTTGGCCATTTATGAACTTAACCGTCGCATTCTGATGAGCGACCTACCTTGAATATTTCAAGCTGCCTGCTAGCTCTTCACGCGCCCTTTCTATATAGGAACAGCGAAATATCGTTTCGTCACAATGTCTGTAATTTACGAATTTTGAGCTGAAATTGGTCTCAAACGACTAGGTTACACTCAATGATGAAGAACCCCTCCGTCCGACCTGCAATCTGGCCGTGTGCGCTCTAAATTTCGAAAAATAAGACCTAAAGTCTTAAACTTTTCAGGTTAGGTTAAGGTCCTGAATATCTCGGTTGAGTTCGGTAGTGGGAAGAATCGGCCAAACAATTTCGGAGTTATATATATTGTTTTCCGAAAATTATCTAGAAGTTTGTCGAAAAAAAGTTTTTTTTCTGATTAATTGACCAGATTTCGGTGAAATTCTGCATACACCTTGAAGTTAGTATTCCATAACAGTTTTTCACATCTCAATTGGATCTGATGTTTTTATTCGGAGATATCAGGAAAAAAATATGACTAATTTTGTTGTTATTCGTGATTTTCAGAATATTTCCTCGATATCTCGATTACTACTGACACGATCGGATTGAAGCTCGGGATATACATTGAAGTCAGTAATTCAAAATATTACTTTGAATTTCTGGTTGATCTGAAGTTCTTGGCCGCCTATTCGGAAATCATAAAAACTACAAAAAACTGTTCGGCCAGCATGAGAACCTACAATTCGGTTTTAAAGCTATTAGCTATTATTAGAGTCAACCTATTTGAATTCTATCTTGGAATTGATTCTTACAGATGAGATATGTGAACGAAAAATTATTTATTCCTGGCTCTTCCATTCCTCTATAAGATGAATCTCATTTTATCACGTTCGCGCGTCCAGAAAACATAAAATTACGAGCGTTCGGCCGTGGTGGAATGAAAAGTTCCCGTGGGGCTGGCCGGCCGGGAGCTAACATTACCGGGGTGAGAATTATATATTTCGACTGCAATGAAACTCAGTAAGATTTAAAACTACCCAAATTGCTAGTATCGCATCACTGAAAAAATTCTGAAATATCAATATCTCAAAACAATCTGCTATATTTTACTGAAATTTGCACGATTTTTCGAGCTGTAACTTCAAAACGACGTATAGGTACCTACTAGATTTCATCTCGGTCGGATCTGGATTACTCGAACTATTCGGAAAATCTATCTACAAGCCGTTTGGTATTGGTGGATTTCAGCAATTCATGAATTCAACTTCATTAATAATATAAAGTAATTAAATGCAAACCTACACCTTGGAAATCGGGTCTATCGAGTTCTTTCTTTCGAGAGTTATTGTTCTAACGGTTAGCCGTCTGAATTTGTAATTAACTAATCAACGTAATATTTACATGACTGCTTCAAAATGTGAATGATGCCACAAATTTTCAAGAGTAAAATATGAATTAAGTCCAAAATTTCTACTCAATGATTAAAAAACACTATTTCAGCCAAATTGGAATTGAATAGACAGTTGTGAAATGACTACATGCAAATTCTTCAGAATTCTGTGATGAGCATCATGGAATTTTTTTGAATGGAAGTCAAGCTGCGTTGGACAGGGTAAGTACCTGGATTGAGAAACGTTAACGCCCTGTAATAAATTATTATTCAACTATCATTAGACCAACCATAACCCAATAAAATCCAAAAGAAATTCCATGCTTCAATGGAATTGAAATTAAGTAATTGGTTCGATACTCACGCGGCTGCCTACTATCTGCTAAAACGTATTTTTCCTGAAATTCCACATGAACCTTGGAACCGTCAATTTCCAACCAAATACCAGATTTTAATTCGATGGAATCTGTTTTTTCGGAACTAATAAGGAAATCCATCTGCGGAATCAATGGGTGAATTTCTCCAACTCATGATTTCTCACTTCGTGAGTGAACTTGAAAATAAATTGTTCTGTTGATATTTAGTTTCAAAGTTTCGATTTTCGTAAAATATCTTGTTTCCCATTATCGTTCATCCGTCTTATAATTCACTGATATTCATCATGGTGTAATATTGATAATTGTGTCTGACAACTCGATAATTGTGTCTGACAACAACTGGTATTTAGAGTAGGATTGGGTATTACCGGTCACTTAAGGGAAAATTATTGTACTTCAGTAATTAATTGACATTTCTTCTTGAATCTTTGGTTGGTATGACATGGCCTATACATTGTAAAATGTCTTTCAGTATCAATAGTGGTATTATCATCATTATTATTATTATTATTATTATCATCATTTTCATTATTATTAATATTATCATTATTATTATAATTATGAATATTTTGCTGACATAAGCAGAGAAAATATTCACAGCTTTGACCGGTATTGGACTACATGGAGGGCAATACCAGTCACTAGGTTGGCAATACCCTTCAAGCTTTTATCAGGCATAACTCGAATATATAACCCTCAGAAGTGTCACATATTACCACAGTTCATTGCTTTATCCGTAGTCTTCACTTATGATAACGTATATTTTCCAAGTCATCTTCAGCCTTCAAACGTGGTTTGTTTCCTTTCTCAAGCCTTTCTAGAAAAACAAACAGAGTACTATAGATAAGCTATTCATTCCGGAAAACTTTTTCCAGTCACGTTGACCGGTATTACCCCTCAGGAGTGTTTTTTACTTCATTTTTTTTAGTCAGGAATGTTTCAATGAATAATGATGAGGTCAAATCTATGATAGTTGTGAGCCACATCAATAACTGACAATAAAAAAAACCTAGAAAGGCACTGACGTGAAGTCAGCAGCTTTTACGCGCTTGTTCACTGTCTTCGCGCCTGGGTCGCTATTCTTGACTGCGATGGTATGAACGTTCTCAATCGTTCAATAAAAAATGCACCACGTATCCTCGACAACAGCGCCGAAACGCCCACTTTTTCACTTCCCAGATTTCAAGGATTGCGCTTCTGGTGTATATATGTACACTCTCTGAATGCAGTAATATTGGAATAAAAGCAGTGATCGGTATTACCTACTGACCAGCATTACCTGCTTCCCCACTGAGTATTCATTCATTCATACAATAATTGTTTCTGCATAGCAGTTATGTTTTCCTGAATCCTTCCCTTGGATATGAACATAGATCTAACCATTTGCAGATTTACCGGTGCCCTCAGTACGATTGAGCGTAGGGTCCCGAGGTCCACATTAGGGCTGGGACTTTTTCGGTTTTTTCTATTCGAATATTCATTCGAAAATTTATTCGAATATTCGAATGAATAGTTGAATATTCATGAATAGTTGACTATTCAATGAATGGTTGACTATTCATGAATAGTTGAATATTCATGAATAGTTGACTATTCATTAAAAAGTTGATTATTCAGTGAATGGTTTTCATTCATGAATAGGAGGATATTTAACGAATAGTTGAATAGATAAGTATTCAGAGAATGGTTGGATATTCATGTATCAATGAGTATTCGTTACTATTCATAAATATGAATTTTTTCAGGATTGCTGATGATAAGTCAGTAGAGTAATCCATCATTCGTAAAATTACGAATAAAAGTGTGAAAGATTAACTGACTATTCAAGAATGAAACAGGTTCATGTGATTTATTCCGAATAAATTCTTTGGTATTCATTTTGTATAATGTTTACATCTATTACTGCACTTTCGAATAATCATTGATTTTCAGACATCTGAACTCAACACAGGAACCAGGATATATGTTCAGGTACAAATAATAATAACAAAATAATTAAGGTTATCAAATTCGATATTGTATTGAACAAACTACGTTTGTGGATAATTTTATAAGTACCCCTATTGAACAAATTGATAGAATGAATAGTTTGAATTGCAATTGTATAATTGTGTTAATTTCAACATCATTTTCATTAATTTTAACATAAAACAAATTATTTCCCGAAACTGTTCCACACATATTTTAAGAAATTGCATACATAAAATATTTAAGGATAGTTGAGATTTATACTTGATCATAAAAGATTTGTTATCCAGTATTTCAATATTATTTAAATCTACCAATTCAAAAATTGCAAACGCCAAAATCCAGATAGTAATAACAATTTTCAAATTGCTACACAGAGTTAATCTGGAAATAATGAATGACCAAACTGAACTGTGTAATATCCAATTATTCCAAATATTTAACGCTTTCAATTGATACATGAACAGAACTGCAAAAATATCCAAAAATGTATTCTTTCCACTACTATATCGACTTTTATAACCTTCATATACCCGGTATCATGTGTTGAGTCTTCAGTTTCAGATGTCTGAAGTTTAACGAAATATCCAAACGGCAGTAACGAAATATACATTCCACAATAAGAAATATCAGAGAATTTGTTCGTAGTGAATCACATGAACTTGTTCCTGAATAATCAGCTGAATGATTTCTCAAACCTCAAATCGTAGTTTTACGAAGGATGGAAAAATCTACTAACTACTAATCAGCAGTTCTGAATAAATTAATATTTATGAATAGTACCAATATTCATGGATACATGCACATCCAACTATTCACTGGATATTCATCTATTCAACTATTCAGTAAATATTCTACTATTCAATGAATAAAAACTAGTCAGTGAATAGTCAACTATTCACTGAATAGTCAACTATTCATGGAAAGTATTCATGAATTTTAACTATTCATTGAGTATTCATGAATGAAAAGTATTCATTGAGTATTCATGAATAAAAAGTATTCATTGAGTATTCATGAATAAAAACTATTCATTGGGTATTCATAAATAAAAAGTATTCATTGAGTATTCATGAATAATGCAAAACCAAATTATTCGAATAATTATTCAATGAATATTCGAATATCCAAATCATTCATTCATGATTCCCAGCCTTAGTCCACATAGCCCCCCGATAGAATCAACATTAACATTTCTTCACAATCAAGATTCATCCTGCAAGTGAAAATGAAGAATAACATGAAACATAACCAGACCTAGAACAAAATTCAGCTAGCATTGTTTCTGCATGTTGTATCCAATTATTTTTACCTGCGTGAAATGATTTCCCGAAAGGGTGGCAGTAGAATTGTCGGCATCTCTTTGGAATATAGATACATGCCATCGTCGATATTGTGTGGAGTGAATGATACGCTAGGCTTGTAGCACAATTATGGCCTCCGTAATGGAAGCCAATGGATATTTTTTCATTCTGTTTTCACGACAGTGTTCAGAATGAAGGTCAGTTCAACTTTGAAAGATTTCAATAATTTTCTAAACCACAATTGAATTGACCACGAAAAAATACTGAGATGTGACCAAAAACCGTGATTTCAGAGGTCACGCGCAGTTATCAGAATATTATGCTCTGAGTGGACATAAATAAGCCTGTATCTCGCTAATGCTTCGGAAATGGGGTATATGTCATAAGGCAAAACTGACTTTCCTAATGTCATCCACTCGGCCACATATGTTTGTCCATTTATGGTGAAATACCCTGCATAAAAGTTATGAAGAAAAACAAACTGCAGTTCTTAGGAATTATAAGAGTCCGGATTATGATGCTACAATAAAATAATTTACAGACATGAAAATAAGGGAGAAACATTCACTTGATTGATTTTTCGGCTTATATTATATTTCATTTTATCTTTCTATAATTCTTCATGTTAACGTTTACTCGTTTTTAGTATAAAGAAATATTGATTTGAATTTTTAACCTGATATACTCATGTTAAGTTGTTCAATTTGTTGTTGAGTTGTTTACATTTCTGTTGATTTCAATTCATTTGTTTTATTTGAATTAATTTATCTTATATTTTATCAACACATTCATATTTGTTTTGAGAAAACTGAATTCTGATTGAAAGATGGTTTCGAAAAAAATTTAAAAAGTATAGGGGGAGCCCTCGCAGTTTTCAAGCGTAGGACCCCAGAAATTGTCGATCCGCCACTGGTTCTAACAGGTTAATCCAAAAAGACACACACGACTCAAATTACTTGGTGTTCAGCTCGCGATAATGAATTTAAATATCGAGTCCTCAAAGTATCCTAATTTATGCAACTATAATAACGTTATTTCACATCGGAAATACAAATTACATGTCATTAAAAAGTCTGTCTATTAATTTTATCGCTAGAATACAATAGACCAATATCTCTACCCTGAAGGCTTCAGGGTATAAAGATCAATAATCTTGGCGCAGTATTCAATACTGAGCAGGCTGTTCATTGAATATTTCCCACACTATCGGTAATCGGCATCTTGGACATCGTCTTTCTTGGTGGATATGAAAATCAAACAATATGGCGTTGAGGGAATTTCTCACTGAATAAAGGTCCTTTCTGGTGATGTTCGAGACGCGTTCTTTGTGACAGACATCTATACAATTTATTGTTCAATCTGTCTTCTATAAATTATCGATGATACGTCACAGGGTTCCAGTTATTCAACTCATATAAGAATTACAAAGAAGAAACAGGGTACCATTCAATAATAATATTAGTTCAATAATTTCTGCTGATTTAATACCGCAATTATTTCTGTACGACCGGGTGAATATAAATTGATCAGATTCGAAATGGAACACTATAATTATACACATCTTAAGGGGTACCTAAATAACATAAACCACTCAATTATAAATGGTGTACGAAATGGACAAAATCGCCTACATGAACAAAATCGTCTACAATTGAGATCTTTATGTATTTTAGTTACTCCTAAAGATGTTCAAACTGGGAACGAATTTTTACTTTCCTGCTTTACTCTACTGATTTCCTTCAAAATATTGACTAAAAAAACATGCAAAATAATAGACAATTCGGTATTGAATTTCATACCAATATACTATACAGCTATATACATGGTGTTGAAAATAAAATAGGCTGGTTATCGAAAAAATATTTATTGATCATTAAAATACACTCTTCGGAAATTATTTCTTAAAAATAATGTCGTAATGTGTTCCCTCGCGTTCGCGACATTCATTAAATCTAACATTGAAATTTCTGAGGACGGATTGGCGGGAAGGCTCCGTGATGGCTCCTATTTCGTGGCGAATACTTTGTTTTAACTGGCCCAGAGAAGTTGTTTCATTAATGTAGACTATAGATTTGAGTAAACCTCACAGGAAAAAATCAATAGGAGTCAAATCAGGACTGCGTGGCGGCGAATTTATGTCACCTCTTCTCGATACTAATTTACCTGGAAAAACTTCACGGACTCCTGGCAGATACCTAATAGACATGTGTGACTGCTGGAATCATGTTCTTTGATTATAGCCAGAAAAATTCAGCAATTCAGGCGACAAGAACTCATCTAACATCCTAACATAAAACGCTCTGAATTCACTGTAAGAGCACGTCCCCTTTCATCTTCAAAAAAGTTTGGACCGATAATTCCTCGCGATGACATTGCAGCCCATACGGTCACTTTCGGCGAATGAAGGCGTTTCTGATCTTACATTTGGAATTGGTTGCACTCTAATAGCAACAGTTCTGCTTCTTTACGTTGCCATTAAGATGGAAATGATCTTTATCGGACAATAATATGTTCAATGTTTGTAAGCGCTCAATTGCTTGGTTAACGAATTCTACCTTCTGAATGGCATCCTCGGGTTTTAGATCTTGCAACAATTGAATTTTATAAGGGTTCAGCTCTAGATTTTTTTGCAAAGTGCGGTGTATGCACGTGCAAAGTACTTGCACGCTTCCGAATAGAGAGGTCGGGATCATCACAGACTGATTAGTCCGTTCAACGTTCTCTTCCGTTCTGGATGACTTTGGTCGTCCGGATTTGGTTCGGATTTTTGTTGAACTGGTCTACTTAAACTTCACCCAATTCCGAATTAGAGGAAGGCGTGGTGCGTCATTTAAGTGGCTTAGATCTCGAACATTGCAGAAATTTCCTGGCGCCGTAGTCGCAAAATTACCGTTTTTGAAAAATCGCGCTCGCATAACGCGCGGTCCGCTCCCGCGAAAGACTTCATACAACAAAACTTCCAAGAGCCAGGCTACCGATTAACCTAACCCTTGCGCTCCTCAGATACCTTGATTTCACACAGTAAGCTAAACAAGTATGACATTTTTTTGAGACACCTTGTATTTAAAAATCTTATGACTACAGTTCGAGGACATAATGTTTTATACAGGACCGACTCACTTTTTCGCTCTTCTTCACCATATCCAATACAAACAGATACTCCTTTTCTTCTAGAACCGTGTATAGAACGTTTCGTTGTTCATTCAAAAAAATATTTCCATATGTGAGTTGTCCCAATCAAGAGCAATACAGGTAAATTAAACGTTCGTTTTAAAGGGCTTGTTCTTGTGAACCAAATATCCTTAATTTCTCTAAGTTTTAGTCGAAAATGAGCTCGAAACCTTGGTCTAATTTGAGTGTGTTCGGCCGTCCCTCCTTATGTGTTCTAACTCTCGAATGAAAGGTCAGAATATCTTTTCGATTGGTATCGTTAATGGGATTTATACCCATTTGAAATCTGAAGAAGCACTGATAACTTCAGATTGAAGCTCTGAAATTACACGCGAAATATCAACTCACGACTCATTGAGAAATTGTAATAGTAATAGGATAGGTAGGTCTTTATCATTTTGAATGATGATCGAACTTACAATACAAACTGTCACCATTTTTGAAAAAATAGAATTTTGATTTCTCTTGTAGAACTAACTAGAATACCAAACAGCTACTCAATTTTTCAACTGTCACCATTCACATTATCAGGATATGATTTTACTCAGAAACTCATTCATCTCAACTGACATTATTCTACTAAAATTGTCCGAAAGAAATGAGAGTTCGTGCTCTATGTACTAGGATAGAGTCTTTTGTGTTGATATTTTCCTGAGGAACAAGAACTCGGGAAAGAAAAACCCAAATGGAGTACACTTATAAACTATATTCAAAGTTCCTTGCTTACACAGATCGAGGTGTTCATCAAAACAAAATCAAAAGATCAATTTTACCTAAAACTTACTTCAACCGATAATTCAATACAATAAAATTCATTAGTTGAACGAGAGGTTTCATGCTATCATGTTCATAACATAAACGTTTTACCTTTTCCTTACTCGTAAAAAGCTTATTCCAATAGGTGTACCTGAAGACCATACACTAACTTGACAGTGACCTCTATTCCACGAATACACTATTTTCGCCGCGAACTCAAACGGCCCTCCTCACAAAAATAAAATGAACCCTTTTCTCAAACTCTTACCGCGAGCTAATCTCACGAGTTCCTTACTCTGATTCTACAATGACCGAATTCCTCGGTTCCGTACCCTCACCCTCATCGGCACACAAAAAAAACACAAGCCTCCGGCTTGTCCCTCGGTCTGACCCTCTAATAACCGAATCTATCGGTTCCGTACTTTTCTCGGCACAACAAAAGAAAAACCTCACGAGCTAACATCGCAAATACACTGTCACCAAAAACGCTACTGTACTAGGAAGGAATCGGTTTTTTTTCAAATTTACTATAATCTATTATTGATCAACCCAGCCCTCGAATTTCCTAACATTATTTTGTCCCGATGGACCGCCTGTTCTCGCGGTACGATCTACATCTTTTTTTCTACAGTTATTCCCGCCGATCTACGATATGCAACTGCCTTTCGTACCAAAAAAGTGAGGCTTTCACCTTTCACCCCTCTCAAAAATTTCTCTTAGTCAGGTTTTCAAGAGAGAACTCCACTTAGGATGTTCTCCCACGTAGGTTGGGCAAAAATTCAACTCTACATTTTTCTTATCTTGAGCTTTAGTTGGAAAATATACTCTTATCTTTCGATACCGGTTTGCACGAAAACAATATTCTCTTTCACGACATCCGGCCGTCTGAAATAAAAAACGAAAAAATATTCGAAGCTACTTCGTCTCATTCCTTTGACTTCTTATCAACTCTTTCCAGACATCTCAATTCGAAATATATTTCACACGGATATTAAGCTCTTACATTGTTACGATCGAAAACTTGAAAAATTTCTACCTCAGGTATAACAAAATTTCGAATGAATCTTATCGCTTTAAAATTTATAAAGAAAAAAAAAACGAACATTTTCAAGACTGTATTTTTTCGGGACATTCAATCAAATTCAGAATTCGGCAAAGACTTCGTACTCAAAATTTGAACACCAGTGGTTTAAATTTCAACTTAATCCGATATTTAGTTTCGAAGATTTTGGGAAAAGATATTGCTCAAATAACGTTGTTAATTCAGAATTTTCAGGTTATTCCCTCTATTTTTCAAAATTCATCAGATTTTAATGAAATTTTGCTCAGTAGTATTAGAAGATCCGAACCTGAATCGAACTTCAACGAGCTGATAATGGAATAGAACTTATTTTATAATAAATTTAGTATATTAGAAATTATAATGTATCTATCAGAGTCTGTAGTATTGATGATATATTGTTTTCAGGGTATAACGACTCACGTTATGGGAGTAGAAGGAAGTACTCTTTTTTTCTAAACCTAGTTTTCGCAATTTGTTTATTGCTTCTTCAGGGTTTCTACAATACAGAACATCTATAAATGAATTAAAAACATTCACCCCCTATATCAACGTGTTCACACAATACAACAGAGCTTATGCTGATATAAAAGTTTTTCTATTCTCCCATCAAGTGAAAGTAACTGGCATCGACATACCTGTTTATACCTGGAAACCCAGTAGTTCGTCTAGGTAAATAATAATAGACAACCCAACGACTGCACATTCTATATGTTTCATACTTTAAGTCCAATATGAAATTTCCTTATTATCATTCAATGAAAAATCATTTTTTAAAATATAGTTGAAAATATTCTATCCATGTTTTTTTTGGCGACCCATTTCTTATATATTTTCTAAAATACTGAATTTATTATAAAATAAGTTATATTCTATTATCAGCTCGTGAAGGTCGATCTATGTTCGGATCTTTTACTACTACTTGTGTCTCGAGAACGAAGCATTTATGGGCCTATATCAGTGAGAATCTTATTCTTAGTATAAAATAAATAATGACCCTTCCACATTTTTACCTTCAATTTGGACCAACATGGAGCATATAATTGATTGAAGATTCGAATAGTATAAGTACACTCGGAAATTCAGAGATAAGATTTTCGACGAGCAATCTATGAGTTGAAGAAATTTTCGTAGTTGAATTTTAATTATGGCCCAAACCGAAGCATAAATCAAAATTCGGCATCACCTCCAGTTCAACATTGACAATGAAAAGAATAAATTAGAAGAGTCGAAAGAAACGAATGTGTTCCCGCATGCACTTCATCAGAGACTTAGGTGCTAACAGGGTTTAGCTGACCTTTGACTCCAACCATCCACGTTATGGTCAAGCGTAGGAGATATGTGAGTATATTATTATGACCGATATGACTACGATATAAGTGACGTATAACGTTACAATGGAAAAAGCACTCAAATCACACCTGAAGCACCTTTGTAATATTTTATTATCTCATCAATGATGGTTTATTACCATGAGACGACAATGGTTCAATTTCGAAAATACAACTATATGAAATGTTGATACCATATTTTCCATGACAATGCTCGAAGAAAAAATGTATACTGACCGAACAGTTTGTGGGGACATATATCTTCAAAAAAATTCTTGTGGATTTAAAAGGCTATTAAATTCAAACGAGTCTACTCAATGAAGGTCGTATTGAAACCATTAAATTATACAGATTTTTCTGTAATACCTTTTATATAATACCTTTAGATATCGATATATTATTCGATATACTTTATTGTGATGGAACGAACTACGATTATCTACTGTACCCATCATGGATCAAATATCATCTATTCACGCATTCGATCATACTCTATAAATGCCGATTCTCTGAGTGGTTTCACTTGAAAGTTATTGTGTTCACGGTAGACCTAACCACCGATCATCAACACAATAACTACTGACAAAATCAGCCATGAGAGATGTAATATAATTGAGGAATTTTATATTTATTTTGACCCCAAATCATTATATTGATCGATTAAATATTTTGCTCAAAAACATTTCCGTTAAATATTCATTTCCGTTAATGGAACATTATGGTAGATTCGACAACATGAAAACCAATTTATTGTACAGCGAACATTTTTTCATAGGCGTAGATTCGAAGCCGAAAAAACTTCTCTTCTTTTAAAATAATTATTATTCAGGCCCTTTTTCTGAAATTTTTCCTTGAAGAACATTTTTTAATAAATTTCTCATTTTGTTTGTTCACATTTTAAATGCATCATTTTGACCTGATGAATTAGTGTTCTATTTGTAGTAAATCTGACTATATAAAATTTGTACCATAATTTCTCCGGAAATCTCATAAGTTTGGCATCACTGCACCATAGTTTCGTATTTGGCATCTGGCATCGCTGGACAGAATCTACTGAACAAACGGCCATGCAGAGTTTCGCCTGATGGAACGATCATCACGAAATTCGTACAAATTTGCCCATCAGCATGTGGTCATTAGTCACCTGGTTTCATCAAGTTAATTTTTAATTCAATCCAATTGTTCTGTACTACACCATTCTCAAGAAATTCGACATAAAGTTGCGCATCGTTATTCTACAGCCATGAAGTTTGAATCTCATCGTATCAATGATTTTTGAAATAATACGGAAATGATCTTCATAATTTCAACTAGCCACGTAATAATGCTTATTTCTATTCCTATATCTCCTTCAATGAATATCGGATAGTACTGAAATCTGGATACCTCTAAGTTAATATAGACTCAAAAGTGTGTGCCAAATTTTAGTGAAAGCTGATAAATATTTATCGAAAAATCCATTCTTCACGAGAAAATTCTAATAATTTTCGATTACAGTCGTCCAGAAATTTTGCCTAAAGCGGCGCGACGATATTCAACGAAGTTTTAATATCGATATCGATATCGAGGAAATAAACTGAATAACTGAATTTGACATTTTTTCCCAGATCTCTGTTGTTGGATATTTTCTTCAAAGATTTTGTCAAATTCCGTTAAAATCTAAACAATAGTCCCTGAAAAAAAAAATATCAACAAAAATTGCGGAAATTGACGAATAATTTCTTTAAAATTTCTCAACGATAAGACACAAAAGAAAATTTGCGAGTTGCATTTTGGTAAATTTCAACCAATTGCGAAGTTTCAATTCAATCGCATAGGACTGCGTGAGATATTGAGGAACTAACCTCAAATTTTCAAATTAGTATAACTTCGGAACTGTTCGGCTGATATAACCTGTTAACGAAGGTAACTGGTATATTCAGGCTCCAAATTTAACTTGAAAATTCCAAACCTTTAGATTCCCTTCTTTGAAAGTTAAAGCACACACGACTGACAACATTATTCAGTTTGACGTCGGATTATCCATTAATAAGTTCAACCCAGTCGTTTGAACGATACGAAAATTACAGATATTTAGGCGAAACAAAAACACGCTGGTTTCACAATCAAGCGAGTAAAACTACGAACGAAATCAAGAGACGGTAGGACAAAACGAAACAATCCATTGCAAGGATCTGCAAAAAATCTTTGTCTGCGATTCATTCAATGCATGTACAAAGTTATACGCGGGAAGTACTAGTTGGCTCTGCTTCTAACTTTGGTGAGGCGCAGGAAACAGGGATTGACTCAACAGAACTTACCGCAAAAGAATGTACGAAGTCGAAAATGATATCATGAACCAAGGTTAAGAAATCGAGCACCATGATATTTGTATAATAAATCCTCGAGTAGACAATCCCGGCGTCATAATTATCAAATCTATCCCATTATGAGAAATTTTGATCATCTTCTCTAATCATTTTTACGCGCTTGTTCTAAGGAACAGCGTTATCATTTCGTCACGATGTCTGTAGTTTTCGAATTTTGAACCGAAAATGGTCTTAAACGATTGGGTTGACTCCCTGAAGAAGAATCCGTGGTCAAATTCAACTCTGTCCGTCCGCCCGTATGTGCTCTAACTTTCGAAGGAAACATTGCCATATTAGGTTTGGAGTCCAAATATCTCAATCGAGTTAGTTGATAGGTGGAATCCGTCCAATAGTTTCGGAGTTGGGCCCATTTGAAATTTTGAGGTTAATTCCTCGATATTTCATGAATTACAGATCCGATCAGATTGAACCTTTGTGAACAGTTTTGGAACACAAACGAGCAACGTTCGAAATTTCGTGAGGATCCAAATTTCAAATAAATAATTATTTATTAACCATTTTTCAAATTTTTGATGAAAAAATTTTTTTCTTCGAAAGTATTTATTAGATTCAAACGAAATTCGGCACTAACCTAAAAGTCAGTATTCAACAACAATGTTCCGAATTTCGAACCTATATTCACTTTCGGAGATATTAGCAAAAAATGTGCCAAATTTGGTTGTATATTTAGAATATCTCAAGAAGCGGCGGTAGCTCAGTGGTTAGAGCGCAAGCCTCATGATCGTAAGGTCTGGGGTTCAAGCCCTTGGGAAATAGCTTTTCCGGTTTTTAGGGGATCTAACCATTCGCTTTTGGGTGAACAATTAACAGTGCTGTTCCTAGCGAGGCGCAAGGAATTAGTAGCAAAGCCTACACAGAACACACCCGGCATCCTAACTCGCACAAGCTTCAAGCTTCTGAGGGGTTTCATTGAAGCCTAGGATATTCGGAAAAAATACAAATACAAACAAATTCAATCAGATAGGAACTTCGTAATCAGGCGGAACAGGACGAAAATTTAAAATTTGAACAAGCGCGTGAAAGCTCCTAACATAACGTCATTGCTTTTTGAGATTTTTACTCAAGCAGCAGGTTCGATAACATGTAGAGATTTCTGTGAAAGTAACTGTAAACTAAGAAATAATTCTTTAAGAATAATCACTATATTTCGAACGAAAGTTATTTTATTCAGAACATAAAATGTCGTTACTTCATCGCCTATAAAGTTGTTCATTTCCTATTCATTCTCCTGTCCAGTGACTTTTTTCCATAACATTTTAAATGTACTTGTAACACTTTCGATCGAATGCATTTGCTGCAATAGAAGACACATGTTCTCTAATATGGAAATTACCAAGGGTATTAGTGAAACTTGTAACGTTTTCGAGAAAACAGAAAAACGTGTTCACGTTGTTTATGAATCGTGTAGAATTTTATCGCTGCGATCTACGTGCGATAACAAATCCGGGCTATGTTGTTCAATGCTTTCGATTACAACGATGATTCTATAGATTGCGCAGTGATAGAGCCGTATGTATGGGCGGCTACAAGGACGGGCCATCCTTAGATGGAGTTCTCAATTTTGTCTGGTTATGATCGATTTATATTTGCTTCAGATGTATCAATGACTGGGTATTTTTGGAGGATTCAAGCAGTATTTTGCAGATTGTTCGTAGGTTTTCACTCCAATATCCGAAAAACCTAGAAAAGCACTGACGTGAGGTCAGGAGCTTTCACGCGCTTGTTTAAATTCTACCTATTAGATCCACACGAAATTTTGCACCTAGTTGCGTTGCATTTGTACATCTTGAGATATTGCGGAAATAACGTTGAAATTCCAAATAACAACGAAATTTGGCAGTATTTTTTTTCCTTTTATTTCCGAAAAAAAATATCGGATCGAACTGGAATTTGAAATATTGTTGTTAAATACTGACTCCAAAGTTTGTGCCAAATTCGATTGAAATCTAATCAATGTTTTCAGAGAAAATTTCTTGTTTAAATTTTCTAACAACTGGATCCGCACGAAATTGCTTTCAGTAGCGCGTTGCCTCTCCAAAACTGCCCACGAAGTTTCAGTTTGATCGAGTCAATACTTCATGAGTTATCGAGGAATTAACCTCAAAATTTCAAATAGGCCTAACTCCGAAACTCTGAATAAAGAACATAAGGAAGGGGCATAAACCCTCACAAAGTGGGTCCGGGATGGATGTCGCATATGGCCGACTTCCCTTTCACTTTGAAGAGAGAGAACTACTGGTTCTGAGACTTCTTTGTCTGAAGAAACTAACTAACTTGAGTCATACTTGGAGGTTCAATATGGGCGTCTATGCCCCACTTTATACGAAGTAGAAAAGCGTTATGCATCTTCCTATTGTTCTTTATTCAAAGCTACGAAACTATTCAACCGATTCAACCCATTAACGGACTCAACCGAGATGTTTTGCACTCCAAACCTTATCTGATAGTTTCCATCGCTAAGTCTTTTCCTTCGAAAGTAAGAGCACATACGGATAGACGGACACAATTGAATTTCACCCCGGATTCTTCTTCAGAGAGTTCAACCTAATCGTTTCAGACCATCTTCGGCTCAAAATTCGAAAATTACAGGCATCGTGACGAAATCATAACGCGCTAGAACGAGCGCGTTATTACCCAATTACCTATCTGTTAAACCCATAGACAAAACACTATGACCTGCGGAGTCATTGGACCTTACTTTTTCGAACATGAGGCTGGAGCAACAGTTACGGTGAATGGATTGCGCTATCGAGAGATGATTAATGATTTTTATGGCCGGAATTGGATGGTATTGATCTGGATAATGTTTACTTTCAACAAGACGGCGCTACGTGCCACACATGCAACGAAACCATTGATCTTTTGCGGGAAAAGTTTCCGGACCGTGTTATCTCTCGAAGAGGTGATCACAATTGGCCACAGAGATCTTGTGATTTAACACCTTGCGACTTCTTCCTTTGGGGCCACGTGAAAGAGAAGGTCTGCGCCAATAGCCCAGCGGCGATTCAAGACCTCAAAGATGGAATTCGTGAGGCTATCGATGACATAGGGCAGCCACTTTGCGATTTGGTTATGGAAAATTTCATTGAAAGGATATGGTCCTGTAAGCGTGGTCGTGGTGGTCATTTGACTGATGTTATTTTCCACTATTATCGGCATAGCTTCTTCTTTATAATGAATAATTTCTTTATATTAAAAAATGGCATTTTTCTTTGAGTATCAAAATAACACCTCTTATTGGAAAACCCTTTATGTTGTGGTGGTCCAAGCTTAGTGTTCCGTTATGGACGTACACTCGGAGAATGGACCGTGACCTAAACCAACCCTCGAGGTCGTCACCAATGGAGCGTACTGATTCCGAAGACAATAAGTTTGTTCCTACACACTCTGGAACTAGTTCTGAATCAGGCGGAGTTTGCGCATATCGATATTAGCGTTCCAACAAATTTCGAACTGGTTAGGAATTGCAAACCAAGTGTTCCAACGTAAAAAGAATTTGTGTCAGACCAGTTCTAGAACGGTGAATTCAGTTCTTGGGTTTAGGCAAGAACTGAGAAGGAGGAATTGAATCGGTCAGCTGTTACATGCCATTCGAATGCAGCAAGGGCCTATAAAACCACATCTGGCAGAGACGGGCTGCATTTTTCGGGTGACAAACAGCCCTTAGGCTATGACAAGGGAATTTCTAAGAATGATTCGTTTCTAACACTTTCGAACTATCTATTCAGAATTAGTCCCGAACTAGAATGAGAGAAGACGTGTGAATTGATTCAGTTCTGAATGAGTTCAAGACAGTAACAGAACTGGGTGTTGGAACAAACCTAATGAAGCTGGATTTATATATTTATAAACTCGACGTTCCCGTTCCCGTTCGCAGTTGACGTTCCCGTTCGAAGTTAAAATGCACTAAAGGCGCAGGGACATTTATAATGTCCGCAGCAGCATCAGCCGACTGTTGGTGTTTCGCTTTCCTGCTTTTTCCGCTGACGTTCAAAACGACCATGTTTCATCTTTTGGCGTTCCCGTTCGGAGCTTAACCATCATAGTGAGGTTAGGATGCACTTATAATTCGGAGATAAGTTTGTTTATTGATGAGTTACGCTTGGTGTGGTTAGATTCTTCCAACTCTAACAAAGGAAATCAAATTCACAGGATATTTGACCTCTATAAAATCAAATGAACGAAACTGGCCGAACGGCGAAGGTCAACATTATAAAAGTGTTATAGTTGGTTTGAACCTCCAGCGGCCAAAGGGAACGTTATCGGGAACGTCAGCTGCGAACGGGAACGGGAAGGAATAGTTTGTAAATCCAGCTTCATACCTTCCTCAAAGTTCCTAGAACATGCACCTGACTTCCTAACCATTTGTCACCACCCTCTTCTTACTTATTTTCCGTAAATCAAGCGACGGCTAACAGTGAATCATGATGGCACTCCAATTAAACCGATGAAAAAAACGAAGCGAAGCGAAGTGCAGATATATTGACCAATTAAAAACACATACATATACAGGTTCGCAGTCGTAGGAGAGATTTAATTGTGATGTGTGTAATGTCTCAAATTAATTTGATAAATCAGATTTCAGACTTCACGCAATCTCCTTATCTCCTCAAGATTCCATTTATTGATTGCCAATCTTATCTTTTCTATCAGCCGTTATCAATTATATACTTAGGAATGTGAAAAGAGCTATTTATAAACTCCAACGCCAACTAATAAATTTAAAGAAGTATGTTCATTTGTACTGTTCGGTTCTTTGGATGAGGGAGATTCTTCATGTTTTATTTGTTTGCGAGCTCGGCTTATTGCAGACACTATATTTGTGTTTTGAAAAGTCCAGTTTTATGAGGCTGTAGTTTTCCTACTAAATATATCGAGTCTGAAATGATATTGAAGCAATGAATTCCGTCTAAAATTTCATTGAAGAGCAAACAAAACCTTAAATATAACGGGGAGGCTTCTGGAGGCCAAATTTTTTTGCCGCAAATGGTTGAAAAAATCTGAAGAATGCACAATCTTGCCGCTTTTTATGTTCAAGAATTTTCCAGAAAATAAAAACTGAAATGGATGGAAAAATGGCACAAAACTAACATCTCATAAATATCTCACTGAAGTCTGCAGAACGACATTCCGTTTTCTCCTATAAACGTGGAAATTTCTCCGAATTCTAATATTCTACGCGGCTATTGGTAATGTTAAAGCATGTAGATCGCGCGCAGGTGCCTGATCTTGAGATTTTAATGAGTCTTGATGGAACATGAATGTGGATGTGTTGTCGTAATTTAGCACCCATGGTATTGTTTGCTCTTAAGAGCGAACAATACCTCGAATAAAACGGGGTGACTTTTGGAGGCCAGAGCTCGTTTTTTTCTAAAACTATTTTGAAAACAAATGGTTGAAAAAAATTGTAAGAAGGCCAAATGTTGCCACTTTCATAAATTCGAGAATTCTCGGAAAAAAAAGAAAAACAGTGAAAAATGGAAAAATAACTAACATTGCACATTCTCATGGAAGAACTAAGTACATCCCAAAAAAAATTTTCAAAAAATAATCACTGAAGTCTGCAGAACGATACCCCGTTTTCTCCTAAATTTTGCGCATTTCCAATATTCCTCGCGATTATTGGCAACGTTGAATTAGGCAGACAGTGAGAAGGTATAATAATAATAATAATAATAACATCATTTATTCTCAGAATCACCATTATACAATTACAATAATGAAATGAAAACAAGTCAAAATCAAAAAACAAACAACCAATACAGCAAACCACGGGAAATAATCAATTTGGAACTACCATTATGTTTTACAAAAATCTATAAATTCTTCGATGGAATATGGCTCACAATTCAATACAAACACAAATAGTGCCCTACGAAATGCATTGTAATCAGAAATAACTCTTATGACAATTGGCAGAGAATTATACAATTTTATACCCATATACAAAGTACTTCGTTCAGTGATCGAAAATTTATGAATTGGAAAAAAATATTCGTGAATTCTCCTTGTCGAGTTGTTATTTTTATATTCTTCCAGATAATGTGGATGCTTGCGAAAAAACAGTAATGTACGGTAAATGTACAGCCCTGGCAAAGTTAAAATATGGTTTGACTTGAAAACACTTCTACATGATGATCTGAATTTCATATTGAACATGGTTCTAATGGCTTGCTTCTGTATAATCAATATATGCTCAGCTTGTGAACTAGATCCCCAAAAAATAATGCCGTAGGACAATAGTGATTGGAAGTTTGCGTAATAGATAGTTTTTAATGTGTTCACATCCACTTGATTTCTAATAGCCTTCATTGTATATATTACTGAATTTAATTTAGATGCCAATATACTACAGTGTTCTGCCCAAGTTAGGTGTCTATCTATTGTTATTCCAAGTAGTTTAGTACTTGAGCTAGGTGATATGCTAGTGTCATTAAGGTTGATGCACTGTGGAAAAGTTAAGTTTGATCTAATATTGGCGAAGTACATAATATTGCTTTTATTCGAATTTAGTGTTAATGAGTTAGAGTTGCACCATTCATCAATCTTTGATACAGCAGATGTTAGGCCTTCTGATACACTACCTAAGTTATGAGAAGATACAATAACATTGGTGTCATCGGCATATAAGTACGCATTTAGATCCCATTCACTCTGTTCTTGATAATCAGCTGTTTCCGACTCCACAACCTCCGGGATATGGACATCATCAACGTCTTCTTCCAAAACCTCTGGTAGATCATCATCGTAAACTATAAACAGAACAGGTCCTAAGATAGTACCTTGAGGTACTCCAGCTAGTGCGGTTTCTTCCGATGAAAAGAATTTTTCATTCCTTATGTCCAGAACTACAACCTGTTTTCTACCGCTCAGGTAACTCTCTATCAGATGTAAAGGTATGCCTCTAACACCCTTCCTCTCTAATTTCTGCAAAAGTAATTTGTGATTAACGCAATCGAAGGCTTTCGAAAGATCAACAAATAGCCCTGCTGGAATTCTTTCTTTTTCGAGAGATGAATAAATTCTTTGAGTAAATTCGAACACTGCCGTTTCTACACCTTTACCTTTTGTGAAACCATGTTGATTGTTAGATAACACTTTAAATTTCTTGAAGAAGTTCAGTAATCGATTAGCAAGAATTTTCTCGAATATTTTTGCAAAAGATGTGATCAAGCTAATGGGCCTATAATTGGTGAGGTCTTCTGGGTCTCCTTTTTTGTGACAGGGCTTCACAATTGTTGTTTTCAGTGAATCAGGAAAAATTCCAGTTTTAAAGGATGAGTTTATAATGTAGCATAGTGGCTTGACTATATCTGATATATGATGTTTTATTACATTAAGAGGTATATCGTCGTATCCAGCAGAAAATTTATTCTGCATTCCTTTCACGGTAGAAATGATCTCATTTTCATCCACCTCAAATAAGTAAAACGATTTTGATACATTTCTCCTACTCCGAAAATCTGTATTAGAACCTGAGGAAAGCTTTGCTGCTATACTGGTAAAGTGGTTATTAAATTCATTTGCTAAACTACATATTTTATCAGTGTTGCCTTGATTCATAATTTTTGGAGGGTATTTAGTAATAGGCTTTTTACCTCGGTTGGTAACTTCTCTAATAACATTCCATACTACTCTAGTTTTGTTGTCCGCTTTATCAATTATGCTTTTATAATGAATTCTCTTTTGGGAGCTCAGTGCCAGGTCATAGGATTGTTTAAGTTTTTTATAATAATCTAAAAATTCACTCCTATATCTAGACAATACAAACCATAAATCCAGTTCATCCTTAAGTGATTGAATTTCGCTAGTATTTTTGAATATACCCCTTTTTCTGATGTTTACCGTCTTGAGTGGAAAAGCCTTATCAAACATACTCTTGAATTGAACAAAAAATATATCCCACATTTTGTTGACGTCATTTTCAGGCATTAAATACAAATTGGACCAGTCAATGTCTTCTAACATTCCCTTAAGAATTAGATGATTTTCTTCTCAATATTGTCTAACTTTCTTTTTATTCTGTGTATATTAACCATGAGATATTAACCAGGTGTAATTAAACTTGAATGTGGCTGTGTTGCCGAGTTGTAATTTACCAACACGTGATGATGTTTGCTCTAAAGGACCTGAGTTGAAAAGAAGTTGTCGTCATACTTCGATCTCTAGAATCACCCGGAAAATATATGAACGTTGAATTCGGAGATCCTGTGAATAATATATACATTTTGAGAAAAGAAATATAATTTGAGAATATTCACTCTTATTTTACGCGAAATCATGACTTCAGGTTGTCATGAGTTTAAGGTCGGCCGTCTGAACGAAACAACCTAGAAAATCGATATTTGTAATATAGATTTGGGACTTAATTACGTGGCCGAATTTGTGAATGGGTAAAATCCACCCAATGATTTCGCAGATATACCCATTCAACATTTTATGTTCTCAATATTTCCAAAAATACAGATCAGATTGACTTGAAATCCCGCACTTTATCAAAAAATTGCAGTTCGAATGTTCGTACAGAATTTCATGAGGATACTTTGACCACAGAATATTGAGTATTTGCAAAAAATTTTTGTAATATTTCTATTAATTTGTTCTGATGTCACGAAATTTCGCACGAAGTTGTCTATCGGCATTCTCAAACTTACTGCCAAGTTCATCATCATTGAAGTAGCATTTTTTGAGTTTTTCAGAAAAAAACAATAATATCAACAAAAATCAACGAAATTTGACATATGTTTTCATAATATCTTCGAAAATTATGATCGTATCGAACTGAAATTTAGTTCACTGCTGTGAAATATGAAGCTGAAGGTATAACCAAGTTTCCAAGCAAAAAAACTGTTTTCGCAAAAAAGTTTGAAAACAGTTTTTTCCATAATGAATTGACAAGTTTCAATTCAGTCGCTTCAGTAGTAGTTCTCGAAATGTCAGGAAACTAACCTCAAAATTTCAACTGGCTATAACTCTGAAATCAATTGACCGATTCTGCCCATTAAGGAACTCAATCTCTGCATTTTGAAATGCAACGAACCCTGAAAGATTCAAGTTGCTAGCTTGCTCTGTTCAACACTTATCGTGTCCGGACAGAATCGATTTTGACATCGGATTCGTCATCAGTGAGTCCGACCTAGTCGTTTGAGATCATTCTCGAGAAAAAAATCGAAAACAACAGACATTTGGACAAAACTATAGCACCCTGTTCGCTCAGAACAGGCGCGAATCAAATAATAGGTACTAGTGGTACTACTTCACCAGAATTGGATTCGACCATCGATTTTCATTCATATTCGTATTTGGGTCAACATTGAAAAATAACAGACATTTGGGTAGAATGGTAACGTTCTTGCTTTAGAAACAAACACAAAAAGTACTATTTTCAGAAAGTTTTTCACGTGTATTATAAGGTGAATAGAATTTAATTGAAACCCGATTTTGATCAGGATGAAGGTAGTTTTGAGGAAGAATTGGCCACATGATTTGCCATTCACATGGTAAATAAGAAGTTATTGAGGTGAACACCAATGCTTACACAACTGATACTTAATTTTGGTTTAAATTTATCCGTATTAGAACGGAGTGGGTAAGTTGCTCCCAGAGGAAAAATGTCCACGGATGAATATGGGACACTTTGCCATCCAGGATGGTGTGAAATTTTTACTGATAATTGAGAAAAGGAATTGTACACACAGGGAACAAATAAATATTTTCATTATAAACAGTACAATCCCGATTATCCGAATCACGATTTTCCGAAATACGGTTTATCTGACAAAATTATTCAAAAACAAAAATCCGGGTTAACCGAAAAAATTCGCATTATATGAAACGCGTCTGGGATTTACCTGTACTGCTAGGTGGTTCCTCTGGGGTTTTCACAAGTACATACGTTGAAAAAAATGAGTTATAAAAATCATACATATAAATTCGTTGATGTTATTTTTAAATTAATACATAAATATTTCATAAATGTTTTTAGGTTGATCTAATCATATACACATCCTAAACTGCTAATTTCCAAAGAAAAAATTCGGATTAACCGAAATTTCGAGCATCCGAAATCACTTTGGTCTACATTATTCCGGATAATCAGGACTTTACTATATTTTATATTACTCAAAAAAATGTTAATCTATTTTATTTTTTTAATTTCTAGAAACTGAAATAAAACTTTCAAATTCGGTATCCTACCTGTGTTCAATGACGAATAACGTCTTAGACTTCCGAATGAACTGTGACTAAAGTTGTTTTCTCGGATATCCAAAAAGAGCACATTGAAGCCCACGGTTCGTCCAGAAAGGAATGAAAAATTATGTGTATGGCATAAAAATCCGATAATAATCTAATCACTATTTCGCAAAATGCAGTGTAGGAAGTTGATATTTGACGTAGCAAAACGATTATCTGCCTACTCCTTAATGTTCTAGTAAATAATTTTCCTACGCTTTGGTGCAAAGAGTAACCTTGACTTCGGCAAACGGAGTCGCATTTCTCCTTGGAAAATGTTGAAAAATCGTGGGTACAGAAATTAGTTGGATATTTGCCTTGTTTTGATTCCTCCTGAAACGTGCGAACAATCATGTTATTCTCAGCTCCTATTCAAACACAAAATAATTCCATAGGTGATGTAGGTACATCAACGAGATAATATTGATCAAGATGAATCAGATCATATGTACCACGGTAAATTTTTTTGAACCGAAAGTATGTTAAAAAACATAGAAAAGTCAGCAGCAATTGTGCGCATGTTCACTTATAGTCATATCCTTTGAACATGCCCGCAAAAGCTGCTGACATCATGTCAGTGTTTTTGTAGGTTTTTTTTCGATAAAGTACTGGATTTTAATTCGATCTAATCTGTTTATTTTGAAATATTGGGAAAACAAAACTGGGCCGGCCCATGCCAGTTATAAGTTATCACAAACTTGTTAACGAAAATCTGAAAACAGATCTTTTCGCGACGTTTTTCAATCGACATTTACAAAAAAGTAACTGGATATGTGAATGTGAAATAAAAAAATTTGTTTTATTGTTTTCCGTGTTATTTTATAAAGTTGACTCAAGAATGGATTCCAACTGGGCAAGAAAAGGGATCAGTGAGTTACATCATCTTCCAGAAAAATGAGGAAACATGAATCGTTTCGTGACCACAACGATTCTTGAACGGCCTTTGCCTTACTTGGCAAGGTAAATTTAATGTCCCAGTTAAGCTCTGCATACAGTGGAAGAATTATTCTATATAATAATAAGGTCGAAAAAAGGGACACATTTAAAAAAAACATCATTTTCATTTGACCCTTAGAGGTCACCATGAATGAGATAGTCAAGGAATATTTAAATAGTTGATTAATCTTACTGCAGAGGTTGACACAAATTAAAATTTTCTTTTCTAAAAAAATATGTTAGAAATCGCCGCTGGCGTCGAGCTCTCCTCCTACCCATGCCACTCAACCTACAATCCATAATACTTGCGCCCCCCCGACCTCATACATCACGACAATCCACTGATAGATTTTGAACAGAAATATCTCGGTAAAGTTCGTAACTGGCAAGTAGATTGTTTTTTCTATCAACTGAAAAATATCGATTTGATTGAATTGAAACTTGGTTTGCAGTGGAACAGTACCAATTTGAAAATGTCTGCGAAATTTCGAGAGCGAAATTTTCAAATTCTTCGTATCTCAGAAACAATAGTGTTTGTTGTGTGCCGTAGCCTGGACCCAGCATTTTATGATATATTGTCTTTTCTTGATTTTCCAACGTCGTAGTCTGAATTCTTTGGTTCCCAGGAAATATGCCCGAAATTCAATATTTTTTGGTTTAAATCAATTGACACCGGCTTTAAGAGCATTTTATCTCAAGCCAACAATAAAGTATAATTTTGCATGACAGAAAACACTCGGATAAAATTCAAGCTCTTAGCATTCCAGGAATCGGAGCGTGATGGGTGGGATACTTCGGTTATTCAAAGAATCCAGACATCACATATGACAGTTTATGTAATTTATCTTATAAGGCCATTTAGGGAAACTTCCTTCACACATTTTGTGCTCTCTCTTTTGCACCAGCCAATCCGAGGTGTTTTTTCGGATCCTAGAAGGGCGTCGCTTAATTCCAAAATCCAATCAAAATTTATATTCTCCCTCTAAAATGTGAAGAAGGGAATTTTCTTAATTTGGGTTTAGTTAGTTTTTAGACACTCTCCATTTGACCGTTGTATAGTAAACAACATTCGCTCTCGAATTTATAAAGAAGACTTATACGTTAATTCTTGTGTTGTAAAAATCGTAACTTCTCATTTGAAAGTCGCTTCGACCTTGCTATCGAATAAGATATAGAAGGAAGATTCTATTGTGCAAATCACCTGTATACCATTTCGGTCTTGTTATCTAATACAGATACAAGAAAATACATTTTTTGTTACGTGTTAAAAGTGCGTTTTTAATACACCTCAACACCAGTTTCGGCTCATCAGTGCAACGATATTGAACAACTGGTCAATAAGTTCTTCAATTATCTGCTTATTTTAGAAGCATCAACTTCTCTGATAAAGATCAGAAAATATTCTTCGGTCGTATCTTTATCTGGGTGACGACTGAATTGATCAAGTGCGATTAATTCATCCACACGGAGTCTCTACTATTGAAACTCCAAAACACCTGAATAAACCAATTCAGGTAAAAACAGTGTTCCTGATTTAATGAGTTTCTGAACCATAGAAGGACAACAAGAAAAAAATTTGAGGGAGCTGCATTTCATGTTTATTGGTATGGATCAGAGAATTGTGAAGATGTAGGTAGATACAGGAAATACTAAAATGTTGATTACGGCCCAACATATTGCGACAAAAAGTTACGTCTATTTTTTCGAACTGACATAACCACACGGATGAATATCTGTCGATATATCAACGAATATTCCACCATGCTTAGAGAAAATCATCCAAACAACCAAAACATCTACACCGAAGAAGCGCCATCCGAGAAATCTTCGCGAAGATTCGCAAGATGCTCCTAGGAGATGGCACGTAGTTATACCGTAGTGTTCCATCTGACAGGTGATAAGTGTCTAGATTTTGCGGTTTAGAAGGTGGGGTGGTCCGAAGATCAGTAAAAACTGAGAAACATCTGTATCATTCTCCTTGGGACCGCTTCAGCTTCTTCGGCGTTGATGTTTTGGTTAGCTCTGATCAAGGTGAAATATTTGTTGATATATTGATATTCGTCCTTGTGGTTATGTTATGCTATTATTACAGGAGCTCTTTTTTTCCCCGTGAACTAATTCCTATATTTTTTTCATCCGTGAAATTGTAGAAGAATTTGTGTGAAAAAATAACTTTGACAATTTGATGTTTGGTATAATTTTTCCATGATATTTTCATGACTTCCTGTCACGGTTTGTCATTTGGGGTTTGATTTTTGTAGTGGATTTTACCGATTCGACTCACATAACTAGACCGGCTCTACAATTCTCATTGTATAGCTCAGTGGTTAGAGCTCATGCCCCATATCATAAGGTCTGGGATTCAAGCCCTTGGCCAGGAAATAACTTTTCCGGTTTTGAGGGGACCGTTCAACTATTCGCTATTGGGAAAACAATTAACAGTGCTGTTCTTTACGTGGCGCAAGGAATGAGTAACAAAGCCTACACAGAACACACCCGGTATCCTAACTCGTACAAGCTTCTGACGGGTTTCGCTGAAGCCTAGGATAGTTGGAAAACACAAAATTTACGATTGGCCGCTAGGCAGACCGTAATCACACTATCTTTCCAAATAACGATTTATAAAATAGATATTTTCATAGCAGGCTTGGGCTTGAATTACAAAGGTTGAATTAGTGAAGGGTCAAGATCCACCAAATAATCTCGTTAATTCGAAATTCTATTTTTCGATATTTCTAAAATACAGATGTGATCGAATTTCAATTCAGTACAAGGTTGAAAAATGACGAGTGTAGGTTTATTCAAAATTTCTTGATGAAATAGCTTCGAATTTGAAGAAGCGTGTGCGAGATCCTGACTTCATGTCAGTGCTTTTCCAGATGTTTATGTAGTAGTACTGAAAATATCATAATAATCAGGAAAATCGATAGAAATTGATTATTATGAGAGTAATAGATAATTTTGTTCAACCACTATCGAATCTAACTAAATGTTCATTTCTTCCAGGATTTCTGCTAGTCCAGAAAAGGATTAGGTCGCACTTGAAAATTTGTATCCATGCAGGTTGGGACGATTGTGAATGTTGTATCATCCTGAAATTTCAGGATCAATGCAAGTAGAATGCCTTATTTTCAAAGAATCTGCAATAGGTTTCTCTCCTCAAATTCTGAAGAATCCCGTTCATTCCTGATTATAAGACTCCTCCCTCTCTCTACCCAACCCTCAACAATGAAGAATCACCGCTTGACAAAGACAAGAATGCATCTTTTTCAATCGTAACTCGCTTCTACAACTGCCGCAGACAGCCAGTTTCATCATTGGAAACACATAAATGAAGTTCTTCTCGCTTCCTTCAGGGGTCTTTTCACGCACGTATTGTTTACTGAAGATAATTGCTGAAACGGTCGTTCATAATCGATTCCTCGACTTAAAGCGGCGCCAGCTATCTTTATTATCAATAAAATATACGTTGTTATTCACTTATGAAAAGCTTTTCTGACTGGCCTGTAATTCACCAAATCAATAAACTGCTAATAACTACAGGTATGTCCGTTAGTGTATAAATGAATGTATCTTTCTATACAACATTTTGGATGGAAATAAATCAATCGGCATACGGAATAATAGGATAGAATGAGAGCTTATTCAAGAAAACTACAATAAATAAACCCTATGAAACTGTAGAGTTAATTCATGAAAACTAACTGGTTAACGTGCGCAAGCTGACTGGGGGTGCAAAATTAAGAATTTTTTTTCGAAATAATAACTTTTACTTCGAGATTTATACATATTTCAAATCGGTGCTGTGGTGCATAAACTGTTTTACAATGTCGAGCGATAATAATTTACCAAACAAAATTTCGGATAATAGGTTCACACTTGTCTTGTCCGCCGCCCTACGATTCTCGATCCACTATCTGGAATCCACTTATAGATTATGAACAACCTGATACGACAAAAGGATGAACGACATGTACATCGATCAAAGTATTCTGCACTCGATGGTAGGATTCGCAAGACGCTCCTAAAAGATGGCGCGCTGTACGTTGTTATACTGCAGTATTCCATCTGAAAGGTCACAACTATCTAGATTTCCTACTCAGCGGTTTTATCTAAGGTAAGATGGCCTGACGATCAGTAATAATTGTGAAACAGATGTAGTCATTTTCCTTGAGTCCGCTACTTCGGTGTAGATGTTTTGGTTGATTGGATGATGAGCTCTGATAAAAGTGGAATATTTGTTGATTAATCGACATATATTCGTACTTGTGATTTTGTTAGTTCATTTTGAATAACGGTTAACTTTACGGCCGACGCAGAGGGGCTAGATGAACCCACTCTATGCTCAATTCTTCTCTTTTCTCGCATCTGGGGTATTTCGATATATCGCATCATATCGCATCAATTAAAACAATAGGGACTTATTACTCATAATGTGCAATACTGGATGATAATAAATGGTCTTAAAGGACCTCTTTGAACTTACTGATCAAGAATTCTGGTCGGATTATATTCTATCCGGGTAGTCATCCACCCATGAGCAACATAGTTGATAATTTTCCAAAGATTTATCATAGAGACTTAAAATTCATGAGTAAGTTTGAGTTGAGCATATATCTGCTGAATTCGTAAATGAGCAGAATTCGTCCTTTGGGCTCGATGATGTCATTCTTCGATTTTTTCTTGCACTGATAATCCAATTCCAATACCTACGTCTTAAGGATTTAAAAAAATATTTTTTATCATATAAACTATGTAGTTATTTAAAAATAAATATCCTCAAGGTCGGATTTCGACAATTCGCCCAGGCACTAGAATTCTATAGGTTTGTTCAAATTCGTTGCCAAAGCGGTAACCTATTCACGTATTGACCCCGCCAAACGCAGATATATACGTCAGGATGGAGAGATTTAGCGATGCTCTTTTCATATGGTCCTTAGAAAATTCTAAATGAATCATTGAGAAATTTTGAATGGGAACCTTGATCTACCGAATCATTAGGCGAATTTACTCATTTACGAATTCGTTTCTTGCGCAAGTTTTTTTGTTTACGGCATGCCTGATCGCCGATAACGAACAACATAACTTCCGGAAGAATCTATTTAGGGGCATGATAATTGTAGAGCTGCCCAAACTTTTGAATAGGCGACGATATACCCATTTATTATTTTTCTCCAATATTTCGAGGAATACAGATCAAAATGATCTCCTGTTTTTCAATACAAATGACAGCTTGATTTTCCTTCGGAATTTCGTGAGGACCTTATCGCCAAACATAAAATATTGGAGAAAAAAATTTAACCTTTATTCAATTGATCTAATGAAATTACGGAATTTCGCCCGAATTATTTCATCGGCATTTTCCAACTACTAACTAAATTCCGTCATCATCGGAACAGTACTCTTCGAGGTATTTCGCAAATAACATCGATACAGACGAAATATCAAAAGAATTTTACAGGTTTCTCTCGAATATCTGTGGAGATTAATATATGATCGAACGTGAATTTCAAACACTGCTTCCAACTATAGTGGCTTCAAATTTCATTGAAATCTGAAGAATAGTTCACGAAAAAAAATTAAAAATTGGAATATTGTCGAATATAATTTTTTTATTTTCACTTATACGATCCTACCGAAATTTTGAAAAAGTTCTACAACCGACTGAAAAAGCAATATCTCCTGGAATAAATATCCGGATAAAACCGAAATTTTAAGCTCACTTTTGTTGATTACTGACTTGACGAAAACCACTGAAGTAAAGTCAGAGGCTATGACACGCTTGTTCAAAGTCGATGCTTTTTCCTCACATAATTTTCCATGGAAAAACCTCTATTTCAATACGGTTGGGTCTTTCTTCGCACATGTTCTAAGGGAACAGCGTGCTATCGTTCTGTCCATATGTCTGTAATTTTCGAATTTTGAGCCGACAACGGTCTCAAACAACTAGGTTGGACTGACTGATGCCGAATCCTGTGTCAAAACCGATTATGTCCGTCCGACCGGCAGGCCGTGGACACAATAACTTTCGAACGGAGCGAGCTAGCGACTTGACACTATTATCGTAGTTCCTGCGTCGAAGTCCCGTGGTTGAGTACGTAAATGGTCCAAATCGACCAAATTTCGGAGTTATAGCCATTTGAAATTTTGAGGTTATTTACCTTATATTTCAGGAAATTTAGAATTAGAGCGGTTGGATTGAAACTTGGCTGTTAGTTGGAGCGTAGCGAAGCGCAACTTAAGGCCAAATTTTGTTGGGATCGTATGGTCACTCAATTAAAAAAATTTTTTTTAAAAATTTTCTTGGAAAAAAAATCATATTCGAAAAATTTTGCTTATACCTTGGGGTTCATATTCCACAGCAGTGTACCAAAAAAAGTTTTTTTCGGTATAACTAAAGAAATACTGATTCAATAATGATGAAACTTGGCAGCTAGTTTGAAGATGCTGAAGGACAACTTTGTGCAAAACTTCGTGATGATCGTGTCATAAGAACAATTTGAAAAACAAATTTCAAATCTTTTTTTTTAAATATTCAATATCCTGTGAAATTCTCATCATATTATGCTCATTAAATCTTGTATGAACCTTCGAGATGTCATTTTTCGATGAAGTACTAGATTTGAATCCGATCTTATCCGCAGATATATCCATTCAAAACTTAATTTTCCCAATATTTCCAAAAATACAGATTAGATAGAATTGAAATCCAGTACTTCATCGAAAAAACCTGGGAAAGCACTGCTGTGAAGGCAGTAGCTTTTGAGCGCATGTTAAACTTTGTTGCCAAAGTGGTCATCTCCATTGAACATGCGCGCAAATGCTGCTGCCTTCCCGGTAGTGCTTTTTTAGGTTTTGTTCGGAAATATTGGGAAATATTTTATTTTATTCCAAATATTTCCAAAAATGAATTTCTATTTTATTTTTACGGTTGGGCTTACTCTCTATGGCAAACTCGAAAACTCCAAACCCAGAAAAAAATAAATTCCGGGCCGGACGCTCCCGGACACATCCCGAAATAGGGCAAATCCGGGGAAACCCGGACGGATTGCCATCCTGAATAAATGCAATCTGACTCTTTCACATTAATGTTTGATGTTAGAACGAAAACTATACCCACTTCCAACTTCCACTTGCATCAAGCCCACATGATCTCAAAGATTTTGAAACGACATTAACAAGCGGCAAGCTTACACTTAACAATGACATATTTATTATTTCGTATTGTAAACAATAAACAATAGTTTATAAATCATGGGTGTTCAGCTGTGCGTGCACCGATATCATTTTCCTAGCAGCAAATTATTTTATGTTCCATTTGATATACCTTGTCTGCCTATTCTCGTGTCATTTTCATTAGAGAGCCCATTGAGGCGGTAGCTCTGTGAAATCTGTCACTGATTACCGAATTGATAAAGCCCCTAACGAAGTGTGATTTGTGAAATATACAGGGGATAAATCAAAGTTCAAACGTGTGGAATTCCAAACAGTAATAAAGTCTGATGTTGCCATAAATTCTTCAAGGTGCAACATTGGCAACAAACGAATCATATTTTAATGTGACATTAGTGTAGACGTGGAGGGTTGAATGGTCTATGGATCAACAAAAAAGGAGTATTTTTTGTGACTTTTCTTCACTCCAGCCCTGTTCTGATGACTCCTTATCGAATAGAGTAGACTTGGGGCCAGTATTATGAATGTTATGTAGGCAGGATTCTTGCAATTTCTTTCATTTTAAACTGAACACCACAAATAAGCTGCTGGACATCTGTAAAAAGATTAATATATAATATTAACTCTAAAAAAGAACAGCTCAGAGACTCGAATCCGAGCTCGAATCTACGACTGGGGAAAATCCAACCCAAGATTCCGTAGAAATATTCTTCAAAAGTTCCTTAACTGAATAGTCCCAAACACATTCATAGGGATTTTTCATATACTACGAATAGGAAGAATGAATATGACTTCAGAAAAAACCTAGAAATGCACCGCCGTGAAGGCAGCAGCTTTTGCGCGCATGTTCAATAGACATGATCGCTTTGGCAACGAATTTGAACATGCGCGCAAAAGCTGCTGACTTCACGGCAGTGCTTTTCTAGGTTTTGTTCGGTGAAGTACTGGATTTATTTTCCATCTAATCTGTGTTTTTGAAAATATAGTGAAAATGAAAACGACTGACCGTAAACATAATAACTCCCGGAAAAAAAGACTTGAAAACTCGATATTTGTAAAGAAGATTTGGGGCTCAATTACGAAGGTCGAATTCGTGAATGGGTAAAATCCACCCAATGACTCCGCAGATATACTCATTCATAATTTTATTTTCCAAATCTTTCCGAAAATACAGATGAGAAGGACTGAAATCCAGTACTTCATCGAAAAGTGACAATTTGAAGGTTCATACAGAATTTAATCAGGAAATTATGATAATGAAAATCAGAGAATATTGAATATTTGAAAAAAAATTAAAAATTTTTTTTTTCAAATTGTTCCAATGACACGATGATCACGAAATTTTGTACAATGTTGTCCTTCAGTATTTTTGAAATAGCTGCAAAGTTTCATCACGATTGAATCAGTATTTCTTGAGTTATACCGAAAAGACTACGATATTGAGAAGAAAACCACGTGATTCTACATATTTTTCCCAATCTCCGAAACTAATAGCCGTATCGAATTCAAATTTGGTACACTGCTGTGAAATATGAAGCTCGAGTTATAACTGAGATTATTCTCGAATATGAACAATAGTTTCAGGAGAAACTAATTTTTTCGAAAAAAATTTTGAAACAATTGATTGACCATATGCTTTCAACGAAATTCTGCTGAAAGTTGCGCGTCGTTATGCTTCAACTAACTGCCAAGTTTAAATCGAATCTTTCCTATAGTTTCTGAAATATGAGGGGAATAGCCTCAAAATTTCAAATGGCTACAACTCCGAAACTATTTGGCCTATTAACGAACTCAATCGCGGCATTCCGATGCGCGAACTACCCTTCAAGTTTCAAGTTGCTAGCTGGCTCCGTTCGACAGTTATCGTGTCCACGGCCGACCAGACAGAATCGACACCCGATTCGTCATCAGTGAGTCCAATCAGTCGTTTAAGACCATTTTCGGCTCATTCATCGAAAATTATAGACATTTGGACAAAACGATAGCACGCTGTTCCATGCGCGCAAAAAGGCTGTTCCATCAAGAAATAGGGAATCTTCTGTGATTTCTAGAGAAAATTTGTTTTTCTCCACTGCTGTACAGGCTTACGGTTAGTATTGCTTCCTGATCAATTTCGTGCAATATGTTTCCACCCTTTTTTTCTTATTCATATCTGAAATTTTTATTTTTTGCCTAAATGGTCTCGAAATACGTGATTGGAAACTGAAACTGCCAGCAGTAGGTCATATCCCGGAATGGTCGAATGTTTATTTTGGTGAATATCAGGCAAAAATTGTGAAATTTCGTTGTTATGTTCTCAGTATCATTGTTATTTCCGAAGTAGGTCAAAAATATCCATCCAAATACAACTGAATAATTGTTGATGCAATAATTTGTGCAAAATTTCCTGATTATTGAATCATCGACACAATGTTGAACAAAGTTATGCCTAATATGTTTACGCGCTTGTTCTGGGGAACAGCGCGTTATCGTTTCGTCACAATGTCTGCAAATTTCGAATTTTGAGCTGAAACTGGTCTCAAACGACTATGTTGGATTCACTGATGAAGAACATGTGGTCAAATCTTATTCTTTCCGTCCAGCCGTTTGGGTGTGCTCTAACTTTCGAAAGGAATGAACTAGAGTCTTGAAATCTTCAGGTAAGGTTTTGATCCTGAAGTTCTCGGTTGAGTTCGTAAATGAGCCAAATATGCCGAATGGTTTTTGTGTTACAGCCATTTAAAATTTTGATTTTTCAATAACTCGAAAAATATATTTATTTGATCGAAATGAAAATTAGTAAGAAGATGAACAGTGTCCATAAGAAGAATTACCGATGGAAAAATTTGGATAATTTTTTTTTTCTTTGGAAATTTTTATATTCCATTTAAATTTCACTGAAATTTCCAAGAACAAGCGCGTAGAACGTGCTGACTTCACGGCAGTGCTCATCTAGGTTTTTTTCATTCATTTTATATTTCAGAAATGAATGATTTATCTGAAACAGGCTCAGTGAATGAGTTAAGGATACCAACTTGCTAACGAGTGCCAAATATAATGAGGATGGTGTATTGAAAAATTTCTTAATTTTTACCGAAAGTTCATATTTAATCGTACAAAGAATTGATTGAATTCTATGAAATGAGTTGGAAATTACTTGAGCTTCAACTGGTGCAACATTTCGTGAGGATCCTATCACATCCTATCACTAGGAAATAAAAAAATTCACACTAAATCGACTTAGAGACTCGATATTCGCAAGATAGATTTTCTGTTTTACGGCGATCGAACTCGTGCATGGATACAATTCGCTCAATGATTCCGTGGATGAGGGCACCCGTTCAAAATTTTTGTTTATCTCCTAAAGTTCTGCAATTCCAGACATTGACCAACTATATTTAAATTGCTCATCTAAACGAGGATCGAGGGTGTGTTTAGAAATAAGATTGCGCCGTCACCAGCATCAACGCTCCTTTTCTCGCGTAGGTGACTATTTCCGGTGCGAGTCACGTGACGACATAAACTGAATCATATAGTTTCATTCATTGCCACAATGATAAATCGATTGAACTACTCGATAATGAGATTACAATAGGAATACAAACTCAGAAGGGCACACCTTCCACTTCTTTGAGCCGAATTGCTTTTAATTTAAATCTCAACTCGGTTTTTAAGCGCTTATTATTGGGATATCATTTTGACCGAATGTCTGTAATTTTCGAATTTTGAGCTTGAAATTGTATTTGGAAAGTGGTTGAACTCCCTGAAGAAAAACTGGTGGTCAATTCTGTCAGGATGTCCGGCCAGCTGTCCTTATGTGCTCGAACTTTCGAAAACAGGATTTAGAGACTTGATATTTTCGGGATAGGTTTGGAGCATAAATGTCTCGGTTGAGTTCGTTATTGAACAATTTACACCAGAGTGTTTCTTAGTTAGAGGAATTTGAAATTTCCTTCCCTCAATAACTTTGAACCCTAAACTCTCAAGCTCAGAAAACCATCAAAAAATTTCCGGAAAAACCATGAATTTATCAAAAAATATATGAGATATAGTTCGAATTACTATGTAGGGCGAGATTGGGTATTACGGGTCACCATTTCAGTTTTTATTTTCCCGCAAATTCTTAAATATGAAAAAGTGGCAACATTGCGCATTCTTACAATTTTTTTCAACCATTCGCACCAAAAAATTCTTTGAAAAAATGAACTCTGGCCTCCAGAAGTCAACTCGTTATATTCGCTTATTGTTTGCTCTTGATAGGCCGAATTAGTCTATTCGGTTTCAGAGTTAAACTACTGATTTTGAATTTTGAAGTTCCTTCTGGAATATCTGAAAAAACTGATTGGTTCCATCATGGTGATTAGATGGAGAATGCATGTACGCAAAGTCATATGCAAAATTTCGTGTGGATCCAATCCGTTTACAATTTTTGAAAATCTTAAAAAATTCGTCGAAATTTTGGTTAAACTGTACGTCAGATTTAGATGACTACTTTAAATTATATTCATCAGATAGATACTTTTGGAAATATTCACAATGAAATATTTCGATGACTGCCTTGTTCGGTGTATTTTACCTATTCATCAATACGAACTGGCTCAACTTATTTTGAGTATGTAGGTTTATTTTTCTCGGAGTTACTTTTTTCAAAATCGTCCTCTAGTTTCACAAAATTACTTAATAAAAGGAATCACATAGATTCGCAATATTCGTAGTGTAACTTGGGGCTTTATAACGAAGATGGAATTCATATACTGGGTGTCACAGGAATCAGGTTTCCACTCGGGAAGATCTTCATTTTACAAGATATCGAATTGAAATTTTGCGAATTGACACTACAGATTGTTTTTCATCGACTAAGGTAAACAAGGTGTGTCTATGACTTCCGGTTTAACCGAAAATGGGCGAAACTTTCTATTAGGAACTGCTGCCTATTTTTTCGAAATCGAATTATACGATGATTTCTGAGTAAAATTTTGTCGAAATAAAAATAAAATGGAGAGAATTCTTGTTTATTTTTGACATCGGATTGAATTGAATAATGTATATCAATTCTCACGGTAATTGCTAATCATTGAATAATTTTTCACTCAAAATTGACTTTGGCAGAAGTTGCATTTTTTAGTCACTTGCGAGGGGTGAGCCTTGTACCCTAACTTCGGTAACACTGCGTCTATACTCATGAACCTGGATTCACTTTAATTAGAGTTATATCAGAAGGCTCAACCCTCTCCGCATGGTACTGAAAAAAAAAGTGTAATTTCTGTCCAAGTGTTAAATTTCGAGTTAAAATGAATTTTCATGGTTTGTACCAACGGCAAAATTTTAATATATCGAGCATTACTATCGAATCGAATTCAAAAACAAAACCAAAATTTTTCGATTAATACTTTTTTTCTTCATTCACTTTCTCTTTCAACATTATTCCACTCAAAACACAACGAAAAATTCAATTATGTAAAAACATGCATCAGTTAATACAAGAAACTCGAAAGTTACGTCCACTTCCGATTGAACCGGAAGTCATAGAAACACATTAATTACTTCAGTCCATGGGGGAAGAATCATATCAGTATCCAAAAGTTCAATCCGATATCATTGAAAATGTAGATTTTTTCGGGGGAGAACCTAATTCCTGTGACATTCGGTATAGAATATTCGACCAAGCATTAGAGATTTCCATCAGATCGGATATGTATTTTTGTAAATTTCGGGAAAATAGGATTTAGAATGGATATGGGGGTTCATTAGGTGGGTTTTATCCATTCACGAATTTGGCCTCAAATGTAGGAACTCTACAAATATCAAGTTGTTTCTCTGAGAAGTTATTATGTAAACCATCGGCCGTCAGAAGGATTGAGAGACTCAGTATGTGTGGAGCAGATTTGGGGCTTGATAACTAAGATAGAATTCGTGAATGGGTGAAATCCGCCGAATGAATCCGTAGATATATCCAATTTGAACAAGAGTTCGAAAGCTTCTGACTTGACATCAATGTTTCTAGGATTATATTCAAAACAAATCTGCGCAATCTGAGACGTTCTGGATTGTAGTTCTGGTCATTTTATTGTATAAATGCATTTCCAAATGTCCTGCAGAGGCAAAACCATTTTCAATTTTTTTCCCGCAGAAATCTAGTTCAAACCAAAACAATTTCTATTGCTAACAAACCTGCCTTGAACGCCTTTGTTGGTGCGAACCAGCTTCCGTCGATAATCCATCAATGAAGGCAGGAAGGCGTGCCACTGTATCAGGGGCTTTACATCTTTATACTCCGAGATTTATACTTTATTGCTCCAATCCATTGGGCACCTGTTGAAAGCGTCGTTGTACGATGTTATCTTTATGAAAATCGCGCATGAGGGATAACGCGCATTGACTGAGAACATCCTTTCGACTTTCTAGGGCAGTGCGAGGATTTTATTACAGCTTTATTTTGATTTATGTATACAGACAGCAATTTGTCTCTGAGTAGTAACGCACTTGTTCGAATTCGTTGCCAAGGCTCCAATCAAACACTAGATTTCAATTCGAGGGTATATCTTAGAACCATTTGTCCGATTTTACCTATTCATGAGTTTGGCCATCGTTATTAAGACCCGAATCTACTCTATGAATAACGAGCCTCCAAGACGATTCTTTCGGGAATTATTCATTGTGTTTGCAGCTGGCCTCACCGCTGACCGTAAACACCTACCGAAAGAATCTACTTAGAGACTTGATGATTTTTGAGCGGGTTGAAGTCACTGTGGATTGCATCTTTCACGACATCTACTAGGGAATAGTCGAAGCATTTACTGGATCCTACAGTGGCTTCATACAAGATAGTGGCGACAATAGACCGTCGATCGACGTACTATAGTCGTCTGAACCGCTATATATTTACTTAGACTTAGAGACACTATATTTTTATAGTAGGTTTGGGGGTTAATTGAGAAGGTGGAATTCGTGAAAACTTGATATCCCCCCAATGATTTCGTAGATATATCCATCCGAAATTTTATATTTCCAATAATGCAGATGTGATCGAATCGAAATTCTGCACTTGAAAAATGATAGCGTGAGGGTTCATGCAAAATGTCTTGAGGAAATGGCTTCCGATGTGAACAAGCTCGTTAAAGCCTCTGACCTCACGTCCGTGCTTTTCTAGGTTCTTATATGATCAAACCTATTTCATTTGTTTATCTGAATTAAATTCTTCATACAATCATTGAACTTATTACATTTTTTCACATGTTAATGCATGCAAAGCTTGAGAAAATTGAAAATATCGATCTGCGCGGAGCACCCAGCATCGATTTCCAGTGGGTATTTGTAATTTTGTTTTCTCAATATGTAACTCGAAGAATACCAATTGAAATGCATTCATTCTTCGTTGGAATTCGAGTTTGAAGCACCAGTTCTGTTAATTTCCCAATATCTCAAGAAATACGATCAGATTGAAGATGCGTAATGATGCCATCAGATTGAGGCTTCGAAACTTGTTGATGAATGAAATCCAGCAACTTAGTGCAACATTTTGTGACGATCCAATTGTTGGAAAATTTTCCGTTCAATCTCGAAGATTGAATTTGTGAATGGATTGAGTTCGTTCAATGATTCTGTAAATGAAGGTAACCATTCAAAATGTTATAATATTTTTCCAAGATTTCCAAGAATACAGATCGGATTGAATTGAGATGTAGTACTTTATCCAAGAATGTTGAGGTTTATGCAGAGTGTATACGTATGCAGGACCATATAGGAGTGGAGCTGACTTTGGCGGGATCAATACGTAAATAGGTGATAGCCTTGGCATATTTGGCAATGAATTTGAACAAGCGTGAAAAAGCTCCTGATCTAACGTCAGTGCTTTTCTAGAATTTTTTTTCACCAAGCGTCGAATATCTCAATTCAAGTAGTTATTCGTGAAAATATGCAACAACAATAATTACAGTTTTTCGCATAAATAGTTGAAATGATCACTTACCAGTGTTATTCGGAGTTTAATATCCCTAGAACGATATAAGGAAAGAATACTGTTGCATTGGTAATTTCAATGAATTATAGAGTGTGCAATTCGAACGAAATATCTCTCATCTCCCGAAAACTGTAGGTTATTGCATTTTGATAGCATTCCACTAACAGTCATGACGAAACCATTTTTAAACTTTTATCCTAAAGGCAATGATAAAGATGGTAAAGTGTTAGGATTTTTTGTGAATTTGTCATCAGCGAGTTGAACCTTCGAGACCAATTTCTGCTATAAATTTTAAAATTGCAGAAAGGTCAGCAAAATGAAAGGACATTGTTCAGTGGATCAAATAACGCGCAACAATACCTCAAATTCAGTATCGATAGAACAGCACCTTGAAGCTCCAAAAAAATCCGAATTCATAATGACAACATTCCAGAATGTTTCGATGCATTTGAATATTCGAATCAACTAAGTGAACATTGCCTACTCTTCAATATGAATGCATCCGCTCTACATGTCACAAGTCTCCCTCCCTTGTCTTGTTCTATAATTCTAAATAGTTTTTCTTTTTCAAACCTGAACTAACAACGATCCAAGAACAGGGTTGCGTATAATCATATATGTAAATGAAGAGTAACAAACAAAAGTGTCAAAAATACAATGGCGAGGTGTGTCGCCTACAACAACAAAATATTAAAGGATGGATATTTAAAGTCACTTTGATACAGGTATAACATATGAGACCACCGGTTGGATTTCAGTCGGACTATAAACTATGTTTATATGATTTTTATACACGTAGTTTCTAAGAAGAATCAATTGCCTGTCATTGTCCCGCTGTGGCTCTTCCTTTGTTTTCTGCGTTTGAAGATGTCGAAGACTTGAATCGCTTCATTTGGAGAAATTTAGTATGGATATAAATTAATGGATATTTGTCTGCTAGTTCGACTACCGACTTAACGGTTAATTGAAAAAAACTCATCGGAAAACATGCTTTTCTGTATGAATGGAACCCAATGATCAATAATAAATAAGTTTGATTATTATTTTATGATCAAATTCGGTTATCGAAAGGTTTGTAATCAAGTTTCCTCTTATTTTCCGAAATTTTTCGCATTTCTTTTGAAATTAAATGTAAAAGACACTAAATTATATTTTTTGTGTGATATACTGGATTATAATTGCAGAGATTATCATTTATGTCGATGTTTATTCGGATCGAGTCGGTATTTTATTATTCAAATAAATCCCTCTATCAAAATTCTAGAAAATTACTAACGTGAAGGCAGCACCTTGGTGCGCATATTCGAATTGATTGAAAAATGACAGCTTGATGGCTTGTGCAGAATTTCTTGAGGATCATATGACAAACAGATAGCAAAATAAAAAATAATATATTTCAAAAAAAATTTGATCGATTCTCTTTTTCAAATTATTCCAATGACACCATCATCACGAAGTTTCACATGGATTTGAGCATCAATATTTTTCAACTATAATTAAGTGTTGTAAGATATTGACATCAGGTCTGTGCCAAGTTTTCTGAGGTCTGAGAAATCGTTTCCGGATAAAAATCTTTTCAATAAAACTTTTGCAGAAAGTTTTTCGAATTTACTAGCGATTCTTCGTTATTCGGAATTTTATATTCTTCCTAACCTCAACGTTTGAAATCGATTGCCTTTACCGGACGGACGGCCGGCTGGGCAGAATCGATTCTGACATCGGATTCTTCATACGTGAGCCAGTACAACATATAGATATAATCATATGCGATCAGTTTCGGAAAAAAAATTCGAAAATTATAGATTTAAAAAAAATCATTTGTTCATAATGGTTTGTTCGTTGTACCTGCATGAACTGCACTAACTACACCACTCCACTGATACTGTTCGGTCTATTTTGTTGTAAACTTGCACTCTGTTCCTTGCAGAAATTTTGGCAGTTAGTGCACAGATTATGTGTGAAGTGGGGTTTTCTTCTGAGATAGTTGTGCGTAAATTATGATCATGGACATCTGTTCTTGTCTCTAATCTTATTTTTCTATCTAGCTAGCAATAACTGGCTTGAATTTTTCAACTTTCTTCCTACGTTTATTTGCTTTAATTTAACGATCAGGATTTTTTTCGTGTCGACTCAAGAAAATCTTTCCTGCAAATCAACAAAACCATAGAACCTCTAAGTGGTAGCGAAATCAGAAGAAGCATATAATTCTGTCATCATGGTTTTTCATGAAATCATGTATCATATATTTGTATACTGTGAAAATCATAGAATATATTTAACTTAACAACTACACTCATTGTGTTATCTGTGACTAAACTCAACTACACTCAGCTGAGAATTGAAGTTCAGTGGAGTTGGTGTGGTGAGTTCAGTTCAGGTAGGTGCAACGAACAAACCTTTTGTGTCTGCTTGCTCAATTTCTTCCTATCAAAATGATATGTTCACTTTTCTATAAAGTTCAGGATTGTTTCTCTTTTTTGTATGTTTTCAAGTCAATGAATCAATAATTTCCCAAACAAGACAGCTCCAATGGCTGGCCAATAGATAAGTCTCCGGGTTAAATATGTCTTCCAATGTTCATTTTTTCTTCAAGACATTTTGAGGTATGAAATAACTCATGTTAGGTTAATTATTATCTAATATTTTTCAGGTTGTGAGGAAGTTGTATGTTAGTCAAATAAACATTATGATTATTATTATCATTTCGATAAAACGATAGCACGCTGTTTCCTTTGAAAATGCAAAAAAAATTCTAGGAAAGCACCGTCATGAAGTAAGTAGCTTTTGTGCGTTTATTGATATTTATTGCAATAAAGGTAACCAATCCAGAAGATGATCCTACCCAAGGCATCTGGATTGTATGATTGTGGTTTAATAGTATGGTCCTCACGAAACTTCGCACACAATTTTATTCCTTCATTTTCAAAAAATAACTAGATTTCAAAAAGATCAGATCTATATTCTTATAAAGAGTAGGGAATTGGATATTTGAACGGATATATCTACGGAATGAATGACGGATTTTACCTATCGTCGAATTCAAACGAGGGTGTTAATACGTTGGGTCTACTATCATTGTTTCTATTGTATTTCTTGGTGTTACCGTTTCCTCAAAATTTCGCATTTATCATTGCATGCCAGTGATAAAATTTTTTATTCAAGACGTAGAACATTCGAGGTTAATAAAATATTTAGTATGATATCAATATTGGATAATATGAAGGCATTACAGAAAATCCTATCTTACTAAATGATATTAACAAAGCCTACAAAGCACGATCTCCTAACTCACAGCTCTGAGCTACTGAGAGCTATATGGGCAAAATACGAATACAATAAAATCAGTCGGAAGTAATTCACTAATTTCCTTATCTTGAATTTTTTTTTTCATATGACCTCAAAATATTTCAAGCATTACTACTGACTATTCCATGAGACTTTCTCAGAATGAAACGGGACGTACCAGTTCCTAGAGTAGGATGAATTCTTTTAATCGATCTAAACGAAGAAGACACAAATTCGGGAGATACAATCTATCAAATTATTCAGGTAATTATTTTTGAAAGCCGATGTATTTCTGGAATAACAAAACTGTTAGATAACTAGATAACGTGGTATCATCCATGCTGATGATCATTAAGATATTTTCCAGTAATATTATAATTAAGCAACGTCAGACATGAGCACATAATACTTGAGGCCAAATGCGTTAACTTTACCTATATAATAAATCAAGTCTACTTACGAAAGAACACAACGTTCCTTAAAGATAACATAAGTTGGTGCTTCTGTTCGCGCAACACTCTTTATTCGGTGCAATCAGACCTGAACTCAGTAAAACTGACAGTATACTCATGGATGTGTTTGCAACAAATATTTGTTTATCGTGGTTTGGTAACACTTCATTGAAATATTTTGGAATAGGATATTGATCTGAGTAATACTCGAAAATTCCACACCGTTTTTGATCTTATAGACATTCATAAACAGAGCGGTCATCTATACAGTTACGGATCCTGATCAACGCTGCTTGACTTTCAGATAAAATATTTATGGGCTTCTTTCATGATATATTACTCACCGAACTTTACACTTACCTCTCAGTTTTCATCTCACAACACAGTACAACTTTTCAACTTTATCGAAAACTAATTTTTGAAATATTAGAAAATGAAATTTCAATATGTACTACTCATTCTCAAAAAAATATATACAATGGATACCTTCATGAACTCGACCTTTGTTATGAGGTGTCAAATCTATTCAAAAAATATCTATAGTCTCTGAAACTATATTCAGATCAGATTCTACAGTTTCAGATATTTGGGAAGAATAAAAATGCTCTCTTATTACCAGAAAAAGTGCTGAAATAATATGAAATGAAACGTTGATTGGATTCCTTGGTTCTAACATCAGAAACAGAAATTTTATTTTTATTCACTGAGCACAGTTCATTTTCGAAAATATCAACTTTACACTAAATAAAGAGTTTCATTTTCAGTAGTTTTTCTCAAATAAAATCTATTATTTTAACTATTATGATTTCAAGACGCTCGTGAATCTCGGGCGCACGTCTTCCAATTCGTCGCCAAGGTAGTCATCTTTTCAAGTACCGAAAATTTCCAGAGGCAGCCCATCATCCCCACGATATTCTGCAAGAATCTTCAAGCTGTCATTTTTCAATCAAATATTGGTTTTCAATAGACGACTTCGGCCCAAGTGGCCAACCCACAATTTTCTTCCTAAATTTACTATCACTGAGGAATGGGAATTTCAGGACAAATTCGACATAAAAAGGTTCGCGTTATTTATAAATATCCGTAAAAGATGCCTCGGCTCCTAAAAAAAAGATCATTCCTTCCAAATATAGGGTTTTGTTGAGATCATCTCTGATTGGCTGAAATTTAAGTTGGGATTCCTGATTTCATGTTAATAGTGTCAAATTTATATAAGATATGTTCCGCAAATCAACTTGGTTATTTCGGTTGCCGGTTTTCCATTCCGTAAGTATGAAATATTCGGTTGGTTCCTGAAAAAAAGGTTAATTACGGAATTTGATTGATGAAAGAACGTTCTTTCTGTCACCAGAACGACAGTCAATGTTCTATGGTATGGTATGGTCTATGGATCATAAGGTAAATAAAGATTGTTCTATGCTATGGATATGTTACCATAAAACATTGATTGTCGTTCTGGTGCATATACTTAATATATCTATGTTCTGGTGACAGAAAGATATGGATTTTTCATCACTCAAATCCCGTAATTAACCTTTTTTTTTCAGGAACCAACCGAATATTTTATATTTATAGAACGGAAAACCGGCAACCGAAATAACCAAGTTGATTTGCGGAACATATGCTTTATAAACTTGACACATAAAATCAGGAATCCCAACTTAAATTTCAGCCTAACAAAACCCTATATTTGGAAGGAATTATCTTGTTGGAGGAGCCGAGGCATCTTTTATGGATATTTATGAATAACGCGAACCTTATCATGTCGATTTTGTCTTGATATTCCCGTTCCCCAGTGATAGTAAATTTGTGAAGAAAATTGTGGGTTGGCAACTTGGGTCGATGTCGTCTATTCGATCTAATCTGTAGTTTTGGGAATTTTGGAGTAAAAAAATTTTAATGGGTATATCTGCGCAATAATCAGCCGATAGTTAACACAGTCAACACGTCAAAGTAGTGTTTCGATAAAATGCCATATCCAATGAAAAGTTTCCTAAAAAAAATTTAATAACCATACAATCTCAACGAAATTAAAAAAAAAGTTGCGGATCGTTTTGCTCTAACTAACGGCCAAGTATCAATCCAATCGCCGAAGTGATTCCTGAATTGTTAGGGAAATAACCTCAAAATTTCAAATGTCTCAACTCCGAAATCATTTGACTGATTTGGCATTCTTACGGATTTCGGCAGTCGATAGAGTTTTCTGTTCTCCAGCCAGCCGCACAGAATCGATCTCACCAGATACGTCATCATTGAGTGTAACCTAGTTCTGTGAGACCATTGGCTGTTCAAAATTCCAAAATTACAGACCTGTGGACAAAATGATAGTATACCGTTTCCGAGAACATGCCCAGAGAACAATACCGAAATTTTCAGTCGAAAATGATACCGTAACAATAAAATGCTGCAAATTTTACACAAAGATTTATTATTTTCCCAGTTTAATGTGCAAATTATTCAGCGATATTTATCTCACACAGTGGAATAAAAAAATTTCAAGATTGTCCGCCAATATCGGCTAGTAAATATAGCGGGATTCAAAGTTTTTCTGAAGAAAATTCTGAAACGCGAGGAGCCTTATCAAGCCCCTCGCATTTCGGAATATTCATTCAGAAAACTGCGATATTGGCGAGCAATCTCTTCAGATGTTTAATTTCATTTCTTATTCGAATTCCTACCTGGCTCGAAAAATTGAAGCTTTCCAAAATTGAATCATAGAACTAAAACAGGTGGATCATCGGCTCCTACCTTTAAATCCCGAAATCCGCAGGGTGATTTCTATGAATAATAATTTTATCCGATTTTTAGTAGTTATGTTCCAGATATTGGGACAGAAAACCTAAAAATATTAAATTAAAACTACTTGCGATTATGAAATTGTGAAGAATATTGATGGGAAATTAGAACATTGTGTTTATGAAATAATAAACGAATCCGTTAAACATTTCTCGGCATGTGTTGAGAATTTGTTGATCAATCTTTTCATCTACTTTTAGATATATGATTCTGGATGAAAAGTTAACCGATAATTCCACTAAACTCCAATCTTAGAACCCAATGCGATGATTCATTTTCGGGATTATTGGAAATTTGCAGCGTTTTCCTTTATAACTCAGAGACCACTGGTCGGATATCATCAATTTTCAGGTTGAGTTATGTTGCATTAATCAACGTTAGTAGTTTCAGGAAAATTCGGTGGTAAGTTTTCAGGAAATAGTTTTTTTCCCCCTCAATTTTAAGCCCTTAGGGTAAACCTATCTTGCTGAAAATCTTCACTCGATTTTCCTACTAAGGAAAACGGATTTCGGTTCAGTACTTTCAGAGAAAAGCCCCGGACAACGGACGGTGAACGGACGGATTTTCTTATGAGTTTATTCAAATCTACATACTTCAAAATGTAAACTGTGAAATTTTCAGGGGGAGTAATTTTTTTTTCTATTGGTCGGTCACTACGGTTTATTATTTGATTTTATCAAATAATTTAGAAAAATTTAAATTTTTTTTTGGTCGATAACTGAGGTTTATTATTTGATTTCATCAAATAATAAACCAAAACAGAACCAGCTGCTATTATTACAATTTTTTCCACAATATTACTGAACTTGTTGTTGCCTTCAGTTTTTTCTTTACTTCTTCAGAATAATCAATTAAAAAGTACTTACTAGAAAGATTAAGGTGTTACTAAATGCCATTTAAGATATCAAGGTTGCTGTCACCAGGGTCACATGGTTGATACAAATTGATTAGAATCAACCATATAGAATGTCCCTCTATACGAACAAAAGTTTATCTTTTATCGCTTTTTGTATTGACACAATGTAGAATTGATGCCAACCTATTTCCATGCATAAATAAGTTCGATTATTGAAATTATTAAAATCATCTTCTATATTTCAAAGTCTTCTTCAAACCAGACATCATCGACAACCATTTTGGAGATGTCCCGACTGCATTCCTGTACGTCTTCATCTGTTTATTCATAAAGTATCGAATTTTAAAGGACGTAAAACAATTGAACTGATAACAGAGATATAGGTAACATTATATGAGGACCCTCTCATCACCTTGCATGTGGTCTTCATTGGTATTAATTGTCCAACATTTTTATTACATTCAATAAACTTTATTACAGAGAAATTCTATACTACTGATAATAGCACCAACAATTATTGTTATTTACTCAATTTTACTTCTTTCTATTGGATGGTGAAATACAAGATGAATAGAGTGAATATGATACGTAGATGATACTGAGCTGTATGGAATATTCATGACCAATACTTCACGATTTTTGTTACGAAAAATACAATTTATACGATACTGAGCGCATGGATCAGTGAAATAATTTTCCTTAAAATCATTTTAATTTTCATTCGGTTTTGTTGATTGGACTTAATATTTCGTGACCTATTTTTGCGCGCATGTTTTAGGGGAACGTTTTGTCCAAATGTCTGCAATTTTCGATGATTGAACCGAAAATGGTCTTAAACGACTAGGTTGGACTCACTGATGACGAATCCGTTGTCAAAATCGATTCTGTCCGGCCGGCCGTGGACACGATAACTGTCGAACCGAGCTAGTTAGCGACTTTAAACTTTTCGGGTAGTTCGCACATCTGAATACCGCGGTTAAATTCCTTGAAAAAAGCAAATCAGCTGAATAGTTTTGGAGTTATAGCAATTTGAAATTTTAGGTTATTTCCCTCATATTTCAGAAACAACTGGGGCGATAAGATTGACACTTGGCAGTTAGTTGAAGCATAGCGACGCGCAACTTTGAGCAGAATTTCGTCGAAATCTTATGGTCACTCAATTTAAAAAAAAATTTTCTCCAAATTTTTTTCCGAAAAAAATTTTTTTTTCGAAACCATTATTCATATTCTAGTACAATTCCGGTTATACCTGGAGCTTCATATTTCACAGCAGTGTACCAAATTTTAGTTTGATACGGCTATTAGTTTCGGAGATATTGGGAAAAAATATGTGGAACTTCGTTTTTTTTTCTCGATATCGTTGTTTGTTTCGGGATAACTCAAGAAATACTGATTTAATCGTGATGGAACTTAACAGCCAGTTCAAAGATGCTGAAGTATAACATTGTGCAAAATTTAGTTATGATCGTGTCATTAGAACGATTTGAAAAAAATTTCAAATTTTTTTTTTCAGATATTCAATATTCTTTGATCTCATCATATCATCCTCATAAAATTCTGCATAAACCTTCAAAATGTAATTTTTCGATAAAATACTGGATTCCCGAAAGAGAAAACTTAGAAACTCGATATTTGTAGAGTAGGTTTGGGTCTTAATTACGAAGGTCGAATTCGTGAATGAGTAAAATCCGCCCAATGATTCTGTAGATATACCCATTCAAAAATTATTTTTTCTAATATTTTCAAAAATACAGATTAGATCGAATTTAAATCCAGTAATTTATCGAAAAAAATCTAGAAAAGCCCTGCTATGAAGGCAGCAGCTTTTGCGGGATGTTCAAAATCGTTGCCGAAGCGGTCATCTTCATTAAGCATGTGTGCAAAAGCTGCTGCCTTCACGGCAATGCTTTTAAAGATTTTTATCGTAACTCTCTGTAGATATCGATTATCTGTTACAGGAATCGAACATTTCCAATTTTATTCACTAAGATTATTTTTTATATTTTATTCCCTTATAATTATTGGGGAAGTTTTATTCGGAAAGATTGCAAATGTACATATTTCCATCTATCGTAGTGAAAGCAGAAAAATTGAACAATTAATAATAGTGACTGGTTCATTTCAAACTCATCATAATTTATTTTTTCCACTAGGCGGGCACATATAAGTTTCAACTCATATTTGAGTTATATAGTTTAATGAGGAACATGAAAAAGAATGAAAAAAAATTGAACTGTGAAAATTTCATGGGGGAATATTTTGTTTTTTTTTTGGTCGAAAACTAAGGTTTTTTATTTGATTTTATTAAATAATAAACCAGAACCTAGAGAAGCAGCGTCGTGAGGTAGAGAGATTTTACGCGCTTGTTCATATTCGAAGCCATTTCTCAAGACATTCTGCATGAACAATTCAACAACAATTCACAAAATTGTCGAATAAGTTATTTGCACTGAGTCGTGCGTTGGTATTCCTCAACTTACTACATAGTTTAAATTTGATCGCGTCTGTTCTTCTTGAGATATTGACAAAATATCCTCAATCTGCTAATATCTCCGAAAATAAATATCGGCTCGAACTGAAATTTGAAGCACTGTTTCCAAATACTGACTTCGAAGTATATCCCAAGTTTCAGTCTGAAAGCTATAACAGTTATTAACATATTGAGGAAATATTCTCAAATTCATTGTCATTTCAAATGACAACGAAATTTCACATGATTTTTTCCTAATTTATCCGGAAAAAATCATCAGATCAGATTGACATTTGAAGAGCTATTGTGAAATAGTAACTTCAAAGTATGTGCAGAATTTCAAAGAAATCTGGTTAATGCATTCGGAAAAAATTTTTTTTTTTTTCGATTAAGGATGTGGATAATTTTCGAAAAACAATTTTTAAAAATTTTTAAACTATTTTGAAATTCAACCTATTTTCTCCATATATCTCCGAAAGTAAATAATGTATCGGATCGAAATTTGAAAGGTTATTGTTAAATATCGATGTTGAGGTCTGTCCCAAATTCCATTGAAATCTGATCAATACTTTCCGAGAAAAAAATTTTCAACAAAAACTTCAGAAATTTTCGAAAAATCATTTTTTTTTCTAACGGACAATATCAGAACAATGTTAACGATCAACGAAGTGAACTGAACCTTTTCAGGTTCCACATCTGACTCCTTTATCTGACAAAAATTTGCAGAAATATTTCTTTGCGAAACTTCTGTCAATTTGACATTGAACCAATATTCCCTCGAAAAACCGCTCCTTTCCAAATAGTTTGAATCTCGCAATCTGCGAAAAATAATTTTAATCGATATGTAGAATGCATTTATAAACGGAATGAACTAAAAGTGAAAATTTTGAAAAAAAATTTCTCTAAAATTTAGTGACCATCAGATTTCAACGGAATTCTGCTCGAAACAGCGCGTTGTTATGCTCCAACTAACTATCAAGTTTCAATCCATTAGCTCCAGTAGTTTCTGGAATATGAGGGAAATAACCTCAAAACTTCAAATTGCTATAACTCCGAAATTATTTGGCCGATTCGGCCCATCAACGAACCTAACCACGGCATTCGGATGCGCGAACTACCCTACAAGTTTGAAGTCGCTTACTGGCTCTGTTCGACAGTTAACGTGTCCACGGCCGGCCAGCCGTTCAGAATCGATTCTGACACCGGATTTGCATCAGTGAGTCCAACCTAGTCGTTTGAGACCATTTTCGGCTCAATCATCGAAAATTACAGACATTTGGACAAAACGATAGCACGCTGCTCCCCTAGAACATGCGCGCAAAAATTAAGAATACCTCAACATGATATCCCACCCTTAGGTACTTTCATCTGAGAAAACATGGTAGAAATTTTCTTCTGAATAAGTAGCAAGGACTTGCACCCATCATTTAATGACACACGTTCTAAATAGCCTGTACATTCCAAATCGAGCATTATTGGGAGTGCTTCTGTCCGCCTCCCAACAGGGAGTCCCACATTTTTTGAAAATCCAACTTCAAAGCAACGCACTCTGCCTTGCACTCCCATGCATCGACGAAACGATACCTCCTAGCAATAAAACAGTCAATATTCGAAATGAATCTGTACGGAATACAAGGTGGGTGCTAAAATATGGCGAATGCCGACGTAACGAGACCAGCTAAATAGGCTACCAAATGGAAGAAAAGGAGCATGGTTAGTCTGATTCATGACCTTGTTCCCTTGTCGCTACCAACATTAAAACCATGCAAACGAAGTGGCGCCAATTATCCACCACCTAATAAATCTCGAAAAGTGCAGCGGTAAGGGAGAAGCGAACTCACGAATACGCATATATCGCAATGATTTAGATTGTACTATGTGCCAGTTATTGGCAGAGCGTTCCAATGGAATGGACGTTCTTCCTATGGTCTTATTTATCGAACTGTCGATATCACCACCGGTTCTCTATAGGGAGTTCGTATAGGATGTCAGATTTAATTCAAAGACAATCTCGTTTTGTTTGGTCGTTAAATGGCGCGTTTTTGGGGGAAACTGATCGCCAACTATTACTTGTAGTTAACTAACTAACCTGACACAAGAAAGAATATCTATCGATAAATCAACAAATGTTCCGCGTTGATCTGAGCTAATCATCCAAGCCTAGGGTTTTATCGATCATGCGACTGACCCGCCTTGAAATCGCTAGAGAAGGTTTTAGATAGTTATCACCTGTTGGATGACTTGTTTGTAGTATAAAAAAAATACAGTGCCATCTCAGGAGAACCTTCCGAACCCTAATCTCCGAGTGCGGACAACTTCGAGCGATGTGTATTGTCATCCAATTGTCGTTTTAGGTTTCTGTATCTGCGATTTTGCAGTTTGTACACTACGCGATCAAGGTGGAGTATTTGTTGATTAATCCACAGATATACTCGTCCTTGTGTCATGTTACTTTATATTAAACCGGAGCTCTTCATTTCTCGATGAACCTTTCCTTAAATTGATCGATGTAGGACGTCACCGTTTTGTGATTAATCCTCACACACCTAGTGCTTAACCGCAGTGTTGGTGCTGTACAAGTTGCAAAATTGCATATACAACGACCTGAGTCGATAATGGCATGTCATGTACATCGCTCAAAGTTATCTACACTGTATTATTTCTATACTACAGACATGTCATACAACCGCAACCGGAAATGAATATTTGGAATCTCATCTACGCTTCTACGGCGAGTCAGTCTGATGATTGGTAAAACCGTTCAACTGCATCAACAGAGTTCCTTGGACAGCGCTCTTTAATTGTAGGGACTTTGGATGAAATAGTTAAACTTTTGAAAAAAGTCCCAATTAGTTACTGTGAGTATTTTCGGAATTCGGAAGGAGTAGGATATTAAATTTGGCTCAAGCTCTGAGGCTTCATCTCTCTGAGGCACATTATACACAAGAAAGATTTGTGTTAAATTGAATACCGGTGATCCTTCTTTCAGCCCACAGGTACATTTATTCTTCCATTAGAAAAAAACCGAACGATCTGTTACCGGATATCGATCTGAAAAAATGGCGAACAATAGCAATGATATGACCGAAGATATATGAACTCACTTGTCTTTTGATTTGTTTTATGTGGAAAGGAGTGTCAGATTATTTGTTTCTACGATTCGAGAGATATGTGTGGGTATGTGTCGCAGCAACGAGTCTTTTACTGGTTTCTTTTTCATAAACCAATATCTGTTCAACTTACTTGCACAGTTTGTGGCGCAGGAAATTGAATTCATTTCTAGTCGCTTCAGACGATTGTGGGTGGATGAAAGGAATAATTTTGTCTGAAAAATATTCCACAGACTTGAACCGAATACATGAGAGGCAAATTTGTTTCCTATGAGTATTTAGTCAGTAGTTACTCGTCTTAATCACCGAAGTTTCAATACAATATGCCAATATTATTAATGGAAAATTCAATGTGGAAAAATTCATTTGAACCAATATTTACCCCTTCAAGACGTTATCGCGTGAAGTGTCGAAAGTTAGTTCTTAGAACAAAAAAAATAATAAATATACTCCATTGACTTGTATAGAGTCACTGGGCAATACATGGAAGTTTGACCTATGCCACCCTGCATAATTAAAAATGTGAGGCTATAATAATTTTCCTTCCAGATAACTATGCGGCGTTATATATTTCAAACACAGTTCGCAGTAATTACGCATCTAACTAAATCAAGCCCTGGATAAAGATAGGTAAGAAATGAGAACGTTCAGCCGAATTATTTTGAACCTCACCAGTGCCAACCTAGCTGGCTCAGTTCTAATCAGAAAAACCTGATAGACCTATTCCAAAACCTACCGATTGACTTTATGATTGTAAATTGAGTATAGGTATATAATGGAACAATATTTTGTATATAACGGATTCGTACAAACTGTGTAAGACGTGCACACCAAAATTCATTCATCTCTTATAGGTCGCATAAACTTGGCTCAAAATAATGGGTAAAAATACTTTGCTGACTGAAATAGAATTATACCGTCAATTTCAGACTTCTAGTAAGAATATGAGACTCATAATGCAAACCTAAGATCTATCGAGGATCGCCTTCTTGCCACCATATTCAAAATTAAAATCCACCCCAATTTGGGGGTAGTTTATTCTTGTAATTTTTCAAAATAATTTGCTGACCGGAGGTTTCCAGTCGAGATATTTTATCAAAACGCTACATTATGATTGAATGTGGCATACTTTTTGTGCCACCATAAAAAAAATTCAGATCCGCCCCCGTTTGAGGGTAGTTTATTCTTGTGATTTTTCAGGAATCCTTGCTGATCGGAAATTTCCCGTGGAGATATTTTATTGAAACGATGTATTATGACTAACTGTAGCATACTCTTTGTGCCACCATAAAAAATATTCAGATCCACCCCCTATTAAGGGTAGTTTATTCTTGTGATTTTTCAGGAATCCTTGCTGATCGGAAATTTCCCGTGAAGATATTTGATTGAAACAATGTATTATGACTAACCGTAGCATACTCTTTGTGCCACCATAAAAAATATTCAGATCCACCCCCTATTAAGGGTAGTTTATTCTTGTGATTTTTCGGAAATCCTTTCTGATCGATATTTTCCAGTGTAGATATTTCATTGAAACGGAGTAAAATAATTGCAAATCAGATACCCTCTGTGCCACCATACAAAAATTCCAGGTCCGACTCGTTTAAGGGTAGTTTATCCTCGTAATTTCTCGGAATACTTTGCTGACCGAAAATTTTTATTGGAGATATTTTATTGAAACAACGTATTATGACTAAACGTAGCATAAGCTTGGTGCCACCGTAAAAAAAAATCAGATCCGCCCCTGTTTAAGGGTAGTTTATTCCTGTGACTTTTCAGGAATCCTAGCATATCGGAAATTTCCCGTGAAGATATTTGATTGAAACGATGTATTATGACTTACGGTAGCATACTCTTTGTGCCACCATAAAAAATGTTCAGATCCACCCCCTATTAAGGGTAGTTTATTCTTGTGATTTTTCGGAAATCCTTGCTGATCGATATTTTCCAGTGGAGATATTTCATTCAAACAAAGTTAAATAATTGCAAATCGGATACCCTCTGTGCCACCATACAAAAATTTCAGGTCCGACTCGTTTAAGGGTAGTTTATCCTCGTAATTTCTCGGAATACTTTGCTGACCGAAAATTTTCAGTGGAGATATTTTATTGAAACAACGTATTATGACTAAACGTAGCATAAGCTTGGAGTCGGACCTGGAATTTTTGTATGGTGGCACAGAGGGTATCCGATTTGCAATTATTTTGTTTTGTTTCAATGAAATATCTCTAGTGGAAAATATGGATCAGCACGGATTTCCGAAAAATCCGAAAAATAAACTACCCTTAATAGGGGGTGTATCTGAATATTTTTTATGGTGGCACCAAGAATATGCTACGGTTAGTCATAATACATCGTTTCAATCAAATATCTTCACGGGAAATTTCCGATCAGCAAGGATTTCTGAAAAGTCACAAGAATAAACTACCCTTAATAGGGGGTGGATCTGAATGCTTTTTATGGTGGCACAAAGAGTATGCTGCGGTAAGTCATAATACATCGTTTCAATCAAATATCTTCACGGGAAATTTCCGATCAGCAAGGATTTCCGAAAAATCACAAGACTAAACTACCCTTAATAGAGGTTGGATCTGAATATTTTTAATGGTGGCACAAAGAGTATGCTACGGTTTGTCATAATACATCGTTTCAATGAAATATCTCTAGTGGAAAATATGGATCAGCACGGATTTCCGAAAAATCCGAAAAATAAACTACCCTTAATAGGGGGTGTATCTGAATATTTTTTATGGTGGCACCAAGAATATGCTACGGTTAGTTATAATACATCGTTTCAATCAAATATCTATACGGGAAATTTCCGATCAGCCAGGATTCCTGAAAAATCACAAGAATAAACTACCCTTAAACAGGGGCGGATTTGAAATTTTTTCACGGTGGCACCAAGCGTATGCTACGTTTAGTTATAATACGTTGTTTCAATAAAATATCTCCACTGAAAATTTTCGGTCAGCAAAGTATTCCGAGAAATTACGAGGATAAACTACCCTTAAACGAGTCGGACCTGGAATTTTTGTATTGTGGCACAGAGGGTATCCGATTTGTAATTATTTTACTTTGTTTCAATGAAATATCTCCATTGGAAAATATGGATCAGCAAGGATTTCCGAAAAATCCGAAGAATAAACTACCCTTAATAGGGGGTGGATCTGAAAATTTTCCATGGTGGCACCAAGAATATACTACGGTTAGTCATAATACATCGTTTCAATCAAATATCTCCACGGGAAATTTCGGATCAGCAAGGATTCCTGAAAAATCACAAGAATAAACTACCCTTAATAGGGGGTGGATCTGAATATTTTTTACGGTGACACCAAGAATATGCTACGGTTAGTCATAATACATCGTTTCAATCAAATATCTTTACGGGAAATTCCCGATCAGCAAGGATTCCTGAAAAATCACAAGAATAAACTACCCTCAAACAGGGGCGGATTTGAAATTTTTTCACGGCGGCATCAAGCGTATGCTACGTTTAGTCATAAAACGTTGTTTCAATAAAATATCTCCACTGAAAATTTTCGGTCAGCAAAGTATTCCGAGAAATTACGAGGATAAACTACCCTTAAACGAGTCGGACCTGAAATTTTTCTATGGTGGCACAGAGGGTATCCGATTTGCAATTATTTTACTTTGTTTCAATGAAATATCTCCACTAGAAAATATCGATCAGAAAGGATTTCCGAAAAATCACAAGAATAAACTACCCTTAATAGGGGGTGGATCTGAATATTTTTGACGGTGGCACAAAGGGTATGCTACGGTTAGTCATAATACTTCGTTTCAATCAAATATCTCCACGGGAATTTTCCGATCAGCAAGGATTCCTGAAAAATCACAAGAATAAACTACCCTTAATAGGCGGTGGATCTGAATGTTTTTTATGGTGGCACAAAAGTATGCTACGGTTAGTCATAATACATCGTTTCAATCAAATATCTCTACGGGAAATTTCCCATCAGCAAGGATTTCTGAAAAATCACAAGAATAAACTACCCTTTAACGGGGGCGGATCTGAATTTTTTTTACGGTGGCACAAAAAGTATGCTATATTTAATCATAATATAGCGTTTCGATAAAATATCTCAACTGGAAACCTGCGGTCAGCAAATTATTTTGAAAAATTACAAGAATAAACTACCCCTAATTTGGGGTGGATTTGAAATTTGAATGTGGTGGCACGAACATATCAATGTACACAACTCAGTTTTAGAGTTTGGTTCAATTAAATATTCTTTAAGGTCGTGATTTAGAGAATTATATTTTGGTCAGCAAATTATCCACACCCCAAAATAATCGGTGATTATCTTTCAGTGACCGTTCGAACAAAAGTGTGTTTGCAATTATAACTTATTATAACTCAATATATCTATTTGTTGTAGTAATGCATTTACATTCAATATAAAACTGAAACAAACAGTGGTTTCAAAACATAGATTCATTTCGAGAATGAAAGATGGATATCAAAATAACAAGATTAATCAACTTCTATGAAGAAACATTCGACAATCAACAAACGTACAAACTTTGGCAATCCATGACCATATAAGAAATTTTAGTTTCAGTTCACTCATCTATAGTTATATCGTATATTTTTTTCCCGTTAATCACAAGAACTGAACTACCCCAAGTAAAACAACAACAAGGAATATTGCAAAAATAAAACTACGTGGCACGTGCCGATTTCGTAGTCTGTGAGGGTTTGGCGGGAAAAATGGAAAAATCTCTTCACGTAATCGGATTAGCGGTAAAACAAAGATCCGAGCAAGAATATACACTTAATAGTGTCCAATCGATATTTATTATCAATTAGTAAATTTAAATCATTAGAATTCAATGTATAATTCTTTGACATCAATAACTGTAGTTTGTATTTTAAATACGATTTGATTAGTGAAAATATATGCTTTTTAGGACTAATATTCTGTCAGGAAGTTATTTTCCCATACAACATTTATTTCTCAGTAATAAACGTTTCTTATTGTAAAGAAATATCGTCTTAGTAAATCAGATGTTTTTCTGAAATAAATTCAGAATACAGAGTTTCTAATCATGAACAACATAAATAGAATATACTAATCCACTAGTCAACGAAATAAAACCATAAACTACAACTCCATAGTTATATCATACAAAGTGTTCCAACGAAAACTCAACATCTCGATTTTCGGCTTAAAAATGAAATTGTGGAGAATCGCTCGGATCTGGGCAACACCTTTTCTGATTTTTGCATCCACGTTACTGCAACCCCCTAATGGGGGTGAGAACCAACCCTTGAGTTTGAATAGGGATGGGGGGTGTTGAGCCACCTCATTTAGAAGATATTGTTGAGTACTATCTGATCCTGAAATTTCGATTCAAAATTCCCATCGATAACGAAATGACAGCTTAAATAGTGGAAGAGTAATTTAACTTAAGAACATAACCACAAAATACGTTCGAAATGTGTCGGATACGAATAATATTCTCGAGGTGAATTGCCTCTTTCACTAGTTTCGATGTTATTTCATTATCGATGGATATTTTGATGCGAAATTTTTGGTTCAAATCGTAATCGACACGATCTTTAAAATTAGTTATCGCAACACCTCTCCCAATCCGAAATCAAGAGGTTACGCTCATCCCCGTTAGGGGGTTCATCTCCCTTCGAATCAGAAATTGACGGGTTCGAGCGATTTTCTACATTTTCACTTCAAACTCGGAAAATCGAGGAGTTAACTTAAGGTTAGACCACGCAGTAAATGATTGTAGTTTATGATTTTTTTTCGTTGACTATTGGATAAATATATTTTATAAAGGCCTGAGAAGGCATATGAGACACTCTAAGAAACGTGCTCTATATAAATGAATACTGAAAAGTCCAGTTTAATTGGTAAAATTTGGCAAAAATCCTTCTACCTACATTACATAATATATAGCATACATAGCTTCTGTATTATGATATAGAACAGAATATAAAGAGTGGTTGTAACAAAAGCAACGAATTATACATGATTTATATAATACTCTACCTTGGATTAAGAATTGTATGGACAACTGATTAAAATAACATATTGACAGCAACCTTTCAATACAATTGAAGGGTCCAACCTATGAATATTCAATACTCCTAAAAAACGTGTATTCCCAATTTTAAGATTGGCTTCTCCTTTATTATTCTGAAATCTAGATCTATACTTTTTTTGAAATCTTAAAATAAATTCACGTCTTGGCTAACGCGAATTGAAAATCATTCAAAATATTCTTTACTCGATCTGAAAGCTTCACTAATGAAATGAACAACGAAGGCGTAAAAATGTGAATTTTAACCTTTCCATATCTTTCTCCACCGAGTTCCATCGGATATTTTATTAGCTTTGAAATTCTCTTTCTCGCATGAATATGAAATATTAAAATTCATATTCAAATAAAACGAGCCTGGATACCAACATTAGTCTGGAAATTCGAACTTCACTAATATAGATGGCCTAAAACCATTACGGAGCGATATCAAATTGCCGTGAAACGTATAAAATCGGTTTATAATAGTCATGAAGCCACTATTTCGTCCGGACCACCTGCAATAGGGCCGATCAGATTATATTGGTATAATTGGTTAAAATAAAACGTTTTATTGGTCTAATTTACGATCTATAATTATTTCGAAAAAAACTCCCATAACTGTGATTTTGTCATTTGGTAGAGCGATCCATTGGAAGTAAAATTTAATGATGATCTCCATAAATTCACGATATATCCTATGAGAGAGCGTTTGATTGGATTTAAAATCTATATCGCGGCAGAAAGATAATTTTATTCAAATAACGTTGATTTTAAAATGTGATAGACCCATGCTGAGATCAAACATAAAATAATATTTTTAGTCTTCTTTAGTTTATAGCTCATATTTACTATCCATAAACAAATAGGATTACTTGAATGCATTGAAATTATTAAGTTGATGATGCAAAGCAATTGCGTGCTCGTTGTAGGGTCATTTCGTCTAAATGTCTCTATTTCACCAATTTCAGCGTGCGATAGTGCCTAATGAGTAGGTACTTGAAATTTCATTTTTAAGATGAAAGAGGCAGTCCTGCAAGAGTTCATATTCAGTAATCAGTAGTGACATTGAAATGTCGCTTAGGATTCCGACAAAAACTTCTTGGGTGCTTCATAAACGTTATATTCCATGCGACGCTCAGATCTCTCAAGGAAGAATTGAAAAGAACTGGATGGTATGCTCTGTGAACTATTTCTCTGTGCATTCAGATCGTGAATGAGTTCGCTTATTTTTTGATTCTTTCTGTCAGTTTATTGTAATATAAGGTAGTATTTTTATAGATTTTTACTTTCAGACTTCTCTGTTGTAGTTTTATTTTTTCTCTTTGAGGAAGATATTATGTGTTATGTTTGGGATCTTACTATTATGTGATCTGTTAGCCACAAATTGGAATCATACCTGTTGATGCCCCATTCAGAAAAACTTCCTGAATGAATTAATTACAAAATATCTTCTACGTGAAAAAATTAGTTTGTTCCCTTAAAAGTTATTAATAGGCGAATCAGCGGTATAATATAATAACTTCCTTCGTAAATTCAAGCTTTGCGAGGGCAATCGGCAATTTTTTTTCTGAAATGTTACTATGGAATATCTTTTCCGAAATATAAAATCGAAGTATTTAGAATGAATGAAATTAATTTTATTGGAATGGTCCTTGCAATATATGCTCATAACGCATACTATGCTAAATCTGCATTCATACATATAATTCACATTTTACATGTTATATATTTAATAAACACGTTCTGGAAATTCATATATGGTTCCACTGAACTTATAGACTTGAACGGGTTAATATATTGTATTTCTGATAAAAAATGGATAACAATGATATTGTTAGTTCAATTCAGTTTAGTTTATACAAAATATATGAATTGGTGTATCTATGAAATCTTTAGTATCACGCAATGTTCGAATTTCATGGAATTCTATGTACTTATGTCCTCTGAGGAATCGTTCGTTTTTACAGTCGACCGGAGGGCAGCTGTGAACGCGATAACTTAACAAAACGATGGCTTAGAGAGACAGAGTAGGTTCAAGGCTCAACTACAACTACAAACTCAGTTCAGAATGGACACTATCCGTCAAACGGTGCGGAAGATGAACGCTTTTGAACTTTCGTCATCAATCCCAATATTTACGATAATGCAGACCCGATAGGGTGGAAATTCAGCACACATATATTTACGATGATGATAATCTCTCATCCAAACATCAAATCCATTGATTTATAAAAACACCAAGTTCTTCGTTAAAATATTACTACTTTAAATCCGTGATGCTGAATAGTCAATAGAATCACTTAACGCCTTGACAACGAAGGTAACAAGCGCGAAAATACAGAAATTTTATGTCAGCGCTTTTCAAGTATTTTTCACATATATTCCCCTCAATTCTATTTCCATCCAATAAAAAAAATAAAAAAAAAACATAATATAAAAAACTTTGATGGGTTATATTTCACTTTAGGCAGGTTGAGGATGTTGACTTTCAATTAAGAGTTATTCATTGAAAAACTATATTGAACAAAATTCAGCTTTCATGAATCACTTAAAAATAGTTTTGAAATCGATTTCAGCAAACTTAAATCGAATTTTTAAAAGAATTGAAAATTTGCATTGAATTCTCATTGTTACGCTTTACCAACCGGATAATGTAAGAAATCCGAAATGATGAAATAAACATTTCTCATTTCAATAAAATAGAAATATCCTTGTGTCAATAAAAAAGATAATATCATTTTCAATAAAACAGTTCAAACATGGATACACACATGTACCTATATGAATAAAAACTCCATAAGGCAGGAGAAGCCATGATTAATATTGTATGATGGATTGAAATGACAAATATTCTGAGGGACTCCTTTCCTCCTTGTCCAATTTGTTTGAGCGGAAGCAATTCCAAAATAAACACAGGCAGTGCAGTTAGGTAATTAGACACAGTAATTATAGCAATTTTAATCAATAAACGCTGACCACCCAATATTCAGTGCCTCTAGCAACTTATTTTCTCTTCGTACATAGAAGACGAAGGACCACCCTACCTATGATTTTATCTATGAAATAATTTAGACGAAATAAATGCAAATATCTCATTCTGCCCAGAGGTTCTATCGGAATGGTCTACATTTTTCTGTTGAAGCATTTGGAAGAATTTAAAAGTATTTAATTTGCATTTTAAGTGATTTGGGTAACTTTTATTGCTGAAAGAAGTATCATCGGAACATACAGGTTGAGAGGCATTGATGCCAGGAAAAATTCATTTTGTGTTATTTCACTGTCTTTTCAGTGGGCTCTCCTTTTCAAATACCCATATCTTCTGGATTTTATGCCAAAGAGGTTAAAAGTGATCATATATACTGTTGAGAATTATCATGGTCGATCTCAATTCTGTCTGATCGACTGGTATAATTCAGAAGTTGAAGATTTAAAAAAAAGGTCAACTTTTTTCCAAATCCTTGATTCCGCGATCTTCTGAACATACTATCCTCGCAGAGTTCTGCATAAATCTTCAAGCTCTGATTTTTCAATCGAGTTTTCCATTTCAATTCTATCTAATCTGTATTTTTGGAAATATTGGGAAAATAAAATTTGTTCCGGTTGTATCTGCGAAAAATTAGGTAGATTTTACTCATGCTTGAATTTGGCTCTCGCAATCGAAGTCCAAACTCACTCTTCAAATATTGAGTTCCTAAGTTTTTTCTTTCGGAATATATTATATTTACGATCGACCGTGAGGACAGAAATTGCGACATCGTGAGTCGGATTCTCGCTTTGTGCTGAAACTATAAGCAGTGAAATCAAAAAATTCTTCCTAGGATATATTCATCCTCAAGGCTAATAGGATTAATTCTACCTACACTTTGACCATCCCTCGCGTTGACATTACCAAATTTGCATATCGAATTTCTCGAAACCGAAAAGACGGCTGTGAAAGAATTCAGGAACTATCGACCAAGTTGCTAGCTAGTTTCTCCAAATTCTACATCCTGAAAAACAATGTTTTGCGTATACGGCTCTAAGAGCCGGTATTATAAAACTTAACTGGGAGTTATCTTTAACTTTAACTAGCAGTTTTGACAGTTCTCTTAGGACATATCTGTCAAAACTGTCAGTTAAAATTAAACATAACTTCCAGTTAAGTTTTATAATACCGGCCCTAAATGAATTCAAGGAGCACATATTACATACAATGGTAGTATAAAATGGTTTCTTTATAGATTTTACAAGAACTCACAACTGTGTTGATCAGCGTAAATCAAAGAAGTTAAAATTGTATGGAATTCGTACAGCTCAGTGCTGGTTGAAGTGTTTTTGGTCAGTGAGGCTACAAAAAAACAATGATGACGAATATGGAAAAATCATATCGGATCATTTTGGTGTTTCGCAAGGTAGGATTGTTGGTCCTATACTGTTCTTTGTATAATATGATTCTACAATCAAGTTAGGGTAGAGTAAAAAATCACTGAAGAAGTCCATTTTTAGAGAGGTAATATTGAACAAATTTACCCCAAAGTGGCTTTTCTCAGGACCGAACAAAACTAATCCGACAATTGGCATATGGGGTAGAAAAATCAAGGGAACCCCGTTAGTTTATCTACCCTATGGCAAGTTAATTTTCGGATTAATGTTCTTCGGTCCGTGGTAAGCATACCTTGGTCGTTCTATCTGCAATCGCAGAGATTCTATGAAATGTTTTAAGAATGTTTCATCGCTTGATGTAAACAGCACTAGTATGGAGAGCATGAACGATTTTTTTGAGTTTTGAGGGTTCTCGCTTGTTCGGAGGCACTCGCTCCTTAGCGCGGTCTCTTCAAACCGTTCTTAGGCTCTATCGGTTTGTTATTATCGATTCAATTACGGGATTGGCCCAAAAAAATGCCTCGTGATGATTTGAGCCTACCAAAATTCCAGATGTTTGTGGCTTGCAACTTATGAACATTATGAAAACTCTAGCAGCAAATATACTTTTGAAGAGTTGAAAAAAGGAGGATTCGCTTCTTGCATCTCATCTCCGAGAAAGACAATTATATTTGTTAAATACCTCAGGCTTCCATAGGAGTCACAGCTAGCCTGTCATATGCAGGAATCGGAACTCTAAAAATTCGTACTCGATTTCCAAATTTTGTCGCTCATTAGAAATAATAAGTAGTAGAATCTTAGAAATAATAAATGGCTGAAATCGTGCATTTTTGCGCGCATGTTCTAGGGGAACAGCGTGCTATCGTTTTGATCAAATGTCTGTAATTTTGGATGATTGAGCCGAAAATGGTCTCAATCGACTAGGTTGGACTCACTGATGACGAATCCGGTGTCAAAATCGATTCTGTCCGGCCGGCCGGCCGGCCGGTTGGCCGGCCGTAGACACGATAACTGTCGAACGAAGTGAGCTAGCAACTTGAAACTTTCAGGGTAGGTCGCGCATTGGAATGCCGCGGTTAAGTTCGTTAATGGGCCAAATCGATCGAATAGTTTCGGAGTTATAGGCATTTGAAGTTTCGAAGTTATTTATTTTTTATTTCAGAAACTACCTGAGCGATTGGATTCAAACTTGGCGGTTAGGTGAAGTACAACGACGCGCAACTTTGAGCCAAATTTCGTCAGGATTATATTGTTGGTTATTCTTTAAAAAAAATTTTTTCGAAATTTTTTTCCAAAAAAATTTTTTTTTCGGAAACCATTTATCATTTCAAAGAAAAATTATACTCACGCTTTGACCTTCTAATTTCACAGCAATGCACCAAATTTCAGTTCGATACGATCATAAGTTTTGGAGATATCGGGAAAAAATATGTCAAATTTCGAGGTTTTCTTCTCGATATCGTTGATTTTTTCGGTATAACTCGAGAAATACTGATTCAAGCCTGATTAAACTTTACAGCTAGTTTTAAGACGCTGAAAGACAACTTTATGCAAAATTTCGTAATAATCGGGTAATTAGAACAATTTGAAAAAAAAATTTATATGATTTTCTCATCATATCATCCTCATTAAATTCTGTATGAAACTTCGAACTGTTATTTTCGATGAAGTACTGGATTTCAATTCGATCTGATCTATATTTTTGGAAATATTGGAAAAATAAAATTTTGATTGGGTATATCTACGGAATCATTGGGGGGATTTTACCCATTCACGAATTCGGCCTTCGTAATTAAGGTCCAAACCTTCTCTACAAATATCGAGTTTCTAAGTTGTTTCTTTCGGAAGTTATTGTGTTTACGCAGTCAGCCGTTAGGCTGACCGTAAACACAATAACTTCCGGAAGAAACGACTTAGAAACTCGATATTTGTAGAGTAGGTTTGGGGCTTAATTACGAAGGTCGAATTCGTGAATGGGTAAAATCCGCCCAATGATTCCGTAGATATACCCATTCAAAATTTTATTTTTACAATATTTCCAAAAATAGAGATCAGATCGAATTGAAATCCAGTACTTCATCGAAAATAACAGTTCGAAGTTTCATACAGAATTTAATTAGGATGATATGATGAGAAAATCATATAAATTTTTTTTTTCAAATTGTTCTAATAACACGATTATCACGAAATTTTGCATAAAGTTGTCTTTCAGCATCTTAAAACTAGCTGTGAAGTTTAATCAGGACTGAATCAGTATTTCTCGAGTAATACCGAAAAAATCAACGATATCGAGAAGAAAACATCGAAATTTGACATATTTTTTCCCGATATCTCCAGAACTTATGATCGTATCGAACTGAAATTTGGTACGCGCGCACGTTCAAATTCGTTGCTGAAGCGGTCATCTACATTGAACATGCGCGCAAAAGTTGCTGCCTTCACGGCAGTGCTTTTTGAAATTTTTAGGAGACAAAATAAGCGTTTGATTCAGAACCAAGCAAAACCAATCCTACAATTGCCACGGAGCTGGAAAATCATGGGAGTCTCGTTCATTTCTCTACCCTATAACAAGTTGATTTTCGAACTATTTTTGTTTGGTCCTCAATTAAACACTTTTCTTGTCACCTAAAAAATGCAATTTTCGGATGAATTAGTTCAATATTACCTCTCCGAAAAAGCTCTTCCCCATTTATGTACTACTCTACAGAAACTAAATTGCAGAACTATTCTTGTTTTGCGCAACATTTCCTTTGTATGTGCCATGAACTGGTGTATCCAGGTGGGCCAAAAAGAAACTCGATTACATCCTCATCTAGCTTATTTATACCACCATCTAAACTTTCAGTTCGAATCAAACATTTAAACTATTAGAGCGTCCGCACACGGGTCGATCCGATGTGCTCGACGCGTTTCCAGCCTCGTTTCTCCATGCGGTTTCCTAGGCAATTCAACCTGACGCCGCACACGGGTTGTACGATTCACGCGTCGGGCGTCCGTACACGGGTCGATCCGATGCGCTCGACGCGATCCAGTCTTGTCTCTCGAATCGGCTTCCCAAGCCATTCAAGGTGGCACCGTACACGGCTCGTTTCGAAACGTACGTTTGAGTTCCGTTCGCATGCCTCGTTTCACGCGACTGTCATGGAAGCAGAAAGTTCGAGAGGTTCGTACGTCGCTAGCTTTCCAATATAACGAAACGATACAAATATGATTTTTTATTATTTTCAACATGATTTTGAGGCTTAATGTCTTGGAATTGATCATATAAATACATGTAATGATTGAATCTTTCTATTGATTGCCCGATTTCGTCCTCACGCAAGAAAAATACTATGTGGGATAATACTGACTTCATAATTAAAATTGTGAATTCTTATTATCTTAACCTCCTCGAATGAATTGAACTCTCGTCTCGGCACAAAAAAATAAATATATAATATTTTAACCAATGAAAACTACGGAAAATCACGGCGATTGTATGTGCTTGGACCAGTTCGTACAAAAATCGAAATTTATTATTCGAAATAACAATGATGCGTCATAACTAGCCAATTCGCTAATTATGCCTTCTTTATTGAACTCCAAACCTGTTCTGCAGTTATAAAGTCCCTGAGTAGATTATTTCGGTGGTTATTGTGTTTATGATCGGTGGTTTGGCCAGCCGTAATCACAATCATTTCCGAAAGGAGCTTCTTTGAGACCCCATAATAATTATATATAATATAATATTATAAAGTAGGTTTCGGGCTTGTTAATTACGAAGGCCGGATTCGTGAGTGGTTAAAACCGTCCTAATGATTCGTAGACATGCCCATTTAAATTTTTATTTTCCCAATATTTCCAAAACTAATGATCGGATCGAATTAAAATATAGTATTCGATTGAAAAATGACAAATTGAAGGTTCATACAAAATTTCGTGTGAACCATTAGAAAAGAAGAACGCCAAATCCTTCCATCAGAAAGTGAAGTTGCAATTGGCAGGGTCAACGTAAATAAGTTACCACTTTGTTCAGGAATTTGAGCTATCGCGTAACAGTTCCTGACCTCTCGTTTGTGCTTTTCTAGATTATTTTTGGAACAACATGTATATCTCATTCGAAAATTAAACCACTGTGGAGCCATACGGAATACAGAGGAAGATAAATCATCAAAATGGATATATAAACAGGAGAATAGTTCTAATTGATATTTTGAGACATCCTGTATATCTCATTCTGAAATTAGCCCACCCTGAAGCCATACTGAATGCAAACCAAGGGATATCATCAAAATATATCCATAAACAGCAGAATTGTGGAAATTAACTTCTTGATACACCCTGTGTATTTTGCCATAAATATCATGCCGTAGGTAGGAAATTTCCTACCAATTCATTCAATAGAAAGTTGGTGATGCCAACGAATGAAGCAATTATGCTGTTTTATGTCTCTTAGGACTGCCCTGTATATTTTTTTCTAGAGAGGGACCACCTCGTTGTCATACTGAACCCAACGCAAAATAAAATGATCGAAATCAGTCCCTGAGCAAAATAATTATTAAACTTTAAAAAATAATTTTCTACGAATTGACAACCTTCTTTTGACGCGCTGATTTTGAAATCGGCACTATCTATGGTCAATATTGAATAAACTCGGAACTTATGACGTACGAACTTGCCGACGTCGCACTGTTCGAGTCGTCCACAACGCGTCGAGCACATCGCGTCGACCCGTGTGCGGACGCTCTTAGTGTTAAATGAGTGCAAAGCATATTGTGTCATGTTCTTATACCAGCAAAAGCAATTCATGTTTCTTGTATGAAATAAATAATACTTCAGTCAAAGCTTACCATTTTAGACGTAAAGTATTAGAGATTGGTGCTTCATTCACCCTGTCTGTGCACATACTAGCTCCTACCGAATACGGAGCAAATTATTCAAGGATGAAGCATTTCGATAAGTTGCCATTGAAAATACAGAGAATCAATAAACAAAAGGGTTTCAAGAGAGAAATACACAGGCCTTTGATGAAGCATGAGCCATATACGTTTCTTGAGTATTTAAATTCCCCTTTGCTGGTGTACAAGAAATATTTTCTTTCACTTTCTGATCTTTCACGAATGATTCGCCCTAATCACATTTCGGTATAGCATACATAATCCGGTCGATTCTGTTTGCGTATTGGTATGAACGCTATTCCAGTCATATTGCTATTTTTCTAATTTACAACAATATGGCCATGATGTTACGTATTCTGACCCGAGTGTTAAAGCAATGTTTGTTATGAATTTCGTCATAGCAATATTGCGATCATGGAACATTTTAAAGCTGACAACACTGTGTTTTGTGACTTTAGAGCTACAAGAAACCTTTCTTCGTGAGTTTTTTTATGATTTCACATACCTAACCTTTATTTACGGTTTTCATTATTCATGTGAACATCGACATAAAAAATATTAGGAAACAAAAGGAGTCAAATTGACCAATAACCAATTTCCTGGATACCAATAAAATATTGGTTACCAGAAATGCTGCAGTTTTATTCAGGCGTTAATAATTCGAAATTCGATAAACTTTTTTCTTGGAACCTCAAAAGGATTGCTGTTGTTGAGATAACTACAATAATCATTTCTGCTGCTGTCTAGTATGCTTGTATTGGAGTCTGAGAATTTTCCTTGCAATTAAATATTCTAGAAAACCTTGAACACATTTCCATTAGCATATACTTTTTTATTCATGTAAACATCGACTTCTTCAAAAATGTTACGAAACAGAAAAAACAATTAAAGTAAAATCGACCAATTTCCTGGATACCAATAGAATATTGGTTTCCAGAAATCAAATGCAGCAATTTTATGCAGGCGTTAATGATCCGAAATTTGAGGAACTTTTCTGTTGGCAATTCAAAGGGATGGCTTTCATTGAGATCATCAGAATAATCATCTCAGCTTTTACCTACTATGCCGGAGTAAAATTAAATAGTCTAGAGAACCTTGAACAAATTTCTAGTAGCACATACTTCTCTATCTTGTTATCAAGCATAGCAAGTACTATTTTGAGGTTGCTAAGATAGCAATATCGATGCAAGATTCTTGTTGAAGTGACAGATCATATTGCTCAAAATATATCATCAGAATAATAATATTTCCGATCTTGGAATGGAAGCAATTTTGCTATTTGCAAACAGAATCGAATATATGAGGGATTATCGAAATAAATATTATTATTATGCTAAATCCCATATTCTGCGGTTTTTTTCAGACCTGTATATGTTACTGTCAAAATGAATTAGTCAGAAATTTGAGGTATGTTACCAATGTTTTTTTTATTTTTATATAAATTTGGTGATGGATCGCAAGCGTAATCCAGACTTGATAGGTTTCAACTCAGTTGCCTCGCCAACCAATTGATTTCTGTGCGAAGTATCTCATCCTCATGTCCAATTTCGACTCTGCTTATCTCGATTAAACCACTTTGAATCACATCTCGAGCCGAAGAGCCGAGAGCTAAATTTCGAGTATTAGTTCTCCCCCAGCGTTGTCGAAAATTATTGCTCAGGTGCTATTTTATAGGCGAATAAATATCCCGTCTTAACGACCGTTCACAGGCCGTTTTAAGGCATTGCAAAAACGATTACATTATGACGAAATTCATTTGTGTCGACTCGCTGGTATAAATAAACGCTGAAACGAACATAGAAGCGATAAAATAACATTTATGCCTAGCTCGTGTCCGCGATGCGTGACAAAATGACGTTGGATTGCAGAGAATCTATAAATTTGAAAGTGGACTTGGGGATTTGTGGAGCAAACTACCTTCTGTGAGTTGATTTCACTCGATGCATGGCGGAAGAAAATGAATTATTAAGGTTAGGCCATAATATTCAATTTCAAATAAGAACCCAATTCTTTTCTCGTCCTGTTATAATGAGAGTAGCACTACGAAGGAATAATCTAAATTGTCCACTAGCTCATTAGGTGATATACAGTGTGAGTCTTTGAATTGTACATTAATTTTAACCATAGATTCCTCTCATCAAATAAAACACTTCTTTCATTCGCCATGTTTCCAGAGTCGGCTCAGGTAAAAAATTATAAGCACTTAAATATTTCCCAATGTGCTAATACACTCCTGCTCTTTGTTTGCAAGCTCACCACAGATATCCCTTACGTTGATCTCATTTTGAGAATAACCAATTCATGGTTTTAAATTCAAAGAAACGAGATTGAGACAACTCATTTTTCACTTAAGTCTTGTCATATTATCGCTAGGAAAACATTTAACTAAACTGGACTTAAAACACTGATCTTCAACTTGATGTTCATGCAATATCCAATTTCATTCCACTATAAGATTATACAAAATTCCATCCTCGCCCATTCTCATATTAAAAACTCCATAATTATACCTTTTTCTCGAAATTTATGAATGATTTATATGCAATCAATAAACCAACCCAAAAACATTCTCTAGAATGTTATGGTATGGAAAGTCCATAGACAGGGACTATGTCTGTGGTGTGGTCACGAAATAGCATTTACACATAGTAGAAATTATTACTCAATGTTATATCTATGCATATAACCCTAATATTAGGTCAATGCAAAAAAGTTGAATATTTCTGTGTATTCTATGGTCCTAATAAAGGTGAAACCAGCTTAATTTACTTCATTTCCTAGAACAGGGGCGGATTCAAAAATAAAAGGAAATTTTTTGAATTTTTATCCGATTTTATAATATTCAAGGTTGAATATCTGCAAAAAGGTGCGTTTAAGGAAAAATCATAAGAAATAATAAAATATTTTAAAATAATTGAAAATTCTTATGATGACATAAGATGAACTTTATCTGCATTCTTCATGCTAATTTTGTATAGTTTTATGAATCGGCGAGTCTATAACCAGGAAACTGTTTGAATTAGGATGAAAGTGATTATTGAGGAATATGTGTCATAGTTATAGAAAACTTCGCACCAAAATTCATCTCATTCGGATTACCATATCAAAGCTACAAAAGAAAAACTGATTCTTTTGGCAAAGTTAAACAGCCTGTATCTTTTTGCTGGAGCCGAATCTGGAAAAATGTTAAATGAGAAAAGTGTTTCATTTGATGAGAGGAATCTATGGTTGAAATTAATGTACAACTTTAAGACTCACCCTGTATTTGATCGCCATCCTCTCATTCAAGTTAGGGATGAGGGAGATTACAGCGCAAAATAGCATATGATTATTTTAGGTATGGAAATTGAGAAAATGGAACAGAGGAAACAAATAAAAGTGTAGAAACTTGTAGGAAATCACTAACATGAAGTGAGCAGTTTCTCGGTACATGTTCAAATTCGTTGACAAAGCGATCATTTTTTCAAGTATTAAACTCGCCAAAAGCTCCTCTTCTTCCTGATGGAAAACTTGACTGTCTTCTTTCAATGAAGTCTTCACGATATTCTGCATGTACCTTCAAGCTACCTTTTTTCAATCGAGTACTAGATTTCAGTTCGATTCAATTTCTATCTTCACAAATATTGAGGAAATAAAATATTGTACGGGTATATCGGGTAGGCTGAAAAGTTTGTTGGCTGCCACAAATATTGCGCAACTTTTATTGAATCAATATGATTTCAGTTAGCCCTAACTTCAATTATTTTCAAATCCTGTCGCTCATCAGAAATAATAAATGGCCGAGATCCCTGGTAGCTATTCAACATAAACTTTGGATCGTATCTCTCCTTCTTTGCGTGTTTGAGACGAAATTACAAAAGCCGCACTAGCAATTATGAAATTGCTGTCAGAGTTGGACATAACAAAGCACCAGCAACTACAAAACTGACATTGAAGTGCATTGGTTCGGCTGATGTAACATCTTTTTTGTACTGTAATTCTTGTTCTTAGTTCTCGTTTCTGGTCATTAATATTTTACTGTAAACGCTGAAGACGAGTTTCCTTTACACAAGAAGATCAATAAAGACCATTCTTGTTCTAGCTCTCGCTACTAGTTCTTTCAAATTAAACCCACCTATAATTGAAGCTATACAAGTGTAATGAAACCGAATTTTTGCGTCTTTCATATTAGAAATGGTTGGGCAGTTTTTATCCATTCAGGAGTTTGACGTTTGTTATCAAGATCTAAATCCACTCTTCAAATATCGAGGTTCAAATTTGTTTCCTACGAATTCGGGAATTGCTAAAATCCACAAATTTTTCCCAATAGTTCCAAATATATTGGATAGAATTGAATTCTAGTAGGTACTCGAAAGAAAATAATGACCTGAAGGTTCATGCAGAAGTTCATGAGGGCTATATATGAAAAGAAATTACTAAGTCTTTTCATCAGAATTTTTGGCGGCTGAATGCGTGAAAAGATAACAGCTGTGGCAACTAATTGGAATGAAACAATCATCATGAAATTTTGCACATAGCTGTGCATCAGACTTTCTTCATGAAGCATTGTCTAAGGAATTCGTACAATGCATATTACCGATCATCAGTGAGACACAATGTTCTTGATGCCGAAAGGGTTCTAGATGATTAAAACCTGTTGGATGATAGCCTTGTAGATACAATTTCACTAGAGCTATCTCGGAGGCAAATTACGAGGTCTAATCTTTCAGCCAGAAATCTTTGAGCATGTGCATGAAGATGACGTGCATCCATTTTTCATTTCAGGGGAGTGTATCTGCGGTTTAGCAGTGTATCAGCTATACAGCGTGAAACTGCCGGTTTATGTGGTTTTTTTTACAAGACGGGAAAATCTTAGAGCGAAATGATTCATGAAAATAAAAGAGCTCCAGTTAAATATAGATATGGTAAACATAAATACCAGGTGCACCTGAATTGGCGCTAAAAATATTTTTTTCACAAAGCAGTATTATCAGGTGTAGAGGCTTTGTTTAATTGGATTAGATTTATCGAGAAATATTCGTTGTTTCAGTGCTTTTCAGTTAAGATCAAACAATTTTCACATGATTTGTTTTGTAGGCAATAATAACGTTGAGAAAATTCATAGTGGATAACCTAGTATTTGTAAATTCAGGGTTAAACGTTAAACTAACGAACGGATCGGGTTTTTTTCGCCCAGATATCCTGTTTTGAGATGTTCCGGAAGGTTATGCGAAATTTCCGCAAAATTTGTCGATAGATTTTTTTCAGTTATACAATCCCCAGGGAATTTGGCATAAATTTCTAATTCACGGCTTAGTTTCATTTCACCTAGTTTCAATTCGATCAACTCATCAATTTTCTTGAGTTATCGAAAAAGAAACAGATGCGAAAGCTAACGCGAAGAGTTCGAATTCTGAGTATCATCGGAAGTCTATAATCTGCGAAATTTTTCGTATCATTTTATCGATATTAACGTTGAGTAATCCATATTGAATAATTCAGTATATGTATATTTATCCAGTGTTGAATCGACAGAAGTATCGGTAAAAAAATGGGTCCGTGATGATGGACCTTGATATTTTTACTGCCTAATTTGAGGAAATTTGTCATAAGGTCTTTTTGCAGAATTTGCAGAATATATTTCGGTTACACCTGAATCTCTGCGATATCTCGAAAGATCAAATGGTTTTAGTCTCGCAAACATCTGAATCGGTAAATATTAGAGAATTAAATATATTCTTTCTACCACAGACTTATCAGTCGGTTTCGTTTAATTCAGCATGTAATCCGATTGGCGGTAAATCCTCTACCATGCCACGAACTATATGACGGTTCCTGTGAGAAACGTCAATGTAAAGAACACCTTTTGTTTGTCTTAGGTGTTCGTACGATCGTAAACATATTTTTTCACACAGGTCATTCATTAGCACCTTGTTCTAAATTTTCAAGTGTTTAGTAACACTCTGGTGTTTGCTTTTCTTCAATGGCCACTAAAAATATATTATCACTGTATGAGTTCTCACGATGTATGGTCATCGCATTGGTTTTCGCATTTACTCACGATGACTCATAATTCACAGTGAAGTGTAAGATTTTGCATAATACCAGAAGCTTGTTGGCATAAAATCTTCCAATGATGTTTTTATGTTATTAATCAGAAAAACTTACATTCTGTATCTTGTGAATTTCGAAAGCTCGAATTCCATTGGTTAACTTCCGGAAGGTTTTAATGATATTGCAAAATTTCGGAAAATGCACAGACCTCAGCAATTTTCGTTTCTGCTTGCTTATTCATTTCCAATCCATCTCTGAACTGAATATACTCATTTCATAGCAGTCATGCATCCAACTGCCGATCCGATACAAAGTTGTTTGGCTGCTGGATGAAATATTGAGACAGAAGAATAAAAAAGATTATTTAAGGCTCAGATGTCGGTATTTTAGAAATACGGCAAAGAAGTTTACCGATATTTTTCATCCTGTTACCGCAATTCAGGTTGCGAACATCCAGTAGAGAAACTACAGCCCCCTATGAATATTTATCCAGAATACGTATTTATATTTGTGTCTCCAATTGCAAAATCAATTGCAAGTCCTTTGCCTTCCCTTCCATTATATAATACAAAACACCCAAACACAAACACAGCATTATGAATTATTCTCATCCATCTACCTGAAATTGATCTTCTCTGTATATGGACGACTTCGGCCAAAGTTGCCAACCCACAATTTTCTTCACTAACTTACTATCACTGGGGAACAGGAATTTCAGGACAAATTCGACATGATAAGGTTCGCCTTATTTATAAATATCCGTAAAAGTTACCTCGGCCCCTCAAACAAGATAATTCCTTCCAAATATAGGTTTTTTGTTATGCTGAAATTCAAGTTGGGATTCCTGATTTCATGTTAATAGTGTCACATTCATAAAGGATATGTTCCGCAAATCAACTTGGTTATGTCGGTTGCTGGTTTTCCGTTCTGTAAATATGAAATAATCGGTTGGTTCCTGAAAAAAGGGTAATTACGGAATTTGATTGACGAAAAAGCAATCTTTTTGTCACCAGAACATAGACATATTAAGTCTATGCCCCAGAACGATCATCAATATTTTATGGTATCATATCCATAGCATAGAACAATCTTCATTTACTTTATGATCCATAGCACATAGAAGAGACAACAATCGAGAATGGAAAAATTACAAGGTATGGGGTGCGTTTTTATTTTCATCGAACTGATTAATCGGTGTATCTCCCTCTCTCTCTTCTTTTGTTCTCCACCAAAGAAGAGAAAGATAGAGGTTAATCGATTAATCATTTTGATGAAAATAAAAACGCACCCCATACCTTGTAATTTTTCCATTCTTGATTGTTGTCTCTTCTATGTGCTATGGATCATAAAGTAAATGAAGATTGTTCTATGCTATGGATATGTTACCATAAAATATTGATGGTCGTTCTGGGGCAAAGACTTAATATATCTATGTTCTGGTGACAGAAAGATTGCTTTTTTGTCAATCAAATTCCGTAATTACATTTTTTTTAGGAACCAACCGATTATTTCATACTTACAGAACGGAAAACCTGCAACTGAAATAACCAAGTTGATTTGTGGAACATATCCTTTATAAATGTGACACTATTAACATGAAATCAGGAATCCCAACTTAAATTTCAGCCAATCAAAGATGATCTTAACAAAACCCTACATTTGGAAGGAATTATCTTGTTTGAGAAGCAGAGGCATCTTTTACGGATATTTATGAATAACGCGAACTTTATCATGTTGAATTTGTCCTGAAATTCCTGTTCCCCAGTGATAGAAAATTGTGGGTTCATTCATTCATTCATTCATTCATCATCTCTTTTAATGTGCCTCGGCCTTAGACCATGTACACAGATCATAGTAATACACTTTTTTATTGCATACTTCTCATTCATACCCAACTATAGACAATTTTTTGTTTCTCGACACCACAAACATCAAACATCCATGACCTCGCCGGGATTCGAACCCAGTCCCTTCAGCACCCTAGTCCACCTGTTCAGCCAACTAGTCTACCGAGGTAGCCTAAAATTGTGGGTTGGCAACTTGGGTCGAAGTCGTCTTTTGACAGCATAAATCTGTCAAATTGATAGATTGAATATAGCTGCATAGAATATAAGGTGCGAACACTCTTTGACATATTTTGGGCCGAAATGAGGTCCAAATGTTGTCAAAATTAATTGTATGGACTTGATAAAGCGACGTTATAGTGCCATCATCGTGCATAAAGCCGGGAGTACAATATTAATCAATTCTAGAAAGGCGTTTTGGACTCAAAATTTTAGTGGGTAATAGCATGATGTAAGTAAAACATGGTGTGCTCATCTGCTCAACTGTGATCGCATTTACCAATGATGACGTCACTTTTTCATTCAAATTCAGAGCACAGAATATATATTTCCTTGTATTTTAATCTTGCTGACGTCTCTTTTTTTTCGGGTGAGCACACCATGTTTTTTACATCATGGGTAATAGTAGGAAAGTGTCGACACCTGACCTATTCTATGCATTTTGAATTGAATGAGTAAAAACAAAAAACATCCTTCAATTGACAAATGAAACGTGAAATTGACTGATTAAATCTTCGAATTAAACGATTCTTTTAGTTTTCACAATGGCACTCATATACGCCGTCGCAACTTCGCGCTATATCTTCCAGTTCGGATTATTTACATAGACATAAATACAGTTTCTCAATTTGAAAGGGCGAACTTTTGTTCGTAGGGAGACATTTTATAATGTTGGTCCTAATCAATTATATCAACCCCTCTGAGAGTTATAACAGCATTCCCAAAAACCTTGAATGAAAAGGATGGTTGAGCGACACCTTGCTTTGAGGGTAATTCGATTTCCTTCTCAAAGAAGCCGTATACTTGACTTTTTGGTCAGTAATTCTTATATTAACTAACTGAAGTCACCAAGAAAACAACTGAATAATACAACCACAAGTTCAGTTTTGTTGGAAAGAAAATATTCATCATGGCATCTAGTAGTTATCATTTAAGATTTCAGGGGTTGCTGTTATAACGATCTCTGAGTTGATACAAACTAATTGGATCCAATTGTATGAAATGTCCCCCTACAAACTAGAGCTTACCTCTTTTTGTATCTTTTCTGACTTTGAGTAGGGTCTGAAATATTAAGGATGATACCTTCTCGAATTGACACAATAGATTTGTTTTGGTTCCGAAATTCAGAACTGTCTTAGAACAGTTCTAGAACTGCGCATAGAATCGATGCGAGGTGACAGCCCGATTCTGAACTATCCTAGAACAGTTCTAAAAGCGATGAAACCAAAACACGAATTAAGTTCGGGTTCTCATCGGGATAGGGATATATAATAATGAATTTAATGACGAACGTATTTCAGAGAAATTCAGAACTGTCTTAGAACAGTTCTAGAACTGCGCATAGAATCGATGCGAGGTGAAAGCCCGATTCTGAACTATCCTAGAACAGTTCTGAAAGCGATGAATCCAAAACACGAATTAAGTTCGGGTTCTCATCGGGATAGGGATATATAATAATGAATTTAATGACGAACGTATTTCAGATAAAAATTAATTCGAAACATTATTATTTAATGGAGCAAGAGGACTCTTGTATTCATAGATTTATTTAAGAAGTATACATCCCTGGTGTGAACAATGGAAATAAAATCTATAAGATTATCCTGTTAGTTCGTAGCGAAGGAATTATCCTCAATAACGAAAGTTCAAACAACAGTTAACCGTTTCCTCAACAAATAAAACAATTGAAAACCAAATCAACACGACGTCGGAAAAGTCAGGTTAACCATTTATATCGTTGACAGCCATTCTACGCTCGTGCGAACTACCCAATTCTGAAACAGTTCGGACTATGATTGTTCTGTATTCTCACAATCTTTCAAGGTCTAGGATCTTCCTAGAGAATAGTGGAATTATATGAGGATTTATAGATTCAACGTAAGCCTCCTGTCAGAAGACAAATTCTCATCAAGAAAATAATTCCAAAAATGTTCACAGTTGTAAGTTTTACTTCTGTTACCATCTATCTTCAGTTTATGATTTCAGAATGCCATGCTAATGGTAACTATATAAATTTATAATTGTTATTGTATCTTGAATATAATTCCAATGCCAAGTTCGATTAAAGGTTGTCCTGAAATGATATTTATCCATAAATATGTTAAGTAACTTTGTTAGTTCATTACCTGTTAAAGATAATGCAGAAAATAAAAGAATTTCTCACTTTAGAATCAGGGAAGTCATCCCCATGTAGAGATAAAAGCAAGCGTACTTCCTCTTTCCACCTTGGCAGGTTCTACCTGCTTCTATTTAGTTTTCAACGACACAAATCTAAAAAAATGGGTGTGATTATCATTATTGGACCGATGACTACAGCTCACATCTGAAAAAACTTTCATAGTTGAATTTAGTCTGAAAAAGGAGACTGTTCCGGTGAAGATTAGGAGAAAAAACCGATTTCCTTCATGGTACACCTTTGAGATAATTGAGTTGATCAATGCCAAGCGTAAGGCATTAAATAATTACCGAAAGTACAAAAATAATATTAATCTTCTCAAGTATAGATCATTACGCAAGCTACTCAAATCTAAAATTAGTGTGGCATATCAAGAGTTCGCTAGTTTTTCCGAGGATAAGATACGCAATGATCCTGCTGCTTTTTGGTCATTTGTGCATGAGAGTAAGGGCTTTTCTCGTATACCTGGTGTTATGAGCAGTGGTGTTAAGACTTACACAGGTCCGAATGAGATTGCTAATGCATTTGCTACTCACTTCTCTGATGTGTTTGAAAGACCTGTTGAAACATTGTTCATGGATCAGGTTATTGATAGCACTTTCGTTGAACTTGGAAATATCAGGGAGGATGATGTTATTAAAGCGTCTAGAAGGCTGTCGCACAAGTTCACTGCAGGACCTGATGAGGTTCCTAGCTTTTTAGTCGGGGACTGCATTAGTGTGTTTGCTGCACCTCTAGCTCATATTTTCAATATGTCTGCTATTGGGGGTAATTATCCTTCAGTGTGGAAACAATCGAGAATTATACCTGTTTTTAAAAAAGGAGATAAATCTAATATAGGAAACTACCGACCGATTGCTATATTGTCGAATTTTTCTAAGTTGTTTGAAATCATTCTGTACGGTTCAATTTTCTCATCTATAAAGCACCGTATCAAACCTAATCAACATGGTTTCATGCCAAAAAGATCCACCTGTACTAATCTAGCATGCTTTTTTGAACAAGTGTTAAGTTCCTTAGATAAATCTGAACAAGTGGATGTAATCTATACGGATTTTCAAAAGGCATTTGATAAGGTCGATCATAGAATTTTGTTGAATAAACTGAGGCTCATATTCGGTTTCGGAAATAGGCTGGCCTCATTGATGGAGTCTTACTTGAGTGAAAGGGTGTGTTTTGTTGAAATAGAGCAGTCTCGATCTTCTGAGTTCTGTGCTACATCCGGCGTTCCTCAGGGTTCTAACTTGAGACCTTTGCTCTTTCTCCTGTTCATAAATGATATTCTCGATGATGTGGACATCTTTATTTTGATGTTCGCTGATGATTTAAAGCTCTTCCTTAGGATACGCTCACTTGCTGATTGTCTTCGATTGCAGTGGGCGCTTGATGCACTTTCAAGATGGTGTGAAGTGAATAGGCTGTCGCTGAATATTTCTAAGTGCTATGCAATGTCATATACTAAAAAAGCTAACAAGATTCTTCATAATTACCAAATCGATAATCATGTATTATCCCGTGTAACTGAGTATAGAGATTTGGGAGTGTTGTGTGACAGCCAGTGTTCTTTTGTGCCTCATTTGAATCAGCTCATTTCTTCTGTGAGTAAAACTTATGGATTCATCATTCGTAATGGCAGGCGATTTCACAATTTGTACACCTTAATAGTTTTGTTCAATAGTTTTATTCGCAGCAAATTAGAATATTGCAGTATTATTTGGAGACCCATTTATGACTGTCATAGAAAGCGAATTGAATCGGTACAGAGAAGGTTCTACAAATATCTGGCTTGGAGAGAAGACGGCATTTATCCACTTGTAGGTTCTAACAATATTGTGCTTCTTAGTAGATTTGGAGAAGAACCCATAGAGCATAGAGTCAGTTTGAAGGCACTATTATTTGTTCAAAAGATTTTGAATGGCTCGATAGATTGTGTTGAATTACTTGAACATCTGTCATTTTTGGTGCCCCGATACGGTTCGAGGAGTAATGATGTTTTCTACTGTAGGGCGGGTAGAACGAATGCCAGTTTTAGATCACCCATTAATTTCATGTGCAGATTATTCAATTCCATAGCAAGCAGATCTGACATTCACAATGATTCTCCCCGCTCTATAGTGGCTGCATTTTTGGAGAAAACTGGTAATATTCAACCATTCCTAGAATAAGTACTTTTCTCATTTTGTTTTTGTTAATTTTTTGTTCTTAATATTAAGGTGTTTGTTATATTTGAGATAGTTTTTCCTGTAATTGGGTTATTTCACCTGTTGGAAAATAAAGGCTTATTATTATTATTATAAAGGCTTATTATTATAACAATGTATGTAACAAACAGGAGTGGGTATATTTGAACTGGAAAAATCTTTACTCAAATCACCCTCGCAAACTATTCTCTTACCTGAAGGTATTCAAAAAGGTTCAATGATCAAAATTAACTGAAAAAAACAGTCTCAAAATGTTTTTCCACTCATATAATACACCAAACGTTAACATTAGCTCTTATGGGAAATCTCTTTGTTTGTCCCCCCAGCAGCTGATTTTGACGTTTCATCTTGCTGAACCATAGAGTGCTGCTAGTGCTCTTTTGCGCATGCGGAACCGTTCCAGAACAGTTCTGAACTCGGAACTAATACAAACCTAATGTATGTTGATCCATATGCTTCACATAAGTATAGGAAGAAACCAAGAAAAGGTCTATCGATGATATTGTACAAAAATTGGCCGGCGTTTCAATGAGCAGCTTTGTGTTAACCAAGAACTATTTCGAAATGAATGGCCACGGAAGAATAATCGGGATTATTTCAGTATCAGATGTGGGCATCATAGAAAAACGCCAAGGCAGTTCCTCGATGAATTTCCATCCTGTCCAAACAATAAGCCTTGCTACGGTTGACCATGATTTAAAATCATTTATAAGCATAAATTATAGAGTGCTCGAAGAAAGTGCCACACCCCTTATCATCCATGTCTTCTTTCAATTTGTCATGTTGAACGGCGATCTGAAACGTTTTCAAGTCAAAGTTCACGTGGCTCTTTTAAGTCCGAGACAATATCCTGTCGGACGCATTGTTTTATACGAGCATAATGCATAGCTATTAATCATATTGTTCACCCGTCATTCTCTTATTACTCAATGTACTCACAATATTGTGATAGGAGTTATTGTAAATGTACCGGATAAAATTAGCGGTAACGAAGCTGAAAGAAATTATGCCTGTACCAAAAATATATTATTGACTCTGGGACATACTTCTTCTTTACTATAATATGCAGGATAAAAGTCCACCTTTACTTCATTTCTCTGTGACGGACAAGTTCCTGTATGATGAGGTTCGAAAATAAATACGGGAAGAAATGTTATAAATACAGAACTTCGAAAAATCCCCTAAATCATGGTATCAGATCCTCTCAATAATTTTTCTGTCAGCAAAAACAATCAAACATCAGAGATTTCTGGTCAAGCTTGGTGTAACTAGACTTACTTAATAGATCCTGTGATCAGTTACGTCTAGACTAAGAAACTAAGAATAATCGCACTGTCTATGTCGGGGTGATGTCGACACTCCTTCAAGCGTTTCTGTATCTTGATTCCGCTCGACACTATTTTTCGCGATTCTCTGTTAGATGATTAACAATTTTGAGCGCATGTTCTCGGGGAATAGTTTGCTATCGCTTAGTCTAAATGTCAGTAAATTTCAAATTTTGTGCCGAAAATGGTTTCAAACGACTAGGTTGAACTCACTGATGACGAATCCGGTGTCAAAATCGATTCTGTACGGTGTCAAAATTCGACGGTTAAGTTCGTGGATGGGCAAAATCGGCTGAACGGTTTCGGAGTTAGAGCCTTTGGAAATTTCGAAGTTATTTCCTGGATGATTCGGGAAATACTGAAACGATTGGATCGAAACTTGGCAGTTAGTTGGGGTACAAGAACGCGCAACTTTTCGCGGAATTTTGGTGAGATCATACTGTCAGTGAATTAAAAAAATTTCAAAATTTTTTTGGAAAAAATTTTTTTTTCAGAAACTGTTCATCATATTTGAAAACAATTTAACCTTGAGCCTTATATTTCGTGTTTTCTTCTTGATATCGTTGTTTTTCTTTGAATAACTCAAGAAAGGCTTACTCAATCATAATGAAACTTGGTATCTAGTTTGAAAATACTGATGGACAACTTTGAGCAGAATTTCGTGATGATCTTGTAATTAGAACAATTTCAGAAAAAAATTTCAAACTTTTTCTTTCAAATATCAAATATTTTGTCATCTGATCATTTTATCATCATTTAATTCTGTAAGAACCATCGAACTGTCATTTTTCGATGAATAACTGGATTTAAATTCGATCCAGTCGGTTTTTTTGTAAATATTGGGAAAATAAAATTTTAAATGGGTATATCTGCGGAATCATTTGGTGGATTTTACCCATTCACGAATTCGGCCTTCGTAATTGAGGTCCAAACCTACTCTACAAATATCGAATTTCTAAGTTGTTTCTTTTGGGAGTTATTGTGTTTACGATCGCTTCGAAAACGGGATATAGGTATGTCAGAAGGCAAAAATGACTTTCCGAATGTAATGTACATGGTTATACCGGGTGTCCCACGAATACCGTTCGTTAGAAGATTTTTGGGAAGGAATTGAAATTTACGTTTGCAATTTCGGACTTGAGCTTTGACTAGAGAGATGACTCCTGTAAATTTTTTGGAATTCGTGAGACTTCCGGTTTCACGGGAAGTGACACCAACTTTCGTTTTTCAAATGGGAAGCCCCAAATTTTACAATCAAAATAGATTTCTCATTGAATTTTGACTCGTTTTGATATCAAATGTTTGAATTTCCGATAGAAATTCATTTTTCAACCTGCAATTGCAAAAACAATTGAAAATGGCGCTCTGCTGAAACATGGATATCTTCAAGGTTTTTCATTGCAAAAATGTCGTCTTTGGGATTGCGCGAGAAGTAACAATAATGCTCCTGTCACAATGGTCAGAATTGAAAATCATGATACAGGAGGTCACAAAAGCGTTGTTGGAAATTTCGAAAACGTGAAAACTCAATTTTTTTTAATTAGAACCTCATGTTTTTATAGCCATAATGGAATCTACGTTGAAAAATAATATAGGTTTAGAATACCAGTGCCTCAAAATTCATATTTTCTGAGATATACGTAAAAAACAATCTACGCGATCACATTTCGAATTTCATACTTCTCAGTGAAAAAAGGAAATATTGAACATTTATTTCAGATTGTACCCATATAAATACTTAATTTCCAGTTTGTTTGTATATTTGAGAATATTGATAGTAGAAATGTAATCGAAAAATGTATTTGAAAACTTGAGTTTTCACGTTTTCGAAATTTCCAACTTCAACAACGCTTTTGTGACCTCCTGTATCATAATTTTCTATTCTGATTCTTGTGGCAGAAGCATAATTGCTACTTTTCGCGGAATCCTAAGAACGACATTTTTTCAAGGAAAAACCTTGAAGATATCCATGTTTCAGCAGAGCGCCATTTTCAATTTTGTTTTTCGCAATTTCTCGTTGAAAAAGAAATTTCTAAGAAAATTCAGAAATTTTACATTGAAACGAGTCAGAATTCAATAAGAAATCTATTTTCATTATAAAATTTGGGGCTTCCTATTTGAAAAACGAAAGTTGGTGTCACTTTCGGTGAGACCGGAAGTCTCACGAATCCCAAAAAATTTACAGGGAGTCATCTCCCTAGTCAAAGCCTAAGTCCGAAATTGCAAACGTGAATTTCAATTCCTTCCCAAGAATATTCTAACAAACGGCATTCGTGGGAGACGCGGTATATGTTTGTCCAGTTTATGGTAAAACACCGTAATCTGGCTCCCAAGCCATATTTTGGAAAAACCTAGCTCTAAGGTATTTTCTTTGAATCGATATTTCGTGAACAGAGCACATGACTCCATGTGACTGCTTTTTTTCGCGAATTCATACTGGTACATATACACCGTCAGCGTCTAGCGTCTCCGCACCGAGACAGCCTACAACTTCATGGAAACGACTCCACATAAACCTCTTTTATTACGACTTATTTGCTAATATTTCCTCACGTCCCCTTCTAATCACACGAGATGAGTCAGGAAACATCAACGGAAATTTCAGATGACATAGTGTCTTGTTAGAGTGTGACCTCTCGGCATCTTCAAAGAGTCACGGACTGGCGGCAGCGTCGGCAACACGTCTCCCCCAAATGACCCGCGGAAGGAACGTCAGATGACGGAGACAAATCTGCATACCAATGACAGCGTACCATGAGAATTACGTCTTCATAGGAAAATGTTCCCATCCTGGAGCAGTGATGGGTCGCTGCGAGGGACTGCGGGGTCATGACTACCATCGGAAGTTTCAGTGCGAGAGCTAGTCAAGTTTTCGATATATCATCGAAAAACCACTGACTTGAAGTCGCGAGCTTTTGTTCGATCTGATAACTTTTCTCTTAAATGCGGGTGTCGATCAGAGAGAATAGAATATACTAGAGCGGCCACCGTATTGCAAGCGCGCTACCGAAAATGTGCTCTCATTTCCCCACTATCTGGTGCTTTTCGCCTTGTTTTTATTACTTTCAAGTTTTTAAGTTGAAAAATGGATGACAATTGATTAAACAATATAGTTACGACAAATCTATATAAACATATCGGAATGCAAAGAAGTACGTAAATCAATCCAATTCATTGAAAGGAAACGTAATATGAGAGGAACATGTGATTACTGTTCTTTAAAATGAATTAGTTCTTTAGGTTTCTGTCGCACTCTTTCAAATCAACAAGTTATGGTTGTCTTCTCCATTGATTGATAATTGATTTGATTCTATGAAAAAGTGAATACCTACTTGAAAAGTACGAAAGTAAACCATTGGTGTAATTGGTAATGTTGTTATTGATTTTGCTGTTCCGAACTGATGCTTTGAATATTTTTTCACAGAATATACAAATCTGATTCACTTCGAATGACGGTGGTATCTGTACTCCTCGGTTTTTGAATGATTTTAAATTCGTTCTTAAATTCCGAGGGGTGTTTTCTTAGTCTGAAGGTATTGTACATGAAATTCTTCACACTTAATCTTCCTCCTGAGGTTTCGAACAACGTAGGTATCCTGCCACATATTCAGAAAATGTAAAGTAGTGGTAAAATCGATCATCATCAAATTTACCTATTTCAGGAAGGTTGATATTTAATCATCCAATCAGACACATATGAAGTGTATAGGACCAGTCATCTATTAATGAAACAAATCACTAAATACAATTATCATTTAGCATTTCATCGACAACATTTGAACAATTCGATACTTTTGGGAAAGCTTGATACCTTCAAAGATTTTATCGAAGCAGGTAAATGTGATTGTACAGATAGGACAATGCTGTGATATTTTGTTGATGTTTCTTACTTAGCAGTTCTATATGTTCTGGAACGAGAATGAAAATTTTTTGAGATTCCCTCTCGTAAGGCAGAAATAAATTTTTTAAATATTCTTCAGTAAATCACCATGTTCTCATAGAAATAAAGTCTTTTCCTGTAATTTTTCAACAATGTATTATAAATTAGCGATTTTCGATTTCAATCTCGTCTGCATCAAGGGCTTTTTTGCGTTTCAACTAGCTTTTGTTTAGTATTTTCGAGTTGTTCTTAGGTTACTTCCAGAAGATTTGATAGCTGCTAATGAGGCAGAAGTGCGGGGAAATACCGATGGAACAGCATTTTTCTCCAAGTGCATACGAAAAGGACATTAGACATCAAAATCATTTTCTTCAAACTGGCCACTTCAAACACGACTATGATCGATTTGTTCATAATTATCCCTCCTAATTGCTAGAATCCATTTTTCTTTGAATTCGGGATCTTAAGTTAAGCTATAAAGAGGAAAGTTTTTCACCTCGGTACTTGCAATATTCCTATTTTTCTCCCCGTTAATGCGTTCAAAAGCGACAGACACTTTCATGGATTCTATTGAAATCAATCAAAACAAATAGTCAATAAGAAAAATGACTTACACTTCAGAATAATACAATTTCTCTGAAATCCCGTCTAGTACGAGTCACCTAGTGGGGCATCAGAGAGTGGGGGAAGCATGACATACCGCGAGTATCTAGATGGCCGCTCTAGTTAATTCTATTCCCAGTGGTGTCAATGGTAACCTGGACTTAATCAAAGAACGGGACGTACCATTGCATTGAATATTTGGATTCTTGGTGAGGATCCCAGGCTTTATCGACCTTGAATATTATTTGCACTGCGGCGTTGTCGCTTATACAAAAAAGTTATAAAATTTTGATATTTTCAGTGGGACACCCTGTATGACAGACGAGCACTAAGCCACGTATGATGTACGAATCTAACACTATTCAATTTATGATCCGTCTAAAGAAACCGTTCGATATGTACCGTAGAAATCGGTATAAGCCCGTAAATTTTCCGTCGCAAAGATATGGGGCGTCCTTTGGGACAAAAGTGGGTTTCCAGTCAACATATTTGATAGTTGAAGCAATATATTCATTTTGTGTGACGATATCCTCATTTATCGTTCCGACATAATATTTGCTTTCTACCAAATACAATATAATTATGTGTTGGGAGTTTCAAATGAATAAAAATATGAAATCCGATTCATTGAAATTCTTGAGTCAAAATTCTGAAAAGCCTTATCTCCAGGTTACTTTTTCCACCATTGAAGAAAAATTTAATTAGAAGTTGTGAGCGGTCGTATTCTCTGGCAGTCTACATTGTGAATAATTTGTGCGAATTTAAAATCCAAATTTTATCATGTATTCTTCGAGTGATGGCGATTACTCGGAAATGGAGATAGAGGACGATGGACAGTGGAAAAAAGTGAGACTAAAACGCAAAAGAAACAAAGATCCTACGTCACCCACACAAGAAAACCCCAGTAAAAAAACAACAACGTTATCTGGAAGAGCAATATCACCTGCAATTATCTATCCACCACATCTGGGCAATTTGCTATCTAATCAGGGAATCTCCAATAATAATACAGATGTCCGAGGGAATCCCTCACTTACACTACCCAACAATAATATTTCCACGCAAGTAAATAATGTCAGATTCATAGCTAAAAGAAATTACTCTGCTAAAATGAAAGACATAACTAATAAAAAATACAACCTTCTCTACTACATTAAGGCACCTGACGCAATGTTGCGCAGGGACATTTCTGAAATATGGGACAAAGAACATCCAAATACCGATGATATCATTCTTACCACTAAACAAGGTTTTCTTCTCAAAACCAATCAAAATAAATCAGCAATACTGAGCACCCTTAACAAACTAGTTCAAGAAGGAAAAATAAACAGCTTCAAAGAAACACAACCATCAAATTCCATCAAAAACCAGAGGACTTCAGATAGCAGAGCAACCTATAGTGTTGTTGTCGGATTGGTTGAACAGGAAATTTCTGAGGAGGAAATTAGTCAACATCTTAAGCATCTTCAAATTGAACATCGTTACTGCAAACGAATTACATCAAGAGCAACAAACAGGCCAACTTTAATGATAAGAATTATTACTTCCTGCTTCAAATCTTCTGAAAAGCTACTAAACGAAGGTGTGTTCTACAGACATAGATACTACCCCGTTTACCCCAGCAATACACCCGTACCAATTCCACAACCATGTTCACGATGCCAATCATTCACCCACACTCGTGGAAACTGCAACTCCCCTATAAAATGCAACAAATGCGGTGGCCCGCATCACTTCTACAATTGTGTGAGTCAACTTCCACCAAAGTGCGCATCATGTGGCTCTGAAGAACACTCAGCTTGGTCCCTAAAATGCCCTCGAAGACCAACTAAACCCATCGAAGGTATACCAAATGCTCAAATAAAACCACTCAACAAGAAAACTAGAGAGATTGATGCAACAATTACAAAGAATTCCAAAATACACTCCCCAGTCACAATTCACGATATGATTGTGGACACGTATATTTACAAACTAAACAAAGATAATAAAATTAACAGAGAAGAACTTATTGCAAAGTTGAGAAAAAGATTTGTTTCCCAATATGCGATAGACACTATTGCACACTTCTCTGGTAACAGACTATATATATTAATGTTTGATTTGGAGAACCCAACAACCTCACCTACTCAACCGACCCGAGGAAATAATAACAACCAAGTTCATGTCGACGCTTAACATTATGTATGGCAACCTCAATAGCTACACACCCAGAAAACATCTAATTAATAACATTATAGAAAGACATGATATTAATTGTACTTTATTTGTTGAAACCAAGACCAATGAAAACTCCAACACAAAATATCGAAACTGGAATATAGTGCAAAAAAATGGAAACATTGTGAATAAAAATACGCGTGGAGGTAGCCTAATTCAGTGTCATCCTGGACTAAATATGAAGAAGCAGAATCCACCTAGAATGAACAATCCCCGGAATGAAGCTCTACATGTGTCTGTCCCGTTTCTGGGAGAGCAGCTACACATTTTTTTGGTGTATATCCACCCAAACTCTCAGATTGAACAATCTTTTTTCAATAAAGTCTCCTTGTGCAAGTATGCTATAATAATAGGCGATTTCAATGTGAATCAGAGAAAAGCCAAGCAAATCAAAGAATTCCTGAACAACGCACCTTTCGAAATGGCCTCTACTGCTCCAACATTCAGAATGCCAAATAACCCTGATTCAACTCCAGATCGTGTCTTTTACACCAGAAACATCAAAAACAATATTTCATCGATTGTAACCCATCCGGATCTAGGAACGGAACATGACACAATAGAAATAATATTCGAACTACACATAACGATCACAGAAAACGAACAATTGAAGAGAAACATAAAAAGGTGTAATATAAAGATACTCAATGAGAAAATGGAAACCTTTTTAAACAGAGCAAATAACGTACCTATAACTGAAGAAAAAATCGCTCAATTCAACACCACTCTTTCTCAACTTGTGATTGAGAGCAGTCCTATTCTGAAGAAGAAATATTATGTGCATGAGCTACCCCCGTATATTATAAAGATGATTAAGAATAAGAGGAAAATGTACAGAGAGTACTTACAAAATCCCACCAGAGAAAGAAAATTGGAAATTAATAATTATAATAAAAATATTCAACTTCTTATTCGTCAATTTAAGGAGCACAAATGGATCACTATCTGCAATGAAATAAATGAAACCAAAGGCAAAAACTACTGGCAGCAAATCAGAAAATTATCTAACTACAAACCATCATCATTTGGACAATCTATCAAAATGAACAATAATATTTTCACAACAGATCAAGAAAGAGCGGAGATTTTTGCAACTTATTTTGCGGATATTTTCAAAGAAAATACTTCTTCCCAATTTTGCCAGCAAAAATATGACGACATAAACAATTGGTATGATGAATATTTTCGGGATAAACAAACGATGTGTAACATCCGCATCGAGGAGGAACTTTATTTTGAGAAGCTTCACAAAGGAAAAAATACCTCCCCTGGACATGACAATATTACAAAGGACTTGTTGCGCAAACTACCTGAACAATGTCACAAATATCTGATTCAAATATTTGAGTTCTGCATAAACCATCAATATTTTCCTCCTGAATGGAAACATGGCATTATCGTCACCATACCAAAGACTAATACAGACCACCACATAATCAATAACTACAGACCAATCACTTTACTATCTGTAGTAGGAAAACTATTTGAGCAAATAATAAAAACCTTATTGGAAAAGGAAATAGGACATAAAATTCCAAATTACCAATTTGGCTTCAAAGAAAAAAATTCCACCATCCACCCAGTAACAATATTAACTTCTAACGTTCAAGTCAATAAACTAATAGGAAATCACAATGCAGCATTATTTCTCGATATCAGCAAAGCTTTTGACAGTATCTGGCATAAAGGATTACTTTTTAAACTGGAAAAGTTAGGATGTCCCAAATATCTTACTTTACTGCTGAGAAGTTACCTAATGGGCCGCTCCATGCAAATTCGAGTGAATAATTACACATCCTCAATTTTTTACAGCGAACAAGGAGTTCCACAAGGATCTCCTTTGGCGACTCTGCTCAGCAAGGTGTACTGCTACGACATATTCAGTGAAGACATCATGCATTTCAATAGCACAATATACATTCTGCAGTTTGCTGATGACACAGCTTTAATTTCTCACGGTAATACCCTGCGAAAAACGGTTGATGAATTGCAACAATTAGTGGATAAGACTATGGTGTGGTTCAATATATGGAGACTGAAAATAAACCCCGACAAATCACAATATGTAATTTTCAACCACAAGATAACACTGAATTCTCCAAACTTAACTATGGGAAATAATATTGTCACCCCTCACGATTGTGCAAGATATTTAGGTGTGAACATAGACCACAAACTAACTTTTAAACAACATGCATCCATCATCAAGAAAAAGTGTATTGCCAGAAGCAAGCATTTTCGCAGCCTCACATATAAAAATTCAGGAATCACCACAAAAACAGCTGCGCATATTTATAAAACAATATGTCGTCCTCTTTTAGAATATTGCCACCCAATTTACCTGTCCTCAAATTCAACCACCAAAAAACTGCTCCAGACTGCAGAAACCACCTCCCTACGGGCAATTACAAAAATGAGGCACCCTAGAAACGAGCTCTACAACCCCCCGAACAATCTTTTATATGAGAAAACTCAAATAAAACCAATTTCAGATCGATTGGACTATTTGTCGACGAAATTCTCAAAGCGGGAAGATAACATAAAAATTCTTAGGGAATTCTGCATTAACAGGAACCAGGAATTAAGACCTCACAGAAAGACTCCTCTAAACACCATTTGGGAAGTGTTGCAGAATAAATGTTCATAATTTCAATACTATCTACTTAGCCAATATTATTATCGTTAATATGTATATAAGTGTTTTTTTTTTCTTTTTTTTTTGTATGATTGTGTATCTCCAGTTGTTTATCATTCTATCATGTATCAATCCACACTCTTAATCATTTGTTATAAACAGGCTGAAGGACTTCGGTCGATGGCCTTTTGGAATGATTTTCCAATAAAGAACTGTTATTATTTATTATTTTTAATTAGAATTGTCACTCATTCATACGTAGTAGGTTGAAGGCAATTAAAGTATATCGTTAGGTATCAATATTGAAAGATATTATGTAAAGGTTTTAGGGAAAATCTGTAATTTTAATGATTGTATTGATAGACTTTATCAGGGAGATTCTGTTAATTTAAGATGACTTAATTAATGAATAAATCAAGCTCAATTCATCCATTTCACTCGCAGTCAGGACGCTTAAGGTATTGTACACTATGAATTTTTGGCTGTTGGTTCCGGAAGTTTATTAATTCCCCCATTCCTAGAATTAAGTATACTTTATATAAAGATCCTTTCAGCAAAGTGGTATATCATAAATGAAAACTTCTTTTGATATTTATATTATTGTTTCATAATTCTTTTCGATATTTTCCATTATTGAGAGGACCTAAATGTTTAAGTATAACTGATCGTCCCATTGAAAGACTTTTGAAAGTAATTTATTCCTTGGGAATGCTTCAGAATAATTTCTTGGACTCATCTGCATTTCACAAACACTAGTCCCATCCGAAGACGCGAAGAATTTTCAGTACACAATCAGTATCCTCGCGTCACTGTCATCGAGTCCAAATTTGTCGATCGAATGTCACAGATTCTGATTCCGAACACCATCGACGAATCTTGTAAGGCATCGAACAAGAATGACTATGATAATCGCCTAGAATATTCTGCATACTGAACAACGGCCAACGCTGATTTTCCTTTTATGAACCGTCTTGATATGGTGCGTACAAATTGGATAATAGCGAATACAGCTATTGAATTACGGTTTCTGTATTGTTATTTCGACAATTCGGCAATTTCAAGAATAAGTTGAGAGTTCATCAGGTTTCGTACATGGAGAAATGATTATCCTTATATCAGAAAAATGATCGGGAAAACTTGACTGAAATAAGGAACTTCTGGGCCTTGGTTAATATTTACAAAGGTATCTGCTATTCAGATAATGACCCTGCCGAAAGCTGGTGGACTCCATAAATATGAATTTTGAGCCTGTATCGTATCTTTCAGTCATCTTCTTGGAAGAATGAAGATTGCAGAGTATTCAAATTCTAAAGGAGAAACTGAAGAGAGGTATTTATATAGCAAAATTGAATACTTGGATTCAAGGATAATCCAAGAATCAGAAATTTGAATCCTGAGATTTTATGGTTATCTTCTTATTGTCTTTTGTATCTGACTAGTTCTATAAATGTGAATATGTCTTGAAGGGTCAAGTAAATTATTTTGTTATTTTTATTATCATGTGTAATATCCATATACCTAATAAAACATAATGGTATTTTTGGTAATCTCCTTCGTGGGTGGGGAACGATTATTTGCGGGCCGGGTTGCAAATTCAAATCACAGTGATTGATGCTGGTGAAAGTTTGATCTAGGATTCTATGATAATGTTCTTCGGAAAATATTACATATTGAGGGGATAACTGATTGCATTCTCGGTATGAAAAATTTTGGTAGTTTAATTTTACAAAACAATCAAGTACTTGATTTCAAATCGCTATAGGAGTTATGACTAGAGTTCCTCCTTTTTCAGAATTTTCATTGTTCAAGGCTACATGGCTTTGAGAACAGAACTGAATCAGATCAAGAATTCTTCAGCAGCGTGCAATCATTGGAGAACTTTTTCAGGTTTTCAGAAAAATTAAAAATATTCGAGTAAACCGAGGAAGTTCTTGTTCCATTGAAAGAGCTTGCAAGAAATATTAAAAAAAATTTAGAAAAGAACTGACGTGAGGCCAGGAGCTTTTATACGCTTGTTCAAATTCTTACCATTTGATCAACACGAATTTTTTAGACCTAGTTGTGTTTTGGTTTTTTATCCTGAATACGAAGTTTCAATTTGATTGCATTTGTACTTCTCGAGATATTGCGGAAATAACGATAAAATTACAATTAACGAAGTTTGGTATATTTTTTCCCTTACATCTCCGAAAGTGAACAACGTATCGACTTGAAATTTGAAAAATTGTTGTTAAATACTGACTCTCAGGTTTGTGCCAAGTTCCAATGAAATCTTATCCATATTTTCAGAGGAAAAAAATTTTTCATCAAGAATTTGGAAAATTTTCGAAAATAATTTTTTTCGAAATCTTCTGGATCACTAAGATGTTTTGCTCTAAGTTGAGCGTTGGTATTACAAAACTGTCCACCAAGTATTAATTCGATCGAGTCAATACTTCCATCCATTAACGAATTTAACTGAAATATTTGGACTCCAAACCTAATCTGACAATTTCAAGTCGCTTAGTCTTTTGCTTCGAAAGTATACGAATGGATGGCCGGACGGACAGAATTGAATTTGACTACGGATTCATCTCAAGGGAGTTCGCTAGGAAATGGGAGTGAAAAAGCAGTTACTACAAGCATGTTTGAATTCGTAGGTGAAAAAAATAGTTTTATTTAATTGTTCTATTAGTAATGACGCGATACTGAAGAAGAATACACTAAATTTCACATATTTTTTTTCCGGTATCTTCTTGAATAGATTTTGGATCGAACTAAAACTGATACACTATTATAAACTAACGATTTCAAGATATGTGCGAAATTTGCAATCCGATGAATAGTTTTCGAGAAAAATTTGAGGAATTTTCGAAAACTTTTCTCCTTGAATTCACTTACGATACGATCCCACCAAATTTCTGCAAGCAAATGTGCTCCTGTTTTCTATTTATATGCAGTTTCGTAGATTTTAAGGATGTAACCTAAAACATTTGAATAATTATGACTCCAAAACAGTGTTGTCGATTTGGACCTTCAACGAATTCAATAAGCGCATTTCGATACAGATTCTAGTTTCAAGTCGCCAGCTCTTTGCGTTCTCAAATAATCATGACATCGGACGGCCGGACATCGGATTACTCCTTATCAGATAGCCCAATCTAATCGTTCAAGTAAATTTTCAGGAATTCCAGACATTGAGGAAAAATTATAGCACTTCGTTTCCTCGAATATGGGCATAAAAAGCACTGAAAATTAATTAACTTTTCCTACAATTGCCACAAAATTTTGCACCAACAAATTCAATCGAATATGATCTTTATTGATTTTTTTCAACAATGCCTAGTAACTTGACCCATTAATTAGGACCTTAAAATCAACTGAAAATTTCGAGTCTCCATTTCTTTTTTTTCAAAAATGTTGCACTGACGGACAAAATTGAATCGAATAACAAATTGTATACAAATGAGTATAATATAATTATCTTAGAACATTTTAAGCCCGCATTATGCAAATTTCAAAATTTTGACTCAATTATAGTCATTTAGAACAGGATCATTGTTCAATGTTGATAAATATCTACAATTGAGCTCGGAATTTTTTTGAGACCATTTTGCTTCTTTCAGACTGATTTTTCCGAGCCATTTGTTATAAAAATTTCAGAATCTTCGGCAGGTGTATTCTTTTATTGCTCCGCCCATTTAACTTTTTCTTAAGAATATCGAATGTATAGAATACCTCCTCGAGAATTTTCTCGCTTATTGTTTATCTACCTGACTTCAATAAAGTCATTCTAATGTAATATTTTCAAAAAAAGTTTTCAACTGAAACTTGAAATATTTCAACGAAATGATGAAATTGAAATGTAATATCAGTAAATCGATTCGAATATACCAAGGGAGGAACATGGATACTCCGTCGAAAAAATATGTGTACTTTCTAGCGATATGTGAAACGGAACCATAAATAGTCTGAGAAATTATAAAATTAAAATAATTGCATATCAAAATTCTCCTTGCATATTGGAATATGAACTATTTTTCAGAGGTAATTTTTTGTTCCCTAATGGACAATATTGAATCAATATAAATGAGTAACGAACTTCATCAGACAATCATCTGAAAATCTTACGAATTATTTTCCTCGGAAATTTTTGCATTTAAACTTTTTTTTTTCAATCTGACAAAAATTTCTGATATTCTTGATGAGGCAAAAATGTTCCAAAAAATCGTTCGTTATAACTAGCTTATACAGGGTGATTCCGGAGGTGACCTTCATATTTTGAGATAAGTTTACACTAGTCAAGACGGCCTCGAAACAATGTTTGGTTTATGGTTGGGGGTTTCTATTGAGAATATACAGGGAGATTTGTCCGATTCGACCGATTTTACTTTTATTGAAAACACCCTGTACATTGCTTATCCAAAACTTTTTTATTCGTTTCAGATTCTACCATAATATGTTATTATTGAGAGGTTTTAAAGTTCTCCGGCACACTTCCGGTTTTCCTAGAAAATTTTATTGAAGAGGAGCATAATCGATACTTGGCTCACAAGTAGTGAGAGTATTCCGCACTATGTAGGAAAGCTGTATTGACCAAGGATGCAAAGTTGTTCGTCACTTCTAAAATATTCTTTTCAAATTCGAAATTCATTTTCAATTGCCCATTTTCTCTATAAAATCATTCCATTCAAAAAATTAACCAAGTAACCATCATAGTAAACAACAGAATATGAATATTTAATGAATAATCTGTCACAAGTTAGTTCAACATGCCACAATTATTTAATCATGCGGAATATGCTGATATTATTTTTGTTTATAGTTTTTGTAACGGAAATGGGAGTGAATCCGGAATGGAATACCAAAGACGATTTCCCAACCGACGTCAACCCAATAGAGGAACCTTTGGAAAAGTGTTCAGTATTCTAAAGAACATGGGCAATACCCTAGTAAGGTGGAGGCCATTGACAAAATTTTCTCGGATAACTAGAAAAGTGCTGAAAATATTTTAACCTCTCAAACAATGACTTATTATAGAAGACTCGTAATTAGATAGCGTAGTGTTGAGAAGTAGTGTACAGGGTTTTTTTTCAATCCGCAAAATTAATCTGGAATTATTACAATAACAACTGCTCATTTTGAGAACTTTTTGGAATTAATGAATAAGCTCATCGATATAGTACTCCGCCGAAAATTTCATTCAAATCGAATTAGCCAAAGTTATCAAAAAAAGTGAAATAGGTCGAAATGGACAAATCACCCTGTATAGAGACCCCCAACCATAAACCAAACATTGTTTCGAGACTGTCTTGACTAGTGTAAACTTATCCTAAAATCTGACGGTCTACTCTGGAATCACCCTGTATATCATAAAACAAAATTCTATTCCGACTATTGGGAAAGAACCAATAAAACTCTAGGATACTATCCGTATGATTAAAATATTTTGAATCAACGATAAGGAAGGTTAGTAATTTTCCAGCTCAGATGTTTGAGTTGAAAGTTCGTTTGTTGTTCTAAATAGTACGATGAATTAACTAATTCACCACAAAATAAAGAATTCTTTATCACACTTGTTTGATCTTTTCAAAATTAACTCATGTGACTAGAATTGAACTCGAAACTTTCACTCAAGCCACCTTATAGCTTAAATAGTAATACAGTAAAGAAATTCCGCCACAAATTCGAAATTTTTTGAATTTAATAAAATACCTTAGAAAATATTACCTGGAACGTGAGAAAACATCATTATCACCCGATGCAACTAAGTGGACAGCCCCTAGCTAATAGTGCATGCCATTTTAATTGACTTGAAGCAACCATCAAAAACATGCTAATGGATTCGATAATTAGTCTATCATTATCACTGTCCCAGTCACGCCTTTCAATAAACAAGCTCCTGGGAGCTGAAACAAAAAGTGACTTGTCTTTTAGCTCACGTAGCATCTGACAAAATCTGGCACAGGTCGTTAACGCTGGGACCACTAAATTTTAAATTTTAGGTGTGAAGTTAACTACCGTGATGGAATTCTGTTGATTATGAGTTCTGGGAAGTTATAGGTTCGTGAGGAAGACCAATACTTTTTAAATAGAACTATTTATACAGTTTAATTTTCCGATTAGTGAACCAAGGTGTTAGCTTTCGGAAAATGAGATTTGAATATTAATAACCTAGCATATTTTATCATTTTTGATGATATTCCGAATTGAGATGTATTTTACGCGCTTGCTTTTGATGAGAAATGTAATTTATGTTGTTTGTCTTTAATAATTTTTGTTTATTCATTCGCCTATCGTACTACCTATCTTATGCATTATTAATGACCTGCTTGCAGCTGCAGTTAATATTAATCTGTTAATATTAAAACGTGTCATAATAATATTCGAACGTTGGTGAAATCGGTATCTAGAATTTTTTGTACATTGGTTCGAGTATATTGAATTTTAAAATAATTAAACAGTATAAATAGTTAATAGTTAATATGTCTGCATTCTCGAAGATCATTTTGTATATTTCTTGAAAATATGTATATTGAATATACTGAAATGTGGGGGATTCCTTCAACTCGAAATATCATAAATTAATAAAATGACTTATGCTCTCGTTGTTTAGTGAAGCTTCACACCATTGCTCGCGGAAATATTTATATATTATTATTTTTGAACTAGTGTGCATAGTGTGATGGTGGTGGCGAGTTGGAACCATAGAAAACACAAAAATATTCATCTATTTCGCATAGAACTAATATTGGGTATATCCATAGATAAAACATATTATAATTTCTATATGGGTATATGCTATTTCGTGACCACACCACAGACATAGACTATGGACTAGACTTTACATAACCATAACATTCTAGAGAACTTCCACAGTGGTGCAGTGGGTTGATAGCCTGCTTGTAAAACCGGAGGTACTGGGTTCGAATCCCTGCGAGGTTTTGGATGTTGTGTTATGTTTGTGGTGTAAGTAAATGTTTGTGTGTCTATTAATAAAAGTCTCTAGTTGGTATGAAACTGAATGAATGTCAACGTGTATAAATGGCCATAGTAGCCGAGGACACTTGAAGGAGTGAATGAATGAATGAACATTCTAGAGAATGTTTTCAGGTCAGTTGATTGATTTCATATAATTCATTTTTAAATTTCGTGAAAAAAGTATAATTATGCAGTATTCAATGTGAGAATGGGCGAGGATGGAATTGTATTTAATCTTATAGTGGAATGAAATTGGATATTGCATGAACATCAAGTTGAAGATCAGTCAAGTGTAGTGAAATGTTTTCCTTGCGATAATATCGCAAAAAGCACCAAATCATAAGAATTAAGTGAGTAAATGAGTTTTTTCCATGTTGTTTCTCTGCATTTCAAACTTTAGATTGGTTATTCTCCAGAAGAGATCGCTGTGAGGGATATCTGTGGTGAACTTGCAAACAAAGCGCAGAAGTGTATTAGCACCTTGAGAAATATTTAAATGCTTATAACTTTTCACCTTAGCCGAATCTGGAAAAATGGCAATTGAAAAGTGTGTCATTTGACGAGAGGAATCTATGGTTGAAATTAATTTACATCTTAAAGACTCACCCCTCTGTTATGTGAACCCTATTTCTGAAAACTTTTATTGACCGACAAGAAAAAATTCAGAGAAATGTCTTGCGCGATTTGGCTTCCGAATGTTATTACATGTTGAACAAGGATGCTTCTGATAACAATAACATGGGACATTTGCTGAAATGCTCAGTCCAAAGGACAGAAGAACAGTTAATGACTTAATTTTTATGGATAAATTGATCAGCAATCAGCTAGAATATATATGCCTCGATGTCACCCATAAGTTACAATATTATACTCCCATGAGAAGATTCTGTCAATTTAATACATTAAATTCACCAACTAGATGGGTACACTTGTAGCGCCATGAATGCCCTATCTATAAAATGCTTGAAAACTGTAAGGAAATCAAAGGTAAGAGATATATTATCGCAGTTTCAGTTCTTTGAAGGAAATAATGAAAAACCACTTTCTCACAACTAATTAAGATTTCATAAACTTGAACCTAATTGAATTATTTTGTCACCAATTCAATGCTTTTTACCTTCACTGTTGAAAATTTATTGTTGAAATTTGTCTACTTTTATTTAGGAGTAGAAAATCTGATTTCGTTCACTTTTCTGTAGAGCTTTTTTTTGTTTCTAATCTTTGTTACTTTTTTTCAGGGTATTATATTAACTGTGTGGGCGCCAGAAGTAAAATGAATAAATAAATTTCAAAAGATGAATAACCTTCTTGACATATTATCGCCTTTCTTCTTGACATTTCATGTAGGGCCAATAGTATACCACATAAAACTCATGAAATATAATACACATTGTAGTATTCTACCCCTTTTGATAAGAGGTAAATGAAACCTCAATTGGATTTTGGATTGAAATTGTTATACAGGATGAGTCTTCAAGTTGTAAATGAATTTCTACCACCGGTTTCTCGAAATAAATTAAATACTTTTTTAATGTGCTACTTTACCAAGTTGGGCTCAGGTAAAAAGTGATGAGCATTTAAATATTCCCCAATGTGCTTAAACACTCCTGCATTTACTTTTCAAATTCATCATAGATATCTCTTACGGGTTATCACCTTTGCAAAATATCTATTCCAATATTTGAAACTCAAAGGAACATGATTGAGTAAACTCAGTCACTCACTTAGTTCTCATGGTTTTGTGCTTTTTGCAATATTTTTGTAACGAAAACATTTCACTACACCTGATTATTCAAACATCTTTCATTTGATATTCATGCTATATCCAATTTCATTCAACCATAAGATACTCAATCCATCTCAAACTGGAAACTCCATAACATACGATTGTGAGTCCTTAGGTTTCAACTAACTGCCAAGTTTCAATTCAATCACTCAAGTCGTTCTCGAAATGTCAGAGAAATAAATCCCAAATATCAAATAGCTATAACTTCGAAATAAATGTACAACTTATAGATACTCACCCTGTATAAGTGTTTCTGCTTTATGTTTTAATTCTAATTCATTTTAATCCGTATATAAAATAGCAAATCCATGTAGTTCAAGTAATATTGAATATATATCGCATAGATGTATTCCCCATAATCACTCTTTTCAAATATTTAGTGTATTCTGAAAAGATTAATTGCAGTTGAAATGCGTATAGAGGGAGCCTTTGTTCTACTAAAGTACCCCAAAGAATACATTCAAAACCGTTGATTTTGAACACCACGATTCGAAGCTAGCGTTTGAACGATAGCCTGCCGAATCCACACACCCACGTTTCCAAATTACGTGGCGGTAACTGTTGCCGGTGTAAATACTAAATTGATATAAATTCTTGCGTCTGTCGCGATTTCCAAATAATCAATTTGCTGAAAATACGGAAATTTATTCAATGAATTCGATTGTCAAAGTTTCATTCAATGAAAAGCGTTCCATCACTGAATGTCATGTCAATTTGGAACATGGTTGTGCCCAGACTTAACCCCTCAAGAAAAAACGAAAATTTTGAACGGATTTAAAACACTACGATTCATATTCACCACTATACAGGGTGTTCTACAAGCTCTATGACAAACTTTGACAGAAGGTAGCTGTGCTTATTTTGAACATTTCTTTCCTATGAACATAGGTCTGATTCGTTCTCGTTTCGAAGTTACAAGCATTTGAAAAAATTCATTTCCATGTTTTGATCAAGTAGACCGACATATAATATCGGTTGATATGGTAATTGACGTTATTTTAATTATTCATTTGACACTTGGGGTACGTTTTGAATAACAATGCATTCTTTCACGACTCAGGAATATGCAGATATTGTATTTGAATATGGGTATTCTAAATGGTAACTCCAGAAGAGCAGCTCGAGAATATCGAAGAAAATATCCTAATAGACAGCAACCTGCTCACACAGTATTTTGTGCATTATTCCGAAGACTTCGAGAAACAGGCAATCCTGCTCCAATCCATTCGGCCAACTGAAGTGAATGTAGAAAATGAGGAAAATGTAATAGATGCTGTCCGTGGCAACCCTTCGATTAGTGTTCGACGTATAGCTACTAATCTTCATTCATCACCTAATTTCGTATGGCGTGCTTTGAGAGGAGAAATGTTGCATCCATTTCATAGACGAAATGTAGAAGCTTTACATGCTGACGATGGGGTGGGATTTTCAACAATGATTTGATGCTAGTACATGTTATAAATGACCGTTTTAATGCAGATTTGTATAAACATTTTTTGGAGCACAACCTTCTTGACTTCATTGATGACTTAGAGCTAAACATTGTAGGAAATACGTGGTATCAGCACGATGGTGCACCACCACATAGAGGGAGACAAGTAGTCAGTTGGCTGAATGAACATTTCCCGAATAAATGGATAGGACCAATACAATGGCCACCTCGTTCACCTGATCTGAATCCCTTAGATTTTATTTATGGGCCCATATGAAGCAGCTTGGTTATCATGTTGAAATCGAATCCCATCAACAATTGCTCGATAGAATTCAAGATGCAGAAAACCAATTACGAAACGACCCAAATCTGATCTGCCGAGTAACGGCATCTTTAGTTCGTCGATGTGAAGCTTGCATTCAAGCCGAAGGTGGACATTTTGAACAATTTTTATAGTATCAAAATTTCCATTCATAATTATGATTTGAACATGAAAATATAATTTTTCAAATGCTTGTATCTTCATAACAAAAACGAATCGGATATACGTTCATAGGAAAAAAATTTTTCTGAATAAGCACAGCTACTATCTGTCAAAGTTTGTCATTGAGCTTGTAGAACACCCTGTATAGATTACGATATTAAACGACGTGTTTGAATTAAAAAATGCAATAAGGTTTTCGATAACCCTAAAGATAATATTTCAGGACTCAATAAAGAGATGAAATCCGGTCATCGATTTTCCCCATTCAATAATGCTGCAAATAAAATTTAATTCGGATATAGATATTATAACGGTGTATATGCAGCATTTTTTTGGTATATCTGTTACGAACAATAATAAGGATATTTATTCGAATATCGTCCACGCAATATCCGAACACGTACATACCTTTCGGATCCATACGATTCATCGTAAATAAGTCGAATTTTCAAAATTACCCACCAGTAATTTGACACCAAAATATACATTATTTAACTCAAGACCACCCAAATTATGCATCTTATTGCAATTTATTATGGAAGTCTATATTTATACAAAACTCTGACTGCGAAAGTTGAACATAAATATGAGTTTTACTGCGATCTGTGTTATTATGAGTATTTATAAATTACAAGATGGGCCATTTCATTGTTTTTGATGCTTTTGCGTAGTGGTTTCCTCATGCTTTGAATATGTAGCTTTTCTGTGAATAATAAGTGGAATTGGAGCGTATCTAACGACATTATCTGGCTTCATTAGAATACAGAACTCCTATGAATTATATTGAGCAGTGGGAGATAAAGGATTATCAGGATTGCTTTGAGACATTAATGACCGAACACGGAAACATAGTTTCTCGATATTTCAATGAAAACAAAATAAAGAAGACAATTTCAAGAATATATTTTATTGAGGAATCGATCGGATTTTCAATACTTCCTGGGTATACCAACTTTCAATTACACATTCTCTGATATGTGCTCAAAAATTATCAGACTAAACGACTGAAATATCAAGTTAATTCCGTGACAGTCAGCTCGCCAGTGTTTTTCTCCATTGTTGCAATACCAAAAATGTTCCCAAAAGAATATATATACACCAACTCAGAAAATTGAGAGCAGAATTTGAGTGAGAATATCATCTACTTCTCATCAACCTGATATGAGATTTGAAATACATTGAGATTTACTGACGTGAAGTCCTGAAATTTTACGCTCTTTATATTCAGCATTTGCTTACAATTTGTTGAATAAAATACTGAGTGATACGATCCAAACGAGATTTCAGACGTTCTTTCTGAATAATATGCTCCATACTTCGACACTTTGGGTGTTCGAAAATATAAGAAAAACAACCTTTGACTGTGTTCATCTCCGGCAACATCAGTCATAATTAGATCTTCATGAATTCGATCTTAGTTATCAATTCCTTACTTGAGTTCGTAGTTTAAGTAAGGTCCGATTCTCTGATGTGTCAAATCCGCTTATAGTCGATCCTTAACAAAATATCTTGTTCATGAAATAACACTCCGAAGGTAGGTGCAAAATTTCAGTAGAACCGGTTAAATAATATCGGAACTTTCGAAGTCTTTTGATAATTAAGTTCCAATTCGATAGGATATGTATTTCTCGAATCATTGAGAAAATACTTCGAATGACACCGAAACCATCAGTTGGATTTTGCCTATTTACGAACTCCGTCGGCACTGTTAGACCTCAAACGTGCGATGCAAATTTAAATTATCTAGGTCCTGAGCGTTCGAAAGCATTTTCTTACAATGAATCAATCACAGTGATTCAGTCAAAATGATGAATTGATATACAGAGTGATTTTCCACAATGGTGTATCAGGTCGGAATAAAAAACTCATCATGATTTTCTTATTTCAAATGGCACACCCAGTACATTAATGCATCATTAGATGACTCTCATGAAAAATTTGTTGTCGACAAATCCTCGCACTCATTTTTGAATATTTCTGCAGAAGAAGTGTTTTACGAAGGAATCTTTTACTTTTTCAATTTTGCCAATATGCCTAATATCATAAAAATTTTACAGAGTGTTCGTGATAGGACCATCAACTTATGAATAAAATTCATCAAAACCTGAGATTTTTAAATTGAAAGCTATATTTTTCAATTTTCCAGTCTATTCTTTTTGAAAAAGAGTGTTAACTCAAGCATACCCTGTACCTTAAAACTTTTCAGCAGTTGCTGTATATTTTCTGTACAATTAGCAAACATTCTCATGATCGATGAAAAATGAAAAAGATTCTTCTGCAAAACACTTATTCTAGGAATATTCGAAAATTCTAGTAACTCAGGGACTGTTGAGTGTTTACACAATTTTTGGCATATTAGTATGAATGCCATCAAATTAGCTATATAATGGTGCAAAAGTGTACTGGGTGTGCATTAAAAATAAGTTAGTAGTAGGCTATTACCAGTATAACCGAAAGTTGAAGAGGTTGGAAAATATCTTAGGAAGAAGGTTTATTGACGTAAACACCTCCAAGAAAATTCCTGACACAAAATTATGATAAATTATCCATAAATATCTAATTGACCGTCGTGGTAAATCATCGTGTACAGGAAGAATATAGATTGATTGCAACTGTTTGCCTTACTTCATTGCAAATATTGATATCTTATGTGAGAGGATCGAAAGAGTATTCCCCAGTATTGATGAAAGAATAAAAAGTTCCCCTCCAAAGTTGTTCGGTTTTTACTCAGCAACATTAACAATTCACAAAAAAACATATAATCTGCCTCTTAAGCTTCGAATCCAACTCAATATGCAGATCGAATTCAATTTCCAGTTAGGTGTGCATTTATGCTCGACTTTTTTGGTAATCATCGAGCCAGATATCATAATGTCCAATCGCCGGACCTAAATGATGCGGTAGACACACTACGCGCTAGTGGGGAAAGGATAAGCTCTGACTTCTGAATAACCTGCCCCAAACAGACTGAGATGACAATCCTCAGTGTTCAGTGTCGGTCCAGCGTTCCAAGACGCAACAGCATCTACTGCACCGTGTTCATTAACATACTCGAAGTGAAACAATACGCATAGTGCCGAGAGAGAATGATTGAGTACCAAGAGCTATCAGAGAGGTTAGGGCTCTCTGAAAAATACGTGACAGACTCGAATAATAACAGTGATAATTCAGAGAAAAAATCCAGTGGCGACAAATATTCCCTCCGACCAAGATCCTCTAGAAAAAGAACCCTCAACGAAGACTCAGATGAAATCATAACCATCCCTACCAAATCTAGGAAATCTGGTGCTTCAAGACCAAAACAGAAACCTGCACCCCTCAGTAAATACAGACGGAAAACTGCCAACGCTAGGGAAAGAACCAGAATGAGAGAAATCAACCAAGCATTCGAAACTCTGAGAAAAGTAGTACCACAAATGTCGACAAATACAGAAACCAACGAGAAACTGACAAAAATCACCACCCTTCGACTGGCCATGAAATATATTTCTGCCCTTAGGACAGCTTTGAACGAAAATGACACCAACAGTTCTCAGGATCTTTTCTCGGATTGTAGTGAATTGGATTCCCTATTTTTGGACTCTGACGGTGAATCTAGACCGTTAAATAGTGATTTTTCTGATCATTCCTTGACGCCTGTAGAATTAACTAGTGACTTTGGTGATAGTTCGTTTTCTTCACTAGATTTTCAGTCCCCGTTTTCATCTGATTTCACTCATGATTTAATAGAATTCGATCCTTTTTTGTCGGGATTGAGTTAACAGAGAAGTATGTATTATTTGAAAATGAAGAGTGTATATAATTGTTCAGATCTGTGTAATAAGTTCTATGAAATAAATTATTTATTTATTGAGAGATTGTTTATCCGGGTTTCATTTAATGAGGGACAGTAGAGTATTAATGCTTTTTATACAGTATTTACTGTTTCTGATTTTTTATTATCGATTTATTCATTTTCATGGAAGCGATGAAAAGTTATTATTAAGATGAAAATGATAACATCCAACAATATTGACGGACAAACATTTCAAATTGCAACTGAATTTCTTTATGAACTGCATGTATTTTGTATATGCTGATAAAAGATTAATTGTGAATTTTAATTAATTAACTTGTGAAAATATTTTGGAATTAATGAGAATATATAATTCTGATTCAAAAATCGAGACGCAGTATTGAAATGAATGGAGATCAACATAGATAATAAATTTGAAGATCAATTAATTCAATATCATAATACAGTAGAGACCATTTTTCGTTGTTAAGAAACATGAGATATGAGTACGTTGAAAGAGGTTTATTTCTGTATCAACTTTCTCCATGATCAACTGGTAAATCAGAATCTTACCATATACAAACTGAAAATTAGGAATACAAAATATTGAGGAAACTTGTGGTAAGTACCTCAAAGCCACATATCATGTAGATTTTTCGTACCGATTTTTAATTTTAAATTGTCGAATGGAAGTCCTTGAACCATCCAAATTCTTTGTTTTTAAATATATTTCAGGAAAAAGTGTAAACAGAAGAATTTCGGACAATTTCTGAATTTACTGAACTCTGAACCGAAACGTTTGAATATTTACAACCTTATATATAACGAATTTAGTGTGTTTATTATTTGAGGAAAATCTAGAAGAGCACTGACGTGAGGACAGGAGTTTTTACGTGCTCGTTCGAATTCTAACTATTAGATCAACGAGAAAGTTTGCACCTAGTTGCGTGTTTGTAATTTCCACCTGATTACGAAGTTTCAATTTGATTGCATTTGCAAAATTGATTGCATCGATGTAAAATTACAAAAAACAACTAAATGTGGCACATTTTTTTTCTCTCTCCGAGAGGAAATATCGAATCGAATTGAAATTTGAAACACAGTTGTTAAATACAGACTTTGAGCTGTGTGCCGAATTCCATTGAAATATAATCAATATTTCCAGAGAAAAAAAAAGTTTTCATCCAAAATTTTAAAAAATATGCGAATAATTTTTTTAAAATTTTTTAAAGACTGGATCCACACGAAATTTCGCTCTAAGTTGCGGGTTGGTATTCCAAAACTTTGAACGAAGTTTCAATTTGATAGAGTAAATAAATCATGAGGTATCGAGGAATTAACCTCAAAACTTGAAATGGGCCTATCTCCGAAACTATCCAAACGATTCCACCTTCTAACGAACTCAAACGAGATATTTGGACTTCAAACCTAATCTGACAATTTCAAATTGCTAAGTTTTTTACTTCGAAAGTAAGAGCATATACGGTCGGACCGCCGGACGGACGGACAGAATTGAATTTGACCAGGGATTCTTCCTCAGGGAGTCCAACCCAATCGTTTAAGACCGATTTCGGCACAAAATTCGGAAATTACAGACATCGTGACGAAATGATAACGCGCTGTTCCCTAGAACAAGCGCGTAAAAATATAATCAATATTCGTACCAGTTTTTTTATGCATTATATTTGATAATTTACATAATTGTTCCATATAGATAATGCCTCCAAAGAATTCTTCTGGCTTATTACTTACCTACAACAATTTCCTGCAAGAAATCTCTGGAACTGAGATGTAGATGACTATTAATTTCAGAGTCCCAAATCAAATGCTTAGATTTCACCATCTAGGTGCTGAGAATAAATTTTTCAACTGGATTCTATTTGAAGTACTACAATAATAGAATGTCGTCTGGAATTATTTTATGACATTGAGGAAAACGTTAAGGTCTTTTTTTCATGACCAGAATACTTCGAAATATACGTGGTGATCTATGTCAACACAGTTCCGTCATTAGGCATAATTATGCGTATATGTCGATACTGATGAATACTCCATGTATAGATCTGATTTAGAAGAATTTGATGAATTTTACAGTAAATGAAGGGTGGTTCTTGTAACTGCCCTGAGTGGGTTATATTTCTGAAAGTATGTCATGTAATTATATTTTCAAGGAGAGAAAAGCTTGGTTCATTCAAGTGAACTTCATTGCAATTATTACTCAGCCTCCTCTTATTTATTTGATTTCGATATCCTGGAACCTTCGTATGTGTTTAAGGCCACTTGAATCAACTAATCAAAGAATGCCTACAAACAGGTAATTCCATTCGAAAAAATAATTTCTGACAGCATTGTACAGGGTGGCAAACTTGGGCATACCTGAACAAAAAAAGTCCGAACACTAGGAAGAAAATGAATTGTATATTGCGGTAACATTTTTTCGAGGAACCCTTAGAATGCCGTCACCTGCATTCCTCTATATAATTTCGTTTTCTGGTTGTGAGTCAAAATTTACATTTGTGCAATTTCAATATTGGTCATTACCATCACTTTTGTCTATGCTATGATCTTGAATTTGAACGTGACACATAAACTTTTTGATGACAATCCACTGGTATACTCTAAATATTTTCTCAATCAGCTATAGGAAGTTGTGATTTTTTATAAGGTTTACGATAGCCTATAACGATATGACTCTTTTTTTGCTCCAATAATATATAATATGTTTATCATCTATTGCGATTGGCCTACTCTGAAATTTCCCAAGAGATTTCCCTGATGAACATTTATGACAAAAAGGTGTGCTTTCTAACTGAAAATGAACTATTGCTCAGATATCAACAATTTTGTGAATTTCAAAATATACTTCAGCGATTCACTCAATATTGTCAAGTGGACGCATAACGGCATTTGTCAGAAATATTTAAAACAACATGATAATGAATAGTTATTGAATGTTTTTTCCTTTGGCACAAGAGGAATTTGTAAGAGGTATTTACTTCAGATTCAAAAACTTTCCAAAAAAACTAAATCGAATTCAGTTGAATAGTCAGTGAAACAAATTTTAGCTGAGAACTGTCATTTGAGCATATCTACTTTATAATGCTAAATTAAATTGAAAGTAAATTGAAATTAAAAGTTCACCATCAAAGTTTCGATACGTATCTTGGAACGGTTGCTTCCTGGTAAAAAGTATTCGAATCGCGTATGAGCGCAATCTTCTTCAAATTCAAGATGAAGAAATTAAAGTAAGCCAAAATAATTGAATCTATCCGTTTAATTATATTCCACAGATTATAAATGACCAGAAAATGGAGCAGAGTCAAATGAAATACATATATACGTATCCTTCACGCTGTGGTTCTGATCAATCAAAAGAAGCGAATATCTCTTAATAATGTTACTACCTGGTATGCTCTGAATATAATTGATTCTTCCCATTATACAGAGTTACAATTCTAAGTTTCTTAATTACTTATCGTATCAATCCGGCAACTCCTTCAGGCTCTAGATTGATATTTATTAATTTTTTCAAACGATGTAAGATTCGTAGAACTGATTATTATTTGATTTATCATTTTGTTCTTTGGGTTTTGTCCGATACAGGATATCAAATTGATTGCCCTCGAGTGAATGTAACCGATTATTAATCAGAAACCTGTATCTGAAGATGTATTCTGATGTTCTTTCTCTCTTATCAACTTCTCAGTGCTAGTACCAAGCACAATGTCTATCTCGAGTAGGTGACATGTTTACTCTTATTCATATTGGCTTCTTGCACGCTTGTTCAGGAGAACGAAATAGATATAATGTAATGTCTGCAATTCTCGAATTTCGAGCCGAAAATAAAAATTAAATCAGGTTGGTTTCACTCGAGAAGAATTCATCAGTAAATTCAGTTCTGTCTGTGAACACTGTGACTGTCGGAAGGCAATACTTTGAGATTGTGGGGGAAGAACAAAGAAACAAAAAGGCTGTTTGAGTTCGTTAAAGCCAGCTCCACATGAGTGTAATGCGAACAGCGAATGCAATAACACACAGGGAGTTTCATGGTTCGAGGCAGAGTTATTTCTGCTCCGTCTGGATTCGGTTTTCAACTCGAACGATGCATTTGAATGTATTAATAATAATAATAATAATAACATCATTTATTCTCAAAATCACCATTATACAATTACAATAATGAAATGAAAACAAGTCAAAATCAAAAACAAACAACCAATACAGCAAACCACGGGAAATAATCAATTTGGAACTACCATTATGTTTTACAAAAATCTATAAATTCTTCGATGGAATATGGCTCACAATTCAATACAAACACTAATAGTGCCCTACGAAATGCATTGTAATCAGAAATAAATCTTATGACAATTGGCAGAGAATTATACAATTTTATACCCATATACAAAGTACTTCGTTCAGTGATCGAAAATTTATGAATTGGAAAAAAATATTCGTGAATTCTCCTTGTCGAGTTGTTATTTTTATATTCTTCCAGATAATGTGGATGCTTGCGAAAAAACAGTAATGTACGGTAAATGTACAGCCCTGGCAAAGTTAAAATATGGTTTGACTTGAAAACACTTCTACATGATGATCTGAATTTCATATTGAACATGGTTCTAATGGCTTGCTTCTGTATAATCAATATATGCTCAGCTTGTGAACTAGATCCCCAAAAAATAATGCCGTAGGACAATAGTGATTGGAAGTTTGCGTAATAGATGGTTTTTAATGTGTTCACATCCACTTGACTTCTAATAGCCTTCATTGTATATATTACTGAATTTAATTTAGATGCCAATATACTACAGTGTTCTGCCCAAGTTAGGTGTCTATCTATTGTTATTCCAAGTAGTCTAGTACTTGAGCTAGGTGATATGCTAGTGTCATTAAGGTTGATGCACTGTGGAAAAGTTGAGTTTGATCTAATATTGGCGAAGTACATAATATTGCTTTTATTCGAATTTAGTGTTAATGAGTTAGAGTTGCACCATTCATCAATCTTTGATACAGCAGATGTTAGGCCTTCTGATACACTACCTAAGTTATGAGAAGATACAATAACATTGGTGTCATCGGCATATAAGTACGCATTTAGATCCCATTCACTCTGTTCTTGATAATCAGCTGTTTCCGACTCCACAACCTCCGGGATATGGACATCATCAACGTCTTCTTCCAAAACCTCTGGTAGATCATCATCGTAAACTATGAACAGAACAGGTCCTAAGATAGTACCTTGAGGTACTCCAGCTAGTGCGGTTTCTTCCGATGAAAAGAATTTTTCATTCCTTATGTCCAGAACTACAACCTGTTTTCTACCGCTCAGGTAACTCTCTATCAGATGTAAAGGTATGCCTCTAACACCCTTCCTCTCTAATTTCTGCAAAAGTAATTTGTGATTAACACAATCGAAGGCTTTCGAAAGATCAACAAATAGCCCTGCTGGAATTCTTTCTTTTTCGAGAGATGAATAAATTCTTTGAGTAAATTCGAACACTGCCGTTTCTGCACCTTTACCTTTTGTGAAACCATGTTGATTGTTAGATAACACTTTAAATTTCTTGAAGAAGTTCAGTAATCGATTAGCAAGAATTTTCTCGAATATTTTTGCAAAAGATGTGATCAAGCTAATGGGCCTATAATTGGTGAGGTCTTCTGGGTCTCCTTTTTTGTGACAGGGCTTCACAATTGTTGTTTTCAGTGAATCAGGAAAAATTCCAGTTTTAAAGGATGAGTTTATAATGTAGCATAGTGGCTTGACTATATCTGATATATGATGTTTTATTACATTAAGAGGTATATCGTCGTATCCAGCAGAAAATTTATTCTGCATTCCTTTCACGGTAGAAATGATCTCATTTTCATCCACCTCAAATAAGTAAAACGATTTTGATACATTTCTCCTACTCCGAAAATCTGTATTAGAACCTGAGGAAAGCTTTGCTGCTATACTGGTAAAGTGGTTATTAAATTCATTTGCTAAACTACATATTTTATCAGTGTTGCCTTGATTCATAATTTTTGGAGGGTATTTAGCAATAGGCTTTTTACCTCGGTTGGTAACTTCTCTAATAACATTCCATACTACTCTAGTTTTATTGTGCGCTTTATCAATGATGCTTTTATAATGAATTCTCTTTTGGGAGCTCAGTGCCAGGTCATAGGATTGTTTAAGTTTTTTATAATAATCTAAAAATTCACTCCTATATCTAGACAATACAAACCATAAATCCAGTTCATCCTTAAGTGATTGAATTTCGCTAGTATTTTTGAATATACCCCTTTTTCTGATGTTTACCGTCTTGAGTGGAAAAGCCTTATCAAACATACTCTTGAATTGAACAAAAAATATATCCCACATTTTGTTGACGTCATTTTCAGGTATTAAATACAAATTGGACCAGTCAATGTCTTCTAACATTCCCTTAAAAATTAGATGATTTTCTTCTCTATATTGTCTAACTTTCTTTTTATTCTGTGTAGTGTTTTGACTGAAGGAAGTAACGTTAAAAATGAATTTCTGACCTGAGTGATCCGATAAGTGCTCCTCTATAACTGTAGTTTTACCCTCGATATTTGTGATAATGTTGTCTAGACATGTTGCAGTAGATTCTGTTCTTCTTGTTGGTTCTTTTGTTGTGAGTTGCAAGTTGGACGAATTCAAAATTCCTAGAAATGTCCTGCAATCATTCGTTGGGGATAAAATATCAACGTTGAAATCACCAGCTACAATAAGATTTACATTTTCTAAAAGACATTGATCTAGTAGTGTATTGAACTTCTCGAAGAAAACTTCAATGTTAGGTAACGTATTAGGCCTGTAGATACACACTATCAAAAATTTGCTACCATCAATAACTAATTGGGAAGCACAGCATTGAAAACATCCAGGTTCATTTAAAATGTTAAAATCAGATCTCTGCGTATGATCCATACCCTCCTCAACAAAAATTGCGCATCCACCATGACGACCTTTTTTTCTACAGTAGGAAGAAGCCAAAATAAATCCACTAGGTACATAACATCCAAGTTCTTCTTCCGATTTCCAATGCTCTGTTATACAAGCTATATTCACATTATGATTTGATAGTAAACTTTGTAGCTTCAAGAAAGAAGTTCCAATTGCCTGAACGTTTTGATGTACAAGACATATATTTTTATCTATCTTACTTTTTGTTCCAGGGGTCTCCGGAAAAAATTTTTGAAGTTGAATTCTCTTAATATAACACCAGCTGGCCAGAAATCAGGCTTGCTAAGTTTATCTAATGTAGCATCATTAGCATCATATTATTCGAGGCTACACTCGCATGCTCTTCGCTCTTCGGATAACACTCATCTGGACCCGGCTTTATGGGACAAACCAAAACTCACATGTTTTCTCAAATAACCAAGGAGTACCGATCTGATAAACTGCAACTAAGAAAACAGTTGCGGTGAGTATCGGCATAAAGTATTATGCAAAATATTGTTGGGAATGTTATCACTAAGAAATTTGAGATCTCTTTTTCAAAATTCGCCTCCATATCTCAATAAAGATTTGCCATATTCTGCTGAAATAAAGCTTTGAAAAATGGGGCGATTTGCTTTACAGGATGATTCCGGAGGAGACCGTTAGATTTTAGGATAAGTTTACACTAGTCAAGACAATCTCGGAACAATGTTTGGGTCATGGTTGGGGATCTCTATTGAGAATATTCAGGTTGATTTGTACCATTCGACCGATTTTACTTTTATTGATAACTTTGGTATGTCTTATTCGATTTTAATGAAATTTTCAGTGAAGTACAATATTGATGAATTGATGAGCACATTCATTAATTTCCAAATTTTCTTCAAAATAAGTGGTTCTCATTGTGATAACGCGTTTCCTAAACCACGTTATCTGTTTATGATTCTGCTATCGAAGGTCATTATTTTACAGTTTTTAATTTTTTTGGCACACTTAGTTTTCCGAGAAAATTTTTTCAAAAAAAGGCAATGTCGAAATTTCGCTCCAATCGATTCTACTTTCATTAATATCTGTGGTATGGGTCATCCAATTTTGATGAAATTTGCAGTGTGGAACAATCCGAATGGGTACATTTGTAAAGTTACAAAACGCTCCACTGTCGATTTCAGTTTCCATCGCGGGAATACGACGTACTGGTAATTTCAATTCCAATCGCAAGAAAAACGCCTTACTGAAATTATATGATCGGTCACTAAAGAACGCTCTTCGCTTTGACGGTTGAGTGTGTGTTTCGCATGCGCGACCCTTCAAACTCGGTCCAGCCGATGGAAAATTCTTGCTTTTGGTGCGTAGGAAGTTGAAGATTCAACACCTTGCTAGAGTTTAGCGAATTAACGTACCTCGTGATCCATTTACATCGTGGAATTTTGAAGTTTTATTGTTTCTTATTAGACGTCTATTCAAAAGGCGTCTTTATACCGGGGCTATCGCCCACTGAAGCATCTTGGTACCGGGGCTACCGCCCACTGCATCATCTTTGTACCGGGCTATCGCCCACTGAATCATCTTTGTACCGGGGCTACCGCCTACTGCATCATCTTTGTACCGGGGCTATCGCCCACTGAACCATCTTTTCACCGAGCTACCGACTACTGGATTGTCTTTTTGCTGGGGCTGGTGCCCATTTGAATATCCCACTACCGGACCCAGAGTTTGACTGGATCATCTTAGTACTGGAAGCAATTATTACTGGATTATCTTAGTACTGGAGCTGATCATGGCTAGAACACCTTTATACCGAAGCTAATTATTGCTGAAATATCTTAATTCTGGACTTCTGCTCTGGATGGAATCTATTGAAACTGGACTACCTGCATAATACCTGCATTTTGGAGGATCATACCGTCGGATCCTTTACTATTAAGATAAGTGCTTCTTCGAATCTCGGATCTCAGATTCACTGTACCTGAATTTGTGTTTGTAAATAGCAATTTTATTGTAAAGTTGAAATAAATAGATAGGGGGTAAGAGGTTGCATCATTACCACCAGATTAGCGACTAGGGATACATTCAGGAGTTAATTTGAATTCACTCGATGGGGCTACCGCCCACAGCATCATCTTTGTACGGGGCTATCGCCCACTGAATCATCTTTGTACCGGGGCTACCGCCTACTGCATCATCTTTGTACCGGGGCTATCGCCCACTGAACCATCTTTTCACCGAGCTACCGACTTCTGGATTGTCTTTTTGCTGGGGCTGGCGCCCATTTGAATATCCCACTACCGGACCCAGAGTTTGACTGGATCATCATAGTACTGGAAGCAATTATTACTGGATTATCTTAGTACTGGAGCTGATCATGGCTAGAACACCTTTATACCGAAGCTAATCATTGCTGAAATATCTTAATTCTGGACTTCTGCTCTGGATGGAATCTTTTGAAACTGGACTACCTGCATAATACCTGCATTTTGGAGGATCATACCGTCGGATCCTTTACTATTAAGATAAGTGCTCCTTCGAATCCCGGATCTCAGATTCACTGTACCTAAATTTGTGTTTGTAAATAGCAATTTTAATTGTAATATTGAAATAAATAGATAGGGGGTAAGAGGTTGCATCATTACCACCAGATTAGCGACTAGGGATACATTCAGGAGTTAATTTGAATTCACTCGATGGGGCTACCGCCCACTGCATCATCTTTGTACCGGGCTATCGCCCACTGAATCATCTTTGTACCGGAGCTACCGCCTACTGCATCATCTTTGTACCGGGGCTATCGCCCACTGAACCATCTTTTCACCGAGCTACCGACTACTGGATTGTCTTTTTGCTGGGGCTGGCGCCCATTTGAATATCCTACTACCGGACCCAGAGTTTGACTGGATCATCCTAGTACTGGAAGCAATTATTACTGGATTATCTTAGTACTGGAGCTGATCATGGCTAGAACACCTTTATACCGAAGCTAATTATTGCTGAAATATCTTAATTCTGGACTTCTGCTCTGGATGGAATCTCTTGAAACTGGACTACCTGCATAATACCTGCATTTTGGAGGATCATACCATCGGATTCTTTACTATTAAGATAAGTGCTTCTTCGAATCCCGGATCTCAGATTCACTGTACCTAAATTTGATCGTGTCATTAGAACATTTTCGAAAAAAAATTTTTAATTTTTTTCCTAATACCTATTCGATATTCTGCGATCCAATGATCAAATTATCCTCATAAAATTCTGTACGAACCTTCAAGCTATCATTTTCGATTTAATCTTCATTTTTGGAAATATTAGAGAAATAAAATTTCGAATGAGTTTATCTGTGGTATCATCTGGTGGATTTTACAATTCACTTATTCGGCCTTCGTAATTAAGGTCCAAACCTACAGTGCAAATATCGAGTTTCTCAGATGTTTCTATTGGAAGTTACTGTATTTACGATAGGTTTTTACACCTCATCATGTACTCCATTTGAAGATGTTTAACTCAAATGAATTTCGATAAGAGGTTATAAATATTCATTATACACAATACTTGCAATTTTTATTCTTACTTCTTCATTTATTTTTCATATTCGTTGTGGAATGAAGAAAATAAAACTAGAGAAATTCCTAGAAAGGAAAATGTCCCGAAGCAAATATCACATACGATTTTACTGTATTTTCCCTTTAGTGGATAAAATATTTGATGCCATCGCAAAAGTCTGAAATGAAATCGAATAGTGACTAATACGTAATTCTAGACATCACAGATTAATCTTACTTCCATCTTCAGGTAATTTCGTAGGATAATCCCCGACTGAAATAAATCATGTTGAAAATATCCTCTTCCTCAATCAGTAGAACGGCATTCATCAACCGAAGAATAAACAATTCTAAACGATTAAACCCGTTCAATCGGTGATTACAACTGATTACGGTTGATTCGTAGTTATCATTAGTATGCCGTATACTTAGATGAAGACGCTAGACTAATCGAGCTCGAGAAGATCAATGGTGAAAAAGATAAAAAGCGGATTCTAATTATATGATTACCATTGAGCCTGATGCGTATAATATGATTAATGGGAATATTCAATTTCATGGTTTGACTTCGTGAATGTGCAGTATCAAACCATGTCGAAATCGCTCCAGATTGAGAGATTAATCAGATTGGATTCACCTTTTCGTTTATTTAAAACGAAATTCATATGGATTGCAGGGATATGTGTATTTGATATCGAAACTACAATAGATTTTGGAATTTCATACATATAGAAGATGTTTTTCGCCTCCTTACTTTGAGAAACTATATAATTTTCACAGTATTTCAGGAAAAAAGAAATAATAATAATGGACGTTAGATTTAGAAGGTCTTCAAAACCATCATGTAGATGGTTAATCCTACCTCCTAATTTTTTCTATAAACCTTTCAAGTCATGAAATTCAGTCCAGGAGGTTTTGAAAATAGGAAGACGTTTTGAAGATAATGGGGGTTTTTCCTTTAAACGAAAATGCAGTAATTTTCATGAAAAACCTTTAGAACATCACATTTCAAACATATAATTTCAATATTAAATTTTTCAAAAAATGTTTGATCAACTAAAAGTAAAAAATAAAAATGGGGATTTGCATTTAAAGGGATTTGTCTTGAGTGCACGATATTGCAACGTCGAATTCAGCTTTCTCGGAAAGAAAAGGAAGTCAAATGTGTTACTTTGCTTAGTCATATTACCGACAAATCGCAAACGGAAATTGTTTGGTTATATTGACAAAGAACATGTGTGTACCACAGAATAGGAATAAATATTTCATTATTCTATAGCAGAAAAAGCTATTCTACTAAACACCGTTGTCACTTCGTGCATTCCTGGCAAATCCCAAACCCCAATTTGAAATCTGATTCTGAATACTTTCTGAAGGTAATTAGGGAAAATGATGAATCAAACCCATAATAATTATGTTCAAATTTGCATTTGCAGTAATAACCCAAATTCAGGAAAAACCCCCATTCTATCATTCAAAATAATCAAAATTGTTGCACCAAAAATCGCCAAATAGGAACTTGTATTTGTTATCAGCTGTTATTTTTTTTCAATTGCTTAAATTTCGTTCCCCTTCTTCATACACTCCGCGTGAGTATTTCCCATTCTTGCAACAAATTGAAGAGCATTTGGGAATTTGATTAATTTTATCGATACTATACTAATTGAATGAGGTAAGAGTCGAGGAGAGCTTAAACTCGAAATATACCAACTTGGATGACATTTTAGATTTTTTGGGCAAAAATCGAAAGAAAATTGAATGAGTAAATATATAAAGTGATCTTAGGACGATTCCAATTCTTTGAAAACAATCAGACATTCGATACAGTATGCGACCGATTCTGACACCTGCACCATTTTGCAACATAACGGTTCCTATGCCTATGGCCAAAGAGGGGACCTATCTATAAGACAAACTAATGGCCTTCATTAATTTAATTGACTTACTTCACTTGGATTTTGCTGATACCGTCCACAGACCTGAACGATATTTCACGGAATGATCAGCCATGTATCCTTCATTTCATGTAATTTATTAGATATATTTGAAATAAAACAGAAGTTTTAAAGGGTTAATATCAACTGACATTTAATTTTCGAAGTTATACAGATATTTGAGAGTGATTTTCACAGCATTTCATTCATCAGAGAAAGAAGAAGGTGTGGGATTTGTGGTTCGATTATAAATGAAAAATGATTTCTCTTTCCAGATGCTTTATGATCAAAAAAAAATATGCGTGCAAAATTTATTACACCCAAAATTTTACGTGAAATTCGATTATGCAAAAATATACATCAGTTCATTGTATTTGGTAGAACATTGCTGTTGTCGGATTTCGATCCATTGAAAGTTGCAATACCTAGATATTGTAGTTTTGGATACATTTGACGTATACCCACGGAATAGCTCAAAAAAAACTGACCTGATCATGATGGATCTTGGTTACTAGTAGGCGAATGCTGATAAATGCATCAATAGAATAATGAAAGAATCAAAGTTTTTTTTAAATTTATTATTGTAAATTTCTATTTTGGGTTCTAGAGAAGATTATTCATCAATCGATAAATTCCAACTCAATCGTTTCTGGTTGTTTCGGAAATATCTAACATTGTGTATTTATTGGTATGATGAGTTTTCATGATTTTGCGGAATAGAAAATACATGTACTGGATACGTTTAAGAGGAAACAATGCCATATGTTGTAAATTACAGCAAGGCAACACAGCCACATTTAACAGTCATCAAACCTCGCTTATATCTCAAGGTCAGGCCGCTGGACCCAGTCTACATGCTTAAACGTTGCCTATAGCCGCGTGAAATATTAGAATTCGGAAAAATTCCGACGTTTATTGGAGAAAACTGGGTATTGTTCTGCAGGCTTCAGTGGGTAATTTTTGGAAATTTGTTTTTGGAATGTACTTAATTCTTTTGTAGGAATGCGCAATGTTAGTTATTTTTCCATTTTTCACTCCATTTCAGTTTTTATTTTCCCAAAAATTCTTGAATAAAAAAAAGTGGCAACACTGCGCATTCCTACAGTTTCTTTCAACTTCTTTCATTTGCACCTAAAAAATTTTTTTTTAAAAACGAACTCTGGCCTGCAGAAGTAACCTCGTTATATTCGAGTTATAGTTTGGTCTTAAACATTATTAGCTACAGGTGTTGCTTGACGGGAATGTACCGGATTCTAACGATACAAAGGATTGAAACATGAATATTTAAGTCATTCTTTTTCCATGAAATATTTCATTGATTTACAAGTGATCAAAATTTAACGTAGTGTTAGTATACTTCGTAGGAATATCAATGCCCAAGGGCGGATTCATGTACGCGGGGTAGAGTGGGTAATAGCCAAAATACTTGATAGTTAACCATAGAATCACTCAAAGAGGTTCCAACAAATTTGAAAATGCGCGCGAAACTGATCAACTAATAACTCTTCCAGAATTTTGAAGCGCTCGTTCTGGAGAAGCGCGCGTTATCGTTTTCCCAGATGTCTGTTGAGTTTTGAACCGAAAATCGTATACAACGACTAGGTTGGACTCACCGGTGAAGAATCCGAGGTCGAATTCAACTATGTCCCACCTCTGTTCTTCCGAAGGAAAGAACCTAGACTTCTAAAGGTTTGTTTCGGACCCTGAATATATCGGTTGAGTTCGTTATTGAGATAAATCGGCCGAGAAGTTTCGTTGTTATAACTATATCAACTTTTGAGGTTAATTCCGCGATATCTCTGGAAGTACTTATCGATCAGATTGTAACTTTGTATTCAGTTCTAGTATTCCAACGCGCAACTTATTGATAATATGGTGTGAATGCATCTATTGAAAAATCAACGAAAAATGGTTATTCAAGAATTTTTCGAATTTTATTGTTTTTTTTTCTTGGGGATCTGATCATTAGATTTCGAACAAATTTGGCGCAGACCTTCAAGTCGATATTAAACAACGAGCTCTCAAATGTCAAATAGATTCTTTATCAATTCTAGGAAATATACAAAAAAACTTGTATCAAATTTCTTGGCTGTTTGAAATTTTGAGCTTTTCTCCTCATTAACTCCAGAAAAACTCAGCGATCAGGACTTTGTACTTCGCAGATATTTGTAGGATACCGATGCGCAATTTCTTGCCAAATTCCCTGAGGATCGTACAGGCAGAAAATGGTTTTTGCGCGCATGTTCTAGGGGAACAGCGTGCTATCGTTTTGTCCAAATGTCTGTAATTTTGGATGATTGAGCCGAAAATGGTCTCAATCGACTAGGTTGGACTCACTGATGACGAATCCGGTGTCAAAATCGATTCTGTCCGGCCGGCCGTCCGGCCGGCCGTCCGTAGACACGATAACTGTCGAACGAAGTGAGCTAGCAACTTGAAACTTTCAGGGTAGGTCGCGCATTGGAATGCCGCGGTTGAGTTCGTTAATGGGCCAAATCGATCGAATAGTTTCGGAGTTATAGGCATTTGAAGTTTTGAAGTTATTTATTTTTTATTTCAGAAACTACCTGAGCGATTGGATTTAAACTTGGCGGTTAGGTGAAGTACAACGACGCGCAACTTTGAGCCAAATTTCGTCAGGATTATATTGTTGGTAATTTTTAAAAAAAATTTTTTTCGAAATTTTTTTCCAAAAAAATTTATTATTCATCATATCCAAGAAAAATTATACTCACGTTTTGACCTTCTAATTTCACAGCAATGTACCAAATTTCAGTTCGATACGATCATAAGTTTTGGAGATATCGGGAAAAAATATGTCAAATTTCGAGGTTTTCTTCTCGATATCGTTGATTTTTTCGGTATAACTCGAGAAATACTGATTCAGTCCTGATTAAACTTCACAGCTAGTTTTAAGACGCTGAAAGACAACTTTATGCAAAATTTCGTGATAATCGTGTTCTTAGAACAATTTGAAAAAAAAATTTCTATGATTTTCTCATCATATCATCCTCATTAAATTCTGTATGAAACTTCGAACTGTTATTTTCGATGAAGTACTGGATTTCAATTCGATCTGATCTCTATTTTTGGAAATATTGGAAAAATAAAATTTTGATTGGGTATATCTACGGAATCATTGGGTGGATTTTACCCATTCACGAATTCGGCCTTCGTAATTAAGGTCCAAACCTTCTCTACAAATATCGAGTTTCTAAGTTGTTTCTTTCGGAAGTTATTGTGTTTACGCAGTCGGCCGTTAGGCTGACCGTAAACACAATAAGTTCCGGAAGAAACGACTTAGAAACTCGATATTTGTAGAGTAGGTTTGGGGCTTAATTACGAAGGTCGAATTCGTGAATGGGTAAAATCCGCCCAATGATTCCGTAGATATACCCATTCAAAATTTTATTTTTACAATATGTCCAAAAATACAGATATGATCGAATTGAAATCCAGTAATTTATCAGAAAAAAATTTCAAAAAGCACTGCCGTGAAGGCAGCAGCTTTTGCGCGCACGTTCAAATTCGTTGCTGAAGCGATCATCTACATTGAACATGCGCGCAAAGTTGCTGCCTTCACGGCAGTGCTTTTTGAAATTTTTTTTTCTTGAAATTCATCATCATTATTTGAAAAATTATTTCTTTCCAACTTTTCATCAGATTTTAATGGAATTTGACGCAGCCTTGAAGTCGGTATTCAGCAAAAGTATTTCATATTTCAGTTCGATCTCATACTAACCTTCGGAGATATGTGAAAGAAAAACATAATTACTTGGTTATTTTTAAGGTATCGTGGATATTCCGGAACTATCTGAGAAAGTTCTGAACGGATGACACTGAAACTTCGTATCTAGTTGGCAATTGCTGATGAGCAAATTTGTGCAAGATAACGTGGTTTTCGTTAGAATAAAGTCAATTAAAAAAAACATGCAGACTTTTCCTATAATATTTTATATTCGGTGATGTACTAATCATATGGTTCTCACGAAATTCTGCACGAACTCGATATTTTTAGAGTAGCTTTTCGGTTTAATCACGAACAAGGAATTCGTGGGTAAAATTCGCCTAATGATAGGTATCCATTCAGAATCTTATTTTTTCAATATTTCCAAGAACACAGATTGAATTATCTGAAAGTACTTGATCAAAAAATGGTAGCTTAAGGCTCATGCAGAATTTCTTGAGGACTATATAAAAGGAAAATCGCCAAATCTTTCCATCAGGAAGTGAAGATACGTTTGACTGGGTCAATACGTGAACAGTGAACTTATTTGAACAAGCGCGAAAAAGTTTCTGACCTCATGTCAGTGCTTTTCTAGAATTTTTAACAGTTTAAAATTTGGGTTACGATGAAAATATTCCATAAACGTTGTGAGAATTCGAATAATTCCACTTGTGAATTGAACCTATAGCGCGCTCGTCATAGGTACCCAACACATTTCTACTTTTCTTTTCTTGCGAATTCTGAGAACAAATTGATTTCGAACAACCACTACCAATTAAAGTTGACAGGGAGAAAAGGGGTAAAAATACTTTGCTGACTGAAATAGAATCATACCGTCAATTTCAGACTTCTAGTGAGAATATGAGACTCATAATGCAAACCTAAGATCTATCGAGGATCACCTTCTTGCCACCATATTCAAAATTAAAATCCACCCCAATTTGGGGGTAGTTTATTCTTGTAATTTTTCAAAATAATTTGCTGACCGAAGGTTTCCAGTCGAGATATTTTATCAAAACGCTACATTATGATTGAATGTGGCATACTTTTTGTGCCACCATAAAAAAAATTCAGATCCGCCCCCGTTTGAGGGTAGTTTATTCTTGTGATTTTTCAGGAATCCTTGCTGATCGGAAATTTCCCGTGGAGATATTTTATTGAAACGATGTACTATGACTAACTGTAGCATACTCTTTGTGCCACCATAAAAAATATTCAGATCCACCCCCTATTAAGGGTAGTTTATTCTTGTGATTTTTCAGGAATCCTTGCTGATCGGAAATTTCCCGTGGGGATATTTCATTGAAACGATGTATTATGACTAACTGTAGCATACTCTTTGTGCCACCATAAAAAATATTCAGATCCACCCCCTATTAAGGGTTGTTTATTCTTGTGATTTTTCGGAAATCCTTGCTGATCGATATTTTCCAGTAGAGATATTTCATCGAAACAAAGTAAAATAATTGCAAATCGGATACCCTCTGTGCCACCATACAAAAAATTAAGGTCCGACTCGTTTAAGGGTAGTTTATCTTCGTAATTTCTCGGAATACTTTGCTGACCGAAAATTTTCAGTGGAGATATTTTATTGAAACAACGTATTATGACTAAACGTAGCATAAGCTCGGTGCCACCGTAAAAAAAAATTTACATCCGCCCCTCTTTAAGGGTAGTTTATTCTTGTGATTTTTCAGGAATCCTTGCTGATCGGAAATTTCCCGTGAAGATATTTGATTGAAACGAAGTGTTATGACTAACCGTAGCATACTCTTTTTGCCACCATAAAAAATATTCAGATCCACCCCCTATTAAGGGTAGTTTATTCATGTGATTTTTCGGAAATCCTTGCTGATCGATATTTTCCAGTAGAGATATTTCATTGAAACGAAGTAAAATAATTGCAAATCGGATACTCTCTGTGCCACCATACAAAAATTTCAGGTCCGAGTCGTTTAAGGGTAGTTTATCCTCGTAATTTCTCGGAATACTTTGCTGACCGAAAATTTTCAGTGGAGATATTTTATTGAAACAACGTATTATGACTAAACGTAGCATAAGCTTGAAGTCGGACCTGGAATTTTTGTACGGTGGCACAGAGGGTATCCGATTTGCAATTATTTTACTTTGTTTCAATGAAATATCTCTTGTGGAAAATATGGATCAACACGGATTTCCGAAAAATCCGAAGAATAAAGTACCCTTAATAGGGGGTGGATCTGAATATTTTTTATGGTGGCACCAAGAATATGCTACGGTTAGTCATAATACATCGTTTCAATCAAATATCTTCACGGGAAATTTCCGATCAGCAAGGATTTCCGAAAAATCACAGGAATAAACTACCCTTAATAGGGCTTGGATCCGAATTTTTTTTATGGTGGCACAAAAAGTATGCTACATTCAATCATAATGTAGCGTTTTGATAAAATATCTCGACTGGAAACCTTCGGTCAGCAAATTATTTTGAAAAATTACAAGAATAAACTACCCCCAATTTGGGGTGGATTTGAAATTTGAATGTGGTGGCACGAACATATCAATGTACACAACTCAGTTTTAGAGTTTGGTTCAATTAAATATTCTTCAAGGTCGTGATTTAGAGGATTATATTTTGGTCAGCAAATTATCCACACCCGGAGAAAAGAGCGTATGAATTACGACGATTCGACATGAGCGCCATCTCTATCCGAGTTATCTTCGCACAATTAGTGGCGGCGATGAACTCTACTGATAAGACACATGAAATGCCATATTCGCGCCGTCTGATCTGTCACTCGATGCGATATATTTTTGGTCCTTGATATTGGTACTGATATAGCGGCGGTCACAGCAGCCAGACTGAACTGGCTAGTTGGCCTGGTTGCCATAAAATAGTATTTTTTCGAACGTTGGTCGTAGCGGAGGATACGCTATATGAAATGGAAATGGGTTTCAAATAGATTGTCGTGGATTTTCACACACCGTTGTTTGCTGATTAACAATTTATTTTAGCAGAGGATGCAGACGATTCAAGCTATATACTGCGGTAATTAAGGAGAGCGGATTGAAATATTCCTAGAGGAGTCCCCAATATACATGGTAAGCCTGCAAGATGTACATTAATTTCAACCATAGATTCCACATATCAATTTTTTTTCATTTCCAGATTTGGCTCGGTAACAAAAAACAGACTGCTGACATTTCCAAAAAAAATTGTTTTTTCTTGGTATAATCGACATGCTTTTCCGAATGAGATTAATTTCGGCGTGAAGTTTTTCATAACAGTGGCACATATCATTTTATCATACTTTTAACCTAGTTATAGACTCACCGATTCAAAAATATATGATAAATTCCCATGAAGAAGGCATATTATCATAAAGTTTACCTCAAATCATCCTAAGAAGTTATTATGTTCACGGTCATCCTCACTACCGATCTCAAACACAATACCTATCGGAAGAAACAACTTAGATGATCTATATTTGTAGAGTAAGTTTGAAACTCAATTATACGAAAGCTAAACCCCGGAATGAGTCCAAAAATACAGATTGGGTGAACGTGAAAATCGGTACTGAGTGGGAAAATGACAGCTTAAAGGTTCATGCGGAATTTCGTGAAGATGATATGATGAGAGAATCAAAGAATATAGAATATTCGAGGAAATTTTTTTTCAATTCTTCTAATACATGATAATCACAAAATTCTGCGTATTATGCATAAAATTTTTGAAACCACATCATATTTTGTAAATTATTTCGCAAATAATAATGATACCGAGGAAAAATTCATGACATTCGTCATATTCATTTCTAATATCTCTGTAAATTAATTGAAATAATATCAAAATGAAATATATGAAATACTGTTGTGATATTGATATTGTTGATTCTCCTAGGTTTCGTTATGGAACTCGTCAGAAGCTAATACGTGTGCGAGTAAGGAGACCGGGTGTGTTCTGTGTAGGCTTTGTTACTGATTCCTTGTGTTTCAAGTCTGTGCAAGTTGCTTCTTCTAAATCTGATGAATATTTTCCGAAAAATCAAAAATTTTCGAAAGAAATTTTGAAGAAGTAGTTTTTGAGATTTATTAACCATACGATCCAAAACAAAGTTCGCAAGAAGTTGGCAAGAAGTTGCGGGATATTATACTTCAACTACCAAGTGCCAATACCTGTGCTCATGTTGTTCCTGAAATATGAGGCAAATAACTTCAAAAGTTAAAATGCATATAATTCTGAAATCTTTCCTTTAGTACGCCAGAGAGAATCGATTTTGTTTAGGACCAACCTAAAATTTTGACAGGAAACATTAAGTCTCTTGCATGCATTATTTTTATCAATGGAATAAAATATTCTATCCGTAAAACTGCTGGATAATTTTAACCACCGCTAAAAATTTCAATTCCTAACGAGAAAATGATCTATCAAATTTGGCTCCGCATATCGGCTGTTTAAACGGACGAAACTTCGCGGCTTCCGTGACGTACCAGGATATATTCACTCTTTCCCTCTTTTCGTGTAGTTTTCTCTCTTAAGCAAGCGAATAGACAGCGTCGGCTATATCAATCGGTGAATCGTACAATAAAGAGTAACTTAGGAGGCGATCTGAGGCGCTTTGACCTTGAGTCCCGATTTGACCATTTCAATACTGAATTATTCAAAATTCGCGAATCGTTGAAGTGTGTGATAGCATACATTATGATTTTCTATCGATATAGAGTGGAAAAAACATAAAATATGATAATTCGTCTTACATGCAAGAAACCTCTTCGAAAATAACAGCCATTTGTACAGAACGACAGTATGCCGATCCCAGAACATGTGTGGATTATTGTTAGCAAAAATTATTTCCTCCGTGTTATAAAATGTTCTTATAATAGTATGATAAAAATAATATTAACAGATTGAAAAATTATGAAAAAACTGAAAACATTTTTAAATGTGTCAATATTAATATTTTTTAGTTATAACGGTGTCAAAACAGCAAGATCGATGTTGTTGGTGTGTACAGAATATCATTCAATAAACATCACATAATATTCCAAGAAGCAAAAACCTATCAGAGAGAAAAATTCCAGCCGTTCTTTGATTTCGCACAAAAATATAGCGGAATGCAGTAAAGTTGTGAGCTTGATAACTGGCCAGCGACCAGTGGTAGAAGTTTGGCTCCGGACTCGAATATCAAGTTCCAAAACCTAATTTATTGCCTTCGTACGAGAGTAAAATGAGCGCTCGTTTCCAATGGATTGTTGTTCTCTTGTTGGCAACACTTGGGATAACATGACAGTGGTACCTGTGAACCCTATGTATCGATTCATTTCTGTCTTTGTAAGTAATATATCGATCCAAGTTTCGAAATTCCACAGAATTTTTCTCTCATTGTCAGCTGGAAGTGTTACGCTATCGAGCGCTGTTGTGCACCATTGAATTATGGATTTGAAATTCCAAGGCATTATCGACCATTATCGATATATTTAGTTTTGAATGGTTTGGTTTCATATCTCCAGTTTGACGTTACTTATTCCTAATTTTTTTGTATTTTATAAATATTTTGGGTCATTCAGTTGTACCCCAATTCGAATCCTGGACTTCTCTAAAGAAATAAAACACTTTTTCACTTGCAGATTTTCAGGTTGAGTTCAGGTAGAAGTGTTTGAGGGTTTGACAAAATGCACATTTCTCGTATTTATGTGTATGCCTTCGTGTGACGTGTTCATACGGTATTTCCTTTGTCTAACACTAATGGTAGACTTTAGCCTAAGTTGCCGACTCAAAAAAGTTTTGGAAAATAGTCTTAAAACAAGAACTGCATATTGTTCGCGATATTTATACCCAACTATCCGTGATCTGCAACTCGATTCTTCTGACCAACTAATTGAATTCATATATCAATATTAGTTCAAGATCTTGTCCTATTGGCTGATTTTTGCATACAATCACTTGGTTTGAAGAGCCAGGGCCCAGTTTGAGGATATTTATTTAACATGAATCTCAACATGAAGAAAACTGTTCTGAATTTCCTTTTCTCAGGAATAGAAAATTTTCAATATTTTTGGTTTGGCAACTTGAACCGAAGTATTTCATTAGGATTTGGCGTGTGTCATCAGAAAAAAATAATTTTTATGACTTTTATTGCGAAAGAGCAATTGCTGCAACGTAGTTGTAGCTTGATGTAAGTTCTCCTTCTGGAAGTAGGTGTTTACTATTCAACAGTTGATCGTGAATGAAATACGCTCCGAAAGACACAACTTAGAGACTAAATATTTGTTGAGCAGTTCTGGAGGCAATTCGTGAAATTTCATATTTTCATTTTTTCCAGATATACACAGATTTGATCCATTTCAAATTTAGGACTTGGTCGAAAAATGACGACATGAAACTTTGTGCTGTGATATTTTTTTAAGAATCCTAGGGTGGATTAAACCCATTCAACTTCGTTGAAGCTCCTACAGGTTAGGCAGAATTGTTGATACCTGAATTGAAACTTTCAACCTTGAAAGATAGATGAATGACATTTTGGTTATTTTTTTTACAAACTCATAATACTTTTGACATTGCATTGCCTTATCTTCTTTTGATTTCGGATGGTTTACTCCGATTTTATCGAAGGGATTTCCTTGCAATACTATGAGAGTAATTTGTGTTTTTGTTATGGAAATAATAGTTTTTCATGAATGAATTAGTTGAACGGAACAACAGAATCAAATCCACCGAGATTGACAAAATAAAATCATTTCATATTCTGAGTAATTTTCAAATCCCCAAACATATTTTAGTATATCAAAAACCAAAATATTCTTCTATAACTGAAGCAATTTTTTTTAACCTCAATATACCAAGAATGTGTCATCGAGTAACTAGGTAACCTTTCTGAAATCTGTATAATACCCAGATAAGAAATAAAAAGATTTTTGGTATTCGTATCTGTACCATTATTTATTCACACTTTAAAAAACAAAAACCATCAATTTAAACTTCCATGTCCATAGAATGTCATATTAGGCTTTCCAGAACCCTATTTAACATATCAATTCGATAGCGGTAAATGGAATTGAATCTATTTTGAGCTACACTAAGAGCAATTATATACAAGCCCATGTTATGCCAGAGTACAACATTATCAGAGTTACGATATTGAATACGAATTAATAATTTTTTCACATATCTTTCGATGCCAGGTATCCATAGGTGAAGTAAACGATACACGTTACTACATAGTAAGTAACTCATTGCAATAACCGACCAATCTGGCCTGAAAGCCTATACAAGAACATTAAAGTAATATCAAATAGTTATTTGCCTTTCAGAGGTAACGTTCTACACCTACATTTTCCACTTATGACTTCATGCCGGCCACTCTTCATCATAAACTATTTTCATTTCGATAAGACGATGCCCTGAAGTACCAATTATTGTTTTGGTTTTGAAGTAAAAATCTGTAGTAGCACGAAAGAGAGAGCAATCAAGAACGTTTTAAGGTTTATCAAATATATTGGCTAATTAGTTGATGCATGTAATTAAGGTATCATCCAGAAAACATTAACAACTTGTTTGGTGGTCTTTACTTATCTCAATTTTCTGCCTCTCTAAGCATCACCAGGACCGTAACAAAAGTTTCAGGTCTTGCTTGGAAGGTTTCTATTCCATATTTTAATGTCTCGGTCTCGGCTTGTGGAAATTTATTATGAAGATTAAAAGCGGGACCACTCGATTTATGTTTCTATTTATATGATTCAATAATAATTGTAGAACCATTTTTTCAGGGGTGGTTAGAATTGAATTTGGTTGACTCGTTCAGTTATTTTTCTTTTCAACCAAAAAACTATAGGAAAGCTTTGGCTCAAAGTCAGTAGGTTTTGCGCGCATTGTCAAGTTTGTTGCTACAGCTTTAACTGATTCTATATCTAGTAAGTATTATGGCTTTGTTGTTGGTTTCGATTTCAGGTTGTGATATATTTAAGAAGTACTTAATGTATTCCTCTGTAAGGATATCCCGACATCTTTGTGAGGGAAATAACTATTTGAGTTCACTGTGGATAGAATACTGATAACGAAACAGTGTGTAACTACTCCCTTATCCACTTACACTTTCTGCGTTTAACGCACGTTTCGGAAACCACGTTTCCCCCGTCCAGGGACATATCATTACTGACTACAGGTACAAGTGCACATGTTGAAAAAGTGGGGAGGGTACTATACAGGACCAGTAGGGAAAGGGTTCTTAAAAGGTCATTAGGGTAGTGTTGGGTTATCAGAGGTAAGTCAGGTAAATATTTGAGATAATGGGTTACTAATGGGGTAAGATCATTGTTTAGCAATCTATCTCTTCTTTTGAACATATGTCTACCTTCAAGCATATTTAAGAAAGTTTTGCCCGAGCTCTCTAATAGCTTATTTTTCTGAAATTAAATGACCGGTTGTTAAAACATGATTAGCGACCGCCATTTTGTCAGGATGGTTGTTGCGGATATGGTTCATGTGTTCCTTAAAAGGCCTATTACACTATCCAATCTCTAGGGCCCGGTATGCCGGGTGCCCGGTTTGTCGGGTAGGGTGTCGCTTATTACACTACCCTAGATACTGGTCTGACTTCTGTCATCTGAACGTCAACGTGGTGACATTTACGAATATCCAATCGTTATGTCCCCGAAATTATCGAAAAGACAAAAAGACATTAGTGTTGAGTTTGGCGGTCAGTACCTCGAAATCCACCAAACGGAAGGAGAGGGGAATATGGGTGGAAAAATATTTGCTCCTCAGAGAAAAACTCCCAAATATGCAAATACTTCGTTGTTTAGACCAAACAGATTCACGGAACTACTTGAGACTAGAAACAGACTAATTTGGAGAGATACTTAACTTAGTAGCTTCGTTAATAAAAAAGATGAAACCATTTTAAAAGAAAGCTTAAGTCCACAACAAAGACAGGTTGTCACATTGAGATTTCTAGCCACTGGAGACCCTTATCAAGATTCGAGATTTAGTTCTTTGATATCTCAACCTCTCTCATCAAACATTATAACTTTGACTGTTGTCGTTTCATTGAAGTTTTTATATATTTTCTTAGATTTCTAAGAGGACCTTATAGTCATCATTCCTCAAGTCTTTATTGACATAGTCTTTATGGTCTTTCTTCCGCAGATACTGCATTTCCCTGTATATTTCTACTATATTAAGAAAGATTGCTTTTTCTCTTGTGAACGACATCTCACAGAATAACGCATTCAGACTCTCTGCGTTGCTATGCGACTGAGCTCCCTAACTCCCTAGCGCTTATTACACTACACGGTATGCCGGGTTCGGCAGATTGGGTCTACTCAATCGCTCAATAGTTCCTTATTACACTACCCGGTCCCTACCTGCCGGGCCCTGGAGATTGAATAGTGTAGTAGGCCTTTAAATCTCGTGTTGATGTTCCGCTGTTTATCCAATTTAAGATCTATCGCAGTCGGAACATTTTATTTCATAAACGCCCGATTTTAATTCATCCAGAATTTTATCAAACGTTTTTCCCAAAGGCTGTCTGGTTTTCGTGGTAAAAGCTAACTTAATATTTACTCTTTTGAAAATATTCAGCAGTTTCTTGTAGGTTTGTAGTATGTTCACTGTATTTCTATAGAGATGATTATTTCCATAAAAGTAAATTCAATTGGATTATTCATCTCAAAACAACTTCATGTCCATCCATTTGTTCTTAGGTGTGAATGAAAATGTATGATGAAGATTGGTGTTCCATCTGAAAACCTACCGAGCACTTGTGCAGCTACTTCACAGAGTACACAAATCTTTTTCAAGGAGAGTAATCTGATGGAAACCTTATAACAAATAAATATTGTGTTATAGTTGATAAGACCTTTAGTTATTGAATTACTTATTATTATAACATATCCAGAAATTCAAGTAAACTTAGGTATTGGTTTATTTTTTGATCCCCCAAGCACTATAATAACATCGAAATTATCCTCCAGGAATGATCTGAAGCACAATTTTATATCATGATCTAAACAAAAAGTTCCTACTCTAGAAATTTGACACAAATTTATAATAATTTCTTCAACCATTGTAACTGTGCTTAATAAATATTCGTTTTCCGCCACATTTCTACGCTTTGTTCGCATAAATCTACTGGCTTGGACAAGTTCCAAATTCAACCGTCAGGGCGCAGAAGTTTCCAATTGTCTATAGAAACAATTCCTTGCAAAAATTATTCGGTTCCTACTGTTATTTTATAAAAGCCAATTAAAATGCTCCTAAAATTTGAACACCACTGTCTTTCGGATATCCTCAACAAAAAACTTTTTCACGCTCTTGTCCAAAGGAATAGCGCCAAAATATCTGTGATTCGAACAAAGGATGGTCTTGAACCATGGTTGGACTCACCGATGAAGAATCCCATGTCGATGTCAATCCGTTCCTATAACTAAGTAAGCACTTTGAAATCAATATTTGACAAAAATGTACCAAATTTCAGCTCGATCCGATATTGTTTTTTTTCGGAAATATTGAGGCAAGTGAGCTCATCCAGAATTTTTTCCAATGGCAATTATAGCTACCATGAGGCAAATTTTATTTATGGTGAGTACCAGTACATGTATACAAGTAATGTGAAGTTAATTATATTCACTCTACTACGTAGTAGACTAATGGATATTGAAGCTACATTCTATGATTGTGAAATAGTATTCGAAACGATTATTTTTGCAACACGTCAACTCCCCTTCCAACATGGAAGAAATTAGAAGAAGAAATTCAAAATTATCTCCAAATTGACCTCTTAACGTTGCATGTCACCACAGTTTTTCCCTACCTACTAATTACAAACCTAGTTATCTTTAATAGGCTCTCCTCCCTGCCAGACACAGATAACGTCCACCTCTTACTATTTAGATCTCCGAAACACTATAACACTTAGTTAGCCTAACCTGTAGAATAACAATCAACCCATTTACGGCTGAAGATAATTGAATCATTTGAAATGCCTAATTAGTACGCTGGGATATCGTCGACCGTTCCTGAATTTACATTTAGACAAATTAAGACATTAACAAAAGGAAGTTTATATGTCTGTCCCAATTGTAATCGAACAGCTAACTGCATGGTTAACTTCATTTTATTGGCGGACGTGATTGGCTGGCCGAGTTTGCGTGTGGTAAATTGACAGTTATCAGACGTTGCAGAAAATAACCGCTTTTGCAAGATTACTGCGGTCGCTGAAATCGACCTTTAAATGGAAATCTTCGATTTTTATCGCGTCCTTAATTTTTTAATAAGCCCTTTTTAACTGCTGGATTCGGCGGCAAATTGAAATGGCAATTGTTGCCAAAACTTCTTATCAGAATCGAAACTCTCTAAAGAAAGTAACAACCGAGCGATAACCAGAATCTTGTTTTCAACTTGAGAAATCGAAAGAGAATGTTATAGTTTAATATGACCTTCGTTCTTTTGTAACATTATCTATTCTATAAAATATAATATAATATCATATAATAAAATATAATATAATATCATATAATATAATATAATACCTACAATTCAATGTGAAAACGACTGAAATATTCGTAACAACCAAATCAAATCAAAAATCTTTATAACCTCATCATAACAAGAACATCCTCATCTGTTCATCTGAAATCAAGTGTTTTAGCAACTACGTGAGAGATTTTGACATATAAAATAGAATAAATGCTATTCTTAATTTCAAGTCATAGACAGAAGATTACACACTGTGCTTGGTAATATTTTTTAAGTTCTCGACTGCATTCATTTTATGCCAGTTAATATAATTCTTTATAGTGTCACTCAAGACGTAATTTAATTACTTCCTTTAACCCCATAAATCTTTCCTTGATTGCGAGTTTCCAAAGCCATCCTGAATGTAACCAGGAAGGAAATATCTTATTGATAGTTCCTCAAGTTCTGCTTACCGTGACCTTGAATAGAAATTCCCCCCACATAAGAAGTACCTTACAATTTCAGAAAGTGTGCGATATAATGTAAACAAGAGCCCAGAAAAATAATATTGCCTGAGTGTTTTGGCTCACATGGAGATAAAAATTAGCTCTGCTCATACTGCACAATTTCCACAGTTCTCGCCAGGAACATAAATTATCACATGGCGAGCTATTAGAGATTCTGATGATCAGAAAGCAACAATGTTCGAAATGAACCTGAACTATCTCTCAAATCAAATAGATGCTGATTCCACTGCAGAGAATTTTTGAATTGTAACAAAATAAAAATGAAATGACTCATTAGTTCAATGATTTCTTATACTTATCCTTTCAGAACGAGATTGCCCTCGTCAACAGCATACCGTCAGAGTGACTTATCTGAGTAACCTATAGATTGTGAGTGGAACTATCATGATGTTATGCCTCTGCAGAATGTCAATATTAACACAGTTGTTCATGTGCAACATCAAAGTTCAACATTTTTTCGGTTATAGTTTTATTTTGCAACTAATTACTTTAATAATTACGGACACACTAAAAATATGATATCATCTGGGTCCTCATGAATAAATATTCTGAAAATTGTCGGATCAGAAAAATATTCGATATAATCGATGAAACTGGTACAGTGAGAATAGATATTTTTGAGAGCTAAGAGTCATTTTTTGATTATATAAAAGAATTGAAACTAACTAAAAATATTGATGCAGTGTGAAATTCGAAAATAGCAGACATTGTGACGAAACGAAAACGCGCTGTTCTCCAGAACAAGAGCGTAATAATTCTTGGACATTTACATAATGAATAACTGAATCCAGACACGGTATTAAAACACCAACACGTCTGATCAGGTACAAATAACATTCTGAGAGCTTGTCCTAGGGCGCCATTAGGTGTGAATCAAGGCCGGGATGATATAAAACAAAGAATACCGATTGAAGGATATTTTTGGAGGATTTTGCATTATATTTCAGTTATTTTTTAGGATTTACTACTAATATCTTAAACAGTACAATTAAAATTATATAATAATATTTTTTATACTAAATGCCCTCGTGTATTGGCGTCTGAATTTAAGATCGCAGCGGCACGGTGGCCAGTTTCAGAACCTTAGATACAGACATAGATTTTGTTTTGATAGTCGATTTTGTACTGTTTGTTGGTGTTTGGTTTGATAATTTTCGATTTCACGATTTGTTCGAAGACTTTTATAGTTGACGAGAGTATTACTGGGAGTAATCTATTCTTATAAAGTAGGTATGTATCATTCTTCATCTTGTTGAGTAGCAACTCTAAAATTACGGGGATATCTCCAAGGTTAGACAGTATTTTAATATTACCTATTCATTTTCACATCCAAATGGCAAGATTGACTTTGGTGGATTTCTTATGCTGTCTTGAAAGTTGAAAAACAGGTAGTATTGTAGAACATACTTTTTGGAATAATAGACAAATACTTACAACTTTACTATTTTTATAGCGAAGGACTAAATATTCAATATATTCTGAATAAAATTATTACATTCACATAAAACTAATGCTATTTGTATCGTAAGTCTTATTCATCATGGATTGACAAATAAATTTTCCAATACTCGTATGATTGGTCTTGAAAAAGCTGTAATAAATAAGCCTTGTACAACTTTGCTTTCATCGGCGGAAGCACTTTGAGCGAACAGTTTTCATCCCAAGATATTTCCTTGTTGAGACTCTTTTTTTTCAAAAGTCAGTTCTATCACTAAAACAATTACGTTGTTCCTTAATGATCAGTTCAACAGGCAGATTTCTGGAAGGCAGAGCATTCCTCTTAAGTAAATTTCTCTGCTTGGATAAGGGGCCTGGAAAAAAATTGTCTTCATGAATGTGATCTAATATTTCATGAGCAATTAGTGTTTACCTCTATAAAAATGATCATCTTCGGTAAAGGGCAGGTAACAGAATCTCATAAATCTTGTTTGTTGGTTTTTATCGATTCTTCAACACTTTCAGGCCCGACTTGTTAAAGGAAGTTTCTTTTACCCTAACTCGAAATTTTTTACCGGGCTGTGGAAATGTATGGGAAGGGACATTTGAGTTTGCTTTTCCTCAGTAGAAGCACTGGTAAAATCACACAAACTCCAAGAAAAATGCATGAACTTTCTCATTTTCTCAACATTTCGTTTAACTTGTCAATGATAATGTCTGTACCTCGGGTTACTCTCGGATAGCCACCAGAGGGAGTAGCGCTTATCTTCATTCGCCAATTGCGGAATTCAAACTATTCAATCAGTGAAGTGGACTGTAACGTTTGCGAGTCTTCAATTGACTTTTCATCAAACTGATAGGATAAAATATGCAGAGTTATTTTCTAGCAAAATTTCATATCTCGAGATTTTTGTCTAAAAATTTTTGATTTCTGGATTTCTCAAAATTTCCCTGGACAAATATAAATCTATAAATAACAATTTTATTCAATTTCAAAAAGTTTTTTTTCAAATATTGGTAGTAGAAACCCATATAATACACATGAAAAAAAAATATTTCTCTCGGCAGAGACCACCATAATAGATAGTGAAGGCATAGGTACTTGTGCCTTCTCGAATATAAATTCACGTTTGTCCCAGATCGAATTTGAATCCAGACTATTACAGGATATACCAAATGGCTCTACAGGAGATAATAACGATACATCATCAACTGAATTAAATAGGAATAATAAACATATAGGTACAATGAGAGTTTATAAATGACTTCGAATAGTATTACTCAATGTACATTCATGCCCATTAAAATTCAAATCACTCTCGGTACGTTAGGGAGTTATCATGTCATATTATTTCATTAAATGGTAATTGCTGCATTGTTTCGAGTTAAACGAGTTTGAGGTGGGTTAGAATTTCGCTGTTATAGAATCAGATTCCTTAAGTCCCACTGTTATATTGTTACAAGTGTGACATTCGAAGATAGAAGAATGCAACCAGATTTGACACCAACATTTCGATTTCACAATAACATTTTGAGATGAAGCCTACTCATAAATGGAAGCTATATTATTTTTGGAACATTTGAATTGTAATAAAATTTTTGTTTTACGTTTTGCATTACTGAATTGTTTTTTGAACTCGAATATGTAGTCAAAAATGGGAGGTATATTTTTTTGCGCGCATGTTCGCGTGCTATCGTTTTGTCCTAACGTCTGTAATTTCCGAATTTTGAGCCAAAAATAGTCTCAAAAGACTAGGTTGGACTCACTGATGACAAATTCGGTGTCAAAATTGATTCTGTCCGTACGACAGGACAGCCGTTGACATTATTTCGAAGTTATAGCCATGCATTTGGGGTTTTGAAGTTATTTCCTGGTAGTTCAGGAAATACTGAACCGATTCCATTGAAACTTGGTAGTTGGTTGGAACATAGCGATGCGCAACTTTGAGCAAAATTTTGCTGGGATTGTTCGTTAACTCAATTTAAAAAATTTTTGGAAAAACATTTTTTTCCAGTCGAAAACAATTTTGCTCATACCTTGAGCTTCATACTTCACAGGGGTGTACGAAATTTTTATTTTATACGGCTATTTGTTTTTGAGATATTGGAAAGGAACATGTAAAATTTCTTGGTTTCCTTCTCGATATCGTTGTTTGTTTCGGTGTAACTCAAGAAATACTGATTCAATCATGATAAAACTTCGCAGCTAGTTTGTAGATGCTGAAGGACAACTTCGTGCAGAATTGATAATCGTGTCATTAGAGCAGTTTGAAAAAATAAATTGAATTTTTTTTTCAATATTCTGGATCTTCTTATCATATCATCGTCATTTATTCTTGGCAATATTGGAAAATAAAAATTTGAAATGGGTGGGTTTTACTCATTCACGAATTCGACGGCTGAACGTGAGCACAATAATTTCCGGAAGGAACGACTTGGAAACTCGATATTCGTAGAGCAGGCTTGGACCTTAATTACGAAGGTCGAGTTCGTGAAATCCGGTAAAATCCGCCCAATGTTTCCGGAAATTTATCCATTCAAAATTTTATTTTTTCAATATTTCCAAAAAAGCAGATTAGATCGAATTGAAATCCAGTAGCTCATCGGAATAACCTAGAAAAGAACTGCCATGAAGGCAGCAGCTTTTTTGTGCATGTTCAAATTTGTTGCAGAGCGGTCATTTCCATTGAAAATGCGTGAAAAAGCTGTTGCCTTCACGGCAGTGCTTTTCTAGTTTTTTTTCTCGATATCGTTGTTTTTTTCGGAATATCTCAAAAAATTACTGATTCAATCATGGTGGAACTCGGCAGCTAATTTACAAATGCGACTGATCAACTTCGTGCGAATTTTCGTGCTAATCGTGTCATTAGAACTATTTGAAAAAAAATTTCTAGTTTTTTTTCTCAAATATTTAATAATCTGTGATCTCCTAATCATACTTTCCTCATTAAATTCTGTATAAATGTTGGAACTGTCATATTTCGATGAAAATCTGGATTTTAATTCGATCTGATCCGCATTTTTGTGAAGATTGGGGAAATAAAATTTTGAATGGGTATATCTGCGGAATCATTGGGTTATCAAGCTCCGAACCTACTCAACAAGGTTCAAGCCAAAGAGTTGTGATTTCAAATTACTATTAGAATATTAGAAAATGACAACACAAAAACATCATAAAGGGAAAAAGCAAACAAAGATCTCAAGTAGCGAATCATGTACCATTGAAAATATCAGCATTGAGGAAACCAGATAATCCTGTAGTTCTGCTGAATGCAAAATCAAATATCGTGTATTGTTCTATAACATAGGACTTTATTTGCTTAAAAAGAAGTAAATTATCAAATTTCCTTATCAAGTAAATCTGCGTTTCTGTGATTTCCGAAAATATCACTTGGACAAAACTTCCTGAGAAATATAACTATTGCAAGAAAATAATTTTAACGATTCTCAATTCATTGTGTGATGAAGGAGTCAGATATAGACTCTTAAACATCATTCAGTTCCACTCCTTAATCGATTGTTTTGTTTCAATATTGTTCATTTAGGCAACATTTTGTGTAAGTTATCTTTAACTTTAACTGACAGTTAAACTCTTCCTCAAAAATGTAGGTACTATAAAATTCTCATTACTATCATAGACAAGATTTTCTGTGATGATTTCTATGGGAAGGAGAAGAAAATGATTAAAAATTCTGTGGTAAAACTAACCACCAATTTCTGGGTTGGAAAAGTTGGACTTTGGAAAAAGTTTAGGAAAAGTTCCTTTCAAAACATGCTAGGAACGAACATGGGAATAAATAAATTCTTTGTAGACAAATATTCTCAGTGTGTATCAGGGGACTCAATTGATTGTGGTTCCCATAGAAATAGAAAATTAATTACTAATTTGTGGGAGCGTTTCAGTGAACAATTTTGAATTCTTTTATTTTTTGTAATATGGAAGGAATGTTTGGATATTTATTTAGCCACGTGAGTAAAAAAACTACTTCCACTAATGAATATATTGAAAATGAATGCTTAAAAGGAAAAACTTTGATAATGATGAGATACATTCAATTCAGGAATTATTGTATAATTACAATAAAGTTTGTCCAAATCCAATAAAGTACAGGATTTTTTTCACAAATACTTCACTCTCTACCAACGGGCAAGTAGCTCAACACTAAATTTGCAAAAAGTGTCATTCAATTCAAAATATGGTAATGTTTTGTGTGGCTCTGGATCATCGAACCTGATATCTAGAATTTGTACATCAGCTACAGTTTGAACATTATTATGAAAAAGTATCCATTGCAATTGTGATGATTTTCTCCTTCTTCTTAAAAGTTATATAATGTGTATAAATTATTATGCTTCATTACGCCATTGAGAATTGAGCACTCATTGATTACGCCTTAACAACTATTATCTGTTATATTGGGCACTGAAAAGAATAAATGCTAAAGAATTTGTTTATCATCTACATCTTATAATAGTAGAACAGAAAGAGTAACAGATATTTTTATTACAATTATATGCCATGATGAACTCTCGAGATTGGATTCTTACCCGGGTGAGGTTAATAGTAGGCATTTTGATGTATATAGATAATAAGTATGCCATTTTCCATGGGACATTTCTGATAATACAGCCAGTATAGTTAATTTTTGAATACCTCAAAAATCTCCAGCAACTGTCAAGAAAGAACAAGATGCATTAGATCTGCGTGTAATCAACACATTTGCATCGGTGGCGTCAAAGTATGACTTCTAAGAATCCATTACAGGCGTACAGAGTGTCCAGATGAGCGAAATCAGTTCTTGAATTGTTTCTTCCCATATAAGTTCAAATGGTCCAGCCGATTTCTAAATATCCTGATTCTCAACGAGGATGAGAGAATATTCAACAATATTCATGGCATCATCGTCTTTTGAAAGTTCTTCAAAAATTAAGTGAATATCTCTCAACGAGGATGTTCAACAATATTTATGGTATCTTCGTCATCGTGAATTAAAAGTTCTTTAAAAATAAAGTGAATTTATCCGGCTAACAAGTTTCCGAAAATATCATAACAACAATAAAATCGAGGTTATTTTTCCCTTGTGTCATCTGAAAAGACAGAGAATCTATGGAAAACCAGGATTTAATTTTAACATTAACTATGATTGATACCCAAACCACAAGATGAAGATAACCCTGCAAATCTTACTTCAACTGGAAGTTACTTTAAAAATGTCAATTAAAGTTGAAGATAACTTCCAGTTAAGTTTTATAATACCGGCCCTAAGCCGGAGAATGAAACAATTTTATTTTCCTATCATGAAAATAACTACTGACCACTAAGTGAAAGTCTTACTTTTTACTATTTGCTAGTCAATAAATATTTCATTAAACAGGAGTTGGAATTGCTTTATGGGTAGGAAGCCACTTTAATAGTATTCTGATAAAAGAAAGATCTGAAGGAGGTGTGCAACGCCTTGTTAAATTATTAACATAGATAATCTCGAAATGAATTTGCCATGTAGCTGATTACAGGCATAATTCAAATTAATTTGATATCAGGCAAAAACTTGTCGAGTTTGACACCTCATTCAATTTTATGAGTGAGAAACCCCTTTATTCGCGTTGAAGAAACAGTAGGATTGATTATTTTAATCAGAGTCATTTAGATATGGCACTTAAAAACTGATGTGTTACCGTGGAATTCACTGAGATATTTCAGTGCCTGTAGAGATAATTCAATACAGTATCAAGAACGGTGTGAAGTGCTTTATTATGGTAGCATTAATCATTCGAATAGTATTTTCAACCATGGCGAATTCCTCGTGGGATATTGCACAATGAACCTAGCGATTTCTTTAATATTTCTGTAGTTGAAATATCAAAATGAATTATTAATGGAATAATGAGTAGACCCAATTCGTTGTTGACACAAGAGAGCAACAATATGATGGTAAATTCTTAAATGAAACTTATTTTGCTTCTCTATAGTTAGTAAAATGAGGGGTTTCATCAAACTACCCGGCCAGGATTCATAAATAGAGGGGTTGAGAAGCGCATCAATTTTGTCCTCCCTCTTGTGACGTCATCGATGGGAGGGCCATATTTGAATGATGTTAACAAGTACAGAAGCAATGAAAATACGTACCTGCAACTTGGAGTATCATTTGGTTGAATCAAATGTTATATCACACCTAAGCCGTAAAAATCAATATTTGTCGCAATCGTCCACAAGTTATTGAAATTTTACGTGTTCGCGCACATGTCCGGGGAAACGGTGAGCTAACATTCTGTCCAAATGTCTAAAATTTTCGAACTTTGAGCAGAAATTGGTCTCGAACGACTAGGTTGGACTCACTGACGCGAAACCCTATTGACTTGAAACTTTCAGGGAAGGTGGCATTTGAACCATAAGGAAGTTTCTGGAAAATTTTGTCGACATCGTTTCGTTGGTGAATTTAAAAAAAAGTATTTTTCGAAATTTTGTTGAGAAAATTTTTTCGGAAATTATTCATCAGACTTGAAAATATAACTTTACAAACTTTGAAGTCTATATAACAGTGTAATAAATTTCATTTGATTAGATTGTAATTTTCGGAGGTATTTGGAAAACGTATGTCGAATTTCGTATTTTTTTCTTGGTAACGTTTTTATTTTCGGAAAAACTCAAAAACTAGTGATTTAGTTAGTATGGTTAGTAGTTTTGAAATGCTGATGTATAACTTTGTGCAAAATCTCGTGATGATAGCGGCATTGAAACAATTGAAAGAAAAAATTTCAAATTTATTTTTCCAAATAATCTATATTTTGAGATCTTCTGTGCAAAATATCCTCATGATACTCTGACAAGTGTTCGAGCTGTCATTTTTCAATCAGTTACTTTATTTCAATTCGATATAATCTGTATCTTGAATATATTGAGGAAATTACATTTTGAATGGGTATATCTAGGGAATTATTGGGTGTGTTGCACCCATTCCTGAACTTTTCCCTCGTTACTAAGCTCCAAATCTATTCTACATTCATCCTGACAATACATGTCACAAGTTTTTCACTTTATTCCCGATATTTTATTAGATTTCTAGTTCGAAATGAACAATTATGCATCTATGGGAGATGATTCCCCAATAAAGGGGCCTGTAGCGTTCTTCGTTTATCTGAGGATCTGAAAATCATCGCTTGGAGGACTGAACCTGGTCGAAAGACCCTCTCGGTCATGAGCAAATGTAGGGAATATTATTTACTGCTTCCTTCTGGTTTTCTGTCCCTCTTTCTGTTTCAGATATTATGTCAAGATATTTTGTCGAAATGAATTCAAGATGACGAAAAAATTATTTTCAAATGAAAAAGATGCCATCCATCTTCTATAAACAAATTACTACACTTATGCGGGGAGACAGAATTTTTCCTGAGGTTTTTATCTGTGCTCTTGTATCATACGCAAATATGTATGGTACCCCGTTTACATTTCCTCTGCTAACACTGTGATATATCTTAGAATTGTAATGCTCGTTCTCAAAAGAATATATATATATATTCATCTAAGTCGCTTTTTCCAGAAGTTATTGTATTTACAATATAGCGTGAGCCGCTAGCTTGTTTCGTTCGAAACATCACTGAGTCCAACCTAGTCGTTCAGGATCATTTTAGGCAGAAAAGCTGAAAATAGAGCTAAATGAAAACACACCCTTCCGTGAAAAATGCCAGCAAAAAGCAGAAACAATCAATCTTAAGAGCAAACACTACCCTGATCTGGTGAATTACGGCTTCGCGCAATTCGGCAACAAAGCCACATTCAAGTTTCATTGAATCTCGCTAATAACTCACGGTCTGCACGCTTGAAAGTTGCCAATAGCAGCTAGAAATATTATAATTCGACGTCAATAGGAGAAAACGACGTGTCGTTCTGCAGGCTTCAGTGATTTTTTTTTTTGAAATATTTTTTTCGGGATGTATTCACTTCTTTTGTGAGGATGCGCAATGTTAGTTATTTTTCACTTCATTTCAGTGTTTTTTCCCGAAAATATTTGAACTTAAAAAAGTGACAACACTGAGCATTCTAACAATTTTAACAATTTAAACCATTCGCACCCACAAAATTTTTGGAAAAAATCTAGAAAAGCACTGCCGAAGGCCGAATTCGTGAATGGGTAAAATCTACCCAAACATTCCGCAGATATACCCATTCAAAATTTTATTTCATCGATATTTCCAAAAATACAGATTAGATCGAATTTAAATCCAGTACTTCATCGAAAAATGACAGTTTGAAGGTTCATACAGAATTGAATGAGGGTAATATGATCAGAAGATCACGGAATATTAAATATTGGAAAAGAAAAAGTTTAAAATTTGTTTTTCAAATTGTTCTAATGACACAATCGTCACGAAATTTAGCACAATGTTGTACATCAACATCTCCGACCTTGCTGCGACGTTTCATCAGGATTGAATCAGTATTTCCTGAGTCATACCGAAAAAAACAACGATATCGAGAAGAAAACCACGAAATTCTACATATTTTTTCCCAATATCTCCGAAACTAATAGCCGTATCGAATTGAAATTTGGTACGCTGCTGTGAAATATAAAGTTCAACGTAATGCTGAAAATGTTTCCGAACACGAATGATAGGTTCAGAAAAAAAAAATTTCTTCGAGAAAAATTAAAAAAAAAAATTTTTTTTAAATCGAGTGACCATACGGACAAAATTTCGCTAAAAGTGCAAATTTCGAGTCGCTAGCAGGCTCTATTCGAAAGTTATCGTGTCCACGGCCGGCCGGACAGAATCGATTTTAACACCGGATTCGTCATCAGTGAGTCCAACCTAGTCGTTTGCGACCATTTTTGGCTCAACCATCGAAAATTACAGATATTTTGACAGAACGATAGCACGCTGTTCCTCTAGAACATGCGCGCAGAAACGAACTCTCGACTCCAAAAGTCACCCTGTTATTTTCGAGGTATTGTTTGCTCTTAAACTGGCTCCTTCATACATTCTGTATACAAAATTTGAATTCTTTCCGACCGAACGATGAAATTAAGCGATATAACTCATGAAATTCGTCTAGACGGCAACCGCGGCTTCAACAAGAAACTACAAGCCATCCTGGGAGGAATGTAGACCGAAAAAACCCACATCAGGAAACAACAGCAGAATAAGATTGAGCCAGAAGACACTCGTTGATATATTGAACTATTGAACGCAAAATGACCGCTGGGCATTTCCTAATTAATCGTGTGCGCTGCAATTAAACTTGGGACAGTGATGGGTACAAATAGCGAGAGCCATTCTCATGGCACTACAGTTAAGTCACTGAAACAAATTGTCGGAAAAAAGTAAATAAATATTAGTTAGCGGACCTCGAAACCGGACTTTATCGCAGTATTTTCAGTTTTATTAGACAGAAATCAATTATTCCATTTCTTTCGTTGTAATTAAAAGAATAAAATAAACGTTTACAACTTGTTAATAGAACGTGTTGATTATTAGATATTGCTTGCTCTACAGGATTCCACTTGTCAACAGATCGAAATGGAGGTGAGAGCATTAGACTTATCAGTCTCCCGTACGATTGCGGGAGAACTTTATTAGACGTCGTTTAAAGTAGCTGTCGTTGAGTCATCTACCTGGAACATATAGGTACTTCGTAAACTCCCACATTCCTGTTTCTTCGGAACATAAGGATATGAGGAGATTACAGAAGAACAATAACATATTTCCTTCTATTCGAATAAAAAGTGAAGTGGTTCAAGAGCATACAATTACCCATTACCAGACCACAGACATAATCCATGTCTATGGACCAGGCTTTCCATAGAATTTTAGAGTTCAATTAATATTTTTAGGTTAATTGAGTGATTTTTCATAATTAATTTATAAATTTGATGAAAATTAGAATAATTATGGAATTTTCAATATAAAAATGGGCAGGATTGAAATTGTGTAGAATCTCATGGTGGAAACAACTGGATATTGCACGAATTTCAAGTGGAAGATTAGTGTTTCAATGGTCAAGTGTAATACCGCAAAAATACCAAATTATAAGCATTAAGTGAGTGAATGAGTTTTCCGAATCATATTCCTTTGAATTTCAAGCAATGGATTGATTTCTCTGCAATATAAATAACCGTAGCTGTGTGGAACTTGCGAACAAATTGCAGGAGTGTATTAGCACATTCAGAAATACTTAAATGCTCATAACTTTTTACCATAGCCGAATCTGGAAAAATAGTGAATGAAAAAAGTGTTTAATTTGATGAGAGGAATCTATGGTTAAAATCAATATACAACTTAAAGACTTACCCTGTATTTTATGGGATTTAGGAAGTAGCCCTCTCACCATCAACATACATTTTTTTGATGTAGAAGATGTCCTAACGTTGCAACCAGTGGCATATGTAAGCGATGAGAACTAGACATTTTCTGAATCGAAATGACTATTACATTGAATTCATGACTTGTTTCCTTTCCATTTCGAATTATCGCATAAAAAAATAAAAATATTTTATGCCATGGTTAATTGCTGCATACTAATTTAAATATAATTTTGCCACATTCAAGAAGAATACTTCTGTTGCTCCGTTTGGATTGTATAGTTCTCCACAATGCAGAAAAATGTATTTCATGATGAAAGTAAGTTTTCTACCCCAACTAGTTCTTTCATGTTTTCTTGATATACTCAGTGACTTTAGAGGTGTTATTCCCGGAAAGAATAACTTCTTGAACATCATCTTTCGGGAATGGGGTAGTCTTTCATCAAAGATGAAACCTTTCAAGAGCATGTCAATAAAATGGAAGAAAGAAACCGGTGGCCACTGAAGACCGTTGAAGTCGATTTAATAGAGAAAGTTTATAGTTTGACGAGCAGTTTTATGAGGAATTGTGTTGTCTTGCTGGAAAGTGACTTCTGGAAGGCCAATTGGAGGAGAAAGTAAAACGGCTTGTAGAACATCGACAATATAACGTGCAGCTGTCATACTGCCTCTAATAAACATAAGTATGTATCGGCTTCCATAACCAATAGCTTTGCAAACCATAACTAAAACAAAACTGTACATGCCTCCCAACAGTAGTCTCAATAGTTACAAAATTTTTTTTTACCTCAATCATTGTATGCCGGTTGATATAATAATATTGTCATTAAAGACGTGGTAAGTCGAAGACAAAAAAATTATATCGTAAGATATCAAATCAATATCGAAAGATATTATGTAAAGGTACTACAGAGAAATCTGTATTTTTTAGTTATTGAAAAAATATTTTGGAAAGTTATTCCTTCTAGATGTGACGCTTCTAATATTACTGAGTGTGTTGAACATTCGAGTAATAGGTTAATTATTATATTTTTTCCACACGATAGCTAGCTTTGTGGAAAAAAGGAAATAGAAACTAAGGGGCTTTCATACTATTTTATCAAAAATTTATATTCTACATCCCTTACAGGCGCCACGGATGGGAGCAATAAATATATCATCTTTCACTAAAAAATTCTTGGAGATCTCAATGTTATAATACATTTCTACTAGAATATGCACCATCCTTGAGGTCCGAATCTAAGAGGTGTATGACATAGGTTTATTAGAAGCTTCCTCTCGAAAAACACCTACGGATTCACAACCTTAAGGCTCAGCATCTTATTCGGAAACACCATGTATTCCAAGATACCGGCCATCGGGAATGTTAAAACCACTGGGCACTTATTTATTTCAGAACATATTGAAGCTTGGCTCAACGGCATCCACCAATTCGAATGCTCCTAATCAGATGTGCTATTCGCATGCAAAACTCACAAGTGACGATGTAAAAAGTCTATACCAACTTTGATTTCCTCGAATATATTTTCAAATTTTCGGATAATTTTACTTTGAACTTTGCATATTCAATCAAACAGATAAGAATCCCTATTTCATAATTTTATCCAGAGATTTACATGGGGGATTCAAGCCCTTGGGTGGAAAATAAATTTTTCCGGTTTTCTGGGGACTGTTCAACCATTCTGTGCTGTTCCTGGAGCGGCGCCAAGAATAACTCGCACAGCAATAGCTAGGAATTCAAAAATTGGGAGGAAACGGAAACTTCGTGTTATGGGGGAAAACTATTAGAAAATCAGCTTCATATTCCAGTTGCAATTCGAAAACACAAAAAAATTTGAATGCCGCATTGCAATAACCTTCGAATACGGATAAATGACTTCTTGTAACCACTCAGGAAGCGGTATCTTCCATCAACTCACCCTGTTGAAGAAATAATGAAGCCAGAACATCTCATCTGAATTTATGCAGAATCTGGTTGATATTTTTTGTACGAGAAACTGATACATTTTTGACTGTCCTTGAACTCATTCGTAATTCCATGGAAAATCACATTTTCTAACCTTAAGTAATGATTTTGAATAGTTAGTGGAAGATTTTATAATTCTTATTTTAATATTGTATTCTTGTTGTTTCTTTTTAGGAATTCATAAATGAATGCTGCTAATGTGCCTGAGATGCCCGCGTGAGTTCCACACTTGAGGAAATAAAAACTAAATAAATAAACACTATCTGCTAAACAATCCTGCGACAAGGCAGATAAACTTGAGGCTATAAATTCTGACTCATGTAGTCCCCTATCCCCCATGACTTCCCTGTACTATTTCATTTTACCATGTAAATCGAATGGTAAAGGTCGAATTGCATGCAAATTTCACATAATAATCGAAACTATAGATATGATATACTATCCGATTCCGAAGAATCATATGCCTCCATAGTAATAAAACCCATTGTCACCGTGAACTTTGACACGAAATGTAACGGCAGGAGGTAAAGTACTTAAATTCCTCATTTCGTTTTTGTAAACACGACTATTATAATATCAACAACGTCGTAACGAGACGTTGTCACATCTCAGGAAGATATGGTGGTCATTGATATTTCTTATGGGGCGACTGGGCGAAAAATATTACCACGAGATTATGTGACATGTTGTCTTGTGGAAGAGTGACACTAGAATTATAAGGAAAATTGCTGGTAGTTACCATTGAAGCTGGTCATTATGAGATATTGGAGGAAAAGTCTTCTTAAGTCATAGTTTTTTCCTGATCATATTACAGTCACATTTTCCTTCGAAAATTGTACCTTTCAGGGAATCGATCATTTTCTTCGTTGACATACTTCTTGTGTAAAAGCTTGTGAATATTATATTAATCAGCATAGAAAGTTTGATTGGAGTTGTTTCGAAACCACTTAATACCCAAATTGTTATAAGAAGTAGTTGTGCAAATTTTCGATTTGTTTTGAGAGTGTTGATGAGAGTTGTGCTACTCCACTTGCCTTTCACATAAATTACTATTATCATTTTGACAGGAGTTAACGTCACTAGCTTCTACTATACTACTATGAACTCTACATTGTTATATCCTGTTAGAATGTAACCAATAGTTTCTTCTATGTCTGCCTATTCGTTGTTGCACTATCCTGAATTACTTAGTGTCTTTCTTAACTATGGTGAGACTTATTTATTTATTTATTAGCAACATCAGTAATTACAAACTGGACCTTAATTACTAATTACAACAGCTGATATCAAAAACTCACTGATATATACTTATCACTTCAGTGCACAATGGTATTTTAAATACTGTGTATGCACTCATTTGCATTAACAAGCATTTCTAAAGAGGTGTTTAACAATTAACAACCACTTAAACTAACCCTAATTAATAACCACAATTAAATCATCCAAAAATAGTAACAAAAAATATACAAAACTCTAATATTGACAAACCAATCGAAATAATACCAATAACAACCAATTTCAATCATGATTACATCCAAGTATCACAAGTACAAGAAAATTTTCAGACAAAACCTATATTGTTAATTACCCAGTCCACTATTTCCCTCTTTACCCTATTGTATTTCTTATTTCTTAACTCAAAAGGTAAACTATTATATATTCTGGGACCTATGCTATATACATGACTCTGACATAAAGAGTGTTTGGAATTGGACAATACAACATTATTATTTGCTGCACTTCTCGTATTAATACCATGACTTAAATCTTCTCTGTAGTACTTTTTTGTTAACATAAATCTAATAACTGATTTTATAAATAATTGATGAGGACTTAAAAGTTTACTATCTTTATACACTAATTCAGAAGGATATCTTTTTTTCTTAAACAGCATTATTTTAATAACCCATTTTTGAGCAATTGTAAGTTTAGACAAGTTAGTTGATCCTGTGCTTCCCCAAACTGATATTCCATAATTAATTATTGACTCCATGAGTGCATAATAAACTGTTTTTAAAGAAGAAAATGGTAAAATTTGTCTTAGTTGATAAAATTTAAAAATCAGAGTTCTTACTTTTCCTGTCACATACTGAACATGCTCTTTCCAAGCAAAAAGTTCATCAATTATTACCCCTAAGTACCGTATAGAAGATTTTTTTCCAATCCAGTTATCACAATTACATAAATCTTTTCGATCACTTTGGGAGTTGTGCATTTTTACCCTATCAAAGCCTGGTAATGTCCGAGAGGATAGTTAAAATGTTATAAATTCAGTTTTTTCGATATTTAGGGAAAGCAAACTAGAATCTAACCATCTTTTAATTTTCTGTAACAAGAGCTCGGCATTCCCTCTTGCAGACTCCCAGTCATCCCCACAAACTATTGCAATAGAGTCATCCGCAAAACAAAATATTCCCTCCAATTCATGCATGAGGCTGTTTATGTAGATATTGAACAGCAGAGGTGATTTATCGGGTAGTTTCAGACTTAATTTGATGTATGTCAGGAGGATTCAGAAGCTTTCGTAATTACGCCATCAACATTAAATATTTAACTACTATTATATAACCAGCAAGATTTCCGCAGCCTCACTGATTGTGGGATGGAAGGTTCAATAGGTACTTTTAACTGGAATGATAATCTAGTTGCAGTCCAGCTTTGCAGTTGGGCCAGATCCGGAGAAGTTATTAAGGTGATGTGTATAAGATCATCCAGCATTTCTAATCTACTCATTTCTGTGGGGCTGAAGGAGTGTGACTTTCGGTTGATCAGGTCTGTGTTGACCATTTCTTCACTGAACCACACTACCTAACGTTATCTGTGATTTGATGGCCATATTGTTCATTCAGCCCTAACATCGTGAAATGAGAATGGGGATGGGGATTCTAGCGTACCACGATTATTTGTGCTCTCTTCCATCTAATACGAGAATTATGATGAATTCCAAGAGCTTGCAGATTTTCAAGAAGAGTATAATTATTTAATGGTTTGATGACTTATAATGGCACAGGATTCCGTTAAAGGACGCTCATGAGTTGCTCACCCTTAAATTTCTTGTGAGGGATCCCGTCATTAGGTGTAGTGTCATAACTTAGTTGTGAATAGTCTCGTTCAAGGCAAGCATTAGGCTATTTGGAGCTCATGAAGCAACGCTCTGAAATATATTTGAATATTGGGAACATCTGCCAGTGTATCCAGTCTTGGTTTGAGTGTTCTTCCTGAATTAATTTTTGATATGCGTTTTCTTGAGATTCAGACTAGTGCCTTAGTCCTTTACCGCAATTATCTCGATGAGTGTATGATGGAGGCCAGATCTATAACACCCTGTTAGGTCTAGCCATTCCAGTGAGTTGAACCATATTTATTCACGGTATCTGAGAACTGCTAACATTGAAGATCAATACTTCAATAGTCATTTGACTGACAGAGTGAATTCCGTAACTAGTCACATCTCTGACTTTGCAGCTTTCAATTGTGGTTCATAAAGTGAATGGATGTTAAGTGAACCTGAAAGATGGGTAGCGCACGCCCTCTCTCAGCACTTTCTTCAGTCATGTGCTTTCTGCTTTTTGAGTTCCTAACTTTGGCTGCGTGTAGGATGCACCAGTTAACCTAAGCGCTGATGCCTGTACATAGTAGAAAGTAGGAACTCTAAGGATCTTATAACCCAGGTTATCGTCGACGATCTGGCACATGCTTTAATGATATGCGTACAGAGTGTCCACCCACATAGATACTATATGGCTCGATTTGGCATACCCTGACAAGATCACCAGCCAGTAGCAAACCTCAAATCTCCTAAGAGGTTGAAGCTACCTCGCAAACCATGAAAGGCGTCGGACGTTAGGAAAAACCAATTGATCCGAATATTCTGTTGCGACGATTAAGTTTGTTAAAGGACCGAATCAGCGAAACGGTGTCGGAGTTATAGCCATTTGAAATTTGTGACTATTCATCTAATATTTCTGAATTTACTGAAGCAATTGAATGAAATCCTGGCTTCATTTCGAAGCATTACGACGTGCAACTGAGTGAAATATTGTTGAGATCGTTCAGTCAGTAAATCAAAAATCATGTTTTCGAAAATAATTTTTGTAAACTTTCGACTATATTCGAAAATAGTTCTGCTCAAATTTAGAGCTCTACATTTCACAGCAGTGTACCAAATTTTAGATTGATACCATTATAATTTCCGTAGATGAAGAATGTCAAACTTCAAGGTTTTTTGTATCGATTGGTTTTTCGTAATAACTCAAAGAAACCTAGGAAAGTACTGACATGAAGTCAGCAGCTTGTGCGCGCATGTTCAAATTCGTTGCCCTCTTGGAAATAAAGCTGCTGACTTCTCGTCAGTGCTTTTCTAGGTTCTTTACGTGAGCCTGCATGCCAGAAATATTTTTGTTTGCCATACCTGAATTCTCATAACAAGAAAGCATGTGAATATAATGTATTCATTAGAGGATGACAATTCTCTTTGATTTCTGTCAGATTATTCAATTTCCTTTTTTATCTCTGAGTGTATCGAGAGTGGTTTAGTTAATGTATGTGTCATTAGGTGGCGCTTTGTAACTGAGTTGACCTGAGGAGAAGAGATCTATAGAATAAGAGCCAGGACCAAGTTCCTTTCCTGAAGGATATATATGATTATGTATTTGTTTCACATGAAAATAGAAGAATTCACTAAAGTTTTATTATAACTTTGATCTACAACTTGAAATAAAAAACTTAACAGTGCTTCTAGATTTTTATAGTCACACACGAGGAACCTTTTCATACTTAAATCTCACACACAGAGTTTTTCGAGTCTATATAACTTTGGCGTCTGTATCCACAGAAGCAAATTAAAGTTTTTCTTCTTTTAACATTAGTAGGATTGACCATTGATATTATAACACTCCCCCTCAATGGCGAATCCGCTCTAAACCTATATTTTTGCAGTGTTTTTCAAACATGATACGACTCAATGGCTTCGTAAACATATCAGCTAACTGTTCGTTAGATTGAATGTATTCTATATGTACAAAATTTTGCCTTATTTTGTCCCTTATGAAGTGAAACCTTATATCAACATGTTTGAGTCGTTTATGAAATTCGGGATTCTTACTTACTTTAATAGCTGCTTGGTTGTCTTCATAAATTATAATATACTGAGATTCATTAATTATTTTGAAATCTTTTAAAAGTGCCTTTAACCAACAGGCTTCACTTACAGCCAAACTGAGAGATACATATTCTGCTTCAGTTGATGAAACTGCAACAGAGGATTGTTTTCTAGACAACCAAGAAACCGTACAATTATCAATTTTAAAAACATATCCGGAGGTGGACTTTCTGTCCAGCTTATCTCCGGCCCAATCTGCATCAGCGTATCCTATGACAGACATATCATTTCTGTCATAGGTCAGACTATAATCGAGAGTACCCTGTACATAACGAAGCACTCTCTTTAAAGCTTTCCATAAATCATCACTGGCACAACTTTGGTATCTACTCAAAATATTAATTGAAATGCATAAGTCTGGTCTTGAACACAACATTGCATACATAAGACAGCCTATCACTTTGCGACATTTATTTTCAATTTCAAGAGTTTCTGAACTGTCTCTTTTTAGAATATCATGTTGAAAGTTATTTTCCATTGGAGTTCTCATTGAATTGCAATCCTGCATATCAAACTTCTTTAAAACATTTTTTAAATAGCTACTTTGATTAATGATTATTCGGGAATGATTAATATCTTGTATGATATCCATACCTAAAAAATTTCTTACTAAACCCAGATCTTTCATCTTGAAAATTTTTGACAGAGTGTGTTTGATGTTCTGTACTTGACCAGTATCTGTGCCTGCTATCAATAAGTCGTCAACATAAATCAGCACAAATAATTTACAAGTCTCAACATTTTTGACATAAAGACAATATTCAGATTCAGATCTCTGGAATGACAATGACACCATTGTTTTATGAAATTTTTCATTCCAGTTCTTAGGAGAATTTTTCAAACCATATAAGGACTTTCTTAGCTTAAAAATTGTGCCTTGTCGTTGCTTAAAACCTTTAGGAATTGAGATGAACACATTGTCCTTAATATCTCCATATAAGAAAGCACTACATACATCTAATTGGAAAATTGGAATATTCATATTGTTACATACTGCCAAGAAAATTCTTATTGATGGTAATTTTGCAACAGGACTATAAAGATCAAAGTCTGATAGATCAGTTTGCTGGAAGCCCCTAGCAACTAAGCGAGCTTTAAATTTTACTTCTTCATTTTGTTGATTAACTTTCTTTCTATATACCCACTTACACTGAATGACCTTTTTCACATTATCACTTTCACTATTTACGTTGGTCCACGTCTCATTTTCTTCTAAAGCCTTTATTTCGTTGTCCATTGCTTCCTTCCCTTTAGAAGATTCATTGCTCTGCATTGCATCTTCATAAGTTTTGGGGTCGTCATCTGAGCATAAGGTCAGCAGAACTGTGTCAGGATCCAATTCGTAGTCATCAAGATATCCTGGTCTTCTACAATTTCGTCGAGGATAGAGTCTTGGATTGGTTTCCTCAACCTGTTCATCAGGACTTTGAATTTCTTCTGTGTTAACATCATTATCTTGGTTTTCTTCAGTAACTATTTCTTCCTCTGGTGATTCTACATACATTTCTGACTGTTCCAAAACATTATATTCAATAGTGGCTTCTGGTAAAAATATGACATCTCTATGAATTTCAACTTTCTCATTGTCCTGAAATAATACTCGAAAGCCTTTGACATTTTCACCATATCCAACGAATATACCTAACTTGTTTTTTGCATCCCATTTTAAACGTTTTGGTTTCGGTATATGAACTGATACTTTACATCCAAATATTTTGAGGTCTTTAATATTGTACTGCTTCTTGTACCATAGCTCAAAAGGTGTTTTATTCGGTGTATTGCTAGGACCTGTTCTGTTTATAACGAATACAGCAGTATTTACGGCTTCTGCCCATAGATTTTTATTTTGATTTTTAATCATACATCTGGCTGCCTCAACAATTGTTCGCATTTCTCTTTCTACACGACCATTTTGTTCGTCTCTAAATTTTATATTATTGTTAATCAGAATCCTCTTAACATGCGAAATACACTGATGTGCCATCCTTTCATGCCAAATGTTTACATCCTCAACTGACTCAACTACTTGACAGTCTGAAACGTCATGATCATTTGACCTACTAGAGAAAGGGATATTAGGGTTACTTGTTTCGGTGCAATTCTTAAAAATCATTTTATATAGTTTGCCACTTCTTGTTGCTAATGCCCTAGTGTTTCCGTCTTTAAGGATTTTACAATGTTCATTATTCATAACTATATTATATCCCTTATCTAAAGCAGTACTTACTGAGAATAAATTGAACTTTAACTGTGGCACATATAGAACATCTATGAGAGTAGTTTCTATTGATCTTCCACCAATTATTGCAAACAATTTAACTTTTCCTTTTCCTCTTACCTTCAATATATTTCCATTTCCTACCTTGACTGTCTTATCTGATTCTTCGATAATATCATTGAATAACGATTTATCCCAGCACATATGTTCGCTCGCTCCTGAGTCCATTATCCAATCGTTCGGTTTCATTTTGCTGCTTGACTCACCAATGAATGCATTAGAGCTCTCTTCATTATTGGGTCTCCCTTTTATTTCCTCTTTGCCCTTTTTGAACCAGCATATAGAGGCATCATGTCCTGTCTTCTTGCAGTATGTGCAAATCCTTGGTTTTCTAATATAGCAGTTTCTAGCCTTGTGTCCTGGCTTGTGGCATTTATAGCAGATAACTTTTCCAGTTTTATTACTTTTGATTTCTCCTTTGTGACTTGTACTCGTTAAAGCTGTTGTATTTTCTTCGCTTGACTTGGTTCTTTCTTCTTCAATAAGTAGTCTCGAGGTTAGTTCTTTTAACGTTTGATTTGTTTCAGGTACCGATTCCCAGGCAGATCTGAAGTGTTTGAACCTGTCTGGAAGAGACATCAAGATCTTCGTCATTATCATCTTCTCCGAAATTTCTTCTTTGGCCTGTTTGAGCTTATTTTTGATGTCCTCTATCTGAGATATGAACTTTGACACTGTACCATCTCCAAATTCCATTGAGAAAAACCTCTGTTGAAGTAAATGGACGCTAACAACGGACTCCTTTTCGTAGACCGACTTTAACTTTTCCCACATTTCATTCGCAGTATCGCATGATAAAATATGTGTAATTGGTTCTTGATCCATTCTTGATACTATTAGTTCTTGGGCTTTAGCATCCTTCTTTTCCCATTCATTGATTTCTTTCGCACCACTATCGGGTTTTTGAACGCTTCCCGTTAAAATTTTGTAAAGTTCTCGCCCTTTCATCATAACGGTTGTTTGGAATTTCCATGTAGCCCAATTTTCATCGTTGAGTTTGATCAGCGGTATTGCTGCTTGTTCCATCTTGATAGTACTTAAAAAACGTTCAGGAATTTTCCAAAATGGCTGTCCTTTGTTAAGTTACCTGGCGATTCTTATTTCAACTTTCTTCTATTTTCCTTTGGTGCCTGGGCCCATAACCTATGATTATGTATTTGTTTCACATGAAAATAGAAGAATTCACTAAAGTTTTATTATAACTTTGATCTACAACTTGAAATAAAAAACTTAACAGTGCTTCTAGATTTTTATAGTCACACACGAGGAACCTTTTCATACTTAAATCTCACACACAGAGTTTTTCGAGTCTATATAACTTTGGCGTCTGTATCCACAGAAGCAAATTAAAGTTTTTCTTCTTTTAACATTAGTAGGATTGACCATTGATATTATAACAATATACCACAGATGATTTAGGCAGATTTTCTTTGCAATATTCGTTATTTTTATCATCTATGAAATCTCATTGTATGGGCTAGGATTTTGACTTTTTGTATCGTTGGGAGTCTTAACGAATCATCCAAACCAGGATGAGTGAATATTTATACCCAGGCCACATAATTACACTCGGTAAGCCAAACCAAACCGCTGAAATCACAAGAAGAATTCGGATGACGTGAGCTGCAGTGGGTAAGTTCGGTTCAGTTTTACGAAACGCGAACACACCTGTCAGTCTGAAGAGAAAAGTTTTCCAAAGTTGCATCCTTCCGGTTATGACTTATGACATGGAAACTATGATTCTCACGGCACGATCACCAAATCGTTCAAGAACAACACAGCAGGCTATCGAGAGAATTATGTTGGTGGATTTGACGAGGTAGCACATTCGAAATGTGGACATAACAGGAAAAATTAGGGCGGACGATGTGGTTGGTAGTATAGCGAGGATCGAGTGGAATTCGGTTGGACGTGTTGCCTGGCAGGAAAACGAAAGATGGACAAGAAATATCATCCAACGGAGATCTAGAGGGTACAAACGAAGCGTTGGAAACCCACCTTAAAGATGGCTAGATGACGGGGTGACAGTAGATGGCACTGTCAAACTCAGAATAGAGAAAATGGACAGCTCTAGCGGAAACCTACATCCAGCAGTGGATGCCAGAAAAGAAGGAGAAGAACATGAAGACTTCTAAAGCCACAAATTTTTCCAATATTCACTGAAGAATTCCTGAAGAATAAAATCGAAAATCCAATGATAGAAATGATATCAACTGTTTATGCGTGAAACGTTAAATGCCGCCCCTCATCTGCGGCATCCGTACAATCAACGTCCACAGAACCGGTAGCTACCAACCTACGTCGGTAGCAAATTATGATACACCTTCTATTTAAACATTCAGATCGAAAATTCCGAATCGCAGCGATACAATCTAATAAGCTTCAACGGCCAACATACTCGAACATTTGATCGGTATTTATAAAACGATAAAATACCGCACCTAGCAGATAACATCTAAATTTGATTTTATAACGTTTGATCCAGATATCGATAACTTCTTCGGGTCTTATTGAATTGACATTCCGAAAATTACGACGGCTGAAATATCTTCAAAATCGGAACGCAGGGACGTCAACATTTCCAGATACGATCTTGATGCGAGATTAGGAAGGACGGAATGGGCAAACACGCGCCAGTTTCTGCCTTAATTGAGTCTTATAAAATACGGATTTCTGAACTAGTCACTCATTCTGGATACATTCAGAGTTGAGAGCGCGTCAATTTGAACTGGATAAAAGGCATACAATTCGACAAAACTACTGACGTATAGTCACGATCTATTTATTGCTCGCTTTATGAACTTCAAAGACAGACTGGGAACTATTCACCACCTCATTCTACAAGTCTTCCATTTCAGAGAACTTCTCAAGAGATTATGCATGAATAACCTCCCAACGTCATTTGTGAACTGAGAACTCGATCGTATATGCCATCTTGAAAATACTTTTTCGAAAAGATATTAAATGTTGAATCTTTCTGCTAAAACAACTGATATAATTCACAAATATAAATAGTTCTAGTTGTTCCATTTGTAGGTTATTATGGTTATCTGAACGTTGATGATTAAATACCCATTCGAAATTAAATTTTTACAATATGCTTTTCCAAAAACATACAGACTGTTGATTCGAAAAACCTGGGTCCAGATGAGTATAATCCGAACAGCGACGCAATAAAATTCGGCGATTCGGCGAATAGTGTGGACGGCACATATTCGTAGACAGGTTGCAGTGATAAAGTCTTGGGATAAATATCGTTCCTTTCCGAATTTATTCCCAATCATGTCTTATATTCCGGATTCTAAAATTGCTAGATTGAAATCTCGTAAACCTTTATGGATCAACGATTTTATTTACACCAATAAAAGTGACAAAGAAATTTGGCGTTCGGAATGGAATTCGTGTAATGTTTTTAACAAAGGTTTGATCAGTGATCCTTCAGAAAAAGTTCATGGTTTCAATCTTCCTAGGAAAATTTGGTGCATTTTGAATCGACTTAGAACCGGTCATGGTCGCTGTAATAGTTTCCTCTTCAAATGGAATTCGGTCGAAAGTCCAAGGTGCGAGTGCGGAGAATAAGAGGAAACAATAGAACATTTAGTAAATACTTGTCCAATATATAAATTTGACGATGGTTTCGAGGCAATTCATTCGGTGTCTGATTCTTTTTTGAGATGGATTGCGAACTTCAAATTAATTTAATGAGTACTAATTCATTTACTAGTTCATATTAGTTTTTTCGTCTCCTTTTTTGTTTTCAGGTATGTTTCCAAGATATCAACCTGCATCGCATAGGAAGGAGGAAATTTTGTCGATGAAAAAGAAGCCCTTCAATAAAAAACAACAATTTCATTACACTTATACGGGGAGACAGAGTTTTTCCTGAGGTTTTTATCTGTGCTCTTGTATCATACGTAAAAATGTATGGTACCCCGTTGACATTTCCTCTGCTAATACTGTTATGATACAAATTGTTTGATATAAAAAAAATGTAATGCTCATCTCAAAAGAATATATATATATACTGGAGCTCAACCTAGAATAATATAATACATTAAAATGCATCGTTCGAGTTGAAAACCGAGTCCTTACGGAGCAGATAGAGCGCTGCCTCGAACCATAAAACTCCCTGTGATTTATTGCATTCGCTGTTCGCATTACACTCATCTGGACCCGGCTCAAGGAACCACGCTTGATATCTTGTTTCCTATGCTTAAAAAGATAATATGACTAAAGATGGAAAATTTGGTTTGTAGGTGCACATTTTATTCGGTTGATCCAACCTCATTTTGGTGAACCCTGTACGTGCTAAGATATCAGCGATCCCAAGTTCTTTAATGGCAATGAGGGTTGAGGGACACCTTAATTCAAATAAAATTCGAACGCCTTTTCGAGAATGCCCTAAACGTACTCAATATTGTTTGTTGATATTTTTCTGACATACTATTCTGAAGAAGTGAAGGACATAAGAAGAATTCAACAACAATTATGAAATTCTATTTTTTTTTCCGCACTTATGATAGAAATGCTGTAAATGAATTGGTAAAGATTTATTATCATTCTCATGTTTTTTTCAACACTTTCTAGCGTAACTATTCCATTCTTTTTCCGTAAGTATTAACAAAAAAGGTCAAGTGTATGGCATTTTTGAAATGTCCGAGAAGGTATAGCAAAATTACAATCATGAATTCCAAAATTCTTTTGATGTAATGGTACATGACGTCGTTGAAACGACCAAAGATTAAATTGACTTTAGTAATTTAAATTTCTCAGGACACTATAGTGCTTCCCAAGAGTATGTCTTCAGTAATTGATGTTAAGTGAGTACGTAAACTCACACAGGAGCATTTCAGCAAAATTATTCTCGTCTATACCTCTTCAATTACAAACTGAGACTTGTAATATATCATATTGATTTATTTATTCGAGACAAAAGAAATACATACAGTAAAACCCCTATACAGCATTCACAGTTTGACAATGTTCACCATACAAAATCACAATGAACTGAAAACTGAACTAATTAAATGAACCAAAAATATGAACTACATAATTCAACCCTAAAAATTATTTTGAACATTAACACCGCAAGAACTGGAAATAAATGTCGCCAGTACTCTGAACAGTGGCGAATTCTGAGTAACATTAAATCTACGGAATAGAACTGCGAATAACCCACGAAATTTCAGTCTTCTTTCTGGTAGTCTAAAATCTATAGACCTATTGAGAATTTCCGGGTCATAAAGTACACCGTTAACTAATTTCTATAGTAAACTCCCCCTCAACCTACCAATTGTTAAAGCTTAATATTCTAAAGCCTTTCATGTCTGAGAACAAAGCCGAGTATTTTATTCGATGACTCAAGAACTACGTTTATATGCATTTCGAATGTCAGCTTGGAGTCCAAAATCACTCCCAGATCCTTTATGGAATCCACCTTTTTCCATCACTCGAATGCAATTGTAATCGAATTCTGTGGTGTTAACATTCTCAGTGAAGGATAATCTTGAAGCACTTTTTAAAATTGGAGAATACAAAATTTTGCCAGCATAAAGTCTCTCCAAATCCTCCTGAATCCTCATGCAGTATTCAAGATTCCTTATCCTCAAAAATACTTCGATATGTTCAGCGTACTCCAAGAACTAAGAGTAACTAAAGCAACAGAAATTCATGTTCGAATAAATTATAAATAACAGGAGCCCAAGATGAGATCCCTGAGGAACTCCTCATCGATTCGAAAAAATATTTGAAGTTTGTCCGTTCACGCTCACCAACTGGGATCTGTTCAAAAATAGAACTGTATCCACCTTAGCAAGCAACCTACACAAGTCGATATGAAGTTTTTCCGGAAAAATCAATGAATTCGTTTCAAGATTATCATGGTGTGCTCTACATGGTTAGAAACGAAATAATGCTCCAATGACTCAAACAGTTTTAGTATAGCTGAGGATATGGATATAGGACGATAGTTCTGAATATTATTTTTACTGCCTGCTTTGTGAACATGTACTATATTCGACAGTTTTCATCTTTGTGGGAAAATTCCTCAATTTAGAGAATGAAGAGCGAGAGAGATAGAGAGAGAGAAGGGGGGGAGACAGAAAGAGAGACAGAGAGATATTGATTGATTGAATATGTTCGTGTTTCCAATAATTATAACTGGCCATTTTCATTTTGAATATGGAATTGTTCACAACGGTTTTGATTGAACTTGAAGAAACTTTGCCAATTTGTATTGGTTTATTTCTCATTGTTTCCTTTTTAAATTTGCTATAACTCATTTCGAATATGGCAAGTCTCAATCTGAAGTTGGAAATGTTAAATGAATACCCAATCAAACTATAGTGTATACCAAGGTACAACTGACACATGTATGCCTGTTTGTCCGTAGACATAGATGCATAGAATACATATGGTGCGGACACTCTGAAATATTTTGGGTCCGAAATGAGGTCCAAATGTTGTCAAAATATGGCTTTGTTGTCCTACTTCAGTTTTCGCCGATAGATGCCGGCATAGGAAAATCTGCCATATAAAATCTGAAATATTTACTGAAGTTACCGACCTGTCATATCAAAACTTGTCAAATCAGAACTTCTTTCTGATTTCCCGACTTGGATCATACTTTATTTTCAAGAATTTCCAAAAGTGAATTCATTTTGACCATTTCAAATTATGATTAATCACCTTTATAAGTGAAGGTTTCCTCCGTCTCTCAATACAGAAGTCCGAAACTTGATATTGTTGAATAGGTACCTGTTTATTACAAGAGGTATTTATTATCTCAATATCATGTTCATGGGAAGAAAATCTCCCAGAGTTGCGTTACAAAAATATGTCAAGAAAATATTTGGAACGGCAGTTACTACAATAAATCTGTATGTTTTGAAATTTGTCTAATAAATTCGTATGAACATGAACAACAAAGAGAAAATTCATATTTCAATTTCAATAATAATAAACATGAACATTTCCTCGAAATATTTTCATGAGTATGTAACAAAATTCATAACTTTTGAATTGAATATTTATTAATAGGTATATACAAAATTCATGTCCCATATTTTTATGAAAGGAGATCCGAACTATCCAAAAAAATCCATGAGTATTATCAACCTCCCGTTCCGTTTTCACCGTTGTGTTGGCTTCGAAAGGTCTTGTTGTATCCATCCATGAAAGTATTCCTTCAATTATTCTCATATTGCTTCTTATTTCCCTTTACATATTTCATATTATTAATGAGTGAATGTCGCATATTTGTAAAACTCCTCTTATGTAGTAGTAAGAATGCATAATTTCAAATATCTGACTCATTTTTTGGGAAATAGTTTCATCAGATGAATCAGATTATAACTCAATCCATTTTATTCAAGCGGAATTAATTATTTGGACTTGACAAAGCGATCTCAGCGCCATCATCGTTTACAGAGCCAAGTAGGACAATATTTGACAATTCTAGGACCGCGTTTTGGACCCAAAATTTGAGTGGGTAATAGTAGGAAATGTCGATACCATATATATTCTATGCATCTTGCCCTAGACAAATATTTCCTCGCGACATACGAGCTCGTAGTTTCGCATATCCTAAACAAACCTTCTTTGCTTTCTGTTTCGATACGTATAGATTATCCCAGATTTCTATTACTGAAATTTCAAGACCATTGAATAAATTCTGGCACTCACGAGTAAAGCTAATAACTCTGGAGCGTTTCAACCGATTATTATTGAACATTCAAAAGTCTCCGTAATATCGAACGGCCAGCTGAACAAAACTGAATTTGACCTCAAATTCACACCAAATAATTTTTGGATCAAAATTCTGAAGAAACTACAGATATTTGAGCGAACTGAAAGTTATGGTTTTGCTTACATAGAATATATGCGTAAAAATACAGTTAACGAAATAATACCAAGGTGGAGTGGACATCTAACAGTAGTAGGTATACTATAAAGATTCTCCCTCAGTTCACCATCCAGATGGTCGACTTGCCCAGAACATCTTGACTCGGAGCCCTAGAGCTCCGTGGGGCCCCCAGAGACAGGTGCCCCCTGTCTTGGGGGCCTATGTGTCTTTTTGCCATCCAGTGGCGAAGTGCCATGGGGGCCCCCGGTCCACCATCCGGATGCTCGATTTTTCCAAACATCTTGACCACCATCCGGATGTTCGACTTTCCGCAGTCATCTTGACCACCATCCGGATGCTCGACTTTCCCCAGCTATCTTGACCACCATCCGGATGCTCGACTTTCCGCAGCCATCTTGACCACCATCCGGATGCTTGATTTTTCCAAACATCTTGACCACCATCCGGATGCTCGATTTTCCAAACATCTTGACGACCATCCGGATGCTCGATTTTTCCAAACATCTTGACCACCATCCGGATGCTCGACTTTCCCCAGCTATCTTGACCACCATCTGGATGCTCGACTTTCCGCAGCCATCTTGACCACCATCAGGATGCTCGACTTTCCCCAGCTATCTTGACCACCATCCGGATGCTCGACTTTTCGCAGCCATCTTGACCACCATCCGGATGCTCGAGTTTTCCAAACATCTTGACCACCATCCGGATGCTCGACTGACCATCTTGACCGGGCCACCATCCAGATGATCAGCAGCAATATGAATCTGCACGCGTCCTAGAACAAAAAAAATTTTTCGGAAACTATCAGATTCGAACCCGGGATTTCGTAATACCAGCCGAGATACGGACCGCTAGGCTACAGCGCGTCCTGACAAGATTGATGTAAATGTCGATACGGCGCTAACGGTCAGTCAACCTTTGGACCGCTGTCTTCATTACCTGTCACCTGTCACATGAGGTGTTCAACATGATCGCGCGCGTGCCAGCGATATTTTGTTTAGCGATAGTTCTGATTAACGAAATTTTCGTTGCTCGATATTTTCGAGTAATAAAATATCGAAATTTCGAATAATGAAATATCGATATTTCGTAACCCTTCAAATATGAATAATCAATAGTGGGGAGAGGGTTTTATAATTATCTTTGTCAAGAATTGCATTTTGCTCTAGTTTATCATGATGCAGAAAAGTTTTCAAAAATTCTGACTGATCTGGGGTTATTTACTCCTTCAGTAATTTTTCTAGAACTGGTGGAATATGAGGCACCCGTGGATATACTCAAACAAGCATTCGAAAATAAAAAGAAAAATGATGAATTCATGGAAAATATCGAATCATTGATGAACAATAATAATAATGTAGTGTCGATGAGTGAATTGAAATATATTATGGAAGATTATGGTGTATCATCATATGATATAGTAAACGTTCAAATGTTGTTGTTAAATGAACCAATTCGAAGTATGAGCTCTGAAGCATTTCATATATATTATCCCAAACATAATATTTGGTGTAATTATAAACCACTGCATACATTTGTGGATGATATGATTAGTTTGGCATCATACTGTGGAAATTTCAAAACTGTTCATTATATGTTGGACACATTCGAGGACTGTGGAATTAATTTCAAATTTAATTCAGATGAAAATGAGAACCACAAAAAAGTGTTGAATATTTTGAATAAAGGAATATCAGGTGAATTGATGAATGACGATCATGCTGGAAATATAGGACCTTCACAGAAAACATGTTATTATGAATATATAATGCAAGAATTACTCTGTTAACTTTATTAATAAACATCATGTTCAATATATGAATTGAAATTATAATTTATCAACTATAATACATGAATATTTTTGAGCTTCAAAGTTATCCTGATCGACATCGTACACCTCAATTATTTCAGGTCCATTTTTCAGGAAAGAATCATTCTGTCGAGCCTTTTCAGCAATTGCGTCAATTATATACAAATCCTCTTCGGTAAAACTTTCACCATCATCATCATCATCATCGTCTTCTTGGAGTGAAAAAGGTAGATATTCTCTTATACATTTCAAATATCCACTCAAGTCCAAATTTATCAGTTCATCAACTAGTTGTTGAATAGGTATGTCATTTTCAAGATATTTCAAACATAATAGTCGTGCTTCCCCATATTTTTTTGCATATTCCAAACCAGTTTCTTCATTGTACATCCTATTTAACCCATATATGCTTTCATGCTGAGAATCCCACCACATTTGCTCGAATACTTCATGAAGATATCTTACACCACTTATTAAATCACAAATATTTTTTTCAATTTCAGGAAACATTGCACCAACTGTAGGTTTCACAAATGAATTACTTCTCAAATATTCAGTTCTTTTATATTGTTTTGAGTGTTTCTTGTCAGGACTTGTCGATCAAAAGAATTCAAAAATGAATACAAGGTTGAGTGTTTATATTCAGGACTTGTCGAATTTAAAATGAATACAAGGTTGTGTGTTTCTTGTCAGTACTGATCAGAATTTATCAGAGTTCAATCAAAGTCTAATGAAATAAAAGTATGTGAATACGTTGAACTGAAAAGGTAAGGATATTCAAATAAAACAAATAATATTCTTGTTTGGCTGTTTTATCTGAAAGTATTGAATTTTATGAAATTAATAATAATTTCAAATTGAACAATTATTATAACTTACATATCAAACAACCATATGTTCACCTCTTGCGAGGTTATGTGCAGGTATATTCTGTATTTACCATGCGAACCTGCCGGTACCATCCCGTTCGTCTCTGGGTTTTCTAGCCACAGAGGCTCCCCTTTCAGAATGGGCATTGGTTTTTTCTGAAAAATGTTGGTATTTTAGCGGGTGAAGCTCAGAGCACAATTAACTTACCCAATCATCAGGATCTAAAATCCCCGCCAATTGACTAGTTATATAGGTTTCTAAACATGGGTCTATAAAGAATAATTCACATATCACAATGGAATCTGAATAGTATTTTCAAACTTACCCATCGTTCGTTGTAAGAATGAAAGTGATCTCAATTTATCGATTTTCGGGATATTTATATTTCCCACTTCAACGTTTTTAATGAGATAATTACAATTTAACATGATGGATTCATTAGCGCTGATGGGGTACATTTAATAAAACACGTGATGCAGTCCTAAGTTTATGGTTCCTTTCAAGTACCTGAATATTCTTTTAACTCTTATCCAGTCTTCCAATGTATAATTATTCTGTTTCCCACTTAATACATTGACTGCGTAAGTGTTAAAAGAATATTCAGGTATTTGAAAGGAACCATAAACTTAGGACTAGAGTTCAGAGGTTTGGGAAAAGAATTAGAATGTTATGTAGATGCATCTTTGGGGACTGGTGATGTAAATGGAAGATCCACAAGTGGATTATTGATAAAATTGTTTGGTGACGTAATACTATGGCGAACTAAGAAACAAACCCATGTTGCTTTGTCATCTGCAGAGGCAGAATATATTGCTATATCATTAGGATGCAAAGAGGTAGGGATCATTCGAGAAATGTGTAAACGTTTTATTCAGATGAATATTATACCAATAACGTATGAAGACAATAAGGCAGCAATCAATATTGCAAAATCTGAGGATTCTCAAACGTTGAAACATATTGTGAAATTATATTATATTAGGTTTGAAATATCACAAAGAAACGTAGTTATTAAGTGGGTCAGTACTAAAGATCAATTACCAGATGCTTTGACCAAGCCATTAGGTAGTGTTAAATTTAATGAATTTAAAAATTTGGTCTCGAAAGAAATAAATTCTCAATAATTTGTAGCAGGAAATGAAGATATTTTCGAATAAAGAGGAGGAAGTTGGAACTGAAGTTCATATGTTTAAGGAGATATGTTTGTTCATACAAAGCAGTTAATGTTGATTTATTTCAAAGCAGTTAATGTTGATTTGATACATATTTTGATGTATTCAGAATAAAGTGGTTAATGTTGTTAATGCAGATTTATTTAATATAAAGAAGTTAATGTAGAAATTTTCAAGTAGTTAATGTATAAGACTTTTTAAGTTGTTTAAAGCAGTTCATATTTAATGTATTATAAATTTCAAGGAAATGTTTTTGAGATCAAAGGTTCAAGAGATGTTCTGAAATGCAAGTAATAAAGTCCATATACTTGTATTTGAGACAGAAGGGAGGTTTATTTTCAGACAATATTCAGGTATCATAATAGAAGCAGGAAGGAATGGATTGTCAGCAATATTTCATCTGTGGTTCAAATATCACTGACGAGAAGGGAGCGTTGAAGGATAGGATCTTCTATGGAGTAGTTGTGATGCAGAATGACGCCAAGCTGACAGATGACTTTCCGTCATGACTACGGTGGCACGATGAAAGTGGTTGCAGGGAAGTTCTACGAACACGTGTAGAACACACGCTTCGATACTTGTAATTTGTAATATTATGATCTCATAACTACTAAGATACGTAGAATAAAGTGGATAAAGTGACTGCATACACGTGTTTTATCAAATGTGCCCCATCAGCGCTAATGAATCCATCATGTTAAATTGTAATTATCTCATCTCAAACGTTGAAGTGGGAAATATAAATATCCCGAAAATCGATAAATTGAGATCACTTTCATTCTTACAACGAACGATGGGTAAGTTTGAAAATACTATTCAGACTCCATTGTGATATGTGAATTATTCTTTATAGACCCACGTTTAAAAACCTATATAACTAGTCGGGGACTTTAGATCCTGATGATTGGGTAAGTTAATTGTGCTCTGTGCTTCACCCGCTAATATACCAACATTTTTCAGAAAAAAAAAATGCCCATTCTGAAAGGCGGGCCTCTGTGGCTAGAAAACCCAGAGGCGAACGGGATGATACCGGCAGGTCCGCATGGTAAATACAGAATATACCTGCACATAACCTCGCAAGAGGTGAACTTATGGTTGTTTGATATGAAAGTTATAATAATTGTTCAATTTGAAATTATTATTAATTTCATAAAATTCAATACTTTCAGATAAAACAGCCAAACAAGAGTATCATTTGTTTTTTTTGAATATCCTAACCTTTTCAGTTCAATGTATTCACATACTTTTATTTCATTAGACTTTGATTGAACTCTGATAAGTTCTGATCAGTCCTGACAAGAAACACACAACCTTTACCGCGTTCGGTATTTACATCCCAGATTCGAGCAGATTTTAGTGACGTCATCACAGATTGATCAGAGCAAACGGCTATAAACAAACGCTACAGATCTGTCAGATCTTGACACTTGTTGACAAGATGAACATGGCAGCGATAGTGTTATTGTTTTTGGACATACCTGTATTTTTAGCTTTGAATATTTTATTATTCACAGTTTTTTTGCTTAGCGAATGTTAATTACTGCGATATTTTTTCAAATTTCACGAAACATTAAAGTTTTCTACTTTCCTTCCAACATAAATTGCTAAAGACTGCTCTTAGGTAGCAGTAGATTTTTAGTAGATTTCTGTAATTGACTTTGGTAGAAAAAAGTAGATTTCTGCAGAAGGTTTGGTAGATTCTGAAAAAAATAATTGGTCACGCTATAGCCGAGCTAACAGATCGCTCACAGAGCAGACGGATTCAATAACCGAACGATCCAGAGCTATCCCCTCCAGTTTCAGATATCAGATGTAATAAACGAACGATACGGACTGGTCTGAGCAGTCCGATTTGAATACCGAACGCGGCACTTGTCTTCATTTTAAATTCTTTTGTTCGTCAAGTCCTGACAAGAAACACTCAAAACTATATAAAAGAACTGAATAGGTATTTGAGAAGTAATTCATTTGTGAAACCTACAGTTGGTGCAATGTTTCCTGAAATTGAAAAAAATAATTGTGATTTAATAAGTGGTGTAAGATATCTTCATGAAGTATTCGAGCAAATGTGGTGGGATTCTCAGCATGAAAGCATGTATGGGTTAATTAGGATGTACAATAAAGAAACTTGTTTGGAATATGCAACAAAATATGGGGAAGCACGACTGTTATGTTTGAAATACCTTGAAAATGACATACCTATTCTACAACTAGTTGATGAACTGATAAATTTGGACTTGAGCGGATATTTGAAATGTATAAGAGAATATCTACCTTTTTCACTCCAAGAAGACGATGATGATGATGATGATGGTGAAAGTTTTACCGAAGAGGATTTGAATATAATTGACGCAATTGCTGAAAAGGCTCGACAGAATGATTATTTCCTGAAAAATGGACCTGAAATGATTGAGGTGTACGATGTCGATCAGGATAACTTTGAAGCTAAAAAATATTCATGTATTATAGTTGATAAATTATAATTTCAATTCATATATTGAACATGATGTTTATTAATAAAGTTAGCAGAGTAATTCTTGCATTATATATTCATAATAACATGTTTTCTGTGAAGGTCCTTTATTTCCAGCATGATCGTCATTCATAAATTCACCTGATATTCCTTTATTCAAAATTTTTTTGTGGTTCTCATTTTCTTCTGGATTAAATTTGAAATTAATTCCACAGTCCTCGAATGTGTCCAACATATAATGAACAGTTTTGAAGTTTCCACAGTATGATGCCAAACTAATCATATCATCCACAAATGTATGCAGTGGTTTATAATTACTCCAAATATTATGTTTGGGATAATATATATGAAATGCTTCAGGGCTCGTACTTCGAATCCCAGACATCACAAGTGAATCCAATGGACATCCATTGGACGTCAACCTATGGACATCCTGGATATCCATTTGATGTACGGCATTTTCCGTCGTTCGTCCAATGGATAATACGTTTCCGACACATTGGATGTCCATCGGATATCCTGTATTACATCCGATGGATTTCCATTGGATATCCAATTTATGTCCATACCAATAGTGTATACCGGATTTCCATTTGATATCCTATGGATATCCATTTCATGTCCATTGCAGCTGAAAATCTATTGAATATCCATCAGACATCCATTGAGTATCCATTTCATGTACATTGCAGCTGGACGACCAATGGCTGGCCATCAGACATCCGATGAGTAACCATTTCACGTCCATTGCAACCAGAAGTATATGAGATTTGGATTTGCATCGGACAACCAATGGATATCCATTTCATGGCCATCCTATTTTAAAAAGTACATTGGATTTTCATGAGACATCCAATGGATTTCCAATGGACAGAAAATATCCAATGGACTATTGGGAATATGGTTTTTTCATGTTCTCAGATTGAATTACAAAATACGTATCAATAAATGTTTATTATTCAAAAGATCCATTAAAATCTCAAGAATATATAAATATATATACATATTTAGGAAAGTGAGATAACATAAATAAAATAAAAATGAACTCTTACTACATAAACTGAACAAAAAAGAATGGGCCCTTAGTATAATACTCATTCTTTCGAAACATGAAAAGTGAATTTTTTGTTACTGTGAGTTTAAACATTTCTATTTTGAGAAATATATGAATGAGGTCTTAAAATTATGTAAATTCAATCGCGCAAGTTCAAGTAGTGGATTACTGAGAGTAATATCATTAAATTCACATCTTTGTACGACTTTGAGCTGAAAATACCCCTTCTTTTCAGTAGCGTCCAGATTATTTTTGCAGCTTTGACTGTAACTTGTTTCAAAGAAAGTTGATGTTAGTCTGCTCTCAATTGTTGCCAGAAGTTTACCAAGACCTGAATTTCAGTATACATGCACTTTCAATGATAAAGATTGTTAAATTTATATATTTACTAAACTTCGAGGTCAATATGAAAGAAAAAAAGTGTCAGAAAAATTATTGCAGATTTTAAACTATCCACAGAAGTTTAGAGCAGATTTTAACATAATTTTTCCTTGAAACAAGTTTCATTTACCTAATGCTGCAAAAATAATCTGGATGATACTGAAAAGAAGGGGTGTTTTCAGCTCATAACCGCAGTGGTGCAAAGATATGAATATAATAATAAGACTTTCAGTAATCCACTATTTTCACATGTGGAATTCCAGTAACATAAGATGTACCTAGTTTGATCATTTTTGAAAATAAATACCCAATAATGTGGTTCCAACCTGTTTGCATATGCACTTCTCTCTTTTGCCCTTCTTAGATACTTATTTTTTTCAATCCTCCTCAGCGTTTGTTGAATAGGAATGTTCCTTCTGTTGCTTCTAAAAAGTCAATTAAAAATTCAAGATATTACTATCAATTTGATTTAAACTCCAAGCCATAACATGCAAATTCAATGATTGCTATCACTTTTTAATGCGCAAGTATAATATTCTAACATCACAAATATGTGCCAAATTATGGGAAACATTTGCCTGCCCATATATAATAATGAATATTTCCAGAAAACACTTCAACAATGCTTCCGCATAATCTATTTAGAGATTTGAAGATCTATTTTCGAAAATAAACATTGACACAAGTAGAGTTAAAAAATGGGTGTATTCATTTTGGGAACTAGTTTCTGTATAAAAAAAAAATGGTGAAATTGGCCTCATTTCAAATTCTTGCATGCTGTTGAAATCAGCAGGTATATTTTGTATCTGACTTAGCAAGTTAAGTGAAATTTTTGATATTTCAGAGAATGACAGTTTATGTGATAGTCCACTTCTTATCCACAAATTAACAGTCAATTTTTAAGAAATCCCAAGCAAACGAGATGCATATAGTCTTACGAGAAATCATTTAATAAATTAATATGTGGAAAAGGCCATTAGTGAAGTACCAGTATGATGATTTTCTAAAAGTTTCATTCTGAAACTTTCAATGGTTCTTAGAGTGAATTTCTATAATTAGTGAAACAGATGCGTTTACTAACATAAATGCCTTCAATTGAACATTTTGAGCATGGTTGATAGCCGCTACATACCTCGCAATATTTTACAAAGGATAGGGCTAGTACATCACAAATAAACCCTTTAGTTTTTATGATAAATGAGTTACCTTTTAAATTGAAACCATTATTTGAAATGTGGGTTGGGTTTGTTTTAAAAATTCATTCGCATCTACAGGTTTCTCCGCCTGGCTTTTTTGAGGACTTCTTTCACATATGTGTTTCCCCTTAAATGTGCAACAATCAGTTTAAATATTCATTTGATTCATCGACACTACATTATTATTATTGTTCATCAATGATTCGATATTTTCCATGAATTCATCATTTTTCTTTTTATTTTCGAATGCTTGTTTGAGTATATCCACGGGTGCCTCATATTCCACCAGTTCTAGAAAAATTACTGAAGGAGTAAATAACCCCAGATCAGTCAGAATTCTTGAAAACTTTTCTGCATCATGATAAACTGGATCAAAATGCAATTCTTGACAAAGATAATTATAAAACCTAGATTTATTAAACTCGTATAATTCCATATTCACTCTCAATCAACTGATTGAATAAACTCAAATATATTTTTTATATATATTTCTCTCCACTATTGATTATTCATATTTGAAGGGTTACGAAATATCGATATTTCATTATTCGAAATTTCGATATTTTATTACTAGAAAATATCGAGCAACGAAAATTTCGTTAATCATAACTATCGCTAAACAAAATATCGCTGGCACGCGCGTACGCGCGATCATGTTGGACACCTCATGTGACAGGTAATGAAGACAGCGGTCCACGCGCTGTAGCCTAGTCGTAAGTATCTCGGCAAGTAATAGGAAATCCCGGGTTCGAATCTGATAGTTTCCGATAAAAAAAAATTTGTTCTAGGACTCGTGCAGATTCATATTGCGGCTGATCATCTGGATGGTGGCCCGGTCAAGATGGTCAGAAAAATCGAGCATCCAGAGGGTGGTCAAGATGTTTGGAAAAATCGAGCATCTGGATGGTGTTCAAGATAGCTGCGGAAAGTCGAGCATCCGGATGGTGGTCAAGATGTTTGGAGAAATCGAGCATCCGGATGGTGGTCAAGATAGCTGGGGAAAGTCGAGCATCCGGATGGTGGTCAAGATGACTGTGGAAAGTCAAGCATCCGGATGGTGGTCAAGATGTTTGGAAAAATCGAGCATCCGGATGGTGGACAGGGGGCCCTCATGGCACTACGCCACTGGATGTCAAAAAGGCACATAGGACCCTAAGACGGGGCACCTGTCTCTGGGGGCTCCACGGAGCCCTAGGGCTCCGAGTCAAGATGCACCGGGCAAGTCGACCATCTGGATGGTGAGCTGAGGGAGAATCTGTATTACTATACAGATGTTATAAGTTATTAATACTGTTAGTAGGTATACTACCTACTAACAGTATTAATAACTTATAACATTGCGCCGATAAATTCACAACAATGAACACTGTTGAAGATAAAATAACATAAGCTCATTTCGAAACCTTACGTTATATCATCTAAGTAAATTCTAGAATCATTCGTTGACTCGTCAAAATTTTAATCATATCTGAACATGTACCATGGCTTCAACCTATCTCTCCATCAATCTTCAGTTCCTGATACGAATATAACGAAAATTCCGAAAACCACTCGCGTTTAACGACTTTTTCGTCCACTCAAAACAGGATGTTTTGTCATATCCACATCCAAATAAAATCTCCAGATAAATTATTCATGTGCCAACTACGAAGGCGAACGAATAATTGATAAAGGGGGGAAAGAAGGGGGTCCAGAATATACGTGGGATGATGCTACATTCGACTGTTACCGATACTATTAAAGCGTAATTAATTTCGAAATGTCAAAGTCAAAGAACGTGTCATGGCAGAAGGAAATATATTGCAACATCGGGCCATTCATGATGAGAATGAGCGATCGCGTGCTAGAACCACTGGAAGCTGTTTTGAGTTCGTTTAATTTTATGAATGAATGCCAGATTTGCGTGGGTAGACTTGGCGTATGCGACATATTGTGGAGCTTCGGGTTCCGTTACTACGAATCTACTATGTAACTTTCTACTTTTGGCTCGTGTTGTTGGTGCACAGCGACCTGTCTATTTGGTTTCTCTACAGGCCTGAGTTATAATCGATTAAAATTCGTGTCCTAGTTCGGAAGGAACTGATGATATTGTTATGATCTTCAGTGAGAAGTTGGCTTATATTCGGTAGTACACTTAATAAATACTAAGTGCTAGATACAAGACTTCATGACATGAACATTCAGATAGAACTCGGGACATGAGAATCGTGCCTGATAATCAATTATACAACAATAAAAATATAGAAAAGCACTGATGTGAAGTCAGGAGCTTGTTCACATTCGAAACCATTTCATTTGGAGTTTTCACGAATTCGAACTTCCTATATAATCAATCAACGAACCTGCTATAGAAATATACAGTCTCAGTAGTTTTTTTCGGATGTTATGGTGGTTGAGTTCAGCCTAACTGCCAAGCGTAAAATGAGAATCCATTTACACACTTGATATTTGTTGAACCAGTCCAATAAAGGAAGCCAAATTCGAGATTCGGTAAAATCAGCCAATAATTCCGCATATATGTCCATTTTAAATTTCATGAATTCAGTATTCAGTAACCCTGTAAATGACAACAAAACCGAGGAAATATCCGAGAAATTTTACATATTTTTTCCCAATATCTCCGAAGATGAATATCGGATCGATTTTGTTGAAATCTAATGAATAGTTCCCGGTAAAAAAATTATAACAAACATGTCCAAAATTTTCGAATACTTCTTAACAATTTACGATCCCCACGAAATGTTGTATTAAGTCGTGCGTTGGTATTCTCCAATAAACTGCATAGTTAAAATCTGATCGGGCCTGTTTTTCTTCAGATATTGAAGAAATAACCTCAACCTTTCAAGAACTCCGAAAACTAATATCGGATCCAACCGAAATTTGAAAAACTGTTTTTGAATATTCAACGTATATCACCCATCAACCGTATAAACAAAATAGCTTCCGAGAGAAACAAGTTAGAAACTTGGTATTTGTAGAGAAAGTTTGTTCCTTAATTACGGAGGCGGAATTCGTTAATGGTTAAAATCCACCCAATGATTCCGCAGATATATCCATTCAAAATTTTATTTTCCCAATATTTTCAAAAATAAAGATCAGATCGAATTGAAATCCAGTACTTCATCGAAAAATGACATTTCGAAGGTTAGTACAGAAGTCAATGAGGATAATATTATAAGAATACCACAGAATATTGAATATTTGAAAAAAAAAATTTTGAAATTTTTTTCTCAAATCGTTCTAATGATACGATTATCACGAAATTTCGCACAAGGTTGTCCTTCAGCATCTTCGAATTAGCTGCGAAGTTTCATCCTGATTGAATCAGCATTTCTTGAGTTATACAGAAACCAGACAGAATCGATTTTGACTCCGTATTCGTCATCAGTGAGTCCAACCTAGTCGTTTAAGGCCATTTTCGGCTCAAAATTTGAAAATGACAGACATTTGGACAAAACGACGGCAAGCTATTTCCCTAAAATATGCGCGCAAAAACGAAAAATCGAGAGAAAATGATTCTCCTCCTTTGTCTGTTGAAAGAGTCAGATTTTTACGTTACAGTTCGCTTTGTTTATCGTTTGTATTGTTTCTGTATTGTTCACTAGGCAATGTGTTTTCCAAGAAACTGCCCTTGACAAATAGTTCAATCCTGCAATCCGCAAAGGCATTTTTCGTGAGTAATACCATAAGGGCATCTAATTTTTTTCACAGCAAAAATTAAATTAATTAAATGCGCGAATGGTATTTGACAAGACTATTTCATGGGTAACAGACTATTCTGAATGCATTATGCACAAGTATTGTAATTTTTGGTGACAACAACTGTCAAGTCTTGCCGCAGTTAAACTCGAATGAACTGCTGACAGCTCCTGCCAAACAGATTTTCCACCTAGAAACCATTTGTAATTCAAAAATGCGCGTTTCTGATTGGTGGAAATTACGACTAGGGAAATAGTCATGGAAAAACAATTTCAGTCAATTTTTGATAGTTCTGTTTCAGATATTGTGGGTGAAAACCCAGAAAAATCCTTAAAAATGATGCGAGATCCTCCCAAAATAAGCTTTAATCGATACTTGGAAGAATACATATTTGACGTTTCGGAGCCTTCAGAAGTATTCCTATGAATTATTGCCAATTCAAAAAATTTCATTTTTTTGAAATTCATAGGAGAGCAGGATTCACTTCACATGGTAATTCATAAATTTTAAAGAACTCATTCAAATATTGTTTATTTCTATAAAACTGTTACAACGATCCTGAGGACAAAGCCTTGTAAAATAAAAACTAAGGATCATATCAGGCTGAACTTGTGAGAAGAATAGGTAAAATTCAAAAATTCCATAACCACTGAATCAATTCTGCTAAAAATTCTGGAATGGAAAGAGTTCATGGAATTCACTATCAAGATTATCAATCGATTATCTGGTGAAGGAGTAGTAGGATCTAGGCTCGGAAAGTTTACATTTTCTTCCTTCAATTCTTCATATTCATTATTTTAATTGTTTCGAAAGAGATAACTGATACCCTCACGAAAGTGTGTGGGAGTCAGAGATTTTTTTCGCCGAACAATTTTGAGAGTTTATTATCTAAGAAAATATTAAACCAATAATAGCTCGAATTAATGACTCAACGCTTTCACTACCACTGTCATTGGACTGATAACAATTAAAGGAAATTCCAATCATATATTTTCGTCGTGAGATGCAATTTCTTGTCTCGTGGCCCCACTTCATTTGTTCAAGGTATTATTCTCCGGATGATATGGCGCCTTAAAGTGCCATTGGCGATGTTTAAGCGGTTTCCACTTGTTTGTTCAGCTCCTCAGCTACTAATTAATATTCGTCAATTTTCAACTTCGAACGCTTGTAGAAGTTTCGAGAGTTCATTTCTGTATTACTTCAATCCTTCACATGTCTCTTGTGTCTTGAATTTCAGTAGAAAATTTGGTGCTTAACCTTCACGTCTTTTGTGTATTGAATTTCAGAAGGGAAAATGGTGCTAATCCTTCACATGTCTCTTTTGTCTTGTATTTCAGTAGCAAAACTGGTGTTAATACAGAAACAAGTATTCTTATAATTCACCAACAAGAAACTGCGGTTTTTGTTGCGTTAGGTGCTTAGGGAACGAGGAACAAATTGTATATTTCCTATATATGAATTATTATGGCTTAAAGGGTCCATAAAATTATTATGATCATTAATTTCGCGAATTTTGTTCCAAACATAGTCTTGAATCATAAGCTTACGCTTATAGTGGTGAAGAACAAATTCATTTATGTCCCCCTTGTGTTATTTTGGAAAAAAGACGGAAATAGAAATTTTCAGGTTAGGTTAAAGATTCAAATGCAATTTTTTTCGAAAAATCATATCTTCAATTTTTTTTTTCAATTGGCAAATGAAGATAAGCGCTTTTTGCTCTGGTGGCTATCAGAGTAACCCGATATAGTCAGATTATCATAGACAAGATAGAAGGAAATTCAAGAAAATAGAAATATTTTCATTTTTCTTGGAGTTCGTGTGATTGTACAAGTGTTTTTACCGGAAAGAAGCAAACTCAAATGCCCCATCTATAATGATAGATTTCCAGAGCTGGGTGAAAAATTTCGAGTTTTGGGGAAAAGAGATTTCCTCCAAGAAGTTGGGCTCGAAAGGGTTGAAGTATCGATAAGATGCTTGGCATCTTGGAACTCAAAATTGGTAAAAGCAAACCAACAAGATTCATGACAGAATTTTACCTTCAGCTTACCGAAGATTCTCATTTTTATAGAGGTAATCACGATTTGCTCATGAAATAGGTATTTAATCCCATTCATGGGGAAAATTGTTTAAAGGCCCCTAATCCAAGCAGAGAAAGTCACAAAAATGTTCTGGTAGACCTGACCGATTCAAACAAAGTAGCCTCAACAAATGAATATCTGTTGATGAATACCTTCCGCACACAAAGTTCATTCTCCAATGAAATCGAAGCTGCACAAGTTTGTTCAAGATAAATCTTATGATTTTTTGGGGACCCACAATGAGTTAGCCTTACGGTAGCAGTAAAATTAGATTTATGTGAATGTATTCAATTTATTCACAAGATATCGTTCAAATTCAGCCATTTCCTGTATAAATAAAAAAAATTGTTCTGAGTTATTCCAATAAGTATGTTATACATTACTACCTGACATATTACTTTTAGAACATTAGATTTAAGTGGGTTTCTGATAAATTCGGGAAAGTGAAAAGGATGATCATTTTTTAGCTGCGCAATAAACATGCAACATAATATAACTTGAATCATTCTGAACACTACAATTATTTGTGCCTTCCATATACACCAAATAACTTGAAATTAATCTTGCCATTTGGAGTTGAAATGAGTTGATATTAATATACTTCTAACAGTAATTGTAGCATTGCTACAATGAATTAGAATAGATCATACTTATATAACTCCTTCATAAAAATCAAATATTTATAAAGAAAAACCACTTCTGTTAACTGAAAAAGTCTTTGAATAAATTGTAATATCTAATTTTAGTCAATCAAATATACAACCACACACTACAAAACCTAGCTCCTATCTGTCTATACAGGGTGAGTCTTTAAGTTGTGCATTAATTTCAACCAGTGATTCCTCAAATTACACACTTTTTTCTTTTACCATTTTCCAGGTTCGGTTCGGGTAGGAAGAAATATTTCTCAATGTGCTCGTACACTTTGTTTTGCAGTTCAACACAGATATCTCTTACGGTGATTTGTATTGCGACATTACCAATCCATTGCTTGAAATTCAAAGAAAAGAAGATTCACTCTCTGAAATCTTATGATTTGGTACTGTTTGCGGTATTATTGTGGAGAACATATCTCACTACATTTCACCATTCAAAGAATAATCTTTCACTCGATATTCGTGAAAAATCCAGTTGTTTTCACCATGAGATTCTACACAATTTCATTCTCGTCCGATCTTATATTGAAATTTCCATAATTATCCTAACTTTAAACAAATTCATAGATGACTTATATAAAATCACTCAACAAGTGACAGTCTGGTCCATAGACATGAGCGATACCTATGGCCTGGTCACGAAATAGCATAGACTCAATATTTGGTCTATGCGAAATAGATAAACATTTCTGTGTATTTTGTGTTCCGGGGAAACGTGAGTGGAGCTTCATTCTACTAGCTCAGGGGCGAATTTAAGAATATAGGAAAATTTCATTAAGTTTGATTCGACTATATAACATTCGACGTTGAATATCTCGGAATCAGTTGTTTGAGGATGTATAATAATGATAATTAAGTATCCTAAAATGATTGAGGATTCTTAAAATTACTTAAGATAAGCTTTATCGGCATTCTTAATGCTCATTTCTTATAGTTTTATAAATCAGGGTGTCCATAACCAAAAAAAATTTTTCATTTGATGAGAGGAATCTTGGGTTAAAATTAATGTTCAACTTGAAAACTTACCCTGTATAAGGTTCTCAATTTTGCCACCTTGGCGCTGCAATCCTAAATTCAGATGCTATTAGAATAAAAAAACTCAGGATCGACATTGGTATTGGTAGGCTTAGCCCCAAATACGGAGGCCGAATTCGTTAATGGGAGAAATTGACCTAATGATTCCGCAGATACATCAATTGAAAATATTTGTCTTCAAGTGTTTCCAGAAAAATATATCGGCTCAAAATGAAATGTAGTACTCAACTGGTTGAATAATGACCACTCCACGTTCATGAAGCCTACCAAAATTTTGAGCAATCTTGCGCGTCGGCATTTTACTAAGTTTGAATTCAATTAGGTCATTTCTGAAATTTGAAATTTTGAAAAAAGCTTCAGAATCATTCGAAACATTGACAGTTATTTGGCATAGGCTGTATATTTACAACATTAATCCTTTTTCAAGGCTTGTAACGGTTTAAAAGTACATTTTAACAATAATATAAACGAAGTAGTAGTTAAACACTTCAGTAGGTCAATTTTTACTTGACACATATCGAACTCTGTGTTCCCGATACTGTTGCGCAATCGCGTCTGACGAAGGTGCGCCTGAGAGTTCCTTGGTTCGGCTTCCTTCCTTTTTTTTTCTGGCAGAGTTTTCAAGGTGCAAAGGTCGATTTTATATTAACGATCAATATCGATTAATTGAGTTTAGTATTCTCATTGATTTTGAGAAATTGTTACCTGTGTGCTCTAATATTAAGTATTAGGGCACTTTCCCTGGAATCTAACTTCCCGGAACCTGACTTTTCCTGGAATTTCACTTCCTGGAAACTGACTTCCTGGAATCTAACTTTTTGGAACCTTACTCTCTGGGTTCTCATCTTTTGGATACCGAGTACCTGTTCACCTGATTTATAACCATTATCTGCCAAGGACATACCAACTTGCGTAACTACCTGCAATTCTACCTGTGATACCGAGCAGTTCAAGAGTACAAACCAAAATTGGATTAAAAAGGCCTACGACCTGAGATCTTCGACCACCAACACACATGCTCTAGTCGACCGTTAGATAAGTGTTACTTTCCTTGTATTTCTATAATCTGAGCTCAGAAATTGTTTGTAAAAATGTGTAGATATTTGTGAAAGATTAATATATTGGATTGGTTAGTAATCCAGTCTTTCAGTTTCCTCTCCATGCAAATAGGTTGAGTGAGTTCAAGGTTTAAATATAACAATCATATCTTTTTATTGTTATACAAATTGGCGCAATAACGTGGGGCCACGATTTGTGTTTTTTCTTGCTTTGAACTCTTTCACTTTTGCTTGGGGGGGAGAATGGATTTTTGAGCTCTGAACCGATGATACTTTGGGTGATATCTTGTTGAATTTTCTGATTTTCATTTGATTGAATTTTATTTTCTTCAACCATAGTAGCCGCAATGAATCCAAATAACTTGAAAACTCATGAACTTGCTTATGAACTTACTATTAGAATCGGTAAGGAAATTCCACCTACAGTAGAGTTAAAACGTAGACTTTTGAGGGGTTTGTTAGCACAGGAAAAAGGGGATCGCAGTTTTGTAGAGATTAAGGATGATTATCCGATCAAGGCATCTTTTGATGAATTGAACTTGTCGATTGCTGATTTGAAAAATGTTATTTCTAAATTGTCTGTTGCACCTTCTGAAAATGAAATTAAAAGAATCACTGATAGGTTATCTCATTGCTCGCATAGGTTGCGTAGAATTGCTCCAGAGTCAGATGAAGAGCGATATAGGAAAAAAGAAATTATGTTGGAAATAATAGACTTAGAATCGGAGCTTGACAAACAAACTTCACCATCTGTTAGGCCAATTACTTCGACCCCAGTTAAAGGTTCAGATGTAAATATATCTGCTTTTTCTTCTAAGAAAGTTCCTGTTTATAAATGGAGTTTCAAAAAATTTTCTGGCAAGGAACCTTTGATGCCTTTCCTCGAGTTGATTGATACTTTGAAAATTTCTCGTGGTTGTACGGATACCGATCTCTTTGAGTCAGCTTCGGATCTTTTTGATTCAGATGCCTGGTTGATGGTGGGCTTACTTTTCGGAACCATCATACGCTTGGGAAGATGACCGTCGACTATCTGATGAGTCAAAGCAATTGTTATCGTCGGTTTATTCGTGAATAATTTTAGTGTGTTTGTGTGATGGTAACTTGTTGTTTTTGTCTAACTTTTTAATGTTGATCTTTATGGAAACTGTGTGTGTGAAAGTTACGCATTCACTAAATGTGGATTATTGTACTCGGTTAGGTGGAACTTTTTATCTATGACGATGGCAGTGAATTTTTTCAGTCAGGATGAATCTAATGATGACAGTAACTAGATTCGACTTTAGATTTTACCTGATATTGACTTACCTCTTATCTATAAATATCTCGTGTTTCAATTATATTTTTTTTTATCTTGATGTCTGTATATTGGATCAAAATATATTTTTTTTATGGCAATTCATGTACCTTCCCTACTCACTCTTAGTGACTATCTTTGCAGTATAGCTGTGTTTCATCAGAGGAGTGATATTATCCTTATCTTGTCATTTGAGATGACGCTATCTTACCTTTATCTTGTCATTTTAGATGACGCTATCTTACCTTATCTTACCTTTATCTTGTCATTTTAGATGACGCTATCTTACCTTACCTTACCTTTATCTTGTCATTGAGATGACTCTATCTTACCTTTATCTTGTCATTCGAGATGACGTTTACTTTATGAATTGCCAGTTAATCTGTCTGGAGCTTATTGTGATTATGCAGAATCGTCAGATTAAATTTGGCGTAGTCACGAATATGCTTTGGAGTATTTATGTAATTTGTGGGTCCCGAGATCCTGTTTTTTCTTTGTATTTGTGTCCTTGAGACATAGTGAATTGTGAAAATCTACAGACATCATGATATATTTTGATCCCTTTATTTTGTAGATTTTTAGAAAATCTACTGGCGCCCTATTTTTGTTTATATTCCATAATACTCGGTAGTGTCAGAAAATCTCGGAGGTTCAATCGCTATTTCACGTTTTTTTTTTGAGACATGCACACATTCAGAATCAACAACTTTTCTGTAATTCAAATTAGATATACTTAGTTGGTTTTCTGAAATTCACTTCGAAAGGAGAGCTTTGAGTTGGGAAGTGATCTCATGCGCATAGTTGAGACACATACACAAATAGATTTAACAACCATTCTATCATTCGAAATTAACTAAGATCTTGTAACATTTTTCTGCATATTTTCGAATTGGTGGTTGATCCTTACGTGTTCCGTGTTACGTTTATACTTATGAATGGAAAATTGTCGTGAACCATATTTTCTCTATCTATCTGATGGATTGTTTCGATACGTCGGTTGTATCTTACCTTTCATGCATATCTTTTGACTATCTATTTGGGATTGATTGGTCCATGTCAATTTTGCCTAATTATCTATTACCTATTTCGTCATAACTTATCGAACCTGACACTTATCTATTTTCTGCTTCGACATAACTTCTCGATTTGAACGTTTATCTTTCATTTCAAATTCATTATAATTTATTATTATATTATTATCAAATATACGAGGATTTTGCTGGACTTAATTATTACGCATTATCGCACTATCTGATATGGTTGAACCTGCTCAGGATATTTTCTGATTTGTATTCTGGCTCATGAGGTGTCAGTTTCTAGTAACTCTGACGTCTAACTGTTACTACTGTTGTTGAAGAAAGTTGTTTTCATATTGCACGTTTTTTTTTCTCATTAAACATGTTTTTTTTTCAGCAGAATGTCTTGGTGTCAATCTCTCCGAAGTGACGAATTAAGCTCTAGAATCAGTTTTTCAAAATTTATTTCACATCTTTTCCTGGTCAGTTTTTTTTATTGCAAGTTGAGTACTTTGCCAGATTCTCTAACGATCTTTCAGAAAAAAAAAATATATTTTTTTTTTAGGGGTAATGGGTGTGTGTAACGGTTTAAAAGTACATTTTAACACTAATATAAACGAAGTAGTAGTTAAACACTTCAGTAGGTCAATTTTTACTTGACACATATCGAACTCTGTGTTCCCGATACTGTTGCGCAATCGCGTCTGACGAAGGTGCGCCTGAGAGTTCCTTGGTTCGGCTTCCTTCTTTTTTTTTTCTGGCAGAGTTTTCAAGGTGCAAAGGTCGATTTTATATTAACGATCAATATCGATTAATTGAGTTTAGTATTCTCATTGATTTTGAGAAATTGTTACCTGTTTGCTCTAATATTAAGTATTAGGGCACTTTCCCTGGAATCTAACTTCCCGGAACCTGACTTTTCCTGGAATTTCACTTCCTGGAAACTGACTTCCTGGAATCTAACTTTTTGGAACCTTACTCTCTGGGTTCTCATCTTTTGGATACCGAGTACCTGTTCACCTGATTTATAACCATTATCTGCCAAGGACATACCAACTTGCGTAACTACCTGCAATTCTACCTGTGATACCGAGCAGTTCAAGAGTACAAACCAAAATTGGATTAAAAAGGCCTACGACCTGAGATCTTCGACCACCAACACACATGCTCTAGTCGACCGTTAGATAAGTGTTACTTTCCTTGTATTTCTATAATCTGAGCTCAGAAATTGTTTGTAAAAATGTGTAGATATTTGTGAAAGATTAATATATTGGATTGGTTAGTAATCCAGTCTTTCAGTTTCCTCTCCATGCAAATAGGTTGAGTGAGTTCAAGGTTTAAATATAACAATCATATCTTTTTATTGTTATAGGCTCATTATAATATTTCACGAAATAAATAAATTTTTTCTTGCATCATCTCGCAATAGTTCTATAACAAGCCTTGAAAAATGACTCATGGTGTCTGAAACGTCAGCGAAGCTTTAAGATGTGTAGCGAAAATATATGAAATGACTTTTAACGTTTCGAATAATACCAAATATGGTTGCAATCCCTCAATAAATTTCCGAATATTTTCTTGAAATTTTTCGGAAGTTATCTCGCACGTTGTTATACAAGAGCATATAATCAAATGATGGTATATAAATGCTTGATGAATGTAGTCAAGTGTGTTTCTGACCTAACGGGATGCACCAGAGAAGGCGGGAACATACAAAGAAGAAAAAGAATCGATTAGGAATCCTATTTTGAAGGGGGTACCATTCAACGAACTAACCCCCAAGTCTCATTTTTCAGTAGACAAAATAATTATTTGATTCAGGATCAAACTAAATTGATCTGACAATTTACTTGCCATAGATATGACAAATTAACAAGGTTCCCTTTTTCTTCCTACTTAAGGAAAACTAAATTGTCGAATGGTTTTTGTTTGGTCTTCAATCAAACACTTATTTTTGTCTGCCCAGCTTCGGGATAATTTTGTTCATTGTTACCTCCTCCGAAATAGTCCTACTTATTAATTGTTCTACTCTACGAAAATTAAATTGTCGAATTATTCTTGTCTCGCCAACATTTCCTTGCAACTATCCGCAGTTCCTGGTGTACCCACCCAGGTAGGTCAGAAAGACATTCGATTACATCCTCATCTGGCCTATACATACCATCATGAATAATTTCAACTTCAATGAAACGAGAACGTTTCGAAATTCTGAACAAAATTGCGTATTAGCATTTTGTACTTATTATCCAGATTCATCTCTATCAGATCCGATCAAACTAGGGAAATAATGACATTTCATTAAGTACTAATTTTCCAATATTTCCGAAAAAATAACGGATTCAGCTGAAGTTGACACACTCTTGTTGAATACTGACACAAAAGTTTATGCCAAATTTCTTGGAATTCTGTGAAATAGTTCCTGAAATGAATTGCCAGGGAAAATTTCGAATATTTTCGAAATTTATTTTTTGAATTCCTCACATGAAATTTTGTACAAATATGCGCGTTAGAATTCCTCAATAATTTACCATATTTCAATTGTATTGGATAAATTATCAAAAATTATTATTTGCGATTATTTTCGCCAAATTTCTGTAATTCAAGAAATTTGAGCCAGAAAATATTTTCGAACGATTTCGTTGGACGTACTTCATCATAAGTATTTCGAATTAAATTTTTTCAGTACCTTCGATTGTGAGCCGATATCGGACATATTTTCACACTACTGACAGTGACACCTAACAACACTGACTTTCGGAATGTGTTCTTTCAATTCTCACTGTCGAACAGGAATTAACAGTATGCAAAACGAAACAAAAAAGAAAACATATAGTCAAGGTGAGAATATATTTTTGTCGCCCCAATGAACCTAATAAACGTCAATTGTTATCTTGAAGAACACGATATTCAACTAAATAAAGTCATTATTTTGGACTATAATGATAATATAAACTTCAGGCATTTGCCATTGGGCGTGAACAAAATGGATGTGTCCTGTATCTTCAACACTTATATTCGCCTTTTGCATGATAATTAATTATCAAGATAAGATCGGTATCGAGAGGTCGAAATCGATGGCCTGCACTGCATGATTTTTCTCCTGATGTAGATCCTGTTCCTGAACATGTTCCGAATTTACGACTATCGTGTTGGAGATGCTTATTTCCAATAAACAAATACATCAAGTTTGATGGTTCTTGGCCATTTCGACATGTTTTATTGCGGTTTTGTATATTTGGAATGAATTTTCGATTGACTAATCTACGAAAAATCTGTGCGAATTTGAGAGTTTTATGTGAGCTACGAAAGTTGGAAACCTGATTTTATGTTCAAATGTAACGACTTAAAACGCTCGTTTTGAAGTGAATTACTGTGATATTCAATGTAGGTTAACATTGATAAAACATTATCATAAATCAATTTTTTTTATTTCTAAAAATCCGTTAAAAGAAAGCTTACTGCTTATGGGTGAGATCAGAAAATTTCACGTCTTATATTGCATTCAGTTGAATCTTGATCTCTAAAACTGAAAATAGTTAACTGTCATTGATTACAGGCATTATCCAAAAGATACTCATCTCAGTAGATATTGATGATTCTGTTTTGTCCAAGAATTTTGTAGTTTTGAGAAACTTATGTGGAAAACTTTATTTTACGCACTGCTTCTGGGAAACAGCATGTTATCATATTGCAACAATTTGTGTACTTTTCGAATTCCGAATCGTAAATGGTCTTAAACGAGGATTCCCTGAAAAAAAACCGTGGTCAAATTTCAATCTGTCCGGTCAGCCGTATGTGTTCTTAGTTTGAACACAACATACTTAGATTCTTGTAATTTTGAGGAGTGGTTTGAGCCTGAATATCCCGCATCTCAATAACTCAAAATTCAAAATTGCTTGCGGATTATATCACTAAAAATATAAAATATATTTTTATATTCGATATCTTAGAAACTGTTTACCACATGTTGATGAAATCTTGTGTCCTCATGATGGGCATTTTTGAATTTTTGACTCAGCTTGACAGCTGTTTCACATGGAAAATTATCAAGTTTTTCTGATTTGACAAGTCTCTAAACCACAGATGGACATCAAGAACATAATGTTGGAGGAGGTGTTGATTCATAAGGGTTTATTTCGGATATTTCGAGAGGCAAAGATGTGGAAGAGGACAGACGAAAATTTTGATTCCTGTCCAATATATCGCAAGAAAAAGTTAAGATGTGAGTTTCGTTGGAAAATTGTAGTTCAGAATACTTTTCAACCAGTACAGTACAGAATTGGAATTAAACTACTTTAATGGGATGTAGGTGTATAATGAGCTGATACTATGCTATACAATTATTGAAGTGAAGCTATAGCAATATCCATGACAGTTTTGACGATTTAATTGCTCTCAAAATAGTTTCTGACAGAGTTAATGCACGAAAAAGCCTTATAAAAAACAATATTACATTTTATGGCAAATAGGAAATTATACGCCACTTCTGAAAACCTCGTACAGTGCTTCTACTGTGAATGGACATTCGGGGAAATTTCATTAAGTTGAGAAACTTCATTACTCCTTAGGATTATTCTGGTTGATCTCAAGAAATCTAATAATTAATACATGCAAATCTCATGAATAATAAAATTCAAATACTTTCTAAATATATCTGCCCTTGTTATCGTTGTTTTTATTGGACTAACTCAAAAAATACTGATTCAATCCTTATGAAACTCAGTGACTAGTTTGAAAATACTGATGAAAAACTCCGTGTAAAATTTCGTGTAGATTGTGTCATTCAAACAATTCGAAAAAAAACTAGAAAAGCACTGATGTGAAGTTAGCAGCTTTTGGCGCTTGTTCAAAGGAGATCACCCAGAGTTTTGGTGGGTTCAATGCGTGATAAGATGATCGCTTTGGCAACAAATTTGAACAAGTGCGTAAAAGCTGCTGATTTCACGTCAGTACTTTTCTAGGTTTTCCTACAATTGTTCCATTCGCTTCTCCTACATGTGTAGCATTCATGCCGTCATTTCTCTACTAAATACTAGATATTAGTACAATCGGATATGATTTCTCAGAAATATTTGCAAAATAAATTTTTGCATTGGATATATCTGTGAATTGAATTGGTGAATTTCACCAATTCTTGAATTCGACCTTCGTTATTAAACCGGGTCTACAAAAATCGAGTCTCTCAATGGATTCTGATTTTCTCCCAGACCGTTAACACAATAACTTGGAGACTCGATGTTTTAAGAGTAGGTTTAGGGTTCAATTTCAAATTCGTGGATCAGTGAAAACCCGCGAATTATTTCGTAGGTAACATTTTCCCTATATTTTGAAGAATTGAAATCCAGTAAGCTCCCAACTTCAGTGCTTTTCTAGAATTTTTATGGATTGTGTCCAACATATTCAGCAGACATCTGTATGCAATAAAAAGATCAGTAAGGACAAGCACATACACGATATGATGTTGGTATAATTTTACAAGCAAACTGCTGACATATCCTTATGTCTTCTAATCTTCGTTCAAGAGTACATTATTCAAACAGAAATAACATCGAAATATCCCTGTAATACATCATCAATCACTGGATAATTGAACGTTGAAACCGCCCTGATACAAAATCTGAATACCGACATTTTAATTGGCAATGAATTAATTCGATCTCATTAGGGTGAAATTCAACGATATATTTCTCGTTAATAACATCATTCGTATATTCGCCTTCCAGTTGAAATAATGATTATTATTTATATTTACCTTTCTGAAGTCTGCGATGGTAGCCTCTCTCCCAAGAAGTGCAGTCATTTCATTTGAATAAAACGATTTAACGATGTTAGGAAATATGCCATCTATTTCTATTTGTGATGTCAGCGATATTTAATTTCGCATGAATAATTGAGTGCCCTTTGGCTTTTAGATCTCCACTGGACGCGACTAATCTATATTCTTCATTTTAATGGCTCTAATATCAATAAAGTCGAGATTATGGTTTAAATTAGCGAATGACATAAGATGACTGCGGTTTTATTGACAAAATAGATATCAGAGTAAAAAATTCATTTCAAGCGATGGATCAAAATGTTTTTGGTTTTTTGCGGTTAACCGTATTGGTTATCAAAGTATAACCTGACGTCACAACGAATAACCACCACCTTTGTCGATTGAATGCATTCATTCATCTTAACCATATAAAATAAATCCTTTCTTCGCTTCGCAAACTAACCTATCCGTTCAATATACGGATAGTTTCTGAAATATAATATTTTTGAAATATTTTTTTCAAGCAGAAAATGGTTTACGGAAGATTAACAATAAAGGGTGATCCAAATTGAGCGGTTCTTTTGAGAATAAATAAAATATAGATGGCGCACTGAATTCGTCTTGGTATTTTGACATTTAAGAAGTGTGATGTATGACATTTATAAAAATGGCTTCGTACAGGATACAAAAACGCGTTCGAATTGTTGAATTATTCTATGAAAATCAGCGTTCTGTGAAAAGCGTTTTTAGAAAATTACGTGATTTTTATGGTTTACATAATCGTCCATCTCAAAGCACTATTGGTCGAATTATTGAAAAATTTCAATGGACTGGTTCGGTGGAAGATCAAAAAAGTGCAAAATACAGTCGTAGTGGTTGTTCACAAGAAAATATTAATTTGGTCGGTGAAAATGTTGCTGAAGACCCTGGAATGTCCATTAGGCGACGTTCACAACAAGTTGGACTTAGTGGGTACACAAAATAGCGTATTTTACACAAGCATTTAGCTCTGAAGTCGAATAAGGTTCAAATAGCACAGGAACTAAACCCAGATTAGATTATTCAATACGAGAGGGTACTTTTTGGTCTGAATTAGAGAAAAACACAATTTGACGGAATGCCGACGTTTCGATATATTCAATATCTTCTTCAGGGCTCTACAATAAATGACACAAAAATTAGGATGTGAACATGGTAGAAAAAAATATAATGATATTCTCGAGTGGAAAAAAAAACAAACTGTTAGGAAACTCGGAGAAGTAACGAGTTAAACAGATAATTGATCACAAAACTAGTAGGTACTAGTAAGGTCACAAATATAACGAACTAAGTATAAATAAAAATTGTCAATACAAAAACAATTAAAATAATGTTGAAACAATTAAAATAACATTGAAACATTGATTTCCATTGAACAAACAATAAGTTGTTACTCACACTGTCAGTTGGTCTCTCTTGTCAGGTTATTAATAATATAAAATATATTAATATATATTTTATCTATCAGACATCGGGAAAGAGAACTGAAAAAGGTGCACGTGGAGGAAACGAACTGTTAAGATTATTATTTAGATGTTACTTTTTTTATTCTCTGGATAAGGTCGAAATAGGCTGTATTAAGGTTATCAATATCACTCCTTTTATTGAGTTTTGGGCGGACTCTCTTTTGAACGCACGCTGGCACAGAGAATATGATAGTATGGCTATAGTAAAAATCTTTACAATGGTATGGCATCATTAGCTTTTTTGAACGTAGAAATTGTATTGCCAGATGCTTTCAAAACAAATGTGCATGATTTTTAGGGCCTGGATTCATCTTCAGAGCTCAAGAATGAAACATTCAGAAGGAATGAAACATGCACTGGCGAAACCTCTATAAAGATAAATATGATCGTATAGAACAAAAAAATTCACGATTTTACCCGATATGAGTGGAGGACTTGAAGTAATTCAAATATGATAATGGCATAGTATCAAAGCTTCAGTGCTGATACTTTCAAGTGAGGTAACTAAAATGGAATTTGGACATTTCAGTTTTTTTTACTAATATGACTGATTCAATCCAAACCATTTCACGCTTGTGATATTAATCATAATATTAATAATGATAATGATAATAATAATGATAATATAACATAAACTAGTGTCAAGGTCTTTGTATTTTCTTTACAGGCGTGAATAAATTTTCAAGAAAAAAATTATTTTTTTTTAAAAATTAGTTAAATCAAAGAGGTTTTCAGTATGTTCACTTTGTCATTGCTCTTTACTTTGAGACGATGGTACTTGAAGAAATTTGTTACCGAATGAAAGTCGACCATTACAGTTTTGTTCATGCACCACTTCCATCAAATTCCATCAGGTACCACCGTCTCAGAGTAAATGAGCCCTGACAAAGTGCATATACTGAAATCCTCTTTGAACTAACTAATTTCTCAAAAAAAATTTTTTCTTGAAAATTTCTGCACGCCTGTGAAGAAGATACAAAGACCTCGCCAAAAAAGTACCACAACTACCTTCCCTATTCAAATAATCAAGAGGGTTGATGGGGATGGCACAGGGTGCAACAAAATCCTTAAAAAATGAATATAATTTTGGTAAAAGTGAAACGAAAAGGAACCTATTTCAGGCTTTTGTTGCCAAATATTCTTCTTCTGAGAAAATGAATTTGTTCTATAATTTTAATGGGCACTGCATATATCGGAACCCTTACAACTCACCTCTCTGATTGTTACTCAGGTGAAAAATGTGCTCATCCCGTTTCAGATGTTCATCTATAAAAATTCCAAGTTCCAAGGTACCTATTCAAAAAAGTGAAATTTATGAATTTGAAGTTCTTCGTCCACTTTTGAGTATATTTAAGTGATAGAACCAGTTTTAATTTGCAATAGCTCAAGTTGAAATTTTAATCGATATTGTTGTACAAAATTCCGTCTACTTTCCTTAGTGCATCTTCCGTTGATTTTCCCTTTCGGAATCCAAACTGAATGTTTGCTGAAATTTTATGTTTATCTAACAATCACACGTACTTTGATTAGTTTGCAAGTACTGTGGCTATGTTTGACACAAGAGTAATATGTCTATACTTACATATTTTACTTTCGTCATCGTGTTCGTACAAGGGTTTGACGATTCCTAACTTGAGGGAATCCGAGGAACAAGCTGTTTCGAAACAGGTATTGAATGAGCAAGAGGGTCTATTTCATTTTCCACTTCTTTCGATGTTTCTGAACGAATCTTATCGAATCTGGATGATTTCTTCTGTCTTAGATTGCTTAAAAATCCTCTATTTCAGTTGAGACGCAGTTGGAAACAAAAAGAAAGACTTTTCTCGTTGATGAATTTGGTCCTTGAAATTTTCAGGAATATAATTTTATTTGTAGATTTTCTCCAAATTTACTAAAGTTATCATTGGGAGCGTCCAATATACCTTGATCACCTTTAATCTTCATATCATCCTCTGCTTTAATATATTTTATATGCGATAGATTCTAGTTTGTATTGATTATATTTCATATCTTGAAATTGTCAGTAAAAAATCGCAATTTGTAAAACGCATCATATTTCCATTTGTTCCTTCTTGTTTTGATAATTCAGATCTCTCCTCCTCCGACATCCTCATAACAATTCTCATCTCACCGATGCGATCACAGTCAAATGACGCGGCATGTAATCGTAAATTTTACAATATGACCACTATGTATCCATAGCCCCGATCGTTTTGTTCGTGCCCAAACGACAAAGAAGTCATTTTTATTCTGTCGGTGCCGTGTTATCGTACGGCAATAAATAAAGACATATTCAAAATAAATCCGGGGATCATAAATATTACGATTGTAGATGTTAAGTACCGGACAATATAGGTAGAGAACAAGGAGATAGAAAATTAAAGCCCCATAAAAATTCCTACATCGGTCAGACTCGCTTGTGAATTAAACAAAACAGAGAAATGAGTACGGTAATAATCATTAAGCGAGCGACTCGGGCTCGTGCTGCTCTTTTGCTCGGAGCATGCCAGTGAAGGGACACCTGCGGAATCTGCTGTGGCGCTTTCACAGCCGGAAGTCGGTCCAGACATGGTTTTGGTGGATTTTACGACGGGTCAAAGGTGGGATATCGGTTATGGGACTGTTGAAGATCGGCTCTGGCGCCGCGATGGGTGGAGAATTAGGTAGAATTAGTGAAACTTTATATTTTCCTGTTTATGGATTGAAACGATCGCTGCACTTTCGTTTCAAGGACGATTTTAGACTGGGGGTAAAGGCCCCCACAGAATTCATTCGAACGGCATGGTTCGAATGTCGTTTTGGTTTATTATTTGATAAAATCAAATAATAAACCTTAGTGATCGACCAAAAAAAAAAAATTTTAACCCCCCCTGAAAAATTCACAGTTTACGTTTTGGAGTACGTAGATTTGAATGAACGAATAAAAAAAATCCGTCCGTCCGCCGTCCGTTGTCCGGAGCTTTTCTCGGAAAGTACTGAACCGAAATCCGTGAAACTTATTAGAAAAATCATGTGTCGCTCGGGATTGATCCTCCAAGCTTTTCAGCAGGATTGGTGTACCCTAAGGGCTTAAAATTGGGGGTTGGAGGGAAAAAAAAAATATTTCTCGGAAACTTACCACCGAATTTTCGTGAAATTCTCAACGTTGATTACTGTTGCATAACTCAACCTGAAAATTTCTACCCGGATGATATCCGACCAGTAGTCCCTGAGTTATAAAGAAAAATGCTGCAAATTTCCAATAATCCCGAGAATGAATCATCGCATTCGGTTCTAAGATTGGAATTACGTAAAAAAATCGGTTAACTTTTCATCCAGAATCATATATCTGAAAGTAGATGAAAACTTTGTTACCAAATTTTCAACATATATTGAGAAATTTCGAACGGATTCCTTAATTATTTTATAAACACAATGTGCAAATGCCCCATCGATGTTCTCGACAATTTCATAATCGTTAGTAGTTCAAATTAAATATTTTTGGGGTTTCTCTCCTAATATCTGAAACATAACTACAAAAACTCTGATAACAATTATTATTTATAGATATCACCCTGCGAATTACGGGATGAAACTTTAAATTTCTTCATGGAGCTCAATTATATCTTAAATAAAACTTATATATTATTCATAGATCATTGGTTTTTCACAACCCAAAAACTAATTCCATGAAAAAATTCATTTGAAACATTGAAATCTCAATAAATACTCTTGTGTAACTGAATAACCCTTTCACATGCAGAACGCGAATTAAGAAGCGTTATTTAAAATAATGAATATTTCCAAAATATTCGGTCGATCGGAGGTTTCCATCAATTTTGGATTGCGTAGTACAATTATCGTCAACATGTGGATATCCGCTACTGGTTTCAATCGAAATCCAATATTTTTCGTACTGAGACTTTGAATTAGGGATGAATATAAAAGATAATGAGTATGTATATGATAAACAAATTGGAGGATATATGCAAACAAATCAATTAACAAACCGGAAATCTCATCAATTGTCGAGAATCTAATACTAAGGGTACTGCCTTAGACTAAGGCAGGAGCCGATAATTGACCTGTTCAGCAGAGTCTGTACCAAGAACCGAAGACAAGAATATTCCGCATGTTTCAACATCTGGTGGTCCGCAAACTACTTGTTTGAATTGAACGTGTTTACATTAAACAGACGTTGGGATTTGACACCCTCTTAGTTGAGTGTATCTGACAACTATACTGTTTCAGATACTGGGAATGAAAACCCATAAAAACCTAAAAAACGATACAGAATCCTCCCAAAATAAAATTAAATCCATACTTAAAGGAAAGGTATAGGCCTTTTTCGATCGTTTGTTCCAGAAAATTGGAAGAATTATATCTGCTTTGTCTGATGAAAGAGTCAGATTTGTACTCTAAAACGTCACAGTTCGCTTTCTTTATCGTTTGTATTGTTTCTGTATTATTCTTTAGGCAATCTTTTCTGCAAGGAACTGCCCTTGACAGATAGTTTGATACTGCAATCCGCAAGGGCGTTTCTCATGAAAAAACAATTATTATTCAATTCTTAATAGTCTGTTTCAGATATTGGGAGTGGAAACCCATAAAAACCTTAGAAATGATGCAAAATCCTCCCAGAATGAGCTTTAATCGATACTTAAAGGAAAGGTATGGGCCTTTTTCGATCGTTTGTTTCAGAAAATCGGAAGAAATATATCTGCTTTGTCTGATGAAAGAGTCAGATTTGTACTCTGAAACATCACAGTTTGCTTTCTTCATCGTTTGTAATGTTCCTGTATTGTTCATTAGGCAATCTTTTCAGCAAGAAACTGCCCTTGACAAATAGTTTGATACTGCGATCCGCAAGGGCGTTCTCCATGAAAAAAACAATTTTTAATAGTTCTGTTTCAGATATTGGGAGTGAAAATCCATAAAAATCTAAAAAATGATGCAAAACTCTCCCAAAATAAGCTTTAATCCATACTTAAAGGAAAGGTATAGGCCTTTTTCGATAGTTTGTTTCAGAAAATTGGAAGAATTATATCTGCTTCGTCTGATGAAAGAGTCAGATTTGTACTCTGAAACGTCACAGGTCGCTTTCTCTATCGTTTATTGTGTATCTGTATTGTACATTAGGCAATCTTTTCCACAAGAAACTGCCCTTGACAAATAGTTTGATACTGCAATCCGCAAGGGCATTTTTCATGGAAAAAACAATTTTATTTAATTTTAAATAGTTCTGTTTCAGATATTGGGAGTGAAAACCCATAAAAACCTAAAAAATGCTGATACTTAACATCACAAGGAGTAAAATATTCAGTATTTTCACACCTTGATAGCCCCGTTAATGAACCAAATGAACTCCTGAGACCTACATAACACTTCAGATCTCACATCAACTCTATCCCAAGTTACATCCATTTCAGAAAAGTTATAACTTAATAATATGAAACAAACATCCCGAGAGGAACTTATTTTATAGCTCCAAGTCAATTATACGAGTGTGAAGAAACATATTTTCATAATTTGATATCTCATTCAACTTCACCCGAAATAACACCACCACACGGTCACAATCCCATTATCGACTCATTAATAGACAAAAGATGTGTTACTTCGACTTATTTATGGCGACATAAACGGGAAAAACTTAATTGAATGAACTGAGTGTTCAACGCACGAGGCCAAAGTTCGGCATCCAACCATAAAATTAAATTAACTTAATTAAATTGTTTCGTCCTCTTCGGTTAGTAACCGCAAGACACGAAATGCACTCTCCTTTATTATTCACTAATTGAGTGCTCAAAAATACTCTTAATGGTGGTATTATAATAGGTACAACAGGATTTGTGTGTTGTGGAAGTTCGTTGCTTACAAAAAATAGCTAGATTTCGGATGGTGCTATATCTATTGCTAAATGAAAATCAATGAAAATTTATCCAGAAATTTTTTCGAATCTGCAGACACCTTCAGGTTATCATTTTTCAATCAGATACTAGATCTGTATTCTGGAAATATTATACACTCATTCAAAATCTCAGATGGAAATCTAGTACTCAATTGAAAAATTACAGATTGAAGTTTCGACAGAATCTCGTGAGTACCATATGATAAAAAGATATAAATATAAAATATTTGGGAACAAAATTTGGATAATTTTGTGAGTTGTTCTGATTGAACAATCATCAAGGAATTCGGCACAAGTTTGCGTAACATCATTTTCAATTAGTTATTAAATTTAATTATCATTGCGATCATTTCAATTACATTTCTCAAAAGGCTAATAAAATGCTAGGATTTATAAGCAAGGTTTGTGAACATTTTCATCATCAATTCTCTCTATATGTTGCACGTGTGCGGAGCACTCCAATTCCTTGAAATTGAGACTTTGTTCATATCATTTTGAAGAAACATGTCTCGTTTAAGTATATGCCGTAAGTTTCTTGAAAGATCTTCATTTCCTGATTTCAAGAAATCGGGATCATCTGTGTGTGAGAGACTAAAGAGTTCTGTCTGAGTGAAATCCATTTTGCATTCAATTTATACAATTATTTCATGAATATATATATATATATATATATAAAAGTTTGTTTTTTGATGGGATATAGACTGGATTGTGGAGAATTAATGAACTACTCTTCTTTGTTTTAACCTAGCTTTCGAATAATATTTTATTCTTCTTCGGGGTCTTTCTGTAAATACAAATTGAAATCTTTTACATCACAAACATCAACATTTATGTAAATCACATTTTTAACTCATTAAAAAACTTATCTACTTACACAAAATGAGATTATTTTTATGAGTTCATTTGGAATTTAACTCTTGTTTTATTCGAAAGCTAGGTTAAAACAAAGAAGAGTAGTTCATTAATTCTCCACAATCCAGTCTATATCCCATCAAAAAACAAACTTTAATATACTGAGACTGTTAAAAAATCAGATTATATATATATATATACCCATCCTATTCATCGATTCTATTGCCGACCAAAAATGTTTCATGTTGTTTGGTGAGGACTGTATTTCGATCGGATTCTATCAGAAAAACGCTGCAAATTTCACACAAGGGTTTATTATTTTCTCAAATAAATAACCCAATAACATTGATATCTTTAATAAAACTATTCATAACTCATTGGTCTTTCGTAAACATAAAAATTCGATGAATAGAAAATTTGGTAATCAATCTTTTCATCTACTTTCAGATATATAGTTCTGTAAGAAAAGTTAACCGATTATTCCACTGAATTCCGATTTTAGAACCGAATTCGATGATTAATTTTCGGGATTATTGGAAATTTGCAGCGTTTTTACGCGCTTGTTCTATGGAACAGCGAGTTTCCGTTTCGTCACGATGTCTGTAATTTTGGGTTGGGATAGAAATGAAACGTGTTAGTCGCTAGAGATTTCAGTTATCTACAGCATTATCTTTTGATGTGTATGGTTCCATGTGAACCAAGATTTCGAATAGTTCCTTTTTGAACAGTTCATTGTTTTCTATTTTTCTGTATAAGTGGTAAAATGTAAATTTTAAAAAAAATAGTAAAATGTTCTAGAATTTTATGCATCTATATTTCAGTTGTTTCTGAGAAGTTGTTAATCTGCAAATTGGATACTTATATTCCTTTGTTCTTGTCTCATATCTGGTCTTAGTATACTTGTGTCTACCAAAGAGTCCTAGCTAGAACCTAGAAAAGCACTGAAGGGAAGTCAGCAGCTTTTACATTTATATATTATCTTAAAAGTTTATTAGTGAGTACATAATCTGGGTCCGTCCTGTCATGTATTCAATTGAAATGAATAACCTCAAAATTTGGCATATGTATCCAAAACTGTTTAGTCGTTTTCGCTATCAACAAACTTAACCTTCGTATTTTCATATGCAACCAACCTTCTCTGGGAGTTTCAAGTCGTTATATCGTTATACGTTTTGGTAGAAACGGAGGGACGTCATTCGACGAATCCTATAGGGCGTTTATAAACGTAATCGAACAGAATGAAATTGTAACAACGAATGATGTTTTTGTTGCGGTTATGTTTTACTGCTCTTTTGTCTTTGCTTTGAAAAAACTAATAGTTTCAGTCTTGAGTTTATGGTTCGAAAAGCATTTTATGAAAAGCATTTGACATGCTGTAGTTAAATGATTCTCGGGATCGAGTAGAAATAAAAGAGTAATAAAAGAAGCTATCCGTTTCTACTTCCTGTGTCCAATAAATTAGAGGAGAGTATAGAATGCATTGTAGTACTTAAAAGTGTTAATTGGGGAACTTTCTGTTATTTATGAAGGTGAGTTATGTAATTTACGTAATGTTGGAAATGTCCCTCTATTGTTACATCTGAAGAATTTAACATTTTCCGACGGTGATTCCTGTACCAGTGAAAATTACAAACAGTGATACAGATTAAATAAATATATCTCATCGGTAGGCCTCAAAATTGGTCTGTGAAGTTTTTGTAACTAGAACTGGGTCAAGTTGGCACCCACGAAATGTTGTCTACGGCAAAATGATTCAGCGAGACGTTCGTTCGTCATTTTCTACATATTTTTATCGAAAACTCTATCCTTGGTTCAAACGTAACTACTACTACCTTTATGTAGTCCAATGTAGCGTAGTTACCTGACAATACATTGCAGTGAATTGTTGTATTGTATTAAACATAACCTAACATTTTTCAATTGTACAGAGTAAAATGTGTTAAACTTCCATTCTCAACCAACTAACTCCATAATAGTAAATGGAGTATATATCACCAACTTGAGCAAATCCTTTCACAAAATATATTAGCGAATCCACCAAAACATGAAATAGTCGAAATTATTCAAGATGCAATAATGGCACGATTTAGGTTAATTATTCAGGAAACACAGGGCCCCCGCTACCATATGTGCAAAGTGTGCAATGCACACGGGCGCCACCGTTTAGGGGTGCCAAAACCCAGGGTCCAAACAAATATGTGAAGAATTTACAAAAAAATGAAAAACAAGAATTTATTTCAATATGAGATTCGAGAAATTAAAATGGATGTTCTAGTTTCTAGATTTTTCCTTTTCAGACATGAATAATGCCTGGATCGCTATAAAAGCCATGCATCACCAGGGGCGTTCTCAATTTTGAACAGGTTCGTTCACTGAACGAATCGGAAACACAATAATAACGTCCAAAATAAACAACTTAGAAACTCTTTATCTGTTAGTAGGGTTTGGCCTTGGTTGCGAAGGCCGAATTGAGTTATTTCGAAGAAAACAACGATATCGAGAAAACGCCACGAAATTTGACATATTTTTTTACCATACCTTCGAAACTTATGATCGTATCGAACTGAAGTTCAGTACACTGCTCTGAAATATATAGTTCAAGGTACGACCAACATTTTTTCCGAATGTAATAAACAGTCCCCGCAAAAAAAAATCGGTTCTGACACCGGATTCGTCATCCGTGAGTCCAACCTAGTCGTTTGAAACCATTTTTGGCTCAAAATTCGAAAAAACAGACCTGTGGACCAAACGATAGTAGGCCCTAGAACATGCGCGCAATCGTGATCCAAATTGCTATCTAATAATAATATCCAATTTGAATACACATCTCGAATTTTAAAAGCAGTTTTTTGCGTATTTCAAGAATATTTATTTACAATGATTTGATTCATGTTTGAATTGTATATAAATATCAAGTTCAAGATGGAAATATATGCAGAACTTTAAAGAAAATGTGAATTTTTGATAGGAGTCAAATATCGAGTAAGAATTTGAAAATCGTGTAATTATTAGGAAATCAAATGAGGCAAACAACATTTGTTTGTATGAATAGGTTTTGTTTTGAATCATGGAAGTATCTTTTGGTCAATGTAATCAGAAATTCATGAATTTTAGGAGAATGAAATTGAGAGCTTTAGAAAGTTGTGAAATTTATTCAGAAATCAGTAAAATTTCATGTTGGAAACTGGGAATATAGGCAATTTGCATATCGAAGTATGTAGAAAAATATAGCCGAATTTCCTAGAAGAAAATTGCAAAAATAACAATTACGAAGAGATTTTGACATGCAAAACAACTATGAAAGTTAGAATTTGAATAATCTTTAAATGGGGGAGACCCGGAAATAGAATAGAATGTTGCTATTACTCAAGAAAATTTGAATATTTAGTGGTATTTAATTCATGAGAATCGATGCATAAATCAGAAAATTATGAAGTCTAATCGACTGGTGACCTGAAAAAAACCAATTGAAAATAAATTCATAGAAAATTGAAATACCTAGGAAGAGATAAACTCAAACAAGTTCAAAAATCAAAGGAATAATAAACCTGTATAAGCAAATCAAGATTCGAAATATATATTTCGAAGGTCTCTACTTGGAAATCTTCAATATGGCTTACAAATAACAAACATCAGAAGATTTGGACATTATACCCGAAATCACAAAAAAGAAACAGATTAAATAGTGACATATACAAAAAATACCGTGGGTGAGAACTATAAGGACTTGATGATATTTCATTCAGTTTGTTGGTTGGTTAGTTCAGAAGTTTGATAAATTTTTTAAATGAAATAATTTCGTTAAAATTTTCATTCAAAATTAAAGAAAGATTAGTAATTTTCGGATCATGGAATCCTCATTGGGAGGGAGCTGCGATATCCACGATCAAAATTCAATTTGTTTTTGTTATCCCAACCAGAGAGTATAGAATATACCGGGTGTCCCACGAATACCGAACGTGAGAATATTTTTGGGGAGGAATCGAAATTCACGTTTGGAATTTCGGATCCAAGCTTTTTTTCAAATGGAAAATTTTTGAGATTCGGAGAACTTCCGGCTTCACCGGAAGTGACACCAACTTTCGTTTTTTGATTGGGAAGCCCCATATTTTATAATGAAAATAGATTTCCTATGAAATTTTGAGTTGTCTAAGTATGAAATTTTTGCATTCCCTTCGAAAAATTCTTTAAAAAAAAAAAATTTTCAAAAAAAAAATTGAAGATGGTTCTCTGCTGAGACATGTTTATCTTCCAAGTTTTTCATTGGAAAAATGCCGTTCTGAGGCTTCCGCGAAAAGTAAGAATAATGCTTCTATCGTAATACTCAGAATTGATACTACTCATGATAGAGGAGGTCACAAAAGCGTTGTCAAAGTAGGCTATATCGAAATCGTGAAAACTCTATTTTTTCAAATTAGAACCTGATTCTTTTATGACCATTTTGAAATCTACGGTGAGAAATAATGTAGTTGTGAAAATAACACCAATGCCATAAATTCATATTTTTTGAAATATGCAGTCACGATTACATTTCTAATATCAATCTTCTTAACAAAAACAAGCAAAACTAAAATTCCGAATTTCTATGAATACAATTTGAAATGAACGTTCAATATGTTTTCCATTACCTTCGAGACATTGATTTTCTTTCTGAGAAGTAAGAAATGTGATAGCGTACATTGTTTTTTGCTAATAACTCAGAAAATATGAATTTTTGGCAATTGGTATAATTTCCACATTTAGATTATTTTTCAACGTAGACTCCAATATGGTCATAAAAATGAGGTTCTAATTTGAACATTTCCGAAATTACCAACTTTGTCAACGATTTTGTGACCCCCCGTATTATGAGTTTCATTTCTGACTATTGTGACAGAAACATTATTTTTACTCCTCGCGAAAGCCTAAAAACGACATTTTTCCAATGGAAATCCAGGAAGATATACCTACATGTTTCTGCAGAGCACCATTTTCAATATTTTCATTGGAATTTCTCGTTAAAAAAAGAATATTCTGATAGAAATTCAAAAGTTTCACATAAGAACAACTCAGAATTTCATAAAGAATCTATTTTAATTATAAAATATGGAGCTTCCCATTTGAAAAACGAAAGTTGTTGTCACTTCCGGTAAAACTGGAAGTCCCACGAATCTCTATAGTAAAAGCTTGAGTCCGAAATTGTAAAGGTGAATTTTGATTCCTTCCCAAAAATATTCTAACGAACGGTATTCGTGGGACACCCGGTATACTAGAGTGATGGCCACCGTATTGCGAAGGCGCTACCGAATATGTGCTCTTTCTTACCCACTCTCTGGTGCCGATTCAGTAGTTTTGGAAGTTTTTGAAGATTTTATCAAAGCAGGTAAATGATTGTCTCCTCATAAGGCAGAAAGAATTTTCTTAGAATTTCTTCAGTAAATCACCATGTTCTGATAGAATAGAAGTTTGTTCCTGTAATTTTTCAACAATGTCTTTCAAATAAGCGATTTTTGTTTCAACTGGCTTTTGTTTACTATTGTCGAGTTGTTCTGAGGTTATTTCCAGATCAGATTTAGCTATTTTTTCTGCTATTGGAAAAATAATCGGAGAGAGGCCACCCTTCGAAACTCTCAATGAGGATTTGAAAGATTTCGATGGCTGTAAATCAGGCAAAAATGTGAGGAAACCGATGGAACATCATTTTTCTTCGAGTGTCTATGAAAAGGGAATTAATTATCAGAATAATTTTCTTCAAACTGGCCTCTTCAAACACGACTATGATCGATTTGTTCACAAGTACCCCTCCTAGTTACTAGAATCCATTCTTCTTTGAATTCGGGATCTTAAGGGAAACGATAAAGAGAAAAGTTTTTTTTATCGCGTTACTTGCAATTTTTCCTATTTTTCTCCCAGTTATTGCCTTCAAAAGAGACAGGTACGTCCATTCTTTCTATTGTAATAAATCAAATTAAAAAGAGTCAATAAGATGAACCAATTACATTTCAGAATAATGCGCCTAGTAAGAGTCAGCTAGTAGGGCACCAGAAAGTGGGGGAAGCTTGACATACCGCGAGTATCTGGGTGGCCGCTTTAGTTAATTATATTCTCAGTGGTCCCAACCGAACATCAACAATGCTTATCCGATCACACGAATTTTCAGTAATCCCTAATTTTACTAGTATATTACAATTTGAGCCTGTGGATTATGAAAAAGTTTCAAATCTAAAATTTGCCGGTAACATTGGGCAAAATAAGTTCAATAACCAATGCCCATCCAGGAATAATTTCGGATATATATTATTTCAGGAATTCTTTATAAAGAGGCCAAAGAGGGGTATAATCGCATTACAACTTTCGTCACAGTTTGGAAGGGAGTGCATAAATATCTCGGTAGTCATTAGAAATTACTTGGACGCCAGTTAACTTAGCAGTGATTACAATAATGTACCCGACTGTCGCCTGTTTGACCCTAAATATAAGACACCAAGCTATATTCAACACAAAACACAACAAAGGATAATCCAGTCTAGCCATATTTTTGTCCAAACTTCAACTCTAATAGCTTCCAATAGTTGTCATTATCGAACGATTTCACGCCTCATACATATTCGAGACATGCATAAATCACTATGATCAGAGCCGATGACAATACAACTGCACAAACGTACCGTTTCATATCGCAGTTACGTCCTTCTGGTTACGTAAAATGTGTACATCCATAATTCACGGTTAGATAGCAGCCTGTGGAATTAATGAGGCCGTACTTACACCTAAGTGGCATCAGGCTGGCGCCGGTACTTTCAGGTCACAGTTCAACGATGACTCACCGCAATGAGAAGAGGATTACGGTATAATTTGTGGAGTAATGTGCGATTTCGAATGGGATTATGTAAAGAGGTGGTATAATTTTGCGAGATTTATTCGATAATCAATTCGATGGGTTGTAGGTTTGGGATGGTGAACTATACAAATGTCAAGTTGTCAAGAAGGCTACCGTGATCGCCGAGTACAATTGGTAATCACTGGGTATTGATACCTGGGAGTGGATCAAAGTTTATTCTGTAGAGTTGCGAATGTTGTGAAAATATTATATTGAATAACGTATTTGTTCCATTGGGATGACTGCGTAAAAGTGTTCCATTTTGAGACCAAAAAATGGTCTCTTGAGATCACTGGATGAATAATAACTATTCAGATGTTCACAGGGTGTCTTGGTTTATTGTTCATATATTCAAGAAGGTGATTCTAGAGATCAAAATATGACGAAAACTTCTTACCAACTTAAGTGCTTCAATTTGGCAGATTGAAATGCAATTTAGAACATAAATTTCCTGAATAACATCAGCGGAAGACATAATAGGGGACTTTCATAAAATAATTTCTAAATTTTGAGTCAGAGATCTTTTTGAAATTTTACTCAAAGAAATGGATTCGTCGCACATTTTCGAATCAAGAAGGTTCCTCTGTGAAAACATAACGGAGCATTAATCTTGAGAAAAAAGTAATTTTGAGGCTCTACATTTAAACGGAGCCCGAGATGTTCCTCAGCAATAACCTCATTCATGTTCTGGGAAACAACGTGCTATCGTGTAGTCCAAATGTCTCTAATTTTCGAATATTTCCCAAAAATGGCCTCAAACGACTAGTTTGAACTCACTGATGACAAATCCGGTGTCAAAATCAATTTTGTTCAGCCGGCCGGTCGGCCGTATGCACGATTACGGGCGTACGGAGGATTCCATCGACTTAAAACTTTCAGGGTAGGTTGCATTTTAAAATGCAAAGGTTAAGTTGGTCAATGGGCAATTTTTTTTGGAATCGTGCTGTCAGTAAATTCCGAAAAAATTATTTTTAAGTTTGGAAAATTAAGTCTTTTTGGAAACTATCCAACAGATTCGAAAAAAAATTCGTTCAAACAGTGAGCTTTATATATCACAGCCATGTACCAACTTCAATTCGAAAGGGTTATTGTTTTTGGAGATATTGGGAGATAATATGTCGAATTTTTAGTTTTTTCTTCGGTATCGTTGTTTTTTCCAGAATAACTCAAAAAGTTCCGACTTTATAATGATGAAATTTGGCAACTTGTTTGAAAATACAGATGAACAGCTTTTTGCGAAATTCCGTGATGATCGTGCCTTCAGAACAATTTGAAAAACAATCAGTATTCGGCGATCTTCTGATCATATTATTCTCATGAAATTCTGTATGAAGTGTTTGATTTCTATTAAGGTCCAAACCCATTCTACGAATATCGAGTTTCTGAGATGTTTCTTTCGGAAGTTATCGTTTTACGACCGCTATTAAGTCAGTATTTCATCGCAAAACCTTGAAAACTCTGACGTGCAGTGTGGAGTGAATTTCACTTGACTATTGAAAAACATATCTTGCACTTTCACACATATTCGTGTTCATGCCTTGAGGTTATACATACTTTCCTCCTCGCCCATTCTCACATGGAAATAGTCATAAATTTCCATTTTTTCATGAAATTCATTTGAAATTTAAATCATTTTTCCATTATAAACATATCGAGGAAATTCTATGAATCTTCTCGATAGTCTGGTCTACAGATTATGAACATGGAACTTGATTCGAGGTCTTTACAAGCTGAGATGCAGGTCACCAAAAACAGAGGTATAATTTTCAACAGATTTTATATTCATTAGTTTCAACATTAAATACCTAGAAATCGATGCATTTCAGGGAAAATTATAAAGAATAATTCAGTATCCAAACAAGACTGAAAATTTTCTTAATGACCCAAGATAAACAGCCTGAATCTTATACCCGAGTTGAATCTGGAAAAATGATACTTGGAAAGACAGTATTCTTTTTGATGAAAGAAATAAATGGTTTAAGTTAATGTACAACTTAAAGTATCAACCTGGATAGATAAAGTTTATGATTTTCATCTTCTCAGGTGACTTTTCTTCTGCAAATGAGAAAATTAATTTTCTGTTACCTATTTTTTTGATCAATCTTCACCATGGACATGGACTAAATTTGGTTACTTCTAGAAGAGTTCATTCTTTCTCCATCATAGACCAAAGTTGAATGAGAGAGGTGCAGAATTTATATTCAATATTCTTTTATCTTCTATCCCCAGTACCGCTTTTCGGCTATAGAATTAAAAAGCACGCACATTCAATGATTTTATAGCCTATGATTATCATCATCGAATGTTTTTTGGGAACCGAGCTATTGGAATGAGAGTACATGAAAACTCCATATAAGTAATTCTTATTCTTCAGAAATAACACGAATATAATTCCATATTTCTCTCATGAAGCTTCTCGAAATTTGTGTTTTCACATCGATTCATAATTTGAAATTTAAGAGAACTAATATTTGCGAATGAGAATACGGTTATTTTCACGGGAAACGAACGAAACACGATATATGAAGGATGAACATACATGCAAAATATACCTCCTTCCTATTTATATTCAAACCCCTCAAAGTGACTCAGAGTAAACACGTACCTGAAATTCAAATGTCACACTCTCTCATTAGATTGTGACCTCTCGGTATCTTCAAAGAGTCACGCAGAAGCGGCATCCATGAGTGCTGCGTGCCTTGCTCAAATGACCCCACGATGACAAAGAAGAGACAAATCTGCATACCAACCAGAATCCGATAAAAAGGTCCATATGGGTGTTTGAACGTGAAAAGTTACGTGTATCGTATATCGAGTTGACACACTGTGAATTCTTTTGGTGGAGTATAAGAAGAAGAAAATTGTCTTACAATTATTTTTTCATTCATAGACAGTGAAGTATATCGTAAGATTACAATATCGAAAAAAACTTAAAGCGTAAAGGGTTAAAAAAAAACTGCATCATCTAATGATTTTACTATCGTAAGGCTACCGACTAGAGTTCTTCTTCATGTTACGGTGAAATAAAATGTGGGTGTTATAGGGTGGTTTAGCTAAAATCTCTGAGTTCTTATACTAATGAGAAGTTTGCCTTCAGGCCGTTATTTGACTTGAGTAAGGTAATAAAATATTCAATGAATGAAAATATGAATCATTTCAATAATGAGGTTGAATAGAGCGAAATTGAGTTTCATGAAAAAATCTAGCTGTTCGATGCCTATATACCAAGTGCTTATTAAATTATGTTGCCATTTTCATGTCGAAATAATTTTTTATCCACAAATGCAGCAATTTTTTCGAAGACGTTTTTTTCAAGAATGATTTGCAAGTTGTACCTGATGATTCAACAAATGACAATTTTCTTCCGAGAAGTCTGTAGTTAGATCTAAAATCATTCGACAATTAATGATGAGCTAGATAATTTTATCTTTATATTACTGACATACCAAATTGCTCAATAATTTTAGACCTAGCATGACCTGGTTGAGAATATCAGATAATGAATATGATGTTTAAATTTTGGTCGTGAAAACTCCTATTGATTTCTTTTCGATGGTTGGAGTAGACCTTGTTTAACGAAAGAGTTATTTCAACGATAAAATAAAATAGGCTATATCACTCGCATCCGAGCAGAGTGAATCCTTGAGTTACATATTAAATTTGATCATAAATTTACCTCATCAAACAATATACGTTTCTTTTTCAATATTCTCCAGAGTCAGCTTACGGTAAAGGATACAAGCTGTTGACGTTTCCGAAAAAAATTGTTTTTCTCTGATAGCATGAATATTCAGAATTAATTAAATGATGGTCTGAAGTTATAAGGATGGCGAATATCATTAAATAAACACTTATAGCCTATACTTCAAGGAATTTCAGTATTTTTTGGATCCGCCTCTGGGCTAGTAGGAAATGTAAATCGGTTCAACATACGAACGTACGAACTGGATGAACATCCAGACCAAAGAATGACCAAAGTTTCATTTCTCTGACCAGATGATCCAGCGAATTCATAGACTACGTTGATGGATTTTTACCGATTTAGTCATACAAATAATTTATTGAATGAATGAAAGTTGAGATGTTCCAGGAGTTTTCTATATAGATATGGGCGAACATTGTATGAAATCTTGTGAGGAAAACAGTTCAAATAAGTCTAGTATAGTAAAATATTTTCATCAATATTGCAGTTACGACCAATTCATAAGAATTAAGCTAGTAGATGAGTTTTCCAAATCAATATTCATTGAAGAACAAGCAATAGATTATTATAGTTTGCAGTAAAAGATATTTATGTGGGACTTGTTAATAGGATTGTATACAGTGCGGTCCAACGAAAACACCTCGAATTTCCTGCTTTAAAATGAAATTGTGGAAAATCGCTCGGACCCGTCAATTCCCGATACGAGGGGGAACAACTTTTCTGCTTTTTGCATCCCCGTAACTGCAACCCACTAACTGGAGTAAGAACAACCCTTGGATGAGAGTTGTTGCGATACCTAATTTTAAAGATCTTATCGAGTACTATCTGATCTTGCAATTTCGCTCCAACATTTCCATCGATAATGAAAAGATACGTAAAAAAGTGGAGGAGTAGTAACTTTTACGTAACACCATAACTATGTACTAAATACGTTTGAACCGTGTCGGATACGAATAATATTCTCGAGATGAATTCCACATTTCCTCTTTCACTACTCTCGCTGTTATTTCATTATCGATGGATTTGAACTTCAAAATTAGTTGCAGTAGTTAGGGGTTTGAGGTAACGGGGGTGAAAAAAGCAAAAAAGTTGTTTCCGAATCAGACATTGAGGGGTCCGAGCGATATTCCACATTTTCATTTTGAAGTCGGAAAATTGAGATGTTGAGTTTTCGTTGGACCACCCTATTATACAAAATTGTATCACGGGACACAGCGTTATGATTTCGTCACACTGGCTGATATTTTCGAATTTTAAGCCGAAAATGGTCTCAAACGATTGGGTTGAACTCCCTGAAGAACAAATCGTGGTCAAATTGAATTATGTCCGTCCATACGTATTGTTATGGTTTTTCTAAATCGGTATTTAAGAAACATAAAAAATAACTTACCAATGAACACAAATGCATATATTCAATCATTTATTATCATAATATACAATTGAATTAATTCCAGGCCTCAAACATAGTAACTTCTATCATAAAATATAAGAAATGTTCAAATCAATCACGATCGAGTAACGAATGCAGAGAATTTCATTCCAGTATTTCAATAGTTTATTCAGGGCACATAATCCTTGCAAATTATCCTTCCCAACAGGCTTCTCAGGATCTGAAAGTACAAGAATTTGTATCAATACCTTGAATTTTATAAAATGCCTTATCTAGTAAGAGAAGTAGTGAATTATGAGGAATTTAAGTAAAATTCTGTTGAAAGGTAATACGATAGGTTTGAATTGAACAGAACTAGCAATCACAAGTAGAAATTAGATGGAGAATTTCAAAGAAAATGTAAATTTAGGATAGAAGTTATGTCGCGACCCATAAGTTGCATATAATGTAATCATCAGATTTCCGAAGGAACAGAATTGCAGCTTTATTTTAGAAATAGGGTTTATTTAATATAATGAAAGCAATTTTTGGCGATTGTAAGTAGAAATTCATGAATACTAGGCAAATGAAATTGTATGCTTAGAAAATTGTAACATTTAGGCATAAAATTTGAAAAATTTTGTATATCAGAGATTCAGAAAATAGGAAATAGGCACATCAAAATACGGAGAAAATACGGCTGAGTTTTCTAGACCAGGTTTTAAGAAGGAAAACTTACCTCTGAAGAGAAAACTGCGAAAGCATCATTTTTGGAAGACATTTTGAAAATGGTATAAATACCGAAGCTCGAGCACAGAAAATTTAGTCCATTTTCAATCATCGTTAAGACTGTAGTCGCTCCTCGTAAAATATTTCTCGAAACATCGCAATTTTCCAGTCAGAAACCGAAGTAAATCCAAATTGAATCTAAGAGACTGGCATCCTGGAAGCATATCAGAAGTAAATACATGGAATATTGAAGAAAAAACAAGATAAACTTACTAAAAGGAAAAACTAGCAGTGATCAAATCCACATAAGTGAACTCCAGAAAAATAAACTTCAATTCAAAGTCAACTCTTGTAACTTGCAGTCATAGACCTAAAATAACTTGGACGGAGCTTTAGAGAAAGAGGATTGTAACGTACATAAGAGAGAGATGGAGTGCCTCTTCTAGCTCCATCCTCTTTTGAACTCTTCAAAATAGTATCTACTCTCCCACTCGTATTTCTTAAGATTCCAAGCCTCTTCTAGCTCCATCCTTTTTATCCCTAAAAAACTCATATTCGTTATCTCTTGCATGTTTATTCCAATCGATTCAGTCTAAAAGTGACGTAAAGCTCGGTCCATGTTATATTAGGTCTATGCTTGCAGTAAATAAACACCACAAGCTTTGGAGGTTATCCAGAAATCCTGAACCACAGAAGAACATCAAGCAACAAAGTGACATAGACTAGAAACACCGTGGGTGAGAGCAAAAAGGACATTATTATTATAAGTTTTTTTTAATTTAATTTAATTATTTGAGTTAGGTTGTTAGTGTTAGTTTGGCATTTAAATCGATTTCTTTAAATTATTTTCATTAAATATTATTTTTCGAAATTCTATAAACTGTTTCTATTACAGATCATAGAATCCACCTGAGAAAGAGACAGAAAGCCGCGCAGACTTTAAATCAAAATTCATATTTTATTGTTATTGGATCCTGTTAGAAATTCAAAATTATTCAATATTAAACAACAGTTCGATTTATAACAGTATGTGCTCTAACTTTCGAAGGAAGGGACTAAGCGACTTGAAATTGTCAGGTTAGGTTTGGAGTCCAAATATTTCGGTTGGGTAACTTAATGGGTGGAATCGGTTGAACAGATTCGGAGCTAGGCCGATTTGAAACTTTGAGGTTAATTCCTCGATATCCCATGAAGTATTGAATTGATCAAACTGAAACTTCGTGGACAGTTTTGAAATACCAACTCGCAACTTGGAGCAAAATTTTGTGTAGATTCAGTTTTTAGAGAATTCTAAGAAATTCTATTCGAGAATTTTTAAAATTTTTGGTGAAATTTTTTTTTTCTGAATATATTGGTTGAATTTCAATGGAATTTGGCACAAAACTCAGTCAGTATTTAACAACAATGTTTCAAATTTCAATTAGATCCGATATTTACTTTCGGAGATATAAGGAAAGAAAGAGTGCCAAATCTCTTTGTTTTCTGGAATTTTAACGTCATTTCCACAATATCTCAAAAAGTTCAAACACAATCAGATCGAAACTCTCTTATTAGGCGGAGGTTACCAATACGCAACGAGTTGCAAAATTTCGTGTTGATCTAATACTTGAAATGTGAACAAGAACGTAAAAGCTCCTAACTTTACGTCAGTGCTTCTTTAGGTTTTTCTTCTTATGTTATCAGATTGATCTAATTCATTCCTTTAAAACCGAGGTTATGACAGATAGCTTCTTATTTCTTGATTGTTATTTTCGATCCCATAATTTAAACCTTTCAATTCCCGTTAAAAGAACAAATACTAGGAACGAAATTTGAGAACAATGAAGCTTTACTTAATTGGATATTATTCGTTGGGTGCTCAGAGAATTAAACGAATTTAGATGTAATATAGAACATGATAAAGACGATATTTCAACTTGTCCACCGAGCAACTCACCTAATAAATCAAAACGAGATAGTTCTGAGTGTATAAGTGCAGTATTATGGCTAGAATAAACAAAGGAGTATATCTCGGACAAGATTTTATCGTTTCTATCTGAATACCTACTCGGGACTTCATTCAGACGGAGCGTAGGTAGTTTCATACGACGCCGACTAATCTTCAAATAGATCTGTTGTGCTACCTTTACATCCACCTAGGTTTTCACTTTTCAGGAAGAAATCTTAGATATGATCTAATGTCGTGTGCCATTTAATGGTACTTTACAGCTAGGTAAGGGATTTTACCTATACTTGTCTCAGGACTGTGGGGAATTCATTCGGGAATAATATTTCAGATGCGGGTTCTTTTAGGAATATGCTTTGTGAATGCTAATTATAGGACTGTTCAATATCCTAATGCAATCTACAGGGTGGATCATTAATGCGTGGTTGGGTGATAATTTGTTTTTTTGTCACATAAGTCATCAAGTTATTAAATGTCAATTTATTTCTCAACAGAGATCATACTGTATCGGAGGTCGATGATAATGATGGTAAATGGATGGAGGGGATTCAGGTGTTAGTGGTGTTGTGGGGATACCATAAGGTTGTATATTCAGAGCACTACTTTTCTGCATGTTATATTTTCTAGTGGTCTCTCGAGAGCAGCCGCTTTTCATGAATATGAAAATTTTTGCCTTATGACATATGCCCCGTTTTCGAATCATAAGCGAGATACAGGGTGTTCAATGTCAACTTTAAGCAATATTCTGATAACTGTATTGAGTTATGAGTGACCTTCGAAATAATGGTTTTTTAGTTAGATCTTAGTATTTTTTGGTGGTCTCCTCAATTGTGGTGTAGAATTCTGGAAAACATATTTCATAATGGCGGAAAACCTACAAAGTTGAAATTTTCCGTTTTCGATTACCGAATTGGATAGTATTATTCCAATGTACTTAATTTTCTAAGATTTTCCGTAACAAAATTTTTCCAAAATTCAAACTCAACTTTTTTTATATGTCCACAGTGAAAAAAAAATATCACCCAAAATCATTGAAATCTTTCGAGGTTGAACTAACCTTCATTCTGAACACTGCTGTGAAAACAGAATGAAAAAATATCCATTGGCCTTCCAAAGATTCCGCTCGGAGTACTGCAATAATTTTTATTTAAGAAACTGGTGACCCTACGGAGGTCAGAATTGTGCTAATGGGCCCCCAGAAAGACCTGGATAGAAATATGAATTTATAAAAAAAAAAATTCGAAAAATCTTTGATGGGAATCGAACCCGCTCCACTCATGGACAATAGTCCGAGTATAAAATGGATATATTCTTATTATAATGATGCCCGTTACCAAGCAACGGTAGTTTATCGAATTTCACCCTATTTTCCGAATGCGGAGGGAGTTCGATTCTCACAAAAGTTTTTTAGAAATTGTTTTTTTCTTGATAAATTCATATTTCCATCCAGGTCATTCTGGAGGCTCATAAGCATAATTTTGGCATCCGTAGGGCCACCAATTTCTTGAATAAAAATCATTTAAGTACTCCGAGCGGAATTTTCGAAAGGTTATTTAATGAAAACAAATATATTTTCATTCTGTTTTCACACCGATGAAGGTCAGTTCAACCTTGAAAGATTTCAACAATTTAGACATGTAAAAAAAAGTTGAGTTTGAATTTTGAAAAAATTTTTTCACGGAAAATCTTAGAAAATTAAGTACATTACAATAATGCTATCCAATTCGTCCATCGAAAACAAAAAACTTCAACTTTGTAGTTTTTCCGCATTTTGGAATATTTTTTCCAGAATTTCACACAACAATTAAATTGACCACCAAAAAATACTGAGATGTGACTAAAAACCGTTACTTCAAAGGTCACGCATAAGTCACCAATGTTATCAGAATATTGCTCAAAGTTGACATTAAACACCCTGTATCTCGCTTATGCTTCGAAAACGGGATGTATGTCAGAAGACAAAAATGACTTTCCTAATGTCATTTATACGGCTATATATATATATAAATGTTTGACCAGTTAATGATGAAACACCCTGTATGTCATGTGGTTTTTGCTCGCATATTTTAGGAAACAGCATGTCGTTTTGACGAATGTCTGCAATTATAGATTTTCATTAAGTCTTATTTTTGAAGGATTTCGCATCATTTTTTAGTTTCTTCTGATTTTTACTCCAAATATCTGAAAAAGAACTATTAAAATTGAAAGAAAATGTTTTTTCTATAAAAAAACAATTTTATTCAATCTTTGATAGTTCGGTTTCAGATATTGGGAGTGAAAACCCCCCCCAAAAAAAAAATAGATTTTCTGTTCGAAAATGTTCTCAAATGCCTAGGTTTGACTCACTGATGAAGAAGTCGATGTCAAGTTCAATTCTGTTCTGTCAGCCGAACGTTGCCACAATAATTTCAGAACGGAAAGAGCTAATTGCTTGAAACTTTCAAGGTAGCTCAGACATCAGAATGCTACGGTTTCGAGATTTTCTTCCCAATATCTCATGATTTCAACCAAGGTTTGATCAACAATCCTCTCAAAAAAAGTTCGTAGTTTCAATATTCCTCGGAAAATTTGGTGCATTTTGAATCGACTTAGAACAGGTCATGTCGCTGTAACGATTTTCCTATCCAAATGGAATTCGGTCGAATGTGCGAGGTGCGAATGTGGAAAAGAAAGGGAAACAAAAGGACACTTAGTTCACGGTTGTCCTATTTATAAATTTGACGATGGTTTCGAAGCAATTCCTTCGGTGTCTAATTCTTTCTTGAGGTGGATCATGAATTTCAAATTAATTTTATCGTCTTCTTTTTCTTCTCAGGTTTGATTTCGACTTATCAATCTGCATCGAAAGGAAGGAAGACATTTTGTTTATGAAAAAGAAGCTCTCCAATAACACACAACGTTTTCACTACACATATAAGGGGATACAGAGTTTTTCTGAGGTTTTTATCTGTGCTCTTGTATCATACCTAAAAATGTATGGTACGCCGTTCACACTTCCTTCGCTAATACTGTGATAACACATATTGTTTTATATGAAAATGTACTACTCATTCTCAAAAGAATATATAGAAGAATCCTAAAAATTGTTTTTTACTTATAAAAGATATACAGGTAAGAAAACCATGGCGATCACATTGAAAGTTAGTGACAAGGAAGAAAATACGAGAGTTAAGAACATTTTCCGATTCTTTATTGAAAATAATTTTCATTTATCAGATTCCAAATCATTTCGGCCCACATCTTGTAGTCAATAAACAACAACATTTTCCCAAATGTCAATTCCATATGATTTTAGTTTCAGCGATATCGGAAAAAATATGTTGAATTTCGTGGTTTTCCCTTGGCATTCTTGAGATTCCCCTGAAAAATTTGAATGGGAATATTTGCGGAATAATTGGGTGGATTTTTACCAATTCACGAATATGGCCTTCGTAACTTGGATCCTAATCTATTCTAAAAATATCTAGTTTCCAAGTTATTTCGTTCGGTGGGTACTGTGCTTACGATGGGCCATTAACTTTTAATAAAGTCCAAAATCCGAAAAAGAGAACACTCAATCATTGTTTTGAGTTTGATGAATGACCATGAAAAAAAATGAGTTGAAAAAAGTAGACAGATGCAAAAATTCGTCCAGAATTGTATAGCTGAAGACACTCAAAATTTCCGCTGTTCATCACCCTGATTTCAATGAAAGATTCAGGAGTTGATGCAGCAGTATCTCGGTGCAATAATTGAAATGAATAAATCATGGAAGTGAATCGAGACAAATTATCCAATAACAATAAATCTACTTATCGTAACCAGAAAAGCCGATTAAAACGGATACAAATAAAAATGAACAAAAAAAAACGAAATAATCGTGTTTTGCATACTGGATTCGCTTACTTTCACCGAAGAAAATACAAAACAGGATTATCTACCATTTTCGATGTAGATTCATGGCAGCATTTATTGGTCACCAGCTGTATTCCTCAGATTGACCACGTACAATTCCGTTATTGAATTTTCTTCAAAATTGTTCAATTATGCATTGTGTCAAATTAACTCACTTCGTACGACGGAAAATTGGTGTGAAACTTAATCTTGAAAGACAGATTTACAACTTCCATGTTCCATGCTGTCTCTAACAGGGGAAAACATCAGTAGCCAATAGGAAAAAGTCTTGAAAATACTGCGGTTGTTTTTTTTCCATTGCTACTTTCAACCCATCTAACAAGGGATTTTAAGAGATTCTAGTACATCTAGGGGCCTGTATTATCAAACAATTCGACAATTTCCAAGCAGGAATTGGGTTGTAAAATGAGAATTAACTGTTGTCGAATTGAGTTTCATAATACCATTCCTAAACAATGGAAGTAGGCATTTTGAAACTCGGGAGTGTGTTTCTCGTACGGTTATTCTTCTTGGTTTCAATTGAATGTAATCAATATCATATTCAATTACTTATAAATAGAATATAGTTGCTACTGACTACATTTCCAGAAATGTTCAAAGAAATATGCGTAAATTCCTTGTGGATATCACCCTTGTACTCTTTGTAGTCAGACAAAAACCATGAAGTTTGACAGGTTTTTGCGAGCATGTTCTAAGGGAACAGCGTGCTATCGTTTTTTAAAAATGTCTGTAATTTTGTATGATTGAGCCGAAAATGGTCTCAATCGACTAGGTTGGGCTCACTGATGACGAATCGGGTGTCAAAATCGATTCTGTCCGGCCGGCCGTAGACACAATAACTGTCGACAGAAGCAATCTAGCAACTTGAAACTTTCAGGATAGGTTGCGCATCAGAATGCCGCGGCTGAGTTCGTTAATGGGCCAAATCGGTCGAATAGTTTCCGAGTTATAGGCACTTGAAATGATGAGGTTATTTATTTTTTATTTCAGAAACTACTTGAGCGATTAGATTCAAACTTGGCAGTTAGGTGAAGTAAATTGACGCGCAACTTTGAGCCAAATTTCGTCAGGATCATATTGTCAGTAAATTCAAAAAAATAATTTTTTCGAAATTTTTTTCCAAAAAATTTTTTTTTTCGGAAACCATTCATCATATATCCACTCACACTTTGAGCTTCATATTTCACAGCAGTGTACCAAATGTCAGTGCAATACGATCATAAGTTTTGGAGATATCGGGAAAAAATATGTCAAATTTCGAGGTTTTCTTCTCGATATCGTTGATTTTTTCGGTATAACTCGAGAAATACTGATTCAGTCCTGTTAAAACTTCACAGCTAGTTTTGTGATGCTGAAAGACAACTTAATGCGACATTTCATGATAATCGAGTCATAAGAACAATTCGAAAAAAAAAATGTCTATGATTTTCTTATCATATCATCCTCATTAAATTCTGTCTGAAACTTCGAACTGTTATTTTTCGATGAAGTAGTGGATTTAAATTCGATCTGATCTGTATTTTTGGAAATATTGGAATCATTGGGTGGATTTTACCCATTCACGAATACGGCCTTCGTAATTAAGGTCCAAACCTTCTCTACAAATATCGAGTTTTTAAGTTGTTTCTCGCGGAAGTTATTGTGTTTACGCAGTCGGCCGTTAGGCTGACCGTTAACACAATAACTTCCGGAAGAAACGACTTAGAAACTCGATATTTGTAGAGTAGGTTTGGGGCTTAATTACGAAGGTCAAATCCGTGAATGGGTAAAATCCGCCCAATGATTCCGTAGATATACCCATTCAAAATTTTATTTTTCCAATATTTCCAAAAATACAGATTTGATCGAATTGAAATCCAGTAATTTATAAGTAGAAAATTTCAAAAAGCACTGCCGTGAAGGCAGCAGCTTTTGCGTGCATGTTCAAATTCGTTGCTGAAGCGGTCATCTACATTGAACATGCGCGCAAAAGTTGCTGCCTTCACGGCAGTGCTTTTTGAAATTTTTTCAACATGTCTTCGAAAATAATGATCGTTTCAAAGTGAAATTTGGTACCCTACTGTCAAATATAAAGCTCAAGGGACGACCCGAATTTTTTCCTGATGAAATGAACAGTTTCCGAGAAATCGAATTTTTCGAGAAAAATTTGGAAAAAAATTTTTACAGCACGATTTCTACAAAATTTCGCAAAAATTGCAAGTCCTTACATTACAACCAACTGCCAAGCTTTTACTCTTTCGCTCCAGTAGTTCTCAAAATATCAGGGAAATAACCTCATGCAAAACTTTAAATGAATATAACTTCCAAACCATTCGACCAATTTTGCCCATTTACGAACTTAACCATTACATTTTGAAATACAACCGACCCTGAAATCTTCAATGCGATAGATTCCTCCGTGTGCCGTAATCGTGCGTACGGTGGGTGGGCCCGACAGAATCGATTTGATACCGGATTCGTCATCAGTGAGTCCAACCTAGTCGTTTGAGACCATTACAGACATTTGGACGAAAAGATAGCACTCTGTTCTCCTAGAACATGCGAGCAAAAAAATCATTTCTGTCCGTTCGCCTAACTTTCGAAGGAAAATCCCTCGGGTCCCGAGATTTTCTGACTAGGTTATTGGCGTGAAAGTTTCAGTTAATAGGTAAAATCCATCCAACTGTAGCAGCCATATCCATCTAAAATTTTGTTTAACCTTTAACTTGAAAAATTCCTATCAGATCGAATTGAACTTTGTTTCTAGATGTGAGATGTGAAGTATGTAAAGTGTAATTTTGATTTATATTCAGATTGAACCCAATTCACGAGTTCTAGTGACCCTGAGCTCATTTCGTTCTCCTTAAATTGCTATAGGGTTGATTGTCTCTGGACGCAAACCAATAATGGAAGGCCCGCGTATTATTATTTTAGCTGTTTTCACAGCAGTTAGAAAAAAGGAAGTACACAAGTTTCAGGTTCCAAAATAGAAGAGGAAAATAATTATTCTTATTACTGAAAAAAAATCGGCATTGAACAGATGTTGATTGTGGGAATACATCTTTAATCAAATATCTCAGCATTTTAATCTCAGGAATTGAAAATCAATGAACCATAGACATTCTCCGCACAGCTCCTATCTGGGTGGTGACACAGAACAATAACATTAATGCCACCTCAGCAGAAACATAAATCTCCATAAACTGGCATAAGTAAAGTTAATTGGTTTAGTAACAATGTATACCAGACCAGACTTACTCCAAAATCGTGACTTACATCTTCGCAGATTCACTGCGGATAGTAATGAGTTTTTCCCAGGCATACGAGTGAACGAACAATAATAATATTTGTAAATAAAAATACAAACGGCGCTGGTTCGATTTCCTTATAGGCCACCATAGTTGGATGATGAAAATAGTATTCAGTAGCTTTATTGAAACATGATGATCACTATATATTATAATGTTGGAGGCTATATCTGTAAATATACTGCTCACAAATAAGCTCAGAATCGGAGGTAAGAGTGCACAATAAGAGGATGTCATTAGTTCATGTAATATTGTTCAGCTTAAATTCAGATTCTATGGATTTTGTTCACCCTGGTATTATATTGTAGTGGGAATATGTATAAAAAAACTAAAAGTCCCCGCAAAATATGTGAAAAGTGGTAGTTTCAAAAAAATTCCAAAAATGCGCCGGACGATCCCATTTCAATTCATCAGTTATTCCGACCAATGAATAATAAAAAATTTTCTATTATACCTATACATTATAATAATATTGACATGTTATAATAAACAGTTAACCTTGAAAAATATTCGTATTGGTGATAGACTAATCATCCCACTCAGAATATCGAAAAATTTGTGAGTGAAATTTGCACCGTTATAATAATGGGCAGTTTGAAAATTCGTCAAAAATCGCTCTACCTTTCCTCGAAGTTTTGGATATCTTGTATGTAAATTGGTACTGACTGGTATCGAAAAGCAAGAAACTGGACATTTTGAAATAGTTGAAAATCTGCAGGTACCTCAAAAGCCTGGCTGTTAAGAACGAACAGAAGAGAACTCCCAAATTTTCGATTTCATGAAATAGGCCTGCACATTACGTTGAATACCCTGCTACACAGCTTAAAAAACATCAGTTTTTTATGTCTTTGGGGGTTTTCGGTGATCAACACTAGACTCAAACAAAATGTTTTGGTTTCCCAGTTAATCTGCATCAACACGGTAAATATATAAGCTCATGTAACATTAACATTCATTATGAAAGATTGTTTCCTAAGTTCTTGGAAAGAGAATTATTCTCTACAATTTCCAGGAAAATGAATCTAAGTGAAAGTATGAATTATTACCTACTGATTGAAATCGATCCGAAATTTTTTTATGAAACACTCGAAAACAGTCGATGCTTGTATGTAATGAAAGTTGATCTAACACAGGCTTCCACGAAAGTGACTCCTACATAGTATCGGACCTACCTACTGGTTGGGTAGTCTTGAGATTATACAGTGATTTTAACCATGAGTTATCTCATCAAATAAAACTCATTTTCCACCTTCAATTTCATCAGGTTCGGTTCAGGTATAACAGTTATACCTAAGCATTTAAAAATGTCTCAATAGGCTGATACACTCTTGCACTTTGTTTACATGCTGAACACAGCTATTTTCCCTAATCATGAAGAAAGAAACAGTGTTATACATACTTCAAATTACCCATACCTTTTTCAGGTGCACTTGAATATTTGTATAATTCGAACAACTGAATTTAAAGGACTCAGTAATGAAAATTTTCCACATAAAACAATCATCTGCTTGTGTCAAACAAATTAAACATATTCTTGAATCGAACAAACTTATTCCTTCAATTCGAGCATATAAGTATCAGATACAATCCATCATTTATTTTCTTGGATAAAGCAAGCAAGAGATTTCATGGAAATCATCCTCAGTAGGCTGATATTGTCGTTGCTATGTCTATTAGTGAATAGGTGGTTAGTATAGTATTTTGTGGTGTGCTCAGATTCAGGTAAATATATTCTCATATCAATAGATCATTTCCAGTATTTATTGATATACAATTTATCACCAACTTTCGTACAAAATTCATCAGGAATAAATTGTTTCCAAATAAGACTGAATCATGTTTTCGGCGTAGATTATTTTGTTGGTATACCATTTTAGCTAAAGGAGTTAGTTATACACGTTGTATTTTCATAAAACTTTCATAACTCATTTTCTGTAAGGGCATAAATTACGAATATTATGTGAAATAATTCTGTGAGAGGCACTGACGTCAGGAGCTTTTCATTGAGAAATTCTTGTAATTATTTGATTATTGTTGATTATTATGGATGTTACATACTGATATATTTTCCAGGCATAAACGGCGATCAAATCTAAGGTATTCGAGAGAATATCATATATATCAATGTATTTCATAACAATGGATCAGTTTTTGAAGACCTGATGGAAGTCTTGAGATAACCTTACTATGAATGCATCAAGAAGTGGCTGATTATTTCATTCCCTATCCAAAAATATGTTCACCTATTGGAAAGACTTTGAAATAAAAGAATAATTTTCTCTTAGGTGGCTTCAATTATTCCAGATTAATTCTGCACTCAACTGAACATTGCAATGAGTCTGAAAAATTTCTATGTTTGAAGATCCAATGTTCGAAAATGAATAAAAGAATATATTGAATCCAATTCATTTGACACGATATATCATTTGATAGATTTTAGCTTGAATCCTGGGTAGGTATTCAAAAAATTGCAGTTTCAACTAATCATTTTTAACTTCCCGAAGCATATTTTGCATTGAATCATTTTTACTTTTTCTAGCACAAACTTTAACTGGCCCATGAAGGTCTGAGGTGGATAACTACTACTGTAAGTATCTAGTCAACTTTTTGGGACAGTTCAGGTTTGTACTGGAAGAAACTTACTGATAACGATGATAACTATCTTTAATCAGTTCAATAAAATTAATTTAAGATCGAAACAACGTTAACATTAAAATTATTTAATTTTTGAATTGATTATGTGCATGGTTCATTCGATCAATTTCCAAATTTACTATAATGGAGCAAAAGCTTCATTTGAATAATTGTCATACAGTCTGTTGGATCAACCATCCTTCACTTTGTATTGAAACAAATGAATTCTTGAATGTATAGAAATTTTTCTTCAGGCAAATCGCAAACTTTGTTGAAATCACCGCTTGCGTTTTGAAAGAATCATCTTCTTTCGTCTGTCCAACAAAACTTGGGTTATATCGAAACTATTTGTAGGACCAAATCAACTAGCGAATTCATTTTTTTTTAATATCACCATTTTGTTTGATCAATTAATTCATATTTTTGTTTGAACAAAATTTAGTGACAAAAAAGAATTATCTTGATTTGTTATGAATATTCATTCTGAAATAAGAATTTATTTTAATCATTGTGACCAACTATTTTGTAGTGCATATATGACACTTTCATTTTGTTGACTGGAACAAATTCTGTTTCATTCAACCAATCTATTTTTTTAGTGCATGAGTAATATGAAAATGTCTAGTCTCATACATAGTCTTTCCGTAACCCAACCATTAAAGACAATTTTCAGCACAACATTCCAAAATCCCGACAATTGCACAAAATGAACGCTCTTATTCCTTTCCTCAAAAATACTTTCAGGTGGTATACAGATTCTGTACGATAATAAATGTGAAGCAGGTTTCACACTGAAGCTTAATTTGTACAACGCGTGAAGTGTAGAAATACACCAGATTTCTCGCGTATGCAGGCTTGAATAATTATTCGAAATAATTCGAATAACGCCTCGCTATTCTAGCATTCGTGAAATATTTGTGGTGTCTTGCTGAAAACTACCGGCATTCGATTCAATATTGCACGTGCAGCAACCCGGAAGAAGCCGGGCATAGATTTAATCGAAAAAAGTCGGACGTGGTCTGTAGAGGTTTAGAGGTTCTATGGTTTTTTGAATTCCTACAGGTTAAATATCATTGGAGTAATTGCGAGGTGTTCTAGCGTAAACGAGTAACGGTAAATAATAGCTTTATTAATATTTTGCTGATCAGAGTTAATTTACTATTTGATATGAGTAATAAATTTTCATGATGGAAAATCGAAAAACAGAAACGGTACTTATTTCAGGCTAAAGTATCGAATCACGTAGTAAAAAATACCACTTAAAACAAAATCGACGTTTCGTCAATATATTTCTCAAGACTAAAAAAAAAGAATTGAAAACATAAACAAGATGTAACATAGCAGGGATAATTCCTCTTACCTAGTTTTGTCAGTTGTCTACAAATAATGTGAATGGCATATAAATAGGAAGAAGAACACATTGTCTACTAATAAAACGTAAGCTAAAATTGGTTCAATATTGTGAACAGACCAATGAATAAATAAATAAAATGAAGTTATAAATTGGCTAAAAATTGTACATAAACTTATAAATAATTAGCATAGATATGCGGACAATTCACTGTAAGAAACTAATCACACATATGACGAACAAAGACAATATCGAGTATCTGTAGTACAAACGATCTAAAAAACGTAATATCTGTAGCTCAGTTTAAGGTTATTTGAATTGTTTAAATAGTGAAAAAAAGTGATTGTATGCTTGACTCAGCACCTGAGTATCACTTCTATGATTCACGGTGATATCTTTATTCAAATTAATATATATGTATCATCTCACTTCGATTTCTAGTCATCTAATTTCTCTCCCCATCTGGAACTGAAATTTGTTGGAAGTCAAATTGATGGCTTGCACTGAAAGAGCGCGAGGCTAGCGTTGTTTTGCCGTCTTTATCTCTCTAAATTTCTCATTGCTGTCATTTTTATGTTCTCTGACTCTATTCGAGAATAACTGTTTGGTTTGTCCTATAAAGAATTTATCGCAGTCGGCGCAGGCAGTTTTATATATTACGTTCGAAAGCTTATAAGTTACTGTCTTACCTTTTAGCTCAGAAAATAGTGATCTAATGGTCTTTAAATTGTAAAAAATAAGTTTGGCATCAGAGGCGACTCTGTGGCTGGAGTTAGCTAACCTAGATTCAACTCACTAATGTCAAAATCAATTTTGACAGTATTGTCTTGCGGTAATCAATTTGAACATGCGCACAAGAGCTATTGACTCAACGTCAGTGCCTTTCTAGGAGTTTTTCGATAATTTTATGAATTTGTATCAATTTTTTACAGGAATTGTACAAGGGGTTCGGAGCTTTATTACAAGGAGAGCATTCGTGAATAACGCCCCAGATGATAGATATAGGAATCAACTCGAAATAAAATTTTCCCAATTTTTCCAAAAATTTAAATCAGATAGAAATGGAATCTAGTTCCTGGTTCCAAATTGAAGACTTCATGGGAATATGAGGAAGTGGAATTGCGGGGCCGATACCTGGGTAATTATGGAGGTTTTTGACACTCTGGTTTAGTGTATGAAGTGTATAAATGTTCCGGAATTCGAATCAATGCTAATATTTACCTTTTTCGTGATAGTCAGTGAACTTGATGTTCAATCATACCCCACAATTCGGTATCCTATATAAAAATAAATTAAAATTTTAATCAGATCAGATGAGCACCAGCGCCTCAGCAGATATTATTTCTCTTATACTCATCACCATATAAGTCAAAATTATCATACCTTCAGCGGTCTTTCATATACGTGTGCAAATTTGCCGATTGAAGTGACGTTGTAAATCCATGGGAAACATACAGGTCAAGCTTATATAAAACGTGTAAAAAAAACTTCTTCATTACTCTCAGAACAGATTAAATTGCTGGGAGTTCCCAACTTGCAAAAGCTACCATGGTACAAGCCGTGCTTGCAATATACCCCCTACTAGCGTTTGCGAGATTAAAAAAGCAGATCGCCTCTTGTTACAACACAATGCCCCAAAATACACAGACAAGGCAACAGAGGCACCGTAACTTATTGCATTCGTACATGCACTTTTGTGTCCATTGTGTCATTGTATGTGGCATAATGAAAACCAAAATCATCATTTAGGAGAAGCCGGGTACCAGAAACCAAGTTGCTTGATTAAATTCGATGTAGCTTCGTGTCAGCTTTACACGTCTGTTTAAAGAGAAACTTGACGTTGTAATGAAAATAAAATATGGAGCTCTGCGGGATAATGTGCTGTCTTGAGTTTTCATACTGAGGTCTATCCAAGCCTGGTTGAAATTGGTGAAGAGTCGAGAATGATATATTCTGCAAATCACAAGAATGTATTTTTTAATTGGTGCTCAACTTCCGTGGTAACATTAACATGTTCAATTCATTCCATCAAAAAATAAGGTTCACACTTGAAACAAAAATGGAACAAATATATCATTTCTGGTTATCAGAGATCAAAACAAAATAGGCTTGAGACCAATTGGTATATAGAACCAATTAACTCAGGGAAACTCATCTAGGATCTCTTATGGGAGGATGAAAAGCAAGTTTTTTTAAGAGGTTACCAACTTTGAGAGGATGTTTCGTAGTTCATTCTACATTTTCTATTGTAAAGACATTTGTTAGAGAAGGATTTGAATGCACGACAATCCATTTCTTTGAACATATTGAGTCTGATTGCTTGTTGCGATCAATCAACATCAAATCTCCAAGTCTCTTAATGATTGTGTCATTTCATGCTTCCACTGGCTAACCCACTTTTGGATCATCATGAATGGTTTCCCTGCTGGCACCAATAGTTAACTGGAATAAAAGGAAGGGATATTTTCTCCGTATATTGTCAACATTTCACATTCCATGTATATTCTTCAAGCTAGTGCCCCCTTTCAACGATCAAATAATATGAGAAAGATGAATATTCATGAAGCGACCAGAACTAAAATATAACAACAAGATGATCGTGAAATTTTGCATCATGTTCCTATTAGTATTTTTTGAGTATTCCGAAAATTACATGGATATCGAGAAAAAAATCACTAAATTTGACATACTTTTTGTGCGCATGTTCTAGGGGAACAGCGTGCTATCGTTTTATCCAACTGTTTGTAATTTTCGATGATTGAGCAGAAAATGGTCTCAAACGACTAGATTGGACTCACTGATGACGAATCCGGTGTCAAAATCGATTCTGTCCGGCCGAGCGGCCGTGAACACGATAACTGTCGAACGGGGTGAGCCAGCAGCTTGAAATTTTCAGGGTAGGTCGCGCATTAGAATGCCACGTTCGTTCGTGATTGGGCCAAATCGGTGGAATAGTTTCGGAGTTATAGCCACTTGAAATTTTGAAGTTATTTATTTTTTATTTCAGAAACTACTTGAGCGATTGAATTCAAACTTGGCAATTATAGGTTTTTTTTCAAAAAATTTTTTTTTTCGAAAACCGTTTATCACATCCAAAAAAATATTCCACTCGGGATTTGAGCTTCATATTTCACAGCAGTGTACCAAATTTCAGTTCGATACGATCATAAGTTTTGGAGATATTGGGAAAAAATATGTCAAATTTCGAGGTTTCTTCTCGATATCCTTGCTTTTTTCGGTATAACTCAAGAAATACTGACTCGATCCTGATAAAACTTCGCAGCTAGTTTGAAGATGCTAAAGGACAACTTCACGCAAAATTTCGTGATGATCGTGTCATTAGAACAATCTGAAAAAAAAATTTCTGGGATTTTCTCATCATATCATCCTCATTGAATTCTATATGAACCTTCAAACTGTAATTCTTCGATGAACTACTGGATTTCAGATCTGATCTGTATTTTTAGAAATATTGGGAAAATAAAATTTTGAATGGGTATATCTGCGGAATCATTGGGTGGATTTTACCCATTCACGAATTCGGCCTTCGTAATTAAGCCCCAAACCTCGTCTACAAATATCGTGTTTATAGGTCGTTTCATCTGGAAGTTATTGTGTTTACGGCCAGCCTAAAGGCCGACTGCGTTAACACAATAACTTCCGAAAGAAACAACTTAGGCACTCGATATTGTAGAGAAGGTTTGGACCTTAATTACGAAGGTCGAATTCGTGAATGGGTAAAATCCACCCAATGATTCCGTAGATATACCCATTCAAAGTTTGATTTTTCCAATATTTCCAAAAATACAGATTAGATTGAATTGAAATCCAGTAATTTATCGAAAAAAAATCTAGAAAAGCACTGCCGTGAAGGCAGCAGCTTTTGTTGGAATGTTCAAATTCGTTGCCGAAGCGGCCATCTACATTGAACATGCGCGCAAAAGCTGCTGCCTTCACGGCAGTGCTTTTCTAGGTTTTGCTGATATATCCGAAAATAAAGATCCAATGGGAACGGAGAAAAATTTGCTACACTGATGTGAAATATTAACTTCATGGCTTGAGACAAATTTTACTAAAATCTTAACAATAATTTTCTGAAAAATAGTTTCAACAAGGTTTGGGAAATTTTCGAAATTTCTTCGATTTGCCAAAGACACTATCCAAACGAAATTTTAACGCTATTAAAAAGCTCGGTCTTGAATACTCTTGAGGGTATACCTATGATCAGAAGAAGAGATGAATTTCCAAGCAATGATCGATCTTACAGCCATCAATAACCCTTTATTCCAAATATTCACCTGACACTCTTGATAGCCCTAGCACTACCCTAATGGCAGTTTCCCAAACTTGCGTAAGACGCATGAAGTGTTTGTGGATTAGAGAGTGGAAGTTGAACACTGTTTTGTTTTGCCAACTAGAGAGAGGTTCATCAACAAGAGTAACTAATTTTTAGAAATGATTGGAACTCAAGGAAACGTTGACAACAAAATGTTAGAAATGATTCAACTCTTATCCAATGTTGCCCACCCTTGAATTATTTTCGAGAACCTAAGAACCTGGAAAGTTTTATCTGCTCCTGTCGGAATTACACGCGACAATTTGTTGAATATGCAACAGCTGTAATGATTCAAACAGCCTTGGTACGGATCTGCTTTTGCAAAGAACCCGATACACTTCAATTGTTAACATTCAGCTTTTGTCCTAAAGATATCCTCCGAATTGATATGGTGCCAGAGAAAAAGTACCTCGTATATCATCAGGAAACCTATGAATATAAATAAGCTGAGACAATTGGAAATCCGCCCAAGCGGAAATAAATGTTGCACGCGAGGTAACTAGTGCAGAAAATTATACTGAATATCACTATCAGATGTTTAAAGACATGACTTATGTGTCACGCTGCCATTAGGATATCTCGCAGATACGTCTTCACTGGTTCTTTCGTACGTCTTATATGTATGTTCAACAAGATTAAAGTGGAAATATATTAGTGGAATATCTTCGGTAATTTTATATACCAGGTGGACCAATGAAATCGAAATGTAATAAATGAAATAACGGTACAGGTAAATATTATTCTCTACGGAAACACCCTATGTGAAAATCTCAACATACTTTAGCTGTAACCCTTGAAATCTAAAATGGTATGATGGAAAGTGTGATACGATATTAGATGCCCTTTTATTGTGGCATCTCGTTTCGACTAACATGAATTCTGTGGACTTACTGTGGCAGAGGATAGTGCAAAGTGGGCGATCTTCTTCCTATTTTGTTCAATGGCATTCGAATATATTGAACACGATGACCACAACAAGACTATACCAAAAAAGTCCATATTCCGAAGAGTAATATTGAAACTTGTGTTTACTTTCCCAAAAAGAACAATTTAACGGCAATGTAAATAGTCCAATAGTTGAGTGTTACTTGTTGAACCTCAATGACAAAACGTTACAGCAATGCTTCGAAGAAAAAGTTGAGTTTGGATCAGCCAAGCTGCTGTAGTATTTTACGATGGACAACTTCACAATGGGAAAACAAGAGTTTGGTTGCCTTAGTGGCTTTTTGACAGGAGTGACAAATATCATCGAGAACTCTTTCTAGATGATAATCCATGGGACAGTGTCCTGTGAGTGAGTGAGTCTTTCTCCTTAGTTTTAATTTACTGAATGAATTATGTTTCAGAGCATTTTCAGGAGAAAGTATATTAACCTGTACCTACGTTGAAACGAGAATGTATATTTTCGTGGCAAATACGTTCTAGTTATTCAGATTATATACTAACTGACAAAGAAACTTCAACACCCAGCAGGAGTTGTTTGAATTTTAATTTTGTTTTGGTGAAACATAGATAGTATGGCAAGGAGTAAATGATTAAAATTTGGAGGAAGAGGTTTTTTATGTAAAATTTTTTTGTTATTTAAATATTGTAGTCGTTTTTTGCGATTCTTTAATTCACAACAAACCAGCTGTTCGAGGGGATATTGGTCTACGGGAGACCGGGTTGTCATTTCGAGAAATTGCTAACCGTACGAACATAAATCTAACTACTGTCATCAGATGTTGTCAACCGTGATTTGATAAGTCCCAAAATCGAGGAAGAGTAGGCACCGGACGTCGAAGGGGCACAAATGAAGTTCAAGATCGACGGCTTAGACTTATGACCATTAGAAACCGATTTGTGACAACTCGATATTTGCCTGATGAGTGGTTAAGAGAACAAGGCCATCCTGTAACTGTTCGAACGGTTTAGCGCCGTGTAAGGGCTTTTGGACTCATCATTACCAACCCCATCTTGTGTTATCTCTTACGGTTGAGCATCGCCGGCAACGATTACAGTGGTGCAGAGAACGACAATACTGGAATGTGGAATGGCATCAGGTCGTCTTTTCTGATGAATCTCGATTCTTCTTGGATTCACATGATGGCCGAAGAAGGGTAAGAGGACGTCGGGGAGGAAGACCCATTTTGATGTTGAGCGTCATGTACACCGGACAGTAGGCGTTATGGTATGGGGTACTTTGGCACATGCAAGTAGGTCACTCTCAGTCTTCATACCTTCTTTACCTTCAAGAAATAGAGGAGTCCAATATTTCAGCAAGATAATGCTCGACCTCATGTTGCCAGAGTTAGTTTAAACTTTTTTGAAACGACCCATGTGAATATTTCGCCATGGCCGTCCAGATCTTCCGATCTTTCGCCCATAGAGGATGTTTGGGACATCATGGGTATAAGGCTTGGAAATATACCCCAACACCCACGCACTTTGGCGGCTTTGAGACATGGAGTACAGGGAGCTTTGAATAGTATCCCTTAAAAAGAAAAAGAACATCTTCTTTCATCAATGCCCAGACGTGTAGGGGAGTGTATAGATAACTGCGGTGGACAAACACATTATTACCAATTTCACTAAAAAATTGTAGAAAATTCGTTTTTTTTCTCCAAATATTAATCATTTACTTCTTGCTATACTATCTATGTTGAATATTAAGATCAGATATAACCTTTTGATGCTGGATATACGTTTAGTATTGAAAGCATCGCTGTGTTTTGGAAGTGAAAAAAAAATCTAGAAAAGTACTGACGTGAATTAAGAAGCTCCTGCATGCGAGCATGTTCGAATTCGTTACAAAAGACCCCACCAAATGCACATTTACAATCTGTTAAAAGTATTTGGAGAATTTCTCATCATATCTACTGCTAATATTCACGAGGGTGAAGTTTGCGACAAGAGCCACAGACGAGTGTCGCAAATCACCCAAGTGAGTAATAGCAATTTTATGCGAACAAAACGCAATACTTTGTCCACGACTTTATTGGTGAAATTAGATAAATTATGCATTTTACACAACTTAAGAGGAAACAATACCACGTGGTAGTACATTACAGCTAGGCAACACAGCCACATCCACATGTCAACAAACCTCGTTTATGTCTCAAGGTCAGGCCGCTGGACCTGGGCTAGATGCTTTAACGTTGCCTATAGGAGCGTGAAATATTGGAATTCGGAGAAATTTCGGGGTGTCCTTCTGCAGGCTTCGGTGAGAATAAAAAAAAAATTTTTTTGGTATGTACCTAATTCTATAGCGAAATGCGCAATGTTATTTATTTTTCCATTTTTCACTCCATTTCAGTTTTTATTTTCCCGAGAATTCTCGAATATAAAAAAGTGAAAACGTTGCGCATTCCTAAAAATTTTTCAACTATTTGCACCAAAAAATTTTTTTGAATAAAACAAACTCTGGCCTTCAGAAGTCACCCCGTTATATCAGAGGTATTGTTTGCTCTCAATGGAGTTGTCAAAATGGTCAACTTAGTCTCTATGATAGCTATAAATTGTCAAATTCACGAAAAACGTCGAAATTTCCACTTGATCTATGCATGGAGTCTACAATATTCATCAAACTCGCCTATTATCCACGGGTGATTAATGACTGTCATTTTTCATTCATTCAATGGTCGTTATTTAATGGTCGTGGACAAAAGGATTCATTAGATGTTCAATTCCCAGTACTTTCTTGACGGTGTACAGTTATTCTGTTGCCAAAAAATCGATCTGGAAAAATAATTTTTTCTCCTTGTAAAAATAAGTACTTATGCCGCGTATATATTACTTCATAATCCGAAGCGACTTCATCCAATCAACCAAAAACACGCAAAATATCCCGCGCTCGTCCCGAACGAAAAGCACGTACGAAACCCCAAACATATAAATATTTCACTAGCGATTTATTCCGACGGTGTAACGACAAGACCGACGGACATTGGATAATGAATGTTCGGACGAATGTAAGAATCAGTTGTAATTTAATTTGCATGGTTGACCGACAGAAGAGCCAATTGAAAATCATGCGAGATGACTGCACGCGCGCTTTGTTTGCATGTGACGAGACCAAGAAACCACTAAATTCGAATCGACAGAAGCACGAATGATGAGCTTTTTACTACGCTGCGGCGACTGATCTGAAGACATCGCTAACTGGGAGTTGAAACACAAGAAAAGAGCTTTCTTTATTCGGGATATCCATCCAGACTGATGTTGCTATACGCGACATAGTACATGTTCACATTCATTTCGAGTGATTTAAGATTTAAAATATTAAGCGAAATTTAAGTAGAGGACTGACGGTAATCAGGAGTTAAAACCACTTGAATGAAGGTTCAATGAAGGGGGTATGAAGTCGCTATGCCTACTTCGAATTTGAACTTTTGACCGAAAATTTGCTAAAACAAGTTCATCAAGCATTAATTCGAGAAAAATAAAAATACAGGAAGCATTATCTCGAGAATTCTGAGAGTTGGTGGAAAAAGCCTCGGACGGAATAAAATAAAATTCAAATTATCTAGAGAATTGTTCCTGAGCTCTTCTTGTGCATCTGCGATAAAAGCGGGATAAACACGATTGGAAATTCAGACTGTTGTTGAATATTTTCTTAGATATATGTGCCAAGAAACTTGCTAGATCGTTTCGAATTTCTTCGACAAAAATTGGAATATGTTTCATTTTCTACGATTTCTAAAGATACAATTCTCAGGAAAGGATATTTGTGCTGAACGATAACGATCTATTTCCCAGTACAAGCTAGTTAGAATCGAAAATCATTCAAAAAAACCTTTTCTGTGATTATCTCGAGAATTATTAGAGTTGTCGAAAATGTTTGACGACAAAATGGAATGACGTCTAAGTTATCAGGAAAATTGTTGCCGTACTTTCGTTGTATTTGCGATTTAAATATTCAGATATTTCCGATTGGAACTTGCAACAATTCACTGATTGGAAAGTTGGAATGCGAGCAGTATTATAATTAAGTATCGATTAAAGCTTATTTTGGTACGATTTCGCAAAATAAAGCTACCCAAAAAGACACTGGTCAATCCTATTATTTAAAAGCTTGTGCCTATTCATTAATGATTCTTTCAACACTATCTCCTGAAGGTCTTATCTACAGTAGTAACATTCTGGACTATATTTCAGTTCATATGCTTGAAATAGATGATAGTAATATTTCTCGATGTTGACTCTAACTCACAATTTTGAGGGTTGTTTGTTGTACCGGCATGTGAATTTATTGTACACTGAACCCAAATAGTGCTTGATTGGCAATCAACGGTCGTCTATAGACAATTTTTTATTCCAGCCGTCAAATCCTTAATTGTCAATTATTGAGCATGAAATACGGTGTTCATTGACCGATTAAGCGCTTGATTTCCCGATCAACGGTGATCGACACCTTGTGAAACAGACCGTGTGTGTATGAACAGAACAAGTGGGTCGCGGTCGATGTCGACAGCCATGTGAATAGAATACAGTGAACTGAATGGAAGAGAACAGAACAGGTAAGTCACGGAGGTTTAAAGAGGAGTCATCCAGGAGGTTCCCATCAATACTCTTCAAAACGAAATAGTTTGTTTTACATGGATGCCCACTGCGTGGTCTACAAGGATGCTAGCCTGTGATTGGTACTTTAGGCCAAGTTGCCTGGAGGAAATCTTCACGAGCAATTCGCGGAGAATGATAGCATGATGTGTTCCTGGGAAATTCAGTATAAGGCTAGTTCACAAGTTTCAAACTGAATATAAATACTTCGTCACTTACAATTCAGCTACACACCAAGATACAAATATCATTAAGTGGCCAATAAAAATGTTATGGAACCTCTTCTGAAAATCTTGAAGGATTTCAAGGAAGGGATGTTCACTGACCTATGATAGCTCATAATTCACTCACAATGAGCCTTTAATGACAAAATTACTCACATGCAATGAAATTCCCCAAAATTGGCAATCTTGGGTTCATTCCTAGCTCGACAGATGTCCTTCTTGTGCTGTCGACATCGACCTTGACTAGTAGCATCGACCCCGATCTCCACCTCGACCACTACCCACTTGTTATGTTGATATCCTTCCTCCACTGACTTCCACTTCTCAGTAGTGCAGATGAGTGTAGTTGAGTGTAGTCACAGATAACATAATGAGTGCAGTTTGTGTAATGAAATCTGTGGTATAATTTCGCGCTGAACTTTGTCACGTTCAAACCCGGCTAGGATTATTTCTGTTGAATCTGCAATAAAAATGAATTAAAAATTAAACGGATTTTTCCGCTTCTTCACTTTGAAAACAGATTTGAATTAACTATTTAATATGACTATTCAATCTATTAATATAATATTCTCGAAATTTCTTTCGATGAATACGATCAATCACAGTTCATCAATTAGTTTTACACTTGAATACTTATCCGTGAAAACAGCACAATACCGTCGGAGCAATCAGGGAAACAATTCCTTGAGTATCTGAACATTTCCTGATCGGAGCAATTGGCCCTGAATTGTCAGGTTACTATTCTGGTAGGCCTGTGAATCCACCCTATTAGACTGGCGTAGTAGGTAGGACGGAAAACGGACTGCTGAAATATTAAACCTCACATTGGTATCTAATTTTTTCATAGTATAGAGAAAACATTAATCACCTTTTCTTTCCGAAATATTCGTAATATTGACGCAATGCGTTCGTTCCCAAAACGAATTCGCACAATTTAATTTGATGAGTATGCACCTTCAAATCCCACGCTTCGTGGATTAATCGATATAAATCAAAATATGTTGATGCGTTCAACAATCTGAGAAATGCAATAATGAGCTCTGTTTGTAGATTTTCCTCGCACCTTCCGACCCCCACATCTGTGCAATGAATGCCATATTAACTCTCCAGAGTTACAACCAAGATGACACAAATCTATGCTTCTTTTATTTTCACTACCATTTCGAAATTAAGTTCATATAATATGGGATGTGGTGAAGCTGATTTTTCGGAAAGTTTTTCTGAAGTCGTCATGGGATAACATCCTGATCATTTGAATAAAGCAAATTAACGCTACACCATCTACACCTGTGTACAATAGTGGTGGAGACACAACAAACAAACTTATATTGCATCAGGAGTATAAATTGTATACCTATCTATGTCTTCATTTCCATCTATTTAATCTGTAATCAATCATTCTATCTTCTCACTATGGCTGAGTTGCTCAGAATCTTGTTCTTATCTCAATTATGAGATAAAAGACCATGTGAATATCACTTATTTGGATAATGAGCAGATAAATAAATGGCTGAACTATAAGCTTCATGGAATTTACAAGATACAAACCGAAATTACATTGATTCGATGATATGAGAAGTATTAGCCTAGAAAATCGAGTGGTACCGAATAGTGTTATGAGATTTGATATCTCGGATAACCTGGAGATCGCTGAAGCAACATCCATCAACAATATATTTCATTCTCAAGTTCTCTCCTTGCTGATTTAACGTGATTTATTTCTTTTAGTGAACTGCGAGCTAACATATGATACAAATGCCTGGAATTTTCGATTTTTTTCCCGAAAATGGTTGTAGACGACCAGGTTGGAATAACTGTTGAAGATGTCACATGCCAAAATCAATTCGTCCAGCCCTCTGTCCATTTGCACTCTATCTTGAAAACGAGAAGAGCTAGTAATTTGAAGTGTGACGTTTGAGTTCGTTATTGGACCAAATATGATGGATGGTGTTGAAGCTATACTATTTTGAAATCTTGACGATAATTCCTAAATATCTCATAGGAATGACTTATGTTATTCAAACTTGGTAATTACCTGTATAACACCAACGCGCAACTATTTGGAAAATTTCGTTGTTGAAGTTTCTTGGACACTATTCATGAGATTTTGATGGAATTTGGTACATACTTTGAATTTAGTTATTCACATCAGTGTGCAGAATTTTATTTCGATTTGATTTTTCTTCTCGGAGAAATTAGGCCGACCGTAAACACAATAACTTCGATATTTGTAGAGTAGGTTTTTCAATTACGATCCACCCAATGATTCGGCAGATATACCGATTCAAAATGTTATTTTTCCAATATTTCCAAAAATACAGATTACATCGAATTGAAATCCAGAACTTCATCAAGAAACGGCATTTCGAAGGTTTATACAGCATTTCATGATAATAATATAATCAGAAGATCACAGAATATTGAATATTCGAAAAACAAAATTTGAAATTTTTTTCAAAGTGTTCCAATCACAAGATTACCACGAAAATTTGCACAAAGTTGTCAACCAGCATTTTCAAACTAGCTGTCGAGTTTCATCATGGTGGAATTATTCCCGGAAAAAACAACGATATCGAGAAAAAAAATTTCAAAAAGCACTGCCGTGAAGGCAGCAACTTTCGCGCGCATGTTCAATGTAGATGACCGCTTCAGCAACGAATTTGAACGTGCGCGCAAAAGCTGCTGCCTTCACGGCAGTGCTTTTTGAAATTTTTTTCTTATAAATTACTGGATTTCAATTCGATCATATCTGTATTTTTGGACATATTGTAAAAATAAAATTTTGAATGGGTATATCTACGGAATCATTTGGCGGATTTTACCCATTCACGAATTCGACCTTCGTAATTAAGCTCCAAACCTACTCTACAAATATCGAGTTTCTAAGTCGTTTCTTCCGGAAGTTATTGTGTTAACGGTCAGCCTAACGGCCGACTGCGTAAACACAATAACTTCCGAAAGAAACAACTTAGAAACTCGATATTTGTAGAGAAGGTTTGGACCTTAATTACGAAGGCCGAATTCGTGAATGGGTAAAATCCACCCAATGATTCCGTAGATATACCCAATCAAATTTTTATTTTTCCAATATTTCCAAAAATACAGATCAGATCGAATTGAAATCCAGTACTTCATCGAAAATAACAGTTCGAAGTTACATACAGAATTTACTGAGGATGATATGATGAGAAAATCATAGAAATTTTTTTTTTCAAATTGTTCTAATAACACGATTATCATGAAATTTTGCATAAAGTTGTCTTTCAGCATCTTGAAACTAATTGTGAAGTTTAATCAGGACTGAATCAGTATTTCTCGAGTAATACCGAAAAAATCAACGATATCGAGAAGAAAACCTCGAAATTTGACATATTTTTTCCCGATATCTCCAAAACTTATAATCGTATCGAACTGAAATTTAGTACACTGCTGTGAAATTAGAAAGTCAAAGTGTGAGTATAATTTTTTTTTGATATGATGAATGGTTTCCGAAAAAAAAATTAAATTTCGAAAAAATTTTTTTTTTAAATTTACTGACAATATGATCTTGGAGAAATTTGGCTCAAAGTTGCGCGTCATTATACTCCACCAAACTGCCAAGTTTGAATCCAATCGCTTGATCAGTTCCTGAAATAAAAAATAAATAACTTCAAAACTTCAAGTGCCTATAACTCTGAAACTATTCGACCGATTTGGCCCATTAACGAACATAACCGCGGCATTCGGATGCGCAACCTATCCTGAAAATTTCAAGTAGCTAGCTTGCTTCTGTCGACAGTGCCGGCCGGACAGAATCAATTTTGACACCGGATTCGTCATCAGTGAGTCCAACCTAGTCGATTGAGACCATTTCGGCTCAATCATCCAAAATTACAGACATTTGGACAAAACGATAGCACGCTGTTCCCCTAGAACATGCGCGCAAAAACACGAAATTTGACATATTTTTCCCCAATATCTCCAGAAATTATAATTGTATCAAACTGGAATTTAGTGCATTGCTTTAAAATATGAAGCTCAGGGTATGAGCAGGAGTAACTTCGAGTTAGATGAATGGTTTCCGAAAAAAAAGTTTTTTCCAGAAAAATTTCGAAATTTTTTTTTTCAAAATTCACTGACAGTACGATCTCAATACATTCTGTGAAAGTTGCGCGTGGTTATACTCCAACTAACCGTCAAGTTTCAATCCAATCACTTCCGTAGTTCCTGAAATATCAGGGAAATAATCTCGAAAGTTCTAATGGCCATAACTCCGAAACCCTTTGGCTGATTTGTGTCATTTACGAACTAAACTGCTGCGTTTTAATGCGCAACCTTATATGAAAGTTTAAAGTCCATAGCTGGCTCCATTCGACAGTTATCGTGTCGTCGGCCGACCTTCCGGCCGGTTGGACAGAATCGATTTTGGTACTGGATTCGTCATCAGTGACTCCAACCTAGTCAGTGAAATTTAAATGAAATATGGAAATTTTCGAAGAGAAAAAATTTTTTTTTTCTACTTCTTCATATTGCTACTGTACATCTACCAACAAATTCCATTTCGATCAAATAAATATTTTTCGAGTTATTGAAAAATTTCAAATGGCACTAGCACTAAAACCGTTTTACAGATTTGGCCCATCAAGAGCTTAACCGAGATATTCAGGATCTTAACCTAAGCTGAGAATTTCAAGACTCTAGGTTCTTTCTTTCGAAAGTTATAGCACACACGGCCAGACGGCCGGCCTGCCGGACAGACAGAATCAGTTTTGACCACGGATTTTTCATCAGTGAGTCCAACCTAGTCGTTTGAGACAATTTTCCGCTCATAATTCGAAAATCACTGACATTTGGAACGATAGCACTCTGTTTCCCTAGAACATTCGCCCAAAAATGGTTTTTTATTAGAAATTTTACTACACTTAGCGCAAAACTCAAAAGGGGGATGGTAAAGGTTTAAACTTCGGTAAAAAGATTGCAGAAAGCAGGGGCGTCTACATTTCAGGATATACAGAGAAATTCTCTTTTATCAAATGGGATACCATGTATATTATTGAATTGTTGAAATTATGTTATTTTCCTTTACGCGATGAGCGTATGTTGGAAGGAAAATAGGTCAAATATCGAATTTTCCGCAAGACAAATGATGATTTGAAAACATAGGTGAAGTCAAAATTTTACCGGAAATATCTAGACCTAATCCCTTACGGAAGTCACTGATTGAAAAATGAAACATCTCATAAAAAACCTATTGGTGCTCAGAAGGCTTTCATGAAAATATTCAGGAAAATAACGAAAACAGCTATTTTTTCTCGAAATTTAACCACCATGTAGCTCAAAATTCAAGGGGTGTGGGACAAAGATTTATTTGAAGTTTTCTTCTTAGAATCATCTGAGGGCGCCCTCTCAGGGATCAGCATTTCATTCTGAAACAGCCTGTAAAATTGTACTCGAATATCATTCAAATCAATTATTTCACAATATTATTTTATAATTAAAATTCTGTTTCCTATTTTCTGCACTTCCACATATTCGATTTACTTACCATTCGATGTATGATTCATTACATTCAGGAAGTTCTAATCGCACTGCCCATCACAGCAACTGTCATCAATGAATCCAGGGAATCCAACTCTTATCCAACGCACTGAGACCAACATCCCGAAAAATTCCTGCCATATTTTGTCGGCGTAATCAGCCGTCTTGATTTAGCAATTAATTGAAAATTACCGCCGCGGGCGACAAAATTACGGTACCATATTTTGCGAGCGTGTGGAGAAATTCCGACATAATTCCGCAGTACTTAACGCATTGATAATAACTTCGTTACGCGGTGAAACCGAACGATAAAAAAGTTTATTAAACCCGCTAACAAGATTCGCGAAATTAATGACGAATGTCTCTCGAATCATTCCAATTTAAATGAACACGAAGAAGCTGCTACTTCTTATCACTTCCTGGAGGCATTTTGCCCCGGCTATCTGGTCGGTTTTCTCGGCAATGATGTATGGCTAGAGGATTGCGTCGGTATTAGTTAGTTATCAAAAGAGGAAAACGAGATTCAGTAAGCAGCCAGAGACTATTACCTTCATCTGTATAAGGTATAAATGTTCCATTAGCTTTCTGTTAATGTGATTTTCTTAAACTTGTCACAAACATATATGTGAGAATATTTCGCTTCGGATAAACTACTCCGAAAAGAGGTTAGATTCACACGCTTGAGGTCATTGGCGGAACCTGAGTAGTTTCTACAGGACGAAAGAAATATACGTGACAGAAGGTACGAATGTCAGTTGATGTTAGATGTTAGATAAATTTTTGAAATGTATTTGGGATCTCAATATGGAGGAATTCAAGTATGAAATCGTTGAAATTAGACGCTTAGATTTGAAAATAGCGTTGAACTGCTTCTGATAAAATTTTTGTGATGTATTTTGGTATCTGAATGTGAAGAATGAAATTCAAGAGCGAAATCGTTTAAATTAAACACTAAGTTCTGAAAATAGCCCTGAACTTCTTCTGAGCTTTTTCGGGAGGCATTTCTATCCATATTTAATAGCTTATATTAAGGAGAGTTGATAGCTATCGAAGGTATGTAATGGATAAAGTGTTTCCCCCGCTTGTTTATGAACAATCTCTGAATACCATACCATCCAAATGTATTCGTCTTCATATCAATATAGAAATAGCTATGAATGGTGGTTCATTTGTATACTATTCTATTCGTTGACAAACTTCACAAGATTTCTATCTGCGGTAAAAACCTCAAATGAATTACACAAAGATGAATTGAGAGTTAACCCACAATTCACGCCAAAATGCAGTGTTGTGAGTCGGTCTTTCGCTTTCATGAAACCATTTTTGACAATCGCAAACGCGATCATAGTATTGGTCATAGCCTAGAGTAAAGCAGAATAGTCTTGATGATGAAGATATCCTGAGGGGAATCATTTCTTTAGATTCAGCTGCTAATCGTGATGCCCGATCGCGATATGGGAATCTTAAGTGCGCTCTGGTCATATCCTAAGATGTTCTACACTGAAAAATGTTGAATTAAGGTGTTCCTCAATGAAAAGATTTTGGATCAATAATGTGAGGGTAAGGGTAAGCGTAACTCAGGAAAAGTGTAAGGTTTAACCTAAAGGTGAGCTTAAGGTCAGGGTTAAGTGCCAGCATAAGAGTAAGTATAAAAGAAAGGGTAGGTGTAATCGAAAGGGTCAGTTTTAGCGAAAGTGTAATGGTAACTGTAATGGTAGAGTTAAGGTAAGTGGAAATGTAAGGGTAACCATAAGCCTAAGATATTTGGTAGGGTAAAGGTAAGTGTATGCGAAAGGGTAAGGGCAACTATGTATAGGTGAGGTTAAGGGTAAGCGTAAGTGCAAGATCCGTTAGCCTTTGAGTAAGGACAGCTGTAAGGATAAAGGTAAGTGACAGCGAAAGGGTAAGGGTAACTGCTAGCCTAAGGGTGTGAAAGGTCCTCGAACTTAGATTCATCCTTACGCTTACACTTACCCTTATGCTTGGCCCTTACGCTTACACTTACCCTCGATAGTTAAGTGTAAGTGTGAGGCTAAGGGTGACGGTGAGCGTACAGTTAGGGTAAGTGTTAGAGTAAAGGTAACTGAAACTATGAGGGTAAGGGTAGGCATAAGGTTAGTTGTAAGTGAAATCAAAACAGTAAATACAACTGTAACGGAGAAGGTGAGGGTAAGCTTAAGTGTAAGGGTAATCGTAAGCCTAAGAGTAAGGGAAAAATTAACTGTTGAGATAAGGGTAAGTGTTAGCGAAATGTTAAGGAGGAGCATGAGCGTAAGGCTTAGGTTAACTGAAAGGGTATATAAGTAAGCATATACGTAAGGGTAACTCTAGGCGTAAGAGTAAGGGTAGAGGTACGTTTTGAAACGTGGTGTTCTCAAAAACATCAGCTTTTTTATTTCAAGTCACCGTGCGAAAAATTTTGTTTCGAATGTTATTTAATTCGAGCGATTCAGATACTGATTTAAGCACCATCCTGTACATTATCAACGGTCTCAGTACCGTGCGACACTTTTCCCATAGCTCTGACATTACCAACGTTCTCTTGAAATATGCATATTTCGTTATAATTACGCATAGATACTCGGAGATGTAACATACACAGAATATCATCAGGCTAATTACGCATTTTCTCATACAAGTAGATGGAATCGTACCTATGCACATATAGCATGGGATTGCTTCATTAGATTAATACAAGTATCGATCTACGAGATCTGAATTGCCGCAATGCATCGAGTTTGGCATGCAATAATATACTACTGGGAAAACTGAATTTTTGTTTTATTACCAGTAGCACTTCTTGTTGCGGAGACTGTTTGGCTAATGGTTGGAATATCTGAATATCTAACAGGGTTTAGTTGAGTCGGTATCGCTTGATGATGAAATTTATATCTGGTCTTCTATGTCGCGATCGATTTCGACGGAAAGGTTATATGTACGTGCAATTGTGCAGATTTATATCTTGTGTATCGGGGATAATTTATGTTATTGATTCTTCAGGAGTTGTAGCAATTTGAATAGAGATGGAGATGCTGTGATTACAAATTTTTGTGTAATGAGTGGTATCATTTGAACGTTTACGTGTCCATCATTCACATACATTTCTACTAGGTCGCTTATCATTGATTACAGATTAGAGATTACCTTCGGGTTGTGGACATTTCATTGTTTTTTACGTGAATTTGTGGATGTTTAAATTTCATCGCAATATACCATTTTGGCGAATTCCAGGACAATATGTCTCGAAAGAATTATCTCAGACTCAATATTGTTTACACGTAGACGGTCAGTAACGATATGGCTCTGGACGAAGGAAACGTGGTTTCCGAAACCTGCGTTGGACGCAGACAGTGTAAGTGGATTAGAGAGTAGTTACACACTGTTTTGTTGAACTGTTTTTATTTCCAACTCTCAATGCTATTACATTTAAATAACACAAAAACTGTAGTTCTCTCAGACCGCATAAGAGCTATTTGTTAGCAATACATAACAATGATGCTTAGGGTTAGGAAATAATGGGTAAATACGTAGCTACTAAGGAAAAACCTAGAAAAAACAGTGAATTCAGCAGCTTTTGCGCGCAAGTTCACTTTTGGTGCTATCCTTTGAACATGAGCGCAAAAGCCGCTGACTTCACCTCAGTGCTTTTCTAGGTTTTTCGAAGAAGTACTGGATTTGAATTCGATCTAAACTTAATTCCTGGAATTCTTAAAAACATAAAATTTTTAATGGGTATATCTACGGAATCATTGGGCAGATTTCACCCATCCACGAATTAAACCTTCCTGAGTAAGCCCCAATCCTACTCCACAAATATCGAGTTTCTTCCGTAAGTTATGTGTTTACGGTCGGCTTAACGAACGTAAACACAATAACTTCCGAAATAAACAAATTAGAAACTCGATATTTGTAGAGTAGGTTTGAACCTTAATTACGAGGGCCGAATTCTTGAATGAATAAATCCATCCAATAATTCCGCAGATGAACCCATTGAAAATTATATTTTCCCACTATTTCCAAACAACGATATCGAGGAAAAAATCACAAAATGTGACATATTTTTTCACAATATTTCCGAAAATAAAACCGTATCGAATTGGAATTTGGTACACTGCTGTGAAATATAGACCGTAATGTTTTCCAAATGTAAAGAAACGTTTCCGAGAAAAAAATGTTTCGAAAAAAATTTCGAGAAAAAATATTTTCAAAATTTACTGAACGCATAAGCTGAACGCAATTTTTCGAAAAGTTGAAAGTCATTATGCTTCAACTAAATGTGAACTTTCAGTTCAATCGCTCCAGCAGTTCTTGAAATATCAGAGAAACTTCAAACTTCAAATGCCTATAATTCCTGAATCATTCGACCGATTTTGCCCATGAACGAACTCAGTCTTTATATTTTGAAAGTCAACCAACTCTGAAGTCGATAAAATTCTCCGTACGCCCGTAATCTGCCGGTCGGAATCGATTTTGACCCAGCATTCTTCATTAGTGAGTCCGACCTAGTCGTTTGGGTTCATTTTCGGCTCAAAATTCGAAATATATAGTCATTTGGACATTACGATAGCACGCTGTTCCCCAGAACATACGCGTTAAAATATAATAGCCACTTATTGATCATAATAATGCTTAAGTTTGTAACTACCAGATTTATATGCAATTGTGATATCCCTGTTCATTTATGTTTTCCTGAGTCCTGAAGAAGGTTTCAGAACTAAACTGAAACTATTGTCGGTGTAATTTTCTACAATGATTCTAATTGGACCCTCTGACCTTCATCCTTTGATTTTAATTTCTACCATTGCAAAACAAGGTCTCTAACAAAAAATTATTGATATATGAATATTTGTTACTGCCAGAAATGAATTTTGATAGATAGCTATTATTTTCAGGATTCAATTTTCAAGAACCAATTCATTGCTCGGTGACTAAACAATTCAAATCTGTTGGAATGCGAACAGAATTTCATTATGTGAATCAACTTTATTCCGTTTCCTATTGACAGCGTGCTGACCTCTATAATAAAAATCATAGAAAAGCACTTGTGCTCGTATTGAACTAGCTAAACGTAACTTTACTTCCTGATGGAAAGATTTGGCGATCTTCCTCAATATGGATTCCAATTCGATTCAATTTGCATTTTAAGAAATATTGAATGCATAAAATTTTGAACTGGTATATCTATGGACTCATTGAAAAGATTTTACCCGTCCACGAATTTGGTCTTGGTAGTTTCCGTCGAAAAAGACGTTATTGTCGAATCTAGTCTGCTAACCTGTTAACAAATTAGTAGACCAACATAGCATCCAAGGATGACAAAATGAAGGGGGTATTATGGAAGATTTTCAGCTCCAGATGCTGTAGGATAATTTCGTATAGAAAGGTAACAAATATGTGATCATAGCTGACCTGGAGCTCTTTCTATGAACGTTGGAATTGAACAGGAATCAAGCCAGTTGACCATAAAAGCCCAACACTTCGCAAATCAGAAAAAACTTTATATGTAGTAGGAAGAATCAATTTAAAATAATCAAAACCAACGAGTATATAACATAATAAAGGATTCGCTTCTGTGTAATTACAAACGAATTTCTCTACCATTACAACACTGTCTCGAAAAATCGTTGCTTGAAATCCATCTTCTCTTAAATCCGATTAACAGTGAATGACTAATTGATATTTCGTCATGATTACTAATGACTTCCCGAAAAGTCACCATTTATAGTAAACGGCACCGATTTCCAGAAGCGTGACTGTGATATCATAGATGAATATTCATGAAAGATTGTCGGCAACTAGATCTAGACGCCATCAAGCGTTCAATTCAAAGAGACAGGTAGCAGTGATATGGCGTGGGAGGCTGACATAGTGGCATAATCAAGGCTATCATTGTGTAGGTTGTATAGCTCACTCGGAGTCTGTTTGTTTGAATATCATGTGCCGGAGGTAAGCCATCGATACCAGGAGTTTTCAAGGAGAAAAAAATCTAGAAAAGTTCTGAAGTTGGTTTAGTCTGGAGCTTATGTGTGCTGATTGATATTTATATTTTATAGATAACCATCGTTTCGTAGCAGAAAATGCTATATCGATATCGACAGAGAATACAGAAAATGAATAAATATTTCCGACGTGGAAGACATTGAATTGTGTGTAGGTATTATTTAGTTGAACCTCTACAGAATATCAATGTCTTTCGATACAGTTTCGTCATTGTGAAAAGAGCGCTATTTTATTAATGAAAAACAAGAATTCTGCTAAAGAGTATTCGAGATCTGAAGTCCGAAAAATAGTTATCGCAAAGATAAAAATGTTTGATTTCTCGATTTCTCAAAAGTTTTTTCAGATGCGGAAAATTTTTTCTGTGGTTTGGAGAAATTCAAAATTACTTGCAGAATTGAAGCACTAAACCTTGTATACAATGTGCCAATTCGAAAAACCAGCACCCTTAAAACCTCTGTCTCCAAAAACATGCAAAACGGGATGAACTCTTTTTTATTCAACCGAATTCTAAGCATTTCCTCATCTGAACAGGACTTCTAAAAGGAGTTAAACACCTACAATTCACAGAATTGGTGAAGCTTATCGATAACCTAAGAACTATATTGGTAAAATTTTCAGTTCGATAAAAAGAAATATCTTAATTTAGAAAATATATCCTCACCCCTCACTCAAACAAACCTACTTGACATGACTGCCATATTATAAGAATTTCAACGGATAGATAAATTCTTCTCTCCGAAAATATGATTTTCGAATAATAAACAGACGCCATCGTACTCTTGAGAATATGCAGTTAAAAATAAGATAATAATGAATTATGAAAATTGCAGTGGAATATATAGGGTGTTTCACCATAAACTGGTCAAACATATATAGCCGTATAGATGATATTGGGAAAGTCATTTTTGCCTTATGACATATACCCTGTTTTCGAAGCATAAGCGAGATACAGGCTGTTTATGTCAACTTTCAGCAATATTCTGATAACTGTGGTTATTTATACGTGACCTTTGAAATAACGGTTTTTGGTCAAATCTAAGTCAATTAAGTCAGAATTCTGGAAAAATATTTCCAATTGGCGGAAAACCTACAAAGTTGGAATTTTTTGTTTTCGATTTCCGAATTGGATAGCATTATTTTAATGTACTCAATCTTCTTAGATTTTCTGTGAAAAAATTTTTCCAAAATTCAAACTCAACTTTTTTTTTACATGTCTACAGTAAAAAAAAAATTTCACCCAACATTGTTGAAATCTTTCAAGGTTGAACTTACCTTCATTTTGAACACTGCTATGGAAAACAAAATGAAAAAATATCCATTGGTTTGCATTTTACAGCCTTCCAAAGACTTCGTCCGGAGTGCTTAGATCATTTTTATTTAAGGAACTGATGGCCCTACGAATGCCAAAATTATGCTAATAGACCTCCAAAGTGGCCTGGATGGAAATATGAATTTATCAAGAAAAAAATATTTTCTGAAAATCTTTGGTACGAATCGAACTCTCTCCGGTTTCGGAAAATAGGGTCAAGTTCGATGAACTACCGTTGCCTGGTAACGGACGTCATTATAATAAGAATAAATCCAATTTATACGCGTCCCTATTCTCCGTAAAGTGGAGCGAGTTCAAATCCCATCGAAGTTTTTTTGAAGAAAATTTTTTTTTTTGATAAATTCATATTTCTATCCAGGTCATTTTGGGGGCCTATTAGCACAATTTTGGTCCCCGTAGGGCCACCAGTTTCTTGAATAAAAATTATTTAATTACTCCGAGCGGAATCTATGGAAGGCTATAAAATGAAAACCAATGGATATTTTCTCATTCTGTTTTCACAGCAGTGTTCAGAATGAAAGTTACTTTATTCTTGAAAGATTTCAACAATTTTGGGTGAAATTTTTTTTCACTGTGGAAATGTAAAAAAAGTTGAGTTTGAATTTTGTAGAAATTTTTCCACAGAAAATCTTAGAAAATTAGGTACATTGGAATAATGCTATCCAATTTGGCAATCGAGAACAAAAATCCAACTTTATAGGCTTTCCGCCATTTTGGAATATTTTTTCCCGAATTTTACACAACAATGGAATTGACCACCAAAATATACTATGACCAGTGTTGAGAATAAAGGTTACTTTATTCTTGAAAGATTTCAACAATTTTGGGTGAAATTTTTTTTTCACTGTAGACATGTAAAAAAAAAGTTGAGTTTGAATTTTGGAAAAATTTTTTCACAGGAAATCTTAGAAAATTGAGTACATTGGAATAATGCTATCCAATTTGGCAATTGAAAACAAAAAAATCCAACTTTATAGGTTTTCCGCCATTTTGGAATATTTTTTCCAGAATTTTACACAATGGAATTGACCACCAAAATATACTATGATGTGATTTTCAAAGGTCACAAAAATAACTTTCCCAATGTCATCTATACGGCTATATATGTTTGACCAGTTTATGGTGAAACACCCTGTATAAGATCTTCTGTGGAGATTGTCCTAGTTTCTACATAGGCATGACACTCTTTCTGCCAAAATACGTAGGGAACCACTTAATTGAATGTGATCATAAAACAACAATAGAATATTTAACTTTACTATACAGGAAAAATAAATATAAAAATTAATCTCTCTTGAACAGTTTGAGATTCTCAAAAATAAATATCTTTTGAACGATATTTCAGAGTTCACCTAAAAATATGTATTCGAATCCATTTGAGAGTATTCAAATTTACCGCCACATAATACTTTATTTGACCCCTTTCTGGTTCGGCTGAAGTGATCACTAACCATGCTACCCATTTACTGTTTCCTTTCGTGCTCATCTTGAACATATTCCTCTAGTTTTTAAAGCAATAGATAACATTCGACTTGCATAATATTTGATCATCCATACTCATTAAATTGAACATTTTTCGTCCATTAGATTTTCAATAACTCTGGAAGAACTAGATAATTTTCACTACGCTGTTTCCATTGGAGGTTGTATTTATTATTTCGACGGTAAGTCGATTTTCATGATCGCATACTCCTAACCTGAAATAGGATATAAAATTAATTAAAAAATTGAACGAAATATATTCATCTGTAATTCAGATACTCAACTTAGAATACCTATTTTCATGTTGTTAATTGTATTTTCAGCTGACCTGATCATGGCCTTGGGGCCGAAATTGATCGTTGATAGTTTATAAATAATCATTGAATATATAGTGAGTTCTTCTTCAATTCTATACTTAATATCTGCACACTCATGAAAAAATTCACCACTAGGGATAAACTTTGTTTAGTAGGAGGATATTTTGTATGGAAATTGAATTGCCCCTTCGAAAATGCCATACACTGGAACCTTTTTGGGTGATTGAATTGAAGCGGTTGCAGGTGTTGCACCGAAACATAAAGATAATGAAGTTTTATATCGATAGGGTCAATAACTGCATTTTCTAGAATACGATGTGTGGAAAAAAGCAAAACTTTCAGATGCCACGATGAATATTCTTAGTTATAAATATATTTGAGTACTGAATTTGTTGCTGTATCCTTAGTTGTTGTGTTCACTCCTTCAGAATAATGGATACTAACAAAATCATCTAATATGATTTATTCTATAGTGATATCTCTCGATATGAATTCATTTCATCTTAACATGGAAGTTTATTTTGAAATTCATCAAGTGAGTTTCATTCGGTCGTTGCGAGAAAATATCTAGGTTAACGTTCTCGTATAGTCGTAGCAAGCTACACAATATTGTTTCCTTAGTAACTGCGAAAATACCACTCACATAAAATAATAGTTAGATCTAAAATCCAAAGTGCTTAATTGCGCGTATTTCCGTGGATATTCTATTTCTGAAAGAATATAAAATAAAAATCATTTCGATAACTACCAATCAAATTTCGGTCAAACATTAAAAGGACTTCCCACGAGCCATTATTTCACAACCGAAGACCTTATTTCAGGTTGATTAGATACGTAGTTCCGGAATTATTGTGGAAATAAAATATCCATAGAAACGTCTGTCTGAATACATCCAAATTCGATTCCTAACTGGGTTTGTAAAACAGGCCCAGAACTATTGGTCCTGTATACCACTGTCATCACTCGTTCAGCATGTGAAATTGTATCTGTAGTTAGTACCGATATGTTAGAGGAATCTATGGTTCAAATTAATACACAATTAATGTATATACTTATGCAAGATGAATTTTCCAGAAATATATTTCTACATTTCTATTACACCTGCTTTCAGATATTGGGTGAGAAATCTCGTAATGAATTTCATGGAAATCCAAGGGATATCTACCTAAAAGCAAAAGATTTCAACCGAATGAATAAAAGGAATCATCTAGGAAGAAACATTGCTGAAGGATGACTAGTTTGGAGATATCAACGAGAGATAAGGCGAGAAACTGAGTACGTTGCGCGAAATCTCCGTGGGGCTAATAATAGGAAGACAGATTTAGATGAGATTCGAAATTTATTTTTGGGACCGCAGGCAGAAAAGCTACATATAGATTGAAGATAGAGATCTTCGTGTTTGGACAGCTTCCTATTTCTTGGTTTTCTGTACGGTAGTCAATTATTTCATAACTATATGAGATTTATTATAGCTATATTTTCGGTGTATGTCCCCGTTTCATTGCTTCCATTTGACTTTTACAGTAGGGCCTTTTAATAGATGTTCATAAACAGGTTTAAATGTTATATTCTGATAAAATGAAATATTTATAGCGATGAAATAGAAATCATTTTCGTACCCAGAGAATCAGAAGAATAAAATCAACACAATCTATTGTGGAAAAACGCTGCAAATTTTACACAAGGGTTTATTATTTTCTCAGTTAAGTAACCCAATACCATTGATATCTTAAATGAAACTTATACAGCGTGCCAAAAAAGTAAAATTACTCGTCAATAATGATTGTACGAAAACTATTAAGGAATATCCTCGCACCCGTCGATTTTTGATTTCAAAACCAATTTATCCTGTGCTTTTTTGAATTTGATATTTCTCAGTTCACTACTTTATTTTTTCAATTGGAAATATATGGATTGTGATACATCGAATGAAAGGTAATTTGATCACCTATTCAGCGATAAGGCTTGAAGTAGAATTTCTTGTGCCGTTTCTCATTGAGAAATCAGGAAATAATTCAGAATTTTCAGTTAGGAGGGTACTGTAATCAGACCATTATTCTTTTATTAATTAATAATGACAATAATAATAATATATTTATTCAATCAAAAGCTTATTGAAATACAGAATGCAGAACTCAAAACAATTCACTTTTACAAAAATCAAAAAATTCACTCTAAGGATATGGTTCACAGTCAACAATTGCATTATACAAAGTAATTTTGAAAACTTTCAGATTCGATGTCCTCCCAAACCCTTTGGGTAGAGCATTAAATAGCCTCAGGCTCATGTACAAGCGCGACTTTTCTATTAAGGTTGAAGAGTGACGTGGGTACAAGTATGTGTATCTGTGCGCCTAAGGTTGTTACAGTTTAAATATTGTTGGAAGTATCTTCATGAAAACGAGTACCCATATACGTAAATACCACATGATGTTAAAAATTTGTTCTCTTCAGAATGCCCCCTACAAGATTCTCTGAAACCTAACTTCAGTATAATTCTCAAAATTAATTTTTGCCTCAGAAACACTTACCTTATTATTGAGGGGAATTCTCGAACCCATGGATTTGTGATATAAATTGAATTAATACTTCACTTTCATTTTTGCTCACATAACTGAATTTGTCATTGAATGACCTTTTATGCGATATATCACATGCAATATTTTCCTAAAAAAAAATTGTTGAGGTTTAAGGGTATAAACCCCCAACTCTAGAACTTCATACATTTTCTCAAACTTCGAAAATAGAAATCGGCGGGTAGGAGGATATTTTTCAATATCTATTATTTCAAGAATAAGAATCTGACACCAATCACAAATTGTTAATTTTCTAATGAAAAAATTGCTTAACAAAATTTTTTTCAGTCACGCCACTCAATATGCAATGGAATGTACTTCCATTTGATATATCATAATCTATATATTACTATTTGAAAAAAACAGTATGGGGGAGTGGAGCGTAAAGGGTGGAAGATTTCGAATTAAAAAAAGCTAAGGGAGACCTGCTTTCGGAATTACAAATCGTTGAATCCGTGGATTTTCCATAATAATAATTATTAAAACAATAATGGTCTGATTGCAGTACTCTCCAATCACAAATTGTGAAGTTATTCCTAATTTTTTATTGAAAAACGGCACGACAAATTCTTTTTTTAGTCAAATCGCTGAGTAGGTAATCAAATTACCTTTCATTTGATGTATCACAACTCATATATTTTAATTTGAAAAAATAAAGTAGTGGGGTGCTGAGGGTGAGAAATATCAAATTCAAAGAAACACAGGATGATTTGCCTTGAAAATTCAAAATCGACGGGTGCGAGGATTTTCCTTAATAATTCTTCGTTCAAAAATTATTGACGAGTTACGTTACTTTTTTGGCACGCTGTATACTATTCATATCTCATTGGTTTTCACCCCAAAATTTGCTGCGTTTTTCTTTATACCTGAGGAACCACTGGTCGGAAATCATTCGGGTGAAAATTTCTAGGTTGAGTCATGCAACAATAATAAATATTGGAAGTTTCATGAAAATTCGGTAGTAAGTTCCTGAAAAATAATTTTTTCCCTCCAACCCCAATTTTGAGCCCTTAGGGTACACCAATCCTGCTGAAAAGCTTGGAGGATCAATGCCGAGTGACACACGATTTTTCTACCAAGTTTCGCGGATTTCGGTTCAGTACTTACTGAGAAAAGCCCCGGACAACGGACGGCGTACGGCGGACGGACGGATTTTTTTTTATTCGTTTATTCAAATCTACATACTCCAAAACGTAAACTGTGAAATTTTCAGGGGGGGGGGGTTGAAACTTTTTTTTGGTGAGTCGATCACTAAGGTTTATTATTCGATTTTATCAAATAATAAACCAAAATGAATCTATGGAATTGAGAGCAAAAAACCAAAAATTCTTGAAGAGGATGAATGCTTCAATTAGAAACATCATTATAAGATATTGGTTTTGGCATGATATTTCGTTAAATGCAGTAGGTTTATTTAGGTACTAATCAGCAAAAGCTCATGAGTACCCTTACTTTCACCCTTAAATTGGGTGAAATTATTGTTTTTTCAATTTCAACCCTCACTTTTGACCCCTAACCATAGTTTATGATGAAAATTTGAAGGATTATCGTCGTATATTGAAGGATTTTTTACCCTTGAAGGAGCTTGGGATGGATGGCGGATTATTTATTCATTCATATAAATCTACATATCTACTTCAAAAAGGGAAACTGTCAAATTTTCAACTTGGGTTCCATTTTGTCTCCAGCAGCCACTTAGGTTCATCATTTAAATGAAAAGATTTTGACAGTGGTAGTCTACTTGCTGATGACAAGACAGGATATTAAGTTTGAAAAATTATAGGTGCAATAAAGGTCAAATTACAAGCAACTTCCTTTTGTCAATTTGAGTTTGTGTTTATACAGGGTGAATCCTTGAGTTGTACATTATTCTCACCCATAGATTCCTCCAATTGAATAAAACATTTTTTTACCATTATTCCATATTCAGCTCCTGTAATGAGATGGAGGCTGTTGAAATTTCAAGAGAAACGATTCTTTTTCTTGTAGCTTTGACATGGTTACTCTGAATCAAATGGATTTTGGTGTTTTCTATAACACATGTTATTAAATGAACACTTATATTCTACTTCAAACAGTTTCCCCATTATAGACTATCCGATACATAAAACATAGCATGGATAATGCAGATAAAAGTTATCTTGAGTCGACATAAGAATCATTTCAGATTACTCAATTATTTCTTATAGCTTCGCCTTCAATTTTAGAGATATTTGGCGTTGAGTTTCATGAAATCTGATCAGAGATCGATAAATTGCCTTAGTTCTGTGGATCAGCCCCTGATCTAGTAATAGCCTCAAATGAAGCTTCGCCCACGTTCATCCGGAATACCGAATACACAGTCATTCATCTTTTTTGTGACCAGAGAATTCAAATAGAGACAAGGTCTCCAGATCTTTATAAACATGTTATTCCACGTCGCCCTGTCTATGGACCAGACTTTCCATAGAATTCATCATCATAGAGTTCAGTTAATGTGTTTATTGGTAAGCTGGATTATTCGTTATAATTAATTTTGAGAGCAAACAATACCTCGAACATAACGGGGTGACTCTTGGAGGCCAGAGTTCGTTTTCTGCGCGCATGTTCTGGGGAAACAGAAAACAAAAACAAACTTTTGTCAGGATCATATTGTCAGTAAATTTAAAAAAAAATTTTTTTAGACATTTTTTCCGAAAAATTTTTCCGGAAACCATTAAATTATACCACAAAATAAATTCCACTCACACTTTGAGCTTTATATTTCACAGCAGTGTACCAAATTTAAGTTCGATACAATAATAAGTTTCGGAGATTTTGGGAAAAAATATGTCAAATTTCGAGGTTTTCTTCTCGGTATCATTGTTTTTCTCAGTATAACTCGAGAAATACAGACTCAATCCTGATAAAACTTCGCAGCTAGTTTGAAGATGCTGAAATACAACTTTATACAGAATTTCGTGATGAAAATCCTCTGATTTTCTTATCATATCATCCTCATTAAATTCCGCATGAACCTTCGAACTGTAATTTTTCGATGAGGTACTGGATTTCAATTCGATCTGATCTGTGTTTTTGGAAATATCGGGAAAATAAAATTTTGAATGGGTATATCTGCGGAATCATTGGGTGGATTTTACCCATTCACGAATTCGGCCTTCGTAATTAAGGTACAAACCTCCTCTACAAATATCGAGATTCTGAGTTGTTTCTTTCGGAAGTTATTGTGTTTACGCAGTCGTCCGTTAGTCCGATTGTAAACACAATAACTTCCGGAAGAAACGACCTAGGAACTCGATATTTGTAGAGTAGGTTTGGGGCTTGATTACGAAGGTCGAATTCGTGAATGGGTAAAATCCACCCAATGATTCCGTAGATATACCCATTCAAAATTTTATTTTTCCAATATTTCCAAAAATACAGATTAGATCGAATTGAAATCCAGTAATTTATCAAAAAAAAATTTAAAGAGCACTGCCCTGAAGGTGGCAGCTTTTGCGTGTATGTTCAAATTCGTTGCTGAAGTGGTCATCTACATTGAACATGCACGCAAAAGCTGCTGCCTTCACGCCAGTGCTTTCCTAGATTTTTTCAAAGTATTTTTTGGGTGCAAATGCTCGCAAAAATTGTGATTCATATTCAAGAATTTTCCAGGAATATGAAAACTGAAATGCAGTGAAAAATTCAAATCTTACTAACATTGCGCATTCTCACAAAAGAGTTAAGAATATTCCAAAGAAAAAAATTCAAGAAATAATCACTGAAGCCTGCAGAACTACACCCCGTTTTCTCTTATCAACGTTGAAATTTCTTTGAATTCTGATATTTCATGCGGCTATTGTCGACCCGCAGACCGTAAGCAATTGCCTGACCTTGAGTTATCAACAAGGTTTAATGAAATTTGAATGTTGCTGTGTTGCCGAAACCGTCATCAACCTGCATGTGTTAGTGTTTGCTCTTAAGTAGTGTGCTTAATGTTCAATAGAACCAAATAATCAGAATTAAGTCAGTATGGAATGGATCAGCATAAGAGATATCTATGGTGAACTTTCAAACAAAATGCAGGATCGTATTAGCACATTGAGCAATATTTAAATGCCTGAACCGAATCTGGAAGATTGGCAAGTGAAAAATGTGTTCTCCGAAGAGAGGAATATATGGATTACATAAACGTGCCACAAAAAGACTCACCCTGCACAAACCATAGAACAATGGGTTAGAAAACATAATTTGAATCACATATTCGTGGTCCTTCCCAACCAACTTCTCTGGAAAACAGAACCATGCCACCATCCGTTACACCGTCAAAGATCGTGAAACGTTTTCTCTGGCAACTCTATCTAACCTAACAATTTCACATAATCAGTAGCTTCGTGCCATTACATTGCTATTATGGCATGATGAATAGCACGCAGCTAGATTAGGCATTTAACGTGGCAGCGCTATGATTATTCTATGTATTAGGAAATGATAAATACAAAGATCTTGTGAACTTCGTACCCGGTGTATAATTTGCGTTATCGACGACCGCCAAAGAACGGACTTGGAGGAGTGGATCGGGTGGCTGAGACTGCATTTTTCGGTTTTGAAAAGTACAGAGTAAGCGCTAAGTGGTTTACTGTGTTGCAGTTGTATTTGTAGATATGGAGAGCGGCTAACTCATTATGGGCTATTTTTCATCTTTTGGTTTTGCGCTGTGTAGAACTTGTAGAGAAGGCGACATACTGTTTTCTTGCCTTCGAACTTGACATTGCCTGGTGTACAGAGGGAGTAGTGAATGCAATGGGATTCTCGAAAAGATTCTGGTGTGAAGACAGAAGCGTTTAAGTGCTTGTACAGATTCGAGCCTGCGAGCCTGGTCACCTATGAAGTTAATGACTCCACCCAACGTAGCATACTCTCTCATTTTGCGATGTCCCACTCATAAAGTGTCACTTTGAAAAGGTACCACTCTTGAATCTAAGCCACAAATGCCACTATGCAGAATCAGAAGAATTTAAAACAAATTTTTGCGCGTATAGGGGGGTATTTTATAAGGTTGGTTCCAATCAACTTGTATCAACCCTGTGAGTGTGATGACTCCTAAAATATCAATTGAAAGGAGGTGTTGACCGACTCCTTGCTCTGGTGAATCGATTGCCTTTTAAAAATTCCGTATACTTGACCTGCTTTGTAAATACTTCCTTAATTCATCATTTAGAAGATGTGAAGGAAATAACTGATGAATGCAACAACAAATTGAGTAATATTGTGGGAAAAATGTTCATAATGGCATCTGGAATTTCTGATTTTTTAACGTGTGATACGATGGTATCGTGAAATATTTTTTTAGTGAAACTATGAGTTAAAATTGGTACATCATTTTGATATTTTATAACCAGTCTTGCTATACTCACTATTTTACTCTTCTTATTTTTTTGCGCGCATGTTCTCGGGAACAGCGTGCTATCTATCGTTTTGTCCAAATATCGGTTATTTTCGATGATTGAGCCGGAGATGGTCTCAGACGACTAGGTTGGAATCACTGATGACAAATCCGGTGTTAAAATCGATTCTGTCCGGCCGGCCTGCCGGCCGTCCGTAGACACGATTATGGTCGTACAGAGAATCCTATCGACCTGAAACTTTTCAGGGTAGGTTGAATTTCAAAATGCGACGGTTATGTTCGTTAATGGTTGAAATCGGCCAAACGGTTTCATAGTTAGAGCCCTTTGAAATTTTTACTTTATTTTGGCGATAATTCAAGAACTAATGATACGATTGGATCGAAACTTGGCAGTCAGTTTTGTTGAGATCAAACTATCCATCAATTTTGAAAAAATGTTTCTTCAAAATTTTTGGCAAATTTTTTTTTTTTTCGCGAACTGTGTTCATCACATTTGGAGAAGGATTCAGCGCGAACTCAGAGCTCCATATTCCACAGCAGTGTATCAAATTTCAATCCGATACGTTTATTAGTTTTGTAGATATTGGGAAAAAATATATGAAATTTCGTAGTTTTCTTCCCGATATCGTTGTTTTTTTCGGTATAACTCATGAAATACTGATTCAAACACGATGAAACTTCGCAACTAGTTTGAAGATGCTGAAACACAACTTTGTACAAAATTCGTGATGATCGCGTTATTAGAACAATTTGAAAAAACAAATTCAAATTTTTTCCTTCAAATACATATCCAATTATCTGTGATCTTCTTGTCATATTATACTCATAAAATTCGAACTGTTATTTTTCGATAAAATTCTTTCCCATCTGTATTTTTGGAGATATTGGAAAAATAAAATTTTGAATGGGTATATCTGCAGAATCATTGGGTGGACTGTACCCATTCATGAATTCGGCTTTCGCAATTAAAATTTTCACGAACCTTCCGCCGAGTAATTTCAACCAACTTCTTACTTTATATTCGACGGAATCTGTATTTTAAGAAATATCGAGGCAATAAAGTTTCGAATGTATACAGGTTGTTTTTGTAGCTGAAGGCGGAGGACTTTGGAATAATAAAAATTAGTAGGAGTTATTACTGCATAAAAATGTTTTTCGATATCACCTATCTCCTCAAGATACAGACTCTATAGGGGATGGTTTATATCCTTTACTCAAATTCTGGAAAACGATCGATTGATATAACCCTATACATATATGATGGAACCCTATGTATAGATCTTTTTTGCATGATTTTCTCAAGCTATTTAATTCATTATGAGGGGATAAAAATTAAAGTCACTTCTGATTTTTCTGAGATATATTTCTCAGAAGAAAGATATTTGTGAAATTCAGTTCGTTGTGATTTTATTTCATAATAAAGTGAGCCTCTTTAAATTTTGCATATGTGAGACTCATCGGTGTTAAACATTTGATTACTTCGGTTCAATTATATTCAATACTTCTTGAGCTATTGAGTTAATAACAACATCATTTCAGATCAGTACAACCCCTAACCAATTGGGGGGATATAGCTAATTAAAAAATGTGCTCAGATATTTATGTTCCAAACCAAAGTCAGAACCTTTTTTTTGAATGGACCAACAACTAAATTCGACCATGAGAGAACCATGCTAGATCCTCGTTGTTACGAGTATACACGAATGCAATGTGGATTGTTGAATCTTTGCATAAAATAATAGGCTCACTTGGTGCTTTCAGATTTGACTACAATGTAGACTTAAGATATGAATTCATGAATTATTACTAGTTTTTCTACAATCAGTCAACGTACGCTGCACCCTAATCATTTCCATCGAAATAAATTGCTTTCATTGCCGATTTTCGAGAAGATAGTTGCTCGTTTACATCGGGAGTGAGTCACACATCGGTGTATGCCTTAGATGGAGATGAAGTTACCCTTGAAACGAATTTGTACAGTTTCTCGACAGTATGGAATTATTTCGTATAATTATTTATACTGGTTGATCGGCAGTTCCATAAATGGAATCGATAATTTGCGTTATGTAACGACAACACGCGGTTTTATCTTCATCATTGAACTTGACACTAAAATGGAGTTGATTATGGGATACTTTTCAATGATATAGGTAGCCCAGAATATTCGATTTATGTTGTTTCCAGCTTGTAGAATTCTACATTTCAGGTTTACACTTTCAAAATATTCCATAATTTGTTGCAACTTAATTAACTAATATCATAACAGTGAACTTTTCTACCTAAATATCAGAATATCGAGTGAACATATTTGTCAGAGTGGTACGAGTCGAGAATGTAATGAAAACAAAAATGATTACAAGGGGAATTCATACATAACTGGACAGGATCGCTAAAGTGAACTTAATCTTAGTTGATATATATCAATGTGACAGAAAGAGGAGAATAATTCATCACATATAGCAAATGAAGTTGGATGGATGCCGTTTTACTAGCAGTAATTTCAACATGCTCATTCCTCAGACAGTAAGCTTCTGTGGAATGAGCATGTTAAATTTACTGCTAGTAAAGCGATAAGGGCTTTAATGGCGGACAGAAGAGTATCCGGTAAACTTTGGGATGAACCTTAAAATACACAGAGAAAAAGGATCTCTTACATCAAATATAAACATATTCTTAAATTGAATAATCTTTCCCCCAGAATAATAATCTGAAATTGAACAATATACCGTTATTTGCCTGTTTACATGAATTTTCTTGAATCGAATTTAGTTGAACCAAAACATACGGTCTCTTTACTTTAGAAAACAATTTCAGCTAATCATAGTTCTCTTGGAGCAAGAATATCATTTCTCATTTAATGTGTTTTAATGTCGAAAGTACGTACACGTGACCCCCTCGAACAGTAAGCGGTATTAGCGCTGAAGACGCGTATATAATGTAGAATCACATACATATGGATATTTAGGAAGGAAACAACGCCATGGCCGTCATAGTGAATAGTGAACAAGTGTATTTGTGTTTTTGATGGTCATTATGAATTTGGTGTAAATGGAAAACAATATCAAGGGACTAGAGTTTCGAAAGTCAAGTAGAAAAGCTTGGTTTTAAGAATAAGTTTGATTACTCGAGAACAAAGTTTGAATTGAAATATGTGGGTACATTCCTACATGCGTGTGTGTTATGTACAAACATTGTTACATGTAGGTATACATACCTACATTTCTGAACTCCAGACTACACAATTTCATTTTATATTGGAGATCGAGAGTAAAAATAGTAAGCAAGCAAATCGTCCCAAAAGACTTCTGCTCTTTGATCTTCGAAACCCTATTCCCAAAAAACTTTCTTGTAAGAAGGTGATCCTCCATTTGCACCTTATTTGTGTTTGATAGCTTCAAAAATGATTATGAAAGGCTTCCTAAGATACCATTCATTTTTAGTATTTGAAAGCCGCTGAATGCAGGCAACATATTATATTCTCTTAGTGAAAGAAATTGAAATCTTCTAGAAAAATATTTCAAATACAAAAATGAGAAATCTTACATTCGTACCAAAGCCATAGTATTTCCGAATGAGAATATAAAACATATACAGCAGACATATCCAGTAATTGTGGTAAGATTTCTCATTTGGACCAAACGTGATTCCGCTTGGATCAAGAGTATCATAGTTCACATGGATCAAGAATATTTCATCGAAAAAACAAACTAATATTTGGTTGGACCTATTCAAGAATATCATTCTCTTGAAAGAATGCGGTTACAAATTGATTTAAAGAACCTTTTTCTCTGTGTAAGGATGAATGGGAAAAGGAATATACTACTGAAAACTTCAGAGTAAGATGGTTCCTAAACCACAAGGGTGGCCTGCGCTGACCAGGAACCAAGCGTACAGGCACCTTCTCGACTGTTTTTAAGGCATAAATACTTGCAATCGTAAGATGCATATTATAAACCTGAAGAGAAACTATCAAGGCTGAGACATGGTGGTCCATCCTGATAGTTGAGCTGCTATCAAAGGACTGAACCCATATCATCAACTCAAAGCTGATAAGAAAGCTCAATGTTGTTAAGAACAACAAGGTCTCCTCAGTCCGGTTAGTCAGAAAATGAAGAGGCTAACACTCTAGCTAAAAAGGAAGCACGAACACCACTTACTGGCCCAGAACCTTTCTGTGGTGTAGGCACATGCACCTATAAGTGTTAATTTTTGGAGAAGGAAAAAAATGAAAGAAAATCACTTCACGGAATTTCCCAGAAATAGATCATTTCAGAAAGTTCCTTCGGAACTTTAAAATTCCAATCTCCAAAAATTATTTGGATCTCAGTAAGAACAAGTTGCGCCTTCTCACTGGCTTCCCTACAAGAAACTGTCGCATAGAGAATCATATAACGAGAAGAGGCCTATCGAAAACCGACGAGTGCAGATTTTGTGGGGAAGAGGAGAAAACTCGTGTTCACCTGATTTCAGAATGCCTGGCCATTGCAAGCCGGCGAAAGGAATGTCTTGGACAGGATCATTATAGGAGGAGCTAAGGTCACAGTGGAATTTGACCCCTCAACCAACTATGACTATATCTTTCTCAAAGGTTTCACCAGAGAAAGGCATTCAACTCAGTTGTTATGCATGTACTGGGGAACAACAGAGAGAACAGCAGCGTTATAATTTTGCCGAAATGTCAGTTATTAGATGTTTGACCCGAGTATGATTCTGAACAACTAGACTACGAGCCAAATTCAGTAATGGCAGGCCATGCAGCTGTATGTGCTCATGCTATCGAATAAAATAGATCCAGAAAAAATTACGAAAAATAATTTAGAAAATCAAGAAACAAAATCATATTCCGAAAAATATCACTCAGATTATGCTGCAACTTTGCATTGAACTTCAAGCTGACAGTCAACGAATGTTCAGCTCGATATTTAGGTATCGAATTTCATCTCAGTCAGATATGTATGTTCGAAAATATTTTGGTGAAATATTATTCAAATGAAAGATTCTCCAAGTGGATTTAGACATTCATGAATATCAAATTAGTTACTGAGCTCCAGACATGCCTTACGAATTTTGAGTCTGAAGATTGCCTTTCGAGTTGCTATCGAACGACCGCTATGCCCCCTGTAAATGCAATATCATCAAATCGACTTTGTGAAGACAATCAATATTTGAATGGTAACTTGGGTCTCAAAAACGAAGGGAGAATGCGTGAGTGGTTAAAAGCTGCTTTACGATACCTACGATATAATGCTTACCAAATTTTGCATGAACCTTTACCTTTATACCGTCAGCCACAATATCTTTCAGAATAGTTCTTCTATCGACTTTAGTTAGAAAAATAACCATTTCAGCCCTCTCAATATGTACAGTGTTCCGGAATCAGATGACCTCTAAGGGTGTTAATACCTAGAAATAAAAAAACTTCCAATGAATCTTTGTTGTATGTATACAACTATCAACTTTGAGCGACAAATTCGTTAAACTTTTAGAAAATCTTCTGTGTTCATCATAACTTAAATGTCTTTCTAGTCCTGTGTTGGTGTAAGAGGTGTTTCAACGTGAAAAAATATTTTAAAGGCCTTGGGATTCTATTGATATTATAACCAACTTCGCAATTCTTATTTATCTGAGATTATCGCAGGATTAGATTTTCATACATGTTCAAATTATTAGTGAGTATCAACTTACTATGCTGCCTCATTCTTATTAGGACTGCATTAAAAATGCTCCTACCTCTTCACACGATGATGTTTTGGACGAAAAAAGTCGAGTTGTCAAATTTATCCTACAAAAAGTAAGGAGTTGAAAAATATAATTCTCGCTACAATCTATGATAACTAGTCAACGTTCTTCACAGAAGCGGCCTCTAATTAGAATATTGAAACATATATCACATCAAAATGGCTAGTGATTCTCAGAAAGCATGTGCCAAATTTCATAAAATTATTTATCCATAAAGATATTGCAGATCTATAAAACTCTCGTATAAAGACTTTATACCATGATGAAACAAAGATTATTTGCTCTATTTTACCATTCTGTAACTTAAAAGTTTTCATTTCAAAATTACCTCAAGATTCACAACCTCAAGACTCAGCATCTTGTTCTAGGACAACCTATATAATCAATTTAATACTATCTACGGACTAACTTAACTAAAACATTCATTTGATTGTAGGCCAAAATCTGCATAAAAAAGTATTATAAAAAGCCAACATCCACTTCCTGAGATTTGAATATCTTAACGCCTGTAGTTGGATCAAAAATTTCTTCCATTAGCTGTTGCTTTTCTAAGAATATATCGACCTCATAATAAAAACTACTCTGGGCGAGATGAAATTAGTCAACCGTATCTTCCGATAATTAGACCGAAAATGAGACTGATTAGTGGCACTCATCAAGGATTCTTTCAAGGGTCTTTCGCTGTATCAATATTCATTAGAAACCTTACTAATTGATTAATATACCTATAATAGATTCTAATGGTCTTAAGCACGCACAGTTTTTCCTTCTTCTAGCGTCCCGTGAAGCAAATGAATGGTTTTTCCTGGGGTCACAAATTGATTTAAAGTGTTGTCGAAATATGCCGGACAACGAAAAGAAACGCTTCAGGTGTGGGAACTTAAACCCTCGAGAAAACTTTCGAGAGATATCTATTACTTGATTGGTGAAATTTCTCTGGTTTTTGAATTTGTTTAACGATAAAAATTAATGGGCAACAGAAGCTAGGATTGCTTTATGGAGAAGATAGAGGCTCTAGAAATAAAAAGAAGTGTTTCGGATTGAACCTGACTTAATTTATTCAAATCAGTTCAGAGAAAAGTTGATTGGAAAATTATCTGAATGTGTGGTCGCCATTTAGGTTGGAGTGAAGAAGTCATAGAAAAGATAAGGAGTGGAATGAAATTGCATTAAAGCATACCTTAAATTCTAGAAAAGCACTGACGTGAACGTTGTGAAGTAACGAACTTTCGCGCGCATGTTCAAATTAGTTCCCGAAAGCGGTAATGATTTCACGTATTGGCCCCGCCAGAAGTGGCTTTAACTGTTGATGGAAAGATCACATGAAATTGTGCATGAACCTTTGAGCAATCCTTCTTCAATCAGGTGGTGGAATTCAATTCAATTAGTGCTATAATCTCGTCCTTGTAATTAATCAACAACAGAGATTGCCTGTTGATTCAATTCAAAGGGTATATTTGGAAATATTGAATAATAAATTTTTTCTACGGGATCATTGGGTGCATTTAACCCATTCACAAATTTTACCTTCGTCATTAGGGTTCAAACCTGGACAAATATCGAGTTTCAAACCCTTATAACGAAACAATTCATTTACGATCATCGGGACATATTCGCGTCTGAATTTAAGATTGCAGCGCCACGGTGGCCAGTTTTAGAACCTTACATACAGACATAGATTTTGTTTTGATAGTCGATTTTATACTGTTTTTTAGAGGTTGGTTTGATAATTTTTCATTTCACGATTTATTCGAAGACTTTTTAGACTTTTATAGTAGATGAGAGTATTACTGAGAGTACATATTCCATTCTTATAAAGTAGGTATGTATAATCCTTCAATCTAATTGAGTGTAGCAACTCTAAAATTACCGGGATATCTCTGAGGTTAGACGGTTTTTTAATATTACTTATTTTCAGATCCAAATGGCAAGATTGACTTTGGTGGATTTCTTAGGCTGTCTTGAAAGTTGAAAAACAGATAGTATTGTAGAACATACTTTTTGGAATAATAGACAAATACTTATAACTATACTTTTTTTATAGCGAAGGACTAAATACTCAATATATTGTGAATAAAATGAACTAATGCTAAAAAAAACTAATGCTACTTATCGTAAGTCTTACTCATTATGGATTGACAAATAAATTTTCCAACACTCATATGATTGGTCTCGAAAAAGCTGTAATAAATAAGCCTTGTACAACTTTGCTTTCATCCACAGAAGCACTTTGAGCGAACAGTATTCATCACCAGATATATCCTTGTTGAGACTCTTTTTTTTCAATATTCAGTTCTATCACTAAAACATTCACGTTTTTCCTTAATGATCAGTTCAACAGGCAGATTTCTAGAAGACAGAGCATTCCTCCTAAGTAAACTTCTCTGTTTGGATTAGGGGCCTGGAAAAAAATTGTCTTCATGAATGTGATCTAATATTTCATGAGCAATTCGTGCTTACCTCTATAAAAATGATCATCATGGGTGAAAGGCAGGTAACAGACTCTCATAAATCTTGTTTGTTAGTTTTTATCGATTCTTCAACACTTTCAGGCCTGACCTATTAAAGAAAGTTTCTTTTACCCTAACTCGAAATTTTTCACCGGGTTGTGGAAATCTATGGGAAGGGACATTTGAGTTTGCTTTTCCTCAGTAGAAGCACTTGTAAAATCACATTAACGCCAAGAAAAATGCATTAACTTTCTCATTTTCTTAACATTTCTTTTAACTTGTCAGTGATGATGTCTGTTCAGGGTACTCGGATAGCCACCAGAGGGAGTAGCGCTCATATTCAGTCGCCAATAGTATGTTATCGCTATAAATCTCGCTGTCTGATTTATTCAAACACAAGCTGATGAAGGGTAGTATGTAATGTTCCACCTTCTCAGAACCAACCGAAAAAAATCATCCTTTAATTTCCTTGACACAATCCGCCCGAGATAAAGTATGGGTCACGACGCAATAACCATAAATCCATCGGCATCGTTTAGGATAAATTAAACGGTCATTCCGAGATTCGCGTGTCCGCAAACGTCTTAAATACACGCTCTCTCGGACAAGCAAAAAAATTCGAGATTTCGTTCCGAAAAATTTATTATTGTTCTCGGGTAAATTTACATACCGTATTACATGGCAATGTGTAATTAACACGCTATATATCCCCTCGCTTTGATATAAATTAGGAGTGGTTTGTTGTCTCTGCCCGAGTTACAAGCCTGAGTTATTAACCCGTTTCTCATTCGGGCTTTAATAAGGTCGTAAAGTCCTGTAAATTAGAAACCAGATCGCTAAGATCGCAGGGTATTTCTGCTGGAATTCTTACGAGGAATACGAATGAGAATTTCGCAATGCTCCGTTGATATCTAACGATTGGGATTTCGGAATTCGAATGGTTGTAGTACGCGCTGGTTCGGGAATGTTTTCGTTCATTAACAGTTTGGAATTCTTAGAATGCCGGATGGAGACGGTGAAGCATGCGCCATTTCAGCAATTCATGGGTATGAATATGCTTTTTTTTTCAGTTGAAATGTAATTATTTTTCATTGATTTCAAGTGATTGAATTGAAACTTGGTAACTAGTTGAAGCATCAGCACCTGCAGCTTTGCCATAATTTTGCTGAGATCGTGTTGTCAGTAAATAAAAATAAAATTTTTCAAAATTCTTTTCCAAAACTAATTTTTTTCAGAAACTATCGATTACAATCGAAAAAAATTTTATTCATACTGTGACCCATATATTTCGCACCAAATTTCAGTTTGATGCAATAATAATTTTTGGAGATATTATGAAAAATGAAATGTGAAATTTCGTGTTTTTTTCTCGATATCGTTATTTTTTTTTCGGAACAACTCAAAAATACCAATCATCATGAAACTTGGCATCGTGTTAGAAAGTGCTGATGAACAACTTCGTGCAAAATTTCGTGATGATCGACTCGTTAGAAAAATCAAAAAAAAATATTTTTTTTTCAGATATTGAATATTCTATGATCTTCTGATCATATTGTCCTCATGAAATTCTGTATGAACCTTCGAAATATCATTTTTCGATAAAGTACTGGATTTCAATTCGATCTCATCTGAATTTTGGAAATATTGGGAAAATCAAATTTTGAATGAGTATATCTGAGGATCCATTGGATATTCACAAAACGGTCGGCCGTGAACACAATAGCTTCCGAAAGGAACAATTCAGAAATTCCATAGTTGTAGAGTACGTTTGGGGATTAATCAAGAAGGTTCAATTCGTAAATGGGTTGAAACCGCCCAACGATTCCGTGGATACACCCATTCAAAATGTATTTTCCCAGTATTTCCAGAAATACAGATTATATCGAATTGATATTCAGTACTTAATCGACTGTCTCGGCCCCATGCAAATCAGAAAATAAAAGAAGAGATGAGCTTTGGTTCCCAGGAAACATTGTCGACCCAAATAAATTTGTATCAAACCTATGACGTGACGATAGCAACCCCCAGTGGTTGTGAGGGGGTTGAGTGACTTCTTGGTGAGTCGATTGTCTTCTCAATAAATGACATGCACTTCACCTTTCTTGCTAGCACTTCTCTGATTTATTTTTCTGAAAAGGTGAATAGAGAAAATATCTAAAGAATGCAACAACAAATTTGATATTTATATAATTTCGTTATGAATTTTGTGCTCTCCGACGAGTGAGATTCTAGAAAATGCTGTCATTGTAACTATTCTACTTTTCTTATATTTTTCGGAAGTATTAATGAAAAAATCAGGTGGCAGTTTTGAGGAGGCAACCGAATCACTTTTGAAGAAACAGAGTCACCTAACCTTAATTTCCATTTGGGATAACAATAATAATAATAGTGCCTTTATTGAAACAGAGGAAAAAAAATATTATATATAATTCGAAAATTTTGATCACAAGGTAGTTCTGCTGGAAGTTCGAGCTATTTTGATAGTTCCTCATTAGGATGAAAAAATAATAGGTACGATAGTAAAAGTGGTAGTGGATCATGAAAATGATCAGAAATGTTTAACTTATTGGTCCGATTGGGGCATTTCCTAGAATACCATCGAATCCCACAAGTGGAAAAAACCGAACTTCAGATGCCATGACAAACATTTCCGAAATGTTACTGATTTTGTTGTTGCCTTCTTCAGTTTTTTCTTGACTTCTTCACGACAATAAATATGAGAAGTATCTACAAAACTATCAAGTGTATGTTATTTTCGAAGAGGTCATCGGATTACCTTGAAACAAATTGTTACTCAACCCCTTGCAGGGTTTGCTGTCATCACGCTCACAGGGTTGATGCAATTATAGATTGAAACAAAACGTGACTTCACCGTTTTTTTGCATTTTTTCTGATTTTGATGGGGGATATTTAAGAGTGGTACGTTTTCAAAACGATACACTCTATAACAAATTGTCGTCCATTATCCATGATTGAGTTTTTCAAAAAACTATTTATACTGTGCTAAGCTCACCTGCCCAGGTACTTAAGGATTACGGTTCTTGACGTTGTGGAGTATTTTCAGATATAAACAATCTACCAATATATTTGACGAAGTATCCTGTTTGTTTTATAATACATTTATATGCTAACTGATGAAGAAACTGCAACACCGAGAAGGAGCTGTTTGATTTTTAAATTTTTTTGGTAAAACAAAGATAGAATAGCAAGGAGTAAGTGATTGAGCTCAACATTTACACTTCCCAACATGTCTTGCCATTGATGAAAGAAGATCCCAAGCTATCTGTACTTTATATCTCAGAGCCGTGTTTGTCCACAGCGGTTTTCTATACACTCCCCAACACGTCTTGACAAGAGTGAAAGAATATGGTCTATTTCTGCTTGGAAAATACTATCCCAAGCTACCTGTACTTCATGTCTCAGAGCCGCCAAAGTCCATGGGGGCTGGGGTAAATTTCCAAGCCTTCCTACACATGATATCCGAAACATGCTCTAGGGGTGAAAGATAAGGGGATCTGGGCCGCCCTGGCGAAAGATTCACGTGGGTTGCTTCAAAAAAGTTTAAACTAACTCTGGCAACATGAGGTCGAGCATTATCTTGCTGAAATATTGGATTCTCGAGCCGGTTGAAGTAAGGGAGAACATATGGCTCCTCTATTTCTTGAAGATAACGCAGCGCTGTCATGTTACCTCAAATAAAAACTAAAGGTGACCGACTTGCATGAGTAATAGCACCCCATACCATACTGTGCATCCAAGGAGAATCGAGATTAATCAGAAAAGACGACCTGATACCATTCCACATTCCAATGTTGTCGTTCTCTGCACCACTGTAATTGTTGCTGGTGAATGGTGATGCTCAACCGTAAGAGGGAACACAAGATAGGGTCGAAAATGCTGCAGTCCAGAAGACCTTATACGGCGGTAAACCGTTGGGACAGTAAGAGGATGGCCTTGTTCTTTCAACAACTCATCTGCCAAAGATCGAGTTGTCGCAAATCTCTAATGACCATAAGTCTTAGACGTCCATCTTGAACTTCATTTGTGCCTCTTTGATGTCCAATTCCTACTCGATTTTGGGCATTATAGAACCGCGCCTGACAATATTTTGTAACAGTATTTGGATTTATGTTCGTACGGTTAGCGTATTCTCGGAATGACAACACTGCTTACCGTAGACCAATAATTCGACCTCTCTGAAATTCACTTAGCTTTCGATAAATTCCGCGTACACGTGCTCTAGGTATCTTAACAACAACTAAACATCAACTTTGGATCTACTCGAACAGCTGGTTCGTTGTAAAAATTAAAGAATTTGCAAAAAACGGCTACAATATTTAAGTAACGAAAAATCTTAACAGGAAAAAACCTTCACGATTTTTTCTCCAAATTTTAATCATTTACTCGTTGCTACACTATCTATGTTTCACCAAAAAAAATCAAAGTTCAGACAGCTCCATCTAGGTGTTGCAGTTTCTTTATCAGTTCTTATAAATCTTAATGTAGAGCCGTTAGGTGAAAATATTTTGTCCCCGAGAGTGCCAAACAGTCAGCTTTTTCATAAACTACAAAATAATTCCACATTACGCCAGACATTCTTGCCGTTCGAGTGTAAACAATGTGGCAACATTAAAGATTTTTTAACAACGTCAACAGGCGAAAAAGTTAGCACCGAGGTAATTGCATTAATAATGATCCATCGACCAGTTAAGCGTTACACTCAAAAATATAGAGGCAGTTTATACATACCTGTAGACTAGATATATTACGGCAATCCATTACCGATGACAGATTTATCGCAGTGCGTATTAATTCATTAATTTATCTAGGACATACAGGTGGGAGCAAAATGTCGAGTCACCTTCAGAAGGCCGTCCGCCAAGAATTCCAACGGAAGTTCTGCATGTGCTTTTACGTCTTGCACTCAATTGCATCCTTTTACCAGATCAACTCGTGGCTGGAGCATCAAATGATGAACTAATAGATGCACCTGCGGACTGATTAGAACTGGCACGCTTTGCGAACATTCTAGACGAAAGTGTGTTGAGGAAAAATAATTAATGAGGATGTCAGGAAACTATGGATATCATTTGGCTCGAAGTGATGTATTTATTGATGCGAATCTAATAATGTTGCCGGCTGCGGATATATAATACTTTTCTGTCATAACAAAATGATGTAATAATGAATTCGTTCCGGTTTTGGATTTCACAGCGCTCCTAAAACAAATCTAGTTCTGCGCAGAAGCGATACGCTGTTGAAGCCCGATTCTCAATTATTTTAGAGCAGAGATAACCTTGAAATTTCGGAATCCAGCAGATAAACATAGCTTTCTATTTGACTGATTAATTTCCGAATTTCTTCACTTCGAACTGAAGTGAATTTGACAAATAGAACACGACTTGATAACAGCTGACGTGCTGTTTTGACAGTTCAGAGAGACTGGAGGACCAAAAACTGGAAATATGCTTTGTTTACTATGGGAAAATGCAATTTGGCTTGTGATGTTATATTAATTTGGATATTTTAGACTGAACTATTTACTACTACACTATCTAGAAACTATATGCGAAGTATTTAATATCTATAAATATAATTCTTGTCAGTTGATTCCGCCTTTGCATGTTGCTGGGTTAAGTAAGGCAGGAAATACAATTTAAAATCTAAGTTTCTTTGGAACAAATCAAGTCAAGCTCAAATAATCATCATCAAATTGATGAATACTAGCAACGAGTTGTTGAAGTATTTTCATTTGAAACTATCCGTACCTATGTCGACAGGAACTCCAGTTTTCCATTTAAGAAGAGAGAAATAAGAAAATTTTATTGCCTCTGAAAGGAAAAATCATATTTTCTGAATTCATTCCATCAAGTAATTGCGTTTGAAAATTGGAAAATCAACAAAGTAAATGTTATTTTCCAAGATGTCTGTTGCATCGGTTAAGTGGAGATTAGACTCCAAAATCAATGAGACTTGAATAAGATAGGACTGATTCATTATATTGACATACAGTTATGCAATGAAATTGAATTTGGAGCTGATTTTCATTATCAATCGCATACTATCATCCACAATGTTTTGGTATTCCGTACTGATTTAATGCAAGCTAGCATTCCAGTTTTTTTTTATGAAGAAAAAGGTCCTCACTGATCGGCATTTTAGTAGTCATATTGATATTTAGAGTCATATCTTACACTGAACCCAAACCATTCACTCTTTCGACATACCATTCCTATCTTCTACAGCCAGGAATATCTAGCCGTGTCCAGAAACGTAATAGTTAGTAACACGATAAAATAGCATAATATTCACCCAATATTTTACCTTTATATAAAAGTAATAAGGTACTTCTATAATAAACCACAACACAGAAAGAAGGCAAACTGAACTTCCAGGAGGTTTTATTTTCAATATCCAACCTGTTTCCCAAATCAATGATTAATTTCATATAAAATGCACCAAATTAACCAACCATAACATCGAAACAAACTTCATATTAAATATTATAAATTATTTAGTTTCATTTATAGCAATGCAACCAGTGGAAAATAATTCACTTGGTGTGATGTTCAAAATTAGCGGGTGCTAGCAAAATTTTCAGGTTCCGTTTGTATAATCCATTAATAATCTTCAATTGATGGCTTTTTGAATTATAATTTTGCAGAAAGTTTATCTCAATCGTTGACAAACAAATTGTTTATTTACCGGAAAGCAAGGTTATGTTGAACTGATGTGATTACGGAAATCAAATGATTCCACCAGAGAGCAACATCAGTTGGAAGTGATGCGCGTCAGTTCAAAATCACAACATTGTCAAATAGAACGCAGATCAACTGATTTTGCATCAGTTTGGAAGTGATACAGCGGCAAATAGAAAGCGCCTAATGATCAGGTTTTCGGCTTATTATATTCAACTCGGCCTCCTGAATACAAAGCAGCAATCAAAACGTGGCGCTCTCGCTTAGTTTCGAAAATATGGACCCCAAAAGTTCCGTAATGTCACATCTTCAGTTCACATTTTTCACCATAAGAACCTTTCATCTCTTCCTTTTCATGATCACAAATCACTTTCGATCCTTTTAACAGTCACAAGTAGCACTTTTTCGCCATAATATTCAATATTTCATTAAAAATTATCGAAAATATCGTAACACCATTTAACCTCAAATAAATTCTAGTGCAGTTTCGTATTTAGCAGATTTTCTTCATCAATTCGACATAATTGAATCTACAGTTTTAGTGATAGAATTTGAAAACCTACAAGTTCAAGGGAGTGATAATAATGATGGGAATTGGTTCATGGAGAAAAAAGAATTCCAACAACAATAAACTTACATATGTTAGTTTAATAATGGTGATATTCATTCATTTGGTAATACATAAAATCTAGAAAACCACCGATTTGAAGTCAGCCGCTTTTGCGCGCATGTTAAAATGTCATGACCGCTTCGGCAACGAATTTGAATATGTGCGCAAAATGACAGCTTGGAAGTTCATACAGAATTTCATGGGGATAATATGATCAAAAAGTCGCAGAATATTGAATATATAGAAAAAAAATTCGAAATATTTTTTGAAAATGTTCTAATGGCATGATCATCACGAAATTCCTCACAAAACTGTTTATCAGCATTTCCGAACAAGCCTCAACATAATTGAATCAGTATAACTAGAGTCATTTCGGGGAAAACAAAGATATCAAGAAAAATACCACAAAATTCGACAATTTTTTTTCAATATTTCCTAAAATGATAACATTATCGAATTTGAATTTGGAGTACTACAGTGAAATATAGAGCTTGAAGAGTGAGTAAATAGTTTTTGAATATGATGAATAGTTCCAGAAATAAAATTCCTCTCAAAAAATTTCGAAAATATTTTTATTTAAATTAAGGAATGCTCGCCTGCCTTACCAACTATAACTAAGGTACTGATAGCACGATCTGAACCAAATTTTGCCGGAGGTCTTGTGCTGTTATGTTTCAACTAACTGTCAAGTTTCAATAAAATCGCTGAAGTAGTTTCTGGAATATTAGCAAATAATCCCAAAATTTCAACGGTTCTGACTTCTAAACGGTTCGGCTGATTTTGCCTGCTAACGAACTCAACGTTGTATTCTAAAATGCAATCGGCGCTCAAAGTTTCGAGTCCACAGGAATTTCCGTGTGTCTCTAATCGTGCATACAGCCGGCCGGCAGGAAAGAAACGATGTTGACAATGAATTCATCATCAGTGAGTCCAACCTAGTAGTTTGAGACCATTATCTGCTCGAAATTCGAAAATAACAGACATTTGGACAAACCGAGAGCAACAACAACAACAACAAGATTATTCGACATTTCGTTCTTGTCAAGCTTCTGCAAAATATTGTGAGGAATTTATTACCAGGAGGGCGAAAAAAATTCTCAGGTTTTTTCAAACAATTTCATATATATAATTGAATTCAAACTAAGTGATTTTCATTGAAATATATATATTACAAAAACCTATGAGTCAGCCTTGATACCCATTCAGGAATTCGGACTTCACAAAGAGGGTTCAAATATGGATCACAAATATATAAATTTTTCCTTTCGGAAGTTATTGAGTTTAAGATCATCCGTTGAGCCCACTGCGAAATCAATAACTTTCAAAAAAACCTAATAAAGCACTGCCGTGAAGGCCGCAGCTTTTGCATGCACGTTCAATGGTGATGACCGCTTTGGCAACGATTTCGAACATGCACGCAAAAGCTGCTACCTTCACGGCAATGCTTTTCTAGGTTTTTTTTTCGATAATGTACTGGATTTTAATTCGATCTAATCTCCATTTTTGGAAATATTGGGGTAATGAAATTTTGAATGGGTATATCTACGGAATCATTGGGCGGATTTTACCCATCCACGAATTCCACCTTCGTAGTTAAGCCCCAAATCTTTTCTACAAATATCGAGTTTCTAAGTCATTTCTTCCAGAAGTAATTGTTCTTACGGTCATCCTAACGGCCGATCGTAAACACACTAACTTCTGAAAGAATCAACGTAGAAACTCGATATTTGTTGAGAAGATATGGACCTTAATTACGAAGGCCGAATTCGTGAATGGGTAAAATCCACCTAGTGATTCCGCAGATACACCCATTCAAAATGTTAGTTCCCCAATATTTTGAATAATACAGACTGGTTCAAATTGATGTCCATTACTTCATCGAAAAATGACAGTTTGAGATTCATACAGAATTTAATGAGGATAATATGATGAGAATGTCACAGAATATTAAATATTTGAAAAAAAAAATTGCATTTTTTTCAAATTGTTCTAATGACACGATTATCACGAAATTTCGTACAATATTGTTCTTCAACATCATCGAACTAGCTGCGTAGTTTCATCACGATTGACTCAGTATTTCTTGACTTATACCGAAAAAAACAACGATATCGAGAAGAAACCCATGAAATTCTACATATTTTTTCCCAATATCTCCGAAACGAATAGCCGCATCGAATTGAAATTTGGTACACGGCTGTCAAATATGAACATCAAGGTCAACCTGAAATATTTTTGGACTATGAACAATTGTTTTAAAAAAAAAATTTCTTCGAAATAAATTTTGAAATTTTTTTTTTCCAATTTAGTAACCATACGATTTCAACGAAATTCTGCTGAAAGTTTCGTGTCGTTATGCTTCAACTAACTGCCGAGGTTCAATCCAATCGCTTCAGTAGTTTCTGAAATATGAGGAAAATATCCTCAAAATTTCAAATGGCTATAACTCCGAAACTATTTGGCCGATTCGGCGCATTCACGAACCTAACCCTTGTATTTGGAAATGCGACACCTCAAATTTTCAAATTTTAGAATCCTCCGTACGCCCGTAATCGTAATCGTGGCGGCCGGACGTAATTATTAGAAAATTAGAGACATTCTAATGACTGATAACACTTTTTGCGCGCATGTTCTAGGGGAACAGCGTGCTATCGTTTTGTCCAAATGTCTGTAATTTTGGATGATTGAGCCGAAAATGGTCTCAATCGACTAGGTTGGCCTCACTGATGACGAATCCGGTGTCAAAATCGATTCTGTCCGGCCGTCCGTCCGGTGTAGACACAATAACTGTCGACAGAAGCAAGCTAGCAACTTGAAACTTTCAGGATAGGTTGCGCATCAGAACGCCGCGGTTGAGTTCGTTAATGGGCCACATCAGTCGAATAGTTTCGGAGTTATAGGCACTTGAAGTTTTGAAGTTATTTATTCTTTATTTCAGAAAATACTTGAGCGATTGGATTCAAATTTGGCACTTAGGTTTTTTTGGAAACCAATCATCATATCCAAAAACAATTTCACTCACACTTTGGACTTTATATTTCACAGCAGTGTACCAAATTTCAGTTCGATACGGTCATAAGTTTTGGAGATATCGGGAAAAAATATGTCAAATTTCGAGGTTTTCTTCTCGATATCGTTGATTTTTTCAGTATAACTCGAGAAATACTGATTCAGTCCTGATAAAACTTCACAGCTAGTTTTGAGATGCTGAAAGACAACTTAATGCGAAATTTCGTGATAATCGTGTCAGTAGAACAATTTGAAAAAATAATTTCTATGATTTTCTTATCATATCATCTTCATTAAATTCTGTATGAAACTTCGAACTGTTATTTTTCGATGAAGTACTGCATTTCAATTCGATCTGATCTGTATTTTTGGAAATATTGGAAAAATAAAATTTTGATTGGGTATATCTACGGAATCATTGGGTGGATTTTACCCATTCACGAATTCGGCCTTCGCAATTAAGGTCCAAACCTTCTCTACAAATATCGAGTTTCTAAGTTGTTTCTTTCGGAAGTTATTGAGTTTACGCAGTCGGCCGTTAGGCTGACCGTAAACACAATAACTTCCGGAAGAAACGACTAAGAAACTCGATATTTGTAGAGTAGGTATGTGGCTTAATAACGAAGGTCGAATTCGTGAATGGGTAAAATCCGCCCAATGATTCCGTAGATATACCCATTCAAAATTTTATTTTTCCAATATTTCAGATATACAGATTTGATCGAATTGAAATCCAGTAATTTATCAGTAAAAAATTTGAAAAAGCACTGCCGTGAAGGCAGCAGCATTTGCGTGCATGTTCAAATTCGTTGCTGAAGCGGTCATCTACATTGAACATGCGCGCAAAAGTTGCTGCCTTCACGGCAGTGCTTTTAGAAATTTTTTTTTAGTATCCGCGTTAAAATATAATTATCCGCTTTCTCATAATTGGTACCATATAACTGCCCGTTCATTTTGTATGTCAGTGCAACCGACCCTGAACACACCAGCAACTCCAATATATCTTATACAAAAATTCATCAATGGAAAGCGACTCTGACCACAAGGAAGGAGGCGTTTAAAGGGTCACCTGAACTAGAATTGATAGTGTGGGAGGACACATGTACCACTTATCCTTACGTCATTATTAATAGTAAAATGTCAAAGCCATAGACCATAGAACGTGGTACGAAAGAAAGGTTATTTCAACATCGATAACTTGACTTGTTTCCATTGATGGAACGTTAGAACGCGTGCCTTCGTTCACGGCAAACTCAACTAAGAATAAGAATAATTTCATGAATGGATAGGAATCGCACGTGGGACGTAGTGAGTGACAGGTTCCACAAGAGATTCTAAAAGTTCTAGAGTTAGTTCTTCGCTGGCTGCAGACAGGTCAGAGAAGCTAATAATGCAAAAATGTCGGAGCATTATTTATCTATGTGGGTTTTGGGAGCAAAGATGTTCAAAACACTCTGTGTATCGTGTTATTACAACACCTGAGAGTTAGACTTGGGTTATTGTCACCCATTGGTTCCATTTATCAGCTATCAGAATTTCTATTGGCTTTATTGTTTTCAAGAAAATAGTTTATGTTGGGCCTAGAGGGAACAAAGTTTCTTAGTCAGTTGAAATAATTGTTAATCGAGACAATGTTTTTGAATTTGAAAATTTTCACAAGAAGAACAGTGCTTGGCACCGACGACGTAATCGAAATTAATTCCATAGATGGATACGATTCAAGAATTCAACACTCTTTAGTGAATACTAGATAGTTTTCAGCGAAAACGTGTGATAACTTTTTGTGAAAATGGAATGTGAATGTATTGAATGTCTAGGGAATTAGTTTTTGCGCGCATATGATAACGAATCCGGTGTCAAAGTCGATTCTATGTCCGGCCGTTTGCACGATAACGGACGTACGGAGAGTCCTATAGACTTGAAAATTTCAGAACAGGTTGTATTTGAAAATGCGACGGTAAGTTCGTTAACAGGCAAAATTGGCCTACTGGAACTACTGAAGCGATTGCTTCGAAATCCGGCAACTATTCATTCAATTCGAAAAAAAATTTGCTCACACCTTGAGCTCTATATTTCACAGCAGTGTACAAAATTTAAATGCGATACGATCATTATTTTCGGAGATATTGTGAAAAATTATATGAATTTAGTGGTATTTTCTCGATATCATTGTTTTTTTGGAATTACTCAAAAATACTGACTCAATCAAGATAAAACTTAGCAGCTAGATTAAAAATGCTGATAGACAACTTTATTCCAAATTTGGTGCTGATCGTGTCATTAGAACAATTTGAAAAAAAATTCAAAACTTGTTTTCAAATATTGAATGAATATTCTGTGATCTCATCATATTATCCCCATAAAATTTCAAATCAAGTACTAGATTTCAATTCCATCTAATTTGTATTTCTGGAAATATTGGGTATTTCTGCGGAATCATTGGTGGATTTTGGTCATTCACGAATTCGGCCTCAGTAAGTGATGTCCAAACTACTCTACAGAATATCGAGTTTCTTTCGGGAGGTCATGAGTTGTTGGGTTGACAGTCGGCTTAGAAACTCGATATTTGAAGAGAAGGTTTGGGGCTTGATTACGAAGGTCGATTTCGAGAATGGTTAAAATCCACCCTATAATTCCGTAGATATACCCCTTCGAAACTTTATTATTCCGAAAAATACAGATCAGATCGAAATGAATTCCAGTACTTCATCGAGAAACACCCAGAAAAGCACTGACGTGAAGTCAGCAGCTTTTACGTGTATGTTCAACAAAGGATATCACGAAAAGTGAACACGCGCGCGAAAGCTGCTGACTTCACGTCAGTGCTTTTTCTAGTTTTTTTTATTCAATTACGATCAGAATGTGTTTGCCATGACATTGAATTATGTTGAAGTTGTCAAAAATGTCCACACTTCAGCCCCAAATCGAATTTGCCACTGGACAATTTTTTTTTAATGGGATAGTGAAAGTTGATAATTTACCCAAATCAAGGATGGCAAATCAGAGTATAAGGTAAATTATTCAAAGGAAAAGAAATAATCAACAATGATATTGATATAATTACCCATCACCAACCTTCACCAATATTTCATCTTTTCACAAAAGATTCATACTCAGTAGGAACTGTCATTTAATTTTTGAAACTATAGAGAGTGAGAGTTTCAAATGTGGTTCTTTTCTCTACAGCATTTCATTTATGAACATTTATGAAAGGAAGAACTTGGAACTTGTCACAATCTTGTTCTATGCACAAGGATTTGACAAGCTGGCTGCTATGCTAGTTCCATGTCCACTTAGTTCGTTTGTGACGCTGGTGAATGTACGTAGTTAGATTTTGACATATTTATAATATAGAAAATATGCTTTTGAAAATTCAAGATCGAAAGATATAAAATGAAACCCTGTCTAGCATTATTTTTGTATTGTTTTCTCGATGTCCCTAGAGACTTTTTTTGTGAGTAGAAGTCCACTCTTGAAGTGGAGTTGCTATATAGCGGGTGAGAAGAAGGGGAAGACTTTTCTCCACAAATGAAAATGCCAATCTTTTAATCAAGAGTAATGCATTTTGACGAGTTCACCCATCATCATCAGATTCACACGCTGCTCAGCTACAATGTTTACCTAACTCATTGTAGCTGAGCAGTGTGTGAGTCTGCTGATGATGAGTGAACTCATCGAAATGCATTACTCTTGATAGAAAGATTGGCATTTTCATTTGTGGAGAACAGTCTTCCCTTTCTTCCAACCCGCTCCTTAGAGACATATTGAATCAAAGAAACGCAATTTTCCTTTGACGTGAAACAGCTGTGGAATTGAGTTTTTATATCACCACTCATTATATAATTCGCCTGTTATGAAGACACAAAGTTTCAGTAGCATGTGACAAGTAGTTTCTGAGATATCGAAGAATTGGAAAATATTTGTTTTTGATTTTCTAGTGACATGATCCTCACGAAATTCTGCATATACCTTCAAGGTGGTGCTTTTAACCTGCAATCAAGTGAAAGTTGAATCAAACCCGTGTTCTAGTTGTTGACAAAATGAAAAGCAGCGAAATGTATTGCACGAAAATTGGCGGTAAGAGATGTAAATTTCGGATTTTTTGAACGTTTGATATGTAATGGGTTCACATAAAGCACATGACAGTAACAAGATGTTCATCATTAGAAAAGAAGCAATTTATTTTGTTGTTCGAAAAAAGGCGCTCTCTTTCACACACATTTTCATAAACACTGTACGTTAGGTACAATGAATCAACCAATTTCCATATATTATTTCAATTTCAACAAATTTCAATTTTAATTCCCACAATTTTCTTCACAAATTTACTTCCACTGGGGAACGGGAATTTCAGGACACATTCGACATGATAAGGTTCGCGTTATTTATAAATATCTGTGAAAGATGCCTCGGCTGCTCATACAAGATAATTCCTTCCAAATATAGGTTTTTGTTAAGCTGAAATTCAAGTTGGGATTCCTGATTTCATGTTAATAGTGTCATGTTTATAAAGGAGACGTTCCGCAAATCAACTTGGTTATTTCGGTTGCCGGTTTTCCGTTCTGTAAATATGAAATATTCGGTTGGTCCCTGAAAAAAAAAGTTAATTACGTAATTTGATTGATGAAAAAGCAATCTTTCTGTCACCAGAACATTGACATATTAAATCTATGCGCAGGACGACAATCAATGTTTTATGGTGACACATTCATAGCATAGAACAATCTTTATTTACCTTATGATCCATAGACCATATCTAGTAATTTTTCCATTGTTAATTGTTGTCTCTTCTATGTTCTATGAATTATAAAGAAATTAAAGATGGTTCTATGCTATGGATATGTTAGCATAGAACATTGACTGTCGTTTTGGTGAGAGAAAGAACGTTTTTTCATCAATCAAATTCCGTACTTAACCATTTTTTCAGGAACCAACCAAATATTTCATATTTACGGAATGGAAAACAGGCAACCGAAATAACCAAGTTGATTTGCGGAACATATCCTATATATATTGGACAATATTAACATGAAATCAGGAATCCCAACTTAAATTTCAGCCAATCAGATATGATCTCAACAAAACCCTATATTTGGAAGAAATTATCTTGTTTGAGGAGCCGAGGCATCTTTTACGGATATTTATAAATAACGCGAACCGAACTTGGGCCGAAGTCGTCTATTGCCTATGCACTGTGTTACGAAATTAATCAACTAAAAATTACTATGTTTGAAGCTCAAGTCATGTAACCTCCGTTCCCTTGGATCATCAAAATTTTCACCTATGTCATCGATCATACCCTATATATATATAGTTTTTTCATGTGAACAATAAACGTTCATTATCTAGTGATCCGTCCTTACTTCCTCAACGCTTGTGTCTCTTAGTAACTACAAGCTTTTTCACACAAGTCAAAGTTGGGACACCTACCCAACACACACTGACATGCAAATTATAAGTTCGATATATAAATTAGAAATAGGTATCCTCGATATATAAGGTACGTGAGAGTAGAACATCACAGATTACCATAACTCATAGGACCATGAAAAAATAAACATAAATGAAATTGAATAAAATTTCAAAAGTTAAATTTTTCTCAAGAAAAAATATTTCTCATGAAAGAGTCATTTTCTGATTCATCTCTGACCAAGTATATGGAAGATTAAATTATATTCGTTTACATGTGGTTTTGATTCTGTAATTATATAAAATCAGCGTACCCGAAATATGAAGATCATTTCAAGCAAGAACGAACAACAAACACTTTCGTAAATTTCTATTGCCAATATGGAAAAGAGTTTAGTCAACTGAACTGCAGGTAGGTCCCAAATGGATAGACATATGCATACTTTATGAATGTTTAATATAATTCGTCCTCTGACGCATAGAGGAAGTAACTGCCCACACTGAAGGAGTGGCTTGTGCTAATAATGAATAGGTGACATGATCCTGTCTCTCAGGTTCAGTTCTAGCAATCATTTTGAGAGAAGTTATTTTCTACTGCAATATTTAAACTGAATAATGGAGTTGTGAATTGTAGAACGGTTGGTTTCTGAGGTGGTCTACCCTATTACTTGGGACATCATTTTAAAATATAGATGCAATTTCGTTCCTTCGAACACCTGATAATTACATGATATATAAATTATTGGTCGATTCATAATTTCTATCATAAATTAACATTTTCTTCAAAATTCTACATTTTTATTTCTACTTACATTTGCTAGTTCTGTTCAATTCAAACCTATTATAATAACTTCCAACAAAATATTACTTAAATTCCTCATTATTTTCTACTTTTTGACTAGGTAATGCATTTTATAAAATTCGAGATATTTATACGAAATTCTTGTACTTTCAGATCATGAGAAGCCTGTTGAAATGGATAATTGTGGAAGGATTATGTGCGCGGAATAAACCATTGAAATACTGGAATGAATTCTCTGGATTTGTTAATGGATCGAGAGTGATTTGGACATTTCTCATATTTTTTGATACAATTTACTATGTTTGAGGCCTGGACATATCTTAATTGTATAGTATGATAATAAATGATGCAGTTTTGAATTTTTTGTCCATCGGTTAGTTATTTTTTATGTTTGTTTATGAACGATTGAGAAAAAACCAGAACAGTAGATTCAAACATTCAAAATTGTTCCCGATATTCAAACATACAAATTGGATTGAATTGAAATCCAGTATTCGAATGCAAAAAACAGCTTTGAAGGGTCATGCAAAATTTCGTGCAGCGAATCATAAGAGATCACCACATCTTCACATAAGGAAGTTAAGGTGCGTTTGGCGTGGTCAATAAGTGAAAAAGACCACTTTGGCAACGAATTTGTACATGTGCGCAAAAGCTTCTGACTTCACGTCAGTGCTTTTGCAGATTTTTTTTGTATAACTTCGTCTTGGCATACGCGAAATCCATATATTCCTACGGTGACGCCCTGAGTCCACTGGTATAAACCTTCAGACTCTACTGAGTGAAATTACATGATATAATGAAGGCAATCACTCAGATCTAATCAGTAAAAACGAATGAATCACATGGAGCCATCGGAAGTAATAAATCACCATAAGATTACATGAGTTTTCCTTCTCAGAAAACCCGCAGAATACTCATCACCAAACGGTCAATTTATTTAACCTGCCAATTCATTTATGAATGGATTACGAAATCTAAAATGAAGGAAATCTGCGTCTAACCTTTCTATTCAATAACAATACTGCTGGTGCGTGGGCGCCATTGACTGGTATCGGACTAACCACATCGTTTAGCAAGAATATAATTGGCGCCGCTCGTTGCCGCGGGCAAAATGTGAACTGTTGTTTTCATGAATATCCACAGTTCGTTTCAACTTTCGGTAAATATTGCTTAGCATAATGTGTAATTGGTATTTCCGGTCTAAAAAGATACATATATGCGAAATGGTTGCATAGTGAAAGTTGTTTCATACAGGTACTGTTAAAAAGTAACAGCCTACGTCGTTTCAACTCTTTTGACATTTGTTCTATTTTTTGTGGTTGCGAAAGAGCTCTGCCATGCTTTCAGGGTTCGTTCTATCAAAATGTTGCTCCATTTCCCTCTTTCCTTTCGTACCCACCTCACTTTAAAGGAAGAATGGCTCGAGACAATAGACCGAATAGAGAAAGACCCATATTGAACGTCCACTGAAACGTTGGCGTCATGGTAGAAGACCACATGACATAGTAAACATAGTAAAAGCTCATTCAAATTAATATTCTGTTAATTTGCCGACTCACATACTGCCACTTACGCTTAACATTTTGGAGTGATAGTGACGGCCATAAGGGATGATAGATTTGATATAGCGGCATTAGTGCCAAAAGCCCCGACAGTTCACATTCAATGGTCAAATCGTGGCGACTATTGGCTGAGGAGCTGCGAATAGTTCTGTGTTTAGTGACTCGTTCCGACCACTGATGGCGGCATGAATTGTCACCCGAATACAGCCACTTGAGAGCAAACACAACCATGTACTGGTAACTACGGCTCCGTGCATTTCGGCAACTCAGCCACATTCAAGGTTCATTAAGCCTCGAATTCATCTCAAGGTCAGGCACCTGACCTCGGTCTGTATGCTTTAACGTGGCCAATAGCAGCGAGAAATAATCCTATTCGGAAAAACTATGACGTTAATAGGAGATAACGAGGTGTCGTTCTGCAGTAAATCCTAATATGTATTTCCAAAAAAACAGATAATATCGAATTGAAATCCAGTACTTGTTCGAAAAATGACAGCTTGAAAGTTCATACAGAATTTTTTGGGGATAATATAATAAAAATATCGCAGAATATCGAATATTTGGAGAAAAACTGACATTTTTTTCTCAATTTGTTTTAGTGACATGATCATCACAAAATTCAAACGAAGTTGTTCATTAGCATTTTCGAACGTTACAAAAGTTCATTATGATTGAATCAGAATTTTTGGAGTCATTCAGTAGAAAAACAACGTAAGAGAAAAAAAAACACCAAATCTGACAGATTCTTTTCGAATATCTCCGAAAATTATAACCATATCAAACTGTAATTTGGCGCACTATTATGAAATATGAGGCTCAACTTTTCTCGAATATAATGAATTGGACGGACAGAATCGATTTTGTCACTAGTTTTGTCATCGGTAAGTCTGTAGGAGGCGTAGATCAGCTGAGCAGCCAGACGATGGTGCCACCGACCGAAGCACGCTAGCTACTTCGTTCTAACATAGCCTTACGCGTCAATTAGGATCGCTCTCAGTACGCTGCTTCTGCGGTTGTCATAGGCAGGTGCCAGAGGATTCTGCCAATCTGATTAGTGAACCTCTGGCACCGGGACGAAACAACTTTGCCCAAAATCGCGCCGTCCTCCAAACGGTGCAAAGTTACGAAAGCCGTCAAAGTGGTGACCCCGACGTGATACCATAGATGAGCTAAGCACAAAGAGATTACTTATATATATATATATAAGAATTTGTAAGTAACGGTCGTCGTATTTATGTAGATTGTAGGATAAGGGATGTCGACCTTGTATCAAAAGAATAAGATGTTAACTCTTTATTCACAGCCTAGCTTTCGAAACTTTCTGTTTCTTCTTCAGGGCAACTGTAATTACAAACAACAATATAAGTTTAATGTTAGAATGGACCGTATTTACTTACTGAATTACGAGGTTAAAATACACAAAAAAGGAACATGATCAGGTAAGTATTTGAAGAACAAAGCTCGTTCATTTATCAACTCTAAAGTAGCACTGATTCAATTATTTCCGTCACAGTTTCAAAATAAAATCGAACATTTTTAAAAACTTCCACACATACACACAATAAACAATGAGTTTAGTCTTCAACACGTCAAATTTTCCGACATCAAAACAACAGATTTACCGTAGTCTTCGATCTCCCCGATGGCAGCTGACAAGATGTTCACAATCATCCATCTACAGGACCGTCGAAAAATGGTGTGTGGGAGTACTCTAGCAAGTAGGAATATATAGGACTCAAGTTTTGTGTGTCCGTTTTTTTGGTTTATCGAACTTCCCTGATTTTTAATATGAATCATTTCCAAAATGCATCGTTTTCTGTAGTTGTTGTTCATATCGAGAATTCTTACGTTTCCAAGGTCTGCAGTATGGGATAATTGATTCGCGTGGATAGATAATGCACATCTAGGGTTGTTCTTTTTTATATCACTTTTGTGCAGTGCCAATCTACTTTTAAGCCATTGAGATGTCTGACCAACATATGTTTGATTACAATCTGAACACTTTATTTCGTATACTACATTTGATTTTAGGTCATTTGGTATAGGGTCTTTTAATTTCGAATAAAGTTTCGAAACTTTTTTCTTCGATTGGGGTATAATCCTGATGGACTTCAGATCCAGGAAACATTTCTTTATTTTACCCGTTAGATGTCGTATGTTGGGAAGGCAGCGATATATAACTGGTTCATTGTTGTCCAAGACTCCATGGTCAGTATCTCTTACTATAGTCTCTCTTTCGGATGACGAAAAAAGAAGCTTGCTCAGCATTGCTCTGGGGTACGAATTCTCTGATAAAAGTATAAATAATTTCCTCAGGTTGACATCCAGGAATACAGGATCGCATATTCGTTTTATTCGATTTTTTTGCTCCCTTATAAAATTCATCTTCGTGTTTATCGAGTGGTCAGATAGAAAGTGTATGAATCTACCCGATGCGGTTTCCTTTTTGTGCCAATCAAGTTTCACCTGGTTATCAATTCTGCAGACTCTGGTATCTAGGAATGGTACAGAGTGGTCATCATCCTCCATTTCGATAGTGAATTTGAGATGTTCATCGAAGTCATTAAATACTTCTAAAATTGTATTTATTCCTGATTATTCTTTTGATACAAGGTCGACATCCCTTATCCTACAATCTATATATATATATATATATATGTTATTCTGTGGCTTTGGCCACGTACAGACACGAGGGCCTAGCGGCTTGCGAGGCAAGTTAATAAGGCTGCCTCGCAGGTGTAGACGGTGTTTTGAGCGGGAGCAGAACGGTGCGCGAGCGGCTAAACTTATTCCATCCGATGCCCTAAAACTAAGGCACTGTGGAAATTGAAACAGAGGTGACTGAGTATGGGTGAAAAAGTTTTAAATAATACAATACTGTGTAGCCTTTCGATTCAGTATGAGCTTTCGAGGGACCTGTCAGTAACTTCGAGTAAACAAAGGGTTGAAATTCTACCGATTCCTGCTCTGGATGTTTTTCGTTGAATCACAAAGTGAGTATAGCTTCCGTTCTCATATCATTGACAATGAGCTCATTATTTTCAATATTACTGTGGGATAAACTGATCATTAATCAATTTTCCATATCCCCAACCACATTTCATCAAAACCCCAATAATATAATCAACTTATTTTATATTACTCTTTATTCTAATTTTTCATATCAAAACACGTTGACACTGTGTGCATATCGAAAAATGGCTCGAAAACCAATGCTCATCGAATTGGCCTCACACTCAGCTCAACGTTGCCTCACTGCGTCTATTTTGTCGCGAGTTGCTCATGAGCTTCTCTGCTCCTGTGTTTGTACGCGGCTTTACATAGTACCTCTTCCTCCTCCGTCATCATCATCCCTAGTGGGGGAGTGTGTAGGCGGTGTAGATTAACTTAGTCGCCAGACGATGGCGCCACCAACCGATACGCGCTAACTACTTGAAAAAACAATTCTGAAAATTTTTCCCTTTGCCTGATGAAAGAGTCATAGATTTGTACTATGTAACATCACAGTTCGCTTTGTTAATCGTTAATATTGTTCCTGTATTGTTCATTAGGCAATCTGTTCTCCAGGAAACTGCCCTTGACAAATAGTTCAATCTTGTAATCAGCAAGGCATAAAAACAATTTATTTGATTTTCAGTAGTTCTGTCTCTGATATTGGGAGTGAAAATGCAGAAAAAAAACCTACAAAATGTTGCAAAATCCTCCCAAAATGAGATTTAATCGATATTATTTCCGAATGTCTCATACAACCATTAAGTAAATATTACAATACTTCGCTGCAGAATACCATGTTTCATTGAACCTCTGAATCTCGAACTCTTTCTGAAACACCCTTTTCATACAGCAGAATATTCTGTCCCCAATCCGTTGAAATATTTCGCCAGTCTTGCATCCATAAACGCGTATTCTATAGACGGCATTCAATTCTGCCACGCATATTCAATTTTAATTTTGCTTTTCATGCATTGAATGTTAACGCATATTCATGTCCTCCGATAAATCATGACTTTAAATAACAATATTCTAAATTGCTAGCCTTCATTGCATTTTTAATGAATCGATAATTCATCGTATGAAATCCTCTCACCCCGCCATATTATGATGTGCGAAATAAGAACCCGTTACTTAAGGGCATCGCGGAGGCCTCGGAGCAGTCAAAACTTTCATTTTGTAGCTGCCTATTATTTGAATTATGACGCTTGGGTGCCTTCACCAGACGCTGATGTATGTCTCTTGTGTAGGAACAAGTTATGCATGCGAGGAGGGCATCAGAAGAGATAGCACTAGGAATACATTCCGCATTTTTCGGAATCATGTTTTGGTCAGAGATCTAAACATAGATAAGGAATTTACGATATTAATCCTGTTCGTAGCGTCATTACTACAGGTTTGAAGGTGAATTATTGAAATCAGGGAGAAATATGTATCTTAATTAACTTGTAATGCCTGAGGTGGATATACATATTGATATTTTTCTATTTTTCGATCGTTACGATGTAAGGCCTACGTTTCCGCGGGAAACATATTTCTTAACTTCTATCTTTTTATTTGGAATTATCACAAGAATCTATTTTATATTATATGTCCGAATCGGACCAGCAAGGAGGCAACAGCACTTCATTCAAACGAATGTGATATTCTTCAGCAAAGGACAAAGCTTTATAGAGTCAATATCAACTGTCTGTCATCTGATTCCTCTCTTCACGACGATTTTTACGCGCTTAGTCCTAGGAACAGCGGGTAATCGTATCGTCACAATGTCTGTAGTTTTCGTATTTTGTGACGAAAATGGTCTTAAAAGATTGGGTTGAACACACTGAACTAAAATTCAATTCTGTCTGTCCGTCCGGTAGGTCGTCCGTCCGTCCGTCCGTGCTGTAACTTCTGAAGAGAAGGACCAAGCGACTTGAAATTGTCAGATTAGGTTTGAAGTCCGAATATCCCGGTGAAGTTCGTTCGTGGGTGAAATCGGTCAAATAATTTCGGAGTTAGGATCATTTAAGATTTTGAGGTTTATTCCTCGATATCTGGTGAAGTACTGATTCGGTCAGATTAACACATCGTAGATATTTGTCGTTCAATAGCCTACTATTTAGCGACAAAGTTTCAATTCAATCTGATATTTACTTTCGGAGATAAATATGCCGAATTTCATTGTTATTTAGAATCTCAACGTTACTCCGCAATATCTCAGGAAGTACTGATGATGATCAGATTGAAACTTCGTAATCAGCTGAAAAATGACAACGCGCAACAAGGTGCAAAATTATCTGTTGATCAAGTACTTATAATTCGAACAAGCGCGTGAAAGCTCATGACCTCACGTCAGTGGTTTTCTAGAATCTGAGTTTTTGCAGCATTTCATGTTTCAAAGAAAGCAGAAGTTGTAGAACTCAAGGCAATATGTTATAAGTACGAGCATCTGACAAACTTGTCAATAATTTCATATCGATCTCATTCGTTCGAATCAAAGACATAGAGACATGGACGTCTGGCTTTTGTTTCTTATTTTCGGGTTGTTCTGATATCCAGATCAAATTAAGCTAGTTTTTCTGCCATTGGAAAAATAATCGCAGACAGGCCCCGCTTTAAAGCTCTCATTGAGGATTTGGAAGAAGTTGATGGCTGTTTATGAGGCGAAAATGCGTGGAAACCGATGGAACAGCATTTTTCTAAGTGCCTCCGAAAAGAATATTAATTATCATAATCATTTGCTTCAAACTGGCCACTTTAAACACGATTATGATAGATTTGTTCACAATTATACCTCCTAATCGCTAAAATCCAATTTTCCTCGAATTCGGGATCTTAAAGGAAACGATAAAACGGAATTACTTTTTTACCTCAGTACTTGCGATTCTCGTATTTTTCTCCCTGTTATTGCGTTCAAAAGCGACGGAGACGCCTATTCTTTCTATTAAAATCAATCAAAACAAAAATGCAATTCTTTTAAGAGCCCGCCTAGTACGAGTGAGCTAGTAGGGCACCAGAAAGTGGGGAAAGCTTGACATACCGCGAGTATCTGGCTGGCTGCTCTTGTTAATCCTATTCTCAGTGATCGTTATCAACGTCCGTTCCAAGTTTTGACGGAAAGGCCCGTCTATGTCTCCCTGTCTTAAAACATGTTTTTAGGGATCTTAGATGGCATATAAAAGGAAAAAAAATTAAGGTTGTTCTGGTTATGATGAGCATTGTAATTAAAAAACACATGATGATGCAACTGAGATCAAGTGTCTATCGCCAATAACTTGTGACAGGGATGCTTTGATATATTTCATGGTTTGAACTCATAATGTTATCACATTATGATGTTCGAGAAAATTACAGTTTAAGGATTCAAATTCACGAACAACATTATATATCACCAGAATGGTTACTAAAACCCAAGAAGATTTTTTCAAGATTGTCTTATTTACGAAGATCCAACTGAAATATGCACATAGACAACCATTTCAATGAACCTAGATAAAAATCTAGCATACTTTCATTGCTTAAAAAGTCTAAGGAACCCATTCAAATTTATGTTAATTCGTCTGGAAGATTACATCTATACCGTAATGTGAGGCGCATGCACATATGAAGCTCGTAAATATAGAGCGCCCACCTCAATAAACTAAATTAAAGAAACCAGACAGATATCTGAAAATCGGCATGTAAATCTTCACTGCTAATTAAAACTCATAGTTTATACGCTCGATTTGAAACTTGAAACAGTTAAACTCTTACGAAACTATCTCATTAGGTACGTTTTGGTAGCGGTTAAAAATTTCAAAGCTTGTTCCGATTTTCATATGAAAGTGAACCGCTTGGATGCAATAAGTTCGATTCCCTGTTCTTCTGATTCATGGGCTTTTCTTATGGTGCTTGTGTTTGCGGAAGAGATTCAGTTCAGCTCACAAATATGTCAGGGTAAATTTTATGATTCTGGACTTCAAAAGACGGTACGCATAATGAATTTGAGACTCATAGGCACCCGTTTTCGGACAAGAACTAGAACTAACTCAAACAAATAAGTTCACATTCGTAGGAATTTACGATAATATAAAATGTCCCCATTCCGAAAAAAATACTTCCTTGTTAAATGTCGTTTGAAATTCAAGTCAGAATTATGTTTAATTCCGAATTTGAAGTCAAAACAGAGATAATGCTTAGTCGAAATCACTGAGGTTTCAGTCGGAAAATCCATCACGAGATTCAAATCGAAGTCGAAGAGAAAATGTGTGTCTTTCAATGCAAATGCGAAGGTGTTCAAATGAAAAAAAGAAAAATCTGAAACAAGAGAGTATACGTTGTTCTGTCCCAAAACTAAAAATTGTGAAAAAACACTAACCTGAATCCACAGTGCATTTTCAAATTCCTAGGCGAAAGAAATTCTAGAATAATATCATCTTCGAGAGATTTGACACGAAATTATACATAAGAATTTGTCAATAAGTAACTGAGTATAACCAAGATCACATCAGTAATTTTTGTATTATTTTGGAAGTAACAAGGAATGAGGGAAAAACTACCACATTCGATAGAGTTTTTTCCAATATCTCTAAAAATTGAAATAATAATATCACTTATAACTTATAATTCGAAAATCACAAACATTGTGACGAAAGAATAATGAACTATTCCTCAGTACAAGCGCGGAAGGAAGGTTTAAAAAAATGTTGAAAAATTTTCGTCCAAAAAAATATTGTTTCGGAAAGTGTATGCTTTAGTAGGAAAATGAGTTCTATTGGCGAATGAAGATAAGCACCACTCCCTCTGGTGGCTATCCGAGTAACCCGAGGTACAGACATTATCATTGACTAGTTAAAAGAAATGTTAAGAAAATGAGAAAGTTTATGCATTTTTCTTGGCGTTTGTGTGATTTTACAAGTGCTTTTACTGAGGAAAAGCAAACTCAAATGTCCCTTCCCATAGATTTCTACAGCTCGGTAAAAAATTTGGAGTTAGGGTGAAAGAAACTTCCTTTAACAAGTCGGGCCCGAAAGTGTTGAAGAATCGATAAAAAATAACAAACAAGATTTATGAGAGTCTGCTACCTGCATTTTACCGATGATGATCATTTTTATAGAGGTAAGCACGAATTGCTCATGAAATATCAGATCACATTCATGAAGACAATTTTTTTCCAGGCCCATAATCCAAGCAGAGAAATTTACTTAAAAGGAATGCTATGCCTTCCAGAAGTCTGCCTGTTGAACTGATCGTTGAGGAACAACGTAAATGTTCTAGTGATAGAACTGACTATTGAAAAAAAAGAGTCTCAACAAGGAAATATCTGGTGATGAATACTCTTCGCTCAAATTGCTTCTGCTGATGAAAGCAAAGTTGTACAAGGCTTATTTATTACAGCTTTTTCAAGACCAATCGTATGAGTTGGAAAATTTATTTGTCAATCCATAATGAATAATGCTTACGTTACGTAGCATTATTAGTTTCATGTGAATGTATTCATTTTATTCACAATATATTGAGTATTTAGTCCTTCCCTATAAAAGTAGTGAAGGAATCAGTATTTGTCTATTATTCCAAAAAGTATATTTTACAATACTATCTGTTTTGCAACTTTCAAGACAGCCTAAGAAATCCTCCAAAGTCAATCTTGCCATTTGGATCTGAAAATAAATAATATTAAAATACTGTCTATACTCAATTAGATTGAAGGATGATACATACCTACTTTATGAGAATGGAATATGTACTCCCAGTAATACTCTCGTCAACTATAAAAGTCTAAAAGTCTTTGAATGAATCGTGAAATTGAAAATTATCAAACCAAACACTTAAAAACAGTACAAAATCGACTATCAAAACAAAATCGATGTCTGTATGTAAGGTTCCAAAACTGGCCACCGTGGCGCTGCAATCTCAAATTCAGACGCCAACCGACTGGTAAACCTATTTTTAATTTCAGTTTATCGAGGGCTCCACCATAGAGAATGGACTCAAATCGACGAATCGATTATGTTCGAGAATTTTAACGATTCATTTCATTTCTAAAAACTGTCATTTCAGATCTGAAACTAATAACTTTCAGAATAGGAACCGTTAAAGGTTGAAATATGTCACAAAAGAAATAAAATAATCCAACCGTCATCATTGTAAAAGCTCCTGATGCCATACCAGATGTTTTTTTCATCCGAAAGACCATGAAGTTTTCATGCATGTAGTATTTATCGAAGAAAATATTTAACACATACTCGGATTGTAGTGTACGACATGAGCAAATATATTGAAGAGCCATTTTTGTAGTCGAGCTAGAACAGGACAGGACTGCACCCAATCGAAGAATGTAATGTTTGATAATAAAAACGGGCAATATACGACCAAGATACGCTCAAATCGGCAGAATAATCTACATGCGGTAATCTAATCGGGCACAGGTGTCCGTGAATATTATAGTCTTGCAAAGGCGTCCAATGCGATATTTTTTTGTGTAGGAAGGATTATTTATATAGAACCAGTACAATTCAAATTACTCAAAGATTTCATAGTCTGATAGTGGACTGGACTTCTTTTGTGGTGTGAAATTCTATGAACGCTGCATTATTCAATGGTCGATTTGAGTCGTAGCGGAAAATATAGGGATAAAGTATTCGGATGTAAATATTCAGCAGGATTCAGTTGTGGAATGCGACAGGCAGAAAATTCAACAATATTACCACTTTAGGAAAAATTCTTCAGATATAAATATCCTCGAAGTGATTTTATGCGATCACACGATTGTGGTTTAGAGAAACGAGTTTTTTGAATGCAGGATTTTACTTTTGGCTCCGTTCGCTCGCTTGTCATCTTCATGGATGTTTTCCATTCACGAATAATGCGAAATAGGAACGGATCAGCATCACATTCTGTCAGCTTCCTACTTATTGTATTTGTATTCAAGGAAATATGTACCAACTTCTGGAAAATATTCAAATATCTGAATTTCAACACTTGAAAATCTTAGATTCCTTAATTGAAGTTTCTAGAGTATCACTGACATGAAGTAGCTCTTTGACGTGCTTGTTAGATGCCGTTGCCAAATCGGTCACATATTCACTTATTGACTCCGCCAACCGCAGCTTTATCTACTGATAAAATGAATTGGCGATCTTTTTTCCATATGGTCCTCAGAAAATTCTGTATGATTCTTCAAGCTTCAATTTTCGAAACAAAAACTTCCAATTTGATTCGTTTTATATACTTGGAAACAATGAGATAATAAAAATTGGAATAGGTGTGACCATGAATCATTTGGCGGATTTTACCCATTCAAGAATTCCACTCAGAAATTGAAGCCCAGGCTTACTCATCGCATATCGAGTCTCTTAGTCATATTGTGTCTACAACTGGCCTAACTATTGATCTTAAACACAATAACGACCGATAAAATCTATTTAGATACCTGATGGGCATACTTATTCAAAATTTTGAAAAAGATTTTCCTCAAATACTATTGAATACTTTCTGATATTGATATCTCACGATATATTTTATTGTCCTCGAACCTACTACGTCTTGACAAAATTAAAATTGTATCAACTGGCATTTAATGATGCTAGTCAAAACTCGACAAAAAACACGAAAAATTGAATAAACTAGACACAGTATTTCTACATCTTCCTTTAGATTTGAAATAATTATTAGTAGGAGCTTTTTTTCATCATTCGTAGTAATTTTACCGACGTGGTGGCAAAAACATTTAACTGGAAGGATTGAGAAAACCTCGTCAATAACCTTACGTCAAACTCATCAGTTTGAATAGAATTGTTGCCACCACGTGAGTTTGAGATTTCGACATAATATATAATACCTATAGAATACATGCCATGGCTAATTCTGTATTAAAACACAGCTAGTATCATTTTGTTTATATTTTTGTGTAGCCTTTTCTCTTAGTTCATCTAGTTCATCAAAGTTAGACTCGATTAAATACAATATTTGAAAAAAAGTCTCCACATCTCTCTACATCTTTCTACATCATCTAATTCATGAAGTTATAAGAATTCTGAGAGACCTTTTACGTTCTTGTTTTGGGGAACAGCGCGTTATCATTTCGTCACGATATCTGGAATATTCGAATTTTGAGCCGAAATTGGTCTTGAACGACTAGGTTGGACTCACTGATGAAGAATCCGTGGTCAAGGTCAATTCTGTCCATCCGTCCCTTGGGTGAAATCGGTCGGATATATTCGGAGTTAGGCCCATTTGAAATTTTTAGGTAAATTCCTCAATATCTCATGAAGTTATGACTCGACCAGATTGAAACTTTGCATATAGTTTCGAAATACCAACGCGCAACTAAGTGCGATCGTTCGGATCCGAATTCTTTGGTTCTTTTCTAGTTATCGCTCTTATTTATGGACGAACTCAAGAATTACTTATCCGATCATAATCATAATAAAACTATTTGGAAACTGCTGATATGCAAACATGATTCAATATGTTTCATAAGCAACAATTTGAAGAAAAATGTTTTCAAACAATTCATAGTTTGCGATATACTAATCATATGGTCCTCACGAAATTCTTTATGAACATTAAATCTCTTTTTTTCAGTCAATTATCAATATCAGTTCGATTCGATCTTCATCTTTGGAAAAGGTGTATCTGGGGAATCATTAGGCGATTTTTTCTATGCACAAGTAAATCGGAGTTTTCAGAAACTGATCGTAAAACTAACCCGTGTTACTCAAATGACTGATACTGAATGATCTACCTGTCAATATGACAATTTCCGCTAACCCGGGTTTGTGAAAGGATGAGTTTCCGAAAACCCCATATAATAAGTCCGTCAATGATTTCATAGTGTGTCAATTTGAAAAGGCAGTAACCTTTATATCTCAGAACATGTAAATCAGAAAAAATGCAACAATAAACTTTGGTTCGCAGGACATTTTATACGGTTGTTTTCAATCAATTTGTAGAAAGCTTTTCAGCAACTACTGAAATATTTAAATGAAAGGGGCGTTGAGTGACACCTCTATTTTGAATGTAGTTCGATTGCCTTATCAAGAACACGTATACTCGACTTTTTCTGTTAGTACTGCTTTAATTTATCATTCTGGAGAGATGAAGAAAATAACTGATGAATGCAATGAAAAATTCAGTGATATTGTGGAAAAAATGTTAAACATGGCATCTGGAGCTTCAGTTTTTTTCAAAGGTGGAGTTCGCTGTTATTGGACCTATCAGTAGATATTTTTCATAATTTTCATGATTTATCGGAACTCAAACAACTCAAACATTTGCGTGTTTTCCGCATGACGACCGAGATATAAGGACAAATTCACACTGTGTAATATAGAAAAGAAGATATTGACGAGAGAATTCTATTATCAAAACAGCAGGAATACTGTTGTTCTCCACGTATAAGATCCTTCAATTGGCAGAACTTGAATACCAATCCTATTAAGGGGATCGAGGATCGAATATCTGCTAACCATCTCAATTTATATTGCGTCACTTCATCAGCAATGTTTGAAAATGAAAACAGACACGAAATAATCTCTTCAAACACTTTGTAGTCATAGAGAAACCCATGCTGTTTCAATATTAATTTCAGATGCATATTTTCCCAGAACGATAAATCGAAGTTATTGAAAATAAATTTAGTATTATACCACCCGCTGAATGATTTCATGACACTACTCTGTGACAAGCAATTTTATTATGGTGGTCGTACATAAATTCTGTGGAATCGGATAGTATGTCATATTCATGGTTCCGATCATAATGCGGGATTTGCATGCAATTTCTCGATTCAAAAAAATAGCAGGAAGTTTCTCAATATCAAATTTTCGCTGGACGGGGTTATGTTAATCATGAACGTTTATAGGGAAGCAAAGTGGAATATTCGATATTCTGTGTTAGGTGTCACTTTATCCCACTGTTAGCTTAGAATGATTCTCGAATTGCAAATATAGCTGATATTGTAACTGAGAATCTCATTTACCAGTAAGGATATTTGGTGATAGCTGGATTTGATGAATTCGAAGTTCTAGAAACGCAATGGCTCGGGGTCGAAAGTTCTACGCGCTTGTTCAAATTCAGCACGGACCTTCAAGTTAAAATGTTCTAATCGAAAATCTACTAGATTTAATTTCGATCCCATCTATATGTTGGAAAAATAGGAAAAATCAAAATTTGAATGGTTGTATCACGAATCAATGGGTGGATTCTACCTATTCACGATTTCGACCTTCGTATAATTGAGCGCCAAAATTACTCCATAAATATCGAGTAACTAAGTCGTTTCCATCGGAACTTATTGTGTCTAAGGCTTAACACAATAACATTCGAAATGATCTACTTAGTGGCTTAATCATTGTAGAGCAGGGACGGAGTTTAACTAGGAAGGCCGAATTTGCGAATCTGTAATATCTAACCGATGATGCCGTAGATATATCCATTGAAGATATATTTTCCAATATTTCTGAAAAAACCTATTGTATCGTATTGCCTTCGTTATTAAGTCCCAAATCTTTTCTATAAATATCGAGTTTCTAAGTCGTTCCTTCCGGAAGTTAGTGTGTTTACGGTCGGCCTAATCCACCCAATATGATTCCGCAGATATACCCATTCAAAATTTTATTTGCCAAAATAACTTTAAAAATACAGATTGGAAAGACTGAAATCCAGTTCTTTATCGAAAAATTACAGTTTGAAGGTTCATACAGAATTTAATGAGGAAGGACAATATGAGGAGAAGATCATTGAATATTGAATATTTGAAAAAAATAAATTTAAATAAAAGCACTGCCGTGAAGGCAGCAACTTTTGCGCGCATGTTCAATGTAGATGACCGCTTCAGCAACGAATTTGAACGTGCGCGCAAAAGCTGCTGCCTTCACGGCAGTGCTTTTTGAAATTTTTTTCTGATAAATTACTGGATTTCAATTCGATCATATCTGTATTTTTGGACATATTGTAAAAATAAAATTTTGAATGGGTATATCTACGGAATCATTGGGCGGATTTTACTCATTCACGAATTCGACCTTCGTAATTAAGCCCCAAACCTACTCTACAAATATCGAGTTTCTAAGTCGTTTCTTCCGGAAGTTATTGTGTTTACGGTCAGCCTGACGGCCGACTGCGTAAACACAATAACTTCCGAAAGAAACAACTTAGAAACTCGATATTTGTAGAGAAGGTTTGGACCTTAATTACGAAGGCCGAATTGGTGAATGGGTAAAATCCACCCAATGATTCCGTAGATATACCCAATCAAAATTTTATTTTTCCAATATTTCCAAAAATACAGATCAGATCGAATTGAAATCCAGTACTTCATCGAAAATAACAGTTCGAAGTTTCATACAGACTTTAATGAGGATGATATGATGAGAAAATCATAGACATTTTTTTTTTCAAATTGTTCTAATAGCACAATTATCACGAAATTTTGCATAAAGTTGTCTTTCAGCATCTTAAAACTAGCTGTGAAGTTTAATCAGGACTGAATCAGTATTTCTCGAGTAATACCGAAAAAATCAACGATATCGAGAAGAAAACCTCGAAATTTGACATATTTTTTCCCGATATCTCCAAAACTTATGATCGTATCGAATTGAAATTTAGTACACTGCTGTGAAATTACAAGGTCAAAGTGTGAGTATAATTTTTTTTGGATATGATTAATGGTTTCCGAAAAAAAAATTTTTTTGTAAAAAAATTTGGAAAAAAATTTTTTTTTTAATTTACTGACAATATGATATTGACGAAATGCGGCTCAAAGTTGCGCGTTGTTATACTCCACCAAACTGCCAAGTTTGAATCCAATCGTTCGAGTAGTTTCTGAAATAAAAAATAAATAACTTCAAAACTTCAAGTGCCTATAACTCCGAAACTATTCGACCGATATGGCCCATTAACGAACTTAACCGCGGCATTCTGATGCGCAACCTATCCTGAAAGTTTCAAGTAGCTAGCCTGCTTCTGTCGACAGTTATCGTGTCTACGGACGGCCGGCCGGCCGGACAGAATCAATTTTGACACCGGATTCGTCATCAGTGAGTCCAACCCAGTCGATTGAGACCATTTTCGGCTCAATCATCCAAAATTACAGACATTTGGACAAAACGATAGCACGCTGTTCCTCTAGAACATGCGCGCAAAAATTGAATTTTTTTTCAAATCGTTCTGATGAAACGATCATCACAAAATTTTGCACAATGTTGTCTTTTGGCATCTTCGAACTAGCTGCAAAGTTTCATCACGATTGAATCAGTACTTCTTGAGTTATACCGAAAAAAAACGATATCGAGAAGAAAACCACGAAATTCTACATATTTTTCCCAATATCTCCAAAACTAATAGCCCTATCGAATTGAAATTCAGTACACTGCCGTGAAATATTGAGCTCAAGTTATAACCGAAATTTTTCTGGAACATGAATAATAGTTTCAGAAAAAAAATTTTTTTTTCGAAAAAAACTTTGAAAAAAAATTTTTTTTCAATCGAGTGACCATACGATTCCAACGAAATTCTGCTCAGAGTTGCGCGTCGTTATGTTTCAACTAACTGCGTAGTTTCAACCCAATCGCTCCATTAGTTTCTGATATATCAGGGATATAACTTCAAAATTTCAAATGGCTATGACTTCGAAACTATTTTGCCGATTTGGCTCATTTACGAACTCAACCGCAGCATTCCAATGCGCGAACTGCCCTACAAGTTTCAAGTTGCTAGCTGGCTGCGTTTGACAGTTATCGTTTCGTCTGCCGGCCGGACGGAATCGATTTTGACACCGGATTCGTCATCAGTGAGTTCAACCAGGTCGTTTGAGACCACTTTCGGCTCAATCATCGAAAATTACAGACATTTGGACAAAACGATAGCGTCTTTCGCACGCTCTTTGCCTAGGACATGCGCGCAAAAATGAATCTATTGTTATCAGAGTATAGGGATTTCGCAAAAATTTGAGTATATTGTCTTCTTTGGTTAAACAGTATATGTGGAAAAGATTTATTGAATGATGTTTTCAAATGAAAAAGTATTACTCTTCAAAAAATTATAAATTCGTTATCAAAATCCACCGCATAACGGTTTCAATCAAAGCAAACTGTCTGCTGAGAGTGGCAAATACCTTAGCAGTCTGAGGAATTTAGCGGCCTGAATACATGACCCAGACACTGTCAAGAATCATTGGATACAACTCGATGAATCACCATCCGTCAAAGAATACGAAATCAAAAGAAATAATCATAATATATACATGCAAGCACGAATTCGAGTCATCAAGCAACTTGGCCAAGGCCCGCAAAGATAAAGACATAAATATTTTTATGATCATAATGCATCGATGTAACAGACTAGAGGTAATTCTCGCATAAGACTCGTATCTGAGATGGAACATAAATATTGGAAATGTCCCATATTCAGTTCTCTGGCGCCGAGACAAAAAGCATTGACATAAGTAAATGGAAGTCACTTCATTATCAACAACTCTCACATTTTTATGAGATTGCTGCACGAAGACAGGCAGATTTGTCTGTCCATCAGTATGTCTGTGCAATCAGTGACAATGATAATGAATTTCCGTACAGGAGAAATCGAGGACTCTTCATTATGGTGTCATACGAAGAGGTTACATTATGGTGTCAACATATTTGAGGTTCGATGGACTGAAGATGTTCAGGGTTGTTGTGTATTTATCGTCCAATTATTTTTTCTTCCATTGCGAAACTTGCTTGAGATTTATTTTTATGAGTTTGAGAATTCATTGTATGCATGTTTTTATTGTACACATCCTCATTTCTATCATCGGATCTTCAACTTCCAATTCTCTCATTGTAAATTTATTGAACTAAATATGATGCTTCAAAGAAATGTAATGATTGATCTTTTGTGGCTCCACTCTTTCCTATGATTTCTGTTCTCTTCAAAAAAAATTTTGCGCAGACCTCATGAATAAGGCGACATAATTTGAAATGTAATCGATGAAATAATTTCCATAAAGACTCCGATGTATTTATGAGAACCTGTTCAAATATTTCAGGAAATAATTCGACATATTTTTTTACGCGATTGTTCTGATGTACTGCGGTAATTTTCGAATTACGAACTAAAATTGGTCGACTAAGTTAGACTCACTGATGAAAAATTTTATTCTTTCCGTTCGGCCTGCCGTCCGGCTGTGTGCCCTATATCTTTCGAAAGAAAGGACCTAGACTCATGAAATTCTCAGGTAAGGTTGAGATCCTAAACATCTCGGTTGAGTTAGCGGGCAAAGTCGGCCTAACAGTTTCGGAGTTATGCCTATATGGAATTTTAATGTTAATTCCTTGTTATCTGATAGGGTACTAATGCGATCGGATTGAAATAACTGCATAATTTTCATAATTCAAAGTATTCAAGAAAGTTCGAAGAACTTCTTCATTCCCAATAATCGCTCATATTTTTTAAGGTAATCATAAATAGGAATAGGAGCTTCAGTAATAATAAATCAACATAATCACAAGGACAAATATCCGTCGATAAATCAACAAATATTCCCCCTTAGTCAGAGCTAATCATCCAATCAACCAAAACATCTACATCGAAGAAGAGGATCCAAGGAGAATGACTACAGCTGTTTCACAGTTTTTACTGATCTTCAGGTCAACTTACCTTGGATGAAACCGCAGAATCTCGATACTTGTCACCTTTCAGATGGACAGCTGCAGTTTAACAACGTACAGCGCTCCATCTTCTGGGAGAATCTTGCGAATCCCACCCTCGAGTGCAGAATACTTTGATCGATGTGCATGGCATTCTTCCTTTAGTCGCATCATGGTCGCTGTATCTGCGATATTGCAGTTTCACAAACACCATCATGACAACCAATTCCTATCTTTGTTAGATGTTTGACGTTTCCGTCTTTTGGGAATCTACATGACCCGAGCGTTTCCATGTCGTGTTGGTGTTTGTAAAACTGCAATGTCGCAGATACAGCGACCATGATGCGACTAAAGAATGAACGTCATGCACATCGATCAAAGTATTCTGCACTCGAGGGTGGGATTCGCAAGATTCTCCGGGAAGATGGAGCGCTGTAGGTTGTTAAACTGCAGCTGTCCATCTGAGAGGTGACAAGTATCGATATTCCCTCTGCGGTTTTATCCAAGGTAAGTTGACCTGAAGATCAGTAACAACTGTGAATCAGCTGTAGTCATTCTGCTTGGATCCGCTTCTTCGGTGTAGATGTTTTGGTTGATTGGATGATAAGCTCTGATCAACGGGGAATATTTATTGATTTATCGACGGATATTTGTCCCTGTGATTATGTAAAAGTAATGATAAATCTCACAGACGTATTGGAATATGATGAGTGCAAGAAAAAAAATCGAACGATGATATCTTTAAGCCCATAGAAATTAAAGGACGCATTCTGTCCATAACGAGGTCAGCCGACATAGCACACCCCAAACCTACCATATAAATGAATAGGGAGTCTCTAAGTTATCTCTTTCGAGAATCATCGACTATAGTATTCACAGGGGAATAATTTGACCAAGTTCTCTAGATTTTTCAAGTTCAAACAGTCGTTTGAGAGCATTAACGAATGAAATTGATTGTGTAGTTTCCCAGAGATTCATTCAATGAGTTTAATACATCTGATTGAAATTTGGAAGCTCTATTCTAGCACGAATAATTTCAAGGCTTGCTTTGACGATAACCGTTCAATACTTTATATATAATTCTATTCTTCAAATTGACGTGATAGGAACTGTTAAGCCAGGTCCAGATAAGTGTGATCCGAATAGCGAATGCAATAAAATTCGATAAACGATTCGGCAAATAGTGTGGACGGCACTCGAGCTCAGCCTCGAATAATACATTCAAATGCATCGTTTCTAGTTGAAAACAGAGTCCTGACGGAGCAGAAAGAGCACTGCCTCGAACCAACTCCCTGATGTGATTTATTGCATTCGCTGTTAGCATTACACTAATCTGCACCCGGCTTTATGCGCTTCCTTCTTCATAGAATTATTCCAGATGCGAGAAAAGAGATGAGTTCAGGTTCAGACTAGGGTGGGTTCATGTAGCCTCTCAGCCTTGATCGTGAACGTCTTCGTAATTTATGGTTCTTTGAGCGGATTCCAGTTAGTCGATCGAGAATTTTCTGGCTGTAACAGACGATAGACGATTCGAACATAGCGGGTCTGTGGAGCATTTGACCCTGCAAAGATATGAATTATCTCGTAGAAACCATCGTGTATCCTTCGAACCACCGTATGGGAATTCGCAATGTATTACTAGTATGAGGGCGACCGAAAAGTTCAAAAATTATTATTATTATTATGGGATTTTGTTCGGTTACTACTTGTCGCCCCACATTGTTCAACAGGTTCATGCACCCGAGCACTGCCCTGGAATATGTATGAAGCTCGAAGTATCAAAGTCATTAATTTCGATGAAAAATCCATAATTTTGCGCCCCTACTAAGCTTTCGCCCGTGGCAAATGACTTCTTGGCCATATGCCTTGGATCCTGCACTGGATTTATTCAAACAAGCGCAAAAAAGATCCTGTTTTCAAGTCAGTTCTTTCATTAGGAATGAATGATTCAGAGAAAGTTTCAGAAAAAAACACACTATCTTCAAAATTCACTCTGTCGGCTACAGGTTTCGGCTTACGCCGCAGGCCAGCTGAAATACAAAATTTATCGAATTTTTACAACAACACATAACAACAGAAATATACAAACAGTTTGAAATTTCACTGTTTTTATTTTAATTCACGCTTAAAAAGGGGGTTCACAATTTATAGGTTAATTTAAAATTAAAATAATACAACTCACCGTCTTTAAAGTATAAAATCGTCAATATTATTTTATTGAATTATTATATAGATTATTTTTATAGTGTTTACAATTGACTTTTAGATTTCGAGAACGAACTCATGGAGAAATTCATAAATATCAGTGCTTTCATGTTATTATTTTCCATTCAGTACGGGCAAAACCTGTTTATGGATTCATCTTATATTGAGAAATATCCCCCTTGAAAACAACCTGTACAGGTGAGCAAAATTGGACACTTTTGAAGGGGAAATCCTATCTGTTCCTGTACCACATAGACGAAAACTGATATCGGTGCAAATAAAATAATGCTACCATTGATTTTTGCGGTAGTTTGGAGAAAAGCCGTAGTCTTTCCGAAAGTGTCCGAAGAGTTGGCCATTTTTGTTGAAGCACATACGGCAATGTCTTCAAAAACACGAGTTGATTTTCTAGGATTGTTCAAATAACTCCTTAAACGACGACTTCTTTTAACTTTTTATTCTAGAGATATAATTTCGGTATTTTCTTCTCTAATTGACCTTTATTTATCAAGTTGTGACGCAATCGTAAGAGAATATATTCGAAATAATGTCATCTCTTTCATGGTACAAATCATTTGCTGTTTCTGCTTTTTTTACGGTTTGTATAAAATAGACTAACTTCTCATCGTATTCGTATTTCATAGCAGACAGATGAACCGAACTTCCGAACTAAACAGAACTTGTTGTTTCAACAGTTGTTTCAATAAACGTTCGATAACAAACATTTCCATGCTTTCGTTCCATCATCGCATCATACAAATCCTAATTGAAGATGAAAGTTGGAAATTGAATATCTCGAACATATAACTCCAAAAAAATATCAACTATGCTATATTTTTGAAATTGTAATTCCAAGCCCTGTCGAAATATGTAAAAATAAACGGAGTGTGCAGTTTGAAAAATGAATTCCTAGCTATTGGAAACTTCTGGGAAGATGCCAGCGCCCTAACGGTTAAATTTGGAACTTGTCCAAGCTAAATAATTTTATGTGAACAAACCGTAGACATGTGATGGAGAAAGAATATTTATTAAGCAGAGCTACAATATTTAAAGAAATTATTATAATTTTCAGATTTCTGGAGGAGGAACTTTTTATAATTTTCAGGTTATTTTTGTGTCTGTTGCTTGGCGGATCAAAATGAACCAATAACTAAGTTTACTTGAACTTCTGGAAAAATAGGCGCCTCAATTAGTAACTCAAGGACTCGGATTAATGTGAAAAAGTGCTGAATGCAGGCCACATTATGTGGTAAATCTAGAATCAGTCTGAATGATATGACTTATAATTATGTTCTCGTTTTCAAACGAGAGAATCAATAAAATGGAAAGATGGCTTTTCTGCTTAAGTTATTTGCATCGTATTCCAAAAGGGGGGGAAACAGATAGATATATAATATATATATAATGATTTCATATCAGAGCAGCTCAAGATACTAGCAAAATGAAAAATGTCACAGCTGGTTTAACCAAAACTACCTATATGCAAATGAAAATTATATATGTACCAGTATAAATTACTGTAGCTGTTATCAACAATAACAGTATATCTGGGTTTTGTCAGTTTCTCAATCAGATCACTCTTTTCGAATATGATTTTGTGTAGTATGTGAAGTAGGTAGCTGTAGAAGTGCTCGGTAGTTTCTCTGAAGGAACAGCATTCTTCATCAAAATTCTCTTATTTCCATTTACGCCTAAAAACATATGAACATGAAGTTGTTTCGTAATGAAGACATTGTAATTTACCTTAATAAAAACGATAATCTTCGAAGAAATGCAGGTATTTCGTGACCTGTTTTCCAATCTTGAAATCCAGGGCTTTCTGCTATCAAAGAGTTCCCTGCCAAATGCTGTTTGCAAGTTAACTTTACTTCCATTTAGCCTCCGAAAAAATTTAAACTTAAGGCAGAGTAGATGATCCTCTCTTCTTAGACCATAAATAACATTGAGTTGGGGCACACAACAAAAGTCATTTCGGGAAGATGCCATTTCGAATTGATACAATCGAAATTTTTGACCGAAAAGAAAGGAATCGATTAAAGAATATTACAAACACTTTTGGTATACCCAAAATTTCAACTAGGAGAACAACACAAAAGCTCGAAAATGAACTCTGAAAGTAAGCAAAACACGCTAGAATAACGGGCACGTCGAAAAACTACTAGCTTGGAAGTGAATTTCTCTCGCCAGAGGGCGTATCGCTTAGCAGTAGTTGCGAATATCTCATAAAATATCAGTTTGCAGAAAATTCAATTAACTGAATTGAATTCGACTTGAGAAGTTGTTAGGAGAATGTTTCCACAGAAATAAAAATTTTCAACAGAAAAGGAGTAACCGCGATATTTCTGAAATGAACATTTTCGGAAAACACCTGTGCATCGGTGACAGCTATGGAGTTTTGGTTTTCATTAATGAGTTTCTCATGAAAACTGGTTCTCAGAAACCGACACCAATTTTCGTCTATCTATAACAGAAATAGGACTCCAAGTGTCCAATTTGGTCCACCCTATACACTCTTTCGCCATACCGCTGACTCAACCTGGATATCGGAACTTTTTTTCACGCGACTCAAACGTTTCAAAATTCGCGAAAGTGCGAAAACAGCGAAGAACAAGTCCTCATCATCATCAAGATCTGGCGCTGTTACGTAAGGGAAATCGTGTTGTGAAATTCGCGAAACGACAGAGTACATCGTTCCAATGCCACCAGGGGTCGGAATCCTGCTGCCTCGGTAGTTACGCGCCAGGGATGTCCATATAAGGGAAGAGGTTTACCTACAATCTGCCATGGCTTCCGGCGCTTCCATACTTTTGGACCGCTTTCCGTTTACGGTACCGCGTCTAGTGGTGCGAATTTGATTCATACAGTATTTGGGCGCTCTTATGTCCAATTATGTTTAGATATCTCGGGTTTCGTTGTCGATATGTATCTTGTAATGAGGGTTTAGAGTGGTGAGAACTTCTTGGCCACGTTCTATATTTGTATTCCCGTGAGAATTGGTTCGTGCGTATAAGTTTCATATTATCGGGTCAGCTGAGATGGTGCAGGGTTTTGCTAGGGTGGCCAATTACGAATGATCAAAATAGAGGATTAAAATGATGGACGTAGAATTTAAGGCTTTTTCAATAGTTAGGAGAGTGTATGAAAAAGCTGTCAATTTTTCAGCTTCCCATAGTCTACCGAAGTTTAATTTTACTCTATGCGTGGCAATACTGAATAGCAATGATCTAAAGCTATCATTCAGTGTTGCCAAGTAGAGAATAAAATAAAAATTCCATAGAATTTAACCAGTTTTGGTCCATTTTTGAGCTCATGTTCTGGGGAAACAGCGTGCTATTGTTTTCAAATTTTGAGCCGAATATAGTCTCAAACGACTAGGCTGGACTCACTGATGACGAACCCGGTGTCAGAATCGATTCTGCCTGGCCGGCCTCATGCAAGATTACGTGAGAACGGAGAATCCTATCCACTTGAAACTCTCAGGTAATGTTGCGATTTGAAATGCAACGGTTAGGTTCGATAACGGGCGAAATCGGCCAAATGGTTTCGGAGTTACTGCCATTTGAAATTTTGAGATTATTTCCGTACATATACTGTAGTGATTGGATTGTAACTTGACAGTAAGTTGGGGCATAAAGACACGCAACCTGTCCCAAAATTAATTCTGTTGTAATCGTTGAGTCTGTAAATAAATCCTATTCATCATATTCGAAAAACGATACGCTTACACCTTGAACTTTTTCATTTCACAAAAGTGTACTAAATTTCAATTCGATACGGGTATTATTTTCGGAGATAAATTCATTTGAGTATCGATTAAAGCTTATTTGGGGAGTATTTTGCATCATTTTTTTAGGTTTTTTTATGGGTTTTCTATTCCAATATCTGAAACGGAAGTATTAATATTTATTCTTTTATGAATAAAGAACAATTTTATTTAATTCTTGATAGTTCTATCTCATAATTGCTTCGATTTCAAGAGAATTCTTTTGTATTGTATATACATCTTACTTTTTGTCGAGTTACCTTTCCTGTAATTGGGTAACAACCTGTTGGAAATAATGGCTTATTATATTATTATTACAGCGATTTTAACATGTCCAATTTCCTGCCCACCTTATATCAGGTGTGGAGTTTCGATATTGTTCAAATTTCGGAAGTTATGATTCGTTTCAAAGAAATGGTTCGCAAAATTGGTGGTGTTTGAATGATACCTGATGCTCTTTTCACCTTTTCGCGAAGGTTCTATAGGCCTATACAGATGGCATTGCATCCTTGACAATTCAATTTATGAGCTCCTGCATTATCGAATTTGTTATTTGCAAATTCTCATTGGAACAACCAATCCATGGCTCATATGAAAACATTAAGTTTTTTTTTATTTTTTTTTTTAATTCAAATAATGACACCATCATCACGAAATTGTGCATGAGTATATACCGATTAGTTAGCAAGTTTCTCCAGGATCATATCCGTATATTTCGAATTATTACGGAAAAAACAATGGTACCGGGAAAAAAACACGAATTTGGATATCCAATCGGATCAAACTGAAATATTGTACAGGGTGATTCATTAAGGGTGGCCACCCGCCGTGTCTCGGAAACCGTTCATCCTACAACTTCTAGAAAAAAATTCTAATGACAAAATCGGCCCCTAGAAAATGATGAAAAATATTTTCAAGTTCCTCACTAGAGGGCGCAATATTCTTCAGCTAACAGAAGGAGAGAATAATAAAATAAGAAAATACTCCTCCTATTCGACAACTTTTGTTTCAGTAATCTTTCTATATTTCCTCTTTTTCAGCGGTGGGATGGAAAATCTTTTCTTCACAAAAAAAACACTCTCACTTCTGTATGCATGAACCGATTTTCACGTAATTTGATTTCATTCGAAGGCCATTGAAAGCAGATCACAGAAAAATATGACAACAATATACCGGGTGATCCAATTGAAAACTACAGACTATTTTATGTCACTTCACCCTATTTGCGCGTTTTACTGGAGAATTTCAAATGCAATGCTATGATTCTACCGGACTGAGAATAAGCTAAGCATTATCACCTATTGACTTGTTAAAACCGCAGATAGATATCTCCGGTCATTCCGAAGATATTAGCATTTTTGTAAATTTTGATAAGTGTTGATCAAGCCTGTGAGCTTGAAAAAACAAGGAAGTGACTTTATTCGTCATGACAACGCAGCAAAATGCTCAACATATATGAAATAACAATAATACGATAAAATGAAACAAAAACTAGCAACAACGAAAATATTCGAACAAAAAACAACCCTCATACATAATTATTTCAATTTCAATATTCAAAATGTCTACCATTTTTTTCTTTACATAAATTTAGTCTTTCTTTCGTCGAGTTGATACTGGCCATAATTTCAGTATGAGAAAAAGTTTCAGCTGCCTGTCGAAATCTATTTTTCATATCCTCACTTGTAGTTGGGGGTGTTCAGAAAACTAAGTCTTTGTTCTCCCCCAAAAATAAAATCTAATACTGTGAGGTTGAGTGATCTTGCTGGAAAAATACTCCCTCGTCCAATTCCCTAACATTAGCAGCATAATGCGCCGGGCAACCATCTTGTTGATACCACAATATAACTAACCTACTTTGAATAGCCAATCTTCTAAAAGAATTGGAAGATTTTTCGTTAAAATTTCAAGCACATCTGTCCCGTTAAGCTATCGAAGAAAAATGGTCCGACAACTGTTCCATCAAAAATTCCGCACCACACATAAACACTCCAGCGGTTCTGATTATTGTCTTCCCTTTGCCAATATGGGTTATTACATGATCAGTAGTGGCTGTTGTGTAAATTTACTTTACCATTGCTAGAAAAAGTAGCCTCGTCCGTCCATAATATTCTATGAAGTAAGTTAGGTTCGTCGTTCAGCATTCCTTTCAACCAAGTGCAAAAGTCCAGTCGTTGACCAAAATCTCTCTCTTTCAATTCTTGGTGCAAGACGACATGATATGGATGCAGTTTATGGTCCTTTAATGGCCTTTGAACTAGGGAATAATTCATTCCCAAATCACTTGCAATTTTTCGGATGCGTAAATGTGGTCCAGCATAAACATAGGCCAAAACTTTTATGATATTATCCTGAGTATTATCCTCATTACGGCTTCCACGTTTTCTATTTTTTCTTCCAACATATTGAACCTCACCAGTTTCTCGCACTTTTCTGGAATGACAACGTCTTTCAGGATATCGTATCGGGTATTCCCTTGCAGCTACTGCATTTTCTAAACATTCAACATATACATTAAGCATATCATATGCTTCTCCGTTTGAATAATGAGGCATCATAAACTAGTAGTTGCAATCGACCTAAATCAATTTTACAGCTATAGAAACCGAAAATAAACAGTAACTCCAAAGCTTACTGGATCTACATCAGCTTGTTTTGTGAGTGACATACATTTTTGATGAGTTTTTTTCTTCCATTTAATTGTTTAGATGATGAAACAACTCAATTCCTCCTGAATTTCACAGGGTTGTCACTTATCAAAATTTGCAGAAGTGTTAATATCTTCGGAATGACCGGAGATATCTGTCTGCGGTTTTAAGTCAATAGGTGATAATGCTTAGCTTATTCTCAGTTGGTTAGAATCATAGCATTGTATTTGAATTTCTCCAGTAAAACGCACAAATAGGGTGAAGTGACATAAAACAGTCTGTAGTTTTTAATTGGATCTCCCGGTAGGTTGTTGTCATATTTTTCTGTGATCTGCTTTTAATGGCCTTCGAATGAAATCAAATAACGTGGAAATTGGTTCACGCATACAGAAGTAAGAGTGTTTTTTTTGCGAAGAAAAGTTTTTCCATCCCACCACTAAAGGAAAATTACTGAAACAAAAGTTGTTGAATAGGAAGAGTATTATATTATTTTATTTATTATTCTTTACCACTGTTAGCTGAAGAAAATTTCGTAAAAAATGAGATTATATTTTACAAGTGATAGATGGCGCCCTCTAGTGGGGAACTACGAACTTGTAAATATTTTTCATCATTTACTAGGGGCCGATTTGTCATTTGAATCTTTTTCCGGAAGTTATAGGATAAACGGTTTCCGAGATACGGCCGTTGGCCACCCTTGATGAATCACCCTGTACACTGTTGAAAAATTACTACTTCCAGGTCTTTGCGAAATATCCCTTAAACACCGTCGTGCTGACACCGTGACCGCAGGCCAATTGCGATAGACGTCTATTTCCATCCCCCTTTAAGATATCGCCTGCAGCACCAATACCTTCAAACAACATGATATGCAGTATTTCTGCAAAAAGCGAAAGGCTTTGTAGCGCATAGTTTATTCTTTAAAAGAAGTAGAAATTTGCGAGCGGTCACTGTGACGACAGAACTGCGTTGGTGACAGTTTTCGGTTGCGTTTTAACTTCGATTTTAGATGTCCTTTATCAGTTCTATGAGGACAACCCAGTCGTGGAAAAGTCAGACTTCCTTAAATTACTCGCTGATCAGTTAGTAAGACCAGAACTCGAAAGAAAAATGCAAAATTTTCATACCTCGTCAGCTGAAGGACAATATTAAAAGCGTGCTTGGAATTCCTGAAAATCCAATCGTTCACCGAGAGGGAAAACTAAATATTATATATATGTCCTTCAAGAATCTAAAGAAAGACCTTTCATATTTGCTTTTCATGCCATAAAGCTATACATGCTTAGAATGTAGTTCTAACTTGCGCTCAAATTGATAACACCATTCGTGAATTTCAAACGTTGTGATTTTTTTGTTCCCTTTTTTTTGAAATTTTTCTTGATTATTCACGATAAGTAAACTATTAACCTATGCATGTGAAAATCAGTTTGTTGAAATTTATTATTTCTCGAAAACTATACAAGAAAATTGTAACATGTCGATAGTTCGGATTAAAAGTGTAATAATGTAATTATTTATATTTTATTATGGTCAAATCTTTGATTTCACCAATATTATGATTATTTCTTCGAAAAATGGCTTAATTCACATCATCTGTCGTATAAAAAATATAAAGTACTGAAATTGTGTGGATTAGACCAGAAATAAGAATCCGGTCATGGTGACCGCACGACGTTGATAGTGTCAAGAATATTTGATGTCAGTGGTTAAGGGATATTGTTGAGAACTAATGCACATTTCCAGAAAAAGAATTCTCGACAAGAATTGGATACTTTCATCTTATTTTTGAATTCACTGAAGATATGATCCCAACAATATTTTGCACGAAGTCGCGCCTCAGTAATTTTCAACCAATTATCGAGTTTCAATCCGATCGCGTAAGTATAGACAAAGGCATTCTGATGCTCAACATATCCTGGAAGTATCAAGTCGCTAGCTCTCTCCGTTATCAAGTTATCGTAGCGTCTTCCGGCAGGCCGGATAGAATCGATTTCGACATCGGATTCGTTATCAGTGAGTCCAACCTAGTTGTTTGAAATAATTTTGAGCTGGAAATTCATAAATTACAGACATTTGGCAAGTTAATAGCATGCTGTTTCCTAGAACATACGCGCAAATCCTATTCATTTGTTGATAGACCATTAACCCTCCAGGTCCCGTACAAATACAGTTCCTTACGGAACCCGTAAAAATAACATAAGCTCCTAGCTAAAGCCTTTCAAGCATCACACAACTCGCGATAATCAATAACGGTGTACATCCTCGCATATAAATTGACGAACCTAAAATGCGCCCAAGCAAGAACTATCGTCCGCTGAAGGAAATAATGAAACACCTAGGGCACATTCACATTTTCACATCGGTCTAGCTCGTGTGTGAACAGCGCCTAAAGATCGATCAAACCAGTCATTACAGTCACCTGCTAAACTCCCAACGTGATATATGATACCTCGATGTACTATCTTGTACTAACAATTTTCAATTATCTAATGAAATATGAGCAGATCACGTCGTGGATTTTCTAATCGGAACCTTTGTTTGTGGGGTGATCGCTTCGAGATCGTCACAATTAACTGTGAAATATATTTTATAAAATGATACTTAAGAGTTTTAACGAATTAATAGTTCAGTAAAACTTCAGCTGGGATAGTGAATGGGTTTCGTGGCAAATTGGCCAGTGGATGAGTTATAAGAGGAAGGATCTTCGAGTTGAAGGTTAGGATTACTTGTTGGCTTGCAGGATATGATGAGATGGTACGAGCAGAGATTAAGGTCTTGAGGAATATTTTTCTGGTATCGAAATATGGAGTTTTTTAATTTTTTTTAAGTGGAAATATATAAACGATCTATGCGGTGGTTACATCGTATTCTTCAAGTATTTTCACCAATGATTTTTCAATAGGAGCATATCACGTTCTAGATTTTCTAATCAAAGCCTTTTTTGAGGTGATAATATATACAGGTCTGGCGAAGACACTCGGCACTGTGCGAAACTCTACGTTAATGTACATGGGTAGATAATGTAGTTCGCCAGTAGTAGTTTAAAAACCTCAGCGCCATGCCATATCAAATAAACTACTGTTTTTTTGCTCAGGTTGGTGGGAAGTCTCCAGTTCCTCGATACGTGATCCAAGCCAAGTAACAATTGCCAGACACACAGTCGCACTCCAAACTTGAGGTGCGCGAGACCATTTCGGTTGTAAATAAATACGATTTTATTCCATTGAAGAAAAGGAATTTATATGCCTCAATGAATGACACAAAAAATTTCCCGTGTGAAAATAAGTAATTAGGTTTTTTTGTCATAATTGGTTCGAAAATGAATTTAATTCTACGAAAGCAAGAAATTGGAAAAAAAATTATGAAAATACGAAATTGAAGGTCGATAAATTTCAATTAAAAGTTCAAATAATCCACCTTGTTGGGTAAAACAGTAGCCAAATCTATTATAAAGAGATAATCTCATATCTCTGAGTAGATTCGGCATAGTTGCTATTTTGGCACAATGTTGGATTTTTCTGAACTTGAGTTCATTAACATCCTTCGCTCTTTCAATTTCCTGCCCATATATTTTTCAGATATTCCCGAAGAAAAAAATCATTTGGAGATAAATCTGGTGATCTGGGGTCCATTTGATCGTGCCATTTGTAGAAATGACAGTCCGAAAAATTCGTCCTCAGATATTGTGTGACTACTCTCGCGTTGTGACTTGGACGGCCATCTGTTGAAACCAGACATCATCGAAATGAATTGATAGCTATCGAACAGTCGAAATAATTTGATTCTCTAAAAGCTCCAGATATTCGGCACGTTTAGATTACCATAAAAAATGGTCCTATGATATAATTCCCCAGTATTCCTGTCCGAATATTAAGTTTTTGAGGATACTGGCTACGCACAGAAATACTTAGATGCTTATTCTCCCTAGATCAACATCTTACTACTGATGGGTTATGTTTTCTATTCAAGGAAAACTATGACTCATCGGTGTATATGATATTGCTTAGAAATAAGCTATTTTCATTCTCTCTTTCTATCATCGTCTCACAAAATTCGATTCTTTCGATGTGGTCTTCTGGAAAAATGTCTTGTTTGGTTGAACCTTATTACATCGGTAACCATTTCAAAATATTCCGAACATCACTCATATCAACTTGTTCAGCAATTTGTCTACTCGAACAAGGTGCACTGGTTTCAACAGCAGCGCACACATTTATTTCTTTTTTCAGACAATTTTCACTGACGGTTTTTTGTGATTTATCAATCTTACAATCACTGCATTAAACAACCAGATTTCTCGAATTTTTAATTATTCTAGAAATAGTGGATCGGAAGGTTTAGGCGTATCTTTAAAGGCAACAACAAAGGAATTTATTGTCTCTTGAATTGATTGGCCACTAAAATACCTTTTTATGATTTGAATTTTTTCTTTCACACTAAACATTTCGGTTTACGAGGAATCTACTTTATGTTCAACTGATATGGTCTAACGCACCTCAAGTTTGGAGTGCCACTGGCACTGGGGCAATTCTTACTTAGATCGCGTTCGAGTAACCAGAAACAGTCGTTTACCTGATATGGCATGGCGCTGATTTTTTGAATCTTCCTCTGGCGGACTACATTCTGAACTCATCTAGATCAACGTAGAGTTTCGAATAGTGATATATGGGATGGTGGTGAAAAGTTTTCAAGATTGAATCATCAATTTCGAATAGTGCCAAGTGTCTTGGTCTCACCTGTATAATGATATATAAGACATGACACTAGGACGAATATCGGTCAACGAACCAAAAGATATTCCACTTTAATCTGAAATAATCCTCAAATCATCTGAAGAAGCATTGCCTAAGAAATTCAGTTACTGCAATTTTAGACTGACTCACCTTAGAATTGCTAGAGAGGATCCTAGATACTAACGACCTATTGGATGACGTGTCTGTAGTATGAAAATAATACAGATTCATTTCAATGCGTCGATATACGATTCAGGTGGTGTTTTTCATACTAGATAATGCAATATTAAAATATCACTTTGTGAATCTTCTTATCGAAACCTCTGTCTGTGAGGCGATCTCTTCGACATCGTCACTGTACAACAACAACAGTGAAATGCATTTAATGAAATGATGCATTCGAGTTTCAACGAATTAATGGTGAAACCTGAGCTGAAAATGAATGGAATCATGCCAATTTGGCTAGTGTATAAGTAATAAAAACCACTTCGGCCATCAAGGGACACAAATGGCTTAGTCTTATATATATTTCATAGGAAGTAAGAGTGTTTTTGGCCGGTTGGATAAAATTCGAACCTTAATTCTTCATTAGCAAAGGTTAAAATAAAAATTTTTCGCGCATGTTCTGGGAATCAGAGTGCAATCGTTGCATCCAAATGTCGGTTATTTTCAAATTTTTCTCAGAAAATGGTATCAAACGACTAGGTTGCACTCACTGATGACGAATCCAGTGCCAAAATGGATTCTGTCCGGCCGGCCATCCGGTTGTATGCACGAATACGGGTGACGGAGGATCCTATCGACTTGAAACCTTCAGGGTGGGTTGCATTTCAAACTTGACGGTTAAGTTCTTTGACAGCTTTAATGGGTTGAATTCGCCAATTATTCCTTCGATAGTTATACCCATTCAACAATATGGCTCGAATTGCAATCTAGTACTCACTATAGCTTGGGGTTCATGCCAAATTTCGTGGGGACCATATAAAAAGAAGATCTGCATTTGGCGGGGTCAATACGTGTATAGATGACCGCTTTGGCAACGGAACAAGCGCGTAAAAGCTCCTGACCTCACGCCAGTGCTTTTCTAAGTTTTTCTCCCATCGATGGTCTAAACTGGGCCTACCTGCTTTGTTCTCTCTTAAATTTCATCATTAGTGAAGGATGGTGTGAATGATTTAAAATTGACAAGTCTTTTCTCAATCAATAGGAGAGTTGGATAAAATAAACTTGGTTTGAAATAGGAAAAATAAATCCTCCAATCATATTAATTGAATGTTTCTATTTAGTGCAAACCGAAACTATTTTTCCATCCAATAATTGGAACTTATCTTCGTTATTAAACGGACAGGTAAATACTAAATCTTTCAATGAGTTTTCAGATTGGATGCACGTGTAGGCAATGATTATCGGCTCCATTAGAGCATATCGCAACATGGTGATATTCAATTAAAATGGCATACGCCACACTTACGTCAGATATATTCATTGCAAATTTATAGATATCGTGTCGCCTTTCTTACAGACTAATATCGGTAATTTGTTATAGGATAATGGTATTATGTAATGTGCGTATAAATACAGGAACAAGTTATCGGTGTTTGAAGTGTTTATTTTGTTCGATATAGCTTTCCCTACTTTTCTTTGCTCTGTACCTTGAAAACGATCTGACTTTCAGATGAAACATTGAAAGATATCAAAATTTGATATTGAAAATGAAAAAATTAATTCGAGAAATGTGAGGACATTTTGGGCGTTGGCTCAGGTTTTTATTCGCGTCTTAAATATACACAATTATCACCTCCGAACGTTGTTCCATAATATATCACGGAACTATAACACATTCAGAAAATAACTTTGTTTAGGACTTTTTGGCTTCGAGATGAAAACAACATGGAACTCTGACAACACATAACCCCATAAAAGTTATCGAAATTGCATTTCATCTTTACATCGTGTGATTTAACCCATACTAATCACATTATAAAGAAAGAACAGGACCAGGCAATGTCTCACGCTGTAACTGTGGCATGTAGCATAGCCTTGTTGAAACCACATATTGGTCTCGTACACATTATTGAATTTGGACAAAAATATTTTCTTATTTTATCGTGGCAGTCGTAGTGGCAATTGGAATTTCTTAAGTCAAAAAAATGTTTATGTTTCATATTCTAGCGAAGTATCTGATGGATAACACTTCCTGAAAATTTCGAGTCTTTACGCTTTTTCTTCAGGGATCTAGAATTCACGAATTTCAGAATATAGGTACTCCAGATAGTTGAAAAAACGGGCACAATTTATAAATTCATAAAAGTCACAGATACAACTTGATAAATCATAGTAGAAACTGTAAATAACTCGTCAACTGAACAAGCATTAAAAATTCATACAATACTTCAAACATGAATTCCATCATCAACTTGGTGACTAAGGGCCAATAATATTAAATTATTTTGACCGATAAATAGAAGTTGAATTGTGAAGTCGGGTTCAAAAGTGAGAGTTTACTGCCTTCTGTGGTCGAAATAAGTTTTATAATAAGAGGAATTACTCGAAATACCTAGAATTTACATGAAAAAGTACCCCTAGTTCAATAATCTCAAGTGAACCGTTCTCGAGAAAACTATCATTTTATGATCAATAATAATTTGCTGACGCATTGTGAATTTTTTAGAATCGGTAAAATCAGTAGTGATAATTGACGAGTTATTTAATTTCAATAAAATTTGACAACTACGTTTTCAAGTTTGAATTGCAAAGTTATTTTCCATTTTACCCCCGTTGGCTGAAATGCACGCATTACAATAATGTTTGGATCATGTTCCTATAAACGTTGTTCATAATGATCTGAGGCGTATTTTTAATTTGCTCTGTTGCGGCTTCAACTCTAGCAGTCAACACTTCTACGGTGTTAACAGAAGATTCATAGACAATGGTCTTCATGTGACCCCATAAAAACAATCAATGGTAACTTCGTTCATTGTCATACTGCTTCAGTTTAATTTTTGATCATAAAATGGCAGTTTTCTCGAAAACAGCCAACTTTTCAGCATTTAACTAGTGGTACTTCTCCATGTAGAACACATTGGTATATCAGAATTAGCTGTACAAATACAGATTTGTCCAGTGAAGTCAGATTTTCGGGGTGAAACCTTTGTGAAAATTCAATATCTTCGCCAGTGGCACGCGTAATAAAATCAAGAAAGTAGCTATTTTTAGTGATTTTTAGTGTGTACAAAAACTTCATTATGTAATTAAAACGTTTTATGAGATATTAACAAAAAACTAAAAAATGTAAACTTTTGATACACCGTATCTCTAAACGAAGACCTGGATGAAAAAATGAAAGAGAAATTTTTTTTATTTTTTCATAAAAAATCTACAGTTTACCGTTGATAGACTTGTTAAGGAACACCCTGTTAAATTGAAGTAATAAAGGAGAACTCAGGAAGATAAGCTTTCACAACAAAAAAAAAATGAAGTGGACGCAAGCATCCCAAAAATTATATATGTTACATATAACTGCGGCAGGGACTTCAGGGTTATCATTATTCTTTTTATGCCATTGAATACAAACTTGAGTGGTTCTTCCTTTATGATCCTGATGAGAACTCGAACTTAAATCACGTTTTGGTTTCATCGCTTTCGGAAGTGTTCTAGGATAGAAAATTTTTATCGGGTATATTGGGAGTCACAATGGTGTTTTTTTATACCCTTTATTAATTATCCTGAGCTTTCACTATCATATTGTGTAGCTTCATCAGAGGTTCAATGTAAGGTTATACTTGATTAACCTTGCTCCATTCATTTTCTCCTATTCTCCTTATTCTTTAAAATTAATGAGTCGATTACCAATCCAATATAGTATTCTAAGATAGTTCAGAATCGGGCTTTCAACAGCGCATCGATTGTGCGCAGTTCTAGAACTGTCCTAGGTCAGTTCTGAATTTCAGAACCAAAACAAATATAATATGTGAATGTAATAAGTGAATGAACTCCATCAAGAAGTCTGAACCGTGTCAACTACGCAAATCCCATGGTCTTTTACAACAAAAAAATAAAGTGGACGCAAAAAGTATCCCCAAAAATATATATGTTACTTGTAACTGCATGTATAATTTTGAATATTACCACAGAATAAGGCATGATTATCTATCATTCTTCGTTTCATGTCATTGAACTCGGAAGGGTTTCTTCCTTCATGATCCTGATGAGAACTTGAACTTAAGTTTTGGTTTCATCGCTTTCGGAACTGTTCTAGGATAGTTCAGAATCGGGCTTTCAACAGTGCACCGATTCTGCGCAGTTCTCGAACTGTCCTAGGAGATCTGAATTTTTCAACCAAAACAAAGCTAATATCTTCAGTGTATTAACTCCATCAAGAAGTCTGAGCCGTGCCAATTACGCAAATCTCACGGTCTTTACAATCCCGATATTTCAAGCACACCCTTACCATTAATAACGGCGGCGCATTAATTCAACGAAATCAACCGGCAGTAAATTCGCTCCGTTTCGCGGACACGCCGAACATTTTCGGCCCACCCCGAACATTAATTACGGTGTCATATTAATTTCTGGAATCGTCCAGCAATTAATTCATTATGGTTTATTGCACGCCCCCCGTGATGGATGAAGATGGCTTACCTTCTGGTCCTCAGGAGGTCCGGAAATTTGGGAGCATTGAAAGAGTTATTACGATGACGGATTATTGATGGTCTTGCGGTGGACAGCGAGGAGCTCTCATCGGATTTTCTTCTTGGGGGATCAACGGAGAAATTGAATATTTTTTCTAGGAAAGCAGAAAGATTTTACCCCTTCACGAAATCGGTCTTTGTAATCAAGGTCAAAACCTACTCTACAAATATCGAGATACTAAGTCGTTTCTTCCAGAAGTTATTGAGTTTACGATCGGCTGTAATTTTGACCTCTTCGACGACGATATGGAAACGCATCAATATGGTTCAACACACCCTAGCGTCGGTGTGGTGACATTTCCCAAGAAGATTAGAGTTGGGTTGTGAAAATAACCCATTTGTTCTGAAGCAGGTTCTTACGAATTGTTCCCATTGCAGTTCGTTCAAATATTCCTATATTGTCGAATCGAAACCTCTGTAAAGACATACTGAACCTAAAATATTCTATTAGTGTCCCGCCAGTAGCCCAGAAATCGTCCACGTTCTGCCTTTGACTTAAAAAATTCTGCAAGATACAACAATCCAAAATGGCTTCATTTCATCTACGTTCGAGGGTTAAGCTACATACTTGTGTTCGAGATAATAATTGTCAACATCTATTCTTATCTTCCTAGTTGTGTATTCAACTATGACAAATATCATCTGATTTTTCATGAATTAGTCCCAACAATATACATACCACTTTGCATTATTGCGTAGCCCTGGAAGGATTTTTATTGGATGTTCTTGTCGGGTTCTGGCGAACTCATTACGACAATTCTGATTCCACCTTGGTTTTTTGTCTTTTCCAATACAAAATTCCGACACTCTCGGTATCCCTGCATCATTTTCAGCACTAACTTTTGTCTCTGAAGTGAACATTATAGCATTTCATCAGTCGTATCTTGTTTTTTTGTTGATGTAATGTTTCCAGCTCACCTTCGGAACTAACTACCTCACTTGGGTGTGATTCCGCTCATCTTCAGCATCCTCTTCAGAAGCAGAGTACTGATCTGATCCGTAAGCATTATATTATCATCGAATTCGCTCCCTGAACTTAAGTCCTCTTCATTAACCACTTCATCCCGAAGCTTTACGAGTTTTTTGTGTTTCTTTTTCCAAGAACTCATTTTCGCACAACTGAAAATGAACTAACTGAATGAGGTTAAATTCGAAATTGCTCTAGAAATATTCGGACCTACCTTGCAAAAAGCTTTTCAGTATCCTGAGGTGTAATTTGCCCGAGTAGTTGGGAATACACGTAAGCGCTAGAAGTGGGGGGGGGTCAAAATCGCCCGTTCGAAGGAGACTACCATCAGTGTAGCTACAAATGTACAAATACACTTCGGCAACTCATATAACATACGTTAACGTTAGTTTATATTTCGAGAGGGTATGAATTTGGTTGGGATTCGAATGTAGTATGACTTGATGTTCAAGAAATGGTTGGGTGATTTTGAGTCCACCACACTGACGCTGGATTAAGGGCCAATTGCACCTTTTTCGTCTTAGCGTTTCTTAGTTAGACGACGATTAACATATTAAATCTTGGCTTACGCGTAAATATTCGGCTTGCATCAAGGCTAAATGTAGCTAGATTAAAATTAATACACGAATCTGGTTACTTTCTTATGGATTGGTTCCTGTAACTAGCTTCATGTTGTTTATTTCAACCCTAATTGATGGAATAATTGAATTCAAAGGATGAAACTCATTTTTATGGGATACCACTACCAAAGAGCCCATCAAAAATATATCTGATAGACTTTATAGCTTTCGAAAAAGAAATGGCATGTAATGGTTCTGACTGGTTTAACATTAATACTAGGGATCTCAGGCGCATCCCCCGTTCAAATTTAAAGTTATATATTCAAGGGAACTCACTATATTTTTTAATCTCATAAGATGTAAGCTGCTGCATGGAATTGCCATGAATTGAATAGACAAATAGTATTGATTTATCAAAGGAAACGGTCGGATGAGGAGATAATTTCTAATTATTTCGTTTGTGATGGGCAGATTATGAATTGAGTTAACATTCGATTCCAGATAATGAAAACTCTGACGTGGGATCCGCGGAATAAAAAATATTCCATATGAATAATGAAGTATCATGTGCGGATGGATTGACGAAGGTGTTCGTTTGAAGATCGACTGACACAAGGATGCAATTTCTTCTACATTATTTCGTTTGTAGTTATATTTTCAGTCCAGTAAATATATCGTCGAGTATAATGATAGAACAAGCATAGATAGCACTCGCACAGTAATAAAGCAATATCTGATAGCTTGCCACATAATACATCACTGAATGAAATAGTGCTGGAGAATCTTCATGAAATTTTTTTTCTCATTCCGAATATGTCTTCAATTTCATTCTGCTATTTGCTCTTCGAAATGAACGAGCACTCCGTTCTTACTTTTTCATTTAAAATAGTTATATATTTATGATGAATCGAAATCAATTCTTCAGGCGTTGAAATATAAGAATATCAGGGTTACTATCAGAAAAAGCAGATTTCAATTCTGCATAGCACTCCCTCATATATTATCTCTGTTTCATCAAAACTACCTTCGGCATTTTTAGTTTCCAAGCGTGATGATTATGTTGAGATTGAGAGCAGAAATTGGCATTGGCATTTGGCAACGCCGTTGGGAATTATTTAGACGTTGCCGATATTTCCTGAGTGCCAACCTGCGTCAGTTTAAAGTAAAAAAACTTGACAGACCTAAATCATAGCCAACCGGGATAGTTTAAAAAAGTGAATCGAGTATATATTAATATTGTTTCCAAATCTAAAAAGTCGCTGTAACCGATTCCTCTCGAAATTTCACCCGTCAATAGGCGTTTCGAAATCAATAGCGAATAATTTCGGATTAAGCCCTGAATACATCGCAATAACAGTCACTCGATCGAAAAAGTTTCTAGTAATGGACTTGTCAAAAACATAAATTTCGCGGACACAATGCCGAACCGTGCACGTCGACGGTAATAAAAATAAAAGTCTATCATCATTTTCTAATCCCTTAAAATACAAGCGGCTAATCCAGAATTTATGCGTCTTTAACAATGTCCACTTTTCGGCCGAGATATAAAGTCGCATATTGGTAACTGTTTCAGTAATGGCGGAGACAATAATGGTTTTTCTATCGGAAAGAAGACGTTGTTCAGCTTGTTCTTCTCGGGTTGGCCAGAATAGGAATGAAATATGTTGACGTGTTCATTAGCGGAGTCCACCTTCTTGCAGGAGTTATCTTGTCGTCCTGCAGACAGCTCTGGATATGGACGTTATTTTCAATTTCAAATTCGAAGAATGATACTTCATGACTGCGGTGGGATATAATTGAAATTTATCAATGGTCCGGATATAACGACCTTACTGTCAAGTCCGTATTTGGCAAAGGAAAGATCTATAGAATGGGGTGTATGGAATGGTCAGTATACGAATACTGCTAGGAAGATTTAGGTACTGTGACAACTTTTGATTGGAAAATAAATATTTATTGTACTTTATGTTTTCTCTGAATTTTGTGTTATTGCGGAAATATTCTAGGAAAACAGCGTGCTTTCTTTTTGTCCGAATGTCAGTTGATTTCGAATTTTGTGCCGAAAATATTCTGAAATGGCTGTAACTTTCAGGGTAAGTTACATCTTGGAATGCGAAGGTTAAGTTCGTTAATGGGCGAAATCAGCCGGGACGTTTCGTTGTTAGAGCTCTTTGAAATTTTGAGGTTCTTTCTGTGATTACTCAGGACTAACTGGAGCCATAAGATTGAAATTTGGCAGTTAGTTGGAGTATAACGGCGCGCATTTTCTCGCGAAATTTTTGGGAACGTACTGGCAGTAAATAAAAAAAAAAATTTTAGAAAACATAATTTTTTAGAAAACTGTTCATATTCGAGAAAAAATTCTGCTTATGTCTTGAGCTTTATGTTTTGCAGTAGTGTGCTAAAAATCAGTTCGATACTAATATAATTTTTGGAGATATATGGAAAAAATTGGTCAAATTTCGAGGTTTTTTCTCGATATCGTTATTTTTTCGGAATAACCCAAAAAATACTGACTCAATTATGATGAAACTTGGCAGCTAGTTTGAAAATGCTGATGGACAACTTTGTGCACAATTTTGTGATGATCGTGTCATCAGAAGAAAAAAAAAATTCCAATTCGTTTTTCCAAATATTCATTATTCTGTGATCTTATGATCATGTTATCCTCATGATATTCTGTATGAACCTTCAAACTGTCATTTTTCGATTAAGTACTGGATTCCAGTACGATATCCAGTTCGATATATTCCATATTCTTGGAAATAGTGTACAGATAATATCGAATTGAAATCCAGTACTTTTAGAGTCTCGACATTTTCAGGGTAGGTTCAGATTCAAAATATCTCGAACAGGTTCATTAATGGGCAAAATCCACCCAATGTTTCAAGCCTATCCATTTAAATTTTGAGATATTTCTTCAATCTCGAGAAATCATGATGCTAGCTGTTTCAAAGTTGATAGTTAGTCGTAAAAAGCTGACTGGCAAACCTACGCGAAATCATTTGAGGATCGAATAGTGGATAATATAAAGACCAAATTTCGTAAAAATCATTCATTAATTTTTGATTTGGCACAAACCTTTCAGTCATCACCACAATACCATGAATTTCATCTCGTCATTGGTGAAAAAATTTTCGTAATGGACAGACAGACGTTATCAAGCTCCAAAAGTTATTTACTAAGTTGGAGTCGATGAGTTGATTTCTCAGAAATTCAACTCTTAGATTGACCATGAACAAAATGATTTCTATAAGGAATTGCAAAAAATCTAAAAACCCATACTTTTTTGGGGTTTGATAACGAAGGTAAAATTCATTAATGAGTGAGCTTTTCTGAAATTTTTAGATTGGAATTCCAGCTGTTGTAGGATTTCTCTGAAATATGTTAATAATGAAAGAAATAATTTGATTTTATAAATTATATCCAAGTCATATTGAAACTTTCAAATTTTCGTCGGCATATATACAGGGTGTGCCAAATTGGAAACTCTTGAAGGGTAAGTCTTATTTCTGTACTAGATAGACGGAAACTGATGTCGGTGTCTGAAGATCAAATTTCATGAGAAACCGCAACTTTATAGCTGTCACCCTTACATAGTTACCAGATGATTTCCGAAATTGTTCATTTTAGAAATATTGCTCTTTTTCTTATGAAAATTTTTATTTCTCTGAAAACATTCTCGTAACAACTTCTCACGTGGAATTCAATCCAGTTTATTTAATTTCCTGCAAACTGATATTTTATGAGATACTTATTACTAGATTTTTTTCTCAAATGGAACACCCTATATATTTTACATGTTTCGATAGAGCTTCAAGTTACCATTCAAAAAATATAGTATACTTGTTTTTATATTTTTTTGTAATTATGTTCGAGATATTGAATTAAATTTTTATCTTTTGGATAAACTAGGCTTAGGACTGCGCAGGGACGGAAATAAAATAATGCGAACATTGATTGTAGGCTGTCAAAGTTCTACTCAAACAGTCAATAGTGCGAAGAAAACCGGCGGTGGTCTTTTTAAAAAACATAAAAACTGGAATTTCATTGAAAAATAACAAGCAACGAATAATTTCATCAAATGAGGTATTCGAAGAGTTGGACATTTTTCATTCAAGCATATAGGGCAAATTCATCTGAAATACGAGTTGAAATTCTAGGATTGATTTCAACAGCTCCTCAAACGATGTCTTCTTCTAAATCTTAAATCTGAATATATTTTTTCACTCTTTTCTTCTCAAATTGACCCTCATTTATTAAGTTGTGACTCAATCGTGCGAGAACTATCCGGAAGGATGTCTTTTTTTGCATGGTACAAACCATTTGCTGTCTCTGCTTTTACTACGGTTCATATAAAATAGACTTACATGTCCTACTTCTCATGATTTTCGTATTGCGTTGCAGACAGCTGAACAGAACTTGCGAACTTAACAGAACTTATATTGTTTCAATAAACGTTCGTTAACTAACATTTCCATGCTTTCATTCCACCATCTCATCCCTCTAAAGCCTACTCAAACATAAAAGTTAAATATCTTGAATGTATTTCCAGAAAAATATCAGGTATGCGATATTTTTGGAATTGTAATTCCAAGCTCTATCGAAATATGTAAAATATACGGTGTGCCCCATTTGAACAAAAATTGCTAGTGATATCTCATAAAATATCAGTTCGCAGAAAATTCAATTTACTGACTTGAATTTTACGTGAGAAGTTGTTACGAGACTGTTTCCACAGAAATAACAAATTTTCAACAGAAAGAAAGTTTGAGCAAAATTTCTAAAATGAAAATTTTCGAAAAACACCTGGTAACTATGTAAGGATGATAGGCGATGCTGCGGTTTTCGCCAACAAGTTTCTCATAGAAATTGGCCCTCTGACACTGACATCAGTTTTCATTTATGTAGTATAGAAAAAAGACTTCTCCTTCAAAAGTGTCCAATTTGGCCCACCCTATACAGTTCCTCAATGATGTTCCCTGGAGAAATATTCGAACGTACACTAATGAATCTCGCGCTATAGTCGAATACTTAACAGAGCCCTTGAACTCAAAACAGAACAAAATAATAAAAATTCGAAAGATAACTAACATCAGTTCATAGCGGCCACTGAACAATTTCAGTTCATAATACGTAATTATCCAAAGATAAATCCACCAAAATTCACAAAATATGACCAGGAAGACAAAAACAAATCATCCCACACTTTGCTACATTGTTAGATTCAAAAGAACACAGCAGGAATGATAATTCCAAACGAATATACACCCTAGTAAACTAATTGCAGACATTAAACGTCGTATACTTGATAAAAACTACCAAATGACCCATGCAGAAACGATCCTTGTGACGATTACCTGTCGTAAATAGGTTTAGCAGCTCACATTACACAAAGGCTTGGCCTACACTTACAATAGACGTTTAGCGTCCATTTTTCCTGACACAGCAGTTGAACCTCAGGTATTTATTAGCAATTTCCACTTAGAATCCACTCAGGCAATCGGATCTATTAAATTTAACGCTCTAACATTCACCTATATCTTGTTTTATTGTTTCCATGTTTCTCAGATGGGTTAGTGTGCGTGAACATGTTATGTACTGCGATTTACATCTTCCTTATGTGCTAATGACCAATGTAAAGGTCAGGTGGGTGGTTTCTGATCGTAGCTTTAATGGTACTTCTTGAAAAAATTGTTTCAGGAATTTTGGTCGATCTTGAATACGAACCTATTCAGTTACATTGATTTTGCCTATAATTCGAATCCCTTACAGAAAGAAGATTCTTGAAATCCACCGAGTTGAAGTGAAAAGCATTCACGAGCTGGTTTAAATCCAGATCAAGTGCTCGCCAAACTAGATACTGAACCTTCCCAGTTTGGTCTGTCTGGATGAGAACAATTTCGCAAATCTTGTAATTGAATAAACCATACGAAATTTGGCATAAAATTTCAAGACGTAATTTTGTGCTTTTAACTAGGTTTCATTTTGATCACTTGTTGATTTTCGGAAACACAGAATAAATACAATCTGGAGAATGGGCTTCTGAGCCATGCAACGTCAGGTGGACTTCACCTATTCACGAATTTAATCTTTCTAATTCAGATCGAAACTTGCTGTTAAAATATCAGACAATAATATGAAAGTAACTTCCGGTAAAACATCTCGTTACTTTCGGAAGATATATTTTCAACAAAAGTCGGGGCTAACTGAATGGAGAGCCATTCCGTTAGCCATACCGCTAATGGATAACTTCTCTTCAATATTTCAGGAAGAAATCCTCTCAATAAGAAAAGGAATTTGCAGATTAAATTTCTTGGATGCCTGGGTCACTACAGGATATCGAAATGATGAACCAGCTGGCTATGAAAAAGAGGAGAGCTTTCTTCAGTGGACCAGAGCCATTTGGCAATAGTTGGCAGAGATAAGCCAAGATATTCTATTCCTACTCGATGATTTGTACCGAAAAGTTTCTCTGACTTAGTAGGTAAGTCAAAACCCTCAGGACACTGTATTGAGCATTTTCATCTGCGGAACATAGGAAAGGTTCTCTGTACTACCTGAAACAGCCAAACATCTGCTTTGCATTTGCAAAGCGGTTCATCAGAAGAGGCTACAATACCTTAGGAGGAAACAATACCACGTGGTAGTAAATTACAGTTAGGCAACACAGCCACATTTGAATGCCATCAAACCTCGTTTATATCTCAAGGTCAGGCTGCTGGACCCGGTCTACATGCCTTGACGTTGCCTATAGGCGCGTCAAATATTAGAATTCGGAGAAATTTCGAAGTTTATAAGGGAAAACGGGGTGTCGTACTGCAGGTTTCAGTGAGTATTTTTTGGAATTTTTTGTTTTTGGGATGTAGGATGTACTCATTTCTTAAGCGGGAATGCGCAATGTTAGTTATATTTCACTCCGTTTAAGTTTTTATTTTCCCGAAAATTCTTGAATATGAAAAGTGGCAACATTGCGCAATCCCACTATTTTTTTCAACCATTTGCACCACAAAAATTTTTTGAAAAAAAAATGAACTTCAGAAGTCACCCCTTTATACTCAAGGTATCGTTTGCTCTTATCTGGCGGTTCCTACAACTGGAACAAATAAAATGAAGGCCGTAGTACTCATAAAGGTACTAGGTATTATCGAGGTATTACTGCCCGACTGCAAAACAGCGCAGCATTGCACAATATATCTGCAGGTGTGAATGCGGGTGCTAGTGATAGTATTTTTGGAAAACTTACAAAATACACATACTAAGGAATCAGCTCTGGCTTCTTCGCCAGTTAGCAACTCAAACAATGGCTTTACCACTGATTTGTTTTCCTCAGATTTTTGCGCTTGCATCTCAATTGATCGGTTCGAAAACTGTTACCCATCTGTTGGATTAATTGGATGTCTTCATAATCTGATGTAAAAAGAGACTCGATAAAGCTCCATTACGAAGTAGTTCAAAATCATGAATCCAATGGAAACATATTCGCACATATTTCCTTTGTTGACTAGAAAATTTCCTAACATATTCTTTCCTTGTAGCTCCAAATTCCTCCCATAGAGAATTGTAACGAATAATTTCTAATAAAAATGAACCCAATGATCCGTATCAATTTTTTTCAGTTGATTCACTTAGCTCTGATTGAATTCAGTCGAATAGGAATTTTAAACAACTCCTCATTACCATTTCAGGGTGATAAATATAGAGCAACAAGTTCAACATTAAAATACATAATAACAAAACAAAGTAGGAAGAACAACGAAAACAGGAAGTGATTATGATTGATGCTCAAAGTGGGTGTACTCCTGTCGACTCGAATTACTAATTACTATGTAGGCGATCTTTTGTTAAACACGATTTAAGGTGTTTCAATGCATGTGAATAATGGTACAAACAATCTCTCTAAGGAACAATCTCTTTATGAACCTCCCGATTCAACAGAATCGGCTCCACATATTAAAAATCGTCTGTACGATCACATATATGGACGGCTTCCCATGTCTCATGATACAGTTAATAATATTCTCAATTATATTAGAAGTAACGCACCCACAAAAAATTATTTTTCAATCCGATTTTTCGACAGTATTATGAACATTTCTGAATAATGCTGCATTTATTGTTCATTGAATTTTCCTTTTTAATGTTTCAAGTAAATGAAATTTGGTCTCTTCATTCCATGATTTTTCTTTCGAAGGAAGTGCTTCATTTAAGTAAGTTCGTCTTCTCCTACTGAACAAAATGCCATGGAGTATACATGGTTCGCTATTTGGGATTTTTGTATGTTTCTGTTCCTTAGGTTGTTTTAGCGCTCTCGTTTTCTGATATCTAACGGTCGAGATGTTTCTCCTGTATATGTCTTTCCATGAATATAGGGAATAATATGAACAAAATTTTTTGGTTTTCGTTTCTCGTTGATTGCTTTGGTTTCAGTTAGTATGGATCTCAAATCATTTTTTGATTTGAAAATTAATGTAGCACCAATACTTCTGATTTTTTCCATATGTACATAAGGAGTCACAGTCAATGAATTGGGTTCTTCGTATTGATTTACCAGCTATTATCTATTAGGAAGCCTACCTATACCGTTCTTCGGTACAAATTCGTAAAAAGGAGGGGTAGTATTATTTAAGGTAGAGTCAATGGCGAGTTATTCATGGAGCTTGACTCGTTGTTCAGAGGGCCCCTCCTTCATTATGAAAAAATTCAATCCTTCAGATTCTAACAATTAAATCAACACGAAATTTTGCACCTAGTTCCATGTTGACAATCTCCACCTGATTACGGAGTTTCAATCCGATTGTATTTGTACTTCTGCAATATTGCGGAAATAACGAAATAACGAAATGTGGCACATCTTTTTTCCTATATCTCCGAAAGTGAATATCCGATTGAATTGAGATTTGGAACATTGTTGTTAAATACTGACTCTAAGGTTTGTGCCAGATTATATTCAAACCTAATCAACGTTTTCAGATAAAAAAATCTCGAAAATTTCCAGAATTTTTTTTTTCTTATTTTCGAACAACTGTATCCACACAAAATTTTGCTTCAAGTTGCGCGTTAGTATTCTTAAACTGTCCACGAAGTTTCACTTTGATCCAGTCGATACTTCATGAGATTTCGAGGAATAAACCTCAAAATTTCAAATGGGCGTAACTCCGAAACTGATTTCACCCATTAACTAATTTAATCGAGATAATTGGACTCCAAACCTAATCTGACAATTTCAAGTCGCTAAGTCTTTTCCTTTGAAAGTTAGAGCACATACGGACGGACAGACAGAATCAAATTTGACCACGGATTCTCATTCAGGGAGTTCAAAATAATCGTTTAGGACCATTTTCGGCTCAAAATTAAAATAACAGACATCGTTACGAAACGATAACGCACTGTTCCCTAGAACAAGCGCGTTAAAACAATGTTCACGCAAGGTTCGATTATTACAAATTATTTTGCCTTATTATCATTGAGAGTGCTTCAGTTATTTCGATGAAATTCGAAAGACACCTAGTAAATATAAAGAAATTTTTTCTGGATTAACATTATTTTTTTTACTTAAACCAGTATCGTACACAATAACAAAAACAGTTTTAATGAGAAGACGGTAAACATAGAGTTAGGTGTTTAGTATGATTGCTTAAGGCATTGTTCGGATTTTTTCACGAGATAATCGTGTTTTAAATGGGAAAAAAGGATTTCGAATCCATCCTGAAATGAATGAAGATTCGAAAAAAAATCATAATAATAATTATATTTATGATGAGAGAACTCAAAAGTGAATATGATATTGATAAAAATCTAGTCCAAATTCCTATATTATGTTTATCAACCCAAAAGCATACAATTCAATTCAAAATCCGAAAGAGCTCAAAATAGTCATCTGAGGCTTGTGTATGAGCTCTCTCCAATTACAAAATAAATCAACCAAAACCACGAAACATGATATAAACACAATATAAAAGAATACAAAAAACAATCAGAAAATTTCATGAATGCTTTGTCTTGGGAAACAGTCAAGCAACAAGTGGTTTGTTACACGCTTAAGAGAATGATAACTCTGTAGAATTTCAAGATAAGTGGGAATAATATTATAGATTTGTGGTAATCTATAAAGAGACGAAGCTTTTACCTTCTTCTTGGTAACCCTAAATCCTTTTACCATCAAATTCTGTGTTTGCCTTGTGTTGTGAGAACAGGAAATATCTAACTGGGAACGTTTTTTGGGAATCGATAATATCAAACTTCTTATGTACAACTGCCTCTGGTCCATTATTCTCAATTCCTGAAACAACCTATCATTTGAGTATTACTGAGGTTTCCTGAATAGCACTTTTTATAAGTCGCTTCTGTGCTTTCACAATTATGATTCAATATTTTTTTCCCAAACCACCCCAAGCAAGAATCATAGTAAAACCTAAAACACAATTCCTGGCCAATCGAAGTCGGTATGTGATCTTTCTCAATCTTTTATGCAATTTCATGCTGTGTACATCCCATTTTAGATGACACTCTAACTATTGCTTCCAGACGCCACTGGATGAAACAATGAAACAACTTAAACTCAAACTTAAAAATAGCTTACTAGCAATTAACCAGTTACCCAGTTTCATGATGATTGGATAAGTATTCCAGAGTTAACAGCGATATCGAGAAAAAAAACGCGAATTTGGCAAATATTTTCCGATATCTCCGAGGATATAATAGATTCAAATCTTTCGGCTGCTTTGGCCGATTAACGAACTCAACTGAAGCATTTTTATTCCCTGACAAGTTTGAATAGCCAACTCCTTCCTTTCGACAGCTATCGTATCCTCGGTCAGACGGCCAGACAGAATCGATTTTGACATCAGGGAGTCCAACCTAATCGTTTGAGACCGTTTTATGCTTAAAATTCGAGATTTTAAGACATTTGGTCAAGACAATAGCACGCTGTTCCCTACAATATCCGAGCGAAGAAACCAAAACAACAGGGTGTTGGCATAAGTGGGTCAGTGAAATCACATATCAGTCGGGATCTCAAATGACACAAAATAATTTCATCCTTCCCTGCTTTCACATTCCAGAAAACATATTCCGACAGATGGTACTCATTGTAATAAGTTGTTTCGATATGAAGACAGTGTGTTATCGCTCCTGACAGCGACATTGATGAGACACCCGTAAATCTTCGCAACAGACGCAGTAACTCATTTTTCTCTCATTTCATGTACCACAATGGTCGGGTATTTATACAGGCATAAATAAAATGTTCGGTGTGGGCGAAGACAATTGTAAATCAAAGTGGCCTGCTATGAAGTGAACTGCTATCAAAAGCCATAAAATATTCGCGAGAGTGAGATTGTATGATCTGACTTAATGCAGTTGATTTAAGTTGACGCTCTCGTTAGGGCCTTCGCATCGGTTTTGGTATAAAGGATTGTCTTGTTAACGGACAAGTCCGCGGTTCGATTTGGACGGATGTTGTCATGCCCACACAATGTTGCCAACCCATTGTGAGGGAGGTTTGCGAGCTACTCAGACTCTAGAAATAAATCATCATGTCTCTGAGAGACTCCCATTTCATTTTTACCAGGGATATTGAATGATATAGGCACCCCACATAAAGAATTTTACTCTAACGATCTTTGGACGATCGTGGAAAATTGTTGCTGGTATATTGATTCATACAGGTTGCAATATATTTATTCCTTGCTTACCACTTGATGGGTGGAACATTTTCAATATATATTTATAAGCTACAGACGAATGAACTTGGCTCCAGTTTCACATAATGTAATTTATGTTGCTTGAAACGAAGGAAATTCACTCAAGATTGAGACTATTTCTTCTGGGCAACTGTTGGAAGTGAGTGGGGTGGCATATTTCATTTGAGGTTATAAGGGTCTGGTACTATACGGGCTTTATACATCCGTATTCGATCCTTTGTACTATCCTTTGACCGTCCACTATTAGTGCTGCATTTAACTGCAGACCACTGTCATCAACTTTTTAAGTTGCATAAGATCCTAACAGCATTTTCTGTACCCTAAGCAAGGAGTTCATGTTCCGAGATCACCAAGAAATTGGTCCTATCTTGATTTTTCATGGCACAACATACGGTTCTCGTTAGATCAGCATTATGATATTTAGCGGTTACTCTGAAAGCATACAGTAATGATGTAATTTTGTCTTCCACGTGCGTTATGTGTGTTTTCCATTTCATTCATATCAGTGTGTATACCTAGCGTGTTCTGATATTTAGAGTTTTTGATTTCTGATGGTGATTGTTTCAGTATTTTCTATATTGTATGTATTCGAATATTATCATCGTGATTTTCACTCTATTCAGTATTTAGTTGTTTTGTTACCATTTTTCGGTGAAGTGCATTATATTTTCAGTGAGGTTTTTGAGATCAGGTCATAATGGTTGCACTGTTAGTACATTTGAGGTGTTGTTATACATCGGGAGTTTTGGGTAATGCCAAGGAGCGAATTTTGAATCAATTGGGTGGTCTTCTTCGCCAAGTTGTTATGGTTAGGCAGTCAATCATAGTTTGGATCAGAGCAAATATACCGAAGTCGTTGATATTGATTAGAAACATTATTGCCCATGCCACACTGCCCTGTGGTATCCCCAGCTGTATTTGCTGTTCTTCAGATCTAATATCCGTTCGATTTATACGGACTTTGCCAGTTGAACACGTCCATAGAAATATGACTTGATCCATCTTAAGGTTTTTTCGTGTATTCCATAGCGCTATAGTTTTTCGAAATGTATTTTTTGGTTAGGATATTCCTAGGTCTCAAAAAAGTCCAAAAAATACCTAATACCAGTTCACAATCTTCGAAGGCTTTCATAATTCTTTTGATGAATGGAAGTAATAAATTGATAGGTCGTTAATAAATAGCAGAAACGAGAGGAGACGCAGAGCAGAGCCTTGTGGTACTCCCAACTCAAGCCATTGCTCACTAGAAAAGGTGTTGTCAATTCCAACAGAAGCGACCTAATCCTCTAGATATGATGGGGAGGAGACCGTTCAGTTTGCTCCACATGCTCTGACTGAGTTAATTCACGAGGTTGTTACATGTAAAAAGCAACCATCTTATCTCGACTATCCTAGGACGTGTATGAAAGTATTGGTATTCAGTGTCAGTCATAGTATTATTTTTTTTTCCTTAAATGTTAATAAAATTTTTTCAAAATAACATCTTTTCATTCTTGATGTGAATGTTCACTTACTTATTATTTCCACCTAATAAACTTCTCATGTTTCTGAGATTTCAAGAGGGCGATGCTATTGTTCTATTTGCTCTTTCATCTTCAATCTGTCCCTCTCTTGGGTGCTCCTGATGGTAGATCTTGCTTGCATGTTCAAGGGGAACAGCGTGCTATAGTTTTGCCAAAATGTCTGTAATTTTCGAATTTTGTGCCGAAAACGGTTTCAAACTACTAGGTTGGACTCACTGATGATGATTCCGGAGGCAAAATCGATTCTGTCCGTCCGCCCGGCCGCGGACGCGATAACTGTCGAACGGAGCAGGCTAGCAACTTTGAACTTTTAGGACAGTTCGCGCATTGAAATGCCGCGGTTGAGTTCGTTAATGGGCCAAATCGTTTCGAAGTCACAGCCATTTGAAATTTCAAAGTTATTTCCTTGATGTTTCAGGAACTACTGAAGCGGTTGGATTGAAACTAAGCATTCAGTTGGAGCATAACGACGCGCAACATCAAGCGCAATTCCGTTGGGATCGTATGGTCACTCAGTTTAAAAAAAAAAATTTCAAAATTTTTTTTTCAGAAACTATTGATCTTATCCGAAACGAAATTGTTATCATTCCTGCTCTATATTTCACAGCAGTGTACCAAATTTCAATTCGATATAAATAATATACTAACACTGGGAAAAATCCTGTAAAATTTCGTGGTTTTTTATCGATATTGTTGTTTTTTCGATATAACTTGACTAGTTTGAAAATGCTGACGGACAACTTTGTGCAAAGTTTCGTCTTAGGAAGATTTTGAAAAAAAAATCAAATTTTATTCTTTCACATATTCGATATTCTGTGATCTTTTTATCATATTATCCTCATTAAATTCTGTATGAACCTTTGAATTGTCAGTTTTCGAAAAAGAACTGGAATTCAAGGTCGAATTCGTGAATGGGTAAAGTCCGCCAAATGATTCCGTAGATATACCCATTCAAAATTTGACTTTCTCAATATTTCCAAAAATACAATTTAGACCGAATTAAAATCCCGTACTTTATTGGAAAAAACCTATTAAAGCACTGCCGTGAAAGCAGCAGCTTTTGCGCGCATGTTCAAATTCGTTGCCAAAGCGGTCATCTCCATTGAGCATATGCGCAAAAGCTGCTGCCTTCACTGCAGTGCTTCTCTAGGATTTTTTCGATAAAGTACTGGATTTTAAATGAGTTCTTGAGTGTTCTCTTAAGCTTTCAGTGAAGATACCAACTTAGAACACAAAAATGAGAATAATAAAATCGGAAAAAATTCTCACTTTCTAGACGACCCCTTACTTACAGAGAAATATCTCCAGATCACGATTAACCTTCAACTAAATATCCCCAGTTAATACATTCAGTGAAAGCAACAATCGAACAGACAATCCTTTGATAAACATGGAAAAATGAGCCTTCGATAACATCGAAGGAGGCTCAACCTTAATTTATTCCAATGCAAACGACGAAACGAAAACGAGTCAAATCGAAAACAATAAGCACGTGCAAGATATCGGTAATTGTTTGAGTTAATTCGAATTGTCGACGACAAAGAGCCACACCTCGCCAGTCATTTATTCGAATTTAATTCAAGCAGATCACAAGGAAAAATAGTAATTAATGCCAGGTTGAGGAGGGAGACGTAAGACGGACCCCGACCGCTCTTTTGTGTGGTAATGTTGGCACAATTGTGTAGGAGGGACTACCCCGTCAAATGAGCCGCTTATGAGTTATTGTGTGGAGGCGGTACGAAATGTTCACTACTAATTAATAAGGATTGTTCGTTGTTTCCAGATGAAGTCTTCCACGGGGCCGGTTTTTTAAGGTTTAGTGTCTTATTCTCTTTTCTTTACGGCACCCCCTATATTATTTTCCCATCAGAATCCCAAGTCCAGCATTTATTTATCTGTGTAAATTTTCTGGTATCATCTGCTGTAGCTGTTTCCTATTGGTACTCACACATTCATGGTTAGATAAATCATAAGTATCTTTGATGATTAAGAAGTAAAATAACTTATTTCCGCTTTATATATTTATTTTCACAACAATTGTTTCGTCATGATAACATGACTTCATCAGGTGAGTATGGTAACTGACTACATTTTGGGATACAGTTCTTTAAGTAGTTCGGTGCGAAATACAAGAAATTTCTGGGTTTCAAAAAAGGTTGAGTAAGGGAGATTTATTCAGGTCCGTTTGGTCGTTGAGGAGAATCTGTTTTTTATTGTACCTATTTATCTCCATTGCTTCCAGGATGTTCAATTTTAGGGTCTTATTTTCAACGTGCAAAATTTCGAAATTGCTGTCAAAATCATGACCAGTCTCCAACAAATGTTTTGCATATGTTGAATTATGAGCTTCGTTTACGTATGCTTTCTGGTGTTCTCCTATCCTAGTCCCAAATGATCTTCCCGTTTGACCAACGTATACATATGGGCAAGTACCGCAGTTCAACTTATAGACTCCAAACTTTCTATCTTTAGCGACTTTATCTTTATTGTTTTTGATTAAATTTCCTAAAAAAAAATTAATAAAAAATACTAAACATTTAATAAAAAACAATAAAGATAAAGTCGCTAAAGAAGAAGAAAGTCTGGAGTCTATAAGTTGAACTGCAGTACTTGCCCATATGTATACGTTGGTCAAACTGGAAGATCATTTGGGACTAGGATAGGAGAGCACCAGAAAGCATACGTAAACGAAGCTCATAATTCAACATATGCAAAACATTTGTTGGAGACTGGTCATGATTTCGACAGCAATTTCGAAATTTTGCACGTTGAAAATAAGACCCTAAAATTGAACTTCCTGGAAGCAATGGATATAAATAGGTACAATAAAAAACAGATTCTCCTCAACGACCAAACGGACCTGAATAAATCTCCCTTACTTAACCTTTTTTGAAACCCAGGAATTCCCATAATTTCTTGTATTTCGCACCATACTTTTTCATTTTTTTCAACTACTTAAAGAACTGTATCCCAAAAATGTAGTCAGTTATCATACTCACCTGATGAAGTCATGTTATCATGACGAAACAATTGTTGTGAAAAGGAATATATAAAGCGGAAATAAGTTATTTTACTTTTTAAATATTCAAGATTAATTTCCGACAAGTAAAGACTGAGACAATCAAGTATAAGTATCTTTGGCTTACTTTGAAACTTTAGTTATTGAACATGCTCATAAGCTGCTTCGGTCACTTGTAACAGTGTTTTTTTTGTGTTCGCAAACCCCTAATTTTGACGTGAACAATAATACCAAACGAATTTTGAAATAGCTCTCACTCCTTTTGCGCGGATGTTCAAAATTGAACAAAATTAAATTTTTTTTAAATTGTTCTAATGAGAAGATCGCCATCAGTAGTTGCCAATTAGTTAACAAGTTTCATCGGGATGCGTATATTCTGAGTTATTCTGGAAATAACACCTGAGAAAAAAACAAATGCAAATTCGACACAAGGGTTGATTTCTCAGTTAAATAACCAAACACCATTGATATCTTAAATAAAACATATATATTATTCATAATTCATTGGTTTTTCACACAGTTTGCAGCGGTTTTCTTTATAACTCAGGGACCACAGACCGGGAATCATCCGGGTGAAAATTTTCAGGTTCGGTTATGCAACAGTAATCAAAGTTGAGAGTTTCATGAAAATTCGGTGATATGTTTCCGAGAAATATTTTTTTTCGCTTCAACCCCAGTTTTGAGCTCTTAGGGTACACTCATCCTGCTGAAAAGCTTGGAGGATCAATCTTGAGCGACACACGATTTTTACCAATTTTCACGGATTCCGGTTCAGTATACTTTCAGAAGAAATCCCCGAAAAACGGACGGCGGACGGACGGTTTTTTTTTATTAGTTCATTCAAATCTACATACTCCAACATGTAAACTGTGAAATTTCCAGGGGGAATAATTTTAGTTGTTCGATCTCTAAAGTTTAACATTTGATTTCTTTGAATTTTAAACCCAAACACGAATTTTTCTTCCAATATCTACGGAAATTAAAATTGACAAGAATTGAAATTTCGTTCCCTATGAATTGTTTCTGAAGAACAATTACACAACTAACTATGAAGATTGTATATGAAAGCATTAGTTTAATCATAGTTCAGGAGATATTGAGTAAATAACCACAAAAATTGAAACTCCGAAACCGTTCGGCGGACCTGGCCCATGAGGGGACTTAGCCGGCGTATTTTAATACCCTTCCTACCCTAATGCCTACGTTACGTTTATATATGTCTACTTCTTCAGGACAAAGTTATAATAATGCTTCCACATAACCGATTTGAAAAAAAAGTTAATTGGACAAATTCAAATCCTTCCTTAACTTTACTAAACGAAAATTATTCGAAAAATACAATATCTCACCTTAAATGAGCATGAAAACTCAATAGTATCAACAGATCTGACTTTCCCCATATTCAATATTTAAAAACGTCATTAACGGGAACTAGAAAGGAGAACAGAATCGATGTTAAAAATTTCATACATTGGTGGCAACCTTGTCCAAATGGTAAGGATAATTTTGTGAAACTCTTAATATTCAATGTCTTCTTGATGATGCTTATCCTTAAATGTAAGATTTGTTGAGTAGATACGTTTCTGCCCTGAAGAAGCAGAATGCCACTTTTGCGCAACATTGCCACTTACTAATGCGACATGTAACATCGTTTCCGTTCTTAGTCCCCTTTCTCGTTAATGACTTATTCGAAGATGAGTTAGATTTATTCCCAAAGGAGTAAAAAATATATCCGCAAAACGTCGGCATCAGTTGAACTGAATCTTTTCAAACACCACTTCCTGAATTGCGTGAAAACCCAGAGTAAAAATGAATTTACCTGGAAATTACTGATGACACAACTACTACTAATTAATTATTTTGGCAATGCATTTGTACAAAAAATTAACCTGGAAAAAGCAAATCGATATAAAACGATCTGAAGATGTTATATATAATTGATATCATCAGAGCAATACGATATTGAATTACACGTTCATGAAATGATTCATCCTCAAGAGTAACCGGCCAGCTGGTTGCAGGATGATTATTAGAAGAATCAATAAGCCTATAGATTTATCTTGTGTTCTTATCGTTCGTGAATGAGTAATGATGAAAAATATCATTCTACAATCTCAAGTGGTACATAATGGGTGAGTCTTTAAGTTGTACATTGATTTCAACCCTATATACAGACTGCTGAAAGTCACAAAAAAATCAGTCTTTGTCTTATAGCTTTGACATGGTTTCCCCGAATATTTGTTTTATGCTATTTCGTGACCTCACCGCAGACATATCTGTGGACCAGACTTTCCCTAGAATTCTAGAGTTCAATTAAAGTTTTTAGGTTCGTTGAGTGACTTCATATAATTCAATTATAAATTCGATGAAAATTAGGATAATTATGGAACTTTGAATATAAGAATGAGAAAGAATGAAATTGAATAGAATCTCATGGTGAAAACAACTGGATATTGCATAAATGTCAAGTGAGAAAAGAATGCTTCAATGGTCAAATGTAGTCAGGTATTTTGTCCACAATAATACCGAGAAAAGTACCAAATCATAAGAACTGAGTGTGTGAATGAACATTCACAAACATGTTTCGTTGAATTTCAAGAAATGAATTGATTGGTATTCTACAACACAAATCACCGTAAGAGATATCTGTGTTGAACTTGCTAACAAAGTGCAGGAGTGTATTAGCACATTGCGAAATATTCAAATGCTTATAACTTTTCGCTTCAGCCAAATCTGGAAAAATGGTACATAAAAAAAAGTTTTTGTTTGATGAGAGGAATTTATGGTTAAAATTATTGTACAACTTAAAGACTCACCGTGTATTCATAAATAAAGCGATAAAGTGAGTTTTCGTTACTCCACTATCAAACAGAAACAACATCAAATCAACGCAGAATACTTACTCATGGGAAGTTGAGGTTGCAGAAGCTTATGGTTGAATGACATTCGTAGTTGAATCGTCATTTATATATGAAAGAACGTCAATGACGTAACTCAAGGCGTCATCATAGGTGGAGCTACTACCTTCTGCCACCTTCGAATAGTGACCTTTAAGTATCATGGCTCAAAACAATGTTGCTTCCAGCAGAAATTAATGAAAATGTTTACAGTAAGCATTTCAAGGAATCTAACTTACTGAAAACGCCGTTATAGTGTTTGGTCGAAGCTTCACCCATATTTTACATCTATATTTATGACTCCACATCTCTTAAATCGTATTCATGTAGTTTTTAATTAGAGGTACAAGGAGGTGGCAGAACTAATTTTCGCCATTCCAGGATGGCACTCTTGAACAGACCTCACATCAAGTGAACACGGACCACCTACGGGTCAGTATGTAACACGAATGGAGAATTATGGTAATACCGTTTCAAATTCAGGACGCGTGCTTGCCGATTGTCGCGGTACATCACTCATCTGCCTTTTTTTATCGTGCCGATTTTCAATTTGAGCTGATCCCAAATAATTAATTTCTTTCTTCGTGTTTTAATTACGCGGTACACGAGGATGGTAAGTGTCCTTGGAGAATATGGATGAGTAGTGACATAATCTAGTGATTCGTGAGAGACTGAGATCCTTATTCGAATGTTATGAGAGAAGATGAAAAAGGAACCTATTGGCGCTTGTTATGGAAAGTTGGGGTGGTCGACGAGTAGCCTTCTGGTGATTCTCTTGAATTATTGACAAGAGTGGCACAGTGGTTGGGATGAGAATTGATGCAGGATGGGGCAGAAGTCACTCTATACCGGTCTGGCAGAGACACTATGAGAAACTCTTCGTTAATCTAGATGAGATGGGAATATATTTCGCCAGTGGAATAGTCAAAATTTCATCGCGATGCATGTCGAATAAACGACTGTTGTTTTGCGGGTTGGTGGGGAGTCTCCAGTCCACAGTCCCTCGATACGACGTAACAGTGATAAAAGTAAGAATTGGCCAGTATCCCATTCGCACTCCAGACGTAATATATATTGGTTGAAAATACATACGACAATTTTATTCTATAGAAGAAGAGTAATATATTTGCCACAATGAATGACGATAAATTTCCTCTGTGAAAATGAGTACTTGGGTGTGTTTGCCATAACTGGCTTGAGAATAAAAGAAATTTCACGAAAGTCAGGAATTGGAAAACAAAAAAAAAATTCTGAAAAATGCGAGATTGAAGGTCGATAAATTCAAACCAAATGTTCAAAAAATCTACCTGGTTGTGTCAAACAGTAGCCAAATCTACTATAAAGAGAAAGTCTCATTTCTCTGAGCAGATTAGGCATAGTTGCTATTTTCGCACAAAGTTGGATTATTTTGAACATTAGTTCAATATAATTCGTTGCTCTATTAATTTCGTGCCCATGAACCCAACTTTTCAGATATTCCCAGAGAAAGAAATCATTGGAGATAAATCTGGTCATCTGGGGGCATTTGATCATTCCATTTGTAGGAATGAAACGGTTCTGAAAATTCGACCTCAGATATTGTGTGACATCGCGTTATACCATCCTGTTGAAACCAGATATCATTGAAATTAATTGGTAGCTGTCGAACTATCAGAATAATTTCATTCTCTGAAAGCTCCAGATATTTAGCAGCGTTTAGGTTACCCTCGATAAAAAATGGCCTGATGACGTCATTCCCCAGTATTCCTGTCCAAACATTGAGTTTTTGAGGATACAGAGTAAGCAAAAGAATACTTAGGTTATGTTTTCTATTCAAGGAAAACGATATATCATCGGTGGATGAGATATTGCTTAGAAATAAGCTATTTCATTCTTTTTTTTTCATCATCGTTTCACAAAATTCCATTCTTTTGATGTGGTCTTCTGGAAAGATTTCTTGATTCATTTTAACCTTATATCATCGGTAACCATTCCTTTTAAAAATATTCCGAACACTTATATCGCTCATATCGACTTGTTCAGCAATTCGTCACTCGAACAAGGTATACTAGTTTCAACAGCAGCACACACATCAACTTCTTTATTCGGACGATATTCACTGATGTTTTTTGGTGTATTAGCACTCTTGCAATTACTGCATATTTCTTAATACCTACATCTCTCGAATTTTTAATTATTTTGGAAATAGCGGAGCTTGAAGGTATAAGCCTATCTTCCAACGTAACAATAAATGAAATTATAGTCTCTTGAATTGAATGACCACCAAACATTATATGATGTGAATTTTTTCCTTTACGCTGAACATTTCGATTCAGGACGATTCTATTTTATTTTCAACCGATATGCCCTGACGCATCTCACGTTTGGAGCGCGACTGCCAAATTTTGACTTTGATCGCGTTTCGAGAAACTAGAGATTCCGCACCAACATGCAAAAGAACAGTCATTTATTCGATACTGCAACGCGCTATGGTTCCAGTTCCTCAACTGGCGGATTATAGTCTCAACTAATCTAGATCAACGTGATTGAATGATGAAATATATCGGTGAATATAAATGCCGTAATTTTGGCCATCTGCAAAATTAGCGCTCTTCACATAAAAATCTCGACATGTTCACTACAACACTAGTTTACGTGTCTTTTCCCAACCATATGACTTTCATTTTCATTCCTCTGTTAGTTTTTGATTAAAGAGTCACAATATTTGGGGCAGTTGAGTCGCCAGTTTCGAACATAAGCATAAGTTTTTTATCTTCAGTATTATAAGCTGGCAGTTTATGGCAAACAATTTTACTCGAATTCAATTTGCTTTTGTTTGGTTTCTGCATTATACCCGAGGCAGCCAATAGCCCTGGTTACGCCAATGTGTATAACTCATTTTGGAAAAAGATGAAGCCACTGAATCTTATTTCTTCTTCGAAATTCTTCAATTGTCTCGAACGCAGTAAATAGAAATTATAAACTGTCCTCTTCTGAAACCGGTATCATACGTTTTTATGCGGAATAACGGAGAGATATTTTCGATCCGCAATTTCCGAGGTGATGCTTATAGTTAATCATCGTCCAAGACTTGTCCCATTACTAAACGAATTTTTTGAATTAAATGAATCGATTTAACTGAATCGATTACCATTACCGCAGATGCCAATTGGAAAAAAACAATGGCTGGATTCTTTTTAAGCACGGCGATGCCTAAGCATTATTGGAATGCTGGCCAATATCTGCAATAATACCATAATACCTGGACTTCTTCAGCAGACGTTTATTGACCACACACAGCTCCTATTTAATCAAACTCGAAAGAAAAATACTTATGTTTGAGGATAAAATTTCCAAGTGTGTTTCAGTAATTACGGACTCTTAGAATATGCAAGATCAAACAATCAGTTGATACAGGATGCTCAAAAATAGAAGCAAGATTTTTTTGTCCTGGCGCAGTAAAAGTGCAGCGGGGACCGGGATGCGAGTATGGATTGCTTCGTTTATCACATCATGCGGATTCTAAGTCAATAGAGTCGTATCAAAGGACACATCGCACTGTTTGCCTTCGTGACTTTCACGAAATCTGTCAAGCTCATGGCATACATTAGAAAAAACCTAGAAAAGCACTGACGTGAAGTCAGCAGCTTTTACGCGCTTGTTCACATTGCGAAATAGCGACTGGGAAATTCCAGTTAAATTTAAATCGAACATGAAAATTTTCAGAAAAACATTTTTTTTAAATTTTTTCATGGGTATTCTTCTTATTGACACTGATTTAATTTCGACCCGATAAATATTTTTCGAATTATTGAAAAATCAAAGTTTCAAATGGCTGTAGCACAAAAACCATTCGGCAGATTAACGAACTCAACCGAGCTATTCAGGATCAAAATCTAACCTGAAATTTTCAAGAACCTAGGTTCTTCCTTTCGAACGCTACAGAGCACACGGCCGGACGGCCAGCTGAACAGAATCAAATTTGCTAATAGATTCTTCATCAGTGAGTCCAACCTAGCCGCTTGAGACCGATTTTCAAAATTCGAGAATTACATACATTGTGGCTAAACGATTACGCGCTGTTTTTCATCCTAACAATGATCTCAATACATTCACGAACGTAATGAAGCACTTAATATGAACAGAACTTCTCCGCAGTTAATTTTATAGAAATACATGCATTTTGAAGCCCATTTTACCGCACCACGCTAATCGACTATCTCAGTTTCACAATCAATCCCTCAATCGGCAATAAAAGGTTGCTGCAACTAGCTGTGATGTTGAAAATTGAAATGTTGAAAAATATTTGCCTTGATTTGAGCCAATCATCCAATTTTCCCTACATTGAAGAAGCGTTGTCCGAGGAATTCGGATACTGCAGTTTTACGGTTTTATCGATAATCAGACCGACTCACCTTCGAAACCCAGAGAGAAATCTTGGTACTTATTTCTTGTTGTATGAATTGCCTTGAATATGAAATTTATACAGCGAAATCCCAGGAGAATCTTATGAACCCTCACATTCGAGTGCAGAAAACTCAGAGCGATTTGCATGACGTCATCCAATTGTCGATTCTTACGATAACTAGGAGAAAAAACTTGAGAACGGAAAGAGCCTCGAAATGTTTCAGATAAGTTTGTTAATGCGCCAAATCGGTCAAATGGTTATGAGAATGAATTTTTGAGGTCATGTCATCAATATTTAAGCATTTAAGTATTCATTTGATCGAATGAAACTTGGTTATTAGTTGTAGAATACGCTCCTAAAATCTTGTCGGGATCATAGCCATTGTGAATTTCGAAATGAAATTCTCACTTCGACCTGATTTTAATTCTCGGATATATTACTTAAAAAAATTTGTGTTGTTTTTCTCAGCATTGATATTAACTCGAAAACAATTCTGATCCAGTCATGATGAAAAAAACTTATTACTTAGTTGGTGAATTTCGTGATGATCGTGACATTAAACCAATTTGGAATCCTAGAAAAGAACTGACGTGAAGTCGACAGCTTTATGCACGCATTTTCAAAGGAGGTGACCGCTTTGGCCACGAATTTGAACATGCGCACAAAAGCTGCTGACTTCATGCAATGATTTTTCCAGATTCTTTTTTTCAGTTATTCCGGAAAATGGGACAAAGATACTAAGGAAAATACCACGCAATTTGACATATTATTTTCCGAAAACTCCAAAACCTAGGGTAGTATCAGACTAGAATTTGCGAAAGTCCGGATAAAATTTTTTTCCAAATATGATAATCAGTTTCCAACAAATCCAATATAATTTACTGACTGTACGAACACAACAAAATTTCGCTCAAAATGTGCGCTTTCATGGTTCAACTAACTGCCAAGTTTCAATCAAATCGCTTCGTTCCTAAAATACCAGGGAAATCATCTTGAAATTTCAAATGGCTAATACTCAAAAACCGTTAAAAAGATTTTTCCAATTAACAAACTTAAACGCGGCATTCTGATGCGCTACCTACCCTGAAAGTTTCAAGTCGCTAGCTGGCTCCGTTCGACAGTTATCTTGTCCTCGGCAGGACAGAATCGATTTTGACACCGGATTTGTCAACAGTAAATCCAACTCCAAGACACGTGTACAAAACGATTGCTAGCTTTTCCCCAGAACGTGAGCGCAATAACTCAGGAATTTGAACGTATGTGGAAAAACTGCTGACTTCACGTTAGTGCTTCTCTAGAATATTTGAGTTTGAATAGTCGTTTTGAAACTACGAACTCGAATGATAGCAACAGTTAAAGGAAACTCAATACTTCGATATGAAATGTTTCTGTTAACTCCTCAAATATTCAATATGTAGTCGAAAAATCGTTCCACAGGCTTTCTAGCTGAGATTTACAAGCACGATTTATTCTAAAAATTCCAAAAGACTCATTCGTTCTACTGTAACGTTGTTCTTGTAACTCTTAGACGGCAGACCAACAGAATTGAATTTGACTACGGAGCCTTCATCAGTTAGTCCAACCTAGTAGTCCAAGACCTTTTTCGGCAAGGAATTCGAAAATAACAGACATTCAGGCAGAATGTCAGCACGCATTTCTCAAGAACATGGGCGCAAAAACGGATTTCCAATTCTTGTCTGAGTATAATCAAATTTCCGAAACTTTCAACCAGGAAGTAAACTTTTAAAAAATTAATAACAAAATTTTGAAACCAACCTGTGGTTCAGATCGGTGAAGAACATTCTCAATCGCTTGTACAATTATCTGCACTCGAATTCCTATTGAACAATTGTTACTAGTTGTTACTGTCAATGTCTCTATGAAATAATTTGTGCACCTGGAAAAAGCAAAATTCGGGAGAATCGTGCATGAATTTTTTTTATAAGTTTAAACTTTGTCAAGTAAGAATGCGCTAAATATAGATATGGTCATGAAGGCTGCTAGAGACTATCAGAAGTCGCTATTTTACAACTGAATACACCTTAGTGTATCTGGAAATGTGATATGAAAGTTCAAAGGATTATAGACAAAATATACAATATTAAACGATGGACGAACGAGTATTCCTAACCATACGGAGCTACCTCAAAAACTGAAACAGACATTCAGACAACTTGGGGAAATCTAAACCAAGAATACAATAAACATATTCCAGAATACTTGAAATGCTTATTCCTGAGTGATAAAAGTAAAATATTGGTAAGTGCACACGCTGTTGTACTGATTGAAATATCAATTCTTCATGCATTCCATCCTACATTGTATTCCGAAATTTTATCTACATCCATAAAAATCCCTTTTATTCCTCCCTGCAGTTAAAACATTGTACTCCATAAAATAAAATATAAACATAAGTAGGCAGTACCCCATCCGTCGTAAATAACCTTTTTCCATTACTAATTAAAAGCACGACTAAAAAGATAATTGCGGGCTCTGTTGTAAATGGCTGTTAATAACTCACTTTGTCTTTATGGCGAAATTATCATAACTCAGGGTATTTAAAACAATATATTATCAATTGGTGGGGTCAGGTATGGTTGCAGAAATATATCTTCGCGCTACCACGTACTCTCTATACGACACGGCATATTTCACTGTTGCTCCTACTGTTCTTGCTAATCTTGATCTACATAGATGAGGAAGCGTTTGTGTTGAAAGAATCCGGCTTTTATACAGTGCGAGTCAGAATTATGGAACAAATTCAATTTCTCAGAAGAAAAAAATTTGGCAACAAAATCCTGAAACAGGTCAATTTTTGTTTCATTTCTACCAAATTCATATGCATTTTTGAATGATTTTTGTTGTGGACTGTGCCATCCCCATCAAACCTCTGAATTTTTTGAATAGGAAAAGTGGGTCATGTGGTACTTTTTTGGCAAGGTCTTTGTATCTTCTTTACAGGCGTGCAGAAGTTTTCAAGAAAACATTTTTTTTTGAAAAATTAGTTACTTCAAAGAGGTTTTTTCGGTATGTGCACTTTGTCATGGCTCATTTATTTTGAGACGATGCTACCTGATGAAATTTGTCACCGACTGAAGGTCGACCATTACAGTTTGGTTCACGCACAACTTTCAGATTTACAAGTACGTTTCTAACAACGTACTAATAACACACCTACTTAAGATCATACTTGAAGCGCAATGTTTCTAATTTTTCACGTGATTGGGTTGAAATAGGTTGAAAGTTGTGCACGAACAAAAATGTAATTGCCGACTTTCATTCGATGACAAATTTCAACCATCTTCTCGAAGTGAATGAGCCATGACAAATTGCACATATTGAAAACTGAACTAACTAATTTTTCAAAAAAAAAATTTTTTTTCTGGAAAATTTCTGCACGCCTGTGAGGAAGATACAAACACCTTGCCAAAAAAGTACCACATGACCCACTTTCCCTATTCGAAAAATTCAGAGGGTTGATGGGGATGGCACAGTCCGCAACAAAAATCCTTCAAAAATGCATATAAATTTGGTAAAGGTGAAACAAAAATTGACCTGTTCAGGATTTTGTTGCCAAATATTTTTCTTCTGAGGAAATGAATTTGTTCCATAATTCTGACGTGCACAGCATATTCAGTTTGCTCCAAATGATTGCGGAAAAATTTAGGCAGAGAATATCTGTACTATATCCATACTGTTTGGCTCATTAACAAACTTAGCCGGCAATCTATCAGTTGCTAGGGCTTTTCGTACACCAGTTTTCGTGCAACGAAAGGCAAGACGGACAGAATTGAATTCCACATAGGATTCTTTATACATGAGACCAACTTAGTCGTTTGAGGAAACTTTCGGGGAAACCTCGAATATTACAGATATTTGTGCAGAACGATAGCTGTTTCCTAAATCACACGTAAAAGTTAAGTTGCCATTCTTGATTCCTGAAAAATCGGATGCAGTGCTCACTTGGTGTCAAGTTAGCAGTCCCAAGAAGAAATTATTTTTACATGCAAAACTCTTGTTTTTAGGAGAATATTTGATATCGAGGGTGTAGGGGACACAATTTTTGATCTCGTTGAAACAATTCATAATCAATCAAATACACTTCGATTGGAATAAATAGTTTCTTGAATATCAATCGGCTGTACGTTGTTTCGACTGAATCCTTGATAGAACTTCTATCGGGTATGAATTTTTGGGAATATTGGGTAAATGAAATTTTGATTTGATTTTTGAATATGTACGAAATCATAAGGTAGAATTCACCCATTTAGAAACCCACCACTTTTGTAATTGAGCCCCAAGCCTGATAAACAAATATCGCTGAGTTGTTTTTTTTGCGCGCATGTTCTGGGGAACAGCGGACTATCGTTTTGTCCAAATGACTGTAATTTTCGATTTTTTTCCGAAAATTGTCTCGAACGACTAGGTTGGACTCACTGATGACGGTTAAGTTCGTTAATGGGAGAATTGGTAGAATGGTTTCGGAGTTATGGTCATTGTAAATTCTGACATTAATTTTCTGATATTTCAGGAACTACTTATCCGATTGAATTGAAACTTGACATATAGTAAGCCATATTAACGCACAACTTCTCACGAAATTTCGTTGAGATCACACTGTCCGTAAATTCTGGACAATTTTTTTTTCGAAATTCATTCGAAAGAATTATTTTTTTTTGGAAACTCGGAAAAATCAGAATCGGACAAAAATGTTAACTTTTTTTTCAAATATTCGATATTCTGCGATCTTCTGTTCATATCATTCAATGATTCTCCGTATGAACCTTCGAAATGTCATTTCCGATAAAATACTGGATTTCAGTTCGATCTAATCTGTATCTTTGGAAAATCTTGGGAAAATCAAATTTTGAATGCGTATATCTGCGGAATCATTGGGTGGATTTTACGATTCACGAATTCGGCCTTCGTAATTAAGGTCCAAACTACTCTACAAATATCGATTTTTCTGAGTTGTTTCTTTCAGAAGTTATTGTGTTTACGATCGACCGTTGAGAAATATTCTCAAAAATTCAAATGAGTATTGAATATTTTATGAATTCGGTTGAATGTATTGGAATATGTGGAAATTGATGTATATGTGTTTTTCAATTAGTAGGTATGACTTCACAACTGCTAGTAAATCCTTTATTGCGACCATGTTCGGGTCCACATCTCAATATAAAAGATATTTGGGCAGAAAGATAGCAAGTTGTCCCCTTAAGGATGCCCGCAAAAACCCATTTTCAACTCGTTGACGATGATGCAGTCAACGCTCTGTGAATTTTGCACTGATTTCAACTCTTACTCGATACAGGCACAGCACAGAACAGTAACAATCGAGATAACATAAAAAAAAAGTGAGTTCAGCTGATGCTTCACAGTGGATTTTAGAGGTTGATTGTTTTTCGTAATGGTAGCAGGAATGTTGCTCTATTTGCATACAATATAAACTCTTAACCAACAATTTTCAATGAGTCCGTTTATATTGTACGAGTGCGTCTTCAGATGTAATACCGCTTGCGAAAAGAGCTGAAAGCGAAGGCAATTAATTCAGTTGAAGGGTTTAAGGAAATTCATTCGAATTGAATTCGAAATAAGCCAACTTTTGTCTTCGGCTATTGCGGAGCGAATGTGGTATTGGCGGGCATTGTATCGAGAATAGATAGGTATAACGAATGAATTGTTGTATTCATCGATTCTTGCGGAAGACTAAGAAATTGTCCATGCAAAGTTTTCATTATGAGCAAACAGCATCTTGAATATAACGGAGTGAGTTTTGGAGGCCAGAGTTCGTTTTCAGAAAAATTTTGGGTGCAATTGGTGAGAAAAATTTTGAGAATACGCAATATTGCCGATTTCATAATCAAAAACTTTCGGGAAAATAAAACTTATATGAAGTGAAAATTGGAAATGAATAACATTGCGATTCTCACAATAATATGTAGTTATATCCCAAAAATAAAATTTTCAAAATTAATCTCTTCCTGACCTTGAGATATTAACAAGGTGCAACTTGTCTCGAGCGTTCGATATAGTCTCCATTTTAAAACTATAATAGATAAATGTTACAATTTTGGCTTCAGGGGTGTGTTTCTGAATTGGCTGTCCAGTTGTTTTGATAACCGAACAATGTGTGTTAGGGTTGGGGATGTAATTTGTGATGGATACAATTTGGACATTGGTGTTTCTCAGGGCTCTGTCCTAGGACCTCTACTATTTCTTTTGTTTATAAACGATTTACCGGAGAATTGGTAATAGCTAAAAGCTTCGATGGATTACAGACACTGTGCCATCAACTGATACAGTGCTTCATTGGATGGTGGCGTTCGAGTTTGCTAATGTTAAATAAAGTTGAGATCCATTGTGTTCATTTCACTCTGAGAGGTGGTGGGCAACAATTGATCATAAACCACTTGGTTAATACCATCTCGTTCACGGATCGATCCAAGTTTCTCCGTATTCATGTGGATTCCGGTCTGAAATGGAATATACATCTTGATGCTGTTTGCAATGAGGTAAATAGTTTCTACTATGCAATAAGTAGAGTAAAGAGTACGCTGCCCTCGGAATCTATTTTGAACCTCTACTACACCTGTCGTACAACAGACCGCTATGCGGCGAGTTACCCGACGTTCGAAGGGTGTTCTTAATCCAGATGGGAAATTGTCGTATGATGTTTAATATACCCTATAGGTATTTCTGTCGACAAATCTTTGTGGAAGGTGGTATCCTTACGGTAGCATATATTTACATCTGTGAGTACCATTTATATGCAAAAGAGAATGAAATAAATACGACCAAACTTTCTAGTTTTCACACCTATAGTACAAGAAATTACCACACAGTTTGCATTTCCAGGCACAACATCGCAACATTTGAACAATAGCGACTTCACCAACGCATCAGGCTCTTCAATCATTTGCCGACGAATATTAAGAGTCTCAAATTGGGTGGAGTTAATTAGGAAATCGGTAGGTAGTCTTAATAACCAACACTCCATTCACTTTTATAAACTATCCCAGCTGGCCATGACATTTTGACCCATTTCACCGTGTATATTTCGAAAATGTTGGGTTAAAGTAATTTTCCTGTCAGATAGCTACACAACGTTCTCCTCTCTACATAGAGGTCGTAGTACTTCCGTATTCTTCAAAGTGTGAATTTACTTCGGAGAAATAATGAATTTGAAAGAAAATTATGTGAATTCAATAATTCCAAAGACCTGGCGAATATTGAAGAAACTTATTTCTCTGTTAATACTGGAAATATTTCACGTATACAAACATGGTGGGAAGATTCAGTTATGCTATTTTCTTGTACGGAAATCAAAAATCGAGTGTAGAAATTTACTGGAAAATAATGGATAGTCCGTTACTTCGTGATAGTTCATTCGTAAAAAAAATAAAAGTACTGGAAAAATCCTTCTAAACGAACAGACAAACCTATGGAATTCCATACTTTTCGAAATTCTCAAGAAATAAGCCTACAGAAGACATTTTAATAACTTGTAGCACAACTTAGAATACTTGAGTATGAAAATGTAGTAGTAAAGTAAAACCTGTGTCACCTTAAAAGAACTTACTCAATTTACAAACACATTTAGGAAGAACAGTGAGGACCTTTGAACAGAGAATAAAAGAACATTTGAGAATTTTAAGGTTAGGAAATAACTATGACAGCTCGCATTTTGGAAACCACTTATATGAGTATCAACATGAATTTAAAAAAGAGGATAATTTTGATATCTTGCATGCTAATGTTAGTGGTTGGATCATTGATGGTTTAGAAAAATTTGAAATTTTAAAACACAAAAAATTTAATGATAGTTTGATGTTGAATGCTCAGATGGATTTTGGTAATGATTGTCTGATGAAATGTTTATTATAGAATAATATGTCAAAGAAAAATCTGTATTGTTTCTGTGATTCCAGTTTTTTTGTTTTCTATGTTAGTTGTAGCCATTTTGAGAGAATAAGAAATTGACAAAATTGTAGACGAGATTATGTTATGTTGTACTGAGAATAATACCTGTACCTTTTTAATAATTATTGACGAATCTGGTTGAGAGTTCAGGTGAGGGAATATTGGTGTGTAATATGTAATGTCGAAACTCTTGTATTTTTTGATTTTTAGTGGGACTGGTCTGATGATGCTCAGATGTTCTTGAGTGAAACTAGTCACCAATAAATGAACTAGGAAGTAACAGATTTTTTTATTCAATTTACAAAGTTCTTGGAAATCTATGTGAACGATACATGATGAACATATTTCTAAACTGGGATGCAGCTCAACTTCAGTTTGTTATCTTTGGGTATTGGATAGCTTGTTATAAATTCTTGATTTCAAATTATTAGGGTTACTATCAGAAAAGCAGATTTCAATTTTACATAGCACTTCCTGATGCTTTGTCTCTGCTTCTTCAAAACTACCTTCGGCATTTTTAGTTTCCAATCGTGATGATGATGTTGAGATTGAGAGAATTGGCATTGGCATTTGGCAGCGTCTCTGAGAATTATTTTTACATTGCTGATATATCATGAGTGCCAACCTGCGTCAGTTTCAAGTAAAAAACTTGAAAGGCCTAAATCATGGCCCACCGGCATCTTTTATAAAAGTGAATGTAGTATACCTATCTACTTCGATATTTTCCATTGCGGCGCTTATGTTTTTTGGTGGATTTGATTCATTCCTCAACGTCGGTAATTTTACTTGATGAACGTGTTTGGGAAGCTGAGACTTGATGCAAGTTTTCAAAGTCATGAAATCGATACCTTTCTTCGAACACTTTTCGTGAAAATGGCGGAAGCAATTTGAACTTGATTTCTTGACTATAGTGAATTTCTCACTTAAACTGTGTTCTTGAGGTTTTTATGGAGTTTGCTGGAGTGAAACTGAGAACGGCTAATGTAGATCTTGTTCTCTTTTGATTCGGGGTAAAATAATCGCCGTACGTCTTGTTCTTCTGGAGATATACTCTCTTTACCGGAGCAAGGTAGGAAAGTTTTCAAAACAGACAAAACATATATATCTAAAAAACCATGGTTTTTGATGAAAATGCTAAGACAACAATTTCTGTTGGAAACGATATGAACTGTAACCTCTTTGAATATTTGACATCAACTCTGTTTCACCCTGTATTGCTATAACCACAGATCAGATTGCATTCAAACATACCAACTACTTCGTTGCGAATTAATACGGAACTTCGTGAAGATACAGGGGACCTCTTGCATGTTACAGAAAATATAATATTTCATGTAGGTCTCAATCCATTTTGATATATTTTCACAATTAAAACAGTTGAATCGAGACTCAAGTTCAAATTGAGTGGAACGCGGTAGATCGTCTTCTTAGTCACTTGACAAGGCATGATTCTACTATCGATACAGCTGGCGCTGTCTATTGGCGAATGAAGATAAGCGCTACTCCCTCTGGTGGCTATCCGAGTAACCCGAGGTACAGACATTATCATTGACAAGTTAAACGAAATGTTAAGAAAATGAGAAAGTTCATGCATTTTTCTTGGCGTTTGTGTGATTTTACAAGTGGTTCTACTGAGGAAAAGCAAACTCAAATGTCCCTTCCCATACATTTCCACAGCCCGGTCAAAAATTTCGAGTTAGGGTAAAAGAAACTTCCTTTAACAAGTCGGGCCTGAAAGTGTTGAAGAATCGATAAAAACCAACAAACAAGATTTATGAGAGTCTGTTACCTGCCCTTTACCGATGATGATCATTTTTATAGAGGTAAACACTAGTTGCTCATGAAATATTAGATCACATTCATGAAGACAATTTTTTTCCAGGCTCCTAATCCAAGCAGAGAAATTTACTTAAGAGGAATGCTCTGCCTTCCAGAAAGCTGCCTGTTGAACTGATCATTAAGGAACAACGTAATTGTTTTAGTGAGAGAACTGACTATTGAAAAACAAGGAAATATCTGGGGATGAAAACTGTTCGCTCAAAGTGCTTCCGCCGATGAAAGCAAAGTTGTACAAGGCTTATTTAGTACAGCTTTTTCAGGACCAATCAAATGAGCGATGGAAAATTTATTTGTCAATCCATAATGAATAAGACTTACGATACAAGTAGCATTAGTTTTATGTGAATGTCATCATTTTATTCAGAATATATTGAATATTTAGTCCTTCGCTATAAAAATAGTAAAGTTGTAAGTATTTGTCTATTATTCCAAAAAGTATGTTCTACAATACTACCTCTTTTTCAACTTTCAAGACAGCCTTAGAAATCCACCAAAGTCAATCTTGCCATTTGGATGTGGAAATGAATAATATTAAAATACTGTCTAACCTTGGAGATGTCCCCGTAATTTTAGAGTTGCTACCCAACAAGATGAAGAATGATACATACCTACTTTATAAGAATAGATTACTTCCAGTAATACTCCCGTCAACCATAGAAGTCTTCGAATAAATCGTGAAATCAAAAATTATCAAACCAAACACCAACAAACAGTACAAAATCGACTATCAAAACAAAATCTATGTCTGTATCTAAGGTTCTGAAACTGGCCACCGTGGCGCTGCGATCTTAAATTCAGACGCCAATTGGCATGATAGAGTGGAATGTGCACGAGAAAAGAGAGAGACAGAGTGGATATATCACATTACGTCACGAAATGCAGCAAAGTCTAGACCGTTTAAAAAAGTAAATATGGAAACCAAATTTGAAAGATGTATTTCTCGTTTAAAATCGAAATTTTTGGGAGCATTAGAATTATATCAGTATCCCTTTAGATAGAATAATCAAATCTGAGTAATAAGTTCCTTATTTCACTTAATTTCTCTTCTTCAATTCTATGAAACATTCCAACATGAAAGCATAATACTATGGTGTAAGAAAGTATTTCCATTCTAGTGATTTTCTCTAAGTATTTACTGTTCGTTTCCATACTTTAAACACATATTATAATTCTTCAGTGTAATCCATTAGCACCTTTGACCTCGAGTCAACTTGTCTGACAAGCGACGAGAGGTGAAAAGACACCGCTGTATTTATTATGACGGTAGCTATGGTAAACCTATATCTTTTAGTTCTGTCGTATGCCGCGCTTAGCAGGGGTCCCATAGCTGACTTGAAGTCCGTATATGTAAGGTATTCTAGACATAGTCGTCGTTTGATAAAAGGGTTGGATGAATTATGAAGGGTAGGCCTGTTGCGGTAGGTCATCAAAAATTCTGTCGAGAATCCGATAAATCATTATAATGTTACTCCCAATTAGAGGGATTTTAAGTTGGGTGAAATATTTGAGGTGTGTATCAGGAATAAAAGCAGATGAGGGGGTTGTAGAGGGGGATTATAGAGATTCTAATGATATTTGTTGTTATTCATAACGAAGTATACCCCAGGGAAAATTTCATCAATTTTTTCGTCCAGGTAGTAATGATATTTATGGGCGCGCTGTATTTGAATGATGTAAACAACACTATACATTAGATATGAGGTAATTAGCTACAACATTTTGGCTGAATTGAATCGAGAATCTCACAGAATTGAGTTGTTGATGGTTTGCACTATTATGTTCCCATCCATTTTTTTAATATTCTCTCCGGCCGGCCGTAGGCATGATTGCTGATTAAATAAATTCTTCGGGGGGCAAAATCGGCCGAGCGGTTTCAGAGTTATAGTTATTTTAAGTTTTCAGAATATTTCTCTGTTATTTTGGAAATATCTTGAACGATTAGATTGGTACTTAGCTTTTGGTTAGACCCCAAGGCCCGACTTTCTGCAAAATTTTGTTGAGGTCGTACTACTACTGAAATTTCACGATGAAAGTGTCATGACAATTAATATTTGAAAACAAATTTCAAATTCTTTATCCAATATTCTATATAATGCCACCTAACGATAATATTATCCTCACGAAATTCTGTATGAACCATCAAGCTGTTATTTTTCAATGAAGAAATGATTTCAATTCGATCTAATCTGTGTTTCTTGAAGTATTGGGAAATAAAATTTTAAATATCTGTGGAATAATTGGGCAGATTAAACCCATTAACTTACTTGGCCATTCTAATTGAGGTCCGAACCTACTGTACAAATATCGAGTTTACAAGAGTTTTTGTGGAAGTAATTGTGTCTACGATCAGCTATGATTCCTTGATTAGAAAATGACATCTGAAGGTTCATGCAGGATTTCGCGAGTATAATTTTTTCTTCTGGAAGTGATAGTGCGTTTGGCGCGGTCAAGGCGTGAGAAGATGAGTGCTTTGGCAACAAATTTGAATATGCGCGTATAATTTGAGTTCATATAAATGCTTCTCTAGATTTTTTAGGATTTAGTTTGTTTCTGGAAGTTTCGGGACAGGTCGTAGAACTAGTTGATTTCCGGGGAGTAAAAGTATTTTCGAGTGTGCAGAAGCAGGATTTTTGAAGAAATCAAATTCCAGCTTGAGGGGTTGCTAGATTTTTATTGTAACAGAGAATTGCCGTTCGAGTATAAATGAGCTCTAGAACTAAAATAACACAATCAGAACAAGAATGTTGGTACAAACATTAAATGCTGATAGATATTCTGAAGGCAATTCAACTCACATAACATCAAAGCACCACTGTCCTATCTACAGTCACAATAGACAATTATTTCAGTTTTCGCTCTCTACGGTTAATAGATATCACTCAGTACTCTCGAATTATCTCAAAACCAATCACATCAGATAGAAATTTCAAGTGAATGAAGTGGGTACCTTCTCGAAGTTAAACAGCACAATATCGCAACTACATACACTACTCAACTTATGGCATGACAGAACCATACATGTTCAGAAGGGAGGGGCACAATATTGTATTTTGCATATCCATGAATTACATTGGTAAATTCAAATACATCTATGAAGTAGCTTTTCTCAATATCTTGAAAATCTGTGGAGGTACATGGAAGATTATAGGTATTCATTTATTTTCAAAGATGAGTAGTATTGAAAACTGAATATTGTGTTTCCTACATCGTGTCAAAATAATAGCAATTGAATTTTTTTCGTGCTATGGTGAAACACATAAATGAATATGATCGAATTAAAAGAAGCTTCTAATTACACATCAGTGAAACTTTGGTATGTTCTCATTGTTCATATTCTAATCCAAAAAAATAACTCAGCCTGCTGCTAGCTACGATATATCCCATTCCGATTTCCACACTTCGTGAAACGAGTTTGCTGACCCCCAGCAACCCGAAATCACCAATAGACAACAGAAAGCGAGTCTATCCATAAACAAACCTCCCGAAATTCGGATAGGTGGTACCGGGCTAAAGTGTTAATCACATGTACATAGGTGAACATCGGTGGGATAACGAAGATGCGGGAGGAAATCGCCTGCCGCGTGCGCGATAGTGGGAGAACAGATAAACTCAACCTACCAACTTCGGTTCTTCAGTGTCCGTCTACCGGTCCAGCTGCCAGCATCCGAAGCAGCACTCGCACTTAAAGCCGGTTTCACGTAAGGAAACTCCGAGTGAAAATGATAGAATTTGAGGAGTTGTCTGAGAGACTTGGTCTTCTCTCGGATTTCACGACTGACTCCAATAATAACAGTGATTCCAGTGAAAAAAATTCGGAACGGGGTGAGAAATACTCTCTGAGACCCAGATCAGCCAAAAAACGCCACAACGATGAAGATTCTGACGAAATCATCAGTATCCCTTCGAAGTCGAAATCTAAAACTCCTCGGCCCAAGCAGAAACCAGCACCTCTCAGCAAGTACAGGAGAAAAACCGCGAACGCTAGAGAAAGAAGTAGAATGAGGGAAATAAACCAGGCCTTCGAAACGTTGAGGAAAGCGGTGCCACAGATGTCAGTGAGCCAACAGCAGACGAATGAAAAATTGACTAAAATCATGACTTTGCGACTTGCTATGAAATACATCTCAACCCTCAGTTCGGTTTTGAACCAGGAGTCTGATAGTCAAGATCCCTTGCTGTGTTCCAGCGATTTGGACTATTCCTGGCTGGAATCTGATGGTGAATCTCTTCCTTTGGACAGTGATTTCTCCGATCATTCTCTTACTCATGCAGACTTTTCTCTGGACTTTCCAGATGATTCTCTCACATCAGTAGATTTCTCTTCACCCCTATCACCAGATTTTTCTCACCACCTAAGACAGTTTGACCCACTTCTTTCCGGTTTCAGTTAACATTGTTTAAAACTGTATATAATCCGTCCAATATGTGCCTAGTTCTTATTTATGAAAATTTTTAGAGAGTGTATATATTTATTTTTATATCTGATTCATTTTTTGATGAAGACAGTGGCATTTTGCTTCGAAAGTGTATTGAAGAAGAGACTGTTTAAATTATAGTTGCTATGCTGAATTGTGTAATATTTTATCTAAGGTTTTTCGATGAAAGATCTGTTCCTATTTGAAGGTAAAGAGTGTTATTATATTGAATATATTTTATTATTTAGGAAGTTGTTTTATTTCTACCAGAAAATCAGCTCAAAGCTTTGATACTTTTCGACACTATTACTTTTGTTTTAATCATATTAATATTTTCAGTATATTCGTTAATTCATCCCAACACAAAAGCAAACTATAAAGGTAATCTCATCTATCCTATGATATTGATTTACGAAGCTGATTTCATATCAACGATAAGAATACAACCTCTGTGAGTAATAATATCAGTATACTCGTAGTTTTTGGGATGAATATTTAGCACCAAATCACCCTCTTACTCTTGAGATATTAATGATACTTACTGCGATTACGCTTAAGGCTGAAACTGTGGTGCATAAATTCGGACAGAATCTTACCTATTCTGTTTGCTAATAGCAATATTGCCAAGGAAAATTTTGGTTCCTCACAGCAATATTCGAAATATTCTGATCATTGATTCAAAACAATATGAACTGACGTTAAATGGAAAAACTTTCTATCGATAATCTCAGCAAAATATTTTTCTCAACAATTCTCATATTAACATTTGGTGAAATAAATTCACATCCTATATTGTATATAGGAATATTTCCTGATCATGAGAACTTTTATACTTGATTTGGAATTAGTTCGAATTTCATGGAAAATTTCAATAGAATCTAGTAGAATATAAAAAGTTTGAAATTCTGAATTTTTCAGTTCAAATCACATATTTATTTTCCCCTTCAATTTGTTCATTTGAGACTCTTGTGAAGGCAATCATCCGATATCATCAAATATAATGAAATCATTTGAAAGCTTTTGAAGGTAGTTACTAAATTACTAAAAGCAATATAATTTTTTTTCTGTTCCCGAAAAATCGAGGAGGTTAATATCAAGAAATCTTCACAGGCAGTATGGAATCGAATTCATTGTACCTTAGTGTTGTTTCAATCATTATCTATGGTCTTTATGCTCAATATTTTTCTCAAGCAATTATGTTGTTCTCAGTTATGGGTAATCTGTTGTCAAATTTCATTTCGCCCATGTAGAAGTGATCACAAATTCTTCTGAAAGCAATAACATAGATATAAGTTTCGAAGGATTCATTAATAGCTTGGATATGAAATTCGTGAACAAGTATGTACTCTATCCAATACTTGTGATATATTTCCTCAAAACTTATCGAAACAATTGAATTTAAATCCAGGACTTGGACTTGAAGAGAATTCCTTGAAAGATCGATCAAGTTTATGGTGATATTTTATTAGCATAAGTTCAAATGAATTAGATCACAAAAACTCAATATTTCAAGGACTTTCCACTAGATTTTGTGGAAAAAATGTCATTCGAATATGGAATAAAATATAACAAGTCTCCAAGTCTCTTAGTTGTTTTTTCGGCCGCGAAAATTTCATGTGGAATGTAAGACTTACTTGGGAGTTTCGAAATCGTGTATGAATAAAATCCGTGTAATCGTTTCGAAGATAAACTAATTAGAAATTTAATGTTCCCAAGATTTTCGTAAAGGGATCTGATCTAATAAAATTCTAGTGCTTAGGCTGAAGAGCAAAATTTCACGAGCTTCATTATATAAGAATACCACATTTTTTTCAAGCAATCATACTAGCTTCGCCTGAAAGGCTTTTTAACAATGCTACGAATTTGTACAGAGGAACAGAAAATCCTCACTTCATATCAGTGCACTCTTCTTGAATTCTTGAAGAAACAAATCATACGACACGAAGTATGAATGTGAAGAATTTGGGATAAAATTATTTTCTTCTGTTCGGCCAGCTCTCCATAGTATGGATAACAGTTGGAAATGAGCAAGAACCACTTTCCTCAGCAGGTTAAGCCTCCGACGGCTATATTGGTAACTTGTTCAGATCTGCCGAGGTGTTTCGGAGTTATTGTCGGAATTCTTCGCGCAAATGGTCCTTACTTCAAGTTGTGCTTAGCATAGTTTCGAGTTTCTATGATACTCCTAACGATATAAGGCTCACGCACCGACGGATAGACATATCAGAGATTCAATAATATCTGATGAATGTAAAAAAATCCAAATGCACCCAAAAATATACATCAAAACACACAACGAAAACTTCCATTAGATGAGGACTGATTCAATCAGATACCTCATTTTCAATTGATTCTGTAACCGACAAAATAAATCTTAGATTCTTGTAGATGTCGCATCATTTTCAATAAATCGACATCGCAATTTCTCAAAGATATTCTAGAGTAATTGGGTAGATGTTCTATGTAACGTGTACGCATTATGTTTATAGATTGAACTGGTTGGAGAACAGTTAGAAATATATATCGCAGACGTGAATGGTGTATTACTTTATCAGCACCAACCTGTGCTGAAAGAAATATTGAACCAAAATGGCATACATAAACGACAGTTAGGAATGCAGTTATTTCATAAATTTACCTCAACGAAATTTCAACGTATTACGTAAAAGCTACTTCAAACCATAAATTAATGTAAAAGCCCGACTTTCTGAATGTGAGTAAATGTCATTAAGTAATATTAATACCGGAGTTCTTGGTAATATTACAAGAACAACTTCATATTCAGCCTATAGGTATCTTCTTTGCCGCTTGACCAGCTTATATTTCTTCTGCAACACCGGTCATCGATGCCGCGAAGATTGAAAAATAATTTTCGCAGGTAAATGGGTATATTGAAGAGTGTCTTCTATAAATAGACTCATAAGCAGGAAATGTAATGGTGAGATGGACGGAACACCTTACTTTATGCCTGAAATATTTATGAAGTTTAAGTTTATTACTTTCTAAACTGATGAACCTGAACCATACATCAATGAAAATTCGGAAAAAATTTTGAGATATGACCTACAAGGAGGTCTCAGAAAAAGATGCTGTAATTTTAGGGAAATGAGTTCACATTAACATATGTCCTAAACCCATTTAGTTTGGAACTACAAGGTGGTAACATGTCAATGTCAAAATAAAATCGATAATGTTCCACCAGCCGTCCAGCCGGCCGAGGACACGATAACTGTCAAATGGAGCAAGCCAGCGATTTGAAACTCGCAAGTCAGAAAGTTGATGGGCCAAATCAGCCAGATGATTTCGGATGAAGTCATTCGAAATTGGAATTATTTCCTGAATATCTCGAAAACTATTTGAATGTACTAACTGGCTACTACTGATATTTTTTTTCGATAATTAACCATCAGATTCGGACGATAGGTCGCACAGATCTAAAACTCTATATTTCACAACAGTGTACCAAACGTCACTTTGATCGGAATAGGAATTTCTGAAGTATCAGGAAAGAAATATATTGATTTTAGTCGTTTTTTCAACCGTGTCGTTGTTATTTCCAGAATATTAACTCTTAAATCATAATGAAACCTGGTAACTAGTTCGAAAAAGCTGATGCATAATGTTGTGCAAAATTTCGTGATGATCGTGTCATTAGAGCAATTTTTCGCAATTTTTCTTTCGAATAAATTTACGCACAGACCTTGAACCCTATAATTTCAGTTCGATCAGATTTAAATTTTTTGGAGATTTTGGGAAAGTACTTATGTCAAATTTCATGATTTTTTTTCTAAATATTGTTGTTACTTCTGCAATAATTCAAAAAATCTAGAAAAGCACTGAAGTGAAGTCAGGAGCTTTTACGCGCTTGTTAAAATTCTAACTATTAGATCAACACTAAATTTTGCACCTAGTTGCGTGTTGGTAATCTCCACCTGTTAAAGATCCAAATAACAACGAAATTTGGCACATTTTTTCCCTTATATCCCCGAAAGTAAATATTAGATCTAATTGAAATTTGAATTATTGTTGTTAAACAGTGACTCTAAGGTTCTTTCCAAATTCCATTGAAATCTATTCAATATTCTCAGGGAAAAAAAATTTTTCATCAAAAATTTCGAAAATTTTCAAATGAAAATTCTTTACCAACTGAATCCACACGAAAATTTGTTCTAAGTCGCGTATTAGTATTCCAAAACTGTCCACGAAGTTTTTATTTGATCGAGTCAATGTACATGACATACAGAGGAAATATGTCAAAATTTCAAATGAGCATAACTCGGAAACTATCACACCGATTCCGCCCATTAACGAACTTAACCAAGATATTTGGACTTGAACCCTAATCTACTAAAGCTACTAAATAGCCGTTACATAGTTATCGGGTGTTTTTCGAAAATATTCATTCAAGAAATATTTTCATCTATTGAAAATATTTTATTTCTGTGAAGACATTCTCGTAGCAACTTCTCCCGTAGAATCTAATGACGTTAATTGAATTTTCTGCAATGTGATATTTCATGAGATATCACTATGAAAATATTTTCCTCAAATGGGACACTCCATATATTTTAACATATTTTGACAGAGCTTGAAATTGACATTTCAGAAATATGGCATCCTCGATGTTTTTCCGGAATCATGCTAGGGATATTGAGTTTTCAAATTTCATCTATTGGATAAGTAGGCTAAGGACTGAGCAGCGGTGGAAATAAAATAATGCAAACATTAATTGTTGGATGTCGAAGTTCGATTCAAACAGTTAATTATTTGAAGAAATCCGCAGTTTTTTCGAAAACCATGAAAATTAGAACTTCATTCAAAAATAACAACGAATGAATAATTTCATATCAAATGGGGTGTTCGAAGAGTCGGCCTTCTCGGCGTTCAAGCACATAAGTACGGTAAATTCTTCTTAAATACTAGTTGATGTTGTAGATTTGAGTTCAATAGCTCTTAAAACGAAGTTTTTTCGTTTCAATAGACATTTGATAACATTTCCATGCTTTCATTCCACTATCGCATAATCCAAAGCCTACTCAAAGATATAAGTTGAAAATTGAATATCTCGAACATAACTCCAGAAAAATATCAAGTACGCTACATTTTTGAAATAACAATTTCAACCTCTATCGAAATATATAGAAATATACGGGGTGTCCCATTCAAAATAATCATAGTGATATCTCATGAAATATCAATAGGCAAAAAATTCAATTAACGTCATTGAATTCAACGTGAGAAGACCATTCTTGAAACACACCCGGTAACTATGTAACGGTAAAATCTATGTAGTGGCGGAGACTCATAAATTCGCTTGAAGTATCGGTATTCGATTTTCCAGATTATGTTTTTTATTCCACTATATTATACTAGAAAGAACAATATTATGTTTTCCGAAATGGAGGAAATCCGTTAAGTATTATTCTAATGTTATTTGTTTGGTGTGACGTTGAATCATTCACTTACTTCATTGGAACCAATAGTAGATATGTCCATCTAAAACCTCATTGTGTATATATTCTTGACGCATCATTAGAACCTTATCACGCCACAGTTATCGTCTCGAGTTAATTATTCTGATGGAAGAATTATCATATTGAAGTCTATAAAATATTGATGATTCTGTATCCTGCTCTCTAGATCGGACTGATGCCATCTTCTTCAATTTATTTCTCTCATGTATCGAAATATCCATCACCTAATAAAATTGGGTGTATATTGCATACCATTATCCATCATTTGAATATGTGTGGCAATGATTGGAACCAGGTACATTGTTCTCGAATCATTAGACATGGTCTATAAATTCTTCAGCCCACATTGATACGCTATTTACTTATCCGTCTTTATGTGCATATTTATGAAGTATTTACGAGGTATCATATACGTCCTTCGAAGGACAGTCGCTATGAAATTTGAAAAGAACAGTCGAAGATTTATAACAGATGAATTATAAACTGTTGGAATAATGAGGTGGATTCTGAGAGATCATAGATCATTGTAACAGAAGCTTAGCGGTGATATCTGCAGGGCTGCCAATTATTGAATGAAAGGATCACAGAAAATAATGCTGAGCCTGATATCAATCACCTCAGGGATTAACTGTATGGACATTACCAAGATCATAGAATATATCAGGTGTCGACACTCTCCTACTATTACCACTAAAATTTTGGGTCCAAAACGCGGTCCTACAATTGTCAAATATTGTCCTACTTGGCTCTGTAAACGATGATGGCGCTAAGGTCAAGTCCATACAATTAATTCCGTAGAATAAAATGAATTAAGCTATAATCTGATGAAATGATATCCCAACAAATGAATCAGATTTTAGAAATGATGGATACTTAATGACATATAAAAGGAGTTCAATACATGTGGAACATCTACTCATTAATAATATGAAATATATATAAGGGAATAAGGAGCAATATGAGGTTTATTGTAAGAACACTTTCATGGATTAGAACAAGCAGATAATCGAAGTCAAAACAACGGTGAAAATGGAACGAAGGTTTGATATTACTGATGGATTTTATTGGATAGTTTGGATCTCCTTTTATGAAAATATGGTTCATAAGTTTTGTATGTACCTATTAATAAATATTAAATAGAGTTTTGGTACAGACTCATAAATATTTCAAGAAAATTTTCATGTTTATTATTATCGAAATCGATATATGAATTTTCACTTTGCTGTTCATGTTCATATGAATTCATCTGACGAATTTCGAACCAGACAAATTAATTGTAGTATCTATAGTTCCAAATGATTTCTTGTGATATTTTTGTAAATGCAACTCTGGAAGACTTCCATCAAACAGTGTCCCGCTACCTTATTTCAATCAACGTGTTCATCAATTGATGAACGCGAACCTCACTACAATCACCGCGTTCTTCAATTGATGTGGGTACGTGAACCTTTAAACAATCATCATGCTATTTTTCTAGTTGTATCTAGCTTAATTTTGGTCTAGTTGTCTAGCGGATGCATATTGTGGAAGATTTTTCTTTGTGCTTGAAGTAGACCAAAACTTGTACTATGGGTTCTGATTGGAATTTTAGAAGGTGAGTAAGTACTTATGGTATACAATTATTTTGTTTTCCCGACTTCATAGAAAACCTTTTCTTTTATCGAGTTTATATCGATTTATCTTTCAATTGTTTTCAGATAGAAACTTACGGTAGCTATGTGGAGTGAGTTCTGAGGTTAACTGAGAGTTATAAATGAATTTCATATGAATTTGATAATCTTTTGTGAGTGCTTCGATTTTATCCAAGACGGAAAAATAATATTTTTATTGATTGTACTAATATATCCTTCATCAAGTAGGCTCGTCTTCATTTAATGTTTACAAATGCTCATTATTAGCTGATCACTTCAAAGATGGTGAAAAAAGAAAATATTGTATGTGCAATAGCACCCCATACTAAAACGCCTACTATCCGGTGTACATGACGCTCAATATCAAAATAAGTGTCACGTCGTTCTCTCCGACTTGGTCTATCCGTTTTTCGGCCATCATGTGCACCCAAATCGACATTCATCAGAAAAGAAGGCCTGATGCCATTCATCATTCCAATGTTGTCGTTCTCTGCACCACTGTAATCGTTGCCAGCGATGCTCGACCGTGAGAGGTCACACAAGATGGGGCCGATAATGCTGCTGTCCAAAAGACCTTATACGGTGGTAAACCGTTCGGACAGTTACAGGATGACCTGGTTCTCCTGACCAATCATCAGCCAAAGATCGCAAATCGCTCTCTAATAGCCATAACTTTTAGACGTCGATCTTGCACTTCATTTGTGCCCCTTCGACGTCCGTGCCTACTCTTCTTCGATTTTGGGTATTATCAAACCAGGCTTGAAAACATCTCATAACAGTAGTTGGATTTCTGTACGATTAGCGATTTCTCGAAATGACAACCCCGCCTCCCGTAGACCAATAAGTCGACCTCCTTCAAATTCACTCAGCTGGCGATAAATTCCGCGTACACCCACTCCAGGCATTTTAACAACAACTAGAAATCGACTTTGGATCTCCTCGAACAGCTGGTTTGTTGCAAGATTTAAAAAATTCGCAAAGAACGACTACAATATTCAAGTCACAAAAAATGTTCACATAAAAAAACCTTCACAATTTTCGTCTCCAAATTTAAATCATTTACTCCTTGGTATACTATCTATGTTTTACTAAGAAAATTTTCGAAATTTAAACCGCTCCTTCTGGGTGTTGCAGTTTCTTTGTCGGTGAGTAGATTTTTTTCCGTATATCTCCGAAATTAAATATCGTAGCGAGTTGAAATTTGAAACATTGTTGTTGAATACTACTGATTGATGTATGTGATTTCTTCGAAATTTGATGAACAGTGTCCGAGAAAGAATTTATTTATACAGAAATTTGAAAAATTTTCGAAATGTTTTCTTTACATTTTCCAAATACTAGATCAACAGAATCATAATTTTATATATGAATGTAAAATTTGTTTACCTGTAAGTTTATACAAGCCTTTTTACAATAATTTCATTCTGGATCTTAGTAAAATATCCGTATGGATTTGAGTCAATTTTCTTCCCTACTCTCCTTCATTAGCCACATGCAAAAGACTTGTGAATTAGAATGATTTTAAATTTCATCTAATCATTTTTTGATGGTTGGGGTTGAATATCTTCGTTAATTTTTTATTTTTCGCTGATCTTCAATACTCCAACTAAGAAGAGCGCTCTTTTCCGTTGTTCGATTATATTCAGTGGAGTAGCTGAATTACGATATAGGTGGCACAATCATTAGGAATGGAAACTGAATTTCGTTATAATGTGACACTTCAAGAATGATTGAACTTCTACCATGCGGAAAACTCTCATGTACATCGCAGTTTGGTCAATTCAGCAATTCTGCTATGAAATTTTGATGAACAAAATCGGTGAAATGAAAAATACCAATTGAGAAGAATTAACGTTGCACTTTCTCATCGTTATCGTAAATACTTCAAGAACTCACTGGAGAAAAATTGTAATGCTATGAAGAGTGTACGTTTCGACAATTAACACCCCCTCGAGTGTTTCTGACAAAGATACTCAACCAGATTCCTATTTCAGTATTAATCATTCAAATTAACATCAATGCGGTTCACCATATATTTGATTGTTTCACCAAAGTTATTCGAACTGAATAACTTGCGTTTTTCAGATTATGAGTTGGAAACTTTGTGAATCAAGTGGACTCCTATCTGTGAGAAAAAATTTTCAGATAGAAGGGGAGGAATTTTTTAAATTTTATTTCGACGATTATTTCTAGACTTATAGTTTGTTCGTGTCAGTATATCAGGTGTGTTCTGGGTAGATATTGTAACTATTTCCTTGCGTCACCTTTGACACAGCCCTGTTAGACCCAATATTAAATGGTGGCCGGTACCGTCTAACTAGATTTTTTTTCAGTTCAATGATTCAATTTTTAAAAGCTTCAATTTTTCCAGCCAGGTAGGAATTAAAATAAGAAATGAAATGGAACAGTTTGAGAGATTGCTCGCTAATATCGCAGTTATTTTTTGGATGAATACTTCGAAATGCAAGAGGCTATATACGGCTACTCAAATTCAAAAATTTTCTTCACAAAAACTTTGAATTTCACTTGTAATAATATTTACGAGTCGATATTCGCGAACAATCTTAATTATTGTTTTATTTCACTGTCAAACTTTTCACTTGTGCTACTCGCGACGATGAAAGTGTGATAAATTTCGCTGAAGAATTTGCACATTGAGCTGCGAAAATAATAAACCTTTGTGCAAAATTTTCAGCGTTTTTGAATTTTCATGAAAACGAATTCTTGAACCGCATCAATTCAGAAATACCTTGCATAAGATGCTGTGTTGCATTTTGATATTTGAGTACAATTGTTGTTTTCGTGAAGTGAATTATAGTGAAGCTATGATCAAGTGGCAATTGATATCATAGATGTAACAGAAACTGAACAATGATATTTGTGATTCATAATAAAAGACCATTGAACTGCACACTGGTGGATTGTGGATGTTTTGGATTTAATTAGATCGCTGAGATATCTGGATCATTTCATTGTATTTTATTATTGGATAGAGATTCTTCGAAGCACGTACAAGTGCAGGTCACAGCTGATTCCAGAAATGTTTTGTTGAAGACTGTTACTCTGTGAAGTTTATGATATGAATATCGCGGTTCAATGTAGTACGACGTTCAAGCTGATTCATCATGGCTTCAAATTGAATGTCTCATTGTTGCACTATATGCTCTCAACTCATGAAATTCAAATCACAAGTGCTTCTCATTTTGATCAACTTATGAAACTTCCAGTGGTCAATCTGGTTGGAATTCGTGTATTGGGTGGTATTTTTTGCGGAAAATTAGTATATTTTTGTATTTTTGTTTGATAAGTATCAAGATCTGTCTGGGGAGGTAAGTAGCCACTTAAGGTCTCTATAAATCCGCCCTTGATCCTTGACCATTTTGTTTCGACCCCTTCAATTTATTATTTAGAAGAAGTGAAGAAAATAAATGCAACAACAAATTAGGTCATAATGTGGAAAAAATTTTAATCAGGGCATATGGAATTTCTGTTTTATTTCCACACAGGGGATTCCCTGTTATTCTAGAGAACGCTGTTGTTGCATCCACAAATGAAAACATTTTCATTATTTTCAGGTTTCATTGAAACTCTTTCTGTCGTATCTATTTCACTGTTTTTTACGCGCTTGTCTGTAATTTTCGAGTTTTGAGCGATTGATTTTAATATATCAATGTTTCTATTGCGTGACATCAGCTTTGCTCACAGGAGCCAAGGACCTATAATATATATTTAATATTTATTTGGAGTTTGATGTGAAATTTCGTGATGATGGATATGATAAACTGCTATTCAATCTCGAATGATTCATATTAAAAACGGTATAAAGGAAAAGTTGCAGTATTTGATATTGAATCTTGTCCTTTGAAGCCTGAAGAATCGGCTACAGAAAAATCATTTATTAAAAGTATAACTTTTGAAAATGAAGCGGTAAGATAGGTTGGTTCTTTTATTACCAAAAAATAATAACAGAATGAAATGAAACGTATGTATGGAATGGAAGGAGCATGGATTGGAGAGATTTTTCAGTACCATTTCGAATAGTACTATTTGTTGCAAATTATCAAATAGCCATTAAATTATTCTGATCATAGTCATAGTGATCTCATGATTAAAACTTCTTTAATAGTTATAGAATACCTTCGCGCAACGTAAGGTTGAATGTTCTTAGGTTTGGAGTGGTGAAAAATTTAAACGAATTCGTTTTCGAATATTTTCCAAATTTTTCTTGATGAACAATGTTTTGTCGGAAACTATCAATAAGATTTCAATGAAATCGTTTCCAATTTCAGTTTGACCCGATGTTCGTCTCAGAAGATATTGGAAACGAATAATGTCAAATTTCTTGGCTATTCGAATTTTTGAGCTTATTTCCTCAATAACTCAAAAATAATAAACGCGATCAGATAGTAGGTATTTTGAAAACGTTGATGAGCAAATTGTTCAATTAGATTGATAAAAAATTCAAAATTTTGTTTTCAAGTATATGTGATTTTTGGCCATATACTTATTATATATTCCTCACGAGATTCCGCATACTACTACAATCTTTGTTTTCGGAAATATCGGAAAATGGAATTTTGAAAAGGTGTATCGGCGGGATCATTGGATGGTGCTTACAAATTCGCCAATTCGACCTTCGTAATCAAACTCCAAACTTACTCTACAATGATCAAACTAGGGAGTAGATTCTTGCGGAAGTTATTCTGTTCACTACTAGTGGTTAGGCTGACCGTAAACATATTAACTTTAGAAAGAATCTAAATGGGTTGTAATGCTTAAATAGGTTGAATTCACCAATTATTCCTTAGATAGTTCATTCAACATTTCCGATCTAATGGCAATCTAGTACTTAATCGAAAATTAAAGCTTGAGGTTCATGCGGAATTTCTTGAAGACCATAAGAAAAGAAGATCTGCATTTGGCGAGGTCAATACGTTTATAGATGACCACTTTGGTAACGGAACAAGCGCGTAAAAGCTCCTTACCTCACGTCAGTGCTTTTTCAGATTTTTTTGTTTTTATATGGACTAGCAGAAAAGGTCGAGTGAATGGAATTGTTGAAAAGGCAATAAAATCACCTCCGGAACAAGGTGCCACTTAGCCCTCTTCACATTCAAAATTTTTGGTTTTGCTGTCTTCACGTTCTCAGGGTTGATACAAATTAATAAGAAGCAACCTTATGAAATGTCCACCAGGAACCTGTTCAAGTTGACAAACTGTATATATGAATTCCATCAAGGTATATCACGTTCTGCAAACGCAGAAATGATAAACACCAACCTGTCTGAAGAAACGTACATCCATGCTAAAATCCCTGGTGGTCAGTTAATACATCGGTAGATATAATTATTACATGAAGCGATTTTACTCCGTCCAATCACGCACATTTCAAGTTATAGATTTAACAGGTCTGTGCTTCCTCTGAACAAATTGTGACCGGGCACGCAGCGACAAATCACCGGCTACAAACCGAAGATTATTAATCATTACGTCTAATATTATACTTTGCCATAACGTATAATACAAATCTGATATCGCCTCAAACACTTCTACCGGAACGAAGTGTACGGTACTTTTGGTACAAATTGTTGCTGGGTACTAAGTGTTTGTAATCTAAGGATCAGCCCTGGAGGTGGCGAACAGAAAATTATTAATACTAATGAAGATGAAATTGGCACGATCTTTTCTTCCCCGGGGTCGGTCGAGGAATGCTCTATATTTATGATATGAAGTTATTAATAGAGCGAAGAACAATGGATTGGAGTCTGAAAGGTTATCTGATAGCTGTCGTTCCACTATGACAATGATCATTGTCGTGGATTTTTTTCCTCGTCTTGTGAACAGAATGACTGGATTGAGTTGTGTTTTGAACCGATATTTTCTAGGGAAATATCCTCGATTTGACGAATGAAAGGATGTAGAGCTTCAAGTGAGTGAGATAGTATTCTTTTCAAAAGTGTATTTGTATCATCTGGTTTTGTTCTGGGAACATTTTGCTATAGTTCTATCTGAATATCTATAGTTTTCCAATCACTGATGTCAAACTCGATTCTGTGCGGTCTATAGGCCGGCTGTACGCAAGATTACGTGAGAACGGACTTCAAACTTTCAGCGTATGATGCATTGCAAAGTTTGACGGATGAGATCTTTAATGGGCCATATAATTCTGTTTCTGATTTTGAATTTTTGCTTTACTTCCTCAATATCTCGGGAACAAATCATGCGATCGTAATGAACCTTGGTAGTTTATTGAAGAATAACTACTCGCATCCTATGGTCAGTGAATCGAAAAAAAGCTTTTGGAGAATTTTCCGAATTATTTTTCCAAAAATTTCTTTCGGGATCTAACATTAGATTTCGATGACATTCTGCACAGACCTTGGAGTCAATATTTCACAACTAATTCGAATTCCTTTTGGATCTGATTTGAATTTTTCGGACATATTTCGAATATTTTTTATTTTGATGCGATTAATTTTCAAGGAATTCTGCGTGAACCATCAGATACTGAATATCCATTCCCTCAAATCTGTCTTCTTCGAAATATAGGAAACATGGAAATTTTCTCGTTACTATAGGGCCAAACGGTCGATCGTGAACACCATAACTTTCCGAAGAATCAACTAAAAACTCAATATTTGTAAAGTAGATTTGCGGCAAAATTTTATTTTCCCAATACTTCCAAGAATACAGAAAGCATCGTGTATTATTCTACTTCTCCATTGAACAATAATGGCTAAAGGATTCATGCAGAATTTCATGAGGATGATATGAAAAAAATCGCTGAAGCTTTGCTAAGATATGCATGAAAAGATCACAGCTTTTGGAACGATTTTGAATAACACGATCATCACAAAATTTCACACAAAGTTGCGGATCCATATTTTTCAATCAATAAAATATACAGATTTTTCTGTAATACCTTTAGATAATATCTTTCGAAAGATATTATGTAAGGGTATTACGGAAAAATCTGTATTTTTTATTGATTGTATTAATAACCTTCACCAAGTAGACTCGTCTTAATTTAATGTTTGAAATGAAACAGATACTTTTATAGATATATATAGATTTCGGTGTTGTTTACTACATTTCATTTATCAGAGGAAGAATATGATTTGAAACTTGCTGTCAAAATTGTTCTATTCGCATTCTACATGCTTGCCAGAGGTTCTAAATCAGTTGTGTCCGTTTGTAATCAGGTGTTAGTGTGTCCCACGTGGTAAGATTTTGACTTATAATATGGAATAGATGCTAATCAGGATTTGAAATCGAAATATAGAAGATGAAACACTGCATCTAGTATTATTTTTGTATTGCATTTCACTGTGTTGAGTACCGTTTTCTCAAGTCTTTCACTTCGATCGTTATATGTCAGTTGATAAAATTATTGAATTTGTCATTCATTCGTATGTTGAAGTCAATGGAAGTATATCGTAAGATATTATGTAAACGTATCACAGAAGAATCTCTATTTTTTATTGGTTAAATCTTGATATACTTATTCCTGGAAAATATTGATGTTGATATATATTAGTCATCATTTAACCATGAGTCATGGGTTCAGATAGACACATTTCAAATTGGTAATGTTACTAATACAGTTAATTAGAAAAAGTGGTGGTATCTATACCAAATTGGTTCCTGAACACCAACGAAACCTATGTTCATTTGCTATTCATCTGTAAAAGAAGAAGAACATTTCGATTCATATTTCAGATCAGCATCCATTGGAGATTCATCATTTATTTTTATTCTTTACGAAATGAAAATATGTATGACACGAAAGAAGGTTGACACCTAACGAATATCATTCCTGTAATTTTTGGACTGTACTCTAGGGGTACATATTCAGTTTAGAATTCAAAAGAAGTTCTGAGAACGTTCAGATAAGCTCATCCATGGAATGTTCGAAATAATCTTCAAATATACTACAATATATTATAAAAATTCTTCAATAAAATTCTGAAAATGTTGGAAACATCATTAGATTCGAATATCTTTTTCGAACATTTTCTGAAGAATACTCCTGTAATATTCTATATATTCCACGAAGATTCGTAGAACATTCTGTTTGAATATTCTTAAGTATGAACCGCGGTATGAACGTTTAGATCCTAGATATCACATTCTATGAATGTTATGTGCTGTCTTGGACCTTTCCCACAGATATCTTCAAAAAATCACAGTCCAATCCTTTCGTTATCTTCAATATAAGTTTCCATTCGACACACCTCGCATCCTTAAAAAAATTCGAGTTCCGTTTTCAGTTCCCCATAGCAAATATTCCGGTTTATTGATAATAAAAGCTATCCTGCTTCATTTATGCATTAATTGGAGGGAATTGGAGTTCATCTCTGAGTGAGAGTTGTCATGCAAATAAATTTCGTTCATAATTATTGGCAAGTGTGATATAATTGGTCATAAATATGAGTAATCAAGGGTAATTTACATATCAGGAAGGTACGATTTTGAAAAGCTGTTACAATCCAGCCTGTGAATAATTAATTATTACTCTTATCAACATTCAAATGAGAGAATATAACCTGTACCCAGGTTCTAATAAACTGAACAGCTTAAGAGTGCGTTCACATACTCTGGAATATTCTGAAATATAATATCTGACTTAAAATCATCACCAGTTACATAATATGATTTATGTATCAATTATTCTTTATAGATTTAACTTTATTGTTTCATGTTCCTCAGAGTTCTTCTCTAGTTTTGTCCCAAATTCTTTAAGTTTTTCCCAAGTTTCATGAAAGTACCAGTAGGTTAATCTCATCTCAATATTGTGCCTCAATGAATTTATCCCTCTATCTATGTGAATATCAATATTTGATAATATTCAGCTCTTCCTTCATTTATCCTAAGTATCACTTAAATCATTTGGAAATTGATCGGTAACTGCAAGGTTCAGACTATGATGTTGCTGTTCCAACCTTAAGTGGGAGCGAGTGAGACTACTGAATGAAAGTTGCCCTCCTAAATGATTCAATTAATTTACCCTCTTCTTAGTGGAAACGTTGAGAATGACTATTGCCATTTGGAGCAATGTCATTTTTCCCGCAAGGTGGAGCTTTACCCATTTTGCCGCTACTTTCGTACAATTTCTAGATATGAACATCCCCAACCAGTGAATTGATCGGAGGGGTCCTTCAGAATGACCAGCTAGATCTCCCGATCTATTTCCATTGGACTAGTTTTTGTGGAGCCACTTGGAATCTAAAATTGTGCCAACAGTATGCACCTCTCTGGAAAAATTAGGCCAGTGGATTGTCGAAAATTAAGCCGAAATACCCCCAAAATGCTCCAAGATCTGAGGAGGGGTTTGAGCAAAATTTATCGCATTATGCGGAGGTAGGAGGGGCACAACTTGAGCATTAGTTAGATGCACTATCAATGTCACTCATCTAGTTTTTCTGAACAAATTTTCTTCACCTACCTACATTGTCTCTTAGGAATTGGTGATATTTCATTTTCCAATCGGAATATTACGTAAGCTAATGATCGAATACCAAAAATTTGTTCAGAAAAGCACTGTCGTGAAGTTAGCTGCAAGTGTTGAAAATTGTTGCCGAAGCGGTCATCTTTTCACATATTGTCCTCACCAAACGCACCTTTACTTCCTGATGGAAAGATTTGGGGATTTCCTTATCATATTATCCAAAGAAATTTTTGCACCTAGAATCTATTATTTTTAAATCAAGTTATGTATTGCAATTCGACTCAATCCGTATTTCTAAAATGAAATATTTTGAATTGGTACATCAACGGAAATCATTTATAGTTTTATTTATCGAATATTTCCAAAAAAAAAACTGATAGTAAAATGAAAACTTTTTCAGTTTTGAAATAATGATGAGCAATCCGGTGCAAATTTGGTTATGATCGTATGATTAGAACAATTCGAAAAATATTTCAAAGTTTTTGTGAAATATTCAATATTCTAGGATCTTCTGATCATAATATCCTAACCAAATTCTGTATGGAACTTCAAGCTGTCTTTTTCAAACAAGAACTGATCTGTATGTTTCGGCATATATTGGGAATATAAAATTCTGAATGGTTGGGTGTTCAGAGAATCATAATATGAGCAGAAGATAACAGGATATTCAATATTTGTTCTGATGATACGATCAATACAAAATTTCGCAGAGTTGTTCCATAAGTATTTTCAAACTAGTTACTAGGTTTTATCATGATGTAATAGTTATTTTTAAAGTTATTCTGGAAAAAATGATTGGAATTCAGGGCGCTGCTGTGGAATATGAAGACAAAAGTCTGAGCGAATTTTTTCCCGATTGTGATGAATAATTTCTGAAAATTAGAATTTCTTCATTAAACTATTCTTCTTCAATATATTAACAGTACAATATGAACAAAATTCTGCGGAAAGCTGCACTTCGGCGTGCTCCAACTGACTGCCATGTTTTCAATCAAATTGCTCATGCAATCTCTCGAATATCAGGGAAATAACCTCTTTTTTCCAGATTACTTTTATTCTGAAGCCAATTTTGGTTTTTACCGAACACAACAGTCGCAATTTAAAATGCAACCCACTCTGAAAGTTTAGAGACAATAGGACGGCGGACGGCCGGACAGAACGGATTCATCATCAGTGAGTCCAGCCTAGTCATTTGAGATCATTTCGCGGAAAAATTTCGAGAATTACAGATATTAAAACGAGACGATAGTACGCTCTTTTCCATAACATGCGCGCAAAATATCTCCTAATTTGATAATAATAATATTGAAAAGGAAAAGACTATTTCAAAAATGTATCGCACCATCGATTTTTCACAATGAAATGATGATGGATTTCATGTGGAAAAATATCCCCATCAAATACAAAATTGATGGGTGCGAGTGATTTTCCAAGAATATCATTTCTACTCAAGAAATCCTTCCTTTCATTTATATCCTGACTTCTCCATGAATATCTCAAGACATACCAACAAACTACCTGGAAGTTGAGTGGAGAAGAAGTGATTTTCCAGCTGTTCTTGAACATCTCACTTGAAGCATCTTAGAACTACACAAATTCGATCAATAAGCTATTAGACGAAATTCCGGTTCTTCATAATTGATGAAAAGTTGATTGAAAATATGCACATATGATTTTCTATACTCATCACTGAATCGGCCTGATCATGTCCTTATCTGTGCTCGTAAATTGAATTAAACGAGACCTCCATGTTTTGAAATGCAAACTAAGTCACATAATTTCGAATAAACCAATAAATACGTAGTATGCATTCCATATCATTAGTGATACAAATAGCATTTATGTATGTTTTCAAGAGGCAGGTAGTACCATTGATTGTTTGACATTTTTATGTATTCTACCAACATGACATTATTACTGGTAGCTAGGATGAAGTCCACCATGTTATTTTCATTTTAAATGAATGTTCAATTTCGTTTTTTTTTTGAAAACGTGTTCTGCAGATATCGTGATTCAATTTCCTGTAATGTCTTCATGTCATCATGCCAACTCGTTATTTTGTTAGAGCTAATTCAATGATGCTGGATGATTTAGGACATTTGAAAAGAGTGACTGAATTCTATCTCTTCCTGCATCTGTTAGATAGAGCGAGTTTGTTGAGATTTGCTATAATACTAGGTGATTTGATCTGCAAAAACTGATCTTTAGATCCAGCAATTTTCGTTATTTTAACTCGTAACTTTACACACATTTCTGAAGCATCCAATGTACAGCTTGTCATTATCAAATAAACTATAAATTTTATGTTAAACCTCTCTCTTCTTTAAATCATTCTGCTGATAATCTTCAGCTCTTCCTTACTTTCTCCTCAGAATTTTTCATTTCCTTTTCTACTCTATGTATCCCTATACAGAGTTGACAACTGAAGGAAACCGCTGCAAATTTCACACAAAGGTTTATTATATTCCCAGCTCAATGTGCAAATTCTTCAGCGATATTAATCACACTTTCATCGTCGCGAGTAGCACAAGTGAGAAGTTTGACAGTGGAAAATTCTGAAATGGAAGCAGCCGTATCAAGCCTCTTGAATTTCGGAATATTCATTCAGAAAACTGCGATATTGGCGAGCAATCTTGAAATAGTTTCATTTCATTTTTATTTCAATTCCTACCTGGCTGGAAAAATTGAAGCTTTCCAAAATTGAATCATAGAACTGAAACAGGTGGATCATCGGCTCCTACTTTAGTTTAAGGCTCCTACTCTAAGTATAAGATTATCCACCCTTATTTTAAAGTCTTAGTACTTGGTAATCAATCTTTTTCATCTTTTAGATATATGATTCTGTATGGAAAGTTAACCGATTATTCTACTGAATTCCAATCTTAGAACCGAATGCGATGATTCATTATCGGGATTATTGAGAATTTGAAGCGTTCTTCTTTATAACTCAGGGACCACTGGTCCGAAATTATCCGGGTAAAATTTTGAACCCTTTTGGGTACACCGCTCCGGCTGAAAAGCTTGGAGGATCAATCCTGAGCGACACACAATTCTTCTATCAAGTTTCACGGATATCGGCTTAACACTTTCAGAGAAAAACCCCGGACAACGGACGCGGACGGACGGTTTTTTTATTAGTTTATTCAAATCTACATGCTTCAAAATGTAAACTGCGGCATTTTCAAGGGGGGTTATTTTCTTCTTTATTGGATGATCACTCAGGTTCATTATTCGATTTTATTGAATAATAAATTAAAAGGAATGATTTTCTTGGTCTACGCCAATTTCAAATCGAAATGGACAAGTGGGACTAACTTTCGAATAAACCCATAAATACGTATTATGCATTTTAAATCATTACTGATACGAATACCATTTATGTATGTTTTCAGAGGGCAGGTTGTACCATTGATTGTTCGACATTTTTATGTATTCTATCAACATGACATTATTGCTATAGTAGCCACCATGTTATTTTCATTCTGAATGAATTTCTCCTTCGATTTTTTTTTGAGGTCTTTTGCAAATATCGTGATTCAATTTGCTGTGATGTCCTCATAATAACCTGTTATTTTGATAGAGGTAATTCAATGATGGTGGCTGATGGATGATGGGCTATTTGAGAAGAAGTCGAAGGAAATATTTGTATTTTTGCACTCGTGTATTGTTTATAATGGAAACAGAGTGCGGACAACTGAAGGAACTGATTTTATATCTAGTGATGTTTGCAATGTAATTTATCACTTAACAAATATTCCTGAGGAACCCAATGTACAAATCTATTCAGGAAACGTCTTAGAGCTGTACATTAGTTGTGATCATAGATTTCCCCGCTTTTAACAAGACCCTTCTTTCATTCACCCTTTCACCAGATTCGGCTCAGGTAAGAAGATAAAGGCTGCTGAAATTTCCAATGAAAATCATTTTTTGTTTTGAAACTTTGACATCGTTTTCCCATGAAAAGAATTTCGGTGTGAAGTTTTCTATATCTATGATACATATTCTTCAGGTTTCCTAGTTTAACACTAGCCGATCCATAAAACGATACTGAATCAGCATAAAGAATGCAGATAAGTTCCAACTCCAAGTCAATATAAAAAAATTCGATCATTTCAGAATGTTCAATTATTCCTAATAATTTCTGCTGAAACGACAAATTCGACAGATTTATCTATTTAGTGTCATTCACAGACTACTGAAAGTAACTATGAACCTTAATAATTTCAACAAAGAATTGAATATCATCAAACAGATAGCATCAAACAACGGTTGTAATCCATTTCTTATAGGCAAAATGGTATCCAATAAACAGAAGATCATGACATTGAATCACGTGTATCCAACCATAAAAGAGGACGATGCACAGAGGTACATTTCACTATCTTATGTTAATGGATTATCTGAAGATATTGCTGAACATTTCAAAAATAATTTCAGTTGTGACGTAGCTTTCAAAACCTTCAATAATCTTATATCCCTAGTGAAAAATAATAAAGATCGAACAAATAAATACAATAGATCTGGAGTGTATAAGTTCACTTGTAGCGATTGCCCTATGGTATATATTGGTCAAACAGGAAGATCATTCAAGAAAATGATACATAAACATCAAAGAAGCTACACATCAGACAAAATACATTCAACATACGTTAGCCACCTCAAAAAATGCATGCATAATTTCAACAATAACTAATAACTACGAAATTCTACATGTTGAAACCAAAAGTACAACATTGACACTCCTAGAATTGTTGGAAATCAACGGACATAACACCCACAAAATTGTATTAAATGAACAAACAGATGTAACTAGCTTTCCATTATTGAATATCTTTCTGTAAGTTGAGAAACCCTGTGGTACACCTCAAGTTACACTTTTTATGATTTTGGATATTCATTTAGGCACCTTCCTAACCATATTTATACTTTTTTTGTACAACATACTATCAGTCAGGGCACAATAGACCTTAAGGTCGCAGTGGAATGTAACCCCTTACCAAACTATAACTATACCATCAGTCCGTAAAATGTAGATATCTGATGTTGTATCATAGCGAAAGAATTCTCGTAATAATAAATATTTGGAAACTAAATACTGTCTCCTTATTTTTTTAATTCACACGAAAGGAGTTTTATTCGAGGTCACATTTCTACGTGGGGAAATGCCAATTCATAAGATGTATTTGACGTGTGCCTGGTTTTTCTATGAATATGCACAGTCATTATGAAAATTATGAGTTAACTCCATTTGCTTTTTCCACCTGTGAGTATATAACTGAGTTTTGCTCATTTCGGAAACTGCTCTGACGATTTGAATTTAAATTTGTATTTAGATGGGGTTTAACTTACCTATATTCAGTTGTACCCATTCCATGTGTAAACGCAATTTTTCAAAAAAAGAGTTTATATGTGTAGTATATATTTACGTTTCAAATATTCTAAAGAAATTTCAACTTGCTGGCTTATTGGTTTCTGAATTCAGATATATGATTACTCTTCAAATTACAGTACCGAGCAAAGCTCGATTTCCCAGGTATGTAATTTATGTATGTACTAATATTCATCAATATACATATGAATTCCTCAACCATTCTTCTGTTTTTTTATAGGGATACTCAAGAACCCTACAATTAAGTACCAACAAAATCCTATTCAGTGTAACACCACGCTCAGGTCTCGCTGTTTTCCGCCGCAATTCAAATTAGCATCTTCTTTAGCATTTTTAGCGTATAATATCAGAGTTTTGTAGTCTTGTTGACAGGTGCCTTGAAAATAAAATAAAATGTAATTATTTCTAGAGTGTAATTCCGAGACTAACCGGTTGTTGGGCACCCCTGTGGCGCTGAAGCGCTGTTTTTTAATGTTGGTCCCCCTGGGTCCTAATGGATTTCATTCTTATTTTTCGAATGTAATTTAAAAAGGCATTCATGCTAAACGATTCACTACTGGGCCACGCCAACTCTATTCACATCACTATTATTGGGAGTAAATATCCCTTTTTATTGTTGAGGCACCACGTTTAATTTCGATTTCTGCTTTATTATAATTGAAGATTCGTTCTTGGATCTTTGTAACGGTTAGATGATGTGAACTTTCGGGGTCTGAAAGACCACCTTTTGATGCTCACTAGGTATAAATTTAAGAAAATTCCGGAAAGAATGGCGTGCAGTCGGAGATCAATAAGTCTCTTAGATGTTACACGAATTATGTTTCATATTTCGATACAAAATCATAATGTTGGCTATCACACACTAAAAAAAATAGGGAATTTTTGATAATTCTATATAAATTGGTCAATTAGGAACGCAAGTGCAAATTGGGTGAAACGCGGTAAATAGTCTCTTACGTCCCCCGTGACGTGCTCGATACAGTCGACGTTGTGTTGCTGGAGCGAAAGCTATAAAAGAAGATATAAGGTGGACATAACCCGATACATCGAGGAACGCGCGAAGTTTCGACTGTTTAAAAAGCCAATAATACGTGGAGCTAAATTCTAAAGATCGTATTCACGTTGAAATTTTTGACGGCAAACGAATTTTTTCAGTATTCTCATGAATAGAATATTCGACTGAAATGATGAAAAAATACATGCAAGAGACATTTTATACCTCGGAGATTTCAATCCTAAAGTCTTCACTTGAATTCAAGCTAGTCTACCGTGAAGGCTGTTAGTTCATTAAGAGCTCCTCAAACATACCGGGGTAACTTTTGAAGGCCAGAGCTTGTTTTTTTCAGAAAATATTTTCGGGGGCAAATGGTTGAAAAAAATAAAAAGAATTCGTCATGTTGCGTATTGTTCATATTCGAGAATTTCCGGCAAAATAAAAACTGATTTGAAGTGGAAAATGGAAATTAGATAACATTGCACGTTCCCACAAAAGAATTAAGTACATACAAAAAAAATATTTATATTTATAATATTGACATAGAAATTTCCCGGATTCTAATATTTCTTGCGGCTGTTGGCAACGTTGAAGCATGCAGACCGTCGTGCCTGACCTTGAAATACTAATGAGGTTTTTGAAACTCAAACGTGGCTGTTTTGCCGAAATCCACGCAGCCGTAATTTATCAGCCGGAGGTATTGTTTACTCTTCAGAACGAACAGTAACGTGGGTTCACTGGCGAAGCATTAGATTTCAATTCGATTGAATTTTAACGCCAATTATCTGAACAAATATCGAGATTATATGCTATTCATTTTTTTTTAAACACTCGGTAGATTCGCTGATGAGATGAGTTTGTTCAGAGAGGACCAGGCTTTCTAACTTTCAATTCTCTCATTACCTATATCTTCCCTAGATTTTCTTAGGTTAGCTTCACGGGCTAACTAGAATCACTAGAAGTGGAGAACTGAGATCTGTAATGGTGATACAAACACAGGTGAGACTTTGTACCTTGTCGAGTATTTGCATCGTGCTTGTCTGCCCTGCCAGCAAACCAGATTACCGCCAAATATGTTAATATCAGTCTCACAATTATGACATCTATCAAATTATTTTACGCCGGTTACAGCCGCAAGTTTTACCAGATAGTCTTCTTCACGCTATCAAAGCTTTGGCAGCAGTTATTTTAACATAAAAAAGTAGATATTTAAAGAGTTTTAACTCCGTGCTATGTAAAAAGGAAGAATGGGAAAAAATACCCTGCCCAAAACTTCAAAGTGAATATTGCTAAATGGTATACAGATGGTTCTTAAACCACGAGGGGGGCTGGCGCTGGAGTAAACGGGTCAAAAACGAATCTTTAGACTCCTACTCGAGTGTTTTTTAGGAAGAAATAATCGAAAGATGCATGGACATAAACCTGGAAAGAAACTATTAAGCGTATGACATAACGATCCATTCTGATAGTCACGCTGCTATCAAAGCAATGAACTCCATTTTCATCGACGCAAGGCTGATATAGCAGTAAAATATAGGTTTCTTCATTCAGGAGGTTTGCTGGGTGAAGACTGAACACTACTTATTACATTATTTATTATGAGTTAATCGGGATACCGATACACCGACCGGACTACGGTCGTCAACCTAATTACCTAATTGAAAAATGAACAATCATTCATATTGGCAATCTTGAAGAGGTGTATTCAGAGAGAAAAAGATGTTCACTTTATGTGCTTTTTATATTTTTGAGTGTCTGGTATTTTCCATAAAAAATAGAGAAGCATTTACTATTCACACCACGAATCATAGTTTTCTACCAGATCAATTAACCTGCATTATCCTATGCATAGATTGTCAATAACAGAAGAACATCCCTCCTACATGTGCATAAAACTGTTTAATGCCTTTCCTCATACTTTGGAGGTCCTAAGGGATATAAATAAGTTTAAGAATAAATTGAGATTCGTTCTCTCAAAAATAGAACCTTATTCTCTGGCAGAGTTTTATAAAGCTGTAAGTTTGTATGAAGCATTGTAATTCTGGACGTCATCTCATTTGCTCTGTGTTGTGGGGTCGTGTGTCCCATGAAATCTAACAAGCAATAAAGAAAAGGGATTAGCCTGTTTATTTTACTCTCGAGTGTTACAACAAAAGTGAATTCGAAAGGCAATAATTTTTTTTTTTTGAAAGGCACAGGCTAACAATTCTTGTTGTAAATCTCCTTGAGTGTTGACAGGTAGTTCTTCGCTGACGCCGGGCCGGGGTCGATCGTGGAGCCAGGGATGTTGGGGCCGCTTCCGTCTTCGAGGGTGGTTAAAAACTAGATGTTGATGCGTAGAATCCTCTTGAATTTCTTCGCCTTGATAACAATGAATGCAGATGTCGAGTCAGGAATGCAGCGTATAGATAGAATATCTTCTTAGCGGTGACGTGAACGGTGAATGCAGATGGATTGATTTTGTGAGCGGAGCGAAATATATTTATACGATTTTTCGGAGATTTGTATTTCGTGTTTTGACTCCGCCCCTTTCTCTGTTTTTCTTGAAGTGGATGAATTCGCTACAGTGTATATGAATATGTATGAAGGTCCGTTGAAATAAAGTTGTATTGTATTGTATATTGCAGATTGCTATATCAGGAATATCATTAACACTTCACGAAGGAAACTCAATGAAGTAGGTAAGAACAACAAGATCTCGTTAGTCTGGATCTCTGGGCACACATCAGGGTTCAAACAAAATGAAGAGGCTAATCACTAGCCAGATAAAGAGCACAAACGCCATTTACTGACCCAGAACCTTTCTGCGGTATATGCAAATGCACCTCGAAGAAAAAAATTTTCGAAGGAGGAAGAAAATTAAAAAGACGCAATAATAATCCAGGAATGTTTCATTCCAAGAAATTCCTTCGGATCAATAAAACTGCAAGGTCCAAAAATCATTTGGATCTCGATAAGAAGAAGTTACGCCTCCTTACTGGCTTCCACACAGGACACTGTCACCTAAGGAGCACAATATGATGAGAAGGGGCTCATCAGAAACTGACGAATGCATAATCTGTGGGGAAGAGGAGCGAACTACTGTGACTTAATTACAGAATGTCTTGCTGTTGCGAGCCTGCGAAAGGAATGTCTTGGATAGGAGAATTATAAGAGGAATGAGAACTTAGCCTCCTTGAAATCCTCACAGATATAGACAATAGACCTCAAGGTCGCCGGTGAATGTAACTCCTCAACAAGCTGTGAACTATTTAATTCCTTTCAGAATTCATCGTCTTCTTGGTTAACCTGGAGGCGTATTATCGTGAACACAAAAATTTACGACAGAATTATGTTTTAGCCTTGAAATAAGCGAGGCGAGTTTGAAGCTCAATTTTGAAGTTCAAGCTCATGAAGTTTTTTTATACCCATTCATGATATTTTTGGGCGTATTTTATTTCCAAATGAAGAAACAGCACTGAAACCAACCAATTCGTTCAAGATTATATTTTCGTCTCGACATTCGAAAGGAACGTAACAAAACTATGAAAATCCTGTCCTCTAGAACAAGTTCAAAATTCACAATTCATTTATAACTTTTGAAAATGTGAAATAATATTATTCATCATAAATGGTATCTGGCCGATAACTGGAAATAGCAAGTTTTAAAAACCAGACAACCATTCTTATTATCAATGTATAATTGCTATAGACATGTACTGATATTAGCCTACAAGAACCTAGTGCACTGGGGTGCATGTAAAATGAAATCATCATAAACGTGATTTGTTAGTTGGCGATTCGAATCACGAAATACACATCACAATAATGTCGCGACTGGTCACTTCCGACTTACTTTCCACGCTATTTGTATTATAGCGTCCTTCGTAAAGGCCGTTCTACACGTTGCGTGTGGAAATTCATAAACTGTTTGTATGAAATTGGTTGAGGGTTTATCAAAAGGGAGTTACGAATTTCGATTAATAAGGAGCGATGGAAAAACGGAACAAAAGTGGTTAACTACATCATTAGAAAAAAATTAAAGGTTTTTTTTTCATTTTTCAGGAGCCTACACGATAATGTAGCCAAAGGAGATGGAATTTAATTGAATCTGATGAAAAATTCAATATGAACATCAGTAAATGCACTCTGCTTTTTCTGTCCATGGTTATACTGTATGTAGTTAGGGTGCGTTTTTATTTTCAGCGAACTGATTAATCGGTGTATCTCCCTCTCTCTCTTCCTTTGTTTTCCACCAAAAAAGGGAAAGATAGAGGTTAATCGATTAATAATTTCGATGAAAAGAAAAACACACCCTTATTCTGCAGCAATCCATCTGAAAGGTGACAAGTATCGAGATTCCTTCTGTGGTTTTATCCAAGTTAAGTTTAGCTGACGATCAGTTATGAGTGTGAAACAGCTGTAGAAATTCTCCTTGGATCCGTTTTTTCGGTGTAGATGTTTTGGTTGATTGGATGATTAGCTATGATCAAGGGGGAATATTTGTTTATTTATCGAGAGATATTCGTCCTTGTGATTTTGTTATTTTATTATTGCTTAACCAATTCCTATCTTTGTTAGATGTTGGACATTATCGTCTTGTGGGAATAAATATGAACCGAGTTTTTCCAAAGTCGGATGTTGTAATCTGCAGTGTCGCAGATACAGCGAACTGATGCGACAAGAGCATGAACGCCATGCACGTCGATCAAAGTATTCTGACCTCGAAGGTGGGATTCACAAGATGCTCCTGAAAGATGGCGCACTGTACGTAGTTACACTGCAGCAATCCATCTGAAAGGTGACAAGTATCGGGATTGCTTCCGCTGTTTTATCCAAGGTAAGTTGACCTGATCCTCCTGGGATCCACTTCGTTTCGGTGTAGATGTTTTGATTGATTGAATGATAAGCTCTGATCAAGGTGGAATATTCGTTGATTTATCGACAGATATTCGCCCTTGTGTAGTATCACTTCATCTAAGGAGTATTTCAGTTCAATTTCTCAACTCTGCAGAGCTCACAATTCGGACGAACATGTTGAATGTATTAGCAGAATCGTTACGAACAGAATCGATGGCATTCAAGAACTTAAACGGTACAAGTTGAAAATACGACTGCAGAGACAATCAGTAGACCGGTCGCTGCCTCTATGGGGGTTTCCCAGGGAACTGTGCTGGGACCGATCTTGTTCTTGATATATATTAACTTGCTTGGTGGTCTGAACATGGATGGTAAGGTTATTTCCTACGCAGATGATACTGTGGTCCTATTTGAGGGTCAGACATGGGCAGAGGTATTCAAAACCGCCGAATTGGGTGTGCAGAAAGTCAAAATGTTTCTGAATCAGAGCCTCTTGAGCCTGAATATATCTAAAACAAAATTTCTTACGTTTTCTGCTACAATCTCGGACCAGCCGGAGGTGGAATCGCTGGGGGTGCACGACGCTGAGTGCGAAAATTTTACGCACTGTTCGTGTGGACATATGTATAAAAATAAATTTGTGAAATACCTTGGAGGGGAGGTCGATCAGCATTTAAACTGGAAAGAGCAAATTAATTCTCTGTCTAAAAAACTTAGATTTCTAGTTTACAAATTCTACATATTGAGAAACATACTGAAGAGAAAACACCTACTCAGTACATATAAGGCTCTCGTTGAGTCCATTCTGAGATATTGTGTCATTGCATGGGGAGGTTGTTATAATAATGCTTTGAATTCATTAGAAAAAGCGCAGAATAATATCCTTAGGGTAATTCTGAAAAAGAATCGTCTGTATCCAACTGACTCTCTTTATAAGGAAGCAAATGTGTTGTCTATTAGAAAAACTTATATATACCAGTCATTACCGAACCAGACAACCTGACTTCCCTGAGATACCATTATGCAGGACAAACTTCACTCAGAGGAGTGTACATTTCGCGCCGAGGCTTTATCATCTTCTGCCTAGAGAGATAATTCGTGCTGCATCTTACAGATCTTTTACATTAAAACTGAAACATTACATCCATTTGAATGGGGAAACATTGTTGAGAGTTTTTCAGTAAGTGAATGAGAGAAAAATGATGAAGAAGGGAGCGTGTCTCTTGCGTTCTGGTCTCGTCTCCTTTAAGCGATCATACATTGGGTGATTGTTTTATTTGTGACTCACTGTGAGCAGAATACTTTTCTTCTCCAGCTTCACTGGATCAGTTCACTTTGCGGTTCTTTCTTTTCTTCTCTTCTTTTTTGTTTGTGATTTTGTATGATCGGTCTTTGACATTCATTTGTTCATTCAGCGTAGGTAAAGATTTATTACACAAATTGGCTTAATACTGGAATTTCGATCACACACGAACTCCGAGTTCAGGTGACGAATGAAACTTTTCTCTAGAAAATGAAGCAATTACAAGTAAATTTGTATCCTTGTTTGAGCAGAACAAGTATAATAATTGACTATGTGAATGATAAAATTGCTGTTGTGTAATTTGATTGTACAAGTTTCTTCAAATAAAGATAATAATAATAATAATAATAATAATAATAATATGTGGGATATTATGATATTTAAATGAGATGATTTGAACATAATATGTTTGATGTTGATGAACGTTTAACAACTCTACATGAACTTCTGTCAATTGCATCATAAATTTTCCGATCAATACTAAAAGCATTCAAGGGCTTCTAATAAGTGACCTCCGTATATTAATGGAGTAGCTCCACGTAATAAATTTTAAAAAAAATTTTATGCCATCGGTCAAATTCGCCCTAATTATTCGTCAAAGTCATGGAAATTTGAAAACTTCTGTATTTCGTACATAATGGCCCCGTTAGGCTTTTCGAATGAATGAAAAATGCCGATGTTACTACATACACTTCGTGTCATTGAAACTTAGAGATAGGAAGCGGTTAATGAAACACTTTCCTTCCTAATGCAAAATAAAAGATTCATCTGAAGATCTTCCCAAGTTTGGCTGAAATTTTGTTTCATCTTTTCCTTTGAATCAGCTATTACAATTTCTTAATATTGTACTAAAGTTTTACATTGATTCTGATCTGAAAACTTGGCTTCAAAACAGTGAAATTGATTCATCTACTACTACCCGAGCATGATGTGACTAAAACAAGGGGTGGACATCTGCTTTTCTGTGATCGTTTTCACAAATGATGACGTATGAAACTACATGCAAATTCAAAGCACCGAATATATATCTCCTCTTATTTTAATCTTGCTCACATCACTATTTTTGCAGATGAGCACACCATGTTTTTTACATCATGTGTCCGAGTATACCAAGTCTATCGGCACCACATCCTGCAATAATTTTATTTTGTCCAGATTCTACATGCGGTTATGCCAATGATCAGTATCATTTCAATTATCGGACCGATCGTCTGAAATAGGCTTTACGATGATCGGCGATTCTTTTGTTCCTCTCATGGACCGCATATAGTGCAACAATGACTATACAGCAGCGAAATATATAGCAACCGTGATCTGTGCTTCTTTTGAACAATTGCAAATTATTACATTGCTTTTTGTTTTAATGTTTCTTTTGTGTCGTCGCGGCTACCTCGGTTTCTTCGGAGTATTGGGGTCAGATATCATATCGGCAGCCAGTTTTGAATTTTTTCAGACTCGTGTCTCTGAATGGAGGATGATCAGTAAAGAATAAACAGCGCGGAATGACATACAGAAGCAGTCTTACAAGATGCGATGTACAGGGTGTTCCTAAATAAGTTTATCAACGGTCAACTGTAGATTTCACACTAGAAAATAAATGTTTTTGTCTTCTTAATTTTTTCCTCCGGGTCTTCGTTTCAGAGATACTGGGTGTAAAAAATTCATATTTCTTTCAGTTTTATGCTAATATCTCAGAAACCGTTTGAGTTACTGAATTGAGATTTTGTACACACATTGTCACTAATAATAGCTACTTTGTTGCACTTTATTTGCTTTCATTAGACGAGCTAGTGGCGGAGATATTGGATTTGCACAAAGGTTTTACCCCTCAACTTCAACACCACCAGACAAATTTGCATTTGCACTGCAAATTCTGATGCGCCAATGTGCTTCACATTAAAACGTACTCCTGGTTCATATTGCTCTGAAGTGAACCGTTTTCGAGGAAACTGACATTTTATGATCAAAAATGATTTGCTAACGAAGTGTAAATTTCTTGTAATTGGAAAAATTAGTAGTGATAATTAAAAAGTTTGTTAATGATCTGCGGCGTATTTTCAATTCGCTCTGCTGCGGCTTCAACTTTAGTTGTCAACTCTTCTACGGTGTTAACAGGAGTTTCATAGACAAAAGTCTTCATATGCTCCGTAAAAAATAATCATTGGTAACTGTGTTAGTTGTCATACTGCTTCAATTTCATTTTGGATCATAAAATGCCATTTTTATCGAAAAAAGTTCACTTAAGAGCAATGAACTTGGAGTACCTCTTTTATGTAAAACACATTGGCGCATCAGAATTTGCTGTACAAATGCAAATTTCCAGTGGTGTAGAAGTTGGGGGGTGAAACCTTTGTGCAAATTCAATATATCCGTCACTGGCACGTCTAATGAACAGAAACTATTCTGTAATTCAAACGATTTTTGAGATAATTAGCAAAAAACTTAAATAAATATAAATTTTTGACACCTTGTATCTCTGAAACGAAGATCCGAAGGAAGAAATGGAAAAGGAAAAAAATATTATTTTTTCATGAAAAATCGACAGTTGACCGTTGATTGGTGAGTAAAACTACAGAACGTTTCACCGCAAAATTGATCGACCAACCCAAAACCAAAAGATAGAAGTTTCTGCTTACTACGCGAATGACTATTCGAAGGAAATGAGCCCTCTAATATATTGAGATTAAAGTAGCGCATTCGGTTAAACCGTAAACATTATATCTACTCCACACTTCAAACAGCACACTCTGAATATTTTGGAGGAATCTTGGAATTTGAGTTCTGATTTCAGTGGAGTTACAGTCATTTGAATGATCGAGTTCGTTTCCTCAAGGAAACGAACTATTCGAACTAAATAGATGTAGCGTACTGACGCACAACCAATAGCAAAAGATCGTTGGAATTGTATGGTCATTGAATTGAAAGAAAATTTCACACGGATTACAAAGATGTTTCGCAAATTACTTAATCTCCATATCTCACAAGGATGTACCGAATTTCAGTTCGATCCGGATTCAACTTGTGAAGATATCGGGAAAAAATATGTCGAATTTCATGGATTTTCCTGTTATTTCCAAAATAACTCAAAAAATGCTAATCCTACCGTAATAGTAGATAGTTGACAAATGCTGGTACATATTCCTCTGCAGACTTTCGTGATGATCGTGTCATTCAGTTTCATTGCCGACGCGGTCATCCCTTGACGTATTGAGCCTGCCAAATACACCTTTACTTCCTGATGGAAATATTTGAAGATATTCTTCCAACATGGTTTTCATGAAATACTGCATGAACCTTCAAGCTATAATTTTTCAATCAAGTACCAGAGTTCACTTTGATTGAATCTTCATTTTGCAAATATTGGGGAAAATAAAGTTTTGAATGGATAGATCTGGGGAATCAATTGGTGGATTCTAATCATTCATGAATTCAGCCTTCGTTATCTTCTTTACAAATTCAAAGATTCAAAGAGTGGTTTTCCAAAAAGTATTATGTTCACGATATGACGGTGGGCCGATTTAGGGAGGGGATTTCGCCCATTCACGAGCTGAAACGGTCATTATTGGCACCAAATCAAAAACTTCCGATTTTGTAGCAACCTGATAACAGCGTGTTTCGCTTAGAGTTTGTAACCAAACATAAGTTCTTCAAAAAACCTGAAAGTTTTCAGAAAATGTTGAACTGCTTCTCTCTTGCCTGCCGTCCGTCTGCTGTCACCATAAAATGAGAATGGAAAGAGCTAGCGACTTGAAACATTTAGCGTAGGTTGCGTATCAGAATGTGGCGCTTGAGTTCCATAATGAGTCGAATCGGCCAAACTGTTTCGGAATGAATTCTTTCAACATCTCAGGCTCTCAGCAATTGCTTATGCAATCGAATTGAAAATTGGTTGTTAGTTGTAAAGTAGCGAGGCGCAACCACTTGCAAAACTGTGTTGGTATCGTATCCTTGGTAAACTATGAAAACAAAATTCTCGAAAATTTTCCAAATTATTAGGTACCTACCTATTTTTTTTCGGAAACTATACATCAGATCTATAATAAAATATGTCAAACTTTGTGTTTTTTACTCGGAGTCGTTGATATTTTTGCAGTAACTGAGGAAAAACGTTGATCTGATCATAATGAAACTTAGTAAATGCAGACATACACAATTTCCACAAGATTTCTTCATGATATTAGAACAATAAAAAAATAAAAAAATTTTTTTGCCCATGAGGTGGAACATGCGCGCAAAAGTAGCGTCATTGCATTTCTAGGATTTATTCCGGTTTTTCGAATCGTGACTGTCAAACGTCAATCTTGTCTGAATGAATCATCCTACCAGCTAACAAAGTCCTCTTCGACCAACCACTTATTCATCAAAGCATTGTTTGGCATCACTTTCAACATGTCCCCTTCTCAGACATTGTCTCTATTCATGTTTCCCAGAATTACAAATTAGAAACAAACATGTAGAACATCAGAACTGGAGCCGAATAATTCTCCAAAGATATTGGGTGGTCCCTATATCACATATATCCGAATAATCCTTCTCTAATCCAGACGACATTCAACGTGAAGCACACTGCCAAGAACTGCGGACTTTGATTTATGCCCCACAAAATAGTGCGATAAAAAATCGGCCGTCTTTAGTTTATACGATTATCGTAAATTAAATTTACTGCATTCAAAGCATTGCATCGCAATGGCAACATTCAAATTGTGTTTTTGGGACTATGGCTCTGATGTTTTCATTCGTAAATGTCATCGAGCTTTTAATTTATGGGGATTGTTGGTACCGTTAAGACAATATTTTTTATGAAACATCATTTCTTGAGGTTTGAAGCTACGATGATATTAAATTTCTAAAGAATGGCGTCACGTGTACGGAATAATATTTTACTTTCGGAGTTTTCGACTTGTTTCCACGGAAAAGTCATCTTGTATTTATGATGTTGAATTCTTGACAAACTGTGAAGGATTTGCCGATATGAAAGTCAAAATTTTCATTTTGAAAAAGTTTCTAGTATGATTGGTGAACAAACGGGTATCTCTTCTCGTGGTATGAATAATTTCAAAAGGTTAGATGAACTGTCCATGTTCAGCCCCTATCATTCAAATTTACTATCCTTTCATTCAAATTAATGAATTTCTTCTAGTTCATTCAAAGTTCTCCTGAATATTTACGAGAGAATACATATGTATGCTCAACATTATCTACGTATGACCTGTTGAACAATGATACAAGCCTTACTTATAGCACATTATTCGAATTTCTTCCTGCTTCCATCCTATATGGTTAGATTATTGCTAAGCAGGTCATCCTTACGACAACGTCTTTTTCGCTCCACTTCAGGGAACAAGAGCGTTATCATTTTGTACGAATGTTTTTAATTTTTGAATTTGCATGAATCTCACTGAAAATTTGCTGATGAATCTGTGGTTATATTCAATAACGCCGTCCAGCGGAAATCACTGCTATAGTTTCGAAGGGGAAGAAAAGGACTTTTTTAAGATAGGTGCTAAATCTGAATTTAGTTGAGATGCTTTTGATTTTGAATCGACAGATAAGAGATTTAACCACTCTGTCTAGTATTCATTTTGTTTTATGTTTTTTTGCTATATTTTGCGAGAATGTTTTTAAGTTCAAAATTAAACAATAATTATTATTCATAGAAATTGCCCTCGCGGATTGCGAGATTCGAACTATTTGCCAAGAGCCAGCTCATACAAAATATTGTGCCTCATGTAACAATACCGGAATGATGCGCACGATCAACGGAGTGAACTGATTCCGAGTCTGTGTGTGTCTATTACATCACAACATAAAGAGAAAATTTGCACGATTATTTTCTTTAATCGATTTTGTTTTTTTGAATGGCAATTTAATAATGTGTTGAATTAGCGAATCATTGGCAGAATATAATTCTGCAAATTTTTTCTTTATTGCTGAGGAAGTCTGATACAGACTCTGGAACATGAGGGTTCACTCCGTAGACTGTTCACAATATCTCGATATTCTTCATTAGGCAATATTTTTTCTGAAATCTGCCCTTGCTTAATGAATTGAATCCCGCAATCCGCAAGTGCTTTTTCTATAAATCACAATTTTATATAATTTTTATAAGTTCTTTTTCACATAATGGGAGTATAAAGCTAGGATTACTGGAAAAATTATTTTTTCGTGAAGCCTCATTCTCTAGTTTTTGAATATATACATCCCATTAGAAACAATCCTGTGCTTTCCGAAAAATATCAAAATGGGAAGTACTTTTATGAGACACGGAGTCGAGACTATGTTTACCCTAAATTCAATCTAAGAACATCCCGAAGACAAACAAAATACAGATGCCCTAAATTATATAATTCTTCACCAATACATCATAAGAACATATTATAGTTATAGAGACATACATTCTAGAGGAATTTTAGGGACATCCTTTAAATACACAGGTGTATTTGTTTTTTTAACATGAAATGATATATTTCATTTCATACAACATTGTATATATTGTATATTTCAATGAATATTATCTAAATGAAGCACTATCATTTTCAATATTAGTATGCCAGTTGTCCAAATTTGTCCTTGAAGAAGTATAGTACGTTCGAGGATAATTAAGTATATCTCAAGATATAAATATCGAAGGATATTATATTATATTCACAGAAAAATCTGTCTTGACCAATCAATTCAAAAAAGTTTCAGATTCCTCCGAGATTATGCAAAAACCTTCAAGTTGAGTTCTTATAATAGAGTTCTAGATTTAAAATCCATTGGTTATTTTTTTCGGAAATATTAGGAATATAATGTTACAAATGTACATATCTCCGTGATCAGGTTGGAATTCACCAATTCGTGAAAGCTTGCGAAGTTGTGATCTCCAAACTCAGTCTCGAAGTTGAAAGTTTATGAGTGTTTTCATATGACCAGTTAGGTTCTGTATTTTTCAGGTTATTTATACGAAAAAATTTCAAATGGATTTAATAACTGTAAAATAATAGGGTGGACTTCACCCAGTTGTGAACAGGACCTTCGTGAGCTCCAGAACCTGTTAAACAAATATCCCCATATTTTCCATACGCATACGAATTCTCAAAAAAGGAGTAGTGCGTTTTAGTGATAAAGGTTAAATTTGTAGATTTTAGTTATTCAATCAAAGGTTCATATAGTAGATACAATGTATCTATTAATCTTGAATTTAATGTCAAAACACTAAACATCAAAGTTGAAATCAAATGTCAAGTATTTACTCACAAAAAACGAATTCAAAATATCAAGGTCAAATTTGATCTGACCATTGACATTCGCCATCTTTGTTCGATCTCAAATGTTGAGACTTTTGGATAGTTTCTGGCGCTCTCTAAAAATTCGAAGATTTTGACCAATCAAATCGTTTTGAGACCAGCGTACTGTCAGATGATGGTAATCCAGTTCAATCCTTGTTTCTTATCAAAACGAGCGGGCAACTGAGAATTCGGATTAGACGAAACATCAGTATATAATTCGAATTTTGTATATAAATCTTCAGAGTACCATAAAAAAGTATAGTCCTCAGACTTCGAAGTTTCAATAACCACACTGTATGTGATTCTCTTGAGGAAGCTAGTATGTGGCCAAGAAGACAGAATCCCACGAAAGAGTTGATCGATTCAATTGTACGGAATTAAAAACAAATATATCACATTAAACTGACGAAGCAGGTATGCAATTGACTTGTTTACTTTCTTCTATTCAAACAGTGTTCTTTTTATATTGTCCCATACAGACTGCTATTAACACCTCGTATACGGAATGATGTTTGCTTTTCCCCAGGAATTTTCCCACGCGGAAAGACGATTGAATCACTCAAACGTGAACCATTGAAAAGTTCGTACCTCGAATGAATTCGAATGTAAATAAATTAGCCAAGAGAAGAGGGCTTGAATTGTATACTGAGATTTCAACTTCTAAGGAGGATCCATTAATTTCCATGAAAATATTTTAAATAAATGAGAAATGAACGTAATCTTCAATTGATTTCAATAAAATAATAAAATATAATAATGATAATAATTGTCATAATAATATTGATTACGTTTCACGAAAGAGTATGGATCAGGCGATATCCCAGACAAAATAACAATATTGGACCTCTGAAAACAACTGTATTTTCGAAGAGAAGAGCACTGACTTGAGGTCAGGAGCTTTTACGCAATTGTTCAAATTCTAACTATAAGATCAACACGGAATTTTGCACCTAGTTGCGCGGTGGCAGTCTTCATTTGATTACAGAGTTTCAATCTGATCACATTCGTTCTTCTTGAGATATTGTGGGAAAAAACTTTAAAATTTCAAATGACACCGGAGTTTGGTAGATATTTTTCCTTATGAATCCGAAAGTAATTATTGAGTGAGATTCAAATTTGAAATATGGTTGTTGAATACTGACATTAAGGTTTCGGCCAAATTTCCTTGAAATTTTATCAATATCTTAGGAGAAAAAATTGTTATAAAGAACTAAAAATATTCGAATACATCTTTTTTTTGATTTTCTACTAACTGGATCTACAAACATTTTTGCATTCAGTTGGGTGTAGTATTTTGGAACTGCTTGCAAAGTTCCATTCTGATCGATTCAGTAATGTCGAATGGGCTTTACTCCGAAACTATTTCTTCGAAAGTTAGAGCACATACGGACGAATGCACAGAATTAAATTTGACCCCGAATTCTTCTTCAGGGTGTACAATCTAATCTTTTTCGGATAAAATCTTAAATTTACAGACATTGTGACGAAACGATGCGCTGTTTCCTAGAACGAACGTGTTGAAATAATAGAAGAAGAGTAAACCACAAATTATCTAATACCAATGAAAGAAGATTCCTTAGAGGTTCAAGAGGAAAAACTAAAGCTAAAGAAGAACAAATGCTTTCAACTTTCGAACAAACAAGAGAATACTGGAAGAAAAGTTGGGGAGGGCCGGTGGAACATAAAAACGCTCAGTAGATAGCTGAGGAAAAGAAGACGACGAGAAACATTTGAGCCACGACAGAATGAAAAATAACAAATAAGGAACTAAGTAGGTTATTCAAGAGAGTCTTAACTGGAAATGACCTGGTCGGGACTGCCTTCATAATTTCTGGTACAAGCAGTTCAAGTCGATTTACGAAAATTTGCCCGAGAGTTATACAGACGATGAAGAGCTCTCTGAAGAGATAACGTCCTTTCTGACTGAAGAAATAATTCATGTTTTTCCTAGAACGGAACTACCTTCACGGAAACCAACCGTTTAGCTCTCTGTCCGTTGACTTCTCACCTCTTAAGTTTACTTTTGTGCGAGGGAGATTCGGGTATTTGGGTAATCGGAGATTCTTTCCTATTGGCCGACAACGATCAAGTGATCGTCGTTTCGGCATTATAAAATGAAACAACACTGAACTGAGTGATTCAAATATTCGAACAGTACCGAATTCTGAAACTAGAAACATAACATATGCGATCTTCAGTGGAGAGGTTCCAGTTACCACGATCAAAGGGTAGACGTTGAGAACTGGTAAAATGGGACAACCCAACTCCACGAGAAGTACATAAAGAAGAAGATCCATCATGTGTGGAACTGATGGTGAGAAAAAAAAACAGAAAATGTGCATGTGCATCAAAGATAATAATAGTGATAATGAAAGTGGTTAACAAGGAATAAGTTTGCGAAAGACCTCGTCACCTTCAACCATGTACACATGGAAAACAGAATAAAAAATAATGATAATAACAATAATTTAATCAATCAATAATAATAATGAAAATGAATCAACAAGCAAGCAACAATCTGGAAGCGATATTCTTGAAATCCTGGGAATAGAAAAAACTAGATAAAGTGGGCGCCTCCAAGTTGTTGCCAAGGACGGTAAATTTGTATGGAACGATAGGGGACGTTCCGTACCATCGCAGTCAAGAATAGTGGCCCTGGAGCGATGCTCTTGAAATTCTGGGAGGAGGATGGACGTGGCAAAGTGAGCATGTGAACGCATTTGGCAAGGAAAGGTGATGCTTTTGTGTTGAAACGATAGAGAACTCCCCTACTATCGCAGTCAGAAATAGCGACCCAGGTGTATGGTTTACTACCAGTGTTCCTCACAAATGCAACCGTGAAATAACCTTGTGACAAAACAAAAGTGATCCTGATAACTCCTTCGGCATAAAGCAAACACTCAAAAATATAAATACATGGCAAAGAGAGTATTTTATTTTGATGAGAATTCACACAGGATATGATATTGTAAGAAATCAACTCTAAACCAGTCTTCTATAGATTTGAATTTGGAAGCAGAGTGGTGATACGTCTCTTACTCTACTGATGGCAAAAAAATCAGGGTTGATCTTCTTGCAGATGACAGAATATCAGTTACAATTCATACTCCTGTCTGTATGGACCCCTCAGAATCCAGTTCAATTGACGAGTGTTATGATTCTGTCTAGATAACGAACTCTCGAAATACCTATCCCTCACATTAAGCCCAAAGTAAACACATTGTCTTGTCAACATTAAGTACGTAGGGCATTCAAACGACACCACTTAACAAATTCGCTCACAATAACCCCCCTGGAGCTCATCACGACTCCGCGCAGGGACAACCACCGAGGCATCATAGGCGAAATGTATGAGCAAAACACAGGCCAGATGAAGAGGCAAAACATAACAATACACAATAGAAACAATAGACTAGACCACTTGCGTAAATATCGAAAATTAATGAAGATTTCTAAAAATTTGCATACCTTTTCGATCAGGCAGGTACATACACCACTGAATTTTAAAACGTCCGATTATCTACCGAGCTTAATAACGCGGTTGATAATAATATGCAGGAAGACCAACACTCTGTTCGTGTCTTCTCAACTGACACGAACAGAGACGCATCTCCTTATCTGCTGAATCTCGAGTCAGCTCGTGAGATGATAGTTTCTTTAACGAAGAAGAATCTTTTAATCTGAAATTGTGCTCCGGTATTCTTCGCGAAAATAATAAGCGTTTATCGGGTAGATTGCCGGGCAAAAGTCCCGAAGATACCGATACAATGGACTGGGTACTGATAAGATCGACAGGCAATCGGAATATTGTTCGGGAGTCGGCCTTTTCGAGGGATTGAAATTGTGCCGACTATTAGCTTTGTGTTCATTCTCGATGTTCAATGGGGTTTGTCGTTCGAAGGCATAATCCGATTAAGGCAACATAGAAAAATATCAGCAATGGTTCTTATAACATAATGTTTCCAGATGAGAATGAGATCTTGATATTTCAGTTGAGCATTCAACGGAAGATTCTGCAGAAAAACCCTGGAATTGAATAAACTCAATTTCAGTTTCATCGGAGTTCAAACCGAATTAACGACTGTGTAGCAGAAATCTTCGGCCGTAGCTATTAAGTCCCACGAGCTGAGCGGCCCTTGAGCGGATCAACAAAAATTACACGCAGGTAATCAACCTTGAACAAAGTGTGAGCCGAGTCGAGCCGTATCTGCTCGCGAGCAACTAAGCACAGACGAATCTCAGCTGTGTGTTCTATACACCTTACCTACACATACTTTCAAGCATTGCCCTTTGACGTCTGAGCTGAGCCTGAACCTTTCTTTGTGCTCACCGTAAAAACCGACTCTAGATGGCTCAAGATGATCGGCTCGCGAGCCACTGTGTGTCCACACATGCGAGCAGATTCATAGTATTACTCTCTGAATGATTTCAAAAGTACAGATTTGATCGAATTTAAACCCAAAACTCGACTTAAAGATAACAGTTTGAACAGTTATGCGGAATTTTGTGAGAATACGCTGAAAATAGAATATTCGAAAAATTTCAAATTCTTTTTTTTAATGGTTTTTATGACATGATCATCACAGAATTTTGCACAAAGTTTTTCATCAGCCTCCTCAATCTGGTTACTAACTTTAATCATGATTAGATATTGTTCGTATTAACCAGAAATGAAGAAAGATATCAAGAAAAAATTCAGGAAATTCGACATAATTGTTTCCTCTCTCTTCGGATATTGAAAACTGATTGAAATGAAACTTGTAACAATGTTGTGAAATACAGATCATCAGGTGTAAGAAAATTTGTGTACACATCTCATGAATTGTTTCCGGAAAAAAATATCCAAGAATTTTTTTTTAATTTGATGACCATACGAACTCAATCAAATTTATCCAGAAGTTGCGCCTTATCATGCTACAACTAACTTTTAAGTTTCAAGTTCCTGAAATGTTAGGGAAATTACAACCAAATGACGATAACCACGAAACCTTTCGACCGATTTGTCCAACTAACAAACTTCTGGTTAGGCAACCTACCCTGAAAGTTGCAAGTCACTAGCTCGACAGTTATCGTATCCTCGGACGACCGTAAGGCAAGAAAGAATTCATTTTGACACCGGATTTGTTATCAGTGAGTCCAACATAGTCGTTTGTGAACATTTTTGGTTCGGTATTCGAAAATTATGAACATTCCGACCAAACTATAGCACGCTGTTCAAAAATTATAGTGAAGCACTGACCATAATTCGGCAGCTTTCGCGCACATGTTCGAATTCTTCACACAAGCGATCACCCATTCACATATAAATCCTACCAAACGGAGATATACTATCTGATGCAAATATTCGGCGCTCATGAAATTTTGCAAGGACTGCAAGAACCTTCAAGCTATCATGTTTCAAATAGTACCAAATCTCAATTCGATCATATTCCTATTATCGGCATATAAGTATTGGGAGAGTAATATTTTAAGGAGGTATAATATCAGAATCATTATTTGGTGAATTGTAACCTTTCATAAATTTGACCTTCGTTATTGAGCCCAAAACCTCCTCGACAAATGTCAGCTCTGTAAGTCGTTTCAGGGTAGGTCCAACAGCCGACTTTATACATAATCAATCCCGAAAGAAACCACTGATGTTTGTGAATGTGGGTTTTTCATTGGGTAGAGCGTCGGACTCTTGATCGAATACTGTTACGTTGGATACCGGACAAGGAAAGAAATTTTCATTTGAGACGGTGCCATTCTATGCTGGATCAACAATTAGCAGGGCTGTGGTTGAGATGGTTGAGAGTATGAAAAACATAGGAACGAAGGCTTCACAGAACCAACTCGATAGCCTGGCTCCTGCAACTACAAGCTTTTGGGGGGTTTCCTGAAGGATAATCTGAAGAATACATAAGCAAATCAAATATTTGTAGCAGGACTCCGATATATTTAAGAAGATACTAGTGAAGACGATGAAATTCATCACCACCCTATTTTGGGATTCAGGGGTTCAATAGCTTATAGTATTCAGGTGAAATAAACTGCTTGCGAAACTTTTACTGTCATGCAGACTCAGTCCGGATGAAAGTCTACTCTCTTTGAAATACATATACCAAATGTCCAAAAGAGATGAAATCACTTTCTTATTAAGTAATAGATGTTATCCTGAAATTTTAATTGCAGTCTTAAAATTGTAATCACTTGTCAATTCTCATGGTGCACCATACAAAATAATTAACCAAAACAATAAAATACCCGAAAATAATTGACTTAATTGGACTGACACCGAATTTCCCAAAAAAACTTCGATTAAACCCTTACTTACGACATCATTATACGCAATGACTCCACATAAAAATGGAAACTATTCAAGATTCATTGATTTTTATGGACCTTACTGCCATCCGCCCAGGAGCTTCGATATTTCTTCCTGTTGTTTACAACCAAGAGATCTAGAGATAGTCCGAGATATAGAATGATGATAATTATTGAAATACCTATAAATGATACATAAATTTCTTCAATACTCCACCTTAGCAGTCCATTGGCGATCACAGTTTATCGATGAAAGAATCAAGGAATCGAAATATCGACTTCTTTGCCTTTGTTGGCTTCTGTTCGCTACGATATAGCCCAATAAAGAAATGGCCATATAAAATTTACGACAAGTTAATTAAATATCCACTGAAGATAAAATACTATAGAATGGTAATCGTAGTAGATAATCGCGGTATCCAAAGAAGCTGATAGTAATCTTTATGTCAGAGATGTTCAGAGGCTATATCGAAATGCCATATAGAATGATAAAGCAGGAACATTTATGTCCAGAGCAGACTCCCCCGTACTCAAGCTTGAATGTTGTCTCCAGTTCCTAATGATATATTTATTATATGACGATGTTTATACATGAATATGATCTTTTTTCTGGAATGAATTATTTATGAACAAATTGTCAGGAAGAATGCAGAGTTGCTGGTAGTTGGTCTGCAAGTTTTTACTTGGCCTTTGTTTCGTGGGAAATTAAGCTCAAGAAGGGATTATGATCAAACTAGATAAGTTTCGAAGTTTTTGTATATTGAGGCATAGTTGATACTATTTTAAGTGTTATGAAATGTGTCAATACACAGTAGGTTTGTTCGTTGTACCTGCATGGACTATACTAAACCCACTAACTCCACTGATTCTGTTCGGTGTGTTTTGTTGTAAACTTGCACTGTGTTCGTTGCAGAAATTCATGATGTAAGTAAAACATGGTGTGCTCATTTATGATCGTATTTACTCATGATGATGTCACGTTTTTCATTCAAATTCAAAGCACAGAATATATATTTCCTTGCATTTTAATCTTGCTGACATCACTTATTTTCAGATGAGCACACCATGTTTTTTACATCATGCGGAAATTTTGGATAGTCACAGATTACGAGTGAAGTGTGGTTTTTTTCTGTAACAGTTATGAGTAATGGTGGTGCGTTATGCGTAAATTATGATCATAGTAATCTGCTGTTGTCTCTGGTCTTATTCTTCTATATCTAGCTAGCAATAAGTGGCTTGAAATTGTCTACTTTCCTCCTAGGTTTATTTGCTTTGATTAAACGATCAGATTTTTTTTTTCCGTAACGACTTTAGAAAATCATACAACCTTGACATGGTAGCGAAAACAGAAGGAGCAAAGAATTCTGTCATCATGGATTTGCGTAAAATCATATATTTGTATTCTGTGAAGAGCATAGAACATATTGAACTAATTGAAAGTCAGTGGAGTTGGTGTAGTGAGTGTAGTTCATGTAGGTGCAATGAACAAACCTAATATGTAATCAATGTAATATACTTTTTACACACGGTTGAATATACGCGACACTTCGAGAAGGCCTGTATGAATGTTCAACGGGTTATTGGGCAATCTTCTTCTTATATGATCCTGGCGAAGTTCTGCAAGAAGCTATCATTTTTCAATCAATTAATATATTTCAATTTGATTCGATCCGTACTCTTGGAAATCTCAAACTTTGAAAGGGTGAATCTGCGGAGTGATCAAGCAATTTTCACTCATTTATGAATATGAGCTTAGAAATGAAGCCTGAAACATACTAAATAAATATCTAGTCTCTAATTAATTTTTTTCTGGAGTTTTTGTGTTCAGGACAGTCCTAAAATTTTTATTCACATTTTTACGCGCTTGTTTTAGTGAACAGAGCTTTATCATTACGTCTCGATGCCTGTAATTTTCGAATTCGAGCCGAAAATGGTCAAATTCAATTCTGACCGTCCGCATATGATCTGACTTTCGAAGGAGAAGACTTAACGACTTGAAAATGTCAGATTAGGTTTGAAGTCCAAATATCTTCGCTGAATTCGTCAACGGGTGGAATCAGTTGGATAGTTTAGGAGTTTTAGGCTCATTTGAAATTTTGAGGTTAATTCCTCGATATCTCATAAGTATTGACTCGATCAAAATGAAAGTTGAACTACCAACGCGCAACTTAGAGCAAAATTTCGTATGGATTCAGTTGTTTGAAAATTTTAAAAAGATTTTCATTCGAAAATTCCCAAAATTTTCGATGAAAAATTTGTGATCTCTGAAAATAGGGTTCGTTTTCATTTTCATCGAAATGATTAATCGGTGTATCCCTCTCTCTATCTCTCTCTCTCTTCTTTGTTCTTCACCAAAGAAGAGACAGATAGAGGTTAATCGATTAATCATTTCGATGAAAATAAAAACGCGCCCATATTGCTAAGATTTCAGTGGAATTTGGCACAAACTTCAGAGTAGGCATTGAACAACAATTTTCCAAATCTCAATTCGATTCGATATTTTCTTTCAGAGATATAAGAAAAAAAAATGTGCCACATTCCTTTGTTATTTGAAATTTCAACGTTATTTCCGCAATATCTCAAGAAGTACAAATGCCATCAGACTGATACTTCGTAATTAGGTGGATAATACCAATACGCAACTAGATGCATAATTTTGTGTTGATCCAATAGTAATAGAATAATAAAATTTGAACAAGCGCGTAAAAACTCCTGACCTCACGTCAGTGCTTTTCTAGATGTTTAAGATATTCATGCATTACTCGTGATGTTTTGGAGACAGTTGTGCATCAGTATTCTACAAGTAGTAACAAAATTTCAATCTGATCGCGCAAGTTATTCTTTAGATAAAGTGGAAATAACCTCCAAAATTTTAATTAGTTACGATTACGAAATGAAATAGTTTCAGAAAACAATAATATTATCAGAACGAAATCCAGGACCCTATAGTTGAAGATCAATATAAAGTTATTCGACATATTTCATCGGAATCTAAAAGATTTTTCAACGAAAATTCAAAGAATTCCCCTTGATCTTTTATTAAATTTCGCATAATGTTGTGCTTTGGCATTCTTTAACTAATTTTGATGTTTAAATCTGATCGCAAAATTTCAAATTGATATTACTCCGAAACTGTCTGGCCGATTGCCTCCATTCACATACTCAACAGAGATATTTAGCCCTCCAACCAAATCTGAAAATTCAAACCCCAAAGGCCGTTTTCTCTAAAATGAAGAGTACATACATAGATTAACGATTCACCAAAGATTCTACGACGGTTTTACCAAACAATTCGTTCAACACTTTTTCCGGTTAAAAAATCACGCTAGCGATGGTGAATGATAAATTTTAACAATACCCAATATTTTTGCAATTTTCATAATACTGTTGAAAAAAAAGATTGCCGGCAGACTCTGCAGGTCGGACATATTTACTTTACAAAAATTCAGGGATGAATATTTTCAATATTTATAAAAAAGTTGATATTAATAATTTCGTACATTGTGGATGATGCATGTAGATTTCATCGAGGTATCAAAAAAACTAGCGGAATTTTTGGAAATATTTGAATGAATTATTTGAAGGATTCAACCTATTCACGAATTCCTTATTCTTATTTGAGTCCCAATTCAATGAACCAACAAGCTATTATTTCTCCATCAAGTGGGATAGACTCTTGTACAGTCTGAGTAAAAGCGTAACCAATATTTACAACAACATTTCGATCAAGATAATTTTTCCAAAATCGTGCCCATTATTTAAAATATATAAAATGAAAAATTTCCAATCGACAAATTGCTAGGAATAATGGAAGAATTTCACTCTAATCCGAAATTGGAATCTACCTTTCGAATTCGAAATTTTAAAATTATTTTTCGTAAAGAAATCAATCTCACAGTGGCCCTAGAGGACACAATTGAATAGAGCTGCAGAGGTTGATGCGGATATTCGAAATCATCTCAGACCAAAACTCAGCCATCCTAAGAAATTTGAGCAAACGTTCAGGAATAGAATTCATAAAATTTCAATGGTGCAGAGAGAAATGGCGAAAAATTCTAAGATTCCTCCTACGAAGAAAACCTACTCCTACCTTATCGAGTACCTTTTTGTAGCGAATTCCATCATGGGCAGGTGGATAGAATTAGTACAATTCAAGAGATCTTAAATTTCTTTCCAACAACTCCAACCTGTCCACCACGACAAGAACAAGAGCAAAATTACACTGAGATAAATGTGAATTTATCGGCATATAACAATTTAAATGCAGGATGTAACGTCTATTTGGTCAACGTTTATAGTGCAACTATTTTATTATACAACAATTCGATTCCGTGAGTGTCTGGAGCTGCATAGAAATTAGGCATGACAATATTGCGCTGTCCCTACTTTCTCAATCCTACCTAGCAGTGATTCAAAAATAACTGACCGACCTGGAGTCTTCAATTCTGCCCATAAAATTGTTACGACTATTTCATAATTTTTTCCATAAGGTTTATTCAGTTTTTTCCATTTGTTACAGTTGATGTGTTTTTGGGTCGAATTTAGTCATTGAAATTATAACATCTTCCTCTTGAGATATTCATCTGGTATTTGATACACGTCTTCAAGTCTGATGATAATAAATTTGAATACATTCATTACAATAAGGTATGAAAATGTAAGGGAATAATTAAAGGAAATACTCAATGTTGACCGTTTCTCAAATCTGCGAAAATTTCTGAACACTTTTTAGACACGCATTGTTAGACTTAAATTTCGTGAATGTGGCGATCTGTTTTGAATCGTTGCGAGGATAAGCAAGAAATAATGAAGAAATTATGAATTTTAACCAGAAAGGCAGTGTTATTCTCAAATTTCATGAATATGGCGATAGTCTGATTCAAATCGTGGCAAGAATTAGCGGAAAATAAGTGAATAACTACAACTCATTTATTTCCAGCGGCCGTACGAAGAAATCAGCGAGTCTAACCTAGTCGTTGGCGACCAATTTCAGCTCAAAATTCGAAAATTACAGATATTGTGTTGTGACAAAACGATAACGCGCTGTTTTCCAGGAGAAGCACGTAAAAAATTAAATGAAAATTAAAGACTTGAAATGAATGGCTCAATTGAAGAAAAAATAATTTCGTGGATAATGAAAACATCATTAGGTATTTAGTAAATATCGAAGGAAAAATAATTTCGTGGATAATGAACTTAAACTAAGAAAACATCCTTAGGTATGTAGTAAATACTAAAGGTACTAGTCTTCAAACAACTTTCCTCATAAATCAAAATATGAGACCCACAAATGGAAAAGAAATAAGTTGAAATGATCAAGTTAAATATAGATAAGAACGATAGTAATAAAACAAATTATACCTATTCTCAATAAAAAATCAGAGGAAATGCAAAAATGAGAGAACTTTGGTTTGTAGGGGGATACTTCATACAGTTGGTCACAATCAATTTGTAAAAATTTCAAAAAGCACTGCCGTGAAGGCAGCAACTTTTGCGCGCATGTTCAATGTAGATGACCGCTTCAGCAACGAATTTGAACATGCACGCAAAAGCTGCTGCCTTCACGGCAGTGCTTTTTGAAATTTTTACTGATAAATTACTGGATTTCAATTCGATCAGATCTGTATTTTTGGAAATATTGGAAAAATAAAATTTTGAATGGGTATATCTACGGAATCATTGGGTGGATTTTACCCATTCACGAATTCGACCTTCGTAATTAAGCCCCAAACCTTCTCTACAAATATCGAGTTTCTAAGTCGTTTCTTCCGGAAGTTATTGTGTTTACGGTCAGTCTAACGGCCGACTGCGTAAATACAATAACTTCCGAAAGAAACAACTTAGGAACTCGATATTTGTAGAGAAGGTTTGGACCTAAATTACGAAGGCCGAATTCGTGAATGGGTAAAATCCACCCAATGATTCCGTAGATATACCCAATCAAAATTTTATTTTTTCAATATTTCCAAAAATACAGATCAGATCGAATTGAAATCCAGTACTTCATCGAAAAATAACAGTTCGAAGTTTCATACAAAATTTGATGAGGATGATATGATAAGAAAAATCATAGAAATTTTTTTTTTCAGATAGTTCTAATGACACGATTATCACGAAATTTCGCATGAAGTTGTCTTTCAGCATCTCGAAATTAGCTGTAAAGTTTCATCAAGACTGAATCAGTATTTCTCGAGTTATACCGAAAAAATAAACGATATCGAGAAGAAAACCTCGAAATTTGACACATTTTTTCCCGATATCTCCGAAACTTATGATCGTATCGAACTGAGATTTGGTACACTGCTGTGAAATATGAAGTTCAAAGTGTAAGTGGACCTTTTTTTCGGATATGATAAATGGTTTCCGAAAAAAAAATTTTTTTTTTAATTCACTGACAATCTGATCCTGACGAAATTTGGCTCAAAGTTGCGCGTCGTTATAGTCCACCCAACTGCCAAGTTTGAATCCAATCTCTCAAGTAGTTTCTGAAATAATAAATAAATAACTTTAAAACTTCAACTGCCTATAACTCCGAAACTATTCGACCGATTTGGCCCATTAACGAACTTAACCGCGGCATTCTGATGCGCAATCTCTCCTGAAAGTTTCAAGTTGCTAGCTTGCTTCTGTCGACAGTTAGCGTGTCTACGGCCGGCCGGACAGAATCGATTTTGACACCGGATTCGTCATCAGTGAGTCCAACCTAGTCGATTGAGACCATTTTCGGCTCAATCATCCAAAATTACAGACATTTGGACAAAACGATAGCACACTGTTCCCCTAGAACATGCGCGCAAAAACCCTATTAGTGTAATAGAGCGCCCCCTGAATAGGAATAGGCTTGAGACACATTTTGTTTTGAAAGTAATTCGATGGCAGTTTCGGAAAAACTGATTACTCATCTTTTTTAGTCAGTACTTGTTTATTCATTATTCTGAAGAAGTGGAGAAATAACTGAAGAATGCAACACAAATTTAGTAATATTGTGAAAAATGTTCAACATGCATTGGATCTAGAAGTTCTTCGTTTTCACACGTGCTATTTGCTGGTATTCTAAGATATGCGGTTAGGAATCATGAGTAAAATATTTCTATCATTTTCATGTTTCAGTTGTAACTATTCTACTCTTTTTAGTTTTCGGATGGACAAACAAAAATGTTCAAGTGTTGCTCTTGGAATAGTTATGGAACTACCTTTGAAACAAGGTGTCACCAACTCCCCTTCTCATTCAAGATTCAAGATGTTGGTGTCATCACGATCACGGGTTGATACGAATCGTTCGAAACCAAACTTATGAAATTTCTGCCTATAAACGAAATTGTATCTTTTATAGCACTTTTCAAAGTTTGCAGGGGGATCAAGATTTTAAGTCTGGTAGCTCGACAAATTGACAGCCTGTATAACTACAGCTAAATCAAAAGAGGATAGGCCCTAGGTATCAGTTATCAAACCGCTATCCTCATTAATCTAGGGTATTGATCAGACCATAAAATGAAATCGTGGCGCGCAAGAAAATTTTGTCAATAAGCAAACGCTTCTAACAGATACATACTATACATATACTGTACCACATACAGGTACATTTATACAGACTATATAGTACAACATATTTTTGTATTCAGATTAGTTACGCCCTACGATTTTTCTTTCTGGTCTGGTCAATTCATCAAACTTATGTGAAGGGTTTTAGTGCATAATCTATATCAATCCATCATCCTTTCTCTCAATAGAACTATTTCACTCAAATATTTTTCTCTAATTTTATTTTCCACTTTTTGATCTCATTAAAGCCCCTTATTGATACGATAGTAATAAGTTATCATTTCGACCATTTAAAATCATGTTCGATGGTTTCGGACAGAAAATTAATAGTGTAATTAAGTGAGACAAAAATCTCACAAAATAAAAATAAAATAATAATTCTGCGTATTTTTTCTTGTTTGTCTGATGAATTCAGATTTGTAATCTGAAACGTTACAGGCTTCTTTGGTTTGTTACGGTATTTTTTATTGGGTATACCTTTTTCATAGAAACTACCCGTGTTGAATAGTTTAGTCCGGCAATCTGTAAAAGCGTTTTTCATAAAAACAGTAAGTTTTGTTAAATTTTTAATAGTTCTGTTTCAGATATCAGGAGTAAAAACCCAGAAAAACCTAAAAAATGATCGGGAACTCTTTGCTGCACCTATATTTGAATACATATAACCCTATGGGGCGCCGTTTGAAACAAAACGTGTTGGCTAATATATTTATTTTCGAGTATATATATATAAGTTGCTTCAATATATATAATTCATTCGACGATATATTTATTTTTCATTCCTATATACAGGGTCTTTCACGAGGAACCTCACCCATATTTATACGGGAAACTACTGAACGTATTTTCATGAAATTCAGCACTTATAAGTATTTCACGATGCTGATGAAATCTAAAATATTTTCAAGGCATGAGCACCTCCGGTTTTTCCGGAAATGACGTCAACTTCCGTTTTTCAAATTAGAACACCATTTTTTTATTGCAGAAATAGATTCCTTAGAAAATTTCAATTTATTGTGACGTAACATTTTTCAGTTTTGGTTGGAAAATTCTCTCTGAGCGGGAAAATTCGAAAAAAAAATCGAAAATAGAGCTCCGCTGAAACAAGAATAACTTCGAGGTTTTTGGATGGAAAATTTTCATTTTTGAGATTTTTCAAGATGTAAGATTGATGTATCCACTTTAAAAATCGAAATCGCGATTCATGATACAGGGGGTGAAAAAATCGCTTTCAAAGATAGGGATGACAAAATCGTGAAAAATCAATTTTTTTCAAATTAAATCCCCATTTTTTTATGGCAGATATTGAATCTACGATAAAAAATAATGTGAGTGTATGCATCCCACTCTTGCCCTAAAATGGATATTTTCTGAGTTATTCACAAAAAACTTAGATTCATAGTTTTGAATTTCAAAACTATGAATCTAAAAATCTAAACAAACCTGAACGCATTTCTGACTCGTTCTATGCAGTCCTCTTTATCAGTCAGGGGAGTTGAGTAGACAATATTTTTTATCCTACCCCAAACATAATAGTCTAAAGGAGTTAAATCGGGAGAACGTGGTGGCCAAAGATGTGGACCATTGTTCGCCAACCATCGATCTTCAAATAGCCTGTAGAGGATATTTGACACATTGAGTGAATTGTGTGGAGGCTCTTGTTGATACCATAAGTCATTATGGTTCTGTACTAGCGCATAGTGATCGATTTTATAACTTAATACGAACTATCACCAAATTAATAGTAAACACAAAATGCTACTGAATAAAGAGGAATTTGGCAGATGTAATTAATGATATCTATCATTAAAAAAAAATTAATGTCAAACATGGTAAGTTTTTGCAAATGGTTCATAAGGAATTATTTATTTATCACTGGAGAGAAAACCGATGGCCGATTAGTTGAAATAAAGAGGTTTCCGATACAAATTACTATTTAGGAACAACCTGTAACTTTTTTCTCTTGCATATTAGGGTAGTAAAATCTAAAACATGGTTTAAGTAACAGTTCCTGAAAATGTCATCTTTTTGGCGTGAAGGGAAAAGAAATAGCTGAAAATTCAAGACGAAAAACAGTTTTTTGTGAATAACTCAGAAAATATCCACTTTAGGGCAAGGGTGTGATGCATACACTCACATTATTTTTTAACGTAGATTCAATATCTGCCATAAAAAAATGGGGTTCTAATTTGAAAAAATTGATTATTCACGATTTTGTCATTCCTAACTTTGAAAGCGATTTTTTCACCCCCTGTATCATGAATCGCGATTTCGATTTTCAAAGTGGATACATCAATCTTACATCTTGAAAAATCTCAAAAATGAAAATTTTCCATCCAAAAACCTCGAAGTTATTCTTGTTTCAGCGGAGCTCTATTTTCGATTTTTTTTTCGAATTTTCCTGCTCAGAGAGAATTTTCCAACCAAAACTGAAAAATGTTACATCAAAATAAATTGAAATTTTCTAAGGAATCTATTTCTGCAATAAAAAAATGGTGTTCTAATTTGAAAAACGGAAGTTGACGTCATTTCCGGAAAAACCGGAGGTGCTCATGCCTTGAAAATATTTTAGATTTCATCAGCATCGTGAAATACTCATAAGTGCTGAATTTCCTGAAAATACGTTCAGTAGTTTCCCGTATAAATATGGGTGAGGTTCCTCGTGAAAGACCCTGTATATTTACAAGTATTCCTCCAAACACCATGTATTCACGAGTTAGGAGTTTCAAACATATTAAAATGTGAGAACCAATATATTTATCAATTCGAACAACGTCATGAGGGGGCATGAAGAAAGCACGATTACAGTTTCCCACAATCCAGTGAGGCTAGTTTGAGAAAACTTCGAAATATTGATTAACAGTCCTCATTTTCATGTGATTTTTGAATATTTAGTGCTACTGTCAATAATTCGTCGTGGTTATCGTCGTGAACTCAGATTTTAATCAAAAGGACACTGCATATTGGAAACTATGCTCAAGCGCGCCATTTCTTGGCATTGTTCGATAGATAGATGAAACTTAAAACTCATAAATATATTTTGTTTTGTAGAAAATAAATATATCGGAACAGAAAATGAATCTATCGGCACAAAAAATCAATATCTTACTGTAATATATTGACCCGTAAATGAATATTTTTGCAAACTTTATTTCATTTCAAACGGAGCCTCATATAAACCTCGCATAAAGGAGCTCTGCCTTACTATAATGAGAAAATATGTGGAAGTCACTCGTGCTTAACCTTTTTTGCAAAGTTATTGCTAGCTCCTACAATATAGTCGATTTGGAAGATCTCACGGAAAGAAAGCAGCACGCCCATCAAAGTGTATAATGAACATCAATTTAGAACTTGTAAATTTCTTTTATGAGCGAAACAGGTTGATATTTTTATTATAGCAGGCATGCATGGGAATTACGCGATTGAACCCATTGAAAATGTTAATGGCCCATTGATAAATTTATGGATTTTGTAGCATCGACAGCTCCGTCATGGTCAAAAGGATATTGTTAAGCTTCGTGTGGGGATTTTTGGACGAAATTGGGGACAGGTTGCGACTGAAGAAGGCGACTGAATAAAGTGGAATGTATACCATGATTTAGTGGTGGAATCTGTTACAATACGAGTAAATATCCCCAAAATTTGCATGTGTTTTGCTGAAAATCATCCAAATGGTAACTGGAACAACCTCAGCACTAAGTATGAGAGTCAAAGGTAATTAAAATTCAAGAGAAATTATCATCGATCATTAAAAATGCTCACATAAAATATATTATCGGAGATAATTTCCATGATTAGTTAGCACGACTGTCCTTCACGTGGAGAACTATATCATTTGGTTCGTATGAACAATAGAAAGCCTTCAATGATTCCCCGGGAAGGATAATGTCCTTGGAACCCATAAATTGAGATGAAGTGCAGAACACAGCTATTTTCTAGGGATACAAAATGGTGCAAGAGCGGGATTCTTTCCTTACAGTGTCGATTTTAAGATTTTTTTAAAATTACCCAGAATTGTCAAAAGATCACGTTCTTCAGCTAACTTGTTATGTCTGTCCCGGAACACTTTTCCCCGTAGAAGGCGAAATATCGTCTGAAAGTTTGAGTTTGCTACGGTACATACCTTATTCAATTAGAATAGTACATAATCACTCAATCTTATCAATTTATCTTAAATCAATTCGGATATTTTAACAATGGACAAACGGTGAATAAACTTCATCAAGAATACCTTGATTGTTCCAAAAAATCATGGAATGGAAATTCAAGTCCTTTTATGCGGTCATGTGTGCCAAAAAAATTTATTATTCCTATGCGTATTCCAGAAATACAAATAAGATCGAATTAAAATCCACTTCTTCATCGAAAAATGGCAGCTCAAAGGTACATTTATAAAATCATGAGGATAATCAGAAGATCGCAGAATATTGAATTTTTGAAAAAAAAAGTCGTCATTTTTTTCAAATTGTCCCAATAATATGATCATCTCGAAATTCTGCAGAAAATTATTCATCAGCATTTTCAAAGTAGTAGGCAAGTTTCTTCATGGGTTAGGGTTTTTTGAGTTATTCCAAACAACTACAAAATCTGACATATTCTTTTCTCAGTATCTCCAGAAATTACAGTCGTGTCATAATTAAATTCGCTACACTGCTGTGAATATAAAACTTAAGGTATGAGCAGAAGTTTGTTCGAATATGAAGAAAAGTTTCTGGAGAAAATATTTTTCTCGAAAAAAATTTCGAAAAAATCATTTTTCAGAATTTACAGAAGGTAGGATTCCAACAAAATTTCATGAGAAGTTGCACGCTATTATGCTCAACTTTTTCGAATGAAAAACAAAATTTGGCATAATTTTTTCCAATATTTTCGGAAATTATAACTTTATCGAACTGAAATTTCGTACAGTGCTGTGAACTATAAAGGTCAAGCCACAAGCGAATATTTCTTTCAAATATGATAAACATTTCTGGGAAAAAATTCGAGAATAATCTTGTTGAAAAATTCATTTATCCAAATTGCTGGCACTTCGTTTTCAACATAATCTTACTCAAAAATGCGTGTCGTCATGTTCTACCTAACTGCCAAGTTTTAATCCCATCATTTCAGTAGTTCCTCCTAAATAACTTCGCCGATTTCTCCTATTAACGAGCACAACCATAGCATTTTTACGCACTCGTTCTAGGGAACAGCGCGTTATCATCTCGTCGCGATGTCTGTAATTTTCGAATTTTGAGCCGAAAAAGGTCTTAAACGATTGTGTTGAACTCCCTGCAGAAGAATCCGTGGTCAAATTCAATTCTGGCCATCCGTCCGTATGTGCTCTAACTTCCGAAAGGAAGGACCTAGAGACTTGAAATTCTCAGGTTAGGTTTTGATCCTGAATATCTCGGTTGAGTTCGTTAATGGGTCAAATCCGCCAATTGATTTTTGTATTACGGCCATTTGAAATTTTGATTTTTCAATAACTCGAAAAATATTTATCCAATCGGAATGAAACTTGGTTATTCAATGCAGAGAATTATCTATGGAAAAATTTGAAAACAAAATTTTTTTTTTTTAATTTCCATATTCCATTCAGACTTCACTGAAATTTTAAGGTCGCCATTACGCAATGTGAACAAGCGCGTAAAAGCTGCTGACTTCACGTCAGTGCTTTTCTAAGTTTTTATTAAATTCAACATACTATGAGAATTTCAAGTCGATATGATCTTCTGTACGCCCGTAATCGTACTTCTTCAGAATAATAAATCAAAAAATTAGTAACGGACGAGACCAACTGTAGGGCATTTGCGAAGGGGCCATCGAATCAACGTCAAAACAAGGTATCTCTCAACCTCTCTTTCCATTTAGGATTTTCGGGGTAGGTGTGATACGTCTTTTTTTTTAAATTCATTGGAACGAACCGTACAAAACTATCCACTTAGTTTACACATTTGCATTTTTACGCGATTGTTCTAGGGAGCAGCGGGTTATCATCTCGTCACGATGTCTGTAATTTTAGAATTTTGAGCCGAAAATGGTCTTAAACGATTGGGTAAACTCTCTGAAGAAAAATCCGTGGTAAAATTAACTTATGTCCGTCCGTCCGGTCATCCGTATGTGCTCTAACTTTCGAAGGAAGAGATTTAGCGACTTGAAATTTTCAGATTAGGTTTGTAGTCTAAATATCTCTGTTGAGTTCGTTAATGGGTGAAATCAGTTGGATAGTTTCGGAGTTAGGCCCATTTGAAATTTTTGGATTAATTCCTCAATATCTCATGAAGTATTGACTCGATAAAATTGAAACTTCGTTGGCAGTTTTGAAATACCAATGCGCAACTAAGCGCAAAATTTCGTGTGAATTCAGTTGTTAGAAAATACTGAAAAAAATTTTATTCGAAAATTTTTAAAATTTTTGATGAAATTATTTTCTCCCTGAAAAAATCGAGTAGATTCCAATGGAATTTGGCACAAACCTTGAAGTCAGTATTCAACAGCAATGTTCCAAATTTCAATTCGATCCGATACCAACTTTTGGAGATATAAGGAAAAAAATTGTGCCAAATTTCGTTGTTATTTGAAATTTTAACGTTATTTACGCAATATATGTATTAAGAAGTGCAAATGCAATCAGACTGAACCTTCGTAATCAGGTTGAGATTGCCAACACACAACAAGGTGCAAAATTTCGTGTTGATCTAATAGTTAGAATATGAAAAAGCGCGTAAATGCTCCTAACCTCACGTCAGTGCTTTTCTAGATTTTTTTCTAATTTTGCATGAGTGTCAAGAATAAAAGTGGTACCTTTTCAAATTGACTCACCCTACTTGAACCTTGTGCAATAATAAAGTAAGAAGATCTCTCGAGTGATCCTGAAACTCACGCTGTATATTTGACCTGCTGTTTTCGACATAAATCAAACTTGATGTGAATTTCAAATTCGTTATTCATTAGAATCGGTCCTGCTCTTTCTATCGTTTCCATCGATTGCCAATCCCGCCTGTCAATACTCGTTACTTATCAGATCGAAACGAACTGAAATCGTTCAACTTTGGCCAGAGCTGTTTGGAGACCCGCTGTGCCGAAAGTGGTCACAAACAAATGGCTTGACCTCCCACCGACCTTTGACGCGTTTTTAGCAAGGGGCTCATAGGCAGCAACACCGTTTGTCGGCTCGGCTGACTAATTTCCTGCAAGATAGTGCCTCTAAGTTCCATCTGGATACCGGCTGATAATGAATGTAAATGTGTGTATTGAGTGAGTGTTAATAATTTGTATAATTCATCAGGAATAAACGATACGCGAAGTGTCGGATTTCTAGCGTTGCGGGAATAATTCGAATGGTTGTGCCGCCTTGCCTTAAAGAATCCGTGAAATAGCGTCGGTGCTCAGTGAGGAGTGGTGCCATCAGTTGGTCGAGAGGTGGTCCGAGTTTCATGCGAATGGCGCAAAATTATGTGTGGAGGAACGCAAGACATGTTGTCTTGCGTTCCTCCATAACGATGATGTTCATCATTCCCAAAAACTTTCCATTTATCTATACAGATAAACGAACATTAATTATAAAGTTAGGAATTGGTTCGTGGAGAAGAGGGAGCTCCAGTAATATAAAAATAACATAATCACAAGGACGAAGATCTATCGATAAATCAACAAATATTCCACCTTCATCAGAGCTAATCATCCAATCAACTAAAACATCTACACCGAAGCAGCGAATCCAAAGAGAATGACTACAGCTCTTTCACAGTTATTACTGATCGTCAGGTCAACTTACATCGGATAAAACCGCAGAAGGAATCTCCATACTTGTCACCTTTCGGATGGATCGCTGCAGTACAACTATGTACAGCGCGCCATCTTCCAGGAGCATATTGCGATTCCCACTTTCGAGTGCAGAATACCTTGATCGCTGTGCATGGCGTTCATGATCCGCTTCTCCGGTGTAGCTGTTCTGGTTGATTGGATGATTAGCTCTGATCAAGGTGGAATATTTTTTGATTTATCGATAGATATTCGTCCTTGTGATTATTTTATTTTGATATTACTGGAGCTCTCTTTTCCTATCTTCGTCAGATGTTGGACGTTATCGTCTTGTGGGAAAACCACATGAACCGAGTGCTTCCAAAGTCGTTGTTTGTGATCTGCAAAATCGCAGATACAGCGACCTGATGCGACAAGAGGATGAACGTCATGCACATCGATCAGGGTGGGAATCGCAAGATGCTCCTGGAAGATGACACGCTGTACGCCTAACGGCCGACCGTAAACATAATAAGTTCCGACAGAAATAACTTAGAAACTCGATATTTGTAGAGAAGGTTTGGACCATAATAACAAAGGTCGAATTCGTGAATAGGTAAAATCCACCCAATGATTCCTCAGATATACCCATTCAAAATTTATTTTCCCAATATTTCCAAAAATACAGATTAGATAGAATTGAACTCCAGTACTTTATCGAAAAATGACAGTATGAAGGTTTATACAGAATTTAATGAGGATAATATGATGAAAAGATCACAGAATATTGAATATGTGAAAAAAAAAATTTTTTTTCGAATTGTTCTAATGACACGATCATGACGAAATTTTGCACAATACCATTCTTCAGCATTTTTGAACTAGCTGCAAAGTTTTATCTCGATTGAGTCAGTACTTCTTGAGTTATACAACGAAAAAAACAACGATATCGAGAAGAAAACCAAGAAATTCTACATATTTTTTCCCAATATCTCCAAAACTAATAGCCGTATCGAACTGAAATTTGGTACACTACTGTGAAATATGGAATTCAAGGTATGACCAGAATTGTTCTCGAATATGATGAATGGTTCCAGGAAAGAAAAAATTTTCGGAAAAAATCTTTCGGAAAAAATTTTGAAAAAATTTTTTTTTCTAGCGACCATAAGCTCTCAACGAAATTCTGCTCAAAGTTGCGCGTCGATATTCTCCAACCAACTGCCAAGTTTCATTCCAATCGCTCTAGTTGTTTCTGAAATATAAGGGAAATAACCTCAAAATTTCAAATTGCTATTCCTCCAAAACTATCTGGCTGATTTGGCCCATTAACGAACTCAACTGCGGTATTCGGATGCGCTAACTACCCTACAAGTTTCAAGTCGTTAACTGGCTCCGTTCGACAGTTATCGTGTTCACGGCCGGCCGGCCGGACAGGATCAATTTTGACACCGGATTCGTCATCAGTGAGTCTAACCTAGTCGTTTGAGATCATTTTCGGCTCAATCATCGAAAATTACAGACATTTGGACATAACTATAGCACGCTGTTCCCCTAGAACATGCGCGCAAATCTAATCACATTTGGAGATAGACGAACATCATTCATTCATTCATTCCTTCAAGTGTCCACGGCTACTATGGCCATTTAGAGAACATTTCAATTTTTACATTTATAGATTGACATTCTGATACATACCCAGATAGCACACCATATCCCCAGTATATCCTCTCAATATCCTATTCGTGGCGTATGTCCCAGGACATTGGGAGGATATACGGGGGATTTACAATTGGAGATATCCCTATGATTTAGGGTTCGTATATACCAAGTATGTCCTCTGAGTAACTGCAACCCACATTAAATTTTCGACATTGAGAGGACATACTTGGGATGTACAACTTGGGATATCCCTACGATTTAGGATACGTATATCCCAATTATGTCCTCTAGTAGCTGCGAATGCTGCGATGCAATCCAAGTCAAATTTTTCGAAATACGCCTTCGCGTTAATTGCTGGTTCAAATACCAATAAGAGCCAGAATGTTTATGGGTTTGATCTATGTTGTATCATTTAATAACGAAAAATATCCAACTTGAGGTGTTAAATCGAATCATTCACTTTTTTAATATATCTGGGTGCTTATCTGAAAGCTGAGATCAATGAATATCATTTGTGGATTATGAAAAAATCAGAAATAATCTGATACTATAAGAAAATTAAATGTAGCAACGTGAATAATGTGATAATATATTATTAGATCATTGATTATCGATCACACAGATTAGGAAGTTATAAGTTTATATTACTTTATGTTCTGTGGCTCATAATCTATGATCGCATGATCGGTCAATCATGGCATTTGACAGATTCTGCGTTGATCGGCATTTTTTAATTTTTTGCTTCTTTTCTTGACTTGGAGTAATATTAATTGTGGGCATCACAAAACACAAGAACTGATGAAATGGTATACTTGTCGTCTTCAGTAAACTCGTTCTGCATTCGTCCATTTCGAAAGTGGATTTTGGCAGTGATTTTGTGCTATATTTTATACCCTGTGGTATGTAAGTATAAAAAATTCATTAACTAGCTAACAAATATAACATAGGGGTCCAACGACAAAAAGGAGTAATTCAATACATATTTTATATGTTTATTCATTTCCAGAATCAAATACAGTGAGTGGAAGAAATCAAACCAAGAGAATGTGAAATAATGTATACAACAAGCATTGCACACAAAATAATTTGAACATTTGTGAGTTGATCAGGTGTAGTTCGATAAGACAGTATAATATGTGAAACTTTTAAGGTGATCAAAGTATGGTTAAGACTCTGATTATGCAGTGTCACATTATCCTGAGTATAGTGTTGGATATTGTACAAGATGTGAAGAAAATAAAACAAAACCAATAGACTGAAGGACTTCGGTCGATGCCCTTTTCAGAAAGAATAAAGAACGGTATTATTATTATCATCTAATTATCATGATTCTTTGGATATAACCTTCCCAATGAATAGCTCAGATCTGGAGACATTTAAGATTTTTTTTTAAGTGATGAGCAAATTTTTCATCTAGTCATGAGTTCAATTAATAGTTTGTACATCAAGTGATTAAAATGAATTCATGAGTAGAAAGTTCAACCTATGAGCCCTAAGTGTCAATTCATTTTGATGAAGATTTAAATGATAATTTCTTCTCAGAAAAAAAGTATTTTAGGAAATAAGATTAAATGTATTGCTTTGATTAATGGTTGCTAGGTCACTGAGTATTTGATTGTCATCTTACCCTTGATGCTATGTGTTGAATAATGTCCTTTTGAATGGTCAAAATGGGATAACATGAATCAATTTCAGGCGATGTACCAAAAGCTCTGGTTATCGTTCGGTTATCCAAACCGACTTGTAGGCAAAGGATAATCTGTCAGTTTGGATAACCGTAACTGATCAATTTCAAGCGATGGACCAAAAGCTCTGTTTATAGTTACTGTTATCCAAACTGACATAGATGAAAGATAATCTTTCAATTCGGATAACCGTATCTATAACCGGAGCTTTTGGTCCATCGCTTGAAATCACATTTTGTGTTGATAAGTATTTGCAACTGTCTGAATGTCATTTATCATAATGTTAATGTAACTTGCTGACTTTTGATTTTAGGCCAAAGAGATTGCACAATGCGGAAGAAACACAATAGTTATGAATTTGTAGGAGGGGCAATGACTCCCCCAATCAGTGACAACGGCAATGCAGTTTAACTGGCGAAGAAAAAGAGGAAATTGGGGAGATTGTATATTACAAAACTGATAAATGGTAAGCAAAATAAGTCTGCAATTAATTTATTGTTTCAATTTGTATATTTTGTTTCAGACGCTGATGAAATTGCGAAAATTTCTACACTGAGAAAGACGAAAAAATCTGTTGCTGGCTGGCTAGAGAGATGTAAGAAGATGATTGAACCCTGCGATAAGTTGAGAAATATGTAATATCCCTTTTTTTTTGTAGGCTTTCTTTTAGAATAAAAATTATTGAAATTACGTACATTGCTTTAGTCCAATGACCCTGTAATGTGAAACTCCCCCCTTCCCCCTTTTCTAAATTAGGGATGCCCTATAGTCAACTTGAAACTATATCCCTAGAATATATGCGTTGACCGCTGGGGGAGTGCCCACTTTTCTAAATAAGTCATCCTCAGGATGTCCTCTTGATAGCTTATGGTCTGTGGAGTATATCCTCTGGATATACAAAAACACCACCTGGGGGATTCCCACTTAGTAACATTCTATATCCTCAGGATATCCTGAGGATGATGTATAGACGAATTCGGATTTCTCTGGGATATACTAATATCCCTGCTCGATAATCCCAAGAACATCCTCAGGATCTTATTGTGCTATCTGGGTACCATCTAGAGACATTTTATTTATAGACACACAAACATTTACCTACACCACAAACTTTACACAACATCCATAACGTCGCCGGGATTCGAACCCAGTAACTCCGGCACCTGCCTATGACAACCGTAGAAACGGAGTAGGAAGAGCGACCGTGTTTGACGCGCTCATGCTATGTTGGAATTAAGAAGCTAGAGTGCTTCGGTCGGAGACGCCTTCGTCTGGTGAATCATTCAACACACCTACACACTTCCCTCCAGCGACGATGATGATGAAGAAGAAAAAGGTGCGATGTCGGGCAAAGAACCGCCATGTTCAAAAATAGAATAACACATGGAAGGAAATCTAATCGGGATCACCACGTTGGAAAAGTTGTTTCGTCCCGATGCCAGAGATGCACTCATCAAAGAGGGTGAATCCTCTGGCACCTACCTATGACAGCCGCAGCAGCGGCGTAGTCAAAGCGATCGAAAGAGACCCGCTTATGCTGTGTTGCATAGAGGCAGCGAGCGTGCGTCGGTTGGTAGCGCCATCGTTTGGCGACTCAGTTAATTTACGCCGCCTACAGGTTCTTGGACCGTGTTACTGGCACTATGAAAGTAGTCTATTTCATCAGCACCAGCTTCCCAACTTTATCTCAGATTATATTACGAACTGTTTTTCAGAGCAATGGGAAGGAATTTTCATCGAGAACTAACATTGAGACCCCTGAAAGACCATGAACTTTTCTGCCCATTGAGTATATATTGCATAATTCATAAATCTCGGTCAGTCGTTGCATGAAAGCCGCCACTATTTATAATATTGTACGTGCAGGGAACCCGGAAGGCGTGTCATTTCCCGATACGAAAAAAAGCGCAGACGCGCACTAAAAATGCTTATAAGTTCACGGATTTGAACTCTGATCCCGCAGATGTCGCGCGTTTTTGCAAATGGGAAATGGTCGGTCTCTAATTAAGCGAACTCCCTGAATAGTTCATGACGATCTAACGGGAATCGATTCATTCAATATAAATATGATTTTAATTTAAACCAAGCGCGAGCCTCATTATCATCGTGGACAAAACGTAATAAATGGCCGGAATCGGTAATGGAATATAGTGCCGTACTGGTGGCTCAAGACCACCTTTCATCTTAGCGTTTGCAGGATTCCTGTGTGTGAATTCTGCCGTTATTAACTACTTAATAACCGATATGAACCTTTCATTGCGTTGTCCTATACTTAAAACCACTCGAAGCGAATCTTCAATATAAAATGGACTACACTTCTCGTACATTTGGTCCTGAAAATTCATAACACAGGTGTCATATTGAAAAGGAAAAGTAGAAAATTCAAGACATTGGAAAATTGCTTTAAAAAATCAGTTTTGGTTCTTGATGGGGACATTTTCATTTCATCCCTCTGCACGGTAACCTGAGTCCCCTTAGGGCAGTTTGCAGACGCAGCGTTTTCGACCGAATAGAAATCCTGGCTTTTCTTACCGTTCCGGTTCTTTGAAGCCCCTTGACGATTCGCCAACCCTGGTGTTTATTTCCAGAAAACGCATTTTCCGAAACGGATGTGTATGGCAGTACGCTCAATTTGACAGCAGTGTCATAATCAGTATCAGTATATTGAGCCCTATATGCCGGTCACATTCGCTCCGGTCTACCGGACAGGTTGACCTGTTCAGATTTCAGGCCTGATATAGTTACATGTATAGGTCACGAGCAGTTTTGACAGTTGGGAGAGACTGGAGGACCAACAATAATCTAAAATGCATTGTTTACTATGGGAAAAAGCGATTTATCCCGTGATTTCGTATTCATTTGGAAATTTTGGATTGAAATATTCACTTTTTTTCGAAAAGGATAGTATAAATTTGGTGTACTTAATATGAAATTAGTCTATGATTTCATGAACAGGCAAATAAGCAGACCTTTGGTTAGTTCAGTCAACAGTCTTTTTGCGTGTTGTAGTATATTATATAGGCACATGGTTACTCTCATACGGAGGTAAAATATTGCGAAAATATTTTGTGATATCATCGTGCTAATAAATTTTTCATTCCTAGACACTGCCAAGTATTTCTGAATATAGTAGATAGGAACAGTGTATTGACACAGTGGATGATTTTTTTTTCTAAAACACGGCTCAAGGGTGATCGCATTAGGCTAAAATGCCGATCAGTGATGATTTAGATCTTTTCTTCATGAAAACAAACAGGAATGTTTCTAAAAACTGACGATTTCACGAAAATGCCTTACCTGGTATCAATCGGCATACCCAAACAAAACATTGTCAGTAGTAATACTGCACCTTAAGTGAGAATCAGCTAAAATTGTGATTGCATTGAATGCTTGAATGGAAATATCTTTTATAAATCCTGTCTTGTTCAAGTATTAGAGAAATGCTCATTAAGAAGTTTTCAAATATTCCATACCCCGAATCCTTCGGTATGCCCTACTAAATAACTTACATGATATTACTCGACTAAACATGAAAATTAGCTCAAAATTCGATGACAAGTAACTGACAAGTTGCAAAGTAACATTGATTTTGTGAATTTTCGTTTTAGAGTGCAGTTCTTTATTGAATTGATTCAGAAAATACTATTTTCCCTTTCAGAACCGAAATAATTTTCTTATTTCTCTCTTTTATAATTGATAAATTGAGTTCCTCTCCACATCCGATTAGTACCTACCATTCAAATGAAAATACTTCAACAACTCATTGGTAGTTTTCATCGATTTGATGTTGATTATTCGAGCTTGAATAGGTACCTGAATTCACTTCAAAAAACTTAGATTTCAAATTGTATTTCCTGCCTTACTAAACCAAGCAACATGCAACAACAGCAAGAATTGTATTTAATCGAAAAACTCCATAAGTTTAGTAAAGTTGTTACTGTTACAAGATATCGGGTACTTTGGATATAGTTCCTAGATAATGCAATAGTGAATATTTCAGTCCAAAATGTCCAAATTCATACAAAATCACAAGCCAAATCGCTTTTTCCTACAGTAAACAATGCATTTTAGGTCATTGTTGGTCCTCCAGTCTCTCCCACTGTCAAAACTGCTCGTGACCCATGGGATCGTCGGAGGTCTGGCACACATGTTCAAGTTGACTGTAGGGTGCTTCGAGGAAGAATCGAATTTCGCTTCTTCTCCGGTCGCCTGCGCAGGTCTGTCCCAATACACCCGTGTGGGTAGACCTGCGCAGATCAACCTTTCTGGTAGACCGTAACGTATGTGGCCGGCATTATTATGCCAATGCTGTCAGACAGTTTCCAGATATAAACTTCCCCAACCAGTGGATTGGTCGGAGAGGCCCTCTAAAAAGGCTAGCCAGATCGTGAAATTTTTATTCTCTTGACTTCTTCTTGTAGGATGACTTGAAATCGAATTCATACAACGGAATGCGCCTATCTGGAAGAATAATGCCATTGGATTGTCGACAAATGCAGCCGAATTTCCCCGAAGTGATCCAGATTTCATACCGTTGTATTCAAGTTAGTGGAGCTCAATTGTAGCATTTGTTGGATCATACTATTCAGATCACTTGTCGAATTTTTCCGAACACATTTTGAACTCGATGAAATTGGGGATAATCCTCCAAGTATATTGGAAGATATTTCATTTTCCTAGTCGAATTTCGAAAATGTTGAGATTAATATTCAGAAGGAAGAGACTTTTCCAACAAGATATATCGCACGATCTATCTTCCTGCACAAATTAGAGTAATTGGGGTGGCCGCGTAGCGGGATGATGAATTTTATGAGAAAAAACCCAGAAAAGCACTGACGTGAAGTCAGCAGCTTTCACGCGCTTGCGTGAAAAAAACTTTTTTTAAAATTTTTCCATGGATAATTCTGCTTATTGATACTGTCCATCTTCCAACCAAGTTTCATTTCGATCAGATAAATATTATTCGAGTTATTGAAAAATCAAAATTTCAAATGGCTGTTACACAAAAACCATTCGGCAGATTTGGCCCATTAACGAACTTAACCGAGATATTTAGGATCAAAACCTAACCTGAGAATTTCAAGACGCTAGGTTATAGTTGCAGCACACACGGCTGATCGGACGAACAGAATCAAATTTGACCACGGATTCTTCTCCAGGGAGTTCAACCCAATCGTTTAAGGCCATTTTCGGCTCGTTTAAGGCCATTTTCGAAAATTACAGACATCGTGACGAAATGATAACGCGCTGTTTCCTGAAACAAGCGCGTAAAAATGTCCCCCTCATGAACGAAATGGGGGACTCTCCGAAATCTTATATTTTTTCGTTAGCAAAGACCTCTGTTTCCTTTTCAATGTGATACCCTGTATGTAATTTCAGTTTCCTTCCAATTGAGGATTGGAGTAATCCTATTTCGGTATGTTTCAAAATCAATTCCGAACTTTTCTTGAACTGTGAAGACAATTCGGACTTGCGGAGTTCGCACAAGCGTAGAGTGGATGTCAACGATCTAAATGGTTAACCTGACTTTTTCAACGTCGTCGATTCGATTTTTGATTGTTGTACTTTTCGAGAAAACAGTTAGTTTAAACCTTTCATTTAGGAATATTTCTTCGCTACAATCTCCCATAGTAATCTATTGGATTTTACTTCCATTGTTCACAACCGGGATGCATACTCTTTAAATGAATCTATGAGAGCCTCTATTGAACGATAATGTTTCGAATGAATTTTTCTCTGAAAATATTTCATCATTGAATTCATGATTATATCGATCAATCATTTTATTATATTATTTTATTAATTTAAGATTGTTGGTTCATTTTGAAAGATTGTTGAAGTAATTACATATGAACTGAGATAGGGATTTTTCACATATTTTCAGTTTCACCACAGACAATAAATCAAAATTATTATCATTCCTCTTTTAAGGCCTTGAACACAAAAGGAAGTTTTTCTCACTTTACAATTCCGATAAGAAACCGTACTTAGTTCGTGTTTTGGTTTCATTGCTTTTGGAAGTGTTCTAAAATGGTTCTGAATTTCGGAACCAAAACCAAGCTATTGTGAACATCGACAGAACGATAGGTGATTTTATCGTAGTAATAAGATGTTGCAGTTATGAGAAATTGAAAAAATTTATTGACCACAGAGTCGATATTAATCACTGTTTTGCGGAGTTTATCGACTGTGTATTGTACTGAATTTTTGTTGGACCCTTTGGAAATATTGAAATCAATGGTGATGTTTCTATCATATTCTGAAAGTTCGAATGATGGCTAAATTTCCGTTGTCTATTTTTCATTAACAAAAGTTATTTATAATAAAAACCCATACTTGATGATTTTGGTATTCTCGACAAAGTATCTGCATTTTTCGTTCCAGACGGATCAGTTTTAGAGAAGAAGGTATTCTCGACAATACTCTTCGAAATTGATCGTTATCAAATGATTATGCAGACTTTCCCAGGGAGCACTTCAAGAGGGAAAATTGAGCGGAAGAAATGCTTCAATGTTAACATTCTTCACAATAATTTCTCCTTAATAATGACTATCTGAACTTATAGGAAACACACGATTGATGAGAATACGAATTTCGATATGGACCATTCCAAGGATGCTCTCATTCAATTTTAGTACGTCCCTGAAATCTCATGATGTGAATAAGGCTGAAATGCAATTATAGAAAATTGACATGGCCTTTAACATCTGAACCGTCTTATATCAGGCTGGTAGTGCATTATTGGCGTTAGATTGAAACTATTAAAAACTAATTGGTTAATGATATCTGCTCGTTAAACCATCAAGTATTAGGAAAGTTTGCGTAACTTACATGGGAAAAAATTTTCGATCAGTTTCAACCTAGCTAAAAATACACCTTCCTGTACATAACCTTGAAATCAAATGATACCCGGATTAAAATGGTAGGGATACATATCAGAATGAAGCGCCATTATTGCTCGTCGGGAAAACTCTCCATTCTTTTAGATAGAATCAAAATTATTTCTTTCATGAATCAACCAAACTATGATAATATAATTTTCCCCGAGAAATGAAGGTGAAACATTTTAGAAGAACTCTGAAAGGAAGCAATTTTTTATCGCACTGTCATTCATTCGAATAAATGTTTCTAGCATATTTAATATTCGAAAAATCCAGACATTCGGATGAAATTCCGACACAAGAACAAAACAATAGACAAATAAGTTGATGCATGGGAATAAGTGAACTAATCGACTACATAATGAATACTTTTTGGCTTCACTTATAGTTCCCGAAAGAAAAACTTAGGAAATTTTTTTCTTAATTTCCTAACAATTCGTTTTCTGCAAAATATTGCAAGTACTTGATCGTTGCTATCTTCAACTTACCACCAAGTTTCAATCTGATCTCCCAAAAAATTCCTTTAATGTTGTTCCTTTTTTGTTTTATGTAAAAAAACTGCTCAACAGACAGGAGTGACTTCATAAATTTGTAGGTTTTTCCTGGGTTTCTCCCAATATCTGAACTGAAACAGAACCATTGAAAATTAAATGAAAATTGTTTTGTTTATTTGTCAAGGGCAGTTTGTTTTCTTAGAAACTGCTCTTGACGAAAAGTTCAATCCTGCAATCCGCAAGGGCGTTTTTATAAAAAAAAATTCATTTAAAAATTAATTATCCTATTGCAGATATTGGGAGTGAGAACTCTGAGAAAGCTACAAAGTGATACAAAGATCCTCCCAAAACAAGTTTCAATCGATACTTAAGCGAAGAATGCAACTGAATGAAGCAGCACAGAGATATTGAGGAAATATCCTCGAAAATTCGAACGACTCTAAGGCCCAAATCGTTTGACTCATTTGGCACATTAACCAACTCAATGTTAATTATTTGCTATTTAGTAAAATTGTCTACCCTTTGCCTTTTATGAGTATTCTAGAGAATCAAAAGCGTGAAGTTAACAATTTTCGCGAGTATGTTCGAGTTCGTTGGAGAAAAACACGTATACAAGAAATTCAGCACATAATTGTACCTGAGCATTCGTCAGCTAGTTACCAAGTTCCGTCATTAGTAACCAATTATGGATCTATAGGAGATGATTCCCCAATAAAGGGGCCAGTAGCGTTCTTCGAGAACATGAGGTTCTGAAATATCATCGCTTGGAGTACTGAACCTGGTCGAAAGACCCTCTCGGTCAGAGAGCAAATGTAGGTTCTATTATTTATTGCTTCCTTTTGGTTTTTCTGTCCCTCTTTCTGTTTCAGATATTATGTCAAGATATTTTATCAAAATGAATTCAAGATGACGAAAGAATTATTTTCCAATCAAAAAGATGCCATTCATGTTCTATAAACAAATTACTACACTTATACGGGAAGACATAATTTTTCCTGAGGTTTTTATCTGGGCTCTTGTATCATACGTGTGTAAACCACTCTAATGTTTTGTGGTACACATAAAGAAAAGTTGTTTGCAATTTGTATTGCTTAAATTCAATTAAATTCAAAATTACTTGTTGAGTTGTTTATTCAATAACGTTTTATGTTAGAATGAATGTGTGGACTCTCGTTCCACACAATACATATGGTCACACAAAATTATGCGCACAGCGCTGTTGCATATCTACTACGTGATATGTATAGGGTGGCCTATACATAACTGGCAAAACAGGAATAGCAATAATGATTTTAACAATTTCTCTTATGCTATAAAACTAAAAAACTACATGATTAACAATTTGGGCATAGCCAGCAAAACAGGAACAGAAATAATGATTTTAACTATTTTTATGATTCAAAACTGATGAAGAAAGTACATAACTATCATTTTAAATATAACTGGCAAAACAGGAATGAAATAACACTTATATAATGCAAATATGAAATATTTGAATATCGGAAATTCAATCCCAAAACTAAACTGAATCCAAGTTATTATTTCAAAAAAAACCCAAAGCACAGTTGCATGAAAAGATCCCAGCAAGAAAGAGTCAGTTGTAGATAGGAAGTATAGCAATCTTGGAAATAGATCTCTTATAAGTTTTACTGTTCATGATAACTTCAACAACCCTTACTCGATCATCCTTACCCGGTATAACCTTTGAAATGCGCCCCATGGGCCAATGAAGGGGAGGAACATTATCTTCCTTCAATAAAACCAGCATACCCGTTTCAATATTTGGAAGTGCTTCCTTCCATTTAGGTCTATTTTGCAATTGCAAAAGATACTGTTTACGCCAATGATCCTAAAAAATCTGACGCATCTTGGAACACAGTCTCCAAAATTTTAATTTATTTTGCGGCACTTCAGATAAGTCCTGTTCAGGTAATGCACTCAATGCTGCTCCGGTGAGAAAATGAGAAGGAGTGAGATAATTGAAATCTGATGGATCTCGAGAAATTTGACAAAGAGGTCTTGAATTCAATATGGCCTCAATTTGAACCAGAAAAGTGTTGAGTTCTTCATAAGTCAGAGCGCAATCTCCGACTACCCTTTTCAGATGAAATTTGACACTTTTTACTCCAGCTTCCCAGAGCCCGCCAAAAACAGGTGAATAACTAGGAATAAAATTGAATTTTATTCCCACACTAGCTGCATAATTTTCGACCTTATCCTTATGATGTTTGGATATCAACAATTTATAGAGTTCTTCGAATTTTCTTTGAGCTCCCTTGAAGGTAGTTCCGTTATCACAAAATATCTGTGAAGGCAAATTTCTCCTTGAAGAGAACCTTTTGAATGCAGCAATGAATGTATCCGTGCTCAAATCTGATACAAGTTCTAAATGAAGGGCCTTAGTAGAGAAGCAAACAAATACCGCAATATATCCTTTAGAAATTAAAACCTTCCTTAATCTCGACTGTTTTATTTTAAATGGGCCACAAAAATCTATGCCAACATTTTCAAATGGCCTAGATTCTGTAACGCGGGGTGCTGGAAAACTTCCCATCAATTGCTCTGAAAATTTCGCCTTCAATCGAAAACACCTAACACATTTATGCAATACCTTTTTGATTTCTCGAACCCCGTTAATTAACCAAAATTTCTTATTTAAATTTGCGAGCACTAGTCTAGTACCAGCATGAAATAAATTCAAATGTTCTCTTATTATAATCAAGTTCGTAATATGGCAGTTTTTAGGCAAAATAATGGGATGTCTTTCAGAATAGGAAATTGGAGCATTATGTAATCTTCCACCTACTCTAAGTAATCCATCCTGATCAATAAATGGAAATAAAGAATACAAACTTGACTTTTTACAGCAAATCTTACCATTATTTTTCAAGCTTTGAATTTCATTCTTGAAATAAATTGCTTGTACTGATACAATAATAGTTTCCAATGAATGATTCAATTCCAAACTTGTGAGATTTTCCAAAACTCTTTCATTTTTTGTGACCTTACAATTGTGAATAAACCTAAGACAATACGCGATAATTCTTTGTATCTTACTCATAGATGAAAACCGTTCAAAATAAGCAATGCTATCCTGATTCACAACATTCAAACCACAAACATATTCACACGGCTCAGATGAAAATGATTCTTCGAATTCATTAATTTTTTCAATATTGAATGAGTTATCTTGATCACATTGTGAGTTGAGAATAATTTCAGGACCACGCCACCAAAGTGTGTTATCGTTAAAACACTGAAAATTCTGAGCATCCTTTGTCAAAAAATCAGCGGGGTTGTTTCGGCTATTCACATAATGCCATGAGGAAACTGAAGTTAACTTTCTTATGAGGTTCACCCTGTTTGAAACATAAACATTTAACTTTATAGGTACAGATTTAAGCCAAGCCAACACAATTTCTGAATCAGAAAATAATGAAACATTTGGTACTTGATTTTCCAACTCAAAAATCTTTGTTATTTTGTGTATCAGCTTACTCAATAAAACTGCACCATTGAGCTCCAGTTTCGGAACTGTTAATTTTTTATTCAATGGTGCCACCCTAGATTTCGAAGTCAATAAATTAATTGAAATATTTCCCTCGTCACTTATAGTTTTGGCGTAAATGCAACAACCATAAGCGTTCATTGAAGCATCACAGAATCCGATAAGATCAACCTTAGTGGTTTTTGTATAATTTTTAATATTTCTGGGAACAATGGCAGATGGTATAATTGAAATTTCTTCGAGAAACTTATAACAACTTTCATATAATTCTTGAGGTAATTCCTCATCCCAAGATATTTTTTCGATCCATAGCTTCTGCATAAGTAGCTTTGATACAATAACTATGGGACCGATTAATCCTAAAGGATCGTACAGTCTAGATATGTAGCTTAAAAATGTTCGTTTAGTCAACTTATGCTCGATATGAATTTTTGGAAAATTTATTTTGAGGCAATCTGATTTAGCATCATAAATTAATCCCAAAGTTTTTAACATGAGATCATGTTCTGGGCCTTGATTCAAATTGATTTCATTGAATTGACAAAGTTCTGCTGGAATATCCGATATAATATTTGAGGAATTAGATGCCCATTTATGGAGTGAAAAATCTCCCAAACTCAACAATTCAATCAATTCAGATTTAATTCTAGTGAATTCTTCAATAGAATCAGCACCGCAAATAATATCATCAATGTAAGTATTATTTGAAAGAATTTTCGAGGCAAGGGGATATTCATTCTTATGAGTGTTGGCTAACTCAGACAAACACCTTGTTGCCAAAAAAGGTGAACTCTTCAAACCATACGTTACAGTGTTCAAACGAATAAAACTCAAAGGCAACGATGGATCCTTCCTCCAAATAATTAGTTGAAAATTTCGATGACCCGGGTGCAGCAATATACTTCTGTACATATGTCTGATATCGGTTATGAGAATGTAATTGTAAGTACGAAATAAAATCAAAATATCATAAATATCCCTTTGGACCAATTTCCCATTGTGAAGAAAATCATTCAAACAAAGTTTGTTGTTAGTTTTCATACTCCCATCAAATACAACCCTCAACTTTGTGGTTATTTTATCATTTCGTATTATAGGATGATGAGCAAGAAAGTATGTTGAAGTATCACTATGTCCAATTTCGTTAGGGTTCAAAAGTTCAGCATGATTCAAATTTAAATATTCATCAATAAAATGAGAATAGTCTTCAAATAATTTTTTATCGTGATTAAAACGTTTTTCTAAATTATGAAATCGTTTAAGAGCAAAAGTGTATGAATCTCCCAAATATATATCTGATAATGGGATTTTGAATGGCAATTTCACCTGAAATTTATTTCCAATTTTTTCTACGTTCTCTCTGAATATATTTTCGCTGGCTTCCTGCTCGTTACTAAACTCTTCCTGAACTTCGGGAATGCTCTCGGCTTGCCAGAATCTTTCCATCAAGCTATCCAGTTTTCTGATATCTAGAGAACAATGATGAGAATAAAGAACATTAGTATCTTTCTCAGAATAGTTTGTCTTTAATAATCCACCTACAATATATCCAAACAGTGTGTTGTGCAGGACAGGTCTCTGAGGTCCTAATTTTATAGTATCTGACAATAATATTGAAAAGAAAACATCTGCGCCCAACAATATAGAAATCTCATCGGGGGTGTTGAAATTTGGATCGGCTAGGTATATATTCTTAGGAATTGCGAGGTGTTCTATATCAAAATGAAGTTGAGGCAATTTTGAAGTTATTCTATCTACAACTGCGCAGGTTACATTGATGCTGAAATTGTTCATACAAGAAAATATTTTAAAACAAACCAATTGTTCAACTACGGATTCTTTTACATTGACACCAATTAATTTCATGTCAGTTTCAGAGCTTTCACATTTTATATTATCTGCTAAATCTTTTTTAATGAGCGATAACTGACTTCCAGAATCCAGAAGAATTTTTACTGAAATATATTCCCCAGAATGGGACAACACCTTTACTCTAGCTGATGGTAACAAGACATTGGACAAAACAGATCTTCCCTCACAAACGGCAAGAGAATTTGGTTCAGGTTCATTATTCAAATGTAGCAACGTATTATGGTTTCGATTGCATTTACCACACTGTATAGGATACTTGCAGATGGAATTATGTTTATTCATGCACATTTTGCATATACCATTTGAACTGACAAATTTGAGACGATCAGATGAAGTTATGAGCTTGAATTCAGAACAATATTGTATTTTATGATCGAAGCTCTTGCAATACATACATTTGTAATTATTTCTATTCGAAGGATTCTTCTCAATTTTTTTAACATTTTTAGAAATATTCAATAGATTGACTGGAGCCTTTGTTTTACTCAATTTATTCGGTTGAATTGATGAACATTCCAAAGCAGTTGCTCTAGATTCCAAAAAATCAATGAATTCTGTCAAATTGGGAAGGTTTTTTGAATTCGTGGCAACTTGATAAGCCCTATTTGTATACAAATCGAGTTTTTTCGACAAAATGCAAATCAGTAACATATCCCATTGACCCACCGGTTGTTTCAAATTTTTCAATGAACCGATTTCCTGCTTAACAAAAGAAATGAACTCTCTCAAATTGGCAGCTGTACCTTTTTGAAGAGGTCTCATATCCAGTAATGAATTTACATGATTGCTTATTAATATCAATGGATTATCATATCTTTTGTTCAAAAGACTTAATGCTTCAGCATAAGATTCATTCACTAAAGGCAAATTATTAATTATTGAAAGAGCTTCATCTGTTAAAAATTTTTTCAAATAAAAAAGTTTCTCTACATCTGTTAAATTTGAATTATCATTGACGACTGCACGAAATAAATCCATGAATGGTTTGAAATCACTCAAATTTTTTCCGCTGAAATATGGAATATCAATAGAAGGTAATGATGAACTTTGTGCAACATTATTAATTGTAGTTGATAATTGAGTATTATTTGAATTTTCACAATTTTTCAAAATTCGTTTCATATTTGAAGAAATTTGCAAAAACTTTGTTTCCACTTCAAACATATTTTCGTTATCCGTGGAATCCAAATTGAGAATTTCTAATTGAATATTTTCATATTGTTGAAAGGCATTATTTAATCTTGTCTTTCTTACTTCCAAATCCTCCTTAATTGTATCTAAATCGACTTCAGAATCTAATAATTCTGAAATATATTTTTCGATTTTAGTTATTGTTCCTTTATAATAAGTTCTTTGTAATTTTAATTTTTGGAGAGGCATAATGAGATCAAAATCAATACAATTATCAATTGTAAAAAGTTTCGAAAACAGAATATCAAAAGTTTTTATGAATACGAATTTTACTTATCTCGTATTCCGATGTTATCTGGCAGATGTTGCGTATGAAATTTGTCTCCGCTGCAGTGGAAAATCGTCGATATCCTCTTGAGTGGAATATTATTCTTGGAAAATGCTGGATTTTCTTGAAAAATCGCCTCCTCGTATTGGTGAAGAATCAGCTCCAATTGTACGGACGAGAATTCTTCTCATTAATGGTTGACGCCGATGACCCAAAATTGTAGAAGTCGTCGAAATCTTTGTTGTACCGTAGTACAATTAATTTGTAGGCTCGTAAGGACCAATTTTATGTGTAAACCACTCTAATGTTTTGTGGTACACATAAAGAAAAGTTGTTTGCAATTTGTATTGCTTAAATTCAATTAAATTCAAAATTACTTGTTGAGTTGTTTATTCAATAACGTTTTATGTTAGAATGAATGTGTGGACTCTCGTTCCACACAATACATATGGTCACACAAAATTATGCGCACAGCGCTGTTGCATATCTACTACGTGATATGTATAGGGTGGCCTATACAATACGCAAAAATATATGGTGCCCCGTTTACATTTCCTCTGCTAACCCCGTGATATACCAAAGAATGTAATGTTCGTTCTCAAAAGAACATAAATATCATTAGTAGATCATAATTTCATGAGTTATTCCGAAGAATAAAATAGAAAATTGGACATATTTGTCACAATAGTCGATTTCAAGCGATGGACCAAAATCTCCGGTTATAGTTACGGTTATCCACATTGACAGATAATCCTCTGCCTATATGTCAGTTTGGATAACCGCAACTATAACCGGAGCTTTTGGTCCATCGCTTGAAATCGATCAGGATCTCCGAAACTTTAAATCGGATCGAACTCAAATTCAGTATCCTGTTGGATACTATAGGTTTGTTCAGTGTTCCAGCCTGAAATTTTCATTGTAGACTACACAGCCTTCCAGTACAGATCAGTATTCTGCAATGTAGTTCAATCTGTTAGCATATTCTGAGTAAATCAAGAATTACTTCTCTATGCTATGATACACAACGAGCAAACCTATTGACTTCAGGGACTGTACGGAATTTCATTCAAATCTGGTGAATTCTTTAGGGAAAAAATTTCAACTTGATTTCAAAATTCTCATTTGTAATCTACAAACAATACGATCCCACCAAACATTTCAGTAGATCCAGAGATATTGAAGAGGAATAACATCAAAAAATCAAAGACTCTAACACCATCGGGCTGATTTGGCCAATTTTTATCCCTTCCTGTGACAGTCTTAAGTGCAGTAGGGGTAAGAAAGAATTCGCAACACCGTTCTCTTTGATGCTGTTTTTTATCCCCGAAGTTTCCGAATAGTTTGAGTTATTGTTATAAAATTATTTCTGCTTAGTAATGCTTTTGTGAAGGCCATTCTAGTTGGGATCATTCTTATAAAAAAACCGATAAAGGTGAATTCATTTGAATGATGTTAATTGTATTATTGTTTTCAGGAACTTTCACAGAATTCGACACCGCATCGGCTGGCAGTCACGATTGAAACACTCGACAATTTCAAAGGTGAAAATTATATTTCGGAATGTGAAGAAAATAATCAAAACAGCAGTTCCTCGCCATGACAATATTACAAAAACATAATATATTGAGCAGTAAAACACATTCAAGCGAATCCAGCTTCTGTCATACCCAGTCTAGTAGGCATAAAGTTTCCGATAGAGTGTCAAGCCAGCGATAAGGCCGTAATTACACCCACTTTAGAAGAGCAAGGGGTTATTAATCTATGAAATTTTTTTTCTTGATTCGTCCTAGCTCATTAAGTCCTGTTGCATCGCTTAATTCTAAAGATAAACAAGTGAAATTTATACTCGTATTGCATCTCATTTCTCTGGAAAACAGTCCGCAATTAAAATCGTAATATATGGCGCATTATATTACAATAACTCTAATCTCAGAGCAAATAACACTAAAGGTAGTCATACACAGGAATACCTCGAAAGTCCAGCGAACACTCTTCATGCGTTATAAATGGTTCCACTAAGGAATTTATTATGCGTAAAGTTTCAGAACTGCCATTGAAAAGAAGTTCCTACGAATTGGAGTACAATGGTAAACAATAGTAAGTGGAGGCCACATACAAGCGATCACTTTCACGATGGCGATCAGGTAATGACATTGAACTAGTCGAGAGGCACACAGCTTTCGCGTTCAGACACGATCTCATGACGTTGATGGAACACTTTTTTCATTTACAATTTTTCCAGGTTTGGCTCAGGTGAAGATTTATAAGCATTTAAATATTTCTCATTGTGCTAATACTGCTGCTCTGTGTTTGCGAGTTCATCACAGATATCCCTTACGGTGATTATTTGTATTGCTGAATTACTAATCGATTGCTTGAAATTCGAAGGAATGTGATGAGGACAACTCATTCTCTCACCTGATTCTCACGATTTGGTCTTTTTTGGAGAGAAAATATTTCACTACTTGACCACTGAAACACTAATCTCCCACTTTATGTTCGTGCAGTAACCATTGGTTTACACTATGATATTCTACACGACTGCATTCTTGTCCATACTCATATTTCATAATTATTCCAATTTTCATCAAATTCATAAATGAATTTAATGAGATCACTCAACTGACCTTAAATCATCAATTGAACTCTATGGCAAGTCTGCTCCATAGACATGGACTATGTCTTTGGTCAGGTCACGAAATAGCATAGAGCTAATATTGGTCTATGGGAAATAGACGAATATTTCTGTGTTCTGAATAAAAATGGGTGGAGCTTAATTCACGGCTTTTAGTTTGCTCCACGGAAGTAGGGATATTTCTCGAGTTTTTATGGGATTTTAAAACATTCAACGTTGAAATTCTCGATAACGGTTCGTTTGAGTAATAAATAATCAACAAACAATTGAATATTTTTAAATGCTTGAGGATTCACCTTATGACATACAGACATACTTTATCTGCATTCTTCATGATAATTTCTCATAGTTTCGTAAATCGGGAAACCTATGACCAGAAAACCATTTGAAGTAAGATTAAATTGATTGCTATTAAATACTTTTCATAGTTATAGAAAGCTTCATACCAAAATTCATTTCATTCGGAGTAAGCATTTCGAAGCTAAAAAAAAAAGATTGTTTTTTTTTGAAAATTTCAACAGCCCGAATCTTTTTCCGGGGCCAAATCTGGAGAGTAATCTAGGGTTGAAATCAATGTACAACTTAGAGAATCACACTGTATATATTTTGAGCAGAAAGTTATTGCCATTGTGAACGCCATTCCGATCGCCATCGTGAGTGCGATCGCGTAAATGCGTAGCTTATATTTTTCATATCTAGCCATATGGAAGTTCCAGTTCCACTAGGAATGGATGTATTATTTTTGTATTATTCGTAACAATCATTTAATCCACAGTACTCTTCATAATGATGTCTCTCAAAAATTGATTCATACTTCGATAAAAAAAGTTAGGCCGTCGATGCACTTTTTTTTGTTCAATTATTCTTGGAAAACTTTGGAAAATAGGAAGCGCGTTTATTGCTTATTGATATTATGCTATATTTCACAATGAAATTTCATTCTAATTGCATAGCAACATATAAAAAAAATGGTTTCTACTAAGGAGTACTAATAGGCGATATTCAAGTTGAGTTCCAATATTCCTGGCCAGTAATTACCATGTAAATTTTGACAGTCGATTTTACTGACACTGCTTTGGTAATTCAACGTATCAGTACGAAGCGCTTCGAAATTACTGATACTGGCCAGTACTGACTGGGAATATCGGAACGCAACATCAATGTTGCCCCATAGACTGTCCAATTCAGAAATATTTTTATATTTTTATATTTATTATTAACTGAAAGAAATAATTAATGCAAAGTATTTCGATGTTTTGAATAGCATTCCATTCTGTTTTATTTCAGAATATGCATGCAAAAAAACCTTATGAAGTTTTCATAAGACAGTTTTAAATCTGCTCTGTAGTTGTATAGTAACTACAGGCAGGTATAGGTATAGTATCTAAAGGCATTATAAAATTTCGAGAGCAGCAAAATTGTTTTATAAATGTGCCGATTTTGCAGTTATAGTTATCGTATAAACCTATTAAGGGGCGTTTTGTGCGAGGGAGATTCAGGTATTGGGGTAATCGGGGATTCATCCTATTGGTCGAGAGATTCACGTTATTGGCTGACGACGATCACGTGATCGTCGTCGGCGAATCTCCCTAGCAAAAAAGTAAGCTTTAGAGACATTTCCGAGACCACAAATCTTTTATAAGCTTCTGGCTGAAAACGTTTTCGCAACAATTATGAAATATGAAATAGCTAGTTGGGATGTCAATTATCTGATGTAATTTATTGTGAATAGCCACGACACACGCTGAAATTTGGTGTTGTCACCATGGTTTTGAAAGGAGCTGTCACCGGGGATTTAATTTACTATTCTTAGTTATATACGTGGTTATTTATATTTTTTTTTGGCAGAGCATTAAATTCTATAGAATATAACAATATAGCCAGTGCGTGAATAAATTGTTCTTTAATACCATCGGAGTTCACCCTATTACGTGGGATAAATTACACAGATTGAACTAATATACTTATAAGAACCGCACCGATGACGGACATTTCTGAGAACTTCAAAATCATGTAAGAACTCAGGTTTACATTAAAAAATTCACGAAAAATCACAAAAAATATCATTTATTGTTCTTCAACCGAAATAACAACATCACGGTGAATACTTATTTCAAGTTTTTCGATTATGATTATTATTCATGGAGGTCGTTCAATAAACTCGCTACAATATTCGACAAACACAGCCAGTTATCTTTCGTAGCTTTCAAATCCAGTATTTGTTTGAATCACTCTGGTGAAAGGAGTCTCCATTTTGCACAGGCTTCATGTTTCCTTCAATATTCTGGTGAGCTGTCACAACAACCGAAACTAGCTGTTTTCTTCTGGACAATTTTGCTATTGGAAAGTACTCCTAAGTTGAAGTCACGGACATCAGGTGTCTCACTTCTGTATAACTTCAAAAACAATCTTTATTCTAGCCTGATAGATAGACCTACGCACGTCCTCTGCAACTATGTTTAATAAACATTTAGAAAATGTGGGATCTCATGAATTCAAAAATCGACCTTCTAATCTATGGCGTAAACTTAAACGTGCAAAGTTCATTTTACTAGACAAATTGTTTAAAAAATTTAATCTCAAAATTATTTATCAGAAGGTGTGAGGTGAGTTTATTTTCATTAGCTCCATCTTTTGTACTGAAGGTCAAATATTTTGTGGGGTAAATTTCGGGGTATTCCTCGACTGTGTGTGGAATCCTTTATAGCGGTATATTAATAGTGTGGCGCTCTTTCTGTAATCAGAGAAATTTGTAATCTTATACTTATCTATCCGAATGAACTATACTGACTTTTATTAGACTCCCCACATAGACAAAGCACCTTTTTCTGATTAGGATTATTTGAATACGCTTGCTGTAGGTAGGTACGCCTGTAAGCTTTTCGTAAGTACCTCCTCGTTACAAGATAATGTCTGCACCGTGATGAATTTTCCATCTTCATCATGAGGTGTAATTGCCCAACCGTTCAAAGCGGCAGTATGCTGTATAAGCAGTCTCCTATAATTTGATATTATTCACCATGATCATGAACTTCGAGTGGATAGGAAGGAAGAATTGAGCAAACTTAATTCAACAACATATCTATACCGTGACATTCATTGACCACGGATAGATTTGTACGTAAGCAATAATTCAATAATTATTTTACATAATAATAAAATTGAGCAAATTTCCAAATGAAATCTGGATAGTGGGAGATGTATGGGAATACTGTAGCTACAAATTTTTCAACGAACAGATTTTTCTTCGACAAACAAAAAGAGCATCTTCGGAGTAGGTCCTAAAATGAAATCGCAAAATATAATTCATTTAAATGATTCGATCTGTTTTTTGGATTGTTGTGATAGCACGATAATCACGAAATTATGCATCAACATAAATGTGGCGGTAGTTCGTGAACTCATGCCCCATGATCGTGAGGTCTGAGGTGCAAGTTAAAAACTGGGACAAGAAATCAGTAATGAAGCCTACACAGAATACACCCGATCTCGTAAATCGCACGAGAATTAGGTTCTGAGAGGTTCCATAGCGAAACCTTGGAGAATCGGCAACAATAGGTATACTCCATTCACTTTTTTAAACTATCCCGGTTGGCCATGATTTAGGTTTATCAGGTATTTTTACTTGAAACTGACGCAGGTTGGCACCCGTGAAATATCGGCAATGTCAAAATAATTCTCAGCGACATTGCCGAATGCCAATGCAATGCCAATTTCTACTCTCAATCTCAACATAATCATCACACTCGGAAACTAAAATGCGGAAGGTAGTTTTGAAGAAGCAGAGACAAAGTATCAGGAAGTACTATGAAGAATTGAAATCTGCATTTTCTGAAAGTAACCCTGATAATTTGGAATCAATAATTTATCACAAGCTATACAACATTTTCGACATATGTGAATGAAAACCCAGTGTATCGTTTACATAGATTTCCAAGAACTTTGTAAATTGAGTTAGTTCTTTCAAGGTGACGCAAGATTTGTAATCCTACCTACTACATTTTCATACTGAAGTATTTCATGTCCGTGCAACAAGGTATTCAAATGTCTTCTGTAGTCTTAATCTTTGAGAATTTCGAAAAGGCGGGAATTCCACAGGTTTGTCTGTTCGTTTAGACTTTTACTGCAGGTTTATTCGAGTACTTTTATTTCGAATGAACTATTACAAAGTAACGGACTACTCTGTCCATTATTTTTCAGTAAAATTTCAACACTCGATCTTGTTTTCCGTACAAGAAAATAGCACAATTCAATCTTTGAACCATGTTTATAATCGTGAAATATATCCAGTATTATCAGAGAAAAAAGTTTCTTCAACATTCGCCAGGTCTTTGGAATTATTAAATTCACATAGTATTTTCTCGAATTCATTATTTTCTCAAAGTTAATTCACATTTTGAAAAAAAACGTAATTACCTTCATGTGGAGAGGACAACGTTGTGTAGTTATCTAACAGGAAAATGACTATAACCTAACATTTCCAAAATATACACGGTGAAATGTGTCAGAATGTCATGGCCAACCGGGATAGTTCATAAAAAGAATGGAGTATACAATATATTACCAACTATTGACCCGGTTCCATTATAATCGTATCAGTATTTTTTGAGTTAATACTGAATTAACAATGATACCGAGGAATAAACCATGAAATTTGGGATATCTCCAAAGATTAGACTCAGATCAAACTGATATATTGTACTCTGTTTGGAAAAACTGACTTCAAGATCAGTGCAACATACCATCGGAACCTCTGAAACAGTTTCCAGAAATATTTTTTTTCCATAAAATTCGTAAAACTTTCGAAAATATCTTTTAAATTCACTCACCATACGATCCTGATAAAAACTGCTCCAAGTTGCGCGTTAATCTTTCACAATTAAATTACCAAGTCTCAATCCAATTCCAATTTCCTAACTTAACCTCAAAAATTCAAGTGACTTTATCCCCGAAACCATTCGCCGATTTAGCCCATTAACCAAATCAACCGCCGCTTGTGATCCTGAAAAATTAAATGTGTGGTTGGGCCAATTGGCCATCATATTATTGGATCTTTTTTTGTAGAAGGAAATTTGACTAGTGACTCTTATCTAGAGTTACTGAAGAATCAAATATTACCTCCAGTCATTCATCTCTTTTTCGGTGTGAATGAACGACGCGTAGCTGACAATATGGTGCACCTACGCATTATGGAATTGAAGTGAGGAGGTATTTTTATGGCAGATTTCCTGAGGAATGGATTGGTAGGAGAGCATCAGTTGAATGGTCATCCCGATCTCCAGATTTAAATCCTCTCGACCTTTTCCTGGGGGCCATTTAAAGAGTACTGTTTAGCAAAACCGGTCAGATAATTTGGGAGACCTGCGACTTGGAGTTCAGAGAGTAGTCGGAAGAATACCTGTTGCTGCGTTGAATATTTCATTGAGGAGTTTCGAAGAACGGCTTGCACATTGTTAAGCAATCGAGGGTGCTCAATTCGAACATTCAATACATTAAAATTATTTTCCATCCTTGAATAGAAAACTAGTTGATTACAAAAAACGAGTAACTATGCCTAATTTGCGAATGAAGATAAGCGCTACTTCCTCTGGTGGCTATCAGAACAACCCGAGGTACGGACATTATCATTGACAAGTTAAAAGAAATGTCGAGAGAATGAGAAATTTCCTAATTTTTTCTTGGCGTTTGTGTGATTTTACAAGTGTTTCTACTGAGGAAAAGCAAACTCAAATGTCCCTTCCCATAGATATCTACAGCTCGGTGAAAAATTTCGAGTTTGGGTGATAGAAACTTCCTTTAACAAATCGGGCCTGAAAATGTAGAAGAGTCGATAAAAACCTTGGCAACTTGTAACTCAAAATTGGCAATCCAACAAACAAGATTTATGAGAGTCTGTTACCTGCATTTTACCGATGATGATCATTTTTATAGAGGAAGGCACGAATTACTCATGATATTAGATCACATTCATGAAGACAATTGTTTTCCAGGCCCCTAATCCAAGCAGAGAAGTTACTTATGACGAATGCTATGCCTTCCAGAAGTCTGCCTGTTGACCTGATCATTAGGAACAACGTAAATGTTTCAGTGATAGAACTGACCGATTGAATCAAAAGAGTCTGAACAAGGAAATATCTGGTGATGAATACTCTTCACTCAAAGTGCTTCTGCCGACGAACTTAAAACTATACAAGGCTTATTTATTACAGCTTTTTCAAGACCAATCATATGAGTGTTGGAAGAGTTTATTTGTCAACTCATAATAAATAAGGGTCACGGTACAAGTAGCATTAGTTTTTTGTGAATGTAGTCATTTTATCCACAATATATTGTGTAAATTCAGTCCTTCCCGATATATAAATAGTAAAGTCAATGAGTATTTGCCTATTATTCCAAAAATTATGTTTTACAATACAATTTTCCAACTTTTTGAGCAGAAGACCTGAGGGTTCATTTGATCAATAATCAAGTTGGGTAGGTAAAAAGGTTGAAAGTTTCTTAGTTTTGCAAATAACATGCAACATAATATCACATGCATCTTCTTGTACAACTTTTATTTCATCAGCAGAAGCAGTATTCATCACCAGATATTTCCTTGTTTAGAATCTTCTGTTTCAATCGGTCAGTTTTATCACTAAAACATTTAAGTTGTTCCTTAATGATCAGTTCAACAGGCAGATTTCTGGAAGGCACAGCATTCCTCTTAGGTAACTTTCTCTGCTTGGATTAGGGGCATGAAAAGAAATTGTCTCCGAGATTGTGATCTAATATTTCATGAGCACTTCGTGCTTACCTATATAAAAATGATCATCGGTAAACTGCCGGTAACAAACTCCCATAAATCTTGTTTGTTGGTTTACCAATTGGGAGTTACAAGTTACATATATTACATATGAGCCAAGGTCTTTGTCGACTCTTCTACACTTTCAGGCACTTCTTGTTAAAGGAAGTTTCTTTCACCCAAATTCGAAATTTTTCAACCTCGGGTTACTCTGATAGCCACCAGAGATGGTAGGGATTATCTTCATTCGCCAACTAAGATGAAAGAAAAAATGTGTGTCAAATTTCGTTGTTATTCGGAATTTCAGCAATACCTCAAGAAGTACAGATGCATTCAGATTAAAACTTCGTTCTCAGAAAAATAAGACCAACGCGAAACTTGGTGGAAAACTTCGTGTCGATCTGATAGTTAGAATTTGAACGAGCGCGTAAATGCTTCTGAGCTCTCGTCAGTGCTTTTCTAGAGTTTTATTTTCTCTTTTCTGCCGTATATAAAACTGTGAGTTATTGTACCCTATATATTTTTTTCGATCTCGTCCTGAAATCGAGAAGTGCGAGCCTCTGGGAACCCTAGCAAGGACTGTTAAGATACGTGAGTTTTCTTCAGTTAAATGTTACTCTCAGTGCAATATAATTATGGAAATCCTTCGATTTTTGAACGGGTTTCAAATCCAAATTGGCTGTTCATAGATGTACCATATATTTGTTGTTAATCTGTTAATAGAGTTTATATTACCATTTATTCAAATGAAGTAGCAATACAACATCAAAAACTAAAACGTTATGTATATACTTATCCTATGAATAATTACCTTAAGAAACCCAAAAAACTATTTCGAAGACTCTTGACTCGATCCCTGTTCAGTGTTTTTTCGCAGAAAACTCTTAAAAGAGGTGATTCTCCGCAATTACAGTGATACTTAATGACGATTAACACAACACGAAAAAGTATAAATATGATTTTAATCGCTTAAACGGCGGAAGTGCCCGTTCAAGAATGAGTAGCAATCAACCAGTAATTTTAATTCACGTAGAGTAAATGAATAAATGGTGGTTTGTTCTTTCAATTTGTACCTTCACTAGGTAAGTACTTCGGCAAATATACGTTTCAGGCGTTTCCAACTATGTTATTATATCGAGTTATGCTCTGGTAGGAGCATGAATGGATGAACTAAAAACACAGTAAGCGGTTTTGTGATTATGTCCCTCATTTGTTTTATATTATGTTTATACCTTCCGAGGTACCTTCCTTGAATGAACTGCGAACCACTCCTTGCTTCCTAAATGTTTTCCGTAATCCTTCCGATAAGTGTAATTATGTGTACTTCTGAATTGAGTAATTAAAATTCGGATGGAACACGATCGCGAAGTAAGAGGTTGATCAAATATGTAAATTTATATAGATACAAACCCTATAAACAATTTTTCCCAATTTTTCTGAGAATTGTATAGATAAGCGAAGAACCCAGTTGTTGATTCATCTTAGAGTATAGATTGGTCCTTAATTTTTTGAAGTTTTATTATCTGAAGCAGAACAACACAATATTTTTCAGATTTTTTCTATTTTCACTTCCAAAATCTGAGATGGTGAAATTGTTAAAGTGACAGCAGATAAACTGTTGAATTAAAAAAAAACCAAGAAAAGCACTGCCGTGAAGGCAGTAACTTTTGCGCGCATGTTCAGTGAAGATGACCGCTTTGGCAACGAAGTTGAGTGCTTTCCTAGGTTTTTTCGATAAACTACTGGATTTCAGTTTGACCTTATCTGTATTTTGTAAATATTGCAAAAAACAAATTGAATGGGTACATCTGGGGAATAATGGAGTGGATTTTACCCATTTACGAATTCGGCCATCGTAATTGAGGTCCAAATCTTCTTTACAAATATCGAGTTCCTAAGTTGTTTCTTTCGGATGTTATTGTGTTTACGGTCGGCCGTCCGATTAGTAGTTCTCCTGATATATTATAAGAAAATTTTTCTGGGCTAGGTATTCCATTTGATTATCGCAGATTTCTTTCTATTACAACTGATGGGTGAACCTTTCTGCAGCATTTCGTTACCGATCATTTGTGTCGGATTCGTTGAAATGTCATTTAGTTGTTTGGGTTTCCCAATTGTTCAGTTCATTTCGGATGGACTCGACATTTACTTTATTGGTACTCAACGTACCAACAGCACCTTGTTACAGTAAGAAGAAATATATTTGTATATTTTGGGCGCATGTTCTAGTAGGGGAACAGCGTGCTATCGTTTAGTCCAAATGCCTGTAATTTTCGAATTTTGAGCCGATAATGATCTAAAACGACTAGGTCAGACCCACTGAGGACGAATCCGGTGTAAAAATCGATTCTGTCCGTCCGAAACTAGTAATCATATTCAAAAATAATTTTGCTCATACCTTGAGCTTTACATTTCACAGCTGTGTATCAAATTTCAATTCGATACAGTTATTAGTTTCAGAGCTATTGGAAGAAAAATATGTGGAATTTCGAGGTTCACTCTTCGAAATCGATGTTTTTTTTCGGGTCAAGAAATACTAGAAAAGCACTGCCGTGAAGGCAGCAGCTTTTGCGCGCATGTTCAGTGAAGATGACCGCTTTAGCAACGAAGTTGAGTGCTTTTCTAGTTTTTTTCGATAAACTACTGGAATCCAATTTGATTTAATCTGTATTTTTGGAAATATTGAGAAAATGGATCTACAGAAGGCTAACGGACGACGGTGAGCACGATTACTCTCGAAAGAAACAACTTCGAAATTCGATATTAGTAGAGAACGTTTGTACCTTGATCACGAAGGTCGAATTCGTGAATGATTCCGCAGATATACTCATTCAAAATTTTATTTTCCCAATATTTTCAAAAATACAGATTGGATCGAACTGAGATCCAGTACTCCATCAGAAAATTATAGTTCGAAGAGTCATACAAAATAAAATGAGGATAATATGATGAAAAGATCCTAGAATATTTAATATTCGAAAAAAAAATTTGAATTTTTTTGTTTCAAATTGTACTAATGACTCGATTACCACAAAGCTGTCCTTCAGCATTTTCAAACCTGCTGCGAAGTTTCATCACGATTGAATCAGTACTTCTTGAACCGAAAAAAACATCGATATCGAAGAGAGAACCTCGAAATTTCACATATTTTCTTCCAATATCTCCGAAACTAATAACTGTATCGAATTGAAATTTGATACACTACTATGAAATGTAAAGCTCAAGTTATGAGCAAAATTGTTTTTGAATATGATCAATAGTTTCGGACGGACAGAATCGATTTTGACACCGGATTTGTCTTCAGTGAGTCCAACCTAGTCGCTTGAGACTATTTTCGGCTCAAAATTCGGAAACTACAGACATTTGGACAAAACAATACCACGCTGTTCTCCTAGAACATGCGCACAAAAGCGCAGAGTTGATCGAATTGAAATCCGGTAGGTACTTCATAAAGAAATACAGCATGAAGGTTCATACAGAATATCATGAGTTCCTCAGTTGTCTTTCAGAATTCGGCACCATTTGTATACGCAAACTCCAGAATACTTCGCAAATAGCCCTCTGCCCATGTTCTAATCGATGCCGCTGTGTTTTCTGGTCAGTGCCTGCGAGGATAGTTCGCAGAGATGGCTGAAAATTCGAGAAAGCGAAAGTTTACCGTGAATATCCATGAAAGAAACGGTCGATCGGTTATTCTGAATATATATTCTTTTTTCGGCTTCTAGTTTTATGAAAATACGATATTTAATTTTTATTCTTTGCTTTTGCGATTTTCATGAAGAAAGGAAAAAATTCAGGTATCTTCTACTGGTTGAGTTGGCATACATAGTGTGCTGATGAGATGGGATTTTTTGGGATTCGTGAGACTTCCGCTTTCGCCGGAAATGACAAACTTTCGTTTCTAAAATGGAAAGCCCTAAATGTTATAATGAAAATAGATTCTTTTTGAAATTCTGACTCGTTTTAATGTCAAATTTTTGAATTTCCGATAGAAATTTCTCAACGTGAAATTGCGAAGAAAAAAATGATAAGGCTTTCTGCTGAACATGGATATCTTCCAGGTTTTTCATTGAAAAAATGTCGTTCTAGAGATTCCGCGAGAAGTAACAATAATACTCCTGTCACAATGGTCGGAATTAAAAATCATGATACAGGAGGTCACAAAAGCGTGGTCAAATTTGGCAATTTCGAAAACATGAAAACACAATTTGTTCAAATCAGAACCTCATTTTCCTATAGCCATAATGGAATCTACGTTGAAAAATAATATAGGTGTGGAAACAACACCAGTGCCCCTAAATTCATATTTTCTGAGATGTTCGTAAACAACAATCTACGCGATCACATTTCGAATTTTATTCCTTCAGAAGAAAAATACTGCCACGAAGAGAATGGAGGACGTATTGAAAATTTATTTCAGACTGTACCCATAGAAATACTTAATTTCCAGTTTGTTTGTTTATTCGAAAATATTGATATCAGAAATGTAATCGCGACTGCATATCTCAGAAAATATAAATTTTAGGACATTGGTGTTATTTCCACACCTGCATTATTTTTCAACGTAGATTTCATTATGGCCATAAAAAATGAGGTTCTCATTTAAAAAACATTAGCTTTCACGTTTCTGATATTGCCAACATCAACAACGCTCTTGTGACCTTCTGTATTATATGGTTCTGAATCTGACTATTGTGGACAAAAGCATTATTGTTACTTCTCGCGGAATCCTGAAAATGACATTTTTTCAATAAAAACCTTGAAGTCATACATGTTTCTATCGGAAATTCGGAAATTTGACATTAAGGCGAGTCAGAATTTTATAAGGAATCTATATTCATTATAGAATTTGGGGCTTCCCATCTGAAAAACGAACGTTTGTTTCACTTGCGGTGAAACCGGAAGTCTCACGAATCCCAAAAAACTTATAGGTAGTCATCCCTCTAGTCAAAGCTAAAGTACCAAATTGCAAAAGTGAATTTCAATTCCTTCCCAAAAATATTCTAACGAACGGTAATCGTGGGACAACCGGTATATGTCTGCCCCTGCAGAAGAAACAAATATCAACTAGAATGCTGAAAAACTGTTCAAAAACCCGACCATCGAAATCTTCAACACACCTGTAAAAATAGCTTCGAAAATATCTGAAGAGGGAGTACCTAGTCATCTACCGGCAGCACGAGAAACATACCAACACTAGCATATTGATAAACCAGTTGATGCTTCAAATATGACCAACAACATTTAAGTCTCAGATATACCCTTACCGGTCACTTCAGCAACTAGACGTAAAAGATGTAGGAGAAAAGGGGTATACGGGGATTTAAATACCTGAAATACCGGTAAAAAATTTGAAGTTGCCGACTGATGTCTGAAAACCTAAAAATCTACTGTTTCACAAATTATGAGATAGAAAAATGTTGAGGAGGTAAGACGAAAACTATCACGGAAAGTCAATGGGCGTGTTTTTATTGAATTTGATAAAATAACAGAAGATCATTTTAGTATACGCGGTGGTGAAAATGGGGACGTCGCGTGTATTTTCTGAAGGACATGTTTTTCTGACCTCATTCCGAAGAAATATGGTCAAGATACGAAGGATGTGGTCAGTGGTGCCGTGCAGAATGTAGTGGAGTCTATAAAATTACGAAAGAATTTGTTTGTGATATCTGTAGGTTATAATTTATTACGTAGGTATGCCATCTCATCCTCATAGTGCAGCAAAAGAGATGGCATATGCAGATCCTTCTTCATTTTCGTTTTATCCTCTCAGATTACCAAAATATGCAAAAATAAATGAACCCTTGCATGAACTAAACCTTTCACTAGTTTTTCCCTTGGTCCAAATCTTTTTTAAATACTTTGTGAAAAGATATAGCCCGCTTTCAAAAAGTATGCCATCCCAGACACATTTCCCCTACCGCTCTGGCAAACGAATTAGAACATGCGCACACAAGCTGCTGACTTCACCTAAGTGCTTTTCTAAAATTTCGAAATTTTTATACAGATGAATAATAATATCCAAAGCCTCACTGATCATCTGAACTTGCCATTCGATTTCTTAAACATTGTGAAGAAACGATTCAGTTCAACGAATTTCGGAATTTCTTGTATCTTAATACAGAATAAATAAGTTTTGATTCAATACAGCATTCCCGAATTCGTATCTCAAACACGAGAAGTTTCAACCTCACGTCTAATTAACGTCATCGAATTGACCAAAAAAATCCTGGAACTCGACGCAAACATGCCTAGAGCAACGAACCCGAAGCTTCTCAACTGTCTATCAGTCTTCGATGCCCGAAGAACAATTTTTTATGTCTCGATACCGATCGTAATTATTTCTTTCACGTATGAGCTGGAAAATATCTGAAAGGTACACTGATAAGATGTCTGATTGGCTGGATCGTCTTCGATTTCTTAATTGATCTGTTGTATACTGTACTCGTCAGACGAATTTAATTAATTTATATTTTCATTTCCCACGTTCAATTAATCAATCATGGTTTCTTGGATCTCGTCGATTCGTGTGATTCGAGGAATTGAGAAAAATAAACCGGTAGCCTGTTGAACCGGTGAATATATCTGATCGGTAGAGGCGATCATTAAGGCCGTTGCTGGGTTGTTTGTTCGTCCGATGATGATCAATGAAAAGAAAGGTTATAAGGGAAGTGTGTCTGAGACGACACAGTTGATCAGAAGGCATACAACGTGTTTCTTAGTTGACGTTCAGAATTCGACATCATTTGTATACGCATATTCCAGAATGAATCGCAAGTAGCCATCTGACTGAGTTTTGATCGATTCCGCTATGTTTTCTGGTCAGTCCATGTGGCGAGAGTTTGCCGAGTTGCTTGGAAAATTATAAAAGCCAAATTTTTTTCGAAATATTTTTTTAAAAAACGGTCGATCAGTAATCGGAATATTTATTCGCTTTTCGGCATCAGGTTGCAAATCAATGAAACTATTTCCAGTAAACTCATTTACTCACTTAATTCTTATTATTCGGTGATTTTTAAGAGGCGCCGTTTGGGACAAAAGTCCGTTTTCAAATATATATATTTTCGAGCCAATATATTTATTAGTTGCAGCAATATATTCATTTTGTGTGCCGATATATTTATTTTTCGTTCCGATATATTTATTTTCTACGACACACAATATATTTATGAGTTGGGTGTTGCAAATATACAAATTCGTGGTATCCAATATATATTAATTTGACCTATTCCAGGTTGTTACGAGAGGGCGCGCCGGAAGCATTTAGTACAGTTCCGAGCATAGGTGATTTCGGAAACTTATCGGATTAACACGGGTAACTTACCCGGATCACTCAAATGACAGATAGAGCGTTCAACATCTGTCATTTGAGTGACCCGGGTAAGTTTCCCGTGTTAATCAGATCAAGTTTCCGAAATCGCCTTATGACAACATGACATAGCCAATATTACAACATATCACGTAGTAATCTTCTTAATGTGTAGTACCCACACTGGCTAATAGATGGCTTATAGATTGTCGATATTGAAAGCAGAAAACTAATATTTTTGTAGCATGTTGTGTATGATGAGCTGAGAGATGAGTAATATAACGAAACAATGCTCATTAATGATAACATAACCAAAGATATGTTTCTTCGTTATCTATCTTGAAGATATTATTATATTAAGGAATCCTAATATAGCAGTTGGTTTGTGTCTTAATACTAGTGTTAAATTCCCCTCTATTCATATGTTCATGTTATCTCCACTTCACATGTTTATTCGATGGCACTATACGCCACCCCGAGAGTCGCTGTCTAGAACTCAAGTCGTAAGTGTCTAGCTTAACGTTGTACAATCAGTGCGCGTATCTAGTAAACGCAAGGAAAATTCAAAATGTGTATCATTCATTCGAAAACATCAACAACTAAACAACACAAATTGATAGCTAATTGACAGTTCGGCTTTATGGAAAAATTAGGAACTAAAGACGCTTTGAATTACTTATCTGATCTGATATACCGGAGACTTGATAGCAGCGCACCAGTAGCCGTAGCTTTTTTAGATTTGGCAAAGGCGTTTGATACGGTAAATCATGATATTCTGTTGGAAAAATTGGATTGTTATGGGATTCGAGGTAAAGCAGATCAGCTCCTCACATCATATCTAAAACATAGGTGTCATAGGGTGAGGATTGGCAGCGTGGTAAGCGATTGTTGTGAGGTGAGTACTGGAGTTCCTCAGGGCACTGTCTTGGGACCATTGTTGTTCATCTTATATGTTAACGATGTTTTTAACACTGTGCCTGAGGATATGTTGATCTCTTTTGCTGATGACACGGCAGTGGTGTCGACTGGCAAAACTTGGAAAGAAGTGGAGGAAAATTTAAATAATTATCTGAAGAATATAAGCGTTTGGTTGAATTTGAATAAACTTTCTTTAAACATAGATCAGTCAGTCTACATAACTTTTGGCAGCTACTGTGATAGTGTTCCGGAGTCTTTGAATGTCAATACAGGGTCTTTCACGAGGAACCTCACCCATATTTATACGGGAAACTGCTGAACGTATTTTCATGAAATTCAGCACATATAAGTATTTCACGATGCTGATGAAATCTAAAATATTTTCAAGGCATGAGCACCTCCGGTTTTTCCGGAAATGACGTCAACTTCCGTTTTTCAAATTAGAACACCATTTTTTCATTGCAGAAATAGATTTCTTAGAAAATTTCAATTTATTTTGATGTAACATTTTTCAGTTTTGGTTGGAAAATTCTCTCTGAGCGGGAAAATTCGAAAAAAAAATCGAAAATAGAGCTTCGCTGAAACAAGAATAACTTCGAGGTTTTTGGATGGAAAATTTTCATTTTTGAGATTTTTCAAGATGTAAGATTGATGTATCCACTTTAAAAATCGAAACCGCGATTCATGATACAGCGGGTGAAAAAATCGCTTTCAAAGTTAGGGATGACAAAATTGTGAAAAATCAATTTTTTCAAATTAGAACCCCATTTTTTTATGGCAGATATTGAATCTACGTTAAAAAATAATGTGAGTGTATGCATCACACCCTTGCCCTAAAGTGGATATTTTCTGAGTTATTCACAAAAAACTGTTTTTCGTCTTGAATTTTCAGCTATTTCTTTTCCCTTCACGCCAAAAAGATGACATTTTCAGGAACTGTTACTTAAACCATGTTTTAGATTTTACTACCCTAATATGCAAGAGAAAAAAGTTACAGGTTGTTCCTAAATAGATGGCGAATTTCGATTCGAATTTGTATCGGAAACCTCTTTATTTCAACTAATCGGCCATCGGTTTTCTCTCCAGTGATAAATAAATAATTCCTTATGAACCATATGCAAAAACTTACCATGTTTTACATTATTTTTTTTTTAATGATAGATATCATTAATTACATCTGCCAAATTCCTCTTTATTCAGTAGCATTTTGTGTTTACTATTAATTTGGTGATAATTCGTATTAAGTTATAAAATCGATCACTATGCCTAATTTTACCAACGAAGATTATTTAAATCTCATTCTACTTCATGGAGAATGTAATAAAGTTGTAGATAGAACGATTCGACTGTTCATTGAGAGGTTTCCTGACCGACCCAGACCAACGAGAGATACCATTAACAGAACCATGACAAACTTGAGAAATGTCGGATCTTTCGTTAAGAAAACTACACACAGAGAAAAAAGTGTAGTAGAAGATGAGAACAACGAAATTACAGTTCTTGCATATTTTCGTGTGAATCCTCAAAATTCTCTCAAAGATGCCGAGATTGATCTGGGATTATCTCAATCGAGTGTTTGGAGAATATTAAAAAAACATAAAATGCACCCATATAAATTCAATAGGGTTCAGCATTTGAAGGAAACTGATTTCGTCAGGAGAACAGAGTTTTGCGAAGCTATGATGATTCGATTTCAAGAGAATGAAAACTTTTTGGACTGTATAATTTGGACAGATGAATCTAAGTTCACAAAGAATGGTTCTTTCAATAGGCATAACAGTCATTATTGGGATGAAGAGAGCAACCACCACTTCAGACAATGGAACTTTCAAGAGACCTGGAGTTTCAATGTTTTTTGCGCCATCAAAAATAATGCAATTCTCGATGTTCACATTTATGATGGGACTTTAACTGGTAAGATAGAACACTACACATGTTTGCATTATTTAAAGAATGTTCTCCCTTAGGAGATAGATATTCTGACATATTGACTCAAATAATTGAGCCGCTAGTACAGAACCATAATGACTTATGGTATCAACAAGATGGCGCGCCTCCACACAATTCACTCAATGTGTCAAATATCCTCTACAGGCTATTTGAAGATCGATGGTTGGCGAACAATGGTCCACATCTTTGGCCACCACGTTCTCCCGATTTAACTTCTTTAGACTATTATGTTTGGGGTAGGATAAAAAATATTGTCTACTCAACTCCCCTGACTGATGAAGAGGACTGCATAGAACGAGTCAGAAATGCGTTCAGGTTTGTTCAGATTTTTAGATTCATAGTTTTGAAACTCAATTTGGTTTTTAAACACATTTGCAGATCTCTTCCTCCCGATGAAATAAGAAGAGCAACGCACGAAGCATTCCTGAGACGTATAAATAAATGTCTAGAAATTAACGGTCAAAACTTTGAGCATCTTCTCTAGTTATAACTGCGAGAGTTTGCCATGATTCTCCTAATAGTAACTTGAAGTCGGTTTCAAGAAGGGGTGAAAAATCTACAGCATGGTCCAAATAACAGTTCCTGAAAATTTCATCTTTTTGGCGTGAAGGGAAAAGAAATAGCAGAAAATTCAAGACGAAAAACAGTTTTTTGTGAATAACTCAGAAAATATCCATTTTAGGGCAAGGGTGTGATGCATACTCTCACATTATTTTTTAACGTAGATTCAATATTTGCCATAAAAAAATGGGGTTCTAATTTGAAAAAATTGATTTTTCACGATTTTGTCATCCCTAACTTTGAAAGTGATTTTTTCACTTCCTGTATCATGAATCGCGATTTCGATTTTTAAAGTGGATACATCAATCTTACATCTTGAAAAATCTCAAAAATGAAAATTTTCCATCCAAAAACCTCGAAGTTATTCTTGTTTCAGCGGAGCTCTATTTTCGATTTTTTTTTCGAATTTTCCCGCTCAGAGAGAATTTTCCAACCAAAACTGAAAAATGTTACATCAAAATGAATCGAAATTTTCTAAGGAATCTATTTCTGCAATAAAAAAATGGTGTTCTAATTTGAAAAACGGAAGTTGACGTCATTTCCGGAAAAACCGGAGGTGCTCATGTCTTGAAAATATTTTAGATTTCATCAGCATCGTGAAATACTTATAAGTGCTGAATTTCATGAAAATACGTTCAGTAGTTTCCCGTATAAATATGGGTGAGGTTCCTCGTGAAAGACCCTGTATAAATGGAAGGCTAATAAATAGGGTGGACTCGGTCAAGTACTTGGGAGTTGTTTTGGATTATAATATGAGGTGGGACAAGCATGTTGAATATTTGCTAAAAAAGACAAAGTACTTGTTTTTCATTTTTCACAAACTTTCAAAAGTAATGAGCAGTGGGGTTCTTCTTGCGCTGTACTATGCATTATTTCATAGTATAATAAATTATGGAATTATTGCTTGGGGTGGAGCTTACTCTAACTGTTTGAACCTTGTAAAGAATCAACAAAAAAGAATCTTAAAAATAGTAAACAAGAATAAGGTTGCTCAGAGGAGCCCTCTGCATATTGAACAAATGTTTTCACTCGAATCACTTAAATATCATTATGATAAACTCAAAAATGAATTTTTACAGTCAACAAGCATCACTAGGAACAAAAGTATTCAGTTGCCAATAAGATTTAGGACTGTTAGTAGTAAGAGTAGTTTTGTTAGAGCAATGAGTGTATACAACTCACTTCCAAATGAATGAAATTAAAAAGGTGGATTTCAACTAATTTGTGAGAGGAGCTGTTGATTTGTCATTGCGCAGAGATGTTGTAGGTTTTCGATAGTTTTGTGACTATTTTGTATTCCAGTTTATTGATTGCTAGGATTATTTTCTTTTATGGTTATTGTGTACATAAGTGGTTGACTTCTAAACCGAACTCACAAACAGGTAACTCGATTACCTCTGTGAGTTGCACATATATTGTATCTGTGTGTATTCTCGGTTATAATATAATTAATAATAAAGTACAATTTAGTTGATTCCGTTGGTGGTTCTCTACGGCAAGAAATGTGAAATTACGATTTTGTCAACGGTATTTCACGGAGTGAAATTTTACACAGTGTTAAGGCCTATTGATGCATCATTCATTCATAATCTTTATTTATCACTTCTTGCAGTAGCACGAACCAAACATTAAACTTAAACTTGTTATTGTTAGTATTTGTATACAGCCGTATGAATGGATGCGTTTTCATTTTCATCGAATTGATTAATCGATGTATCTCCCTCTTTCTTCTCTTATGCTCTCGACCAAAGAAGAGAGATAGGGGTTAATCGATTTATCGATTCGATGAAAATGAAAACGCTCCTAATCTTTTTGTAATCTGCTACAACTATGTATATGGTTCCTATCGTGGTCTTCTAATGCTATTATTTTGGAACTTGGAACTATGAAGGTAGAAGTTGAATAACTTTCCCAACCATTGCTCTTACTGTGAGCGATTAATGTACTAATAACCACGGTATGTTGCCAAAAGCTCAGGACTGTACCAAACGCTGCCGACGCGACCTTTCGTGATGACTTATGGGATAGGTCGAATGATCAACTATATTGGTTAACACGAATTTGAATATTTGCAACACCCAATTAATAAATATATTGTGTTTCGTAAAAATAAATATCAGCATACAAAATAAATATATTGCTGCAAGTAATAAATATATTGGCTCGAAATTATATATTTGAAAATACACTTTTGTCCCAAACGGCGCCTCATAGATTAAGCTTAATTTCAGGCCTTTATGAGATCATTGGGAGATCTACGAAAATTGGGAAATCTCTTGAATTTTATCAGAAAGTCAGTAGCTTTTATGCGTTTGTCCAAATTCTTACTATCGGATCAACACGAAATATTGCATCTAGTTGCGCGTTGGTTTTCTTTACCTGAATCTCGATCAAGAATTGAAGAGTATGATAATTGTCATATGTTTATGTCGATTTTCCAAGTTTTCTCGAGTATCTTCAAAATTTGTGAGAGTTCTATTCGCCATTTCGACTATGTTTTCAAGCAAATATTCAAGAAATAAACTGAATGCAAGATATCGAGAATTTAAAATCCGAATATAAACATAACCTTATCACCGTTTCGATCGACTAAGCAACGAGTGGTACACTGGAGTATAGGAGATATAACATTCGATTGTCGAGTGACATTCGGTTTCTATTGCAGGTCATAACTACTTATTGTTTATATTCTTATAACTTAAAAAATCGACGCAAACATATGACAATTGTTATACTCTTCAATTCTTGATCGAGATTCAAGAATTGACCCTCTGATTACTAAGTTTCAATCTGATTGCATTTGTACTTCTTGGAATATTGCGGAAATAACGTGAATATTCCAAATATCAACGAAATTTGGCATTCTTTGATTCTCACAATGACTTAAGATCAACTTTATCTGAATTCAGCATGCTAATTTTCCCTAGTTTTAGTTATGGATCGCAAATAACTAACTGGGAAACCGTTTTAAGTATGATAAAATTTATTACTGAAGATAATATTGTATAGTTATATTTATGGAATATACACATCTTAATCTGTCGCGTTCGAGTATTTCAAAATGACGATTTTTTGCATAACTCAATAATCGCTGTGAGCTTGCGTTTAGTCTTAATGGTCGGAATATTAAATTGTTACCAATTTCGGATTCAATTGAAATTCCCTCAAAATATCTGATGCGCCCGATAATTTCTTTTTTCATTTTCAACCCTTATGTCGCCACCTTCAATGGGATCATTGAGGGTTGCGACCGGATGTATATCAGAAACGGTAAACATCCTAGAGTGAAGTGACAAACGGCAGTCTGTTGTTTTTAACAACAAAACAAAAGTTGTCGCATAGAAAAAGTAGTTTCTTATTTTATTATTTTTTGAAATTCTTACTTGAGAAATATTTCGTAGAAAATATATTTAATTAATCGTATTTAATCGATTTTGTTATAAGAATTTTCTTTCGTGAGTTATTGGATAGAACGGTTTCCGAGATACTGCCGGTCGCCACCCTTACTTAATTACCCGGTACAGCCAACCCCACTATTCTAACCGTGCAATTAACATACCTGCATTACTAAAGATACCAGGGGCATACATTAAATCAATATCTGACGCGCTCGAACATGTCGTAGTGAATTTTTTTCAACATCTTTAAAGATTTATAGGAGCTCCCCCCACCGATGGACGGGTATATATTGTTTAATTTTTTTTGATTTTACCATCTGAGCTCGAATGATTACTTGTTTGGAATCATGGGCTTCGCTACTATAAGCAAATGGAGTGAACTGTCAAACAAAATTTGTTGCCAAAATATTATGCTCACTACGTATATCAACACACTACGTGATGCACAAACAAATAAATTTCAGAAAATCAAATTGATGTTTGTGGGCATCACATTGACGTATCCAAGCATTAGATGATGCGCTGGGCTGATTAGTTGATGTCCGTAATACATTGATACAATGACCGATATATGGACACATATATTCAATGCCCTGGAATGATCGGCATAAGGACTTCTGTTGATGGATCGATGTACTTGTGACCAGAGGGAAAAGAATATAATATATGTAATTCTATTCTAAGTGCTTGTGAAATGGTACTAAGGTCGTTGGTCATTGATACAATGTAAACGGTCCTTGAATTCTGCTCATGAATTTAATGCTCATGAGGAATTGATATAGTTGCTCTAACATCAAACAATGGTCGGCTGAAAATCAATGTACAAATACAATAAGGATGAATTCGAACATTTTCACGTAAGTTTTTCGTTCAGTGATGAAAAAAACAAGGTCACTCTACAAGCTTTCGAAGCTGAATTCCTAGGAAGAAAATCCACTACCAGAAGACTCATTCCAATAAAACGTAAAACCCTAAATAAAGTACCACACACATTAAGCCGTGCCAACACCGACCAATGCGTGACAAAATCAACTTCACAAACAAAACGCCAATAAATTCGAAAAGATAGTCTACCTAAGACCTCATTAAATAGGCGTATATTACGGGAATAAATACTTGATCGGACATTTATTGCGAGCAAAATTGCAGGATTTTCTTTAATTAGGCGCATTCTGCTCGAAAAATGCGTATTAATTGATTTGAATGCAACTGGAACTGTTGATAATTCAGTTTATCGCGATGAAATAAAGATCAGTACGGGCATTCATCTTGGTTCAGATGAACGCGATACGATGTGGTATCGGAGAGGCCGGGTAACTTGTTCTCGATCACTTTTTTTTCGCGAACTTGTTTGATCTTGCTCGCAGTGTCAAGTAAAAATCCATTTTCAATCTTCATTTTTAGGTAATCACTAATCGAAGAAGTTTACGTCATAATTATGAATGAATGAGATAAAGAAATACTACAAATCATACAACACAAATGCAAATTTTAGAATACAAATGCAGATTCAACCGTAACTTTTTGGAAAATTTCGTGGGGATTGTAGAGGTAGGAAATTTTGAAGGGAATGTTTCCAAGAGTTTTCAAGGTTTTGCTGTAGGTACCAAATCGTGTTCGCAAGAATTATTCATTAGCCTGCTATGAAGTTTGGTACCGACCTTGAGGTCACTATTAAACAACCGTATTTTGAATTTTAATTTGTTCTGATGTCTTCGGATGTATTTGGAAAAAGAATATGTCAAATTTTGGGATAATTTCTTGGGTATCATTGTCATATCCAGAATAACTCAAAAATGATGATCCACGCACGATTAAACTTGGGAGCTAATGCGCAAACAAGTGCAGAATTTCTTGATAATCGTTTCATTGGAACAATTCACATGAAGCATTTCAGTGTTTTTTTTGCCAATATTTTACATTTTGCAATTTTCTTATTATATAGTCCTCACATGACCTCTCAACAGCAGCGTGTTTTCGTTTGTCCCAAGTTTTTAACTCTTTCTACTTTTGAGCGAAAAATGGAGACAAATTTTTTTCGACCTGGCCGCCCGTTTCACCTTTATTTTCGAAGGAAAGGACCCAGAGTATTGAAATTCTCAAGTTTATATTTATTCATAATCCAATATCAAACACAAACAATCAAGTTATTTCAAATAGTTTTCGGAAGGAAAATTTTCGTTGCGAAAAAATATTTGTTTCGAAACTATTCCTCAAGTTTGGCACAAGCCTTGGATGGAAATCCTATTGAGAACAGCGTTTTGAATTTCAGTCTGATGAAATATTTGTCTCCGGAAATATTAGGAAAAAATATGTCCAATTTCTCAAATATTTCCTCGGTATCGTTGTTATTTTGAACTGACTCAAAAACTACTGATCCAATAAGGCTGAGATTCGGTTACTAGTTATCAAATACTGATAGGCAGAGTTGAGCTTTTTTTTCTGATGTTTTTCCAATCAGAAAAATTTTCAAGAAAAAGCCAGATCTTGTTTTCAAATATAATATAATTTTCGGTCTACTTATATGCTTATTCTGCATAAACCTTCAAGCTATCAATCCAGTACTGCATTTCAATTCAGTACGATCTTCATTTTTGGAGATATTGGGAAAATTTGAAACAATCGTGAAAGATCAATTATATTTCAATGATATTTGGCGCATACCTAGTCAGTCATTATTTGAAAACATTGCTCCAAACTTCAGTACGATACAATTTTCATTTTTATAGGTATCGAGAAAATTTTTTTAAATTTCGGTGTCGTTATGAAATTCTTAATTAGTTAATAATGCCAACTTGAAACTGAATGCAAAATTTTGGGAACGATTTCATCTCTCAAATTCTACAAAGAGTTTCAAAACACAAATCAATAGCATTAATTTCTGTTCGATCAAGTATTAATCTCCAGAAAACATTGGAACTTCGTGGATATTTCGTCGATACTTCTGGAAATGGTTGCATTTTCATTTAGAAAATGATTGAGTTATCATTCAAAACACTCATCACATTGGAATTCTTCATATTCCTTCGAATTAAGCAAAACTTTAAATAAACCATGGATGCAGAGTATCCAAAATAAGTACCGCGGTGAAAAAGAATGTACACGTTAATCCTCTGACTTTCATGGAGTTTTTCAACCACCTCTTGGCATCTTGCATCCATTAATTCGTTAAATTCAACACAATTTGTATATCAATTTGTTATTCATAATATAACCTTTTACCTGAACATAAATAATCCAAGAAGATTATTCAAGTTTCATATTCTCAATTGAACTTGCAAGGAGAAACTCTTATCTACATGTTCCAGCGTTCTTCCATTATAATCTTGTTCATCTCAGATATAAATGTCAATTGAATTTGCATTGCAATGGAAGAACATATTGTATAAGATCCTATTGCGTTCACCTACAACTTTTATTCCACCGATTGTTGAACAAATTTGTATGAAAATTATTATATTGTATATTTGTTCCATTTCCAACAAATATTCAGATTAGATTGCCATATTTTAACGCCCAAACAACCTTAAATTATTTTAAATGGCAAACAGAACATCGTTTCGAAATAAACATATTTTCTAGAGAACTTGAACAAGCATCCAGAATGGGCATTGTAGAAGGGATTAACGCATAATGGAAATCCACAATTATTCATTTATTAACATAGATTGTTTAAATAATAGGCTTGACGACAGTATCGAAAAATCGTCGATTTAACTGTTCTAAGGTAAAATTCATTTAAAAAAAATTCAGATGATTGAGATTTGAAATGAAATGAAACATTAAAATACTGCAATCTGCCATGTTGTCTGGAACACCTATCACAGCGCATGACATCACGCATAGTTAAACTCCACTTTCAATACAATATCATTTACTGTGTTTTGTTGTTGTGAATGCAATTATAGCTATTCAATAAACTTGATATTGTTTATTTTTGAGGTGGGCTCCCTCACAGCTTGCTATTTAGAGTTAATACCATGTTTATACCTGATAAAATGAGTAAATCCCGGTAACTTAAAGGTACCTACTTGTACTAGAAGTATTTTTCCTCATGATGAACACCTAAGACCTGATAAATCACACAGTCAATGTAAATACATTTGTTCTAATTAATTTCAATTATTTAAGGTCTTCAAGGCCAATATATGGGAATAATGTAATCAGTTATGTGCAACTAAAACAGGAAGGAAACATTTTTACAGTTACATATCATTCGACAACTGCAAAAAGAAAAGTAAACGATTGAAATTGATAATGAGAATGATAGCAAACTCCAAAATAAACATAACCTCAATAAATCAGTTATTTCATATCCCCAATATTGAAACTATGTCACGTTAGACAAACGTTTTTAGTTTGAGACCTAGCAATATATGATCAAAACTTACATCGAAGAAGTTGTCTGGGTTTCACCATGCGAGCTTTAACCACTTATCTCTTATTATTTTCTTGTTTGGAACATGTACAAACACATTGTTGGGTATTCTTATTGATGTGTTTTTACACAGCGGTACTGCACACCGGAAATCGTTTTTAACAAACGAATTAATTTAATGTTTTGTTTACTTTCTTCGCTATGGAACCAGGACCAGATTCTAATCCTTCAAAATCAGTATTTAAAATAACAGAAATAAATTTTGAATGGGAATATTGATAGATATCTGTTATCTCACACGAAATATTATATTTTCATGCTTTTCTCAATCTATTTCATTACAAGGAAGCATGTATGCTACTACATATCGCAATTCGCGAATTTTGAATAACTGTAAAATCGGGACGCAGTTCTAATTGGTTGAATCGCGGTAGATCGTTCATAACGTCACACGTCACAGTATGATTCTACGATTTGGTACAGCCGACGCTGTCTATCGGCTTGGTAGAGTGGAAGGTACACAAGAAGAGAGAAAGAATTTGTCTGACTTTCAAGCATTGATCTACCATTCTCAGGTACCGAATTTGAGATGTCGTTTTGTCGTTGAAAATCGAAATTTTTGACGGTGATTGAATTCTTCATTATTCTTATGGACATAAGAATCGATTCCAATGATAAAAGATACTTGCAGGAGATTAATTGGCGAATCGTACTTATTACAAGATTATGGTGCATGTTTGAATTTCGTGAATATTATACGATTGAATGGCCGAAATTTTCATCAGTAGGCATCAAGCAGCATGGATTGGAATCTGTATCTTTCCAGAATTGGAGATCTGACAGATTTCTATTTTGTGCAAATCTTCTAAGTACTGCATTCTGTCATTTGGTCCAAATGTGTGTAATTTTCGAATTTTCCTCAAAAATTTTTATGACGACTAGATTGGACTCACTGATGAAGAATCCGATATCAAAATTGATTTTGTTTGGCCACGACAACTTGAGGAAAAGACAGGGCTAGACAAATTTTTGAGAAGTATGCATATCAAAATGCTACAGTTAGGTAGTCAGTCGGTGGGCCATGAAAATTAAACATATTCGACCGAGTATGATAAAAAAAACATTTTCACGTCAGAAAACTACTTGAGGTTGTCCTCTTTACATTAAGGTCATACAAGTTGCTTATGTAACTGAACCGGACCGTAGAGTCATTAATGAAAATCTGGACAGAAAAGAGAGATGATCAGCTTGCGCGGCAGTTTTATTGGGCTGCTAACGGAATTAGAACTCTTTGAAATTTTTAGGTTGTTTCCGTGATAACTCGAAAACTATTGAAACCATTAGATTGGAATTTGACAGTTGGTTGAAGTATAACGACGCGAAAATTTTTGCATAATTTTGTTAAGATCCTAAATAAAAAAAAATTTTTTTCACAATTTATTTCGAAAACATTTTTTTCCTCGATATCGTTATTATTTTCGGAATAACTCAAGAATTACCGATTCAATCATGATGAAACTTGGAAGCTAGTTCGTAAATGCTGGTGGACAACTTCGTGCAAAATGTCGTCATGGACATGTAATTGGAACAATTTGAAAAAAAATTAAAATTTTTTTCTATTCTATATATTCAATCTAACAGTCTAACGGCTGACCGTAAACAAAATAACTTCCGAAAGAAACAACATAGAAACCTAATATTTCTTGAGAAGTTCATTCAAAATGTTCATTTTTCAATACTTCCAAAAATACAGATTAAATCGAATTAGAGTCCAGTACTTAATCGAAAAAAACCTAGAAAAGCACTGAAGGTTCCAAGGATATCACCAAAAGGTAACATGTGCGCAAAAGCTGCTCAATTTACGTCAGTGCTTTTAAAGGTGTTTTCCATCAAATTTGGCACATATTTTCAAATTATAATTTTACAACAGTGCACCAAATTTCAATTTTATCAAGTTCTTATTTTCGGATGTATTAGGAAAAACCTATGAAATTTCGTGTTTTTCCTGGGTCTAATTGATATTTTCGAAATAACTCAAAAAATACTGATGCGATCATCATGGAACTGGGTAAATACTCGAAAAATTCTGTTGCACAAACATGTGCAAAACTTTGTGATGATCGTATAATGATAACAACCTGAAAGAATCCGAAAATTTGTTTTCAAATATTTCATATCCTGATGGTTTATCGTCACAAAATTCTACATAAGCCTGCTGACTTCAGGTCTAGAATTCTCATCTATATCTGCGACATTCATTCGTTTAACCTCTGAAACGATGGACTGGATATTGACCGTATGGTCTGGTGTATTCTGACCTCAAACCATACCTGAAGGCTTCATTCTTTCTTTTGAAATAAAAGTGATAACAAAATACCAAACATAATTTGAACACGCGTTCAGCAGTTAATCCAACTCAGCCATTTTAGAATCAACTCTTGTCAAAATCAAGATATAATAATGATATCGTAAAAGGTAAAAAAAAGGAATTAGCGAACAAAACTGAGCTGTTCATTAAAAGTAACCTGCAATATATATCTTCTCTTGGGTACACTTGACTGTTATTCATTTTTCATTCGATGAAAAAATATCTCATAGTTGGGACATTAGCACAGCGATAAAATATTTCCATCATGAAATAACCTATAATTATCTCATTTTATCCGAGGACTCTCACAAAAACCCCACAATGGATCGCTTCCACGAGATGCTGCAAGCAGATTGAATTTCTTCCAAAACGAAAAAAATTCAATTTTACCGCTTTAAAGAAAAAAGTACATATTTACACCATAGCCGATTTGGATTTATTGCATAATTTCTTTTGTAAATAACCTCACTGTTGTTGGGACAACCGCGAATTATCAAAACCTATATGCATATTGAAATTTTATGCCTTCATAAACAATAATTATCGGAAATAAGCACTTTACTGTGAGAAGAAAAATGAATTATACCCAGTCCCAGGTAATAATTACAACCTTCAGTTTGCTTTTCGCATTTTGCGTGAAAATGGGGAATATGGCCGAAAATTAACAGGTTTCGTAATGGTATATAATCTGGCCTCGTACTGTATTATTTACCTTCCGAAAGTATAACTCAGCTAAACGAAAAAATAAAAGAACTGCAGGATTTAGGGGCAAATATGCGCAATAAATATACTGCGCGAAATCATGAAACCAAAACATATTGGTCGGTTGTGAAATGTGCCAGTGGCGTGCTCCCAGATTCTCGAACAATGGAAAAATTGGCGTTGTCTCAAGTTAACCAAATAAGCTGAAGCAATAATTTTTGAGGGCAATTGTTGAGTTCGTTCTAACGTCACTCGTTATTGCAGTTGTACACTAATTCTGAACATAGTTGGTGTACAGTTGTATATTTAAGATTCAGATATAGACTTCAGAGTAAGTCTGTGCGTTGGAACTATACTAATGATACCAACAGAAGAAAACCATATTGGCCAACTTTGTGAAGGAAACAGTTGAATTTCGGGAATTTCCACCCGATATCTATATAGATCATATAAGAAATGGTGGTTCTTCAGAGGAAGAACACGACGAAAAATTTATAATAGTTTCAGAAAAGGCGCAATTGTGCGAAACACAAATTTAAATACAAACAGAAAAGAATTGAATTTTTGGTATTTGTAGTATCTGACGAAGAAAAGAGTATCATTGAGATACCACAGCCTCATAAAAAGAACGTTTGAAATTATAGGGCTAAGTTATCGAGTAGATTACATAGCCTGGGTATTCAGGCTTCTGAAATATAATTTTTCATTTGAGTATATTATTGAAAAAAACAGTACATCGCATAAACATCATCTCGAACACCGCTTACTGCTTGCGATAATAATAATGAAGACATTTTTATGATTTATATTGGTATAAAAATTTGCCTATTTCTTTGATTATTGGAACGAATTTCAGGAAAAACAAGTAGGGATTTAGTGTCGAAACCACTGAAAGCGTTGATGACAAAAACTTGGACAAATTTCGAGAGTATAAGAGGAAAAGAAATAAAAAATATTTTTCTATTTGAAATAATCTTCAAGGGCATATTGTATTAAAATCGTGTAATAATTTCTATTAATGCGTGAGAAAATTTTGAACAAGTTACATAGAGGCTACTAAGATTTGATTAAATGCAAAGATAGAGCAGCAAAATGTGTATTTTTGCCAAATATATCTAAACCTCAGAAGATACACTTAGAAAAGCCTTGATGTGAAGTCAGCAGCTTTCGGACGCGACTTTCCTTGAATTATTATGCAAGAAACCACGGAATTTGACATTTTTTTTTCACAATATCTTCAAAAATTATTTTCGTTTCGAACTGAATTTGGTTCACTGCTGGGAAATATAAGAAGCCCAAGGTACAACCATAATTTTTCTCAAAAGTGATGAATGATCCCTCTAAAAAAAATTATTTGGAAAAAAACCTATTCATTCGAGACAATATTACGGCTCAAAATTCAAAAATTGCAGACATTTGGACAAAAAGATAGCATGCTGCTTCCCAGAACATGCGTGAAAAAGTTTTGAATTGTGTTGTTCGTCAAACATTTCGGAATCAGTACGCCAGACTTGTTTTTCAGAAAACAAAGGAAAAACTTATTTAGTCATTATTGACATTTATTCTAAATGAATAGAACTCAAATCTATGCGCAGTAAAACTTCGTCAGTTGTTTTCGACTGCGATTCCTCTATGTACGGTTTTCCAGATGAACCAATAGCTAATTTTAAGTTCATATAATATAAAAATTATTTCGAAGCAAACAAAATCTCGTTGATAACATCTAGTCACAATTACCTCAGAGGTAACGGTTTGGCTGAAAAAGCAGTGAGTATTTCAAAAAAATTGATTTTGAAGATACAAATATTCATTCGTATTCTTTATGAATATAGAAACAATTCAATACCTTCTATCGGATAATCTTCTGCACCATTGATGTTCAAAAAAAGGTAGATTATCCTTGCGAAAACTCAAGGATAAGCTACCTTTTCAACAATCTTTGTATGAACCTAAAGGGATTGATTCCTTTAAATATAATAGAATTTCACAACACGGACAACTCAGGCAAGTCTCCTATTACAATAATAATAAAAATACTCGAAACTTAAAAAAGGGAAGGAAAGTAGCAGGGTTAGATTCAGACATTAGAACTCCATATGTGATATGGTAACATATTCCGATCAAGATTCAATAAGGTCAGTTCTTTGAATAAACATCATGCCAACTAATGAAGATTCTCAATACAAGTTCCTTCAAACCTTTCTGTGTATCTGAATTGAATTAATATTTCTGATTATTTTTCCTCATTTCTCTGATAGAGGAGTGCGATATTGACTCTGAAATGTTCGATGAAAATTGAGTCCATCAATATTACGCATTTTTCTGTACAAACCTTTGAATAAAGCGACGGTGCTCCAATGGTGTAGACCCTGCCTCATGATCGTGAGGTCTGGAGTTCAAGCTCCAGGCTGGAAAAGATATTTTCCGGCTATCAGGGGAGCATCCAACCATTCGCTGTTTGGTGAACAAGGAATAAACAGTACTTTTACTGAAGTGCGAGGTACGCAATGGCTGCATATAACACAACTAGTTTCCTAACTCAATCTGATCTAGCTTCTGAGGGGTTTACAAAAGGAACCCAGGTGTATCGGCCACAATTGCAAATAGCATTACTATATTGTCTTTCAATATTGATATCTTTCGATGAACTTCATCATCCCCGAACGTACTACGTACGCCTTTATTTATATTTATTTAATATATCTCTTTATTGCTTCTTATAAAATGGTTGATTATTGGCTCTAGGACTAGGGTAAATTAAAATCCTTGTCGACGTTTGGATCCGTCTTTGGATCTTTATCAAGACTGAAACCAATATAATTTATTGAAATATACAATTTCTGAAATATATTTTACATGTCAATGATGTCAATAGTTGAAATCATTCATACATACAAACACTCTCAAACCAACACAAATCAAGCAGTAAAACGAGGAATGCAACCCTACCTGTTTAAATGAATTTACAAAGGAGATCACAGCTTTTGAATGGGTACATAGATGAACAATTTAACTCTATTAGAAACAGGCACAATCAAAACAAGTACAAGAGATTGTGCCTGTTTCTGATAGAGTAAAATTGTTCATCTATGCACCCATTCAATGGCTGTGATCTCCTTTGTAAATTCATTTAAAAACATAGGGTTTCATTCCTCGTTTTACTGCTTGATTTATGTTGGTTTGAGAGTGTTTGTATGTCACTTTCTCTTTCTTCTTTTTTCAACCATTCATCAGATTTCGACTGGTTTATCTGCGGAATCATCGAGTGAATTTTATTCATTTACGAATTCGGCCGTGGTAATTTATGGTCTGAACTTTTAGAAATTATTGTATTTTCCTTCGACTTAGAACCTCGTTATTTGAAGAGTAGATTTGGATCTTGATTACAAGGGTCGAGTTCATGCATATATGAAATCCGCCCATCGATTTCGTAGATTATACGTTCAAATATTTTTTCTCGTATATGGTGTGTACATGAATAATACATTATGGTGGGTATTTGGTATGAAATTTTTTGAAAAACCACCCCCAGAAAAATTGTTTCTCTTTTATATTTTCCCTGTTTATTAAGCTGAAGACACGAAACTCGGTGAATATTATTGGCAGTAAAACTACACATTTTCGATTTTTTCAACCCTGACGTATTCTGAGAAGGGGTTGAAATAGTCAACCCTTAGATTATTTTTCCTTACAACTTCAATTTGGGTACACATTGTCCTTTCAAAACCACATGCCTGAAAAGCCCATTTCATTCACGCCTTCTTCATCTCTATACAAGTTTTTTCGAAAACTTAAGCATTTACGAGAAAAAAATATCGATGATCTGCGAAACCGCATTGTAGCAGGATCTGGAACGATAAGAAATTCAGCAGCCATATTTCATAGCATACGCATTTCAATGGGGAGAAGAGTTAGTGCTGGTTCGAAGCTGAAGACAGTCATTTTCAACATTTATTTTAATTTTATTGACAATATTCGACCGGTTTTCGTTCATTGTTCGGTATTGTTCCAGTTGTGAAAGTCTGAGCCTAGTAGAATCAAAATTTGGTTGGCTGTGGTTCAATAAAATGCTATTTAACCTGAGTTATGTTTTCCTCGTTGATGCTTGAGTTTTAGAGAAAACTTCTGAAAATAAAAAGTAAGCGAATGAATTGGGCTTTAATCCAAAAAGAGTTATAAGAAAAGATATCTTGGGGATTGACTATTTCAACCACTTCAGAGTTGAAAAAATTCCTAAATGTCTAGTTTTATTGACAAATGATAATTACCAAGTTTCGTACCTTTAGCTTAATATACAGGGAAAATAATAAAGAGAAAGAATTCTTTCTGTTAATCTTTGGGGGGGAGGTTTTTCGAAAAATTTCATACACAAAACCTAGCTAAATTTTCACCACAGAATCACCCCTTACATTTTTGCGTTGTTTTTCAGATACACCTTATATATATTTCCAAAAATGCAAATAGGAATAAATTAAAATTTAGTACCAACAAAAAAAATAAAGCTTGAAGGTTCATGCAGAATATCATAAGGACGTTATGAAAAAAAGATCGACAAATTATTGCATCAGGTGAAGGTGCGTTTGACGAGATGAATGCATTCGTGAAAAAGAGACCGCTTTCACAACCAATTTGAAGCTGCTGACTGCACACCAGTTTCTTTCAAGAATTTTACAGATTGAAATTCGTGTTACTCTCAGTTGATTCATCTGGTTCAGACTTGGAAATGATAAAACGAACCGTACATAATTTCTCATCCCATCTCATACCATCAATCGAAGCCTCTACACTGAAATAGTATCGTACAGAGGATTTGCATACTGCAGTTTCACGGTGATCACCGATCATTATTATGACTCACCTTGTCAAATGCCAAGAGGGTTCTGGATACCTGTTGGGTGGCAGTTTTGTATCACTAACGTGCTCTCAAAAACACCTCATAAAACGATAAATGGATGTACGTCATTCACGTCATTCAGAGGTTAGGGTTTGTAGGGTGCTCCTGAGATGGACAAGTGAATTTTTGTTCACAAGAAAGCCATCCAGCAGGTAACAAGTATCTAAGACCCTTCCAGCATCTGTCAAGGTGCGTCTTCAATGGGCAGGCTTCGCTTGAATGTAGGATCAGCTCATTCAAGAAATAGTATTTGTTGATTCATTCACAAATATCAGTCCTGATGTTTATGTCCATATTTCATTGAACTCAGTTCTTAAGTTCGTTCCAGAAAAAATTGTGGAAATCAATTCATAGAATAATTCTGATTTTCATAATAAAATTCTTTATTTGTTTTCTTCCCTCTGAAAACCCAGTACGCCACTGAATAAATTTCAAGTGTCTCAATATCACTGATTTATTAAGAAAAATCAAGAGGTTACAATTCATTTATGCTTCGAATGTATTATGTTCTCTGAGAGATCATATCTTGCGAATTCAACTTTCAACATGCACAATAATATACTGATTTAATATAGCCAGATGCACTCTTATTTATGAGATAAAACATGTTCCGATTCATTTCAATATATTTATGGAATTCAAATATTTATTACGAAATTTTATGGAAGATCTGCAAAGCAATGCACTGTTTCTGTGATCATGATCCAGGGAACGGCCTGCTATTGAATTGGCCGAGAGTCTGTAATTTTCGAATTTTTTTCCAAAATTGGATGGAGATTCCAAGTCAAAGTTGATTCTGTCCGGCCTTCCATTCGTGGCCAAGATACCTTGAAAACGAAAAGAAATTACGTCTTGAAACTTTCAGAGCAGGTTGCTTATCGGAATGCGACAGAGTTCGTTAATGGGTTGAATCGGCCAAATAGTTTAGGATTTCGATTTTTGAGGTTTTTTCTTATTCCTTCTGTATCTGCAATAGTAAAAAGATTTCGAAAAATCTCTCATTTCATGAATGAATATCAATTACATACAAACAACCATATTATACCGTCCTTCGTGTCCAGTGTAAAATTAATAATATATTGAATAAATGACATAGTTGATGATTCACATTCAGACTTAATTATGACCAAAATGCATGGAAAACCAGAACATTTCTTAAGAGTAATAAAAAATGTTACTCGGTGGTTTGCTTCTTTTTCAATCAATTTCTTCCTGTACTGGGAAATAAGGGCGCCTAAACAAATTATACTACCAACAACAAGAGAGCTTCAAGCCATTATAAAGGTTGAATCAATAAAAGCAGTTTTCAATCCCGCCCTAAGCATACAAACCAATATTTTAACAATGAATTTATGTCATAATATAGAATGTGAAGGATAGAATATGGGAGGAAGCAAATCAGAAGATAATTCTTGATTGGGGGGGGAGTTATTCGAAGCAGAAAGTGATCAGTGAAGATAAATAGTATGGGAATAAATTGTGCACATACTAAGATAGAGAGATAGAATTAGTTGTTGAGTTATTTGTAATAAGCGTAAATAAATACTTAAATTATTCTGAACATTTTGAAAAATCAAGAAAACGTTACACTAGTGAAATGTCAGGGTCAAAGTCAATTCATATTTCTATCGAACACTCTTTGGTCTGGTTTAGTTGCTTATAATAGGTCCTTTCGTTTGAAAAGAAAGTGTAGCACTTTCCTGCACTCAGTGTAGATATACTATAGAATATCTACATCAAGTGCAGGAAAGTGCTACACTTTCTATGCGAACAAAAGGACCTAATGACCTTCGTATTGAACTGACTTCATGAGATTTCGGTGAATTTTCCCACACATTTTGGAGACACTTTTGAAAATTGGAAATGCTACATATACAATTTCAAGTGATACTATATGAATTAAGTATAATCGCTTTGTTAGTGATTTTGATACGTTAAATTAAAGTTTTGATTCCAGGTAGTGATACTCTCCGAAGTTGTTGTTATCGAATATACTAGTGCTGAAATTCAACCCGATCGGGTCTAAATTTATTTTTGTAATTATTAGAATGACACTTAGTAAAAACATCACTACCTGAAATTGGAACAACCATGTATGTACCAAAACCATAATACTTGAAAGATATTGAATCACTTAACGCATTAGCAACAAATTTGAACATCCGCGTAAAATTGATGACTTTATGTCATTGCTTATTTTAGATTTTTTCATAGCATAGATTTACTAAGGTTTAACATTCAAACTTCATAAGCATCTGAAATGTGAAAAAGTAATTAGATTGATTGAAAATATGTTATCCGAGGGAAGACTCCTTGTTTTTGTTGATGATGTGAATAGTAGGTTCAAAACTTTGAATAATGGACTTCCACAAGGATCAGTTTCAGTTCCCCTTTTATTTAATTCATAGTCATGCGATATATTTGCAACTTCTTCAGAAAAATTCATCTATGCAGATTATATTGCCCTGGCTTTCCTTCACTCTGATTTCAAAATTATTGGAAACAGTCTAAATACTGATTTGGAAATTTTCAAGTATTATTTTATTGAATAGCGTTTATGTCCAAATCCAAATAAAACAGAAGTTTCTTGTTTCCATTTAAATAATCACCAGGAGTTCAAAACTTTGAGAGTTATTTTCAATAATAATACCGTTCTGAAACATAATTTCACTCCTAGATATCTATGGGAGTGAAATTAGATTCTTCTTCAAATTTCAGGGCTCATTTGGAAAACTTACGCATGAAGTTGAAATCTAGGAATAATATTCTTCAAAAACTAGCTAGTTCTTAAGGGGTGGCTGACCCTACCACTTCTTACCGCAGCTTTGGCTTCGATTTTTTCTGCTGCTGAATATTGTTGTTCGGTTTGGTTTAACACCGCTCATGTAAAATTGATGCACAGCTTCATGTTGAAATGAGGATCATTAGTGGGACCATAAGATTCACACCTCTAACAGTGGTTACCAGTTCTTTCAAATATTGTACCGACCCAAAGACAGGTTGCAGTGATGAAGTCTTGAGATAAATATCATTACTTTCCGAATTTATTGCCAATCATGTCTTATATTCCGGATTCTAAAATTGTTAGATTGAAATCTTGTAAACATTTATCGATAAACTATTTTCTTTACTCAAATAAAAGTGACAAAGAAATTTGGTGCTCAGAATGGAATTCGTGTAATGATTCCAACAAGGTTTGATCAGCAATCCTTTAGAAAGAATTCATGGTTTTAATCTTCGTGCATTTTGAATCGACTTAGAACCGGTCATGGTCACTGTAAGAGTTTCCTCTTCAAATGGGATTCGGTCGGAAGTCGAAGGTTCGGATGCGGAAAAGAAGGGGAAACAATAGAAAATTTAGGAATTAGTTGTCCAATATATAAATTTGACGATGGTTTCGAGGCAATTCATTCGGTGTCTGATTCTTTTTCGAGATGAACCGTGAAATTCTTAATTAATTTGAGAGTACCTTATAAATCATTTACTAGTTCATATTTCTTGTTTTCGTCTTCTTTTTTTTTTTGTTTTCAAGTGTGATTTCGAGATATCAACCTGCATCGGAAAGGAAAGAAGAAATTTTGTTGATGAAAAAGAAGTCCAATAACAGACAACAATTTCCTTACATTTATACGGGGAAACCGAGTTTCTCCTGAGGTTTTTATCTGTACTCTTGTATCATACGTGAAAATGTATGGTACCCTGTTTAGATCTCCCCTGCTAATACCGTAATGACACATATGTCTGAGGGCGCTTCGAAAGCTCGCATACAGTTTTCTTCAATTGAGTAATCCCAGTTTGAAAGAGCTTAAAGATATCGATAATCAGTCGTATCATTTTGAAATTATTGGTGGAAATTCAGTATTTTTTACCCAAATATTTGTCGTGATTATCTTCGTAAAAACAGATTTCAATCAAAATTGCTGAACACTGTACACTATAAACTGTATTCTTTCAGCGCGCCATCTCTTGACGTTGATCTATAGATCTAATTGATAAATATATTGGATCTGAATCTTTATATATTTGAAACTTCAAACTTGTGTTCGTTAGAAAACCAACATATCGGAACGAAAAATAGAGACATCGTCCCACAAAATGAATATGTTTACTCGATAATATACAGGGTATTTCACCATAAACTGGTCAAACATATATAGCAGTATGGATGACATTGGGAAAGTCGTTTTTCTGCCTTATGACACATACCCCGTTATCGAAGCATAAGCTAAATACAGGGTGTTTAATGTCAACTTTGAGCAATATTCTGATAACTTTCGTGAGTTATGCGTGATCTTTGAATTTGAAATAACGGTTTTTGGTCACATCTTAGTAGTTTTGGGTAGTCAATTCAATTATTGTGTAGAATTCGGGAAAAAATATTTCAAAATGGCGGAAAACCTACAAAGTTGCAATTTTTTGTTTTAATATGCCAAAGTGGAAAGCATTATTTCAATGTACTCAATTTTCCAAGATTTTTCGTGAAAACATTCTTCCAAAATTCAAACTCAACTTTTTTTTTACATATCTACAGTAAAAAAAAATTTCACCCAAAAATGTTGGAATCTTTAGAAGTTGAACTTACCTTCATTCTGAATACTGGTGTGAAATCAGAATGACAAAATATTCCTTGGTTTTCATTTTATAGCCTTCCAAAGATTTCGCTAGGAGTACTTGAATGATTTTTATTTAAGAAACTGGTGGCCCTACGGAGGCCAAAATTATGCTAATGGCCCCTCAGAAGGACCTGGATAGAAACATGAATTCATCAAAAAAAAAAAATTACAAAAAAACTTTGACGGGATTTGAACTCGCTCCACTTACGGACAATAGGGCCGCGTATAAATTAGATTTATTCTGGTTTTAATGACGTACGTTACCAAGCAACGGTAGTTCATCGAATATGACCCTATTTTACGAATGCGGAGAGTTCCAAAGTTTTATAGAAAATATTTTTTTTTTCTTGAAAAATTCATATTTCTATCTATTAGCATAATTTTGGAATCCGTAGGGCCACCAGTTTCTTGAACGAAAATTATTTAAGTAATACGAGCGGAGTCTTTGGAAGGCTATAAAATGAAAACCAATAATAATAATAATAATAATAATAATAATAATAATATATTGATCCTTTCGGACATGTGTTTACATGCATAGGACAAGTCAAAATAGCAAAGTGAACTAGGTTCTGATACAATCATTCAAGTATTCATTCACAGTATAACAGCATTTTTTAAACAGTAAGGTTTTAACATTTCTCTTAAACTCGTTGTAATTAAGATTTCTGATAGTATTTGGCAGATGATTATAAAGTTTAATGGACTGGTACGTAGGAGACATCTCAAACCTAGCAGTCCTATGTTTAGGTATATGTAGCAATCCCTCATTTCTAGTGTTATAAGTATGAAAGCTTGACAGCTTGATCATGCTTTGCTCGTTTTTTTTCACATACAAAAGACATTTGAGAATGAAGATGGAAGACAAGGTAAGGATACCATTCTCAACAAACAACGCTCTGCATGACTGACGCGGAGGTATATTGTACATCATACGCAAAATTCGTTTTTGCAAAATAAAAGCTCTGCACACATCCGAAGAATTTCCCCATAAAAGAACATTATACGATAAATGGCTGTAAACTAGACCATAATAGATATTCTTGAGTGTTTCTGGAGGAAGGAGATTTCTTACTCTACTTATAGCAAAATAAGAACTGTTGAGCCTGGTACACAATGAATCGACGTGAGCGGACCACCTCAAACCACTGTCCAAGTAAACGCCAAGAAATTTAGCACTTTCTTTAGACAGTATATCTTCATTTAAATAGTGAGTTGAGAGCTCGAGATTACTCTGATATAATGTGAAATAAATGCACTCAGTTTTTCCGATGTTAATCATGAGATTATTCCCATGACACCAGTCCACGAAGCAACCCACAAGAACACCACACAACCTCTGAAGCTCTCCAAAAGATGGAGCTCTTATTACCACTGAGCCATCATCAGCAAATAAAGTTAATAAATATTTTATCAGCGAAGAATCCTGATGGGCTAGCAGGTCGAAAAACATCATCCGCAGATTCACAGGGAGATCGTTGATAAAGAGCAAAAATAAAAGTGGTCCAAGGACAGAACCCTGTGGTACTTCCAGGTCGACAATATGTTCTGCAGACAATGAATTCTCAATCCTCACACGCATAGATCTAACTTCTAGGTAGCTACGAAGCCAGTCCAAGAACACACCGCGAAACCCTAGGCTGTAACACTTGTCCAGAATGAATTGAAAAGACAGACTATCAAATGCTCTAGAGAGATCAAAGAATAGCCCTGCCACATGAAAGCCATCATCGAGACATTTATAGATGTAATCAACGAGGTAAATCGCCGCTGTTTGAGTTGAACGACCAGATCGAAACCCATGCTGAGCGGAATCCAGTATATCAAATTTGTCGAGGTACTTCATCATCCTGTCCAACACAATTCTCTCGAAGATATAGATATTTTTCATTCTGTTTTCACCCTAGTGTTCAGAATGAAGGTGATTTCAAACTTGAAAGACCTCAACAATTTAGGGTGAATATTTTTTTCACTGTAGACATGTAAAAAAAAGTTGAGTTTGAATTTTGGAAAATTGCTTTCACAGGTGAAGCTTTTGAAGGTTTGCGAGGTAGCTTCAACCTCTTTGGGACAGTTTCACGTTTCGTCCCGGCTTAGTTTGGGGGAACTCGTCAGGGCATGCACCAAACTAAGCCGTTTACATGCCTACGTGAGTGGACACCCCTTGTGAGGAACACAAGGGAGTGTACCAGACCGATGGGGATGAGCGTATATCAGAGATCTTGAGAGAGTCTAACCGGGACAGCGTGCGCGCTAGCGCCCCCTGTACGCTGACCGATGATGTTGGCCAAGCGTTACAGGCAGATAACGCAGGATACTTAAGACGCAAGATGGTACTGCGCGCGCGACTTAAGTAAAAGCTGAGAGAGGGCGCTCGCTACAGGACTCCCCTTCCAGTGAAAAGATACCAGAAAGATGTATCTGGAGGAGTGTGACCGAGACCGAAAAGGTGTTCTCCTCTAAAACGCGGCTGTGAGCGAGCCGTTGTGCCATTGCTGCGCTGTTGAGCACGAGTCTACGGCGTTGGATGCACGGTTGACCAAACCGTTTTGTGATGAGCCGTGTAGACTGTGTGCTAGAGCGCTCTGCCTCGTCGTTCGAGGAGTGTGACCGATTTAGAGGAGGTCAGCTTTTGACGGAATGTAGTCGTGGCCGTATTGACCAGAAGATTTCCCACAAGTGCGGCCGTGATGCGGAACAGTTGCGTGCTTTTGAAACGTGAGAAACCCGGATTGAGAAACGCTGCGCCACTTGTGAGTTCCTATACCACTCGATATCGTGCAGTGAGCTGGGTGCATCAGTGAGCACGTCTCTGAGCAGCGAATTGAAGCACGAGAGCGAAGTGGCGTTGTGGAACCTCCTCGGGATGGTTGCTGAACCATCGCCGAGAGAGGAACGGATAGGAACACACAGTGACAAGCGAAGTTCTCACTGGAAGCGAAGATGATCGCGAAGGGCAGAAACTGTGACACCGTCGTTAAAATTAATCACGTCGGAAAGTCACCACTGAAGCTTTTAAAGGTTTGCGAGGTAGCTTCAACCTCTTTGGGACAGTATCACGTTTCGTCCCGGCTTAGTTTGGGGGAACTCGTCAGGGCATGCACCAAACTAAGCCGTTAACATGCCTACGTGAGTGGACACCCCTTGTGAGGAACACAAGGGAGTGTACCAGACCGATGGGGATGAGCGTATATCCGAGATCTTGAGAGAGTCTAACCGGGACAGCGTGCGCGCTAGCGCCCCCTGTACGCTGACCGATGATGTTGGCCAAGCGTTACAGGCAGATAACGCAGGATACTTAAGACGCAAGATGGTACTGCGCGAGCGACTTAAGTAAGAGCTGAGAGAGGGCGCTCGCTACACAGGAAATCTTACAAAATTGAGTACATTGAAATAATGCTATCCAATTTGGCAATCGAGAACAAATAATTTCAACTTTGTAGATTTTCCTCCATTTTGGAATATTTGTTCCAGAATTCTACACAACAATTGAATTGACCACCAAAAAATACTAAGATGTGACCAAAACCGTTATTTCAAAGGTCACGCATAACTCACCACAGTTATCAGAATATTGAATAAGTTGACATTGAACACCCTGTATCTCAATTATGCTTCGAAAACGGGGTATATGTCAAAAAGCAAAAATGATTTTCCCTATGTCATTTATAGGGCTATATATGTTTGACCAGTTTATGGTGAAACACCCTGTATATATTTGCAGACCCTAAACGGCTCCTCATGAAGTCGTAACGACAAATACCGAATCCGTCAAATTTTATTCGAAATTCGGGGATAGAACCCCAGAACTAATTTTATTCATTCAACTATGTATCTATATGTAAATAATATCGAAAAATACAGAAAAAATATCGAATTCATGAGCATGCCTCTCATCCACACGTTCCCTGTAGGTTGCGCAACTTGAAATATACATTTCCTTGTACGCGTCGACATAATTCTATAATTTAATCTAAATTATCTGAATCCAGATTAGGTTCAAACACGCAGAGTGACTTAAGTATTATGAGAGCTGACTTGAAGACCAATAAATAACAATTCTAATTTGTGACTCGATACTATCGAAGATTCCCCACTGATTTCATCTACATATTTATTGCTTCTAATAAGTTTGTCAGTTGGAGAAATGCTTGTTGCATATTGGTGCCGCTGTAATAACATGCCAAAAAATCATTTCGGTTGTCATTCGGCTTAACCGGTTCTTAATTCATGTTTTTTTTGAGTAATATTGATTATGCTGTTGACTGTAGATGCTCAGGTTTTAATTGGATTTAACTCGGTTTGTGTTGAGGGATCATTAATTATCCTGCAAACCTTTCAGGGAATATATCTTGAGTATTGGATCACTGCCTTGGTCATATTCATATGTTACACCCGAGCAAATTCAGTTTGACAGAAGTTTCCCTACGATTTCTAGCATAAGGGAGAAGTTTTTTTTTGTTTTTTCAGAAGTTTTGATTTCTGAACTCTTGTACGTTACGGAACTTATAGGGACCGGTTTCAATTTAAAATAACAAATAGGTTTGGAAGTGATATTTATGGTCCAGCATACCGTATACCGACCCAATCATTATGGGGAAGTACGAACATAATAAAAAATTCTCTGGGTATTTTAGGTTTACGCTCCCAATATCTGAAGATGAACTATTAAAATCAGATGAAAATTATTTCATATACACATCGCCCTGGCAATTTGCGGGATTTATACTCTTCTGAAGCATTGTATGTAAACAATTTCCAAGATGTCCAATTTACTGTCTGATGAATGGGTCAGATATAGACCTTGAAACATATCATTACTTTTCTTTCACCGTACCGATATTGTTACTTGGGCGATACTTTTTCAGGCAACTGTCCTTGACAAATTGTTTTGAATTCCCCAACCAGCATGCAAGGGTCATTCCTCTAAATAATATTTTATTTCATTTCAATAATCCTTCTCCAACTCACAATATATTGTGAGCAAAAACCCGATGAGAACCTGAAAAAATATGGTTACATCGTCCCTGAATATTCTTTAATCGATGATGAATTATACCAAATGATTCAATAGTGATAAAACAACAACGATTGCAATTATTTGAAGTGGATAGTGAGAAGGAATTTTCATTCAAATGTGCAAGGTATTTCCTAATTGGAGATAAAAAATCTAGATTGTGTTCCATTCAATAAATCAATATTCAGTTTTGGCCATTCTCTCAAGCAAATAGTTTACTTAATTTTGAGGCAGAAAAATTGTGAATTAAGAATGACATATTGCTTAGAATCCTACCTCTGGAGAAATGATGGTTTTGAAATATCCGCAAACTAAATCAACCCTTCAAAATTCTGTTCAGCTATGTACCTAAAAAAATTTTATGAGACATTAATGTCTGGTATGATTGATGGTTTCATTTCTATATTTTCGAATTGCGTGTTTGACAGCATATATAATTCTTCGTCAGCACGATACATCATTTTCTTTCAAAAAATATTTCACAACCTCAAAAAACGTATTCGTTTGACATCACGAAATATAGTGCTATACGCGACATTTACATTAATGAATAAAATGATTTTCAACACTCGAGACCTCATATTTTCTTGTTGCTGCTCAGTATTTAAATTCGACGAATGCATGGGTGCCATCAGAGGAATGAAGTTTTTGCCGGTGTCTGTAAGAATATGATTAATGCAACAGCTTTTCTAACCGATATATCAAATTTAGACGTTGCCTCGGAGATCGGCCACCATAAAGAAATTCTTATATCGGCTATGCTGAATTTTAGCATTTCGTCTTGTTTTACATTGAATGGCCTTACAAGGCACATAAATTTTGCGATTGAAACGCCACCAAAAAAATTGGCTCATTGTACAGGCAAGACGAGCAGTGGAGAGAAGAAAATAAAGTAAATATCTGTCCTAAATATTCGAAGTATTTTTCGTTGTTATTGAGGATCACCTGAATGTATATAATTCCGGTTGAAGATACTTCAACCGATGATAAATTTGAATTGTAATTTGCCAGTAAGGTATTTGCAAAAAGTCAAATCCGATTGCATTGAAATCTGGTACTAACTGTCAATATGAAGGCGTGAATTTTCAACAAAATTTAAATTTCATTTCCTCAGGAAAACGGATGGCACAATTCAGAGGAATACCAGCTGAGACAAACGTTAACCTAGCTTTGCTCAACCTATCTAGGAATTTGATGTATGAAGATGTACGAAAACATTGATGATAGGATAATGAAAGATTTCAGATAACTTCCAGAGGGGGTTGAATTCTAAAATTTTCGCGATTTGGAAGAATCAACTATTTGTTTGTTGGAAGTTGTATGCACTTTATTTGTTAGAAAAATCTATTATTTTCATACACCTTCTTGGTGAAACATTCTTGTGCTTTCTTGTCATCATAAATCATTTTGTGAGCATTTCGTCAATCTGGCGTTTATTTTAAACTTGATGATCCTCTCTGCCGAAAACTTCAAACTGAAAACACCACATGTAGGATATTATCGCTTTAATTCAAAGGTGATTGGATGAAATTTGACACATGACTCAAAATTAAGTAATTTGATTGGTTACTATAGTTAGTAAGAAATAATCTGATCAGTTTGGGTTATGTATAAGATAGAAGTCTTTTCTATACCTTGCAAAAATGAAGCTCAAAATGACAAACCAAGACGGAAGACATGCCATATGAAAATATCGAATTCTTTTAAAATATGTTACTGTTTTCCTTTGAGGCAAGACTTTGATATATTGGCAGCGAATCGTGATTAAGAAGTATTCTGAACTATTTTTTCACATGTTCCACCGAAGATTAGATTTTTCGATAAATTCACGATTTTTACACGCTTGTTCTGGCGAACAGTACGTTATCCTTTCGTCACAATGTCTGAAACTTTCGAATTTTAAGCTGAAAGTGATCTCGAACGACTAGGTTAGACTCACTGATGAAGAATCCGTGGCCAAATTCGATTCTGTCCATCCGGCCCACCGTCCTGCCGTGAGCGCTCTAACGTTCGGAAGGAAGGACCTAGAGTATGGAAATTCTCCAGTGAGGCTAAGATCGTGAATATCTCGGTTGAGTACGTTAGTGGCTGAAATCCGCCGAAAAGTTTCATATATGGAATTGTGCGATTAATTCTTCGACATCTCATGAAGTACTGTTGCGATCTGATTGAGACTTTGTAATCAGTTCTTGAATACCAACACGCAATTTAATGCAACATTTGGCATGGATCTTTTTATTTGAAATTTCTGTGAAATCTTTTTTCGCGGAAGGTATTGATCAGATTCCAACGATTTTTTTCACAGAACTTAGAATTAGTATTCAACATCATAGTTTCCAATTTCAATTCGAAACGATATTTACTTTCGGAGATATAAGGAAAAATATGTCAATTTTCGTTGTTGGTTGAAATTTTGAAGTTCTCAAGAAGTACATACATATGCGATCAAACCGAAACCTGGTAATTAACCGGAGAATATCAACACGAAACTCATCGATTAATTTCCTACGCATCCAGTAAATAGAAAATTTCAAAAAAGTTTGAGATTTTTGTGAAAAAAAATTTTTTCTCGGAAAATATTGACATACATTTGGCACAGACTCTAGAATCAGTGTTCAACAACAAATTTTCAAATTTTTATTCGATACAATATCTACTTTAGGAGATACTTAAAAAGAAGTTGGTTGGTGTTTGAACTTTTTAGGTTATTTCCTCAATATTTCAAGAACTACAGATGCGATGCGATCACATGAAAAAATTAGTTATTGCTGATTTATTGACCAGATGTCGATTAAATTCACCACAGACCTTGAAGTTGGTATTCCACAATAGTTTTTCAAATTTCAATTTGATCTGATTTTTATTTCCGGCGGAAAAATATGTCAAATTTCGTTGGTATTTGAAATTATTAGAATTTTTACCCGATATCCCGATAACTATTGACACGATTTGATTGAATCTCGGAATATACTTTGAAGTCAATATTTCAAAGCAGGTTGATCCGATATTCCGTTCCGGAGATATTGAAGAATTAAGGTTATTGCGGCAATATCTCAGCAAGAACAAAAGCAGATATAAACTATTTAGTAAGTTGGAGAAAATCAACACGAAATCTCGTGAGGATCTTAGAATTGAATATCTGTAAAAAAATATTCTGAAATTCTTGGAATTTTTGTTGAAAAATTTTATCCAAATTAATTAATCAAATTTCAGTGAAATCAGCAAATACCTCAAGTCAGCATTTTACAACAGTATTTTGAAGTTCAGGTTGATCCGTTATAAATCTTCGGAGACATCGGGAAAAACATGCATCTATCAAATTTCATAGTCTGACCAATGCGGAATCATTGGATGATTTTACAAACTTGCGAATTCGGCTTTCGTATCGAGTCTCTTACTGGACTCTCATTTGATGATTGACAGTAAAGACCTCAACTATAATACCATCCAAAAAAAATCGACTCAGAGACTCGATGTCTTCATAGCAGATTTGGGGGTTAGGTCGATATTTTATTTTCCTAATATCACCAATAATCGTTTTTTTTTCTGAATAGACGATATACTTTTTCTCGACATATATTGGGCACAAATTTCAATTTCCTACTCCATTTATCCATAACTTAGCAATTCTCCGATGCTGTCCGGAATATCTGAAATGAGCCTCTATAGAACGACACCACTCCAAAATTTTGTTTTGATAACCTTCTGTGGTTTAGAAAGTCATCAAGAAATTTAATTTCAGCAACATGTGGTAAATAATTACTGAGATATTGGTGAGTAGTTTACGAATACAAACCAAGTTTAATTTCAATCAAATCGATTTATTACGGGTTATCAAGAATAAAAAAAATCAGGTAGATATAAGTCTCGAACCGTTGTAAGGGTTTTGCCCATTATCGAATTCAACCAAAATATTTGGGCTCGAAACCTATCCTGAAAATTTCGAAACTCTTCGTATGTCCTATCGTGAAAAAAATAACATACTGCCGGACGGCCACCCTGACAAATTTAAACTTTACCACGGATTCTTCTTCAGGTACTCCACACTAATTGCTCAAGACCTTTTTCGGGTCAAAATTCGAAAATTATAGACATTACATATCGACATCATTGTACCAAGAAGCTCATAACCAATACCTCGATATAATGATAAAATATTTCGGGTACCTACCACCAAAAAATATAGAGCAGCTGGTCACAGAACAAACGTATGGAGTACATCTCAAAAATGCAGCCATTTTCTTTTCTCCTACAGGGAGAATCCATCTATTCATTCCACGAAACTCTCCAGTCGGCAAAGTCTAATTTATGTTCGAGTTGATCTATCTTTATACCCAGAAAAACTTTTATCACTATCGTAGATCGAATATACCGTTTTTAACACCAGTAATTTCGCAAGGATATCATACCCTAAACAACCATCAACTCGGCAGGATGCTCAAGCATGCATGGAACCTACCACCAAAAAAAAAGATGCAGCAACACGTCTCAAAACATAAAGTTCGTATGTGCTTTGCGTACCCTTTCGATATCCCATAATAAAAACCATTTACCATCATCACGATCGAACGTAGAAGTGTTTCTCCAAAGGAATCCAGCACTGTGCATTTCTTGCCACTTTGTCCGCGCCGGTGTTGAAAACACCTATTGCTTACAGCAGATTAAGTAAAGGTGGAATCTGCTAAAAGACGTGCGACGCAATTTGTTTTTAACCAGACATTTATCAGATGAAAAAGCTGAATCCTAAGAAGGCAATTTTTAGTCGGAAGGATAAAGAATGAAGAATAAAGAACGCCGTTAATAAGAAAAAGAAGCTCGATATTTATTCTCTGATCGAGGGACGGGCGTTTTCGCGTTTTCACACATATAGTGTGACTACAAATGTCGCGATTACCAAAAACACATTTTTTGTTGTCACTGATCCAGCAGATAAGAGATGGCGATACAAGTTGCATTCTATAGAGGCCTGGAAGCCGAGATGCTTCGAAAACTCGAAATAACTAACGAGTACGATAAACTTCCGAGGATTTATTCAGGTCCGATTCGTCAGATTTGAATAAAATTCGATTCAATGTAAAACTTAAATCCTGTATGGTGGCCCGAGAAATAATAGAATATTATATTATTGAGTCGGTTGCTTCTTGGAGGTACTTCTGCACGATGATTTAGATACGGTGTGTCTGAGTTCTTGAGATGCTTTGTTCTTCGTAGCTGCTATTGATGCTGTCGTTTTCTCTTTCTGATTTATGATTTTTCGTGCATGATTTTCATATATCGGTTGAAGATACGCCGACAAATATTCGGAGTTGACTTCATTGCCTTCGAAGATGGAAAAGCCGTGGACAAATTGCATTTCGTAGCCTTACAGCTGACTCAGACTGAGCAGGAGAGGAGGAAATATAGCAGATAATGTTAAAGACATATTTCTTCGATTATGGACTTCTATGAAATAGAAATGATTCAATATAGAACTAGATCTGACAATGGAAAATTTCATTGTAATCATCATTATACAGTGCGCACCAAAATTATGGAAAAAATTCATTATCCCAGAAGAACAGGCAACTAAATCCTGAAACAGGACAATTTTTGTTTCACTTTTACCAAATTTTTATGCATATTTGAAGGATTTTTGTTGCAACCCATCCCCATCAACCCTCTAAATTTTTGAGTAGGGAAAGTGGGTCATGTGGAATTTTTTTGGCAATGTCTTCATATCTTCTTCACAGGCATGCAGAAATTCCAAAAAAAAATTTTTTTTTTTGAAAAATTAGTTGCTTCAAAGAGGTTTTCAGTATGTGCACTTCGTCATGGCTCATTTACTTTGAGACGATGGTACCTGATGCAGTCTGTCACCAAATGAAAGTCGACCATTACAGTTTTATTCATGTACAACTTTCAACCCCTAAGAACCTTTTCACTGGAGAAAAAAAAATTCACGTGGGGGGGTTGAAAGGGCTTGAAAGTTGTGCATGAACAAAACTGAAATGGTCGACATTCATCCGGCGACAAATTTCATCAGGTACCATCATCTTAAAGTAAATGAGCCATGACAAAGGGCACATACTGAAAACCTGCTTGAAGTAACTAATTTTTCAAAAAAAAAATGTTTCTTGAAAATTTCTGCACGCCTGTAAAGAAGATACAAACCCTTGCCAAAAAAGTACCACATGAGCTACTTTCCCTATTCAAAAAATTTGGAGGGTTGATGGGGATGGAACAGGGTGCAACAAAAATTCTTCAGAATGCATATAAATTAGGTAAAAGTGAAACAAAAATTGACCTGTTTCAGGATTTTGTTGCCAAATATTTTTCTTCTGAGAAAATGAATTTGTCCCATAATTTTTACGCGCACTGTATTCTCATGAAAATCACACTGGCATCGTTGTAAGTATTCGATTAAAAAAAACTTAGGAAAGAATTGACGTGAAGTCAGCGGCTTTTGCGCGCATGTTCAAAGGAGTTGGCCGCTTTGGCAACGAATATGAAAATGCGCGCAAAAGCTGCTGACTTTACATCAGTCCTTTTCTAGGTTTTTTCAATCCAGTACTGGATTTCAATTCGATCCTATCTGTATTTTTGGAAATAGTGGCAAAATAAAATTTTGAATGGATATAAATACGGAATCTGTGGGCGGATTTTCCCCATTCACGAAATCGACCTCTGTAATTGAGCCCCAAACCTACTCTACAAATATCGAGTTTTTAAGTCGTTTCTCCCGGAAATCCTAACGGTCGATCGTAAACCGAACAACTTCCGCAAGGAACAACTTAGAAACTCGGTATTTGTTCGTCTTGATGGTATTCATATTAGGCGTATCGTTTGTTTGGGATAGTACTAGTCAATTGAAGCAATATATTGTGAATTCAAACGTGCAGGATATTTTTCGAAGTAATTCTCACCGAAAGAATAGATATAATGCATAATTCGTTACTTTTCACACTGTGAATAACCTTATTAGGGGCGAAAACATGCGATTCTCGCAGAGTTATACGTATTGAAGCTAATGATTACTATGCGGTAGGTGGTTAATTAGATGTAAAATATCTATATATGGTAGCAATAATCTTGTTAACTTCGGAACAAATGAGAAACTGTATTGAAGTGTTTCGGCAGATTTTCCTCTGATATTTTGTTATAAGCGTATTCATCAAGTTGGTACCCACTTAGAGTTCATGATGGTGATGATGATAAACAGGAAAATGCAACTGCAGCTACACTTCATTCTCCCAGTGAAATAGACAGTGTTATCCAATTCAGGGCTGGATAGGCCTCTGAAAAAACAGTAATAAGTTTTATCTGTCCTGTAACTACCGAGCGTCAGGGACAACGAGAATTTAAAACAGTTGGGAGTGAGTATGGGTGAAACAGTTATGAATGAAAGAATACTGTGTATCTTTTCGATTCAGTATCAGCTTTCGAGAGGCCCGTCAGTTACTTTGAATAAACAAAAATAAAAAATTTCGTTTTCGATGTTTTCGGTAGATTCACAATGTAAATATATACTACGTTGTCAAACCATTGACAATAAGCTCATTATGTTCAATATTTCCATGAAATAATTTGATCGTCAATCAATTTTCCGTATCTCCAACCACATCCCATCAAAACCTAGATTCGCTAATCATGTCCATCGAATAATGTTTACATTTATTATTATTCTCATTTGTCTTATGGCTACACGTTAACATATATGAATCCTTGTTAAATGATTAATGTCCGTTTTACTATGCTGCTGTACTGACTAGGGGCTCGAGAACCACTGCGGCTCGACTTAGCCTCACATCTCGCTCAAGGATGCCTCGCTGTGTCTATTTTATCTCGAGCTGCTCATGAGCAGCTCTGCTCCCGTATCTGTACACGGCTATACGGTGGCAGCTCTAGTATATTCAATTCTCTCTGATTCCTTCATATCCATTCCTCCATGCACGACTCAAGCTCATTACTATTATCGCAATACAATCAACAAGGGAGATAATTTCGCGCAAGGACAAACCGACATCTTGATAGGCAACAATTCTACCCTTGTGGCATAAGAGAGTCAACTGCCGGGCAATAACTAAGACTAGCTAGACCATTCAGGTTTCATGCTCCGTTTTCTTGACAAACAAAATGACAACAAAACCCAAAACATTTATGTCTTTATTATAGCTTTGAATATGGCCATTCTGATGACCAAAATAAAGTTTGCAAACTTAGTCCTTCTAGATGTGACACTTCTTATGACATTACATCCTGAGTACATGAGTATATTACATCGGTAAAACTCTCTTTCTGTTTCTTTTTCGGTGTCTTCTCCTCCTTGCAACTTTTTTTTTCTTTTATTATTCATACGATTAGATAGTCTTAGATTGAATCATAATCGATGTGTAATATATAATATATGTGTAACAAAAGACTGAAAACCTTTTGATATTATAGAACAAGCGCTCATAAGTTCCTGGCTCGCGCTAGAATCTTATTGTTTTCTTTCCAATACATCCAGAATTCTCCAGTCAGTGGAGAGACTCAATTTCGCAGAAAACAGGAAATAAAATGTGCGCAGAGTGATCGTGTCCTCATTTTATCAGAATATTATCAATTCATGGAGAACGACAGTAAATCATTAGAGTTTAGATGAAATATATTTATGATTCAAGTCAGCACGGGGAGGTTTTTCTCCTATTTTACTTTTGAAGACATATTTCATAGTCTCTATTGCTGACATTAACTGATATATAACCAGTTGCCCTCATATTTTTATGCGGATATTACAGCTTGTATCGTTGCCTTCAACAGGTGAGCAATAGATTGAAGAAATAAGAAATAAATCTCTGCGAATAGTTAGCGCATGAAGATATAAAACTGGCTTGTGCTCTGACACACCTTTTTAGCTCCCTTGACAGATCGATTGAAACTAAAATATATCAACTCCGGAATATGCTTGTGTTTTAACCGAAGAGGAATAGAAGCACCGTTAACCGTTTACGATCTTTTTCTTTCCTCAAAAACCGATAGTTGAGAAGGAATTATCAAGCGGTAGAGAGACAAACTGTGAGAGAATCTTAAATCTTTGAATAATGTTGTATTCAACTGAAACAGCGATAAAATTTATGTTACGACTCTATTTTATTACCTTCCAACACCAACTGTATATTTCAATAAAGTAGTGTACAGTTGGGGAACAATTGTAATAAACTTCATTTCTCATTGTTTTTATATTTTACCACTGAAAATTCGACATTTGGATTGATTATATAGTATCAATTCCGCAGATTTCATTATTAATTACACAGGGTGTTTGGTGAGGAAATGGGCTAAGGTTCAGATACACAGGTTGTTTCTTGACTACGGTACGAAACTTCTGATAGTGATTCGTTAGATCGTTAAAAAGTACCCTATGGACTTAAGTACGGAGTTTTGTTTCTGAGATACAGAGCCGGAAGATCCCAAAAAGCAAAACTGATAAAAAAACGCCACCTACTGTTTTTTTGTTTAATTTTTTTCAGATTAAGCAATTGAAAACTCTTGGCCATGCATGATATGCATGAGTGGCCTAAATTTTTTCCTCGAAAATGAAACATAATATGAAAAAACTATAGGATTTATGTTTGAATTTTCAAACTAGAAAATAAAATAAACAAAACATCAGTGGCGTACTTTCTTACTAGAATGATATTCTCCAGAAATATATTTTTGAATAAACTGGTTCATATTTCGTCTTTTATCCGCTGTGAATGAGTCACGAAATTATAAAATCTGCCTCTTTTTCGGAAAATATCGCTTTTTTGCTGACATAACGTTATGAAAGCTTTTGAAAATGCATAAACAATAGTTTTGCATTATTTCGATTCATAGTGGTGTTCACTTAAGACTATAAGTATGGGTTGCAATATAAACGTTCTTGAAAAACTATAGTTTTAATGTTTCTGGCCTTATTTTTCTCTCCCATTTCATTGATTTCTGCTGTGTTAAAGAGTGTTTTTCTCTTGTGAATAGAAAAATGTAGTTATATAAAAGTGTTTAATATGCAAAGTGCAATTATATTTTCTTTATCCTCTATACTTTTACACACGAAATATATTCCTTTTGAGATATTTCATTCATGGATTCTTTCCGCAGTAAATTTGCAGCGTATGTTATTATATTGTATATAAAGTAATGTTTCAGATATTGGGAGTGAAAAGCCAGAAAAACACTACGAAAATCAAGTTTCCCTAGTTCACGCTAGGAATAGCCTCAGAAGATGAATAAGCATTATGAGCTAAGAGACCAAGTGTGTTCTCTGTAGGCTTATTACGGTTTCCTACGGAATATCAGGAACAGCACTGTGAAATGAGTAACTCATTCAAGGGTTGGACAGTCTCCGATAATCGGAAAATTCTTTTTTTGGTCTGTGGTTGCAATCTCTGACCTTAATTAGTTCCATCTTGTTATTTCAGGAACTCTTTTAGAATCTGCGGCAAAAAATATAATTCTTCGACATACCACAACGAAATTATATCATTCACGTTGAAAACCATCATAATCTTCAAGGGCACCAATCTGAAAACCTATTTACATTTACATAATTAACTTATCGGTCGATAATTCAGCAAAGTTTATTTGAAACAACATTCCAATAGTTGCCTTAGGCGCATTTCCCGAGCTTGTAATAAACTGTAATCATTTAAACAATGCGAAGGCACGAATGCGCTACACAAACCTATATTTTTAAGTCTATTTATAAGTATTGTGTGTTTATTGGGGGATACAATATCTCGAGGATAGGCGAACGTGTGTTAACTGAAGGAGCAAATTAACTTTCGGTATTGTCCTGTCGTCGGTGAGTAATGTTCTTGGTGGCTAGCTGCGATGCCGAACAGGTGTCTAGGATCGTGATTTCTGTCTTTGAACCCTATGAGGTGCGAACTGAAGAAGAAGCGAGAAGAAAGAGATGGATATTTAGTTCTTCTCGATATATTGGGATCTGGGTGGAATTTGAACGGGATTTTTGGTTTATTATTTGATTAAATCAAATTATTATTTGATTTAACCTTAGTGATCGACCAAAAAAACAGAAAAAATCAGCCCCCCCCTTCTGAAAATTTCACAGTTTACATTCTGAAGTATGTAGATTTGAATGAACTAATAAAAAAATCTTTATCCGGATGATTTTCGGCCAGTGGTTTCTGAGGTATAAAGAAAAACGCTGCAAATTTTGGTGTGAAAAAACAATTAGTTATCAATAGTAGACCAAAAAAGTAACGTAACTCGTCAATAATTTTTGAACAAAGAATTATTGAGGAAAATCTTCGCACCCGTCGATTTTGAATTTCTAAAACAATTTATCCTGGTTCTTTTTTAATTTGATATTTCTCACCCCCTACGCCTCGCACCCCACTCCTTTTTTATCAAATTGGAATATATGGATTGTGATACATCAAATGAAAGGTAATTTGATCACCTACTCAGCAATTCGACTGAAAAAAAAATTTGTTGCGCCGTTTTTTAATAAAACATTAGGAAATAAGAAATAATTTACATTTTGTGATTGGAGAGTACTGCAACCAGACCATTATTCTTTTACTAATTATTATTAAGGGCAATCCACGAAACCATGGATTTGTAATTCCGAAAGCAGGTCTCCCTATGCTTTTTTGACTTCGAAATCTCCCACCCTTTACGCTCCACACCCACATACTGTTTTTTTCGAATAGTATATATGGATTTTGATATATCAAATGAAAGGACATTTGATTGCATTTGAATGGTGTGACCGAAAAAAGAACTTGTTAATCCATTTTCTCATAACAGAAATTAACAATTTGTGATTGGTGTCAGGTTCCTATTCTTGGAATAATAAATATTGAAAAATATCCTCCTACCCGGCGATTTCTATTTTCGAAGTTTTGAAGTTGGGGGTTTATACCTTTAAACCTCAACAGTTTTTTTTTTTGGAAAAATATTGCATGCCATATATCGCATCATATAACTCACATACCTACATAGATGATATATATCTCATAATTCAGTTATGTAAACGAAAATGAAAGTTAATTATTAATTCAATTCAAATTACAAATCAATGAAAAAAAGAATAATGGTCTGATTATAGTACTCTCCAATCACAAATTTTGATGGTGCTTAATTACGGCTAGGCAACACAGCCACATTCAAGTTTCATTAAACCTCTTTAATATCTCAAGGTCAGGCACCTGGACGTGGTCCTCATGCTTCAACGTTGCCAATAGCCGCGTGAAATATTAGATTTCGGAGAAATTTGGACGGTTATGAAAGAAAACGGAGTGTCCTTCTGCAGGCTTCAGTAAGTATTTTTTAAAGATTTCTTCTTAGGATGTACTCGATTATTTTGTGAAAATGCGCAATGTTAGTTTTTTTCCATTTTTCACCAAATTTCGATTTTTATTTTCTCGAGAATTCTTGTGTATGAAAAAGTGCATTTGCACAAAAAAAAATTTGAAAAAAAAACGTGCTCTGGCCTCTAGAACTTACCCCGTTATATTCAAGGTATTGTTTGCTCTTAAAGAAACAGTGGCATACCAGTTTTATACCAGTGAAAACAGCGCACAAGTAGCATCCATAAGTTTCCTTCTACTATAATTCATTCATTGAAAATCTAGAAACCAGCTGGGAGTTTCATTGTAACAAATAAAAGGTAATTCAATATCCAGCTCGAAGACCACTTGGAAGGAACACCAGTGGAGCTTACGCATCTCAACTGCTCACCAGGGGGGTATCCTGGTTTCAACAAAGAATCGTAAGAACGATCAAAATAATAATCGGAAAAGCGAGGCAGAGAACGCCAGCTTGGCTGTAGAACATAGAGGATCTGCTCACTGGATTATGCAACACTCTGTTGGAGATTCTGACCGCTGATCATTATGGATGAGATAACGAAATATGATACTACTTCTCGTGATATATGGATTCGAAAACTAACTAACCGAAAATTCTTGTGTGGTCCATGTGGGATTTCCCAACTGCTTCTGTTGATTGATTTCATTAACTACGAATTACTTTTTTATATCATTAGTTTTCGTGTCGAATGCACATAGAGGGCATTGAATGAAGTGTGGTGATCGACCATGCGTTGGATAGGGCCCGGTGTAGACATCCGGTTTTCCAGATTATGGCAGCATTGCAGGGCCCTGTTTGCGGTCAAAAGTACAGTATCCGATGGAAGAATGCACACATCCAGCCAGTCCATCCCTGCGCCGCAATGGATATTTTTTGCCTAGAACATTTATGGGCGGCGCATGCACATATCTCATTTTTACGCGCTTGTTCTAGGGAACAGCGCGTTATCAATTCATCAGTATATCTGTAATTCTCGAATTTTGGGCTGAAATCGGTCTAAAACGACCAGGTTGGACTCACTGATGAAGAATCCGTGGTCAAATTTGATTCTGTCCGGCCATGTGTGCTCTAAATTTCGAAAGGAAGGACCAAGAGTCTTGAAATTATCAGGTTCTATAAAAATTTTAACTAGTGAGTGAAAACTTCTAATTTTGAATCAATTAGGATATCCATGAAATTCTGATTTTCAATAAGCAAATGAAAATACTAGACTCAAAATTTACAACAGTATCTTGAGATCTGCGGAAGAATAACCACATTATGGTGTTTTTTTATTTTACGGTTGATTCAAATAAATGAAGATCAGAAATTGTGATGCATGGTGTAAAGTAGGCCATTTATATGCCCCTCGTTCCGAAGTGGATGAAGCAAATCTTCCTATTTTCATATTTATTTCCTCCTTATGGTGAGTGAAAAAAAAACTGCTTCCCCGAGGTCCAATAATAACCAAATAACCAAGAAGAAATCTCATGCTCTATGCGAATAATTACTCTGGAGCACAGATAACGAAGTAATCCAGTACGAAATCTGTGCCCCGAAGTGGCAAAGTGTCACCGCAGGGTGACAGGAATTCACTCGGTGAAGATTAATTCTCACTATTGGCGAATGAAGATGAGCGCTAATCCCTCTGGTGGCTGTTCGAGTAACCCGAGGTACAGAGATTATCATTGACAAGTTCAAAGAAATGTTAAGGAAATGAAAAAGTTTATGCATCTTTCTTTGCGTTTGTGTGATTTTACAAGTGCTTCTACTGAGGAAAAGCAAACTCAAATGTCCCTTCCCATAGATTCTACAGCCCAGTAAAAAATTTGTAGTTAGGGTGAAAGAAACTTCCTTTAACAAGTCGGGCCTGAAAGTGTTGAAGAAGCGATAAAAACGAACAAACAAGATTCATTAGAGTCTGATACCTGCATTTTATCGATGATGATAATTTTTATAGAGGTAAGCACGAATTGCTCATGAAATATTAGATCACATTCATGAAGACAATTTTTTTCCAGGCCCATAATCCAAGCAGAGAAATTTATTTAAGAGGAATGCTATGCCTTCCAGAAATCTGCCTGTTGAACTGATCATTGAGGAACAACGTGTTCTAGTGATAGAACTGACTATTGAAAAAAAAGAGTCTCAACAAGGAAATATCTGGTGATGAAAACTCTTCGCTCAAAGTGCTTCTGCCGATGAAAGCAAAGTTGTACAAGTCTTATTTATTACAGCTTTTTCAGGACCAATTATATGAGTGTTGGAAAATGTATTTGTCAATCCATAATGAATAAATAAGGCTTACGGTACGAATAGCATTAGTTTCATGTGAATGCATTCATTTTATTCACAATATATCGAGTATTTAGTCCTTCCCTATGAAAATAGTGAATTCATAAGTATTTGTCTATTATTCCAAAAAGTATGTTTTACAATACTGTCTGTTTTTCAACTTTCAAGACAGCCTAAGAATTCCACCAAAGTCAATCTTGCCATTCGGATCTGAAAATAAATAATATTGAAATACTGTCTAACCTTGGAGAAATTCCCGTAATTTTAGAGTTGCTACACTCAATTAGATTGAAGGATGATACATACCTACTTTATAAGAATGGAATATGTACTCCCAGTAATACTCTTGTCAACTATAAAAGTCTAAAAAGTCGTGAACAAATCGTGAAATGAAAAATTATCAAACCAAACACTAACAAACAGTAGAAAATCGACTATCAAAATAAAATCTATGTCTGTATGTAAGATTCTAAAACTGGCCACCGTGGCGCTGCAATCTTGAATCCAGACGACAATACGTTCCGTTACCTTCCAGTATTCCTTCCGTATGATTTACGTCAAGCAACGATTTCAAGCGATGGACCAAAAGCTCCGGTTATAGTTACGGTTATCCAAACTGACATAAAGGCAAAGGATAATCTGTCAAGGTGGATAACCGTAAGTATGACCGAAGCTTTTGGTCCATCGCTTGAAATCACTTAAGATGTTGTAGGCAAAAATGACATTTAGACGGAACGTAAACAGGATGTATAGTATGCATACATTTATTTATTTAGACCTTATAATATTTCACGGAACGGATACTGAAAGGTTACGGAATGTATAGTGAGAATCAACCGCATTGCGCGGGGGCAGTGAGTATTAATCTGAAGATTAAACCTATTTTGGGTGGATTTTGCATCAATTTTCAGGTTCTTTCTGGGCTCTCGCTTCCAATATCTGAAACAGAACTATTGAAAATTAAATAAAAATTGTGTTTCTATCGAAAAGGCTCCCACGGATTGCAGGATTGAACTATTTGTCAACGGCAGTTGCTTGGAAAACAGATTGTCTAATCAACAATACTGGAATGAAAAAAACGATAAACAAAGTGGACTGTGACGTTTTAGAGTACAAATCTGATATCAGAAAATCGAAAAAATTTGTAGAACTATTCTCCTTCGATTTTTCGATCTGTGAGACTTTTGTCAAATTGACATTTTCAAGAAACCACAGCAACACAGATTCACTTGGTTTGAAAGTGTTTCAATTCTACGCCTTTTTTTTCAAATAAATATTGTCCAATTCTTTGGAACAATGAGCAAAATCACAAAATTGTTCCAATCTATCATGTGATTTCCAATGGTCGAACATACATGCTGCTATTTGGGATTTTAATATGTCTTAAATTTTCAGAATTATTTCTCGCAATGGCGTTTTCCATAAAAAACACAATATTATTTTATTTTCAATAGTTCTGTTTCAGATACTTGGAGTTAAAGCACAGAAAAATACCTATGAAATGAGTATAAATCTATTTGACAAAATTTAACCAGTGCGTGGCTGCCCTTACAGATAGTTGGGCATAAAGATAACGCTCTTGTCCATAGAACAAACGCGTCAATATAAAGTTTCATGACTCGACGTAAGTAATTTCTCAACTTTTTTTCGAACTAATCTAATTCATATCTGCCACTTTGCCTAGTCATCAAAGGCATAACTCTGAAGTGTTTCATTACCGATCATCTCGATCGATTTCCCAGATTCAAGTTCATCTCCTATCGAAGCTCCTTCGGTGATTAGAATCCTGAACATCACCAAATTATGAGACGTCATGTTAATTATCGAATATTACAATCAAATTCGTCGAATACGTGCTAAGTAATTTCGAGCTGAACTGAAGGAGTTGCAGTAGCCGCAGGAAGTTTGATATTATAACTCAAATCAAATATTTGATTGGAAGGAGGCTGTATAATAGAAATAATTATTTTCGACGCCGCCCTTCTCTTTTAAGGAGATTAAGTTTCGATTTGGCCGAAGTACAGTGGCGCCTCCAGGTATTTCTGACGGAGCTTAACAAGAATGTTACAAGTTCATAAAAACTCATGAAGAGTTTGGATGTAACGAGGGGCTTTTCGTGCTCACTTGGGATGAAAGTAACGAGACGGTGCATAGAACTGAAATCGTATCTATGTTCAACAAAATTTTGAGTTATCTATAAATTCGTTGTTTCTTTTTTCGCAGATGAGCACACCATGTTTTTTTTAATCATGGGTGGACTCATCAGATAGGTTGAATCCTCTGGCATCTGCCTGTGACAACGGCAGAAGCGGCGTAGTGAGAGTGGCAGTAATTGATGCGCTATGTAAGAATGAAGTAGCTAGTGTGCGTCGGTAGGTGGCGCCATCGTTTGGCAACTCAGTTACTCTAAGCCGTCTACAGGGTTTTCCGTTTTCAAGGTATCATTGAAACGGCCAACCAGCTGGGCAGGATCGATTTTGACTTCGCATTCGTCTCCATTAGTGAGCCAATCCTTGACGATTGATACTATTTCCAACTCAAAATTGAAAAATAACAGATATTAATGCAAATTTTTGAATTTGGATATGGAAATGATCTCAACTGACTGGTGAAGAATATGAACTAAAATTAAATTCTGCCCTATCATCTGCTCGTTGAATGGATAACTTTAGAACGGAATCAGCTAGAGACCCCAGAAGGTGCTAGTTGTAATTTTGCGACTGAATCCTGGAGTTTCATGATAAATATTAGGCGTGAATAAACAAACGAACATACATGGAAAATCTCCTGACTTCATACTAGTGTTCCACCAGAATTCCTTCATTCCGATTAATCCATACATGGCGAAATTAGGCAAATTAATTCTCCAGATCAAAACATCTTGCTGAAGAACTGCAAACAACTACTGGTGAATAGATTCAACCGCTTTAATTACAAATAATTCACACTTAAATCTTGCCTCTGCTAAAATTTTAAATTTTGAATGGGTATCTACGGAATCATTGGGCGAATTTTACCCAATCACGAATTCGACCTTCGTAATTAAGCCCCAAATCTTCTCAACAATTGTCGAGTTTCTGAGTCGTTTCTTCCAGAAGTTATTGTGATTACGGTAGGCCGTTAGGTAAACACAATAACTTCCGTAAGAAACAACTTAGAAACTCATTATCTGTAGAGAAGGTTTGGACCTTAATTACGAAAATCGTAATGAAATCCAATGACAGTTTGAAGGTTCATACATAATTCAATGAGAATAATATGATGAGAATATTTCAGAATATTGAATATTGGAAAAAAAAGTTTTAAATTTTTTTTTTCAACTTATCACGATCATCACGAAATTTTGCACAATGTTGCCCTTCAACATCTTCGAACCAGCTGCGAAGTGTAAGCACGATTCAATCAGTATTCCTTGACTCATACCGAAAAAAAAACGATATCGAGAAGAAAACCACCAAATTCTACATATTTTTTCCCAATATCTCCAAAAGTAATAGCCATGTCGAATTGAAATTCGGTCCAATGCTGCGAAATATGGAGTTCTAGGTATAATTGTATTTGTTCTAGAATATGAACAATAATTTCTGAAAAAAATTTTTTTTTTTAAATTTTGCTCAAAGTTGCGCGTCGTCATGCTCCAACTCACTGTCGAGTTTCAATCTTATCGCTTCAATAGTTTCTGAAATATGACGGAAATAATCCTAAAACTTCAAATGGCTATAACTCCGAAACTATTTGGTCAATTCGGTCCATTAACGAAATTAACAGCGGCATTTTGATGCGCGAACTCTTCAAGTTTCGAGTCGCTAGATGGCTCTGTTCGACAGTTATCGTGTCCACGGCCGACCGGCCGGACAGAATCGATTTTGACACTGGATTCGTTATCAGTGGGTCCAACCCAGTCGTTTGAGACCATTTCGGCTCAATCATCGGAAATAACAGACATTTGGACAAAACGATAGCACGCTGTTCCCCTAGAACATGCGCTCAAAAATTCATATCTCGCGAATCACAATATGAGAATCGCAATTAAAAGTATTTAATTGATAAATACTTTACTCGGTAAAAATTCATTTTAAAATTAGGTAAAATATATACCTCAATTCAAATTGCATTTTGAACTGATTCCAAATGAGGAGTATATGATGTTTTAACTAACAATAATGTCTCATGAGGAATAACTCAATTTGGAAATCCCAGTGGCAAACCATAATGAAACTCACCGCATTTTGTATCGCGTTCGCTTTCACTTCTTTCTCGGAACCGAAACTTTTTTTCTATTAATCCTCATGTATTTCTCGGTTGGAATCAGTTCAAAATGAAGTTCTGAAGAAGCCATAGTGTATCACTGATTGAAAGTGTGTGAATATTTAAAAATTGGTAGTTGTGAAATTAATTACTTCTGGATGAGAGATGAGTAGCAAAAACTACTGAAAAATTACCATTCACTACAACGAATCATCAAAATTCCTTCCTCCAACTTGAATACATAACACTGGTAAACACACAGTTTGCTGCCGAAAACTTTTCTTCTGTTTCTAGGTAATTTGGGTTCGCTGAATCCGAAAATGCGTCCGGATTTGCTTCATCAGATCGTTTCAAGAAAATACGACAACAGATCACATTTCTAGGGTTATTTAACGCAGCACTACCTACATATATGTAGTTCTGCTACCCATCAAATAAACTAAACACGAATTAAAAGGAAGATATTTATTGTACAACAGTATACATCATCACACATATCTGCCAAAAAACTTAACTTTTCATCTAACCTAACCAACATCGAAGCACAAATCTGTTATTCTGCGTCACCTACAAACTTCCTTTTATATGATTTTCTTGCAAATGCTTTAAAAGGACGGTCCCTTTGGAGACTCCAGCAGTAATCCGCCATCATGTGAGTGTCCTATCTCCCTTGATACCTTTCCTCCATCGTTTTGATATCTTGATGGAAGCGTTTCCCTTGTTCCTCACTCAGGTCACCAAGATTTTCTGGGAAACGGTCTAAGTGGCTGTGGAGGTAATGAATTTTAATACTTATATGACAGCCGTGTTTGTTAAAATTGTTGAGCATTTCTTCCACAACATCCCGGTAATTTTCCGATTTATTGTTTCCAAGAAGATTTTGCACATCTTTCACGAAAGAGCACCATGCATTACACTCAATTTCATTCATCGATTCTGTAAAATGCGAATCTTTTATGAGTTGTCGTATCTGAGGCCCATCAAATATTCTGGCTCTCAATTTTTCTTTTCTAGTTTAATATGTAACGGAGGTAATATTATTTTCACTCGGTCGACCAATGCTTCGTCAACTACGTTAGCTTCTCCTTGAACTAAATAATCTCTAGAAGGCCATTTTCTTCTAGTCCAGTGTTGGTCATTAGCCCTGCTATCCCAAAAAGATGTCCCAGGAGAAAGTTCACCATCTTAAAATCAACACAGATGGCCCACTGATGTTGGTCATACTTGATGTTTTTCAGCACCAGTGATATTGTTTTATATTCTTCTTTCATTTTTGTAGAATGACCAATTGGTATACTTCCATATTTGTTGCCATTATGTAGAAGGACACACTTAAATCTTCGTTTGGAACTGTCGATAAAAAGACGCCAGTGATCTGGGATATACTCCGATCCACCCATTTTTTCTAACAGTCCTTTAATATTGTTACAAAAAAACATATCATCTTGCTGGGAAAAAAAGGCAAAAGATCTTTTTCTCTATAACGGTAGTATGTAACTTTGGTATCCGGGTGAAGAAGATTCTTTTCCTTTAGTCTGGAGGCAAGCAACTCGGAAGAATTCTTTGGAAGGTTCAAATCTCTAATAAGATCGCTTAGCTCTTCCTGAGTAAAGAGCTCAGAACGTGTTGAATCCCCTTCAAAGTCACTGTCATCTTCCTCAAATCTATTAGTCTGTAGTTCGTCAGATAACGTTTCGACATTATCCTCTGGTAACGTAGGTAGGCTGCTAAATATTGGAATGGGTATCTGGTCAAGCTGATGTGGAATTGGTCTTATAGCTGAATCCAGGTTAGGATATGTCCACGTATGTCGATTGTTACGATTGATGCCCTTTATATTCACAAGACAGAAAAAGCAATCGTCAAAATGATTTTTTGGTTCCCTCCATACCGTTGGAACACCAAACTTCAAACATTTTCGTTGTCCTTTCGTCCACTGTCGCAATTTTTCGAGGCAAGTTTTGCACACTACATGTGGAGCCCAGGATTTATCTTGATCTCCTAAATTAACACCAAAATAGGCTTGATATGCCCTTTTTATACAATCACAAACTGGTTTTCTACTTTCCTTCACAATATACTCGCCACATATGTAGCAAAAAACGTCCGGGTTATTCACACAGCAACGCCTGCTTGTAGAAGCCATGGTTTTCAGTTGTCAAAAACCAACTCTTGCAACGAAACTCAAGTTCAGACTGAAATGCACAATGGAATGCAGTCGACTTTATAGGAATTTCAGAGAAAAAACTGTTTACTTATCGGACAATAATTAAGAAGCAATTAGCGCTAATTTCAAGTTATGGGCATTTACAATGAGTACACTTTAATTAGAAGTCATAAGTATGCATTTTCTTGGAATTTGTTAAGTTTGTTCATAAACATATTGCAATTATAGTGGTGGAATATACAGAAATGGAAGAATATTTAAGTTTTTGATAAGTATGTTATATCTCAAAAACTAGAGCTGAAACAAAGAATAGGTTTGTATTTTCGGAATCAGCACAGATGAATTAACCGAAATCAGTTAATTTTTTTTCGGCAGCAAGACAGAAATTTTTTTCTGTTGGCCTGTGTAATCTTCAACGTTTTTGTTCTAATAGTTTTCCGCTTCAAAAAGTTTTTGTCTGAATGTTGTTTCGTTGATGCATTCTGTCACTAACACAAGCTCTTTGTAAAATCCTCAAATGAAAAAATCAATGGGGTTGAGGTCTGGTGAACCCACTGGCCATTCGATCGCCCCTTAACGTCCAATCCATGTCAATGTTGAAATAATAGAAGCTACAATTATTTTACAGGAATATCAATTTGAATTACTCTAAGGTCACATTTACAAGTTTCATTCACTAAAAGATGAATGATAAAAAGTAGTAACTTTAATCGTGTTTCAATGATTGTAAGCCTATCAGAGTTCGAAGGCCGATCGAGGAATAAAAATGTCAATAAGGTACTATTTCGTTATGATATTGATTGGTAGTTTAGGACCGTGCGAAGTTTTCAAACTCAGGCAGAAGCTATGAAAACTCCTTTTGGAATTTATGTTGAATGTTTGAGTTAATCCTACTGAAAACTAAAGTTCTAATTTCAACGCCTTTTTTGGGTTACTTTGAGTAATTTCAGGAAGCTGAGTTATTTTTTTTTATTGAAACAACATTCAGGGAGATCATGTTACAAAAAAAAATCTGCAAAATACCTACTACATACCTTGCTGCCATATTGAATTGATAGAACACAAAAATAATTATTACTTGAAAGCTACAAAAAATCGCGTAACATACACACACACACATACATATTTTTGGACTTCCTAAAGGTTGGGGATTTTAAAAAAAATTATCGACGTCACTAGCTGGACCATCCTGTATAAGCCAAAAGTTCACTTAAGTCCAAAAGAATTCGTGCAATTTACTGAGAAAAAAATACCAACCATCCAAACCTCCACCAATAATTAAGCAGTATGAAATATCATTCTTCAAGGAGCAGACATGCCACAGCTTCAGCGATCCATTGCAAGATCATAATGGACCCGTCACGTCACTTATTGTCCGCCACTGGAAGAAAGTCTTAAAGTGTAGCAAGATGATGGCACGCCCGTCCGAGTGCGGTCGTTCATCAAAGCTGAGGGACTTATTAGCACGGAATGCATGTGTGATAATTATATACCTGGTCGACTGACGGCGGCTGAAAAATGAGATTCAAACATCTCCGATCGACTATTGATGTACCCGTATATTATAATAAATTTTAATAATCCCTCTCTTCACCTCGGATCGATTTATGCTTTATCAGGGCCAGCACCGTTAACTCAACCTGGATTGCCGACAATGAGCGTATTTCGGGAATGGTCTGCTTGATGGTTTCCGTCGATCTTATCGTGTTGGCCTTCTTTACAGCCAGATTCGGAACAGAGATGGGAATTGAAAACAATATTCGCATCATCACAGGGGCATTCACTGTCGGGAGTATGTACAGGAGTCCTTCCGGGATGTCTCTCGTCGATTATGTTTAGTAAAACCTAAAAAAGCACTGACATGAAGTCAGCCGCTTTTGCGCGCAAGTACACTTTTAGTGATATCCTCTGAACATGCGCGCAAAAGCTGCTGCCTTCACGTTAGTGCTTTTCTAGGGTTTTTTCGATGAAGTACTGGAATTCAATTCGATCTAATTTCTATTTTTGGATTTTACCCATTCGTGAATTGAACCTTCGTAATTATAATGTATGAATGATTCCACAGATACACCCATTCAAAATTTTATTTTCACAATATTTCCAAAAATACAGATTAGATCGAATTGAAATCCAGAGGACAGTATGATCAGAAGATCATAGAATATTGAATTTTAAAAAAAAAATGTTAAGGTTTTTTCGAATTGTTCTAAGGACACGATCATCACGAATTTTGCACAAGGTTTTCCATCAGGATTTTCAGACTAGCTGCCAAGTTTCATCATCTTTGAATTAGTATTTTTTGAGTTATTTCGAAAAAAACAACGATATCGAGGAAAAACCACGAAATTTTACACATTTTTTCACAATATCTCCAAAAATGATTATCGTATCAAACTGAAACTTGGTACCGAATGTAAGCAATGGTTTCTGAAGAAAAAATTATTTCGAAAAAAATTTTGAAAGGATTTTTTTTTAAACCTTCTCACAACATGATCTCAACAAAATTCAGCAAAAAGTTGCGAGTACTTATGGTCCTACTAGTCACCAAGTTTCAATTCAATCGCTCCAATAGTTTTCGAAAAATCAAGGAAATAACCTCAAAATTTCAAATGGCATTAACTCCGTAACCTTTCAGTCGATTTTGTTCATTAAAGAACGTTTTGAAATGCAACTGATCCTTAAATTTTCAAGTCGATATCCGTAATCGTACGCCCGTAATCGTGCCTACGGACGGACGGCGAATCGATTTTGACACCTAATTCGTCATCAGTTAGTCCAACCTAGTCGTTCGAGACCGTTTTTGGCTCAAAATGTCTGCTCATTCGAACGTTGAGCCGGAAAAGTCCTCAATTGATAAATAAGGTGGGACAACCTGCAGAAGAATCCTTGGTCTAATCCAATTTGATCCGGCCGTGCTTACATACGAAAAAAACCTAGCGAATAGAAATTTTCAGGTTTTAAGCTCGAATATCTTTGGCACATTTCGTTAATCGACAAAATCAGCACAACTCTCTCTGAGTTATGCCGATTTGAAATTGGTTCCTCAATATTCCAAGAAGTAGTATTGCAGCGATCAGATTGAAGCTTCGGAATGAATTGAAGAATACCAACGATTAGGAAAATTTTTTGGAATTCTTTTCCCAAAATTTGGAGATTTTTGTTGAGAAAATTATTTTTTGTGGACCATTGATCAGATTTCAATGAAATTCGAATTTCAATTGAATCCAATGATCAATTTTTGGGGTACATTTCGAATCTCGTACTTAATTTGGAAATTTGAGGATATCTCGTCAATATCTGAAGAAATACTGACGCGGTAAGATTGAATCTTCGCAACTCATTGACGACTACCGATGCGGAAATAGAGATGGATTTTATGGGAATTGTATCAGTGTAAATTTTGAAAAACATTATTTTTGTCAAATTTACGATTTTTTTTTTTTATTTTCCAGTACCGCCAATTGGAGGAACATTGACCCTTTGTGGACAACTTTGGCCCACCTACCGGTAGAATATTGGTTCCCAAATAGAAGCCTCGAAAACAAACATACCCTTGTAAATGAGTCCCGGCCGAAAGGTTACAACAATAGTTCTACAGTGTGTCCAGAAAGGGTATAGTGTATTTTTATCTGAACTGACCATGCAACGGAGAGGTTGGGAGGGGTAGTGTATGTATAGATTGTTACTCTACTCTTTGAAGATTTAGTAACCATGGAAGCGTACCCGGGGAACCATCGCGCTTTTTGCATACGAGCTTATTATCGCAATGGGGATTCGATAGTAACGGCTCAACGTTTATATCGTGCAGAATTCAATGTACGGGATGCACCAAAGGACGATACCATCAGAAAATGGATTCAAATGTTTGGGAACACCGGCTCAAGCGTAAAAATTCACAATCCAGGTCGCCCGCGCTCTATACGAACACAAGAAAGGGTTGAAGAGGTTAGAAATTCAGTGCGTCACAATTCGTCTCAATCAGTTCGCAAACGCAGTCAAGAACTTCACATTAAAAAATCGTTGTTGAAAAACATTCTGTAGAAAGATTTACATTTTACAGCCTACAAAATTCAAATCGTTCAAGAACTAAACGTAACCGATTATCCTCTCCGTATGAATTTTGCACATTAAATGCTTCAACGCTTCCCGACATTTGAAAACATTCTGTTTAGTGATGAAGCAAACTTTCATTCAAACGGACATGTCAACAAACAAAACTGCCGCTTCTGGGTCAACGAAAATCCAAGACAGAAACATGAACGACCACTACATAGCCCCAAAGTTATTGTTTGGGCTGCCATGTCTGGTGAAGGCATCATTGGCCCATATTTTTTGAAGACCGACGAGGGCGAGCACTTACAGTAGACAGTGAACGGTATTGCGATATGTTAAGAAACTTTTTGGTTCCAGAACTTCAAGAGTTTGCAGGTTTTAATGTGGAAACAGGGGTTCAACAAGATGGGGCCACCTGTCACACCTCCAACCAATCACTTGAGGTTGTCAATAATCTTTTCCCGGAAAAAGTGATCTCTCGTCGTGGCACTATCAACTGGCCTCCGAGGAGCCCCGATCTAACTCCTCTTGATTATTTTGTATGGGGATACCTTAAACAGAGAGTGTATGGAAACAAACTACGAACATTACAGGAATTGAAGCATAATATCCGCACCGAAATAGCTGCTATTACCCCAGAGATGTTTAGACGGGTGATGGCTAATTTCCGTGTTCGATTAGAGGAGTGCCAGCAGCGCGAGGGTCGACATTTGGACAACATAATCTTTGCCACTTAGCTTTCCAAAACTTCGTCAAAATTTTAATGAAAACAAACTTTTTTCTGATTTGTTGTTTTGTTTTTATTAAATATACAAATACCCCACACCCTTTCTGGACACCTTGTATAATGCAACCGAGTTGACGACTGCTAGTGCTCTCGCCGTTGGGGTGGTGACTTTGAACCGATACCTTTGCAGTTTAGCGTTTTTTTACGCGTGGAAACTTTTATTGGAATTGGAAAGTTCGAAAGATTAAGGTGCTTGGTAAGTATTTCCATTATATATTACATTTTTGTTTGAGATTTTTAAGATATTTTTAAACGTTATTTGCCCAAAACACGGGGCAACATTTGCCCGGGCCAAAGTCACCTCAATCAAATTTTCTGAACATGCTGGATACTTCTGGTGAAAATTTGAAGATAATTTGCATAATTTTCCTTTATTTCAGTATTCAGAAAATGCCACAAAAAAGCCTTGGATCAAGGTCCTACGCTTAATTATACTCCTGAAATGTTACAAGAGTGTCTAGAAGATTGCAGCGGTGGCTTCTCATATTCCCAGATCTACTATAAAAAATAAATTAAAAGATAAACAGTTCAAAAGTGTCGGACGCTCCAGAGCATCCTCAGACGCCGAAGAACTAGCTTTCGATCAACATCTTATCAAATAAGCAGACTATGGATTCCCCGTAATTCCAATTGACTTTCGTATGTCTGTCAAAGCCTATCTGGACAGAAAAAGTGCCCATATCGGAATATTTAAGGAGAATCTTTCAGGTTATGAGTGGACTGCATCTTTTTTGAAGCGCCATGAAAACCTGTCTGTTCAAATGACTTCCAACATCAAAGGGGTTCGAGCACAAGTTGGTGCAGGCGAAATCAACAATTATATGAACAATTTAAGTGTCGCTATAAAAGACATTCCGCCATCCCGAATATGCAATTATGACTAAACAAACTTCAGTGACGACCCGGGAAACAAAAAGGTAATATGCAAGAAAGGCGGGAATTATGTAGAGAAAATTTGCAATTTCAGCAAAAGCGCAGCTTCTGTCATGTTTTGTGGCAACGCAGAGAGAAAATGCCTTGCTACCCATGATGTTTATAAGGCAGAGCACTTTTGGGCTCCTTGGACTGAAAATGGCCCAAGACAGACTCGCTATAACCGTTTCCAGGGTGGGTGGTTCGATGGAGCTACATTTGAATACTGGTTGCAATTTAATTTCCTACCACAAGTCAGACAAGAAGACGACTCTGTTATTCTAATAGGTGATAACCTATCCTCGAATAAAAGTGCCACAGTTCTTCAACTCTGTGAGGAGAATTGGGTGGATTTCACCTATTCACGAATTCGGCTTTTTTAATCAAGGTCCAAATATACTGTACTTATATCGAGTTCCTAAGTCATTTCTTTCGTAAGTTATTGAATATACGATCATCCATTAGTTCCAGTTGGATCGGATGCGTAAAAAAATCTGACATTTCAGATGGATACATTTCCGGTATCGAATTGCTGATTATGATGGCAACATACCCATCGGAAATTATCGTGGAAGTAGCTAGGCCGAATTGATTCTAACATGGAATATCTTGGAATATTGAGTTTTTCTAAGTTGAATTCTGTTGATCAACCTGTAGAGTGTATCCTAAACCATAAATCGATTGTTCTCCTTAATATTTCCCAAAATATTGCGACAATCACATTCCACAAAGACAATCGTGAGAGATGATTTCCTGCCAAAAAATGGTGGAAAAGTTCTGTATGTTCACCTGCTGTTTTTTGTTCATCTTCGGACGAAATTTTTATAATATTAAGCCCCGTGCTTGTGACACACACAAGCTGGTGGTCGACTTTTTTTTGTCAACAACATCGTACGGCATTTCAATTATCCTCGTTCTCATTTCCATCGTACATAACGCATCTACCACCCAGTCGTTTTTGATCCCACCAAGAATGCCAAGACTGTACCGAGTATAATAACAAAATGTAAAGAAGAATGAGGACTAAGCCGCTTGGAGTTTTCTTCGAAATTCAATAAGCGAGTGCCTTAAGTCGATTTCATTTCGAATCGACTTACCGGTATTACGTGATCAGATTTAATTACCAATCCTGAACTCAAAATAATCAAATATCCAGTTAACGGTGGGATTTCGATACCGCTGCAGATAACAAGACGCAGGAGCAGTAACAGAGTCTGATCCCCTACTTAACTTAGAAATAAATAGACTGGAGTCTGAAAACTCTCATGTTATTCGCTTAAACCGCTTAGAACATGTTTCCTCATGGAAAGTAGGCATCAGATATTTCGTAAGTTGGACAACTAAGTCGAATGAAAACAAGATTTCATTATCAATGAAGAAGATAGTGGAGAAAATTAGTGTACATAATTAAGGGCCACTTGCCTCTTAATACGAAATCATAGTTTAAATCCATAACCAAGGTTTAGGTACAAAATTATATTGCACTATGGAATTTGGAGGCTTACAAGAAGGATTGATGGTAAACTTTGAAATCCAACCCTATAAGTACGAGCGATTTGACATTTTTCTGAACGCAATGTCCAGTTTCTTTTCATTTTATTTTGTTTCAATTGGACATTGGCAAAGAAATCGTAAAAGTCAATGGATTTGATGAAAACATTTTGATTGATTGTTTTTTAATTTCAGATAATATTCATTAAAAATGATATACAGGGTCTTTCACGAGGAACCTCACCCATATTTATACGGGAAACTACTGAACGTATTTTCATGAAATTCAGCACTTATAAGTATTTCACGATGCTGATGAAATCTAAAATATTTTCAAGGCATGAGCACCTCCGGTTTTTCCGGAAATGACGTCAACTTCCGTTTTTCAAATTAGAACACCATTTTTTTATTGCAGAAATAGAATCCTTAGAAAATTTCAATTTATTTTGATGTAACATTTTTCAGTTTTGGTTGGAAAATTCTCTCTAAGCGGGAAAATTCGAAAAAAAAATCGAAAATAGAGCTCCGCTGAAACAAGAATAACTTCGAGGTTTTTAGATGGAAAACCACTTTAAAAATTGAAATCGCGATTCATGATACAGGGGGTGAAAAAATCGCTTTCAAAGTTAGGGATGACAAAATCGTGAAAAATCAATTTTTTCAAATTAGAACCCCATTTTTTTATGGCAGATATTGAATCTACGTTAAAAAATAATGTGAGTGTGTGCATCACACCCTTGCCCTAAAATGGATATTTTCTGAGTTATTCACAAAAAACTGTTTTTCGTCTTGAATTTTCAGCTATTTCTTTTCCCTTCACGCCAAAAAGATGAAATTTTCAGAAACTGTTACTTAAACCATGTTTTAGATTTTACTACCCTAATATGCAAGAGAAAAAAGTAACAGGTTGTTCCTAAATAGATGGCGAATTTGGATTCGAATTTGTATCGGAAACCTCTTTATTTCAACTAATCGGCCATCGGTTTTCTCTCCAGTGATAAATAAATAATTCCTTATGAGCCATATGCAAAAACTAACCATGCATACGATTTTATAACTTAATACGAATTATCACCAAATTAATAGTAAACACAAAATGCTACTGAATAAAGAGGAATTTGGCAGATGTAATTAATGATATCTATCATTAAAAAAAAATAATGTAAAACATGGTAAGTTTTTGCATATGGTTCATAAGGAATTATTTATTTATCACTGGAGACAAAACCGATGGCCGATTAGTTGAAATAAAGAGGTTTCCGATACAAATTCGAATCCAAATTCGCCATCTATTTAGGAACAACCTGTAACTTTTTTCGCTTGCATATAAGGGTAGTAAAATCTAAAACATGGTTTAAGTAACAGTTCCTGAAAATGTCATCTTTTTAGCGTGAAGGGAAAAGAAATGGCTGAAAATTCAAGACGAAAAACAGTTTTTTGTGAATAACTCAGAAAATATCCACTTTAGGGCAAGGGTGTGATGCATACACTCACATTATTTTTTAACGTAGATTCAATATCTGCCATAAAAAAATGGGGTTCTAATTTGAAAAAATTGATTTTTCACGATTTTGTCATCCCTAACTTTGAAAGCGATTTTTTCACCCCCTGTATCATGAATCGCGATTTCGATTTTTAAAGTGGATACATCAATCTTACATCTTGAAAAATCCCAAAAATGAAAATTTTCCATCCAAAAACCTCGAAGTTATTCTTGTTTCAGCGGAGCTCTATTTTCGATTTTTTTTTCGAATTTTCCCGCTCAGAGAGAATTTTCCAACCAAAACTGAAAAATGTTACATCAAAATAAATTGAAATTTTCTAAGGAATCTATTTCTGCAATAAAAAAATGGTGTTCTAATTCGAAAAACGGAAGTTGACGTCATTTCCGGAAAAACCGGAGGTGCTCATGCCTTGAAAATATTTTAGATTTCATCAGCATCGTGAAATACTTATAAGTGTTGAATTTCATGAAAATATGTTCAGTAGTTTCCCGTATAAATATGGGTGAGGTTCCTCGTGAAAGACCCTGTAGAGAGAAAATTAAATCGAAAGGTTTTGATTCTGCACCAAGTTGCGCGTTGGCAAATTCAAACTATAAACAAAGTTTCAATCCGATCAAATCAGTAATTCATGAGATATCGAGGAGTTAACCTCAAAATTTCAAACGGATCTAACTCTAGAACTATTCGACAATTTCACCCATTAACGCCCTCAACCGAAATATTTCCACTGCAAACCTAATGTGAAAATTTCGAGAATCTAGATATTTCTTGTGGAAGTTAGAGCACACACCATCCTTTGTTGAGTGCCAACGCAAAAACTCGTCCAAAATGTTGAGAGATTCCTTTATGAAAATCAATGTAATAGTTGAAGACCGAACACAGTTCTTTCAGAAATATTGGAGAATTAATATGTGAGATGTTGTGCAAAATTGTCAATCAGCTTTGGCAAAGTTACCACGTGTTCGAGGATACCTAAAAAAAACAAGGAATGTTTTCCCAATATCTCCAAAAGTTCAGTTTAGTCCGGGCAAAATCCTTTGAATAGTTTCCGACAAAATTTTTTTTTTCGACGAAAGTTGGGGAAATTTTCGTCGTTTTCTTTGATATTCACTATTCGATCCGAAAGAAATTTCCAGAGTAGTTGCGCGTTAGTGTTCTACAACTAATCCGATTGCATACGTAGTTCTGAGATATTCCAGGAAATTATCTCAAAAATTCAAATGGGTGTAACTCCAAAACTTGTAGAGAGGATTTGGCTCATTAACAAACTCAACCGACGCATTCTGATACTCAACGAATTCAAGATGCTAGCTCTTTTCATTATCTAGGATATCGTGGTAACGAAAAGCCGGCCGAACAGAACTGATTTGTACATCGAATTTATTTATTAGTGAGTCATTTGCACAGAATGATTTGACGCTGTTTCCTTGAACATGTGCTCAAAAAGTCAAGTTGCTCTATAGTAAAAAGCAAGAATACCTCGAATGAAACAGGATGACTTTTGGATTACAGAGTTCGTTTTTTTCAAAAAAGATTTTGTGTGTAAAAATTATGAGAATGCGCAATGTAGCCACGTTTTTATATTCAAGAATTTTCGGGAAAATGAAAACTGAAATGCAGTGGAGAAAGGAAAAAAAACTGACATAGCGCATTCTTAGTGAAGAATTAATTAAGCCCAAAAAAAATTTTCAGAAAATAATTACTGAAGCCTGCACAACGACACCCCGTTTTCTCCTAAATTTCACGCATTTTCAATATTTCTGGCGGTTATTGGCAACGCTAAAGTAGGCAGACAGTGAGAATGTATATTGACCTTGAGATATTAACGAGCTTTAATGAAACTTGCATGTAGCTGTGTTGCCGGGCAGTAATTTACCAACACCTGGAAATGTTTGCTCTTGAGCAGAATAGAATAAGGAAATAATGTTAATGGTTAAACCGCAGAAGCATAGTAATGCACAAAAAATCTCATTGATTTCTGTGATCTTTAGCCGAACTACCAGATCAAATCGACAATCTACCAGTTTTCCCATTTCTCAAGCGGTAAATCTAAAACTCAAGCAGCCCAAGCATAATCTCAAGATTAATTGAATGCGAAACAACTCAGAGTTGCTATCTTCCTGAATTTCACGCCAATAAACTCATGTCTGCTCACCTGCTACACAAAAATACGATTGTGCTGAAGTTCAAGTATATAATAAATTCATAAATTCTTAGATCCATATAGATATGTGCTGGTGCTGAAAATTATCAGCAGAATCGATCTGCAACAAACTGTTCCGAGGTTATTGATGTAACAGTTCGACGAATATATTACTCGAGTAGCTCGTTAAATTTCCCCCTGAGAAACTATAGAAAATAATTATTAACACCGAAGTTCCCGACGTTGTTAATGATATTTAAACATATTTCTGATATATGTGAGGTTGTTCATCTCTCGGTAAAACTATATTCTATTCTGAATTTGATTTAGATGCAACAGGAGAGAAGTTAATTCGTAATGAAAGTTATGTATAACTAGAAATACATGGTTTTACAATAACACGCAAGCAGTTTGTCACGCAGACTACGCTAGGATAGTGTTGAAATTGGTTCGATTTCGATTATTATTCAAATTTTATGCTGCGCGTTACATCATTAGATTCCAATTAAAGGAGTTCTGGTAAAAATGTATAACGGGACACTTGCGAAGAATTAGATGACATGGTAACAAATTAAATTTCCTATGTTAGTGAATTTCCTGTCTTTTATTAGTTGGTGCTTCAACTGAAGTTTGAATATGAATCTCTTATACTTGTTCTCTGATATTTGTTCCTTCATATTTATTAACGTTGTCGTGTTTTCTTCTATAGCATTGAATTTTAAATTATTAAACGATAATAATAATTGTTAGAGAAGCATTGACCTGTAGTCAGCAGCTTTTGAATGCATGTTCAAATTTGTTGACAAGGTGTCGAGTGTTTCTATATATAGGGTTGGGATAAAGTATGGAACCAAATAAATATCTTTCGAACGAAAAAAACAATATTTGAGAATTTTCGCAGGTAAATGCAATGCCGCAAAATGCATCTGATGTACAATTTCTTGTTGATTATATTATTCCCCTCTCCTTATTAAATTTATATGGGACCTCCTTTTTATCTTTTCATATAGTGAAAGAGCATGGAATTTCGAATTCGCACATACTGGGTTTAATGTCTTTCAACATCTGCAAAGATATACTGGAGGCCCCATATAAGCCCCGGTTCAACCGGAAGTATATTATCAACAAAAAATTGTACATCAGATGAAATTTCATAAATATTGACCTTTTCATTCAAAAGATATTTACTTGGTTCCGTACTTTATCCCAATCCTGTATATTGAGTATTATGACTTCGATAGTGTTTTTAATACATTCATTTTTGCGCGCATATTCTAGGGAAACAGCGTGTTATCGTCTGTCCTGCCGACTGGCCCTATGCACGGTAACGAACTTACGGGAAATATTATCAACTCGAAGCTTTGAGGATAGGTTTCATTTCAAAATGTGATGGTTCGTTAACGGGCAAAATCGGCCGAATGGTTTCGGAGATATAGCCATTCGAAATTTTGAGGTTTTTTCCTGATATTTCAGGAACAACTGGAGCGATTGGACTGAAACTTGGCAGTTAGTTGGGACATAACGGGACCACCCTCTGGCAATTTTGCTTTGGTCCTGCTGTCAGTAAATTTGAAAAAAAAAATTTCAAAATTTTTTCGGAAATTTTTTTCTCTCGAAACTATTCATCATATTCGGAGAACAGTATGCTCGCACCTTGAACTCTATATTTCACAGTATTGCACCAAATTTCAATTCGATACGGTTATCTTCGGAGCTATTGGGAAAAGATATGTAAAATTTCGTGGTCTTCTCTCGATTTCGTTGTTTTTATCGGTTTATTTCGAAAAATGAAAAATTTTGAGAATGCTGATTGACAATTTTGTGCGAAATTTTGTATTGCAACAATTTGAAAGAATATTTCAATTTTTAAATATTCAACATTCTGTGATCTGCTGATCATATTATCGTCATGAAATTCTATATGGACCTTTGAACTATCATTTCTCAATGAAGTACTGAAATTCAATTAGATCCAAACTGTATTTTTGGAAATATTTGAAAAATAAAATTTTGAATCGGTATATCTGCGGAATCATTGTGTTGGTTTTACCCATTCACGAATTCCCGATATTTGTAGAGTAAGTTAGGGGCTTACTTACGAAGTTCGAATTTGTGAATAGGTAAGATCCGCTCAATGATTTCGTAGATATTCCGAATCAAAATTTCATTTTTTCAATATTTTCCAAAATACAGATTCGATCGAATTGAAATCCAGTGTTTTATCGAAAAAAATCTAGAGAGGAATTGAAGTGGAGTCGGCAGCTTTTGCGCGAAAGTTCGAAGGATATCACCAAAAGTAAACATGAGCGCAAAAGCTGCTGACTTCACGTAGGTGCTTTTCTAGGTTTCTTCATGTCGATAATATATAATGTGAGCTTGTGTAATGTGAGCTTCAGAATTTGATTTCATTTTTAATTTATTAATTTTCCAATACTAAGACAACATATAAATTTAGTTCAGTTCTAAATATTTCAAAAGCTTTTTCGATTAGAAGATTTTACTTTCGTTCGTATTCATACGGTTGTATTTCAGGAAACCCAATACAATATCAATATCATGTTGATTTGGGGAAAATTTCTTCAACAATTAAATACAGATTTTTCTGTATTGAATTTAATATGAAAATTTCTTCAGAGAAATGATATTTTATGATCTTGTTTTGAATTTTTCACTGATACAATCTTCACGAAACTCTGGAAAAAACCCTCGGTTTCCTAAAATAAAGAATCCGATCTTTTTATTCGCAGAATTCGTCCCAAATAGCCATGAAAAGTTTATTTATGTAAAATCACCATTTTCAGAAGTGGAGCGTGGGAGGAACCATAGATTGATGATATCTTTGTTTGGTCCCATAATTCGGTAAGAGCTATAAGTATACAGTATATTTACCTTATTTCCGAAAGAATGTGGGAAGCTATACAGAAGGATGCAGATGCTAATATTTGTTCAACGACTTGGTATTTGTTTTGGTATCAGGCATCATCATAACTTGTATACGTTTGAAGACGTGTGTTGTAAAGGGTCTCCGGAGTTTACATGAACACTACTAAGGGTCTTCTTGATATATTTTATCGATATGAAGCTTCGAGAAGGAATATTTGATGGGAGGAATGTTTATGTGTCAGTAATTTCCATTGTAGGATGTGGTACTATCAATAGAATAAGAATTAAAAACCAAAACAGGGGATGAAAGATAGCTTTTTCGGCTCAGTTACTCTTTCGTCTTGACAACTGTCATAACAGGGTTCAATTAGAAGTTACCTTTGGCGTCCGTTGAATGATATTGAATTCCCCCTTAAAAGCCTATAGTAACTTAAACAAGAAATTTCAATTCAAATGGGTGTATGATATAAAACGTATTATACAAATCCGTTCAAATTGACTCTGGACTTGGGGCTATTCATATGAATAAAATTATAAAGGTCAACTTTTTAAATGGAGTTGAGGGCTAAGCCCAACAGAGAAGAGAAAAAGTATTAGTGAATCAATAAGCAAATAATCTGTATGACTCTCAACTAAAGATGAATAGCGAACACAAATCTGATACATGAAAATATAATAGAAGCTCAGAGAGATATAAAAGCGATAGATTAGATACTACTGTGAAAGGACAATCGGAGGAAATAAATAAAAGAATAGAGGAACGAACAAAAAGAAGGAGAGGAAAAATATAGACCAGAAATCAAAGTAAAATTGAGACAACTGGAAAAATGCAGAAGAATTCAAGAAACGTGTAGATTGCTTCACTGAAAGGAAAACAAAATGAAGGGATCATTGATGTTGAAATAAAGAAAAGTCGTATTGAGAATGGTTTCAGTCTAGATGCTGAATAAGTAATCAAACATTGATTATTGTATAACTGTACAGGGTGATTCATTAAGGGTGGCCACCGGCCGTATCTCGGAAACCGTTTATCCTATAACTTCCGGAAAAAAATTCTAATGACAAAATCGGCCCCTAGAAAATGATTAAAAATATTTTCAATTTCGTAGTTCCCCACTAGAGGGCGCAATATACCACTCGTAAAATATAATCTCATTTTTTACGAAATATTCTCCAGCTAACAGTGGTAAAGAATAATAAAATAAGAAAATACTCTTCCTATTCAACAACTTTTGTTTGAGTAATTTTTCCATATTTCTTTTTTTTTAGTGATGGGATGGAAAAACTTTTCTTCACAAAAAAAACACTCTTACCTCTGTATGCGTGAACCGATTTTCACGTAGTTTGATTTTATTCGAAGGCCACTGAAATCAGATCACAGAAAAATATGACAACAACATACCGGGTGATCCAATTAAAAACTACAGGCTGTTTTACGTCACTTCACCCTATTTGCGCGTTTTACTGGAGAATTTCAAATGCAATGCAATGATTTTAATCGACTGAGAATAAGCTAAGCATTATCACCTATTGACTCGTTGAAACCGCAGATAGATACCTCCAATCATTCTGAAGATATTAACATTTTTGTAAATTTTGATAAGTGTTGATCAACCCTGTGAGCTTGAAACAACAAGGAAGTGACTTAAGTCGTCATGACAACGCAGCAAAATACTAAACACACATGAAATAACAATAATACGATAAAATGAAACAAAAATTAGCAACAACAAAAATATTTGAACAAAAAACAACCCTTATACATAATCATTTCAAATATTCAAAATGTCTACCATTTTTTTCTATACATAAATTAAGTCTTTCTTTAGTTGATACTTGTCACAGTTCCAGCTGCCTGTCGAAATCTATTTTTCATATCCTCACTTGTAGTTGGGGGTGTTCGGAAAACTAAGTCTTCATTCTCCCCCAAAAATAAAATCTAATACTGTGAGGTCGAGTGATCTTGCTGGAAAAATACTCCCTCGTCCAATCCACCTTTTTGAGAAGACGGTATCTTATTCCCTAACATTAGCAGCATAATGCGCCGGGCAACCATCTTGTTGATACCACATATCTAACCTGATTTGAATAGCAATATCTTCTAAAAGATTTCGAAAATTTTTTGTTAAAATTTCAAGTACCTTTGTTCCGTTAAGATACTATCGAAGAAAAATGGTCCGAAAACTGTTCCATCAAAAATTCCGCACCACACGTAAACACTCCAGCGATTCTGATTATTGACTTATCTTTGCCAATATGGATTGTTAGATGATCAGTAGTGGCTGTTGTGTAAATTTACTTTACCATTGCTAGAAAAAGTAGCCTCGTCAGTCCATAATATTCTATGAAGTAAGTTAGGTTCGCCGTTAAGCATTCGTTTCAACCAATTGCAAAAATCCTGTCGTCTCTTTCAATTCTTGGTGCAAGACAGCACGATACGGATGCAGTTTATGGTCTTTTAGTATCCTTTGAACTAGCGAATAATTCGATCCCAAATCACTTGCAATTTTTCGGATGCTTAAATGTAATTCAGCATAAACATAAGCCAAAACTTTTGTGATATTATCCTCATTACGGCTTCTACGTTTTCCATTTGTTCTTCCAACATATTGAAACTTCCAAGTTTGTTGCAGTCTTCGTGTCAATATTTTGAATACTTTTCTGGAATGACCACGTCTTTCAGGATATCGTATCGGGTATTCCCTTTCAGCTACTGCATTTTCTAAACATTCAGCATAAACATTAAGCATATCATATACTTCTCCGTTTGAATAATGAGGCCTCATAAACTAGTAGTTTGCAATCGATCTAAATAAATTTTACAGCTATAGAAACCGAGAATGAACAGTAACGCCAAAGCTTACTGGATCTAGATTAGCTTGTTTTGTAAGTTTTTGATAAGTTTTTTCTTTCATTTGATTGTTTAGATGATGAAATAACTCAATTCCTCCTGAATTTCACAGGGTTGATCAACACTTATCGAAATCTGCAAAAATGTTAATATCTTCGAAATGACCGGAGATATCTGTCTGCGTTTACAACAAGTAAATAGGTGATAATGCTTAGCTTATTCTCAGTCGGTTAGAATCATAGCATTGTATTTGAAATTCTCCGATAAAACGCGCAAATAGTGTGAGGTGACATAAAACAGCCTGTAGTTTTTAATTGGATCACCCGGTATGTTGTTGTCATATTTTTCTGTGATCTGCTTTCAGTGGCCTTCGAATGAAATCAAATTACGTGAAAATCGGTTCACGCATATAGAAGTGAGAGTGTTTTTTTTGTGAAGAAAAGTTTTTCCATCCCATCACTCAAAAAAAGGAAATATAGAAAACTTACTCAAACAAAAGTTGTTGAATAGGAAGAGTATTTTCTTATTTTATTATTCTTTACCACTGTTAGCTGGAGAATATTTCGTAAAAAATGAGATTATATTTTACAAGTGATAGATTGCGCCCTCTAGTGGGGAACTACGAACTTGAAAATATTTTTAATCATTTTCTAGGGGCCGATTTTGTCATAAGAATTTTTTTCCGGAAGTTATAGGATAAACGGTTTCCGAGATACGGCCGGTGGCCACCCTTAATGAATCACCCTGTATAACCTGCTGGGATCTCAAAAGAAGAAGGATTGTCTGAAGGATAATCATCGGCACCTAACAGAGCAGAAATTGATAGAGATGAAGTGAATTGAAATGAGCATCCTACAATTGAAAAAAAATTAAATCATGTTGAAATTTTGCGTGCTGCACTGAACCGAAGGAGATGTAGGGAAATAAGAAGGAAGAGATGAATGAGGTATGCAAAGTTCAAAAAGGAAGAAGTTTGGGGGATAATGTGAATAATAATAATAATATTTTCATTCCATTGGGATCATTTACACGATATTGTAAAGGACAGTAGAAAACACAGAATACATAAAATATGCTGTAACACAAGTAAACACATAAACAGGTAGATACAAGGTATCAAAAGCTACATTCCATAAATTCATTCAGACTATAGAATGTGTATTTCAATAGGAGATCTTTGAGAGATTTTTGAATAAATTGAGATTTTGGGCTTCTCTAATAGCGATTGGTAATTTATTAAACAACTGTATGCCTTTATACGATGGACTCTTTTCATAAAAAGCTGTCCGATGAGCCGGTATTCAAAGAAGATTACAATGCCTTTTTCGATAGTCAAGTTTGTCAGCAGTTTTGATGAAGCCTTTTAAATTATTTTTGACGAATAGGATAGTTTTATAGATATAAATACAGGGGAGAGTAAGAATTTTATTTTCTTGAAAGTAGCCTCTACAGGAAGTTCGCTTATGAATCGCAAGGATGAGACGTATTATTTTTTTTTTAAGATAAACAATTTTGTTGAGAATCTAGAGTTTCCCCATATTATAACATTATAATATAAGTGCGAGTACGTCATCGCATAGTAGATATTCATTATTTGTTGTTGAGAGAATATATTTTTGAGTGGATTAAGTTGAAGCATAAGGGGGTTTCAAAAGGAAGAATTAGAGAAGGGAAAATAAATTGCAGAAATTTCGGCAAATTTTTCAATCTTTGACCTCTTTGTGAAATTCAAAATCGAATTGTGGGAGATGATGACTAACGCCACAGAGAGCTTTTTTGAGATGGTCCATTCCTTCAACTACATATATGTGTTGACTAAACGAGAAGCAGTCACTTCTTCCCCCGAAGACTGAACCAGTCTATCAAAATGCTGTGTCAACATCCACTCGACCAGCCATTCGAGCGTCACCTACGCTCATGTCCGCTCTCGTGTACCACCGATAGTTATCAATATCAATACCAGCGATCGCAGAGCTACCGGCAAGAAGCTCAAACGTGTGTATAGCCGATACGCGCACCGGCTTGCCTTTGCTTTTCCCACGGTCATCTTCGACAAGTCTCACACAACAACAAACAATACTCGATCGCAATTCACTATTGATCATAGCTGTCCATTATACCTCCGATTCCCAACATTTCGAGACGTACTGCACGTTGCGCACTTATGTCTTGTACTGTCTTGGACGTATTTAAGCGCGGTTGGATCATTGTTTAGCATGCTGATGTTCTTGTTACCGATAGCGTTATTCTTTTTAAATTAGGTCGTCCTTGGACCTGCTGGGTTGGTTGCTGATAGGTACTAATTGGCACGACAGGTCTGAGATACTTGGTTTGAGGTGTCTTGGCTGAAATAGATCAGATGACAAGACATAGAACCTTGTTATACCTGACCATCATAATCGATGAAGGTAGCTCCTGCCACAATGTACATACATATTATTGTGAAAGGAATTTGGGGTTGATTGTTATCCAATCAATGCTCATCTTTTGGAAACCACAAGTTTTATTATTTCTTTTAGTATATAGAAGATTTGGGTTGCGGTGTGGAATATTGATTAATTTATGTTTGACTATTCATCCTTGTGACTATGGCACTTCAGTGAACTTAACCTCTTTCATTTCATGAATTCACTGTTTAAGTTTATAGGATTGTGGTAAAAACCATCTGGAAAGAGCTTCTCGAGTCATGATGAGCTGAAATATTTGGAAAATTTACAATATACCTCCAAGTGCCAACATATCAAGAACTACTGTACGTTGTGCCAGTATATCTTGTAATGTTTCGGATGAATTCAAGTGAGGTTGTATTATTGTTGAGTATTATGATATTTTTCAACGATAGCGATATTCTTTTCAATTCAAGTCGTACTTGAACCTGCTGAATGGCTTCCTGAAAGGAGTTAATTGGCACGGCAGCCAAAAATTGATAAAGATAACTTTATAATGTACATAACTATTGTTGTGCAAAAAAATAATTGAAATAGAATGCATGCTCATCTTGGCGAAACTATAAATTTTGATTATATCTCTAAGAAGATGCTCTGGGTTCTGGTGCGACAACTAGAGATCAAGGTGGAATACTGGATTATCTATATCTGAACTCTGCCTCTCCATGATTTCACTCCTTTATTCACATGCTAGGTGTTTGCAGTGTTGTGGTAAAAAACACATGAACGAAAATTCACGAATCAGGGTGAGGTTATGTAAGTTCAATATAATCCTTCGAACCTCCCATTTTTGGTTTTTCGAGACGCCTTTCACGTTTTGCTCTCATATCTTGTACTATCTTGGACATATTCAAGTGTGGTTGGATCATTGCCCAACAGGCTAATGTTCTTGTTACCGATAGACTTCTTCTTTTCAAATTAGGTCGTCCGTGTAACTGTTGGGTTGGTTGCTGATAGGTACTTATTAGCCCGATAATTCTGAAATACTTGATTCGAGGTGCCCTGGTTGAAATAGATCAGACGACAAGACATATAATCTTGTTATTATAAGTAGCCATAACAATCGATGAAAATAGCTCCTTTCATAATATTATTGTGCAAGGCGGTAAGGGTTGATTGAAATCAAATTTTGGCCATACCGAGGTTGGATATTGTTTGGAGCATATTTAAATATTTGTTCTTCTGATTATGCTGTTTCATTAAACTGGATCTTTGTCATCTCTATGACTCCACTTTTCACTTTACAAAATGATCTCAAAATTTCAAGAAGTACTACACGTAGCGAACTCATATGCCTAGTACTCTATCGGTTGAATTTGAGCGAGTTGGGATCCTGATGATTTTCCTGTTATCGATATTTTCATCAAATTACACCGCACTAAGACCTGTTCGGTATCGGTATCAATTGGCACGATAGTTCTGAGATCCTTGGTTTGACGTGTCCTGGAAATGATCCGAAGACAAGACACAAATGCTTATTATACCTGGCCAACAAATGCAAATAATATAGTAACTTTCATAATACACATACCTAGATATTATTAGGGGTAACCAAGTTCTCAAAAATTTCAAGATTTTCTCTTGATTTCAACCCAAGAGGTAATTTCAGATTTCGAGACAAGACAAGGAATTGTATGTCAATACCAAGGCAAATTCGAATTCATTGAAGATATTTTTTTCTAGAGTGATTCACAAAAATGTATTCCAAAAATAATAAATGATAACTGAAACAAATGTGGACTTTAAATCGAAATTCATGAGACATTGAGGCACATAAGACTTCTCATGGAGTCATCTCTTTACCTATTTGTTGGAGATGCTCCCGAAATTAGCCTTTCTGTCGGTTCTTCGCGTTTTAGATAACGACGGCTATACATTTTCGTATTTTTTCCACCTCTCAAGTATATTTTCGAACTTTTCTGTCCTAGGCTTATTTGAGTATTTTTCAGTTCCGTTCTTCCAAAATTTTGACTTGTCATCATCAGGTCTCTCAAATAAGTAGGTAATATCTGAATCATATTCGTTATCTTCTTTTTCAATATTTAGTGCTGGTTCTGGTATCGGATTCTGTAGATAATTCTTGGCAGATTTATTGAAGAGAGTCCTAAAAATTTCTTCGAATTTTAAAACTGCGCTAGATTGCACAAGAGGCAAAAGCTTCGACTTTATGTTGAGAATTCAGGATGAGAACTATATCCAGTTAGTTCCGTTTTAATTTTTGATTTCTCGTAGTTTGACTGTCACTTTTGGTTGAAGAAGACTTACCCTTTTTGTAATGAAACTCTGCTACACGAAGCGCGTAAAGCGTGCAATTTTGTGACGTCGTTGAAGTCTTCATAAAACAAATGAAGATTTTCCTGCTTGTACGCAACGCAATAAAAATTTCGCCTGGGAACCACTATGTACGGTGTAACCAGTAAATCAAGAAATTTCAAGATCTTCAAATTTCTTGAGTTATGACAAGATTTAACATATCGAGAAAATGTCAAGATAAAATTTTTTGAAACTTATTGACTTTGTTTCAAAACAAGAGAAGAAGTTGGCAATCAAGAAAATAATTCTTGTCTTGTCGACCGCAACATATTATTGCGCGAAGAGATAAGGGATATTCTAAATGCAATTAACGATCGTTCTTGAAAAGCCATGATTTTGGCTTATTATTTGACAAAATCCAATAATAAACCTTAGTGATCAACAAACAAACAAAAAATTTCAACCCCCCCTGAAAATTTCACAGTTTACGTTTTGGAGTATGTAGATTTGAATAAACGAATGAAAAAAAATCCGTCCGTCCGCCTTCCGTTGTCCGGGGCTTTTCCCAGAAAGTACTGGACCGAAATCCGCGAAACTTAGTAAAAAAATCGCGTGTCACTCGGCATTGATCCTCCAAGCTATTCAGCAGGATCGGTGAACCCAAAGGGCTCGAAATTAGGGGTTGGAGGAAAAAAAATTTTTTTTTCAGAAACTTACTACCCAATTTTCATGAAACTTTCAACATTCATTATTGCTGCATAACTCATCTAAAAAATGTTAACCCGAATGATTTCCGACTAGTGGTTCCTGAGGTATAAAGAAAAACGCAGCAATTGCGCATTTTGGGGTGAAAAACCAATGCGATATGAATAGTATACAGCGTGCCAAAAAAGTAACGTAACTCGTCAATACCTTTTGAATGAAGAATTATTAAGGAAAATCCTCGCACCTGTTGATCTTAAATTAGGAAAGCAATTTATCCTGTATTTCTTTGAATTCTATATTTCTCATCCCGAACGCCTCGCACCCCACTACTTTTTTGGTTTATTATTTGATAAAATCAAATAATAAACCTTAGTGATCGACCAACAAAAAAATATTTTTTACCCCCCTGAAAATTTCACAGTTTACGTTTTGGAGTATGTAGATTTGAATGAACTATTAAAAAAAAATCCGTCCGTCCGCCGTACGCTGTCCGCCGTCCGTTGTCCGGGGCTTTTCTCAGAAAGTACTCAACCGAAATCAATAAAACTTGGTAGGGAAATCGTGTGTCGCTCAGGATTGATCCTCTAAGCTTTTCAGCAGGATCGGTGTACCCTAACGGCTCAAAATGGGGGGTTGGGGGGAAAAAAATTATTTCTCGAAAACTTACCACCGAATTTTCATGAAACTCTGTTTCAGTTTTGATCGATATTTATTTGTGCAGATCTTGGCAAAAAATTTCGTGACCATTTTGAATATTGAGGTTATTTCCCTAATATCTCAAAAAGGACAAACTCTATCTGATTTGAAGTTCATTTTCAGTTGTAGAATACCGACACGAAATTTTATAATTGTGGAAAATAGTTAGATTTTCAAAGAGGTGAAACGACTGTGAAACGTCTCTTCTCATTCAAAATATTTTAAATTTTGCTACTCAGCGTTCTGCATGTCGAAATGTTATTCAATTATACTACTTCAATTATATTATAATTTATTGAGATTTCAATGTTCACATGAATTATTTCATGGAATTGGTTTCTGTGTTGTGAGAAACCAATGAGTTATGCATAATATATAAGTTTTTTGAGATATCAATGGTATATTGGGTTATTTAACTGAGAAAATAATAAACCCCTGTGTGAAATTTGCAGCGTTTTTACTGTTGTTTTTGCTTCGAAATGACTTCTTGTATCCATGAAAGTCTTTTAACAATAAACCTCATACGTCTCCTTTTTTCCTTATACATATTTTATATTATCAATGAGTAGTTGTTCTTTATTTTGTTATACTTCTCTTTTATATTAGTTAGAGTCTATCATTTTAAATATCCAATTCATATTTTGGGAAATAATTTCATCAGATCCAATGATTATAGCTCAATAAATTTTATTCAGCGGAATTGATTATATAGACTTGAAACAGCGACCTCAGCGCCATCATCTTATACAGGGAGAAATAGGACAATATTTGACCATTCTAGGACAGCGTTTTGGAGCCAATTTTAATGGGTAATAGAAGGAAAGTGCTTGATTACTTGCAGTCTTGTTTGATTTTCAATAGTTACCTATTGGCATGACAGCTGTAAGATGTTAGAACCTAAGGGCATAAATTGCAAAATATAACAAGAAAAGACATTTTTTCTATGTACACATTTCAGGAGAACCATCGCCCTGTTTTGAACTTCTAATGCACTTCAGTCTATTGAAAATTTCCAATTATATTCTCAAACTTCTCAAATGACCATTGTTGAGCTATTTCATTCATCCAACGTTTAATTGTTGATGTTCATATCCTAAGTTCGTAGGAACGATCTGACAAGAGACATCAAACTTGTTTGTAGAAGGTACATTATACTTTCATATAAATTCCAAGTATATGATTTACAATGTGAGCATATACGTTACCTAGACTTGGAAAAACGTATCGAAATGCACATCTTGTTCTTTTTTTTATCTCATTTTGTGCATTTAATGCAGCAGTTACACATAAATAGGATGATATAAAGAAACATAAATCAATTTCGTGACGTTTCACATTGATGCATAAATTCACTGAAATGTCTGTCTATTGGTGTATAAATTTGAAACGCGAATGTATTCGTCAACTATAATCGTCGTGTTATAGCAGTGCTCTGTTCGAAATATCCTAGACAACAAATATTCAAGTCAACCCGAAAAATTTGGAGTTATACAATTCAATACAACCAAATTCATTTCTATCAGGATCATTCATCTAAAGCTCTCAACACTATTTTGGACGGCAACAATCCTTCGAGTGGATTTCGCCCATTTCCCTACAGATGGTATCTCAATGATCTCATATTTCACATTCCAGTATCGGACAGAATACAACAAGGAATGTGATCAAATTGAACTCAACTGTAGATTTTGAACCAAGGTTTTAGATTCCAACAAAAAATCTTGACTAGTTTAAAGCGCCTTATGCTAGCACTACTTACTACAAGAATTTAATGAATTATCATTTCTGTGCGCATAGGAAACGGCGTACTATCGTTTTGTCCAAATGTCTGAATTTTTGCCGGAAATCTTCTCAAATGACTAGGTTGGACTCACTGAGATCGAATCCGGTTTCAAAATTGATCATGTCCTGCCTGACAAGCACACGATAACTGTCGATAGAAATAAGCAAGCGACATGAAACTTTCAGGCTATGTTACGCTGGTTAGGTTCGTTGATGGGCCAAATAGTTCAAATCAGAGTTCAAATTTTTGAGTATACTTACTCAATATCTCAAGAAGTGCTTGGCCGATTGGAGTGGAACTTGATAGTTAGTTGAAGCTTACCGACACACGACTATTTCCGAAATTTTGGTTCAAAAATAAAGAACAAAATCTTCGAAATTCCTCTCCGAAATATTTTTTTCCGAAAACTATTCATCCTGATCAAAAAATGCAAAACTAAATAAATAGTTGAAAAATGCAGATGTACAACTTCGTGCGCAATTTCGTGATTATCATGATTCAGAATCGTTTTAAAACAATTGTTTTTCGAAATTTCTATTGAAAACATTTTGTTTTCGGAAACAATTAGAGATTTTACGGCTTGACTTGAAATCAAGTCAAGTTCGAGTCAAGTTGTAGTTTTTCAATGTCAAGTCAAGTCAAGTATTCATTTATCAAGTTCTTTGAAAATCAAGTCCTACTTTTATCAAGCTACTTGATTTTCTACCGCTTTATTGTGTATTGTGTCATCAATAAATTATGAAAAGACAATGGACCGCATTGTATGAAAGAAACAAATATCTGAATCAATTTGAAACTTAAACAGAAATGATTGCTATTAATTATACAAAAATAAAATGAAAAAATAATCCTAATTGAAAAATCCACAAACACTGTTCGATTGAATCATCAGTTTCCATCCAGGACCTGAGACACATGAGGCATAGTGTGGAATTGTGACATAATCTATTGCGAGTTTTGTAACAGTCAGAGCAGCTTGGGAAAACTGCCTTCAACAGGAGGATTGATATAAGATCTTTGGCCATTTTGACTAAAACGTTATATTTCGGAAACAATTCATTATATATGGAAAATATTCTGTTTGTGTCTTGAGCTCCATATCTCACAGCGATGTTTCAGTTTGATACGGATTTGATTGCCGGAAATGTTCGGGAAAAATATGCCAAATTTTGTGGTTTTTTTTCCTGGGTATCATTGTTCTTCTGGAAGACCTCAAAAAATAGTAATTCAATCAGGGAAAACTTGGTTACTAGTTTGAAAATGTTAATGAACAACTGTGTGTGAAATTTCGTGATGATCGTGTCATTTGAACGAGTTGAAAAAAGAAAAATTAAAATTGTTTCCCTCAAATGTTCTGATCTTCTGATCATATTATCCTCACGAAATTCTGCAAAAATCTTCAAGGTGCCATTTTTCAATTCGATCTTATCTGTATTTCTGGAAATATTGAAAAATAAAGTTCTGAATGGGTACATCTGAGGAATCCATGGGTGGATTTTATTCGTCAATTTTATTGTAGGTTTGGGCCTTGATTACTTAATAATTGCAAAGATATACCCACTCATATTCTTTATTACCTAATATTCCAAGAGATTCCTAGATTGCATCGAATTGAAATAATATAGATTGTTTATTCACTTGGTTTTATGGTTTGATGTTTTGATTATGTAAAAAGATCTCTGTGGAGACGAATTTGAAGATGCGCATAAATGCATCTGAAGTAAGGTAGGTGATCCTCTTAATTTTTTCATTAATATTATTAAACTATATATTGTTTCTTTTTTGTCCAATAACTGATAGCTCTACTTGACATTCCGAGTCCCACGAGATCCTCATAAGCGTCCCATCTCGCATAAATGAGTCTGGGTTTTGGAATTTCATCCACATCACGAAAAACAGAGAAGAGGACGGAGTCGAAACACGAAATTCAAATGTTCGAAAAATCGTATGAATAATATATTTCGCTCCGCCCTCAAAATGACTTCACTGGTTTACTTGATCGATAACTCTGCATTCAGCGTTAACCTCGTAGCTACGAAGAAATTCTAGAAGATTCAGCGCACCAAGAAACTTTTGGCCCTCTCCATCCTCGATGATGGAAGCACCTTCGACAGTACCCGGCCCTAAGCATCCCTTTCTGCACTATCGAACCCAGCCTGGCTGCAGCGGAAAACTAACTATCAATACTCTCGGAGATTAACGGCAAGAATTGTTAGCCTGCGTCTTTGAACAAAAAAATTTTTTTTATTTCCTTTCGAATTCACTTTGGTTGTTACTGTAGAGAGAAATATAAAACAGGCGTATTCATTTCCTTATTGCTTGTTTGATTTCACAGGATACTCGAACCCACGCATTTGTGACCGCAACGTGATTAATTTCAACGACTGTGTCACAGTTTCTGTCCTCTCACGATCATCTCCGCTTCCAGTAAAAACCTCGCTTGTCACTGTGTGATCCTAGCTGTTCCAAAATGTTCCACTTCACCCTCGGGTTGCAACCAGAGATAATAGAATATAATAGAATAATTCTATTTTCAGTGGCTGCAACTCCTCGCTCAAAGATGTGCTCACTTATGCACCCGATTCACTGTACGATCTTGAGTGATGAAGGAACTCATTTAAAGCGTAGCGTTTCTCAATCCGGGTTTCTCACATTTCAAAGGCCCACAGATGTTCCGCATGATGCCGTCATCAATGAACAATTTTGGCCGCAATTGTGAGATATCTCCTGGTCCATACTCTGCCATGACTTCATACTGTCAAAAGCTGAACTCTTGTATATCGGCCCCAAACCTCGAACGCCAAGTCACAGCGCTCTAGCACACAGTCAAAGCGGCTCCAAACATGACGATCTGGTCGACCATACATTAAACGCCGTACTTTCGTGCTCCATAGCGCAGCAACAGCAAAACGGCTCGCTCACAGCCTCGTATTAAGGTTTGTTCGCACAGCTATAAGAAACAAGTTTCGGATCAAAGATCATGCGCAATAGGAGTAACCGCGTTCGCACAGTGATTTCTGATCGGTTTCAAGCAAAGAGTGAAATGTTCGGACCCATGATGTAAAAAACTGGTGTGCTCATCTGAAAGAAAAAGTGACATCAGCAAGATTAAAATACAAGGGAAGATAAGGGAACGTCCTCATTGGTAAATACGATCACAGATGAGCAGATGAGCACACCATGTTTTACTTACATCATGGTCGGACCTGTCAGCGGATACTTTCCAATCAATGTGTAAGGAGTGTGCGCATTGAAGGCCCTTTCACGCGTAATGCAGTGATAAGCGATATTTGACCGGAAGTGTGAGGATGTCCGGTAGTACGAAGCCATGTGTTATTAGTTCTGTCACACAAATTACGACTCATCATCGGGACAATCTGGCAGCATCGGTCACAGGAGATGTTCGTAAGACAGTTTGAAATGGATCAGAATCTGGGGTATTTGGAACACGCCGGTTTGGAAACAGCCACAGAATTGTCGGAGACCACCTTTTCGGATTCTGGTATCACTTTCACTGTAAGGGGAGTCCTGTAGCAAGGGCTCTCCTTCAGCTCTAACCTAGGTCGCGCGCATACTACTTCATAACTTGCGTCTTAAGTACCCTATGTTACCTGTCTGTAACCCCTGGCCGATTCGGTCTACGAACAGAAGGCGCTAGCGCTCCCGCTGTCCCCGGTAGATCCTCTCAAGATCTTGTAAGTATGTTCAACCCAATACTCTGGTACACTCCTATGAGATCTGCGCAAAGGGTGTCCGCTCACGTATTTCATGCCTACGTGAGCGGACACCCGGCTCAATTTGGCACAAGCCCTAACGGGTTCCCCCAAACTAAGCTGGGACGAAGCGTGACACAATCCCAAAGAGATTGAAGCTAACTCAAAAACCTTCAAAGCTTTAGAACAATTTGATTCTATCCACCGGCAATTAGAACTCAAAGCGTAAGGTCTCCAGCATATCTGTCTACCACGCTGAACTCGTTCCATTAGAGGTGCAATGCGACCTCAAAACCGTTCCTTGCGCCTTCACTTTCTGCATTTGACCTTCGCATCACAGGTTTTAAGTGTCAGTCGTATAATACCCGCAATTTCACCTGTCTTATTTTCGTCAATGAAGATACTAATCGGATATATATCGGCCTGAGAAAAAAAAACAGCCCTCCTTCAGTATGTTCCTGAGGAGCGGCGGTAGCTCAGTGGTTAGAGCGCAAGCCCCATGATCGTAAGGTCTGGGATTCAAGCCCTTGGCCGGGAAATAACTTTTCCGGTTTTTAGGGGACCGTCCAACCATTCGCTGTAGGGTAAACAATTAACAGTGCTGTTCCTAACGTGGCACAAGGAATAAGTAACAAAGCCTACACAGAACACACCCGGTATCCTAACTCGAACAAGCTCTAAGCTTCTGAGGGGTTTCGTTGAAGCCTAGGATAGTCGGAAAAAATACAAATACAATACAATACAAATACTTCGAAATAATAGTCCCATGTGACGCGTGGACTTACTAGGGAGCTGTGTATATAGAAAAGCAGAGATTATCGCCTATAGAAAAGCATTCTCGTAATTTTACTCCCCAACCATCGTTCATATTACGGTTCTTTATTAAATCTGTTATTGGAGCTATTATTAAAAACATTTTCATTTTTTCTTGTTTCTTCTCTTTTTTTTATTTTCCAGAAGTGCTTAATACATTGACTGCCAACTACTAGATATCTCGTAGACTGGGTTCTTGCCTAGGACGCTGACTCCTGTGTTTACCAGCCTTATTCATGCTCATGATTTAAGTTGTAGCTTTTAAATCAATGCTGCCTAACATGAACAGATACTTTATTGGTAAATGAACAGAAAATATAATGATAAAATGTATTCCAATGAGAGTGACTTCGCAGACCGAAATTCTGAAAATTGCCATGGCAGTCAACGTGTTAAAGATCAAGTCTAGTGTACTGCATTCATTAAAAGGCAATCGAAATACCTTCGAAGCAAGATAATACTGAACCTCCCTTCTCATTTGGGAACTAAGGGGTTACTGCCATCATGCTCACAGGGTTGATACAAATCGATTGGAACCAACCGTATGAAATGTCTCCTACGAAACAAAAATTACCACTTTTTGCCTTTTTTCTTATTTTGCATGGGAGCTTCAAATTGTGTATAGGAAAAATTGCAAACACATCGAGGCCCCACGTTGGGAGCCAATAAAATAAAATTGAAATTCAATGTCTTTCAAACACCAGCGAAACTCAGAATAATATGTTAATCAAGTATTGGAACTTGTCGATTATATTAGGAGGCAATTAGTACTCATAGCGTTACATATCTAGAATATCTGCATACCACGCCGGACTCGGTCCATCCGAGGTGCAATGCCACCTCAAAACCGTTCCTTGCGCCTTTGCTTCCTGCATTTTACTCCGCATCGCGGGTTATAAGTTTCAGTCGCATAATACCCGCAATGTCACCTGTCTAATTATCAGCAAAGAAGATACTACATACAAACGGTCAGTATATAAATCGGCCTGAGAAAAAAAAACGAGTCCTCTTCTGTATGTTCCTGCGGACTTCGCAATAATAGTCCCATGTACCGCGAATGTAACGCGCGGACTCACAAGGGAACTGAGACGAAAAGCAGAGATTTAAATCGTTACCGCTTATAGAATAGCATTCTCGTAATTCTTACTCCCCAACCATCGTAATTATTACGGTTCTTTGTTTAGAGGTGTTCGCTTGAATATTTTCTGATTTAACTGGGGACTCTTACGAAGATGTAACACGATATTCTCATTTCAGCTTAAAATTTACTACGTTAAGGAAGATTCGGTGCTTATTGTCAGTGAGGTCTTGAGATTGCAATCATTTCTCTCTTATTCAATAGCTTTGATTTAGAATGCAACCTGGTTATGAAAACTTGAAGTACGAAAATTAAAAATTTGACCCGTAAAATAATGAGCCAAGTGCGACAAAAGCTCTTTACAATTTCGTTTAATTAATGTAGAATGCATCGGATATTGAAGATATCGGGAACGGGACAAATCTAAAATCAATTGTGTGCTGACCTCAAAGTCAAATTCTAGGGGAATATTACCCTCGAATATATTCACTTAAAAATGGTTTTCGCTCATTATTTTTGTATGGTTTTTATACCATTTTTTTCTGGGTTTCCACCCCCAATATCTGAAACAGAACTATCAAAAAATTAAATAAAAAATTTTTTTCAAGGAAAACGCCGTTGTGGACTGCAGGATTAAACTATTTTTCAAGAGCAGTTTCTTGGAAAACAGATCGCCTAATGACCAATTGGGTAATACCGAAAAAATGATGCAAAATCCTTCCAGAATAAGCTTCAATCGATATCTTTCGTGTGACCATTTTCTAGTTCAATCATTCTATATTTTGAAATTTATAAGTTTCAGTCCATTTTATCTGTTCTCGCGCGTGCTTTAAAAAACACCATGCTCTCGGTTTGCCTAAATCTCTGTGATTTCAGAACTTTCTCCCGAAAATGGACTCAGACGACAAGTTGAAAGTATTTATGAGAAATCTGATGTCAAATTCGATTCTGTATGTTCGAAGGTTCTTAGGCACGATTACTTTAAAACGGAAAACCTAAGCGACTTGAAACAATCAGGGTAGGTTGCGTATCAACATACGATGGTTAGTTCTTTAATGGGTCAAACGGTTTCGAAGTAATACACTTTTCAATTTTTGAGAATATTTCCTGAATACCTGAGGAAATGTTCAGCGATTAGATCGAAACTTGTTATAATTGGCTATTGAATACCGACTTGCAAAATTTCGTTGGGATCGTTCCATGAATTTATTTTGAATATATCATTTGCCGAAAGTTTTCCAAATTGAATATTTTTCGGAAAACATTTTCGAAAACCAAGCCTCAGATTCCGAGAAATTTCGCATGCAACTTGAAATCGAAAGTCACATCAACTGTGTTCCAAATATCATTTTGATCTGACTTCAATCTGCGCTGATATTGGAAAAAAATATGTCAAATTTCGTGGTGCCTTCCCGAGTATTGTTATTGTTTCCGCAATAACTCAGTAAATACTGATCCGATCATGATGAAACTCTACTGACTATTTGGAAATGCTCCAACTTTTGAAGAATTGAAAAAACATTCAAATGTCTTGCTAAAGCTGCTTACTTCATGTCCATGGTATTCTATAATTTCCATGTACTTTTTCTAGGCAACGGAGGGAAGGAATAATTTCATCCAAATTTGTGCAACTTTGTGATTTAAGCCGAATAGGGACTCACTGATGAAAAAGTATTGTCAAATTCAATTCTCTCCGTCCGGAAGGCCGCCCTTCTGGAGGTCACTCCGTATGGACACTGAATTCGGAAGGAAAACTTTTGAGATCTTGAAATTTTCATCGTTGGAGTCTAAATTTCTCACTCCAATTCGTAGTGCGTTAAGTCCAAACAGCGGTTTCGGAGTTATATAGCCACCCGAAATTTTTAGATAGCTCTAAGAATAAGTATCGGACCTAATTGAAATTTGGTTTGAGGATCTCAATAGTTCGGTTTATGCAAAATTCAGTAAGAATTTGAAGAATTATTATCAACCCTTTCATATTTCAGAAACCTGCAAGCCAATGGACATTCGTCAACCTCATGGATACAAACCAGACATCTAACGAATGTGTCTGGGTAGCTATCGCGCGCTAGTTCCGGGTTCAATCCCTTATATGGAACTTAGGTTTTATTCATTCATATTGAAATTTCAATTCAATTGATTTCAAATTGATTCAAGTCTCATTAAGTTTTCTTTTTTCATACACAATGAATATATCGCTTGAGTACCTATTTATGACAGGCAGAAACAGAATCGCTGACGAAGTAAGTTTCGATTTTATTCCCGAAAATGATCTCAAACGACTAGATTGGACTCACCGACGACATGATAACCATCAAACAGAGCAAGCAAGCGACTAGAAACTTTTAAATTAGGTCGTGCATTGGAATGTAGCGGTTATGTTTGTTAATGGAACAAATCGGTTGAATGGTTTCAGAATTATGGTCAATTGAATTTCTGAGATTTATTCTCAGATATTTCACGAACGAATTCGGCCTCCGTAATTAAGGTCCAACATATTCTACAAATATTATATATTTGAGTTGTTTTAGTCTTTAAGTTGTTTCTTCCGGAAGTTATTGTATTAACGATATTTGTAGAGTTAGTTTGGAGCTAAACTACAAAGGTCGATCCGTGAAAGGGTAAAATCCACCCACTGGTTCCGTAGATATACCCATTCAATATCCCAATATTTCCGAGATACAGATTAGATCGAATTGAGTTCCAGTACTTTATCGAAAAATGAGAGCTTGAAGGTTCATACAGAATTTCATGTAGATTATATGTTTAGGAGATCACCAGAAGTACGTTTGATGTATTGCAGTTTTGAATTTAGTTACGGAGCCGAATTCGCGAATTGATGAAATCCAGTCAATGCATCCGCAGATATACTCATTCAAAAGTTAATTTTCTCAATATTTCCAAAAAAACAGATCATATGGAATCAAAATTCAGTTCTTCAATGATAAACTTAAAAAAGCATTGACGTGAAGGCAGCAGCATTTGCGCCCATGTTCGAATTAGTTGCTAGACCTGACATTTCCTTTGAGCATGCGCGCAAAACCTAACTCCACGTCAGTGCATTTCAAGGTTTATTTTGTCTATTGGCGAATAAAGATAAGCGCTACTCCATCTGGTGGCTATCCGAGTAACCCGAGGTACAGACATTATCATTGACAAGTTAAAAGAAAGGTTGAGAAAATGGGAAAGTTTATGAATTTTTTGGCGTTTGTGTGATTTCACGAGTGCTTCTTCTGGAGCAAAGCAAACTCAAATGTCCCTTCCCATAGATTTCCACAGCCCGGTGAAAAATTTCGAGTTAGGGTGAAAGAAACTTTCTTTAACAAGTCGGGCCTGAAAGTGTTGAAGAATCGACAAAAACCAACGAACAAGATTTATGAGAGTCTGCTACCTGCATTTTACCGATGATGATCATTTTTATAGAGGTATGCACGAATTGTTCATGAAATATTAGATCACATTCATGAAGACGATTTTTTTTCCAGGCCCCTAATCCAATCAGAGAAATTTACTTAAGAGGAATGCTCTGCCTTCCAGAAATCTGCCTGTTAAACTGATCATTAAGGAACAACGTAAATGTTTTAGTGATAGAACTGACTATTGAAAAAAAGAGTCTCAACAAGGAAATATCTGGTGATGAATACTGCTCGCTCAAAGTGCTTCTGCCGATGAAAATAAAGTTTTATAAGGCTTATTTATTACAGCTTTTTCAAGACCAATCATATGAGTGCTGTGAAATTTATTTGTCAATCCATAATGAATAAGACTTACGATACAAGTAGCACTAGTTTTATGTGAATGTATTCATTTTATTCACAATATATTGAGTATTTAGTCCTTCGCTAAAAAAATAGTGAAGTTATGATTATTTGTCTATTATTCCAAAAGGTATGTTTTACAATACTTTCTGTTTTCAACTTTCAAGACAGCCTAAGAAATCCACCGAAGTCAATCTTGCCATTTGAATCTGAAAATAAATAATATTAAAATACTGTCTTACCTTGGAGATATCCCAGTAGTTTTAGAGTTGCTACACTCGATAAGATTGAAGAATGATACATACCTACTCAATAAGAATGGAATATGTACTCCCAGTAATACTCTCGTCAACTATGAAAGTCTAAAAAGTCTTTGAATAAATCATGAAATGAAAAATTATCGAACCAAACTCTAAAAAACAGTACAAAATCGACTATCAAAACAAAATCTATGTCTGTATCTAAGGTTCTAATACTGGCCACCGTGGCGCTGCAATCTTGAGTTCAGACGCCAATACCTGGAAGAACACCAGTGAGTGTGGTAGTGAAAGGTAGACAAAGGCATATTAGAACTTCTTGGAGAAGAAAAATAAATGTTTTATTAGAAATCATCTGTGAGGTATCGCATACATTGAATCCTGGGAAATATTAGGGAAATATTTTTTTTACAACGATCGTCAAGACGTGGAAACACTCGGCAACGGGATTCATCATCATCAAAAAAGAGAGTAGAGAATGTTGGCAATAGAGCTCCAAATGGTAGGATAATTAAATATCACAAGGGAAATTTCTGTTGATAATTCAACAAATATCCCACCTTGATCTGAGCAGGTCATCCAATCAAACAAAACATCTACATCGAAGACGCGGGCCTGAGGATGACAGTTACGGCAGTTTCAAGGTCCTTACCGATCATCAGACTGCCTCACCTCTGGCAACCGATAACTCTGACTCAGAGTACTTACAACCTTTTGGACGGAAAACTGAAGTATTAACTGCTTACAGTTCGCAATCTATCGGGTGCATCGTACGAACCCTACCTTCGAGTGCAGAATACTTTGATCGATATGAATGACATTCATCCTTTTGCCTCATCGGGACGCTGCATCTGCGGAATTATGGAGTGAGTTCTTACCACTTACGAATTCAACCGTCGTCATCGGTGTACAAACCAGCTCATGTCTCTAAGTAATTTCCTTCGAAGTTGTATTGATGATCGGCCGTCAGGCTTGATTAAGCATCAACTTTCAAAGCAACTGCTCTGCTGTGAAGTATCACTTTATATTTGCATATTTTTATTCAATACTGTAACTCACGCTACGCCATGTTACTGCATAATGAATATAGAAAGAACATTCAACCTGAAGAATTTCGATAAGTGCGAAATAAATATTCTCCATATCTTCAGATGCTATCAAGCAATATGTATATATTTCGAGACAACCCGAAGCAAAAATAATATATACGATAAAGACTTCACTTATATCATATCACAATGAAGAAATTAACCGGTCAACCAAGAAGAATTCCGTATTATTTGCAACTTGTATCCTGCCATTAAATCCCACCCACGCTCTGTATAAAAACAACTTTTTTTACACAGTTCATGTATACGTGCTACTAATTGGTTAATATTTTCTCCTTTTGACGCTATACAGCGTTGCTATATTCGCACTTCTCTAATGCGATTATTTATGATGTGACATTAGATCGATAAATAAGCTAAGGATATTAACTAAATGTGTGTGTGGAAATAATGTGGAGCAACTTCAACATTCCAGCACTATGGTGCTCTCATGATTAATAATGATCACAGTAGGAAATTCATTTCTGATGATAATATATTTCCAAGAAATATATTGGAGGTTTGAACAAGACAATTTGAAAGTTGCACTTATTTTAAGGTGCGTATGAAATCATATCTGTCAGAATACCTACCTGAAAATTAATCGTTCAGTAGAAGAAAAAAGTCTAGAAAAGCAGTGACGTGAAGTCGACAGTTGCAGAAGCGGTCATCTTTTTATGTATTGACCCCGCAAAACGCATCTTCACTTCCCCATCATATTATCTCCAAGAAATTCTACACGAACCTTCATGTTGTCATTTTTTAATAAAGTACTGGATTCCAATTCAATACAATCTGTTTTATTGGAAATATTGGGAATATATAATTTTGAATGGGTACGGAATCATTAGAAAGAATATACCCTTTCACGAATTCTCATTCGTGAGCAAGCCCCAAATCTACCCTAGAAATATCCAGTTTCAAGTCATTACTTTAAGCCGTCCTCACAACCAATTTCAAGCACAATAACTTTCGAAAGAAGCAACTTAGAAACTCGATATTTGAAGGGTAAGTTTGGACCTTAACTAAGTTTGAATATCCCAATATTTCCGAATATGCAGATTAGATCGAATTGACATACAGTATTGGATGGAAAAATGACAGCTTGCAGGATCATTGTTCGAATGATACGATCATCAACGAATTTGCACAAAATTAATTACGAGCATTTCAGACTAGTAGCATGTTTCATCCTGACTGAATCAGTACTTTTTAAATCATTCCGAAGAAAAAAGAATTCCAAGGAAAACACTATGAAATTTGACATTTTTTTCCCAATGTCTCTAGAAATTTGTAAATGCAATGATGTGAATTCAGCCTTTACGAGCAAATTTCAAACACGAAATTTCCCATTATACTCTCTTCGCAATATCTCCGAAAATTAAAGTCGGTTCAAACGGAAATATGAAGCAATGTTGTGTAATATTGACTACCAGCACTTTTCAAAACCTTATTCAAATTTAATTAATAGTTTTAGAAGAGAAAATTCACCAAATTTTTTTTTTTGAGTTTCAAAGATCATGTACGTCTCTGGTCAAATTAGTATTTTCCAAGAGATTGAGGAGACAACCACATACACTTGAATGGGTATAACTCCAAAACCATTTGACCGATTTCGCCCGTTAACTAACTCTACCAACACATTTTGAAATGAAACCTACCGAAAAAAATTCAACTTGGTAGTTCTTTTTGCTCTGAACTGACAGACTTTCGTACGGCCGTACAGAATAAATTTTTACTTCGGATCGCTCATCAGTGAGTTCTATCTAGTCGTTACAGCCCTTTTTCGGGAAAAAAGTAAAATTGTGAACATTTATTGAAAACGATAGCACGCTACTTCCTAGAACATGCGCACAAAAGAAGCACTAAATTATTTTGGAGAAGTAAACTATCAATTTTAATCATTAAACATAATTTCATTCCCGAAAAACAAAACAATTCAGAGGAAAATACCGTGAATTTTGACAGTTACTTTCTAATTTTTCCAAAACACTGATTTGAAATCTTCAGCTTTTGCGCGTAGGATTCGAGGACGTAATTTGACAACTAATAATATGAATTGTTTTCTGTATTTCCGAAAATTAAAGTCAGGTCAAACGTTAATTTGCAACAATTGTGTTGGCTACCAGGTTTCCGGATTATCGCATTGAAAATTGGAACACAATTTTAAAAAAAATCCATTCAAAATTTGAAGAATTTTTGTGTGTAATTTTTATTTACATTACAGATACCAACAAAATTTAGAATTCAGCAAAAAGAGGCACCTACCACTAATTACCATGTATATGATCAAATCAATATTTTCAAAGATACTGAGTAGACCACCTCACAAACTCGAATGAGTATAACCCTAATGCCATTTGGCCGATGTCACCCAGTATCGAACTCAGCCGGCGCATTCTGACACACAACCTACCCTAGAACATTCCAAGCCGCTAGGTTTCTCCGCTCTCAACGGGCAGACTTTCGAAAAGAATCGATTTTGACATCGAATTCTTCATCACTGAAAAAATTCGAAAATAACAAACATTTGGACAAAACGACAGGACGCTGTTTTGAAAAATATATCATCAATCCTTATCTATAAACAGGCATTGATAGGAGTGAACGTCCAGAATACATTTCTTCATATAACATATGACGTATAAACGAGACAAAAGGAGAATAACAATAATAATAATAATAATAATAATAATAATAATTATAATAATAATAATAATAGCAATAATAATAATAATCACTTTATTTCCATAGAATGTTCACATACATTGTGGAAAAGGTCCACGATCCCTTGAAGAGAAAAAAAAAATAACATACAAAATCCTAACTCAGTGTAAAAATTCGGATAGATTTCATTCTTTTCTCAAATGAAAAATTATTATCTGCGTTCCTAATTTCGCCACTCAATGTATTAATAAAGACTTTCATTCTCAAATACATTGGTGATTGTCGTCCTATCCCAAGTTTGAATGCAGGAATAGTGAAATCGTTTTGAGTGAAATAATGGTTGTAATCACTATTTTTGCTGAACGCACTGTTGTAGTCATATACCAATGTGGCCAACTCCAAAATGAAAATTGACGGAAAAGTAAGAATATTCAGAGATTTGAAAAATGGTCTACAAGATTATCTCTGTCTAATGCTAGCTAGACATCTTATCACTCTCTTCTGACCTACAAAAACAGCCTCAACAAAAGACGAGGCACCCCAAAAGGCCACCCCATACCTTAATCGAGACGATACCTGCGCATTATATAATTGAACTAACTGTTCCAATGCTAAAACACCCCTCAAGTTTCTGAAAAGAAAAGAAACTGAGCTAAGTTTTTTACTTAGATTTTCACAATGAGATTTCCAATTAAGATGCTCATCTACTTCTCTACCTAGAAATCGTGTGTTTTCTACTCTAGTTAACTCTTGTTGTTTCAAATTTGATTTTATATCGATGGTCTTATTATAATTGTGAAATATCATATAAACTGTTTTACTGAAATTGAGATGTAATGCATTCATACTGAACCAATTACATAGATTACTTAGGAGATTTTGGGGACTCCATTTGTAGGGAGGAATTATTTTTCCCGATGCAATTGCCGTAGCATCATTAACATATAGAAAAAGTTCGAACATGATATTACCAGTGATGTCGTTTATATAAAGAACAAAAAGTACTAGTCCTAAAATAGAGCACTGAGGAACACCTATTTCCAGGTTTTGATGAACCACAGTTAAAATCCACTTTCCACTTTCTTCCTACGTTCATTTGCTTCATTTAATTATGTCATCCTGACATAATACATGTCACAAGTTTTTCACTTTATTCCCGATATTTCATTAGATTTCTAGTTCGAAATGAACAATTATGGATCTATGGGAGATGATTTCCCAGTAAAGGGGCCTGTAGCGTTCTTTGTTTATGTGAGGATCTGAAAATCATCGCTTGGAGGACTGAACCTGGTCGAAAGACCCTCTCGGTCATGAGCAAATGTAGGTGATATTATTTACTGCTTCCTTCTGGTTTTCTGTCCCTCTTTCTGTTTCAGATATTATGTCAAGATATTTTGTCGAAATGAATTCAAGATGACGAAACAATTATTTTCCAATGAAAAAGATGTCATCCATCTTCTATAAACAAATTACCACACTTATACGGGGAGACAGAATTTTTCCTGAGGTTTTTATCTGTGCTCTTGTGTCATACGCAAATAAGTATGGTACCCCGTTTACATTTCCTCTGCTAACACTGTGATATATCAAAGAATGTAATGCTCGTTCTCGAAAGAATATATATATATATTTAAACGATCAGAATTTTTTCCGTGACGACTTTTGAAGAACTCTACAACGAATCAACATAATCACATAACCTCGAAATGGTTGCGGAAAGAAGCATAGAATTCTGTCATATTGGATCTGCGTAAAAACATTTATCAATTGTTTGTATCCTGTGAAAGTCATAGAACAGATTGAACAACACTAACTCCACTCATTCTGTTATCTGGTACTACACTCAACTTCACTCAGCTGAACTGAGAATTGGAAGTCAGTGGAGTAAGTGCAGTTCATCCTGGTATAACGAACAACCTAATATTCAACATCACAATGGTCCAACCTACAGACATTACATGTTCGCGATCATCGAGATCAGGATGAGCTTATAACCCGGCCATCGACTGCTCGATGTAGAAGATGGTTGTAGCAATTTAGAGAATCGAGAATCGTGATACAAGGTCCGAATTTGTTATTGAAATCAGAGAGTTGTGCATAGAATCAGATAAGATCGGACAACGTCTGTAACGATTCCGACATGGGTTTTGTACCCAAATAAATAGTGGGTAAAAGCCAGGAATCAAGTTAAATGTCCGCATAATTATTGGGAGTCTGAGAGTGCTTCTATTAGTTTAAAGGTCAGTTTTGTTTCACCTACGTTGAACGTGTTAACGTTTCAATTTCTCTCGGCATTACACGAGGATCTAGCGTAGATCGTGAGATATCCTCTTGTGGGATGATGCTTTGAATCCTAGATCTTCTTGTCTACTTGTAGATATTGAAATATTACTTATGAGTATCGGAACTCTGGCTCTCATGCCACGAGCACTTGAAGAATTCGTCTCTTGAGTGCAATGGGTACAATAAGGACCTTCACAGTCTACATATTTCACTTCTTCATTCAATAATGATTTCGCGCTTGTCATGATCTTCACGTTTTGAGTATGTATTGTATTTTCGAAATAAATACGAATGACTTGTATTCACATGGGTGAAAGTCGAACTCAAATTTTTCAATAACATTGTTGAACAGAGTTTTGCAGAGAAGAATTAATTAATAAACTGAAGGAAAATGACATTTACAAGATATATATTTCAACAATCTCCCTATCAAAAAAAACGGAAAGTATTTTCTCCCATCAAAAATAGAAAGTATCTTCCTAACATCCCATTCTCTGTAATTCTCGAATTATTTCCGGAAGATCCCGAACGGCTACGTTGGGGTCACCACGTAAGAGATGTCAAAATCGATTCTGTCCGACTGAGGCCAAGATAACCGTCAAAAGTAACGAGCTAGCGACTCAAAACCTTCAGGGTTGTTCGCGTTTCAGAATGCGATCGGATATAGTCATTGGAATTGTTCATGTTATTTCCTCAATAACTCGGGAACTACATAAGGAATCGGATTGAAACTCAGCAGTCAGTTATAGCACACAGACTGCTAGCTTTTATCATCTCGTCACAATGTCTGTTATTTTCGAATTTTGAGCCAAATTGGTCTCAAACTACTAGGTTGGACTCATTGATGAAAAATGTGTGGTCAAATTTGATTCTGTCCAACTTCCCAAAAACAATTAATTTTGGTAATGTTCATCTTTTATCTATATAAAATCTCGTATTCAGTGTGTAACAACGGTGTTTAATTTCAATTTGATCCTATATTCATTTTCGGAGATATTGAGAAAAATAATGTCAAATTTTTTTGTTCTTTTCTCGTTATCGCTCTTATTTATCCCTAAAAATAGGGATCCGATCATAATGAAACTGAGTAACTAGTTGGAAACTGCTGATTTGCAAATATGATCGATATTACGTGATGATCGTTTCATAAGTAACATTAAGAACGAAAATTATTTTCAAATAATTTATATTTTGCGGTCTACTAATCAAATGGTCCTCACGAAATTCTTCATGAGCCTTCGAATTCTCTTTTTCAGTCAATTATCAATGTCAATGCGACCCGATCTTCATTTTTGGAATAGGTATATCTGTGGAATCATTGGGTGGATTTTAGCAATTCGCGAATTCAGCTATCGAAATGAAACTCATCTATCTATCGGCATATTCTTTCAATTATTGTTTTTACTATCCATGGCTAGAGCGGAAGCAAAAAGAATGAACTTCTAAGATAAATGACTTAGGTACTCGATATTTGTACAGAAGAAGTGATGCCTTATTATGAAGGTTGAATTCGTGAATTGGTACAATCTGCCCAATGATTTCGTAGATATACCCACTCACAATTTCATTTTTCCAATATTCCGAAAGTACCTACAGATTATATCCAATTTAAATTTAGTACTTGATGGAAAAACAATAGCTGGTAGGTTCATTGATTTGCTACTCAAATACGATGGCCACGATCGTGAATGGGTAAAATCCGTCAAATAAGTCAAAGATATACACATTCAAATATTTCCAAAAATACGAATCGGATCGAATTTAAATCTGTTACTCGATTGGGAAATGATAGCTTGAAGGTTCATGCAGAAGTTCGTAGGACTATATGAAAAGAGATCTCCAAATCAGTCTATTACAAAGTAAAACTGCGTTTGGAGGGATCAACAAGCAGATGACTCCTTTGGGAAATAATTTAAACAAGGGCGTAAAAGCTCCGGATCTCACGTCAGTGCTTTTCTAGATTTTTATATAATATCTCGCGATATTGATATCTTAGGATATTCTTCATTTTCCTCAAACGTACAACGTCGTGGATGACTATTTCGAAAATTATATTGATATTATACCGACAAACAGGTCAAATTCTTGTGCAGTGGACAATATTTTCGTCAGTATCAGACCTTTTTCTTTCTTCCGTAAAAAGAGACGTGAAAAATCTTGAAAAGCACTAACGTGAGGTCAGGAGCTTTTACTCGCTTGTTCAAATTCTAACGTTTAGATCAACACGAAATTTTGCACCCAGTTGCGTGTTGGTAGTTTTCACCTAATAACTGCAATCTGATTGTTTTTGTATTTCTTGAGATATTGCGGAAACAACGTTTAAATTCCAACTAACAACGAAATTTAGCACATTTTTCTTCCTTATATCTCCGAAAGGAGATATCGGATCAAATTGAAATTTGGAACAATGTTGTTAAATGCTTACTCTAAGGTTTGTGCCAGATTCCATTGAAATACAACCAATATTTTCCGAGAAAAAAAATGGTTCTTCAAAAGTTTTAAAGATTTTTGAAACAAATGCAGAAATTAACCTCAAAATTTCAAGTGGGCGTAACTCCGAAACAATCCAATCTATTCCACCCATTAAGAAACTCAACCGAGATATGTGGACTCCAAACCTACTCTGTAAATTTCAAGTCGCTAAGTATTTTCCTTCGAAAGTTAGAGCACAAACGGACGGACGGACAGAATTGAATTTGGCCACGGATTCTTCTTCAAAGATTTCAACCCGATCGTTTAAGATCATTTTCGGCTCAAAATTCGAAAATTACAGACATCGTGACGAAATGATAACGCGCTGTTCCCTAGAACAATCGCGTAAAAAGACTCTTATGAATCTATATAATTTCAAGAATCAATCGACAAACGACTCTTAAAGTTTTTTTAATTTCGAATATTATTCATACGAGTTTACTCGATGAAGGCATCAATAAATACATATTTTTCTGCATAAACTTCACATTGTATCATATTTTTTGGTGTTACCGTTTACTCGAGTTTTTGACTTCATTCATTATAGGCTAATGGATATTATTCTCAGTCTTGTTATTCAAGATGTATTTCTTTCTAGGCTGATAAAGAATATCGTCATAAGATATCGAAAGATATTATGTTTAGGTAATACAGAAAAATCTGTATGATAAAGTGAATGTACCCATAATAACACTTTGAAAATCGCAAAATTTTTAGCGAATTTACGACCATCAGGCAACAGGTTTGAAGAATGAAAAATCGATAAATTAATGGATAACCTTTACCTCCCACAACACCTATAATCACGTACACGCACACGTAATTCGGAACAAAAACTGTAGAATTTTCTGGACGAGCTTGAAATTCTATTCGTTAATAATTAAACCAGGTCCATTGTTTGGAAATATAGTCACCACAACAAAGGCGGATACATAATTTCTCTAGTTCACCATCGAATATCTTTTCCAAATTACGGTACCATCAACGAATATTCTCTTCATCATTATTTAACATAATTCAAGCACGACAAAATCATCAAGAAAATAAGGGAGTTATACGCGATCATACATACAATAGCTCATCTTAATTGCACATTATAATGAAAACTTTCATGTAAAGATGTCGTTAAATCCAAACAAATATGAAGCCAAGTCCCCCCTTGAACTGAAATTTATAATGAACCATCAAACAAAATAATCACATAAAAATTTTCTCGAAATCCCCTCGAGGCCCAAGTTGAAGCCCATTTCTAATACAATAAATCTTCTATTTTGCGCTTTATTGGTCAAGGAACTCCGACAGACGATATAAGTACCCACATACTCTCTCCTACGCCGCGTATAACGAAGACATTGGAGGTCACAGGTCACCAAACGCCCTGTTAGCACCCGAGGCTCTGAAGAAGTTCATATGTGAGCACGTTTTACGTTAGCCTTTACTAATTTACCATTCCCATTGTGGTTGCTTAGCTTGAATTATGTATTATCTCAGTAATAGTCGACTTGATCTATTAGGTTCTCGCAGCCAGTGTTAATGTTTCAAGTGATATATTATGATTACTTTGTTTTCAAAGATTGAGTACATTAATTTGTTCTTCTATTATGACCGGATTTTGAGGCGATGTTACGTTTGGAAGATGAAAAATTTCATGTGTAAACGTGTTGGGTTCCTGGCAAACATCATTTATATAAATTTATAAATAACCTTACATACGCAACATGGTGCTTTTATTTTTTGACATGTGATAAACTGTTAACGTTTGTAGATCGTTTAAGAATATGAGTCGATGAACACCGTGAAGCGTCGGATATAAATTATTGTTTTTTGATGCACAGGCATCACTTGAATGTTCGACACTAATGTATGGCGGACATGGGTTTTCAGTGGGATGTCATTAATAATGTTTGTTTCTTTGAAATCGAATATGGCGAGATTTATTTTATTAGGACGCGTTCTCAATTGAAATTTATTTCGTTCCAAAGACATTCATCAAGCTAGGGTTACATTGAAGTTGATATGGTGAAGATATTTATCGAGGACAATTTCATCAGAATAACTTTTCTGCAATGCAGGAACTGTGAGAAATTTTTTGTGACCGGCTTCTCAACTATCAGAAAATGTGTGTGTTTCCACCCCAGAACCGAAAATGTATAATGAAGGGGGTATTGATTTGTGACATTCAAGTTATTCTGAGAAGTTTTCTCACGATATCTTCTTGAATTTACATTGTGTGCCAATTTTAGAAGGAACTACTCTTAACATTTTGGCACACATGAAAAATGAGAAAAATTCAAAAAGAGTTAAACTTTGGTTCGTAGAAAGACATTTCATACGGAAGGTTTCAATCAGCTTGTTTCAACCCTTGGTGAGTGTGATGGAAGCAACCACTAAAATTTTAAATGGAAAGGGTGATTGAGTGATATCTTATTTTGAAGGTAGATCAATTGCATTTTCGATAATGCCATTCACTTGACCTTTGCTGTCTGTACTTTCGAAAAATACGAGATATGCAGAATAGTTACCATAGTGACAGTTGCCCTGGAATAGGAAAAATTTTCCATTGGAATGTCAAATAACAGCATTTCCTTGAGTACCAGCGAACTCCACGTGTGGAAAAAACAAAACTTTCCAATGACATGAACATTTTTTCCACAATAATTCTGAACTTGTTGCATATTTGAAAAACATATTGGTTATCCCTTGAATTATATGTTTTACAGCAGCGAACCAAATTTCAGTTTCGAAGATATTGTGAAAAAATATGTAAAATTTCGTGTTTTTTTCTCGATATCGTTGTTTTTTTCGGAATAACTCAAAAATAATCATTCAATCATAATAAAACTTGGCAGCTAGTTTGAAAATGCTGATGGACAACTTCCCGCATTTCGTGATTCCTGATTGAAAAAAAATTTTTTTTTTCTTTCAAATTTCAAAATTTCAACAATAGTCTGTGATCTTCTGATCATAAAATCCTCATGAATTTCTGAATGAATCTTCAAGCTGTCATTTTTCGATAAAGAACTGGATTTCAATTCGATCAATTCTGTATTTCTGGAAATATTGGGAAAATGAAATTTTGAATGGATATATCTGCGGAATCATTAGGTGGATTTGACCCATTCACGAATTCGGCCTTCGTTATCAAGGTCCAAACCTACTCCACAAATATCAGGTTTCTCAGTTGTTTCTTTCGAAAGTTTTTGTGTTAGGCCGACCGTGACCACAATTTAGAAAAATTTTCATTCGAAAATTCTTCAAATTTCGATGAGAAAATGTGTTTCCTTCGACAATATTGATTAGATTTCGACGGAGTTTAACACAAACATCAATGTTCCAAATTTCAATCCGATCCGATATTTACTTTTGGAGTTGTACGGGGAAAAATATGTACCAAATTTAGTTGTTATTTGTAATTTTAACGATATTTCCGCAATATATCGAGAAGTACAAATGCAATCAGATTGAATCTTCGTAATGATACCAATACCCACGCGCAACTTGGTGCAAAAATTTCGTGTTGGTCTGATTTTCTCTTTTCTGACGTATTCGGGTTGTCAGTTAGTGTAGCACCTACATTTCTCGATGTCGAAAAATCTCGAAGTGTTTTTCTCGATCTCGTCTCAAAAACAAAGTTATTCTCGTCCCGATTTCAAGACGAGACAAGAAATCTCGAATTTCGAGAGTCTCGTGAAAGCCTAAACCTTGTTCTCGGCTTGAATGTTTGAAAAGCTGAAAAAGATAGGAAAGGGACAGTCAAGGAGTTAAATTAAACAATTCCTACCTAAAGATTCATTCACACTTGTAACAACATAACACCGGCTATTCATACGAAAAAAACATTAAATCCCCTATTAACCAAATAAAAAACTCATAAAACCATTTAACTCCGCTTGTACAAAAATATCTGAAACTGTTGGGAAATAGCAACTACCATTTATGAGAATGCTTTCTGTCTTGGCGCCAGCCTCCTAGACGTAAGATGGTTTTAATGTTGAGTCGGATTTCAAGACAAGGTGCATTACCTGTCTGTGAGCGAACACGTTACATCAGATGTTGTTCTTACGGGATTCTTGATACTTATGGCACTGGTCGAGATATCCTTGGCCGAATTATATGTGGTGCAAGCTATTCATGAAGAACTGCAGTTATAATCCAATTAAATCAGATGTATGTAAGAGATATCGATGATTGTTTCGAGAATTTATTGGAATGTTTCATTCAGAGGATTTTATGAAGCAGACGAAGAATGAAATTCGTTCACTCCAAGTATGTTGCTGAAGAAGCTTTTCTCTTTTGAATTCCGCTGAATAGGCAAATACAGTTTGTTTCCTGTGCGCTTTTTGTACCTTTCCTTCAAGCGTTTTGTGTTACGTTTTCACCATCCGAATGGGGAAAATGTTTCCACTTCTCTCTATTGCATTTATCAATCATCATTTCAAAATTTTTTTGAAATGATATTTACGAAAAAAATCATTGTAGATATTCGAACTACTATCGCTTTTATCTATTTTCTGTAGAAGGAAGTCTTAATCTAAAATTTGTAAGGATACAACACTGACTTTTTGATCGAGAATAATGTGGCGTGCTGATTTCAACAGTTAAAAAAATCCTCAATAAATAATATTCTGTTGGTATATTATTCAGGCATTGGAGGGTTGCCTTTTTGTCTCAGATATACAGCATAATATGTAACTTTTTCTAGAGACAATAAATGTTGAATATCATGATGAAACTATTATTTCGACCGGTTATTCGAAAAAAGTTTCCAGAAGTTGCCAGTACATGAAACGGTTAAATAGAAGATACGCAAAATCAGGAAAAAATTATCATTTTAAAAATCAAATAATATACGGGGTATCACATTCAAAGAAATGAAGGTTATTTTTTTTTTTCAAACCATGATTGGTTGGAAAATAGGAATATAAGCTTGAAGGCCCGTATTGTAAACACGCTGACAAGTTCACTCTAACTTTAACAGTCATTTTTTAACTCGTTGATTACTGATGGGTACTAAATCTACCAGTTGTCTGCTGGTTTTCTGTCGAAATAGTTTTATAATACCCACCCTGAGACGATTTCAGGAAGGATTACTGTAATCAATGAGAAAATTCTATGATTTTAAAAATATACCTCAGAAAACACAACAAACCTGTTCAACACAAATTTTTACTTTCATCCTCCACTCTATATCTCAATTAAGATTCTGAAGTACTTCCATAAAGTCTTATAGAGAGCTGAGATTTGATATGCGCAGTAGAATTTATACAGAAACAACAAAATACCTCGATAAATTAGAATTAATAGGGTTAAAGCCTCCGTGCTGCCGGATTGAATATGCTAGTTGAAGAACAATGGAACGTATACTATATGCTGTTTGAACGTCAACAGGCCAAAATAATTTTTTTCATGTGTTCGTCCCTATCTTATAAAAGCCTACAAGATGCACAAATTGAATCAAGTTGAATTTCGTGTGAAACCCTATAAAAACATCAGTTGGCGGACCAAATATGGTTGAGTGTGTGAACTGAACTTTACTCTTTCTGTCAGTCATATTTTGCTTTTACTGCAAATAACCCCATTTTTTTGGTACTTAACCACATTTGTTTTGTCACTCCTTAGTTACCTATACAGGGTGATTCCGGAGGAGACCGTCAGATTTAAGGATAAGTTCACACTAGTCAAGACAGTCTCAAAACAATGTTTGGTTTATGGTTGGAGGTCTCTATTGAGAATATACAGGGTGATTTGTCCGATTCGACCGATATTACTTTTATTTAAAACTTTGGTATACCTCATTCGATTTTAATGAAATTTTCAGTGAAGTACAATATTGATGAGAATATTCATTATTTCCAAAATGTTTTCCAAAATGAGTTGATATTGTAATAATTCCAGATTAATTGTGCAGGTTGAAAAAACACCCTGTACATCGAGTTTCCAAAACCTCGCTATCTGTTTGCGATTCTACTATAATAAGTCATTATTTGAGAGTTCCTAATTTTCTTGGCACACTTCTAGTTTTCCGAGAAATTTTTGTCGAAAAAAGACAATGTCGAAATTTCGCTCCAATCGATTCTACTTTTATTGATAACTTTGGTATGGCTCATCCAATTTTGATTAAATTTGCAGTGTAGAACGATCTGAATGAGTACATCCAATAATTTTAATAATCTCTCAGAATGCAGGGTTGTAAGTGCGATAATTTCAGAATTTCAAATTAGTTATGCAGTTGAAAGACAAACACCTTGTACATTGCCTTTCCAAAACTTTCTGATTCGTTACAGATTCTACAATAATATGTCATTATTCAGAGGTTTTTAATTTCTTTGGCACACCTCCGGTTTTCCGAGAAAAAATGTTTGAAGAAGATCATAATCGAAGTTTGGCGCAAAAGCAGTGAGAATAATCTACACTAGGTCGTAGAGCTGTATATTCCAAGAATGCAAAGCAGTTCTTAAGTTCTAAACTATTCTTTTCAAATTCCAAATTCATATTTAATTGCTCATATTCTGTATGAAATCATTCAATTCATAATATTACTTCATATGTGCATATGTTTATGTGCATAAACCAACACATGGAAACAAATTTCGAACAAACATACGAAACAAATAATGACAAGTGGACTTTAGGATCCACAGAAAATTCACATTGAATTTTCGGAATGCTTTCCTTTTTTTCGAATTCATATTTCACTTGAATTTCCAATCGACAGTATTGAACGAAATCACATAACGGCACTGCTTCATAGAAATAACCCTTTTATTGAAAACCGGAGGTTTGCAAAAAAATTAAATTAAGTAATTTTCTGAATGGAATGATTCTATACAGAAAATGAGCAATTGATAATAAATTTCGAATTTGAATAGAATATTTAGAAGTGACGAACAACTTTGAATTCCTGGATAATACAGCTTTCCTACCTAGTGCGGGATACTCTCACTGCTAGTGAGCCAAATTTCGATTATGCTCTTCTTCAAAATTGTTTTCTAGGAAAACCGGAGGTATGCCAAAGAAATTGAAAACCTATCAATAATGACATATAATGGTGGAATCTGAAACGAATGCAAAAAATGGGAAAAGCCATGTACAGGGTGTTTTTTTTTCAACTGCAAAATTAAAGTTAAATTCTGACATTGTCGCAAATACAACCCTGTATTTTGGGAGGTTGTTGCAATTATTGAATGTACTCAATCAGATTGTTCTACACTTCTTTTTTTGGTAAGAATTTCTCGAGAAACTAGAAGTGTGCCAAAAAAATGAGAAACTCTCAATTTATGACTTATTATAGTAGAATCGTAAACAGCTAATTTTTGGAAACGCGATGTACAGGGTGTTTTTTCAACCTGCACAATGAATCTGGAATTATCAAAATAACAACCGCTCATTTTGAAAAATTTTTTGGGATTTATGAACGTTCTTATCAAAAATATGAACGTCACACACATCGATCAAAGTATTCTGCACTCGAAGGTGAGACTCGCAAGATGCTCCTGGCAGATGGCGCGCTGTAAGTTGTATACTGCTGCGATCCTTCTGAAAGGTAACAAGTATCGAGAGAACTCTCTGCGGTTTATCCAAGTTAAGTTGACCTGACGATCAATAACAATTGTGAAACAGCTGTAGTCATTCTACTTGGATCCGCTTCTTCGGTGTAGGTGTTTTTGGTTGATTGGGTGATTAGCTCTGATCAAGGGGGAATATTTGTTGATTTATCGACGGATATTCGTCCTTGTGATTATGTTATTTGTTCTTATCAATATTGTACTTCGCTGGAAATTTCATTAAAATCGAATGAGGCATAGCAATGTTATCACTAAAAGTAAAATAGGTTGAATCGGACAAATCACCCTGTATATTCTCATTAGAGACCACCAACCATGAACCAAACATTGTTTCGAGACTGTCTTGACTAGTGTAAACTTATCCCAAAACTTGACGATCTCCTCCGGAATCACCCTGTATATCGATTCGGATTCGACATAATCAGAATTTGATTTCTCGGAATATTCAATAAACAAAATAACTGATGGCACGAAGACATAATTCATTAAATTGATCATACTATACCCCGAATTCTATTCTGATAGTTTCAAGTGCCATGTTCAGTTCATCAAGACATTGCCAACAAGAGTGAATACATTGGAAAGGAAAACATAAGAAAAAAATTGAATATATTCAGGCGCGAAATGCTTATTACACTGTGTGGAAAAAATTTTTTTTCGAAATTTGTAGTCAAGCCTATCTGAATAATCGTCTGAATTTTATTGTTTTAAGACTTTTTTCAGCTTAAAATCATCAGGAGTTAGACATTTCCACGAAATTAAATCAACGCGAATCATTAGGGAATTATCCCATGGATTTTTAAATTTTATGACTTGAATAACATTTTTTTACGCATCATAGTGTATCGACGTCATTTATATTATTTATTTATTTTACTTGTAAATAATATTTTTTATCTTTACAACAGACAAGTTCACACTGGTGAGTGAATTTGTTTAATTGGAAGTAAATATCTACCTGCTTGACCTGTGCAAGCAGTTATTGTTATTGTAAAAACACCGATAAACACGCTCTCTCTCTATAGTTTTCGCGAGCAAACAAAATATGAAATTTCAATATACATAATGAAAATCATGAGTATATTTTTTCAAATATGCATAGTTGACTGAACTTAACATATCAGTCGTAAGAATTATATGATAACATCAATTCATCACAGACAAACTGACGATGCGCCTCATTATAACATGAATTTTACACTGAACCTGTAAATTATTCTTTAATTTCTCGAAATCTTGTTCTCATTGCCGAAGAATTTCGTCTGATTCGCAGGAATGCTGTCACAGACAAAAATCCGGGCTACAATCTCGTTTTTCGAATTCATTCAGAAAATTTATTTTCAGCGAGCCAGCGTCTTCCAATTAAGTTCTCTCGCCTCAATTATGAGATCATCTTTTTAGGTCTAATTACATCGACCGCACTTAACATTGTTGAAGAGGTGTCGAGAGGTTTATCTCTGTGAGAAACTTATTAGAGTTTGACGGTTAAAATTTTTTAATTGGAGGTCCATTTCGTTTCTATCAATCAGTTAGTTAATTTTGGATAGAAACTAAATTGAGGTTAAACCATCCTTGAAACTGATCGAATTTTCGAGTAAACTGTTCTATATACCAATCCTGTTTTTTGTTGATGTTTTGAATGAGATGAGTTAGGCAGTCTGTGTTCCGGAATGAATTCCTAAGGAATGTGAAAGATCTACAGGGCGTTACATGAGTAGTTGACCATACTCTAATAGTGAATGTATCTCGTTTGGACCTATCAAATAAATAGTTTTGAATCCCAGAATGCGGAGATAGGGGGGATTTATGAATGTTGGCATTATTATGCATTATAAATTGGGAATCAGTTGTCGAATTTCATGCAATTTCGAGGGTTTTTTTAATTTCTCACAACCTTTCGAAACGTATTATGTTATTGCTATATTCACAGGCAGAACTCAGAACTGTGTTTTCGGAAGTATGAGGATTTTACCGAATCACGAATTCGACCTTCGTAATCAAGCCCTAAACTTACTTACTTACGGCCGATCGTAAGCAGTAAGGTTATGACCTTATTTACGTGGGTTGAGTTCGTGACTTGGTAAAATCCACCCAATGATTTCGCAGATATACCCATTCAGAATTTCATTTTCCCGATATTTCCAAAAATATAGGTTAGATCGATTGTATATTCAGTACGTAATTGAAAAATGGCATTTCGAAGATTCATAGAGAATTTTAAGGTATAATTTTATGAGATCGCAGAATATCTGAAATGAAATTTTGAAATTATTTTTGTTCTAATGAGTTGATCATGACGAAATCTCGAGCAGAGTTTTTCATCCGCAATTGCAAATTAGTAATCAAGTCTAATCGTGATTGAGTTTGTAGTTTTTGAGTTATTTCGAAAAAAATGAGAATACTGAGGAAAAAAACACGAAATTTGACATAGTTTTTCCAATATCTCCAAAACTTGTAATAGTACCGAACTGAAACTTTATTCACGGCTGTTTTCTTGAGCTCAAGAAGTAGGCAAAATATTTTTTCGACTATGGTGAATATTTATTTCCTCGAGAAAACATGTTTTCAAAATAACTGAGAGTACTATTTCAACGAAATTTCGGGAGAAGTTGTGCATTGTTATATCGAAACTATCTGCCAATCTTAAATCCAATCGAAATATCACGGAAAAATCTTAAAATTCCAAGTGTCTATAACTCCAAAACCGTTAGACCGATTACACCCATCAACGAACTCAAGCTTCGCATTTTTGAAATGCAACCTACCTTGAAAGTCGTTATAATCATCCGTACGCCCGTTATCGTGCCCGCTGACGGTCGGCCGGACATAATTAATTTTAACACCAGATTCGTCATCAGTCCAGCCTAGTCGTTTCGAGACCATTTTCGGAAAAAATTCTAAAATTACAGACATTTGGACAAAACGATAGCATACTGTTTCCCAGACTATGCATCCGAAAAATTATTGAGAATTTAAGGTTTCAAAAAATCCTTAGAAAAAACGCTGCTAATTTCACACGAAGGTTTATTATTTTCCCAGCCTTATGTGCAAATTCTTCAGCGATATTCATCACACTTTTATCGTCGCGAGTTTTATAGTGGAATAAAAGAATTTTCAAGATTGTCCACAAATGTCGGCTAGTAAATATTATAGCCGAATTCAGAGGTTTTCTGAAATGCAAGCAGCCGTATCAAGCGTCTTGCATTTCGAAATATTCATTCAGAAAACTGCGACATTGGCGAGCAATCTCTTAAACTGATTGATTTCAATTCCTACCTGGCTGGAAAAATTGAAGCTTTCCAAAACTGAAGCTTTTCTCTCCATGGTTTTTTTCTGAACATTCCCTTACTAGTTATAGAAGACATTTCATATATATGACAATTATGCGTCTAATATCCTACCAAAGAAAGGATTTTGAAGAATATTCAGTTTTTTGTTGTCAATAATGTTATTTGATTGACTTGTTCCATTTCTGTAGTTATAGCTATAATTGTTGGAATTAATAATTACTTACTCACTCACTTACCAATTGCATACACCTTCGTGTTTTTAATACTTGAAATTAAAAAAAAGTAATTTGAGGCGAAACTATACACAATGAAATTTTTCCGACACTAAAATCGATCAATTATCACTGTACGAACGAACTACTGACGTTACGTCAGTGCTTCTTTCGATTTTCCTCCTAGAAATGCAAACATCAGTCGACGATAGGTTGAAGATAAATCTTCCACTTATCTAGAGTCCAATCCCGCCTGAAGTATTGCCAATTGCAGGCAATAAAAACGAAACACCCGAGTGTGTATACTGTTCAGATATTTACGATAGCTAGAGCACTGCAGAAGTATAAATTGAAACAGGATATATTGCATTATATGGGTATAAAGCGCCCATCGATATGTATGTGAGGAGTATGGTACGGATATTGTTGACCATAGAGTCTACCGTTAGCTCCCGATCAATATCAAGGAATAACTCCGAATATCCCCATAGATTGTTCGATGTGTCACATAATTCCGTGAATAAAATGTGATAAATAAGAAGTTAACAAGTCCGTCGTACCACATTAGAAGTTATGGCGATATAAATCCCAATCAGTATGATTGTTGTTGCATTGTAAAATGGTCGCATTGTGCCTTTGACGCTTGATCAGCTTCGCATCTTGAAGCCGGTGACGTACGGTGAAACCTCCGATCTCACCAGGGTTAAATATCATAATAAAGTTTTGCTCTCAGGATTGGAAAATATTTAGGAACGCGTGGATTGATAGAAGGGATATTTAAACATAATTATTACTCTTCAAACTCGTAAAGAAATTTCAAGTTACTTTCAGAGTGACCTCAAATGACGTCATATTGACGTTAGCATTCTGCCATTTCAGTTCCTGATGTCTAGGATGCACAGATAAGGTGAATTCAAAGATGCGCTTATGTTTCGCCAATGTTGGGGAATTCGGCAAAATTCGTTTTTTCCACTGAAGGTGGCGCTATTTGGAAATTACGACCGGTCGTCAAGGCAACTGTTTGCCAGAACTGTATTGACATCAGACAAGATATAAGGTAAAAAACATCTGGATGAATGAATGTCTACAGTATTATGTTTTGTATAACTTTCAGTGGGATATATTCTAAGAATTCAAAATGCATTGTAATTTTCGGCTAATATACACTATCATTCGATGTTCTCCTGTATTATAGCAAGTGAGGAGTGAAATTAAAAGGTAAGCAATGTGAAATTATTCTACAGAATTTCCTGATACATTTAGATAATTTGATAGCTGATACAAATCTATTAATATTTTCCAGATTGTGCACATATACAAAGGAATCTGGTAAAGCGACGGGAAGTTTATGGAAGTTGATACAGAACAAGCATCATCCTTACTTTAAGTCAGACTGAGACCTATCAAGAGTTGAAGTTTCAGAGTGAATAGAAACTTATTGAATAGGCCATATTATTAAACCAGTTCAATTCGAGTTCTTTCCCATTTAAATTTATAAGATTTCCAATTGGAAAAGAGGTGTTTCTTTCAATGGTTAATTTTATTTCATCGGATTCGAAAACTGAGGTTGTAGCACTTGATAGTAGCATATATTAGTAAATCTCAAATTCAAGTGAATCAAAATTGTTGAACAATTCATGTAGATTCAATAAAGCACCAAGAAAAATACAACACATTGTGAAAATAATATGCTTAATTGGGGGTTGGTAACTGATCCTCGATTAGTGAAAATGATTGAAAGACAATTGTGAAAAGAATGAATAAATATGATTCTCTCTCCATTTGTATAACTTATTCCCATCTACATCTGCACTGTCCGAACAAAATACAAAAGGGACCCATTTAAAAGTATCCGAGGATCTACACAATTCTTCGAAGCTAACACAAAAAGATTTCAGGCACTTATCAATGACTAAATAATAATCTGAGAAAACATAAATGAGTTCGAAATGACAATTTCCGAATTTCCTGTGTCATGCGCTCTGATTGGTCGATTGGTGGCGTTTGTGTCGGTGGCGAGGGTATGAAATACAGCCGGTTTCCCCAGTTTGGTCTAAAGATTTAGTAGGAAAACTAATGAAAATAAAAGCACCATTGTTCTGTGCATCCTACTGATGTCTATATATTCGACTGCTGAAGTGACGCAATATAAACTCGAAATGAGAGTTATTCATCTGACTACGGATAGACTTCACGATCAAAATTCAAGTCATCTCTATGACCCTCATCAGCGCCTGTGGAACCTGCATTTCAGTTACAAGATAACCTGAAAAGAACATATGTTTTTCAATATCATGAAAATGAGAAATTCTAGAAAAGCACTGACGGGAAGTAAACACCTCGGTCGTCTATCAGTTATTGATCCCGTTAAACGGATCTTCACTTGCTGAAAAGATTTGGCAACCTTTTCATCATATTATCCTCACGAAATTCTGCATGAAGCTTCGAGTCCTAACTTTCCAATCAAGCACTGGATTTCCATTCGATCCGAAATTAATTTTTGAAATTTTTAAACAATACAGTTTTGAATGGATGCATCTCCGGAATCATTGGAAAGATTTTACCTAATACGCAGCCGGATGCGTGAATGGGCAAAATCCACCCAATGGTTTTTTTTCCGAAAACTCTGATAAGGACAAAACGAGGAATTTAGTTACTTAATAGTTTGGTAACTGCGACCTTGAGGTTTATTGCGCTGTTTTCGCACTGCGCTACCTATAGCTCTAGAGTTCTAATGAACTCCAACATCTGTTAGGGTTTCAAGGAGATCACAAATTGAGAACTGGGGCATGATTGAAGAACGACAGTATTTGAAAAAAACATTTTTTCAGATGGTTCTAATGACACGAGCATCACGAAATTTCGCACAAAGTTTTCAATTTGTTCCCATTTTCTCCGAAAGTTGAGATCGGATCAAAACGGAATTCGATGCTCTGTTGTATTATATGGAGTTTCTAGTTTATGCAAATTTTGTAATCTAAAAAAAATCCAAAAATTTTCTTTCGTATATTCTATATTCTACTATATTCTGAACATATAACGCTCATGAAATTCCGCATGAACCTTTCAGATGTCGTTTTTCAATCGAGTACTGGATTTCAGTTCGGTCCAACCTATTTTTCTGGAAATATGAGGAAAAAACAATTTTGAAAGAGTATACCAGCAGAATCTTTGGGTGGATCTTATTCACGAATTCGGCCTTCGTTGTTAAGGTCCAAACCTAGTGTAAAAATATCGAGTTTCTGCATTTTCTATGCTTACGCTCGGCCGTTAGTCCTACCATGAACACAAAAGTTTCGGAAAGAATCGACTGAGAGACTCGATATTTGTAGAAGATTATGGTTTCATAACGAAGGTATACCTGAGTTGGGCAAGTTTCATATGTAAATGGGCTAAGGCTTCAAATTTGAACTAGTGATCGAAACCTCCAGTGCTTTCCCAAAAATTTAAATTTTTTCACTTCCGTTTCAGATGTTGGAATAGAAAGCCAATAATAAGTTTCGAAAAAAATGCATGATGTTCCCAAAATATCCTTCGATCGATATTTTAAACTCCATCTATGTCAAAAAATCGATCACCAATAAGTTTCATCACCTGACTCAATTATCCGATCGAAATATTCGAAAACCAACTCGAGAAAGTATATAAGAGTAGGAAAGAAAGAAGAATAATATATCGGCAACGTCTTCTACATGTGAATTTCAGAACGTCAGTACCAACAATAAATCTCAGCACGATAAAGTAGTACTACGTTCACAATTAAGACCCTTGTAAGACTGCCTGTTCGTACACATATAAATGATAGCAAGTTTGACAGAAATGTATGTCTCTTCCTACAGTTGCCTGTCATACACGATAAATGTTTCCAAATCAAATGGAAGTATATTTTCACGTAACAAGCCGGGTATGTTTAAGATTTTTTTTTCAGATAGGTATGTATGGAGTAATAGTCTAGTGCATATTTGAATACCTTAGATGGTTTCTCAGAAATTTAAGTGAAACATTTTATCATCTTTTCTAACATAGCAACCGCTAAATATCGATTAAAAAATTGCTGATGCTCGGGATTCTTCCGAAATTAGCTATCGACTAATAATTATTGGCTGCTTCGTCTAGTTCGTCGTAGTAGAATTCAATTGAAAATAATGAATTTGTGGCAAATCCTCGTTAAGAAAATCTTATAAATATTCGACAAATTAACTTATTTTTATGGATTCCCTGATCTAGTGAATAACATGAATGAAGCTCCCTTCACATTTATCCGAACCACAGAAAACACACAAAATATTCATCTATTTGGCATAGAACTGATATGCTTATTAGGTCTATGCTATTTCGTGATCAGACCACAGGTATGGAGGCTATGGCTATGTGGTCATGTCTATGGGCCAGACTTTCCATACTTCAATTAATGTGTTTAGGTTGGTTGATTGGTTAAATATAATTCATTTATAAATATTGTGAAAAAAAGAATGATATTGTAGTTTTCAACATGAGAATGGGCGAGGTTTTAATTCTGTTTAATCTTATAGTGAAATGAAATTGTATATTGCATTAATATCAAGTTGAAGATCAGTGTTTCAAGTCCAGTGAGGTGAAATGTTTTCCTTGCGATTATATCGCAAAAAGCACCAAATCATAAGAATTAAGTGAGTAATTGACTGAGTTTTCTTAATCTTGTTCTTTTGAATTTCAAACATTGGATTGGTTATTCTCCAAAAGAGATAACCGTGAGAGATATCTGTGGTGAACTCACAAACAAAGCGCAGGAGTGTATCAGCCCATTGAGAAATATTTAAATGCTTTTTACCTAAGCTGAATGTGGAAAAAGGCAAATGAAAAAAGTGTTTTATTTGATGAGAGGAATAAATGGTTAGTATTAAGACTGCTTGGTCATCAGTGAAGTAAAATTTTTCGTGTTTTTTTCTGATTCCTTTGATAGGGTTTCACTCTCAGTCCATCTACGTCACTCTAGGGTTCGATGTACACATCCAGTTCTTCCAGCTCCGGCGCCGTTGTGTTCTAAGATACACAGCATCAGTCCATCAGTGGTAGCATGCACACATCCGGCGCTCTTGCCGTGTCTTACTGGACATTTGAAGTGCACAGTATCAGTGGTAGAATGCATAGGTAAGCACGGCACCGCAACGGCGCCGAAGCTTCGAAAACCGGATGTGTACACCGGACCTTATACAAAGATCCTACATCTTACAACTCTCTGAAGCATTTCAACTTCCATCCTAATTTTAACGATAAGATTGAGATCGTCATGATTAAATCCGTATTTCTGAGCTATTCCGGAATAAACAACGATATCGAGGAAAAATTTCGAAATTTGACTCCAAAAATAATAATCGTTTCAAACTCAAATTTTGTAGACGATAGATACCAATGCTGATTTATTTGTATAGAGGATCTCCATCACATAAAATAAATAGATATCTCAAATCATGCAGAATAATCTTATCATTCATAACAAAGTGAAAACAACTGAAAATCTAGTTTCATATGCGTTATAGGAACACTCACGTTAAGGGCCGGTATTATACAACTTAACAGGAAGCTATCTGACAGTTAAACTTTTGCTCAAAAATGTAGGCATTATAAAAGTCTTATTTTTATCATAGACAAGATATACTGTGATGATTTTAATGAAAAGGAGAAGGAAATAATTAAAAATTCTGTGATAAATCTAACCAACAATTCTTTTACGTACTTAAGTACTTTCAAGTGACACTGGAAGTGGTAATAATCTCGACACTAAATTTGCAGAAATTGTCATTCAATTAAAAAATATGGTTATGTTTTGTGTGGCTCCGGGTTATCGAGTCATGATATCTAGAATTTGTACACGACAATTAGCTACAGTTTGTAGGATATTATAAGAAAAGTATCCATTGCAATTGTGATCATTTTCCCCTTAAAAGTTAAATAATTTGTTTAAATTATATGCTTCATTACGCCATTACAACTGTTATCTGTTATGATAAAGGCACCGAAATAAATGCCAATTAATTTTTTTTTCATCTTCATCTTTTATAATAGTAAAACAGAAAGAGTAACTGATATTTTCATTACAATTATATACCATGATGAACTCTCGAGATTGGATTCTAACCCGAGTGAGGTTTATAGCAGGCATTTTGATGTAAATAGATAATAAGTATGCAATTTTCCATGGAACATTTCTGATAATACAGACAGTATAGTTGATTTGTGAAAACCCCTTAAATCTCCAGCAACTATCAAGAAAGAACGGGATGCATGAAATCTGCGTGTAATCAACACATTTGCATCATTGGCGTCAAAGCATGATTTCTAAGAATATGTGTTCCATTACAGGTGTACAGAGTGTCCAGATAAGCAAAATCGGTTTTTGAATTCCGTTTCTTCCCATGAGTTCAAATGGTCCAGCCGATTTCTGAATATCCTTTCTCAACAAGGATATTCAACAATATTTATGGCATCATCGTCAGTCACTCAAAAGTTCTTCAAAAATGAAGTCTAGATATCTCTCAACTAGGATGTTCAACAATATTCAAGGCTTCTTCGTCATCGTGAATTACAAGTTCATCAAAATGGAAGTGAATATATCTTGCAAACATGTCTCCGAAAATATCATAAGAAGTATAACAACAATGAAATCGAGATTATATTACCCTTATGTCAGCCGAAAAGACAGAGAATAGGTGGAAAACCATGATTCAATTTTAACTTCAACTATAATTGATACCCAAATCACCAGATAAAGATAATCCTGCAAATCTAGCTTTAACTGGAAGTTACTGCTTAACTGTCAGTTAAAGTTAAAGATAACTTCCAGTTAAGTTTTATAATACCGGTCCTTAGTTTCCGTTTATAGCTGAGGATATCCGATCATAGCATCAACAGAACGCAACAAAAACTTCAACCACAACTACATAAACACCTAAAGACGATGTGTTCAAATAACGACCCCAGATAAATACCGGGTAATGCCTCTTTCACATCTTAAATCGTACCATTAGACGTACCGTTATAGCTATCGTAGCCAATTATTAATATGGTATTCGAAATGAAAGATGGCAGAAAGGTGGCAAATGGGATACTCATATGTAATGACATCGAAATAATAGCAATTAATGTTTCCCGAAGAAACAATGGCACCTTATCCCTACAAGCATCGCCATGTATACGTTCGCAGTACAGGTACTAGTTGTCGGTATGTGAGATTGGGCTTTAGATAGAATGTGCCATCGTACTGCTGCAACACCTGGGTGTTTTTATTAACAAGCAGCATGTATAGGGTGTTTCTCGATTGGTAGTTGTACAGTCTTGTGTTTTCAAGCAAGCATGAATTATATTATTTTATTTCGTATATTTCCTACAAATTCAATTTTGGGCTTTTGTTTTTAGTAAGTGAATTATCGATATCATTTATGGAATATGAAAGTATGGGTGACAAAAGTCTTTCTCCAGTTTATGAGACCTATACGAAATCCAAAAAGTTCTCAGATACGAAAATATTTTTTCACGACATTTTGAAGGAACCTTAATTTTTCAAACCAGAACTAGAAATCAAGTTAAACGAATTGGTCTATTGGAGAATATTTGGAAAATAAATTTTTGAATTCATAATACACTTACTAATAGATCTCTTGCATGTAACACGAATTATTATATTTTCATGTTTTTTTCATCCTATATCTATACAAAGTCACAAAATATGTTGTCACATACTTCAAAAATTCGCGAATACTGAATATTTCAATATTGAAAATGGTTAAATCGGGACTCAAGGTCTAAGCGGGATAAACGCATCAGATCACTCGTTATTGTACGATTCACCGATCGATACAGGCGATAACGCCGACGCTGTCTAGTGGCTTGCTAGAGATAAGTACCTCGGTAAGGCTAGCAGAACCACTTTCGATTTTTCGAAAAATTTTTTGATAAGAATTTATAACTAATTAATTACTAATTTATACCCCTATTTTCATATTTTATACCCTTCTGTAGACTGAGAAAAACTGGTTTCTGCTAGCTTGACGTCAAGCCAGCAGAACACATCGAGTAATAGATATGCTATTGAAGAGATGAATATGTCAAAATAAAGCTCTAATTTATTACTAATTTATACCCCTATTATAAAATTTTTCACCCTTCTGTAGACTGAGAAAAACCGGTTTCTGCTAGCTCGACGTCAAGCCAGCAGAACACATCGAGTAATAGATATGCTATTGAAGAGATGAATATGTCATAATAAAGCTCTAATTAATTACTGATTTATACCCCTATTTTCAAATTTTTCACCCTTCTGTAGACTGAGAAAAGCTGGTTTTTGCTAGCTTCGAGTAATAGATATGCTATAGAAGCAATAAATATGTCATAATAAAGCTCTAATTAATTACTAATTTATACCCCTATTTTCAAATTTCACGCATATCTCATTTCGGAGATATACCGGGGAGAATAGAAAATTTAAATGGTAATAAGGTATATTAATAGAATATTCAGAGATGAATTCATTCCGCCGGATTCAGAACTCATTCCGGACTTACAGAATATGTTTTCTTAATTAAACAGTTATTTCGTACCTAATTTTCAAATTTTACACCCTCATGTAGACCGAGGATACCTGGGAGGTGCAAGCTTGCTGAAACCACCTTGTAATAGATATGTCATTGAAGAAATAAAAATGTAATAATGAACCACTTATTTAACACCTACTTAGAAACCCTATTATAATTCTAACGAATTATTCTTGAAAGAAATTCCTTGATTTAGCCTCAGGGCTATTTGTCTACCGAAACTGGCGCCCGTCTATCCAGATGTTATTTTATTACCCCTTGCTTGAAATTCGGGGGGTTTTGTCACGTAACATTCTTCGATGTTTTTTGTCACTCAAAGTTATTTTATCAATTCATCATTTGCACAGACCCTTTTTTATTTTGCACCCTTTCGTAGACCGAGAAAAAGTGAACTCTGCTAGCTTGTCGTCAGGCGAGTAAAGAACTGTCATTGAAGAAAAAAATATGTCATAATTAAACACTAATTTAGAGCCCTGTTTTGAATTTTCACCACTTGCAGGTGACAAATATCTCTGAGGCTATTACGAGCGAAATTTTATGAATTATTTGTTTGGAACGGAAATATAACAGAAACTTCTATATTGATTATTTATATACTATACCTACGATATATCTACCTACACAGGGGTAACGATGACTGTGACTTGATTTTCTGCGCACACATAACCCTTTATATATTAACCAATACGAAATAATGTAGCTTCATTGGTGAAATAAGATGAGAGTATTTTATATGTGCGAAACAAGCTCGGAATGAGAAGGAATCAGTTTATTTCTAAATATTCGATTTTTCGAAAATTTTTTTGAATTTGGAACTGCTTAAATACTAATTTAGTTATAGTCATTTGAATTTTCGAGATTGTTCCCTTGTCATCTCAGAAAGTGTTTGAGCGATCGGAATGAAACTTGGTAGTTAGTTTTAATCCATACCGATGCGCAACTTCGCGAAATTCTGTAGGGATCCAATGCTTTCAAAGTAATTTTTTCACAAATTTTTTTGAAAAAGTGTTTATCAGATTTGCACAGACCTGGGTTTTTCCTCGACATTCACGAAATATCTCAAAAATTGTTTACTGATCCAATCGTGATAATACTTTCAAAATAGTTGAAAAATGCGAATGATCCTGTTATCCGAACAGAACAATCTTACGTATTTTTTTCGAATAACTTCTGACTTAGAAACTCGATATTTGTACTTACTTATGAAGGTCGGAATCGTGAATGGGTGCAAGCTGCTCAATAATTTCATAGATATATACCCATTATAATTTTATTTTTCCGATATATTCCAAAATACTTATTGGACCGAATTGAAATTCAGGACTTTATAGAAATTCGTGCAGAATTTCTTGAGGATAATATAATTCAAATATCACCATCATTTCGTAGTAATGCTGCGTTTGAAGGGGCCAATACGTGAAAAGATGACCGCTTTGAGCTCTAAAGCTGCTGACTTCACGTCAGTTCTTTTCTGTAATATTTCCTAATATTTATGTAATATTCAAATCAATGAAACAATTTGTTACCACCCGAACTGTTCATCTTCCAAGTACATCGTTTAAGATAAATCTTGTAGATTGCAGAATATATGAACGTTATCGAAACGGCTTCTTGAAGATCTGCCGACCCATGAATAGAACATTATCTTTTAGAACGAGAACTCATATTCCTTATCGCTTCAGATTAGAAGCGAACAGTGTCAAAAAATATGTCGCCAGTGCAAGGTGATATTGAATAAAATTGTAATTTTGCATCAGCACTATTCGATACTGCGGTTATCGTGAAATTTTATCCCCAACCTAGCGTATACAGCTGTCCCCGAATTGAACGCTACAAACGATAACATTTGTTTATTAGATATCTAAATTCGGGATGGACAATGAAATCATTTAGCTTAATGCATTTCTGTGCTCGTTTGGACATAAAGGTCTTATTATTCTATCTTTTTTAACTGTCACCTGTTTGATTTTGAAAATAGTTGATTATATTTACGATAAGAGTTAAATCGAAAACTATATTCCTATCTCATTCATATTTGTTGATTCGGTAATGGTAATGGAAAAGCTGCTCGAAGAGAGTATGGACGTCGGTTTCCTGAACGACGGTGACCAAATAATAAAACTTTTTCTAATGCATTCAGTTACATCAGAGAACATGGTAAATTTCTGACGACACAAGAAAACGAACAAAGTCAAAAAAGACATATCGGTTTGTAGCCAGAAATTCTGAACATGGCGTAGAACGATCCGAAAATCAGCCCGAGAACAATAAGTCATATCACTAATATTACTCAATCAACTGTATGGCGAAGATTAAAAAATTATCTTCATCCATATTACGTACGAAAAGTTCAGAAGTTGGAGTTAGGCGATGAAATCGCTCGACTAGTTTTTAGGAGGAGGATATTGCGAAATCGAAGAATATATACAGAAGTTTATTTAGCGATGAAGCACAATTCATCAGAGATGGTATCAATAATTATAAAAATTCGCATGTCTGGGCCAAACAAAATCCTTTTGCTACAAGACAAGCCCATTCACAATACAGATTGATTGGTCCGTACGTGTTACAACCGTTTTTAACTGGTGAAGTTTATTTTGATTTCCTTCAAAATATTTCACCAGTTTTGCTTGACGTTGGAGGCATGTATTTTCAACATGATGGGACAGCACGAAAGTTTTCCGAATCGTTGGATAGGTAGGGGTGGACCGCATAACTGGCCTGCAAGGAGCACCGACTTCAATCCAATCGATTATTTTGTTCAACATCTTCAAAGAACTGAGGAGGCTTGCAACAAATTGAGAAATAATCGGGAAATGATGAGAAAATCAATAACTAGTCTGATTAAACAAGCACATAAATGCATTAAGCAGAATGGTGGCCATTTTGAGCAACTTTTGTGAAACTTCTTTCTGTGTTTCACAGGCTTTCTTATAGCATTAAGATTTTTCATGAAAATGTTATGTTTTACAGGACTCATTTTATTGTTTGTTTTTAATTCAGATATTTGTCAAATAAAATCGAATACTGACCTCGACAGACCTCAGCATTTCGTTGCGTTTCGAGTTTGTGACCCAAAAAATTCAATTGTATTGGTAAAATAAATGAAAACCGAATAAAATTAAGTTTTTTGAAATTTTGGATACTGTGTCGATAAATTTTCAGGTTTGACAAGATTCATTGAGTATTAAAATCGCATGCCCAAGTACGAGAAATACCTAGCTCCTTTCAGTTTTTTCTCCTTCTTTCGAATATCCTAAACATTCGAGGAATTTTGATATAAAGGGTGTTACTTTTGCGATGAATTTTATTTATCAATTTTTTCTAGGCCCGACCTGAAAAAAAAATTCAGTAACTCTGTTTGTATGATATAATTGTTGGGGAGAATAAACGTACCAAATGTCGAGAAAATATATGGGGTGGTTCGAATGTTTTGGGTAATTGAAGAAATTGACAAAATTGATAAAACACTCTGTATCTTGAAAATTAAGAGATAGATCCTTAAAATACAGGTTATTCTGACTCACTTCAGTGTCCTCTATCTACCCTTAGCTTCTGCCCATTCACCAATGAATGACCCTGTATAAAAACATATAAATTGTTCTACTATCGAAAAACCTGCGAAAATGTTTTCCGACAGCAATCGAAAATCGATAGAATACGTTAACGATCAGAAATCTCGAGGTGAAGGACTCCAAGACTCGAAATAAGATTTTTCAGGCACTTTTGAAAATGATATATAATATTTCCTGACGAAAGATCGTGATTTCGTATACTTGCCACATATACAGAAGAATTGCATCTTTTGTGAATTATTAGAAAAGAACTACCATGTTGATATATGCAAAGACTTCATTTCTAATTCATGACATAATAAGTCTGTTCCTACACACTTTGGGACTAGTTCTGAATCGGGCGGAGTTTGCGCATATCGATATTAGCGTTCCAACAAATTTCGAACTGGTTAGGAATTACAAACCAAGTGTTCCAACGTGAAAAGAATTTGTGTCAGACCAGTTCTAGAACGGTTAATTCAGTTCTTGGGTTAAGGCAAGAACTGAGAAGGAGGAATTGAATCGGTCATCTGTTTCGTGCCATTCGAATGCAGCAAGGGGCAATAAAACCACATCTGGCAGGGACGGGCTGCATTTTTCGGGTGACAAACAGCCCTTAGGCTATGACAAGGGAATTTCTAAGAATGATGCGTTTCCAACATTTTCGAACTATCTATTCAGAATTAGTCCCGAACTAGAATGAGCGAAGACGTGTGAATTGATTCAGTTCTGAACGAGTTCAAGACAGTAACAGAACTGGGTGTTGGAACAAACCTAATATGAATCCATTCGTTCCTTTAAGGATAATTTATTTCTGATGATTTTGAAAAAACAAAAACAAGGTTTTTTTAAACTTTTCTGCAAACTCTGACGAGTAACTGAACTCAATACTTACCATCTATAAAAAAAATATTCCATTTCCAGTGAATTATGACGAATGTGGGAAAATATAGTAACATCTCCCAAAAATGATAATTTCGAGTTTTTTTCACAGATGATCGTGTTGCCGTGATATTCTCTAAATTCAAATCTTTATAATTGTCACCATTTTTTAACATATATAAAACAACTCGAAGACAGTCAGTTTTCGAGCCAGGACTTTTGTGCGCGGGTGTATGCCACTCCATTTCCAATTTTGTTGAAGACAAGAAAAAGTGATACTTATGATTTTAATCTTGCTCAAAATGCTATTGCTATAAGAACTGCTATGAAGTGTAAAACAGACTAGATAGACTAAGTTGAAAATTGGATTGAGATAGGATCTGAAATTATTGCGGTGTATACAAATTAGAATATCTTTGTTTGAAAGAAGAATATATACATACATCTTTTCGAAGATTTCAACTGTTAATGATTGGAATGATCGTGAAAACTGTCGAAGTCAATGAATATTTAAGCTTGAACTAAATAATTCCGAATACACACAATGAAAAAAATCATTATATTTGTAGGTCAATATTAACAACTCACCTTCTAGTTTTCCAGATTTTAAATTACTATTCAAGTAGTGGTACTTGAATCTAAATCAACATTGCAGCTTCACAGCCTTCCAGAGTTGGTTCGTCAACCATGCTTGCCATAATCCTTTCTTTAAACGTAAACAATTACGTACGGAGTTTTTTTTGTAGGGCCTGTCCGCTCTTCGATATTGCCTTTCTTCAACCAACTTCAAGAAATCGTCTCGCGCAACAAAAACAGAAAACTCTTCTATGTTCACTTCACAATCACTGTCATTCGAAATAGCTCCCTCTGGGCTATAAGGCCTTTCATCTACATCTAGAGGCTCATCAATAGAAACGTCGCCGTTCAAAATTTTTAGTCTGTTCTGAAATGCCATTATATATAATGAGTTGGGCTTCATTTTGCCCCCCAAATTTTCAGCCAATTCTTTCCAAATAGGATTAAACTTGGAGACCACTTTGTCATCACGATAAATATCATCCTTAAACTTACTGAGCAGGTCAATAACCATTCCCCTATCTACTTGACCTGGACGTCCACGTTTCCTGATTTCAACAGCCTCCATCTCTAACAAATATTTATTCGGAGCACAGTCTGTTTCAAGAACACACACCAGACACCAAGTGTAGAATTTCGAATAATATACTTCACACTTTTCGAGAACAAGCCAAATCAGTGCGAACGATTATTTCTAAATGCACAAAATCGCTAGAATAATATACTAGTTCTGTTGAAACCCCTACTAATCACTTGTTTAGATGCCAATACTGTACCTATCTCTATAGGGCCCCTTTCGACCCGATGATTGACATAAAACAGACGGCCGCTCTACCCTGCGTGGTTTGAGGACGCCTTCTAAGAAATCAGTCTTAAGTTGATCTTACGATCATACAAAACAATATTTCATAAAAATAAAATCTTAAGGCATCATCGATGGGTTCCAGGAATCTTCTCCTCAATTCCAGGTACGACGAATTCCGACCAAGCGAGCTAATATGACTCTGGGGACTAATACATTATAATATAAATTGTATAACAATTGAATAAAACCTCCAGAGATTGATTAAATCCAACAGAATCCAAGTGATGAATTGCTAAAATACACTCTTGAGTGACAAAAAACATCGAAGAATAATACGTGACAAAACCCTCGAACTGTAAGCAATGAGTAATAAAATAACATTTGGATAGACGGGCACCACTTTCGATAGAAAAAGAGCTCTGAGGCTATAACAACGAATTCTTTCAAAAATAATTAGTTAGAATTGCAAAATATAACAGATACTCCAGAATGATTCATAAGTTATTTCAATACTATATGATTTATCAACCTGTATAGATGCTAAGATGAGTGTGACTTAATTGTCTGTGCACAGATACCCTTTATGTATTAACCTGTATGTAATAATGTACCTTCATAAGTGAGATATGATGAGGGTATTTTATAAGTGCGAAACAATCTCGGAATTGGAAGAAATTAATTTATTTCAAAATATTTGATTAATACTGTATCACCTCACGAGTTCTCTATTGACTCCTGTATATTTCCGAAATGAAAAAAGCGTGAAATTTTATAATAGGGATTCTAAGTAAGTGATAAATTAGTGGTTCATTATGACATTTTCATTTCTTCAATGACATATCTATTACAAAGAGCTTTCTGCAAGCTTAATTGTTGCCAAGTTTGCACCTCCCAGGTATTCTCGTTCTACATGAGGGTGTAAAATTTGAAAATTAGGTACGAAATAACTGTTTAATTAAGAAAACATATTCTGTAAGTCCGGAATGAGTTCTGAATCCGGCGGAATGAATTCATTTCTGAATATTCTATTAATATACCTTATTACCATTTAAATTTTCTATTCACCCCGGTATATCTCCGAAATGAGATATGCGTGAAATTTGAAAATAGGGGTATAAATTAGTAATTAATTAGAGCTTTATTATGACATATTCATCTCTTCAATAGCATATCTATTACTCGATGTGTTCTGCTGGCTTGACGTCAAGCTAGCAGAAACCGGTTTTTCTCAGTCTACAGAAGGGTGAAAAATTTTATAATAGGGGTATAAATTAGTAATAAATTAGAGCTTTATTTTGACATATTCATCTCTTCAATAGCATATCTATTACTCGATGTGTTCTGCTGGCTTGACGTCAAGCTAGCAGAAACCAGTTTTTCTCAGTCTACAGAAGGGTATAAAATATGAAAATAGGGGTATAAATTAGTAATTAATTAGTTATAAATTCTTATCAAAAATTTTTTCGAAAAATCGAAAGTGGTTCTGCTAGCCTTACCGAGGTGAGATAAGTACACGGGAAGAGGGAGACAGTGGATATATTCCGGTACGTCACGGAAGCAGCGAAGTTTTGTATGTTTGAACAGGAGCCAAATTCAAAAGATCGTTTTTCTCGTTGAAAATTAAAATTTTTGAAGGCGGTTGTAGTCTTTCAGTAGTCTCACGGATAGAATATTCGATTCCAATGATAAAAAAATTCATGCAGGAGATCCATTGAATTCATTGGGCGGTTTTTAACCATTCAGTTATTCGATTTTCGTAATGAAGCCCCAAATAAACTCGGGCCACTGAGTATAGTTTTTCGAAAGTTGAGGCCAATCGTGAATACAGTGACTTCAGACAGAAAGTACTTAGGGACCCGACAGTTATAGGGCAAGTGGTGTATACTTTCAAGTACCTAAATTACATCGATTTGAATTCAATGGGTATATTTTGTACTGTAATGCAGACACAATAGAAATTTTCGATTTTTCAGAATTAATCTAAGGGCTGACATTTAATATTTACTCCAATTGAATAACGTTCAATTACTAATAAGAAAGAGTTAATACTTTACAATTACCATTAAAACAAAATCGAAAATACGTTCACGTTTGATATTAAGTGCAAAAAATACCTCGAAAATAACGGGGTAATTTTTGGAGACTAGAATTCGTTGTTTTTTCAGGAAATGTTTGGTTGCAAATGGTTGAAACGAATGCGCAATGTTGCCACTTTTCATATTTGAAAATTTTCGGGAAAATGAACTAAAATGCAATGCAAAATGGAAAAATAACCAACATTGTGCATTCCCACAAAAGAATTAGGTATATTCCAAAAAAAAATCCCAAAAAATAATCACTGAAGCCTGCAGAACGACACCCCATTTTCTCCTACAACGTCGAAATTTCTCCGAATTCTAATAGTTTTGACGGCTTTTGGCAGCGTTTAAGCATGCAGACCGTGGGCAAGTGTCTGACCTTGAAATATTAACGGGGTTTAACGAAACTTGAATATTGCTGTGTTGCCGAAATGCGAGAAGTCGTAAAAAGAGGCCGTTTTAATATTGGTGATCAAATATCTTAGTATCGTAGTTCTGCCGTGGTCTCAAAAATCTATTATGATTTCTTGATCGAATGGCTAAAGGCCGATTCATATTATCTGACCGGCTCAGTTCAGTTCCACCGCGTCAGAGAATCTTTCAGTGGGTTTCATATGGACTAATTCATATTCCGCCCACGACCTTCGGCACAAATCAGAGAAAAATCCTCTGGGGTGGCAGAACTGACCTCAGCCGGTCGGATAATATGAATTGGGCTTAAAAAATATACGTACTGTATCGAATCTCTGTTGTTATTATTTGGATTATTTTCGAAATTTTACATTTTATCAGGATCCAATAACAATAAAATAGAATTTCGAACTTAAATTTCACGCGGATCTCTGACTCTTCTAAAGGGGAATCTATGATCTGAAATAAGAAAAGTTTGTGAAATTCGAAATAATAGTAACTTCAAATGAAAAATATCATGTTATGAAAATCAATTGAAATACTAAACTAACTAAATGACTAACCTAACTAATTGAATTACATCAAAACTTATAATGTCCTTTCTGTTCTCACCCACCGTGTCTTAGTGTATGTCACTTTTGCCTTGCTAAGATTCTATATAGTTTGGGGATTCCGGTATAACCTCCAAGTTTTTTTATGGTTATTTTCTGCTTAATCATATCCTGCATTTACAAGGATTGAAGTTTTTCTTGCGCGCATATTCTAGGGGAACAGCGTACTGTCGTTTTGTCCAAATGTCTGTAATTTTCGATGATTGAGCCGAAAATGGCCTCAAACGACTAGATTGGACTCACTGATGACGAATCCGGTGTCAAAATCGATTCTGTCCAGCCGGCCGGCCGTCGATAACTGTCTTGAAACTTTCAGGATAGGTCGCGCATTGGGATGCCGCAGTTGAGTTCGTTAATGAGCCAAATCAGATGAATACTTTCGGAGTTATAGCCACTTGAAATTTTGAAGGTATTTGTTTTTTATTTCAGAAACTATCAAAGCGATTGAATTCAAACTTGACAATTAGGTGGAGTATAACAACGCGCAACTTTGGGCCGAATTCTGTCAGGATCATACTGCCAGTAATTAAAAAAAAAATGTTTTCAAAATCTTTTCCCAAAAAATTTTTTTTTTTCAAAAACCGTTCATTATATCCAGAAAAAAATTCCACTCGGACTTTGAGCTTTATATTTCACAGCAGTGTACAGAATTTCAATTCGATACGATCATAAGTTTTGGAGATATCCGGAAAAAATATATCAAATTTCTAGGTTTTTTCTCGATATCGATGCTTTTTTGATATAATTCGAGAAATACTGATTCCATCCTGATAAAACTTTGCAGCTAGTTTGAAGATGCTGAAAGACAACTTTATGCGAAATTTCGTGATGATAGTGTCATGAGAACATTTTTTTTTTCAAATATTCAGTATTCTGTGATCTTCTCATCATATTATCCTCACTAAATTCTGTATGAACCTTCAAACGGTCATTTTTCGATGAAGTACTAGATTTAAATTCGATCTCATCCGTTTTTTTGGAAATATTGGGAAAACAAAATTTTGATTGGGAATAACTGCGGAATCATTGGGTAGATTTTACCCATTCACGAATTCTGCCTTCGTAATTAAGGTCCAAACCTTCTCTACAAATATCGAGTTTCTAAATTGTTCCTTTCGGAAGTTATTGTGTTTACGCAGTCGGCCGTCAGGCCAACCGTAAACACAATAACTTCCGGAAGAAACGACTTAGAAACTCTAAATTTTTAGAGAAGGTTTGGGGCTTAATTACGAAGGTCGAATTTGTGAATGGGTAAAATCCGCCCAATGATTCCGTAGATATACCCATTCAAAATTTTATTTTTCCAATATTTCCAAAAATACAGAGTAGATCGAATTGAAATCCAGTAATTCATCGAAAAAAAATCTAGAAAAGCACTACCGTGAAGGCGGCTGCTTTCGCGCGCAAGTTCAAATTCGTTGCCGAAGTGGTCATCTATACTGAACATGCGCGCAAAAGCTGCTGCCTTCACGGCAGTGCTTTTCTAGATTTTTTTTATTATTTCAGGTTTCCATGTATGTATAAACTCTCAATTTGGTTTCATAATAATAGTCACTTTGATTTCAGTCGGGTTTAATTTGATATTTTTGACTGGAATATACCAATATTTCGCAATTTTTGTGAGGATCGGCTACACTCGCGACGATAGTTGAGAATGGACTGCCTTCTCTATGCTCGAGCTTTTAATAGTTTTGACCAAATTTCTTCGGAAATAAATTTGCCATGCTTGTCAAAATTTCCTCAAAAATGGTGCTCCCGCAATTTTCTTCTCGGAGGTAAGTTTTCCTTCTTTGAAATAACTCTAAAAATTTCAGCCACATTCTCCTACGTATTTGTATGCCCCATTTACTTATGTCGTTACTCTTTGATATACAAATTTTTACAAATGTATGCCTGAATGTTACAATTTTCGAAGTTAACAATTTCATTCAACTAGAATTCATAAAGTTCTACATACGCCAAAAGATAATCTCATTATATTAAACAAACCCTATTTCAACAATACAGCGGTAATTTTTGCGCGCATGTTCTAGGGGAACAGCGTGCTATCGTTTTGTCCAAATGTCTGTAATTTTGGATGACTGAGCCGAAAATGGTCTCAATCGACTAGGTTGGACTCACTGATGACGAATCCGGTGTCAAAATTGATTCTGTCCGGCCGGCCGGCCGTCCGTAGACACGATAACTGTCGACAGAAGCAAGCTAGCTATTTGAAACTTTCAGGATAGGTTGCGCATTAGAATGCCGCGGTTAAGTTCGTTAATGGGCCAAATCGGTCGAATAGTTTCGGAGTTATAGGCACTTGAAGTTTTGAAGTTATTTATTTTTTATTTCAGAAACTACTCAAGCGATTGGATTCAAACTTGATAGTTTGGTGGAGTATAACGACGCGCAACTTTGAGCCAAATTTCGTCATGATCATATTGTCAGTAAATTCAAAAAAAAAAATTTTTCGAAATTTTTTTACAAAAAAATTTTTTTTTCGGAAACCATTAATCAGATCCAAAAAAAATTATACTCACAATTTGACCTTCTAATTTCACAGCAGTGTACTAAATTTCAGTTCGATACGAAAATAAGTTTTGGAGATATCGGGAAAAAATATGTCAAATTTCGAGGTTTTCTTCTCGATATCGTTGATTTTTTCGGTATTACTCGAGAAATACTGATTCAGTCCTGATTAAACTTCACAGCTAGTTTCAAGATGCTGAAAGACAACTTTATGCAAAATTTCGTGATAATCATGTAATTAGAATAATTTGAAAAAAAAAATTTCTATGATTTTCTCATCATATCATCCTCATTAAATTCTGTATGAAACTTCGAACTGTTATTTTCGATGGAGTACTGGATTTCAATTCGATCTGATCTGTATTTTTGGAAATTTTGGAAAAATAAAATTTTGATTGGGTATATCTACGGAATCATTGGGTGGATTTTACCCATTCATGAATTCGGCCTTCGTAATTAAGGTCCAAACCTTCTCTACAAATATCGAGTTTCTAAGTTGTTTCTTTCGGAAGTTATTGTGTTTACGCAGTCGGCCGTCTGGCTGACCGTAAACACAATAACTTCCGGAAGAAACGACTTAGAAACTTGATATTTGTAGAGTAGGTTTGGGGCTTAATTACGAAGGTCGAATTCGTGAATGGGTAAAATCCGCCCAATGATTCCGTAGATATACCCATTCAAAATTTTATTTCTACAATATGTCCAAAAATACAGATATGATCGAATTGAAATCCAGTAATTCATCAGAAAAAAATTTCAAAAAGCACTGCCGTGAAGGCAGCAGCTTTTGCGCGCACGTTCAAATTCGTTGCTGAAGCGGTCATCTACATTGAACATGCGCGCAAAAGTTGCTGCCTTCACGGCAGTGCTTTTTGGACTTTTATTTCTTCAAATACCGGATAATTACATGATACCTATGCAAATTATTGGTCGATACATAATTTCATAATTTCACAAATTTTCATTTTCTTCAGAGTTCTACGTCTAATTTCCGATTCAATTGCTTTTTCTTTTCAATTCATTTTAGCTTCCAACAAAATATTACTTAAATTCCTCATACTTTACTACTTTTCAACTAGATAATGCATTTTATAAAATTCAAGTTACTTCCAGATCATGAGAAGCCTACTAAAATGGATAATTCGGAATGATTTCGTTTCCTAAATAAGAGACTGAAATACTGGAATGGAATTCTCTGGATCAGTTGATGAATCGTGAATTATTTGAATATTTCTTGTATTTTATGATACCTGGACTCATCTTAATTGTAAGTTAAAATAATAAATGATTGAATTAGTGCAATTTATGGTCATTGGTGAGTTATTTTTCATGTTTCTTTATTGATGATTAAGAAAAAACCATTCAGGACGTTCAACTATCAAAATCAATAACTTGATGTTTCTCGAATTGGTGTCTTGTTTTCTTCTTACTCGTATCCTCGTGTCTATGTATCATAATTATCTCTGTTGAAAGAATTATCTTCCGAAACAATCAGATCCGTTCCAACATCTCAATGCAAAGAAACGGAACCGTAAATAAAGATTACTATAAACAAAATATCAAGCCTTTCGGGATAATATTTAGATCCGAGGGGCAGTAAATCCTTTTCAACAAATAAAGCATGTGATTTAGGGCGGTCACCATAACAACAACTCTATTCAAGTATCTCTTTAATATGGGTCCGTATAAACAAAATAAAGTAGATTAAACCATCTGAACATAAATATTTCCTTACTAAGAATCAAAAAATTGAATAAATTGTACCGCCGTCATATTGAGACCTCTGGATTACAGTCATTTGTTTTATTTAATGTTACTGTAGCAGCTACCGAATGCATTAATGGGCAATATAGCTTATCTTTCAGAAGGTTATTATGAGATTTCACTTTGGATTGAACAAAACAACAGTGCTGAAATGGTATTCTATTTATAATCGCTTTGTGTTAAGAGTTATGGCATTTTTGATGAACGACTCAAGAATTAAGTGAGCGAATGGAGTACAGGGTGGTTGTTTCTATTCTACTCAGTTAAAACTGGTCCTACAAAAACGTTTAAAGGGGCAAATACGAAGTATTTTATATGGGTCCTAAGAATAAAGTTTCAGTAAAATGCAAAAAGGTATCGCAAACCTACAAATTTTATATCGATTAAAGCTTATTTTGGGAGGATTTCGCATCAATTTTAGTTTTTTTCTGGGTTTTCTATCCCAATACCTGAAACAGAACTATTAAAAATTAAATAAAATTTTTTTTTCAAGAAAAACGACTTCGCGGGTTGCAGGATTGAACTATTTGTCAAGGGCAGTTTCTTGGAAAATAGATTGCTTAATATACAATTCGTCAGCGTTGTCAAAGTTGGCGATTTCGAAAACGTCAAAACTTAATTTTTTTCAAATAAGAACATCATTTTTTTGTATCCACAATGGAATCTACGTTGAAAAATAATGTAGTTGTGGAAATAACACCAATTCCCTAAAATTCATATTTTCTGAGAGGTGCAGTCACGATTACATTTCTAAAATCGCTCTTCTAAAAAACACAAGCAAAACTGAAAATTCAGAATTTCTCCGAATACAATCTAAAATAAATGTTCAATATGTCCTCCATTTCCTTCGAGAAAATAATTTTTTAATGAGAAGTATATAATTCGAAATGTGATCGCGTACATTGATTTTAACGGATATCTCAGAACATAGGAATTTTAGGGCATTGGTGTCATTTTCACACCGACATTATTCTTCAACGTAAATTCCAATATGGCTGTAAAAAATAACGTTCTAGTTTAAGAAAACCGAGTTTTCAAGTTATCGGAATTGCCAACTTTGTCAACGCTTTTGTGACCTCCTGTATCTTGGATTTCAATTGTGACTATTGCGATGACGGAAGTCTAAAAACGGCATTTTGCCAATGAAAAACCTGGAAGATATACATGTTTCAGCAGGGCACCATTTTCAATATTTTTATTGCACTTTCATGTTGAAAAGAAATTTCCTGGCAGAAATTCATACATTTCACACTAGCACCCCTCAGAATTTCGAAAGAAATATATTTTGATCATAAAATATGGGGCTTTCTTTTCGAAAAACGGAATTTGGTGTCACTTCCGGTGAAACCGAAAGTCCCACGAATCTCAAACAATTTACATTCAGTCATCTCTCTAGTAAAAGCTTAAGCTCAAAATTGCAAACGTTAATTCCTTCCCAAACATATTCTAACGAACGGTATTCCTAGGACACCCGGTATATTTGAAATCAGACGAAACAGCCCTACCGATTAGGAAAACGAATTACATGGTGTTCCGTTCAAAAAACACCAGTTCACTTAAAATTTTGGAGTTGGCAATCTCATTTGAATTTTCTTGTAATAAATTCTGAATGCCCATGAAAAATACTTCATATCTGCCAATTTAAACTTATTGTAAGCCAATATCGAGTGAGGTATCTAATGAGTAAAATATGAACGATCACCCTGTACATGAAAATTTTCGTATGAAGTTAATAACGTTCAAATGTAGATATTTTATAAATATTAACATACTTATTCCTTACTGAGGGTGATCCTAACATAAGATTTGAATTGATTAGCATGTACAATTTTTGACGGATATTTTTACGCTCTTGTTCTAAGGGACAAGAACCATTTGCTGAAATATCTTCCTTTTTCGAGCTTTGGGCTGACAATAGTTTTAAACGATTATGCTGGACTCACTGATTAGGAATTAGTATCGAGTTCAATTCTGTTCATCCTACCGCCCCAAACATATGTGCTGTTACTTTCGGTGGAAAATCTCTAGAGTATTGATGTTTTCTGAGTAGGTTTGGAACCTGATTGTCGCAGTTATAGCTGAGGAACAGAATTCGTGCCATTATTCATATGAGAATATATTCTCAAAATCTCAAGTCATTCTGGAGCGATAAGATTAAAACTAAGTTATTACTTTATACCATTGAAATTTTTCTCCTATGCCATACCATAACAGTGCACCATTTTCAGCTAAATTAGGCATATTTTCTCAAAATTATTCGCAAACAACAAGAATTTCGTTCAATCATTACAACTTACAGATTATAACTTCACATTAATATTTTCAGAGATTGATAACTAACGATAAAAATAACATTTTATCAACTGGCATAAAATAATTGAAGTCAAAGCTCGAGGAAATAGTACCATAAAACAGACATTACAAAAATAATATTAGACATGGTATTTTTGCGCGCATGTTTTAGGTAAAATGGTTCCGGAGTCATAGCCATTTGAAATTATGAGGTTATTCCTGAAATACCAGGGAAATACCCCGGTATTTTAGGAACTACTTGAGCAGTTGGATTGCAACTTGGCAGCCAGTTGAAGCACAACAACGTTCAACTCTGAGAGACATCCCGTTAGGATCATATCGTTACTTAATTTCGAAAAAAAAAATTTCATAATAAAAAAAAAAAATTTTCAGAAACAGTTTATCACATTCGGAAAAATTTTGCTTATACGTTGAGCTCTATATTTCGTAGCAGTGTACCAAAGTTCAATTCGATACGGTCATATTTTTGGAGATATTACAAAAAATATGTAAAATTTCGTGATTTTTTCTCGATATCGTCGTTTTTTTCGGATTAACTCGACAAATAATGATTCAATCATGATGAAACTTGGCAGCTAGTTTGGAAATACTGATGGACAACTTTGTAAAAAATTTCGTTATGATCGAGTTATCATTACAATTTGAAAAACAAACTCAATATTCTGTACTCATTTTTCGATGAAGTACTGGATGTCAATTCGGTCTTATCTGTATTTTTGGAAATATTAGGACAATAAAAATTTGAATGGGTAAATCTGCGGAATCATTGGGTGAATTTAACCCGTTCACGAATTCGGCCTTCGTTATTGAGGTCCAATCCTACTACTACTAAATATCGATTTTCTAAGTTTTTTTTTTCGGAAGTGATTGTGTTTACGGTCGTCCAATTGGTAAACACAATTACTTCCGAAAGAAATAACTTAGAAACTCAACATTTGTAAAGTAGGTTTGGACCTTAATAACGAAGGCCGAATTTGTGAATGGGTAAAATCCACCCAATGATTCCGTACATATACCCATTGAAAGTTTTATTTTCTCAATATTTCCAAAAATACATATTAGAACGAATTGAAATCCAGTACTTCAAAAAAAACCTAGAAAAACACTGACGTGAAGTCAGCAGCTTTTGTGCGCATGTTCGAAGGACATCCCCGAAAGTGAACATGCGCGCAAAAGCTGCTGACTTCTCGTCAGTGCTTCTCTAGGTTTTTTCTTCTTTTTACGCGCTTGTTCTGGGGAACAGCGCGTAATCATTTTGTCACGATGTCTGTAATTCTCGAATTTTGAGACGACTAGATTGGTTTCACCGATGAAGAATCCGTGATCAAAATTGATTCTGACCGTCCGGCCGTGTGCGCAGTAACTTTTGAAAGGAAGGACCTAGGATCTTGAAATTTCAGGTTATGTTAAGATTCTGAATATCTCGGTTGAGTTCGTTAATGGACCAAATCTGCCGAATGCTTTTCGTGCTACATCCATTTGAAATTTTGATTTTTCAATAAATCGAAAAATATTGATCTGATCAACAGTGTCAATAAGAAGAATTATTCATGGAAAAATTCGAAAAAAAAAATTATTTTTTTTTTCAAATTTTCAAATTTCATTGAAATTCCACTGAAATTTCCAAATCACCATTTCGCAATGTGAACAAGCGCATAAGAGCTGCTGACTCCACGTCAGTGCTTTTCTCGTTTTTTTTCCTTTCGATTTTGAATCATCAAAACCATCCATTCTATAAAATATGTCAAAATATTACCGTAGTTGCACCAACAATATTGCAATCAATTCTACACCTTTTTCATTTTTTGATATAGGAAATGCTTCATATTCATAACATTCTATGGATATCTTAACGCAATCCACAAGTATTATTCAAAATTTATTCCTTATACCTTTTTATAACTTTGTAAACAACGATATCAACTAAGAATGAGAAAATTATGAAAATGAATTGAATTATTCTATTCAACGATTACTGCATAATATACACAGAAGCTTTTTATGATCCCCAGATTCTTCATTTCAGCCAGTGCGATTCATTCTGTATTGGTTCTGAGTTATAACTGATAGGCAAGATACCAAATGGACATGTGGCTCAGACTTATTTTACATTGTTCGATGCAATCAGGTAATAAATTACCATAAATTTAAATGAAATTCGAAAAACTTCTGTTCGAAAGTGTGCTAGATAAAGATTATATCACCTTCGGATGGATATCTCCTATATGTCGAGGATGGAAATATTGAGATAACTCTCAATAATGGATTATCAGGATGTTATCTCATGTAAACAACTTTAAGAATGCTACTCCAGAGATGCTTTATCATTGTGAAGCTCAGGTTTGGTATTCAAATGGTAATTCCAGGATATGGTTAATTTTTCAATCGAATATTTCCCGTTGAACTCACCAAAGTAGCGCTTCTGGTGACATGAAGAATTTCTTGTCACAAGGTAGAATGCCGAAAATGCAATGGGATGTAATCTGTTTAGTTTCTCTGGCCTTTATCTTGCGTTCATATGTAAATTTGAATTCTGATCACCTAGTATATGTTTCGTCCAAAATGTGGAATGTAGCGAATTTAATGCTTCTAATATAATAAAAGAAATCAAGTTATAATGATTCAACATGACTTTGATAGTCAACTAGAACCTACATTGAATTCTGAAGGTTAGATACAACTTCATTGACGTTGTAATTTAAGATGTCGTTAGTTGTGAAATCTTACATGTTATATTCTGGCTCTATAGCAAGCAAATTCAATAAGATCCTTTGTTCGCTATTAAGATTCCATGATTTCTTAGTGGAAACTATTTCCATTACAATGCTGAAAGGGTTGACTGCCCTCCCACAGCACATAGCCTTTATATTAATAATAAATGTAAGATGTCTCTTAATCTTGAATAGGGCACGTGGACGCGGTAGACACCAGTAAAAAAAATTCATGTTTTGATGACGAAAGGTTAAGTTGTTGGTTTTTGCGCGCATGCTCTAGGGGAAGAGTGTGCTATCGTTTTGTCCAAATTTCTGTCTCAAACGACTAGCTTGGACTTATTGATGACGAATCCGGTCCCAAAATTGATTCTGTCCGGCCGGCCGGCCACCAGGCGCAAGGGGGACAAACATTTATAAATTTCAGGGTTGGTTGCATTTCAAAATGCGAAGGTTAATTTCGTTAATGCGCAAAATCGGATTGATGATTCCGGAGTTATAGTTATTTGAAGTTTTGACGTTATTTCCGTGATATTTGGAGCGTGAGGAATTGCAACTTCTTGCAGAATTTCGTTGAGATCGTACTGTGAGTAAATTTTGAAGAAATTGTATTTCGAAATTTTTCGAAATAATTTTTTTTCTCGGAACCTGTTCATAATATTTGTGGAAAATCTTGACCTTTTCTTGAGATTTATATTCAACAGCATAGTATCAAATTTCAATTCGATTCGATCATAAGTTTCAAAGATATTGTGGATAAATATGTCAAAATCAAATTTTTTTTTAAATATTCAATATTCTGTGATTTTCTGATTATAATATCTTCATGAATTTCTGCATGAACAGTCGAAATGTTATTTCAATGGATTTCATTTAGATCTAATGTGCCTTTTTGGAAATATTGGGAAATGAAATTTTGAATGCTTGGCCTAACGGCCGACCGTAAACTAGAAACTTGATATTTGTAGAGTAGGTTTGGGGCCTTATTACGCAGTTAGAATTCGTGAATGGGTAAAATCCGCCCAATGAATCCATAGATAAACCCATTCAAAATCTTGGTTTCCCAATATTTCCAAAAATACAGATTAGATCGAATTGAAATTTTGAGGTTAATTTCTCGATATCTTATGAAGTACCGATTCGATCGGATTATAACTTCGTAATTAGTTCTTGAATACCAACACGCAACTCAACGCGGAATTTCGTATCATTCCCAACGTCAGAAAATTGAAAAAAAAAATTTTATTCAAAAATTTTTGACATTTTTGTAGACAATTTTTTTTCCTCGGAAAGTTCTGATCAGATTTCAAATGAATTTGGCACAAATCTTAGAATCATTCTTCTGCCACAATTTTTCGAGTTTCAATTCGATACGATATCCACTTTGGTAGTTGTATGGAAAAAAGTATGTAAGATTTCGTGGTTGTTTGGAATTTCGACCTTATGCTCTCAATACACAAAAAGTACAAATGCGATCAGATCGAAGCTTCGTAATTACCTGAAAAATACAAAGGCGAAACTTATTGCAGTATTTCGTATGGGTCCAATTTGAGAACATTGAAAAAATGTGTATTCCAAAATGTTTTAAGATTTTTTGCAAAATTTTTTTTTCTCAGAACATGTTGAACAGATCTTAACGAAATTTATCATTGTCCTTACAATCAATATTCAACAACGATGTTTCAGATTTCAATTCGATACGATATACTTCTGGAGATATATAAAAAAAAAACTAGAAAAGCACTGACACCGTAAACACATTAACTTCAGGAACAATCGACATAGGAAATATATCTGTTGAGTAGGTTTTCAGTTTAATTCAGAAGGTCGAATGCTCAAATGGGTTGAATTCGCCAATTATTCTTTAGATAGTTTTACCCATTCAAAATTTTGGATCGAATTGCAATCTAGTTCTCAATCGAAAATTATGGCTCGAGGTTCATGCAGAATTTCGCGAGGACCTTATGAAAAAAGCTGCGTTTGGCAGGGTCAATACTCGTATGGATGGCCGCTGTGGCAACGGAGCAAGCGCGTAAAAGCTCCTCTGACCTCACGTCAGTGCTTTTCTAGGTTTTTTGAAAGTGAACCTCCCTGAGTGCGAGATTGCCAGTGGATCAAAATTTAATCATCATGAATTCTCCTCCAGTTAGTTTGAAATTATGTTCCGAATTGAATATTTTCGAACCTGAAAGGAGCCTGACAAATCCTTTTCATAAGGCTCTTTCAATAAAACTCATCTATTTCATCATGGAAACAAAAGAAGAATAAACCTCATCATCGACGCTATACCAACCAGTTTCGAAAGGGAAAAATGTTGTCGTCATCTATTGTACGATAATGATTTACAATTAATTATTCAATCGTATTCAGCACACGGCGACTTTATGAATGAATGAACGATGCGAGTAGTAGAATAGTACGAACAAGAAAGCAGGAATTGTTTTATGATTTAAATGATTATGAAAGTCTGGCGCGCGAACCTGCGTGGGTTTTATTTGATGATTCTTACCATTCTAATGCTAACTGCATAATTTCGCAATGTCCGTGCTGGCGCCTTCGAGAGCCTCCGGCAGTCTTCACAGAACTTGTAGACTTCTTTGTTGCTTGTCTCATAGGTTGATTACCGGTTATTTTTGTCGCCGAAATTCTTTTCCTTTGGGAAGTGTGCTCAACGTGTATCGACTAAATATTAGGTTGGTTTTCTTTCCCAATGTCTAAAAAGAACTGATGGAAATTCTAGAAAAGTACAGAGCGGTATTTCATTAGTGAGTGGGGAAATAGTAACCATTGAAATCTGATGGCTTTTTTCGACCAAAAAATTTGAATAAATTCTTCCACGATACTAACATAATTATAAATGAGAAAGTGTATCGCCTTTCTTGAACCAACAATCGGGACCCAATCCCGTCAGCAGTTCCTGAGATATTAAGGCAATATCCTTCAAAATACAAGTGAGAATAACTCCTGGACTATTTGACCGATTCGGCTGTGGCGTGATAACAGCAACCTTGTTCTGAAGGCATATTACAACGGCCTGTACATACACTTGAACTTTTCGCGCGCATTTTCTGGGAATGCTATCGCTTTGTCCGAATATCTGTAATTATGACAGCCGGTTCAACCGGAAATTCACGTTCCTTTCGATTTTTTTGAATGAACTCATGATTATTTTTGCATATTCAAATTATACGTTGAAATCTGAGTGGAATTTTGACGAGATAAAAATGAAGAGAAAAAAATTTCAGTCGAATTTTTTTTTATTTTGACATCCAATCAATTGGAGTTCTGTATATATCAATGCTCACCATTATTATAGTCTTTCATCTCAAAATTCGCAATCTGGATAGAACATGTGTTCTGTTTCAGTCTCTACGAGGGGTTACACTAGCTCCATGAAATGTTGCACTCATACTTTCGACCATACAGTAATTGAATGGAGAAATAATTTCAGTAATTGCCGAATGATATATCTGTGAAATGAGGTGGAAAATCGAATGTTGCATAGAAATGTGAAAAAATGTACCTTGAATCTGGCTCTTTCATTTGATTAAATTGAATTATTTTTCTACCCATATACTGAACCTACACCTAGTATAATTAGTGTTAGAGCAGACGGCTCATCCCTTGCATGGAACTGAATCAAAAAACGGGTTGCTTCTGCTCCAGTGGTAAATTTCTAGTGGGAATAGATTTGGATAATTTGTAACAACGGCAGAAATTAATAAATATATCAAGCATTGAAGTCGAACCGAAGTCAAAAACAAAACAAAATTTTTTGATTACATTTGTTTTTTCCTAATTTTATTTTTCTCTTAACGGAATTTCACTCAGAATTCAACTTTGATCAATTTATTTTTTCAAAGTAATACTAATTATCTTATAATCTTTGTAATGAAGAAATAAAAAATAGCATTGGACAAAACTTTGAAATTATTGCTCAAATCTAATGAAAATATAATGGTATTCATATTTGATCTCATTCTCATTTCCCACTTGTGTTTTGACCTGGTAACACTGGTTGGGATCCTAAATTATATCTTAGCATAGTTTCAAAGCACTTTCTCTAGGGAACAGCGCGTTATCGTTTCGTCACAGTGTCGGTAATTTTTGAATATTGAGCCGAAAATGGTCTTGAAAGATTGGGTTTAACCACCCTGAAAAAAAATCCGTAGTCAAATTCAATTCTGTCTATCCGACCCTCCGTCCGTATGTGCTCTTAGTTTAGTAGGAAAGGTTCTAGCGACTTGAAATTGTCAGATTAGGTTTGAAGTTCAAATATCTTGGTTAAGTCTGTTAATGGGTGAAATTTTGAGGTGAATTCCTCGATATCTCATGAAGTACTAAATCTTACAGATTAAAACTTTCTAAACAGTTTTGGAATACCAAACAAACCAGTACAAAATTTCGCTTGGATCTAGTTTTTTGAAAATTCAAAGAAATGTTCATTCGAGAATTTTTCAAACTTTGGAAGAAGAAGTTTCTTCTCCCCGAAAATATTGATAAGATTCCGAAAACATTGAGCACAAAACTGAGAGTCAGTAATAAACTACAATATTTCAAAGTTTAATTCGACCCGATAATTACTTTCGGAGATATAAGGAGATGTTGTTTTTGGAATTTCAACATTATTTCCGCAATCTCGCAAGACGTACGAATGCAGTTATATTGACTCTTCGTACACAGGTGGAGAATACCAACGCGCAACTAGGTGCGAAATTTCGTGTTGATTCGATAGTTAAAAGAATTTGAACAAGCGCGTATAAGCTCCTGACCACAAGTCAGTGCTTTTTAAGATTTTCATTTTCTATTTTCTGAAGTATTCAGAGATTTGAGTTATTGTAGCACATCTGTTTATCCCGAGATCGGGAAATCTCGAACTAATTTATCGATATCGAAAAAATCTCGGTTTTTCTCGACCTCGTCTTGAAGAAAAAAGTTAGTCTCGTCTCGATATCGTCTCGAAATCGAGACGAGACGAGAAGAGAAATCTCGAAGTTCGAGAGTCTCGTGAAACCCTATGCGGTAGACCCTTTCACGTTCAACCCGAAATTACAGCACAACCTATTTGTCTCTTATGACCTTGACACTATAACTGATCAAGTCTCAACAAGAAATTTTTTAGCGTCGCTTCGGCCGAATCGGACAACTGCTTAGGACAAAATCTAAATGGGCCGAAACGGCCGGATATCGAATCCGAATCGATGGTTCGGCGCAACTTCAATAAATAGATTGGTACCAACCGTATAAAATGTCGCCCTACAAATAAATGATTATTTGTTTCTGCATTTTTTTTTAAATTTTGCATGGGGGACGAGATATAAAGGGCCTTATTTCTGTATCAAAAAGTTAGAACAAGAAGGTAGCTCGCATTTCGAACTTTTTGATCTTTACTGCACAATGAGACTTCGATATTCCAATTCGGAAAAGAAATTCGTGGCCAGGATCCTTGCTGAAAATTGTGTGGGCTTCCGTTGCATCAGTGAATTTTAAAATGTCGGACAGCACGAAAGGGGAAATTGAAGGAATCGATTACAACATCAAGAAGTTATCGATAGTGTTGCTTATTGATATTGCAACACGCGCCTACTACTTTGAAAATGTAGTCATGAATGAAATCGATGTGGGCAGATTGAATGACATATTTCATAAGAAGCTGGCCCATTCATGAATGGAAATATTTCATTATATTTCGAGGTTAGACAAGCTCATTATAAGCCAAAGATGAATGGAATTGAATTCTTCCGCTAGATAGTTACGAACCTACACAACATGCATTATGCCAGAAAATGGCATTCATACGGATTTGCCTCTGACAAATTATGCATTCTATCTGTTATCTCACGAGTACGTCGCAAACATGAAAATTAATTGTCATTTCAGTTGAGGAACTCATCACATTCAAAGTTGGGTTGATGGCGACAGGTTTGTTCGTTGTAACTCTATGAACTCCACTAACTACACTAACTCTACTGATTATGTTGCGTGTGTTTTGTTGTAAACTTGCACTCTGTTCGTCGCGGAAATGTTGGGGGTTGGTGTAGACACAGATTACGTGTAGCGCAGTCAGGTTATCTTCTGTCATGGTTATGCGTGAATATAAGTCATAATCAAGGCATCTGTTGTTTCTGGTTCCTGGTTTGACGTGTTTTGTTCTGCAGGTGTGGTTATTTCTGGACGAAATTAATTTTCATCATATCGTTATTTAGAATGTATTTTTTTCCGTTAAGACTTTACGACAACTCAACATCACCTCGAAATGGTAGCGAAAACAAATACACTGCCAATTTCACACGAAGGTTCATTATTTTCCCAGTTTAATGTGCCAATTATTCAGCGATATGTATATTCATCGTCGCGAGTACCACAAATGAGAACTTTGACAGTGGAATGAAACAATTTTTAAGATATTTCGCAAATATCGGCTAGTTATTATTATGGCAGAATTTAAATTTTCTCTGAAGAATAATCTGAAATGCGAATAGCCGTATCAAGCCTCTTGTATTTTGGAATATTCATTAGGAAAACTGCGATAATGACGAGCAATTTCTTCAACTGTTCAGTTTCATTTCTTATTTCAATTCCTACCTGGCTGGAAAAATTGAAGCTTTCCAAAATTGAATAATAGAAATAAAACAGGTAGATCATCGGCTCCTACCTTAGTCTAAGGCTCCGACCCTCAGTATTAGGTTCCCGAAAATTGATGAGTTTTCCAGTTTGTTAATGATTTGTTTGCATATATCCTCCAAATTGTTTTATCATAGACATGCTCATGATCTTTTATATTAACCCTTATTTCACACTCTCAGTACAAAAATATTGGATTTCGATAGATCCACATCTTGACGATAATTGTACTACGCAAACTAAAATTGATGGAAACCTCCGATCAACTGAATTTTTCTGAAATCTTCATTATTTTAAATTACGATACTCAATTCACGCTCTACATGCAAAAGGGGTATTCAGTTAAACCAGAGTATTTACTGAGATTTCAATTTTTTCATGGAATTGGTTTTTTGTGTTATGAAAAACCCATGACTTATAAATAATATATATAAAGATGTCAAATCTTTATTGATAACAATAAAACAGTTTTGTTTCTCTCTGTAATACGAAAGCTTTATTAGCTATTATTCACACTATTTACATTAGTTTCAAAGTTACCTGTAATACGAAAGAAACAGCAATTAAAGTTTATTATTATCTATCTTTTGATTCACTTGATTAACGAATTATTTTTGATTCACTGCTTTGACGTATTGTTCTGGAAACTTCAAAATCTGCTAGCCATCTTATTTAAATGAAGAAAGTACTTTCTTTACATCTCCCCTCTTCACTGTGAAAATTCTTATGAGAATTTTCATTAGCTACTTTATTCTGGTATTAATTTTGTTATGTGAAATAGTCCTGTTTCTTCGTTTCTTTTTCCGGTTTTAATTCTAAATATGGTATTTGATATTTTTTCTGTTATTTTGAAAGGTCCGATTCTGAGTTCATCTATTGTTTTTTTCTTAAGTTCTTTCAATACAATGTTTTCATCTTGATCTTTTTTTATTTCTTGAATTTTGATTGCATTTACTATCTTCAATGTTTCTTCAGTATTATCTATTGATTCCAATACCGGGTTCCTGCTAAGACAGTCTGCTTCAGTGTTGAGTTTCCCTGGTATGTATTTAATATTAAAATCAAATTGAGACAGGTAATATGTTAGATCACCTAACTCTTCGTCTGTTCTTGATTTTATGTTGAGGTTCTCTAAAGGTTTATGGTCTGAATAAACTTCAAATTTTCTTCCAATCAACCAGTGTTCCCAATATTTCACTGCTTCTTTTATTGCCAAGCATTCCAAATATATAGCCTTTTTTCTTTTTTGCATCTCATTTAATTTTTTTGAGAAATAGGCCACAGGTTTCTCCTTTCCATCCTGCTGTGTTTGTTTCAGTATTGCACCCATACCTTCTATTGAAGCATCTGTAAATATCTTAATAGGCAAATCTTTATCGAATATTTCTAGCACTGGTTGGGAACATAATAATTTTTTTATTTCTGTGAATGACTTTTCACAATCTACAGACCAATGAAATTTTACATCTTTTCTCAACAGTCTATGTAATGGATCTAGTATTGTTGAGATTTTCGGTATATATTCGTGGTAAAAGTTTATTTTACCAAGAAATTGTCTGATATTCTTCTGTGTTTTTGGAGTAGGAAAATTTTGTATGGATACTAAGTTGTCTTTGATTGGTCTTACTGTATTATTTTCTATTATATGACCGAGATATTTGATTGACTTGGATGCAAACGTGCATTTTTTTAATTTCAGTCTAAAGCCTTCTTTTATTATGGCTTCTAAAACTTGTTTTATATGCATGATATGATCTTCAAAAGTTTTTGAAAATATTAAGATGTCATCTATAAAATTTTCCGTGAAGTTCTTAAGATTATATTTTCTTAGTATACTTGATAGAATTCTTTGGAAGATTGCTGGTGCTGTTTTTAAACCAAATGGTAGGCAAGTCCATTGATAGTGTCCTTCTTGAGTTATAAAACCTGTTTTATTTCTATCTTCTATCCTTAGTGGTATTGACCAAAATGCTGAGTTGATGTCCAGTGATGTAAAATACTTACAATTTCTAGCTTTTACTATTAGATCATCAATAAGTGGAAAAGGTTGAGCTTGTGGTGTCACAATTTTATTTAAATCTCTAAAGTCGATACATAATCTAGTCTTTCCTTCGCCTTTTTTTAATGCTAGAGTCACTGGCGCAGCAAATGGGCTATATGACTCTTCAATTAAATTTTTTTCTAATAGTTTTGCCACTTGTTGTTCTATTTCATTCCTGTCTTCTATTGTACATCTATACGGTCGTTTATAACAGAACTTATCTACTAAGATATCTATTCTTGCTTCATAGTCTTTCACAGTTCCTATATCATATTTGTCTTTAGCAAATATTCCTTTATACTCTTCTATCAATTTTTCTATTGTCATCTAAATGATTTAAATCTATTTTAAAATCTTTTTCTTCAATGTGTTCATTGAAATTTATTTCTATCTTATCTTCTCTTTGCGATGGTTTTTGGCTTATATTCAGATTTTCATCTTGCCTCAAACTAAATTCTTTTATAATATTATATCTAGGCCTATCAAAAAATCATGAAAATCCTCATTTTCCACAATGAACACATCTACTTCTTTTTCAATATTGAAAATTTGCAATTTTATTTTTGTCAATCCTTTTGTGAATGTTACACCACTAATTGTTTTCAATTGTATTGGGTTCTTATCTTTAATATTATTATTGATAGTTTTTATTATTCTTTTATTTATCAATGAAACTTGAGATCCAGAGTCATAGATCCCTTCTATATTAATCTTTCCTTCCAATACAATATTTAACTTAATTAGTGGTGTGTTTATTCGTTTTTTGGTTCAGCATAAATTTCTACATCTAAAATAGAATTGTTATTCACCTTTTTTGTTGTGGTGTTTTTTTCTCTATATTCTTCATTTTTCTTGAACCAACATTTTTCATTAGGGTGGTATCTCACACCTTTACCCAAATCTTCACACGTCCTACAAGGTTTCTTTACTTCATATTTTTTCTTTTGAGAATGTAATGTGAATTTTTTTTGAGAATTGTTTTTGTTCACTAGATATTCGAGTTGTCTCAATACATTGAATAAGTCTGTTGTTTCTTCTAGTTCTGACTTATCGATTCTGTTCAAAATAAATTCTGGTAACCCAACTGCTATTAATGCTATAAGTGACTTAATATCCATATTTTTATTGAAATCTATCAAAAGTTTCTCTTTTTTCAAAGCATAGTCAGTTAGCGAACCTTCTCGATATTTAAATGATAGTGCATAAGTAACGTTATTCCATCCATTATCTGTAAAGCATTCCAAAAATCTTTTTTTCCATTCTAACCAACCAGCATTTACTGTCAACCTAATGAGTGTAGATGAGTGCCAATCTAAACTTGGTTTATCCAAAAATAATTTCAATAATTCAATTTTGTCATCACTTCTATCTATTTGAAATCTAGAACACTCTTTTTCAAAGCTTTCCATCCACTGTTCAGAATTAGTATTATTGCTTGATAATTTTCCTATCAAAAGTTTTTCTGATATTTGTTTTAAGTTTTTCTCTTCATTCTTATTTTGTGTTGTTTCTATCAGCTTTTCTAATATTTCTTTCAGATTATGATCTTGTGTTTGGTTTGTATTCCCTGCATTTATTTCCTCTAAATATTGATCCCCAAATTGTAAATTTCCATCTTCATCTATGTATGTCTCCTGTAATTCTTTTGTCATTGTTATCCACACTTTCCTTTTATGATTTCTTTCCTTTAACGAATGAGCTAGTTTCGTGAAATTGTTAGTTTTTCTCAGTTCTACATGATCTCCCATATATCTTAATTCTTCTGGCAATACATATCTTTTTCCATCCTTTGTACAAATTGAGGTTATGGCAATAACATTGGTTTTAGCATCTTTTGGTGAGGCCACTACCATAAATTCAAACTGTAGTTTGGACATCATAAACAAAATTGCTGTTTTATAAAGATGTCAAATCTTTATTGATAACAATAAAACAGTTTTGTTTCTCTCTGTAATACGAAAGCTTTATTAGCTATTATTCACACTATTTACATTAGTTTCAAAGTTACCTGTAATACGAAAGAAACAGCAATTAAAGTTTATTATTATCTATCTTTTGATTCACTTGATTAACGAATTATTTTTGATTCACTGCTTTGACGTATTGTTCTGGAAACTTCAAAATCTGCTAGCCATCTTATTTAAATGAAGAAAGTACTTTCTTTACATATATATGGTTCATTTAAGATATGAATTAGCTTCATGAAGAAATTGAATATTAAACCCTGTAATCCGCAGGCTGATTTCTATAAATAATAATTTTTATCCGGTTTTATCCAGTTTTTAGTAGTTATGTTTCAGATATTGGGAGGGAAAACCCAAAAATATTCAATTTGAACTACTTACGAATATGGAATTGTTGAGAATATCGTTGCGGCATTTGCACATAGTGTTTATAAAATAATAAAAGAATCCGTCAAAAATTTCTCGATATGTTTTGAAAATTTGGTGATTAATCTTGTCTTCTACTTTTAGATATATATTTCTGGTTGAAAAGTTAACCGATTATTTCAGTGCATTGCACTCATTTTCGGGATTATTGAAAATTTGCAGCATTTTTCTTTATAACTCAGGGACCACTGGTCGGAAATCATCCGGGTGAAAATGTTAAGGTTGAGTTATGCTGCAGTAATCAACGTAGAGAGTTTCATGAAAATTTGGCGGTAAGTTTTCAAGAAACAAGTTTTTTTTCACTCCCAGTTTCAGGCTCTTAGGGTAAACTGATCCTGCTGAAAAGCTTTGAGGATCAATATCGAGCGACACACGATTTACCCACCAAGTTTCACGGATTTCGGTTCAGTACAATCACTATTAGTTCATTCAAATCTACATACTTCAGAATGTAAACTGTGGAATTTTCAGGGAGGGGTAATTTTTTTTCAATCGCTAAGGTTCATTATTTTATGTTATCAAATAATAAACCAAAAAAGCATGGAATTTTCTCATCTTGGATTCGCGTGAAATCATCTTATCATATATTTGTATTCGTTGACAGTTATAGAACAGGATGAACAACACTGAACTCACTCATTCTATTATCTGTGACTGCACTCAACTACACTCAGCTGCACTGAAGATTTGAAGTCAGTGGAGTTAGTGTAGTTAGTATATATCATGCAGGTACAACGAACAAACCTATTATTAGACATAGGTACATGAACTCTTACTGCACATTTAGATTTATTTATAGATATATTGATATCTATCACTGAACTCACTCATTCTATTATCTGTGACTGCACTCAACTACACTCAGCTGCACTGAAGATTTGAAGTCAGTGAATTAGTGTAGTTAGTATATATCATGCAGGTACAACGAACAAACCTATTATTAGACATAGGTACATGAACTCTTACTGCACATTTAGATTTATTTATAGATCTATTGATATCTAATGATATACTTCAATCGAAATTGTTTATGCACAAGCATTTGACAAGCATGCAGATCTCAATTTTGAAAGTTGATATAGATTAGAGGCTATTGTATATCTAAATCGAAGGATTGAAATGAAAAAATGTGTTTAGTATTTTTGTATTATAATTTTCTGAGATGCTGATTTTCTTAGTTTTTTTGCTTCAAACACTACATTTAAGTTTGTGTAATTCATACAAGACGTAAAATAGGTTCGAGGACAATGAAGTATAATAATTATTTATGAATCGTTCAAAATTTGTCACGACTGAGATCAATTGTAAAAAAACCATGGCTCCAAGCTTAAGTTTGTTTCAGTTACTGATTTCTAATTAGCCCAGGAACCATAAGTGGTTCGAAATTTTCCAAATAAGCAAACTTGATAGAATTAAAGCTTAGTTTTGGAGGACTTCGCATTATTCTGTTCTCTGTTCTCTGCACGCCTGTAAAGAAGATACGAAGACCTTGCCAAAAAGTACCACATGGCCCACTTTCCCTATTCAAAAAATTTAGGGGGTTGATGGGGATGGCACAGGGTGCAACAAAAATCCCCCAAAAAAACATAAAAGTTTGGTAAAAGTGAAACAAAAATCGACCTGTTTCGGGATTTTTTTGCCAAATATTTTTCTTTTGAGAAAATATTGGTTCTATAATTTTGACGCGCACTATAGATATAAAAATGTGTTACTCACTTAATCGGACGTTGAACTCTCTCTTCTCATAAAAAGCCAGCCATTTCAATTCAATACTATTACGTATCAAACGATTTCTCCTCTATGCTACTGACTCAATACTTCATTTTAAATTCAACCATTTGATATCTATCAGAGCCGATAAAAAATTAACTTCCGATACGGGATATCTATCTAATAAAATTTTTTATTAATAACGTCATCTATCTCATATCAGATATATCCGCTGTAATCGAATGAAATCTGTTTTGAACGTTCCTATTTCACATCGATTTAATGGACGAAAATGAATAAAAGCGCAATACATCTTCATGAAAAATGCAACACACTGTATATATGTACGTCTCTTATCTATCAATCAACTTGTTCGAGGTGAGTTCAGGGTATCCGAGAAAGCGCTCCTATCCTTCGATGGAATGTTGTACTCATCGGCCTTCTGAAGGCAACACCATAATCGAAGTGACTCCGATATAATCACCTCATTTTAATCCTAAAGATTCGTGAATATTGTTTACATTTCTGAAGGAACTATACTGTTAGGGATCTGATGTCTTGAAGTTGAAATAATGTTAACAATTGGATTTTGTGTAAGAACCAATAACTTGAAAATTTTGAATTTTGATATACAGTGCGCTTCAAAATTATGGAACAAATTCATTTTCTCAGAAGAAAAATATTTGGCAACAAAATCCTGAAACAGGTCAATTTTTTTTCCACTTTTACCAAATTTATATGCATTTTTGAAGGATTTTTGTTGCATTCTGTGCCATCCCCATCAACCCTCTAAATTTTTTGAATCGGGTAAGTGGGTCATGTGGTACTTTTTTGGCAAGGTCTCTGTATTTTCTTCACTGACGTGCATAAATTATCAATAAAAAAATTTGAAAAATTAGTTAGTTCAAAGAGGTTTTCAGTATGCGCACTTTGTCATGGCTCATTTACTATTCGATGGTACCTGATGAAATTTGTCACCGAATGAAAGTCGACCATTACAGTTTGGTTCATGCACAACTTTCAACCCCTTCAAACCCTTTCATGGAGAAAAATTTTTACGTGAGGGGATTGAAAGTTGTCCATGTACAAGGCTGTAATGGTCGACTTTTATTCGTTGACAAATTCCTTCAGGTACTATCGTCTCAAAGTGAATGGATTCATGACAAAGAGCACATACCGATAACCTCTTTGAACTAACTAATTTTTCAAAAAACAAAATTTTTTTCTTAAAATTTTCTGCACGCCTGTAAAGAAGTTACAAAGACCTTTCCCCAAAAGTACCACATGACCTACTTCCCCTCTTCAAAAAATTTAGAGGGTTGATGAGGATGGCACTGGGTGCAACAAAAACCTTTCAAAAATGCATATCAATTTGGTAAAACTGAAACAAAAATTGACCTGTTGCCAAATATTTTCCTTCTGAGAAAATGAATTTGTTGAATAATTTTGATGTGCACTATATAACAAACAAATCTCAGAACAATCAAATCTATACTGACTAAACTCACGGTCGATGGTGAGTATAAAAACTTCAAAAACAAACATCTTGGAAACTCGATATTTATAGAATAGGTGTGAGACTTAATAGGTAAGATTATGGATGAAATTATTACACAGACATAGCTATTCAAAAGTTCATGTTCCCAAAATTTATACGAGAATACAGATTTTTTTTTTTCGGTCGATCACTAAGGATTACTATTTCATTTTATCAAATAATAAACCAATATGGCAGCATGAAGTTTCAGTTTGAATTTCTTGAGGAAAATATGATCAGAAGAGAAGAATATAGAATATTTGAAAAAAATTTTAACCCTGGAATTGTTCTTATGACATAATCATCATAATTTTGCACTGTCGAGCATTCGGTGGAGCAGGTGGAGATTACCAACATGCAACTAGGTGTTTCCTGTAGATCTAATAGTTAGAATTTGAAAAGGGCGTAAAAGCTCCCGACCGCACGTCAGTGATTTTCTACATTTTTAAACAATATTTATGATTATTATCTACCCAATGTAAAAGCATACCTTTGATCAATACGTTCATTTCAGTGATGAATATCGAATATATACGTTGTATTAACGTATACATGAATCAGACTGTTGTTTAATATGAATTTGAATGATTTTGAATTTCTAACAGGATCCAATAACAATTTGAATTTCCCGCAGCTTTCTGCCCTTTTCTCAGGTGGATTCTATGATGTAAAATAATAACTGTAGAATTTCGAGTAATAATATTTAATGAAAATAATATGTGGAAATGAATTTAAATACCAAACTAACTAGTTAACTAACCTTACTAATTAAAATAAATTTATTCGAAATTCTACAAACTGTTATTCTTTCACATCATAGAATCCACCTGAGAAAGAGACAGAAAGCCGCGAGAAATTTGAATAAAAATTCAAAATTAATATTGTATTGTTAGTGGTACCTGTTATAAATTCAAAATTATTCAAATTCATATCAAACAACAGTTCGATTCATCGAGCCAATGAATTTTCATACGTTGGCGTGATGTATCCTAGTAGTAAAATTTACGTATATTCAGTACATTTTTCCAATGTATGATGATTAATTGGACTTACTTAGGCAATAAATGGACCAATTTTAATGAACAATTTCATTTTTATTGAACATTTTCATTGTATTTACGTACCTTTTTTGTTCAGTAAAATTCATTTCTTTGCGATACATTTCATCAAACGCCCATAGTTTACCTTTGTTTATATAGTAAGTAATCGGTTCACAGTAATCTCAACTTTCTTACTAGGTATAACACTTTGTTTCCTACAAAGCTTGAATCTGAAAGGTAAACATTTTGTTTTCGTTTATTGGCAGTTTCGTCTGATTATTTTTCCAAAAATGAGCCCTCAACCAAATCACTACATGATTTTAAATGCATTCCGTAAAAAGACATCAACCTATCCTGGATTCTATTCCGATCGATAATCAAATTCCAGTAAATCTATGTCGCTCTGTTCATTCAGAATTTAGATTCCTAATCGATATTATCGGATTATAACTTCTGAAGCTGAACAAAACTGGTCAATGAATTATCAAAAATCGCAGCTATTTTTCAAGATGTACCGCCGTCAGTATCAAAGAAAATCCGATGTTCAGTAAAGTGATAACTCCTGCTGCAACTTGCAGATGACAACCAATATCTAATTGCCCAAAAGAGCATTTCTATCTTCCTGTCTCTGTTAATCAAACTCTTTGGTTTGTCGCTCATTAAGGAGTATTAGAAGACATAATTTTATCTGTTAAGAAGTCAAACGCTTCTTCAGATAAATCGTGACAAACACTTCCATTGACTAAGAGATGTTAAAACAAATCAGGATGGTATTTATTTTATATGGAGGGAAGGAATTTTAAGGCATGTTACCATCAACAGCCATTAGTCACGGAAGGATTCACATGGTGAGCTTACTATGTCTCTATTTTTCAACTCCATTCAACTCAGACTCTGTTGATTCTTTTACATTATGATCCTATATTAAATACTGAAACTAATTGAATATTATTATTTCACACTGATATGATGAATATCGTTGAAGGAAATGTCGAGAAGCAATTACTATTGAGAATTAAGAAAAAGGGTTAAATGAAGAACGAAGGAATGTGTTATATTTGGCGGATTTTCAACCTATACACATTACTCAATCTCAAAAACACTTTAAAAGAGTGACAAGCAATGCAACTATATTCAAAAAAACAATTATCTGCTTAATACGAATTCTAGAAAAGCAGTGACGTGACGTCAGGAGTTTTTACGCACATTTTAAATTATTTTCCAAAACATGCACCTATTCACTTACTGCACTCCGCTAAACGGAGCATATCTTCCTGATAGAAAGATTTGGCAATCTTCTTTCCACAAGGTCCTCAGGAAAATCTGCATGAACTTTCGGGCAACATTTTTCAATCATATATTAGATTTCAATTCCATCCGATCTTAATTAATTGAAAATGTTAATTCACTTATCATTGGGCAGATTTCACCCATTGACCAATTCGCCCTTCGTAATTAAATCCAAAACCTACTCCAAAACTATTGTGTCACTTAGTCGATTCTTTTGTGAACTATTTATTCACAGCATGCCTAACCGCCCATTGCAAACACAAAACCTACCGAAGGAATATACTTAGAAACTTCATATTGTGATATTACTGCAAATGCAAATTTGAACATAATTATTATGGGTTTGATTCATCATGTTCCCAAATTTCCTTCAGAAAGTATTAAAAATCAGATTTCAAAATGGGGGTTTGGGATTTGCCAGGCATGCACGAAGTGACAACGGTGTTTAGTAAAATAGCTTTTTCTGCTATAGAATAATGAAATATTTATTCCTATTTTGTGTTACACACGTGTTATTTGTCAACATAACCAAACAATTTCCGTTTGCTATTTGTCAGTAATATGACAGTATGACAGTCTGTGCTCTTCTTTTTCTACTCCTTGGTCGTTGTCTTCTACTCTAACCATATCGAAGTATTGCTATCTCTGTTTTCCTGAGCGAAGTAACACATTTGACGTCCTTTTCTTCCCGAGAAAGCTGAGTTCGACGTTGCCATATCGTGCACTCAAGACAAATCCCTTTTAATGCAAATCCCCATTATTATTTTTCAGTTTCAGGTGATTATACATTTTTTAAAAATATAATATTGAAATTATATGTTTGAAATGTGATGTTCTAAAGGTTTTTCATGAAAATTACTGCATTTTCGTTTAAAGGAAAATCCTCATTGCAGAGCTGGGTGTGAGTTCAAATTACGAACGTATTCGCGGATTGGTCTAATCCAGCCAAAGATTCCACAGATCTACCCCTTCGAAATATTCTTCATCAGTTAGTCCAACCTAGTTGTTTAAGACCATTTGGACTTTGAGAATCAGTTTTATGATAATCGGATGGGTTTGTATCGATTTATTCCGAGAATGACAATAATACAAGCGAAATATGAACGAAATTGAACATATCCTTCCCCAATATCTCTGAAGATTTGTCCGATTAAACTGAAATTTTGGGCAATATTGCTAAATTTCGACTTTCTGTCCAGGCATCTGTATGAAAATTGTTTTAACAAATTTTTCCGCACGAAATTTCGCGCTATGTTGCACGTCTGTATCCTACAACTATTTACGAAGTTTGAATCGGATGATTTTCTTATTTTCCGAGATATTAAGGAAATGATATGAAAATTTCATGTCATAAACTAAATTCTACATATTTTTCTGTCCAGTCATCTGTGTAAAAATCGTTTTAACGAATTTTTCCGCACGAAATTTCGCGCTATGTTGCACGTTTGTATCCTACAACTATTTACGAAGTTTGAATCGGATGATTTCCTTATTTTCCGAGATATTAAGGAAATGATATGAAAATTTCATGTCATAAACTAAATTCTACATATTTTTCTGTCCAGTCATCTGTGTAAAAATCGTTTTAACGAATTTTTCCGCACGAAATTTCGCGCTATGTTGCACGTCTGTATTCTACAACTATTTACGAAGTTTGAATCGGATGATTTTCTTATTTTCCGAGATATTGAGGAAATGATATGAAAATTTCAGGTCATAAACTTAATTCTACATATTTTTACCTATATCTCCGGAATGGATATCGAATAGATTTGAAATTAGAAACGCCGTTGAAAATAAATATTGAATCCAGTCTGTTCCAAAACTACAATTTTCCCAACAAAAATCAGAAATATTCTTGAAATTTACGATCAGTCGTGAAGGCAACCGTAAACACAATAACCTACGAAAAAAAAACGATTTGAAAACTTGGTATTTGTAGTGTACGGGTTTGAGGCTTGATAACGAAGGTAGAAGTCATGAATGAGTGACATCCGCCCATTGATTCCGTAGATAAGCATTCAAAATATTATTCTCTCGAAATTTTCAGAATAAAGATTGGATCGAATAGGAATTCAGTACTTGAGAAAGAAATGACAGCTTGAAGAGTCATAAAGAATTTCGTGAGGATAATCTGATAATAAGATCGCTGAATCTTTCCATCAGAAAGTGAAACTGAGTTTGGCGGAGGTCAACATGTATATATACCTTTTGAAACGAATTTGAACATGCGCTTGATAGCTGCTGACGTCAAGTCAGTGCTTTTCAAAAAAAAAATCAATATTGTACAGCGGAAGTTAATGCAGAAAATATTTGTCTACAAATTTTCGTTAAGTTATTACTGAAAAAACGGACCGAAAACGAGAATAACGAATTCGTTAAACGAACTGACCGCAACGTGATTTTATTTAAATTATGCAAATACGATATCGACCACGATATGAAGGCAAGCGGTGGCAACTAAGCGCATTTTAATGTCCGGTAGATTGGATGCAGCTAAAGCTGGTAATACCAGAAGCGCTGGTTTAATGGTTTTAATTGAACCCCTGTTGGCTGCATGCATAAACTACTTCAACTTCTTCAGTTCAGGAGATACCATTACGATCTGTCATCCGACGTAGTGGTTGTTCATCATCTTCGACTTTTTATAATTGCCGTGTGAACTTGTCGATGCTACTTAATATTGCTGCTTAGCATGATATATTATCGAAGACATATTGAATTCGATGTTGTGCTTCAGTTTCATTATGACGTGCTCTGGTGCGTATTATGAAAGTTTTCTTCCAGTCTCTTTCACGATGACAAGTTCAATACTATCGTGTTTTTCCTCCTTCGAGCTCAACACCTCATTTAAGCTCTGGTGAATCCTTTTCGAATTCATTTCGATTTGTCTTGTATCCAGATAATAAAGTTACTGCTTGCTACTGCTTCTGCTACTGCTAAAGTCTCGTGTGTTGAAACAGGGTGACTTAATTTCCAAAAAAGTTTCAAGATAGTTTTGAGGCTATTAACATTCCGACTGTTTGATTGGTCGTTTACTCCGAATAAATTCAATAGCTCATACAGAGTGTCCGGACTTAAGATTAGTATTTTCCTGCGGGTGATTCTAGGGATCCAAATTTTATCTCCACTGAGGTCCTTTAACGTACACCACGGGCGCTAGAGCCTGTTCAACAAGACCCCATAGTGTTTTGCTCAGCTGCGTTAAGTTTGGCGGATTCAAATTGAAATCAATACCTGGATTTTTTGGAGAAACTGAAGCTTATGGAGATAACAGAATTGAGTGGAGCTCTTCAGTAGAATGGAAAGGGGTTTCATGAAACTACTTCTAATTTCTGAGTAAGTGATCTTATTGGAATTTCAGTCGAAGAAATCAACTCCTTATAACATTTTCCAACAAAAAAGATACTCGTTCTCGGAAAAAAGATTATGTGATGACATGAATGCATTCTAATCAAACCATGAACTGCGCTTCTCATTAAACATAATAAGGGTCTATCTTCTTCTTCTTCCAGTAACCTGTCGGTTTCCACAGAAAATAATACTAAGCCTGATATCAATTACCTCAAGTGATTAACCGTACGGACATTACTATGACGTATTTTACATTGGAACAATGTCAAATATTGATCAAAACAATGAACTTCAGTGATTGACCAATCACCATTTTGATTAAATTAAAAAATGGTAGTTTTTTGTTCACATCAAAAACCCCACCACTACAGCACGCCTTCAGATTGATGTTTTTTGGCATCAAGTTGATGTACCCAAGCATTGAATGATGCGCCTAAAGTGATAAGTTGATTTCCAAGACACAATTATATAATGACCGATATGCATTTATTCAATGCTCTGGGACCATCGATATAAGGACTGCTGTGTAGAATTGAATTGAATTTTCACAGGTATCTAGGTCTGAGGTTTTCTTCACGAAACCAACTTTTCGGAAAAAATGCCAACTAGTTTCAACTTTATTCTTAAGTCTTCATCAGGGCTCTGAAATGGAATAACATGAACTACAATAAAATTTAGATGTCTAAAAACAATATTATTAAAATCTTGTTATCATTGTGTTGTTATCATTTCGAGAAAGATTTTAATTATTGACAACGATACCAAACAGAGAGAAAATGTTAGTGAAAATTGTTATTTATGATTTTATCCGAACTTGATTCCTCACTTGTGAATTATGTGTGTTTTTGTGAATTTTAAATTAAGATTTTAATTAAATTGTTTTTAGACATCTGAATTTCATTGTAGTTCATGATATTCCATTTCAGAGCCCTGATGAAGACTTAAGAATAAGGTTGAAACTAGTTGGCCTTTTTCCCAAAAGTTTCTTTCGTGAAGAAAACCTTTGACTAAGATAGCTGTGAAAATTCATTTATAATACGGACTGCTGTTGACGGATCGATGTACTCGTAACCGGGTGTTTATGTCGTTGGACATTGATGAAATGTTAACGGTCCTCAAATGCTGGTGATTAATCTCCCAAGAGCATGACGCTCTTAGGCGATTGAAACATGAAACAATGACCAATAGGATATTATATCAATGAACTGAGCATCGGCTGAAAATTAATTTCCAAACACATTATCCTAAGGTTGAATAATAGTTCAGCGGATGTGCTGCGATACCACCCCCGAAGGTTTCGGAGCCAAGATATGCTTCTTCGTCCTGGTCTCTTTTTTCTGACAATAAAGGACGTAATATTTCTCTGGGTGCTTCATCACGTGGCTCAAGTATTCGAGTTTCAGGCTTTTTATTATATTAATTATAACTTTGTTTTTTCTCTTTCATTGTAGATTCACCTAATTTTTTATTCGGCCCATACTGCGTATTCGCAGGATCTGTAGACCAATGTTTCAAAAGTCTCCAGCCTCTTGAATAATTAGTTGGTCAGCGTCCAATTCTATACTCCATAGAGCACCTTGTTAATCTGATTTTTAAATTTTAACGTGACTTCTTCTTTGCACAGAATTCTTTTTAGTATAAAGAAGGCGGTTCACACTTTTTCGATACGGATCATTTTTTCTTAGCTCATGTCAGTTTTCATAGACATTAGCACCCAGATAGGTGATGTCAAATGTTTCCAGCTGTGCCCGTATGCTCTGATTTCTATTGTTGGTATTGCTTACCAACTTAATTTGGTTTTTGAAGTATTGAGTCTCAGCCCAAAGTTATTACATGAAGCGTCTGTCACTTTGACATTATCAGTAAAATACAGTCCACGACTCAATTACAATTACCAACACCCCAAAATCAGTTTTTTCTCGAGAATGATTCTCCGTAGCGCTCTCAAAAAAAGGGCGCTTTTTGTTAAAAAATGTTCGAGGAGTTTATTTCTTCGATATACATTTCGAAAAGGCGACTTAAGAATTAGAAGTCATTTTATGAGAATTTTTCGAGAAATTGCTCCTGACAAATGACTTTAATCATAGACGCAATCTCTTCAAAATATAATTCTTATTTAATTTTTTAAGATATTGGAAGTGGAAGGTCAAAAGCTAAAAAATAATCCAAACTTCTCCCAAAATATCTTTTGATCGATAGTGTTTCCCCTTGATTTCGTATAAAATCGGCGACGGGATTGAGTAGCTTAATATTGCAGTTGTCGATTAAATATTCAGTTTTCGTCCTAATTTTTTTCAATTCAAGGTTGCTTCTGCAAAATGGTCTCACATGAAAATATCAATAAGAAAAAAATGGAATTTCATGAAGAAATTCATATTTTTCGGGCTTTTAGCGTAGCATCGAATCGATCGTGAAGAGCTTAAGGTCGATTGACCAACTGGTATTCTCTTCATAATTGATACTCTTCCTGCCAAAGTCTCTTTCATGGGAGCTCAACACGAGAAAATATCTTCACTAGTCATCTAACTCAATAACATATCTTTCCAGAAATCTGAAAAGGGAATTTAGTTTTCGGGAATACACAGGTTTATGTAAGTAAGATGGCACTTCATACTGTTACCAAGGAAAAAAACCGTTTCGTGAAGATATCTCTATTCTACGCGATTCAAGCGTAGCGTTAAAATGATCTAGTGGAACTGGTGGTCTAAAACGCATGTGGTACGCTTCGTTTGCTCAATTGGTATTCTTCGTAATTTCTAGCTTCCTCTCTATGCAGAAAAAAATCACCTTCAAATTTGATTTCAATCAACACGGTGGTAAGTTAAACCAAAACGTTAATTAATTCGGCCCCTATTTGCTGCCAATATGGGTATATGATTTCTTTCTCAAAGCTCAACAGTAGTATACCGGATGTCAATAGCTTGAAACATTTGTACTAGTTAGCTACCTCAAATAGATTCTTTAAAAATAATTAAAATTATATGTTGTTGTCGAGAATAAATATACATACAGGTAAAATGAAACTTTCACTCCGTTACCAGAGGATTCTTCAATGTTGATCATTCTGTTGATAAAACATAGAGTTGAAGAAATGGTTCCTTTTGGAATAAATACTTCTTGTGTTAATGAGTATATTCATGAAAACCTACAAAATTCATGACAAATAAATAACTACCTTATATTTTCGACGGATTCTGTCTTCCTTTGAAAACAAATATGGGCTGGTCGAAACAAGGTGAAAATTTTCACATAAGTGGATCACTTCAAGTATACAGGTTAAATTTCAAAATACGCATCTAAGACGTGGTGAATTCGATGTTGTGCTCGAGTTTCATTATGAACTGGTCCGTTAGGTGGCACTTTCCACGCCGAGCACGTTGTTATGATAAGTATACGTGCACTTAAGAGGCAACGGGTATTTGTGATCAATTTGTACTGTCAAACTGATGTAATGAGATGGCAGGCTGATGATGATAGCTTTCATCGTTTTTGTCAATATGATTAGTACCTAACACTACTGAATCCTATCAAAACTGACCGTACCTTCAGGTAGCAAAGAATTGCCGTTTTTTCTTTCTGACTATAAATTATTGTCGAAGAGTTCTATATTAGCACAAGGCGTCTCACTTCATCTTTTGCTGAAATCACGTCTTACTGAACTTTTGTAGAGAACTCAACCCAATATTATTATCTCTGACAATAATTCAACTAATGAATACATCTGACTGCTTGAGATTGAAATAAATGGGTGCGTTTTTATTTTCATCTGATTCATCGATGTATCTCCCTCTCTCTCTTCTTTTGTTCTCCACCAAAGACGAGAGAGATAGAGGTTAATCGATTAATCATTTCGATGAAAATAAAAACGCACCCAATGTAACACAAATTCAATCTGTCTATAATAATAAGTTGAGGAACTCGATGAAAGTAAATAATAATGCTGGAGCCATGTAATCGAAAACCTCAATTCCATGATCGAATGATCGGTGAAAATATGAATAACTAAAAATTTGATGTGAGGGATACGAATTTATCGAAGAAAAATTTCAGATGTTTTCTAAATTTAAAATGCAAATTCATTCTATCCAGTTGTTCTTCACTTTTCTTACCTCTTGCTGAAGCTATAAAAATATAGGAGGATGACTTCAATTTTTTTTTCCTTTCAGGTCAACGTTGTGAAGGATAATGCTAATAATAATATTGATATATTGTTTCACAACCTTCAAATTATTTCATGAATATTTTGTGGGTTCTAGTTCGATGAAACCGAATTTACAATTTACAAGCTTTCGGTACATCTGAAACCTTCTTCAATGGTTTGAACAAGAGGGTCTGTATCAAAATTGGAAGTATTCAATCACCATGTGAAACAAAATATTTCGTACATGTAGTGCCCAAGAAGACTGGGGAGAAAAAAATCTTTTATGAGATGCCGACGTTTCAAACTTTATTCTTAGTCTTTCGCAAGACTATAGAAATCGAACATACCTACATTGAATACATGACTGAGTGCAATATGCAAATCCACTGTTTGCCATACTTCTCAATGAATAGTAGTCATAATTGTGATATGCTGTAAAACTTTAAGGGGCCAAGAATTGCAAAACTTTCATGGTTTTGGTTTCTACAAGATAAGATCACTTAATATCCTTCAGATTCATCAATTAAAACTGTAAGCGGAAGCTCATTTCACGTAGAGACTATGACAATTGTTCTCCTAGAAATTCCGATCTCAGCCCGCTTCTTTCTTAAAGGGGTGTCTTGCAATAGAGCACTGTCAGCTGACGTCAGATTTTGTTGATTTTATGAGTTTGGAGTGTTTTCCTGTAGAATTTAAGTTTTTGAGTCTTGAGGGAGCATAATCTAGGTTGATATACTTTGAGATTTCTGAATTGCTTGTATTATTGTTTACAGGTAAATTGTTTGGAATGATATATCAAAGCTTTCTATTCTGGTAATCGTAGAAGAGTTGCAATTGAAATGGTCAGTAAACACATTCATTTTCATGAACTTACCAACTCAACTTTCCACTGTTTCAGGGGAGTTCATATTGGAGGTATTAATTAATCTGAACAATACACTTTCGAATCGACAAATGTTCTCTATGGAGAGATGATATGAAGCATACTTGTCTTTCCACCTTGGCGGGTTCTACCTGCCTCTATCTAGTTTGCATGGACAGAAATGAAACAAAAAAAATTGCTGTGCTTATGACTATAAGACCGATCGCTACATCCTACAACTGAACAATATTTCATATTCGAATTTAATCTCAAAATGGAGACATTCGAATGTATGGAACCAAAAGGAGTCGGTATATTTGAATTGAAAAAATATCTATTGGAATCACTCCTGTAAACTATTCACCTACGTGATGGTATTGACTAAAGTTCAATAATCATGAGAATAAAATAGAACAAAAAAATCTAGAAAAGCACTGCCGTGAAGGCAGCAGCTTTTGCGCGCATGTTCAATGTAGATGACCGCTACGGCAACGAATTTAAATATGCGCGCAAATGCTTTTGCGTTCACGGCAATGCTTTTCTACATTTTTTTTCGATGAATTACCAGATTTTAATTCGATCTAATCTGTATCTTTGTAAATATTGGAAAAATAAAATTTTGAATGGATATTTCTACGGAATCATTGGGCGGATTTCACCCATTCACGAATACGACCTTCGTAATTAAGCCCCAAACCTACTCTACAAATATCGAGTTTCTAAGTCGTTTCTTCCGGAAGTTATTGTGCTAACGGTAAATAATAAATTTTATGAGCAGAGTGCTGTACCTAGTGGATCCTGGATTGGTGACTGTAAAGGAGTATGGAGATTTGACGCATACATTGACAGATGATCAATAATAATAATAATAATATGGAGTTTATTGGTTCAAACTACAAACAAACTCTAGAAAAGAACTGTGGAGTTATTCATGATAACTGTGTACAGCTATTTCAACAATAAATTCATTTTATAAAAAAAACTAAATAATTGAATACATCTACCCCTAATCCTAATCCAAAAAATATAATTATTATTTTCTATGTCATCATCGGTGGTATTTCTCTTCTTCGGGTCTAGATTGTCTTCATCGGTGGTATTTCTCTTCTTCTCTCATCGGTGGTATTGTCTCATCTGTGGTATTGTCTTCATAGGTGGAATCTTACTTGTTCGGGAGGTTTATGTCATGTCTTGATTTTGAAAATATCCTCTGCATTTAGGTGATTTAAGTCCAGTTATGAGTTTATAACTTTCATAACCTTAAATAGAATTGATAATTCTGTGGATTGTTGATCGATCCCCCTCAATAAGCCATTTTTTAATTTCTTTTTTGAACTTATTTTCGTTTTTTATTACTTTGATTATGGTTGGTACAATCGGGTATATTCTAGATGCTATATATGTACAACAACGCTGGCCAATTTTTTTTTCTGCTCTTATCCTTTCGTAATTATCCAGCCTCGCTCTAGTATTATGTTTATGTTCTTTCAGTATGATCGGTATTTTATTCTAACTCGGGAATGTCATTCTTTTTGCATACATTACTTTCAAAATACATTTTTGTAGAATATCCAAGCTTCTCTTGTGAACGTCCAAAATACCTCCCCAACCTATTATCCCATATGAAAGTTGTGATTGTACCAATGCGCTGTACAGTATATGCATGTGTTTTTCTGAACTTATGCTTTTTTTATATACCTAAATTTACAGAGGATACCTCTAGGTTTTCTTGTTGGTGCAAAAGATCTTGAATACGCGTCAGTGTCTAACCAGATATTTTTTCATAAAAATTTTTCTGATTATATTATGATTATATCTCTTATACCCACTATACAAATGAGTTATTCTCCAATATAAGATTGTTCCATATCCAAATATATTGTTCTACATTCACAAAATGTACACATGTTTCGACGAAACCGACATTTTGTTCTATGTCCAAAATGAATATATACAAAATAATGGATTCGACAAAGCTTGTCTCCATTGAAGTTTTTTTTTAAACAAGTATAAACCTGTAGTGAAATAATAGATCATTGTCCAGTTCAAACCTTGAACCCCTGTTTCTCGAGACTAGTAAAATTGGATGTAGAACAATATAATTCTAGGGTGACGCTGTGTTGGCTTGTAATCACCAAACTTAGCCTCCGACTAGAAGTGTGCCAATAGCGTAAAGGTCATCCATCATAAGGACAATACTATATCTTCAATGCATTTTTTCTGTTATATTATAATGAAGTTCAGAAAATCAATCAATTTTAGTACGTTCATTTTTTTACAAGAAAAATTTCACGAAAAAGAGTATTCTCTATCATACACTAAACATGTTTTATTTATTACCAAGAGAAATTATCCTACTGGCTCCTTCTGAATCCTTTAAAGTAAAAATGACAGAACATGTTCATTGAAATAGTGAGATATTCTCAAATATTTTCAAGTTAATTTTTTATATAAACGCTTTTTGTTTCATTTTTTGTATTTTTTTTTGGCTCGATTCTTCCCCGCAGTTTTTGATGTAGAGGTAGATACTACTCTATTGATATGACTCGTATTTTGTTATTCAGTTGCTTGGTGATTCTGTAGTTGGGATTCGTTTTTATGTCTAGGTTGCTCCAACAGAGATTAACATAAGCCTATTTAAATCTTGGTAGTTTATCATACACAAACTTATTTACTATCGGAAAAAAAAACTGTTTATTCGAATTTTAATGCTGTTTAGAGATTATTTTGAGGAACATGAACTTTTGATGTTTTATGTGATTTGTAACCTTCAGAATTCGGAAAATGAATTATTGTTAGCAAAACAAAATTGCAATTCTGAATCACCAAACCCTTTTTGGACACCTGCCTAATTTCGACCATCGGTGTAAGTAGTGCAAAAATTAAAATGGTCTTAATGGAATCGAAAACTTTCAAAAGAAACCACTTTGCAGCATTCTTGTCCACCCTAGTTAGAGATATCCACAGCCTTATCGAATATACTAGCGTGATTTCCACTGGAAAGAACTGGACCAGCTCAGCCTCATGAAAATGATTTCGATCTGCTTGATTATTAATATTCATGGTATGAATAGCTGCATTTCAATTTTTAATGGATAAGTGACAAAAGTTGAGTTTCTTCGTACTTGTATCGGAATAAATATGTCTTGCACCGACTGTGTATCTCTTGAAAGAGCAGCACATATGTCCTTCTCGGACATACCCTGTTGTCTAATACGTTGGCACAGACGACTTGTCGCGTTTTTTTGTGTTTTTTCTATTTCAGCAATATTTCGCATACTTATGCTACTCTTTATGAGATCAGTTGCTCCTGATCCCGTGCCACGATCTGAATGATGCCTATCCATAACTTCTATGTGAAAACTGACCTTGTTATTCCATAATTGAATCTGAAATAAGTTGCGCTTGTCCAACATCTTTTCCAGATACTCAAGAATCAGAAAAAACAGCTAATTTTCACAAATATATGTTTCAATAATAAAAACTGTACGCATGAAAACCAAATATTCTTGCCTTTCTATCCACAGATTCATTTTCTCAAAAACATATCAAATAACCAGATGTTCGTTAAATCATTTTGATGTGTGTATTAATAATTGTAATCCTCCAGGTTTCTGAATTATGTGCGCAACTTACAATTCCTTCAATTTTTCCATTCACTCATGAGATCAGAGACGATACTTCTAGCTTAATTGGTTTTTCCACGCCCACTCCTATTTCGCACATCGGTAATCGGATTGAATCCCGCAATTCCATTAAGCGCAGCACCCACATCTGTTTGTTTTGAACCGTGCAAATTAACAGGGTGCCCATTTTGCATCAGTCATAGAATCCGAACCGACTTGCCTGAGGTACCCGATAATATAAGTCAAGAGGTATAAGCATGTCAGCGATGAAGTATACCAAGATAACGAAAGAAGATTTGCATAACATCTGAAATGCATGGGAACTGTTGTTCTGGCGCGCCCTGTAACGCAGGCGATATCTCAACTTTATAATATGCTTAAGCAAAGATCAAAGAACTAAGTTATGGGTTGGACTTGGATGAAATCTTGCAGGTTCTCGGGATCTCATCTGCGTCGAGTGGTATTATTAATTTATTGGTTGATATCGTTGAACTTAATTATCTGCAGATTTGCGAGATATATACAACAATGTTCTAGTGATAAAGCATGGCCTACGTAATCTGACGTGCGAAAGAAGCTTCAGAGACAGAGTTCATTAGGAACTTGATAGTGAACCGAAATGGTCAGTCAATTAATAAAGTGGATAATAGATATGAATTGCTCACTGATAAATGGATTAGAAACATTTCATCAGGAAAACCAATTTAGAATGGCTTAACCACCTCTATGTCTATTTTGACACGGTAAAATTGTTTCTTCTCTTTCTTATTCCGTGCACTTTGAAGACGGTTTTCGAAGGCATGGAACTAGACGAGGGTAGTGAAATCACAGATCTAGAGATCTCTACTGGCATGGGAATGCCGTTAGATTATGAAGCAAATAGCCAGAGTCAACAAAACAACACTCATATGGGTGCCAGAGCGCTACGGTATTGAAGGAAATGAGAAGGCCGATGAACTGAGAAAAAGCATCAGGGCTGAGACCTACCAGATCCTGTGGTTTGGCAAAGACCATAACAAGGCAGCGGCCCAAAAATCCGTATGCGGAAATATTCTAGGGCACTTGCACAAGCATAAAGGTTTTTTGAATTCTCAGGAAGCTCTGTAGCTTCTATGAGCTGATATTCCTTTAATACTAGGACATCTGATAGAACACTGTCTATACAAGAACCTCTTGTAGATCACAGATAAGTCAGCAGGTGACGTATGTATGCAGGCTCTGTGGATCGAGAACAAAAACAGCCGAACGTATATTAAGCAAATGTCTAGAGTTGGTTAGCCAAAAAACTTTACATATATGCGAGTACGTTATGAATCCTCTCGCGGTGACAGTTTCAAGAAACTGAAACACAGGAGTTTATAGCAATCAAATGTCCAGAGCTGGTTAGCCCAATAGCTTTACATACTGGCGAGCCAGTTCTAAATCTATATGAACCATCTTTCATGAATTGCTTCTGGCATTCGTTCTGAATTGAATAAGAAAATTGATAAGGAAGATCGTGAGCTCTAGCATATATTGATGAAAGAGCTGCGCGCTTGCACGAAATACAACCGAAAAAATTGATAGCATTAGGGCATGTCACAAAAATTCCACCATGAATATTTCAAGTCAACCTGGTTGTCAAGATTCCCAGTAGAGCAGTTGTCAGATATCATAAACTGCTAAGGCTCTAACTCTAAATAGAATAACTCTGCAAACCCTACATTTTGGTCAAAATGTATTGGTCGGATGTTTGATAGAATTATTGCATGGTACTATATGAGTCAAGGCAAGTCGGACCTTTTGAGTTGTAGATCTGTAGGGCTTCTATATGGAATCTGATACATTTTTACAGTGGAAACATTATAAGATGATGTGTTGAGGTTACCAATTTTACATGAAATATTTTTCGATGTGGCCGTTATTTGTTTGTTTTCAGTGAGCGTGAATTTTATACCTACAGAGTTTTTTCCGAAAAAGTTGGATAATCAGCTATTCCAAAGAAAAATTTTGCAAGTCAATCATCACAAACCACAAAATATCTCGAGCTTCTTGATTCGGATTTGCTCTCAAGGGTGTTTTGACCAAATCTGTGATAGGGATCATATCAGAAATATGCTATTTGAATATCCTAATAACATGAAATCCCTACATTGATTTTTCAGCTGGAAGTATCGACAGAGGCACTCAACTAGACTCAGTTTATATTGATATGACCAAAGCATTTGACAGGGTACATCATTCCACGTTGATAGCTATATTGGATGACTTAGGTGTAGTGGGAACATCTTTGGGTGGATTGAATCATACCTTTCGGATAGGAAGCAGTTTTTTATTGTAAATGGCATATCATCTGTAATTGTGAACGTAACATCTGGCATACCGAAGGGTTCTAACTTTGGGCCAACCTTGTTCGCAGCATATTGAGCTAGTCCATTGTAACGTTACAAAACGCTCCACTGTCGATGTCAGTTTTCATCGCGAAAATACTTCATACTAGTAATTTCAATTCTAATCGCAAGAAAAACGCCTTACTGAAATTATATGATCGGTCGCTAAAGAACGCTCTTCGCTTTGACGGTTGAGTGTGTGTTTCGCATGCGCGACCCTTCAAACTCGGTCCAGCCGATGGAAAATTCTTTCTTTTGGTGCGTAGGAAGTTGAAGATTCAACGCCTTGCTAGAGTTTGGCGAATTAACGTACCTCGTGATCCATTAACATCGTGAAATTTTGAAGTTTTATTGTTTCTTATAAGACGTCTATTAAAAAGGCGGTAAGTACTACGTATATCCCGACCAATATTTTTTGCTTTTGTGAATGCCAAATTGTGATTCCTGATTTATTTCATTCCATGCAGGTTACACAGTCTTTGTACCGGGGCTACCGCCCACTGCATCATCTTTGTACCGGGGCTACCACCTACTGCATCATCTGGATTATCCTTTTACCGGGGCTAACGCCCATTTAAATATCCTGCTACCGGACCCAAAATTTAACTGGATCATCTTAGTACTAGAGGCAATCATTACTGGATTATCTTAGTACTGGAGCTGATTATGGCTGGAATACCTTTATACCGAAGCTAATTATTGCTGGAATATCTTAATTCTGGACTTTGCTCTGGATGGAATCTCTTGAAACTGAACTACCTGCATAATACCTGCATTTTGGAGGATCATACCGTCGGATCCTTTACTATTAAGATAAGTGCTTCTTCGAATCCCGGATCTCAAATTCACTGTACCTAAATTTGTGTTTGTAAATAGCAATTTTAATTGTAAAGTTGAAATAAATAGATAGGGAGTAAGAGGTTGCATCATTACCACCAGATTAACGACTAGGAATACATTCAGGAGTTAATTTGATTTCACCATTTTTTATCTTTTTATAGCTTTTTCCGGGGTGCTCTTTATTGGTATTTGATGTACTTATTTCCTGTTCTCTTTGGGCCACAAACGCTTGTATAAACTTTCTATGAAAGAAACGAAACAATTCAAATATAAACACAGGATAATTGATTAGACACATGGTCCTACTCATGTGGGTCGACACGAGTCTAGTCTTTTATCGGGAGTTTACGGTCTTGTCACTTTTCTCGTCTCGAGACGAGACTCTCGAAAAAAATACCTCCGTGGGCATCAGCATTTCGGATAGGCGTTTTCCTCAGCACAATTGACGAAATTCAGATCATCAACACTCTATCTCAGCTCAAAATCTACTTTATTGGATGAAAATGTATCATTCTTAGAAGAGGGGAAAAATTGGTTTATTCTTAACAGAACACAACAAAATGATTATCATGATCGTAGCGTCAAAAGAAAGGATACATTCCAACACCTTTGTATATTGAAGTCTCTGCCCAGATAAAACCTCATCAACAATGAATATCTCCGGCATAGTCTGGAGGGTAAATGCATCACCGTTGTTACCAAGATTATAGCGAGAGTAATATACCACAAGGTATTGTTTATTTCGATTATAAGTAAGCAGTATCCGCCTCGCCTTGGACCGATAAATTTACAACAATTTTTCAGTGAACCTAGCGAAAACTAGTTGCTGCGATATTTATGTGTATTAGGATCTCGAGAATCCATTGTTCGAGCTCCCATTGGGCTTATATTTTATACGTGTAGGAGCGTAAAACAGCAGGTAACACATACTATAAACATTAAAGTCGGCTGTAGTAAGTGGCTACGGAGACTACCGCCCAGTAGTTGTTGGCTGATAGTTTCCGATGAAAACAACATCCTGGGGAGGACGCTGAAAGTAATTTTCGCTCGAATGCCAGTCGATTATCGCTAGTGATACTCAGGGAATTATTACCAACTGGGAGTATCATTTGGAGAGATTTCGAATTAGTCACACAGGGAGTGGGACTTGAAATAATAGGATACAGTTGCTGGAAAAATATTTGACCATTAAAAATTTGTCATTTTGTTCATATGAAACAATATCACCCAATCATGTAAAAATTACAGTGATAATGACATCAAGTGCAAAGACCAATCAGTATGACAATCATTGAGTTTGACACAGGTCAAAAAATTTTCGGCCGAATATCACTTGGTCATTGAAAATTCCTCATAATTGTATGTCTAATTTCTCCAGTTCTTGCTTGGTGACAGGCCGAAGCCGCAGGCTGAGGGCTTTTACTAAGGAACGATATTTCGATTGCCATAAAATTATCTCATCTATTATCAATGTCCTAGAAAAATTACCACTTCAAATTGCATTCAGTTCAATTTATTAATCACTATGACAAAACCAAAGATTTTGAGGTTTATGCGGGTTTTCACTCCCTATTAAAAATGAGCTATTGAACTAGTTTGAATGTTCTGTGTACCTATATTTCATTTTAACCTTCTTGACTAGATATAATAATAATAATTATACTTTATTCATTCTGAAAACACAACATGTATAGGACAAGTCAGAGGAAAAACGAAATCGAAATGGAGAAGAACTCACAAGAATCAGAAAAATATTCAGCAACAGAATTATAACATCTACTTACTGAAATAATTTTTATTGCTTTTTTAAATTCATTTAATTTAAGATTTCGCTCCACTTCAATCGACGTGAATGCCCAGGAACTAGGTATGGTCCGCAGAGGAAATCTCGCTCAAAGAGCGTACAACCAGTTTTTGTTTGCTGCATCTTGAAGCAAAATGAATGATTTTTACCATAGGACTATATAACCTGAAAATCAATCCTCGGTTTGATAATAGCTGCGCTGAAACATGTAACCGGATGATTTTAAAATAAAATGTTCCACGAACAGAAGTGTTTCAAGAGTTCGCTTCCAGCTCATACTCAACGTTTCAAATGGGATTTCATGAAATTCTATTAAAAAGTGGCTACTCAATGAACAATACTGAAACATCACAAACGATCAACAGAGTTAACTGTTACGTTACAGAGTCCAAATCTGACTTCTTCATCAGACAAAAGAGAAAATAAAAGTCTTAGAAAACGAAAAATCTAAAAATGATAATCCTGCATATTTTCTCGTTCGTCTGATGAAAGAGTCAGATTTTTACTCTGAAACGTTACAGTTCGCTTTGTTGATCGTTTGCATTATTCCGGTAAGGTTCATTGAGAAACTGCCTTCGACAAGTTGTTTAATCCTGCAAATCGCATGAGCTGGTCGATAAAAAAACATTTTATTTAATTTTAAATTCAGAAGTGAAAAGGCCTATTACACTATCCAATTTCAGTTAATTGTGTGATTTCTCATAATTAATTGAGTGATTTCTCCTAATTTATTTATAAATTTGATGAAAATTAGAATGATTATGATATTTTCAATATAAGAATGGGCAAGATTGAAATTGTGTAGAATCTCATGATGGAAACAACTGGATATTGCACGAATTTCAAGTGGAAGATTAGTGTTTCAATGGTCAAATGTAGTGAAAAATTTTTTCCACAATAATAGCAAATTAAGTGAGTGAATGAGTTTTCCCAATCATATTCTTTTGAATTTGAAGCCATGGATTGATTTCTCTGCAAGACAACCGTAAGTAATATCTGTGTCGAACTTTCGAACAAAGGGCAGGAGTGTATTAGCACATTCAGAAATATTTAAATGCTTATAATTTTTTACCATAGCCGAATCTGGAAAAATGGTAAATGAAAAGTGTTTGTGTGTATATGCTGCTTTGTTGGCTTGTTTGCGTACAGTTGCTTTCAGATCCCCGTAACTAGAAACTTCCCTTTCAAGGTATTCTAACTTTGACACTGGCTCAATTATTTCGTTGTTTATTACAATTTTGAATTTTTTGGGCTTCCTTGCAATGACTAACGATTTATTTTTAGCTGTTGATATGATCATTGGAATCAAATATTCTATCCGTGAGACTACTGAAAAGGTTTAACCGCCGACATGAATTTCAGTTTTCATTGAGAAAACGAACGAATGTGTGCTTTATCAGGAAGCCAATCAGATTTTTGAGACCATTTTCGTCAAAAATTTGAAAGTTACATTCATAGAGAAGAAATTACAGCCTACTGCCTATTATGAGGACAACGGGCGGATTCAACTGCATCTCTCAAAGACTCAATACAATCGACTCAATTCAGTTCAATTGTAGATCATGATTTCAGTCTTACTACTCTGATTGACTAAAAAAATAAAAAAACTCTATTCACAATTCAATATACTCGAAGGGTGAGCTCCGGTGCGCCAGTGAATCGGCAAAAATTACCAGCTGTCAGAAAATTCAGTAGAAATACTATGTTAAGCTGCCAAATAATAAGAAGTGAAGCCTAGAGCATTGATACGCTTGATCAAATACGAAGCCAATTACAAAATTTCGCATGAAACTTCACGCCGTCATCTAAGAACCAAGAACTAGATTTCAATTCGATCGGATTTGTATTTTTGAAATATCAGAAGAAGGAAATTTCGAATGCTTTTATCTGCGGAATCATTGGGTGGGTTTTGATCATTCATCTAACGCAAAATCTATTACACAAATACAGTAAGCGTCAAAATGATGGAACAAATTCATTTCCTCAGAAGAAAAATATTTGGCAACAAAATCCTGAAACAGGTCAATTTTTGTTTCACTTTTACCAAATTTATATGCATTTTTGAAGAATTTTTGTTGCACCCTGTGCCATCCTTATCAACCCTCTAAATTTTTTGAACAAGGAAAGTGGGTCACGTGGTACTTTTTTGGGAAGGTCTTTGCATCTTCTTTACAGTCGTGCAAAAATTAAAAAAAAAGTTACTTCAAAGAGGTTTTCAGTATCGGCACTTTGTCATGGCTCATTTACTTTTAGACGACGGTACCTGATGAAATTTGTCAACTAATGAAAGTCGACCATTACTGTTTTGTTCATGCACAACTTTCAACCCCTTTCAATCCACTCACGTGAAAATTTTTTTTTTCTCCATTAAAGGGTTCGTAGGGGTTGCAAGAAGCATGAACAAAACTGTAATGGTCGACTTTCATTCGGTGACAAATTTCATCAGGTACCATCGTCTAAAAGTAAATGAGCCATGACAAAGTGCAGATACTGCTCTTTGAAGTAACTAATTTTTCAATTGGAAATTTCTGCACGTCCTCAAAGAAGATACAAAGACCTTTCCAAAAAAGTACCACCTGACCCACTTTCCCAATTCAAAAAATTTAGAGGGTTGATGGGGATGGCACACGGTGCAACAAAAATCCTTCAAAAATGCATGAAATTTGGTAAAGTGAAACAAAAATTGACCTGTTTCAGGATTTTGTTGCCAAATGTTTTTCTTCCGACAAAATTAAATTAGACGCGCACTGTATCGACTTCCTGAGTTCATGCTTCAAAAAGTTATTATGCTAAGGATCAGTCGTTAGGGAGCGCAGAAGAAATGATGTCAAATTTAGAAATTACTGAATAACAAAAAGAAGTCCCCGAAGGTATCAAGTGCTATTGATTATTTGTGACAAAACATTCATTCGATTTACATATATTCAATCTCATTTTTGGAAAATTTCAAACAACTGTTTTCCAACCAGTCCATTTCAATCGACCACAAAATCACTATCATCAAGATTTACATCTTGAGAATATTTTGAGTACACGACCTTGCTGAATATGGTGACCTCGAATTCACCTACTACCCAAAACCCGTAATTTATAATGCAATTTAATTTCGATAACAAAATAATAAACAGTTTAGCTAACCGAGAAGAAAGCCCACGATTTCACCCACACTAACTCGACATCCTATAAAAAAGATGAAATTATGCACAAGAATCGAAGAAATCAGATAAAAACTATAAAACTCCCAGAAAAATTCGGACTAGATGTGGGTGTTACTAGTCATTTGGTCGATCATATATCTCTGTGGCAAAGAAAGGAAGTATTATTAAATGGAAAAGATTCAGATCTTAACATGTCAAATTGCACATATAAACATTATTTTTAATGCTCCGACAAAATTGCATTATCCTCTAAGAATGCAGTTCTGGGAATAATTTAAATGAAAAATATTATAGGAAATTCCTAAAACGGATTCAAAATTTCCGGAAAAAAATTTCACACGCTCTTGTCATAAGACAAGACGTGTATAACGTATACTTATACCAATGTATGCCCCCATGCCCGTTTGCCGTGTATTTGCTAATGTTTTCAGACGCGAGACCAAACAGCCGATCGTGAACACAAAAAATCTCAACAGCAACAAGCTTGAATTCATAAATGTTCAAAATTAACTCAACGATTTCGCAGACACATACATTCGAAATGTAATTTTTCCAGACTGGATCGAAATAAAATTCCGTGCATGAAAATTTCTGAAAAAGCATTGACATTACATTTTTATTTCATTTAGTTGTTTCAATGGCACAAACATCACAAAATTCCGCACAAAACTGTTCATCAGCTTCCGCGAAATAGTAGCCAAGTTTCATCATGATCGGATAATTTTTGAGTTATCCCGAAAAACATAGGATACCAATAAAAATACAAGATTTTTTTCAATATCTGCGAGAATCAAAATCAAATCGAAATGAAATTTGTCAAACTCTTCAAAAATATTGACTTTAAGATCTGCGCAGAATTAAATAGGTATTCGATGAGCAGTTCCGAAAGCAAAATTGAGCAAAAAGTTAGGAGACTATCGGGATATTTGTTTCGGTTTATTGAAGCTATCATGTGAACAAAATTAGGCGAGCAGTTGCGCGTCGTAATTTCAAATTAAACTCCCAAGGTTACACCCAATCAAATAAATAGTTATTGAGGAAAAAAGCCCGAAAGTTCGAATGAGTATAACTCCAAAACCGTTGAGCCGATTAGATCCATTTGAGAATTCAGGTGGCGTATTTTGATGAGCAACGTACCTTGAAAGTTTCATGTCGCTAACTCTTTCTGTTCTCAATATATCGTGGCAATGGCCCTCGACCGGGATATATAATCCACTAAAATTTAATGCGTTTATTGCACGTTTTGGAAACCACGTTTCCTTCGAGATTCTAAGTCGGCCGACCGTAAACACAATAACTTCCGAAAAAAAACAACTCAATATTTGTATTTGTATTGATATTTGTATTTAATTACAAAGGCCAAATTCGTGAATGGGTGAAATTCCGATTTTGCCCATTAATGATCTCAACAGCAGCTATCCTGAATGTTGCTAGCTTTTTGTTGTTACCGTGTCCACATCCAGCCGTACGGACACATTTTGACACTGGATTCGTCATCAGGGAGTCTAATCTAGTCGTTTGAGACCAATTTCGGCTCAATCATCGAAAATTAAAGACATTTGGAAAAAACGATAGCACGCTATTTCCCTAGAACGCGCAAAAATAGCTCATTGAAATTTGCTGTATTTTACTACACTTCAGTTATAAGGGTGGTGAAATAACATAATCATGATATGGGTAATTTCAACTTAATGTGGAATCTACAGAATCAACACCTACCATTGAAACATTCCAGACGCTATCTGTATTCGGAATAGATACACTTCTAAGACAAAGTGTTAACAGCGCTTAGACAAAGTAGTTTCAGACCACACACATTGATAACTTTAGCGCCATTCCTGAACAATGAACAGGAAACCCAACAGAGAATAAATCAATAGATACATTGATGTCGGGTTTAAAATAAATATTGGTTATAATTCATGTTCAACACCTCTCAAGCATAATTGCTGATTTTTAATTAAATGATTCGGTAATGCCCTGCGGTTTGGGCTAAAATTCGACCCGTGAATTATTGATCGTAACTTATTGTTTTTTTCGAGATACCCCGACTCAGTTCTCTATTCATTCTGGTCACGAATTGCTTCTGACAACGATTTAAATCAATTTAATGCCTTCAAGAGAACAATTCGATTGGGCACGGAATGAATATTTTGAATAACCCATGGAAATAAATGGATATATTAGGATAATATCGATACGTTTGGTGAATTATCTTCGAATTCTCTCGGGAGATTTCATAGACTAAGTATACAGAGTGTAACAGCCAAATGGAATAAATTCGATAACGAATAAATGAGGGCGTGTTGGGAAAAACGCTCGGACACGTCGATTTGTAATTTTAAATGCGCATATTTTTCAAGAAAATAATATTATATAGGGTGTTCCATGTGACCGTGGCCAATACCAACTTTCTTATTTCAAATGCAACCCCCTGTATATTATTTATTTTTTGGATTCTTCAGAGAATTCTAGACACAATTCATGCACAATGTCCTATAACTATCTTGAACTATTTCGGAAATACTAAGTGTTTTCAGATTTAGTTCAAAAATCAACGTTTTGAATAAAAAAAAATTATTTTATTTCACAAATTCGGTACATTACACTTAAAACCTAATAAGTTATACTGATTATTTCTTAATTTAAAAAAAAAAACAAAAAAAAACATTAATGTCAATGTAGGAAATGTTCAAAATGCTCGCCGCGAACGTCATGGCAACATGCTAATCTGGTGTAGAATTGTCTCCTAACGTTACTCAACATTTCTAAAAACACTTAATATTTCCGAAAAAGTTGAAAATAGGTATAGGACATTGTACATGAATTATGTCTAGAATTTTCTGAAGAATCCAAAAAATAAATAATATACGGGGGGTTACATTTGAAATAAGAAAGTTGGTATAGGCCACGGTCGCATGGAACACCCTATATAATTTTATTTTCTTGAAAACTATGCGCATTTAAAATTACAAATCGACGTGTCCGAGCGTTTTTCCTAACACCCCCTCATTTATTCGTTATCGAATTTATTCCATTTGGCTGTTACACTCTGTATGATTTTTATACTCAAATGAGGTTCCAATACACTAGCTGTTCCTTAGCTTTTTGAAGACTAGAGAATACTAAAAGAAGCTAATTTATCTCAGGGAATCGCTCATTAAATAAATCACATAGTGTCTGTTCGCACGAAGTTTGTCAAGTTTTCGCGAAGAGACACAGGTGGAAGCTTTTGATTTCTGGATGATTTAAGATTTGAATGCGCCTATAAATTTCAAGAGCAGCCAAAATTATAACCTCTAAGCCATCAAGTCGACTACATCTCAATTCGATCGGTATTTTGTGAATATTGCAAAAATGAAATTCCAACTGGATATATCTGAATAATCATTGTGCCGATTTTGACCTTTCAAGAATTCCAATTTCCTTGTCACGCTTGTGCTCGAGGCCTAACGGCCGATTCAAACACAATTACTTCCGAAAGAGACAACTTAGAAACCAAATATTTGTAGAGTAGGTTTGGACCTTAGTTAAGGTCCAAGTTAGGTTAGGACCTCGAATAAGGCCGAATCCACGAAATGGTAAAATCCACCCAATGGTTCCGCAGACCCATTCACAAATTTATTTTCCCAATATATCCAAAAATACAGACCAGATCGAATTGAACTCCACTGGTTCATCGAGAAATGTCGGCTTGAAGGTTCATATAGATTTCATGAATATAATATGATCGGAAGATTGCAGAATATTGGATATGTGGGAAAGAAATATTTGATTTTTTTTTTGAAAATGTTTCAATGACACGACCATCAGAAAATTTTGCTCAAAGTTGTATATCAGAATTTTTAAACCAGCTGCCAGGTTTCATCATGATCAAATCAGTACTTTTTGAGTTATTCTGTTTTGGAAGTTTTTTAAATATACCTCTTCTTCACGTGAATTCAACCGGAAAAGGTCCATTTCTAAAGAACAGTGAGCGAAATTACTCTATCCATTCAACAAAATGCAAGAGAACTCTTTAATTTTTCTCCCCAAATTATATGATTTCGACATCAGTATTTTTGTATTGTCCCAATCTTTCATCTGATTCCCAATTGTCGAGCATTCAGGAATTCGGATCGAAGTTATATACGAGAATAAAATAGGTAGAATTTGAATCTATAATTTCATTCCCCTTTCACGCAAAATTATATGAATTTTTGGAACATTCTTTTAGACATACCAAATGCATCAATTATCAGCAATTTTCAGGAAGAAATATGGAATCAGTTCCGATTTAGAGACATGATAGAAAGGTCATGACCTAGTCTCACCAATTCAAATATTGTCTAAGGTTTACAGGACACTGTGTATATTTGGAAAAATAGAATTTTTGATTGTTAATATATATATGCGCCATAATTGGGTGGATTACTCATTTTCATATTCGGCCTTCGTGCTCAAAATCCAAACCTGCTTTACAAATATTATGTCACTTCATTATTTCTTTCGAAAGTTATTAAGTTAACGATCAACTCTGAGATCCAAAAGAATCTGGCCCAACTGATGACCTTTCAGGGTACGTCTGAGGTCTAAATCAGCAGAGTTTTTCAATGGGCATTTGAAATATTCCTTTAGCCTTCGATTTCAATCGTTATCAACAACTGGAATTGATGTCAATAAAGAATTGCTACCACCTCACATAATAAAACAAATCCTAGAAAGTAATGGTAAATTTCGCGAACTATGCAAATATTTTCTATTGAATTCAATCGAATTTCAACTCGATCAGATGTCTTTCGAGAATTTTTTTCTGGGTTTTCACTCACCAGTATCTGAAACAGAACTACTGAAAGTATATAAACATTTTTTATGGGAATCGCCCATGCGGATTGAACGATCAAACCATTTGTCAAGGACAGATTCTTGGATAACAGATTGCCTGATGAACAATACCGGAACAATGCAATCAATCAACAAAGCGAGTGAGGTTCCAGAGTACGAATCTGACTCTTTCATCCGACAAACGAGAAAATTTGCTGAACTATTTCTCTTAATATTTTTTGACACTTTTGTCAAATTGACATTTTTTCTAAAAAATGCACATAAATACCTGAATATCCGGCCTCATTATTAGTTTCATACTTCTCTCAGTTAATTTTGTTCCTCATAAAATCCGAAGCAATTCAAGAGCCATTAGAACATCCGTTTCATTAGTAGCTTTTTCTCGGGTTGAAAAATGAACCGCGCAATCCATTAAACCCCCATGAATAGGCATGAATAATACATAGGAATATTAGTCGCAAACTGAAGAGAAAGAGATCCGTAATGGGAATAACAAATGTGAAAATTAAAATATTTCAAATTTATAGGTCGGTAATTCAAGCTAGTAGCGACGTGAAATGTATGTATTGATATTTACTGCTATGCAAATTTAGATTCTTTTCGCGAAATGTTTCACTTAATGGAAGATTTGACCCTGCCGGACCGAGTTCAAGGTAGATTTGTGGCAGTGTAACTTGCAATTAGTCAGTGGTACCGGATAATTTTTCTCTGATGTTGAGTTAACAAGAACTAATACGATCTTGAATGGGATTTACGATTTGATGATTGTGGTGTTTCTGTATCTCTTCTAGTAGCCGTTTGAATTTGTTAGCAGTTCCATCGGTCTCTTGTTCAGCGTTTATTTCTGTATATATCGAAAGTCACAATTCAAACTGCTAGTTTTCACAATGTAATGATAATAAGGAGAATAATACTTCATCAATACATAATTTATTACTTACCGTACTTTCTTTAGACTAGATACAATAACAATGAAAAATTTACCCACTTTTATGAAGTCTGTAAAAAAACATTTTTTCCAAGATAATCAATCACAACATCTGTCGATAAATCAACAAATGTTCCACCTTAATCAGGGCTAATTATCCAATCAACCGAAACATCTGCACCGAAAAAGCAGACCCAAGGAGAATGAACTTCGGTTTCACAGTTATTACTGATTGTCAGGCCATCTTATCTTGGATAAAACCGCTGAGTATGGTCTCTAGATACTTGTCACGTTCCAGGATCAATTTGCGAAACCTACCTTCGAGTGCAGAATACTTTGAACGAAGAGCATGAAGTTCATTTTTTTGTCGTATCAAGTCGCTGCATCTGCGATTTTGCAGTTTCACAACGGCCGTCACGACTTTGGGAACACTCGGTGCATGTAGTTTTCCCACAAGACGATAACGTCCAACATCAAGTTGTTTTTTTCAGAGACTGAGTTTTGCGAGGTCACAACGCTAATAGGTGACATCTTTGGCATATTTGGAAACGAATTTGAACAAGCGCGTAAAATCTCCTTACCGAAAGTCAATCCTTCTCTAGATTTTTCGAAGAATTTCCATTACTTGAATACCACTTTTATGAAGTCTATAAAAAATATTTTTTTTTCTAACATAACCACAAGTACGAATATCTGTCAATAAATCAACGAATATTCCATCTTGATCAGAGCAAATCATTCAGTCAACCAAAACATCCACACCGAAAAAGCGGACCCAAGGAGAATGAACTGCTGTTTCACAGTTATTACTGATCGTCAGGCCATATTACCTTGGATAAAATCGCTGACTTCGAGCTTCATATTTCACAGCAGTGCAGTGTGCCAAATTTTATGTTGATACCATCATAATTCCACGAGATATTGGAAAAAAATATCACATTTAGTAGTTTTTTCCTTGGTATCGTTCTTTTTTGCACGCATGTTCCGAAATAACTCCATACAAAAACCCCGAAAAGCACTATCGTCAAGTCAGCAGGTTCAACGCGCATGTACAAAGGATAACACTAAAAAGGAATATGCTCACAAAAGCTGCTGACTTCACGTCAGTTCTTTTTTAGGTATTTTAACCTTAACTTATGGTTGTTTTTGAGCTACATTCTTCAATGATTTACAAGCAAGTAGAAGATTTCAATTCAGTACGATATTATGTTTTCCTAGGAATATAGTAATAATAGAATTCTGAAGTAACAAATTATTAATTCATCAAATCAAATCAAATGAAATTTATTTTCCACGTCAACTACAGTATATTGAAGAATGAAAAAACATGTCAAAATTACGTATTATTAAGAACATTCATATGCACACTGGAATAATTCCCCTTTTTGCAGAAATCAAGGAATTCTTGGAGGCTGTAGGGTTCACTTTGTAAAATGTAGTCTAAAATTGTTCTTCTTAATAAGTTGGAGTTGATCAATAATTGTATTTTCCTCGGCAACGCATTGAATAACTTTATACACATATACTCTGTTCCTTCTCTGTAAGGGATAGTCAGTGTAGTGGAAACATGAACATGAAAGATATTTATATTCTTGTGTAGAAACATTAAGATTTTAAATATGTACTGCCCAAATACTGTGACAATTCTGTTTTCCCTGAAGTGTCCCCTACATGAATCTCTGAAACCCATTCTTAACATCGTTCGTATGGACAGCTTCTGGGTACAGAAAATTTGTGGTGTGTCTGAGCTACTTCTCCATGATATAATCCCATAGCTAAAGTTTGAATGAAACATGGCATAATACACAGATTTTAGAACAGATAACTCTAATTGATCTCGCAAAACCCTTAGTGTATATACTGTAGACTTCAATTTTTTATTCAGTTGTTCAATATGCGAGAAATATTTAAGATGTTGATCGATATGTATGCCAAGAAACTTGGCAGAATTGCTAACCGCTATTTCATTCTCTTTATAATTAATACTCTGAGGGTATGTTCTATTGGTTCTATCAGTCCTGAGTATGATGCATTCTGTCTTGGTAGCATTGATTATTCATTTGGTTCATTGGGGTGTTGAAGTTTTCAACAGCCAGTACCACATTTGAAGACGAAATAATTCATTATTTTTATGAAGTCCAAAATCCACTCTAGAAATATCGAGTTCTTAGTAGTTTCTTTCGGAAGTTATTGTGTTTACGGACAGAACTGTCGATCATGCTGGAAGAATATACTTAGAAACTCGTTGAATGCAGATCAGGTTTGGAGTTTGATTAACTACAAACACCAACTGCACGAATTTTTTAGAACCGATTCCGTAGATATACCCATTCCAAATTTTATTTTCCAAATATTCCAGTACCAGCTCATGTGATAATTAGATCGCCAAATATAAAATATTCGAAAACATTTAAATTTTTTTTATGTTCCAATATCACGATCATGCCAAAATTCAGCATTAGATTGTGCATCGGCATTTTTTTCAGGAAGAATTCGGAAATTTTCGGGACTACAACTTTTTTCGGATATCTCATAAAACAAATATCGGCTCAAATAGAAGTTTAAAGCATCGAATTGACTCCAAAGAAGTTGCCAAATTTTATTGAAATCTGACCTTTAGTCACCAGATATCTAAGAAAATTTCGGATATTTTTAATTCGTTCTTGAGTTGTCCAAAGACTGATTTTCAAAAAATTTCACGTAGTATACTTCAACGAATACCAAGCTACAATATGACTGCAGCATTACTTTTCGAGATATTCAGACGCCTCAAAATTTCAAATTCGTATAACTCCGAAGCCGTTCAGTCGGTTTTGTCCACTGACGAACTCATTTCAGATTTTCACACACCAAACCTAACCTCAGAATTTGAACACTTTGGGTATTTTCCGCACACATGGATGACCGCCGGAAGGCCGGACAAAAAATTATGAACACATTTCCTTCTTCAAAGGGTCCAACCTGATTATACACAGGCAAATTCGATATTCAGTGAAATAATTCTACCCAACAACATCAATTGAAAAAAATTGCATTGCTAATATTATTCATTATTTTCCTGTCTAGCATAATCGGTAGAAAAAGACAACGTTTTCATATTACCTAATTAGATTTACAAACTTGCATAACATACCCAGGTTCAGTGAAGTATGTTTACAGTGTAGTTTTCCTAAGTTGGTAGCTTAATTAGTGCCTATTCAATATGACTCATAACTGATAGACTATAAACATTTTGATTTCTGCTTTTATGGATACGCAGACTAGATTTGTTTTTCTAATGGAATGATGTCACTGATGAACGCTGGAGATCGATCGAAGTACCCGTTCAAGGACTTGTTTCTAGAATTGGAGACCTGCCGGTTGGAGAGACATTGAAGTACGAAGTGACAGACAAGCCAGGTTGACGTGGGAGGATCGTGACTACAGGTAAACCTACTCCGGAAATATAATTCTTCCATCTGAAGCACGCTCGATGGAAGTGTTTGGCTGATTTATATCGAACGGCTTTTATGATCGAATATTCGGAATATTTATGTTATCGACTGGTTTCTTTTGGAATTTATATTCCGGGGGAATTGCCTATTGTATCGTCACTCAGATGAAGGAAACTTAATCTAGTTTTTAATAGTTACTGTCGATATAAACCATACTCAGTGACGTAAGAATGGTTACAAGCAGAAAGAATAACTCGTTGATTTTTTTTTGCATTGTGGTAGTCTTACATCAAGAATTAAACAATAATATTCTCAGAAAATTTCATGAAGATTCAAGAAAACAAATAATAATGTGTTTGAAGATCCCATAGTTGAATAGACACTTGAACATGTCTAGACATCGACAAAATAATGCCGCCAAACGCACCTGTACCTGATGTAAAAGTTCTTTTCATATGGTCCTGATGAAATCCAGCTTTCAAGCTTCTTTCCCTGGTATAATTGTTATTACCGAAATAACTCAAAACGAACTACATAGAATTTCTGGAATATTTCTTTGATTGGCTGCATTTCGTTCGTTCAAGAATTCGGCCAACAAAGTTGAGGTCCGAACCTACTTCGCAGATATCGAGTATCTAAGTTAATCCCTCCGGAAGTTATTGCTTTCACGATCGGCCATGACGATGGCCTTAAACACTACAACTTTCGGAAGAAACGATTTGGAAACTCGATGTTTTCAGAGTAGGCTTAGGGCTTAATAACGATGGTCGAGTTTTCGCGAATGAGTAAAACCAGCTCAATGATTCCGTAGATGAAGAGTAAGGTTGTGCATTACCGATCACCTAAAGGAAAATTATTGGTAAGTCAGTTCTAACATAATCAGAACGAGTGATGTCAAAAAGTGTCAGAATTCTTGATATATACAAAAAACTAGCTCAGACCGGTATCAGCTTATATGCCGGGTAATTCCAGTCTCAAGGTTGGCAATACCCATCGACTGTGTTCAGGCATAATCGAATATTGTAGAGTCACATCCTGAGGAATCAGCATGAGTTCGAAGGCCACATATTAAGTATGTATCAGACATCATTGTTTCGTCCGTAGTCTTCACATATGATAAGATTTATTGTTTTTTCAACCTTTGAACGTGGTTTGTAGCTCCTTCAAGCCTTTCAGGAAGTGAAAGAAAACGAACTGAGTAGGAACAATAAGCTATATTCTTTCCGAAATACTATTTCCAGCCACGTTGACCGACATTACCTGCTCAGGAGTGTTTATTGTTTTAATTTTTGTCATAAATGCTTCAATAAGATATCAAAATAACGATGAGGTTCAATACAGGATAGTTTAAATTCTGCATCAATTCCTGACAATGGAAAAAACTTATCTCTCAATTCATGATGTCACTTCACCTGAAGGCAGAGACAATAAACATGCGTACATTCGGACAGCTTATTAGAAGCTTAACTGGTAAAGGTTTTTCTGAATCATTTTTCTAAATATCTCTTTATTACTTCAATTATATTTCAAAATCAACCAACAATCTGACAACATTAATTGATATGAAAATGAATTTAATGATGAACGTATTTCAGATAGGTGCCTTTCAGAAGAAAAATCATTCAAAACATTATTGTTTAAAAGGGAAATGACTCTTTCTCTAAGAAGTATACATTCCTGGTGCGAAAAATGAATGTGGAATCCATTTTATGGGAAGTTGTAGCGAAGGAATTATCCCCACTAACAAAACATTAAATTTAACAGCCAACCGTTTCTTCAATCAGTACAACAATCGAAAACCAAATCAACACTATACGGTGCATAAGTTGGGTTAACCCTTTAAATCGTTGACAGATGACAGCCACTCTACGCTTGTGTGACCTACCCAATTCTGAAGTATTCCGAACTCCTTACACAGTTCTAGAACAGTTCGGAATCAATTATGAAAATAAACAGAACAGGATTACTCGAAACCTGAACCGGTTCTGAAAATAACCAAAATACAAAATCGCAATCGCGCATACTTGAACCATTCTGAACTTGAAACCAAAACAAAGCTATATTCTGTATATCAACGGATTTTACTAGGTGCTTTCAAAGTTATGGGAAATTGAAAATATTCGTTAATACAAAAACCACCCCGTATCTTGGTTATGATTAAATCTCTCATGAATAAGTTTTTTGTACTCGTCTAGCGTAGCTCTACCTAGGGTTACCGAATGTTCATTCACCAATGAAACACCCTGTGTATACAAGTTGAATATAGTGATATTAGAATAATACAAGTGACCGGTTTTACCAACTGACCAGTATTACCCGCTTCTTCCCGAACCATTTTATATTCAATAATTTCAACAATTCATATCCGATTGATATCTAGTACCTACTATAATGAGAAAAGATAGAAGGAGGGTACCGTTGGTACGGTCAATACGTGGCAAGATGACCGCTTTGGAAACGAATTTGAACATGCGCGCAAAAGCTCCTGTATTTACAACAATGATTCAAGGATTTTTTTAGATATCGGCAAATGACCTAAGCCGTACAAAATTTTGGCATCGACCGTGAAATGAATCCAAATTGATTCAAGGACAATATTTATGAGAGGTATTCTTTGTTTTTTACCTGATTCTGATTTATTATATTTTCAAGTATTTTCTAGAACAATTTTTCAGAAATTCTAATTTTGTTAACATCACATACAGGTAAGACATTATTACCCCTGTGATTTTCAGTTTATTCATAAACTTAACTTTATTTATGAAATCGAACACCAAGAAGAAACCTGAAAAATAATGATTTCATTTATTTTTTGTTAGATAGATATTTGGTAGATATGATATTAAACAAGCGCGTATGCTGAAATCTTCTCGTTCAAATAGGTATTTTGTACAATTTTTAAGGTTGCTCAATTGTGTTCCTCTACTGAAGACTTTGGGTAGCCCCTATGCCTTCTTCAATGGATATCTGCCATTGTGAAATAGTTACAAAACCCACTCATTCTATTCAGATTACGAAACTATTGAAAATTAGCCCCATTCCTCTAGAAAAGGAAGCGGTCAATAAGCGGCAAATCTCTCTTCGAGTTTTTATATAACGAACCGTCAATAAATGATTGACATGCTGATGGATTAATAAGCATAATGATTTATAATAGGCATACCTATTTATGCTAACTTGCCTGTCGTAACCGCTGAACTAGAATAAGTTGCTGACCGCTTTGTTTACACAATTTTCAATTTGACGCCATGTTAATTATTATCTTCCTTACATGGAAGCCTAATTAACTGTCGTTGTTAATTAAAAATTAGTTGGGAGAGGTCGTGGGAAATATTAGGTAATTTTTTGTGACCCTAATTCTAGTATCACTCAGTCAAAATTTCAGTTTTTTTGCGGTGAACCCCATTTTCACGCGTTTGTTCTGGACAACAACGCCTCAACATTTTGCACAAATGTCATGAATTTACAATTTTTTTCCTAATAAGATCCTGAAAGACTCGGTTAGACCAACTGATGAAGAACCTGATATTAAACTCAATTCAAACTTTCAGATTAGGTTACGCATCGAAAGAGACGGTTAATAGCATCTCGTGGCAAAATAGGCGAAATGGAATTAAACTTTTTCGCAATTTCGATGTTATTTGATCACGATGATGAAAAATTATTTATTTATTTATTTAGTTAATCATAAACGGCCTTGCCCTTGTTCAAATATTATAAAATATAATATATATTATAAAAATTAACAGAAATTTTGTAAAAGAATAAACAAGCAAGAATACAGCCTCAAAAACCAAAAAAACTTACAAACTAATGAAACAGTTCGAATAACGATTCGGTTGAAAAATTGTTACGTAAAAAAAATCTATATCCACCGAACCAGCAGCACGTAGAACACTATCTAGAGGGTTGTTCATTAAATAGTTTGCTCTGCTGGACTTAATTCTGAACAAATCCTAGGCTCTCAAGTTCCTCCGAGAAATATCAATTTCCATATTATCCAGGAGATAAGGACAATCAATGACATTATGTATAATTTAAGAAATCAACATAATACCAAAATTACGACGACGCGTTTCGAGAAGTTATATATATTTAGAGAATAGATCCATTATAGTGAAACCTAATACATCAGGAAAATTCGCGCCAACTCGGTGTTACCAAGGGTCAAATCTACGACCCCTCCTTTAATTTTCATCAACAATTTGTCTTCTGTGCTTGAATTCTCAGTATGTTTATTGTTTGCTGATGATATGGAATTCTTCAGGCGAGTGAATACAGTGCGTGACTCTATTGAGCTTCAAAAGTATATCAATAGAGTGTATGAGGGGAGTCTAACTAATAACTACATTTCAATGTTGGAAAGTGTTCGATTTTAACTGTTTCTAGGAGGAGAGACCCTGTCTTATTTTAACATAAGATCGGAGATGCGAAGTAGCAAGGTGAAAGGTCTTGATATTACATATGATAGCAAGTTTTTTTTTCGTACTATTTCATCTATGTACTCAACCATGTACTATGGTTTATAATGATACAAGCCCCACAAACTTCGACTCTCTGATAATTTTCTATTACAGTTTAATCAGACCCAAACTGGAATTTGGTACTCAGATATGGTTTGCGGGCTATCAAACAAGACTATTTCAGTTAGAAAAAATACAGAAAAAATTCTTGAGACTCATATACTTCGAGGAGTATAATGAAAGAGCTGACTGTTAGTTAGAACACACCATCTCAGATCTGAATTTAAGACATTGTCGCTTGAAAATAGACAAAAAGTTAAATTTTCTGCATAAACTGATGGAATACTGAATAAATTCACCGGAAATTATGTCAATGGTAAGATTAAATATAGCCAAACGAAGCAGACCACTAGACCTTCTCTAGTGGCAATGTTACGGTTACCAAATACACTAAATATGTAGTTCTATAGACCTGGATCGCATAGGTACTCTAGATACGTTTCGAATTTCAATTTCACATCACCTCATTCACCTCTCTGAATAGTTCAACTCCAATAATCTCAGTACTTCATAATTACGTAACCATTGGGTGGAGTTAGCCCATTCACGAATTCAACCTTCGCAAATAAAACCCAAATCTCCTCTACAAATATCGATTTTCTAAGTCGTTTCTTCTGGAAGTTATGGTGTTTACTATCGGCAGATATACCCATTTGAAATTCTATTTTGCCAATCATAACAAAAATTCAAATTAAATCGAATTAAAATCCAGTACTCATCTGTAACTTATGGAGCTCAAGGTATAACCAAGATTTTTTCAAAAATAATTAATTTCAAAAAAAAATTCGAAGAATAATTTGGAGAAAATATTTCAAAATTTACTGACTACACGATCTCAACAGAATTATGTTGAAAGTTGTGCGTCGTTTTGCTTCAACTTGCTACCAAGTTTTAATCCAAACTCTGTGAAGGGTAATTTTTTTTTGGGGTATACCAAATTTAAATTGGCAACATTGATTTAACTGGCGGCCATTTTGCCAGCTATCAAGTGATTTGTGTTTAGTTTGGTCAGGTATTTAAACATGAATAGACTGCGTCTGAACAACGCTTCCACATTGTGCAAATTTCTTTGAGAAAAATGATTCTGTTCGAAATACTTATCGCGCTCTACGTCCATTCTACGATCAGTATAATCGTCCATCAAAGCAATTAATTCGACTAACTATGGACCGTTTTCGCACAACGTTTACTCTATTTGATAATACGTAACCACAGAGACGTCGTACAGTAAGAACAGAACAAGACATTGCTGCTATAGAGCGCAAAGCGTAGAGGAAGACCCGAATCAGAATGTTACAGTCAATGGTGACCGCTATATATAGCCACGATTACTAACTTTTTGGTTTCTCAGTTGAACAACCATGATGTGCAGCAGCTGTAGTTTGAGCAAGATGGCGCAACATGTCAAGCAGCTGGTGCCACAATCGATTTACTGAAGGAAACGTTTGATAATCGCATAATTTAACGTTCCGGGACAGTGAATTGGCCTCCAAGGTCATGCGATTCAAGGCCGCTAGACACTTTGCTGTGGGCATATGTAAAATCGCTATCTACGCCGATGAGCCCAAAACGATCGACCACTTGGAGGACAATATTCGTCGGAAGGTTTTATCATTTAAGTAAAGAAAATTTTCTGACAATTTTAAAAATTCATCCTTGTTTTATTCCATTTCAAAGTTCTATAACTCTAAAAAAAAACTCCCTTGAGTAGTTCCTGAAATATCAGGAAAATAATCTCAAAATTCAAATAACTATCCCCCGATACCATTCGGCCGATTTGGCTCATCAACGGACTCAACCGCCCCATTCCGACGTGCAAACTATACTGAAAGTTTCAAATCGCTAGCTTGCTCCGTTCGACAGTTATCATGTCATCAGGCAGCCGATTTCAACAATGAATTCGTCATCAGTGAGTAAAACCTAGTTTTATGAGACCATTTTTAGAAAAAAAATACTAAAATTACAGACATTTGGACAAAACGATAGCACGCTGTTCCCCAAAATATCTACAAAAACGTACAAAATCTAATCGTCTGGAGGATGACAAAATTAATATTGACCAAATTTTCAAAATCAGATTTGTTATTCGATAAGAGGTGAGATCAATTAATTACAATATGTCGATGAGTCAATCTGTTTTCTGTTGAAAATATCGAAATCGAGTAGAATGAATATGTATTTTCTGCAATTATTTCAGATAATTCAAGTTGTGAACCTTCTGTTTTTAGTGTCAAGTTCAATAAAGCTTTCTGCATTGCATGATGTTTACATTGTATAATTGCAATTTATCCATTTACGGGTAAACAGGTGACCCAGAATAAATAATGTGGCAGTCTCTTCTCGTGATTTATTAATCACGCAAACATTCGTCAAAGCACCGAGTACCTATCTGAGTAGATGTCTTAGCAAACATGGACATCAATGTTACACTTGGGATCCTCCACGGACGATTAAAACCAATCAGGATTCTAAATTTCATTCGAGTTTTTGGAGTTGTGGGTTTCGATAGATGCCTCCGAAGTCGAATATTACTTTTTTATTGAAAACTAACGTTGAAAGAAAGACTGGACAGTCCTAGTAAAATCACAAGGACAACAATAAATCTATGGTGATAATCCTTCTGATCATGAAATTCGGAAATCAAGATCCGGCAGGGGAGGAAACGTACAAACCTGGGCCTCTCAGATCCTTATCAAACGAAACTCCTGTTCAAATAAGACGATCATATCTCCGAGAAATTGCCAGAAAAGAACCAATTCTAAACTAAGAGTGAGCACCTGGAATGTGAGAAACCCATTTCAGGCTGGAAAACTGGATGACCTAACACAAGAGATTACCAGACTTGGGACTGACAAATACGGTACACCTAAGTTATTTGAACATCTAACCATACTTTTTCAAAAATGCATAAATAGCGGACGAATACCAAATGAATGGAAACTATCCTACCGTGCATAAAAAGGCAGCAAAGAGAATTGCGATAACTATCGAGGAATTGCCGTAATGGGCACAATAAGTAAAATATATGGCAGGGTGATAAAGGGAAGAAAAGAGCGAGAGTATTTAGATAGTGAGGCAGAAGAAAAAGCCGGTTTCAGAGCAGGAAGATGAACAGTAGACCACCTTTTTTGCCTAACTCAAGTCATGGAGAAGATCACAGCGGTGAACAAGGAGCTACATATTCTATATGTGGATTTACAAAAGGCGTACGATAGCGTCCACCTGCCAAACTTTGTAAATCATTGAAAACGACAAACATAGACACTAATTTGGTCAAAGCAGTGCAGGGACTATACCAAGATTGCAATCTCCGAGTGAAGATCAGTAATAAAATATCGAAAGGATTTTCCCCAAACAAAGGTCTAAAGCAAGGCTGCTGTCTCTCACCGACTCTTTTCAAGATCTTTCTAGAAAAAATGCTTCGAAATTGGAAACTGAAGTGCAAAAATATGGGGATCCCCTTGAATGATACTGTTCTCTATACGCTGAGCTTTGCAGATGACCAAATAGTGGTAGCACAAGAGCTCGAAGATTTTGAGTAGATGACAAGGAAACTCATAGAAGAGTACAAAAAATGGGGCTTGGAGGTCAATTTGGCGAAGACAGAGTACATGTGTATAGGCGGGGCACAACAGAATCTGGTGACTGACGACGGATAAAATCTCAAATCTTGCAGAAGCTATAAATACCTTGGTGTTAATATAACCCAAAACGGAACTCTCGATGGCGCAATAAAAGAAAGAAATATTCAGGGCAGGAAAGCCATCAAATCCCTCAACAACATTTTATGCGATCAGAAAATCAGCAAAGAGAATAAACACCGAATATACAACACAATAGTTAAGGGTATCGTAACTTATGGCAGTGAAGTATGACAATTGAAACAAAGAACAATAAAATATCTAGAAGCCACAGAAATGGACTATTGGAGACGAGCGGCGGAAAGATCTAGGCTGGAAAGGATGAGAAATGAGAGAATCCGCGAAATCATGGGTGTTAAACAAACCATAGTCGAAGAAGTGAGAACGAGGCAGCTGAGATGGTATGGACACGTACAAAGAATGACACCAGACAGACTCCCAAAACAAATATTGGAATGGGTACCTGAGGGCAGAAAGAAGAGTTGGAGGGAAGGCATCGATAAAGAAATGCAGGAAAGAGGGCTTGAAGAAGGCCAATAGAATGATCGTGACGAATGGAGACTAGGTATCGGAAGACGTCGGAGAACGTTATAAAAAACCGATAGATATATATAGAGGGACTGACATAATCGGTATCAGCGAACTAAGATGGCCTGGATCCAGAATATTCAAAAAAGCAAATTACACCCTATACTACTCGTACTATTCGGGTAGCTAGAATCTGATCACCACAACGGAGTGGGAATTGCTGTTAGCAAGAAATACCGAGAGTATGTTACCAACTTTACACCGATCACGGATCGCTTGGTTCTACTGCAGCTACGGGGAAATCCCATCAACATAAATATACTGCAAGTTTATGCCCCACATCTAACAAAAAATATGACGATGAGGTGGAAAAGCTTTATAATAGCATTGATCAAGTTTCAGAGCCACTAAAGAGCCATTAAATTACTATTATTTTGGGGGTTTCAATGCGAAGGACCTAGAAGAAGGCGACAGTCATGGTTGAAGAACATTCCTGAGTGGACAGATATGCGTAGAAGAACTCATTCACTTAGCAGAAAATCGAAATGCTCTAGCCAGAGTGATAGCCAACGTTCGAGAGACCAAATAGGGCACATGAAAGAAGAAGAACGTTGAAAAACTATCACTCCTGGTGATGTTTCATGGCAATTGGACCCACACTCCCACCAAATTTTGTATGAATTTCTGAAGTATGTAACTATTCTATATAAAAATTCTAGAGAAACTTTCGAAGGGTTTCGAGGTAGCTTCAACTTCTCTTGGAGTATCACGGTTATTCTTGGCTTAGTCTGGAGAAACTCGACTGGACATGCGTCAAGCTATGCCGTTTCATGGGTACTTGAGTGAACACCCTGTATGCGGATCAATAAATTCACGAATGAGTTGCTAGAACATTGGGGATGACTAGGGTTAAAAGAACTTGGATTAACCAAGTACAGGCGAAGTGATAACTCCCCCTGTACGTTATTGACATATGCGGTAAGGCATTTCAGGCAGGTAAGGCAGTTAACGTTGGGTACGCAGGCTAATCAAGGGCTGAAGTAGAGCGCGTGTGACTTAAGCAAGGCGTGAGAGATGGCGCTCGATATACTAAAAGAGCACTGAAGTGAGATCAGGAGCAGTAATAGTGCAGGATCCACAAGTCAATGGCAAAGCAAGATGTTGGTATACATCAACAATGTCATTTCGAGATATGAGTTGCAGGATTGTGAAATCCTGTCGCACGAGAATCCCACATCATCTAAATTCTGTTTCATTCTTACAATATAGGTACCTACAATATTAGATGAGAATGAGAATTTTCATCGAAAGGAATATGTTTCAGTAAGTGGATAAGGATAATGTCTTAGTTATGTTTTCAATAACGGAAAACCAGTAATTTCAATTTCATTTCCTGATTCGGACTGATACTGTCCGAAATTTATCAGTACCTTTTGTACTTTATTTTGCGGCTGTTGTTAAATGAATATAACTAAATATTTTCTAATCGGCATCAGCGAACTTTCCAAAGAGGACTTTTTTCAAAGTTCCAAACACTCAAGTTAGAAATAAGGATTGTGTACAAGCTGGCAACAATACAGAAAAAGCATTGTTGGAACATGCGCAAATCTTGTTTTCAAATCGATTCTACACCTTGACCGTTTCGTTAGGAGCTTTTACTCGCTTGTTCTCATTCGCTGCCAGAACAGAATTTGACATATTATTGCTGATATTTCCAGGAATGAATATCTGATCTGGATTTTTGTGCATTTTCTGGTCATAATTCTATATAAAGCTAATGAAATTTTCTTAAAAATTTTTTTGATATTTCTGATATCTTTTTACATTCCAACCGTACGATCTTCCGAAAATCTGCATAAAATGATGTCTTGGCATTGGGAAAATATTCTCGAAATATAATTTCGAAACCGTTATACCAGTTCTACCCACTAACAAACTCAATAATAAAAAAAAATACCTGCAATAGGAGACCTTTCGATATTGTCATCAGATTCTACATCACTGAGCCATACTAGTCGATTAAAACCATCGAAAAAAAATCGACAGAACCAGCTTTGTGAACAAGTGCTCGAAAATTCGCAACTTAAAATTGATTGAATTGATGATAATTTTCGAAATCCAGCAAAAATGAATCAATTTCCAAGCCAAAACAACGGTAAATTACGTATCGGAATATTGATATTTACTCAAAAATTTCATTGGATATTTGAGATCTACTTTCATAAAATGTGATGCATGAATTCCGTATGTTTTATTGAATTCAAACGTTATCAATTGGCTCCAGTCTTGTGAAAATATTTGGAAGAATTTGCCAGGTTTATTATTATTTAAATATAAATGACTGACTTTTTTGATCATGTAACTGTTCGAATTATCTTCCAGATGCATTTTTCACCTGAAGAATGCATCATATTCAACTTTCCAAATGTTTCCTATAGATCATAGATACGCAATCTCGGAAGACTTATTTTCCATGACTTAAAAATGAAATAATAAGTTTGTAATAGATATTCAAAATGTTCAGATTTATGTATTCAGAGACGAAGGAAACCCTTATATTTATTTCATCAAAGTCAAGTTAGTCAAAATGAATTTATTTTCGGAGATTCTTGAAAATCTATTAGGTCCAAAAATAAAAACAACTCTGATTTGATATGTCGGTGAATTCCGTGAATAATTCAGGATGGCCATGGCACACGATACCGGCATCTATCGGTTAAAACTGAAGTTGAACAATTACTTTGTATTTTGACAACGTTTGTATCACTTTTAGGACCACAAATATGAGTAAGAGTGTCGGCACTATGTATTCTATGCTTCTATGCTGCATTGTAAGATTACCTAGGCTTAGTAGATTCTTACTTATCCCCATTACTCATCTAACGACCTGTCATGACATGAATAATGTAGACGACCTCGGTCCAAGTTGTCAACCCACAAATTTCGTCCAAAATTACTATCACTGGGGAAGGGAAGTTTCAAAACAAATTCGACATAAGGTTTGTAAACCGTGCCACGGCTCCTCAAACAAAATAATTCCTTCGAAATATAGGTTTTTGTTAAGATCATCTCCTATTGGCTGAAATTTGAATTGGGGTTCCTGATTTCATGTCGATAGTATCAAGTTTACATAGGATATGTTCCGCAAATCAACTTGATTATTTCGCTTGCCGGTTTTCTGTTCCGTAAATGAGAAATATTCAGTTGGTTCAAGAAAAAACGGTTATTCACGAAATTTGATTGATAAAAAAGCAATCTTTTTGCCACCAAAACGACAGTCAATGTTCTATGGTAACATATCCATGACACAGAACAATCCATAATGTAAGGAAAATATGGTGTGCTCATCTGCTCATCTGTGATCGTATTTACCAATGATGACGTCACTTTTTCATTCAAATTCTAAGCACAGAATATATATTTCCTTGTATTTTAATCTTGCTGACGTCACTTTTTTTTCGGGTGAGCACACCATGGTTTTACATCCTGAGAACAACCTATATTTACCTTGTGATCCATAGGCATTGCTTAATAATTTTTTCACAGTTGATTGTTGTCTCCTTCATGTTCTATGGATCATAAGGTGAATATAAATTGTTCTATGCAATAGATATGTTACCATAGAATATTAACTGTCATTCTGGTGGCAGAAAGACTGCTTTTTCATTCATTCATCAAACTCCGTTATTGACCTTTTTTTCAGGAACAAACCGAATATTTCATATTTACGGAACAGAAAACCGGCAAGCGAAATGACCAAGTTGATTTGCGGAACATATCCTATGTAAACTTGACACTATCGACGTGAAATCAGGAACCCCAACTTAAATTTCAGCCAATAGAAGATGATCCCAACAAAAACCTATATTTGGAAGGAATCATCTTGTTTGAGGAGCCGAGGCACCGTTAACGATGCCCAGTAATAGTAATTTTGGACGAAATTTGTGGATTGGCAACTTGGACCGAAGTCGTCTATTGAAACAAACAGCCTTCCAATGAAAGAATTCAAACTTTTCACACGAACAAATTTCAACGCTTATATTCTCAACCGGCCAACCTCTCGTCCTTTTAAATCGATCAAATCCACACCGATTGCATCTCAACCAGCAATCTTCGATATAATTTCAGTGCTGAGATGCCACAGGTGATTCATTCACACCGTCTAGATATCATTATTTTCGCTATTAGAAAGAGATAAATGGTTGTACGGGGCTGACAGTAAGGAGGCATTTAGCATTATATTGCTATTATTCTATCTCATAAACCACGGGTTGTTGTGGCAAGTTGCACAGTCAGCGTTATCAGAGGTCGGTGTGAGAACAAAGGTGAGAGGTGTACCACGTATCGAGATTTTTTTAGATTTCGCGGAGTTCAACTTGAGTGGTTTACTATGTTTTCAGTTTCTTTCAATGATATGCTCCTCGGTTGCTCTTTGCATCTATCTTCGTTGCTGAGATTAATTATTTTCTTCATCTGGTTTGAAGTTTGTTCTCGTTAGGATATACCTAGTTCGGTATAATATATGTCACAAGTTTTTCAATTTATTCCCAATATTTTGTTAGATCTAGTGTGAAATAACCAATAATGGATCTATGGGAGATGATTCCCCAATATCAGGGACCTGGTCGAAAGACTCTTCCGGTCAAGGAGCAAATGTAGGTAATTTTATTTACTGCTTCCAGCTGGTTTACTGCCCCTCTTTCCGTTTCAGATATTATGACAATATATTTCGTCAAAATAAATTCAAGATGACGAAAAAATTGTTTTCCAATGAAAAATATGCCATCCATGTTATTCAAACATATTACAACACTTACACGGGGAGACAGAGTTTTTGCTGAGGGTTTTATCTGTGCTTCTGTATCATACGGAAAATGTATTATGGTACCCCGTTAACATTTCCTCTGCTAACACTGTAATATACCAAAGATTGTAATGCTCGTTCTCAAAAGAATATATAGATATACCTAGTTCGGTATAGATTGAGGCAACGGCGGCAGATCTACGACTGTGAGATTTGTGCTACATTCGAACAGTTCTTTTATACAAACAGTCGAGAAGATAATAGGTTTCCCAGAATGTTCAAATTCGAAATTAGTTGACATAAACCTTCACGCCATTATTTTTCAACCATGTAATTAATTTTAACTCGATCACATCTATATTTCTGAAAATTTTGAGAGAATTAAATTTCGAATGATATCTACGTAATTATCGGGCAGATTTCACCAAATCGACCTTCGTTATTGAGTTCCAAACCTGCTATAGAGACATCAAGTCTCTATGTCGTTTTTGTCCGGAAGCTCTTGTGTTTACGATTTTCGGCCAATCGTAACCAAAATGAGAATCCATTTAGAGAATCGATATTATACTAACTGATGCAGGAACTGCAACAGAAGGAGCTGTTCAAATTTTAGTTTTTTTTTGGTGAAACATAGATAGTATAGCGAAGAGTAAATGATTAAAATTTGGAGAAAAAAATCGTGTAAGTTTTTTCATGTAAAAATTTTTTGTTACTCAAATATTAAAGTCGTTTCTCGCAAATTTTTTGAAGTTTACAACAAACCAACTGTTCGAGGAGGTCCAAAGTCGGTGTTTGGTCGTTGTTAAAATTCCTAGACTACGTGTACGCGGAATTTATCGCCAGCTAAGTGAATTTGAAAGAGGTCGAATTATTGGTCTACGGGAGGCGGGGTTGTCATTTCGAGAAATCGTTAACCGTACGAACAGAAATCCAACTACTGTTATGAGATGTTGTCAAGCGTGATTTGATAATGCCCAAAATCGAAGAAGACTAGGCACCGGACGTCGAAGGGGCATAAATGAAGTTCAAGATCGACGTCCAAGACTTATGGCCACGAGACCGATTTGCGACAACTCGATCTTTGGCTGATGAGTGGTTAGGAGAACAAGGCCATCCTGTTACTGTCCGCTTCGAGAATTCAATATTTCAACAAGATAATGCTTGACCTCATGTTGCCAGAGTTAGTTTAAACTTTTTTGAAGCAACCAATGTGAATCTTTTGCCATGGCCGCGCAGATCCCCTGATCTTTCGCCCTTAGAGCATGTTTGGAAAATCATGAGTAGAAGTCTTGTAAATTTACCCCAGCCCTCACGGACTCTGGGACATGAAGTACAGGTAGCTTGGGATAGTATTTTTCAAACAGAAATAGACCATATTCTTTCACCATTGCCAAGACGGGTTGGGGAGTGTATAGAAAACCGCTGTGGACAAACACATTATTGACAAATTTAATAAAAAAAATTGTATAATTGTATCATTCACTCCTTGCTATGCTATCTATGTTTTACCAAAAAAAATTCAAAATGTATACAGCTCCTTCTGGGTGTTGCAGTTTCTTTGTCAGTTAGTATATTTTTAGACCCAATTCAATTACAAAATGTTGGAGACATGGATTGGTAAATTCCACAGATATATCCATTCGGAATCTCATTTTGATAAATTTCCCAAATGAACCTTCATCGAGCACCCATTTAAAATAAGAGCATTGCACGAGGTTTTTGGAAATTGTATGAAATTCTGTTTGTCAGACAACTCTCGTTTTTCTCTAAACCTTCTTTTTTCGGATAATCCGACCGTTTTTGCGTTACGTCCTATACTTGTTTTCCAAATTCATAAATGCGTTGTATGGAATCATTCAGCTAATTTATAAACACATCAAGTGAACTTTTTGTAAAATTTGGTCCATAGACATGGAGACCTAATTAATATCTAATTTTATGCTTTGGTCACGAAATATATGAATAACTGCGTATTCGCTGGTCCGGAGTGGGCGAAGCTAAATCCAGGGCAATTACTAGCACGGGGCGGATCCACAAAATAGGGAAATTTCTCGAATTTTATCAGATTTTACAAAATTTAATGTCGAATATCTCTGAATCTTCTCACCAAAATTTATTGAGTTCGAAGTAAATATGTCAAGACCACAAAAGGAAGACTGTTATTTTTTGGAAATTTCACCAGAGACGAATCTGGAAAAATGATGAATGAAAAAAGTATTTTCTATCATGAGAGGATCTATGGTTGGAATAAATTAACAACTTAAACCTAATTTTCGCAGTGTGGTATTTTTGAATAATCGGTCTTCCGCCGGTGAATAAATTTCTCTTCTACGTTATTTAAAAGGACCATATATGTATAAACTGCTGGTACATTTCTATAGAACAGAGTTGGAAATTATTTTCTCCATTCAGCAAAACACAAAAAAGGTCTTCAATTTCTCCCACTATATTATCAGGTTTTGTCATCAGTATCTTTTCATTAATATAATCTATCATGTTCATCGTACGCATTGTTCGATATTTCCTCTCAGGAAAAATTTTTTTACAAAAAACTGCCCCTGGCATATAGTTTGAATCCCGCAACCCGCAAATTTTATTTAATTGCTAATAGTTCTTTTTCAAATATTCGAAACGCAAACCCAAAACACCTTAAAAAATGCGTGATCATTCCTGCAGTACATGTGCTCTTTTCTGTTTGATCGTAAGCCATCATTATTTAGCCATTAAATTGAAGTGAAGTCATGACGTCATGAATTCAAATCGTAAGGGTTGTTTCATACGATACCGATTGTTACCTACGCCACTGGTCTATCGATGAGCTTTCACGTCAAACTTATTCTAGGTCGATATAAAAACTTCCAATACTGCAAATGAGCGAAATCGTTCGTGTTATTACGTATAATCAGCTGTCCACAAATATTTGTTATCGGAACATGAGACATAGGAGCAATTTAAAAGATGAGCTCTAACAAGTTGTACATATTTTTTCGAAATCGGACGCAACTATCTTCTAACTATATGCACGTACCTCGATCGTTTTATGCCATCAAAGAAGAAAGGAACCGCCAAGATCTGATAGCAACAGGATTGGTAAGTATGAGGTAATTGAGTATGGGCACGTTTTGAAGACGTGTGTTAAAAATTCATTCCCTTTTTACAGCCGCCTATAAAGCATCCGCTTGAATATAGAAAGAAGAAGTAGTTTGCAGATTTATCTATGGATACCGCTGGAATATTTCAATTAACTGGCGTCCTGTTCAATGAATATTGAATTCTTCGATGTCTTCATTATTAGATCCATCTGGTGTCCTTTGAAGTTATTCTTGCTTCATTTGCATTTCAATTAGTTTTAAATGTTGATTCACAATTATTTCCCCACTTACACTTTAAGAGTTCTATTCGATTCAACCGAATACAAGCGCGTGAAAATGGGTCGAAATCCATAAATTTTCCAAAAGATTCAGGATAATTAAATCAATTAAGAATCTTCGAATATTCAGTAATAATTTCAGTGCCTTATAATATTGTATGTCTATTATATTGGAACTCAATCCGTGGATTCCATATTGATGCCTCCCCTAAAATTGAATTTTTTCATAAAATTGGAGAAATAGGTTAAGTCATTGCGCTTCTTTGTGGAATATTTAATATTCTGTGAATGTGACTTCAACGAAGCAACTCTTTTTATCGTATTTTTCCGAAGCAAGTGTTTTTTTGTTCTCAATGAGCAGTTAAAATAAATATTTCGCTATTTTTGAGTTCAAGCAAATATTCATATTGAATATTCTAAAACTGACATTTAATGAGATACCGCTATAAAATGTTTTTTTCGAATTTGACCCTCTGTATATTTCGATTCAGTTCGCAACGTCCGTTCAATTTGCTGCAATGAAAGAGGAAAACTATGAGTTGTTAGTGGGACATGTCAGTCTGTTTCATACGAATCGGAAAAACATGCCCGCAAAAGCTGCTGCCTTCACGGCAGTGCTTTTCTAGGTTTTTTCCGACAAATTACTGGATTTCGATTAAATCTAATCTGTATTTTTGAGGATATTGGAAAAATAAATTTTGAATAGGTATATCTACGGATTCGTGAATGGGTAAATCTACCTAATGATTCCGCAGATATACCAATCAAAAATTTTATTTTTTCAATATTCCCTAGAATACAGATTAGATCGAATTGAAATCCAGTATTTAATCGAAAAATGACAGATTGAAGGTTCATACAGACTATCATGAAGATGATATTATCAGAAGATATTTTTTTTCCAAATTTTTTAATGACACAATTCTCACGAAATTCTGCACAAAGTTTCGTATCTGCGTTCCCAAACTAGAAGTCAAATTTCATTCCGACTGAATCAGTAGTTTTTGACTCAGTCCGGAAAAACAACGATATCAAGAAAAAAAACATTAAATTTTATATATTTTTTCCCCATACCTCCAGAAATTATGATTATATCGAAATGAAATTTGGCACACTGCTGTAAAATATGATTTTGGGTTCAATGAATACTTTTCGGGGGAAAGTTAATTTTTCGAAAAAATTTCGAAAAAAAAAAATTTTTTCAAAACTTACTGACATTGTGATCTTCACCAAATTTCGTGAAAAATTGTGCGTTCTTTTGCTCCAACTAACTGTCAAGTTTCGATCCAATCGTATCAGAATTTCCGGAAATATCAGGAAAATAATCTGAAAACTTCAACCCCCTAACGATCTCAACCTTCGTATTCTGAAATGCGACCCGCCCTGAAATTTTCGAGTCGATAGAATCCTCCGCACGCCCGTAATCGTGGTGACGGCCGGCCGGTCGGACAGAATCGATTTTGACTCTGAATTCGTTATCAGTGAGTCCAAATTAGTCGTTTGAGACCATTTTCTGCTCAAAATTCGAAAATTCCAGACATTTGGACAAAACGATAGCACGCTGCTCCACCAGAATATGCGCGCAAAATGTGTGGGCAACAAATTATTTGTATTGTGAAAAATATCCAAAACGACCAAAACCCTTCAAAGATATTTCTGCACATTGCGTCACAAGTTATTAGATCAAGAAAAAACCCAAGAAATATCTGGAGAATATAGATTTAGTAAAAGCTGTCGTATTAAAAGCTGTTGACATCAATCATAGAACATCAACAATGTATGTCATATTTGAGTAAATTCAATATTCTAGATGAAGTTCAGCACGGTTTCAGAGTTGGCTGCTCCACTCAAACAGCCGCACTCAGGTTCGTGGAGTCAGTTTATGATTGCCTGGATTCAAATATGCTTGTTTCAGGGATTTTTTTCGACCTTTCATGCGCTTTTGATACTTTATCTTTTCAGTTTATAATTGATAAATGTTACAACTTAGGTTTTAGAGGATTTTTTTCCGATTGGCTGCGTAGTTTTCTCCATCACAGAACTATGTCAGTAAAAAATGATAAATGTTATTCCAAGAAATTCAATATGAATATGGGTGTTCCACAGGGTTCCGTATTGGGACCTCTGTTATTTTTGTTGTTTATAAATGACTTGCCTCCTCATTTTTCCTGCTTATTGCTCATTTTATTCGCTGATGAAACGTCTGTCATCATCGCGGCTCGAAGTCGTGATGAGCTCCAGAGAGCTTGTGAAAAAATTATGGCAGAATTCACATCATGGTGTCGTCGTAACAATTTGATTGTAAATATAGGCAAAACATACTGCCTGTATTTTGGTCTGAGAAACTGTGAAAAAGGATTTCTGGAAATAGATTGTCTGGGTACAACTATAATTTCATCAGAATGTACTAAATTCCTTGGGATCCATATGGATCGAAGTCTAAATTGGTCAACTCATGTTGACGTCTTATGCAAAAAAATAAATAATTCTTATTTCGCTATAAATAGACTCAAAAGTACCTTACCACCTAGTTCTCTTATTGATGTTTATTACAGCCTTGTCTACTGTCACATTTCATATAATGTTTTGCTCTGGGGAGACTGTAGTTCCTTCTCTAGAGTTTTTGTTGCACAAAAAAGAGTGATACGTCTGATTTTTGATATGAAATATCGAGCATCATGCAAACCTGTATTTATTGCCAATAGGTTACTGTCACTGCCCTGTATCTATATGTTGAAATGTCTCATATACGCGAAGGATAATGAGTCTACTTGGAAAAAACTTGGTAATTCGCATGAACATAGAACTCGTAATACACAGGTGCTTCTGTTTCCTAAACATCGGACTCACAGTTTCGAACGTTCTCCAATGTATCAGAGCATAAAATTGTTCAACCATTTGCCTCCTTATTTCAAATCTTTGAACAAACGAACTTTCAAAAAAGAAATTAAGGAGCTATTACTAAAAAAATGCTTTTATTCAGTTAAAGAGTTCCTTTCTGACTCTTTAACAACTTAGTAAGTAGGATTGTATTGTATTGTATTGGTATTTTGACTTATCCTATACACATTGTTGTGTCCCAAAGGATCAATAAAATTATTCTATTCTATTCTATTACAGTCCAAAGCCTACTTTACTAAGGGATAAAATTTGAAAATTCAATATCTCGAAATTGACCCCAGGAAAATATTAAACATGCTATATTTTTGAAATGGTAATTATAAGCTCTATCGAAAACTATAAAATATACGGGGTGTCCCATTTGAAAAAAAATTCCATAGCGATATCCGATAAAATAAAGGTTCGCAGAAAATTCAGTTAACGTCATTTAATTCTACCCAAGAAGTTGCTACGCGAATGTTTTCAAAGAAATAAAAACTTTCCAACAAAAGAACAGTTACAGCAATATTTCCAGGAAAACACATTTTCGAGAAACACCCGGTAACTATGGTACGGTGATAGCTGAGAAGTTTTCGTCTATCTTGTACACAAAAGTACTTCAATTGTACAGGGTGATTCATTAAGGGTGGCCACCGGCCGTATCTCGGAAACCGTTTATCCTATAATTTCCGGAAAAAAATTATAATGACAAAATCAGCCCCTAGAAAATGATTAAAAATATTTTCAAGTTCGTAGTTCCCCACTAGAGGGCGCAATATATCACTTGTAAAATATAATCTCATTTTTTACGAAATATTCTCCAGCTAACAGTAGTGAAGAATAATAAAATAAGAAAATACTGTTCCTATTCGACAACTTTTGTTTGAGTAATTTTTCTATATTCCTTTTTTTTCAGTGATGGGATGGAAAAACTTTTCTTCACAAAAAAAACACTCTTACTTCTGTATGCGTGAACCGATTTTCACGTTATTTGATTTTATTCAAAGACCATCAAGAGCAGATCACAAAAAAATATGACAACAACATACCGGGTGATCCAATTAAAAACTACAGGCTGTTTTAATGTCACTTCACCCTATTTGCGTGTTTTACTGGAGAATTTCAAATGCAATGCTATGATTCTAACCGACTGAGAATAAGCTAAGCATTATCACCCATTGACTTGTTAAAACCGCAGACAGATATCTCTGGTCATTCCGAAGATATAAACATTTTTGCAGATTTCGATAAGTGTTGATCAACCCTGTGCAATTCAGGAGGAATTGAGTTTCAATCAAATGAAAGAAAAAACTTATCAAAAATGTATGTCACTCACAAAACAAGCTGATCTAGATCCAGTAAGCTTTGGCGTTACTTTTTATTCTCGGTTCGTACAGCTGTAAAATTTATTTAGGTCGATTTTAAACTAGTAGTTTATGAGGCCTCATTATTCAAACGGAGAAGCATATGATATGCTTAATGTTTATGCTGAATGTTTAGAAAATGCAGTAGCTGAAAGGGAATACGCGATACGATATCCTGAAAGACGTCGTCATTCCAGAAAAGTATTCAAAATATTGACACGAAGACTGCGACAAACTTGGAAGGTTCAATATGTTGGAAGAACAAATGACAAAAGTAGAAGTCGTAATGAGGATAATATAAAAGTTTTGGCTTATGTTTATGCTGAATTACATTTAAGCATCCGAAAAATTGCAAGTGATTTGGGATCGAATTATTCGCTAGTTCAAAGGATACTAAAGGACCATAAACTGCATCCGTATCATGTTGTCTTGCACCAAGAATTGAAAGAGACGACAGGACTTTTGCAATTGGTTGAAACGAATGCTCAACGGCGAACCTAACTTACTTCATAGAATATTATGGACTGACGAGGCTACTTTTTCTAGCAATGGTAAAGTAAATTTACACAACAGCCACTACTGATCATCTAACAATCCATATTGGCAAAGATAAGTCAATAATGCTTGAAATTTTAATGGAAAATTTCCGAAATCTTTTAGAAGATATTGCTATTCAAATCAGGTTAGATATGTGGTATCAACAAGATGGTTGCCCGGCGCATTATGCTGCTAATGTTAGGGAATAAGATACCGTCTTCTCAAAGAGGTGGATTGGACGAGGGAGTATTTTTCCAGTAAGATCACTCGACCTCACAGTATTAGATTTAATTTTTGGGGGAGAATGAAGACTTAGTTTACCGAACACCCCCAACTACAAGTGAGGATATGAAAAATAGATTTCGACAGGCAGCTAAAACTGTGACCAGTATCAACTAAAGAAAGACTGAATTTATCTATAGAAAAAAAGGTAAGAGATTTTGAATATTTGAAATGATTATGTATAAGGGTTGTTTTTTGTTCAAATATTTTCGTTGTTGCTAATTTTTGTTCATTTTATCGTATTATTGTTATTTCATGTGTGTTTAGTATTTTCCTGCGTTGTCATGACGACTAAAGTCACTTCCTTGTTGTTTCAAGCTCACAGGTTAGAATCATAGCATTGCATTTGAAATTCTCCTGTAAAACGCGCAAATAGGGTGAAGTGACATAAAACAGCCTGTAGTTCTTAATTGGATCACCCCGTATGTTATTGTCATATTTTACTGTGATCTGTTTTTAATGACCTTCGAATAATATCGAATTACCTAAAAATCGGTTCACGCATACAGAAGTAAGAGTGTTTTTTTGTGAAGAAAAGTTTTTCCATCCCATCACTAAAAAAAAGGAAATATGGAAAAATAACTCAACCCAAAGTTGTTGAATAGGAAGAGTATTTTCTTATTTTATTATTCTTTACCACTGTTAGCTGGAGAATATTTCGTAAAAAATGAGATTATATTTTACAAGTGATAGATTGCGCCTTCTAGTGGGGAACTACTAACTTGAAAATATTTTTAATCATTTTCTAGGGGCCGATTTTGTCATTACAATTTTTTTCCGGAAGTTATAGGATGAACGGTTTCCGAGATACGGCCGGTGGCCACCCTTAATGAATCACCCTGTACACAATCTCAATTGTTTCCGCCTAAATGGGAAAAATGAATTTTACTGAAAATGGTGTCGTTTCAGTATTGATTACATTTTACCACATTGCCAAAAATTGTTATTCTTTTTGGTTGTAACAGTTCAAATGTCACTGAGTAAAAATGTAAGTAACGTCTGAATGCGCTCGACATCTTGAGTATATTGGTACCTTCATAATAGTTGCACCGCCCACCAACGTTGTACATCATTCACGGCTACTTTCTCAATATAAATTTCAAATGGTTTTCATTTTTATATCTGGACAGTAGAATTCATAAACGGTTTTTGAAGTTGCCGAGAACCTCCCAAGTTAAGCACCGAGCCATTGACCCGCAAAATGGTACTAAAACCATTAAAGTCCAGGGCGTTTGTTATGATTGATCGACCAGTCGATCCACACCACCGTAGTAGATTCCGATCAGTTTCACGAAATCCATTAGGCACATGATAATGACGACTGAAAATACCAACCATTCAGAATTAATTACGTTTTGAATGTACCCGACTACTTAGCCATGCTACTTGTGTTCCGATGGTCGATAAATATTTTCGCCAACATTAACAACATGCAATGTATGCGCGGTTTAAGTATCTGACAGAGGTCTATCGGGCTCGGATATGTTTGATTTTACGTAATGTCGGGTCAAGGCATCGATAAACGGACAATAAAGATTCCACTTATGGAAACAATGTTCCTTACTGTTCTCGTCCAAAAATGGCGAATGCTGCAATCATGATGAGATCCTTGATGAAAGGTTGAAAGGTATTCGATATATTCTTTTCGATATTCGATGTTCTTGAGCTTCACACAAACATCATAGTCGTGATTCATAATCCATAAATTATGGAACAGATGAAAGGAGTGAATTCCTCATTTCGTAGAGGGAGATTAAATATACAGGCTGCTCTAAATAAGAGCGATGGTTTTTTTCATGGGCTACTAAAAATTTTTTCCGGTAGGGGTAGAAAAAAAAATTTTTTTTACTTATAGCGAGATACTGATAGTGAAATAAACAGGGTGTCTCAAAAAACCAATAGGCACCATTCTCTTGATGATCAATCAACATCGATAATTCCTTTTTTTATGTGTCCCGTCACGTTGGCCACAAATTTCAAGAATTAAATGTGCATATATGCTATATATGTTAATCGTTGTTAATCACCATTAAAGAATTGAAAAGAACAATTTTCACCACTTAAAACAACCACCAATTTTTATTGCAAAATTAAAAAGGTAACACTCTTATACGTACAGGAAGATGGTTATGGTGAAATATACTGGGTGTTCCAAAAAATCAATAGGGATAATTCCCTCGACCATTAATCAATATCGATGATTCCTTCTTCACCCTTATAACTCCAAGATGACTATTTTCAAGAATGAAATAAACATATACTGAAATCTCAGTATCTGCTTGGCAACAACTTTATTCAGTATTTTTATTAGATATTGATGGTAAAATATTCCTTCTGCTGTGGGCGATCACACTCATTCATAGGGCGATAATTATCCGGTTGTTATAATAAAATTTCATGATTTCTTTTATGGATGGATATAATCAATTGAATAGATCACATCTTCTTACATATGCCACATATGCCATGTATATACAGAGCGAGTCTTAAAGTTGTACATTAATTTCAATCAAAGATTCCTCTCATCAAATGAAGCACTTTTCCCATTACAATTTTTGCAGATTCGACTCAAGTAAAAAGTTATAAGCATTTGAATACCTATTTCTCAATGTGCTAATACAGTCCTGCGTTTGCTTGCAAGTTGATCACAGATACGGTGATCTCTTTTCGAGAATAACCAATCCAAGGTTTGAATTTCAAAGAAACAAGATTAAGAAATCTCATTTACTCACTTAATTCTTATGATTTGGTGCTTTTTGCGATATCACGAGGAAAACATTTCACTACACTGGACTTGAATCACTGATTTTCAACTTGATGTTCATGCAATATCTAATTTCATTCCACTATATGATAATACGCAATTCCATCCTAGCCCATTCTCATATTGAAAACTCAATAATGATACTTTTTTCACGAAATTTATAAATGAATTATATGAAATCAATCAACTTACCTGAAAATATTATCTGGAATGTTATCATAGCCTTATAATTACATGTTATTCTATGTCTGTGAATGTTGTGGAAAGTCTAGTCCATAGACTGTGGTCTGGTCATGAAATAGCATATGCCTAATATTAGTTCTATTCGAAATAGATTAATATTTCTGTGTATTCTATGGTCCAGATAAACGTTCACCCAGCTAAATTAGATCAGGGGCAGATCCATGAATATAAAGTTATTTTTAGAATTTTTATCCGATTTTATAATATTGAATATCTGCAAAACAAAAGGAGAAATTATAAGGAATAATCAATTATTCTAAAATGATTGAAGATTATTATAATGACATAAGACAAATTTTATCCGCATTCTTCATGCTAATTTCGTATAGTTTCACGAATCCGCTAGTCTATAACTTGGAACTGTTTGTAAAAGTATGAAAGTAATTACTGAAGAATATGTGCCATAGTTATAGAAAACTTCACACCAAAATTCATCTCCTTTTAAGTTACCATATCGAAGCACAAAAGATTTATTTCGGAAATTTAAACAGCCTGTACCTTTTTGCTGGAAAAATGATAAATGAAAAAAGTGTTTCATTTGATGGGAGTTATCTATGGTTAAAATAATTTTACATTCTAAAAATTTTTTGTCTGTGATGAATCTCTCAAAGTTTTCCTTCTCTTCGGTTTCAGTATCATTAGCATGCCATCAGAAATTCTGAAATAAAACTTCTCGAAAAAGGAAAGAATCAACTTCAAATCATACAACAGTGAAGCAGAAAATATTTTCTGCAAGCGTTTTAAAAAAATAATGATTTCCTGAAGGCAGTGGAGGGTGCGGCGAAATAGTGTTACATTTGTGAAAATATAATTTTTTTTTGTTTCTCGGTTCGGTGATTTGAAGTAGGTCCCCTATAATTGAAATGTTTTCACGCACTTGTCAATAGCTTAACTGTGCATAGTGATATTTCCACACGCTATTTCTAGAGAATAGGATTTTTGTATTTTTTCCGAATATCCTAGGCTTCAACGAAACCCCTCAGAAGCTTAAAGCTTGTGCGAGTTAGGATACAGGGTGTGTTCTGTGTAGGCTTTGTTACTAATTCCTTGCGCCACGTTAGGAACAGCACCGTTAATTGTTCACCCAACATCGAATGGTTCGACGGTCCCCTGAAAAGGGGGCGGAAAAGTTATTTCCCGGCCAAGGGCTTGAACCTCAGACCTTACGATCATGGGGTTTGCGCTCTAACCACTGAGCTACCACCGCAATCATTTATCATTTAACCCCAAATGTCTACGATAATTCCGAATTATGAGACGAATGAGGCTGAAGAGTCTGTAATTCTATAAATGAAGTTATCCAAATTATTTAATTGGCTGGTCCCAAAATTGTCAGGGTTGGTTTGGAGCCCCAATATCTCAGTTAGTTCAGCCAATTTTGAATAATGAAATTAGTTCCACAACGTCTAAAAAAATACAGAATTCGACGCTCAAACCTACTCAATTTTTCGTGGTGATATTATCATTACAATATTTTTTCTTGGAATCTACTTGGGGAATTGTGATGACATTTGTCAGAAACCATTTAATCGACATTTACCAAATCAAATTTCATCTTGAGCGGCTATCCATATTCGGGAATATCAGAGAAATGAAATTCAGAATGCTGCTGGTTTCTTTGAGTGATTTTACGCCATGATCTGGAAAAAAAGGTATGAATTTGATTTTTCGACAAAGTGACCTGGTGGTACCAACTGAACACGAAACATTACGTATCATTGCAGCAACATAGTTTCCAGCTTGTGTTTACTTGATTGTCCTGGGAAAATTGTTTTTTAAGTTTCAGTAAAATCAGAAATTAGACATTATTATGTGTATGTTACTGCAACAATTAAATATCAAAAATTCAATATAATAACATTGGCTGAATAGTTCTCGGGAAACATTAGATATAGTTATTCCAACTGATGTGTGCACAATATTACATGAGTAGTGATAATATAGCTCTGACTTCATAAACGCAATATTTCAATGATATTTTATTTGGAACATTAGAGGTTGGTTACAAGAGGAAGATAGGGCAACATATTACTAAAATATTACATAACCTTTAAATAAAATGGTTGATTATCGGCTCTAGGACTAGGGCAAATTAAAATCCTCCTTAAATTGTCGACATTTCGATCCGTCTTTGGATCTTTATCAAGACTTTTTAAATGGATTTACAAAGGAGATCACAGCTTTTGAATGGGTGCATAGATGAACAATTTAGGCACAATCAAAACAAGTACAATCCAACACACAGCAGATAAGGATTGTCTGCTGTGTAAATCCATTTAAAAAGTCTTGATAAAGATCCAAAGACGGATCGAAACGTCGACAATTTAAGAAGGATTTTAATTTGCCCTAGTCCTAGAGCCGATAATCAACCATTTTATTAGAACATAAGGACACGAAGTTAAATTATGGTAACCTTTAAATGGTCGTTCTCTGCACTGGTTGAAGGGCCCATACCTTTCCTTGAGGTATCGATCAAAAAATCACTGAACGATATCAGTTCCACACCTTCCACACTAGTGTAAATGTTGTTGTTCATAAAAAAATATCTAATAAACATATAGAGTCAATAAATCTTGTGCTGCATATTTTTAAGGAAAATTAGGAAAATGCAGTTGTTCGACATAGATGTTTTGTCTAAGTTCAAGTTACTTGTTCCTTTTTCCCCTGATGAATCAAAAACCGAGTGCTCAAGCTACGGGGAATACATAAAGCAAAGTTCCACATACCTTTAGCGAAAATATTTGGTTTTAATATGGCATGTTCATAACTGTAAGGCAAATGAATATATTGCAGAGAAAAGGAAGATATTAATGAATTGGCTCGTCAATTGCAACAAAAATCATTGTAGGCAGCTGAGAAAAAAAAAATAAACCAATCGCTCTGAAATACTCCAATCATACCAACATAACTATATCAGCGATTCAAAGGAAATATTCCAAGAACCAAGAATAGAAAGATCTGCAGTTTTTCTTATAACCGGACTTAAGCCACATCCTCGTCTATTTCTTCATAAAAACCATCACGCGATGGTTTCCTTTAAAGTACAAGATTGTGAGTAATTAATCAACTTTAAGTCCCAGTCCAGTAATGTTCACCTCAACGTTCATTCCTTATGGAGAAATGTTACAGAAAAAAAGTTGAGCTTTTAAACAACACCAACTCGACATATGTTACCGGATACGCTATTTTCATTCGCTCGGCAAAAACGGCCATTATTCGACTGACTATCGATCAGGTCCGTTGATTCCTTTGAAATGCGGACGATTCCGAAAATTGGCCGCTCGGTATATTCATGGAAGACAATCTATCGCATTTGTTAGAACGGGTTGCTCTTCGCGTGATAGAATTTGAGATTTGCGAGCAGTCAATTCGAGTTAACGCTGATACCGATCTAGGAGGCCTTCGTAGCAATTGTTTCCAGTACGCGAAGGAGTCCAAAATGATTAAGCTATCGCGTTGATCGATTTCTCTTGATGGTGTCTCCCGATGCATCCGTGAGAAAAAATGGCACCATTTATTGATGAGGTGTATAATTGAGTACTAACCGCAGCCAACTTTGATTGTGCTTCAACGTGCATGAATTGCGATGAATTAGAACGAAAAGGAATAGGATAATATTGCTTATCTTGCACCTACTTTGGTACAGCGTCCCAATCCAGAATAATGGGAAAACTTATCGTGTTCTGCTTTCGGCAAAACTCAGACTATTTCATCAACCAATATTATTCCACATAATATGAACGAGCCGAAATAACAAAAAAGTTTAATTATCTGCGGATAATGAAATAAAACTTTCGAATACAAATTGAATCGAGGATTCAGAAGGGCCATTCGTCGCTTCAGCTCCGAAACCATTAGATATATAAATATTGTCCATTCAAGAATTTAAAGAGTGATTCAGACCTCCAAACCCTGAACCTTTGTTGGATATTTGAAAACACTGAACCAAAGTTTTTCGGAAATATAGAATTGAAAATATGTGGAACTTTACTTTGGAAACGAATTTCAACCAGCACGTGAATGTTTCTAACTTCAAGTCAGTATTCTTTCCACTATTCTAACATATTTGAGATAATCTTCCTTGTGAAATTAAGATGCAATGGATGTATGTAGAGTATTTTCCGACAACGAGCACTGAAAGGAAAACAAGAAACACAAATGTGAAATGTGCATACGTTTCTGTGATAACAAACTAAACCAAATAAGTCCTTATTAGGAACAGCTGATAAAAAATAATTTTATGATTCCTTGTAAGGATCAGTTTTCTCGATTACCTTCTATTTGGTCGACCTTCTTTAAAAGTTACTAAGCCAACACTGCTTCGGGTACAATAAAATCAATCAACAAATGAACGAGATTCATAGAGGATTTGAATTTGAGCAAAGCGTCGAAACAAATCAAAGTAAACAAAGAACATGAGCGCAAAAGAGATTCATACCAAAAATCACAAATTGAAATTCAAACCCTGTACACAGTTTGAATCTTCAAGTTGTACATCAATTTCAACCATATATTCTTTTCAAATGAAACACTTTTATGCCATTTTTTCAGATTCGGCTCAGGTAAAAGTTAAAAACTGACATCTCTTACTGAAGTTTGTATTGTAGACAATACAATGTGTTGCCTGTAATTCAATGAAACTTGATTGGGAAGACTAATTTACTTTCCCAATTCTTATGATTTGTGGCTTATTGCAGTATTTTTCAATGAAGATTTTTCACTATACCTGACTATTGAAAAAACCATAAATATCTTAAATTTCATCAAATTTATATATCAATTATATTAAGTCACTCAATCAAACTCTATGATTTCTATGGAAAGTCTGGTCCATAGACATGGAGACTTAAGGCCAACGCTCACTTATCGGCAACAGCCCAGCTATGCCAAAGAGGAATTTTATTTTGTGTATATAATTGAATGGGGACAGCGCGCACCTGACCGCTACGGCACATTGCAAATTAGCAGGAGAATTATTTGCCGGAAAGTGAGCGTTTTCCTTAAGTCTCGTCGATGATCACAAACTAGAGATATGACTGTGTTTACCGACGCTAAAGAACGAGCAGCGACACCGGAGTAAAGATGGGCAGGCCATAACGAAGGCATACAGGACAAACGCTGAAATGCCGAAATTGGAAAAAGGCGCCCTTATGAGAGAAAAATATCGAGAGACAGTCCTCAGATGAGATGGAAAGATGATATAGTCAAACACGGCGGCTTGATGCAGAGCCGGATCTAGGATTTCAGCGCCCGTGGCAAGTTATCGAAATGCGCCCTTTTCAATTTTTTTTTTCAATGACTACATACTTTTCATGAATGATAGTATTTATTCTATTCCTAAGATATTTTACTATTATTATATTCTTTTGAGAACGAGCATCAGATCCTTAGGTATAACAAACAATATGTGTAAAGAAATTACTATAATATCCCATGTGTCTTATAAGGTAGTGAAGAGAACTCACGAACGTATTAATATACGATAATGAGGGTATGAAGAAAACAAAAAGGAAGCGAATTGAATAATTTATTCTCAAAATAATATGTAAGCATTCAAAGCTTCAAAAAAAACAATAAATGAAAGTGTAAATGAAAACTGAAATACATTAGAGAACACACATGCCAACAAAAGTCACAATGAACATTTTAATATTACTTTTTGTAATTCGCCATGATTAAGGGTCATTAAAATCAACTGGTTCAGGTTTAACCTCGGGAAGTCCTGATTCCTCGTCAAAAGAATTTTCCTTGTCCGAATTATCCGAAATGGAATACTTTCTTACGATAGGCTCGGTACTTGAAGAAGTAGAAGGAAATTCCGCTACATGATGGGCTTCGCTAGTGGAACCACTTTTTGTCGATACTATACCCGGATCGTTCTTAAAGTAACTTGAGATATTACTAGTATTTTTTTAGGTCTAATAAATTTTATCCCTGATCTTCCGAGATTGCGAGCCTGATAATTTCTTGGGCGGCATTTCAGTTGGTTGTATCAACCTAGAATTATATAAGATTCTGAAAACGCATGGACGTCGAATCGGAATGTTTTGCTCGCTCGTTTATAGTCATATCTGAATTGTCTCAACGCTCGACAAATGTCAAGAGGACAGAAAAATGGTTCATGTTTCAGTGAAACTCAAGAATCATACTATTCATTTGATCGACATTTGATCCTCTTTCTGTAGTACCCATAGTTAAGAAGCTGATTAATAAAATACTAGAGATACGATAAATTTATCGTTTTCTTCTCAACATTTCGAACTTCTTCTTATACATATGAAAACTCGTGTAATTATGGTACAACGCAATTTTAATTGAATCGGTATAATTTGGGATCTCGCAAATAAAATTCGAACGATAATTTCGCCGACATATTCCCAACCCAAACATAACCTTATAAATTTTGCAGTATCTTTCGAAAATGATTGACTCTCGTGTGCACGGACAGAATATAATTTGAGCGAGCGCGCAAGAATCCTCAACTCAAAATTGAATTATTCAAATAACATACCTGATTGAAATTTTTAAACTTTACCCAGCACGAATAATTTCCCGGCCCGCTTGCATGATCACGTCATTTGCGGTATTGCACATAATATAAAATATTATGATGAGTTCCTGGTTCCTATTTTTCTTATTGATGCCATCAACTGCGCCGCTGCATGGAAGTACCCCACATGCGAGAAAAAAAGTAGTATTAATAATACTGGGATGATTTCATCAAGCCTATCGGTCGTAAACGTCTTCGATCGCTTATCAAAGCCGGTGTGATGAACGATTCGGCGAATAATGTGGACGGTCTGAATCTCTTTGTCATGCCGCTAGCTCGAACGTTAAAATCCCTCTGAACTTGCCGCTAATTGAGGACTTCAGTGTTCGAATAACAAACATCTGGACGCGATCCGAAAAGTGTGAATTTATCATCTGTTAATTTATTGGTAACTACTTGTCGCCGCATATTGTACAACAGGTGCATGCACTATAGCACCGCTCTGAAATATGAATGGAATTCGAAGTGAAAAAACATCATTCCAAAAAAAAAATCATAATTTTGCGCCCCTAGTTGGTTGGTGCCCGTGGCAAATGCCTCCCTCGCCACGCCCTAGATCCGGCTCTGGCTTGATGTGGCAAAGGAGAGCCAAGGACAAAATTCGGTGAAAGCAGTTAGGGGAGGCCTAAAACTAATTTTGGAAAGATAGAGATCAGGCTAATATAATTGTTAAGGCTTAACTGACTAACCGAGTGATATGAAGAATATTGATCTGTGGTACCGAGCGTCCCCACCCTAGAAGGTAACGATTCTAGCACCCTCACTAGAGAGTTATCGAAACTCGAATACAGGCTCGACTTAATTAAAGGATCATGTAACAAAAGATTCATTATCGTTGGTTCGACAATCGACTATCAAAAGAACTTGTTCCCCCTCAACTTTAAGATGACATGTCGTTTGTGGTTCTTGTCATGGACAAATATAAGAGACGTTTCTTTATAGAAAGGTATCAGATGTGAGAATAAAATTCGACAATATTATGGTTATGATGCAAGAAGAACATAGTGTGCTCATCTGCTTTTCTGTGATCGTATTTACCAATGATGACGTCACTTTTTCATTCAAATTCAACGAAATATATATTCTGTGCTCTGAATTTAAATGAAAAAAGTCACGTCATCATTGGTAAAAACGATTACAGAAAAGCAGATGAGCACACCCTGTTTTGCTTACATCATGATTATGGCTTATGTTTATTGAAGCTTTGTTACTGGTTGGAGAAAATCAACTTTTTATCAGATTATTGGCTCAGACCCTGAAATCAATATTTGACAACTCTGTTGTTCCAAATTTCAATTCGATCCGATATTCATCTTCCGGAGATTTCGTAGTTATTCTTAATAAGTGAATAGATAATCGCTTCGGCAGCGAATTAAAAGGAGCGCGTAATTCTAGAATTTTTTAGTTTATACCAGTGTTAAACGATGTTCATACTATCACAGATGAGCACACCATGTTTTGCTTACATCATGATTATGGCTTATGTTTATTGAAGCTTTATTACTGGTTGGAGAAAATCAACTTTTTATCAGATTATTGGCTCAGACCTTGAAATCAATATTCGACAACTCTGTTCCAAATTTCAATTCGATCCGATATTCATTTTCCGGAGATTTCGTAGTTTTTCTTAATAAGTGAATAGATAATCGCTTCGGCAACGAAGTAAAAGGAGCACGTAATTCTAGAATTTTTTAGTTTATACCAGTGTTAAACGATGTTCATACTATCACAAATATCAAATCAAATACCTAAACATTAAACGGCACTTAAAATTTATGAATAAAGAATGAGCTCTTACCTCCAGTCATCACAGAAGAAAGAATGACAGGAGAACTGTCAAAAAAGGGATCTTCTATTGAAGTTAGCATACTTTTTATCTGAGTTAAAGTAAGGGAAGGCCGTATATTATTAAAGGCCACCCTTGAATGTTTTGTGAGTATGCATGCATATATGTCAAAATAAAGGAGACTTTATTTAAGACACGCGCCTATTTGAGTCTCGCTAACTCTCTAATCTCTCTCTCTCTCTCCACGTCTCTATCAGAGGGGTCTACAGTCCACTTCAACCAACACAGGGTCGGGTTCGGTAAAAATCACAACAACAATATCGAAATAAACAACACAAAGAAACAGAAGCACAATCATTGTTTCTTTGCCACTGTCTTTCCAGAACTGTATATCCTGCCAATTCAAGATGATTATTCAAATGTAAACATCTATTCTTATAAAATCCCAACATTTCACGACTATCGATTCCATAGTTATCCTAAAATTAAATATGATGAAACAGTTGAATATATCCAATTTTGCGCAAGACCACCCAAAATATGCATGTTACTATAATTTATCAGCCAGGAAGACAAGCTCCCACAAAGTAATACCGAGCGAAAGTTACCTCGAAACATATAAACTTTATTGCGGATTCACGTTATCTCCATGAAATTACATGTGGTAAATAACTTTCTAGTTGAAAGAATCATCCGTACGCAAATTTCCGCTACTGGTAAATCATTCCGATAGACGGTACTTAAATTGCGCGTATATCGAGGCTCATGTCCAGATGAAATTGATATTGCTGGTGCCGTTTCTGGTTTTTTAAAATCCGGGAATATGAACATTCGATGACTAAATGTTGTTGAAGGAATGCAGATCTCGGAATACGGATTGTTTACAGTTAAAGTTTCGTGCTACTAGGAAAATAAAAGTCGATTGCAATTTTTTTTTGGTTTGGTTCTACCGAACATGAGCGTTGCCATGTTCGTTATCGACTTTGGGCCAATTGCACAGTTTTCGTCTTAAGCTTCTGTTAATTATGCGACGATTAACATATTAAACCCAGGTTTGAATATTCGTCTTGGACCGAGGCTAAATGTAACTTAATTAATGTTTATCTACGAAATGGTTATTTTCTTATGAATTGGTTATGGTGACTGGCTTCATGTTGTTTATTTCAACCTCAATTGATGAAATATTTGAATTCAAACAATGAAACCAATTTTTATGGGGTACCACTACCATATTTCTATAAGTTATGAAAAACCTATCAGAATAATATATCTGATAGACTTTATAGCTTTCAAAAAATATTGCATGTTATATTCCTGACTTGTTTAACATCAAGACTAGGGATCTCAGGCGCATCTAACTGTTCCATCAGGATTTAAACCCCATATAAGTATATAGTCGTATATTTGAGTAAACTCATTATATCTTTTAATATTAAGATTTAAGCTACTGCCTGGAATAACCATCCTGACGTTTGTAGAATGAATAAAGAAATAGTATTGATTTATCGAAGAAAACGTTCGGTTGGGAAACGGTTTACACAAGGATAGAATTTCTGTTGAATTATTTTGTTAGTAATAGGTATATTATAAATTGAGTTAATATTTGATTCAAGATAATGAGACCTCTGACGTGGTATTTCCAGAATAAAAAGTATTCTCTATTAATTTTGAAGTATCATGTTTGTGATTATATTTTCAGTCCATTTAATATAAAAAAAAAATCTAATACATTCTATGGTTTTTTTTCAAGGAACCATGTTTTTTTAACTCTTTTTCACTTTTTCATTTTAAATAGTTAAATGCTTATGATAAATATTGATGTTAATTTTTCAGGCTTCAAAAGATGAGAATCAATGCCTAATGATGCAATTTTCTCTCTTCATCATTTTGAATGAATATCATCTGATATCAAATAACAATTAGTCAAATTTGATTATCAAATCTAGTAACTTATGCGAGTTCTTCACCAATGACCGATGTAAACAAAAAAAATCTGAACAAACTGGACATTACGTCCAGAAAAATATAAAACTTGTACGATATCGATCAAAAGTAAAGCTACAATTCCAAAATTATTATTATGCCTTCTTTTCAATCCCCAATTTCCAGGGTTTAAATGTAACACTCAGTTAAGGCCATTTAACGAGAATTACGTGACGGTGCAAGATAATGTTGTACCTGAATCTTGGTTTTAGAATTAATCAATGGTTTTATAATAGGATGCAAGTGGCCCTAACGGATTGAAAATTCTATGTCAAGTTTTTTTGTTTTAGTTTTTCCTTTCGGCCGTAAACACAGTAGCGTCTGATGCGGATGGTTTTAAGACTCCTCAAATTTTCAGTGTCAGTGTCAAAATATCAAAAACTTCTATCCAATTTAGCCAAGGGAAATTATTATATTTTTTCGATTCATCGGCAGGAGGGAGATTAATTTCTGGATTATAGATATGAATCTTTAGCGTTGGGTCTCTTTGTGTGTGGTCGTAGGTTGAAGCCCAAGATAGGGAATGCAATTTTGGCGCTTTTAGCAAGCCGTCAAACCATAAGCTATTGGGTACGAAACTAACTGTGTGGACTAAGGAATCTATAACAAAGGCTACGCAGAATACATACTTGCACCCTGTCTCCTCTTTCGTGCAAGCAAATGTAGGCTTCTGAATGTGAATATCCATTTTATCCCTATATAAAATCTTTTATTTTCAAGTTACAATATTTTAACATATGCAAAGGGATATTCCCTATGAATAACTTGAATTCCATCATCCTCATTATCGCCCTTAAAAAAAAGTTTGTTGAAAAAATTGGTTGGTTATGACAATAATTGTTATGTTATTCAGAAATTATGGGGGAAAATATGTGCTACTTTTTATATCCTTGGATTTTTGGCATGGTATTTTTCCCTGATTGCAAAAATAAAACATTTCATTCCCATTTTAAAGAGCCTCTCGTTTGTCTTGTTGTTCCAGATACCTGAGGTAACAATTTTCAAACTAGCATAATTCCATTCAAGGTCGAGTAATTCAAAAACGATATGAGATAGAATAACACAGTAATATTTTTGGAATCAGCATAAAACTGCCATTCCAAAATATTATGTTATTATCTACAAGGCAGGTATCTCATTTGAATCTTTTTTCCCTAAATTCCCGTCGCCATTGATTTTTCGAATAAATATTATCGGAATTTGCTCCTAACCAAACATCCTTTACATAAAACTTTTTCTTCAGACAATGATAACAAAACTAAGAGGTGATGAATTCAAAGGAATAATCCTGTGATTCCTGTGCAATAGATGAGAGGTGAAAATATAATGCGATTGTGTTCATCTTCAAAGTTTTGAATAATAATCGAAACCAAAATTGGAATTCTACTGATTTCATCGTTTATTTCCAATTTTTTAAATCGAATCTGAAAATAAAAATAAGGATTTATTTTATGCCAAATCAGGATTTCGCATCAAAAATGATGATTTAGGAATCTATTTTTCAAGTTATGAATTTTTTTTATCGTTTTGACGTTTGAATTCACCAGAATCCCTGGTGTCACTGTGAAAATAAAATAAATGAAACAAATAAATATATAACTTACTGGCGCAAGCACGAATGAAAGCAAGCAAGTTTCAATAATGATGAATATAGGCGAGCAGACAGAAGCTTTGAGTCTGTAAAGAAAAGTTTTGTTTTTATATTATACAATGGAATGGAAAAGGAAATTGAATGGAAAGCTTATTCAAGTGATACCGATTAAAATTCGGATATGAAATTTGGATAAAAGAATAAACAATAGGATAGTAGTTGAAACAATTTGAACAGTAGAAAAGAAAATTGTATTATATTGAGAAATGGAATTGGAGAAAACGTAGGGCAGAAATCAAAATTGAGAGAAGAAGTATCCGGTACACTCTTTAATAGAAAATTTTGTTATTGAACGCTATCCTCTCGTTGTTTCAATTTTTTCCTGATTTCATCTTTTAAATTCATCCTTCATAATCACTTGCCTTATTACATAGTAATTTGAATTTGTATATTTTCGCTAGTATTACTGTTATAGTTCGATACACATTTTAATTAAAAGAGTATTTCATTTTGTGAAGCCCCCCTGTTTCTGAATAGATTATCTTGAAATCTTGGAAAGATTGAATTGGCATCGCCGTGTTTAGGCTAAATATCCCTATACGTTTGAAAATATTGATCCCACCACATTAATTTTTGTTTTTCTGGAAATTGATGCAATTAATTGTTTTCAATTTTTCTTCAGGAAAACCGTAGAGTTCTTAGTTTGAACATTCACAAAACTATTTGGAGTGAACATCCTAGGATTTGACTCATTTTGAAACCAAAGAAATCACCTCAAACATTTATAATGGTGATGATTGATAGATATATTATTATTGAAATGTACATTGATGGGAGCCTAAAAAACCAATCAAGTTTTTCTGAAATCTGCTGTATGTGTTGAACCCACTAGGAAATCTAAATTACAAACTACATTAAAGGATATTTGCTATACCAGTTAGTTCCTGTAAATTATATTGGTGCTTGTTCTCGCAAAAACATATTTCTACATTTTTCTCGAGATCACACTAAAAGGTAAATCAAAGACGCCGTAGTTAAATTTCAGCAGCAAATCGAGTCAGTTACGCTTGGCTCGGTCCACTTTCCATTTCTCGAAATAGTTCACGGTAATATTTTTCACGAGCAGCTATGAAATTTGTACTGAATTTTGACAGAAAATGATAGTCAATTCTCATTAATCAATCCATATATCATTTTACACTTTTAAAACTAGCTCCCAACTATTATTATATTATTTATATTCATAAGCAATAAGTGAACGCATGAACCTTATCGAATAAACACTAAACAAGCATCGAGTGACACGACTGCAATACTATAAGTCCAAGTTTATCGAATATTATTATTCAATACCCTATCACAACGTTGATTAGTTTTATACATAATCGAAAAGTTCGACACGAACGGCCGTTTGTATGTTAATGAAAGTTGAAATGCCTCCAACTATCGAATTTATTATCTCACAATTAGAATTATACCAACAGTTCGTTTGTATCCTCGTACCAGTTCAATTTCTCGTAAATTTCTCACCTAACCATTCACCTTGTCACAAATACTGACGTTTTTCTGTCTCTCGTGTGGGGTCCGTTAAGTTGTTTCTTGATTGATTGTTTCAATTAATGTAAACGGAAAATATCTTTTGATTTCCTGCGGTATTTACATCTATCACAACTCTCGCGGAGTCACACAACGCACCGCTTCTATATAATTTTGATTTATGACTATGTCGTATCGTATGACTGCCTCTACTAAATTAGACGGTTGAGCATTGACCCATATTCCAGTCGTATCCATAACAACTTGAGCATGATAAGAAACGGTTCCCTGGTTTTTCGAATGGAGTCAGGTTTCACATCCTTGAAGTAATGTGTAAGAGGTAAAAGACCATAAAAAATTATACAAAGGTACAACTGCATGTGGGAGAACTAAAAATAGCTACTAAGGATGAAGAAATGCGGCAAAGTTTGCAGAATGAATCAGTTCTAATTTCAATTCTGATTTTTCTTTTAAATGTTTTCTACTGGATTTATACTGAACAATTCCAGTGATCAATGTGAATTAATCTCAGTAAACTCACATACTTCATTACGAAATATTCGAATATTACAGGGAGATTTCTGTGTCGTTATTTGAGACAATATCAAACAAGGAACTTCCTGAGAAGTAGAACACTACAATTAAGGGAACAATCACAACGGGCGATAATTAATTTTTCTATTTGGTGAAAAGAAAAACCACACAATGACAAACCCCTCTTCAGATGCGTATTTAAGTATGTATTCGAAAAATTTATTATTTGATGAGGCTTCACAAGAGTGGGTTAGTAACCAGGCCGACAAAACCCAGGTTTAATTTTGGTAACTATTTCTTCACGCCAGTCCACTGTTCTTTCATTTCATGAAAAACACTGCGTTTATCGATTATCAAGCGAAATCTTGCTACTTACGATAAAACGAAGTCCCGTGAATGTTGATACAAACTTCGGGAGATGATTCTTCAATTTTCATTTTGAACTCATGTTCATCTAATTTTAAGGAAAAATCGGAAAAATTTTAGAGCAGTCGGATAAATTTCCAAACAGTTGAAAAAGTTCCTATAGATGGGGTTGAAATATATATTTCCAAGAGAGTTATGAAAAATGAAGGAATTTGAGTGTTTTAAAATAAAGTAAGCAATCATTACTTATAAACAAACTGGCAGAAACAAGGCCACGTTTGTTCTTATAGTTTTGCGAAAAAAAGGCAAACTACTTCATTGTTGATATCCCAAGTTTCTCATAGTATATATACCTACCTATAATTTTGGATGGTAGAATTTGAATCGATATATGTGTTGTTTCGGAAGACCCAAACAAATATTTCAGTTGAACCTGTATTGTTGATTACAAGTTTTAGCAAAAATAATCTCATTTTTCTTCAAATTTGGAAAATCAAAAGATACAACAGATACTATGATATGTGAACTAGTCTCATAAGATTATTTGTCATTATTTTTTTGTGATACATTTGTTATGACTGATAATATATTATATTTTTACAAATGTTTTTTTTTCAATACGCACAGAATTCTCTCAAACTCTTTTTTCAAACCAAAACAAATATCATTCCGTATACAGGGTGTTCCATCTCAGACAAGCCACCCCGTATATTTTTTATCCCATAGTGATTCGAAAAATTTCCTGAAACACATCAAGTGATTTTATTTGGGGACATCTTTTGACGTTTATTTTAGGCTTGAATGAGCAAATCCCTAAGAGGGAGCGCGCCCTTTTTTCAAACTCAAACAAATTGAGTTACTATTTTTTCTCAAGTAGGAGGAAAAATTCTCTCAAACTATAAATGAAAATAATTTATTTATTTATTTATTTATTTATTTATTTATTTATTGATACATCGGAATACTAACAGGTTTGAACCCACATGAAGTATCCACATTTTAACAAAAAAATATATCACACCTATCAACAATTCAATACACAAAAAAGGCTTCGTCTCATCGGAAAATCTAAACTAAAATTTATATCTGTACATTATGGGATTTGAAAGTTTTTGCAAGCCTGCTTTTTATTGAAGGCATTGTTTGATGAAAAATATCCAACCCGACCAGCCGCGAATTGCAAGTGACCATCATCCTGCAGAGTGGTGAATTCTGTGCTGAATTCGTATTTCTGAATGGTAGGTAAAAGGTCTCCTTGGACCGCAAAGTTGAATTTGGAATTTTAAAAGGAACGTTCTGCAGTATACTGGGCACCGACAACACACCACTCACGATCCTGATCATCATCATCACATCTGCAATCTCTCTACGATCCACCAAACTTAACATGTTACAGACTCTCAAAATTTCAGTATAATCATGATCTAGAATGACAGTTCCATTCTTATAAGACACAAATCTCAAAAACCTATTCTGCACTCTCTCCAAACGTTTAATGTAGCATGCATACCTGGGACTCCATATGGAGGATGCAAAGTTCAACTTAGTGCAAACAGAGGAATAATAGAGTGTCAAGAGTGTTTCCTTATTATGAAAATGGCGGCTGTTGCGGAAAAGAAAACCCAAAGCTCTATTAGAAGTATTTACAACTTTGTCAATGTGTTGGTCAAAAAGCAATTTTGAATCGAGTGTTACTCCCAAATCACAAACAGCATTCACCTCAAGAATTCTGACATCGTTTACGAAGTAGTCAGAATGGATGGTATTATTATTTCTTGTGAATGTGATTTTTAGGCATTTTTGAAAATTTAAAAACAAAGAATTTTGTTGGCAGTATTGTTGCAGTCTACGGAAATCACTCTGCCGCTTGGCGCAATCACCTCGAGAAAGTATCCTCAAGTAAAACTTCAAGTCATCGGCGTAAAGAAGGAATTGCGCGAACTCGAAACATTCTGAGATGTCATTGATATAAATGATAAACAGTAAGGGGCCTAGTTTAGATCCTTGAGGTATTCCTGATGAATTGCTATAAATATATGACCTAAAACCATTCACCGTTACAAACTGAGATCTTCTTCTGATGTTTGACTCCAACCATCTCAACAGATCCCCGCAGACGCCGACCTCCGCAAGCTTACGAAGCAGAATGGAGTGACTGATCTTGTCAAATGCCTTCCGAAAATCTGTGTACACAGCATCGACCTGAGTACGAGAATCCAGCCCCTCATGTACATACTCCAAAAAACAAAGCAAATTCGTTTCCAAATTTCTTCCCTGTATGAAACCGTGCTGTTTTTCAATAATTATATTTTTCAAGTGTCTAGCCATGATTTCATGGACCAGTGACTCGAACACCTTAGGAATCGTATTCAGGATACAGATGGGTCTATAATTCTCGACAGAGTTTTTGTCTCCTGACTTGAAAATTGGAACAACCGAAGCCAACTTCCACACCCCTGGAAATTTCGCCGTCCGCAGAGATCTATTGAAAATTATACACAGTGGGGCACTAATAGTTAGGGCGCAGTTTTTCAAAATTATAGGTGGAATATTGTCTGGTCCAGGTCCCTTACAGATGTTGACCGTTTTCAATGCCTTGACTATTTCCGATTCTGTGAACGAGAAACTTGATAGATAGTTAGCGCTGTATTTGTTCTCGACATACTCAGTAGAATGTGCAGCTGTATCAGACTCGTAAACACCCTCGAAAAAGTTTGCGAACATATTACAAATTTCATCCGGTTTTTCTGCAGTTTCGTCACCGTGAGTCATTATATTCGGATATCTACCATGCTTTTTCCGGATTGCTGCGATCTTAAATAGCGCCTTAGAATTTGAAGGAAGTTCGTGCTCGATTTTGCTCACGTAGTACATGTAGTCTGAGTGAATACATTTTTTAGACCGAGACCTCAATTCCCTGAATTCGATCAAATCCTCGGAAGTACCGTACATCTTCCATCTGTTATGTATTTTATTTTTTTGTTTGACGAGTCTTATAGTTGCCGGTGAAAAATATGATGGAAATTTTTTGTTTTTCTTTATTTTAGGTACACATTCTGAAATTATTCGAGCTAGAATTTCATTGAAGTCATCCACATTTTCATCCACATCATCTGAATTCAAAATCGAGCCCCAATCCACCTCTGATATTCTCTGATTAAGCAAGTTATAATCCGCTAGTCTATATTGGAAATGATAAGAATCATCAAAATGTTTCAAAAAACCTGATACCTTAGTGTCAAACAGGAACTCGAGACAAGGGTGATACCTGTCCTCCCCCACTAGTGGAATCCCAGCATGCTGCAATTGACTAATTCTATATTTATTACACAAAACCAAGTCCAAAATTTTCCCGGAACAGTTACGAACACAATTAAACTGCATTAGCTCTACAGAAGAAAGGACATCGACAATGTCGCTCCCGCCATCCACACCCATCGGTACCAGAAAAGATTCTGAATCTTGTGCTTGCCACCTCACATTAGGACAGTTAAAATCCCCAATGACTAGAATCAGGCTATCTTCCATTTTCAGTTTGTTTGTTTCTAACTTGTTAGCAAAGGATGATGAAGCCACCTGATCCCCTGGAGGAAGATATACACAACATAGGTAAATTTTCATCTTATCGACCTTAATTGTTACCCACAAGTCCTCAGCTTCACTGTTGAAATCTGTCAATAAACGAGCCCCTATTTTATGCTTTATGGCGATTAAAACTCCCCCGCCATCCTTCTTCAAGGATCCAGTTGACTGTCGATCTCTTCTGAGTAGGAGGTATTGACTGTATCAACCAGCTCATGATCGAGTATGCTGTCGTTAAGCCATGTTTCTGTTATAAAAACGATGTCGTAGTTGCTGTTTTGCAGGTTAAGCCTAAAATCGGCAAGCTTGGTGCGCAATCCACGCACATTTTGGTATCCAAGGTGAATAGACATGACAAGTAAAGTTTTTACAAAATTGAGAATGTACAAACAAAAATTCTGAACACTTACTCTAGTCTAGTTAGGTCCAACTCACCGCGCACTTGTGTGATTTTAGCGTTTTCACCCTTACGCACCAAAATGCTCCCATTCTGAATCCAAACGAACTTGTAATTTTTCTTCCTCGCAGTTTCCCTAGCTTTTTTGAACAATATTTTGTTCGCTGTGGTGAGATGTTCATTTACGTAGAACTTACTGGAGACCCCCTCCAGTCCAAATGCGGTCTTTCCGCCAAGTTCCGCTCGCTTCAACTTTACGGCTGCTAGAAATCTATCTCTCTCAGATCTGGTATAATCAAAACATCTTTTTATGTTGCCTTCATTTTTGTTCTCAGAAGGTGTTTTTCTGGTTATAATACGTTTCTTCAATCATTTCATGTATTTTAAATCAACCAGTTGAGTAACTACATACTTTGCTGATTTGTTCAAAATTCTAAAAATAATTATGGTGTACACATTGCAAAAACGTGTTGAGCTTGTTAGCCTGTATAACCAAACTCAAAATTGTTCCTGAGCGGCTCCAAGGAAATTTAACCAAAAGCATCCTGAACGTAGCGTTCGCCATATAAACTTGATTATATGGATATGAATTAATTTCAAAATTTTTGGCACGGGTTCAGTAATAATGGATAAAAAAAGCACCTACTGGAATTGTGAATGCCAAAGGAGCTTTTGTGGTGGTATTGGGACATGTTCAACTTATGCCAAACGCGCAATCTGTACGAGAACTTTCTGCAGCTTCCGGTATAAACCAATCTAAAGTTTTCACAATTTTACATAAATACGAGTTCTATCCATACAAAATTAAATTAATTCATGAATTAAATGATGACGACTGGGATCGAAGGCAAGAGTTTTGGGAAATTATGGCCGAGCGTATCAACAATATCCAAAGTTTCTTGTACAACTTGTAGAACTTGCTTTTCTGACGAATGCACTATTTCACTCAATGAAGAGGAGTGGAGCGACATGACTGAAGATTTTGGAGCGGTACAAATACTCACGTATTTCGAAAAGCTCGCTCTCAACATCTCGGAAAACCTGAACATTTGGGTAGGAATTTTGGGAGACCACCAAATTGGTCCTCGGTTTATTCCTGGTAATTTGGATGACAAAATTTATCTTGAAATGCTAGAAAATGCAATTGATATGTAAATGACAAAAAAATTTAAAAACGCTCCTCTACTACTCGAACAACAATTGCATTTCCAACAAGACGGAGCTCATCCTCACTAAGCCGCTCCAGTCAGCCAATACCTCAATTTGCAATACACTGGTCGTTGGATTGAAAGAAGAGGTCCTATGGAGTGATCTGCCTGATCTCCTGACCTGAACCCTCTGGACTTCTTTTTTGTGGGGACATCTTAAATCCAAGATTTTTGTGACTCTGCCTGAAAATTTGGACCAACTTCGCCAACGAATTGTGAATGAGAATTGTCAAATAACCTCAATTATGCTGAAGCATATGTTAGAGACGGTTTTCAGTCAAGATTGTATTATTGAATGGAAGTCAATGGAGAACAATGTTAAAATAACCATAATATTCAAGGTGGCTCATTCGAGCTAAAAAAATATTTTTGGTGAAAACGGTTCATCATAATTAAGATTTTCATACATTGTTGTAAATAGGCTTCCAAAACCTTTCAAAGAAAGTATCACTCTGCCCCCCTTCCCCATTAAATTTTTAGGGGTTGAAGCGCCTCGTCTTAGGGGCTTGCTCAGTCAATCCTCAAATATACCACCAAACGAAATCATTCGATATGTTTCGGGAAATTTTTCCAATCACTATGGGATGAGAAATTTACGGGGTGGCTCGAAGCAAATCACCTTCTAGGCTGAAGATAACTCCGAAAATAAATAATATCATAATATGTTAATATTACGGAGGAAACACTGAACTAATTACTGGGCTTCGGTCTCATGCTGATTCCTCGTGATATGACTTTCCTGAGGCTTATATATTCGATTCATGGCTGACCACAACTTGACGAATATTGCCAACCTAGTGACTGGTATTGCCCGCTATGTAGTCCAATACCAGTCAAAGTTATAGTTTTTTTGAAGTTGAATGCATCGAAAATAGTGTCTCTTGTTCCGATTATGTTAACAGAATACTTATTTTGGTTTGTTAATTGATAAAATCAAAAAATGAACCTCAGTGATCGACCAAAAAAAAAAAATTAGCCCCCCTGAAAATTTCACAGTTTACATTTCAAAGTATGTAAATTTAAATGAAATAATGAAAAAAATTCGTCCGTCCGTACGCCGCCCGCCGTCCGTTGTCCGGGGTTTTTCCCTGTAAGTACGAAACCGTTCATGAAACCCTCAATGTTGATTACTGTTGCATAACTCAAACTAAAAGTTTTCACCCGGATAATTTCCGACCAGTGGTTCCTGAGGTATAATGAAAAACGCTGCGAATTTTGGGGAGGAAAACCAACGAGTCATGAATAGAATACAGCGTTACAAAAAAGTAACGTTACTTGTCAATAAATTTTGAACAAACAATTATTCAGGAAAATCCCCTCACCCCTCGATTTTAAATTTCGAAAGCAATTTATCCTGGGTTTTTTGAATTTGATATTTCTCACCTTCTACGACCTGCATCCCACTACTTTAGTTTTTCAAATGGGAATATATGGGTTGTGATACATCAAATGGAATTTGATTACCTAGTTAGCAATATAAGTGAAAAAAAGAATTTGTTTTGCCATTTTATCGATGAAAAATAAGGAAACAATATACAATTTGCGATTGGAGAGTACTGCAATGAGAACATTATTCCTTTACTGATTTTTATTGAGGTTTCCTTATGCTTTTTTGAATTTGAAATTTTTTCCTAATTTCTCAATAAATATAAATCTAATATAATAAACGGCACAACCAATTCTAAGCCACATCTCTTAATAGGTAATCAAATTACCTTCCATTTGATGTATCAGAATCCATGTTTCCATTTGAAATCGGGTGAGAAAAATCAAATTCAAAAAAGTACAGGATTAATTGGTTTTGAAATCAAAAATCGACGGGTCCTAGGATATTCCTTAATAATTGCCGTACAAGAATTATTGACGAGTTACGTTACTTTTTTGGCACGATATAAGTTTCATTTGAGATATAAATGGTATTGGTTTATTTAACTGAGAATATAATAGACTCTTGTGTAAACTTAGCAGCGTTTTTTATTATCAAAGAGAGATTCAAGAAGAAATATGGATTAACTACTGAGAATCTTTTTTCCTTCAGTGATGGGTAAGACTAGGTTTACCCTACGAATATGTGAACCTGAGTGACAGGAATTATCTTCGCATAAATTGAAATTCGTCTATAGCATTCTGTCGGACCTCCCCTGTCGTCTATACATATTCATAGATATTATCCATAGCTAATTATGGGTCCGATATCAGAGACACGATATTAGCTTGTAGGCAACATGTCGATTTATATCTCCGATCAAGGCTCGATGATTGCGACGCCATCTTCATACAGATAAGACCTTCTTCAATTATTTATAAATCGCTGTAATATGTCAGAGTTGCATTACACCTTTATTGAATTAATAATTCACGTGATAATGACTGTAGATAGGTGGGGAAAATTCATTTTTAATAACTTTATATCTCTGAGGAGAGCAAGTAACGTGAGTTGAATGCTAGTTGGGTTTGGTCTAGGAGACTGAACTTGTGTCGGTGAACTGGAGTATCCTTGCGATTTCCGAGGGAGATTGAGAATTTTATTGAGGATTGAGTGCTACTCTCATATTCCAATTGGAGGTACTAAAAGCTCAGTCATCGAATCGAAATATTTCACGTTAATTGATAGATGGAAGTTTCAAAATCAACCTACGGCTGAGGGAGGACATAATATCTTCAAAAAGAAACAACCTAGATACTACACATTCAAAAGTTGATTCGAGGCAAAATAGCGAAGGTTGATTTAACCACAATCATCGCACTCTGCGATAAGTAATAACTCAAAGCATTTACAGTCAGAGAGTTGAGTGTAAAAATCTGTTTTGGAATTGGAGTATGCGGTCTTTTTGTGTAATGTTTGGTCAATAATGTAAAAAGGTATTTTTCAATGCCATCGATTGGGTGGACGGTTCGGTCGAAGCTTCGGTTAATTCGTTGAGAAATTCGGTATCCGGCCGAATCATAAAAAACCTAGACAAGCGCTGACGTGGAGTCAGCAGCTCTTGCGCGCGTGTTCACATTACTGTCGCATTTTGAAATGCAACCTAAATTAAAAGTTTCAGGTCGATAGGTTTTTCCGTACGACCGTAATCGTGCATACGGACAGCCGGCCTTCTAGACAGAATCGATTTTGACACCAGTTTCGTCATCAGTGAGACCAACTTATTCGTTTGAGATCATTTTCGACTAAAAATTCAAAGACTACAGACATTTGGATAAAACGATAGCACGGTGTTCTCCATAACATGCGCGCAAAAAGACGCTTCGGCGCATCGCTCACATATTTCGATATTGAAATCTTTTTTTATAGGTAGAAAGAAATTTCACTACTATTGGTACCGATAATTGCCATGAGACTTGCGGGATATTTTCTTTCAGTCGATTTAAATTTATTCATAATCAACATCAATTGTAATGACACCTACTCTTAGATGTACTAAGTTGAATCAGAAACGCTTCTATAAACACCTCAGAGTGGGAAAAGAATGCATCTGGTGGGTATCCATAATGTCATGAACACAAAATAAATGATGTAATATTTTTAAACACTCATTTGGAAATTCGTCATTGTATATTGTATATTATTGTAGATGTAAATAACTACCGCAAATATGAGAGATGTCCTTTCAAAGCGCTTGTTCTGGGGAACAACACGTTATCGTTCCGTTACAATATCTGTAATTTTCGAATTTTGAAATGAAATTGGTCTCAAGCGACTAGGTTGGACTCATTGATAAAGAATCTGTGGTCGACTTTGATTATGTGCGGCCGTCCGTGTGAGCTATAACTTTCGAAAGAAGAAACCCTAAGTCTTGAAATTATCAGGTTAGGATCGAAACCTCAATATCTTGGGATAAGTTCGTTAATGGGCCAAATCTGCCGATGGTTGATGAGATATGACTATTCGACATTGAGATTTTCCATAACTCAAAAAATATTTATCTTATCGGAGTGGAAATTGGTTGGTGGTATCAATGAGAAGAATTATCCACAGCAAATTTGAAAAAAAATTTTCTTTAAAATTTTCATATTTCATTTGAATTTCACTGGAAGCTCTAAGTCGCCATTTCTTAATCGAGTACTCTTTTTCAGCCCTATCAGATTTCCTGAAATTCCTTAGGAATAAAACAATAAAGAAATTCAGGAAACTTATTTCAAAAATTCATATCTTTCAGAAACCATATCTCCGAGTCCGTTGAGATTTTACTCTAATCGAAACCATAGAGTGAATTTCAATTCAATCAAATATGTATCTTTGAATTATTCTAAAAAAAGCATAAACACTTAGCGTTTATTTGTATCAACCTTTCACGACTGGTGATTAGACGAAACATTTACTGGATCCTACAATGACTTTACGCAGGACAGTGGCGTCAATAGATCGTCAATCGAGGTAAAACAGTAGTCGTATGTTCACACTCTATGCTTCATGAGGGGATTCCCTGGAAGTTTGATCTGTACTTTCCCGTAGTACATGACCAGTGTATCGGAATCGTCTATGATGCTGATGCTAGACGATTCAACCATTCCTAGTTGAACAATGATACAACCGGAATACTACAGATTGGGGCAGACCTTGAGGTAACTACTTAACCACAGTGTTTCAAATTTCAGCTTGATCGGATATTCATCATGGGAGATATTGAAAAAAAATATGTCTGATTTCGTGCCGATTTCCTGAGAATCACTGTTATTTCCGAAAAAAATATTGATCCGATCATAACGAAACTTAAAACTTGATGCGCAAATGTGTGCAAGATTTCTCGATCACCATTGGCATTTCATTGGAACAATTCAAAATTTAAAGATTCAGTTTATAAATATCTTCTTATATGGTTCTGGGAAAAAGCGTGATATTTTTCCATCAGAATGTCGGTAACTATCGAATTTTTAACTGAAATCGGTCTATAGCGATTAGTTTGGACATCCTGAGGAAGAATCCGTGATCAAATTCAATTCTGTTCGGCCCACCGTGTGTGCTCTAAGTTTGTGGGGAAAAGACCTAAAGTCTTGAAATTTTCAGTTTATGTTCGGAGTCTGAAAATCTCGGTTGAGTTCGTTAATTGGCAAAGTTGGCCGAAAGGTTTCGTAGTTATGATATTTGGAATTTTGGGGTCTGTTCCAAAATTAATTGATGCGATCAGATTGGAGCCTCGTAATAAGTTGAATAAAGCCAACGCACGACCTTGTTTACAATTTTGAGATGATCTCACCCGCAAAAAAATTTCTAAGAAATGTTTTGCGAAAACATATTTTCAAGTCAATATTCAACAATAATATTCCACATTTCAATTCGATACATATTTTATTTAATACATATTGAGCAAAAAGTTATTTTCTTTTATGACGCGCCTGTTCCAGGGAACACAAGCGTCAACTCCAAACTTGCTCTATATAATTATCAGGTCCCTAAGCAAATTCTCTCGGTTTTTATTGTGTTTACGATCAGTAAAGAATTAATTATGGCAGCCGAATGAGTGGAATTGAACAAGTGAGATCTTGATACTTATCCATATCTGGATCTGTAGATTTGAATCACGTTGATATATACAGGGTGTCAATTTGAAAATTTTCCACCCCTATTATCTCAAAAAAAAATTAAATGTTTATCTTTCATGACCAAAAGAATTTATCGGATTGATGAACACTTTCAGTGATAGATGCACCTGTTCTCTTCATGGTAATGTCAAAAAAAACAGTAAGTCAATAGGTAAGAAATTATTTTTTGGTTTATTGAAACAATTTTCTAATCTAAAAAAACATGTTCCAATACAAATCTTAGCTTTAACGTAATTACAACACTTACAAGAATAATTTCTAATAATGAGTAATTTACAATCTTAAAATAATTTTTTTTTTAAATTTGTGCCAAAATGTAGAAAATGAGTTCTTTCAAATCAAGTATCACTCAACCCCTATTGCCATTCATGATTTTCTAGAGGGGGGTTCTGGGGGTTAGGGAGTTGAAGGAGCCAAAGTGATTTCTACATAAAAATTGTTGCCCCTCAATAATAAAATTGACGTGTCCTAGCGATTTTATAAAAACTAATCCATTTCGAGATAATAGGGATGGGAAGTTTCCAAATTGACACCCTGTATAAATAGACTAATGAAATTTTAATAAACCGATTAACGAAGCATTTTTTGTAATCTCCACATAGTGATATATGAGGTAATGCCCGGACCTGACCCGGTCTGAGCCTGAATTTGAATCTTAAGATTTATTTTACCTAGGATTTAAGTGTTATTTAGATTCTCGCCAATTTTATTTTGAATAAGGTAATTCTGTCTGAAAGAACGTGGCAGTATTCTCACCCCACAAGTTCCCTCAAATACGGTTTGAAACCAATTCTTCGAGCAATTGAATAAAAGCCTTGAAAAAAGCTACAACGTAGCGAAACGCGTGATGTTTCAACCCAAAATAAATAGAATTCAACACATATATTATGTTTTATTTGAGCAATATACAACGGATATCTTCAAGTAACGGCTAACACAATTCGAAACACGAACATTTCAGCACTTGTTACTTGATATTCGAAAAAAATGATGACAAATCTCTAAGTGAACTTTGAATTGATTTGCTATACAGTCCAAGGTATTCCACCTGGCTTTCACTCATTGTCTACTGCCGAAGTTAGAAGTGAAAGATCAATCTCATCAGTACAAATATGGAAGCCATGTATCACACATCAGTTTCGAAATCAAAATGGTCGTGTCAATCCGTTTCGCGACTAGATCAATTTAAATCGCACCTTATGTGGAAAAGAACGAATCAAAATGAATCGGAAAATTACAAGTATTATTTATGGCTATATAAATACCTCCAAATAGGGTCAGATGTGTACATATGACGAACAAAATAGCCGAAATTATCGTACATCAATTTGAATAAACGGCTCCAATTTGACTACTCGATTGATTCATCGTATGCGAAAACGGTAAAGTACTAGAAAGGAGCCATATATTTTTTTGTCCATTATGTCAAAAGGAATTAGGGTGGATATGAAGCCAGGGGCAGGTATTTTAAAGTCGAAATGGTGATGGATTACTTTTTTTCTTCATATGATTGATGATATCTGGATGCTGATTGAGGTTCACAAGGAATCATTTGAGAATGTTCCGAGAAATAAAATCACACATATATTATTTTTAGTTGGCAGGTTTTTCGAGGTTGTTGGCTGCTAAGTTCAAGCGACACTAGGAAATTGGGTTCCTTTTTACTTGTCTTTTTATTCGAGCAAGGTCAAGTTTATTTAATCTGCTTTTTAGGTTTTTCTGGGTTCTTACTCCCAATATCGATACTTAAAAGAAAGGTATGGGCCTTTTCCTATCGTTTGTTTCAGAAAATTTGGAGAATTTTAAAGGAAACTATTACACACAGAAAACAGCCCTACTTTCATGTGCAGATGCAGAAATAATAATGTATGCAGAAATAATGAAGTAATTCCAAAGTTTCACAGAATGAAAGTACCTTCGCGAAGTAATGGAAGCTGAAATATCAAACATAAGTTCAGTTATGTTCAGTTTTTCTTTGATCAGAGAAAGGGTAAGTTTCCCCAGAAAAAATAAGGTGAGACTCCAACAAGATATATTATACGATTAAAAGATGAAATAATTCATCATTTCTCCCCAGACGACTCGCACATATTTTTCATTATGGGAATATTTCATATAGGAATGAATTGGAAAAAAAAGGAATCAATCTGATAAAATTTAATGCACAAGTTGACCAAAAACGACAAAAGCAAACTAAGAATTCCCACACTAATAATAACTTCATTGATGTAACTGTAATCGATTTATTTTCAAGAAATTTGAATGGAAAAAGATTTGTACTCTGAAACGTCTCAGTTGGCTTTATTCATCGTTTATATTATTCATGTATTGTTCTTTAGGCAATCTGATTTCCACGTAACTGCCCTTGACAAAATGTACTATCCTGAAATCCACAAGGGTGTTTTCCATAAATAACACATTTTCTTTTAAATTTATAAAAGTTCTATAACAGATATTGAGAGTAAAACCTAGAAAGAAGCCAAAAAATGATGCAAATCCTCCCAAAATAATCTTTAGTCGATATTTCATTTCATCTGGTTGGTCGGAAGTCCGTCCGGCCGTAGCAACGGCAACTTTCGGACGGAATGATCTAGCGACTTGTATGAGTTGCGGAGTCAAAATTGAAGGTTGAGCTCTTCAACACACAAAAATGATTTTTGATGGATTCTCGATAATTTTCTGTAGGTGCCAAAGAGTAAGCCTGCTGGTACTGAATATCTTGACGTTTGCTCACTTAAAAAACTTCAGGAAAAATTTTTATATTTGCGAGAAAAAGACAAGATTTTGTATTATTATTTTTATTTCATTATTTTTTTTAAATAAATTCTCAATAAAGAATTTTTTTCGTGAAAATTGTGAATGTCTCTTGCAACGAAAATATCACCCCTTTTAGAAACAAGGATATTATATTCTATACAATTTTGGAGACTTGACAAACTGCGCCTATTTCTGTAGTGAATGTTCTCATTCACATGGTTATAATTTTTTTCAGGAAATATATAGAATTCGAATCTATAATTTCATCCCCCTTTCACGAAAATTATATGAATTTTTGAAAACTTTTTTATACGTCTTGGATGCAACACTTATCAGCCATTTCAATGAAGAAAATTTTCGAATGAGTTGCAATTTGGAGACACCGAAGAAAGGTTGTTGTTCTTCACGAATTTCCTCTCGAAAACGGTGAAAATTCACCTAAAAATGTTTCGACATTCTGAGTGGTCATGACCTTAGTCTATCACCAATTCAAATATTGTTTACCGGTTTACCGGACACCAGGTATATTTGGAAAAATGGAATTTGGATTGGTAATATATCTGCGCAATCATTAGGTGGACTCTACCCATTTTCAAATCAGGCCTTCGTACTTGAGATCCAAACCTTATCTACAAGTATTTTGTCATCTGTAATATTTCTTCCGGAAGTTAATAAGAGCAAACAATAACACGTGGTCTTAAAGTGAGGCTAGGCAAAACAGCCAGATTCAAGTTTCATGGGACCTCGTTAATATTTCGAGGTCAGGCACCTGGACGCGGTATATATATACCGCGTCCAGGTGCCTGACCTCGAAATATTAACGAGGTTCCATGTATATCATGAACATCCACTCAGAAATATCCAACAAAATATCAATAAATTTGTACATGAATAACGAATAAACAGAGTACAAATACTCATTGTTAGTTTGAAAAAACTATGATTGAATAACATATAATTCGAGTATAGATCCTATCGTATCCTGTTGATTGAAATTTTGCAAATCGATCGGAAATTGACAGACTCGTCAAAGTTTGTTCAAGCTACCTATAGTCTGAGGAAATAATATGCACTATATACAGCATTAGTACAGTATCTTTGAATACATTATTCTTTATACAATCGAGTTTTTCAGTTCTTTCACATTTTTTCTGTTTTCACTGATTTTTTTTCAGTTCCAGTTTTATCTTTATTCAATGTCCTTCGAAGGATCTTTTCGATTTTTACTTGTCCCTTTCTGGATCTTTTCTATTTTATGATTCTTTATGTCCATTCTTGGATCTTTTATATTTATGTTTTAGTCTTATCATTTTTTTTTATACAAAAATATAATAATTCCTTTAAATATACAAAACAATCGGAGTTCCCGACTTTCTTAACATATTATAAGTAAGACAATATAGTTCCGAAAATTTTTCACAATTCAAAAGAATATAATGGAGAGATCTTTTTTTGTTGAAAGAATTTCTGATGATAGAATTCTTGTAGTTGTGATTGGTTTGACTTTGGCAATAGTCTACAACCTGACTTAGCATTCAGAGTTTCATAGAACCTCATTTGAAGAAAATAGTTCTATTGAAACTTTCACTGAGTATATCATGAACATCCACTCAGAAATATTCAACAAGAAATTAATAAATTTGTACATGAATACGAAAACGAATAAATAGAGTACAAATCCTCATTGTTAGTTTGAAAAAACTATGATTGAATAACATATAATTCGAGTATAGATCCGATCGTATCCTGTTGATTGAAATTTGGCGAATCGATCGGAAATTGACAGACTCGTCAAAGTTTGTTCAAACTACCTATATTCTGAGGAAATAATATGCACTATATACAGCACTAGTACAGTATCTTTGAATGCATTATACTTTATACAATCGGGTTTTCCACTTCTTTGACATTTTTTCTGTTTTGACTGATTTTTTTTCAGTTCCATTTTTATCTTTATTCAATGTCCTTCAATGGATCTTTTCGATTTGTACTTGTCCTTTTTTGGATCTTTTCTCTTTTTTTGATTCTTCATGTCCATTTTCGGATCTTTTATAATTATGTCTTAGTCTTATCATTTATTTTCATACAAATATATAATAATTCCTTTGAATATACAAAAATTTCGGGATTCCCGACTTTCGTAACATACTATTTGTAAGACAATATGGTTCCGAAAAATTTTTCACAAGCCAAAAGAATATAATGAATAGATCTTTTTTTGTTGAAAGAATTTCTGATGATAGTAGATTTCTTGTAGTTGTGATTGATTTGACTTTGGTAATAGTCTACAAACTCATATAGCATTCAGAGTTTCATAAAACCTCATTTGAAGAAAATAGTTCTATTGAAACTTCTACTGAATATATCATGAACATCCACTCAGAAATATTCAATAAAAAATTAATGAATTTCTACATGAATACGAAAACGAATAAATAGAGTACAAATCCTCATTGTTAGTTTGAAAAAACTATGATTGAATAACATATAATTCGAGTATAGATCCGATCGTATCCTGTTGATTGAAATTTTGCAAATCGATCGGAAATTGACAGACTCGTCAAAGTTTTTTCGAACTACCTATAGTCTGAGGAAATGATATGCACTGAATACAGCTCTAGTACAGTATCTTTGAATGCATTATACTTTATACAATCGGGTTTTCCAGTTCTTTGACATTTTTTCTGTTTTGACTGATTTTTTTTCAGTTCCATTTTTATCTTTATTCAATGTCCTTCAATGGATCTTTTCGATTTGTACTTGTCCTTTTTTGGATCTATTATCTTGCATAAACGAGAATAGCTTTGTTTTTTGCCGAATTATTCATGCACGAATACGATTAGCATTCGTTAATATACGGATTCCGACCGGGATGTTCCTCGATCAATATCTCGAAATACAAAATAGTAACGACTTTCCTGAAATTTTGTACTTGGAAAATTGAAAAAAGTACACAGCCCTCTAAAATAATAAAAACTATATGGTTTAAATTGAGTAAATGCATGGTAATTTTTGTGATTCAATCTGTTCAGAACATTCTCAAAAGATGTTTATTAATACAATTCAATATATCGAGAATAAAACCATTATATTCCTTCACAGAATCTTAATTTTTGAATTTATTTCCTACCCACCAGCCACTCATGCAATCAAATTTAAACTTGATAACTACTTGTAGAATATCAACGTGCAACTGCCTGCGACATTTTTTCGGATGGTAGTGAATTGAAAAAAAACTTCCAAATTTTTGTTCAAAAAAGTTTTTTTTCAGAAACTGTCATCAGATTTCAATGGAATTTTTCAGACCTTCGAGTCAATATTTAAATTTGAATATTTTACCAAATTTCAGCTCGATTAGATTTCTATTTCCGGAAATATTCGGAAAAAAATCAGTCGGTACCGTTGTGTTTTCCGAATTAACTCAAAAAGTACTGATCCGATTATGATGGAACTTGGAAGGTAGTTGAAAACGCTGATTCACAATTTTCTGCAAAATTCATGATGGTGGGGCATTAGATAAGTTTCAATTTTTACTGGAGTTATAATAAGAAATTTTCAGGTATAGGCCCATATGCTGTTTAGTGGATAATTAATTACAAATTACAAGTGATTAGAGCTAGGTTTTTCGGTCCGATTCCGCAATCAGTTCCTCGCCGAACGCATGCGCATTTTGAAGAAGAGCGTTCATGCGTCGCAGAACTAGTAGATACGGTTCATTCGGCGTTACCGAGGCTACCAATTTATCGGTATTTCTACCGATTTGATGACCGATCTATCGATTAAAAGAAATCCTGAACAAGAACATGTTTCTATTGCTATTGGAATTCGGTAGAGGGCTTCTACCGAACTACTGTTTCGTAGAAATTTTGCAGTTTTTTCTGAATAAGATCCGTACCGTTGAAAAAATATCCCTAATATTTTGCGTCAGAGGTATTGAGGAGCATTCAAAATATGCGAAAATATAAGGGGTGTTTCATTTACAAAATCACTCATTTGTTGAATAATTTTATTTGGGAACACCCTGTATATTAGAAAATAATTTCCTGAGATGCAGAATTGAAAGTAGGTTTCGTAGAAATTCTGCAGTTTATTTTGATCAAGATCCGTACCGTTGGAAACATAACCCTGATATTTCGCATCATGGTAGAGGTATTGAAGAGCATTGAAAATATGCAGAAATATATTGGGTGTTCCATTCAAAGAATCTCTAATGTGTTGGAAAATTTTATTTGGAAACTCCCTGTATATCAGAAATTAATTTCCTGAGATGCAAAATTGAAAGTACAAAGAGAACAATTTTCAACTAAATTCCCAAAACGTCTGGTTTGTCTGCTATGGAAGCCTAACGCGCTATTGCAGGACCCTCTGTATAAGACAATATAGTTCCGAAAATTTTTCACAATTCAATTCAAAAGAAGATAAATTTTTTTGTTGCAAGAATTTCTGATGATGGTAGATTTCTTGAGGTTGTGATTGGTTTGATTTCTGTAATAGTCTAAAACCTGATATAGCATTCAGAGTTTCACAGAACCTCGTTTGAAGCAAATAGTTCTATTGATACTTCAACATTATATGTCATGAACATCCACTCAGAAATATCCAACAAAATATTAATGAATTTGTACATGAATACGAAAACGAATAAATAGAGTACAAATCCTCATTGTTAGTTTGAAAAAAACTATGATTGAATAACATATCATTCGAGTATGAATTCGATCTTATCCTGTTGATTGAAAATTTGCAAATCGATCGGAGACTGAGAGACTCGTCAAAGTTTGTTCAAACTACCCATAGTCTGAGGAAATAATATGCACTAAATACAGCACTAGTACAGTATCTTTGAATGCATTATACTTTATACAATCGAGTTTTTCAGTTCTTTCACATTTTTTTCTGTTTTCACTGATTTTTTTCAGTTCCATTTTTATATTTATTCAATGTCCTTCAATGGATCCTTTCAATTTTTACTTGTCCTTTTCTGGATATTTTCAATTTTTTTGATTCTTTATGTCCATTTTCGGATCTTTTATATTTCTGTTTTAGTCTTTTCATTTTTTTCTGCTGTTGTTTAGTGGATAATTAATTACAAATTACAAGTGATTAGAGCTAGGTTTTTCGGTCCGATTCCGCAATCAGTTCCTCACCGGCGATACCGAGGCTACCAATTTATCGGTATTTCTACCGATTGGAAGACCGATCTATCGATATACCGAAATCTGAGAAATATCTACTGCTTTTAATTTTTACAGATACATATTCTATCGAAATTGAATTCATATCCAAAAATATAGATGTAAGCAAAAGTTCCCAATTTCCTTCAGAATGAAGAAGTAAGGTGACGCTTCCGACCAATATACATATATACTCCATTCACTTTTATAAACTATCCCGGTTGGCCATGATTTAGGTCTATCAATTTTTTTACTTAAAACTGACGCAGGTTAGCACTCGTGAAATAATATCGGCAATGTCAAAATAATTCTCAGAGACGTTGCCAAATACCAATGTCTACTCTCAATATCATAATAATCACGCTTGGAAACTTAAAATGCCGAAGGTAGTTTTGAAGAAGCAGAGACAGAGATTTTCGATGTACGAGAGTGAAAACCCATTCACATAGATTCCCAAGTACTTCGTAAATCGAGTTAGTTCTTTCAAGGTGACACAGGTTTTGTTGTACTACTACATTTTCATACTGAAATATTTTAAGTTGTACAACATGGTATTTGAATGTCCTGTGTAGACTTATTTCTTGAGAATTTCGAGGAGAAGAGAATTCAATTGGTTTGTCTGTTCGTTTAGAAGTTTTGCTGCATGTTTATATACGTGAACTATTTCCAGTGTTAACAGAGAAAAAAATTTATTCAACATTCGCAAGGTCTTTGGAATTATTGAATTCACACAATATTTTTTTAAATTCATTATTTTCCCATGGTAAATTTACATTTCGAGAAATACGTTATCACTACGACATCTATGTAAAGAGGACAACGTTGTGCAGTTATCTGACAGGAGAATGACTATAACCAAACATTTTCACAATATACACGGGAAATGTGTCAGTGTATCATGGCCAACCGGGATAGTTCATAGAAGTGAATAGAGTATACGTATTATCTGGTGTTAATTTTGCTTGATTCAGATATGAAGCCAAGGGGATTCCCCGTCTCCAACTCATTTTTGATTTTTGAAGAAGAGAGACCCATACTGATCTCGTTAGATTCAGAATGAACTTGATTGGATTTTTCTAGCCGATCTTGTACGATTTTGATATGTGTGAATGCAAGAGAGTAATTTAAATCAAACCTTCCTGCTGTGTACGTCAAATAAATACTGGATCGGATCTGCGGAATCATTCGGTGTATTTTACCCATTCCAATATTAATCGAAAAAAACCTAGAAAAGCACTGACGTGAAGTCAGCAGCTTTCGCGCACATGTTTAAAGGATATTCCCAAAAGTGAACATGCCCGCAAAAGCTGCTGACTTCACGTCTAGCTAGCTAGTTGGAAAATACTGATGGATTACTTTGTGGATAATTTCGTTATTATCGTGTCACAACAAATATTCAATATTCTGCGATCCTCAAATCTTATGATCCTAATTAAATTCTATATTTTTCGATAGAGTACTGAATCGATCTAATCTGTTTTTTTAACTTCCCAAAGAAGACTTAGCAACTCGATATTTGTGAAGTAGGTTTGGGGCGTGATAACGAAAGTAGAATTCTCGAATGGGTAAAATCCGCCCAAGGATTCCGTAGATATACCCATTCAAATTTCATTATCCCAATATTTCCAAAATTACAGATAAGATCGAATTTAAATCTAGTATCTTAACGAAAAATGACAGTTCGAATGTTTATGCAGAATTTCATGAGGATAGTATGATTAAGATATCACTAAAGGTGCGTTTGGTGGGGTCAGCACGTAAGAAGATGACCGCTTACGCAATGCATTCGAACATGCGCGCAAAAGCTGCTGACTTCACGTCAGTGCTTTGCTAGATTTTTGTAATCTCAATTAGCAGTGACAGTTTACAAACGACGAGACGTTTAACTAAATGGTTGCTTAAATTGAAAGCAGAGAAATGTTTATAGTGGCAATTTTTTGCGATCCATGCGATGTACCAATTATGTTTCCGTTTCATCGAGGCAGCCACAGAAGCACGACTGTGCAATTTCAAAACTCTCAAAACTTCGTTAATTTTGCCTTCATTCCTTATTCCATCAAATATACGGGCGGTGCCATAATTAATCGTTCTTCAAATACAACACCATAATTTCTGAGGAATTCCACCTTCCTCGATGTCGTTGCAAAAATCAGTGTCGGGTCATCATTCTCGTAATTAAATACCAGTTATACATAATATCTATATATAACAGATTTTTTTTGATTTTGCCGGAGCAATCCCGTCGCATACCCGGCTAACGATCCTTTCCATCATGCCATGACTTAATTGAGTATAATTTTTTAATTATCGCCCGGGTATTCGCACTGCTCGTAAACCTTTAATTACCCGAAATAAAAAAGTTAATCGTGGCCTATTTACACGCCGCTGAGTTAATTCGAAATTAAGGGGACCTATCGACGGGATCGAATTTGTGCATCTGATATTCAAGTGTTCTCGGTTCAGGGGCGTACAGTCCTTTTGGAAGAAATTGTCATTTATGGAGTCCATACTACTTTCTGGACATCGTGAAAACTGAACAGGTGAATCTAGCGAATATCGAGTATTAGGAAATAGACTCCCTCGAAGGAATTCTTTCTATTGGTTAGGTAGGAGATAATTTTCCTAGAAGCAGCAGGAACTTAGGATAGAAATTCTAGAGTGGCATACAGGCAGCCAGGCATCTAAAGACAACTTTACTTCCTGATACAATTTGGCAATCATTTTTTCATATGGTCCTTGCACTATAATTTTTCAATGAAGTAATAGTTTCCAATTCGATCCCATATTCATTTAAGGAAATATTGGAATAAAAAACCTTGATAAGGTATTCATGGAATCATTGGACGAATTTTACCCCATCCACAAAATCGACCCCTTTATTCAAGATCCAAACCCACTATAGAGAAAGAGTTTCTTAGTTGTTATTTTCGGGAGTCATTGTGTTTAAGATCGTCCGTAAAGGGGCGATTTCTCAGATACACTCATTAAAAATTTACGCAATATTTTCAGGAATACTGATTGGTTCGTATTTTAACTTCAGTACTCGATTGAAAAAGACACTTGGTTCATGCAGAATTTCGTGAGGATAATATGCTAAGGAGATCACAGGATAGAAAAAAATCCGAAAAAATTTAATTTTTCATTCCAATTTTTGTAACACTATCAGCACAAATTTTGCACAAAGTTAATAATCGGGTTTTTTTTAATAGGTCCGGAAATAAAATCGAATCGAACAAAAAAAAGTTGTGAATCATGCTTTTTGATATTTGAGCATTCCTTAAATGATTAGTTATTGTCAAACCTAAAAATGAGCAGAAAAATTTAATTTAAGTAATGAATGAAATCTTAAGACACCAGTATAACGAGTGAAAAGAGTAGGTAAATTTACGATATACAAAAAAAATTAAGGGAAACCGAACATTTGGCTGAAATATCCATTTCGTCAGTGGAACAGAACCGGATAATTGTCCATGTCGTCCTTCTCTAGTGGATGCTAAAAAACAGTGGCGAATCTGAAAATTCCGAAGCCTTACGCCAGACAACTTTGTATTTCGAAAAGATTTTCCAACAGAAACTCGAGTTTTTCAACACAGAACTCATATAATATGAGTTAGGTATATCGAAACAAAATATGAGAAATGAATGAAAATCAATAATGAAGTGGAAATAATAACATATGCAATTGCAATCACATAAAATTGATAATTTTGTTTGTAAATCTCAAATAGTATAGGGTATTCAATACCGGAATATTATTCCCAAAATATTCACAGAAACTATGAACCTCACCTTTTATCGTTGATTGAGAATATTTCCGATAAGAAGTCTAATACGTACATAAATAAAGAAGTTCACCAACTCAAAAACTTCAAAAACTTTTCAGTTTTCGACAAAAATATTTCACGTCCACGCCGATACTGAAGAATATAAACTATACCCGCCCGTTACGAGTTACGACCGACTCCAACGCTTGCAATCTTTCTTTGGGTTTTGAAATTGAAGTATAAATTCGAAAAATATGTAGAACAAGTGTTTAACACCCCTCTCTACTCAACAATCATTCGGCGGTAGCTACCTAGAGTTCAAAGGACCTAGAGATCTATTGTATCAGGACGAATTTGTAAACATTGGAAATCCACTATCGGTATAGCCATCGTTTTATTGCAGGCAAACAACCCCTAATTAGGGTGAGAACAGTATGCGGAATCTTTTATGGTTATTCTTCACCACTACAGCTGGATATTGCTCTAGGTCTTCTGTTTGTAATTCAATTGCGTTTCGTGTTACTGTGATTATTTACATGTTTTCGCAACTTATAAAATATAGCAGTCTGAAGCCGGGTTCAGATGAGTGAAAGGCGAACAGCGAAGGCAATTAAATTTGATACACCATTCGGCGAATAGTGTGCACGGCACTCGAGCTCAGCCTCGAATAATGGACTCGAATGCAGCGTTCGAGTTGGAAACCGAGTCCCGACGGAGCATAAAGAACCTTGCCTCGAACCATAAAACTCCCTTTGATTTATGGTTCCAAGCAACGTTCTTTCTGCTCCATCCGGACTCTGTTTCCAGCTCGATAGCTCGAACGATGCATTTGAATGTATTATTCGAGGCTGAGCTCGAGTGCCGTCCACATTATTCGCCCAATCGTTAATCAAATGTTATTGCATTCGCTGTTCGGATTACACTCATCTGGACACGGCTTAAGAAGGCCACTTTTTTCATTTTCACTCACATGCCGATTTTTTGTTTCTGAGGAAAATTGGGAAGATTCGATCGGGGATCTCTGTAGGTCTCAGGATCCTACGTTCAAGCGAGCTAAAAACTTCATTTAGCGTATGTTTCCAACAATTCCTGTCGGTATTCAAGTTTCGGCACCTTGCGACTTGAGATTAGTTTTTTGGTTTTTATATCAAGTTGGTATGGTCACTACTTTTTTGGCTGTTTGGCGTGTTTTCGTTCCAATATCTTCGATGTTTAATCGAAAACCATCGATTTTATGGAACGAACATTCCACCTGTCATTTTATGGAATTCGACTGAGATCATGAGGAAAGTTCGGCATCGATGCACCATCCCTAGTACGTAGTTGAGGATCTCCATACACCCTGTCCAAATGAGAAGATGAAATGCAATGGCTCTGACCGGAATTGTACTAGCAATACCCACCCTAGGACCTAACCCTATTTATCTGGATTCATTTAACAGACACAATTTTCTTTCCAACCGCCAGCATTCATGAGCAGTGGTGAAATTTCGTCGTTGCCAAACTTCACTAATGGTTTGAAATGACAAATGCAATGGTTTTGTAGATGAATCAGATTTTTTCGATCGAACACTGAAAATATTTGAAAGCAGATACTGTTTATCTTTTGTGAAAGGGTTAGAGGATTTTTTTTTGATTTAACTGACAGTAGTGAGCATCTTTTCTAATATTAGGAAAAGTAATTTGAAAATTAAATTTGGCGACCCATCTCTTCGAAACTAATATGGACCACCGAGTTACAGAAGCAGGTTTATGTTCAATGGACCAATTTGAGTATATTCAAAAAACTAAAACTCTATTGCTCATTTGCATGGTTTCGAAACTATAATGTTTACTTTCCTAGTAAAAAATGCATCAAAATCTTTTGTTTGAATCATTTTACATATCACCACCCTGTAAGTAAATAAACCGAAAACAACTACATTCTGTGGTAGCGGTTGTCAGCTTGGATATATCCAATTGATGATATCTTGTCCATAGACGAGTGGAGTGGTTATCTTTCAATTTATTTTATCGAGGTTGTTAACATAAAAGGGGCAAAACATTCCCTTCGTGGTACCTCTAGAAAAAAATCAACTCCATACCCACAAATGATACACTTACCTGTCAGTATAGCCATTCGAGTCGTTTATATAAATTGACACGCATGTCGGAAAATCAATGAAAGTATTTGCTCAGAGTTTGAGTTCAAAGCTAAGAAAAGCTGCAGAAGTTTAGTTGCTGGGCATCTAGAAATTACGCAACACTTCGCTCTCATTAAATATTTGAAAACGATACTGAAGTATTATACTTATATACTGCTAGAACTTTTATACAGAACCAATGTTTAAAAAACCTGGAAAAACACTAACGTGAAGTCGGCAGCTTTTGCGTGGATGTTCTCTTTTGATGATGCGCGCAAAAGCTAAGTCAATGCTTTCCTTGGTTTTTTTCGATGAAGTCCCGGATTTCAATTCGATCTATTCTGTACTTTTGGAAATTTTGGGAAAATTAAATTTTGAATGGGTATATATACGGAATCGTTGGATCGATTTAATCCATTCACGAATTCTACCTACGTAATTACGCCCCAAATCTACTCTACAAATATCGAGTTCCTGAGTAATTTTTTAGTCGCTTATTTATATCGTTTTAATGACAGGATCATCACGAAATTTTGCTCAAAGTTGTTCATCCAGCTTTTCCAAACTGGCTGTCAAGTTTCGTTATGATTGAATCAGTGATTTTATAGTTATTCCAAAAAAAACAACGAAATTTATATATTTTTTTCGATATCTCCGAAAACAATAACCGTATCGAATTGATATTTGATTGATGATGTGAAATATAGAGCTCAAGACGTCAGCTGATTGTTTTCCGAATATGATGAATACTTTCGAAAGTAAAAATTCTTCCAAAAAAATTTGAAAAATATTTTTTTTCAATTTGCGGACAGCATGATCACAACAAAATGGCGAGAGATTGCGTGTCGTTATGTTCCAACTAACGTCCAAGTTTCAATAAAATCGCCCGAGTAGTTCCTGAAATATCAGGAACAAATCTCAACATTTCAAATGGGTATAACTCTGAAACTATTCGACCAATTTTGCCCGTTAACGAATTTAACCCTGAAAGTTTCAAGTAGATGGGACAGAATCGATTTTGACACCGGATTCGTCATCAGTGAGCCCAACCTAGTCGCTTGAGATAATTTTCGGGAAAATATTCGAAAATAACAGACATTTGGACAAAACGATACCTCGATGTTCTGCTTGAACATGCAGTCAAAAAAACTAGAAAATCGATCTAGAAGAATAAATTTCAGGTTTTCAATGTTTTTTCATCTCCAAAAAATATGTGAAATTTTGAAATACTTAACAAACTGCACTTACAAACCTTCTGTCTCAAAACCCTGAATTCTTCCTGAAATGCAATTATAAGAAAATGATCCTCCACCACTGCATGAAATTTAATTAAAGTCCTCATTAGGCCGCAATACCAGCTAAATGTTCAATTCGTGGTTCTCTCATCAAGATGAGATGCGTTCGAAGATTTTTACAAATTACCAGGGATTCAATTAGTACACGCTCTCCTCCGGAAAAATATCACTTAACACGAGGCCTCGAAGAACAGAACGGACCGAAGTAGAAACATCGCAAATACAAACGGTTCTCTAAATAACATAATAAACTGTAATTTTTGGGATATTCTGTTGATTAGCACCGGATTAAAATAAAATATTCTTCGATGCCCAAATTGTGAGAAACTGATGTAGAATTAAAACCTGAACTATCGATTGAAGAACCCTCTGGTAGGAATTTACATTTCATGAAAATTACCATCAGTTAATGCTCGCCATTTATATGAAACAGAAGTGTTGAAAATAAACCGAAAAAATATTATGAATGACATATATTTTCGTGGATGTAATATATATATATTCTTTTGAGAACGAGCATTACAATTCTAAGATATATCACAGTGTTAGCAGAGGAAATGTAAACGGGGTACCATACATATTTGCGTATGATACAAGAGCACAGATAAAAACCTCAGGAAAAATTCTGTCTCCCCGCATAAGTGTAGTAATTTGTTTATAGAAGATGGATGGCATCTTTTTCATTTGAAAATAATTTTTTCGTCATCTTGAATTCATTTCGACAAAATATTTTGACTTAATATCTGAAACAGAAAGAGGGACAGAAAACCAGAAGGAAGCAGTAAATAATATTACCTACATTTGCTCATGACCGAGAGGGTCTTTCGACCAGGTTCAGTCCTCCAAGCGATGATTTTCAGATCCTCAGATAAACGAAGAACGCTACAGGCCCCTTTATTGGGGAATCATCTCCCATAGATCCATAATTGTTCATTTCGAACTAGAAATCTAATAAAATATCGGGAATAAAGTGAAAAACTTGTGACATGTATTATGTCAGGATGACATAAAAGAAATATATGAATTTTCGTTGTTATTCTAACTACGCGAGTAGACGATCGTTTCGAAAACGAGCTCCTGACCTCCCTTCAGTGCTTTTCTAGAACTTTTCTATTTATATCATTGTTGAACAATGTTGATTCATCACAAATATCGAATCAAATACTACAACATAAAACAGCACTTAAAATTCATGAAGAAAGAATAAGCTTCAACCTCCAGTCATCACAGAATTATAAAAAATGACAAGAGAACTGTCAAAGACGGAATCCTTCATTTAAGTAAGCCTGTCTTTCATTAAAGTTAAAGCTTCGTGAATACGTATGCGTACATGTCAATCTGAAGGAAACTTTACCGAAAGCATCCACTTAGAGACTTGTTAACTTCAGAGCTGGTTTGAAGTGTGATTCGAGAGCCTATATTGCGAATTGATTAGAATCCACCCAATGATTCTGAAGGCCTATCCTCAAAAATTGGATTTCCAAATAATTCCAGAGATGAGAATCGGATCGCATTAAAATCTTGTTCTCTATTCAAAAATTCAGATTGAAGGTTCATGCATATTTCTTCAGGACCATATTATTGGAAGATGGGTAAAATATAAATTATTAGAGAATATGTTTTTGCGAGCTATCGTTTCGTCTAAATGTTTGTGATTTTATTAGATAATTGATTCTTTCGGAAGTTATTGTGATAACGAAGAGTCTTGAGGAAATTTTCATAGAGGGAATTCTGGAATTAGTGACTCATATTTCCGGTACTTTTCTAACAAAATAATATATTTCTTTAGAAAACTTTCGAAAACTTCTGAAGATCGTTATTCGAAGAAAATTTTTGGGCATTCTTTGAACGTCTAAGCTGAAGGTTTTCAGTTAGTTTACAGTTTTCTATATAAAATCATCGTGTCGTATAAATTTAAAACCTTGGTGTATATTCGATTCTCAAAACTCAAAAACTGCTCGATATACGAATGAGATTTTCCACATAAGATTCACTTGACATTCGTTGGATACCAACAAGATGGAAAAGTATACAGGGTGTCCAAGATAAAGTGATGAAGTGGCGGTATATTTCTTTAGTCCCAACATTCAAGAAGAATATACTCTTCTTTTCGTAACCCGCACACAAAATTTCACGTCCGACTTCGGAGATATACAACGATTGAATTCTCCGAAGAACACACTGAACATAGGAACTTAACACCGAATTTAGTGAGTCCTTTTTAAATAGCTATTTCACCAGCAGAGGAAAAGCACCAATATCGGTAATTATTACCATAAAAAAAATGATAAACTGATATAGTAAAAACGAAAGATTCAGTAATCCATGTATGATAAGCAGTAAAGACATCATGGAGCGTATCGCATACTCGTAAGTAACATCATAAGGGCATCTAATTTTTCCGAGAAAAATCGAAAAAACACGTTGCCAAGTAACATTTTAACAAGAAGCATGAGAGCTGGTGGCAACAAAAATCCGAGTCGAAGACAAGGATTTTTGCACCTGCACGAATGCTTTTTGTTAAAAAATATTACTTTGCAATGAGTTTTTTCGATTTTTTTCACAGAAAAAATTAGATGTCCGAATGGCATTTGACAAGACTATTTCATGAGTAACCGACTATTCTGCATGCATAATGTAGGTATAGGTATTAATTTGAAAACTGAAAAATAGGTACCCAATTTATTTCATCAAAAATACTACAAGCTTAATTATTTATGGTACAAGTAAAATATAAATTGCAATTTTGGTACACGGTAGGGGTATTGTAATTTTTGGTGACAACAACTGTCAAGTTTTGCCGCGGGTAAACTCGAATAAACTGCTGACAGCTCCTGCCAAACAGTTTTTCCACCTAGAAACCATTTGTAATTCAAAATTGCGCGTATCTCATTAGTGGAAATTACGACAAGGAAAATAATCGATCAAATTCATTCTATCCTCACATAAAACAGAACAAAACAAATATATTTTTCCAGGAGGTCAATAACTCTCTCTCATAAATACACATCAACAATAAAAACTAATACCTTCGATGTCGAACAAATGCACTTTCTAAATTATAAATTCATTCGATTTTGCAAAAAGGCAACATCCACAAGAAGAGGAAACAAAAAAAAAACAACAACGTGGTCCAGTCGACTTCGAAGTCAAGTATGTCGTGGGAATCGCGCATGGATCCTGGTTGGTCATGAATTATGAATGGCGTTTCCTTAAAGCTGGCAATGTGGAGCATTCTATTATTTTGACCCAGTACAACACCGATACACGTTGTGATCGATGTCGAAAGTAAAGATTGAATGTTTTATCGAGTAGAGAGAGAGAGGTTTATTGGTGTTTCTACAATTACAATAATTGCTTGCACAGGTCAAGCAAGGTAGATAATTGTTACAAATAAAACAAATTCACTCTACAACCTTAGGAAACAGATAGGGAAGCCAGTGTAAACTTGTCCATTGTAAAGATAAAAAAAAATATTATTTACAATTAAAATGAATAAATAATATAAATGACGTCGATACACCATGATGGCAAGGCATGAGGGCATTGGCAAAACGAAACTAGAAAAGCACTGACGTGAAGTCGGGAGTCTTAACGCGCTTGTTCCGTTGCCATAGCGGTCATCTATGCAATTAGTATTGACCCTGCCAAACGCTGATTTTTTCATATGGTCCTTACGAATTTCTGCATCAACGTCAAGCTATAATTTTCGATCGAGTACTAGATTGCAATTGGATCCAAATTTTTCAATGGGTATAACTATCTAAAGAATAATGGCGAATTCAGCCGATTTAAACATTCGACCCTCCTAATTATACTGAAAACCTACTCTACAAATTTATTCCCTTCATCGATTCTTCCTAAAGTTAATGTGTTTACGGCAGGCCTAGCCACTGATAGTGAACAAAATAACTTCCGAAAGAATCTACTCCGTAGCTTGATAACTGTAGTAAGTTTGGAGTTTAATTTCGAGGCCCGAATTGGCGAATCAGTAAAAACTATCGAATGATTCCGCAGATATACCCTTTAAAAATTTCAGTTTCCCGATATTTCCAGAAACATAGATCGAATCTCTCTTCAATGAAAAATGCTACCTTGAAGTTTCCGCCAAAAAGGGTCTACAGAACAATGAGCAAAAAAAAATTAAAGCGTCCTCCTGCATTTTATTAAATGAGGAGAGTTATTTTGCTCATTGTTCTGTAGAATTTATTTGGCTGAAACTTCAAGGTAGCATTCTTCATTGAAGAGCGATTCGATCTATATTTTTTGAAATATCAGGAAACTGAAATTTTGAAAAGATATCTGCTGAATCATTCGATAGTTTTTACTAATTTGCCAATTCGGCCTTCGTAATTAAACCCCAAACTAACTCTTCAATTATCAAGCTACTGAGTATATTCTTCCGGAAATTATGTTGTTCACTATAAGTGGTTAGGCCGACCGTAAACATATCAACTTTGTAGAGTAGGTTTTCAGTTCAATTAGGAAGGTCGAATGCTTAAATGGGCTGAATTCGCCCATTATTCTTTAGATAGCTATACCCATTCAAAATATTGGATCGAATTGCAATCTAGTACTTGATGGAAACTTATAGCTTGAGGTTCATGCAGAATTTCGTGAGGACCATATGAAAAAACCTGCGTTTGGAAGGATCAATACTAATTGTATAGGTGACTGCTATGGCAACGAAACAAGCGCATAAAAGCTCCTGACCAATCCATAAAGAACATGTTTGGCTCAAAACTTGAACGATCTGATCGCATATATATGTTTCAGGCAAAACGTGACCGCCATCGTGAACGCCTACGCGATTGCGAGTCGTAATAGATTTGGCAAAGGCGTTTGACACCATAAACCACGAGAAATTACTTGAAAAACTCAAGAATTGTGGATTCCGTGGAAAGATAAACGATCTTATTCAGAGTTACTTATCTGATCGCAATCAAATTGTAACTTTAAACGGAAGCTACAGTAGAAAAAGGCAACTCGCCTATGGAATACCACAGGGCACTGTTCTCGGACCCCTATTGTTCAATCTATATATAAACGGCATACTTGAGATGGACAATAGAGGTGAAATTATAGGTTTCGCAGATGTCACCATTGTTATATACAAAGATGAAACATGGGAAGATCTGAAACGGAAAGCAACAGAGGATTTGGGATACTGACGAAATGGTTTCAATTGAATGAACTTACCTTGAACTGCGGGAATACAAAATACTTGACCTTTTCTTCTAACAAATTAGGACAACCAAGATTGGGAGATCTAGAAATTAATGATAAATTGCATATTCCAGCAACGCAATCTACCAAAAATCTTGGTATTTTCATTGATGAGAACCTCAAATGGGATATACATGTGTCCTATCTAACAAGAAAACTTAGAGGTATCCTCTGTAAACTTAGGTATATAAAAAAAAGCATAAGTTCAGAAAAACACATGCATATACTGTACTGCGCATTGGTACAATAGCAACTTTCATATGGGATAATAGGTTGGGGAGGTATTTTGGACGTTCACAAGAGAAAATGTATTTTGAAAGTAATGTATGCAAAAGGAATGACATTCCCGAGTTATAGAATATACGAAATTTCTAAGGTACTCGATATAAGACAAATATATGCTCAAAAAATCATTATAAACATCTACCAGAATAAAATACCGATCATACTGAGAGAACATAAACAGAATACTAGAGCGAGGCTGGATAATTACGAAAGGATAAGAGCAGAAAAAAAATTGGCCAGCGTTGTTGTACATATATAGCATCTAGAATATACTCGATTGTACCAACCATAATCAAAGAAATAAAAAACGAAAATAAGTTCAAAAAAGAAATTAAAAAATGGCTTATTGAGGGGGATCGATCAACAATCCACAGAATTATCAATTCTATTTAAGGTTATGAAAGTCATAAACTCATAACTGGACTTAAATCGCCTAAATGCAGAAGATATTTTTAAAATCAAGACATGACATAAACCTCCCGAACAAGTGAGATTCCACCTATGAAGACAATACCACAGATGAGACAATACCACCGATGAGAGAAGAAGAGGAATACCACCGATGAAGACAATCTAGACCCGAAGAAGAGAAATACCACCGATGATGACATAGAAAATAATAATTATATTTTTTGGATTAGGATTAGGGGTAGATGTATTCAATTATTTAGTTTTTTTTTATAAAATGAATTTTTTGTTGAAATAGCTGTACACAGTTAGCATGAATAACTCCACAGTTTTTTTCTAGAGTTTGTTTGTAGTTTGAACCAATAAACTCCATATTATTATTATTTGTTGCCTCCACTTTATTGAAAAATAGAGATTTTTCTGTGATACTTTCACCTAATATATTTCGATATTGATATCTTACGATATACTCTTATTGTCTTCAGCGTACTTCGTATAAATGACAAATTTAATTATTATATCAACTGAAATACAATGCTTCAAGTAAAACTTGAGGAAACAGTAACAAAATAAAATACAATTCAAAAATAATGCAAGACACAGCGTTTCATTTCATTCTCACCAGACGAGTATTCACTAACAGCTGATTACAAATGAACTCAGCTGATAAGAACCCTTGGTGATCTTGTCAAATGCAAGTATTCGTTCATAGAACAATGTTGCCACAAGTTCCACGCCATCTTCTTTTTACATATTTTGGACCCTACAGAATTTTCAAGAGTTTTCCAAAATGAATTCATTTTGACCAATTCAATTAATAACTTTTTATATTATTGAGTTCAGAATGATGAAAATATACAGTGTGTCGATTTGATAATGCATCCACCATCCATAATATCCCGACCACCATGAAAAATCAGAAAACAAGCTGAAAGAGTTAAGGGCTGTTAATATAATTCGAACTGAGCTAGCTTAGTTCCGTTGCGCCAAAAATTCATTCAGTGGGTTTATATGAACTAATTTTATATTATTTGTCTACTACAGAATAGCCATTAAACTTTGATTCGTAGGGGAATATTTCATACGGTAGGTTTCAATCAATTTGTATCCACCCTTTGAGCGTGATGACATTAGCAACCACAAAAATCGAGAATGAGAACAGTGTTGAGTCACACCTTGTTTAGAAAGTAGTTCGATTGCGTTTTCAGAAATGCCATATACTTGACCTCTTTTGTTAGTACTTTCGAAAAATGAGAAGAAAGGTGGAAGAATAGTTTCGATGACAAGAAACATGAAAATCATGAAATAATTTCCAATTATAGTGCCAATGGCATCATCATATCGAAAACGAATACTGAGAGCTAAAAGATCATTTAAATTTTTTGGCTTCAAGCAAATCAACATTTTCTTGATTAGTCTCTTGAATTTATTTCCCACATGATTGCATCTCTTGAGAGCATACAGTACCTACCTCGAATATAACGGGGTAACTATTTGAGGCCAAAAGTCGTTTTTTCAATAAATTCTTCGGTTGCGAATGGTTGAAAGACATGGTTGAAATGTGCGATGTTACCACTTTTTCATATCAAAGAATTTTTGGGAAAATAAAACTGAGTGCTAAAATTGCGCATTCTCACCAAAGAATTAAGTCGATCCCAAAAAAATTCAGAGAAATGATTACTGAAGTTTGCAGAACAAGAGCCGATTCTCTCCTATTAACGAAATTTCATGAATTCTAATATTTATCTCTGCTGTTGGCATCGATAAAGCATGCAGATTGTGGGCAGGTGCTTGACGTTTGGATATTAACTCATTTTCTGTAACTATTGGATTGTATCTATTATCTACGCATAAATGAAAATTTCCTTTCTCCTTGAAAACAAGCATTTGGCACTCGAAATTGTAAAAGCCATACTTCATCTCATTATTGGACCTTGAAATTTGAACAACAGGAACTACTGAACCTTAATATTTCCTAACCCAGAAATTTATTTCATATCTCAAAATAGTCTCAAAGTGAGTTTAATAAATAATTTTCAACGTATTCTCACCCTAGTTCTATAACCTACACTAGCCAACTTCAAACAAATCTCATCAATATGGTTTACCTAGGAATTTATCTCTATGTTCTCACGAAAGCAACAAAATGCTTGACTGATTGACCTGTTGGCCCTAATGTCTGAATGGACAGCAAAACAGCTGGAAAACTATGCTAAAAGTCTTCTCGAATTTTCCCTTGAAGTGAATAAGCCAAACCATGCATAGTGTGCCAATTTGAAAATGAACCACACTTCGATCCCATCCAAAATCATAAAATTCAAAAATATGTTATCTTTGGTTCGTAGAGGGGCATTCTATACGGTTAATTCTAATCAATTTGTTTCAACCCTGTGAACGGGATGACACTACCCACTAGACTTGCATCAAATGAAAATGAGTATTGACTGATAACTTTTTTTGAAGGTAATCCGATTGCTCTTTCAATTATGCCTACTTAAACTTTTTTGTTGGAACTTCCGTGAAATGACAAAGTAGAATAGCGGTGATTGTAAGAGTTTCATTGAAACATAAAAATGATGAAATATTTTTACTAGTAGGTTCAATAACAGTATTTCCTAGAAAACGCGTAGAAAAAAAGAACTTCTGAATGCCATTATAAACATTTATGCCACAATATTACTGCATTTGTTGTTGATTCCTTCAGTAATTTTCTTCAATTATTCAAAATAATAAATCGTAGAAAAACTGATAAAAAATTCAACTATGAAACATCAAATTTCCACAAAACAAGGTGTCACTCTATCCCCCTTTCCATTCGAGATTAGAGCGATTCTGTCACCACAGAATAGAGAAGTATTACAAAAGCCACACTCCTTGATGTTTCCATTGTTTTTGATGTAGCCAAACTTCGTGTCCTTGAAAAAACAATAATAGAACCTTGCACAGAAAGCATATCATTATCACAAAATAGTAAGTATTATGAGCTAAATATACTGGTATTCTATAAATATTAGATCAAAGTGAATCTAACAACCCAATCGAAACAGACACTTCATAAAGAACCAAGAGTACAATGAAATCGAACACGTAGAAGTTAGTAAAGAAACGCACGTTAACGTTGACCACAGAATAGAGTTTTAATTCTATTCTTTGTCTGTATGTTGACAGAAGAACTGATAACAAAATGGCGGCATTGAGACATTATAAAAGGGAGAGTGTTGCTTTCATAATACTTCTCTATTCTGTGCTGTCACCATGCTCACAGGATTGATACAAAACCAACTGTAAAAATTGTACTTCTACGATACAAAATTTACCTCTTTCTGCATTTTTTCTGATTTTGCATGAGGGTTGAGATATTTAAGGGTGGTACCTCCTCGAATAGACACTTCGTAATCTTTAACAAATAATGAAAAACCGCAACGTGAATATGAAAGGAAACTCTGTTACTCCACGCCAAACCAAAGTACCACAAAGAAGTGTTTCATTCCCATCGTGTCGCATTGCCACCAACAACGCCAAAAACTCGAAATGATCTCATTAGTACCCTTCCCTTAGCATACTCTGCCCGGTTTTAACCTTGTAATCTCGTTTGTATTCCACTCTGCTCCTTCACTTACCCGGTATCGCAATGCTCCGGGCAACTTTAATTCGTTCATTTTGCCTCACCGAGCTAATTGTCAGGAGATTCTTGCATATTCTCACGTTTCTTTCGACAAATGCACATTCCCGTCATTCTGCTTGATTTCAGTACATGGAAACGTAGCCCGATGGAATTATTGATCGTCCGTTTTGGGCAGGTGAATGAAAACCTTGCGCGTAACGGAGGTTCTGTCGCGGATATCAGGTATGTGGCATTCCCAGAACGACCAACTTCATTTGCAGCTTCGTATCTGCAATTGTGATGACGAGCACAGGGATAATCGTTGTTTAATTCAGGGAATGCGTAGCTCGGCGTTGCTTGAAACTTGGAACTTCAGAAAAATGCGAAATATTCGGCGAATGAAATCTCTATGCTTCTTTTTGCTTACTTGTTATTAGGTTTGATCGTTGTGTCTGCATGGACTACACTAGCTACACCAATTTAACTGATACCGTTCGGTATGTTTTGTTGTAAAGTTGAACTCTGTTCGTTGCGGAAATGTTGGGAGCATGATGTAAAACATGGTGAGCTCATCTGCAAAAAAAGTGACGTCAGCAAGATTAAAATACAAGGGGAAATATATTCTGTGCTTCGAATTTGCATGTGGTGTCATACGACATCATTAACTGCCAAGGTGGTGCAGTAGGTTGATAGCCTGCCTGTAAAACCGGAGGTACTGGGTTCGAATCTCGGCGACGTCATGGATGTTGTGTTAAGTTTATGGTGTAGGTGAATGTTTGTGTGTCTATAAATGAAAAGTCTCTAGTTGGTATGAATCTGAATGAATGTCAATGTATAAGTATAAAAAATTTAAAGCTTGTCTAAATGGACAAAGTAGCCGAGAACATTCAGAGGAGTGAATGAATGAATGAATATGTCAACATTTGTACTTACGATCACAGATGAGCAGATAAGCACACCATGTTCCACTTACATCATGGTAGGGAGCATGATGAAAAAAACATGGTGTGCTCATCTGAAAAATGAGTTAAAATATTATTATCATTATGAATTAACATGCAAATTCAAAGCACAGAATATACAACTCTTTATATTTTAATCTTGGTGACGTAACTTAATTTTCAGATGAGCACACCATGTTTTTTACATCAAGGTTGAGAGTTAGTGTAGTCCCAGATTACGTGTGCAGTGCATAGAGCGAGGTTATCTTCTGCGATGGTTATGCGTGAATATGATTCATATTTAAAGACATCTGTTGTTGTCTCGGGTTCCTGGTTGGACGTGTTTTGTTCTGTATGTGTTGTTATTTTTGGACGAAATCAATTTCCATATCGTTATTCAAAATGGAAGTTTTCTTTATGGCGAAACTTTATCACAAATCAACGTCACAATGGTAGCGAAAACAAAGGAAGCATAGAATTCTGTCATCTTGGATTTGCATAACAGAATCTATCATTTATTTGTATTCTGTGGAAATGATAGAACAGATTGAACTACACTAAGTCCTCACATTCTTCTATTCGTGACTACACAAATACAAATATGGTCCATGCCTTTGAAAAATTGAGCGAAATTATTTTGTCGATCCACTCATCAATATATAATCTGACCCCTCAATTTTCATTTCTAGATCATTTGTTTCCATCATTGATACGTTCGTATTATCCTAATCTATCATGTGATTTCTGTTGGTCGAACATACATGATTAATCGTTTAAGATCTTTGTAATAAGAATTCGAAAATATTGAAAATGAGGAATGTATTTGCTAATGAAAATGAGTTTGAGATTCTCTAGAATACTCAATTTCAAGGGAAATTCTAAGACTAAAATACCGGTATAGTATGGTCACCAACCATCAGGAAATTTCATCGAATTTCGCACTTTTACGCCTGATTAACATTAATGCATTTTATTTCTGGTGACCAATATTAAATTTTCAAAATTTGACTCTTAATGGTTTTTGTTCCGTAACATTTTTAAATTAGTCGATGTCAATATGAATAAACAAAAAAGAGAACCGCAGATAAAGGTTATGTATGCGAAATGATCTTTGAATAAAGAACAACAGGAAAAAGCATAACGCTTTTCTACTTCGTATGTCAGTGGGACATAGGTGCCCATATTGAACCTCCAAGTATGACTCATTATAGTTACTTTCTTCAGACAAAGAAGTCTCGGAACAAGTTGTTCTCTCTTTAGAGTGGAAGGAAAGTCGGCCATTTGCAACATCCATCCCGGACCCACTTCGTGAGGCACTATGCTCCTTCCTTATGTTCTCTATTCTGAGGAAATGATAGAATACTCACGAAATATTTATGAAGTAGAATTATCTGCTCTTCTTTATCCTTGAACCTCGAAAGTCACAAAAAACAGTGTTGTCAACTCTTACATCAACAATCGTGGCAGTCTATGACAGCAATATTGCTATGACAAAATTCATAACAAACATTGCCATAACATTCGGAACAGAATACGGTATAAAACCGCAATATTGCTATAAATTAGGCTTAGCAATTAGCAATATGGCTTGAATAGCAAGGTTTATAGCAATACGCAAACATAAAGGACCTGATTGTCCGATATAGGTATAGATTCCGAACTACTACAGTTCTATCGTTAAAAGTTTTTTTTTGTATCGATATTATTAAAAAGCCACAGTTCAATATTTTCGCTTCAGATATTGGGAGAGCAATCCCAAAAAATTAACATAATCACAAGGACAAATATCCATCGATAAATCAACAAATATTCCCCCCTGATCGGAGCTAATCATAGTTGTTGATTTATCGACGGATTTTTGTGATTATGGTAGTTTATTATTACTGGAGCTCTTTCTTCTCCGTTGAACCAATTCGATCCCAACAAACTTCGAAGAAGAATTGCCTTTGTCTATGAATTCATTACCATTAGGATTGACATTTATATTTAAGATAAGAGCACAGAATTAGGAAATATTGAACATTTGAATTCTTCTTCTAGGTTAGAACAAGCGCCCTTCATCGCGGTAGCTCTATGTTCAAATCAGATCCATCACCCGCCACATCGAAAAGCGCAAACATCTCACGGAAGTCGAGAGAAACAGCCTGTCCATACCATAATTATCATTTCCATTGAAGTACATACAAGAAATTTATAGCGCTCAAAGTGCTGGCGAGTCATCGGACAAGATCGCTACATTCAAATCGACGCTGTAACTTGTTCCTAATCACGAGACAATGCTTCAACATCAAAGTGAGGAACGACGGCTTAAGACCATTTACCATTTTCGGACGAGTAGCTCATAGCTGGCGGACCACCCCCACAAGATGTCGCGGCATGCTGCGTAGGCAAGAAAACAACCTCCAAATTTGGAGCAGGAGGAATTGACAGGTGAAACGGCTAACTTCAATACCTTTCAGCTGGGATGTTGTGAATACAAGAGTATCCTGCTGCTTGGTGGTAGGACGTCGATCATTGAAGACATTAACTTGAGTTTTAACAACGTGATTCAGGTTGTCAAATTAAAATGGAACGGACGATGACGGAAATATCTGTCTTAGTTTTTGTAAAATAATATTTGTTGTTGTCAAGACGTAGGTGAAGTTAATTGTGGTTTATATTTTGGAGTCTGCTATCCTGCTCATTAATTCATTATGGCATAAGATTGAATAAGTATCCAATCTTTCACAATGATGTGTGGTCAAGTTATTGATTCTTGACTGACATTGGCAATTGACTTTTTTCTATTTATTTGAAATAAAAAATAATTGAGAACATAAACCACTACATTAACGTCAAAGAATCTCAATACCCGAAAGATCTTCAAAGAATTCATATGGCTCAATACATTGGCCAGTTCGAAAGATTTTTAGTGAATGATGAAATGATCTCGAACGACTAGGTTGGACTCACTGATGACAAATCCGGTGTCAAAATCGATTCTTTCCGGCTAGCCGTGGACACAATAACTGTCGAAGTGCCGCGGTTAAGTTCGTCAATGGGCCAAATCGGCCAAATGGTTTCGGAGTTATAGCTGTAGCGAGCGCCCTCTCTCAGCTCTTACTTAAGTCGCGCGCGCAGTACCATCTTGATGGGGATGAGCGTATATCCGAGATCTTGAGAGAGTCTAACCGGAACAGCGTGCGCGCTAGCGCCCCCTGTACGCTGACCGATGATGTTGGCCAAGCGTTACAGGCAGATAACGCAGGATACTTAAGACGCAAGATGGTACTGCGCGCGCGACTTAAGTAAGAGCTGAGAGAGGGCGCTCGCTACATAGCTATTTGAAATTTTGAGGTTATTTCCCTGATAATTTAGGAACTACTGGATCGGTTAGATTGAACTTCACAGTTAGTTGGAATATAATGATGCGCAACTTCTTGCAAAATTTTGATGGAATTGTATCGTCACTCAATTAAAGAAAAAATGTTTTCAAAATTTGTTCCGAAAAATTTGTTCCGAAAAATTTTAGTTTTCGGGAAATATGCATCATATTCGAAAAAGTTTTGCCCATACCATGAACTCTATTATTTCATAGCAGTGAACGGAATCTTAATTCGATACGGTTATTATATTCAGAGATACTGGGAAAAACCATCTAAAATTTCGTGATATCTTTCTCGATATCGTTGTTTTTTTCGGTATAACTCGAAAAATACTAATTGAATCATGATGAAACTTTTCAGCTGGTTTGAAGATGCTTTTGGACAACCTTGCTCAAAATGTCGTGATGATCGATTCATCAGAACGAATTGAAAAAAAAAATTTAAACTGTTTTTTTGGAAAGACAAATATTTTATGATCTTATCATCTACTGTCATTTTTCGATAATGAATTCGGCCTTCGTAATTAAAGTTCAAACCTACTCTACTAACATCGAGTATCTAAGTTGTTTCTTACGGAAGAAACGATTCAGAAACTCGAGGTAGGTTTGGGGCTTAATTATGGGTAAAATTCGGCCAATGATTCCGCAGATATACACATTCAAAATTTTATTTCCCCAATATTTCCAAAAATACAGATCAGATCGAATTAAAATCCAGTACTTCATCGAAAAAAACCTAGAGAAGCACTGTTTTGAATTAACTCTAGATGTAAGTGGAATATGTATAAAAATGATACGTAGGAAAACTGTTTATTTCGTTTAACTGTATTTAATAGATGAATGACGTATTTACAATAAGGTACTGTGTGTTTCTCGAGTCTCTGATCATAAGTGGTTGAAAAGTTCACAAAATCACACTTTTATGGTAACACAAACCATATGGTAACAGTTTGGGCGCGCACAGGGGTGTATTCACTGAATTCTGAACAAGCACTGATATGAAGTCAGCAGCTTTTGAGCGCATGTTCAAAGGATATCACCAAGAGTAAACATGCGCTCAAAAGCTGCTGATTTCACGTCAGTACTTTTCTAGAGTTTTTTTCCAGGCATTCGCAAAAAAACATTCTGATTATTTTCTCTTCATTGTGTTCGCGTTATTCCGATATTTTTGATCCATTTTCGAAAACTGCAGATGACAAATAGTTTGAATCCTGCAATACGCAAGGGTAATTTCCTTAAATAATGTTTTGATTTGATTCTAACTGATTCCTTTTCAGATATTGGGAGCCAAATTCGAGAGCAGAACCTTAAAAAATACCATACATCCAAAGTTAACCGGTGCATCCTGCTTCTTGGTGGAAAGACGTCAATCATCGAAGATATTTTATGGAGTTTCAACATTGTGATTCAGGTTATCAAATCAAGTCTGACGGAAAAACCTTTTTCAGTTATTCTATTAGGTGCGCAACTAAGTTCTCGCTGTTTTTTCGATGAAAATATAACTTTATTATAAAAAAATGGTTACAAATGAATCATTCAAAGTATTGCCCATCGCTAGACACAACTTTTTCCCATCTTTCTGGTAGAGCTCGAATACCTTGACGCCAGAAGTGTTCGTCTTTTGAGGCTATCCACGAATCAAGCCATTTTTTGATGTCTTCATATGAGTGGAACTGTTGATCAGCCAGGCCATGTGCCATCGAACGGAACAAGTAAAAATCGGACGGCGCAATATCTGGGGAATATGGCGGGTGGGGTAGAACTTCCCATTTGAGCGTGCCCAAGTAGGTTTTAACAGGTTTGGCAACGTGAGGCCGAGCGTTGTCATGCAGTAAAATCACTTTTTCGTGCCTTTGCTCGTATTGTGGCCGTTTTTCGCGCAGTGCTCGGCTCAATCTCATCAATTGAGTTCGATAACGTTCCCCAGTGATGGTTTCGCTCGGTTTCAACAGCTCATAATAAATAACACCGACCTGGTCCCACCAAATGCACAGCATAACCTTCGCAGCGTGAATGTTCGGCCGAGCCGACGACGTAGAAGCATGCCCGGGTAGTCCCCAAGATTTTCTCCTCTTTGGGTTGCTGTAATGAATCCATTTTTCATCACCCGTCACGATGCGATGAAGAAAACCCTTCCTTTCTTGCCGCTGGAGCAGTTGTTCACAGGCGAAAAAACGACGCTCAACGTCTCTTGGCTTCAACTCATAAGGAACCCAAGTTCCTTGCTTCTGAATCATCCCCAATGCATGCAATCGCTTGGAAATGGCTTGACGGGTAACTCCTAATTCTGCAGCAAGCTCTTCTTGAGTTTGGCACGAATCCTCATCGAGCAATGCCTCCAATTCAGCGTCTTCGAAGGTTTTGGGTCTTCCTTCACGTGGACGGTCGTCAACATCGAAATCACCGTCTTTGAAGCGACGGAACCAATCACGGCATGTTGTTTCGCTTAGAGCAGCGTTTCCGTACACTTTTTGGAGCTCTCGATGCGCTTGAGCTGCCGTTTTTTTCGAATGAAAAAAGAAAATCAACACTTCCCGCAAATGACGATTGTTTGGCACGAAATTCGACATTTTCACTTAACCAGAAGTATATAATGCGAAAACAAAATCACTTATGTGTCGCGGCGGTTTGTTTACCATATGTCTAAGCTTGGTTCATGACGTTTTGGATATGTCAAAATCGACTAGCTCTTACTGCTAGAGCCATCTACTGACAAACAGCGAGAACTTAGTTGCGCACCTAATACAATTATATCTGTTATTGACAAGATGGAAGTTGAGATGGTTACTGTTAATTTGCCAATATAACGAATTCTGATGAATTCGTTATAATTTGAAATTCAATATTGAAAAACTAGTATCCAAGATATCAATTCTCTACTGATTTTGGAAAGGGGCTTTCATTCACTTTATTGGCATTCATTTTATTTGTTAAAAAGAATAGTAAATGAAACATTAATCAGCTTATTTTGATCTGAGGGTCTCAATGTCCGAATGTATGAAACGCTTCAAATAAATTCGATTAAATTATCTTCTTAGTGATTCTGTGTCCTGAGAACTCAACTTGAAATTATTCTCAATATAACCAAAGTTGTAAGATTCTAAAGATTGTTATGAATAGTTTTCTGACTGGAACACCCCATGCAAGCCGCTATATAGTCAATAGCGAAAGCTAGAGCTTGGTTTGAATCTAGCCAACATAAATTTCTATTATATTCATCACTCCACATCCAAAATGTATTATCGATAAATAATTTGTTGAATCTGCTATAAATAAAATAAATCATGAATAAATCCACAGATGAAGTGTCTGTCGCAAATATTTCAAGCATTTATTTTCAAAATAACCGTAAGAAATTTTATGATTTTCTTGGAAAATGGTGACTCCTACAAAAAGTTGCAGGAAAAAAAATTATTTCAAACGTAATGAAGTTTTTTCATATTTTTAAATGCTTAATTCATATAGGAAACAAGAACATTACGGTTTCTCACAAGTGTCTGTAAGCTTCTGATTTTTAGCCAGAAATGGATTCAAATGATTTGATTGGACCTGTTGGTTAAATTCAATTATATTTTGTCGTGTTCTAACTTTCGAAGGGAAGCACCTAGCTATATACTTGTAATTTCTAGATTTTGTGTGATACTTAAATATGTCAGTCAAATAAAAATTTGAAATTTCATGGTATTATCCCAGAAGTATGAATGCGATCAGATTGGAGCTTGTAAATATTTTAAAGAATACGAACGCTCCACTTTATGAATTCCGTAGGGACCTTGTGTTTATAAAATTCAAGAAAAATTCGTTAGTTTTCAACATTTTTCACATTTTTCTGCCCGGAAACTAATTTTCAGATTTCCATGAAATTCAGCGCAGGCCCTGAAGATGATAGTCACCATCAGCTCACAATATTTCAGATGTATGTGCCGTTTATATTCGGTATTATGTCGACTTTTGCCTTGCTAACGAATTTGAACAAAGGCATAAAAGTTCCTTTCCTGTAGTATATTGCTTCAGCAGTCAGATGTTACAGACTTCAATTTATGATATCTTTGCCAAATTTCTGCTGAAGGAATGGAGATGCTCTGGGGAGGAATATGCGATAAATAATCATGTTTATTGTTATTACGTTTCGCGCTTGGTCGAGAGTTGAAGTTGCCGAGAAAATGCTCATTGTAATCTGATTTTCGAGCCTTGATAAATGATGTTTTCGTTACAAAATCATATAGGTAACTATAATCATAGAATTAACGTCAGGCAATAATTGAGGCAAAGGTAATAATGGCCTCGTAAATATTGTGGCTGAATTTTGGATGGAACTGGCAGAATGCTTGTATCGAAAAATTAATTTATTCTTGTTGAAAAACTATTTTAGAGATTTTGGTAACGTGAGTTGTTATCTCGATTCCATTTTGCATCACATACATCTTGAATATTCATCATTAACTGTTCAAACAAATCATGATGTATACAGGTTCAGGACACAAGGATTTTTTCAAATTTACGCACCAGCACTGTGAACCTCGATCAAAAAATGATTAACTTCAACTTCTGTAGCGGTTTTATTTTCAAACTATAATAAATAACTCAAAATTAATTTTCAATTCAAGCACAGTTACATGATTGTGAAACTTGATTGAACGAACAATTTCCTGACTAGAAAATATAATCGTCGATGCAACAAGCCTCGATACATCCAACATGGACAGCAAATTCATCGTAGGCCTTGTTCAAATCGAGCCAACATAAATATGTATCATATTTTATCACTCCACCATGTATTATCTAAGGCAGAATGGACGATCATCGGAGCATGTAGAGCGGGTGTGGAAAATATCGAACTCCGTAGGCGATTGACATGAATAATGGGGAATTAGAGAAGAAACAGTTCTCTAATTTCATTCCTCTGAAACATAAGATAATCATTAATATTTTTCTTGCAATGTAATTTGAATAAACACGGCACGAGTACTTAAAATATAATATGTGTTGGGAAATTTTATTATGGTGATTCGAATTCCGTACGTGTTGGTACCTGGATTGTGGGTGCCATTTTAATAAACCTCGGACGTGTATGCGCACAACAAGATCGATAAATATTCTAATGAGGCGTACATAGATCATTTGTCAGTGTCAAATCGATGAAATATTTCTTTTAGTTGTTTATTGATGAATTTGATCTATGTATTAAATAACCTGTACTGGCACTTTTTCTCGTACATGTGCTCTCATATAACTTTGACATTTCCAGTGCAACAAACTGGTGCGTTTTTCAACTTACCAAAGTGATGTAGTTCAAGGAACACAGAATATACAAATGGTGAGTGACTGGTGAACGCTGCTCAAGATAATTTAACATGTACCACATATCCTACAATATTTTACAAATCACTTATGTGATGTGTTTCCACCGCCCTTCCACCGTACACAGGCTTCGTGAACTCACCCTTTGAGTGTGATACATCTTTTGAATGATCTTTGTTTATTGACCCACTTCCGTGAATGGGATAACTCTGGAATATAATTTTGTGAAAGTTTGAGTTTTCGTTTTTGAAGATGTAGTTTCTTCATTTAAATATTTCTTCTGTGACATTTTTTTTTCAAATAAATTGTATAATCTCTTTTGAAGTTTGGCACCTTCAAAAGAGGAGACTCTGTATATTATATCACTCTCATCTTGTGCGATGTAATGGGGGAACATGAAATGAGGATTATCGATTTCACTCCTTTGTTGATATGGCTGATTTGATTATATTTGTTTACCCTTGAAAACATAAGAATCAACTGAGAGTTAGCAGATACAACTGCCTATGAACTTATTATCTGAATTTGGAGTTTTTAACCATAAAAGGTTGATTCTTACTATACGTCCCAGGACCTTCACATATCCCTTCCATATACGCTCCGTAAAACATTTCAGGCAAAAATTGCATGAAAACGGAACGGAACCTGGAAGATTAGTGTACATATATGTCCATCCAACCACATTTAGTACTATTTTTGTAGACTTAACGGAAAATACACGGAAAGGTTACGAAAGGTAGAATCTATCTTTATCAGTGGCGGATCGAGTATTTCCGGGGCCCTATGCTTGATAACTTTCGCCCCCCCTTCTACTTTTTCATTTCTCTCAAAACAATTCTTCATTCAAAATTCGTTATTTTCAAACCAAATATAGAATTCATTGATGAAATATAAGGACATTATTCAAATATAACAAATGAATTAAAATCAAAACAAATGTAAACAACTTTCACAGGAGTATATCAGATAAAAATAGAAATCAATATTTCTTGGCACAAAAAAACTAATAAACATGAATATGAACACTTATTGGAAAATGGAAATGAAATAACAAATGAAATGCAGGAAAACTAATCAAGTAGTCTTTTGTCCTTATTATATGTCTGCAAATTCTTTTATTGCAGAATTATAACTCAGACTCTTCGTTACATCACTACCAGTCAGTTATTCTTCATATCTGTTCTATATTTATATTCATTATAGATATCTTGAAGAATGAAAGCTCTGCATCAAAACTCCGTATTGGCATTGTTAAAAGAAACTTCTATCATTTCCTCAGAATAAGGTATTTTTGACACATGTGAACAACCCGTGCTTTTAGAGGTTTAAGGAGTTCTAGCTTTTCTTGCAACTGACATTTTTTACAAATAATTCCTCTTCACAATACTCCCAGAGCGCTTCGAAAGTTCCCTTTTCAATGCGTCTTGCGAATGATGCCCTTTATCGAATAGACATTCAAATTTCACAGATACATCTCGATTGAAGGAACTTCGAAGAACCAAGTCGGCAATTGGGAAATCTTGTAGTCTATTTAAGATCTTAACCCTTAATATATCTTTTGGCACTTGAGTTTCTCCCTGAATAAAAGATCTTTCTAGAACCGTTCCAGAATTGTTCTCCAAATAACTGTAATCATAGCGTTCTAAAATCTAAGTGCCAAACAAATGTCTTGCACTGAACACCCCCCATCCACCCAATATCCAATATAATAAGTGGAACGTTTGATTTGATGTAATTTTTTACTGACACTTGAATTCTCCTCTATAGAGGTCTTGTTGCGTTTCGTATGAAAGAAAGTTTTCACGTTTTTATTCATTTGCACTTCCATTTTTATTCTGAATAAATTTTGAGTCGATCGGGGGCTCCTGTGGACCTCGGGATCCTACACCGTACCGGTAAATCTGCCACTGGCCTTTATCCTGGTGCACGTGTTGATATGTTCCATGTACCGTGCTTGGTCGGCTGTTAGAGTCTCTGAAAAAACATACTTTTATCAGAGCACTGAAATTCGATTCGACAATTTTCAAACCTATTCATCCGCTTGAAATTTGGTGTTCGTAATCTATTTGTTTCGAGATAGAATACACCAAACTTTTTTCAGTCAAGAATTATATCGGATTATTTTATGTAATTACCAAATGAAAACCGGAGCGATCTTTTAGATACGACAGGCAAAATGAACATGTTCGGGAAGAAAACAATATCTTGCGAAAAAATCATTTTTTGAGATCGTGAGTCCCTACTCACATGAATTTCGCATCCAAAACATCACGTATCTTCATCGGGAAGTATTCAAACATATGAATCAGTCACGAAAAATCAAATAAGTCTATTCAACTGTTTAACAAGCGAACAAAATGACGCAGTTATATAGATCGCGATCTTCTCGTAAAGTGAAAACGTAAGAGGTACGTAGCTCAATCGATAAATCGCCGCCGAAAAGAATCCCATGGTCCTAGGCTGCAGTGCATTTCACTTTGATTGGTAAATGTGTGGCACCCCTATCAGAACTGTTCACCACCGATTGAATGTAGGAAGAAAGTCATAGTCGGGTTGTTTTGCAAACTTATTCTTATTTTCCATTTAGGAATCTAATTGGAAGATTTAACGGACAGATTCTGACACCGGATTAGTCATTAGTGAGTCCAACCTAGTCTTTTGTGACCATTTTCGGCTCAAAATTAGAAAATTACTGACATTTGGACAAAGAGATAGCACGCTGTTTTCCGGAACATCCGCCCAATCAAATGAGGATTTTCAATTTCACTACTCTGTAGGAATGGTAGATTTAAATATCGTTCAACTTCGTCCCACTGTGAAGCTATAACAAAACCTTCCTTTATCAAGTCAATTTTTGTATGCAACGTAACTTTTCAACGAAAAGTTCTTAGGCATACCTCTATATGAATACTTTGTTATAATTTTAGGTTCTTGAATTAGTTTCAAATTTATTCTGAATAATCTTGGTACATATCTATATGTATACGTTTGAAGTTTCGCGGTTGGTTGGTTGTTGGAGTCTCCGGAGAAACGTGGGTTTATAAGAGCATTAAAATACGATTCCCGAATTTCCAAAAGAAATCTGCATGAAACCCGGTGTTCATAATGTATTCCTTTCTAAAAGGAAAATATGAAATCATTTCCAGCCAAGAATTGAACCTCGTATGATATATGAAATTACACGACACGAATATATGGCGGCTGTATTCTGTATATGACTACGCAAATGACTATGTGGAGAACAAACTAATTTTTCAAGATCGTAGTTCTCTACTCAAAACTATTTGGAATCCAATACATCCCGAATATTCACAAGGGAGTATTCCATAATGAATATCCAACTAAAAATCAAATAAGTCCATTTAATTCCCCACGAACCGTCCAACATGAGAATAAAAATGACGCAGCAGTCAAGCAACATCACGATCTACCCGTAGAGGCATGTCCGCCATGTTGTACATCACCGTTTACTGGTGTCAGACAAAATAGTGAAAACGTTGGAGGTTAGAGGTACGTAGCTCAATCTTGATAGCGCCGCCGTAGAGAATCCCATGGTCCTAGGCTGCAGTGCGTTCACTTTGATTGGTGAATGTGTGACACTCCTATAAAAACTGTTTACCACCGATCGAATGTAGGAAGAAAGTCATAGTTGGGTTGTTTTGCAAACCTATTCTCATATTCCACTTATGAAACTATTTGAAAGATTTAACGGACAGAATCGATTTTGACACCGGATTCGTCATCAGTGAGTCCAACCTAGATATTTGAGAGCAATTTCGGCTCAAATTTCGAAAATTACAGACATTTGGATAAAACGATAGCAGGCTGTTCACCGGAACATATACCCAATGAAATGAGAATTTTCAATTCCACTACTCTGTAGCAATGGCAGATTTGAATATAGTTCAACTTTGTCCCACTGTGACACTTCATCAAGTCAGTTTTTGTATGCAACGTAACATTTCAACGGAGAGTTCCTATACATACCTCAATATGAATATTTGTCTTATTTGTAAGTTTTTAAATTCGCTTCAAATTTATTTTGAATAATCTTGGTACTTCTATCTGTATGAATACGTTAAAAGTTTAGCGCTTGGTCGGTTGATGGAGTCTCCGAAAAAACATAATGCGTTTATAAGAGCATAAAAATGCGATTCTCGGATTTCCAAACAAAATCTGCATGCAACTCGGTGTTCATAATGAATATGGCGGCTCTATTCTGTATATGGCTAGGCAAATGACTATGTGAAGAAAAAAGTAATTATTCTCGAAAAAACGTTTCTTGAGATCGTAGGTCTCTACTCAAAACAATTTCGCATCCAATACATCACGAATCTTCACCAGGAAGTATTCAAAAACATGAATAACTAACAAAGAATCAAATAAGTCTATTGAATTCCCAAAAGAGAATAAAAATGACGCAGCAGTCAAGTAACATCACGATCTACTCGTAGAGGCATGTCCGCCATGTTGTATATCACCGTTTAATGGTGTCACACAAAATAGTGAAAACGTTAGAGGTACGTAGCTCAATCTAGATAGCGCCGCCGAAGAGAATCGCATGGTCCTAGGCTGCAGTGCGTTTAACTTTGATTGGTAAATGTGTGGCACCCCTTTCAGATACTGTTAACCACCGAATGAATGAAGGAAAAAAGTCATAGTAGGGTCGTTTTGCAAACTCATTTTCATATTCCATTTATAAAACTATTTGAAAGATTTCACGGACAGAATCGATTTTGACACCAGATTCGTCATCGGTGAGTCCAACCTAGTCGTTCGAGACCATTTTCGGCTCAAAATTCTAAAATTACAGACATTTGGACAAAACGATAGCACGCTCTTTCTCGGAATATGCGCCCAATGAAATGAGGATTTTCCATTTCCCTACTCTGTAGCAATGTTAGATTTAAATGTCGTTCAACTTTGTCCCACTGTGAAGCTATAGCAAAACCTTCCTTTATCAAGTCAATTTTTGTATGCAGCGTAACTTTTCAACGGAGAGTTCTTAGACATACCTCTATATGAATATTTTGTTTTAATTTTAGGTTCTTGAATTAGTTTCAAATTTATTCTGAATAATCTTGGTACATATTTATATGTATACGTTTAAAGTTTCGCGCTTGATCGGTTGTTGGAGTCTCCGGAAAAACATATGCATTAAAATACGATCCCCAAGTTTCCAAACGGAATCTGCATGCAACCCGGTGTTCATAATGTATTCCTTTTCGAAAATGAAATCATTTCCAGCCAAGAATTGAACCTCGGATGATATTTGAAATTACCACACGAATAGGCGGCTGTATTCTGTATATGGCTAGGCAAATGACTTTTAGGAAACCAAAGTAAATTTTCTCGGAAAAACATTTTTAAGGTCGTTGTTCTCTGTTCAAACCAATTTCGCATCCAATACGTCACGAATCTTCACCAGGAAGTATTCAAACACATGAATAACCAACTAAAAATCAAATAAGTCTATTGAATTCCCAACGGACCGTCTAACAGAGAATAAAAATGACGCAGCAGTCAAGTAACATCACGATCTACCCGTAGAGGCATGTCCGCCATGTTGTACATCACCGTTTAATGGTGTCACACAAAATAGTGAAAACGTTAGAGGTACGTAGCTCAATCTAGATAGCGCCGCCGAAGAGAATCCCATGGTCCTAGGCTGCAGTGCGTTTCACTTTGATTGGTAAATGTGTGGCACCCCTATCAGATACTGTTTACCACCGAATGAATGTAGGCACGTATGCAAGTACGTCATTCTAAAAGGTCTTGATTACTGATATAATGAACCGTGCACGTCAATCAAACCCTATTTATTACGGACTGTTGGGCAGTCACGAAGAAGGTAACGCAGTTCGGATACATCAATGCCTTGTGACATTGCGAAATGGACCGCTCGATTGGAAATTTGTGGGTTTATTGCTTCGGAGTTGAAGCAGCGTGAGTTGCACAGTCAGAGATACTTCGACAGGAAGAATGAAAGCAAAAATGTTCATGATGAACCATTGAGGAAGCATGCTTGATAACATTTTTATAGAGGTTTTGAAGCGAATTTTTCAATATATCACTCCAAAATGAATGAGTGCAAGAATGATTTCGGTTTTCAGTTAGTGATATCCATCCTAACATAACATATGTCACAAGTTTTTCAATTTATTCCCGATGTTTCATTAGATTTTTAGTGTGAAATAACCAATTATGGATCTATGAGAGATGATTCCTCAATATAAGGGGCCTCTAGGTTTCTTCGTTCATCTGAGGATCTGAAATTTCATCACTTGAAGGGGCGGACCTGGTCGAAAGACCCTCCCGGTCAGAGATCGAATGGAGTTAATATTATATACTGGTTGCTACTGGTGTCCTGAACCTCTTTCTGTTTTGTATATTTTGTCAAAATCAATTCAAGATGACGAAAAATTATTATCCACTGTTTAAATTCCCCAAAAAAATGATTTTTCTTTTGTAGCTTTTATGGTTACTCCGAATGAGATGAATTTTGGTGTGATGTTTTCTATAATTATGACACATATTCTTCAATAATCACTTTCATCCTACTTCGAACAGTTTCCAAGTTATAGACTCGCCGATTCATAAAACTATAGGCAATTAGCATGAAGAATGCAGATAAAGTTTATCTTATATCATCATAAGAGTCTTCCATCATTTTATAATATTTGATTATTCCTTATAATTTCTCCTAAAACGCACGTTCTTTCAGATATTCAACGTTGAATATTATAAAATCGGATAAAATTCGAAAAATTTCCTTATATTTATGGATCCGTCCCCGATCCAGTGCAGGAAGTAAATTAAGCTGGGTTCACGTTTATCTGGACCATAGAATACACAGAAGTATTAATCTATTTCGCATAGACCTAATATCAGGTATATACATAGATATAACATTAAGTTATAATTTCTTTGGGTATATGCTATTTCGTGACCACACCACAGACATAGTCCCTGTCTATGGACTAGACTTTCCATAACCATTACATTTCCGAGAATGTTTGTTGATTGATTTCCTATAACAAAGTATAATTATGGAGTTTTCAATATGAGAATGGGCAAGAATGGAATTGTGTATAATCTTATAGTGGAATAAAATTGGATATTGCATCAAGTTGAATAGCAGTGTTTCAAGTCCAGAGTGTAGTTGTGAAAGGAAAAGCACCAAATCATGAGAATTAAGGGAGTAAATGAATTTTCTCAATCTTGTTTCTTTGAATTGCAAACCTTGGACTGGTTATCCTCCAAAAGCCGCAATCTTGAAAAATGGAAAATGAAAAAAGTGTTTTATTTGATGAGAGGAATTTATGGTTAAAATGAATGTACAACTTAAAGATCCTGTATAGCGTGGAAATACCAGTCCAATTCTGACTGAATTTTGTGTTCGGTCACTCCTAACAACCCATTGAAATGGGTCATGTTTTCCCATTATTCATAGGGTGGTAGCAACTCAAAATATTGAGAATTTTATTTGAAACTTCGGAATCTATACTTTTACATCGATTGTGAAAATGTAGATTAAGCCAAAACAGAATATGGAAACGCACTGACGTAAGATCAGCATGTTCAACGCAATTGTTCGAATTCAAAGCCATTTCTTCAACAAAATGGTCACCTCTATACGTATCATTGACCTCACTAAGTTACTATTACTAATAGTTTTTCCGGTTTGGAAAGATTTATCGATCAACTTGATATGTATCACCCGAAATTCTGCATGAATGTTCAAGCTATCATTATTCAACCAATTCTCAGATTTTCAATTCGATCTGATTCGTATTTTCGGGAATGGTAGAAAATGAAATTTGAATGGGTGCAACTATAAATCATATGGCAGGATCCAACCCGCCACCTACTCAACAGATATCGAAACTTGAAAAACTGAATAACTTCCGAAAGAACCTTCTTAGAGAATTGATAGTTACAGAACTGCAAGGTTTAGCTTTAGCCCATTAGGAAGGCTGAAATCTCGAATCGGTGAAATCCACCCAACAATTCCGCAGATATACTCATTCAAAGTTTTTTTCTAACATTTCCATATATGCAGAGACTCCAATTGACACCCAGAACTTGAAAAATGACTGCTTGAATGTTCATGCAGAATTCTGTGGAGACCATATGACAAGAAAAAATATCGCGATTTCAAAATTTTTTTGCAACTGAATTAAAGAATGTATTTTCCATTGATCTGATAGAACTATCATCACAAAATTTGCCACAGCTTTGCGCACCAATAATTTTCAAAGTATTAACAATGATACTAAGGGTATAAGCCGAAAATATGATATATATTTTTTTCCAATATTTGCAAAGAAAAATATTATCAGATGTAGCTGAAATTTAAACACTATTGTCGAATAATAACTGAGGTAAGATCTATCTGAAACTTCATCGCAATCGCATGAACTTATGCTATACTATTATAAAGCTAATAACGAAGTCCAATTATAGCGTCTACTTGAGATATGAAGCAATAATCAGACTTTCTAAGAGCTACGAAATTTGACATATTCTTATTCCACACTCCGAAAAAAATTTCGATAGAACTGAAATTTGAAGCATTGGTAATAAATATTGATTACAAGTTTCGTGCTAAACCTAAATGGAATCTGATGAAAAGTTACGAGAAAAAAGTTTTTGAAGTAATATTTTTGGATTTTTTTTAAATTAATTTTCACCGATACAAGCGTAACAGAATGTTGCACTGTGTTGAGCATTGGTATTTTTCAACTACTCGGGATGTTCCATTCAGATCTGGTTAGCGTTTCTTAGGATATTGAGGATATATATCTCAATATTGAAAATTGACAACGAAAGCTAACATATTATTCATCTCAATAATAAAAAACGAATCAAATTGATATTTGATGGAATTTTTTTGAATATTGACTATGTGCTTAATTTCGTCGCAATCTTATAAATAGTCTCCGAAGTCTTCAACAAAAATCGTAAATTTTTTTTTGTTTTTTCCAACGAGTTCCCACTCAAAACGATACACAATTCGAATTTTGAAACGTATAGCATCAGTTCCTTACGGGATATTGAGGATCTAAAATCAAAATTTCGAATAACATCGAATTAGCGATGAGGAAAATTTGCTCACTCCCATCAAGCAGGCCATTTAAAGATTAATTCTTGGTAGTTCAATTCTAGTATTTAGATATGCCACAGTTGGAAATTGTACTTTCCACTCTTTTCATTTCAATAAAAAAATTACATCTCCTGCCAAGGAGAAACAGATACGAGCACGTTCGGGCTTCAAGTCACACACAGAATAAAACACACAGTGTCAGTTTGATATGTGGTACCGAATTCATAAGATAACATGAAATTTATGTTTTTCGATGGTAGATATGCCCGTTTCGAACATAGGAGATCGTTGAACGTTTTACTTAGATCTAAATGGAGAAAAATGTGGTGCTAAAGTGCATTCCACCTTCAACAATAAAGATTTAATGAGCTTTCATTGCCTTTTATCTCCAGGTATATACGGCTCATTTATTTCGGCTTCGATTCATAGTTTGATTATTTGGTTTATGCCCTGAGGAACTCGGAATATTCATTCTGTAATTGATACGTTCCTCGAATTCAAATCGAATTGGATTTTCGTCGAGCATGTTGCTAACAGATAGATAATGTAATTTATTGAAATTCTTGATGGAATAGACTATGTGGTGGTTCAGAAATAAAGTGTCCCGAATAATGGTGTCAAGTCGGAGTTCAGGAATAGAGTGCACATAGAGGAACCTCCATCACCGAAATATAAAGGGTGTCCAGTAGGAATTTTTCAACTTTGCATAGCATTTATCGAAATACTGGCGGAGTGAGATAGGTGGTTAGTGGGGGTGGCAGGGTATCATTCAAAGCGCGAGTTTGCAGATTTGTGACTTTGCGAGTCGTCATAAGTCACTGGTGGGGAGTACACCGTGCGTTCGTCTTCGAGCATTATTTGAAATATGGTGAATCTTTGGTTCACGCGCGTCTCGCTTTTCGCGAACATTTTGATATTAGATGACTGAATGATGGCCGAGATCTCTACTTATCTGGTTGAAGGTTGAAAGATTCAGACAAGAAGGGAAAATGGTTAACAACAATGTCAGAACATGTGTCTCCAGTTCGGAATGAAATTATTCGAAACCCACGTAAATTGCGGCATCCACAGAAATAAAAATCATCAGTGCATGTTATTTTGAAAAAGAAATTCAAACTCCATCCATACAAAATGCAAATTGTTCAGGGTCTCGACGAAAGTGAACAGGATTTTATTCGAGCGTCCTGGATACCTATTGGATTTTGAAAAATATTATATAATGTATACCCGTCCATTGGTAAAGGGAGCGCCTACAGATCTTAAAAATGAAAAAAAAATGTTTTATGGACATGTTCGAGCGCGTCAGATATTGATACCATATAGGTCCCAAGTATCTTCAGTGATGTGGGTATGTTGATCTGACGGTTTGAATGGTAGGGGTGACTGTACCGGGTGATTTAGTAAGGGTGGTGACCAGCAGGATCTTGGAGACCGTTCATCCTATAAATTCCAGAAAAAAATCTTGAGACAAAATCGGCCCCTAAAACTTGAATAAATATATTTTCAAGTTCATAGTTTTCCACTAGACGGCGCAATCTATCAGTTATGAAATATAATTGAATTTATTACGAAATATTTTTTAACTAACTATATCGAAGGAAAATGAAACTATTCTTTCTATCAAAAAAACCTTTGTTTCAGTAATTCTCCATATTTACCATTGTTTAGTCGTTGAACGTATAACCTTTTTGTGACGAAAAAAAACCATATCACTTCCATATGCTTGAACCGAATTTCTTGTACTCTGGTTTCATTTGAAGGCCATTAAAAGTAGATTTCAGAAACATTGGATAAGAATATATTGGGTATTCTAATTGAAAACTACAGGCTGTTATATATCTTTTCACCCTAGGATAAACGGTTTCTGCTATATAGATGGTTCCCACCGTTTATGAATCACCCGGTACATAAGGATAGCAAATAAAAAAAATCCGAGCGCGTCAGATATTTTAAGGGGATTTCAAGTGAACCGAAATATTATTATACAGTTTAATATAATGACGATTTGAACGTAACGCAGGATCACGGCGAATATTGAGTTATGCAAAAACACATTATTTTGAGATACTTGAGCGCCTCAGATTGAGATGTTTATGGTTGGTCTTTATGTCCTAGATGTGCTTGCCTATAATCTGACGATTATTTGGAATCCTCTTGATCTGACGCGCTCGAGAAAATCAACTTTTTGTTACAAATTTTAAATCCTCCCATGTACATACGTCACACTGAAGTTGTAGATATTGAAATGTAAACTTTTCAGATTCTAATTAACTCACCCTACCTCAATCTGACATACTCGAGTAAATCAAGAAATTTCCCTTTTGGGTTCCCTAACTCTGACCGATGTTATTATGATTTCATTGTTTATTCTGACTGAATCAATGCTCTTTCCTTTCATTATTTCTTCATTGAGATGTTCGCATTATTTCAACCTGTTGGCGAATGAAGATAAAGCGCTACTCCCTCTGGTGGCTATCAAAGTAACCCGAGGTACAGGGATTATCATTGACAAGTTGAAAAAATTGTCAAGACAATGCGACAGTTTATGCATTTTTCTTGGCGTTTGTGTGATTTCACAAGTGTTTCTTCAGAGGAAAAGCAAACTCAAATGTCCCTTCCCAGAGATTTCCACATCCAGGTGACAAATTTCGGGTTTTGGTGGAAGAAACTACTTTTTACAAGTCGGGCCTGAAATTGTTGAAGAATCGATAAAAACCTTGGCAACTTGTTACTCAAAATTGGTAAACAAATAAACAAGATTCATGTTCTGTTACCTGCATTTCATTGATGATGAACATTTTTATAGAGGTAAGCACGAATTGCTCATGAAATATTAGATCACATTCATGACGACAATTGTTTTCCAGGCCCCTAATCCAAGCAGAGAAAGTTACTTTAGAGGAATGCTATACCTTTCAGACATCTGCCTGTTGAATGTTCATTAAGGAACTACGAAGATTATTAAGGAATAGAACTGACTGATTGAAACAAAAAAGTCTCGACAATGTAATATCTGGTGATGAATACTTTTCGCTTCAAAGTGCTTCTGCCGACGAATTCAACGCTTTACAAGTTTATTCATTACAGCTTTTTCAAGACCAATCATATGAGTGTTGGTTGAATTTATTTGTCTATCCATAATGAATAAGACTTACGGTACAAGTAGCATTAGTTTCATGTGAATATATTCATCTAATTCACAATATATTGTGTAAATTCAGTCCTTCCCTGTATAAATATTAAAGTTATGAGTATTTGTTTGTTATTCCAGAAAGTTTATTTTACGATACTATCTGTTTTTTAAGCAGTAGATCTAGGGGGTATTTGATCAATAATCAAGTTGGGTAGGTAAAAAGGTTGAGAGTTTATTAGTTTTGCAAATAACATGTAATATAGTATCACATGCATCTTCCTGAACACTTCTAGCTTCTGTGCCTTCAAGACACTCCAAATAATTTTAAATTAATCTTGCCATTTAAAGTTGAAATAAGTTGATACTTAAATACTTTTAACAGTAATTCTAGAATTGCTACTCTGAATTAGAATAGATGATACATAACCTTTTCATTAAAATGAAATCTTTATATACACAAAATCACTTCTGTTTACTGAAAAAATCTTTGAACAAATTGTAGAATCGAATTCAAATCAATCGAATATAGAAGCTAACAATTGAAAACCTAGCTTCTATTCCTCTACCTAAGGTTCTTAAACTGGTCACCGTGGCGCTGCAATCTTGAATTCAGACGCCAATTGTGAATCCGTCACATCATAAAATCAATATAGTTGATAGATGGCCAAATGATAGAATAAAATATACACTTGTATATCCAACGATAAAAGTATCTTATCATTGACAAAAAATACTGATTCAGATATGTAGTTAACACATAATTGATCACACAAATGTATTCATAAAAATACATACTACTATTTTCCAAACCGATCGCACAAAGCTTTCATGGTCTTTCGCAATTGTACTCGTACAAATATTGAAATGATGGCTGTTCATTAACACAGTAGATTTTTTTCAACTTCTTGATAACCCACAAAAAACAATTCCATCCTTTAAAGGTCGATTAAGCTGTCAATCACTGAAAGAAAAATAAAAGAAATGAAAGTAGAAATAACGAGATATGTGATATTTGAACTGATCGGGAAAGTCCGTATCTCGTTAGCCTCACCGAAATGATAATGGCCAGGAGGTTAGGCTAATTAAAAGTTTTTAATAATAAGTCTCTAGATACGAATCCGAATTAATGAGTATGTATTATGATACATCAGTGAATGTAACGTGTGATAATAACGAGTTGTTCTGCTTGTGATATTCATTTGAGATAGAAATTATATTCAGAAAGTTACTGTCATTTATTTGGCCCATCTACGAATTGTTGTAGCTTGATGAGAATGATTTGAATAGTTTGGTTTTTTTATGGCTGAACATTCCAGACAATATTTGAATAAAGATATGACAACTGAACTTTTGCTCAGAGTCCAGCATCCATTTGAAAGAGAACCGCGGGTAAACTCGAATAAACTGCTGACAGCTTCTGCCAAACAGTTTTTCCACCTAGAAACCATTTGTAATTCAAAATTGCGCGTTTCTGATTGGTTCAAATCACGACGGGGGAAATAGGCAGTAGTAATACCTCTAGGAACTTGATAATAACGAGATCATTTTGTCATAGAGAATGCTAAAAGCCTGTTGCTTGATAATATTATTCTTAAGCAACACGCTTGAAGGGTTCTCTAACACAAAATTATGAGGATTTATCTCTACACCCGATGAGACGATGAGATAATTTTTACTTTGTAGATTTCAAAGAATTGATTGTCAATCTGACTTTTAATTTAAGCTTGATGATCCTTTGTCGAAAACACCAAACTGAAAACACCAAATAGGGTATTATCGTAAGTAGTATCATAAGGTTATCTAGGTTAAAATCTAGAATCATGAGTGCTGGTGGCAACAAAAATCCGAGTCGAATACGAGGATTTTTGCAACTGCACGAATGCTTTTTGTTACAAAATATTACTTTGCCATGTGTTTTTTTCGATTTTTTTCACAGGAAAAATTAGATGCCCGAATGATATTTGACAAGACTATTTCATGAGTAACATATTTTTCTGCATGCATTATGTGTAGGTATTCATTCAAAAACTGAAAAACCGGTACCTAATTGATAACGTTTGTTTTTAAAGGTATTGTAATTTTTGATGACAACAACTGTCAAGTTTTGCCACAGGAAAACTCGAATAAACTACTGACAGCTCCTGCTAAACAGTTTTTACACCTAGAAACCATTTGTATTTCAAAATTGCGCGTTTCTGATTGGTGGAAATTACGACGATGGAAATAGTCGCTATAATCCATAGGTGATTGGATGAAATTTGACACATGACTAAAAATTAAGTAATTTGATAGGTTATCATAGTTAGTAAATTATCAGAATAGTTTTTGAATATGGAGCGGTGAAAAAGTTCATCACAAAAAAAAAATTAGCAGTACGCATTCAGAGTCCCGTTCAATAAAACAAGTAACAATTTACAAGTGTTCAAGTCTCATAAATAGCACAAGCATATCGCTTATGTTGAGGATTCCTGGACAAAATAAGAAGGATCGGCAACAATGTGAATTTCTGAAATTAAAGAATATTCGTTATTCAAAAAAAACATCAAGAACTTTGCTACGTAAAGTAAAAACGCTTGTGAATTGTAACCTGTAGTTTTATTGAACGACAGTTTTTGTGTAACAGAGATTTCATTATCAACAAAAAACCTTTCAATGCATGTCATTCCACTGAACACAAGTGGTGAAAACGAAGAGTTTTGAGGCCTTCTATGCAATATCTCATTTTCAATAAAGCAAATAGCTTGGCTACGAATACTTATCTTGAGCTAATCAGTTTTTCTCTGTTTGCCTTCATAAACTCTCTCTATCCGGTAGTCCTAAAGAAGAACGTTACAGGAAGTTAGATCTGGTGAGATCTCTGGAACAATAACTCACATTTTTTAACTCCTCTAAATTGAGATTAATTACTTTAAAGTGATTTCCGATATACAGTGTGTCCACGGATCGGGTGCCGGTAAGGTGTAAATGAAAAAATAAATAATATAATATAATAAAAATAAAGTGCCTTTGTTTTAAAAGATATCGAGAATGTTGATTGAGAAAAGTTGTTTAGAATCAAAAGACACGGCTAAATCTCGATTCTCAGATAAATCGATCAACTTTGATTCTGTAAATAGGTTATGAAAATATTTGATAATATCCATGGTTACAAATTCCAGACGTGACTTAAAACGTAAATTTTATTCGTCATAAACGAAAATTTTCCAGTGAAAATATGTCGACCATAGAACAAAGAGTGTTTATTGTGCAGTGCTACGGTTTAGGTGCAGACATTTCGTATCAGGGAGTAATAAGACAATTCCATGAACGCTGGCCAAATTCTGCGGTATCACGTAACCCTGTTAAAAAAATAGTGTCAAAATTTGTATTTTTAATCATGACAAAATATCTCACGTATTGGATTAACAAAATGTTCATGACCAACTTATAAAGTCAAGGTATGCTGATTTATCTGAAAATTGAGTTCCTGCAGCAGCTCGTCATTCTGAACAACTTTTTCAAATAAACTTTCTCGATATTTTTTTGAACAAAGGCACTTTATTCTTGAAAATTTTCAATGAATCAGCTCTAAACCACTCTGTATATAAATTGATTTGGCTCATTTTCTCAACATCTTAGTTTGAGACCAGGCAGGAGCGATTTCTAGAATATCAGAGTCTAACTCGAAAATTTTTCGTCATTTACACCTTACCGGCACCCAATCCGTGGACACACTGTAGAAGTGTTGCTTGAGCACCATCCGACCGCTGCAACTGATTATTTCGAATCAAACTTCCAAAAACAAAATCACGGGACTCCAACTGCCAATGAGTCACGATGAACTCTAAATGGCACAATGCAAAGGTGGAACCTCTTCCCACCCCAGCTTTCCTCCCTCTTGGGTTCCTACTCTTGAACTGGGGAAGGGAGAAAATAGGCGTCTCGACGCTGTTGTCAAGGAAACGCGGTGCATTTTTGATGAAACGATAGAGAACGTTCATTTCGTCACATTCAAGAATAGGCTCCCTGGAAACTATAATTTTCACTATTTGAGGGTCTTAGAATGTGAAAAATCAAATAAAAATCCAAATCATGAATATTTCCTAATATTGGGAACTGAGAACATGAAGTAACATCCAGTAGTTGCGTAATGATGAATTCGAATCAGAGCGTGTGAAGTTATTTATTTCACCATAGAACAACAGACTTGTTGTCAAGAATTCTACCGAAAAAAAGATATGTGCACTTGTTCGATTTGATGCTTACGCTAATAGACCAATGTAAAGGCCTTTAAAAATGATAAGGAGTGAAAGAAAATAATAGTAGGAAAAAACCCATTGGAAAAGGAGGTGAATATAATGAAATTTAAAGGAGAAATAATTTAAGGTCAATCTGAGATCAGGAAGTGGAAAGGGGTGAGGTTTTAAGGGTAAAAAAACGGCCCATCTCGATTTACAGCAAAACTTCAAGTTCTATGGAAAAAAGTTTAACGGCAAAGTTGTAGGTGACAAAAAGATCTACATCTTTTGTAAAACACTTTTCGAACATAACCTCCAAATTCACGTGAAAAATAACCAAGTTTTTGGTTTTTATTTTTGTCTTTCACAAAAAAAAATTTCCACGAAATTCTGTGAATGGTTATCTTTTTATGTTCCCAATACAATGTAATTCTTTCGATGCAAAATATATATTCGTTCGCCTCAAGTCGACTAAATATTGAAAAATCACCCTAGTTTTCAATCGGAATCTCGATTTACAGCAAATTTTCAAGTTCTATGGAAAAAATATTGAACGGCAAAGTTGTAGGTAATAAAAAGATCTACATCTTTTGTGAAACACTTTTCGAACATAACCTCGAAATTCACGTGAAAAATTCAAAAAACCAAGTTTTTGATCTTTTATTTTTGTCTTTCACAAAAAAAATTCTGTCCACGAAATTCTGTGAATGGTTATCTTTTTATGTTCCGAATACACTGTAATTCTTTCGATGCAAAATATATTTGTTCGCCTTAATTCGACCAAATATCGAAAAATCACCCTAATTTTTATTCGAAAAAACTCGTGTCGAAATATCTTATTTTTCAAAAAAGTTGTTGGGCTTTTTGTTCGTTGAAATCTCTTCTTTTTGATGGTGTGAAAATATTACCCCTACTATGGTAAGTTTTCATAGAAAATGCAAAAGTATGCTACTATTATTAACAACCAAATAAATTAATAAAGTTTATATTTGATAAGATATCTTCAATATTTTAAGGAAGTTGTGAAATCGTCTTCAAATTATATGAGTAGATACCTATTTATTGCTATTCCAAAATAATTTATATACCTGAGTAACCTACAGAAAATTTCAGCCCATTAAAAGGTATTTCATAGAGAAGTGGGGAAATGGATAGGAAGGTCTGGGCCTTACTACATGATATTTTTTGGGGAAATTTACCAAAGTAATGTATATATTCTTCAACACCATCATGAAGTATAGATTTCAACGAACAAAAATCCTATCAACTGTTTTGAAGAAGTAGATATTTTTACATGAGACTTTCCGATTGAAAATTAGGGTGGTTTTTCGATTTTAGTCGAATCAAGATGAACAAATATATATTTTCCATCGAAGGAATTACAGTGTATTCGGAACATAAAAAGATAACTTCTCACAGAATTTAGTAAAAAAAATTTTTTTTGTGGAATATAAAATAAAAAACCAAAAACTTGGTAAGTTGAATTTCACATGAATTTTGAGGTTATGCAAAAGAAGTGTTATACAAAAGGTGTAAATATTTTTATTACCTACAACTTTGCCGTTCAACTTTTTTCCACAGGACTCCATATTTTTGCCGGAAATCGAGATAGGCCGTTTTTTACCCTTAAAACCTCACCCCTTCCACTTACCGACCTCAGATCGCCCGTAAACTATTTTTGCCTCAGCTTTTGTTATATTCTCTTCCTTTTTCAATGGGTTTTATAATACTATTATGCTTTTGTTGGTGTAAAAAAAAATTATCGACCCTGATCTATAATACGTCAGCACAGATTAAGAAGTGATAACACGCATGTTCGTTTGTGTGGATGTCAACCTTATTGGTTTGAAGTATTTTTTCAACCATTTAAAATGAATGGTTACAGTAGTATTGGATCACAGAAGTGGTTATAATTTTTCGATATGAGAACTTATGTTACATTCCTAGACAATCGTTTAACTTGAAAATCAAAAAACACATCTACAAATTCATTGAAAATTCACTGGAACATTCAAATCTATTATTAAATCAAGTTTTAAACCCCAACTTGTCTGAGAGAATAAAATTTGGAATAACGAATCATTATGCATAAATCTCATTTTCAAATTCGACCTTTGAATCTTAAGTTCAATCGTCCTCTACAGATATCGGGTCTCCAAGTTGTTTCTTCACCGAATACGGTCTGCGTCGAGCGGATGTTAATCTAAGGATCGCTTTCGGAGCTCATTAGCTCTTTTTTGTCAATTATCATAACATCTCATCTTTTTTCTTGGAGGCATAAATAAGATTTGAGGCCTTATCACAGCCGATCTTTTCTATTAGGCCTAGTAGTACGGCAATTAAATTCAATTTTCTATATTGAAATCTCGATCTCTATAAATCACAAGATACTTGCGACACAATGGAATACAGGTCTGGGCTTGAAATCCCTATTCCTTATTGAGTTATTTCATATCACTGAAAAAATCGCAATTACTTTTTTTTAAAGTGATTTGAACTTATCAGAAATATGAATTCCGTGAAAATCAATAGCACGAAAATAACTAACCCAATGAGAAAAAGTGGAAAAAAATTAATATAAAACCCCCACAACAATTTATGGGAACCACTTGATCAGGTGCAAAGAACTGTAGAACTTGTATTTTATTAGTTTGCGTGTACTGAATCCGAATTGATAAATCATTCGAAAACCCTGAAGACAAATCCGTGCTGAAATTCAATTGTGTCCGGCCGTCCGCATGTGTTTAAACTGTCGAAGGAAAAGACCAAGAGCCCTAAAATTTCCAGGGTTTGGAGCATAGGTATAACGGTAAAAATTATTGATGCCCAAAACCAGCACAACGGTTCCAGTGGTATAGTAATCTAAATTTTTTTCAGTAGATAGCTAGAAAAATACCCATCCGATCGAATCGAAACTTGGCTTGTAGATATATGGTGTCAGTGGGACAATTTATCATGAATTTTTGCGCGCATGTTCTAGGAGCACAGCGTGCTATCTTTTTGTCCAAATCTCTGTAATTTTCGATGATTGAGCCAAAAATGATCTCAAACGACTAGGTTGGATTCACTGATGACGGATCCAGTGTCAAAATCGATTCTGTCCGGCTGTCCGGCCAGCCGACGACACGATAACTGTCGAACGGATCCAGCTAGCGACTTAAGACTTATAGGGTAGTTCGCGCATCGAAATGCTGCGGCTCAGTTCGTTAATGCGCCACATCGGCCAAATAGTTTCGGAGTTATAGCAATTTGAAATTTCGAGTTTATTTCCCTCATATTTAAATAACTATCGGAGCGATTCGATTGAAACTTGGCAGATGGTTGAAGCATAACAACGCGCAACTTTGAGCAAAATTTCCTTGAAATCGTATTGTCGTATTCGACAAAAACTTTTTTTTTCTGATACTTTTATTCATTCTTAGGAACAATTTCAGTTGTAACTTGAATTCCATATTTCACAGCAGTGTACCAAATTCCAATTCGATACTGCTATTAGTTTTGGAGATATTGGGAAAAAATATGTAGAATTTTGTGGTTTTCTTTCGATATCGTTGTTTTTTTCGGTATAACTCAAGAAATACTTATTCAATCGTGATGAAACTTCGCAGCTAGTTAGAAGATGTTGAAGGACAACATATGTTTCTTGATGATCGCGTCATAAGAACAATTTGCAAAAAACATTTCAAATTTATTTTTTTTCAAATATATAATATTCTGTGATCTTCTCATCATATTATCCTCATTAAATTTTGTACGAACCTTCAAACTGTAATTTTTCGGTAAATCACTGGATTTCGATTCGATCTAACCTGTATTTTTGGAAATATTGGGAAAATAAAATTTTGAATGGGTATATCTGCGGAATCATTTTGTGGATTTTACCCATTCACGAATTCGGCCTTCGTAATTGAGTTCCAAACCTTCTCTTCAAATATCGAGTTTCTGAGTTGTTTCTTTCGGAAGCTATTGGGTTTACGGCAATTCGTTAATTTTCTCAATATTTTCAAAAATACAGATTAGGTCAAATTGAAATCCAGTACTTCATCGAAAAAAACCCAGAAAAGCACTGCCTTTATACGTTTTCCTAGGATAATTTCATATTTATACTGTGCAATAAAATTTTCTTACCTAAATCTATATGAATATTAATCAAAAAACTCATGAATGTTCATATAATATTCGAGTTGGAAAATGTTCACAAATCGACCATACTTGATGAATTAATATAAATGCTGTGAATACAGGTCAATCTTCTCGTCCAATTTACCGATAGATATCTTCTTTCCGTGACAACAGTTCAATATTTGTATTTTTCAAGGACCAACCAGAAATATAGCGATCTGCTTCGCTACTCATCATAGGTAAAGTCAAAAACAAAACAATCTAATATCGGGTACGGTATACTGAAATTAATTCAACCACTCTGTATCATCATTGTGCATAGCTAGAAACGTTATTCCGAAAATATGAAATTGAAATTGTAGGACTCCCCTTTAATCGTTGATTGCGAATAATATGTCAAGTAGAACTGTACTCGTCCGTTACTAAGAATACTTGAAATCTTTCTGTGGGTTATGAAATATGAGCACAAAAAAGTGTTGCACGAAGGTCTTACAATTAACATCCCTTCCTGCTCAATCTTTGTGATGGAATTGAAAAACATTTGTTGTCCTACTTATTGGAAATTAGTGTTCATTGTTATTTCGAAGAATCATTTCGAAAAATTCTCAGAAAACATCAATTTCGAAAAATGTATTAAGAATAATTAATAGTTGAATAAATCAAGAAATGCAATCTCATACATGGATCACAGAAGATGTTTCAAAGTACCACCGTTTTGTTATATTTCAATTCTTCAAAATGATAACAGTTTTTTAGATCTCTGCGTGATATAATTCCCAGATTTCTCGATTACGAACCTGGAATTTTTCAATAATCTGAATATGAATCGATTGACCTGTATGAGTGAATCATACGTTTTAGATATCAACAGATAATACTCGGTAGTCTCAAAGTTATGAGCAATTGAAAATATTGCCGAATACAAGAAATACCCTGTATCTTGGTTATGGAATTTTTAAGATCTTCCATATATAGGTTTTGGCACTCGTTTAGGGTAGGTACCTCAAGTTACCATATGTTCATTTACCAATGAAACTCCCTGTACATTCCGTGGTATCTCAGACTTCAAAGGGAATGCCTAGAAATCTTATATATTGTATTATGACGAATTCAGAAACATTGAGAATCCCGAATCGGTAGCCATTGTTATTTAAAGCCGTAATTGAATATAGGTAGATAGCCCCTAATGAGGGTAAGAGAAGTATATTAAAGTGCGGATTACACACGAACAGCGAATGCAATAAAATTTGATAATGGATTTGGCGAATAGTGTGGACGTACATTCAAATGCATCGTTCAAGTCGAGTCCTGACGGAGCAGAAAGAGCGCTGCCTCGAACCATACAACTTCCTGTGTTTTATTGCACTCGCAGTTCGCATTGAGCCGGGCCCAGATGAGTGTAATCCGAACAGCGAATGCAATGGAATTTGACAAATGATTTGGCGAAAAGTGTGGACGATACTCGAGCTCAGCCACGAATAGTACATTCAAATACATCGTTCGAGTCGAAAACCGAGTCCTGACGGAGCAGAAAGAGCGCTACATCGGACCATAAAACACCCTGTGATCTATTGCATTCGCTGTTCGCATTACACGCATATAGACCCGGATTAAGAGCTATTTGTTGATCGAACATCATTTGAATAGTTCCATTGAAGTTTTGAGTATCTGCGATCACTTTAAATGAATTGAATTCTCAAATGGTAGATTCTCTGAAATTATCGTACATGCGGTATCGTACATAGTACAGAGCACCAAAATTATCGTATGAGACAATAATTATCGTACAAATGACAACGCTGGCAGAGCCAGTTTATTCACTGGGCGCTTAGGGTGGTTGCCCAAGGCCCGAAGCGATCCTTGGCCTCGGAAGGGTCTAGACCTAGACCCAAATAGAATTTCCAGTATCAAGGCCGTCAAATTCTTGCGCCCGGGTCCCAAACAGACCTTAAACAGGCACCAGCTCTGGGATTTTTGTATGTCAATTGAATGGCAAACAAAAATTTCGTTTTGTGTATGTAAGAATATTGCTGCTCATGAAATATTGCTGTCTTAGGAGACAGATAAGATTTTTATTTTCGATTACAAGTTATCGATGTAACGCGAATGTATTGTGAGAGACAATTAGGATGTAAAGAACAATGGTGCTCTTATTTTCATTTGTTTTCCTACTAAATCTCTAGACCAAACTGGGGAAAACGGCTGTATTTTATACCCTCGCCACCGAAACAAACGCCACCAATCGACCAATCAGATCGCATGACACTATTCATGGGGATTCGGCAATTGTCATTTTGAATTTATTTATGTTTTCTCAAATTATTATTGAGTTATTGATGAGTGCATGAAATTTTTTTGTTATTGCCTCGAAGAAATGTGTAGATCCTCAGATACCTTCAAATGGGTCCCTTTTCTATTTTGTTTGGACAGTGCATATTCATGAAAATAAGTGTTCGAATAAAAAAACGATCTTTTTTATAGGGGTATAAACTTCATGATACTCAGCAACATATCATTGTTTTTATGATTGTCTTTCAATCATGTTCACTAATCGAGGATCGAGTTATCAACCCCCAATAATAATGCATATTGTTTTCTCCATTGAATGTGTTTTATATTCCTAAATGAATTGTTTAACAATTTTCATTAACGTGAAATTGAAATTTACTACTATCAAGTGCTACTAGGAAAGCTCAATTATTGAATAAAACTCCTGCTTTCTTGTTGTGAACCTTATGAATTCAAATGGGAAAGAACTCAACTGGTTTCATAATACGTCCTATTCAATGAGTTTTCATTCTCTGTGACACTCCGACTCTTGATGGGTCTCGGTCCGACTAAAAGTAAGAATGATTCTGGTTCTGTATCAACTTCCATAAACTTTCCGCCGCTTCACCATATTCCGTTGAATATTTGCAAATTCTGGAAAAATATGAATATATTTGAACAGGCTATCGCATGATATCGATGTATCAGTAGATTCTGTGAAATAATTTCACTCCTTGCCTACTATATTATAGTAAAACATCGTAAGATAGTGTATTAATCGAAAACTAAATAATTCCACTGAAAGTTATACAAAACATAATATGGTAGAAATTCATTCATCCAGATATTTTTCACCTTATATGTTGTCTGATGCATCGAAGAAGCTCAACACATTCCTGGTCGAGCTCGCTACGGATCTGTTCATGAATTGAGACCCTCTACAAGATTTCTTACTAAGTTCGGTAACGATCGATCCAAAAATGATTTACTGTGGTAGATCGAATACTAAAGAGTTTTGCCGTCCCAAAGCTACTCTTTCCGAAATTAGTGTAGTATCTCTCGATCAGGATACTCTATTAACATTATTAGTAGCCAAATGGAGATGAACTCGAGATAATCGGAAGCATGAAACGGGAGTGGTAACATTTAGACTACCGTCCAAATGGTCTATTCATCGTAAATCTGTCTGATTTAAATTACAACACAGAGATCCGATCTGCCGAAGAGGGAACAATCCGATCCAAGTTAAATTCGGTTTCGAATACAGAGTCATGGTCATTTGATAATAATTATTCCTCTTAATGTCTCAGATCGTTATCGTGCAATCGAAGTGCTCATTGAGGCTCGAGCTTTCGGCTTGTTGTCATATTTCGGTCGGTGTAGAACCTACGCATAATCAGCATTTCGATGTATATGCAAGGATATAGAGTCGGCAAGAGCTATAGACACTCAACCGAATAGATTACTTGGTGATGGAATGAAATGTCGGTGAAAGGATGTTTTAGATTTTTTCAAATTTAACTCTCGATATCTGAAATAGAACTATAAAAAAACGCTGCAAATTTTGCACAAGGTTTTATCATTTTTTCAATAACTAACTCAATACCAGTGATATCTCAATAAAACTTATTCATGTGAGTCTCTGAGTTGTACATTAATTTCAACCATATATGCCTCTTATCTAATGAAACACTTTTATCATTTATCATTTTTCCAGATTCCACTCCACCAAAAGATACAAGCTGTTTAAATTCACAGAAAAAATCAGTTTATCTTTTGTACCTTTGTTATGGTAACTCAGACTGAGATGAATTTTGGAATTAAGTTCTCTATAACTATGACACATATTCTTCAGTAATCACTTCCATCCTACTTCAAACAGTTTCCGAGTTATAGACTCACCGATTCATGAAACTATACGAAATTAGCATGAAGAATGCAGATAGAGTTTATTTTATGTCATCATAAGAATCTTCAATGATTTTAAAATATTTGATTATTCTTTATAATTTCTCCCCGTTTTGCAGATATTCAACGTTGAATATTATAAAATCGGATATAAATTCGAAAAATTTCCTTTTATTTATGGATCCGCCCCTGATCTAGTAAAGGAAGTAAATTAAGCTGGGTTCACGTTTATCCAGACTATAGAATACACAGAAATTTTTATCTATTTCGCATAGAACTAATATTAGGTATATGCATAGATATAACATTGAGTTATAATTTCTATGTGTATATGCTATTTCGTGGCCACACAATACATGGTCAATGGACTAAACTTTCCATAACCATATCATTCTAGAGAATGTTTTTAGGTTAATTGATTGATTAAATTCAATTCATTCATAAATTTCGTGAAAAAAGTATAATTATGGAGTTTTCAATATGAGAATAGGCGAAGATGGAATTGTGTAATCTTATAGTGGAATGAAATTGTATATTGCATGAACGTCAAGTTGAAGATCAGTATTTCAAGACCAGTGTAGTGAAATGTTTTCCTTGCGATAATATCGCAAAAAGCACCAAATCATAAAAATTAAGAGAGTAAATGAGTTTTCTCATTATTGTTTCTTTAAATTTCAAACCTTGGATTGGTCATTCTCCAAACGAGAGCACCGTAAGAAATATCTGTGGTGAACTTGCAAACAAAGCGCAGGAGTGTATTAGCACATGCACATATTTAAACGCTTCTAACTTTTTACCTGGGCCGAATCTGGAAAGATGGCAAATGAAAAAAGCGAATATCTTTTACTGGATTAAATTGAAATCCAATATTTTTCTCACAGATACTTCGAAATAAGGGTGGATATAACAAATAATGGACATGGATGATAATATATGACGCTATAAATACCAACAATTGATGAGTTTTTTGGTATGTTATTAATTTTTTTCTGCAAATATCTTCCAGGTTGTTTTATCATTTACATGCTCATTATCTTTTATACTCACCCTTAATCTTGAATCTTAATTATTTCAAATTACGCTACTTAATTTGCGTTCTGCATGTAAAAGTATTATTCAGTTATACACGAGTATTTATTGAGATTTCAATGTTTCAAATAAATTTTTTCCTGGAATTGGTTTTTGTGTTATAGTTTATTATTATTCATAAATGAGCTTCATGAAGAAATTTAATCTTAAATCTCGTAATCCGCAGGGTGATTTCTATATTTCTATGAATAATAATTTTATCCGATTCTTAGTCGTTATATTTCAAATATTAGGAGAGGAAACCCCAAAAATATTCAATTTGAAATACTTACGATTATGAAATTATCAAGAATATCGATGGAACATTTGCACAGTGCAGTGTTCATAAATTAATAAACAAATCCGTTAAAAATTCTGAATGAAAAGTTCACCGATTATTCCACTGAATTTCAATCTTAGAACCGAATGCGATGATTAATTTTTGGGATTATTGGAAATTTGCAGAGTTTTTCTTTATAACTCAGGGACGACTGGTCGGAAATCATCCATGAAAATACAGTGGTGAGTTCTCGAGAAATATTTTTTTCCCCCCAACCTTCATTCAAATCTACATACTTCAAAATGTAAAGTGTGAAATTGCAGGGGGGGTAATTTTTTTTTGGTCGATCACTTAGGTTCATTATTTGATTTCATGAAATAATAAACAAAAAGTGGCAACAATGCGCATTTTTTCAATTTTTCCAAACTATTCACACCCAAAAATTTTTTTTAAAAAACGAACTGTCTCTCCAAAAGTCACCACGTTATATTCTAGGTACTGTATGCTCTCAACCCAAATGTCTTTTTCCAGTTCAAGCTTTCAGAACTCAAATCCAAAACTAGACCCTCCTTCATGCTCACCGTCCAATTAAAATTATGTAATACGAAACCAAGCACGCCGTATCGTATTACTGCTTCCGATCACATATCGGCCGGACCGAGCAGTCCTCAAACGAGTAAGCACAAAAAGTAGAAGCACATGAAAACTGGCGCTTCCAAGCTATCCAGCCTATTGTTAACATCGGCATCGTCAGGTCGGCAACGTCAGCGGTGGCGGTGATATCCATAAGGATGCGCGGCTAACTAGAAAACGTGAACGGAATAAATTTGCTCTATGCATATTTAGAAGGAGGCACTTGGCATTGTTACAATACAAATAATGTCACATATCAATTTTTTGCGGTTCCGCATATCTGCCGCAATGTGTGAGGGCCTCCTACATGTTTTATTTATAATCCCTCAATCAGCTCCGATCCCGCTTTCGTTGGTACACAGAGAAAATGTTGATTTTCTCGGGAAGCCAGTTTTTCGAAGAGATGGACTTGTACAGGCTACTCTTTATGGTTCATAAGATGGATGCATCTTCGGAATGCGCATCAATCCTCCTGGTCTCTTGGAATCTCATATTGTGTGGACGTTGTTGATATTCTTCGAAAAAACACTGCGAATTTTACACAATGGTTTGTTAGATCGGCTCAATTTTTCGTATTTTGGCTTAAATCTCCGTGTAGGTCTTCTAGAGGCTCATATACATTGTTAATTTCAGAATGGTCCTTACAACTTATACACTAGTTTATATGTACTATAGTTTGTATTCCTCCACATGAATTGAGTGACTGATATTCACTTTATTGAGGATATATTTGCGCATCAATCCTACTGGTCTCTTGGAATCTCATATTGTGAAGATGTTGATATTCTTCGAAGAAACACTGCGAATTTTACTCAATGATTTGTTAGATCTGTTCAATTTTTCGTATTTCGGCTTGAATCTTAGTTGAGGTTTTCTACATGCTCATATACATTGTTAATTTCAGAACATTTCCTTACAACCTATACACTTATTTTTAGGTACTATAGTTTATATTCCTCCATATCAATTGAGTAACTGATATTCACTTTATTGAGGCTTTATTTGTTATCTGGCAACATGTTAGATGAAATGAAAACACAATGCCAATATAACTAATAGAGTTCACTGTGGATAGAATACTGATAACAAAACAGTGTGTAACTACTCTATAATCCACTTAAACTTTCTGAGTCTAACGCACGTTTCGGAAACCAGGTTTCCTTTGTCAAAGACATATCGTTACTAACTACATTGCCAGCGCACCTGTTGCACTAGTGAGAGGATGGTATACAGGACCAATGCTCGGGCAAATTTACCTAAACACTCTTGAATGTATACATGTATACATATGTTCAGAAGAAAAGACAGATTGCTAAACAATGATCTCACCCCATTAGTAACCCATTATTTCAAATATTTACCTGACTCACCCTTGATAGCCCAGCGCTACACTAATGACCTTAACAACCCTTTCCCATTGGTCCTGTATACAATCCTCTCACTAGTGCAACAGGTGCGCTTGCAATGTAGTTAGTAACGATATGTCTTCGACAAAGAAAGCTTAGTTTCCGAAACGTGCGTTAGACGCAGAAAGTTTAAGTGGACTAGAGAGTAGTTACACACTGTTTTGTTAACAATGCCAATATTTCGAAGAGATAGACTTTTACAGGTTACCATATATTCATAAGATCTTAGGACTGCGCATCAGTTCTCTTGGTGTCTTGTGATGTCATATTGTGTGGAAGTTGATATTCTTCGGAAAAACACTGCGAACTTTACACAATGGTTTCTTGGATATCTTTGATCTTTCGTATTTTGGCTTGAATCTCAGTTGAGGTCTTTTAGAGGCTCATATACATTATTAATTTCAGAATATTTCCTTACAGCTTATACACTAATTTATAGGTTCAATAGTTCATTCTTCCATATAAATTGAGTGACTGATAGTCACTAGTATTGAGGATATGTTTGTTATCTGGCAACATGTTAGATGAAAGGGAAATAAATAAATATTAAATGACACATAATGCCACTATTTCGAATACATGAACTTTAACAGGCTACCCTATATTCATAAGATGGATGCATCTTTGAAATGCGCATCAGTTTTCCTGGTCTCTTGTAATCTCATATTGTGTCGACATTGTAGATATTCTTCAAAAAAACACTCCATATTTTAAACAACTGTTTAATCGATCGTCTCGACAATCTATTCAATTTTTCGTATTTCGGCTTGAATCTTATTCGAGGTCTTCAAGGCTTATATACCATTAAGAAAAACACAATTCACAGAGCTTTTTTTCTAATGTGCATTCAGGAATATTCGTGATCTTCATCAATCCAAATGAAAGAATGTGTCCATACCCGGATAGCACAGACACGTTCTAAAAACGTTCATAGAAGGTATCAGCAGAACGTTCATATATTCTCAGAACATTCTCGCAAGAGGCATGTTACATTCTAAGAATATATCTGCATTGTTCCCGTCCATGTTTAAATATCTAAGTAATATTCCTATTGATATTATTTCAGATATTCTATAGGGTTTTCTCTTTAGTTTATAAAATGTTCTCAGAATATTCATTGAAGATTCATACCACTATAACTTGCTTTGATTTCGTTCCTAAAGAATGAGAGTTGCATAAATTGGACAAAATTTGTTTTTTCTCACAATATACCTAAAACAATTTACTGATTGTATCATAAGCTCTTCTTCTAACAATAATATAAGATTTCAGTCAATTGTTTATTCGGCTAATGAATTCTAATTCAGTTCATCATCGATTGGAGATTTATTATTTATTTTTATTCTTGACGAATATGGGCTACTTCAGGGGTAATTATCCTGTTTCAAATTTAATCAAACACGTTCTGAGAACATTCATAAAAGCTTATTGCTGAATGTTCGAATTACTCCCAAAAATATTTTACAATATAGTGTTATTCTCCAAGAATATTGTGATGATGTGTTATGAATATCCTTTTCGAATATGATGAGTACGTTTTTTAAAGGATGTTCCTGTAATATTCTATATTTTCTGCGAAGATTCGTGGAACATTCTGTTTGAATATTCTAAAGTATGAACATTAGAAACCTAGAAATAACATTCTATGAATGTTATATGCTGTCTGAGTATTAAACCTTGTATTCATGGAAAGAGGAAAAACATAAAGAATAGAGATGAACATGGCAGATGATGAAATCCAGCTATATATATATATATATATATAATGAGAGACAAAATCTTCGCAACAACTTGTACTTGAAAAATAGTATATATCACGCGGACGTCAGTTCTATAAGCAAATGAAGATAATCACTTCTGTTTCAGATTTTGGGGAAGAGAAACCACATTACGAGTTTTCTTTACAATTCTGGTACCTCTCAGAATGGGCTCTTATTCATATCGATAATTTCCAGAATTCATTCCTAGTTTCAGAGATATCAGATAGATTCCTCACCGATGTTTGTCCGAAATTTTTGAAAACTTTGACGGCTGAATAATGCGGAAAACTTTTCAATCACACAGCAGAAATTTCCCTTCGTTTTCGAATATTTCGTGAAATGTCTCGCAGTAACTCTTTCATAAGACTTGGTGAACTGATATTTATTTCTCGATTATTCGTTTCTTTTATAGCCACAATGTAACGAAATAAATATAAGGAATGAGAAGTTTCAATCAATTTCCGCAGTGATCAACGATGATCATCATTATTGAGACCAACAAAGCAAATTATTAATCCAATAAAGCAATTACGTTCTCAGTAATCACCAGACTACGAATTAAGCTCAATCAATTCATCGCGCAGGTTTCAATCTCCAGGGTTCACTCAAAGGCATCATTTTTCGTAAATTATCGGGCGTTACGCAAACCGTCGTATGTTCAACAATTTTATGTTTCATATATCAACAGGTTGCGCGAGATTGACTTCCTGAAAATGGATGTAATAAACCTGCGTTTTCCAATATAGAGGCAACATCTAATTTGCGAGCCAAAAAAGAACGCAGAAAAAGTTATAGGCCACCGTGCTAGTCAATTAGTCGGGATCGCCCAATAATTACCAATTAATGCAAATAAAACTAATGGTGCTCGCTCCTGACACCATGTATCCGCGATGAACAGCATCCGAGTCGAAGGACCAGCGACGTGTATGCTTATGCCACCTTGATGAAGTATTACATGGGTCTGGAGATAACCTGAAACATGAATATCTTCGATGGAATAGCCGTGATCGGATATGTGAATTCTCTGAAAAAAATAAAATAATAAAATGCATAATTTATGATAATTAATTCTCTTTTTCGAATTCAGATTCATTACTCCGAAAAAGAATGTATATCGAGCAACGATGAAAAATGTCCATACACCTAGCAAAAATACATGAATAGATATTCAGTAATTGACCTACATGAATACAAATATGCAAACCCCATTATCTCGAAATACAATAAGGTATAAAAATTTAATTTTTCAGTACTACTGGTTACAGATTAGCTTTATATGAATGTGTGTTCAAATTCACATTTTTTTGAGAAGATTTTCAGAGATGTCCCAAACATGGTTTATGAAAATTATGCATGAAAGAGAATTAAGATAGTCATCTGATATCGATACATTTCTTCCAAATTATCGTAAGCCGCTACGTAGTACATTGAGGCCTACGATATTTTGGCAAAATGTATCGATATTTTATTCCAATAAAGTCACAAATTGACCACCAGACAATTATATTCTTATAATATATGGATCCACCCTTTCAAGAACCGAATTAGGTATAGCATAAGGTTTGAAATTTAAATAACAGCTAAATTTTGAGTGAACAAAACAATCGACCCAAAAACTATAATGCTCCTTATGATGAAGTACCTGATGAAGTGATAGCCACTATACAGGTTGTATCTGAATAACACCGAAAAATTTCAAGGGGTGATTCGATGATGAAAACTGAGGTAGGTATCTGGTATAAAATTTTCAGAAAAACATCTTCCTGGAAAAGTTACAACCCTCCGCAGATCAACAAAAAAAATTTCTCTTTTTTATTTTTCCTGCATATTGAGCTACAGATACGAAATCTGGAAAATATTATTTGTCAATAACATTACATATTCTGAAATGTTTTCAACCCTGAAGTATGCTTAAAAGGGGTGGAGATAGTCAACCCCTAAAATATTTTTTCTTACAACTTCATTTTTGATACACATTTTCCTTTTAAAATCACATGTCTGAAAAGCCCAAAGCATTTACTAACATTTTTATCTCTACAGGTTTTTTCGAGAACGTAAACTCATAAAAATATCGATGATCTCCGAAACCACATTGTAGCAGGGTAGGAAACGATAAGAAATTAAGCAATCATATTTCATCGCCTACGCATTTCAATGAGGGGAAGGGTAAATGCTTGTATTGAAGCTGAAGGTGGTCATTTTCAACATTTATTATAATTTTATTGTATCGTCGATATTCGACAGTTTTTTGTTCATTTCTCGCTATTGTTCTAGATGTGAATCTCTTAGCCTAGTAGAATCATAATTTGGTTGGCTGTTATTCAATAAAATGCTATTTAACTTGACTTATATTTTTCTCGTAAGTGCTTGTTCTTCAGTTATTTCCTAGTTTCATATCTCAATTTTCACCCAGAGAAGTCGAGATGTCTCACAAAACTTTTATTTCGAGTTTAAGCTAGCCCCACTTCATATTCCATTATAATAGTTTTTTTCCAAGAAAAATATGAAATTTAGTTTGAAAGATATTTTCGGAGTAGTTCGTATCCGTTCTGATCATGTCACTCGGAAACTAAAAATATATTCACTTAAAATGCTCACAGAAACTTTAAGATTTTCCAATACTAAGTTGAAAAAGTAGCGTGTAGGTTCCTGCGAAATTGAATGGGGATCATATGATTTAAATATTGCGAAACTATTGTTTTATCGGGAACACAAGTTGCTTTGGACAAGGTCAATACCTAGATGGATGATCACTATGGCTACGGAACTAAACCAGCACGCATTATATAGTCAAATAGGAGCTAGGTTCTGTAGTGTTCGCTTGCGTATTTGATTAATTAATATTCGATAATATAATTTATTCAAACAATTATTCAGTTCACGAAAGTGGTTCTGTGTATGAATACTTCATTTTTACCGGCTTGTTCTAGGGAACAGCGCGTTATCATTTCGTTACAATTATTATAATATAATAATAATAACTGTGTTTTGAATAGGTTGGAAAGATTGGAAATTTTACGACATGAAAATTAGAAAATAATGTTATGTTGAATACTCAAGAAGCTTTTGGTAATGATAGTTGAATAAAATGTTTGTTATAAGAAGAATAAGAAAATATCAAGTCATGTAACAACTTTATGGTGAAAAATTCGTTAAATATTGGTAATCTAAGCTCATAAACTTTAATGTCTCAGAATTTTGGAAAACACGTTGCATAAGGAATCTCTGTAATTTTGATCCTTATTTTATATATTTGACGATTCCAAGTTGAGAGAGTTCAGTTGAGATGAGTTTTGAGAATAATAATTTCAAAATGTAATATGTGTAAAGACCTATATTTGTGTTGTAAATTCAGTGAGTCTAGTCTGGGGATGCTCTGACAAACAGAGCGCAACTAGTCACGCAATAAAATAACTCGAGGAAGCAACAATCTATTTTTACTTGAATAAACCACTTCATACCGGGACAATTCCACGAAATAGAGACAAAATGTACATGTTTTTCGTATATCGGGGACACGTTCTGTTAGGCTGACAAACTTCAAGATTTTGTCTTTGATCTTATTTATGTCACAAAACAAAAGACTGACGACAGATAGGCTCGTGGCAGCCCGCACCTACAACCGCCGGGGAATTCCCCGCGAATCCCATTAGCTGGCCGGATTACAGCGATCACCGAAGAAGCGGCAGTCCGAATTAACAAGGCCCTACTGTACTAGGAGCAAACAATACCTCAAATATAACGGGTTGACTTCAAAATAAGCACGGAAGCCTGTAGAACGACACCCTGTTTGCTCCTATTATCGTCGAAAGTTCTCAGGATTCAAATATTTCTCGCGGCTATCGGCAACGTTAAGACGTGCAGACCGGGAAAAAGTGCCTGTCCTTGAGATATTAAGGAAGTTCCATGAATGTGACTGTGTTGCCGAAATGGGCGAAACCGAGCACATATGGTAGTTTTTGCTCTTAATAAGATCCTTACATATCTTAAAACTATTTTTCAAACCACTGCCCTTTGTAACCTTCAATTATCCTGAAATTTATTGGTTACTGCTACAAATATCCAAGAAAATAATTCCACTTCAAACTTCAGTACTATCAACTTCGTTCTCCATTCACCCCACTGTGAAATACGCAGATCCACTCTCACTTCACTCACTTTCTACACGGATTGATCCATTGGCTGTTATTACTCCGATGGAGAACGCCATTGGTTGACCCATATTCCGACATTATTTTAGTGGGATTTATTACTATATCGCGTCCGTCCATACAAATGAGCCAACAATCCATCCAATGCTAATGCTCTGTCACATTACCAGTGAGATTTGACTGATTGGTATTGGTATTGGCTGGTTCTCACAGTCGTAGTCGAAACCAGAGAACAGGTATACGTTCATGTTGATGATCGTGATATCAATACATAATTCCATTGTGAATTAATCTTAGGAGTTTATACTAATTAATTATATACTCGCATAGGAGAGAAGTGAGAAAAGGTGTTACGATACACATTGAATAATATCGATAGAAGTATACCTTGAGATACTTATTCATCAGAGTTGGGTTTTCTGTAAAATATCTGATAGAGAACTTTTGAAAATTATCATTCATATGAACTCCCCCCTTTGCGATTATGGTGGATTTGTGGTGAACGCTGGACTAGATTATTCGGTATTGACGTCATTTCAACCAATATTAGAAAAACAACTCAAAATATCAACCACTTTTCCACCACATCAGTTTGATGAAATAAGAAAATAAGAAAGCTCCCTCTTTGTATTTCACGAATTTCTGCCGGAAGACATTTCAAAAAATCCAGAAACGCTAATTCCACTTCTTTCATGGATGATGTAGAGGAGTTTTTATGAGAATGGTGAAAGAAATTTTTTTCTTCACACATCAAAATACAAAAGGAAATTTCCATTTGAATCTGCTTTTCTATGATTCTCGAAAATGTCTATTTAACAGAAATTATTCGAATAAAATATTGCAAGAACATTATCCTTACTATTGGCGTCCGAATTTGAGATTGCAGCGACACGGTGGCCAGTTTTAGAACCTTACATACAGACATAGATTTTGTTTTGATAGTCGATTTTGTACTGTTTGGTTTGATAATTTTTGATTTCACGATTTATTCAAAGACCTTTTGGACTCTTATAGTTGACGAGAGTATTACTGGGTGTACATATTCCATTCTTATAATGTAGGTATGTATCATCCTTCAATCGAATTGAGTGTAGCAACTTTAAAATTACAGGGATATCTCCAAGGTTAGACAGTATTTCAATATTATTTATTTTCAGATCCAAATGGCAAGATTTACTTTGGTAGATTTCTTAGGCTGTCTTGAGAGTTGAAAAACAGATAGAATTGTAAAACATAATAGACAAACTCATAACTTTACTATTTTTATTGGGAAGGACTAAATATTCAATATATTGCGAATAAAATGAATACATTCACATGAAACTAATGCTACTTGTACCGGTAGCCTTATTCATTATGGATTGACAAATGAATTTTCCAACATTCATATGATTGGTCTTGAAAAAGCTGTAATAAATAAGCCTTGTACAACTTTGCTTCCATCGGCAGAAGCACTTTGAGCGAAAAGTATTCATCACCAGATATTTCCTTGTTGAGGCTCTTTTTTTTTCAAAAGTCAGTTCCATCACCAGAACATTTACGTGGTTCCTTAATAATCAGTTCAACAGGCAGATTTCTGGAAGGCATAGCATTCATCTCAAGTAAATTTCTCTGCTGGGTCTGGAAAAAAATTGTCTTCATGAATGTGATCTAATATTTCATGAGCAATTCGTGCTTACCTCTATGAAAATGATCATCATCGGTAAAATGCAGGTAACAGACTCTCATAAATCTTCTTTGTTGGTTTTTATCGATTCTTCAACACTTTCAGACCCGACTTGTTAAAGGAAGTTTCTTTCACCCTAACTCCAAATTTTTTACCGGGCTGTAGAAATCAATAGGAAGGGACATTTGAGTTTGCTTTTCCTCAGTAGAAGCACTTATAAAATCACACAAACGCCAAGAAAAATGCATAAACTTTCTCATTTTCTTAACATTTCTCTTAACTTGTCAATGATAATGTCTGTACCTCGGGTTACTCGGATAGCCACCAGAGGGAGTAGCGCTTATCTTCATTCGCCAATTTCAATTCTGTTTTAGATAACGGGAAAGAAAACCCAAAACACCAAAACCAGAAGAATAATTATAAATATAATTCACGATGATCGTCCAGGACAGTTCGATATTTTTGCGCTCATGTTCTAGGGAAACAGCGTGCTATCATTCGGTTCAATTTTCTGTAATTTTAAAATTTTCAAAGTTGGATTCGCTGATAATCAACGAATTCAGTGTCAAAATCGATTCTGTCCGGCCAGCCGTCCGGCCTAGAACACGATTACTGTCGAACAGATTAAGGTAGCGACTTGAAACTTTCAGTGTTAGTCGCTCATCAGAATGCGGCGGTTGAGTTCGAAAAGGGGCTGAATGAGCAAAATGATTCCGGAGTTATGGCCATTTGAATTTTGAGATTATTTCCTCAATATCTGAGAAACTTTAAGAGCGATAGGATTAAAACGTAAAAATTAGTTGGAACATAACGACGCGCAACTGTGAGTGTGATTTTTGAATAGAAGGTACCTTCAGTAAATGAAAAAAATTGAAAATTGTTTTCGAAAAATTTTTTTTCAGAACTATCAACTTTCTTCGAGAAAATTGTTGCTCGCCCCTAGAGCTCCATATTTCACAGGAGTATACTAAACTTCAAATCGATACCATTGAAATTTTCGGAGATATCGGGTAAATATATGTCATATTTCGAGGTTTTTCTTTTCGTATCATTGTTTTTTTCCGAAAAAGCTAGAAGTCAGCTGCTTTTGCGTGCATTCGTTGCCAAAGAAATCATCTCCTGTGAACATGTGCGAAAAAGCTGCTGACTTCACGTCAGTGCTTTTCTAGGATTGTTTGCGAATTCAATTCGAAATTCCCTAAAGCTACCTTTTGAGCGAGGGAGATTCGGGTATTTGGGTATTCGGAGATTCTTCAGTATTGACCGGCGACGATCACGTGCCCGTCGTCGACCAATAGAGTGAATCTTTCGACCAATAAGGTGAATGTCCGATTCCCCAAATACACGAATCTCCCTAGCACAAATGGCCCCTTGAGTGAAAGGAATCATTTTGATATATTTTCAACGCGATTTCCTTCGATATCGATATAAAATCAAAAAACATTATTGTCCTGGCAACACTGTTTAATGAATAGCAAGATTTAAATTGTATTTATCTACAGGCCTTTATACAGTTATTTTAACCATTTATTCAAATAGGTCCAGAGTTTCTATAGATATGCCAATTCAAGATTTTAATATGAATTTTGGATTCAAAACAGTCATATAGTCTCCATATATTCAGAGTAGGTTTGAGACTTAACTAGGAAGCTAGACTTCGTGAATAGTTGATATTCGTTATCTGATTTCGTAGATATACAGGGTGAGACTTCGAGTGGAACCTTAAAGTTTTCAGTTGCCTTTCTCCAGGATCAACTCAGGCACGGATAGTTATAAGTATTTTTCTCGATATGCTATTACAATCCTGGGCTTTGTTTACCAATTCAACACAATTTTCTCTTACTTCAATCTATATTATAAAATATCCAATCCATTGCTTGAAATTCAAAGGAAATTGATTGTGAAAACTCATTTTTACTCACTTAATAACTGTCATTTGGTGCATATTGTATCATTATTGTAACGAAAATCTCGAACTATCTAGGCCCTGATCCTCGACTTGATATTCGTAGAATAACCAGCTTTTTTCAACATGAAATTATATATACCCTCGCATTCTCCTATCGAAAGTTCCAAGATCCAAATTTTCATCAGATTATTAAATGATTTATATGTGGGTACCTATATATGAAATCAGTCAATCATTTATTGAGCTTTTTCTGTCCCCCCTCCGTCCTCTCTCTCTTTCATTCCCCTCTCTCTCTCTCTCTCTCTCTATGAATATTTCCGAAAGTCTCGCTCGCAGAATTTAATCCTACACAATTTGTTTCTGGTCACAAAAAATAGGTTATCCTTGTCTATTATATGGACTGGATGAAAATGGGCGGTGCTTGTTTTGAGGCCTTTACTTGCTCAGAGCCCGGTTCATAAAAATAGTCAAATTTCTGAATTTCTCAAATTCTTATCATATTTTATGATATTCAAAGTCTAATAGCTCGCAGGAAGACTTCAAGGATGAATCTCGAGGAATAACTTAGTATTTTCAATTTAATGGAGATTATGCTTTAAGATAATATTTATTCTTCGTGCTTTTAGTTTTATAAATATGTGAGTCTACAACTAGAAAACTATTTGAAGTGGTATAAAGTGAATATCAAGAGATATGTGCAATTGGTATATAAGACTTCCCCCAAAAATTCAACTCATTAGAGTGAATAAGTCAATGATACCAGGAGAAAAATATTTTATTTTAGAGAATATGACAGCCTGAATGTCTTTACCCGATAATAATCTGGAAAACAAAGTACTTGAAAAAAGTTTTATTTAATGAGAGAACTCTATGATTGAAACTAATGAACATCTCAAATACTAACCCTTTATACTTTTGAAATTGTACACTCCTTCATTAACGAAATGTGAATATGTTGGAAATTACATCTAATTTTTTGTTGGTCAAAAAATTGTTTATAAAGTACGGATTTGAATAACCGTGTTGAAGCTCCTAAATCATGGCAATGCTTTCTAGGAAGTTCCAATTTTTACGCGCTTGTTCCAGGGAACAGCGCGTTATCATTTCGTCACGATGTCTGTAATTTTCGAATTTTGAGCCGAAATTGGTCTCAAACGACTAGGTTGGACTCACTGATGAAGAATCCGTGGTCAAAATTGCTTTTGTCCGCCCGGCCGTCCGTCCGGCCGTGTGCGCTGTAACTTTCGGAAGGAAGGACCTAGAGTTTTGAAATTTTCATGTTAGGTTAAAATCCTAAATATCTCGGTTGATGAGCTAAATCGGCCGAATGGTTTTTGTGCTACAGTCATTTGAAATTTTGATTTTTCAATAACTCGAAAAATATTTATCTGATCGAGATGAAACTCGGTTGGAATATATCAGTGTCAATAAGAAGAATTATCCATGGAAAAATTCGAAAAAAAATAATAAAAAATAATTTTTTTCTTGAAAATTTTTTTGGAAATATTGTTTTGAAAATTTTTTCATTTCATTGAAATTTCACTGAAATTTCCAATTCACCATTTCGCAATGTGAACAAGCGCGTTAAAGCTGCTGTCTCCACCTCAGTGCTTTTCTAGATTTTTTATTGGCTATATTGCTGCCTTGCAACACATACGAGATATTATCCACAGAAGAGGTAAAATTATGGTAACACGTTCACATTCCGCGCAGCATCCTTATGGCCAGCGCGATCTCCCGCACTGTTGTATCGTGTTGACGTATACATGCTGAGAGATAACACATCAAAAAATCGTAAAATCTCCATTTTCAATCCGCATATTATGCCGTGTCTCGAAATCCAAATAAAAACGTATTGAACTGTCAATCTACCATTGAAAAATAAGTGATTCATTATGATTAAATCGCAGGACGATATATCAGAAAATGTTCGGCGAATTGCAGTTTCATAAATAATTATTTGGCAATGATTGATGAAAGTTATTTCATATGGGGCTTGCACAATGAATGTGTTATAACTTTCCAACTCTTTTTTGTCGTTTTCGACACGGAGAACAGTGCCTGTATTCATGAGTTATTTTGATTTCACTTCTGTGATATATCGAACGAATATGAGGCTGGGTTTTCAGTAATTTATGTCGGTTGAATTGATAGTCAATTTTTTGATATATCACAATAGCTTTTGTCGTCTTATTCTACACTGAATTTAATTTTTATATCCAGTTACTCTAATTCGCAACAGAAAGTGGAATTAAGGTAGAAAGTTCTGAATGAGTTAAAGAATCTCTCCGCACATTTATCGTTCTATACCTTGATAACAAACAAAACCACGTGGTGCTAAATTACGTCTAGGCAACACAGCCACATTAAAGTTTCATTGAACCTCTTTACTATCTCAAGGTCAGGCACCTGCACGCAATCTGCATGCTTTAATGTTGCCAATAGCCGCGTGACATATAAGAATTCGGAGAAATTTTGACGTCTATAGGAGAAAACGGGGTGTCGTTCTGCAGGCTTCAGTGAGTAATTTTTCAAATTTTTTTTTTGGGATGTATCTTCTGGATTCTTTCGTGAGAATGAGCAATGTTATTTATTTTCCAATTTTTCACACCATTTCAGTTTTATTTTCCTGAAAATTCTTTAGTATAAAAAAGTGTCAACATTTCGTATTTTTTTCAGCCATTTGCACCGAAAAACTTTTTTGAAAAAATTTTCGGCCCCCAGACGTAACCCCCTTATATTCAAGATATTGTTCGCTGCTTAAGTTAAGTGATATTATTCTCAACGAAAAACATCAACGACAATTCCAATGACAGATTGTTTGGGTATATATAGGGTCTTTCAATAAGGACGGGCGATTTTGACATGAAATAAATCAAATGTCTGTAATTTTGGATGATTGAGCCGAAAATGGTCTCAATCGACTAGGTTGGACTCACTGATGACGAATCCGGTGTCAAAATCGATTCTGTCCGGCCGTAGACACGATAACTGTCGAACGAAGTGAGCTAGCAACTTGAAACTTTCAGGGTAGGTCGCGCATTGGAATGCCGCGGTTAAGTTCGTTAATGGGCCAAATCGATCAAATAGTTTCGGAGTTATAGGCATTTGAAGTTTTGAAGTTATTTATTTTTTATTTCAGAAACTACCTGAGCGATTGGATTCAAACTTGGCGGTTAGGTGATTGCCATGGTGATTTGGCATTACTAACTGAATAAAAAAATATAGGTTAGAAAGACGACGTTAAAACAACATGGCCGCCACAGGCTGCCAACATCGACCCGTCCCTATTGAAAGACCCTATACGTGGCATTTTTCAACATATGCTTGGAGGAAAAGCTGCTATTACCATTGTATAATGTATAATTATACGATGCTATTGAGAATATTATATTATTCAAATCATGAATTCAGTTTATTTCCTAGTTTTGAGGGGCTATAAAAGGGAGCATACATAGGTTCTATAAGTTAATCATTTTTCTATCAAATAGATTTATATAACTGTATAGTGACTATGTTGAAAAGATATAGCTGAAGTATGTGTGTGGAACTAGGGGACTGTTCCTTCAGAAGCATTGTGATGTTTTCCAAATTATATATAAGTCACAAATTTTCTGTTGGTGAACTTATAGATTGTAGATGGGATAACTTCTATTATCTATAGAAAACTACAGTCGAATCCAATGAATCAGTTGTACCTATATAGGTACAGTATATTATGTGAAAACATTTTAGAAAGAATGTTCATCTAAGACAAACTTAAGTAGATATCAACTTGCTTATGGTATTTACAAAATTATAAAGTCAACAAAGAGGCATCACAAAGAATATAAAGTATTATATTCTTTGTATGTCTAGTAAGACATTACCCAAAATTTTGCAGTAGTAAGTATAGTTATTAAAACTATCTACTGTGGTATCACGCACATACAACTGGAAGGAAAAAGATATAAGTAAATTGAATATTTTACTTCAAATTATTTCCATTTTTAACAAGCTTTATATTCTGTAGTTTTTTGGAACACAAAGGAAGGTTATATTCATAGAAATAAATGGTCATATCAAATAGAAAATAGAACTTTTCCATTCACTTCTTCGTGTGTTATCATATATGAAGAATTTTACAACATTATAAATATTTTTCATATATCGTATTGAAAAAACACTTCTCTTCACTGCAGCATTTTCCTGTCAACAATTTCTGATTTATAAGAAAACTTGTTAGAGTTTTAATAGATCAAGTATATAACAAAAATTTCGATAAAAATACACCCCATGAAAATCACTTTTGAAGACACTTTTTGAAAGAGCTATAATCCGATATATACTGCTTCATTTTGGTGATAACCCTCATATTCATATTGCTTTTTCTATAAGAAGTTGAATCCAAAGACCCATTTTTCTATTCTCGAAATGAAATAAATCGAAATTCATCGTGCGAAAAAGCAAGATTGGCATCGAATTCAGTCAGAATTCATTCATTCTGCAACCATTTCCGAACCTTCTAATCATATGATCCTGAAAAAGTTTCACATGAACTTTGAAATCGATATGTCATAACCAAAAGGATAATAAAATGTAAACTCGATACAGTCGGCGTTTCTGAAAAAATTGGAAAAATTAAATTTCGAATGTGTATGTCCACGAAAGGATTGTGCAACAAATGTCAAATGCATTTCTATTGTGAGTTGTTATATTGACAATTAATCAAATTGAAATCTGCTTTTGCTTGTGAGAAAGAGATAACAATTCTTTAGAAATTGTACCGAAATCTAGCAAGATTTCGGAGATATTCAACAGAAACATTCCCATATAGTTATTGGATCATCAAGGTGATGAAATTAGTGTTTAGACCTCATGTAGGTACCCTGCAACTCAATTTCGAGTTTCAATTTTATCCGATCGATATCCTTCAGGAAATTCAAAACAAACTGAAGATGGCTTAACGCAGGATTCAAATGATTCTGCTCATTAACAATCTGAAACCGTTCCAGAATTTCAAACCGGTCTTTACTTACAAGTAAAAATTTGAAATTGCAGAAATTTTAGGATAATAAAAATTTTTGTTCCATGGAAAGAGCCGACTATCAAACTGTTATGAAATCCAATATTGAAAGCATCATGGCAATGTCAACCGAATTAATTATCCGAAATTGTAATAACTTAACGAGTTGGTACATAATTACACCGCTCAGTAAGCAATCCCCTCTCGAAAATATGCCTCATTTTATCTCCCCACATTGACACAAATGAAACGCACATTGTTATTGCGGTGCTGGATTCTCTAGAACAGGTGGGGTACCACCGTAACGAAGTACCACTCTCATGTTTAGCAGCCTCCCAACTCGGCAGATATAGTAGTCTTCCGACTCAGCGCGTGAGCTGAGCACCTTTCCGCTTGATCTTGATACGAATAAACGTTCGAAAAGTGCAAGTTTACAACATGGAAAAAGTCTCACCCAAAAATTTTCCACTAGAAATTTAAACATGGATTCACTTCTGAAAAATTTTAGTGAAATAACCGATCGTTTAGCTGGTGAATTGTCGAAAAACAGCTATACAGATTCGAACAACAACGAAAACAGTGATGTTCTCTTGGATAAAGTACCCCCCAAAGGTGATAAGTACTCCTTGAGGCCTAGAGCGTCCAGAAAATGCCTGCAGGTGGAAGAAGATGTCGAGGCAGCTAGGAAGTGTAAGAAATCTACCAAGCAAAAATCCGCACCTCTCAGCAAATACAGAAGAAAAACAGCCAACGCAAGGGAAAGAAACAGAATGCGGGAGATAAACCAAGCCTTCGAAACCTTGCGCTCTATTATACCTCATGCACAAGTTCAGGAAATCAGTAGTGCCAACGAAAAACTGACTAAAATAACTACCCTTCGACTAGCAATGCGGTATATTAACGCACTCAGTGCCGCTTTGAACTCAAGTGAAAAAGAAGAAAATTTCCATTTTGATTTCGATAGTTGTTACGATTTAAATTTTCTGTTGGAATCGGATGGTGAATCACTTTCGCTTTCGGAACATTCATTGATGACATCGCCGGATTTTCAGGATTCGACGTTGAGCCCATTTGAACTCAGTAATTCGTTTTCTTCCTTGCTACAGACGGATTTTGCGGAACGTCCTTTGGCACCAACCGATTTTCAAGACTTTTTTTTTACGTGATAGTATGTGGGTTCGACTCAAGATAAGTATTTAAATTTATGAATTTTGCGGCATTATATACATTCTTCTGGGAAAATGTTCCATGACAATTCGTATTCGAATTCCTCATCATTTATCTTTCGAAAAAAGAATATCACTCAAAATTTGAAAAGGAAAAGTGGTATTTTGACTTGAAACCTATGAATTTACAAATAATTTCTATTGTGTGAGCAACAATTCAAACTGTTTAATCCACAGGAGTATTTAAAGTATGTTATGGCCTATAATACTTTTATTTTCCGAAATAAAACATAACTTTAATTGGCATTCAATAACTTTTATTTCTTGAAAAAAATATAATTTGAAGTTCATCATCATGATAAATAATTAAAGCTACTCAACCATTTTTTTCATCCTTTGACGGGAAAGATGGAATGTTGTTGAAACTTACACATATAGTGTATTGGAAAATATTATACTATTATTATTATTCAAAAATGATACTGGAGAAGTTTCCAGAAATTACGTTTTATCACGAACGAATATGAAATTTATCCTATGGCGGTTTGATATGATCACTTTTTCTTGTAGTTATATGTGAATAAGTAGCAGTATGAATTAGAATTCGAAGTGGCCAAAATTAGTCGAGTTAGATATCTTAGAAGAATAAAATATCTTATAACAACTGATATTATACTGGAAAAATAATTATGCATTATCGAACAGTTGAACAAATTTGTCATGGACACTCAAATCTTCAGAAAGAAAATCGAAGATACAATTCTAATTGTGGGAAATAATGTGAAATCTTTAGTTGCTGAATCTTCGAACTCCAAATTATTTATATACGTACATTGTAAATAATTATTGTAAATATCAAATTCTATATATTATTATTGTTATGTTTGTTATACTGTTGTTCAATTAAAGAATCAGAATATTTGAATGATTGCTTATTGCTACCTTAGTATTTATAATGAACACACTTCAAAAAAGGACAAAAAATGCGCATTCATGTTATGGGAATAATCAATTCAAAGCTTCATATATTCCGAAACACGTACATTCATAATGGAAAATAATTATATTTTTACTGCTCTATTTTGTGAATTACGAACCTACTTCTGTTGTGAAATCTTTACAAAACCAGTTAACTGAAGATTAAACTTTTTTTCGACTTTGAATTTTTCCATTACTAAATCCATTTTATTATTGATCTGTTCTGATTGTTCAAGATAGAATTGATTTCTTCAGAATACTGCTTCAACTCAACTGGCTAGTTGAAAGCTTTTCTATATCATAGAAATAATACATAGTTTGAAGGAAATTGCTCTTTCATTGTAGGAGACTGCAACAGGCGATCAAGCGCGAAACTGATTTATGCGAAATACGAAAAATACTATATTTCCATACAAATAGATAAGTCTGTCCTCTTATGCTTTTTAAGCTGATAAGTTCTCAGACGATTTTACGGGTGAATATTTGTAACAACAATCAACAATCTGTTATATAATATATAAAAGGTGTATATTTTCGCTTGCCTATTTGAATTGATATGAATATTCAATTGGAATTAAATATTCATAAAAGATTGATTCAATTATGTTTTTTAATTATTTACTTCTGAATTAATGAATACGGATATCAAACATAATCGAACTAAAATTCAAAATTTTTTCACCTTCAAATTAGTTCACGTCTATCGAATTTGATAATGATACCTAACGAAAATTGCGTTTCAGGCAAATATTTGGGCTTTTTGTGAATATACTCCTACATTGTTGTGAAAAGCTCAAGCTGCTGGGTAATTGTTTGAATGAGACCTTCTCATAGTAGTTAAAAGGTAATTCATATGTGTGACTCAGACAAACATTATTATCATTCTCTAAACGAGAAATACGAAGTCAATCACGAATTATCATTGAATACTAACAACGATCATATGTTTTGGCCAAAATACGCAAAAAATTCTCATTTTTTACGTTCTGAAATACGGGTTCCGATATAAGAATTTTCAATCAAAAATGAAGCCATATTTTTGTATTCCTAGTTGGAAAAACAATTCGAAGAATATCTGGATAATTCGATTATTTTCTTCAATTTGTTTCATAACATTTTTGGGTGGGATCATTTTGTTTTTATGTACCTACTTGGGTGAGTTTGATTCGAAGAAAACGATATTCATTTGATACATTGAATTACTTACTTATTCAGTGTGAAATGTAGTTAAATCAAGAAGAATATAATCCAGAATACATAAATAAAAAATCTGGTGAATAGGAATTGGTTCCTGGCCCTGCACAATTCTTATATATGTAATGGTCGAATTGTTAACTCGGGGGGTTTAAAAACTCGCTGAATATACAGGGTTTTTCATCAAGAACTTTGTTTTTCAATGTGGTTACACCGGCACCACATGACAGTTTTGACATTTAGTTTTTTGACGTATTCGTAGTATTTGCTTTGGCAATTGTTACAATGAATTCAATTTCGCTCGAAAATCGCATTAAAATAATTCAAATCCACTATGAAAATGGTCGTTCTGTTAAAGTTACATTTCGTAAAATTCGTGATATTTTCGGACAACATAAACGTCCTTCTGAGACCGCTGAATTTTGGCCTATTATTGATGACATGGATGTCACTGAAATGTGGTTTCAACAAGACGGTGCCACATGTCACACAGCCAATGAAAAGATCAATTTATTGCAAACCAAATTTCCCGATCGCATAATTTCGCGAAATTCAGCTGTTAAGTGGCAGGCTAGATCGTGTGATTTAACACCACTGGATTATTTTTTGTGGGGCTATGTTAAAGACAGAGTTTATACGGAGCCAATCGAATCGATTGCAGCCTTAAATCTCAAAATCCGTGATGTCATTAACGAAATAGACCCTCCATCTTGCCAAAAAGTGATTACAAATTTTGATGAAAGAATCAACGTCTGTCAGCGTGGTCGTGGTGGACATTTGTCAGATATCATTTTTCATTCATAATTGCCGAACTTTTCTCTTTGTAATACAATAAAAATTTTATCCATTTTCCACTAAATTCTTTGTTTTATTTTGTTTTCAAAAACAAAGTTCTTGTTGAAAAACCCTTTAGAATAGAATAGAATTTATTGATCTTTTGAGACATTTTAACAATGTCACACAATTATGGTAGTGAGTATTCGTGGCACGGTACAGATCGCTTCCCGTTTGAATCCAAATTTCCGCAAGTTTGAGAGTGAATCGAAAAATCTGAATCAGGGTGCATATTTAGTTGTTGTTGACCTAATTTTTCTGTATGGTTGAGGGAGATTGAAATTTTGTTGTGAAATTTAAAATTCAATTCAGGTTATATACGGCAGTCAACGAGGCAGTTACACACAGACAAAAACTTATCAGAGTAGATAAGCTCTTTATTGATAACAGCAGCTGGAATCCCCGAGATTACTTTTGTCTTTCTGCAGTTCACACAGCCAAAGGCTAAAGGTGACCATACACGTCTGGTCTATCAGGCTAGAAATTACCAGCATTATGGCCAGTGAATGGGATAAAGTTGTAAAAACTCTGAAGGACGAAATTTTGAGAAATAGGTCGGAAATCAAAAGTGCTATTGAAGCATCCGAAGCTAGGCTACTTTTGAAAATCGAGGAACTGAACCACAGAGTGAGTAAGTTAGAGGCCGAAAACAACGTTCTCTCAAGCAAAGTTGAAGCTCTGGAGATAGGATCGAGAAAGAACAACATTATTGTTTTCGGATTGAGTGATTCAAGTGATTTTTCGCCCTCCTTCATCTGTGGGGAACTTAAGAGAGTTCTTAACGTAGATGTTCATCCATCCGATTTGAATAATACGTATAGATTGGGAACTCAAAAGAGAAATCCTGTTAAAGTTGAGTTCACTTCATACCTTAAGAAAGTCGAAGTACTAAAAAATTGTGGAAGATTGAAGGGATCTAGCATCGCAATTGCTCCTGACTTAACTTACAAGCAGAGATCAGAAAACAAAATCCTCAGGTTTCATTTGAACAGGGCAAGACAGAATACAAGTAACGCATTCATCAGGGGAAATAAGCTGTTCATCGAGAATAAGGTGTACACATCAAAAGAGCTCGAGGAGGAGGAATCAAGGATCGACGGAACTAGGGTGAATAGTGCTCCTTCAACGCCAACAGTAAATGATTCCGAGATTAGACTATTTACCAGACAAGATACTCCCACTAGGATTGAGAAGATAGTGAATAAGACGGAGGGTTCCGCTGGGATGAAGAATCAGTTTGGCTCGAGAGTCACATCAAAGTCCTCGGGTGCTAAAAAACATTCAAAGGCGGCTCTTCCATACCATAAGGAAAGTCTTAGAAATCTGAGATCTGCTTCAACAACGGGTGGCGGTTCTTAAACATAAGTATTCAGATCTTATTTTGTTTGTTTTTGCTTTTCACTAGTACATAAGAATTGTTTTTTATTAGTTGCTTCAGATAGTGGTAAGAACTTGCTGTTGTGTTTTTTTTCATGGATCAATTTTTGAGAGACTATAATTATGAGCAGTTTCCAACAGCAGTCTTGGAGAACAGTGGTGCATTCGATGACCTTGTACTTGGGCATGATTGTTTCAAGATATGTCAACAGAATATACGAAGCATTTCTAAAAACTTCGATAAGTTGGAAGTGTTTCTGGACCAGTTCAAGGAATCATTCGACTGTGTCATCCTCACGGAGACTTGGTATATTTCTGATCCGGGCTTTTTCAGCTTAGATGAATATGATTCAGTATATAGTGGAGGCATTATAAACCAGAATGATGGTGTCATAGTTTATATTAAAAAATCCATTACACATACCGCAAATATCACTAGGATGGGACCTTTTGGTGTGGTCGAGATAAAGATTGAACATGACAATGACTCGGTTCATTTCACTAGTTTGTACAGACCCCCCTCTACCAATGTCGATGATTTTGTTTCGGAACTGCAGAATTATTTAAGTGGGCGGGGACATATTCCTGGAGTTCACATCATTTTAGGGGATGTGAACATTGATCTTCTCTCGGCAGGTCGTGATTCTGATGGTTATCTCAATGTAATGAGCGAGTTTGGTTACGTTTCGATGATAAATGCCGCTACGCGAATTCAAGGCGAGTCTGAAACTTGCATCGATCATATTTTCATGAGGTCTCCTTGTAGTGAATCACGCGACCTTTGTTCAACATATGTTTTAGACACCCACATATCAGACCACAGGGCTACTATGATGACCATGAGGCTATCCGCGAAGAAACTGGAAGATGCCCCCTCGTGCGGGAAACAGTCTCGCTATATAAATTTTCAAGAACTGAGAAGGGACCTGTCAAGCATCGATTGGGCGACCCTCTTCAACATGACTAGTCCAGAAGTCGCAAATGATTACTTTTCTAAGGTAATATTTGAGTATATTGAAAAACATACCGAAATAAAGAGGGGACGAAAATTCAATAAAAAAAAGAAATGGATAACTAGGGGAATTATAAAGTCTATGGCCGAAAGAGATAGATTGTTCAGAGAGTACAGAAAAAATAAGGATGACGCTAATTCCAGATTAAAATTTATTTCATATAGAAATGAACTCAATACTCTTATTAAGATAGCGAAACGAAACTTCCATAATTCCGAAATAGAAAAAAACAGGGACAACACAAAAAATTTATGGAGGGTCATAAATGATATCACAGGAAAGCCGAAGAAAAATAAAATTATTGGAAAAGTATTGAGGGATGATAATACAACAACTGCTGATAACTTTGAAACAGCAGAAGAGTTTGCGGACTTCTTCACTGGCGTGGGTCCAAGGCTAGCTGAAAAAATTGTCAGACCATCTTCCTCACCTCCGTCTCGCAAATGCAATGCCAATTCAGTGTTTTTAAACCCAACAACGAAGGAGGAAATATCTGAAATTATCCGAGATCTCAAAAACAATAAGGCTCCTGGATTGGACGGCATTACTTCGGAAACATTGAAACATATTTCCGCAGAGATCTCGCAGCCACTTTCCTTCATTATAAACCTAATCTATGAGAGAGGTGTGTGTCCACCGGAATACAAGGTGTCACTTGTCAAGCCTCTTCATAAGGGTGGAGATGTGCGTACTGTGTCGAACTACCGACCAATCTCACTGATAAGTAGTTTCGCAAAAATTTTCGAGAAATCCTTGAAAAATAGATTGGAGTCGTTCATAGAGCAATATGAATTGATATCGAAGAATCAATATGGATTTCTGAAAAATCGGGGTACAGAAGATGCAATAACAGCGCTGACATCAAAAATATATGAAGCACTTGACAAAAGTAAGCCGGCTTTGTGCGTTTTCCTGGATATTGCGAAAGCCTTCGACACGGTGGATCATGACCAGTTGCTGGAGGCATTGGAGGACATGGGTTGTCGGGGAACTGTGTTGAATCTATTGAGGAGCTACATATCTGGGAGACAACAAGTTATTGAAATAAATGGCACTCACAGCGGTATCAGAGAAGTCAAATGTGGTGTTCCCCAGGGGACCGTGTTGGGTCCACTTCTTTTCTTGGTTTATATAAATGGCCTGCTCACCTTCAATAGTGCAGGAACTATATGTGGTTTTGCGGATGATACCTCGGTTATATATACGGCGGACACGTGGGAGGATCTTAAACAGAGGGCAGAATCCGACTTCAGTAATATAGTGGATTGGTTCAGCCATAAACGTTTGACTGTCAATCTCAACAAGACTATAGCACTTCCATTAACAAGTTACAGTAGCGGATTACCGCATTACACATTCTTGAGCATATCTAACGACAATTGTTCTGCGGAGATAAAGTTGGCTGATAGAGCGAAATACTTGGGAGTTACTCTGGACTGTCATCTGAGGTGGAATCTCCATGTTGATGATATCTGCAATACAATCAGAACAATGCTATATAGGTTCAAGTACCTCACACGCATTATGGATTTTCGTCATCTAAGAATGATATATTACGCTCTTGTTGAGTCTCGGTTGAGTTATGGAATATTGGGGTGGGGAGGTCTGGCTTCTTCTCATCTGGAGAAATTAAGTGTGTTGCAGAGATGTTTTCTCAGGATCATCCTCGGTAGGGACCCTATGTATCCTTCAGATAACCTTTATGAGGAGGCACGAATATTGGACCCTAGACAGATATACTTCCGAAGATTAGCTTTGTTTTGCCACAAGAATAGGAGCCGACTCAGGCATGTCGACCACTCTTATGAAACCAGAAATAAAACGGCGAAACAACTGGCTGTTACTTCCTCGGTAAAAGCTGTGGGTCAGAGGTGTCTTGCGTTCCTTGGTCCGCGAGTGTTCAATTCTCTTCCATTGGAGTTGAGGAATATAGCCTCATACAGACGGTTCAAGTTGAAGCTGGGACAATATATGTATGTTCGCGAAAGAGGGATAGTTCATGACATGATTGAAAGTAGGAACGTGCAGTGAACTATATGATGTTCGATCGGGTCTGTGTCTTGCATCGGTTATGCCTGATCGGGAGGTTATATCGCTGTCAGTTTGGTTAAATTTGTCTTTCAATTAAAAGTACCGGCATCATTTCAAGAATTAAGAGAAGCTATATAAGAATAATGCCACGAATGCTCAAAGTGCGGACAGCCTTTTGGCTTTGCACTCACTGTTTATTTGTGATTTGTATATATTTATTGTTGTATTTTCAGGTTGTAATTTTACTGTTCTATTCTATAGTTTAATTGTGCTATTGGTCGCAATGTTTATACAATTTTGGCAGTTTATATGCAAATAAACGTTATTATTATTATTATTATATTATTATTATTATGCAATTAACATAAGCCAATATGTTAACAAACAGCAATTTTGAATAATATCAGGAGAAAAATCTTGAAAAGCACTGACGTGAAGTCAGAAGCTTTTACGCGCTTGTTCACATTGCGAAATGGTAATTCGGAAATTTCAGTGAAATTTCAATGAAATGTAAGAATTTTCAAAAATTTTAGAATTTTTCCATGAATAATTCTCCTTATTGACACTGTTCATCTTCCAAGCAAGTTTCATTTCGATCAGATAAATATTTTTCGAGTCATTGGAAAATCAAAATTTCAAATAGCTGTAACACAAAAACCATTCGGCAGATTTTGCCCATTGACGAACCTAACCGAGATATTCAGGATCTCAAACTAACCTGAAAATTTCAAGACTTTAGGTTTCTTCTTTCAAAGGTTACAGTGCAGAATCAATTCTGACCACGGATTCTTCATGAGTCAGTCTAACCTAGTCGTTTGAGACCTTTTTCGGCTCAAAATTCGAAAATTAGAAACATCGTGACGAAATGATAATGCGCTGTTCCCCAGAACGAGCGCTAAAATATAGATAAGAAATAAAGTAAATAATATGAAGTAGTATATAGAGCCCTCCAATATCTGGCTCCTTTCATGTTGAATTATATTTCTTCGAGAAAAGCTACGAGTACTGACTGATTTTATTATACTATCGTCTAGTTTACACACAAACTATACGAAATTTGAAGCGAACTACAAATCACAAGGAAAACAAACAAATTTCCTGCTATTTTTGTGTAACGAAACTACTCGGATGGTATGTATCTAGTTGCTAGTAATTAATACATCTTTTTCAATTCGTTGGTATAGTATGAGGATAACTTGAAGTAAAGTTTCTTATTGTTCACTTAGTTTAGGATGCGAAATATTTATTGATGAAAAAAATGTCCATTCATAGATTCAACAAACCTTCACTATCAATATAATCCAAACAAAGTGAGAAGAGTGTCATGAAAGAGGTTTTTGTGTTGTGAACATATGAAATTAAAATTTGGTCTTCAAGAACTAATTATCCGCAATCACTGGTATGATTTCCCACTGAAAAAATAGAAAAAGTTTCATATAAAATGCCATCAAATGAATCCACCCGTATAGATTCAATGGATAAAATGGTTTTTATTCATACCGAACGTTCTTTGATTGGAGTTTTGAATTTTTTTTTAATTACATAATATTTCCCCTATGGTATCCATTATTTTTGATAAAATTGGCTTAGAATAAAATAGTTGAAGTGTCGGTTCCACGGCTCTTTGTAAAAATGGTAAGTTGCATAACAAAGAGTCCACAAATCTTCCAATTGTCAAGATTTCGTTTAATGAATTGATATTGTGTATTGGTTGAAAAATATCCGCTGAAAGTTTCATGCAGAATATCTTGATGGCCATTTCATTAAAAAGCCCCAAAATCTTTTACTCATCCAGCAAATCTACTTTGGCAGATCACTCAGTCAGAATATACAACTATTGAAATCAAATAGTTTTGAAATTTGCACGACTTTGCACAAGGGCATTTCACAACTCACTTCTGAGTTTTAATTCAATCGGATCATTTTCCGAAATATGAAATTCCGGAAGACTTATTACTTTTTTCTTATGACACAATTTTCAGGATTTTGCGAATTTAAACGCATTGCTATTTTTACATTTTTTACCAAGCAATATCTGAAAACTCACACAATTTTACATAAGCTTGCCCAGCATCACTCTACAACGAACATTGGAATTTTATCTCGATCAGATTGGATTGCCAGAATGGAAACGATACAAAGAAATATTTATTATTTTTCCCAATGGTTCTGTAAATAAATATCCGATTAATCTGAAATTAAGCACAAAGTTTCTTTTTTTTAACTCGAAGATTATGCCAAAGTTTATCGACATCTGATGGATAGTTTAAGAAGAAAAATATCAATAAGTTCGTAAAACAATTTATACGAAATTTCCTGACAAAATCCCTACAAAATTTTGCAAAGGTTTGCGACTCAGCATTCGACAATTTTTTCAATCTGATAGCATCAGAAACACTTCTCTTGATAAAAATATTGAAAAAATCTCAAATTTTCTGACGGTTTCAACTCAGAAACTGCATGTGGGTTGGAACCGTCACATTGCTAAATGACACTGAATCTACCCTGGAGCATTAGTCTTGACATTCTGGGAAGAAAGCAAACGTGTGAACAATGACAGGTCGAAGGCCATAGTTCAATGCTAATAGCAATCAACAGAAGTTTAAAACTTTGATTGTTACTTTCAAAAATGCCGTTCTGAAACATAATTTCACTCTTAAATATCTTGGAGTGAAATAAAATACTTCTTTAAATTTCAAGGCCCATTTGGAAAACTTACGCATGAAGTTGAAATCTAGGAATAATATTATTCAAAAACTAGCTGGTTCTTCATGGGGAGCTGACCCTACAACTCTTCGTACCGCAGCTTTGGCTTTGGTTTTTTTTGCTGCTGAATATTGTTGTTCGATTTGGTTTAATAGCGCTCATGTTAGTAAAATTGATGTACAGCTTAATGTTGCTATGATAATCATTAGTGGGACCATAAGATCTACACCTTAACAGTGGTTACCAGTTCTCTCAAATATTGTACCGCCCCATATTCGTAGACAGGTTGCAGTGATAAAGTCTTGGGATGAATATCATTCTTTTCCGAATTTATTCTAAAATTGCTAGATTGAAATCTCGTAAACCTTTATGGATTTACGATTTTATTTACACCAATAAAAGTGATGAAATTTGGCGTTCGGAATGGAATTCGGTTGATGTTTTCAACAAAGGTTTGATCAGCGATCCTTCAGAAAAAGTTCATGGTTTTAATATTCCTAGGAAAATTTATTTGGTGCATTTTGAATCGACTTAGAACCGGTCATGGTCGCTGTAATAGTTTCCTCTTCAAATGGAATTTGGTCGAAAGTTCAAGGTGCGAGTGCGGAGAAGGAGAGGAAACAATATAACATTTACTTAATAGTTGTGCAATATATAAATTTGACGATGGTTTCGAGGCAATTCATTCGGTGTCTGATTCTTTTTTGAGATGGATCGTGAACTTCAAATTAACTTAATGAGTACTGAATCATTTACTAGTTCATATTGGTTTTTTTCGTCTCCTTTTTTTTTTTCAGGTGTGATTCCAAGATTTCAACCTGCATCGAATAGAAAAGAAGAAATTTTGTCGATGAAAAAGAAGCCCTTCAATAACAAACAACAATTTCATTACACTTATACCGGGAGACAGAGTTTTTCCTGAGGTTTTTATCTGTGCTCTTGTATCATACATAAAAATTTATGGTACCCCGTTTACATTTCCTCTGCTAATACTGTTATGACACATTTTGTTTGATATAAAAATGTACTGCTCATCTCAAAAGAATATATATTGTATATATCTGATCGCCATCGCCATTGTGAACGCCATCGTGATCGTGATCGCGTATATGTGGCCTCCGCTCAAGGCGATCGTCCAATGCATGTGATTTCGAAAGGCGCGATGGGATCGTGAACGAACTATCATGCTTGACAAATCCAAATGTATAGAAATCCAGGTAGCTTGGTCCACTTGAAGCGATAAAATTCGAGGTACGCAATCGGATTCCGATCACTTTGGATCTGCGCGCCTTTACGCTCATATGGAGAAGCATCCGACGGAACGCGTAAGTTGTGATATGGGTAAACGATCTATTTGTTGGAGCTCGATGTTTATTGTTGGTGAATCTGAGTTGGATCATATTCGAAGGTTAATGAGTGTTGTCTTTTTTCTTACATTAAACTTAGAGTAATTTAATCATTCGAAATATCCAGTATAAAATCTCGGAATGCGGGATAATGAACTGGAAACTTGTGCATACCTTCATTTTAGCGTTCTGAAGTATCATCGAAAGTTGCTTGAGTCTTAATCGTGAGTAATTTCTGGAAAAATATTCGAAAAATAGTTGTTTTGCGATTATATAGGTTTCAATAGCTCAGAACATCTCAGCATCTATTATGAAATTGTTTATTTATCTGGGATAAATTTTTGTCCGAACTTGTTTTATACACTCAAGTATTTTGAGCCATACGAACTGTAATGATCGAACATATTTTAAGTCATTCTCATGAAGTGAACGATATGTTTGAAACAAAATTAACGCAGGTTTTTTTAATGAAACGCTATGAAATTTTACTCGTTGCCTCTTTCATATACTAAGGATGCGAAGAAATTGAAGAACTTATGTGACTTTTCACGAATAAAATGAAAATCAGCGATAATTTCCCAATTCCACATCTGTCGTTTCCAGAGTTGAACGGATCCTCGAGATTCTACATCTCACATTACTGTAAAATGAGTACAAGATAATAATCTAAAAATGTTTTGAATTTTTCCGATGCATCAAGGATATGGTGAAATCATACCAATAATTTTATTTCCTCTTCATTTGAATCCACCCTACATGATCTACTCAATTTCGTAGCTAACCCTCGCCTGATCAAGTAGAAATTCTACATGAAATAACTCATTTGTTCTGAAATCATCTCCAATCACAATCCTTTCAATGAACACGGAAATCTGAAGCAACCGATCTTTTGCTACGCATAAAGCATAAACATAGACAAGAATACAAGATGTACTATAAGTTTTATGAGTATTTATAAGTATAAGTATTATTCGAGGCTGAGCTCAAGTGCTGTCCACACTATTCGCCGAATGGTTTATCAAATTTTATTGCATTCGCTGTTCGGATTACACTCATCTGGACAACGGGTTTTCACTCATCCGGACACAGCTGAAGATCAAAGATCGTTTCCACTGGTCGACTCTCTGACTATATCGTGAACTCGGAGAACCTGCAATCATTCGGTATAAACAACCGTGCTTCAGATATCCCTGATCCCGTTTCAATTATCCCCTCGTAAATCATTTCGGAATCATCGTCAACGAAACCGTGAAATCACGTCATTTCACCGATCGTTTTATGAAAAAAATGTGTCAGCCGTGAACGAGCGAAGACTTAGGACAGGCTTATTAGCCTTGTTTTCGTAATATTAAAAACCCGATCGTATCTTAATTACATCGATATAATATATATTGGCACTTACCCGCTTGTGGATCAAAATTTTCCATTTAGTACAACCAGTTTTGCGTAATTCGTTTCGGCCGAGTCGGACATTTCGATCGATAAAAATGAAAAAGTTAATGGCGCATACCCTTATCTAAATTATCGCCGAGAGATCGATCTATCAGATTGGCTATCTCAGATCGAGAGCATTTAAGACATCTGATTTTTCATCACGCTTAACGTTTTAGTTTATTGCTCCAGCCGAAAAATTTGGATGAAATTAGCGGAATCAATTTGATTCGAACATCAAATAATATTGGGTAGAATCGAAATGAGTCGCCTTAAAAGTCAGGGAAAAAATGTATCAATATCTGAGTTTTATGATCCACATTCAAGCACTCTCAGAGGATACTCGGCTGCTTCTCGAAAACTGCTAATTATTTTTTAAATATTCACGTTACGAGACTGATATACGATCAATTTTAAGATATGTGGGACCAATAATTTTTAGTACCCGAGCTGTGAACATTTCTGAAAGGTGAAAACTGCATATTTAATTTAATTTTTTAGATACTTCTGATAATGGGAAATGACATATTGATCCAAGAATATTTATTTCTATCTAAAGAAATGAAAAAGTGAATGGCGCCATGCCCTAAATCTTAATTATCGCCGAGAGATCGATCTATCGGGCAGCTATCTCAGATCGAGAGCATTAATGACATCTGATTTTCCATCACGCTTAACGTTTCAGTTTATTGCGCCAGCCGAAAAATTTGGATGAAATTAGCGGAAAAAATTCTATTCGAAAAACTAATAATATCGGGGAGAATCCAAATGAGCCGCCTTCAAAGTCAGATGATTAGTGTATCAATATCTCGGTTTTATGATCTGCTTTCAAGCCCTCTCGAAGGATACTTGAATGCTTATCGAAAATTGCTAATTTTTTTTTAAATATTCCCGTTACCAAGCTGATTGATGATTAATTCCAAAATATGTGGGACCAATTCCTTCAGCACTAGGGCTGCAGTATTTCTGAGAGAAAACTACATATCCCATTTCATTTTTAGATGCGTCTTGTAAGGTGAAGTTACATTTCAGTCCAGGACTATGAAATTCATGGATTCCTCAAATTTTTCACTGCAATCTTGAAGAATATTACTATCTGAAGAAATGAAAAATTAAATGGCGCCATGCTCTCCATATTAGCTATCGCCGAGAGATCGATCTATCGGATCGGCTATCTCAGATCGAGAGCTTTTATTAACGTTTCAGTTTATTGCGCCAGCCGAAACATTTGGATGAAATTAGCGGAATCAATTTGATTTGAAAACCTAATAATATTGGGAAGAATCGAAATGAGTCGCCTTAAAAGTCAAGGGCAAAGTTTATCAATATCTCTGTTTTATGATCCACACTCAAGCACATGAGGGACCAATAATGTTAGTACCCGAGCTGTCACCATTTTTTGAAGGTGAAAACTGCATATTTCATTTAATATTTTAGAAGCTTCTGATAATGTGAAATTACATATTGATTCCGGATTATGAAATTCATACATTCCTCATCGAAATTTCTCACTGAAACCTAGAAGCATATTTCTATCTAAAGGAATGAAAAAGTAAATGGCGTCATGCCCTTAATCTTAATTATCACCGAGAGATCGATCTATCAGGTCAGCTATCTCAGATCGAGAGCATTTATAACATTTGATTTTTCATCAATTATTCACGTTTCACTTTATTGCACCAACCGAAAAATTCGGATGAAATTGGCGGAATCAATTTGATTCTGAAATCGAATAATAATGGGGAGAATCGAAATGAGGCGCCCTAGAGAAACAGTGTATCAATATCTCGGTTTTATGGTTTACATTCGAGCTTTCTCGGTGGATACTCAGATACTTCTCGGAAACTGCTAATTTTTTTTTGAATATTCACGTTACGAGGCGGATTAATGATGAATTTCAAAATATGTGGGACCAATTACTTTCAGCACTATAGCCTGCAACATTTTTGAGAGGTAAGAACTGCATATTTTATTTCAATTTTAGACGCTTCCTCTACTTTTAAATGACATATTGGTTTATGACCATAGAATTCTTGTTTCGTATCGAAATCTTTCGCTGACACCAAGAAGCATATTTCTATCGAAAAAAATGAAAGAAAAGTTAATAGAACATACCCATATCCAAATTATCGCCGAGAAATCGATATATCAGATCGGCTATCTCAGATTCAGTAACTAAACCGGATCCAATTATTTACGCTTCATTTTATTGCGCCAGTCGAAAACTTTGGATGGGATCAGCGGAATCGATTTGTTTGAAACAGCAAATAATATTGTATTAAGTCGAAATGAGTCTCTTGGAAGTCAGGGGAAAAGTGAATCAACATCTCGGATTTATGATCCGCATTTATTGGATTCTTCTCGAAAAATTTTGATTCTTTCTGGAATATTCACGCTATGATACTGATTAATGATTAATTCCAAAATATTTGGGATCAACTAAATTCAGTACAAGAATAATTAACATTTCAGGAAGATGAGAACCTCATATATATTTCACTTGATGCTTCCATTAATATGAAATCACCTATCGGTCCAGGACGATGAAATTCATGTATTTCTTATCAGAATTTCTCTTTCATTCCTGGAAGCATATTCACACAGAAACACATATACAGGGTGAACTACGGTTGATGATAAACCCCAATCTTTCACGTAGAACAGAGCGTATGGTTTTATTGAATATTGATTCATTCGACTAGGAACCACTGCTCTTTCGATCTAGAATTTTAGCACTGTAGAACGACCGCTCATTTCAAAAAGTAACAATAACTTTGATATTTCGAATGGAACACCCGATATATTATTGATTTTTTCAATTTGCCGAAGGCACCAGATTATATCTGTGTTATCTGCATCGGTTCTCGAGTATTTGATCGATTAACTTTTTTATGTACAGAATAAAGCTTTACTCAAACATTCATATACTTCTAAGCCTAAATAGCTACAATGACGCGTATGATCAAATAAATACCTCTAGAATCATATTCAGATGATCGATGCATTAAACGCAACGTCTAATGCTAAACACAATGAAACGAATAATGAAACGATAAAATTACGTATTTTGACTAGGATGACCATGGTTCGAGTATATTAAATTTCAACGCAGAAGAAATAAATTTTCATTCAAACGATATAACTGGTTCCAATACCTAAATTATAAGGTTTGCTTATTAGAAGCAGATTTTCAATCTAGTGGTAAGAACTGAATCTGCCTATCACTCGAAAACGGTTGAGATAGTTATGATCTATATAAAACAGAAATTATTGGGAGGCTAGGGTGAATATAGAAAGCCAGTACTTTTCATTATACAGGGTATTTCATTTGAAATATCAAACTGGTTAGTAGTTATTGATATAAGCGTCAACACCGCATCATTGAAAATCTTTCAGAATGATAGAACCATTTTTCCCGCCCAACAAGCCAAATTTGAAAAAAAAAAGTCGCGTGTGATTGGCAGTACTGGATTGACTGATATGTTCAACCCTCAATAATCAATCCACGAATTATTAAAATCTTAGGTGGCTGTGGAAAGTCTAAGTGATGTTGGTTATAGCCAATTCAGTATTATTTTTATATTTTGTCAGTCTTATGCTACTCAAAATGGTTTGAATGCCAAAACAATCAAAAATATAATTTTCTAGCTTCTATTCATATTATGTTATACAGGGTGTCACAGGTTCACTCCCAAAAAAATTTATATTTTCCAGATATCGAATTGAAACTTCAGATATTGAAACTACAGATTCTTTCCCATCGACGGAAGTTATTAGTGTGTGCCTATGACATCCGGTTCATCCGGAAGTGGATGTAATTTTCGATATCCTCTTATATGTATATTTTTGTATATAAGTATTCTATGTTGAATTTTCAGAGTATTCCGGTCTAAAGCAAAATGTAACAAAGAAAAATTAACTAAAAATTCAAATGCTTTGCCGTTACTACAAATCATAAAATTTATTTCCTCCAGAAATTAACCACTTGGACAGAAAATACACTTATTTCTTTGTAGTTCCATGCTAGGGATGAGCCTTCTGCTCTAACTCTTATTATACTGCGGCTGGGTTTCTGAATTTTCGCACACATATTCTCAGGAAGTAATCGACTAGAATAATAATTCTTTTCAATTACCAACCATACAGCAAGATTATAGGGCAATTTTTCACAATTCGATGGAGCATTCGATTCCTTATGTCTTCTCACAAAAGGAAATTCGATTACCGAAATTATTTCACTATCCAATTGATTTGTAGTAATGGTGCGAATTAAGATATCCAGAATTTCAATTCATCCCTTGTCAAAAATAAAGGAAAAAATTTTTGATTGGAATTTTTTTTTCGTCATTTCATTTATATTTCGATGAAATTTCACTCGTACTCACAACGTATAATTCGAAAATGCAGAAATATTCATCAGTTTATACAAGAAAATCAAAAGTTACGCCCATTTCCGGTTAAACCGGAAGTCATTGACACATTTAGATTATTTCAGCTGATGGAAAGCAATCCGGAGATGAAATGAAGATTTTTGGGGTGGTCCTGAATCCTGTGACTCCAGGTAGAACATAGGTCCCCGGAAGTGTGCCAAAAAAATAAAAACACCCGAAAAATGCTATTATTGTAGCATCTGGAATGGAAAACGAAGTATTGAAAACTCATTGTACAGGGTGTTTTTTATTCTGCACATCTAATCTGAAATTATCACAACACTGTATTCTCAAAAAAAGTGTTGGAATTATTGAATCTACTTATTCATATTGTATAGCACTAAAGAAGGTGCATACTACATTGTTCACTCATTTGATGCAAAAGAATCAAATTATAATACTAATCATATTGATAGCAATACGGTGTGTCTGATATTATCGTATAAAAACAACTCTGATCAAAAGTGCTCAAAATGTGGATAATGTGATCCAGGTCCTCTATAAAAAGGGGACAATACGATTGAATCTTCAAATCTATAGAACTTGGCAAAAAAGCAGAACAAATACGAATGGTATTACTCTCTTCACTGCCGGAGGCAAGAAGATCATTCCTTAGATGTATAATCCTTTTCTGGATTGATGTTTTTAAGAGAGTTGAGATTCTCTACTGAAACGAGCAGTACGAGAATATAGAAACTACTTCAAAATTCTAAACACGTTTAGCTATTTCGTAATCGAAGAATTACTCTGTGACATCCACAAAGCATCTTATCATTCCCAACCCAAAATGAAAGCATGTTCATGTAGTCCGATCTGGCTATTCCCCTAATCAGCTAACATAAATTGAAACTTACTTATGCCACCATGAAGGCTCTTATCTTATGTAAATAAGCAATAACTATCAATGATCACGATTTTGAAGAGGCATGTCTCCAATAACTCAACTACTTTTTCGAGAAAACATGTATAAATCTGTATTTATCGAATATCTTATATTTTTATTCTGGTGTCTCCAGATAATTCATTATATTATGTGAGGAACATGAAAATGTAAACATTTATTTTATCTAGTGTGGATTCGGAATATCTTTATACCTACATGGTGGAATATTGTGGATTGAGATATTATAGGCACAGAGATACATTTTGAGCTGCATTCTTACCTAGAACTTTTCGATCGTACGTGTGTATTTTCGGAGATATTCCTGAAATGAAATATTTATGGCAGGGTAGTATTGAGTGAATTTTACCCACAAATAAAAATTTCGTCTCAGTATCAACATGTAGGATTCTGTAAAATTTTTGCAAGTACTAGATTTCGTTCGGTCGGGTAATTTTTTTTCGGGAATTTAGGAAAATATTATTTCAAATGTGTATATCTTCGGAATCGTTGGGTGGATCCTTTCATTCATGAATTCTATCTCGTGATTAGACCGCAAATATAAAATTTAATGATTTGGACACTTGAATTTGTTGAGTTGGCTAGAAGCATGATTACGATGGCAAAAGCTCAAATCAGTGGAATCTGCACAAAGATTTTGTTTCTATGTATTTACCTATTCAAAATTTTATTTTCGCAAATCTTCAGAAGTATGTATTTGGCACTTGTCAAATGACATTTTGAGTCTTGAAGGTCCGGGTATTTTTTTAGAATTGTACGAACTAAAATCAGAAAATTGTTTCATTCCATACTACATAGTAAAATCTTAATAATCTTATAATTTTCATTCCATTTTTTATAGTTCGTTTTCGGATATTTGAATCGAAACCTTCAAATAACCCTGAAAAGTAATGAAAAAACTTTCCGATATATCCTTGAATCGATGTAGGAATTTGCAGCCATGAAAATAAAGGATATGTAATATGTTTCACATGCAATATGAGATAACATGGACATCGCATGTCCAGAAAAGTTGTCCAGTACTAGTTTCGAAATTCAATCCTCCACTGAGTCAGGAAACACCTTACCATCCTTACTAAGACCGCAAAAATAAATTCACCGGACGTGAAACTGAATACCAATAAATTTGAAGACGAGCAGCATTGGGCAAGTCCAGTACCAACATTAGGATTTGGATAAGCCTGCAAATGACGCAGACCGGAGGATCAGTACCTCAGTGGCTAGAGCGTCGGACTCGGGGTCGATTCCGGACCAGAAAAAAAAAATGTTCTAGGAAGACGGATCCAGTCACCATATCGATGGGACAAAAAGCAACAATGATGTGTCTAAGGTTGTGTAAGAATACAGTATCGGAGCCTACACAGAACACACCTTACACTCTAACTTACTCTATAGTTAACTTATATATGAGCTTCTGAGGCGTTCTTGTAATACCTAGGATACTAGGCAAAATACAAATAATTGGCGTCAGCCCTCTTCTCTATTAGCTCAAATTCATACCTTTCCTTGCTCTCGAAAACTATAAAACATGGGCAAAAATGTAAATAGATGTGATTCATCAATACAAATCAATATCATCTAGGGCAGAACTTTCAAAGTTAATTTTTCCAACCAATGCACATACTTCTCTGAAAATATTCTATGAAGGTATGTTTTCTGCACCCAGAATGTTAGTCCCCAACGATGCCTAATGGCATATCTTTTTCTCAGATAAAACCAGGTGCGTGTATTATGTTCAATAAAGTGCGCGGCAAAATTATGGAACAAAATCATTTTCTCAGAAGAAAAATATTCGGCAGCAAAATCCTGAAACAGGTCAATTTTCGTTTCACTTTTACCAAATTTATATGCATTTTTGAAGGATTTTTGCTGCACTCTGTGTCATCCCCATCAACCCTCTGAATTTTTCAATAGGGAAAGTGGGTCATGTGGTACTTTTTTGGCAAGGTCTTTGTATCTCTTTTACAGGCGTGCAGAAATTTTGAAGAAAAATTTTTTTTCTTTGAAAAATTAGTGAGTTCAAAGAGGTTTACAATATGTGCACTTTGTCATGGCTCATTTAATTTGAGACGATGGTACCTGATGAAATTTGTCACCGAATGAAAGTCGACCATTACAGTTTTGTTTCAACCTCTTTCAAGCTCCTCACGTGAAAAATTTTTTCTTCTCCACTTAACGGTCCGTAGGGGTTGAAAGTTGTGCATGAACAAAACTGTAATGGTCGACTTTCATTCGGTGACAAATTTCATCAGGGACCATAGTCTCAAAGTAAATGAGCCATGACAAATTGCACCTACTGAAAACCTCTTTAAACTAACTAATTTTTCAAAAAAAAAATGTTTTCTTGAATATTTCTGCACGCCTGTGAAGAAGATACGAAGACCTTGCCAAAAAAGTACCAGATGACCCACTTTTTCTTTTGAAAAAATATAGAGGGTTGATGGGGATGGCACAGGGTGCAACAAAAATCCTTCAAAAATGCAAAAATTTTGGTAAAAGTGAAACAAAAATTGACCTATTTCAGGATTTTGTTGCCAAATATTTTTCTTCTGAGAAAATGAATTTGTTCCATAATTTTGACGCGCATTGTATATGAACTTCTCAGGCGTTTCTGCGAAGCCTAGGATACTCGGCAAAATAAAAATACTTCGTCTCTGTGGTCTTCTCTATTATCTCTAATTTATACCTTTCTTTGCTTCCGAAAAATGTAAAACCTGCACAAAAACGAAAAAAGATGTAATTCATCAATACAAAGCGATGTCATCTAGGGCAGAACTTTCAAAGTTAATTTTTCCAACCAATGCACATACTTATCTCAATATATTCTGTAGGTAGGTATGTTTTCTGCACCCAGATTGTTAGTCCTCGACGATAGTTGTATTGCTATGCATTTCGCCTAATGGCATATCTTGTTCTCAGATATAACCAGGTACGTGTATTATGTTAAATATAAATAATCGGGGTTTAGGTACTCATTATACAAGCGGCGAAATGTTTTGTATGATATTTTCGATTTAATAGCTTTCGATTGGAACGTAACAGCTTCATTCATCAAGAAACACACCCGCTGCGGGGTCTGTAACATAAACCGTTAAAAAAATTGTCGTACGCCTTAAATTTCACTTTCGGTAATTTGAATTAATTGGTCTCATTTATTATATTATCTGTTGATTGGAGATTTTGTAATGATGTTTATCACTCTATGTACGTACGTAGTCAGACTATAATAGCTATATTATTTACGTTGGTGTTCAACTTGGTTACTTGAATTCGATCGAGGTTATACGTTTGTCTCAGCTTTGATTAAAAGTCTTAAAAAAAAATCATACACAACCGAATGGATGCATGAAAAAACACACTCAAATGATAGAACCCTAGAAAAGAACTGACGTAAGGTCAGGAGCTTTTACGCGCTTGTTCACATTCGAAGCCATTTCCGCGAGACGTTTTGCATAAACCTTCAAGCCGAAATTTTTTAATTGCAGAATTCAATTTCGATTCGATCACATCTGCATTATTGGTAATATTGGAAAAATAAAATTTCAAATGGATATATCTACGAAATCATATCAAGTTTTCACGAACACGACCTTCCTAGTTAACGCCCAAACCTGTTAAAAATATATCGAGTCTCTAAGCCGTATTTTTATGTAATTGTGGTTCAGGTTGGCCAATTGTTAACTGTAAAATTAAAATCTATCTAGAGACTGGATATTTGTTGAATTACAAAAACCGAATTCGCGAAATCGTGAAATCATCCAATGATTCCGTATATAAATATCCATTCGAAATTTCATTATTTCAGTGTTTTTCGAGTTGAAATAACCAATAAATTTCAACGGAAATGTACGAAATTTTCAAATACTTTGTACAATTTTCTACCTCTACAATCCTCACAGAATTTTGCATTAGATCGTGCGTTGGTATTCCTCAACTAAGTACATAGTCTAAATTGGTTCCCGTCTGTTCTTCTTGAGATATTGAGTAAATAATCTCAATCTTTCAATATCTCTCAAAAATTAATAACCTTGTTACATTTAATCTGGTGTAACAGTAATTAAAAATAAATTGTTCGAAAAATCGAATATCAGTTGTGAATTCAATCAAGGAACTAAATTTCATATTTTTGTCATCTCTGTGGGCTTCGTGCAAAAGCCTTAATAATAACGGAGTATCATCTTTTATGCGATTGTTCAAATTCGTTACTAAAGCCGCTACCCATTTACGTATTGACCTTGCCTTAGCAGTTTTGTTTGATGAAAAAACGATTTGGTGATATTCTTTTCAAATTTTCGGGAAATTTGGTGTGAACTTCCAAGCTTCCTTCCAATCGAGGGATTTCAATTTGATCTAATAAGCATTTTTAAAAATAAAAGGAAAATTGAAATTTTGATTGGGTATATCATATGAATCATTAGACGGTTTGACTCATTGAGGAATTCGAACATCGTGATTAAGTCCCTAACCTGTTCTATGAATATCGATTGTTGTGGTCTTTTTTTATTGCGATTACGATCGGATGTTGCTGAATAAGCGATTAGATGATATTTTTCCAAAGTGAAAACTCGATAATTGTAGAGCTTAACTATAAAGACCTGATTTGAGAATGGTTAAAATTCACCCAGTGGTTCTACATATAGATACACATTGACAGAATACCTCAAAAATTCAACTGAGTATAACTCTGAAACCGTTTGTCCTATTCAATCTACTGTCATATTCAACCGTCGCATTTTGCGAACCTTTACCCCAGAAGTTTATCACTAGCTTTATCAGTTCTCAAACTATCGTGGCAAAAGGATAACGCCTGCCCAACAGAAATTTTATTGGATACTAACCGAGTCATATAATACTCTTTTATGTGAAAAATTTGAAAATAATAAACAATCATTTGGACAGAATGATAGCACGTTTGTCAATTTTTTAGTTCATTACTCAATCGAGAACCTATAATATTTATAAAATTCAATATTTCTTCATTTTACCCAGAAGCTCCGTCAAACAACTCGACAACCGCACATAAAAAATATATTCTCTACCTGAATTTTATGACGGATTGAACGGAATTCTTTCGTGATGTACACTTTATGGCACGAGTTTAATATTCTCGTTCTCTACGTTGGAATTTTGAAATTTCGATCTTATCTAATGATAATCCCCCATTATTCAGCTTCTGTGTAATGAAAAATCAACAGACCTCACCGAATAAATATCATAAATTCTAACCATGATCACCTTTCGAACCCAGGACACCCAGAGGTATCTCGATTTGATCTTTATATTCGTTCAGGTCAAACTAGAATAAACACAGATCTCGATATAAAGCTACAGCCGTCAACTTAACCGAAGCAACCTGTTTGACAATGGCAAAAGCGAATGAAATAGACAATTTAAAGGTCGTAAATTTCGATTAGAATTGACGTGATTGCAGTCTAGTACCATTAGGCCGTGAGTATTATTCGAGCTAAGTGAACCATCCAATTGTTTAGAGCCATATAAAATATCCATATAATTCCAGTTATAAATGAATAAATATAACAATCTGGATCCCCCATGTTGCATCAGATATTCTGTGGGTGGAGGGCACTTTCTTCGTGTTGGATACGTTCGTGAATTGATAAGTTGGTCGGTTGACATTCTTGAAAATGTTTACAAATTGTCTTTTAAGCCTTATGAGGAGGACACTACAGGTGAATTCGTGTGTTGAATAATATTCGATTCGAGTTTTCCAGAACATCATATTCTTGGCACAGGCAGTCACTAATACCTATATAGAAAAACTTACCTCGGTCATTGAGTATTCAATTAACAACTAACTACTAAGCTTCAAATCGATCACTCTAGCAAAACTTGGTCATTGAGGAAATATATTCAAGAATCCAAATGACAATAACTTCTGAATAATTTGGCCGATTTCGAACATTTTGATGTCTAAAACAACCTGAAAGTTTCAGTAGGATACCTCGTTTCTTTCGACAGTTATCGTGTCTCCAATCGGCTTGCCGTCAAGACCTCAGAGTAACAAACAACATAGAGACTGTCCGCAGTTTTTGGGTGTCCGCAACATTCTTTTTCGATGTAGTCGGATTGTGATATATTTGGAAATGCGCAATGATATCATCTTATTGTAATCGTATATTAAGTCGAATCATTCGTTTTGGTGAGTTTCTAGCGAGTTTTTAGGTATTTCTGGCTGTTTAATTCAATATCTTCTGAATTATTACAATACTTCAATTCACTATGAGACGAAAGAAGTTTTTTTATTCGTGGAGGATCCTGTGAATTGATTGAAATATCGTATCACACGTTGATAACCTCTATGTTGTTTGTTACTCTGAGGACTAGACAGAATCTTTTTAGACATCGGATTCGTTATCAATGAGTCCAATTGAGTTGCTTGAGATTATTTTCGGACAAAATTCTGGAATGAGCCCACGGTTGTACTAAAGAGAAGCTCTCCCTTTCCTTGAAGAAGCGCGCAAGACAAACCGTAGAATTTTTCCCTGAAACCCAAGATTCTGAACGTATAGGAGGTTAAAATTTAGAAAAATTTCAAAAACTGAAGGATCGAATTCAATTTGAATCCGCATGCTTGTTAGGATATAATGATGATTCTTAGGATGGAGATGATGAAAATGATCATGGGAGTTTATAATTTCAATCATAATCATGGATGGAGTTGACTTCCTTTGCGAATGTGCAATTCGAATTTGCTAAGAATAGCCTCTGCCGTAGACAATGACATGTTGTGTACTGTTGAGTTTGCTTATTTCATAGGTCCCCTTGTCGGTTTCTCGATGTAGTGCAATCTACACTGCACTCTGAAACAGCTGCATTTCTATGCAGTAACGCAAACGAATGAAAAATAAACTGAAGGAGGAACGTTGGTTTATCTTCGGTTTAAGGTTAGAAACATTCGTTATTATCCTTCGAATGGAGGGAATAATACATCTGGTGTAATGTGTATCTTGTCAATGGTAACTGGCGGAGAGTAAAGAAATGATGCGAAATATTTTTTCCACGGCCATTGAATAATATTGTGACGAGTACGGCCCTGTCTGTGCGAGACTGTTCTAGTCTATGCGGCCTTCGCCTGGTGACTGGAACTTCCTGAATAAATTCTAGCAATCGCTAGAATTTCCACCAAGTATATCGACAAATATTTCCTTCATTGAAGTCTCATTAAATGTCATCAAGTCAATTATTGGTTCCTTCCCATTTCGCACCTCCTTTCGACCAGGTGTATTTGTATTTGTATTTTCCGACTATTCTAGGCTTCAAGGAAACCTCTCAGAAGCTTAAAGCTTGTGCCATTTAGGATACCGGGTGTTTTCTGTGGAAGCTTCGTTAACAATACCTTGCGCAACGTTAGGAACAGCACTGTTAAGTGTTTACCCAACAGCCAATGGTTGAACTCCACCGCATCTGCACTGGTGTAAATCCAATAATCTAAAGAATACTTATATCGAGTGTGAACAACACCCAGTATAAGAAAGTGCTACACTTTTTATGTAAACGATACATCATCAAAAATTCTGTTTTTTTCATTACAAAGTCCCCACCACATAAACACAAAATAAACGATTGATTTTCTTGGTAAATCTTATTCGATTTACTAGCAGTTTGGTAATATAAATTACTCTCTGCGAAACCTGGCCAGGTTCGAATTGAAGCGCTTTCTACTTCTAGTTCCTGAAGTTTTCTTTTCTGTGACCAGTGAGCTGAAAAAATCATAATATTGAGTGGTCCTGTGGTGATAGTAGCCCCGGTAGTTTTGTCTTTTATCCTAAATATCATGAATTTCCTTAAGGAAAACAAGAAGTCTCCTGTATTCAACTGAAGATTAAGTCACATTTTTTACATTCTGAAACGATTTCGAACATGTTTTGAATATTTTCAGGGTGTTTATCCTGTGTAAAAATTCTACAATATAATATACATAGGAGCATTGTGATTCTAGTCGGTATGTAGATAAGTTATAGGTATTTGTATAATATAATTCTGTATACGAATCAATCTTATTTCGCCTTTAAAAGTTTTCAGTTATCTGCGGATCATTGTTGCCCACCAACAATCAAAGAGGAAATCTTTTGTATCCTCGTTCTCGAATGAAAAAGGCAAATTTGCTTTAAACTTTTATTTTTGCGCGCATATTCCAAGGGAACAGCGTTCTATCGTTTTGTCCAAATATCTGTAATTTTCGAAAATGGTCTCAAACGACTAGGTTGGACCCACTGAATCCGGTTGGTTGGTTCAGTGGTATATTTTTGTGGTTCTTCTTGCAATTTAGCGGGAATGAGTTGTTTCGTTTGACCGTAATCATACACCAATATTCAATGATAAGTTTAATCCCAGTAATGATTTCATTTTTACAATATTAAAATTTGTTGTTAAATGCGTATTTTCTATGTGTTATTCGATTAAAATTCTCATAATAATTAAAATGACTACATATGTTCGAACGAGAACCTCTGCTTATCGCTTCGCATCATATGGAAATGTTTACCTTTCTTGAATGTGTACTTTCTATCTTTCGAATTGAAATAAAGCAAAAATAATTCTGCAGACTCAACACCGGTGTCAAAATCGATTCTGTCCGTCCGGCCGGCCGTGGACACCAAAACTGTCAAACAGAGCAAGCTGCCGACTTGAAACTTCAAGGGGAGGTTCCCGCATCGGAATGCCGCAGTAAAGTTTCTTTAATGGGCAAAATCGGCCAATTGGTTTCGGAGTAAGCCATTTGAAATTTTGAGGTTATTTCCCTTATATTTCAGGAACTACTAGAGCGATTGGATTGAAACTTGACAGTCAGTTGGAGCATAACAACGTGCAACTTTGAGCAAAATTTTGTTGGGATCATATTGTTATTCAATGAAAAAAATGTTTCTAAAAAAATTTTTTTTTAGAAGCTATTGATAATATTCGAAACCAATTTCGCTCATACCTTGAGCTTCATATTCCACAGTAGTGTACCAAATTTCAATTCGATACGGTTATTAGTTTTGGAGATATTGGGAAAAAATTAGTAAACTTTCCTGTATTTCTTCTCGATATCGTTGTATTTTTCGGCATAACTCGAAAAATACTGAAATCATGATGAAACTTCGCAGCTAGTTTGAAAGACAACTTTGTGAAAAGTTTCGTGATGATCGTGTCATTAGAACAATTCAAAAACAAATTTCGATTTTTTTTTTAAATTGGATACACTACAAATATCGAGTTTCTAGGTTGTTTATTTCGGAAGTTATTATGTTTACGGTCAGCCGTTAATTTCTGGAAGAAATGACTTAAAGACTCGATATTTGTAGAGAAGGTTTGGGGCTTGATAACGAAGGTCGAATTCGTGAATAGGTGAAATCCGCCCCTTGATTCCGTGGAATTACCCATTCAAGTTTTTATTTTCCCAATATTTCCGAATATACACATTAGATCGAATTGAAATCCAGTACTCTATCGAAAAAAACCTAGAAAAGCACGGCCGTGAAGGCAGCGGCTTTTGCGCGCAAGTTCAAATTCGTGTGCAAAACCGGGCATCTCCGTTGAACATGCGCGCAAAAGCTGCTGCATTCACGGCAGTGGGTTTCTAGGTTTTTCATATGAAAGTTCTCAACTGAACACTCTGAGGAATTGATAAGCCTTCTGGGATAATACATATCTTTTACTCCACCTGTGTGGCAAGTCATGAGGAAATATCTCTCATAGGTGTTCGTCATGGAAATATATCCGCAGGAGATCATCGCTCCTGAAGAATTTGAACATTCAGGCATACGTCATTTCAAACGTTCTTATTCTACTTATTGCAAACGGGATAGTATTATCTGGGAAGTCACAAGCGTGGAATGCGCCTATAGCGAGCACGAGGAATCTAAAAGAAATCTTTCCGGAATTGAAGAGAGTATAATTATTATATTCGTTTGCATAAAGGAAGAAATATGGGTGGCCTTGCGGACGTTTGGATGTCATTGAAGTCAAGTGGTAATGATTATATACGGTGCCTCTAAATTGGACCAGACGACTCCAATAAGAAAAGTTCTTTACGGTGAAATGTTTCATACAGCGTATATCAAAAACGAAGTAGTACAATATAAATCATTTCATAGAGTCAAAGTAGAGATCGGAATCAATGATTTATATTTTCTGTTTGTCAAGATCTGGCAACATCATTATTTTTCTGAAAAGGCAATGCATCTTTTCATTGCGGAATTGCGGAATGACGATATCAGCGAATCAGTTGTAAAACGTTTCGAATGATTCTAATTATTCAAGTATTATTTAAATATACATTTATTTCATAGATTCTCTATACATATATAACAGAGAAGATTAAAAACTAAAACTTGGAGAAATATTTCTGGTGCTGGTAGTAACATTCACTTTCAAGGATTATTTTTTTTGGAACAATATTGTCAAATAAAAGATAATGAAAGATAGATAGATAGATAATTTATTGGTGCTCCTTTACAAAGTTCATTGTATTACACACGTCCCAAAAATTCAATATAAATGATAACAATTCCAAGATGATATAAATATCATCCCTCATCAATGTCAGAATATAAAAAGTAATGTCACAATTAAAAATGTAAAACAAAAATTGAATGATATAAAATAACATTCCTCATCAAGACATTTCACAATTCACAAAATAAATTATTTAAAAAAGATTAAAATTTCAAATTACTGGACAGAAACTCTTCCACACTCCAAAATGCATGCTGCCGCAAAAATACATTAATTTTTTTTTTAAACTCTTTAAGACTGAGCCTTTTCACCTCATCAGGTATCTTATTGAAAAGCTTATGAGAAACGAAATTAGGACCATTCTTGGATTTTTCGAGTCGCATATACTTGAATTTTATATTGTTTCTATATCGTGTGTCATAATCATGGGAGTCACCATACTTTGGAAGATTCCTGCTATTTTCACATGCATAAACAAGACATTCATAAATATATATGGATGGAAAAGTTAAAATTTTTAGTTTTTTGAAGGCGCTTAAACAATCTTCTCTGTAGTTCAGGTCTGCTACTATTCTCACTGCTCTACTCTGCAATCTAAAGATGGCCTCCCTATTAGAACAGTTACCCCAAATTAGTACACAGTATCGTAGATGTGATTCAACGAGACTATGATAGGCAACCTTGAGAACTTTCTTGGACACGATGTTAGCCAAGTTACGTAGTAAAAAAATATTTTTTATTATTTTGGATGCTGTTTCATTGGAATGAGAGACCCAGGTGAGAGCAGGATCCAAATGAACTCCCAAAAAGTTAACCGATTCATTGGTATTATGAACTTTAAACCCTCTCAAATTGAATAACATGGATTCGGTTTTTTCTGCATTGCAAACAAGCTTGTTTGATGCGAACCATTCCTTAGCCCTCGATTCGGCCGCACCCGCCAACTGTTCAACCTCATGCAGTTCCCTGTGCCCCACGGTAATCCCAGAGTCGTCAGCCCACAACAGATGTTCATAGATAGCCATAAAGCAGGAAAAGTCATTCATGAAAATGATGAATAAAAGGGGTCCTAATATGGAACCCTGCGGCACCCCCAGACTCAACAGGCCCTCTGCGGACCATGTACCATTGCAGAAAACTTTCTGCCTCCTATTTGAGAAATAGGACTGAATGAGTCCAAGACCAACCTCATCAAAACCGTACTTTGACAGCTTGTCTAGAAGAGCCTGTGGAGCCACGCAGTCGAAAGCTCGACTCAAATCCAAAAATATTGAAAGTGAGAGCAAGCCCCTCTCAAAACAGTCAAGCGTGTACTCAACAAAACGTAAGACAGCATCACATGTACTCGATTTCTTTCTAAATCCGTACTGATTATCGTGAAAGAGATTTCTACCTTCGAAATGTTTCATTACCTGTTCATAAATAATTTTTTCAAAGACCTTGGAGAATACTGGAAGGAGAGAAATCGGTCTATAGTTTTTTTTGTCAGTCCTATCACCTTTTTTGTGTATAGGGATTACTTTTGCTACTTTCAGGCAGTCCGGGAAAACTCCTTCCTTAATACAACGGTTTATTATCTTGGTGAGAGGAGTCACAATATGATTTATATTCTTTTTTAGAAGTGATATAGATAGACCATAAAAGTCCCTCGATTTACCATCCTTAAGGGAACATATTGTGTCTCTTACATCATTAAAAGACACTTCCTGAAATTGAAAACCACCCGCATGTTGACAACCAGCATCCATAGAGATCCCAGGGCCAGAACTTCCAGCTTTTGTCAAATTCTTTACCAGTTCATGTGGCAACGAAATGAAGTATGAATTCAAATCCTGAGAGCTTATAGGAATAGATGGAATTCCCTCGGAATATCTCTTATTGTTTATTATTTTCCACATGTTTTTACCCGAGTTACTTGAATTCAATATGAAATTATCATTTGCTGTCGTTCGAGCTCTGCGCAGGGCTGCCCTGTACTTACCACGTGTTTTATTCCTTAATATTTTTAAGTCATCACTTCTAAAGTGATTATACATATCATTGTAAAGTCTAACATTTTCCCTCATCACGCCCAAATCACTGGAAAACCACTTTACCCCTGAGTCCCTTACTCTGGTTTTTATTTTAATATCTGGGAAAGATTCCATGTAAATTTCTATGAAACGCCTGTGAAAAATATCAAAACATTCACCCGGTGGTAATGTCTCATCATATACAAAAGTCCAATCTTGTTCACTCAATAAATTATGCATCCTATAAAACAATATTCATACCCAATTAAAATAGTTACTATAACGTTTTTGCGCCATTATCAGTCATAATGAAAAATCTTCAATACAAAAAGTGTTTCGATAGAAAATTTTCACGAAGGGACAATTTCTATGAACAATAGGTTTTATGCGCATTTCTGAGGCGTGATATCGTTTAGTCCGAATGTCTGTAATTTTCGGATTTGGCGTCGAAAAAGGTCTCGAACTACTAGGACTGACTTACTGATGACGAATCCGGTATTGAAACCGATTCTATCCGACCAGCTGAGGACACAATAACTGTTGAACGAAGCGAACTAGCTTCGCACATGAGGATGCGGTAGCTACTGGCCCAAATCGGTCAAATGATTTCGGAGTTATAGCCATTTGAACATTTCGGATTATCTCCTGAATATCTCAGAACTATTTACGTCATCAAATTGAAACATGACAGTCTGTTGAAATATGCGTACGCGCATCTATCTCCGAAATTCCGTTGGAATCATATGATTAGTATAATTAAAAATTTTTTTTTTTGAAAATTGTTTATCTGTTAGTGACAGAAACTCGATATTTGTTGAGTAGTTTCGGGGCTTAATCACGAAGGACAACGTGAAATGGTTAAATATGCCAGATGATTCCATAACCATTTAAAATTGTATTTCCCCAAAAATATGAATTGGATAGAATTGAAATTTATCACTTGATTGCAGAATGATAGCTTGAAGGTTAATTCCAATTTTCATCAGGATCATATAAAAAAATCTATAAAAGCACTGCCGTGAAGGCATCAGCTTTTGCGCACATGTTCAATAGAGATGACCGCTTTGGCAACGAATTTGAACATGCGCGGAAAACTTGCTGTTTTCAGGGCAGCGCTTTTCTAGATATTTCCGATGAACTACTAGATTTCAATTCTATCTAAATTTGTGTTTTTAAAAATATTGGAAAAATAAAATTTTTAATGGGTACATCTACGGAATCATTAGGCCGATTTAACTCATCCACGAATTTGACCTTCGTAATTATGCCCCAAACCTATTCTACGAATATCGAGGTTCTTAGTTGTTTCCTCCGGAAGAAGGCCTACCCGACGACCGTAAACACAATATCTTCGGGAAAAACAACTTGGAAACTCTATATTTGTGAAGTAGGTTTGGACCTTGATTTCGAGGGCTGAAGTCGTGAAGATGTAAAATCCACCCAATGATTCCGCAGAGTTACCCATTCAAAATGTTATTTTTTCGATATTATCAAAAATACGGATGAGATGGAATTTATATCCAGTAATTTATCGAAAAATGACTGGGTTTTACAGGATTCAATGAGGATAATACGATCAGAAGATCACAAAATATTGTTTGAAAAAAAATTGGAATTTTTTTTTTCGAATTGTCGATCAGGAAATTTTACACAAAGTTGTCAGCATTTTCATACTAGAAACCTAGTTCCATTATGAGTGATTGAACATTTTCTATTTATTCCGAAAAAACAACAAATATCAAGAAAAAACCTAGAAAAGCACTGCCGTTAAGGCAGCAGCTTTTGCGCGCATGTTCAATGGAGATGACCGCTTTTTCGGCAATTAATTTGAACATGTGCAAAAAACTGCTGAGTTCAAGTCAGTGCTCCTCAAAATTTCATGAATTGTAAAAAAATTCCAATAAATATTACCAAAAATTATTATAATTATTATTATTATTATCCAATTAACACTGATTCGGCTACAAATATGTACATGCAAGCTGCTTACATGCTTTAAATTGATTAACATATCAATCCAAAATATTTTATTATGTGCTAAGAATTCACGAATTTCATCCTGAATCAAATTATGCATAAATAAATATAATTTTTCGCCGCATTGTTTTGAAGGTTGTTCGATACCTGAAATGTATCCCGGAGAGGAAAATTTTACTGGTTTTTCAAATTCATTCTCAAATGTATCGAGTATCCAGATATTTTCTGGATTTCGATGGAATGTTCCTATAAGTAGAGATTGAGTATGGATAAGCAAATGAGTATATAATGTTAATCTTAAGCTACTCATTCAACTGTAGAATTTACATATCTTGTACGAAGAGACACCTCGACAAATTTATATTTCGCATACCTGCGAAATGGTTTAAATTGATTCACCAAAGCAAATTAGCCGCAATTTTCTGATATATGAACACAGAACTCCGTTGAGATGAGACGTCACATAAATCAGAGAGAAGCATAGAAATTCACAAATGGCGGCATTTGAATATGAAATTGCCCCGAAGAGAAGGCAGGGAAATTCTCTCGTAATAATATAATGCATATTATAAATCAAGTGGCCCAAGAATACCGAGGTGTGGTGGTGACAGTTGAAACCGATTCAGTGCCCTTGGTGATGTTTTTACCTAATTGGATATTTACTAGAGGACAATTACTGGGATGCTACTTTGAATGAAGCAAAATGTACGTAAATGTTGCACTGACGGGCGGCTATGGAGAATAAATTGTCTTAAACCGGGTGCTAAGATGAAAACACCTCTAATATATACAAAGTCATTATTTTTTGTTCATACTCAGATTATTCACTGGATATTTTGAAATAACTGATTGATATTTGGAGGAGTATTTCCAACAAATTTCACCAATCTTTGCAGATCAATGGATTCAGTATATTGAAATTCTATTTCGACATTATCATGAAATATCTGGATGTAATTTAAATAAGATATAATTTTTTTCAGGCCAAGTGAATCGGACTTTACTCGGAAAGTAGAATAGAAACGGGACTTGCCGACTATATTTTTGTTTCGACCAGTTGTCAACATTCAAAACGGGGTGTTCATTGTGTTACAGTAATAACCTGAGCAAAATAATTGAAAAAAAAATCTAGGAAAGCACAGCCGTGAAGGCAGCAGTTTTGCGTGCATGTTCAATGAAGATGACCGCTTTGGCAACAAATTTGAACCTGCGCGCAAAAGCTGCTGCCTTCACGGCAGTGCTTCTCTAGGTTTTTTTGATGAAGTACTCAATTTCAATGAGATTTGATCTGTATTTTCGAAATATTGGGAAAATGAAATTTTGAATGCGTATATCTACGGAATTATCGGGCGGATTTTATCTATTCACGAATTCGACCTTCGTAATTGAGCCCTTAACCTACTCTACAAATATCGAAAGTCTGTGGCCGGCCGGACAGAATCGATTTTGACACCAGATTCGTTATCAGTGAGCCTAACCTGGTCGTTTGAGACCATTTTCGGCTCAAAACTCGAAAATTACAGATATTTGGACAAATTAATAGCACGCTGTTCCCCTAGAACATGCGCGCAAAAATAGTATTTCTTGAGTTATCGGGAAGAAATCAGCGGAATTTGACATATTCTTTGCCATTATTTCGGGAATAGCATACCAGATTGAAAGAAAAAAAATTTTATTTGTACAATTTTTTTGCAATAAAATACTCACGGAATTATGCGTTAAGTTGAATGTCAAAATTATTTTACTGATCAAGATGCTTTTATCTGATAGTATCAGTTTTTCTTGAGGTATTGAGGAAATATCTTCAAAATTTCAAATGAGTGTAATTCTAAAACAGGCGGATTTTGCCATGTAAGAAACTCAACCATCGTATTTTTATAGGCAGTAAGTCTTTGCTAGTTGATTGAAATCACTCCAGGAAAAATAACAGACCTTTTGACGAAATGATAATTCGCTGTTTACAACGGATTTGGATTACAATTTCCGTTAAACTCATCTGAAATCTACTTATTCAAACAGTTCCATAAACGCCATGAATCTCGTTACTATTTAATTCGCTATAAACTACGTTCACGTGATGTCATATGCGGAATGGTCCAATTTAGGTATGGTCATGGATCATATCTATCGGTTATCTGTAAAAACATTAATATAACTTTCGTAAAATTCCATTATTTCTATACGTGTTAGGTTTCGCGCTTAGCCCGATGTTGGAGTCTCCAATAAAATATTTTTATTTTTCCTCAAGCTTGAAATTTAGAACACATGCGAATCATATCATGCCTCCTTCATGTTGAGTTGATTCGTTGACTGGCGGTGACAAAAGAAATTCGCATTTTGTTGGTTGATCTGAGCAAAAACTAACTGAGCTGGATTTTTTGAGATCAACAGAAAATTGAACTTGAATAGGCATGGCACAATACGGATTTGAAGTATTTGTTTTCATACTGAATATATTTAACATCCATCAAGGATAAAAGAAGAAGAAAAATCACTGAAGCAAACAGCGGTAGCATCGTAATTGACACATTACCACTATAAGGAACAATTGAGTTATTGGAAAGAAATTTGTGTATAGTTTTATTCATTTCGGGAGGTACACCTATCGTATGAAATATACGATACTTCCTGAGAATGGTGACTTCTGTTATCAAACTTCGAATGGAAAATTTATACATCAAGTTGTACTTTCATTCGTAACATTATATTCCCCTCTTTATTGAGAAATATGTTCAGCATTCGGAATGCTCGGTGAGGAAATTTGTTCCTATTTTTACCCTTGGTGTAAGCTGGTTGATCTGCATTTTCTTCAACGAAGAGTAGGCAAATCTTTATCACACGGTTGTTACCTATTCAAAAGAATTCTTTCTATGAAATGTCACCCGAATTGACAACTAAATAGACAATGCATACAACGCATTCTACAAACACACTTATAGCGGGTTTCACAAAGCTCTGATTAATGTGATTGTTCTGATCATGACAATTCTATGCTCAATTTCAGTTTATTTTTAGCAACACCATAAAATATCAAAGCGTTGATCGGACGATCAAGCTTTGTGAAACCCACGGTAAGTCTACAAAAAGCTCTATATTTTCGCTAGGTTCATACCATTTGTTGCAGGGGATGCTAGATTTGTTCAAACATATTGTTTTTTTGATCACGGCCCTTTTTATATACAATATCACGGAAATGGCATCAAATTCTTCATAGAGGTCCCAAAATACTTTCCCCAAAAATTTCAAAAAGATCAATTCAATAGACGACTTCAGCCCAAGTTGCCAACCCACAATTATCTTCACAAATTTACCATCACTGGGAAACGGGAATTTCAGGACAAATTCAACATGATAAGATTCTCGTTATTTATAAATATCCGTAAAAGATGCCTCGTCTCCTCAAACAAGATAATTCCTTTCAAATATAGGTTTTTGTTAGGCTGAAATTTAAGTTGGGATTCCTGATTTCATGTTAATAGTGTCAAGTTTATGAAGTATATGTTCCGAAAATCAACTTGGTTATTTCGGTCGCCAATTTTCCGTTCTGTAAATATGAAATATTCAGTTGCTTCCTGAAAAAACAAAAGGTTAATTACTGAATTTGATTAATGAAAAAGCAATCTTTCAGTTACCAGAAATAGAGATATTAAGTTTATGCACCAGAAGGACAATCAATGCTTTATGGTAACATATCCATAGCAAAGAACAATCTCAATTAACCTCATGATCCATAGACAATACCCAGTAATTTTCACATTGTTGAGTATTGTCTCTTCTATGTTCTATGGATCATAAAGCAAATAGAGATTTTTCTATGCTATGAATATGTTAACATAGAACATTGACTATCATTCTGGTGACAGAAAGAATGTTTTTTCATCAATCAAATATCGTAATTAACCTTTGTTTCAGGAACCAACCGAATATTTCATTTTTACGGAATGGAAAACGGGCAACCGAAATAACCAAGTTGATTTGCAGAACATATCCTACATTAATTTGACACTATTAACGTGAAATCAGGAATCCCAACTTAAATTTCAGCCAATCAGAGACGATCTTAACAAAAACCTATATTTGGAAGGAATTATGTTGTTTGAGGAGCCGAGGCATCTTTCACGAATATTCATAAGAAACGCGAACCTTATCATGTCGAATTTGTCCTGAAATTTCCGTTCCCCAGTGATAGTAAATTTGTCAAGAAAATTTTGGGTTGGCAACTTGGGCCGAAGTCGTCTCTTCTGAATACAAATTCCTGACATTGCGCCGTCACTTAACAATCAATCTACAATTTAAGGTAGAATCATCAAAATCAAATGGAGCGAGATCTCCAACTTTGGAATTGGCGCCAATTTTTAGTGACTGCTTTTTTTGCCGGTGACTGTATAAACGAAAGTCGATATTTTTGAAAAGTATCAAATGTGGCATCGGAAGCTTTATCACTGATTATAACCGAGTTAAATGCGCGCATTCCTTTCAAAAATTTCTGAAAGTGCAAACACTGAGGCAGAAATGATGATAAGACAATTGGCAATCTACGTTATGAGAAATATCAACATAGAGTGAGCGGAACTAAGCAGGCCTTCTAAACGAATAAAGAGATTCAAGAAGCACGCGAATTCTATTTGTTCAATGTTCATGGTGGCAATCCTCGTCCGAGAAAGAAAAGATTCACGACAATAGTTAATATTTCAACTCAGAATGACTCATACAACCTATATCAGTTTTTAAGTGAGCATAATCAAAATTCAGGTGAAATGGGCTTGGCCGAGATGCTCAGATAACTAGTTTTATTATTGTTGTTAATATCACCATTGTTAGCTGCTTCTGCATTGTGTGGTCGGTGGCATAAAACACTTTCTTCATTGTTGTTACGTAGCTACATCCCGCTGCGTTTTGGGCCACCTACAACAGAATTATGTATATGGGTTCCAAATAACATAATGCGGTGTTGGTATGGGCGTTTTGTCAACTGGACCTACGATGGGATTCATTGAATATTATTGCCGTATATCGATACGGTGAGCGGCTAAACTATCAATTGATGTAGGCGAATTTTATAGGATTCATTTTAATCGACTTGGTTAAGATTGGAATAGACACCTACGAAAGTGTTTTAAATGCAGTTCTGAGTATAATAAGGAATAATACATTTCTTAGGTTACGAATCGGTTGGAATTTACGTTTATGAATATCCAATAAGAAGTTCAGTCTCCCACTCATAGCAGAAAAAATGATAATTCAATGAATGGCTATTATTTTTCAAATGATGTTTCTTCTGGGAAACAAGCGCGCTTAAATGATTAAATTCAATGTTCGAAATAAAACAGAAGTTTTGCAGAGTCTGAATCAACAATTTCCTAGTTCCATAGGCTAAGGTAAGTGAAAGGCAGCCCTGCGCAGGACTTGAACAACAGCAAATCATAATTTCATCTTGAGTTCAGTAATTCGAGTAAAAATATGTCGAAAATAATAAATAATAAGAGATAAGAGGAAATTCCATACATTCCCATAAGCTCACAGGATTTGAATTACTACTTCATTTCGTTGCCACAAGAACTGGTGAATAATGTGCCAAAAGCAATGGGCCCTGGAATCTCTGTGGATGCTGGTGTTCCACATGCGGAAGGTTTTATATTTCAGGAAGTGTCTTTTAATAATGTGAGAGACACAATTTGTTCCCAAAACGACGGTGAATCGAGGGACTATTATGGTCTGTCAATAATATCACCCATCAGAAGGAATATCGCATCAAGATAATGAACCGTGGTATTGAGGAAGGAGTTCTCCTATACTGCCTGAAAGTAGCAAAAGTAATTCCTATACACAAAAAAGGTGATAGACCCGACAGAACTATGTGTTTCAATTTGAGAGGGATTAAAAACCAAAATACCAATGAATTGGTTAAGTTTTTGGGAGTTCATTTCGATCCTGGTCTCACCTAGATATTTCATTCCAATGAAACAGCGTCTAAAATTAGGAAAAATATTTTCCTGCTACGTAATTTTCCTGCTAGGAAGAAAAATATTCTTACAATGTCTGGCTTATACATCTACGAACTTCTATTATTTTTTCATAAGAACATACGTTATTTTCAATCCTATAAAAAGGTAAATGCTACAAGGAGAATGAATGGTCACTTTTTTTCCTCGCACAAATATTCAATGACTGAACAAATAACTTCTTAATGAGCATCAGACCATTCAATTACTTACCGGAAAATGCGGAATGTGAATGAATTCAAAATTTTCAAGAAAAAAGTATTTCCAATCATAGTCGAGTGTGAACCATATACACAACTTGAATTCAAAAATTACTGCAGGGATCTTTAATCTTGTATTTTTCCCTGTGAAAATTAGTCTTGACTCATATTATTATCAATCATAATTTTTTGGGTCGTGACCTGACGTCAGCGCTTTCCTATAATTTTTATTCAGGATATCAAGCTGCTTTCTGTTGATTCAATACCTGAATATGTGACCACTTTTCATATGAATTTGAAAAAAAAGCGAACGCTAGCAACTTAGACAAAGACGAGCCTCACTGAATTTTTCTGTGATAAATATATGCTTAAAATGGGTTTTCAATCATTTATATATGTTTCGTTTTGTAGGTTTTTCTGGGTGTTCAATCCCAATATCTGAAACAAAACTATTGAAAATTGAATAAATTGTTTTTCATAGAAAACGCGCCTAATGAACAATACCGGAACAATGCAAATAATTTATTACCAACTGTGACGTTTCAGACTACAAATCTCCACACCGAGTAATCCTAGAAAATTTTTTCAATCTGGAGGACTTCTTTGCATAAACTGATTAATGAATACCTTCTGTAATTATTATTTGAAAAATCCAGTTTCAAATATGTGTATTCAGAGATATAGATAAAATTTCGCCATTCTGACCGAAAAATGAATCATCTAGGTTAAATCTGCTGGGATGAATGTATTTTCTTGAATTTTTGAAACCACTCTTTTATCAACTTGGAAGATCAAAACAAGCTGTGATTCAACTGATTTCGATGTAATATGTCGGTAACTTCCGTAAAAATTTCGAGTTTTATATGGCAAATTTCCCGAACCGGCATCTATCGCCGAAAAGTGAAGAAGATCAATATTGCAGTCGTTCAACGATATTTCGTTCAGATAACTATTTGAGTTCACTGTGGATACAATACTGATAACAAAACAGTGTGTAACTACTCTCTAATCCACTTACATTTTAGGCGTCTAACGCACGTTTCGGAAACCACGTTTCCTTCATCCAGAGACATATCGTTACTGAAACGATATGTCTCAGGACGAAGGAAACGTGCGTTAGATGCAGAAAGTGTAAGTGGATTAGATAGTAATTGCACACTGTTTTTTTATTAATATTTCCTTCGCTTTTCAGACTCGAAATATGCAAATGAATGTGCATACTTTGTATACAATGCATCTTTATCCAGGTATATGGAAATATGTCGTCTTATCACTCCCACATGGCATAATCAATGTGGCATATTACGATATCAAAAATTCAAATTGTAAGGGCCGACAACTAGTTGATCACTGTAGGGACCATGTTTCGGACAATATTTCCGCCATCTGCATTCCTTTACCCGCCAGAATTCATTGTTGCTGCACATTCTATAGCGGTACCTCGAATTCATCGAAGCATCCGCGACAATCTCTGTGATGTGGTAAATTGCCGATAATATCTGCTATTGGCGTCGGCTCGCGAACCCACAAGAGTGATCAGAGAAAAAGTAACAAATTTCATCTGGTTGAATTATGTCAATAAATGTCATACTGTCAATAAAATGAGTCCGTTCGAATTCCGAGTATGCCGATTCGTTAACTGAATAACTCGATATTTGGGTCACTCTGATTGCCTCGCTAGCGGTGTGAAGCATTTTTGAGTCGTTTTTTCCTCGAATATATTTTGCGCGATCAAATTATCGCAGTTTCGTAACCGGTGGGATGGATTGAAAGCTTGTCTTTCTTATGATTCGTGAAAACATAACAGAAATTATTGGAATTATTGAGGCACCGATATTGTACGAAGATATCGCGGCGTGCTCACTCGTCAAGTAATAGCTTAATAAATTTATCTATTTTTTTGGCTCATGATGCCAATTTTGCATTATGCAAACTATTAGAACAACAACAAGGTGGATTTGTTTTACGTAGCCTACCAACCCTAGGGCTCATGGCCACGGCCCCCATGGGCGAGGGACCACTACGAATCCTATCCCAATAGGGCAGACAGGCACACCCTATTGTGATAGGCTTCGTAGTGGTGATGGTTCAAAGCCCGCCAGCTAGGCTAGAAGGGGGCATTCCCCCTTCGGCGTGTGAGTTGCGTCTTAAACTCGGGTACTAACCTGCAAAACTCGTAGAGACTTGGATAGGGTCTCCTCCCGCTACCGCTAGTAGAACTTGAGATCATACTGGTAGTAGAGCACTTCGTGCGCTCTGTACGCTACTACAGTAACCATAGTTCTGAGTCGATTCAAAATGCACCAAATTTTTCTAGGAAGGTTAAGAACAGGGCATTTTTCTGAAAGATCACTGATCAAACCTTTGTTGGAAAAATAAGATGGATTCCATTCGGAATGCCAAATTTCTTTGTCACTTTAATTGGAAAAATCTTGAAAAGCACTGACTTGAAGTCAGCAGCTTTTATGCGCTTGCTCACATTGCAAAATGGTGACTTGGGAATTTCAGTGAAATTTCAATGAAATAAAAAATTTTTAAAGAAAAATTTTTTTCGAATCTTTCCATGGATAATTCTTCTTATTGACACTGTCCATACTCGAACCAACTTCGATCAGATAAATATTTTGCGAGTTAATGAAAAATCAAAATTTCAGATGGCTGTAGCACATAACCATTCGGCCGATTTGGCCCATTAACGAACTCAACCGAGATATTCAGGATCTCAATCTTACCTGAAAATTTCAAGACTCTAGGTCCTTCGTTTAGAAAGTTACCTCGCACACGGCCGGACGGCCGGACGGACAGAATCAATTTTGACCACGGATTCTTCATCAGTGAGTCCAACCTAGTCGTTTGAGACCAATTTTGGCTCAAAATTCTAAAATTATAGGCATCGTGAAGAAATGATAACGCGCTATTCCCGAGAACGAGCACGTAAAAAAAAATCGTTAATACATAAAGGTTTACGAGATTTCAATCTAGCAATTCAAGAATACGGAATTTAAGACATGATTCGGAAAGAAGTGATATCTATCGCACGACTTTATCACTGCAACCTGTCTACGAATATGGGAATGTACAATATTCGAAAGAACTGGTAATTACTGTAGAGATGTAGATCTTATGGTCCCACTAATGATTCTCATGGCATTAACCTGTGCATCAATTTTACTAGACTGCCAAAGCTGCCCTACGAAGAGTGAAAGGGGCAGCTCCCCATGAAGAACCAGCTAGTTTTTGGAGAATATTATTCCTAGAAAAAAGGAATTGGTTTCACGGAGAAGAAAGAGCTCCAGTAATAACAAATAACATAATCACAAAGGGGAATATCCGTCGGAATGGGGGTAAAACCTGAAAAAATGTTACTTAACGTGGTGCACATAAAATATTCCATGCAATAATTTTGAATTAGTAATTTCCCAAATATTGCAATCAATGACAATGAGTGTATAAATATTGTGTACCTGATTTATTGGTTCTCAATAGTTATTAACCTATAGATAAATGATTCATAAATGGCTAAAATTCGATATTTTCTGACATTTGAGCCGAATGATAACCCCCCTGTTTTCTTCATCAAGCGTAGGTAAAGAGATATGAAGATTGAAATGTTCAAGGTAGATTCGAATTTCGAAGCCATTTGGTTCGAAACTTGCTCAATAGATTCGTTGTAGGTCACCATCTGAAATACTTTGAAATAATTTTCAAAATACCGATTCAGTTGAATTTGAACTCAGTCGTTCGTTTGAACTACAAAATGAGTTTGGAAGAATCATATCACCAAAATATTGATGCAATATCTTAAAGACTTTCACATTAATACTGAAACTTTGGAAGACCATGGATATCAATAACCGAATTTCGATCCAATCGTATAACTATATTTGAAAATAGTGGATATAATGATTCGAATAATGAATAAATTTCATATCGGCTTATTTTCTAGAGGTTTGGAAGTCGATTAAGTTGGTTAATGTGAAAAATCCGCTCAATGGTATTCCGTTCATATGAAGCTGGATAACGAAGGTGGTATTCAGGAAGATTCCGCAGATATGAACAGCTTGGAAAGTCGCTGAATCGAAATTCACGTTTGCGATTTCGGATTCAGCAGTGACTAGAGAGTCTGAGTTGTTTTAATGTCAAACTTTCACGACACAGGAGGTAGCCATGATGAAATCTACGTTGAAAAATAATGTTTGTATGGAAATAACATCAATGCCATTAAATTTAAATGTTCTCAAATATACAATAAATATTCTTAAAAAGCAATCAATGTAAGCGATCACATTTCGAATTCTATACTTCTCAGAAAGGAAATTATTGTCTCGCAGAAAATGGATCCGGGTCACTCAAATGACAGATAGGGCGTTCAACATCTGTCATTTGAGTGAGCCGGGTAAGTTACCCGTGTTAATCAGATGAAGTTTCAGCAACCGCCTATAATAGATATGAAAAATGAGGTTCTGATTTGAAAAGAATATGTTTGCACGTTTTCTAAATTGTCAACTTCGACAACTCCTTTGTGACATCTTGTATCGTGATCTTTAATTCTGACTATTGTGATAGGAGCACTTTCTTACTTCTTGTGAAAGGCAGAAACCTATATTTTCTCTGAAAAAACCTTCAAAAGCACGGACGTGGAGTCAGCAGTATTTGCGCACATTTCCAAAGGAGATGACCGCTTTACCAACGAATTTGAACATTCGCGCAAATGCTGCTGAAATCACGTCAATGCTTTTCTAGATTTTTTTCGATAAACTTCTGGATTTCAATTCGACCTAATCTCTGTTTTCGGAAATATTGAAAATCAAACTTTCGAAAGGGTATATCGACGAAATCATTGTGCGAATTTAACCCCAAACCTACTCCACAACTAAGAAACTCGATATTTGTTGAGTAGATTTGGACCTTAATAATAAAGGCCGAATTCGTGAATGGGTAAATTTCACCTAATGATTCCGCAGATATACCCATTCAAAATTTTATTTCTCTAATATTTCCAAAAGGACAGATTAGATCGAATTGAAATCCAGCACTTTATCGAAAAATTATAGTTCGAAGGATCATATAGAATTTCATGAGGAGAATATGATCAGAAGATTACAGAATTTTCAATTTTTTTCAAATTGTTCATTTTCAAACTAGCTGCCCAGTTTCATAATGATTGAATTAGTATTCTTTGTATTATTCCTAAAAAATAAACGATATCGAGAAAAAAAACACGAAATTCACATATTTTTTCCAATATCTCCAGAAAATATGGTCGTATCGAAAATCTATGGAAGAATATGATGTTCTAGGTATGTGCAGAACTTTTTTCCTGATCCAATGAACAGTTTCCGAGCAAATTCAATCGTTTGAGTAGTTCCTGAAATTTATCAAGGAATTAATCTCAAAATCTCAAATAAACCGAAATTATTTTACCGATTTGTCCCATTAACGAACTTAACTGCCTCATTTCAATGCGTGACCCGACCTGAAAGTTTCAAGTGGCTAGCTCGCTTCTTTCATCAGTGAATCCAACCAAGTCGTTTGAGACCATTTTCGGAAAAAAATTCGAAAATTCCAGACATTTGGACAAAACGATAGCATGCTGGTACCCAGAACATGCGCGAAAAAACCTTGATGATATCCATGTTTCAGCAAAGTACCGATTCCAATTTTTTTTCGCGTTGAAGAAGAAATTTCTGACGTAAATTCAAGAACTTAACATTGAAACATCTCAGAATTTCATAAGAAATCTATCTTTATTTTAAAATTTGGAGATTTCCATCTGGAAAACTATAGTCCCGTGCATCTCAAAAACAATTTAGAGGGAGTCATCTCTCTTGTGAAAGTTTAAGTCCGAGATTACAAATGTGAATTTCGATTCCTTACTAAAAATTTTATAACGAACGGTATTCGTGGGATACCCGGTATAGAGCAAGCCTTTCTTTAATGGAATAAATTCACCAAGAGGTATTTCGGGAAATACTTATCCGATTGGATTGAAGTCTAGTGCTTGATCTAAAATCGAAGATTCATGCCGAATTTCGTGGGGAAATGGCTTCGGAATGGAAAAAGCTCATAAAAGTTCTCTAGATCATGACAGTGCTATCTAAAAATTTTAATTCTACAGTATTGCAATGTGTTTTTTGGTATCTTTATAATATCGACAAAAATATCTTGACCAGTCACCATGTCACAATCTCACATGCCAAACCTATGTAATAAATTCCCAGCTCTAATTAGCGCTCTTTTGAGTACACTTATAAGCCGAATCTCTCGCGAAGCCAGATAAGACCTTCCTCTTTTAAATGTCAATCTCTATAGAGGAGTATTTAAACTTCACTCGTAGCACAGAAATCGTAACACTACTTCCAATTAAATTTTGCATATCTTTGCCGTGTTAATGCAGGCGTTGTCGATTCAGATTCGCTAACGGTAGCCTATCCGAAAACCTCTTTGAAATTTCCGCTTGCCGATAAGGACATACTGTAAATTTCGGAAAGCCGGCACAGAAATGATCATTAAAGCGCCTTGCAGTTCATGAACGGGTCTGAGATATGTATCTCTTCATTAAGTGTAACTAGGTGGTATGTAGATGATTAAATCGGACTGAGGGTCAATTCTTGAATCTCGCTCAAGAATTGAAGAGTATGAAAATTGTCATATGTTTATGTCGATTTTCTTAGTTTTCTCGAGTATTTTCGACTATGGTCTCAAGCAAATATTCGACAAATAAACTGAATGCAAGATAACGAGAAATTTCAAATCCGAATATAAACATAACCTTATGACCGTTTCCTTCGACTTAGCAACGAGTGGTACGGAGTATAGGAGATATAACATTCGATTGTCGAGTGACATTCAGTTCCATGCGCAGGTCATGTCTACTCGTTTTTTATATTTAACCTAGAAAATCGACGCAAACATATGGCAATTGTCATACTCTTCAATTCTTGATCGAGATTCAAGAACTGGCTCCCTGAGGGCCGATTCTTGAATCTCGATCAAGAATTGAAGAGTATGACAATTGTCATATGTTTATTTCGATTTTCTAAGTTTTCTCGAGCATCTGCAAAATTTGTGAGAGTTCTATTGGCCATTTCGACTATGTTTTCAAGCAAAAATTCACGAAATAAACTGAATGCAAGATATCGAGAAATTTATAGTCGGAATATAAACATAACCTTATGACCGTTTCCTTCGACTTAGAAACGAGTACGGAGTATGGGAGATATAACATTCGATTGTCGAATGACATTCGGTTCCATTCGCAGGTCATGTCTACTTGTTGTTTATATTAAACTTAGAAAATCGACGCAAATATATGGCAAATGTCATGCTCTTCAATTCTTGATCGAGATTCAAGAATTGACCCCCTGATTTCCTGTATAGTACGTGTGCGAAATTTGTCGCATTGTTTCAAGAAATCACTTGGTGTGTATTTCATAACAAAAATATTCAACAGCAATCTACCTATCCTCACCTTACCTACCCTTCCAAATCGAGCTCAATGTTATTTTGCTAAGACTGGCCTAACCGCCAATCCCTAACACAAGAAAAGAGACACAATATAATTCTAAAGCAGGTTTGGAGATTAATGACGAATCAGCGAGTTCGCTGATTTTACCAAGTGGTAAAATGCACCCAATGATTTCGCAGATATACCCACACTAAATTTCATTTTTCCATTCTTTTTCCAAAAATACATACAAATTGCAATCCAGAACTTCAAAATGGCACCTAGAAGGCTATGCAGATTTTCTTCAGGATCATAGGATTAGTACATCGCAAAATAAAAAGTATAAATGTGATTTTTCATGAAAATTGTTTCTATGAAACGATCATCAGAAAATTTCGCACTAATTAACTACAACTAGTTATCGAGTTTCGACATGACTTGATCAGTATTGAATCGAGTTTTTTCGGGAAAAGCAACTATACTATTGTAATTACCAAGGAATTTTCCATAGAATTGAAATTCGAAACACTGGTGTTAAATAATTATTTCAAAGATGTGCATCAATGTGTTTTAAATCCGTGGAGTATTGAAAAAAAAAATTCAACAGAAATATAAAAATTTTATCCCGTAGGATCCACACGAAATGCTGCATAAAGCTTCGCGTTGATATTTTACTACTAGCTGGAAAGTAAAAATCTAATGACTGTAGTTCTTTTTGAGATATGGAGGAAATAACCGTAAAATATCGAATAAAGCAAAAAGATGTGACATATTTTTCGCAACATCTCCGAAAATAAATATCCGAATGAAATAACTGACATTTGGGCAAAAAAATTGAGTCGAGTTTCGCGAAACAACCCCAAAAAGAATGAAATTTCTGAAACAATACTAATTCATACCACTTGACAATCTGATTACTCGCGAGTTTTTTCTTTTTTTCAGACAATATTCTTAAGAGCGACACACGCACGGGCGCCTCCACCATTTTGAAAACGCGCCTTTAATTTTTTTTTCCATCCAATCAATTCCGGTCAGTCCATAAGGACAGAGTTATATTATTTTCTTGGGTCATAAGCATATATGTACATGTACAAAACAAGCAATTGGTCGTTACTAATCACGAAATCTGTAGAAATGACGTTGAAAGACTCTGAAATATTTGTCGAGCAAATATGATGCATATACAGGTGTATCTGAAAAACACCGAAAAAAAGTAAGGAATGATCCTGTAATGAAAATTAAGGTAGGTATTTGGTATAAAATTCTTTGGAAAACCTCCCCTCGGAAAAATTACACCCCTCCAAAGATTAACAAAAAAAAAATGATTCTCTTTTTTAATTTCCCTGCATATTGAGCTGAAAACACGTACTTAGTAAATATTATTTGTCAATAAAACTACACATTATGGAATTTTTCAACCCTGAAGTATGCTTAAAAGGGGGTGTATCCAAAATGGAGTTGTGAAAAAATATCTTAAGGGTTGACTATTAAAACCCCTTCTGAGCATACTATGCGGTTGAAAAAATTTTAAAATGTCTAGTTTTATTGAAAAATAATATTTACCAAGTTTCGTGTCTTCAGCTTAATATACAGGGAAAATAAAAACGAGAAACAATTTTTTATATTTATCTTCGGAGAGGTATAACTTTTCCGGGAGGAGATTTCTCAAGAAATTTCATAACAAATACCTACCTTGATTTAAATCACAGAATAACCCCTCAAATTTCTTCGGTGTTATTCAGTTACACCCTGTATAAAGAACAAATTTGATTTAATCATTCATTGAATTAGAAACTGAAATCTTATACCTATAGTTTATCCTCGGAATTCGCGAAAAAAACATTTCGTGCCTCAAAATTAAAAGAAGACGTCAAATATTGGTAAATTAGGGAATCAGTCAGGGGATATATTTTAGAACTTTCACCGTAACATCCCGATTTCACGTAAACAGCCCAGAGCTACGCACGAAATTTCAACAAAAAAGACATCAACACAAAAGATAATCGATCTGCAGACCACCAGCAGAATACAAAGAAAGGATATGAAATTATGGTAATACCAACTGAAGTGTCGGATGCGTGCGAAGCAATGTCTCGGTGATCAGTCATTTCCACTCCTGGCAAAATTCGATGTAAATTTATTGATAAAACGCTGATATTTTCTTACTCTATAAACAGCATTTCCGGCTTCCATTTCTCTCTACAACTCCTCATTGGTGTTCAAAATGCGGAAATGGGAAAGCCTGGCAAGATGAGTAAGAAATATTTTTGATCAGAACTTAGACGTAATCGAATACCGGCTTTTGCGTGAAAATTTTTTTCTGATAACAATAATGCTCGTTTAATTTCATCGCAACCTGAACACTCTATCTGTTAATTTCCTTTTACACAATTCATATTGGAGGGAGTAGTCCGTTACTTTGTGTCAATACGTTTAAAAATAGACTTAATTGTAAGAGGTGATTTATTTTATACAATTCATTGAGACATCAGGTATATTTTTGCATGTTAGGTGCCAAATAAAAATTATTGATTATTTAATCAAAGAAAATAATGTTTTCCTGGATGGTTCCAATAAAGACTACAATGGCCAGACAATAAATTGGAATAAATTCCAGGAACAATAAATGAGGTCGTTGATGAATCCTCCGCTCTACATCTAATTTCATTTTTTATGATATAAATCTTTTCTGATTTTAAAATTGACATGATTGAACCGATTCACGAATTGGGACGCAAAAATTGAACACATTGTATAACTAACATGTGATATGATTCATAAAAGCGTTTGTCAGTATTTTTTATTTAGACGTAGATTATCTATTACATACATATGTGTCTCTCTGAATGAAAGAATAAAAACGTTAGTATTCAATAAAATATCTGTAATTTTCTACTCTTGAACTACGACATGGTCTCAAACTATTAGGTTGGATGCACTCCTGAAGAATCCGTTGTCAATTTCGACTGAATTCTCCCGAAGACGTCTGGCCATGACCAAAATGAATACAGAAAGAAACTCGGACGGACACTTCGTAATTGAAAATTTCGAATATTTATTCAGTTCTTTTTCAGGGCGAATTCGGGCAAACAAATATACATGTTGAAAATTTTAGTGATTTTGAATGGGAATAATCATAATTGTTGTATTTGTTTCATTTGTAAAAACACAAAATACCAGAAGAAAATTTTTAGAGACTGTAATAGAGTATATTCTTATTGAAAATAACTTATATTTAAAATTCATGTTTATCTGATTATATCTGTTTTATATTCTACTAATGTAGTTGAGATGACCTCAAATTAATATTAATGAGCTATATTCTGCATTTCCTTCAGATGTTTTTCCTTTACCGTTGAGCGTATATGAGATAATTTTCACTTTCAAACTAGATGTTTCGGATTTGTCGATGAATTTTTTGAGTAGAAGTCTGAAGCTATGAAAAGCATGTTTTTTTTCCTAGATTTGGCACTGCCTTTGTAGTTTGCCCTAGTTGCTTGACCTCTCCTTTATTCACTCTCAAACGCCACCTGTGAATTTCGCTGTTCAAAGACAAATTCTCTTACTTCTCTACTAAATAGAGATGACTCTAAGCAAATCAGTCCTAGGATTGGATCCCCGCGACTCCTGATACTCCAGGACCCAGGATCAAGAATATCCACTACACTACGGAGATTGTGCTCAGGTTTCAGACTGAGCTCCTACTCAGACTTCGGTCTGTTTGAGAAAGAAAAAGAAGATAAATTCAAAGTCCTGAAGAGGAATTGAATGAATATTCGGAAGCTTAGCTAATAATGCAGTGATGTATATATTCTAACCCTACTGAAGTAGTAAAATTGCCCTTGTATTTATAATAAATTAAAAAAACAAAGATTTAGAAGTTTATTATCTCCAATATATACTCCGAACTTTCATTTTGTTTTATTATTTAATCAAAAACTAAACCTTAGTGATCGATCAAACAAACAAAAAATTACCCCCTCCCTGAAAATTTCACAGTTTACATTTTGAAGTATGTGTAGATTTGAAACTAATAAAAAAAATCCGTCCGTCCTTTGTCCGGGGTACTGAACAGAAATCCGTGAAACTTGGTACAACGATCGTGTGTCGCTCGGGATTGATCCTCCAAGCTTTTCAGCAGGATCGCTGTATCCTAAGGGCTCGAAATTGATGGTTGGAGTGAAAAAAATTATTTCTCGAAAACTTACCACCGAATTTTCATGCAACTCTGAACGTTGTTTACTGTTGCATAACTCAAACTAAAAAATTTTCAACCCATCGATATTCTTGACAATTTCATAATCGTAAGCAGTTCAAATTAAATATTTTTGGGTTTTCTCTCCCAATATCTGAAACGTAACTACCAAAAATCGTATAAAAATTATTATTTATAGAAATCACCCTACGGATTACGGGATTCGAGATTAAATTTCTTCATGAAGCTCATTTATATCTTGAATAAAACTTATATATTATTCATAAATCGTTAGTTTTTCACAACACAGAAACCAATTCCATGAAAGAATTCATTTGAAACATTGAAATCTCAATGAATACTCCTGTATAAATAACACTTAGACATGCAGAATGCGAATTAAGTAGCGTAATTTGAAAAAATTAAGATTTCCAAAAAATTCGGTTGATCGGAGGTTTTTTGTCAATTTTGGTTTGCGTAGTACAATTATCGTCAACCTGTGAATATCCGTCACTGATAGTTTCAATCGAAATCCAATATTTTTTGAACTGAGACTTTGAATTGAATATAAAAAATAATGAGCATAATTATAATGAAACAAATTTGAGGATTTATGCGACAAATCAATAACAAACCGGAAATCCCATCAATTGTAGAGAATCTAATACTAATGATTCAATTTTGGAAAGCTTCAATTTTTCCAGACAGGTAGGAATTGCGAGATGGCTCGCCAATATCGCAGTTTTCTGAATGAATATTCCGAAATGCAAGAGGCTTGTTACGACTGCTCGCATTTCAGAATTTTCTTCAGAAAAATTTTGAATCCCGCTATAATATTTACTAGCCGATATTGGCGGAGAAAAAAATTGTTCTATTCCCTTGTGGTACTCGGGACAGAAGTTATACGAGATAACAAGTTCCTCTAAGAACTGTCCTTTTAAGACTTGGCAACAACAGTCACGAAAAAGAATCAGGAATAGATAAGTGTCTAGACTCTCTTTCGCTTTGGAAAGGTATACTGTCAAAGTACTGGCAACGAATGGTGGTTAGAAAGTATTGTGAACTAAATTTTCACATTTCTCACTGAAGCTCATATTTTCAGATGAACTCACGAATTTTTTGGAGATTAACGTTATTTTTTCACAATATATTCAGCCGAAATCGAAATTTTCTTCTTTCTACTATCTATCCACATCTCTGATCCCAACTGAAATGAACCTCATGAAAAATAATCCTCAGAAACTTTTTGTCATGTTTTTTTGTGTTTTGTAGACTTATTGAATCAGAAAGACTGAATTTTTTTTACTTGAAACAGTTGCGAAGCTGAGTTTTCGGCAACATATGGCAAATAGTTCCTATGGTATCTTAGAATTCGAAAATATTCTTTCAATAATTTTCTAGTGATATCCTAACGAAATTTTGCATACATCTTTGTAGGTTGGTACTTCACAACATACCAAGTTCCAATTCAAAAATATACGGGTTCTAAAGGAAACAAAATTTTGGCTGGCTTTACCTCCAAAAACTTTCCGCAAACTTAGCCAATTTACGAACTTAACTGAGATATTTAGGATTTAAACCTATCCTGAAAGTTTCAAGATTGTTGGTATCTTCCTTCGAAAGTTAGAGCAGATACGTCCGGATGCCCGAATTCGACTACGTGTGCTTCTCTAGAGAGTCCAATCAAATCTTTTCAAAACCATTTTTCGCTCAAAATTAAAAAAAACAGATATTTGCACAAAACAATAACTGTCAGAACAAGCGCGTAAAAATTAAGGGGCCAACTGAATGAAGACAAATTCTTCTTATTCATTGTAATTATCAGACAAGCTCGAAATAACTCAATTACAAAAAATCAGTCTACAGACTGATCATTTCAAGCTCGACAAAACAAATTGGGAAGTGATAATCTTCTTGATTAATGGTCCTGTTGAAGAGTGTAACGCGTTGAATCTAGATATGGAATTTTGTTCCAATTTAGCGATACCGGCGAGAAAATTTATGGTGGACATTCAACACAGTTGTTAAACTAATTAGGGAGTTTTCAGCCTGAAAACTCTCGTCAGACACCGTCGTCTGGTCAAATTTGTACGAAATACAAGGCCGTGTTGATAGATCTTAATGCGGATAACCGACATGTTAAGTATCTCGGAATGACATGACTTACTATAACGGTTCATTTTAGAGGCAATGATGAAAACATTGAATGTATCAGTTATATCCTGGATATTCTGTCAAATTCAAAAACTTGTGATCTGTAGATGAAACTGTGTGATCAATTATAAACTTATTCATTCATTTCAGTTGAATGTCGTAATTATGAGAAATTCTAGGAAAGAACTGATGCGAAGTCAGCAGCTTCTGATGCGCGCATGTTCGAATTAATTGCTAAGCGGCCATCTTTTCAAGCGAAATTATTTCATTAGTTTTGAATGAGATCTACATGAAAATGTTAAAAGTAATGCTCCGCTGGATCAGGTCGATATTTCTAAACAAAAAAACAGACATACTAATTACAGACCCATTTCACTGCTCATTAACTTCGCGAAAATTTTTGAAAAATGCTTGAAGTCTCGAATAACTCAGTTTCTTGAACATTTCAGTATTCTGAGCTCCAACCAATTCGGATTCCGAGAGGGAACGACATCACAAGACACGATGGAGCATTTTTCTCATTACTTGTTGATGACGTGAACAGGGAAAAAAATGTTTGATAGTATTTCTGGACTTTTATACTGTGCCGCATAATATATTGTTCGACAGACTCGAAGCTGTAGGTATAAAAGGTATTGGTCTGTTTTTACTGAAAAACTATTTCAACCATAGCGTACAGAGGTTTCGTTGAATGGGCAACTAAGTGAACAAAGAACCTCATTTATGGGTACACCGCAGGGAACTGTTTTGGGACCTATTTTATTTCTGATTTAAGTAAATTAATTTCAATCCTAAATGGAAAAATTTTCCCCTTACTCGGACGATACTTTCGCTTTGGAAAGTTACCATGTTAGTTTTCACGGGTAATACATGGGATGAGGTGTATAAAGATGCTGAACAGGGTATGAGGCTTGTAGAAGATTGGCTAACGGAAAACCTGCTAAGTCTCAACACGGCCAAGTTTAATTTCATCACATTTTCTTTTTTGAAGAAATAACGGCCCAGTCTTTCAGTACATCTAGTTGTTACTGTCCGAAAATAAGTAAGGGTAGAGAACATAAGGTATTTAGGTGTTTATTTAAACCAATATATGAAAAAAGAAGTACATGTAGAGTATTCGAAGCCACGCCTCAAAAATTTTGCATATATTTTCTACAAACTGCGTGGCGTAACAACCATTCCATTTATGTTGAGAGTTTACGATTCGCTAGTAGAATCATTGCTAGGATATGCCATTATTATATGGGGGCTTATTCGATAATACACTTGGAGGATTGCAAATAATACAGGAATATATGCTCAAAATAATATGAAATGTCAGAAAACACAGAGCACCGAGTTAATATTTATAAAATGTAAGAAACTGAGTTTGAGACAACTTTATATTTCCGAATGCTTAATTTTTTCACGAGACATCGATTTCAACAAAACTTGTGTGTGCCGCTCATTTTCAAGATCCATTTTCAATATCTTGAAACAAAGTTGTACAATATACTGCCCACGTCATTAAGATGTTTAAATACAAAAACCAAAATTCGAAAAATAGTATAACGCAGTATGTAAAACAAAATTTCAGCAAATTTCCGAATGGAATTTCATAGTGTTGGGTACTTACTAGTATTTTCCTTCCTAGGCCTATGTGAGCAAGTTGCATAATTTATGTGAAATGCTGAGTGTTTCTTTTGTGCAGTCGGATTATTCGGTAACTGCGAGATGCTGTGTAGCATATAGGCTCCAAGCTTAGGGTATGCAGGGTCTCATGACCAAATATTTCTTATCGTTGTGTATATGTTTCCGAATAAATCTTATGATTATTATTATCTATGTTTCAAACTGTTTATCATTATTGAATCCCTTACATAGAAAGAGCTGAAAACGTAGATTGCCATTCAAGATATGATTTACATATGGGGAATATGTACTATATTTCAAAGATGTTGATTGTCCTGCATTCAGTAGAAAAGATTTTCTGAAGCCAGCTTTATCAGCCATTCCTTCTTGATCCACTCAACCACCCCGATATTATGATGTTATTAGATATCCTCAAAGGGTAACTGATTTTGAGGTGCTATCTGTACTGCCTCTGGGTCACTTTAACTCATTTTTAATTACTCATAAACTTCCATAAGTGGCGCTCCAACTGCCAACAAGCCGTGGTGTCATGGTGAACACTGGTTGGTACAAGCAGTTTTTTAGCCCTCTAGCCCTAACATCCAGTTTTCTTGTCTCTTGAAATTCATTTTAAGTGGATACAAAAAAATCTCTTGAGTGAAATAGAAAAACCAAATCAATGGGACATTTCTCCAACTGATTAATTCAACTGAGTCGTTCATATGTAGAGCGATATTAAACGCAGCAAGAATAATAAATATATGCATGCATTCGTGAAATAATTATTCCAGAAGTACTTGCATAATGAGACCTGTTAGTCGGTTGTAACTTATATCGCCTGAATAGCTATCTATAATTTCTGTAGAACTCATTAATTTTCCCGTCTGCCTCATTCATCAAGAAACCGTATTAAAAACGCCTAATCACTCCGAGCCAGTGAACAACACCTTTTTGTTTGAATTCCGCTATGGGAATGGTCTTGGAATCTATTTTAGCGCATCGGACTAACGTTATGGTTATACGTACGCTATGGAGACATTGCTTTCGAGCTGGATTTTTTTGAAGAACTTCTGAATAGGTTTTACCATTGAAATTCTTTTCGTCCTGCAGAAACGGTTGAGATATGCCGTGAATTGGTTTCTTGGAAGAAGAAGTGTGAGAAAGACTGTTTTGAAGATATGCGAAAGCTAGATATAACGTCTTCAGTAGCGGTACGTGTAAGGGTTGGAGAAGACTGTCTCAAATACTGATTTAAAATTTAATAAATATTCTATATTCTAGAATTCCAAAAAAAAAATAACATTTCAACACTCTTCCGTTTAAATAACTGTATGAGAATGAACTTGGAAGCTATCTTAGCACATCGAACTAACGTTTAGTTATACGTACGCTATGGCGTACATTGATAATCAGCTAGGATTTTTTGGGAAAACGCTGAATTTTTTGGGAGGAAAAGAGTATTTTTTGGATATGCGAAAGCTAGGCATAACCAGATTTTATATACTTTATATGTGCATTTGAGGTAATGATAGCTGAGTTGACAAAAAGTATCTATGTTCAAATGAGAATATAGAAATAAAAACCTAGAAAAGCACTGACGTGAAGTCAGCAGCTTTTGCGTGCACGTACACTTTTTGGTGATATCCTTCGAACACGCGCGATAAAGCTGCTGACTTTGCGACAGTGCTTTTCTAGCTATTTTCTTAGTTATTTTGAAGAAAATTCCAATAACAAGGAAAAACCACAAAATTTGGCATATTATTTCACAATACCTCAAAAATTGAAATCGTATTGAACTGAAAATTGGTATACTGTTGTAAAATATGAAGCTCAAAATGCCAACCAAAGATCTCGCAGAAATGTCCAGTCAAAATTGATTCCAAAATGTAGATCGGATCGTATTGAACTCCTTACATGGTAGGAGAATGTCGTCTTGAAAATTAATGAAAAATAGTAAATACTTCTGTGTATCCGTCCGTGTAAGTGGCAAGGATAATACCTATTTTGAAGACTGGAGATAAAGCCATGATCAAGAATTATCGACCAATAGCCTGGTTGTCGAATTTCTCCAAGATACTAGTAATAATTATGTACAACAAAAGATTCCCACGTGTCAAAAACTCGATAAGTCAAGAGCAGCATGGTTTTATGCCTGGGAGATCATGTGTAATAATTTTGGCTACGTTTTCTCAATTTCTATTTCGAATTCTGGATGATTCCTGTCAGGTTGATATCATCTACACGGATTTTCAGAAGGCCTTCGATAGAGTGGATCACCAGATTTTGCTGAATAATTTGGAGTATGTATATGGGTTCAGTACGCGGTTAATATGTCTCCTTAGTTCCTATCTGTTGCATTGCAGGCAGTTTATTTTTGTAGAGGGGTTCCGTTCTTTCGAGTATTTATCTGAGTCTTGTGTGTCCCAGGGGTCTAATCTTGGCCCACTTCTGTGTCTGCTGTTAGTCGAACTATACAAGTTGATTCACGGTGGTGTTAATTGTCCATACCTACTGGAGAGGCTCAACTTTTATGTTCCAAGGTCCAACATGAGATCTAGGCCTTTGTTATATTTGGATCCTCGTAGGAATAATTGTATGATTCGAAGAACCATTCAACATATATGTAGCCGAATGAATAACTTGTGTGAGACTTGTTATATTTTTGTTGATAATTTGAACACTGTAAAACACAGATTTCTCAGTTGTAGAAGATAATATTAATAATTTATTTGTGAATTATTAATTGAAACGTTATTCTGTTAATTTTTCTGTAATTGGGTTTTACCTGTAGGAAAATAAAGCTGTTAATTATTCATTATTATTATAAGAATTTCTACGAGAGCCCATGATGAAAAACTAGCAAAATATTTCATCAGGGGTGGAATATAAATCTTAGTTATTTTATATTTTAGTGACGCCATCCGCACAACATGTACCACGTGAAATTGCTCATATAAGTCGAGCGGTGCTTATTGAAGTGACTAACTACAGATTCTAACAACCGAATTTTGGATGTTTCATTTGAATTTTGAATTTCGCCTTCTACACACTGTGAACTTTGAAAATTCCAGTCAAAGATAGTTTTTTCAGTTCAGTTCATTGTTAGCGAATAAACGGAAACTTCGCACATAAGATTGAGCATCCTAGTTGCTTCATTGTAAACAAAATTGTTCAGTAATGGAATTGGCTGTTTCAACATCTTCAACTCATTACCGCCAAATAACGACCAAATAACGTAAAATAAATCAAAATTCTACAGGGAGAAACCATAAAACGAACATGTAACAATTTCGACTTTTTTCTTTTGCGAAAAGTACCGGAGTCCCGATGAAAGCGTTCCATCTGCATTAACGGCAATAACCACAGAAATACCCTACGCAGCTGTCAATCACGGGCTAAAGTCGGCCGACTGCAGTACAAACATAATAATGTTCAGGTATGACTAAGTGCCACTTATGCGGTAAATTGCACGATTGCGGCGGGCAATCCTTATGATCATAAGCTTCGATGGGAAAACGATAATTAGAAATAGAATGTTAGAACTTCGACTGTTGCCAATTCTGCAGGGGAAGAAAGAGAATTTTTCAAAAGAATTCGACGCATTACACAGGGCGATTCCTTGAGTTGTAAATCAATTTTAACCATAGATTCCTCCGATCAAATAAAACAGTTTTGTATTTTACCATTTTCCAGATTCGGCTCAGGTAGAGAGATATTTTGATATTTCCAAAAGAAATCAGCTTAGACATGGATATTTCAAATGAAATGAATTTGGTGTGAAGTTTTGCATAATTATGGTACAATTTTTCAGTAATAACTTTTGTACTACTCAAAACAGTTTTCTAATTATAATCGATTCATAGAACTATAGAAAATTAGAGTGCAGAATAGAAATGAAGTTTATTTTATTCATTATAAGAATCTCCGATCATTTTAGAATACGTAATTATTTCTTCACATTCTCCTGAAAAACACCGTTTGCAAATTCAACGGTGAGTCTTAATAAATCTTATAAAATTCGTAGTTAACGTCTGGTGTTAAGTTCCACCTAGGTTCCACGACTGAATCCACAAGTTAGTTTCCACATTTTGTGATCCGACCATAGACATAGATACTATATCTTCGTGTCTATGGACCTGACATTCAAGAAAATTAATGTGTTCACAAGGATTGAGTGATTTCATTCGATGAAAATAATAATTAAATATGGGGAAACTTGTGTTTCCGACCCCTTACATAATTTCCAATGTTTTTCTGAAGAAAGCTTTGTCCAACCTCGCTCTTATTCATCATAGGAATTCTTGTAGTGCATTTCACGATTTTACCTATCATCAACACGACTCACCTTGCCCGATGCAGAAATAGTTCTGGGGTTTTAGGCTCTGTTGGATGGTGACATTTTGAATATAATTTCAGTAGTATCATCTCAGGAGATCTTCACGAACCCTAAGCCTGAAATGTAGAATGCGTTGAGTGTGTAACATTCATCCTTTTCGCTTATCAGGCAGCTGCCTCAGGAATCTTGCAGTTGTACAGCTCCATCTCGATTCGGAATCGTTTTGTCCAAATTTCTATCATGGTCTTTCGAGATGTGACGGTTAAGTTAATAGGCAAAATCAGGAAGGGTTTTTTTTGTGAAATAAATCAAATTGATCGGAATCTGAACCGCATAGTTACCAAGAGTGTACCAAATTTCAGTTCGATACGATTATAATTTGTGCAATTATATTGCGAATAAATATGTCAAATTTCCGGAATAACTAGGCTCCAATCATCATCAAACTTAATTATTAGTTTGAAAATGTTGAACAATTTTATATATTTATATTTTATATTCCAGTCAACTTTCTCTGAACAAATTATCCCCACGAAATTCGGTATGAACATTCAAGTTCTCATTTCAGTAAAGTACTGGGTTCCTTCGGATCTAATCTGTTTTTCTAGAAATATTGGCAAAATCAAATTTGGAATGAGTATATCTGCGAAATCATTCGGTGAATTCAACCCATTCAAGAATTCGACCTACATAATTAAGGTAGAAACCTTCTTTGCAAATATCGAATTTCGAAGTTGTTTTTTTCGGAAGTTATTGTGTTTACCATCGTCCGGGGGTCACGAATTCGGCCTTCGTAATCAAGGCTCAAATCTATTTTACAAATATCGACTTTCTTGGTTGTTTTTTTTCTGAATTTACTGTGTTTACGATCGGCGAGGAATAGGTTAACTATCAATTGTCATATAATCTATTGATTTTTGAATACTTTTGAAGGTGGATTTCACAACAATCCATTTTTCAAGGAAACTAGAATATGTGGAATTGATGATAATACTGCTCTAGACATAAGCATAGGATAGGCTTGTCAACAGTTTCATGTAGATCGTTCTAATCTAATGAAGTACTTCTGTTTGAACTACATAGGTGAAATTTTGAATATACTTAGTAGATATTTGATTCTACCGACGATTCTCAATCGCCAGATCAAGATGAAATAAGTGTCTTGTATTAGGTTTCTATTGTGTTCTTTATGTTTCTCATTATTATTTAATGCCAGTCGATATGATTTCAATTATCTCATTATTCATGGCGGAGTACTTTCGAGGACAATATAATTGTATAGTAAGATATCAATATCAAAAATATAAACTATATAACTTGGGCTTTAGGGGCAGGTTTCTCAGGTGGATTAGCTGTTTCATTTCAGATAGGAAGATTCCAGTGAAGGTCCAAAACTCTTTTTCTAATGAGTTCGGACTAAAGCTCGGTGTTCAGTTTTGGGACCATTATTATTCATCTTGTTTATAAATGATCTACCAGGGTATTTAAGATATTCAATATTGAAAAAAATCATTATCTTCGTTGATGATACGTCATTTCAAATAATAGCAATAGAGTTGAGCGAGCTCAAGGAGTTGTCTGAACAACTAATAAATAGTTTCAATCAGTGGTGTCGGGATAATGCTCTAATACTTAACAACAGCAAAACTGTATGTATAAAATTTTAATTGAAGAAAAAAACTCCTCTCACTTTGAACAACGGTGAAAGCTCTTTGATATCGTGCAACTCAGCTAAATTTCTTGGTGTATACGTTGACAGTAGCTTAGGATGGACGGATCATGTTGCATATAAGTAAGTAAGTAAAAAACTCAGTTCTTCTTTTTACGCTATCAGCAGATTGAAATATTATTTGCCTGTTGATGCATTAATTGGAGTTTACTATAGCCTAGCATATTTTTTTTTTTTTTTTTTTTTTTTTAAATCACCATTCAGGGTTTGGTCACTGGAAGGCCGGATCAGCAAGACCAAGGCCTCCTCAGGTAGTTGTCAAGAATATTCGGACAATCCTCGTGGTACACAATATCACTTCCTTCTGTGCCACGCTTATCAGTTCCAGATCCAGGTCCAGATATCTGGTGTTTTCTGCTAGGTGGCTTTCAATCAGTCCATTGGTAGTTATAATTAGAGGCAGAATTGAGATGGTCCTCAGCCTATACATCTCTTTCATTTCGAAGGCCAGATCGTGGTACTTAGAGAGCTTCTCGGTGTATGCTCTGGTCATGTTGTCGTCGGCTGGAACGGTAATGTCGATTACAGTCACCTTGTGGTCTTGTTTATCAAACAGCACGATGTCTGGTCTGTTGTGCGCTATCGGTCTATCTGTTACGACTGTATTGTCCCAATACAATTTGTACCTATTATTCTCCAGTACAGATCTAGGTGAGTATTCAAAAACTCTCTTGGAGGTAAGTATGAGACCAGTTTTCAGGGCAATACCTTGATGGAATACTTTCGCCATAGCATTGTGACGATCCGTGTATTCCCTGGGTGCAAGAATGGAGCATGCAGATGTTATATGCTGTATGGTCTCAAGAGCTTGGGAGCATTTTCGGCATCTATCAGTAGGTAAGTTCTTGCCAGCTATGTGTTTTAGATAGGCCCTAGTTGGTATAACCTGGTCCTGTATGGCAGTGATGCGTCCTTCAGTTTCTGGGAACAGGTATCCTGATTTCAGGTAAGTAAGAGAAAGTTGTTGGTTAACTCTTTTTTCTTTCAGGGCTGTTGGGTATCTACCGTGTAGTGGTTTGCTGTGCCATTCTTCGGATAGTTTTTCTTCCGTCACCATCTCTAGCGGGTCAGTTCTACACGCTAGGTTCAGAGCCGTTATGTTATGATCTTCTCGGCAGATTGTTTCAAAAAACGGTGAGTGCTTGGAGTGGAAATATTTTCTGAGATCTATAATCTCTTTATCATGAGCCATCTCAACATTCCTCAAACCTCTACCTCCGCGGTGCCTAGGTATGTAGAGCCTATTCACTGATGCATGCGGGTGGTGAATGCCGTATTTAGATAGGAGTACTCGTATTTGTGTATCTATGGATTTCAGGTCTGTTCTTGACCATTTTATCACGCCAAAGGAGTATGCCAAGCTTGGAATCGCCCAGATGTTTATGGCTGTGAACATCGCTTTCGAGTTCAGTTTACTTCGGAGCACTTTCTTGACTCTATCAAAGAACTTATTTTTGAATGTTGCTTTTTCATCTGCTGTCTTGATTTCTAATGCTTGTTGTATTCCCAGGTACTTATATTTTTCCTCTGGAGCTAATCTGTTAATTTCCATTTGTTCCTGCACAAACATTCCGTCCCCGTCTGTCACTTTTCCTCTCTTGACATGTACCACAGCACATTTATCCAGACCCATCTCCATACCAATTGCTTTCGTAAAGGCTGCTACAGTTCTCAACAGTCTCATCAGCTGCTCTTCATTTGTGGCGTACAATTTCAGATCGTCCACATATAGTTGATGGGTTATTCTTAAGTTTGTTCTTTTATCAACGATGTATCCGTAATTATTGCCATTCAGCAATTTGCTTAGAAGATTCAAGGCCAAGCAAAACCACAGAGCACTTAATTTGTCGCCCTGGAAAATACCGGTCATAATCTTGATTTCAGTTGTTGTGTAGCTCCTTCGATTTGTGCCAAATTTAAGATTTGTTCTCCACGTTTTCATCATATATTCCAGCAGGTTAACAATCTGCTCGGATACACCGTACAGTCTCAGAACTTTCAAAAGCCAGGAGTGTGGCACCGAGTCAAATGCTTTTCTGTAGTCTATCCAAGCAATAGAAATGTTTCTTAATTTCTTTTTTGCTTGTTTTGTTATCAGGTAGTCGATAGTAAGTAGCTCTTTACATCCTCGGGCATCTCTGCGGCAACCGTTTTGTTCACGTGCCAGTATTTTGTGATCACTCACATGTTTCCATAGGTGTTTTGTTATTATTCCAGTGAGGGCTTTATAGATAGTTGGTAGACAGGTTATTGGCCGATAATTTTTGGGGTCTGGGGTCATATTTCCCTTGGGTATCATGTGGGTGACTCCCAGCGTGAAGAATTCTGGTATGATGGAAGGCTCAGACAGTGATCTCTGAAACAGCCTGGCCAGAGTTGCATGCGTTGAACAGAAGTTCTTCCACCAGTAGTTATGCAGTTTATCAGGTCCTGGGGCAGACCAGTTGCTTGTCTTCTTCCACACATTTCTGACATCTTCCTCCGTTATATTTATATTCTCCATAGTGTACTTCCCTGCTTCATTTTCAGCATCTTTAATCCAGAAGGCTTCACCATCGTGCGTCTTTTTCTGTTCCCAGATTCCACACCATACCTTATGCATCTCCACTTCATCCGGACATATTCCCTCAGTATTTCCTGTGGCGTCGAGAGTGCGGAAAAATTCTTTTTGATTTTTATAATATAGTTGATTGTTTTTGTACCTCGTCACTCTTTCATTGTATCTTTTTATACGACTTCCTAACGCTTTGACCTTCTGTTTCAGCCTATCATATACTACTATGAGTTCCTGATCTATTTGTTCATTTGAGCAGCTTGTTCTAATGCGTGCTTCTGATATGATCTGTCGTATACCTTTTAAGATCTTCCTACTACGCGTCATCGTGTTCAGGTAAGTATGTAATATGCCTATCTTCTTTCTGATACTCTTAATTTTCTTTTCCAGCCTCAGCTTCCATGGTGGTGTTGATTCCTGTCGGTGGATGGGTTGGCTCTCATCAATTTTCACACCAAGGTCCTCACATACTGTCACCGCTCCAGCGTACACATAATCGACGATCCTTTCGAGTGTTGTGTTTTCTCCAATATAACCTTCCATCATATTGTTCAATCTCTGAACACATTCCATCATTCGCCTCGTTCCTTTCATTCTTGGAATCTTTGGTCTATACTGTGGTGCGATTCCCATATATTTCTGTAGGTTTTTGCAGAAGAGGCGTTCCAGTCGAGATGGATTGATGCTTGTTCGGATGTCGGTTTCACTTTCCAGCGGTTCTGCTACTCTATCAGGTTGTTCATTCATTGTAGCGCCTCGTGGTATATAACTCTGTTGTATTGAGTTGAGTTCAGTTGTTGAGAATTTTTCTTTTTCCAGGAGCCATCTGACCCTGTTAGCAAGAAGGTTCGGATAAGATCTTCTGTGTGGATTTGTGTCATTCCATATTTCAGTCAGCATTTCACGATACGTCCTTCCAATTCTCTGTTGCATATCCTTCGCAATATAGTGAGCGCGTAAAATGAGGATGTTATCTTCCTCCGTCCATCGCGCTCTTCTATCCCGTCCATTTGAAGCAACCGTGGAGCGAGATATTCTCTCGCCCAAACTGAGGATCTCATCTTCGTTCGAAGAGGCGAGATTCTGACTTACGGTGCCATCTCGGGGGGCTGCGCCGCTCGCACCACAGCTGACCCCATCAGGCTCTTCCTCCTGACGGCTCCGAAGAGGACCAGCCCGCTGTCCCCTACCGCCCTGGTTTTGGCTTCTAGTTATAGGAGCAAGAATTTCTGCAGATCCTCAGGTTGCTGACCTGAGGATCCGGGTGACTCGGGTATGCGGGGTCGTCACGTCCCGATAGCTGATGCTACCCTGCAGCATATATATATATATATATATATATATATATATATATATATATTTTTTTTTTTTTTTTTTTTTTTTTTTTTTTTTTCTTTACCACCTTTGCAGGGTTTGGCGTTGATGATGCCGGTTCATAAGGAACAAGACATTTCTCAATTGCTCGTCAAGAATCTTCTCACAATCCTTGTAGTCCACAAAATTACTTCCTTTTGCGCGTCCCCAATCAACTTCTCGTCGAGCCCAAGTTTGATTATGTTCTCCTGTAGATGTACCTCGACCAGGCCGTTCGTGGTGATTACCAGTGGAATTATCGATATGCAGGTAAGTTTGTAAAGTTCCTTTAACTCGAAAGCCAGGTCATGGTATTTCACTATTTTTTCATTGTAAGCTTTTTCAGCGTTGTCGTCAGCCGGGACGGTGATGTCAATAATAGTGGCCCTGCTTTCCTGCTTCTCAATGATAACAATGTCAGGCCGGTTGTGTGCGATTGCCCTGTCGGTTGTTAGCGGATGGTCCCAGTACACCTTTACAGCATCGTTCTCCTGAACTTCTTTTGGTAAGTATGCGTGTGTTTGTTTGTAAGTTTTCACTAATTCATATTTCAGGGCGATTGCACTGGTGGAACACTTTCGCCATGGCGTTGTGACGGTCAGTATACTCTCTAGGAGCAAGGACGGGGCAGGACGACGTGACGTGCTGAATAGTTTCCGGTGCTTGGGAGCATTTACGGCATCTGTCATTGGATATATTTTTCCCCGTTATGTTTTTCTGATACGATCTGGTGGGAACCACTTGGTCTTGGATCGCCATCAGTCTACCTTCCGTCTCGGGAAAGAGGTTTCCGGTTTTCAGATATGCGAGGGATCTCTCCTTATCTATATTTTTATTTTTCAGGGCGGTTGGATATCTCCCATGCAATGCTTTGCCATGCCATACTTCGGATAGTTCTTCGTGGGTTGGAGGTGCCGCTAGATGATTTTCGGATGCCAGGTTTAACGCAGTGATGTTTAGATCTGCCTTGGATAGAGCTCTGTAGAATGGTAAGTTTTTGGATTTAAAATATTCTCTCATATCTCTGACAGTGTTGTGGTGTATATTTTCAATGCATTGCATACCTCTTCCCCCATCCTTCCTTGGTATGTACAGCCTATTCACGGAGGCATGAGGGTGGTGCATTCCATGCCTTGTTAGAAGACCTCGTACTTTGATGTCCAGTGCCTTCATATCTGTGATCGACCATTTGATTACTCCAAAGGAATACGACAGGCAGGGCAAAGCCCAGGTGTTTATTGCCGTGTTCATCGATTTGGCGTTCAACTTGGCTTGAAGAATTTTCTTCAGTCTGATGAGGAATTTATTTTTGAAGATTTCTTTGGTTGCAGTCGCTTTGATTTCCATTCCTTGTTGAACTCCCAAATATTTATAAGTTTCCTCTGGGCCCAATCTTTGAATGGCTAGGTCATCTTCCACCAGCATTGCGTCTCCCTCTGAGAGTCTTCCTCTTTTTACATGTATAACGGCACATTTGTCCAGTCCCATCTGCATTTTTATCGTTTTCGTGAAGGATGCTACTATTTTCAGTTGTCTGAGGAGCTGGTCTTCATTCGCGGCATAGAGTTTTAAGTCGTCGATGTAAAGTAGATGGTTTATTTTTACGTTGTTTGTTTTATCGATCACGTAGCCGTAGGTGGAGTTGTTGAGAAGTTTACTTAGGAAATTCACAGCTAAACAGAACCATAGAGTGCTTAATTTGTCCCCTTGAAAGAGTCCTCTCTTAATGCTGATTTCGTCTGTTGTGTAGTTGTTTCTCGCTGATTTCACCTGTAGTCTCGTTCTCCATGTTTCCATAAGATGTTTGAGCAGATTGATTACAGCCTCCGTCACACCGTATAGTTTCAGGGTCTTCAGTAGCCACGAGTGCGGTATTGAATCGAAGGCTTTCTTGTAATCAATCCACGCCATGGACAGATTCCGTTGTTTTCTTTTGGCTTGTTTTGTTACGAGTGAGTCAATTATCAACATCTCCTTACATCCTCTTGCGTCTTTCCTGCATCCGTTCTGTTCTTGTGCCATTATGTTGTTTTTTCCTACGTGCTTCCAAATCTGTTGTGTGATTGTTCCTGTTAGTATTTTATATATCGTAGGTAAGCATGTGATTGGACGGTAGTTTCTGGGATCTTCGCTATTTGTGCCCTTTGGTAACATATGGGTTACGCCAAGTGTGCAGAAGTCAGGTATAAGCGATGGGTTGGTTAATGCCTTTTGAAATATTTTCGCTAAGAATTTGTGCGTTGAGTTGAAGTACTTCCACCAATAGTTATGTATTCCATCTGGGCCCGGTGCCGACCAGTTGTTCGATTTTTTCAATACCGTTTTTATGTTGTCTTCTGTGATGGTTTCCTCCTCCATAATATATACACTTGATTCATCCTCTGCCTCCCTTATCCAGAACGCACTATCATCATGTTCTCCAACCTCACTCCATATTTTTTTCCACGTTGATTGCATACTTTCCTTTGTCGGGTACCTTCCTTCAGTTGTTGTTGTCGTTGTTTCTTCCAGCGTGCGGTAGAACTGTTTCGGGTTTTTATAAAACAGCTGATTATTTCGATGTCTTCTCACTCTTTCACTGTATCTTCTGAGCCGATTTCCTAATGCCTTCGCTTTCTGTTTCAGGACGTCGCATTTTACTGTTAATTTCTCCCTGAGTTGCTCTTTCCTGATTTTGGACTCCGATGCTATGCGCAATGCTTTTTTGATAACCTTTCGTGATGGTGAAGCGGTATTGAGGTAAGTGTGGAGTGTGCCTATTTTTTTCCTGATGTTGATTATTTTTTTTTCCAGGCGTACTTTCCAAGGTGGTTCTTTTGCGGTTTCCGTTTTTGATTTCCTTCTTGAGCATCCTATGTTATTTTCTTCGCATACCGTTATGGCCCCTGCGTACACAAATTCTACGATATCTTCGAGTGTTGAGTTGTTATCAACATGCATTCCTATTATATTGTTTGTTCTTTCCAGGCTCTCTAGGATCTTTTGAGAGCCCTTGAGTCTCGGGATACCTGGTTTTTCTTGGGGGGAGATTTTGGTGTAAAGCTGCAGATTCTTTTTGAATATTTCCTCTGTGTGTTTGATTAGAGGCATTGGTTGGTGTTGCGTGCCCGGGTTGATCTCCTCAGTTCCTGTGTTTATTTCAGCTGGTGTTGGAGTATGAGGTCTGCAGCTCCGTTTGATGTCTTCTAGCTCAACACTAGAAAACTTCTCACCTTGTAGGATCCATTTGATTCTATTGGAGAGTAAATTGGGATAGGATAATCTGCCCGGATTGATCTCATTCCAGGTTGTGGTGAGTATTTCTCGATACGTTCTTTCTGTTCTCGTTTGAAGATCTTTCGCTATGTAATGAACCCGCATTAAGAGGATGTTCTCCTCATTGGTCCAGCGAGCTCTCCCATCTTGCCTTCGAAGTTCAGCGGGGCGGGTTCTGGTCCCGTCCAAGCTGATGCTTCTCCTTGGCCTTCTTGGTGCGTTCATAGTTGGGCTTACGGTGCCATCTCGGGGGGCTGCGCCGCTTGCCCCGCAGCTTACCCCATCAGGCTCTTCCTCCGGACGGTTCCGAAGAGGGCCAGCCCGCTGCCCTCTACCGCCCTGTACCATACTTCTAGTAATAGGAGCACCTCATTCTACAGCTCCTTAGGATGCTGACCCAAGGAGGATATATATATATATATATATATATATATATATATATATATATATATATATATATATATATATATATATATATATATATATTTTTTTTTTTTTTTTTTTTTTTTTTTTTTTTTTTTTTTTTTTTGCTTCACACTGATGTGGCTTAATCAGGATTATTCGGACCAGAAAGTCAAAAATAATCCTGTCCGTCAGTGAGGAAAGACCGCTTGTCGCACTATACCTACCGTCCCCAGTATCACCGCTTTCTGCATCCACAGTACAGCATTGGAAGGCAGATGCATTTCTTGCAGATGTTCCGCCATCTTCCGGTGAACCAGGCCGTTGCAGCTGATAACTAACGGTTTTATTTCCGCTTTTCGTAGGTGCCACATATCTTTCAGTTCTCTAGATAGTGCCTCATATTTCGCTATTTTTTCCGCGTACGTCTTTGAGAGGTTTTGGTCTAGAGGGACCGCGAAATCAATGATATACGCTGTTTGTTTCTTCTTGAACCACACCACCATATCGGGCCTGTTATGCTCCACACCTCGGTCCGTTATTACGGTCAGGTCCCAGTAAACCTTGGCGGTTTCGTTTTCTTGAATCGCTTGTGGGGCGTATATATGGTGTGGTGTGAAATGATGTAGGAGGCCCTCCCTCAAGCACAACAGCTGATGCACGACTTTTCCCATGCTGTTGTGGCGGGCAAGATATTTTGTGCCAGCTATTGCTGAACAGCCCGACGACAAATGTTGTATCGTCTCCTCTGCCTTGTTGCATAACCTGCACTTTGTTGTGTGGACTTGTTGCTTCATTATTACCTTAGTGTAGACGCGTGTTGGCACAACCTGGTCTTGTATTGCGAAGAATGTTCCCTCCGTCTGGGGGAAAAGGTAGCCTTGGGTGAGGTAAGTGTGTGAGCTCAGCTTGTCGACTTCAGGCTGGTGCAGGCTGGCGTAAAACCTCCCGTGCAGAGGTTTGGACTGCCACTTCATTTTCCATGCCTCACCTGGTTCTTCTGTTCTAGATCCCTGGATGTTGGTTTCCTCCTGCGGCGCCAGAGAGTAACGTTGTGCTGCCACCCATTGATGAACAGGTAAGTTTCCTTTTACGAAATAGTTCTTTACTCGTCTTTCTTCTTTCAGGTAGGCGTCCTCCAAGCTGCTCATACCACGACCTCCTTCTCTGCGCGGTAAGTATAGTCTCTCTATCGCCGAGTTCGGATGCAGCATGCCGTTTTGCGTTAAGGTGGTTCTGATTTTCCTGTCCAGCCTCTCCAAGTCTGTCTTAGACCAGGTAAGAATTCCCGCGGTATACAGGAATACCGGTATAGCCCATATGTTAATGGCCTCCATTTTGTTCTTTGCTGACAATTGTGTGCTCAGAATTCTGCAAACTCTACTCATGAGCTTATCTTCCGTCTCCGTCTTGTTCTCCTTCTGTCTAATTTCAAATGTCTGCTGCACACCCAAGTACTTATACCTTTCCTCCACTGCTAGCGTGGGTATTGTCTGTCCGTCCGTCAAGGTTATACCTTCTTCCCCAGCCAACTTACCGCGTTTGACGTTAACCATCGCACACTTTTCAAGACCGAACGTCATACCTATATCCTCGCTGAATTGCCTTACAAGCTCCAGCTGTCCCTCCAAATGTTTTTGTCCTCTGGATATTAATTTCAGGTCATCCATATAGAATAGGTGACTTAGCTTGTTCGTTGCATCCATGCTGTAACTATATGCAGACCTATTCAGCATATTACTGAGGGGATTCAGCGCTAGACAGAACCACGATGGGCTTCGACTATCTCCCTGGAATATTCCTCTCTTTATCTTTATTTCCGTGGTTCTGCAGGCGGTTGAACTGTTGTTCCATGTCAGCGAAGTACGCCAGGTTGACATGAGGCACCTAAGTAACTGTATCACTTCACGATTGATTTTATAAATATCAAGTACCTCCAGAAGCCATGAGTGGGGAACAGAATCAAACGCCTTTTGGTAATCTATCCAGGCCACTGAGATGTTCTTCAGCCTTTTCTTCGCCTGCTTGGTGATGGCATTATCGATTACCAGTAATTCCTTGCTCCCGCGACCTTTCTTCTTACACCCATTCTGCTCCCAGCACATTATATTATTGGTTTTGAGGTGGATATCAATTTTGTGACCAATGGTTGACGTAAGTATTTTATAAATAGTGGGAAGACATGTAATTGGTCTGTAGTTTTTAGGTTGCGTTAGGTCTCCTTTCTTAGGTATCATGAGCGTTATTCCAAGAGTGAAATAATCAGGAATTGTGGTTGGGTCTTCTATTGCCCCCTGTATGAGTCGTGCCAGCACTTTGTGAGTCGATGTTAGTGACTTCCACCAGAAGTTGTGAATTCCATCTATACCTGCTGCTGTCCAGTTTTTCAATCTCTTGACTGTTGCTCTCACGTCTTCTTCGGCTACAGTTACCTCGGGCATTTCTATAAGGTCATTATGTGTTCGTCTTTCCGTCTCGATCCATGTTGCCTCGATGTTGTGGACTTTATCTCGGCCCCATATCTCTGACCAGTATTGCCTCATCTCGTGAAAATCTGGAGAAGTTTTATGCTGATCGTTGTTTCCGTCAGCAAGTCGTCTGAAGAATTCCCGTTGGTTGTTTTTGAACAGGTTATTTTGTTGGTACCTTAGGGTTCTTTTGTTGTATCTCCTAAGTCTGTTTCCCAGCGCAGCGATCTTTTGCTTTAAATTCTCCATGTGTGTTCTTAAGCGTTGTTTGAATTGAGCGTCTTTTTTGATCTTCATCTTTTGGGCGTAGATTTGTGCCTTCTTCTCGACCTTCTTACTGACTTTCTGGTTCGCGAGATAAGTATGGAGGACTCCTATTTCTTTGCGGAAAGTTGTTATTTTCCTCTCAATACGTTCCTGCCATGGTGGCCTCCTCTCTTGACGGGTTTCTGAATTTGGTGGTGGCGATGGTGTTTGCTGTATGATGTTTGCTACTGTGGCGGCGCAGTAAACCATATGACAAAGCTCTTCAAAGGTGGTCGAGTCGCTGAATGTTGTCACGAGGGCCTCATTAACAGTTGTTATAGTGGTTTTTGCGTCTCTACATTGTTTTAATTTTCCTATTTTTGGTCTATTGATCATTTCGATGCCCCTCCACTTTAGATCTTCCTCGTACAAGAGCCGCAGGATTTCGAGGGTAGGCGCATCCTGTTCTCGCTCCATTGGCGATTGCGCTCTGGGGTATTCGTCATTTTCTGTCTCAAAACGTAGTTGTGTGCTTCTCCTACGAATGCTCCTCCTGATGTCATCCAGTTTCTTCTGCGGTGAGTTCTTGATCGAATTTACTTTCATAGCTTCTAGTTCGTCGGGGGCTAACAGTTTCCGTGTCTTAATGTTCTTTATTTGGGCTATAAGATGTTTTCCTGTTAATTGCTTGTTCGGATAAGTTTCCTGCCATTTCTCGGCCAGGTTATCGGCGTACTTTTTTGTTTTCGTCTCTCCTTCAGTGACGGTATAATATGCATTGATAAGACACAAGTTCATTTTCCTCGTCCAATGCAGCCTCTTCCGTGTTTGAGTTTGAGCGGGAACATCAATTCTCGATGTGTCCAAGCTGTCACTCTGAGTGTTCCTAAACGAAATGCTTGGCCTTATGGTTCCGGTTCGCAGAGGGGTGCCACTCGCCTCACTCACCTCTGCTAGGGACTGTGCCGGTCTTCCCCCTGGCGCAGTCTCCACACCGGGGGCGTTTTCCGAGGCTCTGTCTTCTATGTCGAAAGCGCAAAATACACAGCAGAGGGATGCTAACCCTTTTGCTGGGCGACTCGGGTATGCGGGGCCGTCAATCCCCGAAGGCTCGGAAGCCCCCCTGCATATTTATATATATATATATATATATATATTTTTTTTTTTTTTTTTTTTTTTTTTTTTTTTTTCCTATCACCGTCTTTAGCGGGTTGGTATGTGGGAGTACCGGGCACGAATGCCAAGATACCCTCACAAGCTTGTTAGGAACTTTCTCACAGTTCTAGTAGTCCCCAATATAACTTCTTTCTGCGCCTTGCTGATCAGATCTTGTTCCAGCTCTAACCTTGTGGTATTTTCCGATAGATGCGTCTCGACTAATCCATTCACAGACAGTATCAAGGGGATAATATATGTTGATTTCAGCCTATATATCTCTTTCATCTCAAAAGCCAGGTCATGATACTTAGACAGTTTTTCGGTGTACGCCTTCTCGATATTGTCATCCGCGGGTATTGTCACGTCGATGATCTTGACCTCCCCCTTTTCCCGATCCAGCAGAACAATATCGGGCCTGTTGTGCTTCACCGGCCTATCGGTTATTATTGCCGTGTCCCAATACAGCGTGTACCTGTCGTTCTCGAGAACGTCACTTGGCAGGTAAATATGATTCGGCTTCATGATCTTTATTAGTCCTATAGATAATCCTATTGCCTGGTGGTATATTTTACATACTGCGTTGTGTCGTTCTAGGTATTCTCTCGGGGCTAATATGGGACAGGAGGAGGTAACATGCTGAATGTGTTCCGTTGCCTGGTTGCACCTCCTGCATTGATCTGACGGTAAGTTCTGCCCCGCGATGCGCTTCAAGAAAGCTCTCGTGCCAACAACCTGGTCCTGCACTGCTAGAATTCGGCCTTCAGTTTCGGGAAACAGGTACCCAGATGTGAGGTAGGTTAGTGATTCTTTTTCATTTACAGATTTATGTTTTAGGTTCCTTGGATACCTGCCATGCAGTGCTTTTGAGTGCCATTCTTCGTGGAGTTTCTCTACAGTAACATTCAGCAGTGGTGCAGTTTCAGATGACAAATGTAGGGGTGTTATATTTTCATCAGCTTCGCAGATTGTCCTCATGAAAGGTGAGTTGTTATTCATAAAGTATTCTCTCAGGTTTTTTAATACTCTGTCATGGACAATTGCCAGGTGTTGCAGGCCTCTACCACCTTCTTTCCGAGGAATGTATAGTCGGTTAACTGAGGCATATATATATATATATATATATATATATATATATATATATATATATATATATATATATATATATATATATATATATATATATATATATATATATATATATATATATATATATATATATATATAGTCAAATCGCTTATAACATTGAGGTATGGGGTTGTTCATTTGAGTTTCACAGAATTTTCATAGCACCGAAGCGTATTTTGAGGATGATATTCGGATTAAATCCACGTGATTCATGTAGGCCTCCTTTCAAAAATCATGAAAAATTGAGTGCTCCTTGTATTAACATCTATAAATATCTTAGATACGCTAATGACAATAAGCAAAAGTTTGTTAAACTGTCTAGCTTTCATAATTATAATAGAAGAAATAAAGAAGTTCTGTCTATACCAAGACATAGTACCAGTAAATTCGCAACCTTAACTTTCTATCAGTGTATAATTCTTTATAATAAACTACCTGATTGTATTAAAGCCTTGAACGACAAGAGTTTTCGTAGATCAGTGAAATCATTGTTACTTGGGAAGGTTTACTTTAGTGTAGGCGAATATCTGTCGGATGGGCTTTAGAGTTAGCTCTGAAAATTGTTGCATATTCGTGTATGTATTTTGTGTCTTTTCTTTTCATCATTGCTATGGTTAACTTTGTGTTCACTGACATGTCCTATACATTGTAAAAATGTCTGAGAGGATGAATAAAGATAACTATTATTATTATTATTATTATTATTATTATTATACGATGATATCACAGAAAAAACTGTATCAACTAAATGATAAGGTCAAAAAAAAAGTTTCTACATTCAAACTTTTCAAACAAATATACCCAATAAGAATCAGTGATCCATGATGTACGAAGTATTAGGTTGCTTACATTCTCATTATAATTTTATCAGTCTGACAATATGGAATTCAGGATAATAAATGTATTATTCAATTAATGCCCAATGTTATCTTGGAATTGGTAGATAAAATACAATGCTTGTTTTGGTTCCTTTGTGGAAAGCCGAAAAATGATGAGTTATATCAACGAACCTTATGAAAGTTGAAAAATAAACAACCAAAAAAGAAACAGTAATATTTATGTACCTTTCAGAATGTCTTTTCATAACAATACGAAATACTCTACCGAATTGTGTTGAAAGAGTGTAGTGGCGCCAATATATTAATTTGAGGACGGCAAAGAAACCCACACAGTACTTATGTCGGATGAGATCGATGCTATCAACTTTTCAAGTCGTTTTGTTCACCCACGACAATGCCATTATATGTATCCTCAAACATTTCCGTACCTTGGAAATTCACAATTACCTGAACGAAGGACCACCTTCCAAGAATTTTATAGATTTTCATACGGAAAATTTTTCATATTCGGATGATGTATAGTATTTTTGACACAAATCGCTGTGCACCGCAGCTTCCAAAATAAACATTACATCATTCTTCATACTGAAGCTTTATCAAGCTTCCTGAATGCTTGTAATTTTAGGTATAAAGTATTTTGAGAGAAGCTCATATTTTTCAGAAATTTGATACGATATTTACTTTCGGATATATACGGAAAAAATATGTAGAATTTCGTTGTTTTTCGAAATTTTGAGTTATGTCCTCAATATCTCAAGAAGTACAAATGCAATGAGATCGAAACTTCGTAATTTTCTGGAAAACACCGAGACAAAACTAATTGCAGAATTTCGTATGGACCCAATAGTTAGAAAATTTTAAAAAAAGTTTCACTCGAAAAAGTTTGAATCTTTTTTGGTGATTTTTACTCTCGTAAAATATTGAACAGATTTGAAAGAAATTTGGCACAGATCTTGAAATCAATATTCAACAACGATGTTTCAAATTTCAATTGGTTACGATATTTACTTCTGGGGATATATAAAAAATATTGTCAAATTTCTTTGTTTGAAATTTTGAGGTTATTTCCTCTATATCTCATGAAGTATAGATGCGATCACATGATTGGTGTTTGGAGAAAATCAACGCGCAATAACAAAATAATGTTTTCAAAAATTATTCACATCCTCATCAAAAAAATATTTTTCTTGGATTACTGATCAGATTTCGATGACATTCGGCACAGACCTTGAAGATTGTATTTGAGAACAGTTTTTTAAATTTCAATTTGATCTGATCTTCATTTCCGGAAATTTGAGGGAAAAAATTTATCGTATTGACGAGAATAACATCCGAAAAAAACGACTATAAGAGACTCTATATTTTCATGGCAGGTGTGGGGTTAATTGAGAAGGTCCAATTCGTGAAAACTTAAAATCCCCTCAACAATTTTGTAGATATATCCATTCAAAATTTCATCTTCCTTATATTACCAATAATGCACATATGATCAAATCGAAATTCTGCACTTGGTTGAAAAATGACGGTGTAAAAGTTCATGCAAAATGTCTTGAGGAAATAGCTTCGGATGTAAACAAGCGCGTTAAAGCTCCTGACCTCACGTCAGTGCTTTTCTAGGTTTTTTTCCCTAAGAGGTCTTTTCCATTTAACACGAATTATCATATTTTATGTTTTTCTATTTCTATCTCCATGCAAAATCATAACGTATGCTATCACACAATTTGATATTAAAAATGGTCGAATCGAAATGCTAGTTCAACTCGGATAAAACGCGGTATATCGCCTCCTACGTTACTAGTTACTTCACGATTCTACGATCGATACAGCCAACGCTGTCTATTAGCTTACTAGAGAGAAAAGTACACGAGAAAAGAGACAGAGTGGATATAACCCTATTTGTCCAAAAACACGCTAAGTTTCGATCGTGCAAAATACTTGTTATACATATTTTTCGCATCCCTTGTTCATACCCCAAAGAAAGATTGTAATTGTTGATAGTAACGAAAAGTATAGTTTTTTCTCCGTTCTACTCACATTTCATTCAAGATTTTATTCTCGAAAACTCAAAAGATCTTCGTATTTGACTTCTTATCCTACATATTCTCATTCGGATGATGAGGTAAGTTAACATTTTCTGTTTCATATTTTCGGAATATCATTCTTCCAAAATTATAACATAAAGTAATACAAGTTTAGCGATGATAGGACAGGCTGGTCAAAGTCATAGACAACATACAGGGTACGTAGTTCATGCTCAAATTGATTGTCTGTATATAACACGAAAATATGATTCATAGATTTATAATGTTTCCTTGAAAGACGTAATCCAAGATTGATTCAAAGTGCATTTTGGGGTTAAGATTGAGTGACGATAAATTAATTAAACAAGAAACTAGTAACTTCGGTTCAAAAGTACCGTTGATATTCACATTGATATAGTTGTAAATTTAACTGTTCCAATTTTCGATCATCTTCAATAGGTTGACTTATGTTTCAAAAATGTCATGATGTTTTATTCTCATTATTGAGTTTGGTTTTTTGTGGAGGAGAATATTTGTTTTATTTCTGTACCTAATATACTCTTTTTGCAATAATTCCCAAATTTTTTCCATTCTTTCTTATATTTTGTTTCGCTGTGACTAAAAATTTTTTCAATAAACATTGAATCTTATTGATAAAATCCGAGTACCCATCGGAAATTCGTTTCGTTATAAATCGAAAAAAGTAGGGTAGATTTCTAGCAGAAATTGTAAATCCATCATTGGTTATTGACTTCGTAGAACTTCTTTTTGTTATACTGGGCTGTGTTGATGAATGGCAATAACAATGAATCTTTTTAGATAATGTGCAAGATTTCAGCGTATAGAGTTCAAATATACTTTTAGATAAAGATGAAGATACGTTCGAAATCAAGAGAAACTGCGAAAAAACTTACATAAATTCGTGTACACTTTTATTGTGCGGAATGATAACTTACAACTGATTCGGAATAATTTCACTGATGCAATTCTTGATTGTTACAATTATCAGTATTACATATAACGCAAACAGGGTAATTGGCTTCTGCACCCTCTAATGTTTCACAGTCCTTGTTGTTATCGTAACATCCTTTAAAGTATGCACCTCCACCGGATGACGCTATACAGTAACCTTTCTCAGGGGTGCAAGTAGTTGATGGAGGATTCTTGCATACTTCTTCACTCGTACAAGTGAAGCACTCCAGGGAAATTGCTGGAAAAAATTGAACCTTCTTGTATTGACAGGCCTATAATTAGTATATTTTTGGTTTTTATGGGTTTTCACTTCCAATATCTGAAACAGAACCATTAAAAATTAAATAGAAATTGTTTTTTTCATGGAAAACGCCCTTGCGGTTTGCAGTATCAAACTATTTGTCAAGGGCAGTTTCTTGCAGAAATAGTTTAATACTGCAATCCGCAAGGGCGTTGTTCATGAAATAAACAATTCTTATTTAATTTTTAATAGTTCTGTTTCAGATATTGGGAGCGAAAACCCATAAAAACCTAAAAAATAATGCAAAACACTCCCAAAAAAGCGTCAATCGATAGCTATAATCAGTAATTAATAATAAACAAATTACAAGATCGAATATTCATCGAAGAGTTGACAAATAAATTGATCCGAAAATAAAGTGGTGGTCACCAGCGAAGTTTAACCAGAATGATAGAAAGTAATTCCAGGGGACTAAATGTATTGAAATTTCCAGGAAAAGTTGTTTTCTCTATAGCTCGAAAAATACCAATCTGATGAATAGAAATTTGGTTTTAAGTTGTGAAGTACCATCTTGTAGCATATGCAAAATTTTGTTAGAATAATATCACAAGCAATATTAATTCCTTATTCTTTCTCTTACCCTTACCCTTACCCTTACCCTTACCCTTACCCTTACCCTTACCCTTACCCTTACCCTTACCCTTACCCTTACCCTTACCCTTACCCTTACCCTAACCCTTACCCTTACCCTTACCCTTACCCTTACCCTTACCCTTACCCTTACCCTTACACTTACTCTTACCCTTACCCTTACCCTTACCCTTACCCTTACCCTTACCCTTACCCTTACCCTCACCCTTACCCTTACCCGTACCCTTATTCTTACCCACACCCTTACCCTCACCCTTAGGCTTTGCCTTACCCTTACACTTACCCTTAACCTTAGCCTAACCGTTACCCTTACTATCAGCCTTACCATTACCCTAACCCTAACCGTTACCCTAAGCCTTAACGTTACCCTCACCCTTACCCTTACCCTAACCCTTAACCTTACACTTAGCCTTCTCTTCAAAAATTCCAAAAAAATTACATTTCCTTGAAGAATTTAATATTTCGTAGAATTCTTCTATTTCGTATGAGATGTCATTTAGGGTTCAATTTTTGCAGAGTTCTGAAAATACTTTCCTCTACTACAGAAACCGATAACCTTTAATCAGATGCAGGAAGGATTTCTGTGGTATGAATGTAATATCTTGTAGAAAACTTTCTCAGAGCTTAAATAATGGTAAACAGTGGTGAAGACCAGTTATAGCAATATATTTCACACCTATTTTTAGGAAAGCCATAAATTCATACCTGCAAAACACGAAAATGATAAAATTCAAGCATCTTCTCAATATATCTTATCTTCTTAATTGTTTTATATTTCAAATATTTTCAACGTGTTCACATTATATCAAATTTTGAAACACAGTTGTATGGAACGAGTATTGTTTAAAGACATCTTCATTATCTTTATATAATGGAACGAGGTATATGTTGATATTTCAGTTGGTCTCAGCTTCATTTCTAGCAATTGATCCATCGGCGTTTCTTGTGTGAAGTGATTTTTTGCAAGAACATTCACGCAGTAATTTTCCTACGAAGTACTAGATTTGAATGCAATCGAATCAGGTTTTTTTCGATAAATATTATCAACACAGAATTTCGGATGGATATAATTATATCGGAGGACTCATTTGGTGGATTTTACTAATTCCCGAATTCAACTTTCGTATTTGAACAGGCGGCTCTACAAATATCCAATCCCTTAATAGAATCTCATCGTATTCACGACTGACCGTTGCACTGATCGTAAACACAATAACTTTCGGAAAGAACAACTAAAAGACACGGTATCTACAGTAGCTTCGAAGCTTATTTCCAAAATCGAATTTATGCATGAATGAAAACCACCTAAAGTTTCGGTAGAAAAATGAAGGTTTGAAGATTCAAAATTTTTTTGATTCAATCTGATGATATATAGATCGATTGTTGGCACATCTGGAAAACTAAGCGTTATTTCAAAGTAGATATGTTCTATAAAGCCAAAGTTGTGAGAAGCTCTTTCACGTTGGAAAGTATATTTTTCGAAAATTGGAAACGACAAAAATTATTCATGGTAATTCAACGGAAATAGAGCAACATTTTACACAATTACGAGTACAATATGAAGGGATTGATTTGCTGTAACTCAATATCGATATTTATTCAACCAGTGTATATGATGCACATAAATTATCACACTATTTAATATCTTGAAAGCATAAAATGATTACCATATTTCAGTTGCATCTCTTCATAAATTTCAGAACATTTGCTATTTAATCATGGGTTTCAAATAACTTATATTCTCATGTATTATTGGAGGAATAAGGTAACTTTAAACTCAAGAACTGAACTTGATCTGATAAAAACAAGGAGAACTTTCGTGAGAGGATTATTAATTCCTCAATTTTCTTCCAGCATTTTATTATACAAGCCGGAATAGCAGAAGAAGTTTTGACTCATTTTTGAGTCCCCTTCAATTCGAATTGCCAAAATACAAAAATCATTAATTTCCATCAGGAAATTGTAATGATATTCAGAAAAAAAACTACAATTTTTATCTTTGGAACTTCGAATTAGTTCTAGAAATATTATTTATTCCACGAAAATTGCCACCATTTCAGCCTTGAATTTTGAAAATCTTTTTCTTTCTCACATTAGAAGAAATTGATTCTCAAATCTTAGAGCTGAACTGAAACTTTGCACGTTGAAAATATTCGACTATCAATTCCTAAAGATTCAACTGTTCGTAACTATTATAGAATAATTCGAAAATATCTCTTACCATAACCAGTGACGCATGCGATCAGGAGTGTTTGAATCAAATATTTAGCCATGGTACACCCAGTTTTTATGAAATGAAATGGCTTTCGGGACTTTTATTTTATAATATATCAGTATATGCTAAAATTTTTCAATGCTGATTAGTATAATTATTCAATTATTAGGTCATTAACATCGAAAAGTCAAGATAATCAGTAATGAGAAAGATATGTGGTAAATTATTGTTTTTCATTGTTGAAAACTCATTACATTCAACGAAAAGTGAGGTAAATGAAAGGTACTAACGTGAAATCAGGACCTCTTGTTCCGATTCATAAACAGAGCGGTCGGTCATTCAGGTACTGAGTGCGTCCAAAGCATCCAAGCTAAAGACCGATCATGAGAATATTCAAAACAAGTACTTAGAGCATCGATATTTTCAGAGTCGAAAGGAATAAGCTAGCGACTTGAAATTTTAAGAAAATGGTGGTTCCGTTCGTCGATGAGTCTGATTTTTGCTCTTTTTTTGTTAATTGAAATTGAGTTATGAATAAACATATTATTATTATTATTATTATTATAGAGTTTTATCGCACGCTTTTACGGTTAGACTTTCATTGCTCTCCAGAGACCTGAGTCCGGCTGGATTCACAATTTATTGCAAGAATTTGCGCACAGTGTGGCAGGTGTCAATTATCACTGTTTTTTGCATTTTCCTGATACTGTCTGGATTCAGATGGAGGGATGCTAGATCACCTCTTTGAGTTTTCGGTATAAGTCCAACACTTGATATGACCACCGGGACTATTCGGATGCTGTTCAGGTTCCACATCGTCTTCATTTCTACTGCCAGCTCTGAGTATTTTGACAGCTTCTCGTGCCTACTTCTGGTCATGTTTCGGCTTAGGGGGATGGCTACGTCTATCAATGTGGCTGCTTTTGTCTTCTTGTCTATAACTGTAATGTCTGGCCTATTGTGTTCTCGGGTATGATCGGTGTGGATGGTACGATGGTAGTAGATTTTGATGTTCTCGTTTTCTATTACAGGTTCAGAAGTGTACTGATAGTAATGCATCTATATTATTATTATTATTATTATTATTATTATTATCATTATTATTATTATTATTATTACTATTATTATTATTATTATTATTATTATTATTATTATTATCATAATCATTATCATTATTATTAATAGGACGAACGATTTCGAAGTTATGGTCATTTGAATGTTTTAGTTTTTTTCCTAATGTCTCGGAAAATACTACACTGATCGAATGAAAACTTGGTAACTAGTTGAAACTCAACACCAAACAACTATTCGCGAAATTTTGTCACGCAGGATTGAAACATTCAGAAAAAAAAAACTGTTCCAAAATTTGCACGAAAAGAATTTTTTCCCGAAATTATTCATCAGATTTTGATGATATTCTGCACAGACCTCGATTAGACATTCATTCATTTTCCCAATATTTCCAGAAATACATAATACTGGATTGAATTGGAATCTAGTCCTTGATTGAAAAATGACAGCTTAAAGGATCCTGCAGAATTTCATCTATGTGAGAAGCATATCAAAGTATCTATCAGAAGTAAAGTTGCAATTGGAGAGGTCAATACGTGAAGAGATGACCGCTTTGGCAACGAATTTGAACATAAGCGCAAAAGCTGCAGTGCTTTTGTAGGACTTTTATCGATAGATATTAGTCATCAAAAAATCAAGGTTCAGTTCGATAAGGTGAAAATTTTTCGAGTTAATTAATCAGAATTTCAGGTACCTGTAAGACTAAACCTGTTGGGTGGATTCAGCCCATTTTTCCCTAATCTTGCGCGTAATATATCCTCTTTGCTTCCTGCTATATTTTCATAGACAAGATATATATTTCATAAGCAGCGATAGCATGCGAGTTGTTACAGTCACACAAAATGCAACTGAAGAACAAAACGAAAGACTCAGGGCTGCTATTACAAATATGCGCTGAAGTTATCTTTGACTTTAAGAATCTTACTCTTTTCCATACTCATTAAATTGTGTGTCTTTATTCTTCAATTAAAAATGAACTTCAAATCGAATAGCGTTAGGCCTTTTTGATATATTAGGGAAATAACCTCAAAATTTAAAATGGCCACTAAATTTTTTGCCAATATCTCCGCGAATAAATATCGGTCAAATTGAGATTTGAAACACTGTTTTCAAATGTTGACTCTAAGACGTGTACCAAATTTTATTGATGAATATATTCCCGAAAAATGGTTTCAAAAAAAATTCGATATTTTTTCAATAAAATTCTCACAAAATGTTGCATAAAATTGAGCGTTGATATTTCACAACTAGTTATGATGATCTGATCGCGTTTGTATTTCTTGATACTGAGGAAATAAGCTCAATCTTTCTAACTAACTACAATACGTGAAACAAAATTCAGGATATTTTCGCTAATATCAAATGTGTAGAAGTGATTTCTACTAGAATTCAACCTTGTTCTGAAAAATTTAATTGAGCTACGGCTCCTACCCCTAGTAAAAGATTCTCGACAATTGATGAGATTTCCGGTTGGATATTGCTTTTTGCATATATCCTCCAATTTGTTTCATCATATACATGCTCATAATCTTTTAAATTCACGCTCATTCCAAACTCTCAGTACGAAAAATATTGGATTTCGATTGAAACCAGTAACGGATACCCACATGTTGACGACAATTGTACTACGCAAACCAAAATGGATGGAAACCCCGGTCAACCGAATTTTTTGTAAATCTTCATCATTGTAAATTGCGCTACTTAATTCGCGTTCTGCATGTAAAAGTGTTATTCTAGTTTACAAGAGTATTTATTGAGATTTCAATATTTCAAATGAATTTTTTCATGGAATTTGTTTTTGTGCTATGAAAAAAAACTGCTCCATGAAGAAATTCAATCTTAAATCCCGTAATTCACAGAGTGATATCCATAAATAATAATTGTTATCCGATTTTTAGTAGTTATGCTTCAGATATTAGGAGAGAAAACCCAAAAATATTTAATTTGAACTACTGACGATCATGAAATTGTCCGAAAACATACGATGTTAATTTTTTTTCCCTCCAACCCCCAATCTCGAGCCCTTAGTGTACACTGATCCTGCTCAAAAGCCTGGAAGATCAATCTCGAGCGACACACGATTTTTCTACAAAGTTTCACGGATTTCGGTTCAGTACTTTCCGAGAAAAGCCCCGGACTACGGACGGCGGACGGACGGATTTTTTCTTATTAGTTCATTTTACATACTTCAAAATGCAAACTGTGAAATTTTCAGGAGGGGTAATTTTAGTCGATTACTATTATTTGATTGTATCAAATAATAAACTAAAACTACTTGCACTAATGAATATATTGTTGATAAAAGCATAAAAGCACTTGTTAGTAGTGACGGAAACGTACAGTTTGTTCTTCATTCTGCTAGAATTTCATATATGATATTTTGGTCAAAAACTCAAAAATGTTCGTGTGATTGATTTTTTTTTATTAACTTCTGATCTGACCTAATCTCATTCAAGGATCAAGAGGTTTATTTTAGAGTTTCAGTTTCGGAATATCATTCTTCCAATATTGGAAGATGATTGTACAGACTGAATTCGAAGAATTTTGGAATGAAATTTTTTTTTTAATTTTCTGATAACTGAATCAACAGGAAATTATGCACTGCGTTGTGCGTTGATATTATCGGACTACATACAGAGTTTCAATCTGATCAAAACAATGCTTCATGAGATATTTCAAACCGGCTTAACTCCGAAACTAGTCGACCGATTTTACCTATTAACAAACTCGACCTTTATATGTGGACTATATGTGGAAAGTTATAGACATTGTGAATCAGGCGGAGTTCCCCAGAACAAGAGGGTAAAAAATAAAATATGATTCATAGATTCTTAATATTTGCTGAAGAGACGTTTCAGATCATCCCCTAATAGGCTCATTGACTATTCAAAAATGTCATCTGTTAAATTATCCTCATCATTATTGTTTTTTCTTTGAAAAAAGAATATTTTTTTGGATTTTGTACCTGATTTGCTCTCGTTGGAATATTTTTCATTTTTGCATTGATTTTATTCCGTTCATATTTCGTTTTGATATATCTTATATTTTATTTATGAACTTTCAAACTTGATTTGAAAGATCCGAGTTTCCATTGAGAATATTCTAGCGTTTTTTCCAGAAACTCTAAATCCGCCAATGGACCTGAGGTTTCTTCTTGTTCAGTTCTGCGTGAATCAATGGTAATATAATAATCATAAAACTGAAATGTAGCTATGCTGGATGGACCTCACTCTGTGTAGATAATGTGATGAGCAATTTTTCAGCATGAATAGTTAGAGTTGTACATGAAAATTAGGTGAAAGTTCGAAATGAAGAGAAATTGCGGAAAAAATATATATTATAAATTGATGTACAGTTCTTATTGATTGAAATGATATCTTAGAATTGATTCAAATTATTTTTTCACTGATGCAAGTCTTGAACGTTACAATTATCAGTATCACATATGGCGCAAACAGGATAATTGGTTTTAGGATCTTCTTGTAGTTTTTCACAATCCATTGTGTTATCATAACATCCTTTGAAATATGTACCATCGCCGGATGTCGCTATACAGTAACGTTTCTCCTCGGTGCAAGTAGTTGATGGAGGATTTTTGCATGCTTCTTCACTCGTACAAGAAAAGCAGTCCAGGGAAATCGCTGAAAAAGAATACATTTTATGGTGACACAGCTCCAGATAAACGATAATTAACAAACCAGAAGAACGAATATTCATCGATGAATCGACGAATAAATGGATCTACAAAAGGCAGGAATGAGTTCTTGAAAACTTAAGCTCTATACAGGGTGTTTCACCATAAACTGGACAAGTCTGTATAGCCGTGTAGATGACATTGCAAAAGTAATTTTTGCCTTATGAGGTATACGCCGTTTTCGAAGCATAAACGAGAAACAGAGTGTTAAACAGAGTTTTCAATGTTAACCTAGAGCAATATTCTGATAAATGTGTTAAGTTATGCGTGACTTTTCAGAGAGCGGTTTCCAGTTACATTTTAGTACTTTTTGGTGCTCAATTCAATTGTGGTGTGGAATTCTGAAAAAAAATCGCAAGAGCGTGAAATTTGCGGACTTGGATTTTTCATTTTCGATTGCCAAATTGGATAGAAAACAATACTACAATGTACCTACGCGATTCCCAAAAAAAAACTTCACCCAAAATTCAAACTCGATTTTTTTATATGTCTACAGGGGAAAATGCATTACACCTAGAATTATTGGAATCTTTATAAGTTGAACATTTATTCTGAACACTCTTGTGAAAACAAAATGAAAAAATATCTATTGGTTTTCTTTTTGTAGCCTTTCAAAGCTTCCGCTCGAAATACTAACATAATTCTAATAGGAAGTGATTTCTTGGAGAAGAACAGAGCTCCAGCATAATTCTTATTGAAAAAACTGGTGGCCCTAGAAAGGCCAAAATTGTGCTTACGGGTCTTCAGGTAGTAAAGGTACGTTTGTCGGGGTCAGTACATGAAAAGATGATCACTTTGGCAACGAATTTGAACATGTGAACAAAAGCTGCTTCATGTCAGTGCTTTTCTAGATTGAATCCCCTTCAATTATAATCGCAGAAATACGAACATAAAAAATTTCATCGGGACATTTTAATTAAACTCTGAAGAACAGTACAATTTTTGTGTTTGAAAATTCGATGTAGTTCTAGAAACATTGTTCATAATCGAAACCATTCAGACGTTGAGTATTGAAAATCTTTGACTTCATTACAAACGGAAAAATTGGCCTTAAAATCGCTCAACAAAACTGAAAACTTTTGCTCTCTCAATTCGTAAAGAATCAATAAGTTACTACATATATTAGGTAATAAGAAATTTTGAACGAATAACTCACCATAACCCGTGATACATGCGATCAGAAGTATTTGAACCAAATATTTAGCCATAGTGCACTGTGTTGATTCGAAATCAAATGACACGCAGGCTTTCTACTTCATATTTTATCAGTACTTATATGCTGCATTAATGACATACTCATTAGCATAATTATTAAAAAAATCAGCTCATTAAGATGGAAACAGTCAAATTTGCAGAGATAAAAGATATATGGTTGATGATTGCTGTTAATTTTCCAAAACTCATCAATAAACATGCTGGAAAACTCGTGGAAACTACAGGCTGTTATGCGCTCTTATTTCAATTCATCAACAGAGCCTCACCCATTCAATCATGATGAACCTCGGTAGCTAGTCTGAAAATGCTGATGAAAAACTTTGTGCAGAATATCGTGGGGATCGTGTCATTAAAATAATTCTGAAATTCCAAATTGTTTTCGAGTTTTCTATATTCTCCGATCTTCTTATGATATTATCCTCGCGAAATTCTGCATGAATCTTCAAACTGTCGTTCTCCCGGATTCCAGGAATTTTAAATATGGAAAAACAAAATTTGTAATTTGTGTGGGAGGCATTCATCAATTCGACTTCAATATTTAAGTCTAAAACTACACCACAAATATCGCGTTTCTGAATGGTTTCTTTTGGAAGTAAGGGGAAATATCACCGTTTTGGCAACTGACTTCACGTCAGTACTTCTCAGGAATTTTTTCAGATGAAGCTCAGGTTCAGATGAAGAGAATATTGAAATTTCCGAAGAACATAAATATTCTTCTTTGTAGCTTCAACAAGTTACTCCTACTGATATTAACTTTGAGTTGAAGTTTATATTACCACATATTCTTTATGTAGTAGTGACTCTGCCCCGTGATCGTAAGGTTTAGGGTTAAAGCCCTTGGACGGAAAAGAATTTTGCTGGTTCCAAGAGAGCCGTCCACCCACAGCCTTCAGAAGTATATAATATTTTAGAAGGCTGTGGTCCAACTATTCGCTGATGGGTAAACAATCAATAGTGCTGTTCCTAGCTTGGGTTAAGGAATGAGTAGCAAAGCCTACACTGAATACATCTGGTCTACAAACTCGCTCAAACATTAGCTTCTGAGGGATTCCATAGCGAAACTTAAGAGAACCGGCAAGTTCATCAAGCGTTTCCATGTCGTGATGGTGTTTGTAAATCTGCAATATCGCAGATACCTGATGCGACTAAGGGATGAACGTCATGCACACCGATAAAAGTATTCTGCACTCGAGGGTAGGATTCGCAAGATGCTCCCAGAAGATGGCTCGCTGTAGGTTGTTAAACTGCAGCGGTCCATCTGAAAGGTGACAAATATCGAGATTTCCTCTGCGGTTTTATCCAAGGTGAGTTGACCTGACGATCAGTAAGAACTGTGAAACAGCTGTCATTATCCTTGGATCCGCTTCTTCGGTGTAGATGTTTTGGTTGATTGGATGATTAGCTCTGGCCAAGGAGGAATGTTTGTTGATTTATTGACAGATATTTGTCCTTGTGATTATATTTACTTCATCAATATCAGTTATCAATCACATAAAATAAAGGCTGCAGATAAAGTTTATCTTAAATCATTATAAGAACATTCCGGCAAAAAAAAACTGAATTTGACAACAATATCTGAATTCGTGAGTTAACTTAAAAGTTCAAGAGAAGTTTCAGCTGAATTTAGCAAATTACATTTGCGAAATTGATAACTCATTTTTTCTCGAAACAACGCGGAAACATATAAATTCTAGAATTATCTTTATTCTCATCTATTATCATTGGGATATTTGAAGTCCAATCTCCATAAAATCCAGATAACCTTATGCGATCATCTAAAAAACTTTCCGTTCATGACTATTTTCGGCTCAAAATTCGAATAAAAGAACACACATTTGGGCTGAATTATTTTACACCTCAGATAAGCCTGCAAAAGTACGAATTCTAAATTCTCATTCAATCAATAATCCCCAGCTAAACTGTCATAAGAAATGAAATGGTTTCAACAGTTCCCAACAGAATAGTCCAAGACTCTGACTACTATGAACGGTGCATTCCGAATGACAAAGAACGTATCCAATCTTGACATTTCAATTAAATGTTTATCTCCGAACTGTCAATTTATACAATACGATTAAAAAAGACGCGGACGACAGCCTCGTAACGATCATATCTCGATCCAAAAACTGAGATGTGAATTCAAATTAGTGATATCACCTATGAGTACCCGAGAATAACGTCGTGCCCCACGATTTAGATGCGTCGTGTCAAAAGTGAAGACTTAATTCAAAATATCTAGATTTATCTCGGTGCCCATCTAAATGGTTCATTTGTCACCACGTTCTCTTCGATCCTGTCTACCCTGGAATGACTGAACGGTATAATTAATATGGAATTCATCACACTTGAGTGAAAGCCTACATCCGTGGTAATTTGGTTTATATGGTAGTAGCTTGGTGGATGAAAAGTTATCCAGCCTGAAGGACCATCACCGCCGAAAGTTGTAATGTAAAGAGTGATTTTTTCTGTTTTACTCAAGCCACTGTTGCCACTCAGTTAATATTTGTCTTAGGAAAACGTTTGAATGGGCAGATGTGAAGTATTTTTATGGGTTTTCAAAATACAGAATTACACTTTTGGACGGACACCAACGGGGCCGCAAAAATTTGACCTTTCGATTTTTCGAAATGAATTAAAAAGCTGAAATTTATTTATTTCAATTGAATAACGTCAAACTACCAAAAGAGAGTAATTACCATGAAATCACCATTGAAGAATTTAAAATACGTTCAGGTATGCCTTATTTATGCTCATAGATCTTTAGTGGTCTCAAAAATTTATTTTGATTATGGTCGGCCGTAAGGCCGACCTTAAACATAATACCTTCGGAAAGAAACAACTTAGAAATTTGATATTTGTGGAGAAGATTTGGACCTTAATTACGAAGGCCGAATTCGTGAATGGGTAAAATCCACCCAATGATTCCGCAGATATACCCATTCAAGATTTTATTTTCCCTATATTTCCGAAAATACAGATTGGATCGAATTGAAATCCAGTACTTTATCGAAAAATTACAGTTTGAAGACTCACACAAAATTTCATGAGGATGATATGATGAGAAGATCACAGAATATTGAATATTTGAAAACAAAATTTGAATTTTTTTTTCAAATCGTTCTAATGACAAGATCATCACGAAATTTTCCACAATGTTGTCCTTCAACATCTCCGAACTAGCTGCGAAGTTTCATCTCGATTGAATCAGTATTTCTTGAGTTATACCGAAATAAACAACGATATCGAGAAGAAAACTACGAAATTCTTCATATTTCTCCCAATATCTCCAAAACTAATAGCCGTATCGAATTGAAAATTGGAACACTGCTGTGGAATATATGGTTCAACGTATAACTGGATTTTTTTTCGGATATGAAAAATCGTTTCAGAAAAAAGAAATTTTTCGAAAAAAATTTTGAAACAAATTTTTTCAATTGAGTACCCATACGACTTCAAGGAAATTCCTCTAAAAGTTGCGCGTCGTTATGCTTCAACTAACTGCCAAGTTTCAATTCAAGCGCTTCAGTAGTTCCCGAAATATTTTATCAAAACACCCACAAGGATAACATCTCACTCGAAGACATTGAAGTATTGATAATATTCTGTCCAATATTGAATTGGATCTTCGGGTACAGGAACATTTGTCGGACCACTCGGCAGTTTTTTGTACACTACAAACCGAGGTAAAATTTAAAGTAAACAACAGAAAACAAATTCGTTCCTTTAATGATACATCTATGAATGGTTTCCTGGATGCCTTGTAACAATGCGACTGGAATAGAATATTTGATATTACAACAGATGTAAACTCTGGTTGGAACGATTTTTTCGATATCTACAAAGTCCTTTTTGATCACTATTTCCCACTCAAATGGATAAATATAAAGAGAGACACAACAGTACTACAGAACTCACCAAAATTAACTGAAATTAAAAAATTGCTCGATATTGCATTTGTCCTGTCTACCAAAGATGATCGACACAGATACCTTTATATATCGCTGAAAAGGACTTATGATGAAGAACTTCAGAAATTAAAACGAGACCAGACTAAGAAGTTTATAACAGATGCGCAAAACAAATCGTCGGCTGTGTGGAAGGTAATTCATAGTATAACTGGCAAAAAATCAAAACTGGATCAAACCCCTATTGGAAACCCAACTCAACCCCAGTAGAATGTTGAGATCTTTCTATATGTTCGATGTCACAGAAAATGAAATCTTAACTACCATCAAGAAACTTAAGAACAAGAATGCAAGGGGATACGATGGAATACCTCTCCATGTGATTGAAAAATCTGCGGAACACATATTGAAACCCTTTTGTTTTTCTTAGTCAATTCCTCTTTATATTATGGCATATTTCCGGATGTACTGAAGACTGCATGTGTAATACCGGTATTCAAAAAAGGTGACCCTGAAGATAAAGGCAACTATCGACCTATTAGCCTACTTAGCTCTTTTGCAAAAATTCTTGAAAAGCTGATAGCTGACAGATTATTGAAATTCTTCCACAAGTCTGACTTGCTCCACTCCTCTCATCATGGATTTGTTCGTAATAAAGGTACCGAAACTGCGATGTTTGAGTTCATCAGAAAGGTGGTTAACTTCCTTGAGGATGGCCAAGTACCATTTGGAATGTTTTTCGACTTATCGAAGGCATTTGATAGTGTGAACCATGCAAGATTACTGGGGAAATTAGAAAGTTATGGTATAAGGGGAAACCAGCTAAAACTATTCGAAAGCTATCTAGATGAACGCAGGCAACATGTGGTTGTTAAACAGAATGGTCAAAGCTACAGATCCGATGGCGAAATTATAAGAAGAGGAGTACCACAGGGTAGCATCCTTGGCCCACTTCTGTTCATTATTTATATGAATGATCTACCAACTTCTTTAATAAATGAACATCAACTTCTGTACATGTATGCAGATGATACAAATATACTTTTAAAGAGCTCTAACCTTGCTCAAATGGTGATTAGTGCGGAACAGGCGAGTAATTCCTTCAGAGTGTGGTGTGACGAAAATGGACTCTCAATGAACAAGAATAAGACCGAGTGCATTATTTTTGGTGCAGAACGATTGAGTCCCCAGTCTATTGTTGTTGGTGATGTAACGTTGCAAACTTCACAATCCGCTAAATTTTTGGGCGTTTACTTTGATCAAAGTTTGAGGTGGCAAGAACACATTGAACAATTGAATAAAAAACTAATGACAGTTGACTATACCCTACTTGTTTTAAGAAGTCAAGTTGATGTGGATATACTAAAGACTATTTATTTCTCTAATTTCCAGTCAGTGTTTGGTTATGGTATTACTATATGGGGAGGAAGTTCTTGTACAGCAAGACTCCTAATAACACAAAAACAGGCAATCAGAACAATCTTTAAAATGGGTTATCGAGAGTCATGTAGAGGAGTTTTTAAGAGTAATGGTTTCTTAACGGTTGTAGGCCTTTACATATACAAGTCCATTGTGTTCCTACATAAAAACCCTCAATATTTTGATTCTTATAAAAATAAAAATAACACCAGAAGAATTTGTCCATATTTCTACCCCCATCATCACTTGACACTGACAGAAAGAAATGTGGACTACACTATAATAAGATTTTTCAATGTATTACCTAATAGATTGCAAAAAATTACTAATCACAAAATGTTTAAAAAAGAATTGCTGAATCACATGATAAATTGTGAACCATACCATGAAACTGAATTTTTTGATTATTTCAGTGTATTGCAATAGGTATTTGTTTGTTTGGAGGGATCCCTTATTTCTATTGGGTATGTTGACCTGTTCTCATTTCATTGCTACCTTTATTGTAAGATTGGTATCAAAAATTCTGAAAATAAAGAATACTATTATTATTATTATTATTATTATTATTATTATTATTATGCGGAAAATAACCTCAAATTTCAAATGGATATTACTCCGAAACTGTTCGGCTGATTCTGCCCTTTAACGAACTCAACTTTTGTAATCTGATATGCAACCCTTCCTGAAATTTTCAAGTTGATAAAATTCTCCGTACGCCCGTAATCGTGGTAACGGCCGGCCGGCCGGACAGAATCGATTTTGATATCGGATTCATCATCAGTGAACAACCTAGTCGTTTAAGACCATTTTCGGCTCAATCATCGAAAATTACAGACATTTGGACAAAACGATAGCACGCTGTTCCCTTAGAACATGCGAGCAAAAATAACTGAATTCCATTACTTCGACTGAGTGACATTTGTCATCCTACCAAATTCCCTTTTTCATAGTTTCACTTAGAATGAGAATTCAAAAGGTATTGATCTTCCTGATATATGGCAGTATTCTGATCTTGAAAATGCTGAAATTCACTCGAACATTACCACAATGGACCACTTAAGAACGTTTCTTTACTTTCCCTCCAAGACGTAAGACAATTTCGAATCAGAGTTCATTTCTCAACAATGCCGTATTTCGACAATTCGATCATAAAGTGCCAAATGAATATCGGGCGGTGTAAAAAACAGTTCCCAAGTCGCTGGTGGCTGGAATTTATGTTTTGTCGGACGCATTCAAGTAGGTAACCTGATCGCTATGTTAATGTATGTGTGATACGGACTTCTGGAATATACAAAGAAACACAAAGGCAATTTCGCCGATATCCGACGATCGGTCTAGTTGTTTAGAACCCGTCCACGTACTGGAAGGTCGGTCAAACAATTCCCCAGCCTTCTTCTCTGTTTTTACCGCCCGCGGGCGTACGCCGCCCGCGGCAGTCGATCGAGGACGTGTCACTATTACGGCAACTTATATGCGTTCACGGAAAATCGTTGCATATGATGTTAATGATGGGGAGCAGCAGCATATTTTGATTGACGAAGAGCTCATTAAGTATATTGGGTCTGCGGAACTGTCATTCTTTGCACATAAATTTTGGCAAATCATGCTGAACTTTCGAAATTTACATAATCGATATTTTCACGGTGTACTTAAGCAGATATTTTGTGAGTGAAGCAAGGGAAGAAGTTTTTTTTTAGTCGATATGAATAATTTTTCGAAAACTGGATGAACTTTGATTCCACATCGGATTTCTCCATTCTGTACAACATGCCATGTATTGTAAACAGTGCCAATCAAACTCAAGAAATAATGGTCAAATGTGAAAACTTCAGTATGAAGTAAAAATTTTTCCAACAGAAGATAAAATTCTCGTAGGCTCCTTTTCAGGCTTTTGTTTTGGGGAACAAGTGCACCATCGTTTGGTCGAAATGTCCGAAATTTTTTGATTTTGAGCTGAGAGAGGTTTTAATCGATTCGGATTGACTCACTAAAAAATGCTGTAACATACGAGGACAAAACCCCAACTCCGGATATTCACAGGATTGGTTTTGGGTCAAAATATCTCGGTTCTTTTTGTTAATGCCATACCGCCTAGTGGTTCTTCAGTTATAATCATCTGAAATTTTGTTCTCTCAATAATTCGAAAAATACCAACCCAATAATGTAGATGATTTCGATACATTTTTGCCTGATGAAACCATTCCCCGAAAAAATTAATCAGATTTGGAAATTATGGATTCTAACTAATATATAAAAGAGTTTAACAAAAAATGTTTAACATCTACTCATTAATGATATGAAATATGTAGAAGGGAATAAGGAGCTATATGAGGTTTATATGTAAGGATACTAACCTAAATGGATACAAGAAGTCATTTCGAAGCCAAAACAACGGTGAAACGGAACAGGAGATTGATATTAGTCATGGATTTTATTCGATAGTTTGGATCTCCTTTGATAAAAATATGGTTCATAAATTTTGTATGTACCTATTAATGAATATTCAATTTCAACTTTATGAATTTTGTTACATACGTATGAAGAGATTTCGAGGTGATGTTCATGCTTACTATTTTTGAAATTGAAATATGAATCTTTACTTTGCTGTTCATGTTCATACGAATTTCAAACCAGACAAATTGATCGTAGTATCTATCGTTCCAAATGTTTTCTTGAGGTATTTTTATGACGTAACTCTGGAAGACTTCCTTTCCATGAACTGAATAATGAGATAATGAACACGTTTTGTAATGAACAGGTATTGGAAAATATCGAGTTTCAGACTTGTGTATTCAGAGACGAAATAACTCTTCATATATCTATTCGCCATTCTGATTGAATGAAATTCAAATTTGTCAAAATGGATTCATTTTCGGAAATTTTCGAAAATAAGGTATGGTCCAACTCGAAAAATCAGAAAGAAATTCTGATTCGACTAGTTTTGATATGACAGGTCGGTAACTTCCGTGAAAATTTCAGATTTTACATGGCCGATTTTTTTTGCCGGCATCTATCGGCGAAAACTGAAGTAGGACAACAAAGCCGTATTTTGACTACATTTGGACCTCATTTCGGCCCCAAAATATGTCAAAGATTGTCCGCTCCTTGTATTCTATTGATCCCTCTGGTACCTCTGAAACCAGACACTGTCACTGTTGAAATTTAGAAACTGATTTCTCTGGACTCAGGGATTGAAAATCTTATTAACAATAAAACCTTTATTTGCAGTACAGAATTCCACACAAACTACAAGAGAAGATACGTTGAGAGATCAGCTGATGAAAATGGAGATATAAGGGAATTAAAATTAAAATACTTCACTCTTCAATCGATGAATGAAAAGGTGGGAATATTTTTGACACAAAAACTTTTGAATGATCAATCTTAGGAGACACTTGAGAATATTCCAGATATCTTCGACATATACCTAACTACAAAAGGCCATTAAATTCAACCCATTTGAATGGGTGGAATCTACTCTATAATCTCGTAGATATGATCCCTACGAAAATTCGCTCCTTCTGCCCACCTGTCATAACAAAATTAATCAAATCAGATCTTTTTCTGATCTTCCGAGTTGGAACGTACATTATTTTCTAGAATTTCCGAAAATACATTCATTCTGACAAATTTAAATTATGATTATTCATTTGATCCAGTCAGAATGGCGATAAAATACTTCTGATAAATTTGTATAAACATGAAAGGCAAAGTGAAAATTCATATATCAATTTCAATAATAATCAACATTCATAAGTACGTAACAAAATTCATAACTTTTGAATCGAATATGTATCAAAACGAACAAACCATAGTAGTTTAACATAGTTTCGACTGAAGGTAGTCCCCAGAAGGCATTAGTCATCACTTGCTGTCAACAACCTAGTGAGTAACTAACTGTTATTTCTATAAAAACTTGAATGAACTGAGTGCGTAAAAGTGATAAAAGGAACTGAATGAAATATATTCCCACACTAATTACTTCATTAATTAACCATAAATATTAATTGATATGAATTTTACAACGTTTCAGCAAATATTTGTCACGATTATGTGGGTTACCATCGATTATTAAGGATAACTTCTAATTAACGCTTGATTTTTTGCTTCAGCCACCTTTACATAACACTTTGAAAAGTACAGGGTGGGCAAAATTCGTTATTTACTGAAGGGATCTCGAGAACTATAGCAGCTAGAAGAAAACTGATAACACATTTTCGAGCTCTTTTTTCCTGACTGAATTTTTCAATCCTGCCATTTTCGAGAAATGAGAAAGGTTTTGGATTTTTCAAATGTAAACAATAGTCGAAAGATTTCTTATCTTGCTAAAACATTTTTGCTGGTTTCAAAAATGTATCATATGTCGCCATTTACATGAATATTACATGAGAAAATTATCAATACTTTTTTCCTGCTTTTCTTTTCACTGTTGAATTATGAGTAGGCTGACATTGCCATAGCGACGATTGAATATGCATTATCTTTGAGTGAACTTGCGCCTCTATGATTGTAGTCAGCGATTGCCGAATAAATATTTCTATGGTTAATTTGTCATAGTTCTTAAGATTAGCAATAGAAAATCTGTTTATTATCACTAATGACCCGAAATATTGCTAATCTTAAGAACTATGACAAATTAACCATAGATATATTTATTCAGCAATCGCTGATTCCAATCATAGAGGCGCAAGTTTACACAAAGTTAATGTATATTGAATTGTCGCTATGATAACGTCAGCCTACTCATTATTCAACAGTGAATGGAAAAGCAGGAAAAAAGTAATGAATATTTTCTCATGTAATATTCATGTGAATAGCGACATATGATACATTTTTGAAATCAGCAAAAATTTTGTAGCAAGATAAGAGATCTTTTGACTATAGTTTAAATTTAAAAAATCCAGAATCCTTCTCATTTCTCGGAAATGGCTGGATTGAAAAATTCAGTCATATTATATTTGAATCACTCCTAAAAAAGTGCCTGTAGAATGTATCAACAAATTTCCAATACGAGTTCAAACAAGCGAGTTATTCAGCATTATTGAAAATGGCAATTTCTCAATTTTCGCTCATAACTCAAGTTCTCTGAACGATAAGCTGGATCTGTTCTCAGATTCAGATTAGTCAGGAAAAAAGAGCTCGAGAATGTGTTATCAGTTTTCTTCTAGCCGCTATAGATCTCGAGATCCCTTCAGTAGACAACGAATTTTGCCCACCCTGTATATCCAGAAGTATTAGAAACGTTACATCCAGCAAGAATAGCTTTACGGATTAAATTTTTGCGTGAATGTTCCGGCGAACAGTGTGCTACCGTTCAGTCCTAATTAGGATGAATAGAATAATGCTGCTTGTGAAGGGTGTTTTTTTAAGTTATAAAACTTTAAGTTGGCAACACCCTTTTAACTGGCGACCATTTTGTCAACTGCCAAGTGATTTGTGTTAAGTTTGGTCTGGCATTTCGACATGAATAGACTAACGCCTGAACAACGCTTCCAAATTGTGCAATTTTATTTTGAAAACAATTGTTTCGTTCGAAATACTTATCGCGCTCTACGTCCATTTTACGGTAAACAAAATCGTCCATCAGAGCAATTAATTCGACTAACTATGGTCCGTTTTCGCCCCAAGCTTTCTTTAACTGATAATGCGCATCCACAGAGACTTCGTACACTGAGAACAGAAGAAGCCATTGTTGCTTCGTGCCTGGTGAGCAAAGCTCTTCTAATTTTTTTATCTCAACTCAAAATACTAATCGTCACCTCTCTGTCAAAACACATCATTCATATACTTTCAATTCTGGTCAATCAGAAACCAGAATTGTCCTTTTTAATCAACCTCATGCGCATAAAATAGCACATGCCCTCATTAACACTTTAGACGGATTCATTAACAATTCCGAGAGTATTAGCCAACGTTGTTATCTGAACAATCGCGGGACTACTGCTGTCGATTCTTGAACGAGATAATTGTTCAATTACAGAGTTCGAGATAAGGAACAGACCATCAAGATGAAGGAAAGATATCTAAATTGAATCGTAGATATCGACCCGAGATATCGGTAATTATCTCACTCAGTGTCACTGGCGGATGAATCAGGTTAATTCTTTGAGGGTCGATTAGTTCGTTAAACGCCTCGAGCTCTCGAGTCCTTTGGACGGACGCAATTGGGAACTTCTGCGTACAGTGACTATATTACCACAGTGGCGACAATGGCGGTTTGATTTTTTATTGGTTGATCGCGGTCACGTGGTACAAATCCGCCATGTTTTGTCCGACGTCAAAATAACTGTTGTTTTATGCATAGAATACGTAATTTCATTCTACTCTATGCATCTTGGTCCAAATAATTGCGGTTATGTTCACGTTGATTTGAATACTTTGATAGTATCTTCTCTCTTCTCCTGAAAGATGTGTATTCATTGTTGTTGGAAAATATTTTTTGTTCGAATATAGTTTTTACCCTGATTTTGTAATTCAAATTGAAAATAGAAATAATTCAATTTTCAGGACCTTTTATTCTCTCTCTCCTCATTGGAAATCAGTCCATGAAATTCTTCATTAAACACCTACTGATACATGATAATTCCATAATCATATATCTCACTCATAAGTTGAAATTTCTCTGTAGTTGCACATATTGGTGTGTTGACTAGTTAATTTCTTAAACAGTTATTATTCTGAATTATTATACCTATCATCTTTTTTTTTAACAATCAATTAAAAATAGTTGTAAATGCAACAGGAACTAATATAAAATTCATCATTTATCATTTTATATATTTCAATATTTTCAATCTGTACCTTTCTAATAAATTATACCGTATCACCCAGTTAATTCGAAACAATATGCACTTAATCGAATTCAAAGACAATAATATCACTCCCTAAAAATATACTCAAGAAATTGAGACCAACACATGAAATAGAGCCGCACGACACCGGTAATTTAAATTCGAAATAAAATGCCGCCAAAAATTCTAGACAAAACATGGCGGACTTTTGACAGATTTATGACCCGTTGTTGGCACTGCGGTAATTTTGTCACTGTACTTCTGCGAAGATGCCAGCGCCCTAACGGTTGAATTTGGAACCTGTCCAGCTAGTAGTTTTATGTAATCAGACCGTAGAAATGTGCTGGAGGCCAAATATTCATTGAGCAGAGCTACAATATTTGAAGAAATCATTATAATGTTAGATTTCTTTAAAAGGAACTTTTTGTTTGGATTACGATATAAAACCGTGCATTAGATTGTTCTTGGAGGGTAAGTTCGATGTTATTTTAGTGCCTGTTGATGGGTGCATCCAAATGAACCAATATCTCAGTTAAGTTGAATTTCTAGAGAAAAATGCGCCTCAATAAGTAATTCAAGGACCCGTATTGACATGAAGAACTGCTGAATGCAGGTCATTTTTCTGTGATGAATCTAGAATCAGTCCGAATGATATGACTTATGTTCTCTTTGTTTACAAACGAGTAAATCAATGAAATGAAAAGACAGCTTTTCTCCTTCGGTTCTTCTGCATAGTATGTCGAAAGAAAAGAAAGCAGATAGGCATAAAAATGATTTTATATTCATATCACAGCAGCTCGAGATACAAGAAAAATTAACATTGTCACAGCTGAAAAATATTAATGTATTTGTATGAATAACTGAAGCCATTATCAAATATAACAGTACATCTAGTTTTTATCGGTTCTTCAATCAGACCACTGTCTTCAGATTTGATTTTGTGTAGTTTGTGAAGTAGGTAGACGCAGAAGTGCACGTTAGTTTCACTGAAGGAATATCATTCTTCATTAAAATTCTCTTATTTTTATTTATACCTAAAAACATATGGACATGAAGTTGCTTTGAAATCAATAATCCATTGCAATTTATCATTATGAAAAAAATCATCTTCAGAGTAATGCAGTGAACATACTTTCATGTTTTCCGTGATCTGTTTTCCAATCTTCAATTTCAAAATCCAGGCCTGTTTTCTATCAACGAGTTCCCTGCCAAATGCTGTTTCCAAATTAACTTTAGTTTCATTTGGCTTTGGAAAAAATTGAAACCTAAGGCAGAAGATTATCCTTCCTTCTTCGACCATGAATTACATTGAGTTGAGGCAGACAACAATAGTAATTTCAGGAGGATGCTATTTCGTAGAATTTCTGAGAACGACACGAAAGCTCGAAAATGAACTCTTAAAGTAAGCAATACACATTAAAATAACAAGCACATTTGGAAAATACTAGCTTGGAAGTGTCCGAATGTCTATCGCCAGAGGGCGTATAGCTTCTCAGTAGATGCGAATGCAAATTGTGAAATTGGGCGTATTTGTTTGGAAAGCTGTGCATTAATTACATCAATTACCGAATTTGTAAGATTGATTTGATGGTAACCCTACGCTGTAGGTCCTAGGTATACTCGAAGCTAGATTATAATAACATTTTCATGGTTCCATATGGTGAAGACATTGAATTCAAATTCCACTACATTTTGTGTGAAAAAATAAGTATTCAGGATCTCAGAAAAAAAAGTAGGTACCTATATACTTTGAAGTATAGTAGTATAGTAGCGTTATCGAAACTCGATAACAGGCCCGACTTCATTAAAACATGGTTCTCTTGGTTCACCAATCGTCTACCCAGAGGACTTGTTTTCCCTCAAGTTTAAGATGACATTTCTTATGTGTTTCTTGTCGTAGGCAAATAATAGAGATTGGTTTATACACGTTTTTTTTGTTTATCTATAGATAGGCATCAGATGTGAGAGTCAAATTCAACAATATTGTGATAAACTCCAAGGTAGGTTATGAATAGTTTTCGTAAAAACAATTTTTTCAACAGAAGTCTCGGAAGTTATGCATTGGCATTACTATTGAAGAAATTTAATTTAATTTCAAATTCTAAATAGCCAAGAAATTTGACATTTTATCCAATTTCTCTGCTGATAAATATTAGCAAAAACTTAAAATTGAAATTTGGAGCCCTATTGTTATATTCGACTTCAAAGTCTATGCCAATTTTCATTGAATTCTGATATTTTTCGGAAAAAAATCGAATTGATTTTTTTAATCGATAAACCATTCGGTAGATTTGGCCCATTAACGAATTCAACCGAGATATTTAGGATCAAAACCTAACTTGAGAATTTTGAGACTCTAGGTCCTTCCTTCCGGAGGTTAGGGCACACACGGCCGGCCAGACAGAGTCGAATTTGACTACGGATTCTTCATCAGTGAGACTGACTTAGTCGTTTGAGACCAGTTTCAGTTCAAAATTCGAAAATCCCAGACATTCTGACTAAACGATAACGCGCTGTTGCCCAGAACAAACGCGTAAAAATTGCTTGGAGCGAAAACATCGACAAATCGACCCTTTAAGGCAAGGCGCAATAAAAATAACATACGGGTAGACTAGTGACCCTTTCGGGTGACAAATAGCCCTGAGGCGATAACAAGGGAACTTCTTCAAAGAAAATTCATTTAAAGCCGTTATTTCGTATCCATATATCGAACATCGATAGGAAATAATCGAGGTCGACATCGATGCTTGTGAACTCCAATAAGGATGTTGAAACATCGATCATCGAGGTTTCAAAAGCATCGATGGACATCGCCCAGCATTACTCTTTCGGATTAGGACAATGCATGTCGTACTGATGATCGGTAACAACCGTCAAACTTCTCTATATTATTCCTTGACAGTGCTTATTCGGTGCTTGGTTGATTGGATGTTTAACTCAGATCAAGGTGAAGTATTTGTTCATTTATCGACAAATATTCGCCTTTGGGTTTGTGTAAGTTTTATAGTAATTAAACTGTAACTCTTTATCTACTCGATTCATTCCTTTATTGTCTTCTTATTTCATCAATACATATAACAAGAAGTGTTCTATTCATTATAAATCCTCATTGTTACAGTTGTCTTCCTGGCAAAGTTTACAAACGGAGTATACAACATCGCCATTTTCATCTATCTTATCACAGTCCATTGGGTTATCGTAGCAACCTCTGAAATAGGTCCCTTCTCCAGCCCAGGAAATACAGTATTTTTCTTCTGCGGTACACATCGTAGTTGGAGCATCCTCGCAGTTTTTTTTGCTAGTGCATGAAAGGCAACTCAAGGAAGCAGCTGTAATTTTTTTACAATTAAATTTTGGAGACCTGAGGATTTCATAAATATACTGAGTGACATAGGAACGTTTTATCCAGATGGAATAACTTATGGAAATATCTAACCAGAAGTATTTCGATACTTTTTGAACATTAATGTAGAAAAATGCATTTTTTCAGTCGAGAACTCAATCGTCGAGCCGAAAAGTACAGTCAAAAAAAGTTTTCCTCAGAATGAACCCAAGAATCGCCCCTTGATATTTCACATTTGAAACAACCTGTATTGATTGATGATACGTATATTTTTTCGAATTTTCAATTTTTCTATTTTACAGTAAAGATTGAGAGAATGTTCAAGCATCGTATTCATTTGGAATGTCCTCATGAAGTGAGTTATTCAATACTTCAAGGTACACATATAAGAACCATTCCATGTTGAGAACGATTTCGTGCTCCAGCAAAAGCGAGGGCTGATAATAAAGTTCGGGAATAGTATCAATTCCTTGAATAGGGAATGTTCTGCTGGTTCATGAAAAAAAGGTGAAATACGTTATTTGATTGATGAAAAAACAATAATTCTATCACCAGATCACCAATCAGAGAGGATCTCAACAAATACCTATATTTGAATACACTTATCTGGTTTGAGGACCCGATGCAAAGTTTACGGATATTTATGAATAACGCGGACCTCATCATGCCAAATTTATTCTGAAATTTCCCTTCCCTCGAGATAAAAAATTTGACTAAAATTTTTGGGTTGGCAACTTGGAGCGAACTCATCTTATTCGATACTTTTCACCGGAAATTTTGACAGCTTTAATCAGTCTCTATAGCGTTATTTTATCAACGACGTCAAGCTGACAGACAAAATTGAGAGAAATTGAAATGATTGATTCACATATGCACAACAGCCAAATGGATATAGAAGAATCATCCAATATCGCTTGACTGTCGCTGCTGCGAGAAAAATTAAGGAAGAATTATAAAGCAACGTTTGAATGTTTGAAGAAATGGTGCCAAACAAAGACTGATACTGCAGTTTCAGAAATCATGCTTTTAACGTCCTTTCACGTAAAACATGCTTCATTAAAGTCTCAACCAAGTTTATGGTGTACGAACATATTCCATGCTGAAATATACTATTTCATGGAGGAAAACAAAGATAGTTCCAAGTATCGTAAACTTCGATCATCTTTAAAAAGTAGGAATAACTGATCGAAACCCAAAAAATCTAATGTATTTGAAGAGAAAATTCAAATTAATTCCTGTTGAAAGCTCACGATATGATATTTATTTGAGGATGAAGGTTGCATTGACAATGAGAATTGCTGGAGGGTGCCGTTCTAGTGAACTGTGTGCAATAAAAATGGACAGTGTTGAATGAGGGTTTTTCCTTTAAATGAAAATGCGGTAATTCTCATGAAAAAACTTTAGAACCTCACATTTCAAACATATAATTTCAATATTATATTTAAAAAAAAATGTTTGATCACCTAAAACTGAAAAATAAAAAATGGGGATTTGCATTTAAAGAAATGTGTCTTGAGTGCACGATACGGCAACGTCGAATTCAGCTTTCTCGGAAAGAAAAGTATGTCAAATTTGTTACTTTGCTTAGGAGAACAGAGATAGCTATATTTCGATCTGGTTAGAGTAGAAGACAACGGCCAAGGAATAGAAAAAGAAGAGCACAGACTGTCATACTGTCATATTACTGACGAATCGCAAACGAAAATTGTTTGGTTATATTGACAAAGAGCCTTTCAATAAAGAACAACAATATGTTCTTTGTTCAGAGCAAAGAACATGTGTGTACCATAAAATAGGAATAAATATTTCATTATTCTCTAGCAGAAAAAGCTATTCTACTAAACACTGTTGTCACTTCGTGCATGCTTGGCAAACCCCAAACCCCAATTTTGAAATCTGATTTGGAGTACTTTCTGAAGGTAATTTGGGATAATGGATGAATCAAACCCATAATAATTATGTTCAAATTTGCATTTGCAGTGAACCCAAATTCAGGAAAAACCCCCAATAGGGATTATAATTCCGAAAATGAAATGGCAGAATTATTTCCACCCGAGGGTTGTCAGTTGACTTACGAGTTATCGCAATGGCAATTGATACTCATTTGGAAATTGTTACTTACGTCCTTCAATATTGTGTCGAGAAATGTTTACACTATCGGGAAGAGAAGAAATGTTTCAAATGTAGTCAAAAATTGAAAAAAAAAAACACTCACCATAGCCAACAAGACAAGCCACCAGGAGTAGGTTTACGAAATATTTGGTCATGATGAACACAATAATATGTACGAAATTCGGCTTTTCGTTTATATTATAACTCTTATCAGGTTTTATGGTTTGTTTTATGTAGAAATGGCAATAAGTATAATCGATAAGCAAATTGGAGGTGTCAAACGTTCGTGAAATATATTATGCTGTGAATATAAAATATTTAATAAGTAGTAATCATAAAAAACATATTATATTTTGAATTTATTTTAATCTTAGGCTATCCATTTCGGTTAATTAACCATCATCAGGCCAGCTGAAAGTATAATGAATGATTAATACCGTTTCGTCACAATGTCTATAATTTTCGAATTTTGAGCCGAAAATGGTTTTAAACTATTAGGTTGGACTCTATGAAGAAGAATCCGTGGTCGAATTCAATTCTGTCCGTGCGACCGTCCATCCATCCGTAGGTGCTTCAACTTTCGAAGGAACGGACCTAGAGTGCCGAAATTCTCAGGTTTGATTTGGAGCTTGACTATCTAGGCTGAGTTCGTTAGCGGGAAAAATCGGCCCAACAGTTTCGGAGTTATAGCAATCTGAAATTTTGAGGTAAATTCCTCAATATCTCATGAACTACTGATTAGATAAGATTCAAACTTTGTGATCAGTTCAAGAGTACAAACGCGCAACTAATTGCGAAATTTCAAGTGAATCAAGTACTGAGAAAATTCTAAAAAAAATGTTTATTAGAAAATTTTTCCAATTTTTATTGAAAATTTTTTTTCTTCCCCAGAAAATATTGATCAGAGGACGACGAAATTCAGAACAGACCTCAGGATCAGTATTCAACAACAAAGTAACAAATTTGAGTCTGATCGGATATTTACTTTCGAAGATATATATAAACAAATTTCATTATAATTTGAAATAATGACGTTATTTCCTCAATATCTGAATAAGTGCAGATGTGATCAGGTTGAAACTTCGGAATCAGTCGAAGGATACCAACGCAAAACTGAGTGCCAAATTTCGTGTTGATCTAGTTGTTGAAAAATTTAAAAAAAAAATATTGGAATGAACACTGAAAGTAGGCAAAATACGTTGAAATTTCAGTCACGTCGGAAAACTAGTAGCTCGGAAGTATGTCTATCGCTAGAGGGCGTATAGCTTCTCAGTACCTAGATGCATACGCCTTCGCGGCAATGATCTAATAATTTACTTGATGCACCCTGGAGCTAGTATGACGTACTGAGCATCGATTCCACCATAAAGCTACCTTTTGTGCGAGGGACATTCGGATATTTGGGTAATCGGAGAATTCCCCTAATTGGCCGACGACGATCACGTGATCGTCGTCGGCCAATATGGTGAATCTCTCGATCAATAGGGTGAATCTCCGATTACCCAAATCCCCGAATCTCCATCACACGAAAGGCCCCTTAAAAGAGAGATAGTCACATCCTTACTACACAGAACGAAAAACGTACGTGGATATAATCAAATTCAGCCTTACGACAATGTATTTGGACATTGATTTTCAGCGGATGCTCGAGTTCATTGATATAATGTCCTGTTGGTGATTGTTTAATGTTCGAGTTATTGTATCAATCCCCCAAGAGCATTTAATCCATCACCAGCATTTGATAACCGTTAACATTGTATTAATGACCAACAACATTAATACCAGGTCATGATTACATCGATCCATCAACAGCAGTCCTTATATCAATGGTCCCAGAGCATTGAATTCAGGCTTATCGGTCATTGTATCAATGTATTTTGGACATTAACTAATCACTTAGGTACATTAACGTGATGCCAAAAAACATCAACCTAAAGCGTCCTATAGTGTTTGTGTTTTGGATTTAAACCAAAAACTACTATTTTTTTAATATAAAACGATAATGCCTCAATACACATATATAAATATATTTGCAGACTTTTGTCTTGAACGGAATTTTGTAGAATTAGCTTAGATTTGTATGAAATATCTTTATATTTTCAGTCGAATGTAATATTTTTTGGGGATTGTGTTTTTGTGATTCTATTGATTTCAGCAAGTGGTCTTATCTATACTTTTATATATCTGTTTACAGGGTCATATACATACCCTCATTCCTTTTCATATCGAATTTTGATGGCAAAAATGCATACCTGCATCATAATAATCAAGTAAGAAAAAATCAGATTATGGAATGTTTCTCATTGAACAAACTTTATTGGGAACATGACTATTGTTCGAAGTCACTGAAATAATAATAAAACAATCGATATCATCTGAAAAATTTATTCAACATTCGTTAGAAATTCACATTAACCATGGGTTCTAGAATATGAGTGTTAAAATTTGAAAGCAAAAAAATAACAAGTTTCAATGAATTACCGAAACAGCATATGCTCTTTAGGGTAGCTAAAATTGAAAAGATAAAAAATGTTCCATCGCTCTGACAATATTGAAAAACTTATACCGTCGAATTATGTGCATACTTCTTGAATTTTCGGAATATCCCCACCAATGGCATAAACAGGGGGTTCATGGCTTGTTTTTTTGAAGTAAGAAACGGAATCCACTTCCACCACTTCCTGTGTTGGTCTTTCAAGGTATGGAAAGGCACTCTCGAATTGTAAATTTCATAATATAGGATCTTTCTGTATTGTATTTTTCCCCATTCCTGAAGTGCCCACATGAATGCTGCATCTCGTCTATCTAAAAATAAGCATTTTTTACCGTCTTGTATAAAAACAAAGCACTCCTGCAACAGAATCATATTTATATGAAATTTATTTATTACTCTCAGTTGATCTCAAAACTCATTCCACTATGCTAGCTAAAAACAATTGAAAGAAAAATCAGTAGAAAAACTAGATAACAGAAAAGATTTTATCTATGACGTCGGGAAAACAAAATGTGGTCAACTCCAAGCACAAAGAAAAATCTTCCCGATATGCAACCGCTATACGACTAGACCAGAATTAAACTTGATACAACTAGAAAAATAGCACGATGATTGTTTTGAGGTTCGCGTACCCATATCAATTGATGCACGCGGTGATTGTATTATGTAAGGTTCGCGTACAACAATTGATGAACACGATGATTGTAAGAAGGAATCAGGACATCGTTTGATGACCGAAAGCATTGATAATATAACTCCAGGGCATGAATCAATCACACTGATACATTGATGTGATGTATGCATAGCATGGATCCAATACAATTGGCATTATCACAAGGTTTCTTGATGATCGACCGTGCCGTGTCTTGAGGCAAATTTCCTTGAATTTATGTATTTCATCATCAGTACAATGTAATGAATACATTATAATGATGGCCTAGCTTTCATTGTAACGATCAAATTAGTGATTGGTCAATCACTGAAGTTCATTGTTCCGATCAATTTTTGACATTGTCCCAATGTAAAATATATCATAGTAATGTCCATACGGTTGATCACCTGTGGTGATTGATATCAGGCTCAGTATTATTTTCTGTGTATATTTACTGCTCTGCCGCCTGTGGAAGGACAGGAAAAAAATTAATTAACACTCGACTCGACACAAGTATCAAATAATAATTCACGAAGAGATCCTGGTTCATAAACTTCTGAGGAGCTTAAGTTCTCAACTTGACTGTCTAAAATGCAAAGCAATTGCTTCCATTTGAAAGATTTCCTTTCGAAATTGTTAATGGAATAATTAGAACGAAAAGTCCAAGGAATTTAGTTTTGTCTCCTTATAGCTTCTGTCGGCACTTCTTCAGCATAAGTACTTGAATTTTTGCGAAGGCTGATTCACAAATTATTGGAATCGTTATTTTTGAAGCTTCAAGAGTGAACCTATATGCTTTTAACCTGTTGAAATTTGATGGTATATCCATTCGCAACTACTGCTAAGCGATACGCCCTCTGGCGATAGAAATTCGAACACTTCCAAGCTAGTAGTTTTTCTACGTGCCAGTTATTCTAACGTATTTTGCTTAATTTTAGAGTTCATTTTCGAGTTTTTGTGTTGTTCTCCGAGTTAAAATTTTGGTATTCCTAAAGTGTTTGTAATATTCATCAATCAATTCCTTTTTTTCCGATTAAAGTTTTCGATTGTATTAATTACAAATGGCATCCCTCCGAAATGACCATTGTTGTGTGCACCAACTCGGTGTTATTCATGGTCAAAGAAGAAAGGATCATCTATACTGCCTCAAGTTCTCATTTTTTCCAAAGCCAAATATGAAAGTGAAGTTAATTTTGAAACAGCATTTGGCAAGGAACTCAATGATAGAAGAAAGGCCTGGATTTTGAAATTGAAGATTGGAACACCGGTTACGAAATACATGAGAGTATGTTCATTGCATTTCTCTGAAGATGATTATTTTCATACGGGTTAATTACAATGTATTAATTTCGAAACAACTACTTGTCCACATATTTTTAGGTGTTAATGAAAATAAGAGAATTTTGAGGAAAAATGCTGTTCCTGCAGAGAAACTACCGAGCACTTCTGCAGCTACCTACTTCACATACTATACAGAATCATATTCAAAGAGAGCTATCTGGTTTGAAACTTGACAAAAACTAGATATACTATTTTAGTTAATAATAGCTGAAGTTACTCATATGAATACGTTAATATTTTTCATTTCTATATAGGTAGGTTGAACCAGCTGTGACATTTTTCATTTTGTATGTGTATCTTGAGCTGCTGTGATATGAAAATAAAACCATTTATATGTCTATCTGTTTCCTTTTCTTTCGAAACACGATGCGAAAGAACTAAAGCAGAAAAGCTTTCTTCATTTCATTTATTCACCAATTTGTAAACAGAGAGAACAAGTCATATGATTTGGACCGATTCTAGATTTACCATATAATATTGCCTGCATTCAGCACTTCTTCACATTAATAAGGGTCCTTGAATAAATTAATTGAAGTGCCTTTTTTTCCAGAAATTCGAGTAAACACAACAGACACTAAAATAACATAATTATACTCCAGGAACAATTTGAAGCACGATTTTATATCGTGATCCAAACGAAAAGTCTCTTCTCAAGAAATCTCACACAAAATTTTAATGATTTCTTTAACTATTCTAGCTCTGCTTGATAAATATTCGTTCTCCACCACATCTCTACGGTTTGTTTACATAAAACTAATAGCTTGGATAGGTTCCAAATTTAACCGTTAGGGCTCTGGCATCTTCGCAGAAGTTCCGAACTGGCGAATGAAGATAAGCACTACTCCCTCTGTTGGTAATCAGAGTACCCCAATTTACACACATTATCTTTGACAAGTTAAAAGAAATGTCGAGAAAATGAGAAAGTTTATGCATTTTTCTTAGCGTTTGAGTGATTCTACCGAGAAAAAGCAAACTCAAATGTCCCTTTCCATAGATTTCCACAGCTCGGTGAAAAATTTCGATTTTGGATGGAAGAAACTTCCTCTAACAAGTGGGGCCTGGAAGTCTTGAATAATCGTTAAAAACCTTGGCAAACCGACGAACAAGATTTATTGGAGTCTGCTACCTGCATTTTACCGATCATGATCATTTATATAGAGGTAAGCACGAATTGATCATGAAATATTAAAGTACATTCATGAAGACTATTGTTTTCCAGGTCCCTAATCCAAGCAGAGAAAGTTACTTATGAGGAATACTATATGCCTTCCAGAAATCTGCCTGTTGAACTGATCATTAGGAACAACGTAAATGTTTTAGTGATAGAACTCACCGATTGAAACAAAAAAGTCTGAACAAGGAAATATCTGGTGATGAATACTTCGCTCAAAGTGCTTCTGCCGATGAACTCAAAGCTGTGGTAGGCTTATTGATTACAGCTTTTTCAAGACCAATCATATGAGTGTTGGAAAAATTTATTTGTCAATCCATGATAAATAAGGTTTACGGTGCAAGAAGCATTAGTTTAATGTGAATGTATTCATTTTATTCACAATATATTGAGTGAATTCAGTCCTTCCTATATAAACAGTAAAGTAATGAGTATTGGTCTATTATTCCAAAAAGTATGTTTTACAATACTATTTGTTTTTCAACTTTTTGAGGGGGTATTTAATCAATAATCCAGTTGGGTAGGTAAAAAGTTTGAAAGTTTATTAGTTTGTCAACTAACATGCAATATAATATCACAAGCATCTTTTTGTACAACTTTGATTTCATCGGCAGAAGCACTTTGAGGGAAGAGTATTCATCACCAGATATTTCCTTGTTGAGAATCTTTTGTTTCAATCGGTCAGTTCTATCACTGAAAGATTTAAGTTGTTCCAAAATAATTTCATAAGGCAGATTTCTGGAAGGAACAGCATTCCTCTTAGGGAACTTTCTCTGCTTGGATTAGAGGCCTGGAAAGAAATTGTCTTCAAAAATGTGATCTAATATTTCATGAGCAATTCGTGCTTACCTCTATAAAAATGATCATCATGGGTAAACTGCAGGTAACAGACTTTCATGAATCTTGTTTGTTGGTTTACCAATTTTGAATCACAAGTTGCCAAGGTTTTTATCGATTCTTCTACACTTTCAGGCCCCACTCGTTAAAGGAAGTTTCTCTCACCCAAACTCGGAATTTTTCATCTATGGAAATAGATATTTGAGTTTTCATTTTCTCGGTAGCAATACTTGTAAAATTGATTTGATGGTAACCCTACGCTATAGGCCCTCAATATACTGTATTCTTGAAGCTAGATTAAAGTGACATGTTCATTTTTCCATATAGTAAAGACATTGCCTTTAATCAAACATTCCACTTCATTTTGTGTCAATAAATACGTATTCATGATCTTTGAAAAAAGAGTAGGTACACTTTGACGTTGTCGAGTTATGAAAGAGTTATTGAAACTCGATAACAGGCCCGGCTTCATTAAAACATCCTGTAATAAAAGACCCCTTATCGTTGATTCACCAATCGACTATCAAAGGGACTTATTTTCATTCAACTTTAAGATGACATTTCTGTGTTCTGTGGTTCATGTCGTAGACAAATAACAGAGATTGGTTTATATATGTTTCTTGTTTATCTGTAGACAGGCATCAGATGTGAGTGTGAAATTCAACAATATTGTGCTGAACTGCAAGGTAAGGTTATGAATAGTTTTTGTAAAAACCATTCTTTCAACAGGAACCTCTGAAGTTATGTGTTGGCATTACTATTAAAGAAATTTTATTCAATCTCAAATTTGAAATAGCTTAGAAATTTGAAATATTTTTCCAATTTCCCTGCAGATAAATATTCACTACAACCTAGGACTGAAATTTGAAACCCTATTGTTACATTGGACTTCAAAGTCTATGCCAATTTTCATTGAATTCTGATATTCTTCGGAAAAAAAATCGAGATATTTTTTTAATCGATGAAGACCATTCTTTGCTCGAAACTTGAGAATCACAGGCACTGGGGAAAACAAAACCGCATAATGAAAGAAAATGACTCTTTGCTCAATATGTTTTGTGGAATGAAATGAATATCTGATCGAGCTGAAATGTTAAATATTGACTTCAAATTTCATCCGGATCTGATTAGTAGTCTCACGAAAGAACATGTTTTCGAAAAACATTTGTTTGAATTTTTTCGAAGGTAAGATCACCTCAAATTTGTGAACAGGTGGCGCGTTAGTATTCTTCAACTTATTACGAAGCTCCAATCTGATTTTGGAACAACCCCTCAAAATTTCAAATTGTTATAACTCTGAAAACTTTCGGCCAATTTCGTCCATCAACGAACTCAACCGTGATTTTCAGGCTCCGAACATGAACTAAAAAGTTCAAGACTCTAGGTCTCTTCTTTAGAAAGTTAGAGCTCATACGGTCGGCTGAACAAAATTGAATTTGATCACGGATTATTCCTCAGGAAGTCCAACCCAATTGGTTAAGACGACTATAATACGTCGATTGACGATCTACTGACGCCGCTGTCCTGCATGATGTCACTGCAAGATCCAGTAAATCCTTCAACTATTCACCAGTAGATGTCGTGAAAAGTTGATGTAAACAACTATTTTAAACATTAAATCTTATATTTAGAAAAATTTAAAGAACACATATCTTCTCGGGCTGAAACAGAATCTTCAAGTTTTCGATGTCGATAACAGTAAAATTTCAACGGAATCGGATTTATGCTTTTTGAATTATTTGAATTTCTAGAATGAATTTCCTGAATTGTTTCATTGATTCATTCTTCAGGAATATCAGGGAATCTTATTGGGCTGAAATAAACTACTCGGTTATGAAATGGTGGCTTGGTGATTTCAGTGAAATTTAAATGAAGTTTGAAAATTTTTAAAACGAAATTTTTTTTTTTTCAATTTTTCTATGGATTATTCTTCTTACTGGCACTTTCCATCTTCTACTCAAGTTCAATTTCGATCAGATAAATAGTTTTCGAGTTATTCATTAATGAAAATTCCTAATGAATAACACATAAACCATTCGGTAGATTTGGCCCATTAACGAACTCAACCGAGATTTACAGGATCAAAACCTTGAAAATTCTAAGACTTTAGGTCCTCCCTTTCGGAAGTTAGAGCACACACGGCCGGCCACACAGAATCGAATTTGACCACGGATTCTTCATCAGTGAGTCCTACCTAGTCGTTTGAGACCTACTTCAGTTGAAAATTCGAAAATAACAGACATTCTGACAAAACGATAACGCGCTGTTTCCCAGAACAAGCTCGTAAAAATTGCTTCGAGCCATAACATCGACAAATCATACGTGACGTGATAAACCCTTCAAGGCAAGGCGCAATAAAATAACATACAGGTAGACTAGTGCCACTTTCGGGGGAAAATAGCCCTGAGGCGATAACAAGGAAACTTCTTTCAAGAGAATTCATTTAAAGCCGTTATTTTGTAAAAAACGTATATCGAACATCGATAGGATAACATCGATGTCGACATCGATGCTTGTGCACTCCAATATGGATGTTGAAAACATCGACCATCGATGTTTCACAAACATCGATGAACATCGTTCAGCATTACTCTTTCAGATTTGGACAATGCGTATCGTACTGAGGATCGGTATCAACCCTCCAACTTCTCTATATTATTCCTTGACGGTGCTTATTCGGTGCTTGGTTGATTGAATGGTTAACTCAGATCAAGGTGGAGTATTTGTTCATTTATCGACAAATATTCGCCCTTGGGTTTGTGTAAGATTTATAGTAATTAATCTGTAACTCCTCTATCTGTTCAAATCATTCCTTTATTGTCTTGATGTTTCATGAATACATGTAACAAGAAGTGTTCTATTCATTTTAAATCCTCACTGTTACAGTTGTCTTCCTGGCAAAGTTTACAAACGGGAAATAGAGGTTTGCCATCTTTAACTTTCTTATCACAGTCTTCTGGGTTATCGTAGCAACCTCTGAAATAGGTCCCTTCTCCAGCCAAGGAAATACAGTATTTTTCTTCTGAGGTACACATCGCAGTTGGAGCATCCTCGCAGTTTTTTTTGCTAGTGCATGAAAGGCAACTCAAGGAAGCAGCTGAAATTTTTTTACAGTTAAATTGTGAAGACCTGAGGAGTTCATAAATATACTGAGTGACATAAGAACGTTTCATCCAGATGGAATAACGTATGGGAACTTCATTTTTTGCCAACAGTATGTGCATATTATAAGGTCATACTATGAAAATTTTGGGTTTAATGTAACGAAATCGGAAGGAAAGGGCGTTCAGAAGTCAGGACAAATATTCAAGGGGTAATTTTTGGGATAATTTCAAGAGAAAAATCGGTCGTGAATATCTGAAATTTTCATATACAAAAAGATAATTTTTGAAGTTTTCTGGGTTTTCACTCCCAAAATCAAATGAATTTTTTTTTATGGAAAACACCCTTGCGGATTGCAGGATAGAATTATTAATATTTTCTTTGTCTCGAATGAAAATAATTCCAGAAATTTCCTCGTTTTTCTGATGAAAGAGTCACATTGGTACCTTGAAACGACACAGTTCGCTTTGTTTATCATTTTTATTATTCCTTTATTGTTCATCAGGCAATCTGTTTCACCAAAAACTGTCCTTGACTTCTATCCTGCAATCCGCAAGGGCGCTCTACATAAAAAACTAGCGAAAACCCAGAAAAACCTAAAAAATGATGCTAAATCCTCCCAAAATAGCATCAATCGATACTTAAAAAAATAAATGAAACAAGAGAATATGTTCTCATCATTACGACATCTATGATAATAGATATTCCAGATGAATTCAATATACAGTTTCAAGGAATTTTTAATTTGCCCACATCAAGATGCATTTCGATATCTTTTGAACAATAATGTAGAAAAATGAACTTTTTCATTCGAAAACTCAAAAATCGAGATGATAAGTACATTCAAAAAAAGGTCTTTCTCAAAATAAAACCAAGAATCGCTCCCTTGATATTTCACATTTACACAACCTGTATTGATTGAGAATACTTATATTTTTTCGAATTTTCAATTTCTTTCTAGCTTACAGTAAGGATTGAGAGAATGTTCCAACATCGTATTCATTCGAAATGTCCTCATGAAGTTCGGGACTAGTATCAATTCCGTTGATATGAAAAATTCTGCTGGTTTATGAATAAGGGCAAGTTACGAAATTTGAAGAAAAAGCGATCATTCTATCACCAGAACGACAGTCGAAAACCTTCAGCCGAAATAACTTCACACTATTGGCGTGAAATCAGGAACTTAAATTTCAGCCAATCAGAGAGGATCAAATACCTATATTTTGATACAATTATCTGGTTCGAGGAACTATGCATAGTTTACGAGTATTTATGAATAACGCGGACCTCATCATGCCAAATTCATTCTGATTTTTCCCTTCCCCAGGGATAGTGAATTTGACAAAATTTTTAGGTCAGCAACTTGGACCGAACTCGGCTTATTCGATACTTTTCGCTGGAAATTGACAGCTTTGACCGGTTTCTATAGCGTTAGTAGATTTCACTTCCAAAAATTGAAAGAAATTGAAATGATTGATTAGCATATACGCAACAGCCAAATAGATATAGAAGAATCATCAAATATCGCTTGACTATCGCAGCTGAGAGAAAAATTAAGGAAGAATTATGAAGCAACGTTTGAGTGCTTCAAGAAATGGTGCCAAACAAAGACTGATACTGCTGTTTCAGAAATCATTCTTTTGACCTCCTTTCACGTAAAACATGCTAAATTAAAATCTCAATCAAGTCAATGGTGTACCTACATATTCCATGCTGAAATCCACTATTTCATAGAGTAAAACAAAGATAGTTCCAAGTATCGTAAATTTCGGTCATCTTCAGAGGGAAACTGATTGAAACCCAAAAAATCTAATGTATTTGAAGAGGAAATTTAAATTAATTACTGTTGAAAGCTCTCGATGATATTTATTTGGGGATGAAGGTTGCATTGATAATGAGAATTGCTGGAGGGTGCCGTTCTAGTGAACTCTGTGCAAAAAAAATTGACAATGTTGCATAATTCCAAAAATGGAGTGGCATGAATTATTACCACCCGAGGGTCGTCAGTTGACGTACAAGTCATCGTTAAGGGAAATTGATACTTATTTTTAAATTGTTACTTACGTCCTTCAATATTATGTCAAGAAATGTTTAAACTATAGGGAAGAGAAGAAATGTTTGAAACGTAATTAAAAATTGAAAGAAAAGAACTCACCATAGCCAACAAGACAAGCCACAAGAAGTAGGTTTACGAAATATTTGGTCATGATGAACACAATAATATGTACGAAATGCGGCTTTTCGTTTATATTATAACTCTTATCAGGTTTTATGGTTTGTTTTATGTCGAAATGACAATAAGTATAATCGATAAGCAAATTGGAGGTGTCACACGTTCGTGAAATATATTCTGCTGTGAATATAAAATATTTAATTGGAAAAAATTAAATGTAGTGCCGTTGGAATACAATCAGCCTTTAAATTATCATTATCTGTGATCATTTGCATTCTCAAAATATCTTGAACCATTTCTCATGAGATCTGATTTATATGCCATAAATTTGCAGTCAATTGCGATCATAAAAGTGTACTTAATTTCGTACTGCTCCTATCACAAGAAATTATTATAATTGACTCTATTTAAACCTCCTTAGTTACGCCTTCACTTAATTGCCAGCAAAGTGGATTTTATCCATTAATAACTATTTGTCATATTGCACTAAATGATCCTTCAACCCGCCATTTCTTCAAATTTCAGTTCGATGGGACTTTCATAAATACACAGGTTCGATCCTCTATACGAGAAATATGCTGTTTTTTCCATAACTAGAAAAAACCGATCAAATCGAATACAAATTAATTAATAATGAGTTGTGGAGTACGGACACGACGAATTGTACAAAATTTCGCGAGGATTGCATCCCTAGAATTTGTTTTAATGTTTTAATCTTATATTTCGATTTCGGCGAAATTTTGTGTAGGTACTCGAAATATTTAGTAAAATTGTGAGAGTGAGTTGCTCATTGGAAAAAGCACGTTTTTTTCATTAATGGGTGTCACCAGTCGATTGGTTCTGGAGTTAAAGCCATCTGATATTTCGATTTCATGCATTTTACGCGCTTGTTCTGGGGAACAACGCAGTATCGTTTCATCACAATGTCTGTAATTTTCGAATTTTGAGCCGAAAATGGTTTAAACTATTAGGTTGACCTCCATGGAGAAGAATCCGTGGTCGAATTCAATTGTGTCCGTCCGCGCGTCCGTCCATCCGAATATGCTTCAACTTTCGAAGAAACGGACCTGGAGTGTCGAAATTTTATTTTTGGTTTGGAGCTTGGATATTGAGGTTAGGTTCGTTAGTGGAAAAAATCAGCCTAACAGTTTCGGAGTTATACCAACCCGGTAAATTGCTCTATATCTCATTCGATTATTGATTCGATAAGATTCAAATTTTGTTATCAATTCGAGTGTACTAACGCGCAACTAATCTTGAAATTTCAAGTGGACCAAGTTGTTGGAAAATTCGAGAAAAATATGTATTCGAAAATTTTCCAAATTTTTGTTGTTTGTTGTTTTTGTTTTCACTTCCAATATCTGAAACAGGACTATTAAAAATTGAATAAAAATTGTTTTTTTCATGAAAAACGCCCTTGCGGATTGCAGTATCAAACTATTTGTCAAGGGCAGCTTCTTGCAGAAAAGATTACCTAATGAATAATACAGGAACAATACAAACGATAAAGAAAACAAACTGTGAAGTTTCAGAATACAAATCTGACTCTTTCATCAGACAAAACAGAAAATTTCAAGAATTAGAAATCTCTCTCTTTCCCTAATCAAAGCAAAACTAAACTTTTCCTTAATTCTGAGAAACTTTGGAAATACTTTATTGTTTCTGCATCTGCACATGAAAGTGAGGCTGTTTTCTATGTGTGATAGTTTCTCATATAATTCTTTCAATTTTCTGAAACAAACGATCGGAAAAGGCTCATACCTTTCCTTTAAGTATCGATTGAAGGGAGGACTTCGCAGTTTTTTTTAGGTTTTCATGGGTTTTCACTCCCAATATCTGAAGCAGAACTATTAAAAATTAAATAAAAATGGTTTTTTTTCATGAAAATTGGTAGAATTATATAAGAAACTATCACACACACACAGAAAACAGCCTCACTTTCATGTGCAGATGCAGAAACAATAAAGTAATTCCAAAGTTTCTCAAAATTAAACTACCTTTTGAAAGTAATAGAAGCCAAATAATCAAGAATAAGTTTAGTTTTGCCCTGATTAAGGAAAGAGTAAGTTTTTCAATTCTTGAAATTTTCTGTTTTATCTGATGAAAGAGTCAAATTTGTACTCTGAAACGTCACAGTTCGTTTTTTCTTTATCGTTTGTATTGTTCCTGTAGTATTCATTAGGCAATTTTTTCAGCAAGAAACTGCCCTTGACAAATAGTTTGATAGTGCAATCCGCAAGGGCGTTTTCATGAAAAAAACAATTTTATTTGATTTTTAATAGTTCTGTTTCAGATATTGGAAGTGAAAACCCATTAAATCCTATAAAAATAATGCAAAATCCTCCCAAAATAAGCTCCAATCGATACTTGAAAAATGTTTTCCTCCCCCGGAAAATATTGATCAAAGGTCGACGAAATTCAGAACAGACCTCAGGGTCAATATTCAACCACAACGTAACAAATTTCAGTCTGATCCGATATTTGCTCTCGAAGATATATAGAAACAAATATGTCAAATTTCATCATTATTTAAAATTTTGACGCTATTTCTTCAATATCTGAATAAGTAGGTACAGAAGTGATCAGGTTGAAACTTCAGAATCAGTCGAAGGATAGCAACGCAAAACTGAATGCAATATTTCGTGATGATCTAGTTGTTGAAAAATAAAAAGAACAGTGGTAAATTTTTCTGTTTGAGTTTTTTTCCCGGGCTCCTATGAAATTTGGTATAAACCTAACTAATTTAACAACAACATTTCAAAATTCAATGTGAACCTTTATTTCCGTTGATATAGAAAAAAATGTCGGTTGATTCTCACTATACGTTCCGTAACCTTCCAGTATCCCTTCCGTATAATTTACGTCAAAATTTAAAAGGCAAAAAAGGTCATGTTGACGGAACGAAATCGGGAAGTATAGTGTGTATATATCAGTTCATTTACACCTTATAATATTTTACGGGAAGGATACTGGAAGTTTACGGAACGTGAAGTGAGAATCAATCTTCATATTGATAGAGAACTAAGTGATTTCTTGTATTCTGTATTAAAATATTCAAAAAACTTCAATAATTCCATTTATCATTTTCTCAACCTTAACTGATTGTGATGTGATTAACAACAAATTAATTAAGAAATATTTTTCCATTCCAACAGACATGAATGCCCCAAGCAAACGATCATAATTACAATACAAATTCCCGACTGTAACAATCATTAACACTTGTTCGTGCTCTGGAATTACGAAGGATGGCTTCCCTGTTATTAAGCTCCGAATGAACCAACCGGATAAACGCAAAAATATGTACTCTTTGATTATTTCACAAGCGAGATTCACAAATGACAAGTTGGCGCTCTTTGCGAGGAATATAATCACATAATAAGTGTATTATGTCCGAATATAAATTATCCATTCAATAAAATACTCTTCAATTTAAAGTTCTGCCTTACAGAGAAGTGTCTTGCTGTGAGAAATAAAAAGCAGAGCTCCGCATGCAAACCTAATAAATTCATTGAGTGGAACCTCTACGGTCTTCCTTTCAGTAAGAAGGTGAACTTTTATAGGTAATCGCTAATTAACCGTTATCTCATTGTGCATTTGATGTGTTCAATTCGGCGAAAGGTGAAAAATGCCTCGAATATGTTTCTACCATTTCGTTTGATTTTTCGTTTTTTTTTGCCGAATAAAAATTCAGCTGATACAGGTTGGAGAAATTGGACACTTATTTCTGTACTAGATAGAAGAAAACTGATATTGGTCTCTGAGGGTCAATTTTCATGAGAAACTTATAGGCGAAAATCGCAACTCCGTATCTATCACCGTGTCATATTTACCGGGTGTATTGATTTTGGAAATATTGCTGTAATATTTTTTCTGTTGAGAATTCTCATTTCTGTGACAACATTTTCGTCTTTCACGAATTTATTGACGTTAATTGAATTTTTTGCAAACTGATATTTATGAGATATCATCAGGAAATTCTATGTTCAGATGGGATGACACTCATTAATCGATTTCAAGCGATGGACCAAAATCTCTGGTTATAGTTGCGGTTATCCAAATTGACATATAGGAAAAGGATTATCTGTCAATGTGAATAACCGTAACTATAACCGGAGATTTTGGTCCATCGCTCGAAATTGATTATTCATTTTTTCATATTTAGATAGAGCTTTAAATTACCATTTCAAAAATATAGCATAATAGATATTTTTGAGTTATGTTCAAGGTATTGAATTTTCAACTTTCATCTTTCAGTAGGCTTTAGAGGATGCCATGGTGGAATGAGAGTATGGACCAGGACAACCTCAGACTTGAACTTAATATTACTCGTTAAGTAAAAGGGAGTAGACGATAGCATTTGACAACAAAACATATTGTAATAATGGATGACATGAAATGAATCGAAATAAAAAAATATCAAAAAGCACTGCCGTGAAGGCAGCAACTTTTGCGCGATTATGACGAAATTTCGCATAAAGTTGTCTTTCAGCATCTCAAAACTAGCTGTGAAGTTTTATCAGGACTGAATCAGTATTTCTCGAGTTATTCCGAAAAATTCAACGATATCGAGAAGAAAACCTTCGAAATTTGACATATTTTTTCCCGATATCTCCAAAACTTATGATCGTATCGAACTGAAATTTGGTACACTGCTGTGAAATATGAAGCTCAAAGTGTGAGTGGAATTTTTTTGGAAATGATGAATGGTTTCCGGAAAAAAAAATTCTTTGGAAAAAAATTTCGAAAAAAATTTTTTTTTTAATTTACTGACAATATGATCCTGACGAAATTTGGCTCAAAGTTGCGCGTCGTTATAGTCCACCTAACTGCCAAGTTTGAATAATATCGCTCAAGTAGTTTCTGAAATAAAAAATAAATAACTAAAATTTCAAGTGCCTATAACTCGGAAACTATTCGACCGATTTGGCCTATTAACGAACTCAACCGCGGCATTCTGATGCGCAACCTATCCTGAAAGTTTCAAGTTGCTAGCTTGCTTCTGTCGACAGTTATAGTGCCTACGGCCGGCCGGACAGAATCGATTTTGACACCGAATTCGTAATCAGTGAGTCCAACCTAGTCGATTGAGACCATTTTCGGCTCAATCATCCAAAATTACAGACATTTGGTCATAACGATAGCACGCTGTTCCCCTAGAACATGCGCGCAAAAATCGGGCGATATATCTACTGTTCTAGAAGTTGAATAATATATAGCTAATAAATGAACCGAAACCGGAGGTTGTTTCAACCATTCCGGGTATTCTTACGAATTTCTCGAAATCGACACGGCATACCACCGATCCTGATTCGTGCACCATTTTGCAACTCTAGAAAAGTTGTTGCTGGTGTATCCTACTAGGAACCCTATTCTTGAATGTGATGGTATGAACGTTCTCTAATGTTCCATCAAAAATGCACTGCGTTTCCTTGACAACAGTGTCGACATCCCTATTTCCCCAATCCCCGATTCAAGAATAGGGACCTAGGTTATTTACACTCCCATCCCAATCCATCTGTTCCAAAAGGCAAATCTGTCGCTAGAATTAATAGCACTTGTTACTATAATTAGAATTCCTTCATTTGTTCTACCATTTGAATGAAGTCGATTATTTACCTACCTTCCTTAAGATCAAACACTACCATATGTTCGTAAATTACGGCTTCGCCAATTCTGGCAACACAGCCACCTTCAAGTTTCATCAAACCTCGTTAATATCTCGAGGTCAGGCACTTTTTCACGGTCTGCATGCTTTAACGTTGCCAATAGCAATTCGGAGAAATTTCGACGATGATAGGCGAAAACGGAGTGTCGTTCTGCAGGCTTCGTTGATTATTTTCTGAAAATTCTTTTGGGATGTACTCAATTCTTTTGTGAGAGCGCAATGTTAGTTATTTTTCCATTTCCATTTCAGTTTTATTTTCCCGGAAATTCTTGAGTATTAAAAGTGGCAATGTTGCGCATTCCTACAATTTTTTTTAACCATTTGGACCCAAAAAATTTTTTGAAAGAAACAAACACTGGCCTCAAAAAGTCACCCCGTTACATTCGGGGTACTGTTTGTTTTCAAGGATAGGTTATTCACAATTCGCTTTGTTCTAGGGTGCTATTCTCAAGAATTTCGATCTTGATTCTATCCTTTCGGGCATTCTGAGTGAATGACGAAATTGAAATTATAGTATAAACTTAATATTAGTCATACGGTGAAATCCTTATCAGTGTATAACTTCAATTTCGTCGTTAATGAACTATGAATAATGAAGATGTCGATATCGAAAGAATTTTTGTGGAGGGCTTGCAACAATAGTTGGGTATGATTGACTTTGATTGGATCAACCTTCATAACTTGTTTCGAATTTGAACCAATATTAAAACCATGATGTGAATGATGTGAGCTTATGTGCATTAAAAAGTGACGTCAGCAACTCGAAAATTCAAAGCACACATATTCAGCAGTCACAGATTCACAGAATACCAAATGGGAATGCACAACTGCACTATATTTGCACGATAGCTGCATGGTCTGCATGACATAAGTTAAATTGTGTTTGTTGTAGGGGTCGTGTTCTCAATTTGACTCCAACATTATTGATATTATGCAATATCGCAGTTACAGCGACCTGATGCGACTTAAGGATGAACGTCATGCACATCGATCAAAGTATTCTGCACTCGAAGGTGGGACTCGCAAGATGCTCCTTGCAGACTGTACGTTGTTATACTGCAGCGGTCCATCTGAAAGGTGACAAGTATCGAGAGATCCCTCTGCGGTTTATCCAAGGTAAGTTGACCTGACGATCAATATCAATTGTAAAACAGCTGTATCCTTGGATCCGCTTCTTCGATGTAGGTGTTTTGGTTGATTTGATGATTTGCTCTGATCAAGGGGGAATATTTGTTGATTTATCGACGAATATTCGTCCTCGTGATTATGTTATTTATTATTGATATTTTGAATTAAAAATGGGTTATCTTTGATGTATGTCCTGTGAAGAGTTGAGTTTAAAAAAGGGGTTAATGTTATTGATGGAAAATACAATGAAATATTTCCTGAATAAGGAGAATAAAATTGTAATAGTAAATTTTGGATTATATTAATACAGGGTGATTCCGGAGGAGACCGTCAGATTTTAGGGTGAGTTTACACTAGTCGAGACAATTTCGAAACAATGTTTGGATTATGGTTGGGGGTCTCTATTGAGACTATACAGGGTGTTTGGTCTGTTTCGACCGATTTTACTTTTACTAAAAACTTTGGTGTGGCTCATCCGATTTTGATGAAATTTCCATCGTAGCACAATATGAATGAGCTCATTCAATAATTGCCAAAATTTTTCCAAAATACGCTGTTGTAATTTCAGAGTGGTTGTGCAGGTTGAAAAAACACCCTGTACGTTGCGTTTCCAAAACATCGCTAACCGTTTCCGATTCTACCATTATGAGTCATTATTCATGGGTATTTAATTTTTTGGGCACAACTCCAGTTTTCCGAAAAACATATTTTAAAAAAAAATTCCAGAATTTCACTCCGGTCAATTCTACTTTTTGTGATAACTACTTGTTTGGCTCATACAATTTGAATGCAATTTTAAGTGTAGTGCAATATGAATTAGTACATTCAACAGTTTCAACATTTTTCCAAAATGCATGTATGTAATTGTGATAATTTGAAATTAATTGTGCAGGTTGAAGAAACATCCTGTACATTGTGTCTCCAAATCTTCTTCATCCTTTTGAGATTCTACAATTAATGTGTCATGATCCAGGTGTCCTTTTTTTCGGCACACTTACGGTTTTCCGAGAAAAAATTTTCAGAGAAGATCCTTATGGAAATTTCGCTTCAAAGCAGTGAGAATATCGTACTAGGTAGTAAAGCAGTATTTCAACGGATGCAAAGCGACTCCTTATTTCTGAAATAGTCCTATCAAATTGGTGATTTATAGTTAATTACTCATATTCTGTATTTAATCATTTAATTTACACAATGACTTCAAATGCGCGAATAAGTACATTATTGAACGAAATCAATTTTCGAACGCTTTTCATAGAAATAATCCTCTTATAGAAAAACAGAGGTGTGCAAAAAATTAAACTAAGCATTTTTCTGAATTGAATGATTCTGTACAGAAAAAGAGCAATTTAATATAAATTGAAATTGAATTTTGTAAAGAAGTTTTTTCGAACTGACGAACAGCTTTGCATCCTTGAACGATACTGCGTCACTAACCAGTGCAGAATATTGCCCCTGCTTTTGAGCGAGATATCAATGATGTTCTTTAAAATTTTAAATTAGAAATAGCTGAATAATGACTCATTACTGTTTAATCTCAAAGAAATGAAGACGATTTGGAAACGCAAAGTTCAGGGTGTTTTTTAACCTACACAATTAATTTCAAATTATCACAATACCATACCAGCATTTAGGGCAAATTTTGAAACAATTGAATGTACTCATCCATATTTAACTACACTTAAAATTGAATGAGGCATGAAAAAGTTATCACAAAAAGTAGAATCAGTTGGAGTGAAGTTTCGAAACTTTTCTTTTTTGAAAAATGTTTTTCGGAAAACTGGAGTTGTGCCAAAAAAAATAAATACATCTAAATAATGCCTCAAAATTGTAGAATCCGAAACGGTTGACGAAGTTTTGGAAACGCAATTTACAGGGTGTTTTTTCAACCTGCACAACCACTCTGAAATTACCAAAATAACAACAGCGTATTTTGAAAAATTTTTTGAATAAGCTCATTTATATTGTGCTACGCTGGAAATTTCATCAAAATTGGATGAGCCACACCAAAGTTATTAATAAAAGTAAAATTGGTCGAATCAGACAAATCACCCTGTATAAACTTACCCGAAAAGCTGACGGTCTCCTCCGTAATTACCCTGTATAAGAAGGTTTTCGCGCTTATTTTTGAGAACAAGAGCGATTTATATGATATTGCCTGAATGTCTATTACTATCGAATTTAAGACGAAAATATCCTTGAACAATCAGTTTTGCAACCACTGAATTTCGGTCTTGACATTTACTAAGTTTATAGGTGTGGAACCTGCATATTCCAGTGAGTTCGTTAATGGGCAGAATCCACTCAAAACTTCTGGAGTTACAGCTATCTGAATATTGCCCACTCAATATCTCGAAAAAATACAGATTGGATAAGTAGGCAGGTAGCTCCTTTTGAGATAATTGTGAAAATAAAATATTCATAGATTGCTATTATAATTGTGGAGTTTCCATGCAATTCCGAACTGGTGATTATTATTTTCTCTCGATTGAATTGTAACTTGGTGGATGATTGTATGGTATTGACACGTAGACTTATCACGAAAAGATTCGCGTCAATTTTATACCTATGGGGATATTTCAAAAAATTTTTAAACTTAATATACCAGAAACTGTCAGTTAGATTCCGCTGAAATTTTGCAACGCCCGGGTTTGAGTTCGATTAGATTTCTATTTAGTGAATATGGAAATTACTATTTCGAATGGGTATTTCTGAAGAATCATTGGGTGTGAATGATCGCAACAGATGATGCAAAACTGCGGAGGAATATCACAATTCACGATATAGGAAGAGGTTGTTTCGTTAAATCAAACTAATTTAGAAGCGTAAAGTAGATGGCGATAAGATTACTGCGATGCATACGACAATATGTTAGTGTTGGTTCCGAAATTCAGAACTGTCCTAGAACAGTTCTAGCCAGAGCCGGATCTAGGGTGTGGCGAAGGAGGCATTTGCCGCGGGCGCAAGCTAACTAGGGGCGCAAAATTATAATTTTTTTCTTGAAAATAATGAATTTCTCATTTCAAGCGCTACACACGTTGGAGAGCTGGGCTTTGATGCTTGAACCTGTTGTATACTGAGACGTTTACGACCGAGGTTGAGAGGCTAGATAAATCTACCCTTTTCTGAATACTTCTCTTTCCTAGGATTGGGGGTAATTCTATGAAGCGGAATTAAGTTCGGGTTCTTATCGGGATCGTAGAGAAAAAAAACTTGCGTTTGAGCTGGCAGAAAAGAGAGAATGTTAATCATGTCTTATATATTGTATGTGGTTTAATTAAAAATATGCGAAAGTCCTTGTCGCTTCATGTAATATAAAAATATTTTTGGGAATACTTGCTTCCACTTAATTTTTTTCTTCTAAATTTTCTTCATTGCTTCAATTATATTCCGAAATGAACCAAGAAATTATTGGTTTATATAATAATGAATTTAATGACGAACGTATTTCAGATATGTGCTTTTCAGAGAAAAATTAATTCGAAATATTATTATTTTTCATATAGAGGAAGAGGTCTCTTGTATTCATAGATTTATTGAAGAAGTATACATCCCAGGTGTTAATAATGGAAATAAAATCCATTAGATTATCCTGGTAGGTCGTAGCAAAGGAATTATCCTCAATAACAAAAGTTCAAATTTAACAGTTAACCGTTTCCTCAACAAATAAAACAATCAAAAACCAAATCAACACGACGTCGAAAAAGTCAGGTTAACTATTTAAATCGTTGACAGCCACTCTACGCTTGTGCGAACTACCCAATTCTGAAACAGTTCGGACTCTCACGTCCGAACTCCTTTCTCAGTTCTAGAACAGTTCGGAATCGATTCTGAAAATAACCAAAACAGAATTACTCAAATCCTGAACCGGTTCTGAAATGAACCAAAACACAAAATCGCAATCGCGCATGCGGAACCGTTCCAGAACAGTTCTGAACTCGAAACCAAAACAAACCTATTGATACTGATGAGGACGGTTGACAGTTAGACCACAGCCGTCTCTAGAATTGCATTGAAGACGGCTGTGGTTGGACCCATTTGATTTCGGGCTTACGCCACGAGTTAGGCAACCGAACATTGTTTACGACGTAACATGGTAGATTATACCCATTCCTACCATTCATAAAATTGATTTCTGCAATTATGGCTTCAGTACTGCTCCGCAAATATCGATAAAACATGTTGCGATCTTCTAATCTTATGATCCTGACGAGCTCCAATTCATTATGGAGTAAAGCTTCGTTCGGCAGGTCAATAGGTGAACACATTCGCATCGAATTCGAACAAGAACGTATGAAAACTTTTTTAGATTTCATAGTTCACTTTGTATATTTAGCATCAGAATAATCTATAATCAGGATGTTATTTCCATTATGGTTCAAACAACACCTATCCTTCTCCCCAACCTTCCTTAATACGTCATCATGTGTACGAACGATCACAGAAAAGCAGATGAGCACACTATAAGTGATTTCAAGCGATGGACCAATAGCTCCGGTTATAGTTACGGTTATCCCCATCGACAGATTCACCTTTGGCAATAAGTCAGTTTGGATAACCTATAACCGGAGCTTTTCGTCCATAGCTTGAAATCGATTCATGTTTTGCTTACATCATGAAGGCACTTATGTTCTATGCACAAGCATATGACAAGCTTGTCAGCGATTTCAACCTCATTCGAGCGATTGAAAGGTCTTTGATTGAAACACGTGATGAGATTTTGGAAACTTATATTATAAAATGGATTCAATGATTTTTCTTCAACAACATATGGTCCAGGTCTTGAAGTAGGAATTTTATTCATCATTCCCCTCTCTTGTATATCTCAAACAAAAGTACTCAATGTACTTCACATAAGCGCCCCCTGATTCCAATTGTAGTAATTCATGAATAAGACGCACCTAACGCATGCGAACGTGAAGAAGAAAATATAAAGAGGAGAAAATGCAAAATATTTCAGGCAATTTACATCTTTTCATAGTTCACATTAATATATCAGTGTGACTGACTTTGGTACATTAATTAATGAACTTACGCAATCGCACAGATGTTTGTGATAATTGCTCTGATGCATGAAAAAAGAATGCTCTAAGACTTATTTATTCCTTCAACACATAATACTATTCGATTGCACATAACACTCATAAAATAAATTCATCTTCCATGATAGAAAAATATAACCATCGATAATAATCGATACATTCAGTCCAATACGTTGAAACAATAGATTAATCAACAGGTAAGCGAAAAAATTGGTCAACCACATAGCATTTTCTTTTTGTATTTCATTTAAAAAATATTCTTCTGGGTGTCAACTAAGAAATTTCAGATGTAGATCCTGAAATTTTGTGGGAAGCATTATCTTGGATGGAGGGACTTTCTAACATTAAGGAAATGGTATCACATACTGGTACTTCTTCGAGCTCACTCTCCTCAAGCAGAGGGACATCTGAAAAAAAAAGCATTTATATTTGGAGATCTAAGCAAACAAACACATTTGTGAGTTAAGAAAAGTCTTTTTCGTTTGAAAATGCACAACTTCGCAAGAAACATGTAACAATATTCTTGAATGTTCAATTCAGACAGTTCTTCGCTAGAAGCTCAAAACCATTTGCAGTGTTTCAATTGGCATTATATTCTACATTCTAGGCTCTTTCACACCTGCATTTGCGAACAGAATTACAAAATGTGATTTATTAAAGTTTATTAAGGTATTATATTTTCATTTACAATGGATACAGACGCTTCCAAAATGGATTAGAGTAAAATTGTGAGCATTCGATACATCATGAACATAACTTATAATGTATCTCTAATAAACCTTTTTGTGACTCCACATTAATATTTGTGTTTACTGAGAACCTGAAATGAAGTGTAATACAACTTATTTTTCCGCGATTGCTTCGCATGATTCAAAGTGCGAATTAGATGAACGAGAGTGTTTTAACCATATGCACTTTTAAATTTGTTTTCAATGTTTACCTAGATACCAGACCGATTCTTTTTATGTATATTAATTTTAACCATAGATTTCTCCCATCAAGTAAAACAGATTTTTGGTTTCATTTTTAGAGATTAGGCTCCGGTAATAGTTACAATCATTTGAATATTTATCAGTATGCGAATACACGGCTGACCTCAGTTATCAAGTTCCACCGATAACTAGGAATCAGTGTTATCTATATTGTATAATATCATTGCCTGAAATTCACTGAAACTAGATCGAGGGACCGCACTTATTCTTATGACGGTGCCTATTGCAGTATTAACGAAAATATTCCATTATACTTGAATATTGGACTAATGATTTTTCACTTGGCATTCATGCAATAAATATCCACCACAAGATTATACACAATTTCATCACAGCCCATTCTCATATCGAAAATTCGATAAATATCCTATTTTCCGTTAAATGTATAAAATCAATTTGAACACATTAATTAGACAGTATGAATTGTCTGAATAGTCTGGTCACAAAATAGATTCACACTCCGTGTATTCTGTGATCTGCATGAATGTGGGAAGAGCTTCATTTGAAGCATTCACCAGCTGAAGGGCGGATCCAAAAAAAAGTGAAATTTCTCTTACCTTAATCAGATTTATGAAATCGTTGAATATCTTGAAAACGTTGCGTTTCAGAAAGAATCATGAGAAATAGTTAAGTATTTTAAAATGAGTGAACATTCTTTCGATGACTCAAGATGCAACTAAATCTGCAATTTTTATGCTGATTTCTCATGGGTTTTTTTCTAATCTGAGAGTAGAAAAAAGGGATTATTGACGAAGATATGCCGTATTCCTACAGAACATTACATCATTCAATTCCGCATCACGAAATCCAGGCTAAAAAACATGTTCGTTTCTTGAAAAATCCAACAGTCTATTTTTCACATGAGCCTTATTTGGGTGAATATTTAAAAAGTGCTCAATTTGATGGGGGAAATATGTGATTAAAATCAATGTACAACTTGAATGATGCATATGATTTATCTCACATCAGTGATCTGGATGATCACGCGTACATATTAGTGTTTATTTGAACCATTTTATTAGCGAACGATTGAAAAAACCAAAACATCTCATCTTTATTTTCCGATTCTGAAGAAAAATTATGCATAATCTTGATCTGCACGATCCATGAGCAAGGAGCAAGTTTTTTTCAGATAATTCTATCAACAGATCTGTGCCTAGGGTGACGTACGGATATTTCAACAAAGCCTAACCAGAACACACGCGATATGTTAACTCGTAAAGGGTTCATGCTTCTGAGGGGTTTCATTGAATATGCAGTGCGCGTCAAAACTATGGGACAAATTAATTTTCTCAGAAGAAAAATATTTGGCAACAAAATCCTGAAACAGGTCAATTTTTATTTCACTTTCACCAAATTTATATGCATTTTTGAAGGATTTTTGTTGCCCCCTGTGCCATCCCCATTAACCCTCTAAAATTTTTGAATAGGGAAGTAGGTCATGTGGTACTTTTTTGTCAAAGTCTTTATATCTTCTTAAACGGCATGCAGAAATTATCAAGAAAATTTTTTTTTTCCAAAAATTACTCACTTCAAAGAGGTTTTCGGTATGTGCACTTCGTCATGGCTCATTAACTTTGAGACGATAGTACCTGATGAATTTTCTCACCGAATGAAAGTCGACCATTACAGTTTTGTTCATGTACAACTTTCAACCCCCTCACGTGAAAAATTCCACATAATGAAAACCTCTTTGAACTAACTAATTTTCCAAAAAAAAAAATTTTCTTGAACCTTTCTGCACGCCTGTAAAGAAGATACAAAGACCTGGCCAAAAAAGTACCACATGACCCACTTTCCTTATTCAAAAATTTAGAGGGTTGATGGGGATGGCACAGGTTGCAACAAAAATCCTTCAAAAATGCATAAAAATTTGATAAAAGTGAAACAAAAATTGAACTGTTTCAGGATTTTGCTGCCAAATATTTTTCTTCTGAGAAAATTAATTTGTTATATAATTTTGACGCGCACTGTATAATACAATAAAATGCACATCACTATATTCCGAAGTCTCGAAACAACAATAAAATAATAATGAGTTTCTATTTTGTACACGTGGACGCAACTGATGAAGAGAGTAATAGTTATATCCCAAAGTAAATAAAGCAGAGATCTCACCTTCTGTTATAATAACAGAATTTGTATCAAAGGAAGCAAGGCTTCCGTAGTGGGCTCTACACGAAGGTGCCTGGGACCCACTGTGCGACGAAACGGTGTCCAGTGTCACATTCGTCGAGTTTTCGGAAATGGCCATCGTGTCAGTGGAACCCATCGAATCTCCGGCAGACCTGGTACTTGGAGTGTGAGACACGCTGGAAAAACAAAATTAATTAGTGATGGGTGAACCTGAACTGATAGACTTCATTATGCTTTTTGACTATTTTCAGAAAAATACGGTGATGACATCTTCATGGTAAAAGTGAAATAACACTAGAATGCATGGAATATGAGAACATGGTCCATTATCATTCAATGCGCATGACTTTATTCTGACGCAACTATCCATCTCAGGGCGATTGGACTGACGAGAGGATAGTCAGCCCAAGGAAATCCAATGTTGCCAAATGTACGCATAGAGATGAATACTAAACTCTAGCGGTCGCCCTGCCATGGGTGAACACATGCGCGTTAACTGACCTAACCAAGTACCTTAACAACTCAGAACACGAAATTCAAGGCACAATCCTGTATTAAACTTCCGTTTCTGATTCAAACTGGCACTGTCCTAAATTAAACTAACCTAACCTAACCAGACAACAAAATTAAACTTAACCATACTCTATTTTATGGACGGTGTTCGATTTTTGATCGCTTTTCAAATATATTCAGTGAGTAACGCGCATGTGTTCACCCATGGCAGGGCGACCCCTAGGGTTTAGTATTCATCTCTATGCGTACATTTGGCAACATTGGATTTCTTTGGGCTGACTATCCTCTCGTATTGGACTGGTCGGATAATGTGATGGAGGGTCTGTTCTTCCGAACGCACCTGATATCTGTTCACTCTGAGCAATATGAGGAGTAGAAAATATCTTCACGGCAGTTTTTCCAAATGTCTTACTGTGGTACGTTGGCTAGAACCATGGCTGGGCAAAATACATGCTTGGCTTAATTGAAATACAAATTACAAAATACTTTCTCGCGGGTATTTGAAATACAAAATACAAAATACTTTCAAGTCGGGTATTTGGAATATAAAATACAAAATACAGTATTTTAACTAAACTAATGGAAAAAATTAAGGGATAAAAAAAAAATTCCAAATTTTTGTGCAGTTTTCAAGAGGCCGTAACTTCGAGAGAAATGGTCGTACAGGAAATCAAAGAAAAAGGAAATTGTAGCTCCAAGTGTCTAGTTTTCGGATTCGAACTTCAAAATTTTGTACCCTCCGCGGTTTTTGAGTAGAAAAATCAGCAACAAAAAAATTTTCTAAATTTTCTTAGTGCTTCTTTTGGTTCTACGGACTTAAACAATTTTCTTTTAGCTTAACCACTATAAGGACCGGATACCTTGTTCATTTAGCTTTAATTTGCTTTTTTATAAACCCTGATACGCCCACTTCTCGCCGAGATATCAGTCTTCAAATGGAAAAGGATCCTTTTGTCTTTGATTATCGATATCTCAGCAACCAATGATCCCACAGAAATTTGAAGGTGGGTTTCAATTCTCCTTAACAACTAGCCATAGCTTTTCCGAAAAAAAAATTTCTCTTTTTGTCACATGAATTTGAAAATGCAACAAAAAAAGGGCTTTCGGTGGTTTTTTGGAAAATCAAGCGCTGGATCGAAAATATTGAGGAAACCACTAATGTTAAGTGTGCCTTTTACAGTTGAATATGTCCACAAAAACCCCACGGAAAACCAAGTTAATCCAGCCAGCCTTTTTTTTTTGTTTTACTCGATCGAATTCTTGAAAAAATTAAAGGATCACGTTTTTTGCTTTGAAAAGCTTATAATTTTTAAAAATGAGGAAAAAAATAGATTTTCCGAGCTTTTCCCACATTTTGGTCACACAATTTTTTTTTCGGAAAAGCAATGGCCAGTCTTTAAGGAGAATTTATTCAAATTCTTGAAACCCACCTTAAAATTTCTGTGCGATCATTGGTTGCTGAGATATCGATAATCAAAGACAAAAGCATACTTTTCCATTTGAAGACCGATATCTCGGCGAGAAGTGGGCATATCAGGGTATATAAAAAAGCAACTTAAAGCTTAATGAACAAGGTATCCGATCCTTATAGTGGTTAAGCTAAAAAAAAATTGTCCACGTCCATAGACCAAAAAAAAAACTAAAAAATTTTGAAAATTTTTTTGTTGCTGGTTTTTCTACGATTACTCAAAAACTGCAGAGGGTTCGAATCCAAAAACAAGCCACTTGGAGCTACAATTTCCTTTCTTTTGATTTCCTGTACGACCATTTCTCTCGAGTTACGGCCTGTTGAAAACTGCCCAAAAATTTGGAATTTTTTTTTGATCCCTTAATTTTTTCCATTAGTGTATTTGTATTTGAAATACAAATTACAAAATACATTCAGGTGTTACGTAAAACGTGAAAAAAGGAAAACTAATTCAGCTCAGCTATTTAATCGCTAAATAAAGAATTTCCTTTCAGAAACACAAGATTTTTAAATGTAGTATCAGACAAACAGCCTCTTGTTGGAGAATTTATAAAACCTGCTAAAGAAAACAATCGTTCTACAGATCCTGATGGGCAGAAACTTGTGTTATATTGTATGGACACATTTTTTATGTTAGGATAGTGTTCAAGGATGGTAAGCTCTTTGCTCTTATCGTTTTTAGAAGAAGACTAACTCTAACTCCATGATGAACCTTTTCTTCCTTTCCATTTGCCGAAAATATGATTGCTAGCAAAAGAACTAGATGAAGAAGATGAACGTCGCCATCTTAAGGGATATTCAGGGACTATTTTCTGCAGAGCGCTCAGCGTTGAACGTATTTGTTCGAAAGTATTTCGAAGACAAAAGTATCGAAATACAAAATACAAAATACTTCAGCGTCAGGTATTTAAAATACCAATTACAAAATACATTTTCAAGAAGTAATTGAAATACAAATACAAAATACGTATTTGTATTTCAAATACGTATTTCAATTACAAGTAATTGAAATACTGCCCAGCCCTGGCTAGAACAGCAGTACTCGATTAAGTATTGTGTGCAGTTCAATTCATATTTTATGCGCATAATTCACTCTCAATCTTTCACGAATAGTTCACTAAATTTGGCTGGAATATTAATAGATATCAAAATTTCTGCAATAAGCGTGGTAACTTCGAATTACTCTAACGAGTAAGTCTTTTCTTTTCTTACTATAACTATCCGACTATTTTGACAACGCAAGTCGAGGAACTGATCCTTGAGGCATCCAAGTGGTGATTTTTTATCCTATTCAGAACAAAAACCACTAAACGTGACTCTGTACGTTCTATCTGTATTATATTTCATCCAGCTTTCTGCTGAAAGACGTAATCAAAGAGATCAAATACTCTAGAATTCCCAACAACTACAGCTTTTGAATAATAAAATATCCTTAGGAACTCCATCGAACGCCTGAACGAAATCGGAGTATACCACGTCAATCGGAATGGAATACACTAACGTCTATTAATTTTCTGATAACACGTTCATCACGGAATTTTGCACAAAGGTGTGTATCGGCGTAGTTATTATGTTTCATTTTGAGGGGACCAGATGTTTTGGAGTTCTTCCGGAAATTATTATTATTATTTTATGATAAAATTCGTTTCGATTTCAATGATACCGCAATCCTTGACTATGAAAGAAACTGAAAAAATCAGTGAAATAATTCATATACGATTGAACAACACGGTTCACAAGATCTTAGTCAATTGTATATAAATCTGTTAACCCTGTATCGGGTATCTCGAACGGCGTCATAAACAGAATTCGAATGTGTTTAGTGATTGCATGAGGTAGCTGCTGATCTCGACAATTCAAGGGGAGAAAGAAAGATTTAAAAATCACTGCCGTGAAGGCAGCAGCTTTGACGCGCATGTTCAATGTAAGTGACCGCTTCAGTAACGAATTTGAACATGCACGCAAAAGCTGCTGCTTCACGGCAGTGCTTTTCAATTTTTTTTTTATAAATTACTGGATTTCAATTCGATCTAACCTGTATTTTTGGAAATATTAGAAAAATAAAATTTTGAATGGGTATATCTACGGAATCATTGGGCGGATTTTACCCATTCACGAATTCGACCTTCGTAATTAAGCCCCAAATCTACTCTACAAATATCGAGTTTCTGAGTTGATTTTTCCGGAAGTTATTGTGTTTATGCAGTCGGCCGTCAGAAAGAAACAACTTAGAAACTCGATATTTGTAGAGAAGGTTTGGACCTTAATTACGAAGGCCGAGTTCGTGAATGGGTGAAATCCACCCAATGATTCCGCAGATATACCCATTCAAAATTTTATTTTCCCATTATTTCCAAAAATACAGATCAGATCGAATTGAAATCCAGTACTTCATCGAAGGTTCATACAGAATTTAATGAGGATGATATGATAAGAAAATCACAGAAATTTTTTTTTTCAAATTGTTCTAATGACACGATCATCACGAAATTTTGCACAAAGTTGTCTTTCAGCATCTTCAAACTAGCTGCGAAGTTTTATCAGGATTGAATATGTATTTCTCGAGTTATACCGAAACAAACAACGATATCGAGAAGAAAACCTAGAAATTTGACATATTTTTTCCCGATATCTCCGAAACTTATGATAGTATCGAACTGAAATTTGGTACACTGCTGTGAAGTATGAAGCTCAAAGTGTGAGTGCAATTTCTTTTTGGGATGATGAATGGTTTTCGAAAAAAAATTTTTTGGAAAAAAATTTCGAAAAATTTTTTTTTTTAATTTACCGACAATATGATCCTGACAAAATTCGGCTCAAAGTTGCGCATCGTTATACTCCACCTAACTGCCAAGTTTGAATCCAATCGCTCGAGTAGTTCCTGAAATAAAAAATAGGTAACTTCAAAATTTCAAGTGGCTATAACTCCGAAACTATTCGACCGATTTGGCCTATTAACGAACTTAACAGCGGCATTCCACTGCGCGACCTACCCTGAAAGTTTCAAGTTGCTAGCTCACTTCGTTCGACGGTTATCGTGTCCACGGCCAGCCGGACAGAATCGATTTTGACACCGAATTCGTCATCAGTGAGTCCAATCTAGGCGTTTATGACTATTTTCGGCTCAATCATCGAAAATTACAGACATTTGGACAAAAGGATAGCACGCTGTTCCCCTAGAACAAGCTCGCAAAAACCTTAATTATTGTTGTTCTCTTTAAACGTGTTCAATTCAAACAATTGAAATAGTGGTGCTCGGATGTAGTTTTCCGATTGTTAGTATTGATAACATCCATTTCATCAGACTGAATAAACTTGATAAGCTAGTGTATCACGGATATACCCAGTTTAATCTATTGTTTGTTTTGTTTTTTTTTGTCTGTACATTGTGCTTTTGTCTATTCATTCAATTCATTGTTTCATCTACATAACTTCACATACTATTTATTCATGTGATGTGCCATTTGGTTGTTCATTATTCCGGTTGTTTTGCTGTTGTATACTGATGCATTTTTATATTTTCTTCTATATAGCCTTGAAAAAGTTCGAATATACATTACTTAGTTCAACTTAGTCTTGTTCACAACCCGTCCTAATTCCTGTTAAAAATGGTACCACCTTTGATATTTAATTCTTTTTTCTTTCTTATCCTACGAACTCATTGTATGGTTAAGTACTCCCCCAGCGTTAGCATCCACTGATTCACACGATAGCCGAGGTGGTGGCCGGATCGATCGATAATCGGCACTATCGACCGTGTATCATTTACAATAATTGAGAGATCGTCCGGTTCGCAATACGTGGCAATGATTATATAGGGGAAATGACTAATGGCCTCTAAACGATAACCACTCGCCAGCAACCGGCTGTCAATATATCCGATGGCTCGCGGTCACGGTCTTGTTAAAATTCCTGCTCGCTTTTATCGGTGTGAAAATACCCTCTCGGAACGGGATAAGATAAAAAATTACCTTTTCGATAATTGTGCGAAAATTATTTTTGCACTCAATTTGGCGTCTGGTAAGTAAGCGAGGCCGACGTGGCCGCATATTTTTGTCGAAGGCTTTCTAAAAAGCCAATATTTTATGAGCCAATAAATCCATCGATATAATTTTCGGTAGACCTGTTATTACGCTTTCAAGTGGAAAACGCTTCTACCGCGATGCGCGGTTATCACACCTCGTCCCGATAGGCCGCCTAGCAGGGTTGCCGATGCACAAAAATATAGCAATGAAAACTTATGAAAATATTTTTTTCCTTCAAATTCATTGTTGGGTCCCGTATCCTGGACCCAGCATTTTATAATATATTGTCTTTACTTGATTTTTCCAACGTCGGAGTCTGAACTCTTTTGGTTCCCAGGAATATGCTCGAAATTCAATATTTTTGGTTTAAATCAATTGACACCGGCTTCAAGAGCATTTTATCTCAAGCCAACAATAAAGTATAATTTTGCATGACAGAAAACACTCAGATAAAATTCAAGCTCTTAGCATTCCAGGAATCGGAGCGTGATGGGTGGCATACTCCAGACACCACATGTGACAGTTTATAGAATTTATCTTATTAGACCATTTAGGGAAATTTCCTTCACACGTTTGTGCTCTCTCTTTCGAACCAGCCAATCCGAGGTGTTTTTCGGATCTTAGAAGGGCGTCGCTTAATTCAAAAAACCAATCAAAATTTATATTCTCCCTCTAAAATGTAAAGAAGGGAATTTTCTTAATTTGGGTTTAGTTAGTTTTAAACACTCTTCATTTGACCGTTGTATAGTAAACAACATTCGCTCTCGAATTTATAAACAAGACTTATACGTTAATTCGTGTGTTGTAAAAATCGTAACTTCTCATTTGAAAATCGCTTCGACCTTGCTATCGAATAAGATATAGAAGGAAGATTCTATTGTGCAAATCACTTGTATACCATATCGGTCTTGTTATCTAATACAGATACAAGAAAATACATTTTTGTTACGTGTTAAAAGTGCGTTTTTAATACACCTTAACAACATCTTCGTGTCATAAGTACAACGATATTGATCAACTGGTCAATAAGTTCTTCAATTATCTGATTATTTTAGAAGCATCAACATTTCTGATAAAGATCAGAAAATATTCTTCGGTCGTGTCTTCATTTTGATAACGACAGAATTAATCAAGTGCGAATAATTAATCCATACGGGGTCTCTATTATTGAAACCCCCAATACACCTGAATAAACCAATTCAGGTCAAAACATTCATAAAGGAAATTTTCTAAGGTCTTCATTCGAAACTGGAGGTACAACACTACAAAATATCCCTTAAATTAGGGAAATACAACTCTCCTCACGTACACATTTTATTTCTGGCAATCCAAACATACAGGGTGTCCGGTAAACCTTGAACAATATTTGTTCCGGTGATAGGCCATAACGACTCAGAGTATCGAAAACTCTGAAGGTGAAATTTCCACTGTTTTCGAGATAATGGGCATGTTGGAAATTTAAAAAAATAGCTACCTTTCTTCGAAGTTTGAACACCATGTCTCTAAATTGATACTGATTCGAAATAGTTTTTTAGTGCACATTGCTGATGACAGCTGCTTTTCGGGTATATGAAACAATTCTCAAAAATTGATATAATTTTGCTTATTATTATTCTCGTAACTTTGACCCGATTTTCTGAAAAAAACTCATTACCACGTGAATGTGAACATTCACTACAAAAATCTGCGCACTTTGTCCACTCTCCAAAAATGTATAGAACCTACTATGATTATTTTTGGAAGAGGTGATATTTCCGTTACAAAAAAATGAGGAGATATTCTGGTCTATCCTCAATTTCCACAATTTAAAAAAAAATGTCTTCTGTTGCAAATTTTAATTTTCTATGAACGTGCACGACGTGGAATTTTGAACTGGAGTGAAAGGAAATATACACTTGTTCCAATCAATCACTGAAATGATGAATTCACTAGAATTAAAAATCTATTATCTTTCATCAATGATAATTTCGACAATTCATGAACATCCGAAATTGCAACTAATATGGCAACGCCGCGCTACCTGCATTTCGGCATACGATTTGAACGATCGATTTAGGATTTCACAAATGCAATGCTCCCAGCACACTCGTAAAATGAATCCTGTCTGAGGAAATTACCATCATCATCACCGAAATTTTACTTTTTTGGAATTGATTCGAACTGAAATTCACAATCCGGCGGGTTCTTTTTTAATAGACACTTTTAGCGGAATTATTTTTCCGTATTGCCTCTCACAAAATGGTATTGATATCACGAGAAGTACCGATGCGATCAGATTGGAACTTCGTAGTTGGTTGAAGGATAATGATACGGACACATAACTTCACGCAAATTTCTTGAGGATAGTATCGTTTCGAAAATTATGAAAAAAAATTTTTTTTTTCGGAAACTATCCATCAGATGTCAATATGAAATTTGGCAAAGACCTTGAAGTCAATATTAAAAAATCTAGAAAAGCACTGACGTGAGGTCAGAAACTTCTCTTCAGGTCGAAAACATTTCCTCAAGACATTTTGCATGAACCTTCACGCCGTCATTTTTCAACCAAGTGCCGAATTTCGATTCAAACATTGCGTTATTGGTAATACTGGGAAAATAAAATTTTGAGTTGATATATCTTCAAAATCATTGGGGAGGATTTTAAGTCTGCACGAATTCGACTTTCTTAATTAATCCCCAAACCTGCTATGAAAATATCGAGTCTCTAAGTCGTTTTTTTCGGATTTGATCGTGGTTTAGGTCAGCCTAACTGCCAACCAGAAAATGAGAATCCATTCAGAGGCTTGACATTCGTTGAACCGCTTCAATTATGGAAGCCGAATTCACCAATTGGTAAAATCATCTAATAATTCCGCATACATGTCCATTCGAAATTTAATTATTTCAGTATTTTTTCAATTACTCTATAAAAACCAACAATACTGAGGAAATAACCAAGAAATGTATACATCTTTCCCAATATCTGAATATTTAAAGAAGATAAATATCGGATCAAACTGAACTTTCAAACATTGTGGTGAAATAATACTGACTAGGTTTTTGAGAATTTTGCTGAAATCTGATGAATAATTCCAGTTAAGAAAATTTTTCAACAAATAATTCTAAAATTTTCCAATTATTTTAACCACTCTCTACTCCTATATACGATCTTCACGAAATGTTGCATTAAGTCGTGCGATGATGGTATTCTTCAACCTACTACATTTCAAATAAATATGTTTGAATCTGATCGCGTCTGTTCTTGAGGTATTAAGGAAACAACCAATATCTCCGAAAATAAATACCGAATCAGACTGAAATTTGAAGAACTGTTTTTGAATATTGACTTCAGGGTTTATCTCAAGTTTCAATCTAATCGCTTCAATAGTTATCGAGAAATTGAGGAAATGTTCTCAAAATTTCAAATAACAACGAAATTTGACATAATTTCTCCTGATATATCGGGAAATAAACTTTGGATCAAATTGAAATTTAACAAACTGATGTGGAAGACGAACTTCAAGATATGTGTTGAGTTCAACCGAAATCTGGCTAATAAAATCAAAAAAAAATATTTTTTTCGATGAAGACGTGGATAATTTTAGAAAATCCATTTTTTCAAAATTTGGTTACTATTGAAGACACACGAAACTTTGCGGTAAGTTGCGCGTTGATATTCACCAAAAAATAATACCATGTGGTCATTTTGTACTTCTTGAGATATCGAGGGAATAACCTCAAAATTTCAAACAACGAAATTTGACATATTTTTTCCCATATATTTATAACTGAAAGTAAATATCTTATCGAATTTCCATTTGGAACATGGTTTTTGAATATTGGGTTAAAGGCCTGTGCCTTATTTCTTGGAAATCTGATCAACATTTTTAGAGGAAATGAATTTTTCAACAAAACATTTTCGAAAAAACATTGTCCAAAATTTTCCAACAAATGGATCTATACGAAATTCTATAATAGGTTGCGCGTTGTTATTTTTCATATAATTATGAAGTTTAGATCTGATGGCATCTTTACTGCTTGAGATATTGAGAAAATAACGTCAAAATATCAAACAACAACAAAATTTTACATATTTCTTTCATATATCTCCGTAATTAAATATCGTATCGAATTGAAATCTGAAACATTTTTATTGAATACTACTGATTTTAAGGCCTTTGCCAAATTTCTCCGAAATATGATACACACTTTCCAAGAAAGAAAAATGTTTCAACAAAATTTCAAAAATTGTCTAAAAATTTTTTTTGAGAATTTTTAACCACTGGATGAACACAAAATTTTGTACCTGGTTGGGCGTTGGTATTCTGCAATAGTTAACGAATTTTTGATCTGATTTCATCTGCTCTCCTTGACATATTGCGAAAATAACGTTGAAATTCCAAATGACAACAAAATTTGTCATATTTTTTTCCTTCCGTCAAGGTAAGTGTGCTCATTTTTCTGGGCGCTCACTAATTTGTGCTGTAGGGAATTCATCCTTATCCAGGAAATCAGTATGAAGGTACCTGCATGAATATTTGAATCGCTGTCATTTTTCCCGCCACGACCCCAAAAGATGGCGGCCACTCAGTTTCTCCGATTTAGTAGGGATATTGTTATTCTACGATTTCGACTCACACGTACCATTGTATAAATATTATACAATGCACGTACCATTGCCTGACGGCAAAGTTGTCGCACCGTTGTTGTTTGCAAGTGGTCGATACATGCGACAAACATGCGATGTGGTACGTGTGAGTGAAGCCTTAGCCGTCAGGCTAATTGAGAAAGAACGAGAAAAATACTTACAAAGAACCTTGTCGCCCGTTGGGTTGATCCGAATTTGGGGAATTTCGACTGCGCCTCCCAATGATGTGTTGCCACTGCGGCCTGGGAGGTAACCTACTAGAAGAGGAAATATTAGGAGGTCTGTCCCTCACAGCCTCGTCATATGTGGGAAGGCTATTCTGAAAACAAAGAAAAAAACTACTAGAAAATAGTTACTTTTGTCTCGAAAGGGTTAAATACATATTATGCCATGAAGGCGGTGACTTTTTCAACCACCAGCACCAGGCAAAAATCGAACTGAAATTCAAATAATCGTATCCAAATATCATCAAACGGGGCTACTTAAAGGTTATACAGATTTTTCTGTAATACCACCACACAATATATTTCGATATTGATATCCTAGGATATACTTCATTGTTTTCGAATATACTACTTCTTGGATGACTCTCCACCAACCTGCGCAAAAGAACAGTCGTTTATTTGATATGGTATGGCGCTGAGGTTTTGAATCTTCCACTGGCGGACTATATTCTCAACTCATCTAGATTAACGTTGAAAGTTTCGCATAGTGCCGGGTAACTTGACCAGACCTGTATATTATATACAGTAAGGGTTGTTGTGCGCACCGAATCGAAATGAGTGAATGAACTAATAGAGGTACTTCAGTGTATGTATTTTATTATAAAGTCGAAAATCAAGCGCTTTCGGCCATTCAACAGCAATCATCAGGGTTTTATTGGAAGGGTTATTGAACTCATAAAAACAGAAATATTCACAAAATCAAGATGATTACCCGTCCAGGAATTATCCCAAGTCATAACAATAAGGACAATATGACAGTTACAATTTCGAGAAGACCGGGAAATCATATTGTCACTAAATTTGGAAGAAAATTTGTTTCTAAATTTTTTTCGAAAAAATATATTTTTTCGGAAACCGTTCATGATATTCAGAAAAAAGTTTCACTTAGGCTTTGAGCTTCATATTTCACAGCAGTGTACCAAATATCGATTCGATACGATCATAATTTCTGGGGATATTGGAAAAAAATATATCAAATTTCGTGGTTTTCTTCTCGATATCGTTGTTTTTTCGGCATAACTCAAGAAATACGAATTCAATCACGATAAAACGGCTAGTTCGAAGATGCTGAAAGACAACCTTGTGCGAAATTTCGTGATTATCGTATCATATATTAGAACAATTTGAAATAAATTGAAATTTTTTTTTTCAAATATTCAATATTCTGTGATCTTATCATATTATCATCATTGAATTCTGTATCAACCTTCGAACTGTCATTTTTCGAAAAAGTACTGGATTCCAATTCGATCTGATATGTATTTTTGAAAATATTGGAAAAATAAAATTTTTAATGGGTATAACAGCGGAATCATTGGGTGGATTTTACCCATTCCCGAATTTGGCCTTCACTTCACGTCCAAACCTTTTTTACAAATATCGAGTCTCTAAGTTGTTTCTTCCTGAAGTTATTGTATTTACGGTCGGCGGTTAGGCCAACCGTAAACACAATATACTTCCGGAAGAAACGACTCAGAAACTCGATATTTGTAGAGAAGGTTTGGGGCTTAATTACGAAGGTCGAATTCGTGAATGGGTAAAATCCGCCCAATGATTCTGTAGATGCCACAACAAAATTTTATTTTCCCAATATTTCCAAAAATACAGATTAGATCGAATTGAAATCCAGTACTTCATCGAAAACACCTAGAAAAGCACTGCCGTGAAGGCAGCAGCTTTTGCACGCTTGTTAAAATTAGTTACCAAAAACGTCATCTAAATTTTGAATCGGCATATCTGTGGAATCATTGGTTGGATTCTACCCATTCACGAATTAGGCCTTTCTCTACAAATATCGGGTTCCCAAAATGTTTCTTTCGGAAGTTATCGTATTTAACACGATAACTAGAAACTCGATATTCGTAGAGAAGGTTTGGGGCTTAATTTCGAAGGTCGTATTCGTGAATGGGTAAAATCCGCCCAATGATTCCATAGATATACCCATTCAAAATTTTATTTTCTCAATATTTTCTGAAAAACAGATTAGATCAAATTGAAATGCAGTAGTTTATAGAAAAAAACCTAGAAAAGTACTGCCGTGAAGGCAGCAGCTTTTGCGCGCATGTTCAGATTCGTTGCCGAAACGGTCATATCCATTGAACATGCGCGCAAAAGCTGCTGCCGCCACGGCAGCGCTTTTCTAGGTTTTTCAATGAAATACTTGATTCAAATTCGATCCTGTCTGAATTTTTGGAAATTCTGGAAAAATATAATTTTGAATTAGCAGATTTGCGCAATCATAGCGTGAATTTTACTCATTCACGAATAGCAGAAAAATCAATATCATTTAATGATTTTATTGGTTTCAGGATAAGGATATGCCTCACGTTACATTTTGACATGCAGCATTTCCTACTTTCTGTTGTTCCATTGTTAATGAAGCACCCCTGGTATGAGCTTCGAACAGTGCGGCTCAAATTGATTCAATGCACCGCTAATGGAATAACACAATGGATTAAGTCAAGGAAAATACTAATTCGGATCAAGCCATGGTCCATCGCGATTCGTTGATCTTGTTCAAGACGGCGGATAAACGGATGCAAATCAGGTAATTAAGGGGTAAAAATAGCAAATGACTGGAAGTCAATTAAAATGAATCCACTCAACAATAAATCGCAATTAGTTCAATATGGTGCAATCGGCGTCGGTTGAAATTTCCAACTTCGATTAGGCAAGTACGGACTTGACTCTTTGACTGTTGATCAGTGGCGGTTCGTGGGATGCAGCAGATGAGGTTCATTACCAACCCCCACGAAAAAATTCTCAGCCGTCTTCTTATGTGGATGTGTAAGTCGATGATCTTCTGTTTGTAACACATTCAGACCAATAGTGGGATTCTGTGTCCTATAGAAATCGTCATGTCATTTTCTACATTCGACAGCTATGGTAGAAAGCGACATTCGCCTGATTTCGTATTCTGTGTAGCTATCGCTTGCCGTTCGGGTGACACTGGCATTATTCTCCTCGAAGTAAAAACATCAGCATCAATCAAGTCATTTTTCATGTTGGTTCGTAGTCATATTCATTTAGCTGTCATATTTCTGAATCCCATGCGAGATATTTCGTCGACGAAAAGATTGCATTTATTACTCTTAAAAGAAGTATTTAACGATCCATATTCAGATCTGGCCAAGACACTCGGCACTATGCGAAACTCCACGTTAATCTAAATCAGTTGAGAATCTAATCCGCCAGTTGAAGAACTGAAACCTAAGCGCGATGCTATATCGAATAAACGTCTGTTTGAGTAGACAAATTGCTGAACAAGTCGATATGAGCGATGGAAGTGTTAAGAATATTTTGAAAAAGAAATGGTTACCGATGTTATAAGTTCAAAATCAATCAAGAAATTTTTCCAGAAGATCACATCAAATAAAGCTCTATTAATTTGTGAACGGGTAATCACGCGCACTGTTTCGTGATTATAACCATTAAAATTGGTTTTTCAACGTTTTTAAAAATACAGAACGGATCGCCTTCAAATCTAGTATTTGAAATAACTTCACGCAAAATTTTGAGATGACCGTGTCTATGCAACGAATCTCAAAAACTTCCAACCACACTTCAATGCCTTTCTAGAACTTTTCTACCTGTTTTAATCAAAGCGTCTTGGCATTTGGACTCAATTAGAAATTGGATGGATTGTTGATTTTTCAGGTATTAGTTGAAAAAGTAGTTTTTTCATATTTATCCATATTTCATGAATATTATTGATATCTCATATACAAGTTTCTGTAATAATGATTAACACTGAATGTTTCACAGAATTTCCACATTTTTGAAAGAATATTTTTTCCTCGTGCAATGCCAGTTTTCAATTCAACTTATTAGCTAAGAAACGATTTTTAATGCGCTTTTTCTGGGGAACAGCGTGTTATTGTAGCAGTTTCTTGAGTATTTTCTTTGTACTTTGTTTCTTTCATTAAAATGTACATACTTCAAACGAAAATTATCAAGGCTGATTGAAAAAAACAGATTATTCGAGTATATTGTCGAGTTGAATTGTTAAACCAGGCTGAATTAATGGTCAGGATGTCGTCGGATTATTACATCGGATTGTGCAACGTTATCTAGGCAAACTTCTTCCCTAAATGGCGGACGACTTATATATCAGGGTCTACCTATCCTAATTGCTCTTTAAGTATGTGCGGCAGCGAAGTATTCAACTCTTTGGAAGGAATAATTCTCAATTACAAATCGAAGTAACAGTTTTTCTAAGGATTTGATCAAGACGAATGATTGACTAAATAAACCAAAAACCATAAACAATACTGATACGGATTACCCTCGTTTCGACTACTACAACAAAAAATCCGAGTTTATAGATCGAGTTGGTTGCTAGTGGTGAAACATTCGATGAATTTTAATGATTCTCTGTATCATATTCAGTTCTGATTCATTCGATACCAAAAATTCATCAGTAATTCCCAAATACATGAGCTGCAGGAAATATATCTTCTATCTGTGTCTCTTTCGATTTCAAAACAGCTACATAAATTGAAAATTTGAATTTCCACTGAAATGAACAGTACTATGAAAATGTCATGCCTATTAATAGATTTATTCGTTGTACCTGCCTGAACCACACTTACTACACCAACTCCACTGACTTTCAATGCTCAGTGCAGCTGAGTGTAGTTGAGTGTAGTAGCAGATAATAGAATGAGTAGAGTTTGTCTAGTTCAATCTGTTCTAAGATTCTCGCAGAATACAAAGAAATTAAAGATGATTTTATGCAAATCCAAGATCACAGAATTCCATGCTTCTTCTGTCTTCGCTGTGCATTTCGATGTGATGTTGATTAGTCGTAAAGTTTTTCTAAAGCCGTCATGGAAAAAAAGAGTCAAATAGAGTCAAATTAAAAGCAAGCAATACCTCGAATATAATGGGGTACAATTTTCATATTCAAGAACTTTCGGGATAATAAAAACTGAAATGGAGTGAAAAATGGAAAAATTACTAACATTGCGCATTCTCACAAAAAAATTAAGTATATCCCAAAAAAAAAATTTCAAAAAATACTCATTGAAGCCTGCAGAACAACACCCCATTTTTTCCTATTAACGTCAAAATTTCTTTCACGCGGCTTTTTGCAACGTTGAGTGGATTCTACCCATTCACGAATTCGGCCTTCGTAATTAAGGTCGAAAACTACTCTATTTAATTTTCCCGTTATTTCCATTATTACAAACTAGGTCGAATTGAAACCCAGTACTTTATCGAAAAAACCTAGAAAAGCACTGATGTGAAGTCAGCAGCTTTTGTGTTCATATTTAAAGGATGACGTCACGTTAGTGCTTTTCTAGGTTTTTAAAGTTATCGTGTTTGCATTTGTTCAGAGGCCGGCCAATATTTCTAAAAATACAGATTAGATCGAATTGAAATCCAGTACGTTATCGAAAAACCTAGAAAAGCCCTGACGTGAAGCCAGCAGCTTTTGCTCGCATATTTGAAGGATGACTTCACGTTGGTGCTTTTCTAGAGGTTTTTAAAGTTATCGTATTTGCAGTTGGTCGTAGACCGGCTATGAAGCTATTTGAAGCTTGCATTCGAAGGTAGAAAGATGGAAAGGAATAATTTCATATATGAATTGAAGCTAGCGAAAAAATCCTATTTTCCTTTTGGGTCACCGGGTGCGAGATACCCTGTATTGGTTTGTATGTTTTTTATGGTGTGTAAATAAACGAATCTGATCTATCAAACATACCCTTTGTCCTTGCACCTCGTCGGCAAAAGCAATCAACGCCAATCTATCAGGTTGCTGGAGAAGAATGGCGTGATCTCCCATGTCTGGACCTTGTACTTGGGGTGGTAAAGATATCTCCCGTAATATTTGTCTTTTACGTCGATAAATCACTAGTAAGCATATAACCAGTAATGAACTCAGTACGACAGCTCCGGTAACGATGGATATCATGAAAGCATTCATCTCATTGTACTCGGCTGAAAAAGAAAATCCCCAGGTAATTACAGTAAAATCTTGTGACTATGATCATCAAAAATTCCAGCTTGTTCAATTTTAGGTTTTTTCACTCCCAATATCTGAAACAGAACTATTGAAAATTAAATAAAATTTTGTTTTTTATGGAAAAAACGCGCTTGCTGAAAAAATCGAAAGAGAAAACTTTCTCGTTTGTCTGATGAAACAGTCAGATCTGTACTCCGAAACGTCACAGTTCGCTTCTTCATCGTTTGTAATATTCCGTTATTGTTCATTAGGCAATCTGTTTTCTAAAAAACTGTCCTTGACAAATAGTTCAATCCTGCAATCCGCAAGGGCATTTTTCCATAAAAAACACATTTTTATTTGATTTTTAATAGTTCTGTTTCAGATATTGGAAGTGAAAACCCATCAAAAACCTAAAAAATGCAATATCCTTCCAATATAAGTTTCAATCGATAGCTTGTTCATATCACAGAAATTGTTTATATTTCTGAAGGTCAAGAAATTTTTACATGTTTTCGAGGTTGAATTTCTTACTGAGTACATTTATATATCATCGACTATTTGCCTCGTCGTAATTTCCACCAATCATAAACGCGCAATTTTGAAGTACAAATGGTTTCTAGATCGAAAAACTGTTTGGCAGGAGCAGTCACCAGTTTATTCGAGTTTATCCGGGGCAAAACTTGACAGTTGTTGTCACCAAAAATTACAATACCTTTGAAAACCTATACATAATGCATGCAGAATAATCTGTTACTCATGATGTAGTCTTGTCAAATACCATTCGGGCATCTAATTTTTCCTATGAAAAAAATCGAAAAAACACATTTCTTAGTAATATTTTTTAACAGAAAGCATTCGTACAGGTGCAAAAATCCTCGTCTTCGCCTCAGATTTTTGTTGCCATCAGCACTCATGCATCTTGTTGAAAGATTACTCAGCTACGTGTTTTTTCGATTTTTTTCTGAAAAATTAGATGCCCTTATGATATTACTTACGATAATGAAACACAGAAAGTTAAAAATAATTATCGGACGAGAAAAGCCATCACATATTCCAAATGAAGAGTAATGACTGATCAATTGTGGAAAAAAATGATGTTATAGATTGTGTCTTCCTCATAATGAGTTACAATAAAACTGCCTTTTCATGATTGTTTTTCAGGTTAAGTATTTCAGTCAAATCCAAATCAAACGGATATGGCTCATGTTTTCCTTAAATCTCGTGTTGATTATCATCGCTGTTTGTCCGATGTAGGATTTATCGCAGTCTGAACACTTTGAAGGAAACACAATTTTCCGAATTGCTGAAACAACGGTTTCAATAATCACTTTAGTACGAAAACTAATTACAAAACATAAAGATAACAATTTTTCAAAGACATAAATTCAATGTCTTTCAACTGGAAAAGATAACGGTTTCAGGGTATTTACGTATCACTCTGAAACCTTCAAGAAACTGCTGAACATTTTCATTTTTAAGTAGTAGAATCTTGGCAATATTCGATTCATTTTTGGGGAATATGAATCGAACCCAATTGAATTTCGTCGACGTTTCGGACATTTATTGTTCAATATTCACATACAAAACAACGGGGTTGCCCTTAATCATGACTAAAAATAAATATAGCAGGTGGCAATACGATATCATATAATCTCCTATAGGTCATTCATGTCCGAAACGTCGACGAAATTCAATTGGGTTTGATTCATCTTCCCCAAAAATAAGTCCAATATTGCCGAAATTCTACTACTTATTATTAGAAATGGACATAAACAATCCTACTGATTTTCATTTTTGTTTGGTAAAATTCCGGATGAATTAAAATCAGGCATATAAAAAATAAAATGTTCAAACTGCGATGGATCTTACATCGGACAAGCAGCAAAGAACATAAACACGAGATAAAAGGAACACATGAGCCATATCCATAACTACCATCCTGACAAATCGGCGGTCGCTAATCACCTTTTAACAACCGGAGACGGTCGTTTAGTTCCAGAAAAATCCGTAAAGCTATTAAAGAGCTCGGGCAAATTACACTTCAAGGTATACATATGTTCAAAAGAAGAGATAGACAGCTAAACAATGATCTTACACCCATTAGTAACCCATTTTTCCAAATATTTACCTGACTTACGCTTGATAACCTGGCACTACCCTAATGGCCTTTTAACAACCCTTTCCCTATTTGTCCTGTATACCATCCTCCCCACTCTTTCAGCATGTGAACTTGTACCTGTAGTTAGTAACGATATGTCTCTGGACGAAGGAAACGTGGTTTCCGAAACGTGCGTTGGACGAAGAAAGTGTAAGTGGATTAGGGAGGAGTAACACACTGTTTTTTTAATAGTTAATATTCACCATTCTTACGATTACAAATTATGTTGAGGTCAATCCTTGACTTATCCGAGATATTGTATGTTTTCAAGCCCTCGACTTCACGTTAATGCTTTTATCGATTTTTTTGAGAAATGGTTCAGTGTAATGCATATCTCTTGTTGAAAAATGACCATGTTTTGAAACTAATTGTCTGAAAGTTATTCTGAACTTGGAAGACACGGCAAGAAGTACAGAATACAGAAAAATGTTGGTACAGTACAATCGCGTAAATATAAAGACGCGATCGTATGAACAACTCCGTTATATGAACACAGAATTGTTTGTATGGAACACTCTCTAATATGAACTTAGTAGTTTCTCACTAGTATGAACTTGTTGCAATTTTGTCTATGTTATTCAAAGGAATCAATTGGTTTTAACGATTCCTGGTCAGTTATCCATTACTAGTTCACGTTTTCAATAGTCCGTCGAGTGAGCAAAATAGAATACTCTGGATTTGATTGAAATACTTACCCTGTAAAACAATCATGAAGAGGCAGTTTTATTGTAATTCATTACGAGGAAGACTCAGTCTATAACAACATAATTTTTTTCCACAACAGATCAGTCATGATTCTTTCTTTGGAACATGAGATGGCTTTTCTCATTCGCTAAATTATTTTCTACTTTGTATTTCATTATCGATGATATATAAATGTGCTCAGTAAGAAATACTAGAAAACTTAATAATTCGCCAAAAAAACCTAATAGAACAACCAAGTCGAGGCTTTTTAAGGTTTGAATCTTTTTTTTTTATGATTTTTCATGTACATGTGAAACAAATATTTCTATTATTTGAGTATGCCTACATATACAGCGTATCCCAAAAATAATAAATAAGTATAAAATTCCTCGAGGGAAAGCTATAAGGCAAAAAAAAATCGCAGGAAGTAACAGAGATGTTTTTTCTAAAATGTTAATTCTTTCACTCCTACTTTCGTTTGATAATATCAGGGGCCCCTTCGATAGAACAGCAAGTAACAATTTACAGGCGTTTGCATTTTACGTAGCATAGGTCTTAATGCTTTTTTTTGAATTATGAATATTAGTTAGCAAGCTAGTTATGAGACCTGTCAACTTGTATATTGTAACTTGTTGTACCGATAGGTATTGAGTGAATGTTAAGAGTACCTGATATTGTTTTTGGCATTTTCGGTATATGTTACAAGTAGTGGGAAAAATGTCTGAAACACTGAATGCCCCATTATTCGGTAGAAGATTGCTTGAAAACTTCAAAATCAAAATGGGAGACTTCGGTCCAAATATGCTGAGAATGTTATACTTCTGTGAGAATTTCAAAACGAATTAGTCCGATTGAGGTTCTCGTTATTTATGAATATCCATGAACAGCACCCCAGCTCTCCAAAGCAGGTAATTATATCCCAATATCGTTAATCGTGAATGTTATGTCTCAATTTGAGTTGGCAACTTGGACCGAAATCTCATATTGAAGAATAACTAAACTCCATCCACTTTTGTGAAGTCATTCGGTAGGCCTCGGAATATGTTTATCGAGTTTATTTTAACTAGAACTGAGTTAGGTTGGCACTCGAAAATGTCGTCAAGAACAAAATAGTTCGGCAGTACGTCAATGAACGACTTAGGTCCAAGTTGCCAACCCACAAATTACTTCCAAATTTACTATCACTGGGGAAGGTAAATTTCAGAACAAATTCAACATGATAAGGTTCGCGTTATTCATAAATATCCGTAAAAGATGCCTCGACTCCTCAAACAAGATGATTCCTTCCAAATAAAGGTATTTGTTAAGATCATCCCTGATCTGATATCTGAAATTCAAGTTGGGATTCCTGGTTACATGTTAATAGTGTCAAGCACAGAATAGAAATATATAATATATTTAGGGCCGTATTTATAGTAGCGTTTGCTTTTCTATGCACACAAATTCAAGTTTTTTTGCATAGAAAAGCAAATTCAAGGCGGCCTTCAGTAAGGAAGCCTCAAGGAGCAACTATAAATACGGCCCTTAATATATGAAATTTTCGGTTGATTCCTAAAAAGAAAGGTTAATTATGGAATCTGATCGATGAAAAAGCAATCTTTCTGTCACCAGAACATAGACATATTAAGTCTATGCACCAGAACGACAATCAATGTTTTATGGTAACATATCCATAGCATAGAACAATCTTCATTTAATTTATGATCCATAGACCATATCTAGTAATTTTTCCATTGTTGATTGTTTGTCTCTCTATGGTTCATGAAGTAAATAAATATTGTTCTCCGATATGGATATAATAATAATAATAATAATAATAATATAGTTTATTCTGTTAAGCTACAGGTATAAACATTAATCACAGAGGCGTGAGCCTGTACGCGATTTATAATAGACTAATAAATAATTACAGTAGCCGTTATTTAAACTAAATAAAAATTTCCAATTTAACCAAATAAAAATTTCTAGTGACGAGGAGTGAACAAAAAAAAAAAAAACAAACCAGAAAACATCAGATTCCATGTAACAATAGAACATTGACTGTCGTTCTGGTGACATCTATCAAATTCCGTAATTAACCTTTGTTTCAGGAACCAACCGAATATGTCAGATTTACGGAACGGGAAACCGGCAACCAAAATTACCATGTTGATTTGCGGATTATATCCTATATAAACTTGACAACAAAATCCTTGACACTATTAACATGAAATCAGGAATCCCAATTCAAATTTCAGCCAATCAGAGATGATCTTAACAAAAACCTATATTTGTAAGGAATTATCTCGTTTGAGGAGCCGAGGCGTCTTTTACCGATATTTATAAATAATGCGAACCTTATGATGTCGAATTTGTTTTGAAATTTCCCTTCCCCATAGATAGTAAATTTGGAAGTAATTTGTGGGTTGGCAACTTAGATCGAAGTTGTCTATTGTCACATATTTTTATTAAGTAATCTATGGTTCGCTTGAGTTAGAGACGTAACAACTATTACTGCCTTCATGTAGAACATCCAATGTCGCTTAGTTATCTAACAGGAACATGTACCTAATCTAGCATGTACTGAGTGGAATGTGTCAAACTTCGATGGCCTGACTTTATAAAAATTAATTGAGTATAATTCGAAAATATCTCAAATCTTACAATAATAGTTGGTAATAATGCAGCTTGGTGGAATGGAAGGATACCAACATCCTCCCTCCAAACAGGTTAGTATTGGGTTCCCTTCGATCATGTAGTCAGGAAGGCACTTGTAAAAAACTTGAGATTTCGTTGGGAACCCAACAGAAGTTTTGTATCCGGATATGATGGACACCGTTGCATGATTCACAGACGGGGGTGGGGGACAACCTGCGGACGGTCCTGAAAAAAAAAATAGTAATAAGTTGCATTATCCCATTTTCTACTTGACTTGAAGTTTGTTCGGATAACCTCAAAAATTATTGTAGATTGTTCAACTTCAAACAATAGAACAATTTTTCAAACGAGGCGATGACCAATTTGGAATATGTAAAATCATTTCGACGAGTTGAACACTGCAGTCCACAGCAGAAATACAAAAAAATGGTTATTTACGACGTTTCTGACCATTCTGACAACTAGCGTGCATTCTGTATTTTTCCAAGTCTGAAGGTCAGTGTCAGTTTGAAATAGACGACTTCGACCCAAGTTGCCAACCCACAATTTTCTTCACAAATTTACTATCACTGGGGAACGAGAATTTCAGAACAAATTCTACATGATAAGGTTCGCGTCATTTATAAATATCCGTAAAAGATGCCTCGGCTCCTCAAACAAGATAATTCCTCCCAAATATAGGGTTTTGTTAAGATCATCTCTGATTGGCTGAAATTTAAGTTGGGATTCCTGATTTCATGTTATAGTGAAAATTTCGAAATTTTTCTCGGAAAAAATTTTTTTCCAAAAGAGTTCATCATATTTCAAGAAACAATTTCCAGGGCATTGAACCCTGTATGTCGCAGTATTTTACCAAATTTGAGTTCGATCCAATCATAATTTTCGGAGATATTTGAAAAAAATATGTTAATTTCGTGTTTTTTTCCTCGATATCTTACTGATTGAATAATGATGAAACGATGACGAAATCGAGACGATCAGATCAGAACAAATTTAAAAAAAAATCAAAATTTTTCATTTTTCCGAGTATTCAATATTCTGTGATCATCTGATCATATTATCGTCATGAAATTCTGTATGAACCTTCGAACTGTCATTTTACGATGTAGTATTGGATTTCAATTCGATCTAGTTCGTATTTTTGTAAATATTGGGAAAATTAAATTTTGAATCGGTACATCATCATTGGGTGGATTCTATCCATTCACGAATTCGGCCTTCTTAATTAAGGTCCAAACTTACTCTACAAATATCGAGTTTCTAAGTTGTTTCTTCCGGAAGTTATTGTGTTTACGGTCAGTCGTTATATCGAGTTTCTAAGTTATTTTTTCGGAAGTTATTATAAACACAATAACGACTTAGAAACTCGATATTTGTGGAGTAGGCTTTATTGCAAAGGTCGAAGTCGTGAATGGGTAAAATCCGCCCAATGATTCCGTAGATATACCCATTAAAAATTTGATTTTTCCAATAGTTTCAGAAATACAGATTAGATCGAATTGAAGTCCAGTATTTCATCGAAAAAAACGCATTTTCAAATTTCTATCCAAAGCGGTCATCTACATTGAAATGCGCGCAAAAGTTGCTGCCTTCACGGCAGTGCTTTTTTAAATTTGTTTCACGGTTTCGTATAACTTAAACGTAAGTCAATCTTATCCGCTAGTCAGAATTCGGATACGATCCCTAGGATTGAAAATATAGTGGTGAACGTTTCTTTTCCTCCGCCGCATAGAGGTACTACAAAGAGATTCGGTCATTTTTTCTCGGTTTTTTTTTGGGGACCAACTCAGCTCGATGTCCCGATATCTTTCTGGATGCAAAATCATATCGATATGTGAAATCTCTGAGAGTCTCTTTCCAAAGTGAATACTTATGTGTAACATGGGTGCTTTTCATCTGAATATTCTGTTTCTACTCGCTCTCGACTTCCTCTTATGTGACACAAGAAGTAGCTTGCTCGATGTTTCACAATTTCTTTTTGCGAGAATCGGACGCTTCTTCGACCTCGAGTTTTACTCAGAGTTATCCTCACAGCCCAGGTCAGCAAGTACACCCGATACAACGCCGAGTGAATTCCTCGTTGAGGTATGGGTTTGAGTAGAGGCGAACACGAAGCATTGTGGATGAAAGAACAAATTTGTTTTGCGACAGCAGCAAGAGGCTACTGAAAAGAAAGGGAACACAAGTAATAATAGTTGTTTGTGACCCAGGTGAGGCCAGTCGATATGTCCATAGTCAAATAACAAAAAAACATCCATTGAACCAACTAGCCAGCCGAGCCTGACAGTCTCTGAGTTATGTATCTACCGAGTCTCATCGCCTAATATAATGCAACTCAACACTACATCTCTAAGTTGCGATTTTCCCTCGGCATTTCTAGATCTCAGTATCCCCTCTTGACCAGCACCAAGTATTGTCTCGGGTTTTACTCACCACAAACAGGGAGAATGCCAATCCATCTGCCACCGATACAACTCAGCTTGGAAGGTTGACAGGTTTCTACAATACGCCTGCCAAATTCATGGAAAGTTGCTTGACATCTTATTTCTATTACAGTTCCTGGATCGGCGCTGTCCTCCGTCTTTGATCCCTGCAACACCGTCGCAGAGCTATGCGGTACAAAAGGATAATCACCGCAAGGTAAGTCCATATCTAAAAAAAAAAATCTTTGGTAATGAAAAATTAAACTTTGTTTCATATAAAGTTTAACGAGATGAATGAAGAGGTTCAACTACAAGCTATTTTCGGATTCTTGGTCGTTTTCTAAAAACTCAATGTCAATGTCCATGTTCAAATTCGCTTTAGCTTCGTTTTGGTTCCGAGTTCAGAACTTTTCGGAACCAAAACAAAGCTTTTATCTCTGTTCTACTCGAACGAAAGAAAAACTCATCTGAAGTCTAGAATTTAATATCCGGGTTTTTGGAAACATGGACATAACAGTTGACTCTTTCAAACCTTGTCAGAAATCGTGGTGGAAAAGAAGGAATTGAATGGCAATATTTGAATAATACAGATTTTTCTATAGTACCTTCTAATAATCTCTTTCGTCAGAGCCAGATCTACAATTTTAGCGCCTGTATATTTGAAAATATTCATTATACTATAACTATAACTATAGATAACAGAATAACTATAGATAACAGAATAGGACCAGAGATAACAATGTTTATGATCTTGATTCACGCACTACCATTACGCATAACAATCAGAGAAGGTAACCTCAATATATGCACTACACTCGTAATTTATAACTACACTAACTAACAACATTTCCGCAACGAACAGGGACAACATGCACAGTGCAAGTTTACGACAAAACATACCGAACAGTATCAGTGGAGTCAGTGTAGTTCATGCAGGTACAACGAACAATCCTTTAATAACGGTCAACTTGTCGGGATCGCATGATTAGTGCTTAAAAAATATCAAAATTTTACTGGAAACTTTTTTTTGGAAAATAATTATTGGAAGTGAAAAAGAATTGCACACAACTGGAACTCACTTCACAAGAGTGTGCCAAATTTCATTCTGATCCGTTTTCAACTTTCGGAAATATTGGAAAAAGTTCGAAGAATACTGACCCAATCATCATGAGGATTGGTAACTAGTTCGATGATTCCGATGCTCAAGTTCATTCGAAATTTCTTGATCATGTCATAGGAACAATTCTTGAAGGAATCTCAAATTTTTTTTTTCAAACATTCTTTATTCAGCAATCTCGTAATCAGATATCATTATTTTCACGAAAGTTCGCACGAAACTTCAAGCTTTCAATTTTGCGCGCATGTTATAGGGAACAGCGTGCTATCGCTTTGTACAAATGTCTGTAATTTTCTAATTCTCTCAAAAACATGTTAATTCCGGTAATAATATGTATTTTTCTCGATATCGTTGTTTTTTTCGGAATAACTGAAAAAATACTAATTATTGAAGTGTGTGATAGCATACATTATGACTTTGTATTGATATAGAATGAGAGAAACGTAATAATTCGTGTTACATGCAAGAGACCTATTAGGATCAAATTTACTCCACATATATCGAATTTCTAAGTCGTTTCCTCCGAAAGTTATTGTGTATACGGTCGTCGTCACGGCCAATCATAAATACATGAAGAGTAGGTTTGACCCTAATTGCGAAGGCCGAATTCGAGAATGAGTAAAACCCACCCATTGTTTTCTTAGATACCAAAGAGAAATTGTATTCTTCGAATATTTGCGAAACTAAAGAGTGCACAGAATTTGAATCTAGTACTCGATTAAAAAAATGAAAGCCCGAAGGTTCAGGCAAAATTTCATGAGAACCATACGAGAACAAGATCGTCGAATCTTTCCATAAGGAAGTAAAGATGCGATTGGCGAGGTCGATACATGAAAAGATGACATGTACCAAGAATCTGCTTGTTTCACGTCAGTGCTTTTCTAAAATTTTCAATTTCGTCATTTGAATCGTGGTACGTTCGAGGACAATAATAGGGCATTGTTTACAGGGTAGGAAAAGCCTAACATTCCTGGACGATTGTGAAGGTTGCTAAGTCGAATGGCAAGCCGAGACTTAGCCACACAGAGTCCGGGAATGTGGCTTTTCCTACGTGGTAAACATATACACCATTCACTTTTATAAACTACCCCGATTCGCCATGACATTGTTACATATTTCACAGTGTATATTTCGAAAATGTTAGGTTATAGTCATTTTGCTGTCAGATACTTGTCAGAGGACAACGTTGTCCTCTCTACATAGAGGTCATAGTAATAAAATATTAATCAAAATGTTTATTTACACAAATCTCAGATTTTCCTCGAACAATTCATACTGCAGAAATTTGCGCAGGAAAGTAGTTTTGGCTGCAACATGTTTTTGTTCATATAAAATTTTGCGTTCATTTACCCTTTTGTAATTGTAACACATTGATTTTATAATTTTAAAACGTGATTCTGTCCTCCGTTATATTCTGAATGTTCCTTTGCAAAAGTGAGTAGTGTATCAATCGAAAAGTGTTCAGTTTTCGAATTATAATTCCAAATTTGTCGTTGCAGATCTTTTTTCAAAATAAAGTCTTCAGTCAGTGTCTTTTTGGGTGCACTAAAAGAAGGAAATTCTTTGTCGTCTCTTTCACTTAAAATCTCTCTTATATTGTGTTGATGTTCAGCTAAAAATGAAATATCTATTCATTTAATATATACTTTCGTATTCACTCACATACGCCGAAAATGTTGGATAGCTTGTGCTAATTTTGATTCCAAATTATCAGGATTACTATCAGAATAAACAGATTTCAATTCTGCAAAGCACTTCCGGATACTTTGTCTATGCTTCTTCAAAACTACCTTAGGCATTTTTAGTTTCCAAGCATGATGATTATGTTGAGATTGAGAGGAGAAATTGGCATTGGCATTTGGCAACGAATCTGAGAATTATTTTGACATTGCCGATATTTCACGAGTGCCAGCCTGCGACAGTTTCAAGTGAAAAAACTTGATAGGCCTAAATCATGGACTACCGGGATAGTTTATAAAAACGGATGGAGTACACTATTTTTCCATAAATTGTTTAAAATTCGACAGATACTAATCAATTTTGAAGGAATCGCGCATTACTTTCCTCATGAATAAATGGTGCTTTGAAATTCGTAAAGAAATTGGTTGCGTTACCACGAAATAAACGTAGTAATTTTGAAATGTCAAACTTGGAGTATAAAATTCAATAGACGACTTCGGCCCAAGTTGCCAACCCACAGTTTTCTTCACAAATTCACTATCACTGGGCAACAGGAATTTCAGGACAAATTTGACATGATAAGGTTCGCGTTATTTATGAGTATCCGTAAAAGATGCCTCGGCTTTTCAAACAAGATAATTCCTTCCAAATATAATTTTGTTAAGATCATCTCTGATTGGCTGAAATTTAATTCCTGATTCCTGATTTCTTGTAATAGTGTCAAGTTTATATAGGATATGCTCCGCAAATCAACTCGGATATTTCGGTTGCCGGTATTCCATTCCGTAAATATGAAATGTTCGGTTGGTTCCTGAAAAAAAGGTTGATTACGAAATTTGATTGATAAAAAAACGTTCTTTTCGTAACCAGAACAACAGTCAATGTTCTATGGTAACATATCCATAGCATAGAACAATCTTTATTCACTTTATGATCCATAGAACATAGAAGAGACAACAATCAACAATGGAAAAATTACTAGGTATGGTCTATGGATCATAAGGTCATAGATTGTTATATGCTATGGATATTATGTTACCATAGAACATTGACTGTCGTTCTGGAGCATAGACTTAATATGTCTCTGTTCTGGTGACAGAAAGATTGCTTTTTCATCAATCAAATTCCGTAATTAACCCTTTTTTCAGGAACCAACCGAATATTTCATATTTACAGAACGGAAAACCGGCCACCGAAATAACCAAGTTGATTTGCGGAACATATCCCTTAAAAACTTGACACTATTAGCATGAAATCAGGAATTCCAACTTAAATTTCAGCTTAACAAAAACCTATATTTGGAAGGAATTATCTTGTTTGAGGAGCCGAGGCATCTTTTACGGATATTTTTGTGTAAATTTGTGAAGAAAATTGTGAGTTGGCAACTTGGGCCGAAGTCGTCAATTGCTGGTGTTTCCGAAATCAAAATAGTGTAAAATGAAAAGTGATGATGAATTTTCCATTTCTCGAATCTCTCCAGAGCCGGTGAAGGCAGTGAATACTGCTTCATTAGAATTTAAATATAAATCAATTCCTTATAAGCAACGTGTTTTCAATCATTCATGTAAAACACTAACACTAACTGTGAGGAAATATCATTTTCCGCAAATCGCAAGGAAATTTTGACATTCCAGACAAAATTTTTCAAGAAAAAGATTTCCCAACTGTTGGGAAATATTCATTTCCTTACTGTAAGGAGATGATATTTCCTTACTGTTATTAGTGTTCTACCTAATGATTGAAAACACGTTGTTTATAAGGAATTAATTTATATTTTGCAAGAGATGACTTCAACATTGAATAATTGGCCCACAATGTTGAAGGTTCAATCTTTAAACAAAGGTCTAGGAAGTGTGCTATTACAACATTTACCGAGAAAGAACTCGTGTTTTTACTTTTGCGATAATCCTTAAAACGTTTATTGCTTATTCGTACTTTTCTCTTCATTTCTTTGGCAATAATTCTAATGAAGCTGAATTTACTGCCTCAAGCAGCTCTGTAGGTGTCCCAGAAATGGAAATCTCATCATCACTTATCATTTTACACTGTTTTGTTTTCGAAAATACCGGCAATTAAATTTTTATGCCGGAATATCAACATTTACTAGCGATTTGCGGAAAAGTATATATCGCGAGTAGTGAGGTATTAACAATAAAATAAGAGATATAATATGAAGGTATAAGAGACAAATCTGTTTCATTTAATAATCATATTAATAACTTTTATTGGGTACCCTCGTTTGAAATAGTGTGGATCAAAATTTTCATGATATCCACGCGATTCTTTAGTCTGAACACACCGAAATTTATTGGCAGCAAAAATCGCAATGCTCTGTGTACCAACTGGACACGCACCGTCCGAACCGAACCGCTACAAGGGCACATTAAGAGAATTTATGAAAACACACGGGACATATTTTAGAACATACAAGGCAGACAACAAGAACACACTCGCAACAAGAGAATATTAATGACGAATATTTGGAGCCCTCCCACGACGTATGTGTATCGGAAAGATGGTGCCGAAGAGATCAAAGAAACCGCCGGCGCTTGCCGAGTGGAGCGGTTCTGGTCGGAACACTCTACAAAACACGAGGACAAGAGTTATGCAATCAGGAAGTCGACGATCCTCCATATTTCCGAAGCGGGGAGTCCTTGTCCTTGGTCAGGGCCGTACTGAGGCGATGGTGGTATGCGTCAGGGATACATAGAATACAAGGTGCGGACATATTTTGGGTCCGAAATGAGGTCCAAATGTTGTTAAAATACGGCTTTGTTGTCCTACTTCAGTTATAACCGATAGATGGCGGCATAGGAAAATCTGCCATATAAAATCTGAAATTTTTACGGAAGCTACCGACTTGTGATATCAAAACTAATCAAATCAGAACTTCTTTCTGACGTTCCGAGTTGGACCATACATTATTTTCAAGAATTTCCGAATATGAATTCATTTTGACAAATTTAAATTTCATTCAGTCAGAATGGCGATAATATACAGTGCGAGTCAAGATTATGAAACAAATTCATTTTTTCAGAAAAAAAATATTTGGTAACAAAATCCTGAAAAAGGTCAAATTTTGTTTCACTTTTACCAAATTTTTATGCATTTTTGAAGGATTCTTGTTGCACCCTGTGCCATCCCCAACAACCCTCCAACTTTTTTGAATAGGGAAAGTGGGTCATGTGGTACTTTTTTGGCAAGGTTTTTGTATCTTCTTCACAGACGTGCAGAAATTTCCAAAAAAAAATTTTTTTTTGGAAAATTAGTTACTTCAAAGAGGTTTTCAGTATGTGCACTTTGTCATGGATCATTTACTTTGAGACGATGGTACCTGATGAAATTTGTCACCGAATGAAAGTCGACCATTACAGTTTTGTTCATGCACAAGTGTAATTTTTCACGTGAGGGGGTTGAAAGTTGTGCATGAACAAAATTGTTATGTTCGACTTTCATTCGGTGACAAATTTCATCAGGTACCATCTTCTCAAAGTAAATGAGCCAAGACAAAGTGCACATACTGAAAACCTCTTTGAAGTAACTAATTTTCCAAAAAAAAAATTTTTTCTTGAAAATTTCTGCACGCATGTAGAGAAGATACAAAGACCTTGCCAAAAAAGTACCACATGTCCCCCTTTCCTTATTCCATGACGTCATGGAACCTGAACCGTTAGAGTAACCGCTTTCGCTTGAATGAAATGGTTCAGACCAGAAAGAATTGGTTTTAACCAATCTGTTTTGGTTACTCGCTTGAAATTGGTTCATGTTTTTTACATCATGGGTTGAACCCAATAAGAGTGGATGAATGAATGAATGAAAGATTGATCTATGCTATGGATATGCCACCATAGAACATAGACTGTCGTTCTGGTGACAGAAAGAACGTTTTTTCATCAATCAAATTCCGCAATTAACCGTTTTTTCAGGAACCAATCGAATATTTCATATTTAAGGAACGGAAAACCGGCAACCGAAATAACCAAGTTGATTTGCAGAACATATCCTATATAAACTTAACACTGTTAAGATGAAATCAGGAATCCCAACTTGAATTTAATCCAATCAGAGATGATCTTAAAAAAAACTATATTTGGGAGGAATTATCTTGTTTGAGGAGCCGAGGCATCTTTTACGGATGTTCATAAAAAACGCGACCCTTATCATGACGAATTTGTTCTGAAATTCACCTTCTCAGTGATAGTAAATTTGGAAGAAATTTGTGGGTTGGACCGAAGTCGTCTATTCAGTTCTGACCTTTGAATAGAGAACAACAGGAAGAAGCATAACGCTTTTCTACTTCCTATATCAGTGGGACATAGGCGCCCATATTGAACCTCCAAGTATGACTCCTGTTAGTTTCTTCAGACAAAGAAGTCTCGGAACAAGTTGTTCTCTGTTCAAAGTGAAATGAAAGTCGGCCACATACAATATCCATCCCGGACCCACTTTGTGAGGCATTATGCTCCTTCCTGTTTTTCTTTATTCAGAGGTTCTGACAAACTATTGCCCTGACGACCGGTCATAATTTCCAAAGAGCTTTAGTGAAAAAACCGAATTCAAGTGATTTCCCCAGCATTGGGGAGACAAAAGCGCATTTTTGAATTCACCTTATCTTCTATGCACCTTATTTATATCCTAATTTTTATTATTGTAGTTTTAGATAAAGTATAGTATTCAACTTGCGGTAATAGTCATAAGTCATAATTCGCTTGACGAATTACAACACTCGCATCGGCTCTACAGGAGTTATGACCTACATTATCGGTCGTTAAATAATAAATTATAAATAATAAGTCCAATTACAGTATTTCTCAAAATACATGCGAATCTCATGTGTGGAAAAAACAGAACTTTCAGATTCCATGATAAACATTTCATATACAATACTACTGAGTTTGAGGCTGCTTTCTTCTTTACCGAAATATCTAGGCTCCAAATCTAACCTGGAAATTTGAAGAATTTTCGTTCTAAAGAGAGCACATGCCACATACAGCTGAGCGAAAAGCCGTACAGAATTGTTTTTTACCACGGGTTTCTCTCTAGTGAGTGCAATCTACTCATTTGATGCCATTTTCGGCCCGAATTTCGAAAATAAGAGACATTTATATTTAGTGCCGGTTTCACAAAACTTCGATTGCCCAATCAACATAAATCGGTTTCGAATTGAACGAGATATTCTTAGCTTATTGAAAATTTCAAGACTCAAGGTATTTTTCCGGACCTGCATTTTCCGAATAAATAGGTTCCTGAAAGTACTCCAAGATAATATTCCCTGAAAATTTCAATTGATTCGAGATAACCGTTCGGAAGTTATGACGGATCGTCGTTTTTCGGTAAAAACCGAAAATCACCCTGTATGAAATTTATGAAGAGTGGAAAGCACTTTTGAAGGGTCATTTGATAATCACCTGAGTAGTCTCTATACGTGGTAGAGATATGTACAGTTCCTCGTGACTCACCCTGTATAGGCATGATTACCATAAATATATCAACTGACAAGTTTGCAAATATTTGTCAAATTCATTTATTCGTGAAAATGGATGAAAGCTTGGAGATAGTTGAGATTTAAGGCGAATTGTTGCAAAACGCTGAAAAAGCTCGTCCTGGGCTACTACCGATGAAGTCGGAACCCGAGTATAAATAAAAAAAAACGCTGCAAATTTTACACAAGGGTTTATTATTTTCTCATTTAAATAACCCAATAATATACCATTGATATCTTAAAAAACTTATATATTATGCATAACTCATTGGTTACAACACAGAAACCAATTCCATGAAATAATTCATGTGAACATTGAAATCTCAATAAATACACTTGTATAATTGAATAACATTTCTACATGCAGAACGCTGAGTAGCAAAATTTAAAATATTTTGAATGAGAAGAGACGTTCCACAATCGTTTTACCTCTTGATGAATGAATGAACTACAAATCAGATAGGGTTTGTCCTTTTTGAGATATTAGGGAAATAACCTCAATATTCAAAATGGTCACGAAACTTTTTGCCAATATCTGCACAAATAAATATCGGTCAAAACTGAAATTTGAATAACTGTTTCTAAATGTTGACTCTGAAACCTGTACCAAATTTCATTGAACATTGATGAATATGTATTCGAAAAAAAAATGTTTAAAAAAAAATGTTTAAAAAAAAATTTTGCATTGAATCGAGTGTCTATATTTCACAATTAGTCATGATGTTTCAATCCGAACGCGTTCGTGTTTCTTGACACAGAGGAAATAAACTCCATTTTTCAAACTAACACCAATACGTAAAACAAAATTCAAGATTTTCCGCTAACATCAAATGTGTAGATGTGATTTCTACTGGGATTCAACTTTGTTCTGAAAAATATTAATGAAATGAAAAAAAACTCAATCTTCCTGTGCAATCGATCTGAAAAAAAAATTTTCCACAGCAGATATCCGATTCACTTGATTTACAAAGTATCCACCACACAAACTGAAAAACTAAAGTTATTTTCAATAACATTTCTGTAACAATTAAATATATCGTGAACCTCATCAGGTTGAATTCGAAAGAATAATTCTAGATTATAAATTTCGTTCGTTGTTATCGTCGTCAGATACACTCAACCAAGAGGGTGTCAAATCAGAAAGTCTGTTTGATGTAAAGACGTGAAATTCAAACAAGTAGTTTGCCGACAACCAGATGATGATGCATGCGGAATATTTTTGTCGACGCTATATCCCTTGTCTAAGGTCACAGACCCCATTCAGAGCAGGTAGATAGATTATCGGCTCCTAACTTTAGTCTAAGGCTCCAACCCTCAGTATTAGATTCTCGAACATCGACAATTGATGAGATTTGCGGTTTGCTATTGGTTTTTTTGCATATTATATCCTCCAATTTGATTTATCAAATAAATGCTCATTATTTTCCATATTCACGCTTATTTCAAACTGTCAGTACGAAAGATTTTGGATTTCGATTGAAACCAGTAACGGATATCCACAGGTTGACGATAATCGTATTACGCAAACCGAAATTAATGGAAACCTCCGATCAACCGAATTTTTTGGAAATCTGCATTATTGCGCTACTTAATTCGCGTTCTGCATGAAAAAGTGTTATTGAGTTATAAAAAAGGATTTATTGAGATTTCAATGTTTCAAATGAATTTTTTCATGGAACTGGTTTTCGTGTTCTAAAAAACCAATGATTTATGAATAAAATGAAAGTTTTATTCAAGATATGAATAAGCTTCACGAAGAAATTTAATCTTAAATCCCGTAATCCGCAGGGTGATTTCTATAAATAATGATTTGATCCAATTTTCAGTAATTATGTTTAAGATATTGGGAGAGAAAACCCAAAAATATTTAATCTGAACTACTTACGATTATGAAATTGTCAAGAGCATCGATGGGGCATTTGCAAATTGTGATTATAAAATAATAACGCATCCATTAAAAATTTTTCGATATGTGTTGAAAATTTGGTGATCAATATTTTCATCTCCTTCTAGATGTATGACTCTGGATGAAAAGTAAACCGATTATTCCAGTGAATTACAATCTTAGAACTGAATGCGATGATGTCATTTTCGACATAATTGGAATTTGATTTAGTTTTGTAACAGTAATCAACGTTCTGAGTTGCATGAAAATTCGGTGGTAAGTTTTCGAGAAATAATTTTTTTTTCCCCCACCCCCCCATTTTGAGCCCTTAGGGTACACCGATTCTGCTGAAAAGCTTGGAGGATCAATCTCCAGCGACACACGATTTTTCTACCAAGTTTCACTGATTTCGTTTCAATACTTTCTGAGAAAAGCCCCAGACAACGGACGGCGGACGTAAAAAAACGTAAACTGTGAAATTTTCAGGAGGGTTGAAAATTTTTTTTTGTTGGTCGATCACTAAGGTTCATTATTTGATTTTATCAAATAATAAACCAATATAGACGTGAGGTCAGGAGCTTTCATGCGCTTGTTTAAATTCTTGCCCAAAGGAGTCAATTGCTTATTGATCCCTACAAACGCAGTTATACTTTGTAATATACTGATTTGGACCTCTCTTTTCATATAGTCCTACGAACTTCTGCATGAACCTCCAAGCTATCATTTCCCAATCGAGTAATAGATTTAAATTCGATCCGATCCGTATTTTTGGAAATATTTTAATGTGTATATCTATGACTCATTTGACGAGTTTTACCCATTCACGATCGCGGCCATCGTATTTGAGTAGCAAATCAATGAACCTACAGGCTATTGTTTTTCCATGAAGTACTACATTTAAATTGGATCTGTACTTTTAGGAATATTGGAAAAATAAAATTGGGAATGGGTATATCATTGAGCAGATTTTAACCATTCACGAATTCAACCTTCATTAATAAGGCCCCACTTCTTCTTTACAAATATAAGTCATTTCTCTTAGGAGTTAATTTGTTTGCTTCCGGTCTAACCATGGATAGTCAACACAATAACTGAAAGAATATGCCGATAGACTAGATAAATTTTGAGCACGTTGAGTTTCATTTCGATAGCTGCATTCGCGAATTGTTAAAATCCACCCAATGATTCCCCGGATATACCTATTCCAAAAATAAAGATCGGGTCGCATTGATATTGATAATTGTATGAAAAAAAGAATTCGAAGACTCATGAAAAATTTTGCGAGAACCATTTGATTAGTAGATCGCAAAATATAAATTATTCGAAAATATTTTTCTTTCTTAATGTCACTTATGAACCGATCATCACGAAATTTCGCTCATATTTGCATATCAGCATTTTCCAACTAGTTACACAGTTTTATTATGATCGGATCCCTATTTTTGAGTTCGTCCATGAATAAGAGCGATAACGCGGAAAAAACCAAAGAATTTGACATAATTCTTCCTAATATCTCCGAAAATAAATATCGGATCAAATTGAAATTAAACACCGTTGTTAAACACTGACTTCAGGTCGGTGAGATTTTCTATTGAAAACAGATGAAAATTTTCTAATAATCTTTAATTTCAATTTTTTACTCGTACCATACCCACATTCAGAAATCTTCAGAAAAAATAAAGCAAGAAACGTAGTTCCGCATAATCTAAATCATTCTCTGTAACATCCTTGTAAAAGACTTTATCCACCATTGAATATAACGCCGACGTTACGGCAATGACACATAATGGGTTTGTTTTGATTCCGAATTCAGAACAGTTCGGGACGGTTCAAGTATGCGCGATTGCGATTTTTCAGACTCGAAACGGCAATTGCGCATACTCGTCCCAAACAGTCCTGAATTGGTTCTGAAGTCGGAACCAAAACAATGCTAATGGGTTTGTTTTGGTTGCGAATTCAGAACTGTTCGGGACGGTTCGAGTATGCGCGATTGCGATTTTGTGTCTGAAAAATAATAATCGCGCACACTCGAACCGTCCTGAGCAGTTCTGAATTGGTTCTGAACTCGAAACCAAAACAAAGCTATAATAACTAAATCACAATAACAATAATATAGGAATTGGTTGACAGAGAAGAAAAAAACTCCAGTATTTATAAAATAACGTGATCAGAAGTACGAATATCATGTCGATAAGTCAACAAATATTCGTCCTTGGGATTATGTTATTTTAATAACAATAATATCATGACGGGTTGCGGGGTAATTGAAATATATATTCCAAATACACAGCAGTTCGGGGAAGAACGGCCGCATGTGACTGATTTCAATGCCCTCTATGAGAAGATTATTACAATTGACTGGTGGATTTCAAAAACTACCCGAAATCTACCACAGATTTCTTCCAACCAAAATTGCGAAAAAACTACCAAACATGTAGTTTTCTACCAGATCTGGTCACGTTGATCGGTGTTAGTTTCCAGTTTGATCCGATAATTATCTACGGAGACATTGGGTAAAACCATGTTAAATTCTTTGGTTCTTTCCTAGTTATCACTCTCATTTAGGGATAGAGATGTCGAGATGTGCAACTTAAATACGCATGAGCATCCGATAGTATGGAATACTGAATATGTATCGGATACTTTCGTTGGATACCTGGTAGGCCTAACGGCCGACTGCGAAACACAATAACTTCCGAAAGAAACAACATAGAAACTCGATATTTGTTGAGAAGATTTGGACCTTAATTACGAAGGCCCAATTCGTGAATGGGTAAAATCCACCCAATGATTCCGCAGATATACCCATACAAAATTTTATTTTCTCAATATTTCCAAAAATTCAGATCAGATCGAATTGAAATCCAGTTCTTCATCGGAAAATTACAGTTCGAAGGTTCATACAGAATTTCATGAAGATGATATGATAGGAAAATTACAGAAATTTTTTTTTAAAATTGTTCTAATGACACGATCATCACGAAATTTCGCATAAAGTTGTCTTTCAGCATCTTCAGACTAGCTGCGATGTTTTATCACGATTGAATCAGTATTTCTCGAGTTATACCGTTAAACGCAACGTTATCGAGAAAAAAACCTCGAACTTTGACATATTTTTTCCCGATATCTCCAAAACTTATGATCGTCTCGAACTGAAATTTGGTACACTGCTGTGAAATATGAAGCTTGAAGTCCGAGTGGAATGTTTTTCTGGATATGATAAACGGTTTTCGAAAAAAAAAATTTTTTTGGAAAAATATTTTGAAAATTTTTTTTTTTTTTACTGACAGTATGATCCTAACAAAATTTGGCTCAAAGTTGCGCGTCGTTATAATCCACCTAATTGCCAAGTTTGAATTCAATCGCTCAAGTAGTTTCCGAAATAAGAAATAAATAACTTCAACATTTCAAGTAGCTATAACTCCGAAACTATTGGACCGATTTGGCCCATTAACGTATTTCACCGCGGCATTCTAATGCGCGACCTACCCTGAAAGTTTCAAGTTGCTAGCTCACTCCCTTCGACAGTTATCGTGTTCACGGCCGGCCGGCCGGACAGAATCGATTTTGACACCAGATTCGTCATCAGTGAGTCCAATCTAGTCGTTTGAGACCATTTTCGGCTCAATCATCGAAAATTACAGACATTTGGACAAAACGATAGCACGCTGTTCCCCTAGAACATGCGCGCAAAAATGGCATGAATCAGATCTCATGAGAAATGGTGCAAGAAATTTTGAGAATGAAAAAATATAGAATAGAATAGAATAGAACAAGGTCAAAATATCACAAATTCTAATAAACTCGCACTAATGAACGACATGTTATCTCGAATGCATCAATGGAGTAAGGCTCAATTCTCAATATAATTCTGTATATTTCTCCCCTAAACGCTTTATCATCTACTAATGCCAGCACATATTTTGGGAGTACGTTGAACAGTTTGATGACCATGTATGTGCAACTCTTTTCGATTATACTCAAACTATGAACCGGATAGAAGTACGGAAACTTCTGCCTCGTATTGTTTTGATTTTTATATTCATTGAAGTAAAGGCCATGCTTTTGTAGAAATAGTAAAATCTTATAAATATACAATCCGATAACAGTTAAAATATTGTTCTGCCTAAAAACTCCACGACAGGAATCTCTATATCCCATTTTGAAAATTCCCCTCATTGCTAGTTTCTGAACAACGAAAATTCGTTGTATAGGGGAGCTTCCTCCCCAAAAAATTAAACCATAACAAATAAGCGATTGAAAATAAGAGTAATACACCATCTTTAGGATCTCCTGACCAACATTATCTCCCAACGCCCTCAAGGTATATTATGGAGTTTAATTTTCCGACGAGATAATTTATATGTTCGTTCCACTTCATGAAACGATCGATATGCAACCCCAAAAATTTCACCGAGTCTGAAAATTTGTTGGCATGATCACCATAGCCAAATTTATCTGCATATTGCAATGTGGATCTTTCTGTAGAGAATATCATGCACTCTGTTTTGCCTGTATTCAAAAGTAAAGATAATGAATAGAAGGGGGCCCAATATGCTGCCCTGTGTTATTCCCAATGTTTACTTTCTCGTCTGACATATACTGCAAATCATTTACTACAATGAGAACTCCCTTCTTCCTGTCTTGAAGATAGCTCCTAAATAGATCAAGTTGAACGCCTCGAATGCCAATAGTTTCGAGTTTTTGTGATAACTTTTCATGTACTACGCAATCAAATGCCTTGGATAAATCCAGGAACAATCCCGTTGGTATATCACCCTGATCTAATGCTTTAAGAACTGTTTGGGTGAGATACTATGATCATAGACAATGATTAGTTGAAGACTGATTGTATTCCAACGGCAGCTCCTTTTATTTTTTCCAATTAAATTTTTTATATTCACATCAGAATATATTTCACGAAAGTGTGACACCTCCAATTTGCTTATCGATTATACTTTTTGTCATTTGCACATAAAAAAACCATAAAACCTGATAAGTTATAATATAAAAGAAAAGCCGTATTTCGTACCTATTATTGTGTTCAACATGACCAAATATTTCGTAACCCTACTTCTGGTGGCTTCTCTTGTTGGCTATGGTAAGGGCTTTTTTTTCAATTTCAATTACATTTGAAACATTTTTTCTCTTTCCTATAGTGTTAACATTTCTTGACACTGTATTGCAGGACGTAAGTAACAATTTCCGAAAAAGTATCGATTGCCCTTGACGATGAGTTGTTAGTCAACTAACCACCCATTGGTGGTAATGATTTATGCCATTTCATTTTTGGAATTATTCCTTGATTTAACATTGTCCATTTTTATTGCACAGAGTTCACTAGAACATTCTCATTGTTTTCTGCTCGATTTCGTTGTTTTTTTTGGTATAACTCGAGAAATACTGATTCAATCGTGAAGAAACTTTGCAGCTGGTTCAAAGATGCTGAAGGACAATATTGTGCAAAACTTCGTGATAATCATGCTATAAGAACGAAGTGAAAAAAATTTTTTTTTTCAACTATTCGATATTCTGTGATATTCTCATCATATTATCCTCATTTAATTCAGTATGATCCTTCAAAATGTCATTTTTCGTTGGAGTACTGGATTTCAATTTGATCATATCTGTATTTTTGGAAATATTGGGAAAATAAAATTTTGAATGGGTATATCTGCGGAATCAGTGGGTGGAATTTACCCATTCATGAATTCGGCCTTCGTAATTAAGGTCCAAATCTTCTCTACAAATATCGAGTTCCTAAGTTGTTTCTTTCGGAAGATTATTGTATTTACGGTCCGGCCGTAAGGCCGACCCGACCGTAAACACCATAACTTCCGGAAGAAACGCCTTAGAAACTCGATATTTGTAAAGTAGGTTTGGGGCTTAATTATGAAAGTTGAATTCGTGAATGGGTAAAATCCGCCCAGTGATTCTGTAGGTATACTCATTCAAAATTTCATTTTTTCAATATTTCCAAAAATACAGATTAGATCGAATTGGCATCCAGTAATTTATCGAAAAAAAAATCTAGAAAAACACTGCCGTGAAGGCAGCAGCTTTTGTTGGAATGTTCAAATTCGTTGCCGAAGCGGTCATCTACATTGAACATGCGCGCAAAAGCTCTGCCTTCACGGCAGTGCTTTTCTAGATTTTTCTCTACGAAAAGGGTGGATTTCAGCACGGAATATGTAGGTACACCATAAACTTTAATTAAGCATGTTTTACGTGAGAGGACGCCTAAAGTATGATTTCTGAAACTGATTGAATTGCATGGTTGTAACTCAAAAAATGCATCTTGAGGTGGGTAAATCAAAAAATTTTTTTGGAACTGTATATCGAATTCATTTGAAAAATCTATAATGACATCAAAGATGTCATAATAATAAGAACATATTTTCTTGAAACATTTATCTTTTTAAGTATGAATTAAAGCTTATTTTGGGAGGATTTTGCATCATTTTTTCGGTTTTTCTGGGTTTTCACTCCCGATATCTGAAACAGAAATATTTAAAATTAAGTAAATTGTTTTTTACGGAAAACGCCCTTAAGCTACCTTTTGTGCTAGGGAGATTCGGGTATTTGGGTGATCGGAGATTCTTTCCTATTGCCAATAGGGTGAATCTCTCGACCGATAGGACGAATCCCCGATTACCCAAATACCCGAATCTCCCTCGTAGAAAAGGCTCCTTAACGGATTGCAGGATAGAACTATTTGTCAAAGCCGTTTCTTGTAAGACAGATTGACTAATAAACGATACAGGAATAATATAAACGATAAACAAAGCGAACTGTGTCGTTTCAGGGTACAAATCTCGCTATTTCATCAGAAAAACGTGAAGATTTTTGGAATTATTACTTTCGAAAAAAAAAATAATAACAATTCTATCCTGCAATCCGCAAAGGCGTTTTCTATTAAAAAAAACAATTTTTATTCAATTTTTAATAGTTCTGTTTCAGGTATTGGAAGTGAAAACCCAGGAAAACCTTAAAAATTATCTTTTTGTATAAAAAAATTTCAGACATTCATGAGAGATTTTTTTCTTGAAATAATCCCAAAAATAATCCCTCAAATATTTGTCCCGACTTATGTGCGCCCTTTCTTTCCGATTTCGTTACCTAAAACCAAAATGTTCATTGTATGACCATATAATATGGCCATACTATTTGCGGAAAATGAAGTTCACTAAAAGGGCCTTCAGTGCGAGGGAGATTCGGGTATTTGGGGATTCGGAGATTCACCCTATTGGCCGAGAGATTCACCCTAATGGCCGACGAAGAACACGTGATTTTAATAGGGAAGAATCTCCGATCACCCAAATACCCGAATCTTCCTCGCACAAAAAATAGCTTAAGTTATTCCATCGGGATGAAACGTTCTTATGTCACTCAGTATATTTATGAAATCCTCAGGTCTTCAAGATTTAATTGTAAAAAAATTTCAGCTGCTTCCTTGAGTTGCCTTTCATGCACTAGCAAAAAAAACTGCGAGAATGCTCCAACTACGATGTGTACCGCAGAAGAAAAATACTGTATTTCCCAAGCTGACTTAGAGAGAGAAGGGACATATTTCAGAGGTTGCTACGATAACCCAGAAGACTGTGATATGAAAGATGAAGATGGCAAACCTCTATTTTCCATTTGTAAAGTTTGCCAGGAAGACAACTGTAACAATGAGGATTTAAAATGAATAGAACACTTCTTGTTATATGTATTCATGAAATATCAAGACAATAAATCAATGATTTGAGGAGATAAAGGAGTTACAGTTTGATAACTAAAACCTACACAAACACAAAGGCGAATATTTGTCGATAAATGAACAAATAATCCACCTTGATCTGAGTTAACGATCCAATCAACCAAGCACCGAATAAGCATTGTCAATGAATAATATAGAGAAGTTTAACGGTTGTTACGAATCATCAGTACGACACACATTGTCCAAATGCCGACAGAGTAATACTGGACGATGTTCATATCGATGTTTTGTAATCGATGGTCGATATTTTCATCATCGATGTTGGAGTTAACGAGCATGTCGACATCGATGTTATCTTATCGATGTTCGATATATTCAAAATAACGGCGTTGAATAAATTTTCTTAAAAGAAGTTCCCTTGTTATAGCCTCAGGGCTATTTGTCACTCGAAAGTGGCACTCGTCTACCCAGATGTTATTTTTATTGCGCCTTGCCTTCAAGGGTTTGTCACGTCACGTATGATTTGTCGATGTTAGTTATCGCTCAAAGCAATTTCTTCAAGAGCTTCAAGCTCACTCTGACGGCATTTCTCGTACTTGAACTTAAGGAGTACCTGCATGGACAAAATATACCTGGAACCCTTTAATGATGCTCTCGTTTTACTTTTACCATGGAGGTAAAAGAAGGGGAGGGAGCCTATCCAATATTTCCCCTTGTACCAAAAGTGTCACACACTTTTGAGAACCTTCTGTGGATATTCCCATACTAATATTCGTTCAGATTTATGACTACGTCACCGTCGGCGGTATCATTTCTACTCAGCAGTCGGGTTTCAGAAAAGGTTACAGCACTACCAACCTTCTCTTAAATGTAACAGATGACATTCTGCGTTCTCTGGATGAGGGCCATGCGTCCATTCTTACCCTATTAGATTTTGCAAAGGCGTTTGATACCCTGGACCATGAGTTACTCTGTGCTAAGTTAAGTTATTTCGGTTTTGATGAATTTGCTCTGAGATTTTTCAGGTCTTATATCTTTGGCAGATATCAGTGCGTTAAATTACGTGATGCATTTTCTGAGTACTGCCTAATAACGTCAGGTGTGCCCCAGGGTTCCATTCTTGGTCCTTTGCTATTCCTTATATATATAGCGGATATGTATAGGGTGGTTAGGTATGTCGTCCTCTATTTTTATTGCGATGATACACAGGTTCGCCTCTCTTTTCATCCGTCCGCTATTTCTCAAGCAGTCGAACAGCTTAATGAGGATTTGTCCAGAATGTTGGACTATTGTGAAAGAAACAACCTGAAAATAAACGTGAAAAAATGTTTCTATATACCCTTCTTCCCAAGAAATTTTCACTGATGTTGAAATTGAAATGGGTGGCGAGAAAATTCCATCTTCTACCTGCTGCAGAAACCTTGGGATTCTTTTCGATTGCCGGCTAAGATTCAGAGAGCATGTCTCTCTGCTGTTGATGAATTCTTTTCTGGCACTGCGCCATTTGTATCGTCATAGACATTTTTTGGATTTTCACTCACGTAAGTATCTCTGTGAAACCCTTGTGCTGTCCAAACTGAGCTACGGTTTAACAATATTTTTTATCCTTGTCTCGACTCGGTCGAGAGATACAGGTTGCAGAAATTGCAGAATTTTTGCTGCCGATACATTTTGGGTATGAGAAAGTACGATAGGGAAATCAGTGATGGGATAAAAAGATTAGAGTGGCTTAGGGTCGAAAATATTTTCCGGCTTCACATGACGACTGTTGTGCATCGGATTTTGAGTACTGGCAGTCCTCCATATTTGAGAGCCAAGCTGGTACACCGTCGTGATGTTCATCGTGTGGCTATAAGGCACGGGCAAAGGCTAATGTTGCCAAGATTTGTTTCAGCTATGTTTCGGCGCTCTTTTACCTTCAATGCGGTGAATTTACACAATGAGTTCTTGATAGGGTGTGAGGGGATTTCTTTGGGCTCATTGCGTGGGGAACTGAAAAAGAGGCTGTTCATGAACCAGTCATAAACTGAAAATTGTTTTTAATTTTGGTCATAGTTTTGTTCTTCTTTTCAATTCATTAATTCACTTGAAGTTTTATTACCCGGTTATATGTTTTTTTTCTTTAGATTAGTATTCCTTTTGTTTTTGGGGTTGAGTGGAGTAGCTGAAGCTAGACTTCGCCCCAAATGTTTGAATTATATATATATTTTTTTTTCCTCTTCTGTTTCAATAAAGGCACTATTATTATTATTATTATTATAATATGGCCGATAACTACAAGGTGTTCATTTGTATTCTTCGGTGTATATCAAATGGGACAAAAATGTTCAGTTCAATGTCGGCCATATTGGTATGGGTAAATACACAGAAGTTTCTCAAAAATGTGTGACACTTTTCAAACATTATGCCCCCTCTAATCTTTTCCTACCTCCATGAGTTTTACATTGGCCTATGGTTTTTCCATTCCTTAACTTTTTGCACCCATATTCTGATGGGAACAGCGTGCTATCGTTTTGTCCAAATGTCGGTAATGTTGGAATTCTTCCCTGAAAATGGTCTCAAACGACTAGGTTAGGCTCACTGATGACGAATCCTATGTCAAAATCGACTCCGTCTGGCCGTCCGTAGGCACGATTACAGGCGTACGGAGAATCTTATCGACTTGAAACATTCAGGGTAGGTAGCATTTCAAAATGCAACGGTTAAGTTCGGTAAAGAGCGAAATCGGCCAAACGGTTTAGGAGTCATTTGAAACTTCTAGGTTATTTAACTAACTGGTGCAGCAATTATATTGACACTTGGCTGTTGGTTAAGGCATAATGACGCGCAACTTTTTGCGAAACTTTGTTGATATCGTACCATCAATATCAAAATCAATGATGTACAAATGGGAGTGAGTGTCACGTACTGGAAAATTCGACAATTGTCGGTGTGTTTTTGTAAATTTATTAGAGGGAGTTAAAGATTAATAACTGCCTAGTATATCTCCCGAGGGAGATTTAACCATGTTCAAAGTTACGTTAACTAAAGCTTTATTTGGCTGTAATGCGTCAATATAAAATAAAAGGTTTTGTGAAACCGATCACAAGTATATGGTTTCAATCTAACGGCATCTGTATTTCTTGAGATATTTAGAAAATCTCAAATAACAACGATCCTTGACATGTTTTTTTTCTATATCTCCGAAAATAAATGAAGGATCACATTGAAATTTGAAATGTTGTTGTTAAATTTTAGGTTTATATGAAATTTCAAATTTATTTTTATTTATTTACCCATGTACACTAAAATATTAAAAATGGCAGAAAATGCACATGATATATAGTTGCCTTCAAGTGCTACACGGCTTGTCAAAAGTATGAAATACCAAAAAATGTAGAGAGGATAAGTATAAAACATCACATATCTACATTAAAGACAAACAGGACATTTTGAAAATTCTTCAGGGTTATATATTGTCTTTTCTAGTACTTTTTGACATTTTTTGCACTTTTACTGAATTTTTGATCGTTCAAGCTGTTCACTTGTTGGTGTAACTTTTTATGAAGTTTTAGTCAGATGTGGTTTACTCCTTGCTCTGCTTTCGCAATTCTAGTGAAAGGAATACTCAGGAATTGCTTTCTTCTTGTATTATATACATGGAAATCTGAGTTAGATGGAACTTTTCGAGGTGCTGGTGTACATAGACCACAGCAGTGAGGATGAAAACCGAAATACAGGTGAGTATGCCCTACCTTTTAAACACATTCTGGCAACTGTAGGACTATTGCATTCCAAATAGAGCCCTTATAGCCCTCTTCTGCTTGATGAGAACCCCCTGCGCAGCACTGCTATGTCCGCACAGTATGATACCATACATCATTTTAGCATGAAATGCTGAGTAATATGTGAGCTTAGCCGTATAACTATAAGAAATCATTTTAATTTTTTTTTATGAGATAGATGGAGGTCGACAGTTTGCCATACAACTCGTGTAAGTACTGACTCCAGCTCAATGATGAGTGAAAATTGACACCCAAATACTTCAGAGAACCGGTTTTATGTTCCTTGTTAGTAAATAAGAGCTGCTGGGTTGTATCCTCGTCCAACAAAAGGAATCTGATGGATAGTCTCCGAGAAAACAAAATTGAAACAGAAAAATTTTCCACTAGTTTTTTAAAGAATTTTAACGTGTAGATCAACAAAGAATATTGCACTTAGTTTTGCGTTGGTATCCTTCGACTGATTCCGAAGTTTTAACCTGATCGCATCTGTAATTATTCAGATATTGAAAAAATAACTTTTGAAAAAGTATGGAATAAACATTTTTTTAGAATTTTCTAGCAATCGGATCCACTTGAAATTTCGCTTTTAGTTTGCACGTTAATACTCTTGAACTGATTACAAAGTTTCAGTAGTTCATGAGGTATCGAGGAATCAACCCCAAAATTTTAGATTGGTACAACCACGAAACTGTTACACCGATTCCGCCCGCTAACGAACAGACGGGCCGACGGACGGATAGAATTGAATCTGACCACGGATTTTTCGTCAGGGAGTCCAACTTAATAGTTTAAGACCGTTTTCGGTTGAAAATTCGAAAATTACAGACATTGTGACAAAACGATAACGCGCTGTTTTCCAGAACGAGCGCTTAATATGCATGAAATCGAAATATCAGATGGCTTCAACTCCGACCGATTACACCCATTGATGAACAAAACGTGCATTTTTCAATGAGCAATTCACTCTCACAATTTCACTTTCATTTCGAGAACCTGAACAAAATTTCTGCGAAATCTGAATATAACATTAAGACAAATTCTAGGGATGCAATCATCGCAAAATTTTGTACAATTCTTCGTGTCCGTACTGCACAACTCATTATTAATCAATTCGAATTCGATCTGATCGGTTTTTTCAAGTTAACATGGATATTTCTCGTATAGAGGATCGAACCTCCTGTATATTATTTTCGGAATAATTCCGATAATAAAAGGCCCATGGAACTGGAATTTGATGAAATGGCGTGTTGAAGGATCATTTTGCTGGCTATTAACCGAAGATGTGACTCAGGAGGATTTAATAGAGTCAACTATAATAATGTCTTGCGATAGGGGCAATATGAAATTACGTACACGCTCATGATCGAAATCGAATGTAAAAAATGGCATGAATCAGATCTTATGAGAAATGGAGCAAGAAATTTTGAGAATGAAAAAAGGTACTTCGACACAGACAATGATTATTTGAAGACTGATTGTATTCCAACGGCAGCTCATTTTATTTTTTCCAATTAAATTTTTTATATTCACATCAGAATATATTTCACAAACGTGTGACACCTCCAATTTGCTTATCGATTATAATTTTTGTCATTTGCACATAAAAAAAACCATAAAACCTGATAAGTGTTATAATATAAACGAAAAGCCGTATTTCGTACATATTGTGTTCAACATGACCAAATATTTCGTAACCATACTTCTGGTGGCTTCTCTTGTTGGCTATGGTAAGGGCTTTTTTTTCAATTTTAATTACATTTGAAACATTTTTTCTCTTTCCTATGGTGTTAATATTTTTTGACACTGTATTGAATAACGTAAGTAACAATTTCCGAAAAAGTATCGATTGCCCTTGACGATGTGTTGTTAGGCAACAGACCAGCCTTGGGTGGAAATAATTTATGCCATATCATTTTTGGATTTATGCCTTGATTTACCATTGTCCATTTTTATTGCACAGAGTTCACTAGAACGGCACGGTGCAGCAATTCTCATAGTCAATACAAACTTCATCCTTTATAAATATAATCGAGAGCTTTCAACAGGAATTCATTCAAATTTTCTCTTCAAACACAGTAGGTTTTTTGAGTTTAGATCAGTCATTTCTTCTTTTTGAAGATGATTTAAATTTACGATCCTGGAAATATCTTTGTTTTTCTCCATGAAAATGGTGGATTTCAGCACGGAATATGTAGGTACATCATTAACTTCAATTTAGCATGTTTTACGTGAGAGGACGCCTAGAGCATGATTTCTAAAACTGATTGAATTGAACTGTTGTAACTCGGAAAATGCATCTTGATGTGGGTAAATCAAAAAAAATTTCTTGAAACTGTAAATCGAATTCATTTGAAATGTCTATAATGACATCATAGATGTCATAATAATAAGAACATATTTTCTTGAAACATTTATCTTTTCAAGTATGAATTAAAGCTTATTTTGGGAGGATTTTTCATCATTTTTTCGGTTTTTCTGGGCTTTCACTCCCGATATCTGAAACAGAAATATTAAAAATTAAATAAAATTGTTTTTTATGGAAAACGCCCTTACGGATTGCAGGATAGAACTATTTGTCAAAGCCGTTTCTTATGAGACAGATTGACTAATAAACAAAACAGGAATAATATAAACGATAAACAAAGCGAACTGTGTCGTTTCAAGGTACAAATCTCACTATTTCATCAGGAAAATGTGAAAATTTTGGAATTTTTAACTTCGAAAAAAAATTAATAACAATTCTATCCTGCAATTCGCAAAGGCGTTTTCCATAAAGAAAAACAATTTTTATTCAATTTTTAATAGTTCTGTTTCAGGTATTGGAAGTAAAAACCCAAGAAATATCTTTGTTTTTCTCCATGAAAATGGTGGATTTCAGCACGGAATATGTAGGTACATCATTAACTTTAATTTAGCATGTTTTACGTGAGAGGAGCATGATTTCTAAAACTGATTGAATTGAACTGTTGTAACTAGGAAAATGCATCTTGATGTGGGTAAATCAAAAAAATTTCTTGAAACTGTAAATCGAATTCATTTGAAATATCTATAATGACATCATAGATGTCATAATAATAAGAACATATTTTCTTGAAACATTTATCTTTTCAAGTATGAATTAAAGCTTATTTTGGGAGGATTTTTCATCATTTTTTCGGTTTTTCTGGGCTTTCACTCCCGATATCTGAAACAGAAATATTAAAAATTGAATAAAATTGTTTTTTATGGAAAACGCCCTTACGGATTGCAGGATAGAACTATTTGTCAAAGCCGTTTCTTATGAGACAGATTGACTAATAAACAAAACAGGAATAATATAAACGATAAACAAAGCGAACTGTGTCGTTTCAAGGTACAAATCTCACTATTTCATCAGGAAAATGTGAAAATTTTTGGAATTTTTAACTTCGAAAAAAAAATAATAACAATTCTATCCTGCAATTCGCAAAGGAGTTTTCCATAAAAAAGAACAATTTTTATTCAATTTTTAATAGTTCTGTTTCAGGTATTGGAAGTGAAAACCCAGGAAAACCTTAAAAATTATCTTTTTATATAAAAAAATTTCAGACATTCATGAGAGATTTTTTTCTTGAAATAATCCCTTAAATATTTGTCCCTACTTCTGTGCGCCCTTTCCTTCCGATTTCAATACCTCGAACCCAAAATGTTCATAGTATGACCTCAAAATATGGCCATACCATTTGCGAAAAATGAAGTTCCATAAAGGAGCCTTTAGTGCGAGGGAGATTCGGGTATTTGGGGCTGACGAAAATCACGTCATCGTCATCAGCCAATAGGGAAGAAGCTCCGATACCCAAATATACGAATTTCCCTCGCACAAAAGGTAGCTTAAGTTATTCCATCGGGATGAAACGTTCTTATGTCACTCAGTATATTTATGAAATCCTCAGGTCTTCAAGATTTAATTGTAAAAAAATTTCAGCTGCTTCCTTGAGTTGCCTTTCATGCACTAGCAAAAAAAACTGCGAGAATGCTCCAAGTACGATGTGTACCGCAGAAGAAAAATACTGTATTTCCTTGGCTGGAGAAGGGACCTATTTCAGAGGTTGCTACGATAACCCAATGGACTGTGATAAGAAAGATGAAGATGGCAAACCTCTATTTTCCGTTTGTAAACTTTGCCAGGAAGACAACTGTAACAGTGAGGATTTAAAATGAATAGAACACTTCTTGTTATATGTATTCATGAAATACCAACAAAATAAAGGAATGATTTGAGGAGATAAAGGAATTACAGTTTGATAACTAAAACTTAAACAAACACAAGGGCGAATATTTATCGATAAATGAACAAATAATAGACCCTGATCTCAGTTAACCATCCAATCAACCAAGCACCGTATAAGCATTGTCAATGAATAATATAGAGAAGTTCAACGGTTGTTACGAATCATCAGTACGACACACATTATCCAAATGCCGACAGAGTAATGCTGGGCGATATTCATCGATGTTTTGTAATCGATGGTCGATGTTTTCAACATCGATGTTGGAGTTAACGAGCATCAATGTCGACATCGATGTTATCCTATCGATGTTCGATATATTCAAAATAACGGCATTGAATAAATTTTCTTAGGAGAAGTCCCCTTGTTATAGCCTCAGGGCTATTTGTCACTCGAAAGTGGCACTCGTCTACCCAGATGTTATTTTTATTGCGCCTTGCCTTCAAGGGTTTTTCACTTCACGTATGATTTGTCGATGTTAGTTATCGCTCAAAGCAATTTCTTCATTTCATCATATCGTGATAGTTCAAGAGCTTCAAGCTCACTCTGTCGGCATTTCTCGTACTTGAACTGAAATGAGACAAAAATATTCAGTTCAAAGTCGGCCATATTGGTTGCTGCGTTCGTACTGATACGATCAATTACCAAAGCGGTGCCAGTAAAATCGACTGTCCAAATTTACTGACAAGTACTGGCCAGGAATATCGGAACTCAACTTTTATCTGAATTAAACCAACGACTCAGACTCATCCAGGGCTGGGCAAAATACATGCTTGGCTTAATTGAAATACAAATTACAAAATACTTTCTGGCAGGTATTTGAAATATAAAATACAAAATACAGCATTTTAACTATTTGTATTTGAAATACAAATTACGAAATACATTCAGGTATTACGTAAAATGTGAAAAGAGTATAACTAATTCAGCTCAGCTTTTTTATCGCTAAATAAAGAATTTCCTTTCAGAAACACAAGATTTTTGAATGTAGTATCAGACAAACAGGCTCTTGTTGGGGAATGAATAAAACCTGCTACATAAAACAATCTTTCTAGAGGTCCTGATGGGCAGAAACTTATGTTATATTGTATGAACACATTTTTTATATCAGGATAATGTTCAAGGATGGTGAGCTCGTTGCTCTTATCGTTTTTAGAAGTTGACTAACTCTAACTCCATGATGAAATGACCATTGCGCAGGACTTTTTCTACCTTTCCATTTGCCGCAAATATGATTGCTAGCAAAAGAACTAGATAAAGCAGATGAACGTCGCGCCGTCTGAAGGGAGATTCAGGGACTATTTTCTGTAGAGCGCTCAGCGCTAAATGTATTTGTTCGAAAGAATTTCGAAGACAAAAGTATCGAAATACGAAATACAAAATACTTCAGCGTCAGGTATTTGAAATACCAATTACAAAATACATTTTCAAGAAGTATTTGAAATACAAATACAAAATACGTATTTGTATTTCAAATACGTATTTCAATTACAAGTAATTAGAATACTGCCCAGCCCTGCTCTCATTTATGTTTCAATGACTGATGTCAAATCAAAATTTTTAATCATATATTTTATGTTATGTACAGTCTTTATTTCTCAGCTCGTTGGAAGAAATGAGTGTAAATGTAACTTCATCAGAGCTTATTAGAAAAGAATATCAAATAATGTTTGATCATGATGAAGAGAACGACGAACGAACAGTTCTGAAAAAATGCAGCGGCCTACTGAAGAAACATGGCTCTCATTTGCAAATCAACAGTTCAAAGATCCCTTAGAATGTTTCACAGTTATATGAATTCACCGGATATTGATTAAATCATTATTTATTCATATATAAGTGGACGAAATTTAATGAAAAGTGATATCCACCTTGCCATCGATAAAAATTTGCTTCTCAGAATCTTGCCTGAGTATTATAAAGTTGCTTGGCCTCTGTACATTAGGCGTCCTTAGTAGAGAAAATTGTTGATTTACCATTAAGACCAGAGTATTTCAGATACTGAGCTTTTTGCATTGGTGTAGTAACTGAATTCTGAACATAATTATTCTCGCAGTTGGCATTTCAGATGCATTTTGCATCTCAAAATTATCTAAGAATGGACAAACGCCAATAAAGCTAATTATATCAATTCCCACTCAACACAATACTTTTGTCCGAACTGTTCTAACGAAAAAAACTAACACGAAATGAAAATTGAACGGAAATTATTTGTGGGCAATTGATATGAACAAGAGATCAAATTTGCTCCATCCAAAAAATTCCGATCTTGTCAATGATTCCAACGAAAAAGATCGTCATCGAATAGCTCTGATTTTGTTTGACGATCGGTTGACATCTGTGGTCTCGTCCATCTGGATGGAACGAACGACTCAGGAGCAATCTGAGCAGTCTGATGTGAGAGACGAACTCCCCTATGATGGATAAATCCACAGAAGGTTCTAAAAAGTGTGTGACACTTTTCAAACGTTATGCCCCCTCAACTCTTTTCCTACCTCCATGAGTTTTACATTGGCTTATGGTTTTTCCCATGATGTAAGCAAAACATGGTGAGCTCATCTGTGATCGTTTTACCAATGTTGACGTCACCTTTTTCATTCAAATTCAAAGCACAGAATATATATTTCCATTCCTTAACTTTTCGCACGCATGTTCTGATGGGAAGAGCGTGCTATCGTTTTGTCGATGTGTCGGTAATTTTCGAATTCTTTCCTGGAAATGGTCTCAAACGACTAGGTTGCACTCACTGATGACGAATCCTGTGTCAAAAACGACTCCGTCTGGTCGTCCGTATAGGCACGATTACAGGTGTACGGAGAATCTTATCGACTCGAAACTTTCAGGGTAGGTTGCATTTCAAAATGCAACGGTTAAGTCCGTTAATGAGCGAAATCGGCCAAAGGGTTTAGGAGTCATTTGAAACTTTGAGGCATTTTAACCAACTACTGGAGCAATTAGATTGACACTTGGCAGTTGGTCAACGCATAATGACGCCCAACTTTTTGAGAAACTTTGTTGATATCAAACCATCAGAAATATTTTTCGAATTTTTTTCCAAAAAAATTTTTTTTTCGGAAATTTCGTGTTTTTTAAGTCGGTAACGTTGTTTGTTCCAGAATACCTCGAAAAATAGTAATTCAATAGGGGTGGAACATGGTAACTATAGAGACAATTTTGATGAACAACTTTGTGCGCTATTTCGTGATGATCGTGTCATTAGAACAAGTTGAAAAAAAATTAAAATTGTTTTCGTCACATATTCAATATTCTTAATTCGATCTTCTGAATATATTATCTACACGATATTCTGTAAAAATCTGTAAGCCGTCATTTTTCAATCGAGTAATGGATTTCAATCCGATCTTATCTGTATTTTAAAAAATATTGGGAAAATCGAATTTTTAATGAGTATATCTATCGCGGCCGATCGTCGACACAGTAACTTCCGAAAAAAACATCTTAGCATCTATATTTGGGGAGTAGGTTTGGGGCTTAATTAATTACTTATGATCAAATTGGTGAATGGTAAAATCCGCCCAAGGATTCCGTATACAAACCCATTTTTTATAGTTTGTACCAAATTTTCGGTTTCAACATCGATGTAAGAAACATGTTTTACAACGCGTCTTTTCGCGACAAAGATGTTTATGCTTTTGATGAAAACATCGATAGTCAACATCGATGTTTTGTGTCAATGTCCCAGTTCTAAGAAAGGAAAATCAGGTTCTTGAGAATATGTTGGATGGCGGTCTTGTGAACAATACTTCACTATCGCTTAAGAAAACCCTTACCTTTAAGTGCAGACATTTTAGAGCGACGTGCATTATGTTTTTCCATTTCCATTATTTGAAATTAACAGTTCCAAGATTTTTGAATTCTTATGACTTTCAGAAGTTTTCCCCTCTTAGTTGTAAGTTGAACAAATTTGTATGAAAAATCGAAACTATGCGGTTACTAAAGAAGTAGTATTTTAAGTAGGTATTTACTGTGACTTTTGACCCTTTTCGATTATATACATTCACTATTTTTCATACAAGACATTCAAAAAGCTGAATCTGCTGAAACGAAACTAGTTAATGCAATATAACAAAATTTTTCAAGGGAATGAAAAAGAAATTTGGCAAGTTTTCAAAGTAATATTGGTATACATTAATTGTGGAACTCTAAAGTTGGAGGAAACTTGATAACAGCAATTTATTTTTCTTCTTCAAAAACAAACTTTAATCATACTATTTTTTCAATATCTTATACAAAATATTTTTTCCTCACACATAATATTTCTCTGATAAATAATCCAACATATAATCAAATTTGATCAACGAAAAAAAAAATTCACGCAACAAGAACTAAGGCGAGAAATCTTTAAAAAATCACAATAACTCAAATAACTCGAAAAGAGATGATTTTCGATTATCAATAAAAATTTCTCGAGCGAAAGCAGATTAGTAATACCAAATCGATTGCCAATAAAATATAATTACATAATACTGTGTACTTTATTTTTTCTTTATACATAGTTCAACACACTTATGGAAGAATATATTTCCAAAAATAGTCATACCAACTCCCTCCAAAGTCTACGTCTAATTTTAAATCATCTTGTATGTATGAGTTGAAAACTTTAGCTTTCATTATCGGGTAAAATGTGTATCAGCTTATAATATTTCGAATAAATATATTATTAGTAGTAATAAATCTTTATTTGATCTCGTAATCTGAAGATGACGACCTCATACATAATAAAAAACATAAATAAATCAAAATCAATAGCAATTCACATTCAACTCAACCAACAACATAAAACCAAGAGTTCAGGTAAAAACTAAGAGGGGTGTTTTCTTGCGAAATTTGTAAGGAATAGTGTCCTTTAAACATGGAACCGCAGACGTTCCGTTTGCAAGATGTTGAACTTAAAATTTTTTTGAAGTTTTTTTCCCATAGCGAGATATTCAACTCAAATTGGGCATGCATCTTATATTTTAGAGTTCACTCGATGTGACCTATACCAGTTCCAATTGCAAATCTACAGGGCTATCTTTTTATTTCGGAATAGGTACAGAGCCCTGTTATCTCCCAAAACTTTTTTTTTGGTGAGCCACTGTTAATGTGAAAAATTTTAAGAAAAAGCTTTGTTGTTATACTAAATTTTATGGACTTTTGTAATTTTATTGCATCCGATTCCGATGCCCAGAAAAAAATTCGATTCCCTAGAAGTCCTCAGACAACTCCGTCCGAATTATCATAAAATTCAGTAAGTAAAGTACGGTGAATACGGGACTTTTTCCATTAAATTTATGCGAGAAATCACCTCTCTCCTTTTGTACCTGCAATTAAGGAACATCCCGTATGTCCAAAAAACACCACGTGGTTTTCGTGAGAACTTGAAATGATTTCGTATATAGATCTATCAAGTGGAAATTTTATTTTTCCAATATTACCAATAATGCATATATCATCGAATCGAAATTCTGCACTTATAAAATGACGGCGTGAAGGTTCATGCAAAATGTCTTGAGGAAAAGGCTTCGAATGTGGACAAGCGCGTAAAAGTTCCGGACCTCACGACAGTGCTTTTCTAGGTTTTTAACGTCTCCTTCTCGTAATAGCGCCAGTGCGTCAAGCCCCAGGGGCGTCACGCACCTGACTGGAAAGCTACTATTATAACCAACGCATCTAGGTAAGGGAGCGATTTTCCGGGAATTTCCAAAATACACTTTATTCATCGGAAAATAATGAAATTTTTGAATGAAAAATTTTCAACATTCTGGTCATATGACCAAGTCTCTGCGATTCTGAGTGAAAAATGGGTGCAGGACCCTGAATTCAAGAGGTGTCACCAGTCTTTACTGTTAAATCGAACAAACTTGATATCCAAAAACCGGACTCGAATTGAGAAAGAAATTTTCCGAAATTCTCCGCTCGCTTAGGTATTTTCATACGGAGAATCATTCCCCAAGTACGCGAGTACTGTAATTAAAGACCAATAATTCATTTACATAATGGAGAAACTGTAATCAGGACGTTATTTATTGCTATACACGTCCTATTACTGCAAGGGACATTTTGGCCAACGGTAAATTGCCAATTCCAATTGAAGTCGAATATGCGTACACCTCCGATTATAAAAAGCGCGACGTATTATACTGTTGGGCCCGTACATTCGCTTTGATAATTTGACTTTATTTATGACGTTTAATTTGACCGCGGTACGGTAGTATCGGGGTCATTTGGGGTGGTCACCGTTTGCAGGGTCTGACACTAATGATTGGTTATGGTTACCCGATCAATTTTGGTTAATGCGACAGTCTCATTACGGATGATCAGGTATATAGTTTCATTCCATCAAAATTCAAGAAAATCACTGACGTGAGATCAGGAGCTTTTCAAATGCGTTGCCGAAGGTATTATTAGTTGAGTTACTTCGACTAGTAACCTTGCATATATAATAATATACAGTGGGCGTCAAAATTATGGAACAAATTCAATTTCTCAGAAGAAAAATATTTGGCAACAAAATCCTGAAACAGGTCAATTTTTGTGTCACTTTTACCAAATTTATATGTATTTTTGAAGGATTTTTATTTCACCCTGTGCCATCCCCATCAACCCTCTAAATTTTTTAAATGGGAAAGTAGGTCATGTGGTACTTTTTTGGCAAGGTCTTTGTATCTTCTTAACAGGCTTGCAGAAGTTTTCAAGAAGAAAATTATTTTTTTTTTGAAAAATTAGTTACTTTAAAGAGGTTTTCAGTATGTGCACTTTTACATGGCCCATTTTTTGAGACGATGGTATTTCATAAAATTTTCCACCGATTGAAAGTCGACCATTACAGTTTCGTTCATGCACAACTTTCAACCCCTTTCAACGAATTATTTTTTTTACCATTAAAGGGTTCGTAGGGGTTGAAAGTTGTGCATGAACAAAACTGTAATGGTCGACTTTCATTCGGTAACAAATTTCATCAGGTACCATCGTCTCAGAGTAAATGAGCCATGACGAAGTGCACATACTGAAAACCTCTTTGAAGTAAGTAATTTTTCAACAAAAAAATGTTTTCTTAAAAATTTCTGCAAGCCTGTGAAGAATATACAAAGACCTTGCCAAAAAAGTACCACATGACCCACTTTCCCTATTCTAAAAATTTAGAGGGTTGATGGAGATGGCACAGGGTGCAACAAAAATCCTTCAAAAATGCATAAAAATTTGGTGAAAGTGAAACTAAACACTGCAAATGTTACACAAGGGTTTATTATTTTCTTAATTGAATAACCCAATATACCGTTGATATCTTAAACAACGTAGAACCGAATGAGATGATTCATTTTCGATATTATTGGAAATTTGCAGCGTTTTTCTTTATATTTCAGGAACTACTGGTTGGAAATCATCCGGTTAAAATTTTTTATGATTAGTTATGCAACAGTAATCAAAGTTTAGAGTTTCATGAAAATTCGGAGTTAAGTTTTCAAGAAATAATTTTTTTTTCCCCCCAACCCCCCATTTAGAGCCCTTAGGGTACACCGATCCTGCTGAAAAGCTTGGAAGATCAACCCCGAGTGACACGATTTTTCCACCAAGTTTCAAGGATTTCCGTTCAGTACTTCCAGAGAAAAGCCCCGGACGGCGGACGGACGGATTTTTTTTAATTCGTTCATGCAAATCTACATACTCCAAAACATAAACTGTAAAATTTTCAGGGAGGGTTAAAATTTTTTTTCATGGGTCGATCACGTAGGTTTATTATTTGATTTTATCAAATAATAAACCAAAATTGACCTGGTTCAGGATTTTGTTGCCAAATATTTTTCGTCTTAGAAAATTAATTTGTTCCATAATTTTGACGCGCACTGTATAATATTGTCGAACTTGACATATAGGGTGTTTCACCATAAACTGGACAAACATGAATATGTATAGCAGTGTAGATGACATTCGGAAAGTGATTTTTACCTTATGACATATAGCCCGTTTTCGAAGCATAAGCGAGATACAGAGTGTTTAATGTCAACTCGAGCAATATTCTGATAACTGTGGTAAGTTATGAGTGATCTCTGAAATAACGATTTTTCGTCACATCTTAGTTTTTTTTTGTTTCAATTGTGGTGAAGAATTCTGGAAAAAAATTCAAAATGGCGAAAAACCTGAAAAGTCGAAATTTTTATTGTTGATTACCAAATTGGATAGCATCACTCCAATGTAATCGATTTTTCGAAATTTTCCGTGAAAAAATTTTTTTGATAAATTCATATTTCTATCCAGGTCAATCTGGAGGCCCATTGGTACAATTTCGGGGTCTGTGAGGCCACCAACTTTATAAAAATTATGTAATACTTCGTGTGGATTCTATTGGAAAAATAAAATTTTTATGGGTATATCTGCAGAATCATTGAGTGGATTTTACCCATTCACGAATTCGGCCTTCGTAATTAAGGTCCAAACCTTCTCTACAAATATCGAGTTTCTAAGTATTTCTTCCCGAAGTTATTGTGTTTACGGTCGGCCTAACGGCCGACTGTGTAAACACAATAACTTCCGAAAGAAACAACTTAGAAATTCGATATTTGTAGAGAAGGTTTAGAGCTTAATTACGAAGGCCGAATTCGTGAATGGGTAAAATCCGCCCAATGATTCCGTAGATATACCCATTCGAAATTTTATTTTTCCAATATTTCCAAAAATACAGATTAGATCGAATTGAAATCCAGTAATTTGTCGAAAAATCTGGAAAAGCACTGCCGTGAAGGCAGCAGCTTTCGCGCGCAAGTTCAATTTCGTTGCCGAAGCGGTCATCTACATTAAACATGCGCGCAAAAGCTGCTGCCTTCACGGCAGTGCTTTTCTAGATTTTTTTTATTGTGTTTTTAAATGAAGTAGGTACAGTTCGACCTGGAAAAATTCCAGCAATTTTTTTTTCAATGTAGACATGTAAAGAAAAGTTGAATTCGAAGTTCGAACAAAAATGTTTCACGGAAAACCCTAGAAAATCGAGTACATTGAAATAATGCTATCCAATTTGGAAATCGAGAATAAACAAATTTCACTTTGCAGGTTTAGCGCTATTTTAAAATTTTTTTCATAGTGCAACACCAAAAAATTATAAGATGTCATCAAAAACCGTTATTTCAAACGTCGCGCAAAACTCACTACAGTTATCAGACTATTGCTCAAAGTTGGCATTAAACAATCTGTATCTCGCTTATGCTTCGAAAACGGGGTATATGTCAAAGGGCAAAAATAACTCTCCCAATGTCATTCACACGGCTATATATGATTGTGCAGTTTATGGTGAAACCCCCTGTATATAAAAACCTCTTTGAACTTTGATCAATTTTGGTAAATGCCGCAGTCTTACGGAAGATCAGGTGTATGGCTTCATTTCATCAAAAATTCAAAAAAAGCAGTCTGCCGTGAGTTATTATTCTAGTTCGTTGCCAAAGTGGTATCTCTTGAGTTACTTCGACTTATTTCAACCTTGCTTCTGACTGAACTGACATATCTGGAAACTTCTTCGAACACGCTAATTCAAGGAATTCAATTGAATCAATTTCATGCCTCAACAGTCAACAAAAATAGGAAAGAATTCGAAAATTACAGAGATTTGGACAAAACGATAGCACGCTGTTCCCTAGAACATGCGCACAAAAATAGAACAGTTACAATAACAAGAGTTGCAATGAAACATGAAAATGATTTTCATGCTCTGTTTACAGATCTCTATTGGTATATATAGCAGGCGATAATCATAAGGCGGATTCTATCCATTCAAGATTTAACTTCAGTAGTAAAGCCTCCAACCTACTCTAACATCCGTTAATAAGCACAATAACTTCCGAAAGAAAGAATATGATTTTCTGTTTTCGATTTGGAGCAAATCCATATGATGAACCCATATGCGGTACTAATTTCACGATGTCTTGAGAGCTGTATACATTATGTAACAGAGTTGATATTCAAGAGGGTGATAGTACAGATCACTTCCAATAAAAAATGTGCTTATAACTCTTCCTCAAACCCCTAGGTTCTACAGATATCAATTCTTTTGTCTGTTTTGGAAACTTCCGTATCTTACTCCAGAAAAGAGAGTACCTATGTCTCCGGAACGAAAGGACCTGCGGCAATAAATGTGCTCTGAATCGAACAAAATTAAGACCAATAAAGAAATCAATATGAAATTTCATCCACCATTTACTCGAAAAATTCTCGAGGTGAGGTATTGATTTTATAATTCCCTAAAGTCTCAGCTTCTCAAATATGTGGCACATTCATCATGGAAAAATCGTCTTTGTTAGGAAAAAAAATACCTTTACCATCACCTCCTTGAATATTGTACATCAACTCTGTTACACCCTGTATATAAAATCGATTGACATTGATGTTACTTTTGATAACATGCAAATTTCAGAGGTCCATCTTAGTTAGTAAACATACAGAAATTATATTTGGAGGGATCAAATAATGAATTCAACAAACGATTCTTTGTCACCCATCACTCTGTTATGGATTTATATCTCTATGATTTTATCATTTTTTAATCAGTGTTTGGACGAAGCTCCTGAAGATGCCTTAACACGGCGAAACATGTAGAGCGAATTTTATAAATAAAGAGCCATTTACGTACGAAAATTCTGGTCATTTTATATATTGAAAATGGATTATGGTCGATTGGTTGATAGTTTGTTCTATGATTATATGTATATAATATCATATAACTTAAAATTAGTATAAACCAACATGCCGAGAATATACTATACTCATATAGATTTCAAGTTACTTAGTTGCAGTGCTCAAAGAACATTTTAGTGGTTCATACAGTTTTGAATTTCTGAGCTTATCCAACATTCTATTTGCAATTAGAGCGAAGCAGAATATAATTAAAATCTATGGGTACATTGTTCAATATGGCAAGTGTAAAGTTGATATAAAAGCTCAAAAGGATGGGTAATATGAAATCTGAACAATATTTGACATCTAAGCTTTTTATTTATATTCAACAGATCTTTTCTTCATATATTGTCATATGGTTTTCAATTACATACAATTTTGCTAATTGAAAAACTAAATAACTACAAAACTAACTTATGGCATTGATGATACTCTTTATACATGTGATGATAATAAAATTATTACAAGTTGCTAATATATTCTCACATAAATGTTATACATAAATCACAATGCCATTTCCCGCTCTTAACTAAATATTTGCGCACATTTTTCATAACAACTCATTCAACAATTTGCAAAAGCTTTATTTTCAATATAAATAGTAATAAATTAAGTGTAAAGGAACAATAAAATTATCATTAAAAACAGGGACTAGTTTGAAAATTACAAAAAATAAATATTCTCATAAATCAATACAAAATAAGTCATGCTAGAAGAGTATTAACAAAAGAGTATTTGGTTATTGGACTTGAGTGTAAAATAGACAATGAAATAAGACTTGAATATGCTTGTGAAAAAAGTTCTCACAACACTCATCTGATATCGGAGTAATAATAAATTTAAACTTAAGGCAAGATCGAAAATGTCTAGAATAAATCACAGAAAAAAGTGTTAAATGGAACGACATCTTCATAATACACGATTTGGATTTTCCAGAAGAATTGCAACTCTTTGGTGAATTTTTGAAGATTTTAAATTTTCTCTTACAAAGATCCAAATGGATCGAAACTAGTTGGCTGAGAAGGTGGTATGTTTCCCATACTCATGGGTTGTTGAGGTTGCATTAAGTTGGGATACTGACCCATCGCTGGTTGTCCTGCCATGGGTTGAGCCATCATTGGTTGAGACATCATGGGTTGGGACATAGGCCGATAGTTTGAAACTGATGTCGGAGCCATAGGTTGACCCTGCGACTGGGACTGCCAATTGGTAACCGGAGCTTTGGGTTGATTTTTTGGCGAATTCCATTGTGAAGTACGGCTTCCAGAATCCATTGTTAAATTCTCAACTAGTGAAGTTAAACTGGATTCGAGATCTCCTGTGAGGAGTTTTGCTGGTTGGGGCGGACGCTGATGGGGGGCTGCTGGATGTTGTATAATATTTGAAGGTATACTAGAATCCTTGCCTCCTAACGGATCAAAGACAGAAGGTTCACCCGCATTAAATACATTCGAATAAGCTCCGCTAGTGGGAAATCCTATTGATTGTGGTTGAGACGTGAATGTAGGTTGCGTTTGTGATCCAAAAGGAGCCTTGGACTGAGCCATAAAATCACTACCCCATAAGTTGTTACCAGGGACACCTTGAGTAGAACTTGGAACTTGTGTTGGAGCATTGCCAAATATATTTCCATTTGCCATGCTCGTGTTAGGAGCAGTGGTATAAACATCTGCAAATGGATTACCTCCCAGGGACAGAAGATCATCTAGAGCATTAGACTGACTTTGTGCAGATGGGACTGTTGAACCAGACATAGCCTCAGGAGCAAAAAGATCTAGGATAGGATCAGTTTTCACCACTGCAGGCTCTTCGCTCAAAAATGGGTTAGTTTGTGAAGCTGACGGAGAACCTATCTTAGCTTTGTATTGATTCAAGGCAGCTTCTTCTTCTGCTACAGCGGCTTGTTTGAAAGAATCATCTACCGATGCAAAAGCATTGGTTGTATTTGATAATGCAGAAACCCCAGATTTCAAAGTTTTCTGTGCACTAGCTGCTGTTGGAGTATTTCCTTCTAAAGAACTTAAATGAGATTCCAAAGCATCCAGTAAACTATTGGGAGCCCTAGTTAAATCAGGAATATCACCCTTATCAATTCCGATATTTTCAGCAACCTTCAGAAATTCACCAACCCTGTCCATTCTAATAAGAAACTTTTTATACAAGTCTAAAGCCTCTCTGCACTGTTTCTTGTTCATTTCGAAATATTTCTCTAGTAAATTTATGATTCCATCATTATATGAAGCAAATAATCTAATGAGATCTCTGAATAATAACATAAAGCACATATTTATAACACCATTGGTGAGATCATTAGGTGTACAGTCAAATTCCAATAAAGCATCTAGCTGATTTTGGAGCGTCGGTAAGGTTTTAAGAAGATTTTCAGAATTCATGGAACGTAACGTGCCTTCTTCCTTACCTCGTTTCACTTTGCAAAAATCAAAAGCAACTGCTCTGTAAGATAATGCTTTTTCATTCAAATATTTGGCATAACGTCTTATGAATGGTGACATATCATATCCAGTCCTGGCTCCTACTGCACTTTGAACACCGGTTTTATCCACAAAATTTGATAATTGAAAGGACACATTGCTGGATGCCAGATATTGAGTAAATCTTTCATTACCATAGCACATAAGATGATGGGTGGATATCAGAGCTTTAAATACCACAATCCAACTTGTACTCTGTGATCTTTCCATCAACAGATTGGCCATTTGGGGGATTGATACATTTGGTTCGTTTGTACAATGCACCAGATAATCTAAATGTTTTTTCTTAGGGCCAAGAAGTTCTTCGGTTGTTGCTTTGCATACCGATTTCGCCAACCCCTGACCAGCTAAACTATGCTTAGCAGCGAGAAGACGGTCGTTGATGGTTTGTCCAGCCATTTTATACAATAATCCACTAATTTTCACTCGATATGGACCGATGCCTTACAACATTTTTCAAACGAATGTTCATCCAGAAATAAAATTGGAACGAAAAGACAGGTCGATCGGACCACAGCCGGCAATTTAATCAATAAGAACAAAATGAAGCTAAATTGATGTAGGCAGCGCCATCTCTCAATCCATAGACAGACCGTTAGTAAACAGTTTCCTTTATTACGAATTAGAAGTAAATTGAACGTGTTATTTGAAAATCCATTTCTTTCATTGATGTGAGCAAATTAGAAAATCTCAAGGGACTTTGTGACTGTTAATCTACTTAAACACATTTTTATCTTGTCGCAATTTATCAAGGGTTGTGAAACAATACCTAACTTATCAATCACAAATTCTACCTACACCCCCTTTTCCAACAGAAATTTCAAATCTGGCAATAAAATGCTGTCCTCCAAAATATTCATGATTCAATTTTCATTTTAATGATAACTCGAAAAACTGTGAATCATGAGGCTCTACGTCAGTCCGTGCAACACAATGTTATCTCCAAGAATAAATGAATTAATATATATTACAAAACTTTCACTAAAAGGATGATAGCATAAAGAACCTCCACTTACAAATTAATATTTTCTGTATAAATACTGAAATTTTGTAGTGAAAGATTTTTATGAATAAATATAATTTCACTCACCTATAGAAGGCTTCCAGCATAAAGGTTGAATTTTAGGTGACCAATTTCCATTTTCCAGGCATTGTTGTACTGGACTTCCTTCTAAACTGAAGCCCTCATGACAACTATAATGAAGCCTTTGTCCCACACCAAATGGATCAAGTTGGCCATGTTTTTCAAACACATAATACCCATTAGTCACATCAAAAGGTTTTGCACAACCTGTCATGGAAATGTGATGTTGGAAGCATTTTGCTTCAGAACCAGTCCAAATTCCTTCTTCACACACTCTCAGTTTACTTTCAGCAGGGAATAGGTAAAATTCTTTGGAACAGATGTATTTCGAGAGTGTCCCTTTGGGATATAAGCCCAAATAATCTTTTTGTTCATTTATAGTAACGGTACCATTAGCTAAACTTGGAGGAGCGGAACATCTAGGTATACATCGAGGCCTAGGATTCCAATGACCATTTATACAGTTTATATCTGGAGTTCCTTCAAGATCATATCCTTCTTGGCATTCTACTGTTCCTGCTTGGCCGAATATTTGCAGTTTAGCATTATTAATTATTCTATCGCATTCTTCAGTTATATTGAAGAACACTGGTCTATTCCCACTGGCCAAAAAAATAAAGGTGAATTCAAGAAGCAAAACATAAAACCAGCTGAATCCATATTGATAAAATGTCATTTTAAATATTTTTCGCATATAAAACTTATTTATTGATCAGTTGGTTGTTCGACCTACAAGCATAGTTCATTATTGATAGATGACATTCCCCATAACATGATATTTGAATAACTTTTGTATCGTCAACAACTAAGCTACTTTTGTTGACAAAAAATTACCAAAACAATGAAATCAGCTGACAATGACATTTGAAACGATTAACTACATAACCATAGATCCTAGGTATCTATGTCAAACTCTCTTTATTCAAAGATGTCAAAGATTAATCCACAGAACTAATAAATCTTCACAAATCTCACAATGATCTTTTCTTCTGGAAGTTGCACTAGTTGCAGAATTTATTCAAAGGTCGCAAATAATGACATTGTAGTATATTTGTAGCAAAGTTATTTTTGAATGGAATTGCAAAAACGAAAATTTGAATTGCAGAAAAAAATCTGGAAACAAAGGTTTTGGAAAAAAAAATATGTTCAGGAGAAAAACGTAAAATAGATAAGCAAAAATGTATTATGATAGATCAGCAAAAGATTCAAAATCTTAAAGAAGGTTAAAATGTTCTTATACAAAAAGGAGAAATATGGGAGAAAGGTAGAATGGAGAAGATAGTCAATAATAGGTCATAATACGACCGTCGTATAAAATTAAGAATGAAAACGAAAGTATTTTAAGACGCAATAGAAAGTTCTTAAAGAATATTAACTTAAAACCCATATTCGAAAATATAAATCTAAATGTACTCTACGATGATTTTGATTTTACAAGTTGTGATCAATCGCGTGACCAAACATTGATTAGGGAAAACTCTGTTGAATATATCGAATGTAGTTTTAACTCAGACTTGAATTGTTTGTTCGACGAAGCTTTGGTGCTGCCTAAAATCGAACTGAAATAATAAGACCAAACAAAACTGTAGTAGATTGAGAGATCCACCTAAATACTTGGACGACTACAGTCTTCACTTCTAAAATAGTGTTTGTAAACGTATTGTTTTCATTTAGAGGAAGCGTGTAGTGAATTTGTATGTCTGTTAGATTGAGAACATTTCTTATTCTATGAATTCTACTGCCAAAAAGAATAAAAGCCCGCAAAATAGAGAAGCGGAACAACGAAGGTGGCCACTGGTCATGGGCCATAACACATCGTACAGCCTAGAAGCTAGAAGCACATGTTAAAAACATTGTTAAATGAAAACTTGAAAGTAATACAGAGTTTCATTAGAGTGTGAAGCAGACATAACAGAGTCTCCTATATATAATGAAAAAAAAAAATGATAAACAAGATTCACCCTGATTCACTCGCAGATGATTTTATTTCATGTTTATCGGTTTTCAGAAATAACTAAGTGAAGTAAAACAATTCGTCAGTTTTTCGTTCAGATTCAAAATGGAACAAGTGCTATTCAACATTCTACGGATCGTTACAAGAGGAACTCATTTGAATCAAAGCAGTAGCACCACAGGATACAAATATATACATATATATATATATAGTAGCACAAGCAAAATAAGTGTGGCCATCCGTTACTGCAAATTATTTCATAGAAATAGAAATAGACCATAGAATAACAGCAATTTTAGATAGATGTTCTTCAGAATTCAAAAATATTTGTATTCCGTGCTTTTGAGGTTACTTTTATACTGTGTATTTTTGAACAGTCTGTCGTCTGTCATTTGACTTTCAATTTTGTTTGGTAGATTAATTTTTGTATTGTATTCTGTGATTGTATTTGTATGGAAATCTACGAAATAGAACGAGCATTTATAAATGTTAACGGTTAGTCTACAGTCCATCACTCTAAATCATTCGTTCCACAACCTGTTGATGTTATAGCATGTGAAATTTACATAACATTCATTAATATTTTTCAGGCAACCAATAAAAACCATGATTTAGGAAAATTTCTTTCTTGGATTCTGAGGCATGGAGCTGTAAAAGAAGGTATTCCTATAGAAGTTGATGGTTTTGTATCAGTGGAATTTTTATTAGATCATAGATTCATTCAAGGTCGGTTCACCAAAAGTGACATACAAAAAGTTGTAGAAACAGATGAGAAAGGGAGATTTGCTATAAGATTTAACCAGGGTGGTTTTGATATCAGAGCAAATCAGGGGCATTCAATGCCGGTAAAGATATTGTAAAGCCTAAGCCAAATTTCCCAGGTTATAGTTTTTAACCTTAATATATTTGATTGATTGTGATAACCACTGTCTCATGATGAATAACTTGGGCTGTAGTGCTGATCTGTTGAGATCAAAGTGGAGGCCACATATAGGTATTAGATCGTATTCTGCTTAGAACATGTGGTTTTCAGAAAATTACTCGATCACTAACTCAGGTTAGCTGAAATTGGCATATAGTACGTTCTATAAGTGTCATTTGAGATTGTGTCTGAACAATGCTACTAGTTCAATGTAATTATCTGACCGTCTATAAGTAGCCTCTACTGCATTGACATAAGCAGGTATAATATTGTCTTATATTAAATATAAAGTAACAATTTATTCCTCACAATCTTAATCCTGGGGAAGTGTTGATTTCTAATGAGGACTTTGATGCTTAAATTGAGCCTTGGACTGTAATGAATGGATTGGCCCTTAGTCCTTTTGCAATCAGCATAGCTTAGTCATAACATAGAGTTAAATACTGAGAGTATGATGCATAAATGCTCCCATTAGAATACACAGGTTTAATGTTTGCGCGTATGTTCTAGGGGAAAAGGTTGGGTTCGCTGATGCCCAATCCGGTATCAAAATCGATTCTGGAGCGATTGGATTGAAACTTGGCAGTAAGTTGAAGCATAACGACGCGCAACTTCAAGCAAAATTTTGTTGGGATTGTATGGTTATTGATTTTTTAAAGAATTTTTTTCAGAAACTGTTCATGATATTCGAAATCAATTTTACTCATACCTTGAGCTTATATTCCACAGCAGTGTTCCAAATTTCAATTCGATACGGCTATTGATTTTGGAAATATTGGGAAAAATTATGTAAAATTTCGTGGTTTTTCTCTTGATAGCGTTGATTTTTTCGTTATAACTCAAGAAATACTGATTCAATCATGATGAAAGTTCTCAGCTGGTTTGAAGATGTTGAAAGACATCTCCGTGCCAAATTCGTGACAATCGTGTCATAAGAACAATTTGGAAAAATATTTCAAATTTTGTTTTTCAAATATTCAATATTCTATGATCTTATTATTGAATTCTGTATGAACGTTCGAACTGTCAATTTCAACTCGATCTAATCTGTGTTTGGGAAATATTGGGAAAATAAGATTTCGAATGGGTATATCTACAGAACCATAAGGTGGATTTTACCCATTCACGAATTCGGCCTTCGTAATTAAGGTCCAAACCTTCTCCACAAATATTGAGTTTCTAAGTTGTTTCTTTCGGAAGTTATTGTGTTTACTGTCGGCCGTAAGGTGAAATTACACAAACGCCCAGGAAAATGCATAAACTTTCTCTATTTTCTTGACATGTCTCCTAACTATTCTACGATAGTGTGACTATATAGGGTTACTCTGATAGCCACCAGAGGGAGTAGCGCTCATCTTCATTCGCCCGTAGCAGTTTGATTTGCTGTGACATGATTCCAAAATGCCTGATTGGGGTGAGCCAAATAAATAAACACTATAACTTTGCTTATGGCTAAGACTGTGGTGCATAAATTAGGACCTTAGTATTGAGAATAGTCATAGTCTCAAGCACACGAAAATATTAAACCTGTGCATTTCAATTGGAACATTTATAAAAGATAGTCCCAGGCTTGAAATGAATGAAATAATGGTGCTTTGACTTTCATTTGTTTTCCTACTAAATCATACTAAAATTAGACCAAACTGAGGGATACCAAATGCATTTCATATTGTCACCACCAAAGCAGACGTCACTCATCAGAGCGCATGATATTTTTAAGGTAATTTACCAATTGTCTGTTCAATTCGAATGGGTCATAATTCTCAAATATTGCCACCTTCAGTGGAAAAACGAATTCTAGCGATAACCTCGACATTGGCAAAACAAAATCGCATCTTTGGATTCTCCTTATTTCTATTCATCTTTCCCAGGCTTAACAGATAAGCACTAACTTTATGACTATGCTTTATTTCACTTTCACAAGTTCCATTTGATTTTTTGAGACAGTAAATATTTGATGATTCATAATTATGACTTAAGTGCCGTTGTTGAAAGTCGTTTGAATTTGTCATAAGTTCTGATTTCTGTCATTTATTTATTTATCTTACAATACAAATGTTGAGTTCTGAAATTTTCATCCAGTAGTATCCAGTAATCCAACTTGTTCTGAAATTACTGCTTTTTATAGGAATTAGTTACTTGCCAGTACTGGTTATGAATTTTGTAAATCAACAAAGGTAGTATGGTGAATGCAGATACCACATAATGATGAATCTATGTTTCAGATTATTGAAAAATTAGAGTTGACACCAATAACTGATTACCAAACTTTTGAATGTGTTGTTCATGGTACCTTCTTCGTGAATTGGAATAAAATCAAAACTCAGGGCTTGCATCGAATGACAAGGAATCATATACATTTTGCACAGAATTTACCTGACAGTAGAGGAGTCTTGAGTGGTGTGAGGAAAAACTCCGAAATTTATATTTATATTGATCTTAAAGCAGCTCTGCAGAGTGGTATACAATTCTATTTATCTGCAAACGGTGTCATCCTCAGTCCTGGAGATCACCAAGGATTTATAAAACCATTTTTTTTTCTGAAAGTTTGTCGAAGGGATGGTAGTTTATTGAAATATCAATGAAAATGACAGATAAACCTAGTGAAGATTCTCTTGAATGTGATCCATGTGGAATGAAGTTCACTTCGCAACATCAACTAAAACAACATTTGGAAACAAAAAAACATCGAAAACAGGCAGGATATCAAAAGGACATGAAATGTGGTGTTTTTATTGCAGGTTCGTACACTTCTCGTCATTGTTCTTATACATGATATTTTGCCAATTCTCCAAGATTTTGCTAAAACTTCTCGAAAGCTTAGACAAGTTAGGACATCGGTTATGTTCTGTGTAGGTCTTCTTACACCAATTTAGGAGCAGTGCTTTTCATCGTTTATTCTAACAATACAGACAATATGTTTTGATTACATCAATAGATTCAGGGTAGCCGCGCACTTGTGACATGTTGCTCCCTTGACAAACGTTTACTGGCACTCAAGCTACCTTTTGTGCTAGGGAGATTCGGGTATTTGGGTAATCAGAGATTCTTTCCTATTGGCCGACGACGATCACGTGATCATCGTCAGCCAATAGGGTGAATCTCTCGACCAATAGGATGAATCCCCGATTACCCAAATACCCGAATCTCCCTCGCACAAAAGGCCCCTTAAGGACCGTTTTTATAAAACTATTTTGACAGATATCTTGGAGTTAACTCATGAAATCTGGTTCAAAAATGAGAGTTAACTGCTTTCTGTGGTTGAAATGAGTTTTTTATTACCGGCCCCTATAGTGTTCCAAATTTCAATTTGTCCGGATATATAATATAATTTTGGAGGTATAGGAAGAAAAATATTTTAAATTTCATGATTATTTGAAATTTCTATGTTATTTCCTCAATATCTCGCGGTCAAGTAGAAACTGCATAACTTGTTGTAGAAAATAGACACGCAACTTCATACGAAATTTTGGAAAAATTCTCGACAATTTTCCAAACTTTTCTTGAAAAAAAAATTGTATTTTTTTGAAACTATTCATCAGATTTCATTCAAATTCGGCACAAATCTATCAATTTTTTGGTTGATATATATTAATAATACTTATATTCATTTATCCCTATGAGACTTACAAGGTAAGTATAAGGTACAGTCAAATATGGATAGAATTCAAAAATACACAAATATACTTACATTAAATCAAAATGTCCACAATATAATATAAACAATTTCCCAATAACATTACTTTCACAGAATTTTTGGTAAACCCGCAAGATTCCCCTTTGCCAAGCTTTAAGTAAGATATTTACATCATTGTAAGCAGTGTGAGTTCCTGAACAAAAAATATGAAAGCCAATATAGGCGGTCTCTCTTTGTTTGGAAGATATGGACCCCCAAAGTTCCAAATTGTTGCATATTAAGATCCTTTTTTCCACCATAAAAATGATCTCTCACTTCTCAAATATAGTTCATAAATCATCTTTGAACCTTCAACCAATGAATAGCCACACTTTCTTTCAAGAATATTCATTATTTAATGAAAGAAAAGTGAAAATATTAGACAACCACTTACCCTATATTTCTACGAAATACTTCTCAATGATTGAACGCGCAGATTGAACGAGAAGATTTCTCAGAACATTATAACTTTGGAGGACAGTGTAGACATGGCATGGAATAAAATCAAACAAAACATAATACACAGCGCGAAGGAAGCAATAGGGCAAAGAAAAATCAATATCAACGGCAGAAAAAATACCAAACCTTGGTTTACTGAGGAAGTGAAAGACCTGTCAAAGGAAAAGAAGATGGCATACATTAGGTATATAAATAATAGGTCACCCGAAGAGTACCAGAAATATAAGGTAATAAGAAATAGAACGAATGATGGGATTAAACAACTAAAAAAAGAGTATTGGGAGCGGTTTTCTGTCGAGATGGAACATGATCTATACGGATGCCAGAAGAGAATATGGAACATGCTTAGAAAAAGGAAGAAGAATGTAACAGAGGAAGTACAGATGAACAATATAACAACAGAAACTTGGACAACATACTATCAGAATCTATATAGCAATTGCACGGACAATAGAGAGGAACAACGACAAGAGTATCAGGAAACATATGACGAGGGAGACACTATAACTATGGAAGAAGTTCAGACAGCCGTACAACAACTCAAAAATCGGAAATCACCCGGAACGGATAACATCACAAATGAAATGATCAAATACGGAGGAAGAGAAATACATCAAGAAATAACAAAACTCTTCCAAAATATCATCAGAACCGGTGAAGTGCCTCGTGAATGGAAAACCAGCTTATCCGTACCAATATACAAGAAGGGCAAAAGAAAGGACCCTGATAATTATAGAAACATAACACTGTTGAACTCCACACACAAACTGTTCACTAAGATATTGACTAATAAAATCTCCAGCCAAGTTAATATATCCGAAGAACAACAAGGATTCAGACGCAACAGGTCAACGGTGGACGCGATTTTTATTTTGCGGCAAATGATAGAGAAATCAATCGAGTTCAACAAACCAATGTTCACATGCTTTCTCGACTTAACAAAGGCTTTCGACAGAATTAGACTCCACGACGTTCTTGAGACCCTTCAAGCTAAGAATATCTCCGAAAAATACATCAGAATTATTAAACATCTTAATACCCACAACACCACCAGGATAACAACACAATGTGGATTATCTGAGGAGATCAGCATATCCACTGGCATACGACAAGGGGACAGCCTGAGTCCACTACTTTTCAATCTTGTAATGGACCGAATTGTTGAAAGAGTGAAGAAGATACGGGCAGGCTATAAGATGGGACGCCGCTCATTGAACATCATGTGCTATGCTGACGACGTCTTTCTAGCAGCTGAAGATGAAGATGACCTCCAGCGCCTTGCATACGAATTCACAAAAGCTGCAGAAGAGCTAAATATGATTATCTCATGCGAGAAATCCAAGACCATGGTTTTCGCCAAAGAGCCTATCCGATGCAAGATAGTAATTAACGGAAAAATCCTGGAGCAAGTGTCAAGATTTATCTACCTAGGAGTGACAGTATCCAGTGAACGACGCATCGTAGAAGAAGTCCGAACACAGGCGCACAAAGCAGCTAAGATCGGAGGCTGCCTCAGAGATATAGTCTGGAACAACAAAACCATGAGTCACAAAGCGAAAACTCGCATATACAAAGCGTGTGTGAGACCAGTGCTCACATACGCCGCCGAAACGAGGGCAGAAACGTCGACAACGAAGAGAATGGCGAGAACAACCGAAATGAGGATACTAAGATCAATCAAAGGGATAACACTCAGAGACCATGTGAGGAGTTCAGACATAAGGGAAGAACTGGAGGTGCAGGATGTCGTCAGATGGGTGAGAGCACGCAGGAGGTTCTGGAGAGACCACGTGGAGAGGATGCCGGATGAGAGACTAGCCAAATGGGCGGAAACACAAAGACCCAGTACACGCAGACCATTAGGGCGCCCTCCAAAGCGTTGGAAAGAGAGCTGGAACTCGTTGTCCCAGGAAACACAATAACAGGCAGAAAGCAGAAAACACAGGACATAGTCCTATTCAAAGTGGAAGAAGAAGAAGAAGAAGACTTCTCAATGTTGAAGCAGAGGTTGGCAACGGCGCTTTTTCATCGCTGGCCAACGTATTATGACAGAAAAGTAGTTTCTGACGGGAAATATGAAATGATGGACAGTTGAAGGAGTAAGGCAAATGCTTCTGTCACTGAAGAAGAGGTGGTTATTCTAACATCAAAACGAAATCATTGAGAATATTTAGTTAAGGTTTCACTCTCAATATTTTTGTTTGAACTTTCTTTCTATCCCCTTCAAAATAGGGAGGTTGTTATATACGGTCGAACCTCGTTTTTTGTTGTGTCTTCAAGATCTTCCCAGTTTAGAATGAAATTCAGGGTATATCAATAAAATGTGTTGGTTATATAATAAACTCGATTTCATTGGAAAACTGGGAAGGACACGATCTATCACATATGAGAAGATATGTACGTTGAAAAATATATCAGGGTGTATTCTCATTCCATTACTATGTGTTTCAACCTTGTAGATTTCATTAAAAACGAAATCTCTTGTTGCAAGATTTAGAATATCGCAGTAAGAACTAAGAACAGTTTCTCATTATTCTCGCCAGCAATAATCTGTCGTTCACGAATACGAACGATGGCATAATTCCGACCGATGAAATTCGCGCCATTGCCAAACTTCACTTTTAGACTGAGTCGAAATCAGAAGGAATAGAGGTTAAGTGGTTGTTCAGTATTTTCACAGTTTTTTCATTGAATATTGATTATTATTGAAAGAAAGTGATACTTATCGTTGGTTGAAGGTTCAAAGGTGGTTTGTGAACTATACAGATGAAGTGAGGGATTTTTTTATGGTGGAAAAAGGGACCTGAAAACGACTTATTTTGGAACTTAGGGGGCCCATATCTTCCAAATTAAGGGAGACCGCCTGTGTTCGACTTCACATTTTTTGTTCAGAAAAACACACTGCGTACAATGATGTAAATATCTTTTTAATATCTTGGCGACGGGAAATTTTGCGGGTTTATATATGATATTTATATTATATAGTAATCTAATGATATATTAGAAGAAAAATATTACTCGGTTTTTTAGTTTTTCGGGTACAATAGGTCTCTTGCATGATTTTTTTTCATCATTGGAATCAAATATTCTATTTGTAAGACTGCTGAAAAACTTTAACAGCGGTCAAAAATTTCAATTTTCAACAAGAAAATAGGTACTCTTTTAGATTTGGCTCCGCATATCGACTGATTAAACGGACGAAACTTGGCGACTTCCGTGACCTATTGGTATTTCCTGAATACCACAAAAAATACCTATTTAAGCATAATGAAACTTGGTACCCAGTTGGCAAATGTTGAAGCGCAAATTTGTGCACTACATGATGACCGTTTCATTATATCTATCCGAAAAGAAAAATTCTTTTCAAACATTGTAGGACTTGGCCTAAAAAATTCAAGCTTCAAGCTGTAAAACGAGTAAAAGCTCCTGATCTCATGTCAGTGCTTCTCAAAAAATTATTCAGAGTATACTTTCTTTGTACACTGATCGGTGTTGTCTACATTTTTCAGGTTTTCCATATAACAAATCGAAGGATGAAGTATTGCAATATTTCTCACAATTTGGGGGCATTCAGAAATCAATAGTTGGGCCTACAATGAATTACATAATCATAGTTTATGAAAAGGAAGAAGAGGCAGTAGCAGTATTGTCAAGTGAACATTTTATGGATGGCAGAAAACTGAAAGTAGAAAAACGTCAACGCCAAACATTTGTTCGTAAGTAATTTTAGTTTCTTGGTTGAACCAAGTATTACATAGATTCTTTTCTTCAAATAAATCACTTTTTACAGAAGCCATTTTTCCAGGTTTGTTTGAAAAAAAAAGTAATAAGTGTTATATTCCTCAGCGTTTTGATATACTGCAGCATTTAGTTGCAACTTCAACTCTCATATCTTTAATTGTTGTCTGTATTATTGATGGAAAACTTAATTGGGAAAACTCATTTACTAACTCAATTCTGATGAATTGGTGCTTTTTCATTATTATTGTTACCAAAATATTTCAGATAAGTTGACTATTGGAAACGTGATCTTAATATTGGTGCTATATCCAATTTTTAAAACAAGATTATACACAATTTCATCTTTGCCCATTTTTTATTAAAATTTTCATCTAAGTTAATGTTTTATAGGAAATTATTCAAACAGTGTGAATACCTTGATTAAATTTTTTCAACCGTCCAATTCACAGAATACGAACTAAGAGCTTTAGGATCGGTGGTCTGGTCGAAAATAGATAAGTTAGTCTGTCTATTCTGTGACCTGGATGAAAGTGAGTGGAGCTTGATTCGAGAGTTTTACTAGCTTATATCACATGGAAATTCAACTCATGAATAACCATGTCTAGAGAGGAATCTATAGTTTAAATCAATGTACATTTTGTAGACTCCCCCTGTACAATAAGTTCAATAGACTCCAATCATACATAAGCCTTAAATGAAGTAAAGTGAAATGTGAGAGATTTTTATTAAAAATTTAGATATTCAGGCCGATTCTGTCTGCGTTTTGCTATGAACCTTGCTATTGTAATTTATCTTTCTAATTTATAGCAATATGACCATGATATTACGTATTCTGTTCTGAGTGTTATAGCAATGTTTGTTATGATTTTTGTCATGGCAATATTGCTATCATGGACTTCCATAATCGGGGATTTTAGGGCTGAGAACACTGAATTTTGTGACTTTAGTGCTACAAGGAAGAAGAAAATAACCCTACTTCATAAACATTTCATGAGTTCTTTTATGATTTCCCATACCTAACCTCTATCTATGGCTTGCGTTAAATTGACATATGGACTAAAAAACAATTTCCTGGATGCCAATAGAATATTGGTTACTAGAAATCAAATTCAGCGATTTTATTCAAGCAATTCGATGAACTTTTTCGTTGGAACCTCAAAGGGATGCCTGTTGAGATGATTAGAGTAATCATCTCGGCTGTTGTCTACTATGCCTGTATTTTAGTCTAAGAATTTTCCTTGAAATGAATTATTCTAAAGAACCTTAAGCAAATTTCCATTAGCATATACTTTTTTTATTCATGTAAACATCGTCTTATTCAAAAATGGAAAAACCAATTAAAATCGAATTGTCCAATTATCTGAATACCAACAGAGTATTGGTTACCAGAAATCAAGTGAAGCAATTTTATGCCGGCGTTAATAATTTTCGTTGGCAATTCAAAGGGATGTTGTTGATATCAGAATAATCACCTCAGCAGTTGCTTACTATGCTGCATTGTAGTCTAATATATATAATTAACTATTCTAGAGAGCCTTGAACAAATTTCTATTAGCACATATTTCCCTATTTTCGAATTCTTGGAAGAAATAACACTGAAACAAATGGATCTCTGTAAGATTCCCTTTCTAACCTATCTTGTTATCAAGCATAGTTAGTACTATTTTGAGGTTGCTAATTTGGCAACATTGAAAGCAAGATTCTTGTTGAAGTAACAGATCATATGGCTCAAAATAGATGATCAGAATACCAATATTTCGGTTCTTGTTATGTAAGCAATATCTGGCAATATTGATATTTGCAAAAAGAATCAACCTGATTTTCTAGAGAGGTAAACTGTATTAGTATGCAATGTTCACCATATTTGATAGTATTAGTTTGGAAGAATTAAGTTGGTGTGTTTGGTCACCAAAATGTGATTATGAGGTATGAACACAGATCAACCAGATAAACCACTCGCGTCATTTACTTAGGAAATCTATGTCAACGCAGATATGACCCTGAATCGAGCTAATCAGAATTTTAGCAGGCGTTTGGGGTGCTTTGGGGTGCCAATCAGAGTGCAGGAATAGGATTACGTCACTCTCGCCGTTTTCGGACTCGCTTGAAGAGGTTATAAACATGTAAACAAACTGAAATGAATTTTTCATCCTATTAATTGATGAATAACCATATCAATTGTTTAGTCATCTTTGATGTTCTATTTTATGATGACAGTCCTCATTATATGTTTTAATTATACAACAAGAATTGGAATCGAACTTAGGTGGACTCATTCATAATGTTCATTTTATATAATATAAAGGAATTACAACTGAAGTAGAAGCATTACAACCTCCATTATTCAATTAAAACGATGGGATGTCTAATAAAATTGTATATCATTGCACAAACACTAGGATTGGAATCGAACAAAGTTGGTCTATTCATAATTTGATTTTATATTGAAATGAATCTCATTTGATGTGGAACTACAAAGATTCTCTGATTAAGGTAAACGGGTTTTCCATAAAATTTTTCCAAAATTTTCATTTACTCCAACCAAGTTCTTCTACAGGAGTTTAAGGTGTGACAAAACACTCGCTTTGGTGTTGGAAATTTGCTTTTCAAATGGTTTCATCGAAAAATCTTAGTCTGATTTTGATTTTGTGATTCCTTAATACGACAAATCCGTTTTTACATTTCGATTTTAGATATTCTAAAATCAAGTATTCAATTTGACAGCTGTTTCGAGGAAGAAGAAAGTGTGGTTATGTCTGTTATATTTCTCAAGGTCGGAGAGACGCGATTCCCGCAAACGATGAAGTGATTTGTCTTGTTGGTCTGTGGTATGAAGTTCAGCATTTCCTCAAAAAGTTTATTTTGTTTCAGAAAATGAGGATCCTGATCATGAAGTCCATGAGAGGTTGATCCAACATTTGAAGAATACGGGTCACTTCAATAATCAAATAAAACAATTTGTTATGCTCATGACCCCAGATCCTCAACAAATTTGGGATACTTATAGTATTGTTAATATAGACGTGCAAAATGCACTAAACGGATATATTCCACAATTCCATATATTCAATTTTGGTTCGAGTACCACATCAACACAGTTCAATTCAAGTGATCTGGATATTTTTTTGGACTTCAGGGAACAACCAACAGACTTCAGGAGAAGTTTGAAGATTATTAGGTCAGCCTTAGGGAGAAGTAGACTCTTCCATAATATAATCGATATTCCTTCTGCTAAGGTACCAATTATTAGATTTGTTCATACTCAAACTGGAATGAAAGGTGACATAAATTTTGTGAACAGACTTGGTGTAGAAAATAGCAAATTGATCCGGTATTTCCTTTCATTTGATTACAAGTTGAGACACGCCATACTTGTTATTAAATACTGGGCGAAGAATCGTGAGATATGTGGCAGAAACCATTTATTTACAAGTTACTCGATGGTTATGATGTTCATATTTTATCTGCAGCAACGTCATTCTTTTCCAAGCGTTTATGAGTTGCAGTGTTCGACTAAACCAACAATTCCTGAAATTATTTGGAACATGAATATAATACCCAAGAGAGATATTAAAGAAATCAAAAAGATACGTTCAGTTTCCATTTTGAATATCTTGAAAGGATTCTTTGAGTACTATTCAAATTTTGACTTTAAAACCCGAGTCATTTGTCCTTATCTTGGAAAAACTGTGGAAAAACGAAGTTTTGAAGATATTGATACTATTCCGAGAGAATTTGAACTCTACAAAAGAAATTTGGACGTTATTGAACCATTGGATTGCTCAAAACCTGTTTGTCTTCAAGATCCCTTTGAACTAAACATAAATACATGCAGAATAATATTCGATAATATTCTCGATAGATTTGTTGTGGCATGTTTTTCAGCAGTGAAAACATTATCAAGTGAGGAAGAAAATATGTTGATAAATCTATTTTCCACCTTGGAAGTATCAGTCGCTGCACCACTCAAAAATGAAATGAAAAAGGGCTCTGATCCTGACAAATATAATATATGTTTGAATATGCCAACTGTGTTGAATTATCTTAAATATGATTCAAGTAGTGAATTATCAGAAATGTGGTTCAAGCATACATTGGAATACTGTCATACATTATTTGAGAAAGTTTTAAGGTTAGAACTAAAACCAGTGGAAAATTTCAAACATGCTAGAGTTGGTAATCAGCAAGATGTACATGATTGTGATACTATCGAAAAGTTCCATGCAAGTGCATATATAAATGTATGGGGTGCACGAAATATAAATCCAGAGAAAAACAAAGAGTTAACGAAGAATTGCAACACGAATTTAGAGAAAGATATAGCAATAAGTGATTCTATTTGGGGAGAGAACAAGGCAATCCGACCTTCTACACCTATATTTGAATGCAACATAATTATGACCTGTTTCAAACAACCTAACAAAATCAACATCGAATTCACCAAAGTTAGTTCATATAAAAAGATATACAAATCATTCGGAGTTTACATAAGGAGTAAAATACCCCAGTGGTTTCTATTGCATACCAAGGAATTAAATCAACAAGGAATTTCCAAATGAGTTGGAATGATAATTTACTTGATTTGACTCATCCTTGTTATTATTAATGATTTGTACAGTGAAATGAATATCCTTATTTCTAACAAAGATAGGAAATGGTTTCATGGAGAAGAAAGGGCTCCAGTAGTGATAAATAACATAATCACAAGGACGAATATCCGTCGATAAATCAATAGATATTCCCCCTAGATCAGAGCTAATCACCCAATCAACCAAAACACCTACACCGAAGAAGCGGATCCAAGTAGAATGTCTACAGCTGTTTCACAATTGTTATTGATCGTCAGGTCAACTTAACTTAACTTAACTTAAATCCAAGTTAAGTTGACCTGACGATCAATAACAATTGTGAAACAGCTGTAGTCATTCTACTTGGATCCGCTTCTTCGGTGTAGGTGTTTTGGTTGATTGGGTGATTAGCTCTGATCAAGGGGGAATATCTATTGATTTATCGACGGATATTCGTCCTTGTGATTATGTTATTTATCCTTATTTCTATTTTACTCTCAATGAATTTATTAAATATGAAGACATATTTGAATTTACTGTTTTGTTATTTGAAGTATACTTTGTTGAAGAATTATAGACTAAGATATTATGTGTAGGTACGCACTGGTGTATTTTCCGAAATATCCTAAAGGTTCATATCATTATTGAAATCGGATGATTTCAACTACTCAGATATGATATAACTGTCATTAATATTAATGAGTATAATTATATGTACTGAAGGATGTATTGACGAAATAGAGGGATTTTAATAGTGATCTGAAGCTTTCGGATATTTTGAGAGCCACCAGTGCGCGTCCCGAAGTAATTGTGTTATATTTCGAATGCCCCTTCTCTAAGGTGAAAAATTTCAATATCACTCATGCAGTTGGTTAGTTTTCTTATAATTTTTTAGGATATTCACTGGTGATATTTTATTTCATTTTGTTTGTTGCACAGTTTAAATAATTATCATATCAATAGACTTCAGATAAGCTTCTCTAAATAATGGTTTTTTTGGATAAAAACTTGATTCATATACTCAGTATTTGTTTTTTAAAACAAATTTCATTTGTAACGAGATATAATGTGAAGATATATTTCAATTTATAATTTGCATTTGAAATATGCAGGGTGATTCCAAACTACGGTGCGAAACTTCAGAGGTAAATTCGTTGAATCTTTCAAAAAAGTTCAATTCCCAGTTCTTAAATTTCTGAGATTGAAGTTTCAAAAATTACTATTGAGAAAAAACTTCACTACTGGCTTTTTCATCGTTTTTGATATTTTCGAATTGAGCAACTAAAAACTCAACTCATTGCTCTCTTTTGTTTTTTTAATATCAAGCATCGTTTTTGAGAAAATAAATCACAATTATGACAACACTATAACTGTCAACTGGTCCCGAAAGCAGGTGCATGCCAGTCTTCACTTTCGTTTTCTCGAAAATGAAGCTTCCTATGCAGAAAACATAAAAGATCAAAAAGTTCTTGATTGAGTTTCTTTATCAAATTAAATGATACAAAAAATCAGTAATGCACTTTTATCTCAATGTTGTCTGGTGACCATTGTGGCGGCGGGGACTCAATTTGAATGTAATTAAGGGTTATCAAGCTCCTTATTTCAAATAACTACAAAATTTCTACCGAACCGGCTTGAGAATATTTATCATATTTTATAAATAAAGTTTTTTTTTCATCTTCCTTGTACCTCAAGAAGGAAGCGAAATCCGGACGTATATTCATAGGAACTTTTTAAGAATGTAGTTAGGAAACGCCCCGTATACAGTGTTGTAGAAATGCAGATTCTAACATTTTGACTTCGTTAAAGGTGACTGTTACATTTTTTCTAATAAGGGGGTAAATGCCCCTTCTGTAAGGGGAGGTATTTGAATGAATCTCATCCATCTACTCAAGTTTCTCATCATTTGTGTGAATGCTCATTCGTAATATTGTAATGTTTTGTGAATACAATAATTGACACTATTTTGTACTGTGCAAACCTGCAATTATTCATTTGTTGTAAAGTTGTTTCATTTTTACATAAACAAACTTCAAGTAGGACATTCTATGCAAAAAAAAAGGTAACATTGGACGATAGCAAAAAAGTTACATAAATAAAAACCAAATTTAAATACAGGTGTGGATTCGGTGGAAAATGTTATTGCCCATACCATTAAAACTTGCATCTTGAACCTGATTTTGGGATGAATATAACTATGGTTCTGTCAAAAATTCAAAGATATTTCTTAAATTTTTATGGAAAAATTATTTTTGGTGAAGGTAAAAACATAAAAAGTGAAAGTTTAAAAAAACTGCTTCACCCCTATCTTAGCAACATTCGGCCATTTATTTCACTTTAACTTCATGAATCTCAATAATTAATTTTCTTATTTCCTCCAAGTAGAAGAAGATCTGTGTTTCAGATTATTCTTAAAGAAAATAGAATCAATTATTGAAGCGTGTGATGCATCTATGAAACATCTCTTTATTGTAAGAAAACAAATATTTGTTTACTCATAAAACAGAGTTACAATTACAAAATAGTTCTTTAATGTTTTGCCACTAAACATGTTTTCCTAATATGTGTCTGAATTATATGGGTAATTTAAAGCTGAAATGGTTCTGCATCCATTATAATAGAATAGTTCTAAAACATTATATTTTTTTCATCATTGGAATCAAATATTCTATCCGTAAGACTACTAAAAAACTTCGGCTGTCGGCTGTGTAAACGGATGAATCTTCGCGGCTTCAGTGACGTATCGGGGTATATACACAGCACACAACAAAAAATTGCAAGTCATTTTGTTGAAACTGGTTTATATGCAATAGCGGCTGGTAAAAATTCTGTTCAGTGGGGCGCTGATTCAAGAATACGAAAAAGCCTAGAAAAGTACTGACGTAAAGTCCGCAGCTTTTGCGCACATGTTCAAAGGAGATGACAGATGACCGCTTTGGTAACAAATTTGAACATGCGCGCAAAATCTGCTGACTTCACGTCAGTGCTTCCTTATGTTTGAGTTATTTCGGAAAAAAAACGATACCGAGGAAAAAAACACGATATTTTACATATTTTTTTCCAATATCTCCAAAAATTATGATCGTATCGAACTGAAATTTGGTACACTGCTGTGAAATTGGTCTAAGCAGAACTTTTTTTCGAATATGATTAACAGTTTCCGAAAAAATCATCGTTTTGTCCAAATTCTGTATAAAATCTGTAATTTTCGATGCCGAAAATGGTCTTAAACGACTAGGTTGGACTAACTGATGACAAATTCGGCCGTCACCACGAAAAATTTGTTTTTCTGAAAGAGAGAGTAGCGCTTATCTTCATTCGCCAATATGGCGAATGAAGATAAGCGCTACTCCCTCTGGTGGCTATCCGAGTAACCCGAGGTACAGACATTATCATTGACAAGTTAAAAGAAATGTTGAGAAAATGAGAAAGTTTATGCATTTTTCTTGACGTTTGTGTGATTTTACAAGTGCTCCTACTGAGGAAAAGCAAACTCAAATGTCCCCTCCCATAGATTTCTACAGCCCGCTAAAAAATTTGGAGTTAGGGTAAAAGAAACTTCCTTTAACAAGTCGGACCTGAAAGTGTTGAAGAATCGATAAAAACCAACAAACAAGATTTATGAGAGTCTTTAACCTGCATTTTACCGATGATGATCATTTCTATAGAGGTAAGCACGAATTGCTCATGAAATATTAGATCACATTCATGAAGACAATTTTTTTCTAGGCCCATAATCCAAGCGGAAAAATTTACTTCCAGAAATCTGCCTGTTGAACTTATCATTAAGGAACAACGTAGATGTTCTAGTAATAGAACTGACGATTGAAAAAAAAAGAGTGTCAACAAGAAAATATCTGGTGATGAATACTCTTCGCTCAAAGTGCATCTGCCGATGAAAGCAAAGTTGTACAAGGCTTATTTATTACAGCTTTTTCATGACCAATCATATGAGTGTTGGAAAATGTATTTGTCAATCCATAATGAATAAGGCTTACGGTTCAAGTAGCATTAGTTTCATGTCAATGTATTCATTTTATTCACAATATATTGAGTATTTAGTCCTTCCCTATAAAAATAGTAAAGTTATGAGTATTTGTCTATTATTCCAAAAAGTATGTTTTAGAATACTATCTGTTTTCCAACATTCAAGACAGCCTAAGAAATCCAACAAAGTCAATCTTGCTATTTGGATCTGAAAATAAGTAATATTAAAATACTGTCTAACCTTGGAGATATCCCCGTAACTTTCGAGATGCTATACACTCATACAGATTGAAGGATGATACATACCTACTTTATAAGAATGGAATATTTACTACCAGTAATACTCTCGTCAACTATAAAAGTCTAAAAAGTCTTTGAATAAATCGTGAAATCAAAAATCATCGAACCAAACACTAACAAACAGTACAAAATCGACTATCAAAACAAAATCTATGTCTGTATGTAAGGTTCTGAAACTGGACACCGTGGCGCTGCAATCTTAAATTCAGACGCCAATTGCTCATATTCAAGAAAAAATTCAGTTATACCTTGAACGTCATATTTCGCAGCATTGTAACAAATTTCAATTCGATACGGCTATTAGTTTTGGAGATATTGGGCAAAAATATGTAGAATTTCGTGGTTTTCTTCTCGATCTCGTTATTTTTTCGGTATAATTCAAAAAATACTGATTCAATCGTGATGTTACTTCGCAGCTAGTTCGAAGATGCTGAAGGACAACACTGCAAAATTTCGTGATGATCGTTTCATTAGAACAATTCGAAAAACAATTTCATATTTTTTTTCCTGATATTTAATATTCTGTAATCTTCATATTATCCTCATTAGATTCTATATGAACCTTCAAACTGTCATTTTAAGTACTGGATTCCAATTCGATCTAATCTGTATTTTTGGAAATATTGGGAAGATATATATCTGCGGAATCATTGGGTGGATTTTACCCATGTACGAGTTCGGCCTTCGTAATTAAGCGTCAAGTCTACTCTACAAATATCGTGTTTCGAAGTTATTCGTTTCGGAAGATATTTTACCAATATTTCAAAAGATACAGATTAGATCGAATTGAAATCCAGTCATTTGCGCCTCACAATATTTTACGGAACAGATACCTAACGGCCGGACCGTAAACACAATAACTTTAGAAACTCAATAATCGTAGAGAAGGTCCAAACCTTCTTTATTACGAAGGCCGAATTCGTGAATGGGTAAAATCCGTCCAAAGATTCCGAAGATATCTTACCCATTCAATTTTATCTTTCCAATATTTCCAAAAATTCAGATTAGATCGAATTGAAATCCAGTAATTTATCGAAAAAAACCTGGAAATGCACTGTCGTGAAGGCAGCAGCTTTTGCGCGCATGTTCAAATTCGTTGCTGAAGCGGTCATCTACATTGAACATGCGCGCAAAGATGCTGCCTTCACGGAAGTGCTTTTCTAAATTTTGCCTAAAAATTTTTGTTTATTTACTGACGATACGATCTCGACAAAATTCTGCAAAAAGTTGTGCGTTGTTGTACTCCAACTTACTGCCAAGTTTCAATCCAGCAGTTCCCGAATTATCACGGAAATAACCTCAATAGGTTCCAATTCCGAAACCCTTTGTCTAATTTCGCTCATTAACGAACTCAACCATCGCATTTTAAAATGCAACCTACCCTGAAAAGTTTCAGGTTTATAGGATTCTACCTACGTCCGCAATCGTGCATACGGGCGGCTGGTCGGACAGAATCGATTTTGACACCGGATTCGTTAACAGTGAGTCAAGCCTAGTCGTTTGAGACCATTTTCGGCTCGAAATTCGACGGACATTTGAACACTAGAGCACGCTGTTCCCCTAGAACATAAGCGCAAAAAGGTATATAAATTTGGAATAGGTTATTACCGAATGTCGATTGTTCGTGATATTTATATTTTCCCTCAGATGTTTCTAATCACGTACACCTCCTTTCGTTCAGCATCAGCATCGTCTCCACCAAAGAGTAAACAAACCAAACAAAAAACGCTGCAAATTTTACACAAGGGTTTATTATTTTCTCATTTAAATAACCCAATATGCCATTGATATCTCAAAAAACTTATATATTATGCATAACTCATTGGTTTCTCACAACACAGAAACCAATTCCATGAAATAATTCATGTGAACATTGAAATCTCAATAAATACACTTGTATAATTGAATAACATTTCGACATGCAGAACGCTGAGTAGCAAAATTTAAAATATTTTGAACGAGAAGAGACGTTCCACAGTCGTTTCACCTCTTCGAAAATCTAACTATTTTCCACAATTATTAAATTTGGTGTCGGTATTCTACAACTGAAAATGAACTACAAATCAGATAGGGTTTGTCACGAAATTTGTTGCCAATATCTTCACAAATGAATATCGGTCAAAACCTAAATTTGAAACACTGTTTCTAAATGTTGACTCCGAAACCTGTACCAAATTTCATTGAACTTTGATGAATATGTATCCGAAAAAAAAAAATGTTTAAAAAAAAATTTTGCATTAAAGCGAGTGTCTTTATTTCACAATTAGTCATGATGTTTCAATCCGAACGCGTTCGTATTTCTTGACAATGAGGAAATAAACTCCATCTTTCAAACTAACACCAATACGTAAAACAAAATTCAAGACTTTCCGCTAATATCAAATGCGTAGATGGGATTTCTACTGGGATTCAACTTTGTTCTGAAAAATATTAATGAAATGAAAAAAAACTCAATCTTCCAGTGCAATTGATCTGAAAAAATTTTTTCCACAGCAGATATCCGGATTCACTTGATTTACAAAGTATCCACCACACAAACTGAAAAACTAAAGTTATTTTCAATAAAATTTCTGTAACAATTAAATATATCGTGAACCTCATCAGGTTGAATTCGAAAGAATAATTCTAGATTATAAATTTCGTTCGTTGTTATCGTCGTCAGATACACTCAACCGAGAGGGTGTCAAATCCGAAAGTCTGTTTGATGTAAAGACGTGAAATTCAAACAAGTAGTTTGCCGACAACCAGATGATGATACATGCGGAATATTTTTGTCTACGCTATATCCCTTGTCTAAGGTCACAGACCCCATTCAGATCAGGTAGATAGATTATCGGCTCCTAACTTTAGTCTAAGGCTCCAACCCTCAGTATTAGATTCTCGACAATTGATGAGATTTGCGGTTTGCTATTGATTTTTTTGCATATTATATCCTCCAATTCGATTTATCATATAATTGCTCATTATTTTCTATATTCACACTTATTTCAAACTGTCAGTACGAAAGATTTTTGATTTCGATTGAAACCAGTAACGGATAACCACAGGTTGACGATAATCGTATTACGCAAACCGAAATTAATGAAAACCTCCGATCAACCGAATTTTTTGGAAATCTGCATTATTTTAAATTGCGCTACTTAATTTGCGTACTGCATGTAAAAGTGTTATTCAGTTATAAAAGAGATTTCAATGTTTCAAATGAATTTTTTCATGGAATTGGTTTTTGTGTTCTGAAAAACCAATAATTTATGAATAAAATAAAAGTTTTATTGAAGATATGAATGAACTTCATGAAGAAATTTAATCTTAAATCCCGTAATCCGCAGGGTGATTTCTATAAATAATAATTTGATCCGATTTTCAGTAGTTATGCTTAAGATATTGGAAGAGAAAACCCAAAAATATTTAATCTGAACTACTCACGATTATGAAATTGTCAAGGACATCGATGGGGCATTTGCAAATTGTGATTATAAAATAATGACACATCCATTAAAAATTTTTCGATATGTGTTGACAATTTGGTAATCAATATTTTCATCTCCTTTTAGATGTATGACTCTGGATGAAAAGTAAACCGATTATTCCAGTGAATTCCAATCTTAGAACGGAATGCGATGATGTCATTTTCGACATTATTGGAAATTTGCAGCGTTTTTCCTTATAACTCAGAAACCACTGGTCGGAAATCATCCGGGTGAAATTATTTTGGTTTAGTTTTGTAACAGTAATCAACGTTCTGAGTTGCATAAAAATTCGGTGGTAAGTTTTCTGACGCTACTTCCGACTTACTCGTTTAAACGCGAACACAAAATGCAGCGTACCGGTGCAAATGAAAAGCGGAAGCGCAATGTTTTAACTATTGAACAAAAAATGGAAATTTTAAAACGATTTGAAAAGAACACAAGTGTTGCTGTGTTGGCTACAACATATAACATTGGAAAACAAACGGTTCGTGACATTTTGTAAAGAAAAAAGCCGAATTACAGAGCTTTGTAGCAAAAGCTATTTCTGACAGGAAATCTCTAAAAGGGTCTACATTCCGAGATCTTGATGACGCTATGACCAGGTGGTTCTTGCAGAAAAGATCAGGTGTTCCAATATCAGGACCTATGTGTGCTAGGCAAGCTGAAATGTTTCACAAGCAGTTGAAAATTAAAGGAAACTTCTCAGCATCCTCTGGTTGGCTATACAGGTTTAAAAAACGTCATGGAATACGAGAATTAGCTGTTCAAGGGGAAAAATAAAGTGCAGATGATGTAGCTATGGTTGAATTTTGTTATGATTTGAAAAATCTTATAAAGACTTAAAACATGAGCAAATCTATAATGGAGATGAAACTGGACTTTATTGAAAAGCAATGCCGCAACGAACACTTGCTGCAGGCTCAGAAAGTAGCCCACCAGGTTAGCCTTACACACTGTATTTTTACGTATACATTTTTTTTTAAATAAATATTTTTTCTTAGGTTTCCAGGTAAGAAAAGACCGTGTAACAGTTTTATGCTGTGCTAATGCATCAGGAACCCATAAGCTTAAGTTAGCAGTCATCGGAAAATCCAAAAATCCAAGGGCTTTTAAAAATGTAAAAAAACTGCCTGTTGATTATTAGATTATTTGCAAGAAAATAATCTTCCTCCCAAGGCTGTACTGTTACTGGATAATGCGCCATCGCATCCTGATGTTGAACAACTGAAGTCAGCAGATGGAAACATATTTGCAGCATATTTTCCTCCGAATGTAACATCTATTGCCCAGCCAATGGACCAAGGCGTTATAGAGACCATGGAAAGGCTTTATAGGAAAGATCTTATGCTTCAACTGTTGGGAGAATGTGACTTTATGGAGTTTTGGAAACGCCTAAATCTTAAAGAAGCAATTTATGCTGTAGCTCGCGCTCGGAGTGAAGTGAAAGCGACTACAATTGAAAAAGCATTTTATAAAATAATGACTTTAGAAGATATATCAGATGGAGAAGGTACTGAAGACGATAATGACTTAAATGAAGGTGAGTTATCAGTCGGAGACATAACATCTATAACTTCCCAAATCAAAGGTTTGGAGGAAATAGACAATGACAAAATTCAGGAATAGATAGATTGTGATGAAGAAGAAAAAGGATATCAGATTGTAGATGCCGATTATTTGAATAATCAGAAATTCTGATGAAAGTAGGGATGACGATGAAAATAATTGCGTCAAAAAAATAAGTCATCGAGAACCAGGAGATGCAGTAAATTTACTTATCCAATATTTTGAAGATCAGCCTGGAATTGATAATATTCATGTGCTTCAGCTTAGAAAAATGAAGGAGATTATAAAGTGTAGAAGTGAAGAATTTACGAAGCCCAAAAACAAACAAGAATTAGCGATTTTTTCAAGTGATTTTTCAATGTGACATATAGACATTGTTCAATGTAAGTTTAGACATTATGTATAAATATTAAAACTATTATTTTTTGTTACATGTATCTAGTATTACGATTTTTTTCTTTGTTTGACATATGGCTTTGTCTAAATAAATGATTGAAAAATTAAAACAAGGTCTTTGGATTATCCGTGTTTTCGATTATCCGGCCAAGGCTCGGTCCCGACTGGCACGGATAATCGGGGTTCTACTGCACTTAAAAAAATTTAGAGAAGTCAGCAGCTGTTGCCCGCATGTTCACTTTTGGTGATATCTTTTGAACTTCGATAAACTTCTGGATTTCAATCCGATCTAATCTGTGTTTTTGGAAATTTTGAGAGAATAACATTTTGAATGAGTAAATATACGGAATCATTGGGCGGATTTTACCCATTCACGAATTCGACCTTCGTGATTAAGCCCCAAACCTACTCTACAAATATCGAGATTTTAAGTCGTTTCTTTCGGAAGATATTGTGTGAACTCACAACACAATACCTTCTGAAAGAAATAACTTAAAAATCGATATCTGTAGAGTAGGTTTGTACCTTAATTACGAAGGCCGAATTCGCGAATGCCCAGTAAAAAATGTTTTCTCAACATTTCCAAAAATACAGATTAAATCGAATTGAAATTCAGTACCGCGACTGATTAAAAGGTACAACGATAGAGTGAAAAAGATTCAAGAATATAACCATCAACTATCAAGAATCAGAAAGGATTCCTTCGGTTTCTCCAACCTTCGGAAAATTTCGGGAGAAAATGTTTGACGGAAAAGGTGATGTGTGTGATGGAGGGAAGATAGATGCATAGAATTCATTTCCGAAATACAAAAGAATATCTAAGACCATTGTATAAAGAGATCTTTATACAGTATAATGCTAAGACCTACCGCGCTAAACAATACTCAAAGCCATCTAACATAACTAGACGTAAGATTTTGATCTAATTCAGCAGAGGAGTTGTCTGCTATTTTCTCATAGCAAATTCGCATGGGCTATCACAAAAATCTCAATTGAAATCCTTCCAGAAATATAATTCACATTTTTATATAACTGGAATTCCGGAAATTTCCGCTAACATCACCTCCAGCGAATATCTCCATGACGTGCTCCCAGAGATTTCGAAATGAGTAGTAATTGAGAATTTCTTAAACTCTTCGCCATACGTGAGCGAATTTTCCCAGAACTCCCATTGCGGGAAATTGTACAATTTCCACATGCAAATATCTTCAGGTTCTCTTTGAGAATATCACTTGGCGGACATTTGGACGGAAAATAACGCTCACGTGACCTTTTAGAGAAGAAGCAAAAGCACTCTCAATGTTCTGAAAAGATATTGCCGGGATATCTTAAGTAACTCTCTGTGTTGCCTGAATGGTAGGAACTCAAGTTCCATGCTCTTATGGTCTGGGGTTCAAGCCTTTTGTCGGGAAAGAATTTTTCAGGGGACCATCCAACCATTCGCTGTTGGGTGAACAATTAACAGTAGGTACTATTCGTAACGTGGCGCAAGGAATTAGTAGCAATTAGCAATGCCTACTTGACTTACTATGATTATTTTCTAAAAATCAATTCAAATGGGGAAAAATACCGGTTACATAATTTTTCTCGTTATGCATTATAAATTCCGAAAAATGGTTTCATGAAAATTATATTCAGGGTGAATTACTCATTAATGTTGAACGAGAAATCGAAAATTTTCAGTCGGTTCCTTGATTTTGCGAATTTTGAAAGCAGTGGTCTATATATCAGTGGAAGGATAATAATACTTAAACCATGTAACAATGAGGTATATCGAATAAGACGTTCAAAAGTTTTGATCACTAGAATTTTTGGCTGAATTGTATAAATCACCCTGTATATATAACTGGCAAAGTGCGAATAAAACATGCTGCGGTTGGTCTGATATTCCCAATAAGGTCCCCTATTTCTAGTTAGGCATGTGACTCATATTATATAGGGGCCCTTTGTATAAAATTTTCCACTTAGTATATGATCCCCACGATTTTTTTTATACATCTTCACATTAAGTACTTAACAATATCAAACCAGGTTTCAGTTCGATGTAATGAGAAACATTTCAAATAGCTATAACTTCTTAACCGCTGGGTAGATTTCGCTCATCATCGAAAGTTAACGGAATATTTATGCTTCAAATTTACCCTGATAATTTCAAGATTTTAGGTCACTTCCTCCGAGGTCGGTCGGATAGAATTGAATCTGTCCACGCCTTTTTGTTCCGCTGGTTTAAAGGTATTTGTCCATCATCGACCAATGGGTACTTACAAGTCATTAATACTAATTCCTAGGCAATACGTTTCTCGAGAGCACATGTGGTCTGTCTCAGAGAGTAATACCATTGTGTTTTCAAATACTATTATTTATTTGTACTTGAAAACTCAATGGTAATACCGATAATTTGAGTCTTAAGTGGACACTGAACATGTCTGTTTTCACCTAGAAATTCGTATATTATAGACATTCGGACAAAATGATAAAAACGTTTTTTTCTCTACAACGATCGCGTAAAATTATATTTCCGAATATTTTCTCTCAATGAAACAGGAGATTTTTAAATACGTCTGTTCCATTTATCTGAAGAGAAATCCTATACAAAGGTTTAGGAAAATATTGAAGTATGTTAGCTCAGAACAAAAAGGGAATGATTAGAGCTCTAAAAATGAAACAAACCTTATGAATCCATATTTCTTTAATGAAAATAATGTACATGTTTATTGCCTAGACCGTCAATATATTACACTTCAGAATAGGGTCTCATACACAAATTTTTGATAAATGTACTACCATAACAGTTACCCGATTACTGAGTAATGACAGTATATTACAATCAAGAATTTACTCACTTTGAACAATGACTAATATTCCACATTATATATCAAATAAGTTAATTTTGAAAAACTATTTTCAACTGATAGAATACAACGAAGAACTGAATCAATCAATGTTTCCTTATTTTTTTACCTCTGTGGAATTTAGACACTGCTACGCTTCTAAAACATTTACTACACACATATACCTACAAGACTAAAATCTAAACGGGTTTTAAAACACTCGACTGACTATTTACGATTAAAAAAATGTAGATGTCGTGTTAGTATTCTCCACAGAAGTTATTGTTAGATGATAGTATAATTCCATTTTTACAGTGATATGATATATTGCTGGAATATCTACAAAATCAATAATCTCCTGAATTCTGTACAATTATTCACTGGGATATATGTTGATATGTTCATTTTTAATTGATTCTGCATATATTCTAAATTTATATAGATCGTAGAAGGGAACAGGTATAATATTTATGAACATTCTTACAAACTGTATTCTCTTCTGCAATCTGTTTAAGGTATATACAAAATGATCTTCGGTTGAAACAGATATATTACTGAAATAATATTTTAATATTTTCACCTGAGATTTATTAAATAAAACGGTTTACTTTATATATTACAAAAGTAAATATATGTGTGTAAAATTTTGAGATTCAAATTGATTCCTGATAGCGTCATTATAGTGGAATTCGAGATCTCATTGAAATGGAATGAGGCTTTATCAGAAATACTTTACTGAACAAAAATTATATAACCCGACCCTATTCATTGTATTCTCTCATAGGTCTACAAACAAAAAATATGTAGTCAGTCAGAAAATCGACAAACAAAAACCATATAAATAAATTCTCAATAATCAAATAAATTAACGGTGATATCATTAGACACATCAATATTTTCCTAATATAATAACAACCGTCTCAATTTCAGTTAGGAACTTTGAAATATTTCTGATTGGTCCTCTGTACAAAAAAGAACCATACGTTTATTTACACTGACAAAATAATCAAGATTGTTCAATTTCATATACACATCGTTGAAATGCTAAACAAATAACTATATCTAAATACGATGTATTTGCGCTATATAAATGTGTCTATCGACTTACTATCTATCTACAGTACTATACATATTTGACAGATGACAAACATTCATTTATAAATATTTTAGGACCCTGCTTTACTAAATGAATGTCAACTGACTATATATTTCACGATTAGGTAATAATATATATTAATTATAAAAATATCGTTTTCATAGTATGATGTCCTCCAAAAAATAATTAGATATAATGAAAAACCAATATCTGATATGTTTGATTTACTAACTCCTTTAAATGAAAAAGTAAGAATGGAGAAACGCATACTCCATGAAAACAATCCAAATTATATAGTTATCCGTTCCATTTTTGAAATCACTATTTTACATTGACATTCACGAATATCCAGCATTCATCAGAGTATAAACAGTATTACATTGAATGCAAAATACATACATTTATACAGAAAAAAATAAAGCACTATATAAAAAAATCAAAGGACTGTACAACCTATATAACACTAAAATATTTTTGGCATAATTGTCGAAATTTTCATCCTGAAGTACCTCACTCCGCCTCGCCAATTCGATAAAAATTCAAATACTGACCAGGAAATATTAATTTTTACCGGGATTCCATTAAACTGACACAAAATTTGGAGCTTGAATAGGGTTAAAACTTATAATTACTTTAGGAACTTTTTATATTCGTGGAAGACTATTTGTTAAATAATGGCAATAGGAAAGGATAAAGCTGAAAATGAGCTCCAAATATTTTTTTGCAGTGAACTAATTACTACGTTTTTTGAAGATCTATTGGTTTCTTTCGAAATCTCGATCGAAATTATTTCCGTGAAATATCAAAATTGATTTGAATAATTCTTCGGACGTTCAACGAAAAATTGATGGCAGTCTTCGAGTTCCTTCAAAATAATTTCTAAGACTCAGATGCTTTAAAACTGAAATTTTTCGAAGGATGATACTGGGTTCAAGATATATGATAGTTCGACTGTGTATACAGAGTCGAGAGGAAGACGTGAAATATAACAGCTGAAAAGAATTCTAAATAGACACTTTATGAAGTTCCAATTGAAATTATTTTTTTAATTTTGAAAGAAACTCTTTCAGGTTTAGATTGATAATCACAACAGATTTCATCCATCCTGATTCCTAACTGCAATCAAAGACTTTTGTAAGTTTCTGGTTATTCAAATCGGTCTCAATATCTCAAGGAAAACCTTCCGAAAGTTTGAAAACCTTCCTAAAAGCGCAGTAATTATTCGTCTCAGTATTTGTCATCCAGAAATTTCGTGGTATGGCATACCGTCCCAGGAACTCTCAATTGAACTGTCTGATTTTTTTTGCGAAATCAGTGATAAACTAAACGATTCATTGCACTGTGTAATATCACTCTAGATAGTGATCCGCAAAAAAATTAACGTGGGGTCATTCTTGCTTGACCATCATATTGGGGTTGAAATTATGACTACTAGAAGTGACTAAAGATAAAGGACTAGGTGCCAGCGAGTTTGCGATTGCGAACATAGCGCCATTTGTATTGGCAGAAGAACAGGGGGAACCCATAGCTGCAGCTGGAGGATTTATTCTTTTTTCTTTTTGTCTCCTGTTACAAAACCATACCCTTACAACTTCTTTTTCCATACAAAGTCCATCGGCTAAAATGGATATTTCTTCAGATGTTGGCTTGGGGTTTTGCATGAAAGCCTTCTCCAGAGCTATTCGAACACTGGTCTCTATCGAGGTCCTCTTTTTGCGACGTCTTCCAATGGCTTCAGGAGTCGTTAGAGGGTTGCTCAGAGCTCCTGGGTTAGTCATGGTACTGTCAGCGTCTTCCAACCATTTTTGTAGGAGTGGCTTCAGCTTGCACATGTTCTTGAAGCTAAGGTTGAGAGCTTCAAACCTAGATATGGTAGTTTGGGAAAAATCATTACCATATAGTTTTCCCATTGCTAATCCAACATCTCCTTGCGTGAATCCTGGAAAAAATATTCCATTGAGTGAATTGAAAATTTTTTGAGTAGAAAGTTGTTGAGAAACCCTAAGTTAAATCAACCCGGTAGTAAGTAAATTGACGGTGTTGCGGTGCATGATTCTCACCCAGAGAAGACTGAGTAGTCGATTCGAAAATATAGACGCGTCCAAAAACAAATGAAAGAGAAGAGTAGCTATTGAGCAAGAAAGGCTGGAGAAATAATTGCTGAACAAATGAATATTTTGAATCGGGGAATTTCATACTGACCTAACTTTATTCTCCTTTGTTTGAACGTTTTTGCGAATTGTTCTAGCTCTTCCAAATCTGTCGTTTCTTCCGGAGACGGTTCAAGAAGTCTAGATGGCGTCTTCAGGTGTTGCGGCGTTAAGCCTACAGATCCTGGTGTACTTGGGGTTAGTAAGCTAGCAGGGATATGGGCAGCATTATTAGGAGGCGTAGTTTGATTTTGATGAGGCACTATCGTATTGTTTGTGGGAATGCTTGTGTTGTGCTGGTGCTGTTGTACGATATTCTGTTGTTGATGTTGCGTCTTTTGCAGTTGTTGTAGTTGTTGAGCAATTTGTTGTACCTAGAAGGAAAAGGAGGTTATCAAAATGGTGTAAATGACAAATAAAAGAAACGACATTTACTAATGAAACTTGCTGCTTTTCTATTTGATATGCCATTCTGTAATGAAAAATTACAGCTTCTATGTGCGTTAACTAGTCCGATCAAAATGGAGCATCTCCCGAGTACATTTGGCGCCTTATTAAGTTCTCGGAAACTGAATATCCTAGCTTACTCTACAAACATGCAAACTGACCATTAGGAACTCAATCATCAATGAAGCTAAACATAAATAATGTCATCATGAGATGAGGGCAGGACTCTGTCGACATGCAACAATCAACAGGTGGATCTTAAGCTGAAAACATTCCGGATGCAACATTTTAACTTTTGAAACATTGTGATGTTGCGAGTGGATATTGTCGTCTCATTTGATTATTACACCAGTCACTCTGAATAATAAAATTAGCCATCAACCATGTTTTTTTTTCATTTTATAGAAATTTAGTTAAATAAAGTTAATAAAATACATTTCGAATGGAAGTCTACATTTACAGATTCGAATATACAAGAGTGACTCTTGATCATAATGAATGATAACATTCAAAAAGTTGAATCACGTTTCTGAAGGAAATATTTTGACGCAAATAGCAGCCATACAAATTCTGGCATGTCGATTAACTCATTGATTTAAATGCACAATACTTAATGTTTAATGATCACGACACTAATGATAATAAGAGCTGTCACAAAATGAAGATGCTATTCCTGAAATATGCAGCCTGTATGAACTATATGACAACCACATGACACATAAAGCGTTTTAAACACACCTGCATCGAATGTGGAGGTCTTGTTGTTAGAGGTGTTCGAGGAAATCCTTGTAGAAAACCCTTAGAAATATCAAATCGTTACAATCTTGACCAAAATTCAAGCAAATAATATAATTACCTGATTCTGAAGGAAAAATTGTGTCTGTGGGTTGAGTTGGTTGCCGCTTGCTTGCTGAAGCATGGCTAGCTGCTGCAATTGCTGGAGATTTTGTGGGTTTTGTAGAGCCTGCAAACTTCCCAACATCTGAAGGTGGTTTCCGAATATGCCCCCAAGTCCACCCAAGGCTGCCAGAGCTGCACCGACACCTGGACTCGAACTTGTAACCTGCGAGTTTGGAGATGGTATCCTTGGTTGCTGGTCGGGCTCATTTGTAACCTGCAAAAATAAAGAAATAAACTCAATAAATGTTTCCAAAGGGATTTTCAACTTATTCGATTCAAGCATTCCTATTGAGTACTGTATGTACTGTATTGAATTCTATTATATTTTTGCGAATGTCTTCATGTGAGATTACCCATTTCAAAAGTCTTAATCCATGCTTAGTTTCTAAAACTCACATAGAAGTTAACTATGTTGTGGCTTGCAAAATTGTTAAGTTTGGGGTGTTCGAGCATGTTACACCTATACGCAGCTGTTTTATTTTAATTGTCATGGTTGGATTTCCCATCTTTCCTAGCCAATAACGATCTAACACTCAGAACGATACGATCATTCTCGAACGGTAATGAAGATATGAGAACGAATTACACATTCAAATTGTCATGTGCTTACGCAAAATCAGGTAGTTGATCGTTCATTAATGCCTCCAGTCTGAGTTATTACTACGGATAATTTAACATTTAATTATATTCATTTGTAGGAAATAAATAACAATGTCCAAGTAGGAAGTTATTTATTAAATAAAAAGATCTGTTACTTCCTAGTTCGTTTATTGGTGACTAGTTTCACTCAAGAACATCTGAGCATCATCAGACCAGTCCCACTAAAAATCACAAAATACAAGAGTTTCGACATTACATATTACACACTAATATTCCCTCACCTGAACTCTCAACCAGATTCGTCAATAATTACTAAAAAGGTACAGGTATTATTCTCAGTACAAATTTTCAACATAATCTCATCCACGATCTACAATTTCTTATTCTCTTAAGATGGCTACAACTAACATGTTAGTTGTAGCCATCTTAAGAGAATAAGAAATTGTAGATCGTGGATGAGATTATGTTGAAAATTTGTACTGAGAATAATACCTGTACCTTTTTAGTAATTATTGACGAATCTGGTTGAGAGTTCAGGTGAGGGAATATTAGTGTGTAATATGTAATGTCGAAACTCTTGTATTTTGTGATTTTTAGTGGGACTGGTCTGATGATGCTCAGATGTTCTTGAGTGAAACTAGTCACCAATAAACGAACTAGGAAGTAACAGATCTTTTTATTTAATAAATAACTTCCTACTTGGACATTGTTATTTGTATCAAGTATGGCTGAAATAGCTAAAAAAGTCCATTACTACGAGAGATTACAGTGCAAGAGGATGAGATTGCAAGAAGATCTATTTTTCAATCATGAATGTTTGAGAAGAGATATCATTCCGAATTACATAAAGAATCAATTCAACAAGAACCACAATAGAATTGTTGAGAGATATAGATTCTGGTTAGCGAAGAAGTTGATTAAGAAAGAAATAAAATTGATTCACACTAAGCTTAACTCCTTGAATATCCAACTGAAGATAACATATGATATCATAAAGGGATGTTTAGGTTTTCACGAACTGAATAGAATAATTGGAAGCATTTTTGCTAGATTAGAATTTGATAGAAGAGTTAAAAGATCTAAATTGAGTAAAAAATTGAGAAGATTGGAAGAGGCAACATATGAAGAGAGAAGACAACAGGAGGGGCCACATAGTTTTCATGAGGTTGTGGTAAATTTCACTGATATCTTGTTTGACAGCAATGAACTGGAATTGTTGAGGAAGGGATTGAAATTCATTCCAAAGGTGGAGAAATCTAGATTGGATGATCTGGCTAAGTTGGTAGTTGAGGTAGAGAAGACAATAGAAAAAGAAATTGTCAACAAGGATGAAGTAAGGGATGAAATAAAACCATTGATTAGAAAAGAAGCCAAGAGGATTAAGAACAGAAAAATGAAGAGAAGTAATGATGAAAAAACATTGAGATCCATTCAGAGAAAGATGAAAGAAAAAGATGTTGTATTGACAAGGGCAGATAAAGGTAATAGCATCACATTGTTGAAGAGAGAAGATTATGTTGGGAAGGTTTCTGAATTCATAGCTAAAAATCAGATAGTAGAAAAGAAAATATCTATTTCAACAATCATACAGAGAAATAAAAATACTCTAAAAGAACTATCTGATGGTGTAGATTTGGAATTTTTAAGAAGTTTCAAAATAGATAATACTAAATTACCAAAACTGTACGGTTTATTGAAGATTCATAAAAGTGAGATATTAGAAGAAATCCCAATTAGACCAGTGGTTTCGCATATCAAGAGTCCTACATATGATATAGCTAAATGGTTGAATAAGATATTAAAAAGCAATACAAAATTTATTGCTTCACATACTGTAAAAAACTCTTTGGACCTTATTGAAAAGATTAAAGATGTACAAATAGTAGATAATTATAAGATTGTGACAATGGATATAGAAAATTTATATACAAATGTTCCTAGAGATGAAATATTGAATATAGTTGAAGAAGAACTAACTGATACGGAAATGAGTGATCAAATGGTGAATGCAGTGAATCGTCTTTTGAAAATGTGTGTTGGTCAGAACTTCTTTATTTTCAATGGTAAAATATACGAACAGCTGAATGGATTAGGTATGGGGAATCCTGTCGCTCCAATATTGGCAGATAAGTACATGGATCATTTTGAGGGTGAACACATATTTAAGAATAATCCTTATGTAGCTCTAATAGTTTATTATCACAGATATGTAGACGACACCATAATGTTGTGGAAGGGAACAGAAAAAGAACTTGATGAATTTTTGGAGTACGTTAATAGTCGGGTTCAATCTATTAAGTTTAAAAAGGAGGGCTTTGGTAACAAAGTAGACTTTTTGGACTTGGAAATTGAGATAAAAGAGGGAAAACATTTTTTTGGAATATATAGAAAGCCAACTCAAACAGGCATTTCAATTTCAGCAGAATCACAACATAGTTACACACACAAGGTGGCTAATTTGCATAGCTTGTTGGAGAGACTATTGAATGTTCCTATGAATAATGATAAATTCAATGATGAACTAAAAATTATAAAACAAATAGCGAGGATTAATGGTTTCAGGGAAGATGTGGTGGAGAAGATTCTGAAGGGTAAGATGCAGAAGAAAATCATTCGAGAACACTTTATAACACAGAATAATCAAGAAAATAAGAAGTTCATTCCGCTATCATATGTTGGAACAATCTCATCAAAAATAAAAAAGATTTTAGAAAGAGCATCCACCATAAAAATATCTTTCAAACCAACAAACAGTATTGGGAATATATTGATGAATAATAGGGACAAAGATGATAAACTGACCAGGAACGGAGTATATAGGTTGACATGTAACACATGTGGGGCTTATTATATAGGAAGAACAGTGAGGACTTTTGAACAGAGAATAAGAGAACATTTGAGAATTTTAAGGTTAGGAAATAACTATGACAGCTCGCATTTTGGAAACCACTTATATGAGTATCAACATGAATTTAAAAAAGAGGATAATTTTGATATCTTGCATGCTAATGTTAGTGGTTGGATCATTGATGGTTTAGAAAAATTTGAAATTTTAAAACACAAAAAATTTAATGATAGTTTGATGTTGAATGCTCAGATGGATTTTGGTAATGATTGTCTGATGAAATGTTTATTGTAGAATAATATGTCAAAAAGAAAAATCTGTATTGTTTCTGTGATTCCAGTTTTTTGTTTTCTATGTTAGTTGTAGCCATCTTAAGAGAATAAGAAATTGTAGATCGTGGATGAGATTATGTTGAAAATTTGTACTGAGAATAATACCTGTACCTTTTTAGTAATTATTGACGAATCTGGTTGAGAGTTCAGGTGAGGGAATATTAGTGTGTAATATGTAATGTCGAAACTCTTGTATTTTGTGATTTTTAGTGGGACTGGTCTGATGATGCTCAGATGTTCTTGAGTGAAACTAGTCACCAATAAACGAACTAGGAAGTAACAGATCTTTTTATTTAATTTGTAGGAAATGTTCGGCCGAAAATTAAAGGTTGTTTCCGCTTAATATGCAAAACACGAGATCGTCCCTCGTCATATACAAAAGAGATTGCACCTTTTTTCATGACTATCCAAGGCAACTTGTAGTCGAGTGAGTTGTTCGGAAAACAAGCGGATCATAACATTGACGTTAATGAATTTTGGTTATTTCCGTCTTTTATGTGTGAGGTGCCTCATACATCATGTGGATTCGACAGAAAGATTCATTATTTCTCTATAAACATATCCAAGTTGCTTGTGTTCTTCGTCCGCAGCGCCAAATTTTTTTAAATATCCAGCTCATACTAATGATCCAAGAGACGGTAAAAATCGGATCTAAGGTGGAAAAACTGATATATAGAAGCTTCCAAAGTATGTTTCGTACCTTTAGGTTGATATTCTGGAAAGATACATCCATTCGAAGATAATGAAAAAAAATCATTCTTTGGAGATAAATAATTGATATCGATTTTTTCTTAACAGTAATGGTTACTTTTCATCTGAAGTTGATCAGCAAATTTACAAGATAAAATCATTTTCATAAAAACAGATGATCTGAAAATCTGGCAGTGCTATTCAAGAAAAATAGGACGGTGATAATTGGAAGACAATTTTGAAAAAATAGAAAATAATTAGAATTGAATTGAATGAGAAAACCTGAAATGGAATTTAGAGGCTACCTTCGTCGGAATAAGTACCTACATCACCTTAGGGCAACACTTTCAGTGATCTCATAGTTTTGTATTTTATTTTCATTGCATTTCAGAATTCTCCATAATGCACTCAAGTTTGATTAAGATTAGTATTTCTCTCGAATATTGTGAATAATAATCGTTCAATTCCTTCCTTAGAAAATTCCATCTATTTCATGTCAAATTTCGTTGATTCATCATAGTATATAATGAACTCGAAAGAACAGCCTCCACCTATACCAAGAAATATTGAAGCATCCTTCAAATATTGACTTTAAACGAAGCAAGTGCAGACATAATTGACGATCTTTCCCCAGGGTTGTTCTCCGAGCTGTTCTCTTTTTGAAAACATTTGTACTGCTGCGATATATGAATCAGAAGTTGCAGGTCCCAACTGTATTAAACTCTGATAATGTTGTGTTGCCCAACCCCTCTGAAAGTTGAATGTTTAAACTCTTGAGGGAGCCGGATTCCCCCAAGTTCATTTCATATAATAAGAGTACATCAATCTTTCCATTTTCCTGATAATGAGTTACTTTCAATGAATATAAGTAAATTGATTCGGTGAAATCGCTGTATGGTTATTCTTTTATATGTGAAGTGTCGGTGAAGTAACTCAATAAACGAAATTTTGCATTATTCTAACCCGTAAATGGTTTTGAGCCATTATGTTCCAGTGGCCGAAAATGAACTTGTGAGGAATCTCAATTCGGCCCGTTAACAATGTTGCTCTGAAAAGTTGTTATATGCATCTCAATTTTTGTTTCTCAATAAATGAAAAGCAGCCAATCAGTGGAATTAAAACGAAGACTTGTGCAGCATTAGGTATCAATAGAAAATTTCGTGAAATTCAAAAATTCTGTATCTCAAAAATTGAGCGTATGACTGAACGAACCTTCTGAAGAAATTCTATGTTCCAGATTCATGGTGCGCACATAAGCAATGAAGGATTCAGATCTTCATTAATTCAACATCGAAGAGTGGGGTTAATTACAGTATTGATCTCACTCCGAGCTATATACCTATCTGTGACTCAGAAACAATCACAGAAATCAATTTGGATACTACCTAATTTAATTTCCCGATGTTCACGCCCTGATAACATAGCATTCAAATCATTTCGAATGTGAGAAGTAATTAAAGATAATTCGAGATGCGTAATGAAATTCTTTCGATTTCTAACTCTACGACGAATGATGAATATTTGATAAGTACAGGTTGGGTATATCTCAGACTGCAATATGATAAAATCGAATACGTTGGACATGAAATAAGAATAGATATGAAAATATTAAAATTCGGAGAAAGCACAGTGCCGTCATGATCATTTACTCGCTCCATTGTTTTGTGACCATTTAACAAATGCCAAACTTCGGTTGTGTGTAGTAAAAGAAAACAGGAATAATAGTAATGTAACCCCATTCAGCCACTTCTGTCTACAAACTCATAACTAAAGATATAATCTCAGAGGAAAGATAACATTGACAAATCATTAAAAAACTCTCCAACTTATTTTATAAGTAAATTCAGATTTTCGATTCGAGATCATTCCGGAGAATCTGATATATTTATATTGTATTTATTTAAGGTTATTAATTTTTCAGGTTTGGTTAACCTGGGAAAAGTTATTGGCATCAAAAAAATTATTATTCATATCAATCTTCCTTGTGGTTTGCGGGATTCAAATTATTTTTCAACGATAATTTCTTGAACCATCTCGGAAATATGCAAATCATTAACGAGTTGAACTGTAATGTTTCAAATTTTTTCATCAGACCTTCAGAATTATTTTCTTGCAATAATTTTGTATTTCAAGATCTCTGGTCAAATTGATACGATTTTTTTTATTTTACTTAAATTCTTATTAATTTCAGCCTAATATGGAAAAATTTCTGCAGAACGAGTGATATAATTTAGTCCTATGTAGACTCTGAAATTTAGAATTACACTGAGAGAAATGCAAGGGTTAATTATTAAGATAACTTTATTTGGAACAGTTTTATTGATAATTAATAAGATTTATTAATTATTCGAAAATGTTATTCATAATTAGAAACTCTGGATTCTGAATTTATTTCTGAGAAACATTCGATTCATTTAGGCACTATTTATTAATAGTAAGAAAAGTTTATTACTAGGAAATAAATGTTGTATCGAGAAGTAATGTTCGAAAAGATTATTAGCTATAAATAAACATATATTTGCACAAATCAAAACTTATTTGAAATACAAACTGCAGTTATTTATGTCAAACAATTGTGCATTGAATTATGAATGATATAAAATTTATTAATAAATAATAATTATTGATTAGACACCAATAAGTGTATATTAACGCCTAGATCTTTATTTTACCGCGAATCCGACAACGTGAAGAGACTTGTCGATTGCCACCTCTTCCTCGCCAAACCCCTTCAGGCTGCGAACCACGTAAATACTTGCATAACCCTTCGGTGGCGCGTTACTGTGGTAGTTTAGTTTGAGTGCATTCGATTTGCGAAACTGCGTAAAGAATATAGCTAGGTGAGTGGACTAAAAAAAATGGACTTCCAACATTTTTTGAGTGAAAATGATTTGAACCATTTGGCTGATGTTGAAGGTAAGGTCTAAATTTCATAAAAAGTTTTAAAAGTGAAATTGGCTCCCTCGGAATATGATGCTTTATGATTGAAATGCGACGCATATTAGTTTTCTTCAAACTCGTACACTTTTACCGAAGAAATATATATATATCGTTATTACAAATGGCATATATTTTAACATTTTGTTGTTGAAAAAATAAACACTGTCAATGAAATATAAAACAATCTCATCCAATTCAACAAAGGGAAAAATATTTAACATGCAGTAAATTTCGTGAAAATAGATTAACTAATGTGGAATAATTTTCTTGAATTTTCCAATAGTAATATTTCAATGTCAATTTTTGAACTCATATCATCGAATTCGAACTTTACGTATTGAGAGGTTGATCACAAGCATTCATTTGAAATGAAAATTGACCTCTTCGACCTATTTTTCTACAAAATAGTGGGTATAAACTGAAGATATGAATTATATGAGTTACTTTTTATTTAATCACTCTGTATATTACCCTGCTAGTATTTTATACATCATGAAGTTTCCGCTTGTGAGATCAGAATGGGATGACGTTTGTATTGTTTCAGAGAATGGTATTGATAGTGTGGAGTTACTAGAAGGATTTCTGAGGGATGATTCTTTCGAAAAATGGATTGTCAGACTTGGAGATTGTCATACTTGGAACATGGCTGTATGGAACATCTTGGGACATCCTGTATAGTCATGAATCGCCAAAGTTTGTTCATTTTTCGTTGAAGAATTTGCACTTCCAAGTTAATGTTCCTTCGTAGAAGTTGTCATAGAACTTGTTATTTCAATATCTTTTTTAATTCAGATATTTTATTTGTAGAAATAAATTTATGTTTAAATACCAATGTTAAGTTTTATATTAATATTATATTGATGTATGAAGATTAAGTTCGCAATTATTTCTCTCATTTATTTTTAAGCCAATGCACCACCTCTTCAGTTACTTTATATAATATGCCTCAAATAACTACAACAGTAAAACTCATGATATTGATGATAGCGAATTTCAGATTATAATCTGAAATCAGCAATTTTCATCACGAAATTTTAAATACTTCAGTTGTATACTTTTGAATTGATCATATTTATTGGAAAAATATATGTTTCTAGGGAAAAACATTAAATAACATTGATTTGTTGCTAATAATTCAATATTGAATGAAAAAATATCTTTCTTGACGACTACTAAACTCGTTGTTCAATGGAAATATATGAATAATTTTTATTATTCATATGAAACAAATATGTATGAAATCTAAATATATGTTTGTTCATCGTAACTCAAGATAATAATTAATTATTTGATGCAAACTATCTTTCTTCAAAACTAATAAAGCCGTTATTCGATGAAAATATATCAATCTATAAAGTAAAAAACTTTTTCATCTACGAATAAATCATTTATTGGGAATGAATAAAATAAATTTTTAAATAATAAATAGTTATTTATGAAACTCAAATAAAAGCATTATTTATGGCAAATAAATATTCATTACGCCATATACGAATCAGGAGGTTACTTAATATTAATAAACTTCATTATATATAAATAAACTGTTCTCTCAGTGTAGGTTGGTTAATCATTTACATTTTCTAATGTTGTCCTGGAGCAACTTATCAGACCTTAAGAATTATTTTCTTGCAACAATTTTGTATTTTGAGATCTCTTGTCAAATTGAAACTATTTTTTTTATTCTACTTCTATTCTTAGTAATTTCAGCCTAATATGGATACATTTCTACAGAACGAGTGTTATAATTTAGTCCGATGTAGACCCTAAACTTCAGAATTCTATTGGTTAATCATTTACATTTCCTAATTCTGTTCTGGAGCAACTTATTTTCAAATAATCGCAGTCTGCAAGGGAGATTTCTAGGAATAATAATTTTTATTAATTTTTTCAGTAGTTTTTTCTCAGATATACTGGAGGGAAAACCTAAAGTGTACTTGAAAGTTAATGAAAAATCGACCCAAAATATCGCCTTCTTTTTTAAACAAATCGGAAAAGATATAACAGATCTATTTCATATAAGCCGAAACGAAAGACGAGAAACTCACGAACGACGAAAAAAGTAATTCCAAAGGTTTCCAAGAACCAGTCTGTTTAATGAAGAATAACTCACCAGGTTAAGTGCGCCTTCTCTTGTAGATTCCAGAGAATTCTCATCGTGATGATCACCTCGTTCACTAATTAGGCTCTGGTCATCACCACTGACATCTCCATTCGCATCTGTAAAGGAAATATTATAATCATTATGATCTAGTAAAAGGATGTTGGCAAAATTAGGCGTGCATCATAGAAAATTCAGATATTCAGCATCAGCTTTACTGGAAGGAGATTACCGTGGAAATGTGATGATTAGGAAGAAGAATTTTAATGAAAAACCAACTGAAGGAAATTTTTTGATGAAGAATTAAGTGCTCGGAGAGTATAAGGTTGAGAAATAATTGTAATTTCTTCGAAATTTATGTTTTGAATTTTACCATTTTTTTTTCTTGCGGGGTACTCCCGATTGTAGGACGCCCATCAAGAAAGTACCATAAATTGAATGATTAAAAGCTCTTTTTGTGCGATTATCGACATCAATTCTTGTAGCCAAGTTATAGCAAAACAGTATTCCAAACACACTTAGATTTTAATCTTCATCTGTTGGTTTAATAAAGTGCTCATCAGTTGATCTCATTGAAGAACACACGATGAAACAAAAATTCTTTACAATTGACCAAAATGAAAATTTGCCCTCTATACTGATCCTGAGTCAAACCACTCTTTTAATAATGTGACTGTTAATTTTATTGTCGTAGGTACTCAAAGAAATCATCCGCGAAAAGAGGTTTTTGACGTAATTTACCGATTAAGAAAAAAATTGCCAATAGTGGACCAACTCTGATTGATACACTTTCCAGTAAATAATCAGTAATCATAGAATTCCTATCCTCACTCACCCATGTTGAAATGAGTATAAAACAGAAAATCACCAAAACATTAAAACAATATCCTAGATAACTTCGATTTATAGAGTACATTGTTTTCGAATATGAGGAACGGAACCAGCGAAAACATATCACTTTTAACGATTGACATAAAAAACGAACTATCCTATGCAAATATAATGACAAATTTTAATATTCAATTATTTTAATCTTCACGGGTAATTAAATCCCATAAAGACTTGCAATTATACGATGTACCTCGTTTGTTTGAATAATAATGCTGCCTAATCACTTACTAAAATACGATAATTCTAATTTTATTATTACATGCTCCATCGTAATTCAACATTTTTCCATTAGATTCCCATTGAATAGTCCGTTTTATTGGTTAGTCCCGATTTTGGTAAGTGTAATTAGAAGATGTAACTGTCTTACAAAATTCATTAGGAAGCCTGTAATGATATAGTTTTTAATTTTGAGACGACCTAGGAATTGAGCTGCTCATTAGTTTCATTACTTCCTTTAGTATCTAACAATTATGTACTCCCAAATTTTCGAATTAATTTACTTTTTATTCCTTTAGTAATATTCAGATTGCTAACATTTTGTTAACGTTTTTTCAATTTGACGTGAATTTTGTGGATGTTGCTATTTATGATTTCGCTCCTTCACGAATACAATTGATCTTATGGTGGGCTTTCATGTTTGAACTGATTTTTCGAAAATTATCATTTCAGTAGATAGTATTTTATCGATAAAACAAAAAATAGCAAATTTATCTGGATGAATAATTATAATACTTATTATACTTATACTAATAATTATAATTAATTGAATGGTTAATTCAATAATTAATTCGATCAAGATGATTAGTTCCCCAGAAATATTTTTCGTTAAACCTCATTTGTATGTGATGAATGCTCCGGAGAATATTTTGTGGGTAATGTTCGATTTCGAGATAACTTGAATTGATGCATGAACATTTTTGAGAAATATGTTGTCCCAGATGGGTACGCTATAAGGGTTTGACTCAATTCTGTATGCTATGTTCTTCATCTCTATTCAAATGCCAATTAACGTCGATAATTCAATGAAGAATACTTATAACATATTATTCCATAAATATTCACAGATATTTATCGCAGTATTCTGAGATCAGGATTTGTGAACGAAATGAGAGTGAAAATCGGAATAGAAACAATGATACAATTTCTTCTAGGAAGTTACAAACTTAGACTGAGTTTTCAGTATGTTTCACCTACCCATCAAAAGTCTGTATTTTGAGTAGTATATAACGTTCAAGCGATTATGATTCATTTATTGAAGGCGGACATTTTTGATCATACTCAGTTTTAATCCGCCATTTGTGTGGTAGGTATTCGTTGAAGGAAAATGTCGATGGCAAAAATCTTGCACTTGAACAAGCCCTAAAAATGTCGAAGTCGAAGACAAACCCGCATCATAAAATATTTTAGTTTTTAAAATTAGTATAGTATAGAACTAGTGAGCTTCGAACTATCGACTATCGGTTCTGTGAACCATTCCAAGAAAAAATCGTTCCTACTGAATCGGCAAAAAGATAGGCAAAACCTTTTCATCCATCGATAAACGTCCTAAAAGCGTGAAAAATTCCTTTATGGCAATTTTCCGATAGATGTGTACCGCAAGGTGTTAAGTTCTGTCGAAGAACGATAAGCAGGGGCCACTCCAGTATGCTCAGATAAAATTCCCCTAGCAGCTAAGCGTTGTCGGCCATACGATAGCGAATTTCACACCCACTGAATTTCGATATTTAGGGATGCACCGGTCACTTGACGCGTTTGTTCACGAACCGTGAAAATAGCTTCAAACTGCTCCTCCAAGTTTGGGATAGACGCCACTGATGCATCTAACTCGGTTTGTATCGAGATGTTGGCTTCTTGCATTGGACCGCAATATTATCTCTTCTAGGAGTGCATATAGCACAAACTGCATTGTATTCCTTTACTATAATAATATTTTTGAATTTCATGAAGAAAGAAACAAAGCTATTTGCTATTACATGAATATTACATGAATAAAATTGAACATTTCTGAATTGATTTTCTATGATATTCATGAAAGCTCCAAGTTAAATGTTCGTAAAAGTAGTATTGTGATTGTAATGAAGGTTTTTCGTACTTGAACTTCATCAATCGAGAATATTGAATTCTTTACAGTGTCTGGATACCCAAATTTCAATGTAATTTAAAATTTTAGATCAAGCATTGTTTCGAGTCAGAAATTGTGCACGATGATATAGAATTGAAAGAAGGTATTTTTGCAGAAGTCGATTAGCTAAGGTTTTCATGCCCAAATTATAGTTAAAATGGTCAAAACTTATTGGAGAGATTTATTCGCGAAAAAAATAACTTGAGGCATGATACAATAAGGAAGAGAGAAGAATAAAGTTTAAAAAATCTAGAAAAGCACTGACGTGAAGTCAGCAGCTTTTACGCTCTTGTTCACATTACGAAATGGTGAAATCTCAATGAAATATAAAATTTTCAAAAAAAAATTTTTTTTTTCGAATTTTTCCATGGATAATTCTTCTTATTGACACTTTTCATCTTCCAACCAAGTTTCATTTCAATCAGATAAATATTTTTCGAATTATTGAAAAATCAAAATTTCAAACGGCTGTAGCACAAAAACTATTCGGCAGATTTGGCCCATTAACAAACCTAACCGAGATATTCAGGATCTCAACCTAACCTGAAAATTTCAACACTCTAGGTTCTTTCTTTCGAAAGTTACAATCATCAATCAATTTTGGCCACGGATTCTTCATCAGTGAGTCCAACCTAGTCGTTTGAGACCAATTTCGGCTCAAAATTCGAAAATTACAGACTTCGTGACGAAATGATAACGCTCTGTTCCCCAGAACAAGCACCTAAAAAGGAATTCCACTGCAATTTGATCATAATTCAAAAGTGAGTAATATAATACTGACTTGCACATCTTGATTATTACGGAATGAAACTCATCTTGTTAAGGGCATATGCGACCTTATAGCGGATTATACGATTTTCACTTCTAAACGACCATTTTTATTTCTGTGATTGAAATTTTACTCCCCTTTGTGTTGTTGTGGCAGAGAAATGGGGTCATATAGCAGGGTCGTACTTCATGACTTGTTTGCATATGGTATTTGATAATTTTATAAATGAAACAACATAAACTCACTTATTTCGAAAATCGAACTTATAGACGAAGTCATTTTCAATAAGACGACAATAAGAATATATAATTCTGGTTGTTCCTGGTTCTACACAGAGAGTCAATGAGAGCACAACCTAAAAACAAGTAATGACAGAATTGCAAATGTGTGCTCGAATTTTCAAGTGTATTCATTTGCTTTTGATAGTTTTGGAAAAAATACATAAATATATGATATTCAAGTTCAACATATTTGATCGAGATTTTGCTTCATCAAATAATTATACAAATCTGGATACAATATGGAATATATGACCTCAATGAATAAAAACAACTATAATAAAATTGAAGTAGCGCCACAGAAAAACAAGTACCGCGAAGAAGCCAAAATTTTTTTTATTCACAAGTTATTCGAAATTAAAAAGGCTCAACTGAGTTTCCAAATACACAAAGTAAATTTTTCAGCTGAAAATATGACAATTTTGTTCTCAAAACTTTTTCCAATCATCAACTTGTGTGGACATAAGCTCCTCGAATAGCGGAGCCATTCTTATTGCTTTATTTCCTCATCAGAAACCAAAGATCGTTTCGAAGCGGATATTGGCAGAAATATTTCCCACGTACTCTCCTTAAAACACTTTTATACTTTTTTTCAACTCATCCATCATTACACCTGCTAGGGAATGGATTTTCAACCCGATTCTTTTTTTTATGAATTTTCAGGGGTTGAAAATACGAAATGAATATTTGAGCCGTCATAAACCTCATTTTATTCGAAATTTTTTAATTTTTTTCTCATCGGAAGAATTGTTTATTTTCTGAAAAATTGAAAAAACTGAAGCGAACTTATAATCTAATACGACGCTCAATATTATTTAGATATAACGAAAGGGCGTAACTCCGCTAGGGTTGAGAATTGGAAAAAATTCATTTAGCAAATTTGCCCTTTTTTTGCCGAAGAAACTGCTTCTAAAATTTTGCGGTATATTTCTCAATCACTTATTTTACAGAATTTCCAACTGAAACCGAAACAAAGATATTTACAAAAATTCTGACAACATTTCAAAGATTTGCTATTAACATTGAAATGAATTACTTATATGATGGAAAGCGAGTCTAATTCAACAATAGTCATTTACAGAGAGGTGAAGTTTTCAATTTACCTGAGAAACCCAGAAAATTCGAGTGAAAATAAAAGGAATCAATCACTAAAACAAAGATCAGAAATTCCAATACATTTTGAACATCCCTTTAAATTGTTGAGTTCTTCTTCAGTTCGAAATTTCCTGCTACGGCCCTGATTGACCCGCTCCACCCAGTCAACCCCTTGAATGAGATTCGATGGGGGTGAGTAAAGTTTGTCGATCGTTTATGATTGATTGATGACCGGCCGACTCAGTGTCTTTCATCTTTCAGCGTCTAACCGTTTTCGATTGGTTTTTAATGCGAGATTTTTCTGTCGTGCAACACCATCCGCCCAATCGCATATTTCACACCCTCACCCCCTCTTTCTTCTATCATCTATCATTTAAAATTGAGAAATTGTGCGTTTGCCTGGAAATATCGAAAGGCAAAAATCCTGATACTGTTCGATTTTTAACGGAGAATCGCAAAATCGTTTTTTTGCGCGAATGTTCTAGGGGAACAGCGTGCTATCGTTTTGCCCAAATATCTATAAATTTAGAATTTTCAGCCGAAAATGGTCTCAAAAGACTAAGTTGAACTCACTAATTACGAATCCAGTGTGAAAATCGATTCCAGCCGGCCGGCCGTACGCACGATCACAGGAGTACGGACGATTCTATCGACTTGAAAATATAAGGTTGAGTTGCATTTCAAAATACGAAGATTGAGTTCGTTAAGGGCAAAATCTGCCGAACGGTTTCGGAGTTATAAGCTTTGTATTGGTTTCGACTTCAGAACCAATTCAGTACTCTTTGGGACGGTTCGAGTATGCGCAATTGCCATTTTGGGTCTGAAAAATCACAATCGCGCATACTCGAACCGTCCCGAACAGTTCTGAACTTGAAACCAAAACAAACCCATAGTCATTTGAAGTCCTGAACTTAATCTCCTGATATTTCGGGAACTACTCATACGATTAGATTGAAACTTGACAGTTAGTTGGAACATAACAACGCAAAACTTTTCACGAAATTTCGTTGAGATCACACGATCAGTAAATTTTTAAAGAATTTTTTCCGAAATTGTTTTCGAAATAATGTTTTCTTCGGAAACTATTCATTGCATCCGAAAAAAAAATTCTGCTTATACATTGAAAATCATATTTTACAGCAGTGTATAAAATTTCATTCTGATACAATCCTAATTCCTGAAGATATTGGGAATTGATTTACTGATTTAATCGGAATGAAACTTGGCACCTGGTTTGAAAATGCTGATGGGCAACTCTGTGCAAAATTTCGCCATGATCGTGTCATTAGAACAATTTGAAAAAAAAATTTCAATTTTTTTTCTTCCAAATATTCAATATTCTGTGATCTTCTGATCATATCATCTTCATGATATTCTGTATGAACCTTCGAACCATAATTTTCCGATAAAAAACTGGATTCCAATTCGATCTTAATCTGTATTTCAGGAAAAATTAGAAAAATTAAATTTTGAAATAGTATGTCTACGGAATCATTGAGTGGATTTTACCCATTCATGAATTCGGTCTTCTTAATTCAGGTCCAAACCTATTCTACGAATATTGAGTTTCTAACTTGTTTCTTTCGGAAGTTATTGTGTTTACGGTCAGCCGTTAGGCCAACCGTGAACACAATAACTTGTGAAGATCACCAACACGCAACAAGGTGCAAAATTTCGTGTTGATCTGATTGTTAGGATTTGAACAAACGCATTCTCTATCATGAGCCAGGCCAATTATATGCATGCAAGTGCATCTATAAGGATCTTTCTGAATGCCCACATAAGCCATCATTTCTGTTTAAGAACGAAGTTTGCTATTGGCATTTTCAACCCAGTATAATGGCCACAGCTCACAATACAATGTGACATCAATCATTTCCTTCTTTTTGGAATTTATTCCACAGCAAAATCAACTCTCTTCACTCTTTCACCGATAAACTATAAATTTATTATTCGACTATTTATTCACCTATTTTAATCGTAATTTGAAACTTCGTATAATTTTCCAATCTAAATCCGATCTGTCATTCTTCTCGATCTTATCCCCCAATCGCATTATCGACTCTGTACCGTCGGAGCTTAAAAAATCAATCTTTGTTAAAATGGCGCGTGCCCAAAGGGGTTGAATACGAACAGGGATCGCATTATAAATTTTGATTGGCGGGCATCGGGTAACAATGAGGTTACCTAAAGCGACGAATTAGGGTTGTTCGTGTTAACACTCGATAGTCGATACACTGCGTCAAAGGATATTGTGCAACCGGCCATCGATCACACGCTGACACGGTGGTTTTTGGAAATAGCCGCGGCGTTTTGGAACATCTGTATGAACCATGCGGTAATCGGGTAATTAGGGCGGCATAATGTTGCGCGATTTGATCGATTCGCATAATCCACAACTGATTTTGATTTCTGATTTATTCTGTGTTAACGATTTTCGAGCTGAGAGGGCTGCGGAAGGAGGAAAAAGAAGAAAAAGTGACGTTTTCATATTCTGTGTTGTAAAACAACTATTAAATTTCTTGAGAAATAAGATGAAAATTTAATGTATGAGCAGCAACTATTTTGTATATTCTCAAACAAAATCGAGTAAAAATTCATTTTTATTTCATGATACTGACACAATTACACATTTTACTTCTTCTTTTTCATCTACCTTAGATGTGCATAGATACTCAAATCGTTAAGGTTTATGTTTTCCGAATAGATATTATTTATAAATTGGTCGAAAGAAGAGGTAGAGTTTTGAGATTTTATGGTGCATAATTTTAGTGAATTTTGATCGAATGAAATAGCAATAACGCTAACCCTGCATTTTCGCGCCCATGTTTCTCTCAAATGTCTGTAATTTTCGAATTTTGAACCGAATATGTTTTCAAACGACTAGTGTGGACTCACTGATGACGAATTCGGACGAGCTAGCGACTTACAACTTTTTAATTTGGTAGCGCATCAGAGTTTGGCGGATGAGTTCGTTTATGGGCAAATTCGGCCGAACTGTTTCGGAGTTATAGTCATTATAATTTTTGAGGTTATTCCTTCAATATTTCAGGACCTACTGAAAAGCGATCAGATTGAAATTTATGTGTTAATTGTAGCATAATAACGCACAACCTTATTCAACATTCTGTTGGGATTGTTTAGTTAGTAACTCGATGAAATGTTTTTCGAATTTTTGTTTAGAAACAGTCTATCAGATTCGGAAACAAAAACAAAAACTTGGTTACTAGTTAGGGAATGCTGATGCTCAACTCTTTGCAAAATTTCGTGATGATGTTTTGGAAAAAATCCGAAAAAACAATTGGAAAATTTTATTTTCGAATATTCTATTTTCTGCGATCTTCTATTCATATTATCCTCTCGAAATAACGCATAAACCTTCAAGCTGTCATTTTTCAAACAAGAACTGAATTGCAATTCGGTTCAGACTGTTTATTTTGAAAATATTGGAAAATAAAATTTCGAATAGGTATGTCTTCGGAATCATTGGCTGGATTTTATCCATTCACGAATGCGGCCTTCGTAATTGAGGTCCAAACCTACCCTACAAATATTAGGCCGACCGTAAACACAGTAACTTCCGAAAGAAACATCTCAGAAACTGGAAATTTGTAGAGTGGGTTTGGGGCTTAATCACGAAGGTCGAATTCGTGAATGTGTAAAATCTGGCAATGATTCCGTAGATATACCCATTCAAAATTCGATGTTTCCAATATTTCTCAAAATACAGATTAGATTGAATTGAAAACCAACGTCAGTGCTTTTCTAGGATTTTTCGATGAACTACTGGTTTTCAATTCGATCTAATCTGTATTTTGGGAAATATTGGATAAATCAAATTTTGAATGGGTATATCTACGGAATCATTGCCGGATTTTACCCATTCACGAATTCGACCTTCGTGATTAAGCCCCAAACCTACTCTACAAATTTCGAGTTTCTGAGATGTTTCTTTCTTAAGTTAACGTTGAAATCATAAACAAATCATATTTGAGAAGTAAAACGCAAGAATAATGAAAATAACTGTTCAGCTTGAAACACCCTGAAAATATCACTAGATTCACACAGTTTTATGTTTGGTTCAAGGATTCCTTAAGCCATCCGTAAGACTAACCTAAACGTAAATATTTTGTTTCGCATTGTATATATTTTCAAGTAAAACTAATGTTTCAACTTTACGTTTCACGTATAAATTGCGATCGAGTTACGTCTTACGTTCATTGTGAGTCAGCCATAGATCAACATTGTTGAGATGCCCCGAGAAAATTTTTCTTTACACCATCTATCTAAAGAAGTTTCTTCACGTTTTAACGCGCTTGCTCTAGAGAACGGAGCGTTATTATTTCGTCACGATGTATGTAATTTGAAAATTTTGAGCCGAAAATGGTCATAACCAATTAGGTTTGGAGTCCAAATATCTCGGTTAGGTTCGTTAATGGGTGAAATCGGTTGAATAGTTTCAGAGTTAGGCCCATTTGAAATTTTGAGGTTAATTCCTCGATATCTCATGAAGTATTGACTCGATCAAATTGAAACTTACTGGACAGTCCTGGAATACTAACGCGCAACTCAGAGCGATTTCGTGCAGATCCAGTTGTTCGAAAATTAAAAAAAAAAATTATCTGAAAATTTTCAAAATTTTCGCAGAAAAATTTTTTTCTCTGGAAATATTAATTTGATTTCAATGGAATTTGGCACAAACCTCAGAGTCAGTATATAACAACAATGTTCTGCAAATCAATTCGATTCGATATTTACTTTCGGAGATATAAGTAAAAATGTGCTAAATTTCGTTGTTATTTGGAGTTTTAACGTTTTTTCCACAATATCTCAAAAAGTACAAAAACAATCAGATATTTAAACTCCGTAATCAGGTAAAGATTACCAATCTAATAGTTAGAATTGAACAAGCGCGAAAAAGCTCCTGAACTCACGTCAGTGTTTTCTTAGATTTTTTTCTGTTTCAGAATCGCCCTGTATAACTGAGGAATCAGTTTATGAAGGACGTAGACTACATAAAATTTACATACTTTCTCCCCCCAAGCAGAAATTCGACAAAAAATTCACAACCCGTAGCGGTCGGTCAAAATCAAACCCTATTTTACATATATGGTGACGCAAAAATTCTACATCCACTGGTAGTTTAAACGCAGGAAGGGAGCGGTTCGATAGATCTGAATGAAGCTTATTTATATTCCTGTCGCGTCAATCTTGGACTTCGATTTTTCTCGAAACGTAAAAAACGATACTAGATGGATGCCAGAAGGTCTGCGTACCACAACATTTTAACATTCAATTTATGATAATTCGAGATCGAATGAAAGTATCAGAATGAATTCATGAAAATATTTTCCACATATCGGTATCTATGGTGCAATAATCCGGCAAAACAGGCTAGAAAGCAGGCTCTGGCTTACTTTCGACGTGCTGCATCTACAGATGCTTCTAGCTGTAGGTAGATACCAAGGAATGAACAGGGAATAAATCATTTCTCAATACAGTTTTTTCAGTCTCGATACAGTTTTTTCAAAAAAATCTAATAGTATGCTACTAATAATTTTTCCTACGAGTTCTTCCTCACTAGCTCAGGTTGTCAAAGTAACACGTTGCCGCATCGTACGGTAATAGTTATTTTCGTATTGAGTGCGTAAATGAGTGTTTTTTTCAATGGCACATAAGAGTGCTAACTTTTGGCCGAAACCGCAGAGGCCAAAATTTCTCTCAATACTTCCAATACAATTTCACAGCATCCAGTGGTCTTTCTTTGTCCTTACTATAAAAACGGTTTGATGTCAAGGCGCGTGTTTGACTGTTTGACTTTGTTTCCACCTTGGTTGCTTCAAATTCAAGTGAAATTCAAGGATATGAATGGTGCAACCAGAAAAATGTAAAAAAGGTTTCTGAAAATGTGCGTATGTACATAAGAAATTACTGGATATGTTTGCTATATATGTTTTATTCTGAAATACTATGGCTTCGATACGAATGTATTATTGTATTTGAAATATTTTCCTCGAAGATTTCAATTTCTTTTATCGAAAGAATAATATTTGCCTCAAAGAGCGGATTTCGAATATAAAACTGTACACTTTCTCAAAAAACCTTTCACAATCATTGTTTTATGATGAATAACCAATTAATAATTCTCTGTGTTATAAATAAATGGTTCAAAATGTAATATTTCATGTTTATTTTGTGAATTATCTTAGCAGTGAAAAAAATTAAACATTTACTCATCAATAGAGATGCAGCAATGTCAAGCTTTTTTGACAGTTTTAAAATAAATTTTAGCGGTGCGGAAACGTCAATCTTATCAAAATTGATGTTGCAAGGGAAAATTTTCACGTCGGTGCCACTGAGAATAAATAAGCCTATTCTTTTCTCTCTGGTCAAAGCCCGTCGATAACTCTTTCGTACGGAATCCTTGATTCCAAAATTTTTAAGCGTATTCTAACACCTCACAAATAAATAGAATGCACGAAAAATACTGAAGATAGTAGGTCATTTTTTAGCGTTTCTCAAAACTCGGAAAGATTCTGACAACCATCGGGAGTTTTTTGTGATTTCATAGATCAGACAGGTGAAGTCAGTGCTGTCATTTGGATTTATTGAGAGATCAGAACAAATTATTATCTTTCAATTTGGTTTCTCCTTGTTATGTTAAGATGCTTGGAAAAAAAACATTCTTCCTACAATGTGCACAAAGTGAGGTTTCCACACTTTTTAGGAGAATAACTATTTACGCGTATGTTCTAGACAATAGCGTGTTATCGTTTGGCTCAAATGTCTGTAATTCTCGAATTTTGAGCCGAACATGGCCTCAAACGACTGGGTTGGACTGCCTGCAGACGAATTTGATACCAAAGAATCTCTCCGGCTGGCTGGCCGGCCATTGTCACTATAACTTGAAAACGGAAAGATCTAGCGACTTAAAACTTTCAGAGTACGTTCAGTTCGTTTATATGCCTACTCGGGAAGATAGTTTTGAAGATATAGTAATTTCAATTTCTGCGGTTACTAGGTACTCCTACGATCATATTGAAACTTGGTGAATAGTTGTAAGCTACCGTCTGCAACTTTCATCAAAATTTTGTTGAAATCGTATTGACAATAAATTCGAAAGAATATTTTCGAAAATTTTCAAAATTTTTGATGAAATTTTTGTTTTGAACCATTAAACAGATTTCAGTGAATTTGCACAAACCTTGGAGCCAAGAGGATACCAAATTTCACTTTGATCCAGTCTCAATTTTTGGGGATGCGAAAAAAATATTTCAACTTTTCCTGGCATCATTGTTTTTGCCGAAATGAAGGAACCTGGTTACTAGTTTGTTTTTGCTGAATCCTGTCATATTTCGTCATGATTTTTCATAAAAAATTTCGAAAAAAAATTTCAAAATCTTTTTTCCAAAAATTTTATTTTTTGGGATCTTCTAATCATACATTCCCCAAGAAAATCTGCATGAACCTTAATACTTTTATTTTTGGATCAATACGGTTAATCCTTCATTCTTGTAAATATCGAGAAAATAAAATTATGTATCGGTGTACATGCGAAATCATTGTTTGGATATCTATTTGAGTTAAAGTTTATGACTTTCTGAATTCCGCATCTAATTACTTAAATCTTCAAAAGTGCCATACATCACGACAAAAGTCAGCCATCACCAAGGCCCGCTATAACCATTGTGGAAACCACCCTAAGGAAACATTATGCAGTTAAAAACCCTAAATAGTGTTTAACCCTTTTCAATAAAAGAGATGGCACACGTCCTTGCTTATGGAACACGTGCCGCCGTTTGTTGAATTATAAAAGACGAGGTAATTTATCAACGTGATCTTAGGCCCCCCTGTCTTTCTGAATTTAAACTTCATACAGGTCGTATTTCAATGTATTGACACATATGAGATGGTGAAGGAACTATCTTATCCCGATGATAGAACCACTGGCGAAATTTTTGTATGACATCAATATCAATTCTATAATGTATAGAAGCAATTAAGATTCTTTAGCTGAAATATAAGTTCGAACAAATTAATACAAAGTCATGCGAAGTTCAAGAAAGAGAGATTAAAAAAAATACATATGTACCACAATATTTATATTATGTACCTAGATCTCATACAAATGTAACTTTCTAGTTATTCAGTAAGCGTCAAAATTATGGAACAAATTTTTTTTCTCAGAGAAAAAATATTTGGCAACGAAATCCTGAAACAGGTCGATTTTTGTTTCATTTTTACCAGATTTTTATGCATTTTTGAAGGACTCTTGTTGCACCCTGTGCGATCCCCATCAGCCCTCTAAATTTTTTGAATGGGGAAAGTAGGTCATGTGGTACTTTTTTAGCAAGATCTTTGTATCTTCTTTACAGGCGTGCAGAAATTTTCAAGAAAAAATTGTTTTTTTTTTTAAATTAGTTAGTCCAAAGAGGTTTTCAGTATGTGCACTTCGTCATGGCTCATTTACTTTGAGACGATGGTACCTGATGAAATTTGTCACCGAATGAAAGTCGACCATTACAGTTTTGTTCATGCATAACTTTCAACCCCTTGCAACTCCCTCACGTGAAATTCTTTTTTTCTCCATTAAAGGGTTCGTAGAAGTTGAAAGTTAGGAATGAACAAAACTGTTATGGTCGACTTTCATTCGGTGACAAATTTTATCAGGTACCATCATACCGAAGTAAATGAGTCATGACAAAGTGCACGTATTGAAAACCTCTTTGAACTAACTAATTTTTCAAAAAAAAAACTACTCACGTTCCCTATTCAAAAAATTTAGAGGGTTGATGGAGATGGCACAGGGTGCAACAAAAATCCTTCAAAAACGCATTAAATTTGGTGAAAGTGAAAGAAAAATCGACCTGTTTCAGGATTTCGTTGCCAAATATTTTTCTTCTGAGAAAATGAATTTGTTCCATAATTTTGACGCGCATTGTATAGTCCCAAAGTAATCGGTCAACATGATACGTATTCAGGAAACCTTAGAGCTAGTTTCGAAAAACGAATAAGTTCGTTGATGCCATTTTCCACGGGATTGCTGGGAAAGACATCAGATATTCAAAACGCTGCGGAAAATCATCCTGAATAATAGAATAGATAGCACAATAAAAATATACTGCCCACATAATGTTATAGAGATTTTCGGCCTTACACGGATCTTACACCCTTCCGGGATGTAGTTTATAGTGATATTTATTGATATGGTACCCAAATCGAAGAGGGCTTATTCAAATTTTTTTCACGCAGATTTCCCAGATGTTCTATATCTATAGGAATGGAAAGAAGGGGAAAAGAGACCATTTTTGTATGCTAAAGCTGGATGTTGGACCTTCTTGGCAAACGTAAGTGTTAAGGACATTCCCGACTTCATTTGAAATCGCGTGTTTAAGAGGAGTAATACTTAGAACTTATATTTGAAAAAAACCTAGAAAAATACTGACGTGAGATCAGGGGCTTTTACGCGCTTGTCCAATTCGTTGCCAAATATGCTTAAGCTGTCACCTATTTACGTATTGACCCCGTCGCACTCAGCTCCATTCCCATATGGTCCTTACGACATTCTGCATAAACCTCATCATTTACCTCCATCTACACAATCATTGGGCGAATTTAATCCATTCACAAATTCGACCTTCGAGATAAAACTGAAGACCTACGCTACAGATATCGAGTGTCTAAGTCGTTTATTTTTGCAGTTATTATGTTTACAGCCGGTCTACGTGCTGATAGTGAACAGAAGTTTCAATCACCCCGAAACTTCAAATACCACTGAAAGTTGATAAATTTTTTTTCGATTTTTTCAAGGTATGTGCCTAATATCATCGAAATTCAATCAAAAATCTCCGATAAAACACCTTCAACATCAAGAAATAGCCACAGATGCTCCTCTGAGCTACGATAAACGAAAGATTTGTTTCTCCAAACTTTACTGCTCGTAGCGAAAAGTTGAGAATTTCAGAACATAGGTTACTTTGAACTATTGTAACCTTAATCTGCTTGGGATTCACATCTTATTCTGGAGGAGCCTGTATATAAAATTTTCGGATTTTCATTATTTCCTGGCTATATATTACTTATGAAATTTTTCGTGTCAGTAGTTCAAACCCAACATTCAACTATAGTGCTATAACACTGAAACTATCAGTCGAACTCAGCTCATTAACGAACTTAACCAAGATATTCGGGATCTTAATCTAACCTGAGAATTTCAAGATTATAGCTTCTTTCCTTCGGAAGCACACTGACGGCAGGCTGGCCGGACGGACAGAATCAAATTTGACCACGTATTCTTCATCAGTTAGTCCAACCTAGTCTTTTGAGAACAAGACGAAATGATAACTCGCTGTTCGCCAGAACAAGCGAGTAAAAATTATTTATAATATAATGTGAAAGAGTACGTTTTAAATAAAGGGAATGCCCATTCATTGTCACCTAGATTACTACCAATTCAACTAACTCACTACCAAAGTTCCTTTCAACCACTCTTTTCATTACGAACACCGCTGAAGTCCTGAGTGTATAATTTAGAAATTGTAGCTCATAAGTGGTTTACTTCCATTTGAAACGATGATTGACTTGTTTCCCACACTCAATCTACGCTGAAAAAAAAATAAATTGCAGAGATTGAGAGACTTACCTTCATTTGACTGCGGTGTGGAGGGCGTTTTGTCTAATCTGTTGAGTGGTCTTTGTTCGGCTGAAAAAAATAATAATAAAATGAGCGACTTTTTGGCAAGTTCTCAATTCAGAGAAATGTTTCATGAAATGATGACGCGTCATGATCCAATTCAAATATGCTCTTTTTCATCTGAGCGTGTGTAAGCACGATTACTACTGGAAGTACTATGCAATGGTGGCGTAATATGGAAACGTTGATTATTAATTATTTTGAAAAACCCAGATTTGATCATATCGAAATCTAGTATGAAGTAGCTTAACGCCTCGAATATTAAGAAGAAATTGCATGACAATCATGAATTTCTGGTTCAAAAGTATAAATGCAAAAATGACAATTCCTCTGAAATTCCTGAAACTAACATAAAGGGTATCAAGAAAATGTGTTCTCCAATGGAACAACATTGTATAGATACGTCGAGTGGAAACAAAAAATTGAGCCGAATAAATAAAATAAGCAACAACGGAACGACCAAATTTAAAATAAACAAAAAGAAATGAAGAGGAAAATAAATTGATTAACGAATTCGTTAAGTCAACACATTTTATTAGACAAATATTCTCCGACACTACAGAAGCACTCGTTCAATATCATTGACTTGATCTCTCCACTGAATAGTTTTCCTCAAATTTTCTTCGGATTTCTGAGCAAATTATTGTAAAATTTGAGACCAGTGATAATTGGCCATAAAGTGTATTTGGTAGAATATTTTTTTATTTGGAGCAAAAATGAGATTTTCCAGGAGAATGGGAATGAATGAAGAACGAAATGTTGAATCCATTCCTCAAACTTATCATCATGATTTTCCTTAATGCTCAGAAAACCATGTTCAGGTAGTATCCGAAATGTTAATCCTTCCATCGAATCTCACAAAATCAAAAATTTTTATGTTTTCAATCAAAATTTTGTCAAAACCCCGTTACAATCTATAAACTGTTACACCTGATTCTCTTCTGACAAATATAAATCTTGCTGAGAATAGAAATCGGGAAGGTCAACAAAGTTCTAATGCACTCTTTGCAACATCTCTTCATCAAAAGAAATATTCAGTTCTACAAGTTTTCTCGGTTCACCTAAATAATCACAGAAAGTTAGATCTGTTGAACTAGGTGGATATGTGATATCGCCCAAATGATATGCCCTTTGATGATTTTCGAACAACCTGCATTTAATTTCGAGCAGTGTGAGCTGTGTCTTGTTGGAACCACAGATGTTGCGATAGGTATGAGTCCGTTTCGTCCGATATTAAAGTTCCGCCTGAACTCACCGTAACAACTAACAGCATTCACACATATGAATTTCATAAGCTAAGACTCGGTGCTCCAACAGCCAATGACCCATACTGAATACAGAATGGCATAATCACGGGGTTGGAATGCGAAGAACGCCCACGTTTTAACCGCCAAATTCTCTATAAAGCAATGAAAATTATTCAGAAATATTTGTACGAGCACACGAGGTAACTCGATGTTCATTCATATTTTCTTGAATTTATTTCATCAGCATAATCAGTGAATTCTTAATCATTCCTTCATGATGGAAATCGGTGATTTCCAGCCAGTAAGTATCCTAGGGCTTGTTTCATTTCAAGACTGGCAAGCGTCGTAAAAAAGGGAACTTCTGAAGTGATTTTATGCCCTCGTGTTATTTGCATGTGAAGCACTGGCACATCTATATTTGATGATCGATAGCGTGGCCACTGAATATAAATTTGGAAGAATGTGGTACGCGTGGTGAATTTTTCAGACTTCATTAGAAAAATGATGTATTCCTTTCTTATGACCTATGAGGGGAACATTAGAAATTCAATATTCAATTATATTTCCCATATTTGAAAATCATATGTCGTGATAGGGTTGACTGAATAATGGATGAAGTGGTTTTCTTGAAGGGTGAAGTCAATTTGATACATTTACGGGGTTTTCAGACTATTATTATTAATTGTTTCAATTCAAATTGAGCTCAGGAAAATAAAAGAGGGTTGATATACCCGTTGTAAGAATAGAAAAATCTGTAGTAACACATAATTGGATTCAAATGATATTCCAACTTCCTATCTAGGTCATATTCTGTATTTTGGATAATGTGAAAGAAAAATATTTAAAAAGCCAATTGAAAAGGATACTAGATAATAATTTGAATTCCGATTTCGATAAATGAAAATTTATATTTGATTTCTAATAGTTATTTTTCAGATATTAGCAAAGAAAACCTGATTTTTTTCATTTTGTCCTATGATACCATATTTTCTATATTGATTGTTTCATTTTGACAAATCTGGTGGAAAGTTTCGAACACCACTGAATGAACTGAACTGCCTTGTGTTCCCTCGGTAGATACTTTGTATTTTTTGACATTATGTTCCTTCATACACCCAAATATTCTGAATTAAAAGTTGAATCGTAGTAATGAGAATAGGTACTCGAAAATATTCTAGTTCGAAATGTAAATAAGTATTACATAATTCTGGAGTAGATAAGATATTTGATCGATTTCTTTTTGTGTTTGTGGAATCGAGATGCAAAAGTGCTGATTCATTGATAGGTACAAAAAAATGGACGCTATACTATGATATGCAGCTTGTCTAAAAAAATTCCAGACTAACTAATGTATAGAAATTTTTGGGAAAGCTGAATCAGTTAATCAAATTAAAAAAAAAACTATTTTTCGTTAAAACATGAAATCTTCCATCCCATCAAAAATTGAATTTTTTCCTCATTTGTTGTCCGACGAACTCAAAATTGACTCCTTGAAGATCACTTTATCCAATTCCCATACAATAAATGAAAATTTGATATTCAATATCTGAAAATTCGAGATGTCAAAGATCGCTAAGAGATGGCAGGTCGAAAGCTTGCTTATAGTTCAAAGGTATCATGTAATCCAATATTGAAAGAGCTTGAAAATATTGCTAATGAGTCGTGAGTTATTCCCGAAATTTTTGTAGTGGTTTTTGTCGCAAACTCACTTGGAACTGTATACGGAGAACTGTGTGCTTCCGGCGCGCCATCTCTTAAAGTTGTGGATTGCTTGAATCATGCATTTTTATAAATTTGAAATTCCAAACTCTCGAATATATTGTGTCCGGAGGAAATCAAGAATATCGGAACTAAAATTTAAATATCGTCACCTAAAATTAAATATATTGCTGCAACGAATACTTATATCGACCCCAAAATCAATACATTTGCAAACACATTTTTGTCCCAAATGTCGCCTTATATAATTTTACCGTCTAAAGATATTTTTTAGGTTGGATATTTATGTATATAAACGTATGTGTTATTTATAAATAGCATAGGGGGGTCACCAAACGATCCTTTGCGGCCGAAATGTCCATCTGAAAGGCCTCGGATAAGTTACTTGTTATGGGCCTCATGGGACTGGTGACCCTATGCTATTATTTTTCGCCCTTATCCTTCGGACCTTTGCATATATCCTACTCCAGGACTCATTGATGCTTTACAGCCCTATTTCACTAAGAACTTGTCCGAGGTGATATATGCGAGCTCTGGTCAACTTTACAGTCAATTTTTTTTGGCGAAGTCTTTCAGGACACTTTCTGTCAGGAGGGCTTTTTTTTCAATTGAGAGAATGAAAATTGAAATAAGTTACAAAGAAGATACCTGAAATGTATGATTTTTAGGGTTTTTACTGGGTTCCCACTCACAATATCGGAAAAATTTCATTTTCAGAATTCTTCGAAGTCAAAATTTTATTCGAAATGAACTATAAATACAGTGAATGACAGATGACATTCATAGAGAACAGTTTAGACAACTTAGTTAGAAAAAATCGACAGGTCCTCTAGGTGCTTTTGAAATGATCTATTCCTGACACGACAGAGTGTAAGGAGAAGTCGTCAAAACGTAACCATTCCAAACATGCATGCTATTTTTCGACCACATTCGAAGTATTTCAGAACGATCAAGAAGTAATAAACGAAGAATTAGATCTACCTCCAGTAAAAAGTTTCTTTGGGACTTTTCCTAATAAAACAGTTATATTCATGAACAAGCAAGAACAGCAGATTATTTTCGAGTTCTGAAACATCTGTTAATTTTCGAATGTATACCATATAGACTCATTTATCGACATATAGGCCGATAGCATTCGATATCAAACAAAATACAGCCCAAATAATTTGTACCCTGATATCCAATTATCAAAAATATAAATCAAGGGGTCCGCAAAAAATTAATTGCAAGGTTTGTGTTTGTCATATGCGCTTTCCTTTAATCAGAAATAATTGGTTATTAACCCGTGATTGAAATGGGGTAGAAGAACGGCAAAATAATTTTCCAGATTAATTGTGGAAATTAGAAATGTTATTAGTTATCGAGGGTTGCAGCTGGGGTCTATATAAAAAATTCAATGGGCCAGAAATATAAACCTAATTGGTCTATACTAATTTATTACGTATTTCTGCCGTTGTTATCTGATGATTTGTCCAAATAATACGATTTGGTTTGAAAAAGGTATTTATAGAGATGAAAGATTACGTAGAAGTACTCACTTGAGTTCAACTGTGCCCGAAGCAATATTCGAAAATCATTAGACATCGTATGATAATAAAAACAATAATATAAGAGATTCCCCAGGATTATTCTTTAATAACATAAACTCAAACTCTTATAGTTGGTCCTTTTTTGTGTTATTTATTTTTTGTCGACAACAAACCGAAAAATTTTACCGCATTATTTTGGGGAATTATGAAAAAAATTAATATGAAATTGTTGGAAAAAAATTTTCGTGCCGAAAAACAAAATTTGCTGAATTTCCCCTTCGTTCTCAGATAGATGTCATTGTTGCTTGATTCGTTTGTAATGACCCCGGCGAATAATTTCATTTTATAAAAACGATAAAACTATAAACGATCAACAAGAAATGAAATGCATAAAGAAATAGTAATTGCCTTTTAAGTTGAATTACACCAATGTACAATGTAAATGAATATTCTATTCAAATAGTTCCAGCTTAAATGAGTTTTCAATGATAAATCCTACTACATTATGCATTTTTCAATGACTTCGAAATTTTATGATCCATTTTATACAAACGCTGAATGAGCTATTAGGACTCAAAAGGATAACATGTACATTATTATAGTATAGGTAATTTCAACAGAACATAGTAATAATTATAAAATAAGGAGGTCGATATGTGCAATCATTATTTCAGTTCTTTGGAAAATACGAATCGAATTTATACATAACAAGTGTTCAGCAGGATAATGCATGTAATAGAATCTATTACATTTAATAGTGAGTTTCAGAATTTCATTGATTATAGGATGTAAGTTGGAAAACAATGAATATGAAGATTTCTTATGAAAGCGAACAAGTTCGAGAATACTTTCGGGTAACAGTATAAAATTTCAACAAGTATTTGTTAATTCTCTTTGAAATTAATGAGGGTTGACCAATATAATTTGTTCTTCAGATCGAAGCTATTGAATTTGAAAGTTAACCATAAGTCGACCAATTTTTCCTTTAATTATCGGTAATATATTGAATTTGCATTTTCATTAATACGCAGTAACACTACTGCTAATTTATTCACGAATACTGTACATTTTATTCTACCTTAATTTTCATCCCTACGATTGAATACTGTTCTACTATTTGTTGATAATATTAATAATAATTGAATATAGAAATAATAATGTCTTTATTACTCCAAATTGAAGCTCAATATGTTGCATATAAAATATTTTAGTGTAACTCTTCAATGATCTATTTTTTAGAACAAATAATTTCTCCATTAATTCATAGAATTTTAAGAATTTTCAGATTTTTTCAGGAAAAGGAAAGAAAGAAAAAAGTGTCCGTCAATATGTGAGATGATATACCGATAAAATGAACCCAGGTAACTCTTACAATTACACAACTAGAGGACACTTATTATGAGTGCAGCTTATATAAAAAATGTTCACATGCAAACTGAGCTTTTTGACTTGTTTCTTATCTTGAAATCCTCTGATTGTTGAATGAAGTGTGGCAAAAATTATGCAAATATGTACTTACGAATATTATAATGCGGGTTACCCACAGGTAAAGCACCAAACAAATCCACGTAATTTCTATAAGGCATATCAGTGTACTCGGACATAAACGATGTCATATTAATGAAAGAAAATTATAAGTACTGAATATTTAAAACGAAATATTTACTATATGTAGGTAATAGATTAAGCTTCGATAGGTTTATTTTTGAGATTACATGTCGATAAGATAAACTCCGTACCAAAGTTAAAACCGTCTATATAAGAAGTATAAGCGCATATTTTATAACAAGATATATAAGGGCGCTGATAATCAACATATGCATGATAAGAATCAAATAAAACAGCGCCATTTCGGACAATGAAAAAAAATCAAATTCCCGCGGAGAAAACGTAAGTTTGAACTTCTTGTGGAGGAATTTTCACAGGGTTTTTCCGACGCATGAGATGCTTTCCTTCGCGTTATTTGATCTGGACTGACGCTATGGACATCGGTCAGTTCCCGATATGAGCGATAATGCATTCACCCTCACGCTAATGCCCGTTCTACACTACATCCACATATGCCTATCCCGAATGCATTCAAACATCCCTGTTCTGCCTACTAATGTCCAGTCTACGGTCAGGAGAGCAAACAGTTTTTGCATTAGCGGGGTAATCTAATATGCTGATGGTTCTTGGGGGAAAATATGGAAAAATTCGATATGTTGGAACAAATGGGACAACCAGGTATCCCATTTCTAGGACATATAATATCCAGACTATGGAAGGTGGAAGAAATGTTTACTGGAAAATATTTTTGGTTCTGTAACTTCCAGCTTTTCGTGACTATTTATGAATTCAGTTGAAAAATCATTCGATATTTATTAAAATTCACCCCACTTCATAAGGACGAAAGGTATTCAGTAATAGATGGTAGATGGCATGATCCCTGTAAGCAAACATTCCGAAGAATGTATCAAATGAAAAATCTAGAAGACGTGGAGTCAGAGAATGTTCAAATTCGGTGCCAGAGTGGTCATCTGTTCACGTATTGACCCTGCCAACCGCAGCTTTTCTTCCTTGTGAAAAAGTTCGACGATCTTGGTTTGGTTCATTATATGATAAAATCAAATAATAAACCTTAGTGATCGACAAAAGAAAAATAACCCCCCTGAAAATTTCACAGTTTACATTTTGAAGTATGTACATTTGAATGAACTAATAAAAAAATCCGTCCGTCTGCTGTCCGTTGTCTGGGGCTTTTCTCTGAAAAAACAGAACCGAAATCCATGAAACTCCGTGGGAAAATCGTGTGTTGCTCGAGATTGATTCTACAGGCTTTTCAGCAGGATCGATGTACCCTAAGGACTCAAAATTGGGGGTTGGAGGATAAAAAAAATATTTCTCGAAAACTCTGAATGCTCTGTTGCATAACTCAACCTAAAAATTTTCACCTGGATGAATTCCGACCAGTGGTCCCTGAGTTATAAAGAAAAACGCTGCAAACTGTGTCGTGAAAAACCAATGAGTTATGGATAAATAATGTATAATATATCGATGGAATTGGGTTATTTAACTGAGAAAATTATAAACCTTCGTGTAAAATCTGCATATAGTCCTCATACAATTTTAGACGAACTTTCAAACTTTAATTCTATTACATGACAGTTTGAAAGTTCATGCATAACTTCATGAGTATAATATGCTCAAAATATTAAATTAGAATTGATTTTTTCAAATGGTTACAATGACATAATAGGTTTTTCGACAGCATTTTTCAACAAGTAACCAGATTTTATCAGGATTGAACCAGTAGTATTTGAGTTATTCCGGAAATAACAACGATACCGAGGAAAAAGCCTAGAAAGTAAACTAATGTTTCCCAATATCCCCGAAAATTAAAATAAGATAAATCTGAAATTTTGCACACTGCGCGAATTTTTTTTGAAATGTATAAAAATACTTATTCGAATCTGTTCAGCTTCTCTTGAAATAATGACTGCTTCAAAGTTAAAAATGGAGAATTATTATTTAAATCAAGCGATGCTTCAGGAGGAGATTTGGAATGCTTCTTTGAGCTAAATTAACATTTCTCACCGAACCGATAATAGTGAAAATACATAAGGTGCTGAAAATTTCATATTCGTTCTATTTGATTTTTCATTCCATATTCAAATCGATGGCTGTTACTCAAAGAAAAACTTGATCGATTCGCTCGTTTCTACGAGATTCCTTTCAAGTGTAAACGATATTTACTTTGAATATCGTTAAGTCAATAATTATAAATTTTTATATCGATCTTTATGTAGACATATTCAAATGGTGTTAAATTACAAAATAGGTAGATAACAGGTGGTATCAATAACAAGTTTGTTTGAAATGGTATAAGATATTCATGGCTGGAAAATGAGTTCACCTCACCTCAGTCTCAATGATAATGATTTATAGACTTTTCTCATTGATAATTTCAATATTATATCGATGTTGAATATCTGATGAATGACTCATATAAAGAACGACTGGAAATATTGAAACAAATTTATATGTATTTTAGCCTTCTGATTTCAATTGAAAATTTTAAAGATCATTTATATCATAAATCTTTTGTAATGAATGAAAATGAGTTTCAAGTTGTCATTCTCGGATATTCCTGATAAAATAAAATGAATAGTATGTGTTTGTTTTCTCCAGAAGTATTATATAATATTTCTTTGGATCAATAAAATTGGAGTTTTTATTTTTCAAAATTTATAGTCTGGTCATTTATGAATGAAAACAATGTGAATTGACAGCTCTGCTAGCCCGAAAAAGGGTACCAATATCAAACATGAAAATGAAACTGCAATTCTCTGGCGAATTAATTCATACTGATGGAGAATCAATCCTGATACACAAATGGAATAAATTCTTTATTGTTATTCGAAGGGACATTCTTTCGAACTCTCGACATCGAGAAAGCATTATATCGCCCCTAATAACAGTCAATTTATCAGAAAGACATTTGGCACTTTTAGGAGAAGCGAAAATATAAAACTTGGCGGACATTAATTAAGTTAATTAACAAAGTTTTCGGCATTTAGAACGCTCTGTTTGGAAATTTATTGCTCTAATATAATGGTGCAATATGGCATTTCCTCCTTTCATTAGATGTGAGTTTAAAGGAAACTTCTAGATAAGATCTGAAAAGTTTGATGATGTTATGTCGAAAAGGGGGAGAAAATAGAAAATAATAGTAATTTTTGCGTGATCATTCTCATAAAAATCTTAAATTATATACTCAAGTTCAGTTTATCAGGGTTCTACGATTATTTATTCTGATTGTTTGTGTTTTCATTTGGGAAATTTGGTGGAAAATAACAGAATTATCGACATATCTAAAGATAATTTCCATCCAATGGAAAAAATATTTTTAATCGCAATATTTTAGGAAACTATATTTCTGCTCCATTATATCTAATAGTTGACAGAATGTTTGAAGTCGAAAGTTTTCTCACACGAACAGATTGGATTATTTCCAAATAATGCGGTCCGTCTGTTGGTGAGCACGATTAAATTTCAAATGAGGAGGTTTAAGACTTCAATAATTTCAATTGAAAATTTTAGGTCAAATAAAGTAATCCTACATAAAATCAGCTCAAAGGCGTGAATTCTCCTCGAGAATTTCCTGAAGTGTTTATCATGAGAAATATAGAAGAATGCTTCCAGGTTGAATCTATTAAATTAACAACAAATTGTCAGCAGAATGATAATAAATGAATTTTATTGAATTTTTCTCTGATTTTGGACCCAACTCCTGACGTGTCACATGTAACTAAACAGCAAATCTATCGAACTACAACAATTCACATAATTACGCTGATAAGCACTTGATGACAAGCCAGTGCTGATGATTCTGTTATATCTCCCAGAAAATAAAAGAAATCAATTCAAATATCGCAAAAAAATTCAACGAGCTATCGATGGAATTAATATAGCACGAATCACCACTGTAAACCATTCAAACGAACGTTTCGAAGGTCCACACTCTGATCTGGTCTTCCCCTCAAACTCATGAATAGATTTAGAATCGCTTTAAATGCTAAGAGTATCTCTGTGCCTCGCAAAAAACTTTTACGCTGAAGAATCCACTTCTATTATCCCGGTTGATGCATTGTTTGTAAAATCGTTTCTTATACCGTCCGGGTCCACTTTGAGAATTCGGACTATTTGATCTTCAGAAAATCTCCATGCCTTCGTCTATTCTTCATCTCATCAATATTTTTACAGAAGCTTTAGGAATTTCCATAGGAGGAATAAAGTTTCTTGAGATAATTCCCTCACTTTCATCCCAAAAAAAATTTTTAATGAAATTTGGAATTTTTCTGTCGAGTTCATCCCGATAAGATTCTCGACTATTTTCTGATCCCAAATCCTAATTTTTTTGTGTGAAGTCGATCTCTTGAGGATGAAATTATACGTACTAATAAACCTGTCATTTTCATACCATAAGTTTCTCATCAAAGTGAAGAGAGCAAAAGGTCTAGATATATGTCGGTTAAGTTAGTATATAGAGTAAGGTTATAGAAATACAATGAGAAATTTTGATAAAATTACTTAGTTACTTTTTCAACTACTTCCAGAATATTTCCGGAAGTTAATTGGGTTCGTAATTGACCAATAAATGGGATTTAGCTCACTTTAATTGAAAATAAATCCATCCTTGTACAGATCCAAACTTTGAAATAAATTTTGAAGTAAATTTCAAATCACATCCACAAATTTTACTGTCACCTTCTTTCGAACATTAATTCTACTCATTTATTTTTTGGGATACGCATTTAAGATAATTTGTTATATATATTTATATATTACACAGCATCAGGAAGTTCACTGCCAGATAAAATTCTCTGATTTCCGAAATTACATTTCATCGATTTGAAAAAATTTTTCCATATTTTAGGTATCTGGATTGACCAATAGGACTTTAGCAACATTTTCTTCATATATCGCTTTAGTATATATCCTGAAAGTTCACTGCCACATATAGTTTTCTGTTCTCCGAAATAACATTTTTTTATTTGAAAATAATTTTCCAAATTAGAGGAACTCTGGATCGACCTATAGGACTATAGCAATATTTCTTTTATATATGGCTTTAGTAGTTCATCTGGTGGAAGTCTCCAATAAATCTCACATATTTATCATATATACACCTTCATTTGTGAGAAATTAAAAAAAAATGATAGATTACTATACTTCGAATTCACCCAAGCATGTTGTTTTATAATTTATAATAACTAATTCACTAAACATGGAAAGTTTCGATCATTTTAATAATCTTAATTAAAATGTTCTTGACGTTCAAAAATTCCCTATTCTCTGCTAATTGAGAGCATAAGATGTGAACGTAAAGCAGTGGAAAAACCATTGATATTATATTGTGCCTTTGTTCCGCTGCTCGATCAACTGCCAATATATATTTGACAAAATTGCAGTTGATCGTTTTTTCTTAATCCCGATATATTCTTTGTGAACATATACTAACATCAAGACACTGAGAAGCGAAGACGATGAAAAAATCATCTGCATTATTCACGAATTATTTGAATTGATGACTTTATAATTATCAGGATAATCAGAAGAGATGTCAAACGGAACATAAACATATGGCGTTCATCTTTGTGAGCATCATCTTTTATGAATATGCATTGAAACTTTACCGAAAAAAATAAAAGGTTCATGTCTGAACATGACATAGAAACTACTCGAAAGATTGTATCGTTGAATGTTATGATAATGCCTTCAAGAATGAAAAATATGTCTAGGAAGTAGATATTTATATACTTAATACGAGATATAATTCAAACACGTACTCAAACCAAGGTAGTTACTAATTTTAATAAAGTCATCTCACGGAAATATTCCTATTTTTTCCATTTTTCAGATCTGAAAGTACTAATCTAATCAATTTCATAGAAAATATTCTCATCAATATTGAATGATCTTATCTGGATTCTATTGAATACTTATGGGGTTTTGTATTACGCATATATTTTATCTGAAGTAAAAAAATTGGAGGTTTGTGGCGCTGTATTGAATCATCGTAAACATATTATTTGTACGAGCGTAATTGTTTGAATATGCTGATAATTCAGGATGTGATAGATTCGACAATTCAATGATCATCATCAGGTCACGGAAAACACACGATCTTTTCTGATTAAATTGATGACAAACAAGCCTAGACGCAAGTTAGGATGGGTTATTTCTGAGGAATTATGAATTATGAGATGTTGGATCTTTCGCAAACTATTAACGCTCCTCAAATTGTTGAAGATTTCATATTTCATATGCTAAAAAAAAAACGACATCCAGAATTTATCTGTGAAACTATTGGAGGTAATCCTGGTTTTTTGCTATTTTTTGTGAGAGTGTTTTATTATACAAAAACCAAAAGTATCTATAGATTTAGTGGCATAGTAGAATCAATTATGTTGGAAATTTTATTTATGATTTGTGGAAATATCAATCCGGTGTGCTCTTGCTGTATATTTCCTAAAGATAAACTGAAAGAAGAGTGGTAAAAGTGAATTCTCTGGTATAGTTAATTTGAAATCAAGACACCGAAAAGGTTTTTTAAGAAGATGGATGGAACAAGGTACTGATAGAAAAAATAATCGAAATTTCGATACAAAGGCGAAATGATCACGTGAAATAAAATCTATTGAAATAATTGTGCGAAATCATATTCCGTCGATTAACACCTTATTAATATATCTGAGAGGGTTGTGTCAAAATTTCAAACCCATAGCTTGGGACGTTTTTTCCGAAATCTTAGAAAACAAGGATTTCGAGTTTCGGAAAGAGTGAACACATATATAAATTTCTGTACAACTATTTATTATCTGGAGAAAAACATTTCGCGCCGAATTGAAATTTTGGTGATTATCATCAGTTGAATATACATCTCGGAAAAACAAAACAAAAATTACCCTTGATGAAACTACAACCTCGTTGTTGAGAATAATTTCGGAAATGAACTTCTTTGAAATTTTCGGATTTATATGATAAGATATTCAAAAAGTACCATATTGAAATTCAAAAATGTCTGTTTCCATATGACAAACATAATTGAAAAACACCAATTTCACGAAAATCATGAATGTGTGCATTGACAAGATATTTCGTTCGTTTATATCTAGTACTATCTTTTCGATTGGTACGAATATTGTATGAATTTTTTATGAGTTCGTTGAGTAATCGTTGAGCAAATTCCACTTTGCGATCGAATTTATCTAATTGTGTCAAGTGATTTAATTTGAAAACAGAAATAAGTTATAAATATAGGACAGGATTTTTAGGGATACTATCAAGTTTACTCACTCAAATGAGTTTCACGCAGTTCAAAATATGATTAAAATATATAGTATGTATATTCGAATTGATTCATGAATTTAAATAAAATGAAATGAAACTATTCCGATTTCATGACTTCGTGTAAAGATTTTAACGATACTCCGCTGTCAAAAGGAGGAAATTTATATGGGAAGGGTCATTTGAATAAAAAATTTTGCCCCCTAGAGTCCCGGAAGATTATACGAAAAGGAATTCTTGAAGCTACGTTTTTATATAACAAAGAACAATTTAACATATTCATTGAATGTAAATTTCCTGAAGAGAATTCAAGAGTAGAACAGGACGATTTCGAGGGTTGAAGGTAGCGCAGAACAATATTTACACAGTATATCAATAAGGGTGTTTAAAGGGACGTGCACAGCTGACCATCATCTAACCCTGTAGAATTGCCAACTATATCTCTTTGTAATGCACCCACGCTTGTGATGCTGGTGGTTCCTACAGTGTTGCCAAAAACGGAATCTCACCGATATTGAATATCTTTTTGAATGCAATTTATTCAAGGTAGGTATATGCGTCTGAAGTACCTTGTAAAATATCGGACAGAGAATCTTGACTAAAATGAAATATTATCTAACAAAAAGAGAATTAAAAAATCAATTTTTGTTCGAATTTGAATTGACTTTGCGAAAATTAAAAAGTTTTATTTTAACGTTATCATTATAAATTCAGTTTTTTTGAATCAAGTAAAGCAATTTAATCTTTGATGTCCGTAGAAATAAGTGGAATAGAACACCTTTATACCTTTCAGTAGTTTGTTTTTTGTTGACTTTATAGATCTTTCTGAGACTTTATTTCGTGTACATAAAGTTCTCATCTAATCCCAGTCAAATATTGTAGATGAAATTAACTGTTGTAGTATTTTTTCTTTTCGAAATGATCCCTATGACAATTTGCATAAACATTAATTAGGGTCGGATTGGTAAAAATTGGTTATAATTCGAATGCTTATCCTAGTATGAAAACTCCATTTCATTAAAATTATTTGGGATCATTAAGGAAAACACCTCTAAATAAAGAAGATTGAAGACAAAATCATAGCGGATTAAAATCAATTGAGAACAAATCCAACTATACTAACTTTGGATAGAGATGAAAAAGAAGATAATTCAATCGAGTTTTAGTGATAGCAAATATCCAACTCTCATTTTAGTCACAGAGTGGTCCATTTCTTTCCTTTCATATCAAATATATAATATAAAGTTCGATATCATAAAGAAACAAACAAAATTAAAGCAGAAAAAATTCAATTTGATTTTTATATTAGCAACAAAATGCCATATTTTTCTCGTCAACAAACGACGAGTAGAAGAATGAACAAGTAAATTTCGGGATATCACAAAGAAAAGAACAGAATTGAAGCAAAAAAAAATGAAATTACATAGCAACATTGTGTAACTTCAATAATATTAATCCAACTTTTTTGATGGAGAAACTGTATATCAGAAAATCAGCGAAACTTTTTTTTGATTCACCTTTGTCCAACTTTATTATGATTATTTTAGTGGGATATGCAAGAATTAGGTGTCATTTCTATTATTTTTCGAGTTAAAATTTAATCGATTTCAGTTTCAGGCAAATACGTTTCTTTAATTAAGACGAGTCCACTCGACAGAGGTTATTGATGAAATCATAAATACAGAATCTCTTGTAATACCTTTACACGATATCTTTCGATATTTATCTCACGATATACTTTTGAATTTTATTGTATTCAACGTACTACGTATGAATGACAAATTTATCATTCATATGTAGAACGTTGAAGACAATAAAGGTTGAAAGTATATCGTAAGATATCAAAAATCGCAAGATATTATTTGATGGCATTATAGAAAAATCTGTATTTTTCAATGATGGAAATACATTTCCTTCAAGTGAGGACCAAATAAATCGAATTGTTTCAAACAAATATGTGCAGAAAGCATACACATTCTGTATATTGACAAATTGATCACGGGTCGGAGTCCACCTGGTCCCTATCGTTCAGGGGGCAGCAATATTAGTTCGTCCCAGTGTTTACATTAGCGTCAGCCCGTATAAAACTTATTTTCTCCAATGCATACTATAGTCGGTTTACCTTTTGGGCCCTTGCAACGTTGGTCAGTACTTTATTATTGAAATTCGCCGCAGGTTAGAAGAGAGGCTACTTTGATATTTATTTCGAATACATTTTAAATCAGGTTGAAATTGAATCTCGAAACGAGAGAGTAATGAAAATGGTGAACATTCACATGTACGTGTTGTCCAAAAATCGCTTAAGATATTGTATTTCGCTTCGGTACTAGAAGGAATTGATCACAAATTGATGAAAGAGGTGGTTGCGAGACGAGAAGGTTCAATTTCCAGAAATATATTATTATTTAATGGTATTTTCATTTCCATGGACTGTACGGTTATTGTCGAAAATTATTGTGTATTTTATGGGGGAATTGTATTATTCTTTCAATTCTCTTACTAGCAACATTTCAAAGATTTTTTTATATCTTTAAGCATCCATTGATTGTCAATGCGATATAATAGAAATATAATATAAAATAAAATATAATAGCTAAAGTTTCTAAGTTCATATAGTACTATGTACTAACTATATTCATAATTTGCGAATACGATGATGAAGAATAACGAAAAATCATGGAAAAATGCCCATTGAATTCATTGATGTCTAATGCCTGGCGCATTCACCTTTCTGTGAACTGTAAGCCCTGAAATTTCTAGAATTATCGAAAGTCTCCTTTTGAAAAATGATGCTAATATTTCTTGGAATTATCATTTGAGTTGGCACAATTTCGCAATAATTCAGTGGATTCAGGTATAGATAATGAAAAAATTATCATTAGATTAGTTATAACAACTTGACATATTTAAGGACTCTGAAAGACGAAATAAGGTGTATCTGATCAGGTAGAATTGATAAAATGTTCGGTAAAGTTCATGTTCCTGTTTGGATAATTTTCTCATTCCGATATCAGTATGTAATAAATGAAAATATATCTTGGTATGAACCGAGTCGAATTCAGAATAAATCAGCTTTATGTTCACTCTGAATGATGTGATTTAAAATTCTTGAATTTAACTAAACAGTAACGTAACGATATGTCTTTGATAAAAAGAAACTTCTATATAAAAAAGTCGACAACCACCCGTGCATTATGTCAGGAAATTAACATGAGTTCAGCCTCATTTATGCAAAATGGTCACAAAATATTTCGGGTGAATAGTGGCCCATACGTTATTCTCCATAAATAAAACTATGCATAATTTGTGTTATGAATCAATATAAAATTATAAAATAAAAATTCAAAGGTGTGTTTCCTTCAATTCATATCTGGCGTTATTATGAGGCGCAGGTAGGGACAAAAGTGTGTTTGCAAATAATATATTTATTTTGTGTCATGAGATATTCATTTTTCGTTGCGATATATTTATTCTCTACCGAACACGATACATTAGCGAGTTAGATACATTAGCGAGTTAGTAGTTTCAAAAAAACAAAAAAAAAATAAGGTAGATATCCAATATATTTATTAACTCGATTTATCAAAAAGCGCTAAGAGATGGCGCGTCGAAAGCAAGCTTGCATTTTCCAGCAATCCAGCAATCCAATTTCGAAAAAGCATTGACATATTGATTATCAGTTTGGTTATTGATATGATTTGTGAATATTCAGTCCAATCCCTCAGATATTTGTAGTGATTATCGTCGCGAACTAACATTTTAATCAAAATTGCTGGAAACTGTATACTTTCTGCGTGCCATCTCTTGAAGTTGTTAGATAGTTAGAATTAATCTTGTCCTGTAACAAACGGCGCCTCATACGTTAATGTTACTCTCGAAAGATATGTCACATCAAGGAGCATCAATTATGCAAGATATTCAACATTTGTTCCACCAGTTCTACTATGAAGTGAGACCATTTTTTTAAAATTTACTAATTTTTTTCACTACCAAAAATGCTTAATAAAAACCCAGATTTTATTTTATTCGATTCCCGCTCAACAATGAAGCTATACAATACTTAATGTTCAAATACCATAAAAAATTAATTGTTAATTAAGCGTTTCACAACCCCTTTGTGGCATAAAAAAACTTGTTACCTGTCGGCGACAATATGCTAATGCTGTCGCGTGTCTCACATAAAGGGTTAAGAACACATGTACCCGTCATCTACCTGTGTGAAGTACAGGCGCGTGCATGTGGTTACCATCAGATCATTGATAAAAAAACCAATTGGGTGTTCAATATTCAAAAGGGGTGAATTTAAATAGACAACCTTTAGGGTTGTCGGTACATAGAAAAGCGATCTAGGTTACCTGTTGGTCGTGATTTGACAAGGCGTGTCACCATGCGGTAAGCCGCTAGGGAGTTGATTCCCTTCGGGAAGATACTTTAAATTCTTCTTCTCCCTGCGTCACCCTAATTTACATCCCTTACGGTGTCAATGGGACGGGTTTAACATAGCATTTAGGGCATGGGGTTTTTGTTCGTGTTTATTTATACTTACAGGTTCTTGAACCAAATTCGAAATTGAATTGAAGTCGACCACTTCTTTGAAAATGCTCAATTGGTTGTCATTTAATATAAGATGAAATTATTTTGATGAAAAGAATTTTGTGAAAGGATTGTTGATATAAGGGTTCTTTTTTCAAACATTGGACACAATATTTCATTATTCCAACAGTTCACCTCGTTTTAATGATATAATTTTCGAGCAGAGCATGGTCTGTAATGATAATATTCGAATTGTCGACTTGAATAAGATAAAGATTTTCAGGGCATGCCACACATCCCAATGCGCTGGTTACTTCCATTAATGGGCAAAACCGACCTTGGACATCTGGGGTAATTGACATCTGGAATAAACGGCGCTGCGAAAATTTCACCGCATCGTACCTAACATTTCTGTGCGAGTGTTGAATCAATGAACGAGTATGCGCGCGAAATTTACTTCGCAAATACCGATCATAAAATATTTTTTTCAAAACAGATTCGTTAAAGTTTTTAAGCAGCATTCCATGACTTTCCAACAAATACTCAAACGAATATATTAGGTGTGCACATTTTTTTTATACCAAGAAACTACTGATGGGTTAGGAACAGAAAAGTAGTAAACTTAAATGGAGATGCTTGATGAAAAAAGGAATTTCATTAAATGAGGAAAAGTAGTAGTTTCCATTAAGAATATTTCAAATTTCATTGAATTTCGAGCACTGAAAACCAATAATTCCAATGAATGATCAAATAACCTGATCATAAATTACTTCGGATCTCTGAAATTTTGAATTTTCAATGGCAGATCTAGACTTCCTAAACTCTTAGTTCATAATCTTGGAGCCTCCTCGTTTGTTGTAATTTTTCTTATCTTCAAGATATGCAACTTATCATACTCTGATCAGTAACCCTAGTTGCCAAGGTTTTGATATATGAATAAATCTATTGAACAGACGTCGAGAATAAAAATGAAAAATTTTCAAGAAATTTTCATCATTATATCAATGTTTGTGTTTGAAAGTACCTTCCACAGTACTGAAAAAAATTAACTTCGACCCTTTTACGCGCTTGTTCTAGGCAAAAGAGCATTATCATTTTGTCATGATGTCTGTATTTTTCGGATTTTGAGCCGAAAATGGTCTTAAACGATTGGGTTCAACTCCCTGGTTCAAATCCGTGGTCAAATTCAATTCTGTCCATCCGTCCTTATGTGCTCTTACTTTCGAAGGAAAATACTTAGCGACTTAGGTTCGGAGTCTAAATATCTCGCGTAAGTTCGTTAATCGGTGGAATAGGTTGAATAGTTTCGAAGTTAGGTCCATTTGAAATTTTGAGGTTTATTCCTCGATATCTCATGAAGTATTGACTCGATCAAATTGAAACATCGTGGCCCGCTTTGGAATACTAATGCGCAACTCAGAGCAAAATTTCGTGTCGATCCAATTGCTAAAAAATTTAAAGAAAAAATGATATTCCAAAATTTTCAAAATTTTTGATGAAAAATTATTTCTTCTCTGAAAATACTCATTAGAATCCAACGGAATTTGGCACAAACCCTAAAGTCATATTCACTTTCGGACATGTAAGGGGAAAAAATTTTTCAAATTTCGTTGTTATTTGGAATTTTAACGTTACTTCCGCAATATCTCAACACGCAACAAGATGCAAAATGTCGTGTTGATCTGATAGTTAGAATTTGAACAAACGCGTAAAAGCTCCTGACCTCACGTCAGTGCTATTCTAGATTTTATTTTGGAAATTTAAAAAGTGCAAAGGATTCATCAGAAGAAGTTGTATATACACAATGAGTATCGATTAAAGAATATTTTGAAAGGATTTTGCATTATTTTCTGGGTTTTTCACTACCGCTGAAAAAGAACTATACACAATCGAAAAGACTATATTCATAGAAATGGCTCGGATTGGCGGATTCAAAACGATTTCTCAAGGGAAGATTCTTGAAAAAATGTCATTGGAATAATATGAATCTAAACGGTCAACGTTTCAGGGTTTGTATCTGACTCCCCCATCATACAGCAGAGCAAAAATATGCGAAATTATTTTCTTGAAATACTTTCATTTTACAAGAACTTAGGTGCAAAGGGTGTTTTCTTGTAGCATCTACTATTGTATACCGGAAAATATATAACAGATAGATAATTTAATCTGAACGTGGAACTTTTCTAAATAATGATTCCAAACAAATAATAATCTGCCATACATTTTCTGAGATATTGGATTCTTAATGAGGATATTTATCCATGCTTCTCACTGTTATTCTGTCGAAATAATGCAGAAGTTTTTTCAATTAGACATGGGTTATATTGTTTCGTACCGGTATTTTTTCAACTATTGAGAAAATTGACTGTATCTCTGAAACTTTGGGTAAGATTCTGCCCATTCACGAACTCAACCGGTGTATGAAAATCCAAACTCACCCAATTATCTAGGTGTTTACTTTCGGAACAAAAGTTTTCACCGCCAGTTCGACGAATCGAATTTCATCACGTATTCAAACAAAAATCCGTGAAACACACGGATAGCGAGGAAAGGTTCAATAACAAAGCTATTAAAAAAAGATGTTGCAAAAATTTGAAAATTTCGTAGTTATAAAAATGTCAATTCCTAAAACTCTGAGTGATCACAGCTTCCTTCTAGCCCCAAGCTTCACATGGGACACAGAAAACGTGATGAAAAATCACACCTAATGTCTCTAGTCCCGATCGAACCGTACGGCACTGGGGTGAAAATGGTAAATCGAGTGACGAAAAGGGGACTGACCAGATCGTCAAGACTCTAATGCACTAGATAAAGTATATTGGGTCACTTTTAAATAATGGAGGGCCATTCTATTCGAGTATAATTCCATTTAAATAAGAGAGAAAGAAAGTTTCCAGCTGTGGGGATGGCCCCTTGCGGGTCTTCAGGGTGGGAGGTGGACGTGCGAAAAGCGAATTCGATAAGGATTGATTTTTGCAGAAGCCTGTGAAAATTCGTTCGGAAAATTCGCAGGCCCATAAGAAAAAGTGACAGGACGGAAACTGGAATTTTTACACGATAGAACGACTTTTGTTAGTTACCGTGTTTGTTGTTGATCGATAGATCTTTTTTACTGGTTGCTAAGCTAAATAGAACGGTAACTGAATTGGATAAATTATTCATCGAAATAATGAAATAATTTAAATACAATTTGAATTTGATCCATTCAATATTTCTCGGAAATAAAAGCGGAACAGAAGATTCGATATCGCTTATTTCGATTTATTATTTGATAAAATCAAATAATAAATCTTATTGATCGACGGAAACAAAATAAAACTACCCCCCTGAAAATTTCATAGTTTACATTTCGAAGTATGCAGATTTGAATGAACTAATAAAAAAAAAAATCCGTTCGTCCGCCGTCCGTTGTCCGGGGCTTTTCTCTGAAAGTACTCTACCGACATCTGTCAAACTTGGTAGAAAAATCGTGTATCGTTCGAGATTGCTCGTCCAAGCTTTTCAGTGGGATCGGTGAACCAGAAGGACTCGAAATAAGGGGTTGGAGAAAAAAAAATTATTTCTCGAAAACTTACTGCCGAATTTTCATGAAAATCTCAACGTTGATTACTGTTGCATAACTAAACCTGAACATTTTCAATCGGATGATATCGGACCAGGGTTATAAAGAAAAAAGCGCCTATTACTCCCTTTTCCGTGGAGGTGAAAGGACTGTGGAACGTCTCTTCTCATTCAAAATATTATTTTGAATTATACTACTCAATTAGCGTTTTGCATGTGGAAATGTTTTTCAATTAATTTCAACAAATTCAATAAATATTTATTGATATTTAAATGTTTCACATGAAGTTTTTCATGGAATTGGTTTTTGTGTTGAGAAACCAATAAGTTATGAATAATATATGAGTTTTATTTAAGATATCGAAGGTATTGGGTTATTTAACTGAGAAAATAATCAACCGTTGCGTAAAATTTGCAGCGTTTTCAAATTTAATTATGGGCAAATTCAGTTGATCGACAAAATGTCCTTACCGTTCTCGATACTTAACACACTATTTTTTATGTTCCACATCAAAATCGATTGCTATTATGGACTATTATACTTCCTATGGGCTTCAGTAATCAAAATATATAATTAATCAGACATTTATAACCGCCCATCTGCACTTCTCACAAATTTGCATTGTGAATATATTTTATTATTTAGAATCTTTATTGATAAAAGTGTTCGATTCATTATCACCCGTGAAGGGAACTTCTGGAAATATCTTTGTAGGTTGCTTGCAATACGTGGTAGTGGTGCAAAATCATCTTTCCCGTGCAAACAGGTAAATTAGGGTGCACCCCAAGGGTCAGACCTTGGTCCTCCCTCATTTGCATATATGTGAATAATAGATGTAATAAGTCAGCAAAATATGAATTATATGCAGACGACTTCAATAAATATTTTTCACAACATTTTTTATGTTAGTCCATTTTCAAAAAATAATTTCCGTTACGACAACAATCACCTCCGTTTTTCTCCTGTACAAACCAGCTTCATCTATTGTAGCCTTGTATACATTTTGTGAACATGTCAGCTGCAATGAGAAACAATAAATCTAGTTGTATTCATTCAAAAGATGTGATATGAACCACAGAATAAACATGAAATGAATTGATATGATTATGATCACAGATAACCATAAACAATGAACGACCAATATACTCCTCGTTGCAAACTTCCCTCATATTTTCTCGGTATAACAGACATCCTCGAATAATTCATCCGAATATGTGGAATTGAAGCACACCAAGATCATCCGAATTTACGACGTTTAAGATGTCGTACATCTCAGTCAAATTCAGTTACATATGCCTCTCGTCCTGTGACATTTCAATATATGTTTTATGGAATGTATAACCTGCACTAGCCGTATATCATGAGGGACTATCAGAGCAAGGTGCCGCTCTGCTCGGACCCTGCAGGACATTCTGAAGGACCGATAGGGAGACTCCCCCAGGACTAGACTCCCTCGCCAACACACAAAATACCTTATCTGGAAACGGACAGGACTTTTCTATTTTCTGTCTCTGATGAAACGGGAAATTTTTCACAAGACAGGATTCGAGAGAAGTAGTGGTGGGTGTATAAGAAAGATTGGATTACTGAATAATTTTGGAGTTGAGTCATTTCTTCCAGCAAAAAGAATTCATCGAAATGTACCGGTTCACAAATAACAACTTTGAAACCTAAAACTAAGAAACCTTGAAAGAATCTTTTTTTTTATATGATCGTAATTCAAAAACTTTCTCATGAGTCAATCTTGAACAACTAGTATATGACCTCAGATCTGTTTTCAGTTCCATCAGAATTATTGACGCAGTGAACTTATCTTTCTGCTTTCACTCCATGTGACAGAATTTGTATTCGATGGTTCATGTTTGCGTTTTCAATAGCTTTCATCTCAATAAACTTAAAATGAAAAACATACAGAGAAATGGTAATGAGTTCGAAAATAGACAACACCACACAATATATTATATAAATGGCTTTCGGCGTTCATCTGAGACATCTCCCAGCTAATATTAAATTGATATGCGTATATTCAAATATAATGCATTGATAACTGTTTACTGTTGTTTGTAACAAAATTTGAGTTCTGAATCAGAAAATGATATTGAACCTGATAACCAAAAACTCACTGAGGGAAACTAGAGAACATAATTTATTAAACTCGAAACACATTTATAGTACGATTCTCAGGTTAACATAGCTTTCCTTTTCTATTTATTTCCACGCTGAAAAAAAAATGAGAAATAATTTTTGGAAGGGGTTTTCTCTCGAAAGCTCAAAGAGATAGATATGATAAAATGAAAGTTAATATTTATATGAATTATACCTCAATAGAGGACATTTTTTAAAACAATGTTTTCTGATGAATAGTATAATAATAATAAGAATTTTTTCAATAGGTGCAAAACCCAGTTCGGAAAAATTACAAGAAAATTTCATATAAAGTATAAGAAAGAAAATATTTTTCGAAACAGAATGAACGTTTAATGAATTCAGACATTTCTGAGCATTTACCAAACTTCAGAATTTCAGATGAATCGTTTATATTGTTCCAAAAATTGCTACAGACCAATAGTCAATTTATTTTTATGAATCAAAATTTCAGGTATATTCAATTTTTCAAAAAAAAAAATTACTAGAAAATAGCATACATCCATAGAAAATACAAATTCCTTAGTCTAAAATAAAAATTGGAAGGCGATTGAAATATGATGATGACAAGATAGGTATACATAAATATAATAGTAAATAAAGTTTTATGTCAAATTCGCAACGTCCACATCCTGCGATAATTGAAACCAACCCATATGGTTCCAAAGGTCGCATGCACATCCAAAATAATTAATGACCATTCGAAAAAACTTTCAATTTCCAATACTATCAATATTAGATAGGCAATTTTCGAGTACGATTCCGTGTTCCACTGATATAAATTCGATAAATGAGCTATCATAAATGTCGTCAGCCCTGCGTCCTCATAAATTGTTCCATCCCCATTCTATAATTAAAACCTTTCCTTCCCCTCACTCCACCGCGCCCGCGCACAACTACAAACCACTCCCAAACAACTGTCATCCTTCCCTGATGCATAAACAATTATGACGTTGCAAACTTTAATGAAGGCAGGGACGCGACAGACCAAACGACATTCGATTTCTAGGAAATGATCGCAAATGCAATCGTTTAATCTGTAATCGGGGAAAATTGAAAACTGCTGAGGGATAGTTATACGATGATTATTCATTATACCATTAGAATGTGCCCTTATGATGGTAATTAGGCGGAGTAGATATGGTCGGAATTGAAACCCTTGGAATTAAACATTTAAAGTTTAAAGTAGCAATTCTACTGCCCGCATAGAGCGATAAATATTGGCAGTTTATTCGGTGTGGATTTCATGTGAACATTCCTCGTGTTTTTTTCCGGAGATTTCACAGCTGCTGTAAACCAGCACCTCCGCCAATTTGTTATGAAGCGAGTAAACAAATTTATGAACACTGATGGTTTTCACTTGCGATTCTTTCGACCCAAATTCATGTACAGATACAACTCGTTATTTATATCTTGGAAATCCCCACTGTTAGTTTCGAATTAATAATTTACCTACTACGTATACAATAAATGAGTTGTCGAAAAAAATTCCATAACTTGAGAAATAATGAATTGGAATATGCATATCACGAAACATATATATAGTTTACCGGATATAAATTAGGTGCAATTATGAGTTAATTTATGTACACAAAAAAACTGTTATTTTTTTAATCCTTATGAAATTTTAAAGATCATGAAGTTCTTGAATGTGGTTTAATATCCCATTCTGTTTTCGGGAGGAATAAGATATTTCGATCGTATTGAAGATCATAGATAGAGACATGGACTGCGTTTTCGATTGAATAGTGAACGTAGGCTAAATCGGAGTGAGACAGATAAGGCTACCTTTCCCTTTACCTAAAAGAAGTAACCGATTTCTGAAAATTTTGTTCAACGGCTATGGTGAAATTTGGATCGGTATTCTATGATATGAAAACTTAATTATATTTCTCCACGGAACAATTTTCTCTCTCCTGAAACTTTACCAGTCTATGTTATGATTATGAAGTACCTATGCAAATTTAAATGATCAAATGAAAAAATTCTCCCATCAGAGAGAAGAATTCCATCAAACATTTATGTGGAGTATCCTTTTTGTCACCAGGTTTTTTTAACTGCGTTGATTCACAGTATGAGGAACGATTTATTGAAATCTACATACTTTAGAACTTAACCCATGCAGATTTCCAGTCGGTTTATATTTTCCTTTCTTGTTACTATTGTTTGAAATGTTTCTATAATATTGAATTTGTTATAGTGGTAGATTTTGTAATTGTTGACTGAAATTATACTCTGATGGTTGGAGCAGTTTTAAGATTATCATACATGCAAATGGTATATCTGGGACAATATACGTTGTCATAGAACTCGCGTTGATGAATGACAAAAATAAAAATTATATGTATTGTGATATTTTATTATATTGTTTATTATATTACATCACTATTATTTCAATGTATCAAGAGTCCGTATCAAGTAAAAGTTAAATGATAAAATTTTGTCTTTTTCTTGGATTACTTCAAATTCTCATAAACTAAGTTATGAGAACAAACATTCATTTTTCATTCATCACTCAAATTTTCTATAAATAATTCATTAGTCTGGAGTTCGATCTCAATATTCGATCCCACCACTGATTTCACTCAGTTGAATCCAAAACTTATTCTATTCCTCACCTCCCCTGACCTGTTAAATCCAGTATTATTGTGATGTTTCCGTTTTCAATAGCAAATGCTGAACAGTCAATTTGGTAATAAGGTCCAAGGTACAGCGCAACATGTGACATTAACAAGAAGGGGTGAGTCAGCGATTTCGGGGTTTTTCCTAATAATCTGTCAATGGGGCATGTTCCTGCAAAATCAATGATGTTCGGAAATTGACTGGCTGCCTTATAAAGAGAACGAGGATGTTGAATAAACCTTATATTCCTGGCAGATCCATATATTATTGATGGGGTTTCAATGTGAAACTGACCCCTCTATCGAACGGGGTGAACACCCCAGTCGTTATGTTTCAGTTTATTGCGAAAAAGTGGACCTAATCATTTAGGCGATTGGGCTTTATGCGAAGTCGACAATGGAAAAGCTATTTCGAATTATGTGATGAGTTCATAGAGACATATTCTGAAGAAAAATCAGAAAAACGCTAACGTGAGGAATGCCCGGGTTAAGAAATAGATATTTTTGATTTCCAGCATACACCTATTTGGGGTTCCCTTGAAAATTATTTGTGAAGGATATATGAATTTTTCAGATATTATTCAATATGGAAATCCATTTGTAAACATCAGAATTACTGACATTCGATGAAAAATATGAATTGATTAATTCAAATTATCAGATAAAACTCGCCATAAGCTGATATTCCTGATTATTCTAATTGATTTTCCTCTGTAAATACAAACTTTGTACGAACTTTCGAGTTGTAATTTTGAAATGTATAGATTTCAATTCGATCGTGTTCGTTCGAATAGCGCCTTGTAGTTAATTTACTATTCGAAAAACTAATTTTTACTGAGTTCATTGCCTTCTTGTAGGAACTCAGATTTTTGACACACTTTTCTTCGTGTGACTTCGACATCACTTGTGTAGATCACTGATGTCTGATCTTTCACTAATGGTATCCGAAAATTGCCTCTATTTGAATTTGATAACTCTATTGTTTCAACTAATATCATATTGTATTATATTCTGCCGATTATTTTAGTTTTAAAAAAAATTTTCTCAGAAGCTTAAAACTTGTGCGAGCGTGTTTTGGTTAGGCTTGGTTACTGAGTCCTTACGCCACCTTGAACACCTCACTGATAATTTTGACGAAAAAGAGATAGTGGGAGGTATACCTTCGAACTGAAAATTTATTTCCTAGCCAGAAATTGTTAAAGTGATTTCATAATTCGATAAACTCACCAGGTGGAGAGAGGCCTAGCCTTGAATGTAAAGCTGCTTTGGATTCTTCTGATGTGGGTAATGGCATATCTTGCCTCCAGTTTATTTCTGGTTCGTTCATCCATATTTTTCCTGAAAGAAAACTATCTTCAGTATACGATTCATTGAAATCAGTTATTGGCACATATTAATCTCGTTAAAAAAATGTGATAACTCGAGTAATTAATTGATTTTCGAACAAATCTAATGTTGATGGTTCCAGCCATCGAACGGGTTGAAATAAACCCATATTACCACTCATTTTGTTGACTTTTGAAGGCATGCGGTGGAAAAAGCTGGTTCTCCCTGAAGACAGGTACAAGAAAAACATGATACAGGTTTTATTCCTATGAATCGAAGTGATTGTAATGACTTTCGTTGTGGAATTTATATCGTTACTCTCAGAGTACTGACATGATTCTCTTCTAGATAAGAAAATCATAGAAACGAATAATCCGAGTTAGGGGGGAAATATAATTTGTTCAATGTTTAAAAATCTTGAATTGCTGCTTGAAACCATCTTCAAAAAAATTCCGTAACTGAAAGGGTTCACGACATTGGAATAGGCGCCACAATAGGTATGAGAAATAATGGTTTAAGCCTCAATATGAGCAGCTAAACTTGAGAACACTTTAAAAAAGAGCCTATTGCGATATTTTCTTGGCTAAGCAACGATGTCATCTGTATTATGAATTTCTAATTAAGGCCATCCGCACACTGACGTCAAACAGATCCGTTATGATTGTTCATATTTGTCCAAGATGCATAGAATAGTATCAGGTGTCGATTCATTCCCACTATAACCCAGTAAAATTTTGGGTCCGATTCCTGGGACTTGAATTATCAGATGTTGTTCTATTTCTTTTTGTAGACGTTGATGGCGCTGAGGTCGCTTTGCCGAGTCCATACAAATGATTCCGTTGAATTGAACTATAGTCTCGTCGGATAAAACTACTTCTCAAAACATGAATTCGTTATTTTTGATTCTTACTCATATACAGTGCGCGTCGAAATTATGGAACAAATTCATTTTCTCAGAAGAAAAATATTCGGCAACAAAATACTGAGACAGGTCAATTTTGTTTCACTTTTACCAAATTTATATGCATTTTCGAAGGATTTTTGTTGCACCCTGTGCCATCCCCATCAACCCTCTAAATTTTTCGAAAAGGGAAAGTAGGTCATGTGATACTTCTTTGGCAAGGACTTTGTATCTTCTTTACATGCGCGCAGAAATTTCCAAGAAAAAATTTTTTTTTTGAAGAATTAGTTACTCCAAAGGTTTTCAGTAAGTGAACTTTGTCATGGCTCATTTACTTTGAGACGATGGTACCTGATGAAATTTGTCACCGGACCATTACGACCATTACAGTTTTGTTCCTGCACAACTTTCAACCCCTTTCAACCCCCTCCATTTTTTCTTTGTTAAAGGGTTCGTTGGGGTTGGAAGTTGTGCATGAACAAAACTGTGATGGTCGACTTTCATTCGGTGACAAATTTCATCAGGTACCATCGTCTCAAAATAAATGAGCCATGACAAAGTGCACATACTGAAAACCTCTTTGAACTAACGAATTTTTCAAAAAAAAAATTTCTTCTTGAAAAGTTCGGCTCGCCTGTCATGAAGATACAAAGACCTTGCCAAAAAAGTACCACATGGCCCGTTTTTCCTATTCAAAAAATGTAGAGGGTTGATGAGGATGGCACAGGGTGCACCAAAAATCCTTCAAAAATGCATACGAATTTGGTAAAAGTGAAACAAAAATTGAAATATTTCAGGATTTTGTTGCCAAATATTTTTTCTTCCGAGAAAATGAATTTGTTCCATAATTTTGACGCGCAATGTAAAATAAGGCGAAGCCAGAACAACGTACTGTTATCGGACATTGCAGATCTCCTTAAAAAAATTTCATGAAAATGTAGTTCGTAAATGTTGTTTGTACCGGGTTATGCTAGTAACCGCGGCCATATCTATAGGAAACCGATTATTTTATAATATACGGAAAAAATTCTAGTGGGGAACTACGGACTCGAAAATATTTTTGATCAATTTTTAAGGGCCGATTTTTTTAATAAGAATTTTTCCCAGAAGCTATAGGAAAAATGGTTTCTGAGATGCGGCCGATGGCTACCCTCAATAAATACCATGGTATAAATAAAAGGCACAAATTTGACCTATCAGATTATTCCGAAGGAAAAATTATTATGCTCATTATTATCGAAATATGAATTATTTATTTCTGTTTATTAATTATATCATATGAATTTGCCAGAACAATATTGCACTAGATGAATCAATCGTATCTAACATTGCAATTATTTCTTATATGTAGGTTTTTCGAATACGAAACTATGGAAGACTTCTTTTCCATGAACTAAATAATGAAATGATAAATCGTTTCTGTAAAATTAAATATGCAGAAATATCAAGTTTCAAATATGTGTATCCTGAGATAAGGGGTACCTTAATTCATTTTTCCGCCTTCCTGACACAAGGAAATGAATCATCATATCTCAAATTTGTCAAGATGAATTTATTCTCAAATATTCTGATGGTTCAACTCAGATTGAAAAAATGCCCTATGATTTGCTTTCTTTCGATATGACAAATCGGTTACTTTCGTAAATATTTTAGATTCAATAGGTATGACAGATTTACTGACGTCGACATCTATCGGCGAAAACTGAAGTAGCAATTCCTTCTTTACGCCGATGACTTGAAGTTTTACTTGGGGATACTTTCTCGAGGTGATTGCGCCAGGCTGCAGAGTGATTTCCGTAGACTGCAACAATACTGCCAACAAAATTCTCTGTTTTTAAATTTTCAAAAATGCCTAAAAATCACATTCACAAGAAATAATAATACCATCCATTCTGACTACTTCGTAAACGATGTCAGAATTCTTGAGGTGAATACTGTTTGTGATTTGGGAGTAACACTCGATTCAAAATTGCTTTTTGACCAACACATTGACAAAGTTGTAAATACTTCTAATAGAGCTTTGGGTTTTCTTTTCCGTAACAGCCGCCATTTTCATAATAAGGAAACACTCTTGACACTCTATTATTCCTTTGTTTGCACTAAGTTGAACTTTGCATCCTCCATATGGAGTCCAAGGTATGCATGCTACATTAAACGTTTGGAGAGAGTGCAGAATAGGTTTTTGAGATTTGTGTCTTATAAGAATGGAACTGTCATTCTAGATCATGATTATACTGAAATTTTGAGAGTCTGTAACATGTTAAGTTTGGTGGATCGTAGAGAGATTGCAGATGTGATGATGATGATCAGGATCGTGAGTGGTGTGTTGTCGGTGCCCAGTATACTGCAGAACGTTCCTTTTAAAATTCCAAATTCAACTTTGCGGTCCAAGGAGACTTTTTACCAACCATTCAGAAATACGAATTCAGCACAGAATTCACCACTCTGCAGGATGATGGTCACTTGCAATTCGCTGCTGGTCGGGTTGGATATTTTCCATCAGACAATGCCTTCAATAAAAAGCAGGCTTGCAAAAACTTTCAAATCCCATAATGTACAGATATAAATTTTAGTTTAGATTTTCCGATGAGACGAAGCCTTTTTTGTGTATTGAATTGTTGATAGGTGTGATATATTTTTTTTGTTAAAATGTGGATACTTCATGTGGGTTCAAACCTGTTAGTATTCCGATGTATCAATAAATACCGCTGTATTCAGACATTTAGAACTCCTTTCGGAACCATTACGTAAACTATTATCCGCAGCATGTATCCTAAGCATCTGAATTGTGTGCTCAGTTAATCAGGGTTCTAAATAGAATATCTCGAAATAAATTTTTTGAAAAAGCAAATGCATTTTTTGCAATATTCGAGACAATAACTGCAATTTCGCAAGTTCAGTGCAGGATTAACAACTCTCAGTTTCGCAAAGGTGAAATATCCACCCTGACATTCAACGGGTACGATAATATAACCTTGAGGAAGCCACCTTCACGAGGAAATCCCAATTTAGGGATTTTACGACTAGCAGAGGTTGAAGACCCGAATAGTAACGTTGTTGTGGCTGCTCCAGACCGTTGGAGGAAGCTGCGTGTTCCAGGACGATTGTTACAGTGGTGGGGCGGAGGGGGGTATTGATTAGAGCGACCCTAGTTAGCGCCGCTCCTCTCCACCCGCTTCCCCTCGCATATGTTGGCCACCGCTCTCGGCAGGATAATTTTGGGCTTTTGTGGATATAGGAAAAGGGGGTTCGGGATGATTCTGGCCGTCGGACTTAATGAAATCATGGACGAGAATAATTTCGCGATGAAACAAAGCTGGGGAGGGTGAAGGAAGCGGAATGAATCGTTTTCTAATCCTTGCGCGCTTGTGAGAGATAGGTCCATTTCTAGTTGTGTATTTTGTTAAATTATTTTTAGGTTTTCTTACTCAGTGAATGAAAAAAAACTATCAAACAGTATATGAAAATTATCATTCATTGTGAAGATTTCAAAGAAAATATTTCTGCATATACTCCATTCACTTTTATAAACTATCCCGGTTGGCCATGCCATTCTGACACATTTCACCGTGTATATTTTGAAAATGTTAGGTAATAGTAATTTTCCTGTCAGATAACTACACAACGTTGTCCTCTCTACATAGAGGTCGTAGTAATAACGTATTTTTCAAAATGTGAATTTACTTTGGGAAAATAATGAATTTGAGAAAATATTATGTGAATTCAATAATTCCGAAGACCTGGCGAATGTTGAAGAATCTTTTTTCTCTGTTGATACTGGAAATATTTCACGTTTATAAACATGGTTGGAAGATTCAGTTATGCTATTTTTTTGTACGGAAATCAAGAATCGAGTGTTGAGATTCTACTGCAAAATAAAAGATAGAGTAGCCCGTTACTTTGTGATAGTTCATTCGAAAACAAAATGAAAGTACTCGAATAACCCTGCAGTAAAACTTTTAAACGAATAGACAAACCTATGGAATTCCCTACTTTTCGAAATTCTCAAGAAATAATTCTACAGAAGACATTTAAATTAAATACCTTTTGTTGCACAACTTAGAATATGAAAATGTAGTAGTACTACAAATCATGTGTCACCTTAAAAGAACTAACTCAATTTACAGAGTTCTTGGGAATCTATGTGAATGATACACTGGGTTTTCACTCACATACGTCGAAAATGTTGGATAGCTTGTGATAAATTATTGATTCCAAATTATCAGGGTTTCTATCAGAAAAAGCAGATTTCAATTCTCCAAAGCACTTCCTGATACTTTGTTTCTGCTTCTTCAAAACTACCTTCATCATTTTCAGTTTCCAAGCTTGATGATTATATTGAGATTGAGAGTAGAAATTGGCATTGGTATTCGGCAACGTCTCTGGGAAATATTTTGACATTGCCGAGTGCCAACCTGCGTCAGTTTTAAGTGAAAAAAAACTTGATAGACCCAAATCATGGCCAACCGGGATAGTATTTGAAAGTGAATGGACTATATATTCTATTTATTGTTTGATGGAGGAGTCGGATTTAATAGGCTTTACAGTTCAATTCGTTGATCGCTCATATAATTGCTCATTAGGAAATATTTTTTCTAGAAACTTCCCTTTAATAATAGATTGCTCCCGCATTCTACAAGAGAATTTTCTATAGATAATAATTTTTATTCAATTTTTATTAGCTCTTTTTAGGTATTGGGTATGATGACTTGAAAATAATGCAAAATCCTCCCAAAATATCCTTTGTTTGCTGAATTATTTTATTCGTTCTATAATCTCTTCTTATATCTTTTGGTGTTTTTTAAGAATTATTTCTCGTCATGAGCTCAGATCAGCTCTATTTTAGTTCTGCATACGTTCTAGGAAACCAAAAGAGGTATAAATCTACCTGACAGTTGGATTCTTTTGAATTCGGAGCCAAAAACAAATAGGCTGTATCACTGTTTACTCTGGAAGAATAAAGGCAATTTGTTTTGGACATCTGAACAAAATTTTTCAATCATTCGAAATTCATCAATGCTGACGAATTTAGATTTGAAAATATCTGGTGAGTAGCCAGACGAAATCTTATGCAAAATTTCAGGAGAAAAGAAAAGGATCAACGGTATATCCGAGATTTCTCGGAAATTCTACATGAATCTACGGAGTACCATTTTAAAACCTAAAGTTAGATTGTACTCCGATCCGACATTTAGTTTAGGAGAGATTAGTGAAAATAATTGTATACCAACAACAATTAAAGTTTTGATTTTTTGAAGGATGAGACGGTAGGTTAAGAATTTTACTTCAAAGTCCAATTCAACGTATGGGTAAAACCTACCCAATGATTCCATAACCTTCCCAAATTTCATAAACTCGAAATTTATGAAATCCATTTCCCATCGGATTGATATTTAATAGGTGGAGAAAAAATTTTATTCTAGTTATATGACTTTTATAGATAGTTCCTGAACTTCACATCAGTACTTTTCAACTATTATTCAAGTCATTTTAATTGAAGAAAAGAACATAGAAATTTTCTTATCATTTTTCACAATGCTTTGTTTGTTTCCTTGAAATAAATGTGGATTTAATTATTGGAAAGTATGTTTTTTTAGATATAATAAAAAGATGAATTCGAATACGTATTAGCAATATCCGCTCAAATCATCCGGAAAAAACAACCAATTCAATTAAATTTATCAGTACAACTGAAGCTAGGTGCCATTGAGTGGATATTTTTTGTCATAAGTAGAAAAGCCCCAAGAAAAACATAAATATCAAATTCAAGAAAATCCACTGAAAAAATCACTAGATTTTATTGAAAATTTTTGTTTGTAGGATACTGATGTATACTAAATACTTCCAAAAATCTGCTACAAAACTATTTTACTAGTATTTTCGGTCTCTTCGATTTCTTCAATGTCTTTTTCTGTATTGAGATTTATGTTTGGACTTCATATAACTATCTACAAAATACAGTATTTGTTTTTTGGATCAACAGTAGGTATAGTTAAGATGAAGACTTAATTGTGTTGCGTGAGCTCAAAATGGGATCTCAATTTGAGAATCCTTTCAATGGTCCTACTATACTAAAAAATAAAGTACTTCTTTCAACTCGAAAAAGATCGATCCCTCATCTAAGCAACTTTATTTTTCAAGTGCTGAAGGACAAAATCAAATTTTGAATATTCCCTAAAACACTTTCTCCTCGCAACATCCACCTGCTTTGTCCAAAGAAATTGTCCTTCCCTCAGACGCATCCGCGGTAGGGCCAAATATAAGGCCACAATTTACTTAGGAAGTCCCTTTTATCAATTGAATTGTGCATCTTCAAAAGGACCATTCCCTTTCCCCCCGTGGACGTCCGTTTGAGCGGGGCGCCCACGAAAATGCCCTTATTTCACTTTTATTTAACTCAGTTTTATCTCCTCTAAATCACATAGCCGGTGGATGTTTGAATCTGGAACGGTCGACCATCGAGAAATTGGAGATTAAGGGATGCGAATGGCGACGCGGAGAATTCACCCCCTCGACCCTTGTTCTTTGTGCTACCAGTATCAGATGCTCAAAAGTAAATATCCTTTATTACGTGATAAGCGGGGATACGAATCAGTGATGTCCGAGCGACACTCATATGTTCTTGGTGAATTACGGAAAATGAGGAATTTTTTAGTGGAAAAGTTGGGGGATGCTTCTACGGGGTGTCTACAAAAAGTCGCCTCATTTGTAAAAAGTTCTACAAAAAAAGAACTGACGTGAAATCAGGAGCTTTCACACGCTTGCTCAAATTCGAACCAATTTGCTACAAAAATTTTGTATTAACCTTCACGCCGTCATTTTTAAAGCAAGTTCTGAGTTACATTTCGAACGGACAAATCTACGTATTTATTGGTCGAATTTGACCTTCGTAATTAAACTTCAATCCTGCACAAAAATATGAAGACTCCAAGTTTTTCTTCCATGATTTATTGTGTTTACGGTCGTCCGTAAGCCGGGTCCAGATGCGTGTAATGCGAACAGCGAATGCAATACATCACAGGGGGTTTTATGGTTAGAAGCAGCGCTCTTTCTGCTCCGTCAGGATTCGGTTTTGGACTCCAACGATGCATTTGAATGTATTATATGAGGCTGAGCTCGAGTGCCGTCCACACTATTCGCCAAATCATTTATCAAATTTTATTGCATTCGCTGTTCGGATTACACCCATTTGGACCTGGCTTAAGGTCAATCGTCAACACAATGAGAATTCAATTAGAGAATGGATATTTGTAGAGCTTTCAATTATTTCAAAAAGGTTGAATTGATAGAATGGTTTCGTAAATATGTCCATTCGAAATTTCGTTTTGACAACATTTTGGAGTGAAATTACTCTCAAAGAAATTAAATTGTCGAACTTATTATTTATGATAAATCAGATAGTATACCAACTGTGAAGCTGATTTTCAAAATAACTCATTTTATGTATGATCGTTATAAAGACACAGTTTTTGAGATATCGAAGACTTTGAAATGATATTTTTTCAATTTTGTAGCAATAAGATCTACAGGACGTCTTCACGATAGTACTTCACAACTGCAAACCAAGTTTCAATTCAATTAGATCGGTATTTTCCGAGTTATTCATGAAACAAAATTTCTGCTGGCGAGACCATTTGGCAGATTTCACCTATCAACGACCTTAACTGAGATATTCCGGTTTCAAACCTACCCTGAAAATTTCAAGACACTAGGTTTGTTCCTACCAGGCAGAATTGAATTTTATTTTTTAGGTTTTTATGGGTTTTCACCCCCAAAAAATAATTAAAAATTGTTTTTTTCATGAAAAACACCCTTGCGGATTGCAATACAAAAATACTGATGTAGGAATCAGATAATTTGAAAAGAAAAATCAAAGCCTCTTGCATTTTGTTAAATGGAGAGAGTAACTTTGCTCATTGTTCGGTAAAAATTGACCCTATTTAGCTGAATTTACTTAAAAAACAGGTAGAATTAAAAAAATTTCAAATTAAATAAATCTGTGTTGCTATGTTTTCTCAAAACTGTCAATGTGACAAAAATCTCGAATCGAAATCGAAAAAAAATAATTCTTCAAATTTTCTGTTTTGTCTGATAAAAGAGTCAGATTTGTACTCTGAAACGTCACAGTTCGTTTTCTTGATCGTTTGTGTTGTTCCTGTATTATTCATTAGGCAATCTTTTCTGCAAGAAACTGCCCTTGACAAATAGTTTGATACTGCAATCCGCAAGGGCGTTTTTTATGAAAAAAGCAATTTTTATTGGATTTTTGATACTTCTGTTTCAGATATTGGGAGTGAAAACCTAAAAAATAATGCAAAATCCTCCCCAAATCAGCTTAAATGACCAATGATTGTTCATCAGGGAGTCTAACCTAATCTTTTGAGGCCATTTTCGGATCAAAACTCAAATATTCTAGACATTTAAGCAAAAAAATAACACGCTGTTCCACAGGTGATTCCGTAGATTGCAACAATTGCATTTTCGGATCTATCGAGACTAAGAAATATACTTCGTTCTTGAGAAAAGTTGCATACGAATTTTTTTGTATTGAAATATATTCCAACAGAGAGAATACTATTATTATTAACTCTTGGTGGAATTCTAAGAAAGCAAATTTCATATAATTTCAGTCCAGAACTAAGAATTGTCAAAATCGATACCATAATGAAAAGGTCCAATTTTGTGTCTGAATCAACATAACTAGCAGTTTTGCGAAAGAGACAACAAATTACGAATTGTCCGAGTCTTCAAACGTTGTTATCTGTGAGATGACACAAGAATAGTCGTACGAAAAGTGGGCATGGGAACCGTGTGTCCTTTAAGGAGCCGCTGGCTGTTATTACCGAAACAATCGTCTTCTGTTACTAGATGATTGATTCTGGGAAACCATTATGAATGATTTCGGTCCTCCTGCGACATCGGTCTGAGTTGAGGATTCATAGTGATGACCAATTTCTAGAGGAAATGATCTAGAACGAGAATTTCAGAACCAGTCAGACTACCTTTCTGATAACCCCTGTACCCAAGCGTAAAATAATTTGAAAGAAATTTGGTTCCTTATTCGCGATAATGAGCACTATGAATGTGATATATGGTTCAAAAATTACCCAGAAGATAAGAACAAGAAAAGAAATATGTCGAAAGATGATTTCAATCTTGAAAAAATTAAAAGGCTTACAGTTTAGGTTTCGAAAAAGTCTAGAGGATAAAAGGTAGAGTCAGTTTTGCGCTCATGATCTAATTGGTTGCCAAGGTAGGAGTGAGGAACTTGGGAGATATAATAACGATTATAAAAATAACAACGAAGGCTGAAATATTTTTTCCAATTTTTTCAGAAAAGAAAATCGAATCGAGATACAATTCTGCACAATGTATTAACATCAAGGCTTGTGATAAATTTCATTGAAATCTGATGAATATTTTAAGGAAAATAAATGAAGAACAAATTTATTATAGCTTTTTCGAAGAGATTTATAACAGTACGATAGTAACAAAATTCTTTGATGAGTTGCGCTTTGTTATTCTATAACTGACAACCAAGTTTCCATCCGATCCCATTAGTAGTTAATGAAATATTAGTTACCTAACTTCGAAATCTCAAACCAAGTATAACCCCGAAACCGTTTGCGGAACTTGGCCCATCAACGAAATCGACAGTCGAATTTTGATGTTCGACCTATCCTGAATGGAACAAGTCGCTGGCTCATTCCGTTCGGCAGTTTTCGTGTCCTCAGCTAGACTGTAGGCTGGACATGATTCAATTCTACCTTGGATTATTATTCAGGATGTCCCACCTACTCATTAAAGACCATTTTCGGAAAAAGAAATTGAAAATTGAAGACATTTGGGCAAAACGATTTCACGCATGCGCGCAAAACTGGGGAGTTACACGTACGGTCAGAACAGAATGGTCAGGTCAGATCCACTTTGGCAGTTGGAAACTCTGGTCCTCCAAGAATAAGCAGTTCAAATGTAAATATCGAATCGAATTAGCCGTTGTCGACACTGATCTTAATTTTCAAGAAAATGAGGCTGTTCAAGCAGTTGCTGTTACTAGTGCTCGATATCGGGACATTATTTTTATTATTGGAATGAATTTTTGTATATGTTTTCTATATGTGAGTGAAACGATTCAGTCAAAATTTCAATCTTCAACGAGAAAACGATCTTTTATATTTGGTTCCACCTATTGGCTGCCAAAACTTCCGAAATCGCGACGTTCCGTGAAGTAACGCGACATAGTCAGTCTCTCTCTCTCTCTCTCTCTCTCTCTCTCTCTCTCTCTCTCTTATTGTATCTTCCACTCTAACAGCCACTGGACAGTAGTCTCGATTTTGCCATATTCAATTCTGAATTATTCAAATTTCGCGATTTGTAAAATTGTGTCATCGCATTAATTAGAATCTTGTACCGAAATAGATTGAGAAAAACATAAAAATTTAACATCACGTATTACATGCTAGAGATATATTGGGTGGAATTAACGTGGTTTCAACAAGACGGTGCCCAAATGCAATAAATGAATTCTTGGACTTAGTCATGGAAGACTATCAAGTGAAAAGTACCATTCCGAAAAGAACCAAACGATGTTTTTATATTCTGTGCATTCCCATTCCTCTTTTATACTCAACCGAAACGTGAATATTCGATATTCTTGCAATTCCCGTTCAGAATCGGGAAATATTTCCCGATCGATAATACCGGATATTCCGATGCCGGCCCAACGTCCCAGCTTCCGCTGCCTGGAATCAAAATGAAGAACAAAATCAGGTGTTATTAAGATTCCAATTTATTTGCCCTTTCGCAAAACATCCCCGTAATATCGTTAGAAGCCCTTTCTGCTGCCCCCCAAACAACCCCAAAATATAATAATAAGGTACATGGCCGTACCGGAAGTCCTATAAAAAGGACAAATAAGAAAAGTAAACGGCATGATCGAATATCGAAAGGTCGAGTTATAAAAAGGAGAGACCTGGCAAGACGGCCGTTTAGCACGCGTTGCCATTGGCTACCCTTTGAATAAGGGCTGAAATCTTATATGGCATATCGAGGTGGCGTGAAGCGAAAGGGATGATGATAAAAATGTGCATGTAAAACGCGTTAGATGGCGCATGCGTGCCGCCTTTTTACATAATATCAATAGAGAGATATGGGCGGGCTACGCTTGCGCTATGCAAAAATACCCCTTTTCATCTGCATACGAAGGAGGAAAAAAGAGGATGGAGCTAGTTCGCGGGAAAATGGTCCCACCTACCACAGGATCGGGATCTATTTTTATGAATACATTTGTGGATACGTCGAATCGGATGTTTGGAATTTTATGGAGCAACGCCAGGGTTTTTCACGAAATATGGCATCTAAATCCAGGAATACAGGGTTTATTCCTGCTTGAACTGCATGGAAGAAACCTTCCTTGCTAAGATTCGAGAAAAAAGTTGTCGCGCCATCTTAAAAAGAGATTTTTCTTGGTAGGCGACATTTTTCCAAAGTCATATAAATAATGCAATAATATCTTCACTTATTCTTCGTTTGAATTCTTTTATTTTTCATTTGAATTTCAGTTATATCATATTTTTATTGAATCCTTACTTCTCTGCTAACGAATTTCATTTTTTTATAATCTCTTGAATCTTTTATCTAAATTTAGGAAACAGAAAATAAAAAGTTAGAAAAACTGATCACCATTATTTTCACTCTGGAGGTTTATTCTTAGTCATAGTCATCAAAGTCAGCGTCAGTCCTGGTTATAAAATCAAATTAGACCTGTGCAATTCACGGAAGCATGAATGCAACGTTGAAATTTTGTCCATTGGCACGAGTGAGTAACTACTCCATAACTATGGCAATCGTGGATAAATAATTTTTCAGATTCGATTATGAGAAATCATTATTGAAGTACATTTCTGAAAATTTCATTTCGCAAATATAGAAAATATCAGTTTTTGCAGGCCAGTTCAATTTTACCGCAATATTATAAGCATATTCGTTACGCAAAGGTCTAAAATATCGAAATAGTTAGAAGACTCTTTTAGTGATAAACTGAAAATATGTTCGTGTGAAATTCTGTAGATTTTGAATACTATTACTTACATACATATTCTTCATTTAATATCTTTATGTCGAAAATGAATTTTTGCATTATATTTTAAACTTCAGTGTAATTCCCTTTATTATGAATTACATTTCTATTCAATTTCAGGGAAGATCTATTTCACATAATTGACTTATATAGCGAATCAAACGATAATGAAACGGTTACTTAGTTGTGACTCAGTTATTTCATTAAATTTCAAAATATCTCATCTACTATGAAAGAAGAGATTTTAAACTCGTAGTAGTAACTCTTCATTTATTTATTTATTTATTTATTTATTTATTATTCAACGAATAGAAACTGAATTTCAGTTTCCAAATTCAGACATTCAATTTCCAATTACTTTTCTATTCTTTCAGTTTCTTTTATCATCGATATTTTTTCAGAGTCACATTTATTTTCGTTTTCATTTAATTCAACTATACTTCTAATTGAAAGGTTGTTCATTAATCCCTGTCATAATAATGTTCCTCTATGCTATTCTCAATTCATTGCATCAATTCAAAACTCCAATATTAAACAAATGATCTAATTTCACCTAGAGCCTATAACTGAAAAAGTACACCTCCAAACGTCAAAAAAACACAATGAGTTCCGATGAAATATATCTTTCGCTTCAATGCAGAAAATTAACGAATCCGACTACATAACCCAGCGTTTTTTAAAATATGACGAATCGAAAGTTCTAGATCTATTGTTAAGCTACCGAAATCTGAATTGGAAACATTCGCTGATTGTTAGCCCTAAATGACAGACAGAATGCCACATGCCGCTGCGTGGGTATTTATTTGCCATTTTTTACTCCTTTGAACTTTTGAAAGCATTCGCTCCTATTGTATGCACACGCTTGACAGCGTGTTTGTCTGCGCGTACGAATGTGTGTATATACCTGGGGTGTGCGGGTTAGCAACCCTTAATAGCTCACCTACCCCTGCCCCTCTACACTTTTCAACCCCAGCGGATTCTGCACATCAGCTGTGGTGGAACAAACAAGTTATAGTTAAATAGTTGAGATTTGTACGGATCGAATTTTTTCTGAGGGATGTGTAGGCCGTTTTCTTGGAATGTCTACCTTGAGGAACCTGAAATAATATTCCCTATTGTTGCGGGGATTTTTATACGTCTTGGAAAAAATTTGATCTGCAACATTGAGATTTGTCTCTTTTGTCATGGATTGTAAGATGCTATTTTCGAATACGTTTTGTAGGATTTGAAAAAGGTAGCAGATACAAAGGGAGCTTTGCTACAACGGTAAGTATTTCGAGAATTGCGTTAGACATTGAAGGGATCTATTAGGTCTCTTGCATTGTATGTATTTTGCTCATTTTTGAAATCTATAAATTAAAATATTGAAAAAATTCCATCGCTATCGAAAATTTCAATTTTCAACGAGCAATCGATCTTTTCAATTCGATTCCACATAGGTATTGGCTCGAAAGTTGTCAGCGTTTTGTGTCATTTAACTCTCGCTTCTCGTGTACTTTTCACTCTACGAAACCAATGGACAGCGTCGGCTTCATTGATCGTAAAATCGTGCTGCGACGTGTGATGTAGGAGGTGATCGCCCAATATGAGCTTGCGAGTCGATTTTGCCATTTTAAAACCACATCAATATCAGAACTGTGTGTAAATACTCTCTTATCAACTCTTTCTGCGTCTAACACACTTTTCAGAAACCACGTTTCCTTCGTCCAGAGTGGATTAGAGAGAAAATGAAAGCAATTAAATAATAACTCTATCTATGAAGGTTCAAATTATTAATTGGTAGTTATATGATGAGGCAATTAATAAAAAAAACTTTCTCATCAGAAGCATACTTGTCATTTTTCAAAAGGCTTGAAGCATTACCTTACCCTTAACAGCAAAATTTAAATGAACTGTATCAACACAAATGAACAGAACAGATAAAACACAGTGGATTGAATTTGGAATAAAACCCAGAGCAATTATTGTACAGAGAACAATTAATTCCATTATAAAATTGCACATCAATAATTAAAATTTATAATTGTTGAAAAGCAAAAACATAAATATTCCTAAGATGACGAAAACAAAATTTCGTACAGTACTTTACGTTGCCAACACCTCAAAGCCATTACTCAACAGCAATTTAATCCTTTCAAATCCTCATCGAATTGAAACTCTAACCGTTTTGCTAAGGTAGATTTTGAAGAATGGAAGTGTGCAGATCTCGTGTGGTAGATATACACGTGTGGCATATTTTTTGTTTGTGCCTGCATAACAAAAGGGAAAGGGTTCACCCTACAGCATATCGCGTGCTGGTTCGTATCTGAGAGGTAAAAGTGTTTTTGTTGCTGGTTAAAATGCTATTGGAGAGGATGCAGGACCAATCGTTAACGATTTTGCATAATTCGTATGCGTTTTTTAGACGCCTCAAAATGGCAGCCAAACTGGTGCAATTAGGTTGAACGGAGAGATTTCCGTTCATGCTTGAATATGTATGGAGAATGTGTGGTTAATATATTTCACTATGTATTACACTCATTGATTTGGAACGAAGAAAAAATCTTAAATCAAACATATAATAAGAGAACGACTAGAAAAGCAATTGAAAATTCACATCCAAATATCTTCAATACAGTTGCTCGAATGAACTCTTACCCTATATACCTTTTGAGGAAGAAAACGTTAGGAAATGAGATTTGTTCATAATCAATTAGTATTATTAGTAGTATTAGTGGCACTCTCCAACTGATGAAATCAAAATGGATGGATAACAATTAAAATATATATATATATAATGTTTCTGTGAATTTTTATGTGACATCCCATCCAATCTGAAGTAAAAGGAAGACGTTTCAAGACAAATCATTGTTCATTGTGATTGCCCCTGCATTTTTTGCAGAAAAAAAGGACTAGAAGATCCTTAATCATTTTGTGTCTTGCAAAATTGTATGATTTATCAGGCAATATTGTTCCATTAAATTGCTTATGACAAATGAGCTTTTTTATTTTTAATTTTTTTGTTTCAGATATCGATAGACAAACTCATGAAAATTTTCCAGAAAAAGGCAAGCACCGCTCAAAACATTTCCACAGAATACATAGTCCAAAGATTTCAACTCAAAATTCAAATTCAACGTGCTGATCTTCAGATATCAATCATCAACAAATATTCGGTGTGGGAATGCAAGTCTCGACCAAAACGGTCCTTTTGGGATAAAAAGTCCCTACAATATTTGGAAAGATTAATCATCCGGATTGAGCAATAAAAAACTCCCAGACATTTTCCCACGCAGATTCGCCTAAATTCTGGAATCCACCCGATTTGAAATTCATACTTGCCAACTAAAAAATCCGATCTCACCCTATATTTTGGGGTCGGGGAATAATGATCGCCATAAGTAGGTAAAAATCGAATGAAAGGAGCACTTTACCCTAAAAAACGGAAATTTAGGGGAAGCCACCCCGCTATGTGTGACCCAAATCTTGTGCATTCTTTTTCGCGTGAAAAAAGCGAAGATTGATATGCAACGGAATTCCTTTTTTAAGGGGTTTCACGTTAAACCTTTGAAACTGCCATCGTATTGTTAGTTTTTTAAGGATTTTGATTTGGGGGGAAACAAGGAAAATAACGGAAACATCCTGGCTCCTGTTTCAAAAAGAGAATATTAGAAATTATCCCATGACTTACTAACCCTAGAAAATTTTCGGATAGTGTGTAAAACCGTTGCTTTTTTATACCACCTGCGATTCTGACGAGGTTGTAACGTTTTTCTGGAGAATTCTATCTTTTTATGCTTCTCTAGGAAGTTCGTTAAATCTATCAAAGGGTATTGAAACTTTCGTACCAAAGATATGTCTTTATATCCGATTTCGTCTAACGGTTCCTTCTAGAAATTAGGGAAAAAACCGTTGGCTAATGTGACATTATGCTATTTACATATGATTCGAATCATATTTATATTCGTCATTTTTCACAGTTTCAAGTGATTTTGTGATGAATTGGCTTGCTAACAATGTGCATTTTCGAATATTAGGTTGATTACGTTGAGAAATAATTCTGACTGATTCAATAAATGAATGTTTCTTCTAGAGAAACCGTTTTTCATTTGGAGGGAACAGGCAAAAAATCAGAAACATCTTGGCCCGCTAGAACCCGGCAGTTACCCAATCAAATTTTTCGGTTAGGTGTGAAACCGTTTGTTTTTTTCATGACGAGGTTGTAACGTTTTTCTGGAGAATCCTACCTCTTTATATCCCTAAGGAAGTTCGTTAGTGATATTGAAGGGCATTGAAACTTTCGTTTAGAAAATATGTCGTTATAATGGAAGACGTTGCAGAATTCATCTAACGGTTTCTCCTGAAAACTATGTAAAAAACCAGTCATTGTAACGCTTGTATATTTTTGTTTATTTTCAACCGTTTCGAAGATGTTGGGTTGTAACTTGACTTGTTTTCATTTCGATTTGCATTCAAAAAGAACATAGCAAATTGAAGATACCTAACGGATTTTTATAGATAAACTGTTACTTATATTGTGTATATTATGTTTTGAAGCGTTTAATAGGTGGTAAGGGTGGAATTATTTCAGGTAATTCAGAGGATATAGAATTGAAAGGGAGCAAGGGTGGTTCTTGAGTTTCGACACTTATTAGTTCTGATTCGAATAATTTTTGAGGATTTTTCAAGCCCGATATCTGAAACAGAAGTACACTTCATTTTCAGATATCGGTAGTGAAACCTAGAGAAACCCTAGAAAATAATGCAAAATACTACCAAAATATAACAATCCAAAAAACTCCGTAAAATTCAAAGACGAAACAGATAATTCTCAGAAGCCAATGCCCAACGCTGATCATATATACGTCAAGAAATTTTGCATAAACTTTGAAGCTGTTGTATTACAATCAATTACCAGAATTACAATGTTTTTTTTGAAAACGGAAGTTTCTTTATATTTTCAAAAACATGTGATTGATTGAGTTGAAATCTGATATTCAGTGGTAAAATGAGGGCTGGAAGGCTAATGCAAAATTTCACCGATATCTTGCAGGTATATGTTAAGATATAAAATATATTTTCATTATTATTATGGGGGTTGGTACTTTTTAACTAACAGGTTTTACTTCAATTGGATGGATTGGTGATTAGCGATATTGTTTCAGTTAGTTTCAACAACGAAACTCTTCAGGACGGATCAAAGAAATTAACAGAACCGGATTTCTACTCTTAACCCTGAAAATTCAGTGTCTTTTGGTTTGAAATTTAGAATATATTTCCACCAGCAGATTTTCATCAGTGAGTCTAATCTTAACATTCCAAAATCATTTTCGCGCCAGAATACTGAAATAATAGAAATTCGACGAAGTTTAAAAAACTATCTGAATCCAGACCAGGCTTCAAGAATCATTCATTTCTGAAACTCAATAAGAAACTTTGGTATCATAGTTTCTAATTGCATTCAGCTATCAAATTCTGTTTTCCATACGTTTCAACAATAATTCATATAATTCTTGTCGTTTTCCCATGTATTGAAATCTCATCTTCGGCATAAACCAATCAATAACATTTCCCATCTTTTATCTGTGCTCATTAGCGTCAAACCATGAATAATGGAATAATAATGTAATTAGGCCGAATAGCCTTAGATAGAATAAGTAGTCAGATAAGGGCAGGAATATTTTCAGACGATTGGATCTTAAATAATGAACTACGTCCGGTGTTTTGCTGAAAACAGGTAACCATTCAATTTTTTGAAAATGAACCAATCGCAGCTATGATTGACAGCTAAAAAGAACTCAGATATGATTTGAAAAGAATGCAATCTTCGTTATGAAGAAAGTGGAATTTCATAAGAGGAGCCTGCCTCGGTCGGCAGCTATTCTTCGGAGGCATTAAATAGGAAAATAAACCAATCATTGAAATGAATAGGTAAAATTCAGGTGCTTCTATTCAACCTATTAAAGTCTTAAGCAATCTATCAATAGGATTTCAATAGAGCGAAGTTCAACATCGGTTTCGGATAATTTCTAGATTAAATTTTTGCCTGATATATTTAATAGTTTTTTTCAGGTATTGGGAGTGAAAACCAAGAAAATACGAGAAAACAAGTCGAAACCTTCCAAAGTAATCTTCAATCGATACTCGAATACTTCATCACATTCTTTAGTTTCTACACAAGAATATGAACAGTAATTAATTAACCTATCCCATTGTTGGTTGATTGTTGGAGCATAGAACAGTAAAAGAAGACAAACGAACATATGTCTGGAATTTAGCCAGCTTAATATATGGATTCTAAATGATATAGTCAACTTGCTATAGTTCCCAAGTTTTATAATATCTATTAACATGTGAGACGGTTTATCATTTGGAACATATATTTTTGTTTAATTGGTTTTATTTCGTGAACCACTTCGGAGTTTAATTTGTTATTTTATGGGCAACCACGCCATGAAACAGAGGATGAATGGTTGAAGAAACCTTATAATCAACTACATCGTCAGGGGCGTTCGTTAAAATATTATTGAAGATTAGGAAGCATGTGCGATTTTTTCAGGGTTACCTACTGTTCCATACAACTTTTGAATAGGAATGAAGATCGACAAAATGGTTGAGTACGTCTTTGGAATTGTAGGAAACAAGTCTAACAAATCTTTTCTCTCCATTCTTGGGAGTTTCGTGTATCACCGAGTTGTAATTAATTACAAGTTAAAATGAAAATTATAACTGAGCAAGTATTTTTTGTACGAAAATAGAAATAGAGAACTGAATATTCGGTATGGCAATCATTTGAATAATTTACCTTTTGAAATATACTTGAAGTTGTAATCAATCATCGACCTGCAATCTCGAATTTGAATATATATCATTAGAAGAATGATGGAACGAGATTGCTTGTGATGTGGTAGTTCATTTAATATATTTCCTTGAAACTTTTTTGCGTTTTTCCTGTAAAGATCTGGAAACAAGGGGAAAAGAAGATTTTTCGTTTTTTTGGGATGAGGAATTGTTTTTTATTGTCGCTGCCGAAACTGAATTCGAATTTTGGTTCGAAAAACGAGACATGCTACAATTAAATTCATCATCAGCGAATATATTACCCTTGCATATTTTTCAGATCCGAAAACGCACCAGGAATGGCTTGAATCACGAAGATTGTATTATTCACTGAAATCTATTGAACACATTTTTAAAATTGAAGCGAATTTCTCATGATTCTTTTTTTTTAACGGTCACATGAAGGAAATATGGTTTATATTTATAATTTGATTAGCTTTCACGTGCATTTTCTGAATGTTTTTTATAGAGATCATTCACCGTAAGCCTTATTCAAAATTACAGAGCTTCCACATATGAAATCTCAATTGAAATGCAAAATTTAACACTTTGTTCTATATTTTCATCTGTTTTGATAATTGTAACTCCACTTGTATTGTGTTTGGTAGAAAACAAATATATCAGAATGAAAAATAAATACATCACACCAAATAAATATATTACTGCAACTAATATATTAGGATATATGGACTCGAAACTGAAAATATTTTCAACACCACTTTTGTTACAAACAGCGACTCATAGATTTCGACAGAGAGTTCAACACCTCAATACCCGAATAAAAAGATCTCAAACCATACAGACGGTCACTCCTAAGGGCTCGAAGCCATTACCGGCATAGTCTTTATTGTGGCTCCATAACTCACATTTGAGACAGAGCTCGAGTTTGAGGTAACTAAATTACCGGAGCATGATTAAATAGAGAGACCATGATAAATACACTGAGCCGATTTTATGGCCGATAAGCACGAACAGACCAGCGCGAACTTGAAAGAATCCGAATGCAGATTTAAAATTTATACACTATATCGGTCGTACCCTTTGCATATCTTTCTTCTCCGCACGCCGCTACGTTCAATACTTGATATACTGCAAATTACCTATGCTTATTATTGTTCTTATAATGTGATGAGTTCCATGATATATGCCGTTATAAAAATAAATGGGAAGAGCTGTAATTATTCAGAACAAACAACGATGATGGTGTTTTGACGAGATGGATTTTTTTGACCACGAATTTATCGATTGTTGTTGGAGTAAAGGAGCTGATTACCTCCATATGTCTTCGGAGGACTTATAGTATGCCCCATGGATAGAATAGCAAGACATATGTACGATAATTCAATAGATCCCATTTGAAAATCGAACGATAGTCAATTCAAAATATTGTTCATACGTTTGAAAAGTTCCTTCTGGACAAAACACTGTAACTAATTATGAACCACATTCTTGTGCGGAAATAAACTTTTTACTTTGTCAAGCATTTTTTGTAACTCTGAATGCGGTGGAATGTCATGCTGGCAAATAGTTATTTTCTCTACTTTAATATGGAAATTTGGCACCTATTATTTTACCAATATCAACGACTCTAAAATTCCTATTTTCATTCTAGTATGTTTCTTTGGGACTCACAGAGTAAACCTTCCAATGCTTCTTCTAGATTGATGTTCATCTCATTAATCTGATCTGTTTCCAAAAGACATATAAATAACTAAAAATAAGCAAACTCACGTTTCTTTCAGATATCAGTGATAATTCTGCATTAATTTTCAGATTTTTTCTGGGTTTTTATTACAAATATCTGAACTACTGGGAATTCAATAAAATCATTATTCATAGAAAATCCAAATTCGGAAAATACAGTTGCTCGACGAAAAAAAGTCCACACAAATGTTAAATATGCTTGGAAATTTGGTATTATTAGTTATTATTACTTTGATTTTTCGAACGCATATCGGCTTCGTTATATATTTATTACCTTTTTACGCGCTTGTTCTGGGGAACAGCGTGTTATCGCTTCGTCACAATGTCTGTAATTTTAGAATTTTGAGATGAAATCGGTCTCGAACGACTAGGTTGGACTCACGGATGAAGAATCCGTGGTCAAATTTAGTTCTGTCCGGCCGCCAGGTCTTGTGTGCTCTAACTTTCGAAAAGAAGGACCTAGAGTCTTGCAATTTCCAGAGTTTGAATCCTGAATATCTCGGTTGAGTTCGTTAATGGGTCGAATCTGCCGAATAGTTTGTGTGATACAGCCATTTGAAACTTTTTTCAATAACTCGAAAAATATTTATCTGATCGAAATGAAACTTGGTTGGAGGATGAACAGTGTCAATAAGAAGAATTATCTAAAAAAAAAATTTGAAAAAAAAAATTTTAACAAATTTTTTCTTTAAATTTCTATATTTCATTTAAATTTCACTCAAATGTCTGAGTTGCCATTTTGCACTGTGAACAAGCGTGTAAGAGCTGTTGACTTCATGTCAGTGCGTCTCTAGGTTTTTTACATTCCAATCCGAGAACTCTCATTGTCCACTGTCGCAATCTACATAATACGAATTAACTCATTTAATCATCATATTACTCATTGCGTTGGCTTATAATACCCTGGAGCGCATTCTTCCGCAGAATTGTCGCTTGAAACTGCCACGGTAGTTTATTAATAATAATAAAACATAAGCTGCATAATTGCACTGATGCGTGATTGGCCCATTGATGGAGTTACTTACATGCTACCTCCCACTAAACATCTGTGAGACGTTCTGTACCGGCCATTCAATAATAATTGATAACATGCGACTTTTGTTACGTACATGGAAACGCATTGTTGAGGAAAGTGGTCATTATTTCTACCATTTTGAGCGCAGTTGTTTTCGAGGAAAACGTGCTTATGTTGTCTTCAAAATGGCGGAAAAGGATCGGAACCAATGATCCCAAAATTTCCCACCCAATTTTTTTTCTTTTCGCTTGTTCTAGGGAGCAGGGCGCTATCAATTCGATGGACAGTGTTTAGTAATTCCGAAAAAACTTCGTTCGTGTCCTTCTGAATGTTGATGAAGCTAAAAGTTCCCATTGTATGTTGCTTCACGATATTATTAACAATCACTGATTCGGAAAAGGAATTTCTATTGAATCCCAATATTATAAGTACACTGAGTTCTTCCCCAATTGCACCAATCATTTTCAACCCCACTGCCATGATTGCATTCGGAGATAAGGACGAGCCCCATAAAAAAAGCTATCTGTATAGGGTCTGGCGAATCAGCATTCATCCCAAATTGAAAAGTAATAAAATATCATCATATTGCCGGCTAAGGCAACTCAAACCTCCTATAGTTAACCTAAAGGTTTTAAGTTTCATTTTGTGGTTTTCGGATTCGGTTACTTTTTATCGTTTCATTGGTAAACCATTTAATTTCAGAAAACGGTAGTAGATCTCTTATCACCCTCATGAAATATGACCCTTCAATTCAATAAATAAATAGTTCAGCTCAAAAAGTATGGCTCTTCGTAGTGAAAAGAACACCACAACTCAAAATTTCGTATTGTTATCTTTTAATGACCTCATATGTGAATTCATTAGTGCCTAGAAGGTATCCCTGACGAACGCCATCACATTAATCATTTCGAGGAGGTTAATTGAATTTTAAATTCTGTTTTTTTGATGATGAATTATGGAAAACATATTGTTATAGTTTTCGGATACATGTTTTTAGTTTTTTACGACGTCAGACGTCATTGATTAGAATAAACAAAGGTTTATCCCAACACTCGATTAAAATTACGGAACTTAGTTCGTCATCCTGAATGAACAAACTGTTCATGACTATTCAATTACATATATAGTTTCCTCAAAAAAGGTTACTGCATCTGATTAAGAATTAAGGATATATAAGTTTAATATATTATAATTCAATTTTGATTAATTCAAATACCAACCAGTGACGAAACTATATAGAGCATATAATGAAATTTTCACGATTGGAAACATTGTTGAGATCGAATTAGAGTAGCGTTCTTATATTTATGTCCGTGTGAATAATATTTGTATTGCATGTGAATGCAACAGGCTTTTTACCAGTTGGAGAAGATAATTATATGTTGAAGCATTCACAGAACGCTTTCATAACTACATTAGGCTCCTTGAATATTCATATATATATCTTCTGTGTTCAATCGAAAGAATCCTTTCGTACAGGTGCCAGAGTCCTTATTTTTGATCTTCCGAAGAATTCATTCCTTCGAACGAAAATTTATAATAAGGAAATAATAATTTCAAAAGAAGATTGTATTAATCAAAAATCGAAAAAAATATTGCCTCGAACTGCTAAAGGAGAAATGAAAAAAATTAAATTTGGATTGAACAAACGATACATCAAATGAATTGTTTACAATTTGCACATAAAAGGAAAGCACAGTTATCCATTCCTCTTTCTCGGAACTAAATTTGACTTTTCTCTAAGAAAAACTTTATATTTTCAAGAGCAATTTTGAATTTTTTTCATTCTCTAGAAATTGGAATCGATTATCAAATTTCTCCATTCAATATTCGAGAAAAAATCTGTCTTCCTTCTCTCTTTCTATTCTTTTGATTTTGCCTTACAGCACCCTGTTTTTGGGAGAAGGTCAAATCGAAAATTGTTCAAAATACCTTAATCGAGCTTGTAAGCAATAAAATCCGGACATATTCGAATGAAATATTAGTGGCAAACACATGATACCGAGACGTGTACTGTGATTGTTTGACTAAATTCCGAGCATTCTCCTCAAAATAAATTATTTTTTTTGAATCATTGTTAAATCAGCTCTCACCTTGTTACAGTATCATTCGGTTATTATTCATATTTTATGTCTCTTCTCTGTACTCAAGAACGAAGTGTCATAGGGAAAAATCAGGAGAAAGAGATTTTTGTCATATTTCACAAGAAATTAAGTTATAATAATTATTTCAATGGAATACATCGGTGTAACAATTCATCTCCTGGGATATTCATCAGTCAAGTGTTACTTTGGACGCCACTAGAAAACCAATCCATAAATCTCAGCGCAAAACATGATTCAAATATCCATCCCCATGATATTTCACCTAATCTATCTATCTGATTTTTTCAAAACGCTCTTGAACACCCTGTACTTTCTTAAAGAAGAGAACTCACATTATTTTCTGGTTGTTATCTTTCCTTGAGTATTCCGTCGACTCCATATATTACATATAAATTGCAAAAGGCGAAAATTATCAACCAAATTCATGAGGTTTGAACAGAGTCAGGCACAATTCCATCTAAAGTCTAAACATAGGACTGAAGCAATTCGGAAAACTTCATGAAGGGGTTGACCACCACTTCAATCCCTTTTCCAGCCAGTTAGTGAGCACCCGCAGAAATGAAGCTAGTAATTGAATTGTCTTGTTGGCAAAGAACTAGTGTGTGAATCGTATAATAAATACAAGTGCCTCGGCTACAGAGCTCGTATAGAAACGCCTACAATTTAAGCCTTGTCGACCCTTATTCAGCCTCTAAATCCGAATAGTAGTTATAGAAGTCGATAATTGAATTTTACCCCCAGAATATATATTTGCGTCGCGATAAATTCTATTTCAATACTCACCCACTAGTCGAATTGGCTCATCGAGTGTCAGGGCGACTGTATTGGGGCAATTCCTTTTTTTGATCTTTGAACCTTTGACGGGAAAGCAGGGAATGTATGGGAAAATGTTTAGGGAAATACGGCCATCCGAATGGAAGAAGTGGTTTTTTAGAAGACGTGATCCACTCCTCCAATTATATACTCTAACGTTTTTTTAATATGTAACAGCAGTTCTCCAGAAGAGGTCGTAATGAGAAAAAAATTCAGCAGATATTTAAAGAATTATTTGGAAAAAGCGCTGACGTTCAAGAAATTCTGCACGCTCGATCATACGTCCATGCTGAAAATCGTGAGTATCGATAACTATTCCAGAACGGTGGATCATCAATGTGCCAAACGCTAGTTGAATTGCAGAAAAAAATATATCACAAACGAATCACATGAAATTATCAACTAGATTCATTCTAAAATTCATTTCAACAACATTTTCATTTTCTATTATTTTATTTAAGTTCTCGAGTCCTTAAAAACCTTTACAAATATCATGATCCAATGTAATAACTTCAGAACTTATTGTCTTTACGGCCAACCTAGCTGCCGTTGAGAATACTGTGACTTCTGAGAAAACAATCTATAGGCTTCAAATCAGATGCAGCCGATTGAAGTTTTTGTTCGTGAATGAGTAGAACACACCAAATAAATCATACAACCGAAATTTTTCAATATTTCATGAACTACTTATCCAATCGTACTGAAATTTGATGCTCTGTTGTTGACTTTAATATCGGTTAAAATTCTATAATATGAATATTAATATAAAATAATCCGAGAGTGAACTGGAACAATGGATTCACCAAACACTTTTTTGATCAAACTGTTAGATCAATCAACATCTACGTTAGATTGAGGGTAGGTATTTCAGCTTCCTAGACGGTCATTCTTTTATGATCATTCAAAGTATGGCCTGATCGAAGTGATTGATCGCCTTTGGTATTTTGAATCTACGACTGAATAGAGCTATGATTTTCACCATAAACATTTTGTGATTTTCGATGTTGAAGTTGTAAAAATCCTAGGCCATTCCTTCTACGGTAAGAATATTTTTCAATTTTCTCTTGTTGCGTTCACGAAGTGAGGGTGATACACTGAGAACAAACGATGAACCTGCAGGTCTGCAATTAATGCGAAATTAATGTTATTTATCTGTAGACATATCATTATTTCGCATGAAAGTAAGAAAATATACATTTAATTGTATTTATTAAAACAATAAGGATCTAGGAAACTAGTTTAATTATCTTTTCGTTTTGTAATATTCAAGAGGATTACCTTTCTGATGTGGATTTGCATGGGCAAAAACCCATAACGGTTTTGTTCTCTACCACGTTATTATTAGCAATGTGCACTTTATTAGATTTAGACTGGTTCGTATCTATCTGAATATGATTATTCATTCGTATGTATTCTATTTAACTCTGCCATTATTCAAATCAGCTAATTAATTAGAAGCAGAGGCAGGACGTGCAAGAAAAATTCCTTTGATTTATTGCGGATAAGTGCTGCATTGGTAGGAAGCGAGATTCTGCTTTGATAAGCCGACTGAAATTGCGAGGTAAGAGAAAATCCTTTTATCCTGGTGATAACTCCTATTCGCCCAGAATCATATGTTATAACTAGAATGAGAAATCGTTAAATAATAGATCAATGTGTAAGCTGGGACTGTAATTTGTTCATCTCATAAGTTTCACGTTTATTTTATTTTAAGTTTTATTTTAGAATTTTGCATTCAATATCTGAATCATACTCTTAAAAATTAAATGATGACGTAACCAGATAATATAAAAGAAGACATTATAGCGTCCACCTGAATTTTACTCGATTGAGAATATAATTTGGCCCACTGTTCTTTCGAAATGGACCATATTTGGCTGAATGGCCGAAGGAGTAGAATTGTAAAAATTTCAAAACAAGTGCATGGATCTACATTGCTGCGATTTACGAAAATTTCAATGTGACAAAAGTTGTTGAAATACCATAAAGTTGCAGGAAAATATTACTGAAAATTTTAAGATCACTGTCTGATGAAGGAGTGAGATGTAGAATCTAAAAAGTTATAATCCAATTCGTAAATTGTTTGCATCCAGAAATAAATCATTAAAACTTCTCGATCCGCTAGTGGGATTTTTATAACTTATAATTTCATTTAGTTAATATTTATTTCGAGATATTGAGGACGAGAAGCAATAAAAAAAACTGAAAATTATGCAAAAACCCTCCAAAAAGTTATCTAATCGATATTTATTTTCATGTGAATTTCAACCTTATCTGGCTACTATCTAAAGGGTGTTTTATTCAGAAGTATAGAACTTTAGATGGTTCTGATTCCGATTTTCGTAAGACAATTTTGTTTAGTGATGAAGCTCACTTTTGGTTGAATGGCTACGTCCAAAACTGTATTATTTGGAGTGAAGATAATCCTCAAGTGTATGTGAGACACTGTTACATCCAGAAAAACTGACTGTTTGGTGTGCCTTATGGGCTGATGGAATTATTGTTCCGTACTTCTTTAAAGACGATGCTGACCAGAACGTTACTGTCAATAGTGACCGCTATAGAGCCATGTTAACTGAATTTTTCATTCCTCGATTGAACAAACATGATGTGTAGCAGCTGTGGTTTCAACAAGACGGCGCAACATGTCACACAGCTCGTGCCATAATTGATATACTGAAAGAAAAATTTGACGACCGCATAATTTCACGTTCCAGGCCCATGAATTGGCCTTCAAGATCGTGCGATCCAACGCCGCTAGACTATTTTCTGTAAGGATGTGTGAAGTCGCCAGTCTGCGCCGATAAGCCCGGAACGACCGACCACTTGGAGGACAACATTCGCCGCGTTATTGCCGATAAACGGCCACAAATGTTGGAAAAAGTGATTGAAAATTGGACCTCCAGATTAGATTACGTCCGAGCCAACCGTGGCGGTCATATGGCAGAAATTATATTTAAATTATAATGCCAAAAAATTATCTTTTGAATGAAGTAAATTTATGTCAATTTTAAAAATTCAACCTTGTTTTATTCCATTTCAAAGTTCTATACCTCTAAATAGAACACCCTTCACTAATTATCGGACGCAAAGGAAAACAAAATTTTTCTTCGACTTGATTGATTTCAGAAGTTCATTATTTAGAAATCAGCTGCACAAGTGTTCTCTCTTCCATTTGAAAATCTCTTGAACTGTTTCATAACCCAGACAAATCTATTCATTTTAGTATACAGTCCAAAGTGCAAATAATTCATCACTCAACTAGAGTGAGGACTCATACATAAGTCAAATCAATGGACAATGAATGTATTTGCAAAAAATGTATAGATCTGGCAACGGCAGGAAACACAACTACAAAATAATCCCTAGAGATTTCTACCATAGAATAGAGATCGGTGTCTTGAATAGCACAAAAAGAATTTCTCATCAATTATGTGTTAGAAACAGTCGTCTACCTGCTGCTTAACAGGTCAGTTGGACCAACTTAATGAATAGAACGCCCCCTACTGGGAACACCGAAACCAACTTGTAATAAAATCATCTCGAGATATAAATATTGGTTTATGATTGTTTATACTTTCGGTGGTTTAACTACCATGGTAGTTGAAAGGGAAGATAAGGGGGCATTATCACTTTTATTATGCAAAATATGTATGTAGATTATTCACGCTTGATAGAGCAACTTAATAATAACCAGGTACAAGATCCCCAAAAGCAGATAAAATAGTTTTTCTCGACCATCTTAACAATACACCGTATTCAGTTGGACAATTTTCATTCATATAAAATTGATTTCTTAAGTCTATAATCTGAAACATCAGCTATGTGTATAGGACAACAGAAAAGAATTATATTTATGGAAAGTTCTTATCTCCCTTTTTATGCCAATCCTATGAAAACCTTGTCTGTCGATTCTTTGATGCGGTCAGAAAACTTGATTGAGTATCTTTTATAATATAGTAACGAAGAATGACCTGTCCTGGAAAGCTCCGAAAAATACAGATTAATATTGAATTAAAATTCTGCAGGGGCCAACTGCAGTCATGAAAATTATCTTATCTAGTTTTAATGGCATCAAGCCGGTGTTTTCAAATTTTCACAGTTTAAAAGTCGTTTTCTAATACAAAATAATCAAAAAAAAGTTTTAAAATTAAGTGAACATATCTGGAATATCGTTTTAATGATATTTTGGGAGGAATCTGCATTATTTTTCAAGTTGAGCAAGTTTCTCTATCCCATTTTACGAAAATTGAATTTGTGTTCCGTTGATTTTCGAATGTCAAATTTACCAACTTATTGCCAGAAAAAAATCCTGAAGATTTTCTATTCATTGTCTGATGAAGGAGTCAGTTATAGACTCTGAAACGTTTCGGTTCCATAAGTTAATCGTTTGCTTTGTTGCGATATTGTTCATCATGCGACATTGATTCTAGTAACTGACCCATGGAAAATAGTTTGAATCCCTCAATCCGCAGTTTTTTTCCAGATATTGGGAGAGACCTAAAATAAACCAGTAAAATATATTTGAAAATTACAAGTGAATCAACTTCTTTGGACATAAACTTAAAGGATAGAATGATGTCAAAGGTCGCTCTTAAAATTGGGCACTTTCTACGTAGCTGATTTCTTAATAGAATAAAGTGATACATCAATGAAAAAAATCGAATAATCCTCAATTAAGAGTTATTGATTTGTTAGAATACGTCAGTAACCTCTCATTCCTCACATCTCGGAACGAGAGAATAGTGTTAAGCTTACAAAGTATATTGAAGGCAATAATATTAACTCCAGACATGCATGCAATATGATTAATCAGATATGTTTTCCTTACCGATCTCTTTGTAGGTACCGCAATCGGCTTCATTCAATAACAAATTGTTTCTTAAGTGAACGCTGCTCCATCGTATGGATTTTTACTTCGTGTTTTACACGCTTTTAGCGCTTAGGGGTAAAGTTTAGACAGGTCAGAACTCAGCGCAAGTTTCAGTAGGAAATATTTGGAAAAAGCCATCAAGTCTAGAGATTTTCTGTTCGTCAGATGCCTATTCACCCCTTAAATCTATATAGATAATTCAAAGTGTGGAATATTCCTTTCAAATGTTGAAAAATCATTAATGAGTCAATGAATGTGTCACATAAATGGGTGACCCATCTATTGAGTGCCCCAACATTGTTTGGTGTCTAGATGAAATAATTTTTTTTCAATTCTTTCATCCTATGATCCTCACCTAATTTCGCAACATAAGTATTGTTTTCAAGTTTGTGCCGCTAAAGATTCAATGTAGAAAAACGTGAAACTTACTGAAAAATATGGAAAAATTCTCAATCCACGATAAATACTAATAAATATCGTTACAATTTTCTGATTACAGCAATTATAGTTTTTCCCCGATCTTAATTGTTGGTGAAGCAAATGAAACAGCCATCCAGTGTCTAGACAACCTTGCTATCTCGTCAGCAAGAATTCCGTTATACATTTGCTTCGAAGCATGCCATAATCTCTTCATCTATAAAGGAATTAGGGGGATTCAACATTCACCGTCTCAGCTACAGGTGCTTGGCAGAAATTAACATAAAGTTATCTTTGAGAATGCACCATGCAAATAGGTCAGTTGGTTCTAACGGTAAAATGCACAGGGGCAGAAATTCTTTTGTGAATCGGTTTGGGTAAATCAGGGATTAAAATATTTTTCACGTTCGAAAAAAGAATTTCATTATCCAGGATAGAGCCGAAAATATTAAATGGACAGAAAAATTAAGGAGAATCGAACATAAAATCAAGGAAATATATAAAATTCCGAAAGGGAAGAAAATAAATTTTCACATCCATTATATTTGTACTGGATTTTTTTTCTGGCAAAAAATGATAGAATAAAGCATCTATTTTGTTGACCTGAACTGAGAGAATAAGTTCGAAATACCATATAATGAAATATCCTCGAATTCGAAATAAAACAAAGAGAAAGGCATTGGCTAACGGGGAAGAAAGAGCTCCAGCCATAATAAGATTATGTTAGTTTAAAACAAATTCGATCAACATCACCAAATGCTATCTTATACGGTCCTGTGCCGACGATCTTATTCTACAACAATTAATTAATTTGACTATGATCCGGCTTTGAATATATCCGAAATTCCCACATAGCAATGTTAAATAACCAAGTTATTCCAGGCAATGATTGATAACAATTACTTAATGATATGTTCATAGGATTGTTATTAATTATCATTCGATATCTGTTTTATGAGCCCCAACGTGGAGATTTATAGTTCTGGAATACCTTATAAATTAACTCTAATTCAAAATGTCAGTTAGGTTTGAGAAATCAATCAGTGCTCGTATATGGAACGATGAAAAAGATGTTGCTGCGCATGTTGGTTTCAATTCGCTGCAAATTTCACACAACTATTTTCTCAGTTAAATAACCATTTATATCTTGGATAAAACTTATATATTATTATTCATTATTCGTTGGTTTTTCACAACACAATTTGCAGCGTTTTTCTTCATAAAGGTCAGAAATCATCTGGGTAAAAATTTTTAGGTTGAGTTATGCAACAGTAATCAACCTTGAGAGTTTCATGAAAATTTGGTGGAAACTTTTGGAGGAAATAACTTTTTTTCCCATCTACCCACTTTTGAGCCCTTAGGGTAAACCGATCCTGCTGAAAAACTTCGAGGATCGATCTCGAGCGACACACGATTTTTCTATAAAGTTTCACGGATTTCGGTTCAGTACTTTCAGAGGAAAGCCCAAACAACAGACGGAGGACGGCAGATGGAAATTTTCAGGGGGGGTATTTTTTTGTCGATCACTAAGGTTTATTATTTTATTTTATCAAATAATAAACCAAAAATGATAATTGATGAGTATATTTGAAAAAACTTCCTATACATTTCTTCCTCTGCCTAAAAATGTGTTTCAAATTTTAGTTAAGGAAGCCTCATTGACATTTGACATTTATGGCAACGTATTTCTTTATGAGGGGTTACTCTGTGTGCATCGCTTGTTATGGAATGCGAATACACAGGATGTGATTTCAGATTTTCAGCATTCTTTCAAGGTTGTCAGGAAAATATTTCGTCATCAAAAAAAAAATAATTTTCCTCCAAGCGAATAACTAAATAAACGAAAAACATACATCTAAACACACAGGGAATGATTCCAGAAATTAAGGATTCTCTCAAGGTCTTCAGGACTATGTTTCGTCGTAAAAACGAAAAATAATTCTTCACCGAGCGAATATCAAATATTACAAAAAAATATCGTTTTCGACTAGCGAAACAATATAATTCCGAAAACAAAACACTGAAATGAAAAGAAAACAAGCAGGAGAATACCATCTCGAATGTTGCAAAATTCCTTGGGGAAGAATTTTCGAGATTAAGTCGCAATCTTCGAATGAAAAATGATGATTAATTAAGACAAACTCGCAATAATTATGAATGTAGATGTTTATATTAATCAACCTTCCCCAACAATTACAGTTTGGTTTTAATAATAAGATACCTCTTGATCATTAAATGTAATTATTATTTTTCGGAGCTGAGTTGTGGTCCCGATGGTGGATCCATTTTAATAGCCGTTAGAGACCGAATAAAATGCTAACCATGAAAAATAATTATGGGAAATAAACTCCCCAGACTAAAGGACTCGAAATTGGGGGTATCTTCTTGTAATTGACTCGCAACTTGACTATAAACTGGTACTCATTAGTGGTCTTCTTTTTTGGGGGCCAGAAATGCTTTTATTATTTTCATGAGAAAATCTACCAAATTTTCTATTGTATTAGGTTTTTTCGGGTAGCACATGTTTTGTGACATGTCTTCGTCAATTTTTGTTCATAAATGAGATTGGGTAAAATTATCGTTCATATATCTTTCTCGATTGAACAAAAATCGCCGAGTTAAGCAAAAAAAAAAATGATCATAAATCGTGGAGAATAATTCAGGAACATTCATTATCAACTCATCGAATGTAACAATTGAGTTTTCCATGTTTACATACTTTAATTTACTTCAATTTCGTAAATAACTGAAATCATCTATCATTAGGATGAATGTTATTGGGTAATGGCTAAAAAACTGAAAAAAACTTTCATGTGAATATATTGAATATATCAACAACCTTCATTGACTGATTTCTAATTTTGAAATAATTAACTCAAACTTAGAAGAAAAAAATGTAAAATAATCATAAAATAATTCAAACAAAAAATACTAATGAATGAATAAAAATATGAAAAATAAAATGAAAATAATTTTTAGGTTCCAAAGTATAATGTTCCACGTCTCAGCATTATCTCGGGCAGCATTCACGGAATAATTAAATTTTGGTACAATCAAATCGTATTATCCTCGAAAAATTTGGAACGAAGCATCAAGTTGTCATTTTACAACCATTACTAGATTTCAACTCGAACAGACTTCAATTGCAAAAAAATATTCTATAATCTTCGTAATAAGGGCCAAAACCTACTTTACAAATATCAAGTTTCCAAATCAATCCTTCAGAAATTTATTGTGTTCACAAGAAGAATTGAATTAAAAAAATATAATTACATAAATTTGAACCAAATGCATAAGTGCATAAATATAAGATGTAGTTACTGAACTCAGTTGATGAATTTGCAAATACAATATTATGGCTAAATGTAGAACGCATGCGGTCGAAGCAAATCACAAAGAATATGCAAAATAATAATCATCAGAAGTAACCCAGTATTAAGATGAAAAAATTCTATAATTCCGATATCAACCAAGCTCATTTAGGCTATAATCTGATACGCTAACTTCATTCTCGCTAACTTGTCTCGCTAGACGTCATGACAGAAAAATATTTTTAATGGTTATGAATGATAACTCAAGGTTACTGACTTCTTGTTCCGCCACTACGTTCAACGTTACAATGCTCAAGAATTGAGACATGCACACATCCTTCATTTCGATAATTATGCATGCTGTTTTAGCTCAGCCACCCATCAAATTCGTGTGTATTCTTTTTAATTACCTTCGAAGAATAATGATAATGGAATTAACGAATCACAGGTGCACTTCCGGCCTAGGGAAGTCATCATGCCATCGTCGTACCCGGTGGTTTATAATCAACCCCTGAATTTCGACATAGGATGACCCACTTGGACGAGAAATTGGGCTACCTACTGTCCTGAACCCCAGAAAATTGGACACAAGTACTTGTTTGCTATCATCCACCTCAACAGGTCTCCTGTGTTTTTTTTGCATATAATAGAGTATTCTATCCAAAGAAATACTGTAAGAATCAATTGCCGTGAAAATTTTAATTTTCAAACAGTAAACGATCCTTGAAATTTGATCCTACAGATTGGATGTTTTCACGCTTGAAGCTTCAAAGCATTCCATGACGTAACGTGTCATATACAATTTCTCCTTCTCCCTCTTCTGTGAGTGTGACTGGGTTTCACCCAATTTGAAACTTCGTCTCGATTGACCATTTTTTATACAGAATTATTCAGAATTCACGAATTGAGATTGAGAACGCCTCTCCGTTGAGGTGGTTAACGCGAGTTCGGTGAACGGGTTCAAGAACTCATTCGATAGACTTATGTGAGGTGCTTGTGTGAAAACGTTTTTTTTTATTGACAGTTAGTTTTTATAGTGCAGAATACTTTTTTTATGTTTTTTTCATTTGAGTGCATAGGTAACATGTACCTCCACTCTGATCCATATTTGATAATAATAATAATAATAGCATAAATTATGATCAATTATCGAAATGGATTGCGAAAAACTTGAAAAAATGATATATCAATGCAACCTCAATATAAGAAGACCTTATCTCGAATATGCCTCGGTAGTTTAGATGCCATTCACAGTCACTAACATGGACAAAATTGAGAAAGTTAAAAAAAAATTCTGTTCTATTTACACCTGATAGAATATAATGAATATCCATTGAGAATATCGTACCAAACCATGCTGAAAGATTTCAATATGCTTTCCCTTGATAATAGGCCTAAGTTCAAGGCTGTGACCTTTTTGTTCAAAGTTCTGAATAATGTGAGCTACCAAGATTGTGATTTTGTGAGATTTATCGATTTTATGGTTCCTAAATGTGATTTGAGAATTTTAAACAAGGATCTTTTCATGCGTTATACCAGGACATTTATCTCCTGTAAATTGTATGATGCATGTGTGTTATGAAATTGTAACAAAATTTGATGTGGACATTTTCAATACTACCATTAATGAATTGAAAATTATATTGTTTTAGGTTAGGATATTTTCTCTGTTCTGCATTTTTAATTTATCTTTAAGGTGTTTGTGTGGAATTAAACTGAATTGAATTGAAAAAGTAAACGTTAGATTTTATTATCCATATAATTTCGACCAGTCAGTGATCTATGATTCCATGTACAGAATGTACAAGTCATGCGAGAAATCATTAATTTCCTTTTTATTCGACCCCTCCCTTTCAGCCTTGAAACAAATTTCTGGCTGCATCTTCCGCTGACTTGTGAGTTTTGTACAAAGTTTCATAGATTTCTCCCAAATAATTCCCGAGAACGGCCTAGGACAAATGCCATAATATGAAAAACTATGAAACTCAACAGGGTTGTTTTTTTTAATGATATGTGATTTACTATGAAAAAGTACAGTAAAATACATTCTATTATCTCAGAATTATAACGCAAAATCTGCTGACACTACGTCAGTGCTTTTATCGAATTTTCTCAATAGATCTCCGACTTTCAGGGTGGCATAGATATTCTGTTCTGAATGTCTGTTATTTGGAGATAATTACTAAAACATTATTCTGTTCTAATAAATATCCAAAGCATAAGAGCGATCATAAATCTTATAAATACCAAAATTTGATCGATGGACCTCCAATAATGTAATCTCTAAATTAATCTTATTTGCATAATACCTATTGTAAATTACCCGAGCCATCAATATAATAGAATAGTTATGCAAACATCCTACAATCGTGGTGTAGATTACATCGTGAAGTGAAAGTACCTATCTGTAAATTTTTTTCAACGTCATCCGATCCCAAATTACAGCTAAGTCGAGAGACAACGGTCGTTGTGTGAATTTATTATGCTATGCGACAGCTCGAAGTTAATTTGCGTATCGTAATTTCGACGGAACACAAAAAGAAAATGCAGGCTCGAAATTATTAAACTAATTTGATTTTAATGTTTCTGTAGATGTGACAATCATGCCGTAACACTTACCTCCAGAACATTTTAATTTAATAATGTTTGTTTAGGCGCAGACAATGTTACGCTGGTTTAACATATTTGACTGCAATTCTTCAGGTGTAACAACACCAAATGAGAACCTGCTGTGACTATAATTTTCTATTGAGCTTATTCATCCAACTATGGCAGAATTATTATTTGTCGATCGATCGACAAAAAATTGTAATAAATGAGCTCCATGTTTATTTAATATCCATTTCTAAAACAGGTTGAAGGCTCTTTCTGAAATAGCGACATGAAAATTGAATTAAAGAAAATCACTGACGTCAAGAGCTTTCAAACGCACGTTCGAATTCGTCAAAGAGCGAAATTTGACATAATTTTTCCCAATATATTTTCCCATATTTCCGATGATAATTATTGAATTGAATTGAAATTTGGTATACAATAGTTGAATATCGACCAAATTTCATATAAATCTGAAAATTTCGACTGAATATAACACCGAAACCACTAGGACAATTTTGTCCATTAACAAAATTAATCTTCACATTTTGATACGAAACCTAAACTGACAGTTTCAAGTCTCTAGCTTGTCCCATTTGTTAGTTATCGTGGACGGCAGGACGGAATTCAATGTGACATCGGATCCTTCATAAGTGAGTCCAACTCAGTCCTTAAACACCATTTTCGGAAAATTACAAAGATTCGAAAAAAATGATAATGTGCTATCTCCAAGAACTGGCGAGTACAAAGCAATTTACAGTATGCAACAATGCGTTATCTCGAATAGTCGATAAAGTAAAATTTTTTGGAATTCAGAGATTATTCGGTGGAAATAATGAAAGTATGCGTTATGTTTTAGTGGATTTTTTAAGTATTGAAGATGAATAACTTTTGCGTTGCACATTAAAGGTATCGCATCTATCTCGAGATCGTGAGAATACAATTCCCGATCACTTCTCCTGTCTGATGAATCGATAGCGAACAGAGTTGATCGTTACACAAATGAAATAATATTTTTAATAACCATGAATATTCATAGTAATAAAGCATTGATTTTCATGTGAAAAAACTTGTTTCGAATTTACAGCATATTTTTCCCACGGTTGTTATTTCGTTAGATTAATTGAGAAATATCTCTTTTCCTTGCAAATCCAACATTGATGACGATCAATCACGGGAAGATGATGGGAGAATAATTTGAAAGAAATCTTATCGAATGTTCTACTTGCAATTGTTGTGAAGATGCTATGGAAATTTCGTAGGAAAAAATATCATTGTTCGATTCAAAGCATTTGCAGAGCTCTCCAGTAGAGTTGAGGATAATAAACATTTTCGAAGGGCTTCCGACATTTTCACGAACGATAATATTGTTACTTGACATCTGCAACAGCCCGAAAATCTTCTCTTACAGGATCATCCAAATGAAATACAGGTTGCAATCTTCCGAACAATAGCCAACACAAACAAAAGTTTATATTGTAACAAAACGAATTCATCGTTGAAAATTCTATTCTGCAACACAATTCTCAGCTATCTCGCAACTAACCTTTGACTTTTAAATTTCCGAGAACTCTGCGACAAATTGATTATAGAAAAGATTCCATAAACTCAACAATTGACCAACACAACCTTATTGAATTTTCAACGCTTGCCAATATATTCATACTTAAAAGGATAAACCTGCATAAATGAGAAAGCAGACTCACTGGATATGACTACAAAGGAATCGTATTATTTCGAATGCAGATGGAATTCCAATTAATTAGCCAGTTGATGTATGGTGTCGAAAAATGCTCAGTCCATTCATTAGGTGTAAAACGATCAGATGCACATCGAAATGAGCGCTTATGACTTCTGTGACATTATCCTAATCTGTGTTGGGATTACGTCAAAAGTCGCGAAAAGGTTAAACAGAAGTAAACGCAAAAACCGATATATCCATTCAGTTTCTTCGTCGGTTTTAACGATCGTGGGAATATAAGCAAATAAATAATAATAATGTATGCTCAAGCAATAATCATTTGTGAATCATAACAAAAACTTGCCACTTGTAATTTCCATAAACTATCCTGGTGTGTAAATTATATTCTTATACCACGTTCGGCATCTTACTGACCCAAGTACAAGTGACTGCAATTATTTCTTCTATGTATCTCGTAGTCTGTTACATCTTTTAAATTACAGACTTTACATGATTGTTCTATGTGTAACAATTACAACGAAATGATTAATTGCAGAATAGTATTCGGAAAGCGCGTAGGCTACGCAGATTACAAAGGATTTTACTGTTTCCGGTTGTTAAATATGATCTTGTTTCAACTTTGTTCTGTGAGTTCTGAAATGATCGAGCTTATAGAAGAAGAGGTCTGATTCCTATTCATAGAAAGCGACGACAAAAAACGATATGGAACATTTCACTACATTTCTGAAGCGAACCATAGACTGGATGTGAGTTTCAGTGGAACGTCCAGATCTATCAGTTTCTGATAAATATCATTCGGAATTTGCACAATTTTCGTCAATTTGTTCAGATCGATGATCCCGTCATCAGTATTTTCGTTATTAGCCAATCTATCTGGATGTGTTTTCGATGAGTTGAACACACATGATTTGCTTTTCGAGATCTCTGTATGTCTTAATTCTTCATGTTGTTTTTGTTAATTTCCTTTTGGCGCGCATGTTATAAGAAAACAGCGTGTTATCGTTTTGTCCAAAAGTCTGTAATTTTCGATGATTGAGCCGAAAACGACCAAGTTGGACTCACTGATGAAGAATCCGGCGTCAAAGTCGATTCTGTCCGGCCGGCAGGACGGCTGTGGACACGATAACTGTCGAACGGAGCCAGCTAGCGACTCGGAACTTTTCGGGTAGTTCGCGCATCCGAATGCCGCGGTTAAGTTCGTTAATGGGCCAAATCGGCCAAATAGTTTCGCAGTTATAGCATTTTGAAATTTTGAGGTTATTTCCCTCATATTTCAGAAACTACAGAAGCAATTGGATTGAAACTCGGCAGTTAGTTGGAGCATAACGACGCTAAGCTTTGAGCTGAATTTCGTTGAAATCGTATGGTCACTCAATTTAAAAAAAATTTTCGAAATTTTTTTTCTGAAACTATTGTTCATATTCGAGAAAAGTTTCATACCTTGAGCCTCATTTTTCAGAGCAGTGTACCAAATTTCAGTTTGATAAGGCTATTAGTTTTGGAGATATTGGAAAAAAATATATAAAATTTCGTGGTTTCCTTCTCGATATTGTTGTTTTTTTCGGTATAACTCACGAAATGCTGATTCAACAGTGATGAAACTTCGCAGCTAGTTCAAAGATGCAGAAGGCTAATATTGTGCAAAATTTCGTGATGATCGTGTCAATAGAACGTTTAAAAAAAATTTTTTTTTTCAAATATTCAATATTCTCTGATCTTCTCATCATATTATCCTCATTAAATTCTGTATGAACTTTCAAACTGTCATTTTTCCATAAAGTACTGGATTTCAATTCGATCTTATCTGTAGTTTTGGAAATATTGGGAAAATAAAATTTTGAATGGGAAGAAACGACTTAGAAACTCAATATTTGTACAGAAGATTTGGGGCTTAATTACGAAGGTCGAATTCTTGAATTGGTGAAATCCACCCTATGATTCCGCAGATATACCCATTCAAAATTTGATTTTCCCAATATTTTCAAAAATACAGATTAGATCCGATTGAAATCCAGAACTTTATCGAAAAAAACCTAGAAAAGCACTGCCGTGAAGGCAGCAGCTTTTGCGAGCATGTTCAAATCCGTTGCCAAAGCAGTCATCTCCCATTGAGCATGCGCACAAAAGCTGCTGCGTCCATAGCTGTGCCTTTCTAGGTTTTTAATAACTAATGATCTTGATGTTCCTCTTGTATATGCCGTTCCACAAATATAGGAAATATAATATACACGTTTTATTCATGTATATCGTTAATTGGTTTGGTTGAAAATCTCTATCTACCAGCTTGCATGCTGTTATAAATTCAAAAAAATACTGGCCTCTTTTTGAATCAAGTATCTGATGATATCTTCGAAAAGCTTGCATGTCATCTCTTCCAGTTTATTACTTCAAAAGTTCAGAGCTGAAATAGGTCGACATATGTCCCATTAAAATGATCACGACAGAAATAGGTACCGCAGCGGTTTGTTTCATTGTAATGATTCGCTATTTGTTTAGAACTTTTCCTAGAATTTAATTCCGGAATCGTAAAAAAACTTCAGGTTTCGCATTATACCTCACGAAGACGACACCCGAATGTTGTTTTTTTCCTACCTGGTCTCCTAACTAATGAGAGAATATTATTCTCAGCGGAACTACCTGTGTCGGACAGTAGTTTTTGGTATGCTGAAGAAGGCGCCTATGTTTTGCGATGTTAACCCTAGGAATGGGGCACACATAAAGGCATTTTCTTGTAGGAATTCTTGTACTAGATCCCTGAGATCGATAATGATTTTGGAGATTACTCGAAAGAGTCATTGTGCCCAGAGTTACAGAACGAACAAACACTTAAAATTAGTTTGAAGTTGCCCGAATTTTAAAGGAAAAAAAAGAGAATGGTTACAAACAGTGAGTCACTTTGAAAAGGAACCACGCTTAATATCTCGACCACCATGGAAGCCAAAGAAGTAAACTTTGGTTCGTGAGAGAAATTTTATACAGTTGGTTTCAAAAATTATTCAATTCTGTGAGCGTGATAACAGCAACCCCTAAAATTTAAATTGAAAGAAGAGTCATGTGACACCTTGTTTCAAAGGTAATTCGATTGCCTTTTTACGCGCTTGTTCTAGGGAACAGCTCGTAATCATTCCGTCACGATGTCTGTAATTTTCGAATTTTGAACCGAAAATGGTCTCAAACGATTGGGTTGAACTCCCTGATGAAGAATCCGTCAAATTCAATTCTGTCTGTCCGTATGTGCTCTAATTATCGAAGGAAAAGACTTAGCGACCTGAAATTGTCAGATTAGGTTCGGAGTCCAAATATCTCGGTTAAGTTCATTAATGAGTGGAAAAGGTTTCGGATCTAGGTCCACTTGAAATTTCGAGGTTAATTCCTTGATATCTCATGAAGTATTGACTTGATCAAATGAAAACTTCGTAGACAGTTTTGGAATACCAACGCGCAACTTAGAGCAAATTTCGAGTGGACCCAGTTGTTGGAAAATTCAGACAAAATTTTATTCGAAAATTTTTAAAATTTGTGATGAAAATTTTTTTTTCTTTGAAAAATTTATTAAATTGCAATGAGATTTGGCACAAACCTGAGAGTCAGTATTTAACAACAATGTTCCAAATTTCAATTCGATCCAATATTTACTTTCGGAGATATAAGAAAAAAAATGTGACAAATTTCGTTGTTATTTGGAATTTTAACGTTATTTCCGCATCTCAAGAAGTACAAATGCAATCAGATGTAAACTTCGTTGTCAGGTGGAGATAATCAACACGCAACAAGGTGCAGAATATCATGTTGATCTAATGGTTAAAATTTTATCAAGCGCGTAAAAGCTCCTGACCTAACGTCAGTGCTTTTCCAGATTTTTTGTTAGAACTTCGAGAAACAAGGAAGAAGTGGAAGATAGCAAGAGATGCAATGTAATATAAAAATGACAAAAAGAATTGACTGAAAGGTCTTCAAATTGCATTAAAAACAAGGTATCACTCAACTTCCCTTCTCATTCAAAATTAAAGGGGTTGCTGCGATCATCCTATCAGGGTTAATAAAAATAGATTGAAACCAACCGAATAAGGAATGTCCTCCTGGCATCATAGTTCACTTTTTTTAGCACTTTCTCTGATTTTTCATGAAGGCCTAGATCATAAGGGCAAGCCAAATCTAGGGCGTGACAAAGGAGGCATTTGCTAAGGGCGCAAGCTAACTAGGGACCCCAAATCATTATTTTTTTTTCTTGAAATAAATGGATTTTTCATTTCAAGCGTTACTTACACTCATGGCAGAGATGTGCCTTGGTGCATGAATCGGTTGTAAACTGAAACGTTCACGACCGAGGCCGAGGGGCTAAATGAACCTACCCTTTTCTGAATACTTCTCTTTATTCGCTTTGGGGGTAATTCTACGCAGCGAAAAGTCCATCCCAGTTTATATCACATCAATTTGGAAATATGATTACTTATCATATATTATTTGCAATACGATTATTCAAGCTGACCTGGAAGTTATTCTTGCTGTGATACATTTAACATATTGAACTAGTATCTGGACAACTGTACCAGAAAATTCTATTTTATTCATTAGAATTTTGGCGTGCTCGGCGTTCATTCATCAGGACGCTATCATCTCATTAAAATTCACAAGGGCGCATTTTGAAAATTTGCCACATGCGTTAAAATTCTAGATCCGGCTCTGCATAAGGTTAGTACCTTTTCTAATTGACACACTGTACATAATTTTCATATATATCAATTTTTCTGATTTTCCACTTTAGCTACCAATTTATTATAGATGGTCATATTGCTTATTTCTTGCGAACTCGATTTCAGTTTTCAGTAGATCCAGAGTACTATTTCAAAACTGATAGGGAACCAAATCATAGATATCGGTAAGTGTCTGAAACAAGGAGTTCCTGTTGCCACGTGGCTATTCTTTTTTATTTGAAATTTCCTTACACTGTAGATGTAGGTTAGGTTAGGTTAGGTTAGGTTAGGTTAGGTTAGGTTAGTAGATACAGAGTACTATTTCAAAACTGATAGGGAACCAAATCATAGATAACGGTAAGTGTCTGAAACAAGGAGTTCCTGTTGCCACGTGGCTATTCTTTTTTATTTGAAATTTCCTTACACTGTAGATGTAGGTTATCCACTTTATTCTTCTAATAATATGATGATAACTCCAGTAGGTTAGCAATCATTTGCACAACACAAAAACCCACTTGACATATTACATGTTATTACCGGATACATTTTATGACGAAAATTCTGATATTTCGGACCCAAATATCTTTTTAAATTTTCGTATATGACGACACTGTGGGAACCTCTCCCGGCGAAATTTTGCCAAAGAAACCCACACAATAATATCCGAAATATCATGCCTAATCACTTATGCATAACAACTCACACTGATGACCCACAATTCTCGTGTAATTTCGAGTCATTTGCAGGAATATAATTCTTAATTCCGAGTGTGAAAAAGTAAAATTACTACGGCCTATCGTAATAACACGTAATGAAAAGAGTCGCCTTAAAATTATTCAACGGTTTCTCTTATAAAAACGTCATTAATATAAACAAATTACTCCGTAATGTGGTAGCGAAATGTATTTAACCAAACAACTTTTTACTGGGCGATGTCCAAAGCTATTCATGCCTCCGACTGAAATTTACCTGGTTTTCACCGAGTCCAGCATGTTTTAAAACGCATTAAGACCTACGGGCAGCTGATTCCATAGAGGATTCAGCCAAGTCCTATAATTATCATAAAAAAGAGTAGAATGGTAGAATGACCAAGGAAACAAGACCAGAAGGTTATATTCAAATTTTTATGAATCCGAATGATTTGAGATTTTTTATGGTGCCGGTCGATATAAAAAGGGAGGTCGGTCGGTTCCTTCAAACTCAAAAAAAAATTGCGAGTCGTAATTTAGACCGTCAATTGTTGGGTCGGAGAGTTCTTGGAACAGGACATTTTTGCCATTCGAAAAATTATAGTTCTGTCCCCTCCATTCTGTGCATAATATATAATAAACTATTTCTTATTGTGAATATCGATGTACTTAATTGAATTTATTATTATTATTTGTGAATATATACTCCAGAAAAACCATTCTAACAAGAATTCGACTTGCTGATTAGAAGAATGACGAATACCTTTGCAATATACCCAATAATGAAAGTCAAAATTCATTATTTTCTTTTTAACTCTGAGGATAAAACTTCGATTTGGTGTGGAACTGATGGTTCTATTGTTCTTTGCACAATAGTGTCGCTTTCGTTCTTTTGAAATCGAGTGATGTGTTGACCGCGCGTAAGATTTTGACATGCTATTGATTATTCTAAATCGAAAGATGAAACTCTAAGGACGCTCGCACACACTGCCACTACTCGAGCGATAGTTGCCGCGTTTGTGAACCCTTCGACATGCGGACGCCAGAGTCGCCAGATTTGATAGATCGGCGAACACAAAGCCAGAAGGACTCATGCCGTAGCTGTCACAGGTGGTGCCAGATTTCCTGATTTAACAGGAGATCTCCTGTTTTCTAACGCATTCTCCCGTTCTCCTGTTTCAACTCAAAGATCTCCTGTATTTTAAAGAGAATGTGAATAAGATTTCATGAATATTAAATCGATCATTGATTATTTTTGTATGCATTCGCAAAAAAAATTCGAAAGCACGTCAATACTTTGATTGATACTAGCAATATGGCAATCTTTTGATCATTTGACAAGCTTCAAATATAGCAATTCCTTTCCGAGTAGAAGGCAAGCGAAGATTTCTGATAACTCGAAAAAGACTGATCCGATAGAAGTGAAACTTGGTAATTAATTGTAAAATGCCCTAAGCTATTTTTTCAGGATCTTATCATTTGAAAAATTCAAAATATGTATACATTTTCTAAAATTTCATATTCCAGAAACTAGATCCGTCCGATTACGCTAAAATACTGTTTCACCTTCAAGCCTAAATTAAACAACCGAATATCAAATAGTATAGCTAGATTGGATTTATATTCATGAAATCAATTGAGTATACGAGATAATTCTGGGGAATCTTCGAGTGCATTTTACTATTTCTCAATTCAAACTTCGATATCAAGCTCCAAACTTGTTATTCGAATATCGACCCTCTAAGTTGCTTCTTTAGTGAGATTTTTTGTTTACCATCCGCTGGTAGGACATGCTCATTTAATATAAAAATCTACAAATAATTCCATGAACTTACTTGATTTCGCGAGTACAATCAAATATTCCTGTCAAAATCTAACCAACGCCTTATAAATGATTTCACTCAATCATCGACATCGATATACTGAGAAAATATATCCCGAACATTTTTCAATCAAATATAATACGATGACTTTCTGAATTTCCACCTGAGTAAGGCATCGAAACATCCTTGAATTTTATTCAAATGAATACATCCATCATGAGAATAACTGGAGTTTGGAATTATTCATATCGAAAACCCATCCATTAACGCAGTCTTTATGACGGGAGTTCATTAGACCTTATAAATATAAAACAGAATATAATATTGTGTGATACTTTGATTCGGCAACCCAGAAAAAAATTTTATGAAATGATATATATTCAATTTTTTAAACTGATGTACAATGAAACAAACACGAAATATTGAAATCATCATTGTGAGAACTTTTGTATCGATATCTCTGAAGTTGGTTGTACGTTTATCATTTTGCTTGAAAAAGTGGAGTTTCTGATGTTTTTTAATGTTTATTATTACAGAGGGTCAGTGGGTGTATTAAAGAAAAAAAGTAAAGATCCTATCTGGGAAAAGAGATTGATTCGCACTTTAAAATATCAAACATATTGCCTTTCAATTTTAATTCAGTCAAATTAATATGAGATAGTCCACCGTTCGAAAAATTATGCAACTTTCAAATGCGTTAATGAATTGATTCAGGTGAAATATTGAACTATTCCAAAGGAAATATTTTTAATATAGATATAATAACACCATATTTGGAAACATTTGATTAAACCAACCATTTCAGCTATCCCGGCGTGCATCACGTATCAAATCTTTTCCGGATTATAAAATCGGATATCCATCATGGTCTAAACACCAAAATGACTGATCCCTGTGTTCCTGTCTCAAGGATCTCCCCCTCGAGATGTACGTCCCTTGTAAGTGTGGATGTTATGAAAAGCACATTTAAACCTGTTGCAACCCCCAAGACACAGAGGGAGAACTCCTTAAACGCACGCGATCCTTTCAATAAAATGTCAGGCATTCTTTTAACCCCTGAGGTTATGACATTCTGAGAACTGCATAAATATTTAGTACACTTGTTCAATTCGTTTTAGCCCTCTTTCACGGTGATTTTTTACCGAGGGTAAAAAGCTTTAAAATTTGTACCTCTCAACAGTGAAAGTTGGTATTTATTGCCAGGGCAGTTCAGCTTTTGATGCGTCTTTAAAAAACTGCAAACAAAGATTTGGGCTCTTTGTACATTATTGATTTTTGCCTGGTTTACGATGACCATTTTAAGGGGTAGTTTCGAAAAGGATTCGAGATGTTTTTTGGTCGAGGTCAAATTGTTTTTTGAACTTACCGAACTTTTTCTCAGCCACTGGAGTTATTGGTGAGCTAGGGATATCTGAAAATAAAGAGATTTTATTACCTTTTACGATAGTAATATTTCATTTTTATTTTTATTACATGGACCATATGCTAATGGTTCAAAATATTTGAGTTCCATGTTAGTTCATTTGAAATGTTTGCACTATCTTTCATTAATTTATTTACTATTCATTCATTCATTATTGATTATTCATTATTTTATTTCATTATTTTTCAGGTAATTTTTTGGTTTCCACTCCTATCTAAAAATATCTTAAATTAAATAAGAATTATTATTTATAGACAACGCTATTGTGGATTATATGATTCAAACCATTTGTCAAGGACAATTTCTAGAGAAAATGCTGTTTAATAAAAAAATATTGGAATAATGTTAACTATCAACGAAGTGAACTTGTCAGAAATACGAAACTATTGAAAGATAATGATTTTGCAAATTTTCTCTTTATCGTCTGATGGAAGAGGTAAGATATAGTTTCTGAAACGTTACAGTTCACTAGGTTGGTCATTTGAATTATATTGATATTGTTAGTTAGGTAACATTTTTATAGAACTGCCCTTGACAAATTGTCTGGATCCGCAAGGGCGTTTTATATGATAAAGATATTTTTTAATCGACATTTGAGAGAAAGGTATGTGCCTTTTGACATTTTGTCAGAAAATTGGGAGAATTATAAAAGGAAGTATCACACACATAAAGACAAAAGTGTCAAACAATAAAATTACTGGCAGAAAATAATTAATTTTTTTTCAGTTCATTTTCAGATACTGGAAAGAACCCTAGAAAAATAAAGCAAAAACCTCCCAAAAGATCCTTTAATCGATATTTGCTATTATTTCGTTCAGTTCTTCAGTCATCAGAAGAATCAAAATGAATCAACAGAGTAGTAAGAATGTTAGAAAATTTCTTTTTCTCTAAAAAATCTGTTTGATCGAACTTCCCAAATATGTATTTGCCTCAAATTGTATGATTCAGCAGCATCCATTCAATTTTAATGAGCAATTTTTTGTACGCCATCAGCTTCTTCCTTGTTGTTCACGATAGTATGAAGCAGAACCACGTTTCACAATGAAACAAATAATTACCATAAAGTACGAGCGGGCTCTTGTCGTAAAGTACCTTTCCAACCTTAATTGAGCATGCTTGCAACTTGAAGACGGCGGCGTTACAATAAACAATCCGCACAAATAGGATTTTATATTCCTAGATTTTCTTGTTTGAATAAATATCGATATGTTAATGATATTAATGAAATTCAAGGTGGCGTGAATCGCATGGTGATGCACGATTTGGTGACTAGACTGTGCGAGTATTTTCCCATGGTGATGTTTTGGTGTCAAATATAATGCATGCTTGTAAATTGTCTGTACCAACATTCATTGCACGAAGTTTGATAGAATCGGAATTCGTGGTGAAATAGTTGCTTTACGCACACATTTCTGTGCAATTAGTTGTACAATAAAGATATGATTATTTTCAGAGATTAAAATGAAGCATGTTACTGAGAAATTGAGTTTTTTAGTTTCTTGTTTAATTTCGAAGGTTTATTTCGAAAAAAAATTTCGATTTTTTTCAAAATAGTTCAAAAAACACTTTCGTCACGAAGTTTCACACCAAATTATGCATTAGCATTTGCCAAAGGATAACTGAATTTCATCACGATCGTATCAGTGTTTTATGAGATATCCCAGAAATAACAGCGAAACCGAGAAAAAATAACGAAATTGGACAACATTTTTACCTCTTTATCTCCGAACATTTAGATCTGATCCAACTGAAATTCGGTACATTATTGAAGAGTATTATTTTCAATGACTGTGCAAAATGTCAACGGAATTCCGTGGATTCCAAGAAAAAAATTACACAAAAATTTTAAAAATTTCTGAAATTTTTTTTACAATTCACTTATCGTACGATACCTGCATAAGTTTTCAAACAGGTGCACATCGATGTTCAACAACAAATCACCAAGTTTGAACCACGTCGCATGAGTAGTTCCTGAAATATTGAGGAAAGGTCCTCAATAATTCGAATTATACAGAATATTGAATATTTGAAAAAAAAATTTGAAATTTTTTTTTCGAATTGTTCTAATGATAGGATTATCAGGAAATTCTGCACAAAGTTGTCCATCAGTATTTTTGAAATAGCTGCAAAATTTCATCTCGATTAGTATTTTTTGAGTTATTTCGGAAAAAACGATATCGAGAAAGAAAACACGGAATTTCACATATTTTTTCCCAAAATCTCCAGAAATTTTATTCGTATCAAAATGAAATTTGGTTCACAGTTGTAAAATATGAAGTCTGAGGTATGAGCAGGAGTTTTTTCACAATTCAATGGAGAAGTTCGGAAAAAAAATGTTAATTTTTTTTTTCAAAATATACTGACAATTCGATCTAAATTAAACTTCGTGAAAAGTTGCGCGTTGTTATGCTCCAACTTACTGTCAAGATTCAATTCAATCGTAGTTAATTAAACTCGAAAATTACAGACATTTGGACAGAACGATAGCAGGTTGTTCCCCAGAACATGCGCGCAAAAATGTATGTTATAATATAATTATATTTTCGCCATTCTTAATACCTGATTATATCACAACAAACTGTGGGAACTTGAAATTTCGAAATAAAAATATTCGTATATTCCTGAAAATTATGATACCTATGACAGCCTTCTCTGTCATAGGATACCAAAATATGTCCACACAATGTGTTTAAATTAATATTATGTATCTAGAGACGAACACCAATGATATGTAGATGATATCAATAAGAATCTTAGAGGCTCAAATCACATGGTAACGCACAAATCGGTGTGCATGCCGATGGGGAATTTTCCCATGCTGATGATTTCGCGTCAGATGAACCGCATACCATGGACTGATTACAGTCGATGCCGGACTGCCAGGCTCTTCTTCAGCTATTAGCCGAAGATATCAAATGTTGGTACAGTCCAGTGCGGTCCCACAGCTTAGGATCGCTGAGTCATATTATAACTGAGAAATGAATTATAATAATGAAATAAGTTGGATGTATTAATGGTTCGTTATTAGGTTTCAGTGAGTGATGATAATGGTCATTATTATCGGGTCCATTGTGAGGCGCATCCGCGGTATTTGCATGTTGCGAGGTTTTGTCAATTATTCGACCTTCGGAGACCGTGAACTTAACAGAGATAGAACAGGTAGATCTACCTCACGGTTTTCTTATGTAACCGAGATGATCTGTCGGTCAGATTAACCGGAAATAAACGACCAGGAATTTTTACCTCTCTTCAGCCTTCCGGCATTCATTTATAATTTAGGATGTGACGAAAATATGATACAAGATTGATTGAATTGAAGGGAACCTTGGACTGCATCCACCGTCATCAATTCGGAATAACCCATTTATAGATTATAATTCGAGGAGTTACTTATGATTACTGAATATTTCATTACTGTGTAATGCAAGGCCAGGTTGATCGTTATATATGTATGAAATTTCAATATCATACAAGCTTGGTCATCTTGACTTAATTCACAATATTCAACCATGTAATACGAAGAAACAGGTTAAGTCTTCAAATTTTTCATAAATAAAATAACATAATCATTTCATAAATACTTTTTCCATTCGACGATTTTCCTGATTTGGCTCAGGCATGAAATTATAAGCTTTCAATCTCTGTGCAGTCGTGCGACGACTGCATGTGGCATTGTCAAACTGTGTCAATTCAGGCTATGGCATATGTTACTCGAATAAACTAAATTATCTATGTCTTTGAATGTGAAGCAGAAGCGGCTTTTTGGTTATAGGTTTTCATTTCAGGAGCAGACTCAAAAAACAGTGCAATTCCTCGAATTTCAATTAAATTTTATAAAATTCAAAGTTGAACATCTCAGAAGTAGGTGAGTTCTGGAAGGAATGATAAAAAAAGTTTGAATTTCTATAATAGCGGATAATTTCACGATAACTTAAAAAAATTCGTCTGATCTCGTTATGCTGAGTTTTTGTATATCAATGAAGTAGTGAATTTATAAGAAGTGAACAGGGAAAAAATTTCAATTAGTAAAAATGTGCCTAAGTAGAAGAACAACAAAATCAGAAATATTTATATTTTGCGTTCAGTTGACGCTCTTCACACTGTGTTACATCTCATTGAACCAGGTATCCGGAATCAGTCTTTTGAATAAGAATCAGTCTTTGAATATTTCACCATCGCTTTCTTAACTATTTCGGAGTTGTAAAAAATTCCTCAATTTCAAAATATTGTTATTCTCCACTTGTATAATCAGCTCAGATAATTATACTTTATATTCTGAAGGATACTGGAGAATAAAGAAAGAAAACAAAGCAGGTCAAAGTGTCCATTATCTTAATATAAATCAGGGGTGGATGGTATGCAAAACATAAATATTTTAATTTGTAGGGGGGCGTTACATGTGTATTATAACACGTCCTGGGAGAAATATTGTTCAGGTTTGTATTAAAGGAGAACTGCGATGACCAGTGCAGGTTAGGCACAGGTTAAATTTTAAGCTAAGAGAATGTTGAAATTTGTTATTTTAGTCCAAAACCAATTTTATCGATGAGGTTTTAGAATTAACAATAATCAGATTTTTAATTAACTCATAAATTGCAGTGGTTGCCGAATTTCTCAATGGAAAATTGTGAAGGACACATTCTTCTTCTACATATAACTAGAAAGTTATGTTGAAATATACAATATATATTCAAGGAAGGACTAATGATGTGAAACCCGCTCAGTTAAATTTCAGCTGAAATGTTCAAGGATGACCAAAAATTAAAAATTCATTCGGACTCATTGGAAAAATACTCCGTTTATTGTTTTAGATTTGGGGAGACATCCTTTGTTGCTTCAAAGGCACTAAGAGACAATTGAACTTCTTCCCAAAGTCCATTAATAAACTACGCCCCTCAATTAAATTCACTTTCTAAAAAGAGAAAAACCTAAGTATCAATTTCCTTGATCTCACCATCACAAGATCAAATTGATCACATGAATTCAGAATACTTCACCACCCCACCCACACAGATACCACCATACATAATACTTCTAACCATCCCTTCAATCAAAAAATGTCAGCCTATAATAGTGTTATTCAAAGATTATTGAATGTACCAATGAACCTCAAAAAATTTTTGAGCGAACTTGACATAATCAAACAGATAGCATGCAACAATGGTTTCAACCCAAGCCTCATAGATAAAATGATGAAAAAAAAAACAGAAAAAATGGCATTAACTCGGGTTTTTCCTATCACAAAAAACTCAAATATATTATAAATGAATATATATGAATTCCATATATTAGTAGAATATGTGAAGACATTGCCAATTATTCTAAAGGAATTTTTAATCAGGTACACAACAGCTTTCAGAATCATAAACAACATAGATAGATTCATTACAAATAATAAGGAGAAATCAAACAAAGATGATGAATCGGGAGTTTATAAGTTGACTTGCAAGGATTGCCCATTGGTTTATATTGGTCAGACCGGCAAATTGTTCAAGAAGAGAATTTACGAACACAAAAGGAGTTACACTTCAAATTAATTAGAATCACTTGAAACAAACCGATATAATTCTCATAAGATTCTCCTGAATGAACAACCTGATACCAATAGATCACCTCTATTGAATATCTTCATGTAATATGGAAATACTACCGGCACCTCCAATAAACATTTAGTGCCATTGTTGGGTTTACTTATCTGCACGTTGTTGAAACTGCTACTTGTCATTCTATCCCTAGTAACGTTAACTGTAATACCCAGCATATTCGAGAAACGATGTAAATTAAAGTTTCACACAGAATTGTTCCAATTGTAGAACATGATTGAGTCACCGCCGTTCATAAATAAACAATTTTGTGGAAATCGAATTGATTTACTACTCATTGAAACATACAGGGTATCTCGAGAAATCAATAGACACAATTCTCTCGATTAGGAACCGATATTTCTATCTCGTAAACTCAACGGTGACTTTTCTCAAGAATGAAATCTACAGTGCGTCCCAAAAAAGAGATAATAAACAATAATGATTGGCAACCATCACTACATTTGTATATATTTTCTCCAAGTATTAAATACCTTGTCGTAACGTCAACCAATGCGTTAAAGTTTTCATTGTTTGATCAGTAATTTATGTTATTTGTTTCATACAATTTGACGTTGGTAGCATGGAAAATATAACAAAATGTATACTCCGCTACTGTAAGTTCACACCTGAAATAACCTAGGCCGACATTGAAATAATAAATGCAAACTTCACTCGACTTCAAATTCATATATGAAACAAATAATAAAAAAATCACTGCGCTACGAAACAGTTTCAAACATCTGTAGAATATATTTAATTTTTGCTTTTCAGTTGAATTATTTGTAGTATATATATTATAGTATAGTTTTATTTAAGTTTTATCTCCACTAACGGCCGGAGAGGTGACAGAAATTTAGCAGGGCTAGTGAACATTAGTTCTTGCGGCCGTCAAAAAATACCATAGATTTGATTCAGAGTATAAAAGAACTTCTTTTTACTGTAAGGGACCTCTGATGAAATTATCAGTTATAAAACCTCACACTTATACATTTGATTGAATAAGAGGCGATTGAGTTGCATTAATCAGGTCTCGGTTTTTGACCGGATCGAGTCTGACCACGAATTTATTCTAGTCCGTTGCTGGAAAGACCAGAAACTGAACTGGATACCAGATCCACCAAAGTTTCGAATGTTTCCACCTTTCGCCTAATTACATTATAATTGGTGATTTGTTCGGAAGATATGCCGGTTGTAAGACACCGCCATAAGATCACGTTGCGGGTTCGAGACAAATTCACCAGAGGATGCCCCGGCTTCGATCTGCTGCGAAACCCATATCCACAGAATATTTCGGTTCGCCTTTTACACTCATGATTTTGAGCAAGAGATTGAAGAAACATGCTATACAAAATCAATGACGTGAATTCAGCAGCTTTTGCTTGCTTGTTTAAACCACAGGAAATTTGACATTTTTTTTTCGATATCTCCCAAAGTTAATACCGGATCTAACTGAAAATTGGAACACTGTTTTGAAATATTGATCTCGAAGCGAGTCTCGAAGTCTCTACAGAATGTCTTCGAAATCTGATGAATATCGTACGAAAAAAATTATTCAAGAGAAATTTTCGAATTTTTCTTTAATTAATTTAACATACGATGTAAAATAATTTACAAGCATCAGTGGTGCGTCAGTATTCCACAACTAATTAACAAGTTTTAATCCGATTGTGAAGGTAGTTCCTGAGATATTGAGAAAAAATCTTCGAAAAATCGAATGAGTACAATATACCAGGCAGACTTCGTTCATTAATGAACCGCACCCTCGAACGTCTTCTTGTAACCTTCTTCTTTATTCAAGTGGCATTACACCTTAATATACATGGCGTTATTTGGTTATTTTGTAGGATTGTTTTCTTTTGGGAGGGGTTTTTACTCCCAAGATCTCAAATAGAACTATCGAAATTAAATTAAAATTTTTTTTCATGGAAAACGCCCCAGTGGATTGCAAAATTGAACTATTTGTTGTTCTAGGAAAAACTTTGCCTAATGAACAATACCGGAACAATGCAAAAGATCAACAAGGCGAAATGTAACGCTTGAGAATCTCAAAAAACAAAGAATCAAAAGAAAATAATTCTGCAAATTTTCTCGTTTGTCCGGAGTCAGATTTGTATTCTGAAACATTCATTTCGTTTTGTTGATGCATTAATTAAATTTTCAATACCTGCAAACTGATACTGAATCCTCTCTAAATGAGCTTTGATGGATATTTATTATTATTTATTTTGCCATTTCATACCTATCGTGATTTTACATTGGACGAGAAATATCTTTCAAAATCTTCAATTTTTCATCGAAAATAGAATTTCATATGCGCGAATGCTGCATTTTTACATGAGGCTTAGGGTGATCATAATCAAATCAAAATGCAACAAAAGAATCTAGAAAATCACTGACGTGCACTAGAAAACCCATTAATTCGAATTCTTTTAGAACGGTCTCCCAGCTTTAAATTAAAAAATTTCAATTCGATGGGATTTGCATGTTTGGAAATAAAAATAAGCCTCTTCACAAACATCGACGTTTTAAGTCCTTCATTCCGAAAGTTATTGTGTTTACGGTCGGTCAACATCTATAGAGAATATCGCAGCCCTGCTAGGAGCACAAGGCGAGCCTTTCACCAGCGAATTTTTTCTTCAAATCCCCGAATAAGAACAAAAATGGCAACAGAGCTCCATCACCGACAATTACCACAAAAGAACCGCCCATAAAATTGAATCGAACATGAAATTCGTTCGGCGTTACTTTTCCACCTCTAACGATCTTTTTTATCGAATTTGAGTATTCATATCTGGTAGCTGTTACGAAAGTGAGCAGAAAGAATAATGACGCCGGTAAGAAACTAATTTTCATCCTGACTTTTACAAATGTGTCGGACTTAACGACGTATTCAAATGCGTCCGAACCACTCCAGAAAAGAACTGACGGTTGAAAGTGGCTGATGCGATAATGATGGTTGCTGTCAAATTAAATACTAATGCATACATGCTTTCGCATATATTTACATGATAAATTTTCATTTTTAGGGAATATCAGCTTCGGAAATGCATCACGGTGGGATCTTGATACATAAAGAATCGCATTATACAATATGTGACGCAAATGTTGCTATTGACAAGGACAGTCCGTTTTCGTATTTTCTCCATTTCGACAACTAATGAGGAGTACCTTCAGGATATTACTGAGGTTAAATTGGTCGAAGGATATTCATGAAAAATAAAAAAATAAAGAACAGATTTTCTTCGACATCTACATGGACTTTCTGTGAATATTTTATGTCATATATTTTTGAGTTATATTTTTACCAGGCAATTTTTAATAATTCATCGAAAAATTCCCATTTTTTTTCATTAAATGCATTAAATTATTCATCAAGTGTGTGTTGACTGCTTTAATTGGACATTCCGACATAACGTATGCAAATTATCCTTTTTTTTTCAATTGACGTTTCAGCAAATCGGATGTGGAAAAAATTAAAAATTAATGAGTTTCTGGAAAGGACAGGTCCACGTACACAGGGTGGTCCGTTATTTCGTGAATTGTGGTTGAAACCGCAAATGTCTATCGGATATACACCTGCAGTCCGACGCCAGTATGTCCTAAATAATTGATAATAAGTGCTATTATGTTGGTTTCAAAGGGCAGGCTGCCGTCATGGATATTAAGTTCCGGATCTCATTCTTAACGAGCAATTTTCAGCTTTCCACTTTAACAATTAGCGATTTAACAGATATTGAAACTCTTGTTTCGCGGGAAATTCGTATAGGCTGGCTTCGGATATTTTGCAGTTCAAAAAAGTATTCGTTGTGCATTTGAGAACAGCAAAATATTTGTTCATACTTATAATGATTCAAACAATCTCTTCAGGAAGGTCATATAGGTATTTCTTCGTTAAGATGCTGAAATATTATTGAAAGTTGTAGAGAAACTGCTCCAAATTTCACAAAGAGATGTCCAATTTTCTGCTTTTCATTTTTCAATTTTTCGACTATTTTCTTTAGCTCTCGAAACACTATTGAAAATTGCAGGCAAGAATTTTCAATTGATCACTCAATACTAATAGACTCCGAATTTCGTGGAATTTCTTGTTTGATTCAAGTGCCAATTTCCAACAAATAAAATGTGAGCCAAAAATACCTGAGGATTAGGATAATTAGTTGAAGTTTGAAAAAAATGATACTACTGTCAGAAGTGATCATGAAACATTTCTTATCAAGATGAAAATATATCTACTATACATATTATATTTTATTAATTTGCAAATTTAAATTTTTGCATCCCTATACCATTGCATTTAAGTGGGAATATTCAAACGCCTTCCGAATTAAAGCTGAAATATATACACGAATAATTGTTTTAGAATTATTTCAGCTTGACACTGCTTCTGATATTCTATTGAGATATAAAATGAAGAAACCTTTACTGCGTTATTGTCCTTATAATTTCTTCAGATACATTTTATTTAGACATTTTCTTTCAACTCGTTTAAAATTCATTGAAATGAATGAGCATTGCGTAGACGCTTCCAAATCAAAGCATTCTGGACTCGAAAATATTTGAATATTATCAGAGAACACGTTATATATACCGCTTTCGCCAATTACAAGAAATAATTAACCAAATTTCAACGGTTTTTTTACAGATTAAAACTTGTTTGTTTCAGAATTAAACACGGTATGTAAACTAAGAATTCCCCGTCTCCTCTAACTATTAATTAACTTATTACGAAAATAACGAACTCATATGATTATAATAGTCAGATTCATATTAAAATTAAGGTTAATTATGAATAATATGTATGACCACGGGAATAACCATACACCGGTATACCGCAGTAGATCATGGCAAGTAAATTATTCTTTTTTGCATGATTTATGTTTGACTATGGAATGTAGCTGGAGAGAGGTTTTGAATAGTAAATGTAGACAAATAAATAATTGATCCATTTCAATTTTAAAATTTATAGGTTTTAATTGATATAAAGTTGGTTCCAAATCAATCAAGTGCCATACTAAGTATTTAATGAATACACAAATGATCGAAAAGTGGCAGTGTAACCTTTTAAATAATGTTTTATCTTATGGTTAAAATTCAAATGTGAAAACTTGAGATCCATTGTTTTAAGTTTTATAATCAATTTAAGCTTGGTTCTTTACCAGCACATAATTAAAGCGGTGATCATTATCATAACTAGCATTTAACGTAATTTTGTTAATTTTCGTGTACCTCAGTTGAAAACCCGTGAAGCGTGATGAAACCCGCATAAAAATTCTGACGTCGATCGAGTCGCTTCCAGGAAGCATACATTAAAATATCCGTTTGGAATAATCAAATATTTGCCTCGAACACAGTAAAACCGCAAGGATATCTGAATACGAACCTACACAAAAACCGACACTGACAAAGGTTCCCAGAATTCTCCTGTACCAATAAAAGAACGGTCAGAAAATTTGAATACGTTGAATATCGAGGATGAATAGCCAAAAGACCCCCGGATGCATTAATGGATGTACGAACGTGTGAGTTCGCCTCACCAACCGACTTTTTTGTGCGAAGAATGAACATTTTTCAGCACTACCTGCCCCAACTATCTAGAGGACCCTGTTCTGCATCATCTTTGGATGCACGGTAATGTGCAGGTGTCAAGAGCTCTGAAGAATGGCGATCCATATGTCAGGTAGACGATGTGGGTGAATAGATGAATCCGCATTTCGAAATCCCGGTTTAAATTTTTGAATGTTCGCTTCCAAGTTCAGGATTATCTTCGAAATTTTCACTGATTTTCGCATAATTCAAAAATCTGAGCTGTTCATTTTTTATTTTTGGTTTAATCAGCTTGAAATTAGCCATAAAATGTTGATATTTAACTTCGTTTTTGACAAGTTCATCAGCATCAGTAAAATTATCAAAGGAGAATTCTACCTTCACAACGCACTTGCAAAGTAATGAGAAAAACATATCTCCTCATGAAAACAATCTGAAGGGGACTTTGGTAGTATTATTTTTAGAGCTAGTCAATGAAAGGCTAAACAGAAATAATGTCTTGGGTTCTCGAAAAGAGTCCATGAGATATATATTGGATAATAAGGACATACTCATGATTCTCTGTAGACATCAGTGCATGGGAAACTTTGTTTCTTCACTGGTCATAAGTAATCTTTCTAACTACAAATTCCATACAGTTATTATGCAGAATTTTAGCAGATATTCAAAACCCCAAGTAATTCAAAGCAAACCAAACAGCTTCATTTTCCTCTAGAAAAAATTATTTCAGGATTCAATGGATAGATGGAGATGACAGACGAAGTTTCGCTAAGAAAGTTAGGTAAGAAGAGCTGAAAATTTTGCTCCCATATCGAGTTCCATAGATTGATACCTTGCAGATTATTCAAGATCAAAACTCCATTAACCAAAAAGACAACCCAAGAAGAAATTCTCCACCAAACTCTGGCAGGTCCGGAAAAATTCCTTCAAAGAACAAGAAGGCTCTCTCTCAAATGGAGAATTAATCAGAAACTGTTAGCTACTCATTTTGTCAGTAAAGTACAGAATGCCAACTTCAGGGAGTTCCCTGCGAGATTACCAGGACATTCTGACATAAATTTCATTTCCCATGGAAAATATTCATTTTCCAGGGATTAGATCTCAAGAATTTTTAGGTTTAGAGGTAAAGGTAACTGATTAGCTCTTGCCCAAGGAGTAGTAGGCTTAAATCTTCTACAGATGGATTGATTGCTTTACATGGTGCGATTATTATCAAAGACTTACCTTCGCCTCTGAGGGGTCCAGGACTAGAAGGAAGCGATCTTAAGGGAGAGCTGGTGGTCGGAGGTCCAACACCTTCTTCTTCCGAACTACTCGAAGGACTACTACCACGCGTATAACTCTTATTATTATTGCTCCTATTGAACAGCACTCCGTTGTTCTGCAACAGCATCATATGCTGTTGGGCCGCCACAAAGTTATTGAATTTCATTTGGTGCGCGTTCATCACTGATCCACCTCCTTTTGTCTTAAACTTAGACATTGTAAAGTCCAGAGGCTGATCAGCTTCGTGGGCGGCCAAGTGCACGTGCGAGGGAGGCTGTTGGAGTAACATCGGCATCTCTTCCTTCGACGGATGTCTCCAGAAGGTCTGGAAGTCGATGTTGTTGTTTATATTAGGTTTGTACGAGGACTTTGGGGTCTCAACGTTATTGTTCTGTTGGAGGGTGGGTAAAGGGCTCGATTCTACCCACCTCCTCACCTTTTCGCTGTGCAGATCCGCCAGATTCGCGATTTGCATGAGAACACCTTTGCGATTAACGAGAACTCAAGGAACAACACCGAAAGTCACTGCATTCCTTCGGGATCGCACTGATGTCGATGTCTGTGAGGGTCAGCACTAAGATATGTCACACTGTCACTTGCATCGCGTTTGTTGACATGGGGTAGGAGCTGCGCTAACCTATACAGACTTGCTTACGGCGCCACGGACTACAGCGGTATAAACGGCATCAAACTTCTACATATTTGCATCAGGAGGATGCTGTGTCGCGTCGAGAGAGGGGGCTTTGGATCCGGGCCTCTGGGTGGTGGGGCGTCCTCGCTCCGACCAATCGCAACGCTCCGTGCTCCGATATACAATAGTGTATAAATTGTATGGATTATTTATTTATTCCTACATCTTATATATGTATTTATGTGAATATATGTATGGATCGGGAAGGATTATTCCTCGAAGCAACCTCGCTTTTTCTTATTTCTGCCGCGCTTTAATGGCGAACCTACTGGTGATCGATAAAATTGAAATTTAAATTGCCGCAACTTCATATTATTCATAAATTTGGTTTTTTCATCTTGCACGCTTATATTTTATTCAGAAGATAGTCGGAGATATTTTTTTCGGATGTGAATAAACTTTGTTGGCCATGCCAGTTCGAGTACGATCTTGTTTTGAAAGAATGTCACTTGTCAATTTTTCATCAATTGACGCTGTCAATAATCAGGATTTTGATTGATATCATTCGATTCGTCGAGAATATGAATGATTCAGTGATTATTAATGGGATCAAAATCATCATTAATTTTTTAATCATATATGAATATTATTTATCTTGGTTCTGGTTCGAACAATATTTGAAAATAAAATATTCAAAATTTAGTTATATATGGATAGATATGTATCAGGTTTCTTCAGATTCACGACTTCTCAAGTGAAATTACAGTAGGTGTTACATTTCGGTTCATATATGGAAAATAATGGCTCTGATATCTCCTTTTCTAGTCATTATAATTTATTAGGTGGTATGGAATGAGTTGACCTATAACATGCAGGGTACCTGTTTCGCTGGAATAAAATGAAATTATTTATTATTTCGTGTCCTATTGATTGGCTGCAGGTATATGCTTGCACTTGTGGTATACGTATACAATAAAGGATTTTACCTGTGTCCATACATAGTCGATCTGTCTGCAGCTTTTCAACTTAATTATCGTGAATATTTTCACGCCATGTTTTAAACAGATCCTTCATATTCCATCTCTGAAGTATCGCTTGAATCGTATTTTCAGATGACTTTGCATTCTTTTTCTGGCGTTTTTTGCAAGTTTTACTGCCAATCTGCGAAAGAAAATTTTAAAAATAAAATGAAAACTGTTATTCATCGAAAACACCCTTGCGAATTGCAGGATAGAAAATTGTTGTCAAGAGCACAGTTTCTAGGAGAAAAGTTGCCTAATGAACAATAACATTGGAACAACTTTTTCCTACGAAATGCTCCTCACAAAAAGTTTCAGTACTTGAATCCGCGAGGGCGTTTTCTATGAATAACAATTTTATTTCATTCAATAGTTCTTTTCCAGAAATTGGCAGTGGAAACCTAGAAAATACTGGAAAAATAATATTATATCTGTCTTGAAGGATTATTTCTGAAGGTTATGATTTGGATTTAGGATTCTCGAGAGCCATAATATTTTTTATTATTGAATGTACAATTCAAACAAGAAATAAAACTTCTTCATCAACTGCTGTGTGCAGCAACTATGAAAATATTCGATAGAAATTACCTAAAGTGAGGATAAAATCAGGATACTTCATAGAATTGATCCATCAGTCATATTTAGCATTAAGGTATTCATTCTTAAATGAGAGGTTAATAATTAAGTATTAAGTATTATTCTTCAGTTTTTTTTTCGTCTTCGCTTTCAATATCTCGAAGAGATAAAATTGAATAAATATTAGTTTTCAATTTTCAATTCTACAAAAGATATTGCGAAAGAATAATTCTGCATATATTTTCGATTTAGTTTGCGATGAGAAAGACTCTGACACGTTACAGTTACTTCTTTGATCTTTTACATCATTCCGATATAATTTTGGTCAACATTTTTCAAAGAAACTGCCCTTGATGAATAACCACATGATTAATTTCTATGAATAATAAATTTTATTGAATTTGAGTGGTTCTTTTTCAGATATTGGGAGTGAATACCTAAAAAAAATTAAAAATAATATAAAAATCCTTCAAAACTATCCCCTAATCGATATTTAAATATTAAGTATGAGAATGATAACCTGATACGTTCACATTTATTGTAATACTTCGAATGTTTTTTGACAGTTTATTATTGAAATTGTTCGAATAAAAAGAAAAAACATAAATTTGTCCACTATTGAATCATCACCAGAAATTGATATTTGGTGGGCGCAGAATTAATGGAATAATCTTCAACCATCAGGATCGATATTTTGAAAAAAAAAATTCTATTGAACCTTCATAAGATTCTAAATTAAAATTGCATATAATTAACGTACAATATCATTGAAAAATAATTTATGTTATATTTTCACGCCTAGTAAATCACATCATAAAAATGAACTTGATGGAGTATGTCCAGAACTCTCCCTTCTATTTTTGCATATATTCATCCCGTACACAAAAGATTCTAACAACCTTTATTTGTGGGGGTGACGACCCTATATTATTCCTGGCAACCCAAGTAAACTCTGTCCATTGCTCATTATCGGTAGAGATCGATATGTATTTCAGTATGGCAGTGGCAACATAAATAAATTAATATTTCTTATATTGTTACTTTTAGATTAATATTTCACAGGATTAGTAGCATTGAATATGAGACCATAGTGCGATATAAATAATGTACACAAATATTGATCTCCTGGTTTTCATATTTCAACAGCTTTGTATCTCCTCCAAAGGAAGTGGATATATTTATTTATTCTGATATGGGTAAATCTACTGAGCATAATTTATTCAGAACTCGGAAACTATTTAATGAGCCATAGATGCATCAATTATTTCCATCGGGCATAGGAAGAATAGTGAATTAGTCTTTTCTGTGGAAATATCAGTATGAAGACAGTAAAAAAAATTAGCTGCCATATTTTAATTTTTTACTGTAATAAGTTATGAAACAAGTAATGGCGTACCTGTTATAAGTATTTCTCTGAATACTGGTTCCCTAGTACCTATGTCATGTATTCAAAACTGATCGAATATAATATATTCAAATCATCTTCAAGATAGTTTTTGATATGAAATTGGATATATGAGGTCTTTTTTGTATCACTAGAATCGCAAAAAGTGTCCATTAATTTCGAATCCTCGGGTTAATTGAAAAATCATTTACTAGCTCATGATAATCTAAGACTGCGTTCAGTTTCACGAAACAAACAGCAAATATGATTAATGATTGAGTGAATAGTGGGGAAGGCGCTGCGAATCCCTTTGACCTTTGACTAGCGTCAAAACCTGACTCCAGACGGATCAGATCTGGCGATCTTACAAACAGTTGGACAGATTTGATCTAACCACCTTTTAAGGAGTTCTCTATTTGTATCACACACATTTGAGCGATGAAAGCCAATAATACGTAGAATTGCTAGAACGGATTGAAATCAGAATTAGATTCCTGATCAAGGGATTATGACAATGAAAAATATTGATTATTGTACACAGTTTTTCATAAGGCCATCAATAGCTGTTCAAACAACAAGTTAGTTGAGTGAATGTTCATTTATTAGCCCAAAGGGCGGATGTATTTATTTTTTCGAATCAATAAACATTTATAACTCACGTACTGTACTTTGACCTACGAAATTTAAATGATAAGAACTTTAAAAGCGGAAACGTAAAGACTTGACATTTTCCCCAAAAACGCAGGGTCCGAATATGTCTGTTAGATTCGTTAATGCCCAATAATGTCCATCTGATATTGTTTTCTCAACATTTCAACTAATAGTTTTTTAGTCGAAATAAACTTCGTATCCATAGTTTCAAAGCACTAACACAACTCACGCGAAATGTCGTGAGGATCTGTATTTTTGAAAATTCAGGAAACCTAAAACACCGAATGGAATCGATGTTGATTCGACCCATTCAAGAATTCAACCTTCCTAATTCAGCCACACATATTTTTTTCACAAAGTACAAGTATTTTTTCGGGAGGTACTGAGTATAACGATCAGCCTATATATGCATGATTCTTTCAGAAGTTCTTGCGTTTACTATAGGCCGTTAAACTGCCGTAAACACAATAATTTTCGAAAGGAACGACTATAGACTCGATAACTGATGTAGATATTATTGGGGAAATAAGGCCAATTATAAATCCCTTCAACTCTAATTATCAATTTTAAGAACTTAATATTTGAACATATATATTGAGTAGAAAGCAATGTATATTCCGTATAATTTCACTATGATATTCGGGAATTTAGAACTTATACTCGATATGCGCCGCGTGAGTAAAATTTCATCACAATCTTCAGGAATGAATGACTAATATAATCTGAATTTATTTTATCAAATTCTTAGGCGATGTTGTGAATACGTATGTGAAAACTTCTTGTTATTTGAATTGATTTTAAAATTGTGACGACAAAGTTTAAGCTTTTCTTTCATCTCATGAATTTTGGATTGCGATTTCCTAATATTGATCGAGCCATTGTAGCCAGTAAGTTTTCGATAATAATAAATGTACATTACGGAAGACGTGGGCGCAAATCTCAGGAAAGCCCTTTGGAAATATGGACTTTGGTATTCTGAACGTTCCTCGGATGTGAGCGTGGCATTCTCAATTTTATTTATATCTTCGTGAAATTATGGAAAAACGTATTCGTCTTGTAGAGGAGTAGGAATAACAATCATTTGAAATGGAAAATGTCTGTATTCACGGGGTAGAAAGAATCTGACTAAATCTCAAATTTTGTGGTCTGAAGATGTTTTCGTTCATTTAGCTCCCTGAACAGTGAATTTCTTTTTTTGCATCAGATTCTTTCGACAATAAATATTAATTTATATGATTCCTCTTCGCAAAAATATATCCATAACGATGATTAAAAGTTGAATTTTCTGATCAAAATCAGGGTTACTACGGTCAACCATTTATGTTACATACAGTTCTTAAGTTCGAAGACGTGAGAACTATTCATATTCGTTTTCAATGTTTTGTACGTTAGAAGTCTTTTGAAGGCTTTTTATTTTGCCTCTAAATGATATTATTCTTGATCCTATGGGAAGTTTTTGCAGTAACTTTGTGTTGAATTCAAGTTTTAACACATGCACATTACATAATTGATAGTTGATGGAAGCAGAAACTGAAAAAAAATTTAATTTCATATACCTATAGGTGTATTGAAAAGCTTGGAGAAAAGTTTGAACCCTTCGATTTATGGGGCATACGTAGATTTGAGGGAGCTTAATTATTATTTCCGTGTTATAATATAATATAAATTAGAAACCTCTTTCAATAAATGATGAGGTATATTTTAATGACTCATCAGATCTTGGAAACTTGTATCGTGTATTCATGATTTTCCTGAATAAAAAAATTAAAAGTGAGTGGGGCGATCGTGATTTCAGTCAAATAAATTTTAATCTTTGATTTGATTATACTGGGTCTGCTTCCGGTTTCGTTGAACTTCCTTTATCCAAAGTGAAACATTCAGCTAATAAGTCTTTTTTCTGAAATATTGAATATTATGAAGATTCATCAAAATCTTATTCATGAAGAAATCACGAGAGTAATGAAAACCAGTTACGAAAAGGCATACCACATTCGTTTTCAACTACCTCGAATGGTAAAATAGTGACATTGTGGGAAAAATCTAAGACTAAAATTTACTTAATAATTATTAGCAGATGAAATAAGTCGCAAAGAATACTCTTTTTTTAAATGTCGTACTCCGCAACAAAAAAGTTTCTACAATGCCGGAAATAGTTCCTTTTGCTCACAAAAAATCTTTAATCATTAACTATTATATATAGAAATCACATACTTGATTGTCTCAGTCTTTACTTGTCGGAAATTCATCTTGATGATTAAAAAGTAAAATAACTTATTTCCGCTTTATATATTTATTTTCACAATCGTTTGGTTATGATAACATGACGAAACAATTGTTGTGAAAATAAATATATAAAGCGGAAATAAGTTATTTTACTTTTTAATCATCAAAGAAATCACAATTATGTTTCTCACAAAAAAATCGGTTTATCTTTAAGCACCATTGGAAAAAACAAGAACTCCTGAATTACTATGAAAATTGGATGAACTTCGGATTAGCAAAGAAAAATATCGATAAGATTCATGCGTATGAGTATGTTCAGAAGAATTTGAAAGCCAGAAGTTTTTATGATTAATCAAATTATATAATGAACTGTTCCAATTTTCTTATACTTGATACTGTGCATTATTACGGATACATATAAGGAATTTTTCAATATTTTCAATGAACGCACTTTTTTCTGTTTGGAAAAACGGAAAATCCGTAACATAAAAATTTCTTCATCAATGAACTCGATTTAATAGATATTAACAATAAATTCACGAATAAGTCTAGCTAAATTTCTTCGCTAAGCTACAGAAGAATGCCAGCAACATCTAGTGCTATTGACATGGACCTTTTGGTCAATCTGGTAAAATAATTATTTTGGAGAAACTATAATTTCAAGTTTGAATATTGTGAATAAATGATTAGTAAAAGCATCAAACATTGAATTTTTGTATTCAATTTCCGATATTCTGTGGCGTGTCAAAGAAAAATTATGATGAAGTTTTTTCGCGTGATACGAAATTTGAATTGATATTGGTGCAATGCAGCATTTTGAAGTCAACTAATAACGCATTTGTATGAGCTGACAACTATTGTTATAGAGCAAATAAACAAAAAAATGATGAATGAATATAGTCTCATACCTACCTACAGTAGTATCTCGATAAGAGTCAATCTTAAGAATTAAATGAAGGATATTTGAAATATCAGAGACTTCTTTTAATATTTTTATAATGCCGTCATAAAGAGTATTTCAATTTTAAAAATCTCGACTGAATTCATTTATAACGAATTCCAGCCATATGAATCTCCAGCAGATTCGCCGTCATACGATATCCAGGAAGTATATACAGGGTTCCCATTAAACATCGAGGAAATATTAACGCCATATTGATGTAAATCACTAAGGGTTGAAAAAGGGATTGCGCCATTTTAAAACGGTTAAAACAGCCTTTGCGTCCGCTCGTTCGCATATGCGAAGGATAATGCCCGGCACGTGTCGTCGGTTGGCTGCTAGGAATTGCAAATGACACAACCCTTTTTGGTGAATCAAATTTCGGATTCGATTCAGAAGAGGTGGCCGCCGTTTGTCGTCTAGATCTAGAAGGCCCCGGATGGCGCAAGGGTGCCGAGTTGGAGTGTGGGACGTGTGCCAACTGATTGTTAGAGATTGGGGGCTGGAATTCGGATTCTTTTATGGGACAGTTGCGAGGTGATATTTCGGTAATTGATGATTTAATTTTATGCTTCGTTTCGGGGTCCGTTGTGTTGTCCGTCTGGTGGTGGATTTAATTGTTGAAGTTTGTTTAATACCTTGATCGACTGATAATGGAAGTTTGAAATAGGGTTACCATATTGTTTGAAAAATTTATTTTGTGATTTGTTGGTAGTGTTTCCGGCCAGATTTCGAATATTCGGGATGAACTTCGAATTTTCGAAATCCATATTCGCCGTGAAAATAAGTTGCTCATTACACTGAATGTTTCAGATGCCGACGTCAAGGTGATGGAGCGAGTAATAATGGTTATTGAAAAAATATGAAGATTTGAGTCATCCATTCAAAAACGCTGGATTTTTCACAAGAGTTCATTATTTTCTCAGTTAAAAAACCCAATACCATTGACATCTTAATTGAAATTCATAATTATGCATAACTCGTTAGTTTTTCCCAACAAAAAACCAATTCCGTGAAAAAATTCATGTGAAACATTGAAATCTCAATAAATACTCTTGTGTAATTGAATAACATTTCCACATGCAGAATGCTTAATGAATAGCATAACGTGAAATCATATTTTGGATGAGAAGAGACGTTCTACAGTCGTTTCACCTCTTTGAAATGTTACTCTTTTCCATATTTATTAAATTGTGTGATGAGTTCAAATCAGATAGCGTTTGCCCTTTTTGACATATTAGGGAAATAACCCCAAAATTTAAATTGGCCTTGAAAATTTTGCCGATATCTCCGCAAATAAATATCGGTCAAACTGAAGTTTGAAACACTGTTTTTTGTCATGTTGACTCTAAGACCTATACCAAAATTTATTGAAAGTTGATGAATATGTTTCCGAAAAAAATTTTTAAAAAAAAACTCATTTTTTTTCAATACAATTCTCACGAAATATCGCAGTAAATCCAGCGTCGATATTTCACAATTAGTCATGATGTTTAAATCTGATCGCATTAGTATTTCTCAATTTTTTTTGGTCTATCCCTAATGTTTATTATTTGATTTCATCAATAATAAACCAAAATTATAGTTATTTGTGAAACTCGAGATAATCTATACCCTGTGACGGGATTTTTCCTCCTTGTTACTACAAGTCTTCACGTGTTTATATTTTACGCACACGTTCTAGGAAACAGAGTGCTCTGATATTGTCTAATTGTCTAAAATTTTCGAGGTTTTCTCGAAAATGATCCCGAATTTCTTGGTTGGACTCACTGATAACAAATCCGATGTCCGGCCGTACTGCTGAGGACTCGATAACGGTCCAAAAACTTAACCATCAGCTACTTTCAAAGAAAGTCAAGAATGCGATAGTAAGGTTCTTTCATTGTTCAAATCCACCAGCCGGTTGCGGAGTTGTAGTCATTTGAATTTTGAGGTTATTTCCCTGAAACTTCCCGAGCGATCTGCTTACTTGTAGCATACCGACTCACAACAACGACCATAAAAAAATGTGGTTCTAATTCAAAAAATTGAGTTCTCACGTCTTCGAAATGTCCAACTCTAACAACGCTTTTGTGACCTTCTGTATCATGAATTTCAATTCTGACTATTATGACAAAAGCATTATTCCTACTTTTCGCGGAAGCCTTGAAACGGCATATTTCGAAAGAAAAACCTGGAAGATATCTATGTTTCAGCAGATCGCCATTCTTGAAATTTCACGTCAAAACAGAATTTTCCGACAGAAATTCGAAAATTTCACATTAAGGCAACTCAGAAGTTCATAAGAAATCTATTTTCATTATAAAATATGCGGCTTCCCATTTGAAAAACAAAAGTTGCTCCCCTCGAATCTCAAAAATTTCACATTCAATCATCTCTCTAGTAAAAGCTTAAGTCCGAAATTGCAAACATAAATTTCGATTCGTTCCCACAAATATTCTAACGAACGATATTCGTGGGACACCCGGTATAGTGCACTACCTATATACCGCCATCTTATATACATATCTCCGAATACTTCCTATATACATTCCATAATTCTGCATATCGCTTTCCCCTCTCACATCCAATAGAAAACGACTTTAAAATGAGAAAAACGCTTTCCGTCACGGCACCCTTATCGTTTCGCATTGGCGCATACATAATGCGCGTTGCGCAGCCGCCCCCGATTTCATCCGCCGCCACCTTCGATATCAAATCAAATCTGAATATGCGTACATCAAGGTGGCATCGCCTTCCATTGCTTTAAACTTTCTTGCCGCTTATGCGAAGTGAGGGGTGGGGATCCTAATGAATTCTGGTTGGTCGGTGATAAGAGCGTATGCAAATCGGATGGTCTGATAAGGAGACCTGCCTACTCTGATGCAAAGTGATTTGTGTGGGTAGAAGGATGTTGAGTGTCACGAGGTGGCTGAGTAGATGCGTACAGATTTTTGTTTTCGTAGAGAGAGTCGGTAGGCCTTCCAAGATTTGTGTAACTATAACTGTTTCAGGTTGGCATTAGTGAAATATCGTCAAATCAAAATGAATGCGAGAGACGTTGTCACTTTCCGCTTATATTTACCGAGGACTCTGTGGCTTGGTTTGGTAACCAAGAACCAATAAACTTCTTGTAGAACTGACAACGTCACGTAGTTATCTAACAGGAAAATTACAGGGTAATAGCTAAAATTTTTAGATTATACAGAGTGGAATATGTCAAACTCTCATGGCCTTCCGACTGAATATATGAAAGTGAATCAAGTATATGAATAGATATCATCGGTATTCGGTTAGATTTGGATTTGAAGTGGATTTATGTAAATACACGCATATTATTTCGATATTTTTGATTAAAATTAATAATTTAATCAAATGGCCGAGAAATTTGACATATTTTTTCAATACGTCTGTAAATATTTATTGGATCTAACTCAAATTTACAGTTCTATTGTTAAATTGCCACTCCAAAGCTTGTACCAAATTTCATTGGAATTTGACGGATAGATTTCGGAAAAAAATCTGAAGCAATTCTTTTGATTGATACAAAATCCTTGCGAAATTTCATTATAATGCGCTGCCTCAGGATTCGAAACTAGTCAAAAAGTTTCAATTCGATCGCTCCAGTATTTTTTGAGATATGAGGGAATAATCTCAAAATTTCCAATCAACAACGAAACTTTACATGTTTTTGCGCGCATGTTATAGCGAAACAGCGTGCTTTCGTTTTATCCAAATGTGAAATTTTCGAATTTTGATTCCGGGCATACAGAGGATTCTATCGACTTGAAAATTTAAGAGTTGGTTGCATTTCAAAGTGAAAACGGCCGAATGGTTCCGGAGTCATATAGTCATTTGAAATTTTGAGGTTAATTCCCTGATATTTCGAGAACTACTCGAACGATCGAGTTGAAACTCGGTAATTAGTTGGAGTTTTTTCAGAAAATATTAAATACATTCGGAGAGAATTCCAATCATACTTTGAATTTCATATTTCGCAGCAGTGTACAAAATTTCAGTTTGATACCATAATAATTTTCGGAGATATTGTGAAAAAATATTTCGAATTTCGAGGTGCTTTTCTCGATATCGTTGTTTTTTTCGGAATAACTCAAAAATACTGATTCAATCATAATGAAATTTGGCAGCTAGTTTGGAAATGCTGATGGACAACTGTGTGCCAATTTTCGTGATGATCGTACTGTTAGAACACTCAGAAAAAAAATTCTTCACATATTCTGTGATCTTTTGACCATGTTATCCTCATAAAATTCTATATTTTCGAACTGTCATTTTTTCATGAGTAATGGATTTAAATTTGACCTAATCTGTGTTTTTTGAAATATTGGGAAAATAAAATTTTGAATGGGTATATCTGCGGAATCATCGGGTGGATTTTATCCATTCACGAATTCGGCGTGTAATTAAGGTCCAAACCTAAGTTACAAATATTGAGTTTCTAGGTTTTTTCTTTCAGAAGTTATTGTGATTAAGATCAGAAACTTGATATTTGAGTAGGTTTGGGGCTCAATATGAAAATTTAAAAAAAAAGTTTTTTTAGAATTTTTTCATGGAAAATTCTTCTTATTGATACTGTTCATCTTCCAACCAAGTTTCATTTCGATCAGATAAATATTTCTCGAGTTATTGAAGAATTAACATTTACAATGGCTGTAGCACAAAAACCATTCGGCAGATTTGGCCCATTAACGAACTCAACCGAGATATTCAGGATATCGACCCAACCCGAAAATTTCAAGACTAGGCCGGCCGGACAGACAGAATAAATTTCGACCAAATTCGAAAATTACAGACATCGTGACGAAATGATAACGCTCTGTTCACCATCAGAACAAGCGCGTAAAAAACCTAGAAAGCACTGACGTGAAGTTATCAGCTGTTGCGAGCATGTTCAAATCCGTTGCCAAAGCAGTCATCATTTTTGAACATGCGAGCAAAGGCTGCTGGCTTCACGTCTGTGCTATTCTAGGTTTTTCTGATTTCGCATGGGGGTCCAGATATCAAAGGTGGTGAATTTTCAAACTTACACACTGTAAAGTGTTTCTCACATGATATCATGGTAATAATTACCATAACTTTTGGCTCAGACCTCCGAGAAACTCACCCAAGTCCACCGAACCGAGAGTAACTCCAGATCCAATATTCATAAAGCATAAGGACGCAGTTGCTTCTTTGCAACATTAAAATCAATACAGAGGACATCCGTATACGGCGTAATATATCTGCAGGTCCCCATTTTCATAGGGCTCCCGCGCTATCTCCTTTCCTCTCTCTCTCTATCTCTCTCTCTGTCGCACCATTGCTGTATTTCTCCACGAAAATTGTTATAATTAGATTTCTCTCTTAATACCGAAGGAAGAGATGTATTTTTATTACGATGTGCCAGCAATTTACTTTGTGCTTTATCGCTGTGGCAGCTCTTGAGAGACTACGGCTACGATGTCTGGAAGGTTGGCTTCTTTTAGACTTGATGTTCTTCGATAATGTCGAACATAAAACATATTTTGTAAGTATGAATCTTTCGGGGATATGGACTTTTGTTGCAAATTTCTTCTATAAATTATTAGTGTTTTCATTAGAATGGCTCAATAAACATTCTACAATTCTATACGTTTCCTATATGGAGGGTCTTCCCTAAAACTATTTCTATCTTCGAATTTAAATGAAACGAAGGATCTTCTTGTGGGTTTAAATAAAAATGTTTATCGTCTGAAAGGCTTGCCGATACTATCATTGTCAGTTTTCCTCAACTTCTGGACCTACATCTGAATAGGGGCGACAAAGGACCACTTCGATATATCATGCCTGGAAAAGTCGGAAAGATACGAAACACAATAGGTTTGTTTTGGTTCCGAAATTCAGAACTGTCCTAGAACAGTTCTAGAACTGCGCAGAATCGATGCGTTGTGGAAGCCCGATTCTGAACTATCCTAGAACAGTTCCAAAAGCGATGAAACCAAAACACGAATTATGTTCGGGTTCTCATCGGGATCGTAGAGGAAAAAAAACTTCCGTTTGAGTTGGCAAAAAAGGGGAATGTTAATCATGTCTTATATATTGTGTGTGGTTTAATTATAAGTATGCGGAAGTCCTGGTCGCACCATGTAGTATTGAAATATTTTTGGGAATACTTGCTTCCACTTAATTTTTTTTTCTGAATTTTTTTCATTACTTCAATTATATTCCGAAATGAACCAACAAATCATTGGTGTATATAATTATGAATTAAATGACGAAAGTATTACAGATATGTGCTTTTCAGAGAAAAATTAATTCGAAACATTATTATTCAATAGAGGAAGAGGACTCTTGTATTCATAGATTTATTCAAGAAGTATACATTCCAGGTGTTGACAATGGAAATAAAATCCATTAGATTATTCCGGTAGTTCGTAGCGAACAGCGAAGGAATTATCATCAATAACAAAAATTTAAATTTAACAGTTAACCGTTTCCTCAACAAATAAAACAATCGAATACCAAATCCTCACGACGTCGAAAAAATCAGGTTAACCATTCAAATCGTTGACAGCCACTCTACGCTCGTGAGTACTACCCAATTCTGAAACAGTTCGGACTCTAACGTCCGAACTCCTTTCACAGTTCTAGAACAGTTCGGAATCCATTCTGAAAATAACCAGAACAGGATTACTCAAATCCTGAACCGGTTCTGAAATAAAGCAAAACACAAAATCGCAATCGCGCATGTGGAACTGTTCCAGAACAGTTCTGAACTCGGAACCAAAACAAACCTAATGTTAATCTAGACGAGGGTAATAATCTAATGGAGAAGTGAACAAATCGAGACCTCAGCGCGACGAAATATCGAATAACTGTTCTTTTGCAATGGCAAAGTGGAGAGGCTCTAGCCTGTGCAGTGCCATGCTACGAGATCGAATTTGTCGCACTCAGAAAGTGAGATGAGTTAGACCGTAAGGGTAGAAATTAAAATAGATTCCTCGTAATTTAAATTCATTTTCTGTTTTTTGAAGACAGTCGGTAAGATGCGAAACCCAGATTGATCTAACTAGGGTCAGGGTGAAATGGACCAGTGCAAGAATCAAAATCACAGCGCGGTAACATATCGAATAAGCGACCGTTCTCTTGCAATGGCAGGTTGAAAATGTGTGGTGGGGTTTGCAATCCACGAAACGCGATCGAAGGAAGCGCTTGCCGGTAGGCAGTAATTCTCAAACGGGAGGTGATGGTGAGGTAACTTCGTTATTGTTTGATTAATGCGGACGCGAAAGAATTAAATTGAATATCTATCATTTTTATGATATTTGGCACAAATATTATGGCAATTTTCAACCGGATTCGATTTTCATTTAAGGGAAGTATTGAGAATTATTTGGTCAAATTTCGTTGTTATTTTTTCAGTGTCGTTATTTCCCCAGTAACTAAAGAAATACCGATTTGGCAAACCGGTTTGAACAAGTTCGTAAAGGATCCCGACTCACGTCAGTACTTTTCTAGAAATTTCCTCTTTGTTCTCTCACCAATAACCTCAGATCAAACCGTTTACAGTGATTTAAATCTATAGTCTTTTATATATTTCAGGTCATGTAAAATGTATCAGAAAACGCTGGAATCACTGAAAACATAGTCATATCTACAAATAGTAACTTGAACGATATGAAAACAAACTCATGAATATCCTCATGTTTCAGACGGAAAACTAATTTCTTTTCATTCGAAGAGAATTAACACTTCCGTTCATTATACATACCTACTAGGCAATGATAAAGTTTCTTACTATTCATGTATTCATTTATTAGCTTATCGTGAGTTTACATTAATAACTTGCTTAGGATTTACATATTTATCGCCTATTATTTGTTCACTGCTCACGTTCAATTTATTTCAAGAGACTAACATAAAAAAAGATTCAGCGATGAAATTAGTTATTCACTTATTCAGATAGAGCTGTGTAGTTGTAAGTACGTCTCTTCGCAAATATTATTCATATCTGAAGAGTGGTTAAACAACCGAGAGAAGTGTGATGATCAAAAAACTGTTCTGAATTGCATTGAATTACTTCTTTTGATGAGTATGATTGATTACTTCTTCTAGGTAAATTTAACGTCAAAATTAGTACTGAATTAATATGATCCTATACCGGGTGTCCCACGAGTAGATAACGCTCATTAGAATATTTTGGGAATGACTCCCTGGAAATTTTTTGAGATTCGTGGGACTTCAGGTTCCTCTGGAGGTGACACAAACTTTCGTTTCTCAAATGGGTTGCTCCAAATTCAAAAATAAAAATTGATTCCTTATGAGATTCTGAGTTGTTACATGTCAACTCTTCTAATTCACGTCAGAATTTTTTTACCGCTAAATTGCGGAAAAAAATTGAAACTGATGCGCTGCTGAAACATGAATAACTTTCAGGTTTTTCATTGGAAAAATTTACTGTTGATGCTCTCGCGCGAAGTACGAAAATACCCCTGTCCCAGGAGTCAGAATATAAAATCACGATACAGAAGGTCAAAAAAGGGTTGTCTGAGTTGTCTACTTCGAAAACGTAAAAACTCAATTTTTCCAAATGAGAACCCAATTTTTTTTTGCAATAATGAAAATCTACGATGGAAAATAATGTATGTATGGAAATAACGCCAATGTCTTAGAATTCTTATCTTCTGAGATATTCGTAAAAAGCAATGTGCGCTATCACATTTTGAATCGTGAACTTCTCAGAAAGAAATTCATTGTCTCAAAGAAAATGGAGGACATATTGAAAATTTATTTCAGATTTTATTCAAAGAAATGTTCATTTTAGGGCATTGGTGTAATATCCACAAATACAATATTTTTCAACGTAGATTCCCATCATGACTATAAAAAAAAATTGAGTTCTCACGTTTTCGAAACTGCCAACTTTGACAACGCTTTTGTGACCTTCTGTATCATGATTTTAATTCTGACTATTGTAGCAGGAGCTTTTTACGTCATGATGTCTGTAATTTTCGAATTTCGAGACGAAAATGGTCTTAAACGATCAGGTTCAACTCCCTGAAGAAGAATCCGTGGTGAAATTCCATTCTGTCCGTCCGTCCGTATGTACTCTAACTTTCGAAGGAAAAGATTTAGCGACTTGAAATTGTCAGAATAGGTTTGGAGTCCAAATATCTCGGTTGAGTACGTTAATGGGTGGATCGGTTACTGACTCGATCAAATCGAAACTTCGTGGGCATTTTTTGAATACCAACGCGCAACTTAAAACAAAATTTCGTGAGGATCCAGTTGTTGGAAAATTAAAAAAAATTTATTCGAAAATTTTCACAGTTTTTGATGAAAATTTTATTTTCTGAAAATATTGATGAGATTTCGATGGACTTTGGCACAAATCTTAGTGTCAGTATTTAACAACAATGTTCCAGAGTTCAGTTCGATCCGTTATTTAGTTTCGGAGATATAAGGAAAAAAATATGCAAAATTTCGGAATTTTAATGTATTTCCGCAATATCTCAAGCAGTGCATATGCCAATCAGATTGAAACTTCGTAATCAGGTGGGGATTACCAACACGCAACTAGGTGCAAAATTTCATGGTTATTTAATATGATCTCTTCGGTCAGAAACTATCTTTGATTTTCCTTGGAAAGGGATCCAACTTATAAAAGATTTTTTACCTAAGAGAATATTGAGGCCTTCAAAATGCAAAAAAGAATTGTTAGAATCATGTTCCATATGAAGTATAGGCAATCTTGTAGAGGTATTCTCAGAGAAAAAAGATATTGACTTTGTATGCTCTGTACATTTTTGAGTGTTTGGTATTTTTCATGAAAAATAGAGAAGAATTTGTCATTCATACCACGAATCATTGTTATCCTACCAAATCGATTAACCTTTGTTATCCTGTGCATAGATTATCAATAACTGAAAGACATTCCTCATATATGTGCATAAAACTGTTTAATCCCCTCCCTGATTCCTTGAAGGTATTAACAGATGTGAAGAAATTTAAGAACAAATTGAGAACTATGCTCACAAATATGGAACCATATTCCTTAATAGAGTTTTTTAATGCTGTTAAATTAGAATGAATTATTGTCGAAATTTTGGACGTCATTTCATTTGCTCTTTGTATATGTATATGTATGAAGGTCCTTTGAAATGAAGTTATTTTGTATTGTATTGTAATAGTTAGAATCTGAACGAGCGCGTAAAAGCTCCTGACCACACGTCAGCGCTTTTCTAGGTTCTCACCTCTTGCTGCAGCCTAAAATTCACATTTTCCCGATGAAAAACCTTGAAGATATCCATGTTTCAGCAGAGCACCATTTTCAATTGTTTCAACAACATATCGCACTTCCATCTTTCCTATTTGAGGGTTTTGGGTAGCCACACAAAGGGATGAAATGATATATTATGATAGACTTTATATGAAAAAATGTTCATTTACCGAATGAAATTGAGGGGTCTGATCAATTTTCGAAATTCTGATTTTTACTATTAAGTTCTTCTTATTTCTTCCCAATGTGACAGCCTTCATTTCAGAGAGCCTACTTAGAAATTTTCACTCAGTTGTATATTGTTCTAACCTCTCAATTTTGACACCAAAATATTAATGCACCCCATCATGAACCCACCTTGCAGTACCAACAACTTGACAAAAATTTGCGACCCAAACAAAACTTCATAATTCAAACCTTGAAACAAACATTTTCGCCTGATATCAGGCCCATTAATTGGAACAGGCACAATTTTTCACCGAACCAATAATAAATTATAGATGCATATGCTTCGTTAACAGCACAAAAGCCGGCTGGGTCTCGAGATAATGACTTGAGGTAGATAGATCTAGGTAAGCCGAAACGTTGGAATGAAATATTCCCTGCGAAAGAAATTCGATTGTTGCCAACCGAGGCGAACGAGGGTATTTTTCGCTAATACGGGGGTGGCAGCGGCGAATGCAGGTAGTTTTTTAACCCCCATAACCTCGAGCGATATCTCAGGAAAGAATTTGAATGTTGCTGTTTCGGATACATTTTTTTGTTTGCATACTTTGAGTTTGTTGGGTGATATCTCGGTTTATTCTGGCAACAAAACAAGGTAGCTGTATTTGTTTTAGACCCTATTGTAGAGAATGAACTTGGACAGATGAAGAATTAACTACAAATAATACAAATGAAGAGTGGCTGTTTTGATTGGATAACATTATTGAAAATAACTGATAAAATGAATTATATGAAGAACTGCTGAACTTATTGATATCTATGTTATGAATATCTTCTGTCAACTAACAAATCATTTAAGTAGCTCACTCATTAAGTGAGCTTAAGTGAATTTTAATAATTCCATTAGAATTATTAGTTGAAAAAGTTTAGAAAAAAAAAGAAAAAGATGTGAGGTCAGGACGTTTTGTGCGCTTGTTCACATTCGAAGCTATTTCCTCAACACATTTGCAGGAACCCACACGCCATAGTTCTTCAACCAACTGCATAATTTCGATTCGATCACATCGGCATTATTCGTATTATTGGAAAAATAACATTTCGAATGGATATATATATCTACGCAATCATTGGAGGGATTTCAAGTTTTCACGAATTCGACCCTCTTAATTAACTCCCAAACCTGTTATAACAATATAGAGTTTTTAAGTAGTTTTTTTCGGATGTTACTACCAACCGTATTATGAGAATCCATATAGAGGCTTATTGATATTTGATGAACCGGTTCAATTACGAAAGCCGAATTCGCAAATTGGTGAAATCATCCAATGATTCATTATTTCAGTATTTTTTTATATACTCTGTAAATAACAATAATACCTAGGAAACAACGAAGAAATTTGATAAATTTTTTTCCCAATATCTCCGAAGATAAATATTGGATCAAACTGAAGTTAATGTTAAGATAATGACTCGAGATTTTTGCCAATGACATTTAAATATGATGAATAGTTTCTGGTGAAAAAAATGTTTCAAAAAAATTTCCAAAATACTTTTCAACAATTTTCTTCCCCTAAGATCCTCGAGATATTTTGTATCAAGACGAGAGTTGGTATTCTTCAACTAACTACATAGTTTAAATCTGATCGTGTCTGTTCTTCTTGAGATATTCGGATCGAACTGACATTTGAAGCAACAACGTTCTTGAATATTGACTTGATGGTGTATCCCAAGTTTTAATTTAATCGTGTCAGTAAATATCAAGATATTGGGAATAGTCTCAAAATTTCAAACAACAACGAATTTGATATGATTTTTTCCTAATATTTCCGAAAATAATCAGCAGGTCAATTTGAAATTGGAACAACTGTTGTGAAATACTGACTAAAAGGTCATTGCTTAATTCTATCGAAATATGGTCAATGAATTAAAAAAAAAAATTTTTCGATAAAGATGTGGATACTTTTCGAAAAACAATTTTTTCACGATTTGGATCTTTATGAAACTTAGCAGTGAGCTGCGCGTTTATATCCTTTAACTAAAAATGAAGTTTCGATCGCATCAGAACTTCCTCTGATATTGAGGAAGTAACGTCAACATTTCAAATTACAACGAAATTTGATATATTGTTTTCCTTATATCTCCGAAAATAAACATCGTATCAAATTGAAACATTGTTTTAAAATTTTTATTCAAATATTTGTTTCAGTTTCAGCATAAAAATTCTTTTTCGATTTTCTGACTACTGGATCAACACGAAATTCGGCACTGAGTTGCGCGTTGGTTTCCTAAAAACTACATACAAATTTTCAATTTGATGAATTCGGCACTTCATGAGATATCCAGCAGTTAACCTCAAAATTTCAGTTGGGCCTAACTCAGAAACTATTCGAGCGGTTTGACACGTTAACTAACATAACCGAGATATTTGGACTTCAAATCTAATCTGGCAATTTCAAGTCGTTAGGTCCTTTCCTTCTAAAGTAAGTGCACATACGGACGGCCGGACGGAATTAAATTTGTTCCCGGACTCTTCCTCTGGGTTTTCGACACAATCGTTTAAGACCATTTTCACAAAATTTAGAAATAACAGACAATGTGACGAAACGATACCGCCCAATTCCTCAGAACAAGCGCGTAAAATCTGTCCTTTTTATTCACGGGGAGTTTGAGTGTCATTGGTTATTTATTTTGTCAGTTCATCTCAACAATCTATTTTGAATTTTGCGTTGCAAATGAAAATACGGTGAGAAAGCACTGGAAACACTCCAAATACTATAGAACAACCACAGCATTTTGCATTATTTTCAGAGTTGTCGTAGGTTTTCGCTTCCAATATCTGAAAAAGAACTATTGAAATCCAATTAAAACGAAACTATAACTAGAAACATCAAGTTGCTGAACAATATTCAGTAAAATCGTAACGAAAATATACAGTACCAGAAGGGGAATGCAAAATTAAATAGATATGAGCCTAACCATCTTTAAGATTTCACATTGGAGATTGCAGATTCATCTACAACTGAATTTTTTCTTTTCATTTCGATTCAATATTTATGGTAATTTCTGCGATAACCGCAATAAAACTCTTGATATATATTCATATTTCATATCTGAAAACCGGAAACCACTTTATTAAATCTAGTCGGTACATGAATTACAATTAATTTATTGTACTTGAGATATGAATGAATTGTGTGTTTTAATGAAGTACTATACTCTGAATATTCACTATAAAATCAGCTGATCGGAACTACACACATACATATCAGTAATTTCAGAAATTATGCAGTCTATGGTAATTGTTCCTAGATGAAACCCGGAAAGACTATTGAATACAAATTAGAGATAACTGAAGTGATATGTTCATGTTATATTTGATTCAAAAAATGTTGACGCCTGAAATCAAATTCCTGGGCAAATCAAGAATAGCAGGTGAAAAGCAAATGATAGCTGATGCATTTTGATTAATATCGGCATCGAATATGCGCTTTCAAAATCAGAAGTTCTTCGAAAAGGAAGCTGTTTTGGGACAAAATGCATGGGCATGGCGAATTACAATATCGAAAATTTTCTCGCTAAAGGTTAAAATTTTTTTGAGGTCATTGTGAATTTTGGAATGCCAGGAAAATTGCTAACCTAGCGCAATGTTTTGTATACCATATCTATTAATCGAAACTGATTCAAAAATCATTTTTTCCCGAACATTATTAATGAATGATGTTCTTTGTACGTATGAAATAGTTCTCAAAAATTGATAAAATTTTTCGAGAATAGGGGATGAAGAGCAAGATTTGAGTTCCAAAAATTTCCATTTACATAACTTCGGCCCGATTATCTGGAAAAATACGAGCACGCGAATGTGGACAATCGGTGTTAAAATATGCGCACTCCACCCATTCTCCGAAATTATATGAAACTCACTCTAATTATTTCCCGAAAGGATTATATTTCCATTGTACAAGGGTGTGACAATATTTGTTTTATCCTCAACTTTCACGATTATGACGAAAAAAGTATTATATTTCGAATTTCCTGAGATGAAATGATGAAATATTATTTAAAAGTGATGAATCCATTTTTGAGAGTATTAAAAAAATTAAATATTGTTCTAAATCCTCTCTCGATTAAAATATTCGAGCCACAGTTATGCGAATAAACTTTGATAGATTTCAAATCTGGTTTCGTATTCCTATTTCCCGAAAAAATTCATCTATTTTTGAAAACTGTTCCGAAATTCCACGACCAGCATCCATCAATAATATTCGATCACAAATGTTTTTGAGTCATTCAGAGAAATGGTATTTAAAATTTCGAGCTAAGGTAGCGATTTTTCAGGAATATTCAAGATGCCAATTATCTAGAGAACTGTGACATTTCTAACCAGAAATTTTTCGATATTCGGAATGTCATGCCCTACTACATTTTTACACCCAATATCTGAAAAAAACCATTGAAAATCAAAATGAAATACACCTCCGGATTGCGAGATTACAAGGCATTATCAAGGGCAGTTTTTAAAAAGAAAGATGCTGAATGAACAACATCGGTATAATGTGAACGGTCAACGAAATAAATCGTTACGTTTCAAGGTCTTTATATGACTCCTTCTTCAGACAATAAAGTAAAATTTGCCAAATTACTTTCTTTCATAACTTTCATACTTCATGCAGAAAGACATAGGTTCTCAAATGTTACAGTTCACTTCGTTGATCGTGTACATTATTCCGGTGTTGTTCATTATGCAACAATATTTCCATAAACTGCCCTTGTCAAATAGTTTGAATCTCGCAATCCGCAAAGACATTTCTTTGAATGATAATTATTATTAAATTTCCTTGAACTTTTCAGATGTTGGGAGTGGAAGTAACCTGAAAATAATTTATCACTGTTGTTTCGATTGATCTTATTTTTTTCATCGAAATAATTTTCAGTTATCGCAATTCACTAGATAAATATTTTAAAAACACGAAATACAAATTGAAATAATGCAGTTGAGAAAATAATAATCCATCGTGTACAATTTGAGGTTTTTTCCCCAGAAGGCCGAGTTCAATGGGAGATAAATTGATTACGCTCCTATTCGCGAAGAGCACAATATGTGACCTAAATTCGCCGAGAGTGTGAGAAGTTTACATAAACCAGGAATCTTCCAGTCCGTTCACCCCCCGGTAAGGGTGGTCTTAAGGGCCAAAATCGCGCGCGACGAATTCTGCCGATAGAAATTTGCTTTTAGGTAAAAAACTAAGTAGGTCGCAAGGTAGAACCCCGTAAAAAATAACGAAAAAAGCCGTTTCCTGGGAACCATTATCCCGAGGGGTTCGGTTTCCTATTCTTTGAAATTTTATATAATAAAACCTTTTTTCACCCTTCGAGTCTATTATGCATGGCCGTTTTTTTATTATTTTATTCCTCTTGCAGAATTGGGGGTTTTGTGCGTAAAAATCCGCTTTGACAGCTAGTTATTCTTATCTTGGTGAAGGATCGAAATAATTTTTGAATATTTTAGGTAAAAGGGTGCGCATTTTACAAGGTAAATGAGAGGCAACCCTTCTCAGAATCGTTTTCAGATGGGAATTTTAGGGTTTCAGTTGAAAATTCTGCGTCAGGGCTAAGGTGTTCTCAAGAATCAAGAGTATGATCTAAACTTATATCGAACCTGAATTATACCATGCCTCTGTCATTCCCTATTTGCCAGCCTAATTGAAAGAGATTTTATTTCAGAAGCAATATTCTTGGTGGTTCTGGGCATGAATATTACTGCCTTCAAGTTGAAATTTTCAACAAAAAAAGACAGTTATATTAAAACCATAATATGGATTTATTTTTGGTATACTTCTTTTTCAGTTTTTTTGTTGGGTTTTATGGGTTTTCGCTCTCAACATCTGAAACAGAACAATATCAAAAATAATAAAAATTGTTGTTTATGGAGAACGCCCGTGTGGATTGCAGGATTGAGCTATTCGTTAAGGCAATTTCTAAGAAAAACACTTTGCCTATGATGAACAATACTGGAACAAAACGAACGATGAACAGGGCAAACTGTAACGTTTCCTACTACAAAATCCACGCTTTCATCAGACAAACGAGAAAATTTGCAGAAAAAAAAGATTATTTTTCTGCAAATTTTCGCGTTTGCCCAAAGAAAGAGTCAGATTTATGTACTCTGAAATGTTACAGCTCGCTTTGTTTATCTCTTGTATTGTTCCGGTTTTTTCATTAGACAACCTGTTTTCCTTGAAACTGCTCTTGACCAATAGTTCAATCCTGCAATCCGCAAGAGCGTTTCCATCAGAAAACAATTTTATTTAATTTTAGTTAATTCTGTTACAGATATTGGGAGCAAAACTCAGAAAAAACCTTCAAAATGATGCTAAATCCTCCCAAAATGAACTTTAACCTCTATCCCAAATATTTTTATTGAGCCCATCATTATCCGAAAATATGCATTCGATCTAATTGAAACTTGGATATAGGATATTTAATTAGGATGACGGAGACATGATATACCATTTTATTGAGATTTTGGTTTTTTGGAACCACTGATTTATTGATTCAAAAGATTCCTCTTGCTGCAGTATTACCACTTATATCGGAAGGTGCTCACAACTTGTATTTCAACCGGAATACCCGCTATTATCTTTTTCTCGATTCGCCGTAGCTATTTCCGTATCAATATTTTCCTTCGCATCCCTAGCAGTTTTCTAGTAATCGACTTACGTATCCCCTTTTAAAAATAATGATAATTTACCACAATATTTCCATCATCTTGAAAACATGCTTTCAATTCGGGGACCTTACTATTCAGTTATGGTTCGTGTTATATAGTTTGAAAGAAAAGTCAATGCCTTCTCAACACATCTTATGAAAAACAGGTCATTCCATTTCCATTTACTTTTTATTTTTTTTAGGATTTATCGGAAAAGCATCGGATTTTGAACAATCCTGTATGATTTGGCACGTATACTTGTTTATTGGTAATCAATAACCCGATATTTCAGCGTCCTAGATTGTAAGTTCCGAAATAATGAAAGATCAAATGATGCCTTGCTTGGAACAAATAAGAAGGAAATAATTAAATTACTTAAAAACTGCTTGGGATAGGTATGAGGAAGCTGATACCGAAATAATCAGTATAGTACGTCGAATCTAAAAAAGCAATAACATTTAGGCTGATCCATTCCGAATATCAAACCTGTTATTATTCTTTTATAAAAGCGGAATTATTCGTAGTCATATTTTGAATCCAATCGTTCGTCCCGTCCCGTCCTTTGTATGAGTCAAGGGTACCATTGACCGTAGTGCTCCCTGTATAATACCACCAATTCAAATCACCAATTTCTTGGATTTTTATTTTCGTCTCACACAAAAAAAATCTTTACGGAATTCTGTGAAAACTTACTTTTTATGTTCCGTTGTAATTTTTTTTTCAAATATCTATTTGTTCGCTTTAATTTGACTGAATATCGAAAAAGCGCTCTTATTTTCAATCCAAAAGTTTCGCGTTCTATGTAAATTTTGTCAGAAAATAACAGGTAGTGAAGTCTAGATAGTCCAAGCCTCATTCCCCCTCCTCCATGAAATAGATGGGTCCAAAGTTCGCTGTGACTTGCAGTTATATAAATTATTCATAATAGCAATAAATACGCATCTACGCATATTATTAAAAGAAAATTTCAAAACTGTCTCAAAATATTGAATTGGTCCCAGTAAATATTAACTTTATTTATTTATTTGGTTGTTAATTACAGTGGTATATTTTTGAATTTCTAGGAAAATTTATCACAGTAATGGTAATTTTTCACACCATCACATAGTACAGATTTTTAGGAACATAAAACCAGCCAACTTTTTAGAAAAAGTAGATATTTTGACGTGCGACTTTTCGATTGAAAATAAGGGTGCTTTTTTGATATTAAGTCGAAATAAAGCGAACAAATAAATATTTGGAATCAGAAAAATTCGTGGTTCTTTTCATTACCTACAAATTTGCTGTCCAACTTTTTCTCATTGGACTTGTAGTTTTGCCGGAAATCGAGATAAACCGTGTTTTACCCTTAAACAGTCCCCCCTTTTGTTTCCCGACATCAGATCGCGTATGAAATATTCTTGCTTTAATTTTTGTTATATTCTCTCCATTTTTCAATGGTTTCATTCTACTTTCATTTTTTTTTGGTTCACAAAATTATCGACCCCGTTCTATGAAGCAAGTATATAGGTACCTATATATACCAGATATCCAGCTTGATCTTGATCGAAAGATTGTTTTTTCGGTAGGGCGACAGGTAGTTCCTTCCAAAAGAATCCACTCGGTTTGATGTTCGAAGATTATGTGGAGCTTAATTACAAAGGTTGAATTCATGAATGGATGAAAAATCTTAATCGTCCTAGAGGTTTTGGTAGCCATTCGAAATGTTGCTTCACAGCATTTCTGAAAACGAGCATACGATCCAGATGCAATCTATAGTATTGTGAAATATCTACTTGAAGGATTATATAAAATTTCTTGAGGATCATGCGAATAGGAGATCGAAAACTGCCTTTATACGAACTGGGCAGTATTAGGATCTGGAAGAGTGTCCGTCCTGTGATAAATATTTTAGTTTCGAAAGGAATATACCAAGAACTTGAAATTATCTGGAGATAATTTATCGTATGGAGATATAGTTCTTTTCCTGCAAGGTAGTACATTTCTTCAGTGATTCACGCGTCAAATCTTTGGTGTTAACGTCAATATAGGTTGAACCTTCAAGCTGTAATTTGGAAATCAGGTACCAAGGTTCAACTTGATCTAGTATGTATTTTTAAATGATAAGAATAAAATTTTGAATCAGTAAATAAATCTACGAGGTCATTTGGCAGATTTCATTAATTTAGAATTTTAATTTTCACAAACTTTCCTAAGGTTTACCTACCACAAATATTTCGAGCCGCTGGATCTTTTTTTGAATTTGACCACTAATTCTTCTCCAGACACTATACAACCTTATTGTGTGAAATTATGTTCTGCTGAAAATAGCAGACTTTTGGGAAATTCCATTGAGCTCTTGTTTCCTAGAACAACAATCGCAATTATTTCCTGGTGTCAATTCTTTATCCTTAATAATAAATCGATTCGTTTATTTTTTAGGTTTCTTAATTGTTAACGGTTGGTATAACAAAGAGACATCAAATTATAAAGTAGAATTGAAGACTTATGAACACAGTTTTGTGAAAATTCCTTTTCCTTTTATTTTCGTTTCCATTTCCTCTTTGCAATGACATAGAACGGAATGCTCTAAAATGCGAAAATGTTTGCACGCTCGTCATATTTCTCAAAATCAAACATTGAACTGACTGATAAATATTGCTTGTCAGGTTCAATCCTGTACGTACATCCGTCCAGTCATAAACACAATCATTCCAAACATTCATCTTAGGTGCGATGTCAAGTTCGGACAATAGAGTAGTGAGATTTGCATTAATTTATTGAAGAATCATAATGGCTTACTTTTACACAACCGTCCTCATAAACATTACATTTCAAATATCTTTTTCAAAGACAATTTAGATATTACAAAGACAATGTAGATATGTTACCAATATATGGATAGAAATTGCGAAAATCCCGTTTCGAAAAATTTTTTGTTGGAACAAAGTGTTAAATACCCAAAAATGTCCTCAAATATAAGAAGAACTTGACATATTATGTTATTCTTAAATTTAAGCTGAAAACTATTGTACCATCAACGTCATCACTTGGGTTTATTTTCATCAAACACATAAAAAATATCTCCCAGTATATCGTCATCGATAACACTTAATTTAAAAAATTATAGGTATGATCTCTCGTTAACATTAGGCACGTGTTTGGTGGTATTTGTATTTGTATTTGTATTTTTTCCGAATATCCTAGGCTTCAACGAAACCCCTCAGAAGCTTAAAGCTTGTACGAGTTAGGATACCGGGTGTGTGTAGGCTTTGTTACTAATTCCTTGCGCCACGTTAGGAAAAGCACTGTTAATTGTTTACCCAACAGCGAATGGTTGGACGGTCCCCTAAAAACCGGAAAAGTTATTTCCCGGCCAAGGGCTTGAACCCCAGACCTTACGATCATGGGGCTTGCGCTCTAACCACTGAGCTACCGCCGCAATCCCTGGTGATCCTGGTAATAATTCTAGCATAATAGTTGAAAATGTCACGAAAGGCAATATAAGGTACCACATCTACGTAGCTACGTAGAAGAAGGTATCTCGGGTATTGATCGGTAAGAAGATGAAAACATTCCCCAAATGGATCCATGTGGAATGTCAGCTTGAAAAGAAGTAAGTACATCAGAACATCAGTAACGTTATGGAGGAACAAATCTGATTTGAAACTCAATTCTGCGATTCATAATTGACTCAACAAACTTCTCAATCATTTGACCTCCGTAAAACCGTTCCCACACCTCCACAACAAGTTCCAATGTACGTTTCCTTCCATAACTGGAGAACGGTTTAATTCTTAACGACTAAAATGAATGCGTCGTCATACGTACGCAGATAAATATTCATCCATAGACTGCCATTAAGTAGCCATAATGAAGTATCAAAATAGTCAATTAGTTTCATATTTTCAATATGGAATGAATGAACCAAACGTACAATTTCTTGTCATTGGCTTTTAATTACCTACTTATGAGCCAACGTAAAGCTACCGCTGAATACAGTGTTTAATAAAATGGAAAATAATTACTAGTGTTGTGGGAGGATTTTAATAAGAGAGTTGCAACGGAGCGGAAGACAGACATACTGGTGTATATTCATTCATTCATTTGGATCAATAATTGTAGTTATGGATTCGATTATTATGAATAGTTTTGTTGGGAGTTGTGTAATCGAATGTCGTGGAGTCAAGCTGTGATTAAAAGTCGCTTTAATAAGTGAATATGTGTTTTGACAATTCAAAACGTATACTTATTAAGATGTGATAGCAATGTATGCTATCATAGGACTTCATGAACACTTTCTGAGTTGCTTTCAGTAGTGAAGTCGTTTTTTCAAAGCTGCAAATAGAAAATATATGTATTCTTTCAACGACGAAGGCAGGCTATTTGTTTTGAATTGACATTCAGACTACTATTATAGAAGATCTTCTAGTCCATATTGCAAAGTATTTTTATTTTTGAGTTTATTCTGAGCCAGATTTAAATTACGACAATTCGCGAACTTACTCGTTTTCAACTTGTTTATGAAGAAATTCCTTAAAATTTGAAAAAAAATTTATTTTATGGAATGATAAATGGATATTTCGGCTCAAACAGATTTCCGAATTTTTCTTTCCCATTTTCGACATATTTTATTCCATAACTGATGGTCTCTGAAAATGTCTATGAAAAAATTTGATTGAGCCTTATAACATTAATTTCACATTGATAAATTTTTATTTTTTCAACCCCTAACTCAAATCCTTTGGTGTTACTGAATTTCACTGATAAGATTGAAGGATCTCCCACTGTAACACACGATTTTTATTCCGAGTTCCATGAACATTTCTCAAGTAGTTCTCGGAAATTTTCTTGCAGATTAAACGAATCTTATGGATTCAACATATCTCAAAACATAAAGTGTGATTTCATTGGCCCATCACGAAGTCGTTTATAAGGTCAAAAACAAATAATTTAATTAGGTATATTTTCAAGAAATACTAGGTAGGTACCAAAATAATGGAGCGTTATGTATTTTGATCAATATCCAAATTTGCCTCGAACGATTAGTCTGAAATTACTACAACCTAACCTCAATTGAAAGAAAGGACGAATGAATCTGAAATTTCTATGGTACCTACGGCTTGAGATCCAAAATAATCGGTTCGGAGCATTTATGGTCGAAATGCGCTTAGCTGAAATTTTGATTCCTCAACATCTCAAAAACTTCAAATCCTATCGAATAAACCTAGAAAAACACCTAGAATAACCGATACGAAAACTTGGTATCGGAAGACTTTTTTTTGGATGGTATTATGAGAAAAACAAAGTACTTGACAGCTGATCGGGGACACAATATTACCGAAAAACGAGTAAGAGATTACAAAGTTACAATTCGTGGCATTCGTCTGCTGCACAATATCTTGCGGGTTTGTCCATGATGAGAGTTAGTTTGAGTTAAAAAAAAAATCTAAAAAAGCACTGACGTGATGTAAGGAGCTTTTACGACCTTGTTTGAATTCGTTCCCAAAGTAGTCACCTGCTTGATTCCTCCAAACGCAGTTTTACTTTCTAATAGACTGATTCGGAGATCTTCTTTTCATACAGTCCTACGAACTTCTGCATGAACCTTCAAGCTATCATTTATCAATCAAGTGATAGATTTAAATTCGATCCGATCAATTTTTCAAATTTATTGTTTTTGTAAAGTTGGAAAATTGGAAAATTTTCTAATCATCTTTGATTTCGATTTTTACTCGTGCCATCTCCACGAAATTTTGCATATAGTTGCGCGTCGGTATTCTTCAACCAACTAGGAAGTTCATTTCCAATCGCGTTAGTTCTTCTTGAGATATTGGCAAAATAACCTCGAAATGTCGAAAAGCAATGAATGAGAATAAATGTCGGATCAGTCTCGACTTCGATGCAATTTGCCAAATCTCATTGAAATCTGATGAGTAATTTCCGAAAAAACTATTTTTTCGAGGAAATATTTTCTTCACGTGCATTTATCGAAACGGACTCCACTAAAATTCTGTTTAATGTGGCCCCTCTGTATTCTTCAACTAGTTTCAATATGATCGCGTCAGTACTTATCGAAATATAAAGGAAATAACCTCGAAATTTTAAATAAGATCGAAATTTGACATATTATTTTTCCAACATCTCCAAAAATTAACATCAGATGGAATTGAAATTTCGAATACTACAAGAAATTCTTGTTAAGCACTGACGTGAAGATCAGGTCCTCCAAAGCGATTGTTCGAATTATATAAGTGTTAGATCAACACTAAATTTTGCACCTTGTTGCGTTATGGTATTGTTCAACTGATTACGAAGCTTCAATCTGATTGCATTCGTGCTTCTTGAGATATTGCTGATATAACGTTGAAATTCTGAATAAGAACGAAATTTGGACATTATTTTCCTTATATCTCCGAAAGAAAACATTGGATTAGATTGAAATCTGGAACATTGTTGTAAAAGATTTATTCGAAAGTTTGTGCCGATTTTCATTGAAATCAAGTCAATATTTATGGAGAAGAAGAAATTTTCAACAAAAATTTTCGAATAAATATTTTTTTTTTAAATTTTTTGCCATTTGGATCCGCACCAAATTTCGCATTAAGTTGCGCGTTAGTATTTAAAAACTACATGCAACGTTCTAATTTGATCGAATCATTACTTCATGAGATAACGAGGACTCAACCCTAAAATTTCAAATGGGCCTATCTTCTACACTATTCGACCGGTTGCATCCATTAACGAATTTAACCGAGATATTTGGACTATCAACCTAATCTGACTATCTTAAACCGATAGATACTTTCCTTCAAAAGTTAGAGCCCATACGGACGGACATAATTGAATTTGAGCACGGATTCCTTCAGGGTGTTCAACCCAGTCTTTTCAAAACAATTTTCGGCCCAAGCTTTCGAAAATTACAGATATTATGATGAAACGATAACGCGCTGTTCCCCAGAACAAGCGCGTAAAAATGGTTTGTTACCTTCTTGGGAATGAATAGACAAGATGACAAGTATAAATTTAGAACTAAGTTCATCAAAGTCCATGGATATGTGCATTTTATGACTTATGAAAACACTCCTCGGCGTGACTATTTAGATTATCAAAAAATATTCTCTTATGAGGAACACCTTTCCCAATTAGAATAGGGATGGTATCTCAAATTTTTTGTCGAACCAATTCGTCAGGGTCTCGCCAAAAATCGCAGATGATGATGAAAGATGTTCAGAAATGTTAAAGTTTTATGCATATTATTCGACCGTGAAAATTATGTTATAGGTTTTTGAGAGGTATGAAATTCGTCATCTGTTTCCGTGCATATTAAATTGAACCCTTATGCTAATTTGTTCTGTTTCTCGTTTCACTAAATTTCAAAATTAATTATTTCAGTCTAGCGTTTAAAGCAAGTGATGTCAAGATGAAGGAAAATATTGAATGGTTAAGGTCATGATCTGTTATTATTAAGTTGCGTAGAATTTGATACCATATTTATAATAATTAAGCCAAACACCGAGAACCTCTTATACAGGGTTAATGCTGTGATTTTCAATCAATACAATATTCAATTGAAGGTGTGATTTCCCGATCAACTAAAGAGATAATAATGATAATGGGGAAATAACAACGAAATTGGACATATTTGCTCCAATATCCCCGGAAATAAATATCTAGCTGAGATTTTGCCGTCTGTTGTAATTTATTACCCCAAGGTTTGTGCGAAATTTCATGAAATCTGATGAAAAGTTTCTGAAAAAAAGATTTTCATGAACAATATTTCAAAAAATTTGGAGTCCAACAAAATTTGCGTATCGTTGCACGTCAGTATTTCACAACTTAACACCAAGTTTCAATTTGATCTCATCAATAGTTAACCTAGAAAATGCACGTCATTATAACTCCAAAATGTTGGTGGTTTCCGCCTATCAACGAACTCTACCATCAAATGCACACCTTTAACACTGACATTTTTGAGTCCTCAGTTCGTTTCGTTTGGCAGTTCCATCGTAATTCGAAAATTCTAGATATTCTGGCAAAATTGAGGAAAATATTTGAATATTCGACGAAATTCTATAATATTTTTCCAATATCTCAGAAAAAAATTTTTTTGGATCAAACTGAAATCAGAAACACAGTTATTTAATATTGACTATGAGGTCTTCGCCAGATTTTTCCTATTATTAGTCTTATTTCAGAATGCAACCTGTCCTTGAAGTTTAAGGTTGCTAGATCTTCCTGTTCGAGTTCTTCCCAGTCATTTGAGACCGCTTTAAAGAAAACTTCGAACATTGAACATTTTGAAAAAATGATGACACGCTGCTTACAAAAAACTGTATGCTAAGATGGTTGGAATATTTTCTTCTTGAAACCAAGTAGCTCTGTAGAGTCTGTATTCACATGGATAACCGCTTCGTAATTAAGTGATACATTAAAAACCTAGAAAGGCACTGCCGCGACGGCAGCAACTTTTCCGCGCATGTTCAATGAAGATGACCACTTTGGCAACGAATTTGAACATGCGCGCAAAAACTACTGCCTTCACGGCAGTGCTTTTCTAGGTTTTTTTCGATTAAGTACTGGATTTCAATTCGATCTAATCTGTATTTTTGAAATATGGGGAAAATGAAATTCTGAACTGGTATATCTACGGAATAATTGGGGGGGTTTTATCCCATTCACGAATTCACGAATTCGACCTTCGTAATAAAGCTTCAAACTCTACAAATATCGAGCCAACACAATAACTCCCGAAAGAAATAACTTGGAAACTCGATATTTGTAAAGTTTTATTTCCCCAATATTTTCAACAATATAGATTAGATCGAATTCAAATCCGAATTTCCATCGAAATATGACAGTTCGAAGATTCATACGGAATTTCATGAGGAAAGTATGATTAGAAGATCACAGAATATTGAATATTTGAGGAGAAAAAATTGAAATTTTTCATTCAGTATGTTCTAATGACACGATCATCACCAAACTTTGCACGAAGTTGTTTATCAGCATTTTCAACTTAGCTGCCCAGTTTGATCATGACTAAATCAGTTTTTTCGAAAAAAACAACGATATCTAGAAAAGACCACGAAATTTGCCATATACATATATCTCCAAAAATTAATATCGCATCAAGGTGAAATTCGGTACACTGCTGCGGAATATTAAGTTCAAAGTATGATCAGAATTTTGTCCCAATATAGTCGAGTTTCTAAAAAAAAATATTCGAAACGAAATTTTGAAAAAAAAATTTTTTTTGATTTACTGACAGCACGATCCCAACAAAATTTCGCGAAAATTTGCAAGTCCTCATGCTCCATCTAACTGCCAAGTTTCAATCCAATCGCTGCAGTGGTTCTAGAAATATCAGGGGAATAAACTCAAGATTTCAAATAGCTATAACTCCGAGATTATGCTACCGATTTTACCCATTTACACACTCAACTTTTGCATTTCGAAATGCAACAACCAACCTTGAAATTTGCGAATCTATAGGATTCTCCGTACGCCTGTTATCGTGTACACGGCCGGCCAGCCAGACAGAATCGATTTGGACACCTGATTCGTCATCAATGAGTCCAACCTAGTCGATTGAGACCATTTTCCGCATTTTGAAAATCGAAAATTACAGACAATTGGACAAAACGATAGCACGCTGTTCCCCTAGAATAAAAAAGGGAATATCACCGAGATTTTAGATTTTAAGGGTAAATGTGTATGCAGCGTGTAGTTCAGGAACATATCAACAATCGTGTAAAAGTTGCTCATAGTGGTGATTTTCTCAATTTTTTTTCAGACTTTCTCATCGCATCACTCGAATCCATCAATACCACACATTGAATTAATTTTATCAGTACCAGACCATCCAGATTAACTCTGATACGACGACAAATTATGATCACTCATTCGATAATTCACGAATTGAATGGTATGTTCCGTTCTGGATATGGCCCAAGCAGGAAAATACGAAAGTCCTAATGAATATTGATTGACACCTGTTAAACACCTGTGCAAGGGACTCATTGTCTCTCTAGACACGCAAAAGATTCGAAAATACGATACCCCATATGCAAACAACCGAAGGCAATAATTATGACATTCTTTCCATATTATGTTATTAAAAGGCTGTTCACTATCACTGAATAATTATCACGATTATGTGACCTGAATCACGCGATTAACGTTCTTGGATAATTTGGCTTTTAATGAATGATGCAGGACGGTGATTTGGCCGGAATTGTGATTATTGATAGGCTGAATTCGACAGCCCTTTCGCGAAAAAATCCGAAACCATTTCTTTACGAAAAGTTGCACGAACCTCCACGACGTCACCTAGTAGTCTGTGCAAACATGACTGCATGAATGTTCATGCACGTTCATAGACATTTGAGAGAGACGACAGGAATAATTGTAAGAAATACTAGCTGCATCCACTAAAATTTCAGCTAGCTTTACCCAAACTTGTATCATAGTTTGATATGATATGAGTATGTCAGAGGCCTTTGCTAAATAAGGCCGTGTGGCCGCACGCTCTCCCTAAAACATATATTGTCGTACGACGCACGACAAAATTAATTTTTTTTGAAATAATCAATATTTTATTATGAAACAACAACCGTTAGTTAATATTCCAACGAAAAACACAAACATAATTTCTTTCTAACGATCTATTAATCCGCCCCAAACAGAATACGTCGTGATTGACCGTGCAAATATCGAAACTGTATCTCGGGCGAGCGAAATTCACTGTCTCACGGCCTGGCTGGCCGCAACCCTCATATAGAATCCAACAACCACAGCTTTAAGTACAGCAAGGCCGCGAAATTTCAGCGCCCCATAGTTCGAGGCTAGTTGCGGTCGGGATGATTGCTGCTGTTCACTGGGTCGATGAAGGTCTTTTTGGGCGTTTAAGTGTTTATTTTTTTGTCGGGTCGATGTTATATACCTTATGTTGTTGGTGTTTTCCCTGTGTGTTCATAATGAATTTATTCAGCAACATTCTTGACCTAAATTTCGATAGGCAGAATAAGCTGCAATTAGCAGAAAAATTTGAAATCGATGGCATTTTTTGCAAAAAAAAATTTGTATAGAGGGTTGACATTTGAGAGCTATGACTTTTTCATCACTTTTTTTAAATGTAATACCCTGTGTATTATTTCACTTTTCAATTCAACGATAAATTCTTATTACTTTTTGTGAATATACCATATGCCTAAACTCGATGGATTCCCAGATATATCGGATATAGTGGATTATGGAAGATACGATATGAAAACACACAAATGTTACTCCTATTTAATTATTGATATTCAATCTGTTTGTCGGTTGTCCGTTTACTTCGAGGCATTTCTGAATTCGATACAATGTTTCCCGTTGCACATTTTCAATCACTTCTGGACTGATAAGTGATAAGAATTTACTGTAGAATTGCAAAGTGAAATAATATACAGGGTATTACATTTAAAAAAAGTAATGACAAAGTCATAGCTCTCAAATGAGACACCCTGTATACAAATTTTTTATTGCGAAAAATGTCCAAATAAATATACTAATGGACGTGTCCGAGGATTTTAACATGAAATAGAAACCTAATTTTTAAACGAATTTGTTCCTTTCATTATGAAAGCACTGTTTAATAATAGGGTAGAAAAGAATAAACACATTTCAAAAAAAAATCTCTGTTGCGTGAAATTTTGTAGCACTTGATTCGGTCCTTAGAGGTCCCTATTAAAGGAACTGCTCTGAGAATTAAGGAATATTTGAAGAGTTAATTAATTTTACTGCTGAACTTGACCAAAATTTAAATTTTCTCCTGGAAAGAATGTTCTTAGCTGACTTTCTCTTTCTGGAAAGATACATATGTTAAAACTGAGTCTTTGGGTTTGGTACACCCAGAAAATGTTTCGCCGCCGCCGTCGAGCTCTCCCATGTCACTTAACCAACAATCTTTACGAACTGCGCTCCCCATACCTCATACATCACGATACGCCACTGGTGTATGTATAAAAAATAATTGAATAATATGACAATCAAAGAGTATTTTTTGGCGATTTGCATGTATATGTATTATTAGCTTTCCAAAAAGGCCATTTTCACTCAATGAAACTTTATTCATTCACAATCGAAGAATTTAACGAGTATTTTGGAGGGTATGTAGTACACTTCTGTTTGCCAAGTGACTCTCGTCTATGTTAACCTTTATTGTAGTCCATTCTTGAGCATTAACTTAACATCCGAAGTTAGTTTGTTAGCATCTCAATCCTCGAATGAAGCATTGATTGTATACAAAATTGTTTGGCATAATTATATACTTATAGGTTTAAACGTATAGAATATCAATGATATTGCATAGTGACTGCACTTCTGATAGTCATTATTCAGCTTTATAATGGTTCATTTTCTCCATTTTATTACATATCTTCCACAGAAACCGTTCGATTTCAATTGTGTGAATTTTTTTTTGTGATATCATCTGATAAGGAATTTTAGTTAATGTATTGAAAGAAAAGATTTTCCAAACCTTGCAAAAACAAACACTTTCTGGCTAAACCACGGACACGAAGTAATGACATAAGAAATCAAAAATGTATACAGAATTTCGAATTATCCTGAAAAATGTGATGTTTTCATTACTTGGCAATCGTGAGTCGACAGTATTCTGAACAATATTTTCACATTTTCCACCGAAGTTCGCATTTTTCGATGAGTTCATGAATTCTTCGAAAATTGACCTTACTGGCTGTCGCGAAATTTCGGACAACAATCAAACATTTCGTCTTTTCTCTATCTATCCACCTATTTCCGTTCCTCTGATATTGTCCGAAATATCCTAAAAGTACCCTCATAAACACCTCCTTTAAACTTTTCCTTATGTCTTTTGTGGTTTAGAGACTAGACTAGACAGAAGAACTATGTTTTCTTTGCAAGTGGAACAGCCATGAAGCTAATTCATTTCATGTGCGTTATGATATCCAAACCAGACCGAATTTCAGCAGCATGCGACAAATAAATTCTGAAGAATTCGAAATTAAATTTTTTTGATTTTCAAGTGATATGTTTCTACGAAACTTTTCTTACATCTTCAAGTTGGAAAGTACGTTACAACTGAAAACCAATTTTCAATTCAATCAAATCGGTATTCTTCGAATTATTGAGGATACATAATTATACAGGCTGTAACTGCGACACTGTGCGGATTTTTTCAATTAACGAACACCATCGAGTTATTTAGGTCCAAACCAATCTTTGAGAATTTGAAGACCCCAAGTTTGTTCCTTCGAAAGTAAGAGCACATACAGAAGGCCAGACAGAAATTTAGTTTGACCACGAATTCTTTCCCGAAAAGTTCAACCTAATCGTTTTAGATCATTGCTGGCTTGAAATTCTAAAATTTAGTTTTAATTCAGGTCCATTAGCATAGAGAGATATTGAGAAAACACTATTTCAGATAACTTCAACTTCTAAACAACCATTAGGCACCTCCTATTCATAAATATCTTATGCGACTTGTCTTACAGACAGACAACAGAACAATATTAAATTTTACCACGAGTTTTTCGTCAGCGAGTCACATATGATCTTTCAAATACATTTTCGGACTAGATTTCGAAAATTATTGACATTATAGTATGTCTGTCAGAACATATGCGTAAAATATAAAAGTTATAATAATGTTTCATATAGTGTTACCTATATCATTCGATATTCAATAATGGATATTCACTTACTAATAAGTTTTAAGAAGAAGGGCATATGGAATCGATACGTTGTTCGAAATTTTTGGTTACATAGTTATACACTATTTCCAATTGAGGAAAATGTTCACTCACTTCGGACTGATTTCTTGTTCGGATGTTGGCCTAAATATCAGGTACAATCGTTTTTGTTATCCAGATTCATTGTGTTGAAAGTTAATTTGTCGAAGTTTTCATATCTAATATCGTCTAAGCGACAAAAGAAAATAATTAATTAATAAATTTTTGCGCAGAAAATAATTCTGCTTTTCCTTACCTTAAGAGAGCAATATTTAAAAATTTTTCTCGAGGACGGTAGCAATATTTTCTAAGCTATCAGTGGCGTACAACGAAAAGTTCTGGAGGTAGAAGTTGGACATCGCTCCGACAGAGATAACACTATTTAGAGTTATTCAGAAATGTCATCTGGTGAGCCTTGAAGTGTAATAAGTTTGCCAAATTGCAGCTGAATATAATGAGAAATACAAAAAATGAAGCGTTTTTAATTCGTAATATTGAAAAAGTAACCCCTCTTGGTAAGGTCGAACCTTTTATTGAATCCTTCAGGGCCATACAGAATTTTTCCATTTTAGCACGTGCCTACAGGCTTGAAATTTATTTTTATTATTTACATCCCCCGGCAACTCAAAGAAGAAGTACCTAGTCAATTCATTGCGATCGGTACTAACTTCAAAGAGAATATTCATGTTGTAAATAGGCTGTTTTGTCCCTTGACTATTTATGTTTTAGCAATTCCAAAAAAAGCTTCACTGTCAGGTATCGAAGCCAAATAAACTGAACAGTTCGAAAAAACTATATTTCTTTTCGCACAATACAACGACTTGTGATAGTTACCGCGTTTGTTGCTAGATTGGTAGATCATTTTTATGCACTTGTTCTGGAGAACAGCGCGTTATCATTTCGTCACGATCTCTGTAATTTTCGAATTTTGAGCCGAAATTGGTCTCGAACGACTAGGTTGGACTCACTGATGAAGAATCCGTGATCAAAATTGATTATGTCCGTCCGGCCGTGTGCGCTGTAATTCTCGAAAGGAAAGACCTAGAGTCCTGAAATTTTCAGGTAAGGTTAAGATCCTGAATATCTCGGTTAAGTTCGTTAATGGGCCAAATCTGCCGAATGGTTTTTGTGCTACAGCCATTTGAAATTTTGATTTTTCAATCACTCGAAAAATATTTATCTGATGGAAATTAAACTTGGTTGGAAGATGAACAATGTCAATGAAAAGAATTATCCATGGCAAAATTTGAAAAAAAATATTTTTTTTTTTTAATTTTTGTATTTCATTAAAATTTCACCATTTCGCAATATGAAGAAGCGCGTAAAAGCTGCTGACTTCACGTCGGGGCCTTTCTTTTTTACCGGTTTCTAAAGTAAACAGAACGGTAAGTGAATCACGTACCGTTCAACGAACGGTTAGTGACAATGATTAAAAATTTTCATTGAAATAATGAAATAATTCGAATACAATTTGAATTTGATTCATTTGATATGTCGCCGGAATAATTGCGGAACAGCCGATTTTCCAGGTTTTCAGAATTTCGCATTTTTCAGAAGATTCGATACCGCTTATTTTTAAATTTTATTATCGGCAAATTCAGTTGATTATTGTCACTATGACAATCTACAATCAATAAGCTTTCATCATCAAAACAACGGCTTTCCTTATATTCTTACACAGCATTTACGTATGATTATTTGAATTTTTAGGATAATTATTTTGTAGTCTAAGTAAAAAGTGCAAAAAACGCTATAAGTATCTCGAACGTTAAGGACCACCGATCTAATCAGACAATAATATTAATAAAAATTTTTTTCTTCGATTACTAAAATGTCCTTACCGTTTTAGAGACTTACGCGCATGTTCTAGGGAACAGCGTGGTATAGTTTAGCCCTAATATCTGCTGTTCTAGAATATTTTTCCGAAAAAAGTTTGGACTGATGAAGAATCCGATGTCGTGTTCGATTCTGTCTGGCAGGTTGGCCTTCCGGCTGTGCTCCCGATAGTTTGAGAAAGAATGGAACTGGCGAGTAGTAATTTCAGAGTAGATTGCGCGTAAAATATGATATAATAATGTTGCATAAAATAGTGTTACATACATATACCATTCGATATTCAAATGTTCTTAAAGATTGGGTTGAACTCCCTGATGAAGAATCCGTGGTCATATTCAATTCTGTCCGTCCGTCCGTATGTGCTCCAACTGTCGAAGAGTTATCGACTTGAAATTGTCAGTTTATGTTTGGATTCCAAATATCTCGGTTGAGTTCGTTAATGGGTAGAATCGGTTGGATAGTTTCGGAGTTAGGCCTTTAAATTTTGAGGTTAATTCCTCGGTATCTCATGAAGTATTGGCTCCATCAAACTGAAACTTCGTGTACGGCTTTGTAATACCAATACGCAACTAAGAGAAAACCTTAGTGTGGATCCAGTTTGTATAAAATGGAAAAAAAAAATTATTCGGAAATTTCAAAAATTTCTGATGAAAATTTTTTTCTCTGAAAATTTTGATTAGATTTCAATAGAGTTAAGCACAAACCTTAGAGTCAGTATTTTATAACAACGTTTCAAATTTCAATTCGATCCGATATATACTTTCAGAGATATAAGGTAAAAAATGTGTCAAATTTCGTTGTGATTTGGAATTTATACGTTATTTCCGAAATATCTCAAGAAGTACAAATACAATCAGATTGAAACTTCGTAATCAGGTGGAGATTACCAACACGCAACTAGGTGCAAAATTTCGTGTGGATCTAATAGTTAGAATGTGAACAAGCGCGTGAGAGCTCCTGACCTCACGTCGGAGCTTTTTGGGTTATTTTTTTGTATGGGTTGGGTCTGGGCTGTATATGTCTTAACGAATTTTTAGGTTGTAGAAAGTCGAAGAGACTAAATAAAAATGATTCATATCAGTATGATCAAGTATCTTTTAAGCTTATTTTTGGAGAATTTTACATCATTTTTTGAGTAATGTCTGGGTTTTCACCCCCAATATCTGTAGCAGAACTATCAAAATGAAATAAAACTGTTTCAGATAGTGGAAGTGAAAACGCAGAAAACACCTTAAGAATAGTATTATCAAGCTCATTCATATCTGGTGATTCCGATCACCGAACATGACGAGGGTTTTAATGATAATCTCGAGTGAGATAATCTAGTTGTATGCATCCTGAAACCATTAAACAATGCTGAAACAGTTTTCACCCAAAAAACTGGAGGTGCCTTTCTCAGTCATCTCAGGTTTATTCAGGGTGTTTCACCATAAACTAGACTAATACATATAGCCGTATAGATGACATTGGAAAAGTCATTTTTGCCTTATGTTTTATACCCCGTTTTCGAAGCGAAAGCCAGATACAGGGTGTTTAGGTGGATATTCATTTGGGCAAATGTGCGCGCTCGAATAACTGTGTGGTAGAAATTCAATTATTTGTCATTCTGACATACTTCCTCATCGAGCATATTTACACGGACACTGGGCATTCACGCACGCTCATTGTGCGTGCGCGAACAGCGTGCGCGTATATTTGCTCAAATGAATTCCCACCTTCAAATTTCAACTTAGAGCAATATTCTGATAACTGTGGTACGTTTGAAATAAAGGTTTTCGGTCACATCTCGTTATTTTTGGTGGTCAATTCAATTGTGGTGTAGAATTCTGAAAAAAACAATTAAAATGGTGGAAAACCTGCAGAGTTGAAATTTTTCATTTTTGATTGCCCAACTGCATAGTATCGTTTCAATGCACTAAATTTTGTAAGATTTCCAGCGAAAATTTTTTCCAAAATTCAGACTCAACTCAAAAAGATTCGGTTTGGAGTAGTTAAATAATTTTTATTTAAAAATCTATTATTATGCTAATGGGCCTCAACAATGAACTGGATAGAAATATGAATTTATCAACAAAATTTTTTCAAAAAACTATGGTGAGAATCGAACTCGCTCCACTGTCGGACGGTTGGGTCACGTTACCTCTCGAGGATAAATTGGATTTATTCTGATCATATTAATGTCTGTTACCAAGCAACGGTAGTTCATTGAATTTGACCCTAATGTATGAATGTGGAGAGTGTTCGATTCCCACCCAAGTTTGTTTGAAAAATTTTTTTTCTTGATAAATGCATATTTCTATCCAAGTCATTCTGGATTAACTCATTAGCACAATTTTGGCCTCCGTAAGGCCACAATTTTTAAATGAAAATTATTTAAGTAACCCGAGCGGAATCTCTGTAAGGCTACAACATGGAAACCAATGAATATTTTCTCATTTTGTTTTGCCACTACTGTTCAGAATTACATTCAATTCAACTTTGAAAGATTCCAACAACGCTGGGTGGAATCTTTTTTCCACTGTAGACACGTAAGAAAAAGTTGAGTTTGAACTTTGGAAAAATCTTCTCGTAGAAAATCTCAGAAAATCTAGTGTATTAAAATGATGCTACCCAAGTTGACAATTCGAAAATGAACACACCAAATTTGCAGGGTTTCCGCCATTGTGAATTTTTTTCCAGAATTCTACACCACAATTGAATTGACCACGAAACAATACTAAGATTTGACCGTATATCTCACTTATGCTTCGAAAACGGGGTATGTGTCATAAGGTAAAAATGACTTGTACACATTTCTCTATACACGAATTTATATCGGCACATTGGAAGCTTGAACCCCCCCCCCTCCTTCGCTTTTCTTCTCTAAGTTACATTGTTCACGGACGGTCGGAAATAATTAAATTCGACCAAGAATTCTTCATCTCAAGTATAGCCTCATTGTTTGAGATTATTACTCAGAATAAACATATTTTCGGGTCCAATGGCACCATCCCGTTCCTGCAAAACAACCTCGCAAAAGATTCAAGGGGATTTGATTTTATTATCACTCAGACTCATTCACTTATCATCAACTAATGAACCAGAAATCGAGATATACAGGGCGATTCAAAATTATGATTCAAAATTATTTGGCAACAAAATCCTGACACCGGTCAATTTTGTTTCAGTTTGACCAAATTTATATGCATTTTTGAAGGATTTTTGTTGCACCCTGTGCCATCCGCATCAACCCTCTAAATATTTTGAATAGGGAATGTACGTCATGTGGTACTTTTTTGGCGAGGTATCTGTTACTTCTTTATAGGCGTGAAGAAGTTTTCGAGAAAAAAAATTTTTTTTTTTGAAAAACTAGTTAGTTCAAAGAGGTGTTCAGTATGTGCACTTTGTCATGGCTCATTTACTCTGAGACGATGGTACCTGATGAAATTTGTCACCGAATGAAAGTCGACCATTACAGTTTTGTTCATCCACAACTTTCAACCCCCACACGTTCCAAGAGGTTTTCAGTTTGTGCACTTTGTCATGGCTCCATTTTTTTCTCCATTAAAGAGTTCGTAGGGGTTGAAAGTTGTGCATGAACAAAACTGTAATGGTCGACTTTCATTCGATGACATATTTCATCAGGTACCATCGTCTCAAAGTGAATGAGCCATGACAAAGTGCACATACTGAAAACCTCTTTGAAGTAACTAATTTCTCAAAAAAAAATTTTTTTCTCGAAAATTTCTGCATGCCTGTGAAGAATATACATAGACCTTGCCAAAAAAGTACCACATGACCCACTTTCCCTATTCAAAAAATTTAGAGGGTTGATGGGGATGGTTCAGGTACAACAAAAACCCTTCAAAAATGCATGAAAATTTGGAAAAAGTGAAAAAAAAATTGACCTGTTTCAGGATTTTCTTGCCAAATATTTTTCTTTTGAGAAAATGAATTTGTTCCATAATTTTGACGCGCACTGTATATTTCTGTTTGGCGTATGCCAGTAGCCGTTTCAAATGATCTTTTTGATAACGCAATAAATATCAAATCGTGTCAGCTCTACGTCCGCTCCTTCTTTCACAGCTCAATCAGCCGTTGAATTGATTCGGAAAAGGTGTTAGAACGTCTTGAAGAAGTCGGCATTAAGGCATTCATCGTCCACAACATACTGCCCACCGGTAATAATTCATTTGGGGCTCGGACAATGCATAAATAAAGGAGACACCGCTGTTGAGAAATGCGAAATTGTAACACACATAGTAAATCTACAATTGGGCCAGGCCAATGGCCAATTTCGGCCACCTTCCGACAAGAATATCTGTTGGACTTGAGGACAAATGGTCCTTGATTTCCAGTGACGGGGTTCAGACTTGGTAGTGAGGAAACAGGATTTTTTCTCGATCGGATTTGTATTTCACAATTATCTCTTCAGCTGAATTTGTGAAAAATTGGAAAATTCTAGGTATGACAGTAATGATGGTTTTATTTTCTTTCTACTATCATAAGACTTGGGAATGGAAAGAGTTAGCAATTTGAGATTTTCCGGGTACCTTGCACATCGGAATGCTACAGCTCGGCTCAGCTCAGGAACTACAAATACAATCGGACTGAAACTTGGTAATTAAATGTACAATACTAACAGGCAGCTGCTCGAAAAATATTGTCGGCATTATATTACTTTTAAATTCAAATGTCAAAACTCGGATATTTATTATTATTTGTCATCTAGTAACCAAGTTCCATCACGATTGGGTTAGCATTTTTTGAGTTATTCCGCAAATATCAACGGTACCAAGAAAAAACCAAGTCCTTTGACATATTTTTTCCGCAACAATTCTGGAAATTGAAATCAGATCAAACTGAATTTCAATTGCACAGACCTTGAAGTCAATTTTTCATAACAAAATTTAGTTTGATCTGATTTCAACTTTCGGAGATGTTGGTACAAATATGAAAAATGTATGGCTTTTTTTCTACGTATCGTTTATATTGTTCCGGTATTGTTCATCAGGCAATCTGCTTTTCACGAAACATTGAAATAGTTAAATCCCGCAATCCGCAAGGGCTTTTTCCATAAAAAATAAATTTCATATAATTTTGCTACTTCTGATTTAGATACTGGGAGTGAAATCACAGAAAAAACCTGAAAAAATATATCATCTTGAACGTGAACATCCTCAAATTATCCCTTTCCGAACTCTGAACTTTATTACTGAAGAATACAAACTTTGCGGAGAGTTTTTGTTTCACTGCATATTAAATTTTTATTTGAGATAAGTCACCATTTCTTGAAGATACACCGAGTACTATTAATTTTAATAGATCTTACATTTATTTTATTTATTAAATGATAAATCGAGCAATTATAGTTCATAAATCATATTTCGAATAACTCAACGTGAATACTCCATAGCCCATTGAAGAAAACAAAAATAAGTGGTTTGCGTAAATAATATTAATGTTTTTTCAAAGTTCATTCTGACGAAGACAAATGTTCAGTGCACAAAATTCTTCCAGCACGGGGAGGTCGATTCTTGGTAAATAAGAAATATTCCCCCTGGCTTTGTGGTTTTTCAATAAGCAACATAAACTGAGGAATAGTTAACACGGTCATGACAAAAATACTTGGCCCAAGTCTCACAAAATTCTGTTGAACTTAAGTCTATTCACTGAAGTGTATTTGTCAGTGTCGCGTCGCGCAAGGATATCATTTGTCTGTAATGGACAAATGATAACTTTGTTTTGGTTCCGACATTCAGACTGGTTCTAAGACAGTTCTAGAACTGCGCAGAATCGATGCTATATTGAAGCCCGATTCTAAACTATCCTAGAAGAGTTATAAAAGCGATAAAACCAACACACGAATTAAGTGCGGGTTCTCATCGGCATCGTAAAGAAAGAAAATATTCCGGAAGTGTTGGCAGAAAAGCGGAATGTTACTCATGTCTTATTGTTTGTAGTATAATTATATATATTATAATTGCTTCCACAATTTTTTTTTCTAAAATCATGTTTTAGAATTTTCCTTTATTCATTATAACACAAAATGAACCAACAATCTGAAAGTAATAAAAAAAAGATTGATTCATAAAATGAGAAATTTGACGATGGACGTATCTCAAACATGTGCGATTTGGCAAACAAATGCATTGCAATCATTAATCAATAGGGAGCGGAGATTCATTTAAAAAGTAGGTATACATCCCGTTTGTGAGCAATGGAAGTAAAATCCTTTCGATTATTATGGGAGGTTATAGCGGAGGAATTATTAGTTTAAATCCAACAGCGAACCGTTTCCTCATAAACAATCAAAAACCAAATCGCCGAAAAATTCCAATTAACCATTTAAATTGTTGACAGCCACTCTCCGCTTGTGCGAACTACCTGACTCCGAAGCAGTTCGGACTCTAACGTCAGAACTCCTTTCACAGTTCTACAACAGTTCGGAATCGACTACAAAAATAACCAAAACAGGATTACTCAAATCCTGAACCGGTTCTGAAATGAACCAAAACACAAAATCGCAATCGCTCATGCTCGAACCGTTCTGAACTTGGAACCAAAACAAAGCTGATATAATTAATCTGAAATTCAAAGGCGAGTTTTTTGAACTGGATTCGATGTAAGCTAGAAGATAGGGTAAATTCTAGTGTTTAACACAAGGCTCTACTCTGGCTGCACTCTCGTTTTTGCTATTTTTTAACGATCCTCCAATAGATTTCAGAAAACTGTTTTTTAAGTTATTAAACTCCAATAATTCATTAGCCAAAGAAATCCGAATACTTTTGTTTGTTGATGATTGCTCTATCGCGGTTACTGCAGAGACTCTGGAGGAGCTAAAAAAGTTGTGTGAACTGTTAGTGCATAGTTTCGGTAATTAATAAAAATAAAAGTTTCTGTTCAAATAAAATCTCAATGAATATTAAAAAAAACGGAATGCATTCGCTTCTCACTGTCCAAAGATGGTCATCAGAGTTCATTGGTTATACGACATTTGGATTTCATTCTTCCGACTAAGTAGGTAATTGCCCTAAGTTTCTTGGAGTCCACATCGATAGACATCTGAGGAGGAATTCACATTTGGAGGCTGTGTGAGAAAAGCTTAGTAGCTCTAACTACGCAATTAGTAGAGTTAGGGAACAGTTTCCTTGGATCACTTCGTGGAAAATGATATATTTACAGTTGCCTCCATATATACATATATTCTGATATGCTATGAATATGTGAAGAAGAATGTGCTTTTATTAATATTCATATTGTGAAACTCTCAAGCTTTGAATCTCATAATACAAGAACTAAGGAAAAAATTGTTTTTTCTTCACACAAAACCGTCCTTCAAATCTCCTTCATATTGGTGTTAATCTCTTTAATTATCTTCCTCGAAGGTTAGTGGGTGTAAGTTAGAAGTTAAGAGCAAACAATACCTCGGATATAACGGGGTAACTTTTGGAGGCAAGAGTTCGTTTTTTTCAAAAAATATTCTGGGTGCAAATGGTTAACAAAAATTGTAAGAATGCGCAATGTTGCCACTTTTTATATTCAAGAATTTTCGGGAAAATAAAAACGGAAATGGAGCGAAAAATGGAAAAATAACTGAAATTGCGTCTTCTCACAAAATAATTATGTACATCCCAAAAAACAAATTTTCAAAGAAGAATCACTGAAGCCTACAGAACGACATCCTGTTTTCCCCTATTTTCATCGAAATTTATCTAAATTCTTATATTTCTCGCTGCTATTGGCTACGTTAAAGCATGCAGATCGTAAAAAATTGCCTGACCTTGAGATAATAACGAGGTTTAATGAAACTTGAATGTGCCTGCGTTGCCAAAATGGGCGAATCCATAATTTGCTAGCATATGGTTTATTTGCTATTAAGAGGAATCAATACCACGTGGTAGTAACTTACAGCTAGGCAACACAGCCACATTTAAATGTCATCCAACCTCGCTTATATCTCAAGGTCAGGCCGCTGGAACCGGTCTACATGCTTAAACGTTGCCTAAAGGCGCGTGAAATATTAGAATTCGGAAAAATTTCTACGTTTATAGAAGAAAACTGGGTGCCGTTCTGCAGGCTTCAGCGAGTATTTTGTGTAATTTTTCTTGTTGTTGTACTTAATTCTTTTGTGAGAATGCGCATGTTAGTTATTTTTCAATTCTTCTTTCAGTTTCTATTTTCCCGAAAATTCTTGAATATAAAATAGTGGCAACATTTCCTACGATTTTTAGAAAAAAAAGTTTTTGAAGAAAAAAAATCTGGCCACCAGGAGTCATCCCGTTTTATTCGAGGTATCGTTTGTTCTAATGTACTTATTATTGAGTAAATCTTTTCATACTGTTAATGAGTATTACTGCGATAATTTCCAATATATTTGAATGTGGTATTTTTCTCGTCAACTTTTGTGTTAAAGGATTAAAAAATTATTATTATCACTATAATAAATTCATCACAAATCTGAAATATCGAGACCCCAAGAAATACCCCTATCACGAACGCCGCTGCTCCAAATCGAAGACGAAAGTCTTGGCTCTTTATTCTAATGCGGACTTCTTAACAATGCCTCAGAGTTCTTTCATTGTGATTGTGTAACCACCCCCGTAGAGTGTCATTGCGAAGTTAGCGACAGCTGCGTGGTGCCGTTAAAAAATGAAGTTTTCAACCTCCACCTTAGCTACAGTTAATTTAACCCGGGTCTCTGTTCGTCCTTATTGCGTGGACAGATGGTCCTGTCTGATAAAGAGGTAGAGGCGAACTCTATTAAGATTGCCTTCTAATAGAGTCGAGATCTATCTGTTTAGTTTTTTTATCGACCCAGGCCATCGGAGGAGAGGGTGAATTCTTAATTTTGCGGAAACCAACTTGATTCAGATATAGGAGATGCCGATTTGGTGTTCTAGAAGGTGGTTTTTATTCACATTATTTCGCATTCAAAGAAAACAGAATCTTGAGTAGTTTCTCTCATATTCACAAGAGAAATTGTCCCAACTTATATGGTTTGAAAGTCATAGTAAAGAAACATTTATCAAAATAATGATATCTGTTTTTGCGCGCATCTTCTGAGGACCAGCGTGCTATCGTTTTGTCCAAATGTCTGTAAATCGCGATGATTGAGCCGAAATTGGTCTCAAACGACTAGATTGGACTCCCTGATGAAGAATCCAGTGTCAAAATCGATTTTGTCCGTCTAGCCGGCCGTGAACACGATAACTGTCGAACGGAGTGAGCTAGCGACTTGAAATTTTCAGGGTAGGTCGCGCATTGGAATGCCGCGGTTAAATTCGTTAATGGGCCAAATCTGTCGAATAGTTTCGCAGTTATAGTCATTTGAAATTTTGAAGTTATTTATTTTTTATTTCAGAAACTACTGCAGCGATTGGATTGAAACTTGGCAATTGGGTGGAGTATAATGACACGCAACTTTATCGGAATTTTGTCGGAATCATAGTGTCAGTAACTTTAGAAAAAATATCTTTCAAATTTTTTTAGAAATAATTTTTTCTTCGTAAATCGTTTATCATATTAAAAAAATTCAACTTGGACTTTGAGCTTAATATTTCAAGCAGTGTACCAAATTCAGTTCGATACGATCATAATTTTTGGAGATATTGGAAAAAAAAATGTCAAATTTCTTCTCGATATCGTTGTTTTTTTTCGGTAAGTTGACACTTTAACATATTTTAACAAATCAGGAATCCCAACTTAAATTTCAGCCAATCAGAGATGATCTTAACAAAACCCTATATTTGGAAGGAATTATCTTGTTTGAGGAGCCAAGGCATCTTTTACGGATATTTATAAATAACGCGAACCTTATGTCAAAGTTGTACTGAAATTCCCGTTACCCAGTGATAGTAAATTTGTGAAGAAAATTGTGGGTTGGCAACTTGGGCCGAAGTCGTCTATTCTATCTAGCTATATCATCTGACGGTCACCGTAAACACAATAACTTCCGAAAGAAACAACTTAGCAACTTGATATTTGTAGAGAAGGTTTTCACCTTAATAAAGAAGGCCGAATTCGTGAATGGGTAAAATCCACCCAATGATTCCGCTGATATATCCATTCAAAATTTTATTTTCCCAATATTTTCGGAAATATACATTAGGTCGAATTGAAATCCAGTACTTCGTCCAAAAATCACAGTTCGAAGGTTCATACAGTATTTAATGGGGACAATATGATAAAAAAACACAGAATATTGAATATTTAAAAAAAATAATTGAAATTTTTTTTAGAATTGTTCTAATGACAAGATCATGACGAAATTTTGTACAAAGTTGTCTTTCAGCATCTTCAAACTACCTGCGAAGTTTTATCATGATGGAATAAATATTTTTTGAGTCAAACCGAAAAAGACGACGATATCGAGAAGAAAACCACGAAATTTTACATATTTTCAGAAATGATAGCCGTATCGAATAGGAATTGGTACACTGCTGTGACATATGAAGTTCAAGGTATGAGCCTGATTTTTTCCGAATATGATCGATAATTTCTGAAAAATAAAATTTTTTTCGAAAAAAATTTTTTTTTGCATTAAGCAACCATATGATTCCAACAAAATTTCTTTCAAAGTTGGGCGTTATTATGCTCCAACTAACTGCCAAGTTTCAATCCAAACGCTACAGCAGTTCCTGAAATATCAGGGAACTAACCTCAAAACTACATAACTCCGAAACCATTCAGTCGATTTAGCCAATCAACGAACATAACTGCGGTTTTAGGATGTGCAAACTACCTTGAAAGATTCAAGTCGCCAGCTCGCTCCGTTCGACAGTTATCGTGTCCACAACCCGCCATCCGGACAAACATAATTGATTTCGACACCGGATTCTTAATCAGTGGATCCAACAGTCGTTTGAGACTATTTTAGGCTCAAAATTCGAAAATTAGGACAAAACGATAGCACGCTGTTCCCCTAGAACATGCGCGCAAAAATAAAAATTAATGTTTCGCTATCCACTAATTACTTATGAGTAATGTGAATCAAAGTTGGTTCAAACAAAATGATAAGAACTATTAGAGCAATTCCGAAATTAATACACTAATTCTGAACATTGACAAAATACAGAAAACGCTGTTTAACTTACAAATACTTTCACTGCACCCCAAATCTACCTCAAACAAGTGAAATACTCTCATTGTGATATTTCCCCGTTACAATCCATATGATCGTAAGGGCAGACATGGAACAATAGACAGTAATTTTTAGGTCGCTGGTTTCATTATATGAAATTTTTCAGCGGACGAAGTTGCAGACATGTAATTATCCCTGTGTGAATCTGAATTCTGAGGAATGTGGAAACCCTTGCTGAGAATTCGCTGTTTGATATAAAGCAATCGATCGAAATTGCAATAAAAGGGGAAAAAATCAAGAAGGGCTGGAAATATTCTGGAATGGAAACGAAAGGGTCTCAGAATAAACCGTTATTTTTCGTGGGAATGTGTGATCTGTTATGTTAGTATTTTTGACGATTTGAAATAATTTATATGAGAAGTACTTATAATATCAAGATTTTTCTTGTTGAGACTGTTGAACAGATTCGATAGGCAGCAAAAATTCTACATATTTGCTTTGAGTTTTATCTTCTATAAAATGTCCTCAAACAACGCACTGATGCAAAATTCGTGGTCAAATTCATTTCTGACGGCTTCCATAGCCATCTTCTTCATAATTACTCGATCGCTTGAAAAATTTTAATCCGATTCGTTCGAAACTTGAAAGGTACATGCAAAATTTCGTGAGGACAGTATCATCGGAAAAATAATCAAAAAGTTTCAGAATGTTTCGATTCATGAACTACCCATCCGGAATTATTGTGAATTTAAAATATCGATATACAGGGTGTTTCTGAATAACACCAAAAAAAATTAAGGGTGATTCTGTGATGACAATAAAGGTAGGTTCTTGGTGCATTATTTTTGAAAAACCTTCTCCAGAAAAGTTACACCCCTCCGAAGGTTAACAAAATATTGTTTTTTTTTATTTTCCCCGCATACTAAGCAAGAGACACGAAACTTGGTGAATATTATTTGTAAATAAAAGTACACATTCTGAATTTTTTTCCACCCTGAAGTATGCTAAGAAGATGTTGAAATAGTCAACTACTAAGATATTTTTTCTTGCAACTTTTTTTTGGAAACACATTTTCCATTCAAAACCACATGCCTGCTAAACCGCATTGTAGCAGAGTGTGAAACGATAAAAAATTCGGCAGGCATACTTCATCGCATACGCATTTCAATGAGGAGAAGAGAAAATGCTTCTATTGAGGCTGAAGGCGGTCATTTTCAACATTTACCTATTATAATTGTGTTGTCAATATTTGATAGGTTTTTGTTTATTGTTTGCTCTTGTTCCAGTTGTAAAAGTCTTAGCCTAGTAAAATCATAGTTTGGTGGGCTGTTGTTCAATAAAATGCTTTTTAACATGAGTTATTCTTTTCTCGCAAATGCGTAAGTTTTCGAAAAAACTTGTAGAAATAAAAAAATAAGTGATTGAATTGGGCTTCTGAGCCATGTTTTTTTTGAAAGAAAATTTTTATCCAAAAAAAAGTTGTAAGAAAAAATATCTTGGGGGTTGACCATTTTATTGACGAATAATATTCACCAAGTAATCGTGTCGTCAAGGAAAATAGAAAAGAAAAACAATTTTTTTTGTTTATCTTCGGAGGGGTGTAATTTTCCGGGGGGAGGTATTTCAAAAAGTTTCATAGCAAATACATACCTTAATTTTTATCACAGAATTTCCCCTTCAATTTTTCGGTGTTATTCAGATACACCCTGTATACATTCAACTTGATTTATTTCTCGATAACCTATCCGATCAAATTGAAACTGGATTGTTGCTTGCAATATGTGGACTTATGCAAAGTTTCATGGGAATTGTATATCTATAAAAACTTTAATTCCACAACCAAGTACCAGGAATAAATTCAATTCTATCTTTACATAATTCGTGTTTTTTTATTTCTAGCATGTGCCTGCAAAGTTGATAGTTATTTTCATTACTCCCATCCATCGGCAACTCAAAGGAGTACCTAGGTATATCGGTACTAACTTCAAAGAGAATCTTCAAGTGTTGAATAGTCTGTTTTGTCCCTTCAATATTCATGTTTTGGCGATTCCAAGAAAACTTAACTGTCAGGTATCGAAGGCAAACACTAAACTGTATAGTTGAAAAAAAAGATATAACTGAATCTTGTCAACCTGCCGTTCAGGAAAAATATCGTCATGGTTTTCTGAGCTAGTGTTCTAGGGAACAGCCTGCGAATGTGTTGGCCAAATATCTGTAATCTAATATCTTCCCGAAGTTGACAAGGTTCGACAAACTGATGAAAATTCCGATGTAGAAATAGATTCTGACGGCCAGTCCATTGCGAGGATAACTCGAGAACGAAAAGAGCTAGCGACTTGAAAGCTTTGAGTAAATTAAAAAAATCCATTTCGAAAATTTTAAAATTTTGTGTGTTCGTTTTTGGAAACTATTCATCAGATTTTGATGAGAGTTTGCACACACTTTGAAGCGCTCGAATATTTCAACACAGTTTCAGTTCGATACGATTTCAATTACGGATATGTTTTGAAATAAATGTCCAATTTCGCGGTTTTTGCCTGGGTATCTTAGTCGCGCGTGGAAAATGTATGGTCACTTTTTTTTTCAGAAACTATTGATCCTATTCGGAAACAATTCTGCTCAAACCTTGAGCTTCATATTTCACAGCAGTGTACCAAATTCCAATTCGATACGGCTATTAGTTTTGGAGATATCGGGAAAAAATATGTATAATTTCGTAGTTTTCTTCTCGATATCGTTGTTTTTTTCGGTATAACTCGAGAAGTACTGATTCAATCATGGTAAAACTTCGCAGCTAGTTTGAAGATGCTGAAAGACAACCTTGTGAGAAATTTCGTGTTGATCGTGTTATTAAAACAATTCTAAGAAATATTTCAAAGAGTTTTTTCAAATATTCAATAGTCGGTGATTTCCTTATCATATTATCCCCATTATATTCTGTATGAACCTTTGAACGGTGATAAAGTACTGGAATTAAATTCGATCAAATCTTCATTTTTGAAAATATTGGAAAAATAAAATTTTTAACGGGGATCTGCGGAAGCATTGGGTGGATTTTACCCATTCACGAATTTGGCCTTCATAATTAAGGTCCAAACCCTCTCTACAAATATCGAGTTTCTCAGTTGTTTTTTTCGGAAGTTATTGTGTTTAATATCGGCCATTAGGTCCATTCAAAATTTTATTTTCTCAATACTTCCGAAAATAAAGATTAGATCGAATTGAAATCCAGTCGAAAAAAACCAAGAGGAGCAGATTTTGCTCGCATGGACAACTCCATTGAACAAGCGCGCAAAAGCTGCTGCCTTCACAGCAGTGCTTTTCGAGGTTTTTGTTGTTTTATTCCTTCGAATGATAACGTCTCGAATGATTTTCAATCAAAAGTTCACGAAATTCAAGAATGAGACCAAAACGCGAATCGTTGGCACCATTAAATAATTCATTTATTCTGCCCTTTTTGTGGGCTCAACAGCGAAAATTGCATCGGCATTGAAATACTGACACTTTAAAGCTTCATTTTTTGAAAATAATGAAACGAAATCCAGGATAATGCCCACCCAACAATGAAATTAATGAAGCGATAATATAGCGCAGAACCAACCACGGAATCCTTATCGATTTAATTTTTTACACTTTCACACGATGATTATTTTGTTTTGACGAATACGTCACTATCCATCGTCAAGAATTGCACAAAATAGTGAGAAGTCCCATCTACCTGCTCCATTGATTGAGACTTATCGGAGAAATTCGCTGAATAGTTGAATAACATGTGTTAAATTCTTATATTTTCGATGACAGGAATTATTTCCAATATAACAAAATGATAATGCACTGGGGTTTTGGCCACACAATAAACTTAATGCAGTGTAAAAATATCTTTATAGTTCGAAACATGCGGGTGAAAAATGCGGATCTTTTATACCCTCCGATGAAACCTGAAAAATTACCATTATATATAAGTCGATTTCTGAAAGGTTTTTTTTTATTTTCTTATACCTCAACAGGTTGTAGCAGTCTGAATAAGCCCCATTTGAAATATTCTCTTGAGAATGCCTGAAAATAATCAGACCATCGAGTAATAGCGCATTACTCTTTCAAACCATAGTTCTTCGAAACCGGGACGTGAAAAGTTTTACGAAATTTCAAAAATATTATAAAATATTTTTTCGGTGTGCGATACGATATAATATTATTATTTGACGGAATGGCAAACAAAAATGTCTTTTTGTCTGATGTGTGGCGTACGTAAGGGATTCTTCTCAGAAGCAACAACAGTTTAAAATTTTTGAAAAATCTTCCAACGGATTTTCATCAAACTCGGAATATATATCCATTTCCCCATGTCCCTTTTTTGTGTGCATCGGAATGTGGTTACCCGGCGAATAAATATCCAAAGTTAGTATACAATCTGCAAAGTTTTTTCCCGCTAACTCATGAAACAATGTTGCTATAGCAAATATTATTTTGCCAAATGTGAGTGGTTTCCGAATTGGTGAAAATGTTGAATGGAAATCCACCCAATGATCTGACTGTTATAACTCTGTAATTTTTTTTAATAATTCCAGGAATACTGGGCTGGGAGGGAAATGAATCTGATTATTCTAACAACTCGAATACAAAGGTCGAATTCGTGAACGGGAAAAATCAGCCTTAAGACTGTTTATACATACCCAATAGAATCAGCACAGTGGAAATATCGGTCCCTCCTTCACCACGTTTAGACCCTTTATAAGGCCTTCTTCAGGCTAAACAAATATAACAATCAGTGACGCATCGGAATCAAATGATAATGCAAGTGATATAATCATTGAACAAACATAATAAAACAATACAACGACAATTGATTACACAAATAAGGAATTAAAATACAAACAAGCACTATATAAAAACTTCAATATTAGTTATTATTCAGCAAGACACTGGCATGCACTGTGCATGATAATAGAAACAAAAATAGAGTAAGCAAAAAGACAGGAGGAATTCACTTCCGCAATAATAAAAACCGCAATATTTCCATAAATAAATAAGCGATCATCTATACACGTATTGACCCCGCAAAACGCAGATCTTCTTCCACATGACCCTTCTGAACAAAATAATATATAATCCACTCAGTAGCCTGATAATTGTAGAGTAAGTTGGAGTTTCATAACTCGAAATTGGTGAATCTGTAAAAAACATCCAATGATTCCGCAGATATACCCTTTCAAAATTTCATTTTGCCGATGTTTCCAAAAACATTCATCGAATCACCCTTCAATGAAATATGTCAACTTGAATTTTCTTATGAATCTTATTGAACGTTCATCAAGAAATTCCGCACACATTTGCTCATCAACATTTTGAAAATACTATCCGATCGCGTTGATTATTTTTGGGATATTAAGGAAATAAGCTCAAAAATTCGAATAGCCTCGAAATTTGGCATTATTCGTATCCAATATCTTCTGAGATGAACATCGGGTCAAACTGAAATTTGAAACAATTTCATTGAAATCCGATTGATAGTTTCCGAAAAAAACATTATTTTTCAAGAAAAATTTGGGAAACATTCGAAAACGAATTTATTTAAATTTTTCACCATTCCAATCCTGAGGACTTTTAACCTTATGTTGCGCGAAGGTATTCTAGAACTATTTACTAAGTTTCACTCATGAGATCACTATGACTATGATCTGAATAATATAATAATAGTTTGATAGTTTGCAACAAACAGTACTACTCTAAATAGTACCGAAAGTTCTCTTCAATCCATTTTTCTTCCATTCCATAAAAATGTTTCATTTCATTCTGTTTTTATTTTTTTGGTAGTAAAAGAGCCCACCAATCTTTCTGCTTCATTTTCAAAAGTTATACCGATTCCTCAGACTTCAGGAGACAAGATTCGATATTAAATACAGCAATGTTTTAAATGTGAATCATTTGAAATTGAATAGCAGTTATTCCGATCCATTATCAAGAAATTGCACTAGTTTTTCAATAAAAACTCCAAATAAATATTTAATATACGCTATTGGCGAATGAAGATAAGCGCTACTTCCTCTGGTGGCTATCCGAGTAACCTGAGGTACAGACATTATCATTGACAAGTTAAAAGAAATGGTAAGAAAATGAGAAAGTTTATGCATTTTTCTTGGCGTTTGTGTGATTTTACAAATTTTTCTACTTAGAGAAAGCAAACTCAAATGTCACTTCCCATAGATTTCCACAGCCCGGTGAAAAATTTCGAGTTAGGGTGAAAGAAACTTCCTTTAACAATCGGGCCTGAAAGAGTTGGAGAATCAATAAAAACCAACAAACAAGATTTATGAGAGTCTGTTACCTGCATTTTACCGATGATGATCATTTTATAGAGGTAAGCACGAATTGCTCATGAAATATTAAATCACATTCTTGAAGACAATTTTTTTCCAGGCCCATAATCCAAGCAGAGAAACTTACTTAAGAGGAATGCTCTGTCTTCCAAAAATCTGCCTGTCGAACTGATCATTAAGAATCAACGTTAATGTTTTAGTGATAGAACTGACTATTGAAGAAAAAGAGTCTCGACAAGGAAATATCGGGTGATGAATACTCTTCGCTCAAAGTGCTTCTGCCGATGAAATCAAAGTTGTACAAGGCTTATTCATTACAGCTTTTTCAAGACCAATCATATGAGTGTTGGAAAATTTATTTGTCAATCCATGATGAATAAGACTTACAATACAAGTAGCATTAGTTTTATGTGAATGTATTGATTTTATTTACAATATATTGAGTATTTAGCCCTTCGCTATAAAAATAGTGAAGCTCCGAGTATGTGTCTATAATTCCAAAAAGTATGTTTTACAATACCATCTGTTTTCAACTTTTAAGACAGCCTACGAAATCCAGCGAAGTCAATCTTGCCATTTGAATCTGAAAATAAATAATATTAAAAAAACTGTATAACCTTGGAGATATCCCCGTAATTCTAGAATTGCTACACTCAATAAGATTGAAGAATGATAGATACCTACTTTATAAGAATGGTATATGTACTCCCAGTAATACTCTCGTCAATAATGAAGGTCTAAAAAGTATTTGAATAAATCGTGAAATCAAAAATTATCAGACCAAACACTAACAAACAGTACAAAATCGACTATCAAAACAAAATCCATGTCTGTATCTAAATTTCTAAAACTGGCCACCGTGGCGCTGCAATCTTAAATTCAGACGCCAATACGTCCTTGGCTTTTGTAAACGAAGCTGATGTCACCGAATAGAAACATTGACATATTGAACTCTATAGAATATTATAAGTCAATAGAGTTTCCTGCTTAACAAGCGTAGATAGGTAACTGTAATATGTAGGTACCCTGCGGACTACCGTTTTTGTAGGCTTCAGAAAATACAAACCTGATTGGGTTGAAATAAATTACTTGGTTATGAAATGGTGACTTGGAGATTTCGGTGAAATTTGAATGAAAGATGAACATTTGCGAAATTTTTTTTTTAATTTTCTATGGATAATTCTTCTTAGTGATACTCTTGATCTGCCAACCAAGTTTCATTTCGATCAGATGAATATTTTTCGAGTTATTGAAAAATCAGAATTTCAAATGGATATAACACGAAAACCATTCCGCAAATTTGACCCACTAACGAACTCAACCGAGATATTCTGGATTTTAACCTAACCTGAGAATTTCAAGACTTTAAAACCTTTATTTCGAAAGTAAGACCGCACACGGGCGGCTGCTCGGACGGACAGAAACAAATTTGACAACGGATTCTTCATCAGTGAATCCAACAATGATCTATAGGATCCAATAGATCCAAATGATTGCTGAAAATATGTCCAGGTCATGTTCCCGATTTCCCCGACGGCAGTAGGTTTCAAATTAAAAAGCTCAATTCTGTATTTTCTGACAATGATGCGCGAAAATATTCGAATATGTTCATAAATGAGCGCGCAACTGTACTCGAATTTTCGTCCTTGCCACTTTCGATTTTTTTTTTGAAATGAAACGTACAACAGCAATTCAACAACGAGCGCCAATTGCTCGAACAGACATAAATCAATTCAAAAATTAGAATTAATCGTGTCCTTCAGCATAATATTCACATCTGCTAAAACACGACCTATTTACTAATTCGCCTCAGTTTCCAGTCCCAGGGCGAGGGAAACAAATGGAGTAATGACGAATGATTGCGGCGCACTGTCACATAAACTTAATCGGCGAGATAAAAGACAAACCAAATATCTAAATGAATGTAAATTAGACACAGTGGAAATTAGCATGTCCACCATATTAACCCCGGCTAACACATCCGAGCGTTTGATATGCCGCCTCAAGAGAACAACTCGCAATATGGAAAAGGCTTTTAAGAGAATTGGAAGATTCGCGGTACGTTCTCACCAGAACCGTATTGTCGCATTTTATAGACGATTGCGGTTATTTTCAAGTCTTCATTCCGTGAACTCCAGTTGTTCTCAGGAAATATATTACACGCATTACTTTCTCTCATCGTCCTGTAAAGAAATAACGAAAAGACGGATTTAATTTGAAGATAATTTTCAATTTAAGTAGTGGTAAAAATCGGTAGACCCTATATTTCCAACAATTAGACAAGCTTTCGGAAATGAACGAGTAAGTATATACCATTCACTTCTATAAACTATCCCGGTTGGCCATGATTTAGGTCTATCAAGTTTTCTTAATTAAAACTGACGCAGGTTGGCACTCATGAAATATCGGCAATGTCAAAATAATTCTCAGCGACGTTGCCAAATGCCAATTTCTACTCTCAATCTCAACATAATCATCACGATTGGAAAAAAAAATGCCAAAGGTAGTTTTGAAGAAGCAGAGGCTAAGTATCAAGAAGTGCTACACTGAGAGAAATGCAAGGGTTAATTATTAAGATAACTTTATTTGGAACAGTTTTATTGATAACTAATAAGATTTATTAATTATTCGAAAATGTTATTCATAATTAGAAACTCTGGATTCTGAATTTATTTCTGAGAAACATTCGATTCATTTAGGCACTATTTATTAATAGTAAGAAAAGTTTATTACTAGGAAATAAATGTTGTATCGAGAAGTAATGTTCGAAAAGATTATTAGCTATAAATAAACATATATTTGCACAAATCAAAACTTATTTGAAATACAAACTGCAGTTATTTATGTCAAACAATTGTGCATTGAATTATGAATGATATAAAATTTATTAATAAATAATAATTATTGATTAGACACCATTAAGTGTATATTAACGCCTAGATCTTTATTTTACCGCGAATCCGACAACGTGAAGAGACTTGTCGATTGCCACCTCTTCCTCGCCAAACCCCTTCAGGCTGCGAACCACGTAAATAATTGCATAACCCTTCGGTGGCGCGTTACTGTGGTAGTTTAGTTTGAGTGCATTCGATTTGCGAAACTGCGTAAAGAATATAGCTAGGTGAGTGGACTAAAAAAAATGGACTTCCAACATTTTTTGAGTGAAAATGATTTGAACCATTTGGCTGATGTTGAAGGTAAGGTCTAAATTTCATAGAAAGTTTTAAAAGTGAAATTGGCTCCCTCGGAATATGATGCTTTATGATTGAAATGCGACGCATATTAGTTTTCTTCAAACTCGTACACTTTTAACAAAGAAATATATATATATCGTTATTACAAATGGCATATATTTTAACATTTTGTTGTTGAAAAAATAAACACTGTCAATGAAATATAAAACAATCTCATCCAATTCAACAAAGGGAAAAATATTTAACATGCAGTAAATTTCGTGAAAATAGATTAACTAATGTGGAATAATTTTCTTGAATTTTCCAATAGTAATATTTCAATGTCAATTTTTGAACTCATATCATCGAATTCGAACTTTACGTATTGAGAGGTTGATCACAAGCATTCATTTGAAATGAAAATTGACCTCATCGACCTATTTTTCTACAAAATAGTGGGTATAAACTGAAGATATGAATTATATGAGTTACTTTTTATTTAATCACTCTGTATATTACCCTGCTAGTATTTTATACATCATGAAGTTTCCGCTTGTGAGATCAGAATGGGATGACGTTTGTATTGTTTCAGAGAATGGTATTGATAGTGTGGAGTTACTAGAAGAATTTCTGAGGGATGATTCTTTCGAAAAATGGATTGTCAGACTTGGAGATTGTCATACTTGGAACATGGCTTTATGGAACATCTTGGGACATCCTGTATAGTCATGAATCGCCAAAGTTTGTTCATTTTTTGTTGAAGAATTTGCACTTCCAAGTTAATGTTCCTTCGTAGAAGTTGTCATAGAACTTGTTATTTCAATATCTTTTTTAATTCAGATATTTTATTTGTAGAAATAAATTTATGTTTAAATACCAATGTTAAGTTTTATATTAATATTATATTGATGTATAAAGATTAAGTTCGCAATTATTTCTCTCATTTATTTTTGAGCCAATGCACCACCTCTTCAGTTACTTTATATAATATGCCTCAAATAACAACAACAGTAAAACTCATGATATTGATGATAGCGAATTTCAGATTATAATCTGAAATCAGCAATTTTCATCACGAAATTTTAAATACTTCAGTTGTATACTTTTGAATTGATCATATTTATTGGAAAAATATATGTTTCTAGGGAAAAACATTAAATAACATTGATTTGTTGCTAATAATTCAATATTGAATGAAAAAATATCTTTCTTGACGACTACTAAACTCGTTGTTCAATGGAAATATATGAATAATTTTTATTATTCGTATGAAACAAATATGTATGAAATCTAAATATATGTTTGTTCATTGTAACTCAAGATAATAATTAATTATTTGATGCAAACTATCTTTCTTCAAAACTAATAAAGCCGTTATTCGATGAAAATATATCAATCTATAAAGTAAAAAACTTTTTCATCTACGAATAAATCATTTATTGGGAATGAATAAAATTAATTTTTAAATAATAAATAGTTATTTATGAAACTCAAATAAAAGCATTATTTATGGCAAATAAATATTCATTACGCCATATACGAATCAGGAGGTTATTTAATATTAATGAACTTCATTATATATAAATGAACTGTTCTCTCAGTGTATGTGGAATTTAAATGTGCTTTTTCTGATAGTAACCCTGATAATTTGGAATCAATAGTTTATTACAAGCTATCCAACATTTTCGACGCATGTGAGTGAAAACCCAGTGTATCGTTCACATAGATTCCCAAGAACTTTTTGAATCGAGTTAGTTCTTTTAAGGTGACACAGGTTTTGTAGTACGACTACATTTTCATACTGGAGTATTTCAAGTTCTGCAACAAAGTATTTGAATGTCTTTTGTAGACTTATTTCTTGAGAATTTCGAAAAGTAGGAAGTTCCATGGGTTTGTCTCTTCGTTTAGAAGTTTTACTGCAGGGTTATTCAAGTACTTATATTATTTTTTCTTTGATTAACTATCACAAAGTAACTGACTACTTTATCCATTTTTTTTCAGTAAAATTTCAACACTCCGTTCTCAATTTCCGTACAAGAAAATAGCATAATTGACTCTTCCAACATATTTTCAAACGGGAAATATTTCCAGTGTTATCAGAAAAAAGTTTCTCCAACTATTCGCCAGGTTTTTGGAATTATTGAATTCACATAATATTTCCTCAAATTAATTATTTTCCCAAAGTAAATTCCCATTTTGAAAAATACGTAATTACTTCGACCTCTATGTAGAGAGAACAACGATGTGTAGTTATCTGACAGGAAAATTACTATAACCGAACATTTTCAAAATATACACGGTGAAATGTGTCAGAATGTCATGGCCAACCGGGATAGTTTATAAAAGTGAATGGAGTATATGTATTTTCATATAGACTGTGTAGGCGGGTGCCTGACCTTGATATGTTTACCAGGTTCAATGAAACTTCACTGTGACCGTGTTGACGAAATCCACAAAGCCGTAATTTACCAGCCCGCATGACTGTTTGCTCTCAAGCCATTCAGTGATATTTGTTTAGTACTTATTCTCAGGTTGAAACTTGTGGGTTGTCATAATCTGAAATTGTCCACCGAATGAATCATTGTATCATTTTATGCAAGTTGTGATGGTTAGAAATGGCAACTAGGCCTTGAACGCTTCAATCACAGGCAAGCATCATTGTAGACCTCACAGTAGGCATCCATGTGAAACAAGTTATTTGATTTCCAATGGCATCGATTCAAACCTCCACCGCGACTTACCTGTTCTGTTCTCTTCCAGTCACCTCAATGTGCTCAATTAACATGGATGTCGACATCGACTGCGACGTCCTCGACTAAGGCCTCCACCATGTCTGCGAGCCACTAGTTCTGTTCGAACCATTTGAGTTTCTAGGGTTGCAAAATGATGAATGAGTCGGAATTAATTTCTTAATTGAATCCATTTTGGAAATTTTTTCAACAATAGCCTTGAACTTCAAGGAAAGACGGATTAAAGACTATTCGTCATCAACATATATCCATTATGTCTGGGAAAAGTAGAAATTTTGTCGTATTGCTGAGACTTCGAGATTGAGCTCCGTCCAATTCACTCTCTTAACTAGTTAATAGAATAAGATGGATCATACAATAAATAGGTATCGATTATTGATTATTTTGGGAGGATTTTGCATCTTTTTGTAGGTCTTTTTGGGTTTCACTTCCAATATCTGAAACAGAAGTATTAAAAATTAAATGAAATTGTTTTCATGGAGAACACCTTTGCGGATTATTCTTCCAATATTTAACAAATGATAGAAAAATACCCCTACCTTTCTTTTGAGTATCGATTAAAGCTTACTTTGGGAGGATTCTGCATCTTATGTAGGTCTTCTTGTGTTTTCACTCCCAAACGGGATTTTCTCTTCATAATTCTATGAAGTTTGTGTTTTTCTCTTAACGGCAAAGCAAATAAAACTATGGCATAACTAATTTCGTAGTGGAGTCGGAAAAATTTGGCACTCATTTAAAACCTCACTTTCGAACTTTCCGCTTTTCTCATCTGGAAGACTCATTTACCGTGAATCAACAAAAAAAGTAGGTTCGTTTCAATCGGAAATTTCGAGGAATAATATAATTCATGGTCATAAGTGTGACTTTATTTTCCAATGAGATAATATTTTTTTGAGTTGATAATTTCCTCGATATCGAGAAAACATGGGCTCTGCAAGTTCAAATTGAAGGTTGCAGAACCAAAACTGAATAATGAAACATATGAGCTATCTGATGACAGAATGAGACGAATGAATCTGAAAATATTCGTCTTCAATTCAGTATATTATTTTCCAATTTAACACTTTTTTCAATCAGCAAATATAATTAGATCAATAGAAAATCCTAGGTGGGTTGATAATTTTAATCGAATCTATTGAGAAATACCAGAATCAATAGTCTCACTCCAGAACTCATGTCTCTCAATTATCATTCATTCAACACTCTTTCTTGAATTCGCCGTCTCTAGACTGAGGAAACATAGGTTCTCCTAGTTTTATATAGAACTATGGGGACTAACAGTGGAAAATTAGAAATAGTGGATATCCGATTATGGATTGTTTTGAAAAAAATCGGTTCTCATTCATTATCTAGTTTTAAAATTGTACTCTTCCTTCATTTCGAAGATCCATAGATATTCGAAGGTTGATAGTTTCAATCAAATATATATATGGTCATAGTTTGGAAGCTTTTCCTTCATATTTTCATTATTCGTTTAATTTTCTCAAATTAAATTAATTAATCCTTAATTATTGTGTAAGTTTACACTAATCAAGACAATTTCGAAACATTGTTTGGATTATGGTTGCGGGGTCTTTTTTGTGACCATAGAGTGTGTGATTCAGACGATTTCATTTTTATTGATATCTTTGGTATGTGTCATTCTCGTCTGATGAAATTCGAGTGTAGAACAATATGAATGAGCATATTCAAAAACTCTTTTTCAAAATGAGCGGCCGGTACTGTCATAATTCCAGATTGATTGTGCAGTTTGAAAAAACACCCTATATATTGCGTTTCTGAAACTTCTTGATCCGTTTCAGATTCCACCATTACGAGTCATTATTCAGGTGTATCCAATTTTTTTGGCACACCCTCAGTTTTCCGAAAAAAAAATGTCCAAAAAAGGAAAATTTTAAAATTTCACTCCAACTGATTTCACTTTCATTGATAGCTTTGGTATGGCTTATTTCCTTTTGATGAAATTTTCTGTGTAGTACAATATGAATGGGTATATTCAAGAATTTCAAGATATTTCTCGGAATACATGGATGTTATTGTGATGATTCCAGATTGATTGTGCAGGTTCAAAAACACCCTGTAGATTGCGACTCTGAAACTTCATTATTCAGGTTTCTCAAATTTTTTGGCACATTTCTGGTTTTCCAAGAAGAACTTTTTGAAGAAGTGCATTATGGAAATTTCGTTCGAAACAGTGAGGTAGTACTAGGTAGCACTAGGTAGTGAAGTTGTATCGTCCAGGGATGATATATATTCTTTTCAAATTCGAAGCTCATATTCGATTGCTTCTATTCTGTATGGAATTATTAAGTTCAGAAAATTATTTAATTTAATTTTTTGCGCACCTCCGCTTTTCTATAAATGGACAATTTCTATGAAACAGCGTACGTTAAGAGATTTCATTGAATAATGTACTCATTTACGTATATGAAGTATTTATCTGAATTAAATGATTCCATACAGAATATGAGTAATTAAATATAAATTACGAATTTGAACTTAGAACTTAGGAACCTGCTTTGCATCCTTGAAATATACAGGATTACTACCTAGTGCAGAATATTCCCTCTTCTTCGAAGCGAAATTTCGATGAGGTTCTTCTTCGAACATTTTTTCTCGTAAAACTGAAGGTAAGCCAATAAAATTAAAAACGCCTGAATGATGACTTATTTTGGTAAAATCTTAAACTGATGGCGAAGTTTTGTGATCGCAATGTACAGGGTATTTTTACATCCTACACAATTATTCTGAAATTACAACAATTACATCCCTGTATTTTGATACTTGTACTACACTGAAAATTTCATCAGAATTGAATGAGCCATACCAAAGTAATTAATAAGAGTAAAATCAATTGGAGCAAAATTTCGATATTGTATATTTTGAAGAAATTTTCTCGGAAAACTAGAGGTGTGCCAAAAACACTAAAAATCGTAAACAGATAGCAGAGCTTTGGAAACGCAATTCACAAGGAGTTGTTTCAAACTGCACAATTAATCTGAATCACCACCATAACAACCGAGTATTTTGAAAATCGGCCCTGTTGTAAGTCTCAATAGACACCCCCAACCATTAATTAAACATTGTCTGAATACTGTCCTGAGTAGTATAAACTTTGTTGAAATCTGAAGGTCTCCTCCGCAATCACCCTGTATAAAATAAGACATAGTGACTATGAAAACGACGAAAAACAAGAAGTCTCAGGAGCCTTCAAGAGGAAAGGTCAAGAATCTGCAATAATTATTCATGAACATCAGTAGGCATATGGACAGGAAAAAAGTGAGTCAGTCCCTGTAAACCACGACGGTTCGTCCAGAAATTGGGCCTGTTCGCGTCGGTCTCAATTAAGCGAAGAAGAGAGGAGAGGCAGCTGTGCAACGAAACTACGCACTTATGAATATAATTGCAAGTTAAACCACTTTATGTAAATATTAGTTTAATTGCGTTCCCGTCCCCGACCGAACTGGACTCTGTGGTCGGGACTATTTTTCTCGCGAGTCTCAGGAATTCTCGGCGCTAATCAGCCGAATTTCCGTCCTTCGTTAAGACTCTACCTTCGTACCGATACGTACGGTATACATTAAAATTCCGGACAGATTTTTTTTCTTATCTGCGGCGAGATTTAAAGATATATGGAATATGAGTTGTATGCTTGAATTGAATGCGAGCAAGGTTATGTCGATTTTCTTTCACGTTCTTCTTTTCTTCTTCTTTTCTTGTTTCAACATCTATTGGTTTTAAATACTTGCTTGTGAGTACTTTTAATAGTCATACAACAACTCGTTACTATGTGGTATTATTTTAGTAACTCTTACGAAATATGATATTTCTTTTGTTTGGAAAGAAATATAAACAGCGCAACAATCTTACAAACTCACTGAGCTCTAGAAAAAAATTCTAGAAAAGCACCGACGCGAAGTCAGAAGTTTACTTCACGAGCTGCTTCAAATTCGTTGCCAAAGCGGTTACGAATTCACGCATTGACCCCTTCAAATGCATCTATACTCTATACAGGAAACATGAAAAGTAGACTGATCTATCTAGGGAAACACCGTTCTATCGTTTTGTCCAAATGTCTGTAATCTTTTAATTTTGAGCCGAAAATGGTCAAAACGACTAGGTTGGACTCACTGATGACGAATCCGGTGTCAAAATTGATTCTGTCCGGCCGGCCGTTTGTTCGTAGGCACGATTACGGGCGTACGGTAAATCCTGTCGACTTGAAAATTGCAGGGTTGGTTGCATTTCGAAATGCGAGTTCGGTAGTGGGTAAAATCGGTCGAATAGTTTCGGAGTTATAGCTATTTGAAGATTTGAGTTTATTTCCCTGATACTTCTAGAACCACAGAAGCGATTGAATTGAAACTTGTCAGTTAGTTGAAACATAAAAACTCGCAACTTTTCGCGAAATTTTGTTGGGATCGTGCTGTCCTTTAGTTAAAAAAATAATTATTACATTTCAACAAAGTTCCGCTCATATTTTGAGCTTCATATTTCAGTTCGATGCGATAATAATTTTTGGAGATATTAGCGTCTGAATTTAAGATTGCAGCGCCACGGTGGCCAGTTTTAGAACCTGAGATACAGACATAGATTTTGTTTTGATAGTCGATTTTGTACTGTTTGTTAGTGTTTGGTCTGATAATTTTTGATTTCACGATTTATTCAAAGACTTTTTAGACTTTTATAGTTGACGAGATTATTACTGGGAGTACATATTCCATTCTAATAAAGTAGGTATGTATCATTCTTCAATCTTATTGAGTGTAGCAACTCTAAAATTGTGGGGATATCTCCAAGGTTAGACAGTATTTTGATATTACTTATTTTCAGATCCAAATGGCAAGATTGACTTTGGTGGATTTTTTAGGCTGTCTTGAAAGTTGAAAAACATATAGTATTGTAAAACATACTTTTTGGAATAATAGACTAATACTCATAACTTCACTATTTTTATAGGGAAGGACTAAATACTCAATATATTGTGAATAAAATGAAAACATTCACAAGAAAGTAATGCTACTTGTACCGTGAGACTTATTCTTTATGGATTGACAAATATATTTTCCAACACTCATATGATTGGTCTTGAAAAAGCTGTAATAAATAAGCCTTGTACAACTTTGCTTTCATTGGCAGAAGTACTTTGAGCGAAGAGTATTCATCACCAGATATTTCCTTGTTGAGACTCTTTTTTTCAATTGTCAGTTCTATCACTAGAACATTTTCGGTGTAATGATCAGTTCAACAGGCAGATTTCTGGAAGGCATAGCATTCCTCTTGAGTGAATTTCTCTGCTTGTATTATGGGCCTGGAAAAAATTGTTTTCATGAATGTGATCTAATATTCCATGAGCAATTCGTGCTTACCTCTATAAAAATGATCATCATCGGTAAAATGCAAGTAACAGACTCTCATAAATCTTGTTTGTTGGTTTTTATTGATGCTTCAACACTTTCAGGCCCGACTTGTTTAAGAAAGTTTCTTTCATCCTAACTTCAAATTTTTTACCGGTCTGAAGAAATCTATGGGAAGGGACATTTGAGTTCGCTTTTCCCCAGTAGAAACACTTGTAAAATCACACAAACGCCAAGAAAAATGCATAAACTTTCTCATTCTCTTAAAATTTCTTTTAACTTGTCAATGATAATGTCTGTACCTCGAGTTACTCGGATAGCCACCAGAGGGGGTAGCGCTTATCTTCATTCGCCAATAGTAAGAAAATACGTGAAATTTTGTGTTTTCTTTTCGATATCGTTGTTTTTCTCGGAATATCTCCGAAAATACTGATTCAATCATGTTGAAACTTGGCAGCTAATTTGAAAATACTGATGAAAAACTTTGTGCACATTTTCGTGATGATCGTCTTATCAGAAAGTTTTGAAAAAAAAATTGCAAATTTTTCTCAAATATTCAATATTCTGTGATCTTCTAATCATACTGTCCTCATGAAATTCTGTATAAATCTTCAAACTGTCATATTCCGATGAGAATCTTGATTTCAATTCGATTTAATCTGTATTTTGGAAAATATTAGGAAAATAAAATTTTGAATGGGTATATCTACGGAATCATTGGGTAGATTATACGCATTCACTAATAAGGCCTTCGTTATTAAGGTCTACTTTACAAATCACTTCAGTGGTTCTTGAAATATCAGGGGAATAAACTCAAAACTTCAAATAGCTATATCTCCCGAACTATTCGACTCATTTCACCCTATAATGAATTTGTCCTTTGCATTTTGAATTGCAACCAGTCCTGAAATTTTCAAGTCCATAGGATTCTCCGTACGCCCGTAATTGAGCCTGCGGACGGACGGCCGGCCGGACAGAATCGATTTTGACATCGGATTCGTAATCAGTGAGTCCAACCAAGTCGTTTGAGACCATTTTCGGCTCAAAATTCGAAAATGACAGACATTTGGACAGAGCGATAGCATGCTGTTTCCCTAGAACAAAAATGAAGTGACAACTAATGTAACTAATTATATTTGCTTCTTCCAAGGTGTCCAATGAATTCGATGAGACCATTCTTGCCTCTGGAATTGAGCAAGTAGATGTGAACGAATAAGCGACCAAAGAGTGTTGACTCATTCTTGAGAGGACAAACTTAGTCCTGGTCAGGGCTGGGCAAAATACATGCTTGGCTTAATTGAATTACAAATTACAAAATACTTTCTCGCAGGTATTTGAAATACAAAATACAAAATACTTTCAAGTCGGGTATTTGAAATATAAAATACAAAATACAGTATTTTGACTATTTGTATTTGAAATACAAATTACAAAATACATTCAGGTGTTACGTAAAATGTGAAAAAAGTACAACTAATTCAGCTCAGCTATTTTTTCGTTAAATGAAGAATTTCCTTTCAGAAACACAAGATTTTTAAATGTAGTATCAGACAAACGGCCTCTTGTTGGAGAATGAATAAAACCTGCTAAAGAAAACAATCTTTCTACAGGTCCTGATGGGCACAAACTTGTGTTATATTGTATGAACACATTTTTATGTTAGGATAGTGTTCAAGGATGGTAAGCTCTTTGCTCTTATCGTTTTTAGAAGTTGACTAACTCTTACTCCATGATGAAATGACCATTGCCTTTTCTTCCTTTCCATTTGCCGAAAATATGATTGCTAGCAAAAAAACTGGATGAAGCAGATGAACGTTGCCATCTGAAGGGAGATTCGGGGACTATTTTCTGTAAAGCGCTCAGCGCTGAATGTATTTGTTCGAAAGTATTTCGAAGACAAAAGGTTCGAAATACAAAATACAAAATACTTCAGCGTCAGGTATTTGAAATACCAATTACAAAATACATTTTCAAGAAGTAATTGAAATACAAATACAAAATACGTGTTTGTATTTCAAATACGTATTTCAATTACAAGTTATTGAAATACTGCCCAGCCCTGGTCCTGGTCAAAATTTGCGTCGACTTATCGAAAGAAAATATACCAAATCTCATTTTTAGGTTTTTTTATGGGTTTTCACTCTCAATATCTGAAACAGAACTATATAAATTGAATAAAATTGTTTTTTTTCATGAAAAACGCCCTTGCAGTCTAAAAATATTTGTCAAGGGCAGTTTCTTGCAAAACAGATTGCCTAGTGAACAATATAGGAATAGTACAAACGAAAAGGAAAGAGAACTGTGACATTTCAGAGTACAAATCTGACCCTTCCATCAGACAAATCAGAAAATTTCAAGAATTATTTTCTTTCGATTTTTCAATTCGATTTGAGACTTTTGTCAAATTGACAAAATTTCTATTCAATTTTTTTAGTTCTCTTTCAGATATTGTCAGTGAAAACCCATAAAAAACCTAAAAATGATGTGAAATCCTCCCAAAATAAGCTTTAATCGATACCAAATTTCCTCTCATATTTGAAAAATTTCTCGCAGACCAATCTATACAGTTCCGTTTATCCTCACGTATAGTGGAAAATTTAATCATGTAACCTATCATCAAAAATTCAGAACGGAATGTTTGCTTTGTGCACGGTGCATGAACGGGGTCCTTCCTGTGCCAACATTGGCAATGTCCAGCCTTTCCGATCTCGCGTCCACAGAGGGAGGAAACCCAGAGATCGGACGGGCACAGAAAACGTATTCCAAGCAATTATGCGGTTCGCTGGTTCTGCTTACATCTATTTGATAGTAAAATTCCTGCGAATGACGTCCCTGAGAGCGGCTCCAGAATACGAGAGGAGCGCATATTGAACCGTTCAATTATTCCGACTCCCTTTTTCGTTGAATAACATTTGGTTCTGGCGAAGCCGAAGTCGGTTGTTTTCATTGCTTGGATTGTTCTTGAATTCGTAGGGAACGGTCTTGAAAATATAGTACCTTTTATTTCAGGACTTTGAGCACCGTTCAGGAGGAATGTTCATGAAAATTCTTCTATGAAAGAGTCATTGATTTTCCAGGTTTTTTCTGAGTTTTCACTCCCAATATCTGGAACAAAACTATTCGAAATTAGATAAAATTGTTTTGTCATGAAAAACGCCCTTTCGGATTGCAGGATTAAACTATTTGTCAGTGGCAGTTTCTTGGAAAACAGATTGCCTAATGAACAACACAGGAAAAATACAAACGATAAACAAAACCAACTGTGACGTTTCAGAGTACAAGGCTGATTCTTTCATCAGAGCTGAGACTTTTGTCAAATTGACATTTTCGAGAAAAAAGCAACACAGATTCATTTGGTTCGAAAGTTTTTTAATTCTACCTCTTTTTTAAGTGAATTCAGCCAAGTAAGGTCTATATCTACAGAACAATGAGCAAAGTTACTCTCTCCATTCAGAAAAGTGCAAGAGGGCTCTTTATTTTTCCTTTCAAATTACCTGATTTCAACATCAGTATTTTTGTATTGTCCCAATCTATCATGTTATCCCATTGGTCGAAAATACATGGTTCGCTATTTGAGATTTTTGTATATCTATTCTTAGGTAATTAATTAGTTATTTAATTTCATTTTGATACATTATAGACAAATAAAGCCCTCTTCACCATAACTATAAACATGGTATAAACATGGTTATAACCCTTGGGAGTTATACTGAGCAGTTAAATCTTCAACTCCCTCTAATGTATTTACGAAAAAAACTGACAATTGTCGAATTTTCCAGTTCGTGAAACTCACTTCCATTTATGTCATTATAAATTCTCATCATTTATTTCGATATTGACCACTTCAGGCTCTAAGAAAAATAAATCAATTCACTTAGACTAGAATGTAGAAGAATAAATACATACCATGTCTTGAAAGTAAACCAACATCGTACTCTCATTAAAATTTTTGGTTTCGGTTCGGCCACTGCTGGAATTTAGCATATTCTTTTCTGTTTGAATTTTGGTTCCGACTTTATCGGTAGTACTACGGTACGAGCTTTCTCAGCCTTTTGCAACAAATCGCCTTAAACCTCAATTCTCTCCAAGCTTTCATTCATTTTCACGAATGAATGAATAAGACAAATATTTACAAACTTGTCATTTGATATATCCATGGTAATCATCAGTTTGGTTTTCATATTTTATTAGTATGAAATAAAATCAATTATCTATCACGTGAGTTATTGAACGTTAACAACCTCGGGCAACTCACAATCTGTTGCTCTCGGTAATCAACATCCTCATTACTCCCTTGATACATAAATAACTATAATTTTAATAGGCCTGTTTCACATGTTGGCCGTGAAAACGCAGAAAAAACCTTTATATGATACTCCCAAAATTAGCTTTAATCGATAGTTCGTCATTGGTTTGTCATTTTGCAACAAAACGATAAAAAACAAATAAATTGGTGATCGATTAAAGGATACTCCGGGAGGATTTTTTAATTTTCACGCGATTGTTCTGGAGAACAGCGCGTTATCGTTTTCACAATGTCTGTTATTTTCTAATGTTCAACCGAAAATGGCCTCAAAAGATTGGGATGAACACACTGAAGAAAAATTCGTGGTCAAGTTCAATTTTGTCCGTCCGTCCGTATGTGCTCTAACTTTCGAAGGAAAAGTCCTAGCAACTTGAAAATGTCAGATTATGTTGGGAGTCCGAATATCTCGGTTAAGTTGGTTGATGGGTGAAATCGGTTGAAAAGATTCGGGATAGGGCCCATTTTAAAGTTTGAGTTTAATTTTGTAATACCAACGCTCACTGCAAAATTTCGTGTGGATTCAGTCGTTAGAAAATCTAAGAAAATATGTTTATTCGAACATTTTTGAAATTTTTGTTGAAGAAGTTTTTTTCTGGAATTTCAATTTCAACGAATTTTGGCGCAAACTTCAGAGTTAGTATTTAACACAAATGTCTCAAATTTCAATTCGATTTTTCAATTACTTTCGGAGATATAAGGTAAAAACTATGATGAATTTCGTGGATATTTGAAATTTTAAAGTTTCTTCCGCAATATCTCAAGCAGTACAAATGCAATTGGATTAAAACTTCGTAATCAGTTGAAAAATATAAACGCGCAACTAGGTGCGAAATTTCGTGTTGATCACGTTCTTAATATATGAACAAGCGCGTAAAAGCTACTGACCTGACGACAGTGTTTTTCTAGAATTTTTTTGTAAGGATTTCACTCCCAATATCTGTATAGAAAATATTGGAAATTCATACAATACAAGAATGGTTTCAAATCGAAAATTATTCTCGATCTATAGGTACTAACTGAAAGCAAACTGACAAAGTCTGTCTGTAATATAATAATTGTGAAAACATATACAGGAACAATATCACTATTGTTAGATATCATAAAACAAGAATACAAAAACAAACAGAACCATAGAGTAAGACGAATATATCGAATGGCTAATCACATAATAGATTGGAAAAAAGTTACTGTTGATAGAACTAGATAATCTGAAAAGGAAGAAATTCCTCCTGTTTTCTGCTGCATGGTGATAATAATTTATTTTTTTTTAGGAATGAACCATGAAAAAAATACCATAAGAAGAGGGGAGAATTGGAAACTTTTATATCAAGTGAATCTGCGATGCTATAATTTTTCAAAATGTCAATCCGACAAGAATCTTGAAATACGGAAGAATTGCAGAGCAATTATTCTGCAGATTTTCTCTTTTGTCTGATGATTGAGTCAGATCCGACTCTGAAACGCTTCAGTTCACTTCATTGATCTTTTCTGAATTACTCCGAAATTTTTTATTGAACACTCACATTTTTTCGACTTGACAAACAGTTTGGATCCCGCAATCCGAAAGGGCGGTTTCTATGAATCATAATGATTGTATTCAATTTAATTAAATCAAATTAAATATCTCTCAGATATTAGCAGTTAAACCTAGCAATGATTTATTTATACCTACAGGCCCTCCCATTAAGAATTGAGCAATAAACTAACCGTCTTAAAAACCGGGGTATTAATCTACTCTGTCCAATAGTAGATTCTTGGGGAAGAAAAGAAAGTATCTGACCCTATAGCATGCCTGTGGTAATGAGGGAAAACTATTTTTCAACACCTTTCGAAAGATTATAACCTGTTCGAACTTTCGACAACTCCGAACAAAAAACATTGGAACATGGTAAAGCAATGGGCTTTGATAAAATAGCGTCAAAATATTCTCGATAAATCGCTCTGTTTTTCTGTAAAATGGGATATTTTTTCCAGTGGCTTAGGTTAAATCTTCATATATGAGAACCTTTCAAACTTTTTGTACTACTCAATATTTTCCCGACAATTGTCGATTTAATATTTATAACTGAAGGAAAGCAGAGAGAGAGACAGAGCAGTCATCCAGTTAGCTACTGACACTAGCCTAGACCGCTTAAATTCTCTATAAGAACAATTTTGGGATTCTTAAAGGTAATATTCTCACGAAAATCCGCAGGAGTCTTCCAGCTGCGTTGTTGCATCCGAGAAGTGAATTCGATTGCACCGATATTTCGGGTTTATTGGAAAAATATAATAATAATAATAAGTACTTTATTTCCTACTGGTTTTACCCCTAATTACAGGAAATCACACAAAAAAAATAATACAACGATGACATTGAAATGGTATACAAAATAAGAAATAAAAAAATGAGAAAAAAAAACAACCTCCAACACAATCTCAAAGCGTAAGTGATGAGCGTTGCGAATAATAGGCCCGCACTATGGATCAAGGAGAGTCATGAAAAATGTCACATACACTGGCGAACGTATTAATAAGTCTACATGCATAATTAATAGGAGATCGAAAGCTCGCATTTGTTCTCCCCGTCCCACAGTAAAAGACCATCTCATCCCTAGAACTCAAACAGGGAACCAGGAATGGTAGACAAGATAAAAGTTCCGAACAATCGATCTTTTGATTAACAATTTTACGAATGATCAACAACGCACACATGTTTACCCTATCAGCAGTGGAATCAGCACCCTATCTTGAAAGTAAAATACTATTATCATAACCTATGGGAGGGTACACACCCTCCTGCCTCCACATCAAAAATTTGTAAAATTTTCCCTGCATAGACTCAATTCTCTTCCTATGATTGTTGTATATAGGTCTCCAAACTATGTTACAGTATTCCAATCTACTCTTTATTAAACAATTGAAGAGGGCTATCAAAGTGCTTGGATTCTGAAAGTATTAAGTATTTCGGACTATGAATCCATAAGTTTTATTGCAGGCAAGTACCAACTGATTGATATGTGGTACAAATGAGCAACCACTGTCACATAAAATCACCAGATCCCTTATTTCAGTTATACGAGACAGTGTTGTGCCACGGATATTATAATCAGAATTTATCATCTTTTTCTTTTGCGTGTATGTCATAGCATAGCATAATATAATATATCCACAATATCTACGATTTTACCCACTTATATATCACATCATAAAGTATCTCAGTCTTTTATTTCGGAATTCGTTGTGTTAACTGTGGGCCTGAAGGAAAAATATACAGATGCAATAGAATTGAACTTTATTTCTTGGTTAGAAAACTGTTTCTTTGAAGGTTCATGCAATATTGAAATTCGAAGATGATGATAAAACTATAAGAGAGTGCAGGGTTGGAACTTTTTAGGTTTGCCATCTTATACCTTCAAGCGAAGTAGCATCATCCTCAAAAATCTCTAATGTTAACAGTGAATGTGATTGGAAATTTCTGCACTGCATTCAACTAGAAATAATAAACAGATGGAGAGGCTCAACAGAAAAATGAATTGGATATCAAATTTCCATTAATCTAAATGTTTCAACTTCGATAAATTGAGGAAACCATTTTCATCATTATTCTATATATTCCCACTCGTTGGAAAAATTAAATTTCTTCAATCTGCAATTCGATTGAAATTGTTGTGGTTTATACCAAACAAATCGAATAACTGTTACATGGATGTGTCATTGTTCAACCTCGAGAATGATTCCATAGATTCTATTTCTGAATGCTATTAAGGAATCAACAGACCTCATTTGAATATGTTATTTACGATTTTATAACAATTCCTGGTGATTCTGATCAGGAATACTCGCAGCAAATAAATATGGCGATATTCAATCACAGCAACCATATTTATATTCCTAAAAGGAGCTCCTGAAATTGAAATGAAGAATTATTCCACCACCTAATTTCTGAGAATCTACTGGTTTACTGAAAATATAGGCTGTTGGTAAATGGGTGTTACGAACTACGGGGGAAAAAAGGTTGATAATATCGATAAAATCTAGGGAAGCACTTACGTGATGTCACGAGCTTTTAAGCGCTTGTTCAAGTTCCAACAATTAGATCGACACGAAATTTTGTACTTAGTTGCGTGTTGGTACTGATTGCATCCGTACTGCATGGGATATTGCGGAAATTATATTGAAATTCCCAATAACAACGAAATTTGGCACATTTTTTTCTTTATAATATCCGAAAGTAAACATACGATAGAATTGAAATTTGTAACATTGTTGTTAAAAACTGACTATCTTACAACTGAATCCACACAAAATTTTGCACTGAGATTCGCATTGGTATTCCAAAACTGTTCACGAAGTTTCAATTTGATCGATTCAATAATTCATGAGATATCGAGCAATTAACATCAAAATTTCAAATGGGTCTAACTTGTATACTTCTTTTTGTGAGTGTATAGGCTCTGCCTCAACTCTTCACCATTATATAATTATAATGATAATAATAATAATAATAATAATAATAATAATAATAATAATAATAATAATAATAATAATAATAATAATAATAATAATAATAATAATAATAATAATAATAATAATAATAATAATAATAATAATAATAATAATAATAATAATAATAATAATAATAATAACCCCGAAACTATCCAACCGATTCCACCCAACGAAATTAGCCGAGATATTTGTACTCCAAACCTAATCTGACAATTTCAAGTCGCTAAGTCTTTTCCTTCGAAAGTTAGAGCACATACGAATGGCCGGACGGACCGACAGAATTGAGTTTGTACACGGATTCTTCATCAAGAGGTTCAACTGAATCGTTCAAGACCATTTTTGGCTCCAAATTCGAAAACTACAGACATCGTGACGAAATAATAACGCGCTGTTCCCTAGAACAAGCGGATAAAAAGCCCCAGAAAAGTTTATTTTGCCATGATGTAGGCTGTTGACGTTTGAACTTTTTTGAGTGTTTTCCTTGAACCATCTGCATCTCCCAATTTGAAATTTGTCAAGAATACTATATTTCAAAGTTTACATCATATGACATTTCCATCTCCTGTGAAAAACAGTGCTAGTTATTCATTGAACAATGTCAAATTTTTCACTGTATAGTTTTAATGCTGCACCAATGGTATGCAGCATATGCACATATATTGCAATGGTATGCAGCATATGATAAGGAAACTTGTTTCATTAGAAAACTTTGTGATTTCTTGCAAATTTATCGTATTTGCTCCAATTTCGAAAAATCAAATCCTCTTTTAGTAGACAGGAAAATCGAAATTCCTCCAGGCACAACTTTTTTATCGTGAAAATGCTCTGCAGCCGGTTGTGGCACAACATCGAGATTGGATATTTGTATAGCAGGATTGCAGCTCAATTACGAACGCCAAATGGGTGAATGGGTAAAATCCACTGAATGATTCCGCAGATATATCTCTTCGAAATTTTATGTTTTGAATATTTCCATTCATTAACATCTGATCGAATTGAATTATAGTTCTGGTTTCAAAGATGGCGGCATGCAGGTTATTGCAGAATTCATGGAAATTATATCTACGATCTCAGCGAACGACTTTGATCCATTCATGAATTTCACGTTCGTAATCAATTCCGTTACTCTACACAAGTTCATATCTTAGAATATCAGGATTCTATGTGATTCCTTTCAAAATTTGTTGATTGAGAACACCATTACTTCCGAAAAAATCAACTTATAAACTCAGTATGAGTAGAAGATATGTAGAGCTCAATAACAAAGTTCGTGTTCACGAATGGGTGTAATGCACCTGAATATTCTTCCATGCTAAAAATTATTTTTCCGAAATTTCCGGGTACATGATCGTTCAAGCTGAAATTTTGAGCCTATTTCTTGATTATCAACTTGAATTTGGCAGCTTGTTTCCGAGAAAAAATATTTCGCAACAACAATATTGAATTTTTCGAACACTTAGAAATTTTACGTGAGTTTGCTCGTTGGCGTTCTCCAACTAAAAGTTTGGATCTGCTCGCATCAGTATCTCTTGAGATATTGAGGAAATTACCCAAAATTTATAATGGGTATGAGTTCAAAACCTAGCGCTATAATAGCGCTAGGTATTTTCTTTCGATTCCAAATTACGTACACCTGGCAAAATGATGACTCAGTTGTTCCCTTTAGTCGAAAATTCGGCTACAGAATTAGTGCGCTCATCGAGTATTTGCTTGAAACCAATTTTGTACATAGATTCGTTAATAGGAGAATATATATCTACAAGGTTGCTTATCAAAATGTGGCCGCATCATATTCAACATTCAGCAATTCTTATTTTCGGCTAGATTTACTCAAGCAACCTTATGTCATCGTACACAGAAAATAATTAGCATTCATTTGATATATAAATAATAATAAATAATATAATACCTGTCTGCGTAGAGGTGCCAAGTGCGCAACGACAGTCCTGATTTTTCGAAATTTGCACATATATTGCTATGAATTGGATGATTTTACCTTGAGCAACAAGTGAACGCAATTTCATCCAAAAAATCACTTAATAATTATTTATTCGAAAATAGTTACGGCTACATTTTGACAGGCAGCCCTGTAGATGTATATATTCTCCTATTAACGAACGTAGGTAAAAAATTAGTTTCTAGCAAATACCCGATGAGCACTCTGCTCTGATTCTGCGTACTACTAGAACAATCGCGTAAAAATTAAGATAGTTGCTATGTGAGAATTTCCCTTAGACATAATAGAGGAAATAGTAAAGAGGTAAGCAAGCACTTAAGCGATTACGAGGTATATTCTCACTCATTTGTCCGAGTTGTATTCTGTCGAGGAATATGCATAAGACGAATATTGATTCTCGATATTTTTCGAATTCTTCTTTGATGTTTGTTCAGCTTGCCTTGATGAATATTCATGATTTTAAATTTATTGAGGGAATCTCTTGCAACGACGAAGTCTCGTAAGATACAGTTGTTCATTTATTAGCAGACGTCTGGAAAATAGCAGATTTTGAATTATTCGAAACACATTTTTTCGCACCCGTTATATTTAAAGACACAAAATTTTAGCGGCATGAGGAGAATAGTTCTGAAATATCGAAGAATTCGAAAACATATAGTTGAGAATATTCTAATAATATGAACCTTTATAAATTGTGCATACACAGAGAAAAAGAATCTCTCAAATCAAATATAGAAACATTTGTGAATTAAATAATCTTTTCCAAAAAATAATAATTTGAAATTGAACAAAATATTTCTTTTCTCAACTGATTCCGTTGTTTGCCTGTTCATACATGAATTTTCTTGAATCGAATTTAGTTGAACCAAAACATGCGTTTTCTTTACTCTAGAAAACAATTTCAGCTAATCATAGTTTTCTTGGATCAAGAATATCATTTCTTATTTATAGTGTTCTGATGTCGAAAGCACGTACACGTGACCCCCCTCTACCAATAAGAGGTATTAGCGCCGAAGACGCCATGATCGCCATAGTGAATAGTGAACAAGTGCGCTTGTGTTTTTGATGGTGCATTATGAATTTGGTGTAAATGGAGAACTACTTATCAATATCAAGGGAATTTTTCGGGAGTTTCGAAATTCAAGAAGAAAAGGTTGGTTTTGAGAATAAGTTTGATTACTCGAGAACGAAGATGGAATTGAAATATGTGGGTATATGCCTACATGCATGTGTGTTATGGACAAACATTGTCATATGTATACCTACATTCGTGAACTCCAAACTACTTCAAAAAAACTTTCTTGTAAGAAGGTGATCCTTCATTTATGCTAAATATCTTCAAAAATGATTATGAAAGGCTTCTGAAGATACCATACATTTTTAGTATTTGGGAGCTGCTAATTGTAGCGAACATATTATATGCTCTCGGTGAAAGAAATTGAAATCTTCTAGAAAAATATTTCAAATACAAAAATGAGAAATCTTCCATTCGTATCAAAGCCATAGTATTTCCGAATGAAAATATGGAACATAAATAGCAAATATATCCAGCAATTGTTATAAGATTTCTCATTTGGACCAAACGTGATTCCGCTTAACACTTCATTACACGCTATGTATCTGGCAGATACATAGTTGAGCGTTTTTCATCAAATGTTGGTCTCGTGAAGGTCGACGTCGTCCTCCTTCCTCCTTTTCCACATGCTCGCGTTACTCAATACTTTAGCTGAGCATTGACTGCCAATGCGTCCAGCTGGGGGTGTTTTTTGACACTGTGTATCTTATAGATACGGCGCGTGCAAAAATGTAAGTAATCCAAAAAACATTATTTTCGAATATAAGTGTTCATTTGTTTTAGTATGTGAACCTAGTGTTGCCTTCTGATTATTAATATTGCTAAAGAAATCGGTATTTAGTAACAGATAGGTGCTCCAGTATCTCACAGATACTATACGCTTGTATTCATCACATATGACATATGACATATCAGATCTCAATGATCCTCGTAACATCTAAGTAATCCACGAACTTCTACTAGAAAGGATAACTGTCACATAAGTGATGTCGAACAAGACTCAGGAGATGATGAAAAACACCCTCGTTCTTCAGCTTCAGGACCATCAAAAATCATTACAGAGGTTCCTGAAGACGACCTCGACTCTGATGAAGAAGTGTTTGAAAAATGTGCTTTTGATCTCCAGTATGCATAGGGATGGAGCTACTGATGGAAAAAGTGGAGAGAAAAAAAACAGGAATAATTATCTATTACAATCGACATAAATTGGTGTAGACATGGTAGACAAAATGTGTTCAGCATGAAATGTCCAGGAAGGAACGAGAAGATGGCCAATGGTGGTTTTTTCCACCATTTTAAATGTTGATGGTATGAATGGCTAAGTCATTTCTTTGGGAAATGGCCAAAACGTGCCACCTCGCCAAGTTTTCCTTCGTGAACTAGGTAATGAATTCATAAGAGAGCAACCACAACGATCAGACTGATCAAATAATATACTTTCTTTGAATGTGGCCTGCACCACTGTGAATATTCTTATGGTGGTGGCTGTGATGTTGTTCGAGAAAGTAATGAAAATTTTTTAGACTGAAATTCTCCAAAAGCAAGTAGTTGTTAGAAGAGGCCTCTCTTATGTTTTGTGATATTTTTGTTATCTCCTTACTAGTAATGAAATAAGAACCCAGTTTTTATAGAGTCCTATATTTGTTTTGTTCGTTAATACGTAAATGTTTTTTAAATTTCTTATATTACAGGGATGATTGACCGTATACTTGATGTAACTTATCTTTATTTACTTTTTGACTGACATACCTGTGCCATTACAAACACAAACAACTGAATTTTTTGCGTATGTTACCAGGGTTCACATTGTTGTAAATATTTATATACTTTGATGGACGATAAAAATTATTGAATTTTCTATTCAAAGCTTTTTTCAATTTTCTGTGCAACTTCTCACTAAGGAAACGCGAAATATTTAGTTACAGCATGTATTTCTTCAATTAACTGATTTTGTATCTCACAGATACGACGCGTGCATTGGTGTTCTACCGCAGAGCGCGTGTAATGGAGTGTTAAATCAAGAGTATCATAGTTCACATGGGTCAAAAGTATTTCATCGAATGATCAAACTAATATATGGTTCGACCTATTCAAGAATACCATTCTTTTGAACGAATGCGGTTACAAATTGATTTAAGAGAACCTTTTTCTCTGTGTACCTCTCTACCTTTAACTAATTCAATTCAGTTAAATCGGTATTTTTCGAGTTAGAAAATAGAGTTGGAAATAACGAAATTTCAGCATTTTCTGACCATTAAAACCGAAATATTTAGGCTCTGAAGATTACAAGACTCTGAATATGCTCCTTCGAATGGATGGCCCGCCAGGCAGAATCAAACATGTCAACGAATAAAGCAGTGCCAGCACTCTATGGTTCAGCAAGATGAGAAGTCAAAATCTGCTGCTGGAGGGAATAACCAAAAGGACTTCCAATAAGGCCAGAAGAACCAATGTTAATGTTTTGTGTATTAACTTAGTTGCGAAACGTTTTGAGACTAATTTTTGAGTTGATTTTGATCATTGAACTTTAGTGAATAATATTAGGTAGGAGAATAGTTCGCAAGAATGATTTGAATTGTAATTTTTCCATTTGAAACATACCGACTCTTGTCGTCATACATTGCAGTGTCTCTTTTTTCAGATAAAATTTTTTTCTTATGTATCTTATGCCATGGCGATCATATGCCAAAAATAATATTTGAATTATAATGCCAAAAGATTATTTTTTGAATAAAGTCAATTTCCTATCAATTTCAGAAACTCGTCCTTTTTTTATTCCATTTTAAAATTCTATTCCTCTGAAAAAAACACCCTTTAGTATGCTGAAATATCTCTCGACACAATACCTAGCATTCCACCTTATTCCATATTCAATTTATTCACAGTAAATGAATTTTTCCCCATAGAATATCCCAGATGTAATTCACCAGCCGCTGCCAGCTACCCAGAAGAACAGCTCATTCTATTTTATGACCATCTATATATTCGATAATGACAGTGGTTTCGCCATAATGAATAAGAGCGTTGAGAATTTCCGAGAATAGAGTGTCCTTCTAATTATGCATCTCATAATAACTTAAGGTTGTAGCGAAAGCATGCAAATACCGCTTGTTGGAGAGTTATGGGTTCTGAGAGCGAAGACGTTCGAGTAGGTGCAACACGAATAGAATTGAAAATCTGCATGTTAGTGAGTAAATTCGAATTTGAAATGAAATAAGTTAATTCAAGAATTTCCAGTTCAAAATTATGTACAGATTTTCATCAATATGGTCAGGTACATCAGAAGTTATACATCCTAAAAGAATAACTTCGTGAACTGTTTTTGGACGTGTGAATGACATGATAAAATTTTCAGAAAAAATACCATTAATAATAATAATTTGTTCGACCACCCCGTACACTCTTGTACACATCCAGGCGTCGTAGAAATGAGATGGTTGATGTCTGTTTGTTACAACTCGATTCAAGGAATTCGAACTTCGTACCAGAGTTTGTGGAGTTTGGTGGCAAACTGATCAGTCTCCTCCGCATCATATCACACGCATATTCAGCAAAATTCAAATCTGCTGAACAGGATGGCCACAGGAGAATGTTGGAAGAAAGCTTCTCGAAAAAGGTCCTTAGTTGAGCGATATCGAAACGTGCGTCATTAGATGAGCCATCAGAGTTGTTTGTAGGACATCGTCAACATAACATGCGAACAGAAGTGGTAATCGGCTATCATGAACAAAAGATCTTAAAACTATAACTGCAATAGTCCTGTGTACATGCCTCTCGAAAGCAAACGCGATATCACTTCGCTTTCCACGGTTGCGCTCAGCAAAAATTTAACCCCCGTCAAAATCGCCAATATGATAATCACTTCGACGTCTTGGAAGTCGAGGCCTTTGGTAACGCTTATATATACAGGGTGAGTCTTTAAGTTGTACATTAATTTCAACCCTAGATTCCTCTCATCAAATAAAATACTTTTTTCATTTACCATTTTTCCAGATTCGGCTCTGGTAAAAAAATACAAGCTGTTGAAATCTCCAAAACGAAACAGTCTTTCTTTTGCAGCTTTGACATGGTTCCTCCAAATGAAATGAATTTTGGTGTGAAGTTTTCTATAACTATGACACGTATGCCACAGTTATCGATATTATCTAATTTCAAACAGTTTTCTGGTTATAGACTCCCCGATTCATCAAACTAATACGAATTAGCATGAATAATGCTGATGAAGTACAACTTAAGTCGGTATAAGAATCCTCGATCATTTTAGAATACTTAATTCTCCCTTATTATTTCTCCTCAACCGAATCGTTTTCAAGATATTCAACGTTGAATGTTAAAAAATCTTATGAAAATTCGAGAAATTGCCAAGACTGTGAATTAAGCTACGCTCACCTTTACCCGGAACATAGAATACACATGAATATTCATCTAGTTCGCATAGACCTAAGATTAGGTCTATGCTATTTCGGGACCTGACCACAGACATAATCCATGTCTATGGACCAGGCTTTCCATAGAATTCTAGAGTTCAATTAATATTTTTAGGTTGATTGAGTGTTTTCTCATAATTAATTTATAAATTTGATGAAAATTAGAATAATTATGGAATTTTCAATATAAGAATGGGCAAGATTGAAATTGTGTAGAATCTCATGGTGGAAACAACTGAATATTGCACGAATTTCAAGTGGAAGGTTAGTGTTTCGATGGTCAAGTGTAGTGAAATCATAGACCTATAAAACTATATGGACATGGCTTAAAGAGAGAGGAAGCGGGCCGACAATGAGGGAACTAGGGCGGGCCAAACCATCATAGAATACGGCAAAAATAAGACAGATCAGTTTGAAGCCATAGACTATAATTATGAATCTATGTTTGAAATAAATTTTTTTCGAAAGTTTTGAAAGTCACATTTGTTTTTTCCAAAGTATTTCAAAGCAGATTTTGAATTATAGTATAAAGACTGTATGTAAGATATAATTTTCGTGTTGTTTTCGTTTCTTGTGTTTTCGTAAGTTTTTGAATAGAAATAGAAAATTCTTGTTGTGTACGAGGAGATATAAAAAAGGGGAAAACGTGAAATTCCATAAGTGAGTTTACCTTGCATGAATAACTGTGAATTTGTTCATTTTTTGCGCGCTTTTTGTTGGAAAGAAGAGCGCGATATCCTTCCGTTACAATGTCAGTATTTTTTGAGCAAAAAATTTTCTCACTGATGAAAAATTTGTGATCAAACTGGATTCTGTCCGTCCGCCTGGCAGGTCTGCGGTCTTGGTTTTATGTTCGTTGACGAACTAAATCCCCGAGGAACTATTTTGATTGTGGTTGAAAAATGGGACTCAACTGCTTCTAGGGGTCAAAATAATTTTTATAATACTGGTCCGAAGTTTCGTTAATCATTATACATATATCATGCTCCCTTAAGATTTCGGAGTTACGGCCGGCTGATCATCTGTTTTTCCATAATTACTCGAAAGCTACACTCTGATGATCAAAATCAATGAGGAATATCAGTTCGAGATAAAATACTGCACGGAACCAAAGACACACCATATAGAACAAACATCATTCACGTTATGAAGTTGAAAATTACCGCCATTCCGTGTTTTCTCTGATTGGCCGATTTCCTTCATGTCCCTGTCACTAGTCGCATGTTATTTTAATCGTGTATCTTGTCTATGGTCTGCCCGCTCCAGTTCCATCTCTCTCTCGGACCTCTCACTTGGTTCATTATCCCCATTCGACTCTTCAGAAATGGATTCGTACGCCGTGTCCAGAGAGTTTAATATGTCTATGAGTGAAATATTTTTTCCAAAATAATACCGCAAAAAGTACTGAATTATAAGCATTAAGTGAGTAAATGGGTTTTCCCAATCATACAGAGTACTAAACGGTATTAAATTTTTTTCATTCGATCTTCTACATTCCTATTTTTAATGTATTCAAATTGTTATAACGGGAATCCCAAAATGTGTAGTTCACCAAAATCAATCTCATCTTATATTTTCCGCCACACAACGACCTACACCAATTTGTTATATCTTTAACCACTTTCACACACTTGTTCTGGGAACAGCGCGTTATCATTTCGTCACGATGTCTGTAATTTTCGAATTTTGAGCCGAAAATGATCCCAATCGACTATTGGACTCACTGATGTCAAATTCAATTCTGTCCGTCTGTCCGGCCGTCCGTATGTGCTCCAACTTTTGAAGGAAGAGACCTAGCAACTTGAAATTGCCAGATTAGGTTGAGAGTACAAATATCTCGGTTAATTTCGGTAATGGGTGAAATCGGTCGGATAGTTTTGGAGTTAGGCCCATTTGAAATTTAAAGGTTGATTCCTCGATATCTCATGAAGTAAGGACCCAATCAGATTGACGCGTAGCATAAAGAAGATGAGCTCTTCTTATGGTTTTTCCATACTGGTAACAAGCAATAGTCACGATCAAAGGTGGCAATAGCAATTGCCGGCAATATCGTCACATAAAATACCTTTTATTTGCGATTTTCATTCGCAATATAAATAACTCTTTATCAGGAAAACCATCATTAATCTGAATCAATTATACATGTTATTTCTGATTACAATAAATCCCCATGACAATGCATAATTACAGAAACTTCACCGATAAAAATATCACGGACATAGAATTCATTTTCTTCAGCATGCAAATCTATAATTGCTCATTTGAATATTCAAATTCGAAGATCGTGAAGATATAATCCGCTTATCGATGATATACACAGGTGTACTTGAAATTTATTGGTTGTAGATGTTTTCGAATGGGATGAAGAAGTTGAGAAAAAAAGCTGTAAGTTTCATACCTCTGTTTCTTATAGTCATCTCAAAATGTATCAGTTCTTCCTATTTCGCGACTCCAACTTTCGGTTTTTTCCTACATTTGCGCAATTGTCATTGAAGCATTCGAGAACAATGTATAAAGAATTTGGTCCTATCCTTTTATTAATATTTAAAGGTTCTTTTTAAAGGCATAGCACTTTGAAATGTAATAAAACAAGGATGAATTTTTAAAATTGACATGAAATTGACTTTAGTCAAAAGATGATCTTTTGGTATTTTAATTCAAATATAATTTCTGGCATGTGACCGTCACGGCTGGCTCGGAAGTAATCTAATCTGGAGGTCCAACTTTCCATCACTTATTCCAACATTTGTGGCAGTATATCGGCAATAACGCAGCGAATGTTGTCCTTCAAGTGGCCAATCGTTTCGGGCTCATCGGCGTAGACTAGCGAATTCATATATCCCCACAGAAAATAGTCTAGCGGCATTAAATCGCACGATCTTGGGGGCCAATTCACGAGCATGGAAAGTGAAATTATGTGGTTAACGAACATTTCCTTCAGTAAATCAATTGTGGCACGAGCGGTGTGACATATTGCGCCGTCTAGTTGAAACCACAGCTGCTGCACATCATGGTTGTTCAATAGACCACTTTGACTCAAGTTGCCAACCCACAATTTACTTCACAAATTTACTACCACTCGGGAACAGAAATTTCAGGACGAATTCGACATAATTAGGTTCGCGTTATTCATAAATATCCGTAAAAGATGTCTCGGCTCCTCAAACAAGATAATTCCTTCCAAATATACGATTTTGTTAAGATCATCTCTAATTGGCTGTAATTTGAGTTGGGATTCCTGATTTCATGTTAATAGTGTCAATTTTTCATAGAATATGTTCCGCAAATCAACTTATTTATTTCGGTTCCCGGTTTTCCATTGCCTGAATATAAAATATTCGGTTGGTTCCTGAAAAAAGGGTTATAATTCCGGAATTTGATTGATGAGAAAACGTTCTTTTTGTTACCAGAATTAGTCAATGTTCAATGGTAACATATCCATAGCATAAAACAATCTTTATTCAATTTATGATCCATAGAACATAAAAGAGACAACAATCAACAATGGAAAAATTACTAGGTATGGTCTATGGATCATCATCATCAGGTAAATGAATATTGTTCTATGCTATGGATATATTACTATAAAATATTGATTGTCGTTCTGGTGCATAGACTTAATATGTCTGGTGACAGGAAGATTGCATTTTCATCAATCAAATTCCGTAATAAACCTTTTTTTTCAGGAACCAACCGAATATTTCATATTTACAGAACGGAAAACCGGCAACCGAAATAACCATGTTGATTTGCGGAATATATCCTTTATAAACTTGACTCTATTAACATGAAATCAGGAATCCCAACTTAAATTTCAGCCTAACAAGAACCTATATTTGAAAGGAATTATCTTGTTTGAGGAGCCGAGGCATCTTTTACGGATATTTATAAATAACGCGAACCTCATCATGTCGAATTGGTTCTGAAATTCCCGTTCCTCAGTGATAATAAATTTGTGAAGAAAATTGTGGGTTGGCAACTTGGGCCGAAGTCGTCTATTGAGGAACGAAGAATTCAGTAATCATGGCTCTATAGCTGTGCACGATGACGGATAGACTAATTCGGGTCTTCCTCTACGCTACGCTCTACAGCAGCAATGGCTTCTTCTGTTCTCACTTTACGACGTCTCTGCGTATTATTAGTTAGAGTAAACGTGGTGCGAAACTGGTCCATAGTTAGTCGAATTAATTGCTCTGATGGACGATTATGTTGAACGTAAAATGAACTCAGAGAGCGATACGTATTTCGAACAGATCCATTATTTAATTATTAATTATTCAAATGAATTTGCACCATTTGGAAGCGTTGTTCAGGCGTCTGTCTAATCATGTTGAAATGCCTGACCAAACTAAGCACAAATCACTTTACAGCTGAAAAAATGGCCGCCAGTTAAAACAGTGTTGCCAAATTAAAGTTTAAGACCCCAAAAAAACACCCGTTACCTAATTCGTTGAGCTGCCAGCTGCTCATCAGTCATTTTCTCGGATTTCAGAAAATAATGAGAGTGGGGTTGAAAAGATAATAAATATGTCACGGGGATGTCTATCGTGTTGTATACAGCGTTGCAGGATACATTCTACAAGAGAGTTTGTTTATTGATCAAAAATTTCATGAACATTATTTTTCAAACAGCAATAAAGTGACTGGTTTTCTGGGCTAGCTATTTCTCAAAATTCAGATGCGTCTGAAAAATTGCTGGCGTGAGGTGACTAGGTTAATAGGGGTAAGTATGTATATCATTTTCACAGTACAATGTCGAAATTCTCCCATCAGCATCCATTTCAACTTCATATAATCACACTTATTCCCGTGAGTGCTCCGAACAAGAACATTGATAATGTAATGAATCCATTTTTCAGATTGCTTTCCTGAAAAAAACCTTGAAAAAAATCTGTACACAGGATGGTCCAAGTAGTGACATCAAACTTTTTTTCCTCATACCTGGGTTAACCAAACATACCCCATGTATGTTACGCGATTTTGTTTATTGTTTGGTTTATAATTTTTTTGTGATTTTTAGTTCACTATACCAGCGATGTTTCAAACATTAATTTTCTTATTTAGTAGGTATTTTGGAAATTATTTTTGTGTGCCATGGTGGCTCATGAAGTTGTTTCAATGAAAAGAATAACTCAGCTTCCAGAAATCACTTGAAGTTCCCCAACAAAGGCTTGAAAGATGAAACTTTGGTTTTCCATAGGATTAACGCAAACATTCAACTTCAATTTGAAAATACAAGAAGGAGCTCTTATAACTCTTGGCTGAGTACAAACCTTTGCACTGTCCTAAGCTATCAAAATTATAAGAAAAAAAATAGTACTTCAATAGCATTTTTTTTTGTTGTAATCGGGGTTCGAAGGCGGATAGGCTGAAAATCATTCAAACATTATTGAAGTTGTTTATCCACATTATCATTCTTATGGTGAATTAAACTTGAAATTTGATCTTAGAGTAATTTTAATTGAAATTCCTGTAGAATAATTGTAGCTCTTGTTATTTTCAAATAAAAATGGATTGAATGACCCCCTAATGTTCGAATGTGGGGAGAGTTCGATTCCCACCTAAGTTTTGTTTGATAAGTTTTTTGTAGATAAATCCATATTTCTGTTATTCTGGAGGTCCATTAACTCAATTTTCTTAATAAAAACTATTTGAGTACTTCAAATGTAGGGCTACAAAATGAAAACGAATGGTAATTTTTTATTCTGTTTTCACATCAGTGTTCAGAATGAAGATCAGTCCAATCTTGAAAGATTTCAACAAATTCAGCTGAAGTTTTGTCTTCACTATAGACATGTAAAAAAACTGAGTTTAAATTTTGGATATATTTTTTCATTGAAAATCCTTTTAATGTTTCCAGTTCATGGTGGAACACCCTGTATGATTTTTTGTCGAAACATGTTCTCCAACAAGATTCTGTAACAGTGCTACTATGGTGTCTTCGAAAAAATCTAGAAAAGCACTGACGTGAGGCCAGGAGCTTTTACGAGCTTCTTTGAATTCTATCGATAAGATCAACACGAAATTTTTCACCTAGTTGCGTGTTGATAATTTCCACTTGATTACGAAATTTCACTCCGATTGCATTTGTACTTCTTGATATATTGCTGAAATAACGTTAAAATTCCAAATAACAACGAAATTTGGAACATTATTTTCCTTATTTCTCCGAAAGTAGATATCTAGAATACAGGGTGAGTCTTTGACCTTGCAGAATATTTTAACAGAAGATTCCTGAAGCCAAAAGACACACTTTTTTCCCTTACCATTTTTTCCGAGTCGGCTTGGTTCGTAAGATACAGACTGTTGAAAATCCATAAAAAAATTTAATTTTCGATTATATCTCGCGAACGATCTCATCGAATGAGATGATTTTTGGAATATAGCTTTTTATTGATACGATAAATGATCCTGGATTACGAAATTTCATCCACATCCTCCAGTTCCTTTAATATGACCATAATATTTCATAAAAATACCAGAATTTCAAAGAATCCAACTTTTAAAATAATTTGAATGCTATTTATCGAATTTTTGACCATTTTGGAAATAAAAGTATTCTTTATTTTTTTTCGTATGATGCGCCGTTTTCGAGTAATCTGAAATTCAAAAATAAAAAATATCTGTGAAATTCCGAGAATTGGGTACTTTGGCTGAATGCAACTCTGTTTAAAAAATTCACAGAATTCAATTTTTCCGCGTTGCCACGTCTAAATGTTGAGAATGGAATCCTAGCATTTTTTATTTGGAATGATTTGTAAGCGGAGTAGCCGACTTTGGCCAATTCACAATGGACATAACCGTAAGAATCCCGCAACTCGTGCGTAAAAATCAAAGAGGAAACTACAAAATTCATAAGAATCATAAATTCAGTTCAGAATCATAGAATGCATAGAATTAGCATATTTTGTATTGTTTGATTTCGAAGAGTTCTTTTTTTCTGTTCATCAATTTGGCAACGTTTGTACGTTCATAGATAAATGAGGTACATCTGTTTTATTTATTTATGAAAATGAAAGTTTGAATGGGTTATGTCTGAATCTGATAATTCTTGGAGAAAATGAAATAAACAAAGAAAATTAATAATTACAAATTGAAAATGAATCTCAAAGCTGATATGAGTGATAGCTAGATGAATTCCTCATTATCGAAAATGAAACCAAGAGAAGAATATTCAACTTTTATCGCTCACGAAATTTGGAATATCTAACTTGTTTATTGTACTATAAATACAACTTTTTTCACCAACTGGAATGTGAAAAGTAAGTTGACGCTTGTTTTCATAAAATAGTTGCTTATTTCGAAGGTTTGAATGGTATATCTTAGGCTTGGAAAAACTTCAGTGTTCAGGTTTCCAGGGGCGGCTAGCCTATTATGAAAATTTATAATGCCTATATCTTTTTATTTAAGCCGAATCGGAAAAAATGGTAGAGGACAAATGTGTTTCTTTCAGCTTCAAGAATCTTCAGTTAAAATATTCTGCAAGTTCAAAGACTCACCCTGTATAGATATATAGAAACTAAAATTTGAAACATTGTTGTTAAATATTGACTCTTAGGCTTGTGCCAAATTCCATTGGAATGTAATCAATATTTTCAGGGAAAAAAAATTTGTCATCAAAATTTTAAAAATTTTCGAATAAAATTTTTTTTTTTGATTTTCTAACAACTGGATCCACAAGAAATTTTGCTCCAAGTTGCGCATTGGTATTCCAAAACTGTCCACAAAGTATCAATTTGATCAAGTTAATACTTCAAGAGATGTTGGGGAATTAACCTCAAAATTTCAAATGGGCCTCACTCCGAAAATATCCAACCAATTCCACCCATTAACGAACTTAACCGAGATATTTGGACTTCAAACGTAATCTGACAATTTCAAGTCGGTAAGTCTGTTCCTTCGAAAGTTAGAGCACAGACGGCGGACGGACAGAATTCAGTTTGACCACGGATTCTTTTTCAGGGAGTTCATCCCAATCGTTTAAGAGCATTTTCAGATCAAAATTCGAAAATTACAGACATCGTCACGAAATGATAATTCGCTGTTCCCTAGAAGGAGCGAGTAAAAAGATTGGTGAGTCTGCAATATCCCGAAATAGTTTTTAATTCGATTTCAAGATGTCCTTTTTAAGTTAAACCTTCGGATTGATTTTCGTAGAAATATTTCGAGACTTGGAATGGTTTCATTTGCCATGAATTCACACCGACAATTTGATTTATAGACTGCAATTCTGCAAGCCAGCGTGAATATTCGAATGATATGTCATTCAAAATATAATCGTCAAATTGTTGTATTTATATTTCACCCTGAGAAACCCAATTTTCAGAACAGCGCAACACTTTCACACAGACAAAGACATTAAACGAAATTAACACACCTAAGCCGAAAAATAATAAAACGCCCATTACATTTTAATAATGCAATTAAATAACAGAGGTATATTCGTGCCATAATGTCTTCGTGCTTAACGCGGAATAGAATAATCTTTTCATTCCGTTACGGGACATTTTCCGACGGGTTTCACGGTTGATAACCATATCAGTCGAGTTTGTTGTCGGAGAGACAATCGCGGCTTTAATGCTCAGTGCTTTTATGAGGCGGACTTGCATGGGGAAATTGCATTGAAATTTATACAAGAGTCGAGACTCGAAGAATAGTGTCGAAAGGATGATGCTTGTCTAATTTATATTTATAAGATATTATTTGGTTAATGTTAGTTTCTCTCTGTGGTTGATATGAGTATACGGCTGAATGTTTTTTTTTGATTTGGCTTCGATGACACAACGTGTTTGATCTATTGAAATCAATCAACTTTCGCAACTTTTGCGCGCATGTTCAAAGGATAACACCGAAGGGAAACAGGCGTGCAAAAGCTGCTGATATCACGTCAGTGCTTTTCTAGGTTGTTTTTCGATAAAGTACTAGATTTCAATTCGATCTAATCTGTATTTTTGGAAATATTGGAACATTAAAAATTGAATGGGTATATCTACGGAATCATTGAGCGGATTTCAGGAATTCAAAGTTCGTAATTAAGTCCCAAACCTACTCTACAAATATCGAGTTTTCAAGCCGCTTCTTCCGGAAGTTATCGTGTTTACGGTCGGCCAAAATTTGATTTATTTTTTCCAAATTTCCAAAAACTTATGATCGGATCAAACTGAAATTTTCTTCACTACTGCGAAATGTAGAGCTCAAGGCTTTAATAAAACTTTTTCTAATATGATGAACAATTTTCGGAAAAAAAATTTTTTCGAGAAATATTTTGAATTTTTTTTTTTATTTGTTGACAGTATCATCTCAACAAAATTCTGCAAAACGTTGAGCGTTGCTTTACTCCAACTAAGTGCCAAGTTTCAATCTAATCGTTGCGGTTATCCGAGTTATCACGAAATAACCACAATATTTCAAAGGGCTCTAACTCCGAAATCTTTTGGCTGATTTCGCCCATTAACGAACTTAACTGTCGCACTCTGAAATGCAACCTACCCTACAAGTTTCAGGTCGTTAGGATTCTCCGTGCGCCCGTAATCGTGCATACGAACGGCCGTTCGGTCGGACAGAATCGATTTTGATACCGGATTTGTCATCAGTTAGTCCAACCTAGTCGTTTGAGACCATTTGCGGCTCGAAATTTGAAAATTACAGACATTTGGACAAAACGTTAGCACGTTGACTACTAGAGCATGCGAGCAAAAAATATGAGACTTCTGTCGAAATGAGACTCAACATTATGTATATTGAAATTTAAAACTTTCATTGAAATATTTGAGAAGAGTAGGAAAATGCTGCTCCTAAAAAAGTTCGTAATTATCGAGTCACTAGAACAACTGAATATTCAGATTATTTTATATTCTGCGGTCTTCTAATAATATCAGTCTCACGAAATTCTGCATACAATTTCAAGGTTTCCATTTTACGCGCTCGTTCTGGGGAATAGCGCGTTATAATTTCGTCACAACGTCTGTAATTTTCGAATTTTTAGCCGAAAATGGTCTTAAACGATTAGGTTGAGCTCCCTGAAGAAGCATCCGTGGTCAATTCAATTCTATCCGGCCCTCCGTATGTGCTCTAACTTTCGAAGGAAAATATTCAGCGACTGGAAATTGTCTATTTAGGTTTAGAGTCCAAATATCTCAGTTAGTTCCGTTAATGGGTGGTATCGGTTATATAATTTCGGAGTTATGCCCATTTGAAGTTTTAAGGTTAATTCCTCGATATCTCATGAAGTATGGACTCGATTGAATTGAAACTTCGTGGACAGTTTTTGCATACGAACGCGCAACTTAAAGCAGAATTTTGTGTGGATCCAGTAGTTAAAAAAAAATCATTCAAAAATTTTTTAAATTTTCGATGAAAATTTTTTTTCTCTGAAAATATTGATTAGATTTCAATGAAATTCTGCACGAACTTTGGAGTCAGTATTTAGCAATAATGTTCCAAATTCAAATTCGATTCGATATTTACTTTCGGAGAAAAGGGAACAAAATGTGCCAAATTTCGTTGTTATTTGGAATTTTAACGTTATTTCCGCAATATCTCGAGAAGTAAAAATGCAATCAGATTGAAATTTCGTTATCAGGTGGAGTTTACCAACACGTAACTAGGTGCAATTTCGTCTTGATCTAATGGTTAGAATTTGAACAAGCGCGTTAAAGCTCCTGACCTCACGTCAGTGCTTCTCTAGATCTTCAATCTAATAGTGGATTACAATTCGATCTGATTCTAACGACCGATCGTTACACAATGACTTCCGAAAAACAACACGAAAACAAGGTATTTGTGGAGAAGGTTGCACCTCAATTACGAAGGCCGAATTCGTCAACGGTTAAAATCCGCCCAATGGTTGAAAAATGATAGCTTGAAGGTTCCTGCAGAATTCCATCAGGACCATATGGAATGGGAATCGTCAAGTCTTTCCATAAGGAAGTAAAATGCCGGCGGGGTCAATACTTGAAAAAACCGATTTTGAATATGCGCACGAAATCTACTCCTTTTATGAAATTTTTTTGACAACATATCGAAATTCATCCATAATCAAGCAAGTTTTAAATAAAACTTTTTTCTTTTGGCCATAACGGTTATGAGAGTTGGGTAATTTGTGTAGACTAACCCTGTTCGGTCGACACAATATTTATGTATTTAGCTACACATTCGATACCTTTATAGCTCCGGGAGTGCGACCTGATCAACCAAGATAAGCTTCAGCTAAAAATTTGGTCTCCAATTCTCCATAGAGCAAGCACACAGAGACATCCTGAGATGAGAGGAAGAAAACACGCATTGTACGTGTGTGAAGAATACTCTTTCTTCGGGTATTTCCTTTCTGTTGATATCTACACATGCAACTTTTTACAGTGTATGTATTTTTTAATTCATTTCCTTTATTTGTCCATGTTTTTCTTCAATTCCTCAACTCAAACAAGGTATTCCAACCGCAACCATATGAATTCACACCGTAATCTTGAAGTGCCACAATTATGGCACCTAAATCCTCACATTTCCTAGATGGGCGACTAAAGATAAAGTACCCTGTGTTTGAAATATCTCGTCCGCGCACGGCATTATCTCGAATACCGCATGTTTTATCCAATCATTGTTCAGACTCAAATTATCGTAGATTTGTCCTCTTTAAATGGCTCGACAATAAAAATGTTATTACTCTTAATTACTTGAAAATTGCGCTCATATAAATAACGAAAAGCTCCAGGAATACTCAGAATGTTGTAATAACGCTACATCATCGAGTGGAACTGGCAAACTTGGGGTTTCTCATCTATATTCGTAATTTTGCAAATAACGTGAACACATTTCAGTTAATTATATTTGTAGATCTCAGTTTATGACATCACTTCTTCGAAAATGTAAATGGATTTTCGGACGTTGAAGTACACGGTATAATAATATTTTCTTCCAAATAGTACACAATTACTTCATAAGTAAAATATTTCTCAATTTGGGTAACTATCTAAAAAAGGTGAAATTTTGACCATCCCCCTTGTTCGGCCATTATATAGAAAACTAATCAGTAAGTCCAAATGTCTGTATTTTGGAAATTCAGAGTTGATCATGTAGAATTGAAAATTCATTTCGAATCAACCCAGAAAAGAAGAAAGATGACCTATTGAATTCACTCGTTAAATATCAGTTTCGTAGTAAGTAGGTTTGAAATTTACACTGAAGAAAACTTTGGGACATGAAATTACATAATTTGAATTCAATTCCGATTTAAACATTCATTCAATTATTATATAGTATAGAAGTATCGATAATAACTGAATTTATTTCTACACATCTGAATGTCCCACGAGATCAGTGAGATATTATTATTATTATTAATAATAATAATAATGATAAAGATAATGATTATGATTATTATTATACTACTGTCAGTTCTCAGCTTCTGCTGGTCCTTCTTTTTTGAAAAAGCGAAAAAACAATTCAGTTCCTCCCACTAATTCAGAAATTGCCGCACGATGTGACAAGTTTGTAGGGCAACAGCTTGTTGTTATTATTATTATTAGTTTGTGTTTTACGTCCTTCCATAATTATATAAGTAATTATTTAAGTAATTTGAGTCCTAACCCTGTGAAATCTAACTTATATTATTATCATTATTATTTTCTTATGGTATCACATGGTTGTTCCATGGTTGCATTTGTGGGGAACACCGGGTTATTATTATTATTATTGGTTCCGGTGTCACAACCTTTCGGTTGGTGTGTTCCTAGCTGTGGATTGTTATCAATCAAGTGCAGCTAGGAAGCTTCTCATTTCAGGTCCATAAATCTACGAGTGTTGTTCGCTGTAGATAGGACTACGGTGTGTTGGAGTCTGCCGATCACGCTACTGTGAGTGTTAGCTTTTTCTATGAGTCCAGGAGAAACTCGGGTACCAATCCTAGGGTAGAGATGATAACGGGTACAATAACTACTTCTCGAACATTCCACAGAGTTTTCAATTCAAATGCTAATTGTTGATATTTCGAGATCTTTTGGTTTCTACTTTTTCCAGGTTGTTGGCATTCACGACAGCAAAATTAAAAAGGTATGTATGCTTTGGCTTCTCTCTTTTTCCAGAGGATGAATTCTAGTCTATTGCTTAGTGTCGTCAATTCCGTTAGGACGGCAGGGTCCCAGTGTAAAATGTATCTGTTTTCCTGATCTTGTAGGATTGGTTGCGGCTCGTACTGGTAGTCTGGTGTAGCGTCTTTTGCTATTAGTTGATATTTAAGAGCAATCTCTCGGTGAATGATTTTCCCATGTTATCATGCCTCATTTTATATTCTGTTGGTGCTAGTTGTGCGCATCCGCCTATAATGTGTTCTAATGTTTCTAATGTTTGATGGCATCGACTTAATTTATCTGATTCTACAGGCTCTTTTAGTTAGTTTAGTTTAGTTTATCGTTTTACGATAATATCTTGTCGGTGTTACTCCGTCTTGCATAGAAATAATAAAGACCTCTGTTTCTGGGAAGAGGTAACCTTTTTTCAACCATTGTAGTGATCGGTCTCTATTAATATTGCTATCTTTAAGGAGTAGAGGGTATTTTCCATGCAAGGGTTTCGCTTGCCAGCGCACTGTTCGGTCCTCTCTTTCAGGTCTTTCTGTGGGACAGTTAAGTTGGCACGGTGTGAAATTCTCGTCACTTTCTCTGATGGCTTGATGCAGGTCTGATGTCGCTGACTTATCTCGAAAGTAGTTGTGGAGGTAATATATCTGTTTACTGTGTAGATCTTTAATTGCTATAATACCTCTTCCTCCTTGATCTCGAGGTATGGAAATGCGCTCTATTGCCGATCTCGGGTGGTGTTTGCCATATTTGGTCAGAACTGTTCGGATTTTACGTTCCAAGACATCCAAATCTGTGTTTGACCATTTAACTATGCCGAAAGAATATGTTAAGATCGGTATAACAAATGTGTTGATGGCTTTTGATGGGTTTCGAGAGTTTAAGTGTGTTTTTGAAATTGCTTTCAGTCTTCTATTATACTCTTTCTTTATCTGTTCCTTTATTTTGTTTTGTTCTATACGTCTTGTTTGCATTACGCGCAGGTACTTGTAGGTATTATTATTATTATTATTATTATTATTTTTATTATTATTATCATTATAATTATTATTATTATTATTGTTATAGTCGTCAACAATTCATTATATCTCTCAAAAATTGAAATTATGTATATTAATTAAAATATTAATAATAATAATTTATTGATCCTTTTGGACATGTGTTCACATGCATAGGATAAGTCAAAATAGCAAAGTGAACTAGGTTCTGATACAATCATTCAAGTATTCATTTAAAGTATAACAGCATTTTTTCAACAATGAGGTTTTAACATTTCTCTTAAACTCGTTATGATTAAGATTTCTGATAGTATAATATTTGGCAGATGATTATAAAGTTTAATGGACTGGTACGTAGGAGACATTTCAAACCTAGCAGTCCTAGGTTTAGGTATATGTAGCAATCCCTCATTTCTAGTTTTATAAGTATGAAAGCTAGACAGCTTGATCATGCTTTTTTCGTTTTTTTTCACATATAACAGACATTTGTGAATGAAGATGGAAGACAAGGTAAGAATACCATTCTCAACGAACAACGCTCTGCATCACTGACGCGGAGGTATATTGTAGATCATATGCAAAATTCGTTTTTGCAAAATGAAAGCTCTGCCAACATCCGGAGAATTTCCCCACAAAAGAACATTATACGATAAATGGCTGTAAACTAAACCATAATAGATATTCTTTAGTGTTTCTGGAGGAAGGAGATTTTTTACTCTACTTATAGCGAAATAAGAACTGTTGAGCCTGGTACACAATGAATCGACGTGAGCGGACCACCTCAAACCAATGTCCAAGTAAATGCCAAGAAATTCAACACTTTCTTTAGACAGTATGTCTTCATTCAAATAGTGAATTGAGAGGTCGAGGTTACTCTGACACAATGTGAAATAAATGTACTCAGTTTTTTCGATGTTAATCATGAGATTATTCCCGTGACACCAGTCCACGAAGCAAGCCACAAGAACACCACACAACCTCTGAACCTTCCCAAAAGATGGAGCTCTTATTACCACTGAGGCATCATCAGCAAATAAAGTTAATAAATACTTTATCAGCGAAAAATCCTGATGGGCTAGCAGGTTGACAAACATCATTCGCAGATTTACAGGGAGATCGTTGATAAAGAGCAAAAATAAAAGTGGTCCAAGGACAGAACCTTGGGGTACTCCCAGGTTGACAATATGTTCAGCAGATAATGAATTTTCAATCCTCACACGCATAGATCTACCTTCTAGGTAGCTATACGAAGCCAGTCCAAGAACACACCGCGAAATCCTAGGCTGTAACACTTGTCCAGAATGAATTGAAAAGACAGACTATCAAATGCTCTAGAGAGATCAAATAATAACCCTGCCACATGAAAGCCATCATCGAGACATTTATAGATGTAATCAACGAGGTAAATTATGTTCTGATTGCTGCACTTTCAGGAATTAGGTTTAATTTAGGTTTTCCACCATTCAGTTAGAAAATGTACTAATTCTTCTTCGAGATAATCCTCGATAATAATCATAGTTTCCACTGTGTCCTTGCGTACTGTGTGCCTGGATATATGCAATTACTACTAAGTTTTCACATTATTTGGTGAGTTAGAGAAATTTAAGAAAAAAAGAGCAAACCTGTGATCTATACATATGTCAATAAATCGCAGGCCTCAAGAAGTAAAAGGACACCACAAATGTAGTAAACATTTGACATCTTCATTTTTATTTATGTCCCATTTTCTGCTACCGAATTATGCCTTATATTGAACATGAAGGACGCTGTATCGTTTGTTGATTTGATTAATGTTACAAGCATTATCGTAGATACTTTTTTGGTGCGATGAATATTTAGGTAATTTCTTTCATAATCCAGTGTACCTTTTTTCTCTTTTTCCCATTCTTTTGACATTCAGGTTTCAGTCAGGAGATGTTTAGGTAAATGGTATGGCTGTTCATCTTAAAATCAACTTCAACAAATTTATGACTAAAAATTCAATATTGTGTTCATGATTAATTAAAGCACGACTTCATTCAGATCAAGATTGATATAATTCTTGTTGATTTCTACTAAGAATTCATATTTAAATTTAATGGAAAACTTTCGGTGAACTATAACAAATTTCTTTGATATTTCCGAAATTTAAATTGGCCTCATTCCGAACTCATTCATAAATCAGCACCATCCCCTAATATGCAGATGGCCAACCAATAATTATCGACCGGCAATTATTCCACCGCAAAATATCATTAAATGGCAAAAACTCATCCTAGGAAACATCTATTCTAAGCCAAATTTGAAGCTGTCATTAAAAATATACCTCCGAATTTGATTGATGCCCTCTTTCCTATACCGCTACCACGATATATTTTCCGTTCAAAACGCCTACCGTCTGTTATCTGCTCATTCGTAGGCACGCTGCAACCTTAGGATGTGTCTGGACGTTTCTCAAATCACAGGTAAGAAGAAATTAGGCGCCTTGTGGCTTTACGGTTCCGAAATTTATAACGTTCCCTCGGATACTGCGTAATGATCTCTACCGTTGCTGCCTTTCGGGTTTTTGGCTACTTATTTTAATTTTTAATTCGAGAATTTTTTCTCGAAATACCCCTGTAGTAATTATATATGGCCGCGACGTATTGGTTGATTAATGAATCGTATACTGTATCATTTTTGTAAATTGATGCATTCTATGATCGTCTAGAGGTAGATTACGGTGTTAACGAATTTTCTAGTTCGAGGAAAAGGGTGAAGAAATGTCCGATGAGGAATGTGTTCAATTCAGAAATAAAATCAAAGGATTCTATGAATCAATAATTCGAGTAAATAATTCAGGACCTTCTCCGCACTTGTTCAAATCCGTCATCTATTTACCTATTGACCCTACCCAACGCAACTCAACTACCTGATGCGGAAAGATTCGGCGATCTTCTTTTAATATTGTCCTCACGAAATTCTGCATGAGCCTTCAATCCACATTTTCGAATCAAATGCTTGATTTCGATTCGATCTGTATTTTTGGAAATATTGGGGTAATGAAATTTGGATCAATGAATCCTAAGGTTGCTTTTACCGAATTCGGTCTTCCTCGTTTCTTTCGGGAGTTCATGAGGTTTTGCAGTATGTTGCCTGTCGGTATTCTACATCTAGCTACAACGTTTCAATCTGATCACTCAAGTTCTCCTCATTTTGAAATGATTTTGCATCATTTTGTGGGTTATTTCTGGGATTTCGCTCCCAATATCTGAAACAGAACAATATTTACATTAGAGATAGGAATTCCTTTCTTTGCCAGATGTTGGACGTTATCTTCTTTTGAGAAACCACATGAACCGAGTATTTCTAAACTAGTGACGGACGTTGTACCACTGCAAAATCGCAGATGCATCGACCTGATACGACAAAAGGATTAACGTCATGCACATCGATGAAAGTATTCGCAATCGAAGGTAGGATTCGCAAAATGCTCCTGTCCGTAGTTATACTGCAGTATTCCATCTGAAAGGTGACAAGTATCTAGATTCCCTACTCAGTGGTTTTATCCAAGTTAAGATGGCCTGACGATCAGTAATAACTGTGAAACAGCTGTAGTGATTCCTTGGGTCCGCTCCTTCGATGTAGATGTTTTGGTTGATTATCAAGAGCTAATCATCGGATTAGCTCTGATCAAGATGGAATATTTGTTGATTTATCGACATATATTCGTTCTTGTGATTATGTTAGTTAATTAACATTAAATAAAATTGTTCTGTTATATAAAACGCCCTTGCGAATTGAAGAATTGATCTTTTGGTCAAGGGCAGTTTCTAGGAAAACAGGTTGCCTAATGAACAGAACCGTGACAATACAAACGATGAATTAAGCGAACTGTAACGTTCCAGAGTACGAATCTTACTTTTTCCTCAAAAAATCTAGAAACTATGCAGAATGATTATCCTTTGATTTTTGGTTTTGGGAGGCTTTTGTGAAAAGATAATTCTCTTTTTGCGTGATATCCACGATCATGATTATCAGATCGAATTATTATTATTCGAACGCTGCTGTTCAATATTGACTCCAAGGGCTTTGCCAAATTTTATCGTAACCCGAGTAATATTTGGTTGGTACAGTCTTACTAATTCCAAAGCTTCGAACTGATCGCAATAGTACTTCTTGACTTATCAAGGAACTAACAAAAAATTTCAAATGGACATAACTCCACAACCGTTCAGCCGATTTGATCAATTATCGAACTCAGCCGAGATATTCGGACAACAAACCTATACAACCTACGAAATCCAAGTCGCTAGGAAGAGCACATGCGGACGACCGGCAGAGACCGAATTGAAGTTGACCACGGCTTCTTCAGGGTGTCCAAATACGTATATCTAAATATTTTGAAGAAACAATTTTCAGTATGGGTATGATATGATTAACTTATCAATCGAAACATACATTATTCTGAGTCCTTTCCAATGTTCATTCGCTTACGAAATTATTCAAGGAGCACATAGGGATATTTGATCAATCTACCCGGCCAAAACTATTTTTGGTAATATTCTATTTCAATCATACTCTTTTTGACATTTAAGCTTTGTGGACGATTGTTAAGAACTTTTAACACATTTAGGTCGTCAAAGTCAGGTCACAACTGGGTCAATATCAGTAAAACATTAATCATTGTCGGACTGGAAAGCCAGTTTTGTCAAAATCTGTGGATTTGATTATTTCAATCGTTGATTCTTTCCTTCGATATCTCATTCCTGTAATGATTTAGAAAACTGTCCACATGATAAGATGCCATCATCCATCTGGACTTCATATTAATTTCAAACGAGCGAAACCTATTCTTGCTTTTGCTGTATCTTCATATGAAAAGGGTTTGAAGCTCATAAAGAGTTTTTTGAATGTTTGACTTTTTCATGGAAATTTGTTCTTTCAAACTCTCTCATATGCAGGGTGTCCCAAGGTGTTCCATACAGCCAATATCTCGGCTCTCAGACGAGGAAGAATGTACAAACGAAAAGTAATCAAAATGGCAATCAAAAACCAGAATCCGTCGTTAAAATTTTGTTTTTTGTTACCAAATCTTAGAAAACTACCCCCAGATATTTGGTTTAAGGTGCACCACTGCACCCTTCTATTTTTTTACTCTCAATGATTCCCCAGTAATAAAAAAATACAACAGAACAATTTTTATCATTTCACGTGAAATAAGAGTGAAAAAATATTAGTTTTCAACTAAAAAAAAATATCTGGGGGAAGTGTGTTTGGGGGTGGTAATTAGAAGCAAAATTTCAACGCTGAATTCTGGTAGAGTTTTTGATGAAATTTAAAATACTATTGTTTGAAATTTCTTACTTTTTATTATTTATATAGCAAAATGAGAAATACCGAATTTAAGGTAATAATATTCTATACAAACAATAATCACATTATTTCCAAACTTCGGACGAGTTCGAAAAAGATTCGTTTTATATCCGAAAGTATGGAACAAAGGCTATCTATAAACATCAAAAACCATGCGAGATTAAGCGGAGCACTATAACGAAATCACCTTCAAAAAAGAATTTGTATATTTTTTCTCAAAACAGCACATTAAAAAAAATGATACACTATTCATAACGGTTTTGTTGAGATGTGAAAATCATAAAATATGTTCGCACATACCTGTTTTCTTAGAATACATGATTTTTTCGAAAACTTTTATTGATTTTATGGAAATCCCAATAATAATCGTCTATACTAAGGGAACATGAATATTTTCGAAATCACTGAGTGAAGGTCAAAGTTACGATGACTGTAGCAAGTAGGTATTAACTTTCACAAATGAAATTCTTGTTTATATTAGTGTATTAAATACTTGGCTACTCGAAAGTATCTTTTTCCCATTCCCAGTCGATTTTAAAAATTGGGGTTTTGGCCGGCTCGATTGATTAAATACTCCATGTGCGGTGCATAGCTTGGCCAGATGTGCAACGTAATATTTATAGTACAAACAAACATCGCATGGGCTATTTCAAAGTTGCAGTATCTCCCTTCTTACTGGAGCTCCGTCACTTCTGTTAACATTTTTCATTACGGTTATAGACGTTGTCTTATGTGAAAACGTCATAAATCGAGCGTTTTCGATTCTTGATGAAGTTACAACTGTTACAACTGCAAGATCGCAGCTCTTTGAGACGACAAAAGAATGAGAGTCATATGCAACACTCAAGTCTTCTGCATATCCAGGGTAGTTTAGCGTTCTTAAGATTATTCGTAGATGGCGCTGGTGAAATTTACTCCACAAGGATACAATCCAGCAGGACACAAGTATACAAAGCTTTTTAAGGTCAAGGCAAGTCGTGCGGATAATCAGTCAGACCTTTGAATGGGGGTTTTTCCTAAATTGTGGTTATTACTGCAAATGCAAATTCGAACATAATTATTTTGGGTTTGATTCATCATTTTCCCAAATTACCTTCAGAAAGAATCAGAAATCAAGTTTCAAAATTGGGGTTTGGGATTTGTCATGCATGCACGAAGTGACAACGTTGTTCAATAGAATTGCTTTTTCTGCTATAGAATAACGAAATATTTATTCCTATTCTGTGGTACACAAGTGTTCTTTGTCAATAAAACCAAACAATTTCCGTTTGCGATTTGTCAGTAATATGACAGTGTGACAATCTGTGCTCTTCTTTTTCTATTCCTTGATCGTTGTCTTCTACTCTAACCAGATCGAAGTATAGCTATCTCTGTTTTCCTAAGCGGAGTACACGTACACGTTTTACGTCCTTTTCTTTCCGAGAAAGCTGAATTCGACGTTGCCATATCGTGCACTCATGACAAATCCCTTTAAATGCAAATCCCCATTTTTATTTTTCAGTTTTAGGTGATCAAAAATTTTTTTAAAATTATAATATTGAAATTATATGTTTGAAATGTGATGTTCTGAAGGTTTTTCATGAAAATAACTGTATTTTCGTTTAAAGGAAAAACCCCCCTTCTAGTTCACGACTGCTGTGCACGATATTTCGTTTTTGTTTACATTACAGTTCGTCTGGTCGTACGACAAACTCAGATGAAACTGAAATATTTGTTGATTTATTGATAAATACTTTCGTTTTGATTGTGCTGATTAATTCACCAGTGCTTTTTGAATCTTTAATCACATGTTCATGTTGCATCATTCGTGAACATTTAGCGAATGATATGTCTTCATATTGGATATATATATTTTATTGATGTTGGGTTTCTTCACTTCTCAAGCTTCAGCATACCTAAATTTTTTCAGGGAGGTGGAGGGACCATTGCGTAGTCTTCTTTGTTTTAAAGCACTATTTCTAGGTCAGTCTTATAAGCGAACTGAACTGAAGAAATATTGAACATATGGAAATTACTGATGAAACCAAGGGTCACAATGAATAATAACAATAGAGTATCCTTCACACCAACCAAACGAAATTTTCAAATTTTTTCAACAGGATATAGAATATGTATAGGGCCTACAGGTCGAAATTTTAAAACATTGGCTGTGAATCGATAGAATGAAAGTAAATTACTTCTTAGTCTCATTCTGTCACACTCACCAGAGTAAATCTTCCAATACTTATCGTGTGTATATTTTGATCTTCAGGTATTTTCACAACACATTTATTTCGGAAATTATTTCACGAATGCATCTCTCAGCAATTATGACTCTGTGAGCAACATCTTTTTGGGATTGAGGACAAATTGATGATAAGTTAAGTTGGAAAATTCTTCTTGATACTTTTGATCGCATTCAATTGTTTGATGTAATCTAATTTTCATCATGTGATGTCAATACGGCATATCATTATTAATCGGGTGATCAATAGGAATCCAAATGATACCACGCAATTCATCAATTCATCTCAATCCTCTAATTTTCTGTTTATTATTTCTGTGAATATTCGCAAGTGTGGCATGATCAAAGTCATGCAACATATAGATATGAGAAGAAACCAAGCAAATTCAGATGAAATTATTTCGTCACTTGAAGAACTAATCATGTAATGGAATAATTATATCGTGTTACTCTACTTACTCCCTTTTCACATCAAATTAAGAAATATTTACGCAATATCCCATTAACTTGTATCAGTTTTGACGTCGAACACTTCCTTCGATACTTCTTCTAATGAAATGATGTTTATGAAAAGTATAATTTTCCCTGATATCATCCAAGCAGCATTTTATCGACATGAAATTTGATACAGTTCACATTTCAGCAATGAACATGCACAAGATAGCAATATTATTGTTTTCTTGACTCATAAAATTAGTTGTTTCCTTATCAATTGTTTAGACAAATTTTGGAATTTTGGACTGCTGCATTTTGTCTTGCAGCCAATGGCGAATAATGTTTGCCAATAGTAGCCTAGCAGACAATCATTCGTAAGCCTTTGAACTGTATTATTTGAATTGTTCGTATCCTATTTGGAAAGTTTTTAGCTTGTTCATGACTTCACAAAATACACCCTGTGAATTGAAAGAAATTTGATATCACAGCCACCGTCAATCAGGCAGACAAATGGAAATAGGTGAGAAAAAGTCATGTGATACGTATTTCACGAATAACAAACTAACCAAAAGAATAAATTTCAAGCCTCTTGCAGACAACCATTCAGAAAATCCTAGACATAAATTCAGTCCTGATGATACGAAAACCGCTGGTTTTCTCCTTGCATTCTACGATTTCGGTATTCAATAATCAGACGTTATCATTTTTATACGATCTACTCTGGGTTCAAGTTTGTTATAGTTCATGGATGTACAACTTATTATTAGTATATCGCAACACATTGACATTCATATCCTCGTTTCAAACTTTCGAATTCAACATCTTGATTTCTATGAATTAATTCAGCTTTAAGTACCATTATACTACAGATATCCATGAAATTCATGAAAGTCAACGTTCGGGCGCACTGAAGGATTTTTTGGCCATAAGTGATCTCATAGGTCTCTGCTAACACGAATATCAAAGCTTCCGATCAGGAGAAGATATTTCGACACATCTTGCAGACAACCAGTCAAAACAAACCTAGAAAAGTACTGAAGTGAGGTCAAGAACTTGTTCCGTTGCCAAAGCGGTCATCTATAATTTTCGATCAAGTACTAGATTACAATTTGATCCAAAATTTTGAATGGGTATAACTATCTAAAGAAAAATTGGCGATTTGAACCCATTTAAGCATTCGACCTTCTTAATTAAACTGAAAACCTACTCTACAAATATATTCCCTATGTCGATTCTTCCTAAAGTTAATGTGTTTATGGCCGGCCTAACCACTGATAGTGAACAAAATAACTTCCGGGAGAATCTACTCAATAGCTTGATAATTGTAAAGTAAGTTTGGATTTTAATCACGAAAACCGAATAGGCGAATTAGTACTTAAGAACTATCGAATGAACCGCAGATATACCCTTTCAACATTTCAGTTTCCCGATATTTCTAAAAGCATAGATCGAATCGCCTTTCAATGAAAAAAGCTACCTTGAAGTTTCAGCTAAATAGGGTCTACAGGACAATGAGCAAAAAAAATTAGAGTGTCCTCCTGCATTTTGTTAAATGGAGAGAGTTATTTGGCTGAAACTTCAAGTTAGCATTTTTCATTGAAGGACGATTCTATGTTTTTGGAAATATCAGGAAACTGAAATTCCGACCACGGATTCTTCATCAGTGAGTCCAACCTAGTCGTTTGGGACCAATTTCGGCTCAAAATTCGGTAATTACAGACCTAGCGACGAAATGATTACGCGATGTTTCGCAGAACAAAAGCGTGAAAAACGATGACACAAAATCGCACAAAAAATCACCCAGTCAGACTTGATGATAGTACGTGGACCTTTCATTTTCCTGACAACGATTTCAGTCAACTAAAACCGTACTGTTATGGTTTTTTCTAAATCGGTATTGAAGAAACATAAAAAAATTAACTTACACAAATTCATATATTCAATCATTTATTATCATAATATACAATTAAGTTAATTCCAGGCCTCAACCATAGTAAATTCTATCATAAAATATAAGAAATATCCAAATCAATCACGATCCAGTAACAAATCCCGAGAATTCATTGCAGTATTTCAATAGTTTATTTGGGCACATAATCCTTCCAAATTATCTTTCTCAGCAGGTTTCTCATGATTTGAAAGTAGAAGAATTTGTATCAATACCTTGAATTTTATAAAATGCCTTATCTAGTAAGAAAAGTAGTGAATTATGAGGAATCTAAGTAATATTTTGTTGAAAGTTATTATGATAGGTTTGAATTGAATAGATCTAGCAATTACAAGTAAAATTAACTGTAGAATTTCAAAGAAAATGTGAATTTAGGATAGAAGTTATGTCTCGACCCATAAATTGCATATAATGTAATTATCAGGTTTCCGAAGGAACAAAATTGCAGCTATGTTTTAGAAAAAGGGTTCATTCAATAGAATGAACGCATCTTTTGGCAATTGTAAGTAGAAATTCATGAATACTAGGCAAATGAAATTGTGAACTCAGAAAATTGTAACATTTAGGCATAAACTTTGAAAAAATTTGTATATTAGAGATTTAGAATAAAGGCGAGAGGCAAATCAAAATACGGAGAAAAATTCAACCGAATTTCCTAGATCTGGTTAGAAGAAGGAAAACTTACCTTTGAAGAGACAACTGCGAAGGCATCATTTTGGAAGACATTTTGAAAATGCATGCCCACTAGATTTTGAAGAAAATTTTCAGAAAGGTATAAATACCGAAGCTCGACCACAAAGAGTTTAGTCCATTTTCAACCATCGTCAAGACTGTAGCCGATCCTCTTAAGAAATTTCTCGGAACATCGTAATTTCCAGTCAGAAACCGAAGTAAATCCGAATTGTATCAAAGTGACTGGCATCCTGAAAGCATATTAGAAGTGAATAATGGAATATTGAAAAAAAAACAAGATAAACTCTTACCAGAAAAGAAAATCCAGCAGTAAGCAAATCCATATAAATAAATTCGAGCCAACCCTTGGAGATTTGTAACTTGCAGTAAATAAACACCACAAACTTTGGAGGTTACCCAGAAATCCCGAACCACAGAAGAACATCAACCAACAAAGTGACATAGACTGGAAACACCGTCAGTGAGAGAAAAAAGGACATTATTATTATAATTTTTTAAATTTAATTTAATTATTTGAGTTAAGTAGTTAGTGAGTTTGGCATTTAAATCTATTTCCTTAAATAATTTTATTTTTCGAAATTCCATAAACTGATAAACATAAACATAAACATAAACATTACTTTATTCCCATAATCAGTGTAAATACAAAGAAGAGAGAAAAACGTCAAAAATACAACATACTTAATTATACTCTAAAAGGATATTCCATGAATTCCTTGATCGAATATGGTTCAATTTTCACAATGAGATTGGTTATTTCAGATTTAAATTTTTTTATATCAGATAAGATGATAAGGTTTTTGGGTATTATATTGAACAGCTTTATGCACATATATTTTGAATTCTTCTCAGTAAGTGTCGAGGAATGCCTTGGAAAGTGATATGGAATTTTGCGCCTTGTATTGTTTTTATTGAACAGATCATCAAAATATTCAGGATGTTTTCTCACGAACAGTAGACATTCCAACACATACAGTCCCGGAAGGGTAAGCATGGAATTATTTCTAAAACAACCTCTACACGATTCTTTGTAACCCAAACCAATTATTGCCCTCAAAGCAAATTTTTGCAGAATAAATAATTTATTTATATCGCTGCTTCCACCCCATACAACAAGCCCATACCTGAGAATCGAAACGAAATTAGTGTAGTAGACTGTCTTAAGGAGTTCCACATCCACCCTCCGAGACAAAACTCTGATCATGTACAGCACTTGATTAAGTCTTTTGCTGACCAGATTCACATGGTCAACCCATTTGAGATGACAGTCTAACGAAACTCCAAGAAATTTCGTAGATGTTGAAAATCTGACTGGAGTGTTATCCAAAGTTATTGATTGAGGATATATATTCTTCGACTGAATAGTTCTAAAAATCACGCACTCAGTTTTACCGACATTAAGTGTTAACTCATTTTGATCACAATACTGCTGTACTGAACTGAAGACTGACTGAACCCGTCTAATACTCGAATTGAGATCTTTACTGTGTAACAAGGCACTTGCATCATCAACAAACAATAATAGGTCAAGATCATTGACGTAAACCAGAAACAAAAATGGTCCCAGAATACTTCCCTGACACACTCCCACATTACTAGTTTTATCTCCTGACGTAACAATCTGATCTCCATTATCAATGCAAACTCTCTGAACTCTATTGGATAATTAGCTTTTAAACCACTCTAGTTGGCAGTCGCGTATGCCACAAATAGAGAGCTTCCTCAAGAGCAGTTCATGATCTACGCTGTCAAAAGCCTTAGACAAATCCAAAAAAAGCCCAATAGGGACCTCATTATTCTCCAAAGCATCAACAATATCACAAACCAATTCAAACATTGCTGTAGTAGTATTTCTATTTTTAAGGTAACCATGTTGTCTAGCAGAAAACATTTTGAATTTGTACATGAATGAACAGAGTCTTCCGACCAAAAGTCTCTCGAACATTTTAGAGAAAGAGCTGAGTAAACTAATTGGACGGAAATTATTGACATCCTGTTCACTTCCTTTTTTATGAAGCGGTTTGATTAAAGCTATTTTAAGGGCAGATGGAAACACCCCTTCCGTGTATGAACGGTACATAATATGAGCTAAGGGCTTTGCTATCAACTGAATAGAATTTTTGACCACAGTTATCGGAATACCATCGTAACCACAAGATCCTGTATTTTTCATTTTTTTTACGACATTGATAAGTTCTTTCTCAGTTATAGGGAAAAAGTAAAATGAACTTCTGTTTACATTATTCAAAACTTGGTTTCGATGTATCTGTTGTCTATCTCGAGTAAAGTTTGCACTGTCAAAAAAGTCACTGAAAGTATTTGCTAAGGTCTCAAGATCTTTGACATTTTCGAAAATATTCTTATTAGAGTTACCTTTTCCAGTTAATCTCTTGAGTATGCTCCAAGTAGTTTTACTTTTATTTTTGCTTTTATTAATTAATGTTCTGAAATAATTTTGATTCATCTCTCGTAGTTTTTTATCATACAGATATTTGATTTTCTTGTAATCTGTTAGATATTCAGAACTATGAGACGAAATTGTGAAAAGAGCATCTAAATATTGTTTAATTTTTTCAACTTCCGGTGTTAAAGGTATTTTATGCCTGTTATTTTCTTGTACGAATACGAACGGAAAAGATATATCAAATAAGTTTTTGTAAATTTCATGAAATGTATTCCACAATAAATCAACACTAGAAGAAAAATCACTCTCGATAAAACCCCAATCAACTTGCGATAAAGATGTTACAAATGTTGAAATTGTTGACTCGTTAATCAACCTCATTTTCCTTCTCCTACCTTTACTTCTCGACAATACAGAGAAAGTAAATACTTGAGCTCTATGATCAGAAAGATTTTCGTTTCTTACACAAGCAGAAGTTTCGTCCATGATATTTGAAATAATGTTGTCAATACAGGTCGAAGAGGTTAGGGTCACTCTTGTTGGTTCATGAATCATAAACTTAGCATTAAAAATATTATTATTTTTATTATAATTTAATATTATTTCACATCATAGAATCCACCTGAGAAAGAGACAGAAAGCCGCGAAAAAATTTAAATCAAATTCAAAATTCATATTTTATTGTCATTGGATCCTGTTAGAAATTCAAAATTATTTAATATTAAACAACAGTTCGATTCATAACAGTACGTTTTCATTTCAATACAATCTACTAAGGTGTACTATGTTATAGTTCAAGGAGGCACAACTTATAATTAGTGTATCGCAACACATCGGTCTATTTATATCCCCATTTCAAATAACTTCAAGTTTCACTTATTGTTTCAGCTTTTAGCGCCATTATATTTTACCAATCCGTGAAATTCATTCTAAGTCAATCACGGGCACACTGAAGCTTTAATCAGGACATAAGTGCTCTCATGAGTCTCTGCTGTAACAAATACGAAATTCTACGCTCAGGAGGATAAATTCTGACACCTCTTGCAGACATCCATTCAAAAAAATCGTAGACACAAAATCGCACAAAAAAACTCCTAGTCTCCGCTGATAGTACGAGGACCGTTCATTTTCCTTCCATTCAACGATTTCGGTAGTCTAAAATCGGGGAGCGGTATGCAACAAAGACAAAGGAGCGCCCTATAATCACCGGCCAGAGTTCGCTAACGACTGTTTGAGTGGCGTGTGACTTGGTCCGTCCGAGCGCCAACTGTATCACTTAATTTAGCTACAACTAGTAATAATTCAGAGTGAATTATATAAATTCCTCAGTGGCGCTAAGCCCATTAGACTTATAATTGCATTAACTCCTTCGTCAAAACAATGATCGTCTTGAAAGTGTCATTGATATCCTCGAATTGTTCATTTATTTCCACTTATTTTCTTCTAGGTAACAAGCCTGCTATCGTCCTGCAAAGTTACCTACCTTTAATTTTTGAATTTTTTCCTGGGAATTTTTCCGAACGACTGGTTCGTTTTTTTTTTCATGTCGAATCGAGGACAGCCGTAGGCAGCACTACGTGACACGTGACAGCCGAACGGTTCCCGAGATATAGTCATCAAAAATGATCAGTCCGTACTGTTAGTAAATCTTAAGAAAAATGGAACAAAATTCGGTTTGAAAAATATTTTTCTTCTCGGAAAATATTAATTATATGAGAAGAAATTTTGCTCCAGTCTTGAACTTTCATTTCCCAAAAAATTACCAAATTTCAATTTTAGCAACTGTTTGAGATATATCGTCTAGATTCAACTGATACGTTTGAAAAGAAACATTTTTTCAAAATTTTCATCTCAAAATTATTTATACAACAGTCTACCGAATTCGTCCCGATAATGATTTCGGAGATTTTGGGAAATATATGTCAACTTTTGGTTTTTTGCAGCTTTTCGTTGAAATTTCCAACTCAAAGAATGCTGATCCGATTAAGGTAAAACATGGAAAACCAGTTTGAGTTGCCGATAAACAACTTTGTGCATATTTTCGTGATAATCGTTCCATTTGAACAATTACAGAAAAACTTAAATTTCTTCCAAAAATTTTTTTTTGCGATATTCTGAGTAAATTGTCCTCACGAAATTCTGCCTGAACCTTCAAGCTGTAAGTTGTGAGCCAGTAGCTGAAGTACTTGATATCAATTCGATTAAATTTGTATTTTTTGAAATACTGGGAAAATAAAGTTTAATATGTGTATATCTGCTTGATCATTTGGCGGAAATTACTCGTTCACGAATTCGGCCTTCTTTATTGAGGTACAAACCTAATCTACAAATATCAGAATTCTTAGTTGTTTCTTTCGGAACTTATTGTCACAGTTAAACCCTTCTGAAAATAATTGTATAATCAGAAAAGATGGACTTTAAGAATTTGAGCAAAAATTCTTCCACAGGGAGTACAACTGGATCGTTTGAAATCTCGAAATATGAAAATTGGAGAAATTCGGGTGAAACAATAACGGTCTTATTCAGTGTACCACTAAACCATAAAATTAGTGCGTTAAATCACAAGCATTTGAAGAAAGACATAAAATTTTATCTTCAATTTATCTATTCATTTTTCCACTGAACGTATACGAATCAATTCAAGGACATGGCAAATTCAAATTCAACTAAAATAATTTTGTAGAAAGGTACCTACCGATTCAAAGTTTGAAGCTTCTTCACGCTTGTTCAATTTCGGAGCAATTTATAGATTATATTAGATTAGATTATATAGATTTCGCTTCAATGGAATCTTCATCTAAAGGAATATTTTCAAAATTAGATTTCAAATGAATATATCTGCGAGAATCATAGTAACTTTATTCATTCACAAAATGGCCCTTTTGTAATTACATAAGCCGCGTCTTGCTCTGTTAGTACGAAGTCTTTATGCCACCTTATCGCTTGAAAACATTTTCGGCAGGAAATTCGATAAGTTATAGATATTTGGACAACCTGATTACGCTTTTATCCCGAACCACTAGCTAATAAAAAGAGGAGTTTTAATATATCACATCGAAAACACAGCTTACTAAAATTTTCATCTTAAGCCGCATATTCTAGGGCTATAGTGGTACAGAAAGGGATGGTATAACATTGAAATAAATTAGTAGAAAATTGCATCACATTGTACTTACCCTGTGCATTCTCATTTGCAAGCTTCAAATTTTCCAACAAGATTTGTCGAATGAAGCTCGAGTGACAAAATTATTATTTCATTATCATTTCGTAGATTTTTGAAATTTTTATCTTACAGTTTGGCTGCAGAACCCATAAACACATAATATCTCAAGGAGTGAGTGGGTGTAGGTATAGGGTGTTCAATATACATCGAGTTCAGATTCTGTGGAGAATAAGCAACAATGTTCAGAATAATGAGAGTACCATTTGGAACAGAAAATTTCATCAAGTATTTTGTTTTCGCGATTTAGATCGATATAGTTCCTGATTGGACAATTTGTTTTCATTACTAGTTGTCGAATGAATGAATATTCTGTGTCAGCTCTTAATTCTCTAACATACTGATGGTCGTTAGCCTCAGGTATTGAATCATATTTTGAAAATATGCTGTAAACAAAACATAACTGTAACCGAAAGAATATGCAACTATAGGTCCTTTTACTATATTATATCTACACCGAGTGCAAGAAAGTGCTACACTTTCTATGCAAACGAAAGGACCTTATAATACAAGGTTCCGAAACAGTGGCGCGGTGTTTCATATCTCTATTAAAACAGGTAGGAATTTAGCTTTCTATGATTTTGCCTTATTGCTCGAACTCGACAAATTGAAAATGTTTTCGGTAGCACAGGGGTTCAATTCTTGAATCTCGATCAAGAATTGAAGAGTATAACAATTGTCATATGTTTGCGTCGATTTTCTAAGTTGAATATGAACAATAAGTAGACATGACATGCGCATGGAACCGAATGTCACTCGACAATCGAATGATACTAACTATGTTCGCGGGTCAGATTAGAACCAATTCTGAACCAATTCCGCGCATGTCTAGTTCTGAACCAATTCCGAATTCCTTTCAGCACGAACGTTCACGGAACCGAAGTGGAACCCTTAGAATAGACCTGAGTTAAGCACAAGGCACTACTTCTTCTAACTATCCTTTACTTTTAAGAATCTCAAAAATCTGCAGTAATTCTTAGATTTTGATCAACTTTACGATCGAGATTCAAAACACCGCTCGGGTGAAACTATCATGAAAAGTCTTTTTCTGGGTGAAAAAAACTATAAGTAACTTGAAATACAGTACGCTGTCTGAACATGAGGATCCACATGCGCCTCAGAGCTGTTGTTATCGATATATTCTTGTGTAAAATTAAGTTTTCACGAAAAATACAAAATTCCATCCAAATCGTGACAGCCGATCTGAAGATGAGCAAAATATAACCTATATATTTATTTAAATATTTGTAGGCATATATTTTACCCTCAAACGAATAACTATTGCACATATATGTACAAGAATTGCTCGTTTAAATGATTATATAAGCTGATATTCACTGATTTGTCGCCAAAACTCGGTTATAAGTAATCTAGAACCACTAGTTCTTCCAACAGTGCGGGAACTGCTAGGACCGGTTCGGAATTGACTTGGTACAGAATCGATGTAAACTACGAACACAGAACTAGGAAGAACCGTAACTACAAATTCGGAATTGTGCGACGCACGAACGCTCTTCTTCAAAGTACGCATGTCTTCGGTTCGGAACTGGTTCGGAATCACGCCCGCGAACATAGCTATTATATCTCTCTATACTCCGTACCACTCGTTGCTAAGTCGAACCAAACGGTAATAAGGTTATGTTTATATTCGGATTCGAAATTTCTCAATATCTTGCATTCAGATTATTTCTTGAATAATTGCTCGAAAACATGGTCGAAATGGCGAATACAACCCTTAAAAGTTTTGCAGATGCTTCAGAAAACTTGAACATATGACAATTGTGATACTCTTCAATTCTTGATCGAGATTCAAGAGTTGACCCCCAGGGTGTTCCTTTTTTTCAGGCGGGACACAACTTTGCTTTTTTGAATGGCAACCTGTATTTTTATTACTTTTGGCTTTCTATATGAAAAAGTTTTTCGAGCTATTCTGCCTGGCATGTGTTTTTTCCAATACTCGTCACTCGTCACACAAGTATTTGAAATTATTGAGTTGTGCTAACTCCCACTGGAATTTATATCTTTTCAAAAATTGCACATTGGCTAATCTCTCAAACGGTATATCTGAAATCGAACCGGGATATACAGGGTATGAAAAACAGCCTGCCACATATTGGAAATAAAAATGAGCACAATATTTCTTATTTCAAAGTGGATACCATATATTTTATAGATCCATTAGAAGCACCAAAAAAAGCTCTACACATTTCGCCCATTAGCCCTTATGGTTGAGTTCACTAGTTTAACTTTAAACAGCTCATATCATGAAAAATGACAAGTATTCATATTTCTTCGCTATGATTTCGTTCAACGACTTGATATTGACATGATAGTTTCAACTGTGGTTACCCGCTAGATGATTATCCGATTCAACAAGAGAAATTTTTTATTATAGGGATACATAAAAATATGCTCTTCGCAGATTACACTAGCTATCTAGCACACTCACAGAGTAAAACACTGATTCGAACATAGACTTCATTTATGAAAATGGAACACATGTGACATATTCATCGCTATCAACATTCATTAAACTTATGTATTCTTAGAGATAGAAAACATTTTTGGTCCGATCACTTGTGATGTAGGTGCAAAAAACCTCGGAAAAGAAATATTTATGTTACGAAATGGAGTAGGAGCCGGGATCAATCGCTTGCTTCGTAGATTCTGAGAATTTCTTCGAAATACTCGGCAAAGTCGAAACGTCACGTTCTTGAGTGTACTAGTTAGCTTTTTCTCGCAAACTTCTCCCAAAGAATTCGAAACGTTGTACGAATTATTCTCTTTCGAGTTTTAGCTCTCCACGATTCAAATCTTATTCAAATAGTATGGTCTGGAGATATTCTTCGAAAAAAGGAGCCGTGTCATAGAAACCTATAGTGAAACTAAACCATAGAGACTACTGGACGAAATTTGTGCAGCGTTTTTTGTTGCTTCCCAAGGATCGATAAAATTTAGGGTGTTCCATTTGAAATAAAGAAGGTTCTGCTAATTTTATTTCCAATATGTAGTAGGTTGTTTTAAACTCCCTTTATATCCCAGTTCGATTTCAGATATATCGTTCGATAAAGTAATCAATGTACATCATTTGACCAAAAATAAATTCCAATGGGACTTGGCACAATTTAATTATTTCAAATACTCTGAGTGACTAAGTATGGAAAAAAACATGTCAGGCCGAATATCTCGAAAACTGTTGATATTTTTGGGGTAGAGATAAGTATAAAGTGTATTTAATTTTTCATGAAGAAACACAAAAAGTAACAAAAATATATTTAAAAAAACAAAGTTTGACCTGCCCAGACGAAATGGAAACACAGTTTCAAATTGTCGTATTCGAGTGATGAGATAACATCATAAAAAACTAGACTCCTATTTGTTTCCTAAAAAGAGATATGGAACACCGCGTCACTGTTACAGACCCTGTATAATAATTCAGACTTCCCCAAACAAACTGTCAGTAAACTCCTTCAAATAAGTACAGATGATCCTTTCACTTGCTTCCTCAACCGATGATCTCACATGTAATCCTCTTCTTCTGAATCCAAGATACAAATGATAACATCAACTTTAAAGACTCCTTCACATGCAAGAACTCTACCCCTGCAAAGTGAACACCGTGCAGTATGTTCGCGATACAATAAAACCCAGCAAAAACTCAAGGGAATTTCTTGTGATAAATAAAATCGCATGTTGTATTAACTCACCGGAATATCGAGAGTATTAAATTTATATTATCTAGAATCTCGTCTTATCTCATTAAAGAAGACACATCGTTAAAGAATACAACTCGCAGGTTAAGCTAAACAGGAGTACCATAAGGACGTGGATTCCCTCGGATGCAGATTCTCCGCGAGCGGAAGCGGCGCCCGGTAACGTACGAGCGTATTCAAATGAGCAAAAGTCGTGTTATACTAGTCCGAGGCGGTTAAGCATCGACCACCCGCGCGAGGTCTTATCGTTGGCATCTCCACGCTTAGCTCCGGCCAGGTTACTATCTGGTGACAATATCTCCAATCTAGATCATGCACACACCTAGGATATAATATATGAACGGCGTAGGCGATCGCTTGGCTCAGGCCATTCATCGGATTTTGCCAATTATTGAAATCTTGCAACAATGTTGAGATCTGTATCTTGTCACCGGACAGGCTAATTCCTGATTTGAATGCTGATTTAGCACCTGCGATATTGTGGAATAAATTCTGCAATTCAAGCCCAATATAACACGCATTGAATTCGATTCGAATGCACTGAAGGTATCGTTGCTATTCGATATTATTGCGTGCTTTGTCCAAACATCTATAATAAGCGAAATTTAAAGTCAATTGGGGCATCAGTGATAAAGGAATTACTAATGGTGGAATCTTATTGTCACTTACCTGCTGCACATCTGCAATATGATCTTCATCCTCATAATGATTCCAGAAATATACCAATTCAATCGTTCAAACTGATTTACCTTACAATATTCCGCTTCCATTTTTGGCAGTGTAGAATTGGAACCTCATCGGAATGGTTGCCGAACTATCATCATCTCGGAGAGAGGAACGGTTAGTGCCAAGAGAGGTTCTACCTGAAACTGTAGATGATAGCAAGGGGACAGAAACTGTGACACCGTCGATTAATGAAATCACGTCGGAAAGTCACCACTGACTTTTTTTAAGGTTTGCGAGGCTTCAAATTTACTGGGAGAGCCACGTTTTATGCTTGCTTAGTCTTGCAGAACTCGCCTGGGTGAGTATGCACCAAACGAAGCTCTTTCATGCCTTCGTAAGTGGACATCCTTCGAGTGGATCATAAGAGCGTTTGCCAGATCTTTGAAGAAAACTAAGGTTATGAGATATAGAGAGGATCTACTGGTTATAGGGCAAGCGCTAGAGAAACCTGCATGTTGACCAATGCTGGCAAGAGTTACAAGTAATTGAAAAACAATAACGTTTGCAGAGAACTTTTCTGCCATGTTATATATGAAAAAAATTAAACATGTGAGGTTTCTCCAATGCTGAGTTCATTGCTCAGTAATGCTAGAAGATCCTACTATGTACAGCACTCTCATCAACCCATCAGGCCTCGTAACATGAATCAGGAATGTATTATTTGAATAATAATCCACATAAAGCGAGATTGGACTGACCGTAATGATGCGCTGCTGAAATTCGTTATGAGATTGCTTATATGGGCTTGTCTACAGAGGGTTACAAAACTCCTAATGGTACAGGCAGAATAATTAATGGTAGCGATCAACGTCAGTATTCCAAATGAGTCTTCAAATGAATAAAAGTCGTGTTATACTAGTCCGAGGCGATACAGCATCGAAAGCCTCCTCATAGTCTTGTCGTTGGTATCCCCAGCTAAGCTTCAGGCAGGTTACTATCTGGTGACAATATCACTAATCAATATCAAGCACACACCTAGGATATATTATATGAACCGCGTAGGCGATCGCTTGGCTCAGGCCACCAGTCAGATTTTGCCAATTATTGAAATCTCGCAACGATGCTGAGATCTGTGTCAACAAAGAGCCTTATTCCTAATTTGAATGCTGACTCAGTACCTGCGATATTGCGGAATAAATTCTACAATTCAAGCCCAGAAGACGCGCATTTAGTTCGATTAGATTGCAGTTAAGGTTTCGTCGCAATATATATCTATAATATGAGGATTTTTCAATTTGTAACGTTACAAAACGCTCCACTGTCGATTCAGTTTCCATCGCGAAAATACGTCATACTAATAATTTCAATTCCAATCGCAAGAAAAACCCTTTCTGAAATTATATGATTGGTCGCTAAAGAACGCTCTTCGCTTTGACGGTTGAGTGTGTGTTTCGCATGCGCGACCCTTCAAACTCGGTCCAGCTGATGGAAAATTCTTTCTTTTGGTGCAGAGAAGTTGAAGATTCAACACCTTGCTAGAGTTTAGCGAATTAACGTACCTCGTAATCTATTAACATCGTGGAATTTTGAAGTTTTATTGTTTTTAATAAGACGTCTATTCAAAAGGCGTTAAGTACTACGTATATCCCGACCAATATTTTTTGCTTTTGTGAATGCCAAATTGTGATTTCTGATTTATTTCACTCCATGCAGGTTACACAGGTTAACATTTTCCTTTGTATAATATTGTGCATTTGATTTCTTGTCTCATTCTTATTATCGAATAACGTGCTCTTATTCCTGAGTTCTAGATATTTCATCTCATATTTGTTAACTTGTAAATTATTTCAATAACGTCTAGAGTGACTGGGAATGAGATCACGTGTTCAAAGCACTATCTTATAGTTTTGAAATTTGCAGTCTTTGTACCGGGGCTACCGCCTACTGCATCATCCTTTTTACTTGGGTTGCCGCCCACTGAACCATCTTTTTACAAGGGCTACCGACTACTGGATTATCTTTTTACCGGGGCTAACGCCCATTTGAATATCCTACTACCGGACCCAGAGTTTAACTGGATTATCTTAGTACTAGAGGCAATTAATACTGGATTATCTTAGTACTGGAGCTGATTATGGCTGGAATACCTTTATACCGAAGCTAATAATTACTGGAATATCTTAATTCTGGACTTTGCTCTGGATGGAATCTCTTGAATTTGGACTTGGACTCATACCGTCGGATCCTCTACCATTAAGATAAGTGCTTCTTCGAATCCCGGATCTCAGATTCACTGTACCTAATTTTGTGTTTGTAAATAGTAATTTTTAATTGTAAAGTTGAAATAAATAGATAGGGAGTATGAGGTTGCATCATTACCACCAGATTAACGACTAGGGATACATTCAGGAGTTCATTTAATTTCAAATTAGGGCATCCAATAAGAATTACTGTGGTTGAATCTTTTCGTCATCAACCTGCCCCACATTTGCAAGGTGACCATGGGAATGCGATGATCACGTTGACTAATTGACGAAAACCTTGCAAACAATTCCAGAAATATACCCATTCAATTGTTCAAATTGATTTGAATTAGAATAGGATGAATCTTTGGTTGTGCAGATTTTATAGCGAAGTAGTGATTTGGAACTTCCTTTAAATGGTTGCCGAACTACCTTAAGTGAGTTTCCCACCGGAAACAGGGATGATTTTTAGAGGATAGAAACTGTAATACCTCCAATGATTGAAATCACGTTAGAACCTCTTTTAAGTACATCACATTTTATCCTGACTCAATCTAGAGACACTCGTCAGGAAATACGCCAAACTAAGCCCTTTCATGCCTACATGAGTAGAAACCCTTCATGCACCTTCATAATTGGTGACAGAACGTCCGAGATAGCAAGGATCTTGAAAGGATCTACAGTACAGGCGTAAGCGCAAGCACCTGCACGTGTCTTAAGTTAGGCCTGAGAGATGGCATACGCTACAAGCAGACTCACATCATCAAAACATATGCAAGGAAATTTCTTACCATGTAATCTGTAGAAAATCTAATATCATAGGCTCAGTGATGCTGCACCCTTTCTTTCATGCAGCATACTAATTATCCCCTCATCCTTTATACACGAATCATGAATGCAGTTCCAAAGCACTCGATGATACAGGAGAATAAATCCTGGCAAGCAGTCCCATTGCCAGGATTTCACTGAGTCTAGAAATACATGCATTTCAAGTAGACATAATATATGCCACTGAGACGGTGACGCATTTGCTGATGAATCTCCAGGTCAACCATGGAAACCATGTAACTTCTGCGCGTTGAAAATTAAATCACCTTTGTCTGCATACTGAGTTACTCATACTTTTCAGGTTGAAAAAGGTATATTGACTCGCGAAGAATGGTGTCACGCGGACTCCAGTGGGTTCGGAATCATTTCTAGCTATTCCTTAGGACATGCTCGCTAGACTTTTCAACTGAACCTTGACGAATAAAATATGAGTACTGGACAAATAAAATAAAAGCTCTTGACAACTATCACTGTAGACTCATCTTAAATGCTTCAAAAAGGCCTGGAGGTCGATGAGAAATACAAGGTATGCATAGACGAAAGAGAAAAATTCCCTACTCATCTCAAAATGTACCGCAACAAGAAAAAAATTAGCTTCATTTGAAGGCTGGATCTGCTGAAGAAACTTCGAATTCGAAAAAAAAATTATTCACAATAGCCCAACTGAAAGTACTGCAAGGACAGTAAGTTATCTATTTATTTAATCATAGTCATGAGACGCATGTCGTAGCGACCAATAACGTGGTGACTATCGCTGGAAAGTGGCCATGCGTGCGGGCCCCAAGGTGTCTCCACAGAAGGCTTCTGACTTATATTCAACCTGGAAATTTGCACTCTGAATTTATCCAATTGTATGTCTCTGGTAAGTCTCAACGGAAAATGCCAAATTGTCTCACATATAATAACTTTTGCATGTACCCAGTTCTGATCGAGAGGCTCATAACCTAAATGATCATATTTCCCCTTTATATCGCAGATAGTCATCGCCTGGCCGAAAAACTGCCGAGTCTAACGGGAGTGCTATCTAATATCAAATTATTTAGTGATAGTACCTGGTAATTCAACTTGCTCTTCACGTCCTCCTATTTGATTAAGGGATAGAATCACAGGTTTAGGACTGCTCGTGAAAAACAACCACTTAAAACAAAGTCGACGTTTCGTCGATATATTTCGACTTTCTCAAGACTAGAAGGAACAGAATTGAAAACAAAGACAATATGTAACATAGCAGGGACTATTCGTCTTACCTAGTTTTGTCAGTTGTCTAAGAATAATGTGAATGGCACATAAAAAGGAAGAACACTTTGTCTCATAATAAAAGGTAAGCTAAAATTCGTTGAACATTGCAAATAGATCAATAAATAAATGAATAACATGAAGCTGTAAATTGGCTTAAAATTGTAGGTGAACTTATGAATGAATAACATGGATATGCGGACAATACAGTGTGAGAAACCAATCACACATATGACAGACGAACAAAGACAATATTGAATATCTGTCGTACAAACGATCTAACAAACATAACACTAGTTAACTCTCCCCATCTAAGATTGAAATCTGTTGGAAGTCAAATTGGTGGCCTGCACTGAAAGAGTGCGAGGCTAGCGCTGTTTTACCGTCCTTATCTCTGAATTTCTCATTGCAGTCATTTTAATGTTGTTTGACTCTATTTGAGAGTACCTGTTTGGTTTGTCCTATGAAGCATTTATCGCAGTCGGCACAGGGAATTTTATATATTACATTCGAACGCTCATAAGTTTCTGTCCTATCTTTTAGTACCTGGTAATAGCCCCCGGTATTCAGGATGAGAGTGAACAATAGAGTTCTCTTTTTCTGTACAACACGTCGCCGTCGATGAGGCTTCTCAGTTCATGAGTTTATAGATAAGCTTGCACAATAGTTCACCTCGTCATGTCATGAAGGAAACAGGATGAAGGCGGAATCAAACTCAATCTGGCTCGAAAACCCCGAGCCAAACCTTGATATATCAAATATAAAGATTTGGCACACCAACACTACACACACGTAAGTACAAATGAAGGCTGAGCTCAGAAATGAACATAATCAGGTTCAAGATCTTTGGCAACACCTGCTTTGAGTGAAACAAACTGATGGATCTGTCCTTGAATAGGATAATGGGGTTCATTAAGTAAATGGATTATAATGGATTTTCGGTGACAGTCTCCTACTTATCATATCCCACACAAGCTCGATGGAATCAGATACAGCAAACGGGATGACTATGGTGGAATAATAATGCTTGCTTCTTGAAAAAGGTCCATACCTCCACAAGCAGTGCAGAGACGTGCCTTGTCCTCCCGAGAAAGGATAGCCAACATCCATGCCAAGACACGATTTCAATACACCCAAAAGGCGACCATCCTTTTTTCCAATGTTGCCTTTATCTGGATCGGGTACAAACGTTGACGTTGGTCTCACACAGTCGAAAGAAGTACTGATAGTATGAAAAGTCTTTTTGACTTTTCACCAATATTATGGCTTAGTGTTCTGAAAATAAGTCCAACTTCGTCGAACTATTGGTCGGAGATACAAAAGTAATGTGTATCTCTTTGTCTGAAGCACCTGCCATAAAGATTGAACGTTGACAATTTACCAGAGCATACTTCAAATTCCACCGATTTAAATCGAGAAGAAATTATCCGTGCTGTGTGTAAAAGTGGCACATTTGAAGATTGAGATGGAGGACTGAAGAACTACTTTTTCTCATATATATATTGTTTCATGCATTTTGTGGAAGAATAAATCCTGGAGGAGTAATTAACCCCAGAACCCCCCCACTGCTTGCACGCCTGGTGTTCAATTGGTCAAATGATTCCTGTGAATTATATCATCTTCTAGGAATTAAATGTTCAGAAAATATTCCTTCGTTCAATTATTTACAACGCTGCTAGAGATTACTGCTTGGAGTTTTATTGAGAGATGAAATATAATCCATATTATATTTCTTCCTAATTATTAATGATTCTTCGAATGGTCAAATTGTAGATCTGCATCTACCCAGCCCAGATCTTGAGGCTTATAACCTAAATGATCATAATTCCCTTTTTTATCGCAGATAGGCATTTTCTCCTTACCGGTATCAATGATTCCACATGAAACTCATCTATTTAATTTTTTTTCAAAACCTTCAATTGAGATTAGGATGCACAACACCAGACAAACCTCTTTGCTCGCTCTATCTGGTGCATTATCGCCTTAGTTGTAATTATTAGCAACCGGGTAAGTTGTCGGAGATCAGTACACCTCGTTAGCATCCATTTGTGGGTCGGTATAAGGGTTACGATTAAAAACTCGGAAAAGGCGGAAGCCCATGCTAAACGAGGCGGAACCAAATAATAATTGAGAATTGTATCGAGCTGTTGAGGAGCGCAAAACCAGAGATTGCATCTGAATAGCGGCATCACGAGTGCAGCTCGTTGGAAATATTATAATATAATGCGGGGTCGCTCTGCGGCGTTTATGCATGGAATAAGTGGTAATAATCAGGCCTCAGACCAGAGGATGATATGAGAAAGGCTCATTATGTTGAGAATGGATAATTCACCTTCCTGTTCTTTGCATCTCCCATCTTGTCCGCTGAAATCGGCTGCTCAAACAAAAAAGGACTTTATTTCGCATCCAATCAACCAAATCGCGGTTTAATTAACGAGTTTAGACCGCCGTGATAGCTGAGCGGCCAACATTATGCATAATACGTGTTTGTTGGATGAAATATCGCAATAACTCAAATACTAGTGAGCAATATGAAATAAAATTGGTTCCTACGATGGGAGTTATATAGTGTGCGTCCCGTCACTATCGATGGTATAACCAGGATTTTTATGCAGAACGGAACGAACTGTTATGAATCTATCGTAAGGCTATATGTTGAATTCATTATAAATTTTGAATTTGATACAATAACGAATAAAATTTTAAAAAACATTAATTTTGAATTAATTTCCCGTGACTCTATCTCAATTGGGAGATTTATGAATCAAATTGAAATCTTGAATTTTAAATTATAAAATTTTAATGAATTGAAAATCAAATGGAAACAACTAACTTCTAAATTGAATTTATTTATCTATCACTTTCACTATCACAGTCTTTGAGTTTTCATATCTGATCGGTGTGGTGTGAACTATCCTTTATCCTCAGTTTCTTCAAACTTCTGTGGTTTCCATTCTTACCTCCAATTTCCTGGTGTTTGTTAGTTTGTTAGTTTACCATAATCCAGAATCTTGGTTTGCTCGAAGGTTGAAGACTTCTTCAATTTTCAGATTAGTTTATCTATTCCTATTTAAATTTTTCAATCTCTATTTGTTTTTTAGCACACTATGTTCTCAATTTCTAATATACAAAATTTCAGAAAATTCTACCTGAATGTCACAATTTTTCATGGTTCAAGATTATGTGAATCAAACCATATTCCTCAAATAAAAATGCAACTATTTACACTATATGCAAATTACTGGTCGATACCTAATTTCTATCACAAATTATTTACATTTTCTCTGGAGTTCCACATATATTTTCTGCTGATTTTGTTCAATTTAGACATATAATATGTTTCAAAAAAATTTGCGGATCAAAATCCTTGTAATTCATTAATCTCCGACCAGAAAATATTATAAATTTTTAAAATTCATTCATTAAAAGTTTTTGCGCGTATGTTCTATGGAAATAGCGTGCTGTCGTTTTGTCCAAATGTCTGAAATTTTCAAATTTTGAGCCGAAAATGGTCTCAGACGAATTCGGTGTCCAAATCGATTCGGTCCAGCCGATCGTGGATACGATAACTGTCGAACGGAGCAAGCTAGCACCTTGAAAATTTCAGTGTAGTTCGCGCATTAGAATGCCGCGATTGTTTTTTGTTTCGAAAAATATTTTTTTCCGGGAAACTATTTATCATATTCCAAGAAAATTCTGCTTATATCTTGAGCTCTATATTCCACAGCGGTGTTCCAAATTTCAATTCGATGCGAATAATATTTTCGGAGATTTCAGGAAGAAATGAATATTGAATACAATATTCATTTGTGATGAATATTGTATTCATTACAATACTTGCGTGCTTCACGCTTATCTAGGTCACTATCTCATCACTTAGAGCGCATTTTGACAAGATGCCACATTCCTTCATTCGGAGTCTTGAAACCAAAAAGTGGCAAAGGTTGGTATTTTTTTTCAATTTCCGAAATTGTCGACTGTTTCAAGAACCGAGATTATTCAACTGAAAATAGAACATATTTTTTCGGTGACGGGAAATAAATTTGATATTTTATCTCTGTTGACAGGTAACTAAATCTAACTTTTCACGAAATTACTTTCTTTCCCCGGGGAAAAAGTGTGTACTTTGTTCCCGGATATTAATACATAAAGATAAAGGAAGCTATTTGATTTTAGAATATTTTATAAGTTACATTTCTTTTATATCCTTAGCAACGCAGGTCTAATTGTCGCTATAACTATAACAGCTCACTAGTTTAAAAATTTGAATTTCATATCGATAACGTTCTGACTTTAATATATTGTAATAATATGTTCTTTCGCTATTAAATGGTCGTTTTTTCTGCCATAGAAAAAAATAGTGTATTATACACGGGAAAATATTAGATTTTAGCTCTTGGTTTTTTGTCTTCCTCTGCTTCGCGTCGGAAGACAACATAACCTCGAGCTAAACTCTAATACTTTTTTCCCTTGTATAATAAATAACTATTTTCTGAACCGCCAAAACGTCCTCTACCCGCATGTACCGTATTTTGCATTCATTATGCCACACCCTGCATCTACGGCGGGATGATTCGTGAATATGTAAAATCTACCAAATATGGTGATTCGAAATGTGTCCAATATTTAGAAAAATGGAGATCCGATTGAATTGAAATCTATATTTTTCTTTTTTCATGTTTTGCATTTCTCATGCAAATATATCGGATTTATATAAGTTCTCAGTATGAGTCGGACCTTCACGAGAAAACAGTTTTTGAATCTCATTGAAGACAGTTCCAAATTTCAGTTTAACTTATTACTTATTACTATTAGTAAGTCAGATCTATTCGACATTGGGACTTCTGTTTGCAGGATAAAGACAGTTGAGTTATCCTTGTCATTCTCACTCGATATCTGGTTGGTTTGCGATCTAACTCTGAATGGCAAAAAAAGCCGTGATTTATGAAATCCGAGAATCAAATAATACGAAAACGAAATATTAAGTTTAGTTGAATAATGTAATTTTTCTGCAATTTTCGAATAATTTCTCAGGAGAAACGAAAGAAAACCAGGGAATAATAAAATACGCAGAAGGAGGTTTCGATAAATTACATTTTGATATAGGCTTTCATATATCATGTTGCCAGCAAATCGTATTTAACGAGTATTCTGATTCATAGTTTCACATAGTCCAACATAGTCCACATTTTTCGATGAATTCTTGATTTATTTTCCAATTCACGTGCAATCGAGATCTTGTCTTTCACTTGTCTATCCACATCTCAACCTTAACAAACTACGACCTTCACCAAAAGTTTTTCTTGGTGTCCTTCTTTGGCTTAGTATAAGGTAATTTTCTTTTCACGTGAAATAGCGGTGGAGCATAGAGTTTCTTTACATATATCTGATCTTATAGCTGGCTCTTATGCGGACACAAACTTTCAGCACCATGTGGCAAATAGTTTCTGCGATATTGCAGATTTAAAAAATAGTTTTTTGAGGTGTTCTAGTAATAAAACCATCAAGAAATTTCAAACACATCTCCACGTCAATAATAGTACAACTGCAGCTCAAATTCCAATTCTATCAAATCGCTATTTTTGGAATCCTTGAGAGAATAAAATCCCTGCGGACTATAACTCCGAAACCATTGAGGATATTTAGACTCCAAAACTACCATGAAAATTTCAAGACTATAGGTATCTTTTTTCGAAAGTAAAAGCACGTAGGGCAGGCCAGATTGTCGAACAGAATGAATTGTGGCCAGAATTTTTTTCAGGTGGTACAACCTAATCGTTTGAGAACATTTCAGCCTAATTATTCTAAAACTATAGACATTTGGGTAAAACTTCAACCCCGTTTTCCCCAGAACAAGCACGTAAAAATGCAATGATGAGTATAGATTCCTATGTCTGCAATGAATTCTGCATAATTGATAATATAAAAAAATCTAGAAAAGCCCTGACGTAAGGTCAGGAGCTTTTACGTGCTTGTTCGAATTCTAACAAAAAAACCAACTCGAAATTCTGCACCTAGTTGCGTGTTAAAAATCTTCACCTGATTACGAAGTTTCAATCTGATTGCGTTCGGACTTCTTGAGATATTGCGGAAATAACGTTAAAATTCCAAATAACAACGAAATTTGGCACATTTTTTCCTTATATCTCCAAAAGTAAATATCGGATCGAATTGAGATTTGAAAATTTGTTGTTAAATACTGACTCTGAGGTTTGTGCCGAATTCTATTGAAATATAATCAATATTATCAGAGAAAAAAATTTTTCATCAAAAATTTTAAAAATTTTCGTATGAAATTTTTTTTCCAATTTTCTTACTACTAGATCCACACGAAATTCTGTTCTAAGTTGCGCATTGGCATTTCAAAACTGTCCACGAAGTTTCAGTTTGATCGAGTCAGTACTTCATGAGATATCGAGGAATTAACCTCAAAATTTCAAATAGGCCAAACTCTGAAACTATCCAACCGATTCCATCCATTAACGAACTTAACTGAGATATTTGAACTCCAAACCTAATCTGACAATTTCAAATCGCTAAGTCTTTTCCTTCGAAAATTACAGCACGGACAGAATTGAATTTGACCACGGATTCTTCTTCAGTGAGTTCAACCCACTAATTCAAGACTATTTTCGGTTCAAAATTCGAAAATTACAGACATCGTGACGAAATGATAACGCGCTGTTCCCTAGAACAAGCGCGTAATTATGAAACTATCTCATTCATAAAGTTTATTCATGTACTTTTTTTGTTGGAATATCGCGGAGATGTCTGCTCAACCACAGAAAACGTATCGTTAAAATTGTTTCCCACAAATTGTTCGATAACAAGTATATTGAACTTTACATGTACGTCAATATTAATGAGTGTTATATTGAAATACATGCAAATATACACGTATGGATGTATCAATTAATTAATTTCAACACCGATGACAAATGATTTATGAGAACAGCGGAATTGAAAATAGCAATGATACAGTCTCTATTTCCTGTGAGTAAATGATAACGAAGATAATTGTGTTCAAAAGGCTCGATTCGAGATCTGAACTTCAGATATAATTTATTATGGAATGAATTGCCGTGATAATAAATTAATAAACTTGTATTACCTTTTGTGAAGATCGCATTCTCGGAATAATAGTTATTCTGGGATCGCGTTTATTCATTTACTACCTTTTGGTCTTTGAAAGTTGAAACAGTTCACGAATTCCGCTGATTCTATTTATTCTCACAAGGGCTATTTTGCCAAACTATGACTTCTTCAGGTGAATATCTGTATATAGTGATCTTGCGGTCAGTAGGGTACGATGAACAACTGGATATCTCAACGGCCCCTTTGTTTTTCACAGTTTACATTTCGTGCTTCCAGTACTAATTTTTGCGACTACAGAGGTTTTTGTAAGGGAAAATGTACTACTTATTTATCCTTCTACTTTTAGAGTATTACCAATTTGGGAATTTTGAGATTTTTTCTTCAATATCTACAGAATTTCTCATGTTATCAGCTTTAAACTGTGTAGTTCATTGAAGAATGCCTACCGTGCAATGTTTCGAGCGGATATCACATCATTCAAAGAATAAAAATACTGAGAAAGCACTGACGTGAGTCAACAGTTTTTACGTGCTTGTTCAAATTCGTTTCCTCAGCGAGCCCCAATTAACGCATTGCCCCTCCAAATGCAGATTTGGAATTTTTTTTTTCATATGGCTCTCGCGAATATCTACATGAACCTTCAAGCCATTTTTAAATACCAGATATCAAATCTGATTGAGAAAATCTAGAAAAGCACTGACGTGAAGTCAGCAGTTTTAACGCGCTTATTCACATTGCGAAATCGTGACTTGGAAATTTCGGTGGAATTTCAATGAAATATGAAAATTTTCGAATTTTTCCATGGATAATTCTTCTTATTGACACTGTTCATCTCCCAACCAAGTTTCAATTCGATCAGATAAATATTTTTCGAGTTATTGAAAAATCAAAATTTCAAATGTCTGTAGCACAAAAACCATTCGGCAGATTTGGCCCATTAACGAACTTAACCCAGATATTCAGGATTCTAACCTATCGAAGTTACAGCGCACACGGCCAGACGGACGGACAGAATCAATTTTGACCACGGATTCTTCATCAGTGAGTCCAACCTAGTCGTTTTAGATCAATTTCAGCTCGAAATTCGAAACTTACAGACATCGTGACGAAATGATAAAGCGTTGTTCCCCAGAACAAGCACGCAAAAATAAATTGAAATCTAGAAAGGCACTGCCGTGAAGGCAGCAGCTTTTGCGCGCATGTTCAATGTAGATGACCGCTTCGGCAACGAATTTGAACTTGCGCGCGCAAGCTGCCTTCATGGCAGTGCTTTTATAGTTTTTTTTTTCGATAAATTACTGGATTTCAATTCGATCTAACCTGTATTTTTGGAAATATTTGAAAAATGAAATTTTGAATGGGTATATCTACGGAATCATTGGGCGGATTTTACCCATTCACGAATTCGGCCTTCGTAATTAAGGTACAAACCCTCTCTACAAATATCGAGTTTCTAAGTTGTTTCTTTCGGAAGTTATTGTGTTTACGCAGTCGGCTGTAAACACAAAAACTTTCGAAAGAAACAACTTAGAAAATCGATATTTGTAGAGAAGGTTTGGACCTTAATTACGAAGGCCAAATTCGTGAATGAGTAAAATCCACCCAATAATTCCGCAGATATACCCATTCAAAATTTTCATCGAGAAATTACAGTTCGAATACAGAATTTAATGGGGATGATATGATAAGAAAATCACAGACATTTTTTTTTCAAATTGTTCTAATGACACGATCATCACGAAATTTTGCATAAAGTTGTCTTTTAGCTTCTTCAAACTACCTGCGGAGTCTTATCAGGATTGAATCAGTATTTCTCGAGCTATACCGAAAAAAAACACGATATCGAGAAGAAAAACCTCGAAATTTGACATATTTTTTCCCGATATCTCCGAAACCTATAATCGTATCAAACTGAAAATAGGTACACTGCTGTGAAATATGAAGCTCAAAGTCTGAGTGGATTTTTTTTTAATATTATAAATGTTTCCCGAAAAAAAAATTTTTTGTAAAAATTTTGAAAAAAATTTCCACCTAATTGCCGAGTTTGAATTCAATCGCCCAAGTAGTTTCTGAAATAAAAATAAATAACTTAAAAATTTCGAGTGGCCTTAACTCCGAAACCATTTGACCGATTTGGCCCATTAACGAACTTAACCGCGGCATTCCAATGCGCGACCTGCCCTGAAAATTTCAAGTTGCTATCTCACTCCTTTCGAAAGTTATCGTGTCCACGGCCGGCCGAACGGTCGGCCGGACAGAATCTATTTTGACACCGGATTCGACTTCAGTGAGTTCCAATCTAGTCGTTTGAGACCATTTTCGGCTCAATCATCGAAAATTACAGACATTTGGACAAAACGATAGCACGCTGTTCCCCTAGAACATGCGCGCAAAAATGGGCATATCTATCATTGGCGTCTGAATTTAAGATTGCAGCGCCACGGTGGCCAGCTCGAGAACTTTGAATAGACAGATAGGAGCTAGGTTTTCAAACGTTTGCTTGAATATTTGATCAAAATTCGATTCTACAATTTTTTCAGAGACTTTTTCAGTTAACAGAAGTGATCCTGTGTGTACAAATTTAATTTTTATGGAAGAGTTATGTATCATCTATTCTAGTTCAGAGTAGCAATGCTACAATTAGTGTTAGAGGTATTTCAATATCAATTTATTTCAGCTCTAAATGGAAAGATAAATTTCAAATTATAAGGAGTATCCTGAAGGCACAGGAACTAGAAGTGTCCAGGAGGATAAATATGATATGATGTTGCACGTTATTAGCAAAACTTATGAACATTCGACTTTTTTACTTACTCAAATTAATCATTGATCAAATACCCCATCAGATTAATTGCTCAAAAAGTATAAAATAAAATATTATTGTATAACTTAATTTCTGGAATAATAGACAAATACTCATAACAACTTCTCTATTTATTTAGGGAAGAATCAATTCACAGCATATATTGTGAATAAAATCACATAAAATTAATGCTACTTGTACCGTAAGTCTTATTCATTATGGGTTGACAAAGAAATCCTTCCAACACATATAAGATTGGTCTCGAAGAAGCTGTAATAATCCTCGAATAGCTCCGATTTCATCGGCAGGAGCCGCGAAAACAATAGTCGTCATGGGAAATATCTCTGGTTGTCCCCCTATCAGCTGATTTTGACGCCTCATTTTGCTGAACCATAGAAAGCTGACAGTGCTCTATTAAGCTCTAAATATAATGTATAATTCAAATAATGCTTATCTATGTTGTTGTTGTCGGAAGGATATTGTATATTCAATAGTCCATTTCATTTTTTAGATATTCGTTCCTCATACATGTATCTTTGCTCTAATGATTATTGATTAGGAATCATTCAAACTTAATTCAAATTTTATATGATTTGTGTTTTTCAGGTTTATGGGAAATTCTGATGAATCCAGCAAATTGTATAACAAATTGAAAATCCAATCACCCAGCCTCCCACTCACAAATAAATATCCTCATTTATTCTAGAAAGAAAAAAAACACCATCAGTTAGATCCATCATTCAGTAATGCCCGAAATGTCCCGGTTCAAAAGTTATGATTCCAGTTGTATTAATACAATTTTTCATGACAGCGAGAGCCATCACGTTATACAAAGTACATATCTTTTCATTAAGTTGGCGTTGCTCTCGGCCCTGATATATCATAAGACGCGAAATGTGTCCACTATTTCGCAAAAGCGGGTAATAACTTAAAATGAGAGTACAAGGTCGGTTTCTGAGCTTATGTTGCAGGAAAAGAAGGATCGATTATTTACAGTGTGTCAGTTTGAGAAGGTTACCCCCATTACATCGGCCCTTATATATGCAAAATAAGAAAAAGTTGCAAATTTTACACAAGGGTTCATTATTTTCCCAGTTTAATAACTCAATACCATTGATATCTTAAATAAAACTTATATATTATTCATTACTCATTTGTTATTCACAAACATAAGAACTGGATATGTGTTGAAAATTTGGTAATCAATCTTTTCATCTACTTTTAGAAATATGATTCTTGATGAAAAGTTAACCGATTATTCCACTGAACTCCAGTCTTAGAACCGAATGCGAGGATTCATTGTCGGGATTATTGGAAATTGCAGCGTTTTTCTTTCTAACTCAGGAACCACTGGTCGGAAATAATCCGGGTGAAAAGTTTTAGGTTGAGTTATGCAACAGTAATCAACGTTGAGATTTTCATGAAAATTCGGTTGTTAGTTTTCGAGAAATAGATCCTGCTAAAAAGCTTGTAGGATCAATCTCGAGCGATACACGATTTTTCTACCAAGTTTCACGGATTTTGGTTCAGTACTTTCGGAGAAAAGCCCCGGACAATGGATGGCTGACGGACGGATTTTTTTTTATCAGTTCATTCAAATCTACACACTTCAAAATGTAAACTGTTGAATTTTCATGGGTGGGGTAATTTTTTTTTTTTGGTCTATCACTAAGGAGAAGATGTAAACTTTTATTAATGGGAAACATTTTATCCGGGTGGTTCCAATTAATTTGTATAAACCCTGTGAGCGGGATGGAAGCAACTCGATTGAATTTTCAATCGAGTATTGCTCTGATCCGAAAATCTGTGCTTGGTAATTTGAAATAAGTTTTTTAAAAATTTTTTGACATTTTTCGGAAACTACAGTCTACAGTGAAAACACAAAATTGTGCCAATGGGTCTCCAGAATGACCTGGTCAGAAATATGGATTCATCAACAAAATAATTCTTTTCAAAAAAACGTTGATGCTGGGGATCGAACTCGATCCACTTCGGGACAGTTGGGGTCACATTTCCACTTGAGTATAAATTGGATTTATTCTGACCATATTAATGACCGTTAGCAAGCAACGGTAGTTCATCGAATTTGTCCCTTATGTTCGAATGTGAAAAGGGCGGATTTCCATCAGAATTTTTTCGAAAACATTTTTTTTGTTGATGAATCCATATTTCTATCCATGTTATTCTGGAGGCCCATTAGCAAAATTTTTGCCTCCGTAAGGCCGCCAGATTTTCAAATAAAAATTATTACTCCAGGCGGAATATTTGGAAGGATGCAAAATCAAAACGAATGGACAGTTTTTTATTATGTGTTCCCACCAGTGTTTAGAATGAAGGTTAATCCAACCTTGAAAGATTCCAACAACTTTCGTTGAATGTTTTTTTTCACTGAAGACATGAAAAAAGAGTTGAGTTGGAATTCTAGAGAAAAAATTTCACGGGAAATCTTAGAAAATTTTGCAATCGAAAAGTTGACATTAGGCACGGGCAAAAATGAGTTTTCCAATGTCATCTACACGGCTTTATATGTTTGTCCAGTTTATGGTGAAACATCCTGTATAAGACTTTGCTCACATTGGAAATGGGATAACAGTGTGCCGCATTGTTGTTATGGAGAACTACACTATATCTTCCTGATAATACAAAGGGGGTGAGGAATTGGTAAGTTTTCCTCATTTCATTCCATCTCTACGTAAGATATAAGTCTCAACTAGCGCGCTGTAGCATACTGATCGTGAGGATTTGCAAGCAGTGAACTGTCTACTCAGCCTTTATTTCATGCATTCTTTTCCTTTTTCCCCGCTTTCGAGATGCGAAATGGAAAATGAATTTTCTTCGTATGGCAGAAATTAACCGGAGATATTCTTGACAATGCTGAAAGAACTTACAGAGATGAATTCTCTGATGGGATCTTTTTATCGTGCTGAAAGATTCTTTTGTTGAATATTATTTTTTGGAACGTCATCAAAATAAGTTTTTTTGAAAAATTCATGTTCACCTTCATAAAGGATTCATTTTTTGAAAGGTTTAGCTGAATATCTCGAAAAATCTCAGATTCGTTCGTTAAAGGTAGGTATACAAAAATTTTAAAGCGTTTCAGCCTACTGATAGTGTCGACCTTTCATAATTGAGTTGAAATATTGACTCGGTCAACCTTATTCGAAAGCCATCGCTAAGTTGTATTGAAATGCAAATTCTTCACAAAAGTGTTTTGAATTTAGGGGAAATACACCGAACTTTGAACTAAAGCGGTCACTTTCTTGATAATAATTGCTTTGCGATATCCTAATCATATTTTCCTAAAACCTTTTTGTGTATTTTGTGTGTTTCAAAGAATACTGATCCAATTTTTATAGTGGTGGTAGTTCAGGGGTTAGAACTCGTGATTCATGATCGTAAGGTCCAGGGTTCAAGCCCTTCGCCGGGAAAGAATTCTTCCGGTTTTCAGGGGACCGTCCGACCATTCGCTGTTGGGTAAACAATTGAGAGTGCTATTCCTGAAGTGGCGCAAGGCGTTGGTAACAAAGCCTACACAGAACACACCCGGACTCTTAACTTAGCTTCTGATGAGGGGTTCCACAGCGGAATCTAAGAAAATCGGCAAATAAACAAATATTTTTTTACTATATTATATTAACCTTACAACTCGTGAAATAAATATCATGAAAATCATGACATACCTAATGAATATGAGAAAATATCGATTAATTCGATCTGATCTGTGTTTTTGAAGATATTGGGTGTACAAAATTTTAAATGGCTACATCTGTGAGTCAAGGGGTGGATTTTGCTCATTCGCGAATTCTGCCTAATTGACCTCCACAACTGCATCACAAAAATCGAGATTCTTAGTTGTTTTCTCAAATAATATTGTATATACGATCTTCTTTCCAATGATTTTATATTCAGCCTCAGATCTTTTCCAAAGCAGCTCTACCTGCTGGTGAAAAGATTTTAGGAACTTGTTATCATATGGTCCTCACTAAATTGCGCAGAAACCTTCATGATGTTATTTGTCAACTAACCAGGTTGATCACCAACCAGGTTGACGACAAATTTCGATTTTTTTTCAAAAGATATTCTGCTTACGATCGTCCATGAGGCCGAGCGTGTGGAACAATTCGTCAATAAGATACGTCCTCTAGTGCAGAATCCACCAGACATCTATTTATACCGTAAAGAGTTCGATGATTATTTTGCGCGCATTTTTTTTTCTGAAACTATTGTTTATATTCGAGAAAAATTTCGGTAATACCTTGAACTTCATATTTCACAACAGTGTATCAAATTTCAATTCGATATACGGCTATTAGTTTTGGAGATATTGGGAAAAAATATGTAGAATTTCGTGGTTTTCTTCTCGATATCGTTGTTTTTTTTCGGTATAACTCAAGAGATACATATTCAACCGTGATGAGACTTCGCAGCAAGTTCGAAGATATTGACGGACAATATTGTGCAAAATTTCGTGATGATTGTGTCATTAGAACACTTTGAAAAACAATTTAAATTTTTTTTTAAATATTCAATATTCTTTGATATTCTCATAATATTATCCTCATTAAATTCTGTATGAACTTTAAGACTGTCATTTTTCGATAAAGTACTGGATTTCAATTCGATCCAATCTGTATTCTTGGAAATCTTGGAAAAATAAAATTTTGAGTGGGTATATCTGCAGAATCATTCGGTGGATTTTACCGATTCACGAATTCGGCCTTCGTAATTAGGGTCCAAACCTGCTCTACAAATATCGAGTTTTCAAGTTGTTTCTTTCGGAAGTTATTGTGTTTACGGTCCGGCCGTTAGGCAAAAATGAATATTGGATCAAGCCGGAAACTTCAAATTTGAGAACTGCAAGTAGCTATTAAGCAATCGAAAGTTATGCTGGCACCAGCCGAAACGACAATTCAGGTTTTTTGTAACTTTTAAGGCACACAATTTGCAAATTACAGACATTTGGGCAAAACCATATCGCGCAGTGAAAAGCGAGGTGATATAACTTATCCTGAATTCGGTAGAAGAATGTAGTTTTTCGCCGGAGGTGCTGACCATAGAGACGATCGATACTCCCGGAAACGTCCAATTTAGGCCCATACTGAATTGACCATTAATCCATAAACCACGTATACATCAATTAACTATCATTACCCAACTTTCCGAAATTACGTCCAGGTATTTCTGGTTCTTTGCACCTTTTTCAATTATATTTAAATACACTATTATATCTTCCCCAATTACCATCTTTACATAGCTGGGTGTAAAAGTTCCGACCGTTACGACAAAGTAAAATATCAGAGGCGGCTCGTGACCCTTGAATCTTGTGATCCCTTAATATCCGAAAATCCCCGATAAGCACTATAGTGAGGTCAGAGCTTCTAGGCAATCATTCGAATTCGTTGCCGAAGCCGGCACCTAAAATGAAAATTTGACGAAATTTTGAGGGTGTGTTCTGGAAATGGTCTTGAAAGACTAGGTTGGTCCCACTGAAGAATCCGAAGTCAAAATCAATTCTGGCTGGGCAATCAGTTTTGGGGTTATAGTCAATTGATTATTTAGTCTTGAATATTTCGGGTAGGTTTTATTTCGGAAAATCGGCTTAACAGTTTTGGAGTTATAGTCAATTGATTATTTAGTGTTATTCCCTCAATATCCCAGGAATCACCCATGTAATCGGATTGAATCTTGTCAGTTGATTGTATGATTGTAGAAAATCAACGCATAACTGCTTTCTAAATCACGTAAATTTTCTTTGGAGAACTGCAAATTTTTCTCGGAAACATTTTTTTTTCGGGAAACCGTTGACGATAAACTTTTGCACACACCTGGTGGTCAGTATTTGAAAACAGTGAATTCTTTTTCGGTTAGATCTATTTCAATTTTCGGAGATATTGGAGAAAGACTATGTTAAACTTCATAGTTTTTTGGGCAGTATGACTGAAAAAATACTGATCTGATCGTGATTGAACTTGTTGGTAAATGATGCACAACTTTGCGCTGAATTTTGTGTTCGAATAACACATTCGAACAATTTGAAAATACACCGAATTTCGTTTTTTTCGATATTTTATATTCTGCAATCTTCTGAACATATTATTCTCGCAAAATCATGCATCCACCTCCAAGCCGTCTTTATTATCAATTACTGGATTTCAATTCGATCCAATATGATTTTCGGACATATTGGAAAAGAGAAATTCTCCATGAGCATATCAAGATCCGTCCTGGCTCAGTCTGGGAGAATTCGTCAGGTTATGCACCAAGTTGAGCCGTTCCATGCCTTCGAGAGTGGACACCCATACGCGAAGAAGAATGGAGAGTACCAGAATGTCAGATATCACCAAGGTAATAAGATCTTGAGAGGATCTACAAGGTTCGCGCTTAGCGCTGGCTCCTCCTGCACGTTGACTTATGCGGCTAGGCATCACTCGTAGGTAAAGGGTACTCACCACAAGGGATGTAGAAGTGTGCGCATGGCTTAGGTGAGGAGCGAGGAAGTGAGCACGCTGCACTAGAAAGGGGTGAGTTTATTGTTTATGCTCAACCTACCGAATGTTGGGCGGATGTTCCAAACTGCGTTCAATGTGCAGCTACTAGATTAATGGACTCAAAAAGCTGATCTAGAAGGGCTATATGTCTGCTGTTCGGAAAATACCTGTAATCAACAGGAAAGCTTGTCTCTGCGGATTTGTTAACTCTTGTTGGCTTATGGTCATTTGGGGCCTCCTCCTCTATAACACTATAAAATAAAACGATATCCGTGATCTGATGATGATGATTATCCGTGATCTGAGTGGATTCAGTTTAGAAAAAATAAATAGACACAGAAACTGTAATACTGTTCTCTGAATCACGTGGGTAAGTCACCACTGAAGCTTTTCGATGAATCAAGAGTGGTTTCAACCAATTTGGGGATATCACGTTTCGTCCTGGCTTAGTCTGGGGAATTTGGCAGGGCATACGCCAATCCAAGTCATTGAATGTGTGAGTTGACACCCTTCAATGGAGTGTGTTAAATCTTCCTACGTTTTGGGAAATGAGCACGGTAATAAGATACTGAAAAGATCTGCTGGGTATAGGCGTAAGCACAAACTTGTACATTAACCGATGCAACCATGCATAACAGGCAGGTAATTTAGGGTACTCAGGACACAAGGGATGAATAAGGGCCCGCAGGACATTAGTAAGGGCTGAGAGAGGCCACATGCTCCCAAAAAAGGGTGGGTCTATTGTTCATGCCTGTCCTGGCGAGTTTTAGTAGGCATTTCCACACTGCTTTCGAATCACAGCAGTTACATTCAAATCACATATTTCTAAGCTGCCTCACAGGTACCTCATAGCTTTATATCATCACGGTAGATCTGTCGTTCTATCATCACATGCGCTGCAGTCTCAATGGCATACATTACTACCTGGAGAACGCTTTCATGTTGCCCTAGATTCACTGAAATGCTGACTGTGGGCCTGCTACCATCCTGTTCCTTCAGGGGATTTGGAACTATCTGCTTTACAAGCCAGACTTGTTTTTAGCAGAGCATCAGTCGGATTTTCTCTTCTGGAGCTGATCATTTGGTAGTTCCAGTATTGTCTCTTCGATTTCGGCCTTAGATATGATGAGGTAATGCTCAAAGTGTCTTGCGAAAGACAATCTACTAGCCTTTCCGAGTCTCCCATTTCTATCGCATCTGTTGAATTTGCAGCCATTAGGTGAACACTAAATAATGTCTTTTCCGTCTCACTATCCAAACATAGATGTGGAGGAGCTGGATCTGGATGAATTTGATGGCTGCTATAGGTGTTGTTTAGAAAACACCTGTGATTTCAAAGCGTCATTCGTTGCGTTCTACCCTATTTCACTATAGAGTAATGCATTATGTGTCTTCTTTGCACTCTAGTGGATGCAGTATGAAGAAAATCCGTACTTCACTTTAGGAAAAAATATCGAAGGATCAACAGAATCTTACTAAAACGAGATTGATGTGATCGAGCAAAAGTGTACTGAGTTGCCACATCCTGTATGAGCCGTCAGTGGAAATAACACGAAGCGCTTTACTTGCTCATTAAATCTTTTGTATACATGTTTAAACATTTTTAATTTACTCTCGAAATTATAATGATGAGGAACGCATTCCGTTCGTGAATTTCCATACTTTTCGGACATACAAGTCGAGTAAAAGCGTGCAACTTCTGTGATGGCTGACCTAAACCATCCCTGTGGCGCGTAACATCATGTTCTGTTCAATATTACCCATATTTACTGCAAAGTGACAAGCAATCTTCTAACTAAAAGCGACTATAATCGCAGTAACAAAAAAACTGTCATACCTTTCTCTGAATCAAGTCAAAAAGTCACTATTGAAGAATTTCTTTGAATCGAGAGGTACTTTCAACTAATTTGAGGGTATAACATTTCGTACTGGCTTATAATGGGGAATTTGGAAGAGCATACAACAAGCCACGTCTTTGCATGTCTACGTGAGTAGACACCCTTTACGCGGAGTATAATGGAGTATGTCAAAACGTAGAAAATGAGCAAGGTAATGAGATAATGACAAGATCTGCTGGGTACAGGCGTCAGCATAAATTGCTCTGGCACAGTAACCGATGCAACCATGCATAGCAGGCAGGTAACATAGGGTACAATGCAATGAATTAAGGCCCTCAGGACTTGAGTGAGGACTGAGAGAGGCCATATGCCCCCAAAAAAGCGTGGGCCTATTGTTCATGTCTATCCTGGCGAGTTTTTGCCGGCATTTCCAAACTGCTTTCGAAGTACAGAAGATTCATTCAAAGCACACTGTGGCCTGCTACCATCCTGTACCTTCGGGTGATTTGGAACCATCTACATTGCAAGCCAGACTTGTTTTTAGCAGAGCATCAATCGGATATTCTCTTCTCGAGCTGATCATTTGTTAGTTTCGGTATTGTCTCTTCAATTGAGGCCTTAGATCCGAGGTTATGCTCAAAGTGCCTTGCGAAGAACAATCTAACAGCCTTTCCGAGTCTCTCATTCCTATTGCATTTGTTGAATTTGCAGCTATTAGGTTAACACTAAATAATGTCTTTGCCGTGTCACTACACAAACATAGGTGCCGAGGAGCTAGATGGCTGCTGTAGATGTTGTATAGAAAACACCAGTGATTTCAAAGCAGGGCTGTTTCTGCTTATTGGTGAGGTCTGGCATGCTGATGTTCATTTGTCGCGTTCTACTGTATCTTACTATAGAGTAATGCATTATGTAGTATGTGGAAGATACGTACTTTATTCAACGAGAAAATGTCAAATGATACACAAAATCTTTCTAAGACAAGATAGGTGTGACCGAGCAAAAGTGTACTGAGTTGCCTCATCCTATGAGCCGCCGTGGAAATTATACGAAGCGCTTTACTTGCTCATTAAATCTTTTGTATACATTTTTGAATATTCCTAAATTACTCTCGAAATTATAATGAAGAGGAACGCATCCCGCTTGTGAATTTTCATACTGATCTGACATATAAATCGAGTAAAAGCGTGCAATGTCTGCGGTAGCTAACCTTGAACTTCCCTGTGGCGCGTAACACCATGTTCTGTGCGATATCACCCATATTTACAGTAAAGTGACAAGCAATCTTCTAACTAGAAGTGAAGATAATAGCAGTAACATAAAACTGTCATATCTTTCACTGAATCACGTCGAAAAGTCCCCACTGAAGATTTTCGATGAAGCGAGTTTTTGTTGACATTTCCAAGTTGCTTCCGAAGTAGAGCAGTTAATTTCAGAGAACATATTTCTAAGCTGCTTGAAAGTGACCTAATATCTTGATATTATTACGGTGGATCTGTCGTTTTATCATCAGATGCGCTGTAGTCTCAATGGCATATATTACTTCCTGGAGCACGCTTTCTTGTTGCCATAGATTCACTGAAATGCTGACTGGGGGCCTGTTACCATCCTTTACCTTCAGTAGATTTAGAACCATGTGCATTACAAGCCAAACTTGTTTTCAGCATAGCATCAGGTGGATATTCTCTTCTGGAGCTGACTTTTTTGTAGTTCCGGTATTGTCTCTTCGATTTAGGTCTTAGATACGAGGTTATGCCCAAAGTGCTTTGCGAAAGACAATCTACCAGCCTTTGCGAGTCTGCCATTTCTATTGCATTTTTTGAATTTGCAGCCATTAGGTGAACACTAAATAATGTCTTTACCGTCACACTATACAAACCGGGGTGCGGAGGAGCTGAATTTGGACTAGATGGCTGCTGAAAGTATTCGGTGATTTCAAAGCAGGCCTGTTTCTGCTTATTTGTTAGGTCTTGTTGGCTGATGGTCATTTGTCGCGTTCTACTCTATATCACTATGGAGTAATGCATTATGTGTACTCTTATGATCCTAGTGGATGCAGTATGGAGAAAATACGTACCTCACTTAACCAGAAAATGTCCACATATCAACAGAATCTTACTAAAACAAGATAGGTGTGACCGATCGAAAGTGTACTGAGCTACCTCATCCTATGAGCCGCCAGTGGAAATTATACGAAGCGCTTTACTTGCTCATTAAATCTTTTGTGTACATGTTTAAATATTCCTAAATTACTCTCGAAATTATAATGAAGAGTAACGCATCCCGTTCGTGAATTTCCATACTGATCCGACATATAACTCGAGTAAAAGCGTGCAATTTCTGCAGTAGCTCACCTCGACCTTCCCTGTGGCGCGTAACACCGAGTCTCGCAGACTCGCCTGGTCGATTGTAATACTATTACCAGCCTCCTATAATTATGTGAGCATTTTTTCGATCGCGATTGAGAGCGGGTGGAGATTTCAACTGCCGTGAACTTTTTGCGAGACTCGGTTCTGTTCGATATTACCCATATTTACTGCTAACTAGTTTACAGCACAAAGGCTCGTTATTACTAGGACTATCATCTGACGAATTAATTGGTCTTTTGCATCGGCCTCTTGTCACTACGATCTCATTATAGATTTATTCTTCTTTTTTACCGTTCGGAGATGCGGATGAATACGATAATTTTATGGGAGGGATTATGAATTAGTACCTAAATGGATCAATAAGTCATTTCAGCGATAATATCGCATTGAAGAATTTTTTCGACAGATAAGTTCTTCAATGGATGCGGAATTTAAAGGAGATAAGTTTCGACTATGACTTCATGAAAAATCTAGAAAAAGACTGACGTGAACTCACCAGCCTTTGCGCGCATGTTCAAATTCGTTGCCAAAACTGTCATCTTCAGTGATCTTCTTTCTAATCATATTATCCTTACGAACTCTCTCATGAATCTGCAAGCTTTCACTTTTCAATCAAGTAGGTACTGAATTTCAATTTCATCTTGTCCATATTCTTGGTACAAGTGGAAAAATAAAATTTTGAATTTGCTTAATTACAAAGGTCAAATTCGTGGATGGGTAAAATCCGCTCAATGATTCCGTAGATATAACCATTCAGAATTTTTTCCCAATATTGCCCAATATACAGATGGGATCGAATTGAATTTCAGTAAGTACTTGATTTAAAAATGACAGGATATTTCGTGAGGATAACATGATCACGAGATCGCAGAATATCAAATATTTGAAAAAAAAATGTGATTGTTTTCAGATTATAGTGATGAAACTATCATCACAAAATTTCGCACAAAGATGTTCAACAGCATTTTCAAACAAGTTACAAAGTTTCATCACGATTGAATCGAAGTTTTCCGAAATATTCTGGAAAAAACAACGATACTAAGGAATAAATAACTGAATTTCACAGATTTTTTCCCAACAACTCCGTGAAATATAACTGTAGCAGACTGAAGTCTTGAACCCACACTGCTGTAAAATAAGGAGTCCAAAACTATTCGAGCGATTTCACCCATTGACGAACTTGACCGAAATATTTGAACTCAAAACCTATTCTGACAATTTCAAGTTGCTAGATCTTTTCCTTTGAAAGCTATAGCACATACAGATGCCAAGCTGGAAGCCCAAAATTGAATTTGACCAAGGGTTCTGCTTCAGGGTGTCCAACCTCAATGTTAAAGACTGTTTTTGACCCAAACTTCGGAAATTACAGAAACTATGACGATACGAAAAGAAGTGTTCCTTAGAATAGGCGTGTAAAATGTTATTCATTACTGAAGTTTCATTATTAGAAGTCAAGGGAGTTTCAATATCAACTGAAGTGAGGCATTTCATTGAAAAAATATTTGCAGAATTGTTTTTTTTTTCGAATCGACCTTGCTGCGTTGAAATGTTGTATTATGATGGTTGGTTTGAAATGAATTTCAACTATTCTTTCGAGATAATCCACCTTGAAAATATTTGGAACTACTGATGCTTAGATTTTCCATACAAGATGTAGGTGAACCCGTGATAGATCTGCAAGTGCAATCGAATTCGGATTGATAATCTGAAATATTACTTTTAATTTCAGTAAGGTGATATTCAACTTTCTCTCTGAGATTTACAATCTGTAGTCCAAGAACTTTTCATACAACCCAGTAAACACACGCAGCCACGTAGAAAACACTTTTTTTTCAGTTATTTTCTTTGATTAAACGTTATTCGTTGATCATGTTACGTTATTTCGGGAACCTTCATTCAACTGAAAGAAGATTAAACGTATAATAACCAAATATGGGTCAATTCGTTATTCTAGCCACTATAATGCATCGTATCCACATCCTACATTTGCTCCATAATTGAACTCAAACCGAGAAACGTTACATCAACGTTGAACACGACACTATTTAGCTGAAACTTGTAATTTTCTTCCATGCATTCATTCTTTTCCTTTGCGTTTATTCAACGTCATGAAATTACCCATTTTCTTGCGTTGTATGTTACTGTTGCCATCACTTAACAACGTTTAATCATCGTGAATCTTCCACGTATATTCAATTAGATCTGAGAACATTACATTAACATTTGTAGACATTATTAATACACTCATGCTCTTGGCAACCTCTAATCTGCGTTTTAAAGAATTCTTTTTTTACGTGTATTCGTCGTCATAGAATTAAGCATTTGTTGCGTGGTTTGGATTTTATGATGATTAACTCGCCATCACAATAAAACGTTTACTCAAGTTGAATTTTCCACATATATTCAACAAGATCTGAGAGACATTATATGAATGTTGAACACGACATTATTTATAAACTGATGCTCTTGGCAACCTCGAATCTATGTTTTAGTATTTTTTTTCAGCCCACATTCAACGTCGTTGGATTACGTTGTTGCTTGGTTTGAATTTCTCAGTTACCTACTAACAGGTTTCACGCATCACAATTCTACGTTTACTTATCGTGCATTTTTTAAGTTTATTCAATTTAGAACTGAGAAACATTACATGAACGTTGAGTACGCCATCGGTTATAAACTCATACTCTTGGCAATCTCAAATCAAGATTTTAGTAACCCTCTACCGCACGTTTATTCAGCGTCATGAAATTACGCATTTTTTGAGTGCAGTATCAACTTTATGATAATGATACTGTAGCCATATAGCAATTATCATACAGCCTTTAGTCATCAAATATATTCCGCGTAAAGGGAGGGGGGGCGTAATATAAACAAAAATGCAAGTTGATAGATATTGAGGATTATAAAAGAACTGGCAACGAGGTATTACACTTTGAAAAGATCCTTGTAGGATTAGGCACTGAATGTTGAGAAACCAGATGAGACACATCAATGATAATGAAAACTACTTAGTCAGTAGTGTATGGAGAATTATTTCAAAAACCGCTTAGAATCGAAACCAACGATAACTTCATCTTGAAAGTATATCGAACGGCTCACCCAAGGCTTCTATTCTTCATCCCTGGATAAATTTCATTCAATCGAAATACCGTTCGAGAATAGGTCTTGAAAATTGTCTCCAAATCGGTTCCACCAATTAAAACTTTCGAAGCTAAGACTGATTCAATTGTACGCTACTGACGCCTCGAACAAAGACCCGAGTGAAATGAATTATTCGACAATTCCTATGAAATTCCAAGGAAGATCGCAGCACAACCAGCTGGAAGTGTGTTAACCCGTAGGAGAAAAAAACCAGACGGTCCTCTTCTTCTGCCATTATAATTCTTCATCGCAAAAAACTTCGAGAACCTTTCGTGGTCGGACACAGTTCTGAGTTAATGAAAGTGGATCTGGATTCTGCGACTGTTGGAGCAAATATCAGCATTTAATTCAATGGTCCTCTTGTGAAAACGAAAGTTGAGATTTCGAAATTCAGTGTTTAGAACTGATGGCTTATTACTACCATACTGAAATGAACTGATTTACTAGTTTTAATTCAAAGTGGGTAATAACCCACTTCACATAAAAACATAACTTAAACATAATTGTTATGTCACTTTGTGACTTTGTGATATTTTTCAAAGAAATAATTGATATCATAGATATGTTGCATTCATGGTTCTTTGTGACTTTCATTAATACCTGTTAAGTTTTTGGGGGTTCACTTGGTTGGCTTTCTGAAATGGTCGTAGATTACTTTTCGGGAAAGCTATGTCATGCTGGAGTTGCTATTAGAACGATGTCAAAGTATTTGAGCTCAGAAGTCAATAGATTGTTCGTTTTGCAGAAGAGAGTTTCAAGATGCATGTTTCTCCTTGAAAACAAAGTTATGTTTTCAGTTCACAGAAGTGACAGTAATTATCCTTCAAGATCCATTATTTTCCATTATCCTGTACATAGATCATCTTTATCTGAAAAACACCCTTTTTATATTTGTATAAAATTGTTCAATGATCAATACCTAATAGGATTAAACTGTTGAATAAAATCAAGGCTTTCAAGAAAAATGTCAGGGAATATTTGGTTGATTTGGAATCTTATTCCATGAGTAATTATTTGATGTAACTTGTTTAACTTGACTTTGACACAGTTCTTTTTATGTATGAGCTTGTACATATTATGGAAAAATGTATATTATCTATCTATCAATCAGAATATTGCAATGCAATGTTCAATGAAAATTATTACCTAAATGTATCATATTTTGCATAACATATAACTCTATAATATATTCAATGAAAACATTCATGAAATATTCATATAATGTATTATATCTTATATCACTTTTATCTCATTATATTCATTCAATCTTGCCCAAAAAATACATACAACATTCGCATATGTGGCATCATCGTAACCCTTCTATATTAAAATTATGTTTCGTGTTTTACCTTTTTTTATATTTATACATATTATGAAGTAGGTGTAATCATTTATTTTCTGTTTATCATTTCAGAATGCCATTCTCATGGTAACTGAATGAATCGTGTATCTTGGATGTCATCCCAATGAGGAGTTTACCTGAAAGTTGCCCTGAAATGCATAAGATACGTTATACGTCCTTGGCTTTCGTAAACAAAGCTGATGTCACAAACATTGACATATTGAACTCTATATTCTAATATGAAATGGCGATTCGGAGATTTCAGTGGAATTTAAATGAAATATTGACAATTCCAGGAATTTTTTTTCAAATGTTCTAGGAATAACTCTTTTTATTGATACTGTTGATGTACCAACCATGTTTTATTTCGTAAGATGAATTTTTCTCGAGTTATTAAAAAATCAAAATGTCAACTGGATATAACACAAAAACCGTTCGGCAGATTTGGCCTATTAACGAAATCAACCGAGATATTCAGAATCTTAACCTAACCTGATAATTTCAAGACTCTAGGTTTTTTCTTATGAAAGTTACACACACGGCGGGATGGCTAGACGGACAGAATCAAATTTGACCACGGGTTCTTCATCAGTGAGTCTAACCTAGTCGCTCGAGACCAATTTGGCTCAATATCTAATTAAAGGCGAAGTCTCTTCGCTCTGTTATCGGCAGACATTTTTGAATCGATTTGAAACAGCAGTCATGAAGATGCAAATATTTAGCGAGAAGATGCTGGAGAGTGGATCGTGTAATGTTAAATCCTTGTGCATGATGCGATTCGCTATCCTTTTAATTTACTTCCATATGTCCCCTATCGATCTGTCATGAATTGATCAATGTGTTATGATAAACCAAAATGGTTCTCCATACAAACCTTGTACTCTGATATGAGCAGCCTTCAGAAGCTAACTCAAACAGTCTAAGTACATATAAGGACATCAAGAATAAATTGAGTTTAATTATCTTTGACAATGAAATGGAGCTGCGGCTAAGGACACTTCTATGGGAAAGCGCAATATGTGGCGGATATCTTAGATTTACCGCGACCCTTCTTGCTAATGATAAATTTAATAAAGCCATGAACCAACTGGAACCTCCTAGTGAAATTATCATTTTATTTCTCATATTCGACTATAATTAACACAGGAAAAGGCAATAACTGTGGAGCATTTTATGAGTGCAAATCCCCGGTTGGCCAGTTTATATTGCCAACTTTGCAATAAAAGTCGTTCTGGATTGTCCATGTCTAGGGTGTTGGAAAAAAATATATTTTTTCAACAGACTTAATTAATTCTAGTTGAAATCTAACTGTAAGTTACATTCTAGTCAAGCAGTGAGGGGATAAGGGGTCTACCGAGTACTCATTATATTTTGGAAGCTTTTTCGAGAACCAAGCTGTTGCCTACACGATTTATTACACTCCCAATTCAAACTCTATATGGTCGCCAGGTTATGATCCAAATACTTAATTCTTTTAGGTTTTCCCTGGGACATATTATTATTTGTGAAATAAAATTCAATTAATGATTATGACGAATTCGAACACATTCCCTACGAAAATCGCCAAAAAGCACTGAGCCTTTGAAAAACCTGTAAACATAGATTTTTTTGCACGCTCTCAATCACAGAAAATAATACTGAGCCTGATATCAATCACCACAGGTGATTAACCGTATGGACATTACTATGATGTATTTTACATTGGGACAATGTCAGAAATTGATCGGAACAATGAACTTCAGTGATTGACCAATCACTATTTTCATCGTTATAATGAACGCTAGGCCATTATTATAATGTATTTATTACATTGTACTGATGATGAAATACACCGACTCAAGGAAATTTGTCTCAGGACAATGTAAAAAATACATTGAATTAATGTCCTGGAAGTGATCAATACTAGGCGATCATCACGAAACCTTGTGATAATGCCAATTGTAATGGATCCATGCTATCTATGTATATCACATCAATGTATCAGCGTAATTAATTCATGCCCTGGAGTTATATAATCAATGCTTTAGGTCATCAAACGATGTTCCTGATTCCTTATTACAATCATCTTGTTCATCAATTGATGTACGTGAACCTTTATACAATCACTGCGTTCATCAATTGATGTTAGTACGCGAACCTCAAAAGAATCATCGTGCTATTTTTCTAGTTTAATTCTGGTCTAGTCGTATAGCGGATGCATATCGAGAAGATTTTTCTTTGTGCTTGAAGTTGACCATAACTTGTGCTATGTGTTCGGAGGAGAATTTTAGAAGGTGAGTAAGACTTATAGTATAGAAATGATTTTGTTTTCCCGACGTCATAGATAAAATCTTTTCCGTTATCTAGTTGTTATACCGATTTTTCTTTTGATTGTTTTCATGTAGCCGAGTGAATAAGTTCTAAGATCAACTGAGAGTCATAAATGAAGTTCATATTAATTTGATTCTCTCGCAGGAGTGCTTTCTTCTTATACAAGACGGTAAAAAATGCCTATTTTTAGATAGACGAGATGCAGCAGTCATGTGGACACTTCAGGAATGGGGTTTAAAATACAATACAGAAAGATCCTATACCATGAAATTTAGAATTCGAGAGTGCATTTCCATACCTTGGAAAAACAACCCAAGAAGTGGTGGAAGTGGATTCCGTTTCTTAATTCGAAAAAACAAGCCATGAATCCCGTGTTTATGCCATTGGTGGGGATATTCCGAAAATTCGAGAAATATGCACATAATTCGACCGTATAAGTTTCTCGATATTGTCAGAGCGATAGTGATATTCTTTAAACATTTTTCATCTTTACGATTTTAGCTACCCTACAGAACGTATGATTATTCGGTGATTCATTGAAACTTGTTATTTTTTTGCTTTAAAATTTTAACACTCATATTCTAGAACCCATGATTCATGTGAATTTATAACAATTGTTGAATAAATTTGACAGATTATATCAATTGTTTTATTATTATTTCAGTGACTTCCAACAATAGTCATGTTCCCAATAAAGTTTGTTCAATGAGGAACATTCTATAATCTGATCTTTTCTAAGTTGATTATTATGATGCAGGTATTCATTTTTACCATCGAAATTCAATACGAAAGTTTGCAAGTATATTTATATATGTGTATTGAGGCATTATTTCGTTCAACATTGTTTTATATTAAACAAATACTAGTTTTTGGTTTAAATCCAAAACACAACCACTATAGCACGCCTTAGATTGATGTTTTCTGGCATGACGTTAATGTACCTAAGTGATTGGTTGATGTCCAAAAGACATTGATACAATGACCGATAAGCCTAAATTCAATGCGCTGGCACCATTGATATAAGGACTGCTGTTGATGGATCGATGTACCCATGACCTGGTATAAATGTCGTTGGTCATTGATACAATGTTAACGGTTATCAAATGCTGGTGATGAATTTACTGCTCTTGGGGGATTGATACAATCACTCGAACATTAAGCAATCATTATATCAATGAACCCAAGCATTGGCTGAAAATTAATGTCCAAATACATTGTCGTAAGGCTGAATTTGATTATATTCACGTACGTTTTTCGTTCTGTGTATACAAATTCTCGGAACACTGAATTCCATCATCATTCAAAACTAACCTAAATTATCTTATTCGTTTTCTCAACTGGATTGAATCATTTCTGAATAGACGAGGTAGAAACATAATATCTTCGAATTTTGACAGATACAAAGCTTCTAGAAAGCTCTAATATCCAGCCACCAGTCTTCTATATAGCCATTGAGTTTTCAAAGTATCTGAAAACCAAATGATATAGCTTTGAAAATAGAGACTAAAGCGTATTTTGGAAGGATTTTGCATCCTTTACTAAGTTTTTTATAGGTTTTCACTAACAATATCTGAAACAGAACCATTAAAAATTAAATAAAAATTGTTTCTTGATGGAACACGCCTTTGCGGATTGCAGGATTGAACTATTTGTCAAGACCCGTTTCTTGGAAATCAGATTGCCTAATGAACAATATCGGAACAATACGAACGATAAACAGAGGAAATGTTTCAGAGTACAAATCTGAATCTTCCATACAGAGAAACGAGAAATCAAAATCCCCCCCAAATATGCTTTCATTGATAATCGGGAGAAAGTTTCAGGCCTCTTTTTATCGTTTGTTTCAGATAATTGGAAGAATTATATAAGAAACTATCACACACAGAAAACAGCCTCACTTTAATTCTGAAAATTTTCTCGTTTGTTTGATGAAAGAGTCAGATTAGTCCTCTGAAACGTCACAGTGCCCATGGTTTATCGTTTGTATTATTTCGGTATTGTTCATTAGGCAATCTATTTTCAAAGAAACTGCCCTTGACAAATAGTTCAATCCTGCAATCCGCAAGAGCATTTCCCATGAAAAAAAAACAATTTTTATTTAATTTTCAATAGTTCTGTTTCAGATATTGGAAGTGAAAACAAGAAAGTAACTTACAAAATGAAGCTTTGATGAAACTAATTTTGTTCAGGATGTTCAAAAGTTATTGACGAATTCGACTCTCAATATATGTTCTCAAATGGCAACTCTCCTACCGTGGTCACCCATCTGGTATATCCATTCATCATTAGGAAATTCTTGTAAGAATTGAAAAAGAATCGACTTGTAGCTTGTTCAATTTTCTTGAATATCTTTTTTCTGGTTATTATTTTTACTATGACAACAGTATATATAAGTTGAATTGTTCCTAGTCAACGAATTATCCCCAAACCTTTCATTTCATTTCAACTGTCATGTTGTTTGGCATCGACATCTCATTCCTAGAAATCAAAAATATCTTAGTGCAAATCATAAATGAAAACTCACTGGAATTGTATAAAATTTTACTTTTCTAACCTGGTAGCAAGGTTTTCAGATTGTATCATCGATGGGCTAAAAGCATTGTCGCCTTCGCCAGTTTGCAACTGTCGCAATGGCCAATGTTTCAAGCTGATGATTCTGGTCAGAACATAAAGACTAAATGAAAAAACCTTTAACTGTCCTCTGCCCTTGATAAACTTGGAACATATAAGGCGATGAGGTCTCAATCAAATTTTCAAAGGGAGGAATTATAAAATTATTGAATTATAAAGAAGAACACTTAAGGGCCGATATTATAAAACTTAACTGGAAACACTGAAGATGATTTCCAGTTAAGTTTTATAATACTGGCCCTTAAGGACATATCTCCTATATGGAGTAACCATAGACATGTATTGCTTATCTTTTACACTTTTCTGACCGTACTGAAGAAAGCCGAAAGTCAGAAATACGTGTCTACGGTTACTCCATATGAGGGATATGTCCAAAAATTCTTTTTCTTTCAAACAATCCCCTCGTTACTCTTCTTGTATTATCTTCTGCTCAAACGTATATATATATATATATATATATATATATATATATATATATATATATATATATATATATATATAACGATTTTCATCATAATTGGATCACTCCATTAGTTCATTAAATAATTGAGTGGGTGTCGATGAAAGGACAATTAAATATTCATCGTATACTGTGATAGATAATTCGAGAAATGAGTGCAGGTATGATACTGATTAGAGATAAAGGCATTTCATCCTGCATATGGGTAATACCCCACTCATTATTCTAGAGATCTTATGGAATCTTAGAGTCACCTTTCTTGTATCTACTCTATTTGAGATGAGTGAATCGAGTACATTCCATTCGAATTCATAAAGTCTGGCAGGCCTTGGAATAGGTTTAACAAGTTTTTGTAACTATAAATGAGTCGGATTGGCACTAGATAGATTCTGTCGAGTTCAAAGGAGTTCGACAAGAATTTGTCAATTCCTTGATATTTTGAAAAATCATTCTCTTGTTTGATTCATACACATGCGTTACTACTACAATATCTGAACTATACAGACTGTAACAGCCAAATGGAATAAATTCGATAACTAATAAATGAGGGGGTGTTAGGAAAAACAATCGGACACGTCAATTTGTAATTTTAAATGCGCATAGTTTTCAAGAAAATAAAATTATATAGGGTGTTCCATGCGACCGTGGCAAATACCAACTTTCTTATTTTAAATCTTACCCCCTGTATATTATTTATTTTTTGGATTCTTCAGAAAATTCTAGACATAATTCATGAACAATGTCCTATACCTATCTTCAACTTTTTCGGAAATATTAAGTGTTTTCAAAAATGTTGAGTAACGTTAGAAGACAATTCTACACCAGATTAGCATGTTGCCAAGACGTTCGCGGCGAGCATTTTGCACATTTCCTTCATTGACATTAATGTTTTTTTTGTTTTTTTTAATTATTAGGAAATAATCAGCATTACTTATCAGGATTTAAGTGTAATGTACCGAATTTGTGAAATAAAATAATTTTTATTTAAAACGTTGATTTTTGCACTAAATCTTAAAACACTTAATATTTCCGGAATAGTTAAAGATAGGTATAGGACATTGTGCATGAATTGTATCTAGAATTCTCTGAAGAATCCAAAAAATAAATAATATACAGAGGGTTGCATTTGAAATAAGAAAGTTGGTATTGGCCATGGTCACATGGAACACCCTATATAATATTATTTTCTTGGAAAATATGCGCATTTAAAATTACAAATCGAAGTATCCGAGAGTTTTTCCCAACACGCCCTCATTTATTCGTTATCGAATTTATTCCATTTGGCTGTTACACTCTGTATATGAACAACAAAGAAAGGAACCCCAACATCTCAGGTACTTATCATTTAAACTGTGGCGATTGTAATGCAACATATATAGGGCACAGGCCGATATTTACAACATAGAATCATAGAACTAAGGATGTCTATTTTGAAAAACCAGAAATCAACCGTTTTTGCAGAACATTGTATGTACAATAATCATTTTTTCAATGAGAAAGATAAGACCATGCTATATAATGAACAAAACGGAAAACAGATGGACTATGTGGAGATTCTGTCAATCAACAAATCCATTGAAAAAAAGAAAAATATAACAAATTCCCAAATACTCTTTGGAAATACCCCTGTATTAGATGCCGTTATATACATACGCCTTGAACATACTCAGACGTAGTAAAAGAACCTTTTGAACAAAGAGCAAGACCTAGAACAATATAACGATCTTGTTGATCTTTCACTGTGTAAACGAAAATACGTTTTCAGCATTTATACAGGGTGAGTCATCAAGTTGTTCATCAATTTTAGCCATAGATTCCTCGCAAGGAAAACATTTTACTACACTGGACTTGATGTTCATGCAATATCAAATGTCATTCCATCCTCGTCCATTCTCATATTGAAAACTCCATAATTATACATACTTTCAACACGAAATTTATAAATGAATTATATGAAATCAATAAACTAACCTAAAAATATTCTCTTGAATGTTATCATAGACTTATAATAACATGTTATTCCATTTCTATGAATGTTAGGCCTATAGTATGGTCACGAAATATCATATACCTAATATTAGTTCTATGCGACATAGATGAATATTAATGTGTATTCTATGATCCGGATAAACGTGAACCCAGCTTCATTTACTTCCTTTACTAGATCAGGGGTGGATCCATAAATATAAGGTAATTTTTCGAATTTTATCCGATTTTATAATATTCAACGTTGAATATCTGCGAAACGATGCGGTCTAGGAAAAATTATAAGGAATAATCAAGTATTTCAGAATGATTGAAGATTCTTATAATGACATGAGATAAACTTTATCTGCATTCTTCATGCTAATTTGGTATAGTTTTATGAATCGGCGAGTCTATAACTCGGCAACTGTTTGAAGTAGGATGAAAGTGATTACTGAAGAATATGTGTCATAGAAATTCATCTCATTCGGAGTTACCATATAAAAGTTACAAAAAAAAACTGTTTTTGTTTTATTCAAACAGCTTGTTTCATTTTGCTGGAGCCGAATCTGAAAAAATGATAAATGAAAAAGTGTTTTATTATAATATAAATCTAAAAGACATCGTTAATTTTGAGAAATTTAAAACGGAAATTAAGAATTTTATTATAAACAACATGAACTTTTTCGAAGTCTAAAACATGATGCTGTATATTTATATTTATATTATTATGATAACAACATAAAAGAAAACAACAAAAATGAACTTGTTTGCTTGCTTTGCTCTTTCCCTCTGCTTCTGCTGTTGCTACTCATCATCTACTAGGAAATATGACAATGTTATTTGTTCTATACCTTCTGTGTATGTTGTTTATATCCTTCATTAGTAATATTTTCTTTTGGGAGGTGGGAGGTAAAAACAGGTATTAAGTTGCCTAGCTATTTTCTATCTTACAAGAGAAGTTCTTAACTATATAATGTAAATATAATATGGATGTAATGAATGTAGAGACATATGGTTGAATAAATTGAATTGAATTGAATTTGATGAGAATTTGATAGAATGGGGATAGAATGAGCATTTGCTCGTCTGATGTAAATCGTGTCAAAGGATCAACAATAATGTTTTTCTTCTAGGTCTTGCTCTTTGTTCGTTTGGTTTAAACCCACCTCTAGGTAATAATTCTGAAATGCTCGCGTTGCCGATGCGCGTTCTGGGGAATGCTGTTCATGCTCATTAACGTTTGAAGGAGCGTTCGAGCATGTTCATGTTCAGCCTTATTCTCTTACTAGATAAGAGAGCGTTTCAATATGTACCAGGCGTTAAGCAGCGTTCGAAGTCTTCTTCGTCAAAAAGCACGTTTTTAAAGCATTTCCTCTGACACACGACATACCTCCCAGCAGTCTCTGTAGATATCGTAATCGCCTCAAAGCATACCCAGCGACTGCCTACGCCCCTGCATGCATAACGAAACATCATCGAGCAGCTCGGGAACTTCTTGAACATCGGCGTCGCATGGCTTGGCGATATTAAATTTGAATTTTTATATGACTCAACCAATCGTGTGTGTAAAGACGTTCGCTACCGCGGAAGGGGGCACGAGCCAATAGAACGCGACGAAGGAGTGGCCATCCATCGATGTTTATTTGTTTGTGTGCATAACGACTCTATGCTGTTCACGTAGGCATCGAGCATTGCACATATCTTAAGATAAGGCTTGTCAGCGCGCTGCGCGGTGGTGACCTTGTTTGTTCGATGAATTCTGGTCACGTCACAGCCATCGACCGTGTTTATTGTTTCCGTTTGCGTTACCGGGAGATGATGATGACAATAAGGCAGAGAGTTCAGGATGGTTTTGCTTAGTTAATTGTTTCGAGTGTTTTAGTGGGGAGATATGGAAATGTTTGACATGACATCTACACAAAATGAAAGTCGAATTCACTATAATAATGAAAATATTCGGAAGAAATTCTAGCACTGACGTCAAGTAGCAGCTGCTGTCATCAATTTAAAACAAAATTGTACATTATAGCTTTTGCTTACTAATAACTTAGTTTCATCATGATCGTATCAATATTTGAAATTACTTTTTGCGAGCATGTTCTGGCGAACAGCGTTTCATCGTTTTGTCTAAATGTCTGTAAGTTCGAACTATGAGCAGAAATTGGTCTCAAACGACTAGGTTGGAGTTCATGATGAGGGATACGGTGTCAAAATCGATTCTGTTGGCATGATTACGGTCATACGGAGAATCATATCGACTCGAAACTTCCAGGGAAGTTTGCATTTCAAAATGCGACGGTTTAGTTTGTTGATGAGCAATATCAGTTCTGATGTTGTCAGAATTAAAGCCATTTGAAATTTGGCTATTTACCAAGTATGTATTTCAGGAACAACTGGAGCGATTGAATTGAATCTTCGCAGTTAGTAGATGCGAAACGACGCACCACTTCTTGCAAAATTTCGTTGAGAGATCGTACCTACTGTCAGTAAATTTGAAACAATAATTTTCGGGAACTTTTCTTCACGAAAACCTTTCATCATACTCGAAAAATATTCTGTTCACACCTTGAGTCTTATATTTCAAACTTGTGTCCCAAATTTCAGTTTGACACAATCATAATTTTTAAAAATAACGGAAAAAATATGTAAAATTTCGGGCTTTTTCCTAGGTATCATTGTTTTCAGGAATTAGGTAGATACTCAAAAACCTCTGATGCAATCATGGTAGAAGTTGGTTACGAGGTTGAAAATTCTGATAAAATTTCTGTGGAAGATTTTATTATGATCGGGGTTTGGAAAAATTTGAAAAAAAATTTTTCGTTTATATTCTATATTCTCCAATCTTCTGATCATATTATCCTGACAAAATTCTGTATGAACCTTCGAGCTGTAATTTTCCAATTAAGTACTGGATGTCAATTCGATCTTATCTATATTTTTGGAAATTTTGGAAAATTAAAATTTTTAATGAGTATTGCCTATTGGTTGATATTTCATCGTTTGCTGGTTTTTGGGCTTTTTTTAGGTTTTGTTCACATCTTGTACAATATCCAACACAATACTCAGGATAATGTGACACTGCGTGATCAGAGTCTTAACCATACTTTGATCACCTAAAAATTTCACATATTATACTGTATTATCGAACTGCACCTGATCAACTAACAAATGCTCGAATTATTTTGTGTGCAATGCTTGTTGCATACATTATTTCACATTCCCTTGGTTTGATTTGTTCCACTCACTGTATTTGATGCTAGAAATGAATAAACATATAAAATAATATAAAGTGCAATAAAATATTCAGTGAAATGAATAGAAAGAATCAAACATGAGTTTACAAAAAATTCAACTATGAACAACACCAACTTCATGTTATATTCTGATCTTCATGTTAGGTCCTATACCAGATTTTATATTGCGAGGCCAAACGCTAATTGGATCAGAACTAAGTTTATGAACTAGGCGTTCTTGATCGAGCTTCGATTCCAGTTCTGGTTCACTTTTGAATTCGATTTCGATTTCCTGATTGGCTGAGTTGCATCGACCAGCTCATGAGTTTCGTAAACAATTGTACAGGGTGATTCATTAAGGGTGGCCACCGGCCGTATCTCGGAAACCGTTCATCCTATTACTTCCGGAAAAAAATTCTAATGACAAAATCGGCCCCCAGAAAATGATTAAAAATATTTTCAAGTTTGTAGTTCTCCACTAGAGGGCGCAATCTATCACTCGTAAAATATAATCTCATTTTTTACGAAATATTCCCCAGCTAACAGTGGTGAAAAATAATAAAATAAGAAAATGCTCTTCCTATTCAACAACTTTTGTTTCAGTAATTTTTCTATATTTCCTTTTTTTTAGTGATGGGATGGAAAAACTTTTCTTCACAAATAAAACACTCTTACTTCTGTATGCGAGAACCAATTTTCACGTAATTTGATTTCGTTCGAAGACCATTAAAAACAGATCACAGAAAAGTATGACAACAACATACCGGGTGATTCAATTGAAAACTACAGGCTGTTTTATGTCTTTTCACCCTATTTGCGCGATTTACTGGAGAATTTCAAATGCAAAGCTATGATTCTAACCGACTGAGAATGAGCTAAGCATTATCACCTATTGACTTGTTAAAACCGCAGACAGATATCTCCGGTCACTCCGAAGATATTAACATTTTTGTAAATTTTGATAAGTGTTGATCAACCCTGCGAGCTTGAAAAGACAAGGAAGTGACTTTATTCGTCATGACAACGCAGCAAAATACTAAACACACATGAAATAACAATAATACGATAAAATGAAACAAAAATTAGCAACAACGAAAATATTTGAACAAAAAACAACCCTTATACATAATCATTTCAACTATTCAAAATGTCTACCATTTTTTTCTTTACATAAATTTAGTCTTTCTTTAGTTGATACTGGTTACAATTTCAGTATGAGAAAAAGTTTCAGCTGCCTGTCGAAATATATTTTTCATATCCTCACTTGTAGTTGGTGGTGTTCGGAAAACTAAGACTTCATTCTCCCTCAAAAATAAGGTCGAGGTCGAGTGATCTTGCTGGAAAAATACTCCCTCGTCCAATCCACCTCCTTGAGAAGACGGTATCTTAATATTCCCTAACATTAGCAGCATAATGCGCCGGGCAGCCATCTTGTTGATACCACATATCTATTCTGCCTTGAATAGCAATATCATCTAAAAGAATTCGAGAATTTTCCGTTAAAATTTCAAGCACCTTTTTCCCGTTAAGATACTATCGAAGAAAAATGGTCCGACAACTGTTCCATCAACACACGTAAACACTCCAGCGAATCTGAGTATTGACTTATTTTTGCCAATATGGGTCGTTAGATGATCAGTAGTGGCTGTCGTGTAAATTTACTTTACCATTGCTAGAAAAAGTAGCCTCGTCAGTCCATAATATTCTATGAAGTAAGTTAGGTTCGGGGTTCAGCATTCGTTTCAACCAATTGCTAAAGTCCTCTCGTCTCTTTCAATTCTTGGTGCAAGACAACATGATACGGATGCGGTTTATGGTCCTTTAGTATCCTTTGAACTAGCGAATAATTCGATCCCAAATCACTTGCAATTTTTCGGATGCTTGAATGTGATTCAGCATAAACACAAGCCAAAACTTTTATGATATTATCCTCATTACTGCTTCAACGTTTTCTGTTATTTCTTCCAACATATCGAACCTTCCAAGTTTGTCCCACTCTTCGTGTCAATCTTTTGAATACTTTTCTGGAATGACGACGTCTTTCAGGATATCGTACCGGGTATTCCCTTTCAGCTACTGCATTTTCTAAACATTCAGCATAAACATTAAGCATATCATATGCTTCTCCGTTTGAATAATGAGGCCTCATAAACAAGTAGTTTGCAATCGACCTAAATAAATTTTACAGGTATAGAAACCGAGAATAAACAGTAATGCCAAAGCTTACTGGAGCTAGATCAGCTTGTTTTGTGAGTGGCATACATTTTTGATAAGTTTTTTCTTTCATTTGATTGTTTAGCTGATGAAATAACTCAATTCCTCCTGAATTTCACAGGGTTGATCAACACTTATCTGCAAAAATGTTAATATCTTCGGAATGACTGGAGATATCTGTCTGCGGTTTTAACAAGTCAATAGGTAATAATGCTTAGCTTATTCTCAGTCGGTTATAATCATAGCATTGCATTTGAAATTCTTCAGTAAAACGCGCAAATAGGGTGAAGTAACATAAAACAGCCTGTAGTTTTTAATTGGATCACCCGGTATGTTGTTGTCATATTTTTCTGTGATCTGCCTTTAATGGCCTTCGAATGAAATCAAATTTCGTAAAAATCGGTTCATGCATACAGAAGTCAGAGTGTTTTTTTTGTGAAGAAAAGTTTTTTCATCCCATCACTAAAAAAAAGGAAATATATAAAAATTACTGAAACAAAAGTTGTTAAATAGGAAGAGTATTTTCTTATTTTATTATTCTTTACCACTGTTAGCTGGAGAATATTTCGTAAAAAATGAGATTATATTTTATAAGTGATAGATTGCGCCCTCTAGTGGGGAACTACGAACTTGAAAATATTTTTAACCATTTTCTAGGGGCCGATTTTGTCATTAGAATTTTTTTCCGGAAGTTATAGGATGAACGGTTTCCGAGATACGGCCGGTGGCCACCCTTAATGAATCACCCTGTATACCCCAAAATATATGGAAGCCTGAACCAACAGGTACAATTGGTACCACACATATTGTACCTGGAAGTGTTCGGGTATCCCTCCACATGTTTGAATGCATACCTATTAGTATACCTACCATTAATTGTTTTATTTCCAACATTGTGATGTATCGCCCATCTAGCTAATGAAATAGAACAAATATCTGCTGTACTCACCTTAGAGTAGTTGAACAATTTCAATCTTTGACAAACCATGGGTTACTAAAAGTCTCCTTCGGTAAAGTTTTTTTCTGAAGAATAATAGGATAATGGAACATCATTTGACTCATTTATATTGCAAGAAATCATGGGATTTTCAGATGTTTCGGTTCCATAAATCATACCACCTCCATTTTCCATTCACTGTACTAACTGCTCAAAAGTATGTTAATAAATTATAGATGTTTCAATCCTACAAGCTTGACCTTCAAGCTCTTGTATTGAATGACACTTTTTTGTCGTTGGACCACTTTGTTATATTTGTTAGCTAGTTAATGAATTTTTATACTTACATACCACAGGGTATAAAATATAGCACAAAATCACTGCCGAAATCCACTTTCGAAATGGACGAAAGCAGAACGAGTTTACTGAAGACGAAAAGTATACCATTTCATCAGTTCATGTTTTTTTTTGATGCCCATAAGTCCATAATTAATATTACTCCAAGTCAAAAGAAGCAAATAAAATAAAAAAATATCGATCAACATCAACACAGAATCTGTCAAATGTCATGATTGACTGATCATAGATTATGAACCACAGAACATAAAGTAATATGAACTTATAACTTCCTAATCTGTCGGATCGATAATCAATGATCTAATAATTAATTAATTATTATATTATTACATTATTCACATTGCTACATTGAATTTTCTTGTATTATTAGATTATTTCTGATTTTTTCATAATCCACAAATGATATTCATTGATCACAGCTTTCAGATATGCACCCAGATATATTAAAAAAGTGAATATTTCAATTTCACACCTCAAGTTGGATATTTTTCGTTATTAAATGATACAACATAGATCCAACCCATAAACAATCTGGCTCTTATTGGTATTTGAACCAGCAATCATTATTTCGAAAAATCTAGTAGCTGCGAATGCTGCTATGCAATCCACGTCAGCATTCGCAGCTACTAGAGGACATATTTGGTATATACGAATCCTAAATCGCAGGGATATCCCAAAATATACATTCCAAGTATGTCCTCTCAATGTCGAAAATTTAATGTGGGTTGCAGTTACTCAGAGGACATACTTCGTATATACGAACCCTAAATCATAGGGATATCCCCAATTGTACATCCCCCGTATATCCTCTCAATGTCCTGGGACTTACGCCACGAATAGAATATTGAGAGGATATACTGGGGATATGGTGTGCTATCTGGGTGTGCAGCTAAAAAACAAATATCTATTCATATAAAATATAATTTCTTGGTTTTCACTCACATACGTTCCAAATGTTGGACAGCTTGTGATAAGTCATTGATTCCAAATTATCAGGGTTACTATAAGAAAAAGCATATTTCAATTCAACATAGCACTTCCTGATACAATGTCTCTGCTTCTTCAAAACTACCTTCGGCATTTTGTCCATGGAGTTGAAATTGGCATTGGCATTTGACAACGTCTCTGAGAATTATTTTGACAATGCCGATATTTAACGAGTGCGAACCTACGTCAGTTTTAAGTAAAAAAACTTGATAGACCTTAATCATGGCCAACCGGGAAAGTTTATAAAAGTGAATGGAGTAGGTATAATAACTCACTCGAAATTTTATTTTCCCAATATTTCGAAAAAAAAATGAGATCGAATTGAAATTCAGTGCTTGATTGAAAATTGACACCTTGAATGCTCATTCAAAATTTCGTGAGGATAATATAATCAGGAAATCACCAGATGTACGTTTGATGGGATCAATACGTGAAAAGATGACCGTTTTGGAAACTAATTTGAACATGTGTGCAAAAGCTGCTGACTTCACGTCAGTTTTTATCTAGATTTCTTTTCTTCCCAAATTCCACTTTTGATTTAGGTTGAATGAAGATTGCTATCTGAATTCTCTCATTAGATTAGTTCCTTGTTGACATATTCCCTTTCGAAAAGCTCCGAAGTAAGAAACATCCTCGAGGAAATTATCTTATCAAATCGAGATAATTAATGAAACTAACTCTGTCTCGATAGCTATCACGCTCTGCTGCATTTCTATCTGACGAATCCTCATTACTTTTTTCTCCTACTTCATAATTCGCACATTCTCTCTTTTCCGTGTTTTGCCAATCATTCTGAGCATACATTATTGAAGAACTATCGCACACAACCTGTTTTTCGTATGGCTTCTCGGGATAATTAAATTTAATGACGCCATTTTTATTACATGCAACATCGTTGAATTAATCTCAGTAGCCATGTCAAAGGTAGTTACAAGTTTACGGCGTCGTTAGATCATTTGAAACTAGATATTCATCCGACTTGTTTCTATGCAGCTCTTCTTGTTCGAGTTGTTTCTCTCGATGGTATAGAAAAACGAAGATGGAGGTAGCAGAAAGGTACTTTGAACTAGGACTGGGACTTTTTCCTTATTCGAATATTCATTCGAAAATTTATTCGATTATTCGAATGATTCATTCGAGCACATGAATCATTCAATGAAAAGTCTTTATTAGTGACTATTTCCCTCGTCGTAATTTCCACCAATCAGAAACGCGAATTTTGAATTACAAATGGTTTCTAGGTAGAAAAACGGTTTGGCAGGAGCTGTCAGCAGTTTATTCGAGTTTACCCGCGGCAAAACTTGACAGCTATTGTCACAAAAAATTATAATACCTTTGAAAACAAACGTGATTAATAAGGTACCTGTTTTTCAGTTTCCAAATTAATACCTATACATAATGCATATCTGCAGAATAATCTGTTACTCATGAAATAGTCTTGTCAAATACCTTTCGGGCATCTCATTTTTCCTGTAAAAAAAATCGAAAAAACACATTGCAAAGTAATATTTTTGAAAAAAGCATTCGTGCAGGTGCAAAAATCCTCGTATTCGACTCGGATTTTTGTTGCCACCAGCACTCATGCTTCTTGTTAAAATATTACTCAACAACACAATACCTTCCGGAAGAAACGACTTAGACTCGATATTTGTAGAGTAGGTTTGGATATTAAGGCAGAATTCGTTAGTGGGTAAAATCCGCCCGATGATTCCGTAAATACCCGTTCAAAATTTTATTTTCCCAATATTCACAAGAATACAAATAGATCAAATTGACTTCCAGTAATTTATCGAAAACAATCCAGAAAAGCACTGACGTAAAGTCAGCAGATTTTGCGGGCATGTTTGAAGGATATAACCAAAAGTGAACATGCGCACAAAAGCTGCTGACTTCACGTCACTGCTTTTCTAGGTTTTTTCTAGTTTGTAGTAGGCATAAAAATGACGAAAAGACAGCAGGAATAACAGCAACAGACATTTAAAACAAAACAAATTAACCCAAAGTAACTGTTCAAAATGATCACTTCAAACTTCAATTTATGTAACGATATGTCTTTGACAAAGGAAACACACTGTTTTGTTATTCGAATAATTGTTCAATGAATATTCGAATATTCAAATCATTCATTCATGATTCCCAGCCCTTTGAACATTTTAGATTGTTACTTACTTTACTGACAACTCTATTTTCAACAGGGTGGCCGCCATTTCGGGAAACATTGATATAACCTATAAGCAGAGAATTGCCAAGCATAAATTTTTCATGAATAGACTTCCAGAAAAGCACTGACGTCTAGTCAGCAGCTCGCGCGTATTTTCGAATTCATTTCCAAAGCGGTCATCTTTTCACGTATTGGCCTCGCCAAATACACCTCTACTTCCTGATGAAAAGATTGGGTGATATCCTGATCACATTGTCCTCACAAAATTCTGCGTATACTTTCAATACTTGTTCAATCAAGTACTGGATTTCAATTGGGATCTAATCGTTATTCTTGGAAATTTTGGGAAAATTTCGAATTTGCATATCTACGGAATCATTGGATGGATTTTACCCATTCACGAAGGGATGCTTCGTAAAAAAACCTCAAACCTACTCTACATATATCCAGTTTCTGAGTCATTTCTTTCGGACGATATTTTGTTTACGGTTGTCCTCAAGACTGATCAATAACACTATAACTTCCGAAAGAAACATTCATGGGAACTCTATATTGGTAGAGTAGGTTAGTACCTTAATTACGAAGGCCGAACTTGGGAAGGGGTTGAATCCACAAATATAGAGACCCATTGGAGATTTTATTTCCTTAATATTCCCTTAAATAGAGATAAGATCAAATTAGAATTCGGTACTTGATTTGATAATTTTTTTCAAACAACTCATTCAATTCCACCATACATGAATTGGTATTTTCTGAGTTATCCGGAAAGAACCACGATACCGAGAAAAAAAAACAACAAAATTTGACATAATCTTTTTCAATATCTCCAAAAATTATCATTTTATCAAACTTAAATTTGGTACACTGCTGTGAAATATATTTAAGATCTTCGCAAATTTTTTCTTCGAAAAAAAAACTTTTCCCAATAATTTTGGATTTTTTTAAATTCACTAACACAACGATTTTTCCCAAAGAATTGCGCGTCGTTATGCTTCAACCAACTGCCAAGTTTCAATTTGATTTGAGTGTTACTATACAGTATTCTTTATTTTATTAATCTTCTTTTATTAATCGCTCAGGTAGCAGTTCCTGAAATATCAGGGAGTAGGTAACCTTAAAATTTCAAATTGTTCTAATGACACGATCATCACGAAGTTTCGCACAAAGTTGTACATCGGCATTTTGAAACAAGATGCCAAGTTTCATCATGATTGCATCAGTATTTTTTGAGTTATTCCGAAAAAAACAACGGTATCGAGAAAAAAACTACACAATTTGACTAATTTTTTCACAATATCTTCAAACCTTACAAAAGTAGTGAACTGAAACTTGGTACACTTCTGTGAAATATAATGTTCAAGCTTATGATCAACATTTTTCCAAATGTAATAAACAATTTCCGAAAAAAAATTTTTTCGAAAAAAACCGCCAACCGCCAAGTTTCAATTCGATCACTTTAGTAGTTCTCAGAATATCAACCCTGAAATTTTCAAATCTTGCATTGCACAAGGTCGTTTTCTATAAATTATAATTTCATTCAATTTTAATAGCTCCTTCTCAGATATTGAAAGTGAAAACCTGAAAAAACATGAAAATAATGGTGAACCCCCTCAATATATCCAATATATTTTAAACTTGTTAGTCAGTTAACAAAAACTACTTTATATTACCTAGATTTACTACCAAAAGTGTACTGTCCAATCCGAGAAAAAATCGGAAAATACAGTATCAATTCACTGACTGTCACTTCTAAGTGCAGATGAGTGTAGTTATGAGTGTAGTCACATTAGTTTGATCTTTTTAATTATTTTTCGCACATTCAAGATCACAGAATTTTGTGCTTCTATTATTGTTTCCGCTACCATTTCGGAGTCTAGTTCATATTATAGATATTGTTGTTATGCTGATTTGTCGAAAAGTTTTGCTAGGGTCGTCACAGAAAAAAAATGTATTCGTTTCAATGAAGCGAATAAACGTAGAAAATTTCAATCATGTTATTGCTACCTAGATAATAGATTAGATCCTGATACAACAACTGATGTCTTTGATCGTTTTCATTCATACACTTCTCTCAATGTCCTCGGGCCATTTAGACAAGCTTTAAACTTTTATATTTTATACACTTGAATTCATACCAACTAGAGACTTTTCATTTATGAACACACAAACATATCGAATAAAGCTTTATTTTGGGAGGATTTTGCATTATTTTTTAGGTCTGTATGGGTTTTCACTGCCAATATCTGAAACAGAACTATTAAAAATTAAACAAAAATTGTTTTTTTCATGAAAAAGCCCTTGCGGATTGCAGTATCAAACTATTTTTCAAGGGCAGTTTCTTGCAGAAAAGATTGCCTAATGAACAATACAGAAACAAGAACAAGAAAACGAACTGTGACGTTTCAGAGTACAAATCTGACTCTTTCATCAGACAAAGCAGAAAATTTCTTTCGATTTTCGTTTCGAGGCTGTTTTCTGTGTGTGATAGTTTCTTATATAATTCTTCCAATTTTGATTTAATTTTTAATAGTTCTGTTTCAGATATTGGGAGTGAAACCCCATAAAAACCGAAGAAATAACACAAACGTATACCTACACCCTCAACTTCACACAACATTCATGACCTCGCCGCCGGGACTCGAACCCAGTACCTTCAGCATCCTAGTCAACTCCTCAATAAACTAGTTTACCGAGTAGTAGTCTTCTTTGATCATCATTTATATTCACACATAACCATCACAGAAGATATCCTCATTCTATGCAGAGCACTCGTAATATGTGACTACACTAACTTCCAAAATTTTCGCAACGAACGGAGTTTAAGTCTACAATAAAGCACATTGAACGGTATTAGTGTTACACTATCTACACTGGTGCAGAGGGTTGGCAAATTTCAATGTTTCAGATGAGCACTACACTTTTTTCCTGCTGAAAAAAAAACAAGCACCTCACTGGATTCGACGTAGAAAGTGCTTGTATAATGTGTAAAATAATAATAATGTTTAGTTCGAAAATCCAACAAATACATACACGCCATATAAATCATCAAAACGGAATACTGTCGAGAGAAGCAAACAATTTTTATCTGGTTAAGACAAAGAAGAACTTAAGTACTCCTGCAATGTATAAGGCTCAAGATCAACTAACAGTCTATGAATTTCTCTTTTAAAGACGTTTTTGGTTGTTTATGTGCTTCAATATTCAAAATTTATTTATTGAAAAGTTTCATACAAATATACTTGGCACCTTTCCCTGTGACTGTAAGTCTTTGAATAGGGTAAATATATACGCAACTTCTACTGCTGTAAGAATGAGTGGGTAAGTTTTTCCTGTGGAATTCTTTGTTCTTGAAGAGAAATAAAAGACATTCCTCAACGTGCACCGCTACAAAGGTCAACAAACCAATACTTTTAAAAACCCCTACAAGATGCCCTTAAACCTAGTTCTCACTGCCTTTTTTTGGGTTCTTAATATTCTCTCTGAAGCTCTGACAAATTCAAAGAAAATGATATCATATCTAAGAAGAGAATCGAAATTCTAAAAATGAATCATCTTTGAAACACTTTCATCTAATTAATGTGACATCACCCTCAAAGTATAACACACCGAGCTCAATTTGTTTTTAAGTTAATCTACGTGTATCTCCCATGATGAGGTTTCATCAATTGTCAGTCGCAGGAATTTGCATCAGTATTAACATTTTTTATTTGAGAGCTCTATCATCAGTATTAGCGGGAATAGAATTTTTTTCAATATCGCCATTTCTCCAATTTTCGCTTGAAACTCGAAAACATAGAACATGGTCTTAAATGAGTAGTAATCTCGTAAATTCCTTCGAAAAAGAGAACGAGAATGGGGTATCACATTTTGTCTATCTCCGCAGATTCAAAAGTTGTAGAGCTGAAACATCGAAGTTTGCCCACCCTGTACAATAGTGTAGTTCTTGAAGACAACGAGCAAACTTGAAATCGTTTCCTTTATCATACTTCATTCAACCCAACACGAAGGAGTCGTTCTAAATATTTCTCAGGTCATGCTCAGTCTGCAAATCCATCAGGTGATTAATCAGTTTTTGTTGAAACAAATACCGCAGGGAAAAACTGTCATTTCTTTATTCATATCATATCAACCGGGTTGCTTAATTTCTCTTGATTTATTGCAGAAATATTCATCATCATTCATTACCGTTGTGGAATGGAAATACCACCAAATAAACAAAACACCATTTTTATACATGAAAAATTCATACGGCTTCTCCATCTCAGTTTTTAGCAAGCATATTATGTATATGTCCCTCAGCTGCTTAATATGTATTACAGAAAAAGTGGCCTTCATGAAATAACCATTTAATTGGAGTTTAAATGTATATAGATATATGAAATCCCCTCATTATACAACGAGAAGCTCCGCATTCATAGTAATGTAACATTTTTCTGGTTTAATGCGTCTTAGGCCAGAGGAGAAAAAGTGGTCAGCATAAAGAGCTGAATGAATATTTCCATTAATTGAAATAAATCAAGCCGTTGTCAGTCATCGTCCTTAGCTGTTTACGTTCGTTTGGACGTTGAAGTCCTGATATCATCAGTGGCGAACTGGTTGGACTTCCAGGGGGGCCAGAACGATACTCCTGCTGAATATTGAACGACAACTTCTGGTTGTTGGGTTATCAATTGGTTTGGAGTGATGCTTGGTCGTTTGTCATCGGGTATCTACATTTCGTTTATTTTTTGGTAGATACCGTATATTGGAAATAGAATATGTACATTGGACAACGTCGCGTAGTTACTGACACGGAAATCACTTTAACCTAGCATTTTTAGATAATACCTACATGGTTCATTATGTAATAGTTCGGTGGTCAACCATATAACTTTATGAAGGTCAATTTAGTATGTTTGTTGCAGACAGTTCAAGATAAACTGTATTCCGAGGGAAACATGGCTACATTGCAAATATTTCTCTACCCAACAAACACAACATACAGCAATTGTTCATTTACTACATTACAAGTGCTCCCAGAATGCAGAAATGAAATGTTGTATTGAAACTGCACAGTCTCTGCATTGGTGATACTGCTTTCCTAAAAATGCAGTCTTTTAAATACATCTGGTGAACAGCTTTTGTACAACAAGATCGAAATGCTGTATGAGACAACGCTGTCCCTGTCTTTGATGTTATATTTCGTTCTGATAGTCAGCTAGGTTAACCTGATTCCTAAGACAGCCAGTATATGTTTCAGAAATCAGGCTCATCCTCGAAAAATCTATATTTTTCAAGGAATCGGATTGAAATTCTGCACATGCATGCCACAGACTGTTTTTTATCGACTGAGTCAAAATGGAGAATACTAGGCCTTCTGGTTTTATCGGCAATGGCCGAACTTCAATTTCGTCTATATTTTTATAAATGTATTCGAATTCCATGCTGAATTTTTGGTGAAATGTCGTGAACATTTTTTCGAGTAATCAATATCCAGATGAGAAACAGAGAAACATTTATACTGTAAAGCATAGAATTCAATATGCAAAAATATATATGTACATCACATCATATGAGAAAATCAAAATTTATTCGGCAATTTCCGGATAAACTGGGAGTTGGTGGTAGATAAATATAAAGTAGTATCAATATGCAAAGTTTCAATTCAATCTCTCAAAAGATCATAATTTTTTCGGGAGTGAGTCTTATTCCTGTGAGTCTCCATATACAGCCGAGCTTCTACTTTTACTGCGCAGAAACTGCATTACGGAGTGATATAGCTTCCGCACAACTTGCTGTACTCTAAACGCAGTTTGAACTGTACAGTTTCGATGCAGATTCGCGGGATATATATGGTATGTTTCGATGAAGTTACTGCAACACCATCGCTGCAATTCAAGTGCAGCAACGATGTACGGTTTTTGTACCCTTGCTGTGATTTAGTGTTTTCTGGGTATGGTGATGTTTTGTATCCAAATATAAAAACTATGATCTCCTTCAAAAATTCATCCAAGGAAACTCAGTTAATTGCAGCAATAGGACATTTATTACCTCATCAGATATGTCATTGTTATACGAATTTGGGAGAGTTGGTGCAATACCATCAACTATGCTCAAAGGCTATGATTCTTCTCAAATGTTTTTAATGTACGAATTTTCTCCGAAAATGGTCTCAAACGACTAGGTTGGTTACACTGCTGATAAATTCTATGGCAAAATCGATTCTGTCCGGTCAGCCGTCCATTCGGTCGAAGTCACGGTAAGTGTGGAACGAAACGAGCTAGCGACTTGAAACTTTCAATAGGATAGGATAGGATAGGTCGTGCATCAGAATGCTATGTCAGAGTTCGTTAAGAGTCCAAATCGGGAGGAAGGATTTGGAGTTATAATTCTTTGAATTTTCGGAGATATTTCCTTAATATCTCAGGAACAACTTGACAATTGGATTGGAATTTGATAGTTAATTGAAGCATTTCGAGCACAACTCTCGCAAAATTTTGTTATATAGAATCTCATGGTGAGTAAATTAAAACAAACTTTGTTGAATTTTTCTTTGAAAATAATTTATTTTCGAAAACTATTCCTCAAACTTCCACACAGACCTGGAACCCTTTATTTAGAACAGTGTACCAGATTTCAGTTTGATTAGTTTTTGGAGATATTGGATTTCACATCATAGTGAAATATTTCTCTGTAATACCTTTTCATAATATCTTTCGATATATATATTTCACGCTAAACTTTCATTGACCTAAACGTACTACGTAAGTCTTCAATGACAAATTACTAAATAAACTGGCATACAATGATTGAAGTAAAACACTTTAGAAAACGGTAATATAATAAAATTTAATATAAAAATAATATTAGACACAGTGTTTCATCTTTTGTCGTTTTATCGTCTCGATTCAGAATCATCAGTGGCATTTATTCTTGATTAAATGTCAAAATCTTATCACGTGTCTTCACGAACACTTCACTATAAGAGAGTTTAGAAGATATAAACCCACGCGCAAGCAGAGAACAATATTGACACAAGTTCAACACCTTTTCCTCTCCTTAACAAATGAAACGCGGCCAAAAACACTTTCAAAAAACCTTTAGAACTTCAAAAACTAGATGGCAGTTGATATTGATTCTACAAAACTATTCGTTACATCTTGAGTATTAAATCATATTGACATATAATGTAAATGCTACTGATGGTTCTGAACCAAACGATAAAAGATGAAACACTGTATATAGTATTATATTCGTATTGTATTTTATTACGATATACTCTTAATATATCAATATCGAAATATATTATGTAAACGTATTACAGATAAATCTGTATTTTAATGATTGTTTTAATAGTTGTATAGAGTAGTTTTCTAGAGTCAATATCAACTATTATTCAGTTTTTGAATTTATAAAAATTTCGGGAGTAATATTTTACCGTATTTCATTTGTCAAGGAAAAAATAGAGTGTAGAACTTGTGGCAATATTGTGCAATGCTCAATGCAACGAATTTCACGTTGCGGTCTATATCTCCTGAATTCCGTTGTACTGAAGTGTTGCTAAAGAAGGAGAAATTCAAATCTCTCAAAGAAATGAAAAACTTTTCGATTCAATTCTTCATCAAGATTTATCACATACTAGAAAGCAACGCCATTTTATGTCCTCTGGAACAAATTGGCTATATCCACTATCACAAGTACGACAAGCAATAAATAAATCGAATAACAGTACTTTCGCATCTCTAAAAATCAGGTCATTTCTAATGCAACTCATAAAAATTCCTGGGATGCCATCACATTAACCACGAGTATAATTCCCTGTTTATACACAGACGCAATCCGTCATATTTAATGATAAAATATTTGCGGGTACTCTTGGGAGGATATAAATCGGAATTGAATATTACAAATCGTCAGCTTGGGTGGATAGTAATTTACGATAAGTGTAGAAAGCCCGATATCTATTGAATTCGAGACGTTAACGGACAGTTTTATCGCGAGCTTCGATAAACAATGATATAACGTCATTTTTACAACAATATTACTGTTAGCGATTATAAATCATACCAGTTTTTCAGCCGATCGGATTGCTGGAGTCGAGTTGAATCAAAGTCTTGAGTTTTTACGGATTCCTGATAGGTACAGCAACGTTCTCATGTCAGGAATTGTGACAAAAAGTCGATTCTTAGCGTGACTTCTCTATCGCCTACAGTTGCAGAAATAACCAGAAAGATTTAAGTATTTGTTATGGACCACCCGTATAGGGGAATTGTGTCTGAGACGGCATAGTTGATGAGATGGCATTCAACGTTTCTCAGGTGTCGTTCAATATTTCGTATCATTTTGTATACGCATATTCCAGAATGAATCGCAAGTAGTCATCTAAGTTCTATTCAATTCCGATGTGTTTTATGGTCGGTGCGTGCGAGGACAGCTTGCAGAAATGGCTGAAAATTTATAAGAGAGAAGATTCTTTGTGAATATCCATAAAAACGGTAATTGTGAATATATCTTTGTATTTGTGCCTCTAGTTTTGTATGAAAAAACGCTTTATTTTTAATTTTCGCTGTTGCCATTGTTATAAAAAATGAGAAAAGAACAGGTAACCCCTACTGGTTGAGTTGGCATACGTGGTATGCTGATGAGATGGCGTAGGCATGCCACCTCAACCAGACTATGTGTCGGCCCTGCAGACGTAAAAAAATCAACTAGAATAATGCTGTACAAGAAACAGACCATCAAGAACTTCTACCATCCCTCCGGTAGAAATAGCTTCAAAGATATCTGAAGAGTGAGTACCTATAGTCATCTACCGGCAGTCCGAGAAATATACCAAAATTACTGTATTGATGAACCAGTGGATGATTCAAATATGAGCAACAACATTTCAGTATTGGATATACCGCACTTACCGGTTACTTCAGGAACAAAAAGTAAAATATATAGGTGAACAGAGATATACTCATATTAAATTATCTAAAATAGTGGTAGGAAAATTCGAAACTGCCGAGTGACGTCTGAAAACCTAAAATCTACTGTTTCACAAATACTGAGATGAAAAATATTGGTCTGATGGAGAAAAAAGAGCTCCAGTAATGATTAATTAACATAATCACAAGGACAAATATCTGTCGATGAATCAACAAATATTCCCCCTTGATCAGAGCTAATCATCCAATCCACCAAGACATCTACACCGAAGAAGTGGATCCAAGGAGAATGACTACAGCTGTTTCACAGTTGTTACTGATCGTCACGTCAACTTACCTTGTATAAAACTGCAGAGAAAATCTCGACACTTGTCACCTCTTAGATGGACCGCTGCAGTTCAACAACGTACAGCGCGCCATTTTCTGGGAGCATCTTGCGAATCCCACCTTCGAGTGCAGAATACCCTGATCGATGTGCATGACATTCATCATTTAGTCGCATCAGGTCGCTATATCTGCGATATTGCAGATTTACAAACACCAGCACGACATGGAAACGCTCCGTTCATGTCGATTCCCACAAGACGAAAACGTCCAACATCTAACAAAGACAGGAATTGGTCTAATGGAGAAGAAAGAGCTCCAATAATAATAAATTAACATAATCACAAGGACAAATATCTGTCGATTAAGCAACAAATATTCCACCTTGATCAGAGCTGATCATCCAATCAACCAAAACATCTACACCAAAGAAGCGGATCCAAGGAGAATAACTACAGCTGTTCCACAGTTGTTACTGATCGTCAGGTCAACTTACCTTGGATAAACTGCAGAGGGAATCTCGATATTTGTCACCTCTCAGATGGACCGCTGCAGTTTAACAACGTACATTGTTAAACTGTAGACTTTGACGAAAATCGTCACGAAAAGTCAAAAGGCCCGTTGTTATTGAATTTGATGAGTAAAGGAAAGATCATTTAAGTGTGAGCGGTGGTAAAATAGGGACGTAGGCTTTATATACTGAACGACCTGTTTTTCTTACCTCTTTCCACAGAAATATGGTCGAGATACAATGGATGTGGTCAGTGGTGTCATGCAGAATGTATAGGAGTCTATAACTGAGAAAAGAATTTGTTTGCTATATCAATATATAATTTTATGTATGCCATCTCGTTCTTAGTGTTGGAGGTGAGTCGGCATATGCTGCTCATTTTTCATTTTCGTTTTATCCTCTAAGATTATAAAAATATCCAAATATGACTAGAACCTTGCATAAACTATACCTTGCACTAGTTTTCTCTTCATCCTAGCCTTATTTGAATACTTATGTGGAAAGATATAGCCTCCTTCAAAAAGTATGCCATATCAGACACATTTTCACTAATAATATCCGAAATATTCGTTATTCATCAATAATATAGAGCAGAATATACAAACTTTTCTTCCAATCGAACCTTAAGTTTTTTTTTTGCAAAGACACTTTCTTCTGATGTAGAATATGAATATTTAATTGAGTTAGATCAGAGCCTGATCCAGGATTTTAGCGCCCGTGGCAAATTTTCGAAATGCGTCCTTGTTGTGTGTCCAAATACTCTAAATGATATTAAAGTGCCCTGAATGAGTGTCGATGCGCAAAAATTATCATGGATATTGTGACTGGGCGCATAAAATCAGCTGATTTAGTTGCCCAGATATTAATTCAACTTTAACGCATATGATTGGAATTTATAACCCCTGCACATTATATAGGTATAATGAGTCCATTTTCATTAAATTAAAGCAATATAAACTGTGATGTACTGCTGCATTTACAGTGTGTCCACGGATTGGGTGCCGGTAAGGTGTAAATGACAAAAAATTTTCGAGTTAGACTCTGATATTCTGGGAATCGCTCCTGCTTGGTCTCAAATTAAGATGTTGAGAGAATGAGCCAAATCAATTAATATACAGGGAGGTTTAGAACTGATTTAATGAAAATTGTTAAGAATAAAGTGCCTTTGTTTTAAAAGATATCGAGAAAGTTTATTGAGAAAAGTTGTTTAGAATCAAAAGACACGGCTAAATCTCGATTCTCAGATAAATCGATCACCTTTGATTTTGTAAATAGGTTATGAAAATATTTGACACAAATACACAAATACAAATACACACAAATACAAATGCCAGACGTGACTTGAAACGTAAATTTTATTCGTCATAAACGAAAATTTTCCAGTTAAAAATATGTTGAGCATAGAACAAAGAGTGTTTATTGTGGAGTGCTACAGTTTAGGTGCAGACATTTCGTATCAAGGAGTAATAGGACAATTCCATGAACGCTGGCCAAATATTACGGTACCACGTAATCCTATTAAAAAAATAGTGTAAAAATTTAAATTTTTGATCATGACAATATATCTCACGTTTTGTATTGACAAAAAAAATATTCACGAAGTCAAGGTAGGCTGATTTATCTGAAAATTGAGTTCCTATTGTTAATCCAATACGTGAGATATTTTGTCATGATTAAAAATACAAATTTTGACACTATTTTTTTGACAGGGTTACGTGATACCGCAGCATTTGGCCAGCGTTCATGGAATTGTCTTATTACTCCCTGATACGAAATGTCTGCATCTAAACCGTAGCACTGCACAATAAACACTCTTTGTTCTATGGTCGACATATTTTCACTGGAAAATTTTCGTTTATGACGAATAAAATTTAAGTTTTAAGTCACGTCTGGCATTTGTAACCATGGATATTATCAAATATTTTCATAACCTATTTACAAAATCAAAGTTGATCGATTTATCTGAGAATCGAGATTTAGCCGTGTCCTTTGATTCTAAACAACTTTTCTCAATAAAATTTCTCGATATCTTTTAAAACAAAGACACTTTATTCTCAACAATTTTCATTAAATCAGCTCTAAACCACCCTGTATATCAATTGATTTGGCTCATTTTTTCAACATCTTAGTTTGAGACCAAGCAGTAGCGATTTCCAGAATATCAGAGTCTAACTCGAACATTTTTCCTCATTTACACCTTACCGGCACCCAATCCGTGGACACACTGTAGAATTTCCCCAAATGCGAGAAAACAAAAGTACTTATTAGGCGATGGGTAGCCCCTCGCCTAATCACAATACACAATAGATACACCAAAGAATACTATCAAGAATTGTCGTATCGAAACAACATCCATGTAATGTGCTATTCAAAGTAACTTAGCCTGAGCAAAATAATTCTCGAAATTTGTATATGGAAATCTAGATTCTCAAGAATTTTCTAATGAATCTATAACCCCTCATTTTATCCAGGTGAAAATAAAATTTCGAATGGATACCTACAGCTGCGTTATTAATGGTTGAGTTGTACCCATTATCAAATTCATTCACAATTATTACATGTCTATTCAGCCGCCAAGCCGAACATAAACATAATATCCTTCAAATAATCTGAACAGGGACACGATATTCTAAGGAAAGATTTGTAGCTTCAAAATAACAACACCGTAGGTATACCAATTCGAAAAATTATTTTCTCAGTCCCTTGTAAGTACTGCGTTCAAATATAAGAATCTTATATTTCTGCCAAGTCTTGCGAAGATTATGCGATTAAGAAAGGAAAACCATTTTCAACAAGAATTCAAGCTGCGATATATAGGGTAAATATCTGAATGGGTATACACTCTAGATACAAATTCGAACCAGAACGCAAAAGATCTGGATTTTTTTAGCGATTTAATTTGAGTCGATCATCAAATTATGTCCTAATTGACAACTTTGGACAATGATGATATATTTCAGAAAACAATATAGTTTCTTAGGAATTTCATGAATATAATTGCATTTCCAATTCTCCTGTACAATGAGCCTATTAGAGAACAGTAGGAGCAAATTAAGCAAATTGACTCAATCGCTTAGGCATCACATAAAAATTATTCGACCTCGTGCAGAAATCGATACCTATCGTCTGATCAGTGATCGTTCTTCTGTCGGTGTCTCCAAAGATTAATTTACTTCTTTCTCATATAAATTAATTAGTTTCAATAAATATCGTCAAAGGGCAGATGCTCATTCAATTGAATACATCAACTAAATGACAATTATCTCATCAATTTTTCAATTACGAATTTACTTAATACGATTAAGTGACTAGGATAATGATCGCCATTTAACATGTCAATTGTTGGTTGGACTCCAAAAATAACGAAACTGATATCAGTATACATTTTCATTCTTGTATGATTCATCTCATTGATAAGAATTAGTCAGTCTTCCTTTGGCACTTTATTTCTCTGATTCAGTAGAGCTTCCATACAGGGTGTCCTTAGAGGAACTGTGCATACTCTCACTGCAGGAAGAATAGGATTCGGTTAGTATGGATTGACAGTTGAATGTTATTTTCTGGACTCTTCAGAAATATTCAGGAGTTTTCAAATTCCTGGAAAAACTTCAACCAGCAATACAGCCAAACTTATCAACGGAATTTATTGAAACTTAGAACGCTGTTGAGAGCGAGAGAATAATGGTTTTTGTATATCGGGACCAGGGTCACTGATCCCCATTTAATGTGTTCAGAATGAAAATTTCACCGTGTACATAGAATTTCAACTGTTTGTTTTATTCAACAGAAAAATTTTAACTGCAGCTCCAATACGTGGTATTATACAAAGTTGTTATACTCCATTCACTTTTATTAAGTCTCAAGATATTCTCCGTATAACGAATGAACATCTGGCTCTGATTCAAAATTGAAAATACCGGAGATAGTTTTAAGAAGCAGAGACGGAGTATCAGGGAGTGCTATAAAGAAAAACACTCATTTCTATGATATCCCTGATATTTTACAATCCCTTACCTTTGAAATTAATCGTTCATCAGAAACTAACCTACATTAAAGTCATATGACCTTAAAACGTAAACAAAAATAATAAAGATTTCATTTTGAAAAAAACATCAGCAACGACAAATTTGGAACTATTTTTCGAAAAATCCCCATGTTTCGATTGACACACTATTTTTTTCGCAAAGGACCTCTTGGAAAATAACCATGAACATACATCACTTTTCGAAATCATAAAATCAATGGGTTACAAATGAAAAGGGTAAATGAAAACAAAATTTTATGTGAACCAAAAGATGTTTTTGCCGAGATGATTGTTCAATACTAAGGGCATGTAGCGTACATGTGAGGATCTTAAAAATCATTGCCTGACCTTCCCATAGTCAGGTAAAATATAGGTAAAATTAGTTTCGATTTTGCTGCTAATTTTATGTCTCCTATTTTGTTGCCGGTATGATTTCAAAATATTTTGTCAGTTTTAATCCAAAAAAAGACGAGAAAATTTTGTCTTGGAAAATATTACCCTCTATTTTGAATATGTCAACCTAAATCTTCGAACCAATTCCTATTTCTCCACACTTACGCTGAGGGACAGTTTTTCTTTTAGGTTTATATATTTACACTCTTGTATCAAACCCCTCTGGCTTAAACTATGATGCTATAATGTTCGATATATCAAAGAACCTAATGCTTTAAAAAAATGTAAATATGTTTTGGTGTCAGTACTAGCAATTTATCGAAAAACAATTTCTTTCTTGTGTTAACGATCTCTCAAATTTTAACTTCAATAATTACATGGCAGTTGATAAAATAATTGAATTTGTAAGTCAAGACGTGGTAATTCCAAGACTATAAAAGTTATTTTGTGAAGGAATTACAGATAGATCTGTATTTTCCAGGGATTGGATTAATAGCCTTACTCAAGTAGTCTCGATTGAATTTAACATCATTTTGCTATGGAAATCGCATGCATACATCAAGTTTTCACCTGAAGTATTTCATGTGTTGATCTCATCTATATTACAGTAGTTATTTCAATTGGGTAGAAGTATAAACAATTCTCTTGAAAAATTCCTGATTAAATAATATTTAAAGTTATTTATCCCGTAGAATTGTCTCGATAAGAAGTAGTGTATTCGAAAAAAAATGTTATCTATTATGAAGGCAAAGCATTGAAATTTTATGTGCGATAAAATAACATGGATTATACGGTATATCATTTAATTCTATTGTTTCTGGTTTTTTACGTTTCTCATGTCTTATATAGGTGATTGATTTTATGATTTTTTGTATTACGGTTGAACGATTACTACTTACGCGAAGTGCTTCTATAGCAAGTCTAGTATAAGAGAATGTACAATTACTGCTGTTACACGTATAATAATCCCAAAACTCAACAAAATCCAGAATCTAGTGTTTCCGAAATAACAACCGTTCCAGTGATATAGGAAATATAGATAGGAAATATAGATAGCACATATAAATAAACGAGGACGAATATTGGCGGTGGATAAACAATACATATAATATTAATGTGATGAATATTGAGAGTAAAGAATTCATGAAAATCGACGCGGGCATTGATATTTCAGGCATATATTAAAACATACCTTCAGTTTTTTGGTAGATTTTTCATTTCCAACCGATCAAGTTTAACCAGTGTTCTCACTTCGTGTTTGAAAAAAATGTCAGGAAGAATAGGGGAAAATTGCTGCTTACCTAATGTAGCATTTTTTTCACTAGCTTTCTCAAGATGCTCTATCTCTTTTAAGGTTGATTCTCACTATACGTTCCGTAACCTTCCAGTATCCTTTCCGAAAAGTATTATAACGTGTAAATGAATTGATGTATGCACACTATACGTTCCGTAAATATGACATTTTTTCCTACTAAATTTTTACTTCAATCTCACGGAAGGGATACTGGAAGGTTACGGAACGTACAGTGAGAATCAACCTTAAGGGTCTACTTTCGATACATAAATTATTAACCTTTGGAAGAATTCGTTCGAATATTAGAGGCTGTTAAAATCCCAATAAACAAGTCTTTATGGAATTTTTCCAGGACATAGCGAGTGGATTTATTGAGCAGATATTTCATCATCCAAAGCAAAAACGCTCTTGACGCCAGAATCTCTGGATTCACTTACATAAAACACGTATGGGTTGATCTTTATTCATTAGAGTTTAATCTATAATCATAATGCGTTTCGCTTCCCTGAAGCTTCTTCAGATGATATTTGACAAGTGTGTAAGACTACGAATTCACTAGAAACCAGTACCTAGTATTTTTTCTCGATTGTAGTCCTCTAGGAGCCCAGTTGGATTTTGCGAAAATGATAGAAATATAATGTATTCTCCCAGAAATTCCTTTGAATATGGTTTGAAACTAGTTCTTGAACCAGTTGATTTATAGCATCTGAAGAAGACACAACGTACAGCGAAACTCGTTGTACTTCAACTCGACACATATGGGTTTATTCAAGTGATAATACAATGCATTTCTATCGAGTATAAAGGCAAAAATAATGTTCATAATTGACAATATAAGTTGGGTGTCAAATTACCAATTATGAGAATTTTGAAGAAGGTGTACATGCAACTAAACGGCCAGACTCAGTCGTTTTAAAGGAAGTTTTAACTTCGAAATTGCAGGTAATAATCGATCACTTTGGGGAATGATAGCTTTATTCATCTTAACATTACATTTGTATTAGAGCCCCCTTCCTATGTTCTACGAGAAACTATAAGTGCTAACTTGCAAGAGAAGGCAATCGGAAGATTTTCCAATTCGTGTAGAATTTCATTTTCATGATTCCCACTATCAATTATTCAGCCCATCATATAACTTCATTGTCAAGTTATTGCTTTGGCGACTAGAATATGATGTGTAGAAATCAACAAAGTTGGCCTTCGATTGCATCATGAAGTTGACAAATTCCTTTTAATTTCTCCTAAAAATCTCAGATAGGACGATACCTATTTCTAAGAATTATGCAATAAAAATCAATTCTAATGGATTTATGAGAATTTCTGTTTAGAATTCTGAACACATAATTCGCAATCTGAAACCTACCTCCATTTTCGTTGAAATGAATAATGTTCGTTAGAATATTCAACATCCTGCTGATTTCTAATATGAGCATAACATTTACCCCAAACCATAAATATGTCAATTATCCTATTTAAGTACAAACAGGTCATCTATCGAATCTAATCAAAATGAAAAACACATTAATGTCATTGAATTTCTCCAACCGTGAAGTCGACGACAAAAATAAGGGCTTTTCCATCAAACCGGACACATACGGAGTAGTTTATCGATGCATGGCACTCCGGGCTAATTGGGATCTTACTGAAATTATACGTAGTATTATTCAATTAAGAAATTCTGTGATAGGGGCCTTATCTCTTCTTTCAATATATTGGTGCAGTTGAGCATGGGGACTCATCAGCTGTCGATATAAAATAGATATTGAAATTGTTATAAAATAGTAGATATATTTGTATATAATATATTGTTTTAAGGATATAACGATCCACGTTTTGGAGCAGAATGAAGTATCTACCTACTCTATTTTCCTAACCAAGTTTTTGCAATTAATTTATTGCTTCTGCAGATATTCTGCAATACAGGCATCTATCATTAAAATAAAACATCTACAAAATTACGTGGTTCCTACAGATTGTGAAACTACAAAATAAAATAAATTTTTTTAAAATTCTTTTTCCACGTTCAATTATGAAATTTTATTTTGATTTGTCCATCATAGCTGTATATTGCCTTGATCTCTATGATTACCACCTATCAATGTCACTTTTCTTCTCGATTTCTTTCACGTCACTGCATCCAACAAAAATCTGTAGATGTAACTTTAATTTTGTGTATCCTTTTTTTATTGTATTAATATTTTTTTATTTCTATCATTTCATGTAGTAGCTGTTTACGGTAGTTTTTTCCTGTTTTACATATTTTGACAATGTTCATGGCAATGTTATGGTCCATAGTATGCGCATGTGCTGCTAAGGCACATATATCTTCATCTGTATTTATAGACGATATATGGAGAGAAATTCTATTTCTTCACCCACTGTGATGTTTGGCCAAAATATATTCCTTCAGAATATTGGCACTCTATCTGATAGATCACATTACGTTTCTTCGAATTGGATCTTTGATCTTTCTATATAGATTCTTAACTGTCATCCTATTAGATGTCGCTATCTGTACTTTTTCTTCTTTGAATATATATTCAATTTTTCGTAGTGTTCTTCATCTTTGGGAGGGGTGCATAAAGCTTTTCTGATGTAGATTCTTTGTTATCATTCTCTTCAGGTACTGCATTTGTTGAATACAATAGTTTCTTCATCATATTATCCTCATATTAAATTTAATAATATATAAATAATTTAATTATTTATTTAATTATTATTATTAATATTTTTTTTCAGCCCACACATCTTAAATCTAAACGTTAAATAGGAAATCTAACTGAATAAACGGGGCTTCTCATTGTAAAGTGGCGTTCGTTGCTGTTCTCCGTAAGTTGGCAGGCTCGATTAAAAGCAACATGAGAAATCGAAATATTCAGAGAATTTATTTTTCCACGAGGAAAATTCCCAATCTCCAAGCCTCTCCTCCCGAAAACTGTCTCAATTGTTATAATAAAAGTGCCTTGTTACAAGTGCTAAAGAGCAGATTTCCTCTCACACCTGAATATCTCCAACTATTCACCTCATGTACAGCGTAGTTTACAAGAAGCAATCAGCGGATTTTCTCGTATCCCACAGATCGTAAATCTTGACGTTATATAGAAAATCGAACTGAAAATACACGGCCCCTATAGTACGGTGGCGTTCGTTGCTATTCTCCGTAAGTTGGCAGGCTCATTTACAAACAACACGTCTATTTATGCTTGCCTTAGATGCTTGGCTTTTTCTTGGTAGTTCCTCCTTATACGCCGTCATACCGTTGCTCAGATAGAAATTACCGTGGTTTACGTTTGTACTAAGTTCGGAGACGCCATAAATCGTCACTTCACTTAAATGGTACAAAAACGGAGGTGAACACACTTTCAGGAACTTCCATTGACGGTGAATTTCAATAATGTGGGTGGTCATTCCTACATTATTCAAACGTTCTGTAAAATAGGAATAGGACTGGGAGTAATGGGATTTTTCAAGCTTTTTCTTCCTGTTCGTATGGTAAATAACTACCCAATATAGTTACAGATTGTTTGCGGGATATAGTGCTCTGACTGAAAAGTGTATGGCCATGAAAATAAAGACATGGAATGCGTCGTAACGCTAACAACTTCATAGAAGTGCCCTAAAATATCAATACAAAACCTATTCCGCCTAGATAGCGGTAGTGGTAGTCATCTTTCACCGACGTATAAAGGGGTTTCAAATAGCGCGTTTTCTTAAGGATAAATGAAACACATAAGTTTCATTAATTTTCAAAAACTTTTTATTGGTAATTGAAGTATCAGTTATGATTTATTTATACGAAAAATAATATCTGTCAAATGGCCTCCTCTTGCAGCTTTACAGACGTCCACTCTTTTGTTAAAATTTTCAATGACATTTTGGCATAATTGAGGCTCTATCTCACTAATGACACAAAAAATTTCATCCTTTAGTTCAGGAATCGATTGTGGATTATTCTTATAGACATGGCTTTTCACATAACCCCAAAGAAAATAGTCCATCGGTGTCGAATCACATGATCGTGGTGGCCAATTGACATCACCATTTCTGGAGATTATTCGTTAAGGAAGTTTTTGTCTCAATAATTCAATTGTGTCATTTGTCAAGTGAGGTGTAGCGCCATCCTGTTGAAACCAAATAAATGTCCTCTAGATTACGACAATTTTGTTTATAAAAAATGCCACCAAGTTGAAAATGTGTCTCATCGGAAAACATGATTTTTTGAGAAAAATCAGCTGGTTGTTCATTGATAAAATTGACAACTGAACGACGTGTTAATGATCTAATAGCTTCAGTTCCTGCGTTATTTGAACCTTATATGCCTTCAGAGCTAAATCCTTGTGTAAAATACGCCATGATGTGAACCCACTAAGTCCAACTTGTTGCTTACCTCGTCTAATGGACATTCCCGGGTCTTCATAAACACTTCCACGAACCAGATCAATATTTTCTCGTGAACGACCACTACGACTACATTTTTCACTTTTTCGATTTTCCACCCAACCGTTCTCTTGAAATTTTGTAATAATTCGACTTATGGTGCCCTGAGATGGACGATAATGTAAACCATAAAATTCACGTAATTTTCTAAAAACACTTTTCACAGAACGCTGAATTTCATAAAATAATTCAACAATTTGAACGCGTTGTTGTATCGTGTAAGATGCCATTTTTTATAAATGTCATACATCACACTTCTTAAATGTCAAAATACCCAGACGAATTCAGTGCGCTATCTATATTTTATTTATTCTTAAAAAAAAACGCGCAATTTGAAACACCCTTTAGCTCCGTCTCTGTACCACCGATGCCCGTTTTCGTCCACAGAGTTAAAAAGAAGGAGCAGAACTTATGAATATTCGTCTATAGGTCCATCGAAGAAACAACATATTCTCAATATAACAAACTACCAACCAATCGACCATACTCCAGTTGCAATATATAAAATTACAAGAATTTTCGTACGTAAATGGATCTCACATTTCTAAAATTGGCTCTACATGGACTAAAAAATATGAATGTTTTCTGAATATGCAAAGTGATAGCGTCAGATTTCGGGATATAATTGACAGATTAGACAGACATTGACAAGACGTGACATGACATTTGACATACACAACGAGTGCGTTACGAATCTTACAAAACAACCTTCAACTATATCAAACTTTCAAATATAGGGTGATAGCTGAGGTGGAATTCTATTTTTTTATTTGAACATTTGTTTGGATGAGTTTTTAAATTTTTGCTATCTCATAAATTTCCACGAAATCAAGTTTGTTGCCTTTATCCAGACTGTGTAGGAGTGTGACATTTTCAACCTTATTAAATTCGTGGTCATTGATTTTTAGGTGCCGTCCGAATGAAATTTTATCGTTATAAAGGTCCTTATGTGTTCAGATATCCTTGTAACCAGGACTCTAAATGTCTTTCTTATGAAGAACTTATCACAGGGTTTACAACTCATCGGGTATACATCGTTCTTCTTTAAGATTGGAGTTGGTGAAAAGTTGGTTATTGGCTTCAGGACTGGGCAAATAAACTGATCAATTGTTGATCAACCTAAGTTGTCTCGAGAAAGATCCAAATCAGGATCGAAACGTCGACTGCCTAGAATTGATCAGTTTATTTGCCCAGTCCAGAAGCCAATAACCAACTATTCATTAACATAATAGGACGATAGAGGTCAAATATGATTGGAGTTGGTGTTGTTATTCCAAAACTTTCCATAAAGGTTCAATTTAATCTAGTCAGTGCTTCATGATATACGGAGATATCAACCTCAAAATTTTAAATGGGCCTATAACTTCGAAACTATTGGACTGATTCCACCTATCAATGAACTCAACCGAGATATTTGGACTCCAAACCCAGTCTAACAATTTAAAGTCGCTAAGTTCTTTCGTTCGAAAGTTAGAGCACATACGGACGGACGGATAGACAGAATTGAATTTGGCCACGGATTCCTCTACAGTGTTCAATCCAATTTTTTAAGATCATTTTCGGTTCAAAACTCGAAAATTGCAGACAATAATGTGACGAAACGATAACTCGCTCTTCCCTAGAACAAACGCGTAAAAATTACTTTTCCAATGTCATCCACTCGACTATATATGTTTGTCCAGTTGATGGTGAAACACCCTGTATATATAAAAAATTTGAACCAAGGAGTAAAAATTGTAAAAAGAGTTTCAAGAATTTACTAACAACGATACGATCCCACAAAATTCAGCAAGCTATTTTGTGCGAGTGATTCAAAACTAACTGCCAAGTTTCTTCCAATCCGATCGCTCAGGTAGTTCCTGATTTATTGAGAAAATTTCTTCAAAAATTCAAATGAGTATGACTTCAAAACCATTTAACGGATCTGGTCCATTAATGAACTTAAGCATCTTGATGAGCAATCTTCTCTGAAAGGTTGGAGTCACTAGCTCTTCTTGATCTCAAGTTATCGAGACAGCAGCCCAACCTAGTCGTTTAAGAAAATTTTTGGCTGAAAATTCGAAAATAACATTTGGGCGAAATTATAGTACGTTGTTCCGTAGAGCAAGCGCGCAATAAAAGTGATCCTAGGAGCTCGATATCCAACATTTACGGGGTGAGTCTTTAAGTTGTACATTAATTTCAACCATAGATTCCTCTCATAAAATAGAATACTTTTTTCATATATCATTAATTCAGATTCGGCTCAGGTAAAAAGTAATAAGCATCTGAATATTTCTCAATGTGCTAATACACTGCTGTGCTTTGTTTGCAAGTTCACCAAAGATATCCCTTACGGTGATCTTTTTGGAGAATCACCAATCCAAAGTTTGAAATTCTAAGGAACGAGATTGACAAAACTCATTTACTCACTTAATTCTTATGATTTGGAGCTTTTTGCGATATTATCGCAAGGAAATTATTTCACTACACTGGACTTGAACACTTGATGTTCATGCAATATCCAATTTCATTCCACCATAAGATTATACACAATTCTATCCTCGCCCATTCTCATATTGAAAACTCCATAATCATACTTTTCTCACGAAATTCATGAATGAATTAAATGAAATCAATCAACTCACCTAATATTATGGTTATGGAAAGTCTAGTCCAAAACAGGAACTTTGTGGTGTGGTGTGGTCACGAAATAGCATATACCCATAAAAATTATAACTTTATGTTATGTCTATGCATTTACCTAATAGTAGTTCTATACGAAAAAGATGATTATTTCTGTGTATTCTATGGCCCGGATAAATGTGAAGCCAGCTTAATTTAGTTCCTTCACTAGATCAGGAGCACATCCATGAATATAAGGAAATTTTTCGAATTTATCCGATTTTCTAATATTCAACGTTGAATATCTGCAAAAGGGGAAATTATAAGAAATAAACAAATATTTTAAAATTATTGATGATTTTTATGATGACATAAGATAAACTCAATCTGCATTCTTCATGCTAATTTCGTATAGTTTTATAAATTGGCGAGTCTATAACTCGGAAACTGTTGAAGAATGATGAAAGTGATTACTGAAAATATGTGCCATAGTCATAGGAAAGTCCACACCAAAATTCATCTCATTCGGAGTTACCATATCAAAGTTAAAAGAGAAAAACTGATTTTTGTTGAAAATTCAAACAGCCTGTATCTTTTTACTGGAGCCGAATCTGAAAAATGGTAAATGAAAAAAGTATTTTATTTGATGGGAGGAATCTATACGGTTGACATTAATGTACAACTTAAAGACTCACCCTGTATATAAGCCATTAGTGTGTTTAAGCACGTCATATTGTCATATGATCTCTGTTATTTCTCCATCAAAATATCTTCTTCATTAGAAGAGATGTATGAAAAGATAATCAAAAGTAATGAGCAGAATCATTCCACCATATATATACGTAATCATGATGCACATTTCATGAAGGCTTTCTCAGAAGTCATATTCATATATTCGAACTTGTTCTATTGACGACATGGTTCGATAACTACGAAACAAATTGATGCCCCTGGTAATTGTATAATTGTCCGTCGGTGTGGTTTTTACTCAATCGTATGGTACCATAAATGAGCGCCACCATTTTCTCAGGCAGTCTTCCGAGATAGCTTTGGCGCCTGTTTGTTCCCGGAAAATATTTCGTATCTGTGCACACGAGGAATTTTATGGCGATGCGTTTAGCCGTGAGAATTGATGGGTTTTATGTTGGCGAATTACGGTAAAAAATTATATCGTAGGAATGGCGAGGAGAGTGGGTTGCTGAGCGATAAAATCGTGGTGCGTTCTCAGGAAATGAATCATTCGGCGATGTGCAACGATTTGGTTTTTGGTCTGATATTTCAAAAGAAGAAATTCTTTGTTATAGGCCTGTTCTAATTTTACAATAGGAGAGAGAAAAATTTGGCCATCCTTGATGGTATTTCGTTTTATCTTAGTGATGCCAAAGGGACAAGTCTTTCCTTAAGTCTCATCGTTGAATCTGTAGTTTCTTCACACAGAGATCAGTTTCATCAGCCGAAATCTCATTTTTATATGTTTCTACTTGAATGAACAATCATGATGGCATGTCATTTTATTCAAGTTATATCCACGGAACGAATCTCTCGTGAAGTTTCGTTGTTAAATCTGTAATCACTTGATGATAACTCTCGTCTCGAGTCTCGAAGGAAAGACAGCCAAAATCTTATTTTTGCATGTTTCTGCTTGAATGACCATTCATGGTGGGCATATTATTTTATTCAAGTTATATCCACGAAACGAATCTGTTGTGAAGTTTCGTCGTTAAATCTATAATCACTTGATGATAATACTCGATCGTCTCGAGTCTCGAAGGAAAGTCAGCCAAAATCTTATTTTTGTATGTTTCTGCTTGAATGACCATTCATGGTCGCATATTATTTTATTCAAGTTATATCCACGAAACGAATCTCTTGGGAAGTTTCGTTGTTAAATCTGTAATCACTTGATGATAACTCTCGTCTGGAGTCTCGAAAGAGAGTCAGCCAAAATCTCATTTTTGCATGTTTCTACTTGAATGACCATTCATGGTGACAAAATATTTTATTCAAGTTATACCCACGAAACAACTTTCTAGTGAAGTCTCGTTGTTAAATCTGTAATCACTTAATGATAAGTCTCGTCTCTAGTCTCGAAGGAGAGTCGACCAAAATCTCATTTTTGCATGTTTCTACTTGAATGACCATTTATGGTGGCATGTTATTTTATTCAAGTTATACCCACGAAATGAATCTCTAGTGAAGTCTCGTTGTTAAATCTGTAATCACTTAATGATAAGTCTCGTCTCGAGTCTCGAAGGAGAGTCGGTCAAAATCTCATTTTGCATGTTTCTACTTGAATTACCATTCATGGTGGCATGTTATTTTATTCAAGTTATACTCACGAAACGAATCTCTAGTGAAGTCTCGTTGTTAAATCTGTAATCTCTTAATGGTAAGTCTCGTCTCGAGTCTCGAAGGAGAGTCGGCCAAAATCTCATTTTTGCATGTTTCTACTTGAATGACCATTTATGGTGGCATGTTATTTTATTCAAGTTATACCCACGAAACGAATCTCTAGTGAAGTGTAGTTGTTAAATCTGTAATCACTTGATTATAACTCTCGTCTCGAGTCTCGAAGGAAAGTCAGCCAAAATCTTATTTTTGCATGTTTCTGCTTGAATGACCATTCATGGTGGCATATTATTTTATTCAAGTTATATGCACGAAACGAATCTATTGTTAAGTTTTGTTGGTGAATCTATATTCACTTGATGATAACACTCGATCGTCTCGAGTCTCGAAGGAAAGTCAGCCAAAATCTTATTTTTGTATGTTTCTGCTTGAATGACCATTCATGGTCGCATATTATTTTATTCAAGTTATATCCACGAAACGAGTCTCTTGTGAAGTTTCGTTGTTAAATCTGTAATCACTTGATGATAACTCTAGTCTGGAGTCTCGAAGGAGAGTCAGCCAAAATCTCATTTTTGCATGTTTCTACTGGAATAACCATTCACAAGGACATATTATTTTATTCATATTATGAGTCGTTTTGAGTATGACAATATACATTTTATTTTTTTTACCGGATTCCACATTTTCCACGAAGTTCAAAAAAATTTACTGATTTTTTCTTGTCGACAATTCCGCATCTGTCACTTCCAGGTCCAAAAATGCTGAAATGTACCCCAAACAAACCACATTATAGATTGCCAGGAAGGGGATGCCCACTGATATGTCCACCCATTAAATATGCAGTGGTTAGAGCTAATAACTCATGATCGTAAAGTCTGGGGTTCAAGCCCTTGGCCGGGAAATAATTTTTCCGGTTTCCAACCTTTTATGACACCACCCTAGATGCCAGCCGCTTCTATTCTAGTCGTGAATGAACCCTCTCGGCGTTGCTATGGTACTGCCCTGTATGCCAAGCGGTAGGAAGCTAGTCAGATCGGGTCCACTCGATCACCATAGATCAGGGTCCTGGCTGCCGGTTCATTATAACATTACGCGATCCTTGCCTGCCCAGGATATCGCACAAGAGTTTCGAGGAACTCCACAGCAAATCGTCGCCAACCGAGTGTAATCGTTTATGATTTAATTCTCTGGGGGCATGTAGACGGTTAGGAGTTCAACTGAAACATAAATAGCCTTGAGAACTCAATTTGTTCAGAAAAGAAGTCGTACTTACCATTATTTCAGCCTTCTTTCTGACTTGGGCATATTCAGGAGAACAATGACAAAGACAGAGAAACAGGGTGCAAATTTCTATCAGTTTTTTTTCTTCATTATTGTTATTACTCTTCTTTCCCAACTTCTCTTAGATATTTGAGATATGTATATACAACAGAATCTTTCTCCCTGTCAGGAACCTCATATCGGATAGACAACATGGTTTTATTGACAAAAGCCCTACGACTACTAATAATTTATTGTTGAACAATTGTTAACACAATTTATTTTTGAGGCTGTGCACAATCAGTTGCTGGCGGATGCTGTAGTCAGTGACTTACAGGGTGGATCACACAATCCAATTCCAAAGCTGAAAAATTTTGGTTTCCATCGTCGGCTGCTCTTGCTTTTTCTCTCTTACCTCACTGATCGTATTTTATGTATGGAATTTAGTGGTCATAGATCATGTTCCCTCCCAGCGCTGAGCGGTGTCCCTCTGGTAATTTTTCACAACTTAATTAACGATATTTTTGACAATCTGCTCTGCTCCTTTTTATTATTCGCTGACGACATCAAGCTGTTCAGGACCATATCTACCTTTCATGACTGTTGGCTGCCACAACAGGATCTGGAAAGGATGAGCGATTTGTGTAATGTGGATGAGATGCCACTAAACACTAAACATTAATGAATGTAAAACCATAACCTACACCCTGAGGAACACATCTATTGTGTTCATCTACAATTTGAGCCATGTAGCGTTGGAGGGAGTGCGTCAAATTAAAGATTTGGAAATTGATTTTGACCATAAATTAACATTCGTTCCACATCATAACAATGTCACAACTCTTGCAAAGTGAATTCTCGGCATTATTTTCAGTGTATGTCTAGATTTTGAGTATCCTAACTGTTACTGCCCTCTTCAATTCCTTTGTTCCTTTCAGACTCGAGAACGGCAGTCCTGTCTGGGGTCCAATATGCAACGTTCACATCAACCAACTAGAGTCTGTTCACGAAGGCAGTTTTCGAAATTCTCAGCGTTTAAATTAAATGGTGTAGGTATACACCAGGGTTTTGACCATCATACACTTCTGAAAAGGTCCCCATATGTGTCATTGGAGAGCAGGAGAGTTTACTGTTTATGTCTTGCCCTCTTCAGGTCGCTTAATTTCTGTATTGATTGTCTTGATTTGCTGGTCAAGCTGAACTTTCGTTAACAAAACAGTGTGTAACTACTCCCTAACCCACTTATACTTTCTGATTCCAATGCACGTTTCGAAAACCAGGTTTTTGGACGAAGGAAACGTGGTTTTCAAAACGTGCATTAGACACAGAAAGTGTAAGTGGATTAAAGAGTAGTTACACACTGTTTTGTTATCAGTTTTCTATCCACAGTGAACTCAAATATTCATTTCTGAAATTTCGTATTGCAAGCAATAGTTATCGACTTAAATCCCCCCCCCCTAAGTCTAGGATTAACATGGTGATTAGATCACCAAAGTATGTAACAGGCCAACAGTTCAATGGAATATGTGCTTATATCGATGTCTTCCCCGATGATTTGCGAACTTTTAAGCCTAAACTGAGGGAGTTACAACGTCTTAGCTCGTTGATTTTTCTTTTTTTTCTGTTTTCTTGGAGTAAGCGTTCAAGTTTATTATATTCATCAACTTTGTACATTATAATATGGTGTCTTATAATTGGGATTCTCCTGTTTAATCACTAAACATTTTTTATTTATTCTGTTAAGAATTCACTCTGGTGATGTATACCCCTTTAGCTCGAAATTTATGGAACCAAAACTGATGTTTGAGTACGACACAGAGAGTTTTAGTTATCAAGTAAGCTCTAAAATAATAAAGAAACAAATTGAAGAAAAATATGAAGCAATGATAGTAGGGGTATGTTATACCAACTATGAAAGGGTCACCTTGCATACTTCAAGATTCTTTATGATGTAATTATTTTTTGCAGCGACGTTCTTTTATCATCCTACGATTTGCAAAATAAAGAAAAATATAAATATAAAAGGGTGATAACCATGAGTGTATATATCAGATTTGAAAAAAATATCAAAACAAGGTATCGTTAATGGTCTACTGATTGATAATTTTCCAGATTGAGTACTGCAGTGAGCAAATAACTTCTCATATTATTTCAGGTGTTTTCTTTGTAATCATTTCCAATATCTAAACAGAACTATTGAAATGTATCACTTTTTTCATCGTTTGCATAAATCCAATAATATTCATTAGGCAACTTTTTCCCCAAACTGCCTTTGACAAATAGTTTAATCCTGCAATCCAAAGGAGCCGTTTCTATCAAAAACAACCTATTTAGTTTTCAATAGTTCTGTTTCAGATATTGTGAGTGAAAACCCAAAAAAACACCTGAAAAATAATGTGAAATTCTCCCAATCTGAGCTTCAATCGATATCTGAAATAACTTCCAAAATGCTCGATTACCTCCTTACTCGTTTAATGCAGTATTTAATACATTAAAGCGCCCCAAGTATGCTATTTTCTTTATCTGCCCTACACGCACTGAAAAATATTCATATCCTCCCCAGTCCAACCGTTCGAAACCATAGAAATCCATTTCATGTTCGACTACATCTCACGACACAGAACCAGGTAATTCATTCCCATAAGGTTGCTATTAAAAACAGAAATCGTCAATTAATAAAAAATTAGAGGAGAAAGATATATGAAATTATGCAGTACCGGCGCAAGGATGAATCTCGTGTATAATTACGGGACCGAATCCTAAATAAAAGCGGCTTTAATTGGGTGCATGGCCCGCGTTGATGACTTATAAGTATAGTTATTACTAACATTTCGCTAATTTCAAACGAACGTTAGAATACGATGAATATTCATGCTACATTATTAGCTCCTTTTATTCGAATGATATCGTTGAGAATTTTGTGATTCATGAGAGAATTCGAGGGGTCATGGAGCCGTAACAGATAATCATTTACCAATACGAGAAACTACAATGGGAGAAACGACTTCATGTGATGATGGTTCTAGGAATTGACTTCCTATACTATTATCATTGTTTCTTTCTTCTTGTTTCGAGTTCATTCAGGTTAATCTCGTTTTTTGTTGTTGCTCAATACAGATCATAGTTTAATTTTGTGAAATATGCCGATATGTTATAAGTTCATGATCTTAACAATAGGACTGTATATGCTTCAATACAGATCATAGTTTGATTTTCTGAAATATGCCGATATGTTATTAGTTCATGATCTTTACAATAGGAGTGTATATGCTTCAATACAGATCATAGTTTGATTTTGTGAAATATGCCGATATGTTATTAGTTAATGATCTCAACTATAGGAGTGTATATGATTCAATACAGATCATAGTTTGATTTTGTGAAATATGCCGATATGTTATTAGTTCATGATCTTAACAATAGGAGTGTGTATGCTTCAGTACAGATCATAGTTTGATTTTGTGAAATATGCCGATATGTTATTAGTTCATGATCTCAACAATAGGAGTGTATATGCTTCAATACAGATCATAGTTTGATTTTCTGAAATATGCCGATATGTTATTAGTTCATGATCTTAACAATAGGAGTGTATATGCTTCAATACAGATCATAGTTTAATTTTGTGAAATATGCCGACATGTTATTAGTTCATGATCTCAACAATAGGAGTGTATATGCTTCAATACAGATCATAGTTTGATTTTGTGAAATATGCCGATATGTTATTAGTTCATGATCTCAACAATAGGAGTGTATATGCTTCAATACAGATCATAGTTTGATTTTCTGAAATATGCCGATATGTTATTAGTTCATGATCTTAACAATAGGAGTGTATATGCTTCAATACAGATCATAGTTTGATTTTGTGAAATATGCCGATATGTTATTAGTTCATGATCTTAACAATAGGAGTGTATATGCTTCAATACAGATCATAGTTTGATTTTGTGAAATATGCCGACATGTTATTAGTTCATGATCTCAACAATAGGAGTGTATATGCTTCAATACAGATCATAGTTTGATTTTGTGAAATATGCCGATATGTTATTAGTTCATGTTCTTAACAATATGAGTGTATACGCTTCAATTCAAGGACAGTAGGTGTTATTCAAATCGAATTACTCTTGTTAATGGAACGATTTCCAAAGTTCTGTGTTCTGTAGAAGGGCAAAATGAAATCTTTTACTCATGTTCGTCAAGAATGGAAGATATTAGGGACAAGAATGATAAAGAGATGGATCATAATAATGGTGCCCATACGCAGCAGCTCTTGCGCGCATGTTCAATGGAGATGACCGCTTTGGCAACGAATTTGAACAAGCGCGCAAAAGCTACTGCGTATGTATTATGATCCATCTCTTTATCATTCTTGTCCCTAGTATCTTCCATTCTTGACGAATATGAGTAAAAGATTTCATTTTGCCCTTCTACAGATCACAAAACTTTGGAAATCGTTCCATTAACAAGAGTAATTCGATTTGAATAACACCTACTGTCCTTGAATTGAAGCGTATACACTCCTATTGTTAATATCATGAACTAATAACATATCGGCATATTTCACAAACTCAAACTATGATCTGTATTTAAGCATATACACTCCTATTGTTGAGATCATGAACTAATAACATGTCGGCTTTTCTAGGTTTTTTGAAAAACAACTGGATTTCAATTCGATCTGACCTGTATTTTTGGAAATATTAGAAAAATGAAATTTCGAATGGGTTTAATGTGAATTTCTGTGAGAAATACGACATATTCCTATTGAATTTAATGTGTTCATACTGTTAATCGTACAAATATTGTTGGGCTATACCTACCAAATGTTTATATTTTACTAGATATTCCTGTAACATTTACACTGTTTTTTTTTCGGTTTCACCTATGGTTCCAATCTAAACGTATGTTTCGCAGTCGTGGCTTGTAAATATTCACACATTCGTTATGAATTGAAAGTACTTTATCACTGCTATATTGACTGTTTTTTCTGTTTATATAACAGAAGTCACTTGCACCGGAATCGGCCTGCAAGATTTCAAGTACAGATTGTTCTCATAATGGTTCTTTTTCTGCTGTAAATGGTTAATTATTGTGTCTACACAACAGGAATTGATTTAACCGGGATTTACCGGTTTTTTTTATTCAGTGGAGGTTCCCATTAATTGTGGTTCGCGTAGTACAATTATCGTCAACATGTGGATATCCGTTACTGGTTTCAATCGGAATCTAATGTTTTTCGTACTGACAGTTTGAAATAAGGGTGAATATAAAAGATAATGAGCATGTATATGACAAATCAAATTGGAGGATATCTGCAAAAAAAAAATCAATAACAAACCGGAAATCTCATCAATTATCGAGAATCTTATACTAAGGGTAGGAGCCTTAGACTAAGGTAGGAGCCGATGATCTAGCTGTTCTGAGTGGAGTCTGTGCCGGTTCGTGACCTCAGACAAGGTATATCACGTAGAAAAAATATTCCGCATGTTTCACCATCTTGGTTGTCTGCAAACTACTTGTTTGAATTCTATGTTTTTGAATTAAACAGACGTTTGGATTTGACACCCTCTTAATTGAGTGTATCTGACAACAATACGGAACGAAATTTTCATTTAAGAATTATTCATTCAAATAATTCAACCTTACGAGGTTCACGATACATTCAATTGTTTTACAGAAAAGTTATTGAAAGTAACTCTATTTTTGTGTTGGATATTTTGTGAATCAAGTGAACTTTCATCGGATATAATATGCACTGTGGAAGTTTTTTTTCATTGCATTAATATTTTTCAGAACAAAGTTGAACCCTAGTAGGAATCACATCTACACATTTGATATTAGCGGAAAATCTTGAATTTTGTTTTACGTATTGGTGTTAGTTTGAAAGATTGAAGTTTACCTCCTCAGTATGAAGTAATACTTACGCGATCAGATTGAAACATCACGACTAGTGGTGAAATATGGTCGTTCGATTTCATGCAGAATTTCGTGAGAATTGTATTGGAAAAAAATTTAATTTTTCTCGAAAACTTTTTTTTTCGAAAACATCATTTAATAAAATTATGTACAGGTCTTAGAGCCAATATCTAAAAACAGTGTTTAAATTTTCAGTTCGACCGATATTTATTTGCGGGTCTATTGGCAAAAAATTTCGTGGCCATTTCAAATTTCGTGGTTATTTCCCTAATATGTCAAAAAGGGCGAACGCTATTTGAGTTGAACTTCATTTTTAGTTGTAGAATACCGACAGGAATATATATGAATAATATGAAATCATCCTGAAAAGTTAAATTTTTTTGAAAAACCTTGGTGAAAATCGAGCTCGCTCAACTCCAGGGCAATAGGGTGATGCTACCACTCGAGCATAAATTGGATTTTTCCTGATAATATTAATGTCTATCAAGAAGTAAGATATTTTTTATTCTGTTTCCACACCAGTGTTAAGGTAGGTAAGTTCAAACTTGAAAGATTCCAACAATTTGGGTGATTTTTTTTTTACTTTAGACATGTTTAAAAAAGTTGAGTTTAAATTTTTGAAACATTTTTCAAGGAAAATCTTAGGAAATCGAGTACATTAAAATAATGATATCTTAGAAAAAATAAAACATTTCAACTGTGTAGTTTCTCCGCCATTTCGAATTTTTTTCCAAAATTCTACACCACAATTGATTTGACTCGCAAAAAATAATAAGATGTGACAAGAACCGTTATTCAGAGGTCACGCATAACTTATCACTGATATCAGAATTTTTCTCTAAGTTGACGTTACACACCTTGCATCTCGCTCATACTTCGAAAACGGGGTATATGTCATTAGGCAAAACTGAATTTTCCAATGTCATTTACTCGGCTGTATATATGTTTGTCCAGTTTATGGAGAAACACCCTGTATATTTACTCAGAAATGATTGATTATATGAATTTGCAAACACCCTCTTGTCCCAAACGGCGCTTCATAAAATCATGTAGATTTCTCAAAGCTTTTTCTTGGATCATCACATTCTTGAGAGTGACTGCTACAGCAACTCAAAATAAATAATACTGAATGAATCGAAAATTTGTTGGTTCTGGGCGGTAATTATCTGAACCTAGTGGATCGATCATCCGATTATTTGAGTAGGTGAAGTATCAAGTTTAAATCCGGATTTGACTAATGCCAACCGGTCGTGGGAGGCCGAGCACCAATCGCGACCGATATGCAAAGTGGGCGTGGAACTTTCTCCGCGATCGCTGCTCTCCGACTGCTGCTTATACATTTCCAAATACTCCGAGTAGGGGCCAGCTCCATTTCCTATTGGAATCAATTGCAATTGTTTCATTTCCATTGCAGTTCTGGAAGTGTCTTCTATTCGGGATTCAATCATATAAAACTTCCCAAAAAAGAGAGAACCGACTTCAGTCGACTGAAATCCAAAAAAGAAAAATAGCTCGAAGGTTATTTCGGGAGAATTTTGCATTATTTTAGGTGTTTTCAAAGTTTTTACTTCCAATGTCTGAAAGAGAACTATTGGAAATTGAATAAGAATTGTTTGGTATAGAAAACACCATTGCGAATTGCAGGAGTGAAACCATTCGTCGAGGGCAGTTTCTAGAAAAAATCTAGAAAAGCTTTGACGTGAGGTCAAGAGCTTTCACGCGCTTGTTCGAATTGTATCTATTAGATCAACAAGAAATTTTGCACCTACTTGCGTGTTGGTAATCATCTCCACCTGATTACGAAGTTTAAATCTGATTGTATTCGTACTTCTCGAGATATTGCAGAAATAAACGTAAAAATTCCACATAACGACATTTGGCACATTGTTTTTCCTTATATCTCCGAAAGTAAATATCGAATCGATTTGAAATATTTTTGTTAGATACTCTCACACAAATTGCGTTGCAATCTTATCAATATTCCCAGAAAAAAAAAATGAAAATGAATGAAAAATTTTGAAAATTTTCGAAAAATTTTTTAAAAATGTTTTAACTACTGGATCCACACGAAACTTTGGTCTAGGATGCGCATTGGTATTCCAAAACTGTTCACGAAATTTCAATTCGATCGAGTCAATACTTCATGAGATATCGAAGAATCAACTTAAAGCTTCAAATGAATCTAACTCGAAAACTATACCGATTCCATCCATAAACGAACGATAACTTACCCTGTTTTTACGCTCTTGTTCTTGGGAACAGCGCAATATCATTCCGTTACAATATCTGTAATTTTCGGATTTTGATCCAAAAATGCTCTACAAGATTTGGTTGCACACCCTATGAAGAAGAATCCGTGGCCCATTTGAAATTTTGAGGTTCATTCCTCGATGTCTCATGAAGAACAAAATCGATCAGATTGAAACTTTGTAGAAAGTTTTGAAATACCCACAAGTGACTAAGTGCACCTTATCATGTGGATCCACATGTAAGAAAATTTAGGAAAAATGTTCAAGCAAAAATCTTTCAAATTTTTTTTGCAGTCAGTGCAATTCTTGAAGTTTTCTGCAGAACAAGTGCCTTCAAATGTAGGTGAGTAAATAAATAATGTTATTATTAAATAAATAATGCAGAAAATTTGACATGGAATATATTGTACTCGGGAAAATCTTGACCGAAATACATTATGGAACAAATTCATTTTCTCAGAAGAAAAATATTTAGCAATAAAATCCTGAAACAGGTCAATTTTTGTTTCCCTTTCACCAAATTTTTATGCATTTTTGAAGGATTTTTGTTGCACCCTGTGCCATCCCCATCAACCCTCTAAATTTTTTGAATAGGGATAGTGCCTCATGTGGTACTTTTTTGGCAAGGTCTTTGTATCTTCTTTACAGGCGTGCAGAAATTCTCAAGAAAAAAATTTTTTTTTGAAAAATTAGTTACTTCAAAGAGGTTTTCAGTATGTGCACATTGTCATGGCTCATTTACTTAGAGACGATGTAACCTGATGTAATTTGTCAGCGAATGAAAGTCGACCATTAGAGTTTTTTTCATACACAACTTTCAATCCCTACGAACCCTTTAATCTAGAAAAAAAAAATTTTTCACCTGAGGGGGTTGAAAGTTAAGCATGGACAAAACTGTAATGGACGACTTTCATTCAGTGACAAATTTTATCAGGTACCATCGTCTCAAAGTAAATTAGCCATGACAAAGTGCACATACTGAAAACCTCTTTGAACTAACTGATTTAAAAAAAAAATATTTTCATGAAAATTTCTGGCTGCCTGTAAAGAAGATACAAAGACCTTGCTAAAAAAGTACCACATGACCTACTTTCCCTATTCAAGAAATTTAGGGGGTTGATGGGGATAGCACAGGGAACCAAAATCCTTTAAAAATGCATATAAATTTGGTAAAAGTGAAACAAAAATTGACCTGTTTCTGGATTTTGTTGCCAAATATTTTTCTTCTGAGAAAATTAATTTGTTCTATAATTTTGACGCGCACTGTATATTTCAGTGAGAAGGTCATAACACTTCCCGTCTGTGAATGCATTTATCGAGATATCATCTGCACGAAGGCTTTATAGATGCTGTAGGTACCTATACAAGGTGTCCCACTGAAAACATAACAGAGGTCCTATCTAGTAGAACAGTCAAGATTTTCGAGAATTGCTAGGAATCGTCAATTTCGTTCTACGCGATGAATTTGATTAGAGAAGATGAGTCGTGCCATATCTCGTTCGAAACGTTTCTTTCTTCTGAATATGACTTTTTGACGATTTATTCATTAGCTACTATTCTACTTTGAAAATTGAATCACCTAATTTAGCTGCAGCCTTTTGTGATTCCCAATTCGAATAGACGATGTAAGAGAGCAGAATTGATTCAGAAAAGAACGAGAAGTATCCTGAATAGTTTGATCTAACAAATGCTACAATTCGGGCCCCACCAACTTCCATACAACTGTATTATTTCGCATCAGAGATTTCCGCCTCATATGCTGCAGCATTCTGAAGGGTAATTCGGCTACATTCTTCGAAAATGTCCTTCTGTAATTCTTCCAAAGAGGCGCATTCTGTGGAATAACTTTTCGATTTTAGGTGGTTCAACGATAAGAAATCTACAGGCGACAGATCATGACATCTGGCTCGCCGTTCTAAAGGACCCCTCCGACCAATCGACTGGTTGGCGAAGAATTCTTCAAAAATTTTTTGACAGTAGTGGCATAACAGGGCGGAACTCCATCTTGGTCGATGAATAGAGGTGCCTCCGTACGCCGATCTTCTCGATTTTTTTCTGGTTTGTTTCCAATATCTGAAACATAAGTAATGAAAGTTGAAAATAATCGTAATGGCAAGTATATTATTATTTCTCTCAGTGAAAATATTATTCAGTTAATCGAGCGAATAGATTAATCATACCGTACACCGAACTCTGCTATATATCTTCGTAGATTTAATTCAAACGAGTCAACTTAATGAAGGCTATTAATTCAATCATCAGAAAATACAGATTTGTCTGTAATACCTTTACCTAATCTCTTTCGATATGGATATCTTACGATATACTTATACAGGGTGGTCCAAATAGTCACGTCAATAAATTTTTTTTAGATTCCTCACACCTGGGGTATCCAAAAATACCCCAGGAATTTTATGCGATTTTTTGTAGTTTTCGAGTAAATTGTGAATTTTTTTTTGTGTTTTATCGATTTATTAGGCCAGCAAGGTTTCAAAAATTCTTTTCATTTTATGTAGTAGGTATTTGGCTGATTTTTTTTGTAACATGATCTCCCTGAATGTTGTTTTAATGACAAAAATAACTCAGCTTCCAGAAATCACTCAAATTCACTGAAAAAAGGCTTGTGAGTTAGAACTTTAGTTTTCATTAGGATCAACTCAAATATTCAACACCAGTTTAGAAATACAAAAAGGAGTTTTATAACTTCTGTCAGAGTCTAAAAACTTCGCACTAAAAACTAAACTATCAAAATCATAATAAAAAAATCGTACTTTATTGGCCATTTTTTGCTCTAATCGGCCTTCTGAGGCGGATAGGCTAAAAATCATTGAAACAGTTGAAGTTAAGTTATTTTTCTACTTTTTATCATTCTTATGGCAAACTTACCTTGGAAACGTAACTTTAGAGTAATTTTAATTGAAATTCCTGTTAAGTAATTGTAGCTCGTGTTATTTTTACATTAAGATGGATTGGACATGCAGGGCCGATCGCGTGGCCTGCGCGTTCGCCAGACCTGAACCCTATCAAGTTTTTTTATTTGGGAATTTTACAAAGAGCAAGTATAAGCGACGAAAAGTAACAACAGAGCAGAATTAAGACAAAAACTTTAAGAGGCGAAAAGAAAAATAAAACAAAAACCGTTGAAGAGTATGTGTTCAAAATGAAGGAAGGGATTTTGAAGATTCATTTTAGTAAATGGTAGTTTTTCAGTAATTTGTGCTTTTAGTCCTAATCCAAAGTGATTTCACAACTACCAATTTTAAATATGCTCACATTTTCAATCAGTGATGGGACCAAAATTATTGTAAAAATTACACGACCTACATTTTGCAGTAGTTCACAGGAATAAAAATTGAAATTACTTTGGAAAACATTTTTGAGTTTAATTTACCATAGAATGATAAAAAGTAGAAAAATAACTTTAGTCGTGTTTCAATGATTTTTTAGCCTATCCTCCTTCGAAGGCCGATTATAGCAAAAAATGTCCGATAAAAACAATTTTTTCCTCAAGATTTTGGTAGTATGCAGGTCCGTGCGAAGTTTTCAAACTCAGCTAGAAGTTATGAAAACTCCTTTTTGTATTTTTAAATTGATGTTGAATGTTTGAGTGAATCCTACTGAAAACTAAATTTCTAACTTTCAAGCCTTTTTTGAGTAACTTCGAGTGATTTCAGGAAGCTGAGTCCTTTTTGTCTTTAAGAAAACATTTAGGGAGATCATGTAACTGGAGGAAAATCTGCAAAATACCTAATACATAAAAGATAGGAATTTTTGAAACCTCGCTGGCATAATAAATCGAAAAAACACAAAAAAATTATAACTCGAAAACTACAAAATATCGCATAACATACATGGGACATTTTTGGATACCTCCAGGTGTGAGGAATCTGAGAAAAAATTTATTGACGTCACTACTTGGGCCACCCTGTATTGTTTTCAACCCACTACGTTTTCAATGACAAATTATTATATCAACTGGCATACAATGATCAAAGTCAAAAACTTGAGGAAACGGTAAAATATTAAAATACAATCCAAAAATAATATTGAACACAGTGTTTCATCATCTATCTTTCGATATAGAATCATCAGAAGCATTCACTCAACATTATATTTGTCAAAATCTTACCACGTGTCACGGCGTAAACTTCACTATGAATTGTTCATAGAAGACTCGTATGAATTTAATATTAATAATAATTAATAATATAAAACATATAATTTTCTAGAGTCAATTTCAACTGTCATTTAATATTTGAGGTTATAAAGATTTTTGAAAGTGTTTTTTACCGCATTTCATTTGTCATGGAAAGAAGAACATGTAGAACTTGTAGCAATATATGCATAATTTAACAAGTTTACGCATGGGTCTATCTATATGTGTTAAATTCCGTTGTAGTGAAGTGTACGTGAAATCACTTAGTAAGATTTTGAAATATGATGTAGATTAATGCTCCTGATGATTCTGAATTGAAATATAAGAGATGAAACACTGTGTGTAGTATTATCTTTGATTTCTCAAGTTTTTTACTTCCATCCTTGAATGCGAGTTGATATAATAATTCATCATAGAGGATGTAGTACGATGAAGACAATACAAGTATATCCTAAGATATCAGTATCGAAAGATATAATAGGTATAAAGGTATTACAGAGAAATCTCTATTTATAACGACTATAAATCTGCGTATCGAATTTGATGTTTTCAGAATTCTTCATCTGAATATGTACCACCATTATATACATGGTACCACCGATGCCATTCCACCACAACATACCAATCCCGCCGTCTGTTCATTCCTTCAACAATGATTATTCAGCATAACCAAACAGCTGCCAGTCGGTCTTTCTCGAATTTTTAGCATTTCCCCAACCTGAAAAGGCAATATCCCAGCTAAGCAGCATTAAACCGTATGGCATTCGCGATTTCCCAGTAACAATTCTATTCGAAGAAAAAGAGTCTCTATGCAATAACCAAATGCACCAACGACCAACCTACTGCGACCAGTTAACTACTTAATGAGTTCCAGCAATGATTGAACTGGAAATGGAAAACAAATGAATGCCATAGGCTAGGGATCAAGCACCGATTAATTGATTTTTTGTGACATATCTGTCATGTCTGCATAGCTCGTTATTCCGAATGGATAATTAACCGTGCGGCTAACTGAGCATTTCCATGTTGAATAATAATGCTTAATTAGGGCGAGCGCGCGGTAGATGCTGCGGGACTGCAGAACTGATCAGATTCGTTCTGCTACTGTGTTGCCAAGCTTTTCTATTGATGATCCGTGGCATTGATTGAAGGAATAGGGGTATTTGAAGTTAACTCAAACAGGGTTTCTCATTGAAGATGTGCAAAGAACTCTTCCTCTCAAGAGCATATTGGATTTCAATTAACTGTACCTATACTAAAAGTTAGCACTTGCAGTAACCATCTAAGTATGTCCATTGCATTCTACATGAAAACTTGGGAAATATGGTGCTTCTGAAGTTTCATGTTCGTAGTTATACGAATAGTGAGAATAGAGAGTTGTAAAAATTGAGGGGGGGGGGTGTTATATTCTCCAGTCACCTCTCTGCAATCGGTCGGTAGGCCATGGAAGTTTGACACATTCCACTCTGTATATTTGAAATTTAAGTTTAAGATCATTTTCTTCTAATCATATAATTCTGCATGAAACTTCAAGCTGTCATTTTTCAATCAAGTACGGGATTTTAGTTCGATCTTATATGTAGTTTTGAAAACATAGCGAGAAATGAACTTTAATTGGATATATTTGCCTTCGTTATTCAGGTTCAAACCTCATTTGGGAAGTTTTTGTGTTCAAATTCGGACGAGAGAACTAACGTGAAAACAACTTCCGGAACAAACGACATATGTAGAGAAGTTTTGGGGTTTAATAGCAAAATCCGAATTCGTGAATGGATAGAATCTGCGTAATGAGTCCGTAGATATACCCATTCAAAATTTTATTTTCCAAAGATTTCCAAAAATACAGATCTCATTGAATTCGAATACTTGATTGAAAACTGACAGCTTGAAGTTTTCCGAAAAATTTCTTGTGAGTAATATGATTAGAATATCGCCAATTTTTTTTCATCAGGAAGTGAATCTGTATTTAACAAGATTAATATACTTAAAAAAAATTTGCACTTTGGGAACGGATATGAGCATGTAGCGAAAAGCTGCTGACTTCACGTCAGTGCATTTCTAGAGTTTTTTTGAGTTATTCATGATTTGATATAGCAAAAAATTACAAGAGACAAGCTTACTGAAATTATTCTTCAAATTGTATGATGAATAAGAAAAAAGGTTCGCTGTAAAACACATTTATGGGTTGGCCTTTTCAATCCATTGCAATCATAGGGAAAAACCACCAAAAAATGTCTCGAGTGTTTTCTTGCTCACATAGAATATCTTTTGGCACTTTTCACTTTTTTTTTGAAACCCATGAAATATCGCAAGGGATAGCGAAAGCCACCCCTAAAATTTGTTTTACCACAATATTTTCTTTTCATATTATATCATTTAAAAATTAATTTCATAAAGCATGTTATTCATTATCGACAGGTACGTAGCGTATAGGTTGGATTTTTTTCTGAATTTGAATTACAAAAATAATTCCATGTCTGACGCCTCGTGCTTCGTACATGCTGATAAATGATTTTTAGATTTAGATTTTGAAAATTCAAACTTTTTTCAAGAGACCATATTGGTTCATGATGAATGAAGCTACCCAAAATCAGTTTCAAATTGTACAATATGAATGAGGAACAAAATTTATAGACAAATTTCAGAGCTGCGCTTTTCTACCCATTGTAATCTTGGGGTGAAAAATTTTTTTTTCAGACTTTTATCTCTTGCATAAAATATCTGTTCAGATCTATTTTTGTCTTAATTACAGTTTAAAAGGAAAAAAGTGAGGAATTGATTGTCTGGTGCCATTTCGGGGGAGCTGTATCTCTTAGCAGTGCTGCTTAAAAAATATATACAGGGTGTCTACTTTAAAAATTCCAAAAGTTCAAGGCGAGATTCTACAGGTGATTTTCAACAAAAAAGTCATATAAACACATGGTCGGAATATTCATGGTAATTCTTCAATTCAACATTTTGTGTTTTCATGGAATATGATTTTAATACTCATTAAACAGTGTTTAATACTCAATGGTACAACAAAGAGAAAATAAATTATGATATCTTTATTTTCGACTGCTTACATTCTAAAGCTTTTGGGCGCACATCTTCTAGTGAAAAGCGTACTATCGTTCCGCCCAAATGTCTGTAATTTTCGAATTTTTCACGAATATGGTCTCAAACGACTAAATTTTACTTATCACTGATTCTTCCTGGCCTTTTCATCCTGCTTCTGCCACGGTAATTGAAGAACGGAAAGAGCTGGATAGGTGCGCATCACAATGCAACGTTCAAGTTCGTAAGGGGCCGCACATCGATCAAACGGTTTCCGAATTATACTTATTTCTTTGAAGATATTTCCTGAATATCTCAGGAACTACTGATGCGATCTGACTGAAATTCTGTACTGTATTGTATAATACTTAGGCGCAATTTTTTGGATCGAATTATTCGTGAATTTCTGGAATTTCTCCAATTCTTGTTGTCTCTTCTGATCCTCATGCATACCTCAAAACAGGTCTCAAATGTCATTTCGATCCGATATTTATTCTCTGAGTTATTTGGAAAGGAGTTTGTCAAATTTTTGTTATTTTTCCAGGTTTCCATATTTTTTTCGGAATAACTCAAAAAAAAATAATACTATTACGTTGAAACCCAGTAACTACCTTACAAACGCTGAAACACAAAGTGGTTCAGAATTTCGTGATCTTAGTTGGATTAAATTGAACACAGCAATGCAGATTTATTTGGTTTGGAAGTTTTTCAATTCTACCTCTTTTTCAGGCAAATACGGTCTATTTCTACCGAACAATAAGAAAAATTATTCACTCCACTCAACAAAATGCAAGAGGACTCATAATTTTTTTTTAAATTATCTAATTCCAACATCAGTATTCTTGTAACGTCCCAATCTATCATGTGATTCCTAATGGTCGAACATACATGGTACGCTATTTGGGATTTTTTCATGTCTCTATTCTTTAGATTGTTTTTGTGCTCTCGTTTTCTGATATCTAACGGTCTACACATTTCCCCTGTATATGTCCTTCCACCAATAGAGAGATTAGTATCAACACAATTTTTGATTTTTGTTTCTCATTAATTGGTTTAGTTTTGGTGAGTATGGATCTCAAATCATTTTTTGATATGAAAACCGTTCTTATATTGAATTTAGCCCCTATTCTTCTGATCTTTTCTGAAAGTCCATGTACATAAGGAATCACATTCAATAAATTGGGTTGTTCATGCTGGTGGTTGTGCTGTTGATTTGGTGGATAATTAGAAGAATTTTTTTTTATGAATTTGAAAAGGTTCTATTCATAAATTCTTTCGGATATCCATTCACTTCAAGAAATGATTTGATGTATGTACTATACAGAATTTGAAACTTACTTTTATATAGGGCTTGATTTAATTTTATTGCGCTCAGTGTAGAGGTCGACCATGTCGTGATATTTTGTCGTCTTATTTCTCCTGAATATCATGATTAAAAAAATCGAAAATATTTGTATGAAAGCGATCTTGGATATATACCATATATCAATCAATCATCGCCTACCAAATTCCTTAGATCACCCGCATCTCTACTATCACATAATCTAGACAATTTCCAACTCATCCAATCCTTGTTGAGAAAAAATCACGACTCTGAAAAATTCTTCAGACTGATGACTTTCTTCACATCTCGCAACCGCGGGGAATGCCTCGTTCGGTTGTCATCGAGCGTGGTCTCGATGCTTTTGTTTTTGCTGCTCGTCTAGTGGACCCGTCCTGTCACCTATCAATCAAAGGTAGCGCGACCGCTTTTTGTCAAACCTTCATACCGGACGCTAGTCACTGAGTCCATTTCAGGAGAGCACATCTTTCGGCATCGATGCGGAATATTTAAAATAGCCGCCACTGGACTGATCCGGCGCGGAGGACCATGGAATGCAGGCACCCGAAGACGACGTAGTTGGGATCGCGCCGATTCTGGATTTCGAGGAATTTTGCCGTTTTCGGAAGATGTGAATGAATCAAAGGAGCCGAAGAAGTGTTTGAATAAATTGTATGCATATTATGTTGAATAGGGGAAAATATTCCGAAGTAACTGGTACTGTTTCTATGGAACGAGTACACAAGGGAACGAATGTTGTTGAAAACCAATTCGATAATTTCACGCGCTTGTTCTAGGGAATAGTGCGTTTTCGTTTCGTGCCAATGTCTGTAATTCTCTAATTTTGAGCCGGAAATGGTTTTAAACGATTGGGTTAAACGCCCCGAAGATGTCCGTCCGTCCGTATATGCTCTAACTCTCGAAGGAAAGGATCTAGCGACTTGAAATTGACAGATTTAGGTTTGGAGTCTGAATATCTCGGTTAAATTCGTTAATGGGTATAATCGGTCGAATAGTTTCAGAGTAAGGCTCATTTCAAATTTTGAGGTTAATTCCTCTATATCTCATGAGGTACTGATTCGATAAGATTAAAACTTTGCAAATAGTTCGAGAATACAAACGCGCAACTAATCGCAAAATTTCGTGTGAATTCGAAACTTAAAAATGAAAAAAAATCTTTATTCGGAAATTTTTCAAATTTTTGCTGAAAAATCTTTATTTCTCGGAAACTGTAGATCGGATTTCGAAGAAATGTAGCTGATACGTTGGAGTCAGTATCCAACAACTATGTTAACGATTGCGATTCGATCCAATATTTATTTTCGGACATATAAGGAAAAAAATATGCAAATTTCGATGGTCTTTGTGGTTTTAATGTTATTTCCGCAATATCTCAAGAAGTACTGATGCAGACAGATTGAAACATCGTAATCATTTGAGGAATACCAACTCGCAACTAAGTTCCCTGACTTAGTAGTCAGAAAACCAAAATATAAATATTCTAAAATTTTCCACGTTGCGTTGAAACATTTTTTTCTCGGGGACTATCAAACAGATTCCTATAAAATTTGGCATATACTTTGAGGTCGATATTGAACTACAATAATTCAGATTTCATTCATTATGATTTATTGTCGGAGATATATACAGTGCGCGTCAAAATTATAGAACAAATTCTTGACTGTTCTACTAGAAAGGACCTCTGTTATGTTTTCAGTGTGACACCTTGTATAGGTACCTACAGCGTGTATCAAGCCTTCGTGTAAATGTGATCTCGATAAATGCATTCACAGACGGGAAGTGTTATGACCTTCTCACTGAATTCTAGAGTGCGCGTCAAAATTATGGAACAAATTCATTTTCTCAGAAGAAAAATATTTGGCAACAAAATCCTGAAACAGGTCAATTTTTGTTCCACTTTTACCAAATAAGCATTTTTAAAGGATTTTTGTTGCACTCTGTGCCATCCCCATCAACCCTCTAAATTTTTTGAATAGGGAAAGTAGGTCATGTGGTACTTTTTTGGCAAGGTCTGTGTATCTTCTTCACAGGCGTGCAGAAATTTTCAAGAAAAAAATTTTTTTTTGAAAAATTAGTTAGTTCAAAGAGGTTTTCAGTATATGCACTTTGTCGTGGCTTATTTACTTTGAGACGATGGTACCTGATGAAATTTGTTACCGAATGAAAGTTGACCATTAGAGTTTTGTTCATGCACAACTTTTAACCCCTTTCAACCCCCTCACGCGGAAAACATTATTTTTTCTCCATTAAAGGGTTCGCAGGGGTTTGAAGTCGCGCATGAACAAAACTGCAATGGTCGACTTTCATTCGGTGACAAATTTGATCAGGTACCATCGTCTCAAAGTAAATGAGCCATGACAGAGAGAAGAAAACCTCTTTGAAGTAACTAATTTTTCAAAAAAACAAATTTTTTCTTGAAAATTTCTGCACGCCTGTAAAGAAGATATAGAGACCTTGCAAAAAAAGTAGCACATGACCCACTTTCCCTATTCAAAAAATTCCGAGAGTTGATGGGGATGGCACAGGGTGCAACAAAAATCCTTCAAAAATGCATAAAATCTGGTGAAAGTGGAACCAAAATTGACCTGTTTCAGGATTTTGTTGCAAAATATTTTTCTTCTGAGAAAATGAATTGGCTCCATAATTTTGACTCGCACTGTAGAAAAAAAATATCAAATTTCGGTGTTAATTGAAATGTCAAGGTTATTTCCTCAATATCGCAAGATATATAGCTGCCATGACATTGTTGTTTTGGAACTATTGGAATAATTAAATTTTTGAATACGCATTAATTGGCTGGATTTCACTAATTCGGAAATTCGGCCAAGTTCGAAGTCGTAAAGTATCAACGTGAAGGTAAATCCAAAATTTTGTTGAGATCACATCACTAGAAAAAGTGGAAAAATATTGCGAAATTTGTAACTGAGAACTCATCAGTTTCTGGCAACATTTGAACCTAACAATTGGAATATTGTGAAAATAGAATTTCAAATCAGTATACATATGCCAATTGGGAGGACAAATTTAAGATTTCGAATTGGAGCCAGTTGATGCTTGTACATTTTGATTAATATTAATACTTTTGGTGCATACTCAACTTTGAAAATTTGTAGGAAAGCACTAGCGAGATATCAGGTACGACTGTGTATTAGTGTCACTGCGAAAAATTAAAAAACGTCGCAATTGCCAGATTGAATTTGGCAATTGCGACATTTAATCTGGCCAATATCCAGAATAGACACTTTTAGACGTGGAAAGGGAATTCATATAAATTCGCCAAGCTCAATCTTGAAAAATCATTGTTCACGAACACTGGCATTTTTCGCTGTCCAGTAAACTGAGTTGTTTTCTTTGGACTAGTCAAGGTCGCATTTATTAGAATAATAAGTTGTGTACTTTCTCCTATACAGGGTGGTCCAAGTAGTGACGTCAATAAATTTTTTTTAGATTCCTCACACACCTGGGGGTATCCAAAAATACCCCATGTATGTTATGTGATTTTTTCTAGCTATGTTTTTTTGTGTTTTTCCGATTTGTTATTCCAGCGGGGTTTCAAATATCTTTTTATGTAATAGGTATTTTGCTGTTGTATTTCTTCAACATGATCTCCCTAAATGTTGTTTCGATAACAAAAATAAATAAGCATCTTGAATACACTTAAAATTACTCAAAAAAGGCTTGAAAGTTAGAACTTTAGCTTTCAGTAGGATTCACCCAATCATTCAACATCAATTAAAAAATACGAAGAGAAGTTTACATAACTTCTGGCTGAGTCTAGAAACTTTGCACGGTCCTAAACTACCAAAATCATAAGAAAAAAATAGTACTTTATGGGTTTTTTTTTGCTGTAATCGGTCTTTGAAGGCGGATAGGCTAAAAATCATTGAAACACGATTAAAGTTATTTTTTACTTGTAATCATTCTTATGGTAAATTATACACAAAAATGTGTTTCTAAACTAAATTTAATTGAAATTTCTGTAAACTAACTGTAGCTTGTGTGATTTTTACAATAATTTTGGACTCACCACTGACTGAAAATTTTTGCATATTCCAAAATTGGTAGTTGTGAAATTACTTGCTTTTGGATGAGAAACAAAAGTACAACTTACTGAAAAATTACCATTTACTACAATAAATCTTCAAAATCCCTTCCTCCATCTCCATACTTAATCGTCAACGTTTTTTGTTTTATTTTTCTTTCCACTTCCAAAAGTTTTGTCTTAATTCTGCTTTGTTGTTGCTTCTCGTAGCTAACACCAGCTATTTGTAAAATCCCCAAATAAAAAAATTGATGGGGTTCAGGTCTGGCGGACGTGCTGGCCATTCGATCGGCCCTGCACGCCCAATCCATCTTAATGTAAAAATAACACGAGCCACAATTATTTTACAGGAATTTGAATTAAAATTACTTTAAAGTCACATTTGCAAGCTCAATTTGCCGTAAAAGTGATAAAAAGTAGAAAAATAACTTTACCCGTGTTTCAATGATCTTGAGTCTATTTGCCTTCGATGGCCGATATCAGCAAAAATGGCTAAAAAGTACTATTTTTTTCTTATGATTTCGGTACTTCACGACCGTGCGAAGTTTTTAAACTCAGTCAGAAACTATGAAAACTCCTTTTTGTATTTTTAAATTGATCTTGATTGTTTAAGTGAATCCTATCAAAAAAGTTCTACTAAAAGTTCTAACTCTCAAGCTCGTTTTGAAAAGCTTTGAGTAATTTCAGGAAGCTGAGTTATTTTTTTTTTATTGAAAGAACATTTGGGAAGATCGTGTTCCAGAAAAAAATTCTGCAAGATACCCACTACATAAAAAGATATGAATTTTTGAAACTTCGCTGGCACAATAAATCGGAAAAACACGAAAAAAACTTTAACTCGAAAACTACGGAAAATCGCGTAACAAAAATGAGGTATTTTTGGATGCCCCTAGGTGTGAGGAATCTAAAAAAAATTTATTGACGTCAGTACTTGGACCACCCTGTATAGTTTTAACCAGAAGTGACAGAGACCTGAAAATATGTCAGCTGAAATGAGCATTTCTTCTTCCGTATAAAATTTTCAGAAAACTGGGCCTCATGTTCTCACATATATTTGTATACATACATATAAATATATATATATATGGATTCAGCTCGTTGTCTGGCAAATAACAGATTTAATCTGGCAATTTATGGTAGTTCAATCAGTATTCATAATGATGTGTTAGTCTCAATTAATGATGTATTAGGGCTTGATTACGAAGGTGTAGTTCGTGAATGGGTCAAATCCGCCCAATGATTCCGTAGATAAAAAATTTCATTTACCTCACATTTCCACAAATACAGATTGGATAGAATTGAAATCCAGTATACTTACTTGATGGAAAAACGACAGCTTGAAGGTTCATGATGAATTTCGTGAGGATAATATGATTAGAGGAAAACCAAATCTTTCCATCAGGAATGTGAAGATGCGTTTGGCGGGGTCAATACGTGCAAACTGTACCGAACAACAAAATTCGAACGAAGGCGTAGAAACTTTGTCCTTGATTATTCAGAGACTTGGCGAATTTGTATGAATTACCTACAACGTCTACAATTGCCAAATTTATACTGTCAATTGCCAGATTAAATCAAGCAATTGCCAGATTAAATCTCGAAATTGTCCGATTGAATTTCGCAATTGCCAGATTAAATCTCGCAATTGCCAGATGAAATCTCACAATTGCCAGATTTCCTATTTTCACAGTGGCACCAATACACCGTCGTAGTCAGGAGCCTTTACGCGCTGGTTCAAATCTTTTTCCAAGGCGGTCACCTATTCACGTATTGGTCTCACTCAACTCTGCTCTATTTAGTCTTAAATAGATTCTGAGGTCTTAAAATCATATGGTCCCCATGAAATTCTGTATGAACCTTCAAGCTGTCATTTCACCAGCCCGGTAAGATTTCTATTCGATTCGATCTGTATTTTTCAATCATTCCTTTCAAACTTCAAAGTGAACACAACAACTTCAATTTCGAATTAGTAGGGCAGATTTGGAAACTTATAACGAAGGCCGAATTCATGAATGAGCAGAATCCACCAGAATCCAATAAATTTGCAGACAAACCCATCATTACGAAATTCTGCGCGAGTTTCATCAGCATTCTACATTCGGTTACCAAATTTCATCGTTATCGGATCATTTTTAGACGCATGTTCTGGAGAACAGCGTGCTATCGTTTTGTCCAAATGTAATTTTTGGGCCTACAATGGTCTCAAACGACAAGTTTGGACTCACTGAGGACGAATCCGTTTTGAAATCGACTGTGTCTGGTCGGCCGGCCGAAGACACGATAACTGTCGAACGGAGCAAGCTAGTGACTTGAAAGTTTCAGGAAAGGTTGCGCACCACAATGTCGCAGTTGATTTTGCTGATGGGCTAAATCGGCCATATTCGGAGTTGTAGCTATTTTAAGGTTACTCCCCTGATATTTTAGAAACAACTGCTGCAATTGGATTGATCCTTGGCAGTTATTTCAAGCATAATGAGACACAACTCCTCACAGCATTTTATGGAGATCATTCTGTCGGTGAATTTGAGAACCGAATTTTTTTGAAGAGGTTTTTCGGAAATATTTCTTTCACCATATACAAAAAAGATTTCGCTGCTGCCTTGAGCTTCATGTTCCATGGTAGCAAATATCAATTCATACGGTTATAATTTTCGGAAATATTGGGAGAAATATGTAAAATTTCGTGGTTTTTTCCTCAGTACCGTTATTTTTCCGGAATAACTAAAAAACAACTGACTCGATCATGTTGAAACTTTACAACTCGTTTGAAAGAATGCTGATGACAACTGTGTGAAGGATTTTGTGATGATCGTGTAAACAATTTGTAATCAAATTTAATTTTTTTCTAACATTTCAATATTCTGCGATCTTCCAATTATATTTCGAAGAAAACAGACAAGATCAAATCGAAATCCAGTACTTGATTAAAAAATCAATAAGTAAAAAGATTGCTGCTTTGGCAAAGCATTCGAACATGCGCGCAAAAGCTGCTGACTTCATGCAGTGCTGTTTTATATTTTTTCTTGAATAGTGAAGGAATAGTGAAGAATACTGAAAAAATAAAATAATTTCATCCATCATTTTCCAAATATCTCAGAAATTAATATCGGGCGGAATTGGATAAACTGTTGCTGAAAAGATTGAAATTGAATTAATGAATAATTTGGCAGACTGAGAGCGCTTATAGCGCCTTAGAGCAAACGTACAAAAATCATATAACGAACTCCAACTGAAAACATAGAACTGTAAGTTCTGAAATGAAAAAGCCTCTTCTTCAAGATATGAAATATCATTTTTTATGCACGTTTATTCCATTGCCATCCCCTCAATTCGTGCCTTATTGCAAAATATTCAGATATTCATCATAATTGATTCAGAGTTTTGTGTTCAATGCCAACTCAAAGACAATGAAATTTTTTCGAGGAGGTCGTTGCCTCTCAAAACAGTTGTTAAATGAAATGTCTACGTTATTTATATCATTTCCCGTCACGGTTCAATCAAAACAGTGTTAAATAATTCAACATATTTCTTAAATATTTCCGTGTTAACCTGTGTTGAAGTGAATGTCAAAATTAATTAGACGAGTAACGAAAACTAGTTAATGACAAGAGTGGAAAAGATTAATTCATCCACTGTCTTACAGAAACCTGTCATAAAAAGTGGAGATGGAATGTCTGGTCTCAACAATGTGGTCGAGAAGTTCGAAAAGACTGATGAAATTATACTCAAGAAAAAATCAGAAGAAATCATTGTGGTGAGAATTTAATATAAACTCATAACATACATTTTGGTTAGTCTTTGCATCAATTTAAGTATAAGGTAATGAATCAGTTTCTTGGAATGATAGGGAGTTTATATTTGAAATTTTGGTCTACCAATTCTACAAGATGACGTCGGATAAATTTTCTTCTTGCTTGTGGTTGGCTTATTTGAAATAATATTTTGAATCAACATAAATAGGACAAGTAGGAATGGTCAGCTATAAATCATTTGATACTCCACATAACACATAATCCTCCACATTGAAGGAACATCGCCCAAGAAATTCGTGTATATAAGGTGGATCTTTGAATTAATTCATTTTCACCATTGATTCCTCTCATCAAACCGAACACGTTTTTCATTTGTCATTTTTACAGATTCGACCCAGGTGAAAAAATTCAAATATTTCTCTATGTTTGATTTTACTGATTATATCCTTGCCGAAGGACCAAAAATGTTGATTTGCTTTGTGTTCCCAGCAACACTAAAAGGCAGCAAGAGTACAAAAACTGTACAGCGTTGCTGCACTTGAAGTGCAGCGATGGTGGTGCAGTAACTGTATCGAAACGGACCGTATGTGTCCCGCGGAATTGCATCGAAACTGTACAGCTCAAACTGCGTTAGAAGTACAGCCACTATACAGCAGTTGTGGAGGAGCTATGCCTCGATGCTACTTCGATATGAAGTTTCTAAGCCGCAACAATGCAGCAGAAGCTCGGCTGTATACCGAGACTCACAGGAATAAGACTCACTGCCGAAAAAATAATTATTTTTTAAGAGATTGAATTGAAACTTTGTACATTGATACTCAATTATTAACCATCGACAGATGTGGAAAGAGAGGGTCTACGACTTCCAGTTTATTCGAAAATTGCCGAATAATTTTGATTTTCTTATATGATGTGATGTATATATTTTTGCATATTCGAGATATATGCTTTACGGTAGAAAAAATTATGCAATTTTTTCGGTATCTAGATATTGATTACTTAACAAAAAAATATTCAAATCATTTAATTTTTCACGAGATTTCACCAAAAACTCAGCATGGAATTCAACTATATAAAAATATACACAACATTCTTTGAAAAAATCGTTCGGCCATTTTCGGTTGAAGCGAAAAAAAATAAAATTTTCCATTTACCCTCAGTCGATGAAAGACAGTCTGTAGTATGCATGTTTAGAATTTCAATGCGATTACTTGGAAAATATAGGTTTTTCGGAGGTGAGCCTGATTCCTGAAACATACTGGCTGTCTTAGAAGTCGGGTTAACCTAGTTCCTGTTGAGCATATTACGGAATGTGGTTCATAGCAAATTCAACTAAATAAAAGAAATATTGCACTAGGAACATGACTTTAATAGAAAAAACTAGAATTTACAGAAATACCGGCGATATCAAACATTATAAATATAATATATTATTGGGTGACTCCTCTCTCGTTCCTTTCTAATTCCTCTGAAATGAGTACATATTTCTCAATCATTCCGTGATGGTTGTTTCAATATCGGTTGGTGAATCATTTTTGCTCCGTTTGTTTTTGCGTACAGCAACTTAAAGTGAAGAAAAATGAGTTAAGAAACAAAAAGAGTTTTACCTTGTGTGAATAAAATACCTAAAATTCGTTCATTGATGTTATTACTTCGAAATTCTGTTTCTTAGTTGGCCCTATCCAGTTCAGGTAGAGACCCAGATGTTTTCTACTATTGTCTATTTATTCCGGTTCCGAAAGAAACGGCATCATCTAAACTGACTTAGCCACACACCTAATTTGCCTTATTTCGTTTTTTCGGGAATTTATCATGTCGATACACTTGTTTTTCGCACTTGCAACACCGTCAACTTGAAACAAACAGTCAGTTCAAATAGCTTGAATCAAAAACGACACAAAGAACAAATTTCCGTTACAAAACAGGCCGACGACGAATATTGACAACGGCTCAACCGGCATAGTAGGTGTGTGGTATAGTATCAAAGACAGAGACAGCGTTGTCTCATACAGCATTTCGATTTTGTTGTACAAAAGCTGTACAGCAGCTGTATTTAAAAGACTGCATTTAGGAAAGCAGTATCGCCAATGCAGAGATTGTGCAGTTTCAATACAACATTTTATGTACTGCATTCCGGTGGCACTTGTAATGCAGTAACTGCAAAATTGCTGTATTTTGTGTTTGTTGGGTTGTGATATAGGATGTTCGATTGAATAACTGACTGTTTGTTTTGTTGTTTATTTCGCTATGATTGTTGTGATTTACACCGAATCCGACCCTTTATAGATTGAAGTGGACTGTGGAATTGAGTGTCGCATGTTGTCTCAGGTACAGAAGTGGATAGAGAAAGAAGAGTATACTTGTGTGTGTTTTATCAGATAGATACGAAGAAAGAGGGAATTCTGTACAGGTTACAACCACAGACCAACTGTGGTACAACCTTCTAGGGTGGGGAGGTCGGCATCAGTTAGTCCAACCTGGTCATTCATTTGAACAATTGGACGAAACTATAGCATGCTGTTCCCCAGAACATGCGCGTGAAAAGGAACCAAGGTATACAGTCATTTATACATAAAGAATTCGACAAAAAAAAATTAAGATTTTCGGAAAGACCAGCTAATCATGTAAGAAATTCTCGGGGTTTCTCTCTATAGTATTTCAACATTCTCAGTCAAATAGAACAATGCCAAAACTACAAACAGATTGCTCTGGAAAAGTTGCTCAATTCGGTTGAAAAATACTGCCGCCACATTTTGTAGAGAACTCTATGTATAGGATATAGGTTACTTACTGCTAATGATGTTAACTATCATTCAGAGCATAGGAAGCGGAATATTTACGATAAATCAGTATTTATGCCTTTCAACCCTGAATTGTTGCTTACTGAATTTGTTTTTCAATTATAGTGTATTCATGAACAGTCATGAGAATTGTGTCATGAAGAAACTTGGCTTATATGTCTAACATATTCAACGAATATGCAAAAAATTCAACTTTACATTCACAACTAATATATAATTTCAAAACATTTCGTATAGAGAATTGTAGAACGCTATGCTCTCCCTCTTCCGTTTCAAGTACATCTAACAGTAGTGGTATAAGTGAAGGGTTTTTTTTTTGAGAGGTATGAAACTTTGAAATGGAATAAACAAGGATGAATTTTCAAAACTGACATGAAATTGACTTTATTCAAAACAAAATTGTTTGGCATAATAATTAAAATATAATATATATACATATGACCATGGCTGGGTCGGACGTAATCTAATCTGTAGGTCCAATTTTCAATCACTTTTTCATTTGTAGCCGTATATCGGCAATAACGCAGCGAATGTTGTCCTTCAAGTGGTCGATCGTTTCGGGCTTATCGGCGTAGACTTGCGACTTCACATATGCCCACAGAAAACAGTCTAGCGGCATTGAATCGCACGATCTTGGAGGCCAGTTCACGAGCCCGCACGTGAAATTATGCGCTTATCAAACGTTTGCTTCAGTAAATCAATTGTGGCACGAGCTGTGTGACATGTGGCGCCGTCTTATCGAAACCACAGCACGGACTAATGAATCCACCAGCCCATAAATGGCAATGGCTTTTCTGTTCTCACTGTACGAGGTCGCTGTGGATGCGTATTATCAGTTAGAGTGAACGTGGTGCGAAAAGGGTCTATAGTTAGTCGAATTAATTGCTCTGATGGACGATTATGTTGACCGTAATATGGAAGTATTTCGAAAGGAACCATTAATTTCGAAGTAAATTTGCACAATTTGGAAGCATTGTTCAGGCGTCAGTCTATTCGTGTTGAACTGCCAGACCAAACTAGGCACAAATCACTTGACAGCTGATAAAATGGACACTAGTTAACACAGTGTTGCCAACTTTAAGTTCTATACCTCTAAAAAAAACCCTTTAGTATAGATATAAAGGATGAAGCGATATTGGAGATCTTGGATATCTGAAGATGTGGACACGAGATTTCATGAGGCTCTTGGAAATGTTTGTAAAAATTTGTACCGAATTTCAACTATTCATATATTCAATTATGGGGAGAAATCCCTAATGAGACTACCGTCTCACCTCACTTGCTGGTCACCTGCACTAAACAGGATGCATTCAAGTCACTCTATATTTCGGTGAAGAAAACCATCAACGGGAACTCCGTTTAGGTCAATGTATTACCTCGCTTGGTTGAATCAATAAACCAGCCAAATGAAGCGAAAAGGATACATGAAATAAATAGATCGCCGAATATCATAAATTGCTTGGAGAGGCAAAACGTGGTACTGAAAATACCAAACAAAAAAAATCGGAACCGAGTAAAACGTTAATCGCGCAAACCACGCGAAGAACAATATGTTCATTAGTCGCTCCGGACCACAGCAGCCGGATTTTTAGTCAATGGAGAGGAGAATCGTGAACCATCGACGTGAAACCTCAAACCGTGAGAGACCACCCTAGTGCGGTCATGTAATTAAAATCAGATACTGTATTTATAAAACAAGCCGTCACCGCGTTACATATAATCTGTATGTAAATCGTGGCCACGATCCTTCTCAACGATCTGGATTTATTAATGCACACTCGATATTGACGTTATATTTATATTTAAATTATATACCAGTCCAATATTGTCCGATGTAACAACTTGTTATTACAGGGATCGCTAATTATTGGGTTTTCTAATCCGAGATACGGAAGGTAACTATAGTGATTGCATTACTTCATTAACTCCTATAGGAGTACCTTATTTCAGTGGCGCATCATCTAGTTCAATCTGGTAATATTGAACAGCTTTTCACTAGTAATACCACTAGAGGTCAAATTATTTCCGGAAATTTTTTCGAGCTCATGAATATTTTGAAAATTATTCCGAGTCGAAGACGAGGGATAATTTTCTCGAAATATCCATTAACAAGAAAAAATTTCCTGATTTGATTTAACCTCGTGTGGTATTCGGTAAAAAAAAATTCACACCAAATGGTTTTATTTCCAACAACTTTCACTCCATGAAACCATATCTGCAAATTGCAAATCATCAGGATATAATTGACGATATGAGGTCTTCTTCAATTTCTGCAAAGACAATCCAAGAATCTCTGAATCAAGAACAAGCAACTTCCAATCAACCTGCCATAGTATATAATGATTGTGTTTTTAATATAAACATTAATCATAATGTTCCAAAGAATTTAGAAAACATCTCAGCTTGTTTTAGAAGTGAATCAAAATTATCATGTGAACAAATAACAATTTGATTGTCAAAAAAAATTCTGTCATTATGAACGTCAAAACGGTTGATAAAGGTTGATTCTCACTATACGTTCAGTAGCCTTCCAGTATCCTTCCCGTAAAATATTATAACGTGTAAATTAATTGACGTATGCTCACTATACGTCCCGTATACGTTTCGTCAACCTGACATTTTTGCCTTCTAAATTTCGACTTAAATCATACGCAAGGATACTGAAAGGTTACAGAACGTATAGTGAGAATCAACCTTAATTCTCTGTTGGGCACCCACGAGGAAAAAATTTCCACTAAAATTCATCCGTTGCGATGGTGATCTGTCAGAAATAAACGTTTTGATTGGTTTAAAATGACATGTGTGGAATTTTCAATTAAAACCTTTAAGTATCGAGGTCCTATTCTTGTACTATAAGTACCAACAGGGGGGATCTGCTAGACCACCATCGCTTCAACCGAGAAAACTTTTTTATTTTATTTTACTCCCGAAAAATAAATTTTGTTACTTTTTGCGAGCATGTTCTAGGAGAACAGCGTGCTATAGTTTTGTCCAAATGTCTGTAAGATTCTATTGAGTTGAAAATTTCAGGAAGGGTTGCATTTCAAAATACGGAGTTTCGAAGTTATAGTCATTTGAAATTTTGAGGTTATTTTCCTTATATTTCAGGAAAAACTGAAGCGATTGGATTGAAACTTGGCAGTTAGTTGGAGCAATGCACCGCGCAACTTTAAACGAAATTTTGTTGAAGTTATATGGTTACTCAATTTGAAACAAATTTTTTTCGAAATTTTTTTCGAAAATATTGTTCATATTGGAAAAAAATTCAGTTATATCTTGAAATTCATATTTCGCAGCAGTGCATCAAATTTCAGTTCGATGCGGCTATTAGTTTTGGAGATATTGGGAAAAAATATGTAGAATTTCGAGGTTTTCTCCTCGATGTCGCTATTTTTTTGGGTATAACTCAAGAAATACTGATTCAATCGTGATGAAACTCCGCAGCTAGTTCGAAGATATTGAAGGAAAACATTGTGTAAAATTTCGTGATGATCGGAAGAATTAGAAAAAAATTTTTTTTTTCAAATATTTGATATTCTGTGATCTTCTCATCATATTATCCTCATTAAATTCTGTATAAACCTTCAAATTGTCATCTTTCAATGAAGTACCTGATTTCAATTCGATCTCATCTGTGTTTTTGGAAATATTGGGAAAATAAAATTCTGAATTGGTATATTTGCGGAATCATTGGGTGGATTTACCAATTCACGAACTCCACCTCCGTAATCAAGGCCTAATACGCCATTAATTGAGCCTAGCACATCATTATGAATACTTATCGAACTACCTAAAACTGTGAGATTTAATCGACCTTACGCCCGACCTTAAACACAATAACTTCCGAAAGGAACAACTCAGAAACTCGATATTTTAGAGAAGGCTTGGACCCCAATTACGAAGGTCGAATTCGTGAATGTGTAAAATCCCTCCAATTATTCCGTAGATATGCCCATTCAAAACTTCATTTTCTCAATATTTTCAATAATACAGATTAGATCGAATTGAAATCCAGTACTTTATCGAAAAAAAAACCTAGAAAAGCACTGCCGTGAAGGCAGCAGCTTTTGCGTGCATATTCCAATTCGTTGCCAAAGCGGTCATCTCCATTGGACAAGCTGCTGCCTTCACGGCAGTGCTTTTCTAGGATTTTCATATCTAGTTATGAATAAAATTTGCCAATTTCCACTTCTAGCAGTAAATACAAAATCAAAATACTGCGGTCTAAATTTTTTTCGGCAATAAATCACACATTCATCTTGATGATTGGCATTTATTCAAAACAAATATATTTCCTTGGCACATTTATTCTTTGACGATGAATAAATGAAGAAACAGAAAAATAAAAAAAATAATATGAAATCAACCGTTTTCTCGAAAATCGCAGGCATCAAAATATAGTAAATATCAATATTCACAAGCATTCATTGCAAACAGGTTTGCTGCGTTGTAGGCACACATATTTCTCACGAGTGGCACATTTGTATACATTATTACGCTTTAATTTCCAAGAACTTCATTTATCTATTGTTTTTTTCAACAAGAAGACCTTCATTCGCATCTTTGCTGTCCGCTTCATGACTTGAGTTCGCAGCTGATCCATTTTTCTATCAGAGCAAAAACAAAAAAAAACTGGTATAATCTGAGGAAAGTCGCACAAAAAAATATACTATATATAAATCCGATCTACTCTGTACTTTTGAAAAATTTCGGGGAAATAACATTTTGAATGGGTATATCTACGAAATCATTGGGCGGATTTTACCCATTCACGAATTCGACCTTCATAATCAAGCCCCAAACCTTCTCCACGAATATCGAGTTTCTGAGTCGTTTCTGCCGAAAGTTATTGTGTTTACGGTTGTCCGTTAGGCCGGAAGAAACAACTTAGGATTTCGATATCTGTAGAATACTTTTGGACCTTAAGTGGAGGCCGAATTCCGCAGAGATACCCATTCAGAATTTTATTTTCCCAATATTTTCGAAAATACAGATCAGATCGAGTTGAAATCCAGTGCTTCATTGAAAAATGACAGTTCGAAGGCTCATACAGAATTCAATGAGGATAATATGATAAGAAGAACACAGAATATTGAATATTTGAAAAAAAAATTTTGAAATTTTTTTAAGATTGTTCTAATGATACGATCATTCGAACAAGGTCGTCTTTCAGCATCAACAAACTAGTTGCGAAGTTTTATCATGATTGAATCAGTATTTCTCAAGTTATAACGAAAGAAACAACGTTATCGCGAAGAAAATCACGAAATTTGACATACTTTTTCCCAATATCTCCTAAAATTATGAACGTATCGAACTGAAATTTGATACACTGCTGTGAAATATGGAGCTCAAAGTCTTGGTATATTGTTTTTTTGATATGATCAACGGTTCACGAAAAAAAAGTTTTTCGAACAAGATTTCGAAAAATTTTTTTTCTTAATTTACTGACAGTCTGATTTCGACAAAATTTCGGTAAAACCAATTTCGGGAAAAAATTCGGGAATTATAGACTTTTGGACAAAACGATATTACGCTGTTCCCCAGTCAATGTAATTCGATCAAGAATTCATTCACAGGCTACGGAAAACTCAATCAATTTCTATTTTTCAGATAAATTTCGTAACTTCTTGATCTTGATAGCTCATTATTCTGCATCATTTTCGTCCTCAGTTATTTTGTGAGCAGAAATCATCGAATTCCTTATAGATGACTTCACGTAAATGCTTTTCCAGAATTTTTCATGGATAAGCTCATATTCTCTTTGGATCTTTGTTTTGCGTAGGTAGAATTTATTCTCATATCCCACTAAAAATACGGCAACATCAATAATTTGTACAATTTGCCAGCGATTGTTTAGAATCTTTTATTTCATGAAAATTGGTTCAAAATTGTGTACAATGGTTCCATTGCAGAAAGATCTTATAGAAATCCTAGAATGATCTATCTTGTTACACTACACACCCGCCACTGGAAAATATTCGTGTATAACCACAAGTTAGTTATAGGCTTAGCTCATAGTTTGACCCGTTGAATTACGCCACAATAAAGCTGCCCTGATTCAAACTCTCTTTGCATACCACACGATTTGATGAGGCATGCTTTGTCCGATCAAGATATTCCAACCGACAATTTGTTATACAATTTGAGAGATTGCTCGCTTGTATCTTGCGCTTATCAGTGATCTCCTGGTACGCAGCAGGGCTAGGATTTTTGCAATTTAATTCTGCTTGAAAAAATTTTTAATTAGGCATAGTACATGAGTTGATTAAAGCGTATATGTTAACGTCAGTTTGATTTATGTCGACCTAGTAGTAGCAGGCGTTGAAAACATTCGGTATTCAGAATTCTTATTTTACTGTTGTGAAGGTATTTCTCGAATAGATTCAGACAGCAGAGAATAGAAGGAATTTCTATTGTAGTCAGACTGAAACCTTGCTGTTGAATATAGTCACATCTAGAAGACCAGAAGAAGTTCATATATATAATGTGTCTGGCACGGTTTCCTCACTAAGACATGGAATATTCCTAGTAAAAAATTTGTATTTCCCAACGTTTCTGAGTTTCTACCTGATCGTGAATTGGATTTAGGCAGGGCTGGGCAGTATTTCAATTACTTCTTGAAAACGTATTTCGTAATTGGCACGACGTTAATCTGCTTCATCTAGTTCTATTGCTAGCAATCATATTGCAAATGGAAAAAGGAAGAAAAGGTCCTGTGCAATGTTCCGAAATACTTGTGATAGGGACAGGTTAACTCTTAAACTGTATTTTTGATTTAAGCTTCTCGTAAGGTTTGTTGTCTGTTCTTAAACGGTTATTTTCAACAAACTTGTTTGAGTTCTGTGTATTTGACGAATTCATTAGCAAGAATTTAACGATGGATGGTCAAATTCCTCCCTTGGTTCCGGACGACGGCAGCGATGGAGACGGAGTGAATGCGGGGAGGTATCTGCCAATCTTAAGTGGAAAGTATTTCCCAGTGATCAATAGCGATAATGGAACCAACAAATCCAACAATGATAATGACAATGTACCGGCTTTAGATTATCTTCAGGGCAAACGTTTATACTACGCAAACTTCTTCCTATTTTAATGTCCATAAGAACTAGATTAGAGCAGCTGCGGGATTTCAATTTGGGACATTTCACAGTAATTATATCATGACTGAAAGAGAGTTTAGAACGAAGCTTCGATAATTTTTTTTTAATGTCACCTGAATCGAATGGAGCCATTTTGGCGCCATGTTATCATCCTAGCTATAAAATGAGTTGGTTGCCAGAAAACACCACAACAGATGAGAGGTAGAGAATTCAAAATCTGGCTATTCATGCCTTAGAGGCAAATTATAAAAAAGAACACTATCCTAATATAAAAAATGTGTTCATACAAAATAACACAAGTTTGTGCTCATCAGGTCCTGTAGAAAGATTGTTTTCTTTAGCAAGTTGTATTCCCTTTATATTTCACGTAATTTGTATTTCGAATGAATAGTTAAAATACTGTATTTTGTATTTCAAATACCTACGAGAAAGTATTTTATAATTTGTATTTCAATCAAGCCAAGCATGTATTTAGCCCAGCCATGGATTTAGGTATACGTTCGATTGCATTGCCACTGTGTCTATGCCCTAACATAGTCAGATAGGATTAATTTAAATCGATTGTGCAGTTCATTCAAAGACTGTTTCATTCAACAGAAGTGGTTCTGAGTATAGATATTTCATTTTTACGGGGTTATGTAGCATTATTTATTCAAATTCAGTGTAGCAATTCAAGAAATACTATTAGAAGGATCTATTTGAATATCACCTCTAAGTGGTAAGGATAAGGATAACTTTCAATTATATGGATTATCTTCAATGTGCAAATACTTCTAGAAGTGTTTGAGAAGATGAATGTGATATTATGATGCATGTTTGCAAAACTCACAAACTTTGAACTTTTGCCCTGACCCGAATTCACCACACCCGAAAATCTACTGCTCAAAAAGTTATATAACTGACACTATTGTGAAACATACTTTTTTTTGGAGTGATTGTCAAAAAATAAAATCCTCATGAACAACTTTTTCATTTTAATTTAATACATTCACATGAAAGTAACTCTACTGGTATCATTAGCCTATTTCTTTATATATATAAATCGTCTCAACACTCATAAATTTGTTCTTGAAGAAGTTGTAATAAACTTTGTGCAGCTTTGATTTTATCGGCAGAAGCACTTTGTGTGAAGATTATTCATCACCAGTTATTTCTTTGTTCCTCCTTTCAATCGATCAGTTCTTCCACTAGATGATTTACATTGTTCCTTTGTGATCAGTTCAACAGAAAGATTCCTGAAAAACGAAGAATTCCTCCTTTTTCATCGGGCTGTGGAAATTTATCGGAAGGGAACTCAGCATTTGCTTTTTTCCAGTAAGAACACTTATAAATCACACACACGCCAAAGAAAATGGATAAACTTCCTCAATTATATTGAAATTTTTTCTAACTTGTCAATGATGATCTGACTTTATCGGGTTAATCTGTTACTAACCAGAGGAAGAAGCACTCATCTCCATGAAAATTGAAATTGTAAATGGAAGAAAGTAGTTAACTCGAGTCAAGAGCGCAAAAGGTAGTGAAGTAGTGAATGTTTTTCCTTAATATATTTCAGAGGTGTTATTTCTCGTTTTTACAAAACAAATATTTTGTAACAGCGATGCTTCACAAGGAATCTCAGAATGGTTTCGACATGTAACAGAGCTTTCCAGGAAATATAGGAGAAAATGTTTCTTCCTAAGATACCCCAAGAAAGCCCAACTGTGAGTACTCAACGAAAACAAAATGGGTAAAAAAAGTGAATGTTCTAGATGTGAAATATTTTCATGAACACATAATTTGACACAAACTCCACAACTACTATTATTGGGATATAAAATAATTGATTATTATTCTTATATGCAACGCTTGCACCTTGAATGCGTTATTTCCACAGTATCCGTATAGAACTCATCTCTCAAACAATAACAGGCCTGATGCGTAACCCAATAAGTAATCTCCATCTCTCTATTGTCCAGCCAGTTCTATGAAAATACAATCGAGTTCAATGGAAATTCGTATCCCATATTGACATCTACCATGTCAAAATAGGCAAATAATTATTGTTATGAACAAGCTCAACATTCACACTTCTTATGAAGTTTCCCAGTATTCACTATGCTAGGTGATGAGTCACTATGATATGCTGGACAATTATATTATTCTTTCCATGTTGAAGGGTATATCTTCGAACTGGTAAATAGGAAGTAATATTTCGAAGATGTGTAAATGCAATGAAATCAATATGTTGAAAAATAAGGAGGCAGTATTTAGTTTTCACATATGTTCATTATTACGAAAATTCATTGGCTATGATGAAGCTTCATCAGGTATCTACATTTTACTGACTGGAAGTTTAAATATGGTCAGGAACGTGCGTAAATGAATATCCAAAATCATAAAAAGTGAGAGTAGGTACAACTTGGGATTTACCACAGGGTTTCTCAAGTTACAGGAAGATATTCAATGATGGAGAGCTATTTACATCTGTTTGATCATTCAATAGAATTTTGCCAGTTGATTTCTACCGATTCTAGGAGTGTTCATCTTTAACTTTCGGTTTCCACATGGAGAATTTCGTAGTTATTGTTGAAAATCAAAATACATTATTGGGCTTGTTTTCTCTTTACTTTTCTTATAGTACGAGATTCGGCTGTAGAATTGGTGCACTCATCGAGTAATTGCTTGAAACAAATTTTTCACATACATAATATTGATAGGAGAATGTATATCTACAGGGTTGCCTATCAAAATGTGGCCGCAAGTATTTATGAATAAAAAATATTAAGTGTTTTTTCGGAATAAATTGCATTCACTTATTTTTCAAATGAGATATTATCCACTTCATAGCAATATATGTGAAGACTGCCGTTGTGCAATTGGCCGCAACTCTTCGCAGCCAGGAATTAACAGATATGATTTCGTTTCTTTTTACGCTCATAACGTACATATATTTTTCATATATCGAATTAAAGCTAATTTTTTTCTGTGTACGATGAATTAGATTGCCTGAGTAAATCTAGCCGAAAATAAGGGTTGCTGCCTGTTGAATATGATACGGCCACATTTTGATGAGCCATCCCGTAGATATATCTTTTCCTATTGACGAATGTTTGTGAATAATTGGTTTCAAGCAAATACTCGATGAGCACACTAATTCTGCAGAAGGATCTTAGACTATTATATTGTCCAGGGCTATCTCTCAGAAAATGATTTAACAAAAAGGTGGGCGCCACATCTTTCAGAAAACAGTTCATGGTTTTGAGCTTTAGAGTGCGAGGCTTTTCGCGTTTAAAGGTTTTGTAAAAGAGGTGATGAAAGGAGAGTAGGAAATGCGAAAAACGAAATTCAACAACCATGCAACAACCTATGACCAAAAAAAGTAATCTACACATGGAAAAAATCGGGTATTCACGAATTCTTACTTTGCAACCAAGGTGAATACCTATTCTGTAATTATCGAAGTTCTAAGTTTGCCGTTGGACCGAGAGTGAACATAATAACCGAAAAAAACTAATCAAATATTTGATGTTTGCCGAGTAAGTTTGGGGCTTATAACCGGATATGGAATGCGTGAATGTGTGAAATACGCCTAATGGTTCCGTAGATACAACCATGCAAAATTTCATTTTCCAAATATATCCGAAAACATAGACCAGAAAGAGTTGAAAAATGAGGACCATATGAGGAGTTGATCGCCAATTCTTTCCATCAATAAGTCAAACTGTATTTGGCGGGGTTATGTGAAAAGTTGACAGCTTTGGCAACTGATTCGAACATACGAACAAAAACTGCTGACTTCACATCGATGCTTTTCTAGAAGTTTTCTGAGTTCTTTCCAACTCCATGCAGCTGGTGAGTACTTTTATTATCCGACATTTTGTTGAGATAAGCTGTCCACAATGACACGGTCAACAATTCAAAAATTGGCTTAGCAATTTAGTTGAACATTATCGATTCAGGTCTGACAACTTTGTTATGGTTTTGATGAAAATAACCGGCATGTTCTTATATTATCTCCATTCCACAACATCCTGTGTAATTAAAAAGAGCCGATTAACTTCCAGATGCTAATAAGAAATATTAATCAAGCACGGAACCCAACGAAAAAGAAGTTGTAAATACGATATCTGGCAGAAGTATCTCACCATTATCTTCGACTTTATTCATGCAAGAAGAGAATGCCGATACATCCATCGCACATATTTTGATATTCATCAGGCCTTCGAGAATTTCGATCCTGTAAAAAATAATGGTTATGATAAGTACACAATCGTCGGTCTGCCATCGGCCCAGACGACAGAGATGAAGGTTGCAAATTATGGCGCAGAGTGTACAGTGCCAGTTTTTGCCAAGTGGCGGTATTCTTTGAGCCACTTGCATACATATCTGCCAACATTTAAATAATTTATATGTATGTACGCATTCGCGGGTCACTTTTTTAACCGGGCCGCGCTAACAATGATGCCAACAGAGAGGAGATTCGATGGAACGGTTGGGGGACATCTTTGATCTTTCGGTACTGGTATTTGAGTACTTTATTGATGGAACCGACGATTGATGATGATCGGACGATGTAAATATTTTACACAGTTGATATTTTTCTCAGAATGATAATTTATTAGATATTCATTATTACAATCTTGATCTGGGGAACACCACGGTATCGTTTTGTCCCAATATCTGTTATTTTCAATTTTTTTTCCTGGAAGTATTTCAAGATTGTTGGAAAGGCTATGTGAAAATGAAAGAAAGGTTCGTCGTTCTTATGCAATTTCTTAATTGGCAACAAATGGCACTTGGAAGGTTTCTTCACTCATTGAGTGTTAAATGAGAACTAACTGTAATAATCAAGGAAGAATCTAGCATTCCTTGAAACACAAAATGTAAGCTTTTCTTCATGGTCCCTCGGCTCATGCACGTGTATAATGTAAACATTCTGAAGAGGCACTTCTGCTCGAAGTCAACTATAACAATCCTAATCTCAGAATTTATTATTTCGGAGTGAACCACAAATGAACGTATCAATGATAAACTAATGCGACTTTTTGAACATTCAACAGGGACTTGAAAAAGCAACAAAGACTAGGTTGGACTCACTAATGATTCTGACCAGACTGCGGTAGACACGATTTCGTGAGAACGTGAAGACCTACCGATTTAAAATTCTTACGGAAGCTTGCATTTCAGAATGCGACCTACAAACTGACTTTATTGACCAAGTTACTGATTTTCATTCTGTAATTGTTGAAAAAATAAAATTGTTAATGGATATCTTGGGTGGATTTCCCCAATTCACGAATTCCGCCTTCGTAATCCAGGTCCAAACTAGCTGCTCTACAAAGATCGAGTCTCCGAATTTGCGTCCTATCGTTTTGTTCAAATGTCCTTCATTTTCAAATTTCGAGACGAAAAAGGTCTGAAACGAATAGGTTGGACTCACCGAGGACGACATTTAAAGGTCTGGAAAAGACAGAAAAATATCGATATCGAATATCGAACAAGTCCCACTCAAAACGTGAGATGCGTTACAACATATCGATTATTAATAAAGTAGATTCCTAGTTCCTAGTCCTTTCAGGGTAGAAGAGAAAATGAAAATCATAAAATGGTACTTTGGTGGTCAATCTTATGAAGAGACAATAAGTGTTTACGAGCATGCAGCAATTACAAGATTGATAAATTCACCTTGACGGGAAATCGGACGATTATGTGAACATTTAATTTAAATTTGTCGATATTCCATTGCGCATTTTTAGAATTTGTTTTTGTTGCGCAATTTCTTACTTTCGAAGAATTCATTATATTTTCGGAGCAGATGTGGTAAAAAGAGCCTTAGAACTAATCCTCACAGAAAAAATCATTTGTGCCCATCATTGGGGCAAATAAATTCCTCGCATGCAATAGACTAACCAGATAAACCACTCGCGTCATTTACTTAGGAAATCTATCTCAACGCAGATATGACCCTGAATCGAGCTAATCAGAATTTTAGCAGGCGTTTGGGGTGCTTTGGGGTGCCAATCAGATTACAGGAGTAAGATTACGTCACTCTCGCCGCTTTTGGACTCCCTTGAAGAGGTTATAAACATGTTAACAAACTGAAATTAATTTTTTGTCCTTTTTATTTGATGAATAATTTCGTATCTGTTCCATTTTAGAATATAATTCAAACAGTTTTCACAACAAAATCAACTGTTTAGTCATCTTTGAGATTCTATTTTAGGATGACAGTCCTCATTATATGCTTTAATTGTACAACAACAAGAATGGGAATCGAACTTAGGTGGACTCATTCATAATGTTTATTTTATATAATATGAAGGAATCGCAACTGAAGTAAAAGAATTACAACCTCCATTATTCAATTAGAACGATGGGATGTCTAATAAAATTATATATGAATGCACAACCACAAGGATTGGAATCGAACAAAGTTGGTCTATTCATAGTTTGATTTTATATTGAAATGAATCTCATTCAATGTGAAAGTATCACAACCTATACATTTTCCATTGAAAACAATAGTATGTTTCTGTTTGCTTGATAAATTGATTTCAGAGAACAAGTTTTCGCCAAAAAATTCCTCTTTTAATGAATTACTGTTGTATATATTTTTTATTGATAAAATAGTGGGGCAATTATGAACTATACTCAACTTGCTGAATTGAATTATGTAGAACCCAGTGTCTGAAACAGTTTGGAAAACTTCACGTAAACATGGTATACTTACTACAATATAATTATTGAAAACTTAACGAATAACATATTTATATGAGTAATAATTGATAAGTGCTATAGAAAAGATAAGCCAATGTAGTTTTTGAAGGAAGTCTATTTCTTGTTTATAAATTTTTAAAGTTTCTTCATTTCTTACACATTAATTCGATTGTATTCACACATATTAGAAGAAAGTTTGCAATGTAATAGAACACAACCAAACTCCCAGAAGATTTTGGGGGTTTTTCTAGAGACCTATAAGTGTCACTACAAAGATTCTCTGATAAAGGTAAACTGGTTTTCCATAACATTTTTCCAAAATTTTTATTTACTCCAACGGAGTTCTTCTATAGGAGTTTAGGATGTGAGAAAACACTCGCTTTGGTATTGGAAATTTGCTTTTCAAATGGTTCCATCGACAAATCTTAGTCTGACTTTAATCTTGTGATTCCTGAATCCCGACAAACCCGTTTTTACATTTCGATTTCAGATATTCCAGTCAAGCATTTAATTTGACAGCTGTTTTGAGGAAGAAGAAAGTGGGGTTATGTCAGTTGTATTTCTCAAGGTCGGGAAGACGCCATTCCCGCAAACGATGAAGTGATTTGTCTTGTTGGTCTGTGATAGCACTGCAGAGCCTGGAGCCTCAACACTTAGCCATTGCAATAGAACAGTCAGTTATTCGATATGGCATCGTGTTGGGGTTTCGATTCTTTCCATGCTGCTGAACGTTGAGTTTGAGATAACCAGTGTATATGTCGGTAAGATAGAGGGTTCGTATCCCAGGGATACCCTAAAACCTGTGCCCTCAACTGGCATTGATCGTTTAACAAAGTCCACCGCTTTCAGACAGTCATTTTTGCGTGTAGCAAATCAAAATCAAGTATGGCTGGCATCACATCTGAGCACTTGACAAGAGGTTTGAGTCCAGTTGGTCAGTCATATGTCATACCTAGTTTCCAGATAGGATGTCTCCATTCAAAGAAAATCTAAATGAATAACATAATTGTGAATAACTTTCGATGGATAAAACATTTATATTTTAAAATCACACTGTATGTCGAAGTGATCTCAACAATCAAAAACCCTACTACTTGCGCCCTCCCGCAGCCTTCACTTGAGTCACGTACTCCAAGTGCGGCACAGACAGGTACCCTATGTTACCTGCCTGTAATGCTTGGGCGGTTATCGTTGTAAACTCTGGTAATTACTGGAAACGGTACACTGGAAACTGTGAAGCCGTGTACAGACACGAGATCTGAGCGGCTTGCGAGGCAGTGTAATTTGGCGGCCGCGCAAATGTAGAAGGAGTTTTGAGCGGAAGCAGAGCGGTGCACGAGCCTCTAAACTTGATCCATTTGATGTCGGTTTTTACGGCGAGGTCAAAGAATTCCTCAAGCTCAGTTTGGACGGCTAACTAACAGAGCTCGAATGTTTTCACGTTATTCAGAGCACACAGCTACGTTTCGTAACGACGTCTTGTTATTCTTCAGGGGCGTATCCTTCGTTTGGGATGGTATACTTGAATAAGAGGTTAAATAAAATGTGGATCGAGTCATGAGCTTTATTTTATGAATTCAGTCGTGTATACATATGAACACTGAAAGAATAGATATAATGTACAATTCGTTACATAGACTGTGACTAAACTAGTCAAAGGCTAAAATATTGATAATAATCAACAAATATTCCATCCTGATCAGAGCTAATCATCCAAACAACCAAAACATCTACACCGAAGAAGCGATGTTCAAGAAGAAAGGTTAAGGCTGTTTCACGGGTTCTACTGATCTTCAAGACACCTTACTTTGGTAAACTGCACAATCTGACACTTGATACTTATCACCTGTTAGATGGAACACTGCAGTATTACTAAATACAGCGCACCCTCTCAGAAGCATCTTGCGAATCCTAACCTTCGAGTGCAGAATTTTTTGGTCGCTGTGCATGATGTTCATCCGACTTGGAAACACTAGGTTCATGTGATTTCCCACTAGATAACGCCCAACATCTATCGATTATAGGTTGTGTAAGTTTTCATATTATAATAGTTATAATCTCGTTTACTTTGGAAGACAGGAGAAACTGTACTGGAATGATTAGGCTGATTTGCCTTCGATATTTTGCAATAAGCATTGTCATAAAAGTAGTACTTAGAGTTTATAATGATATTGGAATCTACACGGAGAAAAAAGTTCTCTTAAATCAATGTGTAACCACATTAATTCAAGAGAATGATACTCTTGAATAGGTCCAACCAAATTTAGTTTGATTCTCCGATGAAATACTCTTGACCCATGTGAACAAAGATCCCCTTGATTCAAGCGGAGTCACGTTTGATCCAAATGAGAAAACTAACAAGAATTACTCGATATGTTTGCTAAAATATGTTTCATATCATTATTCTGAAATACTGTGTCTTTGGTACGAATGTAAGATTTCTCATTATTGTATTTAACCAGATTTCAATATTTTTTACCAAGAGAATATAATATGTTTGCTGCAATTAGCGGCTCTCAAATACAAAAATGTATGGTATCTCAAAAAGCTTTTCATAATCATTCTTGAAGATGTCAATCCTAAATAAGGTGCGAATGGAAGATCACCTTCTAACAGTAAGCTGTAATACCGCTTATTGGTCGAGGGGGTCACGTGTACATGCCTTCGTCATCAGAACACATTTAATAAGAAATGATATTCTTGATCCGAGAGAACTATGGTTTGCTGAAATTGTTTTCTGAAGTGAAGAGTACGTATGTCTTGGTTCAACTGAATTCGATTCAAGAAAATTCATGAAAACAGGCAAACAACGAAATGAGTTGAGAATAAAGGTATATTGGTCAATTTCAACTTATTATTCTTGGGGGAAGATTATTTCATTCAAGAATATGTTTATATTTGATCTAAGAAATCCTTTTTCTCTGTGTAAATGACTCGAAATTCATGCCGTGAAAACTTTGAACTACCGAAATAAACAGGGCAACGCAACTGTAGTTGCAATTTATTTTTCCGATGGTGTAGACAGTAAAATTTATTTTAGCCTTTGAAATAAGTGTCAGGGCACTATAAAAATCGAAACAGTTGTGAATAAGTACTGATAAGAGCGTGTTGAATAATATAATACTGTGTAACTGTTCGATTCAGCATGAGCTTCGAGGGGCCCGTCAGTTACTTCGAATAATCAGAGGGTTGAACGAATTCTATTCTTGACTTTTTCGGTCGATTCACAATGTGAATATATATTTCGTTGTCAAATCATTGTGAATAAGCTTATAGTGTTCAATATTTCTATGGAATAATTTAATCATTAATCAATTTTCCGTATCTCCAACCACATTCCATAAAAACCTAGATTCCCCATAAATGCCCATTAAATAGTTTTTATATATTTAGCACAATTCTCATTAGTCATATCAGTACACGTTGACACATATGTATGTATAATCAGCGTCTGTTTTACTACGCTGCTGTACTGACTGCTGGAAAGGGGCTCGCGAGCCACTGCGGCTCGACTTGGCCTCACATCTCGCTCAAGGCTGCCTCGCTGTGTCTATTTTTTCACGAGCTGCTCTGCTCCCGTGTTTGTACGCGGCTTTATATTTGGAACTCCCAACTCGGAAATATATTGTGTTTGGTAAAAAATATATATCGGAACAAAAACGTACGTGAATATAATCAAATTCAGCCTTACGACAATGTATTTGGACATGAATTTTCAGCCGATGCTCGAGTTCATTGATATAATGTCCTGTTGGTCATTGTTGAATGTTCGAGTGATTGTATCAATCCCCCAAGAGCATTGAATTCATCACCAGCATTTGATAACCGTTAACATTGTATCAATGACCAACGACATTAATACCAGGTCACGAGTACATCGATCCATCAACAGCAGTACTCACATCAATGGTCCCAGGGCATTGAATTCAGGCTTATCGGTCATTGTATCAATGTATTTTGGACTAATCACTCAGGTACATTGACGTGATGCCAAACAACATTAATCTAAAGGCGTGTTGTTGTGTTTTGGATTTAAACCAAAAAGTACTATTTTTTTTAATATAAAACAATATTGAACGAAATGATACCTCAATACACATATATATACATATATATAAATATATTTGAAGACTTTTGTTTCGAACGAAATTTTATAGAATTAGCTTATATTTGTACTTTTCTTCAATATTTTTTTAGATTTATGAAATATTTCTATATTTTGAATCGAATGTAATATATTCTGGGAATTGTGTTTTTTTGATTCCATTGAAGTCAGCAAGTTGTCTTATCTATACTTTATATTTCTCTTTGCGAGTTTATAGGGTCTTATGAATACCTTCATTTCTTTTCGTATCGAATTTTGATGGTAAGGATGCAAACTTGCATCATAATAATCAAAAAAGAATACATCAGATTATAAAATATTTCTCATTGAACAAACTTCATTGGGAACATGACTATCGTCGAAGTCACTGAAATAATAATGAAACAATTGATATTATCTGAAAAATGCATTCAACATTCGTTAGGAATTCACATAAATCATGGGTTCTTGAAATATGAGTGCTAAAATTTGAAAGCAAAAAAATAATAAGTTTCAATGAATTACTGAAACAGCATAGGTTAGCTCTCTGTAGTAGTAGGTTGGCTAGAATTGAAAAGATGAAAAATGTTTAAAGAGCATCTCCATTGCTCTGACAATATCGAAAAACTTAAACCGTCGAATTATGTGCATACTTCTTGAATTTTCGGAATGTCCATACCAGTGGCATAAACACGGGGTTTTATGGCTTGTTTTTTCGAATTAAGAATTGGAATCCACCTCCACCACTTCCTTGGTTGGTCTTCCGAGGTATGAAGAAGCACTCTCGAATTGTAAATTTCATGGTATAAGATCTTTCCGTATTGTATTTTTTCACCATTCCTGAAGTGCCCAAATGACTGCTGCATCCTGTCTATTTGAAAATAAGGCATTTTACCGTCTTTTATAAAAACAAAACACTCCTGCAAGAGAATTCAATTTGTATGAAATTAATTTATGACTCAGATGATCTCAGAACTTATTCCACTTGGCTAGCCTAAAACAATCAAAAGAAAAATCGGTATCAACACTAGATAACAAAAAAGATTTTATCTATGACTTCTGGAAAACAAAATTATTTCTATACTATAAATCTTACTCACCTTCTAAAATTCTCGTCATTACTCATAGCACAAGTTGTGGTCAACTTCAAGCACAATGGAAAATCTTCCTGATATGCATCCGCTATACGACTAGACCAGAATTAAACTTGATACAACTAGAAAAATAGCACGATGATTGTTTTGAGGTTCGCGTACCCATATCAATTGATAAATGCGGTGATTGTATTGAGGTTCGCGTACATCAATTGATGAACACGATGATTGTAATAAGGAATCAGGACATCGTTTGATGACCAAAAGCATTGATTATATAACTCCAGGGCATGAATCAATCACGCTGATACATTGATGTGATGTATACACAGAGCATGGATCCATTACCATTGGCATTATCACAAGGTTTCGTGATGATCGCCCGTGCCTGGTACTGATCACTTCCAGGACGTCAATTCAATGTATTTTTTACATTGTCCTGAGGCAAATTTCCTGGAATTGATGTATTTCATCATTAGTACAATGTAATAAATACATTGTAATAATGGCCTTGCGTTCATTATAGCGATCAAAATAGTGATTGGTCAATCACTGAAGTTCATTGTTCTGATCAATTTTTGAAATTGTCCCAATGTAAAATACATCATAGTAATGTCTATACTGAGGTGATTAATATCAGGCTCAGAATTATTTTCTGGGAAAAATTAATATAACGTTGCACAAAATAAATATATTACCGTAACTTATGAATATATTGACTTAAAAATAAATATATTTGCACCTTATAAGATAACTACTAATTTCTCTTCTACCATGAAGAAATCGAACAGTCGTGAAAAGTACAGAAGAGGAAGGATTTCATAAGAGAATTCAGCTCGGACAGGGGGAGTTCTCGATGCTGTATATGTGCTTAGAATTATTCCCGCATGAAAATGTTCCCGGTAATGAACTTAAATCAACCATTCCTACAGTAAATGAGTTTTCCGCATCCTACGTCCTTCCATTCCTCATCATACAAAAGGGATATCTCCAGTGATTAGTAGTCTGTGTGAAAACCGGGAAATATTAAGGGTCCAACTTGAAATAACGTGCAAAAGTAATGAGTTCCGGACGTGACGTCATTATAACGGAAAACTGGTTATTTACGTCTTCGGATTTTGATTCCACAAGGGAGAAAAATTAACAGCGGCCATCGCGCTCGCGCTCATACTGAAAGGGTCGTATTTCGTTCAACGGAATGGAATAAGTTTCTATCTAATAAGTTCACAACGCCATCTTCATCTTCAAAATTTATCAATTCCCGTGGTGGCTTCTGAGGAAGATGAGTCTGACTTTGGCGTAGGTTGCAGTTTTCCGATTAGAAAAGTTGGAAGGCACGAAATGAATTGCGGATATCCAGGAGTTCTTGTACCCCACTCATAATTATTTACGTGCTTTATAAATCTACTGCCTATGTATATTCTCAAGATATCACTCAATATTTGATAATCAAATATACGGGGTGAGTCTTTGAGTTGCACACAAATTTTAACCATAGATCCCTCTCATCAAATAAAACACTTTCAGTCATTTTCTATTTTACCAGGTTCGGCTCAGGTGAAATGTTTTAAGCATTGAAATATATTTCCAATGTGCCGAAAAAATCCTGCATTATGATTGTAAGTTCAACAGAGATATCTCTTACGGTGATCTTTATTGTAGAATATCCGTTGTTTGGAATTCACAGAAATTCGATTAATAAAATTCAACAGAACTATTGAAAATTAAATAGAAATTATTTTTTTATGGAAAAGCCCTTTCGCACTGTAGGATAGAACTATTTGTCAAGGGCAGTTTCTCGGCAAATAGATTGCCAATAAACAATACAGTGATAATATAAACGATAAATAAGGAGAACTGTGACGTTTCAGAGTACAAATCTGACTCTTTCATCAGACAGACGAGAAAATTTTCAGAATTATTTTCTTTCCAATTTCTTTCGAATTGAACTACGTTTGAAGCAAGGTTTTACCCAACCTCTTTATCATTTATAAGATTTTTCCGGTTGCTGTCATCACGCTCACAGAGTTCATTTATTTTGATTCAAACCAACCTTACAAAATATCCCCCTACGAACTGTGGTTCACCTCTTCTGCATTTTCTCTGGTGGGTCGAGATATTAAGAGCATGGTACCTTTTTAAACTAACACACTGAATGTCGCTGTTGCTTTATAATGAATCACGAGAATTCTTAAAGCTATAAATTAAGTAGAGTTTAGTAACGAGTTGAAAAAGCTTTCATTGACAAAATCCATATATTGACAGAATATTTCGATATAGGAACTAAAATTTCATTTAAAAATAAAGTTACTGCAAACGTAATACCTTCTGAACGAAAAAAATTAGAAAAGCACTGACGTGAGGTCAGGAACTTTTACGCCCTTGTTCAAATTTGTTGCCGAAGCACGTATCACCTGTTCACGTATTGACAACGCCAAAGGGACGTATTTTTGGAAATATTGAAAAAATTAAATTGTGAAAGGGTGGGTACCTTAATCTACGGAATCATTAGGCAAATATTGCAACCCCCGGATTTTTCTCTACAATTATCGTTTCTTTAGGAAGTGATTGTGTTTACGACCGCCCTAACCGTCAATAGTAAATAAAATATCTTCCGGAAGAATCTACTTGGAGACTTGATACTTGCATTGTAGGTTTGGAGTTTAATTACGGAGGCCGAATTTGGGAATTGGTAGAATCCACTCAATGATTGCGCATTCAAAGGTTAGTTATTCCAAAACTACAAATCGTATATCGAATCAGTACATATCCAGTACTTCAATCAAAATGGCAGCTTTAAAATTCATGCGGAATTTTGTGAGGACCATATGATTATTAGACTGCCATCTACAAAATATTTGAAGAAAAGTTTTAAAATGTTTATTTTTGATCTAATTGAACGATCATCACGAAATTTGGCACAAATTTGCTGATCAACTGGTTACCAAGTTTCATTATCATCAGATCAGAATTTTTGAGGTATTTTGGAAATAACAACGATATTTAGGATATACACGAGTAATTTAACGATCCTTATTCAAATATTAAAAGATTAATATACGATCAAACTGAGATTTTGAAGACTGTTGATGAATAGTGACTTCAAGGTGTGCGCTAAATTACTCTGAAATATGATGAATATAGTTCATGAAAAATTTTCTGCCTGTACGATGCTTGGAATATTTCCCTAAAAATTGCACATTGGTGTTGTTCAAGTATCTACAGCGTTTAAATCAAATCGCGTTAGTTTTTCTAGAGTTATTGACGAAATTACCCAAAAATTCCAAACAACCACGAAATTTTACATATTTCTTCTCCAATATCTCCGAAAATAAATATCTTATCCAACTGAAATTCGAAGCACTCTTGCTGAATAATAGCTTGAAAGTTTGTGGCAATTTTTATTGCAGTCTGAATAATTCTGTCAAAAGAAACATTTTCGCATTTTTTCTATAACCATCCCCGAAAATAAATAGCAGATCACATTGAAATTTTAAATACTGTCAATATTGACCTCAAAGTATATGCGAGATTTCATAGAAATCTAAATCAAAGAACTTTGTTGCGCGTTGGTATTCTTCAGTTGATTTCGAAGTTTCAATCTGTTTGCTTCAGTACTTCTTGAGATATTGCGGAAATAACGTTAAAATTACAAAGACCATCGAAATTTGGCATGTTTTTTCCTTATATCTACCAGAGTAAATAACGAATCGAATTGAAATCTCGAACATAGTTCTTTGATACTGACTCTGAGGTCGCTGCCACATTCCGTTGAAATCTGGTCGATGGTTTCCGGGAAAAAATGATTTTTCGACCAAAATTTCAAAAATGTTCGAATAAACATTTTTTTTTCAAAGTTTGGACCTCAATTATGGCGATTAGTCATAGGCTCACTCACCATTCTATGGTAATAGCGTTTTCTGATCATATACAGGATTTCCCATCGATGGTGCCCTGGACTTTCACGAATTTCGAACGATTTTCAGGAAAATTTGGTTATTTTGGAAAGAACTACCCATCTATCGATTGAGAATATTTTCGGCACTGCAGATAGGCCACCCATATCAAAACGTTCAGACATCTTTTAATTTGAAATCGAACACCTGTATATTATTTCTTTCTTCGTATCGCCCTAGCCTCCTGATATCTTTATCATAAACTGAGATATCTCCCCTATCTCTAGTGGAGTATTTGATTGATTTACATTTTTTTGCATTACAGATTCACAAAGCCTCATGTAAGCATTCATCTCGTCTGTGCTTAGAATGCTAGAGAGCTGAAATTTTGGGGTTTGATTACTAATATCTAATGTATGGTGGAATTCGTCTTAAGTCAAACAGGCTTGATCGAAAGTCGAGGCAATAGCGGAACATCTCAAAACGATAAAGTGCGTTTTATTCAAATGAAATGCCCTATATTATCATATTATGTGCTTGAATATAATAAAATTTCTTCGAATTGAATGTTATATAATATTACCCATGTTGTAAGCTTGTACAATTAGAAGCGAATTTTTAAGCCATCGTTGAAAAGTAAATGAACTAATTACTGAAAAATGTTTGGAAAAAGTTTGATGAAATCGATACAGAAATAAAATAGAAAACTACAGCTGTTCGGAAAAGTAATTATAAACATGGTGCATATAATTTTATATAATCAGCAGCAGCGCTGAAAACACTCTAGATTGAGAGCGGTGGTTACTTCCCCAGAATACAGATTACAATTGAGAAGTAGAATGAAATATTCAAAATTTATAATAAGAAAAGAATACGAGAAATCACTTTGTTCTCTATCACTATGTATTATTTTAGGTTTCACACTGACCGTAGTTTCGTAGTACTTCTACATTTTCAAATCGGTGTATTGCAAATTGTTCAAAAAGGTATTAGGATGAGTTCTGCAGGCTTTGTTTCTGCTTTCATTTATCAGGAAAATTATGGTTATTTCAGGACAAAGATCTCGAATCACGAAAGTGTTGACAGAAACTGATTCTTACAAATTCTCGCTTGATTGTCTTATGGCAGTAATATATAATATTGACTCTGCAACGAAAGAGTTCTCTCCGTAAATCGATATTCTTTTATTGTTCATTAGACAATATTTCTGCTAGAAGCTGCCTTTGACAGAAAGTTTGAATCCCGCAATCAGCAAGGGCTTTTCCTAAGAAGAATAATTTTCAATCGAAGGAACAAAATCATATATTAATGTCTCGAAATCAAGGCATACTGTCACAATACAGAAAAAAATTAATGAATCAAAATGTCACAAAACATGTTGCAGGTCGCGAAAGGGCAAAAAATAAAAATATTAATATCACCCTGTACATACGACCGTTCAACTTATAATATATCCAACGGAATATTAACAAGCATATAATACTTCGTAAGTATGAAGGAGAATATTTTGAAAGAAATGGTATGTGATACAGGGGAAATCAATATTTAATGTCTGAATACAGATCACTAGAAATTGTTCAGAATTTCCAGATTTTCTAGAATGGGGGCGATTCAAATGAATGATCAAAACCCAATCAGACATCGTCTGGCTCCATCATAAATAATTTATTGTCTATATCGCTCCTTGAACTACAAGTAATTTGTAAAACCCGCTTACATCTGTAATTATTGAGATTACTGTATAGATTATTCAATTACGAAATTATTAAAATTTACAATTCCTTATGAATAGTCTAGCATTTCGGTTGAACGTGTCTAATTAACTTAAATTATTAGACTAATTGAATTCATTTCAAATAATAATTGTATGTTATACTTCGGAATTTCATTTTATCTACAGAAATTATGGGAATGAATCGTGTTAAAAACACATTTTTCTTATTCTAGATTGTTTGAGATGATTCATAGTAGCTCAGTAATGTCATAACACGCATGTTTCGAATATCCTCAAAGAAAATTCATCATGCTTGAAATGAAGCAAACTGTTCCGAAGTTTTGTAAAATATTTATTATCATAAGTTGATATTTCCTCCAACAGTTATAACGATTCTAGGCTTTCAGATGAACAGGAGAAATGCTTCATTATTCATTTTAAAGTACAAATTCTCATAAGAAGTCTTCACCTGCTTGTGCAAGAAAAGAATATAATTATCCCTTCGCCCAAATATCTGTCAACTTGGAGTAGCTCATGAGGCAATGAATTCTATTTTGCCTATCCGTAGCCTACTACTACGTTAGTTTCGAACGAAATGAGCTAAAGTCAAGACATTTTCAAGGGAGGTTTGCAACCTGAATCTATCGGTTCAGTTGAGTTAATGTGCGGAATGATCTCAATAATGCTATAGTCAAAGCTTCCTAAAAAAGACGATTCGATCGAAGTTAAACGTGTTATACCGGGTGTCCCACGAAAACAGTTCGTTAGAATATTTTGGGAGGGATTCAATATTCACGTTTGCAATTTTGGACTTATGCTTTGACTACCGGTTTCACCGGAGGTGACACCAACTTTCGTTTTTCAAATATGAAGCCCCATATTTTATAATGGAAATAGAATTCTTATGGACTTCTGAGTTGTCTTAATGTGAAATTTTTGAAATCCTGTCTGAAATCTTTTTTCAACGAGAAATCTCGATACAAAATTGAGAATGTCACTCTGCTAAAACATGGATATCTTCCAGGTTTTTCATTGGAATACTGCCGTTTTAAGGCTTTCGCGCTTGTTCCGTTGCTAAAGCGTGCATCTATGTACGTATTGATCCCACCAAATGCAGATCTTCTTTTTATATGGTCCTCACAAAATTCTTCATGAACCTCAAGCTATAATTTTTGATCAAGTACTATCTAAGGAATAGTTTGTGAATTCAACTCATTTAAGCATTGGACCTTCTGATTTCAACTGAAAACCTACTCTACAAATATATTCCCCAAATATATCCAGCATAATCCCTGGTAATTAATGAAATAGCTTCCGTTAGAATCTTCCCAATAGCTTGATAATTGTAGAGTGAGTTTGAAGCTCAATTAGGACCTTCGAATTGGCGAATTTGTATAATTCATCCAATGATTCCGCAGATATACCCTTTCAAAATTTCATTTTTCTGATATTCCCAAAAACATAGATCGAATCGACAACTTGAAGTTGCATGCGTATTCTCGTAAGGAATAAATAATGAGTAGATCGCCAAATGTCACATATATACCTGAAAACAAGATTTGGTTTTTTAATAAATCGTATTGAATGATTATCAAAAAATTGCGCACAAATTTGCTCATCAACATTTTCAAAATACTATCTGATCGTGTTCATAATTTTTGAGATATTAAGGAAATAAGCTCAAATTTGACATTATTCGTTTCCAATATCTTCTGAGATGAACATCGGGCAACATCGGGTCAAACTGAAATTTGAAACATTTTCATTGAAATCTGATTGATAGTTTCCGACAAAACATCGTTTTTCAAGAAAAATTTGGGAAATATTCGAGAACAAATGTATTTACATTTCATCCTTTAGGATATTTAATCTAGCCTATGTTGCGCGAAGGTATTCTAGAATTATTTACGAAGTTTCAATCCTGAGATCACTATGACTTTGATCAGAATAACATAATAGTAATTCGATAATTTGCAACAAACAGTACTATTCGACACTACTGAAAAGTTCTCTACAATCCATGTTTCTTCCATTCCATTCCTACATATGTTTCATTTCATTCTGTTATTATTTTTTGGTAATTAAAGAGCCAACCAACCTCATTCTTCATTTTCAAATGTTATACTTTTAATACATGATAAATATTTCTGATGCCGATTCTTCAGGCTTCAAAAAATAAGATTCAGTATTGAATACTGCAACTTTTCATTTAAACCGTTTTTAATGTGAATCATCTGAGATTAAGATCGTTTTTCACTAGGAACTCCAAATAAACATTGAATATACGTCATACGTCCTCGTATTCTGTGAACAAAGCTTAATGCCACAGAATAGAAACATTGACATATTGAGTTTAATAAGTCAATAAAATTTCCTCAGCTCAGCTAGCTTATATAACAACCTACGGACTACAGTTACCTACAGTGAATCTATATGCTTGTATGGAGTCACTGTACACATACAGTGACTTTTTCAAGATCTTGTCTTGTATTGAGTCACTGTATGTACAGTTAGCTTAGGCAGTCTGCGACATCTACCAACGCACCAACGGAGGTTTTATTTTATTTTTCTTATAATTCAAAAAGTACACATTTGATTGGGCCGAAATGAAGTACTCGGTTATGAAATAGCAACTTGGAGATATCGGTGAAATTTAAGTGGAATAAAAAAAATTTCAAAAAAAATATTTTTTCAAATTTCTCTATTGATAAATCTTCTGATTGATACTGTTAATCTGCCAACCAAGTTTCATTGCGATCAGATGAATATTTTTCGAGTTTTGGAAACTCGACTTTCAAATGGCTAAAACACAAAAACCATTTAGCAGATTTGGCCGATTAACGAAATTGGCCAAAGATAGGGGATCTAATCCTAACCTATGAATTTCGGGACTCTAGGTTTGAGATCAATTTCAGCTCGAAATTGGCAAATTACAGACATTGTGACGAAACGATAACGCGCTGTTCCCCAGAAAAAGTGCGTAAAAATATCCGGTTGAATATTAAATGTATCCCATGTAACTGCTTACAATAAACATGATAATTACAGGTTGAGCACAAACGACGCATCTCTGTTTTTCTCATATTGAGGACACCATCGATTTACTGTTCTTCCTCAAATTCTATACCATCCAACACGAATTATACCATCGCCCTGGGAGAGAAGCACCCATAAATTTCTTCGATCTTGCGTAGCATAAATCAAGTTTGTAGTACGAATATTTATTACTTGCTTTGATTATATAATTAGGAATGGATATCATACTGAATAATAATGAGAATAATTGTACCCGTATATTATTAATAGATATGCCTGTTGAAAAGGACGATTTATTAGGGTGTCTGAGGCTACCGAATATGTAGATTTTCTGTTTTTAACCGGTGGCAAATGATATTTTCGTCTCGGAGTATGTATGTATATTTATTTCATTGGTTATTATTGCAATGAATTGGAACCATCGAAATTATTGGTTTGTTTATACTTACAGCTAGGTTTTTCTATAGCCTCCCCTAACGAAAAAATACTGCAAATTTTATACAAAGGCTTATTATTTTCTTAGTTAGAATAACCCAATATACCACATTGATAACTCAAACTTAGAACCGAATGCTATGATTCATTTTCGACATCATTGGAAATTTGCAGCGTTTTTCTTTATAACTCAGGAACCACTTGTCGGAAATCATCCGGGTAAAATTTTTTAGGTTTAGTTATGCAACAGTAATCAACATTTAAAATTTCATGAAAATTTGGGTGATAAGTTTTTGAGAAATAATTTTTTTTCCCCCCAATCCCCCATTTAGAGCCCTTAGGGTACACCGATCCTGCTGAAAAGCTTGGAGGATCAACCCCGAGTGACATACGATTTTTCCAACAAGTTTTAAGGATTTCCGTTCAGTACTTCCAGAGAAAAGCCCCGGACAACGGACGGCGGACCGACGGATTTTTTTTATTCGTTCATTCAAATCTACATACTCCAAAACGTAAACTGTGAAATTTTCAGGGGGGTTAAAATTTTTTTTTGTTGGTCGACACTTGGGTTTATTACTTGATTTTATCAAATAATAAACCAAAAGCAGAACTACAACGGACGGCAGACGGACGGATTTTTTTTATTCGTTTATTCAAATCTACATACTCCAAAATGTAAACTGTGAAATTTTCACGGGGGGTTAAAATTTGTTTTTGGTTGGTCGACACTCAGGTTTATTATTTGATTTTATCAAATAATAAACCAAAAGCAGAACTATAAACCTATTCACTTGCTTGTTCTCAGGAGCAGCGCATTATATTTATTATATCTAAATATTTATCATGTATGTTTGAATTTCGACAAAAGTTTCGGAGAACTAAAATAATCGAAAGAAAACGATTCTGCAAGTTTTTCCGGTTTTTGATGAAGCAGTTAGAATCAGACTACGAAGTCTGAAAAGTTACAGTTTGTTAATTTTTTCAATATTGATCATTAGGAAACTTTTTCTTTGAAACTGCCCGTGACGAGTAGTTTCAATCCTGAAATCCGCACCATCGATTTCAATAAATAACAATTTTCATTTAATTTTTGAAGGCAAACAATACCTCGAATATAACGGGGTGATTTCTGGAGGCCAGAGTTCGTTTTGGTTTATTATTTGATAAAATCAAATAATAAACCTTAGTGATCGACCAACCAAAAAAAAATTTTAACCCCCCTTGAAAATTTCACAGTTTACGTTTTGGAGTATGTAGATTTGAATAAACGAATAAAAAAAAATCCGTCCGTCCGCCGTCCGTTGTCCGGGGCTTTTCTCTGGAAGTACTGAAAGGAAATCCTTGAAACTTGGTGAAAAATCGTGTGTCACTCGGGGTCAATCCTCCAAGCTTTTCAGCAGGATCGGTGTACCCTAAGTGCTCTAAATGGGGGGGTTAGGGGGAAAAAACTATTTCTCGAAAATTTATGACCCAATTTTAATGAAATTTCAGAAACTGATTACTGTTGCCTAACTAAACCAAAAAAATTTCACCCAGATGATTTCCGATAAATGGTTCCTGAGTTATAAAGAAAAACGCTGCAAATTTCCAATAATGTCGAAAATGAATCATAGCATTCGGTTCTAAGTTGTTTAAGTTATCAATGGTATATTGGGCTATTTAACTAAGAAAATAATAAACCTTTCTGTAAAATTTGCAGTTTTTTTTGAAAAAATTTTTTGGTGCAAATGGTTGAAAAAATATCTATCGAGAAATGAAAAAATATATTGCATTGGATGATGAGCTCTGATCAAGGTGGAATACATGATAAAAATTTTCCGAGGATTTTATTTGAATTTAGTTAATTATATCATCATCATCATGACATATCGTTACTACGTAACCATATGTCTTTGGACGAAGGAAACGTGCGTTAGATGCAGAAAATGTAAGTGAATTAGAGAGTACTTACAAACAGTTTTGATTTGGTTATTATGTTATTCTCTAGCTGAATTGGGTGATATATTATTTTCTAAATCGAATATAACGTAAAAGACTGATCAAATTCCAGAAAAATGTAACTGTCATATTCAAAAGGAAAATACATTTTCGACCCATCTTCCCTATTCAAATTTTTGGGGTTGTTGTTGCCACGCAGAAGGTTGATGAATTTTAAGTGCGAATCTGGCTCCCTCAACAAAAGTAAGACGGATCCAAGCAATTTCCTAAAATCTTGATTTTCCTTCTAGAAAAAACCTTTGTTGTTCTGAAATTACTAACGAAGTTATATTCGACCACGAATTCAGTGGGCTTAATGTGATCGTATTCAAAAACGCTGCAAATTTCACAAAAGGGTTTATTATTTTCTCAGTTGAATACCGCATTACCAATGATGTCTTAAATAAAATAATTCATTGGTTTTTCACAAACATAAAAACTCGATATGTGTTGAAGATTTGGTTGTCAAACTTTTCATCTACTTTTAGATATAAGATTCTGGATGAAAAGTTAACCGATTATTCCACTCAATTCCAATCTTACAACCGATTGCGATGATTAATTTTCGGGATTATTGGAAATTTGCAGCGTTTTCTACTTGTTCTAGGGAACAGTGCGTTATTATTTCGACACGATGTCTGTAATTTCAGAATTTTGAGCCTTATGTGCTCCAACTTTCGAAGGAAAATACTTAGCTAGTTGAAATTGTCAGATTAGGTTTGGAGTCCGAATATCTCAGTTGATTTCGTTAATGGGTGGAATCAGTTGGATAGTTTCGAAGTAAGGCTCATTTGAAATTATGAGGTTAATTCCTCGATATCTCATGAGGTATTGGTTCGATCCAATTGAAACTTTCTGGACAGTTTTGAAATAGTGTGGATCTAGGGGTGAGAAAATCTAAAAAAAATCATTCGAAACATTTCAAAAGTTTCTTATGAAAGATTTTTTTTTCTCTGAAAATATTAATTGGATTTCAGTGGAATTTCGCGCAAAACTTCGAGTCAGTATTCAACAACAATGTCTCAAATTCAATTTGATCCTATGTTTACTTTCGGAGATATAAGGAAAAAATGTGCCAAATTTCATTGTTATCTGGAGTTTTAACGTTATTTCCGCAATATTTCCAGAAGTACGAATGCAATCAGATTGAAACTTCGTAATCAGGTGGAGATTACGTGCGAACTAGGTGCGAAATTCCGTGTTGATCCAATAGTAATAATTTGGACAAGCGCGTAAAAGCTTCTGACCTCACGTCAGTTCTCTTCTAGTATTTTCTTAATTACTCAAGGCCGACTGGTCGGGAATATCCGGGTTAAAATTTTTGAGTTGATTCCTCGCTATCTCATGAAGTATTGATTCGTTAAATAAATTGAAACTTCGTGGACAGTTTTGGCAAATGAACGTGCAACTCAGAGCAACATTTCGTGTGGATCCAGTTTTTGAAAAATTTTCAAACAATTTGTATTAGAAAATTTTCAAAATTTATGAGGAAAAAATTTTTTCTCTGAAAATATTGATTAGATTCCCAATTGATTTGGCACAAACCTTGCAGTCAGTAATTAACAACAACATTTCAATTCGATACGATATTAACTCTTGGAGATATAAGGAAAAACAATGTGTCACGTTCCGTTGATATTTGGAATTTTAACGTTTATTTCCGCAATATCTCAAGAAGTACGAATGGAATCAGATTGTCACTTTGTAATCACGTGGAGATTAACAACACGCAACTAGGTGCAAAATTTCGTGTTCATCTAATTGTTAGAATTTGAATAAGCGCGTAAAAGCTTCGGACCTCACGTCAGTTCTTTTCTAGTATTTTCTTTATAACTCAAGGCCGACTGGTCGGAAATCATCCGGGTTGAAAATTTTAGGATGAGTTATGCAACAGTAATCAACGTTGAGAGTTTCATGAAAATTCGGTCTTCAAGAAATATTTTTTTCCTTCCAACCCCCACTTTTGATCCCTCAGGGAACACCGATCCTGCTGAAAAACTTGGAGGATCAATATCGAGCGACACACGATTCTTTCTACCAAGTTTCACGGATTTCGGATCAGCACTCTCAGAGAAAAGCCCCGGACAATGGATGGCGGACGGAGGGATTTTTTTAGTACTTCATTCAAATCTACATACTGTGGAATTTTCAGGGGGGGTAAGGTTTTTTTTGGTCGATGACTAAGTTTATTATTTTTTTTATCAACTAATAAACCAAAATCGTATTCGGTTGAAAAATACAAAATCTCTGACCAAATTGAAGCTGCCTCTACCCTAGAATGAGTACGTTCAAACTCAGACGAGCAGGCTAGCCATAACATAATTTATAACGTTGTAATTTCGAATGTTCTGAAATAAAGACTATAATGAAACCAAGCTATAATTTTACGATTCGGAAGTATTGAAGATGAAAAGGAGGAAACATGATTCATTCTTTCATTTGGGTGTTTAGAAATTGTTCAATTCAACAATTCTGGGAATTATACTTTTGTTTCTATTAATTGTTCAGCCATATGTAAAATGCATTTGTAATGCTGGGGTTCAACATCCTATTTCGTATAAATCTGAATGTGTGGCGATACAAACGATTCATTCGCAAGAAATAATATATATTATGAATTCCATTAGAAGAAGAAGTTTTTGATGGATGACACACAAGGATACTCAAGCAAAGTTAACAGTTTTACATCAGATATCATACACTTTTTAGTGATTTTTTAGTGCGGAAGATCGATGATCTAGGAGAAATGTATAATAATAATAATAATTTATTCATCCTTTCAGATACCATAGAGACATATAGGACATGTCAATACTTAATTCAACAATTTAATCAGTTCAGTTTATCTGAATAGAATTCCTCCAAATCATAGTATCCCTGGAACATAAAATTTTTTCACCTCCTTTTTGAATTATCTCTCATTCATTGTCTGAAATCTAGCTCATGTTTAGCTTAATCTGTGATTCACTGGGAAACTATCCAGAAAAATTTTCCGTATATATTGTCATGTAAGGTATTCATGAAGATTTTCGCGTGCTCGACTTTCGTACACGGATTTCATTCAGGAAAAATATATGTTATTTCGAGATTTAGTCGATAACGGGCTCAAACTATTGGGTTTGACTTTCTGATAAGGAATTCGTGCTCATATTATGTTTTGTCCGTCCGGCTAGCCATCCATCCGTATAGTCGATATATTTCAAAAGATGCAAATTTTAAATAATTCTAGAGATGGACTATATATTTTGTAGTCTCTTATATTGATTCAGAACAGAATTCATAAGGTCGGTTCAGGGTTTTTGATAATCGTTTCATTACTCTTTTCTCAATCTCTAGAGAAAAACCTCTGGAGTAGAACTAAAATTCATTATGTATTCAGTTGTACAATAAGAGCATGTCTATACATCAGTTGAGAAAATCAACAATACTTCATGAAGAATACCATAAAATAATCTCAAAATTTTCACATAGGTATATGAAAATTATCAGTAGTAATACCCCTAGAGCCTTGATGATACCGAGATAATTTTGTCATAGAGAATGCTAAAGGCGTAATGCTTCATAATAATATATATTATTCTTAAGCAACACGCTTAAAAAGGATTCTCTATGACAAAATTTCGAGGATTTATCAAGGCCTGAGGGGTATTCGATAAGATTATTTCTACTTTGTATATTTCAAAAATTGATTGTCATTCTGACGTTTAATTTAAGCTTGATGATCCTCTTTGTCGAAAATACCAAACTGAAAACAACACATGTAGGTTTATTATCTTGAGGTAATATCATAGGGGCATCTAATTTTTCCGAAAAAAATCGAAAAAACACGTTGCTAAGTAATATTTTAACAAGAAGGATGAGTGCTGGTGGCAACAAAAACCCGAGGCGAAGACGAGGATTTTTGCACGTGCACGAATGCTTTTTGTTGAATAATATTACTTTGCAATGTGTTTTTTCGATTTTTTCACAGGAAAAATTAGATGCCCGAATGATATTTGACTAGACTATTCCATGAGTAATAGATTATTCTGAAACGGAGACCCATTTCATCAAAAATACTACAAACTTAATTATTCATGGTACAATTAAAATATAAATTGCAATTTTGGTACACGGTAGGGGTATTGTAATTTTTGGTGACAACAACTGTCAAGTTTTGCCGCGGGTGAACTCGAATAAACTGCTGACAGCTCCTGCCAAACAGTTTTTCCACCTAAAAACCATTTGTAATTCAAAATTGCGCGTTTTTGATTGGTGGAAATTACGACGAGGGAAATATTCGCTGTAATCCATAGGTGATTGTATGAAATTTGACATAGAACTCAAATTAAGAAATTTGATTGGTTCCTATAGTTAGTAAAAAAATATCTATGGAATTTTTGAACCAGAATTTTTTCTCCCTGTTTTTAATTCATTTTGTTGATTTGGTCATCACAGTAAACAATAGAATTACAGATTAATACTCTATTTTTATATATCTATCAGTTTCAATCAAAAAAATATGCATTGGAGTTTTTTGAGACTGGAGAAGGTTTTAGAGATATAATGAATAATTATTATAATAAATAAATTTTGGAGAAAATATTCGTTTGAAAAATGGATTGCCTGAAGGGTGCAATTCGAAAATTCTATAAAATCCTAGTTCCGGCTCTTAAAGAGCTATGTTTATCAATTAATAAATTGAAATAATATACCAGGCATGTTACTTTTAAAATTGAATTCTTATTTTAGTTCAAATGTTGAACTAGAATAACTATACAGGGAAAACTTGCATTTATTTATTTGAAACCGACGAAAAGATAAATTGGATCCTCATTCACAAAAGATGTTATTTCCTGTCTCAAAAGTTTCAAATACAACTGAAAGAGCTCGAGTTTGGCAGACATATCGAAGCATGAATCAAGCTTTAAATTTTGAACTTCGTCTCTTTGAGCTGAATTGTTTCAGAATTTTCCTATATCAGACTTGTCACCACCATGACATAACGAAGTCAGCAGGCGGGTCATACCATTAGATTTCCAAGAACCATTGCCACAGCCCAATGGTGGGAGTTTTCCAACTGCTATCTCGATAGCGCAAAATATTTACTTGCATAATCTGGAAACCGTATAATACGGCAATAATAGTAACAATTAAGGAACATTATCTTTCATACAATGAGCCATTATGGTGAAGGAATATTCCAAACAATTAATTAATATACTGCGCTAGAATATACCTACTGGTTATGTGCATAGTTTCAAAGCGGATATTTGTAACGAAATCGTTCTATTAGAATTTATATTGCCTTTAATTGATGTGCAGGTATCTTTCTATTCGTTACACATGAGTTGACAATTTTTATAGATGCAATTCGACGAAATGATCGATGCCTGGAGCATGCAAGCTTTCCTATTGGTGCAATGAATCGGTTATTAATATCTGATGATATTAATCGTTATCTCTCTCTTTATTGGTTGGCATAGCTGTTCATTAATGGTCGTGTACAGTGTTAAGTATCAATTAGTTTGTAGTGATGTCTCTCGTGGTAGAGGAGAAAAATGTATGGATCTCTCACAGGATATAATGAGTTGAAAAAGTATTTCTTGATTAATACTCAGGTAGCATCACCATCAACTTCAGGAATTAATAAATATTTACGAAATACATATCAAATTCAAGAACTTGTTCGATTATGGGTGAATTTCGATCCATCTGATTTGGAAAATGAAACCTTTTGGAGAACAATAACTTTGTGGCTAATGCAAATGATCACAGAAGTTTTCAATCCAGAATATAAAAGTTCTATTCTTTTTTCAAACCAACTTGAAATATGCTTTTCGAAGATTGGCCGTGTGAAACCAGTTTTTCTCCGTCTTAAATTAGAATATCGCCAATAAAGATGTAGTTTTCAGTTAATTATTATGATAGGTATTCGTTTGTATGAATGAGTTATTCAGTTGTAGTGTTCTCCACTTTAGCGTTTTTTGATAAATTCCTTTTTTCATGAGACACATGATATGATTTTTATGAGTCAGAGTCCTGCGGGAGAACACCATTGAAATATTGAAAACCGTTTGAATTTCATACGAAAAAAGTAGTCTTTCAGCTTGATTCTTTTCACACTTAATTTTACGATAAGTAGTTTTATATATAAATCGTGAAATTGTGTTGAAAAAGAGATGGAATACACAGACTAGCAAAGAGATAAATTTAAATTACTCACTTTCAAATTTGCATACAAATCAAGAATCATTAACTTATTTTAACACATTGGAGTTACTGATGAAGATTTTGTTTTCAAATTCATGTTCAATTATTCTTTTAAGTTTTTCTGTTGAAATATATGATCAGGTTTGTATGCTACTTGTAGCCCAATTGATTTAGTTCGAATATGATATTCATTGAATTCGGGTGACCGAAAAGTAGCCAGGACCGAATTTTATTCAAGAGTTCATGCTGGAATGAATAGAATCATAGAAAAACATGAATGGAAAAGTCCACCTTGTGTGTACGTATAAAATCCATTTTTTTAAATTCATACGATTGATTTTTCAAAATTTTTTCACTAACATATATACAAGGTGAGTCACGAGGAACTGTACATATTACTGCCATGTATAGAGACTACTCAAATGATTATCAAATTTAAAAGTGTCTTCCTCTCTTCATGAGTTTTATACAGGGTGATTTTCAGTTTTCACCGAAAATTCCGATCCGTCATAGCTTTCTAACGATTCTCTGGAATCAATTGAAAATTTCAGGGAATATGGTCTAAGAGTACTTTCAGAAACCAACTCGTTCTTAATTCAGAAAATGCAGGTCCATCTCGGAAAATGGCTGTTGTTTTTGTCGTTCGCAAAAATTTCATTCACCCTGTGTATGGTTTTTTCTATGTTTGATGAGGAATACTGAGACCATAATGAGTACTGAAGAAAACCGCCAAAATATTTCTCCGAAAATTTTCCTAGAATTTTCAATTAAATAATGGATTTCAGTATTTCTCGCTTAGCTTTGAAAAATGATTTTCTCATTGAATTCGGTATAAGGAGCAAGAGTGAGTATAACTTTTACACATCATACAGCATTTCCTCAATTCAGTGCCGTTTTCAGGACAGGCTCATGAAACTTTCCTAATTTAATTTGTTCTCAGGGTTGGAGGACCCTTGTTCATAAAATTTCAACATTCAAGAAATTATTTATGCGATCTTAATTCACAAGATGAATATGTATGGAAAAAAATTATTAACTTGAAAACAATATTTTATTCCAGCCAAGAATTCGTAAATGAAGCCATGCAAATTTTAAATAGATCATAGGAAAAAAAGGTCCGAATCGTTCTATCGAGAAGTAGAGCTGCGTTTCGAGGGGATCAATTCGGAAACAAGGGACAGTTTTAGCTTCAAATTTTAACGTATGTGCATAGAAGCTACTGAGTTTACTTCAGTGCTTTTCTAGAATGTCCTATTCTACCTGGTGTCTTCACTAGGATCATCAGGAGCAAAACATATTATTTGATCTGATGCCAAATGGCGAAGGAACTGGTGTTGAAATTTTTCTGTGAATTTTGACGTTTTATTCACACACGATATGAAATATCAATGAGCGATTTCAAGCGACGAACCAAAATCTCCAGTTATAGTTACGGTTATCCAAACTGACATTTAAGCAAAGGATAATCTGTCAATTTGCATCACCGTAACTATAACCGGAGCTTTTGGTCCATCGCTTGAAATCGCTTTATATGTTCGAATTCTTTAAAATTTCTGGGAGATGTTTTTCATTCTCGGTGAACTACAGAAATTTAATTGAGGCAATACATTTTGTGTTCGATTTTTAAAAATTGTCATTCGAAAGTTTTGAAACGAAAGTTACATACTAAGCGACTAACGTAAAAGAGCGCGAATGCTCGTTGTCCCTCTCCTACGGTAATTTCGATCAGAGAAGGCGCTAAATCAAAAACGCCATATCGTTTCCGGTACGGCGTTCCGGGATACGTTTTGTTCTTCGGTCCCTCGTTAATTTATGGAACGCCCCACGCTGAGCTGCACGGTCCGTTCCACGCGTTCCGTTTCTTATCTTTATTGAAATTTTGCCAGCCTTTATTATTTGTCGGATTCTGGTCCGCTTGAGTTGTCGGGATCGATGTCTTTCTTCCAGCGATTCGTATTCTCGGATGTATGCCGTGGTTCCGCTGCTATTATTTTGATTTCTTCTGTGAGATTTTTTTCAGAAAAATGAGAATAGTCCAGGCGTTCGCAGTATGGAAATCACACCGATAAAATTCTCAACCGATTGAAGAGCTGTCTGTCTTTCAAATTCCATTCAATAAATTCCAGAAACGCACTAATGTGAAGTTTAGGAGTGACGTCAGGAGCTTTCACGCACTTGATCGAATTCGTAGCCAAAGGTGTTACCCACTCAGGAAAATTTCCTGGATACATACAGTGCGCGTCAAAATTATGGAACAAATTCATTTTCTCAGAAGAATTCATAAATTATAATTCATAAAATATTTGGCAACAAAACCCTGAAACAGTTCAATTTTTGTTTCACTTTTGCCAAATTTTTATGCATTTTTGAAGGATTTTGGTTGCACCCTGTGCCATCCCCATCAACCCTCTAAATTTTTTGAATGGGGAAAGTGGGACATGTGGTACTTTTTTGGCAAGGTTTTTGTATCTTCTTCATAGGCGTGCAGAAATTTCCAAGAAAAAAATTTTTTTTTCGAAAAATTAGTTACTTCAAAGAGGTTTTCAGTATAAACACTTTGTCATGGCTCATTTACCTTGAGACGATGGTACCTGATGAAATTTGTCACCGAATGAAAGTCGACCATTACAGTTTTCTTCATGCACAACTTTCAACCCCTTCACGTGAAAATTTTTTTTTCTCTGTTAAATGGTTCTTAGGGGTTGGAAGTTGTACATGAACAAAACTGTAATGTTCGAGTTTCATTCGGTGACAAATTTGATCAGGTACTATAGTCTCATAGTAAATGAGCCATGACAAAGTGCACATGCTGAAAACCTCTTTGAACTAATTTTTCCAAAAAAAAATTTTCTTGAGAATTTCTGCACGCCTAAAAGGAAGATACAAAGACCTTGCCAAAAAAGTAGAACATGATCCACTCTCCCTATTTAAAAAATTTAGAGGGTTGATGGGAATGGCACAGGGTGCAACAAAATCCCTCAAAACTGCATAAAAATTTGGTGAAAGTGAAACAAAAATTGACCTGTTTCAGGATTTTGTTGCCAAATATTTTTCTTCTGAGAAAATGAATTGGTTCCATAATTTTGACGCGCACTGTATAGAAAATTGGTTACCATAATTTGATGAACTTTTCTGTAAGAAACAGGGATTGCTGCACTGAAAGAAAAACCTCAGTTATACTGAATAAACCTTTGTTTCTTCCGAATTTGTTAAAAATAAGTAAATAATATTCACAATCAATATGGCTGAATCACTAAATCTGTTTGTAATATGTTTTGATATTACCTATAAACAAAGCATTTGTTACAGCGAAATTCAGTTATTACAAAGAAAAGAAATTTACGATACTTTGTCCATTACAAAGATTCAAATATTTCTCATCAATAAGTTTTGGTAACTATCAATAAATAATGGGGGTGGCTATTAATAAATACATATTCACGTTTATTATGATTCGGGGCTGTTCAGAGTCACCTCAGATCGTGTTCAGACTCATCGATTATCGTGTGCGTGGTGTCAATAATGTTATAGTATCTGCTCGTTCCATCGGGTCTGATTTTTGTGTCGAGGCTCTTGGCGTTCATAGTGATAGTGAATTGGAATATCGGAATTGTTAAAGAAGAGGAAACAAATCAGGTATGTATACACTATTAATGTTTCCTAACCTATTTACGATATGGGTGGTTCAAGCATCGAAAACTTCATAAATGTAAATTTTGCAAAGGCAGGTCGAAATTTGGTTATCAATTGATTATGACTCAGGTATACAAAAGCAGTATTGTAAACCGATGAATATTAAGATAATTGACTCTGATTATAAATGCGAAAAATATTTCAAAAATGATTAATTTTCCAGGAAATGGAATGAATCCTTTCAAACTGCCCAAGGAGATATATGAGAAAGAAGAAAACTGAATGAGATAGTGCCTCGTACAGAAAATATGGTTCAAAAAATGCTAAAACTCAACGAAACAGATCACTCGTGTGGATTCTAAGCAATTTGAGTTGATAAGAAAAACCTAATTCAATTCATTCTATAAACGAATTCTCAAATATTCTCTTCTGACGTGTTGGAACTATTCTTCAGGAAAAAAGTGAGTCAGTAATTGAATTTATTGTTAATTGTTATTTTCAGAATAGCTCTGATTTCTTGTTGCAATACTGTCATAACATTTCATTCTTAACTTCGTTGTATGTAGTAAATAGGAAGATATCAGTTAATTTATTCAAAAACATAAACATATGTACTGCTGCATTTATTTAGTAAATGGACTCTTCAATTATTGCATAATATTGAGCATTGTTTGAATTATAAAAAATAATAATCAGTTTTGATTTTGAAAATAAATGATTTGCATGAAAGATATTATGCTTCATTGCTACCAAGACCCACATATGAAGAAATCCAGTGGTTTGTGAAAAATTTATTATTTTGTGAGAAAATAGTTCTGTCTGGATAGTTTTTTTCAATGAAACAGGTTTGTCAGAAACATGATATATCTAGTGATTTTATTGTTTTGAAAATGAATTTTTGTAGGAACTGAATTTCATCTTCAGATGTTAACAGCTATTGAACTGAAATTACTCGTTGATGGTAATGAACGAATATTTTGTGATTAATTAGCAATGATTTTACAGTTTCAAAAATTGTATTCATTGAAACATATTATCTTTATGAATAGCAAGTTGCACGAAGGATGCTGTGAATCTTTCGGTATGAATAAAATAAATTTTCAAATCGTTGAAATCACTACTACAAATATGTTTTTCTCACTGAAATAAACATTGATTGATAATCAAAAAATATTTGTTCATTACTAATGTCAAGTAATTTACTTTTAATATTCCTTAACATCCGGAGAACAAAATTTATTTATGGGTATGCCATATTGAAAATGGACCACAAAATATTTATTCACTATTAATAAATGAATAATATGATGAAATAAATGTATGATAACCTTAAATAAGTCTTTATTTATCAAGGCGCGAACAAATAATTTGTTTATACAAAACTTAATGTAAGTAAACTGTTCTTTCAGTGTGTTGTTTATTATTAACTGTTGAGGACCTTGATTACATTTCGATGTGCCAAGAAAAAAATAATGAAACCAAATGTTATCTGCCATAACCTCTTTCCAACTCTTCTTAATATCAAGTATAGCAAGTGCTATTTTGAGATTGCTAAGCAATTGCTACCAAGATTCTTGTTAAATTGATAGATCATATTGCTCAGAATTGATGAGCAGAACACCACAATTTCTAATGATGTCATGAAAGCAAAATATTTTTCCTGGCAATATTACTATTTGCAAACAAGACAAGCCTGAATATGAGGTATTTCTTCAAAGAACATTGCAGAATTAAAATGTTTAGACGGTTCCACGAAATCATTGCATCGGTGGTAACTTATCGGCCATAAAAATTACATCAGAATCTGGAACAAGCGCAATAAGGGGACAAGCACCGTTAAAAGCATAAATAATGTGAAAAACCATTATCAGTAATTAACATTGAGGAGAATGCAACTGCAAATAATTTCGAACGAACAAGATCGATTCCCGTGTAGAGTACAGCTACAAGTCGCTCATTAATTTTCCTTCTACGTGCTGAGCGACTCAAAATGTTACATAAACGCGTCTGACCGAGTACGATTCCTGAAAAACGGAGGAAAGTCTCTGGTCTCTCTAATTGCCGTCAATGACGCTGCACACAGAGCGTTTATGTGGACAAAACGGATAAAAAAACGACGCGGAACGATCTTTAATTTACGGCTGTTTGAGCCTATCACGGTTGACAATTAAAATGGATCTTGTACATTTTTTCCCACGCGAAGGACCCTGAAATAGAATCTTTGGTGAATCAGTTCTTCTCATTCATGGGATAGTTCTGTATATGATGGATTTCGCAGAACGTGGATTTACGAAAGAATTTCTCAAGATAAAAGGTATTCCAGTTGAATGAAGATCTCGTAATGTCCGTGATTGGTTCATGGGTTTCAATTACTCCTTGATGGTTTATGAGGAATGGGGAATTCTATAAGAAAACTATCGTTGAGTTCATAGTGATGTTCCTTTCGTGTTTCAATAAACTGTTTCACTGTTCCAAGAAATTACTCATACAAAAGTATATTGGCTATGGATCGTGCACTTTCATATAAGACAATATTTCTGAATACCTGTTAGATGTGCTGAATTTAAATTATCTGTAAACAAAACGCCGAAGATATAAGTGCCGAACCAAAGATTACCTGTATTTGTAGGGGTCGAAAGGCGAGCAGATTCACGGAGATATAATTTTTACAATGATGATATAATAATAATAATAATAATAATAATAATAATAATAATAATAATAATAATAATAATAATAATAATAATAATAATTATAATAATAATAATAATAATAATAATATTAATAATAATAATAATAATAACAATAATAATAATAATAATAATAATAATAATAATAATAATAATAATAATAATAATAATAATAATAATGATGATGATAATAATGATTAACCCCGATATTTTTAGCAGTTGTTAAGGTGAATTGATATTTCTGTCATAATATGGCGATTATTTTGTCATTCAAGGTACAATAAAGTATATAGGTATGGTAAGATCTCATATACATATAGACATGCACTAGATGGTATCAATATTATTAAATCAATAAATAAATTTAATCGTTTAATTGAATTGCCAGCTTCAAAACAAGTGTACTTCTGCTGAAAGAAAGACCGGTCGGCTAGTTTCATTTTCGTTTCCGAAAAAGTGTCTTCCGTTGTTACAATGGTGTATCTCCATACCACATTTAGTAATAACTTTCATTAAACAAGTGAAGCACTGCAATTATTCCGGGAATTGAAACTGCTAAGTTTTAATTAGGAAAATCGAGTAAATCCCAATATAGGAAATATTGAGATACACCTTACAATGGATGTCCCAACTATAAATTCAGTTCATGGCATGATTTTATCAAACCATTGTAATTAACATCTGAGGAACTCAATATTCCTTTTTAAATCACTCTTGGTTTTGTTCAAGTCGATTTGAATGAAACGAAAATTTCTGCAAAATGAATTCCAAATATCTGAATGTTTCAGTTAGGTCTCGCAACGCTAGATATCTCCTTCAATATATTCAGGGTTTAAAACAGATGCAGCCAAGTGGTAACAATGGTGAAAATATGCGTATTTCCTACAACCCGGAAACAGCTATAGGTTTGTTCTTCGTACTTCCATGAACTACATACACTAAAACAGCTAACTCCACTGACTTCCAATTCTCAATGCAGCTGAGTGTAGTTGAGTGTATTCACAGATACCATTTCGAGATCATGTTGATTTATCGTAATGTTTTTCTAAAGTCGTCACGGACACAAATTCCATTTTGAATAACAATTTAATGAAAATTAATTTCGTTCAAAATTACAACACATTCAGTACAAAACACGTCCAACTAGCAATAACAGACAACAACAGATGTATTATTTTTATGAATTATATTTACGCGTAACCATCACAGAAGATAACCTCTCACTAGGCACTGCACACGTTATCTATAACTACACTAACTACGAACATCCGCAACGAACAGAGTGCAAGTTTACGACGGAACACATACCGAACAGTATCAGTGGAGTTAGTGTAGTAAGTGTAGTGTGCAGGTATATATATATAATATCGGTTTACAACATTCTTCGACGTCTTCTGATTTCCAATCTTCACCACTCTCCATTACTCCACAGATCGTCCTCGAGTACTCTCTCTTCAATTTCCTTATCGATACCTTCCCACCAGCTTCTTCTGGGTCTTTCTGATCTTCTCCTGCCACTGGATTGCCAATCCAGAGTCTGCTTTGGTATCCGATGTTCGGACATTCGTTGTATGTGTATGTACCAGACCAATTGCCTGTTCTTAATGTCATCTGTAATTGTGTGCGTTACTCCCATAATTTCTCTGATTCGTTAGTTTGTCCCCCTTTCTCTTCTAGATCTTCTTGCTGATCTTCTCCAGAAGTCCATTTCTATTGCTCTCAGCATTCTTTCTGTTGACTGTTTTAGGGACCAAACTTCAGAACCATAGGTTATTATGCTCTTGACTATTGAGTTGTATATACGCTTCTCATTTCCGATTGTGATGCTTTTATCAGAGAAAACACCGTAGAGCAGAGTGATCTATCTCCTGTCCTTCTGGTTTCTTTCCTTAATTGCTTCATCAAGAGTGCCATATTGCGTAATCTTTATGCCGGGGTAATTATAATGTGCTGTGTGTTTGATGATTTCGCTGTTTTCCAATATGAAATCTTGTTCTTGCCCATTTATGGTCATGTACTCGGTTTTCTGTACGTTCACTTCCAAACCCCATCTTGCATCTTCAACTATGAGCTTTGGGGTCATATATTGCAGGTCGTCATAATCTTGAGCGATTAAGACCTGATCATCAGCAAAACTTAAGGTGTACAAGGTGATATCGAGCAAAGGTATACCTATTTTCTTGCATCTTTGCTTCCAGCTTCAGAACTTCTTCCAGGTATATTTTGAAAAGACTAGGTGATGGACAGCAGCCCTGTTTGAGCTCCTTCGAGCTGAAGAACCCAGTTGTAACTTTTCTCCCTATTTTGATCTTAGTAAGGGAATGATCGAAGAGGCTTCTGGCCGCTTTTATGAGTTCTATATTAATAAGTGTCTGCCAGAGCTTTTTCACTGGAATTCTATTGTAAGCCTTCTTCAGATCAATGTGTGCAGCTCCAACGAAAAAACCTACTGACTTCTAAATCTCATTGCAGCTGAATTTCGTCACAGATAACAAAATGAGTTGAGTTATTATAGTTTAAACTGTTCAATTATTTTCACAGAATAGAAATATATATGATAGATGATTCTACGCATCAAATTTAAGATGACAGAGTTTTATGCTTTTTCTATGCTTCTATCGATCCAAGCAAATAAGATTTTTCTGTTGGATTGAATTCCATTTTGAACTACAATATGATGAAAATTAATTCCGTCTAAAAATTATCGCACATACAAAACACGTCTAATAATAGAACCAAGAACAACAACAGATGTCTATGTTAATAATTGACGCATAAGGCACTACCATCACGCTCACGCATGAAAAAAACCTCACTACACTCGTAGTCTGTGACTACACTGACATCTAACATTTCTGAAACGAACATAGTGCAAGTAAACAACAAAACATACCTACCGGTATCAGTGGAGTTAGTGTAGTTCGTGCAGCTACAACGAACTAAGCCAAAAGCAGCAATTGATGGTTCTTCAAAGCTAAAAAACTTCATGTTTGAAACTCTGGTGAAAAAAATTTGCGTCCGTATTTTGAGCATTGTGCAACAATGATTGATTATCTGGATAAGGCTAGAATAACAACAAAGAATTATTATACCTACCAGAAGATGAATTATTGTAACTTCTAAGATAAAAGGAAATTTCAAGAAATTTTCTTGCGAATCAAGAACCGCATCAGTTGGAAAATATAGCCCATTGTGTTGACTCTTGTAATAGGAAAATAATTACGCAAATAGTCGTATTTCAGCAAAGCAGCTGGATAAGATATACAGGCGGAACGTTATGCAATATCATTCAAGACATTACTTTCTTGTTAATATGCAAACGAATGCAAATATAAATACAATAAAACTAACGATGAACACGATAAAGTAGTCATATTCTAAGAAAGCAGCCAGTAACTGTCAACTGGTTTCTAATTCATTACAGGCTACTGCATATCCCACCGAAGACATTTACGTACACTTATACGGTAAATCTACAATTACCAGTTTTTCTCGACAATCAATCGTGATTTTTATCTGATCGCTATTCATCTGGGTACGAAATCTAACTGTTGATTCAACTTCAATTTGGATTAGTTACAGTTCCGTATGTGTCGAAAAAAATTGAAGGAAGTATGTGTAGATCTTCGAAAGTATGGCCTATATTGGGGTGAAATTGTTGAAGATGATCGGAAAATCCTTAAGGAGTGTATTAAACAATGAGATATTCTTCAAAATTTCTGAGAGGAAGAGAACATTTTAAATGTAAAATTAGCCCTGAAGAATATACAGGGTGGTCCGCTAGTAACTGTGCGTCCTTTGATGGTAAATTGGTATCTCGGGGAGCCAAAAAATAGTATTCAAATATGGGTTAAGGCTACTGGTTCCTAAGATACTGGGTGATTCACTGATTTTGGCAGAACTTTCGGATGGTTATAACTCGTGAACCATTCAATCTGTTCATTTCAAATTTGGTAGGTATAGCCAACTCAGGCCAACAAACTGTTCATATGAACCATACCAAAACAGTAGAGACCAAGATTAGGAATTTCTCTTTCCATGTATAATAAAACACTCTGTTAATTTAATATCATCTGATTCTGCTTAGATTTTCTTTCGAAAACTCTTTTCCATGTGAACGGCACACCAACCGTTCATTTTTGCGCGCATGTTCTAGGGGATCAGTGAGCTATGTTTTGTCCAAATGTTTGTAATTTTCGAATTTTGAGCCAAAATGGTCTAAAACGACTAGGTTGGACTCACTGATGACGAATCCGGTTTCAAAATCGATTATATCCGGCCGGCCGGCTGGCGACACGATAACTATCGGACGGAGCTTGCTGCCGCCTTGTAACTTTCAGATTAGGTTGTGCATTGGAATGCACCGGTTGAGTTCGTTAATAGGCCAAATCGGCCGAATGGTTTCGGAGTTATAACCATTCCAAGTTTTGAGATTATGTCCCTGATATTTCAGGAACTACTGAATCGATTGAATTAAAACTTGACAGATTCTTAGAGCCTAACAACGCGCACTTCTAAACAGAATTTTTTTGGGATCGTATGGTAACTCAAGTGAAAAAAAAATTTTTTTCAAAATTGTTTCACAAACAATTTTTTTTTTCGGAAACTATTCATCGTATTCGAAAACAATTCTACTCAAATCTTGAGCTTTATATTCCGCAGTAGTGTACCGAATTTTAATCCGATACGGCTATTAATTTTGGAGATATGCGGAAAAAATATTTAAAATTTCATGGTTTTCTTCTCGATATCCTTTTTTTTCGGTATAACTCAAGATTCAATCATGATGAAACTTTGCAGCTTGTTTGAAGATGCTAAAAAACAACTGTGTGAGGAATTTTGTGACTATCGTGTGATTGGAACAATTTGAAAAAAAATTTCAATTTTTTTTTTCAAATATTCTATGATCTCATCATGTTATCCCCATTAAATTCTGTATGGATCTTCGAACTATCATTTTTCTATAAAGTACTGGATTTCAATTCGATATAATTTGGAAATTTTGGGAGAATAAAATTTTAAATGGGTATATCTGCGGAATCATTGGGTGGATTTTACGCATTCACAAATTCGACCTTCATAATTAAGGTTCCAAATGTACTCTACAAATATCGAGTTTCTAAGTTGTTTCTTTCGGAACTTTTTTGTTTGCGGTCCGACCGTTAGGCCGACCGTAAACACAATAACTTCCGGAAGAAACTACTTAGAAACTCGATATTTGTAGAGTAGGTTTGGGGCTTAATTTGGAAGGTCGAATTAGTGAATGGGTAAAATCCGCCTAATTATTTCAAAATTTTATTTTCTTCATACTCGCAAAAACACAGATTATTTCGAATTGAAATCCAGTAGTTCATCGAAAAAAACCTAGAAGAGTACTGCTGTGAAGGCAGCAGCTTTTGTGCGCATGTTCAAATTCGTGGCTCAAGCGGTCATCTCCATTGAACATGCAGTTTCTTTTTCTTGAAAATAATTAAATGCCTTTTATGTTTGAGAGCAGAGAGAGGGCTATCTTCTAGAATGTTTGGTGGTTTTGAAACTGTTCTATCAGGATACTATCTACAATGTTCTCTTACTGTTGTTAAAGACAAGTATCATATCGTAATACTAAACTTTCTGAAAACGAAGCATGACTCAAAAAAAAATCTCTGAGTATAAAGGCCAGCAAAAGAATTCAGTGGAAATGAGAAATGGCAAATGAAATATTGTTGTACTCAGGAGTGTATTAATGAACAAAAGTTATAAACATACCATTGTTGGCTGAATTTTCCAACTTAGTTTGAACTTCCACAAGTAAAACAAGTATGCAAATCAATAAATTCATAATCAGGAACATCTCATTGCATTATACGCAGGGCCATAAAAGCTCTCGAAACTTATAAGCGTTTAATTATTATCGAAGAAAAAAATTGGCAGTTGGAATGCCTTTCACGTGGAAAACAGTATACGAAAGAAAAATCCATACAGAATTGAATGAAACTTACGATAAATTAATATTTCATGTAGGTACTGATGTTTTGGTAGACTTGGAACTAGAAATCGAAATGTCCTAGTCCTGGTCTGTAATATTTCCGTATAATTCATATGAATTGTTCGATGGTCTGAGTTGACAGTACATACCAAATTTGAAGTGAATATGTTGAATGGTTCACGAGTTATAGCCATCCGATGTTTCTGTCATATTTAGTTATTATTTTCTGGCTTCCTAAGGTACCATATATTCACCATCAAACTATGTAAAGCTACTCTCGAACCATCCTGTATATTTTATCTTCAAAATAATATGAGTTAGCTGCATATGTGTTCTTTCGAAAATTCTAATTCAAAAAATTTAAGGCGTTTCTAATTACTGCCTCTCAAATTTCTTGTGCACTATAGGAAGCTACCACTGAGTTTACAAATAGAAACGTCCAAAACTCTGTTTCGTAAAGAAAATTGAGAGGAGAAATGCTTGCGAACGTATGTTATACAATTTTTGTTGATATTGTAAATTTCAAAACATCAATTGATTCATTAGTTTTTCATGTATTTGTGTCAAAATAAGGAGGAAAATTATTTGAATGGAATTGATAACATTGATCTCCTAAACGAACAGGAAGTATACATCTTCTCGCCAAAATTTCTAAGTTGAATCCTCAATAGACATAAATAAAAAATTTCCATCCATTTGAATATTTAATAATCCATGGCGTAGACCTGTGACATTTTGGGATGGTCCATTTCTCATTCTCGCCCCATGTAAAACTAAAATTTCCTAATCTCCATACTCTTTAGTCATCTTGCAGCGCACCTCCAACGAATATTATACATTTATTGGTTGATCAAAAGGTTGGTGGTAAGAAGCAATCTGAAAAAAAAATTAAATGCCTTAATTTATGTGTTCTCAATCTTATTCTACAGTTTGGAATCAATGATACGGTACGAAAAAAATGGAAGCATTGAGATGTGGATTCAAAGAGGAGTATCTCCTATACAAGTCACAAAACAACTATGTAGAATTTCTCAGATGATCAGATGGAAAAAATTGAAGAAGAGCTCCCACTTGAAGCAGAAGCTTACATTAATGAAATTTCAAATTTTTAGGTACCCAAGAATTTTTTGTGGAAATTGAAACAGTTATGTTTCAACACGTTTTAATTCAACGGTTCGATATTTCCGAAAATGTTCACAAACTAATTTCAAGTTTATCTTTCACAGGAAAAATTGAATTATCAAGAGGATATATGGAAATTTTGGTCATACTTGACGTACTATGTATGCATAAAAAAGTTTGATTGGAAATTTGAAAAGGTGTGTCCAGATGTGTGTTATGTCACGAGCGATGTAGGAGTGTGTCAAGGAAATATTCTGGGACCATTTTTATTTCTGGTTTACATCAATTATCTTGACCTTTTATTGTTTGTTGATGATGCCAGTCCTTGTTACACAATAAAGATCTCAATTCGAGTATTGGACAGGTTCAGTGAGTCTTCAATTCATCAGTATAGCAGTATTGCACTCAAAATGAGTTGACATTTAATGTCGGTAGAACTGAGTGCGTGATTTTCAGAACGATTCAATCGAAGAATATATATCCTAAATCAATAACTTTGGATAACCATCTAGTCAGATTCTCAAAATCTACGAAATTTCTTGGAGTTTCGTTAGACTGTCATCTCAAATGGGTTAACCATGTAAATCTGGTCAGCAAAAAACTGAATCAAGTGCAGTACATGATCAAAGTATTGTCTCGAAGGGTGGGTGTGGAACTTCTAAAGACAACCTAACTACTCTAATTTCGTTTCAATTCTCAGTTATGGGCTTGTTGTATGGAGTGGAAGCAGCGATATAAATAAATTTTTCATTCTGAAAAAATTTGCTTTGAGGGCAATAATTGGTTTGGGTTACAAAAAATCGTGTAGAGGTTATTTTAGAAATTATTCCATGCTTACCCTTTCTGGACTATATGTATTGGAGTGTTTACTGTTCGTGAGAAAACATCCTGAATATTTTGATGGTCTGTTGAATAAAAACAGTACAAGGCGCAAAATTCCATATCCCTTTCCAAAGCATTCCTTGACAAGAATTCCTTGAGAAGAATTCAAAATATAAGTGAAGCTGTTCAACATAATACCCAAAAAATTACTCATCTTAACTGATATAAAATTTAAATCTGAAATAACCAATCTTATTGTGAAAATTGATCTATATTCGATCAAGATATTTATGGAATTTCCTTTCAGAGCATATTTAAGTCTTTTGTATTTTTGACGCCTTTCTTTCTTTCTTTGTATTTACACTGATTATGGAAATAAATTAATGTTTGTGTGTATGTTTACCAATATTGAATACTGCAATCAATTGAGATCAGAGGGATATCTGCTCCGTTCAGAGTAGACTTGTTCACTGCGAGAAAGAGATGCGGAGTGCCGTCCACACTATAAGCCGAATCTTTTATCACATTCGCTCTTCAGATTACAGACATCTAGACCCAGCTTGAAATTCTTGTGTCCAGATTAATTGGTCAAACATTTTCGAGAACTACGGGTATTATGCAATCCTTTTGAATTGTGTAGAAATGAAACCCAATTTTTTTTTCTTACTAGACTTTTCACCTTGTATTGTTCATGGACCATTTTCCTCAAGCATTCAGCTTTGATTTCTTTTAATACCTCACTGGATCATTTTTAAGTGGGGGTTCTAGAAAAGTAGGGATTTATCGTTCTGCCTAAATATCTGTAGTTTCGAATTATGATCCGGAGTTGGCAGTTTTGTATAACCTTAGAAGTAATATATTATTGAGATTTTTAGGGAAGTTCTGGACCCTAAATATCTCGGCTGGAATCTTTGATGGAATGTTCAGGATATTTTCCCCATATCTCGCAGACAACGCAGTCAAACTTCGTAGAGTTGAAAAATATCAACATGCAACTCACAGAACAATTTCGAGTTGAACGTATCGTTAGAAATTGCAAAAAAGTTCGAAATTTGTCGGATACTGTTCATCAATATTTGAGTAGAGTGTACCAAATTTCACCTCTATGGACGTGTAAGAGCTTCTGACCTCCCGTCAATGCCTATCTAGAACAGCCATCGAAATATCGGACTATTGGTCGAAAATGGTTCCTTCGTTATCAATAATATTATATATCTCAGATATCACAGAGAATTGAAGCACAATTTCAAATGTTTCTTCAAAATTATTTCACATAAATTTGAGGAAACAGGAAGAAATGTTTATTTATGCATATCTTTAAATTGATCGGTTGATTGAAGAATATACATGCAATGGCCAATATTGAGATATATAACCAGAATAATTCTGTTGAGTTCCATTCCAATCCGATGAATCGTTTCCTTGTTGCAATCAAATTCTACTTCGAAAATTTATTTCACGTTTTTTGATACTTTACTCTCATTTAAAGAATGGAAAAGAAAAAATCAACGACGTTCGGAAGCTAGAATATCATTCCGAAAATAAGTGTAATCTGTGGTAGGAATGTCACTTTCGTACTCACGCTGCTGATTCGACATTTCTCTTGATATGTATATATGCTAATTACACCTGAACAAAGCTCCACGGGTATTTCCATAATGGTGACTGGTATTGCCTTCCAAGAGTCCAATACCGGTCCAAGCCATATTTTATGTCGAAATTGTACATACCAAAAGTACTGAAACCTATTGATGTTACTGTTAACATTATATGTAAGCAGAATATTTGAATTTTATATTGAAGAAAAATTTAAGAAGAAAATGAATTCATTCCTGACTTCGTTTTGTGTCCGGTAATACTCTGCCCCATATCTTATAATAAGCAATGGATGTTAATGTTGAGACCAAAGAATACTACGTGGAGAAAGCAGGGTGTCGTTCTGCAGACTTCAGTGAGTATTTTTGAAATTTTTTTTTTGGGATGTAATTGAATTTTTTTGTGAGAATGCGCAATATCAGTTATTTTTCCATTTATCACCTCATTTAAGTTTTTACTTTCCCGAAAATTCTTGAATATGAAAAGTGGCAACATTGCGCATTCTTACATTTTTTTCAACCGTTTGCACCAAAAAATTTTTTTGAAAAAATGAACTCTGGCCTCCAGATGGGACCCTGTTATATTCAAGGTATTGTTTGGTCAATGTTGTATTTGGATTTTTTTTTATTATTATTATTATACATCAGAAAAGAGTTTTCTCAACTCATATACAAATTTTAAATAAGAAACTACAGTGTATGAAACTAATGTTAATAAAGAATTCAAAACAAAATAAACTAGTGAAATCACCAAAACACAAACCCGGCCATCAACGCACACCGGTTTGCCACCAAGAGTGCAAATTGTTCTTGAAGGAGTTGACACTGGAGGTGCCAACAACCGTATCAAGAAGACTGTTCCAATTATGGAATATCCTATTGGTGATGAAAGATTGTTGTGTGGTACATTTGAATCTTTCCCATGTCCACTTGAATCTGTGCCCTCTAAGTTGGCTGGTAGTAGCAAGATCACCCATGTCGATCCCAAATCTCTGAGTCAAAGCTCGAAAGGCAACGATCAAGTCACCACGATCCCTTCTAGTCTGAACAGGGGGAAGATTAAGAAGAGCCAGGCGCTGTTCGTATGTTGGTCGCACACTTCCATATAGTATCCTATTGGCGCGTCTTTGTATGGACTCCAATACGCTGCCATACCAGATTCGGACACCAGACAGAGCCCGCATATTCCAAAATGGGTCTTACATGGGTCTTGTAAAGTTCTGAACATACAGAGGGGACACAAAAACGAAAGGTGTGTTTTAGCAACCCAAGCATTCTTTTGGCCCTAGAAAAAACATACAAAATATGCTCTGACCATGAGAGGTCTTCAGTAACAACAACACCTTGATCCAGTTGACTCCTAGTAGTGGTGAGGGGGATGCCATCAGTATGGTAAGTTGTTCTTGGATTATTTTTTCACAAGTGAAGAACCCTTCACTTCGATAAATTGAGCTCAATCAACCAGTCGCAGCACCAAGAGAACAAAGTAGTCAAATCCTTCTGGAGCAAAAAAGGGTTGTGTTATGTCACAAGTTTTATGACAAAACCAACTTCTCCAAAAAAGGACAACTAGTTTCGACTTCATTTGAATTTTTTCATCAGGGCTTTAAAAATAGAAACAAGAATTACCATACAAATTATATGGTCTAAATGACAATATCAAAATATTTCCAAAAAACACAAAGTAAACACACATATATTTCACAAGTGAGCAAACAGGTTCAATAAAATAAACATATAAATTCGAGATAACTCACATTTTTTTCTTTGGTTTTATAGTCTGACATTTGAATATTGGAGATGATAATGGCTGCTTCATGGGAGATCGCCCAGAAACTGATGTGGTGTCCCAGGTTGTTCGGATCAAGATGGGGAACACATACATAATAGGACCATAGCATTGATTTTCAAATTCATCATTGAACTTTTCCATTGGATAATAATGAGCATTACCCAAATCTTCATTGTCAGTTCTGTTATTGATCGTATTTTTGACTTGTTTGGTCGATATCCTTTAATGGATGGTTTTTAAATTTTTTGTTTGCCAATATTTCAACAAAGTATAGATCTGAGTGATGTTCTGCTGAGGCAGTATCATCTTCGTTTTTGCTTTACAGTGTCCATGCTTGGTTCATAAAAAATATCACTAATAATTCAGAAGAATTCCTCCACCACTCCACCACTCTCTGCTGAAACCGTCAGTGTCTCCCATCCAAGCCCAGTGAGAACGAAATTTGTCGAGATAGAAAGGACTAATCTCTGTATTCTCGGGAGGCAGCGTACTCAATCACGTAGATAATATTAATACCGTAAAGATCTGTCGGCACTTTCATGAATGGGCCCGCAGGTCGTGGGTTATCTGAATTTACCTGCCCCGCCAGGCGAGAATAACAAGTGTTATGTAAATGAAAACAGCTTCTTTACCAATCCGTTTAACCCTTCTTCACTTTATGTGTGCCTTATCTCGTCAGGTAGGATCTAACACATGTTTGCGTAGTTTGGGGAACCTTAACGGTTTCCTCCTAAGTGGAATATTGAAAGGTAAAGTGGTCACACGAATTGATATTAGCTTTTTTGGCATCCTCAATTTGTCCTGGTATACCCGATTACCTTTCTTAATTCTCAGTATCCTAACTGAGCTAATAACTGTTATTTTTGTCTATATTTCCTCTCTATGTAATATTAAAAATCATCTGATCTATTTTTCTGTTTCTTGACGTGAATTATTTTAATTTTTTTAATGTACCTCACTTGCTCCTTTTAAGCTCATAGATTTTAGGTATTATACACTTGCATTCTTGAGTATTCTATTACGGTTGGATGAGTATCTTCTCAATATTGAGATGAAACCAACAATTCATCAGTTTTTTAAAGATTGCCACAATTTACTACCTTGAAGAACATACAGTGGTTTAATGCTCGCAGCCAAGGCTATCTATGTATTTCAGTAATTTTGAACCAAAATCAATCCCATTACTAATACTGACTCATGATGCGCATGATTATTCTCGAAAGGAGATTCATATTAGACCTACTACGAGAAGACAAACTGAGGATTCTCAAGGAAGGCACATAGAGCTCAATTACACTAATAAATTGAACGCTTGAAGTAATGATTTCCGAATATCACGCATGTAGTTCGAATTTATTAGGGGATCGGAAAGTAATGTCGTTTTTGCGCGCATATTCTGGAGAACAGGAGTTGTTTCTTTCAGAAGTTATTGTGTTCACGATCGTAAACACAATAACTCATAGCACTAACAATCTGTGAAATTATAAATTCAAAATCTGAACTGTGCAAAAAATCTTTGTATGAATCGTTATAAATTGAAAGCTATGTTGTTGACAATATTTGTAATTCTTCCCAGATCGTGTTAAGTGTTGTCTTTGGATCTTCTATTAGAATATCTTTCGATGCAGTAGATTGTCAATATCTGTTTGTTGCTCTGCTTTAGTGTGAATTTTTTCCAGTGGTTTTGAATCGCTCTCCACTTGGTGTGACTTAGGTTCTCCCATATAAAAGACTTGGGAGGGTTATACAGACTGTTACTTGGGTATTTCATTTCAGTAATTGCCCTAAGGAATGTTGTCTTTGCTTTAGTATATTCTCAACGGTTTCCAGTTATGTAAATTGGGTGACAATTCAGTAAAGGATGTCGACATATCGAGGTGTAAATGTGAGCCGCTGTTTTTACGAGAGGATAATCAGCCCAAAGAAATCCAATGTTGCCAAATGTACGCATAGAGATGAATACTTAACTCATATTTGAAAACCGATCAAAAATCGAACACCGTCCATAAAATAGAGTATGGCTAAGTTTAGTTTTGTTGTCCGGTAAGGTTAGGTTAGTTTAATTTAGGACAGTGCCAGTTTGAATCAGAAACGGAAATTTGGTTAGGTCAGTTAACGCGCCAAATTTCCGTTTCTGATTCAAACTGGCACTGTCCTAAATTAAACTAACCTAACCTAACCAGACAACAAAATTAAACTTAACCATACTCTATTTTATGGACGGTGTTCGATTTTTGATCGGTTTTCAAATATGAGCTAAGTATTCATCTCTATGCGTACATTTGGCAACATTGGATTTCCTTGGACTGACTATCCTCTCGTGCTGTTTTAGTGTTTATATCTCGGTTGTTGTTGGTTAATGATCTGAAGTGCTCGCTCCTGCTGATACATTTCTTCTTCGCATTTGTTGTATAGATCTTTAGTGATAACTTGTTGTCCAATTCAACACCCAAGTATTTTGCACTATTCTTAGCATTGATACTGGAATTTGCCAAAGAAGTTTACTAGAGATGGTGTGATAGAATATCATTAACTGGGAATTTTCTGGATTCATTTGAACCCTCCATGTGTTGAACCATTTCAATGTTTGGTTCAGTAGAAACTGTAGGTTGTCTATTGTGTTTTCTTCGACTGATTTATTGTGACTTATTAGATTTGAATCATTAGCGAATTTGAAATATTGTTGTTCGCTATTGCATATAAGGTCTGTGCCAAATTCCTTTGAGATCCGATCAACAGGATTCGAGAAAAAAAAGCTCAACAAAAATTTGAAAACTTTTCCAATAAAAAATCGAGAGGTATACATAGCAGATCGTCTATGTTCAACCGAGAAATTACATCATAGATTGGGATAATACAAAGAAAGTGATGATGGAACCAGATTGTTTCAAAAGAAAAAATAGGGGGTCATTTTGTATTTTGCTGAATGGAGACGGAAATTTCACTCATGGTTCCATAGAAATTGATGTTATTTGATTACGTTTGCTAAAAAAATAAGATGAAATTCAGAAAATTTCAAATCAAGTAAATCCTGCGATTCCTCCTGAAATACAAAAATATTTCGAAGAAATAATTTTAACGATGTCCTGTTGATTGTCTGATGAAAGAATTATATAAGCAATGAAACGTTACATGGTTTCCAAAAATTGTCCTCAGAATGCAGGGGGCGCAGGGTAATCGTTTATCAATGGCCATTTTATTTTATTTTCAATAGTTCTCTTTCATTAAGTGGTTGAAAAGTATCATTCAAATAGTTTCATTATATTTCAGTTGAAGTTTCCTTGATTAAAAATCCTTTAGAGGTACATTGCCCCGTGTGAACTCACCACCCGTTCCCACTGGTACGTCTCGAAGTAAAGTGTGCAAATCGTCATAAAATAGATAAAAGATAGAAGAAAATAGAGAAACGTAGTAAAATATTCAGGAGGCGGCAAGAGAACTTGATATCTCAGACTGTCACGTATTCGGTATTAAGAAGCACCTAGATTAAGGAAAAGAGAGAACAATCGCATTTAACATCGCGACTTTGATGTTGCCGCGCTTTGATCTTGCTATGCCACTGAATAATATGGGTCATCATATTGTTGGACTGTGTGAAAAGTACATTTGTTTCCGTCGCCATGAAGATTATTCATTTTGCTGGACGTGCTGCTTTGTATTAGACGTTTTCGAGGAACACCATGGAAATTTCCTACTTTATGATTAATTATCCAATTCAAATCGGTCAATAATTCATCGAATTCATGAATACATATAAATTGAATATTCGGAGTGTTCCGAAATGAAAACGCTGTGCAAAATGTTCCACAATAATTAAGTTTTTCTGTTGGATCTATACGAATTAATCATTTCTACTTATAATCTTATCCATATTTAGTTAAGATTTTGAATGGTAAATTCATTATAGGATTGATACCAGATTCAGTGAATATATTTCATTTAAATTCCAGACTATTCGAGAGTTCAAATTTAGTAATTTCGGTGTCATTTTTTCCAGTGTGTAGTGCCCAATGGACAAACTTTTGTAACTCCGAGCATGACTTTTTGAAAAACGCATTATTGAGAGAGGGCATTGAACCTGCAGGGGTACATTCTGAACATTTCAATTAGATCTAACAGATTGTTAGGTTGTTGAAAAATATGATAATTTTCAAAATATTTCTTTTCATGTTTTTGTATTGTAGAGGTGTATACAATTGACCTTCAATATTTTTTCCAGATTCGATAGATACTAACACTTTTATTTCCAGCGATCGCTTGAAATTATGATTATTTCAAAATGTCAGTGTCGTACATTATTGTACGACTTTTTTACCGATATGACCCCCTGATGCACATGGCTATTCCTAATTGAGACACATAATGTGTCAGTAGCACTTTCGATCGCTGATGCAAGGGGCACGTTTCAGTATACATTCTCAAACTTCGTAAGATTGAATGATATTTAAATTTGGAGGCGAAATATGTCTCTCTTTGCAATCCAGAGTCAAGTTAGAAATCTAAAAAACATTATTTTGCGTTGCAAGTAATACCCACTTGAGATGTTAGTATGAAATAAAATTCTTCATTCCTTTTCAATATTCTCAATCTTGCAAAATTGTATTGCGAGGTGTATCGAATAAACAAAATTTATTCTTTTATACTCTGTAAAGTCGCCTCAATTTTAGTAGCAGAACATTATATATACCGTACGTGGATTGAAATAGCATGAAATATCATTGTCACTCAAGAACCTAAGATTGCGAAAATTGAATTTGTGAATAAAATAACAATCAATAAATCAATTGCTGAATGAATTAATCACCTCATATACTGAAATTTTAATTCATTCTCAATTTTTTGTGAAATCATTCAATTACTTCATTCTGTTGGTAGAAATAACGAGAAATATCCCGATTTCTGCCAGGAGTGTCGAGATGGAATTTCAACTTGTTTTCAGATATAAAATTATTAACATATCATTATAATATCCAAGGTATATCTGATTCGTCCAATGAAATGGTCAACCGACATTCACAATAGAAATAAAATAAAATCGACTGCTTCGGATTAAACATTAAATGTGGACATCAAAGAAAAAAAAATGCGAGGAGCAGAAAAATATTGAATCGAAGTAGGAGATATTATGGAAGAAACTGTTTTGTAAAGAAATGAGTGTACGAGTGTTTAAGAAGCGAAAATTGGATTTGGAATTGGAAGCATAAGTTATCAATTCTCAATCATTCCATTTTTTTCAAAAATGGATGTATTATTGTGAACTTTCAGGTACTTGTTAGCCTTCAATGCCATTTGTTCAAGACATTTTGCATGAACCTTCACGCCGTCATCTTTCAAGTGTAGACTTTGATTTGACCATATCTGCTTTATTGGTTATATTAGGAATATAACATTTCGAAGGGATATATCGAAATCATCAAGGGGATTTCAAGTTTTCACGAAGTGGACCTTCTTTATTAACCTCCAAACCTGCTATGAAAATATCGAGTCTTTTGATCGTTTTTTTACGCGGTTGTTTTTTTTGATGTTTTTATGGCTAAAATCGGCCTAACTGTCAACCGTAAAATGGGAATCCTTTTGGAGACTTGGTATTTGTTGAACCGGTTCGTTTACGAAAGCCGAATTCACGAACTTGTAAAATCATCTAATGACTAAGCGTATATGTCCATTCGAATTTTCATTATTCCGAAATTTTTTGAATTACACTCACTATAAACAACAACAATACCGAGGAAACAGCCAAGATATTTGACACATTTTTTTCCAATATCTCCGAAGATAAATATCGGATCAAACTGAACTTGTTGTAAAATACTGACAAAAGTTTTTTTCCGATTTAATGAAATCTGATGAATAGTTTTTGGTAAACATTTTTTCAACAAAAGTTTTCAAAATTTTCGAATAATTTTACAGTTTTCTACCCCCACGATCCCCACGGAATTTTGCGTTGATATTCTCCAACTACCTGCAAAGTTTAAATCTGATAGCTTCTGTTCTTTTTGAGATATTGAGGAAATAACCTCAATCTTTCAATATCTTCAACAATTCGGGGCACTGTTTTGAAATATTGAATTCAAGGTATATCTCAAGTTTCAATCTGATCGTGTCAATTGTTTTCGAGGTATTTCTAAAAATAACGAAGTTTGACATGTTTTCTTCCTAACATAAGAACACATCGAAATTTCAAAAACCGTTGTGACATATTAACTTCAAGGTATGTGCCGAATTTCATCGAAATTTGGTCAATACATCAGAAAGAACTATTATTTTTCTATAAAGTAGTGGATAATTTCAGGAAAACAATTTATTCGTATTTGCGTGTTGATATTCTTTGAATGATCACAAAGTTTTGATGTGATCTCATCTGTACTTCTTGAGATATCGTGGAAATTACCTCAACATTTCAAATAACGAAATTTTACATATCTCTTTTCATATATCTACGAAAGTAAATATTTTTTCGAATTTAAATTACTGATTCTGAGGTCTGTGCCGAATTTCGTCAAAGTCTGATCAATATTTTCAGAAAAAACAAATTTTTTTCCACAAAAATTTCGATCATTTTTTTATTTTCTAACTACTGAATATGAAATATGATATATTTAATCCATATATCTCCGAAAGTAAATGAATATCTTATCGAATTGAATTCGGAACATTTCGTTGTTTAATCCTGATTTTAAGGTCTGTGCCAAATTTCTTCAAGATCTGATTGACTCCTTACCGAGAAAAAAATTTCAACAGAAGTTTTCACATTGTTCGAATAATCTTGTGTGGATCCATGCGAAATTTCGCGCTAAGTTTTGATCTGATCGCATTAACAATTCATGAGATATCGAGGAATTAACCTCAAACTTTCATATAGGTATTACTCCAAAACTGTTCGGCTAACTTTACCCACTAACGAACCTAACAGAGATATTCAGAACCCAAACTAATCTGAGAATTTCTATAGAATCTATATCCTTTTTTTCGAGAGTTAGAGCGCACACGGCTGGACGGACGGACCGAATCAAATTTGGCCACGGATTCTTTATCAGTGAGTCCAACCTAGTCGTTTGAGACCCATTTCAGCACAAAATTCGAAAATCACAGACATTTTGACGAAACAACAACGCGCTCTTTCCCAAAACAAGCGCGAAAAAAGATTCCGTGATTCAATCGAAAAAACAAGATTGTGCCAATAATCAATTCGTGTTGCCCACACAATCATTCTAGTTTGAGATTGAATCTACACAACCAGGGTGCGAGTTGTATCATTAGCTACTACACAAATGTTTATATTTACAAGAGCACAGATGAAAAAAAACCTTAGCAAAACAAAAACTCTGTCTCCCCGTATAAGTGTAGTGAAATTGTTGTTCGTTATTGAAGGACTCCTTTTTCGTCAACGAAACAAAATTTTATATCTCGAAATCACAGCTGAAACCAAGAAAAGGAAACGAAAAAACCAATATGAACTAGTAAATGTTTTATTATTCATTATATTAATTTGAAGTTCACGATCCACCTCAAGCAAGAATCAGACACCGAATGAATTGCCTCGAAATCATCGTCAAATTTATATATTGGACAACTATTAACTAAGTGTTCTATTGTTGCTTTTTCTTCTCCGCATTCGCACCTTGGACTTTCGACCAAAATTCCATTCGAAGAATGCACAAAATTTTCCTAAGAAGATTAAGACCACGAACTTTTCTGAAGGATCACTTATCAAACCTTTGTACAAGCGCCAAATTTCTTTGTCACTTTCATTTGAATGAAGAAAATCGGTAATCCTTAAAAGGTTTACGAGATTTTAATCTCGCAATTTTAAAATAATAAATATAAAACATGATTGGAAATAAATTCGGAAAAAAATGATATTTCTCCCAAGACTTTATCACTGCAACCTGTTTACAAATATTGGGCGGTACAATATTTGAAAGAACTGGTCACCACTGATGGGGAGATCTTAAGGTCCCCCAAATAATTCTCATAGCAACATTAAGCTGTGCACCAATTTTACTAACATGAGCGCTGTTAAACCAAACCGAACAATATTCTGTAGCAAAAAAAAACAAAGCCAAAGCTGCCGTAGGAAGGGTGGTAGGGTCAGCACCCCCTGAAGAACCAGCTAGTCTTTGAAGAATATTATTCCTAGATTTCAACTTTATGCCTAAGGTTTCCAAATGGACATTGAAATTTAAAGAAGAATCAATGCTTACTCAAGATATTCAGGAGTGAAATTATGTTTCAGAACGGCATTATTGATAGTCACTTACAAAGATTTAGAACTCTGTGGATTATTCAAATGGAAATAAGAAGCTTCTGTTTTATTGGGATTTGGATATAAACTCCACTCAATAAAATACTTTTTCAAGATTTCTAATTCTGTATTCAGAGTGCTTTCGATAATATGAAAATCAGAGTGAGAAAATGCCAGAGCAATATCATCTGGATAGATGAATTCCTCTGAAGAAGTTTCAGAGAAAAACCACAGAAATTATACGAATATGGAATTTTCAAAAGAAAAGCAAACTGTCGAGCGTTTCGTTATATGCTTCAGTATTAGGGCAAGTCAAAAAAGTTCAGAATAGATTTCTACTATATCTCTATTTCAGGAAACATCGGACTATATGATAGTCAGAACAGTTCATCTAAAATCAGAATTTGAGATATTATCTCTAGACAATAGAAGAAAGGTTGGATTGTTAATTTTCCTATTCAAGATTCTGAATAATAGAATTAATTCACCTGAAATTTCATCTCCTATAAGATTCCATGTAGCCGCCAGGAGAACTCGCTCCTCCATAATGTTCAACTTGCCATTGATCTCGTGCACCGCCAGATACCCTCTTGCATGCATGCTTAGTTTAGCAAATGAAATCAATGTATTTGTTGATATAAATCGGAATCAATCTCAGGATGCTTTCAAAAGGTCAGTGATAGACCATCTGATCTATTTTTCATTATAGTATGATTAGTATTTCCATCTTTCAGAATTTCAAAACAAAATGTGAATACGGTCAGTCCTCGGTATGGGTATTGTTGCGGGGTTGTTTTTTGCGCGCATGTTCTAGGGGAACAGCGTGCTATCGTTTTGTCCAAATGTCTGTAATTTTCGATGATCGAGCCGGAAATGGTCTCAAACGCCTAGATTAGACTCACTGATGACGAATCCGGTGTCAAAATCGATTGTGTCCGGCCGGTCGGTCGATAACTGTCGAACGAAGTGAGCTAGCAACTTGAAACTTTCAGGGTAGGTCACGCATTGGAATGCCGCGGTTAAGACCCCAAATCGGTCGAATAGTTTCGGAGTTATAGACACTATAGAAATTTTGAATTTATTTATTTTTTATTTCAGAAACTACCTAAGCGATTGAATTCAAATTTGGCAATTAGGTCGAATTTTGTCTGGATCATACTGTCAACCGTTCATCATATCCAGAAAAAAATTTCACTCGGACTTTGAGCTTCATATTTCACAGCAGTGTACCAAATTTCAATTCAATACGGTTATAAGTTTTTGAGATATCGGGAAAAAATATGTCAAATTTCGAGGTTTCCTTCTCGATATCGTTGCTTTTTTCGGTATAACTCGAGAAATACTGACTCAATCCTGATAAAACTTCGCAGCTAGTTTGAAGATGCTAAAAGACAACTTTATACAAAATTTCGTGATGATCGTGTCATTAGAAAAATTTGAAAAAAAAAATTCTGTGATTTTCTAATCATATCATCCTCATTAAAATCTGTATGAACCTTCGAGCTGTAATTTTTCGATGAAGTACTGGATTCCAATTCGATCTGATCTGTATTTTTGGAAATATTGGGAAAATATAATTTTGAATGGGTATATCTGCGGAATCATTGGGTGGATTTTACCCATTCACGAATTTGGCCTTCGTAATCAAGGTCCAAACCTTCTCTACAAATATCGAGCCTCTAAGTTATTTCTTTTTGAAGTTATTGTGTTTACGCTGTCGGTCTTTAGGCCGACCGTAGAAAAACGACTTAGGAACTCGATATTTGTAGAGAAGGCTTGGACCTTAATTACGAAGGCCGAATTCGTGAATGTGTAAAATCCACCCAATGATTCCGTAGATATGCCCATTCAAAATTTTATTTTTCCAATATTTCCAAAAATACAGATTAGATCGAATTGAAATCCAGTAATTTATCGAAAAAAAAGTCTAGAAAAGCACTGCCGTGAATGCAGCAGCTTTCCGCGCAAGTTCAAATTCGTTGCCGAAGAGGTCATCCACATTGAACATGCGCGCAAAAGCTGCTGCCTTCACGGCATTGCTTTTCTAGATTTTTCGTTCTCTCTTTTTTTTGTGATATGATTCGATTAAGAAATAGTTATCCATGTAAAAAGACTAATATGGTCTGTCTGGGTAAATAAATAAATAAATTCCTAATATCACGTGAAATAAGTTGAAAATACTTCCTCTAAACCCTGCCTAATCTCTACCTAATTATGCAGATACTGTAACCAATCGCACCAATAAAATAATCAACTAAAACAGCCACGAAACGATCTCTCCCAATCGAAATATCCCATAACGGAGAAAGAATCAATGACGGCAGCCGAACACAAACGGATGGGCCCGCAAAAATATTTCCAAATCAGTATTTAGAGTGTTTCCAATAATTTTAAAATCAGAGTGAGGAAAAGCACGCGCAATATCATCTGGATAGATGAATTTCTCTGGAGAAGTTGCAGAGAAAACCACAGAAATTATAAGAATAGGGATTTTTCAAAAGAAAAGCAAACTGTCAAGTGTTTTGTTATATTCTTCAGCATTCAATATATCACGTGAAATAAGTTGAAAATACTTCCTCCAAACCCTGCCTAATCTCTACTTAATTATGCAGATACTGTAACCAATCGCATCAATAAAATAATCAACTAAAACAGCCACGAAACGATCTCTCCCAATCGAAATATCCCATAACGGACAAAAAATCAATGACGGCAGTCGAACACAAACGGATGGGCCCGCAAAAAAAAAGTAATTCATTGAGACGAAGCCCGGCGTGACCGATCGACATGAATTGTGCCATGCATCATTAAATTTTCGGAGACTGATCATCTTCGTAGCCAGGAAAAGAGCGGTAGCGTCCACGAATTATCTCAACATATTTCGGCCACTTTGCTATTCGTTGTGGATAATTTACAGCTCATTTGGACGCGTCCCATATGGACTCGGTCAATTCGGGAGAATTTCCATTAAGAGACGTAATTTTATTCAAATTATGCAGATTCGTAACGGTGGATCCCAGGTCGATATGAGGAAGATGTTGCCTCCGGCGTCTTCCAGAATTTTTCTGCTGATACCACGAGAAAGCTGAAGAATTTAATCAATATTATTATTATTATTGTAATAATAATAATTATTATTATTATTAATATTATTATCATTATTATTCTTTTATCACCATTTAATTGGTGGAAATGATTATAAACCGGGGTGTTGACCACCAATCTCTAGCCATCATTCTTCTTATTGTGGAGCAGGTGGACAGAATCACAGCCTTTTGCAAAAGGCTTCTTATTTTCAGGTTTTCTTTAACCCCTATCAGGTTCAATGATCCAGGCAACTCTTTATCTACAAGACCATTAGCAGACACAGTTATTGGTACAACAGTCACTTTTGCAAGCCTGTGGGTGTTCTTCAGTTTATTAGCTAGATCTATTATTAATTTTATTATTATTATTATTCTTATATGTAGACTTATGCACTACTCGGCTCAAAGCCGGTATAATTAACTTATCCCGGATACAAAGTATCAAAAGGTCCCGGATACAAAGTATACAAAGGATCAAAAGGCTCAGTTCACATAATAAACTTTCGTACTGTATGGCAAGTATTCAGTATCACAGCCTTCTGGATGTCCTAGAAGGTGTTTTTAGGTAGTCCTAGTGTGGTGATACTGTCATGCAGGGTCTTAGGTACGACACCGGTTGGAGACATAATAACTGGTACTATTTCCACATTTTTGCTGTACCACATCTGTTTTATGTCAATGGCGAGATCCGCGTACTTGGCCAGTTTCTCCTGGTGTTTGTTGAGAAGGTTATGGTTATGGGTGTTCGGTATGGCTACGTCGACAAGAAGGACAGAATTGACTCTTTTATCAACCCCAATGATGTCAGGTCTGTTATTCTTCACCTGTCTGTTGGTGATATTGGACCTATCGTAGTAGAGTCTAAAATTGCCATTTTCGAGCACCTTCTGCGGTTCTTGTAGTACGGTTTATTTTGCCGTTTGCTTTGACCAAACTTGTTGGCCAGTTTTTGGTGGATGATGTTGCACACTTGATTTGCCGGTGCAGATAGTTGGTATTAGCTAACAAACTACAAGCAGATGTTATATGTTGCATTGTCTCTGATGTTTGTTGGCACTTTCGGCATTTGTCGGATTGAGCGTTGGGGTCCTCAATTACATACTTCTTGTAGTTGTTAGTGTTGATAATCTGGTCTTGGATAGCTATCATGAAACCCTTTGTTTCGGAGAAAAGGGTTCAGCTAGTAAGCCATCTGCTTGAGGCTGCTTTATCAATATGCGGCTGGTTAAGGTCGTGAAGATGTCGACCGTGTAATGGCTTTTGTGACCAGTGTTCCAGCTTCTCGGCATCGGATACTAACCTGACACCGGCTTCGGGCGAGGTGAGGTTCAGAGGTGAGTAACCCCTATCCGCCTTGAATACAGTTCGATGTGGAGCTGGGGTCTCTGCTTTTCTTGTAGAAGAATTCACTTAATTGTATTACTTGTCGAGAGTGTAGATTGACAAGGTTGGTTAATCCTCTTCCTCCTTCCTTTCGGGGTAACGTGGTTCTAATAGTGAATGACTTCGGATGGTGGTTGTTGTTCATCGTCATCATTGTTCGTGTTAACCTCTGAATAGCTTCTAGCTCTGTTTTTGTCCACTTTAGGATTCCAAACGAGTACGTCAATACAGGCATGGCATATGTGTTGATTGCCTGAACTAAGTTGCCTGCGTTTAACTCAGACTTCATGAGACATTTTACCCTTTTAGTGTATTGCTCCTGAATCCTACCTTTTGCCTGCTTGTGGTCCAGTAATCTAGCCTGTTGAAATCCTAGGTATTTGTAGGCTTCTCCGTTTTCCATTGCCTTATGGGTAATTGTACATCTCCGTTTATGACAATGCCTTTCTCGATATGTGGGGTCTTGCACTTGTACAACCCAAACTCCATATGGATATCTGTGGAGAATCGGTGGGTTATATGGAGAAGATGGTTGATTTGACTCTCATTTGCTGCGTATAGCTTGATGTCATCCGGTAGAAAATATGAGAGATGGTATAGTGGGTGTTTTTGTTAGCTTTGACATTAAAGCCGTACTTCGCACTATCAAGCATTGATGATAGGGGGTTCATTACAAGACAAAACCACAACGGGCTCAAGGAGTCACCCTGGAATATTCCCCTACGAATTGGTATTTTTTCAGTCCTTATAGAGTTTGATCCAATCTACAGATGTAGGCTTGTTCGCCATCCTTTCATCGCCGTCGCTTATTATTATCATTATTATTATTGATTCAATGATAAGAGTCAAGACACGAAAACCTATATGACTCATTGTTACAAAAATATATATTCATATATAGGGTGATTCCGGAGGAGACCGTCAGATTTTAGGATAAGTTCACACTAGTGAAGACAGTCCCGAAACAATATTTGTTTATGGTTGGGGGTCTCTATTGAGAATGTACAGGGCGATTTGTCCGATTCGACCGATTTTACTTTTATTGATAACATTAGATCAAATGAAATTTTCAGCAAAGTACAATTTGATAAGCACAAGATCAGCGGTTGTTATTGTGATAATTCCAGATTAATTATGCAGGTTAAAAAAACACCCTGGACATCGCGCTTCTAAAGTTACGCTATCTGTTTACGATTCTACTATAACAAGTCATTATTTGAGATAAAATTATGTTTATTTTCCGATTTGAAATTTCTCGATATCTTGCATTCAGTTTATTTCTTGGCGAATAGAACTCTCAAAAATTTTGCAGATGCTCGAGAAAACTTAGGTAATCGACATGAACATATGACAATTGTCATACTCTTCAATTCTTGATCGAGATGGAAAAATCGACCCCCTGGGAAATCAGCTTTTCCGCAGTCATTCCCGACAAATATTTAATGAATCAAATTAAAATTGTTTTTTAATTATTTTATTATTTAAATGAATATTTTTAGTCATTTTCACTTACCATTCTGTTCACCTCCGCAAGCATTAAAATGATCTACCGATCTAGCAACAAACGCGGTAAATAACAAAAGTCGTTCTATCGTGCAAAAACACTATAACCTAATATTCTGAATTATACAAAGTGGAACATTTCGAACTTTTATAACCTACCGGCTGATTCCATAAAAGTTTCATTCGTGGCAACATAGCTACAAAACATTGTCACTGTCAAATGATAAATTTCCTGGTACCTTCCTGACAGTATGCATATTATATACAATCCGAGTTTCCTCCTATGTGTATTCATTTCAGAATAACTCCCATTTGTTCTCAGTTCTCTGCTACATCATCTCCATCTTGATGGTCACCAAGTTTTTTCTGTCAATTCATGGAAGAATCTATTATGCGGTTCATCAAGTAAAAACGATAAAACCGAGCTGTTACCAGCCATGAAGCAGAGGTAAAAATTCAGTAGACGCGTATTATGCATGCACGAATCTTCTCTAAATTGAATTTCTGAAAAAGTCGCCACTACGCGATTCTAACGATTTACATTTTTGTCTCGTTGTTGTCCCCCCATTAATACAAAGTCCATTTAATTCGTCGACCAATTTCACAGGCAAAACAAGATTGATTTGCATCAGGTTTTTGTTTCTTGGATGCTGCTTGTATTCGGCGAGCAGGTCAGTACTGCAGTGGATACTCAAATGTCTTGAGTCTCTCAACAAATTGATTTTGTATGGGAGTATTGATCGGGTATGCAGTCAATGAAATAGCTCAATGTCTCTTTATTGTATTGGCCTAGGTTTCGGAAATTGTCATTTCCTTCTTCACGGCTACTAAAAATTACATTGTTAATCAGCGATTACAGTATACAGTCAAAAAAAAACACTTACATCAATGTGAGACCTTAAAGTGAATAAAATTATAATGCACATATTTTCCAGACAAAATACGTGCTAATTTGTCAAAACAGCCTGGAAAATAATGCAACGGTAGCTCAAAAACATAAATTGAGCATTGGAAACTCGTAGAAACGAAAGTTGTGAGGTTACACGAACATCAACAATGTCAAACTTACATTGATGTAAGTATTCTTTTTAACATATACTGTAATCACTGATTACCAATGTAATTTTTAGTAGCCTTGAAGAAGGAATTTCCGAAAGCTAGGCCAATGAGACATTGAGCTATTTCATTGACTGCATACCCGATCATTACTCCCATGTAAGTTATTCCATCAGTCGATATACACACACCGAAAATTGATTTTGATTTTGGTTTATTATTTGATAAAATCAAATAATAAACCTTAGTGATCGACCAACAAAAAAAAAATTTAACCCCCCCTGAAAATTTCACAGTTTACGTTTTGGAGTATGTAGATTTGAATAAACTAATAAAAAAAAATCCGTCCGTCCGCCGTCCGTTGTCCGGGGCTTTTCTCAGAAAGTACTGAACCGAAATCAGTAATTCACTGGAATAATTGGTTGACTTTTCATCCAGAGTCATACTTCTAAAAGGAGATGAAAATATTGATTACCAAATTTTCCACACATATCGAAAAATTTTTAATGGATTCGTTATTATTTTATAATCACAATTTGCAAATGTCCCATCGATGTTCTTGACAATTTCATAATCGTAAGTATTTCAGATTAAATATTTTTGGGTTTTCTCTCCCAATATCTTAATCATAACTACTGAAAATCGGATCAAATTATTATTTATAGAAATCACCCTGCGGATTACGGGATTTAAGATTAAATTTCTTCATGAAGCTCATTCATATCTTGAATAAAACTTTTATTTTATTCATAAATCATTGGTTTTTCAGAACACAAAAACCAATTCCATGAAAAAATTCATTTGAAACATTGAAATCTCAATAAATAAATACTCTTTTATAACTGAATAACACTTTCGCATGCAGAATGCGAATTAAGTAGCGCAATTTAAAATAATGCAGATTTCCAAAAAATTCGGTTGATCGGAGGTTTGCATTCATTTCGCGTTGCGTAATACGATTATCGTCAACCTGTGGATATCCGTTATTTCAATCGAAATCCAAAATCTTTCGTTCTGACAGTTTGAAATAAGCGTGAATATAGTAAATAATGAGCATTTATATGATAAATGAAATTGGAGGATATAATATGGAAAAAAATCAATAGAAAACAGTAAATCTCATCAATTGTCGATTGTCGAGAATCTAATACTGAGGGTTTGGAGCCTTAGACTAAAGTTAGGAGCCGATCTACCTGTTCTGAATGGGGTCTGTGACCTTAGACAAGGGATATAGCGTAGACAAAAATAGTCCGCATGTATCATCATCTGGTTGTCGGCAAACTACTTGTTTGAATTTCACGTCTTTACATCAAGCAGACTTTCGGATTTGACACCCTCTTGGATGAGTGTATCTGAAGACGATATCAACGAACGAAATTTATAATCTAGAATTATTCTTTCGAATTCAACCTGATGAGGTTCACGATATATTTAATTGTTACAGAAATGTTATTGAAAATAACTTTAGTTTTTCAGTTTGTGTGGTGGATACTTTGTAAATCAAGTGAATCGGATATTTGCTGTGGAAAAATTTCTTTTCAGATCAATTGCACAGGAAGGTTGAGTTTTTTTTTCATTTCATTAATATTTTTCAGAACAAAGTTGAATCCCAGTAGAAATCACATCTACACATTTGATATTAGCGGAAAGTCTTGAACTTTGTTTTACGTATTGGTGTTAGTTTGAAACATTGAGTTTATTTCCTCAGTGTTAAGAAATACGCACGCGTTCGGATTCAAACACAAAATTTTTTTTTGAAAATTTTTTTTTCGGATACATATTCATCAAAGTTCAATGAAATTTGTTACAGGTTTCAGAGTCAACATTCAGAACCAGTGTTTCAAATTCCAGTTTTGACCGATATTCATTTGTGCAGATATTGGCAAAAAATTTCGTAACCATTTTGAATATTGAGGTTATTTCCCTAATATCTTAAAAAGGACAAACCCTATCTGATTTGTAGTTCATTTTCAGTTGTAGAATACCGACACGAAATTTAATAATTGTGGAAAATAGTTAGATTTTCGAAGAGGTGAAATGACTGTGGAACGTCTCTTCTCATTGAAAATATTTTATATTTTGCTACTCAGTTAGCGTTCTGCATGTCGAAATGTTATTCAATTATACAAGTGTATTTATTGAGATTTCAATGTTCACATGAATTTCATGGAATTGGTTTCTGTGTTGTGAGAAACCAATGAGTTATGCATAATATATAAGTTTTTTGAGATATCAATGGCATATTGGGTTATTTGAATGAGAAAATAATAAACCCTTGTGTAAAATTTGCAGCGTTTTTTGATATTGGTGCTGATTCTCCTAGGTTCCTCTAGGATATCCCTAGAAACCTATACTGGGCATGTTAAGTATAGGCTTCTTGACTGTTTCCTCACTCCACGTCAGTAACAGCACTGTTGATTGTTTACCCGAGAGCGACTGATTGGACGGTCACCTGGTAGCCGTGAAAAAAATCGGATCAATTTGATGGTTTGGAGTCGGATTTCTTTTTTTACGCGCTAGTTCTAGGGAACAGTGCGTTATCATTTCCTCACGATGTCTGTAATTTTCGAATTTTGAGCCAAAAATGGTCTCAAAGAATAGGGTTGAAACTCCCTGAAGAATAATCCGTGGTCAAATTCAATTCTGTCCGTCTGTCCGTCCGTCAGTATGTGTTCTAACTTTCGAAGGAACGAACTTAGCGACTTGAAATTGTCAGATTAGGTTTGGAGTCCAGATATCTTGGCTAAGTTCGTTAATAGGTGGAATCGATTGAATAGTTTCGGAGTTGGGCCCATTTGAAATGTTGAGGTTAATTCCTCCATATCTCATGGAGTATTGACTCGATCAAATTGAAACTTCGCGGACAGTTTTGAAATACTTACGAGCAACTTGAAGCTAAATTTCGTGTTGATCCAGTTGTGAGAAAATCAATAAAAATTCTATTCGGTAATTTTTAAAATTTTTGATGACAAATTTTTTTCTCTGAAAATATTGGCTAGATTTCAATGGAGTTCGACACAAATCTTCAAGTCAGTATTTAAAAACAATAGTCCAAATTTCAATTTCATCCGATATTTAATTACGGAGATATAAGGAAAAAAATGTGCTAAATTTGGTTGTTGGAATTTCAACGTTATTTCCGCAATATCTCAGGGATAACAAATGCAAAGATTGAAACTTCGTAATCAGATGGGGATTACGGACACGCAACTCGGTTCGAAATTTCGTGTCGATATAATTGTTAGAATTTGAACAAGCACGTAAAAGCTCCTGACCTCGCGTCAGTGCTTTTGTAGATTTTTTTTTTCAGCGAAGATATTGGAATATATCTGCATCAATATACGCAGTGTATCCTCACGATCAAAAAATATCTGGTCGGAACTAGGTGGTCTCTCATAGTTTGCAAGATATAAGCCCCAAAAGTTCTGAAAAAATGCATCCTCAGTTCACCTTTTCCATCATGAAAACAAAATCGCTTATTGCTTTAATATTTTTTTTCAACCTTGACAGGAGGATAAGTGGCGATATTTAATGAATAAATATGAAAACATTGGACAACAATTCAACCTTTATTTCTATAGTTTATTCATCAATCCTGAATATAAGTCTGGGCACAAAACCTTATCATCTTTGGTGAAAAGTATTTCCCGGCAGTTATCATCGAGGAACACACAAAATTCCAACCGATTTTACTGTGCCAATGCGAAGATTCACTTTGCAGTAGGTAGAAATCTGGGGAAATAGAGGTTGAGTGGATATTTGATAGTTATTCAATTATTTTTCATTAAATATGAATCGATCTTGAAACCAATTGCCGCAAATAGTCGAGTGAAGGCTGAAAGGTGATTTTTGGACTATATCAAGGAGTTATCGATTTAATTATTTCATTGTACTCCCGCTGCTATATGAAAAACAAGAGATATCTAACATAATGATTCTATTATGCCGATTCAACAGAGTTACAATACCCCTAAACCTAGTACTGTCGTCAGTCCGTCCCGGTTCTAATGCCCCATTGTTTCAATCTTATACCATCACTGATGAAGAATCCGTGCTCTTTGGTCAAATTCAATTTTGTCCTGCCCTCTTTATTTGCTCTAACTTTCCAGCGAAGTCTTCTAGAGTCTTGAAATCTCAATAAGGGTAGGTTTGAATCCTGAAATTCTAGGTTGAGTTCGTTAATGGGCAAATTCCACCCAACGATTTTCGCTATACCTGTCGAAATCTGAGGATATTTACTCAATATCCCAGCAAATACTGATATAATCCAATTTAAACTCGACTATTTGTTTATGATACTGACAGGCCAACTTGTGCAGAATTTCGTGAGGATCGTTCTGGTTAAAAAGATTGAAATTCATGAATGGATCAAATGGGTCGTTGGCTTCGTAGTAGATATGATCCTCAGGAAATTTTCGTGCCTTCATTCTTTCTTCAAGTACTATAGAATTCTCTTTGATTAAACTGTGTATTTTTGGAAATATAGGTTAAATCAAATTTCGAATAATTATACCTGCGCAATAATTGAGTTAGTTTTACAGATTCACGATTTTTGACTTCGTAATTGAGCTCTCAATCTAGGTACTCTACAAGTAACGAGTCTCTGATTTGTTCTCTTTGGAAGTTATTGGGACCAGCTGTCATTAACTATGCAGTAACTCAAACCATAGGTGTGTGGACTGAAAATCTGATTATAATTGGTCGAATTGGTTCAATAACAAGCGTCAAACACTGCACGATCTGATCCCATACATTTATTGTTCAGATTGTATATATCGCTCACACTCGGCTTAAAGTTGCGTCAAGATATGTGAAATGAATACCAAATTCATTTTGGGATTGCGCGAAATCTTTGTAATAAAACCGCTCGATCTGATCCGTTAGGAGTCGGTTTCCTGACGAGTATCAAGGAGATTCGCGTAATCATTAGACATCGGATTATATGCATTAAAAAACTGACAAAATATGCATGAAAATATGCACTAAAAAAGGGTGAAATATGTACATAATATGCACTATAAAAATATAAATTTCCATTATGTCTCCGATTATAATTTTCGGTCATCAATTATCAATTATAATTTTGTGACTATACAAAATAAAACATTTTTACGAGCTTGTTCTAGGACACAGCGCGTTATCGTTACGTCACAATGTCTGTAATTTTCGACTGTCATAGATTTCTCCAGGGTGAAGATTTTTAATCATTTTGTGAAGTTTAAAGACTTTTACTTTCATATGATGTAATTTTCGAGTTTTGAGCTGAAATCGGTCTCAAACGACTAGGTTGGACACGGATGAATAATCCGTGGTCAAATTGGATTCTGTCCGTTTCGATCTTAAATATCTCGGTTGAGTTCGTTAATGGGCCAAATCTGCCAAATGATTTTTGTGTTACAGACATTTGAAATTTTGATTTTTCAATAACTCAAAAAATATTCATCTGGTTGAGATGAAACTTGGAACATTAATAGTGGCAATGATAAGAATTATCCTTGAAAAAATTTGAATTGATTTTTTCCTTCAAATTTTCATATTTCATTTAATTTCCAAGTCGCCATTTCGCAATGTGAACACTCGCGTAGAAGCTGCTGAAAACGTCAGTGCTTTTCTATGTTTTTCAGGTATACTAAAGAAAACTTGTTACGTCTTTCTGTTAATATCAACTTATAGGCCGAAAACGCCTATTAACGTAAAGAGGCGAAACTAGAATGTTGCGCCATTTCTGAAGATATCTTTGTAGACAAGGTTTTCCTTGTGGCGTTGACATCTACTCCTATCTTCTTAATTGCTGCGAGCTTCGTGTTTTTGAATTTGTCATGGATCATTTCTGACAGGACATTTTTCTGTTCGATTATTTTTTCTAAACTTTCCGTGGATTTGAACAGAAGAAGATTTTTGGTATCCAATCTTTCTATAGCTCTGCATGCGTTAAACGTTTTCTGGTTGATCTATGCACAAGGACTACGTCCCACTATTGAAATATGCACTTTCGACAAAAAAATACCAAAATATGCAATAATGCCAAGAATATCGCGTTATATGCATTTGCATATGCAAATATGGAAATGCATAAACTCCGATGTCTAGTAATCATAAATCACACCGAGTGTTCGGTACATTAGAACGGGGTATTTCAGATTCTTCAATGTAACGAAAGGTTCCGGATTGACGAAACCAAGATAAGATGTGAGATTCGATTCAAAAATGGACGATTCTCTTTGATAAGCGTCAAAAAACCGCTAGATCTGATTCTACTGGAATCGGTTTCTTGACGATCATCAAAGGGATTCTCGCAGTCCTTAACCACAATTACTAGATTTGTTCCAAAATCACATTTACTCTTCGGTTAGTATATCCATTCGAAAATTACAATGAAGCACCGACAATAACACACATTGTTACCAATATTCATAGAATGATCGATTCATCACCCAGTATATTGCTTAGAAAATTGAAAAAAGTTTCAGTCAACATTATATCTTCAAGTTTTTCATCGATGATCAGGGAAAAGTTGCATCAGGATTAAGTTAGGGAAATTTATGTCCTCTCTATGGTTAGATCAGATCAATTTCATTATAGGCATGTATGTGTTCCAAAATAGTAGCCATGTTTATCTTCGACTGCTTGGAAGAAGTTGAGAAGGATGTAGACACTTCCATATTACTATTTCGTCAGGAAAGAGTTCATATAGGTACTCCAGCCGCCGTTACGAGTACCAGTTGAGGGTTCTCAATTCGAAAGCAAGGCTGAAAGCATCGATGGAATTAGGAAACTAAAAATAAATCTGTTTATTTCTTAGAAGACAGGGTTATTCAAGACATACTCCTGAGGAAAATACATATCCTATGACTATATGACGCAGAATTAGATTATAAGGGAAAACGTTTCAAATCTTGAACTGAAAAAAATTAACAAAATCTACTAGAATGAAGCTTATCGAGATTTTTGTAACTCCACCAGTTTTCCGTCGCAAAGGTATCGATTGGATATTTGTATCAATGCACTCATTGTGTTTTCCTTAGAATAAATTGCGGTGCTACAGGTTGGGTATGGGCCCCTAAAGTTCTAAAATAATAAAAATAATGATAATGAACATAATAATGTTTATTGACCCCGAAAAATAACATCAAAAAAAAGAAAAATCCGTAGGATAGCAGGATAAGTCCAAAGCAAGTAGCACATTAATAAACCATTACAACAGACGATGTCCTTTGAATTCAGTTAAAACAGGTAAAATGTTAAATGGAGTAATTGCCATATACTCGAAATTTTTTTCTTGAGTATCATTATATGAACCTCTACAAAGTAAGGAAGATTTTTTCTGGTGGAATTCACATTTTCATGACACTCATAGCGGGTTTCACAAAGCTCTGATTAACGCGATTGTTCTGATCATGACAATTCTATGCTCAATTTCAGTTCATTTTTAGCAACACCATAGAATATCAAAGCGTTGATCGGACGATCAAGCTTTGTGAAACCCACGGTCAGAATACTAATTGTGCTTGGAAAAGAAAACGATTAACTTGTATATGTATAGGTTGTTAAAATATTATTATTACGGAAAATACCTCTGCATGATTCCCTATAACCCAAGTGCAATATAGTTCTCAACGCTCATTTTTGAATTATGAATAAACTATTCATGAACGAAGAGCTACCACAAAAGATTATTCCATATAATAGACTGAAAATTGGCATAATTTTCCAATTTCAACTGGTCGAAATCAATATGACATCTCGACATAAAAAGCATAAAACATGTAGAATTGAGTCTTTTCTTGAGTTGTTCAGTGTGGGGATCCCATTCAAGATGTTTGGCCAGTATAATTCCCAAAAAACAAATACTGTCCTCAACTATGATATTGTCTTTCAACATATTAATTGATTTGGGATAAGTAAATTTGAATCTGTTACCACAGAAGAACATACATTGGGTTTCAGAAATATTCCGAATCAGGTTCTGATCACTGAACCAGCCTGACTCAAGCAGATCTTGAGACATCTGGATAGAAGAATCAAAGAGGGCGATGTGACCAAATAGTCTGTGTCATCAGCTACAATCCTTGATGAATACTGAAATAAGTTTAGTGCTTTTGCTTCTTCAGGTTAATTTTTCTATCATTAAAACAATCAATGTCTACTTCTTTCAGGAATATCCGTCTCCTACTCCTACAGATTATTGTTTCACTTTTGGAATCCACAGAAAGACAGATGGTATATTCAATATGAATAATTTTCCTCAAATATCAACTATTCTCTAACGGGAGTGGTGCTTCAGTTGAGTGGATGTTAAAAGATGATTGGCTGAAAGGAGTCATTGTGAAACAAGTGACAAATTCATAACTTTGGGAGCTCACATCTTCTCACTATAAGAGACCACCTACTTCTGACTGCAGATGCTTTGTTCTGGAGAACGGCGTACGTCAATGCAAATATATCTAATCAATATTTTCGCAAAGGGAAAATTCGCGGATTTACCAAAGGAATCGCAATCGTTTTATTTCAAGAGTTTTTCCGAATTCCCAGAAGACAGATGCATTGAATAAAATACGGCTTTGTTGTCCTACTTCTTTCCGCCGATAAATGCCGGTATCGAGAAATTAGCCATGTAAAATCCGAAATACCTTCGGAAGTTACCGACATGTCATATCAAAACTAGTCAAATGAGAGCTTTTCCTTGATTTTCCGAGTTGGACCATAAATTATTCTCGTGAATTTCCGAAAATAAATTCATTTCGACAAATTTAAGTTATGACTATTCATTCCATTCAGTCTGAGTGGCGAAAATATATACAAATGTTTCCTTCGACTCTGAATAATATACAAGTCTGAAACTTGATATTTTCGCATACCTATTCGATACAAGAGGTATTTATTGATTTCAATATTTAGTTCATGGATAAGATATTGAAAAATACCTATGGGAAACATTTGGAACGATAAATGCTACGTTTAATTCGTGAACATGCAAGTGAATTATTTATATTTCAATAAAAACAAATATGAATATTTTCTCGAACTTTTTCACAAGTATGCAATAAATTTATAACTTTCGAAACAAAAATTCATTAATAGGTACATATAAAATTTATAAACCATAATTTTGAGAGGAAATCGAACCTATCCAATAAAAACCATAAGTAATTTATCGATCTACTGTTCCGTTTTCACTTTTTCTGTGGCTTCGAATTGACTTTTTTCCATCCATGAAAGACTTGAAACAATAGACCTCACATTGCTCCTCAATCCATAATACATATTTCATATTGTTAATCAGTAGATGTTCCATATTTATGATGCTCATCTTCTATATTAGTAAAGTTCCAACATAGAAGCGGTCAACTGATCGTAGTAACTAGATCCATCATTTCGACTATTTAATTGATTTTTGGGAAAAGTTTGACCAGATCAATCAGAATGAATTCTGAATTCTGAATTCATTTTATTCAGAGGCATCAATTGTATGGACTGGACAAAGCGACGTAAGCGCCACAGTCGTTAATAGAGCCAAGTAGTACATTATTTGACATTTCTAGTACCGCGTTTTGGACCCAAATTTCAGTGGATAATAGTAGAAAAGTGTCGACTCCTCATATATTCTATGCATCTTGGTCATATCCTGGCGAGTATAGATTTTATGAATATAGAATAAAAGAAATTACCTTATCCTATCACTATATTCAGAAAACCCACTATGACAGATGCAACCATCCTTGGTTGTTCAAAGTACACCCTTATTCTTATGAAGCAGCTGTATATAGATCAAAGCTTCATAGAGATTTTTCAATCCCATTGGAAGAGATCCCCAAAAGCAAGAAAGAGAAAACCATCATTCAAATATCCAAGAGCAACCATTTCGAAGAAAAAATCTCAATTTGCTACATAAATAAAAATGGAAAACAACTTATTTCCAAATGGATGTCAAGAACGGAAAATTCGCAAAAATTATATATTTCTGGCTACTTTCACAGAAGAAAGGTCAAATAATTAAAAAAACTCATACAAAAGTTTTGATTTAAAAATTCAAAGTTTCGTTTCTAACTCCGAAAATTAATAAATTAATTTGTCAATAATCCAATAGCCTCGATAAGAAGGTTCAAAGAGCACCAGGTATAATTCGAAGGGAAGAAAGATAACCCCCATTTTGCGAACCATTTCTCGAAGCAAACCAAACCTTCCCAGACATAAATTCAAATATTTGGAAATTCCACAACTGGTTCCGAAAAGCAAGAAATTGGGCATATTGGTAATTTCGGAAAACTAGATGTATCTAAATGACCTGGCAATCAAACTTCTGAACTAAATGATCGACCTGTGGAATTCTTCATTATTCAAGCCCCTGTTGAACCATGATCAAATATAGTGATTGAAAACAAAGTTTTATCTTTTATATAAGTTTTTATTATCAAATGAATTACTACAAAGATGCGGAGAACTTTATCCAATAATATGATACTTCATAATTCTCTGGAGTTTCTAACGACCCATATGATATCCAACCAAAATCCTTGTTAGCAATCTGCGATACCAATAAAAATTTAAACCCCAGTTCAAGTAATCTTTCTGCGGCCACTTATATTTCAATTGTTCAATTTCAAACTCAAATACCATTTCAAGTACAACAGTTGCTGCGCGTGATGAGATAGACCGGCCCTGCCTAAAACGCAAAGTCACCCAATTTAAAACGAAGAAGAAGTCGTATAAAAATGCAGATGAATCAAACAACCATGAAAATGTAAAGTGGTTGCCGTGAGAAATGAAACAGAGGAAAAAGACATTTATGCTTGATTGAATAATTTAGTTATTAAGTAGAAGCTTTTTATCGTGCGTTTAGTACTAATCGACTGCTGGTGGGCAAGCCTGAGAATTTCGTGGTCCGTTAGTGAATTTCCAAGAGAATTGACGGAACAAACTCATGTGATCTCACAAATTGCATCTTTATTGATTAATGCTGTTCTGTTCATGAATAAACACTTCGTGACTTAAAATTTCGCCGAATTCATATACAAGCTGAATTTGTTTTTCCTATTCGTTGAACATTTTAGGTAAGGACTCCTTAAGGACCATCTAGAGATGACGTCACAGCTTATCTGCCAAATCGGCTGAGGAGCACATAAACGTTGGTTCTTGCGCGCAGGTTCTGGGGAATATCGTGTAATCGTTTTGTCCAAATGCCTGTTATTTTCGATCTTTCCCGAACATGGTCTCAAACGATCAGGTTGGACTCACTGATGACGAATCCAGTGTAAAAATCGATTCTGTTCAGCCGACCGGCCGGCCGTATGCACGATTACGGACGCGCGGAGGATCAAATTGACTTTAAACTTTCAGTGTAGATTGTATTTCAAAATGCGTTTGTCTGCGTCAAGTTTGCTAACAGGTAAAATCAGCCGAATAATTTCGGGGTTATAGCCATTGGAAATTTTGAGGTTATTTCCTGATACTTCAGGAAATACTGAAGTGATTGGACTGAAATTTGACAATTGGTTGAACCATAACGACACGCAATCTTTCCCAAAACAATTTTGTTGAGATCATGCTGTCAATAAATCCCGAAAAAAGTATTTTTCAAAAGTTTTTTGATACAAGAATTTTTTCGTGAACAATATATGGTATTCGAAAAAAAATCGCTCTCACCTTGAGCTATGGGTATATTTCACAGCAACGTTCCAAATTTAAATTCGACACGGTTATTATTTCCAGAGATATTGGGAGAAAATATCTCAAATTTTCTTGTTTTTTCTATCTTCGCTTTTTCCGGAATAACTCAAAAATTACTAATTCAATAATGATGAAAATTGGGAAACTTATTCGTTCATGAGCTTGGCCTTTGTAATCGAGGCCTACAAATATCTAGTTTTCAAGAGGCCTCCTTCTGAAGCTTTTCTGTTCACGATCGGCAGTGGAGACGAAGTAAAGTAAACACAATAACTTTCGAACGACGTTTATGACTTGGGTGAATTCATGAATTGGTGACAAACGCCCAATGAATCTGTAGATATACTAATCCAAAGTTTTTTTCAAAAGTAAAGTTGGTTTTCTAGAATTCCTCGTTAAAAAAGTTCATTGTTGACCGAGAGGAAAATTTTCAAACGAATTAATGATGGAGAAATCAACAAAAAAAGCCCATAAGGAAAAATTGGGAATCAAATTATATGATGCATGTCGGATCTGTATAGATGGTGTTAAAATAAGTAGACCAATACCTACCATAGTCATCCTTCAATAAGAAATTGCTTCAAATCCCCGTCACCGTTTGGATTTCTCTCATTTTCCTATGAATCCAATTAATTTAACGACCAGGCTACCCCTAAGGAAACCCTAGAACTTTTTACGTAATTTCCCGATGTTTGTCTTCCTATCACCCACCTTCTCCTCCTAAATTGTAAATTCTTGTCTTTGCCAGGACAGAGGAGTTTTGAGTCAACTCGAAGGACGAAGTGTGCATGTGTGTTTTCGCAGGGAGAATCAGAGGGGCCAACCCAATCAAGACAGGGATTGTATTCTTGCACCCCCCTTTTCGACCCCGCGCTCTTGTGTGTCTATTGACATTGTTGCCATTGTTGAAATAGACTTTCAATTCATTAGTGGGAGGGTCGCAGGTACGTGTGTCTTTGCCCGGAAACTTCCATGTGTTTCCTTCTTTTCGTGAAGGGTCCTGAAAAATTGGATGTTGTAAGTAGGTGCGACTGAATTGGGTAAATATTCTTGGGGATTTAATTCATATTCGGGTAATGATAAATTACCCAGTACTACATTAAAGATTGAAATAAAAAACTAAGTGAGCTTTTGTGCGCTCCAACTCAATTTATAGAGCGGTTATCCATCCAGGTATTGAACCAACTCATCGCTGCGTGGTTTCGAGATAGAAACAATTTTCCGTCCTTATAATCGTATGGTAGTAACAAAATTTCGCACGAACATTAAAATTGATATTCTTCAACTAAAATGAAGATTTTAACTCCGTCAAGCCTTGTTTTTTTCAAAAATTTGATAATTTAGAGGTCAAATTGATATTTCTACAGATGCGCTGAGAGGAATTTACTCACTAACGAATTCGACAATCGTAGTGAAGCAACAACAAGTCTCTTCGTCGTTTCTTCTTAGAATTATTGGTAAAATAATCTGCCATTTTATAGTTCTGACCATAAACTAAAATTGTGGCGAGTTTAATTTCGAAATAGAAAAATTTGAACATTTCCACTTCTTCAGGAATAAATTTCAATATAGAGAAAACCAGTGAACTTAAACTTGATCTTTCGACTATGCCAAGTATTTTTTAAAAATTCTGCAAATTGATCTCGTGAATCGGTTCTGGCTCCTGCGCCATTTTACTATTCTGGGGGTAATGGACGCCTCTTGTAGGTTTTTTTCATTGACATCAAATTGATCTTTTCAAACCAATTATCTTTGCCTAGGATTAATTGATGGCCTTTACCAGTTGGTTCCTATCAGATGATTATTCAATTCACTGTACAGGGTGGGCAAAATTCGTTGTCTACTGAAGAGATCTCGAGAACTATAGCAGCTAGAAGAAAACTGATAACACATTCTCGAGCTCTTTTTCCTGACTAATCCGAGTCTGAAAACAGATCCAGCTTGATACATTCTACAGGCACTTTTTTAGGAGTAATTCAAATATAATATGACTGAATTTTTTAATCCAGCCATTTTCGAGAAATGAGAAAGATTTTGGATTTTTGAAATGTAAACTATAGTCGAAAGATATTTTATCTTGCTACAAATTTTTTTCTGATTTCAAAAATGTATCATATGTCGCTATTTACATGAATATTACATAAGAAAATTGTCAATACTTTTTTCCTGCTTTTCTTTTCACTGTTGAATTATGAGTAGGCTGGCGTTGCCATAGCGACGATTGAATATGCATTATCTTTGTGTGAACTTGCGCCTCTATGATTGGAATCAGCGATTGCTGGATAAATATTTTCATGGTTAATTTGTCATCGTTTTTAAAATTAGCAATAGAAAATCTGTTTATTATCCCTAATCACCCGAAATACTGCCGATCTTAAGAACTATGACAAATTTACCATAGAAATATTTATTCAGCAATCGCTGATTCCAATCATAGAGGCGCAAAATCACAAAAAAATAATGCATATTCAATCGTCGCTATGGTAACGTCAGCCTACTCATAATTCAACAGTGAATAGAAAAGCAGGAAAAAAGTAATGAATATTTTCTCATGTAATATTCATGTGAATAACGACATATGATACATTTTTGAAATCAGCAAATATTTTGTAGCAAGATCTTTTGACTATAGTTCATATTTAAAAAATCCAAAATCCTTCTCATTTCTCGAAAATGGCTGGATTGAAAAATTCAGTCATATTATATTTGAATTACTCCTAAAAAAGTGCCTGTAGAATGTATCAACAGATTTCGAATACGAGTTCAAACAAGCGAGTTATTCAGCATTATTGAAAATGACAATTTCTCAATTTTCGCTCATAACTCAAGTTCTATGAACGATAGGCTGGATCTGTTTTCAGATTCAGATTCGTCAGGAAAAAAGAGCTCGAGATTATGTTATCAGTTTTCTTCTAGCTGCTATAGTTCTCGAGATCCCTTTAGTAGACAACGAATTTTGCCCACCCTGTATAACACTTCGAAATTTTCAAAATGATTCAACATGCAGGCGAATGAGTGTTTCACTCTCAGATTAATTCAGGTTGTATAATGGCCTATCGTAAATACAATAAATTTCGAAAAGAACAACTTAAAAACTTGCTATTCGTAGAGTAGGTTTGTACCCTAATTGCGCAGACCGAGTTCGTGAATGTGTGAAAAACCCTAAATGATTCTGCAGATGAACCTTTTCAACATTTTGTTTCCAATATTTCCAAAAATTCAGATGGGATCGAATTGAAATAATTACTTCATTGGAATATGACAGATTGAAAAAGTAATTTTCAAACGACTAGGTTGGACTCACTGACGACGAATCCGGTGTCAAAATCGATTCTTTCCGGCAGGCCGTCCGGCCAACGACACGACAACTGTCGAACAGAGCAAGCTAGCGACTTGAAACTTTCAGGGTGGATCAAACATCGAAATACGGGTGTTGAGTTCGTGCATGGATCAAATCGGCAAAACTTTTTGTGATTACCGACGCGCAACTTTTAACGAAATTTCGTTGAGTTCGTACCGTCGGTAAATTTCGAAAAAATTTTTTTACCGAAAAATATTTTCCTGAAAACAATCTATCTATTATGTTTGAAGAACATTTCGCTTGTAGCTTAAGCTCCATGTTTCACACTAGTTTATCAAACTCTAATTCGATAGGATCATGATTTCCAGAGATATTGAAGAAAAAATAAGTCACATTTCGTTTTTTTGTCTCAATATCTTTGTTTTTCTAGAATAACTCAAAAAGTATCAATTCAATCATGATGAAAGTTAACAGCTAGTTTGAAAATGCTGATATTAAAATCAGTGCAAAATTTCGTGAACGTGTCTTGAGAACATTTTGAAAAAAATGTCAAACTTTGTTTTCCAAATATTTGTATTCATTATTCTGCGTACTTGTGATCCTATTATCCTCATGAAATTCTGAGTGCACCTTCAAGCTGTTATTTTTCGACACAGTACTAGATTTCAATTCGATCTTCTCTGTTTTTTACGCGCTTGTTCCAGGGAACAGCACGTTATCATTTCGTCACGATGTCTGTAATTTTCGAATTTTGAGCCGAAAATGGTCTTGAACGATTGGGTTGAACTCCCTGAAGAATAATTCCAGGCCAAATTAAATTCTATCTGTTCGTTCGTATGTGTTCTAACTTTCGGAAGGAAGGACCTAGAGTCTTGAAATTTTCAGGGTAGGTTTTGATCCTAAATATCTCGGTTAAGTTCGTTAGGGAACCAAATCTGCTAAATGGTTTTTGTGTTATAGCCATTAATAATTTTGATTTTTCAATACTCGAAAAATATATATCTGATCGAAATGAAACTTGGTTCAGAGATATTTAGTGTCAATGAGAAGAATGATCCATGAAAAAATTTAAAAAACATTTTTTTTTTTTCACTAAAATGTCCAAGTGGCAATTCCGCAATGTGAACAAGCTCGTGAAAGCTGCTGACTTCTGTTAGTACTTCTCTAGATGTCCTTTGGAAATATTGGGATAATAAAATTTTGAATGGGTATATTTGCGAACCATTGGGTGGATTTTACCCATTGTACGATTTTCACGCAATATCTCAGACGAGAAACGACTAAAAAACTCGACATATATATTTAGAGTTGGTGTGGGGCTTTATTACGAAGGTCGAATTGGGAAATGGGTGAAATCCATCCTATTATTCCGTAGACATACTTCAAGTTTATATTTTTTCGAATCTATCGAAATGAAATCCAGTACTTGATTGAAAAAAAGCAGGTCAATATGATTGGGAGATCACCAAATGTGCGTTTGGTGAGGCCAATACGTTAAAAGATGACTGCTTTGGCAACGAATTCGAACATGCGCGCAAAAGCTGCTAACTTTATTTCCCCCTACAAATATTCTGCAATCTCCTTAGCATATTACCCTCGAAAAATTGTGCAATGAACTCGAAGCTGCCATTGCGCATAAAAGTTGTTGCAAGTCATAGTTGTTCCATAGAATTTCAAACCGGTAATATTATTCGAACGACAATGAAAAACAAAGCCAAAATGCAATTCTTAAAATCATCATTCTCCCACTCAATCTCATCTTATATTCATTTACATAGCTTCATCAGTGCAATGGAATGAAAAACCAACATTCCATATCCAAACACACCAGGGACGTAGGGAATATTTTCCTGGAATATAAAACATACATAAATATTGATTGAAGAAAAGCACCTTTCTACATTATTCAGTTCTCTTCACATGCGGTCAGATGAAATTCTGCTTCCCCGGATCTCCTGGCTTTTCGGATTCCACCTCGCCAAAATATTAGAAACGCAGGAACAGGATGTATGGCTGACGTTGAGTAATTCCAACAGGGGTGGCTCATTCTTTGTCTGCTAAAAAAATTGAGATAGAACAGGTCACTTAGTTTGAATTAGAATCCAACTACGAAATTTATACGAAGTGGGAAAATAATATGCAAATCTTGAGCAGAAGTTAAAGTTAATAAATGAATGAAGTTCGCAGCTACAGATGAAGTCGACAGCTGCGATCATACTGAATACAACGAAGATACTGTTTGGTAAGTGTCTCAAAGTTTGTGTTTCGAATGAGAGCGGGTGTTTATTGTTCTGAACTAGAAGAGTCCATCAATTGCTTCTTAGATCGATAGATTAAGACATTAGTGCAGAAAACCTAATAAAATTGAACACATGAGAAATTTTATTGAGTTGCAAAATGGCGCAGGAAAAAGAATCGGTCCCCTACTGTGTCGAATTTGAGAGTTTTAAAAAAAATCGCAATCGTTAGAAACTCATTCATCCATTCAAATAGTGTCTCAACATATAAAGATAGAGTTGGCATGAAGAATATGATCATGGTTAAATCTCATTTTCGTAATATTTCCATGAATGCATACCCGATTGGATTTGAATTCGATAATTTAGGTGGAAGAACAGAGGAGGAACGTTCTCTGATCTGAACTTCGCCTTTTTTTCCTATTTGTTTGTTTGTTTTGAAATTTTTTTAAATTTATCCATGTAACAACTATATGTAGGAAAAATAAAAGTTATTATTATTTGATGTTATCTCCTTTGGAGGGTATTAATTTTACCAGTTGCAGGCTTTCGCAGTTTATTATTATTATTATTATTATTATAATTATTTGTTGAAAAAAAGTTATTTGAAGTCGAAAATCAGTTGGAAAATAGTGGTTTGAAGTTTTTGAAGTGAAATCTGATGAACAGTTTCTGAAAGAAAATTGAAAATAAATTTTTGGCTTTTTTTATTTTTCTAGATGCACGAACGGTCATCAGTTAAAGTTAAAGTTAAAGCGACGCTGGGAAACACCATTTGCGTAATATTTCCATGAAAACATAATCGATTGGATTGAAATTCTTTAATTGGTTGAAGAATAGTGGTTTGAGTGTTCACGCCGTTGGAGTTCCAAAAAAAAAATTTTTGAATTTTTTGTTTTTCTAGATGCGCGATTATCAGGAAATTTTGTGGAAGTCCAGGCGATGCTGGGGAATAACGTTTCCAAAATATTTCCATGAATACAGATCCGATTGGGTTGAAATTCTATAATTGGTTGGAAAATAGTGGTTTGAGGGTTTATGCAGTAGGAGTTTTTGAAAAAAAAGTTTCTGGTCGCATGATCATCAGGAAATTTTGCGAAAGTTTAAGCGACGCTAGAAAATATCATTTTCAATAATACTTCCATGAATACATATCCACTCGGATTGAAATTCTATAATTGGTTTGAAAATTGTAGTTTGAGAGTTTATGAAGTTGGAGAATTTTTATTTTTCCAGATGCACGATCATCAGGAAATTTCTCGAAACCAACAATCAAGTTTCAATAGGATCGTCTAATCCTGAAAATAGTCGAGGTTGATTTCTCCCATTAATAATGCCTACCGGGATATTGAGGTATCAAGCCTTAGCTTAAATTTCAAATCTCCAAATTTTTCCTTCACAATTAAAAACACATTCATATGTATAACGTATAATGCTCTTAAAAATAATTCATTAACATTTAAATCATTAACTTTATTCGGGATTAGATTACCCCGGAGGTTGTCCTCTAACTGGAATTGACTGCCCTAACAAGAAAGTATGAAAAATTTGAAGAAAATGTACACGTACAGACATTTCACGACAACCCTATTGTTTCTAATATATGAAATACAGCAACACACAAGGCCATCTTGGGTTGTTTGTTCCTCTAATTCATTACATAACATATTAATTCTGAACAAAAAAGTGTGTTATTCATCTAGTATATGTTCAGAGATATACTTTATGTGATGGAAAATCCTTTTATCCAGTAGGCAGCTACATGTAGGTGGACTTGACGAGGGATTTGTAACCTATAATGCAACAACCATGGCTTTCTGCAAAAAAGTCCAAACACTTTCCAATAAGGAACAGAAGTTATCTATGAATTTCGAATGTAAAGAATAAAGATTTTACTTCAGTGGTCACTTTTAAGAACGTACTTTAACGTTAAAGATACCAATATGTTTGTGGTTGTGCATTCAATCTCTGCACTCTTTGTGTGGCGGTCCCCCTAACGGCCGATCGTAAATACAATAACTTTCGAGAAAAACAACTGAAAAACTCGATATTTGTAGAGTAGATATGGACCTTCTTTATAAAGGGTGAATTCGTAAATGTGTATAATCCACCCAATGATTCCGTTGATATACCCATTCAAAAGTTTATTTTCATAATTTTTCCAAAAATATGGATAGGACCGAATTGAAATTCATTACTTGATAGGAAAATGACAGCTTGAAGGTTCGTACAGAATTTCGTAATGATAATATGATCACAAAATTGAAGAATATCGAATATTTGAAAAAAAATGAATTTTATTTTCAAAACGGTTGTCACAACACGATCATGATGAATTTCTGCAAAAAGTTGTTCATCAGTATTTCCAAACTAGTAACCACGATTGAATCAGTGTCTTCCAGGTTATTCCGGAAAAAACAACGATGCCAACGATTTTCTTCGAAATATCTTCGGAGATTAAAACCATATCAAACTAAAATTTGGAACACTGCTATTAAATATGGAGCTCGAGGTATGAGCTTATAAATATGATATTCATGTCAAAAAGAATTACTCCGAAAAATTTTTTAAAATAATTTACTGACAGTATGATCGTAGACAAAATTCGTACAAAAATTTTTTCGTATGTTCATGTAAAATTTTCTCATACAAAATTCCGTGAAAATCCTATCAGCATACCTTCGAACTTTTCAATAGTATTTATATCTTGAAAAACTTTGTATTTTGTATTTTTTCCGACTATCCTCGGCTTCAACGAAACCCCTCAGAAGCTTAGAGCTTGTTCGAGTTAGGATACCGGGTGTGTTCTGTGTAGGCTTTGTTACTAATTTCTTGCGCCACGTTAGGAACAGCACTGTTAATTGTTTACCCAACAGCGAATGGTTGGACGGTACCCTAAAAACAGGAAAAGTTATTTCCTGGCCAAGGGCTTGAACCCCAGACCTTACGATCATGGGGCTTGCGCTCTAACCACTGAGCTACCACCGTTTAAAAACTGTGTGTTATATTCTGATATTATCTTTCATTAGCCTTCAAACTATTACATATCAACGAATTTCTTGATTTTATTCCTTATTTCAATGATTTCAAATATTTTATTATTCGAAATCTAGACAAAAATATAATAATAATATGTGTTTATTCATAAATCAGTTCCAAATCACAATAGAACTAGACTCTAATCATTAAACATCGATATTCCACAAAAGTCAATGGATTTGTGCGTAGGAATTTTACCAAAATAATTCACTCCATAAAAACAAAAATGAGAAAAATCAGGAAAAAACTGATAACATTAACACTTATTCGATGAACAACAAACGCTCAGACAAAATTCCGCCTGTTATGGAAAGTATTCCAATATTGCGACGGCTGCTGGCGTATCCATATTTTAACGTTCCCGTATATTCTTTCGAGAATTCTATATATCAAACAATTGTGTTATCACATTATTAGCAGGAAAAATGTCTGCCCGTATGAGTGTAGTGAGATTTGAGTTTGGTTTTGAAGAGCTTCCCTTTCATCAGCGAAACAAAATTTCTTCTTTCCATTCGACGTAGGTTGATATCTCGAAATCACACCTGAAAACAAAAAAGAATAGGAAAAAGGCAATATGAACTATTAGATAATTTATTATATTATTCACTAAATTAATTTGAAGTTCACGATCCATCTCAAAAAAGAATCACATACCGAATGAATTGCTTCGAAACCATCGTCAAATCTATATATTGGACTACTATTAGCTAAGTGTTCTATCATTTACTTTCCTTCTGGACTTTCGACCGAATTCCATTTAAAGGGGAAACTTTTACAGTGACCACGACATGTTCTAATTCGATTTAAAATGCAAAAAATTTTCCTTAAGATTAAAACCACGAACTTTTTCTGGTGGATCATCCTTTGTTGAAAACATTATACGAATTCGAAAACTAGCTTCCTGGTACAAATAGAGCTGATCCCCTTCTGTCCGCTGTTTTCCAAGTCAATAGCATTAGAGAGAAAACTCAAGCTCCCATTATGGGTGCAACATTAAAACAATGCGCTTCGGAAAATTCCAAATAATGCTTATTTTCTATATTGCCGACTGGAGAACGAAGGAATGGGGTAGAGAGTAGACGACCTTTCTGGAACTGAGACGAAAAGATTCTTATTGGACTATTGAATTTCGGAATGATATCAAATGAGGATGCAATAACAGGGTGGGCTCAATATCGGTATATTCATTCTGGAATATGGAAGAGAAGGTTTTCCTCGAATAATTAATTGATATATCGATTGAAAGATTTCAAGGAAAAATTGGTATTAGTAACTTCTTAAGAGTTTTCCCTGTCAATATCTGAAATATACAAGTATTATGAATGGAAGTTTCATTGTAAAGAGTGTTTTGAATTGCGCGGTTTCTTTTGAGAATAAATAAAATATAGATGGCGAACTGAATTCGTCTGGGTAATTTGATATTTTAGAAGTGTGATGTATGACATTTATAAAAATGGCTTCGTACACGATACAACAACGCGTTCAAATTGTTGAAATATTTCATGAAAGTCAGCGTTCTGTGAAAAGTGTTTTCAGAAAATTACGTGAATTTTATCTCAAAAGCACTATTGATCGAATTATTAAAACAATTCAAGGGACCGGTTCAGTGGAAGATCAAAACAGTGGAAAATACAGTCGTAGCGGTCATTCACAAGAAAATATATTTGGTTCGTGAAAGTGTTGCTGAAGACCCTGTCCATTAGACGACGTTCACAATAAGTTGGTCTTAGTGGGGCCAAAACATAGCGTATTTTACACAATACTTGAGTTCCGATATTCCCAATCAGTACTGGCCAGTAACAGTAATTTCGGAACGCTTCGTACTGATACGAACAGTTACCAAAGCAGTGCCAGTAAAATCGACTGTCAAAATTTACTGACAAGTACTGGCCAGGAATATCGGAACTCAACTATTGATTTAGCTCTGAAGGCATATAAGTTTCAAATAACACCGTAACTAAAGCCATTAGATCATTCAAAACGTTGTTCATTAGCCAATTTCATCAATGAACAACCAGCTGATTTTTCTCAAAAAATCATGTTTTCTGATGAGGCACATTTTCAACTTGGTGGCTTTGTTACTAAAGAAAATTATCGTATCTGGGGTGAGGAAATCCACGAATTATTCATGAGAAACTGTAACTGTCAATGGTTATCAATACCGTCGGATGAAATTATTGGTGTCATTAGTAGAATAGAGCTTCAATTATGTCGAAATTTCATTGAAATTTTAACAAAAGAGTGGACGTCTGTAGAGCTGCAAGAGGACGCCATTTGACAGATACAATTTTTTGTATATAAATGCAATAAGTGATACTTCAATTACCAGTGAAAAGTTTTTGAAAATGAATGCAAATTATGTGTTTTATTCATTCTTAAAAGAAGAATGCGCAATTTGAAACAACCTCTAGAAATAAACTGCTTCTGAGTAAAGGGATATATGTTATTTTTCTGGCGCATTTTATGGAACCATGCTGCATAAAAAGAATTGATGAAGCAATATTAATTAATTAATGAGAAGGTTACGTTTCTGAAAGATCATGAATATCCAGGAGAACTAATTGATGAAGTAATAATAAATCCAGACAGAAAAACTATTTACTAATCAGAAACCCTAAAGAACAGGAACAGAGAATAAATTGAAGCAACCCAATACAATGAATGCTGTAATTCTCCATGTTCGTTGCTCCTCGGAAAAAAATTAGAAGCATTGGTTCCGAGTTCAATAAAAATACAGTTAACAAAACAGAGAAGAAAAACATAGCTTATGAATAGAAGGACGCCAAATTTTTCCATCAGTAAGTTGAGGTGAGTTTGGCGGGTCTAATTGGTGAAAGATGAACGCTCAGGCATATAATTCGAATTGAAACGAACGCAAAAGTTTTATATTATTTTCGTTCAACTTGTAATACACTATTTTACATTCTAAAATTTGTTATATTTTTTTTGAAATGTGAAGTCCGCGTGAATGGATAAAAAAGCTGTATTACAATGAACAAACAAATATTATTATATATAAATGAAGTTTCACAAGTTTCTAGCTAGACCGAATTCGTGAATGGGTAAAATCAACCCAATGCTTCCGCAGATAGGCTCATTAAAATTTTATTTTATATTTACGAAAATATAGATTAGATCAAATTAAAATCCAGTACTTTATCTAAAAATGGCAGTTTGAAGGTCCATACAGAATTCAATGGATATAATATGATGGGGAGATCACATAATATTGAATATTTGAGTTATACCAAAAAAACAACGATATCGAGAAGAAAATCACGAAATTGTACATATGTTTTCCCAATATCTCCAGAACTAATGGCCGTTTCGAACTGAAATTTGGTACAGTACTGTGAAATACAAAGCTCAAAGTATGAACGCAATTGTTCCCGAATTTGATTGATTGTTTCTGAAAAGAAAATTTTTTCGAAATAAATTGTGAAAAAATGTTTTGTTTCCTAAAATATCAGGGAAAAAACCTCAAAATTTCAAATGGCCATAACTCCGAAACCATTTGGCTGATTCGGCCCATCAACGAACTCAACTGAGGCATTCCGATAGACTAACCATCCTTTTAAAGTTTCAAGTTGCTAGCTTGCCCCGTTTGATAGTTATCGTGTCCACAGCCGGCCGGCCAGACAGACAGAATCGATTTTGACACCGGATTCTTCATCAGTGAGTCCATCCTAGTCGTTTGAGACTACTTTCGGGTACAAATACAGACATTTGGATACAACGATAGCAGGCGGTTCCCCTGGAACATGCCCGCAAATCGGCCAATTACTTTCAACCTTATTCTGAGGACTTCATCAGGGCTCTGAAATAATTTTATCCTAAATTTACCAAAAAAACACAAAATTCATGAATGAGGAAACAAGTTCGGATAAATCATAAATAGCAATTTCTACTCACATTTATCTCTTCGTTTGGTTTCGTGGTTAATAATTAAATAATATATAATTCCCATTAATTGCAGTAAAACCCTACTGATTGGTATTAAAACAGAACACTGTTTGGAGTATGATATATTTGCAATGATATAAATTAGCATAAAATTAAGAATAAGAGAATAACAGTCAACAAAAAAAATTATAATAATGAATTTCCTTTTTTTTGAAACGTATTTATGGTACTTATCTTGGCCTCACTATAATCATTAAATGAACTTGTAAACTCAATAAAATCAAAAGACGCGAATCGAATGTAGTAAATTCTCCGAATATGCAAATTGACATTCAAGTCATGCTCTCGCATAGTATAACGCATTTCAAACATATATAAATTCTAGAAAAACAGCGTTTGAAGTCAGAGCTTATTGAACGATCGTGAACACAATTACTTTCGAATGAAACAATTTCAAAAGATAATATTTCGAGTTCGATTCATTGTTTGGCGAAATACGGGAATATTCGGCAAATATTTCGATTCTTAACGATAATCGGTTGAAAGATGTTGAAGGCTTGAAGGTGCATGCAGAATTTCAGCAGAATCTTGCCGATAGTTTATGAAATATTCTATACTGAAAATTCAAGAAATATTCTTTCCCCTAGGAAATTGCATTTCACCCACCATCAGGCTAACAAAATTTTAATTTGCCCACGGATTTTTGTTCAGTGACAGCCAAAATTCGTAAATATCAGACTTTGCGATAATTGTTGAGATCAATTTATTCACATTTGAATTTGAAAACTTTCTTTAATGAAAACAGTAAAACAAAGCATTTTAGGACAAGGAAATGTTGTCCGTTATTGGGTAAGTCGGTTCTCTAACATATACTTCAATCACTTTCATAAACTATCCCGTTTGGCCATGATTTAGGTCTTTCAAGTTTTTTTAGGTAAAACTGACGAGGTTGGCACTCGTGAAATATCGGCAGTGTCAAAATAATTCTCAGCGACGTTGCCGAATGCCTATGCCAATTTCTACTCTCCATCCCAACATTCTCAACATAATCATCACGCTGGGAAACTAAAATGCCGAAGCTAGTTTTTAAGAAGCAGAGACAAAGTATCAGGTGCTATGTAGAATTGAAATCTGCCTTTTCTGATAGTAACCCTGATAATTTGGAATCAATAATTTATCACAAGCTATCCAACATTTTCGACGTATGCGAGTGAAAACTCAGTGTATCGAAAGAATTCCTAAGAACTTTGTAAATTGAGTTAGTTATTTTAAGGTGACACAGGTTTTGTAGTACTACTACATTTTCATACTGGAGTATTTCAAGTTGTGCACCAATGTATTCTATTGTCTTCTGTAGACTTATTTCTTGAGAATTTCGGAAAGTAGGGAATCCCATAGGTTTGTCTGTTCTTTAAAAAGTTCCACGGCAGGGTTATTCGAGTACTTTTATTTTTTTCAAATGAGCTATCGCACACATTACCGGACTCCTCTATCCAATATTTTTCAGTAAAATTTCAACACTCGATTCTTGATTTCCGTAGGAGAATATATCATAACAGAATCTTCCAACTATGTTTATATACGTGAAATGTTTTCAGTATTGACAGAGAAAAAAGATTCTTCAATATTCGGCAGGTCTTTGAAATTATTGAATTCACTTAATATTTTCTCAAATTCATTATTTTCTCAAAGTAAATTCTCATTTTGAAAAATACGTAATTACTACGATCTCTTTGTAGATGGACAACGTTGTGTAATATCTGACAGGAAAATGACTATAACCTAACATTTTCAAAATATTCACGGTGAAATGTGTCAGAATGTCATGGCCAACCTGGATAGTTTATAAAAGTGTATGGAGTATAGTATTATAATGATCCACTATCAACTAATTAATGCAAAAATGCGGCAATCTTCAGTAACGCAGTTACCCATAGCGTATCATAACTCCGTTTTAATTAGGAGGAGGAACCCCCCTGTCCAATTTTTCATTTGGAAGTGATTAAAGGATATCAAGTAGACATATTCGTCCGCCAGAACAAACAGACCGTGCTCTACAAGCTTACATTTTCAAGAATTATTAAAACATAACATTACAAGGCTGCCCCTGGCGCCGATTTATGAGTATGCATACTTTCCTGCTGGTAATATTTCAATAGATGGAACGCTGTTGCCGACTTCTGAGTCGAAAAATCTCATTTCTCGTTGGTCTATGAGTTCAGTAATCTCCTTTCTGCATCAATACTTTTGGATTGTCCTCTGCTGTGATAGTGAAGGTGATATCTCGCATACATTTTTGCTTCAGTTCATGGTGTTTCAGCGTCATTTGACGGAGGCAATTCACATTCTGTGTGGCACGTTGCGATGGAAATGAAGGTCATCAACATCCAAAGCATCAGGTCCAAAAAAGACCAAAATATGGCAAGAGTAACTGAAATTAAAGAAAAATTCATATGATTAACGCAATTCAAACACCTGCTGAAATAAGCCTGGAAATTATTGCAATTCCTATTCAAATGCAATAATTTCTGATGATTGACCAATGAAATGGTAAAGTGCAAATCAAAATGAAGGCCAACTAAGTCGTACCGTTATAGTATCTATGTAGTAGAATGGTATTTGAATCGTGACTATATTTCTTCACTTTCCTATTCTCTGGAATATTTTCTTTCCTTGATTCTAAATTGAGTCCGATTCAATAGTTAATCGGACTCATATTTATATAATGAATCCGTCATGATTCCCATTGTCAAAAAAGAAATTTGGTACTAATTTCAAATTGTCAGAAACGATTGTTTCATTGACATCAGGTATAAGTGTAATTATTCAGTCGACTTGACAGAAAACCTTGAGTTTTCATCTGAGCTTCTCTAGTATCGATTGAAAGATGTTTTGGATGGATTTTGTATCCATTTTCATGTCTTTTTGGGTTTTTGGTCTCAATATCTGGAATAGAAAATTAAATAAAACTATCATTAATAGAATTCGCCCTTGTGGATTGCAAGATTCAAACTTTTTGTCAAGGTCAGTTGTTGGCTAATGAACAATTTTGGAATAATATTAACGATCAAGGTGAACTTCAACGTTTCAGATTCTATATCTTACTACTTCATCAGACCATGGAGCAAAATGTGCAGAATTATGTTTTTACAATACTTCTGTATTCAAAGAACTTTTGTTGAATTGACGATGCAGTAGTCTCATCATCTCGCCCTGATCTATATATTTTGTGAACTGCTGCAAATAATCCTCTTGAAAGGATCTTATCACCTTTTCGAGTATCATATTTATAGAAACAGAAAAAATTCATATCCTTTTATGCAGTACGTATTTGGCAGACTTTTTTGTGGCACCATTGCCCTGAATGTTGTTTCAATAAAAAAAATAACTCAGCTTCCTGAAATTACTTGAAGCAACCCAAAAAAGACTTGAAAGTTGGAACAATGGATTTCAGAAGGATTCACTCAAACATACAACTTCAATTTGAAATTACAGAAAGGAGTTCTCATAGCTTCTGGTTGAATTCGAAAACTTCACTCAGACCTAAACTTACAAAATCATAAGAAAAAAAATAGTGCTTTAAAGTTCTTTTTTGTAGGAGTCGGCATTCGAAGGAGAAAGACTAAAAATCAATGAAACACGATTGAAGTTATTTTTCTTTCCTGTAAAATAATTGTAGATCGTGTTATTTTTACTTTAATGCGTGCAGGGCCGATCGAATGGCCTGCGTGTTTGGCAGACTTAAACCCTAACAATTTTTTACTCGGAGATTTTACAAAGAGCTGGTGTACGCGAAGGTAAGCAACAACGAAACAGAATTAGGCCAAAAATTTTCAGAAGTGAAAAATGAAATGAAACAAAAATAATCGGATAGATAGGAATTGATAACGGAGAAGAAAGAGTTCCAGCAATAATAAACTAACATAATCACAAGGACGAATATCTTTCGATGAATCAACAAATATTCGACCTTGTGATTATGTTAGTTTATAACAAAATAGCTTCAGGCAATCAAAATTTAACTTTTCAAAACGTTGTCGAATGTGTATTCAAGTTGAAGAAAGGTATTTTCAAGAGTCATTGTACTGAATAGTAATCTTTCAGTAGAGTGTGCTTTTATTTCATAACAACCAATTTTCAAATAGGTTCTCATTTTTAATCAGTGATGAAACCATAATTATGGTGAAAATTACACGAGTTTTAGTTAGTTAAGAGAAATTTCAATTAAAATTTCTTTAAAATAACATTTTCGAGTTCAATTTACCATGACAATGATAAAAGTAAAAAATAAATTTAATCGTGTTTCATTGATTCCTAGCCTGTCCTCATTCCAGGGCCGATTACAAAAAAAAAGGCGAATAAAGTACTATCTTTTTTTCTTATAATTTTGGTATTTAAGGACAGTGTGAACTTTTCAAACTAAATCAGGAGCCACGGAAATTCCTTTTTCCATTTTTAAATTGAAGTTGAATGTTTTAGTGAATCCTACTGAAAACTAAAGCTGAGTTAATTTTGATACTAGAACAACATTCAAGGCGATAACGTCTAAAAAAAAATCTGAAAAATACCTTCTACATAAAAAGATATGCATTTTTGAAACCTTACTAGCATAATAAATTGAAAAAACAGAAAAAAAATTATAACTGAAATACTACAAAAAATGGCGAAACATACATAGGGTATTTTGGATACCCCTAGGTGTGAGTAATCTAAAAAAAATTGTTGAGGTCACTACTCGGACCACCCTGTGTATGTCGAATTGTTTCGTTCCAAACCTCAGTTCTTGGACCTCATGATCGAATTTCATGGGAATATTTCCGATTAGTTCATATTTAATGACAAATTCCAATTTATATAATATAATTCCTATTACTCATACAAATATATATTTCAAATGAGCATCGGTAACTTAGTAGTAGAGCGTTTGACTCGTTAAATAGAGGTCTCGGGCCAACTCTCCACTAGACACAAATTTTCTGCTACATTTCGAAAATAAACGGTGCCATGTCTAGGGTTGCGAACGACACACATAATATTTCCTCTGAGGACTTTCTTCCCAACCTAGAATAGTCTAAAAAATTTCAAAAATATTCACAGTTGAATTTTAACTATTCATTTACTTTGCGCGGGCGTTAATCTATTTATGTTTTTCCTAAAATATATAAAATCTTGGAAAATTTCCGTCCATTCCTCAGTTCAGACGATGAAACAGCTTAATTATGAAATTGAAAGAAATTAAGGGTGACGAATTCACATCTTATAGCGATAGTTCGATAAAATACTGAACCCCTGAGTGGAATTTGCAGCGTTTCATGAAATAATTAGCGAAAAAGCTTTTTCGGTATAACTACTGCTGATCAGATAAATTCGACAACGTCGCGCTAAGGCCGTTCCTGTCTATCGGAACCGCGTTGATTTCCGAAGCGAAACGCACAGGTACACGGGCATTTATTACGTTTATTATGCCTATACACGTTCGTAATTATCAGCGTGAAATCTTCACACACACTCCTTCACATTTAATGCGCCGCGTATCTCCGGAACGATATATCACGTCGCGGCGGCGGCGACGGCTCGAGCGGGCTGAGGGGAGTGAAGGGGGGGAAAAGATCGCGGGTACGTCCCCGGTCGTAAAGCCTTTGTTTTTTCCCTATCCGGCCGGGTCATCTCGACGAACCGCGCGAAATCGGTCGTACGAACGTAAATTATTTTTATATTGCCGGTACATCGATCCCTCTTGATTTATTGCGCGTTTCTTTCGTGTTTCCATCTTTGATATCGTTATTCCAATATTCGTCGAAGGAAATATATTTTCGAGATGCTGAAATGTCGGGATTGAAAATGTTCGTCTACTATATCTGTCATATCTGCCAATACCAGCGCCGGATCTAAAGCATGGCGAAGGAGGCATTTGTCACGGGCGCAAGCTAACTAGGGGCGGAGAATTTAAAAAAAAATGTTTACCTTCAAGCTTTATAACATTTCATAGCGGTGCTGTGGTGCACGAAACTGTTTTGCAATGTCCATAAAATTAGCAGAGCCACTTGCACGCAAGTCATTGAAAACCATCTCAGTAATGGTCGAATATTTGTCGAGAATTTGTCGTGAAAGAAAAAAATTTGTAGCGCTTTTGGTTTTTTTCAAGAGGTGGCTCTGCTAACTTAATATTAAGTTAACAGGGCCATTTTAAAATATGCATCGAATTCGATCAAAAATGTTATGAATAATTGTCGAGTATTTGACGTAGACCATCTAACGTGAAAAAACAGAAAAAGAAACAGGTTTCGATGCAATGTTCTGGGTTATTTCGCAAAGTTGGCAACACTGTATATTGACAATTCAGGTTTATTTTTCGTATTATTATTGACTGATATTAGGTTGTATGTTAAATCTTCTGTTTCCCGAAACGAACAATTTTCGTTTCAATGCTGAATAATGGAAATATTCCATTCTCACGGATATACATCGACGTAACTTTGTGATACAAGAACGTTAATTAGATGACCGTTTTTTCTTCCGGAAATAGGCTGAACTATTGATGGAAGATCAAATCATAACTCACGGGAAAGAAAAAATTTGTCGCGCTTTCAGTTTTTTTTTAGAGGGGTGGCTCTGCTAACTTAATATTTAGTTAGTAGGGCAATTCTGAAAGATGCATCGAATTCGATCAAGAATGTTATACAAAATTTTCGAGTATGTGTCGTCGATTATCTAACATGAAAAAATCATTTTTTATAGCTTTTTTTAGGTTTCAATATAATGTTCTGATTTCCCATGGTATTTGTCAAATTTGGCAACTCTGCATTGGTAAATTGATATTTCAGTTTTGTTTTTAGTATAATCATTGACTGATATTGGGTTGAATGTTATATATCCTATTTCTCGGAAAAAACAATTTACGTTTCAATGCTGAATAATGAAAATATTCCATTCTCACGGATATACATCGACGTAACTTTAGATTTAGACAATTAGATGACCGTTTTTTCTTCCGGAAATGAGCTGAACAATTGAAGTACGACCACAACATATTTGTCGTGAAAGAAAAAATGATTTTTTCTCTTTTTTTTCAAATAAGATGGTCTACGACAAATACTCTACAATTTTTTCAACACTCTTGATCGAATTCGCTGCATATTTTACAATGGCCCTGCTAACTTTATATTAAGTTACCAGAGCCATCCCTTTTAAAAAAAAGCGACAAATTTTTTTCTTTCACGACAAATATGTTTTGGTCGTCCTTCAACTGATCAGCTCATTTCCGGAAGAAAAAACGGTTATCTAAATAACTCTTTTGTATCACAAAGTTACGTCGATGTATATCCATGAAAATGGAATATTTCCATTATTCAGCATTGAAACAAAAATTGTTTATTTCGGGAAATATTGAGAGTCAACATACAAGCCAATATCAGTCAATAATGATACGAAAAATAAACCTGAAATATCAAACCAATGCAGTGTTGCCAAGTTTGACAAATATCCTAAGAAACCAGAACATTATATTTGAACCTAACAAAAACTATAAAGAAATGATTTTTCCAGGTTTTTTCACGTTGGATGGTCTACGACAAATAGTCGACAATTATTTTCGATCGAATTCGATGCATATTCTACAATGGACCTGCTAACTTAATATTAATAAGTTAGCTGAGCCACCCCTCAAAAAAGAAATAAAAGCGCGACAAATTTTTTTCCTTCACGACAAATTTTCGACAAATATTCGACAATTGCTGAGATAGTTTTCATTGACTTCCGTGCAAGTGGCTCTGTTAACTTTATGGACATTTGGCAATGTGGGGTGACAACTTACCATACAAAATCCCAGATAACCATTTTTACACTTGTCAGTCACCTTACGAGTCTTGATCCACCATCTTTGATCCACGCAACGCTCAAAAATGATGAATATGTTCACGGAACCCGAGTCTGAACACTTCTCTATTTTCTCGCATCTGGGGTAATATTTTAAGTTTTGTGGGTATTTCTATACAGCAGAAAGTACATTACAGTTCATATAGACGAATATACGTTTACCGTTCAAGCGAGCCTTTAAATCATTGGTGCTCGTAAATAGTCTTTGAATTCTAAAAAAAATTGGCTGCTTCAGTTGCCGGAAGATTCATTCGATTAGTTTAATGAAGCTTACTAATTGAAATTCAGGATCAAATTTCGGAATGAGGACTTTTTGTGTGGTAAATCTATCAATATACCTTTTCTCGAGGTTTGTGTCAATGACACTTCGCAGATATGTATCGTATATCATAGTTCAGTAGAAATTCCTTTCGAAAGATATATTTCCCTTCGATTTTCCACTAATCATTCCATGTTTAATTGAAGATAGATGTCGTAATCGATACCCAAAATCGAAACACATTTTGAGACTCCCCCTCAGTTGAAAATATTTGTCTCCGGACAACTACGGGTGGTTAAGTGAAAAAATAATGATACATAAATGTACGTCACATGCCCGATATTTTTTCATATCATTCATATATGCAGAGAACTTGTAACAATATCCTCGCTTCAGTTATGGCAACTTTCAAATCACAATTATAGATAATAATAAATTTACAATTTAAATTCGTCGATATAAATCAACAGAAATTATGCACGACTTCACTGGTATATCATATATGGTGAAATTGTTGATGGATTGATGGAACCTGTGTATTTTCTTCATATTTATTCAGTTATGGTGTCTTGTTCGCATTTATCGATCTGAATGGTTATTTATTTTATTTGGTGAAATCGTAATTGTGACCTGTTTCCTATACATATTGATATTGATGTGAGGAGGATATCAGGTTTCTTATAATATTCTAAGATTTTTTCGACGAAATCTTATGATTACATGCGTGTTGGATGCTTGATCTCCTCATCGTATAAATGATATCATGGGCAATAAGATTAAAATAAAATGAACTATTTTCATTTTCTTTTTCGGCTTATTTGAGCAACATAAAACATTTTGCTGTTTGCAATTAAGGAGCTGCAACCATCCAATAACAATTCACGTGCTGCTTGTCTGAAAAATTTGGATCTGCGCTGATGAACCAAAGCTGGATAAAAAGGGCCTACGACCAGAGATTTTGGACCGTCACCTGACATGCCCTAACCGATCTTTCAGATGAGTGTGATTTTATTGTTTTGCATAATCTGAGCTCAGGAATTGTTGTAAAGTAGGTATGTGTAGGTATTTGTGAAGGATCAAGATATTGGTTTTTCTGTTTCCTTTTCATGCAATGGGTCGACTGGGTTCAAAACGTGAATATGGCCTGTTCGTGGTTATCAATGGAATCATTATCAAATCATAGATGCACCAACTACCATATTTCAATGTGGAACTATATGGAATTCATTGAATCTATGACATTCCTGGACAGTTCCGATAACGCAAAAAAAACATGAAAAGCCAAAAGCTTTGAAGCGCTTGTACAAATCCTTCGTCAGAATGGTAATCTATTCGCCCTGACTAACCCAGATTTAAGTGTTATCTAGTATCTAGTGCAACGACGACACATTTTTGTGGTACATTTCTATCACTCAAGTTTTCTGAGTGACAGATGAGAATCTCCTGGAAATCTATCCCGTTATTCAGAGCTGAGTTATGCTGAAGATTGACATCCAAGAACTCATAAATTCAGTACGTTCCTGCCCTGCTTTCTGGTGTCGAATTCTTATAGATTCGTTCTTATACGATATCTCCGAGATAATAACCTTACGAGGAAGACTTTATCGTTCTTTCTTCTATCCTTCTCAAATTGAGATAGGTCTATGACCTCGGGTGTCCCCCAAGGTTCTGTTCTGGGCACTACCTTATTTATATTATACACCTCCGATCTTCTTGAATCACTCTACTCAACTTCATCAAAGTTCGCAGATGGTAATAAAATTGTCAATTTTCCTTTGTCCAACTTCGATACGCTTCAACAGGACCTCCATGAAATTGGAGATTAGTTGGAGAACTGGTTACTCCCTTTGAACGTGGATTATTATCGAAGACCTACGCTGGCCAAGCCCTGTATTTTCTATCAATGCCAGTGCAAGGCGACACTTATGTCATCCAGAAGACGAGCAGATTTGACAATCAGGTCGATTCTGTTTGCAAATAGCAATAGTGCTAGGAAAAAGATATTGCTATCATAACAAGATTGGAATTATTGATTTTCTGATCAATGATTTTGAGCAATATGATCTGTCACTTTAACAAGAATCTTGCTATCAATATTGCTATCTTAGCAACCTCAAAAACATACTTGCTATGTTTGATAACAAGATTCTTTAGAAAGGGAATCTTACAGAGATCCATTTATTTCTTCTAAGAATTCGAAAATATTGAAGATAGGGAAGTATGTGCTAAAAAAAATGTGTTCAGGGTTCTCTAGAATATTCAATTTTGAGGAAAATTCTTAGACTAAAATACCGGTTTAGTAAGTAACAGCTGCGATAATTATTCTAATGATCTCAACAGAGAAGTTCATCGAATTTCAAATCACGCCTGCATGAAATTGCTGCATATGATTTCTGAAAACCAATATTCTATTAGTATCCAGGAAATTGGTCACTTTGACTTAAATTGGGTTTTCTGTTTCGTAACATTTTTGAATAAGTCGATGTTTACATGAATAAAAAAGTATATGCTAATGGAAATGTGTTTAAAGTTCTCTCTAGAATATTTAATTTCAAGGAAAATTCTCAGACTAAAATACAGGCATAGTAGACAACAGCTGAAATGATTATTGTAATGATCTCAACAACAGCAATCCCTTTGAAGGTGCCAACGAAATAGTTTATCGAATTTCAAATTATTAACGCCTGAATAAAATTGCTGCATTTCTGGTAACCAATATCCAGGAAATTGGTTATTGGTCTCTTTTTGTTTCCTAACATTTTTTATGTCAATGTTTTGAAAAAAATATGAATTTTTTTGAAATTGTTCTAATGACATGATCATCACGAAATTCTGCCGTGTTGTCCCTCAACATCTTCGACCTAGCTGCCAAGATTCATCGCGATTGAATCAGTATTTCTTGAGTTATACCGAAAAAAATAAGGATATCGAGAAGAAAACCACGAAATTCTACATATTTTTTCACAATATCTCTAAAACTAATAGCCGTATCGGATTGAAGTTTGGTACACTGCTGTGAAATATGGAGTTCAAGGTATAACTGAGAAAATATCTCGAGTATGAAGAATAGTTTCAGAATAAAAAAAAAATTCGAAAAAAATTTTGAAAAATATTTTTCTTCAAATTGAGTTACCATACGATTTCGAAGAAATTCGGCTTAAGGTTGCGCGTCCATATACTCCAACTAACTGCCAAGTTTCAATTCAATCGTTTCAGCAGTTTCTGAAATATGAGGAAATTAACCTCAAATTTTCAAAGAGCTATAACTCCGAAACTATTTCGCCGATTTGGCCCATTTGGCCTTGGCATTCCGATGCGCGAACTAGCCTACAAGTTTCAAGTCGCTAGCGGGCTCCGTTCGATAGTTATCGACAGAATCGATTTTCACACCAGATTCGTCATCAGTGAGTCCAACCTAGTCGTTTGAGATCATCGAAAATTACAGACGTTTGGACAAAACGATAGCACGATGTTCCCCTAGTACATGCGCGCAAAAACTTGTGACATATATCATGCCAGGACGACATAGACTGTATAAACGGTAGATGAAATTTGATGAAACTAAATCTTCACAACATTCGTTTTCATGTGTCGATGGGTAGGTACTGATAGAGCCTGAAATATCAAACTCACTAATCTCCCACTTCCTATCTCAATTCTCCATTTCATCCCCAAGAATTATCAAAATCAACACTTCCCACTTCGTAATTCCCATACCCCATAACATTTTCAGCCCGGTCCGAAATTCCTGGACAGTTCCGATAACGCAAAAAAACCGATCTGCCAATTTTCAGATGCCGCCAACCATTTCTTCGCGTATAATCTGCCAGGACCACTCGGGTCGAGATAACAAACGGGGATTGCGGGTCTCAGAGGGCCCTGAATACATTCAAATCCCGTTCTGACGTCATAACGGACCGGCATAAAGAGGGGAGTAGACGCCGTCCCCCGCGACGATCAGCGTCCCAACGGTGCAATCTCGCGCCGATCAGAGTCGTCCGGAGATGTGAAACATTTTTGAGTGGACAGGTTTTAGTTTTTGAACCCTACCAGTGAAGTCGTTCAGTTTTTTATGGTTGGAGGGGAGAGTGAAAAATCTTTATGGTGAACATAAACTTCGTTGGAACCAAACATTATCTTCACAGAGGTCAAGGGATCTAGGCATTCAACAAATTTTAGGTTTTGCTTGGACTCATTCAAACCGAACGTTCTTGAACAATCGAAAAAATCTCAGAAGGTTCGAGAACGATACGTTCCAAAACAGTTTGTTTGGAAAATTTTTTGCTGCACCAAATTTGTCCAAGGTAATTTGCGTTTTTTCTTGGAAACGTAGTGGTATCATGCCGCTTAATGATCGAAAAGGATTAAGTTCGACTCAATGATTCTCAACGGCCGATCTTAAACACATTAACTTCCGTAAGAAACAATCAAGAAACTCGATATCTGTTGAGTAGGTTTGGACCTTAATAACGAAGGCCGAAGTAGTGAATGGGTAAAATCCACCCAATGATTTCGCAGATATACTCATTCAAAATTTTGTTTTCCCCATATTTCCAAAAATTCAAACTAGATCGAATTAAAACCCGGTAATTCATCGAAAAATGACGGTTCGAAGGTTCATAAAGAATTTACTGAGGATAATTCGATCAGAAGATCACAGAATATTGAATATTTGAAAGAAAAAATGATTTTCTTTCAAATTGTTCTTATTACACGATCATCCACACAAAGTTGCCCATCAGCATTTCCAAACTAGCTGCCAAGTTTAATTCCGATTAAATCAGTATTTTTTGAGTTCACTCGGAAAAAACAACGATATCGAGAAAAAACCACGAAATTTTATTTATTTTTTCCAAACATCTCCAGAAATTATGGTTTTGTCGAAATGAAATTCGATACATTGCTGTTAAATATGATTTTCAAGGTATGAGCAGAAGATTTTTTCCGGATTCACTAAATTTTAGCCGAAAAAAAATTTCTCCAGAATTTATTGAAAGTGTGATTCCAACGTAATTTTGTCGAAAGTTGTGCGTTGATATGCTCCAACTAACTGTCAAGTTTCAATTTAATCGCATGAGTATAGTTCCTGGAATATCAGGAAATTAATCTCATTCTGAACTTGGAACTAAAACAAACCCATTGAAATAACAAAATTCTGTTTGGCGTGGTCTGGGCTATTGCCGATAAGTGAGCGTTGGCCTTCAGTCGGGAAGCGCATCATATTACGCACGTGACAGACTTTTTGCGGTCCATCTCGACCACAGACGCAATGCTTGGTCGTTTATTCCATGTTCTTTGTCCGAGCGAAATCCAGTACTGTGTATGAAGCGCCGTTTGGGACATAATCATGGAGGTAAAAGAAGGGGAGGGAGCATATACCATATTTCCCTTTTAACAAAAGTGTCACACATTTTTGAGAACCTCCTGTGGATTTTCCCATACCAATATGGCCAACAACGATAAAGTGTATCTTTGTATTCTATGGTGTACAGCAAATGAGTCAAAAATATTCAGTTCAAAGACGGCCATATTGGTTTGGGAATATCCACAGAAGGTTCTCAAAAGTGTGTGTCACTTTTCAAACGTTATGCACCTTCCACTCTTTTCCTACCTCCACGTACAAAAGTGGGTCTGTAAATATATTTATTTCAGGGTCAATATGTTTATTAGTTGCTCCAGTATATTTATCTTATGTGATGATTTCTTTATTTTTCGTTCCTATGTTATTGATTTCAACCAAACACAATATATTCAAGAGTTGGCAGTTTAAAATATACAAACATGAAAAGAACCAATATATTTACTGATTCGATCTATCGAACAATGTCAGGCGCGCCGCGGGTATACAGTTTCCAGCAATTCCGATTGAAATCGGAGTTCGCCAAGATAGCTACTACAATTATTTGAGAAAAAAAACACTAAATATTCACAAATATATAAAATTCGGGACTGCTGCATAATTAAGCTATAAGCTTGCTTTTTATACGCACCATCTCTCGACTGTCTTTGATTAATCCTATCAATAAATCTAGATCTCGCCTTTTCCTACTTTTGAAACTCCCAATTCGTGAATATGTATGGTGTTCATTACAAAACAAATATATCGTTACATAAAATTAGTTCATCGAGAGAGAGGGAGAGAGAGATTTATTGGTGACTACCACGAACATTGAATTATTTTCAAACGCCAAGACAAATATGAATGAAAAAAATAAAATGTCAAAAATCAAACAACAGTTGAAAATAAAAGTTATACAAAATCACTATTATCCAGAACCCGATCATAAAATTAGTCAACTGAATGGAATATATAAACAGCCAACATCATCTTCATTTTAAAACTAACAATTGGCAGATTCTTCACCCCACCAGGAAGTCTATTGTACAGAGACACCGCGCAAAATCTTTTACCCTGTCGGGATTCACTCAATCTTAGGAAGTCTTTCCTAAAGAGTATCGTATTTATGCATGTCTGACTGTAGTAGATATTTGCCTTCATATTTATGGATGTAAATTAAGTTTTCTAGAATAAATTGGAATGGTAACGTGAGTATACCCAGATCTTTAAAGGCATTCTTACAGCGGTCGCGATAGCTCAACCCCCCAAAATCCTGATCGCCCGTCTCTGCAGTCGCGCAGTCTGAAAACGGCCTCACGGAACCCGCAGTTTCCCCACAACAGGAGTCCGTTCTTCAAATGAGTCTCTACCAGAGAGAATAGAATATATAAAATAGAATTCTATTCTCTACCAGAGAGAATAGAATATATAGAATAGAATTCTATTCTCTACCAGAGCAGAGTGAACAGTTCGCAACACATTCCCAGATAGGGAAAATGACAGCGTTCTCAGGGCAAAAATATTTCGGTGAGCTTGATCAGAAGGCTGTAACTAATTAATGTTTTGACTCAAAAATGAATATATTTGCAAACACACGTTTCTACCAAACGGCGGCTCCTAACAGTATTTCCTTTCGAAATTCACTGTGAAACTATTTCGTGGCATCTACTCACACGTAGTAACCACTGCCTAAAGCAGGGTCCAGGTGATTGTAATCGAACATCTGATGCAATAAAACACAGGGAGTTTCATGGTTCGACGAAAAACTCTTTCTGCTCCGTCGGGACTCTGTTATCAACTCCAACCATGCATTTGAATGTATTGTTCGAGGCTGAGGTCTAGTGCCTTCCAAACTATTCGCCGAATCGTTTATCAAATTTTATTGCATTCCCTGTTCGTATTACACTCATCTGGACCCGGCTTAATGATAAAGTTGTCGAATAGTTGTGGTTGGCTCATGGTTGATACCCACGAAATACCGACCACAGTTTTGTGGTTGGAATGTGATACGTGGGAGTTGAACTTTAAGGTACTGTCTTCGTGACAATAAACGTATTCTACTATATTCTTCATATTCATAACAACTAAATACTTGAAAATCGATCAATCTATCTTCTCAATCGACCAAAACGAAAACCACCCCGAAATTCCTTCCGCGTCTGATAACTAAAACTGAAATAAATTCCGCATTCTCGGAAATGATTTCCACAACGAGCTTAGCGCCGTACAGAGTATCCCTGCATAGCCATTTCCATCCCTTCCTGTTTCCACCCCCACCCTACCGTAGCTCCATCGTGTCGTGAATTGGAAATTTGCCAGGGGGACACATGTGTGTGGATGCGTGTATATCCGCGCATTTTCAGTTTCAAAAGAAATGTTTCCACCCCGCTTCGCTGTAAGCTGTTTGGTTATTCGCAGGGGAGAAATTTTCTTAGCGTTAGGACTGCGGTTGTCGTCTTTCCTCGATGGATTTTCACAATGAATATTCGTGCGGCACGTTTGAGAAATGAGGGCATGCCGTTGTGAATCTCCCCTGAAAATGGGGTTTTCAACCTTTCACACGATTTATTGGGATAGTGTTTTAGCATTTGCACCCGGTTTTGTGGAGGGCAGCAGGATTTTGAACGATGGGATTACGTGGTGATAGTTTATTTTTTGTCAGATTGGTAATTCCGACAGTTTGGGGCTCTATCAACACAAATCTGAAATGAAAAGTTGAGGACTCTGGACTTCAAAACATCACTCAATGCACTTGAACGGAAGGTCCAAAAATATAGTGCCAGGCAGAAGTCCAGAGGTAGAAGGCATCTCTAAAGGAACCCTAACAATTTCTTGATAATGATGGCAATTGCTTTAATTCTCCTTAATTTTCAGAATTACTAATAACGGATTATACAATACATCAATTCGCTATATAGTTGAGTAAGGAAAAAACCCTTATCTCTAAAACGAACGAAACAAAATACGAAGAAATTCAGTTAATAAAAAAATAACATTCGGGCTTGTGGAGGATAATTGGATTTTGGATAGTGAGGTTGGGTGGGGATATTCAATTTTGTCAGATTGGTTATTCCGACAGTTTGATGGTCCATCAGATTATGAGGAGATGTTTGCCTGATATCTACTGCAATTATTTAAAAAAAAAACATGTGAAATATTTAAATTCAATAGTAACTACAAAATTATCCACATCGAAACCAATAGTACCTACATAACTGCTAGAGTCGTTAGAAATCAATAGGTACAACACCCGCAAAATCCTATTGAATGAACAAACAGATGTGAATAGCTCTCCACTACTGAATATTTTTCTGTAACCTAAAAACTCTGTGGCAAACCCCAATTTATACCTACTCTCACTTTTACGCTTTGTATAATTATTTAGGCACGTTCCGGACCATATTTAAACCTACATACCATCAGTCAGTAAAATGTAGATACCTGAAGAAGATTTTTAGCAACTTTCTTCGTGTTCTTTGTGATTCCGTAGTATTACTATGAGTGTTGTGAATTCCCCGCCGAAGTCCTACACACCGTTAGGATCTGGCGTCTAGGAGGTTCGAAAGTTTTCAAACTGAACAGTTAAAAAAAAACACACTTTAATTCGATTCCTAGTTGTAAAATGAATATACTAGACTAGTGCCGATACGAAATAATCGATCGTGTGAAAATATGAACAAAAACGTAAAAAACCTATTTTAAATATTTGAGCCGAGCCTCGGCGTTTTAGACCTCAAGCTTATCACTTCCAATTCCGATCCCGACTGACTTATGTCTGGAATTTTCAAATATCCCCAAGGATAAATCTTACATGCCTAAATATGTCTATGTTTATAATAACGCACAAAACCACTTGAAGGTCGAACCGCCTTAGCTCGCTCGAAAAGTGAGACCAATGCAGGTGGCCGCACAGGGCCGTATTCCCTAATTATCTGGGGACAAATCTGTCGAGTTATGACAATGAGATGGAGTTTTTATGTCCGACTGATCATCAGAATTATCACTCCTGTCACCGATATAATCAATTACCGTATCCATGTTGTCTGTCTCATCTAAATATATTCCCGAAATATGGTAGATAAACCTATTCACTAAGGTATCAACATATAACGAAAATTTTGCTGGAAAGAATTGAAAGAATCACTTTATAATTAAGCCTAGAGGATGTTATTCATAAAAATCTTAAATATTTTTCATTCCAAATCACATTTCTTATGAAATATTGGAGTTGAAGAGAAAATTATCTTGGTGTTGAGTTTCTTAAAAAACTACTTTACAAAGGTCAAGTCACTATGTTGTTTCTTTCGTTAAAGTTAAGTTAAATTTCCGAAAAATATTTTTTACTAATATTTTGCCAGTACGATCTTCACGATATTACTTATTAAATTGCGTGTCAGTATTACACAAATAGAAATGAAATTCAAATCAGAAAGCGTTTGCGCCTTTTGACATATAAGGGAAATAACCTCAAAATTTAAAATGGCCACAAAATTTTCCGCCAATATCTCTGCAAATAAATATGGTTTCAAAATGTTGACTAAGACCTGTACCAAATGATATTGAACTTTAATGAATAGCTTCCGAAAAAAATGTTTAGAAAAAACTCAATTTTTTTCCAATACAATTCTCACGAAATCATGCATTAAATTGAGCGTCGATATTTCACAACTAGTTATGATATTTCAATTTGATCGCGTTAGTATTTCTTGAGAAACTTTCGGGAAAATTAACTTAAACTCTCAAATTAACAACAAATACGTAAAACAAAAAAAAATTAAATGAAAAAAAACTCACCCGTCCTGTGCAACTTATCTGAAAAAAATTTTTCCACAGACCATATATCCGATAAGAGTTCACTTGATTCACAAAATATCCAATACACAAACTGAAGACCTAAAGTTATTTTCAATAACTTTTCTGTGAAAATCAAATATATCGTGAACCTCTCAAAGATATATGATTCTGGATGAAAAGTTAACCGATTATTTCACTGAATTCCAATCTTAGAACCGAATGCGATGATTCATTCTCGGGATTATTGGAAATTTGTAGCATTTTTCTTTATAACTCAGAGACTACTGGTCGGATATCATCCGGGTAAAAATTTTTAGGTTGAGTTATGCAACAGTAATCAACGTTGAGAATTTCACAAAAATTCGGTGGTAAGTTTCCGAGAAATAATTTTTTTTCCCTCCAACCCCCAATTTTGAGCCCTTAGGTTACACCAATCCTGCTGAAAAGCTTGGAAGATCAATCCCGAGCAACACATGATTTTTCTACCAAGTTTCACGGATTTCGGTTCAGTACTTTCCGAGAAAAGCTCTGGACAACGGACGGCGGTTGGACGGATTTTTTTTTATTCGTTCATTCAAATCTACATACTCCAAAACGTTAACTATGAAATTTTCAGGGGGGGTTAAAATTTTTTTTTTGTTGGTCGATCACTAAGGTTTATTATTTGATTTCATCAAATAATAAACCAAAACACTAAATATTCACAAATATATACAAATCAGGACTTGTGGGGGACAATTGGATTTTGGACAGTGAGATTGGATGGGGATATTCAATTTTGTCAGATTGGTAATTCCGACAGTTTGATGGTCCATCAGATTATAAGGATATGTTTGCCTCGGTGCACTCAATTTGGTTTCCGGAACTTAATACTAAAACCAAAAGTTGAGAACTCAAAAGTTCGAAACATCACTCTCGAACCCACTATTTCACAGAAGATGGTGTGAGTCAGAGGTCAATAGATTGACCGTTAAAATGAAAGTTAATTGAATTAACTTTCATAATTCAATTTTCAGAAATACTAGTGATCAACTGACTACAAAGTGCAGTGAATTTTCCTCATACTTGAGCACGGAAAAATTCCATGTATTCAACCAGGACAAAACAAGAATATGAAGTGATTCTGATAGCAAAAAAATTCTATAGAAAAGTACTGACCCTACGTCAGCAGCTTTTGCGCGTATGTTCAAATTCTTTGTCGGAGCATTTGTCCCTTTTCGAGTATAGACCCCTGCAAACACAATTCAACTTCCTGATGGAAAGATTTGGCGTTCTTTTTTTCAGATGGTCCTCATGAAATTTTGCATGAATCTATCATTTTTCAATCAAGTACTAGATATTGGAAGAATGAAATATTCAGTGGGTAAATAAACGGGATAATTTAGCGTATCTGAGTCATTCAAACGTTCGTGAACCAACCCAAAAATCATTCTTGAAACAGTTGATCGGAAACGAATTAACTTCCAAAAGAATCTACATAGAAACATGATATTTGAAGAGTAGGTTTGCAACTTGTTTCAAAGGTCGAACTCGTGAATGAATAAAATTCACCAAATGATTCCGCAGATATACCCATTCGAAATTTTATTTCCCCAATATATTCAAGAATGCTGATTTGATCAAATTACTTCATTGAGAAATTACAGCTTGAAGAATCATTAGAAATTTCTGGACTATAATATGATAAGACAAATCAATTCTAGTGACAAGATTTTTCACAATGATATAGATCAGCATTTTCATCTATTACCCATCAAATTTCATCATGATCAGAACTGGAATTTTTTGAGTTAATTCAGAAATTACTTCTATACCAAGGAAAAAATCAAGAAATTTGACCTAATTTCCTATAACATCTTATATAATTAGTATCAGATTAAACTGAAATTTGGTACGCTATCGTGAAAAACGGTATTAGCCAAATTTATTCCTGATTCATAGTTTCCGAAATGTTGTTAATCCTCACAAAATTTTAAAAGAATTATAATACATTTTGAACCCACTTCAAAATGTAATCCTGAAGAAGCCACAGTACGGTGAAACAAATAAAGACTGGAGCAATCGAATACATATACTCGAATGTATGTATAGGAATATATTATTATTTCTTATGTCAAATGATAAAAAATTTAAGTTAAATTCTTAAAATTTCAACTCACCGTGGTTGTGTCTGCTCAGCACTTCACCATTATATTATGTGCATCAACTGATGAAGTCTTTAAAATGAAAACGTGTTTCACCCTCTCCTATACTACCACCAATCTTGAGATAAAGGGTAGTTTACATACACCTCCCTCCAGCGGATTGGTTAAGGGTTGATGCAAGGGGTTGTTTTTTAGATGGGGTAATTTCAAGCACCCCTTTTTTATGCAACCTGCTGCGCATACTCATCCTGAAAGAATTTCATTGGAAGTTTGAATGCAAATTAGATCAGACATGATGCTTAGCAACCACTTATTTCCGAAAGTCAGTTCGAATAGGTTTTATCCTCGTTATCTTGATAGGATATGTATTGCCAATAGGTTGCAATTTCCCAACACCAGAAGGTGTTGTTCTATCACTTGGTGGTTCTTGATGTATTCAAGATATATTAGTTATTTTAGTTGCTTTATACATACATTTGGTGCTTTAGTGCTTCTCAATTGGAGACAAACTCCTGGGAATAATACTAGAAAACCTAGAGAAGCACTGATGTGACGTCAGCAGCACTAACCCGCTTGTTCGAATTCGTTGCCAAAGCAGTTACCTGTTCGAGCATCTGTACTTAAAATATTGAGGAAACGTCGAAATTTCAAATTACTACGAAATTTGGAATATTGTTATTGAATACTTACTCTAAGGTAAGTGCCAAATTTCGTTGAAATCTGATCAATATTCCCGAGAAAAAAAAATTTTCAACAATAATTTGAAAAATTTTGATATAAACTTTAGTTCAATTTTTACTGTTGGATCAACACAAAACTTTGCACCAAGTTGCGTGTTGGTAATTTGAAACTATATACGAAGTATCAATCTGATCAAATCAGCACTTCATGAGATTTCGAGGAGTTAACCTCAAAACTTCAAATAGGCCTTACTCCAGAACAATTCAACCGATTTTACCTATTCACGGACTCAACCGAGATATTCAGATTCAAACCTTATCTGAAAATTTCAAGACTCTGGGTAATTTCTTTCGAAATTTCCAGCGCACACGGCCAGACCAACAGAATCAAATTGAACCACAGATATTATTCATCAGTAAGTCCAACTTAGTCAATCAAGACTAATTTCTGGTCCAAGACCCGTTCACACACGAGAGTGCGCCTTACTCGCGTTTTCACGTTCAGCCACGGCGAAGGAGGTTCAACAACACATTTTCTTATTTTTTGAGGAAACTATTGGTCCTATTGAAATTTTGGAAAATCTATTTAAATCTAGTGTTATCTGTTAACACCTTTTATGTGATACATTTTTTCGATATTCATAAGAATTTTCGAGCAAAATTGAAAGGAACATAATTGTAAACATGCATTTTCAGGGCAGGCGATTATATCATAAGGAACTCCATATAAGCGCATGGTATCCAACTTTTTAGATAATTAAAATAAAATATTTATGAATCGTACATTTTGATAGAAATTTGTCTGAATGAAGATCGCTCAACGTAGATGAATATGAACGGAAAATTTTTTTTGCCAGTTTTTGGAAAAATGCCCTCACCACTCCCTGTACACGACGATTTTTTGACATGTTGATTTTGCATTGTTTTCAAATTAAATATGAAAATTTCAAGAAAAAAAATTTTTTTCAACTTTTTCGAGTTATTGAAAAATTAAAACTTCAAATGAATGAATTGATTCATTTTTCTTACAGCCTGAAGTGGTCATTATTAAAATCAATGATGAGAATTTATAATGATACAAATCGGTTTGTTTTTGTAAATACATTAGAGGGAGTTGAAGGTTTATAACTGCCTAGTAGCCAAGGGAGTTATATCCATGTTTATAGTTACGGTAACTAAGGCTTTATTTGTCTATAATATCAATATGAAATAAATACAATAATTTCCCGATTGACTGCAAACTCCTATACCATCGGAATTGCAGTCACTACGATTTTCAATTTTCATTTTAACTAGATGTAGATGGAAAAATTGTAATTCACTGGTGTGATCAATTTCAAAGTTAATATTTCGATATAATAGGCTTCAACATTTTCCTTCAATTTCTCAATATTTACCTCCTATTTCAACCTGAATTGAATGAGGCATGGACAATTCACAATTTTGCATAAAAATAATGACGATATACGGAATGCTGGAATGCCACCTAACACAAGTGTTTACAGCAATATAACTGTTCCATACAATTCCTGTCACCTTTGCAAAAGTTGAAATATCATTCATCAGACTAAAAATAATAGAGAATTTTTGAAAAAAACTATATGGGACAAGCTTGACTGCAATATTTATAATTCATATCAATCGAGAACAATGTTGCATCAAGTCTAGAAAAAATGAAGTAGTGGACTCTGTGGTGGAAAATAAGGCTAGAAAGATTGTGTTAATGAGGATGGTTATTTGTTTTAATAAATAATGTAACCTTTGTTGATGAATTATATATAGATATTGTTTTCAATGTTTCATTTTATATAAATACATGAATCTTCCGGTTTATTTCGTTTCATTAACAAAAAACAACAGTATTTATTCAAGAATATTCCTGAACACTTCAACTGTAGAACTATGCTACGGTTGGACACTTCTACAGATACTCGTACTTACAGCATGAAGCATGCTGTGCTTGCGCTGTAGTGCAAGATAAAAAAGTTATGATGAAGAAGATTGGCTTCTTTGAAGCATTCATATTTCGACTTGATAAAAACTGGACAATTTATGAGGAGGTCCCACCTATTTTTTGCACCAGGGGCCCTGACTATCGACTTACACCACTGGGAGAAAGTAATGCAATAAGGGTACAAAAATACTTGGCAATGAAACCCTCAAAAAAAAGAGCTCCATATTTCATTTCAGTACTCTCCTTTCATGTGTTCTCTATTCCGGCACCTTCGCCATTTAGCAGTGACAATATGTGACATTCGAAAATGTTCTATTTCCTATCAATATTGACATTTTTCCGGAAATCTGTGTGTTTTAGTCAGTTAATCAATACTTCACATCGCTCCTTTTCATACTGAATATTGCATTTCAATTCCAATCAAAACTTTCCATTGGTAAATCGTGTTTATAACCGATCAATTCCTGTTCGAATGGAAAAATGTCGAATGGACGAAATTCTTTTAATAGTGTAGACATTGAATATGATTTGTTTTTCCATTTATAAAAGATATTGCACACAATGCATCGCTATGATTTACCATTTGAATGAACCAGTCATCATTGGTCTAACAGAAATTCAAAAGAAAAAAAACATTGAAGCAATAAACAATTTTGCTTCTTTTTTCCATCATAAATAACCATAATGAACAATTACCCTCCATGTTAATGCACATTTCGAAGAAATTTCCATGTGATTTCGAAGGAAAATATATCAAAAGCCCAAAAGGGGGCGTGGACACAGGCCACAGCGAGCGGAGCCCCCTTTGGGGTTTTGGTATTTTTTCGTTCGATATTTTTTCTTCGACTTTTTTTCCTTCTACATTCTGTCCATTCGACATTTTTTCTTTGGCCTTTTTTCCTTCGACATTTTGTCCATTCGATATTTTTTCTTCCGATATTTTGTACAGGAACCCTCGTGTACCTAACACAAATTCAGTTCCAAATCAAATAAAAACTCTTAATTCTCCGAATAATACATCCATCAAATTTCACAACATAATTTAAGGAGTGAATGCCCTTGTACCTCCCCTTCGAAAACACATTTTTAAAATGGCAGTCGTATTTCAAAATCATGGGAATAAATAAGATATTGGGACCCAACGCGTATCTTCGACCAGCAGAGACGCACAGTTATGGCTTCGATATTATTTTCACCCTCTCACCCCCTGTCGATGCTATGACATTTGCCCTCACGCAGTTAGGGAAGATCATAACTGTCGAAATGGGGGAAATGGAAATGCGTTCATAAATTATTCGCTTTTAGAGGACTTCAGCTTCGCATAGTTTTCCGTCATACCCGAAGCTGTGTATGACTCAATCGAAATATTCGATAGCTTTGGTAGAAGTTCAGTTGGGGATGAACTATTTTATCAGTCAGAAATAAGAAGACATTAAGGACAGTTGGAAAGGTGTGAAGTTTTGACTTCATCATATGAACTGATGCTCATTTTTGCATATTCGAAGTAATCGTGGAATTCTGAGTAGAATTTGGTCAAAACGAAAATAAAATGAAGGAAAACAATTAATCAAAAAAAAATTCTTTTCAGTAGAGGAAGCGTTTCAAAATTTTTGGGTTGGCAACTAGGAAAATTTGGTAATCTTTGGGTTTCGACAAGTGGAAATCAAAACAAGATGTGCGCATGTACCAACAGTGTCATTTAGGGATTATCGTTGCCAGATTGTGCTGCAGCCTAATATTATATTTGAGTGATAGTATCTTGATTCATCCGAGATGGTTGATTCTAACTATAAAATGAAGTACATAAAATAATAATCGAGTAATGCAATGAATTCTATCGGGAGTTAGGTTCGTTCAGTTCAATTTGGGGCATTTTCAGAACAAATCAGTATAAATGCAATTTGGGAAGGAGCACTTGAATTCTTCTTCTGATTTGTTTAGGTCATGGGTGAGGTTAGTTCGATTTAGGATAGTATCCATCCAAATCGGACAAAATAAAAATAAGGTCGTCCCATAATTGAAAACTAAAGAATATCTATGTTTCAAATAAATATAGTGCAGAATAATCCTTATTTCCTCATTCAAACATATGCAATGTCCTTCGCATCTTATATTTTATACAACTCATAGGAAAGAAACAGGAATTTTAAATGACATGATCCTCCCTAAATGACACTGTTGGAGCATGCGCACATCTTGACTTGATCTCCACTTGTCGAAACCCAAAGATTACTCAAAATTGTGTTGGAATAACATAGCTACTAAATTCGAAGAAAAATCTTTCGAATGTTTCTTCCGGAACTATTCATTAGATTTCGACGATATTTTGCAATGCCTCGAATATCTTCAACGAACATGCACAAGTTCACAACAGTGTACCGTTTTTCAGTTTGATCTGATTTAAATTTTGTCAAATATTGGGAAAAAATGTAAAGAAATATATCCTATTTCACCATTTTTTCTACGAAATCGTTGTTATTTGAGAAAAATACTGGTCTGATCTTAATTAAATTGAATAACCACATAGCTACTGCAATGCTACTGCACAATTCATTTGAACAAGAATTTGAATATGCGCGCAAAAGCTGCTTTGCTAAGAATTTTGTCATTGTGAATTTGAAGAACGCAAAAAAAATTCCTTACTTCATGTCAGAGCTTTTCTCCAATGAAACATCCTGAGGAACTTTAATTCCTGCGACTTTTTTTTCCATTATACATCATTCATATGTCGGAAATATATTAAACTATGTGAGCTTATAATATAATGTTGTGGATCAACATAGAACTAGTTACAATGAGAGGTACCAAAAATAAGATATGAAAGATGTATCATCACTTATTTCTTAAAATATTCTTAAGTTGAATGAAGTCAATAAATAGTTTCGCAGTCTCAAGTTTATATAGATAGATTGCTAAGAATTGTGTCATTGTAAATTTAAAGAACGCGAAAAAATTTTTGACTTCATGTTAGAGCTTTGCTAGAATGAAACATCCTGAGAAACGTTCATTCCCAGAACATACACAACTACTGAATCATTTCCAAACTGAACGGAGGTCAAAGTTGAAACCAATTACAGGCCATTGTTGACAATAGCAGACTTACGTTCGTCGTGAACGTCTCGACTAAGTTACTTTTGAGCTCGCCAGATTTCAATTTGACGATAATGCTGAATAATATTGGAATCGTGCAAAAAGCGAACTGATGTAATTAGGATATATTCCGTGGAGAATGTTCGGATATATACCCTATCTTGAATGGCTTTTCTACTCGGATACGGAGCGGATAGAATTCACAAAAATGTAGGAGTTTAATATAGCTCGATGGAAGGTTTGCGTCAGAATCCTGCGAGGTTTTTTTCCATTATACTTCGTTCATATGTCGGAAATATGTACAACTATGTGAGCTTATAATATAATGTTGGGGATCAATATAGAATCAGTTGCAATAAAAGATACCAAAAATTAGATATTAAAGATGGTTCATCACTTCTTTCTGAAAATATTCTTGAGTTGAATGAAGTCAATGAAGAGTTTCGCAGTCTAAAAGTTATATGGATACCACCCCTCGCACTTTACTGAGGTGTCTACAACAACTGTGGGTTTCCATTCTCTTGTAACATTTCCAGCCAAACCTGCGACATTTTCTGCTCATAGCCTTGATTTTCTGGAGATGAGCTGCTAGTTCAATAGAGTTCCATATCGTTTCCTATGGTGCTTACAAAGTAGTCAAGGCTAACTCGACTTTGTATCATTAAAACCACCAGTATTTTAAAGTTAGACACCTTTCATGTAACTCAAAAATACCGTACTCACGAAATATTAGTTTTGACTTCCTAGGCGCATTTTCTGAATGCTATCATCTTGCCCAAATGTCTGTAACGTTCGAATGTTTGATTTACGCAATGAAATTTCGACATCTCAATATTTACGAAAATGCAGACACAATCGTGTCGAAACTTAACGTGGATAAACGATAACGATTAGCTAATATTCATAATATCGATTCCATGGTTCACATGTAAACTCTAAGTATTTCCCAAAATTATCATTCAACTTCAATTCGATTCATCCAAATCATCAATAAAGCAAAAAAATCTAGAAAAGCACTGCCGTAAAGGCAGCAGCTTTCGCGCGCATGTTCAATGTAGATGACCGCTTCGGCAACGGGTTTTAACATGCGGGCAAAAGCTGCCTTCACGGCTGTGCTTTTCTAGATTTTTTTTCGATAGGTTACTAAATTTCAGTTCGATCTAATCTGCGTTTTTGGAAATATTGGAAAATTAAAATTTTGAATGGACATATCTACGGAATTCGACCTTCGGAATTAAGCCACAAGCCTACTCTACAAATATCGAGTTTCTAAGTCTAAGCCTAACGGCCGGACTGTAATCACAATAACTTTCGAAAGGAACACCTTAAAATCTCGATATTTGAAAAGAAGATTTGGACCTTAATTACGAAGGCCGAATTCGTGAATAGGTAAAATCTACCAAATGATTCCGCAGAATTTTATTTTTCCAATATTTCCAAAAATAGAGATTAGATAGAATTGAAATCCAGTACTTTATCGAAAAATAACAGTTCGAAGATTCATACAGAATTTAATGAGGATAATATGATAGGAAGATCACAGAATATTGGAAATGTATTTGAAAGAAAAAATTTGAAATGTTTTTTCAAATTGTTTTGATGACACGATCATTACGAAATTCTGTACAAAGATGTGTTTCAACATCTTCACAATAGGTGCGATGTTCCATCATGATTGAATCAGCATTTCTTGAGTTATACCGAAAAAAACAACGATATCGGAAGAAAACCACAAAATTCCATATATTTTTTCCATTATCTCCAAAACTAATAACCGCATCGAATTGAAAATTGGTACACTGCAGTGGAATATGGAGCTTAGAAATCGCGCTGATTTTTTTTTCAAATGTGATGAACAATTCGCGAAAAAAAATTTTTTCAAAATTTACTGATAGTATGATCCCAACAAATTCGCGACGAGTTGTGCGTTGTCGTACTCCAACTAACTGCTGAGTTTCGATCCAATCGTTCCAGTAGTTTCCGACTTATCGCCAAAATAACGTCAAAACTTCAAATGGCTCTTACTCCGAAACCGTTTGACCGCTTTCACTCATTAACGAACTTAACCGTCGCATTTTGAAATGCAACTTACCTGAAAGTTTCTGATCGATAGGATTCTCCGTACGACCGTAATCGTGTCTAGAGACGGACGGCAGGACAGAATCGATTTTGACACCGGAATCGTCATCCGTGAGTCCAAGCTAGTCGTTTGAGACCATTTTCCGCTCAGTCATCGAAAATTACAGACATTTGGACAAACCAATAGCACGCTGTTCCTCAGAATGTGTGCGCAAAAACTCAATAGATATAGAATCACAAAGCAAAATTGAAAATACAGATTTCTATTTCACCTTTACTTTATATCTTTCGATATTGATATCCTTAGATATACATTCATTGTCTTCAACGTACTAGGTATTGAATGACAGATTTGATCATTGGGTATATCAACTCATCAACTGGCATATATTTTTGGAAGTAAAAAGCTTCAGAAAACGGCAAGATAATAAAATAAAATACAAAAATAGTAATAGACACAGTGTTCATTCTTCTACGTTTCGATTTTGAATCATCATTCACTACAAAAATGCTAAATAACTACAGAAGCACTTTCACGCATTGGCAACTAGTTTTAACATGCACGCAACAACTGATGGCAGCACGTAAGTACCTTTCTAGTTTTTGTCCTGGAGCATCATCTCATAATTTGAATGTAGAAAACTAATCTTTTATTTCAAAACGATTGACATATCTCAAATATTTACGTTGATATTTTTGCCCAAATGTAACAATAACGACGGACACAACCTGGATATATGCAGCGTGGATTCGGTATAATGAATTTGCAGACCTTCGGGAGGATCAAATGATCACGAGATCGAAAAAAACCATCAGGAAAAAAAAAGCTGCTCAGAAAAGAACTCAGAATAAAAGAATTTTTGAAAATATTATTTTCATTTTTCGAATAATACAATCATCAAAAAATGTGCCTGTATACGTCAGCATTTTTCAACTCAATACTTGAAATATGGGAATATTCCAGAATTGATCTTGAGAATTTCTATTTATTTTCCAGATGAAACGATCCTACCGAAATTTTACACCAATTTGCACACCTAATGTCTTCAGCTGAGTAATTGAAAAAAAAATATCTGAATTCGATCGACGTTTTTCTAAATATCAAATATTCGACAGGACATTGTTCCAGAAATGAATATTCCAACAAATTGGAATTTGGTGAGCCGTTATTGAATTTTGCCTTCAAGGTTTATTCGACAGGTCAACCAAACCTGATAAATAATTTTCGAACGAAAAAATTCAAACATTTTTGTATAGTATACTAACATGACCACAAGGACGGATATCTATCGATAAATCAACTAATATTTCACCTTGATCAGAGCTAATTCGATCAACCAAAACATCTACACCGAAGGAGTGGTGTCCAAGGAGCATGGTTACTGCAGTTTCACGATTATTGCCGATCTTCAGACCCCCTCACCTTGGTAAACTGTAGAATAAGACTCTGGATACCTACTTATCACCTGTTGGATAGAACACTGTATTATATATAATGGCACTTTGGTGATTTCACCTCACCCTCTTGAATAATAGCAGTCATTATATGCTTATTGAATAATATACCATTTCAACAAACATTTCTTCACTACTTTCTTGAATCTTTTCACAAAATTGGATATGAATGAAAATATAATTTTATCGTCTCTACTTTTTTATTCACTTTCCATCTGAAGTAATCAAAAACAATTAAGATTCGTCCTATCATTGATATCCTAACCTAATTGAGCTGTTTCCATTATAATTGAAGCAAATATGGTGGATTCATGTTATGCAAGTCGTGGAATTTGCGGGAAGGTGTCAAGACTTTACAAGCAGAACTTTTTACCAATTAAATTCACAATTTACAATTTCTACAATTTTTATGTTCTATCAAACAGTGTTGTTTGAATCATTCAAATATAGGGCGCTCACCAGTGACGCCTCAACAATTAGGGAGGACAAAATTGATGACATGATGACATTAGGCAACCCATCTATTTCCTGAATATAGCTTTCAATATACTATACAGGTCTGGAGTCGTCTATATTAAGATATTATGTTTACAGTCGCCAGGTTCACTTGGAATCTACTGAGGAGTGTTTTTTCAAAGATTTAGAACGATCCTAGGCAGATATATTTTTGGAACGAATTTTTCATTATTATAGATAGATAGATAGATAAGTTTATTCATTTCATAGTATACCGTACATGTAAATACGTAGAAAAAATGTCAAAATAAAATCAATTCAACTATAGCCATTATTACATTTGCAGTAGTCAAGATATTCCTGCAAGTTATAAGGTTCACATTTCATGATAAATGAAAACAACTCTTTAATAAAAACCTTATCATTGCTTATAAAACGGAAATGTTTTGGAAGAGCATTAAATAATTTGATGCACATATACATTGCATTATTCTCTGTCAGTGTGAGATTGTGTATAGGATACATATATAGATCCACCTGCCTAGTTTTGACCTTCTTATTTTTAAATTTTTCAAATAACTCTCTGTGTTGTATGAGAAATTTTATACAATTGAAAACATAAAGTCCTGTGAAAGTATGAATATTATTAGCACGAAAGACACCCCTGCACGTCTGCCTGTATTTCATGTTTAGCATTGATCTTAAAGCCATTTTTGTTTCACAAAAAGGCATGCAGAGCAGGAACTGCCTCCCCAGCATACAATACCATACGACAAGACTGAAAATTAGAGAAATAAATAATCTTCAGGATGGATACATCCACTGACTTTTTCAAAACATTAATAGCATAGATGGTAGAATTCAATTTTTTATTCAAGTAGTCAATATGATTTCTCCACTTCAGATTGGAATCAACATAAACACCAAGAAAGTTTACACAGTTCATCATCTTAATTTGAGAACCATCTAGTGAAATGTTATTAGGAGGCATTATTTTCGATCTCTCGGTTTGGAACATTATGCAATCCGTTTTCTTAGCATTTAATTTTAAGCAATTTGCTGAGCACCATTCTTTCACATCTATATAAGCATTATTCAATTCTTGCATTAAATTAAGGATGTCATTGATAATTTTTATAATATTAGTATCATCAACATAAATGATCAGATACAGCAAGCTACTTATATTAAGGGGAAGATCGTTTATATATATTATAAACAATAGCGGACCTAGCACACTACCTTGAGGTACACCCGAAAAAACCTCTATTTCATCCGAAACAAATGTTCCAGTGTTGACCGTAACAGACACTTTCTGTTTTCGGCCTTCCAGGTAGCTTTGAATAAGTTTTAGCTGCTTGTCTCTTATGCCATATGCTTCTAGTTTCTCCAACAATTTACTGTGATTTACACTGTCCAATGCTTTGGATAAATCTAGAAACAAACCAATCGGAATTTCTTCTTTTTCTATCGCTTCTAATACCCTTTGTGTAAGCTCAAAAATAGCCGTGCTTGTATTTTTATTATTCAAATAACCGTGCTGAGAAGAGCAAAACAGTTCATATTTTTTAAAGAATTTGAACAGGCGATCTACACGAATTTTTTCGAAAATCTTTGAAAAAGTTGTTAGCAAATTTATGGGTCTATAGTTACCCAAATCATCCACGGGATCTGATTTGTACAAAGGTGTTATTATTGACAATTTGAGTGCAGATGGAAATTTTCCTGCTACAAAGGCTTTGTAGATAATATATCTCACAGGTTCAACTACAATATGAATTACTTTTTTTGTAATAGTGCTAGGTATTTGGTCATATCCTGATGAGAAGGAATTATTTAATTTTTTGACAGCTCTTAAGACTTCCGTGGCTTCTATGTCAAATACAAAAAAAGACTTTTGAACACGTTTTAACTTTGACTTGGAATGACCTTGTGCAGGGTCAGATATACTTTCAGAAGCTACTTTCACAAAAAAGCCATTCAAATCATTTACTATTACCTGTGGATCACCCGAAGGAAGTATTGGCTGCTTAGAATTATTTTGCCAGTTAAAGATTTTATTAAACTCCAAGTTGTTTTTGTTTTATTATCTGACTTTATGATTTTACTTCCAATATATTCCTGCTTAATTTTTGTCAATTTTTGATCATAATCCTTCTTAGTTTGTTTGTATTTTTGAGTATATTCAGGCTTGTGTTGCGACATTATAAATAGAGCATCAAGTTTGCGCTTTAAACCAATTATTTTTGGATTAGATTTACATTCAGATGTTACGAAGAATTGACCATTATCATTAGTTCTGATTTCACTAATAGGGAATGAACTTTGAAACATATTTTCAAAGTTACCAAAAAAGAAATCCCATATGTCATCTATCTCATGATCTTCGAAATCATACAAATGTGACCAGTCAAATGATAACAACTTTTCTGAAAAATTGTGAAGATTTTTATCGTTATATTTTCTAATTAATTTTTTAGTTGGAATTTGTTTTGTATTTTCAATTTTAATAGATAGAATTTGTGCTGCATGATCTGACAAATGCGGTTGTACAACATCTATTGATCTACTCTTTATGTTAGTGAACACATTGTCTAAACAAGTAGACGAATGATTAGTAACCCTTGTGGGCTCATTTACTAACACATCTAAACCAAAACTTTCAACAATTGTTACAAGCATATTGGTATTCTCGTCATCCATCCTGAGGAAATCAAAGTTAAATTCCCCTAATATGATTACTGCATTATTTTTTTCTCTACTTAGAATCCTTAAAATTTCAAGCAGTCTTTCAAAAAATACATCTGCACTCGCGAAAGGAGGTGTATCTGGCCTATATATACATACTAAAATCAGTTTTAAATTTCCAATATAACACTCCAAAGCACAACATTCAAAAACCCGAGGTATAGAAAACTTTGAGATATCCAACCTGTTTTCACAATTGTACACATTTCTTGAGTAAATGACAACCCCTCCATGTTTCCTCTTTTCCCTGCAGTAGCTTGTTGTTTTGACATAACCCTGAATATGAAAACTGTCCAGTTCCTCTTCTATAATGTGGTATATAGTTTCAAGTCCAATTTTTTACCACTTTTTTCAATGGATTTGGCCAAGTGGCCTCAATGGGAACTTCAATACTTCAAAAGCTTAATGGTTTGTCGCCATAAACCAATTACTTAAAATAGACACATAAAAAGTAGTCGAGATACTCAAAGACATACGAACAAGGGGCCGCTTCTGGAAATAAAGTTGTCACCGAATTGCAATTTTGCAATAAACTTATGGTTGAGCGCGCTGTATGGCAAGTTGCTCCATCTTGTTGGGACAAATTTCGCTGATATTTCAGATTCATTTCTGGAAATAAAAGAACAGGACTACTGTAGCAAAACTCTTTTCGATACGCACTCTCTTTGTCTTATTGACGGTTTTGTACCAAGAAGATTAAATTCATGTTGAATTGCCAAATCTTATTGTGTAGAATTGTCACACAGTTTGACATTCTCAACTGTCAGATCATAAAAATCATCCATTGAAACTTCTTATACACTTGGAAAAAAAACCATTATCTGCCTAGAATAGACAACTTCGGTCCAAGTTACCAACTCACAAATTTCGTCCAAATTTACTATCACTGGGGAAAGGGAATTGCAGAAAAAAATCGACATGATAAGGTTTGCGTTATTTATAAATATCCGTAAAAGATGCCTCGGCTCCTGAACGAGATAATGAGGGTTTTTCCTTTAAACGAAAATGCAGTTATTTTCATGAAAAACCTTCAGAACATCACATTTCGAACATATAATTTCAATATTATATTTTTAAAAGAATGTTCGATCACCTAAAACTGAAACATAAAAATGGGGATTTGCATTTAAAAGGATTTGTCATGAGTGCACGATATGGCAATGTCGAATTTAGCTTTCTCGGAAAGAAAAAGACGTCAAATGTGTTACTTTGCTTAGGAAAACAGAGATAGCTATACTTCGATCTGGTTAGTAGAAGCACAGCCGTCTCTAGAAATAGCCTGGAACACAGTTTGACAACGTCGCATGAAACCGAAACAGAGAGGCCGGCCGCTTGAACGCGTAGTACGTGAATATGAATGCAAAGCTTCACTTTTCACTTCGTCAAACTAATTTAATGACTTTATTTTCGGAAAATACCTGAAATAATAATATAATTATGCCCTACTTGGTCAATAAATCGAATAGCATCGTTCATTTCTTCTCAACAATCGTGACATGACGTTGAAACTCGAGTAATGACATTGAAGTTGTTATTCAATTTATTGTTCAGCAAGAACCACGGGAAGGTGTAGGGCCATCTCTCGCCAAAATAACATAAACTTAAATAAAATTCTCAAAACTAAAATATATTCTAAAACTTAACAATAGATATTTGTTCGACTAGGGCGAATGAAACGTTGTTATCATCGAATTAAGGTTTCTAACTTTTTGTTCTTCATCAGTGGCGAATTTTTACTATCTCCCAGATTTTTCCGCTTTTTATTTTTTTCAGCAATAACGTTATTATTTCTATTTTTGACGTAATTATTCAGGAGTAAATTCGTGAAAATTGAACATAATGAATTTAGAATAAATTTCGAATTCAAACCACAACTACAAGTTTCTATGAATTCTGAATAATAAAAGTCCAATTCAATGCTATCAACAGTAAGTTCACATAAAATACATTTTTGATCCCGACTCTGCAAAAATTTCGATAAAACCACTTCATCATTTAAAATATATCCTAAAATTGAACACATATGTACGAAAATGAAATTGACAGAATCTGTGGCTATTGACAAACCGTTTCGTTGTAAATTGTCGAAATATTCATTATTAATTTTTGACCCCTTATCTGCTCTTATTAATGAAATGCACTCGTTGCATGAAAGTTTTTTCGAAATTGAATGAGCGGCATAGCCCGACATATAAATTTTGGCCGAATTGTCGATGTCACAATTTTGAAGGTAATCAGTATCTAAAATGAACATAAATACTTTAATTTGGTTACCTTTTTGTGGAGAATTTTCTACAAAGTCGAAATCCTCGGAGTTGAAACATTCTTTTATTTATTTTAATGAATAACTTTTTTCTGCCCGTTTGAAAATTTTCCTTATTCTAATTTTTTTTCTGCACCCAAAATATCATCGAATGAAACATTATAATTACAACCCGAAAGCGATCTATATAAACCAAATCTTTTTTCCAAACTGTCTGTGCTGAATTTTCCCGGTAATATATATTTTAAATCTCCATAAATTTTTAACGAATAATCGATAATTTCTATTAAAACTAGAGTAGTTTGGCGCATTGCGTTATATGTTTCATTGGAAAGTTTTCCATTGTATCCAGATAATTGATGCCACGTATCCAGCCAAATGATAAATTTATTTAGGAAATCTAATTTCAAATCTTTCTCCGAATTCTTTCGAAATGGCATTGAATACTCATTTCTTTTTATGATTACCTTTATCGATGAATTTGTATTAAAAATATCCCATCACCTTCTGATTATCTCGATGAACTGAGCAGTTTCATTCATTGAATTGGCTTTCAGAGCAGATATTGTTGAATAATGGAAAATATTATCTGCCAATATTACCTTTTGTCTTTCGAAAACTGAGGGGTAAAGAGACTTGTGATTGAGTTTGAATGCCTGCTTGGCTAACGCGTTCTTTTCTTTATCATAAATGTCTATCAAATTTTGAAATTTTGCGTAGCGCACCGTTTGCAAATCATCCCAATCGCAATATGTGAACGTTTTATATATTTAAATTTTTTAGATTTAACCAATTTTTCCAGATATTCTTGAAAATATGGACCGAATCGAAAGTAACAATTTTTTTTTTTTGTTGATCGTTCGGATTAAGAATTTTGAACGAATTCGAAAACTTTCTGAACATTACTCTATTGATTAAATGATTATCAGTTATTATAGCCAAAACCTCGAAACCGCAATTTTGAATGAAGGAAATTACATTTCTGGTTATGTCTACCATTTCGTGCCTTTAATATTCTGAACCGGTAATAATTTAACAATCTCTTTCGTATTTCCAAAAGCCGAATTGATCATGAAAGAAAGAACGGTCTTTGCTAAATCATTGGATGAATTAATCGCGCTACCAATAATATTTTGGACCTATAATCAAGACGGGAATTAATATATATTTCATCAATCAAAAGGACTACGACTCGATCTAAACTAGGCAAATTACGGGATACATTTGAGAGATAGTTTTTGTTGTTATTATCCGAATTAGCAGAAATGTGGAAGATGAAGAAATGGATCTTAAATACCTCTTGGTAGGCAAAATAAAGAATTTTCTCATTAGCTCATAACACGATGCTGACTGAGAATATAAAATGAATGACATGATTATTGTACTTGAAGAGTACTTAATTTTGTTACCGATAATTTGTCTCAATTGATCTGTGATGGTTTCAAGTTCTCTGAGTTTGTCAAAATTTTCATTAGTCCTATCCGATAAAAACGTCTCTATCGAAATCAAAGATTCATTCAGCAAATCCGAAGTGGATTTATTTTTGGATTCCGAATCTAAATTTTTATAACGCGAAAGTAAATTTATAAGTTGAGACCATCTGCTCAGCTTAAGATCGAAAGGAAGAATCCATTTCAAATCATTGGGAGAAAACTGAACATTTTTAATGAATAATTTGATCTGTAAGTTTTTATCAATTTCAAGAGAAGTATCAACCGACAAAGCTTTTTCGAAATTCAAAATATAAAAATAAATTTTTTCATCCAGCTTCTTAACATCCCATCCTGAAACATCGATATTCATTGAATAATTATCAAGCAGATCCTCAAAATTTTGGATAAGATCAGAGCTCATAAATGATTCTATTTCGTTTAAATTCCGAGAAATAACCGAATCTCTCCTGGACTTTGGATCTGTTCTTGCTTCAGGAGCCAGGATGATGGTAAATTTGGAAAAATTTTTGGAACTGCGGTTTCTTTCAATTTCGGATATCTCAATAATAACGGTTTTATTGTACCATCAGCTTGTAAATGTTTCTCATGTCGAATTATCTCGTTCTCTTCGAAATGTTTCTCGCAAACTCCGCTATAAGGACTTGGAATGAAATTTTTTCGCAGGATGGATTTTATCCATAAAAGCTTTTTTTCTTCATTCTTCGGAAAGCCAAAACAACTGAAATAACCTTCATTTTTGGTGGATTTATAGTTACTTTTACAGGATGGGACGCAACACTTCCTAACCATTTTCCTAAGCCTATGGTCTCAAATCGATACTCACGAGAAAACAAAGTAATCCAAAGAAAAATTCACTATCACTATTCACAGCACGACACTTGATAATATTAAAAACACCTTCTATTGATTATTGCACTGATTTTGAAGTTCCGAACACTTGTTGTACCGAGATTCTTGATTTGATGTAATATAAACACTGTTTGTAAGACAATATTTATTCGTATGATTTACACCGATGTGCCCTGAAGGTGAACTTTATCAATTTTTCAAAGATGTGCTCTGTATGTGAGCTATTCAATAAATGATAAAAATGAACCAGTATTTCTGGGGTGTAAGGAGAAATTTTACCTACTGTTTTAATAATAGAACGCAGGTTTCAAACACATGGTCCCTAAACCTTCAGTTTAGATGAATTCGTAGAAAATCTTCAAGTTTTGAAGTGGCCCTTCGGGTTCGGGGCCTATCGTAGACGTTGCCAGATTTCGCATGTTCCCGGCTTGTGCATTAAAGACGGCTGTGGTAGAAGACAACGACCAAGGAATGGAAAAAGAAGAGCAGAGACTGTCATACTGTCATATTACTGACAAATCACAAACGGAAATTCTTTGGTTATATTGACGAAGAACAGGCGTGTACCACAGAATAGGAATAAATATTTCGTTATTCTATAGTAGAAAAAGCAATTCTACTAAACAGCGTTGTCACTTCGTGCATGCATGACAAATCCCAAACTACAATTTTGAAACCTGATTTTGAATACTTTCTGAAGGTAATTTGGGAAAATGATGAATCAAACCAATAATTATGTTCAAATTTGCATTTGCAGTAATAACCCAAATTCAGGAAAAACCCCCATTCCTTCCAAATATAGGTTTTTGTTAAGGTCATCTCCGATTGGCTGAAATTTAAGTTGGTATTCCTGATTTCATGTCAATAATGTCAGTAGTGTCACATAGGATATGTTCCGCAAATAAACTTGGTTATTTCGGTTGCCGGTTTTCCGTTCCGTAAATATCATGATCCAAGTAAAAAAATATTGTTATTATTTACATCATGGTAAACATACAATATTCGGTTGGTTCCATGACGTAAATAATATGGTGTGCTCATCTGCATTTCTATGGTCGTTTCTACCAATGATGACTTAATAAGAAAGGTTGGGGGGAAGGATTTGTGTCGTTTGCACCATAATGGATATCATCTCATGAATAGATTTTTCTGATGCTATTTATTCTCTACACACACAATCACAAACAAGTTAATTGTTTTGTGTTTTCTCACGAATACGGTATATATCAGAATGAAATTTTTCCTTAATTGAGTTTTTCATTTATCTAAAATAGGAAAAATATACTTAGTAAACTATAAAAATTTAGAAAAGCTTTCATAATAATCCATATGTACCGTAAATCACCATGGTTAACCCGGTTACTGAAATCCTGTCCCGTAAATGTCAGATTTACAGAATTACATGTTTACGGGACAACGTTCCTGAAAGCTGGTTAACTGAAATCTGTCACCAGAACAACCGACGATTTGTATCGGTTATAGCGGTAATCTTAAGATCATAGACAAGATCTAATAGTTATGTTATGGTTGAAGTTTGTATTCTGTGGGTTGAAGTAAATATTAACGTTTGCTGTTTGAAACTTTGAAAAAAATTGTGAAGCATGTTGTTCTTTATTCAAAGCTCACAACACAAGTCATAACCTTACAAACAAAACTGACGAAGTGGAAGAATGACAAGTGACTGTGAATGAATGGTAGAAAACGTGTCCCGAAAATAAGCTGGTAACCAATAACCAGACCTGAAAATCTAGCCAACCCGAGCGGTTACTATCGGGCATATACGGTACATATCAAATGTGTGTACAGTTTTTTTCTTCATGATTAAATTGTTTTTTTATGTGTAAGAGTGATATATTCGGACCCAAAATTAATATAACATGCAAGCTTTTTTTGAGGATAACTTCTTGAGATACTTTCATGAAATTCAAGTATACACTGCTCTCCACCCACGTGCCGTATAGCTAAATTAAGGAATCATAAACTCAAAATATCACTGATTAATTATGGTAAAGGTTTTTAACTCAACTCATAATCCTGTGAGGCATTTACACCCTGTCGTACAGTAAACATAACCCATCTTCAATTCGAAATAACATTAACGGTGTAGGTAAATTAAGATGAAAACACGTCCACCACGACAAACAGAATTTTTTAACTCATATCATATCATAATGTAAAGAACATCATGATATCACATCATGCAGACAATGCAGTTTTGGTGCAAATAAAGTGCACTTCAGCATTTCTACTTGTATTCAGTGAATCCGAATATATTGGCTTTGAATTTTAATCTTGCTGCGTCACCCTTGAATACAGATGAGCACACCATGTTTTACTTACATCATGGTTGGTTCCTGAAAAAAGGGTTAGTTAAGGAATTTGATTGGTGAATAAGCAATCTTTCTGTCACCAGAACGACAGTCAATATTATATGGTAACATATCCATAACGTAGAACAATCTATATTTACCTTGTGATGCATAGACCATATACATACTAATTTTTTCATAGTTGATTGTTGTCTCATCTATGTTCTATGCATCATTTTCAGGATGCACAGAAGATTGTTCTGTGCATCCTAATCATATTGTAAAGGGGCCTTTTGTGCGAGGAAGATTCGGGTATTTGGGGAATCGGAGATTCACCCTATTAGCTGAGAGATTCACCCTATTGGCTGACGACGATCATGTGATCGTTGTCAGCCAATAGGGACGAATGAAGATTGTTCTATGCTATGGATATATAACCATAGAAAAATCAATGTCGTTCTGGTGACAGAAAGATCGATTTTTCATCAATCAAGTCCGTAATCACCTTTTTTTTAGAAATCAAACTGAATATTCCATATTCACGGAACCGAAAACAGGCAACCAAAATAACCGAGTTGAAATGAAATCAGGAATCCCACCTTAATTTGCAGCCAATCGGATATCATCTTAACAAAAACCTATATTTGGAAGAATTTATCTTGTTTGAGGAGCCGAGGCAACGGTTACGGGTATTTATGAATAATGCGAACTCTATCATGTTGAATTTATCCTGAAATTCTCCTTCCCCAGTGAAAGTAGATTCTTCTAACTTGGTGCCCCAGAATTTTCAAGTTCCATTTCCACCCGGAAGACACCCGATGACGGATAGTCTAAAGCAGACTTCCTCGATCCCTAAAAAACTCGACAAGAGACACAAAATCAGCAAATCGAGTGTGAAACCATCATCTCTCCAGCCTCTCCTCGCCTTATCAGCTAGCAATATTCGCCAATTCATAATGCGTTTTGTGCCTAGTCACTCCCCGAAGCGCAAATCGAGTTAAAAAGCGTCTGATACAATTTGGCCCACGGCTTTTTGACTGCATTACCAAGGATGATTTATGGATCTTCCCTATATGCAGCGTTTTTTACTCATCGATCCTCAACTTAAGCAAGCATCAGTCTTTGGCTGTCCTGACAACGTCTCGCGATATTATAAATCATCATTCGATCCATCTATAGCCGGGACCTTCAAGGATCAACCGTGGGATGTTTTATATTGACGTTTCTTTGCTTCTCAGCTTACATATACGAAAATAAATCTTTTTAGATATTGATGCCTCCACACCTCCATTAAGCTTGCCCTAGTTTTTTGCGTTGGGATAAAAAGGGAAGATTTTTATGTTTGCTTCTGTTCGGATTTCATTATATCGAGAATTTTAGATGTGAGAAAGAGTTCGTTTCCAACACGCAGTTCTATTATCTACTGTCCTTAACTAACTCAATACTACCTATGCTCATTTTTGTTCGGACATGGATGCAAAGCATCTAATACGAATACTCTTTGATATGATCAAGTCGATTCTGTTTGCGTATTGCTATGAACCTTGCTATTCTAGTCATATTACTATCTTTCTAATTTATAGCAATATGGCCATGATGTTACGTATTCTGTTCAGAGTGTTATAGCAATGTTTGTTATGAATTTTGTTATAGCAATATTGCTATCATGGACTTCCATAAACGCTGATTTTAGAGCTGTATGACTGTATTTTTCGACTTTAGAGCTACAAGGAAGAAGAAAATAACCCCACTTCGTGAGTTTTTTTTTATGATTTCTTATACATAACCTCTATCTACGGCTTCCTTATGAACATCGACATAAAAAATGTTAGGAAACAAGAAGAGTCAAATTGACCAATAACCAATTTCCTGGATACCAATAGAATATTGGTTACCAGAAATCAAATGCAGCGATTCTATTCAGGCGTTAATAATTCGAAATTCGATAAACTTTTGCGTTGTTACATTGTAGGGATGGCTGTTGTTGAGATGATTGAAATAATCATCTGAACAATTCCACTAAAGATTAGAATGACCATCTCAGTTGTTGTCTTCTATGCTTGTATTTCAGTCTAAGAATTTCCTTGAAACTAATATTCTAGAGAACTTTCCATTAGCAAATACTTTTTCTTTATTTTAATTAATTATTAATTAACAATGATAGTCAAAGTCAACAATTTCATGGATACCAATAGAATATTGGTTTCCAGAAATCAAATGCAGCAATTTTATACAGGCGTTAATGATTCGAAATTCGATGAAATTTTCTGTTGGCCATTCAGAGGGATGGCTATTGTTGAGATCATTAGAATAATCATATCAGCTGTTGCTTACTATGCCGGTATTTTGGTCTAGGAATTTTCCTTTAAATTGAATATTCTAGAGAACCTTGGAAAAATTTCTGTTAGCACATATCTGACATACAGTGGCTATATTCTAATCATAGTGTCTAGAGCTGTCTCATTTTCTATTGTTAAATTCCACCACGTGGTACAATCTGCCGTATTTCGTAAAATGGCAATATATTGTTTGTTATCGTTGTGATGTTCGCGTTCTTTCTCTTGTGAATTTACTGTTCAGTTCGTGGAGATGAGCTATCAAAACAACCCTAACAAATATATTTTTATGTTTGTGGATAATGCCAAATTTTGAAACAATTCAGCAAAGTAGGTTTTTCCCATGAAAAATTTTCCTGTGGGTCCAGTTAGAAAATAGAAGAAATGAATGGGGTCAATTGTTTGTTTGTGTGGGGTGAGTTATCCGTTTGTTCTTGAATTTGCATTTCGATAAATGAACTATTAGGAACTATAAGGCGTTACAACTTATGGAACAACAAACTCACTTCGAAAAATCAATTTTCAAAAGGGTTGTGTTCTGTAAAGCAGGTAGACTATTAGCCAGAGTAAAATTTAACAACTTGCTTGAAATGTGAACATTTGATGAAAAAAGAATTACTTATCAGAAATCCAACAGCAAAACTACATCAGACAGCACGGAAACGTACCTCATGTGACTACCTAAATCATACTAACTGTTCAGGCGTTTCATTTCGTTTTACGCCTAAATAGCATATAATCTGTAACTTACAGCCAACGGAGGTCGTCTGGCAATTATTGGCAAAATAATATTCAAATGATGGCGAATTAGTTGTCAATTGCTGATCACTGAATAGGTGCGGAATTTCGTGATGATCGTTCAATTAGAACATTTTATTTCAAATATTTTGTAGATGGCAGTCGAAATATCATATGGTCCTCGCGAAATTCCGCATGAAGTCTCAAAGTAGATTATTCCGAAAGATTTTTATTTACTATCGGCGGTCGTTAACACAATAACTTCCTGAAAAAATGACTTAGAGACTCAATATGTGTAGAGTAGATTTTCTTCTTAATTACGAAGGTCGAATTCGTCGATTGTGAAATTCGCCTAAAGATTCCTCAGATTCATTAAAAATTTTATTCAGTATTTCCAAAAATACGTGCGTTAAAGCTTCTGACCTCACGTCAGTGCTTTTCTAATTTTTTTAAATTTCATATTATATATTTTCATAGTGATCATTGAGAATTACTATTCAAATAATGAATAATAAACCTACAGTTCTGAACTTTTTCTTTTTTCAATAATTCATGCCAAAATCCATCTGAAATATTCAAAAAACAGAAATATATCCTGACTAACAGAGGCATTTCGACCATCGCACAACAAGAAACATGATTGTAGTCTCAGTTCGCAATCAGCACACTTTCTTTTGAAAATGCAGGTACCTGTAGAACCAGGGTTTAACCACCCTCAATAAAAATACCTTCCATGTAAATGAGTGTCAACCCTCATTAAAAATTCATCAGTAAACGACTCAAGAAATTTCTTCGAATAACTCTGGTCGCTTAGGGGGTGGGAATATATAAAGCAATATTATTTCCTTCGTCCCAGAATAGTGCATGTTTTGTTATTTGGGTGAATGGACGTGAAAGGGTGGCTAAGGGGAGACATAGTGAGCGCAGAAAAGTGAGAGTTGTCACGCACAAAGTTTGATTGGACTACTGCCAATCGATATCTAGAGATTCACCCTCGTCTGGCTGGACCAAGTGCTACTACCCTTGCTGCATATTTAGATCGTTTCTCGTGTTACTCTGGAATAAGGATTCCGCTCTCAGGAACGCATATAGGAGAAGTTATTGCTGTTCGAGTGTGGCCATTTCGAAATGTCGAGATCGAAGGAGAATGATGGTAAAGGAGGCTTTTCGCTGGAGGAGAGGTGCTCAGGTATAATAACATTCAGCATTTTTATTTGGGAATATCTAATACCTATATATTCATTGACTCAGTTATCATCGAAATTATTTTTTGGATTCTTTTGATGGAATGTCAACTTCAGTTGTCACTTGTCGATTTTAATGTTGAATTTCTATTCGTTCAAGTAAGCACATAAACATCATTTTCTGGGAGCATTATTTCATATTTGAAGATTTTCACAACAATTGTTTGAGTTATAAAATGAGAAAATTATTTGGACATCCAACGTCATACATTACTGATTCTGGATGAAAAGTGGCTGCTTTTAATCGAAATTATCTGACTTATTAATTGATAAGAGGCACAAAAATCTCAATGAATACTAAGACAGTTTTGTTAGGTAAATAATTTACTATCCCCAACCCATGTGGAGATACCCTTAAATGTTCGTTAATTTCTATTTTATCTCAGAAAAAATTGATCATCCCTTTTCCAAATGAACACGTGGCGCACCTGTACTTATATTTTTCATGTGATGTTGCTTTTCCCATAATCTTACAGCAATCGGTAGATAGCATAACAATTTAGTTTCGCCTTCGAAAATTTTTAGTTCCCTGTTATTCCTGATAAATAAAATAAATTTAGTTTTAATTACACGAGCATCAAGAAATTTATTTATTTATTTATTTACATAAATGAGCAAAGTGTGCTGCAGCATTTGTCAACTAGTAACCAGGTTTCAGTATTTATTGGGTTGTTCTGGAAATTACAACGATAACAAGGAAAAAAACCTAAAAGAGCACTGCCGTGAAGGCAGCAGCTTTTGCGCGCATGTTCAATAAAGATGACCGCCTTAGCAACGAATTTTAAGATTCGTGCAAAAGCTGTTACCTTCACGGAGCGCTTTCTTTGGTTTTTTTTCGATAAAGTACTATAATATTTCAATTCGCCTAAGGGTTGACCGTAAACACAATAACTTCCGAAAGAAACAACTTAGAAACTAGATATTTGTGAAGTAGGTTTGCACCTCAATTACGAAGGCCGAATTCGTGATTGCGTTAAATGCACCCAGTGATTTTCGAGTTATACAGAAAAAAACAAGGATATCGAGAAGAAAACCACGAAATTTTACATATATTTTCAGAATATATCCGAAACTGATAACCGTATCAAATTGCAATTTGGTACACTGCTGAATACGATCAATAGTTCTTGAAAAGTTTTAATCTAATCACTCATACTTCAAAGTGCTACTTCGTAGCAATTCGGCTGATTTTGCCCATTAACGAACTTAACCGGCCCATAACAATGCGCGATCTAATCCAAAAGTTTCTAATGGCCAGTTCCGTTCGACAGTTATCGTGTCATCTGCCGACCGCACGGCCGGCCGGACAGAATCTATTTTGATACCGGATTCTTCATCAGTAAGCCCAACCTAGTCGTTTGAGACCATTTTCGGCTCAGAATTCGAAAATTACAGACATTTTGATAAAACGATAGCACGCTGTTTCCTTCGAACATGCGCGCAAAAACGAAATTTTTTCTTTATCTTCGAAACTTCGAATCAGATGAAATTTCTCCACTGCGCAGTTTCCTGATTTCTTGTTCCGTGAAAAAGTAACAAATACCTATATATGAAAAAAATTCGCTGTGGTAGCACTAATAAATCTAATGTCTTATATCAGTTCTGTGTGAAAGGTATTACAAAATTGATTGAAAAAATCTGAGGAAATTGTGTAATTAACACCAAAAAACGAAAAAACATATAAACAAACAGCTTTTCTATGACAGTGATCGAGCCGGAAGGACCCGAAGCCTAACGAATCCTTCCGATATAGAATAGCGCAACGTAAATTGTGGCTTGCAAGTTTCCGTAAATAGAGAGATATTGCAGTGTCAAATTTGTGTGACGTTATTAGCGCAAACGTTATTTTTGACATCTAAGCATGCGCAGATTCAGTTTCAGAATAACGCGGCGTTAATAGCGTTAGCGTCTAACGTTATTTACGGAAAATTGCGAGCCGCAATTTACGTTGCGCTATTCTATATCGGAAGGATTCGTTAAGCTCCGGGCCCTTCCGGCTCCGATCACTGTCATAGAAAAGCTGTTTCTTAATATGTTTTTCGGAATCAATCACACAACTTCCTCAGATTTTTTAAATCTATTTTATAATTTCTCTTACACACAACTGATATTAGACATTAAGATTTATTAGTGCTACCACAGCAAATTTTTTTCATATATAGGTATTTCTTACTTTTTCACGAATTAAGAAATACTTTTGGAAGCAACATGAGCCGGGGTTTTAAATTAGGAATAGTTTGAACCATGCCAATTATATCGTGCAATATTGCTACTTCCACTTCTCCTGCAATAGAACCAGCTGAACTTTCCGCTTCCGGTTCCATTTTCATTTTGCCCAGAATCAAAAAACTAATGCAGAAATGCAAGTTATTAAGCTTTAGGAGTTCAAACGTGAGTTTGTAACACAAAAATCTGACGTCTCACATAACTTAACCTAACAAACTGATAACTAACGGAACGGTAAAAAAAACGTATAGCAATACGTCTACTTTTGTAACGACCGTTAGATCCACGTTAACCACCAAAACGTTATCTTTAGCGCACCGTAATAACATAACGCTTGCGCTATTCAAAAGTTGCAATATCTCTCTATTAACATTAGAAGCTAACGCTATTAACATCGCGTTATTCTGAAACTGAATCTGCGCATGCTTAGATGTCAAAAATAACTTTTGCGCTAATAACGTCTCACAAATTTGACACTGCAATATCTCTCTAATTTCGAGAACGTGAAAACTCAATTTTTTCAAATTTGAACTTCATGTTTTTGTGGTCATAATGAAATCTATATCGAAAAATAATCTAGGTATAGAAATAAAACCAATGACCTAAATTTAACATTTTTGAGATATGCAGTCTCGATTACATTTCTATTCAATCTTCTCAAAGATACAAGCAGAACTAAAAATTCATTTTCAATTTCTATGCATACAATCTTAAATTGATGTTCAATATGTTTTCTATTCCCTTCGGGACAGACCTTTTTTTTCTGAGAAAAATAAAATTCGAAATGTGATAGCTTAAATTGATTTCACGAAGAAGATATGAATTTTAGGGTATTGGTGTTATTTCCACACCTACATTTTTTTCATAGATTTCATTTTGGCCATTTTTCAATAGAATTTCACGTAAAAAAAAAAATTTTCTGACTTTTGAGAAACGAAAGTTGTTGTCACTTCCGGTGAAACCGGAATTCCCACGAATCTCCAAAAATTTATATTCAGTCATCTTTCTAGCGAAAGCCTAACTCCGAAATTGCAAACGTTAGTTTTGATTATTACCCCCCGCCCTCCCACAAAATATTCCAAAAAACGGTATTCGTGGAAGACAACCCGCTATACTTCTATACTTATTCATTTCATGCCAATTCTGAAAATATGAATTTATTTTTCAGATTCCGAAGCGAGGGCTCAACTAGAACATGTGAAATTAATCAAAATATTTGATACTATTCCAGCACTACGAGATCAGCTGATTACTTTCTTCAAACACATAACTCCGGACCCTCAAGAGAGTCAAAAAACTTACGATTCCATCAAGGAGGATACAAGCAGTGTTTTGTCGAAAGTTTTTCCACCATTCACAATTCTCCAAGTTGGATCCACTGTTTCTACTCTTCAATTCAAATCCAGCGATTTCGATATGCATGTCCACTTCGATGTTAGACCAGGAAAAGCTCGAAGCTGTCTTGTGAAAACCGCTAAAGCCTTGGCTGAAAGCGAACTATTCCACAGTGTGCGAGATATATGTACAGCAAGAATACCTATAGTTAAATGTGTACACGTTCCCACTGGAATGAGATGTGACATGAACTTCAGCTTCCTATCGGGTGTTGAAAACAGCAAACTAATGGCATACTTTTTATCCCTCGATGAAAAACTCAGGCAATCGATGCTCATCATCAAATACTGGGGAATTTCTCGTGGCATCATTTTGAAGAAGAAAGGTTTTTCCAAATATTCCCTAGTGATGATGTTCATATTTTATCTGCAGGAACGATTTTCATTCCCGAGTGTTTGTATGTTGCAACAGGATACTGTACCTTCCACTAAACGCGTTAAATGGAACATGAACTTCAAATCCACAAACAATTTTGAAGGAATCCGTACAATCAAGTCTCTCCCTTTGACCCTTATTCTTCTTGGTTTCTTCGAATTCTACACTGATTTCAACTATGATACACATATCATTAGTCCATACATTGGAAAACCTATCGAAAAAAGTAAATTTGGAGATTTAGAATTCCTCTCAGGACTTTTCGCAGCTCAAAGTAAACTCATAAACTCCATAAAGCGCTTAGATTTCAAACACCGCATTTGTGTTCAAGATCCATTAGAATTGGACCGTAATACATGTTGCGTTAGCGCAGATAATTTGGCAAGATTCTCGGATCAATGTTCAGTAGCAATGGAAATTATAACGAGAAGAAGCAATGAAATGTTTATCAATCTAATTTCTCCAATCGAAAGGCCAGATAGCTATTTTAAAGTGTGTTTGCGCCTGACAACAAGCTGTGTGGAAAGTATGAAGAGAAACAATGTTTTTGAGTCGGACGATGAAATCACTAAACTGTGGTTCGAAAATACTCTCAATTATTGTGATGCGGTATTTCAGAGAATTTTCAAATTCAATGTGGAATCCGAAGGACATTTTCGAAATAACCATTCCTATACTGTCACTTCTTCGAAACACTTATGGTTGAATCGAGATAAGAATGTGGAAAGAATAAAAGATTTGATAATACAATGCGAAACAAATCTAGAAAGAGAAATAGCCATTAGTAATTCAATTTCTGGTAGAAATGATAACGATCCATCTTCAGTGAGTGAATTCAAATGTTCAATAATAATTACTTGTATTGAAAATAAAATAAAGAAAAGTTCAACTTTGGTAGAAGTTGAATTCATCCGGAAACTAGGGGATGAGGTACTATTCGAATCTTTCAGCCGATATATGAGTAGAAATTTGGTATTTTGGTTTTATGAACCTACAAGTTGATTTCGTGTCTAATGAGTAGTTTAGATACCAACGATGAAAATGTACATTTGTAAATACTTTGTAAATATAATTTGTATGAAAAATAATAAATGTTTTCATGGAATTTCTATGAGTTTTTCACATGCATTGTATATTTTATCCAAATTTCCTTATTCAACCTATCAGTTTTCAAACAAATACTTGAATTCAAGTCGATTTGATCTGTTTTTGAAACTTCCGAATGTAAATCGATGTTTCTAGTGAAAGTTTAGACCTAAGAATCCACCCATTGATTCCGCATATACAGGCACTTCTTCAAATGTTTCCAATAATACGAATACAATCGGGTTGAATTGCACTTTTTGATTCAAAAATGGCAGCTTGAAGTTTCATCGAGAATTATTTGAGTATCATAAGATTAGAAGATCGCAAAATATAAAAAAAAAATATTTGAAATGTTTTTTCCATTGTTTTGATGAAATGACCATGCAAAATTATGCGCATCAATATTCGAATACTACTTTCCAAGTTTCATCATCATCGGATCAGTTTTTTTGATATTTAAGATATATGGATCTTTCCTTTCATTTAATAAAAATATTAGTAATAACAATCCAATAATCTCATGTTTAACGTTGGTATGAGTAGTGTGCTTTTTTGAGTGACAGGAATTTTCCAAATGAGTATTGTAATTATCGCAAGCAACCGATTATTTTCATGATAATACTAAAATAGTTTTTGCGAATAATGAGTCGAGACTGGCCAAGGGCACAAGTGTGTTTAAATGTGAAATAATTACAGCATGAATTTTAATTTCACATATTCATGAAAGGAACGTAACTAATTTGTGATTCCAAACTCTCTGCAGTATAATTCATTCAGAATTGGTCAATGCTATACAACGATATTATGCAAGATCCTTCCGATGTTTTACTAGCTTGAATAATAAATCTGCATCAGTTACCCTAGAATTCCCAAGGTTCAGCTTTCAAAGCATATAGAATTTGGAAATTCGTTTATACTAAGTTTTTCATAAACTACCACTTTCTCGCTGTCTTATCTTCATTTTCATCTATATCATCATATAAATGACCCCAGGAACTACGAGACTGATTTTCAACATTTTTTCAGCGACTTTCACTAGGTTTTCTTCTGGAAGGTTATAGGCTATATTTTGTGTCGATAAATAGCCGTATTCGATACGAAACTGAGATATTTATTCAAATTTTAGCAACATTCGAATAGGCTATAATTTTGGAGTGGTTTTCAATCAGTGGTTATAATTTCGAGAATATTGGGAAATTGAGATTGAACGAATAGTCAAATGGGCATGCCTAACGTCAGTTCTCTACTAGATTTCTTTTATACCGAAAAAAATGCCAACTTATATTCATAATTTCGTTGTTTTGAGGTATACCTTGATATTTGAAACTCATCTATTTACTCATAATCACGTTTATTCTGTGTACAGGGTGGGCACAATTCGTTGTCTACTGAAGGGATCTCGAGAACTATAGCAGCTAGAAGAAAACGGATAACAAATTCTCCAGTTCTTTTTTCCTGACTAATCTGAATCTGAAAACAGATCCAGCTTATCGCTCATAGAACTAGAGTTATGAGCGAAAATTGAGAAATTGTCATATGACTGAATTTTTCAATCCAGCCATTTTCGAGAAATGAGAAGGATTTTGGATTTTTTAAATGTAAACTATGGTCAAAAGATCCCTTATCTTGCCACAAAATTTTTGCTTATTTCAAAAATGTCTCATATGTCGCTATTCACATGAATATTACATGAGAAAATATTCATTACTTTTTTCCTGCTTTTCTATTCACTGTTGAATTTCGAGTAGGCTGACGTTACCATAGCGACGATTCATTAGGCATTAACATTGTGTGAACTTGCGCCTCTATGATTGGAATCAGCGATTGTTGAATAAATAATTATATGGTTAATTTGTCATAGTTCTTAAGATCAGCAATATTTCGGGTCATTAGTGATAATAAATAGATTTTCTATTGCTAATCTTAAGAACTATGATAAATTAACCATAGAAATATTTATTCAGCATTCGCTGATTCCAATCATAGAGGCGCAAGTTCACACAAAGATAATAGTTGAGTTCCGATATTCCTGGCCAGTACTTGTCAGTAAATTTTGACAGTCGATTTTACTGGCACTGCTTTGGTAATTCTCCGTATCAGTACGAAGCGTTTCGAAATGACTGATACTGGCCAGTACTGATTGGGAATATCGGAACGCATCAATTGCATATTCAATCGTCGCTATGGCAACGTCAGCCTACTCATAATTCAACAGTGAAAAGGAAAGCAGGAAAAAAGTATTGACAATTTTCTCATGTAATATTCATGTAAATAGTGACATATGATACATTTTTGAAATCAGCAAAAATTTTGTAGCTAGTTAAGAGATCTTTCGACTATAGTTTACATTTGAAAAATCCAAAATCTTTCTCATTTCTCGAAAATGGCTGGATTGAAAAATTCAGTCATATTATATTTGAAATACTCTTAAAAAAGTGCCTGTAGAATATATCAACAGATTTCGAATACGAGTTCAAACAAGCGAGTTATTCAGCATTATTGAAAATGACAATTGATCAATTTTCGCTCATTACTCAAGTTCTATGAGCGATAAGCTGGATCTGTTTTCAGATTCGGATTAGTAAGGAAAAAAGAGCTCGAGAATGTGTTATCAGTTTTCTTCTAGCTGCTATAGTTCTCGAGATCCCTTCAGTAGACAACGAATTTTGCCCACCCTGTACACTGATTTTAGCAAGGCTTCCGACAAGGTTGACATATCCAGTCTTTTGTCTGAGCTTGCCACAGATGGTGTTCACGGTGCCGTGCTGCAGTGGTTCGGGTCATAAGCCAGGCTTTATTGCCACATTGGAGTGCCTCAGGGGTCTCATTTGGCTCCGTTGATTTTTTGATTTTATCAATGGAATAGGGGGATGTTTCACTAAATCTAAAATTCTGCTATTTGCAGATGATTTGAATATTTTTGTTATAGTTCGCAATATACAAGATTGCATCGCTATGCTGAGAGAGCTGACTAAATTCTGTAAGTACTGCAGAAATGAAGGCTTACTTCTCAATACCAATCTAAATGCGCAGTGGTCTCTTTCTCGAGAAATAAGCATCCTATTATTTTCTACTTCCATTGGCAATATGACTGTTTCTAGGACAGACGTAATCAGAGACTTGTCAGTACTTCTCGATTCCGGACTTACTTTCCATCATCATTTCGAGTCTATGGTCAACATCGCTAATAAAATGCTTGGTTACATCATCAGATAATATAGAGACAGAAATATAGGCGCATTATTAGCTGTATATTATACTTTCATATTCAAAAGGCTTGATTTTTCAACTTCTGTATATGGAGGCCTCATTATAGGTAATGTCCACGTATTGAGACTCGAAAATGTTCAGACAAAATTCTTAAGATTTCTAGGTTAGAGGTCGGGTCTTGTAACTCAAAAACCTAGAAAAGCACTGACTTGAAGTCAGGAGCTTTTACGCGCTTGTTCACATCGAAGCCATTTCATTTCGCAATCACCTTTATGCCGTAATTTTTCAACCAAGTGAAGAATTTCGATTCGATCATATGGAGGGTGTTTTTTTAGGGGTATAGAACTTTGAAATGAATGAAATAAGGATGAACTTTCTAAAAGTGACATGAAATTTACTTTATTCAAAAGATAATCTTTTGGCATTATAATTTAAATATAATTTCTGGCATATGACCGCCACGGCTGGCTCGGACGTAATCTAATCTGGAGGTCCAATTTTCAATATCTTTCTTCAACTCTGGCCGTATATCGACAACAACCCTTTTGAGTGTGAAAATCACCTGTGTGTATTCCTGATCTACTAAATAAATAAAAATAAATAAATAAAAATGAAAGAAACCTCCATTTTTTTTATTGCTTGATTTGTACCTGTTTTCTTCTTTGTGCGCTTATTCTCATAAATACAGTTCACTCTTCTAACTTAAAAAAAAACGGCCTAGAGACTTGATGTTTGCACAGTAGATTCAGCACATATTTTACCAAGGTTGATATGGTGAATACATGAATATGACTCTACCCAATGATCCGTAGTTGCACTCACTCGAAATTTTATTTTCACCCTACTTCCAAAATATATATTTATCGGATGGAGCTCAAATTGTGTACTAATTTGTGAAATGATGAATGTTCTTGAGATATTCTTTCGTAAAGATTATAATATGATCAGAATATCGAAAAATTGTTTTTATCTGAATAAAAGATGCATGAAATACCAAGTATCAACAATTTCCTGCTATTATCCACTATGATTTTGGAAAACGTCGATGGCGCTGTAGTCGCTCCGTCAAGTCCATACAATAAGTGTACTGAATAAAATATTGATTGATCTGATCTGATGAAACTTTGTTTCTAAAAATGAATTGGATATTTGAAATGATAGATCTGTCTATTTGCTACGATTAATTGATCTTATTTTGGATTCTTACTACATATTACATGAACTGAATATAAGAAATGTTGACCATCTACTGATCAAAAATATGGAATATATATAAGAATATGTAGGAAAAAATATATAGGATTCATTATTTGAAAACTTTCATGGCTACAAGAAGAAATGTCGAAGCCAGGACAATGGTAATCGCCGAACGGCGATAGATATCATCCATGAATTTTATTGAGTAGGTACTTTATATCTACTCGAAATTTCTTATAAAATGTAGCTATTGTTTCTTGAATTCAGAAGTTATTAATTTGTTACATACTCATGAAATTAAGTCTAGGAAATGATTATGTTCAATATCAATAAAATATGAATTAATTTTTTGTTTATATTATCATAGGAAATTATAAATATACCTTAGAATGAAAATTATAAAATATCAAGTTACAACTAGGTGTACTTAGGGATGAAGAGTAGGTATCTTGATATATATTTTTCTTCACTCTGACTGAAAGAAATGAATTATCTCAACCTGAATCTGTGAGAACGAATTCATTTTCGGAAATTCTTGAAAATTCGTCATATATTAGCGAAAACTTAAATAGAATGACAACGCGGTATTTTATACATTATTTAGAGTGCTTTTTGGATTCAAAGCCAAAATATGTCATAAAGTGTCCGCACCATGTATTATTCTATACATCTAATCTGAATGTACCTATAAAGCGGGACTGAATACATAGTTTAGTAGCCAGTAGGGCTCCAATTCTAGAATTGCAAACCAAATTTTTTTGTATTCATCATAAAACTAGAACTGGTATGGCTTCCAGTGGATTGGAAGACATATTATCCTTCGAACATGATCAGAATAAAATGGCGTTTGGAGGAGTTACTACTGTTTAATCAGTGAGTTCCTGATTGGTAGCAACCTTAAAAATTATTTTAGTAGTTACGAGCTTAATATACATCTGAGTGGGTCTTGTCAGTAGCAAGGTAATTGACCTACGACTGTGAGGCTCATAAGTCCAAAGGAAGACATATTTATGGACTCTTCGATTGCAGAAAGTAAACAGATTGCGGCTATAAAGGATGAGAGTAACAAAAAAAGTTAACCCACCGGCAAGTTCTTTTTACCTGAATAATGAACTCATATTTATTTTAATCAAACTTCCATAATTTCTGGGCTTCTGCTATATGTATATAGTTACATTTATCTTCTTTACAGATATAACAGAAAGGATGAAGCTTCGTATTCTTGAGTTGTTGGCACATTTGTTCAGGATTATCGGTACATCCTCTTTTATAATGATTTTGGTCCCAATATCCATCCATCCATTTAGTAATATAGCAAGACGTTTCATTTTTTTCACAAGTTATGAGTTCCAGACCACAGTAGCCTTCCATGCAAACATCGGTAGTGAATATTTGATGTTGATAACATGAATAACATTGTAAAGCAGAGCCTGAAAATATTATTTACCGATAATAACAATTGTCCCTTTCCCTCTCCCTGTCGAAAATGTAAAAATAGAAATTCATGACCATATTTTTCGCGTTGTTCTAGGCAGCAGGAGCGTTTTCATTTAGCCCAAATGTCTGTTACTTTATAGTGTTAATCCAAAAATGATCATGAAAGATAAGGTTGGACACGATAATGAAGAATTTTTGGGGTTTAGCCTTGGAACCTAACTAGGTTCGTTCTTCTAATGGACTTCGTAGAGCTATCTAAAATTTCTCATTAACTCTAAAAATATATAATACATATCTAATCGAAAAGTTACTTGCATTATTCTACAGGGTTATTAATGATTCCGCTCCCTATATCTGAAAAAGAACTATCAAAAATGAAACCAAAATTATTATTCATGGAAATCGCTCTTACAGATTGTAGGATTCAAATTATTTGACAAGGGCAGCTCATTGAATGAATGTTGACTTATGATATCGAAACAATTTGAATTATTCACTAATGGAACGTTTCCTCCATCAGACTTGGCATAAAAATTCCTGAACACCTTCTCTTTCTCTCAGTTAATTTGGTCAAGAGTGGCTCAATTCAATGGGCTTATGGGCGATATTATCTTCTCTATTCGGCAAAATATAGGAAGACTCGTCAATTTTCAATTTCAGTGATTTCCAATAGTCAAACATATTGGAAAACAAGGCATTACAAAGAATATTCCAACGGGAAAACTAGTCAACTGAACAACTGAAGTCAATGATCAAGAATATGAAGAATAAACACAGTAATGGTATAGATGGCATTTTCAACAGCCTCATCAAACTGACCTGTGAAGAAATTATAGAACCATTGAAGTTCATTGTAAACAACTCCCTCAAAACAGGAGCTTTCCCAGGCAGCCTAAAAACCGCTGTCATAGTACCAATATGTGAAGGTGGTGATAAGACCTGTTATAACAACTAGAGACCCATCAGCAGAGTTCCTTCTGGAAGGGGCCCTTTTTAAGGAAAGCCAACATGGGTATCTAAAAGGAAGGTCCATACAAACTGCAATATTTCAGATTGTCCAGAGAGTAACAGATGCCTTCGAAGATGAAGACATGGCTCTCGGACTGTTTTTAGATCTCTCAAAAGCATTTGACTGCCTAGACCGGGAGATTCTGGTCAGGAAGCTCCTGAGCTCTGGGGTTCATATTTGCAAGGAAGAACCCAACAAGTGAGAATATTTATGGACGGCATGGAGGTAAGGACAGACTTAGAAGAAATTCTATGGGGTATTGCTCAGGAAGGCATTGCTGGGCCAATTCTCTTGCTGGGATACTTGAATGATTAAGCAATTGAAATCAAGTGGGACAATCGGAAAATAATGGGTGTACATTATGAGGGTGACACAAATCTATTAGCTGTGGAAACATTTTGGCCAGAACTCGAGCTACTTGCAACGCAGATAATGGAATATAGCGAAACATGGCTCACACGAAATACATTAATTCTGAATAACAACAAAACCAATTTAGTTCTCTCTCAACCCACTATGAATAGCCCATACAACATAACCTTGAATGGCTGCAGGTACACAGTAGCTGAACATGCAAATTTTTAGGAATGGTGATAGACCAACGACTCAACTGAAAGGAACATATAGAAAGTCTATGTGAAAGATTGGGGTCCTCTATCTATGCACTTTCTATATTATCAAAACAAATGACGCCGAAACAACAAAAACTGTCTATCATGCAACCGTTGAAGCGAAAATCAGATTCGGCATTATTTTCTATACATCAGGAAATATGGCATCATTGTTTACTCTACAGAAGAGGACAATACGAATACTTGAAGGGTTAAAATATCGACAATCCTGTAGGGGTATATTCACAAAACATGGCATCTTGACAATTTATGCTATATATACTCAAGATTGCTTGCTCTTTCTCCATAAGAATGAGTGCATGTTTGGTCAATTCAAGAGCGATCATGCATACGTAATAAGAAATAATATTTATAATTATCCCAAATGCAAACCATCGATTACCCAAAAACAACTAGAGTACAGATGCTTACAATTGTTCAATAATCTATCCCAGAAAATAAAAGACATCGAAGTTACAAGCCTTTTCAAAAAGCACATCTACCAGGAACCATATTCTATGCAGGACATTGAAGGACGCTAATTATTTTTTCTTGACACTGTTTCATATCATTTAACTTTAATGTATTACAAGTGAAATGATTAGAAATAAGGATGATTATTGTTTGAGATTTTTTTTTTCATTTTTAATAATAATAATTTCGATTTAATTTTCCATAGTTTTTTTTGGATATTGAGGACGAAGACCTGAAAACTTGAACTGAAAAATAGGTCTTGATAGTTCACACTACTCTCATCATTAATAAACAGCTTTAAATGGTACCACTTGGCCAAATTAAATATTAAAAAAAAATTCTTGTAATAGCAATAGATCGAATATTATTTCAAAAATTTGAGTGTATCATGGCAAATTCAATCTAATCATACTCAAAATCAACAGATTCAATAAGAAAAATTTAAAGATGTTAGTACCTTTTGCGATGTATATTGAAAATATAAGTAGCAGTTGGACAAACTTCATTTCTTGACTAAGTAGTTTGTTACTTTGAGTGTCATTAATATTCGAAGCGAGCAGATTAAACTTATTGCGTGGAAGCAATTATTTCCTTATCATGAAGCCAAACAGTTGTTTGCGCATAATCAGTCCAGATTGTTAAGCATGGAGGAATATTTAAATGAAAAACAATTACAGAGGGCATTCCAATTTCTTATACTCAAGACAGAAATATATTCGATATTTCGTTATTTTGTACACCATATCTTCTTAGAATAAGTGGTGATTGAAACAGTACTACAGAATTTATTAATCCTAAAGTATTGTTTCAATCTTCACTAATTTTCAGAAGAGATGGTGCACAAATAACGAAATATCGAATATATTTCGGTCTTGAGTATAAGAAATTGGAATGCCCTCTGTGATTCCTCAATACGGCTAGCGTATACTCTCTCGCGATCTAACCTCAAAGATTTTTCATATTTTGATTTTGCTACTTTGCATAAAAACATATAATTCCTATCTGATTATGATAAAGGTAAAAGCACATCCAATATAATATTCAAACGGGAAGTCTCCCGAGAACAAACCATACCCTTTCTTCTTGGATTTCGATGAATCCTTTTCAGAGGAAAGTCATGGTTGAATAATCTTAGGAAAGTTCCATTGAGAATTCACATCCGATGCTGGGATATTAAAAATACCATTTCAGTTTTGCTCATGAAGGTTCCTACTGAAATTAACCCTAATGTATCCACTGAAATATCGCTTATACACAATGATTGGCTTTATCGGGTTGATTTTGAATAGTATTTTTCGACCAGTATGATCTGAGAAGTGTTCATCAACAACGATTGCATTCAATATCTTACTAATATTTTTTGAAAAGATTTTGTAGGTGTTTTCTCGATTTCACTTCTAATATCTAGAACATAACCATTAAAATTCGATAAAAACTGTTTTTCATGGAAATCGCCCTTACAGATTGCAGTGTTAAACTATTTGTTTCTGAGGAGAAGGTTGTAAGACAAATAGTTCAATCCTGCAATCCTCGAGGGCGATTCCCTTTGAAAAATCAATTTCATTCAATTGTTTGTAGTTTTGTTTCATATGTTGGAAGTGGGAAACTCAGAAATCACCTAAAAATTATGCAAAATCCTTCCAGAATAAGTAAGCATTAGTCAATAATTATTTCGAAAATTTGCACTTACCTGCAAAATTTCATAAATATTGTCCTTTACTTTCAAAAGATGTTACTTGGTTACATACTTTATCCCAACCCCGTAAATATATTTCCTGCTCACGATTGAAAAAATACCTATTTTAAGACCAAATATGAAAATATTCAGCATGTCCTAAGGAAGTAAAGGTGCGTTTGGCGGGGTCAATTTGTGAAAAGATCACCGCTTTAGCAACGAATTCGGAGCTTGTCCGAATTTTTTTATCTCCGTAACTGTACATCTGTTGATGGTGAATTGATGGTAACTTGGGAAGCCAAGAAACAACAAATAGAATAATATGTGCCAAGGCCATTCGTTTCTGAGACACAGGGTGGTTTATTGATTTTGGAAGAACCTTACGATGGCTCTCGAACCATTCAACGTATTTGCTTCAAATTTGGCAGGGCAATAACATTTTTTGCCTTTTATTATTATATGTGTGACTGATAGGAAAAGAAAATATTTTAAGTTGATAATAAACTTCAAATGACTCAAACCATCCTTATCTACTCGATTTCAATACGTATTATTATTATTAAATGAACGTAACTACCGGATGTGACATTCCTCCATCGAACTTTTGAATGGTTAAAGTAAATATTAACTATCAATATATGAAATGTTGTCACTGAAGGTGACTGATGCTGGTCTGAACCGAATACGTCCGCTTCCTTATCTTTTGTTGTGTAGATTGTTTACTCATCACCGCTTGTTATTGTCGAACATGTTGTCTTTAGTTTTTTGTACTTTTTTCTTGGTTGAATTGGATTCACATTTAAATTGTTATTTCTCTAAAAGTATGTGCTACCTAGAATTGGTAAAATAATTTGTATATTGGCTACTGAATTATATTTTGTTTGATCTATTATGGAATAATTGTTTATACCTGGAAAGTCAGGTAATGAACTATATTATCGTTATTATTTCATTGTTATTATTTTCATTATTATTATTGCTTCTTCACATATATTTGCCATGGTTTTCTGTCTAGGAAGCACCGGGTTCACGACGTGAATCTAAGGATTTTCCTTCTATTGGCATCATAGTACTTTCCGCACTATATGTGCAGTACTGAGCGTCTATCGAGTTTTCCAGGGACTTCTCTGATGACTTCGCAGGTTGTGCTGGAGACTAGTCCTGTGGTGCCATTCATAATCGGAATAGTTGTGGTTTTCATGTTCCAGAGCCGCTGTATTTCCACCTAGAGATCTTTATATCTGAGTAGTTTTTCTGCTTCTTTTTAAGTGATATTGTAGTCTGTACACCATATGATGATTACTTCCGGAGTGTCTACTATCGGATCAGGTGAGTGTTCAAACCATTTGCCCTTCTAGGTTCTAGGTATTCCTTTTTGGCCAGAATTCTAATATTCTACATTTTGGGTCATCGTTGGCTTTCATTATTCTGGACCTCATATAGTTAGTCGCGATAGCTTGGTCTTGGCATGCTGTTATAAAGGTTTCAGTTTCTGCTCTCAAGTTTGAATGTGCTAGCCACTTCCATGATTGTTGTTCGTTGATTGTTTCTTTCTCAACTTCCCTTGCTATATGTCCATGCAGTTCTTTCTTCTTCCATGTGTTAATTCTTTCCTCCTTCTTTAGTTATTTCAGATTGTTTTTGAAGCGTTTCATTGTATTTGTTTCAGGATCATGAGTCTGGGTATCATTCCTATCGTCCCCGTCGGTGTCTTTACTATGCTCAGCGCTTTGTAGTTGTTTTTTGTATGTTTATCTCTGTACTTTAGTTTGAGGTAGTGGTCGAGACCTTTGGTATCATTATTATTATTATTATCTTATTGTATCACATGGTTGTTCCATGGTTGAATTTGTGGGGAACACCGGGTGTAAACCATACACCTAAGGTGTTGCTTGCTGGTTACTGGTTATTATTATTATTATTATTGTTATTATTATTATTATATTTAACGTTTCGTATCACGATATGCAACTTCTTCATGGTTTCTGCAATTTAAATGGATAAGCAGCAGTGGGAGAATATTGTTGGAGTTATTCTTATAGAGCAATTCGAAACCACCGAAATTCGAGCAAATCCCCCTGTCTCTGCTCTCAAAAATAATGAGCGTTCAATTATTCTCGAGAGAAAAAATGAACAGTTGGTTTGCGGTTCACACCACAGTATTCGAAAGAAAATCATATGATATTAACGAAAATTATATATTAATATATTTTTATTTTTTGTACAGGGTGTTTCATTAGATCTGGAGGGGAAAGCATAATTCATCCTGGTCTGTACTATTTCGGTATGGTCCATATGAACAGTTCGATGGCCTGTGATGACCATGTTTGCTAAATTTGAAACGAATTAGTTGAAAGGTTTTGAAGTTTTACCCATCTGAGTGTTCTGCCAAACAACATGTTTTTTATCAATTCGTTCCATGAAATAAGCCGCTAAAATTCGGAGGTTGCAGGTTCGAATCCCTGTTATAGGCATGGGTTTTGTGTGTGTATTTAGAATTGAATGAACTCCAACGCAACTATGAAAGTCATATAAGTAGTTCAAATCAATATAAATTGATAAATCAATCAATATTGTAATGATTAAAAAATTCTGTAGGAAAAAATATCGAACGCTTATTTCATAATGTCCATTTGTATTGAAATATCCAAAAATTATATCAAGTTCTTGGCTTTTGCTAAACTCATATAGTTACATTTTTCTTCGTCACAGAAATAACAATCGGAATAATACTTGGTACTTTTCAAATTGCGACACATCTCTTCAGGATTATCGGTACATCCTCTTTTGAAATGATTTTCGTCTCAAGATCCATCTCGCCATCTTGTAATATAGCAGGACGTTTCGTTCTTTTCACAAGTGATCAGTTCCAAGCCACAGTAGCCTTCGGCGCAAACATCGGAAGTGAATATCTGATGTTGATAGCATGAATAACATTGGAAAGCAGAACCTGAAATTGTTAACAATATTAACAATTTTGCAGTATTCACGTTTTTGTTCAAACGAATGTATGAATTATCATAGGGAGTTGAAAAAAGTACTAACAATCATGATTTCACCAATATTTCGGAACCACTAGTTACTTTTTCAAGACTGAAATATCGAATTTATTCATCACAAAATATAAAACATTCTCAGCACATCATACAAATTAGAATTTGTTCGACATAATATATACACAAATAGAGAAAAATGTCAGAAAAAAATCACTGACTCTAATTCGTAACGCTGTGTGCAACAAATTCAATGATCGAAAAATATCAAATAGTATCCGTTAAATTACATGCGCCATAACGAAAACATTAACATATTCTTATATGTGACCTCAGCTATATTGTTCATTCACTAATCAATATATATACACGAATATACAGGGTGTCAATTTGAAAACTTCCCACCCCTATTATCTCGAAACGGGTTAGGTTTTTATGAAATCGCTAGGACACGTCAATTTTTTTATCGAGGGTGAACAATTTTTATGTAGAAATCACTTTGCCTCTTTCAACCCCCTACCCCCAAGAACCTCCCTCTAGAAAATTTCAAATTGCAATAGGGGTTAAGTGATACGTCATTTGAAAGAACTTTTTATTTTGTACATTTTGGCACCAAGTGTGAATTTCATCGCAAACGAAAATAAAAGAAAAGGAAAAAAATTAATGTTTATCTTTCATGACCAAAAGAATTCATCGGATCGATAAACACTTTCAGTGATAAATGCACCTGTTCTCTGTATGGTCATGTCAAAAAACAGTAAGTCAATATGTTGGTGAAATGATTTATTGGTGTATTAAAATAATTTACTAACCTAAAGAAACATGTTCCAATGAAAGTCTTAGCTTTAACGTAATAAAAACAATCGCAGGAATAATGAGTAATTTACAATCTTTAAATAACCCTAACTCGGCAACGCAGCACGCAAATTCGAAAAATTGGTGCCAAAATGTAGAGAATAAAATGTTCTTTCAAATGACGTATCACTCAACCCCTATTGCCATTTAAGATATTCGAGAGGGAGGTTCTGGGGGGGTAGGGGGTTGAAAGAGGCAAAGTGACTTCTACATAAAAATTGTTCCCCCTCGAAAATAAAATTGCCGTGTCCTAGCGATTTCATAAAAACCTAACTCGTTTCTAGATAATAGGGTTGGGAAGTTTTCAAATTGACACCCTGTATGCAGGCAATCATCAATACGGCCACAAGTACCGAACAATTACTAAAATAACTCCCAAGCTCTATCGAATAGGTATTGGAAATCATGCAACACACGGAGTTTTATGGTTCGAGGCAGCGCTCTCTCAGCTCCATCGGGACTCGGTAGGTGGGAAAAGTGTGGAGGGGGCATAACGTTTGAGTAGTGTCACACACTTTTGAGAAAGTTGTGTGCATTTTCTCATTCTAATATGACCGACTTCAAACTATTTAAACGTTGAATAATCACGGCTGGGCAAAATACATGCTTGGCTTAATTGAAATACAAATTAAAAAATACTTTCTCGCAGGTATTTGAAATACAAAATACTTTCAAGTCGGGTATTTGAAATATAAAATACAAAATACAGATTTTTGACTATTTGTATTTGAAATACAAAATACAAATTACAACAAAATACACTTAGGTGTTACGTAAAATGTGCAAAGAGGACAATTAATTCAGCTCAGCCATTTTATAGCTAAATAGATTTTTGAATGTAGTATCAGACGAACAGCCTCTTGTTGGGGAATGAATAAAATCTGCTAAAGAAAACAATCTTTCTACAGGTTCTGATGAGCACAAACTGGTGTTATATTGTATGAACACAATTTTATATTATCTGCTCTTATCGTTTTTGGAAATTGACTAACTCAAACTCCTTTTCGAAATGACCATTGCGCAGGACCTTTTCTTCCTTTCCATTTGCCGAAAACATGATTGCTAGCAAAAAAACTAGATGAACGTTGCACCATCTGAAGGGAGATTCGGAGACTATTTTCTGTAGAGCGCTTCGAAGACAAAAGTATCGAAATATAAAATACAAAATACTTCAGCGTCAGGTATTTGAAATACCAATTACAAAATACATTTTCAAGAAGTAATTGAAATACAAATACAAAATACGTATCGTATTTCAAATACGTATTTCAATTACAAGTAATTGAAATACTGCCCAGCCCTGTGAATAATATTGAATTGAATATTTTTATTATTCAACGTTTAAATAGTTCGAAGTCAGAAATATTGGTATGGGAAAAATCCACAGAACTTTCTCAAAAGTGTATGACACTTTTGGTACAAGGGAAATATAGGATATGCTCCCTTCCCCCTTTATTTGGTTTTATTGCATTCGCTGTTCGGATTACACTCATCTGAACCCGGCTTGAGACGAAACTCGAACGCAATTTATACGTGAATCGTTAGTTGAAGCATAGGTTTTCCGTGCAATTGTTCACAAATGTGAACGTAATAAGTTGGGTCCAGATGAGTGTTCTCCGAACAGCGAATGCAATACAATTTTGTAAACTATTCGGCGAATAGTGTGGAAGGCACTCGAGCTCAGCCTAGAATAATAAACACTATAGTTTCGATTCAAATATTTATTTCGGACTCGAAATGTACCTTCCTCGTATTCTAGATTCATGAAATGCTACTTCTTATATTTCAATCCGAAATTTGTCGTTAATTCATATCAATTTAAAAAGGTATGCAAAAAACTTAAAGATATATGTGGGTATTTACCTTTTACAATGTATGTTGAAAGTATAAAGATCAGCGTAATAAACCCCATATTCACACAGGATACTCCTTACTTTGAATACGATAAACATTCATAATGGGTATTGATTAAATTTATGGCAATTATTTTTTATCTCAAAACTAAAATAATTGTTTTCGAATATATTCAGTTGAAACATTCGAGTACGAAATCTAAATGAATAACATTCATTTGAATACATTACACATACACCTTCGTTCTTATTTTCATTCAATAGTTTCCCAAACTTCAAGCCATTGAAAGCCTATATGCCTATACGAACAAATTGATTGAAAAACTAATTTCGTTTCCAGAATTTCAAAGGCCAACTTTTCATCAAATTTCAATGAAATCTGCAACAGGTTTACATTCGCTATGGTCCCCAATTTTCAAATCTCAATAAGCAGTACGATTCATCAAACTACCATAACATTGATATTCTTGTTCGAATCTACTGACCGTTATTACCCAGAATTCTCCTTGAAAATTGAAATTCCGATTTAGATGTATGAGTAACTTAGTTTCGATCCAACTATTCAGTCTGTATTTCGTCAAATATTTCTTCTGATGTTTTCATTCGTGAATTCATAGCCATATGAAGAAGTATGTAGAAGACGTAAAAATGAATGGGGATAGGTCCTTTTAAAATGTATGTTGAAAGTATTAAAATCAGTTTAATAAACTTCATCTTCACACAGGTGACTCTTAACATTGAATACCAAGAGCATTTTTAATGAGTACATTGAATTTATCGCTTGGTGACAATTATTTTCTTATCTCAAAATTATAATAATTCGAAAATTAATTGATTATAATAATGCGAAAATATTCAGTTGAAACCCTAAAGGGCAAAGAAGCATCTAAATGAACAGCATTCATTTCAATACATTACACTCACACCTTCGTGCTGATTTTCATTTAATATATTTCAAAATTTTAAACGCTTGCAAGCGTTTTCACAGAGAAAAACTCTGTCTTCCTTGAAATCTCATTTGGAAGCATCTAGAAGTTGAAATTGGCAGAAAAATAGCTTCATCCGCTGAATTAAGAGGCTCTCAATTTCCATATATTATTTTATTCTTCCGCTCATTTTCGTATAATTCCATGTGCCGATATCCGGATGTTCCTAGTGTTCGTTATTAGTTTATTCGTTTTTCCTTCATGAAAATGTCATTTTACCAATATTGTATATCTTTGTCTATTATTGTACCGTACAAACCACTGCGTTCCATTTGTCGATGAAGATGAGTGTAGTAGAGTGTGGTGCGGTGCAGTTTAGTTCAATCTGTTCACTGATCTTGCGAGAATTGCAGATAAGTATTCTATGCTCATTTCGTCTCCGCAAATCATGCCGATCCTAGGATTATATACATCATTGTAATTGTTGCTAAAAATTAGTCACACGAGTACAGTCCTTATCAGCTAGGGGACATTCCTGCGCGCATGTTCTAGGGAAACAGCGTGCTATCGTTTTCTCCAAACAACTGTAATTTTCGAATTTTGAGCCGAAAATGGTCCGGTGTCAAAATCGATTCTGTCTGGCTGTCCGTAGACACGATTACGGGCGCACGGAGAAATCTATCGACTTGAAAATTTCGGGGTTGGTAGCATTTCGGAATGCGGAGGTTAAGCTCATTAATGGGCGAAATCGGTCGAATAGTTTCGGAGTTTGAAGTTTTGAGGTTATTTCATGATATTTCGGGAACCACTGAAGCGATATAGTTGGAACTTGGCAGTTAGTTGGAACGTAAACACTTGCAACTTTTCCCAGAATTGTGTCCAGACCGTGCTGTCAGTAAATTTTTAAAAAATTTCATTTTGAAATTTTTCTTGAAAGAATTTCTGTTCTCGGAAATTGTTGATTACATTTGAAGAAAATTTCTGTCGTACTTTGAGCATCATATTTCACAGCAGTGTACTGAATTTCACTTCGATTCGATCATAACTTTCGAAGATATATTAAAGAAATATGTCAAATTCCAAGGTTTTTTTCTAGTATCGGTATTTTCTTCTGGAATAACTCGAAGAATACTATTTCAATCATGATGAAACTTGGCAGCTAGCTTGAAAATACTGATGGACAACTTTGTACGAAATTTCGTGATGATGGTGTCATCAGAACAATTTGAAAAAAAAATTCAAATTTTATTTTCTCAAATATTCAATATTCTTTGATCATATGATCATATTATCCTCAAGAAATTCTGTATGAGCCTTTAAACTATCATTTTTCGAAGGAGTACTAGATTTCAATTCGATCTAATCTGTATTTTTGGAAATATTGGAAAAATAAAATATTGAATGGGTCGTTAGGCCGACCACCGTAAATAAGATAACGAAACGACTTAGAAACTCGATATTTGTAGAGTAGGTTTGGGGCTTAATTACGAAAGATATACCCATTCAAAATTTTGTTTTCCCAATATTTTAAAAATACAAATTAGATCGTATTGAAATCCAGTACTTCATCGAAAAAAACCCAGAAGATCACTGCCGTGAAACCAACAGCCTTTGCGCGCATGTTCAAATTCGCTACCAAAGCAGTCATCTTTATTGAACATGCGCGCAAAATCTGCTGCAGTGAAGGCAGTACTTTTCTAGGTTTATATTGATATCATATCAGAGTTCATAGATAGCGGAGTAATTTTGGTAATTTTATTGTTCTCTATGATAAAAATTCAACTCCAAAATGGTATTCGTGTTTTCTAGAATGTTCATGGGAAATATAATTTTATGGTCTAAGTTTTTGCTTATTCATGTACCTTCTATAGTTAGACTTCAGGAGGGTAACCCTTTTCTGAAGAGATTGACGGATAATCTTTCAGGATTTGTTAAGACTGTCGAATAATGTTCGTGTCAAATTTTTTCCGATTGAAATTTGCCAATTGAACCATTAAAAAGTCAGTTGGTTTACAACCAAATTAGTTGAATATATCTATTTACATGAAATATGTATCATTTCGGACATTCGGACTATTAGTGCACATCATCAAAAACATATTTCTTATTGATTCTTGATTGAATTCAGCCTATAAGGAATAGTTCAACAATTTCTAGTAATATTGATAAGTGCTCTTTACATCATTCAAACATAGCACGCCGACCAATGAGGTCACTAAATGGAGGACAAAATTTATGAGATTAAGCAATAAACAGTAATTCAATTGTTTTCGACCAGAGCAAAGACATAGAGGCTATGTCTTCATGTCTGTGGGCCAGATTTTCCAAAGAATTCTTGAAGTTCAATCAATTTATTCACTGTGATGTTATGAAATTAATTCATCAATTTGATAAAAGGTAGAATCGTTTTGGAATTTTCAATGGGAGCATGGTAACGGATAAAATTGTGCCCAATCTCATGGCAGAAAAAGTGGATATTTCATGATTATTGAGTAAAAGATTTGTATTCCAATGGACAAGTGTAGTGAAAGATTCTCTCTGAATTTAAACGATAAACTGATTGTTCTGCAATACAGACCACCGTAAGAGGTATCTGTGTTGAACTTTCAATCGAAGAAACGAAGTGCTGAGGCCTACTAGCACATTGAGAAATATTTAAACTTTTTTCCCGATCCGAATCCGGAAAAATGGCAAATGAGTCTTTTATTTCGAAGAAGAGGAAAAGAGAATCTAGGTTGAAGTAAATGTACAACTCAAATGCTCATCCAGTGGGTATACACACATAATCCCGCACTATACCCTGGATACTGCGTAACTTCACAGAGTACTAAGTTGAATCTTCATGATCTGTGACTGCACTTCATTACCACATTTCAGAAAGGAACAACAGAGTGTAAGTTTACAACAAAAATCACCGAGCGATATCACTACTACACGATCTTCTATCTGATGTACAAAATTGTAGTTCATGATGATACAACAAACATATGTAGTCATATATTATCATAAAATTAAAGTCATTTATTTTTAAGAAACATAATACCCTCCTGAACATATTCGTGGGCATATATTTTTTGTTCGTTGTTACAACGAATTAGTAAGTTCCTGATTGGTAGGCTCCTAAATCAATTATTTCAGTAGTCGGGAGAACAATTTAGTATGCGAAGCAGAATCAGTCGGCCTTGTCAGCAGCAAGACAATTGACTAACGAGAGTTAGGCTCATTAGCCTCAAGGTAGACATCTGCGGACTTTTCGATTGTTCTGTGAAGTTCAATGGATACAGAGAGGAAATAGATCGAGACTGTGGAGGTAGGGAATCACACAAAATGTCCCCTGTTCGGATAATTTATTTCAACCAATTTCTGTTTTGCCAAGTTAAATAATTGACGCAAACTTCATGTTTCGATATACCTTAGGGAATAAATATATTCAAAACGAAATGGTTGTTTTCATGAAACCTTGTTTCGCAAGAAGTATTCACAATTTCTTCGATTCAAATAGATACCTGCAAGTACATTTTTGCATGGTTCAAAGAATTTTTTTTATTTTGATTCGAATATATGAGGTTGAGTGGAAATCACTGTAGGAATATTGAATAAATCCCTTCACAGAAGAATAGGTTAATTTATTCTCATTATGCTAATCAGAATAGATACTTAAAAATTATATCGATATCTCATGAACAAATTGAAACTTCATAGTAAGTTGGAGAATACCGACGTACATACTTACGCGAAATTTCGTATGAATCTAGTCGTTAGTAAATTTTGAAAAAAATTTATTAAAAAATTTTCCAAATTCAGGCTCATACCTTAGGTCTGATATGTAAGAACTATGGCTTTATTTCAGGAGATATAGAAAAAAAATTATGTCAGATTTCGTTCTTATTTGGAAGACACTTAGTAAGAAATATTTTGTGTGGATATAGTCGTCAGAATTTCTTCAAAAAAAATTTTTTTTTTTTAGAAATTATCCATCAGATAGATTTCTATGACAAGCAGTGATGACGTTGAAGTCGATAAGTAGCAACAATGTTCCAAATTCCAATTCGATCCGATATTCATCCGAAAAATATTGGAAAATCATCAGGGTTTAATGTTATTCCAGTTGACAACAGCTGCTGTAGCTGTTCGTCTCCACAAGTGTATAAAAATTTAGGCCAAATAAATTCGTTTCATTTTCGCAAGCCGTATATAATCAAATTAAAATCTGAAGCAGAAGTTGCAAAATATAGCAACATAACTTAGAAGTCGTTCACGAATTACTGAAAAAAACATTGAGATAAAATGAGCGGTCCGCAATAAACACTACTTTAAAATTGTGACCAGTTTTATACGCGCTTTTCTGGGGAACAGCACAATATTGTTTTGCTAAATGCCCGTGATTTTCGAATTTTCAACCGAAAATGGTCTCAAACAGTCAGGTTGGATTCGCTGGAAAAGAATTTAAGGTAAAATTCAATCATGGTCAGCTGTTCGTGTATGCTCCAACTTTCGAAGGAAAATTTCTAGAATCTTGAAATTTTCAGGGCAGGTTTGCAGCCTGAATATCTTGGTTGAGTTCTTTGATGGGCAAAATCTTCTCAACGGTTTCAGAGTTATAGCCAGCTGAATCTGCGTTTCATCATTGGATAATATAATATATTTTCAGATTCTTCGATATCTGAGAAAATATTTGCCATATACCCACAGCTGAAGTTCTGTCTTCGTATAGCTGTCATATGTATGCAGGGTGAGTCTTTAAGTTGTACATTAATTTAAACCATAGATTCGTCTCATCAAATAAAATCCTTTTTCAATGATCATTTTTCCAGATTCGGCTCCAGCAAAAAGATACAAGCTGCTTGAATTTCCAAAAAAAATCAGTTTTTCTTTTGTAGCTTTTATATGGTAACTCCGAATGAAATGAGCTTAGGTGTGAAGTTTTCTATAACTATTACACATATTCTTCAGTAATCACTTTCATCCTATTTCGAACAGTTTCCGAGTTATAGACTCGCCGATTCATAAACTATGAGAAATTAGCATGAAGCATGCAGATAAAGTTTATCTTATGTCATCATAAGAATCTTCAATCATTTCAGAATACTTGATTATTCTTTATAATTTCTCCTAAAACGCACGATTTCGCAGATATTCAACGTTGAATATCATGAAATCGAATGAAAATTCGAAAAAACCATATATTTATGGACCCACTAGTAAAGATAATAAATTAAGCTGGGTTCACGTTTATTCGGACCATAGAATAGACATAAATATTTATTTATTTCGCATAGAACTAATTTAGGTATATGCTATTTCGTGATCATATCACACAACTAACAATAACATTCAGAGACATAGATTAACATGTTATTATAAGTCTAGGGAATATTTTTTAGTTAATTGATTGATTTCATATAATTCATTCATAACTTTCGTGGAAAAAGTATAATTATGGAGTTTTCAATATGAGAATGGACGAAGATGAAATTGTGTATAATCATTTAGTAGAATGAAATCGGGTATTGCATGAACAGCAAGTTAAAGATCAGTTTTTCAAGTTCAGTAAAGTGAAATGTTCTCCTTGCGATAATATCGCAAACAGCACCAAATCATAAGAATTGAGTGAGTGAATTAGTTTTCTCAATCTTGTATCTTTGAATTTCAAACCTTGGATTGGTTATTCTCCAGAAGAAATCACCGTAAGAGATATCTGTGGTGAACTTGCAAACAAAGCGCAGGAGTGTATTAGGACATTGAAAAATGTTTGAATGCTTATAACTTTTTACGTGAGCCGAATTTGGAAAAATGGCAAATGAAAAAAATGTTTTATTTGATGAGAGAAATCTATGGTTAAAATTAATGTATAACTTAAAGACTCACCCTATATAAAATATGTTTAGTGAAAACTCAGCCTCCTAGCTGTTTCACGGGGATAATATTGAACTTCTCTGATTGCTGGTGTCTTTAAACCACAGAAGGACATCAAGAAAAAAATTTGGGATATTTGAGATAAATAGAATCGAAGAATAGCGAAGATGCGGATGTATAGAGAAAAGAAGAAGATTTTGATGTCGGCTGAACAAATTGCGAAAAATAGCAACGCCTTTTTGTGAAAAATTCGTGAATTCATCTGATAATGTGAGCTTCGATGAAAAATTTTAAAATAACATAGTTCAGAATATTTCCTTACTATGCATTCGAAATTTCATTCTTCCAATATTTTTAAAAATACAGATGTGATGGAGTTTAAATTCAGAAACTAGTTGAAAAATGACGGCGTGAACGCTAATGCAACATTTCTGGGGTAAATGGATTCGGATTTGAACGAGCGTGTAAAAGCCGGACTTCACGTCAGTGCTTTTCTCGAATTCTTTTTCGCTGGAGAGTGCACATTCAAATTTATTCTCAATAACCCTGTAACACCCTGTATAGACGTCGCATACGGATAAGCCCTATCAGTCCCCTGAAACAGATCAGGAACTAATGGGCCATTTCATGCGATGAGTTTGAATTATGGTTTGTTAGGAAGTCAGTCCAAGTGGACATAATTGCTTTAAAGACTCTAAAGTAGCAAATAGAACAGCAGTTGGTAGTTCAGGTAATAAAGAGCGCACGTCTAATAGGTCCTCTCGACATTTAGTATACATTTCGCTGAATTTATTCCACTAATTCAATTGGGTTTACTGACATGTGGTCCCATATTGACACCGTTTGTGTTCAATCGCTTCATTTGTAGGGTTAGATTGAAATATTGGCGATTTTGATGAGTTTTCAGAACGAAAACCATTGTTTCTTATTTCAACCGTTGAGCTGATAGTTTTTTGAATAAGTTTCAAGTAAGCAAAATAACTCCTTAGAATCTTACTCGAAATAGAGTTAACTTGGGATTTTTGACGTAAAGCTTCCCTAAGAAAATTCTTGTTCTCCGGAGAATAACCGATGTTCTATACTAATTTCATATCAAGTATATTATGTCATCCTGACATAATATATGTCACAAGTTTTTCAATTTATAGTGTAAAATAACCAATTATGTATCTATGGGATATGATTCCCGAATATAAGGGGCCTGTGGCGGTCTTCGTTCATCTGAGGATTGAAATAACATCACTTGGAAGACCGGAACTGGTCGAAAGATCCTCCTGGTCAGAGAGCATGTAGGTAATATTATTCACTACTTTTTGCTGGTTTTCTGTCCCTCTTTTTGTTTCAGATAGTATGTCGAGATACTTTGTCGAAATCAATTCAAGATGACGTAAAAATTTTCCGATGAAAAAGATGCCATCTATGTTTTTCAAACAAATTCCTACACTTATACGGGGAGGCGAGTTTTTACTGAGGTTTTTATCTGTGCTCTTGTATCATGCAAAAAATGTATGGTACCCCGTTTACATTTCCACTGCTAACACTGTGATATACCACAAAATGTAATGCTCGTTTTCGAAAGAATATATACATATATAAATCAAGTAAGTGAAGGTACTTCGCCAAAAATCTCGTTTTCCAAACAGGAGCGTATTCAGCAGATGAAAAAATTTTGCATTTCTTGTTTCTTCGGAAATTCAATCCTTGGTGTAAAGAGGTGGTGTTTTTGACCTCAAAGACAGAATTCATAATCGGGATAACTCAGCATTTAATGACTGCTATTATTAACTTGGGTGATTTGCGACACTCGCCTGCGGCTCATGTCGCAAATTTGACCCTCGTGAATAATAGCAATTATATGCGGGTAAATATAATACTTAGTCCACGACTTCATTGGTGAAATTGGAATATTTCTGTAGTCAGAACGGTCAACTTCATTCTCTGTGATTGCTGGAAATTGTCAAGCTTACGAGAAACATCCAAATTTGCACTTGATCAATGCATGGAGTGTATAATATTCATTATACACACCTTTTATCCACCGGCTTGATTGATGACTGTAATTATCCTCCAGCAAGAGCATCGAAATATCTAGATAGGTATATTAATCAATGGTCTTGGACAGAAATATTCTCGTACACTTTTTGCTGTCTAAAATTCCATTTTCTCCAGAAGAACAATTTTTCTGAAACCTCTCATCAGATTTCATTGAGATTCTGCACACATTTTGGTGTCAATATTTTACAATGGTGCAACAAATTTCAGATCCGTACAATTCTAATTTCTGGAGATATTGAAAAAATTATTTCAAATTTTGATTTTTCTTCGGTGTCGTTGATATTTCTGCATTTATCAACTCAAAAAGCACTGTATTGATCATAATGAAACTAAGTAACTACTTGGCTTATCATGGTGCAAAATTCAATGCAATATTTCGAAGATCGTCTCATCAGAACAATCAAAAGAATTTCAAAAAACCAAATACCAAATACATTGGTTCCGTTCATGAATAGACAAACTCCGACTTACGATTTTGGAGCTTCACTCATCCTGAATTCAAGTTGCTGCTTCCGCAGAATCTCTTGAATACGCGTTTGAACAAATGCGCAATTTCTGTGGAATCCACGACTTATTTTAGCAAATCGTTTCTGAAAAAAACTTCTAGGTAATACCCCTTCAAACACACCCTGACATCCTTATGGGAAGATTTGGTGACCTCCCAAACATTTTATCCTCAAGAAATTTTGCACGAACCTTCCAACTGTAATTTTTCAATCGATTACGGGATTTCAATTCGAACTCATCTGTATTTTTGAGAATATTGGAAATATAAAATTATGTATGGGTATATCTAGGGAATCATTTCGTGGATTTTACCCATTCACGAATTCTACCTTTGTAAATGTGGACCAAACCTACTCTGCAAATATCGAGTTTCTAGGTAATTTTTTTCACAAGTTGTGTTCACGGTAGTCCTTATGGCAAATCTTGAAATTCTTAAACACGATAATTTTCGAAAAAAAACCACCTAGAAACCCGATATTTGTAGAGTAGGTTTGGACCTCAATACCGAAGGCCGAATTCATGAATGGGTTAAATCCACTGAATGATTTCGTAGTTAAATATCCATACAATTTTTTTTCCAATATTTTCAAATAAAAAGTATGATCGTAGAGGAATCCAGTACAGTAGAGATGTGCATCAGCAAACTTCTCGCTAAGTTTCATCATAATTGGATCAACATTTTTGAGTTATTCCGGGAATATTAACCATACCAAGGAAGAAACCACGAAGAATGACATAATTTTCTCCAATCTCTTTGAAAATTAGCATCTAATCAAATGGAAATCTGAAACACTGTTGTGAAATATAGAATGCAAGGGTTGAGCAATTTCGTTTTCAAATCTTATGAATAATTTCTGAAGAAAAATTCTGATGAGATATTTTGTTCAAATTTACTATCCATACAATTTCAACAAAATTTCGTAAAAAGTTGCACGTCGGAATGCTTCAACTAACCGCCTTGTTTTAATACAATCGTCGTAATAGTTCCTAAAATATAAGGGAAATAACCAAAAAATTTCAAATGACTATGATTCTGAAACCGTTTAGCCGATTTTGCCCATTAACGAACTCAACAGTCCCCTTTGGACCTACACTGAATGTTTCAAGTCAATAAAGGGATTTTCATTATTTTGTAGGGTTTGTTATGGGTTTTCCCTACCAATATCTGAATGAGAACTATTAAAATTAAATAGAATTGTTTTTCATGAACAACTCCCCCGCACGATTGAACTTTTTGTCAAGAGCAGTTCCTATAGGAAAATGATTAGCTAATGAACCATACCCCAAAAATGCAAATCATCAAGAAGGCCAACTGTAACTTTTCAGAGTACAAATCTGACTCCTTCATCGGACAAGCGAGAAAATTTTCAGAATTATGTTTTCGTGTTTTTTCGTTTTTTGAGACATTTGTCAAATTGACATTTTCAAAAAACGAAGAATCAAATGAACATAATTCTGGAAATTTTCCCCTTTGTCTGATGAAAGAGTCGGATTTGTACTCGGAATCGTTACGGTTGGCTCTGTTGATCGTTCACATTGTTCCGGTATTGTCCATTAGGCAAACTTTTTCCTAAAACTATCCTTGACAAATAATACTATCCTGCAAGGGCATTCCCCATAAAAAATCTATTTTGACACCGGATTCGTCATCAGTTAGCCCAACCTAGTGGTTTGAGGAGAATTTGGATTCAAAATTCGAAAATTACAGACTCATGTACAAGGCTATAGGACGTCGTTCTCGAGAATATGCGCGCAAAATGTGGATTTTGCTAAGGAAATGTTTTTTCCTCAGATAATTCCCATCGTTATCGAAAATGAAGAAGTGTGAGGCAAGACGTAATAAACCCGGCAACATGATCCTGCTCAATCCCCTCCGTGATGTATTTTTTATTCATAACCCTCGGACTGAAACGCGTAAAATGTGAATTTTATTCCGAAACCGAAGGGATTTACCCGGGAGCATGTCAAAAAATGTTCCCAGTTTAGAACGGAATTGATGAGGGTCCAGTGGAGTCGGAGTGGAAATTCCTGGCCGGAAATGGACCACGGGAAATTGTAATGCCATTCGGAGCCCCTGAATTGTTTAATATGGAGAGAATCTGAATTATTCAGTGTGGTGAACAATGTTTACGCCGAGGTCGCACGAGAATCGATCTTTTCGGGCGTGAATATTGGTAGAATCAAAATTCAGATGTTGCCGAAAATGAAAAACAAAAGAAATTCAAGAATCTAGAGAAGCCCTGAATCGAAGTTTTGAGTTTGAATTGGATACAAAATTCTTTAATTCAAACGAGCCTACTTGATAAAGGTTTTTAATATAATCTTAAAATAATACAAATTTTTTTGTGCGATACCTGTGCACATAATATCACGTAATAAGTCATTAGAAACTAACTTGATTCTAGGAAGATTATCTGTATCAACAAATATACCACCCTGATCTGAGCTACTCATCCAATCAATCAACCGTATTCTACACCGTAGAGTACGGTTACTGCAGTTTCACTGTTCTTACCCATCTTCAGACCTCCCTACTTGGAAGCCTCAGATAAGACTCTGTATATTCATGACCTGTTCAATGGAATAATGCAGTATTAACAACATAGAGCGCCATCTCCCAGGAGCATCTCATGAATCCTAACCTTCGAATGCAGAATACTTTGATCGATGTGCATGATTTTCAGCTTAACCGTAAAACTGCGGTAACCGTACTCGTTGGTCATCGCTTCTTCGGTGTAGATGTTTTGGTTAATTTGATGATTATATCAGATCAGGGTGGGATATTTGTTGAATTATCGACAGTTATTTGTCCTTGGGGTCATGTTAGTTTATTATTGAACTGGAGCTCTCTTTTTTCCATGAACCGTTATTTTGATAAATCATTACTCTCGAACTCATAACAATCTGGAATACTTCTTTTTGCGCGCATGTTCTAGGGGAACAACGTGCTATCGTTTTGTCCAAATGTCTGCAATTTTCTAGTTTTGAGCCGAAAATGGTCTTGAACGACTATTTTAGACTCACTGATGACGAATCTGGTGTTAAAATCGATACTGTCCGGCCGGCCGTCCTTACGCAAGATTTCTGGTGCACGGAGTAATATATCGACTTGAGAATTTCAGGATTGGTTGAATTTCAAAATGCGGAGGTTAAGTTCGTTAATGGGCAACATCAGTCGAATGGTTTGGGAGTAAATGCCATTTGAAGAATTGAGGTTATTTCCCTGATATTTCAAGAACTACTAAAGCGCTTGAGTTGAACCTTAGCGGTTAGTTGGAACGTGAAGATTTGCAATTTTTTACAGAATTTTGTCGAGATGGTGCAGTCTGTAAATTTTCAAAAATTTTTTTTCGAAATTTTTCCCGAAAATTTTTTTTCCTCGGAATTTCTTTGTAACTTTATTCATAGCTTTATAGGTAGGCATTCCGATCGGCTTCACTTGAACACTTTTGTCTAACAGAGTTTTCCATATTTGGAAGAGTCTTCCCGGTGATGTTGTGTGCGCATCCAATCTGAACCAATTCAAGACAAGGTCGATGCCTGGTGTAGTACAAATTAAAATGGGTACTAGTGTGTGATTTTTGCTTAAAATCATGTATATGGATTGGCCAGTTTGAAAGACTTCTGTTGATTCTCATGTATTTTTTCTTTTGTGGATTTAGTTTTTTTTCTTTTTCACTGCTTTTTGCACACATTCTGTTGATTTTTTTCGGTTTTGAGTCGCATAGGTTACCTTGGCTCTTATTAATTGTACAAATAAATAACATTTGATAAAAAATTTGGTCGTTTTGAGCTTTATATTTCACAGCAGTGTACTAAATTTCATTTCGATACGATTATAATTTCCACAGATATGGTGAAAAAATTTATCAAATTTCCTGGTTTTTTTCAAGATATCGATTATTTTTTCTGGAATAACACGAAGAACATTTGTCACTTCTCGATGGAGTAGGTAATAGATTTCAATTCTATCCAATCTGTGTTTTCGGAAATATTAGAAAAATAAAATTTTGAATGGATATATCTGTGGATTCATGGGATGGATTAACCTATTCATGAAGTCGGCCATCATAATTCAGGTCCAGATCTACCCTATAGGCTGACCATAAACATAATAACTACCGGAAGAAACTACTTAGAAATTCGATATTCGTAGAGTAGGTTAGGGGGTTGATTACAAAGGTCGAATACATAAATGGGTAAAATCCGCGTAATCAGATATCTCCATTCAAAATTTTATTTCTCCGATCATTCAAAAAAAAGAAATTAGATCGAATTGAAATCCATAGTATTTCATCGAAAAAAAAACCAGAAAAGCATTGCCGTGAGGGCAGCAGCTTTTGCACGCATGTTCAAATTCGTTGCCAAACCTGTCATCTTCATCGAACATGCGCGCAAAAGCTGCTGCCTTCACGGCAGTGCTTTTCTAGGCTTTTACATTAGTTTTTGCACGCATGTGCAAATGATACGCTATGTCATCATGATACAAAAACACGATAAAATGAAAAATAAAGACATTAACCTCTTTCTTGACGCAATTCAGAATTATCATTATGTGCTGTAGACGCAGTTCAGGCGATTCCAAAGTGCTGTCTCGATAATAATTGCATTAAAAAGAGAAAATATTATGAGATCTCGGCTACTGAGAGTTCCCTTATGGCGCACCATTAGCGAATGTTATTTCGGTGGTGCCATCGGACGTGATACCTAAATTATAATGAAATTCAATTCCGAGTGCATTGTGTATGGTGCCTCATCTCACAGCTGCACACGAGAGATATGGATGGAGTATGTGCGAACTCTATTCTCTGTCTGATTGTCTACAACGTTTTGGATTTCCTCCATTCGTTTTCCTAGGAGGGAGTATATGAAGTTCTGCTCGAACATGGGAATGAGTGCGTTTTCGCATTGTGAAATTGAATAATTCTAATGATTCTTTATTACGAATATTTCCCTAATGTAGATGGTAGTTTCTTTATGCAATGAAAAACGATTTCATCAAAATAAATCTTTCAAATAGTTCAACCTTTGTCAAGCCGACTAGACAGACAATCGAATTCGATTACAAATTCTCCTTAAGCAAGACTGTAGCTAAGAGCAAACAATAACTCGAATGAAACGGGTTGACTTGAGAGGCCAGAATTCGTTTTTTTCAAAAAATTTTTCAATGCAAATGGTTGAAAAAAATTGTAGGAATACGCATCGTTGCCACTTTTTTATATTCAAGAATTTTCTGGAAAATGAAAACTAGAATTCAGTGAAGAATAACTAACATTGCGTATTCTCATTGAAAAATTGAGTACATCCCAAAAAAAAATTTTTAAAATAATCACTGAAACCTCCAGAACGACCCCCCGTTTTCTCCTAAATTCCACGCATTTCCAATAATCCTCGCGGTTATTATGGCAACGAAAAATCAGGCAGACAGTGCGAGAAGGTATATATTGACCTTGATATAAACGAGGTTTAATGAAACTTGCTTGTGGCTGTGTTGCCGAGCCGTAATTTACCAACACGTGGTAGTGTTTGCTCTAAAGGATAGAGTGATTTCGGCTCAAAACTCGAGGAACACAAATCTGAACAAACAGTAGTGAACATTATAAAATATGAATATAAACAGACTGCTGTGGTTTTCGGGGTGGTATATAAAACCTAAGATACTAAAAAATTGAATGAGAATACTCCAAAATCATATTGAGGAAATGCTTTTCTTGAACTGCCGCAGGGTATATAAATTTTGTTGGAAAAAAAAATGTATTGATTTGTTACTTTTCATGATATAAACATCAGGTTTTGATATCATTTTTTTGTACATTCCCTGAAACTGTAATAATTTTAAATATGATATAACAACAGAGTGGAATTGAATATTATTTAACTAAAATACTCGATTCTACCGGCGTGAATACATTTTCCTAATTAATGAACTAATTGCAGTTGATACGTTGAGTTGCGGAAGAAACGCGTCAGATCGCCATCTACGTCACTCGTTATTCTACGATTCACCAATCGATACAGCCGTCGCTGTCTATTGGCTTGTTAGAGAGAAAAGTACACGATATGAGGGAGAGAGTGGATATATCCCGGTACATCACGGAAGCCGGAGCTAAGTTTAAAAGATCATTTTCCCGTAAAAAATTGAAACTTTCGACGGCGGTTATAGTTTTTCTGTAGTCTTACGGATAAAATATTTGATTCCAATGATAAAAAAATCATGCAAGATACCCATTGAATATGTATGTTATTATTCGATGATAATCAGTAGGTTCAAGTAGTGGTAATTATGAACATAAAACAGCAAGATATATCAGCAAAACTTGAATGCAGTTTTATATCAATAATCCGAATAAAAGAGGCATATACAACACATTTGAATATTTAACTATTATTTTGAACGAAGTATCTTCGATGATTTCTCCAGAATTCTTCCATCTCTTGTTCAGATATTTTTTTAGAACTCTTCTTAAATTTTTCATATTCCTAATTATAAATCTTTATCTACTCAATTGAGTAGCTCCTAATCAGTAGAACATAGTTGCTTTTGCCATTCTTAGTTGGGTAATTGTAGTACTATTCACTTGTTACATTACCATAAATTTGGCTGCGCACTTTCTGAAAAATATAACAAGAGTTGAGGCTTCTTAGAAATATTACATTGAGGTTCAAGCTACCCACCACATTTTTTATCATCAAGAAATCTCAAACAGTAATTCAAAATCTCTCTTGGTCCCTCTTTGTCTGGAGTATTTTGATATCGATTCTTTATATCTTGCAGGGAAAAGCCATTCATTCCCTGAATTCCCTGAATTTTTCGCATAAAAAACTACCACCCTGTGGGTGAAAGTAAAAATTTCATTTTCAATATCCCCCATCCATCAAGGACAAAAAGAGCTTTAGAAAAAATTGTTCCCAATATGAGGTCTCTGAAAGTACCAAACCTCATAAAAAATGAAAACAAGAAGGTGAAATTCATTGTTCTTCGGTCTTTACTTGGGGTATTTTCTTCTTGAATTAAGAAATGAAACAACTTTCAATTTCCTCTAATTTTATTTGTTTTGATAACAGCTGTTTCGTCATACCATGTCTTCTTCAGGTGGGAATATGTGACTACTACTTGTACGAATGCAAGGGATGTTATACAAATAGGAAGGAGAGGGTGGGTTCCACAATTTTTGAGGAATTCCGTGGCATCAGCCAAAAAGATTGAGAACGGTGAACTGTTCAAGTGTATTTCTGATGATTAAATACAATTCTGATAAATTCAGTTTGTGAATTCTGTTTTCCATATTGGAAATGGTGTCTAATGAATGATTTTCATACGTTGTATTTGGTGTTGACCAGACAGGAATATCATTCCCTGACAAGAATAAGAAAACATGGAAAATGTTTTCCCGACACCAAACGGAATTCAACTTATGCAAATCATTTTTTAGACACAGGTTATACCTTAAATAACGATTTCATGATTTCACATATGGAAAAACAAAAGCCACAGACTGTATTAGAAGTCTTGGAAATCAATAGCTAAAATCAAAAAAAAATATATTGAATGACCACACAGACTTGAACAGATCACCGTTACTCAATATGTTTGTGTGAAACTACGGAATTCCCCAAAAAAATTCAAACTCACACCCTCCTGTCTATTTGCATAAACCTCACTATTCAAGAACTTCCCTTGCATATTTACAAGTAGTAGCTACATATAGTCAGCAACATATACATTATAAAAAAAAATAAAATAAGCGGAAATTGTATATTGCTTTCTTTTTTAATATTTATGGCGAACTGCTCAGAGCTGAATCCTTAAAAATCTCGTTTTACTTATGTCCATTTGCAGAAACAAAATAACAACAGAAATAGGTGATAGTTCTCTAGATATCGGTGCCATTGGGTGGATTTCGCTCATTATATTTTTAACTTGAATCTGAACATTTAATAAATATGAGGGGTACCTCAGGGTTTCAATTTGGGGCTCCTCCTGCTTCTGATTTTTATTGATGATGTATGCGATGTAGATAACTCTAAAAAACGTTCGCGGACGATTTCAAAATTTACAACGTAATTCACGGTGTACATGATTTATATATGCTGCAGAAAGATATTAGACATTTATATAAATGATGCACTGTGAATGAGCTGCCTTTAAATATCAGTAAATGTTATGTTATGAGTTATTCGAGAAAACTAACCACAGAAAAATTCAAATATAGTGTTAACAATAATGTCTTGGAGGGGGTTAACAATTATAAGGATATAGGTGTTTTATTCGTTACTGAGCTTTCATTCGACCTCCACATTGCTAGGATTATCTGTGAAGCCAATAGATCTTTGGGTTTCGTTTAACGGAATTGCAAGGAATTCTAAAATAAATTGACTATACGGTCATTATATTCTAGTTAAATACGTACAAAACTTGAATATAATGATTAAGTATGGGATTTAATTCATGAAAATTACAATTTAGCATTGGAAATTGTCCAGAAAAAATGTTTGAAATTGTATACTACGAAAAACAAAACATGTACCCTATTCGCCATTATAACTATATCTCTTTACTGGTTGAAGAGAGAAATTTTAGGTGCTATTCAAGTTGCAAAATAACTGCTATCTCTGTAAAATTTTAATACGCCCCGCATTGTATCCAGATTCAATTTGACTTTTAGACATTAAATTAAGACGAGTCCACTAAATGAAGGTCATATTAATACAATCAATAAAGATACAGATTTTCCTGTAATACCTTTACATAATATCTTTCTATATTGATATCTTACGATATACTTTCATTGTCTTCGACGTACTACGAACGTATGAATGACAAATTAAATTATTTGATCAACTGACATAAAACGATATGAAGTCAAAATCAATATCGAAAGATAATATGTAAAGGTATTACAGAAAAATCTCTAGTTTTATTGATTGACCTTTAGAATTAACGTCTTCAATACACATCATCATTTTCATAGTCCTGTGACATCCATCTGCACAAGCTTAAATGGTTTACCCTCAGTTGATATATTTTTCCTCAATTTTAATCAGTTCAGAAAACAGTTGTATTTATTTTAAGAAAAATAAATTTTTGTTCGGTGCTTTTTTGGATTATCCTCGGCTGACAACGGCTTGAGGCATTATCATGCATGTGTGTATACAGAGTGTAACAGCCAAATGGAATAAATTCGATAACGAATAAATGAGGGGGTGTTAGGGAAAACGCTCGGACACGTCGATTTGTAATTTTAAATGCGCATAGTTTTCAAGAAAATAAAATTATATAGGGTGTTCCATGCGACCGTGGCCAATACCAACTTTCTTATTTCAAATGTAACCCCCTGTATAATATTTATTTTTTGGATTCTAGACATAATTCATGTACAATGTCCTATACCTATCTTCAACTTTTTCGGAAATATTAAGTATTTTCAGAAATGTTGAGAAACGTTAGAAGACAATTCTACACCAGATTAGCATGTTGCCAAGACGTTCGCGGCGAGCATTTTGAACATTTCCTACATTCAAAAATTAATGTTTTTTTTTCAATATTAAGAAATAATCAATATCACTTATTAGATTTTGAGTGTAATGTATCGAATTTGTGAAATAGAATAATTTTTATTTAAAACGTTGATTTTTGCACTAAATCTGAAAACACTTAATATTTCCGAAATAGTTAAAGATAGGTATATGACACTGTACAAGAATTGTGTCTAGAATTCTCTGAAGAATCCAAAAAATAAATAATATACAGAAGGTTGCATTTGAAATAAGAAAGTTGGTATTGGCCACGGTCACATGGAATATCCTATATAATATTATTTTCGTGAAAAATATGCGCATTTAAAATTACAAATCGACGTGTCCGAGCGTTTTTCTCAACACGCCCTCATTTATTCGTTATCGAATTTATTCCATTTGGCTGTTACACTCTGTATGTGAATCTGTGTGTATTCGTTACCTGGTTATACCTGTAATTGGAAATTTGTCTTTAACGTTCCCTGAATTTTCGCATAGAAAACTGGACCACCCTCTTCGTGAGAAAACAGCATTCCTTTTCCAATCCACCCGCAAATGAATAGAAAAAGTAACGGTATTAGCAAACGTTTTATTCAAAAAGATTTCTCTGAACTACCGACCCTCATAAAAAATGACAACCAGAAGGTGGAATTCATTGTATTCGCATCTTATGTCGGTGTATTCAAATCGCCGAAAATCAGGCCGGCACATTCGCTTAGTCAAACAGTTCTCGCTCCGCAGGAAAAAACTGGCAGAAAAGGAATACAGTGGCCGGAAATTATTCAAATTATGATGGCAGGAATTTCGGAATGCTCCGGAATAATGGGGTTTAGCAGATATAAAACGGTCGCCGGTCCGGTGCGGCAGGGGGAAAAATTAATTCCGTCTACAAGTTGACGAATGCTTGACAACTGACAAGAGCCGCTGCCTTTAGAGGGACAGAGATGGTTCGGAATGGACAGAAGAAGAGGTTTTATCGAATGCAATTCCCAGATCAGGGTCGGATCTTCAGCTCTGTACAGATAGCGGGTTTTTGTTGAGCCTGAATGAGAGACCACTTTTAAGAATTGAGTTCCATCTCGACTGTCAAAATGACTTAACTATGAGTTTTATGACATAGATGCATATAATACATGGTGCGGACACACTCTGACATATTTTGGTCTAAAAAACGGTCCGATTATTGTTATAATATAGCTTCAGTTTTTTCCGATAGTTATATATGTCATATCAAAATTAGTCAAATTGAAGCTTTTTTTGATTTTCAAGCCAAATAATACTGAATGAATACATTTTGATGAATTTAAGTTATGATGATTCATTTAGAATAGCTAAAATATATCTTGGGGTACCTTGATAGTTGGTAAGGAGATTACATTCCACTGCGGCCTCAAGGTCTATTGTGTCCTTGAGTTACCTTATTCTTAATGTAGATATTTGAAACTTGATATTTTTCAACTTCCCATAAAATCGGAATATAGCAAACACAAATAAATCATATTTCAATAATATTGAAAATAAATAAACATTTCACCGAAACATTTTCATAATTATGAACCAAATTCCTAGCTTCTGAATTAAATATTTATTAATACATACAAAATGTGTGGACAACATTTTCAAGAAATTTCTTTGGGAAATCTAAGCTATCCAATATTATTTATGAGTTATATGAATCGCCCGTTCCGTAACGGCCGTTGTTCTGGCTTCGAAATTAATTCTTGTATTCATAGAAATCTTCTTGCGATAGATTCTATAATATTTCTTCTTTCCATATATACATATGATGTATGTAATTCGGACACCGAATATCTCATAGACTACACATCCTTTCATCCTATATCATGATATGTAGTTTTGCTATGTTCTCGTCCATGTATATAATAGAGGTATCGTAGGGAGTTGGACAACCGGACAACTGTTATGATTTTGTAGACGTTTCGGACTGATGGTTTCCTTTTTCAAGAAATATTTATTAGATTAATAAAATAATTACTACATGAGGAATAAAACAGATATCACCTCGTTATAAAATTACAAGATCTTGCGTAATTTGAATTTGTTTTCACATCAAGAAAAACCGACTGTTTGGTGTGCTTTATGAGCTGGTGGAATCATTGGTCCGTACTTCTCCAAAGACGATGCTGGCCAGAATGTTGCAATCATTGGTGACCGCTATTGAGCCATAATTACTGACTTTTTCGTTCCTCAATTGAACAATCATGATGTGCAGCAGCTTCGGTTTCAACAAGACGACGCAACATGTCACACAGCTGAAGGAAACGTTTGATAACCGCATATTTTCACTTATCGTGAACGTGAATTGGCCTCCAAGAATATGCGATTTAAAGTCGCTAGTCTACTCCGATAAGCCCGAAACGATCGACCAGTGGCCGAAATTATATTCAAATCATAATGCCAAAAGAATATCTTTTGAATAAAGTTAATTTCATGTCAATTTCAAAAGTTTATCCCTATTTTATTCCCTTTCCAAGTTATATACCTCCAAAAACACCCTTTACCTGGATAGTTTTGATAATGGCATTAAGCTTATTTCTCACGACTTGTTTATCCTGAATAGTAAAGAAGGCAAAAGAACGAGGAGAGAGAAGATGCTTTGCGCAAATCCTTTCATTTCTTTTTAAGGGTTTAATATACAGAGAATAATGAGTCCGGCCCTGTTTCATAAAATTCAACTACTGTATTCAGGGGAATTTTTTCATGAAGAAATATTTTTCAACGAATCAAAGTCTTTCTTCCCTTACAATTCCGAATGTACCTTCTCTCTACGAACTCACGATAACTTGACCAAACGGGTAATTTCTTAATTGCTTGTATACTTCTCATATTGATATTGATGAATGATTCCACGAATGGTTCCAGTTCAAGAGCTATGTTGTTTGAAAAAAAAAATATTTAATTGGATTGATTGTATGAGATATTTATAATGAACAATTTAAAACTGGGAGTAATCAAAGTAGAAGATAATTGAGGAAGATATTATCACGTGAGGAAAAACTCTGAGCTGATGGAATTCGTTAAGGTATTGAATATTTTCGAAAATTTTTGTGATGCATTCATCGATAAGGAAAGTTTCCAATCAGTTATGTGGGAATGATAAAAACGTTTACTTGGCTTTTGTCAGATTTAAACTGTGTAGTAAGTTGAAGAATATCAATGCATCAACGATCAACGACGAATTTCGGATCTTATAAAGGGGTAGAGAAAAATTATTCGAAAATTTTAGAAATAGTCGTTGAAAAATTCTTTACCGGACACTATTCATCAGACTTCAACAAAATTGGCTGTATTGCACAACAGTGCTTCAAAATTCAGTTTATCTTCTTCAAATATTCAGATATCGGGAAAAGTTTGTCAAATTTCTTGGTTATTTTCTCGACATTGTTGCTTTTCACAAGGAAATACTGCAATAATGAAATTTCGCCTCTAAATGGATTCTCATTTTATGGTTGGCAGTAAGGCTGACCTCAACCACAATCACACTCCAAAAAACGACTTAGAGACTCGGTATTTTCATAGCAGGTGCGAGGATTAATTAAGAAGGTCTCATTTGTGACAACTCAAATCCCCCCCAATGTTTTCGAAGAAATATATACCATTCGAAATTTTATTTTCCCACTATTATCAATACCTAACGCAGATGTGTTCGAAATTCTGCTCTTTGTTGAAAAATTGCGGCGTGAAGGTTCAAGCAAAATGTCTTGAGGAAATGGCTTCAAATGTGAAAAAGCGCGAAAAGCTCCCGACCTCACGTCACTGCTTTTCCAGATTTTTATTCGATCTTTATTCCAACTTCAAGAGATTACTAACCAGAAGCATACAATTTTCAGCAGCTTGGAACATCACATCAGTTTATGAAGATAATCCATACAAATTCGAGGAATAATACTAAACATTCACAAATCAAAATTAAGACTCATAATTGATATTTCAGGTTCTTTCGAATGAGCCTTTCCAATTTGTTTCGAATTGCACCTTAGTTCCTTGACGATGTTAGATAGATCAATTTATCAGAGTAAATTAGCCTATGGTGAAATATCCTTTTACTCCACAACGAATGAATTGTGTAATTTGGAATTTCGTCATCTCGATATTTACAAAAATGAAGACACAATTGAGTCGAAATTCATTTCGTGGATAGTCGATGACGGTGCTCACATTCAAACACAAAATTCAGAGATCATATAAGATTACTCAGTTCTGTGTGAAATATTATTACCCAATATTAAAACTCGGTGTTTTGTATCAAAAAGACTAACAAAACCATAATACTGAATAGATCTGAACGGCTTGGTTCAATAAAATTTTTCATCACAATTCTATTTTCGGTAATTTGACGCTTTAGATACCTAAGACGACTATTAACGTAATCTTAACAATCACCCTAATTCAAATTTCATGAAATCCACAGAAGAAACATAATCATCCGTATAATTTTATACAATATTCATGAAAAAAATGAATCTTTCAGTTGGTATTCTTATTAAACCATATTTTAGTGCAATAAAAGTTCATCAAGTACAAAAGGGTTTATTATGTTCACATTGAAAGAAATTATAATGACTTCCTTCAGTCATGTGTAAAACATTACTGCATTATGAAAATTCAAATTTTCTGTTCAATCAATGAAGAGAACCAATTCATAATTGACATTTAAATCTAATTGGGTAATCCTGATATGTTCTCCATTCAGGATGAATGCAAAACTGCATATTCAATTAATTTTTTATTTATCGATTATTGATTATGATAACAAAGTATAGTTCAATAGAATACACATTGTGATACAAAAAAATGCCAAGAAAAGATATAATAATAAGTGTACATTCATCGTACTACTGAGCAATTTAAGAAATATGCATTATATAAGGTGTTTCAGGGGTTTATGTGAAGAATGAATCCGTCGATAGTCATTAATAATAATAATCATTCTCATATTGCAATAGTCACAATTACAGTAGACCGTCGATTGTCAAACTAATTGGAGGACGTTGGTGTTATAACCGATCTATTCCATTAATCGATCTAAAGGCTTGTATCCAAACATATACATAAATTATTATTATAATACAATATAAATCTTTTTTAATACATTGGCAAGGGTGATCTAAAAGTGACGTTGTCTTGGAATCATCACTATGATTAATTAAGAACATCATAAACACACTAAATACTCTTTATTCACAAGCTCACACAAATTTTGAACTATTTTTCTTCAAGGGAGATAGAACCAAATATCAGGTTGTATGCAACACGTTTACGATAAATCTTATTTTTCACTGGATTTCCTTCTGAATAGAACACTGCACTTATTAGCCCTGGTTTCAATATTTTAGGTTGGTCAATATAGAAAGGTTCAGGAGAATTCTTCTTGTTTTTTGTTATTCGTTTCAATACACCTCTCAAGAATAACTACCATATTTGCTTATCTTCCTTCAAAGGAAAGTGAATAACTTGAATTTAAAATGCGAATTTATCAATGGAATCAATTAATGCATTCAGAACGTTCAAAACTTACGATTTACTTATTCAAGACGCATTTTGATGCAAAGGTAAATCTCATTCAACACTACATTTCCTTCTGAATAATAGAACACTGCAATTATAATTCCTGGTTCGTAGTTTTTTTATATTTTTGGTACGTCAATATAGGAAGGATCTGGAGACTTCTTGTTCTAAATTATTCAGTTCAATATTCCTTGTCAATTTATCAATAGAATTGATTAACGCTTTCAGATCGTTCAGAACTTAAGATTTACTTATTCCAGAAACATTTCGATGCAAAGGTAAATGTCATTCTTCACTGGATGTCCTCCTGAATAACACTTCAATTATTAATCCTGATTCATAGTTTCCTTATATTTTTGGTACGTCAATATAGGAAGGACCTGGAGACTTATTATTGTTCTATAATATTCCTTTCAATTTTCCATGTCAATTTTTCAATGGAATTAATTGATGCGTTCAGATGGTATAACACTTTTCAACAATGCTTTTCCTTCTGAATAACAGAACAATACAATTATTAATCCTGGTTGAAATTTTCCTTGTATTTTGAGTTGATCAATATACCACTCAATAGTAACCATATTTGTTTACCTTCCTTCAAAAGAAAGTGACTAACTTGAATTTTCAGGTCAATTTATCAATTATCGAATTAGTGCATCCGGATCGTTTAAAACTTACGATTAACTTATTCAAGACATATTTCAATAAATTTTTTTCACAAACTACATAAATTCGTCTCATGAAATCTTGAATTTGCAACTGTAAAACTGTTAAAGTAACAGTATGACAAATGAGAGTACTAACCGTAACGGTTGGACGTTTTTCATTTCTTAGTGTAGTAGGCCTCGCCTATAAAATGCAGTTTTCTGATTAGTCGAATATACCTGGGGCCATATTCTTGAATCAATGAAGGGAAAAAATAGGCGTGTCCACGCTGTTGTCAAGGAAAAGCGGTGCATTTTTGATGGAACGATAGGGAAAGTTCATTCCATCACATTCAAGAATAGCGTCCGTGACTTGATATTGAAACGTTCAGCATTTTCTGGATTTTTTCAAAAATATTATTAGCAAATTTCTTTGAATCGGAAGGGTGATATTTCATCTATCCTTTCCACCCCCCCCCCCTCTCCCTTTTTCCCTGACTGTAACGGCAACGAAGGAGATCTCTGAAATGTGGGAGGAACTCTTTTACCCAGCTTCAACCTTATTCAATTAGAATAGTAAAGAAATCATTCAAATTTTTACACCCTACCTCAATTTCACCTCTTACTCATACCCTACCCTCCCCTATGTCAATTGTATTCCAGATTTCACAAGACATTAATAATTTCGAATGGTTATTCAACAACACAGAAATGTTTTCCAGCGAAACGACAGAAATATAAAGTCGACATCAGTGTAATTCTGGTAGTTGGGGGAAGAAAAGCACCCCTCTTATGGGGAAAAGCTCGCCACTGGCAACGGGAATGGCCTAACTTTATCTGCTGTGTACTAATAGAGCCGAGGACTACCAACGCCGACTTCAGTTTATTTTTATTGTTTTTTATCGTACCCATCCACTCCTGCTATGGAATTATGTTTCAATTCTTTGAGTGCGCCGTAACGGTTTTAATGGTTCATTGGGAATTTACGAATTTTATCTATCAAATTGTGCAGTTTGGCCTTATTTCATTTCCGTGTTCCACAGGCAATAAGATAAGGGTGGTTTCGGAAGTTATACTTCAATACAGTAGTATGAGGCGACATTTGGGACAAAAGTGTGTTTGCAAATATATTTATTTCCCAGTAAATATATTCATTAGTTACAGCAGTATACAGGGTGTCCGAGAAAATGCGGGAAATCTCTCGGTTTCAGATAAAACATAAAAAATAAGATGACAAGTTCCCATGAATTTTTTTCCTAGTGGCCCTCTCTAGGGAGATTCCAGAAAAATGGATTTTCAGTTGCGGCATTTAGGAATCTGTATCTCTATAGGAGGGGTCGCTAGGAAAAATTTTTATTTTTTATGTTTTATCTGAATCCAAGGGATTTTCCACATTTTCTCGGACACTTTGTATAAACAAAATATACAGGATGGTCCGTGAATAACTGTACATCGTCTGATGGTAAATAGACAGTAGCTTGGGGAGACCCAAAAACAACATTTAAATATGTGATAGGATATATAAACTATCGAATGATTCCACAGATATACTCTTTCAAAATTTCAGTTTCCTGATATTACCAAAAACATAGATCGAATCGCCCTTCAATGAAAAATGCCACCTTGAAGTTTCAGCCAAATAGGGTCTACAGAAGAATGAGCAAAAAAAAATTAAAGAGTCCTCCTGCATTTTGTTAAATGGAGACAGTTGTTTTGCTCATTGTTCTGTAGGCCTTTTTTGGCTGAAACTTAAAGGTGGCATTTTCTTTGAAGGGTGATTCGATCTATATTTTTGGAAATATCGGAAAACTGAAATTTTGAGAGGGTTTATCTGCAGAATCATTTGATAGTTTTTACTAATTCGTCAATTCGGCATTCGTAATTAAACTCTAAACTTACTCTACAATTATCAAGCTACTGAGTAGATACTTCCGGAAGTCATTCTGTTCACTATCAGTGTTTAGGCCAGCCGTAAACACATTAAAATCAGGAAGAATCGACGTCGGGAATATTTTTGTAGAGTAGGTCTTCGGTTTAATTAAGAAGGTCGAATGCTTAAATGGGTTGAATTCGACAATTTTTGTTTAGATAGTTATACCCATTCAAAATTTTGGATCGAATTGCAATCAAGTACCTACTTGATCGAAAATTATAGCTTGAGGTTCATGCAGAATTTCATGAGGACCTTTGTAAAAAATCTGCTTTTGGCAGGGTCAATACTTGTAAAGATGAACGCTTTGGCAACGGAACAAGCGCGTAAAAGCTCCTGACCTCATGTCAGTGCTTTTCTAGGTTTTTCAATTCATGAAGATCATTTTTGGCTCAAAACTTCAAAATCACAGACACTGGGCAAAACGATAACTCCTTCGTTCCCTAAAACAAGCGCGAAATGAAAGAAAATAACTTTTTGCTCAATATGTTTCATTGAATAAAATGAATCTGATCGAGTTGAAACTTGTGAAATATTAACTTCAATATCTCCCAGGACGAATATCCGACCTACCTGAAATTTGAAACACTGTTGTTAAGTAGTGATGATTTCGATAAAATGCTCATGTACTACGGGGAAGTAACGATAACACTTCCTGGGAATCACCTCATGAAGCATATGTAGAGTGTGAACAGACGCCTCTATCCCGCATAATGTGACTGTAGGGTCCAGTATATGCTTCGACTATTCACCAGTAGATGCCGTGAACGGTCGATGTAAAGGAATATTTTATACATCTTATGTTTCGGAACCGGCCGGATGGCCGGACGGAGAGAATTCATTTTGAACATGGATTCTTCATCAGTGAGTCCAACCTAGTCATTTGAGACCAATTTCAGCTCAAAATTCGAAAATTACAAACATCGTGACGAAATGGTAGCGTGCTGTTGCCCAAAACAAGCGCCTAAAAAAATAACTGAGTAGTTTTTAGAGATGATAATCAGACAAAAATTTATCGACGGATTCTGGTATTGTTTCTGTTACCATTTGAAATACTTTTTGAGCCTAGATATTGGCTGTATTTCGGGACACTTTTTATATCGTAATAAACATAATATTTCTATCGAAAAAAAAGCAATTGAGGATAACATTTTATTTGTTGATGTATTTGACTCTGGATTCTAATAGGTTCCAAGCTGTACTTGTCCACATTACAATTAATAGAATTCAGTTCATCCAGAAGTTTAAATATTGTTCGAATCTCATAAAGAACAAAATATATAGTCCTGCGGGCGCTGTCGAAATCCAGCATCCGTATATATTTCCCCAAACTTTTTCTCGCTCCAATACTACGACTCCAGATTCAGAGATATCCGAAGTAAATGAAACTTCTAGACGGTGATTTACGATTGTTCGTATATTTGAATGGATTTTATAAAAATGCGTCTCAATTGTTGAAATTCCCGCTGATGCCTGGCCGTATTAAACTTTTTCGTTCAGGCAGGATAATGCTCTTCATTTTTCCAGACATTGGTCGTATTATTCGAAGGAACTTCTTATATTCCTCCAATTCGGAAGTGTCACATCTTTAAGAGCGTCATCGATAACTCTTAGGGGTTTATTCTTATTCGGACTTCGAAGATTTGGGGTGGTTAGATGGGCATTTTTTCATATAGCTGTCTTGATGGCGGTATATATTCTTCCCTAGGAGTTGAAATAGAAAATATTTTTCATTGTCCAGAAACATCGAAGATTCACTTAGTTGATAAAAATTATCTGATAATATATTCAATGTGTGGCTATGCGTGTTCAAGAGTCAACAGATCTTCTTGTTATAATTCACTTTCATTTTTGCGCTCATGTTCTAGGAACAGCATGCTTTAATTCTGCCATAATGTCGGTGATTTTCAAAGTTTGTTTAATAAATGGTACCAAGGGAATCTGCTTGGAAACTTAGTATTTGTAGAGCAAGTTTGGAGTTTGATTACGAACGCCAAATTCTTGAACTCCATCCTGTGATCCCGCAGATATACATAACTTGCAATAGATGATCGGATATTCAGGTATTGTATGAGTTATTTCGGGAATAATTAACAATGATATCCATGAAATCAGCACTAAATTGAACATAGTTTTTCCTTATATCTCCCAAGATGAATATTCAATCAAATTGAAAATTTTGATATAAGTACTATTGTTAAATAGTGACCTCAAGGTCTGTGCCAAACTTCATGGAAATGTTATGAATGGTTTTCGAAAAAACAATTTTTTCAACAGAAATCTCTATAGTTATGCGTTGGCATTATCATTAAAGAATTCAATTTTGACAACCTCACTTTTTTCGAGAAATTGAGGAAATCGTCTCAAAATTTGCAATAGCCAAAAAATTTGACATATTGTCTTCCAATTTCTCTGCAGATAAATATTCGCTGAAACTAAAATTTGAAGCACTATTGTTATATTTTGACTTCAAGGTCTGTGCCAATTTTCATTGAATTCTGGTGAATATTTTTCGATATATACCATTTTTGGCTCAAAACTTGGAACTCACAGACACTTGGATAACGCTTTTGTTCCCCAGAACGAGCGTGTTATGAAAGAAAAAACGTTTTGTTAAATATGTTTTATAAAATAAAAAAAGTTCTCGAAAACACTTGTTTAGATCATCTAAAAATTGTAACTAACGTTGCGTGTTCAACTCATTACGAAGCTTCAATCTGATCGCATCAATTAATTTTGAAGCGAACCTCAAAATTTCAAATTTTATAACTCCGAAACTTTTAGGCCAATTTCACCTATTAATGAGATTTTCAATTTCCGAAGATTAACTGAAAATTTCAAGACTCTAGGTCATTTTCTTAAAAAGTCAGAGTACACACGGTCAGCCGAACAGAATTGAATATGATCACGGATTCTTCCTTAGGAAATCCAATTTCGGTTTAGAAACCATATGAGTAGAGGATATGAGGTTTTTATGAACTGAATCTTAAAATTTTGTATTTTTCCAATGAAATGATAGAGATATTCTGCATACTTTTTATTGATACTGCTCATCCACTAACTAAGTTTTATTTCGGTCAGATAAGTAGTTTTCGAGTTATTGAAAAAACTGAATTTCAAATGACAGAAACACAAAAACCATTCAGCAGATTTGGCCCATTAACGAACTCAACCGACATACTCAGGATCTAAACCTTACCTGAGAATTTTAAGACTCAAGGTGCTTTCTTTCGAAAGTTATAGCCCACACGAACGGTCGTCCGGCCGGCCGGACAGAATTAAATTTGAACACGAATTCTTCATCAGTGAGTCCAACGTAGTCGTTCGAGACCAATGTCAGCTCAAAATTCGAAAATTACAGACATTGTGACCCAACGATAACGCGCTGTTTCCCAGACCAAGCGCGTAAAAATAGCATCTGCAATGGGATATTCATCAATGAATAGAACAGAATGGGCACACATAATGCTATTCAATTTCAATAATGAATTTCATCAACTATCAGACTACTCTACAAATCCTAGCTCGTAAACGTAACACCCAAAAAAAACACTCGTTTGTTGCAATATGCCGATTGGGCTGGTTATATTCGTAGTTGTTTTCAGTTGACTCGGAAGTACATTTTAATCTGACATGCGAAGCTGATTTTTTTCAGTTATGTTGTTGGGACAAAACTATGAGGAAAATTCCGTGTTTTTCAACCAATCAGAACGTGTATTTCTGACAAATCACCATCGCAACGGATGAATTTTAGTGGAAATTTTTTCCTCGTGAGTACCCAACAGCGAAGTATACTGGAAATTTTTTGACGTTCATAATGACAGAATATCTTTTTCGATAATATAATTTTCATTTGTTCACATGATAATTTTGATTCATTTCAACTACAAGCTTAGATGTTTTCTAAATTTTTTGTACCATTACGATTAATGTTTATATTAAAAACGCAATCATTATATTCTATGGCAGGTTGATTGGAAGTTGCTTGTTCTTTATTTAGAGATTCTTGGATTGTCTTTGCAGAAGTTGAAGCAGACCTCATTGCGTCAATTATATCCTGTCGATGGCCCGAGTTAATTTGCAGATATGGTTTTATGGAGTGAAAGTTGTTGGAAACACATTTGGTGTGGAATTTTTTTGCCGAATACCACACGAGGTCAAATTAAATCCGTAATTTTTTTCTCGCTCATAAATATTTTTGGAGAATCATTCCTCGTCTTCGACTCGGGATAATTTTCAAAATATTCATGAGCTCGAAAAAATTTCCGGGAATGATTTGACCTCTAGTGGTATTAGTTTCTAGTGAACATTTTTTGGAAATTTGGATGGTCTAACGTTCGACTGTGATTTATGACACGAACCTAAATTGTATAATATTTGCAGGGTTACTTCTATAGTTCTTTCGATTTCCAGTACTTGCCAAGTGATAAATTTTGAATGTTTCAGAAAGGTCAATTCTGTTGAAACTATGCACAAAATTTTTTCAAGAATGTCCCATCTCTAACATAGGTCAATTCAAAAAAAGACCGAGACAAATATGGAAAACCATAGTATATGCAAAGGAATAATACTGAGGATGAAATTATATCAAATAATTCGCTTTTGTATGGTTTTTCTGAAAGATTTGGTGGTTTGTGGAACTCATCACAATAATATTGCTGTGAATCTGACTTCCAAGAATTGGATTTCATTAGCCCTGATGTAAAAAGAGATATAACGAGATATATATTCTGATATATCTTCTCCCAAATTATGTGTGGTGTATCCTATTTCGCAAATAGAATATTAATTCATTCCGTATTGAATCTTTCACTATGTTTCAACATGATAACCACCAAAACAGTAGGAATACTGTTTCAGTATTGAATATTTCACTATCTTTCAACATGATAACCAACAAAACAGTAGGAATACTGCTCCCTGCTTTTATTCACAGAACCTTTCCCTGATCGATTTCAACTTCTGACAAACACCCTTGCCTTCTCTGCGAATTCCCTTTGCTTGACTCTCATAAATATTAGAGTTCAATAAAAGTTGTAACTTAGGATTCGACTCAGCCAGCATCAAAGAGACAGTGGACTGACTGTGTTAGGCAGACTATCCGAGGAATTGACAGGATAAGAGATAGGAATGAATACAACGTTTCGAATGTTTCTGGAACAAGTGAATTGAGAAAAGCGTACGTCTGCTAACTTTTCAGAGTTTTCCCTTCTGATGGTGCACGAGGAATTTCTAAGGGAGCCGTGTGATAATACTATGGAGATGGAGATCCAGACAGACGTGTTGAAAATGTGTAAATGACATTCAGCACTTAAGACTTACTCATTAAAACTGTCTGGTCGATTACATATCTCACAGGCAAAGCATTCATACAGAATTAAATAAGAAATGTGTTCAAAATCGGGTGTTCAGATTTTGTCAAATTAAATAGCAGTGGACTGTGACAGATGATTGAGTTGGATAAAATTGTTTAAAAACGATTTATTTACATATATACATTGTATAAAACAATTGAGAGACATAATCATACATAAATTGGAATTTGGAGTCAAATTAGTCACCAAACAACACGACATTTACAGTGATGGATTATAAGAGCAAATAAATCAGTGAGTGGGGCAAATTCCACCAGAAAAATAGAAGGTTTCAGTGATGACCTTAAAAGAAAATGCTACGACAGTGAGAGTACGGTTTAAAAATGACTATGTATGATTATGTGAGTAGACAATGAGAATGCAGTAAAAATGAGTCTTTATAAAATTACAAATAATTGGAGTTTTCAAAAATGAATACACATTTCAAATATAAAGGGAGATCTACTATACAAGATAAATATGAAAGTACATTTTCATAAACTGAGAGGAGAAATTACTGCATTCCGCCATTTTGGCATATGGCCATTTTGAGATATGAGTTGCTGATAATGAATTCACAAATATCAATTTTCAGAACATAATTGGAGCAGGAAAATGAATGATAATGATTAACAATTAAAGCAATCAATAATTTAACTATCACCATCAAAAGTGATACGTTCTGAATAATATGAGAATTACACAAAATGAAATCAATCATCAGATATTAAATATGAGAAGTCTAATTGAGTAGGAATTCAAGAAATTTGAATTAATTAATTTAGGGAGATCATTATTGAGTGAAAAACCGTCAGTGCAATCAGTGGTGAATTATTCAGGTATTTATTGGATTAGAAAATAGTATAATTCATTGAGATCAGGCCAAACTTAAATTGACTCCGATTAATAGAGAAATATGCATTGCTACTATTTGAATTAATCAATCTATTTAACATTACAATGGAGACGAACATGTGTGAGCGGCCATTAATCACGATTCGATCAGAGCAAAATTACTACATTAATTCTACTCATACTAGAAAGAATCGAACAATGATCAACATTAATTTCGAGGGAGAATTATCAACAGCGAATGGAACTAACTAGCTCCAATCGATATAATATCGATCCTACTAATGATCGATTGCATTTCAACACGTGTCCCATATTCAATGTGAACGTGAATAAGAAATTAAAACGAGTAGTTGGAGCAGAATTAAATAACATGAATTGTTTACCTGATTATCACACTAATTGCACTAACTTAACAAGATTTAACAATGATACTTGATAATCTGAAGTGAGTAGAACAATTTTAGTTTGGAGAACAAAGCAAGCGAATTGATAGTCTTTACAAGAGCTAATCGGAATCGGGAATCGTGAATCGGAAATGAATTCTTACGAACTATGCGAGTTGGAGAGGCTGTTGACGGAAGCAGGTGTTTTAACAGCTGATCAGCTGCGCATCGAGTTTCTTGACCTCTGGTTGGCAGAAGAGCATAAGCTGCTGGTGGGTCCAATAAATCGACTGAATTTGCGGAAATGTTCAGTGCGCAGATTTAGGAGGCATATTCAAAAGTTCAATTTTGAACAAAATGAGAACCATATATTGGTATAAAATAATAATGACAACAGTTATAAAAAGTATTTTGTTGATTTTAAGAACTACTTAATATTTCAGGTTGACGTGAACGAAAAAATTACTAATGAAGGAAAATGAAGAGAGCAATGAAAACACTACTTATTCCGGCTAGATAGAATCAATGCCATGTTCTAACTATAAGGATGAGCTTTTACTCGCTCATTCTAGGAAACAACTTGTGATTATCTCGCCCAACTGTCTGCAAAATTTTCGACAAAATTCGTCATTAGTGTATAGGTTGTACACACTTGGCTCACAAAAGAATTCGATATAAAATTCGATTGTGTCCGTCCAGCCGAACGTGAGCATGCTCACTTGGAAAAGGAAAAAGCTAGACTTGAAACTTTCAGGGTAAGTTGAGTAACAAACTTTTACTCTCGGGAACTACTGATGTGATCAGATTGAAATTTTTTAGTTAGGTGGAGAATACCGACACCCAAGTTTTTTCTACCGTAATGATTTCTAGGGGAAATGGTTAAAACGGAAATAAAATGTACGAAAATCAATAATACACGTTCTTACTAGTAAAATCGATCATGTTACAAAAAAATTTAAAAAAAAACAATCCAAAGCCTTCTTATAACACCCTCTCTTTCTCTGTTGAGATTAAATTTCTATTCATTCCATACCGAAAATAATCCTGGATTACAAAATCGACCGATGGTTCAATTCCCGACGGAAGTTCTGAATGACATAAGATAAAATTCTTCGGCATCAACCGAACTGATGGCGCATTACCGTTCACTCTTGATAGCTCAATATTCGAAAACACTGTTCCTATCAAGAAGAAGTCAGAAATAGCTCATTTTAATTCATATTTAATATTATGTAAGGACTCCGAGATACCTGGGAAATTCTTTTGATTGCAGAACAATTTCATAGTGTTGTCGATTTTCCTAAGTTTCTCTAATATTCCTGCTCAGAAGCTATAGGCTTTTGTTAGTTATGAGACCTATGAGCTTGTGAATTGTCTCTTTTTTTGGACGGGCCTCTGTTGATGCCGAAACATATGTTATATAGCTTTTTCATCAGAAGAGCATATGAGTTGTCCTGAACATTCGTATGGTTGAAGTTAGACGAGTAGATGATCCCACTTCTTATGTCACTGAATCTCAAACTCGAAGAAGAAATTCATTCTGTATTTCTCAAGTCTTTTAGTCAAGAAGCTTTCAAGAATCAGATATTACGTTTCAGAGAACAGTATATTTTTCAGATACAAATATGAGCGAGAATTCAAAAGTAGTTATACTTCCGTTACTATCCTTAAAATTATTAAAGTTTCATCATTCAATGGCTGCCCCGCACTAGTAACTTTTAGTCACTGTAATTTTTTAGAAGTAAGCTTGTCTCGGCTACTTTACGTTACAATTCTCCTGAGATTTAGTCTATATTTTAACGTGATTTGTAATGTATCGAAGTAGCCAAAGTAAGTAGATTTCAATAGTTATATACTCCATACACTTTTATCAATTGAGTCAGTAGGCCTTGCCATAGTCACATCAAGTTTTAGTAACTAGAATTGATTCAGGTTGGTATACTCTTTCCTATCATACAAAGTGGAATCTGTTAAAAAGCCATGGCCCACCGACTAACTTTTGAGGTTAAAGTGTATACAGTCCAATAGGGGTTTTTCATAAATTTGGGTTATTACTGCAAATGCAAATTTGAACATAATTATTATGGGTTATATTCAAATTGTTATTCGTTTCCATTTGCGATTTGTCAGTAATATGACAGTCTGTGCTCTTCTTTTTCTATTCCTTGGTCGTTGTCTTCTACTCTTATCAGATCGAAATATAGCTATCTCTGTTTTCCTAAGCAAAGTAACACATTTGACGTCCTTTCCTTTCCGAGAAAGCTGAATTCGACGTTGCCATATTATGCACCCATGACAAATCCCTTTAGATTTCAAATCCCCCATTTTAATTTTCAGTTTTAGGTGATCAAACAATTTTTTCAAAAATATAATATTGAAATTATATGTTTGAAATGTGATGTTCCTGAGGTTTTTCATGAAAATTACTGCATTTTCGTTTAAAGGAAAAACCCCCATTCTCTGACTTGAAATAAATTCATTCTGAAATGAGAAAATGTTATACAGCGCATACCAAATTTGAGGTATGCTGTAATCCACATTTTCTCATACAGTTTGTTGGTTGAAACTCAGGTAGAAAATTGGATCTATAATAATGAATTGACTTACAGGCTCATTCGCCATTCTGCACTATTATACAGGTGTTTCTGAATTGATGCAAGTAATTTCGAAGGGTGATTCTCTAGCAAAAATTGAGGAGGGTCTTTCATATAACTTTTTGTTCAACACCCTGTCCCCCAAAGTTACAGCCCTTTAGAATTAAATAAAAAAATTGATTTCATTCAATATATCTACTTTGGAAAAATTTAAAAGATTGAAATTTGGCAGATAACTGATGCTAATAAAATGGCAGTTTTTAAGTGTTTATTACCCTGAATGTAATCACGAGGGGCTGAAAAAAACAACCCCTATAATATTTTGAATCAGAACTTCTTAATGCGCCTATATTTTTCTATTTAAAAAATTGTTTCAAAAAGATAGAAACAATTTTCAACTTGTTCATGCCTTGACTTTTTATCGTAAAGTTGTTAGTTTGATCACAAAAAAATAAAATACTGCTCAGACTCTTTTCCGAGAAATTCACAATGTTTATCATTTATTAAAAAAATCAAGTAAGCTGCTGTCAAATGAAGTCATATGGCAAATAGTTGTGCGGATTTACTCTCATTTCTAGACAGTTTCATAATGACTTCAAACATTTTTCATAACTGATAAAACTTCATTGAAAGAACGGCATTTTTTCATTTAATTGAAGAATATTGTGAATTTGAGCGGATTGAACAATAATTTTGCTACTTATAACAATTAACAAATTACAAAAAAACTAATCATAACGTAGAAAAAATTTCAATTACAAAACTCATAATGAATGTTCAAAATGGCGCCCCTCGAGCAAAATGAAGTGAATTTATGGTCTCAGCAGTATTATATTTTTTTGTGATCAAACTACAACTTTATGATAGAAAGTCAAACCATGAAAAAGTTGAAAATTGTTACTGTCTTTTTGAAGCAATTTTTTGAATAGGAAATTAAAGGCGCATTAAAAAGTTCTGATGCAATATATTATAGGGGTTGTTTATTTCCGCCCCTTGTGATTACATTCTAGGGTAACAAAAACTCTCAAAAACTGCCATTTTATTAGCATCAGTCATCTGCCAAATTTCTGTAGGGCTGTAACTGGTAGGGGAAAGGGTGTAGAACAAAAAGTTATATGAAAGCCCCACCTTAATTTTTGCTAAAGAATCACCCATTAGAATCTTTCGCATCAATTCAGAAACACCCTGTCTAACCCAACTATTTTTTGTTTGACTAACAAAGTCCAGAACGTTGATCAGATTCCATCCTAATGAAATACAAAATAGGAAATTTTATATTTAGTACACATGTGAAGCTTCATAAACCCTTCAATAATAGTCATAAAATAGTGGTATTGCCTTGTAAAAAATAGTCATAGACGTGATATCTCCAACTCTACACGCTCTATAACATTTTCTCACATACGAAGGGCTAGTTTAAATACTGATTGATCTGTCCGAGCAGATTTCTAACAAAAAAATCGTCTTATAAACTGAATTCATTTCACGTTAAAGGCTCGCACTGTATATGGAAATAGTCACGGTGATAAAAATCATCATTGCGCGGTCACCCTTAGATTCCCGCTACCCAGAAACGAAAACTATGAAAATTTCAGAGGAAGCAATAACCTTCGAAAATCGATCTCGTTACCTAAGAAATCCCGAAAACGAAGAATAAATTCCTCTTCCATTCGGGAATAACGGGATCAGCAGACATCCTAGGAACGTGGGATAACTGGACGTAATAATATAAAACGGGTAAAGAGCGAAAGTCTCTAAGGCGTCCCCAATCTGTCGCTTAAACAAAGAGTAACAAACAAACGGATGGATGGACAGACGGGTCCTGGACGTACTGTCATTGTTGGAATGCAATAGCAAATCAAGATTGGATTTCAACCCTGCTTTTCAGGCCAGGGGTCGAAGTCGCTAGTCTAATCTCGACCTCGCACTCGAATAACGCATCATGCCCCTCGCACACGACCCCCTTAGTCTTCTGCCCAATTTTTCAGGGGTGGATTCGGATGCTTTTCCGCGTAAAAACTTTGACAACTTTGTGATGGAGATGTTGATCACACGCCTCCAACTATTGGAGGAATCGAATGTGAGTGTCTATGAGTTGAATTCCTCGAGAAGGAAACTACACCAACCAAACACTGTATAAAGGCCAACGCTCACTTATCGGCAACAGCACAGCCCACGACACACCGAAATTCTATTCTTTCTATATAAAGAAAGCAGTGGAGTGGAGCAGTGCACACTTGACCGCTGCGGAACACGGAAAAATAATAGGGAAATGAGTTTCTGTTTTGCGAGGCTGTTGCCGATAAGTGAGCGTTGGCCTTCACGTGATGGAAAATATCCATGGACAAAAGACATATACTGCTCTTTTGCTCTTTCCTTCGAAATGTAAAATGGTTTATGTTCATGGAACCCGAGTTCGAATAGACAGAGTAGTAGATAAAATTTTCAATGAAGAACTTCGGTCCAAGTTGCCAACCCTTAAATTTCGTCAAATATACTAGCTCTGGGGAAGGGAAATTTCAGAACAAATTCAACATGATGAGGTTCACGTTATCCGTAAACTGTGCATTCGGCTCCTCAAACCAGATAATTGGATCCATGATGTAAATAAACTGTTGTGCATTCAATAGTGATGTCAACAACAGGAAGATTCGAGGAAATATAAATATTCTGTACTTTGAATATTCCTGTTGCTGACGTCACTTTCGAATGCACATGAGCAAACCATGTTATTTACATCATAATTGGATCCAATATATACTTTATTCACTTCTATAAACTATCCCGGTTGGCCATGACATTCTGACACATTTCACTTTTTATATTTTGAAAATGTTTGGTTATAGTCATTTTCCTGTCAGATAACTACGCAAAGTCCTCTCTACATAGAGGTCGTAGTAATTACGTATTTATCAAGATGTTTATTCACACAAATCTGAGATTTTTATCCAACGTTTATACTGTGAAAATTTGCGGAGGAAAAAATGTTGGCTGCAACAACATGTTTTTGTTCACATAAAATTTTGTGTTCATTTTCCCTTTTGTAATTGTAGCCCATTGATTATATAATTTTGAAAAGTGATGTCCGTCCTCCGTTTTACTCCATATTCCAAATGTTCCTCTGCAAAAGTGGGTAGTGTATCCATCGAAAAGTATTCATTTTTCAAATTATAATTCCAAATTTATCGTTGCAGATATGTTTTCAGAATGGAGTCTTCTATTGGTGCACCCAAAAACGTGTCATTTTGGGTGCCTCAATAGAAGGAAATTCTTTGTCGTCTCTTTCACTTGAAATCTTTGTAATTGTGGTGATATGCAGCTCAAAAATAAATAGGTATCTATTCATATAAAATATAATTTTTTGGTTTTCACTCACATACGTCGAAAATGTTGGATAGCTTGTGATAAATTATTGATTCCAAATTATCAGGCTTACTATCAGAAAGAGCAGATTTCAATTCTACATAGCACTACCTGGTACTTTGTCTCTACTTCTCCAAAACCACCCTCGGCATTTTGTCTATGGAGTAGAAATTGGCATTGGCATTTGGCAACGTCTCTAAGATCATTTTGACATTGCCGATATTGTTAGCCTATGAGTGTCATATAAGTAGTTGGAATGCGTGCAACACAAATTTTTTGAATACCTATCATACAGTTATATCTTCCTTATAAAAGATCATGAATACACTGAAGCTTAATCTATGTTAATTAGGCTTGATTTGGAAAACAATAGAAAAATCAGTGACATGAGTTTTCTATTTCAAATTCTGAACGACATCCTTTTAGTCCCCTCAATTCTGCGGTTAATGTCTTTTAGAGTTCTTGATTAAGGTCATATTGAATTTTGGCTGTACCTTTCCATCTTTGTAATCTAACTCAAAATTTGCCAATTGGTATATTTATCACGTCGTTCAATTCAGAGTTCAGTGATACTGATCACTTCAGAACGTATTTTCCAAAATTAAAAAAATGTCTGAAACGTAAGTTATTACATAATGTTGTTTCATGGGTGTTTTTCATGTTATGTGCTTTTTAATTCTGTATCATGCCCAGTTTGAAATAGTTGTTTATTCGGGTTTGTTCCTCAATTTATATTATTTTTATTTCATTGTAATTTGTGAATAGTTTTTATGGGTTGGAACGCCTGTATGTTGTTCCTATTTTTCATAAAATAAAAACGCTGCAAATTTTCAACAAGGGTTTATTATTTTCTTAGTTAAATAACCCAATATTATTGATATTTTAAATAAAACGTATATATTAATGATAACTCATTGGTTTTTCACAACACAAAAACCAATTCCAAAAAAGAATTCAATGTGAAACATTGAAACCTCGATAAATACTCTTGTACAATTGAATAAAATTCTCACATGCAGAACGCAGATTTAGTAGCACAATTTAAAATAATAGTTTGAATGAGAAGAGACGCTCCACAGACGTTTTCCTCTATAAAAATCTTACTCTTTTCCACACCACCGATGAGGTACAGTAAAAGGCGTTTTTTTCGAGATGGCAACCACTGTAGGCCTAATCCACATTAAGGTCTCGTATCAGAATGAAAATTTTCAGTAATTCGGTTGATCGGGGGTTTCCCAGAATTTCGGTTTGCGTAGTATACCAATCGTCAAAATGCGAAAATCCTTTACTGGATTGAATCGATATCCAATACTTTTTTACAGAGACTTTGAAATAAGGGCAGATATAAAAAATAATGGACATTAATGATAAAAAATGACGCTATGAATACCAACAACTGACGAGTTTTTCGGTTTGTTAATAATTTTTTTGCATATATCCTCCAATATGTTTTATTATATACATACTCATTATATTTTATATTCACCCTTATTCCAAACTCTCAGTACGAAAAATATTGGAATTCGATTGAAATCAGTAAAGGATATCTACATGTTGACTATAACTCTACTACGCAAACCAAAATTGATGGAAACCTCCGATTTACCGAATTTTTCGGAAATCTTCATTATTTTGAATTACGCTACTTAATTCGCGTTCAGCAAGTCAAAATAGTATTAAGTTATACGTTATACGTATAAGTTATTTATTGAGATTTCAACGTTTCAAATGAATTTTTTTATGGAATCTGTTTTTTTGTGCGTGAAAACCAATGATTTATGAATAATATATGTTTCATTCAAGATATTAATGAGCTTCATGAAAAAATTTGATCTTAAATCCCGTAATCTGCAGGGTGCAGGGTTCTATAAATAATCATTTTCATCCGATTTTTAGTAGTTATGTTTCAGATATTGGGAGAGAAATCCGAAAAATATTTAATTTGAACTACTAACGAATATGGAATTGTTAAGAATATCGATAGGGCATTTGCACATTGTTTTTATAAAATAATAAACGAATCCGTTAAAAATTTCTTGATATCTGTTGAAAATTTGATCATCAATTTTTTCATCTACTTTCAAGTATTATTTTGGATGAAAAGTTTACCGATTATTTTACTAAATTCCAATTTTAGAATCGAATGCGATGATTCGTTTTAGGGATTAATGTAAATTCGCAGCGTTTTTCTTTATAACTCAGGAAACACTGGTCCGAAATCATCCGGGTGAAAATTTCTAGGTTGTGTTATGCAACAGTAATCAACGTTGAGAGTTTCATGGAAATTTGGTGGTAAGTTTTCGAGAAAAATTTTCTTTACCTCCTTCCTTCAGATCCTGCTGGAAAGCTCGGAGGATCAATATCGAGCGACACACGATTTTTCCGCCAAGTTTCACGGATTTCGCTTCAGAGAAAAGCCCTGGAGTACGGACGAATCTTTTTATTAGTTCATTCAAATCTACATTCTTCAAAATATAAACTGTGAAATTTTCAGGGAGGGTAATTTTTTTTTGGTCGATCACTGAGATTTATTATTTGGTTTTATCAGATAATAAACCAAAATAGTCACAGCCACCACAAACTCATATCATTAAAGGTGGAAATCTATCATGTTCTCTCCCTGACGATCCCTTCATTCCGAATTCCTCCCTGTTCTTCGACACACAATGACGTGTTCGAATCAAAGTCCGGCCTTCTTGTATCCTGTCCAATTCGACAAATTGAAAAATACTCATTAGTTGGATGTTTCGCACTCACCTTTCGTTAGTCGTTACTTTGCGACCAGATCCTCAAGCGGGGCGGAAATTAAAAGGAGAAAATATCTGACATTTTTGGAGAAGGTCCTCAGGACAAACGCTCTAGTGACTCCGGACTACAAAGGTATTCTGAGGTGCAGGAATCTTTTACTATTTCGAGGCGGGGTCTTCTGCTTCATGAGGCTTGAGGACTGGGCTGAGTTCCCCTTGGATATCGAAAACGCAGTGATAAGTATTGATTCAACATAGATTTTTCGGACCATCCGAAACCGTATTCGGACTCGCAAATGCACTGTGATTCAAGCTGGTTTGGATCGGGTATTTGCTCAAGCGCAATTTTTCCTGATACTCATTGCATGATAACAAAACAACATCAACAATATGTAATGCAGGTATTAGTTTCGTGATAGATGTATAATAATAATTTATTGATCCTTTTAGACATTCAACAATGTATAGGATAAGTCATAATGAGGAGAAATGAATTATTTGTAAAGAATTAAGATAAAAAAATTAAGTGAAAAATAATTATGAATTAAATAAAACTATCAGAGAGGTATTCCTCAATACTATAGTACCACTTATCTACCAATAGGGTCTTAACATTAATCTTGAATTGAATATCTTTCATTGACTTGAACATATTTGGCAAATGATTATAAAGTTTAGTCCCTATGAAAGATGGTGTGGATTCATATTTTGTAGTGTGGTGTCTAGGGATACAAATAACATCCACATGCCTAGTCTCATAATTGTGGAAATCAGAACATTTCTTGAAAGTGGGCTTATTTCGATGGATATATAATAGATAATTCAAAATAAAAATACATGGGAAGGTCAAAATTTTATACTTATGGAAAAATGAACGACAAGAATCACGAGGTTTGATACCAAATACTAGTCTAATTATTTTCTTCTGACAAACAAATACTCGCCCTGTATCTACAGACGACCCCCATAGTACGATGTTATTGCAGAGGTGACTATACACCATACTGTAGTGTATCCCGAGGAGGGAATCCATCGGAAGTGAATCCCTAAGACGCGATAACGCATAAAAGGAATTACTTAACTTTTTACAGACGTGATCAACAGGATAATGCCATTTCAAATTTCGATCCACATACAGCCCAAGGAACCTGACAAACTCTGTTGAGACTAATGTCCCCTCAGGATGTTGAACGGAAAATGCATCACTAGGATCAGTAGTACGATTCTGAAATTTTATAATTTGGGTTTTTCCCAAATTTACTATTAGGGAGTTACGGTGGCACCAGTCAAGAAAACGCTGAATGATGGACTCACACAGATTCTTCAGTTCCTGCAGACTACTAGCCTTGACTGCGATAGAAGCATCGTCAGCAAAAAAAAAACAGAATGCAGGCTAAAATGTATTCTGGCAAATCGCTTATAAACAGCAAAAATAGGAGGGGTCCCAACACCGATCCTTGGGGAACTCCTAACTTGCTGGCATATTCCCGAGAGCTGAACTCACCCATTCGGACATATATTTTGCGATTCGTTAAGAAACTATGAATCCATTCAAGAAACACTCCTCTGAATCCTACCTGGTACATTTTATCCAGAATAAACGTATGTTGAAGAGTGTCAAATGCACGAGATAAGTCGAAAAAAATACCCGCTACATAAGTACCATCATCCAAACAAGTGAACACGAACTCCAGGAACTCGCAGCAAGCAGTTTGAGTCGACTTTCCAGATCTAAAGCCGTGTTGACTACTGGATAGAATGGAGAACTTGGATAGGTAGTCGTATAGAATACTCTTTGACATATTTTGGATCCGTAATGAGGTCTAAATGTTGTCAAAATACGGCTTTATTGTCCAACTTCAGTATTTGCCGATAGATGCCAGCATCGAGAAATCTGCCATGTAAAATCATAAACATTTAAATGTCATGTCATAACAAGTCAAATAAGAGGTTTTTTTCGATTTAGATATAGAATTTCATATTGGCAGCACAGTTTTAACTGGCTGCCAAGTCAAGTAATTTGTCTTCAGTTTGGTCTGGCATTTCAACATGAATAGACTGACACCTGAACAACGCTTCCAAATCGTGCAAATTTATGTTGAAAATAATTGTTCTGTTCGAAATAAGTATCGCGATCTACGTTCATTTTATGGTCAACATAATCGTCCATCAGAGCAATCAATTCCACTATGGACCGTTTTCGCACCACGTTTACTCTAACTGATAATATGCATCCACAGAGACGTCGTTCAGTGAGAACAGAAAAAGCCATTGCTGCTGTAGAGCGTGGCGTAGGGGAAGACCCGAATGAGTCTATCCGCCATCGTGCATTGGAATTGGATATGTATCCAACCACTTTATGGGCGAATTTGCGGAAAGATCTTGGTTTGCGTGCTCACAAAATCCAACTCGTACAAGCATAGGAGCCACACGATCACCCAACAAGGCGTAGATTCGATGAATGGACCCAAAACAAGTTTGCCGTTGATCCCGATTTTCGTAGGAGAATTTTGTTACGATGAAGCTGACCTTTGGTTAAATGGGTACGACACTAAACAAAACAGCCGGATTTGGAGTGAAGATAATCCTCAATTGTATGGTGAGACCCTGTTACATCCAGAAGAACTGACATTTTGGTGTGCTTTATGGGCTGGTGGAATCATTGGTCCTTACTTCTTTGAAGACGATGCTGGCCAGAACGTTACAGTCAATGGTGACCGCTATAGAGCCATGATTACTGACCTTTTCGTTCCTTAATTGTATAGACTAGAAAAAGCGACCTTAGCGCCATAATCGTTTACAGAGCCGAGTAGGACAATATTCTACAATTCTAGGACCGCTTTTTGAACCAGTTATTTTTTAGTTATTCCATAAAAAGCAACGATATCCATGAAAAATCGACGAAAGTTGACTTAATTTTTCGAAATATCTTCGAAACGTATTTTCGGATCGAATTGCAATTTCGTACCCTACATCGAAATATGAAGCTCAAGGCCTGAGAAAATTTTTTTTCCGAATATAATGGACAGTTTTTTTTTGGGAAAATTTTTTTTTTGAAAAAATTAACATTTGCTGACAGTTTGATCTCGACAACATTTAACAAAGGTTGGCGTTGTTAAACTTCAACTAACTGCCAAGTTTCAATCTGATCGTTTCAGTAGTTTCCTAGTTGTCACGGAAATAACCACAAAATTTCAAAGGGTTCTAACTCTGCAACCTCTAGGTGATTTCGTCCATAACCGTCGTATTTTGAATTGCAGCCTACTCTAAAAGTTTCAGGTCAATAGGATTCTCCCGTAATGGTGCATATGGACAGCCGGACAGAATCGATTTTGACACCGGATTCGTCATCAGTGAGTCCACCCTAGTCGTTTGAGACCATTTTCGGCTCAAAATTCGGAAATTACAGATATTTGGACAAAACGATAGCACGCTGTTTCCCTAGAACATGCGCGCCAACATGTTGGTTATTTTTTTTATAAATGTGTGTGATCAATTTAATCCATTTTTTGTTCCTTATGGATCTGACTTGACATAATTAAAAGAACAAACTTAATATCTGTTTCAAAGTGTCTTTCTCAAATATGTTCATATATGAGTCGCCGTTTTGGATCAAAAGTGTTACAGCAATATATTCATTATGTGTGGAAGATATAATCACCTTACACAATATGTTTACGAGTTGAAGGATTCAAATAAATTTATCCTTTTGAATTTTCTACATAAATTACGATACTCACGAAATTTTGCGTGTCTGTATTTTTTGTTCAACTACTAAGTTGAAACGTGATCGCGTTAGTTCTTCTTGAGATGTTGAGGAAATATCCTCAAAATTTCAAATAACAAACGAAATACGAATTGTTTTCCGATATCTCGTAAAATAAATATCAGATACAACGAAAATTTTGTAGCACCTTTTTTAATATCGACCTTAAGGTTTGTGCCAAATTTCATCTGAATCAGATGAATAATGTCTGAATTAACAATCGCTTCGAAGAAAATTTGAGACATTTTTTTTACATTTTTCAATCCCCATGAAATTCTGCATAAAGTTGTCATTTTACAACTTGTATTGAACATTTAATCAAACCCTTGTCATTTCAGAATTAAATTCGACCACTGATTCTTCATCAATTCCAGTCATCAGTCCAACCCAGTAGTTTAAGACCATTTTCAGTTCGAAATACGAAAATTACAAATACTTAGGCGAAACTATAATGCGCTTTTCTCCAGAATAAGCGCGTAATATCGAGAGTTATTATATGCCCATCCGGGTATTCGTTCGCCGAATAAGTCGAAAAATATTCGATCAATCGAACTTACTCACAATCATAATCATATCATCAGAAAAATTTCTGAAAATCTCAGAATCTTATTTTTAGATTCGGTTGAATAATTTCAAAAACTACATTAACGAGAAATGGAACCAACATCAGAAAGATGTTACAAGTTTCTTTCTTTTGCTTTATCAGGCCTGTAATTTATTGAGACTAATTTTAGTCAACATTTTTTTTTCCATAACAACAATATCTGAAATATATGACAAAAAAATCAACTGTTGTATTACAATACAAGTATCAAAGCCTACAGTGAGCACGCCTTGTTAGAGAATATACAAACTGGACATGAATAACTATGAACACGGATTCTTCTTCAGGAAGCCCAACCTAATTATTCGTGACCATTTTTGGCCTGAAACTCTTAAATTACAGACATTTGGAAGGAACGAAAAGTTCTTGTTCTTTAGAATGAGCGCATAATAAATGACCCGCCATGTCCTGAACATTATCGAGTTTCTGAGTGTTTTTCCTTTATTAAGTTATTGTGTTTCTGATTACAATGAACGCTTTGAACAATTATGCAAAATAATATCGATAGATTTAGCACCATCCATATTCAACATTCAAAAAGATGGTTCTTACATCCGTTGCAACGTTTCGCACAAGTGACTTTTTGCTTCATCAGGCCTTCAGACTAATTTTAGTCAACATTTTTTTTCCATAATAACAATATCTAAAATATATGAAAAAAAATCAACTGTTGTATTGTAGTCTGAATGAATTGCAGGCCTGATGAAGCAAAAGGTCACTTTTGCGAAACGTTGCAACGGATGTAAGAAACATCTTTTTAAATGTTGAATATGGATGGTGCTAAATCTATTTATATTATTTTGCATAATTGTTCAAAGCGTCCATTGTAATCAGAAACACAAAAACTTAATAAAGGAAAAACACTCAGAAACTCGATAATGTTCAGGACATGGCGGTTCATTTATTATGCGCTCATTCTAAAGAACAAGAACTTTTCGTTCCTTCCAAATGTCTGTAATTTAAGAGTTTCAGGCCAAAAATGGTCACGAATAATTAGGTTGGGCTTTCTGAAGAAGAATCCGTGTTCAAAGTTATTCATGCCCAGTTTGTATATTCTCTAACAAGGCGTGCTCACGGTAGGCTTTGATACTTATTCCTTATGTAACGTAAGGAACAGCACTGTTAATTGTTACCCTACAGTGAATGGTTGGACGGTCCCCTGAAAACAGGAAAAATAAATTTTCGGCCAAAGGCTTGAACCCCAGGCTTTACGATCATGGATCAAGGTACCCACCTCTGGACCACCGCCGCTTTACCCTAAGTACCAAATAATTGCAAAAAACACGGCGTGAAAATAGACAAGGTACGAACTAGTCTTTACTCGTAGTTAATAATTTCTGAAAAATTTGCTCTACAAACTTCAATTCAAGTTAGTAGAAGATGCGAGATTTTTCGAAAAGAAAACGACAACAGTAATTTTTCCCACAAATCAACGGTAAAAGTTAACAGTATTCCTAGAACTATTCCCAAATGTTGTTCTGTTAACTCGGTACATATCTGACCATGGGTAGGTATTAAGCGGAGGGGAAGCAGTTTACGTGAATCTCCAATCACTCTGAAAGCCTTCAAACACCCCTCTATCTGCGCTACTTTAAAAATGGCCTGCCGGGAAATTGAATGAAAGTTCCAAATAAACGCGTTTTTACTGTATAAAATTGAATAACTTCAAGTTATTTACCCCGCATTGTGTACGCTACATTTTAGGTGGAAACCGTTTGGGGTGACTCAAATTCGTGCTGGGTTTTTGTGAGGAATATTTCTGAGGAATGTCGGTTTATTGAGTGCGCTAAAACCGTTCAGTTCGAGTTTGATTATGACGAAGGAATTATATTATCGTTTTTTGATTATTCATTGTTTGTTCTCAACATCCAATCCAGGATTCTTAGGAGAATAATTAGTCAGCTGGCTAATTCATTGATTCCATTTCTGAATGACATAGAATAATTTCATCCCCAGGGACCTATTTTATACTCAGCTACATACTTGAGAATGATGAGAATTGATTTCAATTCCTAGAAGAAAATAGTGTACATTCTTACCGAATTATTTTATGTAGAAAAATGCAAATATAGAACTCTTGGGACTTTATTGCTCGATAAAATTTTTGTTTTTACTGGTTCTGAAATATACACATAGCCCTACATATTTCGAAATACTATAATTTTGTTTTGCGTTATTTTTTCAACCCCTCAATCTAACCTGATCTTCATGAAATATTTTTTTTTTGAAGGACATATTCTCTAGTAATACCACTAGAGGTCCAATTATTTCCGGAAATTTTTTTGAGCTCATAAATATTCTGAAAATTATCGCTACTCGAAGACAAGGGATAATTTCCTAAAAATATTCATGAGCGAGAAAAAATTTCCGGATTTAATTTGACCCCGTTTGGTATTCGGTAAGAAAATTCCACACCAAATGTATTTGTTTCCAATAACATCAATTTTCGTCTTTATCAAGTACTTGCAAAACATAGAAGGTTTTGTCGACTTGATTATTTAGTTACCATGGCAACTCAGTGAAACTCTAAGCTAGAAATTATATCTGTTTTCTTCTTCTTCTTCCACTTTGAATAGGACTATGTCCTGTGTTTTCTGCTTTCTGCCTGTTATTGTGTTTCCTGGGACAACGAGTTCCAGCTCTCTTTCCAACGCTTTGGAGGGCGCCCTAATGGTCTGCGTGTACTGGGTTTTTGCGTTTCCGCCCATTTGGCTAGTCTCTCATCCGGCATCCTCACCACGTGGTCTCTCCAGAACCTCCTGCGTGCTCTCACCCATCTGACGACATCCTGCACCTCCAGTTCTTCCCTTATGTCTGAACTCCTCACATGGTCTCTGAGTGTTATCCCTTTGATTGATCTTAGTATCCTCATTTCGGTTGTTCTCGCCATTCTCTTCGTTGTCGACGTTTCTGCCCTCGTTTCGGCGGCGTATGTGAGCACTGGTCTCACACACGCTTTGTATATGCGAGTTTTCGCTTTGTGACTCATGGTTTTGTTGTTCCAGACTATATCTCTGAGGCAGCCTCCGATCTTAGCTGCTTTGTGCGCCTGTGTTCGGACTTCTTCTACGATGCGTCGTTCACTGGATACTGTCACTCCTAGGTAGATAAATCTTGACACTTGCTCCAGGATTTTTCCGTTAATTACTATCTTGCATCGGATAGGCTCTTTGGCGAAAACCATGGTCTTGGATTTCTCGCATGAGATAATCATATTCAGCTCTTCTGCAGCTTTTGTGAATTCGTATGCAAGGCGCTGGAGGTCATCTTCATCTTCAGCTGCTAGAAAGACGTCGTCAGCATAGCACATGATGTTCAATGAGCGGCGTCCCATCTTATATTGAATTAGTCAAAAACAGCACGAAGTAGAAAAATGTCTGGCTTCGGTCAAAAAAGTAAAGAAAATATTCGCCAGAATATTAAGCAGTTGATAGCCGCGAATACTAGGCAATCGAAGGCAATTGTTAAGAAGCAGTTTATAAATTTTTGCGCATAAAATTTGTCAACGCAAGAGCTGCAAAAAATGCTAAGCGTTGTAAGCTACAAATAGATCTAACCAAGAGAAAGGAAAGTTCATCCGCACTATCAGCAGACGAATTGAGAAAATATGCTGTCATTATAAACGTCAACAAAATTTCCATATAATTCGCTGTTGGGTACCTACGAGGAAAAAATTTCCACTAAAATTCATCCATTGCGATAGTGATCTGTCAGAAATACACGTTCTGGTTGGTTAAAAATCACATGTGTGGAATTTCCAAAAAAAATGGATTTTCGTGTTTTCCATTCAATTCTAAAAAGAAAATGTCCGCCTCAAAATATGAAAGGAGTCGATATCTCTTTCGGAATGAATAAAACTCAAATTTTTTGTGTTGATCAGCATTCCAGTACATTTTACGCAGTAAGTGCACTATAGGATAACATACCCTAAGATTTCGTGTATATTTAGATCTATCGGAAGAAATTCATCAACATTTTGAAAAACATTATTGCAGGAAAATCAGACTAGGTTTGTTCGTTGTACCTGCATAAACTACCCAAACTACACTGACTCCACTGACTTCCAATTCTCAGTGCAGCTGAGTGTAGTCACAGATAACAGAATGAGTGGACTTATGGCGGGTTTCACAAAGCTCTGATTAACGAGATTGTTCTGATCAGGACAATTTTACGTTTAATTTCGGTTGATTTTTAGCAACACCATAGAATATCAAAGCGTTGATCGGACGATCAAGCTTTGTGAAATCCACGGTAAGTGTAGTTCAATGTGTTCAATGATTTTCACAGAATACAAAAATATGATAGTTGATTTTACACAAATCCAGGATAACAGAATTCTATGCTTCTTTTGTTTTCGCTACCATTTCGAGGTGATGTTGATCTGTCGTAAAGTTTTTCTAAAGTGTTCATGAAAAAATATTCTATTTTGAATAACGATATGATAAAAATTAATTTCTTCCAAAAATAACCACACATACAAAACACGTTCAACTGGGAACCAGAACCAACAACAGATTTCTATGATTATGAATTATATTGAAGCATATCCTCACTCTATGCCATGTTTGCATAACCTGTGACTACACTAACTGCCAAAATTTCCGCAACGAACAGAGTGCAAATTTACAACAAAACACACCGAACAGTCTCAATGGAGTTAGTGTGGTTAGTGTAGTTTATGCAGGTACAACGAACAAACCTAATGATATGTTCAACATCTATAATGATGAAGTAGAGGAATTGGCATGTCTATAGAATAATTCACTACATACTTCAGAAGTTCGACCTTCTTAATGTCCAGAAGCGACTCTACAAATATTGCGTCTTTCGAAGGTAAACTAGATAACCATCAAAAAAACCTTCAACTATAACTCATATAAGTAGCTCAGGTTTGGGCTCAATTGGAAAGCCGAATTCGTGAATGAGAAAAAATCCGCGATATGATTCGACAAACTCGAATCTTTCCAATTTTTCCAAAGAACAGTTCCGATCGAAGCAAATCTGACTGATAGCTAAGAAAGCTTCAAAGCACAGTTCTATTTATTGATTGATTTCACAATTTTGCAACAAGCCGGCATTTTTCCACTGAGTTCTAGATTTCAATTCGATTGGGTCAGTATTTTTGAACATATTGGGAAAATGAAATTATTAATGGATATATCTGAGGGATGATTGAATGTATCTCATTCATTTACCAATTCGACAGTTTCATCAAGCTCTAAAGCCTCCACACCTTTTTTCGGAAGTTATTAAGTGTTCTATCGGTCGTGAGAGCGACCATAATTATCATAACTTTCAAAGGATGTGAAAAAATAAGTGAATGGGTTAAAACGAAAAATGATAGAAACAACCATTCAAAATTTCATTTTTCCAAGTACCAATCGGATGTAATTGAAATCTTATCCCAGGTTGCAAATTGATGCGACTTGTAAGTTCAAGCACAATTTTGTGAGGATCCTAGCATCAGAAGACACAAAACTTTTTTGTTCAACAATAATAATAATAATAAACTAAAACTGTTCTGAGCAGAGTCAATTCCGGAATGACTCCAAGTCAGAATTTCAATTTTGGTTATAATAGTTTCATTTCATGAACGACTATGAAATAATAATAATTATTGCAGTGGTGCGTCGATTTCTTGAAACAATTCATTTATTTTTATGAGTCATCGTACTTTTCCTTAGTTTCGCCTTGATCTGATGAGAATGTGTTCCAGAAAACTGCGTTTCATTCAGGGTTCCTCTTCTGGAACATTATTTCAATGGTGTGCTAAAAGCTTGGAGCCCTTGGTCCTTGATGTAATACACTAATGCATGGGAGGGGTGAGTGACACCTTCAACTGTCTCCGAAGGGTTGATAGATTACCAACTGGGAGCCAACAGCTAACCCTTTGGGAATTTGTTGTCTAGCACGTTGCTCACCTTGAAACGTCTTCTCATCTCACGCCATTAACGATTCACGGTAACTCTATTCAGCTTTTTTTTATAATTATTAGATATTACTTTTGAATCCCTTTCTATAAATTCCTGATGTAAGAGTGTGGTGTGAGAATGATGCAAAACCCACCGAAAATAAGCTTTAATCGATAAACTAATTTTACTTTTATATCAAATGGCATAAACCCATGAGAAATGCGAACGGCTCTCTCCAGTTGTCTGTGTAGTAGTCCAAGTCTTTATAGCTGCCAAATTCCAGCTTTCTGGAAATTAGGGAAGTTCCCTTATTCAATAAATATATACAGGGTGATTCCGGAGGAGACCGTCAGATTTTGGGATAAGTTTACAGTAGTCAAGACAGTCCCGAAACAATGTTTGGTTTATGGTTGGGTGTCTCTATTGAGAATATACATGGTGGTTCGACCTATTTTACTTTTATTGATAATTTTTTTATGGCCTATTCGATTTGAATGAAATTTTCAGCGAAGTACAATATTATTAAGCACATTCATTAATTTCAAATTTTTTTCAAAATAAGTAGTTGTTATTGTGATAATTCCATATGAATTGTGCAGTTAGAAAAAACACCCTGTACATCGCGTTTCCTAAACTACGCTATCTGTTTACGATGCTACTACAATAAAACATCATTTGAGAGTTTCTTATTTTTTTGGCACACTTCTCTCTCTTCTCCGAGAAATTCTTTTCAAAAAAAGATAATGTCGAAATTTCGCTCCAATCTACTTTTATTAATAACTTTGGTATGGCTCATCCAATTTTGATGAAATTAGCATTGTAGAACAATCTGAATAGGTACATTAAATAATTGCAACAATCTCTCAAAATACAGGGTTGTAATTGCGATAATTTCAGAATTTCAGATCAATTGTGCACCCTACATTGCTTTTCCAAAATTTTTTTTGTTTTAGATTCTACCATAATATGTCTTTATTGAGAGGTTTTTAATTTTTTTGGCACACCTCCGGTTTTTCTGGAAAACATTTTTTCGGTCGAGATACACTCTGTTCTGTCTGTATTCAAAACTATAGCGATTCTTAGTATCGATTAAAGCTTATTATGGAAGGATTTTGCATCATTTCTTTGGTTTCTTCGGGGGTTTCACTCCCAATATCCGGAACAGAACTATTCAAAATTAACTGAAAATTCTTTTCTTGTGGAAACCGTCCTTGCAGATTGCAGGATTGAACTATTTGTCAAGGGAAGTTCCTTGGAAAACAGATTGCGCAGTGAACAATACCATCAAAAAAAAAATTTTTGACAAAACTATCACAAACCGAAAAATCGAAACAAAATAATTCTGAAAAAGTTTCTCGTTTGTCTGATGAAAGAATCAGATTTATCATCTGAAACGTCATAGTTGCTTTGTTTATCGTTTGTATTGTTTCAGTTTTGTTCACTAGGCAATCTGTTTTCCAAGAGACTGCCTTGACAAATAGTTTACTCCTTCAATCCATAAAAAACAATTTCTATTTAATTTTCAATAGTTCTGTCTCAGATATGGTTAGTTATAACCCAGAAAAAAACTAAAAATTTCAAAAAGCACTGCAGTAAAGGCAGCAGCTTTTGCGCGCATGTTCAATGTAGATGACCGCTTCAGCAACGAATTTGAACATGCACGCAAAAGCTGCTGCCTTCACGGCAGTGCTTTTTGAAATTTTTTTTTGATAAATTACTAGATTTCAATTCGATCTAATCTGTATTTTTGGAATTATTGGAAAAATAAAATTTTGAATGGGTATATCTACGGAATCATTGGGCGGATTTTACCCATTCACGAATTCGACATTCGTAATTAAGCCCCAAACCTACTCTACAAATATCGAGTGTCTAAGTCGTTTCTTCCGGAAGTTATTGTGTTTACGGTCAGCCTAACGGCCGGCTGCGTAAGCACATTAACTCCCGAAAGAAACAACTTAGAAACTCGATATTTGTAGAGAAGGTTTGGACCTTAATTACGAAGGCCGAATTCGTGAATGGGTAAAAATGATTCCGCAGATATACCCATTCAAAATTTTATTTTTCCAATATTTCCAGAAATACAGATCAGATCGAATTGAAATCCAGTACTTCATTGAAAAAATTACAGTTCGAAGGTTCATACAGAATTTAATGAGGATGATATGATAAGAAAATCAGAGAAATTTTTTTTTCAAATTGTTCTAATGACACGATTATCACGAAATTTTGCATAAAGTTGTCTTTCAGTATCTTCAAACTAGCCGCGAAGTTTAATCAGGACTGAGTCAGTATTTCTCGAGTTATATCGAAAAAAACAATGATATCGAGAAGAAAACCTCGAAATTTGAAATATTTTTTCCCGATATCTCCAAAACTTATGATCGTATCGAACTGAAATTTGGTACACTGCTTTGAAATATGAAGGTCAAAGTGTGAGTAGAATTTTTTTTTCGAATATGTTGAACGGTTTCCGAAAAAACAAATTTTTTGGAAAAAAATTTCGAAAATTTTTTTTTTCGAATTTACGGACAATATGATCCTGACGAAATTTGGCTCAAAGTTGCGCGTCGTTTTACTCCACCTAACTGCCAAGTTTGAATCCAATCGCTCAAGTAGTTTCTGAAATAAAAAAGAAATAACTCCGAAACTATTCGACCGATTTGGCCCATTAACGAACTTAACCGCGGCATTCTGATGCGCGACCTACCCTGAAAGTTTCAAATTGCTAGCTTGCTTCTGTCGACAGTTATCGTGTCCTCGGCCGGCCGGACAGAATCGATTTTGACACCGGATTCGTCATCAGCGAGTCCAACCTAGTCGATTGAGACCATTTTCGGCTCAATCATCCAAAATTACAGACATTTGGGCAAAACGATAGCTGTTCCCCTAGAACATGCGCGCAAAAATGATTGATTATGTGCTCTATTCATCTATTCTATCCAGAATAACGATAAGTCAAAATTGACATTGGTCAATAGGTCTCTTGCATGAATTTTCTTCATCAATGGAATCAACTATTCTATCCGTAAGACTTCTGAAACCTATAACCGTCGTCGAAAACTTCAATTTTCAACGAAAAAACTATCCTTTTAAGTTGGCTCTACATATTGGCTGTTCAAACGGGCGAAACTTCGCGCCTTCCGTGGCGTATATCCAATCTCTCTTTCTTCTCGCGTTCTTTACTTCTTTTCTCTCTAGCAAGCCAATAGACAGCGTCGGCTGTATCGATAGGTGAATTTTGCAATGTCGTGTGACGTAGAAGGCGATCTGACGCGTTTCTCCCGCTTCGAACTTGCGTCCCAATTTGACCATTGTCAATACCGAATTATTCAAAATTCGCGAATTGTTGAAGTGTGTGATAGCAAACATTATGATTTTGTATCGATTCATATGGAATGAGAAAAACATAAAATCTGATAATTCCTATTACATGGAAGAGACTTATTAACGGAGAATCTCTATTATATTCTCTCCATCTGCATTATCGAAAGATGCCACTCTTATATTAGCCAATCTTGCAATAAAATCATTGAATAGGAGGGGGCCCAATGATAAGACCATTTCCTGGAACCAGTGTCCATAAACACCACCCTGTAAGCTTCAGTCAAGACGTCAAAAAAGCTCATCCTTATTTATTCAGCAAGCCATTCAAGAAAAGTGTCCATCAGGCACCCTCCGATTCGGAAACGTGGTTTTATTCATGGAAAATATCTTCCCAAAGCCAAAGTCCATCCCGAAGGAATTGGCAAATATTATTTCAATTTCTTTAATGCTCTAAGCCGCTCTCCCCAAATGTTTGCCTTTGCATGTAGCAGCATTTTTTATGTTCCGGCGTTCGGACTTGGCCAGTTCCCCTGGGACCTGCCAACAAGGTCCAACGGGAGGGAGTAGATGGATGTATGTTATTTCAAATATTCTCGAATTTTGGGAGATACCACTTTCGACGCATCTAGAACGTTCTAAACCGACATGGATAAAGGTTCGTTTTTCGTATAAATATTTTTAGGAAAACAATTTTTCAAAAAAACTCTGCACTGAGCGAAAAAGGTGCGTGAAGAGAATGGTAAAGTACGTTGAGACAATGAATTCGTTCACCAAACTTGGTCCAATGAACGCATTAATTGGCCCAATGAATTTTCATACATTGGGATAATGCGGCAAATGTGCGTAAATGTTACTACATCACGACAATGAATTTGTTGATTTCTTAAACGTATGAAAATTCATTTGCCTAATGAACGAGTTCTTTGAAACGATGAACTCCTTCATTGCCACAATGAAATTTGTTCATTGGAAAAACAAACCTATACGTTGATAAAATGTACGAATTCGTTGATTCAATGAATGATATTCCTTACTGGAATGAAAGTTTCATTGAGAGTATACTTCTATAGATGGTAGATAATATGAAAACCTCCCTTATTACCAAACTCGGAAATAATTCATTTCGCGACAATAAATTCCTCATAGGGTGGGGACTGTTAGAGATGACTGCTGTACATACTTCTGTAGTATCGAGATGCACATAGTATGGAGATTCACACTAGTTTGACCGCTTTGGCAACATGGCAATAAATTGAACTTCACGCCAATGCAGTTTCAAACTAGTTTCATCATGATTGAATAAGTATTTTTTGAGTTATTCCGGGAAAAAACGATACCGAGGAAAAAATCAAGAAATATGACACATTTTTCGTCAATATCTTTGAATTTTATAATCGTTACACACTGAAATTTGATACACTGCTTTGAAATATATAACTTTTGGGTTTGGACGGAATTATTTTTGAATTTGGTACATAGATTTCGGAAAACAAATTTCTTCAAAAAAACATTTACTATCGGTACATAGGATACTTACAAAACTTCAAAAAAGCTACGCGACATTATGATTCAAATTGCCAAGTTTCAATTGAATAGCTCAGGTATTTCTTGAAATTTCAGGGAAATAACCTCAAAATTTCAACTAACTATAACGTTAACGAAAGCAACCGTCGCATTTTCAGGGAGTCCAACCTAGCCGATAGAGACCATGTACTGTTCAAAATTCGAAAATTACAAACATTTAGACGAAACGATAGAACTTCTCTCCCTAGAACATGAGCGGAGAACGTGGGTAGTATTCCCATCCCTCAAATCGATAATATTTCTTCATCCTCTCCGTTCAAAAGATAAAAATCCTACCCTGCTACCAAACTCGGAAATAATTCCGCGACACAAGAGTTCCTCATAGACGAGGAGGCTGACTAGAGATGACCGCTGTATATATTTTATTTCATACTGTACTGAAATGATACATTACATCACTAGGCCGGTAAAGTAACTTTACCGGACTGATATATTTTAACTGACACATGAATGATTTCGATTACTCTTTAAGCATAATGAAATAAACTCTTACCGCATCCAAGAAGTATAAGCCAACATTATGTTTTCATTCAGAATTTTCTCCCCATTGTAAGTTTTGCGCCATTAACAAAATATCTCGTATTCCTTTTGATATCATTCGGAAGACTTGGCCGGCATAAGTTTCGCCGTCGCTTTAGAACTTTTTTTCAAAATCTCTGCATCCATTTTATTTGAAATTATTCAAAACCAAAAATTCAAAACGATGCTGAACTGATAGGCAAGACAATCAATAAAAAATCTTTGTTACTGTTAGCAACCGATTCAAAGCATACTACATTACCACCCTATATTAATTGATGGTTTTTCATCATGTACTGACACATTACTGACACCTTCAAACTACCTGAAAAGACAGTTCAATTTTTGTACCAAAAATTTGAAAAAATATTGAGCAGTATGAAATGGAACGTTGAACAATACACGGCCGTGAAATGTCATAAAAATACTCGCCCTCGTCGCCTCGTCCGTGAACATCTAGATTCGTACTTTAATGAGCCATTTCCTGGCCTTGTAACGTGAATAACTATTATATGATGCACATGGGATTGATATCATTATTGCTTCTCAATAGAACTGTTCAACTAAATTCACTGAATTTATTTGACAAAATTATAAGTCAAAACCGCATTTAACAATGAGAACTATCCAACACTGTTATTTCCGCTGAATAACACGAAATTCAATACATTATGAAGAATAAAACAGAATAAAGCTTTATTACATATTGTACTTGAACGTAAAAGGCATACAAGAATAACTGATATGTTTGATGCAACAATTCAATGATCTACTGCCGTAACATCTCTTAAGAGCAAACAATACCTCTTATACAACGGGGTGACTTTTGGATGCCAGAGTTAATTTTTTCAAAAATTTTTTTGATGATTGAAAAAAATCGTAGAATGCCCAATGTTGCCAATTTTTATATTCAAGATTTTTCGGTGCAATAAAAACTGAAATGGAGTGAAAAATGGGAAAAAAACTAACATTGCGCATTCTCACAAAAGAATTAAGTACATCCCAAAAAAAATTCAAAACATGCTCACTGACGCCTTCCGAACGACACTCCGTATTATCCTATAAACGTCGAAATTACTCTGAATTCTAAGATTTCACGCGGCTATTGGCAACGTTAAAGAATGTACAATGCGATGCAGGTGCCTGACCTTGAGATATTAACGAGGTTTAAACATGTATGTGGCTGTGTTAACTCGTCGTAACTCAACACCACGTGGTATTGTTTGCTCTTAACTGATTGTAAATTTGTCAGGTATAGTCACGAATACAACACTGTGCAGAAATCATACCGTTTTCGGTCAGAAGTTCGTATTATGAAGTTTTGAAAAGAACAATGAATTGCCTGAGTACATATATCAAGAAATGTGATACCGAAACAGAATTTGAATATTTTTGTATAACGTATGGAGGGAATGGTAAAATTATTATGTAAATTTTTGAATGTTTGTTTGGTTGAATTTTTGCTTTCGTACACATATGGTTTATGTTGTTTAGCTAACTGCTAAACAAACTATTAAAAATTGAGAAAAATGTGAGTAATATATCGATCCCTTCACTCGAAGGACCATACTTCGTCATCATCTCAGTTCAAAAGATGAAATCCTCCCTCATTACCGAACTCAGAAATAATTCATTCCGTGTCAGAAAATTTCTCATAGACGAGGGGGCTGGCTAGAGATGACCGTTGTACATATTTATGTAGGAACGAGATGCACATGGGGAAGAGGCGGTTGCACCGATACCGAGTGAGTCTCGGCCGGTTTCGACGTAGGCACGGTTGACGGTGGCGGCTGAGGGCGGCAATCGATAGCGCAATATCGCATCGATTAGTGCGCCACGCCTCACGTATCGCTTGAGTTACGATGTGCCAAAGCTCTCGACAACTTCGAAGGCTCGCACGGTTACATACAGGACTGTCTGGAATTAGAGCCGCATTTGAGGAATTAATCTTTGGAAATTCTAGAAAATCCTTCAACTCGATGGGATCTGTATTTTGGAGAATGGTTTTCAAATGAACAACTCTAGTGAAGCACTGACGAAAGGCTAGGAGCGTTTACGCTCTCGTTCAAATTCGTTGTCAAAATGATCACCCATTCAAGTATGAACTCCACTAAGCGCAGCTTTACTTCCCGATGTGAAACTTTAGAGATCGATCATTTTTATATGGTCCTCACTAAATTCTGCACGAACCTTAAAGCTATGTTTTTTGATCTGTCTAGGGCATTCGACAGTTTGTCCCTTCAGTTCATACTTGACAAATGCTACAATCTGGGGTTTCGGGGCGTATATTTGGACTGGGTCCGCAGCTATCTGGAAGGTAGAGTCATGTGTGTAAAAGTTCAAGATTTTGTATCAACCGAGCACGAATCAAATCTGGGTGTACCACAAGGGTCCGTTCTTGGACCCCTTCTATTTCTGATTTTCATTAACGATCTTCCTGTTAACACACGTAGGATGCTCGTTAGTTTGTTAACCGTTCGTAACCTGATGAATATTATGAGAAGATTTTTATTGGGTTTATTCGCTGATGATGCCTCGGTAGCGGTTGCGGCTCCATCGTTGGATGAGCTACGAACTTTATGTGAGACACTCTTGGGGTGTCACAAGAATAATTTAATTATCAATGTTGGAAAAACTGAGTGTGTACATTTTTCAGTTAGGCAGGATGATCGTGAATTCGTTATTCGTTACCTAGATATTGCCGTCCGGTCTAAGGAAAGTACCAAGTTTCTTGGCATCAGTCTGGATAGTGGTTTGAGGTGGTGTACACATGTCGAGATGTTGTGCAGGAAATTGAACAGTTCATATTATGCCATAAATAGGATAAGAAAATCTGTTCCCTTAGATTCCCTAATTAACATCTATTATAGCTTGGTTTTTAGTCATTTAAACTATAATATTCTACTCTGGGGAAACTCTTCGGATGCTGGTAGAGCTTTTATTTCGCAAAAACGAATTTTACGCATGATATTTGGTATACCTCCGCGGTCCACATGTAGACCTGTTTTTATAGAAAATAGCATTCTTACATTGTCCTCTATTTACATATTGCGATGTCTTATATATGTGAAAGAGAATGAAGGAGGCGTGGCAAAGCTGTCTAGTTTTCATAACTACAACACAAGAAGTGGGAGAACTTTAAACATCCCCAAACACAAAACAACCAAGTTTGAGAAGTCTCCCATGTATCAGTGTATCAAACTGTACAACCACTTTCCTCGTGTCATTCAGTCTCTGAATTGTAATTCCTTCAAGAAAGTTGTTAAAAAATTATTGTTAAAAAAATGTTATTACTCAGTTGATGATTATCTATGCGATGTATTGACGGATTGTTGATTTCTATTGTCTATTTTCTCATTTTTGTTTGACTTGTCCCATACAAATACTTGTCAGAGGGGATCAATAAATTATTATTATTATTATTATTATCATTTTTCAATCAAATACTTGATCCAAATTCGATCGTTTCTGTATTTTTGGAAATATTGGAAAATAGAATTTTTAATGGGTATATCTACAAATCATTGAGAGGATTTTAAGCATTCCTGATTTCAACGTTCGCAATTCGGCCCCACACCTCACTACAAATACCAAGTCTTTTTGTCGATTCTTTCGAAAATTTTTGTACTCGCGGTGGTCCTTACCGGCGAAAACAAACACAATAATCACCCAAAGTATATACGTGTTGACTCAATTATTGTTGAGCAGCTTTGGAGTCAAATTTCGAGGGCCAAGTCGCGAACGGTGAAATCCACCCAATGATTCCGCAGGTTTGCTCATTCGAAATGTTATTCTCTCAATACTTACGGACATAAATATATGATTAGAAGGTTACAAAATATAAAAATCAAAAGCACTGATGTGAAGTCAGCAGATTTTGCACGGATGTTCAAATTCGTCGCCAAAGCGGTCATCTTTTCATGTGTTGACCTTGACCCCCGCGAACGCAGCCTGGCGATCTTGCAATCATATCATCTCCACGAAATTCTGTTTGAACCCACAAACTTTCATTTTTCAATCAAGTAGCGGATTTCAATTCCATTCGATCTCTATTTTTGAAAACATTGAAAAAACAAAATTTTGAATGGCTATATCTACGGAATCATTGGCAAAATATTTCAAACATAATGCAGATAAAATAACAAGAATTTTCGCGAGTAAATGGAAGATGTTAATGCATCTTCAGGAGCTCTATGAGTTGGAAATAATATAATGACGTTTTCTTAAGATTATACAATACCTACTCCTTCAAACTTACAGACTAAATGCAACATGCACTCTCTGGTCATATAAAAATTGAATCAACATGAATAAAAGCTGCTACAATATCGAATTGGCTAGAACGTATAACCGTTAGGAATTTCTGAATGCTCTAAGTGATAACGTCAGATTTCGGGATACAATTGATAGATTAGACAGACATTGACAAGACGTGACATGACATACGTTCTAGTCAATTTGAAATTGTAGCAGCTTTTATTCATGTCAATTCAATTTTTATATAACCAGAAAGTGCATGTTGCATTCAGTCTGTAAGTTTGGACGAGTAAATATTGTAAGATCTTAAGGAAACGCCATTATATTATTTCCAACTTAAAGAGCTCCTGAAGATGTCTTAACAGGGCGAAACATGTAGAGCAAATTTCAGAAATGAATGTTCCATTTACGTACGAAAATTCTTGTAATTTTATATATTGAAAATGGATTATGGTCCAATGGTTGATAGTTTGTTATAATATAGAAGAGATCGAATTGTACTCAGTACTCGATTGAAAAAGTAAAGTTTCAAGGTTCATACGGAATTTCGTGAGGAAAATATGCTCAGAAGATTGAAGAATATTGAATATTATAAGAAAAAATTTGAAATGTATTATTTTCAAGTTATTCTGATGACACTATTATCACGAAATTTCGCACAAAGCAATTTATCAGCATTTTCAAACTAATTAACAAGTTTCATCATAATCGAATCAGTATTTTTGGAGTTATTCCGGAGAACACGATACAAAGGAAAAACTAAGAAATCTGAAATATTTTTTCCCAATATATCCAGAAATTATAATCGTATCAAACTGTAATTTGATACAGTGCTTCAAATATGATGAATAATTTGAGAGAAAAAAATTTGATAATAACTAACTGCCAAATCTCAATCAAATCGTTCATATATTTCCTGAAATATCAGCGAAAAACCCTGAAAATTTCAAATGGCTATCACTCCAAAACCGTTTGGCTGATTTTAGCGAAGTTCAGCTTGATAGCAAAAGTGATTTTTGAGACAGCGAGAAAATAATGTCGCTATGGAAACTTTCTCACTTAAAATTTAATAGACGTCTTGGGCCCAAGTTGCCAACCCTCAATTCTCTTCACAAATTTACTATCACTGGGGAACGGGAATTTCAGGACAAATTCGACATTATAAGGTTCGCGTTATTTATAAATATCCGTAAAAGATGCATCGGCTCCTCAAACAAGATAATTCCTTCCAAATGTAGGGTTTTGTTAAGTAATCTCTGATTGGCTGAAATTTGTTGGGATTCCTGATTTCATGTTATTAGTGTCAAATTTATATAGGATATGTTCCGCAAATCAACTTGGTTATTTCGGTTGCCGGTTTTCAATTCCGTAAATATGAAATATTCGGCTGGTTCTTGAAAAAAAGGTTAATTACGGAATTCGATTGATGAAAAAACGTTGTTCATAGCATAGAACAATCTTTATTTACTTTATGATCCAAAGAACATAGAAGAGACAACAATCAGGAATGGAAAAATTACTATGGATCATAAGGTAAATAAAGATTGTTCTATGCTATGGATATGCTACCATAAAACACTGATTGCCGTTCTGGTGCATAGACTTAATGTGTCTATGTTCTTGTGACAGAAAGATTGCTTTCTCATCAATCAAATTCCCTTAATTAACCTTTTTTTTTTTTCAGGAACCAATCGAATATTTCATACTTCCAGAACAGAACACCGGCAACTGAAACAACCAAGTTGATTTGCGACACATATCCTTCATAAACTTGACACTATTAACATGAAATCAGGAATCCCAACTTGAACTTCAGCCTAACAAAAACCTATATTTGGAAGGAATTATTTTGTTTGAAGAGCCGAGGCATCTTTTACGGATATCTATAAATAACGCGAACCTTATCATGTCGAATTTGTCCTGAAATTCCCGTTCCCCAGTAATAGTAAATTTGTGAAGAAAATTGTGGGTTGGCAACTTGGGCCTAAGTCGTCTATTAATGAAATGATCAGTATTATTATATGCATTTAAGAAACTTCATCAAAGCAGGCTTATTGAAATAATTATAAATTCAATATTTAGAATTGCCATACTTGTAGTATTACATTATTACGAGATTAAATATCAAAATCTACAAACGATAAGAAATTCAAAAAAAAAATCGTGAACCCATTTTTTGTATAAAAATAAAATTCTTCGAATATCTGTCAGTGACTTCCAGACCAACTCTACATCAGTTTCCCTTCGCAAAACGACCTCACAAAGCTTTATTCACTCTCTCCTTTCCTCATCTTCCCTGCACAAGTTCTCTAATTAGACACTTTCCGAACTGAATATTCTTCCTAGAACTGACAGAAACTACTTATTCTCATTCTGCCTCTCCCCTTTTCCGGACGGCTAAGACCCCGGAATCGTGCCGAACGGCATGCGGAAAATAATGAATCAGTTTGGATGCACGCGCGTTGGGGAAAATGATCTTAATACCGTGCCGGCAAGCTGCGACGTAGGTCTTTATTTGAATCATTAAAAGCAGAAGCTTATATCGATTTTCTTGCAATATATACAATATGACTAAAATATGGGGAGTCGATTCTCACTTACTATCATTAAAATCATTAAACAGACATTGAAATATTTGCCAAAAAAAATATTTCGGAACCATGCGTGCATCCAATGGAAAGGTGATACCCCCTCCCCTCATTTGGGAAATAATTTTCCATACACCTGATCTTGGATTATTTTCAGGGTTTTCTATCTATATCCCTATATCTAAAAAATCTAGAGAAGCACTGCCGTGAAGCCAGCAGCTTTTGCGCGCATGTTCGATGTAGATGACCACTTCAGCAAAGAATTTAAACATGCGCGCAAAAGCTGCTGGCTTCACGGCAGTGCTTCTCTAGATTTTTTTCCGATAAATTACTGGATTTCAATTCGATCTAATCTGTTTTTTTGGAAATATTGGAGAAATAGAATTTCAAATGAGTATATCTTCGGAATCATTCCCCATACCCATTCGTGAATGGGTAAAATCCACCCAATGATTCCGGAGATTCACCCATTCAAAATTTTATTTAATTATATAAATTATAATAGATATTATAATAAATATATAATTAGATCGAATTGAAATCCACTACTCAAAATGACAGTTTGAAGGTTCATATAGAATTTAATGAGGGTAATATGATGAGAAGATCACAGAGTATTAAATATTTGAAAAAAAAATTTTTTTTCAAATTGTTCTAATGACACGATCATCACGAAATTTTGCACAGTGTTGTCCCTCAACACCTCCGATAGATGCGAAGTTTCATCACGATTGAATCAGTATTTTTTGAGTTTTACCGAAAAAAATAACGATATCGAGAAGAAAACCACGAAATTCTACATATTTTTTCCCAATATCTCTAAATCTAATAGCCATATCGAATTGAAATTCGGTACACTGCTGTAAAATATGAAGTTCAAGGTATAACGGAATTTTCTCGTGAGATGAGCAATAGTTTCAGAAAAAATTTTTTTTTTCGAAAAATTCCACTAAATTTCGCTCAAAGTTGCGCGTCGTTATGTTCCAACTAATTTGCAAGTTTCAATCCAATCGCTTCAGTAGTTTCTGAAATATGAGGAAATTAACCACAAAATTTCAAATGGCTATAACTCCGAAACTATTCGGCCGATTCGGCCCATTAACGAACTTAACGTTCGTTTTTTGAAATGAAACCCTTCCGGAAATTTTTAAGTTGATAGAATCCTCCGTACGCCCGTTACCGTGGTGACGGCCGGCCCGCCGTACAGAATCAATTTTGACACCGAATTCGTCATCAGTGAGTCCAACCTAGTCGTTTAGGACCATTTTCGGCTCAATCATCGAAAGTTACAGAAATTTGGGCAAAACGATAGCACGCTGTTTCCCTAGAACATGCGCGCAAAAAACACTCTTGAAAATTGGAAAAAAAATATTATTTATAGAAATCGCTCTTACGGCTTGCGAGATTCAAACCATTTGTCAAGTTCAAGTTTTTAAAAATATGTTGCCTACGGAACAACACAGAAATAACTTTTTGTACGATTGAACGACTTTTGTTAGTTACCGCGTTGAATTATCATTGGAAATGATCTCTTGTTCTGGAAATATTGGGGAATTAAAAATTTGAATGCGTATATTTACGATTCAAGTCAACAACGAAGTTTTGAATATTTTTTCCCAATACGTCCGGAAATAAACATTGGTAGGAATTGAAATTTGAAACAATCTTATTGAATATCACCCTAAAGATGCAATTGTATCAGAAAATTCGAATTTTTTCATCAAATCAAGGAAATTTCTGAAAACATTTTTCCCATTTCTAAACAAGTGGATCCTCACAAAATTTTCTCGAACTTGTGCGTTAGTGCATTTCAAACCAAACTGCTCCCATGAGTAATTCTTGAGATATCGTGAAACTAACCCTAAAATTTCAAATGGGCATTACCCCTAAACCGTTCGGCCGATATCACCCATAAACCAACTCAATCGAAATATTTGAGAATTTTGTCGCTAGGTGCTTATTTCCTCCGAAAGTTGAAACATATATGAATGGCCGTACGGACAGAATTGAAGTTGAAGACGGATTCTACTTCAGGGAGTCTAGCCTAATCGTATGGGACTATTTTCTACACAAAATTCGCGAATTTCAGACAATAGGAATTTTGCATGTAATATGAAATATCATAGTTTTATGTTTTCCTCATTTTATTCAAATACGGCAAATACGGAATCATAATGTATGATATCACACTAAGGATTCACGAATTTGAAATAATTTGTTTTAAAAAAGAATCGAATTGGGAATAAATTTCGAATTGGGTGAAACGCGGTAGATCACCCCCTATGTCACTCGTTACCGCACGACCCTACGAACGATACAGATGAGAGGAAAAGGTACACAAGAAGAGAGGGGGAGAGAATGAATATGAACCGATACGTCATGGAATGCGCAAAGTTTCGACCGTTTGAACAGCCAATATGGCTATCTGAGGTTCTTATACTGGCCACAGTGGCGCTACAATCTTAAATTCAGACCTTATTTTCACATGCAGCTAGAAACAGGGACATGAAGGTTGGAATCAGTCAATCGGAGAGAACGCGGTATGGCGGTAATTTTGAACTTCACAACGTGAATAATGACTGTTCCATATGGTGTGTCTTTGGTTCCATACAGTATTTTATCTCGAACTAGTATATTCTTAATTGATTTCGATGAAACCAAGACTGTGTATTTCTCTATTTTAGGTGGAAAACTGGATATTCATGTAATAGTATGTATATTGGAAAATTAGTAACATGAAAGTCGGTCCTTGTTTTTACGCCCTTGTTCTAAGGAACAATGTGATGAAGATTATTATTTTACCTACAATTCTGCAACTCTCGAAGTACGAACGGCAAAGGGCCTGGAACGACTAGGGTGGACTAACACAGTGATGAAAAATTTATTTTGAAATTAAAATCTGTTTGTCAGGCCTTATAAACACTCTGTAACTGATTTCAAAGACTAGACTAGAAAAACTCAATATAGAGCTGAATCCACCAAAAATTTCCGTGAATTTACAAATCTGAAATTATTCTGCTTTCCTAAATAATTAACCAAAAAAAAATCGTCTGCGTACACAAAATTGAAACTTGGTAATTATAGTTGTGAATTTCAGTAAGAAGCTCAGGGATTCGATATTTTTTGAGCAAGTTCAGGGTCTTATATCAATAAAGGACAAATTAGTCAATGGGTAAATATATCTGGAATGGGAGCAATGATGGTTTATCATTCGCCTGAGGATTTAAATCATTCACGAGTTGGTCTTTGTGCACCAAAACTCTTACTCTACAAATATCGGTTCACGCAGACCTACAGCTGCCGATTGTAAACATAATAACTTTGAGAACTAACAACTTAGACTTGAAAGTGTTAGAGCCAGAAGCTTGGAGCTCAAGTTATGGAATTAATGAATGTGTAAAATCCACCTGTAGTTTTCAAACACATAATATATTTATTAGAAATATATTATACATATCCGTTGGAGCTGTAATATATATATAGATATACGATCTGGATGAAAATTATAACTTATTATCAAGTTTTAATTTTGTGGACGCAGGGGTTTTTCGAATTTATAATTAAGGAAAACAGCAATAATAATTTCAGATTTGTATATATTATATCCCCGAAACTATTCAGTGGATTTAGCTCATTCACTCTACCGAAATATTTAGTATCTACACCTGAAAATTTCAATACCCTTCTTCTCCTTCGAAAGTAGCAGAGGGCTTATGGCCTGACAGACATACTTTAATTCGAAAATACATTTTTTATCGGTGTTAGTCCAACCTGGTCGTTCAAGGCCATTTGCCGAAATTTGCAGAATTGTTGGTGAAATGCTTCAAATTGTTCCTTGGAACAAGCGCGTAAAAAAAGAACCGACTTCATGTTACAAATTTTATAATATACATAACAAACTTATTACATAAATATCCAGTTTTTCGTCTAAAATAAAGAAATATCAGTTCGAGATAAGATACTGTATGTAACCAAAGACATCATTCACGTTGTGAAGTAAAAATATCCGCTATTCCGTCTTTTCTCTGATTGGCCGATACCAACCTTTATGTCCCTGTCTCTAGTCGCATGTTTATTTTCCATTCGACTAGAGAACCAGAGTTCAAAGATGTCAACTACCGATTCAATTATTCTTTTAAAAGCGAATGATCTACTACCTGGGTAGATTGACGGAGTCATTAATTCCCGAACAAATTTTATCGTTCGAATTATCGTCCCAAAATAACACATCTACCTAATTCCTAGCCAGTGCAGTCCTGCTTCCCCCAAGTAAGATATGTTAATACGTGAAAGTGGCGTGGCGCTGCAGGGAGCCGAAGGGGAATCCCGAATTTTCGATATTTTTCTGTTTTATGTGACATGATTATTATACCACGAGCGCAGGTGGCCTAGACCGCAAGATATTTAGGGATGCTTCTCCTTAGATATATTGCCGCAGGGAATTCTCATCGCGAAAACTTTTCTACCCCTCGCTACACCGTCTTTCCGTTTCATTCATTTTACATGACACTTTTATTATTTTACTCAATTTGTATGGCGAAAGGAAGCCGCTTGGAAATTGGTGCATTTTTCATAGAATAACTGGAAAAGTTATAGGTTTTGGATCGATCGATCAACTATGTGAAGTTTGCTTTGGTGAAAGACAATTCATTATGTCCATGAAACTGTAAACGACTCCGATATTGGCAGTTTTTAGCAAATGGTTATGGTACTTTTGCGTCCTCAATCTTGGGTGCTATCCCGTCCAAATGTCTAATAATTTGCAGAAAATGAGCTCCAACTATTACATAATATCAGAATAATTCGTGGACATAGAGAACATGAAATTCGAAATATACTCTTATGACAAACATTAGCAAAAATGATAAAACTATAGTACCCTATCATAAACCATAGAGGAGAGAGATGTGTTATTCTTTGTCTTCGTCTATCTTATGGGTGATTTTTAGGTACATGAGGAGTTTCGATGGTAGTTGTCTGTGGTTTGATAATTGATAAATAGACGAATTTTGCTGGCACTCCAATCAATTTCGAGCGATGAACCAAAAGCCTGGTTATAGTTACGGTTATTCAAACTGACATATAGGCAAACGATAAGCTGTCAATAATCAATTTCAAGCCATGGACCAAAAGCTGCGGTTATAGTTACGGTTATCCAAACTGACAGATTATCCCTTGCCTATATGTCAGTTTGGATAACCGAAACTATGACCGGAGCTTTTGGTCCATCGCTTGAAATCGATGATAGTAGATAACCGTAACTATAACCGGAACTTTTGCTCCATCGCCTAAAATCGTTCCAAGTGACATATTTTGGATCCGAAATGAGGTCCACATGTTGTCAAAATACGGCTATAATATTCTTCAGTTTTCGCCGATAGATACTGGCATCGAGGCATCCGTCATTGAAATCTGAAATATATTCGGAAGTTACCGACATGTCATTTCAAAACTAGTCAAATCAGAGCTTCTTTAATCTTTCGAGTTGCATTATACATTATTTTCAAGAATTTCGGGAAATAAATTCATTTTGACAAATTCAAGCTGACTATTCACATCATTAGCCAGAAAGGTGAAAATATACAGAGTGAGCCTTCAAGTTATTCATTTTAACCCTAGATTTCTCCCATCAAATAAAACACTTTTTCCATTAATCATTTTTACACATTCGGCCCTGGTACAAAGATATACAGGCTGTTGAAATTTACAAAAAAAATCAGTTTTTCTTTTATAGGTTTGACATGGTTTCTCTGAATGAAATGAATTTTGTTCTGAAGTTTTCTATAACTATAACTCGTATTCTACAGTTATTAATTTCATCTTATTCTATACGGTTTTCTGGTTATGGACTTCCAGATTCATCAAACTGAAAGGAATTCGCATGAAGAATGTAGGTAAAGTTTATCTTAAGTCATTATAAGAATCATCAATCATTTTAAAATTCTTAAATATTTTTTATTATTCCTCCTCAAAAGAACCGTTTTCGGGATATTCAACGTTGAATGTTATAAAGTCTAACAAAATTTCGAGAGATTTTCGTGGATCCACCCCTGAGCTATTTAAGGCATGAAAAAAGTGTTTTATTTGATGAGAGGAATCTATAGTTGAAATTAATGTACAATTTAAAGACTCACCCTGTATAGGTATATACCAGTTTTTTTCGTCTCTGAATACATAAGTCTGAAACTTTATATTTTTGAATACCTATTTATTACGAGAGGAATTTTATTCTAACATTTAGTTCATGGAAAAAAAGTACTCCAGAGTATCATATTCAAAAATACCCATAGAAAACATTTGGAACTCTACATACTACGATTAATTTGTCAGGTTTGAAATTCTTTTGATAAATTCGTATGGAAATGAACAACGAAGTTAATAATTCCTAATTGAATAATCATAAACATGAACATTCCCTCGAAATATTTCGACAAGTAGGTATGTAACAAATTCATAACTCTTGAATTAAATATTCACTACTAGGAACATACAAAATTCATAACCCATATTTCTATGAAAGGTGATCCAATATTTCCAATATAAAGTTATTATTATAATATATCGATTTCCTGTTCGTTTTTTTGGCTTCGAAATGACTTTTTGTATCCATGAAAGTCTACTTACAATAAACTCCCTATTGCTCCTTAGTCCCTCATACATGTTTCATATTATTAATGAGAAGATGTTCCACATTGGTTGAACTTCTCTTATTAGTAAGAATGCAGAATTTCAAATCGAATTCATATTTTGGGAAACAATTTCTGTCGTAACTCGAAAGGTTTGTCCCCAGATAATTAGGGAATACGGCCCTTTGAGACCATTTGCATTGGTTTCACTTTTCGAGCAAGCTTATAGGCGATTCGCCCCTCAAGTGGTTTGTGCGTTATTATAAACTCATACATTTGGGCTGGTCAGATTTATTCTTGAGGATATTGGAAAATTCTAGAAAAAAGTCAGTCGGGATAGGAATTCGAAGCGATAAGCTTAAGGTCGAAAACGCCGAGGCTCGGCTCAAATATTTAAAATAGGTTTTGGTTTATTATTTGATAAAATCAAATAATAAACCTTAGTGATCGACCAACAAAAAAAACCCCCTGAAAATTTCAAAGTTTACGTTTTGGAGTATGTAGATTTGAATAAACTAATAAAAAAAAATCCGTCCGTCCGCCGTCCGCCGTACGCCGTCCGTTGTCCGGGGCTTTTCTCAGAAAGTACTGAACCGAAATCAGTGAAAATTGGTAGAAAAATCGTGTGTCGCTCGGGATTGATCCTCCAAGCTTTTCAGCAGAATCGGTGTACCCTAAGGGGTCAAAATGGGAGCTTGGGGGAAAAAAAATTATTTCTCGAAAACTTACCGCCGAATTTTCATAAAACTTTGAACGTTGATTACTGCTGCAAAACGAAATCAAAAAAATTTTACCCGGATGATTTCTGACCAGTGGTTCCTGAGTTATAAGGAAAAACGCTGCAAATTTCCAATAATGTCGAAAATGACATCATCGCATTCGGTTCTAAGATTGGAATTCACTGGAATAATCTTTTTACTTTTCAACCAGAATCATAGATCTAAAAGGAGATGAAAATATTGATTACCAAATTTTCAACACATATCGAGAAATTTTTAATGGATGCGTTATTATTTTATAAACACAATTTGCAAATGCTGCATCGATGTTCTTGACAATTTCATAATAGTAAGTAGTTCAGATGAAATATTTTTGGGTTTTCTTTCCCAATATTTTAAACATAACTACTGAAAATCGGATCAAATTATTATTTATAGAAATCACCCTGCGGATAACGGGATTTAAGATTAAATTTCTTCATGAAGCTCATTCATATCTTGAATAAAACTTTTATTTTATTCATAAATCATTGGTTTTTCAGAACACAAAAACCAATTCCATGAAAAAATTCATTTGAAACATTGAAATCTCAATAAATACTCTTTTATAACTGAATAACACTTTTACATGCAGAACGCGAATTAAGTAGCACAATTTAAAATAATGCAGATTTCCAATTCGGTTGATCGGAGGTTTTCATCAATTTCGGTTTGCGTAGTACGATTATCGTCAACATGTGGATATCCGTTACTGGTTTCAATCGAAATCCAAAATCTTTCGTACTGACAGTTTGAAATAAGCGTGAATATAGAAAATAATGAGCATTTATATGATAAATCAAATTGGAGGATATAATATGCAAAAAAATCAATAGCAAACCGCAAATCTCATCAATTGTCCATTGTCGAGAATCTAATACTGAGGGTTGGAGCCTTAGACTAAAGTTAGGAGCCGAAGATCTATCAACCTGTTCTGAATGGGGTCTGTGCCGGTCGATATAGCGTAGACAAAAATATACCGCACATATCATCATCTGGTTGTCGGCAAACTACTTGTTTGAATTTCACGTCTTTACAACAAACAGACTTTCGGATTTGACACCCTCTTGGTTGAGTGTATCTGACAAAGATAACAACGAACGAACTTTATAATCTAGAATTATTCTTTCGAATTCAACCTGATGAGGTTCACGATATATTTAATTGTTACAGAAATGTTATTGAAAATAACTTCAGTTTTCCAATTTGTGTGGTGGATACTTTTTGAATCAAGTGAATCGGATATCTGCTGTGGAAAAAATGTTTTTCAGATCAATTGCACAGGAAGGTTGAGTTTTTTTTCATTTCATTAATATTTTGCAGAACATAGTTGAATCCAAGTAGAAATCACATCTACACATTTGATATTAGCGGAAAGTCTTAAATTTTGTTTTACGTATTGGTGTTAGTTTGAAAGATTGAGTTTATTTCCTCAATGTCAAGAAATACGAACGCGTTCGGATTGAAACATCATGACTTAAAGTGAAATATAGACACTCGATTTAATGCAAAATGCGTGAGAATTGTATTGGAAAAATCGAATTTTCTTTTAAACTTTTTTTTTTCGGATACATATTCATCAAAGTCCAATGAAATTTGGTACAGGTTTCAGAGTCAACATTTAGAAACAGTGTTTCAAATTTCAGTTTTGACCGATATTCATTTGTGCAGATATTGGCAAAAAATTTCGTGACCATTTTGAATATTGAGGTTATTTCCCTAACATCTCAAAAAGGACAAACCCTACCTGATTTGAAGTTCATTTTCAGTTGTGGAATACCGATACGAAATTTAATAATTGTGGAAAATAGTTGGATTTTCAAAGAGGTGAAACGACTGTGGAACGTCTCTTCTCATTCAAAATATTTTAAATTTTGCTACTCAGTTAGCGTTCTGCATGTGGAAATGTTGTTCAATTATACAATTGTATTTATTGAGAATTTCAATGTTCACATGAATTATTTCATGGAATTGGTTTCTGTGTTGTGAGAAACCAATTAGTTATGAATAATATATAAGTTTTTTAAGATATCAATGGTATATTGGGTTATTTAACTGAGAAAATAATAAACCCTTGTGTAAAATTTGCAGCGTTTTTTACGTTTTTGTTCATATTTTCACACGATCGATTATTTCGTATCGGCACTAGTCTAGTATATTCATTTTACAACTAGGAATCGAATTAAAGTGTGTTTTTCTTTAACTGTTTAGTTTGATTTTGAAAACTTTCGAACCTCCTAGACGCCAGATCCTAACGGTGCGTAGGACGTCGGCGGGGAATTCACAACAATTTCATCAGATCTCATAGATTATAGCTCTATTCATTTTACTCAGCGGAATTAATTGTGTGGCAAAGCGACCTTAGCACCAGCATCCTTTACATTTTAGTGGGTAATAAAAGAAGAATGTCGACAACTGATATATTCTATGCATCTTGGTTGAGAATGTTAAACTGTGTTGACATTTCTATTAATTAGGGTTGGGAAATTCACATGGAGGTAAAAGCAGGAGAGTGTGCATATCCTATATTTCCCTTCTACCAAACGTGTCACACACTTTTGAAGGAGTTCTGTGGATTTTTCCCATACCAATATAGCCGACTTCGAACTATTTAAAGGTTGAATATTTTTTTTAGTCAACGTTTAAATCGTTCGAAGTCGGCCATATTGGAATGGGAAAAACCCACAGAACTTTCTCAAAAGTGTGTGACACTTTTCAAACTTTATGCCCCCTCCACTCTTTTCCTAACTTCATGGGAATTCATATTGGAACGTCAGGCCAGAACAATGTTTTAAAATTGTTTTAATAATGTCCATAGCATTTCAAAAAAAACGCACCTGACAGTAGTTCATATTTTCATTCGATGCAGGTGCAATTCCAATAAATAAGAATTTCATATTATATTTAATAATTCTTCCTCCAGTATTATTAGGGAAAAACCTATAAAACTTTTCAGAAAATGTCTCAGTTTTTGTTCTGTTTTATTCCAAATACTTCCTCATTTCTATCCGGCAGAGCAAATACGTAATATTCATACGTCAACATTTTATCTTTCCCCGAATACAAATGGTGGCCTGAGGGAAAAAACGTAATGATAAGACTTACTTAACCTCTGACCGGTCCTCATCTTCGATAACAACTGCAGAGCTCTAGGGGTGGAAAATTGCAACATAAAAATGTCTCTCCCCATGCCGCCCAAGGCTATCTTATATTGTTGCCCTTGCCGTTCCTCTACATTTGGATATCAATGTTTTTTCGTCCTGATGGATCTCCAGCATTTCCGATTATTGCATGTGGGGTGGTTTTTATTGAACGCATAAACATCATCGATAGATATTTGATATGGGACATTTTCATGAAGATGCGATATGGCTGGCAGGTATCATATAAAAAGTCGTAGAAAATTTCTTTGTTCATTGTGGATAAACTTGAATAGAGAGAAATGTTTGCATTTTATGAAAATTTCGTTTAATATTTTACATTTTTCATTTTGTCCCTCTTATTCATTCCATTACACAGGTTGACTGACGACTTAAGGGACCCCGGCTAATCGAAGACGACTTCGGCCCAAGTTGCCAGCCCACAATTTTCTTCACAAATTTACTATCACTGGGGAACGGGAGTTTCAGGACAAATTCGACAGGATAAGGTTCGCGTTATTTATAAATATCCGTAAAGATGCCTGGGCTCCTCAAACAAGATAATTCCTTCCAAATATAGGGTTTTGTTAAGATCATCTCTGATTGGCTGAAATTTAAGTTGGGATTCCTCTAAATATGAAATATTCGGTTGGTTCCTGAAAAAAAGGTTAATTACGGAATTTGATTGATTCGATTTGATTCTTTCTGTCACCAGAACGACAGTCAATGTTCTAAGGTAACATATCCCTTGCAAAGAACAATCTTTATTCACTTTATGATCCATAGAACATTGAAGAGACAACAATCTACAATGAAAAAATTGTCGTTCTGGTGCATAGACTTGATATGTCTATGTTCTGGTGACAGTAAGATTGCTCTTTCATCAATCAAATTCCGTAATAAAACTTTTTTGCTGGAACCAACCAAATATTTTTTATTTACAGAACGGAAAACTGGCAACCGAAATAACCGAGTTGATTTGCGGAACATATCCTTTATAAACTTGACACTATGAACATGAAATCTGGAATCCCAACTTAAATTTCAGCCTAACAAAAACCTTTATTTGGAAGGAGTTATCTTGTTTGAGAAGCTGAGGCATCTTATACAGATATTTATAAATAACGCGAACCTTATCATGTCGAATTTGTCCCGAAATTTCCGTTCCCCAGTGATAGTAAATTTGTGAAGAAAATTGTGGGTTGGCAACTTGGGCCGAAGTCGTCTATTGAATGAAAATTGGAGTTTTAAATGTCCCATAAGGATCCCATACGGATCCAGAAGATTTATGAAAATATGTTAAAGTTATGAACTTGAAATTGAATATGAAATTATGAATATGTTCGTTAATATAGCCAAAATTTCGCTGGTATTTCACAGGCTTTTTTTTCACTATGTGGATTTCTCATCAGCTCAACAAAAAAATGCAAACATTTAAGGCCCGTATTCCAAAATTTCAATTCAAGTATCAGGAGAAAAATAACACTCGGTAAGTGTGATAAAAAAATTAAATAGGAATTTGCAAAGAGCTGAAAAAAAGAGTGAAGATCGGTTTTTTGTTCAAATGGCACAACTTTGGAATGATGTTCATGATATATTGAAAACAGAATATTTAATTCAAACGAGGCTATTAATAAAACGGAATATTAATAATTTTCATATCCAGTTGATGAAATAATATTCTTGATAGAACGAAAACACTTAATTTGGAGTGTTGAAGATAAGTCTAATTTATTTTAAATATTACTTAAACTCTTGAAATAAATTGTTTTTTTTGGAGGTATCGAAATGAGTCAGACTGATCTTGGGCACCTGGAATTTAGTGTTTTCGTTCTATCAAGAATATTGTTTTCATCAATTGCATATGAAAATTTGGCGATATTCCGTTTTCAACATATTATGAAATGTATACAAAATGTATGCCATTCAAATCAAAAATATATCTTTACTCAATTATTTTCGCTCTTTTCAAATTTCTACTCATAAATTTTTGTTCATCTCACATACCGAGTTTTCTCCTTGTAAATTGAAATTTTTAAATAGATGCCTGCGATTTTTTCTGGTTTTTTTCTTGGGCTCATTTTGGTATTCTTCAAGTGATAACGTAGATTAAATTTAATTGCAGCTGTACTTCTCGAAACATTGAGTAAATGACGGAAAATTCCAGACTCTACGAATTTTATCATGATTTTTTTCCTTGTATTCCCAAAGAAATATCGGATCTAACTGAAATTTGAAACATTGTTGTTAAATACTGACCTGAAGGTCTGTGTTTAATTTGGTTGAAATCTGATCAATTTTTTCCAGGGAAAAAATAAATGTTTGAATAAATGTTTTTTGAACTTTTCTAACAATTGGATCCATACGAAATTCTGAGTTGAGTTGAACTAATCACAAAGTTTTAAGCTGATTTAATTACTATACTACTTGTTCGGCCAATTTTTCCCACTAACGAAGAACGAACTCAACCGACATTTCTTCGAAAGTTAGAGCACATACGGACGGTCGGCCCGAATTGACAGCTTGAATTTGACCAACCTAATTTTTGAGGACCACTTTCGACTGAAAATTCGAAAATCACAGATATTGTGATGAAACGATAACGCAGCTAGTTCGAAGATGATGAGGGACAACATTGTGCAAAATTTCAAATTTTTTTTTCAAATATTCAATATTCTGTGACCTTCTCATATTATCCTCATTAAATTCTGAATGAACCTTTGAACTGTCATTTTTGGTACTGGATTTCAATTCGATCTAATCTGTGTTTTTGGAAATATTGGGAACATAAATTTTTGAATGGATATATCTGCAGAATCATTTGGTGGATTTTACCCATTCACGAATTCAGCCTTCGTAATTAAGCCCCAAACCTTCTCTACAACTATCGAGTTTCTAAGTTGTTTCTTTCGGAAGTTATTGTGTTTACGGTCCGGCCGTTGACACTTTTTTATATTCAAGAATGTTCGGGAAAATAAAAACTGAAATGGAGTGAAAAATGGAAAAAACTAACTTTGCGCATTCTCACAAAAGTGTTGAGTACACCACAAGAAAAAAAAAACACAGAAATAATCACTGAAGCCTACAGAACGACATCCTATTTTCTCCTATAAACGTCGAAATTCCTCCGAATTCTAATATTTCTCGCGGCTATTGGCATGTATACCGTGTGCAGGTGCCTGGCCTTGAGATATAAACGAGGTTTTATGAAACTTGAATGTGGCTGTGTTGCGAAGTCGCAATTTACCATATTTTGAGGTTATTTCCTTGATATTTGAAGATATGCTTGAGCGATTGGATTGAAACTTATGGACGCGCAACTTTCAGCAAAATGTTGTTGGGTTGGGACTATTCAGTCAGTATTCAGTTATTTCGAAACAATTCTTATTTTCGGAAAACTGTTCTTTATACAGGGTGTTTCGTCATAAACTGGTATATATATAGCCGCATAGATGACATTGGGAAAGTCATTTTTGTCTTATGACATATACCCCGTTTCCGAAGCATAAGCGAGATAATGTTTAATGTTTAATTGTTTAATGTCAACTTTGAGCAATATTCTGATAACTGTGGTGAGTTATGCGTGACCTTTGAAATAACGGTTTTTGGTCACATCTTAGTATTCTTTAGTGCTCAATTCAATTGTTTTGTAGAGTTCGGGAAAATATATTTCAAAATTGCGGAAAACTTACAAAGTTGGAATTTTTTATTTTCGATTTCCAAATTGGATCGTATTATTTCAATTTACTCAATTTTCTAAGATTTTCCGTGAAAAAATGTTTCCAAAATTCAAACTCAGTTTTTTTTTACATGTCTGCAGTGAAAAAAAAATTCACCGAGAATTGTTGCAATCTTTCGAGGTTGAACTTACCTCCATTCTGAACACTGGTGTGAAAACAGAATGAAAAAACATCCATTGGTTTTCATTTTATGGCCTTCCAAACGCTTCGCTCGGAGTACTTAAATAATTTTTATTCGAGAAACTGGTGGCCCTACGGAGGCCAAAATTGTGTTAATGGGTCCCCAGAATGACCCGGATAGAATTATGAATTCATCAAAAAAAAAATTTTTTTCAAAAAAACTTCGATGGGATTCGAACTCGCTCCACTTACGGACAATAGGGCGTATAAATTGGATTTATTCTGATTATAATGGCGTCCGCTACCAACCAACGGTAGTTAATCGAATTTGACCCTATTTTCCGAATGCGGAGAGAGTTCGGTTCCTACCAAAGTTTATTTGAAAAAAAATTTTTTTGGATAAATTTATATTTCTATCCGGGTCATTCTAGGGACCAATTAGCACAATTTTGGGCTCCGTAAGGCCACCAGTTTCTCGGATAAAAATTATTTAAATACTCCAAGCGGAATGTTTGGAAGGTTATTAAATGAAAACCGAGGGATATTTTTTCATTTTGTTTTCACACCCTGTGTTCAGAATGAAGGTAAGTTCAACCTCGATAGATGCCAAAAATTTTGGGTGAAATTTTTTTTTCACTGTAGACGTAAAAAAAAAGTTGAGTTTGAATTTTGGAAAAATTTTTTCACGAAAAATCTTAGAAAATTGAGTACATTGATATAATGCTATCCAAATTGGCAATCGAAAACAAAAAATTCCAACTTTATAGTTTTTCCGCCATTTTGAAATATTTTTTCCCGATTTCTACAACACAGGTGAATTGAGCACTAAAAAATGCTAAGATGTGACCAAAAACCATTATTTCAAAGGTCACGCATAACTCACCACATTTATCAGAATATTGCTCAAAGTTGACATTAAATACCCTGTATCTCGCTTATGCTTCAAAAACGGGGTATATGTCATAAGACAAAAATGACTTTGCCAATGTCATCTATACGGCTATATATGTTTGAGGAAAATTGTTGGCATACCTTAAGATTCATATTTCTCTGTCATTTTTCAACTAAGAAAAAGATTTCAATTCGATCTCATCTGTATTTTTAGAAATATTGGGAAAATAAAATTTTGAATAGGTAGATCTACGGAATCGTTAGATTTATTTTACCTATTCACGTTTTCGGCCATAGTATATACAGACTATGATTCGGCCTTCGTGGTTAAGGTCCATACCGATTTTACAAATATCGATTTTCTGAGTTGTTTCTTTCGGTAATTACGAATTTCGTCTGTTAGGTACTGAATTGAAATTGAATATACCTACTGGATTGGAAACTGACAGCTTAAAGGTTCATACAGAATTTCTTGAGTGATTGGAAGATCGCAGAATATTGAATATTTGAGAAAGAAAAATGAGATTGTTTTTTCCCAATTGTTGTTATGACACGATCATCATGAAATTTTGCACAGAGTTGTTCATCAGCATTTCCACCATAAAGTAAACTTGCGATTGGCAGGATCGATACGTGAAAAGATGGCCGCTTTGACAAGAAATTTGAATTTGAACATTCTGACTTCACGTCAGTGATTCCCTATATTTTTTTAATATTTGTTTTATTTATATAAACCTGAAAAAATACTAACCTGATCGTTGGGTTTCAAATAAATATTTTCGAATAAATTTGAGAGTTCTTATTGTTGATAAGTAGGGTGGGGTCTTTTATGTAATTTTTCTTGAGGTTTCCCTGATTAGATGCACCCCTCTATTAATTTGGCGTATGGCATTAACACACAAGAAACAGAAATAAAATAAATAAATCAACGTTACCATCCCAGTTATGGATCACAGTAACAAACTAGACACAAGACGTACTGTAAACAATGAATTCACTGAACCACTAAACATGGTGCCAAAAAAAGCATTTATATCATTTAAATATATCAATCTTAGACAGCTTTGTTCATTCTGAACAGTTAGGTAACGTGAGTCATATAATATTTGTCTCGAAACACATGGTTTTAAGGACGCAATTACAGGACCTCATTTGTTGAGAATGAATCAAGCTATCTAAAATAAATTTTTATATGATCAAATCGGAATAACCAAAAAAATAACTCGAGAAAAAAACTTTTTGGGGTGGCTCCATCTAAACCTTACCATCATTCTGGAAACTAGGCATCTAGGAAAGACCAGCAAAAAATTCCTTGAGTGTCTTTTTGCTCGCATTTTGGTCAGTTTCTTGGTTTTTGAGAAAAAAAATTAAACCGATTTCAAAGATGTAGTGACAATTCAATAAAGGATATGAAGATATTAATATTATCATATTTAGTGAGACAAAACATGAAGAGTATCAACTACTCATGCATGAATATCCTGTTCCGTACTATCTATAATACAAACCAATAATTTTGATTATTCCTCATCTTAATGCAAGATTCAAGAGAATATCCTATTTTGGTATAGATAATGGTGAATTGTTCAAAAATAGTCTGTCTTATTTGTGTATTGATATTTATTTAACAGTACGATTAGGTAGTCACTAATATTTTCTCTCATATTTCTATAGTTATAACACCAAATCATTGCTTGTATATATGATTGAATTAAATTTTAAACATCCTTCATTCCAATGAGGTACATTTAAATAATTTAAGATACTCACTTAAGGGCTCAGGACAGGTATTCCTTGTAACTAGAGCTATTCATATTGTTCACAAAAATAACACCACCATAATCACATTTCATTAATGAAAACCTTGATCATAACATTTCACGTCTCATCACCACTTTCAAACACTCTTTTCTCTTCTGCCAGAGAACAAATGGGATAATGTGAATCACTTTTTGTGGCATATATCAAAACATTCAACCTGCTCGGTAGCATCCTGAATGTCAACTGATGACTTGATATACATTCCCTATGCTATTCCACAGGATATATCCCTTTTGCAAGGACGCAAATCCTTTAAAAAAGGGGTGGAGCATATGTAAAGCTCTCTCTCCGAGGCAATCGAAGGAAGTCTCACTGCTTCGGTCTGAATTTTCTGCGTAGTAGGGGACAGGGAGATCTCTCGAAGCAATATTATCCTCACCGAAGCCTTTGTAAATGCACTCCAACCCTTATTTTTAGAATATCTAATGAAACAAACCCTTCTAAAAAAGGGGGAAGCAACCCTTGCTGTTCAACAGCTTCCATCAATGTCACCGATTGAAAGTTCAGTTTGATTTAAATGATTAGCATGGATATTTAGAAAAATTTGCAAGTGGATATACATAAAGATTCACATAATATCTAATATAAACAGCTCTCACTGGAAAATATTAATTAATATCATAAGAAAGTTCAAAAATGAATCAAATTTCATAAACTAGTTCACCCTTCACTGTAATTTAATGCTGATATAGTATCAACCCCTTATACACATAAAAATCACAGGTCAATCATAGAGCTTTTTTACCCTTTCAGCAGATGGCTGAAAGGGGTGTTAGTATAGGGTTGGATTTCAACAATGGCTTTTTTAAGAAGGGTTGAAGGGTGTAATATTGCGTTCGCGTGCCACACACGTGACTAGTTGCTTTTTCATTTTAGTCGAGATTTCTGGAAAATGTTAAAATTGTATAAATGTGGATAAATATGTAGGTAGTATTTATATTAGTTTTAAGCAGTTCCAACACGATTGTCTAACAATCCATGTCGTATAACTACTAGATCAGGGCTTGAAATCATGTTTTTCAATATCCAAATTGCACTATCCATAGATCATGTACCAACATAACCTGAAAACAAAAAAAAATATTAGTGAATCAGTAAAACGGTTGAAGTAATTTTATCTGGTGCATCCAGAATCAGAAAGAGGAGAAATTGAAATTGATGTTTTTTTCGATTATAAAGAAATTCCACTAATCAGCATTTGTCAATTAGTTCAATCAAGATCGGATCAGTATCATTTCGAGTTATTACGGAAACATCAATCATACCGAAGAAATGAGCACGAAATTTAACATATTATTGTCCCCATAACTCCGAAAATAGATAACCGATTAAACTGAAATTTAAAACACTGTGTATAAATAGTGACCTCAAGGTCTGTGCACAACTTTATTGCAATTTGAAGAATAGTCTCCGATAAAATTTTAAAATTTGGAAAAGAAATGATTTTTTGATTTTCCATTTGTACGATTCTCGTGAAATTTCACATAAGGTTGAACATCGGTATTCTACAATTTACTACGAAGTTCAAATTTGATCGAAAAAAACCTTTTTTTCAACAAGGTTCGGAAAATTATCGGCCAACATTCTCTTGAAATTTTCTACCTGTACCATCCTTGCGAAATTCCGCATAGTTATGCATCGCTATTTTATAACTTACAATGATTTATAATTCTGATACCATTAGTTCTTCCCGAGTAATTGAGGAAATAATTTCAAAATTTCAAATGGCCACGAAATTTGTCATATTTTTTTTTCAATATAGCCGAAAATGAAAATCGGTTGAAATTAAGCTCTTTGTCAAATATATTGCATTCTGATAAAAGTCTCAGAAAAAACAATTTTTACCAACAAAAATCAGGAACATGTTAGAAAAAGACCATAAAAACAATATCTGCCGAAAGAAACAACCTAGTAACTCGATATTTGTAGAGAAGCTTTGGACCTTAATTACGAAGGACGAATTCGTGGATGGGTAAAATCCACCCACATCCGCAGATGTACCTACCCATTCAAAATTTCATTTTCCCAATATTTCCAAAAATACAGATTAGATGGAATTAAAATCCAGTACTTCATCGAAAAATAACAGTTCGAAGTTTCTTACATAATTTAATGAGGATAATATGATAAGAAAATCACAGAATATTGAATATTTGAAAAAAAAATTAAATTTTTTTTTTAATTGATCTAATGACACGATCATCACGAAATTTCGCACAAAGTTGTCTTCCAGCATCTCCAAACTAGCTGCGAAGTTTCATCATGATTGAATCAGTATTTCTTGAATTATACCAAAAAAACACGATATCGAGAAGAAAAATCTAGAAAAGCACTGACGTGAAGTCAGCAGCTTTTACGCGCTTGTTCACATGGCGAAATGGTGGCTTGGAAATTTCAGTGAAATGTTAATGAAATATAAAATTTTCAAAAAAATTTCGAATTTTTCCATTGATAATTCTTCTTATTGACATAGTTCATCTTCCAACCAAATTTCATTTCGGTCAGAAAAATATTTTTCGAGTTATTGAAAAATCAACATTCCAAATGGCTGTAGCACAAAGACCATTCGGCAGATTTGGCCCCTTAACGAACTTAACCGAGATATTCGGGTTCTTAATCTAACCTGAAAATTTCAAGACTCTAGGTCCTTCCTTCCGAGAGTTACAGCGCACACGGCCGGCTGGACAGACGGACAGAATCAATTTTGAATTTTCATCAGTGAGTCCAACCTAGTCGTTTGAGACCAATTTCGGCTCAAAATTCGAAAATTACAGACATCGTAACGTAATGAAAACGGTTCCCCAGAACTAGCGCGTAAAAATCACGAAATTTCACATATTTTTTCCCAATATCTCCAAAACAAATAGCCGTATCGAACTGAAATTCGGTACACTGCTGTGAAATATGAAGATCAAAGTATGCGCTGATTTTTTTTCGAATATGATGAAAAGTTCACGAAAAAAAAATTTTTTTCGGAAAAAATTTTGAGAATAAGTTTTTTTCAAAATTTGCTGATGGTATGTATGATCTCAACAAAATCACGCAAAAAGTTGCGCGCTGCTATAATCCAACTAATTGCCAAGTTTCGATCCAATCGGTCCAGTAGTTCCCGAATTATCGCCAAAATTACGTCAAAACTTAAGTCAATAACTCCGAAACCTTTTGGTTGATTTTGCCCATTAAAGGATCGTCGAATTTTGAAATGCAACTTACCCTGAAAGTTTCAAGTCGATAGGATTCCCCATACTACCGTAATCGTGTCAACGGACGGCCGGCCGGACAGAATCGGTATTGACAAAGGATTCGTCATCAGTGAGTCCAACCTAATCGTTTGAGGCCATTTTCGGCTCAAAATTCGAAAATTAGAGACATTTGGAGAAAACGATAGCACGCTGTTCCCCAGAACATGCGCACCAAAACAAACGAGGGATTTTAGCGGGAGAGCATCTGACAACTCAAATTTCATTGCTTGAGCGAAAATCGCATCCATCAGTTTGAGCCTTAAAGCAGTTCCCCAGAAAAAGCGAGTGAATGTAAGAGTCGGTCGGTTCAAGAGTTCAACTAGAAATTCATTACAACGTGGATGGAAGTAAAACGCGAATTCGTTGAAATTCTGAAAATATGTCTCAGAAAAAGTCTCAATAATTAGAAAATCACTGATCCGTTCGAGTTGCAAACAAAAGTCAATTAGTTTTACCGAGTGTCACAGAAATCAGGTTCATCACCAAACAAATCTTCATTTTACAAGATATCGGATTTAAATTTTGGATATTGTTTCCCATCGACTGAAGTAATCAATGTGTATCTATGACTTTCGGTCTGACCAGAAGTGGATATAATTTTCGATTTTCTCATATGGACTGTTGAATATTTTCGTATATTAGAATTCTACCTTGAATATTGGGTGAAGTTCCGCGAAAAAAATTAAATAGGTCTCTTGCATGATTTTTTTATCATTGGAATCGAATATTCCATTCATAAGACTACTGGAGGACTTTAACCGCCGTCAAAAATTTCAATTTTCAACGAGAAAATGATCTGTTAAATTTGGCTCCACATTTCGGCTGTTCGAACGGACAAAACTTCGCGGCTTCCGTGACGTATCGCGATATATCCACCCTCTACCTCTTCACCAGAGTGAATAATAGCAATTATATGCGAGTTAAATATTATACCATGTCCACGACTTTATTGGTGAAATTGGAATAATTCTGCATTTTCGATAACTTACAATAGAGTTGTCAGAACGGTCAACATCATTCTCTGTGATTGCTAGAAATTGTCAAGCTTACGAGAAACGTCAAAAGTTTCACCTGTTCTATGCATGGGGTGTATAATATATATTATACACGCCTATTATCCACGAGCTAGATTTATGACTGTCATTTTTTTTCAACAAGAGCCATCGAGATATATAAACAATGGTCGTGGACTAATATATTTATTTATTCCCCACTTATAGAGCAATATTGTAGAGGAAATTTTTTCCACAATTTGATGGAGTATTCGTTTTCTTTTCCCATTTCACATAAATATAATTCGGAAATTGGTAGAATTATGTCTCTATCCAATTACTCAATTATTGGAGAATATGAGTACAAAATTTCATAGACGCAGTGCAATTAAAGTTATAGCAAGACCCACCCCTCGCAAGAAATTGAAACCAAACACCTTTCACTTCTATCCGAATGGTGAATAAAGAGTAGAACAATGTTTCAATGAGGATGGTGAGAATTTATATATCCAGAATTCCAATTGATCCGATGTCAAAATCAAACCAGAAATTTTTTTCATTAAATTTTTTTTCCTAAATTTTATTTTGGTTTCGACGGAATAACATTCAGAATCAGTTCATCTGAGAAAATCGAAAGTTACTTCCATTTCCGGTTGAACCGGAAGCCATAGGCACACCTCATCAGTCGATGGAAAACAATCTGTAGTATCAATCTGCAAAATTTCAATCCTATTGGCGAATGAAGATAAGCGCTACTTCCTCTGGTGGCTATCAGAGTAACACTAGGTACAAGGATTATCATTGACCAGTTAAAAGAAATGTCAAGAATATGAGAAAGTTTATGCATTTTTCTTGGCGTTTGTGTGATTTTACAAGTGTTTCTGCTGAGAAAAATTTCGAGTTTGGGTGAAAGAAACTTCCTTTAACAAGTCGGGCCTGAAAATGTTGAAAAATCGATAAAAACCTTGGCAACTCGTAATACAAAATCGGTAAACCAACCAACAAGATTTATGAGATTGTGTTACCTTTACCTGCATTCTACCGATGATGATCATTTTCATAGAGGTAAGCACGAACAGCTCATGGAATATTAGATCACATTCATGAAGACAATTGTTTTCCAGGCCCCTAATCAGAGAAAGTAACGTAGGAATGCTATGCCTTCCAGAAATCTGCCTGTTGAACTTATCATTAAGGAACAACGTAAATGTTTTAGTGATAGAACTGACCGATTGAAACAAAAGAGTCTCAACAAGGCCAACAATATGAGTGTTTGAAGAATTTATTTGTCAATTCATAATGAATATAAAGCTTACGGTACAACTAGATTTGTTTAATATGAATGTTATCATTTTATTCACAATATATTGTGTAAATTCAGTCCTTCTCCATATAAATAGTAAAGTAATGAGTCTTTGTCTACTATTCCAAAAAGTATGTTTTACAATACCATCTGTTTTTCAACTTTTTGAGCAGTAGATCTAGGGGGTATTTGATGAATAATCAAGTTTGGGTAGGTAATAATGTTGAAAGTTTATCAGCTTTGCAAATATCATGCAACATAATATCACATGCATCTTCCTGAACACTTCTAGCTTCAGTGCCTTTAAAACTACAAATAATTCGAAATTATTCTTGCCATTTAGAGTTGAAATAAGTTGATACTAAAATACTTCTAACAGTTATTGTAGAATTGCTACTCTTAATTAGAATAGATGATAAATATCTCTTTCATAAACCTGAAATATATATACACAGAATCACTTCTGTTAACTGAAAAAATCTTTGAAAAAATTGTGAAACCGAATTTTAATCAATAAAATATACAAGCAAACACTTGAAAACCTAGCTCCTATCCCTCTACCTAAGGATCTTAAACTGGCCACCTTGGCGCTGCAATCTTAAATTCAGACGCAAATATCTTGTAAAATGAAGATTTTGTTTGGGGGGTGAACTTGATGATTCCTGTGACATCCGGTATAGCGACTGAACTGTTCATGCAACATTCAATCTAGATCTCTAGAAGCTGAGCGCTATTGATACCTGGTGAGTGACCGCGATGTTAAACATTTGTAACTTTGCAAAGGAATAACTTGAAGACTTGAAATTTCCATGTAGGGTGTCAGATATTAGTTATCAACACGTCGAAGCTGCCAACTTAACGTCAAAAATTTACCGATTTTTTTGTCATACTGCCGGATATAAAATGGCTCTATAATTTAATTTCATGAGTTAACGAGCCAAACATCACGTTAGCCTCACAAATAAAACCTTCAGATTTTCGCCAACAAATATGCCGACCTCTTTAATTTCAGGAGAGAAACGCCAATAAAAATTGACTGTTAAATTATGGCCGTAGAGAGCTTCCGCACGTCGAGATTTGGGGAACAAATATGATCCTTGAAGCGTTATTGGCAGGGTTAATTGTTTGAGAGCATCACAGCCAACTCGGCCCGAAGGATAAAACCGATCAATAATGGAATATAATGAAATAAAAGACAGTCTAAGGCGGGAAAATTAGCGGCTAATCAATGTTGAAGGCAGCTGCTTTACGAAATAAATAAAAGGTTTTATATCTCCTGACAGACGATATAAAGTTCAAACCAACTTTTTCTATTGTCAGGAAGAGGAATAACTGCGTAACTTTCCGATTATATCTTGGATATAGGTAACGCCTCTGGGTATTGAACTTGCCAATCCTTCTCTTTATTTTGCCGTTTTTATTCGGGCGAATAAGGAATGTTGGATAACTTAATTTGTTGTTTTTGTCCCGGAATTAATAAAACTGAAGATGAATTAGATGAGATGGATACTTATTTTTTAGGTTTTTTCGGGGTTTTCACTTCCAATATCTGAAACAGAACTATTAAAAATTTACTGGAATTGTTTTTTTCACGGGCAGTTTCTTGCAGAACAGATTGCCTAATGAACAGTACAGAAACAATACCAACGATAAAGAAAGTGAACTGTGACGTTTCAGAGTACAAATCTGACTCTTTCATCAGACAAAGCAAAAAATTGCAAGAATTATTTTGTTTCTTATATAATTCTTCCAATTTTCTGAAACAAACGATTGAAAATGCCCATACCTTTTCTTTAACTTTCGATTTTTGTATCGATTAAAGCTTATTTTGGGAGAATTTCGCATAATTTTTTAGATTTTTACTGGGTTTTCGCTGCCAATATCTGAAACAGAACCATTAAAGTTAAACTATTTGTAAGGGCAGTTTCTGGCAAAACAGATAGCCTGATGAACAATACATGAACAATACAAACGATAAAGAGATGGATGCTTGATCATGTTCATTATAATATTCGAATTGAGTATTGGATCAAATTTCTTGAGATTTGAAAATTAAAAATTTTAAATATCAGCTTTCTGCATGGAAATTGCCCCTTTCTGTTAACTTCTTCTGAAGCGCCATTATTTCATTCGAACACCATATTCTTTTCAATATCGCACTGTTAATGTTTTTTCGCGCATGTTCTAGGGGAACAGCGTGCTATCTTTCGTCCAAATTTCTTTAATTTCCGATGATTGAGTAGAAAATGGTCTTAAACGACTAGGTTGGACTCACTGATGACGAATCCGGTGTCAAAATCGATTCTGTCCTGCCGGCCATGCTGACGACACGATAACTGTCGAACGGAGCCAGCTAGCGACTTGAAACTTGTAGGGTAGTTTGCGCAACGGAATGCCACGGTTAAGTTCGTTAATGGGCCGAATCGGCCAAATTGTTTCGGAGTTATAGCTATTTGAAACTTTGAGGTTATTTCCCTCATATTTCAGGAACTACCAGAGCGATTGGATTGAAACTTGGCAGTTGGTTGGAGCATAACGACGCGCAGCTTTGAGCGAAATTTCATTGAAATCGTACTCAATTTAAAAAAAATTCAAAATTTTTTTCGAAAATTTTTTTTCTGAAACTATTGTTCGTATTCCAGAAAAATTTGAGTTATAACTTGAACATTATATTTCACAGCAGTGTACCAAATTCCAATTCGATACGGCTATTAGTTTTGGAGATATTGGAAAAAAATATGTAGAATTTCGTGGTTTTCTTCTCGATATCGTTTTTTTTTCGGTATAACTCAAGAAATACTGATTCAATCATGATGAAACGTCGCAGGCGACTAGGTAGTTTGAAGATGCTGAAACACAACTTTGTACAGAATTCCGTAATGATCGTGACCTTAGAACAATTTGAAAAAATTTCAAATTTTTTCTTTCAAGTACATATTTAATATTCTGTGATCTGCCTATCATATTATCCTCATTAAATTCTGTATGAACCTTCGAACTGTTATTTTTCGATAAAGTACTGGATTTCAATTCTATTTAATATGTATTTTTGAAAATATTGGAAAAATAAAATTTTGAACAGGTTTATCTGCGGAATCATTGGGTGGATTTTACCCATGCACGAATTCGGCCTCCATTATTAAGGTCCTAACCTTCTCTACAAATATCGATGGTCTAAGTTGTTTCTTTCGGAAGTTATTGTGTTTACGGTCCAATGCCTTCAAGAAATCATTGTTTGTTTTTTAATCTTTCTTTTTATTCCATGTAAATTTTAAGTCGTTGCAACGAGAAGTTTGTGTGTATCATTGCAATGTCGGCCCCAGTGATTTAAGAGAAAAGAGTTCTCTTTGTTTATCGTTTGTATTGTTCCTGTATTGTTCATTGGGCAATCTGATTTCCAAGAAACTGCCCTTGACAAACAGTTCAATCCGCAAGGGCGTTTTCCATGAAAGGCAATTTTTATTTGATTTTGAACAGTTCTGTTTCAGATATTGATAGTGAAAACCCAGAAAAAAACCTAAAAATGAAAAAAAAATTAACTTTCGCTAAGACTTGTTGATGGTCTTCCCTAGTCAGTTCTATAATATTTCGTTCATCGATCTAGCTCCTAGTAAATATTTCATCAGAAGCACATTGAACGGAGTTTATTGAAGGGGATACCCAGGAAGCGTCGTAATCCAGGAAGGCGACGATCAAGAGGGTGGGACTCAGCGGGGCGAGTCGAAAGAGAAGCCACATTTTAAATTATAACACCCCGCGGCGATCCACGCTACATTACCCCGTTTGATAAACTGAAAACTCGTAGAACAATGCTCGCTGGCTAGGTCGAATATTCTGAAAATTCGCAGATTTGGACAATTTGTCGAGATCGTTGAACCGTGGGACCCCTCTTTGAAACGAATTACTCACGATATCGGAGCAATTTATCTGAGGGGTAAAGTTTAGGTTTTATTCGGAATATTCATTAAATCAGTTTATGGGGAATTCTTTTTTGCGCGCATGTTCAAGGGGAACAGCGTGCTATCGTTTTGTCCAAATGTCTGTAATTTTCGATGATTGAGCCGAAAATGGTCTCAAACGACTAGATTGGACTCACTGATGACGAATCCGGTATCAAATCGATGTCCTGCCGGCCGGCCGTGGACACGATAACTGTCGAACGGAGTGAGGTTAAGTTCGTTAATGGGCCAAAATCGGTCGAATAGTTTCGGAGTTATAGCCACTTGAAATTTTGAAGTTATTTAATTATTTTTTATTTCAGAAACTACTTGAGCGATTGAATTCAAACTTGGCAATTAGGTGGAGTATAACGACGCGCAACTTTGAGCCAAATTTTGTCAGGATCATACTGTCAGTAAATTTTAAAAATATTTTTTTTCAAAACCGTTCATCATATCCAGAAAAAAATTCCACTCGGACTTTGAGCTTCATATTTCACAGTAGTGTACTAAATTTCAGTTCGATACGATCATAAGTTTTGAAAGACAACTTTATGCAAAATTTCGTGATGATCGTGTCATTAAAACAATTCGAAAAAAAAATTTCTGTGATTTTCTTATCATATCATCCTCATTAAATTCTGTATGAACCTTCGAACTGTAATTTTTCGATGAAGTACTGGATTTCAATTCGATCTGATCTGTATTTTTGGAAATATCGGAAAAATAATTTTTGGAAATATCGGAAAAATAAAATTTTGAATGGGTATATCTGCGGAATTATTGGGTGGATTTTACCCATTCACGAATTCGGCCTTCGTAATCAAGGTCCAAACCTCCTCTACAAATATCGAGTTTTTAAGTCGTTTCTTTCGGTTATTGTGTTTACGCAGTCGGCCGTCAGGCCGACCGTAAACACAATACCTTCCGGAAGAAACGACTTAGAAACTCGATATTTGTAGAGTAGGTTTGGGCTTAATTACGAAGGTCGAATTCGTGAATGGGTGAAATCCGCCCAATGGTTCCGTAGATATACCCATTCAAAATTTCATTTTTCCAATATTTCAAAAAATACAGATTCGATCGAATTGAAATCCAGTAAGTTTTCGAAAAAAAATCTAGAGAAGCACTGCCGTGAAGGCAGCAGCTTTCGCGCGCAAGTTCAAATTCGTTGCCGAAGCGGTCATCTACATTAAACATGCGCGCAAATGCTGCTGCCTTCACGGCAGTGCTTTTCTATATTTTTTTTTTTTAAATTTCGTCATCCCCAACACTTCATTAGGCCGGTTACAGATTAGTATAATCCGAACAGCGAATGCAATAAAATTGATGAAATGATGAACGATTCGGCGGATAGTGTTGACGACACTCGAGCTCAGCCTCGAATAATAAATTCGAACGTAGCGTTCGAGTTGAAAACTCAAATCATTGAAAATTACAGACATTTGGTCAAGACGATAGCACGCTGTTCCCCAAGAACATGCGCGCAATAAATAATGCAAACAACATTGAGTGTTGGATGTTAAAGTTTGATGCAAACAGTTAAGCTAGGTACTCATATGCGATTTTCTGTCGCGTGACTGAGTATTCGCGATTGCTAAGAAAGCAATTATTTGTCATTATTTGGTCATGTATGCGCACATTCGTATTTAAATAGTATGTGTTTCATTTTTGCGACGATCGCGCGACCGAAAATCGCATGTGCGTTCCTGACCTAAATGTTTTGAAGAAAACCCGTGATCTTCTTGAAATACATTAAGACTGGCACAAATTAACAATTTCACCAAATGAGGTGTCCGAACAGTCGGCCTTTTTCGTTGAGGCACATGCGGCAAATTCTTCTAAAATACGAATTGATGTTCTAGGATTGATTTCAACAGTTAAGGAAACGAAGACTTCTTCCAAATCCGTATTCTTAAGATATTTCTTGGTTCTTTTCTTTTCAAATTGGCTTTCGTTTATTGAGTTGTGACGCAATTTCGAGGAAATATATTTGAAAAGATGTCATCGTTTTCACGATACAAATCATTTGCTGTCTGCATTTTAACTATTTTGTATGAAACATACTGAAGCCGAGTCCAGATGGGTGTAATCCGAACAGCGAATGCAATAAAATTTGATAAATGATTCGACGAATAGTGTGGAAGGCACTCGATCTCAGCCTCGAATAATAAATTCGAATGCAGCGTTCGATTTGAAAGCAGAGTCCAGACGGAGCAGAGAGAGCGCTGCCTCGAACCATGAAACTCCCTGTCTTTCATTGGATTCGCTATTCGGATAACACTCATCTGGGCCCGGCTTTATTTTGGATATTCGACCTGCAGCAAACTGCACTAGTTTCATTGTTTTTTCAGCATGATGTGCAAATGACCCCCCTATATTGATCACACTTTCATCGTAATAAGTAGATTAAATGAGAAGTTTGACAGTGAAACAATAGCTATTTATGTAATCAGTTACGAAATGCCTAATTTTGTGTAACGCTCGTTACACAAAATAGGATTTCTTAACGTATTACATATACAAGATTTTTTCTAATTTTAAATAAAATAATAGTAAATATAGAATATTATTGATAAAAACCTAGACAAGCACTGACGTGAAGCTTTTCAGCGTATGTCGATTGATTTCTCCGTACGCCCGTAATCGGGACGGCTGATCGACCGGCCGGACAGAATCGATTTTGACACCGGATTCCTCATCTGTGAGTCCAACCTAGTCGTTTGAGACCATTTTTGGCTAAGAATTGGAAAATTACAGACGTTTGGACAAAATGATAGCACGGTGTTCCCAGAACATGCGCGAGAAAACACAAATCAAGTCTCTTGACTGCTATCACTTTATATCAGTTTGACACTTTGTAGATAAATAAGCCAGAACGCAGGGTTTTCATTGACTTTCACAGAATGAGTGTTCTGAAGAGCTGCCAAGCGATGTTGAAGAGGAAGCAGGCAATGTTCCTTCATCAGTAATTCCCGAAAAGTCAAAGGCAGTTTACGATTTAGCTCATAACTTGGTGTGATGAGAAGAAGATAAAACGTATTAGTGAGAAAGTCTTACTTGCATATTTTGACGGTAAATCATTGAAATGTGAGTTAAGAGTAATTTTAATTAAATTTCCTGTAAAATAACTGTGGCTCGAATTATTTTTACATTATATGAATTGGGCGTGCAGGGCCTATCGAATGGCCTGCGCGTTCGCAAGACCTGAGCCCATCGATTTTTTTTTGGAGGGTTTTTACAGAGAGGTGGTGTAAGCGACGCAAAGCAACAATAAAGCAGAATTAAGACGAAAACTTTCAGAAGCGGAAAGAAAAATAAAACAGCAAACGTTGACGATTATGTATTCAAAATGGACGAAGTGATTTTGAAGATTTATTGTAGTAAATAGTAATTTTTCAGAAATTTGTGCTTGTATTTCTCACCCATAAGCGATTAATTTCACAAGTGCCAATTTTGAAATATACTCACATTTTCAGTCAGTGAGACCAAAATTATTGTGAAAATTACACGAGCGACAGTTAGCCCACAGGAATTTCAATTGAAATCACTTTGGAAACACATTTTTGAGTTTAATTCACCATAAGAATGATAAAAAGTAGAAAAATAACTTTAATCGTGTTTCAATGATTTTTAGCCTATCCGCCTTCGGAGGCCGATTACAGCAAAAAATGGCCAATAAAGTACTATTTTTTTCTTAAGATTTTGGTAGTTTAGGACCGTGAAAAGTTTTTAAACTCATCCAGAAGCTATGAAAACTCCTTCTTGCATTTTTTAAACGATGTTGAATATTTCAGTGAATCCTACTAAAAACTAAAGTTCTAAATTTCAAGTGTTTTCTGAGTACCTTTGAGTGGTTTCAGGAAGCTGAGTTATTTCTGTTATCAAAACAACATTTAGGGAGATCATGTTACGGAAAAAAACTTCAAAATACCTACTACATAGAAAGATTTGAATTTTTGAAAGCTCGCTGGCATAATAAATCGGAAGAACGTAAAAAAAACCATAACTCGAAAACTACAAAAAATCGCATAACATACATGGGGTCTTTTTGGATAACCCCAGGTGTGAGGAATCTGAAAAAAAATTATTAACTTGACTACTTGGACCAGCCTGTATATCGTTTATTGAAATATCCGCCCTCAAAACTGGACCGCCCAGTACATTGGCGTTAGAAAACGATCAAACATTATTAGAATTTACTTAGAAATTATCTGGACGAGCCTAAAGCTCCTGACAACAAGGCAATGAGTTTATCAAATTTATTTATTTATCGTTATGCTAGACGTCCCTCTAGAAAGGATTCAATCAAATATTGCAATACTTCCTTAAGGCTGTGATATGCTCCAAGCCCAGGAGAGCTTCCGCTCTCGGCAACAGGAGCGGGAAGAAAAGGAGGACCAGATCCATAATCTCTGAGCGAAATTGCGCACATTCAGGGGATGCTATATATTCAAAATATGACGGGGAAGTGAATAAATCCCGGCAAATTGCGCATATTCAAATATAGGTTATGCGCCGGGCGCGAGCCAATGATGGCCGCCTACCGCCCGCCCTGCTCCGTAAATATCGATTTTTTTAAAATATCCGACAGCCGATTGAATTGTTTCAAGGCAATCTTCGGTGAATATAAAACACCCATTTTAAAGGGGCCATCGGTGGTAGGTGGATCTTATCTGGTTGCAAAGATGGCGGACTATCGATTAAGAAAAACTCATTGCCATGCAATTTGGCGCCCCCACTTTCGAGTGGATGAATATGTTTTTTTTTTGTTTTCTCGATTGATTTTTTTTGTATTCGAGAAGAGCGCGATAAATAAAAGACGGATATGCGAGGTAGGATTTCCATGAAGAAAGGAAGAGAAAGCAATTATTTGCGACTATTTGGTCGTATATGCGAGCATTCGTATTTAAGAGTATGTGTTTAGTTTTTGCGACTAAACGATCACGCGACAGAAAATCGCATGTGCGTTCCTGGACAAAATGTTATGAAGAAAACCCGTGATCTTGAAATCCATAAAAACTGGCACTTTATTTAAAAATAACAAGAAATGAATAATTTCACCAAATTAGGTGTCCGAAGAGTAGGCCTTTTTCGTTCAGGCACATTCGGCAATTTCTTCTATAATATTATATGAATTGATGTTCTAGGATTGATTTCAACAGCTCAGAAAACGAAAACTCCTTCTAAATCTGTCTCAAGATATTTCTTCGGTCTTTCGTTTATTGAGTTGTGACGCAATTTTGCGGAAATATATCGAAAATATGTCATCGTTTTCACGATACAAATCAGTTGCTGTCTCTGCATTTTATCAATTCTGTATAAAACACACTGAAGCCGGGTACAAATGAATTCCGAACAGAGAATGCAATAAAATTTTATATACGAATTGGCGAATAGTGTGGACGGAACTCCAGCTCAGCCTCTAATAATAAAGTCGAATGCAGCGTTCGAGTTGAAAACCGAATCCCGACGGAGCAGAGAGAGCGCTACCTCGAACCATAAACTCCCTGCGCTTTATTGCATTCGCTGTTCGGATTACATTCATCTGGACCCGGCTTCATATCCCACTTTACATAGTTTTTGTATTTTATCATAGGATTGTTTCAATTGATGTTCGATAACTAGCATTTCCTTGGTTTGACTCCTACTCAAAGATAAAAGTTGAAAATTCAATATCCCGAACATAACTACAGGAAAATATCAAGTATGCTGTATTTTTGAAATGGAAATGAAGCTCTACCGAAATATGTGAAAATATACGGGTGTCCCATTTGAAAAAAATATTTTCATAGTGATATCTCATAAAATAGCAGTTTGCAGAAAATTCAATTAACGTCATATATCTACGTGCAACGGAATGTTTTTACAGAAATAGGAAATTTCCAACAGAAGTTACAGCAATATTTCTTAAATGAACATTTCCGAAAAGCACCCGGTAACTATGTAACGGTGATAGCTATGGAATTGCGGTTTTTGCAAATGAGTTTTTCATGAAAATTGCCCCTCGGACACCGACATCCGTTTTTGTCTACCAGCAGAGCTGTCAGGAAAAAGTATCTTAGTTACTGTATTTTAGTTCCTTTTTTTGTTGGCGAAAAGTATCTACCATCTTAGATACTTTTCTTCGAAAGGAACTGTATCTTGTAACTTGAAAAAAGTTCATTTATACGAATGTTTGTGAAGATGGCCCAGCGGTTTGCGGTTTTCGAAAAGATTTGTTGTGCTGGATTGTTTTCTTGGTTTGTTCTGCTTTGTGCTGTTGAACGTTTTTTATTCCGGTTCTCAAAATATTCCACAAAATGTCCAGAATAGGCCAGCCCAGCTCTTTTTGGAAAACTGGGTTCCAACCGGCTGGAATAGATTGTGCTATACATATCCTGAGTTGTACCGTTCGAATTTTTCTGAAAATCCCTCTAATGTCTCCAGAAATCATAAATGCAGAATTTTCTTCCCGAAATGGAGTGGCAAAATTTGTGTTACATTTGTGCTGAATGGTGCCATAAATATTTTCACGAAATTTCGTCGGGTTTCCCGAGAAATCGCTAAACTGAAACAAAAGTTAGACCAGCACTTTCGTTTTTCGTATTGAAAGTATATACAGGGTGATTCCGGAGGAGACCGTCAGATTTTGGTATAAGTTTAGACTAGTCAAGACAGTCTCGAAACAATGTTTGGTTTATGGTTGGGGGTCTCTATTGAGAATATACAGGGTTATTTGTCCGATTCGACCTATTTTACTCTTATTGATAACTTTTGTATGGCTTATTCGATTTTGATGAAATTTTCAGCGAAGTACAATCTTGATGAGCACATTTATTAGTTTCAAAAATTTTTTCAAAATAAGTGGTTGTTATTGTGATAATTCCAGATTTATTGTGCAGGTTGAAAAAACACATCGCGTTTCCTAAACTACGCTTTCTGGTTACGATTCTACTATAATAAAACATTATTTGAGAGATTCTAATTTTTTTGGCACACTTCTAGTTTTTCGAGAAATTTTTTTCAAAAAAAGACAATGTCGAAATTTCGCTCCAATCGATTCTACTTTTATCAATAACTTTAGTAGGGCTCATCCAATTTTGGTGAAATTTGGAGTTTAGAACAATCTGACTGAGTACATTCAATAACTGCAACAATCTCTCAAAGTACAGGGTTGTAATTTCGATAATTTCAGATCAATTGTGCAGTTGAAAAAAAAACACCTTGTACATTGCTTTTCCAAAATTTTTTTATTCGTTTCAGATTCTAATATAATATGTCATTATTGAGAGGTTTTTAATTTCTTTACCACACCTCCGGTTTTCCTAGAAAACATTTTTGAAGAAGAGCATAATCGAAATTTGGCTCACAAGCAGTGAGAGTATTGATTCTGCACTAGGTAAGAAAGCTATATTGTCCAAGAATGCAAAGTTGTTTGTCACTTCTAAAATATTCTTTTGAAATTAGAAATTTATTTTCAATTGCTCATTTTCTGTATGAAATCATTCTATTCAGGAAATTACTTAATTTAATTTTTTTGCAAACCTCCGCTTTTCAATATAAGGGTTATTTCCATGAAGCAGTGACGTTATGTGATTTCGTTCAATAATGTCGTTCGGAAAATTAGAAAAAAGGGCGCAAATATGTATTCGAAAAAGAGGAAACCATTTCGAAAATTCAGTGTAAATTTTCTGTTGATCCTAAAGTCCACTTATCATTTGTTTCGTATGTTTGTTCAATATTTGTTTTCATGTGTGTAGATTTGTTTGGTTTATGTGCATATGAAGTAATATTCTAAATTGAATGATTTCATTCAGAATTTGAGTAATTGAATATGACTTTGTAATTTGAAAAGAATAATTTAGAATCTAAAAACTGCTTTGCGTCCTTGAAATATACTTGGAATTTACTACCTAGTGCAAAATATTCTCACTGCTTTTGCGTCAAATTTCGATTATGATCATTTTTTCTCCGAAAACCGGAGGTGTGCCAAAGAAATTAAAACCCTCTGAATAATGACATATTATTGTAGAATCTGAAACGAATAGAAAAATTTTGGAAAAGCAATGTACACGGTGTTTTTTTCAACTGCACAATTAATCTGAAATTCTGAAATTATCACAATTGCAACCCTGCATTTTGAGAGATTGTTGCAATTATACAATGCACTCATTCAGATTGTTCTACACTGCAAATTTCATCAAAAGTCGATGAGCCATACCAAAGTTATAAATAAAAGTATAATCGATTGGAGCGAAATTTCGACATTGTCTTTTTTTGATGAAAATTTCTCGGAAAACTATAAGTGTGCCAAAAAAATTAGAAACTCTCAAATGATGACTTATTATTGAAGAATGGTAAACAGATAGCGTAGTTTAGAAAACGCGATGTACAAGGTGTTTTTTCAACCTGCCCAATTAATCTGGAATTATCAAAATAACAACCGCTCATTTCGGAAAAAGTTCTGAAATTAATGGATGTGCTCATCAATATTGTACTTCGCTGAAAATTTCATTAAAATCGAATGAGTCATACCAAAGTTATCAATAAAAGTAAAATCGGACAAATCACCCTGTATATTCTCAATACAGACGCCCAACCATAAACCAAACATTGTTTCGAGACTGTCTTGACTAGTCTAAACTTATCCCAAAATCTGACGGTCTCCTCCGGAATCACCCTGTATATGCCAAAACTTGTGATATACGTAAGATGATTCTTGCCGTTGAATTGTTCACGAAAATCCTGCTAAATGATCAAAAGAAAAAAAGATTTTGGATAAAGTTAGACCAGCACTTTCGTTTTATGTGTCAAAAATTGTTCAGTATAGTTGTGATACATTTATACTGACTTGTGCCGGTCAGATTATCAAAAAAAACTTTCCGCTCTTCCTTCGAATGGTGAGAACTAAAAAAAACAGTTGTGCTTCGAATAAGTGAATGTACTGGTTACTATTTCTCTTTAAATCATCCATTGTTTGTTTGAGGTTGTATTTTAAGGAGGTTGCTTTAAGGCTTTCTTACGTAAAAATTCCAATCTCTAATTCTGGCGTCAATGAAATTTGAGCATACAGATTCTCCTATTCTATAAAACTAATTAAGTCATGAAAACAAGGAAAACATTACTTCATCTGAAACGTTAAGAGACTCCAACCTTATACAGGGTGATTCCGGAGGAGACCATCAGATTTTGGGATAAGTTTACATTAGTCAAGACAGTCTCGGAACACTGTTTGGTTTATGGTTTGGGGTCTTGATAATATACAGGGTGATTTGTCCGATTCGACCGATTTTACTTTTATTGATAACTTTGGTATGGCTTATTCGATTTTAGAGAAATTTTCAGCGAAGTACAATATTGATGAGGACATTCATTAATTTAAAAGTTTTTTTCAAAATAAGTGGTTGTTATTGTGATAATTCCAGGTTAATTGAGTAGGTTGAAAAAACACCCTGTACATAGCGTTTCCTAAACTACGCCATCTGTTTACGATTCTACTATAATAAGTCATTATTTGAGAGTTTCTAATTTTTTTGGCACACTTCTAGTTTTCTGAGAAAATTCCATCAAAAAAAGAAAATGTCGAAATTTCGCTCCAATCGTTTCTACTTTCATTGATAACTTTGGTATGACTCATTCAATTTGATGAAATTTGCAGTATAGAACAATCCGAACGAGTACATTCAATAATCGCAAAAGTCTCTCAAAATACAGTGTTGTAATTGTGATAATTTCAGAATTTCAGATTAATTGTGCAGTTGAAAAAAAAATCACCCTGTACATTGCTTTTCTAAAAGTTTCTTATTCGTTTCAGATTCTACAATAATATGTCATCATTCCAAGGTTTTTAATTTCTTTGGCACACCTCCGGTTTTCCTAGAAAACATTTTTGAAGAAGAGCATGATCGAAATTTGGCTCACAAGCAGTGAGAGTATTCCGCACTAGGTAGGAAAGCTGTAATGTCCAAGGATGCAAAGCAGTTCTTAAGTTCTAAAATATTCTTTTCAAATTCCAAATTCATATTTAATTGCTAATATTTTGTATGAAATCATTCAATTCAGAATATATTTAGAATTTGAAAAGAATATTTTAGAAGTGACGAACAACTTTGCATCCCTGGAATATACAGCTTTCCTACCTAGTGCGGAATACTCTCACTGCTTGTGAGCCAAATTTCGATAATGCTCTTCTTCAAAAATGTTTTCTAGGAAAACCGGAGGTGTGGTAAAGAAATTAAAAACCTCTCAATAATGACATATTATGGTAGAATCTGAAACGAATAAAAAAATTTTGGAAAAGCAATGTACAAGGTGTTTTTTTTTCAACTGCACAATTGATCTGAAATTATCGAAATTACAACCCTGTACTTTGAGAGATTGTTGCAGTTATTGAATGTACTCAGTCAGATTGTTCTAAACTCCAAATTTCACCAAAATTGGATGAGCCCTACTAAAGTTATTGATAAAAGTAGAATCGATTGGAGCGAAATTTCGACATTGTCTTTTTTTGAAAAAAATTTCTCGAAAAACTAGAAGTGTGCCAAAAAAATTAGAATCTCTCAAATAATGTTTTATTATAGTAGAATCGTAACCAGAAAGCGTAGTTTAGGAAACGCGATGTACAGGGTGTTTTTTCAACCTGAACAATAAATCTGGAATTATCACAATAACAACCACTTATTTTGAAAAAATTTTTGAAACTAATAAATGTGCTCATCAAGATTGTACTTCGCTGAAAATTTCATCAAAATCGAATAAGCCATACAAAAGTTATCAATAAGAGTAAAATAGGTCGAATCGGACAAATAACCCTGTATATTCTCAATAGAGACCCCCAACCATAAACCAAACATTGTTTCGAGACTGTCTTGACTAGTCTAAACTTATACCAAAATCTGACGGTCTCCTCCGGAATCACCCTGTATATACTTTCAATACGAAAAACGAAAGTGCTGGTCTAACTTTTGTTTCAGTTTAGCGATTTCTCGGGAAACCCGACGAAATTTCGTGAAAATATTTATGGCACCATTCAGCACAAATGTAACACAAATTTTGCCACTCCATTTCGGGAAGAAAATTCTGCATTTATGATTTCTGGAGACATTAGAGGGATTTTCAGAAAAATTCGAACGGTACAACTCAGGATATGTATAGCACAATCTATTCCAGCCGGTTGGAACCCAGTTTTCCAAAAAGAGCTGGGCTGGCCTATTCTGGACATTTTGTGGAATATTTTGAGAACCGGAATAAAAAACGTTCAACAGCACAAAGCAGAACAAACCAAGAAAACAATCCAGCACAACAAATCTTTTCGAAAACCGCAAACCGCTGGGCCATCTTCACAAACATTCGTATAAATGAACTTTTTTCAAGTTACAAAAAACCTCTGGGTGATGACATATTATTGTGGAATCTGCAACGAATAAGAAAGTTTTGGAAAAGCAATGTACAGGGTGTTTTTTTTCAACTGCACAATTAATCTGAAACTCTGAAATTATCACAATTACAACACTGTATTTTGAGAGATTGTTGCGATTATTTAATGTACTTATTCAGATTGTACTACACTGTAAATTTCATCAAAATTGGATGAGCCATACCAAAGTTATCAATAAGAGTAGAATCGATTGGAGCGAAATTTCGACATTATCATTTTTTGAAAAAATTTACTCGGGAAACTAGAAGTGTGCCACAAAAATTAGAAACTCTCAAATAATAACTTATTATAGTACAATCGTAAACAGATAGCGTAGTTTAGGAAACGCTATGTACAGGGTGTTTTTTCAAACTGCACAATTAATCTGGATTTATCACAATAACAACCGCTTATTTTGAAAAAAAAATTGAAATCAATGAATGTGTTCAACACTATTGTACTACGCTGAAAATTTCATTGAAATCGAATAAGCCAAAGTTATCAATAAAAGTAAAATCGGTCGAATCGGACAAATCACTCAGTATATTCTCAACAGAGACCCCAAACCATAAACCAAACAGTGTTCCGAGACTGTCTTGACTAGTGTAAACTTATCCCAAAATCTGACGGTCTCCTCCGGAATCACCCTGTATATAAAGGAACTCAAAAAGTATCTCATCTTTTTCAAAAAGGAACTTTAAGATACGTATCTAAATTCCTTTTTTTGAAGAGTATCTAGATACTCAAAGTAACTTCGGATATTCTATCAAAAAGTAACTCATCAAGTATCTAGATCCTTTTTCAAAGTATCTTTGACAGCTCTGTCCGCCGGTAAATATGTTACAGTGATAGCTATGGAATTGCGGTTTTAGCCAATGAGTTTTTCATGAAAACTGGCTCTCAGACACCGAAATCCGTTTTTGTCTATCTAGTACAGAAACAGGAATTCTCCTTCAAAAGTGTCGAATTTGGACCACCCTGAACATTATTTATATATTTCTTTATTCGGGAAACATTCAACACCGACCATACCATGTAAGTAGTGTGAGAACAAAAACCTCTAATGCCTTTTTTCCACTGCTTCTACCCACCAAAATCGAACGGATATAAAACACAGGACTCTCATTTTATAAGCGTCTGCGATAAATCTGTACCGTGGCCGGAAATGGACGAAACATAATTACAAAAATATAATTACGATGGAAAGTTGCACAGAAGTTTCCTCCGCCTCATAATTGATCGTCTTATTAAAGATGAGTTAGCTTCCTTTGTCTGGCGCAAAAAGGGGGTGGAAAGACGGCGTAACGGCGTTGCCAGGACAACGCGAGCTCTTATGTTTGCTTATTGCAGAACTTATTTCCTAATTGGGTTATCGTTGTTTCGCATTTGCGTCATTTCTGGATAATATTACGTGCAGGTATCGGATAACGCAGTCACGACATTGCAATTAGAGTCGGTCATTCTTTCAGAAGCGTTGTGAAGGATTTCTTCTAATTTGTCTGATTTATACACAACAATTAAATTTAGGAAAGAAGCTTGTATCTGAACATCCAGTTTGATCATATTGAACCAGCCTCGAGCAGATGCCATACCGTTTGGGATAATGCAAGAATAGTCTGAGGACCCTCACCATAGAGCACTTAACCACTCAGAAGAGAAACTCTGCCTCTCCTCTATTGGGCGTACAGCATTCTTCAACATAGGTACCTAACATAACCTAACCTTATCTAACCACTCAGAAGAGAAACTCTGTCTCTCCTCTCAAGTTTTAACTGAGAGCGATTGCGCTCTGGTAATTGTTAGATTTGTCAAAATCAAATTCACACTTTCTGTTGATTCTTTTCGTTTTCTTATTTTAGGTGCGTCCATTTATGGATACAACGAAACAATACAACAAAATCCTTTGGATGTCCAGCTATGGACAAGAAGAAATCTATATTACGTAATGCATTCTTCAACATAGGTACAATACACATACATTAGATGATACAATTCCCACACAATCGATGAACCTTTGACGTCCACCAGTTATCCAATATTATATCCGACAGATATACATTTCATGTTCATTTAAGTTTGAAGTATATCGGATTACCATCGGACATCCAATGAATGTCCATTTCAGTTGGAAGTCGTTTGGATTTTCATTGGACGCCCAATGAAAATCCTTTTCATATCTATTCAGTCCCTATAAATAACACTGTCAATGGTTTGCTCAACTGATAGTCAAAAATTGGCATTAGTTATACCAAAGAATAATTCTAAAATTCGAAGATCCGCGATTCTCACTTCTACTGGGAGTAGTAACAAATTTTGAAAGAGGGGAAGCAACCAGGGCCACCCAGCTAGTGCTGAACCATCAGGATGTATCGAACAGACTTACTCTGTGATATTATTCCTTGATGTATACTTTTAATGTTACCTATTAAAACGTCGAAGCTAACAAGCAATGCAATCTCACTAGCGCCATCTCGATAATCCTTCTTGAACTACTTCCTCCTGAGATGCAGAGACCTTGACTGGCGTCATATGAACAAAGCATAAGGATTGGTATTCAAAGCAACTATCCTCACTATTACTTGATACACTTAGGTCTTGTTAAAATCACATTGTGGTAGAGAAGACAAAGGATGCTTTTCAAAACAATTTTCACTAGATATATCCACTAGGACATCCACTGGACGATACATTGGGTATTTGGATATCCTTCTGACATCAGCAATGGACGTCCATGGACATCCAGCTACCTCATGCAAATATAAATGGACATCCTAAGAATGTTCATATCTGTCTTTCTATCTGGGTTATACCTCTTCACAAGATATTTTCACGTCGAATCTAGAGAGTTCAAAATACAACAGAAGTAGGTGCACGTAGAACTTTTGTATCAGTTTCATTCAATTCAAACGTGTCTGTGAAAAAAACAGATTTTATACTCAGTAGAGAATCAAGAACAATTCACCCTTCCAAAAGTGCCACCTTTGTGAGATGGTTCTGTGTGTTTAGGTTGTTTGTGCGCCTACTACAGGAATTGATCAAATTCATTCAATTTTATAAAGTAGGCCTTGGAATAGTTTTATTAAGTTTTTGTGACTAGAACTGAGTTGGGTTGTACTCGTGTAATGTCGTCAACGTCAAAATAATGCGGCAAGACATTTTGAATTCCTACATATTTTTATCAAGACACTATGGTTTGGTTTCCTTACATGAGTAATTAATACGACCTGTATGTAGAACGGATGTCAAGTAGTTCTCTGAAAGGAAAATGCTAACCTCATATTTTATAAGCATGCACATGGACACACAGTTGGTCACATCTAAAAAGAAACAAAGCTATATCATCGATTCTGCATCTGCAGGTATCAAATAATGCAGTCCTTGTGTTACTTGTTTATTGTTGTGGAAAGCGCTGTAAAGTACGCGGATTTGGCTCTTCCTTCTCATACCAACAATCCCATGAACTGAAGAGAAGGTTAAACAAAAAAAAATTGCGGACTTATAATTTTGTCAAATAAAACTATCCTCAAGCAAATACGATACAGTCTAAAGTACTGCAGGGTTTGATTTTGATCCCTGACTGTTCTTCATTTGCCTTATTATCTTATTCAGCCAGGAAATTGATGAAAAAAATGCAACAATTGCTACCCATCAAAATTTTATTTTGTTGAAATGAACGAGTACTTCGATGAAGGATTGCTGAGAACCCTTTGAGGAAAAATTGAGATAACATTTACAGAAGTATAGCACCAGACTCCTAGAATTGACATGTCATATGGGGTATCTTGATCTTGATTCTCATTTAAGATGGGATCAGCTTTGTAACTTGATCAAGGGCTCTTTATCTTTTAATTAGAAAAACTGGGAACTATTACGGATGATAGAAATGGAGCACCAGAATATAATACAACTGGACTATTTCAATCACCATACCCATGTACAGAATATATGGTGTAACGTAGATACAGTTCCAGGTCTCTTAGAACTTCAAAATGTATGAACTGATACAGCTTTGGGTTGGTGAATATTTTTTTGAATGATTAGAGAGAATTTTTGCATCTTGATTAAATGAAATTCTACAAGATACTTCATAGAAAAATAATTTTGTATCTTATTGATGTGACATTTTCAAGTTATTGGTTTTTAGTAGCTCCATTCAATAAAATGCAAATTTTCAAAATGATTCATCGGGCCACTCTGAACAATTCAGCGAAAAATTATTTTACTTCTACAGTGTGTCCACGGATTGGGTGCCGGTAAGGTGTAAATGACGAAAAATTTTGGAGTTAGACCCTGATATTCTGGGAATCGCTCCTGCTTGGTCTCAAACTGAGTTATTGAGAAAATGAGCCAAATCAATTAATATACAGGGTGTTTCAGAACTGATTTGATGAAAATTGTTAAGAATAAAGTACCTTTGTTTTAAAAGATATCGAGAAAGTTTATTGGAAAAAGTTGTTTATAATGACGAGCTCCTGCAGGAACTCATTTTTTCAGATAAATCAGCCTACCTTGACTTTATAAGTTAGTCATGAACATTTTTTTAATCCGATGCATGGGATATTTTGTCATGATCAAAAATTTTGCTGATTTTAAAATAAATCAGTGTCAATAATAATTTCTTATAACAATAAAATACGTTTGATACTGAAAAAACATAATTACAAACAAAAATTAAAAAAACTACCCAAATGTGGTGCCACCAACTGCTACACATAATTCAGCCCGTTGGGTGACTGCTTTATACGCAATCGCCCAATTCATCGTCCAGGAAATTCACGATTCAACCATTCTCGAACTGTTCGTGTTGAATGTGCTGGGTGGCCTGGTGGTCTTGCTGAAAATGTACTGTTTGTCGATCTCCTGATAGCATGTTATTCAAGAAGTTTTGAAGACAATTTTCCAGCATTTGATTTATCTGAAAATTGAGTTCCTGCAGCAGCTGGTCATTTTAAATAACATTTCTAAATGAATTTTCTCAATATCTTTTAAAACAAAGGTACTTCATTCTTGACAATTTTCGTTAAATCAGTTCTAAACCACCCTGTATATTAACTGATTTGGCTCATTTTCTGAACATCTTAGTTTGAGACCAAGCAGGAGCGATTCCCAGAATATCAGAGTCTAATTCGGAAATTTTTCGTCATTTACACCTTAACGGCACCCAATCCGTGGACACACTGTAGAATCCATGTTTTCATCTGGAATATTCCATATCTGACAACTGACAATTTTCTCATAGGACTTCAACCAAGTTTATTAGTCAGTCTCCAATGTTAACATTGGTTGTTGTGATATAGGTAAAAGACGGCAAAACAATCTTCATTCAAAGGGATATCCAGAATGAATTATTAAAAAATTGGTAATGAAGATTTCAAATACCTAATTGATCGATTTATACGAATAAATTTAACTTTCACTAATTATATTTTAGAATGATAGTATTCCCTACCTATATTCAGATTACATGGTTTTATAATCTTCCGGAACTATGAACATTGGCCCATGTCCAGGGACAATCCAATCTGCTTTTGAAAGAATTCGTTTTCTGTGCCTTGATTGTAATCCTACGTCCAAACTACCTGCTGACTTCCATAAGTTGTCATCTAATAAATCTTCTTCTTTCTCGAATAAATCTCCTGTTATTGCTACATATCCATATTTCTTGGTTCGAACCATTACTGTGACATCTTCCATAGTATGTCCTGGTGTAGGCAATACTTTCACAAAATCATTAATATCATAACAAATTCCACCTCGGAAATCATGATCGAAATATTGATCTTTAAATGAAATGCTGTAGCCTACAATGAGTTTGGCTTCAGGGAAAAGGTAATTGCAACCAGTATGATCCGAATGACCATGAGTGCATATTACATATTGTATATCTTTACATTGTATATGATGTTGTTCTAATGCTTCTTTGAGTTTGTTACCGTCCCAAGGTGTTAAAGTATCGACTATTATATTATCTGGGCCTTTTAGAAGGGTACAAGTGCAATTCGAAAAAGAACCGGTTTCATTAGATTTAGAATATCCCTTAAATAGCACAATCACCTCGTACATAATGATGATAATGAAGCTCTGGAATTAATCTTTTCAGCTTTGTGTTGTGCTTTGTTTATGTTTTTCGGTATAGAGGTTATGTTAAATTAATTGACAGTTGGTTATTTCTGACAAAAATATTTCAAAGAATTCATTCATTCATCTTCTCTTTAATGTGCTCGGAATTAACCATGTGCACAGATAATCGTAACACGTTTTTATTGCATACTAATCATTCATACCCAACTATAGACAATTTTTGTTTTTACAACACCACAAACATCCATGACCTCGCTGGGATTCGAACCCAGTACCTTCAGCACCCTAGTCCACCTCTTCAGCCAACTAGTCTACCGAGGTAGCCATTTCAAAGAATAATTATTTTATTATTATCCGAAAATCATTTATTTATTTTCCGAGCATTTTTTCAAAAAATATGTTAATGTTATTGGGAACTTCTGCGAAGATGCCAGCGCCCTAACGGTTAAATTTGGAACCTGTCCAAGCTAGTAGTTTTATGTCACAGACCAGTCTGTGTTTATTTAAACAAACCGTAGAAATGTGGGGGAGAACGAATATTTATTAAGCAGAGCTCCAATATTTAAAGAAATTATTATAATTTTGTGTCGGATTTCTTGAGACGGAACTTTTCGTTTGGATCACGATATAAAATCGTGCTTTAGATCGTGCCTGGGGTATAATTTCCATGTTATTTTTGTATCTGTTGCTTGGTGGATCAAAATGAACCAATATCTAAGTTTACATGAATTTCTGGAAAAAAGGCTCCTCAATAAATAATTCAAGGACTCTAATTAATGTGGAGAAGTGCTGAATGCAGGCAATATTATGTGGTAAATCTAGAATCAGTCTGAATGATATGACTTATATGTTCTCGTTTAAAAAGAGATTCAAAAAAATTAAAATATAGCTTTTTTGCTTTAGTTCTTTTGCATTGTATTTCAAAAGAGGAGGAAACAGATAGATTTATAATTTATATAATGATTTTGTTTTCATATCCTAGCAGCTCAAGATACTAGCAAAATGAAAAATGTCACAGCTGGTTCAACCAAAACTACCTATACAAAAATGAGGAATATTAATGTATTAATGAATTATAACTTTAGCTAATATCAACAATAACAGTATATCTGATTCTTATCACTTTTTCCATCAGATTACTCTCTTTGAATATGATTTTGTGTAGTATGTGAAGTAATTAGCTGTAGAAGTGTTCTCTGAAGGAACAGCATTCTTCATCAAAATTCTCTTATTTCACGTCGAAAACTACTAGCTTGGAAGTGTTCGAATTTCTCTCGCCAGAGGGCGTATCGCTTAAGAGTAGTCGCGAATGTTATGTCTGCGCCATAGAGTCATAGACCCTTTGATACGTCTATGGTCTGTGCTAGTGTTCAGCACAAAGTTGTTCTTTGTTCAGACTCAGAGGTTCAGTAAGATGGGACATGAGACGTGAAAATCAGCTGAGATGGGACAAACAAAAAACCCTGTTGACCCAACACTGGGACGGTCAGACTAGAAAGTTTGTTCCATTTCCAGAATCGAACCCAAGACCTTTTGAATTAGAGTACGACCACAGATTGGTCTGTGGTACGACGCTCTAATCTTACCAAAAGGGTGCATTATGAAAGCAATATACATTTTCTGGGAAGAATGAATTGCTTGGTCCGATTTGTACAAATGGACTCCATACACTTGAGGAGAGGATTCTGCCAACTCGGCGAAATCCTTTATTGGAATGCTCTTCAGGTACTTAAGTATAATGTGAGGTTGGATGTTGTTCACCGACTCCCAGTACTTTCCCGTTAGCTATCACTGCAATCTGAGAGACGAAAAATGTCTCCCAAAACGAATACCCATGGCTGCAAGGAGGGTGGGGTACCACGGGAGCTGAATTCTGAATCGGAAGTTGGTGACTTGTGTCTGGGGGAGTTGTGATGGTGGAGCACAAGCATTTTGCATACGCAAACCGTCCATCACTATCCCATGTATCGCAAATGTTGTCAAGTTCGAGTTGTCAGTGATTACCTAAATGGTTCACCAAAGGTCTGAACTCAAAAATTTTGTGCATTCGCTGGACGGATTCATCGGTTCCGGCTGTTATCGGCGTTCAGAAAATGTCTCATCTCTTACCTCCCGACCATTCTTGAGGACCGTGCGTCACCTTTCTGCATTGTGATATCGGAATGCATTCCACCTTAAACGCCTCAGGGGTCAATATATAAGTTCACATTGTATTATTGTTCTGAACAGCGCACAATACTTGATCGCTTACTGATGGTTCAGCGAATGCTTTGCTCTATCGCATCTTAGATCTTGACACAATCGAATAACGGACTGCGGGTGAAGACATTTCCTACATCTCCTTCTACTTAAACTTCTTGGTAAACAGATAAGATGTGTTTGGAAGAGCAGAACTTTCATCACATTGTCCTACGGTTCCAATCACATTATATGAACAATGAAATATTACAATGCCTAAAAGGCCTATTACACTATCCAATCTCAAGGGCCCGGTATATCGGGTGCCCAATCTACCGGGTCGGGTGCCGCTCTCGGCGTTGCTACGATACTGCCCTGTATGTCAGGATTCTCAGGCGGTAGGAAGCTAGTTAGGGACCCTATTCTTGAATGTGATGGAATGAACATTCTCTATCGTTAAAAATACATCGCGTTTCCTTGACAACAGCGTCGACACGCCTTTTTTCTCCCTTCCTGGATTCAAGAATAGGAACCCAGATCGGGTCCACTCGATCGCCCTATATCAGGATCCTGGCTGCCGGTTCGTTATTACACTACACGGTCCCTGCCTGCCAGGTCCGGGATATTAGCGAGTGGAATAGACCTTTTAGTTCATTAGTAAAGTAACTATTATTATGCAGTGTTTCATATTATAGTTTTTACTAATTTTTTTGATTCGTAGTTCTGTTCACGGATATCATATACCTGTTGGGGTTCTTAACTCCCTAAAAAAAATATAGCTGACAATTTTATCAAGGGATTCGGTTGAAAATTCATAATTATAGCAAATAATTCATCAGAAATTTGAGTATATTTGATTTCTCAGCATTATATAATACAATATTACATATATTATACAAATGATGTAAGAAGATTTGAAATTTCAGGAACTTATTACACATGCAAAATCTGCAACACTGTGAATCAAACTTCCTTCCTGCCCTTATACAGAGTCATATTTTACAAAGTATAAATAAGTTTAACTTTTGAGTGGAGCAAATTTATTTTTATGGTTAAAGAGAGGGTTTTGATTTGTTCAACTTTGGTTCAACAAGTGTTCGAACAGTGGTTGCTCCAGTGACTTCCTTTTGGGTACTTGCAGGGGGGACGTCTGATGTATAATTATATTTATGTGGTATTGTTTAATAATTTTTTCATTCAATCTATGCATCCTGTCGGTTATTAGTTCTATGGGTGTTGTTTCATATGAGTACTGGTTAGATGGGTTGTGAAGTGGATTGATTGGATGTCTCATCCTCGTTATTTTCCGTAGACTGCTTGGTTCCGCTACATCCATAATTCTCATCGTAGTTTTGTTGCAAGAACCCAGCATCTGGTGACATGCGGACGTATCTACAGTTGGTTACAGGTTTCAGTATAGTATTGTCTAGTGGGTAGGCTTTTGCTCCCATAAGTTGAATATTTTTTTCTATATGAAAGGTCTACCCATATGCTAGTAAAATCTATTAACATTCTATGTACAATAAATTTCTGCGATTTCTCCCTTGTAGTTTTCTAATCTCTTATAAGGATATGTTCATGGATTCGAGTATTGTTCAAGATTGGTATTCATTTTGTTTGGTTATTTTTGATACATGGTTAAAGTAAGCTGTATGCCAGCAGAAGACAAACACTTCTCCGATAGGTTAAGCAGAAGGCCCCCCAAAGGGTAAGAGAATGGATATTTTAGGTCTTGCCAAGGCTTGACCTGAGTGAGGCCTTGCCGTCATTTTCAGATTTTTGGAGAAGGTACTCACGAAAAGGCCGCAGAGCGGTCGCTGAAACAGCGCCACTCCTAGCCGGCTTCTCAAGGGTGGAGGGGAACTTCCCTACATGGGCGTAGCATCCGCATGGATAAGGGTAAGTACTATCACTAGTTCATGGAAGAATTTGCAGGTTAATCTCCGATAGGACAAGCCTCGGCAAGACCATTGAGTATTATACTCAATGGCAAGACCCAAAATATCCGTTTTCTAACCCTTCAGGAATGAAAAGGGTTCTATTTTAAGGATTGCCTAAAACATGTTTCAGAAAATATCGATTAAAGCTTATTTTAGGAGTATTTTGCCTCATTTTGTAGGTTTTTCACCCTCTCGAAGTAAATTGATTCGAGATCCATACTCACAAATTCTCTTCTTTGTCTGATAAAAGTCAGATTTGTACTCTGAAACGTCATAATTTGCTACGTCTATCGTTTGTATTGCTCCAGCATTGTTCTTGTTCATTACGCAACCTGTTTTCTAACAATCTGCGCCTGACAAAGAGTTCATTCCTGCAATCCGCAAGGGCGCTTTCCATAAAAAAAACAATTATAGTTCAATTTTTAATAGTTCTGTTTCAGATGTTGGCGGTGAAAAGCCAGAAAAACCTACAAAATGATATTTCAGAAAGTTTTAATTTTCTTCCGTTAAATTTCGACTTTTCTGGGCAGAAATTGGAAAATAGAGCTGAAAAGAGAACTAAAAATGTGATCTTTCCACGATTTCGAGTATTTTAAAATAATTCTCAAATTCGACACGTTTGAGCGATCGACCCTATTCCTACGCCATTTTGAAACCCCGGAAAATTGTTCTAGTGCCGATATCTTTCACCAGGATTTCTGCACTACCATCTCAATTCATTTGTCCGAAAAAATTAATCTATCGCTGGCATTATTTGATGGTAATCTTGGCGAAACGTGAATTTAACACGAAACTTTTTTTTTTTCATCAACTTATGAATCAATCATCTTTACAAATTTGAAAGTAGAAGCTGTCCGAAATTCCACTCCATATCGGACACGGACAGCAAGAGATTACCTTCACGGCTTATGTCCATAGTTCACAGTTCGGTTTATGTGTCTATTCATTATCCAGATACATGCCGCGGCAGCCAGTAGCAGCTTAAGATGCATCTGATTCTTTGTTTTAGGAACCCTATAGACTTTATTCTTAGGATGTATGCTTTTTGCTGATGATTTAAAATTCTTTCTGAAAGTCAAATCTTTGCTGGACTGTATTGCACTGCAGCATGCGATTGATCTATTATATCGTTGATGTGTTCTTAACTGCTTGAGCTTGAATGTTGAAAAGTGTCATGTAATATCATATACTAGAAAAAAGTTTTCAATTCGGTATCCTTATAACTTGAACGGAAATGATTTGAATCGTGTGACGCAGACTCGGGATTTAGGTGTTCTATTTGATGAGAAATGTTCTTTTGTGCCACACATTGAAAATACGATATCCTCGGCATTCAGGACATACGGGTTTATAGTGCGTAATAGTGACTACTTCTTGAACACTCGTACATTCATCTCCTTATTCAATTCCTTGATAAGGAGTAAGCTAGAATACGCTAGCATAATATGGCGCCCTATCTATGAATGTCATGTGAATCGGTTGGAGGCGGTTCAGCGGCGTTTTTACAAATTTTTAGTTTGGAGGTTGGACTCTGTTTACCCTCCAATAGGTTGCGACCACAAGAGTCTTCTAAAAAGATTCAATGCTCAGCCACTAGAAACTAGAAGAGCTCTGTTAGCTCTTAATACTTTATTCAAATTATTGAATAACAGGATTGACTGCCCAGCACTGTTGGAGGAACTTCCAATTTTAACTCCACGTTTGGAGAGTAGAGGTAGATCTCTTTTTTACTTGAGTTCGGGAAGGACTAATTTGACCTTACAGTCGTCAAGTCATTATATGTGTGATATATATAATCAAATAGCAGATAAAGTTGATGTATTTGCTGATTCCTTGGATAAAATTCTGAAGGCGTATATAAGTACCGTCGAGTAAACTCATTTCAATTGGGGATTTATACAAATTTTTTTCCTGTGTTGGTTTTCTTTGTTGTGGGTACACTAATTTTTGCATTGTTTATATTTCCAGATTTATATTTGTATTTTTTCTCATTTATATTTAGGCTGTCATATGGATTTATATTTTTTTTTTCTTCGAATATTTACACTTTTCCTGTAATTGGGTATCTTACCTGTTGGAAATAAAGGCTTATTATTATTATTATGTATTGCTCATGTGCATTTATCACCTTTTTCGCTGAACCTAGTTTTAATTCCTACTGAAATATTAAAAGATCTACCTATGACACCTATACATCCAGAAACAACAGCGAATGGAATAATAAAACAAGTGCTTATAAAAAATCTGACTTCTATTGAAGGAATTCACTACAAACAAAAGAAGTGCAAATAAAAATTCTTTACAGTAAATGCAATTTTATTTCCTGTAATCACCTGATCAATTATGCAATTAATCGTTTACAGATTCGTTTATTGGTACGTAGAGATGAATTATCTAGCACATAAAAATTGAAAAAATTCCACACGAAAAATTCAGTCAGATATTCAAGGTAGTAATAGTAAAGAAGAGATTCAATGCCTCTTTCATTTTACAAATACGTCAAAATAACAAGTTTACATCTTTTAAGAGATAATACTGATTACTTAAATAAATCATGTGCTTTTTCGTGTTTTGTATATTACATGTAGTGTGGACAAAATTGAAACTTCGAAAAAACTGAATCAAGGTAATGTATAAATAATTCATTTGGTTTTCAGCCTTCCAAATCTTAAATAAAAAGAATATGCTTCGGTCCAAAAAGGACAAGTTACACTAAAGTGTATACTAAATGAAACAAAGGAAAAGTTCTTAAAAGAATCAAGAAAAACGCTAAGAACCATGTAATCAAGAAAACTATTTTTCGCTTTCCAGGTTCAGTTTTCCTGTATATAGACATGTTTGTTGAATACTCAAAGACTTATGGGAATGTAAAAAACTATCGAAAAATTAATATACGAGTATGAAATTCCATAACCCATGGCCGATTATGGAAAATAATAAATCATCAAATATGTTTAAGTAAAATGATGTATGTTCATAAGGATTGTTTTATACTTTCACTAGCTGCAACAATACATACACTGAGTAGTATCACACATTTATTGAAGTAAAAATGCGGGATTGTGGGATTTTTAGTTTTACATGTCTCTTACTGTCCCATAATATTTGTCAAACATTGGATTTGAATTTTATTTCTTACAGTGGACATTTTCAGATATTTTGCTGATAAATTAATTGCTAGAATATCAAATACCACAACGAAAATCATTCCTAACCTAGATGTGACAGGGATAAAGTTTTTTTCAATTCTCAAAAAAAAAAAAAAACAATCGGGTCTAGTGGTTCATAATATTATCTTCAAAACAACATAATTACCAAGCGGTTCTGAAAAATTCTAAATAATGAAAACCAAATCCATACATCAATCCACGGGAGCTAATTTTCTGTGGCAACCTTCTGGAGTTCGATAATTGTTTAGGAAATAACAATGACTTTAATTTACATCTTTGATATAAAGGGAGTTTTAGGCTTCTAGAAGCATTAGGGTAGTTTGAAGTATTAGTTTTATAACTGAAATTCCTCCAACCTTTGCTTTTAACTTTTAATATATAGGTGTAGGGTAAATTTTACCTTGTTTCTATTTGATATCAGAGCAATTAATTATTAGCAGCACATTTGTTCTTGAATGCTGATAGTAAAAAAAAAATTATAACTACCATCATAATAATAAGGAGGAAGATTTGGTTGAATCATTCAAGCTTAACCATCGATATTCACTTTCCTAGCCAACCTATATGAATATCATGTGTGAAAATAAAATCACGAGAAACGAATGAAACTTTCAAAAATTGGAAAGATCACGGTAATATGCAGGTCACTAAATATTTATCAATAAATTTTATTCGAGAAATACATTATAAATAATATTCTACAAAATGAAAATTACTTCCATGATTTCATCATGTCTGTGTTATATGATTGAAGATAATACTCAATCAGCAAGTAAAAAAATATATATGAAAGTACTCAATCAATCTACAAAGTGATTGGTTCGAGATATATAAACATTATTAAATTTAAACGTTCCTGCATGATAATACAATCAGTCATTATACATTCTATTAAGTAATAATAATGGAAATATACAGAATAAGAACAAACAAAATGATTAAATTTCATTTTCGTGATTACTGCTCACTGTAAATAGTGAAGTTCTCGAAACACCAGTGCAGAAAACCACAATGCTTCTCCGAATTAAATAATAGTGGATTATTTTACCATAACATGTAATTTTCTTCATGCAAAATCTTGTTTTGTTTTTGGACTGATAAAAACATGTCAAATACAGGTCATCCTGAAGATGGAACAGTCACTATTCTGTTTTATGATATAGATTATGTTATTTTTATCGATATAACAGTTTATGAATTTTAAATTTGTACATAATTTATAATTATTCGAAAATAAATACTTCGCTTTTATTCATCATCAAAGCGAAAGAATTTCGTCCACCATACAAGTTATAATCACAATTATTTACATTTCTACAAGTTGTCACCGACTCATCGGAATATCCATTGCACGGAGGGGGGGGGGGGGAATTAACTTTGATGAGAACTGGTTCTATTGACATAAGGTGAAAAGACTGAAAGTTCGTTCTTTAACTAAGTAGTATGCTTATCTTGAAAAAGCTTCAATACACTAGAAAATTAATATAAAAATAACAATTAGGCTTTTTGTTTTAGTTACCTACTATTAAAAATTATATTTGTACACTTAATAATTTATACAAACTGCTCATTTATAAATGTTTCAGATTTTTCACAATCACTCATCGTTTCAAAACAGTTTTTTTCAGTTTCTGTTCGATTCTCAAACACTATCACTGGAGATCCATACTTTTCACGTTTAATGTTCAATTATTCTTTCTGCTATTCGGTCACCTATGATTCGACCCTTCATTCATATCGTACAAAATTTGGGCTATGGTTCTAGACGATTCAACGTTACTGAGTGCTACATTTGCTAAATGAGACTCGTAATGTTTTAAGTACCTAGAAAAAGTATGAAATATTAACTCACCTAAGATGAAAGAGCGTGTTTTAGTGACGGCTGAATTTCTCAGTATCAGGCCAAAACACTTATTATCGATGTGTTTTTTATCAAAGTTCATTGAAAAATTATATCGAAATACTTTGGCTTCTACTGGCAAAATCACTCACCTTCTACAATTCCCACTATATATAACGAGATTTCTAAGAATTAGTGATGCTGTTAATCTAATACTTTTCGTTACTGGCCCTTCATTGTCATCCTGAAAAATTAAAAACAAACATTTTAAGAATTACATCATAATTAGAAAAAATAAAAAAAAAAGCATACAAAAAACCATTTTAAACAGCTCTGTGAAATGAAATAACACATGCACATATTTAAATGTTGATGATAAACCACTTGCAGGATATTATGCAGGGTGTATTCTAGAATTCATTCCAAACTGCTCATAGAGATTTCTAATTTTACTTTGTAAATTAACTTTCTTATTGGTGCTTTTATTGTTATTAGGGAATTTTATTGAAAATTGATCAGCAAATAATAACGTAAGTTTAAAAATCTCGACTGTAATAAATGGTTTGAAATTCCACAGAAGATAATCATAAATAGGAGGTAAAGCCCTCTATCTCAGAAATTGGTTCATAGAGATTTTCGAAAAAATCTAGAGAAGCACCGTGAAGTCAGCAGCTTTTGCGCGCATTTACAAATTCGTTGTCATCTTTTCACCTTGCCTAACACACCTCTACTTTCTGATGGAAAGATTTGAGATCTTCGATCATATCATCCTCAGGAAATTCTGTATGTACCTTCAAGTTGTCATTTCTCAATCAAGTACTGAATTTCAATTCGACCTTATCATAATTGTTGAAATTAATGGGAAAAGAAAATTTTCAATGTGTATATCTGCAGAATTCTTGGGCGGATTTTACCCATGCTCGAATTCTACCTCCGTAATAGAGCAGTTCCAGCTATCTATGGTTCATCGAGATGAATCAGCTGATGGGGGGACAGCCTGTCAAACGTTGAAAGTAAAACAACACAACCTCACTTTCCAACTTTGTTTATGTTATGAAGTACAACAATTTCAGGATAAATTCACAAGTTAAAATGATTTACATCAATGGAATTGGTGAATAACTAGGCCAAGTTATTGTTTCTTTGTGAAATACAACATAAATACACCGAGAGAGGAAAGAATCCGATGTTTCAGATATATTGTACTGTAGACTTTATATTTGAATATTTGCATTTTGGAACAATTCCCCTAAATTCTATCTGGTATTGGAAGAAACAGAATACTATGTGAACTATTCCAGAGAAGGCAAACATACTATATTCTCGCCATAAATTGAAAGAACTGTTCTGACAAAGTAAGAAACTATGGTAGACTTTTGTTGTTTGTAATATGTTTCGAATTGAACTTATTGTCAATTAAAGATTATGAAAGCCTCAACGTTGCATCTGCATAATAAAAAACATTTTATATGGATAGTAAAGCATTTTTTGAGGATGAATCGAAATCGGTGTTCAGGGAAAAAATTTCATATGAATTATTTTATTTGTAACATATATGTAGTATAATAAATATATAATTGAGTATTATGATATAGCAACTGCAGACCAATATTATATAATTTGATAATTTGCAACATATAACGTTATTTGAAATAGTACTTAGAAGTTCTCTGGAACCCATGTTTTTTCCATTCCATACATTTGTTGGATTTCATTCTGCTATTTATTTTCAGGAATAAATGAGCCAAACATTTTACTGTTTCAGTTTCAATAGTTATACCTATAATGAATGCTATCTCTGATGTTGATACTCTAGGCTTTAAAAGACAAGAATAAATACTGCAATTTTCATTTATATCGTTTTGAATGATTATCATCTGAGATTGAATATCAGTTAATCAGATCCATTATCACGAAATTTCACTTGTGAAATCACTAAAATCTCCAAATAATCGCTCTTCGCCAATGTAAACAAAGCGAATGTATTCCTTCGTCTCTCGGTGTATTTATGTTGAATTTCACGATACACTAACTTGGCCTAGTAATTTACCAATTCTATTAATATAAATCATTTTAACTTGTGAATTTATCCTGAAATTGGTGAAAATGCTGTACTTCATAACATAAACAAAAGGGGAAAGTGAGGTCACAGAATATATACTTCTCTATTCTGTGACTTACCTGTCCCCCCATCGGCCATGTTGTGACGTCAGCTGGAATTGCTCTATTAAGCCCCAAACCTACTGTACAAATATCAAGTTTCAAGTCTAAGTTCTATTGTGTTAACGGTCGGCCGCACGGCCGATCATAAATCACAAAATATTGAATATCGACATCAGTGGTCCAACCTAAATCGTTTCGAGAATATATTCGGGGAAAATTTCAAAAAATTTCAGACATTTGGACAGAAAAATAGCACGTAGTTTCCCAGAACATGCGCGCAAAAATAATGGAGCTGACCTTCGACTTTAAGAGAAATTGATTTTTGTTTTTTCATTCAATTGAATAGCAGTTTTTTGGAAAACATACTCTAAAAGCCTATTGAAAAACATTTGCAAGGAATAACACATTCCTTAACTCTCTGAATCATTGACAAATTTCTCTGCAGAATGATGTGAGGGACGAATCACAACTTCGAATTGAGTAATCGAGTTAGGAATTGTGTTCTACATAAACTATTTTTTGCAAACATCTATGATTAATTTATAACTGCAAACAGTGATCATTGCATCAACAATAATTTGGGCCTACCACAAGGAAAGTCATATTCCGAATTTAATATTGAGATTTTTCTATTCTAACCACAAATATTCAGTACTGAAAGTGATTCTATTGATTTGAATGAATATTTTCCAAGATGATCCGTTTATAATATAGGATCTTCGACAGAGCTTTGCTGAAATTTGGAGCGAAAGCAAATACTTGTATATTTGTTGAAAAAAAAAAATCTGATGAAGCCATTCCAAACTAAAACTGCCTTAGTTAAGAAGGACACCCTTTAAACACCATATGGTAGATGCGATCGGATATGATTATCCTATTTCAATATAAGCTGCTTAATTCCAAACAAATATATTCATGCTACAAAATCCTCCAGAAATTAACATAATGATGAACAAAATACGCAAAAATAATAAACAAAAGACCAAACAAAAAAACAACACGCTGCGCATTACACAACCACCTCACCTGATCTGTTGAAGGTGCGACAACCTTAGGTGCAGCGATAACAGTCACGCTGTTGAGCGTGTTCTGTTTAGTCTGTTTTTGCTAACCGGACAAGATAAACTGTTAGTACTATTCACAATATACAATTACTTGCAATATATCCTTGCTGTCTCGAAAAGAACCAGTATTTTGCAGGGAAAAACAGCAAGAACATATTAAAGTACCAAATAACATTTTAATGGATGATCGCAGGCTTTGTGGTCCCCTTTTTCATAGCACATTAAAGCCTTAACCTTGCGACCGCAAAGCTTGAGAAACCAAATGGGTTAATACATATTAGTTTATTGAAATCTAGAAATATACAATCTTCATCTTTGATCAATTCAGATACTTTAAGCAATATCAGAATTAAGTTATAGACTTTCAAGTCTGAACATATTTATGCAGGTATAAAGAGTAAAGTGAATGTTGTGTATCTAAACTGATCCAAGGCTTTATAGTTGCCATATCCAGAAATGAAACATAAAAAGAGGTTATTGAGGAAGGTGCTGAACATTGCAACAGAACAATCAACTTACACATAGGGAAATATACAATTTTAGCCAGAACAAGTGGAATCGAGTATAGATATCAAAATATCTAGAAAAGCACTGACTCGAGGTCGGGAGCTTTTACGCGCTTGTGAAGTTTCTAACTATTAGATCAACACGAAATTTTGCACCTAGTTGCATGTTAGCAATCTACAACTGATTACGAAGTTTCAATCTGATTGTATTTGTACTTCTTGAGATATTGCGGAAATAACGTTAAAATTCCAGATAACAACGAAATTTGGCACATTTTTTTCCTTATATCTCCGAAAGTAAATATCGGATCGAATTGAGATTTGGAAAATTTTTGTTGAATACTGACCCTAAGGTTTATGCCGAATAACATCGAAATATTATCAGTATTTTCAGAGAAAAAAATTTTCCTTCAAAAATTTCGAATAAATTTTCTAACTGGATCCACACAAAATTTGCGCGTTGGTATTTAAAAACTGTCCACAAAGTTTCAGTTTGATCGAATCAATAATTCATGAGATATCGAGGAATTAACCTCAAAATTTCAAATGGGCCTAACTCCGAAACTATCCAACCAATTCCATCCATTAACGAACTCAACCGATATATTTGGACTCCAAACCTAATCTGACAATTTCAAGTCGCTAAGTCTTTTCCTTCGAGTGTTAAAGCACGGACAGCCGGATGGATAGAATTGAATCTGACCTCGTATTCTTCTTCAGAGAGTTCAACCCAATCATTTAAGACCTTTGTCGGTTCAAAATTCGAAAATTACAGACATCGTGACGAAATGATAACGCGCTGTTCCCCAGAACAAGCGCATAAAAATTAATACGTATTAACCTCAAGAAAACTTTTTTTGCTTCATCTCTGCTTGGTTCACCATACCCCATACAGCAATCTTAAAATTGAATTGTCCATGGTCTATTCACCAGCCAGCCAGCAAAGCAAGGCTGCCAACTCCAGAATACAACCAAGTTACAGACATGAAGGTGAGAATGTGACAATCTCACGAATAATACACATATGGAATGTAAATGAAGTTCAATCAAAAGATATGGTGAAAGATTTTTCAGAACCACATCAAATGACGGTAATTGTGTTCCTTACAGCATCTTTCATCTGCTCCTTCTGCCAAACCATACAACAACAAATACAATTTCTGCTATTATGAATGGACCATGTTTCAACCGATAGATCACATACATAAATTATCAAGTCGTTAAAGTACTAACCTGAAGTTCCTTTGGATTAACAAATTCCAAGGCATGTCTTTTAATGGCATGAAGGGCAGCATCTGGGGCATAGCCGGGGTGAGAGGAAGTGCTTACAGGAGGAGCTACTGGTTCAGGTTTACCCATGTTTGGTTGAGTTTTTCTCTTTAGCAGAGATTGTTTCATAGCCTAAAATAGTTTTATTTTCATATAATATATTTTAGTTTGAAAGATCCAATCATTTTGAAACAAGGTTAGTTCAAAAGCTTTGTTAGCCATCAATTCAATTGAATTGAAGACTCCATCACTTCGCTACTGGCAAACATTTTTGTCTTTTACCGATTTAAATCTTTGAATAATTTAAACTGATTCATCATGGCCTTAGTCAGAGATAAGTTTCTTTTTCACCATTTTTTTGTTTTCAGTTCTCAAACGCTGAAATGACTTCAGAATACTCAATTTTAATAAGTAATCTGATTACCCACACTGTGTAAAGCCTTCACATTCTCATATTAAAATTTATTATTAAGCTCGCACACATTTAGTGATTCTACATCCCAAATAGTTTTAGTATTTTCAGAACATTCCTAACGAAGTCTCATTTGTTGACCAATGACGTGTCTTTCTTAGTAAATGCTTTGGACTCATTCAGATCCCGGTTAATAAAACAATAAAAGGAATAGTTCGAAGATTTAACTCCTCTTACATGGATTATTACAAAAACTCGAAAATGATGCCTCATAAAATTTGCGCTTTCTCCTCTCACAATCATTATTGCTATTTTTTCCGATCACTCATGAAACTATCCTGAGGAAAAAATCTGGAAAAACACGAAATTTTGCACCTAGTTGCGTGTTGGTAATCTCTACCCGACTACGAAGTTCTGATTGCATTTGTACTCCTTGAGATATTGCGGAAATAACGTTAAAATTCCGAATATTAACGAAATTTGGCACGTTTTTCCCCTTATACCTCCGAAAATAAATACCGGATCGAATTGAAATTTGAAACGTTGTTGAATACTGACTCTAAGGTTTGTGCCAAATTCCATTGAAATCTGAAGAATTTTTTTCATTCACTTGAAAAAATTTTCGAATTAAATTTTTTAACAACTGGATCCACACGAAATTTTGCTCTAAGTTGCGCGTTTTTATTCTAAAACTGTCCAAGAAGTTTCAGTTTGATCGAGTCAATACTTCATGGGGTATCAAGGAATTAACCTCAAAATTTCAAATGAGCCTAACTCCGAAACTATCCAACTGATTCCACCCATTAACGAACTTAGCCGAGATATTTGAATTCCAAACCTTATCTGACAATTTCAAGTCGTTAAGTCTTTCCTTCGAAAGTTAGAGCACATACGGACGGACAGAAATGAATTTGACCACGGATTCTTCTTCAGGGAGTTCTACCCAATCGTTTAAGAGGAAACAATACCACGTGGTAGTAAATTACAGCTAGGCAACACAGCCACATTTAAATGTCATCAATCTCAAGGTCAGGCTGCTAGACCCGGTCTACATTCTTTAACGTTGCCTATAAGCGCGTGAAATATTAGAATCCAGAGAAATTTCGACGTTAATAGGAGAAAACGGGGTGTCGTTCTGCAGGCTTCCATGAGTATTTTTCGAATTTTTTTTATTGGGATAAACTTAATTCTTTTGCGAGAATTCGCAATGTCAGTTATTATTCCATTTTTCACTCCATTTCAGTTTTTATTTTCCCGAAAACTCTTAAATATAAAAAAGTGGCAACATTGCGCATTTCTACAATTTTTTTCAACCATTTGCACCGAAAAAAATTGTTGAATAAAACGAACTCTGGTCTCCAGAAGTCACCCCATCACATTCGAGGTAGTGTTTGCTCTTAACATAATTTTCGGCTCAAAATTCGAAAATTACAGACATCGTGACGAAATGATATCGCGCTGTTCCCTAGAACAAGCGCGTAAAATCGATTACAATGTTAGCTTTACTCACCTCGGAATTACAGTGTTTATCATGCAAGTGTGTCATCAATGAAAATTTCTTTCTTTTCAAGTTGTCACACCTGTCCCACTGACAGACAACTTCTTCAACATTATTCTGAGGGCAATGGGCTTCACAGGCATGAAGATAAACTTCATTGGCCGACTTGAATTTAGTTGTCCTAAAAAATATTCAATAATGTTTAAAAAATGTGGCAATGTCAATTTTGAAGGGGTTAGAAAAAACGTCAGCAAACAACGTTCGCCCTTTTTACAGGATAAAGGTTTGTTCGTTGTGTCTCTATGAACCATACTATCGGACATCAGTGTAAATCGTAAAGCACTGATAATGTGCGGTGATTTTTGTTGTAAAATTGTACTCTGTTCGTTGCTGAAATGTTGTAATGAAGCATAGTTTATTATTATTATATTTTTTTCCGACTATCCTAGGCTTCAATGAAACCCCTCGGAAGCTTAAAGCTTGTGCGAGTTAGGATACCGGGTGTGTTCTGTGTAGGCTTTGTTACTAATTCCTTTCGCCACGTTAGGAACAGCACTGTTGTTTGTTTACCCAACAGCGAATGGTTGGACGGTTCCCTGAAAACCAGAAAAGTTATTTCCCGGCCAAGGGTTTGAACCCCAGACCTTACGATCATGGGGCTAGCACTCTAACCACTGAGCTACCGCCGCTTTACAAATTATAACATACTGTGTAAGCCCACAGAGTAGGAAATAATAATTTCATAATTGGTTACTACACTTTATTACAACATTTCAGCAACAGAGTGTAAGTTCACAATAGCTATTTTTCTGGACGTACTCCTTACCCACTCAGAATCTTCAAAGTGCACATGTCTAGTTCTGAACCAATTCTCAATTCCTTTCAGCACAAACATTTACAGAACCAAAGTAGAACTCTTGGAATAGACGCGATTAAGGCACTGGGTACTACTTCTACAAAGTATCCTATATTTTCAGGCACTTCAACAATTTGCAGTAATTTTTCGAAATTTCAGTCGCTTGATCATCAAAAACATTATTACTTTTACGATCGAGATTCAAAACAAACTGACCGAGATTCACTCGGGACACGCTATCATGGATAGTTTTTATTTGGGTAAAATAAAACTAAAGTGACTTGAAACACAATACGCTGTCAGAACACAAATTAGTTAGAGCAGTTTCCGAGGATCAACAGGCGCCTTAGAGCTGTTTTCGATAATATATATTTTTGTGTACATTTGCGTTTTCATTAAAAATACAAATAATTATTGCATATACAGGGTGAGTCTTTGACCTTGCAGAATATTTTAACAGAAGATTACTGACAAAAGAAACACTTTTTTCCCTTACCATTTTTTCCGATTCGGCTTGGTTCTTAAGATACAGACTGTTGAAAATCCATAAAAAAATTTATTTTCGATTATATCTTGCGAACGATCTCATCGAATGAGATGATTTTTGGAATATAGTTTTCTATTGATAATAGCCAAAAGAAACACTTTTTTCCCTCACCATTTTTCCGATTCGGCTTGGTTCGTAAGATACAGACTGTTGAAAATCCATAAAAAAATTTAATTTTCGATTTTATCTCGCGAACGATCTCATCGAATGAGATGATTTTTGGAATATAGTTTTTATTGATACGATGAATGTTCCTGGATTACAAAATTTCATCCACATCCTCCAGTTTCTTTAATATGACCATAACATTTCATAAAAATACCAGAAATTCAAAGAATCCAACTTTTAAAAATAATTTGAATGCTATTCAACGAATTTTTGACCATTTTGGAAAGTAAAAGTATTCCTTATTTTTTTTCGTATGATGGGCCGTTTTCGAGTAATCCGAAATTCAAAAATAAAAAATATCTGTGAAATTCCGAGAATTGGGTACTTTGGCTGAATGCAACTCTGTTCAAAAAATTCAATTTTTCCGCGTTGCCACGTCTAAAAGTTGAGAATCGAATCACAGATTTATAGTTCAGTTCAGAATCATAGACTATACATAGAATAGACGACTTCGGCCCAAGTTGCCAACCCACAATTTACTTAGCAAGTTTACTTTCCCTGGGGAACGGGAATTTCAGGACAAATTCGACATGATAAGGTTCGCATTATTTATAAATAACCGTAAAACATGCCTCGGCTCTTCAAACCAGATAATTCCTTCCAAATATAGGTTTTTGTTAAGATCGTCCCTGATTGGCTGAAATTTAAGTTGGGATTCCTGATTTCATGCAAACAGAGTCAATTTTCATAGGATACGTTCCGAAAATCAACTCTGTTGTTTCGGTTGCCGATTTTCCGCTCCATAAATATGAAATATTCGGATGGTTCCCGGAACAAGCGCGTGAAAAAGGTTATTTACGGAATCTGGTTGACGAAAATGCGGTCGATTTACCTTCACCAGAACGATTTTCTATGGTAAATATCCATAGCATAGAACAATCTATGTTTACTTTAGGTTTGTTTTGGTTCCGAGACCATAGATCTGTGCTACAACCGCCCCGTACAGTTCTGAACTGGGAACCAAAACAAACCAAAAGTAAACATAGATTGTTCTATGCTACGGATATTTACCATAGAAAATCGTTCTAGTGACAGTAAATCGACAGCAATTTCATCAACCAGATTCCGTAAATAACCTTTTTCACGCGCTTGTTCCAGGAACCATCCGAATATTTCATATTTACGGAGCGGAAAATCGGCAACCGAAACAACAGAGTTGATTTTCGGAACGTATCTTATGAAAATTGACACTGTTTGCATGAAATCAGGAATCCCAACTTAAATTTCAGCCAATCGGGGACGATCTTAACAAAAACCTATATTTGGAAGGAATTATCTGGTTTGAAGAGCCGAGGCATGTTTTACGGTTATTTATAAATAATGCGAACCTTATCATGTCGAATTTTTCCTGAAAGTCCCGTTCCCCAGTGAAAGTAACCTTGCTAAGTAAATTGTGGGTTGGCAACTTGGGCCGAAGTCGTCTATTAGCATATTGTGTGTTGTTTGATTTCGAAGAGTTCTTTCTTTCTGTTCGTCAATTTGGCAGCGTTTGTGCGTTCATAGATAAATTAGGTACATCTGTTTTTATTTATTTATGAAAATGAAAGTTTGAATGGGTTATGTCTGAATCTGATAATTCTTGGAGAAAATTAAATAAACAAAGAAAATTAATAATTACAAATTGAAGATTAATCTCAAAGCTAATATGAGTGATAGCTAGATGAATTCCTCATTATCGAAAAAAGAAGAATATTCAACTTTTATCGCCCACGAGATTTGGAATACCTTACTTGTTTATTGTACTATAAATACAACTTTTTTCACCAACTGGAATGTAAAAAGTAAGTTGACGCTTGTTTTCATAACAGAGTTGCTTATTTCGAAGATTTGAATGGTATATCTTAGGCTTGGAAAAACTTCAGTGTTCAGGTTTCCAGGGGCGGCTAGCCTATTATGAAAATTTATAATGCCTATATCTTTTTATCTAGGCCGAATCGGAAAAAATGGTAGAGGACAAATGTGTTTCTTTCAGCCTCAAGAATTTTCTGTTAAAATATTCTGCAAGGTCAAAGACTCACCCTGTATAAGTACAAGCATTGTTTGAACAATGGTACAGGAATTACTTGTTTGAGTGATTAGATAAGCCGATATTCACTGGTTTGTCGCCCAAACTTGTTCATGTTAGAATAGAAACTCTAGAACCACTAGTTCTTCCAGTGCGGGAACTGCTAGAACTGATTCGGAATCAAATTGGTACAGAGTCGATGTAAACTGCGAACACAGAACTAGAAAGAACCATAACTACTAGTTCGGAATCGTCTGACGCACGAACGCTCTTCTTCCAAGTGCGCATGTTTTCAGTACGGAACTGGTTCGGAATCGTACCCGCGAACATAGCTAGTAAAAATCAACAAACGTAATCTGTGCTACACAATCTACACTGGTGTAGAATAGTATGGTGCATGGACATGAACAAACCTTTTATATCGTTCCCGCCTATTTCAATTCCTATTGTTATCAACCATTACACTTACACTGTACAGTCCACCCATTCGCAGATATAAAGTTGCGTCAAATCTTTTACAGTCTTTACTTTTATTATTTTCGCCTTTAGATCTTCTTGTTTCATCTGAGTGACGCTTTGCTGAACGACCACATTAGGATTTGTCGACGTGGAAGAAGTAGTTGATGTTGTGATTAAAGATGCTGGATTCGATTTGATAACCGTGGGAGTTTGAACAATGTTGCTCACCGACGTATGAATCATTGGCCTGGGTACCTGGGTAACTACAACCTGCTGTCCCTGCGGAGTAACCATTACCTGAAATATTCCATTAAAGTTAACCAAAATTTATCCGTGATAAGGGGTCTCGAACGACTAGGTTGGACTCACAGAATCCAATGTCATAATAAATAGGTTTTTTGCATGTAACACGAATTATCATATTTTTATGATTTTCTCATTCTATTTCGATGCGAAATCAAAATGTACGCTATCATACACTGAAACAATCCGGGAATTTTGAATATTCGGTAATAAATTTGGTCAAATCGGAACGTAAGATTATAGTGGGTGAAATGCTGTAGATCGCCTCCTACGTCATTCGTTACCATTCTACGGTCTATACTATTGGCTTCCTAGAGAAAAAGATACACGGGAAGAGAGAGACAAGGATTCAAGAAAGGTGGCGCGAAATCATTGTCAGAAAACTTCAGGAAAATCGGAACAGCTTAATATACTGCGCTGTAGATCCCATTTTCGGTGAGACAGCCTGGTTTCTCGCTTGTTATTTAAGATAGAGCCTTGCGGTTTTCACGTTCCTGTCCTACTTTTTTGTGAAACTCAAATTGGCCTGATCAGATTTCGCATAACTGTTTCCGTTTATGAGATACAGGGTGATTTTGGAAATTGATACTTTTTGGACCCCTCCTTTATCTCCGGAGTTATAAGAAATAATGCTCAGGTAAAAATTACGTCTGATACATAATTCTGTGTAGAATCCAGTAGTGTATTCGATTTTTTTTCCGGGGTATGGTTTTGAAGATACGACACAAACCTATATTTTTTTCAATGGAACACCCTGTATCTCATTACTTCGTTGAATTTGTAATTTTCTTCCCTTCAAATTGATGTATAATACTATATAGGTAGGATGTTCAGAAATGCTAAAAAACGCTAAAACATCACATAATGATGATTCTTTGTTAGTGGGTCATGGATTTCCCAATTAAAAAAAGAATCAACTGGATAATTTTCATTTGTGATTTTGATTTATGAGAGAGTAAGCAAACAAAGATAATACACTCATCACTAACACGAAAATCAAAAGTAATACCTACCTAATAGCAACAAATAAATAATACACTAATTCATTATACAAATTGAATACAGAAGAAATACACAATAAAATATTTATCATTGATCAAATTTTCAACACTGCATAATATCTTACGAATGAAACTGTTCGAATTGCTGTCCATTTTCCCTAATACATAATCGACAAACCTTTTCAATACGTCTGAGTGCATTTAATATTATAAAAGGTTGGTTTTGTAAATCCTGGAAGGCTGCCTCTGTTGATGCACGAAGTTCTTCGGGACTGTTGTTTCTGTTACTGTATATTTTGTTTTTCAAATAACCCCATAAGAAAAAGTCTAATATAGACAGATCAGGTGACCTTGGAGGCCACCTGATGGGTCCATGAGTTCCAATCCAACAACCCTGAAAATTATTATCTAAAAACCGCCCGATCAACCTTGAATTATGGGCAGGGGCGCCGTCCTGTTGGAAATGTATGTAATTAAGAAGGGCGAGGGGAACTACTTCCAGTAATTCCGGTAACACATCTTCTAAAATTGTCAGGTACTTATTTGCGGTGAGAGATCCTTCAAAAATGCGGTATATGATTTTTGTCCCTAATAAGAAACATACCAGTGCCTTGTATTTTGCCTGTTGAATATACCAGCACTGCTTATATGTGATTCGTCTGACCAAATAACTTTTTTTGCAAAATCAATGTCTCTCTGAGCATGGTTCAAAAACCAATTGCAGAAATCTACAAGTCTTGCTGCGTCACCAATATATAAGTGTTGGACAATACCGACTTTGTAGGGTTTAAACTTATACTTTTTTAAAATTCTGCACAAGAAGTCTGATGATAGGCATGAACGCTAGCTAACACATTTTTTTCATCTACTTCTTGATTCTCTTTATTATATACTATATCCAATTGATTCTTTTTTTTATTTGGGAAATCCATGACCCACTAACAAAAAATCATCATTATGTGATGTTTTAGTGTTTTTTAGCATTTCTGAACATCCTACCTATATAGTATTATACATCAATTTGAAGGGAAAAAAATTACAAATTCAACGAAGTAATGAGATACAGGGTGTTCCATTGAAAAAAATATAGGTTTGTGTCGCATCTTCAAAACCATACCCCGGAAAAAAAAATCGAGTACACCACTGGACTCTACGCAGAATTCTGTATCAGACGTAGTTTTTATCTGAGCATTATTTCTAATAACTTCGGAGATAAAGGAGGGGTCCGAAAAGTATCAATTGCCGAAATCGCCCTGTATCTCATAAACGGAAACGGTTATGCGAAATCTGATTAGGCCAACTCGAGTTCCACAAAAAAGTAGGACAGGAACGTGAAAACCGCAAGGCTCTATCTCAAATAACAAGCGAGAAATCTGGGTGTCTCACCCAAAATGGGATGCACTGTACTGTTCAGGAATATAATAGGAACGCCGGGCATGGCGGCAGATATGTCGCGCAGCGACATCGAATTTTGCCCAACCCTGTGTTCAGAATTTTTATTTTTGTTTAATATCCTAGTATCATTATCAGCGTTAAAATGAATTGAAAATTTAAGGAAATATATTTGGCGTAAGAATGAAAAGGCTGTGCCTGCGACAGCTCATCACGAATGAATTATTTTATATCATTCAATTATTTAGTTGAGCGGATATCAATCAAACTGTTGAATCACAGATTTCGGATAATCAGTTATTGAACTTTGCATGAAATAAGATCTTACCTTTTGATGATGCGAAGCATTACCGGTATTCGGTTGTTGCTGCAATATGATAATGGTTTTTGCGCCAGTTGCATGCTGTTGCGCCGTTTGCGCAACTAACACAGTTTGTGGCTGCCCATGTACCATGGCTGTCTGGGGTTGGGCAACCATGTAAGTGCCTGGAGTACCACCGGTCTGTAGAACATACTGCTGCCCAGATTGACCGCTGGTTACAAACTGTACCTGACCCTGTAGTCCTTGAGAAAGTAAGATTTGTCCCGTGTTCGTCTGTTGCAACATGACCGGAGTTCTTTGTTGGTTAGAATTTTGTACAATCACTGTTTGCTGTTGCTGTGCCACTGACGTTGATTTTATTGATGGATTTTGTTGGGACATGATAATCTGTAACAACATGAGAGTGACGAAAAAATAATAGTAGACATTAAGTTTTGATTCGTTTAGTGACAAACTAGCAACAATTCTGTAATTCAAATTGAGTAGAACAATCTGCAACTATTTTCCTATAATCCATTCAATGCAATGTGATCAAGACACAGTAATAGTGCTGTATCTCTTTCCGTAAATTTGCAAATGCTTTAAAATTTGAAAGGAAGTAGAAAACAATGCAAAATAATCAGATGTAGGTTACCAGTCATTTCATTTGGAATTCACAAATGGAATTTTCACAGCCAATTGTTCAAATTAAACACTGCTATGGCTGGTTCACAATGAACGTAAGACGTAACTCGAACGCAATTTATAAAACCCAAAGTTGAAACATAGGTTTTCCATGCGAGTAGTCACAATAGTAGCTTTCCAGTAAAGTACGTGAAAAGCCCCTGGGGCTTGACGCACTGTGGCTTCACGCCCATGCTATTTCGAGTACGATAAACAAACCGGCAAATTATGACAAGTTTGGCGTTTCACAGCTGTGAGTGCGTGATGCCCCTCAAATTCGGGTGGTGCATCAGGGGAAAAGGGGTAGGAAGCGCGAGGGTCTGACGCTCCCGTGTACTGGAACTAGAGATGGGAATACCGGTTCCGCCCGTGTCGCGGTATTTTCGCGACGGTTCCAGAAAAATACTGCGACAAAATAACGCGATTTTGGAACCGTCGTTCCAACGCTGAAACAAAATGAATTAGTACGGCAATCTGTTTCTCAAATGATATAAATTCTCTTTCTATTCTACTTATAGCTATTGTATTCAGATTTAGAGCTTCCAAGAACTTCTTCCACTAACATATTTTCGGTTAAAACCTGACGTATCTTCAAACTATAGTTGATTTTTTCCAATTTTTTTTTCATATTTTCTACACATTCGAGATATATCATTTCAATTGAAAGAGAAGAATGCCTTGAGGATTAATTTTCTCAATTGAGAAGATTATTATTTAAAATTACATATTTACAATAGACATTATCATTATAAAGGACGCAAACTGTATCAATATTATTTGAATATCTTGTTTTACATGAATACATGTTTTGCATAATAAATTTTCAATTCATATTATCCTTCAATAACTTCCACCAGCAGTTTGAAATAATATCTACGGATATGCATAAAGTATTGATGAATATGGCAATTATCGAAAAGAAAGCATAACACATGGAATATTATATTCCATCAGATTGTGTGTTGTGAACTACTTGTCACAATATCACCTTCTGAAAGTAAACCATGTAACACCGTATCGGAAATGTAACAGCTGATAACGAAGTAGAAACATCTACAGTTTCTAATGAGGCGCATTGCGCACTAGAGCTGTAACTCCTGTAACAGACGTAATCGCATTGCGATGGGTATTCTGTTCGCGGTATTCTGGAACCGAGGAACGTGGAGCGAGATAGGTATCGATCGCGACTGGAGCGAGGAACGAGTGGAGAGTTTCACGGTATTTTGGAACGTCGGTTACTTTGGAACGTGGAGCGAGATCGATCGCGACTGGAGCGTGGAACGATTGGAGAGTTACACGGTATTTTGGAACGTCGGTTCCAGAGTAACCGTCGGTTACTTTGGAACGTGGAGCGAGATAGGTATCGATCGCGACTGGAGCGTGGAACGATTGGAGAGTTACACGGTATTTTGGAACGTCGGTTACTTTGGAACGCGTTACTTCTCTGTTTTGGAGCGCGACAGACGGTTCCAGAGAAATACCGCTCCAAAATCGCGGTATTTAAATACCGTCACATCTCTAACTGGAACACGAGTTGTTTATGCTGGCGTGCCTCCGAGGCGTATCGGAGACGCCCCAGACGGTAGCTGGAAAGGGGTTATTGGTGAACATAACTTTATTCACCATTATTTTTAAAATTTAGAGTGGAAGGTAACTCATACCGGGTATATCTTCTTGTTGGGTTCCAACGAAATCGTGGTACTGATTTCATCATTCAAAGTAATCACTATGACGAACTATTATTTCATCCAAGGGTCTGCGAGATCGACGCGACTCATCACGTTTTAATTTTTTACATAGTTCTTGTTCAATTGTAAGGTCAGAATCGTAGAACATCTTTTAAAGTAAATGTCATAAGTATGAGAAAAAGACATTTCCAAGGAATGTCAAACAAAAGACCTTCACTAACTTGAAACATGTTTATTTGACCATTTCTTGCAATGCAAAGGTGTACCGTTTTCGCTATTTTTGGTCTTTTCTTATTTGACTTTGATTTTTTTGTATGTTATTGAATAAAATGATGTTTCTTTCATTATAATTCCTTTATTAGCAATCAGAATACTACATCCAATAAGCTAATTAGATAACTCTCCAACGTCTCCAACCATTGTAGGTTCTTTTCCAATTAAAAAACTCGTTAAAATATAAATCAGCTATCTCAGGTCGGCTGGCCAATTTCTCTTGAGTCTTCTATAATGGGGCTGAATCAATGGATGTAGTAGTTCATTGCTATGACTTTCCAGTTTGGTATGGTGTTTCTCGCTCTTCTGCTTTATGACATCCTTTACGTATGGTATTTGTGAGTTTGGTTAGAGATATACCATGGAGCATTTGCTATCATGCGAATTTCTGGATATAGTCGGAGAATATTAGCAATATTAACTGAACTTGCCTTCGCTTTTATTGTATTGTCAACCTTATCTACATGTATTTTTCGTCTAACCCATTCCATCATGTATACAGGGTGAGTCTTTGATCTTGCAGAATATTTTAACAGAAGATTCCTGAAGCCAAAAGAAACACTTTTTTCCCTCACCATTTTTCCGATTCGGCTTGGTTCGTAAGATACAGACTGTTGAAAATCCATAAAAAAATTTAATTTTCGATTTTATCTCGCGAACGATCTCATCGAATGAGATGATTTTTGGAATATAGTTTTTATTGATACGATGAATGTTCCTGGATTACAAAATTTCATCCACATCCTCCAGTTTCTTTGATTTGACCATAACATTCCATAAAAATAACAGTTATTCAAAGAATCCAACTTTTAAAAATGATTTGAATGATATTCAACGAATTTTTGACCATTTTGGAAAGTAAAAGTATTCCTTATTTTTTTTCGTAGGATGCGCCGTTTTCGAGTAATCTGAAATTCAAACATCTGTGAAATTCCGAGAATTGGGTACTTTGGCTGAATGCAACTCTGTTCAAAAAATTCACAGAATTCAATTATTCCGCGTTGCCACGTCTTAAAGTTGAGAATGGAATCCTAGCATTTTTTATTTGGAATGATTTGTAAGCGGAGTAGCCAGCTTTGGCCAATTCACAATGGACGTAACCGAAAGAATCCGGCAACTCGTGCGTAAAAATCAAAGAGGAAACTACAAAATTCATAAGTACCAAAATTTTCACAATAGGTTCAACTTTTCCCAAAACTATATCTGTGTTATACAGTGGTGATTCGTTCCTGAATCCATTCATGAAGCTTCCTTTTCAATTTCGAGCTGATTTGTGTAGTATAATTGATTAACTTCTCACTTTTCCATGATAATGGGGATTCTTACTGATTTGAATGCAATCTTTCTGTTGACCCAAATTTCTTGAAATTATGTACAGAACTTTGATAGTATTTATTTTGAGGTATTCTTCAAATGTGCGATGCGCTTTCATAACATAACAATCCATGTTGGAAGAAAACCACCATGACATAACCTTAAATCCACGGAGCCACAGATTTATAGTTCAGTTCAGAATCATAGACTACACAAGTGTATACATAGAATTAGAATATTGTGTGTTGTTTGATTTCGAAGAGTTCTTTCTTCCTGTTTGTCAATTTGGCAACGTTTGTACGTTCATAGATAAATGAGGTACATCTGTTTTATTTATTTATGAAAATGAAAGTTTGAATGGGTTATGTCTGAATCTGATAATTCTTGGAGGAAATGAAATAAACAAAGAAAATTAATAATTACAAATTGAAGATGAATCTCAAAGCTAATATGAGTGATAGCTAGATGAATTCCTCATTATCGAAAATGAAACCAAGAGAAGAATCTTCAACTTTTATCGCCCACGAAATTTGGAATACCTAACTTGTTTATTGTACTATAAATACAACTTTTTTCAGCAACTGGAATGTAAAAAGTAAGTTGACGATTGTTTTCATAACAGAGTTGCTTATTTTGAAGATTTGAATGGTATATCTTAGGCTTTGAAAAACTTCAGTGTTCAGGTTTACAGGGGCGGCTAGCCTATTATGAAAATTTATAATGCCTATATCTTTTTATCTAGGCCGAATCGGAAAAAATAGTAGAGGACAAATGTGTTTCTTTCAGCTTCAAGAATCTTCTGTTAAAATATTCTGCAAGGTCAAAGACTCACCCTGTATATGGGCTGATAAGTAGATTCGGTCACTGAGACCGACGCGACTATTCATGTTCAAGTACATCATGAGACTATCCGAAGGTTAATAACTCTAAATTGTAGTAAACATGAATCGATTTCGAGAGATTGACCAAAAGCTCCGGTTTTAGTTATGGTCATTCACATTGGCAGATTTTCCTTTGCCTATATGTCAGTTTGGATAACCGTAACTATAACCGGAGCTTTGAGTCCATCGCTTGAAATCGATTATGTTTCAATATAAAATAAAATGTTACGGTTGCGAATATTTGGACAGTTAGTTGGAAGCATAGACAAGATGAAGTAAGAAAATGAAATTTTTCTGTTGCATACATTGTGAGCACCGTAAAAATTACGTAAATTTTACCTTCACGTAACGCTTACACTTACATTCATTGTGAATCAGCCATGTCAGTTCTGTTACTGTCTTGAACTCATTCAGAACTGAATCAATTCACACGTCTTCGCTCATTCTAGTTCGGGACTAATTCTGAATAGATAGTTCGAAAGTGTTGGAAACGAATCATTCTTAGAAATTCCCTTGTCATAGCCTAAGGGCTGTTTGTCACCCGAAAAATGCAGCCTGTCTCCTCCAGATGTGGTTTTATTGCCTCTTGCTGCATTCGAATGGCATGTAACAGATGACCGATTCAATTCCTTCTTCTCAGTTCTTGCCTTAACCCAAGAACTGAATTCACCATTCCAGAACTGGTCTGACACAAATTCTTTTTACGTTTGAACACTTGGTTTGCAATTCCTAACCAGTTCGAAATTTGTTGGAACGCTAATATCGATATGCGCAAACTCCGTCCGATTCAGAACTAGTTCCAGAGTGTGTAGGAACAGACTTACTTTTACTCTCAAGTGAATTATTAAAATAAGGTAGCAAATAACCATAGTTATATTCATAACAAACCTGACGAGGCTGAGTTGTGATGAGCATCTGTCCTGTTCCATTGTCCATTACCAATTGACTTACAGATGGACTGGTACCAATCGCTGTATCAACTGATATAGTTGCCGGTGCTGGTTGTTGTGCTTCTTGCAAAAGTTGCTCCTCATCCTCGTCTTCCAGAATATCTGCTGCCATATCAGCAAATAACTTAGCTGCAGCATCTGATACTCTGGCGCTGCCTCTGGATTCTTCTTCGTCTGCATCCTCTTGTCTAGCATCCTTAAAGAGATTGAAGATTGACAAATCAGTGAATAAATGCAAAAATAAAATTTTAGTAAAAGGGGATACAAGGATAGTGAATATAACTGAAATATGAAAATAAAGAAATAATCTAAACATGTGCAAGCAAAACCTGAACATTTTTTATGAATAATATAATTTTCGTGGGAATATGGTACATACCAAAGAATCTGGATTAGGAGATGGTGCATTTCCGTTGACATTTTCAATGCAGAGCTTTTTGGTTTCTATTTTGGAAATATCCTCTGTAGCAGCTCTCTTAACTCCAGTTTGATTTTCTTGTCTGAAATCTTGTTTGACAATCACTTCAGGTTCCACTTTGACTGTTAGGGTACTTTTGTTGTCCCTAATTAAAGCTTTTTCTATATGATTTTCCACTAATTCTAATCCCTTGGCAGTTATTTTTAAGTCTTTTCCTAATGAACCATTCACGATAACAGGTGGAGTTTTTTCGATTTTTTTCTCAAGTAGATCTGCTAACCTCAAAGGTTTCCCTCGTACTATTTCACCTGTGGAGTCTTTGGAGTTGCTGTCATCATTCAGGGCGTTATCAATGTTAGGAACACCATTCAACAAGCCTTCGAAGCTGAAAAAAATCGAAATATTCATAAGACGTCGATCGCACCACCTATATGCTAGTAAAAAAATCCATGCAGGTTTAGGACAGACTGCTATTTTATTCTAATAGTCGACTTTGGCCCAAGTTGCCAACCCACAATTTTCTTCACAAATTTACTTTCACTGGGGAACGGGAATTTCAGGACAAATTCGACATGATAAGGTTCGTGTTATTTATTAATATCCGTAAAAGATGCCTCGGCTCCTCAAACAAGATAATTCCTTCCAAATACACGGTTTTGTTAAGATCATCTCTGATTGGCTGAAATTTAAGTTGGGATTCCTAATTTCATGTTAATAGTGTCAAGTTTATATAGGATATGTTCCGAAGATCCACTTGGTTATTTCGGTTGGTTCCTGAAAAAAAGTTAATTACGGAATTTGATTGATGAAAAAACGTTCTTTCTGTCACCAGAACGATAGTCAATGTTTATGATCCATAGAACATAGAAGAGACAACAATCAACAATGGAAAAATTACTATGTATGGTCTATGGATCATAAGGTAAATAAAGATTGTTCCATGCTATGGATATGTTACCAAAAAACATTGATTGTCGTTCTGGGGCATAGACTTAATATGTCTATGTTTGGGTGACAGAAAGATTGCTTATTCGTCAATAAAATTCCGTAATTAACCTTTTTTTTCTGGAACCAACCGAATATTTCATATTTACAGAACGGAAAACCGGCAACCGAAATAACCAAGTTGATTTGCGGAACATATCATTTGTGAAATTGACACTGTTAACATGAATTCAGGAATCCCAACTTAAATTTCAGCCTAACGAAAACCTATATTTAAAAGGAATTATCTTGTTTGAGGAGCCGAGGCATCTTTCACGGATGTTTATAAATAACGCGAACCTTATCATGTCGAATTTGGCCTGAAATTCCCGTTCCTCAGTAAGTAAATTTGTGAAGAGAATTGTGGGTTGGCAACTTGGGCCGAAGTCGTCTATTGAACTGATTCACTTATGTTTCTTCTTCTTGACTGTCTACCATACTCCACTCATTTTTGAAAAGCCAGTTAGGTGGTCATGGAAGTTTGACACATTCAACTCTGTTTAATTAAGAAAATGTTTGGTAAGGATTATTTTCCTCAACTGGCACTGTACGATTCTACGTTCGATACTGCCGACGCTGTATATTAGCTATGTTCGCGGGTCCGATAACGAACCGATTCTGTAGAAGTAGAACTCTTCATTGCTGGATCAGTAAAAACATGATCACTTTCAAGATACAAATTCAAAACTTAGTACCTAGACAACAGAGCTTCGCTGAAATACAATACTCAGTCTGAACACAAATTTAGTTAGAGCAGTTACCGACGATCGACAGGCACCCCAGAGCTGTTATCGATAACATATATTTTTGTGTGAAATTGCGTTTTCAAAAAAAAAAAAACAAATTCCATCGAAATCGTTATAGCCGATTTCGAAATATGCAAAATATAATTTACTTTACAGGGTGAGTCTTTAATTGGTAAATTAATTTCAACCACAGGTTTGGCTCAGGTAAAAAGTTAAAAGCATTTAAATTTCTCAATGTGCTAATACACTCCTGCACTCTGTTTGAAAGTTCAACAAAGACATCTCTTACGGTGATGTGTATCGCAGAATTACCAATCCATTGGTTGCAATTCAAAGAAATATGATTGTGAAAACTCATTTACTCACTGAACTCTAATGATTTGGTACTTTTTACGGTATTTTGGTGCAGAAAATATTTCACTACACTTGACCATTGAAACAGTAATATTCCACATGATATTTCTGCAATATGAGTTGTTCCCACCATGGTATTCTACACCATTTCATTTTTGTCCATTGTCATATTGAAAATTCCATAATTATTCTAATTTTTTTGATTTATGTATTGGGAAGTCTATAACCAGAAAACCGTTTTAGGTGACGTGAAATTTATTACTGTAAAATACGGGTCATAGTAGAAAACATCACACCACGATTCATTTCAATAAGAGGGACCATGTCAAAGCTACAAAAGAAAGACTGATTTGTTTTGAAAATTTCAGCAGCCTGTATCTTTCACCGGGACCGAATATGGAAAAATGGCAACTGAAAAAACGTGTTCCATTTGATGATCTAGGGTTAAAATTAATTTATAACTTGAAGACTCATCCTGTATATTTATAGGTATATATTTTACCCTCAAACAAATAATCATTGCATATAAGTACAAGAATTGCTCGTTTAAGCCTGGCCGTCCACTGGAAGCGATTTGGGGCTTTTATGAGTTACGCGTTTTACGAGCGCCGAGGAGCTTTTACGACCGAAGCGGTCTCAGGCTTCGGGGTCGTCCACTGGCAGATAGTTCGCGAGGTTTCGGTTCGTTCTTGTTCTTGCGTAGCAGGGGATTTTTACTTCCGATTTCCGTGTTTATTGAAGAAATTGTGATACGGAATGGATTTAGAATGAATAATTCATTTCAAGGATAAATCTCACTTTATCAGGCATATGTTAGCTACGGAATGGGGAAAATTTTTGAGCTAAGGAAGATTCAAATTTAGAAAAAATGAAATTATCGGCAAAAAATTCACCATCTTGATAATGAATGATTATTATTGTATACTCATTTATAATACTGGAATGGAAGTTGAAGTGTGAATGTTGATGACCTGGGTTCTTTGAAAACAAACGATGTGGAACGTCGAAATTATGACTGATTTGAATTTTATCTGTGAAAGTCAGCTTCGGAAGGTAAATATGTTATTAATATATCTAGAACGTGACTTCAAAACTTTAAAAACTGCAAACATCGAAAGAAATGATGATGACACAGATATTCAGAAATTCTTAAAATTTTGCAGAAGTGCATGCGTATTTTAGAAAACAGGTCACTAGTAAAAATCCGTAGCGTTTTATAAAGAAAAAACTATGTTTATTTTGTGATCGAAAAGATGGTTCTGCATATGAAACGAAATTAAATCATTACAGTACGTATGGGCCAAAACACTTGAGCATATAGAAAAATGTTCGGAATAAAATTGGTCCGAGACTGAAAAAAACAAATTGATAATAGATATTGAGATAATAAGAGCTATAAAACCCGAGATAATGGTGAAACACGCTGGATTAATTATATTTGGAATGCTATACAGCCGATTATTGCCAAAGAGTCCAACTTCAGATAGGCTACTATACACCTACAGAACTTCTGGATGTGTGTTTAATGTAAGAAAAAAGACAACATTCATTAACCTTTCAATCTGATCCATCTAAAATTCACCAACAATAAACAACGAGCTTCAACAAATATTCCGTTCACAAACCATACATTCCACTTTCCGACGGATAGCTCCTCATTTCGAGCGTATAGACGCGGCAGATCCAAAGTGATCGGGATACGATTGCGCCGCTCGAATTCTCTCGAAGTCGCCCGTATGAACTCGCTGCCAGTCGACGAGGGTACCTACAATTCCATTCATTTGGATCTGTCGCGCAAATTCGTTCGTTTACGCTCCTATCACGCCTCTCGAAATCGCTTGCAGTGGACGACCAGCCTAAGAGATTTGACAAGACAATATTTACTGATTTGACGCCCAAGTTTGTTATGTTGAAATAGAAACAATGTAGAACCACTAGTTCTTCCAACAGTGCGGGAATCGACTTGGTACAGAACTAGTAAGAACAATAACTGCTAGTTCGGAATCGTGCGAGGCACGAACGCTCTTTTTCAAAATGCGCCTACGTTCGGTACGGAACTGGTGCGGAATCGGACCCGCGAACATGGATGGCTGTTGGTTTGGTAGAGTGAAAGGTACTCGAAGATAGAGTCGATATGGTACGTAACATCACGAAACGAAGATCGACAGTTTAAACAGCGAATATGTGGAACTAAATTTAAATGATCGTTTGGATAATCGATTCCAAAAATAAAAAAATACATACAAGAGACTTGTTAACAACTCTCTTAAAGCCAAGGAACTACTCGAGACAGAATATCAGTAGTTATTCGAAAAATTGATTATGATTCATGAAGAGTGATAAAAACTGCATTTGGAATGAATCCAAGAATGTCATAATAAAAAAAATCTCCCAGCCCTATTAGAAACAATCCTAGAATGATGCACAAATTTTTCACCTGGTTAACGAATTATCTCCATCTTCTGTTGACGAGATCCCTCCAACACCAACGATACTTGAAGCCAGCGAATTGTTTCCGATAGAGTCGCTGTCTTCATTATCGACTTTTACCGGCGGCCTAACCATCCTAAGCTGTGCAGTGGCCGTCAGAGGCGCTAGTGGCGGAGGGGGTGGTTGTGGAGGCTCCTTTTTTCCTTTCGTCGTGTTCGCAAACGGGGTGGTCGACGACACTGATGAATCGCCAATTTCGTCGTCTCCGAACAGCTGCCTGGCGCCGTTTAATTTTATGTTGGTCAGCTGCTCCGGTTTCACAGGTGTTTTATTTACAATCATTTGACCCTGTTGAGCCAATAGCCTCTGTTGTCTCTCTGCAACCTGGTAAATTTGACAATAATAGAAACATAAGATTGTGAAAACATCTACTTTGGAATTTTTTTTATTCAAATGAGATATAATAAGATACTTCTTATGTTATTTATTATAAGCTACTCATAAATGGAACTCTTCAATAAATCAAGTAAAAGCAACTTTAACATTTCACAATTGTTGCAACATGCAATTGTAATTGCGCGTAACGTTAATATAATGAGATGTGGATATTTCTATGAATCAGGATAATCCCTCACTTTATAAAATTCTCCTAATCATATAGATACTTAGGTTTTGCCATTAACATAAAATCAGGAAGATAACCAGACTGGGAATATTCAAACAAGAAATTAGACGTATCTATTGTGCAGTAGCAGTATCTTGAAAGATATGGAAATTTGATTAAAAATAAGAAAGAAAATGACAATTTTTAGGTTGTAGCCCTGAAGCAGCATAAATATGCGAAACAACATCCTTCAATATTTTTTTCCAATTGGAAGTGTATTACGTTTCGAAGGCATTGAATCTGGTTTATGCATCGTTAGTACAATACATAGGTAATTCCATTTAATTAATGAAATATTAAAATGTTGTGCATACAAAAAGGAAACTCAACATCTATAAATATCTTTGCAGTGGATCAGAGGTAGAGGACTCCATTAATGTAGGGTCTGAGGTTCAATCCTCTGGTCAGGAATGAAATTTTCCAGATATCCAACCATTCGCTGTTAGGGGAACAATTAACAGTGCTATTCCTGACATGGCGAAATGAAAAAGTAACTCACTTGCACAATCTGAGAATCTAAAATAACGATATTATCACAGATCAACCAGATAAACCACTCGCGTCATTTACTTAGGAAATCTATGTAAACGCAGATATGACCCTGAATCGAGCTAATCAGAATTTTAGCAGGCGTTTGGAGTGCTTTGGGGTGCCAATCAGATTGCAGGAATAGGATTACGTCACTCTCGCCGCTTTTGGACTCGCTTGAAGAGGTTATAAACATGTAAACAAACTGAAATGAATTTTTCATCCTATTAATTGATGAATAACTTCGTATCTGTTCCATTTAAGATTATAATCCAAACAGTTTTTTACAACCAAATCAATTGTTTAGTCATCTTTGAGGTTCTATTTTATGATGACAGTCCTCATTATATGTTTTAATTATACAACAAGAATTGGAATCGAACATAGGTGGACTCATTCATAATGTTCATTTTATATAATATAAAGGAATCGCAACTGAAGTAAAAGCATTACAACCTCCATTATTCAATTAAAACGATGGCATGTCTAATAAAATTGTATATGATTGCACAAACACTAGGATTGGAATCGAACAAAGTTGGTCTATTCATAGTTTGATTTTATATTGAAATGAATCTCATTTGATGTGAAACTACAAAGATTCTCTGATTAAGGTAAACGGGTTTTCCATAACATTTTTCCAAAATTTTCATTTACTCCAATCGAGTTCTTCTACAGGAGTTTAAGGTGTGACAAAACACTCGCTTTGGTGTTGGAAATTTGCTTTTCAGATGGTTTCATCGAAAAATCTTAGTCTGATTTTGATTCCTGAATCCCGACAAATCCGTTTTTATATTTCGACTTTAGATATTCCAAAATCAAGTATTCAATTTGACAGCTGTTTCGAGGAGGAAGAAAGTGTGGTTATGTCTGTTATATTTCTCAAGGTCGGAGAGACGCCATTCCCGCAAACGATGAAGTGATTTGTCTTGTTGGTCTGTGATATTATTCTTGCTTCTATCCTGGCCAATTAATTCGAATAATCTATGCAAGAAACAAAAATGTCGAATTTAGTGCTCACAAGGATAATTCCTTTTAAACAGCCTACAAAGTTAATAAAATGCATACTTTAGTTAAAATCCATAGTTAACTTCATGATAATGGGCTGAGAACATTTTAGATTCTGAAATCTGAAGTATTGGAAATGTATAGTAACCTCTCTTCATATTGACGACACTATGAATAGAACCCCATAAGATTTGCTTTGATGCTTTTAAACAGCATGGAAGCTTTATATTCATTCTTCATTTGAATGATTGTTCTTCAACTACAGAACATGTAGTGAGTGCTGTAATTTCACTCAGTTCCAAATTACGTTATAGTGCATGGGAGGGGCGGTTGATACATGAATTCGCGTCGTCACAGCTGTGTAAATCATCATGCAATGAAGCAACAGAAGAGGTCCGATTCACAGATGTTTGAAGGAACCTTTATCACGGTTTTGTAAAGATGAAACAGTCTCTCATGACTGCTTCTGCACAGAAGAAAAACCGACCTTATTTTTCTGCTAAGTGGAGATCTAAATGAATAATTCAGCATTGCAGGTATTCTCCTGGAGCATCTTGAGCCTTAAGGAGCATTTGTCAGTGAACTCTTCATTATAATGAGATATATACCCCAGGTTATACTTCACACATCACTAGAGAATTATTGAACAAAGTTGGTACCCAGTTCACTCACATGATAAGGATATATAAGACAAAATTCATAATCTTCAAGAATCCTCCAACTCCAAATAGAGTAGTCGAACGAAATTCCTCAAGACTTAGTTTTCAGTAAGATTGGAAGTCTAACAAAGTAAATAAACACATCTGACAAAGCTATAAAATTTGCTGCAATTACAATTGTATGCGGGGAAAATTGTAGCGTATAAAGTCACACATCTAAGTTACATTACTGTCATCATGCACTTGCACTATAAGCGCAGATGGTTGTTAGTGGCAAATTTTTATACTTTTGTTATTTAACATATAACATGTAACTAATAATTATTTTCGATATTCTTTAATAGAATGATAGTTTTTAAGTCTTCAATCTCGATCAGAAATTCAGAATTATAGGAATGCAAAATAACAAATATACACAACATAGAGAAATGCACTGACAAAACATGTTTCAAATTTCACAAGTTTATTATTTCCTCATGAAAATACATGAACAATCTCTATTTTGTACATGTAACGAATAATTTTTCAAACTCCCACAACTTTTTTCTTGAACGTTTCGCTGAAATTTCCGTGAAAAAATTACTTACTCGGGAAATACTAATATTTACAAAAAAATTTCACGCATGTTGATTGATTTTGGAAAAAAAGGTAATCTAAGACTTTCGATTCTATGATCAGAATGTGAACTGCAAATTCAACTGCAATTAATTTTTTTCTCCATGATTCTGAGAGTTGTTCACTAGAGGAAACAATAAACCAAAAATCATTCTAAAAAACGTCCTATCTTTCCATCATACCTCCTTTAATTCTGAGAATTTTTATTCAGACAAATGATATTGATTTACTTACTATAAAAAATATTTGAGCAAATTATAATCTTGGAAAATATTCGCTGAAATTTCCGTGAAAAAATTACTTACTCAGGAAATACTAATATTTACAAAAAAATTTCACGCATGTTGATTGATTTTGGATAAAAAGGTAATCTAAGACTTTCGATTCTATGAACAGAATGTGAACTGCAAATTCAACTGCAATTAATTTTTTTCTCCATGATTCTGAGAGTTGTTCACTAGAGGAAACAATAAACCAAAAAGCATACTAAAAAACGTCCTATCTTTCCCTCATACCTCCTTTAATTCTGAGAATTTTTATTCAGACAAATGATATTGATTTCCTTACAATAAAAAATATTTGAGCAAATTATAATCTTGGAAAATATTCGCTGAAATTTCCGTGAAAAAATTACTTACTTAGGAAATACTAATATTTACAAAAAAATTTCACGCATGTTGATTGATTTTGGATAAAAAGGTAATCTAAGACTTTCGATTCTATGATCAGAATGTGAACTGCAAATTCAACTGCAATAAATTTTTTTCTCCATGATTCTGAGAGTTGTTCACTAGAGGAAACAATAAACCAAAAAGCATACCAAAAAACGTCCTATCTTTCCTTCATACCTCCTTTAATTCTGAGAATTTTTATTCAGACAAATGATATTGATTTCCTTACTATAAAAAATATTTGAGCAAATTATAATCTTGGAAAATATTCTCAAATTTCTGTTATTTTCCTATAATTTTTACCGACCTTAAACACCACTTGAATCACTGTTGAATAATCGTTTGGAGATGTTTTAACACATTTGAAGGATACCTCATGTTGGGTTATAAAAATGTGGGAAACCAACTGGTGCACAATAAAATCAAAACGAAGTGAAAGCCAAAAATAGAAATATTGGAACGTTGATTTTGATAAATTAACTTATTTCTGGGAAATATTTTAATCAATTTACTTTTCTTTCACAAAACTTAAAGAGTAAAATTCACTACTGCACTCTTGAGAATTATTGGTATTGACAGTAAAATTTATCTTCAAAATAATTGTAAATCAATAACATTTGCCTAGAAAGAGTTAATCGATTAGTTTGTTACCTGAACTACTTTTTGGCACTCTGCAGTCCTCATGCTCACTGCTGTCATGCCTTCGTTTACCTTATTTGCCAACAAACTCTTAATAAGCGAGGTGTTAGCTCCCTGTTGATTTGATATGATCTGTTGCTGGCTGCCATCTTTATTTGTTATCAATGTTGTTGTTGTAAAAGTGGCCGTATTGGTGCTGGTGTTGCCTAAGAGAGCCTGGCTCAGATGAGGATGGGCTAAGGCCTATTATGTTCAAAATAATCAAAAAGTTATTTGGTGTAATCCAAACAATAATATAAAGTGAGATATTCATCAAGAAAATGTTCATGGGTTCGAATTCATGTCCAAACAACTCATTCAAGTCTAGTGAATTAGTTGTGGTTGTGCTTTGGCACTCTATAAGAGTCTTTGTAGCAATTCTACAGATTCTAAATACAATTTTTGAGTTCAGTTGAACTCCTTTGATGGTTATTTTGTCACGCATGCAACTAAAATAAAATGGTGAATCGACTTCACATATCCACTTTACCTAATTAGCAAATAAATTTCGCATAATTATTCCAATCATTAGTATTTGACAAAACACACTTTTTCTCTCCTTGATTTCAACTTTTGTCAGTTTTTCTCAAGTAATTGGAAAAAGAGAATTTGAAGTGAACATATTTTTAGGTAGAATGAGTAGATTCATGAACTCAAAATACAGTTTAGCCGTAAACCTGGAAGTAAAATATAAAGAACATTTTTCCATTTATGTAGAGCAATATTTTGAGTAGGAAAAGAGAGATCTTTCAGTTGCTTGGACATGAATTCTAGAATCAGATGATTTTTGATTTGAGTGTAATATTGCACAAGTGTGAGGAAATGTCCCAACCACCAACATAAATTTTCAAGAGGAACAATATAATATGGATATAAGGGGATAAGGCTAAAGCGAAAGCGGTTTTCTCAGGTTTTACCACAGGCCTTTCATTCATAAATGACTCATTCACCAATGATTGATAGAAGCAAAGAAATACATCTCCTTGCACTTCAAAACTATCGGCTCTCTTTGCATCATGAATATGAATTTTGCTAGCATTGTTATTTCTGAAGTTAAATCGTAAAGTTTGGAGCTTCATGCTTCGCTATTTAAATAGGCTCCTTCATACATTACTATTGCTTCTCTGGTTCTTTAGAGTAATTTTCCGAGTTTGTAGTTGACTTTATCTTTTTCAAAATCTTTTATTTATGTATGGCCAGCACAAAAATATTATGTTCAATATTTTTGTTCCAATCGAATCCAGTATTGGGCTTCCTATTCTGTTTTAATTTTAATCTTGTATTCATTAGATTATGAGACTGAAGTAAATCACATAATATTTTGATTGATAACGGAATATCTCACCCATTATTCCTGACCATGAAAAAAAAATAAGGAGGTAGTAAGGATACTCCAAATGGGAAAAATATATATAGTTTCAATGAACTTCGTTGAGTTTGGGATTATATTTATTTCTGAAAATTACAGTTTGTCATGGACAATACTGACGATGAATATGTTTCATTTAATGGATTTGTAACGTCTTTTATTTTTTTAATTTTGGACCTTCGCATTTTATCTTCATAAGAACTATGGTGAATCTAGCACCCTTGTGTGCACACTATAACCTTGAATTTGCATATTAAGATATTGACTCCAGTTCAGCATTTAGTAAGCCTCTTGAAAATGCCTGGATTTACCGAAGTATACAGGGTCTTTCACGAGGAACCTCACCCATATTTATACGGGAAACTACTGAAAGTATTTTCATGAAATTCAGCACTTATAAGTATTTCACGATGCTGATGAAATCTAAAATATTTTCAAGGCATGAGCACCTCCGGTTTTTCCGGAAATGACGTCAACTTCCGTTTTTCAAATTAGAACACCATTTTTTTATTGCAGAAATAAATTCCTTAGAAAATTTCAATTTATTTTGATGTAACATTTTTCAGTTTTGGTTGGAAAATTCTCTCTGAGCGGGAAAATTCGAAAAAAAAATCGAAAATAGAGCTCCGCTGAAACAAGAATAACTTCGAGGTTTTTGGATGGAAAATTTTCATTTTTGGGATTTTTCAAGATGTAAGATTGATGTATCCACTTGAAAAATCGAAATCGCGATTCATGATACAGGGGGTGAAAAAATCGCTTTCAAAGTTAGGGATGACAAAATCGTGAAAAATCAATTTTTTCAAATTAGAACCCCATTTTTTTATGGCAGATATTGAATCTACGTTAAAAAATAATGTGAGTGTATGCATCACACCCTTGCCCTAAAATGGATATTTTCTGAGTTATTCACAAAAAACTGTTTTTCCTCTTGAATTTTCAGCTATTTCTTTTCCCTTCACGCCAAAAAGATGAAATTTTCAGGAACTGTTATTTGAACCATGCTGTAGATTTTTCACTCCTTCTTGAAACCGACTTCAAGTTACTATTAGGAGAACCATGGCAAACTCTCGCAGTTATAACTAGAGAAGATGCTCAAAGTTTTGACCGTTAATTTCTAGACATTTATTTATACGTCTCAGGAATGCTTCGTGCGTTGCTCTTCTTATTTCATCGGGAGGAAGAGTAAAATTAGGCATAGTGATCGGTTTTATAACTTAATACGAATTATCACCAAATTAATAGTAAACACAAAATGCTACTGAATAAAGAGGAATTTGGCAGATGTAATTAATGATATCTATCATTAAAAAAAAATAATGTAAAACATGGTAAATTTTTGCATATGGTTCATAAGGAATTATTTATTTATCACTGGAGAGAAAACCGATGGCCGATTAGTTGAAATAAAGAGGTTTCCGTAAATCCTGTAAATTTTTTCTCTTGCATATTAGGGTAGTAAAATCTAAAACATGGTTTAAGTAACAGTTCCTGAAAATGTCATCTTTTTGGCGTGAAGGGAAAAGAAATAGCTGAAAATTCAGGACGAAAAACAGTTTTTTGTGAATAACTCAGAAAATATCCACTTTACGGCAAGGGTGTGATGCATACACTCACATTATTTTTTAACGTAGATTCAATATCTGCCATAAAAAAATGGGGTTCTAATTTGAAAAAATTGATTTTTCACGATTTTGTCATCCCTAACTTTGCAAGCGATTTTTTCACCCCCTGTATCATAAATCGCGATTTCGATTTTCAAAGTGGATACATCAATTTTACATCTTGAAAAATCCCAAAAATGAAAATTTTCCATCCAAAAACCTCGAAGTTATTCTTGTTTCAGCGGAGCTCTATTTTCGATTTTTTTTTCGAATTTTCCCGCTCAGAGAGAATTTTCCAACCAAAACTGAAAAATGTTACATCAAAATAAATTTAAATTTTCTAAGGAATCTATTTCTGCAATAAAAAAATGGTGTTCTAATTTGAAAAACGGAAGTTGACGTCATTTCCGGAAAAACCGGAGGTGCTCATGCCTTGAAAATATTTTAGATTTCATCAGCATCGTGAAATACTCATAAGTGCGGAATTTCATGAATATACGTTCAGTAGTTTCCCGTATAAATATGGGTGAGGTTCCTCGTGAAAGACCCTGTATACAATATTTAACATGTATTCTTTTTTTCCCTTTGAAAAATGCTAAAACTACAAAATTGACTCCAATGAATAGCAATTTGGCCAGACATCTTACTTTCCGCAATCAGATTGGACGTTTATCATTAAGCAATTGAGTTAGTACTATTTGTGGTTATATCGGAAAGATTTTCATCTTCACATTCTTATCATTCAATGATGAAAATAATAATAAAATTCTCAAATATAAGCAGTGGCAGATTTATACACAGTTGGCTGAAAGGGCTTCCGCTTGGGGCAACTAATTTTAGTAGCTGTAGATTTAAGTGCATTTTTTGTCTTCAAAACTGCCTTTCATAAAATCATACCCAAACAGATACATTTCGTTAACATGTTGTGATCATTGTTATCAATGACTGGTGCCCAATATCATTTCAAGTTCTACTTCAAAACAAGACAGAATGTGTTTTCTTACTTTTGGGCCGTGCCGATCATTACATAAAAGTTTTTTTGGTAAACGATGTCATTTCTCTTCTTTACTAAGCTCTATATCTACTCTACAGGAAAGTTTTTCTGCTAATACTGTTATGACACAAATTGTTTGATATAAAAAAAATGTAATGCTCATCTCAAAAGAATATATATATACAGGGTGAGTCTTTGACCTTGCAGAATATTTTAACAGAAGATTCTTGAAGCTGAAAGGAACACATTTGTCCTCTACCATTTTTTCCGATTCGGCCTAGATAAAAAGATATAGTCATTATAAATTTTCATAATAGGCTAGCCGCCACTGTAAACCTGAACACTGAAGTTTTTCAAAGCCTAAGATATACCATTCAAATTTTCGAAATAAGCAACTCTGTTATGAATACAAGCGTCAACCTACTTTTTACATTCCAGTTGGTGAAAAAAATTGTATTTATAGTACAAAAAACAAGTTAGGTATTCCAAATTTCGTGGGCGATAAAAGTTGAATATTCTTCTCTTGGTTTCATTTTCGATAATGAGGAATTCATCTAGCTATCACTCATATTAGCTTTGAGATTCATCTTCAATTTGTAATTATTAATTTTCTTTGTTTATTTCATTTTCTCCAAGAACGATCAGATTGAGACATAACCCATTCAAACTTTCATTTTCATAAATAAATAAAACAGATGTACCTAATTTATCTATGAACGTACAAACGTTGCCAAATTGACGAACAGAAAGAAAGAACTCTTCGAAATCAAACAACACACAATATGCTAATTCTATGTATACACTTGTAAAGTCTATGATTCTGAACTGAACTATAAATCTGTGATTCCATTCTCAACTTTTAGACGTGGCAACGCGGAAAAATTGAATTCTGTGAATTTTTTGAACAGAGTTGCAATCAGCCAAAGTACCCAATTCTCGGAATTTCACATATATTTTTTATTTTTGAATTTCAGATTACTCGAAAACGGCGCATCATACGAAAAAAAATAAAGAATACTTTTACTTTCCAAAATGGTCAAAAATTCGTTGAATAGCATTCAAATTATTTTTGGAAGTTGGAGTCTTTGAATTTCTGGTATTTTTATAAAATGTTATGGTCATATTAAAGAAACTGGAGGATGTGGATGAAATTTTGTAATCCAGGAACATTCATCGTATCAATAAAAAACTATATTCCAATAATCATCTCATTCGATGAGATCGTTCGCAAGATATAATCGAAAATTAAATTTTTTTATGGATTTTCAACAGTCTGTATCTTAAGAACCAAGTCGAATCGGAAAAAATGGTAAGGGAAAAAAGTGTTTCTTTTGGCTTCAGGAATCCTCTGTTAAAATATTCTGCAAGGTCAAAGACTCACCCTGTATATACAGGAAAGTTACAACTTAGGAGTTCGATATTAGGTCAAATCACAGTATAGAAACTACCCAGTAGTTGCACTCCCTGGATTTTTTTACTCCGTTTCCGACTCGCGCATACTTCGGTGCGTCTAACCTCAAATTCAGCTTCGTTCACTTTCCCGGTTTGTTTATGTTAAGAAATACAGCATTTTTAACAATTTCAGGAAGAATTCACATGTTAAAATGATTGAAATTAATAGAATTGGTGAAGCACTATGCCAAGTTATCGTGAAATGCAACATAAATACACCGAGAGACGAAGGAATACTTTCGATTGTTTACATTGGCGAACAGCGATTATTTGGAGTTTTTAGTGATTTTATTCACTTTACGAGTGCAATTTTGTGATAATGGAACTGATCAACTGATATTCAATCTCAGATGATATTCATTCAAAACGATATAACTAAAAATTGCAGTATTTGACATTTATTCTTGTCTTCTAAAGCCGGGAGTATCAACATTAGAGATAGCATTTATTATAAGTATAACTATGTATTAAAAATGAAACAATAAAATGTTTGGCTCATTTATTCCTGAAAACAAACAGCAGCATGAAATTCAATAAATGCATGGAATGGAAAATACATGGGTTTCAGAGAACTTCTCAGTACTATTTCAAATAACGTTATATCTTGCAAATTATCAAACTACTGCTATATTAGTCGGCAGTGCTATTATAATCTTCAATTACATATTCATTATACTGAATATATGTTACAAATAAAAAAACTCAAATGAAATTCAATTCATGTGGTAGCCGATCGTCAAATGAACACCGATTTCAATTCATCCCCACAAAATGCTTTATAATCCATATAAAATGTTTTTTTATTATACAGATGCAACATTAGGGCTTTCATAATCTTCAATTTACTTTAAGGTAAATTCGCAATATATTATTAACAACAAAATGTAGAACAAGTTCCATCCTTGGGTAGTCGATCCATATCAAAAAATGTTCGGTTCAGAAAAGAGAAAGTTATCTGGTTCAATTATTATAAAATACATGCCATATTTTGAGAAACCTATCAAATTTATCACATAATTAATTGCTTTGATTGGCTTTATATATCATATAGAGATGTGAGTGGTATCCAATCAGGATGGGTTTTGTCCATCGTAACACCAGCTATCGTTGTGTGGAGAAGATATTATTCTTGAAATGTGTATAACAAACACGAATTATTCTTATCATAATTATCTCATCATGATTCAACTTATTAAACAAAACCACCAGTGTGAAAATGGCTGGAATAAACTCTACCGTAGTTTGTTACTTTGTCAGAGCGGTTTTCTCAATTTATGGCGTGAATATAGGATGTTTGCCTTCTCTGAGATAGTTCACATAGTATTCTATTTCTTGAGATACACGATTAAATGTAGGGGAATGGGTCAAAAATGCAATTATTCAAATATAAAGTCTACACTACAAAATATCTGGAAAATCGTATTCATTCATCTCTCGGTGTATTTATGTAGCATTTCACAACGAAACAATAACTTGGCCTAGTTATTCACCAATTCTATTGATCTGAATCATTTCAACTTGTGAATTTATCCTGAAATTGTAAAAAATGCTGTACTTCCTAACATTAACAAAGCGGAAATGTTAGGTTGTTGTTTTACCTCCAATGTATGACAAATGTCAAACAACGCACGAAACCAATTCAAATCCTACATAAATTTTATATATCACGATGAGAAAATCACTTTCGACCCCAGTAACTCCTATTTAAAATTGGGAAAAATGAAATGCAAGACCTTCCCGAAAATGACAGTTCTAGTATACTTTCAAATTTCCGCTCAATCCTCATGCGCGCCGAAGTGTGGGCGAAATCCCCTCGGAGAAAAAATTTCAGTTCATTTTATCGAGAGTGCAACTACTGGGTAGTTTCTATACTGTGGTCAAATATCAGAAGAACTTTTAGCTGCACTTAAATAGTCCTCTTGCGTGATTTTTTTTATCATTGGAATCAAATATTCTATTATCCGTATGACTACTGAAAACCTTCAACCGCCGTGATAAATTTCAATTTTCTACGAGAAAATGATCTTTCAAATTTGGTTCCACATATCGGCTGTTCAAACGGATGAAACTTCTCGTGTACTTTTCTCTCTAGCAAGCCAATAGACAGCGTCGGCTGTATCGATCGGTGAATCGTAGAATAGCGAGTGACGTAGAAGGCGATCTGACGCGTTTCTCCTGCTTCAACCTTGAGTCGATATACAATGAGAAAAACATAAAAATATGATAATTCGGGTTACATGCAAGAGACCTATTTATGATTGTAAAAATGCTTCTGATGTTCAAAGTTGGTTGGCTGGTTTGTTTTGGTACCTACAATTATTTTCGTTTTTCCGATCGTACCAATAAAACGATGGAGACCTGTCCATGTCGTATTATGTTCAATCCTCTTCTTTTCCCTGGAGCATGAGCGTCCAAGGCTCAGAACGAAACGAAAAACTACACTTAGGAAACGTGTAAATCCACCACTGCGGCAAAATCATTACTAATGTAATAATATACAATTTAACTTTCAAGCTATCGCAAACCAATAAAAATAATTGGTGTAGTAACAGGCGGAAAATGAATAAAATTTAAAGGGCATCCTATTTCAGAATGTAGTTCAATTCATATTCTGATCTTAAACTTCAAAAATGTATTTGCCTTGCGATTCATGGAGGCCAATCTTCCCTTGAATAACCTCCTAACTACCTATCAATCAAGCTTAACCTAGATGAACCCCTCTACCAGATGATGATATTAGTATTTGTTAGTCGAACTATGACCAAGCCCAAGTGAGACGAACAGCAGACAGATAGATAGAGAGACTTAGGAGACAGTTCATAAGCGTGTGTGAATTTGAATTTTACCAAAAAAATTACCTGATTCTTTGGATCGGTTTTGATAAGGACCGAACTTAGGGATGCAGCCGACGTCTCTCTTTGTTTTGGAGGGGCGCTCAACTGGGCCTTCAGGATCGGGGAGGCGGGAGAGGCCCCGCCCTCCTGCGCCTCCACTTGAAGGGCCGGAGAGAGCTGAGGGGGTTGAGGAATGGGAGGTGATATACTTTTATCTTTGGGAGTCAGAGCTGCTGCGATACCCTGCGAGCTGTTCACCTGAGACTGAGCTATGCCGATCGGGGAGGAACTACATGGAGGCATACTGACTACGGATGGAAGTTTTGAGGTGTCTTTTGGTTTGGGTTTCCGTCGAGACGGTTTTGGGGTTGTGGCAGTGGCTGGCTGAGGACTGGGAACTGGGGAAGATGGTGGAACATTGATTATAAGTGGGTGATCTCGCACCTTTATACCATCGTAGAATTGGGGATCCTTGGGGTTGCCCGGCTTCATTGGATTTGGACCCACTGTGCCTCCAAAAACGGACCTGCAAAAATCTTGAGCTCAGGGACATTAAAAAATAACATTGATTGGTGAAATTATTTAGCAGCCCGTTGCACTGAACGGCGACTCACGTTCTTTTATGATTTTAATTTATCTATGTAATCGAGATTCATTTCATCACGTTTGAGCTTCCTTTTAACATTTATTGACTGCAATAATTGGAATGATGTTCTTAGAAGAACAATTGGCTACATTATTATAAAAAATAAGCTTTTGCAGGAAACATGTTCTTCCTTATAGAATTTTTAATTTGTTGCTCAAAGATGACATCTTAATAGCAGTATGTACTTATTTCAAGGCGTATCAAAACTAAATGACTCTGCATTTGTTCTTGTGTATACTGGAATTATAATATTGTAAACCCGTGTAGATAATTATAGACTTCATTTCTGACCCAAAACCAGTAACGAGGTAATTTATAGTCCTTCCAAATTTATAACGAATAATGTTTAAAACAAAAACAATAATAAAACAAAAGTTAATCCTAATAACTAATGGTGTAATCACAGATTATGAAGTTGTGGCTTTGTAATCTGTAAGTATAGCCTGGAATTGAACAGAATCTGGGATATACTGATGGTTATGTATGTATTCAGGTAAATGAATTATTCTTATTATAATGTGAAGATAAATAATGTAAACGTGGGATTACTTTGGTGAGTAATTTCTCACAACAAATACTAAAATACGCGTAACCTAAAAACTGTAGGATTAGTGTTTTGGGAAAACGAAAGGAACATAGAATATTCTGTGCATCTTGGATTCAGTCTCAGTAGAGAAGCAGCGAACGGAGATTGAATTTTCTACGCTACACTCATCTGTACTAACAGGTAAATGGTAGTGGAGTGTACTGTACAATACAAACTTAATGCAGGGATGATGAACAAACTGATTAGATTGAACAATTTTCCTACAAAGATTGTTCCAAAGTGAAAATGACGTTTCTAATGCTACATATTGACTGAGGTATCTAGAACATTGGTGAATTTGCAGATTTTTTTTCCAGCTTTGAATAGAACAGATTCTAGATCTTTTTAGTTCTTGCGGATCACTAGGAAAGACAACGAAATTTTCATTTAAAGGTTGCCTTTGAAATAAGCAGAACAAATTTATTCGTTAAACTGTTTAAGCTAGAAAATCAATAACTAAAAGAATGTTTTTGAGATTGAAACAAAGAGTGATTGTTAAGCAAATTCAAGTGATGAAGAGTGTTCTGAAATGACAATGGTCAGGTGTTAAGTTTCTCTCAGTATCATCACTATTCACTGCATTATCCATCTATGACTTTTAACTTGCCTGAAGAAGGAGCCTAGGCAGAAAATGAGTTGATTTAGAGTTAGATTGATTGAAATGAGCACACATGAAACTTTTACAGAACATTTGAGTAGTTTACCAAGAATCAGTAATAGAACAAACTTATTGACATTCTCAGAGACATATCTGTCTTGGAATGTTTCTTAACAATGCAAATAGCTTTATTATCACAACATTCTTTTCAATTACATTGAAGAGTCTTGCCAAAAAATGTGTATCTGTTGTTTGTATTTTGAAACAGTCGTGTTTACTTTGGAACACATACATAACAATCTAAAGAATGCATTGTGTAATGAGAGATGCCAGATGCAAGGCTCGAGTTTGTTATCTTTAAAGAGGATTTCATAAAACATTAATCTATTGAACAACTTGTTGATTCAAGTTAAAATTTGAAAAATACTTTCAATGACTTAATTCATCTGATTTTAGGAGGTTTATGGATTAATTTCAATAATATGCATGATTTAAAGCAGAAAGTGACAGTAACTCCAATATTATATCTTGTATTGTCAGAAACGAAAACTAATTTACTGGTTCCCGCTCATCAGTTTGACTGAACTGAATATATGAATCGATATTCTGATTTCATACTCTGATAGAAAATAACATCATATACAACTAATAATTGCGGTCTCTAGATTATAAATATACCCTCTCAATATTTAATTTAGTTAAACGAATATTAGTCTGGTCGTTATACATCTAAAAAAAATAGGCTGAATATCAGGGTACCAACCTTACACATCTTGGAAAATGGAGAGGAGAGATGACACCCTGTCTGCCGATTTTTGTACATGAATTGATATAGTGCTTGTAGAGTTCTTGGCTGTTTATTCTACTATTGTTGTATGGTTCATAGGTCGCCCTCAACCAAGCAAGGGCGAACTGCTCGTTTTCATGAATTGCCTGTTGGTGAGCATGCTGCTGTTGGATCAACTGCTGAGGAGTTAGTGATTGCGAATTCTGATTCACAGATGCCGTGCTGTTGGATGCAGATACAGGTACAGCAGCTGTAAAAATCAATTGTTTTCAAAGGTGCTGTTGATTTATTGAATAATGCAGTAATTGTCAATTAATTTGTTGAGAAATAAATTTGAGAACGGCCAAAAAATCAGAAATAATTATGTCAAAGAATTTACTCCTTTACTTTCTTCCACAATTTAGTCGAACTGTGATATTATGCCGCTCATCATTTCTTTTAAGATTTATTGAAAGGCTACATGTTGGAAAAATTAATTTTATTCAATCAATTCCTCTAGATTTATTGTTTTTCCCTCATATGGTCAGTTTCGATATGTTTATTTAGTACTGATATATAACTCATTAATCCTCCTCAAACAGAAGATTTTGGGAATCTACATGGTTGCATTTATTTTTTGGATCCCAAGATATTAGTATTATTTATGCGTCATCAGCACAATAATAAATAAACATAAATGATATATATTAATTGAAGATCCTTTGTCATATTCAAATTGAGTTGTTGACATTACATTTTTTGACCAAAGGATATTACTTTAGTTAGGGAGCATTATGAATGTACGATATTTGTCAGCTATTTATAGATACTCCATAATTTGGTATTGGGAGAGCAGTATTTTGACTTGGAGGCCTTTGATATATTCAGATGGGTAAAGTACCCAAGTCTGCATTGAAAATTGAATAAACCTATACCGGGTGTCACACGAATAACGTTCGTCAGAATATTTTTCGGAATGAATCGAAATTCACGTTTGCGATCTTGGACTTAAATTTGACTAGACAGAGATGACTCCCTGCAAACTTTTTGAGATTCGTGAGGCTTCCGGTTTCACGACAAGTGATAATAATTTTCGGTCTTCAAATGTTCAGGTCCAAATTTTAAAATAAAAATAAAATAATTATAAAATTCTGAGTTGTTTCAATGTCAAAGCAGTGCTTGAGAAAAAACCGAGAATATATCATTTATGTTGCAAATCAATGTACGTACTCTACATTCGCTTTTATGGAGTCAGTTGGTACGCCAAGGAAGAAGGACATACTACTCTGTATATTTGAACAAAAATTGAGTTAGGTTCATTTTCCTGTCAGATATCTAAGCGACTTTGTTCACTCAATAGTGTAACCAAACCTAACTATAATAATAATAACTTTATTTAATCCTTTGTGACACAACATGGTGTATAAAACAATTCAGAATAGGAGTTATAATAAAAAATAACAATAAAATTAATTAACCAAAAAGTCGCACAAATATTCTTGTACAGAGTAGTAGCCTTTAACTAAAAGAAGGTTCTTGATTTCTTTTTTAAACATTTTAGAATACAGGGATTTACTAGGAGGTGGTGGATGATTAAACAATTTGATGCTTCGATACATAGTAGAGAATTCAAATCTATGAGTCCTATGTTTAGGTAGTAATAAAGTTCGAGAATGCCTCGTTTTATAGCCATGCTGTTCTGACAATTTCTTTCCATTTGCAGTTGTTATCCTTGGCATAGAGCAAACACTTGAAAATATAAATACAGGGTAAAGTTATTATTTCATTTTCAACAAAAACTGGCTTGCACGAATCCATCGAATTTAGCTTGAATATTGCATGTATGATGCGTTTCTATGCTATGAATACTTTTGAGATGTCATAGCTACTCCAGAGCAAGATGTTACAAGATATATTATACACCAAGCTAAAATAAACATCAGACAGCTCTTGGGCAGAATGTCCATAATTCTAATTCTAATTGTCAAGTATGAGCTATTCAATTTTTTACATAAAACGTCAATATGCGTTGTCCATTTTGAATTCATATATCGACATGGATGCCAAGAAATTTAGTCGACTCAGATGTCGGGATAATGTTATCATCAAACTTTATGTTGAATGCTCCAATTCTATTATTTTTCAAACCAAAATGAACGCAAACATTCTTACTTATGTTCACCATAAGATGGTTTGGATGACACCAATTTACCAATTCCTCTATAATAAAGAGTCTTCGATGAAAATATATGGGAATTGACATCGTATTGCCGAATAATTTTGACCTTCACGATATTGCACAAGTGCCAACCTAACTCAGATCTAGTGACAAAACCTTGATGAATCTATTTCAAAGGCTACCCATTGACTTTATAAAATAGGACGGCGTATACATAATAGGTCACGAGCAGTTTTGACAGTTGGGAGAGACTGGAGGACCAACAATAACCTAAAATGCATTGTTTACTATGGGAAAAAGCGATTTGGCTCGTGATTTCGTATGAATTTGGACATTTTGGACTGAAATATTCACTATTGCATTATCTAGGAACTATATTCAAAGTACTTGATATATTGTAACAGTAACAGCTTTACTAAACTTATGGAATTTTTCGAATAAAAACAATTCTTGCTGCTTGATGCTGTTGTTGCATGTTGCTTGGTTTAGTAAGGCAGGAAATACAATTTAAAACCTAAGTTTTTTGAAGTAAATTAAGGTATTCAAGCTCGAATAATCAACATCAAATCGATGAAAACTACCAATGAGTTGTTGAAGTATTTTCATTTGAATGGTAGGAACTAACCGGATGTGGAGAGGAACTCAATTTATTCATTACAAAAGAGAGAAATAAGAAAATTCCATCAGTTCTGAAAGGGAAAATAATATCTTCTGAATTAATTTAATTAAGAACTGCGCTCTAAAACGAAAATTCACAGAATAAATGTGTTTTTGCAACTTGTTAGTTACCTCGGCAAAGAACATAGGATGGAGATTAGTCTTCATAATCAGTAAAACTTGAATTAGATAGAATAGGTCTCTTGCATGATTTTTTTTTATCATTGGAATCGAATATTCTATCCGTGAGACCACTGAAAAACTTCAACCGCCATCAAAAATTTAAATCTTCAACTAGAAAATGCCCTTTTAAATCTGGCTCCACATGTCGGTTGTTTGAACGGACGAAGCTTCGCGGTTTCCGTGACGTATGGGGATATATCCACTCTCTCCCTCTTATCTTATACTTTTCTGTCTAGCAAGCCAATAGACAGCGTCGGGCTGTATCGATCGGGGCATAGTGGAATAACGAGTGACGTGGGAGGCGATCTACCGCGTTTCACAAACTTTGGTTTTGCGTCCCGTTTTGACGATTTTTAATACCGAATTCTTCGAAATTCGCGAATTGCTGGAGTGTGATATAGCGTCCATTATGATTTTGTATTGATATAGAATGAGAAAAACATGCAAATATGATAATTCGTGTTACATGCAAGAGACCTATTGATACATACCATTGACATTCAGGTATGCAATGACATCGAATTTCGAGCTGATTATCATGTTTAGTCGACTAATATCATGTACGTTATTTAGGTAGGGCATACCGAACGATTCGGGGTATGGAATATTTCAAAACTCATAAGTTCTTCATAATCATTTCTTTATTACTTGAACAAGACAGGATATTTATATATTATCTGATTCTCACTTAAGGTGCAGTATTACTACTGACAATGTTTTGGGTATGCCGATTGATACCAAGTGAGGAATTTTCGTAAAATCGTCAGTTTTTGATAAACATTCCTGTTTGTTTTCACAAAGAAAAGATCTGAATCATCACTGATCGGCATTTTAGCCTAATTTGATCAACCTTGAGTCGTATTTTAGAAACAAAAACCATCCACTGTGTCAATACAATGTTCCTATCTACTACTACCAAGAATACCTGGCAGTGTCTAGGAATGAAAAATTTATTAGCACGATCATATCACAAAATATTTTCGCAATATTTTACCTCCATATGAAAGTAACAATGTGCCTATATAATATACTACAACACACAAAATGACTGTTGACTGAACTAACCAAAGGTCTGTTTATTTGCCTATTTATGAAATCATAGACTAATTTCATTTTAAGTACACCAAATTTATACTATCCTTTTCAAAAAAAAATGAATATATCAATCCAAAATTCTCAAATGAATACGAAATCATGAGAGATATCGCTTTTTCCCATAGTAAACAATGCATTTCAGGTTATTGTTGGTCCTCCAGTCTCTCCTAACTGTCAAAACTGCTCGTAACCTATTATACCGTCAATAATGACACAAACATAACCTCGAAACCATCTACTGCCGATCCAAAATATTGATGCCGACGTAATATTTTATTGTTATCTTTAATCATTACTATACTCCATTCACTTTTTTTATAAAGTCAGTCGGTAGGCCATGAAAGCTTGACACATTCGACGTATAATTAAAAAATGTTAGGTAATATTAATTTTCCTGTCAGATAACTAAGCAGCATTGTTACAGTTTTAGTTACAAAAACTTAAAAGACCTATTTCAAGGCCCACTAACTGACTTAATAAGAGTGCATGGTGTATAGCTGTATACGATATAATTCCACTCCCAGTAATTTTTTAATTCCTTCTTTCTATCCTTTTGTGGTTTTTTTCAATCACTCCATCCGCAGAGTTATTAATGCAGCTTATTGAAAGGGTTATTTTATTTTGCCCTTTCAAATAATTTTGACATTGGATGAAATGATACTGGAAGATGAATAGAAGTTTGCAAAAAATCCAAATTTATTGAAAGGTACTTATATTTGTTCTAAAAACGACTATTGTGACAGTAAATAAAAATACTCACTGGCTGCAGGTGGACTGGGCGATGCTGTAGCCAATCTTTGTGGTGCCATGTGAATAGTTCTAACAGGAGTACTTGATAAGGTATTCTTAGGAGGCATAGGCACAGACATGCTTTTCGTCACTGTTGTAGAACTAGACACCAACTTCTGCATCGTGTTGTAAGTAGAGATAGGTTTTGGTGTCAACATTGTGGTAGAAGATACTGGTGTGGCTATAGATGGAGTGGTTGTTTGAGAAACACTGGTTGTTGTAACTGAATTTGTATTAACTGCGGGCGTCGATAAAGGTACAACTCCTGAAACCGTCTCAACCAATTTCATGCCGATGCAGGCTTTAGGACCATAGCTTTTTCCCTCCACAGTTACTAATGACACCAAAGTATCAACCACTCCATGATTCATAACGATGAGATTACACGATCTCTCCCCTAGTGAAGACAGGGAATACAAACATTCCAACGTATAGATGAGCAACATCACATCATGGATGGTCAAGAATGAACAAACTTTTTCGTACACCGTTGTCTCCAGACACCTCAACATAATATCCTCGTTTTTTTCGTTCTGACTCAGCTTGTTCAACATTTCCAGGGACGAAAGACACCATAGTCGGTCCTGCGAGTCTAATCCCCTGGTTATGATGGTCAGCAGCGCCGTCGCCAACTTATCCTTATTCAACTCTTTCACAACAAAATCACCTGCAATGTTACCGAGCATGTCCAAACCGAGATTCTTCAAATAATTCCACTTCGAACAACAACACAACAGAATGAACCTCACAAATGTCCGATTCTTGGCCAGAATCGGAACATTGTCATCTATAAAACTCAAATTTCGAAGTATCGTGGCGATCTGTAAAACCCTCTGACCGACGTAGTCCTGAGTACCGAGCGTCCTTTCCAGACAGAACAGATCCCTATCCGAAGGATCTATGCTGACCTTCTGTCTAGATTTTTTATGATTAGAATTATCGTCTAAATTGAACAGATCACCATCACCGTCCTCTACACTGATCACTTGTTCATTTCTATTTACATCGACTTCCATAGGAGTCTCTACTTGACAGTTTTCTGAGATGAGGGGTGGTGGAGGTGGTGCTGATGTGGTGGATTGGACTTCTTCAGGTTTCTTTTCTTCTTTTGGTGTTTCCTTCTTTTCTACCTCGTCTGGAGACTGGATGAGCTCCAAAAGGTCCTTTGAATCAAGAACTTCGTCCCAAAAATTGTGTATCGGATGTTTTCTGACAACGTTGTAGTTGTAGAGAAAAAGTTTTCTGGTTGAGACTGAAAAGGATTTTTTTATCAATTTTTCACAATACTCACAAAGCTGTTGAGGTTATAATCTATCGCGAAGAAACAGTTATCATACACTCAATTGTTTGTTCTGTACCTCCAGATTTGAAATGATATAGATAGGTTTTTTGGAAGATTTCCTAATGAAAGTTTGAAGCTTATTATTACATTATTATTGTATTTATTTACCATGATCGAAAACACCTGCGTGCGCCAACAAATAATCCAACAATCTAGGATTCTTTTCAACTTTTAACGTGTGCTTTCCATCGTTAGATAGAAGTGTGCACACGTTGATGGCAAAATCTTGCTCGTTTGGTAGAGGTGAAATAAGAGAGAGGGCAAGACGATCGTAGTCTGTTGGCTTGAAAAGGTTTGTAGATAGGTGGTTGAATTCTCTATTGGTATCTGAAAATTAAAAAGAGCATTAGATAAATGATCACATGGAAATTAAACAAGATAGTTCATCGAAATTATTATGATAATATTTACATGACTAGTTTGAATAGTCACATAACCAACTAATGAAAATATATTCTTTTACTGTAATGCATGTTTATAATGAATTTTCATGTGATAAAGTCATCAACAATATCCAAGAAATGTAGTATCGAGTTTATGATTGTTTTATATAAGTAAAACAGAAAAGTAAAACAAGTCAAGAAAAAGCTCTTGTGTTGGTAAACTGAGTTCATTCCCATCATTTCTGAGACTGCGAAAATTTTTATTCTTACTGGAAACAATTAATTATGTTATGAAAACAAGTTCACTATATTATGGGTTGGTCACAAAACATCTATTTCACCTTTCTCCTTCATTTGTACACCAATAAGGTAGGAATTGATTTGAAATTAGGTTTTTTCTTATTTTAGTTCTTAACCATGTCTTTTCTTTATTCATTTCAATTTCATCAATTTCTGAAAGATTGAAAAAGTAGCAGATTCGCAGTATTCAATTTTTTTTAAATACTTCTAATTACCAGATTAAAACGAAATTTCAAAAAAAGTTGTGAAACAGCATTTGCCGATTAAACACCAAGTTTCATAACGATTGGATCAGTATTTCTAAAGTTATTCCAAAAATAGCAACGAGAAAATAACAAAATTTGTTCTGTAATTTTTTGGATATCTCCGAAAACTGCAATCGGATCAAACTGAAATTTGGTACAATGATATGAAACATTGGCTGTAAGGACTGGCAGGACTGCGCAAAATTTCATTGAAATCTGATAAATTGGGTTCGAAAAACAAATTTCTTGAAGACAAATTTGGAAAATTTTCGAAGGTTGTTTAGAATAGAATGATTAATTAATTTGCAATAATTACTACAACATCATATTTGCCACCAGAACGACAGTCGATTTTCTATTCATTTATTTATCTATAAATAAACGGTACAGAATAGTTCCATTACAAAATAATCCCCTTATCAACTTAACATAACTCGAGACAAACATTTTTTGAAATTTTTTGATACGGAGAGTAGAAAAATCAGGCCCGTCATAAGAGTTCGCCAACCTCAACAACCTGAACATTGTAGGGTGGGACATGTATTCTGTTCTACATAACGAAATCTCGAACAAATTTCCTAGTCTTGCTGCATATTGAGGAACTCTCAGACTTACAGAGGCTAAAATATCAGGACTGTCTATAAGGAAATTAAGTACCTTATAAATGAACACCAAATCGGCTTTATGTTTAGTTTCTGATATGTACGTCAATTCGGAAATTCGGAAATTAATCAGTCAAATAGAAAACTAGGTTTATTCATGTGAAATCAGGAGGCCCAACACAATTTTCAGCCAGTCATGATGTTTACAAATATCAATGTTTGGATCCAATTATCTGGTTTGAAGAGCCGAGAGGTAGTTTACGGATATTTATAAATATGCAAAACACACCTCATTACGACGAATTCGTTCTGAAATTCCCCTTCCCCAGTGCTAGAAGTTTTTCGAAATTTTTGAATGAATACTATAACTAGTTGTATACAAAAATGTCTCAGTTGGAAATGTGTGAAATAATCCCAACAAAGAGAAGAAGCAACAATACTGCCAAGCTCTGCGCGTTATCCTTCGGATCATTATCGTGACAAGGAACCATGCCGCCGTCCTCCTACATGGTATCAAGCGGTATGAGTCCGAGAGGTCATTGCCATTGCCAACTTTTACTTATCTATTATTCCATACCTAAACACAACATCAAGTGGCGTAGTGATCGAGCTGAGAGTGTGTAGTAAAGTCATTTTGTAATTCACAATATGCTCCCCCACCACTGAAAATTGATTGGATTGAACCGAGAAAGTGGGACGGGGGGTCCTTCGCAGTCCATTCATAAAGCGAATATAGGTACAGTGGAACCCAAACCTTCAGAAGATACACACTAGTCTAGAGATTGCGCTAGAATGCAACGCGAAGCAACTGTAGATTCACCGAGGACGGTTTGAACTATTTCTTTGGATATAAAACTTCACACAGTCCGAACCTGCAAAATCAATTCATAATTTTTTGTGAAACTCATCATTTGACAGTTCTCTGAGAATAACTGCCGAAAACAGTCTAGTACACTTTGTATAGAATACAAGGTGCCTATTTTTTTTACCATTACCAACAAAATTAATTCCGCTGAACAAGTATTGAATTGAGCTATTAGCTGATGAAACTGTTTCACAAAAAGTGAATTGGTAATTGAAAATTATGGATCTGCCTAGTTGCTACGATTGGTTGACCGCTCCTATTTTGGATTCTTTCTTATAGTAAATATTTCAGACTTTTCTCTCGTTCCGAATTTCCCCAAATTGAAATAGAACATGTATTTCGAGAATATTTGGACCGCTTTTCGAAACCACTTTCGGCAATATGGAGCTCAGCTTCATTATGACACTGTAGCCAGACACTTTTTATATATGCACTTCTCCATGGGGACGCCGCACAGAGGGATGGAATATGCTGGGTTTCATGTAAAAAAAAATTATAAGAGCACTGACGTGAAGTCAGCAGATTTTGCGAGCATGTTCAGTAATCTTTTCAGATAGGTCTTTACCCAGCCAAACGCACCTTTACTTTCTCATGGAAAGATTTGGTGATATTCTAATTATCAAATCTGAGCTGTCATTTTGTACTGATGTTATGGATTTCAATTCGATCCAAACAGTTTTTGGAAATATTGAGAAAATTAAATTTTTAAATGGGATATCTACGAAATCATTTGGCGGATTTTACCCATTCACGAATTCGACATATTAAAACCCAAACTCACAGTACCCAATGATTCCGTAGATAAATCAATTCAAAATTTTATTTTCACAATATTTTTTAAATTAAATACATATAAGATCAAATTGGAATCCAGTACTAGATTGGATGGTGCAGGTATTCGTGAGGATTGTAAGATTGGAGGATCACAGAATGTGGAATATATAAAGGAAAATTTTTTCAAAATGTTTCAATAAAATGATCATCACAAATTTCCGCACCAAAATGAACATTAGCATTTTGAAACCAGCTACGAAGTTTCATCATTATTGATTCAATATTTTTAGAGTTATTGCGTGAAAAACAAAGATATTAGGAAAAAAACGAATTTTGAGATATTTTTACATAATATTTCCGAAAATTATAATCGTATCAAATTGAAATTTGGTACGCTACTCCGGAATGTAGAGTTCAAGGTCTGAGCAGAATGTTTCTCATATCTGGTGATTTTTTTCGAAAAAAATGTTCTACAAAATTTACAAATAGCATGTTCTCAACAAAATTCTATAAAAAGTTGCGCGTCCTTATGCCTCAACTGACCTCAAAGTTTCAATGCATTCGCTCCATTAGTTCTTCAAATACATATGTAAATAACCTCATTTAAAATTTCTGGCCGTTTGGCCGATATTGCGCTTGAAGAGTTAACAGTCGCATTTTGAAATGCAGACTACCCTGAAAATTTCGAGTTGACTGAATTCTCTGTTCTCCCTACCGGACAGAATCCATTTCGACACAGAATCCGTCATTATTGAGTCTAACCTGATCATTTGAGACAGTTTTCGACTCAAAATCAAAATCGAAATTATAGACATCTGGACGAAATGAAAGCACGCCGTTCCCCAGAACAATGCACAAAGGAAGGTCCGCCTGAAGAACAAAAACCTTGAAGTCTACTAGAAAAGACCCCCCCATGTTCCGTTTTCAATGTATGGAGTTCCTTCACCATACAACAAAACTGAACAAGAAGCTGAACTCGCATCTAAGGAAGCAGACTTGTAATATTGCTAGAGTTCAAAAAGACTCATTACACGATTTATTTTCAGTCGATTCGTCCACTGAATAAATAAAATCTGATGCAGCGCTGAATACACCCCTTCAACTAACCCCTCACTCGAAACCCCAAACAATCCCAACTGTACGACTGTACCGCATCACGATTAAAGAACCCTGGGGCTCAGAGGAAGCACGTTCAGCGTGGAATCTAGAGTCCTGACCCCGATCTCATCGTCGGCACGATCCTCGGGCGTTCTTTACAGTCTTCATGCGCCCTCCACACGCCCGTCTTCGTGTGCCGGTTCGGCGCAACCGGTAAAACTGGTCTTCCATCTGCGATGGCGCTCTGTCCGTTTCTCAACATTTTTTCCAATCCATATCTCACTATCCTCGGCCTGTCATCGGTTAGTCCCATCCGTCGCCGTCGATGGGTCATTCGGCAATGATCCATCTTATTCCCTTCTTCGAGCTGAATTGATTGTACCTACGCCTTTGTCTTGTTATTGTACGCCCAGAGATATAGAGCGTTTACAACCTCATTGCGGTTCTAATTTTACAATTTTTACCCGAAATTATCTTCACTATAAATGACCTTTTCAAAAATATTCAGTCATATTGTTGACAACTTTCACATACAGTCTCAAAGAAATGGAGCCATCCCTGATATTCGTCATAATATAATAAATAGCGGAATTTCTATGAATACCTTCACTTATGTAAGCAGTACTCATGTAACCGTATAGGGTCGTTCTATAAACGTAAAAAACCTAGGAAAGCACTGCCGTGAAGGCAGCAGTTTTTGCGCGCATATTCAATGGAGATGACCGTTTTGGCAACGAATTTGACCATACGCGCAAAAGCTGCTGCCTTCACGGCAGTGCTCCAGGTTTTTTTCGATGAAGTACTGGATTTCAATTCGATCTAATCTGTATTTTTGGAAATATTCGGAAAATAAAATTTTGAATGGTTATATCTGCGGAATCATTGGGCGGATTTTACGCATTCACTAATTCAACCTGCGTAATTAAGCCCCAAACCTACTCCACAAATATCGAGTTTCTGAGTAGATTCTTCCGTTAACACAATAACTTCCGAAAGAAACAACTTAGAAACTCGATATTTGTAGAGTAGATATGGGCCTTAATTACGAAGACCGAATTCGTGAATGGGTAAGATCCACCCAATGATTCCGCAGATATACCCATTCAAAATTTTATTTTCCCAATATTTCCAAAAAATACAGATTAGATCAAATTGAAATCCAATTCTTTATCGAAAAATGACAGTTCGACTGTTCATGCAGAAATTCATGAAGATATTACGATCAGAAGAGCACAAAACATTGAATATTTGAAAAGAAAAATTTGTAATTTATTTTCAAAATGTTCTAATGACACCATCCTCACGAAATTTTTCACGTTGTTGTCCATCAGCATTTCCAAACTAGCTGCCAAGTTTCATCATGATCGAAATGGTATTTTTTGAGTTATTCCGGAAAAAATAACGATATCATGAAAAAAACACGAAATTCGACATATTTTATCACAATATCTTCCAAATTTATGACCGTATCGAACTGAAATTTGGTACAATGCTGTGAAAAACAAGTTTCAAGGTAGGACAAAAACTTTCCCCAAATGTAATGAATACCATCCCACTGAAATTTCGCAAAAAGGTGCAAGTCCTCACGCGCCAACTAACTGCCTAGTTTCAATTCAATGTAAATAATCTCAAAACTTCAAATGGCTATAACTCCGAAACCATTCGAACGATTTCTCTCATTAACGAACACATCCTTCGCATTCTGAAATGCAACCAACCCTGAAATTCTTAAGTCGATAGATTTCTCCGTACGTCCGTAATCGTGCATACGGACTGCCGGACAGAATCGATTCTGACAACGGATTCGTGGTCAGTGAGTCCAACCTAGTCCATTGAGACCATTTTCGGCTCAATCATCGAAAATTACAGACATTTGGACAAAACGATAGCACGCTGTTCCCCTAGAACATGAGCACAGAAATTGCTACTGGTTTTTGCAGAAATAGAAAATTTTCAACAGAAGCGAAAGTTACAGCAACAATTCTAAAATGAACATTTTCGAAATACACCCGGTAACTATGTAACGTTGATAGCTTTGAAGTTGCAGTTTTCGCCAATAATTTTCTCATGAAACTTGGCCCTCAGACACCGACATCAGTTTTCGTCTATCTAGTACAGAAGCAGGACTTTCTCTTCAAAAGTGTCCAATTTGGCCAACTCTGTACAGTGGATGCTTCAAATCGCAACCTCCGATGAGGAGGCACTATAACTCCAAGAATTTCAATTGGGAGCAGGTGTCTTATTTTACCCCATGTTGAAGGGCTTTAAATTTTCTTTATAGAAATGGCTTAGTCGATATTTTCAGAGCAGCGGTTCAGCCAAAAGAACCTATAAAAGCACTGCCGTGAAGGCAGCGCATGTTCAAATGCGCTGCAAAAGCTGCTGCCTTCGCGGCAGTGCTAAGGCAGTGCTTTTGTAGGTTTTTTTTCGATAAAGTACTGGATTTCAATTCGATCTAATCTGTATTTTTGGAAATATTGAGAAAATTAAATTTTGAATGGGTATATCTATGGCAAATTCGACCTTCGTAGTTAAGCTCCAAATCTTCTCAACAAATATCGAGTTTCTAAGTTGTTTATTTTCCTAATATTTCCAAAAATATAGATTAGATCGAATTGAAATCCAGTACTTTATCGAAAAATGACGGTTTGAAAGTTCATACAGAATTTAATGAGGATAATAGGATGAGAAGATAACAGAATATTGAATATTTAAAAAAAAAATTGAATTATTTTTTCAAATTGTTCTAATGACACGATCATCACGGAATTTTGCACAATGTTGTCCTTCAACGTCTCCGAACTAGCTGCGATTTAATCAGTATTTCTTGAGTTATACCGAAAAAAACAACGATATCGAGAAGAAAACCACGAAATTCTACATATTTTTTCCCAATATCTCCAAAACTAATAGCCGTATCGAATTGAAATTTAGCACACTGCTGTGAAATATATAAAGTTCAAGGTATAGCTGATTTTTCTCGAATATGAACAATAGTTGCAGAAAAAAACTTCTTAAAATTGAGTAACCATACGATTTCAACGAAATTTTGCTTGAAGTTGCGCGTCGTTATGTTTTAACTAAATGCCAAGTTTCAATCCAATCGTTTCAGTAGTTTCTGAAATATGAGGAAAATAACCTCCAAATTTCAAATGGCTATAACTATTTGGCCGATTCGGTCCATTAAAGAACTTGACCTTCGTATTTTGAAATGCAAGCCTTCCTGAAATTTTCAAGTTGAGAATCCTCTATACGCCCGCAATCGTGGTGACGGCCGGCCGGAAAGAGAGTCCAACCTAGTCGTTTGAGACCATTTTCGCCTCAATTATCGAAAATTACAGACATTTGGACAAAACGATAGCACGCTGTTTCCCTAGAACATGCGAGCAAAAACGAAATATCTGTTTGTTATTCGCATTGCATATAAAGTGTACGTAAGGAAACATGTATTCAAATTTAATGTTCGAATTGAGCGCCATAATTTTATAAAAATTCAAAAATTTGAACATGAGCGCAGAAGCTGCTGATTTAGCGTAGGCTTATCTGAATTTTTTCAATTCTCGAGATGACTGCACTCGACATTCGGTTTCGCACATCAATGAAAGAAATGCCCTAGCCAGTTTTATAGCCGGTACCCGATGAAAGAAGGGACACTCACAATCTCGCGGCATGGTGCGCGATTCGGAGGCAATCGATAAGTTTCAAAAAGTTGATTGCATCGCGCAATCCGCCGACCCCGTTCGATTGGTATTTATGTTCTAGGATTCCGTGGAAAGGGGCACCTCCCCTGTTTCGCGTTTGCTAAACAAACATTGGGTTCCGGCGAAAATGATAGCTGTTATCATATTGATTTGACTGTTCTGTCGCGGCTAGCGTTGACAAATGTTGTCAGAGCAGATGTCATTAATATTATAATATTAACAACATGAGACTTAGTTTTCTCTAATGCTAAGACAGCGAAAACTGTGATTCTATACAAATGTAATATTATATTTTTTGTTTTACTCGAGAGAGAAAGAGAGAGAGAGAGCATGAACCGATACGTCACAACAGTCCTCGTTGAAAATAGACGACTTCGGCCCAAGTTGCCAACCCACAATTTCTTCACAAATTTACTATTACTGGGGAACGGGAATTTCAGGACATATTAGACATGATAAGGTTCGCGTTATTTATAAATATCCGTAAAAGATGCCTCGGCTAATCAAACAAGATAATTCCTTCTAAATGTAGGTTTTTATTAGGCAGAAAGTTAAGTTGGGATTCCTGATTTCATGTCAGCAGTGTCAAGTATAGGAAGGATATGTTCCGCAAATCAACTTAGATATTTCGGTTGCAGGTTTTCCGTTCTGTAAATATGAAATATTTGGTTGGTTCCTGAAAAAAGGTTAATTACGGAATTTGATTGATGAAAGAGCAATCTTTCTGTCACCAGAACATAGACATATTAAGTGTATGCACCAGAATGACAATCAATGTTTTATGGTAACATCATAGACCTATAAAACTATATGGACATGTCTTAAACAGAGAGGAAGCGGGCCGACAAAGATGGAACTAGGGCGGGCCAAACCATCATAGAATACGGCAAAAATAAGACAGATCAGTTTGAAGCCATAGACTGTAATTATAAGTTTATGTTTGAAATACATTTTTTTTCAAAAGTTTTGCAAGTCGCACTATTTCAAAGCAGATTTTGTGTTATTCCATTCTGAATTAGAATATAAAGACTGTATAGAAGATATAATTCCCATTTTTTTGTGTTTTCGTGAGCTTTTTGAATAGAATTTGATTTCCTTCATTTCAAACCGGGTTCGCTGGTGAATAATGGTAAATTTGTGTTGCGCCATTAATTGTACGAGGAGATATAAAATGAAAGTAAAATACAATAATTTTGGAAAGGGAGTTAAAAAATCTAATGAATATATATATAATTGCTATGAATCCGAGCGCAGAAATGAATTTCGCACAGGTTTTATCACTATTGAGTGCATTCTAATCGTTTGAGACCATCTAACGCACAAAATTCAAAAGAAGCGTTCACACGACTTTCGAGGCAATTTGATTCCGCTTCCCCGCAAGTTTGGACGGTGTTGAGTGGCTCGCGTACTGTTCAAAACACCGTATATACTTGTGAGGCAGCTCAAAGCTCAATTAAATTGCTCCGGAAGCCGCTCAGCTCGCGTGTCTGTACTCTGATAAGAAAAAAATCATTTGGAGCTGGGAATACCGTCCTGAAACAAGCGATCCAGGAGAATTCATAATATATTGTTATTGATTAATCATTTCGAATATCCATATCAGAGTTGTGTCCACATTCATCACCAATTTTCAAAACTTCAATGTAATCTAATATACCAAGAAGAAGTCATTTACTCGGAGATTCCCTAAGTAAATGCTTGATTTTATCTCTAGATAGGCGTCATATTGTGCAAGTGAGATCATCCTTCATCTCACTCTCCATGCGCTATAGAATACCGGATATTTGTATCGTGTATCTTGTCTATGGTCTGCCCGATCCAGGTCCATCTCTCTCTCGGACCTCTCACTTGCTTAATTATCCCCATTCGACTCTTTGGAAATGAATTCGTACGCCGTGTCCAGAGAGTTTAATATGTCTATTGGTAACATATCCATAGCATAGAACAATCTTTATTTACCTTATGATCCATAGACCATACCTAGTAATTTTTGATTGTTTGTCTCTTCTATGTTCTATGGAACATAAAGTAAATAAAGATTGTTCTATGCTATGGATATGTTACCATAGAACATTGACTCGTGTTCTGGGGACAGAAGGAACGTTCTTTCATCAATCAAATTCCGTAATTAACATTTTTTTCAGGAACCAACCGAATATTTCATATTTACGGAATGGAAAACCGGCAACCGAAATAACCAAGTTGATTTACGGAACATATCCTATATAAATTCGACACTATTCACATGAAATCAGAAATCCCAACTTAAATTTCAGCCAATCAGAGTTGATCTCAACAAAACCCTATATTTGGAAGGAATTATCTTGTTTGATGAGCCGAGGCATCTTTAACGGATATTTATAAATAACGCGAACCTCATCATGTCGAATTTGTCCAGAAATTCCCGTTCCCCAGTAATAGTAAATTTGTGAAGAAAATTGTGGGTTGGCAACTTGGGCCGAAGTCGTTTATTGAAGTTTTTGTGACGGCTATTGATTCATTTTCAGTGCGAATCTGAGTGAGCTTAAACTCGAAATATGAAAAACTACACTATATTTCAACTGCTTTGATAGAAAGAAGCAAGATAGGACCAACGAGTGAACTGCACAATGTGCCTTTTCGACGATAACGAGAATTTTTCAAAAACTCTCAAAATCAGTACAGTAATCGATCAATCCGCCATTTTGTAAATGAAGAATATCTGTGTGGTGTCGATGTCTTTCCCTTGTTTATTTGCACTACTATCTCAACTCATTTGTCCCAATTCATCTATCGCTGAAATCAGTTGATGGCTTCAATGGTATACCCACCTGGGCTAGCACTAATTTTGAAGCTGCATATACAGATGAAAAGAAATGTTTCAAGAGTGCCCTCAAAATACAGAGAGCCAAGAAGAAGGCACATGGCAATATTATAATCACTAAGGAAAGGGCTTATTAAACTCTCCAATGTCCGTTGACGGCTGAGTATGACCTTGAACTGAGAAGTGATCATTGATTACCGTCAATGAAGCATATATGGTTGAGATCATCTCCGAAAAAATCTCATTCGGTAAAAGATCAATCCGTTAGAAAACAAGCAAAGGGTGGGTATGCACTGTCCCAATTAAAAGAAAATTCAAACGAATTCAAAGCAATATATTTATCAAAATCTTTCGAATCGTCAACAGGGAAGAAGGATACTAAACTTTGTCTTGAGAAATCACAAAATTTGACTGCTCAGTAGATTAGATTCATATTTGATTATAGGAGGGGCGATGAAGTTTCGCAAACCCCTTTGTCCTACAGATATATTGAGAAACCCCGCGTTGTTTATCAATCGGGCAGCTCAATAAACTTTACTACTTTTCTGGATGTTATATCGATCACCTGCTTTGGTTTCAGAGGCCACGAGCCAAGCTGAAGTAGCCTTTTCGATTTTCACACAGAAAACTATCTTTTGAATTTGGCTCCACATATTGGCTGTTAAAGGCCAACGTCAACTTATCGGCAACAGCCCAGCCCACGGCACACCGGAATTCTATTCTTTCTATATCAAGTAATGGAGCGGTGCGCACTTGATCGCTGCGAAACACGGCAAATTAGTAGGGAAATAAGTTTCCGCTTTGCCCGTGGTCCGGGCAGTTGCCGATAAGTGAGCATTGATTGGCCTTAAACGTTCGAACCTTCGCGCGTCCCGTGACATATTGGATTATATCTGCTCGTGTATCTTTCTCTCAAGCAAGCCAATGAACAGCGACTACCGTTTCTATCGAAGAATCGTGCTGTAAAGAGTGACGTAGGAAACGATCTACCAGGTTTCACACAATTTAAACTTGCGTCCCGATTTGACCGTTTCATTCAAAACTTGGGAATTGTTTCTTCCGAAAGTTAGTGTTTACGGCCGACCGTGAACACAATAACTTCTGAAAGAAACAACTTAGAAACCCGATATTTGTAGAGTAGGTTTGGACCATAAATACGAAGGCCGAATTCGTGAATGGGTAAAATTCACCCAATGATTCCGCAGATATACTTATTAAAAATTTTCTTTTCCCGATAGTATTTCCAAAAATACATATAAGATCAAATTGAAAACCAGTATTTTATCGAAAAATGACAGAAGGTTCATACAGAACATAATGAAGGTGATATGATCAGAAGATCACAGAATATTGAAGTATTTAAAAAAAAAGTTGAAATTTTTTTTCAAATTGTTCTATTGACACTATCATCACGAAATTTCGCACATAGCCTATCACCATTTCCAAACTAGCTGCCAAGTTTCATTCCGATTAAATCAGTATTTTTTGAGTTAATTCGGAAAAAACAACTATATCTAGAAGAAAAAAAACGAAATGTTATATATTTTTTCTCAAAATCTCCAGAAATTATGGTTGTATTAAATTCAAATTTGCCACACTGCTGTAAAATATAATTTCCAAGATATGAGCAGAAGTTATTTCCGGATTCAATGAATTTTTTCGAAAAAATGTCGAAATTTTTTTTTCAAAATTTACTGCCACTGTCATCTCAATGGGATTTTGTGAGAAGTTGGGCGTTGCTAAGCTCCAACTGTAAAGTTTCAAGTCAATCTCATAAGTAGTTCCTGAAATATCAGGAAATTAATCTCAAAAGTTCAAATGACCATAACTCCGAAGCCATTTGACCGATTTTTCCCATTTATGAACTTAACCGCCGCATTCCAATGAGAGACCTAACCTAAAAGTTTCAAGTCACTAGCTTGCTTCTTTCGACAGTTATCGTGTCGTCAGCCGGCCGGTCCTTTGAGACCATTTTCGGGAAAAAATTCGAAAATTACAGACATTTGCACACAACGATATCACGCAAAAATACAGATTTTTCTGTAATACCTTTGCAGCTTTACAAATCCGTCAATAGTGATATCTTACGATATATTTTTATTGTCTTCAACGTACTACGTATGAATGACAAATTTAATTATTTTACCAACTGACATACTTACATCGACTGAAGTAAAAACAATTGAGAAAATGGTACATAATAGAATTTCGAATAAAATACAATCCAAAAGTAATACTAGACAAAATGTTTCATCTTCTACCTTTTGATTCAGAATACTCAGTAGCATCTATTCTATTTTATTTCACCATATGTTTTCACCAACACTTGATTACAAACGCGAGTATTTGTGTATGGAACAATTTTGCCACAAGTTCCACACCATCTTCTTCCTCTGATAAATGAAATGTAGGAAACAATACTTTCAAAAATCTTTCAACTCCAAAAATTATAATACAGTTGATACTCCATAAACAATTCGTTTTATTTCGATGTGAAAATACGTGGTAAGATTTTGACATACAATATAGAATACATGGATTCTAAATCAAAAATAAAAGATGAAACATTGTCTCTAGTATTATTTTTGTATTGTATTTTTTTATGTTACGGTCTTCTCAAGTTTTTCAGTTCAATTTTTTATATCAGTTGATATGATAATTAAATTTGTCATTCATTCATGTAGTACGTTGAAGACAATGAAAGTATTATGTAAAGGTATTACAGAAAAATCTGTATTTTGAATGATTCTTCAATTTCTTAAACAAGCATTCCTGTGCGTTAAAATTAACGAATTTGATAGAATAATACGAACTTCGAACCTTCAACGAAATTATTTCGTCCGAAAATAACTAAAATCGCTTGATACTCAAAACTCGTTTGCGATGTGTCATAACACTCAGGTTGAAAATAGACCGAGACGTATCTCAAGCTAGATGAAACGGAATGTATATGATGCTTTCTCCGGTATAAATATATTATTATATTATTGGCTACTGAAATATTTATTGTCTCGAGCTATTTCAAAAGATTCTCGGATTCTGCATTCAATGTAGGAGACAATAAAACAACTCTAGGGAAGCACTGACGTGAAATCAGCATTTTTAGCGCGCATCCCGATCTGTCAACGGGTTACTTAAGAGCATATAATACCTCGAATAAAACGGGGTTAGTTTTGGGGGCCAGGTTTTGTTTTTTTTTTCAAAAAATTTTTTGGGTGCAAATGGTTGAAAAAAATTGTGAGAATGCGCAATGTTGCCACTTTTTTATATTCAAGAATTTTCGGGAAAATAAAAACTGAAATGCAGTGAAAAATAACTAACATTGCGCATTCTAATTGAAGAATTAGGAACATCCCAAAAAAGAATTTAAAAAAATTAATTTTACGCATTTCCAATATTTCTCGCGGTTGTTGGCAACGTTATTAGGCAGACAGCGGAAAGGTATATTGACCTTGAGATATTAACGAGGTTTGATGCAACTGGATTGTGGCTGTGTTGCCGAGCCTAAATTTACCAACACGTGGTAATGTTTCCTAATAAAGGCCTATTACACCTACCAATATCTAAGGCCTGGCAGGCACGTACCGTGTAGTGTAACAAGTAACCGACAGATCGGGTGGACCAGATCTGCCTAACCCCTTATCGTCCAGCAACACTGTGAGCCTTCATTCAGGAAGGGGTGGGTATCTAGTGAAGTGTAGTAAGCGACACCCTACCCGGCATACCAGGCACCCGTTTAACCGAGCCCTGGGGATTGGATAGTGTAATAGGCCTTTTAGTTTCATCATGATCACTTTGTATTTTTCAAAAATCTACGAGAATTGGAATCAGATCGAACTGAAATTTGGTAAACTCTTTTGAAATAATATCCTCCAGCTTGGTATTTTAAAAAAACTGGAAAAGCACTGACGTGAAGTCAGCAGATTTGGCGCACATGTTCTCGTTTCGTGTTATCCTTTGAACATGAGCGTGAAAGCTGCTGACTTCACGTCAGTGCTTTTCCAGTTTTCTTTTTGAATTATTCCGGTGAAAAACAACTATACCGAGCGAACAACCACGACATTTGACATATTTTTTTCCAATTTCTCCGAAATATATGATCGTATCGAACTGAAATTTTGTAAACTGCTGTGAAATATAAAGCTCGAAGTCTAAGCGGAATATTTTTTCGAATATGAACAGCTTCCGAAAAAAAAAAATTATTCGAAAAATTTTTTCTAAACTTTTTTTCAAGATTTACTGATGATATGATTTCAACGAAATTCTGCGAAAAGTTGCGAGTTGTTATTCGTCATATAACTTCCAAATTTTAATTCAGTCGTTCCAGCAGTTTCCGAATTATCACGGAAATAACCCCAAATTTCAAATGGTTTTAACCTCGAAACCGTTCGGCCGATTAACGAAAATTATTCTAAAATAACAGACATCTGGACAAAACGATAGCACGCTGTTCCTCTAGATCATGCTCGCAAAAATTACAGCTTGAAGGTTAATACAGAATTTCATGAGGATATTATTTGTGATGGTTCAGATTGAACAGGAATCCCATTGTTTTCAGAAAATTACAAGCTCCTCCCGAAGTAACCTTTTATCGATTATAAGAACCAACTTGCATACAAGCTTCTGAATAAAATTCTCTTTCGGAGAGCACCCCTCAAAAATGATCCATCTCTCTCCAAGTTTTCCGTGAAGCTGGAGCGGAGCGTCTACAGTTCGTCAGCTGAGTATTAAATTGTTCTATCTCCACTTTTGATCAAAATCGAGATGAGTACATAAAAATCCTTATAAAAATGAGCTTGTTCTATATCCCACAAGATCGTCAATATTAATGATCGGATAACAATTTTCAGTTAACTTTTATGCTTCATCCCCATTGAAATTCAATTTCATGAAAATAATGTTCCATATCCCTTAATGAGCTTTGTTTGTTCTATATCCACCTTTCCATTTTGGGAGATGATAGTTAGATATTATATTGTTCTATATCCTTCAACCAAATCTTGCCATTACAGTATGATAATTATACTTTTTACGGTTCATACCAAGATATATTCATCTAAAAAATATGGATTCTTGAAAATTGCTTTCCAAATTGTACTTTTGCCAAACGTTACACATTATAGGTTACTGTGTAATCGAGTTATCTGTATTTTATAATTTTTCATACAGGGAGCATTTGCTCTGATCATAATTAATTTTTATCCCGAAGCCACTGTTGCAAATTCTTCACATGAGCTAGGGAGCTCAGACCATTTCCAATGAATTGAATGCATATTTTGAAATTTTATTATTTCGCGAGGATCATGTATGAAGAGAAAACTCAAAAAATATATGGATGATCTTGGATCCTGGATGGGAGACCGCAAAGTAGTATGAAGATTTGAGGCAAACATTGACAGATGATAAATCGTGTAAGGGCCAATTGCACCGTTTTCGTCTTAAGCTACAGTTAGTTAAGCAACGATAAACTTATTAAACTCTGCTTTAAATATTCGGCTTGCACCGAGGCTGAATGTAACTAGATTAAAATTAATCTACAAATCTGGTTACTTTCTCATGAATTGGTACTTGTGACTAGCTTCATGTTGTTTATTTTAACCCTAATTGGAGAAATATTTTAATTCAAAAGATGAAACCCATTATTATGGGTTACTACCACCATATTTCCATAAGTTATGAAAAATCAAGATGCATCTATTGAAAAACCCAACGAAAAAATATATATGACAGACTTTATAGCTTCCACAAAAATATTGCATGTAATGTTCCTGACTTGTTTATTATCATTAAGACTATAGGGATCTCTTACCACAGACTTATGCTCTTACTTCTGCATCAGGCTTTAAACCTTATTCAAATTTATAGTCATATACTCAAGATTTAAGTTTCTGCATGGAATTACAATCCTGGCGTTTGTAAGATGAATAAATGAATAGTATTGATTTATCCGAAACAACTTTCCGATAAGGAACGGCTCACCTAAGAGTAGACTTTCTATTAAATTATTATAAGTATATTATGAATTGAGTTAATTTTTGGTCGAAGATAATGAAAACTCTGATGTGGATCCGCAGACTAAAAAGTATTCTATATAAATATTGAAGTATCATGGATGGATTGACTAAGGTGTACGTTTGAAGATTGTCTAACACGAGGATGCAATTTCTTTCACATTAATTCGTTTGTAGTTATATTTTGAGTCCAATTAATATATAATAGAGGATAATGATAGCACAGAGACAGCACCTGCACAATAATGAAGTAGTACATGATAGCTTTCCACGTAATATATCACTGAATGAAATAGTACTGAAGAATCTTCATGAAACTATGTTTTCTCATTCCAAATATGTCTTCGATTTCATTCTGCTATTCGCTCTTGGAAATAAATGAGCATATCATTGTAACTTTTTCATTTCAAATAGTTGAAGGCTTATAGAAATACCATTAAGTTTACGAACTCAATGGAAATACTGGTGTTAATTCTTCATGCTTTAAAACATACGAATCAATGCCTACTGATGCCAGTTTCTCCCTATATCATTTTTCATAAATATCATCTGAAAATCAACCACTTTTAATCAAAATTTGATTATCAACTCGTAGGAGTTCTCCATCAATGTCCAATGTAAACAAAAAAAAAAGTAAACAAACTGGAGGTTACGTCCAGAAAAATGTCAAACTTGTACGAAATCGCTCGAAAGTAGGGTTAGATTCCGAAGCTTACCATTAATCCTTCTTTTAAACCCCCAAATTCGTAGGTTTAAATATAACAGTCTGTTAAGGCCTTTTAACGAGGATTACGTGACGGTGCAAGATAATTTTGTACCAAAACCTTGCTTATGGACCTAATCTATGGTTTTGTAATACGGTGCAATTGGCCCTTAAAGATCTTGAATGAGCGTTAGTGTCTTACTAGAGATTCTTTCATACTAATATTTTTGATTATACCTCATATACCCACTATACATGAGCTATTTCCCAATATAAGATTGTTCCATATTCAAATATATTGTTCTATGTCCACAAAATGTACACAGGTTTTCACAAAACCGACACTTTGTTTTATGTCCAAAATGAATATCTGCAAAATAAGTATTTTTCAACTGAAAGTCCAGATTCCAAGGCATTCGTACAAGCATGAACGGAAGTGAAATAAGTCATTTTTAAAGAGCCCAGTTCAAACTTTGAACCTCTGTTTCTCGAAACTAGTTGAATTGTAGAAAATGTAGAACAATTTAATTCTTGGGTGACGAGTTGTTGTCCACACATAGTATGCCTACAGTTGGCCATTTCAGTTCAACATGCACTATGCACTGATCTACGAAAATCGTGGCCCCGACTATAAACGAACCCCACCACATCCTTATCATCGTCCTAATCGATGTTTACCTCCTAACCGGATCAAATCGAGACAATCCAAACAAAATGTCAACGTTGTCGAGTCGGGGCGGTTGGTTGCGCGTTCCTATTATCGCACCTATTGATTGACGACGCCAGGCGTAACGACGACACCGCGCCCGTCTCCTGCTGGCGTCATACAGTGTTGCCGATTCGTGAATTATTGCACGCATATTATGGGGTGAGCGGAATCATGTTCTGTGCTACTCGACAGTTACTCACAATTTTTGTACAGAGTGTTCCAACTTGGACACTTTTGAATGGCATGTCCTATTTGTGTACTAGAAAGACGAAAACGAAAACTGATGTCAGGGCCTAAGGGCCAATTTTCACTCCATAGCTATCACCGTCACATAGTTACCGGGTGTTTTTTTTATTTTTCGAAAATAATAATTTTAGAAATATTGCTGTAACTTTTGTTTTGTTGGTAATACTTCATTTCTGTGTAAAATTCCACACATGTGATTTTTAACCAATCAGAACTTTTCTGACAGATCATCACCATTGCAACGGATGAATTTTAGTGGAAATTTTTTCCACGTGGGCATCCAACAGCGAATTATACTGAATTGAAATTTCTTTTATTACTGTGAAATATAGAGCTCAAGGTGTGACCAAATCGATTTTCGAATATAATGAAAAAAAAATTTTTCTCCAAAAAAATTTCGAAAAATAATTTTTAAACTTACTGACAGCACGATCACAACAAGATTCTTCGAGAGGTTGCATGTCGTTATGCCCCAACTAACTGCCAAGTTCAATCCAACCGCTTCAGTAGTTCCTCAAATATCAGGAAATAACCTCAAAATTTCTAATGCTATAACTCCGAAATCATTCGGCTGATCTTGCCCGTTAACGAAACTAACCGTCGCATTTTGAAATGCATCCTACCCTGTAAGTTTCAAGCCGATAGGATTCTCTGTACGCCTGTAATCGTGCGTACGGCCGGCCGGACAGAATCGATTTTGACACCGGTTTCGTTCTCAGCGAGTCCAACTTCTCTCTTAATAAATATTCGTTCTCCACCACATTTTTAAGGTTTGTTTACATGAAACTACTAGCTTGGACAGGTTCCAAATTTATTCGTTAGGGCGCTGGCATCTTCGCAGAAGTTCCCAATAAACGTTTAAACATGTAGACCGGGTCCGGCGGCCTGGCCTTGAGATATAAGCGAGGTTTGATGACGTTTAAATGTGGCTGTGTTGCCTAGCTTCAATTTACTACCACGTGGTATTGTTTCCTCTTAACAGCGGTGCTCTTCTTGAATATTTTCATGTGGTTGAATCTACCAGTGTCAAAGCAGTCGAGATCGAGTGGAGAAATCTCTGAAGCTGCTCTGTGAAGTGTGCAACCCATATCACTAATATTATTCCATACATGTTTCTCTCATATGCGTTCTCCATCGTTTATTTTTTCAGTGCTTTTCTGTGAACTGGCCGAGTTTATAGGGTTCAACGCGTTTGTTCTAGGAAACAGCGCGTTATCATCTCGTTACGATGTCTGTAATTTTTGAATTTTCAGCCGAAAATGGTCTTAAACGATAGGGTTGAACTTCCTGAAAAAGAATCCGTGGTCAAATTCAATTCTGTCCGTCCGTCAGTATGTGCTTCAACTTTCGAAGAAAAAGACCTAGCGACTTGAAATTGTCAGATTAGCTTTATAGTACAAATATCTCGGTTAAGTTCGTTAGTGGGTGGAATCGGTTGGATAGTTTCGGAGCTAGGCCCATTTGAAATTTTTGGGTAAACTCCCCGATATCTTATGAAGTATTGACTAGATCAAATTGAAACTTCGTGGACAGTTTTGGAGTACCAATGCGCAACTTAGAGCAAAATTTCGTGTGGATCCAGATGTTGGAAAATTGAAAATTTCAAAAAGCACTGCCGTGAAGGCAGCAACTTTTGCGCGCATGTTCAATGTAGATGACCGCTTCAGCAACGAATTTGAACGTGCGCGCAAAAGCTGCTGCCTTCACGGCAGTGCTTTTTGAAATTTTTTTCTGATAAATTACTGGATTTCAATTCGATCATATCTGTATTTTCGGACATATTGTAAAAATAAAATTTTGAATGGGTATATCTACGGAATCATTGGGCGGATTTTACCCATTCACGAATTCGACCTTCGTAATTAAGCCCCAAACCTACTCTACAAATATCGAGTTTCTAAGTCGTTTCTTCCGGAAGTTATTGTGTTTACGGTCAGCCTAACGGCCGACTGCGTAAACACAATAACTTCCGAAAGAAACAACTTAGAAACTCGATATTTGTAGAGAAGGTTTGGACCTTAATTACGAAGGCCGAATTCGTGAATGGGTAAAATCCACCCAATGATTCCGTAGATATACCCAATCAAAATTTTATTTTTCCAATATTTCCATAAATACAGATCAGATCGAATTGAAATCCAGTACTCCATCGAAAATAACAGTTCGAAGTTTCATACAGAATTTAATGAGGATGATATGATGAGAAAATCATAGAAATTTTTTTTTTCAAATTGTTCTAATAACACGATTATCACGAAATTTTGCATAAAGTTGTCTTTCAGCATCTTAAAACTAGCTGTGAAGTTTAATCAGGACTGAATCAGTATTTCTCGAGTAATACCGAAAAACTCAACGATATCGAGAAGAAAACCTCGAAATTTGACATATTTTTTCCCGATATCTCCAAAACTTATGATCGTATCGAACTGAAATTTGGTACGCGCGCACGTTCAAATTCGTATTTAGTAAACTGCTGTGAAATTAGAAGGTCAAAGTGTGAGTATAATTTTTTTTGGATATGATGAATGGTTTCCGAAAAAAAAATTCATTTGTAAAAAAATGTCGAAAATTTTTTTTTTTTAAATTTACTGACAATATGATCTTGACGAAATTTGGCTCAAAGTTGCGTGTCGTTATACTCCACCAAACTGCCAAGTTTGAATACAATCGCTTGAGTAGTTTCTGAAATAAAAATAAATAACTTCAAAATTTCAAGTGCCTATAACTCCGAAACTATTCGACCGATTTGGCCCATTAACGAACTTAACCGCGGCATTCTGATGCGCAACCTATCCTGAAAGTTTCAAGTAGCTAGCTTGCTTCTGTCGACAGTTATCGTGTCTACGGCCGGCCGGACAGAATCAATTTTGACACCGGATTCGTCATCAGTGAGTCCAACCTAGTTGATTGAGACCATTTTCGGCTCAATCATCCAAAATTTGGACAAAACGATAGCACGTTGTTCCCCTAGAACATGCGCGCAAAAAGAGATCTTTCGATGAAGATTGTTTTTCTCTGATAATATTGATTAGATTTCAATGGAATTTGGCACAAACCTCAGTCAGTATTTTACGACAATGTTTCAAATTTCAATTCGATAGTCACTGTCGGAGATATAAGGGAATGAAATTTGCCAAATTTCGTTGTTATTTGGAATTGTAACGTTATTTCCGAAATATCTCAAGAAGTACAAATGCAATCAGATTGAAACTTCGTAATCAGCTGGAGATTGCTAACAAGCAACTAGGTGCAAAATTTCGTGTTCATCTTATAGTTAGAATTCGAACAAGCGCGTGAAAGCTCCTGGCCTCCCGTCAGTGCTTTTCTGAATTTTTTAATTCATAATCATAGACATCTGCGGTTGTCTCTGGTTACTGGTTGGACGTGTTTTGTTCTCTATGGGTGGTTATTTTTGGACGAAATTAATTTTCATCATATCGTTATTTGAAATGGAATTTCTGTCCGTGATGACGTTAGAAAAACGTTACGATGAATCTACATCACCTCGAAGTGATAGCGAAAACAAAAGAACTATAGAATTATGTCATCTTAGGTTTGCGTAAAATCATATATTTGTATTCTGTGAGAATCATAGAACAGATTGAACTACACTTAAGCTAGCTTTTGTGCGTGGGAGATTCGGGTATTTGGGTAATCGGGGATTCTTCCCTATTGGCCGACAACGATAACGTGATCGTCGTCAGCCAATAGGGTGAATCTCCGATTCCCCAAATCTCCCTCGCACAGAAGGCCCCTTAATTCCACTCATTCAGTTATCTGTGACTACACTCAGCTGCACTGAGAATTGGAAGTCAGTGGAGTTGGTGTAGTTAGTGTAGTTCATGCAGGTACAACGAACAAACCTTATATCTCTACTAGTGTACCTTTCTCTCTAGGAAGCCAATAGACAGCGTCGGCTGTATCGATCGGGGCAACGTGGAATAACGAGTGACATAGGAGTCTACTACCGCGTTCGTCCACTTCGGGTTTGCGTCACGATTTAACGATTTTTAATGCCGAATTATTCGAAATTCACGAAATGTTGAAGTGTGTGACATACATTATGATTTCGTATCGAGATAGAATGAAAAAAACATAAAAAATATTCGCGTTACATGCCAGAGACCTATTAAATTGTATGATACGGGTAATTTGAAGACAATAATTCTCTGCACCTCAAATCGAGAACAACCTGTTTATAAATTCTCGCATATTAGAAACTTCGCAGAACGAAACTTCATAGCAGCCTGTATTATGTGAAATAAATTAAACCGATCGATATGAGCAGCTTGTTTCTCATGTCGGCGTTGTGACAGTGTACATTACTCACCGTTTACTACGTGTTGATTGTAATTGTATGTCAACGGCACCATGTGTAACGCACGGGCGGAGCATCTCTTGTGTCGGCCCTCCTCATCGTCATCGCTCCCTCGGTCGCCCTCTTCGCCTAAAAAGTGAACCTTTTCCCATCGATCCAAATACCTGAAACATCGAAAGCATTTTCAGGAGCTCTGTCTAAACTTAACATTCTTGGGTTGTTAATGGGTGGAGTAGGTTGAACAGACATAATAAAGATACGTATGAATTTGTTTCCTTCATTTAAATATGACGTGTCGGAACTGAGAAATTGTCATATTACCAATGACTCCTCTTAATTTTATCACATGTCTACTCAGTCGCTGCTTTTTTCAAATAATTCGGAAGATATCGAAAAAGTTTGGTCGATTCTTAATATTTGAAAATGGATGAATTGTTGAAGAAGAAAGAATTGAATGTTGATACATATAATGTATTTTTAATAATTCAATCGGAACACACTCCACAGGTTGGGTATATAAGTTGTCCATTTATTTTAACCAAAGATTCCTCTCATAAATAAAACATTTTTTCATCAGCCATTTTTTCCAAATTCGGCTCAGGTAAACAGTTATAAGCATTTAAATATTTCTCAATGTGCTAATACACTCCTGCGCTTTGTTTGCAAGTTTACCACAGATATTCCTTACGGTGACCTCTTTCGGAGAATCACCAATCCAAGGTTTGAAATTTAAAGAAACAAGATTCAGAAAACTCATTTACTCACTTAATTCTTATTTATGATTTGGTGCTTTTTGCGATATTATCGCAAGGAAAACATACATGCACTGGACTTGAAACACTGATCTTCAACTTGATGTTCATGCAATATCCAATTTAATTTAACTATAAGATTATACACAATTCCATCCTCGCCCATTTTCATATTGAAAATTCCATAATTATACTTTTTTCACGAAATTTATAAATATATTATATGAAATCAATCAGCTAACTTAAAAACATTCTCTAGAATGTTATGGTTATGGAAAGTCTAGTCCATAGACAAGGACCATGCCTGTGATGTGGTCACGAAATAGCATATACCCAGAGAAATCATAACTTAAAAGTTATATCTATGCATATACCTAATATTAGTTCTATGCGGAATAGATGAATATTTCTGTGTATTTTGTGGTCCGGATAAACGTGAATCCAGTTTTATTTACTTCCTTCACTAGATAAGGGGCGGATCCATAAATTTAGGGAAATTTTTCGGATTTTTATCCGATTTTATAATATTCAACGTTGAATATCTGCAAAACGCGTTCAAGGAGAAACTATAAAGAATAATCAAATATTTGAAAATGATTGAAGATTCTTAGGATGAGATAAGATAAACTTAATCTGCATTCTTCTTGCTAATTTCGTATGTAGTTTTATGAATCAGCTATTCTACGTATAACTCGGAAACTGTTTGAAGCAGGATGAGAGTGATTACTGAAGAACATGTGTCATAACAAAACAGTGTGTAACTACTCTCTAATCCACTTACACTTTCTGCGTCTAACGCACGTTTCGGAATTAAGTGAGTAACTGAGTTTTTCAATCATGTTTCTTTGAATTTCAAACATTGGAATGGTTATTCTGCCACAGAGATCACCTTAAAAGATATTTGTGGTGAACTTGCAAGGAAAGTGCAGGTGTGTATTAGCATATTGAGAAATATTCAAATGCTATTACTTTTTACCTGAGTCGAATATGAAAAAATGGCAAAGGAAGAAAGTTTTTTTTTTGATTAGAGGAATCTATGGTTGAAATCAATGTACAACTTGAAGACACAAGAAAGTTTGTTGGCAAGATGGACTGGGTAGTTACCACTAATTCCATTGTTCCACTAAAATAATTTAATGGGTCTATTGCAAAGCACACCCAGAGACATAGTGCTTTTACGACCTTTAGCTGAGCTTATTGGAATTATCATCTCATCTTTAGAAGTGTAGTAGTGCATAAGGGATTCTAATAAACTCAGGGATCACAAGCATTAGCATGTGCTAAAACTCGATGTGGTCCAGGATCGTATTTCAATTGAATATCCTGCTAATGTTATTTTTTTCATATATAACCTGAAATATCACAAAAAAGTTTGTGGGTAGTGAAGTTTGCCTTTTATACAACCCTGTGTAGATTTCACGAAAGGTCTACCAAGCAAGAACATTTTTGGAAATGGTTGCGACAGTACTACAAAGTCGACCGGAAGTTACGTTGAAAACGAACCAATTGGGTCTTATATACCAATAACTGGTTCGGGAGACGTTTGCAAATCTACATACGAACGATATAGAACCTCCGAGTAGTGACTGCCACAAGCCAATCAGCCAACCCGACAACACCTCGATGCCCACCATCCACATCCATATACAACACTAAGACTGCATCCTTCTGCTGGTATATCACCAGGCGACGAAGTTCACGACGGGTCATGGTTAAATCGCGGCACTAACCTATGGTACTGAGCCTAGTGTTCGCGCCACGCGACAACACGTTCGGCGCACCATGTGGACTGGCCGTCGCCGTCACTCGACGACGCCGCTCATTCCTTTCGTCCGCGCGCGAACCAGGAAGGCGAGTTCGATGGAGAGAACAGAGAACACCAGGCGAGGAGAGCCATAGATCGGCCTGGGAGCCGGTGGAGTGCGTGTCGCCCGCCGATCAGCTGATCTTGGGGTGTCAGTGGCACCGGCCGGCAAGTACTTCGGCGGCGGCGAAGCCGGTCGGCAGCGGTTTCCGACTCCCCGGCCTAGCGGGAAAAACGTCGACCTCGAGGAGGTTGCGACATACACAACACACTCACATGAGTACAACACGCGGGCGGTGCACCTTGGCGTCCCAGACTGCGTGGCTCCTTCGTCGGTTATCGGCCAACGCATAGAGAAAGTTTATAGATCACCGGGCCGACCCCGGAGGTTGACCACGTGACGGGGAAGGACCGCTCTCGGAGACATCGTCCAGGTATCGCGGGAGATTTCGAATGGTGTAGACGTTTGAGGTTAGCCGTGAGGATATGGCACTCTGATTTTGCCGTTCGCGACGATTTCCCATACGGGATTGTTTGCGTCAACATGATAAGCGCTATCTGCAATAGTTGAATGCGCCAATACGCTCTCTCCGTATCTCGATTTATCCACTCTTTCAAATCAGAACAATCAATGAACATCGAGGAAGCTTTACCATCTAGTGCCCTCAATAATATATATGGCATATTCGAAACAGAAACTAAAATGTACACAGTTGCTAAGAAAGGAAAAATCTTCATCCATAAAAACAACGACATGTCATTCAACCAATAATCATTAAAGCTGTGAAGTATCGGTTTCCCATCATTTCTGGGAGAAGTAACTTGGAAAATTAATTCGAGTTTCAAAGGATCCAAATTCCAAACTGTTGACAAACATTTTCAGGAAATTCATTCGATACTCATTCGTTCAATGAACGAGCCCCGAATGCTGATTTTTAAAGTTTATTTACATGTGCCGTCAGAGAAGGTGATTATTTCAGCAATTTTCCAAAGGTCGTCTCAAAAGTGTAACGAATAAATGAAAAAGATAATTCGCATATAAAACGAAAGCAGAATCCAGAGAAAAAGACTATTTTATCGAATTCGAATACTCGAGACTTTTGAATGTGGATCTTGATATATCTCATTGTGGAGCCGATCGATATTAACTGCCTATCGTTACAAGATTCTCTAACAGTGTATCTGCAGATTCGCAGTTCGTCCAGTTATTAGATGACTCTAGAATTATAGTATATTCAACAATTTTAATTACACCAGCGCAAGTTTATATGACCTTCTCTCCGAAAATTTTTCACAAAATTATTATATATTTTCATTACTATTTGTCAAGTAAGAACCAATATTGGATTGATGGCATAGCATTAATATTAATAATCAATAATGCAATAATAAAAGAAGAAGTTTGAAATTAATGAAATACACTAAACTGAATTCTGTTAGAAGATTGCTCTTCCATCAAAGGACTTTCATGCCTTCAAAAATCGAAAGAGTTAACTCGTTAATTAGTTACATATTAAGGTAATTTAACTGTTATGTTTTGATTTTTGGTGTTCTCATCAACATCGCAGTATATTTATTTTGGTGAAATTTTTACTTACTGAAGTGTTTCTTTCACTCATTTTCTCCATGGTCCACCCTAAAGGACCTACAGAAATCAACAGCTGTATATTTCCGAACGCGTAGATCTACCTAGGATTCATTATCTATAAGTTCCTCATTTACATGTTGACATATCGCGACATTATGACTGACACTAATTAATGAACAGGAACTTACACGGTGAATAATATCCTCAATAGAATTGTTAACAATCTCAGAACTTCCGTTAGATAACTTCTACAGTAACATCTGTGTTGCCATATTCGTCTGCACAAAATTCCCTCTCTTAAAACAAACAGTTAGAACTGAATATTTTCTGGTCTCGAATGAAAGTAATCAAAACTGCAAAGATTTTGTGATGGAAATGTTTCAAGGATTAAGATAATTTCCAAAAATGTTATATTATATTATTATTAGTGATATCAACAGATTGAATACAGTAGCCTTTTGAAGCTTTGATTCCTATTTTAGGACTCTCAGTTCAACATTTTTGGAGCTCGGGTTACCATGCCTATCTCAATAAATAGAGGTAGAAAACGTTGCCGCCATTTTTTTTATTATTTCATCATTGATCTCCAACATTCTTATAAAACCTCGGACTTCCATCGAAATATTAGACCTTTAATGCAAACGTATCCATTTATTATCATGTATCATCATCATTATTTATCGTTAGGTCACCGGCAACTGATCGTACATGCATTTGAAGCGCGATTTCGAAAACTAACGAAATTTCCATTTTAAATGCCATCACTTGGTTTTTTTTGAATTACACGAATTTGAGGAACCAGAAAAAGGGATTTTAAATGCAGTTGGGGATACTTCATGAATTTCCAGAGTTATAGGAAACGATTATAGGTGTTTCTGGGATGATTTTGCATTGTTTTTTCCAGGATATTTTTCGTGTCAATTTGACAGAAGTTCTTGAAATACAAGAACTTTCTTTCAGTAAAATTTTCCAGAAATATGGAACGTTCGGGTATTGAGATGATCTCCGCAACTTCAAAGGCCTTTTCACATTTTTCTAGAAATGAAATTTGAATTGATGATAAATGGTCGTATGGAGGTTTTTTTCAAAGGGGGGAATTGAAGCTGTATGATCCGCTGAAACAAAATATTCAAAGTACAAATTTTCAAAAATTTCCGAGCTGCTCCTTAGGATTGTATAATAACCCTTTAATTACTAATAGTTGAGGGGCCTTTTGTGAAAGGGAGATTCGGGTATTTGGGGAATCGGAGATTCACCCTATTGGCTGACGATGATCACGTGATCGTCGTCGGCCAATAGGAAAGAATCACCGATTACCCAAATACCCGAATCTCCCTCGCACTAAAGGTAGCTTTATATATATTATTTAAGTGAAAAACAAAAATATCATTGTTCTCCCATTTTTTTGTTGATAAAATATTCAACAAAATGTGGAAAAATGCTGCAAATTTTACACAAGGGTTTATTATTTTATCAGTTAAATAACCCAATTCCATTGATATCTTAAATAAAACTCGTATATTATTCATGACTCATTGGTTTTTCACAACACAATTTTCAGCTTATAACTCAGGGACCACTGGTCGGAAATCATCCGGGTGAAAATTTTTAGGTGGAGTTAGGCACCAGTAATCAATGTTGAGAGTTTCATGAACATTCGGTGGTAAGTTTTCGAGGAATATTTTTTTTTTCCTCCTACCCCCAGGTAAACCGATCCTGCTGAAAAGCTTGGAGGATCAATCTCGAACGACAAACTATTTTGCTACCAAGTTTCGCGGATTTCGATTCAGTACTTCCAGAGAAAAGCCCCGGAGAACGGACAACGGAAAACGGTTTTTTTTATTAGTTCACTTAAATCTACATACTTCGAGATGTAAACTGTGAAATTTTCAGGAGGGGTAATTTTTTTTTGGTCGATCACCAAGATTCATTCTTCGATTTTACCAAATAATAAACCAAAATCTGGCGACGGTTATAATGAAAAAGTGTTTCTTCTAACCATCGAAATACTGTATACGAAGCTCAGGAAAGGTTCCCGAGCCCTATGTAAATGAAACTACATGCAACTACTCATTAATTTGAATACGAAAGTTTTATCGGAATACAGCACAGTTGCCGCTGCGAGACTACATCACAATGGAACCATTAAAGTGAAATAAAATCGGTAATTTACCTCAAATAAATTTGTTTCAGAGCAATGCTTCCATTGACACACTTCGAAGGTAGATGGAAGTGTTGGAGTAGATCTGGCCACGCATTCTTCGAGTTGACCTGGAAAAAAAATAAACATTTTAGTTGTCGACTCGGCGTATTTGCAAGAGAACATTCGGATAACAAGATACTTAGGAATTGAATTCCTCAACATTTGAAATGGATACCAGTGAAACATAATTACATATAAAATAGAAGATCAAATTGTTGATTCGTTTTCCTTTTTGAATACTAGAACATTCGTGAATTAGTTAAATCTAGCCAATGATTCCACGAACGATGATTCTTGTTCCTTATAATTCCAAAAATACAGTTTGGATCGAATAGACGACTTCGGTCCAAGTTGCAAACCCACAAATTGCTTCCAAATTAACTATCACTAGGGCAGAGAAATTTCAGAACAAATTCGGCATGATAAGGTTCGCGTTATTTATAAATATCCGTAAAAGATGCCTCGGCTCCTCAAACAAGATAATTCCTTCCAAATATAGGTTTTTGTTAAGATCATCTCTGATTGGCCGAAATTTAAGTTGGGATTCCTGATTTCATGTCAATAGTGTCAAGTTTATATGGAATGTATCCGCAAATCAACTTGATTATTTCGTTTGCCAGTTTTCCGTTCTGCTAATATGAAATATTTGGTTGGTTCCTGAAAAAAAGGTTAATTACGATTCGATTGAGTTGATTTGCGGAACACATTCTATATAAACTTGACATTATTAACATGAAGTCAGGAATCCCAACTTAAATTTCAGCCAATCAGAGATGATCTCAACAAAAACCTATATTTAGAAAGAATTATCTTGTTTGAGGAGCCGAGGCATCTTTTACGGATATTTATATTAGGTGCGCAACTAAGTTCTCGCTGTTTGTCAGTAGATGGCTCTAGCAGTAAGAGCTAGTCGATTTTGACATATCCAAAACGTCATGAACCAAGCTTAGACATATGGTAAACAAACCGCCGCGACACATAAGTGATTTTGTTTTCGCATTATATACTTCTGGTTAAGTGAAAATGTCGAATTTCGTGCCAAACAATCGTCATTTGCGGGAAGTGTTGATTTTCTTTTTTCATTCGAAAAAAACGGCAGCTCAAGCGCATCGAGAGCTCCAAAAAGTGTACGGAAACGCTGCTCTAAGCGAAACAACATGCCGTGATTGGTTCCGTCGCTTCAAAGACGGTGATTTCGATGTTGACGACCGTCCACGTGAAGGAAGACCCAAAACCTTCGAAGACGCTGAATTGGAGGCATTGCTCGATGAGGATTCGTGCCAAACTCAAGAAGAGCTTGCTGCAGAATTAGGAGTTACCCGTCAAGCCATTTCCAAGCGATTGCATGCATTGGGGATGATTCAGAAGCAAGGAACTTGGGTTCCTTATGAGTTGAAGCCAAGAGACGTTGAGCGTCGTTTTTTCTCCTGTGAACAACTGCTCCAGCGGCAAGAAAGGAAGGGTTTTCTTCATCGCATCGTGACGGGTGATGAAAAATGGATTCATTACAGCAACCCAAAGAGGAGAAAATCTTGGGGACTACCCGGGCATGCTTCTACGTCGTCGGCTCGGCCGAACATTCACGCTGCGAAGGTTATGCTGTGCATTTGGTGGGACCAGGTCGGTGTTATTTATTATGAGCTGTTGAAACCGAGCGAAACCATCACTGGGGAACGTTATCGAACTCAATTGATGAGATTGAGCCGAGCACTGCGCGAAAAACGGCCACAATACGAGCAAAGGCACGAAAAAGTGATTTTACTGCATGACAACGCTCGGCCTCACGTTGCCAAACCTGTTAAAACCTACTTGGGCACGCTCAAATGGGAAGTTCTACCCCACCCGCCATATTCCCCAGATATTGCGCCGTCCGATTTTTACTTGTTCCGTTCGATGGCACATGGCCTGGCTGATCAACAGTTCCACTCATATGAAGACATCAAAAAATGGCTTGATTCGTGGATAGCCTCAAAAGACGAACACTTCTGGCGTCAAGGTATTCGAGCTCTACCAGAAAGATGGGAAAAAGTTGTGTCTAGCGATGGGCAATACTTTGAATGATTCATTTGTAACCATTTTTTTATAATAAAGTTATATTTTCATCGAAAAAACAGCGAGAACTTAGTTGCGCACCTAATATATAGAGCGAACCTTATCATATCGAATTTGTTCTAAAACTTCCCTTCCCCATTAAATTTGGAAGTAATTTGTGGGTTGCCAACTTGGACCGAAGTCGTCTATTGGAATCTAGTTCTTGATTGAATAACGATAGTTTGAAAGTGTATGCCGAATTTCCTGAGGATGATATGGTGATATCGCAGAATATAGAATGTTTGAGAAAAAATATTTCTTGCGTTGTTGTAATGAGACTATCATCACGAAATCCTGCACAAGGTTGTGCATCAACATATTTCAACTATGTTGTTTCAAAGTTTCATCAGGATTGGACGAGTGATTGGATCTGTATTTTTGGAGGGGAACCCTAGTAATTCGACATAATTTTTCCTGAAATCTCAGAGAATTACTTAGTATCGGACCAAACTTAAATTTATCCTACTTTGCGAAATTTTTTCAAATTTTAAGAATTAGTTTTCGAGAAAAAATAGTTCAAGAATTTTTTTAGATAGAGATAGAGATATCATGCTACTAGAGATATCATGCTACTCTAATTGCTTGGTCGCTAGGCCAAGGATATTGACCGTAAAATGAAAAATGCTCTATGAACTCCGCTTTCAGAATCATTTTCTTCCGAGTATATTTGGAAGCTTTTTTTGGCATCGAGCGATTCAGGATGAATTGCCAAACCTTACTGAAGAGAAATGTCAACACAGTTTTACATTCATCGAAACCTCACATGTAGCTGAAAGATGCATGCAAGAAGGGCCAGAACCAGGAAGAATATTCCTAAGCAATTCGAAAAAAAATTTGGAACCTCTAGTCCAGTTCCAAAAAAAATTCAAACGCATCAATGCAATATTCCTGAATAAATTTTAAAAAAACTCTACCCAAATACAATCGCGCTCGCGGCGACTTCCTGGTAACACCACCTCCCCCTCCTACAAATCGCACCGCGGTGGTCCGAAATAGAAAACACAGACGCGGATGCGTTGCTGCACAAATCGCGCACGGCGCGTAACAAGCAAGCTCGAAAAATGCAATTATTCTTGGTCCTTCGAGCATCCGATCATTCCAGGGTCGCCGTACCGCGTTGCCACATGGAGCGATCGGCCTGCGGCGTTGACATATTGGATTTAGCATTCCGGCGGTCGAAACCGTCGGCCGCGCGCCGGCTCACCCAATTCTGACCAAGGTTGCGAACTATGAAGAGATTGCCGAAGCTGGGAGGCGATTCCTTGGACCTGGACATTCTCGTCGGCGGACATACGACGACGAAATTAAAAGGCTCCTGCACATGCAAAATACTCAACATAAAGTTCGCGCGTTCATCCATGAGGCGCCATTTGGGACAAAAGTTTGTTTGCTTAATGTATATATTCATTTTTGAGTCAATATATTTATCAGTTGGAGCAATATATTCCATTTTATGTGACTATATATATATTTATTTTTCGTTCCCATATATTTATTACTACCGAACACAATATATTTACGAGTTGGGGGTTTCAAAATATAAAAATATAGGATCGGTTATTAATTCGATCTATCGAAGAACGTCAAGCGGTTCAATTTTGATTGAAATCGGAGTTTGCGACGATCATTTCAAATAATATATCTACTCCAAACTCTTGAATATATTGTTTCTGGCAGAAATAAGTATATCGGAACGAAATATAAATAAATCGTTACACAAAATAGATATATTGGTGTAACTAATAAATACAGTGCGCGTCAAAATTATTGGACCAATTCATTTTCTCAGAAGAAAAATATTTGGCAACAAAATCCTGAAACAGGTCAATTTTTGTTTCAGTTTTACCAAATTCATATGCATTTTTGAAAGATTTTTGTTGCACCCTGTGCCATCCCCATCAACCCTCGAAATTTTTTGGCAAGGTGTTTGTATCTTCTTTACAGGCGTGCAGACATTTTCAAGAAAAAAATTTTTTTTTTGAAAAATTAGTTAGTTCAAAGAGGTTTTCAGTATGTGCATTTTGTCATGGCTATTTTTCTTTGAGACGATGGTACCTGATGAAATTTGTCACCGAATTTAAGTCGACCAATACAGTTTTGTTCATGCACAACTTTCAATCCCTTTCAACCCCCTCACGTGAAAATTTTTTCAAATTCTACCGACGTATGGCACTTTTTTGAAAAGCATCAGAATGATTATAAGAAGTGAAATCGAGTAAGAATATGTTCACTTTCAACTGAATTATCCGAATTTTGGGTAAAATAGCCGTGAACAGACCAAAGCTGAGATGGAAAGACGGCGTTTCTGAGGATGCCAGAAAAATTGGAGCGGCTGACTGAAAGGTCCTTGCCAGAGACCGGAAAGGATGGCGAAAGAGGCTGGAGAAAGTCAAGGCCCTGATGATGATGATAGCCGTCAACAAAAATATTTACCAGTTTTCCAAAAATTGTCAACTATTCTAATCTGTTCGGCCGACTGTCCATAAAAGCCAACTTCAATGTTTAAATAAAAAACGGAAAATTAGGAGACCTATTAAAATGAGATATCGCATCATAATTTTAATAATAATATTGGTTTTCTTGAAAACACCGATGACGTCACCGTAGTTTCACCAATCGTTTAAGCATGTCTATCGATGTTTGGTTGATTTAGAGAAAATCGTCTTCGATATATTCTGCACGTAGTATTTTTATTTTCTATAATGTACGCTGTTCATTTATTTCCGAGCTTATTTCACACTCACTTCGATTATAATTCCTTCTAAATACATGAGAGAGCTCATTGTTCATTGTTTCGCTACCAATATAACTTTGAAAATAATCGATAAATTTTTTATGTGGTAATTAAAACATACCTCACGCGTTGTGAAATATGAAACCGTCATCAGAACTAGCTAGCATCATTACTAATAATAAGGTAATGCGTGCTATCAGCGCTACCTTAAAAAATATAATATATTGTTGAAACCAGCAAAAACAATCCGTCTGTTTCCATGGAAAATGTTCGGTTACTCATTCGACATTCTGCTATTTGCGATACCGATGAACAATTTTTTCAGATAATTTTTTCTATGCAATTACGATAAAGTTCACGTACATTAATGAGAATCATCCAGAGTAAAATTGAACCATTTATATCTCGCATAAGAATAAGAGATAATAACTTTATTATTCTCGCGATTTTTACTGCTTCTGGACTAAAGTTCCATCTGCTTGCCAATACTTTGAATAAAACGAGGTGACTTGTGGAGACCAGTTCGTTTTTTTTTTGAAAAAAATTTTGGAATTGTTGAAAGAATGCGCAATGTTGCTACTTTTTAAATTAAAGAATTTTCGGGAAAATAACTGAAATTCAGTGAACATTGCGTATTATATCGAAAGAAATGACTACATGCAGAAAAAATCTCTTTAGCCTGAAAATGACACCCCGTTTTCTCTTATTAACGCCGAAATTTCACGTATTTCAATATTGCTCGCGGCTTATGACAACGTTAAAGCATGCAGACCACGGGCTAGTGTTTGACCTTGAGAAATTAACGAGGTTTAATGAAACTTGAATGTGGCTGAGTTGCCGAATTGCGCGCAGCCGTAATTTACCAGCACATGGTAGTGTTTGCTCTTAGGGTATAAAGCCGGTCCAGATGAATGTAATGTGAACAGCGAATGCAATAAAACACGGGGAGTTTTATGGTTCGAGACAGCGCTCTTTCTGCTCCATCGGGACTCGGACAACAATTGAGAAGATTATTCTAACCATCTCAAAAACAGCAATACGTTTATAAGTTGGTAACGGAAAAGCTCATATGTCCATAAAGTTAGCAGAGACACTTGCACAGAAGTCAATGAAAACCATCTCATAAATTGTCGAATATTTGTCGTGAAAGAAAAAAATTTGTTGTGCTTTTAGTTTCTTTTTAAGGGGTGGCTCTGCTAACTTAATATTGAGTAAGCAGGACCCAGATTATGCATCGAATTCAATCAAAAATGTAATAAATAATTGTCGAGTATTTCTTGTAGACCATCTAACGTGAAAAAACAGGACAAATAATTTTTTATAGCTTTTTTTTGGTTTTAATATAACGTTCTGATTTCTAAGGATATTTCGCAAAGTCGGCAACACTGCAATGTTATATTGATATTTCAGGTTTATTTTTCGTATGATTACTGACCGATATTGGGTTGTATGTTGAATCTTCTATTCCTCGAAATGAACAATTTTCGTTTCCATGTTGAATAATGGAAATATTCCATTCTCACGGGAATACATCGACTCAACTTTGTGATGAAAGTTAATTAGATGACCGTTTTTTCTTCCGGAAATGAGCTGAACGATTGAAGGACGACCAAAACATATTTGTCGTGAAAGAAAAATATTTGTTGCGCTTTAAGGTTTTTCAAAAGGGGTGGCTCTGCTAACTTATATTAAGTTAGCATCTTAAAAAAAACTGAAAGAGCGACAATTTTTTTTTCTTTCACGACAAATATGTTTTGGTCGTCCTTCAATCGTTCAGTTCATTTCCGGAAGAAAAAACGGTCATCTAATCAACTTTCTTGTATCACAAAGTTACGTCGATGTATGTATTTGTTTCGGTGAGTTTCTAGCGACTTTTTAGATATTTCTTGCTATTTACTTCAATATTTTTTGAATTATTGCAATACTTTAATTCACTATGGGACGTAAGATGTGTGTTGTTTGTGGAGAATCTCGTGAATTGAGTGAAATATCGTATCACAGGTTGTTGGTAACTGCCTTGTAAGCAAGTTTATTTTGATTGCGGTCAAAGTGTAAAATTTTGTATCATATGTTGCGGACAGCAATCGCCTTCTAAATATGGCGTATGCTACCTCTATGTTGTTTGTTACTCTGAGATACAAGCCTATGGTTATCCAGATGATTACCGCACAGTGTGCAATGAGTGCCCGAAGGTCGCCTTTCGTTCGTCGGCCGGTCAGATGGCAGGTCTAGCCCAGAACGCAGGCTACATTATTTCAAGAAGTTTTTCATGACAAATACTTCGGAACCTCGAAATTCACAGGGGCGATTTCCATAAATGAGATTCTTCATTTGGTTCGTAATTGTTTTATTTCCTTCAGACATTGGGAGTGAAGAATCTATTTTACAAAATCTTTTCATTAGCCTGCTATAAAGTTTGCCACAAAACTTGAGATCTGTTTAAGTGTTTTAAGTTTCAGTTCAACTCCAGAGAAATCGGGAATACAATATGTCAAGTTTCGAGCTCATTTCGTCGGTAATTGTCAAATGCTGAGCCGCAAACATCTGCAAAGTTTCTGACGATCGTTCCATGAGAACAACAAAAAATTTCAAAATTTCGATTTAGAATATTCGATGTTTTGCGATCTTCCAATCATAATATTATTTGGGCGCTACAGTTTTTTTCGTAAAATAGTCGGCCACCGATTTGCTCGTAGTTCTTTGCTCTCTCATCTTTTCTCTTCACTCCACTCTGTAGCGACCCTTAAAAGCAAACAATACCTCGAATAAAACAGGGTGACCTTAGGAGGCTAGAGTTCGTTTATTTCAAAATTTTTTTGGGTGCAAATGGTTGGAAAAAATTGTAAGAATGCGCAATGTTGTCACTTTTTTATATACAAATATTTTCGGGAAAATAAAACCCAGATGCAGTGGAAAATGGAAAAATAACTAACATTGCGCATTCTCATGGAAGAATTAAGTACATCCCATAAAAAAATGTTCAAAACATAATCACTGAAGTCTGCAGAACGGCACCCCGTTTTCTCTTAAATTTCACGCATTTCCAATATTTCTCGCGGTTGTTGGCAACGTTAAATTAGGCAGACAGCAGAATGGTATATTGACCTTGAGATATTAACGAGGTTTGATGCAACTTGAATGTGGCTGTGCCGTAATTTACCAAAACGTGGTAATGTTTCCTCTTAAAGCGATCGTCAGACCATTACCTCTGTTCGCCACCCACAATTTGTCCGCATGGACTGACGTCGAGAGCCTTACGACTAACTTTTGGTCTCGTTGCCTTCAGAACTGGTCTAGGATAGTTAAGAATCGGGCTTCCTCGTATCGGTTCTGCGCAGAACTATAACTACTAGGTATGTTTTGGTTGCGAAATTCAGAACTTTCCTAGGACAGTTCTGGAACTGCGTAGAATCGATGCGCTGTTGAAGCCCGGTTCTGAACTATCCTAGAACAGTTCTGAAATCGATGGAACCAAAACACGAATTAAGTTCGGGTTCTCAGTTCTCATCGAGATCGTAGAGGAAGAAAAACTTTTGAGTTTACAGAAAAGAGGGATGTTAATCAGGTCTTATATATTGCCTTTGGTTCAATTGAAAATATGCGAAACTCCTTGTCGTACTATGTAGATAAAATATGAATATTTTTGGGGATACTTCCGTCCACTCAATTTTTTTTTGTAAAAATCGTTTTTCTGAACTTCCTTCATTACTTAAATTATATTTCAAAATGAACCAACGAATTATTGATTGATATAATAATGAATTTAATGAAATGAAATTTTTTTGTGAAAATAGTTTTTCTGAACATTCTTCAGTACTTCAATTATATTTCAAAATGAACCAACAAATTATTGATTGATATAATAATGAATTTGATGATGAAAGTATTTCGGATATGTGCCTTTCAGAAAAAAAATCATTCGAAACATTCTTATTATTCAATAGAGAAAGAGGGCTTTTGCATTCATAGATTTATTTAAGAAATAGACATCCCAAGTGTGAACACCAGAAATAAAATCCATTAGATTATCCTGGGAGGTCGTAGCGAAGGAGTTATCCTCAATAACAAAAATTTATATTTAACAGTTAATCATTTCCTCAACAAATACAACCATCAAATCAAAAACCAAATCAACACGACGTCGAAGAAGTCAGGTTAACCATTTAAATCGTTGATAGCCACTCTACGCTTGTGCGAACTACCCAATTCTGAAACAGATCGGACTCTTACGTCCGAACTCCTTTCACAGTTCTGGAACAGTTCGGAATCGATTCTGAAAATAATCGAACAGGATTACTCAAATCTTGAACCGGTTCTGAAATGAACCGAAACACAAAATCGCAATAGGTCACGAGCAGTTGGGAAAGACTGGAGGACCAACTATAACCTAAAATGCATTGTTTACCAGGAAAAACGCGATTTCTCTCGTGATTTCTTATGCATTCGGAAAGTTTGGATTGATATATTCACTTTTTTTTGAAAAGGATAGCATAAATTTGGTTTACTTAATATGAAATTAATCCCTCAATTCATAAACAGGCAAATAAACAGACCTTTGGTTAGTTCAGTCAACAGTATTTCTGCGAGTTGTAGTTTGGTATACAGGCACCTTCATATAGAGGTAAAATATTGCGAAAATATTTTGTGATATCATCGTGGTAATAAATTTTTCATTCCTAGACATTGCCAGGTATTCCTGGGTGTAGTATGGAGATAGGAACAGTGTATTCACACAGTGGATGGTTTTTGTTTCTAAAATACGACGCAAGGGTGATCAAATTAGGCTGAAATGCCGATCAGTGATGATTTAGATCTTTTCTTTGTGAAAACAAACAGGAATGTTCATCACAAACTGACGATTTTACGAAAATTCCTTGCCTGGTATTAATCGGCATACCGAAACAAAACATTGTCAGTAGTAATACTGCACTTAAGTGAGAATCAGCTAAAAGTTTTACTGCATTGAATATTTGAAAGGAAATATCTTTTATACCTGTCTTGTTCAAGTTATAAAGAAATGCTCATTAAGAACTTGTGATTTTCAAATATTCCATACCCCGAATCGTTCGGTATGCCCTACCAAAATATCTACATGATATTACTCGACTAAACATGAAACTCATCTCGAAATTCGATATCATTGCATACCTGAATATCAATGGTATGAATCAATCCTATCTAATTCAAGTTTTATTGATTGTGGAGACTAATCTCCATCCTATGTTCTTTGCCGAGGTAACTGACAAGTTGCAAAGTAACATTTATTCTGTGAATTTTCGTTTTAGAGCGCAGTTCTTTATTGAATTGATTCAGAAAATATGATTTTCCCTTTCAGAACCGATATAATTTTCTTTTATCTCTCTTTTATAATGGACGAAATGAGTTTCTCTCCACATCCGGTTGGTACCTACCATTCAAATGGAAATACTTCAACAACTCATTGGTAGTTTTCATCGATTTGATGTTGATTATTCGAACTTGAATACCTGAATTTACTTGAAAAAAACATAGGTTTTAAATTGTATTTCCTGCCTTACTAAACCGAGCAACATGCAACAACAGCATCAAGCAGTAAGAATTGTTTTTATTCGAAAAATTCCAAGGTTTAGTAAAGCTGTTTCTGTTACGAGATATCAAGTACTTTGGATATAGTTCCTAGATAATGCAATAGTGAATATTTCAGTCCAAAATGTCCAAATTCATACAAAATCACAAGCCAAATCGCTTTTTCCCATAGTGAACAATGCATTTTAGGTTATTGTTGGTCCTCCAGTCTCTCCCAACTGTCAAAACTGCTCGTGACCTATCGCGCATGCAGAACCGTTCCAGAACAGTTCTGAACTCGTAATCAAAACAAACCTAACTACTGCCCTAGGACCGTTCTGAATTTCGGAACCAAAACAAAGCTATTGTTGAACACGTGGGTAATGAATGCAAGACGGACGAAAACCTCCGATCGCAACATCGTTACGATACGGGCACGACAACTCAACACGGCTACCCATCAAGAATATATGGATTCTAGGTGAACCTGAACCGTTCGCAGAAGTTCAGCGACCCACCACCTCGTTCCGTTCATTCCGTTCGGACCAGGATGGAGGAAAACAGCACTCGGCAAGATTAGCGAGATCGGAGATTAGGAGTGCGCGCGTTGCTGGCTTTCTCGATTCTCATCAAGGGGACGAAAAAACTTCTTATGACAGGACTTTTCATTTCCAGTTTATGGTCCGGATATCACACTAGCGGACGAATTCAATTGAGGTTACTTCGACTTTTCCTCCACCTCGATATTCTGTCTTTTTACCGTCAAAAAAGCGAGACTTGATATTTTCAGGGGAGATTTGTTGATGTCAGAAGGCTCAAGTTAAGTTCATTGATTAGATAAATTCGTATAGTGGTTGTTATGAATCTGAATTGGTTGCGACAACATATTATTGGTTCTTAGAATATATTTTATTTTCTTGTCATTTGTCGGTAGGATATCGATGATTGATGACATCAGGCTCGACATCAGGACACTTTTCGATTATATTTGAGTTCGGTATATTGATGAAAAATTACTATATTGAGTTTTCCAAAATAGGAATTAAAGCTTAATGATTGAGTTATCCTGTTTAGGTGAAGACATATTCAATGAAAATTCCGGAAATTTTGTTTCGATCCATTTATGATGATTGCATGACAACCCCTACTACTAAAATTCTAAAAACCAACGGCGTGAGGTCAGGAGCTTCAGGCGCCATAGCGGTATTTCTTGAGTAATCAAGAGTACAACCAAAACATATTTTTCTCTCCCTCACGAGGAAAATTTTTTTTCTTCATTAAAGGGTTCGTAGGAGTTGAAAGTTGTGCATGAACAAAACTGTAATGGTCGATATTCATTCGGTGACAAATTTCATCAGGTACCATCATCTCAAAGTAAATGAGCCATGACAAAGTGACATACTGAAGTACTAATTTTCAAAAAAAAAAATTTTTCTTGAAAATTTCTGCACGTCTGTAAAGAAGATACCAAATACCTTGCCATGAAAGTACCACATAACCCACTTTCCCTATTCAAACAATTCAGAGGGTTAATGGGAATGGCACAGGTTGCAACAAAAACCCTTCAAAAATGCACAAAAATTGGGTAAAACTGAAACAAAAATTGACCTGTTTCAGGATTTTGTGTTGCCAAATACTTTTCTTTTGAGAAAATGAATTTGTTCCATAATTTTGACGCGCACTGTATATAATATCAGATCCAGATGGAATTTGGTGCACAGTTGTTGAATACTGACATCCAAATATCTGTCATATGTCATCGAAATCTGATGGATAGTTCCCAAAAGAAATTATTTGTGATAATTTTGAAATATTGTTTTTCTGTCATGCCATGTCGAAACGCGTCCGTATTCAACAACTATTCATGAAGTTTCAATCCGATCGCACCAGAAATTTCTGAGATATTGGGAAAATATCATCAAAATCACAAGGGAGTAAATGGGAAATTTTGGAACCGTTTGGCCGATTTTGACCATAAACGAACTTATAATCGTCGCATTTTGATACGCAACCTATACTCAAAGTCGCTTGTTTGATCCGTTCATAATCGTCACAGAGGAAGGTTAGCAGGACATAATTGTAATAAGCATTAAGTTCTTCGTCAGTTCAACTAAGTCGTTTGAGATCACTTTCAGAAAAATAATTCAACTTAGGACATTTGGGCAAAATTCTATCGCGCTATTCTCCAGAACCAGTCCGAAAAATCTTAAAACAAACACTACGAAATGCTTCCCTTGAATTTTCAATAAGCCCGAATGTTTTTCTGAAATGTTGACGCAGTACCAGAAAATAATGCGTTTGATTTTCAATGAGCCACTCTGTACTTTTAATGATATAACGGAAAATTAATCGATTCCTGAATTATAGATTGATAATTTCGAAAATATAGTGTTATCACCGAACCACCTAAATTCGATTTATAGGTTAGGCTCTCGGCTACTGAATTTAATTGAACAAGTATAAACAATACGAACGAATCAATAGATATTACAAATGAACATTCGTGATTAATTCACGAGTTACAGCAGAGAGAAAAGAGTAACATAAAACTGAAAGGGAGCAGTTTTCGCATAAATTTGTGGTGGTACCATCGTGATTTTAATTTTTTTTTGGCCAAGAAACCATAATATTATTTTTCAGGTATTTTACTCCTAATATATGAAAAGAGCCATGAATAATTAAATGAGAATTGTTTTTTAAAGAAAACGCCCTTGCGGATTGCAGGATTGGCACTAGGAAAAATGCTTGGAAAAAATGATACCTAACGAAAAATTTCGGAGCAATGCCGACGATCCATAAAGTGAACTGCAACGTTTCAGAATTTTAAATTTGCAAAATTATTTCCTTTGACGAGCTCAATTGGACAAAAGTCTCAAAAACGAAAGTTTCGAAAAAAAATAATCCTGCAAATTCTTCACTTCACTTTGTTGATTATCTGCATTATTGTTCCAATATTACGGCAAGATTTTTCCTGAAATCTGCCCTCGACAAATAGGTTCAATCGTGCAAACAAAGAAAATATAAATCTTTGTGAGCATGTTCTAGGGAAACAGCGTGCTATCGTTTTGCCCGAATGTCTTACGGCCGACCGAAAACACAATAAATTCCGAAAGAAACCACTTAGAAACTCGATATTTGTAGAAAGGTTTGGACCTTTATTACGAAGGCCGAATTAGTGAATGGGTAAAATTCACCCAATGATTCCGCAGGTATACCCATTCAAAATTTTATTTTTCCAATATTTCCAAAAATACAGATAAGATCGAATTGAAATCCAGTACTTTAACGAAAAATGACTGTTTGAAGGTTCATACAGAATTTAATGAGGATAATATGATGAGAAGATCACAAGATATTGAATATTAAAAAAAAAAATTGAAATTTTCTTCTCGAATTGTTCTAATGACACTATCATCACGAAATTGAGCACAATGTTACCCTTCAACCTCTACGAAGTAGCTGCGAAGTTTCATCACGATTGAATCAGTATTTCCTGAGTTGTACCGAAAAAAACAACGATATCGCGAAGAAAACCTCGGAATACTACATATTTTTTCGCAATATCTCCGAAACTGATAGCCGATTCGAATTGAAATTTGGTACACTGCTGTGAAATATGAAGTTCAGGGTATAACTGAAATTTTTCAGATTGAGTAACCATACGATTTCAACGGAATTTCGCTGATAGTTGCGCGTCGTTATGCACCAACTAACTGCCAAGTTTGAATCCAATCGCTTCAGTAGTTTCTGAAATGAGGGAAATAAAATTGAAATTGTCAAATGGCTGTAACTCCGAAACTATTTGGCCGATTCAGTCCATTAACTAACTTGACCTTCGTATTTTGAAATACAACCCTTCCTGAAATTTTCAAGTTTATAGAATCCTCCGTACGCCTGTAATCGTGGTGACGGCCGGACAGAATCGATTTTGACACCGGATTCGTAATCAGTGAGTCCAATCTAGTCGTTTAGGACCATTTTCCGCTGAATCACCGAAAATTACAGACATTGTTCCCCTATAGAACATGCGCGCAAAAAGAAGATTGAATCATTCAAACTCTCATTTTTTAACGAATTCTACAATTCTTCTTGTGAAGGCAGGAAAGTGTCAAAGAATATATTTGCAACACTGATTACTGATATTCCCTAATTATCCCCCTCTATTGGATTCACTTTCCGAGAGAACTGAGACCGGTCGGTAAGCCGGCCCTCACACAGATACAAAACAACGCGCTAGCGTTGTTTTGACTGCACGATCAAGTAAGATCGACATTCAAGGTAACATTCTTGTTGGTATGGAACAACTTATGAACCCCGACGTGTTCTACAAATTCGTTTTTGTACCAAGTCTACAATTAAGAGCAGGTATTTTAAACATCTATTTCAGTTAACTTTAACAGTAGTTTTTGGGTTGCTTGTATTACTACCCTATGGACATTGCCAGATGATGACACCAATTTTGTAGAGGTCGAAACATATGTAGTAATTTTCATTAAAATAAACTGGGAGTAGACATGAAAGTTTTTTTTTATTTGATTAGAAAGCTACAATGAATATGATGATATTAAATCTAGTCATTTTTGAACCTAATGGGTACTAAATCCACCGGTTTACTGCTTATCTGACAAAATAGTTATAAATGATGAACCTTCAAGGTTTCATTTTTCAATCAAGTACTGAATTTCAATTCGATCTCGTCTTTTGTCGAGAATATTGGGAAAAAAGAATTATGAATGGGTATATCTACCGAATTATTGGGCAGATTCAACCCAATCAAAAACTGGGACAAATTCATGAATAGGTAAAATCCCCCAATGATTCCGCAGATATACTCATCCAAAAATTTTAATTTCCGTATATTTTCAAAAACACGGCTCAGAGCGAATATAAATTTAGTACTTGATTCAAGAAATGGCAGCTTGAAATATTATACAGAATTCCATGTGCATAATATGAGTAAATGATGACAGAATATCGAATATTTCAAAAAAATTTTTTTTTTTTCAAATGGATCTAATGACACGATCATCTCGAAGTTTCGCACAAAAATGTTCATCGGCATTTTCAAATTAGTGACCAAGTTTCATCATGAATGAATCAGTATTTTTCGAGTTATTTCGGAAAAACAAGGATACCAACCTTTCATATTCGAGAAAAGGAACAGAACATACTAGCAAGAGAAAAAACAAAGTTGATTAAAGAAATATATCCTATATAGGGTGACTCTTTAAGTTGTACATTAGTTTTAACCATAGATTCCTGTCATCAAATGAAACACTTTTCATTTATCATTTTTCCAGATTCGGCTCCAGCAAAGAGATACAGGCTGTTTAAACTTTCAAAAAAAATCAGTCTTTCTTTTGTAGCTCTGATATAACTCCGAATGAGATGAATTTTGGTGTGAAGATTTCTATAATTACGACACATATCCTTCAGTCATCACTTTCATCTTTTTTCAAACAGTTTCCGAGTTATAGACTCGTCGATCCAAAAAACTGTACGAAATTAGCATGAAGAATGCAGATGAAGTTTATCGTCATAAGAATCTGCAGATATTCAACAGTGAATATTATAAAATCGGATAAATTCGAAAAATCTCCTTATATTTATGGATCCGTCCCTGATCTAATAAAGAAAGTAAATAAATCTGGGTTCACGTTTTTCCGGACCATAGAATACACAGAAATATTCATCTGTTTGGCATAAAACTAATATTAGGTGTATGCATAGAAATAACATTAAGTTATAATTTATATGGGTATATGCTATTTCGTGACCACACCACAGACATATTCCCTGTATCTCTGAATAAAGAACATGATGTTCTTCATTCAAAGCCCTGTATAGACAGGTCCATGATGTAAAAAACACCATGGACAGTATTAGACGTTTCATAACCAAAACATTCTAGAGAATGTTTTTAAGATAATTGGTTGATTTCATATAATTCATTTATGAATTTCGTGAAAAAAGTATGATTATGGAGTTTTCAATATGAGAAGGTGAGGATCGAATTGTGTACAATCTTATATTGAAATGGAATTGGATATTGCATGAACATCAAGTTGAAGATCAGTGTTTCAAGTCCAGTGTACAGTGAAAAGTTTTCCTCGCGACAATATCACCAAATGCACCAAATTAGTAGAATTATAAGTGAATAAATGAGTTTTCTCTATCTTGTTTTTTTGAATTCCAAACCTTAGATTGGTTATTCTCCAAAAGAGATCACCGTGAGGGATATCTGTGGTGAACTTGCAAATAAAGCGCAGGAGTGTATTAGCACATTGAGAAATATTTAAATGCTTAAAGTTTTTACCCGTGCCGAATCTGGAAAAATGGTAAATTAAAAAAGTGTTTTATTTGATGAGACGAATCTATGGTTGAAATTAATGTACAACTTAAAGACTTACCCTGTATAAACTATTATGACGACGTTCACTTTTGTAATCAGGGACTCCAGAACAACAGATGTTTACAAACATCGATATTTGGATGCAATACCTCTATTGGAAGAACCGAGGCGCACGTTTCAAATAATTATAAATAACGCGAACCTCAACAAGAACAAATTGATTCTGAAGTTTCCCTTTCCGAGTGGTAGAAAATTATCGGTTTGGCAACTTCCACCGAAATCTCGTATTGGAATTTCACTGGACGAAAGGCAAGGTAGGTGTACTTTCGAAATCAACACAATATTTTCCAGCCCTTGCAACGATCAAACCAAGCCAAACCACCGTCCTCCTGTATCCACCTACACGGCCACACACAGGTCCTCGCGAGCGAAGATGCCAAGCAATAGGTGCAGATGAGAGAGCAATTGGCGCGCGCCAGAATTATCGGGACAGCAGTAGAGCAGCCGGTGGTTACGTCACGAAAATGAAATCACTGGAAGGGAACCTTTGAGTACGATCAGCTGATCGGGAGGCTAGACACCAGAGGAGATTCCGTCGTCGGTGTGCAACTGGCAGTCTGCACTGCTTGCCCATTTACTGGCAAAACAGCAGACCAGAACCAGCGCCGAAGCCAGCAAGCGGCGATCGTTTCGGAGAAGTTTTTCCGATGACAATGACACTTGGTGAAAAAATTCGAAGTGAACAAGAAGAACCTGAGAAGGTGGAAAATGTCTTATCTTAGTATACTGATGCTGAAAGTTACTATGGGACAAAGACACACAAAGCAATTTACCACGAGAATTGCGGCGACTTTTTGGTGAATATGAGTGATAGTGATAAACAATGTTGATGTGATCATTGGTTCATGGTGAAAGAAACGTATCTTTTGGTTTATTATTTGATAAAATCGAATAATAAACCTGAGTGATCGACCAACAAAAAAAAATTATTCGAGAAATTGTTTTGAATAGGAATATTCTCAGTTGACGAAAGTGACGCCACACGAGTTGCACACTTATATAGATTTCTATTTTCATATTTTCTTTCTTGAATATAAAGATTTCTCTTGTTGTCACAAATCGAGATGAAAAGTTTACTCATTACAAACTAGAAAGAGATTTCCGCAAACTTACTTTCAAGTTGGGAGGCAGCGTCTTTTTAGAAGGCAGAGCGAATAATGAGTTTTTGTGATTTGCATATTTTATTATAGGACATTTGTCGCTTTCTGCTAACAGAAAGTACACGATAATGATACCCGCCTGTGGTCAAGCGTAAAATGGGGGGACGAACAATGCTATTATCTACAATATACGTGTGTGTTTCAAGTGAATTTTCAGTGGGAAACAGTATCTATACATTGGTTCATTATGAGTACTTACTGAGGTTTTAAACAGTTATTTTCTAATTAGCAGGGACATTTCGATATTATTGAGACAATTGGATATTTTTACTTCTCATTTGGTAAAAATATCTTTTTTCGCTATTAAAGATCGGGATTGAAACAAATATTTCCTTCAACACAAAATACATATAACAAAGAAGCTGGATAGGAGAAACGAACAAGCATATAAACAACTATTCGTATGATTTTTGGCAATAACCAAATGCTGACGGAACATAATGACCTGAGTGAAAATAAATTGCATTTCAAATTGCAGTTCAGCCGAAATGAACTCATGCAGAAATGGAATGATAATCATCAATGATACATTGTAGCAGCCGATTTTGTTTTTTCAAATTTAATTTAAATTAATGAGGCCACGGAAAAAAACAATGACAAAGAACTTCATTTTCTTATCCAGATTGCCTTATAGAAACCATGTCCCATAGCTCTCTTTATACTGTTTCAATACAGATTGATTTCAATCTCACCAATATATAGTTATACATTTCATCCTATTCTTCGTTCTCAAAGATCTTTCGCAGTAAAAAGCTACCACTATATGAAGGAACATCTTCTGACCATATCGAAAAATATTGAATGTTAAAGTTAACTTATTTTTAATTGAAATCAGTGCTTATTATACATTGCTGATATAAGTTCTAATAGAGGTACAGTGGAGTTGAGAAAGTAATCATAAAATGAGCCGAATTTGTTGATTGCAATTTAAGAAGTTTATATCGAGTTCCACCTATAAAATGATAAATTCCACCGAAAGGAACCGGAAATTCTAATGAAATTTCGGATAAATAATTATATCATTAAAGAATTGAGAAATTACATCCCATTAACCTATGTCACAAATACCATATTTTGTTGGCAATCACTAAAGTTTTTCAATCTTGCAGATATTTATTTAATTGTTGTTCTGAAGAAGGAACATTATTCGGTATCTTGAACCCAATCTGACATCGAAACTAGGCGGCACCTCCTAGTTTCGAAAGTTCCGGAGAAATCCATCTTCAGATATCTTTCACATTATAAAAAATAAGTTTGTTCGATAATTTCGATTCAATCGAACATAGACTAATGAAGTTGTTGTCACAAACTTATGTTTTTTTTTGATGATATGGGTTCTAGAATTATTGTTAATTTGTATTTCTAGATGTGAAATGGCTCGACATAAATAAATATATAAACTTCCAATATCGTTGTTCAAAGGTTCAAGGATGATTTCTTTAATAATATTCACTTCATTGAACTGAAATTTTTGAAACAATATTAACCCTTTTAAATTTCAATCGGAATACTTGCTGAACCTATATTGAAATGGATATGAAAGGGAACAGATTCACCATTGCAATAAAAAAACACAACAAATGGAAATGCAGCTGAACATATAAATAACCATTTGAGATCTCAGAATTAATGAGACGGAATATATGACCTTCCTGTACTTGGATACAAATTACAAAGTGTGAATTGAAATTATGCAATATGGTAGAATGTGATCTGTCAATGAACAGGAGGTTTCAAATTACAACTGCAACATTCAAACAAAGCAAGTTTTATCGGTCATCCGTAACAATTCTTGAAATAAGTTTGTTTGCTCCATTGAAATAAAGGCTCGAATTGTTGCATTCTTTGCCAGGGAAAAAACTCATAATATATGTTAATTCTCATGAATATTTTTTCAGTATTCAGAGTTAATAGGTCAGTTGCAGAGATGGTTTAATTCTCAGTACATAAACTTTGAAATTCCCAGGAGTTATCTTTATGTAAGAATTCAAGACACTTGAAATAAATGCACATCCAACTCTCTCAAACTAATACAGAAAAGATAGATTGTTTCCACAGTTAACTCTAAAGAGTCAATGGTCACTAGACTCAATATTCTTCAAAACAAATTATGCACTCTTTTCTAAATATTGGCATCCATCAGATTGAAATAGCTTTTCCAGAATTCATTAAAAATTGGTCAAATTGGTGTGAAATGAATTCTGATATAGACTTGGTGAATACTGAAGTATGTTGATTAGGAAATACTTATTAGAATTTTGAGGTTGAACTCAAATTCATTTCGATTTCGAATTTTGGGGAAACATTTATTTATTATGAATACTTACCTATTGCACTGGGAATTAATATTTTCTAAGAACAATTAAATTCAGAAATGCTTTCCATTTTTAATTGTCATTGAATGTTTCGAAATATGTTCTTAATTGTGCAATGGGAATTAGATATAGAACTAATAAAATATCAACACTGACATTTTCCCAAACTGAATTAGTTTTCTGAAGTAAACCAATTACATTTATTGTCCCCATAAGAATAATGAAATTGAAAAACTTCGTATACAACCCACCTAATATGTTCATTCATGTTGAAAGCATTTTATAAATGAAAATCTGAAATGTAATCACTGCTTCATGAAAGGAAGCCCCTATGATCTACTCAGTATTCTATTTATTTTTCAAAGTTTTTGAAGCTCGCGCTATTTGGAGCCAGAGTGTGAAGGAAATGTTCCTACATCATAACAAAAACAAAAACACGAGCACATGCTGGTGAGCGCGCGTTAGAAGCCACAGAAATGGTACTTCCTCCTCATATTCCCCTCAACAATCACACAGGGACTCACTTAATTTTCAGGAAAACGACATTGAGAAATCGAGCAAAACGTTGTTAGTGGAATAATTACAAACAATTTACCTTCAACCATCCTCCTTGGGCTGTTACTAGGGTGTAAAGCAGATATAGGTCCACTTCCCTTCCACCAATGCTTGGAAGCTTCCTAAATGGGGTACTGAAAAAGCATCAATGAATACTCTTTCTTATAGACTGACGAGCTCGTAACTTACCCCCTAGTATCGTGAAAGTGCTGGAGATCTCGGATGAATCCATCACGCTCCTTAGAATACGTGGCTGGGTCTTTTTCCAGAACCTGGGCCATACTTAGCACGAAATACCGATTTAAAATCACTTCATATGTCACTTTTCACTTAAAGCCATACCGGGAGCGGGAGAGATCTCCAGGGCGCTAACACAAGGTCCCGACGTAGGTTTTGTTCACCTCCCGCAACTAGGGATGCTCGTCCTAGTAGTCGTTAGCCACTAGCCAGGCAGTTGACTCCCTGCGCTAGTAGGAATCACGACGCCAATAATGCGCAGTATCATCGTCAACGAGGCCAATAATCGTTTTACAACACTTATCGGATAAATCCGCACGGTTTAACTTCAGATAAAAATGTTCGAACTTCAATAAAACCCGATTTTCTTCAGAAAGGATTCGGACAACTTCACTGCACTAACCCATGATGCTTGTCAAGAACGAAACCACAACATGGCTGCCGGTTTCTCCGTTATTATAAGCGCGAAAATAATGATTTTTAGACAACCACTTCAGCATGGCACCCGTTCATTCTATCCAACTGTGTGTTCAGATATTCATTTCATTAATTAATTTATTCTAATGCACTTTCACTATGGAAATTTCGAGTTTAACACCAATTAACAAAAATGTATATCTAACTTTTGACAACACCAGTACGGAATAATACGAAATGCCATTTTGTTTATTACGTCACATCTATCGGCGGATATCCTAACTAATCTATTCAAACCTCACACCAGCAGATGGTAGCACAATATGATGACTTGCATAATCGATTGAGTGAAAAGGCTGATTAACTAATACCTTCTGAATATACGCATTATGCAGTTCCGAAAGAATTAATACACTTGTGTTTTATTATAATACCATACTTCCAGTTTTTCCGATTATTCCCACATTTGAAGAATCTTAAATTACAGAAAACATCAGGAACTTTTGTAGAGCTGCAATGGTGTCATCTGTTGGATATAGCGTGAAGTACAAGATAAATATTCAATAGATGGCTCTGAACCAGCATTATTTCCATAATGAGATCCCTATGATTTGTTTCACAGAAATTATGTACAATTTAAAAAATTTCATTTCCCAGAACTGAAATTGGAGGAATTAAAAATGAACCCACATGGTGATGAATTGAATAATAAAGCACCTAAAAATTTTCACCTTTCATGAACAGAGAAAATAATGCAGTTAACTATTTGACACTCAGGAATACAGGTCTGTGGTGGGGTTGTGAGTTGTGAGGTTATGTAAAAAAAATTTAGACAAGACTGAAGTACTGAACTTGTTTTGGTTTTTTAGTAAGGGTTTATCTGGGAATACTTAAGGCAAGTTGGCTCTTTTCTCATTGTGTGACTTCTTATTATATAGAGATAATTTTCAAAATCAATTCTTGCGAAATAAATCTAGGTAATCTTCATAGACCTAATACAACATATTATTATATTAGGTCTATGGTTATGATTGTAAGAACTAAGAACCATATCATTGAAACTTGAGAGTAAACAGTTCTATTTCTCTTTCACTGTGCAAAGATGCAAAAATAGTTGTACTAAGTGGTTAAAAAATTTAATTTTCAGCAAGATGAAACAGATTGTCAACAATCAAACAGTTAACATCCCGAAGGGACTCACTGTTAGCGCAAAATCTCGTGTTGTCACTGTAACTGGGCCCAGAGGAGTACTCAAGAGATCTTTCAAACATTTGGCCTTGGACATCCGTATGGTTAATCCTAGACTATTGAAGGTAGAAAAATGGTTTGGAACTAAAAAGGAATTAGCCAGTGTTCGGACTGTATGTTCCCACGTTGAAAACATGTTGAAGGGCGTAACCAAAGGATATCAATATAAAATGCGAGCTGTGTATGCCCATTTTCCTATCAACTGTGTCACAACCGAAAGCGACTCTGTTATTGAAATCAGAAACTTCTTGGGAGAAAAATTCATCCGAAGGTGAGCACATCCTATCAATATTGATAATAACATTATACAATTTTAACATGCTTTATATCAGCAACATTACAATAATGCAATGATTTTGTCTGATTGTCCTGACCGCGATCATCAGGATAAACAGAATATCAATTACTATTGATACAAAATATCTGAGGAGTCAGAGCAGATAGATTTTTGCATCTGATATATCAAAATGATACTTCTGTTTTTGGTTCCAATACCAGCATGACTTTTATTTGAGAGCTTTAATATTTAAAATCGGATATTTTTTCAACAATGCAATTCTTCTTAGGTCCTTTTTGAATACGCCTTCTACACTGTCAGGTTTTAGCTGAATGCTATATGTTTTTCAATGTATAAAATTATTTTGTACTTTCACATACTCACCTTCTCTTTAAGGGTAAAAATGGCACCTGGAGTGACTGTAAAGAATTCACAAAAACAGAAAGATGAACTGATCCTTGAAGGTAACTCATTAGAAGATGTGTCAAGATCAGCTGCTCTCATCCAACAAAGTACAACAGTTAAAAATAAGGATATTCGTAAATTTTTGGATGGTCTATATGTGTCAGAAAAGACCACAGTTGTACAGGAGGAATAGAATTTTTATATTAAATTGACTGAACAAATGTTTTCTCATTATTTCAAGACCAAAGTACAAACTTTTTAAAAAGTTCCAATTTTGAATTGGGGATATTCAAATTGGCCACGAATAATTATTGTAGCTTCCGTTGAATGTGAATAAATCTTTCATAAGCTGCTAACAGCTGTAAAAACTATCAGGCCAAGAAATCAGAACTAAAAAGTTTTCGATTAATGAATACTCAAAGGTGGCAATTAACAATTATTAGATAATTAATTCTGGAGAAATAAGCCTTATTTTTTTTTCATTATGAAGTATCTGAAAGGCCAATGAGTTCATTAAAAAGGCTCATTGTTCGTACTTAATCACATTTTTGTTGGAGCAATTATTTAAGACAGCTTCAACTGTTGTTTTTAAACTGTTCAAAAATTGGAAGCATTTGTAGACTCCTAAAATAGAATAGAATTCAGATTATAGATCACGAAGAAATGTTTTTATATTTTATTTCATTGCATTATCCTAAAGGACAAACAGAATAGAATGAGGTTTTCAATTCAATCACCATTTTTATTCCTGAACGGTACGTTTTTTAATGGAAATCTTGGGTATTAACAGATCTTTGAAGGGTCTCAAAAAAACATCAGAAAAGCGTTGATGACCAATTGGAATATGTTTTACTATTTTAAATTCATTATAACCCATGTTCGTGTAAAAATTCAATTTTGAGGAATTCAAAAGCCATTCATTCAGATGTATTTTTTAAATGATATTATTTTGTGTTTGAATAATTCTTTCATAGCTTTTAGGACTACAAATGTAAAGCAAAGCTGACGTTTTGTCCCTATATTTGATCTTTTTGAAAATTGTAAGGTAAACAAATAACAATAATGTAAGATTCAATCTGTCATCCAATAATGTAAGAGACACAATGTTCACATGTATATTCAAAGAATGTAGTGTAGGTGGAAATATCAGTCAATTTTTTGTTTATATGAGCTCAGAACAGAACAATAATCTCATAATCTTATTCTGCAATAAAAACTACTACGCATCTAATCTCATGAAGGGGTGAAAGAGACTAAATAAGTCTGTAAGATTATTGTTCTGTTCTGAACTTGTGTGAAAAAAAATTGATCGCTATTTCCATGTATACAATGTTCTTTGAATAGACATGTCAACAATACCAAACAACATTTAGAGTACGGCCAGTTTTACTTCGTCATTGTGTGTTTTTTATTATTATTAGTTGAACTTGCAGTTTTGAGAAAGTCTGTATTTATGGAAAAAAAGGTATTTCGTCTGGTAGTCCTAAACTGTGAAAAATTTCACCACATATTGATAGGGCAGATATGAAAACTGAGTAATTTGTGCTATATCATGAATTGAAAGTCATTCTATACTATACTAATTGAATAAGGTGACGCTGGGTCGAAAAGGTCGTCTCACATATCAGCGATCTCCTTCGTAGCCGTTAGAGTTAGGAGGAAGCGGTAAATTCACATAGATAGATGAAATATCACCCTATCTTCCATTGAAAAAAACGATATCTCAATCGAATTGCTAATATTTTTAAAAAAATTAACAAAAAGCACTGCCGTGAAGGCAGCAACTTTTGCGCGCATGTTCAATGTAGATGACCGCTTCAGCAACGAATTTGAACGTGCGCGCGTACCAAATTTCAGTTCGATACGATCATAAGTTCTGGAGATATCGGGAAAAAATATGTCAAATTTCGAGGTTTTCTTCTCGATATCGTTGATTTTTTCGGTATTACTCGAGAAATATTGATTCAGTCCTGATTAAACTTCACAGCTAGTTCAATCCTAATTTTAAAGTGTCATTATCACTCTGTATCGTACATCGTCTCTACATTATAACTTATACAGAGTGTAACAGCCAAATGGAATAAATTCGATAACGAATAAATGAGGGCGTGTTGGGAAAAACGCTCGGGTACGTCGATTTGTAATTTTAAATGCGCATATTTTTCAAGAAAATAATATTATATAGGGTGTTCCATGTGACCGTGGCCAATACCAACTTTCTTATTTCAAATGCAACCCCCTGTATATTATTTATTTTTTGGATTCTTCAGAGAATTATAGACACAATTCATGCACAATGTCTTATACCTATCTTTAATTATTTCGGAAATATGATGTTTTCAGATTTAGTGCAAAAATCAACGTTTTAAATAAAAATTATTTTATTTCACAAATTCGGTACATTATACTTAAAACCTTATAAGTAATACTGATTATTTCTTAATATTTAAAAAAAAACAAAAAAAACATGAATGTCAATGTAGGAAATGTTCAAAATGCTCGCCGCGAACGTCTTGGCAACATGCTAATCTGGTGTAGAATTGTCTTCTAACGTTACTCAACATTTCTGAAAACACTAAATATTTCCGCAAAAGTTGAAGATTTTTTTCTGGAGAATCCAAAAAATAAATAATATACAGGGGGTTACATTTGAAATAAGAAAGTTGGTATTGGCCATTGTCGCATGGAACACCCTATATAATTTTATTTTCTTGAAAACTATGCGCATTTAAGATTACAGATCGACGTGTCCGATCGTTTATCCTAACACCCCCTCATTTATTCGTTATCGAATTTATTTCATTTGGCTGTTACACTCTGTATGTATTTAACTCTCTTTCGTCTATAATGCCCTGCTATTCACAGGTGAGAGTTTATGTCACAGTACCTGAAAACTGTTTGTACGAATCGTAAAATGAATTATCAAAGGAAAAATAAGACAAAATATTGTTCCAAAATCATAAATGTTTTATTGATTTAATAAATAAAGAGTGCTATAGATAAATAGCTACATTGTGTTGCATTATTACATATCAGTAAACATTTTATATTAGACTGCAGTCGTTTGAGATACCTCCAAAGAGTTTGCAAATTAGTATGTTAAATTTGACTAGGATTTGGATAAAACCAGAGTATTTTATTGACGAAATTTCATTCAAAACTTTATCGTACTTCATCTTTATGTGTACATAGCCTTACTTTCATAGATATCTAAAAGAAAATGTATTCCAAAATTTCTCAAATCTGATTGCTGATTAGTACATAGTACATACTTTCAGTGGCCTTTGGGGGATGTATAAGTTAAATAAAAAAAAAACAGTCAGTCTTTTATGATATTAATCCAGTGAGTTCACAAGTCGGCCACAAAATGTCTCATTCTAGACAAAGTTATCACAATCTGAGTAACTCGTCAAGTAGTTAGCTAACCCTGTAAATATTCCAAGTGGAATTCTAAAACTTGGACCTATCGAGGGTTTATGTATTTCTCGAAAGCCTTCGGATTGTTTTGAAAGACTTCAGCATCAGGGTTAGGTACATAAGGTTGATCAGCCATCAACTGATTCACCCAAATATCGCGAGTCAAGTCGTTCGCTTTGCCAACTTCGGGTTGGACGAACTCTGAATCTGGATTTATTGGATAATTTCTCTTGGCGAGTAGATAGTTAACGTTGATGTCGTTACTAAGATCATATGGCCTAAAAGGTTGAGCTATAGGCCCGTCTATTCTGTTATCTTCATCGAAATCTTCGAGATCCCTCCATGCGTTGCGGATTGGAGCTATTTTTCTAGGAAGGATGTAATCAATGTCGTCGAGAGGTTCAAGGTTTCCATAGCGAGCCTGAATGAAGAAGTGCAAGGAGATGAAAAGGTGCAGAATGAAAACAGATACACAAAAGAAACAAATAAATAACACATAACCAACACCTCTGCCAATAGTAACCCCGCATGAATTAATTCACAATTTTTCGAATGTTCTGGCGAAGTCGAAGGTTAAAATTACTTTCCCTGATTAATACTGCATAGTTGCTTTCCAAAGTAAACAGAGCTTTCTCAATATATTAAGGCTACTTGACCTGGAAAGGTTCATCCTTCATCAACCTCTTCCTCTAGCATGCATAATAATCGGACATGAAAAAGCCGACTTCTTTTACCATAAAAGATGGCTGTAGCATCGGTGTAAAATTGGAGATTATTGCACGATAATAGGTTTTGCTATCTATCGAAACCTGAGAAGGAATATTGCTTCAACCATAGTCGCCATATTCGGGCGATTTATGTAACAACTACGGCAGAGGGAATTGTCTTTATTGAAAAATTGTATTTTCCGATGAAAAAAGTATCATGCCAACTTGGAGACTTTCCAAAAAACTGGCATCGTGATTTCCTGGATGTTGTTTTAATAACAAAGATAACTCAGCTTCCTGAAATCACTGAAAGTTGCTCAAAAAAAGCTTGAAAGTTAGAACTTTAGTTTTCAGTAGGATTCACTCAAACATTCAATATCAATTAAAATATACAAAAAGGAGTTTTTATAGCTTCTGACTGAGTTTAATAACTTTGCACGGTCCTAAACTACCAAAATTATAAGAAAAAAATGGTACTTTATGGGTCTTTTTTTCCTGTAATCGGCCTTTGAAGGCGGATAGGCTAGAAATCATTGAAACACGATTACTTGCTTTTGGATGAGAAATAAAAGCATGAATTACTGAAAAATTACCATTTACTACAATCAATCTTCAAAACCCCTTCCTTCATTTTGATTACATAATCGTCAACGTTTTCTGTTTTATTTTTCTTTCGGCTTCTGAAAGTTTTTGTCTTAATTCTGCTTTGTTGTTGCTTTTCGTCGCATACACTAGCTCTTTGTGAAATCCCCAAATAAAAAAAATCGATGAAGTTCAGGTCTGGCCGACACGCAGGTCATTCGATCGGCCCTGCACGCCCAATCCATCTTAATGTGAAAGTAACACGAACCACAATTATTTTACAGGAATTTCAATTAAAATTACTATATAAAGTCACATTTTCAAGATTGATTCAATTTAAGATTGATAAAAGTAGAAACTAACTTTACTCGAGTTTCACTGATTTTTGAGCCTATCCGCCTTCGAGGGCCGATTACAGCAAAAAATGGCCAATAAAGTACTATTCTTTTCTTATGATTTTGGTAGTTTTGGACCGTGCGAAGTTTCTAATTTCAGCCAGAACCTATGAAAACTCCTCTTTGTATTTTTGAATTGATGTTGAATGTTTGAGCGAATTCTACTGAAAACTGAAGTTCTAACTTTCAAGCCCTTTTTGAAGAGCGTTGTGTAATTTCAGGAAGCTGAGTTATTTTTTCCATTAAACCAACATTCAGGAAGATCATGTTACAGAAAAAAATTCTGCAAAATACCTACTACATAAAATGATATGAATTCTTGAAACCTCGCTTGCATAATAACTTGAAAAAACATAAAAAAATTACATACATATGAGGTATTTTTGGATACCCCCAGGTGTGAGAAATGTAAAAAAATGCATTGACATCACTACTTGGACCATCCTGTATGTATATAGGATCTCTTCGAGAATATCCCTATATAGCGGCGAACATTTGTTGGAAATACAGAAGATCTCTGTAACCTCCTGGAATAGTGATTTTTGCCGTTAATGCATTGTGTTTCGTTTTAGAAAAGATGTTCTCTTTGGAAAGTAACGTAGTAGTTTGGTCAGTTTAAATTTTTTCCGATATAGGATATCGCACTGTCGTTGTCATAAGCTTATCATGTTTCGAGGTCGCACGACTTATCAAATGAGAACAAATCAGTTCAAAAATCAAAATTTATCGGAATGCCTATGGCGTTCAACAATATTCCCATCATTTAATAGTGCTCAAAAACAAAAGGAAAAAAATCAAGAACATTGAAACTCTTGAATATGTCGAGGGGTGCTTTCTAGCTTTAGCATAAAAACTTGTTAGTGTTTTTTCGAGTATTAACGAAGATGATTGTGAGTGAGTTAGCAACCCTAAAATCATGAAAAATCATTGAGGATTAGTAATATTATGTTGTTTTATTCTAGAAAGAAGAAGAATGCAATCATGCCTAGTGGAACATGCGTTCATGAAAGAATATTTCCAAAAATTAAACTAATACGGTTAATTTTAATATTTTATTGAAAATACACAATTCCAGTCTAATATTGCAGCAGCAAATTAATCAAAAAATGTTAGGAAGACTGTCAAGTAATATATTTATTGTCATTTGAGATTTAAATTCTATTCTGTTTCTGTAAATATATATGTATATATGTAGATCTAAGTTGCATGAACACCTTATCTACGAGCCAAACCAGACAGACCAGTTATCAGAAATGGAAAAATAACTTCCTCAAATACGTATTTAGTTATGTGCTACGATAAAAAAAACTGATTACGGATATCTATATATTAATTGACTCACACCTCACAGCTAAAATATTCAATAATAGTTTCTATCAGTTTGGTTTGCACAAGGTGTTCATAAGTTCGTATTAACAATAATTATCTTTCATGCGATTATTTTTATCAAGCTTGCTGTAACTTTTCTGGTGCATTATTTTGTTTACCAACCTCTGATCCTGCTCGCTTGGAGATTTCATTTTCTTGGCTATTTTCGAGGGGTTCCACGTCTCTAGGGATTGCTTTGGTTGTGAATTCTGGTTCCTGATCTGGTTGTTCGGGTTTAACTTCGATAACTCGAACTTTAAAGAATGCTCCTCCGTTTGCGTTTTCGTTGCTGTATTTCGTCTCGTTTATCACCACTTTGTGACCATCGATCACCTGCAAACAGTTTTGGATTCTTATTCTATTTCCTAAATGTCTTTATACTACTTTTCACGTGCAAATGGTTAGCATAAATAGTTAGAATATGCATTGTTGCCACTTTTTCATTTTCGAGAATTTTTGGGGAAATTAAAACTGAAATGAAGTGAGACATGGAAAAATTAAAATCATTGGGCAGTCTCACAAAAATTTAAGTACATCCCAAGAAAAATTTTCAAAAAATAATCACTGAAGTCTGTAGAAGGGCACCCCGTTTTCTCCTATTAACGTCGAAATTTCTCGCATTATAATATTTCCCGCTGCTATCGGGATCGCTAAAGCATACATACCCATAGGCAGGTGCCTGAGCTGGAGATATTAACTAGGTTTAATGAAACTTGAATGTGGCTGTGTTGCCGAAATCCCTGAAGTAATTTACCAGCTAGCGGTAGTGCTTGCTATTAAGTGATTTAAGGAAGAAAACATCGAATAAAACTATGTCCTAAACTCTTTAACGTTGTATATAGTTACATGATGGTGAAGTTTTGGGAAAAAATCGTTTTATCATAACTCTAAAGTATATTCTCAGATATACTAACTGACAAAGAAACTGTTTGAATATTATTTTTTTTTGATAAAACATTAACCTTAAGCAACATGCTCAAAGGATTCTCTATGACAATATGTTGAGGTTTCATCAAGGCTCGAGGGGTATTCGATAAGATAATTTTTGACTTTGTAGATTTCAGAAAATTGATTGTCAATCTGACGTTTAATTTAAACTTGATGATCCTTTTTGTCGAAAACACATAACTCAAAATTAAGTAATTTGATGGGTAGTTAGTAAAAATTATGTAATTCCGAAACCAACCGGCGGATTTTACCCATTAACATTGCTATTGCGGCACCAAGCAACCTCTGAAAATTTCAGGGTATTTCCTCAAAAGAAAAGCATTGAATTATGGACGAAGAGAATTGAATTTGAAGAAGGATACTTCATCAGTGAATCCAAACCAGTGGTTTGAAACTATTGTAATTATAGAACATATTTAGGATAAGAATCGTAAAATCATAAAGTCGAAACATTTTACAGTTTTTTCGCGCACAGCTAGAATTGGGTTCGTTTGACAAGCAAGCAATAAAAGTGGAGGAAGAAAAAGCACTGACATGAAGTCAGCAGCTTTTGCGCGCACTTTCAAAGGGGATGACCCATAGACTAATAATAAACATTATTATTTATTATTAGTCTATGGGATGACCATTTTTGACTTCATATGTCAGTGCGCGCATGTTCTAGAGGAACAGCGTGCTATAGTATTGTCCAAATGTCTGTAGTTGTCGAATTTCGAGCCGAAAATGGTCCCAAAGGTCTAGGTTGGACTCGCTGATGACAAACCCGGTGTCAAAGTCGATTCTGTCCGGCCGGCCGTCCGTATGCACGAGTACAGGCATACAGAGGATCCTATCGACCTGAAACTTTCAGGGTAGGTTGCATTACAAAATGCAACGATTGAGTTCGTTAATGGGTAAAATCGGCCAAACGGTTTCTGAATTGGAGCCTATTGAAACTTTGAGGTTATTTTCGTGATAATTCGGGAACTACTGAAACGATTGAATTGTAACTTCACAGTTAGTTGAAGTACAACAACGCGCAGAATTTTGTTGGGATCGTACTGTCAGTAAATGAAAAAAAAAATTTTCTAAAACTTTCGTTGGATTTTTTTTTTCGGAAACTGTTTATTTTATATTTCACAGCAGTGTACCAAATTTCACTTCGACAAGATTATAATTTTTGGAGGTATTGGGAAAAAATGTCAAATTTCGTGGTTTTTCGTTCGATATCGCTGTTTTTTCAGGAATGACTCGAAGAAAACCTAGAAAAAGACTAACGTAAAGTCAGCACCTTTTGCGCTCATGTGAAAATTCGTTGCCAGAGCGATCATCTCCCCTGAACATGCGCGCAAAAGCTGCTGACTTCACGTTAGTACTTTTCTAGTTTTTGAGTTTCTGGAAAGAAGAACACTACCGTTTAAAAAACTACGAAATTTGACATATTGTTCCCAATATCCCCGAAAATTAAAATCGTATCAAACTGAAAATAAAAAAAAAAAATTTGAAAAAAATTTTTTCAGAATTTACTGACAGTATGATCTCAACAAAATTTCGCAAAAAGTTGCGCGGCGTTATACTGCGACTAACTGATGAGTTTCGATTAAATCATTTCTGTAGTTCCGGAATTATCACCGAAATTTCCTCAAAATTTTGAGAAGGCCTTGACTCAGAAACAGTTCGGTCGATTTTGCCCATTAACGACCTTAACCATCGTATTTTGAGATGCTACCTACCTACCCTGAAAGTTCCAGGTCGATAGGATTCTGCTTACGATCTGTGTCGATTTCTACACCGGATTCGTCATCAATGAGTCCCACCTAGACGTTTGAGACCATTTTCAGCTCAAAATTCGAAAATTACAGACATTTGGACGAAACGATAGCACGCTGTTCCCCAGAACGTGCGCGCCGAAAATATTACCGTAATTAATAAAAGCAATTTATCAATAGATATTTCGTGGCAACCTTACTGGTATAATAAAATGTTTAGAAAAATACTTCATTTCATAAAATATCTTTTTCATCTGGTGAGCAGGTAGGTGGAGATATATCATTATTTGGAACCTGATTACACTATTTTAATTGAATAGGAAGTTAATTTTATTGTTGTGTTAGAACAAAGAGATATTCCTTCTTATATAATCATAGAAAATCTACCAATACGGGTTCCAAAAGCATATTTTTCGTTTAAACACAACATATCGCCCGTTTCAGTTCTCCGCACCCATTCAAAATCCTGATTGAACGGTTTTTTTGTGAAATGGTGAAATCTTTACTAGTCCTACTTTCTGGTAGCCAACAATATCCCCATTTGTTATACTGTGTACACTCAGTATAATATGTTTTTCTGCACGAACTTAGAATTTTTATAACTGGAATTTCCGTTGAAAATTTTTTCAACTAACAACCGTCATCTTGGATGGAAAATTTTAATCGATTCTGAAGTTCAGCGCGAAAGCAATCATAATTGTTGAAAAAACTTCGATTTGTTTATAAGATGAAACCGCAGTTAGTACCAGCTTGTACCACAAGTCGGAGACATATTCATAAACTGATCTGTAGGTTACCTTGGTGACAGAAGTGGTATTTCCCTTGCCCAATTCTAGGTCCGGTATGGCTGGGAGGCCGAAACCAGAGAAATCTTCTACATCCGTGATAGTACCATTGGTTGTTCCAAAGCGGTTGAGAAGTGCATTCATTTGTTCACGCATTCTTCTCATTACACCTGTGAATAAAAAAATAATTAAAATTCGAAATGGATACTTGAAAAACATTTTTTCCTCCGGTGCGAGGTGTGCTTTAGGCGGATTAGCGAATTTCGTCTTGATGGTGTTGTATGTTGGAAACTATTTGACGAACTGCTGTTGAGGAAATATTCCGTAAGAATATTTCTATCGAAAAACAACTCATCTAGACTATGTCGTTAAAAGATCATCAACATTTGATGCTTTGTAAACTGGACGTCATGTTAGCAGAGTGAATTCACCTGAATAATTGTTTTCCGAAAAATCTGGTTTTTCGTTTGCCATGAAAGAATTAATCGAGCCACAATTGTTTTCAAGAAAATATTCCAGTGTTCGCTTATTTATATTTGCTATTTATGAGCAATTCTACTCGAAATTCCATTCAAACTCTCAAACCAAAATTTATTTTTTATATTTCTTTGATGGGTCGAATATAAACTTCAGTTTCAAATAGAAACATTTCTTAAAACAAAGGTTGATATTTTTGAGGATTATTCACGACAAACGAAGACAAAGTAACTATGTAAACTGTACTTTGAACTTGAAAAATGTAAATGATAATGCAGAAGTGGAATGAAGTTTTTTGAGAAGTATATAACTTTGAAATGGAATAAAACAAAGATAAATTTTTAAAATTGACATGAATTTAACTTCATTCGAAAGATAGTCTTTTGGCATTATACTTCAAATATAATTTCTGGCCACGGCTGGCTCAGACTTATCTAATCTGGAGGTCCAATTTTCAATCACTTTTTGCAAAATTTGTGGCTGTATATCGGCAATTACGGGCGACTGTTGTTCTCCAAGTGGTCGATCGTTTCGGGCTTATCGGCGTAGACAGAAAATATTCTAGCGGTGTTAAATCGCACGATCTTGGAGGCCAATTCACGGGCCCGGAACGTGAAATTATGCAGTTATCAAACTTTTCCTTCAGTAAATAACTATGGCACAAGCTGTGTGACATGTTGCGCCGTCTTGTTGAAAGCACAGCTTCTGCACATCATGGTTGTTCAATTGAGGAACGAAAAAGTCAGTAATCATGGCTCTATAGCGGTCATCATTGACTGTAACGTTCTGGCCAGCATCGTCTTTAAAGAGGTACGGAGCAATGATTCCACCAGCCCATAAAGCACACCGAACGGTCGGTTTCTTGTGGATGTAACCGTGTCTCAACATACATAAATTCGTTGCCAAAGCTGTCATCTTTCACGCACTTTTGGTGATCATCTTTGAACATGCGTGCAAAAGCAGCTGACTTCACGTCAGTGCTTTTTTTCAGGTTTTTTAAGTGCTGGATTTCAATTCGATCTTACCTGTATTTTTGGAAATATTGGGGAAATAAAATTTGGAATGGGTATATCGGCTATATTAATGTTCAAACTCACTGTACAAATATCGAGTTTCTATTTTTCTTTTTGAAAGTTATTATGTTCACGAACGGCCGTTAGGTAGAGTAGGTTTGTGGCTGGATTACAAAGGTCGAATTCGTGAATGGTTAAAATCCGCCCAATGATTCCGTAGATATAGCCATTCAAAGTTGTATTTTCCCAATATTTAGAAAAATAATGATTAGATCGAATTGAAATCTAGCACTTGATTGAAAAATGGCAGCTCGAAGGTTCATACAGAATTTCTTGAGGATAATACGATCAAAAAATCGCAGAATATCAAATATTTGAACATAAAAAATAATTTTTTTTTTCAAATTTCTTTAATGACTATTCTGGAGAAATCAACGATATCGAAGAAGAGCATCTGACGTGAAGTCATCAGCTTTTGCCCGCATTTTCAAGGGAGATCATCAAAAGTGCGTTTGTTGGGGTCAATACGTGAAAAGGTGACCGCTTTGGTAAAGAATTTGAATATGCGTGCAGAAACTGTATGATACATAATTGAACGCATTTATTGAGCCCTGACATACTCTAAATGCTGCAAATTCTAAACAAAACTGTATTTTATAGGGTGAACCTTGAACGCAATTCTGAACATGGATATTCCACAACATGATGATATGAATTACCAAGAAAATATTTTAATAAGAATAATTCCATTCCGTGTTTCACGAAACGCTACGAATCCGTATATCTTCGATCCATTACACCGTTCATGAAAATTCATGTAATGAACTTATGAGACATAAATTGTACCTCGAGGTCAGCAATTTGGCGATAACTATGTACTGATTGATTACTTAAGTAAATATTCCTCGAACATCGGAAGGTATGTTTATAGTTCGCAAGCTATGAGTGTGGATCAATGTCTTTTTTTAATACAAACTTATTTATCTACCATCAAGAGTTTCATGGAAGTTAACATGCAAATAGTATAACAACAAACCGGTATTTTACAGCTAGTATTGTTTATTGCTTTGAATTCTAGACAAAACAAAAGGGAATATTGTATAATATTCAGACCGACGAAGAATATATTCAGCTTCCTCGAAGGTAATTACGTATTTCTCCAATCTTACAACTATTTTATCTGATTTGAGTCTTCTTGCAATCTACGGTTCATTCCAGAGTTTCTTGCAAGAAAAATCTTTTTGAACTCATAGTCTAGCATGGTACTATCCAAAATTTAAAAAATTTTGACGGTCCTTGCCACGATAGTATTTGAAATTTTTAGATTTTATTTAATTGAAATTATATTTAACTATTTGAAAAGAATGGGTGGTAGGACAATAATAATGCATGAAGGCCCCGAAAGCAATTATAAAACAGTAACGTATACAGAATGTTACAAGATTCATCAGACAAAGGACCAAATTTCAAGAATTATTTTCTTCTTTGTCTGATGAAAAAGTCAGATTTGTACTCCGAAACGTCATAGTTCGCTTTGTTTATTGTTTGTATTGTTCATTAGGCAATCTGTTTTCCAAGAAACTGCCCTTGACAAATAGTTCAATCCTGCAATCCAGAAGGGCGTTTTTCATGAAAAAAACAATTTTATTTAATTTTTAATAGTTCTGTTTTAGATATTGGGAGCGAAAAAACCTAAAAAAGGATGCGAAATCCTCCCAAAATAAGCTTTAATCGATAATTGAAAATCATGCCGTCATGGACGACACTGGTGAAAGTTTAAAAGAAAAATTGTCTTCAGGCATGGTGTGTTCCATTCAAATTCCAACAAATAACTGAAGCAGTTTGAATGATAATGAGGCCTTATAGTAGTAAGGTATTTTTATTAGTTTCACCATGCAAAAATTGTATTTATTTGTTACTCGAGAATCGTGTATTGTACGAAAAAATTCTTCCTAAAGTATGGAGGATATGAAAAATATACTCTAGTTCAACAAAACACAGATGCATACAAAATATTTTTCCAAAAATATCCTGAGTCCTTTACAGGCGCAACTGGCTGAAACAGTAAAGCATCTTCTGCATTAAGGAATGGCTGTAAATTCTTGAGGGGCTTGGGCCGAATTTCATGGAAATATTGGGGTTTATACTGAAGTTATGATTGAACAACAATTTTTTTCCGAAAATTTCAGCACCATAAGGCTTAAAACTTAAGAGGTTAGAAATTTTAATGAAATGAAATAATCTACCATGTGCATCTTCTTTTCAGAAAGGAATTTCATATATTATCAGAAAACTCAACTCCTGAAAAATCAACACGTCCTGTTTTCGTCAATTAAGGCACAATAATTATGAATTATCTACCGAGCAATTCAAATATTCGGTACAATGTAAACTAATCAAAAATACCCATTGATCTACTCTATGTAAATATTCTATTTGAATTAGTAGTGAATTGACCATTTTGCAACATAAAAAAATCTGAACATTGAGGGTAAATCGTTGACTAAGAAGATTCTTCTTTATGGCATACATACACTAGTTTTCGTACTGTTCTTGGAATTTGTAGGTACTTTAGTCAAAAATCTATATTGTGGTTCGTTGCTGGAATGTATACAGAATGAGAAGTATTCGTGAATCAGGAAAACTGCAGAAAGGGGTGAACTTTGGTTCTTAGAGAGAAATTGCATACGGTTGGTTCCAATCAATTTGAGTTAACCCTGTGGACGTGTTAACAGCAACCCTTAAAATCTTAAACTAAAAGGGAAGAGGGTTGAGTGACATCTTGTTTCGAAGGTTATATGAGGGAATTAAAAAAAATACACATCATTCTTTTAAGTATACATCAATAAAAAATATTTGAATAGTTCAACAACAAACTCAGCAATATTATGGAAGAAATGTTTTTCATGGCATCTGGTAATTTTTGCGCGCATGTTTCAGGGAAACAGAATGCTATCGTTTTGTCCAAATGTCTGTAATTTTGAATTTTGAGCCGAAAATGGTCTCATACGACTAGGTTGACTCACTGATGACGAAGGCGATGTCAAAATCTGAAACGATATTTGTAGAGTAGATTTGGGGCTTGATTACGAAGGTCGAATTCGTAATGGGTAAAATCCGCCCAATGATTCAGTAGATATTTATTCAGAATTTTATTTTCCCAATAATTCCAAAAATACAGATTTTATCGAATTGAAATTCAGTACTTTATCAAAAAAACCTAGAAAAGCAGGAACGTGAAGGCAGCAGCTTTTGCGCGCATGTTCAATGGAGATGACCGCTTTGGCAACGACATTGAACATGCGCGCAAAAGTTGCTGCCTTCACGGCAGTGCTTTTCTAGGTTTCTGAGTAAAACCCGCCCAATGATTCCGTAGATATACCCACGCAAAATTTTATTTTCCCAATATTACCAAAAATACAGATAAGATCGAATTGAAATCCAGTTCTTTATCGGAAAAGGACAGTTTGAAGGTTCATACTTAATTTAATGAGGATAATATGACGAAAAGATCACAGAATATTGAATATTTGAAAAAAAATTATAGCCGCGTACTTGAGTTTCGGACTAAGCGAAGGCTTGTATGAAATCACATTGTTTTTGTCCAAATCAACACAATCTGAAATTTGGCTCATTCAACCTTACCTTGTTGTCGAGCCCTATGGTAGCGAAAAAAATCATCACTCCGTAACATCTTGCACTAAACAGACTGACACAACTATCTCTTATAAAATAGCAACATTTGAATATTGCACTCATAAATAAACACAAATTCATCCACCCACATTGGGCTGTAGGTGTACTCAGCATCTAGCTGAATGGAAAACAAGAAGACCTTCCACTGCCTTTTGTGAGTTTTAATTAAGAGCTACGATAATGGAGCTATTCCTATTATAATTGCCAATTTGGATATTAATTACTTACTCTCCATGTTCCTGAAAATGTCCAAGGAGCTGTCAAAGAAACCGCCACCTCCACCTGTGATGACGCCGGTATCAACAATAGGTTGGTCGCCATATTTAGGGTCTATCAGCTCTGTATCACTTGGACGGGCTGAAAAGAAACAAAATCCTCAGTTATATTTAAATATAATAAACAAGAATTTGATACTCTTAGACAACGTGGATTTCGTTCAAGTTCAGTTTCAGTTTTTTCGCTGACTATTATTCAATAGACGACTTCGGCCCAAGTTGCCAACCCATAATTTTCTTCACAAATTCACTGGGGAACGGGAATTTCAGGACATATTCGACATGATAAGGTTCGCGTTATTTATAAATATCCGTAAAAGATGCCTGGGCGCCTCAAACAAGATAATTCCTTCCAAATATAGGTTTTTGTTTGTTAGAAATTTGAGTTGGAATTCCTGATTTCATGTTAATAGTGTCAAGTTTATAAAGGTTATGTTCCGCAAATCAACTTGGTTATTTCGGTTGCCGGTTTTCCGTTCTGTCAATATGAAATATTCAGTTGGTTCCTAAATAAAAGGTTAATTACGGAATTTGATTGATGAAGAAGCAATCTTTCTGTTACCAGAACATATACATATTAAGTCTATGCACCAGAACGACAATCAATGTTGTATGGTAACATATCCATAGCATAGAACAATCTTTATTTACCTTATGATCCATGACCATACCTAGTAATTTTTCCTTTGTTGATTCTATGTTCTATGGATCATAAAGTATATAAAGATTGTTCTATTCTATGGATATGTTACCATAGAACATTGACTGTCGTTTTGGTGACAGAAATAACATTTTTTCATCAATCAAATTCCGTCATCAACCTTTTTTTCAGGAACCAACTGAATATTTCATAGTTACGGAACGGAAAACCGGTAATCCAAATAACCAAGTTTATTTGCGGAACATATCCTATATAAATTTGACAATATTAACATGAAATCAGGAATATCAACCCATATTTGGAAGGAATTATCTTGTTTGAGGAGCCGAGGCAACTTTTACGGATGTTTTTAAATAACGTAAACCTTATCATGTCGAATTTGTCCTGAAATTCCCGTTCCCAGTGATAGTGAATTTGTGAAGGAAATTGTGGTTTGGCAACTTAGGCCGAAGTCGTCTAGTGAGTGTCAATTCCACTATGTTCATTGAAGAGATGAATATGGAACAGTATCGAAAAAAAAAATTCTGCTAACTTTTTCTTCATTGTCTAACTAAGTCAGATATGGAATCTGAAACGATACACTTTGCTTCTCTTCGCGTTTACATAATTTCGATTTTATTCATGAGCAGAGCTATCAAAGATACTTTGAAAAAGTATCTAGATACCAGATGAGCTACTTTTTGATAGTGTATCCAAAGTTACTTAGGGTATCTGCATACTTTCCCAAAAAAGGAGCTTAAAGTTCCCTTTGAAAAAGATAAGATACTTTTCAAATTCTTTCATATACAGGGTGATTCCGGAGGAGACCGTCAGATTTTGGTATAAGTTTACACTAGTCAAGACAGTCTCGAAACAATGTTTGGTTTATGGTTGGGGGTCTCTATTGAGAATATACAGAGTGATTTGTCCGATTCGACCGATTTGACTTTTTTGATAATTTTGGTAGGGCTTATTCGATTTTAGAGGAATTTTCAGCAAAGGTCAATATTGATGAGGAGTATGAGGACTTTTATCAATTCAAAGATTTTTTCAAAATAAGTGGTTGTTATGGTAATAATTACAGGTTCATTGTGCAGGTTGAAAAAACACCCTGTACATCGCATTTCCAAAACTATGCTATCTGTTTACGATTCTACTATATATAAGTCATAATTTGAGAGTTTCTAATTTTTTTGGCACACTTCTAGTTTTCCGAGAAAATTTTTTCAAAAAATGATAATGTCGAAATTTCGCTCCAATCGATTCTACTTTTATTGATAACTTTGGTATGGCTCATCCAATTTTGATAAAATTTGCAGTGTAGAACAATCTGAGCTGAGCTAACTTTAGTTTCACTTTTGCGATTTCTCTGGAAACCCTACGAAATTTCGTTAAAGTATTTACGGAACAAGTAAGCACAAATGTAACACACATTTTTCCACTCTTTTCTGAGGAGAAAATTCTTCATTTATGATTTCCCGGAAAATTAGAGGGACTTTCAGGCAGGCTATAAGCAAGCCGGCTGCCTAAACGTACGTGGCCTTAGTAAATACATTGGGCTTTTCAGGCATATGGTTTCAACAGGAAATTGAGTATCCAAATTAAGTTTTATCATACTTCACTTGAAACTATTTTTCTTGAGAGTAGAAAATATTAATTTCATTAAGAAAATACCGATATTCTTATTCTCCAAGAGTGCGATACACTTCATTGGACATGTTGTATTCTCAATACGAAAATATCATTAGTATAATAGCAAGAAATGCCCTAAATATTCATTAAAAATTATTTTCTATTCCGTAAAGAAAATGAAAAACTCAAGACAAATTCATTTAAGGTTGATTTTAGCCCAATTCTGGCATTGAATCAAAAATCATGCATTGTTCTAACTAGATTCTTAATTCTCAATTGAAGGAAGTATTCTATTGATGAAATAGTTGCAATAAGTACATTGAGCATAGCTATATCTTCGTTGAAATCCAGGAAATCTCTTATTAATTTGGGTAGAGCTCAATCCTAGAACAGGCTATACAGGATGAATTAGAATATAACCATAATGCTTCTTTGTGTTGATTCCCCTCATTATTTAATAGGAAGACCCAAATTTTGCATCATAATCATCCATCTTAAGTATTGTCACAAAAATGAGCATAAGATAAAATTAATCCTGCGCATTTCAAGGGTAGCATTTATGCATTTTGTTTATAATCATGAAACATTAATCAGCACAACGTTAGGACTATGATATGATTATGCTTATGATGCACAAAATGGACCGGAAATCAGTGAGTTAATTTAGAGTTTTTTAGCCAGCATATTTGTGCTATGCATTTCTTTATTTATCTTGATATCGAAAGAATAGAAAAATATTTTAAAAGTTCACCGTTGTATGATTTCATTGAAACCTACATTTTCACTACCATACCTTTCAAAAAAAATTTTTTCGAACAAGAATTTTTCTAATTTCACTTTCAGGAATCTGGGACCTGTTGTTCCGATTTCACATAGCGAACATTTCAAAAAGTAGTATTGTTTCAATTTTTGTGAGCTCAGTGTTGAAACAATGATGACTTTTTGAATTCACACGAGTCTAATTGATACAGGTTATCAATACAATCATTGAATAATAATTATTTCTCCATGATAATATAAATTGTTCTGAAATCCGTTCACATATTTCTCGATATTTAAATCTCACTATAATCATGGTAACATACATTAATATCGAAACATATTCTGAAAAGGTATTCCAGAAAAAGTTGAATTGAAGAAAAATCTGTATTATTGAATGAATGAAATAGTTTTGCTGAAAGACAATGTTATATTCATTTAAATTTTACTTTTTCTCAGTTGAAGTTTTGCTATATTTTAGAATATATATTACTTTACAATTTTAAAGTTTGTTTTTCTTCAATGGAAGTGAAGTGAACTGATGCGTATAAGAATAATGTGAATTTTGTATTGAGTATTGAGATCTTTGCGGATATATGACTAACCATTGTATAAATTTATAGAATGGTCTAACTATGCTTTCAATCAAGATCACTATTCTTGCTTACAGTGCATATTTTTTTCTTTGAAGAAAAAATACCTTAGGGGTTGACTATTTCAACCCCTTTTGAGCATACTTCAGGGTTGAAAAAATTTCAAAATGTGTAGTTTTATTGACAAATACTACTCACCAAGTTTCGTGTCTTTAGCCTGATATAGAAGACAATATGAAAGAGAAACATTTTTTTTTGTTAATCTTCCGAGGGTCGTAACTTTTCCAAGGGGAGGTTTTTCAAAAAAACTCATACCAAATACCCACCTTAATTTTCATCACATAATCACCCCTTAAATTTTTTCGGTGTTATTCAGATACAGCCTGCGTAATAAAATAATCTATTCCTTCCCAAGAACACAACTTATGTGTATTTCATTGCAGAAAAGGATTCTAAATTGCACAAGCTTGTGGAAGTCTTGATTTAAAGTCAGTGAATCTCCAGAATTTTTCCTCAACCAACCAAGCCTGTTCGATCAACTCATCAAAATCAAAATAATCGATTTCACGAGGAGTTGGCGAGGGATGGATAGAAATTTGAAGGTTCTCAGCAAAATTTCATTATCCACCTATGGACCTTCTTATCAAAGATGCTGCCCAAGGGTTCATTTCATGAAGTTTTATTTAAGCTTGCCAAAGCGGTTATTGGATTTCCCTCCGAAGAATACACGGCTTCAAAAGCTGACAAAAGCATTCTCTCGGATATTGAATCGGAAACTTTTCGCATATACCTTCTCAGAAATGGAGAAATTGGTGAAAATTCGTTCGAGCACGCTCCCATGCGGTTAATATGTTCATGTCTATTACAAACTACGTCTCATTTTTATACCGGTCGACCTTGGGCAAATTCCTGTTGAATGGAATAGATTTGTTTTGAATAAAATTATATATTATAGTATCTACTGCAAGAGTCACGAATCCATTATTGAACAGATAATAATCGGCCCGACTATTGAATAGATCCGGCATATACCTTCTTCAATATAAAGGATTTTTGAAGCAGAAGATCTAGCCAACTTTGAAGATGTGTATATTTTTGCGCGGATGTTCTGCGGAACAGCATGCTATTGTTTTGTCCAAATGTCTGGGATTTTTGAATTTTTTCCCGAAAATTATCTCAAGCAACTAGGTTGGACTCAATGATGATGAATCCGGCCTTCCGTCCGTAGGCAAAATTACGGGCGTACGGAGAATTCTACCGACTTCATGGTAGGTTGTATTTGGGAATGCGACGGTAAAGTTCGTTAATGAAATTTTGAATTATGTTGGTGGTTAACGTCCATGTTTATGAAACCAATAAAGTTTCTCAGGAATTTAGACAAGTTTTAAATGTTTGCGTAATTTTTCTGATATTTCGAAAACTACTGAAGCGATTCGATTGAAGCTTGGCAATTAGTTGGAGTATAACAGCGTGCAATTTTTCGCAAAATTTTGTCGATTTCGTGGTGTCAGTATATCAAACAAAAAATTTCTTGAACAAAAATTATTTTTTTCCTAAAACTATTTATCATTTTTTACTGAGATCTTGAGAATATTTTATAGCAGTGTGTCAAATTTCAGTTTGATACGACCATAATTTCTGGAGATATTGGGAAAAAATATATTATATTTCCTGGTTTTTCTCTCGGTATCAGTTTTTTTCCGGAATAATTCAAAAAATACTGATTAAATCTTGATTTGAATTTGGTAACTAGTTTTTTTCGTGATGATCGTGTCATTAGAACAAGTCCAAAAAATTCAATTTTGCAAATACCAAGTGGTTTCTTTCAAAAGTTATTTTTTGTACGATCGACAGTTAGGCCGATCTTGAACTCAATAACTTCCGGGAGAAACTACTTAAAAACTCGATATTTGAAAAGTAGGTTTGGGGCTCGATTACGAAGGTCAAATTCGTGACTTGGTAAAATCCGCCCAATGATTCCGTAGATTTTTATTTTCCCAATATTTTCAAGACTACAGATCGAATTCAAATTCAGTTCTTGATTGAAAAATCAGAGCTTGAAGGTTCATACAGAAGTTCGTGAGGGCAATACGATCAGAATATCACCAAATCTTTCCATCAGGAAGCTGACTTCACGTCAGTGTTTTCTAGATGTTTATATTTACCTAAGCTTACCTACGGCCATCATTTTTCAATGAAGAAAAAGAATTCAATTCGATCCGGAATATTTTGAATGGGCGAATCTGCGGAATCATTGGTTAAATATTACTCATTCGCGAATTCAGGCTTCGTAATTCAGGTCCAGATCTATTCTACAGATCGCGAGGTTCTAAGTTGTTTCTTTCGGAAGTTATTGTGTTTACGATTGGTCGTGAGGTTAATAGAAAATTAGAAAATCGCAAACTCTTTGTATCAGAAACTGAAGGTGCGTTTGGCATATTTTCGCCGAGGCCACGAGTAACATAGGTCATTTGCCAATGGTGGCTTGAATATTGGCTTCCAATGCTCCAAGAGTAGTTGGTTTGTCGGCATAAACCAATGACTCAACCTAGTCCCATGAAATAAAGTAGTCGAGGGACCTTAAGTCGTACGAGTCAGGAACGAGGAGGCCAGTCAACAGGACCACTTCTGGAAATGAAGTTGTCAGTTGTCACCCACTTGATTTTCCAATAAATTGATGGCTAAGCGCGCTCTATGGCAAATTGAGCCGTCTTGTTGAAATTAAATGTTGTCGATGTACAGCCGATTATTGCATTGAAACAAAAAATCAGTCAGCATGTCTCGATCGCGACATTAGGGCGTCTCCTTCATTTACTTTGTGCTACAGCAGCGATATTCCCTTCGTTACGCACATTTTCTCGTCTTGTTGATAGTCTTGAATCCAGAAAAGAAAGATAAGAGCGAAAACTATTAGTAATGACAAAAATTGCCGATTATGTTGACCGTAAAATGAGCGAAGTGCTCTATGAACTTCAGGAACAGATTTAATCATTTCAGAGTAAATTCCCACAATTTGAAGGCGTTGTCCTGGCGATAAAGAATTCATGATGAGTTGAAAAATCCTTCTGAACTAAAATTTCCGCACAATTTGCATTCTAAACTGTCAAAAATCTTAGAAAACAATCATCGAAAATTCAGCTTGAAAACACTCATTAGAATCTTGCCAAAAATCCTTATTTTTCTGTCAGAAAGGGCCGGGGGACTCATTAATCCTTAGGATGTTTCATACATCTCTAGACAAGACCAGAAATAACCGAAGTATAACATCCGTTTGGTGTGTATTGTTGCTCATCCAACAGTCATTACATTGCACCGCACGAGCTTCGACAATGAGATAGATCTACGCGATTACTCTTATTATGCAAGCCATTCCAAGAACAAGCCATCAATTATTTAAAGTCCTTCCCAGACCGGCAGTTGAATTGTTTTTCTCGATCGTGATGGGTGTATTTGATACATCCTATTTGCCATTTTCTTCACATTCTACGTAGATTTATGGGCGTGTATAACTTTAATGACATGTTTTTAGATGATGCTGCTACTCTAATCTGAATCCTTGCAGTTGATGATTTCAATTACTTACTTGTCAACGAGAATCCTCATACAAATGCATATCAAACACACGTTTTTACGAGCTCGTTTCAGAATTTTATCATACTGTTGAAACATACTTAGTGAAATCATTGGGTTTTCAAATACTCAATGATATCCAGAAGAAGGAATCCCCAGTAGCACACAATGTTGGCTAAACATTGATTCAATATTGGCCCAATATAGGCCCAATATAGATTCATCGTACATCGGAAAACGAGTATACGCCAATGTTGGCCCAATATTGAAATTTGTGATGAGGCCAATATTGTGAATAAGTACTATTGCCAATATTGGCCCAATATTGGGATGAGTGGATTGTACCAATATTGTTTATCAATGGTATCGCCAATATTGGCCCAATATTAGAATAAGTGGATTGCGCCAATATTGTTTTTCAAAGGTATCGCCAATATTGGGCATAGTTTTTTAGCCAATACTGTGAATTACATTGCTACCAGTATTGGTCCAATATTTGTGTGCTACTAGGGATATTTCATCTTGATTTTTTGGCAACAGAATTACCATATTTCGAGCACTCCTCGTTAATAATGATCAACTTTCTGAGTAAACAAGAGTCCACCAATTCCTGAGAGTTGACAGTAAACTTTGTCTACTTCTGTTTCTCTATCTTCAGTATTTCGCGCATGTTTTGGGAAACGGCGTGCTATACTTTGGTCCAAATGACTCAAATTTTCGGATTTTTGATTGTGAATGGTCTCAAACGACTTGGTTGGACTGAATATGACGCGACCGGTGTCATGGTCAATTCTGGCCAGCCAGCGTAGGACATGATAACTATCGAAAAACGCTGCAAATTTCCCAGCTTATCACACTTTAATCATCGCGAGTACCACAAGTAAGAAGTTTAACAGTAGAAAAGAACAATTTTTAAGATTGTCCGCCAATATCGACCAGTAAATATTATAGCAGGATTCAAAGTTTTTCCGAAGAAAATTCTGAAATGCGAGCAGCCATATCAAGCCTCTTGCATTTCGGAATATTCATTCAGAAAACTGGGATATTGGCGAGCAATCTCTTTAATTGTTTCATTTCATTTATCATTTCAATTCCTACCATGTTGGAAGAATTGAAACTGTCCTTGGTCTAAGGCTACTACCTTGGTCTTATAGGTTCCGACCCTTAGTATTAGATTTTCGACAATTGATGATTTATCCGGTTTGTTATTGATTTCTTTATATATCCTCCAATTTGTTTTATCATATGCATGCTTATTATCTTTTATATTAACCCTTATTTCAAACTCTGAGTACGAAAAATATTGGATTTCGATTGAAACCAGTAACGGATATCCACATATTGACTATAATTGTACTACGCAAACCAAAATTGATGGAAACCTCCGATTAACCGAATTTTTTAGAAATCTTCATTATTTTAAATTACGCTACTTAATTCGCGTTCTGCAAGTAAAAGTGGTATTTAGTTATACTGTTATACAAGAGTATTTGTTGAGATTCCAATGTTTCAAATGAATTTATGATTTATGAATAATATATAAGTTCTATTTAAGATATGAATCTTCATGAAGAAATTCAATCTTAAATCCGTAATCCTCAGGGTGGTTTCTATAAATAATAATTTTATCCGATTTTAGTAGTTATGTTTCAGATATTGGGAGAGAAAACCCAAGAATATTTAATTTGAACTACTTACGATTATGAATGTTAAAAATATCGATGAGGCATTTGAATATTGTGTTCAAAAAATGATTGATGAATCTGTTAAATATTTCTCGATATGTGTTGAGAATTTGGTAATCAATCTTCTCATCTACTTTCAGATAATATATGATTCTGGATGAAAAGTTCACCGATTATTGCACTAAATCCCAATTTTAGAACCGAATGCGATGATTCATTTTCGGGATTATTGGAAATTTGCAGCGTTTTCCTTCATAACTCAGGTACCACTGATCGTAAATCATCGGGGTGAACATTTTTAGGTTGAGGAATAAAGGTTGATTCTCACTATACTTCCCCTAACCTTCCGGTATCCCTTCCGTATGATTCAAGTCAAAATTCAGTAGGCAAAAATGTCGTCTTGACGGAACGTAAACGGAACGTATAGAGTGCATACCTAAATGCATTTACAACTTATATTATTTTACGGGACGGATACTGAAAGGTTACGGAACGTATAGTGAGAATCAACCTTCATGCAACAGTAATCAACTTTGAGAGTTTCATTAAAATTCGGTGGTAAGTTTTCGAGAAATAATTCCTTTTTCCTCTTTCCCCCAGTTTTGAGACCTTAGGGTACACCGATCCTGCTGCAAATTTTGAAAGATCAATATCGAGCGACACAAGATTTTCTTTTGAATTTCACGGATTTCGGTTCAGTAGTTTCAGAGAAAAGCCCCAGAGTACGGACGGCGGACGGACGGATTTTTTTCATTAGTTCATTTAGATCTACATCTACTTCGAAATTTAAACTGTGAAACTTTCAGGGGTGGTAATTTTTTTTTCTTTTCTGGTCGATCACTAAGGTTCATTATTTGATTTCATCAAATGATAAACCAAAAAACAAGCTAGCAACTTGAAACTTTCACAGTAGAACATGTATCAGAATGCGGCGGCTGAATTTTTCGAAATGGGGTCAAATCGGCAAAATGTTTTCGAAGTATTATTCATTTCAACTTTAGAAATGTTTTCCTCAATATCTCAAGAAAAACCGAAACGATCGAGATGAAACTGAGTTGTTAGTTATTAGCGTATACTGACTCGCAACTAATGAGAACATTTTGTCGGGATCGTATAGTGAATTTTTTTCGGAAATTTGTTATCAGAATGCAACGAAATTTTGAATGCACTTCAAACACTATGCTTCGCAACAATGTAGCAAATTTTAGTTATTCGGATTCAACTCTCGGACATATCGGAATAGTGTGGTTTTTTTCCCGGTAATCGTTCATATTTTTCGAATAACTCAAAAAATACTAACATGCTAACACTTGGCAGCTAGGTGATAGATGCAGATGCAAAAGTTCATGTTTATCAGAACAATTCAGAAAAAATTTTTGAAATTTTTTTTCAGAAACTATTTATCAGATTCCTGAAAGAATTTGCATTTACCTCTAACCCTATATTTTACAACAGTGAAAAATTAACCTTCAAGCCATAATTTTTCACACGATAACATCCGTTATCGCGCGACTTACAAACTCGATACTGGTAGTAAGTTGCGGCTTACTTACGAAGGTCGAGTTATTGAATGGGTAAAATCCGCCCAATAGTTCCGGAATACACTAATCTAGAATTCTATTTCTAGAACATTTCCAAAAATTCAGGGTGAATCGAAAAAATCTAGTATTCGATTGAAAAATGATAGGCCTAAGGTTCATGCAGAATTTAATGAGGATTATTTGAAAATCAGATTTTCAATTTTTTCCATCACGAAGTAAAAGTGTGTTAATCGTGGTCAATAAGTGAAAATATAACCTCTTTGGCAACGAACTTGAGCATTCTCTTACTTCACGTCAATTGGTCAAGCAAGTCAAAAACCTAGTAATACTATTGAACAATGGGTCAGCATGAAAGAAATACATCTTTTCGATGTATTTCTTTCTTGGCTTTTGGTTAGGCCAAGTCAGCAAATTGGCAACTTTATCCACTCATAGAAAAAAGAAGCCATATAACCATGAAAACCAAGTTAACGCTGATAAAGACTACACCAAGATAACAAATGGATTATGGATCTGCAGCATGGGACATATGTAATCGATCAACCCCACCTAGAATACAAATCTTTAATCTTATGTTCGTTTTAATAACGCTTGAAGGTTCATTCAACATTCAAGCGGAATCAGATAGAAAATGATATTAAAATATATTATTTCAAATATTTGAAAACTCAATGATATTATTCAAGAAGTATGCCGATATATTCAGGCTCAAAACGCACACCCAATTTCAATTCTCTAGCTCATTTCTTTCGAAAGTTATTGTCGTAACGGACATCCTGATAGAATTGAATTTGCCCTTTTATACTCATCTGTGGCGAGTCAGATCTGTCGAGCCAAATCCTTCAAGAGCATTTTTGGAATTCCAAAAAATGATAATGCTAGTTCAAACGAGCGCATAAAATCACCCAACACAAGGATTGATAGAACGTAATAACCTGACCCAATATCCCTGTATTCACGCCAATGAGCTTTACTCAATACTCTGAATGTCGACCATGGCATTGTCTCGTTTATGACATGGTATTTCCTGATTGATGCTTAAGCAAACACGGCTCTGCTCCATCCGCATACAACAGGTAGAGAAATAAAAAAATAGCACATATCATTCCTCGCGTGGTCACTGACCCCAGTCCAGAATATTTTCATTAAAGCTCGTCCACATGCAAATGCAAGAGGCTAGTTACCTAGGCCACAAGGTGATCGGTTAAGTTACATCGAAAACACAATGTCGAATAACAGGAAAATCCATTTGATTGTTGTAAACCTATTGTGAGGTTACGACGTGATTGAATACAGGATCTGATCGACACAAAATTTCTTCGAAACGACCAACGTTCTTGAGGTTATTTTGATTCTTTGATGAATCTGAGGTCGTAATCACTTTCGGAAGAAGGAATAGGTGAAGGATTAGGGAAACACTGAAGTAGTAGTTTCGTTCGTTAGTTCAAATACCCCGCCGAAAGCTGATGAAACCTTAGGTGAAATTCCAATCCTTCAATGAGTATGTGATTGTTGTTTAGAACAATGATCGAAATACTTATCTCCTTTCAGAAAATTACTGATTACTGATCTTTCTATTTATATTATTTGGTTCCATCCTCCTATATTTTGCTGAATGGAAAAAATAACTTCTCCCATTTTGGTGTATTATTTGATAAAAGCAAATAATAAATCGACCAAAAAAAATTACCCTTCCTGAAAATTTCACAGTTTTCATTTTAAAGTATGTTTGAATGAACCAATAAAAAAATATTCGTCCGTGCACCGTCCGTTGTCCGAGGCTTTCCTTTGAAAATACTGAACCGAAATCCGTGAAACTTGGTAAAAAAATCGTGTGTCGCTCGAGATTGATCCCCCATTCTTTTCAGCACGATCGGTGTACCCTAAGGGCTCAAAACTGGGGGTAGGAGGGAAAAAAAATTATTTCTCGAAAAGTTCGCACGAATTTTCATGAAACTCTCAACGTTGATTACTGGTGCATAACTTAACCTAAACATTTTCACCGGGATGATTTCCGACCAGTGGTCCCTGGGTTAAACAGAAAAACGCTGCAAATTGTGTGTGAAAGTTCAATGAGTTATGAATAATATACAATAGACTATACAGGGTGATTTGTCTGATTTGACCGATTCAACTTTTATTAATTAATAATTTTGTTGTATCTGATTTTGATGAAATTTTCATCGTAGCACAATATGAATGGGTAAATTCAAAAATTCTTAAATTTTTTCCAGAATACGTTGATGTTATTATGGTTATTTCAGATTGTTTATGCAGTTTGGAAAAACACCCTGTACATTGCGTTTCCAAAACTTCGCTATCCGTTTTAGATGCTACCTTTATGAGTCATTATTCAGCGTATTTGATTTTTTTGGCACAACCGATTCTACTTTTTTGATAACTATTGTATGGCTCATTCAATTTTGACGGAATTTTCAGTGTAGTGCAATATGAATGAGTTCATTCTATAGGTTCAAAATTTTCCCAAAATGCCGTTATGTTATTGTGATCATCTGAAATTAATTGTGCAGGTTAAAAAACACCCTCTTGGTTGCGTTTCCAAATCGTCTTCATCCATTCGAGATTCTACAATAATGAGTCATTATTTGGGTGTTTCGAATTTTTTTGGTGCAAAGTTGTTCGTCAGTTCGAAAAATATTCTTTACAGACTCAAAATTCATATTTAATTGCTCGTATCAGTATGGAAACATTCAATAGACGACTTCGACTCAAGTTGCCAATCCACAATTTTCTTCACAAATTTACTATTACTGGGGAACGGGAATTTCAGGACAAATTTGACATGATGAGGTTCGCGTTATTTATAAATATCCGTAAAAGATGCCTCGGCTCCTCAAACAAGATTATTTCTTCAAAATATAGGTTTTTGTTAAGATCATCTATGATTGGCTGAAATTTAAGTTGGGATTCCTGATTTCATGTTAATAGTGTAAAATTTTTATAGAATATGTTTCGCAAATCAACTTGGATATTTCGGTTGCCGGTTTTCCATTCCGTAAATATGAATTATTCATCACAGAATTTGATTGATGAAAAAACGTTCTTTCTGTCACCAGAACGACAGTCAATGTTCTATGGTAACATATCTATAGAATAGAACAATCTTTATTTACTTTATGATCCATAGAACATAGAAGAAGAGAAGAGACAACAATCAACATTGGAAAAATACTAGGTATGGTCTATGGATCATAAGGTATATAAAGAGTGTTCTATGCTATGGATATGTTACCATAAACATTGATTGTCTTTCTGGTGCATAGACTTAATTGGTCTATGTTCTGGTGACAGAAAGATTGCTTGTTCATCAATCAAATTCTGTAATTAACCTTTTTTTTCAGGAACCAACGGAATATTTCATACTTACAGAACGGAAAACCGGCAACCGAAAAAACCAGGTTGATTTGCGGAACATATCCTTTATAAACTTGACACTGTTAACATGAAATCAGGAATCCCAACTGGAATTTCAGCCAAACAAAAACCTATCTTTGAAAGGAATTATCTTGTTTGAGGAGCCGAGGCATCTTTTACGGACATTTATAAATAACGCAAACCTTACCATGTCGAATTTGTCCTGAAATTCCCGTTCCCCAGTGATAGTAAATTTGTGAAGAAAATTGTGGGTTGGCAACTTGGGCCGAAGTCATCTATTCAGAAAATTGCTTAATTAAATTTTTTGCTCACCTCCGCTTTTCTATAAAAGGATTATTTATATAAATATAAATTACGAATTTGGAAAGATTATTTCAGAAATTGGGAGCCGCTTTGCATCCTTGGAATATAGTGCTACTGTTTTATCACCTAGTACAATTTTCTCACTGCTTTGAAGGGAAATTTCGATGATTTACTGGTTTGAAAATTTTTTCTTGGAAAACCGAAAGTGTGCCAGATAAATTGAAAAATTAGAAACACCTGAATAACGACTCATAATTGTAGAATCTGAAACGTATGAAGAAAGTTCGGAAACGTGATGTACAGGGTGTTTTTTCAACCTGCATAATTCATTTCGAATTATCACAATAACAAACCTGCATTTTAGGGAGATGTTGGAACTTTTGAATGTACTCATTCATATTGTACTACGCTGAATATTTCATCAAAATTGAATGGGCTAAGCCGAAACTATCAAATAGAGTAGAATCGGTCGGAGGGAACTTTCGAAGTTTTCCTTCTTTGAGATTTATTTTTCAGAAAGCTGGAGTTGTGCCAAAAAAATTAGATACACCTGAATAATGACTCATAATGGTAGAATCTGAAACGCCAAGCGAAGTTTTGGAAACGTAATGTACAAGGTGTTTTTTCAATCTGTACAACCAATTTGAAATTATCACAATAACAACCGCTTATTTTTCAAGGATTTTCGAATTTGCTCATTCATTTTGTGCTACGTTGTTATTAAATAAAGTATATTCGGTTGAATCGGATAAATCACCCTGTATAGTCTACCAACCAAAAACCAAATACTGTTTTGATACTGTCTCAACTAGAGTAAACTTATCCTAAAATCTGACGGTGCGAGTAAGGATTGTATGTTCTATGTTTTTGTAATAACTCCATCTCGATTCATTGTGTTGAAGTTTCCAAAAAATTGGTTTTGCAATAGCTTCATAAGAATTCTGAGAAGTACTGACATGAAGTTAGCACCTTCTGCACACATATTCAAATTGAATGTCAGGATGGTATTTCTTGCGTAAGTCTGGATACAATAACTATAATGAGGTAATATCAAGGAAATTTCATATATTTTTCGCAATATTTCCGAAAGTAAATATCGGATCGAGCTGCAATTTGGCAGACTATTGCAACGGATTGAACTCAAGGTTTGTTTCGAATTGCTTTGAAATCTGATGGACAGATCCAGCAGAAAAAATGAAAATTCAATAATTTTTTAAGAATAAATCCATATGAAATTAAGCATAAGTTTGTGCTTTGGCGTTCACAGCTAACTAACAAGTTTCAATTTGTTCGGATATTACGTTCTGAGAGTATACAATATTTAAGATGACAATACCTTCGAAACCGTTCGAAGGGTTTTGGCCATCATCGAACGTGTTTGATCTCCGAACCAGCCGGAAATGTTCGAGTCGCTAGGATTCTGTATCTCGGAGTCTCCAACCAAATTTTAGAAGACAATTTTCGGCTTGAAATTTGAGAGTTACAGAAATGTAGGCAGAACGATAATGCTCTTGGTTCTCAGAACAGGCATTCCGATTAATATCGGTCAAAGAATATTCTCGGAGGATTTTACATTATTTCACAGATATTTTTCATGTTTTCACTCCCAATATCTGAATATAGAACCATAAAAAAATTCAATTGAAAATTATTACTCATCGATGAAATGAAAACGTCCATTGTTATTTTAAATTAGGATTGGTTTAAAGGAATTTGGACTTATGTTTGATAACTAATTTATTTCTTCGCCAAAGTTTCAGACCTAGTTGCTCCTTTTTCAGGACTCTAATAAACAATTAAACATTAAATATCAAACATAAAATATTGCGAGGTAATTTTTTGTTTGTGTTCTGATTATTGTCTAGTCATGTTTAGTTCTTAATATTAAAGCCTTGAAAAGGAAAAATTATGTCTGAAACTTTGGCGAAAGAATAAAATAATTATCAAACTTAAGTCCAAAATCGTGAAACCAATCCTAATTATAATTTATACAAAACGCCCTTGGGAATTGCGGGATTTGAAATATTTGTCATGGGCATTTGCTAGAAAAAATGTCGCCTAATGAAGAAGATCCGGTATCAAAATCTATTCTCTCCGGCCGGCCGCCTACCGAGCTAAAACTTTCAGGGCCTCTTGAAATTTTGAGGTTATTTCCGTGATAATTCGGGAACTACTGGAAGGATTGGATTGAAACTTTTGTTTCAATAGACGACTTCGGCCCAAGTTGCCAACCCACAATTTTCTTCACAAATTCATCACTGGGGAACGGGAATTTCAGGACAAATTCGACATAATAAGGTTCGCGTTATTCATGAACATCCGTAAAAGATGCCTCTGCTCCTCAAACAAGATAATTCCTTCCAAATATAGGGTTTTGTTGAGATCATCTCTGATTGGCTGAAATTTAAGTTGGGGTTCCTGATTTCATGTTAATAGTGTCAAATTTATATAGGATATATTCCGCAAATCAACTTGGTTATTTTGCTTGCCGGTTTTCCATTTCGTAAACATGAAATATTCGGTTGATTCCTGAAAAAAGGTTAATTGCGGAATTTGATTCTTTCTGTCACCAGAAAGACAGTCAATGTTCTATGGTACCACATCCATAGCATAGAACAATCTTTATTTACTTTATGATCCATAGAACATAGAAGGGACAACAATCAACAATGGAAAAATTACTAGGTATGGTCTATGGATTATAACAATAAAGATTGTTCTATGCTATGGATATGCTACCATAAAAGATTCATTGTCGTTCTGGTGCATAGACTTAATACGTCTATGTTCTGGTGACAGAAAGATTGCTTTTTCATCAATCAAATTCCGTAATTAGCCTTTTTTCCAGGAACCAACCGAGTATTTCATATTTACAGAACCGAAAACCGGCAACTGAAATAACCAAGTTGATTTGCGAAACATATCCTTTATAAGCTTGACACTATTAACATGAAATCAGGAATCCAAACTAAATTTCAGCCTAACAAAACTCTATATTTGGAAGGAATTATCTCGATTGAGGAGCCGAGGCATCTTTTACGGATATTTATAAATAACGCGAAACTTTTTATGTCGAATTTGTCCTGAAATTCCCGTTCCCTAGTGATAGTAAATTTGAGGAGAAAATTTTGGGTTGGATTTTGTTTGTTGAAGTATAGAGAAGCGACGCGCAACTTCTCGCAAAATTTGTTGAGATAGGTAATACTGTCAGTAATTGAAAAAAAATTGTTGTGATTTGTTTCGAATAATTTTTTTTTCGAAAACTGTTTATCATAATTGGGAAAAAATATGTTTTCCCTCGGTATGGTTGTGTACTTCCGGAATAACTCAAAGAAATTCAGAAAAGCACTGACGTGAAATCAGCAGCTTTTGCGAGCATGTCGGAATTTGTTACCAAAGCGATATCTTTTTCGAACATGCACTCAAAAGCTGCTGGCTTCACGTTAGTGATTTTCTAGGTTTTTTCTTTCAAAACGAATACGTATCTTCACGATTGCATTATTATGGTATTGCTCATTAGACAACAAATTTTCTAGAAACAGCCCTTGACAAATAGTTAGAACTCCTATAAATAATATATTTTTTTAAATTCAATAGTTCGTTTTCAGATATTGGGAATGATTACCAAATATAACTTGAAAATTTATATCCAATACGAAATCGTCACCATAGAGAAATGGTTTCTAAGAAATAGCGCACTGATGAGTTTTATTATACATGGAAAGAGAATAACAGGAATGCGTGTTTGTGTTATTTTTGAATCCAATTTTCACACCAGTCAACGTTGCATTGATACAGTTTTAGCGAGATCGCCTCATTTTCACGAGAATAATAACAATATTCAGTGGAATTTCGAGATCGTATAAATAGTTATTATTTTGCCAGCATTTGCATAATCGCATACGGGTTGATGTAATTTGGTGCTATTTTAATCTAGATAACTAACGTAGATATGGAGTGTCGATTATAAGTGGTTATATTCTTCGATTTCTCCTGGAAAATGTGGTGGATATTGTTTTACTGTTAAAATCGAAAGTTGAAAGTGTTTTATGGAATTATAGAACAGTCGTCTCTGAATTTTTACCCGATTAACTAGGGAGCAAGCTTGATATCGTTTTGTCAAAATGTCTGCAATTTTCGAGTATTTTGGCGAAAATGGTATTGACAATTGAAACCACTGATGAAGAACACTTGTCAGGTTCAATATGTTCGTCCCTCTGTTTGTCTGATATATTATACCGAATCTTTTATCAATATTAAACGACCTAGAGACTTGAGATTTTCAGGGTACGTTCATAGTCAAGATAGACCAATTAGGTTACTCGAAAACTCGAGAAATGTCATAATATTGAATTAAAAGTTGGTTGTTCGGCTTAGGGCAGGTATAATAAAACTTATTTTGACCACAGAGAGCAGTTAACTCTCATTTCTGTACTACGAACCAATGTTTACCTCTTTTTGAATTTTTCTGATTTTGCATGGGGGCCGGGATATTAAGGGTGGTATACCTTTTCATATTGGCACACTGTATATGGCATTGCTCCGCTATAATAGATATTCTCGTAGGTAGCTAAGTTGACCGATGATATATCGCTGAACTCATTCATAAGTGCATACCTATATCATTTTTGAAATCAGGTTTTCAATGTTTTTACAACGTGAGAGAAATCTGAAGACATCTTCAGATATTCACAGTACGAATTCAGTGGAAATTCAAATTTTGATTAGTTAAAAACAAAAAAACGGTTTGTTATTTCCAAGAAAATTTGACATGACTTATCTAATATTTTCCTCTGCTAATTCGAAATATATAATTTCGGTTCTTCAATTGTTTCTAACGATGGATATTTTTGAACGGTGAACTTTGGGTGTACATAAACCTTATAGAGTAGGACCTTCGGGAATAGGGGTATGGTCGGAACGCAAAAAAGGTCGGATTATCCAAAAAGCCAATATTTATTACATTAAACATATACAGACTCGTCTTACAGTGAAATAAGAGATATACCTACAGGGTGTTTCACCATAAACTGGTCAAACATATATAGCCGTATAGATGACATTGGGAAAGTCATTTTTGCGTTATGACATATACCCCGTTTTCGAAGCATAAGCGAGATACAGGGTGTTAAATGTCAACTTTGAGCAACATTCTGATAACTGTGATGAGTTATGCGAGACCTTTGAAATAACAGTTCTTGGTCACATCTCAGTATTTTTGGTGGTCAATTCAATTCTTGCGTAGAATTCTGAAAAAAAATTCAAAATTGCGGAAAACCTACAAAGTTGGAATTTTTTGTTTTCGATTGCCAAATTAGATAGCATTATTTCAATGTACTCAATTTTCTAAGATTTTCTGTGAAAAAATTTTCCCAAAATTAAAACGCAACTTTTCACATGTCTACAGTGAAAAAAAAAACTTCACCCAAAATTGTTGAAATTTTTCGAGGTTGAACTCATTTTCATTGTACACTGGGGTGAAAACAGAATGAAAAATGTCCATTGGTTTTCATTTTATAGCCTTCCAAATATTCCGCTCGAAGTACTTAAATAATTTTTATTCAAGAAACTGATGGCCCTAGGGAGGCCAAAATTGTTCTAATGAGCCCCCAGAATGACCTGGATATAAATATGAATTTATCAAAAAAAAATTTTTTTTTCAAAAAAACTTTGATGGGATTCGAACTCGGATAATGACGTCCGTTACCAAGCACGAATAGTTCATCGAATTTGACCCTATTTTCTGAATGCGGAGAGAGTTTGATTTCCACCAAAGTTCTTTAGAAAATAGTTTTTTTCTTGATAAATTCATATTTCTATACAGGTCACACTGGAGTCCTATTAGCATAATTTTGGCAAATAAAAATTATTCAAGTACTCCGAGCGGATTCTTTGGAAGGCTATAAAATGAAAACCAATGGATATTTTTCATTCTGTTTTCACCCCAATGTTCAGAATGAAAGTGAGTTCAACCTCGAAAAATTTCAACAAGTTTGGGTAAATTTTTTTTCCATTGTAGACATGTAAAAGAAAGTTGAGTTTGAATTTCGGAAAAAATTTGTTCGCGGAAAATCTTACAAAATTGAGCACATTGAAATAATTCTATCTAATTTGGAAATCGAATACAAAAAATTCCAACTTTGTAGGTTTTCCGCTATTTTGAAATATTTCCTTCAGAATTCTTCACAACAATTGCATTGGCCATCAAGAAATACTAAGATGTGACCAAAAATCGATATTTCAAAGGTAACGTATAACTCACCACAGTTATCAGAATATTGCTCAAAGTTGACATTAAACACCCTGTATCTCGCTTATGCTTCGAAAACGGGGTATATATCATAAGGAAAAAATGACTTTCCCAATGTCATTCATACGGCTTTATATGTCTGACCAGTTTATGATGAAACACCCTGTATATAAAGCATAAACTGCACAGTAGAGATGATACAGCGCTATCCGAAACCAAACTAAAGAGTAAACGTCGGACCAGCCGAGGGCGGATTAGAGGGGTTCTACTATATTAGTTGAATTAGGAAGTCTTTTTGTCTAGAGAAAAATTTTGTTCAATAGTATGGGAACGTATGTGGAAGACCTAAATAAAGAAAAGATGAAAATGTGTCGTAAATAAAAACGAGTTCAATTATCTGCATTATTCATTCGCTTATCATGATTTCACACTCTTCACCACGTTGTAAACATGTAAAAAAAAACATGGTGTGCTCATCTGAAAAAAAGTGACGTCAGCAAGATTAAAATACAAAGAAATATATATTCTGTACTTCGAAATTAAATGAAAAAAGTGACGTCATCATTGGCAAATCGATCACAGATGAACACACCATGTTTTGCTTACATTATGACCACATTTCTTTCAAAGTCATTACTGTAAAAAGTTAAGGTGAAAAAAATAGTTTCAAACGTCAGCTACAAGGTCACAACTCGTCGAGTTTCTCCCATGCAGGTTTTTTCGTATGTAATATAATGTTGAAGTTTATATGGAAATCAGCATCGAGTATTATGTGTATGCAATTTTGGCACATTATTGTGTAATATATCGGTTATCGATTTAATGATATAATTATATCTTTTTGTTTCCTCGCATTCACATAGAACAGAGAAAACAGTCATTCCTATTGTTATTCATTGTATTGATGAGAAGCTCATATAAATTTAACTAGTGCAATGACGCATCGAAGCTTCACTCGAAATTTCAGTAAACTCCTAACCTGCTCTAAGAATATCAATTTTCTAAGTTGATTCTTTCAGAATTTATCGTGTATACGACGGGCCGTTCAGCAGTCAGCTTATGGTTCACGTTTTAGGTTAGGTTGAATTTTGGTGGATTTCATACTTTAGATTTCCTGCCTGATGGTGAAATGAAAATGATCAGAATTTGAAAAGAAACATTTGTAATTTTTCATAATTTCTTGTTATAAACAAAATCCTCATTTGAACTCTCCTTGAACTCTCAGCATATGCTAGAAATACTTTTCGAACCTCAAATTTATGTTGTTTCCTTGTATTACAAACCGAACCAATCGATGATAAAATTCCCCTATTTCCAATGATCGACCTTGAACTTTTTAGCTCGGGCATTATTTCCAGCAGTTGTTGAGACTCTCCTCAAAATCTCATTGTGATTCACGAAAATCCCATTGTTCAAAAGGTAAACAACTCGTTTAGAGCTCCATTTATTCCATTAAATTGGCAATGAATCTTGATGTATTCTTCATTATCATCAATCAATTCGGACTTCAATCTGCCAATTCGTAGCGAGAAATTGGCAGCGGCATTGTTATTGGGTATTTTTGGGATTTTCATAGCCGGAAGACAATAAGTGTAATAACGTCAATTTTTCAATTTGTCGTTATTACGTGATTCATATTCCGTATTTATTCTACTCAATTATTATCGACACTGCATCAGGAAATATGATTAACCTTGGTCAGATTATGAGCGCCGGAAACCTCAAATACCTGCGAAATTAAATGATACTTCGAAAGAATTGATATCTTTAATTGGGAAAATTAACGAACTGAAGTTAGATAAGAAAATTGTGATTTTTTCTGGTTTTTTCTGAGCTTCCTCGCGGGAAAAACTGAAAACAACTTTTACAGTTGCTACGAGCTTCAACAGACCATGGCTGACCGCATACACAATAACTATCGGAAGGAATGAATTGATAAAACAGCGTAATCTGATGGTTTCGGATTTGTGGCCATCTGAAATATGTTTTCTTAAGAGCAAACAATACCTCTTGTGACTTTTGGAGGCCAGAGTTCGGTTTTTCAAAAAATGTTTGGGTGCACATGGTTGAATAAAATTGTAAGAATGCGCAATGTTGCCACTTTTTATATTCAAGAATTTTCGGGAAAATAAAAACTGACATGCAGTGAAAAATGGAAAAATAACTATCATTGCGCATTCTCATTGAAGAATTAAGTACATCCCAAAAAAAAATTTAAGAAATAATCACTGGAGCCTGCAGAACGATACCCCGTTTTATCCTAAATTTCACGCATTTCCAATATTTCGCGCGGTTATTGGCAACGTGAAATTAGACAGATAGCGAGAAGGTATATTGAGCTTGAATGTGGCTATGTTGCCGAGCCGTAGTTTACCAACACGTGTTACTGTTTCCTCTTAATAACTCTTCAAATACCAATCGAAAATATTGACATTATATTGCGTTAGCGAATTCGTGAAGTTTCGATCCAATTCATTTATTCATCGTATGGCATTATAGCAACAGCAGTTTACAAGTATAAATGTCAGTGACCATGAATATATAACAAAGTACAACAAGGCAAAACATACGTAAGTATAAAAGTCAAAACACCTAGAAAAAAACTGCCGTGAAGACAGCAGCTTTTGCACGCATGTTCTCAATGGAGATGACCGCTTTAGCAACGAATTTGAACATGCGCGTAAAAGCTGCTGCCTTCACAGCAGTGCTTTTCCTGGTGTTTTTAGATAAAGTACTGGATTTCAATTCGATCTAATCTGTATTTTTGGGAATATTGAGAAAACAGCCGACCGTAAAGATAATAACTTTCGAAAGAAACAACTTAGAAACTCGATATTTGTAGAGTAGGTTTGGACCTTAATTACGAAGAACGAATTTGTGAATGCGTAAAATCCACCCAATGATTCTGCAGATATACCTATTCAGAATTTTATGTTCCCAATATTTCTAAAAATTCAGATTAGATCATAGACCTATAAAACTAAATGGACATGGCTTAAAGAGAGAGGAAGCGGGCCGACAAAGAGGGAACTAGGGCGGGCCAAACCATCATAGAGACAGATCAGTTTGAAGCCATAGACTATAATAATGAATCTATGTTGGAAATACATTTTTTTCGAAAGTTTTGAAAGTCACATTTGTTTTTTCCAAAGTATTTCAAAGCAGATTTTGAATTATAGTATAAAGACTGTATGTAAGATATAATTTTCGTGTTGTTTTCGTTTTTTGTGTTTCCGTAAGTTTTGGAATAGAAACCGGATTCACTGTTAAACGAATAATGGTGAATTCTTGTTGTGCCATTAATTGTACGAGGAGATATAAAAAAGGGGAAAACGTGAAATTCCAAAAGTGAGTTTACCTTGCATGAATAACTGTGAATTTGTTCATTTTTTGCGCGCTTTTTGTTGGAAAGAAGAGCGCGATATCCTTCCGTTACAATGTCAGTATTTTTTGAGCAAAAAATTTTCTTACTGATGAAAAATTTGTGATCAAACTGGATTCTGTCCGTCCGCCTGGCAGGTCTTGGTTTTATGTTCGTTAACGAACTAAATCCCCGAAGAATTATTTTGATTGTGGTTGAAAAATGGGACTCAATTGCTTCTAGAGGTCAAAATAATTTTTATAATACTGGTCCGAAGTTTCGTTAATCATTATACATATATCATGCTCCCTTAAGATTTCGGAGTTATCGCCGGCTGATCATCTGTTTTTCCATAATTACTCGAAAGCTACACTCTGATGATCAAAATCAATGAGGAATATCAGTTCGAGATAAAATACTGCACAGAACCAAAGACACACCATATAGAACAGTCATCATTCACGTTGTGAAGTTCAAAATTACCGCCATTCCGTGATTTCTCTGATTGGCCGATTTCCTTCATGTCCCTGTCACTAGTCGCATGTTATTCTAATCGTGTATGATTGTCTATGGTCTGTCCGCTCCAGTCCCATCTCTCTCTCGGACCTCTCACTTGGTTCATTATCCCCATTCGACTCTTCAGAAATGGATTCGTACGCCGTGTCCAGAGAGTTTAATATGTCTATGGATTAGATCGAATTGAAATCCAGTACCTTATCGAAAAATGATAGTTCAAAGATTCATACCGAATTTAATGGAGATATGATAAGAAGATCACAGAATATTGAATATTTGAAAAAAAATTTGAAATTTTTTTTTAAAATTTTTCTGATAACACGATTGTCATGAAATTTTGCACACAGTTATCCTTGAGCATCCTCAAACTAGATGCATAGTTTCATCATGATTGAATCAGTATTTTTGAGTTATACCGAAAAAAACAACGATATCGAGAAGAAAACTACTAAATTCTACATATTTTTTTCCGAATATCTCCAAAACTAATATTCGTATCGAATTCAAATTTGGTACACTGCTGTGGAATATGATGGTCAAGATATGAGCGAAATAATACTCGAATACGATTAATAGTTTCTGCAAAAAATTTTTTAGAAAAAAAGATTTGAAAAAAATTTTTTTTTGTTTGTTTCATCTCGATTTCATTAATTTTTTTTCTAGGTTTCTGATAGACTGGGCTAAGGAAGAAAAATATGAGGATTTTTATTCCCTCATTGGAATCGACGGAAACGTGAACAGTAAAAATTCCAGGAAAATGTTTTTTTCTGTGTTTGTTAGTAGGAGGTAATTCTTTGGAAAATATTAAACGAAAATGTCCTCAAATACTACAGCCACATGCAGCACACTGATACTACCAAATGGATAAATCATGAATTCATAAATAGAAATCATATACCCAGAAAACATTACAAATAGGGAAAAGTTTGTCGAAAACTAACGAGCTATTCTTGAAATATACGGCCATTTTTTGAATGTTGTTGTTGTCATGTTTGAACATTCTAAAATATGAATGTTGTTCGTGTGTTCCGAATTTCGATATGACCTCTTATCATGGTGAACCCAAACTGCTTTGCATGGTTAATTTGAGAATTCTTGATAAAACAGTTCAAGAATTATCATATAAACCAGCGAAAAAATCAGAAATTAACACTGAGATTTAAGTTGTTGTTTGGTTGATCAGATATTTTCACAGAAATGCTAAAAATTCCAGAAAAGCACTGACGTGAAGTCAGCAGTTTTTGCGCGCTTGTTCTAATTCGTTGCCAAAGGGGTCACCTTATTATGTATTGACCCCGACAAGCGCACCTTCACCACTGTATAAATACAATGCCTTTACTCCCCGATGGGAAGATTGCGTGATCTCATATTTTCCTCACGATATTCTGCATGAACCTTGAAGCCGTTATTTTTAATCGAGTATACTTGAATTCAATTCGATCCAATCTGTATTTTGAAATATTGAGAAAATAAGATTTTTAATATGGGTATATGTACGGTCGTCCTCACGACCGATCGTAAACACAATAATTTCCGAAAACAAAAATAAAAACTCAATATGTAGAGTAGGTTTGGACCTTAATTATTCAAAGGCCCAATTTGTGAATGGATATCACCTGATCGAAATTCTATTTTCCCAATATTTCGAAAAATACAGATAAGGTCGAATTTGAAACAACGATTTCTAGGAAAAATAAGAGCAATTCAAACTGAAATTTGGTAATCTGTGAAATATTTATTTCGTGGCGTGAGCAGAATTATTTTCAAATGTGATCGAAAAATATAAAATCGATTTCTTAAAAAATTATGGATAGTAAGATCTTAAAACAAATTGAGTGTTGTTGTGCTTCAACTAACTGACAAGTTATCAATCCAATCGCTCAGTTTTTCCCTTAAATATCAGGGAAATAACCTCCAAATTTCAAATGACTAAAACTCCGATACAATTCTTCCGATTTTGCTCTTTAACTAACTTTATCGTCGCATTTCAATACGCATCCTACTCAGAAAGTCCATTGAAATTCTCTGTACGCCCGTAATCGTGCCAACGGCCAGCCGGACAGAATAGATTGTCATTCAGAGAAACAAAATCACACTGTTCTCCAGAATATGCGCGTAAAAATGATAGTTCAATAATTTGATTGTCAAGTTCATGAATGGGTAAAATCCGCTGGATGATGCTTATTCGAAATTTCATTTTAATTTCTATTTTTAAAATTCATATCCGATGAGTTTGAAGTGTTGTATTTGAAGAAAGAATGACAGCCCGAAAATCCAGGCAAAGTAGCGAGATTTGGCTGATTGTTTGTAAGAAACCAAATATTTAGAAATTTAATTTTTTGATTCCTGATGATAAGAATCTTACGGAATTTGGCAGATGCCTATATGATTCCATATAACAAGGGCACATTTCTCCCATTTACGTTTAGACTTTAATCATACCCTTAATCACAAATTACCAAACTCATTCACTTTGGCATAAAATTTTCGACTGAAAATTCAAAAATAAATCATTTTGACGGAACGATAACTGAATCGCGTGAATAAAGGGTAATAGGTAAAAAATTTTCAGATATAATCAAATGATCTCAATGAAATGAAATGAATGATCTCAACTATATAAACTTCGAACTGAATGTCTTCATCCCTGGTTTATTGATGTTTGAATTGAAATCTTTAGAGCTACTCTTGTCTTCAATTTATTTTGTATTGTATTCCTTGCCTGCGAAATTTTAATGTTTAGAAAAAATCTATTAAACATTTTTCCACTCTTGTTATTGAAAATATCTAGAAAAGCAGTGACGTGAGGTCAGGAGCTTCAACGCACTTGTTCGAATTCTAACAATTTGATCAATACGAAATTATACACCTAGTTGTGTGTTGGTAATCTCCACCTTATTACAAAGTTTCAATCTGATTGGATTGGTACTTCTTGAGATATTGCGGAAATAACGTTAAAATTCCAAATAACAACGAAATTTGGCAAATTTTTTTCCTTATATCCCCAAAAGTTGATATCGGATCGTATTGAAATTGGGAACATTGTTATTGAATACTGATTTCAACGTTTGTGCCAAATTCCATTGGAATCTAATCAATATTTTCAGAAAATTCTTTGAAATTTCCTTACAACTGGATTCAGACGATATTTTGCTCTAAGTTACGCGTTGGTATTCCAAAACTGTCCACGAAGCTTCAATTTTATGGAGTTGACATTTCATGAGATATCGAGGAATTAACCTAAAAATTTCAAATGGGCCTAACTCCGAAACTATCCAACCGATTCTACCCATTAACGAACTCGACCGAGATATTCGGACTACAAACCTAGTCTGACAATTTCAAGTCGCTAAGTCTTTTCCTTCGAAAGTTAGAGCACATACGGACGGACGGACAGCATCGAATTTGACCACGGATTCTTCTTCAGGGAGTTCAATCCAATCGTTTGTGACCATTTTCGGCTCAAAATTCTAAATTTACAGACATCGTAACGAAATGATAACGCCCTGTTCCCTAGAACAAGCGCGAAAAAAATTGAGAATTGTTCGATCACTCAATAGATAATTATGATTTCAAACAAAATTAACATCCGTAATATTCCGGAGAAATCGATGGAAAAAGATATTTTCTTCCCGAAAAGACATTTTTAGATTTAATGATGTAATATTGAAAATTACTGAATTATTTCTCAATTCAACCCTATCTCATTTTCCTTCCATACAATGCAACGTAATTAATTTTCTTGAATCCGGTGCTCTCCCCTTGAATTATTGGACATCGAACAATATACCTTATTTAAGTACGATAATAGAATATATCCCATTGAAATTATATCTAAACAAAATAATTCCTTAGAATTACCCAAACATTCACCTATATTCATTCACCCGGCATGTGCAGAAAATGCAACTCACATTGTTTACCAATACCAACGAAATATGGGTCAATAAAATCATCATAACTCACCTGGTAGAGCCGAGACACATGCCACGATCGCCAATAACGATATCACAGCAATTTTCACACTCATTTCGAAACACTGATATCGCGGAAATGTGGAAATTAGTGGATAAATACAGTTAATAAAAATGTTAAGAGCCGCTATTGCGCTCGCTTCGTATCGAGGTTCTGAGTTATTCTGATGCGTGCGCGCTCGAAAGCTAAATTTAAAGACTTGTTACGAGCAGGACAGGAGGATGATAGCAAAAGGTGGACGGATTCCCCACTTATTGGTCACTAACTAGTTTCGCAATTCGAATTGCTGCAATTGGTGGCTTTTCGATGCGAATTGTTCGGCGAAAAAGACATTACTATCGACTTTGATTGATTTGTCATGTGTGGGAAATGTCAGATTGCCGTGAAAAATTTGTCGATATTTCATTGAACGGGATACGTCGAAATTACATTACATTTTATGAAACCGTCAGAAACTTCTAGAAAAGCACGACAGTTTGAATAAGTTTTCCCCGATATTTCCTAGAATTAATAAGGAGTACACCGTTTTTGCGCGCATGTTCTGGGGAATAGCGTGCCATCATTTTGTCAAAATCTTTGTAATTTTCGATTTGTTTCCCGAATATGGTCTCAAACGACTAGGTTGGACTCACTGATGACGAATCCGGTGTCACAATCGATTTTGTCTTTTCGGCCGGCCGGCGACACGATAACTGTCGAACAAAGCGAGCTAGCGACTTGAAACCTTCATATTAGGTCGTGAAATGAATTGAGATCGAAACTACTTGAGCGATAGAATTCAAACTTGACTAATGATCAACGCGCAACTTTTCACAAAATTTCGTTGAGATCAAAGTATTTTTTTCAAAATTATTTACGGAAAATTCATTTTTCGGAAACGTGATATTTCACAGCAGTGTACCAAATTTAATATAAATACGAACATAATTTTCGGAGCTGCTGGGAAAAATATGTAATATTTAGTGTTTTTTTTCGAAGTAACTCATTAAATCATGACCTCAACAGCTTGCTTGAAAATGCTGATGGACAACTTTGTGCAGAATTTCGTGAAGATCGTGTCATTCCAAATATTTGAGAAAAAAAATTTTTATTTCGGTGATCGTCTGATCGCCATTAAATTCTGTATGAACCTTCGAACTGTAATTTTTCGATAAAGTACTAGATTTCAATTCGATCTAATCTGTATTTTTGGAAATATTGGGAAAATACAATTTTGAAGGTGTATATCTGCGGATTCATTGGGTGAATTTTACCCGAGTTTCTAAGTCGTAAGGCCGACCGAAAACACATTAACTTGCGGAAGAACCGACTTGAAAACTCGATATTTTTAGAGTAGGTCTGGGGCTTAATTACGATGGTCCAATTCGTGAATGGGTGAAATCCGCCCAATGATTCCGTAGATATACCCATTCAAAATGTTCTTTTCCCAATATTGCCAAAAATACAGATTAGATCGAATTGAAATCCAATACTTTATGTATGCTAATTTTGTACTTGAAATTTCATTCAGATTTTCGAGAAATTTTGCATAAAGTTTCGCGTCTGTATTCTACAACTAATTACGAAGTTTGAATCTGATTCCATCAGTGCTTCTTGAGATGTATAGAAATTAACACCAAATTCTCAAATGGGTATAAAAAAACTCATCCGAAAAAACTTTCGCTATTGCGAAGGGTGTTTTTTCAGCTTGAGAATTTCTAATAATTAGTCAAGAAGGAAATATTGTTGAAATGAAACTTTGATTTAAGGATAAGTTTACATTAGTCAAGACAGTCTCGAAACAATGTTTGGTTTATGGTTGGGGGTCTCTATTGAGAATATACAGGGTGATTTGTCCGATTCGACTGATTTTACTTTTATTGATAACTTCGATATGCCTCATTCGATTTCAATGAAATTTTCACCGAAGTACAATATTGATGAGCACATTCATTATTTTCAAAATTTTCTTCAAAATGAGCGGTTGTTATTTTGATAATTCCAGATTAATTGTGCAGGTTGAAAAAACACCCTGTACATCGCGTTTCCTGAATTCCGCTATCTGTTTACGATTCCACTATAATGAATCGTTAGTTGAGAGTTCCTAATTTTTTTGGCGCACTTCTAGTTTTCCGAGAAATTTCTATCAAAAAAAGACCATGGCGAAATTTCGCTCCAATCGATTCTACTTTTATTAATAACTTTGGTATAGCTCATCCAATTGTGATGAAATTTTCAGTGTAGAACTATCTGAATGAGTAAATTCAATAACTGCAACAATCTCTTAAAACACAGTGTTGTAAGTGTGATAACTTCAGATTAATTGTGCAGTTGAAAGAAAAACACCCTGTACATTGCTTTGCAATTATTGAATGTACTCATTCAGATTGATTTAAACTGCAAATTTCATCAAAATTGAATGAGCCAAACCAAAGTTATTAATAAAAGTAGAATCGATTGGAGCGAAATTTCGACATTGTCTTTTTTTGATGAAAATTTCTCGAAAAACTAGAAGTGTGCCAAAAAAATTAGAAACTCTCAAATAATGATTTATTGAAGTAGAATCATAAACAAATACCAAAGTTTTGGAAACGCGATGTACAAGGTGTTTTTTTAACCTGCACAATTAATCTGGAATTATCAAAAAAACAACCGCTTATTTTGAAAAAATTGCTGGAATGAATGAATGTGCTCATCAATATTGTACTTCGCTGAAAATTGCATCCAAATCAAATGAGGCATACCAAAGTTAACAATTGAAGTAAAATAGGTCGAATCGGACAAATCACCCTGTATAACCCAATAGAGACCCCCAACCATAAACCAAACATTGTTTCGAGACTGTCTTGACTAGTGTAAACTTATCCTAAAATCTGAAGGTCTCCTCCAGAATCACTCTGTATAATATACACCCAATACCGCACGAGTTGTTGGGTTGTCGGCATAAACCATCAAAATTACAGACATTTTCACGAAACGATAACGCGCTATTGCCTAGAATAAGGTCTTAAAAAGTAATCGAGAGGCGTTAACTCTCACGATGAGGCTGTAATTAACAGCCCCCTACTTGAAATAAGCTTGTCGCCGAATTGATTCTGAAATAAATTGATGGATCAGCGCCCTGTATGATGAGTTGCGCTGTCTTGTTGGAACCAAATGCCGACGATGTTCAGGTGATTAATAATAATAAACAAAAATTCAGTCAGCATGGCTAGACTTTGGCGATTTTTTAAAACTTCGCATTATAGCAACGATATTCCCTTCGGTAAGCATATTTTTTGTCTTGTTGAAGATTTTGAATCGAGAAGAGTAAAATTAGTGTGAAAAAGATCAATTACTGTACGAATTGCTTGCTCACGAGGTCGGAGTTAGGCCCATTCAAATTTCAATTTTTCAATTTTAGGTTAATTCCTCGATATCTCATGAAGTATTGACTCGATAGAATTGAAACTTCGTGGACAGTTTTGGAATACCAACGATCAACTGAGAGCGAAATTTCTTGTGAATCCAGTTGTTGGAAAATAAAAAAAAAATTTATTCGAAAATTTTTCAAATTTTTGATGAAAAATCAATTAGATCCAATGGAATTCGGCAAAAACCTTGGAGTCAGTATTTAATAACAATGTTCCAAATTTCAATTCGATCCGTTACTAACTTTCGGAGAAATAAGGAAAAAAAATGTGCCAAATTTCGTTATTTGGAATTTTTACGTTATTTCCGCAATATCTCAAAAAATACAGATGCAATCAGATTGAAACTTTGTAATCAGGTGGAGATTACCAACATGCAACTAGATGCAAAATTTTGTGTTGGTCTAATAGTTAGAATTTGAACAAGCGCGTAAAAGCTCCTGACCTCAAGTCTCTTCTGTTCTAATTTTTCTTAGGTAAATGCCAGGTCCAATTTTCAGTCCAATTTTCCACTTCTTTTCCCAATAAATATGACCATAAAGAATAATCGAGAGGAGTCCGGTTTACCAATGAGAGGGACAGTTAACAGAATATATATAACTATTCCTGGAAATATGTTCTCACGAAATTGATTTTGCAATGAATTCATGGTATAGCGAACTGCATGGCAAGTGGCACTGTCTTGATTGAACTAAATGTTGTCGATGTTTAGCCGAATAATTTTTGAAACAAAAAATTACTCTGGCTGGCTCGAAAGCGCTTGCCATTCACAGTAACCGCAGTGAATTTACAAAATTTGTGAAGGCTATTCTTTCTTTAAACGATAAATGATGACTTGTCAAACTTTTCTGAGCAGAAACATCAACACTGCTTGATATTCTCAACTGTCAAATCATAGACATCAACTATCTAAGCCTCTTATGCAAATAAAAAAAACACCCATCACAACTCATAACACTGAGATATTGAGAAAAAACTGGAAAATTCAAACTCTAAAACTGTTCTGCCTATTTTGCAAACCAACGAACTCAACCATCTAGGTTCGATATGAGACATTTTCTGAAAAAACTGAATTGTATATCGCATTCTTCATTGATGAGTCCAACCAAATCGTTTAGGACCAATCTCGGAAAAAAAACACTGGTACAAAAAGATTACGTGTTGTTCACCAGAACGAATGCGTGCAGTCGGTGGTGAGTTAGTACATTTCTATTCATCCCGATAATGAAAGTACAACTTTATGTAACTCAAAACTCTATTTTCACTCGCTGGTTCTAAAAACCAAAATGGAGAAAAAGAACTTTTTTCCATTTTGTTTTTCGAAATCAACATCGATCAAGTTAATGGTTGGAAGCAAATATTTTACGGCTTGGAGAATTGTACATAGCAACTGCATACTTTCTGTATTTTTGTCGATTCTCGAAGATTTTCTGTTGTACTTCTCGTCAGAAACTCATTTATATTCATCGATAGATTCCCACATTCTTCTGATTTCCTAGATAATATTTTCGTTGCCATAAATATTCCAGCGAAACGTCTCATTGACCTGCCGGCCCCAATCGGTTGTCCGGCCGACCATAAATACAATGGGCTCGATATTCGGAGCACTATGTATGTTACTTGATAACGACGTAGGGATTCAGGAATGGGTGAAATCCACCCCATCGTTCCGCAGGAGAATTTGAATCCATTCTTTTCCTAATACTTTCAAAAATTCAGATTGAAATCTAGTATTTGGGTGGAAAATGACAGCGTTAAGGTTCAGAAAAATTTACATTCACGAATTCTCTTATTTAGCCCCACACCTTCATTCCCTTAATATCGAGTGTTTATGCAATTAATTCCAGAAGTAATTGTGCTGACCGTGGGAGAGAGAGATTTATTAGTGATTACTACAAATAATACATTGTTTTCACACGTCACTGTAAGGAAACTAAAAAATCTCAATATGGAATAATGTGAGCATGTATACTCAATATATATATACACATACATATATAACAACAATAACAAACGAATTGCTAGAAAAAAAAATAAAAAACAGCTCCAGAAGAGGATCACATAAAATCATGTCTCATCCAGAGTCAAGCCGAAAAACTCGTCAATTGCAAAAACAATTCGAATTCATTGATGTTTGATAGAAAAGTGTGTGTGAAAATTTTCAAATTTTGAGCGAGACCTGCAGCTTTTGAGGTTTTTAGCACAACAAACATGATAGGCACCAACACCCACTGCATTTATTTCGAGAGATTCGCCATCCAGAACACCGCCGTCTACAAACCAGATTTTGATTAATGCCATCAATTCCAAAGGAGAACAATAACGACATCAAAATGATTTCGTATCTCTTCATCTCACATACGACAGAAAAATAAATGAAATTTTTTAAAACGGCCACCACACAGTGAGCCGAATTAATCAGATGTCATTCATAATAATAAAGATCCCGCAAAAACACATAATGGATAATGATCTATTTTGAGAATGCAGAAGCTACCTACTCATATGCGTGCTTTCGCAGGAATCTCATTCATTATCTATAAGTTTCTGTGATTTAACCGATTCTTGGAGACATTACTCATTGTCATATTATTAGTGTAGGACTTTAAGTCAATGTCCATACCGTCATCAATGTTACGACGTCATATTCTTCATGGTCAAGGTGGTTAAAACGACATCGAATTCGTCATAACCTTATCTTACTGGTCGCTTGTGTTTTGACTTGAGGATTCGAAGAATATAGTCATTACCTTCAACTATTTAGATAACGGATTGTGAAAGATCATAACTAAATGGTTGAAAGAAGAAACCTTATCAACAGTAGGGCAATGACGAAATACTGTATCTCAACTGTAAAATTAATTTTCGAGAACTACTTACTTCTATGAATACTCTGAATAATCCGAAACTGCCTTGAAGCTTTTTCTTCGACTTTTTCCATCGTCGTAATTTACACCAATCAGAAACGCGCAATTTCAAATTAGAAATGGTTTTCAGGTGGTAAAACTGTTTTGCAGGAGCTGTCAGCAGTTTATTCGAGTTTACCCGCGGCAAAACTTGACAGTTGTTGTCACCAAAAATTACAATACCTTTGAAAACCTATACATGATACATGCAGAATAATCTATTACTCATAAAATAGTCTTGTCAAATACCATTCGGGCATCTAATTTTTCCTGTGAAAAAAATCGGAAAAACACATCGCAAAGTAATATTTTTAACAGAAAGCATTCGTGCAAGTGCGAAAATCCTCGTCTTCGACTCGGATTTTTGTTGCCATCAGCACTCATGCTTCTTGTTAAAATATTACTTAGCAACGTGTTTTTTCGATTTTTTTCGGAAAAATTAGATGCCCTTATGATATTACTCAAGAAAATTTTGGGGAAAATATTGTGTAAAGGAGTTTTGCGCCCTTTTAACCCACTTGTTCTGGGAAATCGAGCGTTATCTTTTCCTGACAATATTCGTTATTATGAGCAGAAAACTACTGGGTTGGACTCACTGATGAAGAATCTGTGGACAAATTTAATTCTGTCCCACCGTGCTTTAACTTCCGGAAGGACGGACTCTTTCAGATTTGTTTTGGATCCCAATTATCTTGGTCAAGTTCTTTTATCTAAATCGGCCGAATGGTTCCAAAGTAATAAAAATTTTAAATTTTGCAGTTACAATTCCTTAATATCTCAAGAAGTAAAGAAGGAACCAGATTTAAACTTCGTATTTAGTTGAAGAATGCCAACTCACTACCTAATGCCAAATTTTTAAGGAAATAACTTCTAGGTTATTTCCTTAATATCTCAAGCAGTACTGAGTTTTCAGATTGAAACTTCGTGACTGATAGCGGAATACCGTAGCGCAAATGTATACCAAATTTCGTAAGTAATGTATCAGTAAAAAATGTGAAAAGAAATATTCTAAAATATTTTCCAGATTCTTCTTGGAAAAAATTCTGTTTTCGTGAACCATCATCTGATTTCTAAGAAATCTGGTTCAGATCTTGAATTCAATCCTCGAAAATAGTGCTCCAAATATCAGTTTGATCCGTTATTCATTTTCAGAGATATGGGAAGAAATATTTGAAATTTCATGGCTATTTCAAATTTTAGGGTTATTACCTCAATATTTTAGAAATAACTAACGCAGTCAGTTTCAAGCTTCGCAGTTAATTGTAGAATGCCGAAACACATCCTCAATTGTTGAAAAGAAAACAACTGTCGAACACATCTGACTGCTTGAATTTTGAATAACTAAAACCTAAATCAGAGACTGTCTGTATTGGCGATTGAAGATAAGCGCTACTCCCTCTGGCGGCTATCCGAGTAATCCGAGGTACAGACATTATCATTGACAAGTTAAAAGAAATGTTAAGAAAATGAGAACGTTTATGCATTTTTCTTGGCGTTTGTGTGATTTTACAAGTGCTTCTACTGAGGAAAAGCAAACTCAAATGCCCCTTCCCATAGATTTCTACAGCCCGGTAAAAAATTTGGAATTAGGGTGAAAGAAACTTCCTTTAACAAGTCGGGCCTGAAAGTGTTGTAGAATCGATAAAAACCAACAAACAAGATTTATGAGAGTCTGTTACCTGCATTTTACCGATTTTGATCATTTTTATAGAGGTAAGCACGAATTGCTCATGAAATATTAGATCACATACATGAGGGCAATTTTTTCCAAGCCATACTCCAAGAAGAGAAATTTACTTAAGAGGAATGCTATGCCTCCCAGAAATCTGCCTGTTGAACTGATCATTGAGGAACAACCTAAATGTTCTAGTGATATAACTGACTTTTGAAAAAAAAGAGTCTCAACAAGGAAATATCTGGTGATGAATACTCTTCGCTCAAATTGCTTCTGCCGATGAAAGCAAAGTTGTACAAGGCTTATTTATTACAGCTTTTTCAAGACCAATCATATGAGTGTTGGAAAATTTATTTGTCAATCCATAATGAATAAGGCTTACGATACAAGTAGCAGTAGTTTCATGTGAATGTATTCATTTTATTCACAATATATTGAGTGTTTAGTCCTTCTCTATAAAAATAGTAAAGTTATGAGTATTTGTCTATTATTCCAAAAATTATGTTTTACAATACTATCTGGTTTTCAACTTTCAAGACAGCCTAAGAAACCCACCGAAGTCAATCTTGCCATTTGGATCTGAAAATAAATAATACTAAAATACTGTCTAACCTTGGAGATATCCCCGTAATTTAAGAGTTGGCTACACTTTGACGGATGATACAAACCTACTTTGTAAGAATGGAATATGTACTCCCAGTATTACTCTCGTCAACTATTAAAGTCTGAAAACTCTTTGAAAAAATCGTGAAATCAAAAATTATCAAACCAAACAGTACAAAATCGACTATCAAAACAAAATCCATGTCTGTATGTAAGGTTCTAAAACTGGCCACTGTGGCGCTGCAATCTTAAATTCAGACGCCAATTGAAATCCAAAAACTGAGTTCTCGCATATCATAAAATGAAAATCGAACTGCTGAATTCGATGAAACTATAAAACCCTGAAACACAAACTGACTGGGAATGGTTTCATTCCCAAAAACTTTAACAGGAAATTAGTTGATAAACTCGGCGAAAGTGATCGGAAGTATTGGAGAAATATAATGGATATTTTAAAATCCTTAATGAAGGATCGTAAGGTAAAATGTTAATTTAGTTTTCGGACTGAAAAACTTTTGAAGAATCGAGGCACGGAGACATTAATCCTCTTGAGGAAAATTGAAATGCCGTTGAAATGCACAAGGGAGAAATTAATTCAACCCAGTTGAATGGGTCTAGACTAGAAATTAGCATGAACCTTCAAGCCGTCATTTTCAGACCGAGTATTAGATTTCAATTCGATCGCATCGGTTCATTTGGAAATATTGGGAGAAGCATATTTAAGATGGATATACAGGGTGAGTCTTTGACCTTGCAGAATATTTTAACAGAAGATTCCTGAAGCCAAAAGAAACACTTTTTTCCCTCACCATTTTTTCCCATTCGGCTTGGTTCGTAAGATACAGACTGTTGAAAATCCATAAAAAATTTAATTTTCGATTATATCTCGCGAACGATTTCATCGAATGAGATGATTTTTGGAATATAGTTTTTTATTGATACGATGAATGTTCCTGGATTACAAAATTTCATCCACATCCTCCAGTTTCTTTAATATGACCATAACATTTCATGAAAATACCAGAAATTCAAAGAATCCAAATTTTAAAAATAATTTGAATGCTATTCAACGAATTTTTGACCATTTTGGCAAGTAAAAGTATTCTTTATTTTTTTTCGTATGATGCGCCGTTTCCGAGTAATCTGAAATTCAAGAATAAAAAATATCTGTGAAATTCCGAGAATTGGGTACTTTGGCTGAATGCAACTCTGTTCAAAAAATTCACAGTATTCAATTTTTCCGCGTTGCCACGTCTAAAAGTTGAGAATGGAATCCTAGCATTTTTTTATTTGGAATGATTTGTAAGCGGAGTAGCCGACTTTGGCCAATTCACAATGGACGTAACCGTAAGAATCCCGCAACTCGAGCGTAAAAATCAAAGAGGAAACTACGAAATTCATAAGTACCAACATCTTCACAATAGGTTCCACTTTGCTTTTGACTTTCATAAGTCGAATGCAGTTCTATTCTTATTCCTTATGATTTCTGTTGTTTAATTCTTACATTTTATGTACAAGTAAATTTATGGTAAAGTTATGTCCATTGTAAATTGGCTATTAGTTCGAAAGGGGAGTAATATGAATAAGCTCATCTCAACATCTACAATTTAAATACTCCTAATATTCAAGCAAATTTCCACACCACTATCGGAAACTTTGACAGTATTTATTTTGAGGTATTCTTCAAATGCGCTTTCATAACATAACAACCCATGGTGGAACAAAACCACCATGACATAACCTTAAAACCACGGAGCCACAGATTTATAGTTCAGTTCAGAATCATAGACTATACAAGTGTATACATAGAATTAGCATATTGTGTGTTGTTTGATTTCGAAGAGTTCTTTCTTTCTGTTCGTCAATTTGGCAACGTTTGTACCACAGAACACTATATTTACTTTAAGGTTTGTACGTTCATAGACAAATTAGGTACATCTGTTTTATTTATTTATGAAAATGAAAGTTTGAATGGGTTATGTCTGAATCTGATAATTCTTGGAAAAAATGAAATAAACAAAGAAAATTAATAATTACAAATTGAAGATAAATCTCAAAGCTAATATGGGTGATAACTAGATGAATTCCTCATTATCGAAAATGAAACCAAGAGAAGAATATTCAACTTTTATCGCCCAAGAAATTTGGAATACCTAACTTGTTTATTGTACTATAAATACAACTTTTTTCACCAACTGGAATGTGAAAAGTAAGTTGACGCTTGTTTTCATAACAGAGTTGCTTATTTCGAAGATTTGAATGGTATATTTTAGGCTTGGAAAAACTTCAGTGTTCAGGTTTCCAGGGGCGGCTAGCCTATTATGAAAATTAATAATGCCTATATCTTTTTATCTAGGCCGAATCGGAAATGAATCAAGAATCTTCTGTTAAAATATTCTGCAAGGTCAAAGACTTACCCTGTATATGCGGAACCATTAGGTGCATTTTACCCATTGACGAAAACGGCCTTCGTTGTAAGGTCCGAATCTGCTCTACAAATATTTATTGTTTGAGTTACGGTAATTACGATCAGTCGTTAGTGTGGCCATATGAAGTTATCAAGGAATGGGCTAAGAATTAAATTCTAACTATTACTAAAGATGATAAAAATATATTTGATTATAAATCTATTACAATATTACAAATTTGATCAAGCACAAACATAGTTGGTCTTGTTGATTTTTCGATCACAGATATCCTTGACTATATTCGGAATGTTCTTAAAACGAAATCCTTTTACATAAAGTGGCATAAGTTCAATAGATTATGAGAAGATGAGATGAAACTCCATCACCTTTTATTGGTAAACTATGTATCGAGAACTTTTATTGTCCTTCAGAATGAACACAAGGCTTCTCATCATAGAAGTTATGTCACCCCTGGTAACATTATCAAGGTACAGAGTATTACCATCTATCTGATTTACCAAAACCTTATGATGGTAGGCTTAAAACTTAAACCTGGTAAAATCACAAATTATCTGAGATCATTTTTCAACCAGAATATTTTTAGTTTAATGGAGTTTTCTATTTATATTGTAGCTCCGAGGATTCAAAAATAACCAAAATTTCAATATGAAATAGTTTGATGGTATTGCTTATATGAGTTCATAGGAATTTGTACTTTCGAAATGTCAAATTGTACTATAAGAGTTGATCCACTCGAGTAAGTCTTTTTTCATTTGATATGTATTAAAATATTTTGCAGAAAAAGTTTCAATGAAAAAATGGGAAGGATATTTTTGAAGTTTGCATATTCACTCGATGATAGGTATTTTCACAGTTATGGCACAATTTTTTCATATTTCCCTACTAGGGAATGAGCAAGCCCGCTTGCCGTCAAAATACAGCAGGCATGAAATATTTTTGACTTACCCCATTGTAGCACTATGACACAGATATGCATGATTGCTTGTACAAAGCTTTCACGAAATAAAAATCTGGATAATAGCTCTCTGAGAAGTGAAAACTGGGCTTACAAAAATTTTTTTGTTGTACATTCTAGTCTTGTTGATTTTTTTCAATCTCAATTCCACTTATACTTCGAAGAAATAGGTACCCGACCAAAATCATAAAAATACAAAAATTCTACTAAGCACAAAAATTTTTGAGAAAAAAGATACTCTGAACACATGTGTGGTTTCCTATTTATATTTTATGTGGATGAATCAAAATCTCTCAGAAAAATAAGAATATGAGGAATTCTATCCATTGACTGCATGCTCTGTTATATCATTTTTACATTTAACCAGAAGAAAAATTGAAGAATGGAAATGAGTTTGTGAGAAGACTCAAAGATTATATAGAAAGTCAAAAAACGTATACTATTTGTTTCCGTTGAAGTAGTTTCACCCGAACTAACTATTTTGTCGAAAAACGATTGATATTTTTATTGTACTTTTATTAGAGTTCTATTGTTGAAAGCTTACAATTCCCCGAATAATACGGGGCTTGAAGGGAAAATTTGCGAAAAAAAATTTAAATGTTTACCAAACTCTTGTCCGCTCATCTGTCATAACCTGAAAAAAATTTTATCTGTCGTAGTTGAATTTTTTCTACTACGCAATTACAACTCACAAAGATCATTGGAATCTGATAACAGTAAGGAGAAGTGTCAACTCCTTCTATTCAGCTATCTTGGATTTTCCTTAATCAACTTCGATGCGAGATCATAATGTACCCTATCACACACTTCCACAATCTGCAAATTTTGAATAATTCGGTTATAAAAATGGTAAAACAGAGATTCAAGTTCAAATTGAATGAAAGGCGCTTGAACGCCTATGTCACACGCCACACCAAGATCTACTATCTATCAATACAGAAAGTGTCATCTTACGTTAAGGAACGCCGCTCAGTTTCGACAGCGAATATGTGGAACCAAATTTAAAGATCGTTCTCCCTTTAACAATCGAAATTTTTGACGGCAATTAAATTTTTTCAGTAGGTATTCTTATAAATAGAATAGCCGATTACAATAATGAAAAAAAATATATGCGAGAGACCAATTACCCCTAATTGAGTGGTACATGTATGCAGCTTCTACCCTCAAGACTGTTTTTACGCGCTTGTTTAAGTTTTGGATTGCAATTTCGAAATAAAATTTCATCAAACCCAAACAAAGCAAGAGAAATGGTATGATGCTACTATGTAAGTCAAATTCAATAAGGTCAATGAAAATATTGCATTTTCTGGAGCAAGTTCAACTATTCCACCAGAAATGAAATTGTTTCCATATAATGGCGAACAAAGTATTTTTTTGCAATTATTAGAGAACTATTTTTGAGCTTCCATCATGAAACTTTCACTGATTGAAACCGATCTCAGATACTCTCCACCCTCCTAAACCTATCATACATGAAATAATTAATAAGTATAAAAAATTTTACAAATTCTAAAACGTGATGATAAAATCTGAGGTAAAAATTACCTCTATCTAAAAAAAATTTAGAATGTTTCTTTGATGTATCCTTGGTCATTAAGATCGACTCCTCACTTGAATACTGAGCGCGCAGAAGGCAGCGATCCTAATGAGCGTTATGAGAGATATCATGAAGGTAACTCCGAGCCAATAGTCAGCTGTGTCCATGTCCATGTTGCGCAGGAATTTTCTCGGATGAACGTAGTGGCAGTAGTCAGATTCACAGGGTAATTTTCCTCTTCCATATCCAAGTACAGCCAAGACCAAACCTTCCAGGCCGTATTTGAGGAAAGAGATGTGGAAGATCCATCGGAAGAACGGATGAGCAGCGCTGTACTGTACGAAGAATCCTGAGAATATCGTGAATGGAAGAAAGCAGAAAGGTCCGAATATAACGCCGTTCTGTAAAAAATTATTAAGTATATTATTAAATAAACAATATGCATATGAAGATGATGGGTAATTAATCCTTAGCAGGAGAAAACTTTTGAAAAAACCACGAATTTTCCAGTCGTAAAGTTATTGATTAAATATTTGCATCAATGTGCCCAGTGATACCTCCTAAACAAACAATCGAAACTAGGCGGTCTCTCATACTTTGGCAAATATGGGCCCCCAAAGTTATAAATGGTGCATCTATAGGTTGTTTTTTCCATCATGGAAACAATCAGTTACGTTTTCTTTATAGTTGACAAATTATACTTGAACCTTAAGAGCAAACATTACCATGTGTTGGTGAATTACGGCAACACAGCCACATGCAAATTTCATTAGACCTCGTTAATATCTCAAGGTCAATATACCTTCTCGCTTTCTGCCTAATTTAACGTTGCCAATAACCGCGAGAAATATTGGAAATGCGTGAAATTTAGGAGAAAACAGGATGTCGTTCTGAAGGCTTCATTGATTATTTTTTGTTAATTTTTTTTGGCATGTACTTAATTCTTCGATGAGAATGGGCATTTTTCCATTTTCACTACATTTCAGTTTTTATTTTCCCGAGAATTCTTGAATATAAAAAAGTGGCAACATTGCTCATTCTCACAATTTTTTTCAACCATTTGCACCCAAAAATTTTTTTGAGAAAAACGAACTCTGCCCACCAAAACTCCCCCCGTTTAATTAGAGGTATTGTTTGCTCTTAAAAAAAATAATTAGTGCCGACTTATTCGTTATTCAATGAAAAAATTCATTTGGTGTTAGCTTCAAATCAACTATTATTATTATTATTAATTCCTGGAATTAAGTCTGGCAACAAAGCCTTATCATGGCTGGCGAACGTATATTTCCTTGTATTTTAATCTTGCTGACGTCACTTTTCTTCAGATGAGCACACCATGTTTTTAACATAATCACTTTTTCTAAGTTGAGATGCATAGAACAGCTTAATCTAAGTGTATAATATTCATTGATTAGTGACATTTTTCGTCAACAAATGTATATGTAAATTATTCAATGGTCATGGAAAAGATCATGATTTGTAGTTGAGTTAATTGAAAAGCAAGGTGAAATATCGAATACACTAACAATGTTTACAAATCATTTGATTATATATTCAGAACCAAAGCTTTATGAAGGCAACTTGGCACATACAGAGTGTTTCATGAATATTCCGAATAAAGAACAAATACCTTAATATTTCCAAAACTATTTGAGATATTTGAACGACATTTGGTAATATTGAAACCTCATTATTAAGAAGATAATTCAACGTTGAATACCTCGTCTACAGCAAGAAAAGTGGCGTGCGTACTGGCTTTGATTTTCATATTCTTCAGAAAAAAAATTGTATGCTATTGTCATTTTCCAATATAAAATTGTTTCAATTCGTTCAATTTTGAGCAGAAATAATCTCTGTGCGTTTAAAAAAAAAATGTACCACTTTCCAGTATTAGAAACTCAAAACCTTTTGTTCTTAAAAAAATACTCGAGTGGAACAATCGAACAGTGAATGTCATTACTTCAAGATGCCTTCAACATTCTCCACTATTCTAGTGTATACTTCAGATAGTTCCATAGAAAATAATCTATCATACCACGGGCATTGCATTTATACAATGCCATGGCTGAAGTGCACCTCGACCTATCCACCGGAATCCAAAAGTGGTCGTCACAATCTAACTACTATCAAATCATCGTCCATGAACCCCATTCTAATTCTTGTTGCCAATAGTACATCTTGCAGATACGTAGTTAATCTATGAAAAATATGAAGTGCACAGTTCATGCCCATGTGAGGCCAATTGATCAAAGAATTCGCAATACAAGGTTTTCCAATAAGAGGTGTTATTTTGATATTCAAAGAAAAATGCCATTTTTCAATATAAGGGATCGGATGTTTATTTCATTATATAGAAGAAGCTAGCCGTTAATAGTGGAAAATAACATCAGGCAGATGAGCACCACGACCACGCTTACAGGACCATATTCTTTTAATGAAATTTTCCAGAACCAAATCGCAAAGTGGCTGCCCTATGTCCTCGATAGCCTCACGAATTCCATCATTGAGGTCTTGAATCGATGCTGGGCTATTGGCGTAGACCTTCTCTTTCACGTGGCCCCAAAGGAAGAAGTCGTAAGGTGTTAAATCACAAGATATCGGCGACCAATTGTGATCACCTCTTCGAGAGATAACACGGTCTGGAAACTTTTCCCGCAAAAGATCAATGGTTTCGTTGCTTGTGTGGCACGTAGCGCCATCTCGTTGAAAGTAAACGTTGTCCAGATCAAAACCATCCAGTTCCGGTCATGAAAATTCATTAATCATCTCTCGATAGCGCAATCCATTCACCGTTACTGTTGCTCCAGCCTCATTTTCGAAAAAGAAAGGTCTTGTTGCTTGTTGACGAAGCCACAGAGGTGGAAATGGGCCTCATCACTCAAGATGATTTTTCGATGGAATTCCGGATCATTTTCATGCATTTGAACGACCCAATCAGCAAAGACACGAAGTTGTTGATGTTCGGCTGGCTTGAGTTCTTGAGTTAACTGAACTTTATAAGCCTTAAGACGTTTGGGGAATGCCAAATTCCAAAGAACGACGAGGAATGGACAAACCAGGGTTTTTTTCAACACTTTCGGCTACAGCAGCAATATTCTCGGCTGTTCTTGAGCGACGTGCACAAGTTTTATTCTTCACATCACTTACTTGTCCCAACAGCTCGAATTTGTCTACCAATTTCTTTATTGCGGTCCGACAAGGTGCTTCACGACGACCCAAAAATGTTCGAGTTTTACGAACCGTCTCTGCCAAATTTTCACCATTTTTATAGTGAATTTTAATAATTTCAATTCAATAAGCGTGTATCGTTCCATTTTTATTAATGGCGTAGTTTTTACTTTCAACTGTCAAAAAATGACAGCTTCAAAAGTGTCATCTACCGAAATAGCGGGCTATTCAAAATAACACCTCTTATTGGAAAACCCTGTATTACAGAGAAATTCGAGAATGAGTTGCGGAAATCTCTTTAAACCCTAAGTCTACCTTAAGAATCCTTCAGGTTGTCATATTCAGTTGCTGACATAGAGACGATTTTCTATTGTATTATCTAACGGCAGAACCTCGTTCCCTATTTATTCACAATATGATGAGTCATATTTTCACTCGTCCAATCATGAGGTTCTCCCATCGAACCAATATGGATTTGTACCAGGAAGATCTGTCCTCACAAACTCATTGAAGTGCGTGGACTCTTCGACGAAGTCAATAGAGCACGGTGACCCAATAGACATTATCTACCTCAGGGTTCAGTTCCTGGTTCCGTATTGTTTCTTGTTTATACCTCGGATATTTCTAAGATGCTGGAGGCCAGTCGTTCACGATATGCAGATGATACAAAGATATAAGACAACCCTATCGGAAGATCTAAATATAATCATTCATTGGTGCGGGTACTGGCTCATACCTATCAATCCGGAGAAATATGTGGTGATGCATATGGGAAAAAATAATCCCAGGTGTGAATATCATTTGGACGGGAAAGTTTTGAGGACTGTTTCGAGTCATGAGGACTTGGGCGTCATTCTGAGTGACTTGGGTTGGTATGAACATAAAACAAAAAAATGCAGACGGATGATTTACCTTATGAGGAGGTGGATGTGATGCGGTCGTTTGCTATAGATTGTACACCACTTATGTAAGACCACTTCTCGAATTTTCTGGACCAGTGTGGCACCCTAATCTCAAACTGGATGTTGATCTTCTCGAATCGATTCAGAGATCAGCTACAAGTATTCCATACCGAAGAGTTCGTTCCAGTTACAGTGAACGTCTGCGCAAATTGGCTTGAGCACCTTTGAAGACCGACGCACATAATCACTTACAGATTTATTAGATGATTCCCCGATTCTGGAAGTGCCGCATCGTTCGTTTTGAATGGGAACGGCCTCAGAAGTTACGAGTGAAAAAGGAGAGCTTCTGACCTACGCCTCGACGGGGACAGAATTTTTGTCAGGTGGAAAGGGCTGCCGAGCGAGATTGTTTGTGCTCATAGTGTTAACGGGTTCAAAAACAGATACGATCATTAGATGTCGGTCCGGAGTGTCTAGGTTGTGTTTAATGTGCGGCTTAATTCGTTTTTTTCTCTTTTCATTGTCAATTTGACTTTTTGTATTTGAGTTTTGTTATATAATTTGTTATATTTTACATTCTGAGCGGCTATAGGCTTTGCCTTCGCTCTTGATTATGATAAATAATAATAATAATCACCAATTGAACGCCTAATCCGTACCAAGTTGCCATTTCATGATGTTTTGTAACCTTACCTACCACCCTTTCTGATATTTTTTTCACATATGCAACAGTGATATTTCCATTTTTTTTTCAAAAAGCTGAAACGATCGAAAGGAAATAATAATACTGCAAATGTTCTCGTTTGTTAGAGGAGTCAGATTAGGCACTGAAACACATACAGTTCTCTTTATTGATCGTTTGCATTGTTCATTAGGCAATTTTTTTCTAGAAACTGCCCTTGACAAATAGTTTCCTTCCTTCAATCAACAAGGGCGATTCTTATGAATAACAATTTTAATTTGATTTTTTATGGTTTTTTTTTCAGATATTGGGAGTAAAAACCTACAAAACATAAGAAAATTAATAGTATTGTTGTGTTGATGTTGAATGTTCCATGTTTTTTTGTGAAAGTCCTACAAAACTATATAAAATAATTTTTTTCACATTTGCTCATATTCACTGGAAAATTATAATGCATACAACGGATATAGGTTTATTAGGGATCTTTCTATACTATACTGAATCTGGCCAACGTCGAATTCGTGAAACATCATAAGGCAAAAAACCTAGCCTTTCTTCATGAAAGTTTGTTTATTATTCTATATTCTTAATGGTGAAGCTTCGTGGAAAATATTTTCGGAAATTTTCAGGATATCAGATTTTCAAAGATTCACGAGATACCAGAATATTTTTTGAAAGCTCATCCTTCATTGGATGAACTTCGATAGTCTCTTCTTGTGATTCACGCAAAAAATGAAGGTATATTTACACAATGTAAGTGGAATGTATGTATAGTTTATATTCTTATCACTCACCTTGACGTTCATGCTGGCACCTATCAATAATCCAAAGCTTTGTGCTACCATAGATACCAGTACACACATAAGCATGAAAAATGCTATTCGATATGGTTCATCTGTTGGTTGTTTTGTGAGAAAATATGTAATTGAGGAGTATAATAGCGTTGCGATGACCTGGAAGAGGATTATTTCAGAAGATATACATTTCCATACTAGACTGGGGTTGATAATTATTGAACCCACAAAAAAATTAAAGTGAGATGAAACCCATTGGAGGTGTAAGAGAATATAATGAAAATGAAATTAAAATAACCAAGTTTTTGGTTTTCATTCTTATCTTTCAGAAAAAAAAATATTTTTTCACGAAATTCAGTAAAATCCTACCTACTTATGTTCCAAACACGCTGAATTTTTTTTGGTTCAAAATATTCATTTGTTCACCTTATTTTGACTTGATATAGAATAAGCACTTTAATTTTCAATCGAAAAGAATCACGTCAAAAAATCTACTCTTTTGAGAAAGTTGGTGAGCTTTTTGTTCGTTGAAATCTCCAGTTTCTGATGATGTGAAAAAAAATAAACATAGCCATCGTATATTTTCCAATAAAAAAAGGTAGTAAGACCCGGACTGTCGTAGCCCCTTTCCCACTCCTCCATACAGTGCGCGTCAAAATTATGGAACAAATTCATTTTCTCAGAAGAAAAATATTTGGCAACAAAATCCTGAAACAGTCGATTTTTGTTTCACTTTTACCAAATTTTATGCATTTTTGTTGCACCCTGTGCGATCCCCATCAATCCTCTGAATTTTTTGAAAAGGGAAAGTGGGTCATGTGGTACATTTTTGGCAAGGTATTTGTATCTTTTTTACAGGCGTGCAGAAATTTTCAAGAAAAAATTTTTTTTTTGAAAAATTAGTTAGTTCAAAGAGGTTTTCAGTATGTGCACTTTGTAATGGCTCATTTACTTTGAGACAATGGTACCTGATGAAATTTGTCACCGAATGAAACTCGACCATTAGAGTTTTGTTCATGCACAACTTTCAACCCCTTTCAACCCCCTCATGTGAAAAATTAGAATGTGTGAAACAGTGCGCTTCAGTTATGATCTTAAGTAGGTATGTTATTAATATGTTTCTAGAAACGTACTAATAACATGACCCACTTTCCCTATTTAAAAAATTTAGAGTAATAGACATTTTTCATTTATTTTTGTTATATTCTCTTCCTTCTCCAATGAGTTCTATTCTACGATAATTTTTTTTCACTTTTTACCATTTCAAAAGGCTTTATCCCTGTTGATTCACAGAGAGTCGTTTGAATATTGAATGATTTTGCTGTGAATCAGGCTTACTCATTAATTCGTCTTTGCCACTTTCCGTTTTTTCTCGATATTCCGGCACGTCCGGAAAATTATATAATTAAGAATAATTGACCTGAGTAAATGCATTAGTGTAGTTCTCATTTTTCAGAAATTTTTATCAAATTCCTTCAATTGAACCTTGATCTGTGCACATTCAGAACATAACGATTATTTGTTTGTAGGAAATTCTACAGTTCAATAGCAATTTTTCATTTTGAATAATACATTGTGTTTTTTGCGCATTTTCCAAATGTCTGTTGTCAACAATTTTATTTTCCCAAAAATGTTTTCAGTTAGTTGAAACATAACGTCCCGCAACTTTTCGCGAAATTTTGTTGAGATCGTTCTGTCAGTAATTTGAAACGAAATTTTTTCCGAAACAAAGTTTTTTTTCGGAAAAAATTCATCATATTCGGAAAAACATCTGCTAAATACCTTGAGATTGATATTTCACAGGCGTGTAAGAAATTTCCGTTTAATACGATTATTAATATTGCATCCTCAAGAAATTTTGTATGAACCTTCAAGCCTAATAACCGATAGCAAACAAAATAGCTTTCGAAAGAAACAACTTAGAAACTCTATATTTATAGAGTAGGTTGGAACCTTAATAACGAAGGTCGAGTTCGTGAATGGGTAAAATCCGCCGAATGATTCCGTAGGTATACCCATTCAAATTTTTGTTTCCCCAATATTTCTGAAAATATAGATGAGATCGAATTGAAATTGAGTACTTGATTGAAAAATGATAGTTAACACAGAATTTCTTGAGGATAATATGATTACATAAAGAGAGAATCTTTCCATCAGGAAGTAAAGATGGGTTCAGCAGGACCAATCAGTGAAAAGATTACCGGTTTGGCAACGAATTTGAACATGCGCGCAAGAGCGGCTGACTTCACATTAGTGCTTTTCTAGAATGATCTTGGAAAAAAATTGTGTTCAAAGACTATTCATTAGATTTTGAAGAAATTTTGCACAGTCCTTAAACCCTATACGTAAAAACATTGTACCAAATTTCGGATTTCACCCTCCTGGGTTTTTTCTCGGTATCGTTGATGTTTCCGGAATAACTCAAAAAATACTGATCCGTTCATGATGTAATTTGAATGAAGGGTTTTCCAATAACAGGTGTTATTTTGAATAGCCCGCTATTTCGGTAGATGACACTTTTGAAGCTGTAATTTTTTGACAGTTGACAAGTAGAAACTACGCCATTAATAAAAATGGAACGATACACGATTCAACAACGCATTGAAATTATTAAATTTTCACTATAAAAATGGTGAAAATTTGGCAGAGACGGTTCGTAAAACTCGAACATTTTTGGGTAGTCGTGAAGCACCTTGTCGGACCGCAGTAAAGAAATTGGTGGAAAAATTCGACCTGTTGGGACAAGTTAGTGATGCGAAGAATAACCCGTGCAAGTCGCTCAAAAACAGCCGAAAATATTGCTGCTGTAGCCGAAAGTGTTGAAGAAAACCTAGGTCTGTCCATTCCTCGTCGTTCTTTGGAATTAGGCATTCCACAAACATCATTACACCGTATTTGCATAAAGATTTGGGTCTTAAGGCTTATAAAGCTCAGTTAACACAAGAACTCAAGCAGGCCGATCATCAACAACGTCGTGTGTTTACTGATTGGGTCTTTGAAATGCATGAAAATGATCCGGAATTCCATCGAAAAATCATCTTGAGTGATGGGGCTCATTTCCACCTCGGTGGCTTCGTCAACAAGCAAAATTGTCGCATCTGAGGCTCGGAAAACCCAAGAGTTATTGTTGAAAAGCCTCTCTATCCTCAACGTGTGACTGTTTGGTGCGGTTTATGGTCCGGCGGAGTCATTGGACCTTACTTTTTCGAAAATGAGGCTGGAGCAACAGTTACGTTGAACGGAGTGCGCTATCATCATATGCTTTGCAGACGATGCAGTTTTAATAGCAGAAAATGAAGATGATTTGCAGAGGCTTCTGCATGTGTTCAACACAATGGCTCAATCTCTTGGGATGATAATATCCACATCCAAAACAAAGTGCATGACCACATCCAAGATACCCCTTAGATGTAAATTGGTTGTTGATGGGAGCATTATACAACAAGTGATGAAGTTTAATTACTTAGGCGTAGAGATTTCCAGTTTTGGTGAAATAGAAACGGAAGTAAGAGCACAAGTGGTTAAGGCAACAAGAGCTGCTGCACAACTTAATGACACCATATTTCGCAACAAACATCTCAGGATAGACACAAAAAGCCGTATTTACAAGACCACTATAAGACCTATACTAACATATGCGGCGGAAACAAGACCCGAGACATCTAAAACTCGCCAGATGATGGAGGCAGCGGAAATGAAAATAGTCCGGAGAATAACTGGAAAATCTCTATGGGACAGGCAGAGGAGTGAAGCCCTCAGAAGAACATGCCAAATCGACAACATCAATGATTGGGTATTGGGCAGAAAAATTCAGTGGAATGATCATATAACCCGAATGACAGGGGACCGAATCGTGAAGATCGCTAGGGATAGGTCACCATTGGGAAAACGAAGCCCAGGAAGACCTCGAAAACGATGGATGGATGGTATACCTACATGAAGCAAGTTGCGATGAAGAACAGGCATTGTGCCTATATGGACGCTGGAAGAAGAAGAAGAAGGAGTGCGCTATCGAGAGATGATTAATGATTTTTCATGACCGGAACTGGATGGTTTTGATCTGGACAACGTTTACTTTCAACGAGATGGCGCTACGTGCCACACAAGCAAAGAAACCATTGATCTTTTGCGGGAAAAGTTTCCAGACCGTATTATCTCTCGAAGAGGTGATCACAATTGGTCACCGAGATCTTGTGATTTAACACCTTGCGACTTCTTCCTTTGGGGCCACGTAAAAGAGAAGGTCTACGCCAATAGCCCAGCATCGATTCAAGACCTCAAAGATGGAATTCGTGAGGCTATCGAGGACATAGGGCAGCCACTTTACGATTTGGTTATGGAAAATTTCGTTAAAAGGATTTGGTCGTGTAAGCGTGGTCGTGGTGCTCATTTGCCTGATGTTATTTTTCACTATTAACCGTATAGCTTCTTCTTTATAATGAAACAAACATCCGATCATTTATATTGAAAAATGGAATTTTTCTTTGAATATCAAAACAACACCTCTTATTGGAAAACCCTTCATGCACGCAAAAGCACTATTCACGTCAGTGCTTCTCTAGATTTTTCTTTTTCGTATAGGTTTTCTTATATTCACTTAATCTCCAAAGAAATATCCCATTGTTACTGTAATTGATGGGGAACTGATTTCTGAGATCATATTCAAGTAAGCAGTAGAATGAAGATTTTTACCTGTATTGGAACATCAGCCAAAGTAACTGCTAGAAAATAGGACTTCAAACAGTACCACTTGTTGAAATATTCCTTACTGATAATTGGCAGTTCAGATGGAACTAAAATTAATAAACATTTTCAAAAAATCCATAACAATTAAACATGAGACTGACATGTGGTGGTAACGCAGTTGAACGCTGTCATCATCAGAAACATCACAGAGAAATACATGTAATTGAAATTGTTGAGCATATTTTGTGCTTTTATTCCTATGCCGTAGTACAAATATCCTATAAAAAGGGCTATGAGTACATGGGTGGTAATTCTTGAGTAAGTTAAGGTCCTATCTCTACTCAAAATGATATAATTTCTCTTTATGAGTACTAAAAGTTGGTGTAAAGAAGACGTGGCATAGTCGGATTGGCAGCATTTTGTTGTATCGTTGAGTTTGTCTCGGTCAGAACTCATCATCCTTCTGAATATCACTTGAGGTATTTTGAAAGGCGTTAATCTACTTTGAGGCATGGATATACCTGAAAATCGAAATGTGTGTAGTAAGAACAGGAAAAAGAATATTAAGAATTCATCAGATATTATTTCGAAAAAACATTGGAGCATTGAAATCTGCTGAAATATAAACTCAAATCATTCTCTGCATATCATCGAAATAGATGCGAAATTCAAAGCCAAAATTCGTGAGGATGAAATTGATAGAAAATTTGGAAGAAAAATTCCGAGAATTTTCTTGAAAAATAATTTTTTTTCGAAAATCAGATTTCAATGAAGTTTGGCGCAGTGTTTAAGTTAAAATTGAATAATGGCGCTTTACATCTCAGTTCTATCAGATATTCATTTTAAGAGCTCCTGGAAAAAATGTCAAATTTCATGGATATTAAAAATTTTGAGATCGTTTCGTCAATATCGCTAAAGGAACAGACGCTTTCAAGATTGAACTTCATTGTTGGTTATAGAACACCGATCAGAACTTCAGAGGTTCGTGTTGGTGGAAATCAAAAAATTCTAGAAAAGCACTGACGTGATGTCAGGAGCTTTTACGTTCAAATTTTAACTATTATCAACACGAAATTTTGCACCTAGTTGCGTGTTGGTAATATCCACCTGATTACGACGTTTCCATCTGATTGCATTTGTACTTCTTGAGATATTGCTGAAATAACGTTAAAATTCCAAATAACAACGAAATTTGGCACATTCTTTTTGCATATATCTCCGAAAGTGAATATCGGATCGAATTGAAATTTGTCGATAAATACTGACTCTGAGGTTTGTGCCAAAATCCATTAATTTCTTCAGAGAAAAAAATTTTTCATCAAAAATTTCCGAATAAATTTTCTAATAACTGGATCCACACGAAAATTTTGCTCTAAATTGCGCGTTGATATTCCAAAGCTGCCCAAGAGGTTTCAATTTTATCGAGTCAATACTTCATGAGATATCGAGGAATTAAGTAAGTCTTTTCCTTCGAAAGTTAGAGCATATATGGACGGACGGCCCAACGGACGGACGGACAGAATTGAGTTTGACCCCGGATTCTTCTTCAGGGAGTTCAACCAAATCATTTGAGACTATTTTCGGCTCGAAATTCGAAAATTACAGACATCGTGACGAAATGATAACGCCCTGTTCCAGAGAACAAGCTCGTAAAAACATTGTATTTACAAAACATTCAAGATTCCTGCACAAAAAAATTGTTTTCTTCGAAACAAGAAGTTTGGCACATAACTTGAGGTCACTATTTCCATCGGTATCATTGATATTTCCGGAATAACTAGAGATTATCCGATAATGATGAATCTTTATAATTAGTTGGCAAGTACTTCTGCTCAAACTAGGGCAGAATATATTGAAGATCATCTCATTATAACAGTTTAAAAAAATGTCAAAATCGTTATATTTGGAGATCTTCCAACCATACAGTCCCCACGAAATTCTGCATGAATCTCTAAGCCGTAATTTTTCAATCGAGTCCTGGATTTCATCGATCCAATGTGTATATTTTGGAATATTCGTAAAATCCAATTTGGAATGGGTATAGCTGTGTTCGCATTGGGTAGATGATTCCAATTCGCTAATTCCAAACCTTCTCTACAATAATTATGAAGTATCTATGTACAGGGTGATTCATTAAGGGTGGCCACCGGCCGTATCTCGGAAACCGTTTATCCTTTAACTTCCGGAAAAAAATTCTAATGACAAAATCGGCCCCTAGAAAATGATTAAAAATATTTTCAAGTTCGTAGTTCCCCACTAGAGGGCGCAATCTATCACTAGTAAAATATAATCTCATTTTTTACGAAATATTCTCCAGCTAACAGTGGTAAAGAATAATAAAATAAGAAAATACTCTTCCTATTCAACAAGTTTTGTTTCAGTAATTCTTCTATATTTCCTTTTTTTTAGTGATGGCATGGTAAAACTTTTCTTCACAAAAAAAACACTCTGACTTCTGTATGCGTGAACCGATTTTTACGAAATTTGATTTCATTCGAAAGCCATTAAAAGCAGATCCCAGAAAAATATGACAACAACATACCGGGTGATCCAATTAAAAACTACAGGCTGTTTTATGTTACTTCACCCTATTTGCGCGTTTTACTGGAGAATTTCAAATGCAATGCTATGATTCTAACCGACTGAGAATAAGCTTAGCATTATTACCTATTGACTTGTTAAAACCGCAGACAAATATATCCAGTCATTCCGAAGATATTAACATTTTTGCAGATTTCGAAAAGTGTTGATCAACCCTGTGAAATTCAGGAGAAATTGAGTTATTTCATCAGCTAAACAATCAAATTAAAGAAAAAACTTATCAAAAATGTATGCCACTCACAAAACAAGCTGATCTAGATCCAGTAAGCTTTGGCGTTACTGTTTATTCTCGGTTTCTATAGCTGTAAAATTAGTTTAGGTCGATTGCAAACTACTAGTTCATGAGGCCTCATCATTCAAACGGAGAAGCATATGATATGCTTAATGTTTATGCTGAATGTTTAGAAAATGCAGTACCTGAAAGGGAATACCCGATACGATATCCTGAAAGACGTCGTCATTCCAGAAAAGTATTCAAAATATTGACACGAAGAGTGCGACAAACTTGGAAGGTTCAATATGTTGGAAGAAAAAATAGAAAACGTGGAAGCCGTAATGAGGATAATATCATAAAAGTTTTGGCTTGTGTTTATGCTGAATCACATTCAAGCATCCGAAAAATTGCAAGTGATTTGGGATCGAATTATTCGCTAGTTCAAAGGATACTTAAGGACCATAAACCGCATCCGTATCATGTTGTCTTGCACCAAGAATTGAAAGAGACGAGAGGACTTTTGCAATTGGTTGAAACGAATGCTGAACGGCGAACCTAACTTACTTCATAGAATATTATGGACTGACGAAGCTACTTTTTCTAGCAATGGTAAAGTAAATTTACACGACAGCCACTACTGATCATCTAACGACCCATATTGGCAAAAGTCAATAATCAGAATCGCTGGAGTGTTTACGTGTGGTGCGGAATTTTTGATGGAACAGTTGTCGGACCATTTTTCTTCGATAGTATCTTAACGGGACAAAGGTGCTTGAAATTTTAACGGAAAATTTTCGAATTTTTTTGGATGATATTGCTATTCAAGACAGAATAGATATGTGGTATCAACAAGATGGTTGCCCGGCGCATTATGCTGCTAATGTTAGGGAATATTAAGATACCGTCTTCTCAAAGAGGTGGATTGGACGAGGGAGTATTTTTCCAGCAAGATCACTCGACCTCACAGTATTAGATTTTATTTTTGGGGGAGAATGAAGACTTAGTTCTCCGAACACCACCAACTACAAGTGAGGGTATGAAAAATATATTTCGACAGGCAGCTGAAACTTTTTCACATACTGAAATTGTGACCAGTATCAACTGAAGAAAGACTTAATTTATGTATAGAAAAAAATGGTAGACATTTTGAATGTTTGAAATGATTATGTAAAAGGGTTGTTTTTTGTTCAAATATTTTCGTTGTTGCTAATTTTTGTTTCATTTTATCGTATTATTGTTATTTCATGTGTGTTAAGTATTTTGCTGCGTTGTCATGACGAATAATGTCACTTCCTTGTTTTTTCAAGCTCGCAGAGTTGATCAACACTTATCAAAATTTACAAAAATGTTAATATCTTCGGAGTGACCGGGGATATCTCTCTGCGGTTTTAACAAGTCAATAGGTGATAATGTTTAGCTTATTCTCAGTCGGTTAGAATCATAGCATTGTGTTTGAAATTCTCCAGTAAAACGCGCAAATAGGGTGAAGTAACATAAAACAGCCTGTAGTTTTTAATTGGATCACCCGGTATGTTGTTGTCATATTTTTCTGTGATCTGCTTTTAATGGCCTTCGAATGAAATCAAATTTCGTAAAAATCGGTCCACGCATACAGAAGTCAGAGTATATTTTGTGAAGAAAAGTTTTTCCATCCCATCACTGAAAAAAAGGAAATACAGAAAAATTACTGAGTATTTTCTTATTTTATTATTCTTTACCACTGTTAGCTGAAGAATATTTCGTAAAAAATGAGATTATATTTTACGAGTGATAGATTGCGCCCTCTAGTGGGGAACTACGAACTTGAAAATATTTTTAATCATTTTCTAGGGGCCGATTTTGTCATTAGAATTTTTTTCGGGAAGTTATAGGATGAACGGTTTCCGAGATACGGCCGGTGGCCACCCTTAATGAATCACCCTGTATATTGTTTGGTTGTTATTGTGTTTACGATCAGAATTAAGAACAATACAATACCTTCTGAAAGAAACTACTTAGAGACTCAATATTTATATATAATAGGTGTGGGGCTTAATTACGAAGGCCGTCTTCGTGAATGGGCAAAATCCACCCAATAACTCATAGATATACTAATTCAAAGTATGATTTGCCAAATATTTCCCTACAAAATCGGATTAAATTGAAATCTAGTATTCGGTTGAATACTGATAGATTGAAGGCTCATTCAGAATTTCGAGAGGACAATATTAAGAAAAGATGGTGCGTCTGAAAAGGCCTAATTAATGAACCGTTTCAGTCCTGCCAAAGATCCAAACAAGAATCGAAATTTTACAAATGTCTCAAATCGAAACGAAAAATCGAAAGAAAATAATTCTTGAAATTTTCTCCTTCCTTTGTCTGATGAAAGAATCAGATTTTACTCTGAAACGTCACAGTTCGCTTTGTTTATCGTTTGTATTGTTCCGGTATTGTTCGTTCATTAAGCAATCTGTTTTCCAAGAAACTGATGTTTGAGGATGAGAATTTGCGTTATTCCTTCGATGAATTGTTTCTCACCTGAACATCCTGGAGCAGAATTAAACATTTGCCCTTTGTTATCTCTCCAATCATCCCTTGTACCGTTGGCGCTTTTCTCCAGTAAAACTTCAAAAAAATCTCCCAAATCCCCTGCTGCTACTTCCAATACTGCAAAGAAATAAAATCGCATGACCAAAATGATTAGGATTGTCTGGACTATAGAATCATTGTTCAGACATTGACCCGATTGTATCATAGATCTTAAAAGGTTGTTCTAAAAATAAATGTGGATTTATATTTGCTATGTGATCCTGTTGTCCAGAGCACCGAACTGATGGAATGATATCTATCGTCACTCAGAGGAAGCTTTGTAATATTTTATTTTTTAGGTTCGAGATGTTTTCCTCTTTTTCCTCACGAAATTCACTCCATATTATCCTTCCTACTTCTAGTCTTCTTTCCTCTAAATTCCACCCGATCCAAAAATATTATCGATTATTATTATACTGTGTCCATGGATTGGGTGCCGGTAAGGTGTAATGACGAAAAATTTTCGAGTTAGACTCTGATATTCTGGAAACCGCTCCTGCTTGGTCTCACACTAAGATGTTGAGGAAATGAGCCAAATCAATTAATATACAGGGTGGTTTAGAGCTGATTCAATGAAAATTGTTAAGAATAAAGTGTCTTTGATTTAAAAGATATCGAGAATGTTTATTGAGAAAAGTTGTTTGGAATGACTAGCTGCTGCAGGAACTCAATTTTCAGATAAATCAGCCTACCTTGACTTATAAGTTCATGAATATTTTGTTGATCCGATGCGTGAGATATTTTGTCATGATCAAAAATTAGAATTTTGACACTATTTTTTTACGTTAATGGAATTGTCCTATTACTCCCTGATACGAAATGTCTGCACCTAAACTGTAGCACTCCACATTAAACACTCTTCGTTCTATGGTCAACATATTTTAAGTGGAAAATTTTCGTTTATGACGAATAAAATTTACGTTTCAAGTCACGTCTGCCATTTGTAACCATGGATATTATCAAATATTTTCATAACCTATTTACAAAATCAAAGTTGATCGATTTATCTGAGAATCGAGATTAAGCCTCTTAAATGTCTTTTGATTCTAAACAACTTTTCTCAATAAACTTTCCCGATATCTTTTAAAACAAAGGCACTTTATTCTTAACAATTTTCATTAAATCAGTTCTAAACCACCCTGTATATTAATTGATTGGGGTCATTTTCTCAACATCTTAGTTTGAGACCAAGGAGGAGCGATTGCCAGAATATCAGAGTCTAACTCGAAAATTGTTCGTCATTAACACTTTACCGGCACCCAATCCGTGGACACACTGTATACATTATATAGAGTTCAACTTTGTCGCGGTTTGCTCATAGCTGTTGAAAGAAGAAACTCAAACACTCTCACGAGTCCGTTGATGTGCAAAATCTAGCTATTGGCCAAAGAAATATACTACAACGAGACATTGAGCCAGTAGGATTAAATTCAAGTGTATGCACCTTGGGATGAGTTCTGTCTATCAGCTATCGGTGACTTCCATGCACATTAAACTGCGAATGAAAGTTGATAACGATATGAGACAGACGGAACTCCCCCCTCAAATATATATTATATACAGGGTGAGTCTTTAAGTTGTACATTAATTATAACCATAGATTCGTCCCATCAAATAAAACACTTTTTTCATTTACCATTTTTCAAGATTCGGCTCAGGTAAACATGTATAAGCATTCAAATATTTCTTAATGTGCTAATACACTCCTGCGCTTTGTTTGCAAGTTCACTACAGATATCCCTTACGGGAACTCTTTTCGGAGAATAACCAATCCAAGGTTTGAAATTCAAAGAAACAAGATTGAGAAAACTCATTTACTCACTTAATTCTTATGATTAAGATTATACACAATTCCATCATCGCCCATTCTCATATTGAAAACTCCATAATTATACCTTTTTCACGAAATTTATAAATGAATTATATGAAATCAATCAGCTAACCTAAAACATTCTCTAGAATGTTATGGCTATGGAAAGTCTAGTCCATAGACAGGGACTATGTCTGTGGTGTGGTCACGAAATAGGAATTATACCCTTAAGTTGTATCTATGCATATACCTGTATTAATTCTATGCGAAATAGATGAATATTTCTGTGTATTCTATGGTCCGGATAAACGTGAACCCACCTTAATTCACTTCCTTCACTAGATCAAGGGCGGATCCATAAATATAAGGAAATAATTCGAATTTTTATCCGATTTTATAATATTCAACGTTTAATATCTGCAAAACCGTCCGTTTAGGGAGAGGTTATAAGGAATAGGTTCTTATGATGACATAAGATACACTTTATCTGTATTATTCATGCTGATTTCGTATAGTTTTTTGAATTGGCGGGCTAACGGCCGGACCGCAAACACAATAACTTCCGAAAGAAACAACTCGGAAACTCGAAATTTGTAGAGAAGGTTTGGACCTTAATTAGGAAGGCCGAATTCGTGAATGGGTAAAATCCACCCAATGATTCCGCAGATATCCCCATTCAAAATTTATTTTCCCAATATTTCCAAAAATACGGATAATATCGAGTTGAACTCCAGTACTTTATCGAAAAATGACAGTTTGAAGGTTTTTACAGAATTTAATGAGGATAATATGAGGAGAAGATCAAAGAATATTGATATTTGAAAAAAAATTTTTTTTTCGAATTGTTCTTATGACACGATCATCACAAAATTTTGCACAATATTATCCTTCAGCATCTTCAAACTAACTGCGGAGTTTCATCACGATTGAATCAGTATTTCTTGAGATATACCGAAAAAAACAACGATATCGGAATAAAACCATAAAATTCTACATATTTTTTTCCAATATCTCCAAAACTAATACACGTCTCGAACTGAAATTCGGTACACTCCTTTAAAATATGGAGCTCAAGGTATGCCCGGAATTGTTTTTGAGCATGAAAAATGGTTTCAGAAAAAAAAAGTTTTTTCGGAAAAAATTTGTTTTTCAATTCAGCGACCATGAGATTTCAACGGAATTTTGCTCAAAGTTGCGCGTCGTTATGCTCCAACTAGCTGCCAAGTTTCAATCTAATCTCTAGAATAGTTTCTGAAATATGAGGGAAATAACCTCAAAATTTCAAATTGCTAAGACTCCAAAACGTTTTGGCCGATTTGGCTCATTAACGAACTTAACCGCGGCATTCGGATGCGTGAACTACCCCACAAGTTTCAAATCGCTAACTGACTCCGTTCGACAGTAATCGTATTAACAGCCGGCCGGCAGAATCGATTTTGACATCGGATTCGTCATCAGTCATCGTCAAACCATCGCGCAGCAGTTATACTGCCTCGAATAAACAGGTGGTGATCGGCTACGAGTTAAAGTCAGCACTTATCCTAGATAGTATAAAATTAGTACATTGATCAGCGATTCGACGCGTAGTCGCAAAACGGACCAGTAGATCCAATTCCTTATGTTCCTCTACCTCCATTTGCCAATAAACGACATACGCGTATTATTGTCATTGCAATACAATTAACAAGATGGCCACTTTCGCGAAGAGGCAAACCCACAATTCTACCCCTGTCAAAATCGCTAACATGATTCGTATTTCGAAGTATTCGAACTCGAAGCATTTTGTAACTATGGCTTCACATAAATCGACTGCTGGGCAATGACTAGAAGTAACTGCAATATTGGGGTTTCATGAATCGCATTCTTCACAAAAAAATGACAATAAAAACTTTTTTATCATAGCATGCTTTAAATATAGAAATTTACTTGACAAAAACTGAAGTTCGCGAAGTTATATGTTCTGAATATAAAGCTTTTAATGACATTGATAAATATACCTCTTCAACTTCAAATTGAGACTTGTAATATTTAAATTGGGATTTAACAACTTCAAATTGAAAATACTCAATTTCAAATTGATCTTGTTAGCCATAATTCGAAGTTGTGCTTTTTCATTTTAAGTAATGGTTGACACGATTTGAATTTAATTACGTATTCTAATTTCGAAGATAATAGTTGAGTTTCGATATTCCTGGCCAGTACTTGCCAGTAAATTTTTACAGTCGATTTTACTGGCACTGCTTTGGTAATTCAACGTATCAGTAGGAAGCGTTTCGAAATTACTGATACTGGCCAGTACTGATTGGGAATATCGGAACTCCACTATTAAATCACAATTCGAATATGACAAGTCTGAATACGAAAAAGGCATAGAGATAGATTTTCTTGACATATTACAAATATCGACATTTGGGTAGAATTACTTTGGAGAGCCAAGGAGCAGTTAACGGATATTTATGAATATTGCGAACCTCACCATGACGAATTCGTTCTGAAATTTTCCTTCCCGAGTGGTGAGAAGTTTCAAAATTTTTGAGTTGACCTTGGACCGAAATCTCCGCAATTGAGATCAACTAGGATTCTCAGCAGAACGCAAATTCTCAGGGTCCCCATTCTTGGCGTTTGTTCTCCTCCCAGAATTCAAGAATAGCGCTCCAGTTGTAATGAATGTTTCATTAATCTAAGTTGAGAATTATCTAAAAATTTATAAGGACTCCTTATGTGTATTATCATTATGTATCTTTCTCACAAAAATACATCGAAATTGTAGTTTACCGATCTGTCACCATCTCATTGTCAATACTCACTGAAATCTGCAGGATTGTGGTAGGTTGGACATACTAAATTAATATCACTCAGGTAAGGCAAAAGCTGCTTGATTCCACCTTGGTAGACACAGTGGCCTTTAGCTAAAACGTAAAGGTGATCGAACATCTCGAAAAGTAAAGCACTGGGTTGGTGGATGGTACAAATGATTGTCCTTCCAGTTGCTGCAAGTTCTTTGAGTAAAGTAAGGCATTGTTTCGACGTTGAACTATCCAGCCCGCTGAAAAATGTAAGAAAATAATCAAGATATTTCGTTGGATTTTCGTAGCAGTTTTTCAAATCCGATGGAAATGATTTTTCACAGCAACTGCTTCGATTAACTCGTCGACCTTTGAAATAGTGAATATAAATTCAATTTTTTGAAATCACATGGAAAGTTTTAAACATTTCTTCATAATTCCTTGAAATATTCCACTCAACATGAAAAAGGTAGCATCCACATAATTGAAACTACAAACTTCTGATTGATAAAATAAGAAATAACGTATTGACTTCAAAATAAATTCAAAACCACACGAGGGTAAATTGAATTATAAGAGCTGCAGACATTTGAATATGTGATATCTATTTCTAAGGGGTGTCGAATTTTTCTACCTTTGTCTATACTCAACTCATTCTCTGGGGGTCAGTGGGCGGTTCATGGAAATCTGACACATTTCATTATGTATAATACAAACAATTGACGTTGGAGTCATTTTCCTGTCAGAACTACGCACCTTGTCCGTTCTACATGAAGTTCGTAGTAACTACAGGGTCTTTCACGAGGAACCTCACCCATATTTATACGGGAAACTACTGAACGTATTTTCATGAAATTCAGCACTTATAAGTATTTCACGATGCTGATGAAATCTAAAATATTTTCAAGGCATGAGCACCTCCGGTTTTTCCGGAAATGACGTCAACTTCCGTTTTTCAAATTAGAACACCATTTTTTTATTGCAGAAATAGATTCCTTAGAAAATTTCAATTTATTTTGATGTAACGTTTTTCAGTTTTGGTTGGAAAATTCTCTCTGAGCGGGAAAATTCGAAAAAAAAATCGAAAATAGAGCTCCGCTGAAACAAGAATAACTTCGAGGTTTTTGGATGGAAAATTTTCATTTTTGGTATTTTTCAAGATGTAAGATTGATGTATCCACTTTAAAAATCGAAATCGCGATTCATGATACAGGGGGTGAAAAAATCGCTTTCAAAGTTAGGGATGACAAAATCGTGAAAAATCAATTTTTTCAAATTAGAACCCCATTTTTTTATGGCAGATATTGAATCTACGTTAAAAAATAATGTGAGAGTATGCATCACACCCTTGCCCTAAAGTGGATATTTTCTGAGTTATTCACAAAAAACTGTTTTTCGTCTTGAATTTTCAGCTATTTCTTTTCCCTTCACGCCAAAAAGATGACATTTTCAGGAACTGTTACTTAAACCATGTTTTAGATTTTACTACCCTAATATGCAAGAGAAAAAAGATACAGGTTGTTCCTAAATAGATGGCGAATTTGGATTCGAATTTGTATCGGAAACCTCTTTATTTCAACTAATCGGCCATCGGTTTTCTCTCCAGTGATAAATAAATAATTCCTTATGAACCATATGCAAAAACTTACCATGTTTTACATTATTTTTTTTTAATGATAGATATCATTAATTACATCTGCCAAATTCCTCTTTATTCAGTAGCATTTTGTGTTTACTATTAATTTGGTGATAATTCGTATTAAGTTATAAAATCGATCACTATGCCTAATTTTACCAATGAACATTATTTAAATCTCATTCTACTTCATGGAGAATGTAATAAAGTTGTAGATAGAACGATACGACTGTTCATTGAGAGGTTTCCTGACCGACCCAGACCAACGAGAGATACCATTAACAGAACCATGACAAACTTGAGAAATGTCGGATCTTTCGTTAAGAAAACTACACACAGAGAAAAAAGTGTAGTAGAAGATGAGAACAACGAAATTACAGTTCTCGCATATTTTCGTGTGAATCCTCAAAATTCTCTCAAAGATGCCGAGATTGATCTGGGATTATCTCAATCGAGTGTTTGGAGAATATTAAAAAAACATAAAATGCACCCATATAAATTCAATAGGGTACAGCATTTGAAGGAAACTGACCTGGAGTTTCAATGTTTTTTGCGCCATCAAAAATAATGCAATTCTCGATGTTCACATTTATGATGGGACTTTAACTGGTAAGATAGAACACTACACATGTTTGCATTATTTAAAGAATGTTCTCCCTTAGGAGATAGATATTCTGACATATTGACTCAAATAATTGAGCCGCTAGTACAGAACCATAATGACTTATGGTATCAACAAGATGGCGCGCCTCCACACAATTCACTCAATGTGTCAAATATCCTCTACAGGCTATTTGAAGATCGATGGTTGGCGAACAATGGTCCACATCTTTGGCCACCACGTTCTCCCGATTTAACTCCTTCAGACTATTATGTTTGGGGTAGGATAAAAAATATTGTCTACTCAACTCCCCTGACTGATAAAGAGGACTGCATAGAACGAGTCAGAAATGCGTTAAGGTTTGTTTAGATTTTTAGATTCATAGTTTTGAAACTCAATTTGGTTTTTAAACACTTTTGCAGATCTCTTCCTCCCGATGAAATAAGAAGAGCAACGCACGAAGCATTCCTGAGACGTATAAATAAATGTCTAGAAATTAACGGTCAAAACTTTGAGCATCTTCTCTAGTTATAACTGCGAGAGTTTGCCATGGTTCTCCTAATAGTAACTTGAAGTCGGTTTCAAGAAGGGGTGAAAAATCTACAGCATGGTTCAAATAACAGTTCCTGAAAATTTCATCTTTTTGGCCTGAAGGGAAAAGAAATAGCTGAAAATTCAAGACGAAAAACAGTTTTTTGTGAATAACTCAGAAAATATCCACTTTAGGGCAAGGGTGTCATGCATACACTCACATTATTTTTTAACGTGAATTCAATATCTGCCATAAAAAAATGGGGTTCTAATTTGAAAAAATTGATTTGTCACGATTTTGTCATCCCTAACTTTGAAAGCGATTTTTTCACCCCCTGTATCATGAATCGCGATTTCGATTTTTAAAGTGGATACATCAATCTTACATCTTGAAAAATCCCAAAAATTAAAATTTTCCATCCAAAAACCTCGAAGTTATTCTTGTTTCAGCGGAGCTCTATTTTCGATTTTTTTTTCGAATTTTCCCGCTCAGAGAGAATTTTCCAACCAAAACTGAAAAATGTTACATCAAAATAAATTGAAATTTTCTAAGGAATCTATTTCTGCAATAAAAAAATGGTGTTCTAATTTGAAAAACGGAAGTTGACGTCATTTCCGGAAAAACCGGAGGTGCTCATGCCTTGAAAATATTTTAGATTTAATCAGCATCGTGAAATACTTATAAGTGCTGAATTTCATGAAAATACGTACAGTAGTTTTCCGTATAAATATGGGTGAGGTTCCTCGTGAAAGACCCTGTATACATGATGATTCACATAATTTCGTGCTGAAAATTAGCAATTGAGGATTTTCGAAAATAAACTTTCTCCCTAAATTATTTCAGACTTCGCAACTTACAGATATACCAAAAACCGCCAAATACTTTCCCATTTCAAATGGCAGACCCAGTGTATAATGGCATCATTTTTTGAGGAAACTCACAACAATATGCCATCTATAGCTTGCAAAAGTTTAATGGTTTCTGAATCATTTGAATTCTTATGAAGAAAATGGTGTCTACAGGAAATCCCAATCTTTTTAATATTCTGCGGTTTAGTGTTTTTCAAAAACACTTCTTCATTTCCAATATTTATATATGTTTAAAGAAATCATATCTATCTATCTACACTAACGTTTGCTATTTGAGCCGAAAATATACATGGTGTTCATGAGGACAAATCAAACTGATTTTTGATTTAGAAGTTATATTTCTCAATTTTTCATTCGATTATACGTGAATGAAGAGAAAAACTAATAAAGCAAACCCCATACCTAAGATGAAAATTTTCAGAGATATCAAGGAAAAAATCGAAATTGACAATTTATTAAAACAGAGTGTGTAGTCTGGAACAATAGAAATAACAATAACTTCGATGTTCCGGTCAATAATTATGACATTAAACGAAATATATCAAATTAATAACATAATCACAAGGACAAATATCGGTCGATAAATCAACAGATCAGAGCCAATCATCCAATCAACCAAAACATCTACACCGAAGAAGAATGACTACAGCTGTTTCACAGTTGTTACTGATCTTCAGGTCAACTTACCTTGGGTAAAACTGCAGGGGGAATCTCGATACTTGTCACCTTTCAGATGGACCGCTGCAGTTTAACAACGTACAGCGCGCCATCTTCTGGGAGCATCTTGCGAATCCCACCTTCGAGTGCAGAATACCTTGGTCGATGTGCATGACGTTCATCCTTTTGTCATATCAAGGTCGATGTATCTGCGATATTGCAGTTTTACAAACACCATCACGTTTTCGTCTTGTGGGAATCCACATGAACCGAGCGTTTCCATGTCGTGATGGTGTTTGTAAACTGCAATATCGCAGATACAGCGACCATGATGCGACTAAAGGATGAACGTCATGCACATCGATCAAGGCATTCTGCACTCGAAGGTGGGATTCGCAAGATGCTCCCAGAAGATGGCGCGCTGTACGTTGTTAAACGGCAGCGGTCCATCTGAAAGGTGGCAAGTATCAAGATTTCCTCTGCGGTTTTATCCAAGGTGAGTTGACCTGAAGATCAGTAAAAGCTGTAGTCATTTTTCTTGGATCCGCTTTTTCGGTGTAGATGTTTTGGTTGATTGGGTGATTAGCTCTGATCAAGGGGGAATATTTGTTGATTTATCAACGGATATTTGTCCTTGCCATTATGTAAATTTATTATTACTGGAGCTCTTTCTTCTCCGTTAAACCAATTCCTATATCAAATTATTGTTTGTTGGGATTGCCGAGAATCACGAATGAGCTTTTGCTCGATAGCTCGGAAAGTTTTCATTTAAAGGCTATATGGTTTATTTCAGTAACCCGACGTCGTTTTTCATGTAGGTAGAATCCACTAACAGATTGGAAAATACAAGTTCTTTTTTCAAATCTTGAGTTTTTGATCAAATTGATGATCTTGTCATGAGCCACTGAAAATTTTCGGTCTGAAAAGCAAACACTGTTATATTAACATATTGAAAAAATTGGAAATGTAAGAGAGTTTTTCGATAAACATTTCTACTGGGGTGATATTCGAAATACTGAACCGTCAATACCATATTTTTCATGAGAATTCAATATCTCAGAGGAAATTTTCGCAAGGAATATAGTTGTTAATTTCTCCGAACGAGCTTACTAATAATTAACTAGGTGTGCTATTTGAAATAAGGAAGTAGTAGGATCTTTCCGGTGAATGGCAGAGGCCTGAAAATATTTCAGGGAGTAAGTTTATAATTGGAAACCTCCACATGCAAATTTTCAGCACAAAATTATGTTTTTTAAGTTTTTCATTAAGTCCTATAGGCTACTCTGTATATGTAACAAAACAACCCTCTTAATATATTTATGTGAAACTTGGCAACGCCGACATAATGTTTCTGAGCTTCATATTATATTTGACTCACTTCATCTTGACTGAGTTCTAGTTTCAAAAACTTGATTAACCTAATTCAAGGCCGCCTGAATTTAAGAAAGTAAAGGTAGTCTATGCTCATTCACTCTAACAATTTTCAACTTTTCATCCAAGGAAAAGTCCTCCATGTGGCATGAAACAAGAATTGAAAACAAGTGGAAGATTTTTGTGTCAATCGGAGCTAAAAGAGTGAACAGTCCTTGATCTGAATATTCTGTTTGGTAGATTTCTTACCTGGTAGGTTCATCGAAAAACATTATTTGTGGGTTGTTCAATAACTCTAATGCGATAGAAAGTCTTTTTCTTTGTCCTCCTGATAGATTTTGTGTTCTGACTTTCCTTTGATTCCATAAACCCATCGAATTCAACATTTCCACAATCTGAAACACATGTTATTCAATATCCAAAGATTTTATTGGGGTACTTTATGATTCTACAATATTATTTATATGAATGGACCATTCTGTTTGGTTCTTGGAGCTTTAAATAATGAAATTTCACATCATCACAATAGAGGACCACCTCGCAGAATAAGTTACAAATGGCGAATGCGCACGACTTATTTTGAACTCCTTCGAAAGAATTAAATAAAAACCTAGAAAAGCACCGAAATGAAGGCAGCAGCCTTTGCGCGGATGTTCAATGAAGATGACTGCTTTGGCAACGAATTTGAAGATGTGCGCAAAAGCTGCTGCCTACACGGCAGTGCTTTTCTAGGATTTTTTTTCGATAAAGTACTGGATTTCAATTCGATCTGATCTGTATTTTTGAAAATATTGAAAAAATCAAATTTTGAATGGATCTACGGAATCATTAGGCGGTTTCTTCCGAGAGTTATTTGTGTAAACGGTCGGCCGTTAGGCCGACCTAATGGCCGACCGTAAATACAACAACTTCCGAAAGAAACAACTCAGAAACTCGATATTTGTAGAAAAGATTTGGACCTTAATAACGAAGGCCGAATTCGTGAATGGGTAAAATCCACCCAATCATTCCGCAGATACACCCATTCAAAATTTTATTTTCCCAATAGTTCCAATAATACAGATCAGATCCAATTGAAATCTAGTACTTCATCGAAAAATGACAGTTTAAAGGATCATACAGAATTTAATGAGGATCATATGATGAGAAGATCACAGAATATTAAATATTTGAAAGAAAAATTTTTTCAAATTGTTCTAATGGAAGGATCATCACGAAATTTTGCACAATGTTGTCCATCAACATCTTCGAACTAGCTGCGAAGTTTCGACACGATTGAATCAGTATTACTTGAGTTTCACCGAAAAAAACAACGATATCGAGAAAAAAAATCACGAAATTCTACATATTTTCTCCCAATATTGCCGAAACTAATAGCCGTATCGAATTGAAATTTGGTATACTTCTGTGAAATATGAAGTGCAAGATGTATCTGGAATTGTTCTTGAATATGAAACATAGGTTCAGAAAAAAAATTTTTCGAAAAAATTTTTTTTATATTGAGTGACTATACGAATTCAACGAAATTTTGCTTAAAGTTGAGCGTCGTCATGCTTCAACTAACTTTTAAGTTTCAATCCAATTGCTTCATTAGTTTTTGAAATATGAGAGACATAACCTCAAAATTTCAAATGGCAATACCTCCGAAACAATTCGGCCTGTGAAATATGAAGTGCAAGATATATCTGGAATTGTTCTTGAATATGAAACATAGGTTCAGAAAAAAAAATTTTTCGAAAAAATTTTTTTTATATTGAGTGACTATACGAATTCAACGAAATTTTGCTTAAAGTTGAGCGTCGTCATGCTTCAACTAACTTTTAAGTTTCAATCCAATTGCTTCATTAGTTTTTGAAATATGAGAGACATAACCTCAAAATTTCAAATGGCAATACCTCCGAAACAATTCGGCCGATTTGGCCCCTTACCGAACTAAACCGCGGCATTCCGATGCATGAACTACCCTGCATGTTTCGAGTCGCAAGCTGGCTCCGTTCGACAGTTATCGTGTCCATGGCCGGCCGGACAGAATCGATTTTGACACCGGGTTCTTAGTGAAGAAAATACCTATCTGATCGAACTGAACTTGGTTTATAAATGCGCAGTATCGACCTGAAGATCTATGCAGAAATTTTTGAGGATGGTTGAAATAATTTGAAAAAATATTTTCTAAAACTCCGCATTTCTCGCATAAAATGAGATCTTTGAAAACCGTCGTTCCAAGTGAAAAGAAAATTGAATTCTACTTGTTTGAATAATCTTGCGAATATATCGAAAAAGTGAAAAATGGAAGAATAAAGATCTAGTTACTCTTCGCGTTGCCAATATCTGGCCTAGTGTATTTCGAAAGGGAAATATTCGAATCTTTTATGCATGCTTTCATTATTGTCCTGATTATGTTTCAGTCATCAGGAATTTGTTGTCAACAATATAAGATTTGTTAGTTTCAAAATTCCATATTCTTTAATTATATCAGCTAGACAAACGATAATTATTTTCCTTACTATAGCAACAAATTTTTGCTCGAAAAATGTACACCAATGAAATGGAAGAATTTCTGTGGGGTAGGCATGACAAACTAGAAAAATTTAAAAAGATTTTCAGTGCTAAAATGATAGTTGAGATTTGTGCATGAGCAGCAATATAATTGATCTTCTAAGCATATACAGCGATACAGGATTTGATGTGTGGCTCACAATATAATTTTCGGCGAATATGATGCATAAGAATGACTACCAAAGAAGGTTTTTCAACCGACAAACAGACATTTATTTCGTTCCTCTGAGCCTCTTAGAGAGCTGGAACAGTAAATGTATTCTTAATGCAGATCCATGAAGTGAACATGGCATTTTGTTGGAATTCTCATAATTCATACATGTAAATCGAAAACTAATAAAGTAATCCAATCCAACGTTCCAGCTACTATGAGAGCATATATCTAATCTCTTTAATTGTCGTTTCTTTTCTCTCAATTATTTTGAATAAACCTTTTTTATTAAGTTGCTGAATTAATTCTGTTGAAGCTAGGTATATTCTGAATTTTGGTTGTCTTGGTTAATTTTTATATTAGCAATTGTTACATTTATATCTTTTCAATTTATGAATTGAAATTCTGCATGAACTTTCACGCCATCATTTTTTGAGGAATAATAACTTAGGTTGAATTCATGTAATGGTTAAAATCCACCTGAATTTTTCGTAGCTATATTGAATTTTTTTTCGCCACTATTTTCGAAAATTAAATCTGATCGAATTGAAATCTAAAACTCACTTGGTTTCAGAAAGGACGGCGTGGCATGCATGCAAGATTTCGTAAAGAACTAGCCTCGAATTTGAACAAGTGCGTAAATGCTCCTGACTTCACTTCAGTGCTTTCCTAGAATTTTTTCGATATAGTGGACAGAGTTTTGAGATTTGAAGACAATTGTAAGAGCTTTTAGAAGAAATCTAACCCAATCACCACTATTCAAATATTTTGGGGTGAATACCGGACTTGATTGTTCTTCCCCCTTGAATCAAAATTCGACGAAGGTGTTGATCCATTTCCTAAAAACTAGTGTGCTTCTTAACCGGTGAAAAATTAGTGCAATTACAGAGTTTTTTCATGAAATGTTTTAATGAATATGATATAATTAACACCATAGAGTTATACCTTCTCCTTTTTCTTTTTTTGGCTGACATTGGTGCTCATTTTTAAATTTGCTGCAACATTCATAGATTCCATAACTGTAAGTAGAGGCTGCAATTGGTCGTTCTGCATAATATAGCAAGATTGTCTTCTAAAACTGTGTTCATGTCTCAATTCCTTGTTTATCGTCAGCTGACCAGTAGCACCTGTTCTGAAAATGAAGTTGAGATTATATTTTTTTGTAATTCATTCGTTTCTTCCGCATTCAAGTTCCATAATATTTCATTCTCAATTGATATAATCCTAGGTATTTACGAGGAGTTCTTGACATGAATAAAAGGCAATGGATGCTTCATTTCTGAGATGCAGGAAAAATTAAGTTTTTCCCGAAATTTGTAGAACCGATTCGGCTGTATTCTTCAGTTTTCGCCACCTAATTTTTTATATTATAATGTTCGTAATCTCCATAAATGGAGCCCCAGCGAAAAAGTCCTGCATTATTCCTAATCGAATCTTTTTTTCCGATTTTAAAAATAAAAACTATGGAATACCGTTTCTTGTTATTGAACGTATAAAACCTAAGTGAGACTGGTGGTTACTGGATACACTCAATCATGAAAGTTCATGATATAATATTGAGGGTATAATATTAATTACCACTGTTCCAACACTTGCTGAACCAAAGCTGAACAAATCAAAACACTATCTTTTACGATACAAACGAATTTGTTCCATACAAAAGTAAACCTACTTAATTATTTACAATTTGTAAAATATAACTCTGTATATGGGCAGGAATACCTAGGTCGTTAGCCCTTTGAAACATTGTTTCAATAATGTTTATTACTACTACTACTACTACTATCGAACTGAATACTTTTCCGCACCTACTGAAGTCTGTGAGCCACTGTATATTTTCATGACAATTTATCGAAATTTAATCATAATCAAAAAACTTGAAAATCAATTTTTTTTTTAAGGCAATGATAAAGATGATAGTGACGAGTAATTTATAGTGAATATCCCTGATAAACTTCAATAAAAAACACAGCGGATGTATTTTACTTGATATCAGTTCTGATTAACTTTTCATAAAAATAGCCCTTTTCGATTTGGAGGTATTCACTTCATTTCATACTTTATGGCCATCCTGTATAGCAGGAAATAAGAGACAATGGATGGAATCTGGGGGAAAGATAATTTAAGCCCGTTTTTCATTTAGATCATGACTTGACACCAGGAAAAGAGATTAGATGGAGTGGGACCTAGTCTGTACATGTGTGGCATGTCTTCAATGTGATCCAAGGTTGACTTCAAAACATATTAATCATCGTCACGAGTTACTGTCGGTAAGTGCAATGTATCTTTTCGAGACAATTAACCCATTTGTGAGAATGAAAGACATCCATACAGAGATGGAGAACCCAGTCTTCTTCAGCTTATAGCTTCATTTTGACAGCTTCAATTACCTAATTCATATTTTATTACATGATTCTGGATGTATTCTTAATTAATTGAGTTTTCGTGGAAAGGAGAGCTGACTGCCTTTTTCATTTATTTTTATTTAGCACCTCCATTTACGAGTGAGTAGCAAAATTCTCGTATTAAACACTGTCAAAATTGCAATTAAGTTCGCAATTTTGACAGCGAGAGAAATTGTTGCCTATTGAAATGTCCCAAGAAGCATAGAATATATCCTCAAGACTTTCCCACTATTAATCATGATTTTTTACAAATGATGACGTCATTTTTTCATTTAAATTCAAAGCACAGAATATATATTTCCTTGTATTTTAATTTTGCTGACGTCACTTTTTTTTCAGATGAGCACACCATGTTTTTATATCATGCTATTTGTCACTGAATTTTGGACCAAAAACGCGGAACTATAGAATTGTTAAATATTTTTCTATTTCTCGATGTAAACGATTATGGCGCGTAGGTCGCTCTGTCAAGTCATAGATGCATAGAATATATTGTATAGTGCGGACACTCTTTGACATATTTCGGGTCTGAAATGAGGTCCAAATATTATCAAAATACGGCTTTGTTGCCCTACTTCAATTTTCGCTGATAGAAGCCGGCATAGTAAAATCTGCCATATGAAATCTAAAATGTTTACGAAATTTACCGACCTGTCATATCAAAACTATTCAAATCAGAATTTCTTTCTGATTTTCCGAGTTGGACCACACATTATTTCCAAGAATTTCCGAAAATAAATTCATTTTGACAAATTTAAATTATGATTATTCATTCATTCAGTCAGAATGGCGATAATATAATATATAAAGGTTTCCTTCGTCTCTGAATACACAAGTCTGAAACTTGATATTTTTGAATACCTGTTCATTATAAAAGGTATTAATTATCTCAATATTTAGTTCATGGAAAGGACGTATTCCAGAGTTGCGTTTTTGAAAATATCACAAGAAATCATTTGGAACGATGATCATCATCATCTATCATTCCAGGATTTGGCAATTTGCCTGTTCCGACCTCACCATCTCATTCTCGGTCTCCCCAAATTTCTACGTCCTGTGGGGTTGTCATCTATTGGTTTCTTTGGAATTCTTTCTGGAGGCATCCGCATCACATGCTCCCGCCATCTTGATTTCTATAGTGCGTTGTTGAATCTATTATCGGTTGTACCTTTAGTTCTTGTCTGCTAAAGTTACGTATATGATGCGAACGTGTGCCTCCTTTCACCGATGTTTCCAGTTGCCTATAATCTTGTTTCTTCGGCGCCCAAGTTTCCGATCCATTTAGTAGCGTGGGAATGGCCATAGCCTTGTAAAATTTTATCTGTGTTTCTTTTAATGCCTTTCCTTTCAATGTTCTCCGGCTGGTTCTGCAAATTCTTTGATATTTGTTTATTTTGTGTGTTATATCTTTGTCTTCGTCATATGTGATATCGCATCTTAGATAATTAAAATGTGACACCTGCTCTAAAGTGTACACCCCAATCACAATTTTGTTCTTATCGGATCTTTTCCTAGGAACGCCATAGTTTCAGTTTTTTCTTTAGAAATTTCTAGATAGTAATCCTCAGATAGCAAGTTCAATATGTGCACTGCTAGTTGTAATATATCTTTTCAGTCTTGTATTATGAATTGGTCACCGGCGAACAGTATTGTAATCAAAAACTCACCGGACCCAATTTTTAACCTAGAAGGTGCAATCTTCTTCAATTCTCCCACAAGGTCGTCCATATATATATATTGAATAGTGTGGAGGACAAAGTACATCCCTGTCTAACGCCTCGATTGGTTCTTATTCCTCTTCCAGTGTCGATGATGATTTTAGTATTCAGATATATGTTTTGTATAACACTGTTTCTTCATTATATGCCAGAGTTTATGACGGTGTATTCGATCGAAGGCTGTTTTGTAGTCTATGAAGGCTAGGTCTGTCTCCAGATTAAATTCTCTACGCTTCTGAATAATTTGTTTGAGACTGAAAACGTCATCAATACATCATAATCAACACCTTCCTTTACGGAATCCTGCTTGTTCTTTGTTCTTCTGATAGTAAAGCCTCTGTTATGATTTGTAGTCTCTCATTATTAACCTTACTATACAACTTATAAGCAGCATTTAAAAGGCTTATACCTCTATAATTCTCCGTTTTGTTTCGCTGACCTTTTTTGAATAAAGAAACGATCTTAGCCAGTCTCCATTCATCTGGGATATCAAGATTTGTCCAGCACATATTGAATAGGTGTAGTATTCGCAAATGCAGAGTTGTGCCACCGTATTTTATCAGTTCAGAATTGATACCATCTGGGTCAGGTGATTTTGTGTTTTTCTTAGTGCGTTCTGAATCTCTGTCATATCTATTGGGTCTATACCAGAGGTATCAGTTTTTTTTTCAAATACGTCTTGTTTCGTCGAGTCGTACCATAAATCCTTATAATGTTTCATCCACTCTTCCTGTGATATGATATTTAGTTTGGCCACATCCTTCTCAGTTTTACTGAGATGTTTTAGCATTTTATAAGCAAATTCTTGTCGTCCATGTATATCATTTTCTACCCGACTTATAAAGGTATCATCCCATGATGTTATATGTGCTTGTCTCGCTTTTGATTTTGTACGGTTTCTAATTTCGTGAAATGAAGTTTTTGCTTCTTCAGATCATTCTTCCAAGTATTTTCTATATTCGCTGTCCCTGCATTCAATAGCATTCTTTATTTCATCATTCCATGTCCTCAGTCCTATCTTTCTCCGGTTCTTTACTCTCGTGCCCAGTACTTCATTACTCACTTGCTGTATACAGTTTCTGATATTTGTCCATTCCTCTTTTATTATTCCACTTGTTCGAGTTTGGTTAAGCAGCTGTGTGAGTCTACGTTGGTATAAGTCTTTCGCGCTTTCTTCTTGTAATAGATGTACTTTATAAATATGTTCAGCTTTTTTAGTTTCTTTGACGGTATAGGATTTTTTCCATCTTGCCCATAACTGAATCTTCAATTTGACAAGATGATGATCTGTATTAACATTTCTGCCCCTATATACATGTGTGTCTAAAACTCTTGAAGCCAACTTCTGAGAGACGATCACATAGTCTATGAGGGAACGATAGCCTCTTGCGGACCACGTGAACTTGTTTATGCCTCTCAATCGTAATCCGTTTTGATTTTGGCGTTCTTCTCCAAATGCTCCAATCAATCCTGGGATAGGATCATCAGGAGATTATAATCATTGTTAGCTTTTGTTGTACGTTTCTGTAATTCTCTATAAAATATTTCAGTCCGCTCTTATTTCCCCTCTTCTGGAGCGTAGGTACTCATTATGAATATATATCCTTTGTCAAATTTCATTCTGACTGTTAGTCATAGATAGATACTACAATAAATTTGTCTGATTTGAAATTCGTCTGATAAATTCGTATGAACATGAACAGCAAAGTGAGAATTCATATATCAATTTCATTAATAATAAACATGAACATTTCCTCCAAATATTTTCATAAGTATGAAACAAAATTCATGACTTTTCAATTGAATACGTATTAATAGGTACAAAAAAAACCTTTATGTACCATATTTCATGAAAGGAGATCCAAACTATCCAATAAAATCCATTAGTAATATCATTCTCCCATTCCGTTTTCACCGTTGTTTTGGCTTCGAAATAACTTCTTGTATCCATCCATGAAAGTGGTCTTACAATTACATATTGCTTTATATTCTCTTATATATATTTCATATTATTAATGAGTAGATGTTCACCATGTGTTAAACTCTCCTTATAATTAGTAAGAATCCATAGTTTCAAATATCTGATTAATTTTTTGGGAAATAGTTTCATCAGATTGAAGCTCAATTCATTTTTATTCAGCGGAATTAATTGCATGGACTTGAGAAAGCGACATAGCGCCATCATCGTTTACAGACCCAAGTAGGAAAATATTTGACAATGCTGGGACCGCGTTTTGGACCCAAAATTTTAAAGGGTAATAGTAGGAAAGTGTCGACACCTGATATATTCTATGCATCTTGGTCAAGTCCACATAATTAATAGGACTCTTGCATGCTTTTTTTTAACATCGGAATCAAATATTCTATCCGTAAGACTACTGAAAAACTTCAACCGCCATCAAAAATTTCAATTTTTAACGAGAAAATGCTCTTTTAAATTTGCCTCCGCATCTCGGTTGTTTAAACGGACGAAACTTCGCGGTTTCCGTGACGTATGGGGATATATCCACTCTCTCCCTCTTCTCGTGTACCTTTCTCTCTAGCACGCCAATAGACAGTGTTGGGCTGTATCCATCGGTGAATCGTACAATAACGAGTGAAGTACAGGAGATCTGACGCGTTTCTCCCGCTTCAACCTCGAGTCCCGACTTGGCCATTTTTAATACCGAGTTACATGCAAGAGAACTATTCCGCTGGATAAAAAACAATTAAGGTGCAATCTGCATGTTCCGATGAAACTGTTTCCTTTAGAATAAATTGCATATTTGGAATGATGATATAGTTGCTGGGATAAGATGATCGCTTCTGCTTTGGATTCTTACTCATAACTGGTATTTAAAAACACATTTTCAATATTTTGAGTGCTCATTCTAGACCTCAAAATAGGTGCAAAATTTCATATAATCATGGGGCCGCAAATGAGCCGAATCGCAGATATGAACGATTCTCGGTTTTCAAAATATCAACTACTAGCGCAACCAGATACGATAAATAACAGAAAATATTCGCTTTATTTTTTACTTCCAGTGTTTCACAAAAGATGTTCCATATGACCACAGTCCATTCCAATCATATTATAATATCTCTATGCTATGTTTCAATGCCGGAAGTACATCGTCGCATGAAAGAATTACGTTCTGAAAAACATTTCAATTGTAGTTCAGTAAAAAAAGACATCTGAAAGCTGAAAATAAATTGAATATCCTATTTGGTTGCACCAATATTCAATTTGAAAACCGAAAATCGCATATATCTCCAAAACGGCTCATTTGCAGACCCATATTTATATGAAATTTTTTACTTATTTTGAGGTCTATAAGAGGCTTCCAAAATATCAAAACTTTAGTTTTCTAACACCCGGTACCTATATGAGTATAACGGCAGTTGAGACTTTCTTGGATACAAGAAGTAATTTAGAAGCCAGAACAAAGTATTTAAGGAACGGGGATTAGGGATTATATTACTCATGAATTCTATCCGATAAAGTTTGATCATAAATTTTGTATGTAATAATAATTGAATTCAAAAGGTATAAATTGGTTACATACTTCGGAGAATATTTCTGGGAAATTTGAGATATGAATTCTTCTATCTATCTGTTTATGTTCACCAAAGGAATTTGTCATGTAGTTGTTCCAGTGAGTTTTCAAATATTCAATGGTTGTACAAACTCTGAAATACTTCTTTTTCATGAACTAAATAACGAAATAATTAATATCTTCTGTGATAAATATTCAAAAATTTCAAGCTCAAAATAAGTGTGTTTAGGGATGAAGGGTGCCTTGAAACAAATTTTTGCCATTTTGCCACTTATGACTGAATGAAATGAATAATCATAACTTATACATATTAGTCGAAATGAATTTATTCGGGGGAATTCTTCGAAATAATTTTGTTAGGCTCATAAAATCACAGGATTAGTGTTGTGAGGCGTCATTTTGGGATTGGTGAACACTTTGCCTATGAATTTGAATAAATTGAGTGGTCAGTATTTTTCTCGATTTTTTTTGCTTACGTGTATCCAGCCAAAATATTCATCAATGTTGATTTTCCTGCACCTGAAGGTCCCATTATTGCTGTCAATTCACCGGCCATGAATTCACCTGTAACTCCATTGAGAACAAGCTTAGTCCCTGAAAAGAAATAGCCAATTAATATATGAAGAGCTGATCTTGGCAAAATAATATGAAATTGTTATAGAAATGAAAGATTAAGAAGACAGGTTCGTGCCCTAGGACTTGTTTTATGTAATTTGAAAACTTGATGGCGGTTGATAATCTGTTTGAGGGACAGTGGTGCTCAGCGTAAAAATCGAGTATTAAATTTGAATGAGTTATTAATTCATTTTCATCATTACTCAGACGATACCTGACATATTTTCATAACTGTATAGACTTATTTCTGATAAATATGGAAAATTCAAGATTCTGATTAGCTGTTTATGCATAGACAAACAGGTTGTAGCGCTCGCACTCTTTCTGTGCCCTTACTCAAGTCACGAGCAACCTATTACTTCTATTGTGGCTTAAGAACTCTACGTTACATGGCGTTAGCGCTTACACCTGTTCCCAGTATAAACTATCTCAAGATCATATTTTCTGGTAATCTCGAATTTTCTCACACACTTCTTGGAATGGCTCAGTTTTGGTCATGCCCTGATGGGTTCCGCTCGACTAAACTAGGACGAAAACTTATAACCCCAAAGAGGTCGACGCTACCTCGCAAAACTTCAAAAGACTTGAAGGTGAATGGAATGGATCGATTTCAGTTAAAAGATAAACTATTTTGCAACGTTTTGTTGCATAAGAAAGCATTCCGTGGAAGCTGAAGCTATGTGATGAGAATAAAGAGAATGTGTCGTTTGGGACAAAAAATGTTTGCAAATGTATATTTATTTATTTATACAAATTTAGGGACATAAACAGGACAAATCTCGAAACGATATCCACAAATTACTTAGAATTAAAATTTAGAACGAAAAATAATGTTCAGATAGGGCTTATGAAACTAATTACCATATGAGATGCGAACAAACCGAAATAAAGAGAGAAAAAAAAACCATTTCTCAAAAAAATTTTTCCACCCTCCTGAATTAAAACGATGACATTATGAATGGGTCCAAATTACCACAATATTTATTGAAAAGTTCACAACTCCTTGTAATAGGAGAGTTTTTGCCAATATTCGTTCGAAAATTCAAAGCAGCCAGTAAGTGTTTGTTTCTGGTTAGTTGAAGAAATATAATTTTCATTGATCTTACGTGGCAATATATTTGTTTTCCGTTCCGGTTGAATTTACTAATTCCGGATTTCAAATATATTCAATATATTCATTGATTCGAGCTCTCCAACATCGTCAGGAGATAGCGCTCCGGAAGTATTACAGTTTGGATTATAAAAAAAGAGTTTACGACGATATTCACTAAAAATATTTGAGAATATCACTGAATTTTCAGGAATTAAATCGAAGACATGACTGCTTATCAAAATTTTCTGGCTCCTTAAATCTGCATTTTTAAACTGCTGCAAACTGTACGCATACTTTTGAAGCGCCATCTCTTGAGGATGTTAGATAGATATAATTTATAAGTATATTCGGAACTAGAAAGTTATTGTCTTCAGAAGAAATCAATAATCGGAATGAAAAATTAATAAATCATCAGAAGAAACAAATACAGGGTGAGTCTTTAAGTTGTACATTAATTTCAACCATAGATTCCTCTCATCAAATGAAACACTTTTTTCATTTCTTATTTTTCCAGGTCAGGTTCCAGCATAAAGATACAGGCTGTTGAAATTTACAGAAAAATCGGATCTTCTTTTGTAGCTTCGATATACTTACTCCGAATGAGATAAATTTTGATGTGAAGTTTTTTATAAGTATGACACATATTCTTCAGGAATCTCTTTCCTCCTACTTGAAACAGTTTCCGAGTTAAAAAATCACCGATTCATAAAACTATACGAAATTAGCATGAAGAATTCAGATTAAGTTTATCTAATGTCACCATAAGAATCTTCAATAATTTTAAAATATTTGATTTTTCTTTATGATTTCTCCTTAAACTCACCGTTTTGCAGATATTCAACGTTGAATATTATAAAAATTCGAAGAATTATCTCATATTTATGGATCCGGCCCTGATCTACTAAAGGAAGTAAATAAATCTGGGTTCACGTTTTTCCGGACCATAGAATACACAGAAATATTCAGCTATTCGGCATAGAACTATTATTAGGTATATGCATAGATATGACATTTAGTTATAATTTCTATGGGTTTATGCTATTTAGTTACCACACCACAGACAAAGTCCCTGCCCATGATGTAAGCAAAACATGGTGAGCTCATCTGCTCATCTGTGATTGTACGTACAAATGATGACGTCACTTTTTTTATTCAAATTGGAAGCACAGAATATATTATTCCTTGTATTTTCAACTAGCTGACGTCACTTGTTTTTCATTTGAGCACACCATGTTTTGCTTATATCATGGTCCCTGCCTATGGACTTGACTTTCCATAACCATAACATTCTAGATAATTTTTTTAGGTTAGTTGATTGATTTCATATAATTCATTCAAAAATTCCGTGAAAAAAGTATAATTATGGAGTTTTCAATATGAAAATGGGCTAGGATAGAATTGTGTATAATCTTATAGTGGAATAAAATTGGATATTGCATGAACATCAAGTTGAAAATCAGTGTTTCCAGTCTAGTGAAGTGAAATATTCTTCTTGCGATAATATCGAAAAAAGCACAAAATCATAAGAATTAAGTTAGTGAATGATTCTTCTCAATATTGTATCTGTGAATTTCATCCTTGGATTAGTTATTCTTAAAAAGAGATCACCATAAGGAATATCTGTGGTAAACTTGCAAAAAAAGCGCTGGAGTGTATTAGCACATTGAGAAATATTTAAATGCTTGTAATTCTTTACCTGGCAAATGAAAAAAAGTGTTTTATTCGATGAGAGGAATCTATGGTTAAAATTGATGTACAACTTGAAGACTCGCCCTGTATATTGCTTCAACTATTAAATAAATTAACTTGAAAATAAATATATCTGCAAACACTGTTGTCCTACTAGCATAATATGTGAAATTTCAAGTATTCTCTCCGAGATATTCGAATAACCACTGAAATAAATTCCTCAATATATTTGTTCTTGAACTTATGATACAGTCGTTGCTTACTTTCCTGAAGGATAAATTTGTTATCTAGATGTCAACAGAACATTATCATGACTATATGTATAACTAAAAGTAATCATTGAAATGTTAAGCATTGGTAATGAAATGAAAAAGGATATACACACGTGCCTACGTTTAGTCTGTGAATTTTTTTCTTTAGAATTATTCAGAATCGATTAAGACTGTTAACTGCTAGGAAAAGATGCTTGCTTGGATGGAACATCATTAAATAAATACATTTATATTTATTCCACTTGTTTCATGGTATCAAAATCGTGAATTACTCATATAACTCCAAGGTAACAAGGAATTAATTAAATAAAATTCTGGAAATGTTCGTATAGTCGATTATATTGGTTTTTTTCATTTAATTTTAAAATTTCGAAATTAGGTATTTAAGTGCATGAATATAAATAGTCATTTAATTGAAGGCATATCAATTTATGAGAGAGGTTCCGTGAATAGAGAGTTCTAAGAGGTATCGCTAGGAAAGTGCCGAATTGAAAATTAATATAAACATGTGAATTGGTTCATGGAGAAATGAGAGCTTCAGCAGTAATACTAACATAACCATAAGGACGAATATCTACACCGAAGAAGCTGATCCAAGGAGAATGACCACAGCTGTTTCACAGTTATTACTGATCGTCAGACCATCTTACCTTGGATAAACCGCTAAATAGGAATCTGAATACTTGCAGTATAACTACGTACAGCGCGTCATCTTCCAGAAGCATCTTGCGAATCCTACCTTCGAGTGCAGAATACCTAAATAATCTAAAATAAATGTTCAATATTTCCACCATTTCCTTCGAGACAATAGTTTTTTTTTCTGAGAAGAATAAAATTTTAAATGTGCGATCGCGTACATTGTTTTTCACGAATATCTCAGAAATATGAATTTTAGGGCATTGGTGTTATTTCCACACCTACATTATTTTTCAACGTAGATTCCAATATAGCCACAAAAAAGGATCTCATTTAAAAAAATTGAGTTTTTACTTTTTCGGGATTGCCAATTTTGACAACGCTTTTGTCATCATGAGTTTCAATTCCGACTGTTGCCATGAACAAATTTTTCTAATTTTTCGCAAAAGCCCAAAAACAGAATTTTTCCAATCAAAAACCTGGGAGATATCCGTGTTTCAGTAGAGCGCCTTATTCAATTTTTTATTGGAATTTCACGTTGAAAATGAATTTTCTGACGGAAATTCAAAAATTTTACATCAATACAATTCAGAATTCCACAAGGAATCTCTTTTCATTATAAAATATGGGGCTTCCTATTTGAATAACGAAAGTTAGTTTCACTTCCGCTGAAACCGGAATTCCTACGAATCTCAAAAAAATTTACGTTCAGTCATCTCTCTAGTAAAAGCTCGAGTCCGAAATTGCAAACGTGAATTTTGATTCCTTCCCAAAAAGGTTCTAACGAATGGTATTCGTGAGACACACGGTATAAACTGAAATATTCCCTTCAATAAAAAAACTTTATACCAAGAATGAAGTAGTACAGTTATCTACAGAGGATTTGTGCAATTTCAATTCATATTTTTAATTGATTTATTGTGTAACACACATACATATATCGAATTGGTGCATTGTTACAGTGTGAGTAACAGGTAGTGATACTAGAGGTCAGTAGACCACACTATGACCTCGTAAAATGAAAGTGTGCTTTGAGTCGAATAGTATTGCCATTTCGTCTTGATTGCATGAGATTGTAATAATACACGTGTGCATCGAAGCCAAAAAGTCTAAGTTGTTCCTGTACCTACATCAAATCTTGGCATTTGTAATTCCTGAATTGTATCACTTGACTTTGGTGGTTGGCTAAGGAAAATACCTTCCGAAGATTTCATGGGGAACCAAAAGGTTTGTTCGTTGACCTGCATGAACTGCACTAACTACACCAACTCCACTGACTTCCAATTCTAAGTGCAGCTGAGTGTAGTCACAGATAACTGAATGAGTGGACTTAGTGTAGTTCAATCTGTTCTATGATTCTCACAGAATACAAATATATGATAGATGATTTTAGGCAATCCCAAGATGACAGAATTCTATGCTACTTGTGTTTTCGCTACCGCTTCGAGGTGATGTAGATTTGTCGTAAAGTTTTTCTGAAGTCGTCACGGACAAAAATGCTATTTGAAATAACGATATGATGAAAATTAAATTCGTCCAAAAATAATCACACATAGAGAACAAAACACGTCCAACCAGGATCCAGCGACAACCACAGATGTCTATGATTATGAATTATATTTACGCATAACCATTACAGAAGACAACCGCACTCTATGCACTGCAAACGTCATCTGTGACTACACTGACTGCCAATATTTCCGCAACAAACAGAGTTCAAGTTTACAACAAAACAGACAGGTACTACGAACAAACCTAAAACTATCCACAATTTTCGCACGCATGTCTTGGAAACGGCGTGTTATCATTCAACCCAAATGTCTATAAATTTCTAATTTTTCATAAAAAATGGTCCGCAACGACTGGGCTGAACTCACAGTTCATCTGTGAGTTCACTCACAGATGAACAGTTTAGGATCGAATTCGATTCTCGGCCAGTCGTATAGGCTAGCGACTTGAGAGTTTCAAGGCAGGTTAGCTGGTTAATCGGCTGAATGGTTTCGGTGTAATACTGATTTATATTTCGAAGTTACTTCCTCAATATCTCAGGAAGTTCTGATGAAATCCAATTGAAACTTGGTAGTAAGTTGTAGAATGCTGCCACGCAACTTTATGCAACATATTTTAGGAGAAATAATGTGAAGATTCCGTAACTGCCCATTAGATATCAAAGAAATTTGTCACAAACTTTGAGGTCAATTAAGATGTATTCCACCTTGATCAGAGCTAATCATTCAATCAACCGAACATCTACACCGAAGAAGCGGTGTCCAAGGAGAAAGGTTACAGCTGTTTCACGGTTTTTACCGATCTTCAGAGCACCTTACCTTGTTAAACCGCAAAATGAGACTCTAGGACCTAATCACCTGTTAGATGGAACACTGCAGTATTACTACATACAGCCATACATACATTCAGTGAGGACACAAAAATGGAAGATATGGAAGCCGCCTACGATGAAACTCGTATCAATCCAGACATGAGCAAAAAAAAAACTGTCAGTAGTATTTTGAGACGGGCAAAAATTGAAATTCAATAAAACGGTGATACTTTGAAAGTTTTTCTTCGATTCATTTTTGGAATTTTTATTTCTTAATTCATTCAATTGTTAATTGTTGTTAGTTTCGGATACATTCTTCAATTTTTTCCTGGGATTTTTTCGAGATAATCCTGCCAAATACCAGGAAATACTAATTTCCAATCAGTAAGGCACGAAGTTTGAATTTTAAGAGAATTTTGTGGAATTTCACCATTGAATCAAATCTTTCCGTGAAATTTTCGATAATGACGTGCGGAATAAACAAATCAACTGACTCCAATTGGAAATTTCCTCCTTTTTTCAAATATTTCAATTCCATTCCGAAATTTCAATATACAAGTTGAATCTCAGTTGGATAGAAATCCCATATTTATCTAATGCAGACTTTGAATTTTTCAATTATTTGAATATGAATCCATTGACCTGTATGAGTGAAGTTCTCGACTATGCGTATAGACTGAAAAAAATACTATGAGGTCGGTTATATGAAAATCCAGTACATATTTCCATTAAACGTATGGTGTCCATTTCATAAAAATTCGATTCCCTTCAAAATCATTTTCCTGTATCAATCGAAGCACCGGACATTGCAGAAATGTGTTTTTAGCATGGTAGTGCGGTCCACCCCATTTGAGAGTTATAGTCTGGAAATTCCTCTATCAGAACTTTCCGAATATGTGTATAGGCAGAGGTAGACCGCATATCTGAACTCATCTAGAGTAGCTCTACGTCAGGTTACCGTATGTTCATTCAACAATGAGACACCCTGTATAATTTTATTCGTCTATTCCAAACGCATAGTTTCAACTTGAAGGTTATAATAATATGTGTATATTTCAGGTTCTGAAAGTACTCGAGTAGGTTTGATTATTTTATCCTTTCAATGAAATAAAATGAATACATATTCACTAGACCGAAACAACTGATATGGTTATTTGAATATTTGTGAACGTGAAACGAAAAATGTAGCTCTTAACAGGATGACGTGGACATAGAGGGTGTTTCACCATGAACTGGTCAAACATATATAGCCGTATACATGACATTGGGAAAGTCATTTTTGCCTTATGACATATAGCCCGTTTTCGAAGCATTTAGCGGGATATAGGGTGTTTAATGTTAACTTTGAGCAATATTCTGATAACTATGGTGAGTTATGCGTGACCTTTGAAGTAACGGTCTTTGGTCACATCAATTTTCATTTCATCAATTTTGGGTGAGTTTTTCTTCACTGTAGACATGTAAAAAAAAGGTTGAGTTTAAATTTTAGGAAAATTTTTTCACGGAAAATATCAGAAAATGGAGTACATTGAAATAATGCTATCCAATTTGGCAATCGAAAACAAAAAACTCCAATTTTGTAGGTTTTCCGCTATTTTGAAATATTTTTTCCAGAAATCTACACAACAATTGGATTGACCACCGAAAAATACTAAGATGTGACCGAAAACCGTTATTTCAAAGATCACGCATAACTCACCACAGCTTTCTAAGTCGACATTGAACACCCTGTATCTTTCTAAGTCGACATTGTACCCTGTATGCTTCGAAAACGGGTATATGTCATAAAGCAAAATTTACTTTCCCAATAACATTTATACGGCTATATATGTTTGACAAGTTTATGGTGAAACACCCTGTATATGCTAGGACTGGGCTGAGCGCGCAGTCATAACTATTTGTCACTGTGACCGTAATATATCCGTTATATCACGGTGACGAAGAATCACTCGTGAAGTACCGCTGTCATTGTTATCTGAAGGATCAGAGGGATATTCAATAGAGCACTAGCAGCACTCTATGGGTTCAGCAAGATGAGACGTCAAAATCAGCTGCTGGAGGGACAAACAAAGAGATTTCCCATAAGAGCTAATGTTAACGTTTGGCGTATTATCTGATTGGAAAAACATTTTGAGACTGTTTTTTTCAGTTAATTTTGATCATTGAACCTTTTTGAATACCTTCAGGTAAGAGAATAGTTTGCAAGGGTGATTTGAATAAAGGTTTTTCCAGTTTAAATATACCCACTCCTGTTTGTTACATACATTGTTATGTCTCCTTTTTCAGATTAAATTCAACTATGAAATTTTTTGCAGCTGTGAGCTGTAGTCATCGGTCCAATAGTGATAATCACACCCATTTTTTTAGATTTTTTTCGTTGACAACTAAATAGAAGCAGGTAGAACCTGCCAAGGTGGAAACAGGAAGTACGCTTGCTTTTATCTCTACATGGGGATGACTTCCCCGATTCTAAAGCGAAAAATTCTTTTATTTTCTGCATTATTTTTAACAGGTAATGAACTATCAAAGTTATTCAACATATTTATGGATAAAAATCTTTTCAGGACAACCTTTAAATGAACTTGGCATTGGAATGATATTCAAGATACAATAACAATTATAAATTTATATAGTTACCATAAGCATGGCATTCTGAAATCATAAACAGAAGATATATGGTAACAGAAGTAAAACACACAACTGTGAACATTTTTGTGGCATTATTTTCTTGATGAGAATATGTCTTCCGACAGGAGTCTCACGTTGAATCTATAAATCCTAATGTAATTCCAGTATTCTCTAGGAGGATCTTAGACCTTAAAAGTTTGTGAAAATACAGACCAATCATAGTAGGATATTGCCAGATACTGCAAGTTGATGCCAAAAGATTAATATCGGCAAAGTGTCAAACAATCAGTTAAGCCTCAAACATACTTTATTGAATGAAAATATTGACTAGAGTGCCTTTCATTGGGTTACAGCCATTGTGAAAATAAACACTTATTTATCTCATGTTATTATTCAAATATAGAACTCTCAACTACAAATTGTTGTTCACTACTTGAAGATATGAAATCATCTATTTTCCTGGATTATGTTAATCTCAAGCCTCCAAAGTTTTCCAACAAATTAAATTTAACAGGAAAAAAACCCAAACTTATAAAATGAACAATAATCTGCAGCACCATAACAAATGTCAGTTTACAATAACAATAACAAACTCTTTGTTTGTCCCCTCAGCGGCCATATTGTGACGTCACCTGCTAGTGCTCTATTGCACATCATATGATGAAGTAGGTATTAGCATTGAGTTTTCAAATACTGATTTGAACTGTATTTGAAAACTCAATGGTATTAGTAATATTAAAGGCTGCATATTTTTTGCGCGCATGTTCTGGGGAACAGCATGCTATCGTTTTGTAAAAATGTCTATAATTTTAGAATTTTGAGCCAAATCTGCAATCAAAACTTGGCGCTCTCACTTAGTTTCAAAGATATGGGCCCCCAAAGTTTTCGATGATTGGGTCGAAAATGGTATCAAACGACTAGGTTGGACTCACCGATGACGAATCAGGTGTCAAAATCGATTATGTCCGACCGTCCGAATGCACGATAACGATCGTACGGATAATCTTATCGACCTGAAACTTTCAGCGTAGGTTGCACTTTAAAATGCGGCAGGTAGGTTCGTTAATGGGCAAAATCGGTCGAATGGTTTCGGAGTTAAAGTCTTTTGAAATTTTGAGGTTATATCCGTGATAATTCGGGAAACACAGGAGCGATTAGATTGAAATTTGGCAGTAAGTTGGAGTATAATGACGCGCAAATTTTCGCGAAATTTCGTTGGGATCATGCTGTCGGTAAATTGAAAAAAATAATCAAATTTCATCAAATTCAGCAAAAATTAGGCGCAGATATTGTGCTTCATTTTTCGCAGCTGTGCACCAAATTTCAATTCCATACAATTTTTATTTTCGGGGACATTGGGAAAAATATGAAAATATTTCGTGGTGTTTTTCTTGATAACGATGTTTTTTTCGGAATGACTCAAGAAATGTTTATTCAATTATAACGAAACTTGGTATCTAGTTCGAAAATGCTAATGGACAACTTTGTGCAGAATTTCGTGATGATCGTGTCATTTGAACAATTTGAAAGAAGAATTCTAAACCCGCAATATTCTGTGATCTTCGGATCATATTATCCCCATTCTCCCAAATTACTGGATTTTAATTCGATCTTATCTGTATTTTCGGAAATATTGGAAAAATGAAATTTTGAATGGGTGTATCTGTGGAATCATTGGGTGGATTTTACCCATTCACGAATTCGACTTCCGTAACTAAGGTCCAAACCTACTCCACAAATATCGAGTTTCTAAGTTGTTCCTTTCGGAAGTTATTGTGTTTACGTTCGGCCGTTAGGCTCGAAAAATCTTTCTTCAATCATAACGAAACTTGGTATCTAGTTCGAAAATGCCGATGGACAACTTTGTGCAAAATTTCCCGATGATCTTGTCATTAGAACAATTTGAAAAAAAAATTCAAATTTTTTTTCAAATCCTCAATATTCTGTAATCAATCTTCTGACCATATTATCCTAGTATTATTATTTAATTCTATATGAACCTGTCATTTTTCGATGACATTACTGGATTTCAATTCGATCTTATCTGTATTTTAGAAAATATTGGGAAAAATTTTTTAGTGGGTATATACTACGGAATCATTGGGCGGATTTTACCCATTCACGAATTCGACCTTTGTTATTAAGCCCAAAATCTACTCTACAAATATCGTCGTTTCTTCCAGGAGTTATTGTGTTTATGGTCGGCCGTTAGACCAATGATTCCGTACTTACGGAAAATAACTTCCGGAAGAAACAACTTAAAAACTAGATATTTGTAGGGTAGGTTTGGGGCTTGATTACGAAGGTCGAATTCGTGAATGGGTAAAATCCGCCCAATGATTCCTTAGATATAACCATTCAGAATTTAATTTTTCCAATATTTCCGAACATGTAGATTAGATTGAATTGAAATCCAGTAATTCATCGAAAAAAAAAACTAGAAAAGCACTGTCGTGAAGTTAGCTGCCTTTGCGCGCATGTTCAAAGGATATCACCAAAAGAGAACATGCGCGCAAAAGCTGCTGATTTCACGTCAGTGCTTTTCTAGGTTTTTCTCATATAATATAAATAGACACAGACTCAATATGGAAATTTGGTTGATATGGAGAAGTGGAATCAATAAACCGTTTTACCTACATTCTCAATTTTAGCGCGTATGTTTGAGAGGACAGCGCCTTATTGCTCTAACAATATTTCTGAAATTTTCAGATTTATTCCTGCAAATGCTCAAATATTACTAAGTTGGACGTTCTGTCCGGCCGGCCTTCCGGCCGTTGCCACGTTACTGGAGAACGAAAAAAACGAAAAAAGACCTAATGACATGAATCTTTTAGGGTGGATTGCGTATGATGATACTGATTTTCGTTCTTGGATATATTGTGGAAAAAAATATCCTAACTTTCGAGTTTTATTCTCACTGTTCAATCGTTTATATGTTTTGAATAACTCAAAAATGTTTATCCGATCATATTGAAATTCAGTAACTAGGAGACAACTACGTATTTCATGATGATCGTGTCGTTTAAACAATTTGAAAAAAATCTAGAAAAGCACTGCCGTGAAGGCAGCAGCTTTTGCGCGCATGTTCAATGGAGATGACCGCCTTGCCAACGAATTTGAACATGTACGCAAGAGCTGCTGCCTTCACGGCAGTGTTTTTGAATTTTTTTTTCAATAAATTACTGGATTTCAATTCCATGTAATCTGTATTTTTGGAAATATTGGAAAAATAAAATTTTGAATGGGTATATCTACGGAATCATTGGGCGGATTTTACCCATTCACGAATTCGACCTTCGTAATTAAGCCTCAAATCTTCCCTACAAATATCGAGTTTTTAAGATGTTTCTTTCGGAAGTTATTGTGTTTACGCTCGGCCGTAATTACGACGGTTGAATTCGTGAATGAGTAAAATCCGCTCAATGATTCCGTAGATATAACCATTCAAAATTTTATTTTCCCAATATTTCCAAAAATGCAGATTAGATCGCGTTGAACTTTATCGAAAAATAACAGTTTGAAGGTACATTCAGAATTCAATGAGGATAATATGGTGAGAAGATCACAGAATATTAAATATTCGAGAAAAAAATTTGAAATTTCTTTTCCAAATTTTTCTAATGGCACGATCATCACGAAATTCCGCACACTGTTGTCCTTCAACATCTCCGAACTAGCTGCAAAGCTTCATCAAGATTGAATCAGTATTTCTTGAGTTATACCGAAAAAAAAACGATATCGAGAAGAAAACCACGAAATTTATATTTTTTCCCAATATGCATCTCCAAAACTGATGGCCGTCTCGAATTGAAATTTGGTACACAGCTGTGAAATATGAAGTTCAAGCTGAGATTTTTCTCGAGTATGAACGACAGTTTCAGGAAAAAAAATTTTGAAAAATTTTTTTTCAGAATTGAGTAACCATACGATTTCAACGAAATCTTGCTAAAGTTGCGCGTCGATATGCATCAACTAACTGCCTAGTTTTAATCCAATCGCTTTAGTAACTTCTGAAATATGAGGAAAATAACCTCAAAATTTCAAATGGCTATAATTCCGAAACTATTTGGCCGATTCGGCCCATTAACGAACTTAACCTTCGTATTTCGAAATGCAACCGGTCCTGAAATTTTCAAGTTAATAGAGTCCTCCGTATGCCCGTAATCGTGATGAAGGCCGGCCGGACAGAATCGATTTTGACACCGGATTCGTCATCAGTGAGTCCAACCTAGTCGTTCAAAATAATTTTCGGCCCAATCATCGAAAATAACAGACATTTGGACAAAACGATAGCACGAAGTTCCCCTGGAACATACGCGCAAAAAGAACCAAAATTGTTGTTTCAAGCTGTAATTGTTAATTACCATTTTTCATCCTTGTGTTCCTCTTGTTCTTTGGATTTGTTTTCATTAATTATATTGTATAAGTTCATGCATCTACATTTAACAACTAATTACAAAGTTTTAATTGAATGAAATTATTAACTGTAGATTTTTTCAGATGACTATAACTCCAAACCCTTGGGCGCATCTATACGAACTCAATTGCCGCATCACAGCTTCCTCAGAACTCAACTTACATAGTTCTTTCTTCATATTTCTTCCTTAAGTTAGCATATGGCCACGAATTCTTTATCTGTGAACCCGACGTATGGTCAAAGAACATTTTCGACTCAGATTTAGATAATGAAAGATATTGTGAAGAAATGATAATAATCCTGTTCCCCAGAACTAACGCCCAAAATTGTTATTTATCAAATAAGTCGAATACCCACTTAATGAACTAGAAACAAATATGATTCGATTAGAAAAAAAAGCAGTTTACGAGTATATAAACAATAAATACATTCTCTAGAGTAGAAATCAATAATATATGTATATGCACCAATTCACTCACCATTGCCTCATGTATGATATTATGTAAATCATAGCTTTTATCTCGCTCATTTTATCATTTATATGCAGACCTTCAATGAAATTATGCTAAGAACCAGATAATATCCGAACGAAACAAAGATACTTCATGACTTGTAGGTCTCCAAAATAAAGACGAATGAATCCAAAAGATATGATTCAGTTATCAGTAATAACTTGATGAACTCATATGAGTCAACTGATGTTGAAATAGGTTCATATCTATTCCTTTGTTACAGTAGCACTAATCAGATTGAGAAAGGTCAAATCTATTAAGACGTAAAATCACGATGCATTTAACGATTCAATTCATCATTACTTGGAGATATTTCCTTATTTAATTTACTTATGAAGTTTCGTTCAATGAAGTTGTACTCAGGAATAACAACAACTAGGTTTGAACGCCTATTATTAGCAGAAACAATCGTGCACCTGTAATGAATTTCTCAGAACTTATTGAACGCTTTTTCTATTGAAATAGTTTATAGTTTGGTAAGGGGTTACATTTCACTGCGACCTTAAGGTCTATTGGGCCCCCCCGTCAGAGCTGTTTTCGCACTGCGCTACCTACAGCTCGCCCTCCAGCTCCAGAGCTCTGATGAACTCCAATATTTGTGAGGGCTTCAAGGAGGCTAAGTTCACATTCTTCCTATAATTCTCCTGTCCAAGATATTCCTTGCGCAGGCTTACAATGGCGAGACACTCTGTGATGAGGTGCACAGGAGTTTCCTCCTCTTCCCCACAGAATCTGTACGCTTTTTCTAGTGAAACTAGCATATCATTCAACCCAAATTTCTCTTAGTTCCGAAATGTTCTTCAGTTATGATTTTGGGCCCACTTATGAGAATTCTTGATCATGTTCAATTATGTTTTTTCGTCCTGCTGTCAACCCACCAACATACAGGGTATTTCTGGTTGAAATGCTGATACTTAAGGGTTCGAATATATTTCCCAACTCGCGAAGATGTCTTCTATCTACATTTAGGCGCTGCTCCTCAGATCACCAGACACCCTGTATATAATCGATTCAATGAAAAACAGTTCGAATAAAAGTAAATTTTTTATATCTTAGCTTGCACTTCAGGGTAGTACAGTTTTGAAAATCGAACTTTTCTTTATCATAACTTTAATATTTTGTCAGAGATTTTCACGAAATTTGGTACAGGCTCTCTGATGAGCCTCAATAGCCATTATTTGATGCAGAAGTGTTCTGATTATTCAACCAGAGGATCCGTGAGAAATGTAGACTAGACTTTTTCGGAAAAATATAATGTGCGTTTCGTTGAAAGGAAATTTATTTTTCAATTCCTCATTATTTTCAGGAAGAATTTAAGATGACTTTTTTCCATCCGAAAAAACATTCAAACTTTTAAATTATCAGTTAATAAAAATCTGTCCCTCTATGCAAGAAAGGTATCTGTTATATTCTAATAAAATATCTCTTTATTAGTTATCTACCGATAATTTGACCATGCATAGGATTTTTACAATTTTTTTTTTGATAATCAAACATCCAATTCGCCCTTGAAATAAAAAGGGATTCAAAAAAATATTTTCATCTCAAAGAAGTCCAAAGACGTAAATAATATTTTTCCACAAAACTTAAAGGTGCCGATATTTGGAGGATTGAAACATTCTTCAAATCGAACAATGGCTTTGGAATTCACAGAATGTTTATGCCTGATTTCATGAAAATATTTGGATATTATCAAAGTTATGACGAAAAAAACATTTTTTTTAAGCTTCAAATCCCAAAAGTGGAGGATTTAGGATATAGGTAATTTCAAATAGTTAAGGGATTTACACCTCTGAGGATTGATATCTTATTCTAAAACATCCCTTGCAACAATTTTATAGGGTAGTCCTTATGAAATTAAAAGAGAACTACAAATATTTACAAAAGACAGAAATATTGGTGGAATTAATTTTTCATTATTTTAATCTGCTGAATAATTCCATTAGATTAATTTTTACGCGCTTGTTCTGGGAAACAGCGCGTTATCGTTTCGTCTCAATGTCTGTAATTTTCGAATTTTGAACTTAAATCGGTCTCAAACGACTAGGTTGGACCCACTGATGAAGAATCCGTGATCAAATTTGATTCTGTCCGCGGCCGGCCGGCCGTGTGTGATCTAACTCTCGAAAGGATGGACCTAGAGCCTTGAAATTTTCAGATTAGGTTTTTATCCTGAATATCTCGGTTAAGTGCGTTAATGGGCCGAATCCGCCGAATGGTTTTTGTGTTACAGCCATTCGAAATTTTGATTTTTCAATAACTCGAAAAATATTTATGTGAATTCCACTGAAATTTCCAAGTCGCCATTTCACCATGTGAAGAAGCGCGTGAAAGCAGCTGACTTCACGTCAGTGCTTTTCTAGGTTTTTAAATATGATTTCCGGCATGAATCCGCGGCCTGTTACTTAGTCCATTCGATCAGTTCGATTTCTCACATGTGCGAATAAATTTGGCCGTATGCCTTAAATGGTGGCTTGAATAATGCTTCAAGAGTTGCTCATAAAAAGTAATCAAGAGGCGTTGAGTCGCACAAACGAGAATGTCAGTTAATAGGAGCACACCTTGAAATGAAGCTGTCACCAAATTGATTTTGCAATAAATTGATGGGATAAGATGTGTACTAGTAAGGAAAAGGTAGGATGTTTTCGGAAAATGTATGTTAATGTGATTAACCCATCGTATTTCGATTACCTTTAATTAAATTTTTAGTTATAGATAGAATGAGTTGAAATTGATAGGTTTCACAGATGTCTCCTCAATGAGAAAAAATATTCGAGAAGAATGTGGATACTTTGTTTTTATGTTATGAACCTGATAGTATAAAACCTCTTGTTCAATTAATGAATTTTACCGAATTCAGAAATAGGTCGAAGTAACTTTTTGATTGAATTGCCCTTTTTACGAGCTTGTTCTTGGGAACAGCGGGTTATTATTTCGTCACGATGTCTGCAATTTTCGAATTTTGAGCCGAAATTGGTCTCAAACGACTAGGTTGGACTCACTGATGAAGAATACGTGGTTAAAATTGATTCTGTCTGACCGGCCGGCCATGTGCGCTGTAACTTTCGTAAAGAAGGACCTAGAGTCTTGAAATTTTCAGGTTAGGTTAAGATCCTGAATATCTCGGTTAAGTTCGTCAATGGGCCAAATCTGCCGAATGGTTTTTGTGCTACAGCCATTTGGAATTTCGATTTTTCAATAACTCGAAAAATATTTATCTGATCGTAATGAAACTCGGAATAAGAAGAATTATCCGTGGGAAAATTTGGAAAAAAAAATTTTTTTTTTTAATTTTTTTATTTCATTGAAATTTCACTGAAATTTCTAAGTCACCATTTCGCAATGTGAAAGAGCGCGTAAAAGCTGCTGACTTCACGTTAGTGCTTTTCTAGATTTTTGTTTTTATGTGATAAACACCTTGATCTGTGTGAGTAAGGAAATTCGAATATAGCATATATAAGTGTACTCAATTTTTTCCTGATTACTCGTTTCTGAGAAAAATATTAAAACGAAAGATTATCCTACTGCATAGAGCACGAACTTTCGATCCTTTCGAACAGTTTGAGTAGAATAATGTTATTTGGGATGAATTAGTTTTTTCGAGTAAATTTTATCTTGATAATATGATATGAATATGATGGTGATAGTTGAGAAATTAGGTAGCTATTTGTGGTACTCTAGTTAGTTTTACAAGAGAAGTAGAAATTCAAGTACAAATAGTGACAGAGTTATAGTTAGGTTGTTCAATAATCTCAAAAGTAAGTTTAAAGTCCCTATATTCCATTCATCAAGTTTAAATTACTTTCATAAGATAACATCATTTCAGGAACAAGAGAACACTTAATCGTTTTAGACCATTTTCGAAATTGGGAAATCCAGACATTCGGAAAAAATTTTATCACTCACGTTTCCCAGAACAAGTGCGAAAAAAAATCATGGAAGGAATTGGATACATCGAAAATGACGACACAAATAAGGAAATATCCACATATAGTTGTTTGAGCCACATCAGGTGGGAACCCGTTCCGTTATACATAATGAATTGTGATGCAGATGTAAATAAAATATCGTCCACGCTGGTTTGCCTTGTGTGCCAACTCTTGGCTCGTTCAGCTGGATACTACACTTGATTGAATTGAGAGATTGTGGTAGTGAAATTCGCCTGATATGCCATATACAAGGTGTCTACTAACAGCTAGTACAAATGTTAATATGTCATTCGGAAGATAACTAAATGGTGGAGTTTTTGAAGAGAAAACATGATCGTTATTATTTATTTTTCATCGATAAATCTATTGGAAAAATATCATTGATAACTTTCACCTAAAAACTTCCATACTTATCTGCTTACCACGACCGCAGTAAGAAATTTTTTTGACGCAAAAAAATACTTGTGTCACAGTAAATTCCATGCTCCTTTGAGATATGTGATCAAATTTGATGAGGCTACAAGGATAAGTGGAGTGTGATTGATTTCATAAAAAAAAATTGAGATATTCTGGAAAAACACAAAATGTTGAGTTGAAGAATTATCGTCAATATTTCGACCATGTGTTATATGACTTTTTTTGTTGAAAATGATCTGTAGAATCTCGCCTCGAAGTTTTGGACTTTTTAAAGTAGACACCCAGTATACATTAGCTTCCAGTATACGAGTTCTTCAATCTTTGTCGTTCGGCCATTTCTCTAGAATATCCAGTAGGTTAGCTTGGTGGGGTGAACATACAGTGAGCGTTTTCCTCCACCTCTAATCAATTTATTCCCTTTCTTAATTCTTGTTCCGTTCCATTGATTGATTTCTTCCTCCTTTTTGCGCCCTTGTTCTGGTTAAGGAGCACTCAACTATTTGAGTTCACTGTGGATTGAATACTGATCGAAACAGTGTGTAACTACTCTCTAATCTACTTACACTTTCTGCGTATAACGCACGTTTCGGGAACCACGTTTCCTTCGTCCAAAATGTGTAAGTAGATTAGAGAGTAGTAACACACCGTATTGATTTTCAACGAGAACTTCATAATTTTTTCTGAAGGTCTGTAATTTAAATAAAAATGGTTTTGAACGATTAGTTTGGACCGTAAACCGTTAAGACGGCCGTTAGGACGACCGTTAATACAATAACTTCCGAAAGAAATTTGGAAATTTCTGTTGAAAAAATTGTTTTTTACGAAAACTATTCATAACCTTACTATGGAGTTTGGCACAGACCTTGAGGTCCCGATTTAACAACAGTTCATATATCAAAATTCGGAATTTTATTGGATATTCGATCTCGAGCTGATTTCATCAATATAATTATTAATTATTTTCGAAATAATATAAAAAATATCTGGATCGCAGGATGGATTTTAAGAATTCAAATTAAACCCCAAACCTGCTCCACAATTATTAAGTCTCTAAGAAGATTCTCTCGGTACTTATTGTGTTTACGATCAGCGATTAGGCCCGATGAAAAGAGATTAATTATGGAAGCCGAATTCGTCAAATTGAATCCACTTGGAAATTATTATGTTCCATTTGTGCCTTTATCATGTTAAGCCGCCAAATAATCAAACAGCCTGTATAATCCCGATCCTTACCGCATATGAGTTTTCCATATGCCGCCTATTTTATACTCTCTGGAATTGTGAGGACAATTAACTAATTGAAGCCGAACTCTTAACCTAGTTTGCTCCAATTGGAACAATGATCCTCTTTATTTTCCTAGGAAGAGATATTTGAACTAGTTATATTCAATTTCCTGATGAAATTTCAGTCACGTCCTCTGAAGGACACGATTATTAAAACGGAAATGATTGGGTAGGGTTCACCAGAATGAATAAGACGGAATTGTTCTGTTTTCGTTCAAAGGCGTAAGTACGTGAAAATATTAAAATTTTTCATTTTCATTCTATTTATGCTTATCATGAATAATAACACAATTCTGGGATATTATATAGTTCGAGTGACACTTCATTATTCTAGAATACTTAATTTCTTTAATCAATCAGTAATATTCCATATGAGGCCGCCGTTCGGGGCAAAAGTGGGTTTGTAAATATATTTATTTTCGAGACAATATCTTCATATTAGTATTAAATAGTATATATGAAGTATATTAGAAGTATTCATATTAGTATTAAAAATTATATTAGTATTATAATTATTTTATGTCATGATACATTTATTTTTCGTTCCGATATACCTATTTTATTCCGAAGACAATATATTAACGGGTTGGGAGCATCAAATACATAAAAAAGTTCCAATCCAAAGATTAATCTTTAATCTTTGTTCCAATCTATTTAAAAATTTAATTTATGGAACAATGTCAAGAGATGGCGCGTCGGAAGTACACGTGTTTTCAGTATAATAATCCAGTTTCCAGCAATTTCGATTAAAATCGGAGTTTGCGACGATAATTATTGCAAATATTTTGAGGAGTAACAATTAATATTAACAAATAAAATCAAAAATCTCCATGTATTGTGAACACATTTCGTGCTATTTCATGAGTTTTTATGTCTGATGGGGTAGGCGTGTTTTGCAAAATTTCGTAGCATTGACAGAAGATAAGTTCGATTTCTCGAAAACTATAATTCAGTAAGCAGACATTTCGTATGAACGTTCAAGACTTTAAGTGGGTTTAAACCGAACGAACAAAGAGGAAGGGCTAGAACAAGAACATTCTTGTTGATCTTTCAAGCCAGGTACAGATGAGTGTAATCCGAACAGCGAATGCAATTAAATTTGATAAACTATTCGGCGTATAGTGTGGACGAATGCATCGTTCATGTTGAAACCCGAGTCCTGTCGGAGCAGAAAGAGCGCGGCCTCGAACCATAAAACTGTGATTTATTGCATTCGCTGTTCGTCTGAGGGTACGTATAGAGTAGACCGGAGAGCAAAGTGGAGAGCAGAGCGGCGATATTCCTCCGATAAAAGAGCGAAACGTGCGAGCAGAGATCAAAGCGTAGCCATAACAGACTGAGTTAGGTTAAGCAAGAATTCAACCAGGTTGTTTCCACAGTTGGGAGCTTTCGGGCGAGGGCGAGGGAACCGACAACTTTTTATAAGAAAATAACTAGTCAATTTCACTAAAAATGAGGCATTTGACCCGCAGAAATCGTGATGGAATACATTAAATACATCGATCACGGGGTCACGTCAATATTTCAGTATAAATTTGGACATTTTTGATTATTTGCTCGAAAAAATTTAATGCAGGTTGAACAACAAAATAACAAATTTCAACCTCAACCTTATCATACCAGCTTAACGTCTCGTAGTAGCATCGAGATTATTATTATCAATTATCAATGAACATTAAGTTCCATTTTTCAGGCAAAATAAAATGAACCATTCAAATCACAAAAGAAATTAAATATTTTTTTCTCGAAAAATTTATCCCACATTTTATCCAAAATAAACCGAATATAATCTTTATTTGTATGTATGGTAAAATAAAAATAAAACACATTCAGAAAGAAACATCGGTCATATTAATCACAGTATGGTAAATTAAAAATTATTCTAGTTCCTCGAGTCACATAATTGAAAATTTTGATGCTTGAATATTTCTGTTCGAAGATATGGCAATATCTTAGTAGCATTGTCATAAGGAAAAGATTCGGCTTTTGATCTGGCCCATAAATCTAGTTCGGTCCGGCCATAACAACCGAATCACGAAATTCTATCGAATTACAATTTACAAAATCACGTTTCGTTGCACCCCTAATCTTTTCCATCTCACAGCGGTTTTCTTTTCAATATACTCCACTCATAAATTAATCCATATTCATTTTCTGGGAGAAGAAATGAAAAAAAGAAAGAAGGAAATAGAATATTCAACTATATTGAAGACGACACAGAAGGATTTGTGGGAGCGTGCGGGCGAAGGAAACAGACAAGTTTAGTTTCGCCGCTTTGCTCCCTGCTAGAAGATTTGCTCCATCTTCTGTATTCGCAACTACTGCTAAGCGATACGCCCTCTGGTGATAGAAATTCGAACACTTCCAAGCTAGTAGTTTTTCGACGTGCCTGTTATTCTAACGTAATTGTCTTACTTTTGGAGTTCATTTTCGAGCTTTTGTGTTGTTCTCCGAGTTGAAATTTTGGTATACCGAAAGTCTTTGTAATATTCATTAATCGATTCCTTTCTTTTGTATTAAAATTTTCGATTATTAATTCGAAATGGCATCCTTCCGAAATGACTTTTGTTGTGTGCCTCAACTCAATGTTATTCATGATCAAAGAAGACATGATCATCTAGTGCCTCTAGTTTTCATTTTTTCCAAAGCCAAATGAAAGTAAAGTTAATTTGGAAACAGCATTTGGCAGAGAACTCAATGATAGAAGAAAGGCCTAGCTTTGAAAATTGAAGATTGGAAAACAGGTCACGAAATACATGAAAGTATATTCACTGCATTTCTCTGAAGATGTTTATTTTCATAAAGGTAAATTACCTACAATGTATTCATTTCGAAACAACTTCATGTCATGATGTTTTCAGGTGTAAATGAAAATAAGAGAATTCTGAAGAAAAATGCTGCAGATGAGAAACTACCGAGCACTTCTGCAGCTACCTAATTCACATACTACACAAAATCATATTCTAAAAGAGTGATCTGGTTGAAAACCTGACAAAAACTAGATATACCTACTGTTAGAGTTGATAATAGCTGAAGTTAATCATATAAATACATTAATACTTTTAATCTCTATATATAGGTATGTTGAACCATCTGTGACTTTTTTCATTTTGTATGTTTATCTTGAGCTGCTGTAATATGAAAATGATATCAATTATATGTCTATCTGTTTTATTCTTCTAGAAATACGATGCAAAAGAATTAAAGCAGAAAATCTGTTTTCATTTTATTGATTCACTTGTTTGAAAACAAAGAACAAGTCATATCATTTGGACTGATTCTAGATTTACCACATAATATAGCCTGCATTCAGCACTATTTCACATAAATAAGAGTCCTTAAATTACTTATTGAGGCGCCTATTTTTCCAGTAATTCAAGTAAACTTAGATATTGGTTCATTTTGATCCACCAAGCAACATACACTAAAATAACACCGAAACTATCCTCCAGGAACGATTTAAAGTACTATTTTATATCGTGATCCAAACGAAAAGTTCCCTCTCACGAAATCTTACACAAAATTGTAATAATTTCTTTAAATATTCAAGCTCTGCTTAATAAATATTCGTTCTCCACCACATTTCTAAGGTTTGTTTACATAAAACTACTAGCTTGGACAGGTTCCAAATTTATCCGTTAAGGCGCTGGCATCTTCGCAGAAGTTCCCAAAAAGCTCCACTCTGCGTGGCTGCCTTTATAGAACAGAACTTCTTTGATGTTGCCGCTTCGCTCTCTACTGGTTGTTCTTTGCTCGGCTATCTTTGCTCTACGCTCCACTCTGTACGTACCCTTACACTCATCTGGACTCGGCCTCAGTGTAAAGCCGAGTCCAGATGAGTGTAATGCCGAGGAGAAAACCACGAAATTTGTCATATTTTTTTCCAATAACTCCGAGAGTTATAATCTATTCGAACTGAAATTTGGCGCACTGCTGTGAAATATAAAGCTCGAAGTCTGCACAATTTTTTTTCCGAATATGATAGACAGTACCCAGAAAAAAATTTTGAAAAAAAAATTGTTTTCATTTATTGAGAGTATGATCTCAACAAAACCTCGAAAAAAGTTGCGCGTCGTTTTACTAGAACTAACTGCCAAGTTTCAATTCAATCGTTTCAGTATTTCCCGAATTCACGGAAATAACCTTCGAATGCACCTTTGTGTAAAATTTGCAATGTTTGATTTCGAACTGTTCGACGAAGTAAACAATATAGTGAAGGATTATAGAGACTTCCTTACGGATTTATAACTTCTATATTTAGAATAATAACGATTATGATGGTGGCAGTTGATTATTTATATCATCAAAAATTATACTACAACGCGTTCAATGCATCGCCTTACAGGATTGTGTCCTTATGTAACTTGGAACTGGTTTTATCTGTTCAGTGGTATTTCTATATGCAAACTGAGATTCAATGTGGACAAACAACACAGGTTTAGCCTACTGGCATGAAATTCATCACAAAGCTAACGATGATTCAATGAAGGTTCTGTAGGTTTTGAAAAAATGAATTTCAGTTCTTCGAAGAGACGTGTATTTTACATCGTCGTATATGATCTACTCATCCGACTGGCTTGAAAGTATTTAACTTGAATACCACGACTCTGAAAGATAACTGTATCCATGTGTTCGCATTAATCTTTTGATTGCTGCGCTTGATTTCACTTGTTCGTCCACTCTATTTTTGAGAATATTGTTCCATCAATAGAATAGGGGTTTTTCCTTCAAACGAAAATGCAGTAATTTTCATGAAAAAACTTTGGAACATTACATTTCAAACATATAATTTCAATATTATATTTTTAAAAAAATGTTTGATCCCCTAAAACTGAAAAATAAAAAAGGGGCTTTGTCTTGAGTGACAAATCGCAAACGGATATTGTTTGGTAATATTGACAAAGAAAACGTGTGTAGCACAGAATAGGAATAAATATTTCATTATTCTATAGCAGAAAAAGCTATTCTACTAAACACCGTCGTCACCCAAACCCCTATTTTGAAATCTGATTTTGAATACTTTTTGAAGGTAATTTGGGAAAATGATGAATCAAACCCATAATAATTATGTACAAATTTGCATTTGCAGTAATAACCCAAATTCAGGAAAACCCCCCCACTGTTCGTGAAGAATGTGTTAGAAATTATCCAACACGCTATGAAGATTTGGCGCTTTTTCAAAGTAGCAGATATCAATATAAAAAAGAGTAGTGAATTTTTTATTTTTGTTGGAAATATTTCAAGCAGTGGAAAACAGATTTTGGAAGTCTGTTAGTGTACAAAATCAGCCAATTTTTTTTAGATTTCTAATTATCTAAGTAACTCAGTAATAAGTTGTGAAATAACCTAGCCGATCGTCAACCCAATTAATTCCGAAAGAAGTAACTTGAAAACTCCATATTTGTAGAATAGGTTTGGTCCTTAATTACGATGCCTGAATTCGTGAATGGGTAAAATCCACCCAACGAAACTGCAGATATACCCATTCAAAATTTTATTTTTCATTATTTTCAAAAACGGAAATTGGATCGAATTAAAATCCATTACTCGATTGCGAAATGACAGCTCGAATGTTCATGCAGAATTTCGTGAGAACCATTTGCTGAAATCTTTTTCCAATTGTTCCTATTATACGATCGTCACGAAAGTTGGTAGGAGTTTGCGCATCAGCATTCGCATCATGATCGCAACAGTTTTTTTTTCAATTTCAGAGAGATTTACTCAGCTCAATTTCTCCGAAAATAAATATACGAAGATCTGATCCAAATTTCATTGAAATCATATGAATATTCCGAAAAATCTGAAAAACTCGAGCATCGGTTCGTCACAACCAACTGAAAAATACAAATTTTATTTTATCAGTATTTCCTGAGACGCCGAGGAAACATACTCAAAATTTCAGATGGCCACGAAATTCGACATATTTTTTTCCGATATCTCAAATAATAAATATTTGATCAAACTCTTTTCTATTTGTTACTGATGATACGACATCACAACAAATTTTGTATGAAGTTGCGCTTCGGTATTCTTCAGTGACCTACGATATTCCAAGCTGATGGCGTCAGTACTTGAGGTATTATGGAAATAATCTCAAAATTTCAAATTTTATATACTGTTTCCATATCTCCGAAACTGAATGGGTAATGGATCGAATTGAAATTTGCAACCCTACTATCGAATATTTACTCTCAGATCCTGGCAAAAATTAATCGAAATGTAGTAAACAGTTTGCGACAAAAAAATTGTAAAATTTTCGAAATTTTTTATTTGTTTTTTAACGAATCGATCGTCTCAGAATTCTACACAGAGTTTCTCCTTGATGCTATACAGCTCGAAATTGAGTTTCAATCGGATTTCTCCAGAACCTCTTGAGATACTGAGACACACACATTGTAGAAATAACGTCAAAATTTTATATTGGAATCAATCCGAAACTGCTCGAAACATTTTGCCCATTAACTCCGATACGCACGGACGGGGACTAACGTCCAGACGGAATTGAATTTGAGATCATATTCTTCATCAGTCAGTTCGACCCAGTCGCTTAAAACCAGTTCCGGAAGAAATCGAAAATACAGACATTAAGGCAGAATGATAAAGCGCTCTTCCCTAGAACAAGCGTGTAACAATCGAATATACTTCTGATACTTCTCACAAGATCTCGGTGAATTTTACTTGAATCATTAAAAAGATATTTATTAACCAATACACAGATTTCAATCAATAGTAAAAATATACGAATTTCACCCATTCATGAGTTCGGGCTAATTATGCTTCGAACCCATATCGATATTACAAATATTGAGTCTCTAAAAGGTTTCTTCTCAAGGAAATTGTGTGCGCCTGGTTCCCTGTTTTTGCACATGTGGAATTTTTCAACGGTATGCTACTGAATATCGAAAGAAATTTCTTGCATCTTAAGATTATTAATTATATTCCTGAAAACCGTAAGATTTTCCCCTGATGTAAGCGAAAGAAAATATATTTATTCATACCATATCTAATAAACTCCGTAACGATTATATATTCCCTTCTCTACTGCAGAAGTATGTTGTTGCCATTTTGGATCAGAGAATAATCCTGGAAAAACCTATTATCCTGAATATGAAGTTGTTTAAATGCGAATCCGAAGTCATGTTGGTATTATTTTACACACAGGGGCGGGTTAATCAATAATGCCGTGAATATTTTTTGCTCAGAATATTTAATTATGAAATTGGCCAATTGGTTGAATATATTTTTTGCAAAATTCATTTTCAGATCGGTCGAAAATTAATTATTTTCGAGAATGCATAGATTCACTGAAAAAAGTCTTGAATGAAATTTCAGGTTACTTTATCCTCGATGAATCTAGAATTATTGAAAAAGGAATAGATATGATAAGTTATATCATATTCTATCGATGAGTGATGTTTCTTTGGGTGGAAGAATTTTTTCTGGAATAACTAACGACATTAAGTTCATTCATCTGATTTAGTTTCAGTAACTGCAGTTTCATACGAACTACAATAGTTATGAAATTTTAAAAGGTTCAACATATAAGCTGATTACAATTGAAATGACAGTAGAGCTTTTAAAGTTGAAACCGTGAAAGAATACTCAATCAATATTTCATTACATGATGGATATATTTTTTCGGTTGAATACATTCTCGTGAATTTTATAAATGTAAGGTGTAGATGTAAGATGTAAGATGTAGATGGCATGAAAATACTACTTATATGTCTTTCATTAGTCTGAAGGTTTGATATTGTTCAATGTGTTCCACGATTCTTGCAAGCATGTTCTGGGGATCAGTGTGCTATCGTTTTGTCCAAATTCTCGAATTTTTAGCCGAAAGTGGTATCAAACGACCAGGTTAGTAGGTTGGACTCACTATAGTGACGAATTCGGTGTCAACATCGATTCTGTCCGGCCATCCGTATTGACGATTACGGTCTTACGGAGAATCTTGTCGACCTGAAACTTTCAGGGTAGGTTGCATTTTAAAATGCGACGGCTAAGTTTGTTAGTGGGCAAAATCAGCCGAACGGTTTCTTTCGGAGCAAGACCATTATGAAATTTCGAGGTTTTTTCAGTGATAATTTGGCAACTACTGGAACTTTTGTAGTGGAACTTGGAATTTAGTTCGAGTATAACGACGCGCAACCTTGATTCTGTTGAAATCATACTGTCAATAAATGAAAAAAAATTTTTTTTATCGGAAAGTGTTCGTCATATTCGAACAAAAATTTCCGCAGACTTCGAGCTTCATATTTCACATCCGTGTGCCAAATTTCAGTTTGATACGATTATAATTTTCGGAGATATTGGGAATAAAGTTTGTCAAATTTCCTAGTATTCTCTGGAATAATTAAAAAAACCTTGAAAAGAATTGACGTGAAGTCATTAGCTTTTGCGTGCATTCGTTGCGGTCAGCTCTTTTGAACGTGCGCGCAAAAGCTGATGACATCACGTCAGTGCTTTTCTAGGTTTTTATGTGTTATTCCGGAAAAAAAACGATATCTAAGAAAAATCTGAAAAATTTGACATATTTTTCTCCAATATCACTGAAAATCATAATCGTATCAAACTGAAATTGGGTACACGGATGTAGTATATGAAGCTCAAAGTCTGCGGATTTTTTTTTCGAACAGTTTGATGAACAGTTTCCGAAAACAAATTTTTGTTATATAAATGAAAAAAAAACATAATTAAAAAATTATTGCAAATTTTCAGTTTGTAGTCGAAATTAAACAAAACTGATTGAATGGACTTCAGTTATATGATTTTTTTCTCCTCGGCAAATGATTCCCTATAACCGTTAAATAAATCAGCCTATGATGATTAGATTATCACAGAAATTTTGAATAAATTTGTCACATCAGAGAGATTTTCGAGATTATAGGATTTTCCCTGAAATGAAGATAATAAAATAATAATAATACCTAATAATGATGAAATAAAATTGAACAAGTTTGATTCCGGAATGTTATCATTTGAAGAATACGAAAATTCGAGAAGTTCCTGAAAAAGAATGTATAATCTGGGTTATAGATTTTATGAAAGATATAATTCTTCATAAGATGGGAAACTTTCGAATAGTAGAGTATATTATTGTAAAGTGAATAATAATAATAATAATAATGATGATAATAATAATAATAATAATAATAATAATGATCCACAGCTAGGAACACACCAACCGAAAGGTTGTGAGACCGGAACCAATAATAATAATAATAATAGTTTATTGATCCCAAAAGACACAGTTGTGTATAGGACAGGTCAAAGATACATTAATAATGATTAACATAATGAGCGAAGTCATCATCAAAGAATTCCTTAGAACTATAATATGCCTTCTTCAAGAGGAGAGAGAGTATGGATTTAATTTTTATATTAGATGGTAGATAGTTGAATAATCTCAAACTTTGATATAAAGGCGAATTTTAAAATTTTGATGTTCTGTGTTTGGGCAATGAACACATTTTTTTTGTTCCTTGTTTTATAGTCATGATAACTTGAGAGTTCCACAAAATCAGACTCATTGTCCTTTAAGAAAAGCAAGGTTTTATAAATATAAGTATGGAGTCGTCAAAATGGCATGTTTGACAAATATGGGCTTGCATGTACTTCAAGGATCTGCATTGAAAATTATTCCCAAAATTAGTTTCTGGAGGATAAAAACAGAATTTCCCCACAAAACAATGTTGTTGCTTAAATGACTATACACAAGACTATAATATACAGTTATGAGCGAATCAAGTGGTAATCAATCAAATCACCTGAAAATATGGATTATAAGATAGAGTGTTCTTTATTTATGTATAATTCGTTGAAAAAACTTCAGATTTTTATATACTTATTCTAAATGAGAAACTGCTGTTTCTCCTCCGAAAGCATTTATATTCTGACACATTCGCTCCACTAATTAAATTTAGGTTTTAAGATTCCAATATACCGATGGTCAATGCTGTACGATCATTATGTCTCACTACCTAAACCAGCACTATCGATAAGGAAGTAAAAAATAATGCAAAACTTGTAGTTGAAAGGATCGCATTATATGCATTAGCACCTGCAAAGCTTTAAATGCATAGAATGAGATCATAACAAAAACCTTTGATGAGGTTTTGTGAAACCCTCAGTAATAAATTTATACGTGTAATAATCACGAATCAATAATGAAAGTATATACTATAACAACACAAAAAACGAATTTGTCTGGTGAGGTGATCAATTATACAGTGCGCGTCAAAATTATGGAACAAATCCATTTTCTCAGAAGAAAAATATTTGGCAACAAAATCCTGAAACAGGTCAATTTTTGTTTCACTTTAACCAACTTTTTTACTTTTTTGGCAAAGGTTTGTATCTTCTTTACAGGCTTGCAGAAATTTTCAAGAAAAAAAATCTTTTTTTGAGAAATTAGTTGGTTCAAAGAGGTTTTCAGTATGTGCACTTTGTCAAGGCTCATTTACTTTGAGACGGAGGTACCTTATGAAATATGTCACCGAATGAAAGTCGACCATTACGTGTTTTTCCATGCACAACGTTCAACCCCTTTCAACCCCCTCACGTAAAAAAATTTTTTTCTCCATTAAAGTTGTGCATGAACAAAACTGTTATGGTCGATTTTCATTCAGTGACAAATTTCATCAGGTACCATCGTCTCAAAGTAAATGAGCCATGACAAAGTGCACAAAATGAAAACCTCTTTGAAGTAACTAATTTTTCGAAAAAAAAATTTTTTCCTGAAAATGTCTGCACGCCTGTAAAGAAGATACAATGACCTTGCCAAAAAAGTACCACATGACCCATTTTCCCTACTGAAACAATTTAGAGGGTTGGTGGGGATGGCACAGGGTGCAACAAAAATCCTGCAAAATGCATAAATGTTGGTAAAAGTGAAACAAAAATTGACCTGTTTCAGGATTTTGTTGCCAAATATTTTTCTTCTGAGAAAATGAATTTGTTCCATAATTTTGACGCGCACTGTATACAAATCCTTTCCACCCGTTTTGTGTTCCTTTTGTATCTATAAATACAAATGAAAAAACATAATGAAGTAAATAAATCACTTTGATTAATTTTTTCTTAACAACTGTGTACAGCAGATAATGATAGTACATTATATTCACTTAAGTAAGCGAGTGTATATGCGATAACTTTTTGAAATTAGGTACCGTCAATAGTGGATTATGGTTGTTAAAATCATTGAATATTAGAAGTGACAACATAGCATTATGATTATTGTTTGATTTTCAAATGTTCCAATGTTATGTATGAAACTCAAGGTAAAATAAATAGAAATAGACGGTGATAATAAATTTGCAACGTTAACAAGGGATAATTAAGGAAATACAATTTGTCTCATCTCGTCATTTGATGCAATTCGAGTTTATTTTGATAAGTAGACCAAACTACTTTAGATGTGAAGAGCGATAGAAAAAGTGAATATATTCAAATTATGGTTCCTAATAAATAAACCAGTATTTTAATAATTTACAAGAGCAGAATTAGTTATCAAGTTGATGATATTCAAGAATTTTTTGTTATTCTGACGCACTATATTCCTTTTTTCTGAAAATAATCATCAACAATTGTTAAACCACTTCAAAATGAACTCAGTTCGAGCAACGAATCTCCCAATTAAAGAGGCCTTTTGTGCGAGGGAGATTCGGGTATTTGGGGAATCGGAGATTCACCCTATCGGCCAATAAGGAAGAATCCCTCGCACAAAAGGTAGCTCAACGGTAACAAAGGAAGTAAAAATATTCTGGACAGCGCTCGATCTGATCTATTTACAGGCAGATGCTTGACTCCAGTCAATAGTATTCGGTGCGCAATCCACACTATTGTCCCAATATCGGAAGAATAAAATTTTAAATGGGTCTATACCAGAAAAAATGTTCTACCAATATTTCTACAATTTACCTGAACCAGCCGAAAGAATTGAATCATATATGAATAAGCGCCTACGAGCATGCAAATGTATTGAATAAGATCATGACAAAAACCTCAATTGACATTTTGTGAAAACCCTCTGTATTAAATTTAAATTAAATCGATAATGAAAGTATATACTATAACAACTTATAATAACGAATTGTTGTGTTGAAGTGATCAATTATGAAGGGTGATTCCAAATTTGACATGAATCTTGGAATGGGAGTTAGTATGACTCATTTGCTGTCGTTTGAGACATTTTTATTGATTTCCTAAAATCAACATTTTCCGAGATATACATACGAGCTCTTGTATTTTCGAAAGATGCCTGCATCTTACGAATCATACCCTTTTGTATAATAAAATTATTTCGAAATCTATATATCTTCCTTCTTCATTCCTTAAAAAAGTTTTCGTTTGAATGCGTTCATTAGATTCGTTTCAGCCAATTTTATTTATAAGCAACCTTTTTCATGTCCGGCATAACAACAGATTTACTGCAATCAAAAGGGTTCCAAATTGTTATCATACTTATTCTTTATTAACATCTAATATACCATATTTTTGCTTTTTTTATTCATATCATATCCTTGTCGATAAAAATAACTCAAACTCATATTTAGATTTGGTTAACATAGAAAAATTTGACCAAAAATGAACTATGGTATCTCCTAAACTGTTGATTTTCGGTAGCCAATAAATGGGGCTCTAACGACAGCAAACGAGTCAAACTAACACTCCGAGCTTCAAATTGAGTTTGGAATCACCCTGTATGCAAATCCTTTCCACTCATTATTTTGAGTACCTTTTGTATATCAAATAAATAAAAATGAAAAAACATAATCGAAAAACTAATAAGATTAATGTTATCTTGAATACCTGTGTTCAGCAGATAATGATACAGCATTATATTAATCTGAAAAATAGAGTGAATATGTGAGAACTTATTGAAATGATGTGTTGTCAATAGTTGATTACGATTATTGAAACTCTTGAATTATATATAAAGTGACTTCATAGCATTATAATTATTATTTGGTTTTCAAATATTATGTACGGAGGTAAAATAAATTGGAAATCGAACATCAAAGGAATTGGGAATATTATTGACAGCGCTCGATCTGATACTATCTGGAACTGGAGTACGACTTTTTGCGCGCTTGTTCTAGGGAACAGCGCGTTATCATTTCGTCACTATGTCTGTAATTTTTGAATTTTGAGCCGAAAATGGTCTTGATCGATTGGGTTGAGTTACCTGAAGATGAATCTGTGGTCAAATTTGATTATGTCCATCCGGCCGTGTGTGCTGTAATTTCCGGAAGGAGAAACCTAGAGTCTTGAAATTTTCAGGTTAGGTTTTGATCCTAAATATCTCGGTTGAGTTCGTTAACGGGCCAAATCTGCCGAGTGGTTTTTGTGTTACAGCCATTTGAATTTTGATTTTTCAATAACTCGAAAAATATTCTGAATGAAACTTGCTTGGAAGATGAACAGTGTCAATAAGAATAATTATCTATAGGAAAATTTTAAAAACTTTATTTTTTTTTGAAAATTTTCATATTTCTCTTAGATTTCATTGAAATTTCCAAGTCACCATTTCTCAATGTGAACAAGCGCGTAAAAGTTGCTGACTTCACGTCAGTGCTCTTCCAGGTTTTTTTTTACTTCAGTCGATAGTATTCGCGCGGAAGTCGGAGGCAGCAAACACTTTTATTCCAATAATATTGGAAGAATGGAATGTTTGAAGGTTAGCTGAAAATCAGATCAGTTTTCAAAACGGTTGAATACTTCCTCCATATTTTAACTGAAGAATCTCAAAAAATATTTTTAACGATTCAGAAATTAGGTTTTTCGAATTTGTTCTGTATTCACAGCCGTTCTTGCATATCCGATTCGAGTATAGAATGACAGAAAGAAGAATTGCATTCAAAAACAAAAATAATTTGAAGAAAACTATTCCTCTATACGATATATTGCATAAGTACCTTTTGAGATATTGAGGAAATATCCTCAAGATTTCTAATGGGTATAACTCCGAAACTGTTGAGCGAATTTCGCCCATTGACGAAATCAAACGAGATATTCAGTTGCAATTCAATTGCAACACTCCGGATCTTTTCATTCGGACAATATATTTGACAACGGATTCTTCCTAAAGGAGTCCAACATCCACGTCCAAGAACATTTTCGGCGCAAAATTCGAAAATTACAGGGCCAAAACTGTTTTCTATAGAACACATAGACGTACAAATATGAACATTATTATGATTTTGAGTTACCACAAGGTAGATTGAATTCTTTGAGACCACCAGGGTAGAATTTCCGAAATTCGGTACAGAATTTATGTGTCACTAACTGTGTTATAAAACGTGAGCGTATTTATATCATAAAACACCGTGAAAATCGTCAGAATGTTCGTTGAAATTCCAATGTTTTATGGCCTAATCGTTCATTTCCATAGAATGGAGGTTTTTCTTCGAAACTTTTTTCAACGAATGAATAAATTGATATCCTAATTCCATTTAAATAATTGATAATAATTGAAATGTTTTCTGGCTGATGCATTTGTGTTTCGAATGTAGTTGCAATTATTTGTTGTATTGAAAGAAAAAGAAGTGACGCAGAGTTGGAACTTTCGAAACGCTCGTTAATATTCATGTTCCGATAATATATGCACCGTTTTCAACAAAAACTTCTGTCTAAAGTTAATGTTTAACACATTAATAAAAACGTAAATAATTTTTCAAATTAAAACAATACGGTCATTATATTCAATAACATGAATAATTTGATCGCTTTCAGAAATCCAATTTATCTTACTTAGCTTATAGTTGAACAACTTACGTCGAATTTAAGTATTTTTCATAACTCCTCATATAATTCTTCTTTAAAATTGATGAACTTCTTCTGAACATTTCAAGCAACTAAAGAAACATAAATAAACGAGAAAAGAATAAGTAAACAAAGGAACATTCAATAATACGCAATTCAAAATCATAAATAAAATTGAATCTTATGTGCCATGGTTTCATTCGGAACTAGAGGGCGTGCAGGTTCTCGAAAGTCGACAAAATTGGAGTATCATCAATTTAAAGCGTTTTCGGAACCACGCAACATAACTAATCTCTTTTGTCCTACGTAACATGTACAAATACAATTTGTATCGTGGTTACATGCTTACGTACATTCAGGATGAAACGCTGTGGTGAAACGTGATGCCCCCAAAGAGGTTCGAAATACCTTCAGAGTTATGAAGAGAATTGAGAAAAATGGAGAATTTGTTTATTCTGTCAGATTATATGGAGCTGGAATTGAAGTCGAACAGCGAGTTTTACAAATCAACAGCCTAATTTGTAATTTCGATTAAAGCTCATTTTGAGAGGCTTTCGAATCATTTTGGTTTTTTTTTTGGGTTTTCACTACAAGTATCTAGAAAATTTGAAGTTTTATTTTCTCGTTTGTCTGATGAAGGAGTCAGATTTGTACTCTGAAACGTTACAGTTTATCTATCTTTCGTATTGTTCCGATAGTTCTCATTAGGCGTCCTAGAAACTGCACTTGACAGATATTTCAATCCTGCAATCCGCATGGGCGTTTTACATAAAAGATGAAATTCTTATTTGATTTTTAGTTCTATTTCAGATATTGGGAGTGAAAAGCAAGAAACACCTACAAATTGATAATTTGTAGTCGGTATGTTCTTAAAGCTGTCCGGTTCGTCGATTCGAAATGTTAACATAAAATGTCATTGACTCGCCTCGCTATGGCAAGTGTCAATGTCAATATATTTCTCACTCCTCGTTATGAAAGATAAGTAGAGTTTGTTTAAAATTGGCGCGAATTGGTTATTAATGAGACACTAATTAATAGGGCCACAGGCGCCAAATTTTTGTACATCATTGGAATATTAATATCCAACTTGAATAGAGACTCGAATTCGACTATTAGAGTATTAGGTACGTATACTTCGACCAATAAAATTATTTAGTATCAGCAATAATAAATCGATCAACTATTCATTTCGCGAAATTCGACCATATGGTTAAACTGGCTTAGGTTCACGATCAAGCGAGCCGCTCCCACGCATACTTTGCTATTTTTAGACAACATAAAAATCTTCGTTTTCGAGTTTAGAACAAACAAAGCAAAATGAACTCGTGTTCGTTTCTGTGTAAGCACGGAATGGAAACATTCGCCGCTAATTTCCGACTACTTAGCATTAGAAAACGCTCTTAATTTCACACGATGATTTGTATTATTTCGATACAGATTGTATTAATTTATTCGATTCTATTTTTATTTTTTCATCCCTTTTTTCTCATTTTTTTGATCTCATGTAAACTACTTTACAACTTCACACATTCAGTCCTTCACATAATGGGTTTTTTTCCCGAATTTGGGTTATTACTGCAAATGCTAATTTCAACATGATCATTATGGGTTTCATTCATCCTTTTCCCAAACTACCTTCAGAAAGTATTCAAAATCAGATTTCAAAATTGGGGTTTGGAATTTGTCATGCATGCACGAAGTGACAACGTTGTTTAGTAGAATAGCTTTTTCTGCTATAGAACAATGAAATATTAATTCCTATTCTGTGGTACACACGTGATCTTTCTCAATATAACCAAACAATTTCCGTTTGCGATTTGTCAGTAATATGACAGTATGACAGTCTGTGCTCTTCTTTTTCTATTCCTTGGTCGTTGTCTTCTACTCTAACCAGATCGAGGTAAAGCTATCTCAGTTTTCCTAAGCAAAGTAACACATTTGACGTCCTTTCCTTTCCGAGAAAGCTGAATTCGACGTTGCCATATCGTGCCCTCAAGACAAATCCCTTTAAACGCAAATCCCTATTTGTTTTCAGTTTTAGGTGATCAAACATTTTTTTTAAAATATAATATTGAAATTATATGTTTGAAATGTGATGTTCTAAAGGTTTTTCATGAAAATTACTGCATTTTCGTGTAAAGGAAAAACCCCCATTCTGCCGATAACTAAGAATTATATTCTCAAAATCAGCTATAGTTTTCTCATCCCTTAAAGCTGAAGAGATCCAGCTGCGAACAGGATTCCCCATATTAGATACTTCCATTGAACTTTCAAATACTATTTGAAAAGTCAATGATACTACTCAATTCATGTAATCGGATCTTGCTTTTCAAATTAGGTATTTCAGGGATTTTCTTGAGAAGTATTACCATAGCAATTATGGGGGCCGATTCAATCTCGATCGAGAATTGAAGAGTATCACGATTGCCATACGCCCGCGTCGATTATCTTAGTTGAATATAAACGACCGGTAGACATTACCTGCGCCTGGAACTGAATCTCACTCGACAATCGACTCTTATATCTCCTATACTCCGTTCCACTCGTTGCTAAGTCGAAGGAAACGGTGATAAGGTTATGTTTATATTCCGATTTGAAATTTCTCGATATCTTGCATTTAGTTTATTTCTTGAAAATTTGCTCGAAATGGTGAATAGAACTCTCACAAATTTTGCAGATACTCGAGAAAATCGGCATAAACATTTATGACAATTATCATACTCTTCAATTCTTGATCGAGATTCCAGAATTCGCAACTACTGCTAAGTGATACGCCCTCTGGCGATAGAAATTTGAACACTTCCAAGCTAGTAGTTTTTCGACGTGCCTGTTATTCTAACGTAATTTGCTTACTTTTGGAGTTCATTTTCGAGCTTTTGTGTTGTTCTCCGAGTTGAAATTTTGGTATACCGAAGGTGTTTGTAATATTCATCAATCGATTCCGTTCTTTCCGATTAAAATTTTCGATTGTATTAATTCGAAATGGCATCCTCCCGAAATGGCTATTGTTGTGTGCCTCAACTCAATGTTATTCATGGTCAAAGAAAAAAGGATCATCTAGTGCCCCTAGTTTACATTTTTTCCAAAGCCAAATGAAAGTAAAGTTAATTTGGAAACAGCATTTGGCAGGGAACTCAATGATAGAAGAAAGGCCTAGCTTTAGAAATTGAAGATTGGAAAACAGGTCACGAATAACATGAAAGTATGTTCACTGCATTTCTCTAAATATGTTTATTTTCATAAAGGTAAATTACCTACAATGTATTCATTTCGAAACAACTTCATGTCATGATGTTTTCAGTTGTAAATGAAAATAAGAGAATTTTGAAGAGAAATGCTGCGGAGAAACTTCGAGCGCTTCTGCAGCTACCTAATTCACATACTACACAAAAATCATATTCTAAAAGAGTGATCTGTTTGAAAACCTGACAAAAACTAGATATACTGTTTGAGTTAATAATAGCTGAAGTTATTCATATAAATACATTAATACTTTTCATTTCTATATATAGGTAAGTTGAACCAGCTGTGACATTTTTCATTTTGTATGTGTATCTTGAGCTGCTGTAATATGAAAATGAAATCAATTATATGTCTATCTGTTTCCTTTTCTTTAGAAATACGATGCAAAAGAACTAAAGCAGAAAATCTGTTTTCATTTTATTGATTCACTCGTTTGTAAACAAAGAACAAGTCATATCATTTGGACTGATTTTAGATTCACCACATAATAGAGACTGCATTCAGCACTTCTTCACATAAATAAGAGTCCTTAAATTACTTATTGAGGTGCCTATTTTTCCAGGAATTCAAGTAAACTTAGATATTGGTTCATTTTGATCCACCAAGCAACATACACTAAAGTAACACCGAAATTATCCTCCAGGAACGATTTAAAGTACGATGTTATATCGTGATCCAAACGAAAAGTTCCTTTTCAAAATCTTACACAAAATTATAATAATTTCTTTAAATATTCAAGCTCTGCTTAATAAATATTCGTTCTCCAACACATTTTTAAGGTTTGTTTACATAAAACTACTAGCTTGGACAGGTTCCAAATTTATCCGTTAGGGCGCTGGCATCTTCGCAGAAGTTCCCAATCGGCCCGCATGATCATTAATTAACTCAGTGACATGAGAAACGTCACATCAAGAAACAATAGCTTGGCGAACTTCAAAACATGCTATCATAATAATATCAACGTTTTAATTTGCAAAAATGAAACTTTCATTTGTCAATTTGTTTGTGAAGAAAGCTGAACAGTATAATTAATTCTAGTTATTGCCAGGAAGTCCACTTGTCTTAAGAGCAAACAATACCTCTAATATAACATGGAGTCTTTTGGAGGACAGAGTTCGTTTTTTTTGTAAAAATGTTTGGGTGGAAATGGTTGAAAGAAACTGTAAGAATGCGCAATGTTGTTACTCTGTATATTCAAGAATTGAAATATAATTAACATTGCGCATCCTCACAAAAGAATTGAGTACACCCCAAAAAAAAATTCAAAAAATCATTACTGAAGCCTTTCATAGAGAAAGGCATGTCGCATGTGGTGATGATGGAAACGCATGTCCCTGGGCTGAACGGATGTGTTGAACAAATAACGAAGCGCAGGTAGGAGATTTTTGCGTCATAGCGTACGTCACGCGTCACAATGGGTGATAATAGAGAGATATTTCAACTTTCGAATAGCGCAAACGTTATGTTATTACGGTTACGCTAAAAATAACGTTTTGGTTTTAACGGTCGTTTCAAAAGTAGACATATTGCTACACGTTTTTGTTACCGTTGCGTTAGTTATCAGTTTGTTTGGTTAGGTTATGTGAGACGTCAGATTTTTGTGTTACAAACTCCTATAGTTTAATCATTTGCATTTCTGCATTAGTTTTTTTATTCTGGATGAAAGGAATCGGAGCCGGTAATTTCAGCTGGTGCTATTGCAGAAGAAGGTGGAACTAGTTTTATTGCACAATGTAATTGGCATGGTTCAAACTATTCCTAATTTCAAACCCCTCATGTTGCTTCCAAAAGTATTTCTTTAATTAGTGAAAGAGTAACAGATACCTTTATATGAAAAATATTTGCTGTGGTAGCACTAATAAATATCAATGTCTAATATCAGTTGTGTGTAAAAGGTATTATAAAATAGATTTAAAAAATTGGAGGAAATTGTGTAATTAAACATATCAACAAACAGCTTTTCTATGACAGTGATCGGAGCCGAAAGGAGCCGAAGCCTAACGAATCCTTTCGATATAGAATAGCACCACGTAAATTGCGGCTCGCAATTTTTCGTAAATAACGTAAGACGCTAACGCTATTAGCGTCGCGTTATTCTGAAACTGAATCTGCGCATGCTTAGATGTCAAAAATAACGTTTGCGCTAATAACGACACACAAATTTGACACTGCAATATCTCTCTAATAAGTAGAAATACCTGAAACGTTTAAATGATTACCCAGAATTCCAAGTGTTGTGGAATATGATGGAAAGAATAGTGCAAATAAAACTCGATCTGACATGTACTTTTGGAAATATTAAAAAAATAATATTTCCAAAAGCGAATGAATTCGTTGCTGAGTAACAAAGGTGCTTTATGAATATCAAAATAATGATGAACTTTTTCAGAAGTTATCTGGTTTACAGTCAGCCTCTAGGTTGATACTTCAATTTCCGAAAGAACACTCGAGCTACTTGGGGTTTGATTACGTTGGTATAAATATAAATAGCAAATTTTGAGCCTAATAACGTGGGCCGAATTCGTGAATAACATACAGATAGGATCGAAATTGAAAAGCGTATAAATGATGTCGATGAGCTCTCATGAAAACATCAAATCTGAGGCTCATATGAAAACACTACGTAGTCCGTAGAAATATCACCACCTGAAGTCGAAACTCCAATTTCATTATTCCTAATTTCGCACCATCACTATAATTCATTACCCCAATATCTCCAAAATATTGCATATTTCGGAAACAACAGAAACAAATTATTTGAAACTCAAAATGAAAATTTCCGATTATGAGTTCGAAAAAAATTTTTTTTTCATATTGTTCAAAAGAAGTGATCATCGCAAAATGTCAGTTAAAATTGAGCACCAGCATTTGTCAACCATTCACTTAGTTTCATGCTGGCATCAAAAATGAACAGAAATAAAATTTGCTAACCGTTCGAGATATAGGAATTTTTTTTTCTATTTTTCTTGAATTGCGATCCTGACGCTAAGGTTAGCGTGTGTGTTCTCTGCAACTTCATCCCAAGTTTTAGTTGAAGGGAATCGGTGTTTCATGATTTATAGAGAAAACAAAATTTCAAATGGCTTTTACTCCGCAACCCGAAACAATCATGTTTGTTGCGCTCATAAAGGTAGGAGCGTTTGGTTGGACCTCAAACTTATCCTGGGTGTGCTTAGAAATACTTGCTATAGAAAATCACAGGGATTTTTACCAAGAGTTCTACAGTGACTCAAATCTCAACCGTTGATGTTTCAGAATTCTAAAACTAAGGATCGTTGGTATAAAATGATAAGGCTGTGTTCCGTGAAACGATCGCCCTAAATTGTATTTTCCTTGGTGTTTGAAGAGAATCCAGAAAACACAAGAAAAGAGAATTTTGACACTATACATTATCTTCAACATTTCGAATTTTAAAACCACTATACTCTGCTGAAATAACAAAGACATAAAAATATAACCCATATGTGAAGAATCTCAGTTCGAGGAATGTCTACTTCCATTTCCATTCCAGGTAGTTCGTGCTCCACCATGGGGAATGAATACTCAAGTATTAAAGCTTATCGGGTATTTTTTATGACCCAGTGGCGTGTAGTACTAAAAATTTTCGGTATTTAAATACGTGAAGATGAATCTAGTGCGACTGTAAAAAAAAGGAAACACTCAATTTCGAGGTAGGTAGAGATTCAATAATTCACCGTTAGCATTACAAGAAGAAACTAGAAAAGCACTGACGTGAAGTCAGCAGCTTTTGCGCGCATGTTCAAATTCGTAGCCAAGGCATTCATTCTATCACTTATTGATCCCGCCAAACGCACCTCCACTTCCTTTGAGATGTCATTTTCCAATCAAGCACTGGATTTTCAATTCAATCACATCTGTATTTTTGGAAATATTGCGAAAAAACAATTTTGAATGTGTGTATCTGCGGAATCATTGGGCGGATTTTACCCATTCACGAATTCAACAGTCGTAATCGAGGTTCAAACCTACTCTACAAATATTGAATTTCTAAGTTGTTTCTTTCGCAAGTTATTGTGTTTATGATCAGATATTCTCATTCAAAATTTTGTTTCTCCAATTAAAATATAGATAAAATCAAATTGGAATCCAGTACTTGATTGAAAAATAAGAGCTTGAAGTTTCGTACAGAATTTCATGAGGATAATATGATCAGAAGATGGCACAATATTGAATTCTTGAAAAAAATTTGAATTTTTTTTTAAATTTTTCTAATGACACGATAATCATAACAATTTCAAATTAGTTTTTATGTTATATTATTAATATCAGTAGTTTACGAGTTATTCCGTAAAAAATATAGATATCGAGAAAAAATCGGAAATTCGGCATTTTTCAAAATATCTCCGAAATTTATATTCATATCAAAATGAAACTCGGTGCACTACTGTGAAATATGGATCTCAGGGTACGAAAAAATTTTTTTTCAAATGTAATGAAGGGTTTCCTAACAAAAAATGTTTTAAAATTCTTTTTTTGATTTTTCTTGATAGTATGATCTCAACAAAATCTTGAAGAAAGTTGCGCGATGGTATTTGGAAACTGTCCATGAAGATTCAATTTGATCGAGTCAATACTTCATGAGATCTGGAGGAATTAACCTCAAAATTTCAAATGGGCCTAACTCCGAAACTATCCAACCGATTCTACGTATCAACGAACTTAGCCGAGATATTCGGACTCCAAACCTAATCTGACAATTTCAAGTCGCTAAGTCTTTTCCTCTGAAAGTTAGAGTACATACCGCCGAACGGACAGATGAACGGATACAATTGAATTTGACCATGGATTCTTTTTCAGGCAGTTCAACCCAATCGTTTGAGACCATTTTCGGCTCAAAATTCGATAATTACAGACATCGTGACGAAATGATAACGCGCTTCTCCCTAGAACAAGCGCGTAATATCTGTAGTTCATACTGGAACCAGGATGTATATTTACTAGTGAATTTTTATATATTTTGGATGATATATGTATTAAGATCGTTTTTTAGTTAACCCAGAAAAATTGTTGTACTTTCTTGTGAAAACACAATTTCATCGAAAAAGTTCTTTTTTTCAATAACTATAATAATATGAGCATTCTCAATGTGAGATGTTTATGCCCTACACTACACTTCGAACCACAAAATGAAGATGTACGATTTGCCGAAGTAATAAACTATAAATTTCAGGACATCGATATTGTTCATGATATTATCTAGATAATATTTCTTGATCTTTTCCCACACAAGTTTCCACGGTACATCCTGAAATTCGTCAAATAATAACATGACGATGGGGTGTCTGAGAGAAACATTAAATATTCATCTTCAGAAACCTCATTTCATCTTTTCTTCTGAAGAAAAATATTTGTTCCACTAAAATCCAAGGAATTAGCTATATTCAGCTGTTTTTTTTGTCATCTTATTTTATCGATGACTAATATGTGAATAGAATTGTAAGCAAAATTACTCTTACTCTGATTCCTGTCACCTGTTATCCTGTGTTTATAAGACTTGCGGAAACTGTCTACGACAAGACATAACAAAGTGAATAAAATAAACTACTTACAGATTGGGGACCTTGAGGAAGATTGAATTAGTGGATACGTAAAACCCACCCAATGATTTTTTCCAGTTTTCCTGAGAAACAGATCATATCGATTTTTCGACTCTAGTTGCAATGTCTGTTGAATGAAGGGGAATTAAATGCATACCCATAATTACACTCCTAATTCACTGTAGTTAAGTTTTAATATTATTATTAAATTTGCTCAGCTATACATCTGGTCTGGAACTCGGGTTTTACACCAGAGCCAACTGTATGCCATCAATTCGGAAAAGTTTGAAGATTTTAACTGAAGGGCAGCCGCCGCCACTGATCGGGTTATTTAATTCAGAAACGGTACCCTTGATCTCGACTCGACTGGGGTGATGTGCTTGTTCCTTCATCTACTGTAACTTCAAGTTCCAGATGAAGGGTGGTGGATCTCTGAATCCACTTAGAGGTTCTCAAAAGTTTCCGGTTCTGATGCTTATATTCAAGCGATATCCAGTGAGTGAAAAAGAATAATTCAAAATATTGCGAATGCAACGTTGTATTGCAATTACATAATTCAGTATTTTTTGAATTACATGGGTTTGTTCGTTGTTTCTGCATGAAAATGTTTTCTTCTCACTAACTCTACTGACTTCCACTTCTCAGTGCATATGAGTGTAGTCATAGATTACGGAATTAGTGGAGTGCTTGTAGTTCAATCTGTTCTATGATTCTGCTCAAATTCAAGATGACATATTTCTATGCTTCTTTTATTTTCATTACCATAATGGAGATCGAGTTCATGTAGGTTATATGGTTATGCTGATTTGTTGAAAAAAATTCTAATCGTTTCAATAAAGCGAAATAAACGTAGGAAGAAAGTAGATAATTTCAAACCAGTTATCAGTTCCTACTTAGGACCGGTATTATAAAACTTAACTTTAACTTAAACTGATAGTTTTGACAGTTGTTGTAGGACATAACTGTCAAAATGGGCAGTTAAAGTTAAAGTTAAGTTTTATAATACCGGCCCTTAATCGGATAAACAGAGTTGTTGCCATCTTTTGGGGTGGCGGCGAGAAAAATGATAGCGATGCAGATATTAGTTTAGGTATCTTAGGCTACATTTGAAAGTTTTATTATCTGCTGTAAATCATAAATCAACCAATCATATTTGAAGATTTATTAAGGCACATGAAACTCGCATATTCGCTACAGAATGATAATTTTTTATAAATGGATCTAAAGATTGACTACTTAGATGAATGGTGATCACACATGAATATACGGACATCTTACTACAATAACTATTCATATTACGAATAGGTACATTCTACATGGGGATGGACCTCAAAAATTTTAATATTCAAAAAACATATTTTTGTGTTTCGAATTTCCCATACAGAACTGGTCAGTAATTCGACCCGTTCTGAAATCTGAATTAATTTCTGACTCTTTCATCAGACAACGGAGAAAATTTTCAGAATTATTGTCTTTCGATTTTTCGTTTTGGGTCGAGACTTTTGTCAAATTGACATTTCTGAGATAACACAGCAAAATATTCGGTTTGAAAGTTTATTTATTCTACTTCTATTTTTCATTAAAAAACAATTTTTATTTGACTTTTAACAGTTTTGTTTTAGATATTGGGAATAAAAACCTAAGAATATAATTGTTAATGATAGGAACAGCTGTAGTTACAGCGACCTGATGCGACAAAAGGATGAACGTCATACACATCGATCAAAGTATTCTGCACTCGAAGGTGAGACTCGTAAGATGCTCCTGGCAGATGGCGCGTTGTAGTTGTTATACTGCAGCGGTCCTTCTGAAAGGTAACAAGTATCGAGAGAACTCTCTGCGGTTTATCCAAGTTAAGTTGACCTGACGATCAATAATAATTGTGAAACAGCTGTAGTCATTCTACTTGGATCCGCTTCTTCGGTGTAGGTGTTTTGGTTGATTGGATGATTAGCTCTGATCAAGGGGGAATATTTGTTGATTTATTGACGGATATTCGTTCTTGTGATTATGATATTTATAATTGTTAATGTTTCTTCATGTTATGATGATTTAAGAGGAGCTAGCTCTCTAATAAAAATAATTTCAATCCAAGTCAATCTTGTTCTTTCACAAAGATTAGTGAAATATACGAATGGTAATTGGTATCCACATACGTCAAAGATTTCTAGTCGAACTATTTAAGTTAAATCATTATCGAAAAGAACTTTCAAACAATAAATCGAAATTTGGTTAGCTGGACCCAATCACAATTTGAAGAAGCCACTGAGATGCTTATAATCTGGAATGTAATAGAACAATAAATGCTTGAGGTGAATTCACTTCATAATATATTTACCTAGGTTAAGATTGTTAGGAATTCTATGATCACATTCGAAAAAAAAGAGATTCAAGTATCTACTATCTCTGTCTAAATGATGGGGTCGCTTGTTTCCAAGATTAGCTCAGAAGTTTCGCCCCCCTGGTATTTACGCATAACCATCACAGAAGATAACCTCATTTCATGTACTGCACTCTAACTAACGACATTTCCGTAACGAACAGAGTGCAAGTTCACAACAAAACAAACAGAACGGTGTCAGTGCTACCCTACTCACACTAGTGTACAATAGTGTAGTTCATGGAGACAAAACAAACAGAGTTCATAACAATTCACATAATATCAAAACTAATGGAAACGATTCGTTTGAGATGAACTTCAAGTTGAGATTATTTGTTTCCAAGACACTCATAGTCTCATAGCTCGGTTTTCGAAAGAAAAAAAATCAATGTTTCATCACTCATTTTATTGAGTGTTTTCGGTTTTCTCTTCGGAACCTTTCATCATGTAGAATTTTTTGCCAGGCTCGAACAAAAGTAAACGTAATTCATAATTTGTCCTAACTTTCATTATTTCTTATTACATCGAACTCTAAAAATTCTACATTGAGATAACTAGTTATGCTCACAAGGATAAGGTAATAGAATAAATTGTGAGTAGTTCAGTGTCCATTCAATTCACTGTCTATGGACAAGTAAATAGTGTGAAATAAAATAATAGTGTAAAATCCTCTCGAGTCCTAAGGTGACAGAAGAACACTGGCACGAAAGGTTCTAAGTGGTATGGTAATATCGAAAAAGTTCATTTACATTATTCAACATACTTTTTTCCTGAATATGAAACATGCAGTCATCCTTCAGTCCTCATTATAGATGTTTGCGTCATACTAATTACCTGAAATAGAAACATTATGAGAATGGCAATAGTGAGACTTATTATTTATAAAAATGAAAATTCCTTATTGTTTCAATTTTGTTTTTGGGTATTATATTTTAAATTTTTCTTCAATTCAACTTAATATTTTCATGAAATTGAACAACAAATAGAGAACGCAGTTCTGAAAAGAAAAACAGTGTTTCATCAATAATTTTCCATGCTCCATACGGTATAAGTAGAAACTCTGTATAAAATATGAATATCTCATTTCAAATGAATGGTTTTGTATTTTAGATATTCAAAAATGATTTGGGCCCATTGTTATCATCATTTTGATAATTCGAAAATTGAGTATGCTTGATTTTTCATAATTTGTGTTTCTCGAGATACTGTATCAACAATCATTACTCATGAAACTTACTTTCGAAATGGTTAATTTTCTTCGTTCAGCTTATGATGAATACAGGAATGAATATTGTCAAATAATTTTCATTCAATAGGTCGATATAATATTACATATGAAGTCGATGACCATAGATACTATTTCCAATAAAAATTTTGTGATTTACCAATTAGACTTAAACAAAACTTGTATGATACTATTGAAAGCTTCTTCGAAAATTGGAGTAGGTATATTAAGCCAGAAAACCAAATCGTTCCTATTATCGGCTCGAATTAGTATAACGACGAAACCGTTCGGCTGATTACCCAAAGAATGGACGACCGGCCAAACAGATTCTTTATCCATGTGCCCCACACCTTGTAATTTAAGTCCAATTTTGGCGAAATGAATCGATAATTACAACCACTGGGCAAAATGATAACCCTCCTTCCCTCAGTAACAATGGAGTGAATTGGTTAATGCATTTTGAAATATTTTTCGGGAGAATATCAAGCTTTCCATACTAAGAACTCTATTTTAAATTCAAAATCAAAACAATTGAAATGATCCAAATTATTTGGTTGAGTTGCACCCCAAAAACTGGTTTATGTATTCATTTATGAAGTCATTCCAAACGAATCTTCTGGCTGCATTAACCTTTGCCTTTTCGTTTACGTGAAAGGATTGATCAGGTTCTATTTACCGGATGAGGAGTTTCTTTGGACGAAAGTGAACTTGTTTCTTACAGGGTTTGTTTATTAATGAACTGAGAATATACTAGATGTACAAAATATCCCTTCAATTCTGTCGATTTAATGAGGTGCCTACTAGTATTGAGTTTGAAATGTTGGGAAGAGATTCAGATTGATTTTAATTAGATGATATTCTTATTTAAATTTACGTCATATTTTTTGTGGAAAATATAAGAACTTGACAAGTTACCTTTGTGAGAGGTTTGTATTAGATATTGAAGAAAACAGTCAGAAAAAATCTAGGAAAGCACTGCCGTGAAGGCAGCAGCTTTTGCGCGCATGTTAAATGTAGATGACCGCTTCGGCAACGAATTTGAACATTCCAATTAAAGCTGCGACCTTCAAGGCCGTGCTTTTCCAGATTTTTTTTCCGATAAATTACTGGATTTCAATTCGATCTAATCTGTATTTTTGAAAATATCGGAAAAAAAAATTTTGAATGGGTATATTTACGGAATCATTGGGCGGATTTTACTTATTCACGAATTCGACCTTCGTAATCAAGCCCCAAACCTACTCTACAAATATCGAGTTTCTAACGGCCTAACGGCCGGACCGTAAACACAATGACTTCTGAATAAAACAACTCGATATTTATAAAGAAGGTTTGGACCTTAATTACGAAGGCCGAATTCGTTAATGGGTCAAATCCACCAATGATTCCACAGATATACCCATTCAAAATTTATTTTCCCAATATTTCCAAAAATAGGTATTAGATCGAATTGAACAGTATTTTATCGAAAAATGACAGTTTGAAGGTTTATACAGAATTTAAGGAGGATAATATGATGAGAAGATCACAGAATATTGAATATTTGAAAAAAAAAAATTTGAAATTTTTTTTCGAATTGTTCTAATGACACGATCATCACGAAATTTTTCACAATGTTATGTTCAGCATCTTTGAACTAGCTGCAAAGTTTCATTACGATTGAATCAGTATTTCTTGAGTTATACCGAAAAAAACAACGATATCGAGAAGAAAACCATGAAATTCTTTATATTTTTTTCCAATCTATCCAAAATTAATAGCCGCATCGAATTGAAATTTGACACACTGCTGTGGAATATGGAGCTCAAGGTATGACTGCAATTTTTCTTGAATATGAACAATGGTTTCAGAAAAAAAAAATTTTCGGAAAAAATTGCGAAATTTTTTTAATTTTTCAGTGACCACAAGATTTTAACGAAATTTTGCTCAAAGTTGCGCGTCGTTATGCTTCAACTAACTGCCAAGTTTCAATCTAATCGCTTCGGTAGTTTCTGGAATATGAGGAAATTAACCTCAAAATTCCAAATGGCTATAACTCCGAAACTATCCGGCCGATTTGGCCCATTAACGAACTTAACCTTCGTATTTTGAAATGCAACCTTTCCCGAAATTGATAGAATCCTCGGTACGCCCGTTATCGTGGTGACGGCCGGCCGGACAGAATCAATTTTGACACCGGATTCGTCATCAGTGAGTCCAACCTAGTCGTTTAAGACCATTTTCAGCTCAATCATCAGAAATAACAGACATTTGGACAAAACGATAGCACGCTGTTCCCCTAGAACATGCGCGCAAAAAAATTATATTTGAAAGAATTTTGAATCCTCTATGAAAAGGAAGTTATCATAAAAATGAAATCGAAGGAGAAAAAAGCATATTCATAGAATACTATCAGTACCTACGAAGAAATCTGTTTTTGGAACCTTGAATGAAAATCGAATGGATATAAAATTTTTTGCTATATGCTTCTTTCTAATTTATAGCATTGATACCTGAGAACATGATATTTTGTATCAAATTTGAAATACATAACCATGAAATGTCATCACTAAACATCGGATTATATGCATTAACAAACTGGCAAAATACGCACTTAAAAAGGGTGAAATATGCACATAATATGCACTAAAAAAATATCAATTTCCATTGTGTCTCCGATAAATTTTCAGTCATCAATCAATTATAACTTTGTGACTATACAAAATTAGACATTTTTTACGCGCTTGTTCTAGGGCATAGCCCGTTATCGTTACGTCACAATGTCTGACATTTTCGAGTTTTGAGCTGAAATCGGTGTCAAACGAGGTTGGACAGATGAATAATCCGTGGTCGAATTGTATTCTGTTCGGTTATGTTTTGATCCTAAATATCTCGGTTGAGTTCGTTAATGGGCCAAATATGCCAAAGGATTTTTGTGTTACAGCCATTTGAAATTTTGATTTTTCAATAAATCGAAAAATATTCATCTGATTGAAATGGAACTCGGAACATTTATAGTGCCAATGAGGAGAATTATCCTCGGAAAAGTTTGAATTAATTTTTCTCTTTAAATTTTCATATTTCATTCAATTTTTCGCTGAAATTTCCAAGTCGCTATTTCGCAATGTGAACAAACGCGTAGAAGCTGCCGACATCACGTCAGTGCTTCTCTAGGTTTTTTAGATATACTAAAGAAAACTTGTTACGTCTGTATGTCAATATCAACTTATGGGCCGAAAACGATTCCTCTACGACCATTAACGTAAAGAGACGGAACTAGAATTTTGCGCCATTTCTGATGATATCTTTGTAGACAATTTTTTCCTTCTGGCGTTTACATATACTGCTATCTTCTTAATTGCTGCGAGCTTCGTGTTTTTAAGTTTGTCATGGATTATTTCTGACAGTAAATAAGTAAGGACATCTTTCTGTTCGATTATTCTTTCTAAAACTTCCGTGGATTTGAACAGATGAAGATTTTTGGTATCCCAATCATTCTATAGCTCCGCACCCGTTCAACGTTTTCCAGTTGATCTATGCACCAGGATTACGTCCCTCGATTGAAATATGCACTTTCGACAAAAAAGTAACAAAATATGCAATTATGCCTAGAATATCGCATTATATGCATTTGCATATGCAAATATGCAAATGCATATAATGTCTAGTCATCACAAATACAGAATCATCAAATAATATTATAGCGAATTGAGTTTCTTCAAAAACAATTATTTACATGACTAACTTGATGAAATGCATAAAAAATCCTGGAAAAAATGTTAATTGTTAAAAAAATTCAAAAAAAAATATTATTGTACACATAGCTAATGCAAGTAAATAGTTATACAGAATTCCAGAATTTCCTGGATTTCAACATATACAATAAACCATAAGCATACGGTAGAAATGAATCGTTGGGTAATCATGCTTGAACCCTATTTTTACACGCTTGTTCTGGGGAACACCGCGTTATCATTTCGTCACGATGTCTGTAAGTTTCGAATTTTGAGCCGAAAATGGTCTCAAACGACTAGGTTGGACTCACTGATGAAGAATCCGTGGTCAAAATTGGTTCTGTCCGTTCGGCCGTGTGCGCTGTAACTTTCGAAAGGAAGGACCTATAGTCTTGAAATTTTCAGGTTAGGTTAAGATCCTGAATATCTCGGCTAGTTTCGTTAATGGGCCAAATCTGCCGAATGGATTCTGTGCTACAGCCTTTTGAAATTTGGATTTTTCGATAACTCGAAAAATATTTATCTGATCGGAATGAAACTTGGTTGGAATATAAACAGTGTCAATAATAAAAATTATCCATGGAAAAATTCGAAAAAAAAATAATTTTTTCTTTATTTTTATTGAAATTTTTTTTTGAAAATTTTTATATTTCATTGAAATTTCACTGAAATTTCCAAGTCATCATTTCGCACTGTGAACAAGCGCGTAAAAGCTGCTGACTTCACGTCAGTGCTTTTCTAGATTTCATATATATATCAAGGAACGCAACAATTCATCCTAAATAGAGTTGAGTGCTAATTATTAAATAAACGAATAGTTATAATATATACCTTGCATTTCAAATGTTCAAATTTTTTTTTATAACCAATACAAGCAGCCCGAACCGGCTCCTTAAGGCCAGAAATCTGAGGTCCATGGGAGGGATTATTTCAGTTAATCTGAGAGCTGATACTCGCAAATAATCATTGTATTCAGATAAAACCACTCTGAATATTTCAATCGCAAAATTTTGCATTAACCTTCAAGCTTACATTCATTACGTATAGGTTATACTATAGATTTCAGCTAGATCATATATTTATTTTCGGACTTTTCCGAAAAATGGAATAATTGAATGACATAACTATGGAATCCTCGAGATAAATCTCCTATTCTTCAATTCCATCTTTGTGATAAGGACCCAACCAGGGCTGGGCAGTATTTCAATTACTTGTAATTGAAATACGTATTTGAAATACAAATACGTATTTTGTATTTATATTTCAAGTACTTCTTGAAAATGTATTTTGTAATTGGTATTTCAAATACCTGACGCCGAAGTATTTTGTATTTTATATTTCGATACTTTTGTCTTCGAAATACTTTCGAAGAAATACATTTAGCGCTGAGCGCTCTACAGAAACTAGTCCCTGAATCTCCCTTCAGATGGCGCGACGTTCATCTAGTTCTTTTGATAGCAATCATATTTTCGGCAAATGGAAAGGAAGAAAAGGTCCTGCGCAATGGTCATTTCATCATGGAGTTAGAGTTAGTCAACTTCTAAAAACGATAAGAGCAAAGAGTTTGTCATCATTGAACATTATCCTAACATAAACAATGTGTTCATAGAATATAACACAAGTTTCTGCCAATCAGGACCTGTAGAAAGATTGTTCTCTTTAACCGGTTTTATTCATTCGTCAACAAGAGGCTGTTTGTCTGATACTACATTCAAAAATCTTGGGTTTCAGAAAGGAAATTCTTTATATAGCGATAAAATGGCTTAATTAGTTGTACTCTTTTCACATTTTTCGTTACACCTGAATGTATTTTGTAATTTGTATTTCAAATACAAATAGTTAAGATACTGTATTTTGTATTTTATATTTCAAATACCCGACTTGAAAGTATTTTGTATTTCAAATACCTGCGAGAAAGTATTTTGTAATTTGTATTTCAATTAAGCCAAGCATGTATTTTGCCCAGCCCTGGACCCAACCCTGTTCTACAAAAAATGAGTCTCCACATTGTCTTTTATTTCCGAAATTCTTTCGTAGATGTGAAAATCCATTCGATATTTTATACGAAAATGCAGATCGAATCGAATCTAGTATACTCCATTCACTTTTATAAAGTAGCCCAGTTGGCCATGATTTAGGTCTATCATGTTTCTGTAACTAAAACCAAGGCAGGTTGGCGCTCCTGAAATATCGACAATGTCAAAATAATTCGACGCGAGGTTGCCAATTTCTACTCTCTTTCAATAACAAGTAACAATTCAGCTCCAGCCATAATGAACTAATAAATTAACATTTCGCTTTGATTCGAAATTGAAAGTACATAAAGTGATCTGAAGAAGCAAGGACAGAGTTTCAGGAAGTGCTATATAGAATTGCGCTCATTCCGATAGTAACTGATATTTTGGAAACGATCATTCATCAGAAGCTATCTTACATCGAGATGTATGTGAGTAAAAATCAAAATATTATATTTTCTAAGAAATAATATTTCTTTTTTAGCTACACGTCACCACGATCAGAAATATTTATAATGAAAAGGAAGCCAAATAGTTTCTGGTATAACAGTTTTCTTCTATTGGTGCACCTAAAAAGAAACTCACTGAAGATTTTATTTTGGAAAACTGATCTGCAACGTACCGTTTGGAATTATAATTTGAAAAATTATCATTTTTCGATTGACACACTGCCGAGCACCCTACTCTTTTTGTGAAGGAACATTTGGAATATAATCAAGGAGGCACAAACACAAAATCAATCGGTTGCTAATGACACACTAAACACAAAATTTTATGTGAACAGAAACATGTTATTTCAAAGATTCTTCATTATTCAGGGCATGTAGGATTCTCGGTATACAGTAAGGATCTGAAAAGTCATTGTTTGGCGAGCCAGATCTGGTCGAAAGACCTTCCAAGTAAGGTCACAAATGTAGGTAAAACTATTTTCAATTTTCTGCTAATTTTCTACCTTCTGTTCTGTTGCAGACATGTTTTCAAGATATTTTGTCAGTTTTAAACCCATAAGAAAGAAGAAATTCTGTCTTGGAAATCAAGGCCTTATGAATATGTCAGCCTATTTCTCTACACTTATGCTAGGGGACACTATATTTTTTTTAAGTTTATATATTTATGCTCTTGTATCATAGTTAACAACGTATGGTGCCCTATTCATTCCCTCTTGCTTATACCGTGATGCTATATTGTTGAATGTATCAAAGAACCTGCTCTTTTTCAATAAAAAATATAAATACCTAATGATATTAGAAAGTTAATCTCCTACTTGCATATTATTGATATTTTATGTATCGAAAACGAGTTTTTACTATTGTCTTGATGGTTTCTCCAGTTTTTGACTTCAACCATTATTTGTCAGTTAATATAATAATTAAATTAGTAATTCAAGACTTCATAGGTACTTTGAATTTAATGCAAGTATATCGTAATATATCAATCTCAACAGATATAATGAGAAGGAATCACAGAAAAATCTATTTATTCTTCAAAGATTGTATTGAGACTTAAGTAAGTAGATAGATCATGTTTGAATTGAACAAATTCCTTAATGAATAATTTCAAACATTATATATTTCGTGGAATTGTTTCGATAGGAAGTAGTACACTGAAAATGAACTTGGTATATCCTATCTTGGCAGAACATTGAAATTTTACGTATGAAAATAACATGAATTATACAATATCTCATTCAGTTCTATTTTTTTCTAATATTTTAGGAATTGATTTTTTCTGGAAATTGAATATTTGAGTTGACTTCAAAGTATGTACATAAAACATAATTCCATATCTTGCTTTTGACTCGAATACTGAATGATAGGTAGTTTACATGGAGAATTCATCCAGATATCTTGTCATTACAACCAATGATAATAGACTGAAGCTAAGCTGTATGTATCCCAGTTTAGAAATATGTTGATCCAATCCAGTGTATGTATCATTCACCTAGATTCCCAAGAACTGTTAGTTAGTCCTTTTGAGGTTAATTGTGACACAGGTTTCGTAGTACTACTACATTTTCTTACTGGAATATTTCAAGTTGTGCAACAAGGTATTTAAATGACTTCTGTAGGCTTATTTCTTGAGAATTTAGAAAAGTAGGGAATTCCATAGGTCCGTCCATTCGTTTAGAAGTTTTACTGCCGTGTTATTCGAGTACTTTCATTTCTTTTCGAATGAACTATCGCAAAGTAACGGACTGCTTTATCCATCATTTTTCAATAAAATTCCAAAACACTCGATTCTTGATTTCCGTACAAGAAAAAAGCATAACTGAATCTTCCAGCCATGTTTATATACGTGAAGTATTAACAGAGAAAAATGTTTCTTCAACATTCGCCAGGTCATTGGAATGATTGAATTCACATAATATTTTCTCAAATTCATTACTTTCCCAATGTAGATTCACATTTTGAAAAATAAGTCATTTCTACGACCTCTTCGTAGAGAGGACAACGTTGTCTAGTTATCTGACAGGAAAATGACTATAACCTAACATTTTCAAAATATACACGGTGAAATCTGTCAGGATGTCATGGCCAACTGGGCTACTTTATAAAAGTGAATGGAGTATACTTTAAAAAAAGGGGCTGACAGGTTCTTGAAATATCTGAAAGATGTTTCTGAAATATGAAATTCGTTATTTATTTTCTAGGGAGACAACCTTATAACAATAATTATTATACAAAGTTTTAATTCGATCCAATCTGTATTTTGGAATAATTGGGCATGTTAACTGTAGATATTTCTTTTTTTTGTCGAAATATTTCGAGTTCAACCTAATTGTTACCTAACTCCCATTTTTGTCTCGAAATTCGAAACTAAGATAACTCGGTTGAATGATAATACTATAATTCCAAAGAAAAATGTGTAAAATTATATTTTTTCGACTCAGTTCACTTGAGAGATAAACACTTGCTATACTATTGAAGAGGTTCGCTTTGAAGTGTTTGAGAAGCAGATAAGAAACGAACTTCCTCTGCTGCATGGTATCACAAATTTGATACGAAGTGTTTCTAGAAATAGCTGTATCCAACAACATTGACCTGAATATCATCAAGTTCAGAGATGAAAAAATAGGTATTTGAATTTTTATGGCATTTTATACATATATACCAAATCATTCAATAAGTCCCGTACCTGGTAAACAGATGGCGTCGTCAGTGCCATTCCACCTTGGTTTTTGGCAAATGGTCAAATTGAATGGATTTTGCTTCCAACTGCTTAACCACCCTGATATGGCCGTGATTACCGGATTTTGGCAAAACTCAAACTAATGCTACAAGGAAAGGAATTAGACTCTAATGAAGAAGTGATAGGCAATTTGAAATTGAATTGAGAAAAAACTATCATATTTAAAAAAATTCTGCTCAAACTTTGAGCTCCATATTTCATAGCAGTGTATCAAATTTTAATTTTAGGCGGTTCTTATTTGTGGCATTATCGGAGAAAAATATGTAAAATTTCGTATTTTTTTTCCTCGGTATCTTTGTTTTTTCCGAAATAACTCAAAAATACTGAATCAATAGTGATCAAACTTAGTAACTCGTTCGAAAATGCTGATGAACAACTTTGTGCAAAAATTCGTGATAATTGAGTCATCAAAACAATTTGAAAAAGAAATTTTTTTTTTTTCAAATATTCCATATTCTACGATCTTCTGATCATATTTTCCTCACGAAATTCTGCATGAATCTTCAAGACGTAATTTTTCAATCAAGCACTGAATTTCACTTCGAACTCATCTTTATTTTCTGAAATATTGACAAATTATAATTTTGAATGGGTATGTCTATGTTGGGTGGATTTTAACCGTGCACGAATCCGCAATGCAATCTAATTAGCTAGATAGCATTACTCGAAACGAGTTCTAAAGAAGATTTTTCACCGAAGAAAACTATCAAGCCTCAATTCTAATAACGAAGATCGAATCTGTAAATGGGTATAGTTCGCCGAATGAAATCTTAGATAATATATTCATTCAACGTTTTATTTTATTGACATAACCAAAAATACCGATCGGAACGATTTGAAATCTAGTGCTCGGTTGAAAAATTATGGCTTGCAGTTCATGCTGAATTTCGTGAGGATCATGACAATAAATATCGCAAAGTCCTGTCATTAGACATTTTCAAATTGAGCATCACAAAAGGGACATGTTTGATCTTGTTCTGAATTCAAAAGAATTTTTCATTTCCAACGATCAGAGTGAATTCTTTGGTTTGAGGAGTCACTACCGGTGTTTAGTTCTCATGTACCATCTGAGTAGAGCCAAAAACAGATAAGTAGAGCCAACAACAGGTAGTTTCAATATAACCCAACGCCCCCTCCCTCGACGAAAGGGGGGTGAAAAGGAGAACAGTTCAACTAACTCTCTTTATCTCTTACAACCAAGACGTCGACGACAACAGTCGAGAAAATATACAAGTAAAGAGTGTTTCTTGTAGAGGTATAGAACTTTGAAATGGAATAAAACAAGGAAGATTTTTTCAAAATGGTCATGTAATTGAGTTTATTCGAAAGATAATTTTTTGGCATTATCATTCAAATATAATTTCTGGCATATGACCGCCACGTCTGGCTTGGACTAATCAGGAGGTACTATTTTCAATAACTTTTTCCAACATGTGTGGCCGTATTCCGGCAATAATGCGGCGAATGTTGTCCTCCAAAAGGTCGATCATTTGGGGCTTCTCGCCGTACACCAGCGAATTCACATATCCCCACAGAACATAGTTTAGCGGCGTTGAATCGCACGGCCTTGGAGGCCAATTCACGAGCCCGGAAAGTGAAATTGTGCGGTTATCAAACGTTTCCTTCAGTTAATCAATTGTGGCACGAGCTGTGTGACATGTTGCGCCATCTTGTTGAAACCACAGCTGCTGTTCATCTTGGTTGTTCAATTGAGGAACGAAAAAGTCAGTAATGATTCTATAACGGTCACCATTGACTGTTACGTTCTGGCCAGCATCGTCTTTACGAAGTATGTACCAATGATTCCACCAGCCCATAAAGCACACCAAACGACGTCTTTGTGAATGCGTATTATCAGTTAGAGTGAAAGTGGTGCGAAAACGGTCCATAGGCGAATTAATTGCTTTGATGGACGATTATGTTGACCGTAAAATGGACGTAGAGCGCGATACGTATTTCGAAAAGAACCAGTATTTTCAAAATAAATTTGCACAATTTGGAAGCGTTGTTCAGGCGTCAGTCTATTCCTGTTGAAATGACAGACCAAACTAAACACAAATCACTTGACAGCTGACAAAATGGCCGCCAGTTAAAGCAGTGTTGCCAACTTAAAGTTCTATACCTCTAAAAAAAACACCCTTTAAATAGAAAAAAACTCATCGTGTGTTCTTTTACAACCATGAATTTACAGCCCATTCATATCACCAGCGATATAGATAGAACAGAAAAGCAAAATTTTTTTCAAAAACACTAATAACGATCACAACAAAACTGCAAGTTATTGTATTCACGGTCGGATTGGATCAAATTTAAATCCATTTCGATAGTAGTCCATTGGTGGAGTTGGATAGATAAAAAATAATAAATGAAAACAAACGTCTGCTCCACTCGAAAAGATTTAATTCCTTAAAAGTTGCAATGCATTTCGGCAAGGTCACTTGCCATCATCAGGCATTCAAAATATACATTAACGTCAACAACGATGATAAAATTGAAAATCTTTGCAATTTTGCATTTGCAATTTTATCATCGTTGTTGACGTTAATGTATATTTTGAATGCCTGATGATGGCAAGTGACCTTGCCGAAATGCATTGCAACTTTCAAGGAATTAAATCTTTTCGAGTGGAGCAGACCTTTGTTTTCATTTATTATTGAAATGTGAAGAATGATCCAGAATTTCATGGGGCTAATATGATCCGAAAATGGAAGAAAATTTACATATTTGGATTTTAAACTTGTTTTTTGGAAATATTCTAGAAACAGAACCATCAAGAAATTTCGCACAAAGTTGAATATCAGCATTTTTTAACTAGCTGCCAAGTTTCATCCCGCTTGAGTGAGCATTTTCTGAGAAATTTCAGAAGAATCACCGATATCGAGAAAAACTGCTAGATTTGACATATTCCTTCCAATTATCTCAAAAAATTGAAAATCGTATCAAACTGACATTTCGTACACTGCAGTGAGACATGGAGCACAAAGTATGAGCTGAATTTTTTTGAATATAATAAATAGTTTATGAAAAAAAATTTTTGCGAGAAAAATTTTGAAAATATTCATTTTCAAAATGTGCTGACAGTAGAATCTCAACAGAATTTCTTCAAGAGTTGCGCGTCATTATGGTTCAACCAACTGTCAAGTTTCAATTCAATCGCTGGAACGATTTATGAAATATCAGGAAAATAATCTCAAAAGTTCAAATCACTATAACTCCGAAACTATTCTGCTGATTCAACCCACAAACTAATTCAACAGCCGCGTTCCAATGCTCGACCTGTCTTGAAAGTTTCAAGTCGCTAGCTGGTCCGTTGGATAGTTATCAGCCGGACAGAATCGATTTCAACAACGAAGTCGACATCAGTGAGTTCAACCTAGTCGTTTGAGAACATTTTCGCGAACAAATTCGAAAATTACAGACATTAGGACAAAACGATAGCACCCCATTCCCAGAACATGCGCGCAGCAATATCCTTATATTCGACGAAGTTTATTTGGTACGAACCTATTCAATTTTTGGTTCTATGCATTTTGAAAATAAAAATCATTAATTTTCATCTGGCTACGCCAACGCATGGTAATTTCGATCTTCGTCAGGACCATATGATTAGAAAGGTGTTCTCGGAAACTGATCGTGAGACTTTCCTAGGTGACTCAAATGACAGATTTTGAACGCTGAATATGTCAATTTGTCAATTTTAGTTAAACCAGATCAGTGATCGTGCGCCACAAATTGGAACAAGCACGTAAAAGCTCCTTTCTGACTTCAACTCATTGCTCTTTTCTTCCTACAATTTCTTATCATATCGAATATTTTCATGAAGACACGAGTGGCAAATAAAACTCTTATTTATTCTAACCACACGTTTGGAAGTGAGTCATTGCTGCAATGTTAATAACGCTTAAGTCTCTTGGCAATAACCTTCAGACATAACAACGATTAATTTACATTTTGATGAAACAAAGGCACCACTGTAATTCGAGTCCATTAATTGATCATGATTGCTTATTCGAAGCTGTTCAGAATAGTGCAAAAATGTATTATAACCATACCAAGTAGAATGATTGTCAAATGGACAGATAACAATAATGGTACGAAGGCAATATTGCGAATTATTTATTTCTTTCTGCATACCTATCTGGATTATTTGCAATGGGGAGTTATAAGAAGAATATTGAATATTTGCAATAGGATTTTTCAGTTTCTGCACGCTCGTTTCAAGAATATGTTTCTTTTCAAAATTGGTCTCGAATGATCATATTGAACGTTTTAAGTTTGACATAAAATCTCACTTCCCTTCCTCTCTTCCTTGTTGCGCGCATGATCTGGGGAACAGCGTGCTATCGTTTTTTCCAAATTTCTGTAATTTTCGTCGAATTTTTAACAAAAAATGGTCTTAAACGACAAGGCTGGACAAACTGGATGACAGAATCCGATGTCGAAATCGATTCTGTCCAGCCGGCCTTATGCACGATTACAGGCATAAGGTTAATCCTATCGACTCGAAACTTTCAGGGTTGGTTGCATTTTAAAATGCGATGGTTAAGTTCGTCAATGGAGAACTCAGCTAAATGGTTTCTAAGTTAGAGCCATTTGAAATTTCAAGGTTATTTCCACAATTTTCAGGAACTGCAACTTTGCAGTTAGTTGGAACATAACGACGCGCAAGTTTCTGTAGAATTTTGCTTAGTGAATCAAAAACAAAATTTCAAAAATTTTTTGTCAAAATTTTTCTCCGGAAACTACCCTTTATATTATTATATATCAAAAGACATTATTGTCAGACCTTCAGCTTCATATTTCACAGCGGAGCACTAAATTTCAGTTCCATACAATTATAAATTTGTGACGAAAAAACCTGAAAATCGTTGTTTTTTCCCGAATAACTCAAAAATACTTGTCAGCTAGTTCGAAAATGCTGAAGAACAACTTTAGGCGAAATTTCGTGATTATAGTGTCATTAGAACACTCCGAAAAAAAATTAGTTTTCTCCTCAAGCATTCAGCATTCTGCGATATTCGGATCCTATTATCTTCATGAAATTCGGTATAAACTTTCAAGCCATCATTTTTCAATCAAGTACGGGATTTCAATTCGATCTTATCTGTAGTTTTGGAGATATTGGGAAAATCAAATTTTGAGTGGATTTTACCCCTTCACGAATTCGTGAATTTAGGCCCAAGACTACTCTACGAATACCGAGCTTCTAAGTTGTTTTTCTAGCAGGTTATCGTGTTTGAGATCGGAAGCTTCTAGAAGAAATTACTCAGAAACTCGATATTTCGAGAGTTGGTTTGGGGCTTAATCACGAAGGTCGAATTCGTGAACAGGTAAAATCCGACTAATGATGCCGTAGATGTATTTTTATTTTGCCAATACAGTGAAATCTCCCACCCCTATTCAGCAGAAACCTCCTATAAGCGGCACTTTCGCATGGTCCAGGCAGATATCATTAGACGACTCTGGTCCAAGTTGCCAACCCACAAATTTCGTCCAAATTTACTACCACTGGGAAAGGGGAATGTCAGATCAAATTTGACATGATAGGGTTCGCTTTATTTATTAATATCTTTTAAAGATGCCTCGGCTCCTCAAACAAGATAATTCCTTCCAGATACAGGTTTTTGTTAAGATCATCTCTGATTGGCTGAAATTCAAGTTGGGATTCCTGATTTCATGTTAATAGTGTCAAGTTTATAAAGGATATGTTCCGCAAATCAACTTGGTTATTTCGGTTGCCGGTTTTCCTTTCCGTAAATATGAACATTCCCAGTAAAGGTGCGTTTGGCAGGGTCAATACGTGAAAAAAAGAACGAATCAGCAACGAACTTGGACATGCTCGCGAAAGCTGCTGATTTCACGTCAGTGATTTTCTAGGGTTTTTACAGTTTATATCCCGACATTCAGCAGATTTTTAGCGAAAAGTAATGAATTATGAATCTATGAGAGATGATTCCCTAATATAAACAACCTGTAGCGTTTTGCGTTCACCCGGGGATCTGAAACATCATCGGTTGCAAGACCGGACCAGGTCGTCGAAAGACTCTTCCGGTCAGAGAGCAATTTGATATTGATATTGTTGCCAACTCTCCTAGGTCTCGCTATGAAACCCCTCAGAAGCTATTTGCTTGTGCGAGTTAGGAGACCGAGTGTGTTCGTCAGGAACATCACTGTTTATTGTTCATCCAACAGAGACTGTTAAAACGGACGCTTGAAAACCGAAAAAGCCTTCTCGGTCAAGGGCTTGAACCCCAGACTTTACGATGATGAGGCAGAATCCCTATCACTAAAGCACCACCGCTAATGAAGGAAATATTATTTTTTACTGCTTTCTGTCCGTTTCATTTATCTTTTCTATTGCAGAAATTATTTCAGGATATTTTGTATAAATTCAAAAGGAAGAAAACAATCGACTCCAATGAAAAAGATGCCATCCATTATGAATATGTCGGCTTATTCATTGGACAAATTCTAATATCACTAAACTTATACGTGAAAACAGATTTTCGCTGTAGTTTTCATCTCTTGTTTTGTATCTTATGTTACAATGGTACCGCGATTACATTTCCTCTTCTAATACTGTGATTTATTTTCACCTGATATTCCAAAGAATGTAATGTTTTTTCTCAAAAGTCGAAGGGATTGGAAACTTTTATATTCCGATACTATCTGAATTTTATAATTGTTAAATTCAAATGAGTTTACTTGATAGAGGTTATCAATAGAATCATTAAAATACAGATTTTTCGGTGGTGCGTTTACATGATATCTTTCGATTTGGATTTTTTTACGATATACTTTTATTGACTTCGACGTTTCACGTCTTGAATGACAAATTTAATTATTATATCAACTGGCATATAATTATTGAAGTCGAAAACTTGAGAAAACGGTAACATAATGAAGGACAATACAAAAATAATACTAGACACAGTGTGTTACGTGTTGATTTTCATCACGCAACAATTTCAAACCCAGACGCCGTCTCCGCCTATGTTCTCGTCCAGGTGCGGTAGTCTCAGAGCATCACATTTCCCTTTGTTGTATCTGCGACGAATAAGATGGGAATATGTAGATTATTATGATAGGAAATGAGACAAATAATATTTAGGGTATTTAATTGTGTTGGCTAATCTGAAGTTTTGAATTAACGTATTCTGATTGATTTGAAATATCGGCACAAAAACTGGTCTTGACTCCATCTTCTAATGGTGAAATTCGTGAATGAAGGCGACTTTGATTTTCCTGAGTGAAAAATTGAGGAATTTGAGTATTCTTTCCATATTTTGGGATTATTTTCATTGGAAATTTTGGAGTTCCTCGAATATTACCGATTTCTGTATCGTATTTGAGATCTCCAACGTCATCAGACGGATTTATTGAATTCGTTCTATAATTTTACCAACTTGGACAGTGAAATCAGAAGGAAAGTGTCCATATCCATACTACCCCGGATAGAACCATAAGCATTATTTCCCGTGAGGGACCACTGGAGCTTATTTCACCCTCTCTTCCATCATAAAGAGGTAACCATATTTCAGATTAGTTTGAATGGTTGATTGTGACAAGAACTCCATTTTCATTCTGGTTTCTTTCTCGCATTTATTTCAGGGTGCTCGTAATACCCCCCTACACTGCTAGTACTATTATATCAGGAACCATATAATCCTGGAATCTACCCTGTATGCAACCTTCCACTTACAAATACTGTTAGAAATTCAACCCCACCAGAATTTCGTTGAAGCTACCCTGCTTAACCGTTGGTCGAAATAGGATTCGTTGTTCAGTATTGCCGACAACAGGAAGTGGTGAAAACTTTTATTTTATGTCCTGTTAATTTTGCAACCCTTTTCCTGAAGATTCCTTTCCCTACATTCCCTTCTGTCTCGTTCCTTTCTCTCAAGCCAATTTGTGTGACATTATTAAGTGATATTGCCGTTTGTGATTTTGAAGAATTCATGAAATGATGTAAATGAGCATCTGCTATATTGTGTACATATATGTATATACATTGTGCGCCATATATAGGCCTATATACGGAGAAAATCAGAAGTAGTATTACCAGTTTGCCGAAGATTAAAAACACTAATATCATTTTCGTGATTTTAATGATAAATTATTCCTACTGAGTGGAGTTTAAATCACGTGGCGCCCTTTTCTACATCCTCAAAGAACCTACCCCCCTCTCCACTGAAGTGCGGGACCACTCAGCCACAGTTTTAGTTTTGTTTTTATATAACATCTGGAAAGTTGATCACAAATTTTGGCGCCCAACGTGGGGCCCATATGGTTTAAATAGGTGCATTCTAGTTTGGTTTCTCCAAATTCAGTTTTTTTTTTAGTATTTCTGTTGAGGAATATTGACTTCTTTTTAGTTCATATTCCTATATCGTGCATATCCCGTCGATTTTCGGTTCTTTTTCTTCTCTCTCTCTAATTTACCGGCTTATATATTTTTTTTCTTTAATCTGACCATGGATGATAGAATGGAAATTAATAGACTGGATAAAGATGAGCTTATTTATGAGTTAGGATTTCGTGGAATTACTGACCCTAAGACCGTATCTGATATGAGGAAAACCCTCCGAAACATCCTCAGATATGAAAAGAAAGGCTCGTCTCTCAGTTATCCGACCTACCCCTTTACATTTGAAGAAGATTGTGCTTACTTAGAGGTTAAAATTAATCACATGAAAAGTATTATTGAAGATTTTGATGGTGATAAAGAAAGTTCAATATTTCGCAAACTTATAACGAAAATAGTCCACTGTTTGTGTAGGATTAATAGGTCTCTACCGGTAACTCCTGAACACTCTACAAAGAAATCTAACGTGATAGCACATCTTATAAATATGCAGGCTGATTTGACCAGGAAAGCTAGGAAGTATCATAGAAGACAAAGTTCTGCTGTAGGAGATATATCCTTGTTAACATTAGAATCAAACTCTTCAAGTGAATCAAGGTCCTCGGACTCAGAAGAGGATGATAATTTTAATACTCCCAGCTCACGTACTATTGGTAATTCAACCGCGAAACAAACAAATACTAAGTCAGTTCCTGTTTATAAATGGAACCTACAGTTTAGTGGCAAAAGAAGCGGTATGTCGTTGAGTACATTTCTGGACAAAGTTGATGAGTTATGCATTTCTCGGAACGTGTCAAAGTCGGAACTTCTGTATTCTGCAGGAGATTTGTTCGTTGATGATGCCCACCAGTGGTATTTGTCAGTGAGGAAGGAAATTAAATCGTGGTCAGATTTAGTTAAGGGTTTAAGGGAACAGTTTCAATCTCCGTTTTATGATGAAGAGTTGTTTGAAGAGATTAAACATAGAACACAAGGTGCGGATGAACCGATAGGAATTTATATTGCTAAAATACAAAACATGTTTGATAAGCTCACGGTTCCGGTTAAAGAAAAAGTGAGACTACGAGTGTTGATGAAAAATATTCTCCCTTTCTTTCAAAACCAGTTAGGTTTAGTTTCGGTCGATTCAGTAAAGGAATTGCTAAGTTTGTGTCGAAAGCTTGAGATGCGAAAAGAAGCAATAGATAAATATACGCCGCCTCCGAGAAATAAGAAATGGATAGAGCCCGGTCTAGCTTATGTCGCGGAAGTTCAGCCTTCTTGTAGCTTTGCTGAGTTGGAATATGGCAATGCTTCGGCTTCAACGTGTTGGAATTGTCGAAAGATTGGTCATTTGAGAGCAAATTGTCCGAATGCGCAAAGTGGTTCGTACTGTTACCGTTGCGGTAGTGCAGGCTATACCGTAAGGAATTGTCCTAGTTGTAACAAAAAACAGGGAAACGAACAGCGGAGGAAGTAGATAATCGGCTACCTTCCTCGAAATCAAACTTTTTTCACCCGATTGATAATGAGTTAGGCGATAGGCAGAAGGCTATTTTGGATTTTGTTTTATCTAGTACGTTAGGGGACGAACGTCCATACTTGAAGGTGACTATATTGCATCTGAGAATGTTGGGACTATTGGATTCTGGTGCCTCTCGTACCATTGTGGGCGCTAAGGGATGGAATGTCCTCAAAGGTTTGGGTCTTCCGTGGACTGGCGAAAAACCTATTTCTTGTACGGTCGCTAACGGCGAAAAATGTCTCTCCCGAGGGTCTATAAGTGTTCCTTTTGAACTCAAAGGGCGAGTGCGGTTATTGAATGTTCTTGTTGTTCCATCTTTGCCCCAAACATTAATATTGGGAGCCGATTTTTGGAAGTTGATGGGTATTGTTCCAGATCTCCGAGGAGGTGGATGGCATTTTTCCGAGGAATGTGATCCGGTTTTGGCACCTATAGCTGCTCTGCAGTCAGGATCCGATCTGTCCGAGGAACAGGCTAGTCTACTTCAGTCTGTTGTTTCGGAAGCCTTCGAAAAGATGGGTAATGGTTTGGGCTGCACTGATTTAGTTGAGCATGTCATTGAGACAGACTCTGCGCCGATAAAACAAAGGCATTATCCGGTAAATCCTGTCATGCAGGCTCATATTGACAAAGAGTTGGATAAATTATTATCTGATGATGTTGTAGAACCTTCCCAAAGCCCATGGTCATCCCCGATATTATTGGTAAAGAAGAAGGATAATACATATCGTTTTTGCGTGGATTACCGTAAGTTAAATAAAGTAACGGTTAAAGATGCTTATCCGATTCCATTCGTATCAGCTACGTTAGATAAGCTCAGAAATGCTAAGTACCTGTCTTCCTTGGATATAAAATCGGCTTACTATCAAGTTCCGGTGGCTAAAATGTCGCGACCGTTAACTGCCTTCTGTGTTCCGAACCGGGGGCTATTTCACTTCAAACGACTACCTATGGGTCTTTCGAATTCGCCAGCTACGTTCCAACGGCTAATTGATAGCATTATAGATTCTTCACTCGAACCCTACGTTTTCGTATACTTAGATGATATAATCATTATTGCTGATACTTTTGAGAAACATTTAGAAATTCTCAAAGAAGTATTTCGACGACTTCAGAAGGCGGGACTAACGTTGAGTCAAAGTAAGTGTCAGTTCTGTAGATCGGAATTGAAATATTTGGGTTATGTCGTAGGCAGGAATGGTTTACACGTCGATCCTGAAAAAGTTCAAGCCATACTTAATATCCCCACTCCAAAGACAGTATCCGACGTTCGCCGAATCTTAGGTTTAGCTTCGTGGTATCGTCGTTTCGTACCAAATTTCTCTTCCGTAGTAGGACCTCTTACCAGGCTCTTACACAAAAATAAGAAATTTGAATGGTCCAGTGATTGTACAAAGGCATTGAATACTATAAAAGAATATCTCGTATCGGCTCCTGTTTTATCGTGTCCCGATAACTCCCTTCCATTTTATGTACAAACTGATGCCTCTGATTTTGGTTTGGGTGCAGTTTTGTATCAAATTCATCCCGAATTAGGTGAGAGAGTTATAAGCTATCTCAGTAGGTCGTTAGACAAAAACGAGCGAAAATATAGCACGACAGAAAAAGAGTGTTTAGCAGTATTATTCGCGATTGAAAAGCTTCGCCCATATTTAGAGGGGGTTCATTTTACGGTTATCACTGACCATTATAGTTTAAAGTGGATAAACAATATTAAAGACCCCGTAGGAAGAATTGCACGGTGGGCTGTTCGCTTACAACAGTATTCCTTTGATGTTGTTCATAGAAAAGGAAAAGAAAATGTCGTTCCTGATACTCTATCGAGAAGTGTCCCAGCAATTGAGGGAGTTCGTATTTCTGATCCCCCCCTTGATACAGAAATCAAAGATACTTGGTATCTGAAAATGATTGATTTGATTCAGAAGCGTCCTCTAAAATATTCTCAGTGGAGATTGGAGAACGATGCTATTTTCAAATATGTGCGTCCTCGTTTTCCAGAGCTAGCATCAGAAAGTTCTCCTTGGAAGCTAGTGGTTCCCCAGGAAAAACGGCTGGAAATCCTCCGATTATGTCATGACCGTCCTGTATGTGGTCATGGTGGAGTCACAAAAACGCTGGCAAGAGTGGCAGATAATTACTATTGGCCAAAGATGAGGTCAGATGTCGCATCTTATGTACGTCGCTGTGTTGTTTGTATACAGACAAAACCTGAGCAAAAGAAACATATGGGTTATATGCTTAGTAAAACTCCATCAGTAACAGAACCATGGCAATTAATTAGTACTGATCTCATGGGTCCCCTCCCAAGAACATCCAGGGGAAATCAATATATCCTTTCGGTTTCCGATTCTTTCAGTAAGTTCACCCTTCTCTTTCCCTTGCGAAAATCGTCTGCAGAGAATGTTGTGAAGCATTTAGAGAATGATGTCGTTCTCGTGTACGGTGTTCCGTCTGCTATTATTTGTGACAATGGTCCGCAATTTAAAGGCAAGGTTTTAAGAAACTTTGCGGAACAATATAAAATACGATTAGCGTTCAATGCCAATTATCATCCCCAGACTAACCCCACAGAGAGAGTTAACCGTGTTACTAAGACAATGTTGTCTGCATATGTTTCCGATCATCAAACTAACTGGGATCTTTTTCTCCCAAAGGTTTCCGCTGCTTTGCGATCTAGTAAGCACGAATCTACCGGATTTACCCCGAATTTTATCGTGTTTGGCCGAGAGCTTAACCTCTGTCCAGCAGTAGACAATACGTTGGATACTGAGAAAATTCGTATTGATAGGTCCACTGATCCTCATAAGCGTGCTAGCGGCCTTCTGAAAGTTTTTAAAGAAGTGAGAACTCACCTTACTGATGCTTACAATAAAAGTAAGAGATATTATGATCTGCGTAGACGTAATGATAAATTTTTGTTGAATCAAAGAGTGTGGAGGCGCAATTTTGCTTTGTCTGACGCGTCAAAACGATTTACCGCGAAGTTAGCGCCTAAATTCATAGGTCCTTTCGACATAAAGAGAATAGTTTCTCCATGGACATATGAGCTCATGGATAGTTCAGGGACATCCGTTGGTATCTGGCATGCCCAAGATCTCAAGGCTCATCCCCCTGATACATAGGGATTGTATTCTTAAACAAAGAAAAAAAAAAGTAAAAAAAAAAAAAAAAATAATAAATGAATTGAATTGATAGGTGAATGGAAATTCGGCAGACAAGTGTGGTTTCTATCGTTTTTTTTTGTTTTCGTTTTTTTTTTTTTCTCTTGGTAAGGGGGGAGTTGTTACGTGTTGATTTTCATCACGCAACAATTTCAAACCCAGACGCCGTCTCCGCCTATGTTCTCGTCCAGGTGCGGTAGTCTCAGAGCATCACATTTCCCTTTGTTGTATCTGCGACGAATAAGATGGGAATATGTAGATTATTATGATAGGAAATGAGACAAATAATATTTAGGGTATTTAATTGTGTTGGCTAATCTGAAGTTTTGAATTAACGTATTCTGATTGATTTGAAATATCGGCACAAAAACTGGTCTTGACTCCATCTTCTAATGGTGAAATTCGTGAATGAAGGCGACTTTGATTTTCCTGAGTGAAAAATTGAGGAATTTGAGTATTCTTTCCATATTTTGGGATTATTTTCATTGGAAATTTTGGAGTTCCTCGAATATTACCGATTTCTGTATCGTATTTGAGATCTCCAACGTCATCAGACGGATTTATTGAATTCGTTCTATAATTTTACCAACTTGGACAGTGAAATCAGAAGGAAAGTGTCCATATCCATACTACCCCGGATAGAACCATAAGCATTATTTCCCGTGAGGGACCACTGGAGCTTATTTCACCCTCTCTTCCATCATAAAGAGGTAACCATATTTCAGATTAGTTTGAATAGTTGATTGTGACAAGAACTCCATTTTCATTCTGGTTTCTTTCTCGCATTTATTTCAGGGTGCTCGTAATACCCCCCTACACTGCTAGTACTATTATATCAGGAACCATATAATCCTGGAATCTACCCTGTATGCAACCTTCCACTTACAAATACTGTTAGAAATTCAACCCCACCAGAATTTCGTTGAAGCTACCCTGCTTAACCGTTGGTCGAAATAGGATTCGTTGTTCAGTATTGCCGACAACAGGAAGTGGTGAAAACTTTTATTTTATGTCCTGTTAATTTTGCAACCCTTTTCCTGAAGATTCCTTTCCCTACATTCCCTTCTGTCTCGTTCCTTTCTCTCAAGCCAATTTGTGTGACATTATTAAGTGATATTGCCGTTTGTGATTTTGAAGAATTCATGAAATGATGTAAATGAGCATCTGCTATATTGTGTACATATATGTATATACATTGTGCGCCATATATAGGCCTATATACGGAGAAAATCAGAAGTAGTATTACCAGTTTGCCGAAGATTAAAAACACTAATATCATTTTCGTGATTTTAATGATAAATTATTCCTACTGAGTGGAGTTTAAATCACGTGGCGCCCTTTTCTACATCCTCAAAGAACCTACCCCCCTCTCCACTGAAGTGCGGGACCACTCAGCCACAGTTTTAGTTTTGTTTTTATATAACATCTGGAAAGTTGATCACAAGTGTTTCATCTTCCATCTTTCGATTTAGACCTTCGAATAAAGAACAACAGGAAGGAGCATAACGCTTTTCTACTTCGTATATCAGTGGGACATAGGCGCCCATATTGAACCTCTAAGTATGACTCATATTAGTTAGTTTCTTCAGACAAAGAAGTCTCGGAACAAGTTGTTCTCTCTTCAAAGTGAAAGGAAAGTCGGCCATATGCAACATCCATCCCGGACCCACTTTGTGAGGCATTATGCTCCTTCCTTATGTTCTTTATTCAGAGATTTAGACTCATCAGTATCTATCATCTATTCTATATTATTATATGTTACAATCTAACCACATGAATCTGACCACACTCGACTGTACGCTACTGATGTTTCTCAATTGAAAGATAAAACACTTTGTCTCGTTTTATTTTTGTATTGTATTTTATTATGTTACCGGTTTCCTGAGTGTTTGACTTCAATCGTTATATGCCAGTTGATATAATAATTAAATTTGTCATTCAACTACCCCCTTGATTATACTGCAGATGAAAATCGAAAACAGAAAGTTTTCAATATCTCTAGACTAACTCATGAATTCTTGTTGAATATTTATACGATGATATGAATAATCGATTATGAACTATCGATGAACTATCCAAAAAATCACTTGTGTGGAGAATTCCGCCAATAAAATGTGAGGATTTTGCTACCTCAAAGAGCAAATAGGCCAATGGCGAATCTATGTTTTTACGCGCTTGTTCTTGGGAACAGCGCGTTATCATTTCGTCACGATGTCTGTAATTTTCGAATTTTGAGCCGAAATTGGTCTCAAAAGACTAGGTTGGACTCGCTGATGAAGAATCCGTGGTCAAAATTGATTCTGTCCGTCCGGCCGTCTACGCTGTAACTTCCGAAAGGAAGGACCTGGAGTCTTGAAATTTTCAGGTTAGGTTAAGATCCTGAATATCTCGGTTAGGTTCGTTAATGGGCCAAATCGGCCGAATGGTTTTTGTGCTACAGCCATTTGAAATTTTGATTTTTCAATAACTCGAAAAATATTCATCTGATCGGAATGAAACTTGGTTGGAATAAGAACAGTGTCAATAAGAAGAATTATCCATGGAAAAATTCGAAAAAAATTTTTTTTGTTGAAAATTTTTTTTTATTTTTTTTGAAAATTTTATTTCATTGAAATTCCACTGAAATTCCACTGAAATTTCCAGGTCACCATTTCGCAATGTGAACAAGCGCGTAAAAGCTGCTGACTTCACGTCAGTGCTCTTCTAGATTTATTTTCTGTCAGACGTATGTATGCATGCTTCCTAACCATTACGTCTATTTGAATTCACTTGATAATGCTCGGAAAACTCGGAAAAACTTCTTATGGAACCATAGAAAGTGATATGTCGAAGAAATGCATGAGTAAATTCCACCCAATAATGTCACAGATACATCCTTCGGAATTTTATTTTTCCCATATTTCCCGATCGGGCCGAAATGCTTGGTTGAAAAGTGAAAGCTTGAAGGTTCATACTAATTTCGTTATAATTTCGGCTCAATCATATCGCTCTTGTTCCTAGGGATAGAATAAGAACTATCGCGAATGAATGCATATCAACGTTGATAAACTCGGAAAATTAACATAATATGATTCGATTCGACCTTTAAATCTAACCTCGTAACACGTCTGCAATAATAATAACTCATAAGGATGGACTGAGACTGAAGTATATGCTGCAGCCAATGTCAATGAAGCAAAGATTAAAAAGAAAGGTCAACTATCAGTAGATAACGCCTTCTTATCTTCGAAAAAGTGGACAGATAAATATGGGATGTCGTGAAGGTACTGGTTTACTGAGAAAAATTCCTCAGATATGAATAGCCTTCCATTAATTTCCACATAGCGATTCCAAAATATTTTTCTGATGTCATCAAAATATGTACAGAGTGTGTTTTAACGGAAGGAAACCTGGAGAAACAACACGTTATTTGATGATGAACAAGCCAAACTTGGTTACTACAAATGTTGCTAGTTAACGGAATACAGCGTGTGACAGTTTTCATTACAGAGATGACTCAGTCATTGTTTATTCTTTTTGAATAAGGTGTTTCCACTTCTTTGGGAGAATGCTAACAAGTAAACTAAAGAACCTGATGCCTTAAAGATTCTCAAAAAATTTTCAAATTCTACATAAGGGGTGAATCCCGACACTTGCAACATTTTGTATCTCTAGAAAATGACCCTGGTGTCAATGTTTTTCACTTTTATCATAACTGATAACATTTGAAGAGATCCTACTTGAAATGAGAAAAACAAACGCCATCTGCAGTGAACTTTGATCGCAAATATCTTGAAAACGTTTAACAATTATGATATTGAGTAGGAACACATTTTTAAAAACAATAGGTCTCTTCTTCAAGTTTTTTCATTCTGTCCTTCTTTTTTATCATTTTCACAACAACATTTTCTTATTGTTATTGGCTACATTATTCCCGAGATTTCAATGTCCGCATGTTGCTATTGGCGTCTGAATTTAAGATCGCAACGCCACGGTGGCCGGTTTCCAACCTTAGATACAGACATAGGTTTTGTTTTGATAGTCGATTTTGTACTTTTTGTTAGTGTTTGGTTTGATAATTTTTGATTTCACGATTTATTCAAAGACTTTTTTTTCAGACTTTTATAGTTGACGAGAGTATTACTGAGAGTACATATTCCATTCTTATAAAGTAGTTATGTATCATATTTCCTTGTTGAAACTACTTTTTTTTATAGTTAGTTCTACCACTAAAACATTTACGTTGTTCCTTAATGATCTGTTCAACAGGTAGATTTCTGTAAGGCAGAGCAATCTTCTTAAGTAAATTTCTCTGCTTGGATTATGGGCCTGAATGAATGTCTTCATGAGTGTGATCTAATATTTCATGAGCAATTTGTGCTCACCTCTATAAAAATGATCATCATCGGTAAAATGCAGGTAACAGATACTCATATATCTTGTTTGTTGGTTTTTATCGATTCTTCAACACTTTCAGGCCCGACTTGTTACAGGAAGTTTCTTTCACCCTAACTCGAAATTTTTCACCGGGCTGTGGAAATCTATGGGAAGGGACATTTGAGTTTGCTTTTCCTCAGTAGAAGCACTTGTAAAATCACACAAACGCCAAGAGAAATGCAAAAACATTCTCATTTTCTCAATATTTCTTTTAACTTGTCAATCATAATGTCTGTACCTCGGGTTACTCGGATAGCCACCAGAGGGAGTAGTGCTTATCTTCATTCGCTAATTACCATACTTATTATAATTATATCACATTTTTAGATTTTTCATGAAAACTGTCATACCCTGTGTCACATGAATTATAAACATTTGTAGAAGGCAAGTTCGCTTTTCATCACATAATTAGTATCCAGTTTCTGGATTTCCTGTACGTTTTAAATCAGCCTGTAGATAAAATTATCGACAAGTTATAAAGAAAAAATAAAGTACACACTATTATGTAATTATATTTTATTGGCAATCGATTTTCGTTTGACTTTCATTACAGTTTTTGTGTTTTTTGTTTTTTACATTTTCGATTCATCATAATTTGTTATGATTCTTACACAAAAAGACCAAATTTTATAACCAGTCTGATGTCTTCCTTTTGTGTGTTTCTAGCTGGCCTGATGATGGTATAGTACCGAGATCGATTGCCAATAAAATATAATTACATAATAGTGTGTACTTTATTTTTTCTTTATACATAGTTCAACACACTTATGTAAGAATATATTTCCAAAATATCGAATAGTTATTCGATTTCATTAAATGAAAATTGCTTCTATTAATAAATAATAGTCCAATGTCTTGTTGGGTGTGTTATCTCTTTAATTCAACCGAGTGCTTCACTTTGAGTTGTTTGCTATAATAATGAGTAGGTAAAGATAATTTGAAGACGGTTGATTAGACCATTGAGATAAGGAGTATAATGATTGGACTTGTTAACGTTCAGAAATGAGAAAATGTTCATCAGAAACTGATATCAGTAATGATAAATTTTTCTTCATTGTGTATTATTTGTACAATATGAACAATAGAGATTTTCCAATAGAAATATCAAAAGATATTTCTAGACTCAAAAGTGTTTGATTTTTGTTGACATGCAGCTGGTAAAATTTTAGAGAAGCACTGACATGAATGAAGTCAGCAGCTTTTGCGCACAAGCTCGAGTTGGTTGGTATTTCTCAAATAAATTAGGCAATAATGAAGATAACGAGAAAGTCACAACGAAATTAGTCAATATTTAATATTTATATAGTTCCGGAGAAAAAATTTTTTTCGGCTGGACTGCCGAACAAAATCGAATTTAACATCGGAATTGTCATCAGTGAGTCAACCTAGTCGTTGAAGACCATTTCCGGAAAGAAATACGAAAATTACATTCATTCAAGCAGAACGATAACAGGCTGTTCCCTAGAACATAGGCGCGAACATTCTATTGAGATTTCGGTTATATTAATTTGCCATTCAAAGAATAGGCCCCCGGTAAGTGATCCAGAGACTTCTAATTTTCATTCGAGTGAAATGAAATATAATTTCAAATCGATTTCTTCCCATTGCATTCAAATGACCCTTATCTATTCACCAAACAAGTCTCCAAGCTCATTCATATCTTGAAGGGGGATCAAACAAAAGACCCCTCGGAGACCTTGGACTCTTTACTGACAAGAACCATTAGTGGGTGGTATAATTCCTGAATGCGAAATAAATTTCACCCAACTTCTTTTTTGCATGTTTCTCTCCACTGAGGACGTTTATGAAATGGATTAATCGTTCGATACAGAGTTGGTTCTTTCCAAGACAGTTTGTCATATCATTGAATCCAGAAAGTGGAGTATTTATTTTTCATTCCTTTTTCTCACTCAAACATTATCAGTTGATATATTTTATTATATAGTCCGTTTCAGAATGATTGGCATCTCGGGTGGCTGTGGAAACTCGAAATTATGTTGGTAATAGACCAGTCAGTAACATTTGTCTTGCAGGATTCATGTTGGCATTGAGAATAATACTGACTTATGACTTTTCAAATTTGAGTTAACTTAATGAAAATATTTGGAATTTATTTCTGATTGTGTATGTTCTTGATTCATTCGACAAATAAGTTTTGGATTTTAGTATTTATTAAACCTTACCGAATTGAAAATGGCTGGAATTCATCAAGATACCTCTCGCCTTCCTACAAGAGAACGTGGGGCAGTGTACCGGAGTTACTGCGAGTCTTTCAGGGATTCATCAGATATTTCTGCTAGTATTAATCGCGTAAAGCTAGTTTTTCAGGTAATCAATCATTTACCTATTCAAGGTGTTTTCTGATTAATAAATAAGACTCAAAATTTTAGATTTCTCCAAGTAATTTCCAAAGAATTTTGAAGAAAAAAGAAGGCAAGTCAGTACAGCCTGGAGTTAGCAGTGGAAGGAAACCTATTCCACATGATTATACCTTCAAAGAGACGTTAAACGACGTTATTTTTTTAAAAATCAGAAGCAATGAATATATCAGTTTGGATATAATTTTTATTTCATTCTTTTCCTTTCTAAATTCTGAGGAAAAAATGGCACAGGGCTAGAACATGGATACATTTTTAATAGTCATCAAGAATGCAAAGATTGCTGAAGAGTGAAATCTTCATTGAGAAAGAACTTCAAGTGATCTTTGATTACCTAAGTTTTCATTATTTAATCAATGATATCTCAAAATTGGAGTTTCTCGAAAGCTTGAATGATTTTATGTTGAAGCATTCCACGCTATTTTCATGATCAATCCTGAATTTCCATGATTGATCTGCAGTGAAATAATGTGGCTGTGTATTTTCAGTCGTCGGTTTAGATGAATGCCTTGTGGCAATTGAAACTAAGTTTGAAAATTTGTCAATGCAACAATGATGAAAATAATATACTGCCGCTGTACAGGTTTAGAGCATCAGAGTATTATAAATATTCTAAACAATTTCAAATCAAATTTGCCTTGAAAATAATTTTATAGGTTATATTTGTATATTTTAATCTATGATCAACCAACAGAAATTTTTAGTTACTTCTTGTAACTAGAAATAAAGCCGCGACTAGATTTTCATGGCCTACTCTGATGTCAATAATTTTGAAATTAACTATACAGTAGTCGTTCGGGAAATTTCCTATACCTTATTTATTTGTTACATTTCGGAAGTGCATGCCTCGCAATTATTCTGTTTCAACATCCATTTTCATTTCCCAAAAATGGTCTCTGGCTATTCCCACCATTTGAGAATTTTTTAAATGGTGTAGCCTGTAGCAGAAGATTTTTCTAATTTTCTGAAAATTCTCTTCAAAATTGCAAAATTTATGTTAGAAAATTCAAAGAATTCGAAAATCGAATAAGATGGTTTGTCTACCCACCGCAAATATCCCTGAAGAACCATTGCACGAAAATTGGCTCTCTATATTTTGGATAAAAATGTTTTCCGACTATAATCAGAAGATGCAGATGAAGCTGTGAATATACAGTGTGTCGATTTGAAAGGGCACAACTCTTAATATATCGACCTTCGTGCAAAATCAGAAAAAATACAAAAACCTGTAAAATGGTGCGTAGGGGGATATTTTATAAGGTTGTTTCTAATCGACCCCGTGAAGGTGATGACGGCAACTCCTGAAATCTTGAATGAGAAAGAGGGATGAGTGACGCTTTGTTATGAAGATAATTCGATGACCTACCCAAAATGCCGTATACTTGACCTTTTTAGGCGCTTGTTCTGGGAAACAGCGCGTTATCATTTCGTCACGATGTCTGTAGTTTTCGAATTTTAAGCCAAACGACTAGGTTGGACTCACTGATGAAGAATCCGTGGTCAAAATTGATTCTGTCCGTCCGGCCGAGTGCTCTGTAACTTTTGAAAGGAAGGACCTAAAGTCTTGAAATTTTCAGGTTGGGTTAAAATCCTGAATATCTCGGTTGAGTTCGTTAATGAGCCAAATCTGCCGAATGGTTTTTGTGCTACAGCCATTTGAAATTAGGATTTTCCAATAACTCGAAAAATATTTATCTGATCGAAATGAAACTTGGTTGGAAGATGAACAGTGTCAATAAGAATTATTCATGGAAAAATTCGAAAAAAAAGTTTTTTTTTTTAAACTTTTTATATTTCATTGAAATCACTGAAATTTCCAAGTCACCATTTCGCAATGTGAACAAGCGCGTAAAAGCTGCTGACTTCACGTCAGTGCTTTTCTAGATTTTTATGAGGACTTCTTCAATTTATTTCTATGAAGAACTGAAGAAAATAAGTGGAGAATGCAACAACAAATTCAGTAATATTATGAAAGAATTTTTCATCATGGCATCTGGAAGTTCGCTTTTTTCTCCACATGTTGGATTCGCTGGTATTCTAGGAAATGCTGTTATTCGACATATTAGTATGTACAAAATTTTTCATCATTTTCATGTCTCAATGCAACACTTACTATCGTTACTATTCTTTTCTTTTTTATTATTCGGTACTGACAAAAAGTAGTAAAAGACATTTTTGAAATAGAAGTCGAATTCCATTTGAAACAAGCTGTCATTCAACCCCCTTTCCCGCTTAAGTTTTAAGGTTTTTGTGCAATCACCCTCACAGGGTGGATAAAAATTGGTTGGAACCAAACGTATAAAATATCCATCAATGAACAAAAGTTTTTTTCTTTTTCCATTTTTTATGATTTGGTTCGCATTTGGCCGAAATGGTTCTTCTCAAATTGGCACACTGTAAACGTTGCCTGATAGTTAATATAAAATAATAATAAATAAGTATTAAATTCTCAAATTTTTCCCGGAAATGGTCTCAAACGACAAGGTAGGACTCACTGATAAGAATCCAGTGTCAAAATCGATTCTGCCTGTCCGGCTGGCCGTGGACTCGATAACTGTCGAACAGGGCAAGCTAGCGGGTGGTTCACGCATCGGGATGCCGTAGTTCAGTTCGGTAATGGGCTAAATCGGCCAAACGGTTTCGGAGTTATAACGATTTAGAATTTCGAGGGTATTTCCCTGATATTTCAGAAAGAACTGAAGAGATTGTATTGAAACTAGGCATTTAGTTGGAGCATAACGACGCACAACTTCTACTAAAATTTTATCGACTTCGAGTCGTCACTCAATTCTGAAAAAACTATTTTCGGAATTTTTTTTTTCGGGAACTATCTATCATATATAAAAAAAAAAGTTAACTTATACCTTGAGCTCTATATTTCACAGCAATGTACCAAATTACAGTTTGATACGGTCATAATTTCCGGAGAAATTGTGGAAAAAATCTGTCAAATTTCGTGGTGTTTTCTCGATTTCGTTGGTTTTTTCGGAATAACTCAAAAAATACCAATTCAATCATGATGAAACTTGGCATCTGGCTTGAGATGCTGATGGACAACTTTTTCGCAAAATTTCGTTCATAAGAACAATTAGAAAAAAAATTTTGAGTGCTTTTTTTTCAAATATTCGATATTCTGTGATCTTCCGATCATATTATCCTCATGAAATTCTGAATTAACTTTCGAACTGTCAGTTCTATATAAAGTACTGGATTTCCATTCGATCAAATCTGTATTTCTGGAAATATTGAGAAAATAAAATTTTTGATGGATGTTTCTGCGGAATCATTGGGTAGATTTCACCTATTCGCGAATTCGGCCTTCGTAATTACGCCCTATAACCCTAATCTACAAATATCGAGTATCTGAGTCGTTTTTTCCGAAAGTTATTGTGTTATTGTGTAAAATCCGCACAATGATCCCGTAGATATATCAATTCAAAATTTTATTTTCACAATATTTCCAGAAAAACAATCGAAATCCAGTACTTTATCGAAAAAAACCTGGAAAAGCATTAACGTGAAGTCGGCAGCTGATCAAAGGATATCACCAAAAGTGAACATAAGCGTAAGAGCTGCTGACTTCACGTCAGTGCTTTTCTAGGTTTTATATCAGAGGTTGTTGGTTCGAAAAATATTATGCCATCTTGTACGTCAATTTTACTAGGACTTTTCTATCCATCAACATATTTTATAACGTATAAATATCAGTTGAAATATATTTATTTCATCCGAATCAGCTTTTGAAAAAATCCTCAAAAAGTTTAAACTTTTATTTTCAGTTGCCTTACTTTCGAAAAAAAATTTGACTGTGATGTCATCAGTAAAGTAGAATGTGGAACTTTATTTGAAAGGTCTTTGATTCCTACTTTCATCGTGAGTACATACAATATGGTGTATCAGAAAACGGAACATAATTACATAAATTATTCAAGGAGAAATTACCGACAGTTCAAATTGAGTAGAAAAAAGCACTTTAACAATTACCTAACCTGAAATTTAACGAATGAAAAATAATTCACAGTGCGTGTTACTCGAGTTTAGTTCAGATCAAATGTGGGCATGCTTTTACTGTATTTCAATATCATATGCGTGTATAAATATGCAATCTCCCAATTCTTTAATTACTATAGCACTCGTCATGAAGTTCAACCTATCATTTCATTTTATCCATTCTAAACTTTCGTCACGAATAGTTAAGAGTATTGTGCAGTAAATATATTTAACCAGTGATTAATTGTTTTCAATCGAACCATTGCAAAACCCCGTCGAAAATAATCTTGAGAAACTCGGTGTATGGCAATGCAGAAATCGAATATTTATTCATTAATAATTCTACATGGGAATACAATAAATTATGAATAGGGTGAAGTTTTGGGGTCCATTTTCCACTCCATTCATATCTTAAGATGTTCCTGAAAATATAACAATAGGGTTGCCGTGAAATATATGTTCATGACAAAAATTAATTTAGGACTTCAGCTGCGCCCTATACGAAACGGAAGAAGGTTTCGACTTCCGGTCATTCTGAGCCTGAATAATAATCAGCAAGAGCTTTGTTTTGAATGACTCTTCACGCGTATGTTATAGGAAACAATGTTAAACATTATCATATCTGAATTTTGGTTTAATATTCGATAAAATCAAATAATAAACCTTAGTGATAGAGTTAAAAAAAATTACCCCCCTGAAAATTTCACTAATAAAAAAATGCGTCCGTCCCCCGTTACCGTCCAGGGCTTTTCTCTGAAAGCACTGAACCGAAATCTGTAAAACTTGGTAGAAAAATCGTGTGTCGCTCGAGATTGATCCTCCAAGCTTTTCAGCAGGATCGCTGTACCTACCCTAAGGGCTACAAATTGAGGGTTGGAGGGAAAAAAATTTATTTTTCGGAAACTTACCACCGAATTTTCATGAAACTCTCAATGTTGATTACTGTTGTATAACTCAACCTAAAAATTTTCAGCCGGATGATTTCCGACCAGTGGTCCCTGAGTTATAAAGAAATACGCTGCAAATTTTGGGGTGAAAAACCAATGAGTTATGAATAGTATATAAGTTTCATTTAAGATATCAATGGTATTGGGTAATTTAACTGAGAAAATAATGAACCCTTGTGTGAAATTTGCAGCGTTTTTCGATATTTCACCCAAAAATGGTCTTGAACGATTATATATTACTGGACTCACTGATGAAGATTCCTCGGTCAAATTCAATTCTGTCCATCCGTCCAACCTTCAGGCTTTGATCGCTTTCATTTTCGAAGAAAAAGACCAATAGAGTCTTGAGATATTCCGAGTTTGGAACCTCAATATAACATTTTTCGAAAATATTATTTTTAAGGAACTATTCGTTATATTTCAATCAAAATTCGCATGAACCTTCTAGCCATCATTTTTCAACCAACTGTCAAATTTCAATTCGATTTAATAGTATGTTTATCTGAATATATTGGAAAAATGAGATTTCCCGCCGTTTAACCACGCATGCTTGAACCTTGAACTTGTTTTCAGGGCAACCCTATTGGGATCTTTCAGGGAAAATACTTTATTAGAGAAATTGTCTTTTTCAACCAGCAAGCAGATGGGTGTGGGCTTCATTCGTGATCTCCTGTACTATTATTAGCACTTTTTAAAGCCTACAAGACCAAGTTATCGGTATATAATACCGGGTGAATGGTGAATGGGTATTCACCAACTACGAAATTTTAAAGTATGAAAATTATAGAGGTGTAGAACGAAAAGTTCCTTCGAAAAGAAAATTAAAATTCATAAGTGGCCTGTCTGGTCCCTAGAATGTTGGGAATATTCTGAAAATTTAAATCAAATTTCAAGGTATCATTCGATATAAAAAAAATTGAGAAGATAATCCAAACCATAGGAAACTGGAAGAATTTTCATCTTTCTTCTGACAAGAGAAGGGGTATTAAGAATCTGTCAAATATTCACTAATATAATGATGAGCTCATAATTGATACTCGATTATGTAAATTGATATCTTACCGACATTATTAGTAGTTAGTTCTTCATTAAATCTACACCAACATACTTGTTGCTATACATACTTAATCATCATGCAAACGAAAACATAAAGAAGAATTTTCAATCTATCATCAATATTTTCGTTCAAATTCATCAATATTTCGTATTTTTCGAATGTTATCCATTTCTGTCATTTGAATCCTTTCTATAATTTATTTTAGAGCCGAATGGAAAAAATTGAGACCAATTTCCTAGCTTTCATGAGGAAAGGAACTCAGCATGATAAATATTGATGTAAAACAATGAGCCTAAATATGACAGCCAAAGATTAAATGGACCAATTCATATATCTTGATATCAGCAAAATCTCCTGTAATGATGATTTATTGATTTCCATGCAAGTGATCCAATTTTTCCACGTACGAAATTTTTCAAATTTGTTTTTTAATAAGGGAGTCTTTGTTTAAATTTTGATGTCATGAAAAGCTCTCTAAATATCGAACAATGAATGGAACAATAGGAATTAGTATTATTCTAATTCTTCAGTTTCGTTACATATGATTTATAGAATTAATTTCCTATTCGTGAAAATTTCGAATTTTTCCTCATCCACAATCTCGTTTAAATTCAACGTACAGATGAGAGTGTAACGGAAACGAAACATTTCCTTTGTTTACTTTCAGCCTACCTCTATTGAAAAATCCTTCAGCAACACTGTACGACACATTTTCGAACTCAACGTTCATCGGATCATCCAGGCTCCCTACGGAGCTACCGACAAAAATTTTTTCTTCCTGGTTAGCGAGTATGTCTATTTTTAATCGATTCGGCACATTTGGCTTGGCGTTTTCGCATTGTACGCCTTCACTCAGCTGTTCGGCTGCTACCGCGCATGCCATCATCCGCAGGCGCGCGAACGTACACACACACACGCTCACTCAGAAAGCCCGACCAAGTCTGAAGCCCGATTTCAGTCGATGGATCTGTGGAGTTGGATTCCTATTCGATGTATGAATGTGATAGCGCTTGATAGCGTGTGCACACGATTGTGATTAGGGAGTTCGGCCCTCCACATTTAAAAGTTGAGCGCTATCGCTCGTTTAATTTTCCGAACAACGGTTGGGATGTTGTAACTAAATTTATCGGCAACTTTTCACAAGAGCTTCGACAGTATCCAAGGTTTTTATTCGGGAAATTCGCGAAACGATAGGGACACAAAAATTCGTGTGAGTTTGCACTGAGAAGTGGATTCGGGAAATGATAATATTAAAAATTCAGTTGAAAAAACTAGACGAAGATTAACATTGACTCTTTCTTTCCTGTCAAATACTGAAAGATCTCCCAACATTAAGATTTGATTTACCGCAATTTGCCTTTTTCTGACCAACTTGGAAAAATATACCTTGAAATCTCCTTCCCTTGTTTTGCATTGATTCAACTATCTCCTGAAAGTTTGAAATCCAATGAGTATATTCTGAAAATATTAAATGTCATAAAGGTTTCCAAAGAAAGTCACTAATTATATCTGTTTATACCTGAAGATTCGTTCCTTTCAGAGCTTTCAAACTAAAAATTCAAAATATTTATAATATGCAATATAATATGCCTATAGTGAAGAAGTCAATTTCTTTTGGACCTTCGTTGTATCTAATATTTTCAAGATATACTCATTAAAGTTCAAGTTTTAAGAATTGAATTATTTCAGAAAAAATATAAGCTGTTTTGAGGTAGATATAATTATAATAGTTCGCTCAGAAAATTTATCTTGTAGCCATTACAAAAATGCTGCGAATTTCATACAAGGAATTATTATGATCTCAATTAAATAATAACAATAATTTATCTACATAATGAGCAAAAATAACAATCATAATTTATGAATATAAATGTAAGTAAACCCAATACCATTGTTATCTTCAGTAAAACTTATATATAATTCATAACTCATTGGTTTTTCACACCAAAATTTGCAGCGTTTTTCTTTATAACTCAGGGACCACTGGTCAGAAATCATCCGGGTAAAAATTTTTAGGCTGAGTTAGGTAGCAGTAACCAACGTTGAGAGTTTCATGAGAATTCTGTGGTAAGTTTTCGAGAAATAATGTTTTTTCCCTCCTACCCCCAGATTTGTGCCCTTAGGGTATATCGATCTTATTGAAAAGCTTGGAGGATCAATCTCGAGCGATGCACGATTTTTCTATCAAGTTTCACGGGTTTTGGTTCAGTACTTTCAGAAAGAAGCACAGGATAACGGATGGCGAACGGTGGATGGACGGATTTCCATTCAAATCTACATACTTCAAAATCTAAACTGTGAAATTTTCAAGGGGGGGAGGGTTATTTTTTTTGGTCGAGCACCAAGATTCATTCTTTGATTTTATAGATATATCATACCCTCAGAATTTCGGCGAGGTTTTCGATGGATATTTGGCCGAAATAAGTGAAATAAGTGTCGATGGTGTGTACAACACATCCCGCTGTAGCTGGTTGAAAAATAACAGCAGCATCGGTCCAGATACCATTTCAGCAAGAGTGTTTAAATCAATTGCTCCCATTATTGCCGAACATATGACAAATCTTGTGAACATATTGGTGTCATCTGGTCATTTTCCGTAAATTTCCAAGTTAGTTAGAGTCATACCAATTCACAAAAAAGATGAAACAGAGAACATAGCCAACTACCGCACAATTTCTATCCCGAGGCAGATGTACAAGATTTTTGAAAGAATCATATATGCCAACGAATGTATAATTATCTGACTAAGTATTCGATTATGACGAGTAGACAGCACGTCTTCAGAATCTGAAGATCAATCAGGACTGCTTGTTGTGAATTTGTTGAGTTTGTATACACCTGCTTGGACGGCGGATCTCATGTTGCTGGGTTGTATTTCGATCTCTGGCGCGCTTTCGACAAACTACAACTACAGCACAAATTTAATATCGATAAGATGGACTAGATGGGATTTACGTGTGCTCCTCGATTTTATTCTAAGTAACCTTTTCAACCGCAAAATTTTTGTTTGATTAGATAACTTCAATTCTCAAGAGTACACTTGTAATATTGGTGTTCCTCGGAAATCAGTTTTGGGCCCCCTGATTTTCTTGTTGTTCATGAATGAACTGCCTGATCATATCTTAGCCTGCATCGTGATATTATTTGCAGACGATTTCTCTGTGGCTATCAGGGCACGGAGTGTACAGGAGCTAGGAGCACTATGTGAAAATCTCATTGGACGTTTCACTGATTGGTATCGCAAGAAATCGCTTATTGTGAACACAAGTTATCAAATTTCGAATCCGTGATGCCGGTGGCACAGAGTGTTTCGACGTCCGCCATCAGAGTGTAAATTTGCAGTCGGCAGAATGTGTTAGGTTTCTTGGACTTTTGTCGATGATTCTCTTAAGTGGCAACATCATGTTGATCACCAGTGCAAAAAACTCAACAAATCGTACTACGCAACTTCACGTCTCAAGAACACACTACCAATCGACAGCTTGCTTGGCATCTACTACAATGTAGTTTTATGGGGCTCCTCAGCTGCTTCTGGTCGAGCATTCATTACTCAAAAAAAATTAGCCGCCTCATATTCAAATTGAGGCCTCGTGAATCATGTAGACCGATTTTGAAAGAGTACAAAATAACATCTTTTCCAGTTTTTTTGTCCCTAATTGTCTGATGTATGTTCGAAAAATATCCGTCTCTTAAAAAAAATTTTTAGACTTCCACAACTACGGAACATACTGATGTTTTCTGTATTCCAACGCCCAGATACATTGAAAACAAAATCTATAATAGTCTACCCAGAAGGTTTTGACGTATCTTCTACATTGTTCAAATGTCTCAAAAGATCAATAAATTTTATTCTATTCTATGATTAGGATAATCCAACCGAAAACAGTCAACTCGAATGTACCGATTATAAAATTCCGATTTTGTTAGTTTATAAGTCTCATGGGAATTGTAATGAAAAAATAGATGAGGTGAAATAAAAAAATTATTTTATATATGAAAAGTAATGTTTAATTTTCGAAGTTACTCTGATCGATGGACGGTGGTTATATTTTCTATCATTCAAAGGATCCCTTTTAAAATCTTCGTTCAAGGTGGTCTTTAGAAAAAAATGGTCAGGGGAATGCAAATCCATTATAATGACTTAGATGAACTACGAAAAAGTTGAAAATTCACTCGAATACCATCTCTGTACAAAATACTGAGTAAGCAGTCGCGAATCCATATCGATCCACAGCATTGAGTGCTTAATACTCGATGTCCATAGACAGATCGGGACAATAATCATCCAGTTCATCTCAACGCATACGCCATAGCCCGAGCTATGAAAATGCAACCACAGTATAGAAACAGTAGTTTCTATACTGCGGTGCAACCTTTCCATAGTTCAAAACGGGAGGAGGATGAACGTGAAACGAAGACAGCGCATGTCGAAATTCCCATTAGATAGCAGTCTAACTTTGCCGTATCTCTCAATATCCTAAATTCCATATCGCTATTATTTCTTACACTTTTCTACTAAATCACTCTCGGAAAAAAAAATACAGGCTATTGAAATATAAAAAAAAATCCGTCTTCTCACCGATTCAAAAAAATTTAAAATTAGCACGAAGAATGCAGATAGAGTTTATCTTTAGTCATTATTAGAATCCTCTATCACACAAGGATAATTGATTTTTTTTCTTCTCAAACGAACCGTTTTCGAGATATTCAGCTTTCGAGAAATTTACCCTTTTTTTCATGGATTAAGCTCCTCCTACGTTTACCGGGAATACAGAAGACACAGAAATATTTATATATTTCACATAGACCAAATATTAGGTCTATGCTATTTCGAGAGAAGACCAAAGACTCAATCCTTGTCTATGGAGCGGACTATCCATAGAATTTCCGAGTTCCATGAATGTTTTTTCGAAATTATGGGACATAATTGAATATGACATCGAATTCTTCATCAGTGGGTCCCATATGGTCGTTTGAGATAATTTCATGTAAGAGAATCGAATTTAACAGACATTTGGGCGAAATGAAGACGTGCTGTTCCCTAGTAGAAGCGCTTAAAAATAAAAGATAAGATGCTCCTTCGCCATTCTGCATCCAAATCTCCGCTCTGTCTTGACCTTGGACAAGGTCGGGACCCAATTTATTGGTCTGTTGGAAAACTGAAATCATTCGCTATGAAGGCATGCATTCAAATTGAAATGTGAATCAACTATTTAACGATCTTCCTTGTGATGGACTCCTTAAAGACGCGACTGAGAGATTCCATATCTATAGATCAGGTTTGGGGCCTAGTTGTAGTTGTATCCAGTGAAATTAAATTCTTCTGACATTTCCACTAATGGAGATCCAACTCACTTGGAATCTAGTTCGTTCTACATAAAATTTGTAACCATTGAAAACTATAGTAATTTCTCACTCGAGTTTTTCAGATTGAAGGCATTTCTTGAAATGCATCAGAATTTACTAGTTGCCTAAGAGTCCTGATGAAATTTAGGATAATTTTTCACTAGGTATAGGCATTATTGCTACCATGTTTGCGCTTTTCACATCAAGGAAAAGAATTGTTGCTATAGATATATATATCCTAGTTATCTACTTGCTATTATAGTATAATATACTCGTCAATTGGTGGTGAAAATAAGATGAGTTTCTTGATCACAATATTATAAGAATGCAATTGAGAATGTTTTTGTTGTAATTTGTTTGAAAATATTAGAAGCAAATATTTTCTTTTCTTAGTAATTATTTAATTGTCGATGGTGAGATGAATGTTTTGATGAACATCTTTAGTACTAATCATCAATTTACTGAAGATGAAATGAGAAACAATGGATTACTCACTTGATTCTTATCAGTCGATAAAACTTGAGAGTTTTGTATTCACGATAATTGCAACCATATTTTCGAGGTCATATTAATTGTCTTCGGTTTCTAGTATTGTACTTTCGAAAGTGATATTCAATTAAAGATCGGGAATAATTCACTGCAGTGACTTCAAGAGCTTTTTCCATCTTGTTCAAATTTCATTTTGGTAGACTTCAATTCGAAAAAATTAATTAATTTATTTAAAATGAATAAATAAATGAATTCTGCGATATTCTACTCTTGAAGTCACTGCAGTGAATTATTCCCGATCTTTAATTGAATATCACTTTCGAAAGTACAATACTAGAAACCGAAGACAATTAATATGACCTCGAAAATATGGTTGCAATTATCGTGAATACAAAACTCTCAAGTTTTATCGACTGATAAGAATCAAGTGAGTAATCCATTGTTTCTCATTTCATCTTCAGTAAATTGATGATTAGTACTAAAGATGTTCATCAAAACATATATCTCACCATCGACAATTAAATAATTACTAAGAAAAGAAAATATTTGCTTCTAATATTTTCAAACAAATTACAACAAAAACATTCTCAATTGCATTCTTATAATATTGTGATCAAGAAACTCATCTTATTTTCACCACCAATTGACGAGTATATTATACTATAATAGCAAGTAGATAACTAGGATATATATATCTATAGCAACAATTCTTTTCCTTGATGTGAAAAGCGCAAACATGATAGCAATAATGCCTATACCTAGTGAAAAATTATCCTAAATTTCATCAGGACTCTTAGGCAACTAGTAAATTCTGATGCATTTCAAGAAATGCCTTCAATCTGAAAAACTCGAGTGAGAATTGACGAAATTCCTCTAACCTACCTACATACAAAAATATGGTAGACGAAATTTTCGAAGAGTACCATCCAGTGATGATAATTATGTAAGCAAGTTGGAATTTCTGATTCACCTTCAAAGGAATTTGTCTTTGTCAAACGCAGGGATGGGAATGGAGGTATTTTCTCGAACCTACGTACAATAATTTCATAGAAGAATTAATCTCAGACTAATGAGGATCAAGAAGGTTACTCGTAAATTTTGATATGTCAAAATATTGATGCATGTTAGGTATTATACAGTGCGCGTCAAAATTATGGAACAAATTCATTTTCTCAGAAGAAAAATATTTGGCAACAAAATCCTGAAACAAGTAAAGTTTTGTTTCACTTTTACCCTGTGCCATCCCCATCAACCCTCTAAATTTTTTAAATAGGGAAAGTGGGTCATGTGGTACTTTTTTGGCAAGGTCTTTATATCTTCTTTACAGGCGTGCAGAAGTTTTCAAGAAAAAATTTTTTTTTTGAAAAATTAGTTACTTCAAAGAGGTTTTCAGTATGTGCACTTCGTCATGGCTCATTTACTTTGAGACGATGGTACCTGATGAAATTTGTAAACGAATGAAAGTCGACCAATACAGTTTTGTTCATGCACAACTTTCAACCCCTCACGTGAAAAATTAGAATGTGTAAAACACTGCGCTTCAGTTATGATCTTAAGTAGGTATGTTATTAGTACGTTTCTACTGAAGTTGAAACTTTTCGATAAAATGTTTCAATTCAAAGGGTTCGTAGGGGTTGAAAGTTGTGCATGAACAAAACTGTAATGGTCGACTTTCCGTCGGTGACAAATTTCATCAGGTACCATCGTCTCAAAGTAAATGAGCCATGACAAAGTGCACACCTCTTTGAAGTAACTTATTTTCCCAAAAAAAATAATTTTTTTCTCGAAAATCTCTGCCCGCCTGTAAATAAGATACAAAGATCTTGCCAAAAAAGTACTACATGAACTTCTTTCCCTATGAAAAAAATTGATGATGGGTTGATGGGGATGGCACAGGGTGGAACAAAAATCCTTCAAAAATGCATATAAATTTGCTAAAAGTTAAACGAAAATTGACCTGTTTTTATTGCCAAATATTTTTCTTCTGGGAAAATGAATTTGTTCCTTAATTTTGAAGTGCTTTGTATAAAAATCCCCACTAGTGCTATCACTATAGTATCGGAAAATATATCTGAAGAAATATCACCTCTGATGTGAAGAACGCAAATGAGAATAAAAATATATCGAATATGTCAATGGTTTTATGGAGGAACTTATTTCTGAGGCTAGCATTGAGTTTTCAATACAAATACAATATTTGAAAATCCAATTGCACCTATTGAAAATGAGCATCAAATTTGCAATATCAAACAATGTGTTATCACAGTATCAGCATTAGCAGAGGAAATGTAAACGGGGTACATACATTTTTACGTATCATATAAGAGCGCAAATAAAACCTCAGGAAGAACTCTGTCTCCCCGTTTAAGTGTAGTGAAATTGGAGTTTGTTATTGAAGGACTTCTTATTCATCAACGAAACAAAATTTCTTTTTTTCTTTCAAATATCTTCATAATACATGTTTGATGCTAAATAACAACTGAATCAGTATCGGCAAACTTACCTATAGAAGAAAATTGCCTTCGATGCAATAATTTGTACTCTAGACTATGCGTGCATTAATATGGTGGAGGAACATATCGAAGACTCTGACCAACAGTTGAGGATTCTGTTGGTAATTTGTAAGTTCTGATATGTCTTCGAACCAATAATTATGAGTTCCAATTTTACAATCGGAATAAATATTTTCGGAACAATTTTGTTATCAATGTGAATAACGCAAGTGTGATTTAATGTATCTCCTCGAACATCCTTGCATTAATCTGGTGGAGGCACTTTTCCAAGACTATCACCAACATAAAAGGATTCTATTGCTAACTAGTGTTTCTGATATGCTTTCGGAATATTACTCTTTGGTATTGCGAATGATCGCTGAACGACCACTGGTAGAATATCTACGAAAATTTTCTTGTCTCTGTTAAGAGAACGGAAATGAAAATTTAAATATACAGTGCGCGTCAAAATTATCGAACAAATTCATTTTCTCAGAAGAAAAATATTTGGCAACAAAATCCTGAAACAGTTCAATATTTGTTTCACTCTTACCAAATGTTCATGCATTTTTGAAGGATTTTTGTTGCACTCTGTACCATCCCAATCAACCCTCTAAATTTTTTGAATAGGGAAAGTGGGTCATGTGGTACTTTTTTGGCAAGGTGTTTGTATCTTATTAACAGGCGTGCAGAAATTTTGAAGAAAAAATTTTTTTTTTGAAAAATTAGTTAGTGTAAAGAGGTTTTCAGTATGTGCACTTTGTCATGGCTCATTTACTTTGAGACGATGATACCTGATGAAATTTGTCACCGAATGGAAGTCGACCATTACAGTTTTGTTCATGCACAACTTTCAACCCCCTCCATTTTTTTTCTCCATTAAAGGGTTCGTAGGGGTTGAAAGTTGTGTATGAACAAAACTGTAATGGTTGACTTTCCGTCGGTGAAAAATTTCCTCAGGTACCATCGTCTCAAAGTAAATGAGCCATGACAAAGTGCACATACTGAAAACCTCTTTGAACTAACTAATTTTTCAAAAAAAAAAATTTTCTTTGAAATTTCTGCACGCCTGTAAAGAAGATACAAAGACCTTGCGAAAAAAGTACCACATGACCTACTTCTTCTATCCAAAAAATTTAGAGGGTTGATGGGGATGGCATAGGGTGCAACAAAAATCCTTCAAAAATGCATATAAATTTGGTAAAAGTGAAACAAAAATTGGCTTGTTTCAGGATTTTGTTGCCAAATATTTTTCTTCTGAGAAAATGAATTTGTTACATAATTTTGACGCGCACTGTGTATACATACATATCTTCTCGAACATATCTGCAATATTTCAGGTACTACCATCAACTGTTATGGATTGAGGTTAAAAAGGTCAGTTGTGTATTCTAAAGTCTTCAGAATATTATAAATGATCACTAAATCACTACCGGCAATATATCTACGGATTATATTGTTTCTCTAATTCGAAAATGCAAGTGAGCATAAATATACCTATTTTCTCTGACATGAGTGCAATAAGTTAGGTGGATTATCATCATCTAAAGTGGATTAAGAAGGCAACTTGTGAATTCTATTGCCTTCAGAATATTATGAATGATCACCATATATCACTATCGGCAAATATATCGATAGGAAAAAAATTCGCATTCAATGTGAAAATATGAGAATTAATTATATCAATATATAGTTTGTTATAAGTTTATACGATTATGCTTGCAATATTATGGTGAAGGAAAACATTTAAAGTCCATCATCAATGATGAGGATTTTGTACGTAACTTGTCAATTCTGATATGTCTTTAGACTGTAGCTGTTTTGAATCACAAAGACTTTTTGTTCGATGTGAAAAACTGAGTGAAAATTAATATATAGTATTGAGCATCAAATCATTATCTGAAAAATATAGGTATCCTTTGGGAACAAAAGTTTTGCCTTTGTTATGGAAAACGCAATTACCTTGACACACGTTTCGTTCTAGTATTCGAAATCATATTTTTTCATTATTCTGAGATATGATCAATCCAAAACCCATAATGAAATAGTCTGCAATGTGTTTATAAAAGATTAACTGAACAGATATATTAATGCTAGTATTAATATAGTGCCATTTGATGAGAATATAATTGGAATCAATGTATTTACCTGTTTTCTATGAATACGCAATCATATTGACTACCATTCACACTATTGTTGTTTACACAGGATATCAATCCCAATTTCATCAAAGCATAAAAGTAATTGTAAGTTAAATTGTCGAACTGAAATAAATAATTTGATCATTTTCTTTCCCGTCTTTCATAGCAACAGTGTCCACAATGCATAATGAAAACTGAATTAAATCCTCCTAATATTAATTTATTGAAAATTTTGCAAAGGAAAAACAAAAATTCACATAAAATAGGAAACACATAACAAATATTAATTGAAAATCACAATAAAGCTATATAAATCACAATGAATCTGCATAAGCAATATAAGCTTATAATTACAATCACAGCGCCAGTCCTAAATCAAATATACAGAGTGTAACAGCTAAATGGAATAAATTCTATAACGAATAAATGAGGGGGTGTTAGGAAAAACGCTCAGACACGTCGATCTGTAATTTTAAATGCGCATAGCTTTCAAGAAAATAAAATTATATAGGGTGTTCCATGCCACCGTGGCCAATACTAACTTTCTTATTTCAAATGTATTCCCCTGTATATTATTTATTTTTTCGATTCTTCAGAGAATTCTAGACACAATTCATGCACAATGTCCTATTACTATCGTCAACTTTTTCGGAAATATTAAGTGTTTTCAGAAACGTTGAGTAACGTGAGAAAACAATTCTACACCAGATAAGCATGTTGCCAAGACGTTCGCGGCGAGCATTTTGAACATTTCCTACATTGACATTAATGTTTTTTTTTGTTTTTTTATTATTAAGAAATAATCAGTATTACTTATTAGGTTTTAAGTGTAATGTACCGAATTTGTGAAATAAAATAATTTTTATTTAAAACGTTGATTTTTGCACTAAATCTGAAAACACTTAATATTTCCGAAATAGTTAAAGATAGGTATACGACATTGTGCATGAATTGTGTCTAGAATTCTCTGAAGAATCCAAAAAATAAATAATATACAGGGGGTTACATTTGAAATAAGAAAGTTGGTTTTGGCCACGGTCACATGGAACACCCTATATAATATTATTTTCTTGAAAAATATGCGCATTAAAATTACAAATCGACATGTCCGAGCGTTTTTCCCAACACGCCCTCATTTATTCGTTATCGAATTTATTCCATTTGGCTGTTACACTCTGTACACATTTTTAGAGCAAACAATGCCTCATCCAGATGTCTGACGCGTACAGCAAATGTGATTAGTGATTACAAGACTAATTTGGATGACGCTGCGAGCTCCTTTGGCTCGCCTCAAGATACCGAGTGCGGACAGATCCGATTTGGCATTGTCAGGATCATATCAAATGCTTCTCAGTTTACAGCAAACTTGGTAATTCACTGATCGAATTACACACATTAAGCCGGGTCCAGATGATTGTAATGCGAACAGCGAATGCAATAAATCACATGGAATTTTATGCTTCGAAGCAGTGCTTTTCCTGCTCCGTCAGGACTCGGTTTTCAACTGGAACGATGCATTTTAATGTATTATTCGAGGCTGAGCTCGAGTGACGTCCACACTTTTCGCCGCATCGTTTATCAAATTTAATTGCATTCGCTTTTCGGATTACACTCATCTGGACCCGGCTTTAGAAGCAGCTTTAAGCGACTGGCGAATCCCAAAATTACCGGCAAGATCGAAGGAGGTTGAAACACTTGTAATGAAGTTCTATCTGATCTGTCTGGTATAGGATACTTGATATGATAGGAATCTCTGATAAGCGATAAAAGGGATTTGCACGAACGTATATCACATTTGCTGCTCGGTTCAAACCTCCTTACACGCTTTATGGCGAAAACTGATCGACGCGATTGCCATTCAAGCGATGACATTTGAATTGTCGGATACATGTCAGATGATCTCCCGTTAAAATCACGCGATTCATTTTTTGAAATTGAATAATTTCTATATTTCTGCAGAACAAACTATTTTAAGCAAAAAAAACAGGGGGGCCATATTGAAAACTTTTGAAGGGAAAGTCCTATTTCTGAACCAAATAGGCGAAAGCTGATGACGGTGTATGGGGGCCAATTTTCATGAGAAACTCATTGGTGAAGACTGCAAATCTATAGCTATCGTCACATAGTTATTACTGGGTGTTTTTCGAAAATGTTCAGTTTACAAATTTTGCTGTAACTTTTCTTTTCTTGGAAATTTTCTATTTCTGTAGAAAATTCGCCGAGCCCACTCGGAAATGAATTGAAATTTGACATTCCATGAACGATCGCGTGATTTCATCAAGATAGATATGAGCGACAAATTACTGACATTCTGCAAAAAATCGAGCAATTTTTATTTTTCGTCGCGTCCATTAGTATGAGCCTTCAACAGAATTCCATGAATTCCAGTTTCAGTATGGTTTCAAAACGGTTCTTTCCTGCTCGAACCAACTCCATATTTTCAGGATAATTGAAATAATTTATTCGCTGATAAATTTCATTTCGGATAGCTCGGCCCTTTTTATACCTAGTAGAAAAAAATATTAGAATTCTTTTTCGCAAAATTTGGATGTTTTTTACCTGTATTTCACTCATGGTTCGTAGATAATCTAGTGATAATTCCCTCGGCTCCATCGACGATACGTCAAAGTACTTGGGGTCTCTGTATTTCGTCTGTACACTTTGAAGTTTCATATTAGGGGCTTTCAAGTGCAATTTATACAAAATCCAAATACAGTCTCGCAACTGGGATAACAAAAATCCAGTGGGCTTTTCGTACTGGTTCCAAATATCTGTTTCATGTCCATAATTGTATCGAGCCAACGCAAAACTAGCACAAGCGATAACCGATGGTGCGAAGGATAAGAAATTATTGCCTTCCAGTAGAAACAATTCGCAGATATACTGAAAATAGAAATAATCTTTGATGAAATCGATAGCTATCGAACGTAATTTCTACATAGAAAAAAAGGTTCTCTTAAATCTGATTGCAACAGCATAAATTCAAGAGAATGGTATCCTTGAATAGGTCCAACTAAAAAGTAGTTTTATTTTTTGATAAAATACTTTTGACTACTTGGTTACAGAAAGTTTAGTGACAGACATAAAAATCTTGTTGGAAAAATGTGGTTTGGTTGAACCAGAAATATTTTATTTTTGTTGAGGAACAAATTCCTCTGATGGAGCTGATTTCTCAGCCCATGTGAACAATGATCCTCTTAATTCAAGAGTAATCTCTTTCGATCCAAATAAGAAATCTTACAAAAATTATTCTATATGTTTGCTATCTACGTTCCATAGTTTTATTCTGAAAAATGTATGTTATCCCTAGAAGCCTTTATTGATCATTTATGAGGAAAGAAATCATAAATAAGGTGCAAAAGGAGGATCAACTTTCAATAAGATAGTTTTTTGGGAACAGGGTTTCGAAGATCGAAAAACAAAAGTATTTTGTAGTTACTATTTTTTTGGTTTCTATGTATCAATACTTAAGACCTCCAAGCACGAAAAAGAAGTTTGTAGTCTGGACTTCGAAGTATATTAACGTGAAAATGTTTTTTTTTGCATACCACATGCACTTTGGCGAGTACCGATGTATACAAACATTTTTCAAATCAAACTTTCTTATCGAGTAACCAAGTTCATTCTTAAAACTATCATCTTCTTCATGACTTTCAAAACGCAGTTCCCGAAATATTTACTGGAACTTGATAAGTAGTTTCCCATTGATACCAAATTCATAATGCACCATCAAAAACATAAACGCACTTGTTCACTATTCACTATGGCGTCCATGGCGATCCTACATTCTATACACATCTTCGAAGCTAATACCTCTTATTAGTCGAGAGGGTCACGTTTACAAGCTTTCGTCATTTGAACACGTTTGATAAGAAATTATATTCTTGATCCGAGCGAACTATGATTATCTGAAAATCGTTTTCTAAAGTGAAGAGTAAGGATGTTTCGGTTCAACTGAACTCAGTTGAAGAAAATTCATGTGAACAGGAAAACGACGAAATATGTTGAAAATAGAAGTATGCTGGTCTATCTTAACATAAGATTCTCGGAGGAAGATTATTGAATTTCAGAATATGTATATATTTAATTTGAGAGATCTTTTTTTTTTCTCTGTAGAGAACCACTGACTTGACCTCAGAAGTTTCATCTCTCAATCAGGCGTTAAATTAAAATTCCACCACTTATTTATTTTTGAAAATATTCGGGAAATAATATTTCGACTAAATATATCTATGAAATCACTAGGCGGAAAATATCTAATCTCTGAATAGTTTTTTCCAGAAGATATTGTGTTTACAGTTGGACTAACGGCCAATCGTTAATACAATGGAAATCCATTTAGAGATTCCAAATTGTAGAGCCAGTTTGATTAGAGAGAAAGAGAGGTAAATATAACTTTATTCATATAGATCAATTGGCTAGCGACAGAAGTCTTCCTGCCATAGTTACATATCTGAAATTTCTTAATAAAATTATGATATTTTTATAAACTGAAAGTTATTCTTGAGAAACTAGGTAGTTTGATTATGAAAGTCGAATTCACGAATTCGTAAAATCCAACTCATGATTCCGAATATATATCCATTCAAAATTTTATTTCGGAAATATTTCTAAAAACAAATCTGATTGCATTGAAATCTCGTACTTTGTATGAAAATTACGGTGTGAATGATCAAGCTAATGTTCAGTTCTTACATTTAACAAAAACGAATGGAACAATTTAAACAAATAGGTACCCACTTGCTGAGACCAACTAAAATTTCAACTTTCACCTAGCCTTTCCCAACATTATTTCACAATTTGATATAATATAATATAAATATGGATGAAAAATAGTCGAAGGATATAAAACTTGAAGAGTTTAGATAAATATTTGAAAGTCGATTGAATTCTTTTGTTTTTGGGATTTGCAGGTATAAATTATCAGTTTTCCAAAACAGGTTCTAATACAGTAATCAACAGTCTCAATCGCGGATGATATCATAGTAAAAAAATTACACAATTGGAATGGAAAAATTCTGTGGGATAGATTCCCATGAATTCTTGGAAATGAAAAGGTTTCAACATTGCACCATCTTACTATTTTTCCAGCCATTTGCATCATAAAGATTTCTGAACGAAAACTATGGCCTCTAAATATTTCTCCATTTTATTTGAGGTATCGTATGCTCTTAGCATTTTTCGATAAATTTCAATAAACTTTCGTGTATGAACACTCGCAAATCTGCTAAACTGAATATACTTACCAGAGCAAGCATGACCATTTCAGGCGGGGTAAAATGCAATGCTTCAAGGTAGTGCAAAAATACTGAAACTGTTGGAAGCGACACTTCAAACCTACATACTTTGAGGACCTGTAATTCCATTCGCACGAATTCTCTTTCAGTGTAGACATTTTCAGTCAAACTAAGAAGTTCCGATATGGTTCTATCGTATAAGGTGTCCTCCACTTTCCTGAAAAAATTACTAAGTGAATAGGTTTTACTAATATTAATTGAAATTGAGACCAGTTTTTGAATATTTACTCAATCAATTTTTATAAACTCATTCGATATGCCTTAGAATAATTTTTTTAGATCGAATGATTATCAAATTTCAAGAAATTTTTCCCAAACAGTTCTTCATGTTCACAAATACATTTTGCACAGACCTTAACAAGTGAATTTCACAACAATGTACCAAATTTCAGTTTGATCCGAAGTGGTATTTTCTCGGTGGTTATTTCTGGAATAACTTGAAAAATACTATTCCTATCATGATATAAAAATTGATAACTAGTTTCAAAATGCTGATTCACAACTTTGTGCAAAATTTAGTGATTATCGTGTCTTTAAAAAATTTGAATGAAAAAATGAATTTTTTTTTTCGATTATACTATATTCTGCGATCTTCTTATCATAATATCCTCACGAAAACCTGTGTGATCCTTCGAGCTGTTTTTCCAATGAAGTACTGGTTTTGAATTCGATCAAATCTATGTTTTTGGAAATATTGGTAAAATCAAATGGTGAATGGATATATTTGCGAAATTATTCGGTGGATTTTACTCGCATTCACGAATCAAGCCATCCAAAATAACTGAAGGACGACCATAAACAGAATCAGTGGAACAGCAGAACAGTAGAATGACTTCTGAAAGAAACGACGTAGAAACTAGATATTTGTGAAATAAGTTTGGGGCTTAATTACGGAAGGTCTAATTTGTGATTGGAAGAAATACGCCCAGTGATTCCGTATGTGAACCTATACAAAAATTTCTTTCCCTTATATTTCCAAAAATTCAGATTGAATTGAACTGAAATCCAGTTCTTAATGAAAAATGACAGGTTGTCAGTTTATGCAGAATTTTGTGAGGATAATGTGATTGTGTGAGGCGCTGGCCTTCCGGTCATCGCATACTGTCTTTACACGAAAATTAACTTACGGCTGTTTATGACTTCAAAAAATTAGGATGGAAATTTGAGCTATCTTATGATTTGGCAAGTAATTTTCTGTTCTTTCAGTGTAAGATTTCAAATATTTACCTACCAGAATCCAAAGTGATGAATATCAACTTTTCCAAATGAATAAAATGTCATAGGTATCTCAAATGTCATCAATCGTTACGAATACCATTGAAATTGGTTGATTATTTCCTAACTTATTAAAATTATTTTAAATTTGAACAAATTTCCAACTCGCATAGAAGTCCGTACCGTATCTACATCCAAGCGCTGTTTCACTAGTCACCAGATACCCTGAATACAGTGCTCGTCAAAATTATGGAACAAATTCATTTTCTCAGAAGAAAAATATTTGGCAACAAAATCCTGAAACAGGTCAATTTTTGTTTCACTTTTTCCGAATTTTTATGTATTTTTGAAGGATTTTTGTTCCACCCTGTACCATCCCCATTAACCCTCTAAATTTTTTGATTAGGGAAAGTGGGTCATGCTGTACTTTTTTGGCAAGTACTTTGTATCTTCTTTACAGGCGTGCAGAAATTTTCAAGAAAATTTTTTTTTTTTGAAAAATTAGTTACTTCAAAGAGGCTTTCAGTATGCGCACTTTGTCATGGCTCATTTACTTCGAGACGATGGTACCTGGGGAAATTTGTCACCGAATGAAAGTCGACCATTACAGTTGTGCAATGGTAGACTTTCATTCGGTGACAAATTTCATCAGTTACCATCTTCTCAAAGTATATGAGCCATGACAAAGTGCACATACTGAAAACCTCTTTGAAGTAACTTATTTTTGAAAGAATTTTTTTTTGAGAATTTCTGCACGCCTGTGAAGAAGATACAAATACCTTGCCAAAAAAGTACCACATGAGCTACTTTCCCTATTCAAAAAATTCAGAGGGTTGATGGGGATAGCACAGGGTGCAACAAAAACCCTTCAAAAATGCATATAAATTTGCTAAAAGTGAAACAAAAGTTGACCTGTTGCAGGATTTTGTTGCCAAATATTTTTCTTCTGAGAAAATGAATTTGTACCATAATTTTGACGCGCACTGTATAATAATTTTTAACTGTTACCATTGAGTATTAATACTTACGCTATATAGGAACTCGAAGTCAAGAATAAAAATAGGTAAATATGTCACCGGAGAATTTCCAGTAACCAAAGGTTTAAGACAGGGATATTGCATATCACCAACTTTATTCAAAATATATATAGCCGCGGTTTTGAAAAGATGGAAAAGAGTAGTCCGCGACATGGGGATTGATGTCAACGATACATGCGTTTGCACTCTTCAGTTTGCTGACGATCAGGTGGTGATTGCTAAGAACAGAGAAGACATGGTGTATATGATGGAGAGGTTGATCGAAGAGTACACTTTTTGGGGTTTGACAGTACACATCGATAAAACGAAATATTTGAGTGTGGGAAAGCAATCTGCCGATCTCGAACTAGAAAACGGACAAAAAATATCCTTCAGCCGGAATTGCGTTTACTTGGGAATAACCTTCGATGAAACCGGTACTGACTCACAGGAAATTGAAAAACGTATCGTCCAGGCAAAGAAGGTAATCGGCAGTCTCAATGGAATATTGTGGAGTAAGGAAATATTAAAGAGAACCAAATTCAACATATATGAGACCATGATAAAAAGTACACTACTGTATGGTGCCGAAACATGGAGGATAACAGAAAAACACAAGAAAAAGGTGGAGGTAGTGGAAATGGACGCGATAAGACGATCATTATGTATTTCAAAAAAGGACCACATAAGAAACGAGAACATCAAAAATATTATGGGAATCGAAGGCAACATAACACGAGACATAGAAAATAAACAGCTAATATGGTACGGACATGTAAGACGTATGCCTGAAACAAGACTCCCAAAACAAGTACAATCATGGCAGCCCGCACAATCGAGAAAAAGAGGAAGACCCAAAATAGAGTGGCAAAAATCCGTACACAAATCCATGAGTGAAAGGAACTTAGGAGAAGACTGCGGGGATAGGAAGAAATGGCGATTAGGAGTCGGACAACGTAGAAGAACGTTTTAAACCGGCTAATATATATATATTAATACTTACGCTGCTATATGAAATGCGACTATACCAAGTAATTCATATTTGCCATCTAAAATAGAAAGACTGCTACAGAATCGATCTATAAAATGTGTAGTCAAGAAGAGTACATCGTCGATTACCCTCAGCGAATGAGAAACTTCTGAAAGCCAATCAATCAATTCACTGCGCATCTCATGGTTGATGAATGTCTGCATATTCATGTATCCTGCTTTTATTCCATTGCTTTTCTGTAAATAGTCTCATTTTAGTTTGGAATATATTTTAGAATAAGGAATGATTCATGGAGATATGTATAGCTCCAATACTATAGCATAAACCAACATGACACAAGGAAGAATAGACAAAAATCTCCTTTGATTTGAGCTAACTATCCTCACATCCAGAGAGGATTTCAGATAGTTATTACCTTTTGGATGAGGTTGAGTATGAATTATTTGATAGAATCAAATAATAAACCTTAGTGATCGACAAAAAAATTCACAGTTTGCATTTTGAAGTATATAGATTTTAATGAACTAGTAAAAAATTTTACTCAAGGGTTTATTATTTTCTCAATATATATATCCCTACCATTAATATCTTAACTAAAACTTATATACTATTCATAACTCAATGGTTTTTTACCTCAAAATTAAGTAAGTTTTCGAGAAATAATTTTTCCAATTTCGAGCCCTTAGGATACACCGATCCTGCTAAAAAGCTTGGAGGATCAATCTCGAGCGACAAACGATTTTTCTACCAAGTTTCGGTTCAGTACTTTCAAAGAAAAGCCCCGGACAACGGACGGAGGACGGACTGATTTTTTTTTATTAGTTCATTGAAATCTACAATACTTCAAAATGTAAACTGTGAAATTTTAAGGAGGGGTAATTTTTTTTGGTCGATCACTAAGGTTTATTATTCGATTCTATCGAATAGTAAACCAAAATCCGTCCGTCCGCTGTCCGCAATCTGTTGCTGGGGCTTTTCTCTGAAAGTATACTGAAACGAAATCCGTAGAAAAATCGTGTGTTGCTTTTCAGCAGGATCGATGTGCCCTTAGGGCTCAAAACTAGGGGTTATGAACTCTCAAGTTTGATTACTGTTGCATAACTCAACCCAAAAATTTTTACCCGGATGATTTCCGACCAGTGGTCCCTGAGTTATAAAGAAAAGCTCTGCAAATTTCCAATAATCCCGAAAATGAATCATCGGATTCGGTTTTATGATTGGAATTCAGTGAAAAATCAGTTAACTTTTCATCCAGAATCATATTTCTAAAAGTAGATGAAAAGATTGGTAACCAAATTTTCAACACATATCGAGTTTTTGTGTTTGTGTAAAACCAATGAGTTGTGAATAATATATAAGTTTTATTCAAGATATCAATGGTATTGGGTTATTTAACTGAGAAAATAATAAACTCTTGTGTGAAATTTGCAGCGTTTTTCATTTGTGATAGATACCTAGACGAAACGTTTCCGGCAGAACTTCTCGATTGTAATATGAAAGTTTGTTACTTGGCAGTTTCGAGAATGAAATCTGTATCACAATCACGAGACGCCAAGCGAGTGATTTTGGAAAAAAAGTCATGACCGGAATTGCCCAAAAGTAACAAACTTGGATATAACAAGACAGAAGTTCTACATGTTTGAATTTCATCTAATGACTATTTCCGGAGAAAATCTGTCTAATGGTCTTATTTGAGAAAGCCAAGAAAACAACAATTTAAGCTATGTTGAATCCGAGAAATGTCTAAATTTATTTATGAAAAACAAGAAATATTTAATTTTTTCAGGATCTTTAAATGCATATTTTTTGGCAATAATTATCTCATTTAAGACTTCCGCTCAAACTATAAACGTACCTGTAAATCAAACAAATGCTCATAGATTTTACTCATATAATCCTTCGTCAAAATCACCTTATCGTACCACTTTTTATATTCTGCATCCTTCTGCTTTTTGTCCTTAACGTTCTCTTCAGCATGAGACTCATTATTTCCGTATTTGGCTCTTTTTTTGGGAACTTTGTCGACTTCTCTTACGTTACTAGAATTTTTCTCCTAGGAATAAAAATGTATGATTTCATATCAGCTCATAAATTATTTCATATATAAGGTTTTGTGTAATCGCCCGAAGGTGCTACTATTCTCGAAATTTGGACGAAAAGTTGTATCAATAAAACATCCGAATCAATAGTTATTTATGTTTCAAGGGAGTAATGAGGATGTTAATTACCGAGGGGGCAACATATTTTAATCCCGAGGGACGTCAGACCCGAGGGATTGTAAGTTGCCCGATGTTGTTGACGTTCAATACTTACGTAATGGAAAATTGATTTTATTTCATACTAATGAAATATGAAAACCAAATTTTGTTGGCTTTCAAAATCGAACGAACATTGATGAAGAATGAAGTATATAGGAATGATAACCTTGTATATGTCAACTGACAAGTTTGTAAATATTTGTTAAATTTCTTTATTCGTGAAAATGAAAGACAGCTTGGGGAGAATTGAGATTTTTTGCAAAAGTCTGAGAAAGCTCGTGCAGTACTACTACCGATAGAGTCGGTACCAAAGTATAAATAAAAAGATACAAATGGGAGTGAGTTTCATGAACTTAAAATTCGACAATTGTCGGTTTATTTTTGTGAATACATTAGAGGGAGTTACAGAGTTATAACTGCTTAATATAACTCCCAAGGAAGTTATTACCATGTTTATAGTTACGGTAACTAAGGCTTTATTTGTCCACAATGTATCAATATGAAATAATAGTTTTTATGTACCGAGGGAGTTATGAGGATGTTAATTACCGAGGGCAACATATTTCAATTCCGAGGGACGTCAGTCCCGAGGGATTGTAAGTTGCAAGAGGTTGTTAACATTCAATAACTCACGTGATAGATAATTGATTTTATGTCATACTAATGAAATATGAGAACTAAATTCTGTTGATTTTCAAAATCAAACGAACGTTGTTAAATAATGAAGTATGATAACCATAGTCCATAGATATATCAACTGACTGTAAATATTTATCGAATTTTTATATTCGTGAGTATGGATGAAAGCTTGGAGAGAGTTGAGATTTGAGGCAATTTATTGCAAATGGCTGAGAAAGCTCGAGCCGTACTACTACCGATAAGGTCGAAACGAAAACATTAAAGAAAAAGTATATGAAGAATTCCAGCAGTGGTTGAAAGTTAACCGTATTGAAACCAAAAATATGAAAGTATGATGTTGGCTTACTTTCAAGACATGGCATGTATCATTCTTCTATATTCTAGTTTAAGTGAATTGATTTATTTTTCCTACAGTCTGAATTGATCAATATCAAAATTAATGATGTTAATTTATAAATATACATATGTGAGTGAGTTTCATGAACTGGAAAATTCGACAATTTTCGGTTTGTTTCTGTAATTACATTAGAAGGAGTTCAAGATTTATAACTGCCTATTATAACTCCCAATGGAGTTATAACCATGTTTATAATTACGGTAACTAAGGATTTAATTGTCTAAAATGTATCAATATAAAATAAAAACATTTTTATCCACGACCATTGAATAATATATATACACTGCGCAAAAAAATTAACGCACATTATGGAAATCTCAAATTTATTCTACAACTGAAGAGGTTGAAGTCTCTCGAATGGAATGGCCAGCAAGAAGTCCAGATCTCAATCCGATTGAGCTGGTTTGGGACAACCTCAATAGAAGGCTGAGAAGTTCAGAAAATCATCCAGCTACTCTTAATGACTTAGGAATCCAACTCGGAGAAATCTGGGAAGGATTAGATCAGAAAATTTTAAGATCACTCATTTTGAGTATGAACCGTCGTTGCCGAGCTGTAATTAACGCAAGGGGTGGAAATACCAAGTATTAAATCACTTATCAGCATTTCAGTATTTTGAAAATTGTTCATTTCCCTTCTTTCACATAAGATTCGGTGAAATCCTGAATTTTTCTTCCATTCAATGTGTCTTGTTTCGTTCAAAACCTTCCCGAGAGAACATAAAAATAAGTTATAAGGTCAATGTAGAGTTAACTTTCATTAAAATTGAGATTTTCAGAATGTGCGTTAATTTTTTTGCGCAGTGTATTTCAATGGCTTTCGTTGAAGAAAAATGACAGTCATAAATCAAGCCCGTGGATAATAGGCGTGTATGATGAATATTCAATAATGCAAAAATTTCGACGTTTCTCGTAAGATTGAAAATTTTTAGCAACCACAGAGAATGGTGTTGACCATTTTGACAACTCTATAGAGCACTAGCAGCACTCTATGGTTCAGCAAGAAGAGACGTCAAAATCAGCTGCTGGGGGGACAAACAAAGAGATTTCCCATAAGACCTAATGTTAACGTTTGGTGTATTATCTGAGTGGAAAAACATTTTGAGACTGTTTTTTTCAGTTAATTTTGATCATTGAACCTTTTTGAATACCTTCAGGTAAGAGAATAGTTTGCAAGGGTGATTTGAATAAAGATTTTTCCAGTTTAAATATACGCACTCCTGTTTGTTACATACATTGTTATGTCTCCTTTTTCAGAATAAATTCAACTATGGAAGTTTTTACAGCTGTGAGCTGTAGTCATCGGCCCCATAATGATAATCATACCCATTTTTTAAGGTTTTTGTCGTTGAAAACTAACTAGAAGCAGGTAGAACCTGCCAAGGTGGAAAGAGGAAGTACGCTTGCTTTTATCTCTACATGGGGATGACTTCCCAGATGCTAAAGTGAAAAATTCTTTTATTTTCTGCATTATCTTTAACAGGTGATGGTCTAACAAAGGTACTTAACATATTTATGGATAAATATCTTTTCAGGACAACCTTATTTAAACGAACTTGGCATTGGAATGATATTCAAGATACAATAACAATTATAAATTTATATAGTTATCATTAGCATGGCATTCTGAAATCATAAACAGAAGATAGATGATAACAGAAGTAAAAAACAACTGTGAACATTTTTGGCATTATTTTCTTGATGAGGAAATGTCTTCTGACAGGAGGCTGACGTTGAATCTATAAACCCTAATAAAATTCCAGTATTCTCCTGGAAAATCCTAGACCTTAAAAGTTTGTGAAAATACAGACCAATCATAGAATATTGCCACATATTGCAAGTTGATGCCAAAAGATTAATATCGGCAAAGTCTCAAACAATCAGTTAAGCCTCAAACAGACTTTATTGAATGAATACAGTTCCTTTTATTGTAATACAACCATTGCGAAAATAAATACATATTCATCTCATGTTATTATTCAAACATAAAACTCTCAACAACAAATTGTGTTTAATCAAAATTCACTACTTGAAGATGTGAAATCATCTATTCTCCTGGATTATATTAATCTCAAGCCTCCAAAGTTTGCCAACAACTTCAATTTCACAGGCAAACAACCCAAACTCATAAAATGGACAATAATCTGCAGCAATCAGTTTACAATAACAATAACAAACTCTTTGTTTGTCCCCCCAGCGGCCATGGTGTGACGTCACCTGCTAGTACTCTATTGTAGGTTGTCGAAAATGCAAAATCACTCCAATTTTACCAATGAAGTCCGTATCCGCTATGGAAATCACACATAAACAGGGAAATTAATTTTCGTTTTGTCGTGCCCTGGCCCGTTTCCGATGAGCATTGGACTTAAAGTCGCGTCTAGAAGTATAAAAAGCTAATACTTAATGTGATTTATGATTGCAAGAATCTCTTTGATATTCGTCAGGAAAACGACTCCCATCGGAAACACTGATCGAAGAAATTCGCGAAATCGCAAATTAAACAAAGTTAGGAATTTACATAATAATAATTTACATAAGGACGAATATCTGTCGATAAATCAACAAATATTCCCCTTGATCAGAGCTAATCATCCAATCAACCAAAACATCTACAACGAAGAAGCGGATCCAAGGAGAATGACTGAAGCTGTTTCACAGTTACTGATCGTCAGGTCAACACCTTGAATAAAACCGCAGAGGAAACCTCGATATTTGTCACCTTTCAGGTAACTTGACCTGACGATCAGTAACAACTGTGAAACAGCTGTAGTCATTCTCCTTGGATCCGCTTTTTCGGTGTAGAAGTTTTGGTTGATTGGATGATTAGCTCTGATCAAGGGGGAATTTTGTTGATTTATCGACTGAAATTCGTCCTTGTGATTATGTTAGTTTATTAAACATAGTGTTCGGTTCGTACAACTGGATGCGGCTTCAAGCTCCGAATTCCCAAATGAGCGGCAAGATCAAAGGAAGTTTAAATGTTCGGGACAGCACTGAATGTGATTTGTCCGGAGTCTATTTTTTCTCACCAGTCAAAGTATTCGGACTGCCTCCATACATTTGCGCAAAAATTACCCACATTTCTTGTTCCATGCATAAATCTGGAAGCGCAGTTGCCTTGGCTATTCTTTGGTTATTATTCGGTTATGTTGGAATGTCACAAACAACTCGGATTCCAAATGTTTTGATAAATCATATTGGGATGACTTTTGCATCCTAACCTTCGAAGCCTACAGCCACGTGGGAAAATAACAATTGAAAAAAGAAAGGTTTTGAATTTGGAAACGACAACAATTATTCGATAAGCGACAAGTAGTATAAGCATAAGCATTGGAGGATCATCAGCAGGTCGAGGTTGTATAATACTCATTTCGCCAAGGCATTCGACAGTGTGTCGCATCCGATTCTGGAGAAGAGGCATTTGGTTTTCACGGCAGAATTCATTTGTGGTTGAGGTCTCATCTCTCGGGCAGATTTCAGTTCGTAACATAGACCTAAAATAACATGGACGGAGCTTTAGAAAGAGAGGATTGTAACGTACATAAGAGAGAGATGGAGCTAGAAGAGGCAAATCTCTTCTAGCTCCATCCTCTTTTCGAACTCTTTAAAATAGTATCTTCCCTCTCACTCGTATTTTTTAAGATTCCAAACCTCTTCTAGCTCCATCCTTTTTATCCCTAGAAAACGCATATTCGTTCTCTCTTGCATGTATATTTCAATCGATTCAGTCTAAAAGTGACGTAAAGCTCCGTCCATGTTATATTAGGTCTATGGTTCGTAAAGATGGCAAGCACGCTTTCGATTCCAATCTCCGTGACATCTGGCGTTCCTCAGTGGAGTCATCTGGGGCTTTTGTTGTTGCTGATTTTTATTAATGACATAAGACGTGTCATTCGTTTTGTCAGATTTTTACTATTTGCGGATGATCTGAAGCTTTCCACTTCAGTTAAATCGTTGGTTAACGTTGCGAAATTGAGGTCGGATCTGCAGGCTGTTGAGAAATGGTGGGAGGCCAATTGTTTAACAACTAACATCAATACATGTCAATTCATGACTATTTCCCGTTTAAAATTTCCTATAACAGTTCACCATTTCATTGGGGGTGCACCCATTCAGAGAGAATTTATTGTCAAGGACTTAGGTATTTCATATGCAGAGAGTTATCCTTCAGACCACATATTCCAGTCATTTCTGCGACATCTATGATTTGTTCTGTGAAGTACAAGATATTTCAGCTGCGATACATTGCAGTACCTCCATGTCGGTCTTGAAAGACCAATTCTGGAGTTCGCATATGTCGTGTGGTCCCCATACACATCCGTGGACAGCCTTTTTCTCGAGAGAGTACAAAACAATTTCCTTAAGTTTGTATCAATTAGAAGAGGCGAATATTCTTTTGAGTCTTTCTCTGTGAGTAGGATGCGGGACCAGCTTGGTCTACCATCCTCAAGGACAAGAAGATTCCATGTAGATGTCATCTTTGTCTATAAGCTTTGTCAAGGACTTTTATATTCTCCTCGACTGTTATTCCAGTTCAGTTTATATGTTCCCCCAAGATTTGTCAGGAGATTCGATGTGTTCAAGACTGCCGTATCGAGAACGAATTACAGTTTTCATTCTCCGGTTTCCAGAATGATGCGGAATGTCAATGTCGTTGATTCGTCGACATGTTTCATCGGTCGGTCTCTAGATTCAGAGGAGATTTGAGGCGTCTCATTACACTGTCATTTTTTTTGTATCTATGTAATGATTTTTTGCGCGCATGTTCTAGGGGAACAGCGTGCTATCGTTTTGTCCAAATGTCTGTAATTTTGGATGATTGAGCCGAAAATGGTCTCAATCGACTAGGTTGGACTCACTGATGACGAATCCGGTGTCAAAATCGATTCTGTCCGGCCGGCCGGCCGTAGACACGCTAACTGTCGACAGAAGCGAGCTAGCAACTTGAAACTTTCAGGATAGGTTGCGCATCAGAATGCCGCGGTTAAGTTCGTTAATGGGCTTAATCAGTCGAATAGTTTCGGAGTTATAGGCACTTGAAATTTTGAAGTTATTTATTTTTTATTTCGGAAACTACTCGAGCGATTGGATTCAAACTTGGCAGTTGGATGGAATATAACGACGCGCAACTTTGAGCCAAATGTTGTCAGGATCATATCGTCAGTAAATTTGAAAAAAAAATTTTTCGAAATTTTTTTCCAAAAATTTTTTTTTTTCGGAAACCATTCATTATATACAAAAAAAAATCCCACTCACACTTTGAGCTTTATATTTCACAGCAGTGTACCAAATTTCAGTTCGATACGATCATGAGTTTTGTAGATATCGGGAAAAAATATGTCAAATTTTGAGGTTTTCTTCTCGATATCGTTGATTTTTTTGGTATAACTCGAGAAATACTGATTCAGTCCTGATAAAACTTCACAGCTAGTTTTGAGATGCTGAAAGACAACTTCATGCGAAATTTCGTGATAATCGTGTCATTAGAACAATTTGAAAAAAAAAATTTCTATGATTTTCTTATCATATCATCCTCATTAAATTCTGTATGAAACTTCGAACTGTTATTTTTCGATGAAGTACTGGATTTCAATTTGATCTGATCTGTATTTTTGTAAATATTGGAAAAATAACATTTGGATTGGGTATATCTACGGAATCATTGGGTGGATTTTACCCATTCACGAATTCGAATTCGGTAATTAAGGTCCAAACCTTCTCTACAAATATCGAGTTTCTGAGTTGTTTCTTTCGGAAGTTATTGTGTTTACGCAGTCGGCCGTTAGGCTGACCGTAAACACAATAACTTCCGGAAGAAATGACTTAGAAACTCGATATTTGTAGAGTAGGTTTGGGGCTTAATTACGAAGGTCGAATTCGTGAATGGGTAAAATCCGCCCAATGATTCCGTAGATATACCCATTCATAATTTTATTTTTCCAATATTTCCAAAAATTCAGATTTCATCGAATTGAAATCCAGTAAGTTATCAGTAGAAAATTTCAAAAAGCACTGCCGTGAAGGCAGCAGCATTTGCGTGCATGTTCAAATTCGTTGCTGAAGCGGTCATCTCCATTGAACATGCGCGCAAAAGTTGCTGCCTTCACGGCAGTGCTTTTTGAAATTTTTATATTAAAAACGGTTGATGATTTTGTAATTTTTGTAGAAGGTTTTGTACCGTTCATTGAATAAATAAATAAATAATTGATAAAAAAACGACATACTTCAACCCACGACAACAAGGTAAATTGACGATTCACTCAGTGAATTAATTTTGTTTTATTTCACTAGTGAATATTTAGTTTTTTTACTGCGTTTACAACCTTGGCTTTTAGAATAGTTTATAACGGATGATAATGAAATTGTTTTATGGTTTGTTTGTAATATAGTACCAGAAATAGCAGCACGAGAAAGTCTGTTAGTAAAATGATCAGGGTAAGAATGCCAATTTACCTTGTTCGTTGATGAAGAAAGTGGAGGCCATTTCAGGCGAGTGGAGGTAAATTCTGTTGAAATTACTTGTGCCGTAGACGCCTCAGCAATAGTCAGTGTTTTCATTTTGTAACATCTCATCAATTCGATGAGGCGAGTGACATTTTTTCGCCGAGTTGAATGTAAAAGTTGTCATCACCACAATAGATGTTAAGATAGGTATAAGGGTAGAACATTCTCGGGTTGTCTGCCAGAGGTTGTTGAAATATCATTAAGTTATACGGTAATTAGTTTCGGAAATGTTGTAAGTGTTATATGGTTTTGAACAAACTTCTTTCGATGGAAAAGACCCAGTCTTGAAATTTTGTTGGTACCGATTGGAGTTCCAAAACCTGGGCTGAGTCAGTTGAAGGGCGATATCCACCCAACAGTTTCGAAATTATAAGTTTTTAGGCTATTGGTTATTTGCTGACATAAGAGGAAACAATACCACATGTGGGTGAATTATGGCTAGGCAACACAGCCATATTCAAGTTCCATTAAACCTCTTTAGTATCTCTGGGTCAGGCATCTCCACGCGGTCAACATGCTTTAACGTTGCCAATAGCTGCGTGAAATATTAGAATTCGGAATAATTTCGACATTTAAAGAAGAAAACGGGGTGTCGTTCGGCAGGCTTCAGTGAGAATTTTTTTGAATATTTTTTTGGTATGTACCTAATTCTTTTGTGAAAATGCGCAATAGTTATTTTCCCATTTTTCACTCCATTTTAGTTTTGTTCTCCCGAAAATTCTTGAGTATAAAAAAGTGAAACACTGCGCATTCTTGAGATTTTTTTCAACAATCCTGTTTCAATTCATTTGAATCGTAATTGCATATGAAATGTCAAAGCGTAAAGTTTAAAATAATAATGAATATTTCAGAAAGTACCGGACTGGGGGCCGATTCTTGAATCTCGATCAAGAATTGAGCTGGATTGTTAAACTTTTCGTTCCCATTCCCGTTCGCAGCTGACGTTCCCGTTGACCGCTGGCGGTTCGAAACGAACTATACCCCTTTTATAAACTTGACGTTCGCCGTTCGGCCAGTTCGCGTTTATGAGGTTTTATAGAGGTCGAATATCCTGTGAATTTGGGTTTCCTTTGTTAAAGTTGGAAGAATATAACCAAACCAAGCGTTACTTATCAATAAACAAACTAATCTCCGAATTATAAGTGCATCCTAACCTCACTATATTGGTTGAGATACGAACGGGAACGTCAAAAGAAGAAACATGGTCATCTCGAACGGCAGCGGAAAAATAGGAGAGCGGCACATTATCAGTCAGCTGACGCAGCTGCGGACTTTATAAATGCCCCTGCGCATTTAGTGCATTTTAACTTTGAACGGGAACGTCAACTGCGAACGGGAACTGGAACGTCGAGTTTATAAATCCAGCTTTGAAGAGTATGGACAATTACCATATGTTTGAGTCGATTTTCTAAGTTAAATATATACAACAAGTAGATATGTCCAGCGCATGGAACCGTATGTCATTCGACAATCGAATGTCGAAGGAAACGGTGGCAAGGTTATGTTTATATTCCGATTTGAAATTTCTCGATATCTTGCATTCAGTTTATTTCTTGAATATTTGCTTGGAAACATGGCGAATTGAACCCTCACAAATTTTGCAGACGCTCGAGAAACCTTAGAAAATCGACATAAACATATGACAATTGTCATACTCTTCAATTCTTGATCGAGATTCAAGAATCGCCCCCCAGAATTCAAATCTTGCATGGACCGTCATATAGATTGAATTAACATTTTCAGTATGGTTCTGAAAATGAAATATCTGGTATAAGTATTTTTTCCCGATAACCTATCTGACCGAAATGAAACGTATGGTAGTTGATTGTGAAGCATTGACATGGTATAGTTTCGTGAGAATCGTATCAATAGAAAAATGAAAAACGAATGATCAATAATGTTGCAGGCATTTCCGAAACCATACGTCATATTCCGCGAAATTCGGAATAAACTTTCATGCCAGCATTTTTCCACTAGAATTCAATTTGATTGTACCTGTTTTTTTGGAAAAACGACGAATAGATATATCTACGGAATTATTGAGTGAATTACTGATGGGTGGATGATTCCGTATAATTACCTATTCTTAATTTTATTTTCCCAATATCTCCAAAAATACAGATCAGATCCACCTGAAACCTAGTACCTCCTAACCTTCTCGATTGAAAAATTACTGCTTGAAGGTTCGTACAGAATTTCGTGAGAATCATATGATTTATGCAAGATCGCAAAATAGTAGATTTTTTCAGTTCGAGCACAACAAAAGTGATAAAAGTTTGATCATCTTGTGAATGCATCTGGAGTTTTTCAACTTCCAATGATGGGAGTGAATTCTGAATTCTTTGGTTTACATGCCTCCACGGATTGTTATACGGGCTGATATAAATAATATCTGTTTTTAATAGCAACCTATTTATTTATATCAGTAGTTCGGTTGATGACGTTGAATGTTTGAATAATCTTGAGGATGACTGGAAAGGTCAGAGAAGCAAAGAAACACCTTCAATTCGGCCGACGTTTCGACATATTTAATGGCTTCATTGGGGCAAAATTATTTTGGCTTCCTTTAAATCATGAATAAAATAAAAACAAACGTTCAAATGACACAGAGGGAATCCAGCGTGAACTGACCCCTCCAGTCATCCTCAAGACTATTCATTCATATTATAAAAGATCCAAAGATCGTAAAATCCTTTCATTGGAGAATTTGAGACTGAGCATCACAAAAGTGACAAATATTTGATCTCCTTGTAGCATCAGGATTTTTTCACATCCAACGATCAGAATTAATTCTTTGGCTTGAACTGTCACTGTGTGATAGCACTTTGTTTTTAAACATTACTCCACAGATTATTATAAGGGCTGCATATAAATAATTCGACAAAGTATGAAAATTGAAAATCATTTATACTGGGTGGTACACGAAAATTTAAAACCTCGATTATCCGACCTTGAAATGACAATGTGTAAAATCGCTCGAACACGTCGATTTCTGATTTGAGGGAAAAAAAACTTTTCCGCTTTTTCATCCCCGTAACTTCAACCCCCTAACGGGAGTGAGCACGACCCCTTGATTTTGAATAGAGATGAGGAGTGTTGCGACAACTAATTTTGAAGATCGTATCGATTATTATCTGACACTGAAAGTTGCAAAATATTAATCGACAATGGAATGACAGCTTAAATAGTGAAAGAGGTAATGTGGAAAGTATCTCGAAAATATTATTCTTATCCGACACATTTTGAACGTATTTAGTAGTTGTGATGTCAAAAGTCCCACTATTTTACCTATTTGAAATCAAGGGGTTGTGCTCAACCCCGTTAGGGCGTTGCAGTTACGGCCTACGGGGATGCAAGAGCGGAACAGTAATTGACGGGTCCGAGCGATTTTTCACATTTTCAAAGTCGGAATATCGAGGTCTTAAGTTTTCGTTAGACCACAATGTATATTGCTCAACCACTAGGAGCTGCAAAGTCAGAGGAAAATTTCTTCATGACAATAATATTCGGACGTCGAACTTATAGATTGAAAGAATTTAAATACAATTGGGAACGGTAACACAAAAAAACCCGAAATTATGATTAAAGGACGACAATTTTTGCTTGAAATTCTTAAAACTTGTGGTTTAAAAGTTCAGAACATTTTTTTGCCTAAAAAATAAGTGCATTCCACATATTTCTACGCAAAATAAACAATTATGCTTCTTGATTTATAGTTTTGGGTTTGGATGAAACAAGCAATGATTGAAAAGTGATAAATTTCAGACAGTTAAATATTACATCAAGTGATAAAATGTTTAACGTAGGTGAACAATAAAGAGGAATAATATCTATTCTACCGACTACCGACTGTCTAAGGACAAAAGACCTACCTTCTTTTTTGGAGTGTTTTTATTTTCATCAAGTTCCATAGGCTCCATTCTTCTCAATACTGGTATCAACTTATATCTCCTTGGTTTAGTAATGCACTGAATTCCTTATCTTTTAAATATTGGAAGTCATCCTTTGTTAAACAGTGGAAACGTTTTCTTTCTCTAGGTCCGATTCATGCCGAAATTCGACAAGACTAGAGAATAAAATTGTACGAACAGTTGAAAACGTTATATTCACACTTGTGTCCAACTCGAATCGTCGACTTTTGACTGGTTCACTTCTGTTATTGCTAGTTCAGGCCCTAAACCCTAAACCTTATGCGCCAAGCAGGTAGGAAAGAAAGAACACTGACCAAAGACGATTCTTCATTGAACCATTATCTATGCCTGTGACTAAGCCACTTAGATAAGTGTTATTGTGAATATCTACTGAAATATCCATTTTGAGCTTTGACCAATTGGCATTTTAGTTACGGAGAATGCAGTGAAATAATGCCTTTAATCTTCATTTCAGTTTTCACGTTCACAATAACAGATTTTTGCTCGCATGTGATATCGTTACGCTCGAATGTCTGTAATTTTTTAATATTTATACCGAGAATGGCATATAATGGTTGGACTCCGATGTCGAATTCGTTTCGGCCGGTTCCGTGATAACTTGAGAACGAATTGAGCTAGTGACTTGAAACTTCGAGGGTGGGTTGGGCATCAAAATAGGACGGTTGAATTCGTTAGCAGGCCCAATTGGCACAACTGTTTCGGAGTTATAATAATTTGAATTCTGAGGAAATATCTCAGGAAGTAGGTATCTATGCGATCAGATTGAAATCGTATCGTATCGTAATACACAATTTTTTTTTGAAATTTCAATGAAATTTTGTATAGGCCACGAAGTTTAGCTTTTACAATAGTTCCAAAAATTTCATCCTGATTCGATTTTCATGTTCGAGAATTTCGCAAAAAAATATGTCAAATTTCGTGGCTTTTGCGTTCATGTTCTAGAGGACAGCGTGCTATCGTTTTGCTCGAATGCTTGTAAGTTTCCGATTTTCTCGAAATGTGTCTCGAACTACTAGGCTGGACTCACCGATGTAAACTTCGAGTCTGTCGTCGTAGGCAAGACATAACTTGATAGCGAAAGATGCTAGCTACTTGAAACTTAAAGGATAGGCTGCTAAACAAAATGCGACAGCTGAGTTCGATGATGGGCCAAAACACCCAACCGGTTTCGGTATTCTACTAAGTAAAACGCCTTTGATTTTTGGAGTTTATTTCCTCAATATCTTAGGAACGACCAATACGATCAGATAAGTAATATGTTATAGAATATCGACGCGAAACTTTCTGCGAATCTTCGTTCGGATCTTATTATCTCGAAATAAAAAATCTAGAAAAGCACTGCCGTGAAGGCAGCAGCTTTTGCGGGCATGTTCAATGTAGATGACCGCGTCGGCAACAAATTTGAACTTGCGCGCAAAAGCGTCTGCCTTCACGGCAGTGCTTTTCTAGATTTTTTTTCGATAAATTACTGGATTTCAATTCAATCTAATCTAACCTAACGGCCGACTGCGTAAACACAATAACTTCCGAAAGAAACAACTTAGAAAGTCGATTTTTGTAGAGAAGATTCGGACCTCAATTACGAAGGCCTAATTCGTGAATGGGTAAAATCCACCCAATGATTCCGCAAATATACCCATTCAAAATTTTATTTCCCCAATATTTCCAAGAATACAGATCAGATCAAATTGAAATCCAGTACTTCAGCGAGAAATTATAGTTCGAAGGTTCATACAGAATTTAGTGAGGATGATATGATAAGAAAATCACAGAATTTTTTTTTCAAATTGTTCTAATGACACGATCATCACGAAATTCTGCATAAAATTGCCTTTCAGCATCTTCAAACTAGCTGCGAAGTTTTATCAGGATTGAATCAGTATTTCGCGAGTTATACCGAAAAAACAACGATATCGAGAAGAAAACCTCGAAATTTGACATATTTTTTCCCGATATCTCCAAAACTTATTATCGTATCGAATTGAAATTTAGTACACTGCTGTGAAATATGAAGTTGAAAGTCCGAGTGGCATTTTCTTGTATATGATAAACGGTTTCCGAAAAAAAAAATTTTTTGGAAAAAAATTTCGAAAAAAGTTTTTTTTTTAATTCACTGACAATATGATCCTGACAAAATTCGGCTCAAAGTTGCGCGTCATTATACTCCACCTAATTGCCGAGTTTGAATTCAATCGCTCGAGTAGTTTCTGAAATAAAAAATAAATAACTTCGAAATTTCAAGTGGCTATAACTTCGAAACTATTCGACCGATTTAGCCCATTAACGAACTTAACCGCGGAATTCCACTGAAACCTACCCTGCAAGTTTCAGTTATCGTGTCCACGGCCGGCCAGGCGGCCGGACAGTATCGATTTTGACACCGGATTCGTCATCAGTGAGTCCAATCTAGTCGTTTGAGACCATTTTCGGCTCAATCATCGAAAATTACAGACATTTGGACAAAACGATAGCACGCTGTTCCCCTAGAACATGCGCGCGAAAAAAATTGAAAATCTTCCAGACTTTTATTTCGGGGTCATCAAATATCAGATTTTATGAAACCAGCCACATACCTTGAAGGCAATATTTTATACAACAATATACCCAATTTCCCTTCGATCCGATTCTTAATTGTGGAGATTTTTGGAAAAAATTATAGAAAATTTCGTGGTTTTCACCATGTATTCATGTAATTTTCACAATAACTCAGGATGTAGTGATAACCCCCCTATGAATCCGCCCTTGATCTATGGAAACATTCGACGGATTTTAGCTTCGTTATCAAGCTTTGAACCTGCTCTTATATCAAGGCTCTATCCTCTTACCACAATAACTCTCAAGAGAGACTGGATATTCATAGAGCAGGTCGGAAGCTCAAATTAATTAGGGAGGTCGAATTCGTGAAAATGTATCCGTCCAATTATTCTGCAGATACAATTCGTTACGTCATGGAAGTTAGGTTGCCTAACTCGTATATGTTAGGCGTTGTTCGTCCCCGTAGATAGATTTACGTTCGTCCCTATACAAACAAGGAAAACAGAAGCTCTTGACTGTCAACCACCCTCATCATTATAAATATTTTCGTCTCCGTGCACTCCAGAAGTTTTTTATAAACAATGTTCCCGCAGATATACCCATTCCGTTTTTATTTTTCCAATATTTCCAGTAATACAGATTAGATCGAATTGAAATCCAGTACTTTATCCAAAAATTACAGTTCGAAGTTTCATACAGAATTCAATTCAATAATATGATAAGATCACAGAATATTGAATATTTGAAAAAATATTTGACATTTTTTTTAAAATTGTTCTGATGACACGATCATAACGAAATTTTGCACAGAGTTGTCTTTCAGCAACTCCAAACTAGCTGCGCAGTTTCATCATGATTAAATCAGTATTTCTTCAGTTATACCTAAAAAAACAACGATATCGAGAAGAAAACCACGAAATTTTACATATTTCTTCCCAATATCTCCAAAACTGATTGCCGTATCGAATTGAAATAGAACACTGCTGTGAAATATGAAACCCAAAGCATTGTATAAATATACATTATAATATACAATATACATTATACAATGCCCAAAGTATGCGCTGAACTTTTTTCAACTGTGATGAACCGTTCGCGAAAAAAAAATTTTTTTTCGAAACAAATTTTGAAAAATATTTTTTGAGGATTTACTGATGGTATAATCTCAACAAAATTTCGCGAAAAGTTGCGCGTTGCTATACTTCAACTAACTGCGAGGTTTCGATCCAATCGTTTCAGTAGTTCCCGAATTATCGCCAAAATAACATCAAAACTTCAAAAGGCTCTAACTCCGAAAACGATTGGCCGATTTTGTCCATTAACAAACTTAACCGTTGCATTTTGAAATGCACCAACCCTGAAAGTTTCAGGTCGAAAGGATTCTCCGTACGACCGTAATCGTGCCTACGGACGGCTGGCCGGACATAATCGTTTTGACTCAGAATTCGTCATCAGTGAGTCCAACCTAGTCGTTTGAGACCATTTTCGGCTCAAAATTCGAAAATTACAGACATTTGGATAGCACGCTGTTCCCCAGAACATGCGCGCAAATATGAAAAGCGCAAAAGCGTAAAATATGGGTACCTACTGATGTCTTTTAATGGAGAAGAATGTAAAGTTAATAGAGTATATTACTATAATTCATTTTGTTATCAGAGGAATCTATTTGGCAATTGTTCACTTCGAAGTAAACAGTTTAAATATACATTCCTGAATATTACCCTTGTTCATTCTTGGCTTTAAATATCGCAAATTTCTTCGAACTATTCAGGTTCGATTGAATATTCATACACTGTAAATATCTTCACAGTGAAGTATTTGTCCTATTGAATATTTCTGAAGTTACTAAACCATCAAAATCGGCGGTCATAGGTTTCGACCCGATTCATGAACATTGAGTTTATGGTCAGTACCTTTTTAAAATGTTAACTTTTCTGCTATTTTTATCAATTTCGAATTATGTACTATGTGTGGATCAAACAGCTTATGATCTCAAGGTGAAATATCTGGAGGATCTCATTAAAAAAGAGATAGAATTAACTGGGAAATATAAAACAAGAAATAACAATAAGGATCTTCTGGGAAATGCTGGTGGTTCAAAACCTATTGGTAAGTTAAGTTTCAAGCTTTGTGAACTTCGGGAAGATGGGACCCTCCTGATTATGTTATCGAAATCTTGAAAACATTCGTGGTATTTAAGATGTTTTGTTTTTTTGTATCTGATACAACTATGGTTTTTGTATTGCATCTCTGGGGTATAGTTGGTTCTTGGCACAGATCACGAAAAAATAAGTTACAAGTTCAAACTGTGCTTCTAGCCTCATTTAACCTCTTTTAAGTTTGCTGCATATTGAGGCCAAAATGGTTAATGGAGATTTGTCCTTAAAAGGATGGAATAGAACGATGTTATGTCCTATAAAATACCCGGATCTGACTATTACGAAATTCCTTGTAAATATTGTTTTCGAATTTGCTATTTATCCATATGATTTCTTTCTACATATTTTTCATTGCTTATCATATGCAACATTAAATGTCTTTCAATGCATACATCCAAAGAGCAATCATCGACAAAGTTGGTGAAGGAATCCTTCGTATCTTTCTTATTTCTCGAAGTTGAGGTCAGATTTTTTAAGAAGCTTAAGTTTTTAGATCCTTCCACATGCTATAATTATATCGGTAACATACAAGAGGTGATCAATGTGTTGTTAATATTCTTACAGCAGAAATGTTATTCATATAATTCTTAAGGTACGCGTCCACTTTAGGCGTACGGGCCGGAGCTCATTTCATGGCGGAAAAATCCGCCTGCCTGAATTTATGCGCGAACCTTTCTAGACCGAAAGGTAGAGTGCGTTTTATTATTATTCAAGTCGAAAAGTCATATTGATTAATCTCTCTATGAGACATTTCGATCAAAATAAAAGTTCTATAGAAAAACACTGACGTGGAGGCAGTAGCTTCAGCGAGCATGTTCGCATTTGTGATTAAATTTTTTTTTTAGTTCTGATGATGCAATAATCAGGAAATTTTGACAAAATTGTACATCAGTATTTGCCAACCACTCACTAGAGTTTCATCACGTTACGAGCAGTATTTTTCTAGGTATTACGGAAAAAACAACGATACCGAGGAAGACTAGGAAGTTTGACATATTATTTTTCTGATAATTTTGGAAATTGAAATCCGATCCAACTGAAATCTGGTGTAATTCTGTGACATATTGACTTCAAAGTTTGTGCAGAACTTCATCAAAATCTGATTATAAGTATCAAAAAAATTTTTTTCAACAAAAATTCAGAAACTTTTCGATTTTTTTTATTCACTCAAAATGAGATTCCAACATTACTCGAATGGACGACTCTCTAGTTACGAATTTGAACAAGCGGATAACATTTTCTGACTTCACGTTAAGGCCGAACGGATGATTTTTGTTCAACCATAAATATCCGCTAAAACATTAACTTTGGAAATTTCAGGTTACTTATCTGGATGCAGATATCTTATTGTGAACATTTTCTTGTGGATTGTCCGTAGTTTTATTTTTCCTAGTTTGAATGGAGTCTTATTTTTTTTACAGATTTTGGCACATTTGATTTCATCATTGTTGGTGGCGGATCAGCAGGGTCAGTAGTTGCCAACAGACTAACAGAAAATTTAAATTGGAAAGTATTGCTCCTTGAAGCAGGAGATATTAATGATGAATACACAGATATGCCATTCGTATTCGATGCTTCCCAAGTGTCGGACAGAAATTGGGGCTACTTGACTATACCACAAAAAAATGGCTGTTATGGTAGGTTTGGCGAAGGAGAAAACTATGGAAAATATTTTTTCCTATGAGCATGCGCAAAGTAGTACTTTTCCGAATTCATTTGTATGCGCAAAGTTACAGTTATCCGCACGCCCCGCGGAAAACGTTTTATATGCATTGAGTGCGGAAAAATTTGAGATTGTCCGTGCATTGGTCAAGGTCGTATGGGGCTCCGTTTGGGACAAAAATGTTTTTGCAAATATATTCATTTTAGAGTCAATATAGATTTTTGTTTCAGTAATATAATCATCTTGTGTTACGATATATTAATTTTTCGCACCGATATATTAAATTTCTACCCACCACAAAATTTTTTTGAGATGGAGGTTTGAAATATTCGAAAAAAAAAGGTCTAATATATTCATCGATTTGATCTATCCAACATCATCAATAGAAAGCGTCGGAAGTATTCAGTACAGTTTCCAGTATTTCTTTTGAATTTCGGACGAAAATGGTTAGATTCCCTGGAAAAATGCAAGTTCGAAAAACATTCTATCCGACCGACCTTCTGGCCGTTTCTGCTCTTACCTTCGAAGGGGTATACCTAATAGAGTCTTGAAATTCTCAGGGTGGGTTACGAGCCCAAATTTCTCGGTCCACTTTGTTAGTGCGCAAAATCCCTCAGACTATTTCGAAGTTATAGCTAGCTGAAATTTTGTTTCCCGCATTGCTTGGTTCACCGTTGTAAATACCAACGTGAAGATAAGTATGCAAAATTTGGTGGGGATCGAATCACTAGGAAATTATATAAAATATTTGCGAATGCTTCTTTATCTCTGGGACATCTGAAAATTAGAGAATACTTTTCAAAAAATTTTTTTTTGATACGAATGTTGAAGAAATGCGCAAGAGTGTCCGACTTCAGTACATCACTCGAAATTTAATCTTTATTAGATTTTTCAATCTTACGTTTCGATTTCCAGGCAGGGTCAGAAGACAGTGTCCTTATCCTCGTGGTAAGATCTTGGGTGGATCTGGTACTATAAATGGACTCTTCTGGTCTAGAGGTATAAAAGCAGACTATGACAAATGGGCCGTAGCAGGAAATCCAGGATGGTCATGGGACGAAGTCTTGCCTTATTATAAAAAAATTGAAAATTTCGAATCCGAACACATCGACTTGAAATACAGAGGATTTGCCGGTCCAATAAACGTGGCATACATAGAACCTGAAACCATACCTCAAAGAGCCTTCATCAGAGCGAGTGAAGAGATAGGTATATCCCACGTACAAGATTACAATGCAGCCAACATAAATGGAGCTTCAATGCTGCAACATAACATTCAAAACGGCAAGCGCGTAAGTGGTGCCAACAACTATGTGAAACCTGCATCGAACAGGATTAATTTCAATTTAACTGTGAGAGCATTCGTCACGAAAATACACATGGATCCAAAGACTAGAGCAACTGACGGTGTGGAATTTGTAAAGGATAATATTAAGTATCTGGTGACTGCTAAAAAAGAAGTAATAATATCAGGAGGATCTGTGAATTCTCCCCAATTACTGATGCTTTCAGGAATTGGACCAAAATCTGAATTGAACAGGCATGGCATCCAGGTAATCCAGGATTTACCAGTAGGACAATTCATGAAAGATCATATTTGGTTTAGAGGACTCCACTTCACCTCCAATTACGTTGAACCTAAAATTACTCTGAATCAACTCGTTCAAAGGTACATTGGAGGTGTTGCTTCCTTGCGACAAAGGGGTGTTTCTTACTTCAATTCGAGAAACTGGAGTTCACCATTCCCAAACATCGAATTGTCTTTCGCTCCACCTTTTCCAACAGAAGTAACATTTCCTACATTCGAAAATGAAAATCAAGAAATTCATCTGGCTAGTAGCAAAATCAACCCATCGACCGATTGGCAACTACAGTTGTCTTTGATCCATCCCAAAGCTTCTGGTAACTTGAAGTTGAGGTCGGCCAATCCCAACGATTTCCCATTAATTGATAGCGCTATATTTGACGAAACAGAGGATCTCGAAGATTTATACAGGGCGATACAGATTGCGTTGAAGATGGCAGATACTTCCGTGGGAAGGAGTTTCAATTTAACTCTTAATGTGAATCTTCCGTCTTGTCCTAATAAGAATATGAGAACCAATCCGAGAGAATTTTGGTACTGCGTTCTTCGTCAACTTTCTTTACCAGCCTACCATCTGTCTTCGACGGTGAAAATGGGACCAGCAAATGATCCATTATCTTGCGTGAATAACGAACTCAAAGTTCATGGAATCAAAAACTTGAGGGTTGTAGATGTTAGCATAGTTCCGAGTACTGTGACTGGACATATCAACGCACAAGCATTCTTGATTGGGGAAAAGGGAGCTGATTTAATTAAGAAAGATCATCTGTAGATATTCTTGAATAAAATTGATTGATTGAAACGTCTCTATGATTATTGCCCGCATTAATTGAACTCTAAGTTATGTTCAAGTAAACTGCCATGAGTAATATATTTATGGAAAACTTTGAAGACAAATTTGTAGATACATATTCAATGAAACCGAAAGTTTGGTAGCGATATGTTGATGATGTTTTTGTAATCTGGTAACATAGAAGGAAAGGTTAGAAAAATTTTTCGAATACATTAGTTGTCGATAACTCACAATAGAATTAGAAAAGAATAATAAACATTTCTTTCTGGATGTTTCAGTTGAAAAAAGCAGTAATTTCGAAACAAGTGTCTAGAAAAGATACACATACGAATAGATATCTAAATTTGTATTCCAATCATCAACTCGGTGTTAAAACAATTATCAACCAAATCAACAGAATAACCAACACGAAAAACCCAATTTATTGAATGTGATTCCTTATGTACATGGACTTCAGAAAAAATCAGAAGAATTGGTGCTGAATACAATATAAGAAAGGTTTTCAAATCAAAAAATGATTTGAGATCCATACTAACTAAAACCGAAATAATTAACGAGAAACAAAATCAAAAAATTGTGTTTATATGATTCCCTTCATTTCTGGAGAGACATATACAGGCGGATCGTCTAGACCATTAGATATCAGAAAACGATAGCACAAAAACAACCTAATAAAAAGAGACATATAAAAATCCCAAATAGTCAACTATATATGTTGGACCATTGGGAATCACATGATAGATTGGGACAATAAAAAAATACTGATGTTGGAATCAGACAATTTGAAAAAAAATTAAAGTCCTCTTGCATTTTGTTAAATGGAGAGAATAATTTTGCTCATTGTTCGGTAGAAATAGACCCTATTTGGCTGAATTAACTTAAAAAAAGAGGTAGAATTAAAAAACTTTCAAACGAAATGAATCTTTGTTTTCTCGAATGTCAATATGACAAAAGTCTAAACTCTAAACGAAGAATCAAAAGAAAATAATTCTTAAAATTTTCTCCTTTGTCTGATGAAATAGTCAGATTTGTACTCTGAAACGTAACAGTTCGCTTTGTTTATCGTTCATATATTGTTCCTGTATAGTTAATTAGGCAATCTGTTTTCGAAGAAACTGCCCTTGACAATTAGTTTAATCCTGCAAACCGCAGGGGCGTTTTCACAGCTTCGAGCTTAAATATAACTAGATACAATATCAAAATCCATAAAAGCTCAATTTACGACCGGAAATAATTAATAGAATCAATAGTTGTCGAGTCATTGAGAAAAAATCACAGATATCTTTAACTCCGGAACCGTTAGATTTGCGACGCAAAAAATTTAATTGAACCTTCTTTCATCGTTGACTAAAAATACAAACTAATCTTTTCAGATCTTTTTCTGCTCAAAATCGAAAAATCACAGATATTGGTACGAAATATAATGATGCTCTGGTTCTTGAGGAAAGGCTTGCGAAAATTATTGAAATAGGAACATGTATTATTACGCAGAGACTCCTACCTACGTAAGTGCTATTCTCGGATTTATTTTAATTGATCCTTCACATCAATATTTCAAATTGTGAAGTAACAAACAGAATAAATGCAGACATTCCTCATACGAATAAGTGCATTAAATCCTAATTCAATTTATCTATGTTAATGTTTAAGAATTTCCAGTATATGCCTACGCAGAAGGTTAAAACATTCGTGGCTATTGTCATGGTAGATATTTTGAGCATGAACCTTCTAACCTTTTTTTGCCTCATATCTTACGCTTTCGGTACAGATCAAGATGTCCTCAAAATTGAATACTTAGAAAACTTGATTGAATCTGAACTAAAGTTGATCAAGAATTATAAGATACGAACAGACAATGCAGATTTACTAGGGGATACCGAAAAAACCAAAGATATTCATGGTAAGCATAAACGATTCATGTACGTATCAAGATATATACAAGATTTTCCTAATTTTTTCGAATTAATTCTTGAGCAGATATTTGGTGATAGTACAGGATTCCAAGTGAGGTCCAACCATCTGCTTGCCAATTAAAAATGATGAGTTATCAAATGAAATAATTCCTAACATATGCCAAAAAGGTGAAAAATATGATCATATTGTTCATGGTTCAAGCAAGCGCAATAAAATAGCAAGATATCTTATCTCTCCCCAATAGTTCCAAAAAATATATTCAGTCAATTTGGAAAATGTTGTCTTTCGATATTGATATCTTACGATATACTTTTATTGTCTTCAACGTACTACTTCTTCAAAGAAAAATTTAATTATTTTATCAACTGACATATAATGTTTGAAGTAGAATCAGTTTTTGATTTCAAAAAACCTAGAAAAGCACTTACGTGAAGTCTGCAGCTTTTACGCGCTTGTTCAATTTCACGCATTTGGCTGCCATAATTAATCTCTTTACGTCTGGCCTAACCGCTATTCGTAGGCAAAATAAATACCGAGAGAATCTGCTTAGAGACTAAATAATTGTAGAGCAGGTTTGGAGTTTGATTACGAACGCCCAATTTTTGAAATCCATCCTGTGACCATAAAACTCTGAGATGGAGTTTGGCACAGACCTTGAGGTCACTATTTAACAACATTATATCACTATTTAACAACAGTATATCAGTATATCAAATTTCGGAATTGGATCGGAGATATTGAGAAAAATGTGTTCAATTTCGTGCTGATTTCATCCACATAATTGTTAATTATTTCCGGAACTCAAAAAATACTTACAGGGTCTTTCATCATAAACTGGTAAACATATATAACCGTATAGATGACATTGGAAAAGCCATTTTTACCTTATGACATATACCCCGTTTTCGAAGCATAAGCGAGATACAGGGTGTTGAATGTCAACTTTGAGCAATATTCTGATACCTGTGTTGAGTTATGCGTGACCTTCGAAATAACGATTTCTGATCAATTCTCAGTATGTTTTGATGGTCTTTTCAATTGTGGTATAGAATTCTGGAAAAATATTTCAAAATGGCGGAAAACCTACAAAGTTGGAATTTTTTGTTTTCGATTGCAAAATTGGATAGCATTATTTCAATGTACTCCATTTTCTAAGATTTTCCTTGAAAACATTTTTCCAAAATTCAAACTCAACTTTTTTTTTACATGTCTACAGTGGAAAATAATATTCACCCAAAATTGTAGGAATCTTTCGAGGCTGAACTGACCTTCATTCTGAACACCGGCGTGAAAACAGAATGAAAAAATACATTGGTTTTCATTTTATAGCGTTCCGAAGATTCCGCTCGGGATACTTCAAGAATTTTTATTTAAGAAAATGGTGGCCCTACGGATACCGAAATTATGCTAATGGGCCTCCAGAATGATCTGGATAGAAATATGAATTTATCAAGAAAAACAATATTTTCTAAAAAACTTCGGTGGAAATCGAACTCTCTCAGCATTCGGAAAATAGGGTCAAATTCGATTGTTGTTAAATATCGACTTTAAGGTATATGCTAAATTTTATCTCGATCTGATTAGTATTCTCTAAAAAAAATGTTTTCGAAAAACATTTGTTTGAAATTTATTTAAGGATAAGATCATCTCAAAATTGTGAACAAGGTTGCGCTCTGGTATTCTTCAACTTATCACGATGCTCCAATTTGTTCGTATCATATTAAGTTTTGGAACAAACCTAAAAATTTCAAATCATCCTCCGGGACCTTCCAAAATTCTAGCTCAAAAAGTTAGAGCACACACGGTCGGCCGAAAAGAATTGAATTTTATCACGGATTCTTCCTGAGGAAATCCAACCTAATCGTTTAAGACCCATTGCGGTTTGAAATTCGATAATTACAGACATTCTGATGGAACGATATCGCCCTGTTGCCCAGAGCCATATGATTAGAGGATATAAGATTCTTATATTCTAAAACTTAAAATTTTGAATTCTTCCAATGAAAGGCCATCGAATTTACTCCAAAACAAGTGGTCCCATTTAAGATTTTAAGGGTTGCTGGCATCACACCCACCGGGTTGATACAAATTGGTTGTAACCAATCGTATAACATGCCTCCCTACGAATCAAAGTTCACCTGGTTTTATTCCTTTTCTGATTTTGCATGAGGGCCGATATATAAAAATGTGATAACTTTTTAAATTGACACACTGTATAATTTATTCCTCACATCAGGCCGTGAGGTCGCCTATTCGAGCTCAAGGTTGACAAAGACATTTTCTCCCATCCATTTGGTGTTGGACAATCAATGAACAAGGTTGTTCTGAAAAAAACTCAGGGAAACAGTTACAAAGTTGGGTTACATTCAGGGCCGTAGCTAGTATACGACAAGGTAGGGCAATTCCCTACCTTAAAACACCATTGTCCTACCTCAAAAAAGAAGAAAAAATATTCGAAAACTTCCTTCAATCGATAAAAATTTTACTGCCCCACATTCAATCTCCATTGCCCTACCTCAAAGTCATCTCTAGCTACGGCCCTGGTTACATTTCTTCTCCTCTTTTGTTTATAATCTAGATTTCGGGGAATTCGATTTCATTATCGTTGGAGGTGGATCTGCAGGGTCTGTAGTTGCCAGTAGATTATCAGAAATTGAAAAATGGAAGATTCTTCTCTTGGAAGCTGGAGATGTAAATGACGAACTCACAGACATACCGTTGTTTTTCGAACCGGCTGCAAACTCTGAGAGGAATTGGGGTTATTTCACTGTACCTCAGAAAAAGGCTTGCCTTGGTAAGATGAAGAGAAAAAATTTATTTCGCAGCTGAAACGTTTTTTTCAGGACGAATTCATAATAGATGTCCCTTTGTCCAAGGAAAAATATTGGGTGGATCTGGTACTATGAGTGGTCTTGTCTATTCCAGAGGTATAAAAAATGACTACGATAAATGGACTTTGCAAGGAATTCCTGAGTGGACTTGGAAAGATGTTCTACCATTTTACAAAGAAATTGAAAACTTTGAATCCAAAAACATCAACCTCAATTATAGGGGTTTCAAAGGCCCCCTTAACGTAGCTTATGTTAAGCCAAGAAATCCAATACACGAAGCAATCATAGAAGCACATGAGGAAATAGGTATTCATTTCATTGAAGACTACAATGCAGAAAAAATAAGTGGTATTTCATTCACACAACACAACATACAAAAAGGGCGAAGAGTTAGCGGAGCCAACAGTTTCGTGAGGCCTGCTTGGAATAGGATCAATTTTAACGTTACCCTCAACGCATTCGTCACAAAAATATTAATAAACTCCGTGACAAAAACTGCGTATGGCGTAGAATTCGTGAAGGACAATAGGAGATATAAAGCTACAGCTAAGAAGGAAGTAGTCAGTTCAGCAGGTTCTATCAACTCCCCTCAACTTCTGATGTTATCCGGAATTGGACCAAAAGATGACTTGAAGAAACTAGGCATCGAGGTTATCAAAGATCTCCCAATTGGTAAGCGCACAAAGGATCACATCGGTTTTCAATCATTTTATCTCAAATCTAATTATGTTGAACCCGTTCTTTCAACCAGAGAACTTATAAAACAATATTTGAATGCTGAAGGTTTTTACACAGCACCAACAAATTATCGTTTGACTTCATACTATAACACAAGGAATATAAACTCATTATATCCTAACGTTGAGGTGGAATTTTCTTTTCCGAAACCCCTAGCTGCTGGTTATCCTGGGTTGAACAATTTTAGGAAAAGCTTCAATACTTTCCTGGGAACAGTAAATCAATCAACAACCTGGAGTTTGGAATTATTCCTCCTGCATCCCAAATCCTCGGGAACATTAAAATTGAAATCAGCAAATCCCAAAGATTTTCCACTAATAGATAGCAATATATTCGACGATCCTGATGACTTAGAAGACATATATAAAGGTGTTGAAGTTTCTTTAAGGTTGCTAAATACAACTGTTGGTAGGGCTTTCAACCTGACCCTAGACCTGAAAGTAGCTCAATGTGCAGGGGAGAAATACAGATCGAAAAAATTTTGGTTTTGTGCTTTGCGTCATTTGGTTGGGCCTGCTTTACATCTCTCTTCCTCAACTAAAATGGGGAACCCACAGGACCCTCTGGCTGTTGTGAATCATGAGCTGAAAGTGTACGGAATCAAGGGGTTAAGAGTTGCAGATGTTGGTGTGGTTCCAGATACAGTTACCGGACATATAAATGCTCAGGCTTTTCTTATTGGTGAGAGAGCAGCTGATATGATCAAAAGAGAATATTTAAAATAATTAGTTTTGAGTTGGTATTGAAGAATACGAATTGATGCTTTATAATTCAGTGGGGCGTGATGCAAATTCATGAGCCTTGAATGAATGAAATTCTTCAGAATGTGAGAAACTGAACGAGTTCAAGAATTACATATGCTCATAGTTCAACATAATAAAAAAACTTCTGAAATAAAACGATATATGTAGTACTGATCTTTTAATATCAAGGTGTGTTCACATCTCTGATTGCATGATTTTACAAGTAACTGATAATTTAATTGAATATCAGACAAAATGAAAATATTTTTGTACCTGTTGAATACAGGATATTCTTTTCAGTAAAAAATTTTCTTTATAAAGAACTACAAATCTAATATACAAAATAATGAACGAGATATTTCTAATAGTACATTGATCACATATTCTTATGAACAAACTAGTATATTTTAGTACTTCAAACATACTTTCCACACTAATAAGTGCCAATTCTTTCTTTACTCTCCTAATATATTTTTTCATTGGCAGCATCACTAAAAATATAAAAAGTGATGAATTTTTTATATTGTCCATTTATTTTTCGTCAACAATCTAAAGCTCGATCCAATTGTATTGATGTTAAAAACTCAACAAAAAATTCAACTTTCTATGTACAAAATATAACAAGGTTTAAAACCAATATACAGCGGAGGAATAAAAAAAAATATTTTCCTTAGGATATGAGGACTAGCATAAAGTTTAATTTCAAACATTTAAGTGATGCAGTAAGATATTCTAATTTTCAAGATCTTCTCCTGTAGTCACATCGATGATATTCCAAAAAACTATTGCGAAGATTTTAAGAAAGTAATGAAACCCAGTAACGAAAGGTTCATTCACCACCCCTGTAATTTGAGAAACGTGCAGATCATACTCTTGAGATGAATATCATTCCATGTTCGTAAAAGAGTATTATTCAGTTTTATTCACATCCTAAATTTTAATGCTGAAATATAGAAATTTTTGAAAACTTTGTAATGCCAAATGAATAAATTAATTTTCAGAAACCCCTTACCAATTATCTGAATAATATTTCAGTTAGAACTTCTCTCTAACGATTCTTAAGTACATTTTCTCTTGTGGCTGAGGAAATGATTCTTAAGTAGCTTTGATAGGTATACTTCATAACTATTTCAATCTAACATAAAGTCCTTATATACACATATGAAAATTTCATTTCTAGTGTCTTGAAATAAATCATTTGAGTCTGCCTAGGATTATTCCATACAAAGAAGATTGGTCGCATCATCAATACAGGAGGGTTGATATATTAATATATCAAGGTGTATAGATGTTTGGAGTAACGAATGTTATAATGAAAATTGAACAAGTGAAAATTCAATGAAAACTGACTCTAGGTTTCATTAAGATACAGTGATAGGTATTATAAAACCAACAGATTACTCAGTCGATAATCAATGATCAGAAACGATCAGAAACATCGAGTAAAACAGTCTCTTAACACTGCAATTATATTGCTTCATTCATAAACATAGAGACAAGAACTGAACAATAACATCCGATAAATCTAGAAAAGACGGACATAGCTCCCCCTATATATATATATATATTTTCATATCTCAATGAGGTAATGTTAAATACACTTGCCTTGGCCTTATTTTATTCGTTATTATCTTACTAATATCCAAAAGTTTGTAATCAAGCGTTTTGCGAGAAATCATTATATTTTCCAATCTACTTGAGGGTTTGTTTCGTCTCTATCACATCGTTACACAAGCTGCGTTCGTTAATTGCATCCGAGAAGCGACGAATTTTGGTCGCGTGACTAGAGACAAAAACAGAACCACTGTGTATAAATATTTGATATAATCTCATCTGTGTATCATAGACGTCAACCATATTCTTCCTTTTATGTATTATTATTCTCAGTTCTTCAAAAAAATGAGTTTGAATAATTCCACTATATATTAGCTCTAGTTAGGGAAGGATATGGAGTAATGATCGACAAGGATGAAGAGGACTACGAACGCAAACTAGGCCATTTTACAAAAGAGGGGATTGCTGAAGAATCAGTATCCCAATGTGCAAAGCACCTATTTAAAAATCAGTTTAAAATGTCTCCAACTACATTTGAAGATTTACTTACAAACATACATTCGGTTAGTAGACCTTTGTAAATAAGACGGCCTGAGAGTTGATGAATCGAATTTTCGATTTAGCACAAGGGCAAGAATATTTTGAATGGTGAGCCCTTTGCATATGTGTTGAAATTTCAGATGTATTTCGTTGTTCAATTTTGTCCCAACTCCTATCGTACTTAACCAACACGAATGAAATGAAAATTGAACGGAAATGATTTCTGGGTAATAGATCAATCATATATCAACAAGATGTCAAATTTTATATTATTGTATACTATGCAGTGGCGGATCGAAAATTTTCGGGGTCACCCTCTACTTTCTCAATTTCTTTCAAAATAATCAGAATTCGGTGATATCGAGACAAACCCAAAGTTTAATGATGAAATATAAGGTACATCAACTCAAATACAACAAATGAATTGAAACTAACACAAATGTGAGAAACTGAGATCAATATTTCATTTTACAAAAAAACAAATAAACCTGAACATGAAGAATTATTGAAAAATAAAAATGAAATATAATATGAGATGCCGAGAAACTAACAAAATAAACTTTTTTTCTCATTTTTATATCTGCAAATTCTTTCATTGCAGTACCATAATCCGAACTCTTCTTCATATCACTTCCAATCTAAAGTATTCCTGAGAACTGCTCTGTTCTATATTTTTTTTTTTGATAACTTGGAAAATCAACTATCTGCTTCGCAACTAGTTATCAGCAATGTTAAAAATCACTTCAAAGCTATACAGGTTGTTTCTAAATTGCAGTTACAAACTGAGAGGGTAGATTCCGTGCATAATTTCGAGGAAAAAAAAACGTTTTTGGGATACAGGGTGTTAAAGTTTGAATTTAAAAAAATCCTGTAGTATCTCATTCATATAATGATTTTACAAGTTTATTGAATCTTTCTGAATTACCCCTTCAAATCAGGAAAATATCCATAAAAACTCATAATGGGCTCACTAACTGGATTTTATTGAATATTCGCATTTTCCTGAGGATTTCGAGAGAATCATTCAAATTTTTGCTTGAAATCGGTAGCAGATACGACAAAAAAATAATAATAATAATAATTGGAGAAAACATGCGAAGCGGAACCATCTATTTGCTGTTATTTTTTAATGACAGCTGAATTCTGCTCAAGATCTGGTTGCGTTTCATATGACTGTAACAATTAACACGATATTCCTCACTATTACCCTCAGGAAGAATTTTCATTCTGAATAAATGTTGATTCGATTGGGGGGGTTCCTGTGGACCTCGGGGCCCTCCGCTTAAGCGTACCGCCACTGATACTATGAGATAAATTGCTTTGCTCCATTAAAACTCTGACGAAAAAGATCGTCATCGACTCTATTCGAATTTGTCGAACGCTTGAGATGTGTTTAAGGCTGGTCGTCCACTGCAAGCGATTTCGAGAGGCGCGATAGGAGCGTAAACGAACGAATTTGCGCGACAGATCCAAATGAATGGAGTTCTAGGTACCCTCGTCGACTGGCAGCGAGTTCATACCGGCGACTTCGAGAGAATTCGAGCTGCGCAATCGTATCCCGATCACTTTGGATCTGCCACGTCTATACGCTCGAAAAGAGGAGCTATCCGTCGGAAAGTGGAATGTATGGTTTGTGATCGGAATATTTGTTGAAGTTCGTTGTTTATTGTTGGTGAATTTTAGATGGATCAGATTGAAAGGTTAATGAATGTTGTCTTTTTTCTTACATTAAACACACATCCAGAAGTTCTGTAGGTGTATAGTAGCCTATCTGAAGTTGGACTCTGTGGCAATAATCGGCTGTATAGCATTCCAAATATAATTAATCCAGCGTGTTTCGCTATTATCTCGGGTTTTATAGGTCTTATTATCTCAATATCTATTATTAATTTGTTTTTTTAGTCTCCGACCAATTTTATTCCGAACATTTTTCTATATGCTCAAGTGTTTTTGGCCCATACGTACTGTAATGACTCAATTACGTTTCATATGCAGAACCATCTTTTCGATCACAAAATAAACATATTTTTTTCTTTATAAAACGCTACGGATTTTTACTAGTGACCTGTTTTCTAAAATACGCATGCACTTCTGCAACATTTTAAGAATTTCTGAATATCTGTTCTGAAGCTGACTTTCACAGATAAAATTCAAATCAGCCATAATTTCGACGTTCCACATCGTTTGTTTTCGAAGTACCCAGGTCATCAACATTCACACTTCAACTTCCATTCCAGTATTATAAATGAGTATACGATAATAATCATTCATTATCAAGATGGTGAATTTTTTTCCGATAATTTCTTTTTTTCTAAATTTGAATCTACCTTAGCTCAAAAATTTTCCCCATTCCGTAGCTAACATACGCCTGAGCAAGTGAGATTTATCCTTGAAATGAATTATTAATTCTAAATCCATTCCGTATCACAATTTCTTCAATAAACACGGAAATCTGAAGTAAAAATCCTCTGCTACGCAAGGACAAGAACGAACCGAAACCTCGCGAACTATCTGCCAGTGGACGACCCCGAAGCGTGAGACCGCTTCGGTCGTAAAAGCTCCTCGGCGCTCGTAAAACGCGTAGCTCAAAGCCCCAAATCGCTTCCAGTGGACGGCCAAGCTTACTCTCCTGCATCTAGATGTGATAAACGCACGACGCACGACTCAGGAGCAATCTGAGGAGTCAGAGGTAATAAACGAACGCCCCTAAACTATCGTTCGCAGTTTTGAAGGAGAGACGCAGTTCTGTCTCTATGTCTATGGAAGGAAAACTAAGTTATGTTGATATTTTTCGTTTGAGAAGATGATAGATGGTTTATTTTTGTTGGCAATTAGTGGATTATTCCAAATTAATTCGACGTACAATGTTTGTGAAACAAATTCGATAATAGAAAAGAATCGAGAAATGAGAAGATATAATTCTAGGGAATGTTTTTGAGATTGCTGGAAACACTAAGAAGGCAGTGTACCTTTGGCATCGAAAATACTTTAACGAACTGTTTCGATATAAACATTTGGTAGTTATAAAGAAATTGGTAGATATCTAGAGAATTTCAACTGGAAGTAGTAATGATCATTCTAGGTTGATAAATGAAAATTTCATTCTAATATCGAAATTTGTTTCATTAGATGTAGCCACCTTATTTTCATGATCAAATTTCATCTTTATAATTTTCAAGACTCTTACTTCTTCTGAATCAGACCATTGAGTACCTATAGTTTTTATGTTGGTCGATAAGTGCTTTATTGATCAACAGTGATCATAAACTCTTTGTAAATCTGACCGTTCGATTTATCTGATATTAATCCTAAATTTTGCTTATTTCTAAAACCGATTGAAATATGAAGGAAGGGTGAAATAAGAACTGATTAATTCTTGATAATCTGGGGGAATTGAAACCATAAGTCAACTTTGTCTGGATGATAACATTCAATATGGTTCACAAAAAGAAAAATGTCATATGTATTAGGAATGATTCCAGGCAGAAATCTCTGTACATCTATATACAAAATAAAATAAAACTAAACTGGCCTTTAGGAAGAGTAGGCAAGCTGCCACTTCTGACTCTCTGAAGCACTATTACATCTTTCAGCAGTAATGCCACGTACATCGTTCAACCTAGAGTCTAAACACAAAGGATATTTCGCGTGTCTTAAGAGACCACCTGGCTCTATGCGATGCCATTTCTGATTATCAGAACCATCGCATACTCTCATCAATACCTGGGACCCTTTCATGAAACTGGAAAGAGACAGGCAGAGGTCATGATGTCTTATGAACCCTGTGTTGGTGAGGGTCCATTCTTGGTTGCCACCTGTATGGTGGCACTGGTAGAGCGCCACATATCCATCCAGGAGATGGCCCATGGTGTCCAGGCAGAACATGCCCTGTCTAAATTCGCCTGTGTGCGAGGTGGTGGAATGTGGAATGGACAGTTCTGGATAGATGTTCTGCAGATACCATTTGAAAGGCTTGCATTGCAGTTCATTTCGGAGCCTAACACGTTCGGATATGCTGAAATATAAATAAGAAATGGTTCAAGGATAAATAAAGAGCTCAGTATTACAATATAAGCAAACATGACACAAGAAGGAGTATCTGCCGATAAATCAATAAAGACTCCAGTCATCCAAAGCCCGTGCACTGAGGAAGCCTTGTCCAAGTTATACAGGGTCTTTCACGAGGAACCTCACCCATATTTATACGGGAAACTACTGAACGTATTTTCATGAAATTCAGCACTTACAAGTATTTCACGATGCTGATGAAATCTAAAATATTTTCAAGGCATGAGCACCTCCGGTTTTTCCGGAAATGACGTCAACTTCCGTTTTTCAAATTAGAACACCATTTTTTTATTGCAGAAATAGATTCCTTAGAAAATTTCAATTTATTTTGATGTAACATTTTTCAGTTTTGGTTGGAAAATTCTCTCTGAGCGGGAAAATTCGAAAAAAAAAATCGAAAATAGAGCTCCGCTGAAACAAGAATAACTTCGAGGTTTTTGGATGGAAAATTTCCATTTTTGGGATTTTTCAAGATGTAAGATTGATGTATCCACTTTAAAAATAGAAATCGCGATTCATGATACAGGGGGTGAAAAAATCGCTTTCAAAGTTAGGGATGACAAAATCGTGAAAAATCAATTTTTTCAAATTAGAACCCCATTTTTTTATATCAGATATTGAATCTACGTTAAAAAATAATGTGAGTGTATGCATCACACCCTTGTCCTAAAGTGGATATTTTCTGAGTTATTCACAAAAAACTGTTTTTCGTCTTGAATTTTCAGCTATTTCTTTTCCCTTCACGCCAAAAAGATGAAATTTTCAGGAACTGTTACTTAAACCATGTTTTAGATTTTACTACCCTAATATGCAAGAGAAAAAAGTTACAGGTTGTTCCAAAATAGATGGCGAATTTGGATTCGAATTTGTATCGGAAACCTCTTTATTTCAACTAATCGGCCATCGGTTTTCTCTCCAGTGATAAATAAATAATTCCTTATTCACTTGGAAATTTCAGTGAAATTTCAATGGAATATAAAAATTTTCAAAAAAATTTTTTTTTTAAATTTTTCCATGGATCTTCTTATTGACACTGCTCATGTTCCAACCAAATTTCATTTCGATCAGATAAATATTTTTCGAGTTATTGAAAAATCCAAATTTCAAATGGCTGTAGCACAAAATCCATTAGACATATTTGGCCCATTAAAGACCTCAACCGAGATCTTAACCTAACCTGAAAATTTCAAGACTCAAGGTCCTTCCGTTCGAAAGTTACAGCGTACACGGCCGGACGGACAGAATCAATTTTTCATCAGTGAGTCCAACCTAGTCGTTTGAGACCAATTTCGGCTCAAAATTCGAAAATTACAGACATCGTGCTGTTTCCCAGAACGAGCGCGTAAAAAGTATTGAATATTTTATCTTGAAAAATTCCAATTATTTTTCGCTCAAAGTTCGCATTAATCCTGAGGTCGAGATTTTTCAACTACCGGATGTTTCACCATTAACTGGAAAAACATATAGATGACATTGGGAAAGTAATTTTTGCCTTATGACATATACCCCGTCTTCGAAGCATAAGCGGGATACAGGGTGTTTAATGTCAGCAATATTGTGATAAGTGTGGTAAGTTATTGCGTGACCTTGGAAATATCGGTTTTTCGTTACATCTGAGTATTTTTTTGGTGTTCAATTCAGTTGTAGTGTAGAATTCTTACAAAAATCAGAATGACAGAAAACCTGCAAAGTTGTTTTTTTTCGATTGCCAAATTGGATAGCATTATTTCAATGTAATCAATTTTCTTGAATTTTCCGTGAAAAAATTTTTCCAAAATTCTAACTCAACTTTTCTTGTACATGTCTACAGTCAGGGCTGGGAAGTATTTCAATTACTTGTAATTGAAATACAAATACGTATTTTGTATTTGTATTTCAATTACTTCTTGAAAATGTATTTTGTAATTGGTATCTAAAATACCTGACGCTTAAGTATTTTGTATTTTGTATTTCGATACTTTTGTCTTCGAACTACTTTCGAACAAATACATTTAGCGCTGAGCGCTCTACAGAAAATAGTTCCTGAATCTCCCTTCAGATGGCGCGACGTTCATCTGCTTCATCTAGTTCTTTTGCTAGCAATCATATTTTCGACAAATGGAAAGGAAGAAAAGGTCCTGCGCAATGGTCATTTCATCATGGAGTTAGAGTTAGTCAACTTCTAAAAACGAAAAGAGCAAAGAGCTTACCATCCTTGAACATTATCCTAACATAAAAAATGTGTTCATTCAATAGGTTTGTTTTGGTTGCAAAATTCAGAACTGTCCTAGGACAGTTCTGGAACTGCGTAGAATCGATGCGCTGTTGAAGCCCGATTCTGAACTATCCTAGAACAGTTCTGAAAGCGATGAAACCAAAACACGATTTAAGTTCGGGTTCTCATCCGGATTGTAGAGGAAGAAAAACTTCCGTTTGAGTTGGCAGAAAAGAGGAATGTTAATCATGTCTTGTTTATTACCTGCGGTTTAATTAAAAATATGCGAAAGTCCTTGTCGCATTATGTAGATAATGTATAAATATTTTTGGGGATACTTCCGTCCACTTAATTTTTTTTGTGAAAATTATTTTTCTGAACTTTCTTCATTACTTAAATTATATTTCAAAATGAATCAACAAATTATTGATTGATATAATAACGAATTTAATGATGAAAGTATTTCAGATATGTGCTTTTCAGAAAAAATTCATTCGAAACAATATTATTATTCAATAGAGGAAGAGGACTCTTGCATTCATAGATTTATTTGAGAAATAGACATGCCAACTGGGAACAATGGAAATAAAATCCATTAGATCATCCTGGGAGGTCGTAGCTAAGGAGTTATCCTCAATAACAAAAATTTATATTCAACAGTAAATCATTTCCTCAACAAATACAACAATCAAATCAAAAACCAAATCAACACGACGTCGAAAAAGTCTGGTTAACCATTTAATCGTTGACAGCCACTCTACGCCTGTGCGAACTACCCAATTCTGAAGCAGTTCGGACTCTTACGTCCGAACTCCTTTCACAGTTCTAGAACAGTTCGGAATCGATTCTGAAAATAACCAAAACAAGATTACTCAAATCCTGAACCGGTTCTGAAATGAACCAAAACACAAAATCGCAATCGCGCATGCGGAACCGTTCCAGAACAGTTCTGAGTTCGGAACCAAAACAAATCTAATATAACACAAGTTCTGATGCTACATTAAAGAATCTTGTGTTTCTGAAAGGAAATTCTTTATTCAGCGATAAAATAGCTGAGCTGAATTAGTTGTACTCTTTTCACATTTTACGTAACACCTGAATGTATTTTGTAATTTGTATTTCAAATACAAATAGTTAAAATACTGTATGTTGTATTTTATATTTCAAATACCCGACTTGAAAGTATTTTGTATTTCAAATACCTTCGAGAAAGTATTTTGTAATTTGTACTTCAATTAAGCCAAGCATGTATTTTGCCCAGCCCTGTCTACAGTGAAGAAAAATTCACCCAAAATTGTTGGAATCTTTAAAGGTTGAACTATCCTTCATTATGAACACTGGTTTGAAAACAGAATGAAACAATTACCCTTGCTAACGGACAATAATGAGAACGGAATAAATCCAATTTATACCCGCTAGGTTACGTGACCCTACAGTCCGAAAGTGGAGAGAGTTCGATTCCCACCAAAGTTCTTTTAAAAATTTGTTTGTTGTTGATAAACTCAAATTTCTGTGCAGGTCAATCTGAATGTCCATTAGCACAAATTTGGCCTCCGTAAGGTCACCAGTTTTCTGAATAAAAATTATTTAAGTATCCTGTGCGGACTCTCTGGAAGGCTACGAAATGAAAACCAATGGATAATTTCTTATTCAAAATGAAGGAAATTTCAACCTCATAAGATTTCAACAATTTTGGTTGATCTTGTTCTTCTGAAGACATGTGAAAGAAAAGTTGAGTTCGACTTTCGGAAAAATTCATGAAACATCTAAGGAAATTTAGTGCATTTCAATTATACTATCCAATTCGGCAATCGAAATTAAAAATCCAACTTTGCAAGTTTGAATTCTTTCTAGAATTCTAAATCACAATTGACTTGACCACCAAAAAACTACTAAGATGTGACCAAAAACCGTTATTTCATACATAACTTACCACAGTTATCAGAATATTGCTCAAAGTATCTCGTTTATAGTTACAAATAGATTTATCTCGTTCATGCTACGAAACGGGGTATATTATCTCATAAGGCAAAAATGACTCTCCCAATGTCATCCCCACGGCTATATATGTTTGTCTAGTTTATGGTGAAACACACACAACATACAGGTGTATGTGCTATATTTCGGCAATGTAGAAATAAAATATCGAATATAAATAAAATATGGAATAGATCTGCCAGAAAGACCCATTTTCCATTGCTGGGTTATAGGACATGGATTCGGTTCAGTATTACTGATACGAAATAAAATGTTTCTGAAAATATGACCAGGAAGATTAATTTTTTCTTTGATGTTATATCTCTGAAAATTTTCAGTTGATTTCAACATTTCACAAAAACCGTAATGCGGTTACTTTTCAATAAATGTTGGAATTCAATTCGTTCGGACATGAATTTCTGTGAATGTTGGAAGAATAAAATTTCGAATAGATATACATATCCGCTGGATTTATATGTTAATTTAAGTCACTAATAATTTTGAATTTCGGTATCAAGTTTCAAACCCACTTCATTCGGGCTTTAAGGTTTTTACGATCGGTCTTCAGGCCAAAACACAACTGTTTCCAATGGAAACGACATCAGAACACAATATTTGTGGAGCAGGTTTCTGGCTTGATGACGAATGGGTCAATTCTTCTCGAATCGAAATCTGGGTTGAAAAATTACTGCTTGATGGTTAGCGCAGATTTTCTTGAGGAGCGCATGATAAGAAGATTGTATAATCATTTTGTCACGAGATGCAGCTACGTTGGGAGCAGTTTTTGAATAACATGAACTCATAAGTTCAAAACTGCATTCCTGAAGTTCTAGAATCTTTTGTTACTATTCTGCATCGTTTTCCATTTTGATTAGTGATATGTTTCTCAAAATATGTGTTCTATAAAGCAACTCCCCAATGATTATTTAGAATTTTCTCAGGGAAGTTTCTCTCCAAATTCAATTTGTATTATCTGGTTTCAAACATAACGTCCTTCATTATTTCCCAAATGAATTCCATCCACCTATTCCTTGTTAGTAATTTATATGGTAGCGGTGTCTGCTTTCTCGATAGGAGGGTGCTCGTCCTTCAAAGAAAGGAAAATTTATATTGTCACATATATCAAGCGCTTACAACGGGAATTTCGCGAAAAATTTAAATACCTTATAATTTATAGCCCAACATCCTTTTAATGGGATGCTGCAAAGCAGGGAAACTAGAGGACATATAATACCGCACTGGAGTAGGTATTATGTGAAGAGCTGACTTCATTTCTTCAGGGACACCATAATTTTATGGGATCAAGTGAAGATAATTCCGGAGTGAATATAATGTTTCGTATCCTTCGAAACTGGGACTGAAATTTGTTCATTATGAATGGTTCGAAATTCAAAATTGAACAATAATATTTGACATTGATATCTTGCCAATCCTAAGATGGTATAGTTCATTAATTTCAAAATATGGAAGAAACTTGGCTGCAGTTTTTCTGAACACACTTTTATACTTCTATACAAACAGATGATAAGGTTCAAGAAATTCCCATGTATAGTGCTTTTCAGTGCCTTGCTAAATATATAATATAATTTTTATATAATGCTTGGTTGTATTTTGCCTGCTTTTATGTTTATTCAATCGTCATTTTTACGCGCTTGTTCTGGGGAGCAGCGCGTTATCATTTCGTCACAATGTCTTTAATTTTCGAATTTTGAGCCGAAATTGGTCTCAAACGACTAGGTTGGCCGCACTGCTGAAGAATCAGTGGTCAAAATTGATTCTTACCATCCGGCCGTGTGCGCTGTAACTTCCGAAAGGAAGGACCTAGATTTTTGAAATTTTTAGGTTAGGTTAAGATCCTAAATATCTCGGTTAAGTTCGTTAACGGGCCAAATCTGCCGAATGGTTTTTGTGCTAGAGCGATTTCAAATTTTGATTTTTCAATACCACGAAAAATATTTATCTGATCGAAATGAAACTTCGTTGGAATATGAACAGTGTCAGTAAGAAGAATTATCCGTGGAAAAGTTCGAAAAAAAAAATTTTTTTTTTTTAAATTTTTATATCTCATTGAAATTTCACTGCAATTTCCAAGTCACCATTTCACAATGTGAACAAGCGTGTAAAAGCTGCTGACTTCACGTCAGTGCGTTTCTAGATTTTCTATTTTATTTTATGGAGCGTTATTATTATTTGATTTCGATGTGTCACTGATTATTATATTTTTTAGCCTGAATAAGGCCTACTGAAGGGCCGAAACGTTGTGAAGAAGTAGTTTTTATAGTTTGTTCCTATAAGACCGAAATTTCCACTGTGTCGATTATTACTCGGATCGAGATTTTCCTCGGTTAACTATTTTAGGTTTCATAAACCGCTTTCACAATAAACATGACAAAAAACGGACTTTGTTTTTGCAAACTGAAAAATTGATACCCTTATCTTGGCATGCTTCAAATATGATCATTATGTCGACAAAAAATGAAGTTTTCGAAGTTATTCCTTCTAAGTGTAACGCTTCTATTGTCACTGAATTTATCAAAATTTTAGATAGTCAATCGCTAAAATCTGCACTTTGTGATAAAAACTGAATAAAATTTACGACTTATTGGGAAATAGTCGAAGTTATTCATTTCAACACTCTAGAACTTACTCTCCAAATGGAATATTCTTAGCCAAAGGCACTGAAGCATAATAAAAATGTTTGTAGTCGTCCATCCATACTTCTGCTGCTCTTCTCGTATTTTTTGCAAAAACATTGCCACTTCCCCCAGGAAATGTGTATGGATGACGTTTTCGGAACACGTGACCAACCTGGAAAATATCTTAGTTGTCATAATCATTCAAACATGGAATTCTACGAAACATAAGGGGAAAATTAACAAAGGATCAGTACAGTTTCAATTCAAATAATTGATCGGAGTCTTTCTACATGGTGATGTTAATAGTGGTAAATTTAGTTTTTGATGCGAGGCAAATTCAATAGACGACTTCGGCACAAGTTACCAACCCACAATTTTCTTCACAAATTTACTATCACTGGGGAACGGGAATTTCAGGACAAATTCGACATGAAAAGGTTCGCGATATTTATAAATATCCGAAAAAGATGTCTCGGCTCTTCAAACAAGATAATTCCTTCCAAATATAAGAATTTGTTAGGCTGAAATTCAAGTTGGGATTCCTGATTTCATGTTAATAGTGTCAAGTTTCTGTAAATATGAAATATACTGTTGGTTCCTGAAAAAAAGTTAATTACGGAATTTGATTGATGAAAAAGCAATCTTTCTGTCACCAGAACATAGACATATTAAGCCTATGCACCAGAACGACAATCAATGTTTTATGGTAACATATCCATAGCATAGAACAATCTTTATTTACCTTATGATCCATAAACCATACATAGTTGTTGATTGTTGTCTCTTCTATGTTCTATTAATCATAAAGTAAATAAAAATTTTTGTTTGCTCTGGATATGTTACCATAGAACATTGACTATCGTTGTGGTGACAGAAAGAACATTTTTTCATCAATCAAATTCCGTAATTCACCTTTTTTTCAAGAACCAACCGAATATTTCATATTTACGGAATGGAAAACTGGCCACCGTAATAACCAAGTTGATTTGCGGAACATATCCTATATAAATTTGACACTTTTAACATGAAATCAGGAATCCCAACTTAAATTTCAGCCAATCAGAGATGATCTTAACAAAACCCTATATTTGGAAGGAATTATCTTGTTTGAAGAGCCGAGGCATCATTTACGGATATTTATAAATAACGCGAACCTTATCGTGCTGAAGTTGTCCTGAAATTCCCTTTCCCCAGTAATAGTAGAACTATAAAGAAACTTAGATGTTGAACGTCTTCTCTGAAATTCACTGTGTTATTTGATCTTATGTGTATCCCCTCGCTTATCAATCTCCTGCTGTAATTAGGTTCCCGATCTAAAATTTTCACATCTTCAAATTTGAATTCACCGATGGGCATAAATTCAAATTTGAAGCTGTGAAAATTTTAGATCGGGAAGATTGATAAGCGAGATGATAAACATAAGATCAAATAACACAGTGAATTTCAGAGAAGACGTTCAACATCTAAGTTTGGTTGACAATAGCTTAATGCTGAATGATAGTGTTACTCGAACTCGTAACCCAAATTGAGTGGGAATGTTCAAAGTTGCAAGACAATTTTTTTAAATAATAATATATATATATATAAAAAAAAATTTAATTTCGTTTCGTAAGGTATACAAAAATTATATGTTAGATTATACGTGTGAGTGTTTTGACCATTAGTTGAGTGTGAGTTTGTTTGAATGTCAATATTTCAGAATTATTTTGTAGAAGGATAGTGTTATGTACCGTTTGTTGTTATGGTACACATATTGAGATCGTTGAACATGCTGAAGGATGGATTTGTTTCTCGCTGAAATATAATAACATATTTCACCGCAATACCTCTTGGGAGTCGAATCGGAGTTATTCGACTGTCTGTCACGGAGAGAAAATGAACGATTTAATTTACCAGACACATTCCGAATCGAATTGAATACGAGGTGAGTTACAGATCCCTCCCAATAGCTGTTCATATTGTTAATACTCTCATTTACTATTTTAGCTTTGAAAAAGAACCACGAAAGGTTCGAAACGTTGGCGATGTAATAAGTGATTCGAATAAATTGCTGTCCAAATTCCCGGAAAAACTTTATTGAAATCACTAGGTTCGTTGATGAGATATATTTGTACAGACAGGACCAGGCTCGCTGACTTTCAATTCTCTCATTACCTGTACCTTCCCTAGGTATTCTAAGGATAGCTTCATGGGCTGCCCTATTGATCACTAGATGTAGAGGACTGCGATCTGTGATGACCTCAAGTGCTCTAGTCAAGCGCGTTCTCATAACTCCAGTAATGCAAACACAGGCAAGCCGTTTTATCTACTGCCCCATAATATGGGGCAGTAGTCAGGTTAGTTAAGGCAACGCGGCCAAGCTCGAGGAAAATACTAGAACAGGTAAAACTTGGGGCTGTTACCTTGAAATACTGCGTTGGAATTATGATTTTCAGGCCGAAAATAACATATTATGTTATTATCAGCCTAACAGTCGTAATTCCAACGTAGTATTTTGAGGTTACAGCCTCAAGTTTTACCGCATAGTCTTCTACACGCCATCAAAGTCCTCATCGCTTTACTAACAGTTATTTTAACCGGATCATTCCATAGAGGCTCACTTCAGATTTCCATTCTACGATATCTCTTTTTTGATTTATTGAACACCCAGTAATCATATCGAAAATGAAGATCAATATTTTCTTTGACAACACCATCATGCGGGTTGGTTCGTTTTAACTGAATGATGACTACTCACCCTGCTGCAGGGAATGATCTCTAAACTTCCACCACATTGCCAGACTCTGAACGAAATCTCAAGATTCTCCCCACCCCAAATATCCATCTGCATGTCGTACTTTCCTAGTTTGTTGAAGTAGACTTTATCTATAACAAAGAGTCCTCCAGCTATCATCGGTGTCCGAATGGCCTAAAAATAAATTCTTTTTTTAGCTAAACGTCCATCATGGAAAATTGAAATCCGAAAGATATTTCACATTCAATATACATAATGTTAAGAATGTAGTTCACACAAACATTGATTTCTGATAACTGTTGAGTTAGGTTATTGTTTTCCAGAAGTTACGTACATGTTCAATAATTGAAAGAGAAATAAATATGTAAAGGCAAGAAATCAAAAATTTTAGGTGGGTGAATAGGTTGACTGAAATTGACACAAATTGATAGAATTACTGTTCGTTTCTCATGATTGTGCCATAGCCATACATACAAAAAATTTAAATTCGAGGATCTCGAAACTGCGAGTTCAAAATGTTTGTAAACCTTCTTGAAAAAATTGTTTTTCAGGAGGATACGGAAATTCCAGTTTTAAAATCCCACACTACTGCGTTCGAAAGAACACATAAACTTCTCATGATGGAAATAAAGAATTTTTTTGAACCTAGAATTTTTTCCTTCAAATTAATATAGATTCAAAACTGGAATTTTATGGGTTTGGGGAACGTTTCGTGAATTTTATTTTTGGATCTCAGGGCTCTAGATAAAAGGAGAAATGGCATAGGCATAATTTAAAAAACCTAGAAAAGCACTGACGTGAAATCAGAAGCTTTTGCGCGCATGTTCAAAGGATATCACCAAAAGTGAACATGCCAGCAAAAGCTGCTGACTACGCGTCGGTGCTTTTCTAGTTTTTTTTTCGATGAATTACTGGATTTCAATTCGATCTAATCTGAATTTTCGGAAATTTTGAAAACAAAGAATTTTGAGTGGGTATATCTGCGAAATTATTGGGGGGATTTTACCCATTCACAAATTCGGCCTTCGTAATTGAATTACAAACCTACTCTAAAAATATCGAGTTTCTAAGTAGTTTCTTTAGGAAGTTATTGTGTTTACGGTAGTTCTAACGGATAAGATCGAATTAAAATCCAGTAATTTATCGAAAAATGACAGGTACATACAGAATTCAATGAGGATAATATGATCAGAAGATCACAGAATATTGAGGATTTGAAAAGAAATAAATTTGAAATTTTTTTCAAATTGTTCTAATAACACGATCATCACGAAATTTCGCACAAAGTTGTCCATCAGCTTTGTCGAACTTGCTGCCAAGTTTCATTCTGATTGAATGAGCATTCTTCGAGTTATTTCGAAAAAAAAACAACGATGTCAAGAAAAAACCACGAAAGTTTTCCCAATATCTCTGAAAATAATAACCGAATCGGATTGAAATTTACTTTTACTACTATGAGTCAGTTTCATCTCTCTCTTACACTAACTGATAGCCCTAATTAGTTATCCTTACTTTTTACTTATTGAATAAGAAGTTAATTCGTCATTTAGTATCATTACAATATTAGGTTTGGAAAAGACACAATGCGAAATCCTAAGTTAATCTATACGAACTGAGAATCCAATCCGACAGTGGAAGAATCGAATCCTCAGCGCAATGCCATATCGAATAAACGACTGTTTTTTTGCAATGTCAAATGAAATTTATGGAGTGAGATTCAGTCCACCATATGCGATCGTAGGATACGCTTGCCAGTAGTTCTCCAAACGTGAGGTGTGTTAGACCTTATCGGTTTCAAATGAATACCATAATTTTATTCAATTGTACAGGAGGAATATATTTGCTACAAAGAACAACTCAAATAATTTTCTGTGTGATAATGAGTATCTAGGTTCTTTTTTGCCATTAATGGTTGGAATAAAACGAAATTGTACGAAAGTAAGAAATTGAAAAACAAAAATTTTTGTTTTTTAAATTGATAGACCTACCAAATAACAATTTTATGATGTTAGAATTGTATAAATATTATATTAAAACGAATCAATCAAAACAATCAAAACATTCACTATATGAAGAACCAACAGTACAATGAAATCGAACACGTGGAAGTAAAATAAACCAACGCACGATAACGTTGTTACGTTGACAACAGAATAAAGGAGTTTTAAATCTATTCTTTGTCTGTGTGTTGACAAAAAAATCACTAGAGATATGGCGGATAGGAGCATACGTATGTATATTTGGGACATTGGAAAAGGGAGAGTGTCGCTTCTGTAATACTTTTCTATTCTGTACCATATTCTTCATTTGCCATTGCAAAAGATCAGTCGTTTGTTCGATATGGCATCGCGCTGAGGTTTCGATTCTTTCACTGGCGGATTGGATCCTCAGTTCATATAGATTAACGTAGGGTTTCGCATTGTGCAGACTGCCTTCTCCGAACCTGTATAACCGCTCGTTTTATATCGAATTATCATCTCAATTAATCAGCTGGAATAGGTAGATCTGTCTCCAAAAAGTTGCGATGGCTTTCACTTCCAACCAAGACACATTATTTAGTGCTCTCCAAAAATCTTTATATCATTCTCTCAGTCCCTCACTAAACTAACCATGAAAAATTAATTCAATTACCTGAGTAGGATCTCTTTGGCGGCTCTCCCTCTCAGCATAGCTCAAGTATTCCCACTTGAAAACCAGATTCCAGTCGAAACCACCCCTAAGATCGGCAGAGGCACCGATGTACTGGAAAGTATCCATGCTAATGACGTCAATTACAGGGCAAACTACCCTAGTTGGATCCTGTAACAAAGTAATAACGAGTCAACGTAACACGATGGTGATAAAGTTCTGATGTAATTCCTGATGCATTCATCAGTTTGATTCAACGCAATATGTAATTAAGATTAATACCCCTTATACCCTAATCAGTAACGAAACTGACACCAAGCCCACGCTAGGAATTATAGGGACTGCTCCTAATTAATTGTGTGAATGTTTTAGAGCGAGTTTGGCGGATAAACCGTATAATGATGCTGATGATGCTCTATATTATTCGTTGGAAACATTAATTATTGAATTTTCGCATCATTCTCATTAGGCTCTGTATCGATTAAAGCTTATTTTGGGTGGATTTCGCATCTTTTTTTAGGTTTTTTCTGGGTTTTCACTCCCAATATCTGAAACAGAACTATTAAAAAATTAAATAAAAATGGTTTTTTTTTTCATTCAATATGAGAACGGTTTTCAAATCAAAAAATGATTTGAGATGCATACTAACTAAAACAAAACAAATTAAAGAGAAAAAAAAGTCAAAAATTTTGAGAAAAAATTTCAAATTTCTTTCTGCAATACTCTGCGATCTTATCATTTTCAAACCAAGTACTGGATTTCAGTTCGAGGTAATCTGCATTTCAAGAAAAATTGGTGAAATAAATTTTCGAGTGGCTATGTCTGCGGAATAATTGGCTGGATTCAAGCCATTCACGAATTCGTCCCTCGTCATCAAAGTCCAAACGTATTCTACAAATATTGAGTTTCTGAGTTGTTACTTTCGGAAGTGATTGCGTTCACGATCGGCCGTGAGGACGGAAGAAAGCAAAAAAATGGTCACAAAATGAAAAGCCCCTAAACATTGCATGTTCCATTCCAATGAAATCACCGTATTGAATAAATAAATCAACGTTTAAATACTCCTGAGGTATCGAAGTTTTTATGTCAAGTTTACCAAATCATAAGGGCACCGAAATGAACACTTTGACTTTCATGTTGTTCAATGAAAATGAATTTTCTCATGAATAATTCCCGTGACTTTATAATTCGACTTCCGGCATCCAAGTCCAGAACGAAATTACGTATTCAGGATCGCATACCACTAACTGCATTCGCGGGGACAAAATAGTGACAGTACGAGTGACTTGTGCTTCCCAGCACTCGGTAGCTTCGCAAATCGGATTAAATTTACTCTCAAAGTGCGGCACTTCGTGAGTTTCATGGGTAAGACTGCTCAAACATGTCTGTCGGATCAAGAAATTATTTCGTTCTATAACTGTCTGGGATTTCCAAAGTTTCGGCAATTAGTGTGAAACGACCTAGATACGAGGGGACATGTAACATTTTTAAGCGCATGTTCTTTTTTTCAAACGTCTGTAATTTCAAAATTTTTAGGCGAATATGGTCTCAAACTAGGTTGGACTCACTGATGACAAATCCAGTGTCAAAATCGATTCTATCCGGCCAAGAACACGATAACCGTCGAAAAGAGCAAGCTAGTGACTGGAAACTCACGTTCGAGCCGAGTTCGGAAATGAAAAATTTACGATTTTTCTTGGAAATAGTTGATATATCCGTAATAACTCGAGAAAATACTAATTCGATCATGATGGAACATTGTTACTAGTTTGAAAATGCTGTGCGAAATATCGTTCAAAAATTTGCAAAACAGTTTCAAATTTTTTTCCTCAATATTCTGCAATCCTTTGATCGAATGAATTATCCTCACGGTATTCAGTATGAACCTTCAAGTTATCATTTTTGACTCAAGTACTGGATTTCACTTCGAAGTGATCTGTGTTTTTGGAAATTTTGGTAAAATAAAATTTTGAATGGCTATATCTGAGGAATTATTTTCCTTATCAAAGTCCCAACCTACTCTACAAATATTAAGTTTCTGAGTTGTTTCTTTCGGAAGTTATTGTGCTCACGATCGGCCGTAAGGACGGAAGAAAGCAAAAAAACGGTCACAAAATGAAAAGCCCCTAAACATTGCATGTTCCATTCCAATGAAATCACCGTATTGAATAAATTAATCGACGTTTAAATACTCCTGAGGTATCGAAGTTTTTATGTCACGTTTACCAAATCATAAGGGCTCCGAAATGAACACTTTGACTATCATGTTTTTCAATGAAAATCAATTTTCTCATGAATAATTCCCGTGACTTTATAATTCGACTTCCGGCATCCAAGTCCAGAACGAAATTACGAATTCAGGATCGCATACCACTAACTGCATTCGCGGGGACAAAATAGTGACAGTACGAGTGAACTTGTGCTTCCCAGCACTCGGTAGCTTCGCAAATCGGATTAAATTTACTCTCAAAGTGCGGCACTTCGTGAGTTTCATGGGTAAAACTGTACAAACATGCCTGTCGAATCAGGAAATTATTTAGGTCTATAACTGTCTGGGATTTCCAAAGTTCCGGCAATTACTGTGAAACGACCTAGATACGAGGGGACATGTAACATTTTTAAGCGCATGTTTTTTTTTCAAACGTCTGTAATTTCAGAATTTTTGTCGAATATGGTCTGAAATTAGGTTGGACTAACGGATGACAAATCCAGTGTCAAAATCGATTCTGTCCAGCAAAGGACACGATAACCGTCGAAAAGAGCTAGCAAGTGACTGGAAACTCACGTTCGAGCCGAGTTCGGAAATGAAAAATTTTCGATTATCCTTGAAAATAGTTGATATATCTGTAATAACTCGAGAAAATACTGATTCGATCATGATGGAACATTGTAACTAGTTTTAAAATGCTGTGCGAAATATCGTTCATTAGAAAAATTTTCAAATTTTTTTCCTCAATATTCTGCAATCCTTTGATCGCATGAATTATCCTCACGGTATTCAGTATGGATTTCACTTCGAAGTGAACTGTGTTTTTGGAAATTTTGGTAAAATAAAATTTTGAATGGCTATATCGGCGGATTATTGGCTGGATTCATTCCATTCACGAATTCGTCCTTCGTTGTCAAAGTCCCAACCTACTCTACAAATATTGAGTTTCTGAGTTGTTTCTTTCGGAAGTTATTGTGCTCACGATCGGCCGTAAGGACAGAAGAAAGCAAAAAAACGGTCACAAAATGAAATGCACCTAAACATTGCATGTTCCATTCCAATGAAATCATCCTATTGAATGAATAAATCAATGTTTAAATACTCCTGAGGTATCGAAGTTCACCAAATTTCATTAGCCAAAATGAACACTTTGACTATTACGTGATGATCGTTAGAAAAATTTGGAAAAAAAATTTCAAATTTTTTTCTTCAATATTCTGCGACTCTTTGGTCGAATGGATTATCCCCACAGTAATCAGTATGAACTTTCAAGTTATCAATTTTGAACCAAGTACTGGATTTCAGTTCGAAGTAATCTGTATTTTTGGAAATATTGAGAAAATAAAATTTTTTGAATGGCTATATCTACGGAATCATTGGCTGGATTCAACCCATTCACGAATTCGTTATCAAAGTCCAAACGTACTTCACAGATATAGAGTTTCTGAGTTGTTTCTTTCGGAAGTTATTGTGTTCCGATCGGCCGTGAGGACGGAAGTAGGCAAAAAAAGGTCTTAAAATGGAATGCACCTGAATATTGCAGATTCCATCCCAATAAAATCACCATATTGAATGAATAAATCAACGTTTAAATACTCCTGAGGTATCGAAGTTGTTAGGTCACGATTACCAAATTTCATTATGGCACCAAAATGAACACTTTGACTATTACGTTTAACCATGGAAACAAATTTTCCCATGAATAATTCCCGTGACTTTATAATTCGACTTCCGGCATCCACGTCCAGAACGAAATTACGTATTCAGAATCGCATGCCACAAACTGCATTCGCGGGGACAAAATAGTGACACTACGGGCGAACTTGTGCTTCCCAGCACTCTGCAGCTTCGCAAATCGGATTAAATTTCCTCGCAAAGTGCGGCACTTCGTGAGTTTCGAGGGTGAAACTATACAAACATGTCTGTCGGATCAGCAAATTATTTCGTTGTATAACTGTCTGGGATTTCGAAAGTTCCGGCAATTATGGAGAAGCGACCTAGATACGGGGGGATATGTTACATTTTTAAGCGCATGTTCTAGGGGAACAGGGTGCAATCGTTTAGTCCAAATGTCTGTAATTTTTGATGATTGAGCCGAAAATGGTCTCAAAACGACTAGGTTGCACTCATTGATGACGAATCCGGTGTCAAAATCGATTCTGTCCGTAGACACAATTACGGTCGTACGGAGAATCCCATCGAGCTGAAACTTTCCGGGTAGGTTGAATTTCAAAATGCGACGGTTGAGTTCGTTAATGGGCGAAATCGGCCGGACGGTTTCGGAGTGCCCTTTTGAGTTTTGAGTTCATTTTGGCGATAATTCAAAATCTATTGAAACGATTGGATCGAAAATGGGCAGTTAGTTGGAATATAGCAAGGCGCAACTCCTGGCGAAATTTTGTTGAGATCCTACTATCCTTGAATTTTGAAAACAATTTTTTCGAAAAAAAATTTTTTTTTCGAACTGTTCATCACATTTGAAAAAAATTCAAAGCAAACTCTCAGCTCCATATTCCACAGCAGTGTGTCAAATTTCAATTCGTCCGTCTTTTCTCCGTCTTGGAGATATTGGGAAAAAATTTATGAAATTTCGTAGTTTTCTTCCCGCTATCGTTGTTTTTTTCGGTATAACTCCAGAAATACTGATTCAATCACGATGAAACTGCGCACCTAGTTTGAAGATGCTAAAACACAACTTCGTACAGAATTTTGTGATGATCGTGCTATCAGAACAATTTGAAAAAAAAATTAATATTTTTTCTTTCAAATATATATTCAATATTCTGTGATGTTCTTGCATGTAATATTATACTCCTCAATAAATTCTGTATGAACCTTCGAACTGTTATTTTTCGCGGCGTAACGGCCAGACCGTAAACACAATAACTTCCGAAAGAAACAACTTAGAAACTCGATATTTGTAGAGAAGGTTTGGACCTTGACGGCGAGGGCCGAATTCGTGAATGGGTAGAATCTACCCAATGACTCCGCAGATATACCCATTCAAAATTCTATTTTCCCAATATTTTCAAAAATACAGATCAGATACAATTGAAATCCAGTACTTTATCGAAGAATAACAGTTCGAATGTTCAAACAGACTCTAGAAAAGCACTGCCGTGAAGGCAGCAGCTTCGGGCGCATGTTCAAATTCGTTGTCGAGGCGGTCATCTACATTGAACTTGCGCCCAAAAGCTGCTGCCTTCACGGCAGTGCTTTTCTAGATTTTTTTGAGAGTATTTTCTAGGGAACGGCGTGTTATCGTCTCATTAAAATGTCGCAAATTTTGAGCAGAAAATGGTTTTGACCGATTAGATTGGACTCTTTGATGACGGATTCGGTATCAAATTCGATTCTGCGCGGCCAGCCGGTGGTTTAGCCGAGGTCACGAAAATTGTCGAAAAGGGCAAACTAGGGACTTTCGGAGCCTTGAGATATCGTTGGTGATAATCATGTCATAGGAACAATGGAAAGAAAAATTTCGAAATATTTCCTGAAAAAATTCTTGTGTTTGGGAAGTATCACTCAGATTTCGAAGAGATTTCGCACATACCTTGATTCCTATATTTCACAACAGTGCACCATTTTCAATTCGAATAGATATTGATTTTCTGATATATCGGGAAAAAATACGTTTCATCCTTGGCATGGTTGGTATTTCCGTAAGGACCCAAAACATGCTAATCCTATCATCACTGAACTTGGTAACTAGTTGGAAAATGCCGCTGCACAATTTGGTCCAAAATTTCGTGATTATTTTTCGGAAACTTTCGATCAGATAACGCATAAATTTTGCAGAGAACCTGAATCTCATATTTCACAGCAGTGTATCAAATTCAGTTTAATTAGATCTTCATTTTCAGAGATATGGGAAAAATTTGAGAAATTTTGTGGTTTTTTTCCTTGGTATCGTTGTTTATTCCGGAATAACTGCAAACTACTGATCCAATCTTGATAACACTGGGTAATTTCATCTTTTTACATATCGACCCCGCCAAAAGCACCATTATCTCCTCATAGAAAGATATGGTCTCATGAATTTCTGTATGAACCTTCAAGCTATTATTTCAATCGAGTACTAGAGTTCAATTCGATCCCATCTTTATAGTTCTGAAATATTTGGATAATGAAGTTTTAAATGGCTCATCTGCGGCATCATTCAGCCTTCGTTATTAAGATACAAACCAATCTTCAAAGGTAGAGTTTTATGTTTCTCTCAGGAGTTATGGTATTCACGTTCGGCAGTGGTATTGAAATTGCAATAAAAAACTGAAAATGGCGCTCTTCTGAAACATGGATATCTTCCAGGTTTTTCATTGGAAAAATTTTAGGCTTCCGCGAAAAGTAAAAATAATGCTTCTGTCGCAATAGTCAGAATTGAAAGTCATGATACAGGAGGTAACAAAAGCGTTTTCAAAGTTGGTAATTTCGAAAACGTCAAAACTCAATTTTCTTCAAATTAGAACCTAACACTACTGCTCTAAAATTCAAATTTTCTCAGATATGCAGTCGCGATTATATTTCTAATATCAATTTCCTCAAAAATACAAGCAAAACTACAAATTCGAATTTCTATGAATAAACTCTTAAACAAATGTTCAATATGTCTTCCATTCCCTTCGAGACAATGATTTTCTTTTTGAAAAGAATAATGTCCGAAATGTAATCGCGCTCATTGTTTTAAGGAATATCTCAGAAAATATAAATTTTAAAGCATTAGTGTTATTTCCACACGTACATTATTTTTCAACGTAGATTCACATATGGCCATAAATGATAAGGTTTTCATTTGAAGAAAATTGAGTTCTCACGTTTTCGAACTTATCAACTGTAACAACGCTCCTGTGACCTCCTGTATCATAAGTTTCAATTCTGAGTATTGCGACAAATGCATTATTTTCACTTCTCGCGGAAGCCTAGCAACGGCATTTTTCCACTGAAAAACCTGGAAGCCATTTTCAATTACCCATGAATCTCCAAAAAGTTTACATTCAGTCATCTCTCTAATAAAAGCTCAAGTCGGAAATGGCAAACTCTAATTTTGATTCCTTCCCAAAAATATTTTCATGAACGGTATTCGTGGGACACCCGATATAGGTATGATCACTCACCCAGCTAAAATAAGGTTCACGGAATTTATAGAAACCTAACTAAATCAGCTCTTGGCAATCATCTAATGGAATATAAACATGAAACTATAATAGGAAATTCAACATTGATACATAAAGAAAACAACTATAGTGAACTGGTTCTTCTTGAACAGTATGAGATCCTCAGAAATAAAATAATAACCACATTTTAAATGATATCTCCGAGTTCACAGATAAATGCCTTTTTAAACCTTTGTAGAGAAATTTAACAACAAAGTTCGTTCAACTATTATGTATTTTTGGTTCTCCTGATCTGATGTAGTTTTTGACAGGTTAATTGACAAGCCACTGACCTTTTGTTTCTTTTCCTTCCGTTTCTTAGTTGACTTCTTATATAAGGGAATTATAGGATACTATATTCTAGAAAAAACGACTCGATTGCCAAGTTTTTTTCAATTATATCGTGACAACAACAAATGATGTGATGAATTAAAATGAAATTTTATTTCACAAACGTGAGACGTAGTTCGAGGTCACTTACTTCTACACCTAAAAAATTACCTGATTAATTTTATGCGAACCAAACTATTTTTATATTATTAGTTTTGTTTATATGCTATTTTAATTCTTGCATTTTCAGCAGACGATGCCTACAGGCCGAAACGATAGCCAAGAGTAGCAAATATTTATTATTCGAATGTTTGGTGTGTTTCATTTTCCCTTCAGTACAATAATAACTCTATCTGAGTCCATTGAATTCTACTCGTCTAAAACAATCCCTTGTCTATCCTTTTGGTTTATTATTTGATAAAATCAAATAATAAACCGTAGTGATCGACCAACAAAAAAAAATTTTCAACCCCCTCTGAAAATTTCACAGTTTACGTTTCGGAGTATGTAGATTTGAATTAACTAATAAAAAAAATCCGTCCGTCCGCCGTCCGTTGTCCGGGGCTATTCCCAGAAAGTACTGAACCGAAATCAGTGAAACTTGGTAGAAAAATCGTGTGTCGCTAGGGATTGATCCTCCAAGCTTTTCAGCAGAATCGGTGTACCCTAAGGGCTCAAAATGAGGGGGGGTTGGTGGAAAAAAAATTATTTCTCGAAAACTTGACACCGAATTTTCATGAAACTCTGAACGTTGATTACTGTTGCAAAACTAAACCAAAAAAATTTCACCCGGATGATTTCCGACTAGTGGTTCTTGAGTTATAAGTAAAAACGCTGCAAATTTCCAATAATGTCGAAAATGACATCATCGCATTCAATTCTAAGATTGGAATTCACTGGAATAATCGGTTTATTTTTCATCCAGAATCATACATCTAAAAGGAGATGAAAATATTGATTACCAAATTTTCAAAACATATCGAAAAATTTTTAATGGATGCGTTATTATTTTATAATCACAATTTGCAAATGCCCCATCGATGTTCTTGACAATTTCATAATCGTAAGTAGTTCAGATTAAATATTTTTGGGATTTCTCTCCCAATATTTTGAACATAACAACTGAAAATCGGATCAAATTATTATTTATAGAAATCACCCTGCGGATTACGGGATTTAAGATTAAATTTCTTCATGAAGCTCATTCATACCTTGAATAAAACTTTTATTTTATTCATAAATCATTGGTTTTTCAGAACACAAGAACCAATTCCATGAAAAAATTCATTTGAAACATTGAAATCTCAATAAATACTCTTTTATAACTGAATAACACTTTTACATGCAGAACGCGAATTAAGTAGCGCAATTTAAAATAATGCAGATTTCCAAAAAATTCGGTTGATCGGAGGTTTCCATTAATTTTGGTTTGAGTAATACGATTATCGTCAACCTGTGGATATCCGTTACTGGTTTCAATCGAAATCCAAAATCTTTCGTACTGACAGTTTGAAATAAGCGTGAATATAGAAAATAATGAGCATTTATATGATAAATCAAATTGGAGGATATAATATCCAAAAAAATCAATAGCAAACCGCAAATCTCATCAATTGTCGATTGTCGAGAATCTAATGCTGAGGGTTGGAGCCTTAGACTGAAGTTAGGAGCCGATAATCTATCTACCTGTTCTGAATGGGGTCTGTGACCTTAGACAAGGGATATAGCGTAGACAAAAATATTCCTCATGTATCATCATCTGGTTGTCGGCAAACTACTTGTTTGAATTTCACGTCTTTACATCAAATAGACTTTCGGATTTGACACCCTCTTGGTTGAATGTATCTGACGACGATAACAACGAACGAAATTTATAATCAAGAATGATTCTTTCGAATTCAACCTGATGAGGTTCACGATATATTTAATTGTTACAGAAATGTTATTGAGAACAACTTTAGTTTTTCAGTTTGTGTGGTGGATACTTTGTGAATCAAGTGAATCGGATATCTGCTGTGGAAAATTTTTTTTTCAGATCAATTGCACAGGAAGATTGAGTTTTTTTTTCATTTCATTAATATTTTTCAGAACAAAGTTGAATCCCAGTAGAAATCACATCTACACATTTGATATTAGCGGAAAGTCTTGAATTTTGTTTCACGTATTGGTGTAAGTTTGAAAGATTGAGTTTATTTCCTCAGTGTCAAGAAATACGAACGCGTTCGGATTGAAACATCCTGACTAATTGTGAAATATAGACACTCGATTTGATGCAAAAATTTTTTTTAAACATTTTTTTTTCGTATACATATTCATCAAAGTTCAATGAAATTTGGTACAGGCTTCAAAGTCAACATTTAGAAACAGTGTTTCAAATTTCAGTTTTGACCGATATTCATCTGTGCAGATATTGGCAAAAAATTTCGTGACCATTTTGAATATTGAGGATATTTCCCTAATATCTCAAAAAGGACATACCCTATCTGATTTGTAGTTCATTTTCAGTTGTAGAATACCGACACGAAATTTAATAATTGTGGAAAATAGTTTCGAATAGGTGAAACGACTGTGGAACGTCTCTTCTCATTCAAAATATTTTGAATTTTGCTGCTGACTAAGCGTTCTGCATGTCGAAATGTTATTCAATTATACAAGTGTATTTATTGAGATTTCCATGTTCACATGAATTATTTCATGGAATTGGTTTCTGTGTTGTGAGAAACCAATGAGTTATGACTAATATATAAGTTTTTTGAGACATCAATGGCATATTGGGTTATTTAACTGAGAAAATAATAAACCCTTGTGTAAAATTTGCAGCGTTTTTTCTTGTTGGTGATCCTGGACACGGATGTCACGCACGCAGCTATCGCTACCTCCATGTGTGAAGTTTGTTGTTGCTTTGGAATGCAAAGTCTCATGACCGAAACCACAAATGTGCGGCTGGCTTCTGTTTGTTGACTCCGTTGGCGTTGATTTGTTGTTTCCCACCAAGTGTTGCCCATCTTTTACATTCCTTTCACTTTACTGAAGAAGACCGAAAGCCGGAAAAATGTGTCTATCTGTGAGCTTTGACCAATAAATTCTTCTCGTTTAATGATAATAATATTTAAGTACTTTTGTTGGTTTGAAGGTTTCAATATTTACGTACCTCTGCAACTCTTTCAAGTAATGGTTCCAACCAGTTGACGTTACATTCGCAGTGGCTGTCCAAGAAAGTAAGAACTGCTGCTTTCGCAGCATCTGCTCCTTTCACCCTAGATCTCATAAGACCCTCTCTTCTATCGTTTCTCAGAACTCTTACTTTCTGGATTTTGGCTAATTCTTCTCCATCTTCAGCTGTAAAATTTATCCATTGAGAATAAAGTAAGTATAAACAAAGATTACATGCCAATATCCGTTTCAGAGCTAGTTGAAGAGCATCCAGGACATGATGTAAGTAAAACATGTGTGCTCATCTGTGATCTGATTTACCAATGATGACGTCACTTTTTCATTCAAATTCGAAGTACAGAATATATATTTCCTTGTATTTTAATCTTGCTAACCTCACTTGTTTTTCAGATGAGCACACCATGTTTTTTACATCATGATCCAGGAGAAATAGTTTCATTCGGTGACATATGAGTGATAAGCATCGAAAAGTATTAATTTTTAGTGTATATTATTGAAAAGAGGATTGCTTTCCCAAGCATACCTACTGGTAGTTTCTTCAATTATGATGGATCAACCTTATGAAGAGCAGATGCATAAACGGAGGTCTTTCATGATTTAACATGAAAAAAATGAACTGAATGAGTCTGTTGATTCATACTTATTCAGGTTTTTAGAACTGTGAAATATTTCGTCGGTATAGCGACAATATGAATCAAATATTGGAACACTGAATTCATCACAGATTGTTTCTAGGTCGTTTCTTGCGAAAGTCTTCAAATAAGTGGACCTGAAAGGTGTTCTGGTTCCATTTGCGTAAACCGATAATTCGTCATTCAAAGCTTCATTTCATACGACAGTCTTAACATTCTTATAGTTTGCTATTTTGAAAACTGGTGCTCTTACGAATAATTTTGGTGAGATTGCTGTTGATGCCATAGATTTATCAAAGAAGAAGTAGCACAGTCTATCGTGCAGAAAATTAGGTAACGTCAGTGTTTCTTCAAAATTAACAATAACTGTCAAATTTGGAAATGAAGACAAGACCAGTTGGAAGTTTCCTATACAGGATGAGTCTAAGAAATATACACTAATTTTAATCATAGATTCCTCTCATTAATTGAAACACTTTTTTCATTTATCGTTTTTCCAGATTCATCTCCAGCAAAAAAAACCGGCTGATTCAATTTTCAAAAATATCAGTTTTTCTTTTGTAGCTTTGATATGGTAACTCCGAATGAGATGGATGCAAATTCTTCAGTAATCACTTTCATACTACTTCAAACAGTTTCCGAGTTTTAGACTAACCGTTTCATTAAACTATACGAAATTAGCATGATGACTGCAGGTGAAGTTTATCATATGTCATCATAATAATCTTCAATCATTTTAAAGTATTTGATTATTCCATACAATTTCTCCTTAAATGCACCGTTTTGCAGATATTCAACGTTGAATATTATAAAATCGTATAAAATTCGAAAAATTTCCGCATATTTATGAATCCGCCCCTGATTTAGTGAAGGAAGTAAATTAAGCTGGGTTCACGTTTATCCGGACCATGAAATACACCGAAATATTCATCTATTCCGCATAGAACTAATATTTGGTTATAGAAATAACATTAAGTTATAGTTTCTATGGGTGTATGCTATTTCGTGACCATGACACAAAGTCCCTGTCTATGGATTAGACTTTCCATAACCATGACATTCTAGAGAATGTTTTTAGCTTAGTCCATTTATTTCATATAATTCATTCATGAATTTCGTGAAAAAAGTATAATTATGGAGTTTTCAATATGACAATGGGCGAGTATGAAATTGTGTATAATCTTATAGTGGAATCAAATTGGATATTGCATGAACATCAAGTTGAAGATCAGTGTTTCAAGTCCAGTGTAGTGACATGTTTTCCTTGCGATAATATCGCAAAAAGCACCAAATCATAAGAAATAAGTGAGTAAATGAGTTTACTCAATCTTGTTTCTTTGAATGTCAAATCTTGGATCGGTTATTCTCCAAAAGAGATCACCATAAGGGATATCTGTGTTGAACTTGCAAACAAAGCGCAGAAGTGTATTAGCACATTGGGAAATATTTAAATGCTTATAACTTTTTACCTTAGCCGAATCTGGAAAAATGGCAAATGAAAAAAGTTTTTTATTCGATGAAAGGAATATATGCTTAAAATTAATGCACGACTTAAAGACTCACCCTGTATATAAAAATGGGGTTTCTATATACTCATTGATTCGATCTATCACACATCGTCAAGAGATGGCGTTTCCAAAGGACATGTACAGATTCCAGTTTTGGAATCAGAGTTTGAAAGGTTATATGAATATTGCTCATCAGTCATGGTTATAATTTGATTTGTAAACATTAGTCCTTACATATTCATGATAATCACTGTATACTTCCGAAGTCCCATCTCTTGACGATAGTAGATAGATCGAATAATAATAATAGTCCAGCTTGCATGTCTTTGGGTTACCTAGTAGTCTGTAATCTGAATTCGAGTGGCAATTTATATCCAGGATATAAAGTAGGTCATACGTACGGTTATCGCTGAAGTCGTCCACTAGAATAATCTCCTTTATCAAATGCTCCGGACTTCGGTTGAGTACGCTGTGAATAAAATTCAAAATTATGGCACATTATGTACTTTGGCGTAGGAATATAATCATATATATAAATACATAGAAATATCACTCGATTCTTCATTATAGATTAAGTGGGTATGGAAGGTATCTTTGTATATATTTTATGTTCTCCACCTGAGGAAGTCAGCCTGTAGCTGAACATTTTCAATGAACAGCATGAAGTGGAAGCCACATATAATATATGTTTCTTCCACATATCGCATATATGGCAGATATGGCAGTTTGTTAATATGGATACTTCAATAGAGATTGTAAAATGGTTCACGATCTGACCCCGCATAGATATTCCGGCAGAATACAAATATCGAGTTTCGCATAGATATTCCGGCAGAATACAAATATCGAGTTTCTGAACTCGATATTTGTAGAGTAGGTTTGGACCTTGATTACGAATGCCGAATAAGTGAATGGGAAAAATCCGCCCAATGATTCAGCAGATTGAAAATTTTATTTTCCCAATATTTCCAAGAATACAGATTAGATCGAATTAAAATCCGGTAATTCATCGAAAAGTGACAGTTCGAAGGTTCATACAGAATGAATTGAGGATTATATGATCAGAAAATCACATAACATTGAATATTTAAAAAAAAAATTCGAACATTTTTTCAAATTGTTCTGATGACACGATCATCACGAAATTTGCACGAAGTTGTTTATCAGCATCTTCGAACTAGTTATCAAGTTTCATTATGATTGAATCAGCATTTTCCCGAAAAAAACAACGATATCGAGAAAAAACCACGAAATTGTACGTTTTTTCCCAATATTTCCGAAAATAATAACCGTATCAGATTGAATTCTGGTACACTGCTGTAAAATATGGAGTTCAAGGTATGCCCGAAATTTTTTCCAATTGTGATGAATAGTTTCCGAGAAAAAAATTTTTCGAACAAAATTTTGGAAACAATTTTTTTCGAATTTACTGACAGCACTATCTCAACAAAATTTTGCGAAAAGTTGCGAGTACTTATGTTTCAAGTAACTGCCAATTTTCGATTCAATCGCTCCAGTAGTTCTCGAAATATCAGGGAAATAAGCTCCAAATTTCAAATAGCTAAACCATTAGACCGATTTTGCCCTTGACCTTCGCATTTCGAAATGCAACCAACCCTGAAATTTTCAAGTCGGAAGAATTCCCCGTACGCCCGTTATCGTGCGTGCGGCTGGCTGGCCGGACAGAATCGTGAGTCCAACCTGAAAATTACAGACATTTGGACAAAACGATAGCACGCTGTTCCCCCAGAACATGCGCTCAAAAACCGACACTAGATGCATAAAATCGAGCACCGTCACAAGTGTTACAACTTATGACCTCTCAATTTCGGAATCATTTATGAAGCAATAGTATCTGATCTTTGTAATGATGCTCTTCTACCTCTGCAAACCATACTAACCGCTTATCGCGGAAAATAAACCAAGTATGCATCTCAATAATCTCGAAAAGGTTTGAAATAAACAACGGATCTGAATGACTATGAGCAAAGCATTTTCGTGGCTTAAATCTGAATTGTCATAACATTATTATTTCCTCATATAATTATACCTATTACAATGCTAAAATTTTAAAAATTCAAACCCAATATCACATATCGATATTTTGAACTTCCACACAAACAGGTACATTAATTAATTATAACTAGGTTGACCCAGTTCCATTATTGCAGTTATATAACGTATTTTCACGATTTCGCATTCGAATTAAATTGAATCTCGAAAATTAACCTTTGCTGATTCGATTAATTCCAGATTTCAACTAATGGTTTGTTCAGTGATATACAGGTTGCTTGATTAATTGATATGAAGGACTGAAGAAAATATGAAGATTACTGCTACTGCATGATACTGTAATGATTGAAGCCACCATTCAGGGCGATATTATTAACCTTTGAAATATGCAAAAAAAAATTTTCGAAATGAACTAACATGCATTGCAATTCCAAGAAAGAAAGTTCTGCAAAAAAATTAAGTGACAATACGAAGTCGAGAAAATTTCACTAGAAGTTGCGCGTTGTTATACTCCAACTAACTGCAAGTTTCAATCCGATCGTTTTTCATCAATTTTGACACCGGATTCGTCGTCAGTGAGTCCAACCTAGTCGTTTGAGACCAGTTTCGGCTAAAAATTCGAAAATGACAGACATTTGGACAAAACGGTAGCACCCTATTCCCCTAGAACACACAAAAATTTTCGCAAAATTCGTTCTTTTGGTTGTAACCATGATGTAAGTAAAACATGATGTGCTCATCGCTCATCTGTGATCGTAAGTACAAAAAATGATGACGTATGAAACTACTTGCAAATTCAAAAGACAGCATATACAGGGTGATTCATGGGTGACCTTACATACGTCAATGGCGGATAAAGGATTCGAGGCGAGTCTAGATCCGCCGGAAAAAAATTTTTTTGTTCATTGGTTACGAATTTACAGGGTGTTTTGTATGGTTGCTCTAAAATTTTGATTAGTGATATTCCTGAAACACTTGAAGTAATTTTGTTGAATTTGTTTGTAATATTCCTCAGTCAAAGCTTGTCAATATAAAATTCTGGATTAATTTAAATTCAGTATCGGGCTGGAAAAATTGTGATCCACGTTTATTTGTTGAAAAAGTTAATTTTTTGACCGCATCTTCGAAAAAATATTATTGGATTCGAAAAGCCAAGGAAAAATGCTACAATAATCGCTTAGAATAAAGTTAGATGGTACACCTGAACTGTTCCAACAAAAAAAATTGGCAAAGAAAAATTTGTGGAGAAGATTTCAATTTAGACCCGACATACGTCAATGTTGGATAAAGGATTTCAAGGCGAGTCGAGATCCAGGAAAAAAATGTTTTTTGTTTCTTCGATACGGAGATACATGGTGTTTCGAATGTTTGGTATAAAATTTTGACAAGCGATATTTCTGAAACGCTTCAAGTTTATATCATGGTTGTAACGCTTCTGATGTCACTGAGTATTCAATTGTCAATTTTCTGAGTATTGTGCCCCTTCGAGAGTTTTCGTGAGAGAAAGTTCCAGAAACGTTCGTCTTTTGGTTCGAGATGTCGATCGATGGAGTTCACCTTGTAAAGGTGAAGTTGGAACGAAGCGTGCAAGAAAGAAATAAAGGAACATACTGACGTCTCGAGAAGATCCGCCATAAATCTAAACTCACGCAGATGAATAAATTCCGAGTCTCTATTTCAACGATAACAGAAAATTCTCTCTTTAACAGAGCATAAAACATCCAAATCCTCCCAGAGGGGCCCTCAAACTCCAATTATACGTATGAACTCAGCTCGAGAGCGATTTATCATAGTCTCGCAGCGATCTGCGCTTTTTACACAGATTTTCCGGGCAAAAATTTCGGTCAGAAAGAAGAGAAATGGTTGTCGTCCGCACCATGAACTGCGATATAGAAAACAGTTTTTCCGACGTTATAGTTTGGTTACCCCATTTTCATCGTGTCACCGTGTTATTACCAGGGGAACTGAATCTCATTATTAAAAGAGGCACGGCATGAATAATATGCAAAACGCGACTAAAATTATTCAAATTAGGTTAGTTCGTTGTACCTGCATGAAATTGTTATTGTATACTAACTACACTGACTTCCACTTCTCAGTGCAGATGAGTGTAGTCACAGATAACAGAATGTGTGTAGTCAGTTTAGTTCAATGCCATCTTTGATTGTGCACGAATACAAGATAACATAATTCTATGCTTCTATTGTATTCGCTACCATTTCTAAAGTCGTAACGGAAAAAAATTGTGATCGTTTAAATAAAGCAAATGAACGTAGGAAGAAAGTAGTTGAATTCAAGCCAGTGTTTGCTACCTAGATAACAGATTGAACCAGAGATCACAACAGATGTCTATGATCATGATTTATATTTACGCATAACCATCGAAGAAAACTGCCACGATGGTGCAGTGGGTTGATTACCTGCTTGTAAAATCGGAGGTACTGGGTTCGAATCCCGGCGAGGTTATGGATGTTGTGTTAAGTTTGTGGTGTAGGTAAATGTTTATGCGTCTATAAATAAAAAGTCTCTAGTTGGTATGAATCAGAATGAATGTCAATTTATAAATGTAAAAAATTGAAAGCTTGTCTGAATGGCCATAGTAGCCGAGGATACTTAAAGAATGAATGAATGAATGAAACCATCAAAGAAGATAACCTCACTCTATGAACTGCTCTCGTTATATATGACTTCACTTACTTCCAACATCTCCGCAGCGAACCGAGTGTAAGTTTGCAATAAAACACACTATACAGTATCACTGCTACACTATGTACACTGGTGTACAACAGTTCATTACACGGAGATTCAACGAGCAAATCAATTCATTCAATACAAAATGCCTTCAATGGTGCAATACCTATATACAGTATAGATCAAAGCTTATTTTGGCAGGGTTTTTTTGTGTTTTCTGTGTTTACACGCCCAATATCTGGAACAGAACTATTGAGAATTGAATAAAATTGGAATAAACTGGAATAGAAATATGAAAGAATAATCAACTCTCATTTTTAGATTTTTCAGTTGAAAAATATCTGGATCATTTCAAAACAAGTTTCTTCATACAAATAGATAGTGTAGAAGGAGGTATCACTAAAACCCTTCATGATGGAGCTAATATATTCTCATCAGCTCATAGGATTCGTACAGTTTTCCTGAGTTTGGGTCAGTAAAATTTCGTTCATAAAGTAACCATCCATCAAAACAAAAATTTCTAGAGCTTCTTATGTACGTGAGGATCGATTAAAAAGTGTTACTGCAGAATTTTTTTTTTAACGCTACTTCCGACATGTAGGTGCTCTGATTGGTGTTATGACTAGAACAGAGCAAGGTTGACTATTTGTGATTTATTAGCGAATATTCGTTCTTGTGTTTATGTTTGATTACTTGTATTTTTTCTGATGCAAAAGGCCTCGGCGCAAATGTCCATTCCCGCCAACATCGGGTGATTAATTGAAAATTCTTGTAGGACGCACAGACATTCACACAGTAAATGACCGCAGCGGGATCCGATTCCAGCACCGCTGGGAAAGTCTCCGCCACAGACGTCGTCATGGACTATTTATATTATATAATTCCATTCATTCTCACCTCACAACTGTCCTCAATAAGGTTGATCTTGCCTCATTGTGGAATGTAATGATCACACTGGTTGGTGGAAGTTCCATAGTATCCCATTTTTTTCTTCGACACCTGTAAAATAAGGAATAATAGTTAAAAACAAAGGATTTCATGGTTACCATCTTTTAGATATCGCACATAACGTTCATCCTTCATAAGGATAAAAAAAATCTAGAAAAGCACTGACTTGATGTCAGGAGCTTTTACGCTCTTGTTCAAATTCTGACTATTAGATCAACACGAAATTGCACCCAGTTGCGTGTTGGTAATCTACACCTGAATACGGAGTTTCAATTTGATTGTATTTGCTCTTCTTGAGATATTGGGGAAATAACGTTAAAATTCCAAATAACAACGCAATTTGTCACATTTTTTCCCTATATCTCCGAAAGTAAATATCGGATCAAATTGAGATTTGAAACATATTTGTTAAATAACGACTCTAAGGTTGGTGTCGAACTCCATTGAAAACTAATCAGTATTTATGATTCCACATGACATTTTAATCTGAGTTGCGCGTACGTATTCCAAAACTGTCCACGAAATTTCAATTTTATCGAGTAAATACTTAATGAGATATCGAGGAATTCACCTCACCCTTCAACGAACTTGAGCGAGATATTTAGACTCCAAATCTAATTTTCCTCCGAAAGTAAGAGACATAGTGACGAAATGATAACACGCTGTTCCCTAGAACAAGCGTGTAAAAAGTAACCAACCCTCTCGAACCCTTGCTAAATCAGGAGTTCCACTCTCGGAGATGCCTCTCCGAATCGAAAACAAAATCGATAGCTCTAGCCTAGAAAGTTCAATGAACTGCGTATATCTTTCCCAGTTTTGATGCAATTATGTAACAAAATATACAGTTGAATAGATCTTGGAATGAGCTTTCGAAGGGAGGACAACCTGACCTACATCATATATTCATAGTTGGATACGGGGAGTCATAACCCTCAGGAGGTTGTATTCGACGATATGTATACCCTCAAAGATAAAAACGATTTTTTTCGCGCATCTCGTAGGGGACGGCCTGCTATCATTTTACACAAATGTCTGTAATTATAATTTTTTTTCTCGAGAATGGTCGAAAACGACCAGGTTGGAATTGATCTTGAATTCGATGATGTTCGGTTGGCAGATTGACCGTCCGACCGAGGACACGATGACTGCCGAAGGGAAAGAGCTAGCGACCAAAAACCAAGGTAGGTTAAGCATTATAATGCGACAGTCGAGTGAGTTTTAAGGCCGAATGGACCGAATTTCGAAGTATTATTCATTTAAACTTTGTAGGTTACTCACTCAATATTTCAGGAAGTACTCATGGGATCAGTTTGAAACTTGGTAGTTAAAACTTCATTTATATATAACCTAAGACCACAAATTCACCTGTAGCGAAGATATTGATTAATTAGATACCGCCATTAATGTACGCAGTTTGTTCTCCTTATCGTGAAATCTGGAGTCGAATCTAGGCGATCTCTCATAGTTCAGAAAATATGAGCCACCAAAGTACTGAATAGATGCGTTTTCAGATAACTTTCCACCACTATTTCATTTTATATAGCCTCCAAATCATCGTTGAACCTGCACTCAACCATAAGCGGCAATTTCCTCGAAGAATGGTTAAGATCAAATGAAAAATAATTGGAAAAATCAGATAACCAATAATTAGAAATACAGATTTTTCTGTAACATCGTTACATAATTTCTTTTGATATTGGTATCCTACGATATACTTTTACAAAGTATACACAACTACAAATTTAATAATTATATCAACTGGCATGTAACAGTTGAAGTCAAAAACTTAGGAAAACGGTAACTTAATAAAATACACAAAATATAAAACTGGACACGGCGTTTCATCTTTTATCTTGGATTTATCATCAGTAGCATCTTTTCTGGATTATATGTCGGAATCTTAACACGTGTATTCGTCAGGACTCAGTCACAAACGAATTGAGCTGGTATAGACCTACTGGCAAGCTTATTAAATTGTGCATAGAACAATATTGTCAACAAGTTCTATACCATCTTCTTCCTCTGATAAATTGGAATGAATACAAGTGTTGTATTTTATGAGGTTCTTGACTTCAATACTTACATGCCAGTTGATATAATAATTAAATTTGTCATCCAAGACGTGGTACGTCAAAGGCAATAAAAGTATATCGTAAGATATCAATACCGAAAGATATTATGTGGAGGAATTACAGAAAAATTTGGTTTTTCAATGATTGTACTAATAACTTTTATCCAGTGGACTCGTTTGAATTTAATATCAGATAACCACCTCACTTCTACTTCTTCTGATTTTCACCAATCCCAAAAGTAAAGTTTGGCGTTGGGGCAATTTAATCAGTCAGAATTCATCCGCCATGGTGAGAAGTTTTTGAAAGGCTTCACTTCAAGATTGATTAATGATATGTATAAATAGATGACAAACGGTTGTGCGGCGTTTTCAATCTCTTGATTGAGTATCATTTATTCTTGAAATGAATCACTACTATTAGTTTTGTAGAGGTTAAAAGACAATTTGTGAACTATCATGAAAAAAGTCTTCTTGAGAACATTGCATGCCATATATCTTAGAAACTCTGAGAGACCGCTTAATTGCTACTACCTTAGTGATCTACCAAAAAAAAAAAAAGTACCCCCCCTGAAAATTTCACAATTTACATTTTGAATTTGAAGATTTGAATGAACTAAACACTAAACAAATCCGACGGTCCCCGGTTGTCCGGGGCTTTTCTCTTGTAGCACTGAACCGAAATCCGTGAAACTTGGTATACAATCGTGTGTCGCTCGAGATTGATCCTTCAAGCTGTTCAGCAGGATCGGTGTACCCTAAGGGCTCAAAATTGGTGTTCGGGGGGTAAAATATTTCTCGAAAACAGGCCACCGAATTTTCATGAAACCCTCAACGTTGATTACTGTTGCAAAATCCAACCTTAAAATTTTCACCCGGATGATTTCCGACCAGTGGTCCCTGAGTTATAAAGAAAACTCTGCAAATTTCCAATAATCCCGAAAATGAATCCTCGCATTCGGTTCTGAGATTGGAATTCAGTGGAATAATCGGTTAACTTTTCATCCAGAATCATATATCTAAAAGTAGATGAAAAGATTGATTACCAAATTTTCAACACATATGGAGAAATTTTTAACGGATTGATTTATTAAATTATAAATACAATGTGCAAATGCCCCATTGATGTTCTTGACAATTTTATAATCGTAAGTAGTTGAAATTGAATATTTTTGAGGTTTCTCTAATGATATCTGAAACATAACTACTGAAAATCGGATAACAATTATTATTTATAGATATCACCTTGCGAATTACGGGATTTAAGATCAAATTCCTTCATGGAGCTCAATTAAATCTTAAATAAAACTTATATATTATTCATAAATAAAAAAAAACAATTCCATGAACAAATTCATTTGAAACATTGAAATCTCAATAAATGCTCTTGTATAACTGAATAACACTTTTACACGCAGAACGCGAATTGAGTAGCGTAATTCAAAATAATGAAGATTTCCAAAAAATTCAGTTGATCGGGGGTTTCCATCAATTTTGGTTTGTGTAGTACAATTATCGTCAACATGTGGATATTCGTTACTGGTTTCAATCGAAATTTCGAATTTCGAATTTCGTACAGAGAGTTTGGAGAGTTTGAAAAAAGGGTGAATATAAAAGATAATGAGTATGTATTTGATAAAACAAATTGGAGGATATATGCAAAAAAATCAATAACAAACCGGAAATCTCTTTAATTATCGAAGAATCCAATACTAAGGGTAGGAGCCTTAGCCCATCAATATTTTTCAGAACAAAGTTGAATCCTAGTAGGAATGACATCTATACATTTGATATAAGCGGAAAATCTTGAATTTTGTTTTACGTATTGGAGTTAGTTTAAAAGATTGAGCTTATTTCCTCAGTATCAAAAAATACTAACGCGATCAGATTGAAACATCATGACTAGTTGTGAAATATCGACGCTCGATTTAATGCAAAATTTTGTGAGAATTGTATTGGAAAAAAATCGAATTCAAAATATTATTTCAAATTATGCTACTCATTTAGCGATCTGCATGGAATTGGTTTTTGTGGTGTGAGAAACCAATGAGTTATGCATATTCAAAAGTTTATTCAAGATACCAATGGTATTGCGTTATTCAACTGAGGAAATAATGATTTTTTGTTCAGGACTGGGTGTATCGATGCAAAGATTCGGATCAAAATCTTTGCGACAGAAGTATTTGCGGGTTGACCAAAAAAATGTTTTTGATTTTTTTTTTCTAGGACTATCATCAGATTTCAATGAATTCGGCGGAAATTCTGAGGTTGATACCTTACAGTTTGACAATTTTCAGCTAGATCCGATATTTAGTTTCGGAAATTTCGGGGAAAATATGTCAAATTTCGTTGCTATTTTTATACCTATATTCTACTTTCTTCTTCGTCTATACTTCATTTGATCAAGTAATATACAGGGTTCGGCGATAGTATTGAATTAAGTCTTCATTATTTCCAACCAATAACTTGAAAAATATTAATTCAATTCCATTCTATCGCCCAACCCTTTATTGTTTCATGAATAGGAGCATATGTTCTGTTATGTACAACTTCCTGACACTTTCCGCTTCATTTCGAATTACCAACATCGAAAACCATATCCAGAATTGAAGAAAGTGTATAAATTATGAATGTTAGTAATGATAAGCTTAACAATGTAGAACCTGAATATTTCGCATAATTGGACCCGATAAAAAATTCCTGATAAACAAATTGAAACAAAAATTTTTAAATAATTCTTCAGAAGGCATAAAATTCAAATAACTCATTTGATAACTCAAATATATGCACTTACGTCAAGGAAATCCAAATATGTATATAAATCAAATTATTCAAAATAGTTTGGACAATTCAACATGATACTCTTTGCATGTTTTCTTTTGTTGATACCTTACAGTGTCTGTGTAGATACTGAGGCCTACAAACTCCAAGTCAAATATTTGGAAGATTTGGTCAATGCGGAAGTGGAGAAAGCAAAAAACTACAATGAGAGAATTGACAATCGAGATCTGTTGGGGGACGCAGAAAAATCTAAAGATGTTTTAAGTATGGCTGGATTCAACGGATACTCAGTTATCTATAACAAGTTTCATTGTAGGTTTCGGCAGTTTTGACTTCATTGTAATCGGGGGTGGATCATCAGGTTCAGTTGTAGCCAACAGATTGTCCGAAATAAGAGATTTCAATATTTTATTGTTAGAAGCTGGCGATGTGAATGATGATTTTACTGACATACCATATGTGTTTGATGCTTCTGGCAAGTCCGATAGAAATTGGGGATATTTGACTGTCCCACAAAAAAATGGTTGCTATGGTATGTATCTGTTAACAAACAACTGTTTTCAATATTCTTTCGGGCATGTTCTGACCCATACATAATAATAAAAATAATGATAATAATAAAATTGTTACACCAGCCGGATTTAGGTCTCTGGAGTACAAAAGACAAACCGTAAAAACTGCGTGTAGAACTCAAATAATAATAACAATAATAATAATAATAATAATAATAATAATAATAATAATAATAATAATAATAATAATAATAATAATAATGATAATAATAATAATAATAATAAAGTGTCTTTTATTTGCACCGTCAGTCTAGCTTACGCTACTCCACTTAATTTCTAACAAAACACCAATCATTTTAACAGAATTAAACTTAAACTGAAAGATATCTGTATATAACATCAGAAATCCGAAAATTCATTACATAAACTTGAAACCGTTGTCTAAAACTAAAGTTGGGTCGAAAGTAATTGTTTCCTGAAATACACTTTTAAATTACTCAGAGAACCAAATTTAACATCTTTAGGAATATCATTGAAAATAGTGACTGCATTGTAAGTGAACGACCACCGGAACATGGCTGACCTGGATTTATTCATTTTGTCCAAATGTCTGTTATTTTAGAATTTTAACCGAAAATGGTCTCAAACGACCAAGTTGGACTCACCGATGATGAACATGGTGTCAAAATCGCCGGCCGGCCTTCCGGCCAAGGACACGATATCTGTCGAAAGGAGCCATCAGGTGGCTTGGAAACTTTCAGGTTAGGTTGCAGTCCAAAATGCGAAAGATGAGTTCATCAATCGGCCAATTGAGCAGTATAGTTATAGCCATTTGTAGTTTCGAGGTTCCTTTCCTGATATTTCAGGAACTACAGAAGCGATTGGATTGAAACTTGGCAGTTAGTCGAAGCATTCCGACGCGAAACTTCTTGAGAAATTTTGAAGAAATCGTATAGTCCGTAAATTGTAAAACAAATTGATTTCGGGAAATTTTTATTTCTGGAATTTTTTTTCTCGGTATTTTTAGTTCCATATTTCGAAAAATGCTTGTCGAATTATTATGTAATTTGGTAACTATTTGAAATTTGAAAACTTCCACCTGATAAACCATTTTTAAATTATCATAAAATGCAATATTTATTGATTCAATGCGCAGCAAGAGTCATCCATCATTTTCGACGAGTTACACCTAAATATGTTTAGAAGGCTACGGATCTTAGTATTTTTTCCATGGTTTTCTAAAAAATGCTAACATTACATCTTTATCATTGAATTATTTTCATTCTTTCAGGAAGACAAAAGAGGCAATGTCCGTATATTCGTGGCAAAATTTTGGGTGGATCAGGAACTATAAATGGTCTTGTTTATTCCAGAGGCATCAAGAATGACTTTGATAAATGGGCTAAGGCTGGTAATCCTGGCTGGTCCTGGGACAATGTACTTCCTTACATTAAAAAGCTCGAAAACTTTCAGTCTACCAACATAGACTTGAAATATAGAGGTTTCAACGGACCTTTGAATGTTGCCTACGTGAAACCTGATATACCAGCTCAGAAAGCCTTCATAAAAGCTAACGAAGAAATTGGCATCCCTTTTATAGAAGACTATAATGCAGAAAAAGTGAGTGGTGTCGCATACCTTCAGCATAATATTCAAAACGGAAAGCGAGTGAGTGGTGCCACCAACTATCTTAGGCCAGCCTGGACCAGAATAAACTTGAATGTAACGTTGAAAGCCTTCGTTACAAAAATATTAATTGAGGAAAAAACAAAATCTGCATATGGTGTCGAATTTGTGTATAACAATCGCAAATTTAAGGCTATTGCAAAGAAAGAAGTTATCCTTTCTGGCGGAGCAGCTAACACACCACAACTTCTCATGTTGTCTGGTGTAGGACCAAAAGTGGATTTGGAGAGATTAGGAATTAAAGTTATTCAAGATCTGCCAGTGGGTAAATACATGAAAGACCATATTGGATTCCTGAATCTCTTTTTTAGCTCAAACTATGTCGAACCTTCCCAAACCACCAGCCAGTTGATCAAGCAATATCTTGACGGCCAAGGGGCTTTTACAGCTCCTTCCCTTTACAGGGCTATCTCCTATTATAACACCCGAAATAGAAGTTCACCCTATCCAAACATTGAAATAGATTTTGCTCCACCTCGGCCTGTTGTGCTGAAAATCCCACAACATGCAAACTATAGAAAAGAAGTCGGCGATTTTGTCGACAGTATAAACCAATCGACACATTGGAACTTTCAGTTATTCTTCTTGCATCCAAAATCGTCAGGCACTTTGAGTTTGAAGTCAGCAAATGCAAGGGACTTTCCATTGATCGACAGTAAGATTTTCGACGAACCAGAGGACATAGAAGATATGTACCAAGGAATACAAATCGCTATGAAACTAATTGAAACTTCGGTGGGTAAAGGTTTAAATCTCAAACCCAATTTGAATCTCCCGTCATGTGCAAATAGAAAACCACTATCCAGAGACCATTGGTTCTGCCTTTTACGTCAACTTGCGCTACCAGCTTATCATTTGTCTTCAACTGCAAAAATGGGGCCTCTTAATGATCCCCTAGCTGTTGTGAATAATGAACTCAAGGTATATGGAATCAAAAATCTTCGGGTTATAGATGTTAGTATAGTACCCAGCACTGTAACAGGTCACATCAACGCACAGGCTTTCCTAATTGGAGAGAAAGCAGCCGATTTGATCAAAAACGAACACAAGAGAATTGTTTGATGAATACATTTTGAATTCGAATTGTTGATAAAATTGATTTTCAAACCTAGACCCATTTTATGAGATTTCAAATGAGTAAGCTGACTCCGAGCAATTTGATTTCTGCTACCGAATATACGGGTGGTCCAAGTAGTGACTTCAATATTTTTTTTAGATTCCTCACACCTGTGGGTATCCAAAAATAACCCATGAAAGTGTTTTTATAGTTTTCGAGTTATAATTTTTCTCGTGTTTTTTGGATTTATCATGCCAGCGGGGTTTCAAAAATTCATATCTTGTTATGTAGTAGTTATTTTTGAGATTTTTTTCTATAACAGGATCTCCCTGAATGTTTTTTCTTAATAACAAAAATAATTCAGCTTCCTGAAATCCCTCGAAGTTACTCAGAAAAGACTTGACAGTTGAAACTTTAGTTTTCAGTAGGGTCCACTCAAACATTCAACATCAATTTGAAAATACAAAAAGAAATTTTCATAGCTTCTGGCTGAGTTCGAAAAGTTTGCACGGTCCTTAGCTACCGAAATCATAAGGAAAAATAGAACTTTATGGGCCTTTTTTTGCCGTAGTCGGCTTTTGAAGGCGAATAGGCTAAAACCATTGAAACACGATTAATGTTATTTTTCTACATTCAATAAATCTTATGGTGAATTAAACTCAAAAATGTGTTTCTAAAGTAATTTCAATTGAAATTCCTGTAAACAAACTGTAGCTCGTGTAATTTTGACAATAATTTTGGTCTCACCACTGATTGAAAATGTGAGCACATTCCAATATTGGTAGTTGTGAAATTAAAGCACAAATTACTGAAAGATTACCATTTACTACAATAAGTCTTCAAAATCATCATTGAAATCTGCTTTATCTGTTATCAATAATTTATCACAAGCTATCCAACATTTTCGACGTATCGTTCACATAGATTCCCAAGAAATTTGTGAATTGAGTTAGTTTTTTTTAAGGTGACAAAGCTTTTGTAGTACTACTAAATTTTCATACTGGAGTATTTCAAGTTGTGCAACAAGGTATTTAAATATCCTCTGCAGACTTATTTCTTGAGAATTTCCAAACGCAGGGAATTCCATGGGTTTTTTGTTCGTTTAGAAGTTTTACAGCAGGGTTATTCGAGTACTTTAATTTTTTTTTCGAATGAACTATCACAAAGTAACGGACTACTCTATCCATTATTTTTCAGTAAAATTTCAACACTCGATTCTTCGGAATTATTGAGTTCACATAGTATTTTCTCAAATTCATTATTTTCCCGAAGTAAATTTACATTTTGAAATACACGTAATTACTACGACCTCTATGTAAAGAGGATCACGTTGTGTAGTTATCTGACAGGAAAATGACTATGACCTAACATTTTCAAAATTTACACGGTGAAACGTGTCAGAATGTCATGGCCAACCGGAATAGTTTATACAAGTGAATAGAATATATGCCATTCTGCTCGACACATGCGGGAAAGTTAGTTTTTTGCATATTGTTTCAAATTTTTTAACTCTATTGCCCCTTTACAATATGAAACTTAACCTTATTGGCTAAAGACCCAATACATGGTGATCTCTTGGTTTTAATACACAAATAGGATATCAGCTCTCAAAAGATCCTGCCATCTCACCTCGCCCTCCCCTGCACATTCAAAGAAGATCTCAGAGAGTATTAAATGAAGAAGAGGAGAAACATAAATAATAAGGGGGAGGAAAACTGTAGTGAGAAATCGACCCCAAATTGAATCAACGTTGAGAATGAAGATTAGGAATGTTTCCAAATACATAAAATCAATAAGTATGCATAAGAGTAGGTCAATCCCCACTGACACCTACCTGAGCACGCAAATTTTTGACTATTGCAAAATTCAAGACTGCAACTCAAGTGAGAGAATCCGCGAATCAAACAGATTCATTCATACATAATAGCATACACAAATCATAGACACATTAAATTAATGTTTAAATCTTCCAGTTTATAACCAATAACATAATAAATTCCGATACCTCAGAATCATAATTAACATTGGAATATCAAGATAATATTCAATGCAAGCGCTCGATTACTGAAACTGATGTTATTTATGGTTTCACAATCATTTCTCCCCATTCGAAAACAAATTGGTCAACGACATAGCGTAAGAGATAACCTGATTCTCGAGGCTTAAAGCAAGTATTTCACGAAAAAATAGTGAAATAGGTATTATTCAGTCAGCAGGCATGGATACGATAAGACAATGTATAGCGACATACATATTTGTGGTGCTTTTGTTGGGTTTGTCGGGTGGTGAGAAGAACGAGAAAGACAGTGAGTTGGAACTGAAAATTGATTATTACGAAGCTCTCATCAAGAAAGGTGTGAAGGATGCTGCAAACTATAAACCTAGGATTGACAACAGTGATTTCTTGGCAGGTGTTGATACAACGCAAGTCAACGGTAAGGATTCGTCTGTTATGCCAGGATTTATTAGGGTATATTTCAAAAATAATACTCATTGAGCATTGCAATCCAAACAGTATTTTTTATGATCTAATATCTTGACATGATAAGATCTTCAAAACCTAGAAAAGCACTAACGTGAAGTCAGCAGGTTTCGCGCACTGTATTGTTGAAAATATTGTGGAAATAAAATACAGATAAGATCGAACTAAATTCCAGTAATTCATCGAAAAATGATAGTTCGAAGGTCCTTATAGATTTCAATGAGGATAATTTGATAAGAAGATCGCAGAATATTGAATATTTGAAAGAGAAAATTGAAATTTTTTTTAATTGTTCTAATGACACGGTCATCATGAAATTTTGTACAAAGTTGTCCATCAGCATTTTGGAACTAGCTGCCAAGTTTCATCATGAAAGAATTAGTATTTTTTGAGTTATTCTGGAAAACAACAACGATATCGGAAAAAAAACACGAAATTTCACATATTTTTCCAATACCTTTTGGAATATGATGAGTAGTTTAAAAAAAAAATTCCAGAAAAATTTGGGAAATTTTTTTTTTCAATTTACTGCTAGCACTATCACAACAAATTCGCGAGAGATCGCTTCAACTAACTGCCTAACTAAGTTTCAATCCAATCGCTTTAGTAATTCCTGAAATATTCAGGAAATAACCTCCAAATTTCAAATGGCTATAATTCCTAAACCATTCGACTGAATTTGCCCATTAACAAACTTAACCGTCGCATTTTGAAATTCAACCTACCCTGAAAGTTTCAACTCTATAGGATTTTCCATACGCGCGTAATCGTGCATACGGCCGGTTTTTTTCGGTTAAAAATTCGAAAATTACAGACTTTTGGAGAAAACGATAGCACGCTGCTCCACTAGAACATGCGCGCAAAAATTGAAGATGAAAAATTTATGATGAGTGAATATAAACGAATATATTCTGTTCAACGACTTTTTGCGGGCATGTGCTGGAGAACATTGTGCTATCGTTTTGTACAAATATCTCTCAATTTTTTCGAAGATTTCTTAAACGACTAGGTGGACTCACTGATGACGCATTCGGGGTCAAAATCAATTCTGTCTAGCCGGCCGACAGTGGGAACGAAAACGTAGTAAGGAAAGTCTTATCGACTGAAAACTTTCAGGGTAGGTGTTCCTCTTTAAAACGCGACGGTAGTTCCCTCATGGGTCGGTTGAACGATTTCGGAATTACAGTTATTTGAGTTTTTGGGATTGTTGCTAGTTCAAGCAACTAGTAACTTCATGTGAAAATAATTTCGAAAAAATTTCAATTCCTTTGGAAAAGTTTTTTCCCCGGGAAATTTTTCCGCCTGACGTGGAAAAAAAACTACACATTTTCGTGACTATATTCTTCAACGAAAGTGTACAAAATTTCATTCTGATCCGATTAACCAATTTCCGGAGATATTGAAGAAAAATATGTCAAATCTCTTGGATTTTTTCTCTGTCATTGGAACAATTTGAAAAAAATCAATTTTTTTCAAAGATTCTATATTCTACGTTCTTTGTTATAATCCTCACGAAACTTCAACATGTCATTTTCAAATCAAGTATTGAATTGAATTGGACATGAATAATTTCGAAAATATTCGGAGAATTCGGCCGGGAGGACGAACGTCAACACAATTACTTCCAATAGAAAGTAATTAGGAAAGCTGTATTCGCAGATTAGATTTTTTTTGGACAAAATCCAACGTATTTGGAGTTATCATCATCTGAAATGTTTATGCTTTTTCCTCAAAATCTCAAAAAATATTGCCTCGATTGAATTTAAACTTTGAAGTTTGTGGTAAGTATCAGCTCAAATACTTTGCTGGTCGGTAGCGTTTGAATGATTGTAATCGGCGTATTGAAGTTGTTAATGTATGTAGACAAACTTAGTTTAGTTCTGAGTTAATCGTTTGAAAAGTTTCCTATTTACCAGGAAGGTATCACCGACACAGGTTCTGCTTGAATTCCAGATAAAAGTCATGTTCACTCTTTTCTTAAATATTAACGAAGTGAATGGACATATTCAGACCTACAACCTATCCTGATTAGAATTTGGAGAAGAGACTCTCCATGCCTTTCTTTCGAAAGATGTTTTCAGAGCAGAACGAGCCAACATAATTCAACTTGGTCATTAAATCTTCATTGATAAACCTAACTTGTTCATTAGGAAGCATTTTCGGCTAAAATTCGGAAATTACAGAAGTTTGGTCACACTGCAGAATTGATAGCATGCCGTTCTATGGAACAAGCGCGGTAACAATGGTTATTTTAATGAAATTTCTAAAAACTACTTACTTAGTAGTTAACGATAAAAACTCGTATACAGTGTTCATGACTGATGCATGAATCTGCGTTCAAAGTCAGTGATAACCTAGATATTATACATTTATTTGTGTCAGCAAACACTGAAAAAAAATTACTTCGTTTCCTATCACAGTTACCCGAGTTTCGAAGTTGGTACTACACTGAACGAATAGACTACATTAAATGTAATGAAAACGTATATTGTATTAATGAACGTTCACATTGAAACTGGCCCAACGACCAAGTTAATTATTATAATGAAACACTATTTATTGATCTATGACGCCCTTAATAAGTAGATGAACATTTTATTGTATTAATGAATATCAAAATATCGTTCTTCGATGAATCATCATATTAATGAACTACGTTCGTTGATCAATAAATCTTTATTCATTTTTTAATGAACTCATCCTTCAATTGTATGAACGTTCATATTGATGTAAGGATCCTTTTCCTCAAATGATATATAGAATTCATAGCTTGAAGTGAATAGTTCATGGATTGATGTCTAACTAGAGGTTCATGATAACCTATTTTTTCCATACTGTATGGATTTTTCCATACTTGAATTCGAATGAAGTATATTTATCACTACATTCAAAAGGCTTCAAAACAAGCCAAAAGAAAACGTCTTAATTCATTCGCGTTTTATTTAGCCTTTAAAGATTTCATCACACCATATACTTGCTTTCATGGATGATTGCGATGGTGGTTGAAAAGAATATTTCTATCACATTCGACAACAATATATTCTGGCTAATAATTTCAAGCATGGTTGTATTGATTCCTCCCCCAGCAAAGGATTTCCTGGTAGAGATTCTTCAAGAACCAAAATAACTGCTGTCAACTTTTCGCTGTGTGTTTCACAGTTCCACACTCTTGATGATTATGTTCTGAATTGACAAGTTATGTGAAAATGCGTACGAGGGAGTTTTTCAAATTATTAGGTTGACTTATCTAAATTTGTATGGGTAAATACTAGGCAGCAATATTCAATAAGATGACTCTTTAGATCGATCTATGAGGAAAATTTCTCAAAATTCATAGTATGATATTGAAAATTTGATATTCATTAGAACGACCTCAGAAATCACCTCCTCAACTATTACGACGACTTTCTTGAACTCATTATATTGGAGTATGAGTAGATCATCATTCGATGAAAATATTGCAATCGAGTTTCATTCACTCAAAGAAATAAATTTGATGAATTGTATATTAATATAATAAAGAATTCGTAGTTGCAATGAAGTTGATACCAATGAACGCTGTTCATTGATAATATTGAACAAGGTCATTTTTAGTGTACTTCATTTTCAAAGTGGTATATTATTATGGAATAAGGTATTTAAATGTGTTCCAATTTTATATGCCAGATGATATAGTTTCGATTTTGTCATTCAAGACTAATATGGCAAAGTTTTCGTAAGATATAAATATTCAAAGTTATTCTGGAAAAGTATTGCAGAAGAGTCGTTACTATTTAATCAGAACTCTTTTCTGGCTTCAATTTTCAAGTTCGAAACACATCGATGGAATTCTTTTTCAAGAAGGGCCCACATATAGAATGATTGTGTAAGAATGGTATTTATATACATTTTGTATTTGTTGTTGTCATGTAGCTTCCCAACAACAGTGTCTAAGAAAAAGTATGAAGGAAAACTGTCTGTGGTTTCAATACGATAATATTTCTGAAAATGAACTTTGAAGAAGTGAATCAAATCAGGTGAAGGAAAGAAAAAGATGATTACGAATTTGAAACATTCTAGGTACGCAAATAATTATTTGTTTTATACTGCAGTTGTATAAATTTTTTTTTCACCTTTTTTTCATTGCAGATTATGGTACATTCGATTTCATTATTGTCGGTGCTGGATCATCTGGTGCCGTGGTTGCCAGCAGGCTGTCGGAAAATCCGAACTGGAAAATTCTCACTTTAGAAGCGGGGGATGAGGAAAACGACCTATCAGAAATTCCTGGATTGCATGTTCTCCTACCAAACAGCCAGAAAAACTGGGGATATACAACGACTAAACAGAAAAACGGATGTTTGGGTGAGTTGAATCCTCGGTTGAATCTCATTACATTTTTATGGTTGACATCCACATCGAGTTTCAAAATAACATAAATCTGATTGAGATTCAGTACCCATCAAAGTATCTAGATTAGAACTTCTCTTTTTTATATCTGCGAATTAGACGATAAATACGGAAAGATTTCGTCCGTAAAGTAAAATTTGACCGATTTTCATTTTAACTGAGGGGCAAATATAAAAGGAACGATATTGAATTTGAATTTTCTTGGAGCTGTTCTAATGACACATCCGCATTTACCAACTAAACACCAACTTTCATTATTATAGGGCCAGTATTCTTTGTTATTTCAGAAATTTGAATGATACAAAGAAAAAAAACCAAATTTGACAAATTTTTTCCCCAGTTTCTTCAAAAATTTAAATTCGAGTATTTTTGAAGAATATCTACTTTAAAGTTTCTGCAGAATCTCATTGAAGTCAGATTCGGATTTCGGGAAATAAAGGAAATCAACGAAAATTTGGAAAATATTAAAAACATATTTTGTTTTGAATTCATTAACTATATACCAAGTGTTCATTTGATAGCATAAGAAGTATCTGCGATATCGAGAAAAAAATCTCAAAAATCCGAATGATTTTAATGCCAAAACCGTTTGGTCAATTTAACGAACCTAGCCGGGCATTCTGATGCCTCTCAAAAGTGTGTGACACTTCTCGTACCTACAAGGGAAAAATAGGATATAGTCCCCCCTTCTTTTACTTCCATGGTACCATTGAGAATTGAACTCATTTTTTTAATACTCAATGATGGTACTGAACTCTGCCGGCGCGACATCTCGTGACGACTTAGGATAGGTCCAATTAATATATATATTGGTTACCACGAATTCGTATATTTGAAACACTCAACCCATAAATATATTGTTTTTCGTTCGAATATATATCGGCACACAAATTAATATATTGCGGCAACTAATAAATATATTGGCTCGAAAGTTCCTTAATTTGAAAACACACTTTTGTCCCGAGCAGCGCCTCATACTTCCACTTCGACATTCCCGAACAATTGCTGTGAAATTTATTCTCGAGAGAATTCTCAAGGCACAAAGAAAACCACAAATTTATAATCCATCATTCACAACATAAATTGCATGGAACTGAGGAGCCTTTTGACTTGATTAATTTTATTCCGGGGAGACATTCGAGCGAAAACGTTCTCAGAACCAAGTAATTTTCATTTGAACAATGAAACTTACAAAAATACTTAGCCACGCGAGTTGATAGAACTGACAACTTCAGTTCGTGCGAATAGATGCTCTTTATCTGACCATTTTAATTGTGTAATAAACACGCGATGCAAGCGATCTAGCGATCGTCAGTTCAGGTGTATACGGAGAAGATGCCAGGGCACACGAGCAACGCTGTTCAGCAGAGAACCACAGACGGTGGTCTATGACAGAATAGAAAGCAGTATGCTTCTACGCCTCATTGGTAAAGTTAAAACATAGTTATCGAAAGCCGACATTATTTTATTTATGCATACTTTATTCACTAGTATAAAGTCTGTCGGTAGGCCATGAAAGTTTTACAAATTCCCTTCTGTATAATTAAGAAGGTTATGTTATATTAATTTTCCTGTCAGATAACTACTTGACGTTGTTCGTTTTATACAAAGGTCGTATTCATTCAAAGGTCGTTACTCAAACAAATCAAAGAATTTTTGATATTAATGATAGAGGCTTGTTTCATCCATTGTCAAATATCGACGCAAAAATTCTAATTTAGAACTATTGAACAGCTCCTACCACTGCTTAGAATCATCAGTTCGTTGTTGTTGGTCGATTGTGAGCTCGCGCGGCACCCATTTTGACCGGAGCTTTCGCATATCCGAAAACGCTATAAATCTCACACAAAGGTTTATTATTTTGCGAATTCTTCAGCGATATTTATCACATTTTCATCGTCGCGAGTACCACAAATGAGAAGTTTGACAGTACAATAAAACAATTCTCATGATGGTCCGCCAATATTGGCTAGTAAATACTATAGCGGGATTCAAAGTTTTCTTGAAGAAAATTCTGAAATGCGAGCAGCCGTATCAAGCCTCTTGCAAACAGTTTAATTTAATTTCTTATTTCAATTCCTATCTGGCTGGAAGAATTGAAGCTTTCCGAAATTGAATCATAAAATTAAAACAGGTGGATCATCGGCTCCCAACTTATTCTCCTACTTTCAGTTTTATATTCTCTACAATTGATGAGATTTCCGGTTTGTTATTGATTTTTTTGCATATATCCCCCAATTTGTTTTATCATACACATGCTCATTATCTTTTATATCCACCCTTAAGTCTCAGTTCGAGAAATATTGAAGTTTGATTGAAACCAGTAACGGATATTTACATGTTGACGATAATTGTACTACGCAAACCAAAATTGATGAAAACCTCCGATCAACAGGATTTTTTGGAAATCTTCATTATTTTAAATTACGCTACTTAATTCGAATTCTGCATAAAAAAGGGTTTTTCAGTTATACAAGGTTATTTATTGAGATTTCAATGTTTCAAATGATTTTTTTCATGGAATGGTTTCATGGTTTTTTGTGTTCTGAAAAAACGACGATTTATGAATAATATACAAGTTTTATTTAAGATATAAATAAGCTCCATTAAGAAATTTAATCTCAAATCCCGTAATGCGCAGGGTGATTTCTATAAATAATAATTTTTAGTAGTTATGCTTAGATATTGGGCCAGAAAACCCAAAAATATTCGATTTGAACTACTTACGATTACGAAATTGTCAAGAATATCGATGAGGCATTTGCACATTGTGTTTATAAAATAATAAACGAATTCTTTTGAATTTTTTCGATATGTGTTCGAAACTTGGTAATCAATCTTTTTGCGCGCATATTCTAGGGGAACAGCGTGCTATCGTTTTGTCCAAATGTCTGTAATTCTCGATGTTTTTCTCGAAATTATCCTCAAACGATCAGATTGGACTCCCTGATGGCGAATTCAGTGTCAAAATCGATTCTGTCCGTTCGGACGGCTGGCTGGCCGGCTGTGGACACGATAACTGTCGAACGGAGTGATCTAGCGACTTGAAACTTTGAGGGTACGTCACGCATTGGAATGCCACGGTTAAGATATCGATAACGAAATATGTGAAAGTTTTACAAAAAAAATCTGTATTTCAGAAATATGATTCTGTACATTTTCATCTTAATGAATCACGGAACATCATATTCTCAATATAATGAAAGAAGAGTTAACGGAAATTTGTGTATCAACAAAAACACTAGCCAATTTTGAAGATAAGAACAGGAAAAAGTGATCTTGAAAACGGAGAGATGATTATAGTTAAGACATATCACACATTACTTCTCTGTTTGGTTTGGGGTTTGTGAAAAACTCATCATCAAAATTCTACTTTGCAATATTATCTGAGACGTGGAAATGAGCTCTATCGCTCATCCATATACTGTGAGTCTGCTTCAGGCTATCTTCCATTAGCTGCTCCTATAAGAGCATATCCACAGGAACTTCACAAATCAACTAACAATACTGTGAGCAAGGTTTGCAACAGGCCCACGGACTTCCAATCTTCTTGCAAACATGACCTACGTCAAGTCTTCTCGTGTGTTGCTTGATTGATCGTATGTGGGCTCGTTGTAGACCCTGCACACATCGAACTTGACAACAAAGTTGCTCGTATATACTAAAATAGGAACCAAGCAATTGCTAATCCTCTCAGGTGACCATGTTATTTCGTTGTTATCCCCATTTAGATTGAATAACTTGAGGCTAGAGCTGTATTTGTTTCTGACTTCGTGTCAAGAACTGTCTGGTAAATTATCTTCCGAATGGTGGGGAATGCAGAATTTCTGAGTCCCCTCTCAACACAAGCAATGCTATAAAATAATCTCTTAAACTGAATACCCTGTTCATATCCAAATAACTTAAAAAGTTCAAAAACCAAACTTGTCGAGAACTAATAAAAGTACTAACATAACCCTCATAAAGTGCAGAACGACAGCTGCTTTTCTTCACCTCCACTATTCGGATACTTCAAGTGCTCTGATAACTATAGATTGATAATGTGCTGACTTCATTTTACAGGTATGATAGGAGAAAAATGTCCCTACGCAAGAGGAAAGTCTGTTGGAGGTTCGGGCGCTATAAACGGAATAATGTACATAAGAGGACACAAGAACGATTACGACAAATGGGAAGAATTGGGTAATCAAGGATGGTCATTCCAAAATATTTCGTATTATTTCAAGAAATCCGAGAATTCTCAAATACCTGACGGCGAGGAAGGGTACCACGGTTTCGCAGGACCAATAAACAATTGCTATACAGCACCTGAGTCTCCCCTAGTCCAAGCTTTCATTGATGCTAATAAAGAATTAGGAGCTGAATACATTGACGTTAATGGAGGTCAATCTGAAGGGGTTGGAAAATGTCAGAGCAGTGCTTTATTCGGAAGAAGAGTGAGCGCTGGAAGTTCGTACTTGAAGAATGCACTCAACCGAATAAATCTCAATCTTACAACAAAAGCATTGGTAACCAAAATACTCATTGACGATGTGTGTAAAAAAGCTCAAGGAGTTTTATTCGTGAGAAACGGTATAACTTACAAAGCTTCAGCAAGCAAAGAAGTCATAATATCTGGAGGAGCTATAAACACTCCTCAACTTCTTATGCTTTCTGGTATTGGTCCCAAAGAAGAACTAGAAAAACACGAAATAAATGTAATCCAAGATGCTCCAGTTGGAAAAATCATGAGGGACCACATTGCCTTCAATACAGTATTCTTCAGAACGAACTATACTGAAAACATGGTACCACTCAGGAACCAAATAAAGGATTACCTCAACGGCTTTGGTGCTCTCACGACTTCTTTCTCTACCAAAGTGTTAAGTTTCAAGAATTTCGGGAAAAGTCGAATTGAGTATATTATTATACCCCCTAATGGAAGAGGTAAGCGAGTTGGTGCACCCAGAAACTTCAACAAAGAAGTAGTAGAGTCCCTCAAGTCTTTCGATGGTACGTCCGATTTTCTTATTTCCACCATCCTCTTGAATCCGAAATCGCAGGGAAGGATAACTTTGAAATCGTCAGACCCCAATGATTTTCCAGAAATTGATATCGGAATTTTTTCTGGGGAAGAGGATTTGGAAGTGCTTTATGAGGCAGTAAGATTTGCACAAACTTTGGGAGATACTAAAGCCTTCCAAAAATTCAAAGCAAAACAATATTTCAAGTTCAAGCCATGTGAGCAATTTGAGTATAATTCCAAGAGCTTTTGGCAATGTGCTATAAAACATCTTTCCTTCAATGGATACCACATGTCTTCAACAGCACGAATGGGTCCTAAGGATGATCCAATGGCTGTTGTTGATAATGAGCTCAGAGTTTATGGTGTGAAAAATTTGAGAGTTATGGATTGCAGTATTATGCCAGATACGATTTCGGGACATACTAATGCTATAGCTTTTGCTATTGGAGAAAAAGGAGCAGATATGATTAAGAACCACTATCGATTTTTTCAGTCAAAATGAAGAGTAAATATCATATTATTTGAGAATCCTGGCAACGACTTTATAATACTATCTTTAGGTTGTACGTTATTTTGATAATAGAGAGATATTGCAACTTTTGAATAGCGCAAACGTTATGTTATTACGGTTACGCTAAAAATAACGTTTAGGTTTTAACGGTCATTCCAGAAGTAGACATATCACTAACGTTTTTGTTATCGTTGCGTTTGTTATCAGTTTGTTTGGTTAGGTTATGTGAGACGTCAAATTTTTGTGTTACAAACTCCTGAAGTTTAATCATTTGCATTTCTTCATTAGTTTTTCGATTCTGGATAAAATGAAAAAGGAATCGGAAGCGGTGCTATTGGAGAAGAAGTATAACTAGTTATAAATTGAACAATATATAATTGGCATGGTTCAAACTATTCCCAATTTCAAACCCCTCATGTTGCTTCCAAAAGTATTTCTTCAAAAAGTATCAAATACCTATATAGGAAAAAAAATTGCTGTGGTAGCACTTAGAAATCTTTATGTCTAATATCAGTTGTGTGTAGAAGGCATTATGAATAGATTTAAAAAATCCGAGATAGTTGTGTTATTAACACCAAAAAACATATTAACAAACAGCTTCTCTATGACAGTGATCGGAGCCGGAAGGACCCGAAGCTGAACGAATCCTTCCGATATAGAATAGCGCAACGTGAATTGCGGCTCGCAATTTTCCGTAAATAACGTTGGACGCTAAAGGCACCGTTAGAGCTAGGGAGATTCGGATATTTGGGTAATCGGGGATTCATCCTATTGGTCGAGAGATTCACCCGATTGGCTGACGACGTTCACGTGGTCGTCGTCGGCCAATAAGGAAGAATCTCCGAATACCCAAATACACGAATCTCCATAGCACAAAAGGTAGCTTTACGCTATTAACGTCGCGTTATTCTGAAACTGAATCTGCGCATGCTTAGATGTCAAAAATAACGTCACACAAATTTGACACTGCAATATCTCTCTATTCATTTCTATGCATGGAGCTGAATCCAATTTGCAAGAGATAGTTCATAATGATATACGGGTACAAATATTTTATATTAGCGCGAAGACTTCAATTGAGTTTCTCCTACTTTTCGAAATAATAATGTGGTGATTTTCAGTTCCTGTGAAATGAACCGCGAAATAAATATTTCCTAATTGTAAATTCAAGAGAGCAAAAAGCACCTAGTCTGATTTATTTGGTAGTCAACGATTCATTCCCCTACGATTTTTATTAAAATTAACCTGTTTTTCTAATTGCCAGTAGTAGAAATGGAATCTTCCGTGATCGTATTATTATTTTAATAATCGTATTATTATTTTAATTGTAAATATAATATCACATCTATTATGTATGAATGTTCTTTCAGTATCTCTATCTGTGATTGTTGTGTTTACCTTCTTAGCAAGTGATTTAAAAATTGTGTAAATGCTAAATAAAACAGAATATTCACTTTATTCATGTTTATTTTCCGTCAGATTTCGAAACCAAAATTCTAATCACCTATGATCAGATAATAAGCTTACAATGCCTTTAATTCATAAGAAATATGTGAGTTTTTCTCTGAAAACAAGAATAGTTTTATTACCAGGTATATTTGTATATTTTTCAGATTCGGATAAAATGAGAATCAATTTCATTTTCAATTGTCAAAAATTGGCGATACTACCTTCAACTTCACCTTTCAACCCTAAAGGATGAAGGAAAATGAATGGGTTGCTGTGATTGGATTTTCTCCTTAGTTAGTAGTTGAATTATAAGCGAGAATTTACATTTGGGCCACTTTAACTTTATTCGATATCCACGTTCCTGTTTTCAATTTCATCTATTCTTAAGACCTTCATGGCAATCCTGACAACTCAATTCATGAACTCCTGAATTGTCCAACTTTTCATTTAAAGAAATTTTAACGTGAAATGAAATGAAATGACGTGAAATTATTTTTATGTTGTAACATTGTTGTTGAGTTGCTTCCCCAGATATCTTAAAGGAAAAGCTGTTGAAAGCTAAATGAATTATTGATGAAAAGAATTGTCCCTCCTGATTGAGAGATTGACACTTTGTTCTGGAAAAAATGTTGCATAATGAAAAATGTCGAAACAATTAATAAATTGAAAATCTTCAGAGCTTTTTTCTTGCAACTTAAGAGAAGTTCATAAAGTACAAAATAATGCAAGAAAAACTGGTGGCGATTTTCAATTTATTGTCTGATGAAGGATTCAGATGAAGACTCCGAAATCACTCAGTTCTCTTTGTTAATCGTTTGGACATTGTTAATTTTTTCCAGGACAGCACCTATTTTCAATGCTGAAATGTAGAACGATTTCTTCAATGTATAATTTTATTAAAAATGGTTCTTTTTTGAGTATTGGAGGAGAAAACTAAAAAACTATAAATAAAAATGAATTAAATTCCACAAAATCTGGCGTTTCTAATTGATATATCCAGAATTTTTGATTTTTATTGAAAATAAACCATAGAAAAAGTTTCAGTGGATATTTCAGAAGTGTGTATCAAATGGAGGAGACAAATTTGTGATTCAACAAATTATATCTCGGGGTTTTTTGTTATATATTATCTTATCATGTTTTCGCAGATTACGGACAATTTGACTTCATCATTGTGGGAGCCGGAACTGCCGGTTGCGTTTTAATAAATCGCCTTTCAGAAATTCAAGACTGGAAGATATTAGGGATAGAAGCAGGTGCAGAAGAGGATGATTTGTCTGAAATTCCAGGCTTACATACACTAACGTCGAATTTTCGGAAAAACTGGGGATACATCACTACACCCCAAAAAAATGGATGTCTTGGTAAGAAAATTATTCTCTTAAGGAAATTTAGTACAGAGAACCCCTCTTTAAATTGGTCAGCAGATGTGGTTCAAAAGTTTCGTAGTCTCTGATTCACAAATTCGCACAATATTTTACAAACTATCCACAGTCATTGACTTTTGTGTTAATATTTCTAATATTCAATTGTTTGGATATTATGTTAACTAACTAATCCTTCTCGGTGCAGTTAGTGCAAAGTATTGAATAAGTTTTGATGAATTGTATAAAGTTTATTCATAGTTTGGCACATTTCTACAATTGCTATTCTATTACTAAAAAACTAAAGTAGCATAAAAGACTTTTTCTAACAAAACACGAATCATTCGCTTCGATACAGTTAACCCACCAAACAAACAAATCTTCATTCATTGGAGGAAGTTGAATATTTTATTCTTGACCATCTTTTATGTCTTTTGATGAACGCATTGGATGTACTGTATTCTGGATTCTTGAGTATTCAGTTCTAACATTATCTAAGTACTATGAATAATTTGTAAAGTTATAGCCACTTACATAATTTTTCAACATTACTTTTGCCTTGAAATAAGCGATACATCTAGTATGTATTTTTCATAACTTATTTTTATGGTATGAAAAACCAGGAGTTTCTGAAGCTAATTCAGTAGAATTTCCTATCGAAAGGGTCACAACTTTGTATAGCTCGTTTACTCACGAGATTATAAACTAGCAAAAAATAACCATTATATTTTCAGTTTGCCAGTTATCGGGGCAATCAGTATTGTATAAAATTGGATACATTTTTTGACAATTTTTTTCCTTTTTTTACAACTGACAATGAAGCCCCACAGAAGATTAATCAGTTTGCTCTTACAGGAATGGAAGACCAGCAGTGCATGGTAACTAGAGGTTTTTCGATAGGTGGGAGTAGTGCCATAGGAGCCCTCCTTTACAGTAAAGGATTCAAAAACGATTACGAAAGCTGGGCGAAGGCAGGCAACCCTAAATGGTCATATGATAACATTTCCAAATACTTCAAAAAAATAGAAAACTATCACACGCATAGGAAGCCGCAATACGACGGATTCGCAGGTCCAATCAATATTGAATATTCAGAACCAAAATCCTCTCTACATCAAGCAATCAAAGATGGAATGAGAGAATTAGAATATAATACAATCGACTACAATAGCGAAACAATTAATGGCATTGAAACAATACATTACAACACTTGGAGAGGAAAACGAGTAAGCAGTGGAAACACCTACCTGTTAGAAGCAAAAAAACGATTGAATACTAATATAACTACTAAAGCTCTGGTTACAAAAATTCTCATCTCTAGTGGAAAGAAAGCTCATGGTGTCCAGTTCGTTAAAAACCATAAATTATATCAAGCCACGGTTAGGAAAGAAGTGATTTTAGCCGGAGGTGCTATCAATACTCCACAACTTTTAATGCTTTCTGGTGTGGGCCCGAAAAAGATGATCAAAAAACACAAAATAAAATTCATTAAAGATCTTCCAGTAGGTCAAACACTAAAAGACCATTTGGGATATTTGAGTCTGTATATACGGACCAATTTCACCCAGAAAACTCCAGAGTTAAGAGAACTCTTAAAGCAGTACTTCAATGGTTATGGATATCTCACCAAATCTTTAAACTCAGAGTTTCTTGGCTACTTCTCGACAGACCCCACATCGGATAAGCCTAACATCGAGTATGTGTTCGCTCCACCAGTAGGTACCAGGATTGGTCTTTATGCTTCTAAAAGATTCAACAAAGAAATGATGACATCAGTCACGAAAAAAATCAATATTTTCACCGATCTGGCTGTCTCTGTCACCTTGCTACACCCGAAGTCTTCAGGACAAATTCGCTTGAAATCGGGAAACCCTATTGATTTTCCCGAAATCGATATTGGAATTTTCAACAACGAAGATGACATTGGGAAAATTCACAAGGGCATACGGAATATTTTAAGAATTTTGGAAACTGAACCGTTCAGAAAATTGAATGCATCTATATACTCTGTTCCGAAGCCATGTGAAATGTATCAGTTCAATTCGAAGGAGTTCTGGTATTGCAGCATCAAACATGTTGCGTTCGCAGCTCATCAATTATCTTCGACGACTAAAATGGGTAATGAAAATGACCCTGAGGCTGTGGTTGATCAAGATTTGAAAGTGTTCGGAGTAGATGATTTGAGAATAGCGGACTGTGGAGTTATTCCTGTAACTCTATCGGGACAATTGAATTCTGTGGCATATATGATTGGAGAAAAAGCTGCAGATATAATTAAAGAAGAACATTTGAAACCTGCTGCCAGAGAGAGGGATTTTATGGAACTGTGATATTCGTTTTATCGTAATTTTCTACACAGAAGTTTTGTAATTTGAGATGAATTCCATTTTGATTTTTGCACCTCCTGTAACCAAAGAATAAATTAATATAATATAATTATATGTTAACCCACCTTATGCAATTGCTTAAAAATATGACGACATCTTCATTATTTTCACTGTAAGTTAACGTTTTGGACTGATGAGGCCTTTAGCCCTTTATGGATAAAAATACATAATATCTGTGAAAATGTGAAGATATGCGAAATCAGAGAGCGAAATTGTTATCAAACATGTATTAAATATAATAATATACCAATTATTAATTAATTAATAATAATTTATCAATAATCCATCCTTGATTTTGGCTGGATCTGAAGATTTCCGCGGTTTCCAATCTTCTCTATTACATTCAGAAGCATTGTCATCTTAGAAAACCGTATCTTCATTTTCTACAAAATATACATTATAAAAAAAATTTCTTTTTTTTCTGCACCAACGTAGGACATAGGTACTCATAACAAATTATTTCGAAAAATATTTTCAGTATACAATTCTCAGTATTCGATGTTGAACTATAATATTTAGATCGCTTTGAGTTGTACATTAATTTCAATCATAGATTCCTCTCATCGAATAAAACCTCTTTTTCATTTGCCATTCCTCCAGATTTGGCTCAAGTAAAAAGTTATAAGCATTTAAATATCTCCCAATAAGCTAATACATTCCTGCGCTTCGTTTGCAAGTTCATCACAGATATTCCTTATGGTGATGTGATCTCTTTTGTAGAATAACCCATCCAAGGTTTGTAATTCAAAGAAACAAGATTGAGAAAACTCATTAACTCACTTAATTCTTATGATTTGGTGCTTTTTGCGATATTATCGCTAGGAAAACGTTCCACTACACTGGACTTGAAACACTGATCTTCAACTTGATGTTCATCCAATCACTATCCAATTTCATTCCACTATAAGATTATACACAATTTCATCCTCGCCCATTTTCATATTGAAAACTACGTAATTATACTTCTCTCACGAAATTTATAAATGAATTATACAAAATCAATCAATCAACCTGAAAACATTATCTAGAATGTTATGGATATGGAAACTCTAGCCCATTGAAAGGGACTTTGTCTGTGGTGTGGTCACGAAATAGCATACATCCATAGAAATTATAATTTAATGTTATATCTATGCATATACCTAATATTAGTTCTATGCGAAATAGATGTATATTTCTGTGTATTCTATGGTCGGGATAAACGTGAACCCAGCTTAATTTACTTCCTTTACTAAATCAGGGGCGGATCCATAAATACAAGGAAATTTTTCGAATTTTATCCGATTTTATAATGTTCGACGTTGAATATCTGCAAAACGGTGGTATTAAGGAGAAATTTTAAAGAATAATCAAACATTTCGAAATGATTGAAGATTCTAGTGATAATATAAGATAAACTTCATCTGCATTCTTCATGCTAATTTCGTTTAGTTTTATGAATCGGCGAGTCCATAACTCGGAAACTGTTTGGAATAAGATGAATGTGATTTCTGAAGAATATGTTGGAAATTCAAACAGCCTGTGTCTTTTTGCTGGAGCCGAATCTGGAAAAATGAAAAATGAAAAAACTGTTTTATTTGATGAGAGGAATCTATTGTCACAATCAATGTACAACTTAAAGACTCACCCTGTATATTTCCGAATCAGGATGAATGGAACAGAAATGAAATTTTAATTGTACCATAAAAATCGAAAAAAAATCACAAACAAGTAAACTGTGGTTCGCAGTGGGACATTTCATATGATTGGTACCAATCAATTTGTAACAACCCAGTGGGTGTGAAGATAGCAACCATTCAAATGAAAACGTTTCAAAGATAAAGAATAACCTGAATCTAAAAGAGATAAGGATAGTTCCGATAGCAAGACTTGCAATGGAACATGAAAATGAACATTTCCTAGAAATGTGCCATGACAAGCTTCTTCTTCTGTTATATTCTTCACTTCTTGAGAATAATATATTCGATCAGTACTAACAGAAAATATCAAGTGTATAGCATTTTTGAATTAGGTACAATCGCATTGTCTTTGAAACCAGGGTTACTATAATAGATTGATACAAATAGATTGATTCGTATGAATTGTCTCTGTACGAAACAAAGTTTATTTTTTGCATTTCTCCGATTTTGCATGGAGACCGAGATATTAACGTAGGTACTTTTCAAGATTTACACACAATAGGTCTCGTGCATGAATTGTTTTTGATCAATGGAATCAAATATTCTATCCGTAAGATCACTGAAAAACTTGAACCGTCATTTTCAATTTTTAACGAAAAAATGCTCTTTTAAATTTGGCTCCGCATGTCGGTTGTTTAAACGAAACTTTACGGTTTCCGTGACGTACTGGGATATACCCACTCTCTCCCTTTTCTCTTGTACTTTTCCCCCTAGCAAGCTAATAGACAGCGTCGGGCTGTATCGATCGGTGAATCGTACAATAACGAGTGACGTAGACGCGATCTGATGCTTTTCTCCCGCTTAGACCTTGAGTCCCGATTTGACCATTTTTAATACCGAATTATTCAAAATTCGCGCATTGTTGGAGTGTGTGATAGCATACATTATGATTTTGTATCGATATAGAATGAGAAAAACATAAAAATATGATAATTCGTGTTACATGCAAGAAACTTTTGACTCATTTTAACTAGGTCATGCCGATTCTGTTTTGGAGTTTGGAGGATCGTCATTGGCAACAAAAATCCTTCCAGCGATCACTAAGGTTCATCATTCGGAAAAATGATGAAGAAAACTGAATTACACGATTCCACCTTAGATCAGTCATCACATTTGCCTCCATTATACCTGTAGAACATAGATATAAACCAAGGCATCCTTGAGAAGTTCAACAATCTGAACCAGGATTTGAAGAAATGCATCTTAAGATATGACAGGCCGAATCCAATTGAAGTTCAAGGTTTCATAAATGATATAGCTGTCCTATATCAATTTACATCATAGAAAAATATTTATCAAAAAAAACGAAACTTCATGAGGATTGACGATGTAATGTGAAGAGATTATTTGTTGACTGTATATTATTATTGAATGTGGCCGGTTAGTTCCAAACTAACCGGTACTATTTATTATGCATCAATGAACCAAACATCTCATCAAAGGTCTTCAAACTCACTGAATAAGTCGAGACTCCATCTCTATAAAAACGAGGAAATTAGATTTATACCACCATTTGATCATCAGTCCTCTCAAGGAACTGGAAATTTAATAATGGCGCGCATGTCTGTGATGTTGATTTTAACCACGGTTTTGTTGGTGGTTTCTTGTAATGACGATGTGAAAAAAAGAGATTATTTGAAGAATCTTATCTTGGAAAAGATCGATGAATCCATTTCCTATGACTATCCAAAGGACAACTCCGAATATTTCAAAAATATAGACTTCACCAAGACTACTGGTAAGTTAACAGAAGCCTAATACGTATTTTGATGTTACCGCAAAAAGACGACATTGAAAGAATGTGCATTTATATTGATTTTAAATCTTCATTGCCATCATTTTTACTATGTGAATACGAATCATTCTATACTCATACTATTCAAATTCACATGTATTTGATATCCTAACGCTGATATATTATGTATACGGTTCCCTATACCATTTGACATATATTATCATCTTCCTCTTGTTGTCCTTCTTCTTCTCAGGTTTAAAATATGCACAGGTAAGAATTCTTAATTTTCTTTCTCCTTCTCTCAAACATATTGAGAATCTTCAATGACGAATATTGAAATTGCAAACGTTAGTTCTATAGCCACGAATTTCATTAATTTATGTTCATTACCTTAACAATGAAATAAATAAGAACTTGAATCTGTTTATTCACTATATTAGCACTTCACCTTCCTCTTTTCATCTCACCTTTATGAAACCAATTTTCACGCTTGTTCTGGGAAACATCGCGTAATCGTTTTGCCCAAATGTCTATTATTATAGGGTAGGTTTCGAGCTGAAATGTCTCGAATAGGTAAGGAGTTATATTGATTTGAAATATTAGGGACATTTCCCCTAAATCTCTGATGCGATCGAATTGAATCTTCGAAATCAGTTGTATAATGTCGTATCGTTATGCAAAATTTCGTGACAATTGTTTCCTTGAAAATTGAAAGATATATTTTCCAAATATTTTTTTGGAAGACAAATATTTTTTGGGATCTGTTCATCTGGTTTCAATGAAATTTACTCGATGTTAATAATCAACGATAATGTAACGAATGTCAGGTCTAACATTCACTTTCTGAAATATTGGAGAAAATATGTCCGATCTCGATAGTATTTCCACAACAATGACTCAAGAAATACCGATTTGGAAACGAATTCTAACAAGTGCGTAAAAGCTTCTGACCTAACGTCATTTCCAGAATTTTTAATTAGAAAAAACGTCTGGAATAAATATTTATAGACGAAGAAATGAATGAATTAGGATATAGCTACTTAGATTATATAAGTTTTTTCTTATCATTTCGTGATCCACTAATGATTGTCGAAGAGTTTGGGGAAAGAAGAAGAATAACATCCTATTCCAAACCATGTCAAATGGGAAATTTGACAACTGGTCGCAATTTGTTAACAATTAAGATTTCTGAATGATAATGTATTATGAATCAGTCAATTCAAAGGATAATACATCTTATATACAGGTTGTATCTAAATAACACCGAACAAATTCAAGGGGTGATCTGTGATGAAAATTAAGGTAGGTATTTGGTATAAAATTTTTCAAAGAACCTCCCTCCAAAAAAGCTACACCCCACCGAAGATGAACAAAACGAATTGTTTTTCTTTTTTTCCCTGTATATTGAGCTGAAGATACGAAACTTGCTAAATCTTATTTGTCAATAAAACTATACATTTTGGAATTTTTTCAATCCTGAAGTATGCTCAGAAGGAATTGAAATAGTCAACTCCTAAGATATTTCCTCATACAACCTTTTTTGAATAAAATTTTTCTTCAAAAAAAACATGGCTTGAAATTCTAATTCATTCACAAATGTTTTTATCTCTACAAGTTTTTTCGAAAACTTAAGCATTAACGAGAAGAACATAACTCATGTCCAATATTGAACAACGGTCAACCAAATTATGATTTTACCAGGCTAAGAACTTTGCAACTAAAACTAAACTAAAATTATCGATAATACAATTATAATAAATGTTTTTAAAATGACCGCCTTCCGCTTCAATACAAGCATTTTCCCTTCTCCCCATTGAAATGCGTGAAATATGCCTGCTGAATTTCCTATCGTTTCACGCCCTGCAACAATGCTGTTCCGCAGATCATCGATTTTTTTTTTCTCGTAAATGCTTAAGTTTTCGAAAAAACTTGTGAATATAAAAAGTTTCTAAATGAATTCGGCTTTTCAGGCATGTGGTTTCAAAAGAAAAATGTGTACACAAAAAAAGGTTGTAAGAAAAAATATCTTAGTGGTTTACTATTTCGAAACCTTCGAAGCATACTTCAGCGTTGAAAAAATTCCAAAATGTGTAGTTTTAGTGACAAATAATATCCGCCAAGTTTCGTACCTTCAGCTTAATATACAGGGTTGATAAAAAACAAAAACAATTTTTTTCGTTCATCTTTGGGGGGGTTTAACTTTTCCGTGGGGAGACTTTCATACCAAATAATTATTAAATAATTTATTTTCATCACAGAATCACCCCTTAAATTTTTTCGGTGTTATTCGGACACACCCTGAATAGTATTTATTCTTTCTCATTTCAATTTTAGATGAATCGATTTGAATGTTGATATCATTATGAGAGCTTGTTCTGGGGAACAAAAGCGTAATCATTTTGCTCAAAATTCGGCAGACTGGTCATAAAATAAATATAGTGTCCTATACGTCCGCCTGTAGCCACGATAACTTAAAACGAAATGAGATAGAGAATCGAAATTCATGGTATAATACGCAACAGAATTCACTGTTTGAATTCATGAATGAGCACATAATCCTAGTGATTTACGAATTATATCATCTGATAATTTATTATTTTATAATAACGCTAACTTGAAACTAATTTATTATTTGTTGAATATCGATGGGTGAACTCATCCAGAATTTTATACGATTATATTATTGGAGACATGACATAAGTTAGTTATAAGTTATTAGTGCCGATTTTCCTAGAATTCTTTAGCAGTTGAAGAATATTCAATGCAATTATTACAGATTATGGAATATTTGATTTCATTATAATTGGATCAGGATCTTCAGGATCTGTATTAACAAACCGATTATCATCAGAAGAATCCTGGAAGGTACTTCTCTTAGAAGCTGGAGATATGGATAATACATTCACAGATATTCCATCCATGTACCAATATTCTCTACGGTCAAAATATAACTGGGGTTACAACACTACTTCACAGAAATATGGATGCAAAGGTAAGGTAACAAATAAATACACAACCAAAATAGATATCCTTCAATAATTATGAACTAATGTTATGCACGCGTTGAAAGTTGTCAAATTCCAGTCGAGACCAGAAGAGACGAGTGCACTATGTCAAAATGGCCCGCGAAAATGCAATATCGCAAACCGGCATCTAGCTTTCGAAAAACTCAGTGACTTCTGAGCGATAGGTGGTTATGGTGCATGTAGAATAAATCCGATTAGCTTTGAGAATGAAGATATCCCAGGAAGCGCAATCGTACGTGCAATCTGTCCACACTCAAATGGGCCCCATACACCATGCGATTTCTTCAGTAATTGGTCATACACATTTCAGTTAGTCGTGAGGCTGCCGACGTCAGTCCATGCGGTCCTATTATGTGCGTCCGCAGAAGAAACGGTCTGACGAGCGATCTAACGACAGATATAATTCTAACCGACCCTGGTCGGAGTCTGAGGTGCCGTCTGTTGCAGCCATATATTTATTTTGTAAGCCGATATATTTATTTTATACGAAACGCAATATATTTATGAGTTGGGTGTCACAAATATACAAATTCGTGGGAACCAATATATTTATTAATTCAACCTATTCCAAGTCGTCAAGAGAGGTCGCGCCGGCAGCGTTTGGGGCAGTTCTGAGCTTTTGGCAACATAGCGTGGTTATTAGTACATAAGTCGCTCACAGTAAGCAATGGTTGGGAAAGTTATCTAACTTACAGAGTTCTATTACCTTTTTTCCCACCTTCATGGTTCCAAGTTCCAAAATAATAGCATTGTATAAAGACCACATTGTCTTTATACAATGATAATAGCATTAGAAGACCACGATACAAATAACATAACCATATAGTTGTAGTAGATCACAAAGAGATAAGGTACGTTTTTATTTTCATAGAATTGATAAATCGATTAACCCCAATCTCTCTCTTCTTTGGTGGAGACCATAAGAGAAGAGAGAGGGAGATACACCCATTAATCAGTTCGATGAAAATGAAAACGCACCCATTCAAACGTCTTTATACGAATACTAACAATAAAAGTTTAAGTTCACTGTTTGGTTTGTGCCACTGCAAGAAGTGTTAAATAAAATCGTAATTCTAGCCGCAGAAAACTACCAGCCAAATGAACTAAATTGTACTCTAGTATAAAGAGACAAACCAACTGCTATTAGGATTCCTCAATAAAATAATATCTAGTTATCTCCAAGATATAGATAACGAAAATCGATTTCAAGCGATGGACCAAAAGCTCCGGATATAGTTACGGTTATCGAAACTGACATATATATGATACATGCAAAGGAAAATCTGTCAATGGGGATAACCGTAACTATAACCGGAGCTTTTGCTCCATGGCTTGAAGAAACATATCTTTGGTTATGTTATTATAAATGGGCATAGATTAATCATTGATTGTTACTCATCTCATACATAGTTTTGTTTCTATATTGATCATTATGCAACATTATTTCAAGAAGCTGCTCCTGACACATTGACCTTGAATCACGCAATTCGCAAAAGTGATTTCTACAAATGACATACTTTATTTAATTTGTAATATGTAGTACGGTTCCTTTCTGATATAAGAACTGAAAAAAAAATCATTTTTCAAAAACTATTCATCAACCTGCGATGAAGTCCGGTACAAAACTGGATATCACTATTTAACAACAGTGTTTCGAATTTAAGTTTTATCAGATATTTATCTTCGGCGCAATTGGGAGAAGAATATGTCAAATTTCGTGCTCATTTCCTCGGTATCATAGTTTTCACCGTATAATGAAAATGTCCCGAAGTACACAAAATCTAATAACTTCCCCATGTATTTCTCGAAGTTAACAAGGCAAATAGTGAAACAAAAAAATAAAAAACATACTCGGTGGAAGGTGTATGGAAATATGAGCGATTTTTTGGAGTTTAAAGTATTGAGAGCAAGATCGAAAAAACTCATAAAAGCTGATTATGACCGCTATATTTCTACGATCCAGGAGCAGGTTAAAGTTGATCCTAAAAAAATTTTTAACTTCATTTCTGAAAAAACGAAAGTTCATACCATTCCAAATATCATGTATGATGATAATATCACTGGTAACACGGGTCTCCAAATAGCAAATTTATTCGCTGAATACTTCAAGAGTGTGTATACTCCTCCAACTAATAGCAACTCTACCACAAGCATAGAAATATCAAACACTTCAGGTTGTTTAACATCTATTCAGTTTTCACGGGAAGAAGTGGAGCAGGCACTGAACAACTTAAACGAGAATAAAGGTGCGGGACCTGATAATATACCTTCTCGTTTTGTCAAGTCACTTTGTTGTTCTCTGAGTGTACCACTTACATATATATTTAATAGTTCACTTAGACTTGGCATATTCCCGAATATGTGGAAGACTGCCTGTGTTGTACCAATATTTAAAAACGGTAGAAGGGATCAAGTCAGAAATTACCGACCTATTAGTAAACTGTCTGTGTTTGAGAAAACTTTCGAGTCTCTTGTGTACCCCCATATATTCAATCTCATTCAATTTCAGATCATACCTCAACAGCACGGCTTCTTCAAGGGAAGATCAACTGAAACTAACTTGTTGAACTTTATTGAGTACCTGAATGAAAGTCTCGACGCTCGTTTGCAGGTCGATGTGGTGTAAACCGACTTCAGCAAGGCTTTTGATAAAACTGACATAAATATATTGTTACTGAGACTTGCTGAGGTTGGAGTTTCGGGCGTAATGTTGCTATGGTTCAAATCATATCTAATTGACAGGCAGCAATTTGTTTCGGTGCGGGGTTTCAGGACTGATTCTTGTTTTGTCACTTCTGGTGTTCCACAGGGATCGCACTTGGGCCCCCTGTTGTTTATTATTTATGTAAATAACATCATTCTGTGTTTCAGAATATGTAGGTTTTTCCTGTTCGCCGACGATTTGAAGATCTGTATGATAATTCGAACCCTCCTGGACGCTCTGATCTTGCAACATGAACTGGACAAGCTTGTTCAGTTTTGTGAGGAATATGGCCTGCACTTAAACTTGTCCAAGTGTAGTATCATTTCGTTCACACGAAATAGGAACCCATTAGTCTTTCCTTATAAATTGGGTGATGCTAAGTTGTCTAGAGTGGAAGTAATGAAGGATCTTGGCGTAATATTCGACTCAAAACTAATATTTGATGCACATATAAATTATCTTGTGGGGTCCTGTAATAGATTAACTGGTTTCTTTACCAGAGAATGTCGTCAATTCAAAGATATAAATATCCTTATTACCTTATATCATTCATACATATCAAGCAAATTAAGCTATGCATCACTCATATGGAGTCCCGTTTACAGTACTTATATATCGCGATTGGAAAAAGTGCAAAATAGGTATCTGAGGTTTATGTGCTATAGAACTAATTTCCGCTTGTTCCCGGGAGACCCGGATAACTATTCTATACGATTGAGACATTTTGGTTTGCTCACTCTGGAAAATGGGAGAAAAATAAATGATATATTGTTCCTACATAGAGTATTTGACAATAGAGTTGACTCGGCCGAAATTCTTAGTAGAATATTTTTTCATATACCTGTGAGATCTCTCAGACGTCAATATACCTTCCACATACCTTTCAACAGCACAAATAGAGCGATTAATTCACCTATATGCAGAATGCTTCAGCTCTGCAACGCGTATGTCGATGATGTTGATATCTTCCACCAGAGCAAAAATGTCATTAAATTCAAGTTGAGACGTATCTTCAGAGAGTTGGTTTAAAAAACAAAAAACATAATAGTAAATAGGAAATAAGAGTAAATAGGAGAGGGAAAGTTTTTGTGATGATAGATGATTCTGTTGTTGTATTGTAATTTTTTTCTAGCCATAATAATTAATATGTGAATGCTTTTTGTGGGTGACTATGTCACCTGTTTGTGTTCCTTGTAGTTAAATAAATAAATAAATAAATAAATAAACTAAAAAACGCTGAACTGATCATGATGAATCTCAATAACTAATTGGCAAATGCTGATTGACAAACATGAGCAAAGTTCCCTGATCATCGTTCCAGTAGAACAATTCCCAAGAGATATTTCAACATTTCGATTACGAATATTTTATATTTTGCGATCTTCCAATCGTTGAAGAATTATTTGAACATTGTCTATCATTGCAGACGTTATAGTTTTTTTTTGTGAAACTTGACTAATCAACGCAGGTCTCGTCCTTTCGGCTTATGTTTGCGCAATTGTTAACTTTTATTTACCATAGGAATCGATGGTTTCAATGGAGTTCGATAAATGCGGGAATAAACGGTGGTATATTTTCCAATCGAAAAGCCGAATTAAGTACAATTTTCAGGCCGGAGATTCGCCAATTTCGCAACCGGTGAATTGCACGTTCGCACGCTTGCGATAAATCTTAGTATTTGTCGTATGCGAGTCAGGCGAATGCCAGCTAACTGATGTGTGGCGAGAGGTCCTCTGAACAGAAATGGACAAAATTATGACTTTCGTCGGATCGCTTGTCAAAACGTTTCCTCTGCGTCCGCCACATACAGCCAATCCGCATGGACAGACGTAGACAGCCTAGCGACTAACTGATAAGTGTGTGGCTGATCTAGGAATACTGCCCGGCCAATAACTGCAGAATATCGCATAGTGTATGGGTACCATAAGAAATTTCATAGTGTTCAATCCGAGATGAAGAGATTCGAAATTTATTTCAGACTAACGCACGATCCTGTACATTGAATAGATAAAAATCAGACACGCAAGGTGAACCATTTGTGTTTTATACAAGAAGATTCAGCGGCAGTGAAAAATATCAAAACATCAAGCAGATATGATCATTTCAACGCAATTTTAACATGCAGTCGAACATATCGAGTTAATTCCAATTGAAATGATACATAAAACTTTAAAACCCATTACGGATTGAAGATAATTGTTTTCATTGAACCAATAGCTTAATTTTGATGTCATCTGAACCTACATCAAAATCTGGATTATCAGGCTCGTAAATCCATACAAACAACACAAGTTCTGTTTTGTGCGAACAGAATTCAGTTGCCCATTCCGTTATAAAATCATTATTATTCATAATAATCAAAAAACGATTTTTTAGAACTATGGGGATTTAAAATGAGAAATAATTTCGTTGCAAGAATTCTGGATGTTTATTCGAGCAATTACCGTTGAACGTTAAGTTTTAATTTGAGTACATAAGTTGCTGATAATTTCTGGCAAATGTAGATTCAATCAATTCTTCTCCACCTAAGTAATAACCGAAATAACTAGGTGACTTGCTCACTTGCAGGGCATATCAAAAGACCGCTTTCGTGAATGGGTGGGATTCACCCAATGTTTCTGCAAGTATTGAAGGTTTTATTCTCCCAATATTTCCAAAAATACAGATTCGACCGAATTAGAATTCTATGGTACTCCACGACATCGAAGTTCATGAAAAATTTCGTAAGTTTCATTATGATGGGTAAGCACGAAATCGAAGAAAAGCTGAGTCCGGTGTGGTCAAGACTCAAATGAGCTTTGGACATGAGTTGGTTCCAGCAGGTTAAGTTCCTGACTGCTTTATTGGTTTTTGTCATATTTCCTCAATCGATTTTCCTGGAAATTCATAGCCAAATTCGAACAAAAACCTCAAGGAATTAAATCTGACTCGACTGAAATCAAAGGCAGACAGAAATATCTTTCATCCAAAATCATTCAATTTCAATTAATCAATGTGAATGTAAACAGGGTGTCTCATAATAAACCGACAAGCTTTGAGTGGACGTTCTAGGCATTATTCAATACATATTTATGTGAAATCATATAATGCAAAAATGCTTCGGTGAGGATCTAAAGCCCTCCGAAGATGACGTCCAGGCAACACTTTTTATCACTTATCTCCAAAACGGAGTCACCTAAAGTGTTGGGGCTTTTGTGAAATAATTAAAATCAAATAAAAGAAATTATTATTACACTTACTTCAATAGAATTCTTTAGATAACGAGCATTGACTAGTGAACGGAGAGAAAATTTCAAATACATTTTTTTGAAAACCGGTATAACTGTATATGAATCCGATGTATAACTTGTAAAATATTGGAAGGTTGAAGAGTTTCCACTAAGAATACCATTCGCTGCCCTCACCCAGAAGCAGATACGCTTATGTTTGATATAAAAAAATGCACTCAAACCATTATGTAAAATTTCCACACTTTAGGTGACGCCTTTTTAGAGATCTGAAAAAGTATTGCCTGGATGTCATCTTCAGAGGGCTCTAGCTCCTTAGTGAAGCATTTTTTCATTGTTTGTCTCTATATAAAAGAATGTCTATAGAACATCCAGCAGAAGCTTGTCGGTATATCTATGGAACACCATGTATATCAATAAGGATGTGAAGGATTAGAACATACACCCTCCTGACATCGCTGTTATACAACGCATAGCCATATCATTGTGAGAAGAGTTTGGAACAAATTCATAGTCATTCAAATTCATTTTCCAGCCCTGCCTAACAACCGTTGCCTTTTCACAACTGGAAAAATACTAGGTGGCAGTTCTTCAATAAACGGACTCATTTACACGAGAGGCAACCCGAACGACTACGAAAACTGGGAAAAACTAGGGAATACAGGCTGGAACTTTCACAGTGTTGAACCCTTCTACAAGAAGATGGAAAATGCTCAGTTTCCATCTGAAGCACTAGGCCACAAAGGTCCATTATTCGTGAACTATAGTGAACCAATCAACGACCTCCAAAAAATATTCGCAGAAGCTTTTTCAGAAATGGGCGTATCGGAAACTGAATATAATGGTGAAAACCAAATTGGTACGTCTAGAATTCAAACGAACATCAGAAATGGGAAACGGATAAGTGGTGCCAATAGTTACATAAAACCAGTCCTACTTCGGAAAAATCTCAATGTAACATTAAATGCCTTTGTGACTAAAATACTAGTGAACCCCGAAACGAATACAACATACGGAGTGAGATTCGTGAAGAATGGTGAGATATTTGAAGCAGTAGCTAGCAAAGAAGTTATACTGTCGGCAGGAGCAATCAACTCTCCTCAGATATTGATGTTATCAGGTATAGGACCAGAAAAAATCTTGAAAAAATTCAACATACCCGTGATCAGAGATTCACCAGTAGGGGACCAACTTATAGATCACGTTGCTTTCAATTTGCATCTGTCATCGAATCTGTCGCAAGAGACTGTTTCGCTGGAGGAACAAATAGAAGATTTTCTGCAAGGAAAAGGTTTTTTAACCACTCCTTTCAATGGTAAGAGCCTGGCTTTTATGTTTCCAGATAGAGATGAACGGCCTGCAGTGGAATACGTTTTATTACCACCTACAGGTCATAACAATTATATCAATAGACTTATACCTTCTCCGTATATCCAAAGCATCACTGATGGATATATAGGTAAACTTGATCCAAGAAGTGTCTTCTCAATTGTTGTCATCCTCCTTCATCCGAAATCACGAGGTAAAGTAACCATTCAATCGAACGATCCAAAAGACTTCCCAATAATCGACAGTAATCTTTTCGGGGAAGAACAAGATTTCGAGAAACTTCATGAAGCTATCCAATTGATTGTCAACTTAACTCAGACTGAAGCATTTAAAAGAATAAATGCTTCGATTTCATCGAATATCCACGAGTGTCTCAAGTATGGTCAAAATACAAGGGGATATTGGCATTGCGCTATTAGCTATATGGCAATTCCTTCATACCATAGTATGGGGACCACAAAAATGGGTGTTGACCCAAGTAAATCCGTAGTTGATCCTGAGTTGAAAGTACATGGAATTCGAGGTCTTAGGGTTGCAGATTGTGGCGTAATACCAGACTCTATATCTGGTCATACAAATGGACCAGCTTTTATGATAGGAGAAAAGTTATCAGCTATGCTTAGGGAGAATTATAATAAAGAACAATAATAATTAGTTGTGTATGTATTTGTATTGTAGTTACTGAGTTTCTATGAAAAGTTTCAATCTTTATGGAGATTTATTCGTTTATTGTGGACTCACTTATTCATATTGACTTGAATAGATCTTCGTAAATATGTTGCTTAGTACTGCGATTGGGCATCTAATTATTTAGATAGGCAAGTGCAAGTTATGGTTTTTTTACTGACCACAGGCAGTGGCGTGTCGTGATGTATGAGGTCGGGGGACGCAAGTAGTAAAGCTTGTAGGTTTAGTGGCATATGTGGGAGGAAAGCTCGACGGCGGCGGCAAAAAATTTTTCGGGTGTATCACATATTTTTAACATATGTATCTTTCAAGAAAGAGTAAGACAGAACAAAATATTTTTCTCAGGAAAAAAATTTTAATTTTTGTCAAGCTCTGCCGTAAGATTAATTAACTGTTTGAATATTCCTTGATTCTCAGAGAAGTCTCTTTCAATGTGACCTCTAAGGACCAACTAAAAGTGCTACAAAATTTTACGTAATGGAGGATTTTTCTTTGAGAAGTGTCTTTTTTTTACCTTATTATTAGATATATAAATTAATGCTGTCACTGTATGCGTAGCTTAACTGGGACATAAAATTCACCTCACCAAGTAAGGCAGAGGAAGTGCAAGAATCGATGTGATCACGGGACGATTGATAATAATAATAATAATAATAAGAATGTTTATTGCCATCTAAAAACATGAATTATTCTTTGTCAAACACAAATACAAAAGACCGGAATTAAGGTTCTTCCGTAATCAAAGAAATAAACATTTATTTGAAAAGATCCTCGAAGGCGGTTCCAACCGAAGTTGGAAAAGCCTTGTACGAGGTCACATATTATAACATTTTCGTACACACTTATACTGGAAACAAACAAAAAAAATGAAGGTGCCAAAGGTAACAAACAGTGTGTTATAGTCATTCCCGAGTTCATCAATTATGCACATAAGAATTTTTTATATCTATAAGATCGTTTATCAAATTTTTAATACAGTCAAAATCCATTGTTTTAGAATTTTTTTGAAGTTTACTATTGAGTTGCTCAATTTAATATGTTGCGGCAGGAAATTATACACCTTGGGAGAAAGGTAGAGATGAATCCCCAAAAAGATGGTCTGATGGATAGCTATAAGGCTTATTCAGAATAGTTTTCAATATCCACTTTTGGGTGACTTCAATTCCACTGAGATGAGACTCAAGAATACCACCCCAACCTAGAATACCATACATTAAATGGGGTTGGACCAAGACTAAATAAACTGTCTTTAATACATGGGAACTACAGTAGGCCTTGAGAGATTTCAGGAGAGGTATCAGAGAACGAACTTTTTTTTACCAAATATTCGGAGTGCTTCTTCCATCTCAGGTTAGAATCTATATAAACTCCGAGATATTTAATGGAGTAAACTGATGAGATATTGAGAGAACTTCCCCATTGATGGATATTTAAAGAACTATAGTTCGGTTGTGTTTTCATGATATTACTGAATGCAACGAATTTCGTCTTTTCTGTATTTAATGTCAGTAATTTGGAATTCAAATAGTCAACTTTAATTCCAAAATCACTCTCAACGATACTCCCTAACCCCTCCCAAGAATCATGTTCGTAGAATACGATCGTATAACCGGCAAAAGAAATAAGAGATCCCTCAGATCTCACAGAAAAAATAGCATTAGTATAAATCAAAAACAGTACTGGTCCAAGCATAGTCTCTTGAGGAACCCCACATTCTACTCTCCTCAAGCCGCTTACCGAATCAGCTACTTGAACACATTGCTTTCTTTCCACTAAATAACTTCTAAACCAGTCTAAGCTTATACCCCTTATTCCATACTCCTCCAATGTCGCAATCCACAACAATACACGGACAAGGTCTCGATGAATCTAAAGAGTTATAAATCTTTGGAGTTAGGTAGGCTATTGCATCTTGGGTGCGTTTTCCCTTCCGGAAACCGAACTGATTTTCATTCAAAATATCACATTCATCTGAAAAATGTGTAATACGGTTATATAGAACTCTTTCAAAAATTTGAGAGATACTAGAAGTCAGTGAAATTGGCCTGTAGTTCGCTCATAGTTTCCTCACTTTTTCTGGAAGATGGTGTAACTCACTGATTCCTTTTCTCGTCCAGTTAGGATTCATTCTTGAGTAGACTTTAGAAAATAACAAACACGGAAAACGAATAACGAATTTTTATTTGACACTCATATATCCAGTAATTTTTTTCTAAATGTCTATTGAGAAAAGTCGCGTGAAGATCTGTTTTCGGCTTCTCGTTCACAAGTTTTTGTGATAACTTCATAACTGGCAAGGGCCAGCCGAGTTTCTTTATTTTTAATTAATCTGCTAATTGCAGCTTAGCCTGCCAATCAAAATCAAGTTCAAGAATGTTGCCAATTGAATTCATTATGAATCCTAACACACAAAGGAAATACCAACCAGGTTACCTTCTACAACATCAACCCGACAAAATAATGAACACGACAAAGCGTAAAGAGACGTTCGTCGACCCAACGCACAGCAGTAATCAATCCGACCGCACCTGAACTCGATCTGAAGCCGCAGAAATTCCGCGGCCCTGATGTACTTACAGTTCTGAGTTGATCGGGATTATTCGACAGCATTCGCTTTAGTTGTTTGTTGCTATATGAGAGTTCCGGCCATCCTGGCCGTGACGCCGCGACTTGAGCGCGCTCTAGGTACATTTTCGATATTCCCACAGTAAATAAAGACGTTTTCTGTTAGGGACGGATTGAAAAATCGTTAGAAAGAATAAATTGTGTCGTACGTCGTACGACAATATTTTGTTTAGGAAGGGCGCGCGGCCCCGCGGCCTTATTGAGCAACCGCCACTGCACAGAGGCTACGATGAGATAGATGTTTCTTGCATCCTTGATCATTACCTATGCTCCTTTTCTACTCTTTTCCTTTAAACTTGGTTGTAATCAAGATGCTTGCATACTTGGTATCTATGGGGTTGATATTTTAAAGAGCGTTGGCAGATGGATTTTCTTTCCTATTACTCTTTTAGAGTACAAACAGATAAAAAGCTGGTTTCCGGGGCTGCTGGTCTGGCTAATCAAAAAGTATAATCATTCCCCAGCATTTCGAATGAAACCTCTTTCTGAATCTAGAACATAACGAAAGATTGTAGGCCAATATTATACACATTCATGTACTCACTAATAATCATATTCTTCCGAGAATATTCTGACTGAAAGTATACCTTTTGACGACAAATAACTTTATGCTTCACATCAATAATTATTATTTTGATGGAAAATATGATGATTGACAGAGAGTAATGGAGTTATTTCAATTGCCTGGAGAGAAATTTTGCAATCAGTTGTGTTTGTGAATGTCAACGCGGAATATATTTTAGATACTATTCCCCACTTTAACGTTCATACAAAGAGTAAACACCAAACGGATGTCTACTCCTTTCATTCAACTCATTTTATTACTTCAATTAGTTACGGATTTTCGACAATTCAAAGCGAGTTCCTACTTAGAAATGAAGTTCAAAGTGGAGTCAATCAAATTTTATATCCTGTAAACTATTACGAAATCTTTGGTTCTCATGAATGTAGAAAACCTTTATAATTTCCCAATGCAATAACCGAAGTTCACATCTATACATCTGATTTTGTAGATAAAACTTTGTATTTCAACTGTGTAGGCCATTGAATACTTTTGAAACGATAGGTTTGCCCATGATGTAAGTAAAACATGGTGTGCTCATCTGCTCATCTGTGATCGTATTTACCAAAGATGACGTCACTTTTTTCATTCAAATTCAAAGCACAGAATATATAGTTCCTTAAATTTGAATGAAAAAAGTGACGTCATCATTGGTAAATACGATCACAGAAGAGCAGATGTGCACACCATGTTTTACTTACATCATGGATTTGCCCATGATGTACGTAAAACATGGTGTGCTCATTTGCTCATTTGTGATCACGCGTACACATGATGACGCATTAAAAGTATATGAAAATTCGAAGCACAGAATATATTTTTCCTTTAATCTTCAACTTGCTAACGCTACTTCTTTTGCACATGAGCACAACATGTTTTTTACATCATGGGATTGCCGCTTTCAGATCAATTGAGGTGTGAAAGACTGAATTATTAGATTTTCTGTTCTGTAAATGGTCTATGCACTCCTGATTCCATTAGAAAAGATGTAGGAACGGTTCATCATTTTCGGAATCTTCAATCTTAACATCACTGAGAATTTGTGTTAATTTTACAGGATATGTATATACTTCTTCGACAAAAGTCCTATTTTCAAACGATTGTGTTGGTTTTATGACTCAGTCATGCAATGGGACGAAAGTGTTGTGATTGGCATAACTATTCAAATTGAAAAATGCTCGTTTTTCTGAAATTTCCATCAACCTTTCGATATCGGACAGATTTGGAAATTGTCTCTTCAATCTTTGAATGACGTCGTTTTGTTCTTTCGAAGTGTAAATTCAGAAGAAATATCAAAGTCAAGAATGTACTGTTCATTTTCATCCTGCTTTTGAAAAGGGAAATGGAAAACGGAATTTGGATGCATAGAAATTCACAATCTCATCAATCCGACGAAATTCCGATGGTTACACCACCTGATGACGGATCCATCTATTGAAGAAAAGTATCGTCAGTGTCTGAGACTGAATTTTCATGGAAAACTGGATGGTGAAATTCAGATATCCATGTTTAATTGTTTCAGGATTATAAGGTTTTTGCCGCAAACATTTCGAAACAGTTATAACAGTTTTCATCCTGCCAAAAAAGTTTTTTCCTGTGAGGATGCTCTTAGGAATATCGTGTTAACAATTATACAAAATGTCTGTGATTATGGTTCTCATAGTCAAAATATTCTATAACGATTGGGTCCTAACTTTTAGGGAAGAATTTGGGTGTTTTCCTTCGGGCCTTAAGTTGCTATGATAACAATAGAACGAAATGAGCTTTATAGACACCTCAAATTTCAAAAGAAGTACGTGCATTCGGGGAAATATTCATGAGATTTTCTTCCGTCAGTAAAAACTCTCCTATATTTCTGGATATTTTTTCAAATTTTGGAATGAAGGTTAGGTTGATGGAGTATAGGTACTTGATATTCAGATGAAATAATCGAGTTTTAACACTCATATACAGGGTGATTCATTAAGGGTGGCCACCGGCCGTATCTCGGAAACCGTTTATCCTATAACTTCCGGAAAAAAATTCTAATAACAAATCCAGTCGCTAGAAAATGATTAAAAATATTTTCAAGTTCGTAGTTCCCCACTAGAGGGCGCAATCTATCACTTGTAAAATATAATCTCATTTTTTACGAAATATTGTCCAGCTAACAGTAGTAAAGAATAATAAAATAAGAAAATACTCTTCCTATTCAACAACTTTTGTTTGAGTAATTTTTCTATATTTCCTTTTTTTTAGTGATGGGATGGAAAAACTTTTCTTCACAAAAAAAACACTCTCACTTCTGTATGCGTGAACCGATTTTCATGTAATTTAATTTTATTCGAAGGCCATTAAAAGCAGATTACAGAAAAATATGACAACAACATACCGGGTGATCCAGTTAAAAACTACAGGCTGTTTTATGTCACTTCACCCTATTTGCGCGTTTTACTGGAGAATTTCAAATGCAATGCTATGATTCTAACCGACTGAGAATAAGCTCAGCATTATCACCTATTGACTTGTTAAAACCGCAGACAGATATCTCCGGTCATTCCGAAGATATTAACATTTTTGCAGATTTCGATAAGTGTTGATCAACCCTGTGAAATTCAGGAGGAATTGAGTTATTTCATCATCTAAACAATCAAATGAAAAAAAAAAAACTTATCAAAAATGTATGTCACTCACAAAACAAGCTGATCTAGACCCAGTAAGCTTTGGCGTTACTGTTTATTCTCGGTTTCTATAGCTGTAAAATTTATTTAGGTCGATTGCAAACTACTAGTTTATGAGGCCTCATTATTCAAACGGAGAAGCATATGATATGCTTAATGTTCATGCTGAATGTTTAGAAAATGCAGTAGCTGAAAGGGAATACCCGATACGATATCCTGAAAGACGTCGTCATTCCAGAAAAGTATTCAAAATATTGACACGAAGACTGCAACAAACTTGGAAGGTTCAATATGTTGGAAGAACAAATGGAAAACGTCGAAGCCGTAATGAGGATAATATCATAAAAGTTTTGGCTTATGTTTATGCTGAATAACATTTAAGCATCCGAAAAATTGCAAGTGTTTTGGGATCGAATTATTCGCTAGTTAAAAGGATACTAAAGGACCATAAACTGCATCCGTATCATGTTGTCTTGCACCAAGAATTGAAAGAGACGAGAAGACTTTTGCAATTGGTTGAAACGAATGCTTAACGGCGAACCTAACGTCCTTCATAGAATATTATGGACTGACGAGGCTACTTTTTCCAGCAATGGTAAAGTAAATTTTCACAACCTCCACTACTGATCATCTAACTATCCATATTGGCAAAGATATGTCAATAATCAGAATCGCTGGAGTGTTTACGTGTGGTGCGGAATTTTTGATGGAACAGTTTTCGGACCATTTTTCTTCGATAGTATCTTAACGGGACAAAGGTGCTTGAAATTTTAACGGAAAATTTTCGAAATTTTTTAGAAGATATTGCTATTCAAATCAGGTTAGATATGCGGTATCAACAAGATGGTTGCCCGGTGCATTATGCTGCTAATGTTAGGGAATAAGATACCGTCTTCTCAAAGAGGTGGATTGGACGAGAGAGTATTTTTCCAGTAAGATCACTCGACCTCACAGTATTAGATTTTATTTTTGGGGGAGAATGAACACCCCCAGCTACAAGTGAGGATATAAAAAATAGATTCCGACAGGCAGCTGAAACTGTGACCAGTATCAACTAAAGAAAGACTTAATTTATGTATAAAAAAAATGGTAGACATTTTGAATATTTGAAATGATTATGTATGAGGGTTGTTTTTTGTTCAAATATTTTCGTTGTTACTTATTTTTGTTTCATTTTATCGTATTATTGTTATTTCATGTGTGTTAAGTATTTTTCTGTCATGACGACTAAAGTCACTTTCTTGTTGTTTCAAGCTCACAGAGTTGAACAACACTTATCAAAATTCACAAAAATGTTAATATCTTCGGAATGACTGGAGGTATCTGTCTACGGTTTTAACAAATCGATAGGTGATAATGCTCAGCTTATTCTCAGTCGGTTAGAATCATAGCATTGCATTTGAAATTCTTCAGTAAAACGCGCAAATAAGGTGAAGTGACATAAAACAGCCTGTAGTTTTTAATTGGATCACCCGGTATATTGTTGTCATATTTTTCTGTGATCTGCTTTTAATGGCCTTCGAATAAAATCAAATTACATGAAAATCGGTCCACGCATACAGAAGTGAGAGTGTTTTTTTTGTGAAGAAAAGTTTTTCCATCCCATCACTAAAAAGAAGGAAATATGGAAAAATTACTCAAACAAAAGTTGTTGAATAGGAAGAGTATTTTCTTATTTTATTATTCCCTACCACTATTAGCTGGAGAATATTTCGTAAAAAATGAGATTATATTTTACAAGTGATAGATTGCGCCCTCTAGTGGGGAACTACGAACTTGAAAATATTTTTAATCATTTTCTAGGGGCCGATTTTGTCATTAGAATTTTTTTCCGGAAGTTATACGATGAACGGTTTCCGAGATACGGCCGGTGGCCACCCTTAATGAATCACCCTGTACATCACAAAATTGCAATTGAATCAGTGCGTTGAATTGCTTGATGCATTTTCAGAGTACTGCCTAATAACGTCAGGTGTGCCGCAGGGTTCCATTCTTGGTCCTTTGTTATTCTTTATATATTTAGCGGATATGTATAGAGTGGTTAGGTTTGTCGTCTTCTATTCTTATTGCGATGATACACAAGTTCGCCTCTCTTTTCATCAGTCCGCTATTTCTCAAGCAGTCGAACAGTTTAATGCGGATTTGTCTAGAATGTTGGACTATTGTGAAAACAACAATTTGAAAATAAACGAGAAAATTTTTTTCTATAAACCCTTTTCAAACTGATGTTGAAATTGAGATGGGTGGCGAGAGAATTCCATCTTCTACCTGCTGCAGAAATCTTGAGATCCTTTTCGATTGCCGTCTAATATTCAGGGAGCATGTCTCTCTGCTGTTGAGGAATTCTTTTCTGTCACTGCGCCATTTGTATCGTCATACACATTTTTTGGATTTTCATTAACGTAAGTATCTCTGTGAAACAATTGTGCTGTCCAAACTGAGCTATGATTAAACAATTTTTATTCTTGTCTCAACTCGGTCGAGGGATATAGGTTGCAGAAAATGCAGAATTCTAGCTGCCGATACATTTTGGGTATGAGAAAGTACGATAGGGAAATCAGTGATGGAATAAATAGGTTAAAGTGGCTTAGGATCGAAAATATTTTCCGTCTTCACATGACGACTGTTGTGCATCGGATTTTGAGTACTGGCAATCCTCCCTATTTGAGAGCGAAGCTGGTACACTGTCGTGGTGTTCATCGTGTGGCTATAAGGCATGGACAAGGGCTTATGTTCCCAAGATTCCTTTCAGCGCTCTTTCACCTCTCATGCGGTGAATTTGCACAATGAGTTTTTGATCGGGCGCGGAGGGATTTATTTGGGCTCATTGCGTAAGGAACTGAAGAAGAAGTTGTTTATGAACCAGTCATAGATTAAAATTGTTTTTTATATGTTTTAAATTTAGGTCATAATTTAGTTGCTTGTTACCATTCATTAATTTTCTTGAAGTTTTATTACCCGTTTGTATTTTTTTTTCTTTTGATTTGAATTTATTATTATTATTGGGGGTTGAGTGGAGTAGGAGTGGAGTAGCTGAATATTTGAATTATGATTATTTTTTTCTGTTCCAATAAAGGCACTTTTATTATTATCATATTCAATTTACGGAATCATATCAACTTACTTCCAATGAATCGAATATCAATGATAATAGTAACTATTTGTGAATGGTTTCATATAAATTCATAACAAACGTCTCCTTCTGAATTCGGCCTATCCTGCACATTGTTAATAATTGTATCGTGATCAGTTTCCATGAGATTTGTATGTATTTTTCCTGGTCCCTTGATCTCTCGCATTCATCTACAAGTATCGAAAATAGAATAGGATGAGTGAAATGAATATGCACTCAAAATCTCAGAGAGATTGTGATTATTTTATATTAGCTGATTGATCGATAGTATTATACTGAAACGTAAATCACTCATAATATCATGAGAAATGATAGATCAAGCAAGATTTCCTGGAGTATCACTTGGCTTGGAAGCAAAAAACAATATTATTTAGTAAGAAGTATTATTTAGTAATATAGATGACATCTCGATCACTTCAGACTGATGAAATCTCATCTGATTGAGAATTGCATTCAGCTTAAATGCAGCAAGAATAGTATCCAAAGGATCTTTATTGGTACATTATACATGCATAAAATAAATGATGCGGAATTCTGTTATTTGGGCCCGACATTCAGTCCAAATAATCCTACTCCTCCCCTTCCGAAAGGAACGACTTAGAAACTCGAAATTTGTAGAGTAGGTTTGGACCTTGATTATGAAGGCCGAATTCGTGAATGGGTAAAATCCACCCAATGATTCCGCAGATATACTCATTAAAAATTTCATTTTTCCGATATTTCCAAAAATACAGATAATAAATACAGTATTTCATAAAAAAATGACAGTTCTAAGGTTCGTACAGAATATCATGAAGATGATATGATCAGGGGATCACAGAATATTTATTATTCGGAAAAAAAATTTGAACTTATTTTTTTCAAATTGTTTTGACACGATCATCACGAAATTTGGCACAGAGTTGCCCATCAGCATTTCCAAACTAGCTGCCAAGTTCTATTCCGATTAAATCAGTATTTTTTGAATTTATCCGGAAAAAACAACGATATCGAGAAAAAAACAAGAAATTTTATATATTTTTTCCCAATATCTCCAGAGATTATGGTTGTATCGAAATAAAATTTCGTGCACTGCTGTAAAATATGCTTTTCAGGGTACAAGCAAAAGTTAATTTTGGATTCAATAAATAGTTTCCGAAAAAAAATATTTTTTTCGAAAAAAATTTCGAAAAACAATTTTTTTCAAATTTACTGACAGGGTGATCTCAACGAAATTTCGTGAAATCCGAAACTAACTGTCAAGTGTCAATCCAATCGTATGAGTATTTCCTGAAATATCAGGAAATTAAAATCGATATTTCAAATGGCTATAACTCCGATTTTGCCCCCTACCGAACTAAACCTTCGTATTTTGAAATACAACCCACCCTGAAATTCTTGAATTGATAGAATCCTCCGTACGCCAGTAATCGTGGTGACAGCCGGCCGACCGGCCGGACAGTGAGTCCCACCTAGTCGTTTGAGACCATTTTCGGCTCAAAATTCGATAATTATAGACATTTGGACGAAACGATAGCACGCTGTTCCCCTAAAAAATGCGCGCAAAAAATAAACGAGAGCATACTTTTAAGTTTATAGGCTGTTAGAGGAAGGATAAGTTAACATTTTTTTGTTATGAAGGAATTCTGTGGGGAGCTTTCATTTTGCCATCACTCCAATCAAATCTGAACGATAGTTTGGTAAATGCAACATATATTCTTTCTGCTGAAACGTTTTTGTTATCTTCTGAACATATGATCTCCACCAAATGAGACATAAACCTTCACAACATAATTTTTCAACCTTGTACCTGGATTTCAATTGGATAGAATCTATATTTTCGGGACATTTGGAGAAATAAAATTTTGAATCGATACATCTGAAAAACCATTGGGTTATTATAACCCACTCACGATTTCGCGAACAATATAATTTCCAAATGTATCGTGCTGAAAATTCTATATTTGTTGAGCAGGTTTCAAGCATATTCAGGAAGAAAGAATCCGTGTAGTGGGACTATGACTTAAGATTTCAATAATTTATCCATTAGAAATGTATGATTTCAATGAGGACTAAGTCTTATTCTGGGAGGTTCCGGGGTTTTCACCCCCAGTATCTGGAACAGAACTATTAAAAATAAAATAAAATAGTTTCGTCATGTATTTGTGGAAAGACATATACAGGGCAAACGTCTCGAATGTTAGATATCAGAAAACCACCGCACAAAAACAAGGAATAAAAGACATACAAAAACCCCAAAGAGCGAATCATGTATGTCAGACCATTGGGAATCACATGATAGATTGGGACAATACAAAAATACTGACCTTGGAATCTGATAATTTGAAAAAAAAATTAAAGAGTCCTCTTGTATTTTGTTGAATGGAGAGAGTAATTTTGCTCATTGTTCTGTAGAAATAGACCCTATGAATTCAAAAAAGGTAGAATTCAAACTTTCACAGCAGATGAATCTGTGTTTTCTCAAAAATGTCAATTTGACAAAAGTCTCAACTCAAAACGAAAAATCGAAAGAAGATAATTCTAAAAATTTTGTCCATTGTCTGTTGAAAGAGTCAGATTTGTACTATGAAACGTCACAGCTCCCTTTGTTTATCGTTTGTATTTTTCCTGTATTGTTCATTGCCCTTTTCTGCAAGAAACTGCCTGTGGCAAATAGTTTAATCCCGTAACCCACGAGGGCGTTTTTCATAAAAAAACAATTTTTATTTATTTTTCAATAGTTCTGTTTCTGATATTGGGAGTGAAAACTCAGTAAAAATCTTAAAAATATGATTTCAATATTTTGAAAATATAAATCCGGTTGAAAATAAATCTTATATTCGATTGTAAATGTCGGTTAAGGTGAAATTTCGAAAGTATTATCTGATTAGAATATCTCAAAATCGTTCATTAGAAAGTGGAGCTAAATTGGTCGGAGCCACCACCTGGATAGGTGGACTATCTTTGATATATTTTTTATGATTTCTTTCGTTACGTTCAAGTAATTAAATTCAAGTACAATATTATTAAACAAACAAATTTGAATAGAATTAATGGATTTTGTCCACCACGCATACATATATTCATTTCTGGTTATCTCTAAAAGGTAAAAGGAGGTTCCGAATTACAAATATTTAAAAAAAATTGAAATAATCCATTTCCAATTTTCCAAGTCTGATAATAATAGGAGTATGGGTAGATAAGAACCAAAATATGACCCAAATATATCCATATTCATGATTTATTAACACAAGGTTGAATTTTATCTGGGAACCATGGTAGAGTATTACTAGTCATCTCTTTATATACAATTAAACAAATTTGCTAGCCTCGACCCACTGCATAGGTTTTTTCCTTGAGAAAGGACAAAATTCGTCGAAATCGCATTCCATCAACGAACGTTGATTAAAATCGGACAAACATAAACTTAAACACCTGATATCGGAACTTTTTTTCAGTATCATTACCGCAATCATTCAGAGTATACGCGGGTCAGCTTCGGGGCAGTTGCGAACTGAAAAGCTCTGGTAATTTGACAAAACTGAAAGATTTGCGAGATGGTTTTGGTGATGCTACTGGCTGTCCTCGCTCTGTTCAGAATTGGAGCTGTCGCCTGTGATTGCAACAAAAATGTGGAATATTATGAGCAGTTGTTAACGAGGAAATTAAAGGAAGTAGATAGCTTTGTTCTGCCTACTGACAATAGGAGATACTTCGGTGACAATGTACCAGATGAAAATACAGCAGCAAGTAAGTGATTTCTTTCAGAGTTTTACGCACTTGTTTTGGGGAACAAAGCGTTATCGATTCGCCCAAATGTCATAAGTTTCCGAATTTTGAAACAAAACCGGTCTTGGACGATCATGTCGATATTCTTCATTAGTTGTAGAGTGCCGATCCATAACTTTATGCAAAAGTTTGTGAGGATCATTTGACAGGAAAATCAGAGGAATATACAGTGCGCGCCAAGATTATGGAACAAATTCATTTTCTCAGAAAAAAAATATTTGGCAACAAAATCCTGAAACACGTCAATTTTGTTCCACTTCCACCAAATCTATATGCATTTTTGAAGGATTTTTGTTGCACCCTGTGCCATCCACATCAACCCTCTGAATTTTCTGAATAGGGAAAGTAGGTCATGTGGTATTTGTTTGGCCATGTCTCTGTATCTTCTTCACAGGCTTGCAGAGATTTTCAAAGAAAAAAATTATTTTTGAAAATTAGTAAGTTCAAAGAGGTTTTCAGTGTGTGCACTTTGTCATGGCTCATTAACTTTGAGACGATGGTACATGATGAAATTAATCACCGGATGTGGATGAGGTACCATCGTCTCAAAGTAAATGAGCCATGACAAATTATATATACTGAAAACTTTTTTGAAGTAACTAATTTTTCAAACAAAATATTTTTCGGGAAAATTTCTGCACGCCTGTGAAGAAGATACAAAGACCTTGCCAAAAAAGTACCACATGACCCACTTTCCCTATTCAAGAAATTTAGAGGGTTGCTGGGGATGGTACAGGGTGTAACAAAAATCCTTCAAGAATGCATACAAATTCGGTAAAAGTGAAACAAAAATTGACGTGTTCGAGGATTTTGTTGCCAAATATTTTTGTTCTGAGGAAAAGAATTTGTTCCATAATTTTGACGCGCACTGTATATTTTCTTCAATATATCAGAAAATATTTCGAAGCGGTTTATTTCAGTTAGGTATTCCATACAAAATCGGAGAATCGTAAAGAAGTGGATAGAGAAAAGACGAAAATTTGATTTCTACCGAACATATCAAGGAAAGAAGGAACATGTTTTTTTTAATATTCGCAAATTCATTGGAAATTTCAAGCTTCGGTGGAACATGTAAAATGTAGTTCAGAATATTCTTTAATCCAGATTCGCTGCCAATATATGACGGTACCTTTTCAGAGGAAAAGAGAATGTGAAGTTCTCTATCGATGCTTTTATTGATTCCTGATTCTTTTTCGCAGATCTGAAAATTTGATATTTCGTATAATTCTTTGATTTCATCTGACATAACCTACTGTTTCGGTTCGTCATACAGAGTTTAATTTTTGTAGAGTTTTGAAAATTTTTTCCTCTGATACAAGAACCCGAAGTCTTGATCACATTATAATATCGCAGTAAAAAGTTCACAAAATTGAAATGGAAGGATTTCTATGATAAAGTATAAGTCTCAGCAAATGAAGTATTTTAGTACTAAAATAAAGCTGGACATTGGTGAGGTCCATCAGTTACAGCATTGTCATCTCATGCCAGACTGTTTCTATGAATCGTACCGGAATAGTACAGAGCAGGACTGGGAAATTCTGGTTTCAAGTTCCAGCTCTAGTGAAACATTCTGTACCTGGAATATCAATTTGTCCTGAGTATCACCTGATTCTGAATAGAATTTTGTCCCACGTGAACTGTACAACAACCGTTGATTTTTTTCCTCGAAAATGATTTAACGCTTATGATTTTGAGAGCAGGGAACGGGTGATATCCTAGAATGTTTGCTGGTTTGGACTGCTTTATCAGAATACCTTCTACATGTCGTAAAATTTTGTTAGAAAAACGCGCCGTAATTCATGAAAAAATCTCAGAATCTAATAACCAGCAACATTATTTAATTAATAAGAAATGCTAAATGGAATATTTTTGGCATGTTTTTCAGGAATGAGAGTAATGAGTATAGCATTGTTGGTCGAATATTGCGACTTAATTTAAATTTCCGGATGTGAAATAAGCATTGAAATCAATAAATTTAACATCTTATTACATTATGTAGAGCCGTAAGAGCTCTCAAAAAATCAAAAGCGTTCAATTATTTTGGATGAAGAGAATTTAACTGTTCATGTGCTGTCCACGCGGAAAACATGTTTTGTGAAAAAAACCTATAGCCATCCAAAAGTTCTGCCAAAGTTATAATAATAAATCTCAAAACTCATAAGCGTTTAATTTATTAATTTTCGATTGAAAAAAAAATAAACGGTTGGTGTGCCATTCACGTGGAAAAAAGTATTCGAAAGGAAGATCCATGCAGAATGAGATGATAGTTAGGACAAATTGATATTCAATATACAAATTGTTTTTTTAGACCTGGAACTAGAAATCGAAATTTCCCAGTCCTGCTCTGTACTATTCCGGTATGGTCCATAGGAACAGTTTTATGGCCAGATATGACAATTCTCACCAAATTTTAAGTGAATACGTTGAATTATTCAATAGTTATTGCCATCTGAAGGTTCTGCCAAAATCAATAAATGGCCCTGTATCTCAGAAACGAATAGCCTTAGCCCATAAATAATCGTTGATTTTTGGCTTCCCAAGCTACCATCTATTCACCATTTACGATTTACAGTTACTTGCGGACCACCCTGTATATTTCTTCAATTTTTGTATTATCGAATAGTTTGTGCCAAATTTCATGGTTCTATACGCAGTGAAATGAGAGTGAGAGCAGAAGGTAGATCACCCCTCACAAGAGACAGGAACAATATACCTGTTTCTTCTGTACGAGTGTTCAGTTTTGTGTAGACAAACTTTTAATGATATGTAATAAAGGTTGAGGTTCCAATCGATCCGAGATCAAAAACGAAAAAAAATAATTCATTTTTTTTCTCTTTATGTTGGGTGCTTTTATGATTAGAATAATCCAAAGAAAACATTTGTTTTTAGGAGTAATTTCAAAGTTACGTTCTTTTCTAGTTGAACCGATAGTAGTAAACATACCATTTTACACGCTTGTTCTGAGGAACAGCGCGTTATTATGTTCTAAAACGATTGAGTTGGACTTCCTGAAGAAGAAGCTGTGGTCAAAGTCAATTCTGTCCGTCCGGCCGTATCTACTCTAATTTTCGAAAGAAATTACCTAGCGACTTGAAATTGCCAGATTGAGTTCGTAGTCCAAATGTCTCGGTTAAGTTCGTTAATGGGTGAAATCGGTGAAATACATTCGGCCCATTTGAAATTTTGAGGTTAATTCTTCTATATCTCAGGAATTACTGATTCAATCAGATTGAAACTTTGTGGACAGTTTTAGAATACTGACGCGTAACTCCAGTTGTTGATAAATTCAAAAACTCTTTCATCGAATATTTCTCGAATTTTTTCGGAAAAGTTTTTTTTCTCGGGAAATATTGTTCAGAGTTCGAAGGAAAGCTGCCGAAACCTTCAAGTCAGTATTTGAAAGCAATAGTCCAAATTTCAATTCGATATGGTGTTTACCTTCGGGGATATGCCACATTCCGTTGTTTTTTGAAACTTTAACGTTATTTCCGCAATATCTCAAAAAATCAGATGCAATCAGATCAGTAGCAGTTGGATATTATCAACGCGCAACTAGGTGCATTATTTCTTGTAGATCTGGTAGTTATAAAATGTGAAAAAAAAAATTTTGAAAATTTTTTAAATTTTCGTTGAAACATTTCTTTCTCGGAAAGTGTTGATCAGATTCCAGAGAAATTTGTCACAGACTTTAAAATCAGTAGTATTCAATAACAATGGTTCAAATTTCAAATCGATACGATATTTAATTTCGGGAGAAATAGCGAAAAAAATATGTCAAATTTCGTTGTTGTTTGAAATTTTGACCTTATATCCTCAATATCTCACGAAGTAAAGATGAGATCAGATCAAACCTACGTACTTAGTAGAAGAATAACAAAACGAAACGTATAGCAGAATTCCGTATGGATCCAGTTCTCAAAAAATTTTGAAAAAATATTTTATCGAAAAGGTTTCGTTGAAAAATTCTTTTTTCTCGTAAAATGTTGATCAGGTTTCAACGAAATGAGACGCAGATCTTTAACTCAGTATTCAATAACAATGTTCTAAATTTTAATTCGATACGATAGTTACTTTCGGAGATATATGGCAAAAAATTATGTCAAATTTCGTTGTTTGGAATTTTGAGATTATTTCCTCAATATTGTACAGAATCGATAAAATCAAAACGTCGGAATGATTTGAAGAATATCATTGCACAACTTACCGCAAAGTTTCCTGCTTCTCTAATTGCACAAAAATTTTGAAAAAATGGTTTTTCTAAAATTATCCACATCTCTATCGAAAATGAACAGTTTTTCAAACTTCAATCTGATCTGATATTTATTTCTGGAGACATCAGGAAAACTTATATCGAATTTTATTGTTATTTGAAATATCGAGAATATTTCCCTAATATCTGGATAACTATTGACGCAATCAGATTAAAATTTGGGATAAACTATGAAGTCAATATAAAAAGTTCTTCAAATTTCAGTTTGATTCGTTATTCATTTACGGCGATATTGAAAGATGAAGGTTATTTCTTCAATACCTCAAGAAGAACAGACGCGATCAGATTTGAATATGTAGTAAGTTGAAGAATACCAACGCACGACTTCATGCAAAATTTCGTGAGGATCCTATATAGCGGTAAAGAATTGTTAAAAATTATTCCAGAATTTTAGAAATTTGTGTTGAAAATTTTTCACTGGAATCTATTCATCAAATTTAAACAAAATTGGCAAAACCCTAGTCAGTATTTAAAAACAATCTTTCAGAGTTCAGTTTGATCTGATATTTATCCTCATTATATATTTAGATATTGAGAAAATATGTGAAATTAGTTGGTTATTTTCTCGGTATTGTTGTTTTTTACAAAGTAACTCAAAAAGTACTGAAATAATAAAATTTCGAATAGATATGTATGCGGAATCATTGGATGATTTTACCAATTCACGAATTTGGCTTTCGTAATTGAACAGAAGTCTAGCCTCTAAATGAATTCTCCTTTTATGGTTGGCTGACCTCAACCACAATCACATCCGACAAAAACGACTTAGAGACTCGTTATTTTTATAGCCGGTTTGGGGATTAATTTTGAAGGTCGAATTCGTGAAAACTTAAAATGCCCCCAAGTGTTCGAATTGAAATTCTACACCTGGTTGAAACATGACGGCGTGAAGGTGTCTTGGGGAAAAAGCTTCGAATGTGAACGAGCGTGTTAAAGCTCCTGTCCTCACGTCAGTACTTTTCTAGTTTTTTTTTAAACTTGAGTCTATGTAATTTACATGTCCAAAGTTTCTTGCAAAAGGATTTTGTGGGGGTGAAACTGATGTCTGTGGTATCCGTTATGTGCTATATGGAAATATACTTTCGTGTTGCAGATTTTGGGACATTCGACTTCATAATAGTTGGTGCAGGCAGTAGTGGATCTGTGATATTCAACAGGCTCTCGAAAATCCCGACATGGAGAATCCTGTTATTGGAGGCTGGTGGTGAAGAGGATGATTTCAGTGATGTTCCAACTATGGCCTTCAAGCTGCAGTACACGGATAAGAATTGGGGTTATAACACCTCCTCCCAGTCTAAGTCGTGTTTGGGTGAGTGTCTAATTTTGCATTATTATTATAGCTTTGTTCTGGTTCCGAAATCCAGAACAGTCCTAGGACAGTTCTAGTTTTTCGAAGAACCGATGCACTTTTGGAGCCCGATTCTTAACTATTCTAGGACAGTTCTAAAAGCGATGGAACCAAAACGCGAATTAAGAGCACACAGTCACTCGAATATAACGGAGTGACTTTTGGAGCCTAGAGTTCATTTTTTTCAAAAAATTTCCTAGGTGCAAATGGTGGAGAAAAATAGTATGAATGCGCAATGTTATCATTGAGTATTCAAATAGTACTTGAATGCTCAATGTCATTGTAGACCACCGAAGTTAGGGATCGATATTTATAGTGCAGATTCAAAGATTAATCACGGAGTTCAAAATTTCATATTCATGAATATAGATCCAATCTGATACCAGTCTAGTACTTGGTTGAAAATTGACAACTTGAAAGAAAACGAAAAATTTCAAAGAAACCTATCCGACACATTCTCAGATATAATTTCATGGCAAACATATTTTGAAATTATTTTTCTAGTAATACAATACATACAAAATTCGGCACAATTTTTGGTGTCAACAATTTACAACAAGTGGCAAGTTTTAATTTTAATTCAATCGACTCGGTACTTTTCAAGTTATTGGGAAAAAATTACATATGCGAGTGGGGCATTGAAGCCTAGGTTTTTCGAACAGATGTACTGCATCGATTCATTATTTTCACAATAGTTCCAAAAATACACGTCATATAAAGTGTAGGCGACGATAAAGCGATAACAATCACGATGGCTATGACAATCGGATGATTACAGTTAGCTGGTGGAGCAGCAAACACTTGTCGCCACCTGTCTCTTAGACCTCTACCCAGTAGATCCACTCAAAATCAAAGTATCGTTGTTAAATCCGCCTTCATGTTCCGCATAAAGGGTGTCCATTCACGTAGACCTGACATGGCCACGCTCGACGCATGCTTTGGCGATTTCCTCAGACTTTGCCGTGACGAAACGTGATACCCCAAAACACTTTGAAGCTACGTTGCTTCACTACAAAATTACTGTTTGTCTTTTTCGCTGCTAGTTACATTGATCTCTTGAAATAGGCGGATTTATAGTTGAAAAGATTCAACGGTATAATATAGCTTCATATTATATTAGTTCAATAGGGTTTGAATTTTGGCTACCACGAACCCGAAGTTCAGACAAAATTTCGGCTTCTGTCATAGTAAGTTGTGAGAAAGGGCAGACCGACTCCTGCGCCATTTTGTAACTCTTAGATCTTATCGGGTGTCTTTTACCCGAGTCTTGCATCAATCTTAATAATTGATCCAGTACAACTGTTTCTTACTCAGATCAAAATTCCCACTTTTCCGAAATTGAATGCATGCATATTTAACAGCATGGAGGTACTATAAAATTTGAATAATACGAAGGTGAAGGGGAAAATTATTAGCCTATTGTTTATAGGCATCGTTTTACCTCCAATACGATACAAAAGTATTCATCTATAATTATTATCCTTTCATGGTATTAGCAATAGACCGATGCGTTTTCCACTCTACTCCACACCAATTTTCCTTTCAAGATTATTTTCGGATCACTACACTAGAAAATGATAAATGTTAACTACCACGTAAAATTCCGAAGAGTTAGGGTTAAAAGCAACATATCAACGTTGATACTGGGTGTCCGTTTTGAACATGTCTAGTTGCTCCCACATTAACTTGAGTAGTAGTATTGAAAAATTAGAATAATTTGTGGCAGAAATTGTAATGAATTTAATATCTGTTTTTCAGATTATTCAAAAAATTCAATCAATCAAAAATCATCTTGAAAATTCCTCTGAGAGGGATTTTGACAGGCACATCTTAATGCCTCATGATCTCATGTTATAGATAGAATTAACGAATTCTTTTGTGGATCGAGTTCTTCGAAATGTATCGTTTGAATTCTATAACCATGTTCATTTTGGGAAAAATATCTTTGCGATAAAAAAATCATATTGATAAACCAGCAAGCAATATCCTGAATATTTCCTACGATTTGTTTTCAGGAATGAACAACAACCAGTGTAACTATCCAAGAGGCAGAGTCATGGGTGGATCGAGTACCATCAACGCCCTCATGTACATCAGGGGTAATAAAGCTGATTACAACAACTGGATGGTTCAAGGCAACCCTGGATGGTCCTATGAGAGTCTTTTGCCATATTTCAAGAAATCCGAGCATTACGAACTCGAAAAAGGGGATATGGACTTTCATTCTGCAAGAGGCTTGTTGAACGTCACCACTCAGAGGCCTCCAGGACCTCTTATTGACTATTTCTTAGAAGCTGGTAGAGAAATGGGTTACGAAAACATCGATTTCAATGGCGAGAATCAAATAGGTTACTCCAAGTTACAAATGAATGTCAATCACGGTAAAAGAGCAAGCGGCGGAAGAATATTCGTCGATCCTGTTCGTAAACAACAAAACGTCAAAGTAGTAACGAATGCTCTAGTAACTAAAGTCCTCATCGATGACAGTAAAACCGCATACGGAGTCATGTTCTTGAAAAACGGTAAACTTTTCAAGGCTATCGTGAATGAAGAAGTGGTTCTATCTGCAGGAGCTGTTAACACCCCACAGTTGCTCATGTTATCTGGCATCGGTCCGAAAGAACATTTGGAAGCGATGAAAATACCCGTTATCCAAGACTTGCCTGTAGGAAAACACCTGCAAGATCATCCTGTGTTTCTCGGACTAAACATACGAACCAACTTTACTTTGAAAATGCCAACGCTGAAGGAACAAATTCAGGATTACTTGAAAGGCAAAGGTATGCTGACTTACTGTCTGAACACTCAAGGAATCAAGTTCGTTAATACTCTAAATCCAAACTCTAAAGTTCCGGATATGGAGTTCATCTTTGTGCCACCTCCAAGTTCTTCAGCGTTGGAAGCTAAGGTCTTCAATTTCAAACCAGAGCTTTCCGACTGGGTTCACAGCAGGAACCCTTTGACCGATTTCAAACTAATGTTAGTCCTTCTACATCCAAAATCTTTAGGTAGGATTACACTCAAATCTAATAACCCCTTGGACTTTCCCATCATAAATACCGAGTTCTTTTCCGATTCTGAAGACCACGATGTAGATACAATGTACAGAGGTATTCAACATGCATTGGCTATGCTCGAGACTGATTCTTTCAAAGCAATTAACTCCACTTTGGTTATTGATGGATTCAGAAGCTGTGATAGCTTTGCGTTCAATAGCAAAGATTACTGGTATTGCACAATAAGACACTTGACTTCGACTCTATACCATACATCTGGTACCACAAGGATGGGAAACGATACATCTACTTCTGTTGTTGATTTCGAACTGAAGGTTCATGGTATAAACAAACTTAGGATAGGAGATTGTGGTATAATACCTTCATCGACTTCCGGGCATACGAATGCTCCTGCCTTCATGATTGGTGAAAAAATGGCAGATTTCTTGAAACAGAGATACCAGTACTGACACCTTGTCTTCTATGATGTGATGAATGACATATCAAACTGAGTTATATTTGTGATATTCTCCTGCAACTGTATATAACCGTTTCATTAATATCTACTAATATTTACTCCTTCACAGGTATTTCAAAAGAATTAACTTCCAGTTTCAGAACTGACTGAAAAAAGGTTATGATGTACCTAGGTCACAGAAAAGAGAAGTTTTGTGTATATAATATATATTATATAGTTCTTTATTCAAAGCGCATAGACAAGCCTTGTGTTTTCATCTATCCTATATTTCTGGAACCACACTCACATGAAGGTTACAACCTCTGAATGAAGAACAACAGGAAGGAGCATAAGGCTTCACATCGTGGGTCCGGGATAGAGCTTGCATATGGCCGACTTTTTCCGAGACTTCTCTTTTCGAAGAAACTAACTAACATGAGTCATACTAGGTGGTTCAATATGGGCGCCTACGTCTCAGTCTTATACGAAGTAGAAGAGCGTTATGCTCCTTCCTGCTGTTCTTTATTCAAAGGTTACAACTAATGTTTCACCTCTTTTTCTTTTTGGTGTCATGATATTACATGAGACCATAGAGCTATCGCGTTTTCAACTACTCAATGGTGCTACGGAAGAATCGAACATGGTCTAAGCTTCGATTCAGGGAGCTATACTTTAGTTCATAACTGGCTTTTACTGGTTCACTTATTTTGACTAGAAATGTTTGTATACGAATCGAATATTTGCACACCAATATGCCCAATTATATCTGTGAAAGGAGAAATTCGATGGTCCGAACAAATTACTAGAATAGATTGAAAATTTTGAATTTACTTGTAGTAATATAATTCAACACGATAATCTCAAATTCGGTTGACCTGAAATGAACTTTTAAAATAAATATTTTTGATCCAATGAAAAGATTCGCATAAGTATAAGGGAAAAACTTAATGAACTCTTCAATATTTGAAGAAAAGTGACCAAAAATAATTTTACGGAAAGGAAACGACGTATTGGGACAAACATGTGCGATTTTCACAAACTCAGATCTTCATAAAAATTGATTATCTGACGTTCACATCAATTTTCTCGAGAATCTCATTCATGAGTACTAGTTTCCATCCATGGAGCTCAAACTTGGCCAGCATGTATATACGATAATATGATATTCATTCAATCCAGGGAAAGATATACAGTTGTTGTTCTGTTGCCTATTTATGTCTCGATATCTACCATAAAATTTTGAGATTCTAATATATTTCTTTCGGAAGCTATCACTCCATTTGATAATGACTTCGACCAACGCTGATTGGCTTCTATATAAAAACGTTTTTCCTATATTCCTATGATCCTCACAAAATTTTAATCTTTGCCCCGATATTGTACAAATGAGTACTAGATTTCAATTCGATCTTGCTTTATCTTCGGAAATATTAGGAAAGTGAAATTTGGCATAGGTAAATCTACGGAATGAGTAACTTTTGGTCAAGCCCTAATCCTCTGAAAGAGTCGCATCTTGTCTTTTCCGAAGGTTATTACGAATATATACGTACACATCTCTTGAACCAAGTATTATGATTTGCCCAGTTTTATAAATAAATATTTTCAGGCAATTCAAGGCCGTAATATCTGATGGAAAATAGTACAAAACATTGAAATATACCCGAATACACACGATCGTGCAAATGCGTCTGACTACAATATTTTTTCATCAAATCCATCGTGAGCATTTATTTTTTTAAGATGCTTTCCGCTACCATTCCAAATTCTGCATTACGCAAAATAAATAACATGCTGAATTTGCAAATTCACTAAAATGGTGCATGCGCTAAGATGAACCCGTCGATTTCAATTCTACTTTTCAACCATTGTCTCATTATTGCATTGTGAACAGACGTAAAATATTTACGGTGAATAAATATAGTGCATATTGTGATAAACATTTGTATGCACCTGCAATTATGTGAAGTACTGACTACGATAGTTATTCAGCAAGTTGAATTTTTTATTTTTAGTCGAAAGAAATGTTCGTCATGTGTGAAAACGAATATTTATCATTATTTTTACCGCCCATATATTACACGACTGGTCATGGTGAAAACAATCATCTTGAGTTACGTTTAAATGTAATAAGAAGACGAACTGAAGATTGAAAAACTAGGTAGTTGAAATCAAACAGTTCATATCAGCGCATTCACCATTTTAGAGAATTTGCAATTTATTATTTTGTCATCTAGAAATTCGAACTGATTGAATAAGAAATCGTCCCAAAAATTAAAGTGCATGGAATAGCCTGAATTCGAACCAACCAAGTGGTGGCAAAAGTGTTTGCAAGCTCAGTCTATTCAAATTTTAATAGGGCCGCATTATTTTCATTCACATATCTGTGTAGTTGAGCCAGTGATTATTCAATTGGAAGTGAATAATCCAACAGCACACATTTGGTATTATTCAAAATAGAATTATTGGTTCAATCGGTCTATGCCTGATGAACAGTGAAAAAACAGCGATTTTTAAACGTACTATTATGACAAAATTTTACGTGAACCTTCAGTTGGTCATTCTTCTACCGCCAAGATTTCAATCCGATCGGAGCTGTATTTATTATCATTTTCAGATAATCAAATTTCGAATGAGTACCGAATTTCAGTTGGATACGATCATGATTTTAGAATTTATTGGGAAAAAATATGTAAAATTCCGTGTTTTTTTCTCGAATTCCTAAAAAGGCATAATCCGCACAATGATTCCGTAGAAATCCCCATTGAGAATTCCGTTAGGATAATATGTTCAGAAAATCACAGAATCTTTCCATCAGGAAGTAAAGGTGCGTTTGGTAGGGTCAATAAGTGAAAAGATGACCGCTTTGGCAACGAATTTGAACATGTTCGAAAAAGCTGCTGACTTCACGTCAGTGCTTTTCTACAATTGTTCCTGAGTACAACCATTATATAAAGACAACATAGAAGGAAAACCCTATGGAGAAACGATTTTATACGTTTTCAAGCGACATATAGCGAAAATACTTAAAAACTTTGGAATAAGAGCTCGTACATAGGCGCCCTGGTCATAAATTCATATAAAAAGCTTTAGAAAATCCAGGGATGGCTTGAGGATATATTCTGTACGGATAGTGGTTAAAGTATACATACATTCGTGCAAGCAATTATTTAACCACAAATCTTGGAATATAGTACTCAAAATACAGGGTCTTTCACGAGGAACCTCACCCATATTTATACGGGAAACTACTGAACGTATTTTCATGAAATTCAGCACTTATAAGTATTTCACGATGCTGATGAAATCTAAAATATTTTCAAGGCATGAGCACCTCCGGTTTTTCCGGAAATGACGTCAACTTCCGTTTTTCAAATTAGAACACCATTTTTTTATTGCAGAAATAGATTCCTTAGAAAATTTCAATTTATTTTGATGTAACGTTTTTCAGTTTTGGTTGGAAAATTCTCTCTGAGCGGGAAAATTCGAAAAAAAAATCGAAAATAGAGCTCCGCTGAAACAAGAATAACATCGAGGTTTTTGGATGGAAAATTTTCATTTTTGAGATTTTTCAAGATGTAAGATTGATGTATCCACTTTAAAAATCCAAATCGCGATTCATGATACAGGGGGTGAAAAAATCACTTTCAAAGTTAGGGATGACAAAATCGTGAAAAATCAATTTTTTCAAATTAGAACCCCATTTTTTTATGGCAGATATTGAATCAACGTTAAAAAATAATGTGAGTGTATGCATCACACCCTTGCCCTAAAGTGGATATTTTCTGAGTTATTCACAAAAAACTGTTTTTCGTCTTGAATTTTCAGCTATTTCTTTTCCCTTCACGCCAAAAAGATGAAATTTTCAGGAACTGTTATTTGAACCATGCTGTAGATTTTTCACCCCTTCTTGAAACCGACTTCAAGTTACTATTAGGAGAACCATGGCAAACTCTCGCAGTTATAACTAGAGAAGATGCTCAAAGTTTTGACCGTTAATTTCTAGACATTTATTTATACGTCTCAGGAATGCTTCGTGCGTTGCTCTTCTTATTTCATCGGGAGGAAGAGATCTGCAAAAGTGTTTAAAAACCAAATTGAGTTTCAAAACTATGAATCTAAAAATCTAAACAAACCTGAACGCATTTCTGACTCGTTCTATGCAGTCCTCTTTATCAGTCAGGGGAGTTGAGTAGACAATATTTTTTATCCTACCCCAAACATAATAGTCTAAAGGAGTTAAATCGGGAGAACGTGGTGGCCAAAGATGTGGACCATTGTTCGCCAACCATCGATCTTCAAATAGCCTGTAGAGGATATATGACACATTGAGTGAATTGTGTGGAGGCGCGCCATCTTGTTGATACCATAAGTCATTATGGTTCTGTACTAGCGGCTCAATTATTTGAGTCAATATGTCAGAATATCTATCTCCTAAGGGAGAACATTCTTTAAATAATGCAAACATGTGTAGTGTTCTATCTTACCAGTTAAAGTCCCATCATAAATGTGAACATCGAGAATTGCATTATTTTTGATGGCGCAAAAAAACATTGAAACTCCAGGTCTCTTTAAAGTTCCATTGTCTGAAGTGGTGGTTGTTCTCTTCATCCCAATAATGACTGTTATGCCTATTGAAAGAACCATTCTTTGTGAATTTAGATTCATCTGTCCAAATTATACAGTCCAAAAAGTTTTCATTCTCTTGAAATCGAATCATCATAGCTTCGCAAAACTCTGTTCTCCTGACGAAATCAGTTTCCTTCAAATGCTGTACCCTATTGAATTTATATGGGTGCATTTTATGTTCTTTTAATATTCTCCAAACACTCGATTGAGATAATCCCAGATCAATCTCGGCATCTTTGAGAGAATTTTGAGGATTCACACGAAAATATGCAAGAACTGTAATTTCGTTGTTCTCATCTTCTACTACACTTTTTTCTCTGTGTGTAGTTTTCTTAACGAAAGATCCGACATTTCTCAAGTTTGTCATGGTTCTGTTAATGGTATCTCTCGTTGGTCTGGGTCGGTCAGGAAACCTCTCAATGAACAGTCGAATCGTTCTATCTACAACTTTATTACATTCTCCATGAAGTAGAATGAGATTTAAATAATCTTCATTGGTAAAATTAGGCATAGTGATCGATTTTATAACTTAATACGAATTATCACCAAATTAATAGTAAACACAAAATACTACTGAATAAAGAGGAATTTGGCAGATGTAATTAATGATATCTATCATTAAAAAAAAATAATGTAAAACATGGTAAGTTTTTGCATATGGTTCATAAGGAATTATTTATTTATCACTGGAGAGAAAACCGATGGCCGATTAGTTGAAATAAAGAGGTTTCCGATACAAATTCGAATCCAAATTTGCCATCTATTTAGGAACAACCTGTAACTTTTTTCTCTTGCATATTAGGGTAGTAAAATCTAAAACATGGTTTAAGTAACAGTTCCTGAAAATGTCATCTTTTTGGCGTGAAGGGAAAAGAAATAGCTGAAATTTCAAGACGAAAAACAGTTTTTTGTGAATAACTCAGAAAATGTCCACTTTAGGGCAAGGATGTGATGCATACACTCACATTATTTTTTAACGTAGATTCAATATCTGCCATAAAAAAATGGGGTTCTAATTTGAAAAAATTGATTTTTCACGATTTTGTCATCCCTAACTTTGAAAGCGATTTTTTCACTCCCTGTATCATGAATCGCGATTTCGATTTTTAAAGTGGATACATCAATCTTACATCTTGAAAAATCCCAAAAATAAAAATTTTCCATCCAAAAACCTCGAAGTTATTCTTGTTTCAGCGGAGCTCTAGTTTCGATTTTTTTTTCGAATTTTCCCGCTCAGAGAGAATTTTCCAACCAAAACTGAAAAATGTTACATCAAAATAAATTGGAATTTTCTAAGGAATCTATTTCTGCAATAAAAAAATGGTGTTCTAATTTGAAAAACGGAAGTTGACGTCATTTCCGGAAAAACCGGAGGTGCTCATGCCTTGAAAATATTTTAGATTTCATCAGCATCGTGAAATACTTATAAGTGCTGAATTTCATGAAAATACGTTCAGTAGTTTCCCGTATAAATATGGGTGAGGTTCCTCGTGAAAGACCCTGTATATTCATTTACATTTGCAAGTTTTCGTATTTCAGCTTTAGTGATTTTATCGATTTTCTTTTATAATTTCTTGACTTTGGCTGTTTCGAAATAATTAATTTACCGATAATAAATGTATCAAAAATAAAAAGAGAAAGATGGTGCTTTATTTTTTCAATGGCTTATTCTTTCCACATCAAACAGAAGTAATACTAATTCTCTCTTCACATCTCGAAACTGCAGAATTTCTAATAGATAGTTTAGATTTCCCCAATCATCCGCATTAGAAATATCATGCGTCCAATACCTACTCAATAATGTTTCGGAAGTGTTTTGGAACTTCGGTCCATTTATGTTACTTAAGTTAAGTCATTGTAGAAAGATCTGATCTTCATTCAAGTCAGACGGACAATTCTTCCCGGGGATCTGCCTAACGCCACGTTGAGCGCACGTGCACGTACTTAGAACGGGTTTATTTATGATGTAAGCCCAGTAAATGTAAATAGAAAAATTTCAAAACGCACTGCCGTGAAGGCAGCAACTTTTGCGCGCATGTTCAATGTAGATGACCGCTTCAGCAACGAATTTGAACATGCACGCAAAAGCTGCTGCCTTCACGGCAGTGCTTTTTGAAATTTTCTACTGATAAATTACTGGATTCCAATTCGATCAAATCTGTATTTTTGGAAATATTGGAAAAATTAAATTTTGAATGGGTATATCTACGGAATCATTGGGCGGATTTTACCCATTCACGAATTCGACCTTCGTAATTAAGCCCCAAACCTTCTCTACAAATATCGAGTTTCTAAGTCGTTTCTTCCGGAAGTTATTGTGTTTACGGTCAGCCTAACGGCCGACTGCGTAAACACAATGACTTCCGAAAGAAACAACTTAGCAACTCGATATTGGAAGGTTTGGACCTTAATTACGAAGGCCGAATTCGTGAATGGGTAAAATCCACCCAATGATTCCGTAGATATACTCAATAAAAATTTTATATTTCCAATATTTCCAAGAACACAGATCAGATCGAATTGAAATCCAGTACTTCATCGAAAAATAACAGTTCGAAGTTTCATGCAGAATTTAATGAGGATGATATGATAAGAAAATCGTAGAATTTTTTTTTCAAATTGTTCTGATGACACGATTATCACAAAATTTTGCATAAAGTTGTCTTTCAGCATCTCAATACTAGCTGTGAAGTTTTATCAAGACTGAATCAGTATTTCCCGAGTTATACCGAAAAAATCAACAATATCGAGAAGAAAACCTCGAAATTTTACATATTTTTTTTCGATATCTCCAAAACTTATGATCATATCGAACTGAAATTTGGTACACTGCTGTGGAATATGAAGCTCAAAGTGTGAGTGAAATTTTTTTTTGTATATGATTTGGAAAAAAATTTCGAAAGAATTTTTTTTTTTTAATTTACTGACGACATAATCCTGACAGAATTTGGCTCAAAGTTGCGCGTCGTTGTACTCCACCCAACTGCCAAGTTTGAATCCAATCGCTCAAGTAGTTTCCGAAATAAAAAATAAATAACTTCAAAATTTCAAGTGTCTATAACTCCGAAACTATTCGACCGATTTGGCCCATTAACGAACATAACCGCGGCATTCTGATGCGCAACCTATCCTGAAAGTTTCAAGTTGCTAGCGCTCTTCTGTCGACAGTTAGCGTGTCTACGGCCGGCCGGCCGGCCGACCGGACAGAATCGATTTTGACACCGGATTCGTCATCAGTGGGTCCAACCTAGTCGATTGAGACCATTTTTGGCTCAATCGTGCAAAATTTGGACAAAACGATAGCACGCTGTTCCCCTAGAACATGCTCGCAAAAAGCCCTTCCACCCTTTACCCTTTACTTTATTACATTTATTAATTCGGAATAGTTCACATGGTGAATTTTTCATTGAAATCTCTCAATTCTCAAAATTAATATTCAACAACACCGTCAGTTTGTTCCGATATGTATTGTCGGACAAAATGAAAAAAAAATTATTCATATTTCAAGGTATTGTTGTTAGTTTCCAAAATATACTCAAAAAACTGATCTTATCATAATAAAACGGTAAATGTGTAACATTATGCGAAATTTCGTGAGGATCTCGTCTTCAGACCAAGCTTTCAGGCGCTTGTTCTATATTAATAATTTTTGTCCGATATCCCGAAAATATAAATCGGAACAAACTGTCGAATATTAATTTCGAGGTTTAAACCAAATTTCAAAGAAATTATTGAAATTTTCGAGATTTTTTTCTCACTGATGGAAAGATTTGACGATGTTCTTTTCATCTATTCCCCACAAAATTCTTCATGTACCTACAAGCTATTTTTTTTCAATCCAATACTAGATTTCAATTCGATCCGATCTGTGTGCTTTGGAAAATATTGAGAAAATAAAATTTGAATAAGAATGTCTACAAAACATTAGGTATACAATGGTAAAACCAACGCTATCAGTAGATTGAGTCGCAATAACTGAACAATGTTACATAAATAATCGTCCTGAATAGCCACATCTATATATATTCCAATATCTAGAATAGTTACAGATCGATTTGTAATCACATTATTTCATAGAAGGAAGGTGAAATCACATAATAGCGAAGAAAGTGAAACCATCTAATATAGATAGATGCATTGCAGATGTTGCAGACCATTTATAAATCGATTTATAATTACTCCTGAACTTGGCCTCGATCACTTTCTCATAACGGAAAGTTTTATTACCAGGAGTATGAAAAAGGAAGTTGAACGTAATATAGTGACCAAAATAGGATTATTGAAATGAATGACCCTTGAATGATTCGAAAGCAGCAGAGTACAGAAGACACAGGGTCCGGTAATTGCGCTCCGGTTTTCCATTATTGAATTAATTGGAGAAAAACACTTAGGTGAGGTCAGGAGCTCTTTAGAGCTTGTTCATCCACTGATGAAGGCTCACTAATAAGATGAAGAATTTGTGGTTGAATCTAATTCTTCAGTTTGATCGGTCGTACCGTAGGTAACTTTCCGAATGAAGGATCTAGTAACTAGAAATCCATTCTCCGATTATTTTCGATGAGCAGAACATTCCAATGATTTTAATGAGTTGAAGCCATCTGAAATTTGGTGTTTCGAATTCGAGCTCAAAATTCTAGAAAAGCACCATATCTTTTCAACTAAAAATTGAGAACTAACAAAATCAAATTGGAAATAAACATATTCAAATTGGTACTGAACGGAATCAAGTTGAGACCAAACACATTCAAATTGGAAATAATCAATTTCATATTGGTACAACCTTCGTTCCTGTGTGAATTGGAGTTTTATGAGCTTGTTTAATGTGAACTATGCACCTGCTATCTCTTTGGCATTTCTTTTTATTTTATGCCCATCTTTGGGCCGTTGATTTCTTGATAGATACTCAAAAATTCCTTTCCAATCGCCGTTTTCTGCATGGACTGCAATTCTCTGCTTTTCAATTGATTCCGGCAATTCCTTTTCAATGAGGGATATATTTCGAATGAAATTCTGGTTTGTCGTCATTTAATACTCTCTTTCGGCAATAAAGTGTTAATTTTATAAGGTAATCGAAAAATCCGATTCAAAGAGCGACTGTTGTACCCATATGAAACTGATTATTCCCAATTGGAAATATATATATTTTAAATTGGTAAACATTGAGAATGATTACTACCAATTTGAAATATATATATTTCAAATTGGGAATTATCAGTTCCATATGGGTACAACATTCGTTGCTCTTTGAATCGGATTTTTTGATTACTTTATAAAATTAATACTTTAATGCCGAAGGAGAGTATTGAATGACGGCAAACCGAATTTCAATTCGAAAATATTAAGAAATGAGTTTCGAAATCAATTGAAAATTAATGATTCGCAGTTCATGAAGAAAACGGCGATTGTAAAGGACTTGGGAATCTTTGGGTATCAAGAAGTCAACCGCCCTGAGTTAGGCAAAAACGCGAAAGGAAAATGCCAAAGAAATAGCAGAAGTATATATAGTTCAAACTGAAGAAGCTTTTAAAACTCCAATTCACACAAAAACGAATGTTGTACCATATAAAATAGATTATTCCCAATTTGAATGTGTTTAGTCTCAATTTGGAGTTGAAAAGGTATAGTTCAGAAGCTGTCACGCGCTTGTTCAAATTCGTTGCTAAATCAATACACCTACCATCCCCACGAAATTTTGATTTGTATCGCGCGTTAGTATCCTTCAATGTTTCACGAAGTTCCGATCTGATCTCTTCAGTATTTTTTGGGGTGTTGAGGGGATAATCCCAAAATTTCTGGACAACCAAGAAGTTCCAAATAATTATTATCGATATCTCCGGAAATAAACATCGGATAAATTCTAAACTCGAAACACTGTTGTTAAATATTATTTCCAAGCCTAATTTAGATATTTTAACATAAATCGAGAGTTTCTATTTTTACGCGCTTGTTCTAGGGAACAGTGCGTTATCATTTCGTCCCGATTTCTGTAATTTTCGAGTTTTGAGCCGAAAATGGTCTTAAACGATTGGGTTGAACTCCCTGAAGAAGAATCCGTGGTTGAATTTAATTATGTCCGTCCGGCCGGCCGCCCGGCCGTGTGTGCTATTACTTCCGAAAGGAAAGACCTAGAGTCTTGAAATTTTTAGGTTAGGTTTTGATCCTGAATATCTCAGTTGAGTTCGTTAATGGGCCAAATCTGCCGAAAGGTTTTTGTGTTGCAGCCATTTGAAATTTCAATTTTTCAATAACTCGAAAAATATTTATCTAGTTGGAAGATGGAAAGTATATAAATAAGAAGAATAATCCATGGAAAAATTTGAAAAAAAATTTTTCTTTTTTGAAAATTTTCATATTTCATTTAAATTTCATTGAAATTTTTAAGTCGCCATTTTGCAATGTGAACAAGCGCGTAAAAGCTGCTGACTTCACGTCAGTTGTTTAACACCCTGAAGGAGAATCCGTGCTCAAATTCAATCCGTCCGTATGTGCTCTAACTTCGAAGTAAAAGTCCGAGCGACTTGAAATTGTCAGATTAGGTTGAGAGTCCAAATATCTCGTTTGAGTTCATTAATGGGTGTAAACGGTAGAACAGTTTCGGAGTAAGGTCTATTTGAAATTTGAAGGTTAATTCCTCGATATCTCATGAAGCGATGATTCGATCAGATTAAAACTTTGTATAAAGTTTTGAAATATCTACGAGCAATTTAGTGAATAATTTAGTGTGGATACGAATGTTAAAAAATTTCAAGAAAATATTCATTGGAAAAATTTCACAATTTCCGTTGAAAATTTTTTTTCTCCATAAATATTGACTATAATTCCATGCAAATTGCACAAAACTTGAAATAAGTATTGTGACGAGTACGACCCTGTCTGTGATTCATTCAGCGTTATTTGAAGCAAGTGATCAGTGAAAATAAATTGTGTGGAATTAAATTGAGCATAGACTTTAATAGAATTACTTGTTGAGTTATTTGTTATTAGTGTAAATGAGTGTGAATAAATTGTTTAATTATTCTGACCGTTTCGATGAATCAAAAAAACGTTACATTATTCTACAATAACGTTCCAAATTTCAATCCGATCCGATGTTTACTTTCGGATATATAAGGAAAATAATATGCCAAATTTCGTTCTTATTTGGAATTTCAACGTTTTATCCGCAATAGCTCAAAAAGTACGAATGCAATTAAATTGAAACTTCGTAATCTATTGAAGAATACCAACCACCAACGCGCAAAATGAATATCAGATCGAACTGGAATGGTGAGTTGTTAAATACCGACTCTAAGATTTTTGCCAAATTCCATTGAAAACTTATCAATATTTTCAGAGAAAAAAAACCAACCGGATCCACACAAAATTTTGCTAATAGTTGTGCGTTGAAACTCCGAAAATGTCCACGAAATTCCAATTTGATCGATTCAATACTTGAGGAATTAACCTCAAAATTTCAAAGGGGCCCAACTGCGAAACTATCCAACAGATTCCTCCCATCAACAAACTCAACCGAGAAATCTGTACTCCAAACCTAATCTGACAATTTTAAGTCGCTAAGTTAGAGCACATATGCCGGACGGCCAGACGGCCGGACGGGCGGACGGATGGATATAATTGAATTTAACCACAGATTCTTCTTCAGGATATTCAACCCAATCGTTCAGGACCATTTTCGGCTCAAAATTCGAAAATACCAGACATCGTGACGAAATGATAACGCCCTGTTCCCTTGAACAAGTGCTTAAAAAAATATGTTCATCATAGCTGTAACAGCATTTTATGAGATAATGAGGAAATATGAGCAAAATCGAGTTGAAAAACCATGGAGATCGGATGATTATTATCCGAAATAATTAATTCTTTAGGAAAAAGTTTAAAAATTCTTTTCGAAATTTACCAACCATTCGACCTTTATGCTTCAACCAGCTACCAAGTTACAATCCGATCGCTATATACAGCACTCTCTCTGAATATTGAGGAAATAACTTCAAAAATTCAAACTATATAACTGTGAAATTGTATGGTCAATTCGGCCCATCACCGAACTAACCCGTTGTATCTTGATTCGCGAACAAATCTGAATGGTTCAAGTCGCTAGCTCGACAGTTATCTCGTCCTCGGCTGCCAAGGACAGAATCGATTTTGGCATCGGATACGTTATGAGTCCAAAAATGGTCTTTATCTAGTAATTTTTGGGAGAAAATTCGACAATTACAGGCATTTAGACGAAACTTTGGGACTTTCATAGAACATAATAGATCGACCAAAGACAAAAATAACGTTTAAAACAGAAATAATGCACAGCCTGATGCATCATTGAAATGACATTCCCTATCGGATAATCCTGGGCTATAAAATCATATCCGAAATGAATACAACGGAAAAACATCGCAAAAAACAATTATTTAACACCTCATAACAGTATCGCAAAACTGCAAACAGGATTTCTGTCACAGTAAAACCATGAACAACGGAAGATAACGCTCTAATAAATAAGTCCACAACAATACCCAGGCCCATCTCCTCCTGCTTTACATTTTATCGCAATAAGAATTTATGGCGCGATAAATCCGAGCGTCGATATTAACTGTTATTGAATTTATTCAATCAGCGTCCTTCCATATCTCGAAAACAAGGTTACTTCCGAATTAGCCCCATTTTTATTCCCTGAGATTGGCGCACAAAATCGACAATAGCTTCGGCAACGGATGCGCCATCAGGGAATAAAATCCATATATCCTGTGGATTCGGGTCGAAGGATCCATCAGGAACTGCAAGGCATGATTTCAGGATTTGGCCCGTCGCCATACCGTAGTATTCCCGGACAAAATTGCATACGGCAGTGCCAGGATGGCGTCAGTTGAATATTCCGATTTTATTCCAGTTTTGAAGTTTCCTGTGGTCGCGTGATGGGCAATGAATAAATTTACTGTACCAGCCCAGGTTTAAAATTGGAATATTTTCCCATTTCCAAATACCATAGTTATGTAGAACATTATGTATACTTAACATGATCACAAGGACAAATATCTGTCGATAAATCAACAAATATTCCCCCTGATCAGAGCTAATCATCCAATCAACCAAATCATCTACACCGAACAAGCGGATCCAAGAAGAATGGCTACAGCTGTTTCACAGCTGTTACTGATCTTCAGGTCAACTTACCTTGGATAAAACCACAGAGGGAATCTCGATACTTGTCACCTTTCAGATGGACCGCTGCAGTTTAACAACGTACAGCGCGCCATCTTCTGGGAGCATCGTGCGAATCCCACCTTCGAGTGCAGAATACTCTGATCGATGTGCATGACGTTAATCCATGTGACAGGTAACAAGTATCAAGATTCCCTCTGCGGTTTTATCCAAGGTAAGTTGATCTGAAGATCAGTAACAACTGTGAAACAGCTGTAGTCATTCTCCTTGGATCTGCTTCTTGGATTCAGATGTTTTGGTTGATTGGATGATTAACTCTGATATTTGTTGCCTTACCGACGGATATTTGTCCTTGTGATTATGTTAATTTATTATTACTGCAGCTCTTTCTTCTCCGTTAGACCAATTCCTATTATGTATACTTTTCATTATGTATACTGGATTATGTAGGCCTTAGAGTAGTTTCATAAAGATTTTGTATTTAGTTTTATGTCAGGTTGGCACTCGTTAAATGTCGTTAATATTCAGTGTCTCTAGGCCTTTTATTTCGGAAGTAATTATTTGTACGGCTGGCCTAATCGATAATCTACTGAAGAAAGACTTGATAATTGTAGAGCAGATTTGGAATATGATAAGGAAAGCTGAATAAGCAAATGAGCAAAATCCACTCAATGATTCTACAAGAAACATGACACAAAAACGAATATCTGTCAACAAATCGATAAATATTCCACCTTGATCAGAGAAAATCATCCAGTCAACCAAAATATATACACCGGAGAAGCGGTGTCCAAGGAGGTGAAATATTTGTTGATTCATCGACAGATATTCATCTTCTTGGTTATGTTTCTTTATTGAAACTGGAGCTCTTTACTCCCCATGAATCAATTCCTATCTTTGTTAGATGTTGGAATTTATCGTCTTGTGGGATACTACACGAACCAGATAGTGTAAACTGCAATATCACAAATACGAAAATAGGATGAACATCATACACATAGATAAAAGTACTCTGCACTCGAAGGTTAAGATTCGCAAGAAGCTTCTGAGAGATGGCGCGATATGTATTTAAGCTGCACTGTTCCATCTCAAAGGTGCTAGGTATTTATAGTCTTATTCTGCGGTTTATCAAGGTAAGATGGTTTGAAGATCAGTAATAACCTTGAAACTGCAGTACCCATACTTTTGGACACCGATTCTCTGAAGTGGATGTTTTGGTAGATTGGATGATAAGCTGATCGAGGTGAAATATTTGTTGATTTATCGAAAGATATTCGTAATTATGGTTATGATAGTTTATTAATATTGGAGCTCTTCCTTCTCCATAGACCAATTCCTATAATAATTTATTATATAACATAAACACGCTAGGACGAGTAAAGAAACTTTTTTAGAATTCCGTACTGCTTAGGAGATACATTGAATAGTCCCCACTCTTTAGAAATAGATCTCCAGCACCACTGAAATGAATCGATATATGTTAGGGCGACATTGCCATAATAAATCCTATTTTTGCCAATCAAAAGTTATATGCTTCCATTATTGGAAATGTGCCTATTAAAATAATGGCGTGTATGTGGGTTATTGCATGTGGTATTAGCTTGTACAATGTACATTTTTTAAAAGTGGCAGATCGCGACTCGAATCGGATAATAAAAAACATAAGTGGATTTGTAGGCTCTCTAGGGACTAAAGCGAAGTACACATCCAACTGGGCACAATAAAAAATTCTTGTAATACTATTATGCCACTGATAGGTGTGACACCCTCGACTTGTATTCAAACATTAACCTAATGAACACAAATCATCTATGATATGTCATCTTTTTGCTAATCAATCTATTGTGAAGTAGACTCCTTTCACTTTCATGAAGTCACTCGATAGGCTCTTGAAAAGGTTCATCAAATTTTTTTACTAGAACTTAGCAAGATTGGCAATAATACAACGTCGCCAAGGTAGAAATAACTCGGCGAGACTTTTCCAATTCTTAAATATCTTAACAATGACTCTACGGTTTGGTTTAGTAACATATGTTATTACTACTACCTTTGTGTAGAACGGACAACGTCCCTGAAGTATATGATAGAAAAATTACTATATTCTCATGATTATACATGTGGAATGTGTCAAACATTTATGGCCTACCGACTGACTTCATAGAATAAGAAGAAGTCTACGTACATATTTATCTCATTCACTGTTATGAAGTCAATCGATAGACGATAGAAGTTTAACACGTCCCACTCTGCCTAACTGTGAATTCGCAACTACTGCTGAGCGATACGCCCTCTCTGGCGATAGAAATTTGAACACTTCCAAGCTAGTAGTTTTTCGACGTACCCGTTATTCTAACGTATTTTACTTACTTTGAGAGTTTATTTTCGAGCTTTGTGTTGTTCTCTGAGTTGAAATTTTGGTATACCGAAAGTTTTTGTAATATTCATCAATCGTTTCCTTTCTTTCCGATTAAAATTTTCGATTGTATTAATTCGAAATAGCATCCTTCCGAAATGAAGATTGTTGTGTGCCTCAACTGAATGTTATTCATGGTCAAAGAAGAAAGGTCCATCTACTGACTCAGGTTTTCATTTTTCCAAAGCTAAATCAAAGTGAAGTTAATTTGGAAACAGCATTTGGCAGAAACTAAGTGATAGAAGAAGGGCCTGGATTTTGAAATTGAAGATTAGAAAACCCGAGGTCACGAAATACATGAAGGTATGTTCACTGCATTTCTCCGAAGATGTTTATTTTCATAGAGGTAAATTACAATGTATTCATTTCGAAACACCTTCATGTCCAGTTATTTTAGGTGTAAATGAAAATAAACGAATTTTGATGAAAAATGCTGATCCTGCAGAGAAACTACAGAGCGCTTCTGCAGCTACCTACTTCACATACTACACAAAATCATATTCAAGAGAGTAATCTGGTTTAAAACCTGACTAGAACTGAATATACTATTATAGTTGATAATAGCTGAAGTTATTCATATAAATATATCGATATTTTTCATTTCTATATAGGTAGGTTGAACCAGCTCTGACATTTTCATTTTGTATGTGTATCTTGAGTTGCTGTGATATGAAAATAAAATCAATTATATGTCTATCTGTTTCCTTTCTTTCGGAATACGATGCAAAAGAACCAAAGCAGAAAAGCTCTCTTTTCATTTTATTGATTCACTCGTTTGCAAACAAAGAGCACGAGCCATATCATTCAGACTGTTTCTAGATTTACCACATAATATGGCTTGCATTCAGCACTTCTTCACATTGATAAGAGTCCTTGAATGACTTAGATATTAATATTAATATAAACTCAGATATTGGTCCATTTTGATCCATCTAGCAACAAACACTAAAATAAAATCGAAATTTTCCTCCAGGAACGATTTGAAGCACGATTTTATAACGTCATCCAAAAGAGTCCCTTCTCAAAAAATTTTACACAATAGTATAATAATTTCTTTAAATATTCTAGCTCTGCTTAATAAAAATTCGTTCTCCACCACATTTCTACGGTTTGTTTACATAAAACTACTAGCTTGGAAAGGTTCCAAATTTAACAGTTAGGGAGCTGGCATCTTCGCAGAAGTTCCCAATAGCGGAGTATTAGTCATTTTTGCTGTCAGATGACTACGCGGCGTTGTTCGTTCGACACAAAGGACGTAGTTATCACTTATGTTACAAAATCAAACCATAGAGTATTTGATAGAAAAAATTAAGAATTTATAACGTCCTGTCGAACTATTTCAGGTGCTTACCTGGCTCAGTTCTAGTTACAAAAACTTGATCAACCTATTCTGAGGCCTACCGACTGACTACCTTAAAGTTATTAGAGTATACTTCAAAGGATTTTTTTATAGTAATGAAAGAATTTCACTCATCGTTTGGATCGAATTGAGTTCATCTTGCATTTTATAGTGAATTCAGAAGCAGGGGAAGTGAAATGGCCTAGATTTGATGCTAATGGTTCTCAATTAAATTCAATGGAGTTGTATGAAACGTATATGTAAGGTTTCGGAGAACAAGGATGTTAGTTGAACATTTTTTTTTCGTTCAACGTTCTTTTGAGCTTATTCGAACCAGGCGAAAAAGAAAATGCAAATCAGTAAAAGAACATCATTATACTCACATTTGGTTCCTAGTATCAGGTATTTCCCTATTGCTTGGAAGGTTATCGCTGGCCTCTTGGTTGAATCTGTTCCTGATATAAGGATCCTCTCCTTGCCTCAACCCACTTCTCGATACATAACCTTCTTCGTCGAAGTAATTCCATGTTAGGCGACCGTCTGTTGTTTCAGCACTACCTTGTACAGCCATCAAAGCACCTGCCGCAGGTTCCACTTCATCGTATTGTGGCTGCAAACTTACACTTTCCTTGAGTCGAAGTGCCCGGTTTTCACCCTATAAAGATATGTGATACTTCAATAATCTTCATAATATTGCTAGGATTATGTTAGCAGAGATACTTTGGCCAAATGCTTTAGATTATATTCATTTGTGGCTTCCATAACTGTCCCTCGAACTTATTCTTTCAGTGAACACCAGAAGGTGATACAAGTTGTGCATTTAGTTTTTCTCAAGGAAGAACACACGCGACCAAGGATATCTAGGAGGAAAAAGCAGTCGGGAAATTATCTCAGATATTTTATCCTCAGAACGTCTGTAGAGGATAATAGAATAATAGAGGATAATAGAAGGAACTAATGAATATACAGTGCACGTCAAAATCATGGAACAAATTCATTTTCTTAGAAGAAAAATATTTGGCAACAAAGTCCTGAAACGGGGCAACTTTTGTTTCACTTTTACCAAATTTTTATGCATTTTTGAAAGATTTTTGTTTCACCCTGTGCCATCCCCATCAACCATCTAATTTTTTTAATAGGGAAAGTGGGTCATGTGATACTTTTTTGGACAGGTCTTTGTATCTTCTTCACAGGCGTGCAGAAATTTTCAAGAAATTTATTTTTCGAAAAATTAGTTACTTCAAAAAGGTTTTCAGTGTATCCACTTTGTCATGGCTCATTTACTTTGAGACGATGGTACCTGATGAAATTTGTCACCAAATGAAAGTCGACCATTACAGGTTTGTTCATGCATAACTTTCAACCCCTACGAACTCTTTAATGGAGAAAAAAAAATGAATGACATGGGAAATGCACAATGGTTCTCCGGGTGGTTCTTCAATGCCGAAATAAATTTCCAATGTCACTCCAGTTTTTTCTCTATTAAAGGATTCGTAGGGGTTGAAAGTTGTGCATGAACAAAACTGTAATGGTCGACTTTTATTTGGTGACACACTTCATAAGGTACCATCGTCTCCAAGTAAATGAGCAATGACAAAGTGCACATACTGAAAACCTCTTTGAACTAATTTTTCAAAAAAAAAACAATTTTTTTTCTTGAAAATTTATACAAGCATGTGAAGAAGATATAAAGAACTTGCCAAAAAAGTACCACATGACCCACTTTCCCTGTTAAAAACATTTAGAGGGTTGATGGGGATGGCACAGGGTGCAACGAAAATCTTTCAAAAATGTATAAAAATCTGGTAAAAGTGAAACAAAAATTGACCTGTTACAGGATTTTGTTGCCAAATATTTTTCTTCTGAGGAAATGTATTTGTTCCATAATTTTGAAGCGCACTGCATTTGTCCCATAGTTAAAAGTTTCCATATAATGGGTATGTTAGTCATGCTGACTATTGAGATATCAATAATAACCAGAACAGTGAATAGCATAGGAAAAGTAGCTGAACTATGTAGGGGAATCAGTATCTAGCTTCAAGACCAAACCCAAGAGTACCAAGTAGAAAAAAAGTACTGAGAAGTATGAAAAAATTTGAAAGAGAAATTAAAACTGGTTGATTGCTGAAGATCGATCGATGATTCATAGAATGATCAATTCCTCATGAAAGGTTGAAATGCAAATTTCATTGTGACAAAAAATTCCGAATGAGACAATACAAATAACCGAATTGCGACGAAAGTTCCCGAATGCAACTGGATGCCTGACGGGCTAAGAGAAACCAATTATGACGAAGAAAGGTTACCTACAGAATATCTGTTTTCTCTTTGATTTCATATCTTGTTTGTTGTTAGTGTTAGTGTTGTTAGAATTAAATTTAATTTCTTATTACTGTTAACAGTTATGAGTACAACTCACAGTGCATTCAGAGTTTACCTCAATTTGTATATGTTGAATAAGCTCATATTTATCTATTTATCTGAAAAAATCCTGATTTGATAGAGATAATTTTTTTATTCAATATGCTTCGACAACTAGGTCATTAGAGTTTATAGTACATTGACTTTTCACATTATACATTAAGATGACAAGAAACAATCATATTTTAATATTGATGAATATATGAATATTCATGGATCAGGAAATGGTCCCTACTATAATCATCCCCAACGTTATTAAAAACTGAACTTGTAAAACGCACCCTGTTTCTACCCCCACTGAAGTAGGGATGGAAGGAGGGCGCGTGCGAATCATCCGAAAGCCCTGAGAAACAAAAAAATGTCACTACGTTTTAAAATATCCATTCATCGTTGCCATAAACACCGAACAGATAATCTACACTTCAATAGATCCAGGGCATCAGAATGCCGCATTTGGCTTCCATCACGACGTACCTACCGGAAGGCATCGCACCGACTCGCTCCTACCTGTTGGCCACACATCCTTTCGATGAATTAAGGTATCATTGGACTTCTACTTGACCGCCACTTCATAGTGACCCTTTCAAAATTCAGCAGAGGTCCTTATGTGGACACTTCACAACAATCTTCTGAATTTCAATAGACGACTTCGGCCCAAGTTGCCAACCCACAATTTACTTAGCAAGTTAACTTTCACTGGGGAACGGGAATTTCAGGACAAATTCGACATGATAAGGTTCGCATTATTTATAAATAACCGTGAAACATGCGTCGGCTCTTCAAACCAGATAATTCCTTCCAAATATAGGTTTTTGTTAAGATCGTCCCCGATTGGCTGAAATTTAAGTTGGGATTCCTGATTTCATGCAAACAGTGTCAATTTTCATAGGATACGTTCCGAAAATCAACTCTGTTGTTTCGGTTGCCGATTTTCCGCTCCGTAAATATGAAATATTCGGATGGTTCCTGGAACAAGCGCGTGAAAAAGGTTATTTACGGAATCTGGTCGATGAAAATGCGGTCGATTTACTGTCATCAGAACGATTTTCTATGGTAAATATCCATAGCATAGAACAATCTATGTTTACTTTAGGTTTGTTTTGGTTCCGAGTTCAGATCTGATAGGGACGGTTCTAGCATAGACCAATAGTCTGTGGTTCTGAACTCGGAACCAAAACAAACCTAAAGTAAAGATGATTGTTCTATGCTATGGATATTTACCATAGAAAATCGTTCTGATGACAGTAAATCGACCGCATTTTCATCAACCAGATTCCGTAAATAAACTTTTTCACGCGCTTGTTCCAGGAACCATTCGAATATTTCATATTTACGGAGCGGAAAATCGGCAACCGAAACAACAGAGTTGATTTTCGGAACGTATCCTATGAAAATTGACACTGTTTGCATGAAATCAGGAATCCCAACTTAAATTTCAGCCAATCGGGGACGATCTTAACAAAAACCTATATTTGGAAGGAATTATCTGGTTTGAAGAGCCGACGCATGTATTACGGGTATTTATAAATAACGCGAACCTTATCATGTCGAATTTGTCTTGAAATTCCCGTTCCCCAGTGAAAGTAAACTTGCTAAGTAAATTGTGGGTTGGCAACTTGGGCCGAAGTCGTCTATTCGATCAGAATGATATCTTCAAAGGAATTTGGAGAAAGAAAATCCCATATGATTTTGACTACGAAACCTTAAAGTAATGTTGAGCAGTACATTTCTTCGCATCTTTGGATTCCGATAGAATCTTCTGTAGGATAGACACTTCAACTCTATGGGTAAACTTAATTAGTTTGTGTTTCACGTCCTTCCATAATTATATAAGTTAGATATCACAGGGTTACAACTACAACTATTTTCAAAACTTAATGTTCATTGGTAGCTCTTGAATCGAGTTTTATCAGATTTGGGAATTCGTAAACGTTCAGAACAATTTCCGGATTCAAATTATAACTTTTTCTCCATGTTTTCTGTGGTTTACACTAACCAACATATTTACGCGGAATTAAACATTTCACGATAGCAGAAATAAATTGCGAAGTGGGTGGAAATTTCCAGAGCTCTTCGTGATGAGAATGCGTTGTTCAGGATCGATACATGGGCTATACGAGGGTAAAGCGTCTCTATATTCACATTCCAGTCGGTGTTGCTTGTTTTATAATGTATGATGTCTGGGTTTTTCGTTGTATTATATTTGCGTGTTTGATGGAGACAGAGAAATGTATAGAATATGGATACAGAATATGGAATTATTCCTGAAAAGGGGACATACTACGTGACAAAAGAACATAATGTGAATATGAAGAACAATTATAACTTTTTCGTTGGTATGGAAATACATCATTCGAACAGTTGTATCTTGTGGAGAAAATTTGAACGTTCCTACTCATTTGAGTATACAATTGAAAAGAAATGTTGAGCTCAAAAGTCTGAAAAATGATATTTCAACTCATCACTTTTTGAAAGGTCTGAGGGAATGATTAAGTCATCATCAGAATTCTCCATACTAAATTAATATTCAACATTACACCTGATACTAGGATTTAGTACAATGAAATGAGTGGGAGTTCGCGAGCGTGTTCTACTATACATTCAATATATTCAGACTCGAAGTCAATATATGAAATGGCGTCTTGGAAATTTTAGTGAAATTTGAATGAAGTATGAAAATTTTCAGAGAAAATATTTTTTTTCCATATTTTTCTATGAATAAGTCTCCTTATTGATACTAATCATCTACCAACCAAGTTTCATTCCGATCAGATAAATATGTTTCGATATTGAAAAATCAAATTTCAAATGGCTCTTACACACCATTCGGCAGATTCGGCCGATTAACGAACTCAACTGAGATATTCAGGATCTCAACCTAACCTGAGAATTTCATGACTTCAGGTCCTTTCTTTCGAACGAAAAGAATCAAATTTGAGCACAGTGAGTCCAACCTAGTCGTCTTAGACCAATTTCAGCTCAAAATTCGAAAATAACAGACATTGCGACGAAACCATAACGCGCTGTTCCCCAGAACATGCGCATAAAAACTACCAATGAATTATAGAAGAAACACTATTGTCCAATGGCAAACTCCCCCTGCAAAACGGTGAATAAGATGCTCCGGGGCGGAGGCACAGTACATACATTATCATAGTATCATAGTCATTTTTCTAGCAGTGTCAGAGCTAATCATCCAATCAACCAAAACATCTACACCGAAGAAGCGGATCCAAGGAGAATGACTACACCTGTTTCACAGTTATTACTGATCGTCAGGTCAACTTACCTTGGATAACCGCTTTTAATTCCAAAGAACCTCAGGTTAGTAAGTAAACCCATATTCATAATTTTCAAATGTAAATTCCATTTTATTATAGTCGTCCCGAAGAAGGTAACAAATTGGCCGAAAGCTTGAAGATTTTCAAAGATACTTAATTATTGCCTAGTGCTGACTACATCCCCAATAATTAATAATATTTATTATCACCTTTTAGACGTATCAATAGAGATATAAATGCAAAAGACCTAGTAAAAGACATCGGGAGTTTTATGTAAGTTATAAAATGGCGCAGGAGCGAGGAGCGATAGATTAATGTGTCGATTTTGGAATTTTCGAAAAAATTCTCGAAATCATCCAAAAACCAATATCTTCAGTTAACTTGTTTGCTCTCGAAGAATTTTAAATGTCAATCGATTTTTTTATGCCGAGTTCTCTTAGATTCACAGCTTATTGAATTATTATAGTATAGAACTAATCCAATTCAGAAGACATAGACTATTCAAAGGTTTATGCTGGTGTCTTTTGGCAATGCGTATATTTTTTGCCAACTTTGTACATTAGGATTCAGAATTGGAATTATCTTCAAATCCATAATATAACACCATTCACATACATTAATATATATTCATAAGTTCTCGTCAGTGTTGCTCTCAGTAATATGTGATATCAAGCTTTTCCAGCACAATCTCTTTCATACTATTTGCATACTTGATGAAAACGGAGAAATGTTCAGGGTAGAAATACGGAATATGTAATATGAACCGCGGAAAGGAATATTTCCATTTTCGGTCCTAGATAGACTTCTGTGAATAATTCTACGAAAACCAATTCTATTCATATTAGGAAGTGAATTATTCACCTGAGGAAGTACTCATTCATATTCATGAAGAACACCTACACATGAAAGCGAATTGGTCCCGTTTAATTACCATGAAATCCCCGGAAACTGTAGAGATAGGAATTATCAACAGATCGGCGTGGGATAGTACATAAATTGTAAGAGTTATGAAAAAATGTTTATTATTTCCTCATTACAATGTTACAATTATGTTAATTATTCCCTCACTTCATATAAATGTTCATCGCAAACTGCAAATCATTCATCATATAGAATGTACGAAAAAAATTCTAGAAAAGTACTGACGTGGGGTCAAGAGCTTTAACAAGCTTGTTCTGGTTCCAAATATAATTGTCGGATTGAGCTGAATTTGTATACTTTGTTGTTATATTTTGACAGTGTGTCAAAAACATTTGATGAATAGTTTTCTGCTGAAAATTCTGCATAATGTGGCGTATTCGTATTCTCCGAATAATAACGAAGTTCTAACTTAATCGCATCAGTACTTGTTGAGATATTTAGGGAATAATCTCAAAATTTCAAATGCGTATGATTTCGACACCGAGAGAAAATTCAATACACAATTCTTGTATTCATAAATGGTAATCCAGATTATTCATCACTTGTTGAAAAATAAAATAAACTCTGGCTTTTTTACGGCCACGAACTTGATATTTTTCAACGAGTTGTTGAAGCCTACCTACTCTTGAGGGTTTATTGTTTCCGGTCACATAGAGTGTTCCTTTTTTTTCTGGACGGGTCCCAACTTAATGGCAACCAGTGTTTTTTGTTACTTTTTCGGTTTCTACATAAAAAATTAAAGATACTTCATGCATATCGTTTTTTCGAAAATAATTTAGATTTTCGAGATAAACCGCCAGAATTGTCTTTTCATCTAATATTCGTCACAAAGACTATTTGAAAATATTGAGTTGTTCCAAGTTTATTTTGGTTGGATACTGAATATTGGCTAGTATCTGAAACGGTTTATCTTAAATCGAACTGCCATCAACAGGGTCTGAAAAACAGCATGCCGAATATTTCGAATGGAACACCCTTATATACTATTATTGAAACTTATATCATTTTAGCAATCCGATAGATGCCCCTTTTTGGACCGATCAGTTGAGACGTCAGTGCAAAAAACTCAATGAAACACATTTTATAAAATTACGAAATGTGTCCCTGTTGTTTATTTCATTTCTTCCCTGGCGTTAAAAGTAAACAATACCTCGAAAAAAACGGTGTGACTTTTGGAGGCCAGAGTTCGTTTTTCAAAAAAATTTTTTGGTACAAATGGTTGAAAAAAATTGTGAAATGCGCAATGTTGCCACTTCTTTACATTCAAGAATTTTCGGGAAAATAAAACTGAAATGCAGTGTAAAATGGAGAAATAACTAACATTGCGCATTCGCATTGAAGAATTCAGTACATCAAAAAATTAATTGCAAAAAATAATCACCGAAGCCTGCAGAACGACAGCCCGTTTTCTTCTAAATTTTACGCATTTTCAATATTTCTCGCGGTTATTGGCAACGTTAAATTAGGCAGACAGCGAGAAGGTATATTGACCTTGAGATATTAATGAGCCGTAATTTACCAACACGTGGTAATGTTTGCTCTTAAGAGGAGAATTTTGTGATAAATTGTTCATTTCGGTAGACCCTCGATATTCATTGTGTTCTGGATGCTTATCCTGATTTGCTTGATTTATCGAGTTGATGAATTTCTGGTAAGTTTTCCATAATGTGATGGAGTACTGTATTAGTCCCAATAAAATGCAGGCCTGATGATGAGTCAGGTAACTTTTGCGAAACGTACACTGATGTAAGAAACTCGTTTCGGTTCTTGGTCCCATTTCCCGGTACTTAAGTGTTTGAGTGAAGTCTAATGTCTTTTAATGTAATATTTCTAAATAAAACGCTTTCGAGCTTATATCAACATAACAAGTCGTCAGTAATTGCCATCCATTCTTTTTATGGCGTTAAACGCGAAATCTTTCCCATTTCCACTCATCTGGCTCGTTCGTTAAGTTGAGCTTCCTTATCTCGGTTTTCGTTTCAAAGGACCCAATAAATTATTTCGCTACATTTCACAGTTTCAGGAAACCTAATGGCTCGGTGGGTCACAGAGATAAAATCTGGAATTTGCAGCTCAGGAGACTCCACGCTTCAACTAATGCCTCTTTTGGGCGTGCGTGAATAACGTTTGTCTGTTGTTTGCAATATTGAGATAGTGAGGTTGGTTCCCTTCGTTATGTGGGTGTTTGACATATGATGATGAAATAATTGATTGAGCATGGTGAATATAAAACTAAGATTTTAAGCACAGCGAAAAGTATGCTGATTTCTGTGATTCAATTTCTGCAGTATTTGCTAAATTGAATTTTCATGAAAATATTATGAGATATACTGGGTGATTCTCCGAGTTGTACATTAAGTGCAGCCATACATTTCTTTCATCAAATAAAACACTTTCTTCATTCGCCTTTTTCCACGTTCGATTCATGTGAAAACGTATATTTAAATATTTCCCGATATACTCTTGCGCGTTGACTTACAAATATCACTTCCATCCGAATTGTAGAATATTCAATTCATTGCTTGAAATACAATGGAACTTAAACGAAAAGCTTATTTACACACTCAATTCTTATAATTTGGTGCTTTTTGAAGCATTATTGCAAACATGCAAATATACTTCACTATCAAAACACTTCCAATCGATATTCCTGTAATTTGCTTTCATCATGGGATTCTACACAATTCGCATATTGAAGATTTTCAAAATTTCAATCCGATCCCATCGGCAGTACCTTTGATATTGAAGAAATATCTTGAAAAAATGTGTATAACTCCGAAATCGTTGTGCGGATTCGGCTCATCAACAAACTCATTCGTCGAATGTTTTTGGCCACCCACCTTGAAAGTTTCACAGCACTTCCACTTCTCAAGTTATCGTGCCTAAGGCCGGCTGGCCATAACCGAACATAAAATTTTTATCAAGGAGGTTTGAGGTTTGAGACCATTTTCGATATAAAGTTTGAAAATTACAGAAATTTGGAAGAAATTGGAAATATACAGCATCGAAAATTTTCCAACTATACATTGGCTGCTTTGAAATTTTTTCCACAGATTTGAAATTTCTCGGACTGCTTCGAAAATATGCTAGCTCAGTTGAACAATGAGAGGGATCGTCCCTCCCCCCTCCATACTACTCCTTAATTCCGTCCCTGTTCTAGAACCTAAGTATGATGAATTTTATTCAATCAATCAACACTGGATACTAAATTGATGATATACTACTAATTTTCCTGGGGAATATCTTCTTGTCAACAATAGAATTAAAATTTGACCACCAACAAGAGAAAAACTAAAGCTATAAACTTTTGAATAAAACCACCAGTTTACTTCGATTTGCTAAGAGCCTACAATCAATTACCTCTATGTTGGTTTTACCCACACCACGACAATTCAGGCCGACAGGAATTAACATAGAACAAAGTCATCCAATTACCGTGAACTAGAAAAAAATAAATACACGTGATGAACTAGCTCGCTCTAGACCAGGAAGAGAAAGTGAAAAGGTTCATCTTCTTTGTCTGCATAGGAATAATTAGTCTCTGTATTCCGGGTATTCTCAGGAACACAAGAGATATCAGACATCAACTCTTTCACTTTAGATCATTTCGTATTTAATGTTCAATTCACGATCTATCTGACGGATCTGATCTGAATGAACTATATGGGAAACATTGTAAGTACCGTAATAATGGAATCTCGTCTGACATGATGTTATAGAATTCTCGAAGTTCCAGCGAAGCAAAGTATTCCAACGAACTGACAGTTGAAATTCATATTCTTGGCAACTGAACGATTATGAGGAATTAATCTGCAGTTCTGAAAATTCATGTGAAAGCAATTCTTATAATTTTGGAACTCATCACGAACTAGAATAACAAAAACTAAATCGATTCCATACATATTTTCTGAGGTTTACGAATTGAATTCAAAATGCAAGATCCAATATATTAATTATATTTAACATAATCGAGAGATGGCACGACGGTAAGAGGCGCCGTTTGGAAAAAAAGTGGGTGTATATCTGGACACTCATTGTGAGGAAGGTCTTCTCTAGATCTTTTTTTCAAATTTCTCGTCTAGTTACTGGTAGATATTATATATTTTTCAATATGAAATTTTTTGGAAATTGTAACAGTGAATTAAATTATAGAAAAACTTGTATATTCACTTCTGAGCTTTCAAAAATTCATTGTTATTCTTATACGAAAAAAACTTCTAAATTAACAAAATGAATTTGAAATAAAATGCTTTAATGTTCGGAAAAATCTAATATTTTCGGTGAATTACCCATTTCCTTCTATAATAACGATTCCGGTTAACTGATATACCATTTCAGATTTGATTTGGCCCGTGACAGTCAAGATGTTATACTTTCTGAAATTCCATTGTTGCTGCCAATTCCAAAGTTTTACAAAATGTATCCAACTCAAAGGTTAAGAGGATATCAGGTATTTCTTTGGAATAGACCATTTTTTTAAATCTTTTCAGACACAGAAGTTACAGTTAGAAAATATATATCAATCATTTCCAAACAAATATTTGAAGGATTGTCCTCTCTTTGGAATGATATACTAGATTGTCAGAAATTGAAGAATTACATTTTTAGTAAGAGTTTCAATAGAGTCATACAATATTCTAAGGAGCCAAATAAATGCTCGTTGCACATTTATTCTAGATATATTGAGTTTGATTTGAATAATTTCTCTATTGAAATGCAATCATTTGGTAGCCATTCCAATTATGAATTGGGGTAGAGATAAAAATTCGAAGGTATTAAGTTTATACAGTACAATAGCGTTAATATGAACACAGAAAATTCTGGCTTGTTTATATTATAGAAACTGTTTATATTTCTGAAGGTCGAGAAAAATAATTTTTTAACATGTTTTCTAGGTTGTATTCCTGACTGAGTACATGATTTTCATTCATAATGATACATCTTAAGTAATAAAAAGTTTATTGAATGAGAAAACCATCAGATATCTAAGAAAAATTTATGTGAATTATAATGACGGATCTTTAGTGGAGAAAAATTATGTTATTTTTGATTTATTTTCCTCCACAGTTAATTTCGATGAAACTGCTTTTTTTATATTTCATTTTCAGGGTGATTATCTCAGTCAGATCCAGAGTTATCTGTTCTGCCCATGTGATGGCTATGTTAAAGCTCGAACTGCTGGTAGCAATCGCCAGTATAATCCTGTTTTATCAGCGTTTTAGATTTGATGTTCGTTGGATTCAACGTCTTGAATGACTCTCTTCAATTCTTGTTCGAAAAGGGCAATGAGATCAGGCTGTCATTTTCAAGAATCTTACACCATAACGTTCTTGGAAGCGTTGAAGCCATCCTTCACTAGCTTTGAGTTCCGGGATATTCAAACTAGCACAAAAGGTCAATGCTTTCTGTTTAATAATTATTCCAAAAATCGTTATATTTTCTTCCTGGATCAATATTTTCAGCATTGTTAAAGCTGAGTTTCTATTTCAGGCATTTCCGCCTTTTTAGTATGCATTTTTTGGAGTATCTGCATAAATTGTCTACTCTTTCGAGAATTTGTTTTTTTTTCATTTTTTCTGGAACAAACCTTTGGTTTAGCAATCCCATATTCCTTTGCCAGTAAGGCCAGGTAACACTAAGTGCTTTATTGATGTCTTATAGAACTTGGGCTTTCTCATGAAGAGTAAACATCTTAATTTTCCACTCACCATTTTCTTGGTTATAGTACACTCGTGAAATAACAATGCGAGGAAACTCGTGAAAGAGCAAACCGGTAATGGATAACTGACGATAAATCGTGAAAACGAATTAATTCCTCTGAATAAAATAGATAAGTTTCAACCTGTTCATACTAGTGGTATTCTACTTTGTTCATATTACAGAGAAGTCAATACAAAAAATTCGGTATTCATATTGCGGAGTGGTTCATAGGATCGCGTGTTCATATTAGCGCGATTGTACTGTATTTCAATATTTCCTTGAAAAAACTGTTTAAATTTCGACGCAAAATGGCGGGCGGAGGGAGCCTACATCCCTATTGTCGTCACTGTCTTATATGAAGTCACTGTCTTATATGAAGTCACTGTTTTATATACCATCCGTAATGCTCTTTCTACTGACGTATGCGTTCATTCAAATCTCGTACTGACTTAGATGGTTTCAGACAATCTCTATTATACAGAAATGGAGTGACATAATCGCGTCTGTTATAAGAAGTTTCCATCTCTACAGAACAAAAGATACGGAAGCAAGCAGATAATCGTTCTCACAACTCCTCACTCTTACTCATGGTAGTCTCTTGAAACAATGAGTTCTATACGCCTTTACGAATTTTTGATGTGACGGCTGAATTGTTTCGAACGGAAGTAGGTAAATAAAGAACTTCAGCGTTAGGATCATGAAGAAGTAAGCGTATCATATATAATTCAAAATGTAATTGATTGTCTTTTTTCACCACTGTTTGGATTGAAGATGAGCATTTCGTTCAATTTGAAATATACCATAATGAAAAAGTATTGAGCTTTTCTTTTCTGCTAGCCTTGCATTAAATATGCAATATGTTGCTTTCATTGCGTCACTTTAGAGTTACAATGTTGTATGTACATAAGTGATAGTTTTGAGTTATTGCAAAATGAAAATTTGCATATCTGTCACACATTTTGCATTGCAAGAAATATTAAAGTAATTATTTACTATTGAAGTTGACCAACTTGTTCACCAGATTTCATATAAAATACTTAAAAAAATCGATAGATTGTGATTTTCGAATGACCGAAAAACACACATATAATTTTGTTACCTTACAAAAAAATGGTCTCACACATCTCTGTTGAAATAAAACTTTCTTTCAATAAAATATTAGAATGAATAAAAAAATATTTTGGTAGGTATACAATATCAATTTTAGACCAGTATTTCTGAAACGAGATATATTTTCGGAAACATGGCTTCGAAGGATGCCTTATCTACCTGCGGCATCCATGGGTACCTACTTTTGATTGCTTTGATTTTTTCTCCAGATAGAGTTTTCTTTTCGTTTGGAACATTCGGAGATTCCATTATTACAAGTGATCTGGTTTTTTGTAACGGCCTTATTGATACTTTTTCCAATTTAGTGATTGGTGTATTCCTTATATTCTACCTCCGTAAAACCAGTTGTAAAATTGAGAGCTTTCACTCCTGAAGAAGCTGGGACCTTATAACTGAAAGCAGAAGCACATGATGTATAATCTGTGAAGTTATCTGCGTGCACCTGTATAATCTTGTAAGGCAGATTAGAATTAACTAGAAGCATTCGTGAGAGTGATACTGGTGAAACAACAGCTTCCAGAATTCTAATCAGAGCACTTAGTGCTTTAGCTAGTCTAGCCAAATCATTACCAGCTCTACTCATTAACATTTCATGCCACTCAGCACAGTATACCTGTTTTGATGTTGACAAAATAGCTGTTAAATCATATAAATTGAGTTAGCTTTTATTGAGTACTGGTTCAACACTGACAAAATATCTTGTATTATCCTTAACATACTGTAACGTTTTCTTGGTTGATCAAAACGTTCTGAATAACTAAACTATTTATTTACACTTATTCACGCTAATATGAAATAACTTAACAACTAATTCTATCAAAGTCTGTATACGATTTATTTCCACATTATTTATTTTCACTGAACACTTTCCGCTTCGAATAACTCCGCTGAATGACTCCCTGTTCTGCTCCGCGCATGTACTCATGGAACTTCTAGCGACAACCATAAGAAGACTAGAAGACTATCGCACAGACAGGGCCTTTCTCGTCACAATACCTATAATTCATTTGTTGCTGTAACAAAGTTGTATGTGTCAAATACAACCTTGTTTTGATGACATTTTCCGATACAACTATGTTTTTCTGGTTGTATACAACTAAGGATATGAGATAGAACCTTAAGATTCCGTAGTCATGATCCTATGCACATACAACAATGTCATACCAAAAACGCACAATCGAGAAAAATGCGACATACAATAGTGTAACTCTAACGTGTTGGGACAATATTTGAATGCATTTTAAAATTCAGAATTATCGTAACGAACATAATGGACTATATACATCAGGTAACGGTTAGGTTTGACTTAGTCTCATATTGATTCATAACGAAATTCTATTCTATGGAACATATCTAGAAATCACATCATAAATTTCATTACAATTTGTTGCTGGGCTTGTACCATGAAATCAACATAGACATAGAGATATGGAATACCAAATGACAAACAGGAGATCATATTAAATATGAAATCGAACAAACAATTATATGAAATATCGTCCTGGAAACAAAAAAAAAAGTTTAATTGATTGTGTTTCATATCATTCTATTTTTCAATAATTTTTCATGTCCCCGTTTATTTTTTCTGTTCAAAGAAATATTGATTATTTACATGATACACTTCTATTGAGTTTTTATATTTGTGTCGATTCCAATTCATTTGTTATATTTGAATTGATTCACCTTATATTTTATCGATGAATTCCTTGTTCTTAATTCTGATTGAAAATAGATTCGCAAGAAATTGAAAAAGTAGAGGGCACCCCGGAAGGTTCGGGGCGTAGGTACTCAAAAATCGTGGATCCGCCGCTGTATTCTTGTACAATAAAATAACATCGACATAGAAAAAATTGACCAACAACTAACTTAAATAAGGAACTGTTTGAAAACCACCATAACTCAAATATCTTAGTGACTGTTGATTTTCGGTTACCAATAAATATGGCTCAAGCGATAGCAAAAAATTCAAACTGACTCCTTTACCCTTCAAGATGATCCAATCAACTCCAAAAAATTTTAATATTGTGAAGAAGTCCTCGAATAGTTGTTGATTAAAACCCAATGCATTGCTGATCTGTTCTTCATATTTCGCGTATGTCGTTTATTTTGCATACAAATCAACTGATGAGAAATATTACGGGTAATTTACCTGAAATTTTAATGAATATTACGGTTTAGTCATCCTTTCATCTCACCATAGAATTATCTTTCAGAAATTAATATTATCCATCAGTATTCCGAAACAAATGAGAAGTGTAATATCTGCGATCTCTCAAGGAATTTTACTACGTTGTTCAATTAACAGGCAAATTATATGTAATTCCATAACTTTCATCATTCTGCACTCATTTTCTTCCAATTCCGATGACAAAGCCATCCAATTGGGTAGGAAGCATAAGGGAATTGACTGCAAGAAGATTACACACTATATGTCATAAATCGATAATAGGAAATAGGACGTAAATGAAAATGAATGCTTATTGTTCACTACATTTGTGGCGAAGTTTCTCAGGAGTCTCCTTTTGCTTCTTCAGGCCAAATAATGTTAAAACTTAGTAGTGATGGCACATATCCGGAAACATAGTGCGCAAGAACTATGTGTTCTGATATGTGCAATTACTATTAAGTTTTTACATTATTTGGCCTGAAGAAGTAGAAGGAAACTTTCGGGAAATGTCACCACAAATGTAATGAACATTCACAGAAAGAAATACTGATCCTGATATCAATAACCTCAGGCGATTAACCGTACATTTTATAATGTATTTTACATTGGGACAATATCAAAAATTGATCAAAACAATGAACTTCAGTGATTGACTAATCACTATTTTGATCGTTATAATGAACGCCAGGCCATAATTATAATGTATTTACTACATTGCACTGATAATAAAATTCATCTATTCAAGGGAATTTGCCTCAGGACAATGTACATAATACAGAGAATTAACGCCCTGGAAGTGATCAATACTAGGCACGCCCGATCATCACGAAATCTCGGGATAATGCCTATTGCAATGGATCCATGCTATGTATACATCACATCAATGTATCAGTGTTATTGATTCATGCCGTGGAGTTACATTGTCAATGCATCAAACGATGTCCTGATACCTCATGTCAATCAACGTGTTCATCATTATAACAATCGCCGCATTCATCAATTGATGTAGGTACGCGAACCTTATGACAATTATCGTGCTATTTTTTTAGTTGTCTCTAGTTTAATTCTGTTCCAGTCTTCTAGAAGAAGCATATCGCGAATGATTTTCCTTTGTGCTTGTTGTTGATCACGACTTGTGCTTTGTGAGTTCTGATGAGAATTTTAGGAGGTGAGTAAAAGGCCTATTACACTATCCAATCTCCAGGGCCCGGCAGGCAGGGACCGGGTAGTGTAATAAGGAACCGGCAGCTAGGTTCCTGATCTAGGGCGATTGAGTACACCCAACCTGCCGGACCCGGCATACCGTGCAGTGTAATAAGCGCTAGTCGCATAGCAACGCAGAGAGCGTACAATACAAATAAACGTGTCATAAGCCTGAATGCGTTATTCTGTGAGATGTCGTACGCAAGAGAAGAGGCAATCTTACTTAATATAGTAGAAATATACAGGGAAATGCAGTATCTGTGGAAGAAAGACCACAAAGACTATGTCAATAAAGACTTGAGGAATGATAAGGTGCTCTTAGAAATCTAAGAAAATATATAAAAAACTTCGATGAAACGACAACAGTCAAGGTTATTATGTTTGATAAGAGCGATTGAGATATCAAAGAACTAAATCTCGAATCTTGATAAGGGTCTCCAGTGGCTAGAAATCTCAATGTGACAACCTGTCTTTGTTGTGGACTTAAGCTTTCTCTTAAAATGGTATCATCTTTTTTATTAACGAAGCTACTAAGTTAAGTAGCTCTCCAAATTAGTCTGTTTGTAGTCTCAAGTAGTTCCGTGAATCTGTTTGGTCTAAACAACGAATTATTTGCATATTTGTGGGTTTTTCTCTGAGGAGAAAATATTTTTCCACCCATATTCCCCTCTCCTTCCGTTTGGTGGATTTCGAGGTACTGACCGCCAAACTCACCACTAATGCAACTTTTTGTCTTTTCGATAATTTCGGGGACACAACGATTGGATATTCGTAAATATCGTAACGTTGACGTTCATATGACAGAAGTCAGACCGGAATCTAGGGTAGTGTAATAAGCGACACCCTACCCGGCAAACCGGGCACCCGGCATACCGGGCCCTAGAGATTGGATAGTGTAATAGGCCTTTGAGTACTGGTAGCATTATTTTGTTTTCTCGACGTCATAGATAGAATTTTTTCTGTAATCTAGTTTTTATACCGATTTTTCTTTCAAATATTTTTAGCTATGTGGAATAAGTTTAATATTGACTGAGAGTTATAAATTAATATCATATGGATTTGCGAGAGTGCTTCGTTTTTATACAAGATGGAGAAATGCTTATTTTCAGATAGACGAGATGCAGCAGTCATGCAGGACTTCATGGAAGCTTCAAGTTTTTCAATATTGTCTGAGCGATGGAGACGTTTTTTGAACATTTTTAATCTATTCAATTTTAGCTACCCTACAGAGTGTATGCAGCTCCGTTCATTCAATGATCTTTTTTTGCTTTCAAATCCGAACACTCATATCCTTAAACTGTCTGTGTAAAATTTTGTTCAAATATGCTATCGAAAACCAAATTGTTTTCGAGCGATAGATAGTTTCCAAAAAAAAAATGGTTGCAAGAAGAATTTCGGTAACGATTTCTTTCGAATTCGCTAACCATACAATGCCAACAAAATTGTACGCGCTTTTGCGCGACAATCTGCTCAATCGAGTTAGATTGAGAAAATAACCTAAAAAATTCAGATGACTGTAACGCCGAAACTATTCAGCCAATTCGGCCCATTAACAATTCTAACCGTTGCATTCTGGTTCGCAACTAACCTTTGAAAGATCCAAGTTATAAGTCCTTCTAGACCATTTTCGGGAAAAATTCGATAATTACAGATATTTTGACAGGAGGATTTTCCCCAGAAAAAAAAAGTGAAGTCAATAACGAACCCCTGCACACATCAAAACTTCGACATCTAAAAGGCCTGGAGCAAACTAGAGAGGACAAATCTCTCCAGCCAAATCAACTCCGAAACTTGTGTCACTCGTCATGTTTGCTCGGGAACAAATCGAATCAAATCTGTTGAAAGGGTAGGTGAGTTAGACTCGGAAATGCGTCTTACGACATCGCTCGATTGGTTCCTTTCAGTCCTGAAAAAATTCGACATTTCGCGAAGGAAGACTCTCCTCCAGTCCATTATCGAGATTCCGGTTGGGATTTTTGGGGCATCTATGCGGCAATCGAAATTTATATTGTGTGGAGGATGACATGTTTGAAAATATTATTCATATGTCTTCAGGGGATAATTGCAACTTTTATGTGCTCTGACAGTTTGTCATTGAATTGCTGGGAACGGTATATTCCACGAGTTATGGAAAGATATTGTTATGAATCTGACTGTTGTTTGATTTTGAATAATTTTGAATTTTGAATTTTCAACAGGATCCAATAACAAAAAATATGAATTTTAAGGTTGATTTAAATTTTGCGCGGCTTTATGTCTCTTTCTCAGGTGAATTCTATGACGTGAAATAATAGTTTATATAATTTCGAATAATAATATTTAATGAAATAATCTTAAGGAAATTGATTTAAATGCCAAACTTACTAACTACCTAATTCAAATAATCAAATTAAATTTGAAAAACTTATAATAATGTCCTTTTAGTCTCACCCACGGTGCTTCTATTCTATGTCACTTTGTTGCTTTATATTCTTCTGTGGTTAGGGTTTTCTGTATAACCTCCAAAGTTTGTCGTGTTTATCTACTGCAAGTTACAAATCTCCAAGGGTTGACTCTTGAAATGAAGTTTATTTTTCTGGAGTTCACTTGTGTGAATTTGATCACTGCTGGATTTTTTTTCTGGTAAGTTTATCTTTGATTTTCTTCAATATTTCATGTATTTAATTCTGATATGCTTCCAGGATGCCAGTCACTTTGGTTCAATTTTGGTTTACTTTCGTTTCTGACTGGAATATTACGATGTTTCGAGAATTTTTACGAGGAGCTGCTACAGTCTTGACGATGGTTAAAAATGGACTAAATTCTTTGTGCTCGAGCTTCGGTATGTATACCTTTTCGGAATTTTCTTCAACATCTTATTAGCCTTGCTTTTAAAGATGTCTTCCAAAAATGATGCTTTCGCAGTTTTCCCTTCTGAGGTAAGTTTTCCTTCTTCGAACCTGGTCTAGAAAATTCTGCCGTATTTTTCTCCGTATTTTGATGTGCCTTTTGGCTATATTCTAAACCTCTAATATATAAAATTTTCCGAGTTTTTATGCCTAAATGTACAATTTTCTGAGTTAACAATTTCATTTGCCTAGTATTCTTGAATTTCTACTTACAATCGCCAAAAAATGCTTACATTATATTAAATAAACCCTATTTCTAAAATATAGCTGCAATTTTGTTCCTTCGGAAACCTGATAATTACCTTATGTGCAACTTATGAGTCGAGACATAACTTCTATCCTAAATTTACATTTTCTTTGAAATTCTACATCTAATTCTACTTATGATTGCTAGTTCTGTTCAATTCAAACCTATAATAATAATTTTCAACAAAATATCACTTAAATTCCTCATAATTTCCTACTTTTTGACTAGATAAGGCAATTTTATAATATTCAAGGTATTGATACAAATTCGTATACTTTCAGATCACGAGAAGCCTGTTGAGAAAGATAATTTGGAAGGATTATGTGCCCTGAATAAACTATTAAAATTTGGAATGAATTCTCTGGATTTGTTACTGGATCGTGATTGATTTGGACATTTCTTATATCTTATGATAGAATTTACTATGTTTGAGGCCTGCAATTAACTTAATTGTATATTATGACAATAAATGATTGAATATATGCATTTGTGTTCATTGGTGAGTTATTTTTTTTTATGTTTCTTAAATACCGATTTAGAAAAAACCATAACAATATACAGGGTGAGTCTTTAAGTTGTACATTTATTTTAACCATAGATTCCTCTTAACAAATGAATACTTCTTTCATCTGCCATTTTTCCAGATTCAGCTCAGGTAAAAAGTTAACAGAATTTGAATATTTCTCAATGTGCTAGTACAGTCCTGCGCATTGTTTCCGAGTTCACCACAGATATCTCTTACGGTGATTTCTTTTGGAGAATAACCAATTCAATGTTTGAAATTCAAATAAACAAGATTGGTCAAACTCATTTACTCACTTAATTCTTATGATATGGTGCTTTTTGCGATATCATCGCAAAGAAAATATTTCACCTCACTGGACTTGAAGCACTGATCTTCAACTTGATGTTCATGCAATATCTAGTTTCATTCCACTATAAGATTATACAGAATTCCATTCCCGCCGATTTTCATATCGTAAACTAATTATCCTTCTTTCCCCAATAATGATAAATGAATTATATTGAATCAATCAACTAACCTAAAATCATTAGTTGAACTCTATGGAAAATCTGTCCCATAGGCATGAAGTTATAACCATAGCCTCCATATCTGCGGTCCGATTATGAAATCGCACAGACCTTATATAAGTGAATCAGTTCTATGCGAAATAGATGAATATTTATGTGTATTTTATGGTCCGAATAAACGTGAACAAAGCTTAATTTCCTTCACTAGATCAAGGGCGAATCCATAAAAATAAGGTAATTTCTCGAATTTTCATCCGATTTAATAACATTCAACGTCGAATATCTTCAAAACGATGCGTTTAAGTAGAACTTATAAGGAATAATTAAGTATTCTAAAATGATTAAAGATTCTCATAATGACATAAGATAAACTTTATCTGCATTCTTCATGCTAATTTCGAATAGTTTTATGACTCAGTGAGTCTATAACTCAGAAACTGTTTGAAGTAGGATGAAAGTGATAACAGAAGAATATCTGTCATAGTTATAGAAAACTTCACATCAAAACTCATCTTGTTCGGAGTTACCATATCAAAGCTACAACAGAAAAACTGATTTTTTCTTGGAAATTTCAACAGCCTGCATCTTTTCACTGGAGCCGAATCTGGAAACATGATAAATGAAAGAAGTGTTTCATTTGATGAGAGGAATCTATAGTTAAAATTGATGTACAACACTCACCCTGTATAATCCATGAGTGAAATCTTGTGCTTCGCAATTGCAGACTAGTCACTTACATAAGTTACGAAAACTAAAGGCCAACGCTCACTTATCGGCAACAGCCCGGACCACGCCAAAACGGAAATTTATTTCCCTGCTTATTTGTCGTGTTCCTCAGTGGTGAAATGCTCGCTGTCCCATTCAATCATATTGAAAGAAAAAAATTCCGGTGCGGCGTGGACAGGGCTGATGCCGATGAGTGAGCGTTGGCTTTAATTCGGGAACAGTCAATCAAACGCAAAAGTTAAGTGGGGGCCATATATACGCGATCACCTTCGCGTTCATGATGGCGATGGCGATCAGATAATTACATTGAAGTATTGGAGCAGCATACACTTGTCGCGTTCTGTCAATACGACCTGGCAGCGTTCAGACACGATATTGTGCGAGCGCATGAAAAAAGTTTACGATCTGATTGCGTGTATATGTTCCAATTAGAACGTGATTGTTATCGTGAACGCTATCGTGATCCCCATCGTGATCGCATATATGTAGTCTCCACTTTATTTGTGCAGCAAGTGCAATAGAATAAGTCCTTGTTGCACCATGTATGAGGTTAGCAACCCGAGACGAAGTCGAGTGCAACAAAGAAAGTTGAGTTCGGATCGAATCGAAATTTGGAACATAGTTGTTGAATACTGACTTCAAGGTGTATGTCAAATTTCATTGGAATCTAATTAATTTTTTCAAAGAAAAAAAAAATTTCATAAAAAATTTCAAAAATTTTCGAATGAAATTTTTTTTGAATTTTCGAACAGCTGGATTCAAACGAAATTTTTCTCTGAGTTGCGCGTTGATATTCCAAATCGGTCCACGAAGATTTAATTCTATCGAGTCAATACTTCAACCTAAAAATTCTAAATGGCCCGAACTCCGAAACTATCCAGCAGATTCCACCTATTAACGAACTCATCCAAGATATTTGGACTCCGAACCTCATCTGACAATTTCAAGTCTCTAAGTCATTTTCTTCGATTAAAGGACCTACGGATGGACGGACGGACAGAATTGAATCTGACCACGGATTTTTCTTCAAGGAGTTCAACCCAATCGTTTGAGACCATTTTTGGCTCAAAATTCGAAAATAAGAGACATCGTGACGAAATCATAACGCGGTATTCTCTAGAACAAGCGCACAGAAAAATTAAGGTTGTCATTTAGAAATACGGAGGACCCACCCAGAAAAATTTAAACACTCTGTGTGCAGAGCCGTAGCTAGAGATAACTTTGAGGTAATGAAAAACAAAGATTGATGGTGGAGCAGTAAAAATTTACATTGATCTAGGGAAATTCTCGAATATTTTTTATTTTTATGCTTTTTTAAGTTAGAGGTTTTTTAAGGTAGGGCATTGCCCTACCTTGCCGTACACTAGCTACGGCCCTCCCTGCGTGAAGAATGACAGGCGTTCTGATCGCCTGTGCCCGACAGAACCACTGCATACGCTATCATGAACGCCATCTTGATCGTGATCGCGTATATGTGGCCTTCACTTTATGAGTACATCCTCGGCAGTGTCGAGAATATAGACCCAACAAGTGTCATTCGTAATAGGTGCGTAAAACCTAGTATCCATATCTTAAGAGCAAACAATACAACGTGGTGTTGAGTTTCGACTAGGCAACACAGCCAGTTTCAAGTTTGATTAAACCTCGTTAATATCTCAAGGTCATGCACCTGCATCGCGGTGTACATGATTTGAGGTTGACAATAGCCGCGTGAAATCTTAGAATTCGGAGAAATTTCGACGTTAATACTAGAAATCTATGTTCTGCAGGCTTCAGTGAGTAAATTCTGAAATTTTTTTTGAATGTACTTAATTCTTTTGTTAGAATGCGCAATGTTAGTTATTTTCCTATTTTCACTCCATATCAGTTTTTATTTTCCAGAAAATTCTTGAATATAAAAAAGTGGCAACATTGCGCATTTTTACGATTTTTCTCAACCATTTGCACCGGAAAAATGTTCAAAAAAATTTAATCTGGGCTGAAAAAGTAACCCCGTTATATTCGAGGTATTATTTTCTTTTAACGCATAAGCTCGAGATTCAAGGCCCAGTATTACTCTATACTGATGTATGAATTCCATTCTGGAGTTTGAAGCAACAGAAATATTTTTCATCGATTCTTTGGAGATTTCCATCAAGTAGCTGCTGTCACCATACAAGATTTATTTTCGAGTGAACAATTCATCCTTAGAATTGACCATCGATTTTCTAATTTTTTCTAGAGTGTTCGCAAAGTATTTCGCTATCTACAAGCCATTCGTTTTCCCGCAAAGTATTACAGATGGCGATATCGAAAAAGAATCCAATATATCACTCGGGCCCGTGGCATGCGACGTATACTCTGGACCGAAATCACATTAAGAAGATTTATTGGACCATCAATCAACAAATTGTTTGTGGTTCAATTCGAGAATGACCAACTGTACCGATATAAAAACGCAATTAATGCGGGCAGTAATCCACTTGGAACTCAATAATATATTGCCAATATGGATTATATTAATTCGTCGAATTGGATAGTATGGTACAAGGTCGTCATAACTGATTGTAGCATCGAAGTGGATTTCGTATAGTTTTTTGCCGCTCCTTTGTTAGGGTCCCGATCTATATGATAGAATTCTGAAAATGAGGTTGTACTTGACATGCACCCTCTGAATAAAGAACATAAGGAAGGAGCATAAATCCTCATAAAGTGGGTGCGGGATGGATGTTGCATATGGCCGACTTTCCTTTCACTTTGAAGAGAGAACGACTTGTTCCGAGACTTCTTTGTCTGAAGAAACGAACTAACATTAGTCATACTTGGAGATTCAATATGGGCGCCTATGTCCCACTTTTATACGAAGAAGAAAAGCGTTATGCTCCTTCCTGTTGTTCTTTATTCAAAGCATGCACCTAAGAGATAGAGATATAGACTGCGCAATAGAATTACAAAATTGGTTTCCTCAAGAAAAGAATCCTCCCTCATAGATATTTTCCTATATTAATGAGGGATGATGAAAACACTTGGTTTGAGCCTAGTGCCTTTGCCATTATTATACGGATTTTCTAAATATTGGAATTGGTTCATGGAGAAAAGAGAGCCCCAGTAGTAATACTAACATAATCACAAGGACGAATATCTGTCGATAAAATCTGATACGACACAAGGATGAACGTCATGCACATCGATCAAAGTATTCTGCACTCGAAGGTATAGGATTGGCAAGGTGCTCCTGGAAGATGGCGCGCTGTACGTAGTTAAACTGCAGTATTCCATCCGAAAGGTGACAAGTGTCTAGATTCCTATTTAATAATAATAATAATAATAATATTGTCTTTATTTCACCAAATTGAACCTAAAGGGGAAGTTCACCAAGAAGGTGCTCTACCACTTAACCCTTGTTACATAAATAATTGAATTCGAATGACCATTGAAAAACAAAAAAGGAGAATATAATGGAAATGAACAAAATAAAGCAGAACTAAGATAATAATAGAAAAAAAAGCATTCAAGATATTGAGTACTACTATAGTTTCTGTAGACAATCAGGAACTTAATACATTTATCGTACGGAAAAGATGAGCCCTGATTTCTTTCCTAAATCTAACCATGGTAAATTTTTTATATTCGGTTGGAACAGCGTTGTAAAACTTCACTATATTATATGAGAAACTTCTTTGAAAGATCGATGTTCTGTGCTGGGGACAAGAAATCAGATTCCTATGCCTCACGTTTAAGTTATGAATATCAGTTCTATACCTCAGTTTCCTGTGAAGATATGACGGACACTTCTCAATTATGACTTCGTGATTAGTACACAGGGCATAATATTCAAAACAGGTTTTCATAGGCAACCAACATAACTCCTTCAACTTATGCGAAACATGCTCATATTTTCTGATCCCATATACAAACCTAATGCTGCTATTTTGAACACGTTGAATTCGACCTAATGTCTCTTGATCAAGACAAAAGCTATAAACAGGAGAACAATAATTAAACCTAGACAAGACAAGACTCTCACATAGAACCCTTTTTGTAGGGATGGGCAAATACGATCTATGCTGGTACAGCATCCTAAGGGCCCCATAAGCTCTCCGAACTGAACACGCCACATGTTCACGAAATCTTAATGAGCCATCCACAACTAAGCCCAAGTCCCGAGCGTTCTCTACAAAATGTATATTATCACCACCAATTACAGGCCTAAAATTATTTTCAACGAAACTTCTTATATTTTTGGAACCAAAGACCAGAGCGAATGATTTTCTTGAATTCAAAATGAGGGAATGTTTCTCCGCTATGAGTGCCAACCGATTCAGATCTTCAATAATTCTCATGGTTGCGGTGTTAAAATCATCAATGGAGAAATCGAAAAAAAGTTGAAAATCATCAGCAAACATGTGAACCTTGCGTGACGGATGAACTTGGTGAATTGGCTTGTGTATATTATAAATAGAAGAGGCCCGAGAACCGATCCCTGAGGTACCCCACTTAGCACAGACTTAGCAGAAGAGATTTTATCACCCAACTTCACGAATTGTGTACACCCAGTGAGGTAAGAGCTCAGAAGGCGAAGAGCCTCACCTGACACTCCACAAGACTTCAAAATAGCCACAAGAACATCATGCCGCACAGTATCGAAGGCTCTACTGAAATCCAGCAGGAATAACATTGCACACTTAGAATCATCAATGGACCGAAAAATGTCATCAGTCACATCGAGAAGGGCACCGGTAGCACTGTAACCTTGACGGAAACCTGACTGAGTCGCAGGAAGAATCCCATTCAGCTCAAAATACTCAGAGAGTTGGACTGCCATTATTTTTTCTAGAAGTTTAGATAAACCAGGCAGTATACTGATCGGTTTTATCCAAGGTGAGATGGCCCGACGATCAGTAATAACTGTGAAACAGCTGTAGTCATTCTTCTTGACTCCGCTTCTTCGATGAAGATATTTTGATTGATTGGATGATAAGCTCTGATCAAGGTGGAATATTTGATGATTTATCGCCAGATATTCGTTCTTGTGATCATGTGAGTATTCAAAATATTCTTTTCTCATTTTATTCATTTATTCTTGACTCTTAAACACCAAAGCTGCTGCTATCAGAGTCTAAATTAACAATATTATTTTCCAAACAACAATAATCCTTAGATATAATTCATCAATCCAGAGAAAAAAAAATTTTTTTCAAATTTTAAATACGAAGAAATGACTGAATTTTAAAATACTCCTTGAGATAATTACACATTTTTCTTATATATTTATGAAAGACTATGGAGTAGAATTGGATTCATCAATGTACTACGATATATGGGAGAATTCTGACAAATTTTTCTCTCAACTCATTCTTGCTTCTATCATTATAGTCATGTTTTTCGTTAACTGAGCATAAGGTGGTCTGTGTCCTCAATAGATTATTCTTCATTTTGTGATTTAATTTTGTTTGTTCTAATTTTTTCAACTCAATAACACTTCGAACTGATGTAGCAGAATACAGTTGAGCTGTTGGCGTAAAGAAGTCCAAATTGTAAATAAACTCAATAGCTTTGTTCTGTTTTCTTCGAATTTTTGCTATTAAAATTATTTTGGAGCATTTCCCTGGCAAAAAATTCAATAAAACTAATAATAATAATAATATTAGCTCTTTATTTCAAATCACATCCACAATAAAGTAAATGAAAATGAAATGAAATAGTGTCACAAAGGAATACAGAATGCCTACAATCGAGAAAGTTATACAATACAATATTCAAAACTGTAAGGCTCTAAATTATTTAGATATTTGAAAAACTGTTTTTTGAAAGCTTTTGTATCTTGCAATATGGCAATAGATTTAGGTAGGTAGGATTTAGGTTTAGGTTATATATTTTTAAACATCTATACTCAGCTTGTTTTTGGCTTGTTGTTAAATCATACTTGGGGTATATGAAGTTATTATTTCTAGTTTCATAGTACGTTTTCTTGTTCTGATATTTTTTGAATAGTTTTTCATTCTCCTTTACGAAAATTGCACATTCTTGTATGTAAACCGCATATAAGGTCAGCAATCCCATGCTCCCATGAATACACCTCTGCAGGATTCATTGTACATCATTTTCCTAAGTATCTTCATTGCTTTTTTTAAACACAAATAGAGGTTGTATATTTCCAGATCCATAGAATATTATGCTAAATCTCAGTTTGGCTTCTATTGTTGCATGGTTCTCTGTTTTCAAGTTAAGTTGACTAACATATTTCGATGTAATTCTGAAGCCATATATAGCTGTTCTGATTTGTTCAATATCCGAGTTGAGCTTCTTTAAAACTATTATACAGTTATGCCTCGGAACAGTGGTTTAATTAATAAAACATCTTATCACAGCTCCTATTCTTGGAGATATCTATTTTGACAGATAATCTATATAATATTTTCAACTCAACGTATTATCTGAAGTTACACCTAAATATCAATATTCCATCACATATTTGATTTTGGTATTATTGATGGTAATATTTTCATCAAGTGATTTGCGAGAAATCAACATATTTCCCTATTCACTTGAAAGGAAAGTTCCATTCGTTTTTCTCACATCGTAACCAACTTTTACAGTTCATATCGTCATGTCTACGCATGCAAGTATAGTATTTCTCTATTTTCTTGGTGTAGAAACGTTTGAACCCCATTGATGAGAGTGTTTTATGACAGATATATTGTTCAAGACTGGTTCAAGATGATTGATGAATTACTCCATCGAGCTGTTCTTCTGTGTTTCTACCTCTGCCTTTTTGCATTCCTAAAGACATCGGTTGTACCTATCAATATGGAGAAGTGGATGATTCCCCGTGGTAGATCGTAAAGCATGTCTAATTCAAATCCGGTCGAGCTCCTCCAAGCCATCATCGAACAGAGCAAGAGGACCCTTGTGAAAGTTGGGGCGTTCAGGGAAAAATTCGCCAAAGACGTATTCAGTTTAAATTGGAATGAAGTTCAATCCATATAGGATGGTATTGGTACCTTGCGTTGGGGGCCTAAAATAGATAAAGAACCAGGAAAGCCTCTAAGCCAAGAGCAACTAGATGAACTAGAGCTCAAGCAACTTTTGAAAGACACCTATTAGTATTTGCAAATAATTTCCGTGACCAGATGATCCTCATTGATGAAGAACCCAGTGCTTTGGCCAGGGACTACAGAGAGAACCTCGAGCTGTACGTTCTTAGTGTGTTGTGTGAAATTCAAACGGCAGCCAACACCCCGAATGTGGCAAGACCATTGAGTATTAAACTTAAAAATGTTTAATACTCAATGGTAATACACAAAGATGTAGAACGCACAATACTTGACGGGACAGATAAAAAAGGAAGACATCACAAAGAGAACAACCCGATACTACATGATCATCAGTGACTACCTCAAAGTTCTTGAATACATTATAGAATGTTATGAGCACCTAAAATCCGAACTGTAAGACTTCAGTAGCTTCGACCAACGATGAAACAAAAAGGTATCATGAAGAATGTAAATATTTATTTCTAATTCATTAATATTTTTATTGTAATCCTAATTATTCATACTGAATTTAAAGATTGTATATGTACATATATTTTAGACGATTGTAGCACGACTTTACGAGTTTACAAAATTATGATTGTTGGCTTACCCAAGAAACCGCTTCATGTAATGGATGCAAGCACAAAAAAAAAGCCTGCATGTGGCTGAAATAAATATTTCGAAAAAATGAGGTATCCGTTAGTTCGTAGTTCGGAGGAACATATATAAAACTTATGCAGATGAAATGGTAAACTATGAATATTTCGAGGTTAACTGCGAGATAACAATCATATATAAAGAAATGCATGAATGGCATATATGCATAAAGCATCATATTTAATCCAACTTAATCACAATGAAGAAGATTCATCAATCAAACTTTCAATGTTCTATTTCAATTCAAGCTAGTCATACTACCATCCTGAGAATCCACAAGGAGAATGTGGAGTATGCGTGGTACCACATAAATTGAGCGTTTCCGAGTCGCCATGGCGCTATAGCGGAATGCGAACTTCAGACTCAGACTGAGGGTTCCTATGGCTTTGCTTAGATGGTACGCTTGAGAATTGTTCACAAAGCTTCTATTCAACAGGGATTCAGTACCTAAAACTCCTTCAGTGTGGGTGAGGGTGATTAGTTCTAATGAAACTGTAGTATTTTAATTCCCCTCGACGATATTGCCTTTATGTGGACTTCTTGAAAGGTAGTATAATTAGCCCAGATCAAAGTGGAATATTTGTCATTTATTCATTCATGAAAATTCATCCTTGAGTTCATGTACAGGGTGGGCAAAATTCGTTGTCTACTGAAGGGATCTCGAGAACTATAGCAGCTAGAAGAAAACTGATAACACATTCTCGAGCTCTTTTTGCGCGCATGTTCTAGGGGAACAGCGTGCTATCGTTTTGATCAAATGTCTGTAATTTTGGATGATTGAGCCGAAAATGGTCTCAATCGACTAGGTTGGACTCACTGATGACGAATCCGGTGTCAAAATCGATTCTGTCCGGCCGGCCGTAGACACGATAACTGTCGAACGAAGTGAGCTAGCAACTTGAAACTTTCAGGGTAGGTCGCGCATTGGAATGCCGCGGTTAAGTTCGTTAATGGGCCAAATCGATCGAATAGTTTCGGAGTTATAGGCATTTGAAGTTTTGAAGTTATTTATTTTTTATTTCAGAAACTACCTGAGCGATTGGATTCAAACTTGGCGGTTAGGTGGAGTACAACGACGCGCAACTTTGAGCCAAATTTCGTCAGGAGTATATTGTTGGTTATTTTTTCGGAAACCATTTATCATATCCAAGAAAAATTATACTCACGCTTTGACCTTCTAATTTCACAGCAATGCACCAAATTTCAGTTCGATACGATCATAAGTTTTGGAGATATCGGGAAAAAATATGTCAAATTTCGAGGTTTTCTTCTCGATATCGTTGATTTTTTCGGTATAACTCGAGAAATACTGATTCAAGCCTGATTAAACTTCACAGCTAGTTTTAAGACGTTGAAAGACAACTTTATGCAAAATTTCGTAATAATCGGGTAATTAGAACAATTTGAAAAAAAAATGTATATGATTTTCTCATCATATCATCCTCATTAAATACTGTATGAAACTTCGAACTGTTATTTTCGATGAAGTACTGGATTTCAATTCGATCTGATCTGTATTTTTGGAAATATTGGAAAAATAAAATTTTGATTGGGTATATCTACGGAATCATAGGGTGGATTTTAGCCATTCACGAATTCGGCCTTCGTAATTAAGGTCCAAACCTTCTCTACAAATATCGAGTTTCTAAGTTGTTTCTTTCGGAAGTTATTGTGTTTACGCAGTCGGCCGTTAGGCTGACCGTAAACACAATAACTTCCGGAAGAAACGACTTAGAAACTCGATATTTGTAGAGTAGGTTTGGGGCTTAATTACGAAGGTCGAATTCGTGAATGGGTAAAATCCGCCCAATGATTCCGTAGATATACCCATTCAAAATTTTATTTTTACAATATTTCCAAAAATAGAGATCAGATCGAATTGAAATCCAGTACTTCATCGAAAATAACAGTTCGAAGTTTCATACAGAATTTAATGAGGATGATATGATGAGAAAATCATATAAATTTTTTTTTTCAAATTGTTCTAATAACACGATTATCACGAAATTTTGCATAAAGTTGTCTTTCAGCATCTTAAAACTAGCTGTGAAGTTTAATCAGGACTGAATCAGTATTTCTCGAGTAATACCGAAAAAATCAACGATATCGAGAAGAAAACCTCGAAATTTGACATATTTTTTCCCGATATCTCCAGAACTTATGATCGTATCGAACTGAAATTTGGTACGCGCGCACGTTCAAATTCGTTGCTGAAGCGGTCATCTACATTGAACATGCGCGCAAAAGTTGCTGCCTTCACGGCAGTGCTTTTTGAAATTTTTTCCTGACTACTCTGAATCTGAAAACAGATCCAGCTTATCGTTCATAGAACCTGAGTTATGAGCGAAAATTGAGAAATTAGCATTTTCAATAATGCTGAATAATTCGCTAGTTTGAACTCGTATTCCAAATATGTTGACACATTTTTTAATTCAGCCATTTTCGAGAAATGAGAAAGATTTTGGATTTTTCAAATGTAAACTATAATTGAAAGATCTCTTATCTTGCTACAAAATTTTTGCTGATTTAAAAAATGTATCATATATCGCTATTCACATGAATATTACATGAGAAAATATTCATTACTTTTTTCCTGCTTTTCTATTCACTGTTGAATTATGAGTAGGCTGACGTTACCATAGCGACGATTCAATATCCATTAACTTGCGTCTCTATGATTGGAATCACCGATTGCTGAATAAATATTTCTATGGTTAATTTGTCATAGTTCTTAAGATCAGCAATATTTCGGGTCATTAGGGATAATAAACAGATTTTCTATTGTTAATCTTAAGAACTATGACAAATTAACCATAGAAATATTCATTCAGCAATAGCTGATTCCAATCATAGAGGCGCAAGTTCACACAAAAATAATGCATATTCAATCGTCGCTATGGCAACGTCAGCGTACTCATAATTCGATAGTGAAAAGAAAAGCAGGAAAAAAGGATTGACAATTTTCTCATGTAATATTCATGTAAATAGTGACATATGATACATTTTTGAAATCAGCAAAAATTTTGTAGCAGGATAAGAGATCTTTCGATTATAGTTTACATTTGAAAAATCCAACATCTTTCTCATTTCTCGAAAATGGCTGAATTAAAAAATTCAGTCATATTATATTTGAATTACTCCTGAAAAAGTGCCTGTAGAATGTATCAACAGATTTCGAGTTACGAGTTCAAACTAGCGAATTATTCAGCATTATTGAAAATGACAATTTCTCAATTTTCGCTCATAACTCAAGTTCTATGAACAATAAGCTGGATCTGTTTTCAGATTCAGATTAGTCAATAAAAAAGAGCTCGAGAATGTCTCATCAGTTTTCTTCTAGCTGCTATAGTTCTCGAGATCCCTTCAGTAGACAACGAATTTTGCCCACCCTGTACACTGTACAGTTCCTCTCTGGAGTAGATTATTCGTGATTCTTTTCTTTTGATTGTATTTAGGATTTCTGAATTGGTAACTTGGAAACTCTGAAACTGTAGGTTTGGTATGAAGCTATCTGGTTGTATTTTGGTACGAATGATGATAACATAACGGCTTAAGAATCCATACGAAATTTCAGCAGAATCCAACGGATGATTTCTGCTACATTGGACTAATTTTCTTTTAATTTGCTTATGATACAGATGGTGGCGGATTAACTGGTACGCTTGAGCGTAGGGCCATGAGGTCCACAAGAGTCCCCAATCGACCCAACATTTCTTCAAAATGAAAATTGGTCCTGCAAGTGAAAATGAGGACATTGAAACGGATAATTACAAAGCTCTCTTGGAGTATTATGAAGACAATATTGTTGGAGGAATGAACAGTGAAACCTTTCAGCTCAAAGAATATTTGAAACTCTTAAAAAAAACACCAGTTGTTCACAGATGTTGAGAATAATTCATGAAAAGTGAATGAAGTTTTCTGAAATTATTTTTTACATGGCCAATAACGAATTGCGAAGCAGAAAGTTCATTCTCCATTTTTTATGAAAAAAATATAGAACTTCTGAATAAAAAAATGTTCAATGCAGATGACCGCTTCAGCAACGAATTGGAACATGTGCGTAAAAGCTGCTGCCTTCACGGCAGTGCTTTTCTAGATTTTTTTTCGATAAATTACTGGATTTCAATTCGATCTAATCTGTATTTAGTGGAAATATTGGGAAAATAAAATTTTGAATGGGTATATCTACGGAATCATTCGGCTATAACTCCGAAACTACTTGGCCGATTCGGCCCATTAACGAATTTAACCTTCGTATTTTGAAATGAAACCTTTTCTGAAATTTTCAAGTCGATAGAATCCTCCGTACGCCCGTAATCGTGGTGACGGCCGACCGGACGGACTCGATTTTGACACCGGATTCGTCATCAGTGGGTCCAACCTAGTCGTTTAAGACCATTTTCGGCTCAATCATCGAAAATTACAGACATTTGGACAAAACGATAGCACGCTGTTCCCATCGGACATGCGCGCAAAAATATAGAACAGTTATGGAATATTTTCAAGCGTAGGGCCACGAAAATCGTCTACTTGCCAGTTGATACAGAACTTTGCATAAACCCTAAACATTTTACTATTGAAGGGCATCGATTAATCCAAGCCATATTTCCGCCAAACCATTTTCTATAATTGCAAAATGGCGCATGCGCAGTGTCGGTTACTTACTGTGTCGGCTCAGAAATATTTTGAGTAAAGCTAGGAATCATCGAATGCTAACTTTCTTTAGTTTCCTTGTTAGCTCTACCCTTCATTCAACTATCTGCCAAAAGTATAAATAGCTCCGATTTTTTTCTATTTCGAATTTAAGCTTCGGCGCTAGCTTGAACTTATTCACACCTTATTCGGTTTGTATACTAGTTGTATAGCATGACTGTGTGATCACTTAATTTCAGATGGTCATATATTCACTATCCACTAAACTGTTGCGTGACTCTCGCCTATCAGAGAACATTAACAGAACATTAAGAACTCAAACCTACTCTCTAGATATTTTCTTTCGGAAGTAACTGAACGAACATAATTCAATTCAAAATCGCTGAATACAACCTATTCGCTTGAGAGCATTTGTGGCTTAGAATTAAAAAATGAAGGCCATTTCGGCAGAACTGAAGCGCTCTGTACCCAATAAGATAAGGGGACATTATTTTTATTAAGTATTGAGAACGGTTAGGACATTTTACCGATCAAAAGCAATACTTATTGTCTGAGATAGGTAGTCCTTAACATTCGATATACTTACAGCGTTTTTCGCACGATTAGTACACTTTTTACTTGAACTACAAAATAATTATCCAAAAAATTGAAATAGTCATTTGTCAACGCTGTGTGGGAATATAAGGGAAGCCGTTGTCTTGGGGATGAAAACTTATTGATTGTAGATAGCCAAAGCGACAATAATCAACTGAATTCGCTCATAATATAATTCAAAAATGAGCGATATCGAATCTTCTGAAGAAAGCGGAATTCAAAACGCCTAGGAAATCGGCTATTCCGCAGTTATTCCCGAGTAATTTCAAATGAATCAAATTCGAATTTTATTCGAACTATTTCATTATTAAATTCACACTTGCGGCTCGTTGAACGGTTAGTGTGTCACTATCCGTTCTGTTTACCTTAGCAACCAGTGAAAATGATCTACCGATCTAGCAACAAACGCGGGTGCTAAGAAATGTCGTTCTATCATGCAAAAAATTTCTAAAAGTTGATGCCAAAATATTTGTCATGCGTTAAAGTAGTGATCTAATAATTTTCTCATTTTAGTAAAATATTTCTTGCAGCCAAGGTCTATTTGCAACAATAACAACATGGAAGTTCAAGGAATTGAACCGTTGGCGTTGGGTCGCAATCCGATGATTTTGTTTGGAATTTCATCGCCAGATCTTGAATGAAAAAAAATAAGTCAAATTTCTGGAAATTGGTCCGTCAAAAAATTATAGATTTTTTTAATTTTTCATATTTTTTAGGAAGAAGTTTTAATGACCTATCAGTATCAATGCAATTGCGATCATTTTATTGAATTAACAGACTAATCATTAACGTGATAGTGAGCATTCAAAATTTCTGAAGAAAGAATTATAACTTATCGATAATTCAAGTTCAGAGAATGAGGTAAACCGTTACTAGGCCTCGATCAACCATAAAATATTTCTTAGTAGTTCTGCATTGGATTGCCACTTCTGATTGGACTATTTTTATTACAAATTTTCATGCGGTGCCTTGATGTACATGAGCTTATTTACATGCACTTTTCGAGATCAATGTACAAAGCATTATAATATTGATATTTTCCAGAGCCCTCTATTGATCTTAATCAAAAATCATTGACGTTACTTGAAAACCTACGCACTACTCGTGTCTTTACCCTACAGAGCAGTATGTTAGCTATATCGCTAACACGTCACTGATCCTAATAAAGGGCCACATGCATTTTATTGGCTCGATTCCAGACGTGATCTTTGCATTTCTGGGAAGGAATAGTATTTTCTGCTTATATTGCAGAGATAACATCCTTCGGATATTGATCCAGAAACGCTGGGAGCCCCCTATAAAGTACAAGAAGAAAAATGTTCGGCCTTATCGTAAATGACATTTAGGTCACTCGAGAGAGGAGTAAATGTGTTCTAAGGATGTAACAAGTTCTCATTTTATAGAGGAAAAATTGGAGATATTTTTATCGAGACAACATAAACTTGGAGGGAACTTCTTTCTTGATTGATGATGATTCAAATTCGGTTTATAGTTTATTTTAGTAATTGTGCCTGTTTTATTCTTTATTCCCTTTAGAAAGTGGAGTTTGTATTGAAAAAAATTGTTCATTACCATGTTTTACTGCAAAAGATTATGTTGTTTACCGAGATGTAAGGTTTAAATTTTTGGGACCAATTTCGAGCTTTTGTTCGTCTTCAGACAACTAACCTCTGAGCTCATAGTACAGGGCAATTATGCAGATTCAGGCAAAATGAAGTAATACATAAAGTGACAGATACCAAATGTAGGTAAAATTGTATTTAATTTCCTGATAACTTTCATCTCCTTTTCCGTTGCAGATATAATTTCAAAACATTTCATCAGTTCAAACCAAAAAAGAAGAGGAAATTTTGTCTTGGAAAAAGGTGCCTTCTATTATGAATATGTCAGCCCATTTCTTCGGAGAAGTTACTATTTTTTTACGCTTATACAGAGGTACAGTGTATTTTCTTTGGGGCTTATTTATTTATGCGCTTTTGTCATCGTATAATGCCCTGTCCAAATCCTTCTTCCTTGTACTGTGATGCTATCTTGTTTGAGATATCAAAGAACGTTATGCTCTTTTTCAAAGAAAATTGAATATGTAATGATGGTAGAAAGTAATATCTCCTTCTTGCAAATTATTGAAATTCAATTTATCAACAATTCTTCTACTGTGTTAACCGTTTCTCAAGTTTTTGAATTCTTCAATGATTAAATGCCAGTTGATGTAATGATAAAATTTGTAATTCAAGACGTGGTACTTTTGAGACAATAAAACGGGTACTTTTATTCTTCTTCCAAATGAAGTATCACAAATTACCCTATCCATTATTTTCATTCACAATTTGAACTCTTGATTTCCGTACAATAAAATAGCCATAACTGAATCTTCAATCAACTAGTTAGTATACGTGAAATATTTCCAGTAACAACATACAAAACCGATTCTTAAACGTTCACCAGGTCTTCGGAAATGTTGAAATGACATATCATCTCAAATTCATTATTTTTCCAAAGTAAATGCACCTAGTGAAAAATTTCTAAAAAAAACTATACCTATGTAGAGAGGAAAACGTTGCGTAGTTATCTGACATAAAAATGATTATAACCTTACGTTATCAATATATACAGGGTGAAATATAATGGAATATAATGGAATTTCATGGACAACCGGGAAACTTCATAAAAGTGAATGGAGAATACAGATTTTCCTGTGCAAGTTCCAGATACTATCTATCGATGTGTTGTATTCTTTTACGATATTCCTTTGTTTTACTCGTACCTACCACGTTTCAAATGACAAAAAAAGGTTCAGAAAGACAGCTGCCATCCACTACTTGAAGCTTTTTGAAGGCAGCTTCTTTCAAACATCTCATTGGCTAAGTAAAGAAGAAGGTGTCGAACTGACGACAATATTACTCCATTCACAAACCTATTGTAAGCTTTTCAGCAATTTCATGTCGATCTTGTTCAATGGAGCCGACTTTTTATTTGGTAAGGTTTTGACTTAAGTGTAAGATCAATAAGAAATTCTCGGACGCCACTCGACTCAATGAATTTAAATCGTAATCAGAGTTGTATTAGCTCCTGATACGTATGGCAAATAGATGAACAGAGACATAATATATCAATAAGAAATACCATTTTCCTGAAATTTGATAACCCTTATCTGGAAAAAAAAAATAATTTCTAAAAAATGCTCACATGAATTTGCATCTTGAAATTGCTCATTATATTTATTATTTATTATATTTATCTCACAAATATCCAATGACACCCTACATTAGATTATAAAGTGAGAAAAAAAGTTTTAATAACAATTAACTAACAGAAACACAAGGACAAATATCTGTCGATAAACCAACAAATACTCCACCTTGATCTGAGCTGATCGCCTAATCAAGCAAAGCCTTCGATGAAGCTCCCTGTAACCACAATTGGATAAACTTCAATCAGGCTGACTTGATTTCGCTTTCGATTCGTCTGTTATCTGTTTTTTTCCTGTTTCATTTACGCAGGCTAAGAAAATATTGGTGATGTCTATTCCGGCATGTGATCATCCTGTTTTTTGCCTGGGTGTACAAGTTGAGAAAGAACCTATTATTATTTTCTCAAATGCCTGTAACTTCAGAATATTGAGCAGCAACTATCAAGCCAGGGTCGTAGCTAGAGATGATTTTGAGGTGAGGCAATGGATATTTAAGCTAGGACAGTAAAAATTTTCATAGATCCAATTAATATTCTGAATATTAAGCTTTTGCCTTTTTGAAGTAGGACAATGGTGTTTCAAGGTAGGACATTGCCCTAGCTTGCCATACCCTAGCTACGGCACTGTATCAAGCGATAAGGCTCGTCTGAAAAAATAGAAAAATCAGCGAACGGGCGAATACAAAAACAATCAATAAACAGAAAAAAATTCTTAAGTCTATTTGTAACAGCATTAATTCGTATTAATTGGTATTCTTGAGAAGGATCAACCAAATATCATTTTGATCATTCGATGAAATACTTTTGACCCATGTGAACTGTGATACTCTTGATTCAAGCGGAATCACGTTTGATCCTAATGCGAAATCTGAAAAATGTTTGCTATATATGTTCCATATTTTTATTCTGAAATACTATGGCTTTGATACGAATGTTCGATTTCTCAATATTGTATCTGAAATATTCGTCTAGAAGATTTCAATTTCTTTCACCAAGAAAATATAATATATTTGCTGCAATTAACGACTCTTAAATACAAAAAATGTATGGGATATCAATCATAAATGAGGTGTAAATGGAGGATTATTTTTCTACAAGATAGTTTTTTGGGAGCAGTGTTCCGAGTATCAAAGAGCGGGGGTATTTTGTAACAATTCGCTCTGTTAATATGTATACTCACGACCTTCGAGCATAAAATTAAAATGAGAAGTCTGTAAATCAGGAATGTATGCATGTGACAATGTTTGTACATAAAACTTATGCATGTAGGCATATCCATATAATCAAGCACTTTTAAATTCGAGGTTTGTTCGCGATTAAAAAAACTCTGTTCCCGGAAGTCTCCCTCGAAATTGATACGTACTTCTCCATTTATACTGAATTCATAATGCACCATCAAAAACACAAACGCACTTGTTCACTATTCACTATTGCGGCCATGACGTTGTTTCCAAAATAAATATCCATATGTTCTGTGATTCTACACTACAAATCATCAGTGCTTTTACCGCCTACTGGTCGAGCGGGAAACGTGTACCTGCTTTCGTCATCAGAACACGTTTAATAAGAAATGATATTCTTGATCCGAGATAACTATGATGAACTGAAATTGTTTTCTGGATTGAAGAGTTCCAATGTTTCAACTAATTTCGGCTCAAGAAAACTCGTGTAAACAAGCAAACAACGAAATGAGTTGAGATAAAAGTAAATTGGCAATTTCAAATTATTATTCTTGGGCAAGATTATTTAATTCAAAAATATGTTTATATTTGATTCAAGAGATCCTTTTTCACTGTGTAGATCTGTATGAACTGTTGTATAAAATGGATTGAATTTGGCACTCATTTAAGCATTGAAAAACATTTCGATATTGGTTGGAAAATCGTCCAAAGATAGGAACCGAGAAAAACCATCATTTTTCGCCGAAATATCGTGACCTACGCCTACAATCTTCAAATACTCCCAACAAATCACGGCGATCAATAGTGGAGTATTAGGAGACTGACGTTATTATGCAAGGAAAAAGTTTTCGCAATTCACCTTCTACCTTTCACAGAATCTCTCCTCTTTTTGCAGAATGAATTTCGTTCCAGAAGATCGGCACACGATATGAATACTCTCGAACGAGTTTGGGATCGATCTTGATTTAAGGAGAAAGAAGCCTCGGAATAAATTATGGCGCTAAATATTCGTTATGGTAATTCCGTATTCTAATCATGAACTACCCCATCTGGATTCATTTCGAGATCAAACACGAAAAATAATGAAGAAGAACCACCGTGAAAGTTGTGAGGTGGTTCGACTGAAATATGAATAAGATTGGAGAGAACTCTGCGGGTGAAGGCAACATTAATTATAATGAGATTGTGCGCTTGTTTCAGGGCACTATCAGTTTTTTTTTGATTGTCTGTGTTTCCGAATACTGAAGAGGAAATGGTTCTGATGTGGCGTTCCTTTATGTTTCAGTTTTCAAGATTCTTTTCATGATATGGATAATATTTGATGAGAATGTAGGTAATTCTGGGGATATCTCGGGAAGAATTGCCAGTACAAGATGCATAGAATACTAGGAGCCGACTATATCGTGGGACCCATATGCAAAGAGGTAACTGGGCATGCTAGCGCAACCTTCAGAAACTGGAAGAGCTAATTTATCCTTTCCTTAGTGCCATCGTTGAGAATGACAATCGCCTTTCGGAGACAAGTCTGTTTTTCCAGCAATATGGAATTCTGCCTCATTATGCCAATGCTGTCAAACAATTTTGATATAAACTGCCCCTACCAGTGGATTGGTGAAAGGGTATTGTGCATGAGAGGTACAGCATTGGAATTCATGAGATAATATCTGGAAGATCGATTGTAAATCTAAATGGAGCAGGAGTGCCCGAGGGATCCATGCTCGGACCAACTTTATTTCTTAGTTATATAGAAGATCTAGTAGATAATGTGACAGCGGATGAGGAGATGCTTTTGGCTGACGATGACTCCTTCTTGAATAGAGCGGGAGATAGAAGGTTGCTCCAGTAAAGGTCGAAAAAATCGATGAGAGGTGCTGTTCAATGGTTCAGTGGCAATGAGTTCAAAGTTAATAACGACAAAACACAAATTGGCCACACTTGATACACGATTACCACAAAATTCCACAACACAATATTGATATGGTGGGAGTAACAATTAGTGTAAATCTAACATGGACACAACAATTGAATGTATTGTGTTAGAAGCTTTCGACAGCATTATTTGCCATGAGGCAAATAAGAAGTATAATCACTGGGAAGGAAGCGCTTCTAACCTATTATACTCAATTCCATGGAAGAATGACGAACGGGGTAATCCACTAGGGTTCTTCTCCGAATGCTGAAAGTGTTTTCCTCATACAACGGAATGCCCTAAGAGTGATGGTTGGAGTTGATCAGATAACCAGCTGTAGACCGTTTTTCCAAAATTATTATATCACCAAACGAGAGCTAAAGTCAAATTCGTTATACCTAGACATTGATTGAAGATAACTCAGAATACTCACGTTCTCCACGGATTGCGTACCAATGTATAACAAACTCCCAGAGCGGGTAACCTCAATTCCTCTTGGGACATGAGAATGATTAGAGAGGGTGCATTTCCTTCAATGTATGAGTTCATATCGCACCGGTTCTAGTCTGCCCCATTGTATATGTCTATATATGTTATATGTAAGATTGTTTTCATATATACATGTATATGTGTGTGTATCTTGAAATATTTTTTGTTTCTGTGTGTATTGCTTGTATATACAACTATTTCTGGCATACTTATATCATTTTGAGGAAAATATATGAATGAATATAGAGTGGCCCGCCAGATCTTCAGATCTTACCCTTCGAGACTTCTTTTTATGAGGCCATTCAAAATCGAAAATTAATGCCACAGAAAACGCTTTTCTGAAAGAATTACGATCTTGATTTGTTAAGAAAGAGGCCTCAGGCTGAATGAATTATGGCGCAAAATATTCATTATGGTTTTTTCGTATTCTAATAATGAACTACCACATCTGGAGATCAAAAGCGAAGTATCAGTCTGTTGGACATGGAAGTTTGACACTATGTATACTTGAAAAATGTTTGGTAAGGTTTGTTTTACTGTCAGATGAATACGCAACATTGTACTTTCTACATAAAGATAGTAGTTGTTAAAAAGAGTGTTTTTAGAGGTATAGAAATTTGAAATGGAATAAAACAAGGATGAATTTTTAAAATTGAGATGAAATTGACTTTACTCAAAAGATAAGCGTTTGGCATTATAACATAAATATGATTTCTGACATATGACCGCCACGGCTGGCTCGGACGTAGGTAATCTAATCTGGGAGTCGAATTTTCAACCACTTTTTTCGAAATTTGTGGCCGTATATCGGCAACAACGCGGCAAATGTTGTCTTCCAAGTGGTCGATCGTTTCGGGCTTATCAGCGTAGACTAACGACTCCACATATCCCCACAGAAACTAGTCTAGCGGCGTTAAATCGCACGACCTTGGAGGCCCATTCACGGGTCCGGAACGTGAAATTATACAGTTATCAAACGTTTCCTTCAGTAAATCAATTGTGGCACGAGCTGTGTGACATGTTGCGCCGTCTTATTGAAACCACAGAGCTGCACATCATGGTTGTTCAATTGAGGAACGAAAAAGTCAGTAATCATGGCTGTATAGCGGTGACCATTGACTGTAACATTCTGGTCAGCATCGACTTTGAAGAAGTACGAACCAATGATTCCAGTAGCCCATAAAGCATACGTATTATCAGTTAGAGTAAACGTGGTGCAAAAACGTTCCATAGTTAGTCGAATTATTAATAGCTCTGATGGACGATTATGTTGACCGTAAAATGGACGTAGAGCGCGATACGTATTTCGAGAAGAATCATTATTTTCAAAATAAATTTGCATAATTTGGTAGCGTTGTTCAGGCGTCAGTCTATCCATGTTGAAATGCCACACCAAACTAAACACAAATCACTTGACAATTGACAAAATGGCCGCCAGTTAAAATAGTGTTGCCTACTTAAAGTTCTATACCTCTAAAAATAAACCCTTTACATGTAAACTGTCTGAATAGAATATGTGAGACCCAAATTTTCATGCGCATGCTTCAATCCGCCATTTTTTTTGTTGGTTAAAAAGTGTTTATGATTACGTTTGAATGACTTCGACGATTATGCTCCTTGATTCGTTTTGAATATTATTAACATTTACCATGGGTGGGAATAAAAAAGGTGGATGTCTGAGCCGACAAGAGACGGTAATTTCACGTTATTCGATTCACCAAAAGAATCTGGAAGGTAGGAATAATTCGATACTAGGGACGATGTCGAAATCTTGTGACCATCATTTTTCCCGAATAAACCATTGGTTAACAGTATGTTTTCGGGAAGATCTATTTGGAAAAACTACTGTCCAGTTGAAAGCATATAGGATTTGTGCTGCACATGTACAGGAGGAATATGCCGAGACCGAATGTCGTAGGAAAACTCCTTTTCACACAGGTTTCATGACATTTTCTTATTTATATTCCTTATACCCATTATATTAGAAATTCTATTATATTTATTCATTTTGTAGCTCTAACTGACGGTTTCACAAAACCTTTGACGTCCGATCAACTCGTTGATTAAGGTTTGCATTCGAAGGTTGGATTGAAAATGAAGTGAAATCAAGTACAGAATTCACTGCTGACTGACAATCAAGCCCTTGATCTGGCAATCAAATTTTGTGAAACCGGCCGTAGGAAAAATTGTATTTATTTCAAAGCTCAAATAGGTGATCTGGAGGTTAGGGAATATCCCTTGCTATACTCATATTAACGAATGGAAAACTTCTAAGTGTATATAAAATATATCACTTAAAACCAATTTTATCATTTCAGATATGGTCATTGATGTTGATGTAGGTCTGTTGACTACTGCCACTACAAGTGAACCAGTATAGTTTGTGCGACTCCTCCGGCAATATCAAGTAGGTATAAAAGCATTGTTTCAGGAGCTTTAATCTGTAATCTTGTATGATATATTACAATCTGTTGAACAAATTCACCATTTTGTAATTTGTCAAAGAGAGCTTCTAATTTTAGGTTTGAATTACATGTATTTGTAACAACCCTTGATGAGATTTCCAGAATAGTGCCTTGAACCTTATATTTAGTTTTTTTCAGGTATTTACAGTACCCTACCCTCAATCGAAGACAGATCATCAATTGATGACGGACCATCAATTGGAGAGGGAATAGCCTCATCAGTAGAACACAAATTGCTGCCTCTTTGAGTTCATACAGCCCAAGGGAGCAAAAACCTAAAGAAAAAGTGAGAGCCCTCAAAAGAAAATGAGGAAAACATCTGAAGGAAGAGAGGAGGGGCTACTAATGTCTTTGGATCAATTCCACGAAATCTACCTTAGGTTTCTGCCTCAGGAATTAGCAGATTTTGTGAGCATGCAAGCGGAGTTGAACCTGCATAAGGCGAAGGGTTGGAGATACAATGCAGAATATGAAGAAATTCACTTTATCTCTGTATTTCCTGGGACCAAGCGCTTATAAACTTTTTGAGAAGTTCTTGTATTTATCTTCTGTGAAGAGCCTTAGAAGAATCGCCAAAGAACTTCTGTTTAAACCAGGTCAACATTTTCATAATTTTCATTAAACTCATTGAACATTTCATCGTCCTAAAATTTCATCAAGTAAATTGTTATATGCACACTATGATAATATATGTATGTTGGACTATATGATTTGAGTGGTTTTATCTGTCGAAATAATTAAAAGGAATAAAAAGGTAGTGTTAATTTTCTGGAAGATGCTGGGTTCCTCAAAGACTTCTGAAAATTTTCATTCACAACGATTAATTGAACATTACTAAAGTGGTATTAAAATTTATTAGGATTTTGTTTCGCGTAGATTATAAATTATCTCTTTTGAATAAAGAATGGCGTAGTACGTTGAAATTAGTAAATAATATACGGTGAGTATAGTTATAAAGTTCATTTGATTAATAGGAAAATGGAAAATCACCAAATAAATTAGGTTGCATTCGTCCTGAATTGAAATATTCACCTCCTGTCCAGAAAGTATGTCGTTCAAGCAAGGTATTTTTACGATGAAATGATTGAAGGCTTCTTCATTTCAAATAATAAACTGAGTCAGCGTTTGCCTTATAAGTACGATTTATAAAAGATTATTGTATAATACAATAAGGCGATGATGTTGTATTTCAGGAAATATAATTCAAATAAGGTAATGAAATTAAAAATAAGGAGACAGTATTTAGTTTCCACGAAATATTTTGTGGAAACTATTTTTAATTGAAATGAGTTTCTACCAAGTACAGACAGAATCTATCAAACACAAGGTAATAAAAGAAACACGTAGCCCATTAACTATATCAATTCTACAAATTTTCGCCGAAAAAACGTAGAAATAAAGTAACTGCATCCATAAAATTATTCAACGTAGTTACGTCTCAAATAGCGGGCAATAATAATACATATAATATACATAAGTATCCAAATTTAATTTCAAATTCGCCGCCTACCAGCCATTTGGTTGGTTTTCAAGGTCATGAATTTTGGGTACATCGATAATAATGGAAATGTCAAAGAGTGTCGCTTCTGTAATACTTCTCTATTCTGTAGTTTCAGCTACAAAAACTTGATAGACCGATTCCAAGGCCTAGTGACTGACTTTATAAATGCAAATGGAATATATTTCCGAATACTGAAGAGGCAATTGAGTTGATGTGGTGTTCCGTTTGTCGTATTTTAATTTTCAGTATTCTTCTCCTATCTCCTGATATGGCTTACACTTTATCATATGTGGGTGATTGATTCTGTCTACATCTGGCGACAAAAAAGGTGAACTTTGGTTCATTCGAAAACATTTCATACGATTGGTTTCAAACAATTCTTATCAACCCTGTGCGCGTAATGAAAGCAACCCCTTATATCTTTAGTGGGAAGGGGGTTGAGTGACATCTTGTCCCAAAGATGAAACGATTGACTTTTCAAACATTCTATACACGCGCAAAAACTGCTTACTTCATATCAGTGCTTTTCTAATCTTTTTCACCCGTGAGAATCGTTGCTATTCTAGGAGATGCTGTTATTGGACCTATTATTGAGAAAATTTCATCATTTTCATGTTTCTTGCTATCGGAACTAGTTTTCTTTTTTTTTAAATCTTTCGGAAATACCAGCAAATAAGGTGTATGGAATTTTGGGCAACCTAATTATCTTTGACACAAGGTATCATTAAATCCCCCTTCCATTTTAGATTATAAGGGTTGCTGTAATCACGCTCACATGGTTGATACAAACGGATTGGAACTAATAGTATAAAATGTCACTCACAGTTAAACTCATTTGTTTTTGTGTGAGCTCGTTCCGAGAAACAACGCGTTATAATTTCGTCACAAAGTCTTTAATTCTCGCATTTTTGAGCCGAAAATGGCCCAAAACGATCCTTGATTACATTTAATTATGTCCGTTCGGTCGTCCCTCCGTATGTGCTCCAACTTTCGAAGGAAACCAATCAGCAACTTGAAATTTTCTGGTTAGGCTCGGAGCCCAAATATTCCGGATTTCGCCCAAACGGTTTCGAAGTTATGCTCGTTTGAAATTACGAGGTTAGTTCCTTTATATCTCAAGAACTACAGATGGAATTAGATTAAAACTATGTAAATAGTTGGAGAAAACTAAAGCACAATTCAATGTAAAATTTAGTGTGCACCTAGTAGATGAAATTTTTTTTTTAAATTTGTATTCGAAAATTCAACGAGTTTCGTTGTACATTTTTTTTCTCGGGTAATGTTCATTAGGTTTTCATGAAATTTTGCAGATACCTTAGAGTCAATGTTGAACATTAGTTTTTGAAATTTCAATTCTATCTGATATTCGAAATTTTGATGATTATTAGTTGATGAATACCAATACGCAACTCAGTACAAAATTTTAGTGTGGATATAACTGTTACAAAATTAAAAAAATTTTTTTATTCGAATTCGTAAAAGCGCGTAAAAGCTCCTGACCTCACGTCAGTGCTTTTGTAGATTTTTTGTCTTTCGAAACTTGGTGGGTACGAGTACGAGAAAAGTATATCGTAAAAGAATACAATACCTCAAAAGTTGTACAGAGAAATTTGTATACTTCAATCACTTTTATAAAGTTCTAGATTTTTCAGTTTGAATTTAGTTTAGTTTTAAAATCGAAAAACTCTATAGGAATTCCATAGAAACGTAAAGTAGTATCTCCTTGAATAACCCAATATAAAACTCACCCCCTCAACGACACAGGAGTCAAGAACAGATCGACTTTCAACTGCCTGGCAACCTCTGAAAATCAAGTTAACGAGTTGACAACAATCCTCAAGTCAAAGTGATCAGCAGTCAATTTCCCTGCTTGAAAAACGTGGAATCAGGGCCTTATGTCGCGGGGGATATTGGCGAACATGAAAGGATATGACGTTCCTTTGATCTCGAAATTCAGATATATCGACGTATCGGTTCGTGCTTTCTCCGTATTTCGCAGAGATTAATTCAGGTCTCCTAGTTATGTCTGTCGGCGCTTTCGTTGATTGAGGGTTGGCCTCAAATCACACGGGACCCAATCGAAAATTGTTTATGTATGGAAATGAGATTATACTTGAATTCATCTGTTTTTATGATGTATTCGATATTACTTATGCAGGGTGCCTCACGTCGGTTGTTTATATGTCCCAAAATATCAAAACCAGCATATTCCAGACTGAATGAAAGGTAATCATCAAAATATAGATTTTTCTGTAATACCTTTATATAATATCTTTCGATACGTTTATCTTACGATATACTTTCATTGCCTTCGATTGGACCGAAAGGAATTGGACCACGGATTCTTCTTGAAGGAATTCCATCTAATCATTCAAGACTAATTTCGACTCAGAATTCAAATATAACCGATATTTTGAAAGAATGCTTCCGTTTTGTAAACTGAAATAAGCGCACAAATTATTATATCTGCTCAGTCAAATTGGATCATTAGAAGTGGGCCACGTTTAAATCAAATACAATTGACTACTTCTGGTGATGTGCCTATTTGTGATTTATTATGTATGAAATTTTATTGATTATTTGTAGCCTATGCGAACTATTTGCTTCGAGCTCGAACAGATTAATAAATGTAATATAATACTTATACTCCATACACTTTTATGTAGTTACGGTTGATAGGCCATGAGAGATTGGTTCATTCTACTCTGACCTTGACGCATTCCACTAGTGCCAACATGATTCAGTTACATCTGTTCCAAGGCCTACCGACTGACTATATAAAAGTGAATGGAGTATAGTTGTCAACGCGATACCCCATTCACTTTTATAAAGTATCCCGGTTTGCCATGACATCCTGACACATTTCACCGTGTATATTTCGAAAATGTTAGGTTATAGTCATTTTCCTTTCAGATAACTACACAACGTTGTCCTCTTTACAAAGAGGTCGTAGTAGTTACTTATTTTTCAAAATGTGAATCTACATTGGGAAAGTAATGAATTTGAGAAAATATTATGTGAATTCAATAATTCCAAAGATCTGGAGAATGTTGAAGAAACTTTTTTCTCTGTAAGTACTGGAAATATTTCACGTACATAAACATGGATGGAAGATTCAGTTATGCTTTTTTCTTGTACGGAAATCAAGAATCGAGTGTTTTGGAATTTCACTGAAGAATGATGGGTAACGTAGTCCGTTACTTTGTGGTAGTTCATTCGGAAAAAAAAATAAAAGTACTCGAATAACCCGGCAGTAAATCTTCCAAACGAATAGACGGACCTATATGGAATTCCCTACTTTTCTAAATTCTCAAGAAATAAACCTACAGAAGTAATTTAAATACCTTGTTGCATAACTTAAGATATTCCAGTAGGAAAATATAGTAGTACTACGAAACCTGTGTCACAGTTAACCTCAAAACAACCAACTCCATTTACACAGTTCTTGGCAATCTACGTGAATGATACATACACTTGATTGGGATCAACATATTTCTAAACTGGGATGCAGCTTAGCTTCAGTCTGTTATCTTTGGGTGTAATGACAAGATATCCGGATAAATTCTCCATGAAAACTACCTATCATGCAGTATTCGAGTCAAAAGCAAGGTATGGAATTATGTTTTATGGACATACTTTGAAGTCAACTCAAACGTTCAATTTCCAGAAAAAAGCAATTCCTAAAGTATTAGAAAAAATAGAAGTCAATGAGATATTGTATAATTCATGTTATTTTCATACGTAAAATTTCAATGTTCTGCCAACATAGGATATACCAAGTTCATTTTCAATGTACTACTTCCTATCGAAACAATTCCATGAAATATATAACTTCTGAAATTATTCATTAAGGAATTTGTTCAATTCAAACATGACTACCTACTCAATTAAGGCTCAATACAATCTTTGAATAATATATAGATTTTTCTATGATTCCTTCTCATTATATCTGTTGAGATTGATATTTCACGATATACTTTCATTAACTTCAAAGTACCTACGAAGTCTTGAATTACTAGTTTAATTATTATATCAACTGGCATATAATGATCCAGGCTACTTCATAAAAGTGAATGGAGTATAATACAGTACATTTCATTTTGAGAATATCAGAATCGTTGGTTTTCCGAATTCAATTCGTGCAGAATCAGCTGCTAGGCCTGAAAACACAGATTCCAAGCGATATTGACATTGTAAGATCTGCAAGATATCTGTTCCTATTTCTATCCGCTGCAACTGCTAACGTGGCTTCAGCAACCTCATAATTTTCATATTTTTGCCCATTCCCCTGACCAAAAGATAGAAAGTCCTGAACTTATAACATATGGAAGCAGCATTTATAATTTTATTGACCTTACATGTTTCAATATGGATAAATATATATACTAATTATACCTTTATCTCGATTTCACCCAAACGCTTCTACAAAATACCCAGTTATTTCAGCACCTATTATACAAAACCAATAATTTCGTGTTGTTCTCACTCAATATTCATGATGCGTTCCAGGAACTACGAATACCATGAATAATCTTCAGTAGTCTTTCTGGCAATTAATAACCGAATCTATCAAGTTAGAAACGAAAATCGTGATCTCTTTCACAAAGTTCAAGCGAAAGTTGACCCAGTACACCATCACTGACCATCTCTGGTTGAGCCATGGTAACATTTACCACGGATACGTAGAAAACCGTGCACTTCTAACTGTTAATAGAGTTTATGTCTGAGGAATACGGTAGATGAAATCACAATACTGCCATCATTCCGAAGGTACTTTACTGTTTCATTGTTATGGATTTCACGATAAATTGTAAACAGGAGATAGATGCTTCAGCGACATTCCATAATTGTTTGTTGCACTTGAAATATGATCGAGCTACGATTTTATTGCTGGTGGAATTAGTTTGTCCATCTATGGTGAATGACTTTTAGCCGTAAGTGGTTAACAGATGAAGCGGATATGGAGAAAGTTAAAGTAATTAACGCGGAATGATACCAACTCGACAGATATTTTTTTTTCAAATATAAGTTATATTCAGAAAATGCTTAGTCATGAAAGAAGATGCCGTTTTTTTTAATTTTTTTAGAGTATTTTAAGTAGGAACTAGAGTTCAGTTTGATCTGATCTTTATTTTTGGAAAAATTGGGAAAATGAAATTTGGAATGGATATTTCTTCCGGAAGTTATTGTGTTTCCTCAGATATACCCATTCAAAAATTTATTTCCCCAATATTTATAAAATACAGATTAGATCGAACTGAAATCCAGATTTTCATCGAAATATGACAATTCGAAGGCCCATACAGAATTTTATGAGGATGGTATGATTATAAGATCACAGAATATTGAATATTTGAAAAAAAAATTTGAATGTTTTTTTCAAATTGTTCCACTGACACACACGATCATCACGAAAATTTTCACGAGGTTGTTCATCAGCATTTTCGAATTAGCTGCCAAGTTTCATCAGTATTTTTTGAAATATTCCGAAAAAACAACGATACCGAGAAAAAAACGACGAAATTTGACATATTTCTTCACAATATCTCCACGAATTATAATCGCATCAAATTGAAATTTGGTACACCGCTGCGGAATACGAAGCTCAAAGTATGACCAGAATTTCGTCCGAATGTAGGTTACAGTTACTGAAAAAACAATTTTTTTCGAAAAAATGTTGAAAAAAATTTTTCGAAATTTACTGACAGCACGATGTGAGTCCTCATATTCCAACTAACTGCCAAGTTTCGATTTAATCGCTCCAGTGGTTCTCGAAATATCAAGGAAATAAACTCAGAACTTCGAATAGCTATAACTCCGAAACTATTCGACCGATTTTACTCATTAACGAATTTAACCTTCGCAGTTTGAAATGCAACCAATCCTGAAATTTCTAAGTCGATAAGATTCTCCGTACGCCCGTAATCGTGCCTACGGACGGACAATCAGCCGGACGGCCGGACAAAATCGATTTTGACATCAGATTCGTCATCAGTGAGTCCAAACTAGTCGTTTGAGAATATTTTCGGCTCAAAATTCGAAAATAGCAGACATTTGGACAAAACGATGGCACGCTGTTTCCCAAGAACATGGGCGCAAAAAGGCCAAGAAGTTTATTACCACTTTTATGACACCTTAAAAGCTTATGAATTTTGACCTGAGATAAATCAGGAAAAACCAAAAATGAAAAAATGTGTTGAATTAAATGGGAGCTTCAGTTGAAATTCATGTAGAACTCAAAAACTCACTTTTTTATTTGGATGATGGCGAGCGTTCACATTACGGTAAACTTTTGGAGTAACTATTTCTAGACAACTGCTATTTTTTGTGGAAAATTAATTCTATGGAATATTCGGGGAATTTTTCCCATTCACGAGTTCAACTTTTGTTATTTAACTCCTATCCTGCTTTACGAAGTTGTATTCTTCCCTTTCGTCAAATTCAGTAATAGAAGGGGCCAGTTTTCGAATTCCGAGGATTTTTCGAAACAAAATAAAACGATCAAACGAAGGTTGTCTGAAGAATAATTGCCTGTATCACAAGGTTTGTTGAAAGAGAATAGAATTCCATTCCAAACGATAAAACAAGACATGTTCCTATATTTAAATTGTGAAATTATCGAATCAAAAAGAAAATTTCGATGCCGATGGTGAGAATTAAATCAATCAATTACTTGAAAATCACTAAACATTAGCTATGAGAAAGTTTTTACAGAAATCGAGAGGCTATTTCGGATCGAAAAGAATACTATACGAGGTATGTCATTCGAAATATAAAAAAAAATTCTATTTGTGTGAAAATTACAGCACTTCTCCCATAATATGAAACCGTAAAAGTGCCACGCTGCTTGACAAACGAAATTATAAGAAAAAAATTAGAACTCTGATTCCACCTTGCCGCGAATTCGCAATTCAATCCCTGTCAAAAACTTGTTGGAAACTTCCGAGCACTTTTGTCCACAAACCCTTTTCATCGAATTGAATTCGAAAAGCTTTCCGGTCCTCCGTTGAAAAAGCATTAAAAGATCTCAGTTCTGTGGCCAGGGAATTTCTATAGCAAGGAATTTCTGAGCATTCTCCAATTGAAAATTTGTACGAATATCGTATTCAAATAGCAGATGATTTAGGTTGGTCTCTTGAGTGGTGATATAATTCACGTACGAATTTTCTGGTTCTCTACTTGGTTATTCCGATGTGAAAACACGAAGTTCAAGGAATTCAGAGATGAAAATGGTTTTCTCACAATTTTGGCAGTTGATTGCGACTATGATGCATATACAGGGTGTTTCACTTTAAACTGGACAAACATATATAGCCGTATAGATGACATTGGCAAAGTCATTTTTGCCTAATGACATATACACCGTTTTCGAAGCATAAGCGAGATATAGTGTGTTTAATGTCAACTTTGTGCAATATTCTGATAACTGTGGTGATTTATACGTGACCTTTGAAATAACAGTTCTTGGTAACATCTTAGTATTTTTTGGTGGTCAATTCAATTGTTGTGTAGAATTCTGGAAAAAATATTTCCAATTGGCGGAACACCTACAAAGTTGGAATTTTTTGTTCGATTTTCTGTGATTTTCCGTGAAAAAATTGTTCCAAAATTCAAACTCAACTTTTTTTTTACATGTCTACAGCGAAAAAAAATTCACCCAAAATTACTGAAATCTCTCGAGGTTGAACTCACCTTCATTCTGAACACTGGTGTGAAAACAGAATGAAAAATATCCATTGATTTTCATTTCATAGCCTTCCAAAGACTCTGATCGGAGTACTTAAATAATGTTTTTCAAGAGACTGGTGGCCAAGTTGGCTTGGATGCCAAAATTATGCTAATAGGTCTCCAGAGTGACATGGATAGAAATATGAATTTATCGAGAAAGAAATTATTTTCTAAAAAATCGGGGAATCGGATTCTCTCCGCATTTGGAAAATAGGATCAAATTCGATGAACTACCGTTGCTTGGTTACGGACGTCATTATAATCAGAATTAATCCAATTTACACGCGACCCTAATGTCCGTAAGTGGAGCGAGTTCGAATCCCATCAAAGTTTTTTTGAAAACATTTTTTTTTTGATAAATTCATATTTCTATACAGGTCATTCTGGGGTTTCATTAGCACAATTTTGGCCTCCGTAGGGCCACCAGTTTCTTAAATAAAAATTATTTAAGTACTCTGAGCGGAATTCTTGGAAGGCTATAAAATAAAAAACCAATGGATATTTTTTTATTTTGTTTGCACACCAGTATTCAGAATGAAGGTAAGTTGAATCTCAAATGATTTCAACAATTTTGGGTGAAATTTTTTTTCACTGTACACATGTAAAAAAATTTTGTTGAGTTTGAATTTTGGAGAAATTTTTCCACAGAAAATACTAGAAAATTGAGTGCATTAAAATGATGCTATCCAATTTGGCAATCGAAAACAAAAAAGTTTTGTAGGTTTCCCGCCATTTTGAAATATTTTTTCCAGAATTCTACACAGCAATTGGATTGACCACCAAAAAATACTGGCATGTGACCAAGAATCGTTATTTCAAAGATCACGCATAACTCACCACAGTTATCAGAATATTGGTCAAAGTTGACATTGAACACCCTGTATCTCGCTTAGACTTCGAAAACGGGGTATATGACAAAAGGCAAAAATGAATGAATATATGTTTGACCAGATTATTGTGAAACACCCTGTATATGGAACAATGGTGTTTTTATTTTCATTTTTTTTTCCTACTGAATCATCAGACCAAACTGGGAAATTGTATTTCATACTCTCGCCACCGACACAAACGCTACCAATCAGAGCGCATGACACTATTGATGGTACCTAATTCCACAATTGTCCTTTTGTTTTCTGAGACAATTATTATTTTATTGATAAGTGTGTGAAATCTTTTTGTGTAAGCTTCGATAGATTATGTAGATCCTCAGATACGTGTGCAAATGATTAAATTGTTCCAACAGAATGGGCGTTATATAGGTTCACCATACACGTAAAACTTCTTCCTCGAATTCATACCTACGAAATAACTCTACTTTCTTCTTCCGCTTGGGGCGCGCATTCTACACCAGAGGAAGAAAAATAAATTGTTTCCATGTTGGTACCTTCAATCGCTATATTTTCTCTATAATCCTCGATTTCTGAAAAATTCCCTATTATCTCGAGAATTATATGTAATCATCTTATTAAATAGAAAATTTCTCTCTTCAATTTCCTCAATCAGTTCCCTATGGTTAAGGATACATAGTAAACAATGGCTCAGAGAGAGTATATAGTGATACCATACAAGTACAAGGATGTAGTGAAAGGAGTTTTGAGTTAAAAAAACTCGCTATTCTATCAACACAAAATCATGGATATCCAATAATAAAGGAATATTAACTCTAGTAGGACTGGTACTCAGATTGAATACTTCTTCAATTTCTCATGGATTACTATCGTTACTGGAATTCATATATGTAATTTTGAGGATAATACGTGTATTTTCTGTCTATTTTACATTTTATTCGAGCATTTGAACACTTTCTGAAAAGAAATTTTGGATAATGTTTTGATGATAACTGCTACAATGCATTTGTTTGAAACATAGCGAATAAAGAACCTAAACCAAATGAGTCCAATATATGCTCATGAAGACTTCATCGAAACAAAAATTTAAGGACAATATCCTACTTGCACCTGAAAATTTATAGATGATAAGTTTTACAGGTAAACAGGTATACAGGATGATTCATGAGTGACCTTGCATACGTCAATGGCTGATTGAGAACTTCAAGGCGAGTCAAGATCCGGTGAAAAAAATTTTTTGTTCATTGGTTACGAAGATACAGGCTGTTTTGTATGTTTGGTATGAAACTTTTATAAGCGATATTTCTGAAACGCTTGGAGTTAGTTTGTTTTTGAAAAATTTGAAATTTGCTAGTAATATTCCTCTGTTTGAACTTGTCAATATGCAATTCTGGATTGATTCAAATCCAGGGCCGAGCTGGAAAAATTGTGATCTACAGTTATTTGTTGAAAAAGTTTATTTTCTGACCGCTTTTACGAAAAACTATTATAGGATTCGAAAAGCCAAGGAACAATGCTACAATAATCGCTCTTCAATTGGATGGCACACCTAAACTGTTCCAACAAAAAAAAAATGGCGAAGAAAAATTTGTGAAAAAGTTTGCATTTTCGACCGGACATACGTCAATGGTGGATAAGGACTTCCAGGCGAATCGAGATCCACGGAAAAAAAAATTTGTTTTTTCATTCGATATACGAAGATACAGGGGGTTTTGACAATCTTTTTGTTGAAACAGTTCATATATGTGCTATTCAAATTGAAGAGCGGTTATTTTAGCATTTTTTCTTGACTTTTCGAATCAAATAATAGTTTTTCAAAAAAAGTGGTCAGAAAATAAACTTCTTCAACAAATAAAAGGATATCATAATTTTTCGAGTCCGGCCCTGGACTCAAATTCACCCAGAAAGGCATATTGACAAGTTCTAACCGAGGAATATTACAAGCAAATTCCACCAAAATAAGTTCAAGCGTTTCAGAAATATCACTACTCAAAGTTTAATAACAAACATCCGAAACACCCTGTATCTTCGTATCAAAAGGGACAAAAAAATTTTTTCGTGGATCTTGACTCGCCTTGAAGTCCTTATCCACGATTGACGTATGTCCGGTCGAAAATGAAAACTTTCTCACCAATTTCTCTTTGCCAATTTTTTTGGTTGGAACAGTTTGGGTGTGCCATCCAAATTGCAGAGCGATTATTGTAGCGTTTTTCCTTGGCTTTTCGAATCCAATAATAGTTTTTCGAAAAGACGGTCAGAAAATGAACTTTTTCAACAAATAACTGTATATCACAATTTTTCCAGCCCGGTCCTGGATTTGACTTAATCCAGAATTGCATATTGAAAACTTCCAACAGAGGAATATTACTAGCAAATTGCAACAAAATAACTTCTAGCGTTTCAGAAATATCGCTAATCAATGTTTCATACCAAACATACAAAACAGACTGTATCTTCGTAACCAATAAACAAAAAAAATTTTTTCGGCGGGTCTTGACTCGCCTTGAATACCTCTATCCACCATTGACGTATGTAAGGTCATGAATCACCCTGTTAATTTCCTGTCTATTCAACATTTTATTTGATTTTTTAAATACTTTCTAAAAGGAAATTTCCGATCATGTTTCAAAGATAACTTGCACAATGCATTTCTTTGAAATATAGCGAATGAAAAAACATATACCAATTGAGTCATGAAGCTCATGAAAACTTCATCAAAAAAAAAAAAAATTCGAGGTCAATTTCCTACTTGCACTTGGAAATTTATAGAGGATTAATTTTACAGCTAGAAAACAATTTCGAAGGTAAAATATATTCAATGTCAATCGGACCACTTCATATCCGTATCCCAATATGAAAATCAGTCATTGATAAACCATCGTATTCATCTTCTGAAGTATATCAACAAACGAACTTTGACTGAGTCACAAGAACTATAAGATTTGCAGCATAAGCGAGTAGGACGTTCTCCTGGAAGTTGACAGACCCTGAAATTTTATCTTTCAAGTTTCCGAGTTCGTAGGTTGAAGTTTTGAATAAAACAGTCCACCCTTTCTGCCTAACTTTCTTCTCGAATTCTTCTAGACAGAAGTTCATGGAACTTTCCAGTCGTATTGATGCAGAAAAGGAGGTGAGAATTATATATTCGTTTACTTGCGTGAAATCTTATATTTTTGGGTACTGGTATTTTTTACAGGGTATGAATCTGGACCTATGGGCAAAAAACTTTGTTAAAGTGGAGAACTTTGATTATGTAAACAGAAATGGTAGACGCTTGGAATAATAAATGATAGAGCAATCCACGTCCAAGTGGAAATTTCCAGCGTTCCCAAATCCTCCTGAGATATGTCAGAACAAAGTTCGCTGAATGACCCAAACTGTTAAGTTCTCGAGAAAAAAGCAAAAACCTGAATTGGTTCACAAGACAGAAAAATTAATCTGTCCATGAAGTCTTCGATTATGTAAAATATCGAGAAAAATTTACATCCTTGATATCTGAAAAGTCTGCTCGCATTTCCGAGCTTAATCTGAGAGGCATTAAGCGTAAATATATACAGGGTGTTTCACCATAAAATGGTCAAACATATATAGCCGTATAGATGACATTGGGAAAGTCATTTTTTCCTTATGAGATATGCCCCGTTTTCGACGCATAAGCGACATACTGGGTGTTTAATGTCAACTTTGAGCAATATTCTGATAACTGTGGTGAGTTATGTGTGACCTTTGAAATAACAGTTCTTGGTCACATCTTAGTATTTTTTGGTGGTCAATTCAATTGTTGTGTAGAATTCGGGAAAAAATATTTCAAAATGGCGGAAAACCTACAAAGTTGGATTTTTTTGTTTTCGATTGCCAAATTGGATAGCACTATTCAAATGTACTAAATTTTCTAAGATTTTCTGTGAAAAAATGTTTTCAAAATTGAAACTCAACTTTTTTTTACATGTCTACAGTGAAAAAAAAATTCACCCAAAATTGTTGAAATCTTTCAAGGTTGAAGTAACCTCTATTCTGAACAATGCTGTGAAAACAGAATGAAAAAATATCCATTGGTTTTCATTTTATAGCCTTCCAAAGATTCCGCTCTGAGTACTTAAATAATTTTTATTTAAGAAACTGGGTGCCCTACGGAGGCCAAAATTGTCCTAATAGGCCCCTAGAATGACCTGGATAGAAATATGAATTTATCAAAAAAAAAATTTTTTCTCAACAAAACTTTGATGGGATTCGAACTCACTCCACTTACGGAGAAAAGGGACGCGTATAAATTGGATTTATTCTGATTATAATGACGTTCGTTACCAGGCAACGGTAGTTCATCGAATTTGACCCTATTTTCCGAATGCGGAGAGAGTTCGATTCCTACCAAAGATTTTTGGAAATATGTTTTTTTCTTGATAAAATCATATTTCTATCCAGGTCACTCTGGAGGCCTTTTTGCATAATTTTGGCATCCGTAAGGCCACCACTTAAATAAAAATTATTTGAGTACTCCGGACGGAGTCATTGGAAGGCTATAAAATGAAAGCAAATGGATATTTTTTCATTCTGTTTCCACAGCAGTGTCCAGAATAAAGGTGAAATTTTTCTTTCACTGAAGACATGTAAAAAAAAATTGAGTTTGAATTTTGTAAAAATTTTTTCACAGAAAATCTTAGAAAATTGAGTTCATTGAAATAATGCTTTCCAATTTGGCAATCGAAAACAAAAAATTCCAATTTTGTAGGTTTTCCGCCATTTTGGAATAATTTAATTTTTTTAAGTTATTCCAAAAGTCACGCATAACAACCACAGTTATCAGAATATTGCTCAAAGTTGACATTAAACACCCTGTATCTCGCTTATGCGTCGAAAAAAATGAGGTATATGTCATAAGGCAAAAATGACTTTCCCAATGTCTTCTATACGGCTACACAGGGTCTTTCACGAGGAACCTCACCCATATTTATACGGGAAACTACTGAACGTATTTTCATGAAATTCAGCACTTATTAGTATTTCACGACGGTGATGAAATCTAAAATATTTTCAAGGCATGAGCACCTCCGGTTTTTTCGGAAATGACGTCAACTTCCGTTTTTCGAATTAGAACAACATTTTTTTATTGCAGAAATAGATTCCTTAGAAAATTTCAATTTATTTTGATGTAACATTTTTCAGTTTTGGTTGGAAAATTCTCTCTGAGCGGGAAAATTCGAAAAAAAAATCGAAAATAGAGCTCCGCTGAAACAAGAATAACTTCGAGGTTTTTGGATGGAAAATTTTCATTTTTGGGATTTTTCAAGATGTAAGATTGATGTATCCACTTTAAAAATCGAAATCGCGATTCATGATACATGGGGTGAAAAAATCGCTTTCAAAGTTAGGGATGACAAAATCGTGAAAAATCAATTTTTTCAAATTAGAACCCCATTTTTTTATGGCAGATATTAAATCTACGTTAAAAAATAATGTGAGTGTATGCATCACACCCTTGCCCTAAAATGGATATTTTCTGAGTTATTCACAAAAAACTGTTTTTCGTCTTGAATTTTCAGCTATTTCATTTCCCTTCACGCCAAAAAGATGAAGTTTTCAGGAACTGTTATTTGGACCATGCTGTAGATTTTTCGCCCCTTCTTGAAACCGACTTCAAGTTACTATTAGGAGAACCATGGCAAACTCTCGCAGTTATAACTAGAGAAGATGCTCAAAGTTTTGACCGTTAATTTCTAGACATTTATTTATACGTCTTAGGAACTCTTCGTGCGTTGCTCTTCTTATTTCATCGGGAGGAAGAGATCTACAAAAGTGTTTAAAAACCAAATTGAGTTTCAAAACTATGAATCTAAAAATCTAAACAAACCTGAACGCATTTCTGACTCGTTCTATGCAGTCCTCTTTATCAGTCAGGGGAGTTGAGTAGACAATATTTTTTATCCTACCCCTAACATAATAGTCTAAAGGAGTTAAATCGGGAGAACGTGGTGGCCAAAGATGTGGACCATTGTTCGCCAACCATCGATCTTCAAATAGCCTGTAGAGGATATTTGACACATTGAGTGAATTGTGTGGAGGCGCGCCATCTTGTTGATACCATAAGTCATTATGGTTCTGTACTAGCGGCTCAGTTATTTGAGTCAATATGTCAGAATATCTATCTCCTAAGGGAGAACATTCTTTAAATAATGCAAACATGTGTAGTGTTCTATCTTACCAGTTGAAGTCCCATCATAAATGTGAACATCGAGAATTGCATTATTTTTGATGGCGCAAAAAACATTGAAACTCCAGGTCTCTTGAAAGTTCCATTGTCTGAAGTTGTGGTTGTTCTCTTCATCCCAATAATGACTGTTATGCCTATTGAAAGAACCATTCTTTGAGAATTTAGATTCATCTGTCCAAATTATACAGTCCAAAAAGTTTTCATTCTCTTGAAATCGAATCATCATAGCTTCGCAAAACTCTGTTCTCCTGACGAAATCAGTTTCCTTCAAATGCTGTACCCTATTGAATTTATATGGGTGCATTTTATGTTTTTTTAATATTCTCCAAACACTCGATTGAGATAATCCCAGATCAATCTCGGCATCTTTGAGAGAATTTTGAGGATTCACACGAAAATATGCATGAACTGTAATTTCGTTGTTCTCATCTTCTACTACACTTTTTTCTCTGTGTGTAGTTTTCTTAACGAAAGATCCGACATTTCTCAAGTTTGTCATGGTTCTGTTAATGGTATCTCTCGTTGGTCTGGGGCGGTCAGGAAACCTCTCAATGAACAGTCGAATCGTTCTATCTACAACTTTATTACATTCTCCATGAAGTAGAATGAGATTTAAATAATCTTCATTGGTAAAATTAGGCATAGTGATCGATTTTATAACTTAATACGAATTATCACCAAATTAATAATAGTAAAAACAAAATGCTACTGAATAAAGAGGAATTTGGCAGATGTAATTAATGATATCTATCATTAAAAAAAAAATAATGTAAAACATGGTAAGTTTTTGCATATGGTTCATAAGGAATTATTTATTTATCACTGGAGAGAAAACCGATGGCCGATTAGTTGAAATAAACAGGTTTCCGATACAAATTCGAATCCAAATTCGCCATCTATTTAGGAACAACCTGTAACTTTTTTCTCTTGCATATTAGGGTAGTAAAATCTTAAACATGGTTTAAGTAACAGTTCCTGAAAATTTCATCTTTTTGGCGTGAAGGGAAAAGAAATAGCTGAAAATTCAAGACGAAAAACAGTTTTTTGTGAATAACTCAGAAAATATCCACTTTAGGGCAAGGGTGTGATGCATACACTTACATTATTTTTTAACGTAGATTCAATATCTGCCATAAAAAATGGGGTTCTTATTTGAAAAAATTGATTTTTCACGATTTTGTCATCCCTAACTTTGAATGCGATTTTTTCACCCTCTGTATCATGAATCGCGATTTCGATTTTTAAAGTGGATACATCAATCTTACATCTTGAAAAATCCCAAAAATGAAAATTTTCCATCCAAAAACCTCGAAGTTATTCTTGTTTCAGCGGAGCTCTATTTTCGATTTTTTTGTCGAATTTTCCCGCTCAGAGAGAATTTTCCAACCAAAACTGAAAAATGTTACATCAAAATAAATTGAAATTTTCTAAGGAATCTATTTCTGCAATAAAAAAATGGTGTTCTAATTTGAAAAACGGAAGTTGACGTCATTTCCGGAAAAACCGGAGGTGCTCATGCCTTGAAAATATTTTAGATTTCATCAGCATCGTGAAATACTTATAAGTGCTGAATTTCATGAAAATACGTTCAGTAGTGGGTGAGGTTCCTCGTGAAAGGCCCTGTATATGTTTGACCAGTTTATAATGAATCACCCTTTATGTATACAATTTTCAAGAAAGAAGTAGTTTCTTTTGGAAAGTTTGGTTGAAATAACAAGCTTTTTTCGATTTTTTTATTTGAATCAAGCACTCCAAAACGTTTGCTATTAGGCACGAAACAGTCGTAACGTTGTAGCATTCTTTTTATTGATACATAGAGTTTCAGCGAAAAAATGGAATGATTTGAACAACGACGAGTGAGCTCGTGAATTACCGTTTCAAGTGGAATAAACTTTGATGCAATCGCCACCCTGAGCAAACATCCACAAAATATTAATACATATGAAAACTTGAAAATAACAAATATTGGATATGGCAGTCTATTATTTTTCGATAGTTCATTGGAAACTAGAATGAATTCTACAAATATATCAATCAATTGTTCATGGGTATATGAGTAGAAGTTCAAAAATCTAGAAAACCACTGACGTGTGGTCAGGTTTTTTACGCGCTTGATCGAATTCTAACTATTATATCAACACGAAATTTGGCACCTAGTTGCATGTTGGCAATCTCCAGCTGATCAGGACGTTTTAATTTAATTGAACTTGTACTCCTTGAGATATTACGGAAATAACGTTGAAATTCCAAATAACAACGGAATTTGGCACATTTTTCTCCTTATCCCTCTGAAAGTGAATATCGCATCGAATATCGAATATCGAATATCGCATCACCTACTACAATTGATCAGCAAACTGAAGTTGCACCACCCTACCTGTTCGAATTTAGTACTATGCGCCTGTCCTCATATACTACAAACTGACTCTATTAAATACCTCGGAGTGATTATCGATCGTCATTTGAGATAGCATGAACATATTGCTTGTGTAACAAAGAGAGTAAGATCTTTCATTAATAGATTTTATATATTGAGAGATATTTTGACGCGGAAGAATTTAAAAATTCTATATACTTCTCTTGTAGAGTCAATTATTGGATATTGCATACTACCTTGGGGAGGCATATTTACCACTACCCTGAATACCCTCCAAGCTGCTCAAAATACAATATTAAAGATCATTTTTAAAAAAAGTACATTGTATTCCTCTTGCCAACTGTATGAAGAATCAAAAATACTCAACATAAGATCTATCTTCACATATAAGTGCTTAATTTGGACACATATAAACCGTAACAAGCTAAATTCACAAAAGTCTAGACCAACTAGAGGTGCAACAAACTCTCAGATCCTTCCTCCAATGATGCACAAAACATTGACTCAAAAATCAATACTGTTTCTCGGTCCAAGTTTTACAACTTACTTCCCTCAAATCTTAAGGACATCGTTAATTTCAGGAAATTTAAAGCAGAAATTAAGAATTTTATTATAAACAACATGAACTTTTTCGAAGCCTAAAACATGCTAACTGTATATTCATATTTATATTATTATGATAACAACATAAAAGAAAATGATATCAATGAACTTGTTTGCTTGCTCTGCTCTTTCCCTCTGTTTCTGCTTTTGCTACTCATCATCTACTAGGAAATATGACAATGTTATTTGTTCTATACCTTCTGTGTATGTTTTTTATATCCTTCACTAGTAATATTTTCTTTTGGAAGGTGGGAGGTAAAAACAGGTATTAAGTTGCCTAGCTATTTCCTATCTTACAAGAGAAGTTCTTAACTATATAATGTAAATATAATATGGATGTAATGAATGTAGAGACATATGGTTGAATAAGTTGAATTGAAATTGAATTGAAATATAAATTTGGAACATTGTTGTTGAATACTGAATCTAAGGTTTTTATTCAAATTCCATTGAAATTTAATCAATATTTCCAGAGAAAAAAAAAATTATATCGAAAGTTATAAAAATTGTCGAATGAATTTTTTTTTTCAGTTCTCTAACAACTGGATCCACACGAAATTATACTCTAAGTTGTGCGTTGGTATTCCAAAACTATCCACGAAGTTTCAATATGATCGACTGAATACTTCATGAGATATCGCGGGATTAACCTCAAAATTTCAAATGGGCCTAGCTCCGAAACTATCCAACCGGTTTCACCCATTAACAAACCTAGCCGAGATATTTGGACTAAAAACCTAATCTGACAATTCCAAGACGCTAAGTCCGTCCTTCGAAAGTTAGAGGACATATGGACGGACGGCCGGAATGACAGACAGAATTGAATTTGACCACGGATTCTTCTTAAGGGAGTTCAACCCAGTCGTTTAATATCATTTTCGGCTCGAAATTCAAAAATTCCAGACATCGTGGCGAAATGATAACGCGCTGTTCCCTAGAAAACAAGCGCGTAAAAACGGACTCCTGTGAAGATTACCAACAGAGTTATGCTAAGCCAGAGTTGGTATAGAAGGTTGTTTCGAGTATATCTACCTAAAGTAAAATTTATTAAATATTTTGAGATATTAGGCCAAGATAAGGGAACGACATGAAATTTTCCTCCAAGTTTGAACTAGATTCCTCTTTGGGTTCAGCTCCAACAAAGTTTGATATTTGGTTGTTCCAGTTGCAATCTCTGAGAGTATTTGAAGTATTCTACATAATCCAATATGAATTCCAGAGGGTGTATCAGACCCAGGGAGAATAGAATATAATTCCATACTCAGTGATCCGACCTGATATATATACAAGGTGGTGAATATTTCTTAGGTCCTTGGAACATTTTGCTCAAACCTCATGGTTCTTGAGATATTAGTGTTTTTATATTTTTTTTGAAACAAGCCTAGCTTGCTCCGAAATAGAGCATATTCATCTCTAAATGTCAACTGAAAATCTTTCACCCGTTGTCATGATATCTTTTTAATAGAGTGAATTTTCGAAATAAAAATAATTTTAAAATGTGACGGTAAGGTTAGTTAACTGGCAAATTAGACCGAATAGTTTCAGAGTTTCGAGCACCTGAAATGTCTAGGATATTTCCCCAATAGCTCAAGAAGTGATGATTTTATGCTATTTTCTTCTTTGAATGTTGAATGAAAAATTATTGATGGAATTAACACCGTTCATTAGTTTCCATGAAACTTGACACAGATTTTGAGTTCCAAAATTTCAGCTCGATTCGATATTTATTTTCGGAAATATTGGGGAAAAAATATGTGAAATTTCGGTTTTGAACTAATTTGAGCAGGCGTGTGAAAGCGCCTTAGCTCCCATCAGTGCTTTTCTTAGATTTTTTCATTTATGGATAGCTACATGAATTCGAAAAGCTAAGACTCGTAGTAAGTTCTCTCAATTATAATATCAATAATCCTTTTTTAGGTTTTTTTCTGGGTTTTCGCTCCCAATATCTGAAACAGAACTAGTAGAACTATTAAAATTGAATAAAAATTGATTTGTACTCTGAAACGTCACAGTTCGCTTTGTTTATTGTTTATATTGTTTCTGTATTGTTCATTAGACAATCTGTCTTCCAAGAAACTGCCTTCGACGAATAGTTTAATTCTGCAAACCGCAAGGGCGTTCTTCATAAAAAACAATTTTTATTTAATTTTTAATAGTTTTGTTTCAGGTATTGGGAGTGAAAACCCAGAAAAAACCTTCGAAATGATTCTAAATCCTCCCAAAATAAGCTTTAATCGATATAATATCAAATACCTTACCTTGAGCATATTTCGAGAAAATGGCGGATAAAATTTCAAGTTTACTTCTTTCTTGAAATAAATTTCGCACAACTGCGTTCTTTTGGTTTCTGTGTAAACTACTCATGTGAATGTATATGAGGAATCTTGTTCTCTCTCGATTAAGTGTAGAGTTATTGTCGTACGACTTACCGTTCCAGAGATATACCTTTTTTTCCAGAGCAAGAAAGGGGTAGTTTCCAAAAAAGACAAAACAAAGGACATCTCAAGTAGCATGAAGTTTGAGGAAAAAGTTCCAAGGACATTTCTTATTGGAAATTTTCTTTTCTACTGTCTACTCATTCATTTCACATCAATTACATACAGAGTTCTGTTCGAATTTTTCAGTTGATAAAATTCACAGCAGGCGGGGTTGTACTTCACATGGTTTAGTTAATTGATAATCAAATCTTTACGGGTAGCAAAATGAACGTACCGGAAATGAAAAGAACCCGGCTAGAATCGGCTAATATCGAATTTTAATAATCCTCGGTCGAACAGTTATGGCTATACGGTCGATTTTTCTCATATCCAGACCTTTTCATACGTTTCATCCTCATGCAATATTCAATCGAATGTGCTGTTGAAAACTCCCAATTTGTTATCTTGCAAATAATAGAATACGAATCCACTGAAGGAGATGTACTCGACCCAGCTTCGAGACAGCACGGTAACCCAACTCCTGCAAAAAGCTCGATATTTCATCACTGTAGTGCCCCATTATCCTGATAAATGCACCATCTTGGGAGGAGGCGGCTCTCCTCTGAGGGTGATTTGTAGGCATTATTGTTCATTCGATTTATTTTATCACTCGATATTTTACGATTACTTCTGGGTCCAGCACTGGTCATAGATAGTTTCATTATATTTCGAAGGCACTAATGGAAAGTTATGGCCCAAAAGAAATTCAGGATGCGATAAATTTGGATGACTGTTGAACTTGAAATGGGAGAATTGATTATTTTTGGTTCGAGGGTTTTTGGCCAAATCTAAGTATTTCTTGGTGGTCAATTGAGTTGTGGTGGGGAAAAAAGATTTCAAAATGGCGAAAAACCTGCAAAGTTGGAATTTTTTCCATTGCCAAATTGGAGAGTATTATTTTTATGTACTCGATTTTCTGTGAAAAAATTTTATTTTTTTTTATTCAAACTCAACTTTTTTTTCACATGTTTACAGTGAAAACAAAAATTTTTGGAATCATTCAAGGTTGAACTAACCTTCATTCTGAACACTGGTGTGAATAGAAAAACATCCATTGATTTTCATTTTATATAGCCTGCCAAAGATTCCGCTCGAAGTACTTAATTTTCATTCAAATAAATGGCTGCCTTGAGGGTTCCAAAATTGTGCTAATGGGCCTCCAGAATGACCCGGATAGAAATATGAATTCATCCAGAAAAATTAAGTCTTCAAGAAAACTTAGGTGGGAATCGAACTCGCTCCACTTTCGGACAGTAGGGTCACGTTACCTCAAAGTATGAATTGAATTTATTGTGATCATATCAATGTCTGTTACCAAGCAACGGAAGTTCTTCGAATTTTTCAATTCTAATGTACAAAAATGGAGACAGTTCGATTCCCACCAAAGTTCCTCTGAGAAAGTTTTTTTTGGTAAATTCATATTTCTATTCAGGTTATTCTGGAGGCCTATCAGCATAAATTAGGCCTCCGTAAGGCGATCAGTTTTTCAAATGAAAATTCTTTAAGTACTGCGAGTGGAATCTTTGGAAGGCTACAACATGAAAACCAATGGAGTTTTTTTATTCTGTTTTCACACCTGTGTTCAGAATGAAGGCTTGTTTTACTTTGGAAGATTCCAACAATTTTAGGTGAATTTTTTTTTCACTGCAGACATGTAAAAATTTTGGAAAAATTTTTCACGGAAAATCTTGAAAATCGAGTACATTGAAATAATTTCACCTATTTGGTACCTTCAAACCGACATTCCAAAATAATTATATATTTCTAAATTTCACATAAAAACGTTTCTCTTATGTTTCGGAAAACATCATACACATTTGAGTTACTGTTCTCCGAAACGTTTTCTTGAAACGTTTCGACAGAAACGTATCAGAGGGTGGACATTAAGCACCTCATAGATATTTCTGGAATGTATTCCTACACTGAAACGAACGAATGTATCCATGTTCCAAGCAATTGTTTCCTAAACGTTACTGATACTGAAATATGTTCAAAGGGTTTAGTTAGATACGGTTTTAATTTCCGGAGTTATAGAAGATAATGTCGTGTTTTTCTTCCACTGATAGTTATAATTTTCGAAATAACTCAAAAAATACTGATCTCATCATGATGAAACTTGGTAGTTAGTTGGAACATGCTGATGCACAATTTCCATAACAATAGTGTTATTAGAAGATTTGAGAAACATTTTCAAATTAATTATTTATTTTGCTTCCAACGAACCTATAATCCGCATGAAATTCTGCATGAATATTGAAGCTTTCGATATTCTAACAAGTACTGGTATCAAGCTGTATTTTTGAAATATGTGGAACAATAAGAGTATCGTTGGTGCAGTGGCGAAGCATGTTCAAAAAAGTCTTCTTGAAAGTATGTCATCTTGGCATCAGAACACATAGAAAACAATTGAATATATTTTTTTCTATAACTTGATCATAGGTTTTATTGCTTCAAACTCTGGTTTGGAAAGATTTCAATTAGGAGAAGATTTGAAATTGTTTTTTTTTATTTTCTGAAAACTCCCAAGTAATGGATTCATTAAAATTTATCATTATTCTATCATTTCATTCCGAAAAACTCGCAAGGGAATCCTTTTCTCTTCAAAATTATAAAATTTCGCGCATCGAAATGCCGCGATTGAGTTCGCTAATGGGCCAAATCAGCCAAATAGTTTCGGAGTTATAGCCATTTCAAATTTTGTGGTTATTTCCCTTATATTTCAGAAACGACTTCAGCGATTGGATTAAAACTTGGCAGTTAGTTGAAGCATAACGACGAGCAACTTTGAGTGAAATTTCGTTGAAATCGTATAGTCACTCAATTTAAAAAAAAATTCAACATTTTTTCCGAAAATTTTTTTTCCTGAAACTATTGTTCATACCCGGAAAAAATTTCAGCTATACCTTGAGCTCCATACTTCACAGCAGTGTACCAGTTTCAGTTCGATACGGCTATCAGATATGGAGATATTAGGAAAAATATGTAGAATTTCGTGGTTTTCTTCTCGATATCGTTATTTTGTTCGGTATAACTTAAGAAAAACTGATTCAGTCCTGATTAAACTTTGCAGCTAGTTCAAAGATGGTGAAAGATTACATTGTGCGAAATTTCGTGATGATCGTGTCATTAAAATATAATTTTTTCTCAAATATTCAATATATCTTCTCATCAGATTATCTTCATATTGAATTCTGTATTAACCTCAAAACTGTCCTTTCTCGATAAAGTACTGGATTTCAATTTGACGTAATCTGTCCTTTTGGAAATAATAGGAAGATAAAATTTTGAATGGGTATATCTGCGGAATCATTTGGTGGATTTTTCCCATTCACGAATTCGGCCTTCGTAATTGGAGTCCAAAACTTTTCTACAAATATCGAGTTTCTAAGTTGTTTTTATCAGAATTTATTGTGTTTACACCGGATTTGGGGCTTAATTACGAAGGTACAAAATTCGTGAATGGGTGAAATCCGCCCAATGATTCCGTAGATATACCCATTCAAAATTGTATTTCCTCAATATTTTCAGAAATACAGATTAGATCGAATTGCAATACAGTACACCATCGAAAAAACCTAGATAAACTGCCGTGAAGGCAGCAGCTTTTGCGCGCATGATCAAATTCGTTGCCAAAACGGTCATCTCCATTGAACATGCGCGCAAAAGCGGCTGCCTTCACGACAGTGCTTTTATAGGTTTTTTGACTATAGTGACTAAAAAAGCAGGTACGCAATTACATTTTGAAATGTATGCCGAATTATCAGAGAAATGAGCATCGATTAATTCCAGCAACAAAGCGAGGCGCCCCAAAGTGAGCCGCTACTGACTCAATGCGAAAAAAGTGAATTGCATCGGACTCGTACCTATATTTGATTTCAAGGTCATCATCAATTCCACAGAAACAACAGTACCAATAAAGACAGCTGAACACGTGAATGTTGATCGGCAAATTACCTACTTCGGCCCCCAGCCCAACAACTAACCGGAATTCCGATCAAGTGTGCGCTACATACTGAAAACCGAGGGGGTCAAACCTATAATAGCCCCAAAAATAAACTCGATCTGAATACGATCAGAAAAAGTACGTTTCCGCTAAGAGGTTGAATCGAACGAGAAAGCAGAAAGTTGACTGACCACTATGACATGTTTTGCATCATGTAGAATAAATCGAGGTGAAATGATAGTGATAGTTATTTACCAGCAATCAATTAATATTCTGTATCTGTTACATTCCATCGAGAGATGTGTGTTGATTTGTTTGAAATAGTTGCTACGCCTACGATAGACGGACATTCATTGGACTAATTCAAGAGTTTTATAATACATCTGAGCACAACGAAACTTACAGATATTTTCCAGTAAAATGATATTTTGGAATATTGGATTCTGAGGAAGTTTTATGAATCGTCAACTTTCGTTCTGGATTTAGCAGAAAAGTATGAAAGACGCCAGGAAAACTCAACAAATTGAATCGATCTGAAACACATAAGTTCCCTTATACAGGGTGTTCCTTGATAATATGCTAATATTTGAGGGGAAAAATCTTGTAGCCATTTTATGAAGAAAAATCTTCATATGAACGCATGTCCTAAAAGGGTTAACTTCTCAGATACAGGTCGTTGAATCTTTTTTTTTATAATCACAATAACCATGTAAAAAAAATAACAATATTTTCACCAGTGGCATCTGTCTGCGATCCACATTGAAAATTTTCGGAAAAAAACCTGTAAAAGCTGCTGACCTCACGTCAGTGCTTTTCTAGTATTTTTTTCGATAAATTACTGGATTTCAATTAGATCCAATTTGTATTTTTGGAAGTATTGGGAAAATGAAATTTTGAATGGGTATATTTACGGAATCATTGAGCAGATTTTACCAGTTCACAATTTCGACCTTCGTTATTGAACTCGATATCTGTAGAGTATGTTTGCGGCTTAATTAGAAAGGCCGAATTCGTGAATGGGTAAAATTCACCAAATGATTCCGAAGATGTACCTACCAATTCAAAATTTTATTTTCCCGATATTTCCAAGAATAGAGATTGAATCGAATTAACATCCAGTAATTTATCGAGAAATGACAGTGCGAAGGTTCATACAGAATATAATGAGAATAATATGATCAGAATATCACAAAATGTTGAATATTAAAAAAAAAGTTGAATTTTTTTTCAAGTTGTTGGATTTTTTTTTGCACAAAGTTGTCCATGAGCATTTTCAAGTTTCATCATGATTGAATCAGTATTTTTTTGAGTTATTACGAAAAAATCAACGATATCGAGAAAACCACGAAGTTTGACATATTTTTCCCACTATCTCCGAAAATAATAACCGTATCGAATTGAAATTTGATACACGGCTGTGAAATATAAAGCTCTAGGCTTGAGTTCTCGAAATAACCTCAAAACTTCAAATGCCCTTAACTGCGAAACCATTAGGCCGGTTTTGCCTGTTAACGAACTTGACCGTCGCATTTCTCAATGTAATCTACCCTGAAAGTTCCAAGTCGATAAAATTCTTCGTACGCCTGTAATCGTGCATAAGGGTGGACGGCCGGCCGGACTGAATCGATTTTGACACCGGAATAGTTACCAGTGAGTCCAACCTAGTCGTTTGAGACCATTTTCGGCTTAAAATTCGGACATTACATACATTTGGACAGGAGAATAGCACGCTGTTCCCCAAGAACATGTGAGCAAAAATCGGTACGGCGCTACTTTTTCTCAAATTGAAAACTACTTTTGAAATTCATATTTATTTTTGAAAAACTTTGATTTCCTGATTTTACTTTGTCACATGGTTTTCTATTAGAAAAAAATTGTTAAATTCAGCGTCAAACTGCTAAAAATGTCATGTGTGACAATTCCATAGAAATTTCTTGCGTATCGGCTGAAATTTTCAACAGTTTAACGCCGAAGTGAAACGATTTTTATTTTCTTAATCGAAAGCCATGCGCCGTACAAAGTAGAATCAGCAAATTCAATTTGTTCAGAAATGAGGGAGAATTCCGAGAATTATTTTCAATCTGAGAAAAAGCATTTTCTTATCCAAAAATATGCAATGTTACTGGTTAAATACTTAAATTTTCTGTATATCAGACAATGCAATGAAATGCAGTGAAAACGTTAATCAAAATCTAAAGGAAAATTGGCGGTAGCCTCATTGTTGTGATGAAGAAAATATTTTTTCCTGGAAACTAAACCATCCTGTATCTTAAAATATAGCACGTTCTTCCCCTTGAATATTAGCATATCATTAAGGAAGACCCTGTATCTGTAATATCCAGAATGAATAACTTTGGAAACGTTTCAATTCGCATGAACAAAGTTTTCTGTCATTTTGTTCCTATAATGCGATTCATGAAAATTGAATAGAAAGATTATGTTTAGTTATTGCTTGGCAGTCGAATTGCTTTAAACCCTATTGAACGTAACAATATGCCTCGAGTTCGAAGACATCAAAATTATTAGCATGTACGCGATCCTGACAGGGGTAAATTTGTTGCCTATCGAGATGTTGGTTTGTGGAGAATTTAGCATACGTGTTAATTATACTACTATGACAGTAAGGCATGTGTGTCCTATATCAACAAATGAATGGGGAGGAACAAGCAGGTCAACCGAGAAATATCACAGAACTTCAAGATAGGCACTTCAGGCTATACGGGACAGCTTTGATACTGAGTGTCAAATTGCTGATCAATGGTTCGGATATAAAGGTTGTCTTTTTACTATAAGAACGTTTTATCGCTGTATTCGAGAGGAATCTTCTTATGCCGTCCACAATTAATGTCGTTTTCAGAGAAGAATCCAGACATTGTCTAGTATGCAAGATGGCCGTAGAAGACCAAGACTTCACTGTGGAGGGCGACGTTTTATAAGGGCTCCATATTCACCCTGAAAATTTTCAGGATTCCAGGTTGTGGCTTTCGAAAATTAGCGCACATACAGAAGCATTGGAATTAACACAAAATCTTCATCAATGAGTCCGACCCAATCGTTCATCATCTATAATAAAAAACGTGATCATCATCAAGTGAAAACAAGACTTCTCGTCCCGAGGTGGTGTAGTGCAAATCCCCATCTTGCCTTGGACTCCCCACATAAACTCAGATATACAAATCATACCTCAACACAAAGGCGAATGGATATTCTTCATCTCTGAAATAACCAAAACTCCATATTGATATGAGCTAGTCATAACATCAACCGAAGAATCTACAAATGGGAAGTATCTTCAATGGAATCAGTGTGCTGCAGTTTCAGAGGGTTTACCGATCACCAGCCTGACTCCCCTTGCCAGGCACCGAAGGAGTTATATGTATTTCTGCCCTTCTGGATGGTATATTTGGTTTATTTTTGATTAATGAAATAGAAGCTCCTTCATCCCTTTGAACCATTCGTTAGATAAGATTCATGTTTTATATTCATCGAACGAGCGAAGATTTGATGAAATTCCATCTTCAAAATACTCTGTGGATTTCCACATTCTGCTTGTCGATATGATAATAAAGGGTGTTCTGATATTTAAGAAGCGTGATGTATGACATTTATAAAAATGACCCCGAACACGATACAATAATTCTTTCAAATTGTTGAATTATTTTATGAAAATCAGCGTTCTGTGAAAAGTGTTTTCAGAAATTAATGTGAATTTCATGGTTTGATATAATCGTCCATCTCGATATAATCTCATGAATAATTCGTGGATTTTCCTCACCTCAAATACGACAATTTTGTCTATTAACAAAGCCACTAAGTTGAAAATGTGCCTCATGTTTTTTTGAGAAAAATCAGCTGGTTGTTCATTGATGAAATTAACAAATGAACGACGTTTTAAATGATTTAACGGCTTTAGTTCCTGTACCTATGCATTCAGAGCTAAATCCTTGTGTAAAATACGCAATGTGGCTCCACTAAGTACAACTTGTTGTGAACGTCGTCAAATGGACATTCCAGGGCCTTCAGCAACACTTTCACGAACCAAATCAATATTTTCTTGCGAACGACCGCTACGATTGTATTTCTCACTTTTTTGATCTTCCATAGAAACGGTTACTTGAAATTTTTTAATAATTCGACGAATAGTTATTTGAGATGGACGATTATGTAAACCATAAAATTCACGTAGTTTTCTAAAAACACTTTTCACAGAACGCTGATTTTCATAAAATAATTCAACAATTTGAAAGCGTTGTTGTGTCGTGCACGAAGCCATTTTTATATATATACATATAATACATCACACTTCTTAAATGTCACAATACCCAGACGAATTCAGTGCGTCATCTATATTTTATTTATTCTTAAAAAAAAACGCGTAATTTGAAACACCCTTTACATATCCTCTTCAATTGCCTTCCACAAATTACTCCAATCTATATGCGTCAAACCAGCATAATCTGCCACGATAATCGGGAAGGTTTTTCCCAAAACCTTTTCGAATTTCCATATCCGATGATCAATTTCGAAACGTGACGCATTTCCGGAACGAAATTATGTAACCAGAAGGAACGCGATAAATTCGAAATTTTCGACCGAACAATGGGAGCGTTCTTATACAAGTGCCATGGGATTTGGAGCGGCAGAATCCAACTCGTTCCGATGTAATTCAATTCATAATTGAAATTAAACTTCTGAGAGTGAATCGGAAAAGTCACACCAGCGTTCAAGCTATCATTTCTGAATCAAGTGATAGATTTAAATTCGATCCGATCCATATTTTTTGGAAATATTTGAATGTGTATATCTATGAATCATTCAGCGGATTATACCCATTCGGCCCTCTCACTTGAGTCCGAAATCAATGAACCTGCAAGCTAATGTTTTTCCATCAAGTACTAGATTTAAATTGGATCTAATCTGTATTTTTGGATATATTAGAAACATAAAATTGTGAATGGGTGGTATATCAACGAAATCAGTAAGCAGATTTTACCCATTCGCGAATTCAACCTTCCTAATCAAGCACCGAACCTTCTCTACAAATATCGAATCTCTGGGTCATTTCCCTCAAAAGTTAATTTGTTTGACGCTGGTTTTACCACGGATCGTTAACACAATAACTGAAAAAATATGCCGATAGACTAGATAAAATTATTGCTGGGCACGTTTGGAAATTGATTTCGATATCCGAATTCGCGAATTGCTAAAATCCACCCAATGATTCCCCATATTTGCCTATTCCAAAAATGAAGATCGGATCACATCGATATTGACTGAATAAAAAAGAGTTTGAAGGCTCATGAAAAATTTCGTGAGGACCATATGATTAGTAAATCGCAAAAAAAAGTTCGCTCATATTTGCACATCAGCAGTTTCCACCTAGTTAGTCACTTTCATTATGATCGGATCAGTAATTTTTGAGTTCATCCATGAATAAGAGCAATGAAAAGGAAAAAACCAAAGAATTTAATAAAGTTCCGAAGAGAAATATCGAATGAAACTGAAACACTGAGTTCAGGGTCTGTGAGATTTTCTATTGAAAACAGATAATTGTCTTTGGAGAAATGGAAAAAAAAATTTTTATTTCGATTTTTTACTCGTACCATCCCCACAAAATTTTGCATATAGTTGCTCGTCGGTACTCTTCACTTAACTAGGAAGTTCATTCCTAATCGTGTTAGTTCTTCTTAAGATATTGGAAGAATAACCTCAAAATTCCAAAGAGCCATAAATGAGGATTGATGACGGATGAAACTCGAATTCGAAGCACTGTGCTAAATTACATTGAAATCTGATGAAAAATCTACGAAAAAACTATTTTTTCGAAGAAATATTTTCTTCATTTATCGAAACGGTCTCCACAAGAATTTTGTAAAAAGTGGCCTGTCCGTATTCTTCAACAAGTTTCAATCTGATCGTGACAGTACTTATCGAAATATGAAGGAAAAAGCTCTAAATTTCAAATAAGGCCGAATTTTGACATTTAATTTTTCCATTATGTCCAAATATTGACATCAGATCTAATTGAAATTTCAAATACTGTTGTCGAATATTGACTTGAAGATCTGTTACTAATATCATAGAAATGCAATCAATAGTCTCCGAAGAAAACAATCTGTTCAGACAATATTTCGTAAAACATTTTTTTTTAATTTTTTAACAATCAAGAAATACTGCTCTGAGTCGCGCGTTTTTATTCTTCTGTAGCGCTCGCGATCTATCAGCGCATATTCAATACAGGCGAGGTCTACTTTATCTCTTGCGTCGGGAGTACCCCACATATGGCCGCCTATTGCAGGGGACGCTAGCGCTCAGGCCAGGGGGGTGAAACTCCTAGTGGAATATGGGAAGCAAATTTCTGTGACTGTCCACTCGAGATTAAGGGAGATAGAAGATATGAAAGTATAGCTTTCTCCGTCGGGACTGGATGATCCGAAATGACATTTGACATTGACTTCAGTTTTGCCGGTTGAAATGTAGTAAGTGGTTGTTTATGTCGGTTTGTGTGGTTGATTTTTAATTTTTTTAACAGATTTGGTATAAATTTCATTTCACTGGTTTTATTAATTCACTGGTTCCTCTCTATTCTCTACAGTCTCTTATATTATACCCTCTTTAAATTTCTGTAACAATGTCTGAAATATCAGTGAAACCTTCCCCGCCCATACTTAAATATACATGCAAATTTCCTTTGTGTAACAATTTTTACAAATGTAATGTCCAAGAGTATCAAAAAAATCTGCGTTTTTTCAGTTTCCCCAGGAATCCTTCGATATTATTGTCCTGGCAAAAAGCCTGCAATATTGATCCTAGTATAAAATGTTCAAGTTTCCGAATATGTGAAGACCATTTTTCATTATCTGATTTCAATTGTCCAACGAACCCCTGCCGCCTTCGAATAGATGCTGTTCCCAAGTCTTCACAAAAAAAATGTTTAAATGATCATAATTATGCATGTACATATGAATCTAATGAGTTGAGTTCTAAAGACAGCATCGATACTCTCAGTAATGACTCTGAGAAAATCACTGTGATGCCCCCAACATCTGATAAATCTTTAGTAGGAAGCCCTGAAGTATCATACACAAAAAGCGACCTTTCTAGTTCTGAAGCTGGTCAAAATTTAACGGATGAAAATTCTCCTTTAGTTGAAAATAAACCTGGGTTTTTAAGAAAATTAGGACTCCACAAATCAGATTTGTCCCCTGAGCAGGAGTCCATGTACAACATTTATAGGACTGTTTCTACCAAATTATCAAAACTAAAAAATTTATTCAATAAAGAACGTACGCAATTACAAAATTTGCAAAATTTATATGAGGCTGCTAAATTTCGGTTCATTGAAGAAAATTTAAATAAGATAACAATTGACTTTATAAATTCACAATTGAGAAATGTTGATAAGCCTCCAACAGGCCGTCGGTGGTCTTCGGATGATAAAGCTTTTGCTCTCTCGCTTTATAGGAGGAGTCCAAAATTGTATAATCATCTTAGAAATTGTTTTCAGTTACCGTCACCTAGATCCCTTCAGTATGTTTTGGCTTCCATTCCTTTTGAATGTGGACTCCTCAAACCAGTTTTGGAACATATGAAAATTCATGTTCAACAGATGGACGAGCTAGATCTTCATTGCACTCTGATTTTTGATGAGATTTCTTTGAGTAGTGGTTTGTTTTATGAAAGCCACAAGCAAAGAATTTCTGGTTTCGAAGATCTAGGCACTAAGGGTAGAACATCTAACCCTGCAAATCATGCGCTTGTGTTTATGATACGAGGAATCCGAAAAAGTTACAAGATGCCAGTTGCATATTTTTTCACTAAAGTGCCACAGTTTGTGACCAGTGTAGCACTAATAGAGCAGCTATTGCTGCTCTCATTAGAGATTACCCTGATAAGAACCCAAGTCCATATCACTTTGTAGTTAATGGAGACTTAGTGGTAACAATATTTGACATACAGCATCTCTTAAAAAACACACGAAACGCCATAATTGACTGTAGAATAGAATTTGAGAAGGGAAAATTTGCAAGCATGGATCACATGATACAAGCTTTCCATTTTGATAATACTACACGTACTTATAAAGTTCTGAACAAGATAAAAGAGTCTTATTTCAATTTCAGAGATTCCTACATGAAAATGAAAGTGAAGGTGGCAGCTCAACAACTAAGCCTAACTATGGCATCAGCCATAGAAACTTTTCATGCATCTGGGCATTTGAAATCGGACTCTTTACATACTGCAGAGTTCTGTCATCTGATAAATAATTTATTTGACTCTCTCAACAGTTCCCAAGTAAGTAATGATCATAGAAAATATCGGTCTGCACTATCAGGTAACTCTCCTCATTTAGAATTTTGGTCTGACATGTTGCCCAAAATTAATAAATGGAAAATTTTGGATAAACAAGGAAATATAAAAATAATTTTAAATTTGTTGAAGGGTGGCAGATGAGTATTAGAGCGGTAATGTTACTTTGGAAACATTTAAATTCGAAAAAACTTGAATTTTTGAATCTAAGGAACCTAAATCAGGATCCTTTAGAAAACTTTTTTGGTCAGATAAGGCAACATGGTGTTTGCAATACAAATCCCACATGCTTACAATTTGTTGCAGCAATGAAAACTTTAATTATTAATAATTTAAGTTCTCCGCTCAGCAAATCAAGCAATTGTGAGGATGATTTTTGTGGGCTTATTGGAAATTTTAGTCAATTTATTGACAAGTATTCACACACAAATGATCAATCTTCTGAATGTTGTAATGCAGACGCATTTGTAGACACACCTGATACTTCATATGATAATTTCTTGGAACAAAATTATGCTACTTCCTATGTGGCTGGGTATGTTTTAAAGAAGATCAATATACCAGATTGTGATCAATGTCAAAAAAGCTTATTTTCAGATGACATAAATCTGAATCAGCATTTATTTGTTACGTTCAAAGAATATGATGAGAAAACTAGATTGAATTATGCCAGTGGAAAATTAATTGAGTTGATGGACCTCATTCACATAAAATTTAATCAGTTTCTGATAATTTCAAAAATTTATTCAGAGAGCAATTAGAGAATTTTGTATTTTGTCCGGAACATAACGTTAAAGAAGAGATTTTTAAAGTCAGTACACGATTGATTATGTTCAAATATCTGAAGGAAAGAAATCGTTTGAAAACCATCTCATCGGGTCATTTAAAGAAACATTCCATATTTCTCGACAGTAAAATAAAAAACAAGAAACTGAGACTATAAGTTTTGTTTAGGTATTTTCAATTTCAATCGGCTGAACCAATTACAACCACACAACCCATTTCTGTGATATTTTGATTAGTGGTTAATTTTATCAGAGTTTATTTCATTTTAGAATATATTTTTCGTTATTTTTTGGAATTATATGTTTATTTATTTTCTGTTGGTGTTGGTCAGTTCGAACCTGACATTGCTGTCAAGTGCGGACCCTTGGCAGCGTTTTTTCTAAGGGAGGGATCCTCTCAGGCAGCTGCACACATTTTTTTTGTGAATATGCGTCTGATCTGGACACCATAAAATTAATTTTTCTAGAACTTGATTGTTTCAAAAATTGCTCCTGACAAATATTGTACAACTTCTAACGCAGGAGCAATTTCTATTAACAGAAATTTTTAATCTTTTTTACTTCTGTTCCAGATATAGGTAGAAGAAATCTGAGAATCGTTTCAAGAAAAAAAAACATGATTTTGTATATTATTATGTTCTTAATTTTCATATTTGGTTTTCAAATTTTTACCTCTGTTCCCAGGATCCAAGGATTAAATCAAGTGGATTCACCAACCCTTCGATGGAAGACTCCTATAAATATATACTTACATGGCAATATTGTTATAAAACTTTCAATTTTCAATACATTATTTTGTTAATAGCTAATGAATTTCAAAAGATCTGTTTATTATTACTTTATGAAATGTTATAACAATCTGTATATTTCACTTTTTTACCAGTTCATGAATAAACGGAAGTGAAATTCCATTTGAAAACAAGTGAGGTGAAATTCAATTTCTGTTACCTATCGTAATCCTAGCTTTAGCAGTTAATTCAAATATTCCCGCCATAAACAAATTGTTTCCAACTCTGCCCGTTAGGTTCGCTAGTGGGCTTGCCATCGAAGATAAGTTCCTTCTGGGGCCGTTGGTGTCGCTAGTGAATGTCCATCTAAGATGGCCGCCACTTTGTTTCCACAGATTAGTAGGGAGTTTACACTTCTTATATATTTGTATTCTGTGGCTCAGGCTGCACCTCGAGATCGGATAAGACCGCGCCGCGCGTCTCTGTCTCTCTGGGTCACTGGTACTCCAGATTCTAGAATATTATTGCCTGAACGTTATGGTCGAATTCGTATCATACTTTGATGGTGTAGAGTCAGCAAAATTATGAGAAATTGGTCTCCTTTCAAATCAAGACATTGTAGTCGGTATCGGTAGACACTGGTGAATTCAAAAACTACATGAATTCTTTGTTGAGCAATAACGTGAGGTCAGGTCTCTCAACGCGATTGTTCAAATTATTACATCAATACAAACTTTTGCACCCTATAGCGCGTTGGTATTCTTCAACGTATTACGAAGTTTCAATCTGATTGCCTTAGTTCTTCTTGAACTTTTGCGGATATAACCTTGAAATTCCAAATAAGAACGAAATTTGGCATATTATTTTCCTTATATCTCTGAAAGTAAACATCGGATCAGATTGAAATTTGTAACGTTGTTGTAGAATCCTAAGTTTAAGGTTTTGCTAAATTTCGTTGAAATCGAGTCAATATTTATGGAGAAAAAAAAATTTTTCAAAAAAATTTGCAAAATTTTCGAATTAATATTTTTTTTGGAATTTTCTAACATTTGGATCAACACGAAATTTTGCATTCAGTTGCGCGTTAGTATTTCAAAACTATATGTTTTAATCTGATCGAATCATTACTCCATGAGAAATCGAGGAATTAACCTCGAAATTTCAAATGGGCCTAACTCCGAAGCTATTCGAGGGATTTTACCCATAAACGAACTGAACCGAGATATTTGGACTCTCGACCTAATCTGACAATTTCAAGTTGCTAGGTCATTTCCTTCGAAAGTTAGAGCACATACGTTGGGACGGACGGACGGATTTCCCCTCAGGGTGTTCAACCCAGTCTTTTGAGACAATTTTCGGCTCAAAACTCGAGAAATTTCAGACATTGTGACGAAACAATAACGCGCTGTTCCCCAGAATAAGCGCTTCAAAAACAAAAAATGTCCACCTTGATCTAAGTTCAAGTTATAAAACTAAGTAAAGCAAGTGTCGTCCATAAAATTAGTGTACTGCAGTTTTACAGTGTTCACCAATCATCAGCCCGACTCACCTTGACAGATATCGAAAGAGTTCTAGATATTTCTGCCCTGGTAGATTGTGCTTTCGCGTGATTTATTGCATTGGAAATCTATAATCTCTATTCGAAAATTCGTTTGAAGAAAATCATTGTAGATTTTTCCTCGAAAAGGGAATATTACACGACAAAAAACAAAATCGAGATATTCGAACGAGCAGCAATAAGATGAAGTTTCATCCTCAAAATAAGCTGTTGATTTCCACATTCTTCTGTCGATATGATAATACATATCCTTCCCAATTGTGTCCCACAAATTACTCCAATTTATATGCGTCGAATCAGCATAATCTCCCACAAAAATCGAGAAGGCTTTCCCCAAAATCTTCCTGAATTTCCATATCCGATGATCGATTTCGAAGCGGAACGCAATTCCGGAACGAAATTCCGTTACCGGAAGGAACGAGCTCAACTCGAATTTTTCGAACAAAGAGAGAGTTGATAAAACTGTCATGGGATTCGGAGAGGCAGAATCCGACTCGTGCGAATGTAATTCATTCCATAATTGAAATTAAACTTCTGAATGAATCGGAAAATTCACATCAATAATATAAACAATGCAATCTCAATATTGACAAATACTCATCATTAAGTGAAGAAAAGTTTTACCTAGATCTGAGTCTAAGTTATAAAACCGAGTATAGCAAGTGTCGTCCATAAAAGTAGCGTACTACAGTTACCCAGTGTTCACCTATCATCAGCACGACTCACCTCGTCAGATACCGAAAAGAGTTCTAGATATTTCTTCCCAGGTAGATTGTGTTTATGCTTAATTTATTGCATAAGAGTTATATGATCTCTATTCGACAATTCGTTTGAGGAAATTCATAGTAGATTTTTTTTCGAGAAAGGAATATAACACGACAAAAAACAAAATCGAGATATTCGAACGAGCAGCAATCAAATGAAGTTTCATCCTCAAAATACTCTGTTGATTTCCACATTCTTCCTGTCGATATGAAAATACATATCCTTCCCAATTGCGTCCCACAAATTACTCCAATCTATATGCGTCAAATCAGCATAATCTCCCACAAAAATCGAGAAGGCTTTCCCCAACTTCCCGAATTTCCATATCCGATGATCGATTTCGAAGCGGAACGCATTTCCGGAACGAAATTCCGTTACCGGAAAGAACGTGTTCAATTCGAATTTTTCGAACGAACAAAGGGAGAGTTGTTAAAACTGCCATGAGATTTGGAAAGGCAGAATGCGACTCGTGCGGATGTAATTCATTTCATAATTGAAATTCAACTTCAATGTGAATCGGAAAAGTCACACGGCACACTGTAAACAATGCAAATAAATTAATTTCCGACGAAAAAATTCGCAGGCATTATAATTCCGGTTGTTGAGAAATCTCAGAGGAATTGAGGTAATGGAATGAAAAACCAGCATTTGGTTGGTTATGAATTATTACGCTGAATCACGAAACGGTTATATTTAGAAGAATTCATTTCGGAGTGAAACGCTGACAATTGTTGCTCTTTTCGCCTGCATATTCTAGGCAACTGCGTGATATATTTTTGTCCAAATGTCTGTAATCTTCGATCTGAAACGACTAGGTTGAACTCACCGATGACAAATGTCATATAATCGATTCTGTCATAACTTTTGGAGATATTAGGAAAAAATGTCAATTTGCGTTTTTTACACGCATGCTCTGGAAAACAGCGTACTATCGTTTCGTCCAAATGTCTGTAATGTTCTAATACTTTCTCGAATATGATCTCAAAAGACTAGGTTCGACTCGCTTATGATGAATCCTTTGTTAAAATCGATTCTATCTGGAGGACAACACGATAACTGTCGAGAGCAACGAGCCAACGACTTGAAACTTTGAGGGTAAGTCGCTTATCGCAGCTTTTGATTTCGATAATCGGCAAAATCGGCTGAATGGTTTCGGAGTTATAGTAATTCGAATTTGAAAATTATTTTTCTAATATTTCAGAAAAAACGACAGCGATTGAATTGAAGCTTGGCAGTTAGTTGGAGCATAACAACGCGGAACTTTACAATCGAAATTTTTTCGGAAATAATTTATTATACTGAAAAAAAAATTCTCATACCTTCAGCTTCATATTTCACTGCACTGTATCAAATTTCAGTTGGATACGATTATAAATAAATTTATTATACGAGGGCAATTCAGAATCTAACCTCCGGTTGATTGAAAAAAATACACCAAGTTAAGTAAAAATATTTTAATATATACATCTTACAACTACATCTTTGCACTATTTTTCGACATAGTCTCCATAACGATTGGGGCACTTATCGTATCTCTTCACAAGCTTTGAAATTCCTTCTGCATAAAAATCACCCGCTTGTGCCTTGAGCCAGCCTGTGACCGCATCTTTGAGCTCTTCGTCGTCATCAAACCGCTGGGACCCGAGCCATTTCTTCATATGCATGAAGAGGTGATAATCGCTTGGCGCCAGATCTGGGCTGTAAGGTGGATGGTTGAAAACGTCCCACTTGAAGGACTCAAGAAGGGCTGTTGTTCTGCGAGCAGAGTGAGGACGGGCGTTATCCTGCAAAAAAACGATACCGGAAGTCAGCATACCACGGCGTTTGTTCTGTATAGCCCGTCGTAATGTTTTTAGTGTTTCACAGTACACGTCTTGATTAATGGTCGTCCCACGTTCCATGAATTCAACCAACAACACCCCTTTGGCATCCCAAAACACCGTTGCCATCAGTTTTCTGGCAGAAAACTTCAAGTGGGACGTTTTCAACCATCCACCTTACAGCCCAGATCTGGCGCCAAGCGATTATCACCTCTTCATGCATATGAAGAAATGGCTCGGGTCCCAGCGGTTTGATGACGACGAAGAGCTCAAAGATGCGGTCACAGGCTGGCTCAAGGCACAAGCGGGTGATTTTTATGCAGAAGGAATTTCAAAGCTTGTGAAGAGATACGATAAGTGCCTCAATCGTTATGGAGACTATGTCGAAAAATAGTGCAAAGATGTAGTTGTAAGATGTATATATTAAAATATTTTTACTTAACTTGGTGTATTTTTTTCAATCAACCGGAGGTTAGATTCTGAATTGCCCTCGTATATTATTATCAAATTTATTAAAATTATCGAAATAAACTGTTCTAATGACACTATCATCAAGAAATTTCGCACAAAGTTGTCGATCAGCATTTTCGAACTAGATACCAAGTTTCATCATGATTGAATAAGCATTTTTGAGTTATGCCGAAAAAAAAACAACGATATCAAGAAGAAAACCAAATTCAACATATTTTTTCCCAATATCTCGGAAAATAATAACGGTATCGAATTGAAACTGGGTGCACTGCTGCGAAATATGAAGGTCAATACATTTTACAGTATGATCTCAATGAAATTTCGAGAAAAGTTGCGCTTCATTATACTCTAACTAACTGTCAAGTTTCGATCGAACCGGCGTACTTCCCGAATCATCACGGATAAAAGCTCAAAATTTCAAAAGGCTCTAACTCCGAAACCATTTGACTGATGTTGCTCATTAACAAACTTAACCGTCGCATTTTGAAATGCAACCTACCCTGGGAGTTTAAAGTCGATAGGATTCTCCGTACGACCGTAATCGTTCATACGTACGTCCTGCTGGCGCAACCAACAGAATCGATTTTGACACAGGATTCGTCAGCAGTGAGTCCAACTTAGTCGTTTGAGACCATTTTCAGCTCAAAATTCGAAAATTACAGACATTTGGACAAAACGATATCCTGCTGTTTACCACAACATGCGCTCAAAAAGTATGGTCCAATTATGGCTTCAGCCCAAAACGCACACCAAACAGTAACATGTTGTGCATGTATTTGTTTTTCTACAATAACATGTGGGTTCTCACAACCGAAATGTATGGTATTGTTTTAGTTGCTAACTGATCTCGGCGGGTAGGAGGACATTCCTAAATATTTATTATTTCAGGAATAAAAACCTGACACTAATCACAAATTGTTAATTTTCTAATGGAAAAATAGCTCAAAAAATTCTTTTTTCAGTCACACCGCTCAATGTGCAATCGAATTTCCTTTCATTTGACATAACACAATCCATATATTCCTATTTGAAAAACGCTGCAAATTTCACACAAGGGTTTATTATTTTCTCAGTTAAATAACCCAATATACCATTGATATCTCGAAAAACTTATATATTATGCATAACTCACTGGTAACTCACATCACAGAAACCAATTCCATGAAATAATTCATGTGAACATTGAAATCTCAATAAATACACTTGTATAATTAAATAACATTTCCACATGCAGAACGCTAACTGAGTAGCGAAATTTAAGATAATATTTTGAATGAGAAGAGACGTTCCACCTCTTCGAAAATCTTTCTATTTTCCACAATTATTAAATTTCGTGTCGGTATTCTACAACTGAAAATGAACTTCAAATCAGATAGGGTTTGCCCTTTTTGAGATATTAAGGAAATAACCACAATATTCAAAAGGGTCACGAAATTTTTTGCCAATATCTGCACAAATAAATATCGGTCAAACTGAAATTTGAAACACTGTTTCTAAATGTTGACTCTGAAACCTGTACCAAATTTCATTGAACTTTGATGAATATGTATCCGAAAAAAAAAGGTTCAAAAAAAAAATTCGATTTTTTCCAATACAATTCTCACTAAATTTCGCATTGAATCGAGTGTCTATATTTCACAATTAGTCATGATGTTTCAATCCGAACCCGTTCGTATTTCTTGATACTGAGGAAATAGACTCAATCTTTCAAACTTACACCAATACGTACAACAAAATTCGAGACTTTCCGCTAATATCAAATGTGTAGATGTGATTTCTACTGGGATTCAACTTTGTTCTGAATTATATTGATTAAATGAAAAAAAACTCAACCTTCCTGTGCAATTGATCTGAAAAAAATTTTTTCCACAGTGCAGATATCCGATGCACTTGATTCACAAAGTATTCACCACACAAACTGAAAAACTAAAGTTATTTTCAATAACATTTCTGTAACAATTAAATATTCACGATACCCCATCAGGTTGAATTCGAAAGAGTAATTCTAGATTATAAATTTCGTTCGTTGTTATCGTTGTCAGATTCACTCAACCAAGAGGGTATCAAATCCGAAAGTCTGTTTGATGTAAAGACGTAAAATTCAAACAAGTAGTGAGCCGACAACCAGATGATGATACATGCGGAAATTTTTTTGTCTACGCTATATCCCTTGTCTTAGGTCACGACCCGGCACAGACCCCATTCAGAACAGGTAGATAGATCATCGGCTCCTAACTTTAGTCTAAGGCTCCAACCCTCAGTATTAGATTTTCGACAATTGATGAGGTTTGTTATTGAATTTTTTTGCATATTATATCCTCCAATTTGATTTATCATATAAATGCTCATTATTTTTTATATTCACGCTTATTTCAAACTGTCAGTACGAAAGATATTGCATTTTGATTGAAACCAGTAACGGATATCCACATGTTGACGATAATTGTACTACGCAAACCGAAATTGATGAAAACCTCCGATCAACCGAATTTTTTGGAAATCTGCATTATTTTAAATTACGCTACTTATTTTGCGTTCTGCATATAAAAGTGTTATTCAGTTATAAAAGGGTATTTATTGAGATTTCAATGTTTCAAATGAATTTTTTCATGGAATTGGTTTTTGTGTTCTGAAAAACAAATGATTAATGAATAAAATAAAAGTTTTATTTAAGATATGAATGAGCTTCATGAAGAAATTTAAACTTAAATCCCGTAATCCGCAGGGTGATTTCTATAAATAATAATTTGATCCGATTTTCAGTAGTTATGTTTAAGATATTGGGAAAGAAAACCCAAAAATATTTAATCTGAACTACTTACGATTATGAAATTGTCAAGAACATCGATGGGGCATTTGCAAATTGTGTTCATAAAATAATAACGCATCCATTAAAAATTTCTCGATATGTGTTGAACATTTAGTAATCAATATTTTCATCGTCTTTAAGATGTATGATTCTGGATGAAAAGTTAACCGATTATTCCATTGAATTCCAATCTTAGAACCGAATGCGATGAAGTCATTTTCGACATTATTGGAAATTTGCAGTGTTTTTGTTTATAACTCAGGAACCACTGGTCGGAAATCATCCGGGTGAAATTTTTTTGGTTTAGTTTTGCAACAGTAATCAACGTTCAGAGTTTCATGAAAATTCGGTGGTAAGTTTTCGAGAAATAATTTTTTCCCCCCCCAGCCCCTTTTATGAGCCTTCAGGGTACACCGATCCTGCTGAAAAGCTTGGAGGATCAATCCCGAGCGACACACGATTTTTCCACCAAGTTTCACTGATTTCGATTCAGTACTTTCTGAGAAAAGCCCCGGACAACGGACGGCGGACGAACGGATTTTTTTTATTAGTTAATTCAAATCTACATACTCCAAAACGTAAACTGTGAAATTTTCAGGGGGTTAAAAATTTTTTTTTTTGGTCGATCACTAAGGTTTATTATTCGATTTTATCAAATAATAAACCAAAAACAGAGTAGGGGTGTGAAGCGTAAAGGGTGAGAGATTTCAAATTCTAAAAAGCATGGGGAGACCTTTCGAAATTACAAATCTATGGATTTCTGGATTTCCCTTAGTAATGATTAGTGAAAGAATAATGGTTTGATTGCAGTACTCTCCAATCACAAGGTGTAAATTATTTCCTAATTTTTTAATAAACAAACGACACAACCAATTCTACTTTTAGCCATATCGCTGAATAGGTAATCAAATTACCTTTCATTTGATTTATCACAATCCATATATTACCATTTGAAAAAATGAAGTAGTGGGGTGCGTCGCGTAGGGGGTGGGAAATATCAAGTTCAAAGAAACGCAGGATAAATTTCTTTTGAAATTAAAAATCGACGGGTGCGAGGATTTTCCCTAATAATTCTTCGTACAAGAATTATTGACGAGTTATGTTATTTTATTATCACGTTGTATAACGAATATTGAAAATAATTTTCAAATAATTTACGTCCAAAAACCTTAATAATAATGGTCAGATTTCGTAATGAAGCCCGTTGATTGTAAATAAAGTCCCAAACTCACCTGTTCACATCAAAACCTTGTGTACATTACGAGCAGCTTATTTACCTGAAACAAACATTGGGTTTTATCACACATATATTGGATTATAGGGCTACAGAAACGTACAATAAACAACGTGTGACCATACAAAAGAGTTCCTTGGAAAATCGATAGAAAACCCTTTCATTCCTCAACTTTTGGTCTGAGAGGCGGAGTTGCCTTCCGATAAAATACTTCAAGTCGGTTGATTTTGTGTTAAATCGAGAAAACAATTATTCGAAGCAAAAGGAACGAAAATCAGCTATCAGATTTTTTGTAATCCTTTCTACAAAAATGTAAAATGTTTTGAAAAGAAAATATCTGAAGGTTATTTCATTGAAATCGATTTTTTCTCAATACTACAGAAAAATTCCGATGAATTCAACGATAATTTCGTTGAAATATATTTGTATTTCTTGTCGAATTGACTTTCTGGAAATCTGCAGACACATTATAAATTCGTTTATCGTCTGATTTGTTTTCATATAATTTGTTAGAAATCACAATCCAACTCATTACGCAGGGGCACATCCTATCAACAAAAAATTGATTTTTTTACTTCTCCTAATGAAAGTGGGATAGAACACTCATATAGAATGAAATTCCCTCGTCTCAAAGATGAAAAATGGATATTTGTATTAATGTACGCAGTCTGTTCTTCTGAATAAAATTCTGAGCTTAAAACTAACTGGTCTCTCATAGTTCAGAAGATATTAGCTAGCAAAGTTCTGAATTGATGCATTTCCGATCAATTTGGCAACCATAAACGATCACTCGATTTTTTATGTTGTCCATAAACCGTTTGAACCTTCACTCAACTAAAAGCAACAATTTCTTCAAAAAATTGGTAATATTCAATGAAAAATAATTTAAAATATCAGATAACCTCTTTTCTTTCTGATTTCCACTTACTTTCAAACTGATGTTTGCCATGGGCACAATTCAATCGGTCACAATTCTGTGTATTCGTCTATGATTCAAGATGGATTAATAATCTGTAGAAATTAAAGTTAGATGGTTGTCCCATATCTTCAATTTTTTATTGAATATCGTTTATTCTTAGAATAAATCGCCACTTATCGTTTTGTAAGGTTGAAAGACAATCCGTGAACTATATAGAAGTAGGGAGTCATTGTCTTTTTGATAGAAAAGGTGACCTGAAGATGCATCTTTTCAAAACTTTGGGAGTCTATATCTTCCAAACTATGAGAGACCGCTCAGTTATACGACTGCAGATTCTTTGTTGAGAAGATGCAAACACCTAATCAATATCTACGTGACGTAAAAATGTTTGGGTTTAACGTCCAAAAGTCTCCCCGTTTAATTCGAGATATTGTTTACTCTTAAGGATACAGTATCTGATTTGTTGATTCCTGTCACACTTAAAAACCCCTACCCCAGTTGGAATTACCCTTAAGTTTGCTCGTGGTACCTGCATGAACTACACTAACACCACTGACTTCCATTTCTCAGTGCAGCTCAATGTAGTCACAGATAACTGAATGAGTGGACTAAGGGCCGTATTTATAGTTGTTCCTTGAGGCTTCCTTGAACTGAAGGCCGCCTTGAATTTGCGTTTCTATGGAAACAAATACAAGTTTGTTTGTATAGAAACATAGAAAAGCAAATTCAAGGCGGCCTTCAGTTCAAGGAAGCCTCAAGGAACAACTATAAATACGGCCCTGAGTGTAAATCAATCTGTTCTTTGATTTTCACAGAATACAAACATATGATAGATGATTTTACGCAAACCCAAGATGACAGAATTCTATGCTTCTTTTGTTTTCACTACCACTTCGAGGTGATGAAGATTTGTCGTGAAGTTTTTCTGAAGTCGTCACGGACAAAAATTCCATTTCAAATAACGATATGATGAAAATTAATTTCGTCCAAAAATAACCACACATAGAGAACAAAACACGTCCAACCAGTAACCAGAGGCAACCACAGATGTCTATGGTTATGAATTATATTTACGCATAACCATCACAGAAGATAACCTCACTCTATGCACTGCACACGTCATCTGTGACTACATTGACTCCCAATATTTCCGCAACGAACAAAGTTTACAACAAAACACACCGAACAGAATCAGTGGAGTTGGTGTAATTAGTGTAGTTCATGTAAGTACAACGAACCAACCAACCTCTTGTCTCTAGCACTTTGTAACAAAATTTAGGAAAGCTTGTATAATAAGCCACCTACCATAGGTTCATCAATCTCACAATATTCAAGTGAAATATTCGAAATACCAAGCAATATCAATGGTATTTTGCTTTCCACTAATCGATAATTGAAAAAATTAATGCATATGCTTTCAAATGAATCATTGTTGCGCGCATGTTCTGGGGAAACAGCAGCGTGCTATCGTTTTGTCCAAATGGCTTTAATTTTCGAATTTTGAGCTATAAAGGGTCTCACTGATGATTCTGTCCGGCCGGCCGTCACCACGATTACGGGCGTACGGGGATTTTATTGCATTGAAAATTTCAGGGATGGTTACATTTTAAAATGCGAAGGTTGAGTTCGTTAATGGGCAAAACCAGTGAAACGATTTCGGAGTTAGAGACATTTGAAGTTTTGGGGTTATTACCCTGATATTTAGGGAAATACTGAAGCGATTGAATTGAAACTTGGAGGTGAGTTGGAGCATAAGGACATACAACTTTTAGAAGAATTTTATTGAGATCTTGCTGTCAGTAAATTTCGAAAAAAGTTTTGTCTAAATTTTTTTTCACAGAAACTGTTTTTATATTTGAAAAAAATGTTGTCCATACTTTGAACTATATATTTTACAGCAGACTACCAAATTTCAGTTCGATACGATTATGAGTTTTTAAGATATTGTGGAGAAATATGTCAAATTCCCTGGTTTTTTCTCGATATCTTGTTTTTTCGGAATGACTCAAAAAATACAGATACAATCATGATGAAACTTGGCAGCTAGTTTGCAATTACTGATGGACAACTTTGTGCAAAATTTCGTGATGATAGTGTCATTAGAACAATTTGAAAAAAAAGTTCAAATTTTTATTTCAAAGATTCATTATATTGTGATCTTTTAATCATTATGTCCTCATGAATTTCTGTACGAAACTTCAAACTGTCATTTTTCGAAAAAAATACTGGATTTCAATTCGATCAAATCTTTACTTTTGGAAATATTGGTAAAATGAAATTTTGAATGGTGTATCTGGGGAATAATTGGGTGGATTTTACCCATTCACGAATTCAGCCTCCGTGGTTAAGGCCCAAACCTACTCTACAAATATCCAGTTTCTAAGTTGTTCCTTTTGGAAGTTATTGTGTGGGCAAAATCAGCCCAATGATTCCGTAGATATACCCATTCAAAATTTTATTTTTTCAATATTGCCGATAATAAAAATTCGATCGAATTGAAATCCAGTAGTTTATCAAAAAAAAACCTAGAGTTGCTGATGTGAAGTCGGTAGCTTTTGCGCGCATGTTCGAAGGATATCCCCTAAAGAGAACATGCGCGAAAAGCTGCTGAATTCGTCACTGGTTTTGTAGGTTTTTGGAATCACTCCACTACTGAATAAGCGATTTCGATATCTTAATGAATATCAGGGAGAGGAAAACTTCGCCTTCAATGCACCTCTTGTCTATTTCTTGAACGTTCTCCCATATTTTACTTAAATTATCCACCATTGTTGAAGTGAACCAACAGAGTAACCAACAAACAGCATGAAGAAATGACAAACAGAATTAGCGAAGACGGGATAGCGTTCTAACTACCTTGTTTGTATGACACAAAAGCATCAATTAAGAGTTTCTTTCCGATATTGACTTTGGAAACAAACGAACAAGATTAGTTTACCTTTGAAATCATCTCGAGTCCGAGAGGATGGAGATTATTAATGAATATAATTAGCCAGTTTGCATCCTCAGGTTCTAGCGTACTTTTGACAGTTCGCCAGAAGAAATTGTTCTCTTCAGAGTAAGGGAATAATTGGAGTTGGTTGTTTTCTTATATCTGAGTTTCCATAAAGATGCAGCCTTTGTCTGCTTCGAATAGCGGTTCTGGAAAATGTGTATTTCCATTTCAAGTGAAACCGATAGGGCGGACAAATTTTCTCGGTCCAATTGGAAAATTCTGAAGTGAAAGTCTTCTCATGAAGTAGATATGAAAGGAAAGTGATCTCGATACTGGAGAGACCAACAGGGGCGCTATTTTCGAGCTCATCCGAATTCATTTCGTCTACGAGCTCTCGCGCCGATGCGACAGTTTGGCAACATGGTATTCACGGAGTGCTTGGGCAAGATTTATTCACGAAAACACCTTTTTTATTATAATTTTGAATATTTCGATTATTATTCTGAACTCTAAAGTAACTTTTGTATGTAAAAAATCCAAATGACTACAAAAAAGGGGCGAAATGATAAAATGCCTTATTGTTTAGGTGTGCTGATCACTTTGCACGGTACGAAATGACTCATATGCACTTGCGCACCAGTAAATGAACTTTCGCTTAGCTTCATTTTCGACTGAAATACATCGGATGGGTCGAGGCAGGCGGATTCAAATCCGCATGCGGATTCACTAATATGTAATATGTAGCAATTTTTTTCTCTATTTCGAAAACTGTGTATTAATCCATAGATAGAAGCTATCCACTTCCCGCAGTCAAAAAGTATCTTATTCATACTCAATGAAAAATTTCGAATTTTATTCAAAAAAACTTCTTCCCGGGTGGAATAGTTGATCCAGAACAAACTTTTATTGATTTATGATTAACTACCCTTTTAATTTTTCATATTTTCGGCGCTGTACATACGATTTTCTTGGGTTCCTAAAAGTAAAAAAAGCAAGAACGAGGTAGATATTAAAATAATCCCAATCTAGTTACTTCACCCTTTATGGGATTTAAATTCATGAACCAATATGCCAATATCATTGTATATTTATACGATGTTAATATGTACCCTCATTTGATGGTGAAACATATGGAAAATTAATTTTTATGAGCGTAGGGAAGGTGGAAAATCATTAGTTTTCAGTTTAATCCACCAAATTTTTCAGTTCTATCCACCAAAAATCAATTATTTATATAGAACACGTTCAACAATATTATTTTGCTGCAGTGTTCTTATGAATTTTCTCCAATAACTATTCCCTGTATAATATTAATCAACTATATTTTAACCGAAAAAAATTTATTCATTTTTGAGAAAACCCCAATTTGAACAAAATTAAAATTCTCCTGCAAATGAGCACAAACTGAGACAAATTAATCTAGTTGAAGTGGATTTCTGATGAACTGAGTACCTACAAATTTCCATTTGAGTTCAATTTAACTATACATGCAACTTTCGTTGCGATTATCAAGAATACAGTTAAAATTAGGTATTTAAATTACTTTGCTCAGTATTCATAAAATACATCAATTTAACCATGAATTTGTAAATAAAACACTCCATATTGTATATGCTTCATTTATTTTGATATTGTAACTTATATTTTGTACATATAAATTTTTAATAGTTTTTGAGCCTTCAAAGTATTCGTAAGATTGTAGACATTTAAAAGTCTGCGTTTGCACCTTGTGCAAGAACTACTATTCGACACCTCACATGTAGTATATTCACAGCATAATTCAATTCCTCTGAAGCTCTGAGTAATTGATTTCAGACATTCAAGTGACCATATATCCATTTGATACCTGAAACAAAACTAATAATAAATATTACAGATAGAATTTGGGTACAATACAATATATATCCTACCTTCAATCATTGTTTAATAAGGCTTCAGTCCACATCGTCTTTCGTACATCAACTATCAGATATTCACTCCATCACTAATATTAGTTCGCGAGAGGACAGAAATAATTATTAAATCAAAAGAAGTGCCCATAAAAACAACTTCAAACTGTAGAATCCATCAAAAACATTAATAAGTATCCACCGCAGAATACACAGAATACACTGTGTTGTCGTTTGTATGTCATTTCACCTTAGGGCTTGTAATGAGGATTGCCTACAAATACAAATTCTAAGGAAAAACAACACGTTGCCAAACTGTCGCATTTGGTCAAATCTAGACCTCACTTTCGCATGCGAAAGTTATTCGGATGACTCGAAAATAGCGCCCCAGGTCTCCTACGTGCAACACGAAATATCATTTTTTCATGTTTTTCTCAATCTATTTCGATACAAGATCATTATTAGTGTCACAGTTTCACAATTCGGTAATTGGGAATAATTCGGTATCGAAAATGGTATCGAATTGACTGAAACGCAGTAGATGACCTCCTAGGTCACATGTCAGTGCACATTTACAGGGGCCGATTCTTGAATCTCGTTCAAGAATTGAAGAGTATGACAATTGTCATATGTTTACGTCGATTTTCTAAGTTTTCTCGAGCATCTGCAAAATTTGTGAGTGTTCAATTCGCCATTTCGACTAGGTTTTCAAGCAAATATTCAAGAAATAAACTGAATGCAAGATATCGAGAAATTTCAAATCCAAATATGAACATAACCTTATCACCGTTTCCTTCGACTTAGCAACGAGTGGTAGGGAGTATAGGAGATATAACATTCGATTGTAGAGTGACATTCGGTTACATGTGCAGAGCATGTCTACTTGTTGTTTATATTCAACTTAGACTCGGTAAAGTGGAAGGTAGACTGAAAGAGAGAGAGTGGATATGACATGTTACGTCCCGAAACGCCTCAAAGTAACGGTAAATCTATCATAAGTTAAAATTTAAAGAATTCATAGTGCCAGTGTATTTTGAAAGTATTTTATCCTGGATCACCTGTTCGTATTCCATCGTGAAATAAATAAATAAAGATGGATTCGTTTTTGAAACGTACGGCCTCTATAAGATTTCACAAATATACAAACGTCGAACGTATCAGGATACTGTGAAATACAGAATAAGAATGTTTGAGATTATAAGAATAATCCCCTCAGCTGTTCTCTACTATGCCGGTATTTAAGTATAAGAATTCTCCTTAAAATTGAATATTCAAGAGAAACTTGAACACATTCCCTTTACTTCCCTATTTTTAATATTTTCGAATTCTTGGAAGAGATATTACTGAAACAAATGGATCTCTGCGATATTCCCCTTTTAACTTGTCTTGTTATCAAGCATAGCAAGTACTATTTTGAGGTTGCTAAGATAGCAATATTGATAGCAAGATTCTTATTGAAGTGACAGATTATATTGCTCAGAATCGATGATTAGAATACCATTATTTCGGTTCTTGTTATAGAAGCAATATCTTTTTCCTGGCAATATTGTTATTTGGAAACAGAATAGGCCTGATTGAATGGAAGGTAATTCTTGAATACAAAATCCTAGACATTATTAACTGTATTGCTTGACAGGAATAGTGAAATGATCCGAATTTTTCAAAAGAAAATAATTTTTACGATATACAGGGTTCAATCATGAATTTTAAGTGATTCTATATGATTCTATATAATTATGAGTATTAATATTTCACGAATTACTTAGTGTTTCAATAAGAGCCATGATGTGATTTTCGAATGAGAACTCATAGCTCAAAATACGAAGGTGGAGTCGAAAACGGACAAACCTACAGTTCAGTAGGTATACGCATGTGAATCTTCGTCTTTCCATTTTTTTTAAACGTACAGACACTATCGGGTGGATAGATATAGAATCATTGAACGCCTTGGAAAAAAATTCAAACATGCGAGTAGATGCTGGTGACTTCACATCATGGCTTTTCATTTAAAGAGTTCTTCATTCTCTCCACTTCGTTACGCCGCTGGGGCACTTCGCCGAAAGAAAAAGTCGTTAGCTGCCTTCAATCGAAGAATAATTATTAACTGGAAATGTTATACCATCCTGAAACTGAGAACCCCTTCAAAAGATATTCGACCAATTTCCTTAGATCTTGAACAAAAGGAGGAGCAATGAAAAAGCTGGAGAAAAAATTTTACGAAACATTGAAAATTCCGAGTTAATTGAATGAGATTTTCATTGAGAGGAAACCTTGTACATCCAAGGCGCTTGGTAAAGTTAATTTCCCATTATTCCACAATAAAATCGTAGAAGTGAATGTATAGCGGAGATTTAGAAGCAATTTTCTTCCATCGATCTTTCTTCGGCCAAGGTAGTGAAAGAAGATGAATCTCTTTTCCCGCTGTTTCATTAATTTGAGGAGCATTACGAGGGAGTGAATGATAATGAGAATTAATCACGATCACAGAATTTCCTCTGTTCTCGTTAGATGCCTTGCCCCAATTCTGAATGGATGATGCAATGAATTGAATAACGAACAATCTCGGCAAACAAATTAAATTGGATACAACTAACGACAAGCAGATGAACTGTTGTTTATGGTTCACCAGGAAGAGACACAACTAATTCAAAATCGATACTTTTGTTACACCACTATTGTATACTAAGGAGACCTTCTATAGTTCACTAAAACTATCTCGCTATACGTAGACGAATGTGATATTTCCAATTTTCCTATAAAATATTGGTAGTTGCCAATAAAAAAAAAACCCTTCCTGTATATCAATTTTGGAATGGGTCCCCTTCGAAAGCATTCTGAATCGAACGCAAAAAAATCATCGAAATCGGTTCATGAGCAACGAAGTTACGGCTGAACAAAAAAATTGGGAATTGAGAACCTCCTTTCTTTGAAGACGGTTTGAAATGACCAGTTTTGTCCCAAATGAAGCCTCCCAATCGAACTGCTGTACTGAATTTGTTTCGTTTACATGAATTGTCAGTTCATTTTTCTGTGATCACTAATCAACATAGAGATTTGTATTGCCTTTATGAATTTGTATATTTTCTAATAACTTAATGAAGTTTCATGGAAAAAAGCACTGAAGTGAAGTCAGCAGCTTTCAAGCGCTTGTTCACATTGCGAACTGGCTACTTGGAAATTTCAATGAAATTTAAATTAAATATGAAAGTTTTCAAAAAAACAAAATCTTTTTTTTCAAAATTTTCCAAGGATAATTTTTCTTATTGATACTGTTCATCTTCCAAACAAAATTCATTTCTATCAGATAAATGTTTTTAGAGTTATTGAAAAATGAATATTCTAAATGGCTGTAACACAAAAACCATTAGGCAGATTTGGCCCATCAACGAACTCAACCGAGATATTCAGGATTAAAACCTAACATGAAAATTTCAAGACTCTAGGTCTCAAGAACAAGCGCGTAAAAACATTAAAGCAATGAATCGATATAAAGTGAAAATAAATATATTTCCAAAGACACCTTTACTTGAAAGCAAAACTCCACATTATTTCTGTCGGAAGAGAATAAACATATTGAAGTTATCGAGGTGAGTTTCTTCCTGAAAAAGTTCAGGAATCGGGGTCCACTTCAATATTTATAGAGGATCTTCTCATGGAATCGGATAAGATCCAGGATATAAAGTGTTTAAAATAGGATTCTATTGCGGAGAAACTTTTCTACTTCGAAGGAAGAAATCTTGTTGGCAATTCCGAAATATTCCCACAGAGAACTGAAACAATCTCAATGAGTGGAGCCGACCTTCTTGTTGTTTTTCCGTCAATTAAGATTATTTTGATATGTTAATGTTCGTGTGAATAATACTATCATTTTTGGCGTTTAATTATTGTAGATTCAGGATGAGGAAAAAGCGCATGTTCTGGGGAACAGCGTGCTATCGTTTTGTCGAAATGTTTCATTTTGAAATGCGACTGTTAAGTTTGTTAATGGGCAAAATCTATAGAACAATTTCGGAGTAGGAGCTTTTTGAAATTTTGAGGTTATTTCCGTGATGGATCGATTGGATTGAAACTTGACAGTTAGTTGAAGAATAATGAAACGCAACTTTTCCCAAAATTTTGTTGAGATCTTAACTTCGAAATTTTTTTTGGAAAAATTTTTCTTTTCGAAAATTGTTTATCATATTGAAAAACATACTTTTTGCTCAGATTCACCGGCGGTTTCACGAAACTTTTGACATCCGATCAACTGGTTGATTAAGTTTTCCATTCGATGGTTGGGTTGAAAATGAACTGAAATCGAGCTGAGAATTTACTGTTGACTGACAATCAAGCCCTTGATCGGGCAATCAAAGTTTTGTAGAAACAGCAGTCAGAGATTCAAATTTCACACCAGGTTTCGATAGGATAACAATTTTTGGAGATACTGAGAAAAAATATGTCAAATTTCGTGTTTTTTTCTTGATATTGTTGTTTTTTCGGTATATCTCAAAAAATACTTTTCTTCAATCATGATGAAACTTGGCAGCTAGTTTGTAAATACTATTGGACAAAAAGTTGTCCCACAAAGGTGGGAAATTTTGTGATGATCGTATCATTAGAACAATTTGAAAAAAAATTTTTTTTCAAATCTTCTGATCAGTTTATCCTCATGGAATTCTGTATGAACCTTCGGACTGTCATTTTTCGATAAAGTACTGAATTTCAATGCATTTTTATCTTCATTTCATGAGATATTGGGAAAATAAAATTTTGAATGGGTTTATCTGCGGAATTATTGGGTATATTTTACCCATTTACGAATTCGTTCTGCGTAACTATGTTCCAAACTTACTCTACAAATATCGAGTCTCTGACTTCCGGAAGACACGATTTAGAAACTCGATATTTGTAGAGTAGGTTTGGGGCTTAATTACGAAGGTCTAATCTGTGAATGGGTGAAATACACCCAATTATTTCGTAGATATACCCATTCAAAATTTTAATTCCTCAATATTTCCAAAAATACAGATCAGATCGAATTGAAATCCAGTACTTCATCGAAAAAACCTAGAAAAGCTCTGACGTGAAGTCAGCAGCTTTTGCGCGCAAGTTCAAAGGATATCACCAAAAGTGAAGTTGCTGACTTCACGTCAGTCCTTTTCTAGGTTTTTTCGATAACTGAAAATGCCTGCTCATATCAACTACTACTAGTTTTACCTTCCTCAGGTGTAGGCCATTGTTAAATGAGTAAAAACTTGTTTACAAGGTAATTCAGAAACAGAACGTCCATTGTTAGAACCGGATTTCTTGGTCACAATGAGACAATTTGCTTTATGAATCTTCAATCTTCAATTCTCGACCCTTTTGGAGATTTACTCCCTCAAATGGCATGACATTTTCATTGATTCATATTTTTCTCTCAAAAACGGAATTGAATGTAACAGAAAATGTACTCTGCTCAAATTGAATTCTACACTGATTTTTTTTTAAATCCCACTGCATTGAAAATCGCAGCCCCTATATTTTTCAGTGTATTGAAAATCGCAACAATTATATCCTTTTGCATTATGCATTCGGAGAGAATGAAAATGGGACATGAATATTCAACAGATAAAAATCTCTATTTCCTTTGAAAACTTTTGTATTCCTGTAGATTTCTCGAGAAAATGTTTATTTCTTTGTAAAATTCGTCTCAAAGTTCTATTCGACGCCCTATATTATCACGTATATTCTTGAACAGAAAAACATAGGAACGCAAAATCAAACGGTTCTTCTGTGTACCAATTGTTGTACGATTATGAAAATATCAACAAATACTGAAACTTTTCAAAGCAGGTTCGTCACCCGTTCATCTGAAATGTTGAAATTTCCCATTATTCGAGGATTTTGGAAAAATGCATAAAACAAAATTGTCATATTCTCGGCTAAAGAAAGAAAGTCTATTTCTGAATCACCCTGTATATCCCCAACTATCGTAACTCAAACATAATGAAGATATGCCGTCATATATCGTCGAATTAATAACAGAGATGTGTCGAGGAAAATATTTTCCTAGTGTAATACCATCCCCAAACTAATTGGTCATTAACACAGCCTTTAACATAACGAGGAATTATATGTGTTCTCCTCGTTAATGGTTCTAATATGTCTCAGATATCGAGGAAATGTGAATCACTCAATAGTTAATACTGTTTTGCATAGCATCAGAAATGTGCGAACGAAAACCGTGACAGATTATGGAGAATTCTACAATAATTCAATTAGGTAGTGAAGGTATACTCCACTCACTTTGATGAAATAGGCCATGATTTAGGTCTATCAAGTTTTTGTAACTAAAACTGAGGCCGGATGGCATTCCTGAAATATCGAGAATGTCGCAATAAGTCGGCAAGATGTTGCCAATTTCTACTCTTTTCCATAATAACAAAAAAAAAATGTTTGAAACCTTCTCATAACAGTCTACTGAAACCATATCTTCATTTAAGAGCATGTTTGGAAAGTCTGTTAATTTAGAAGTTTTACTCTCCTGTTATTCGGGTACTTCTTTTCTTCTTTCAAATGAACTATCACAAAGTAGCCGACTACTTTATGACAGTAACAGAGATAAATAACAGTTTCTTCGGCATTCGCCAGGTCTTTGGAGCTATTGAATTAACATATATCTTCAGGAATTCATAATTTTTCCGAAGTAAATTCATATTCTGAAAAATACATAATTGCTACATTGCTACGACCTCTATATATGGATAGAGAGGATAACGTTGCTTGGTTATCTGATAGGAAAATGAATATAACCTAACATTTTCAAAATATACACGGTGAAATCTGTCAGAGTTTCATGGCCAACCGGGAGACTTTATGAAAGTGAATGGAGTATGATACCTAGGCCCCAAGCGAATTCAGAGATGTAAACTTTGATTCGTTGGCAAGATCCTGGAAGCCACTTATAGCAGGATATTTTTGGTAAAATATACAGGATATAACCAGATAAGTGAAGTGAATATATGGGGTGCCTCAAAAATGCAATTGGCGACCACCATATTTTAATTAATCAGTTGGAAACATCCTGTTTTCTACTTAGAGCGATGTGCCACAAAAAATCCTTAGGCACAATTCTCTCGATTATAACCAATATCGATGATTTTTTTCTCTGTATCCCGTATAGTTCCACTGTGCCATTTTCCAAGAATGGAATGTCCAGGGTGTCCAAGAAACAATATCAAAGAAATACATGTTTTTAATCGGCAACCACCATATTTGAATCAGAATTTCGGTAAGATCATGTTTTTCCACTTATAGCAAGATATTTATGGCGAAAAATATAGGATGTTCCAATGAAAACTCTGAATTATTTAATGGAAAAGGCTTCACTTCAAAAAAATAGTTATGGTTAAATATACAGGGTGAAAAATCGATAGACATAATTCTACCGACTATAAGATTATTTCTCTTTTCCTGTATCCCGTATAGTTTCACAGTGCCCTTATTTAAGAATGAAATATACAGTGTGTCCGAAAATATAATAAAATCGATTGTAGATTTGGCAACTATAATATCTGTATAGGAAAATTGGATCAAGTTCTTCAACTATGGCAAGATATATGTTGTGAAATATACAGGGTATCTCAAAAACATTACTCTCCTAATTGTCCGTTGTACGAACCTTTTTCTTCGGTTTCTTTCGCTCTAAGGTGATCAGAAGCGTGTCTCAATTTTTTTTTCGAATAACTGTATCATTTTATATTATTTATTTATTATTATTATTATTAATGAACCTCGAAATTTGACGTGTTCTGTTGTTCACCGCTGGTTTCAATCGATTTGTATCAACCCTGTAAGCATTATTACAGCAACCCCTAAAATCTTGAATGAAAGGTGAGTGACGAAATGTTCAAAAAGAAATACGATTGTATTTCGAAAAATGGTAGTACTTCCGAAAATAAAAAGTAGAATAGATAGAGTTGCAATGGAACATGAAAAATATGGAAAATTTTTCACTGATGGGTCCAATAACAGCTTGGCCTAGAATACCAGAGGATCCCAGGTGAAGAAAAAACAAGAATATCTATGCAAATTCTCCACAATATTACTGAATGTCTTGTTGTATTCTTCAGTTATTTTATTCACTTCTTCAAAATGATAAAGAAAATCGCCATGAATCTTCAAGACTTCATTTTTCAATTGAGTTATGGATTTCAATTCGATCTAATCTGTATTTTTGGAAATATTGGGAAAATAAAATTTTCAATAGGTATAGCTGCGGAATCATTAAAAGGAGTTTACCCATTCAATGATTCAGCCTTCGTTATTGAGGTCCAAACCTGTTCAACAAAACTCGAGTTTCTGGTTAGCTTCTTTCGGAAGTTATTGTGTTCACGATCGGAAGTGAGGTTTGGACCTTAATTACGAAGGTTGAATTTGTGAAAGGATAAAATCCTCTCAATGAAAAAGTAGATATACCCATTCAAAATTTCTCAATATTTTCAAAAATACGGATTGCATCGAATTGAAATCCAATACTTGATTTAAATAATAGCTTGATGGTTCATGCAAAGTTTTGTGAGATTAATATGATAAGAAAATGGCCAAATTTTTCCCTAAGCAAGTGGAGGTGCTTTTGACGGGCTCAATATATGAAAAGAATAATGCTTTGGCTACGAATTTGAACATGCGCACAAAAACTGCTGACTTCACGTCAGTGCTTTTCTAGAATTCTTTTGGAGTTATCCCGACTTAGTCAATATTAATTTTAGATTTATACGTGGTATTATGTGAAATTTTGTGAATGAAATATATATCACTGATTCAGGACATCAGCCCTTAGTTTACTCAGAAGAAGAGATAATCAAAAATTGAACGATCCAACCGTTTAAAGGTCTCTCATCATTTGAAGTATCCCATTGAGGAAATCAGGATGGCACCGTGTATAGTAGAATTGTACCAGAAACGCAGAAAACTTAAATATTGTGCAATTTCCTGGGACAGATCAAACGATTGCTCTCATGATATCGAAATAACAACACAACAAAGCAGACTTAATTATTTCACCATGGTATGGTTCAGTTAGAATTATGTCTCGCTTGGAATCATTTTAATGTGTGGTAACCAGAAAAGTACAGAGTTGAACTTCGAAAAATGTGGTCTAGAAAAATTACACTTGTCCCAGTCAACAGCGAAATTCCCAAAATTTTTCAATTAGATAAGCTAAATATGGGACAAAAAATAAAACATCTCAAATTATGTTCATTATTGGTGAACTTTTTTTGTCGAATTGTTCTGATGTCCCGATCATCACGAAATTTCGCAGAAAATTCTGCTTCAGCATTTGCTTCATTTGAGTCATTCTGGAAATGAGACGATACCATCGATTACTCAAAAAACTTTGCATATTTTTCCCCAATATCCCGAGAAATCGAAATCGGATCCACCTAATATTTGTAACACGGTTGGGAAATATTGACTCTATAGTCTGTGTGGAATTTTATTGACTTCTAATGGATAGTTCGAACAGAAATTTTGAAAACAGAAAAAGTTTTTTTTTTCATTTACTGAAAATACGACCTCAACAAATTCAATATGCACTTCTGTGTTCTACAACTGATTACTGAGTTTAGAATACGATGGCATGAGCAGTTCCTGAGTAGTAAGGAAATAACCCCAAAAGTTAAAATGAGTATAACTTCAAAACCGTACTACCGAGTTGGCCTAGTAACGAACTCAACCATCACATTTTGATGCGCGACTTACCCTACAAGGTTCAAGTCATTAGCTCGTTTCGTTCTCGAGGCAACAGATGGACGGCCAGACAGCAGAGCAGAATGGGGGTTTTTCCTTTAAACGAAAATGCAGTAATTTTCATGAAAAACCTTTAGTACCTCACATTTCAAACATTTAATTTCAATACTATATTTTTAAAAAAATGTTTGATCACCTAAAACTGAAAAATAAAAATGGGGATTTGCATTTAAAGGGATTTGTCTTGAGTGCACGATATGGCAACGTCGAATTCAGCTTTCTCGGAAAGAAAAGGACGTCAAATGTGTTACTTTGCTTAGAAAAACAGAGATAGCTATACTTCGATCTGGTTAGAGTAGAAGACAATAATGATCAAGGAATAGAAAAAGAAGAGCACAGAAGAGTGTCATTGTTACGGTACTACCTGTATATGCTGAAACACTCATGTCATTCAACGCGGAGTATAGTTTCGCGACACAAGTCAGCTGAAAAAGGTATGTACTTTCCTATGCGGTCTGTCTCGATGAGCAAGTGTCTTCGATTTGAAACTGTGCAATTTTCCCCGAAAGTCTGCAATTTTCTTCTGGACGAGAGTTTCTGAAACAGTGAATTTACGTGAAAAGGTAGGTGGTACTGTCTTTTCAATGACTCGTTCGATTCATTCCATTTTCTTTAGTTTCGGTAAAATTTAAGTTAAGTTTCTGGTTTACATTTTCATATACAATTTTTATTTTCGAATACAGTCCTTTTCACCGAAGTGACAGTCATACTGTCATATTACTGACAAATCGCAAACGGAAATTGTTTGGTTATATTGACAAAGAAGACGTGTACCACAGAATATGCATAAATATTTCATTATTCTATAGCAGAAAAAGCTATTCTACTAAACACCGTTGTTATGCCTGGCAAATCCCAAACCCCAATTTTGAAATCTGACTTTGAATACTTTCTGAAGGTAATTTGAGAAAATGATGAATCAAACCCATAATAATTATGTTCAAATTTGCATTTGCAGTAATAACCCGAATTCAGGAAAAACCCCCATTGATTTTGACATCTTATTATTCATCAGTCAGTACAGATTTGCCGTTCTAGACCATTTCCGAAAGAAATCGAAAATAACAGACATTCAGCCAAAGTAATAGCCGTTCCCTAGAACTTCCTATATTGAAAATGCAAGAAGTGGTAATTTACGCATTTTTTAATCCAGTTCTGTGGTTCGCTTGAGTTCGAATAATATTTTTTCTTTTCATTTTGGAACTCTGTTTTCAGGTATAGGGCTTTATCCTTTTTTCCTCCAGATATGAACAATTAAGAGATCTTCAAAAGGTATTGTACATCTACGGAATCATTAAGCGGATTTCACCCATTCATGAACTCAACCTTTCTAATCGAGCTTTAACGTACGCTTACAATATAGTATCCAATATAGTTTTTTCCCTCGTAAGCTACGGCAAATAATTCTGTCTGTCATTAGTATGAGACCCTATTAGGAGGGTTCAGAATCACGTGTTCCTCGGCAAATGTAGCAAACTTCTGCAGATTTCTATTTGAAGTTTCAATCACGAATTTCCTCATACGTACGAGCCTGATAAAGACTTGTCAAAGCCATCTAGTGGTTCACAATAGAATAACCATCCCTGAATTAATTATTATTATCAACCATGGTTTCCTCGATAACTTTACAATCACCTTGTGGAAAACTTCAGGGGTTAATTATTTTCGGGTATTTAGCGGTACATATGAAAATTTCCGTGAAATGTAACTAGGCGCTCACCACAAAACACTCATGGGAGTTACGGTATCAGCAAATTTGGTCGGCTTCAAGTTGATGTACACCCTGAATCGGGGAACTTCTATTAGCAAATTGGATGTATTTCAAACTTGACAGTGTTATCGAATCGGCGAGAAAATGATTTGCATATATGTAACTTCTCAAATTGTTTCAACGGATTAGATCATGCCTTCTTCACGTAAAGATCAACGTCATTTTTTTTCTGTATTGTTTTAATCAAACGATCACAACAAAATTAAAAAATAAAGATCTGCGTATGTATTCACCAAGTTTCATTATGATCGGATTGTTATTTTATAAGTTATTCCGGAAATAAGAACGATACCCAGGAAAATACCATGTAGTTGGATATATTTTTTGCGTGCATGGGGAACAGCGTGCTATCGTTTCGTCCAAATGTCTGTAATTTTCGAATTTTTTCGCAAAAATAGTCTCAAACGACTAGGCCGGACTCACCGATGACGAATCAAGTGCCAAAATCGGTTCTGTCCGGCCGGCTAACGACACGATAACTCTTGAAAGAAGCAAGCTAACGACTTGAAACTTCTAGGTTAGGTCGCGAATTGGAATGCGCCAGCTGAATTCGTTAAAGGGACAAATTGGTCGAATGGTTTCGGAGTTATGGTCATTTCAAATTTTGAGATTAATTTCTTGATATTTCAGGAACCACTCATGCGATTGAATTGAAACTCAACAGTTAGTTGGAGCATATCAACGCACAACTTTCCACGAAATTTCGTTGTGATCACACTGTCAGTAAATTTTCTTTCGGAATTTTTTTCGAAAAAAACTGGAAAAAACTAGGAAAATGTTTTGCCCATATCTTAAACATCTTATTTTGCAGCAGTGTACCAAGTTTCCTCTTGATACGACTGGAGATATAGAGAAAAAATAAAAAAAAATTCGGGATTTTCTTCGCGATATCGTTGTTCTTTCCGGAATAACTCAAAATTTCGTGATGATCGTGTGATTAGAACAATTCTTAAAAAAGTTTCAATTTTTTTTTCAAATATTCAATATTCTATGATCTTCTGACCATATCATTATGTGCGCAAAAGCTGCTACCTTCACGGCAGTGCTTTCCTTGGTTTTTTCGATAAAATACTGGATTTCACTTCGATCTAATCTATATTTTTTGGAAATATTGGGAAAATAAAATTTTGGATGCGTTCATCTGCGAAATCATTGGCCTAACGGCCGACCGTAAACACAATAACTTCCGAACATGCGCGCAAAAGCTTCTGCCTTTACGACAGTGCTTTTCTAGGTTTTTTTCTAATATTTACGAGTATTGAAACCAGATCGAACAAAAGTGATGGAAAATGAAGTTATTCGCTCAATTCTATTCTGTGAAATATCGACTTCTAGATCTGCGCAGAATCTCTCATTGAATAGTAGGAAAAAAAATTCCAACAAAAATTTGGAAGAATTTCGAAAATAGATCCAAATTCTATGAGCAGTTTCGCGTCGTTATAATACTATTATTAACCAAATTTCAATTCGATCGCATTAGTATTCACTGAGATATTCCGAAAACGAACGTCCGAAATTCAAAACCATTTGGCCCATTTACAAGCTTGTCGACGCATTTTCATATGCAATCACTAGTTCTTTCCGTTCTAAAGTTGGCAAAGGCCGCCCAGCCGGATAGAATTGATTTGGAAATCGGATTCTAAATCAGTGAGTCAACCTAGTAATTAAGGAACATGGTCGTGAACAAATTTCGAAAATTGCAGCCATTTATTTGTGCAAATAAATAGCTGCTGTTCCCTAGAATAAGATAATAAAGGTCAAATCCGTAAATGGAATGGATTTTGTAAATATATCAAATTTTCATTTTGCCAATATTAACGGAAGGTAGGACGAAGAGCAAATTTGGTACTTGTTTGAAAAAAAACTAAGCGAAATATCACAGATGGATTCTAAAATATACAATCCTTGTTTTTTTTAATGTTTTCCTACATAAGTTCGCGTGAGTGTTCGTGTAAGTACCTGAGACAACTTTTCTACTTTTTGGGTTATGGAGAAAAGACAAGATCGTACATTGAAACCGCAAATGACCTGAACATTTCAAGTATCTACATTTTCTCTTTATTAATTATAATTTCATTGAAATTTTAAATTTTTTTTCTCAGATATTGGGAGTCAAATGGAAAAAATCTAAAAAGTGATAAATATATTTCCTCAACAACATATTCATTCCTAAACAAACGTTTACCCAGAATGACGCGCATATTCAGGTCTCAAAATATAATTTTTTTTTCACTATATTTGAATAGGGTATTCATGTATGAACCAAATGCGGTTCTGTCCAGTTAACACGAACAGACCGATTTCAAACTACCACGCCATCGTTGTGTATAGAAGGCGTCAGCTCATCCGATAAGTCATTATAGCCTGTGGATCATTATTTTATGCTCCGTAAAGCATAATTATCACTAGCTCATTTTCAGTGTTGAACTCTAAAGCCCGTACAAAAAGAGCGGATAATGAAAAGAGCCGTTACAGAAGATTTATCAGAAGCCTGCACCAACAACGAATTGAAAACCTATCTAATGTTATACATTTCTGTTTGAGTTTCCAAGAGAACCAGACTGGAAAATTTCATTATAGATACCAAACCCTTTTATTTACACTAACAGGGGAGAATATCTTCAGTGGGTCGAGGTTTTGTAGTCTGAAATTTGGTGCTCTCGGTGAAGTTTGAAGTTTTAGGTAGAGCACCGTCAAAGGCAAGTTCATGTTACAATGAATCCCTCAAAAATATTTAAACCCGACAAAAAGAGGTGAACATAAGTTGGAAATCCGCAGAAAATACAATGCATTCACACTGAGAGAAACGTTTACTTGTGTAAAATATATAGATATGTTGAACCCTTCTTAGTTGGATATCAATATGCCATATTTCCGATTAGAATAATTCATTGCAGGCAAATAATAAGAATGAATTGGGGTTTTTCCTGAATTTGGGTTATTACTGCAAATGCAAATTTGAACATAATTATAATGGGTTTGATTCATCATTTTCTCAAATTACCTTCAGAAAGTATTCAAAATCAGATTTCAAATTTGGGGTTTGGAATTTGCCAGGTATGCACGAAGTGACAACGGTGTTTAGTAGAATAGCTTTTTCTGCTATAGAATAATGAAATATTTATTCCTATTCTGTGGTGCACACGTGTTATTCGTCAATATAACCAAACAATTTCCGTTTGCGATTTGTCCGTAATATGACAGTATGATAGTATGTGCTCTTCTTTTTCTATTCCTTGTTCGTTGTCTTCTAGTCTAACCCAATCGAAGTATAGCTATCTCTGTTCTCCTAAGCAAAGTAACACATTTGACGTCCTTTTCTTTCCGAGAAAGCTGAATTCGACTTTGCCATATCGTGCACTCAAGACAAATCCCTTTAAATGCAGATCTCCATTTTTAGTTTTCAGTTTTAAGTGATCAAACATTTTTTTTTTTAATATAATATTGAAATTATATGTTTGAAATGTGATGTTGTGAAGGTGTTTCATGAAAATTACTGCATTTTCGTTTAAAGGAAAAAACCCCACTCTTCAGCTTATAGACGAGTAATTGGAATGGTAAATTTTTTTTTCTGTGCAATATTTCAACAGAACAAATCATGTTCACATTTAACAAATGATTGAAAAAAATCGTAGGAATGCGCAATGTTGCCACTTTTTTATATTCAAGAATTTTCGGGAAAATAAATACTGAAATGGAGTGAAAATGGAAAAATAACTTACATTGCGCATTCTTGCTAGAGAATTAAGTACCTATATCCCAAAAAAAATGTTTTCACGTCTAAGCATGTAGACCGGGTCCAGCGGCCTGACCTTGAGATATAAGCGAGGTTTGATGACATTTAAATGAGGCTGTGTTGCCTAGCTGTAATTTACTACCACGGGGTATTGTTTCCTCTTAAGAAACACTAATACTCGTATATAGTGAGCATCAGAACGTAAGGTGATGGCTCCAACCTTTTGCCTATTGCTTATGATATTATTTGTGATAAGTGCCTTCATCTCCGCTTATTGCCCTAACTACTTTGGGATTGATTGTTGATTTATGTGCTGGCTCATTTTGTAAAACCTAAGTAAGTAAAACATTTTACCTTAGTACCTAACAATGAGTTTCTACAAATTATAAGAAGTATTAACAGTAGTCTCATTAGCGAACCTACCTCGTGATGTTATGATTAAAAAGTAAGCATCGAGAAGAACTTTGACTCAATGCTATGTGAAAGGGAAGAATGGAAAAAGGAATACACTACCCAAAACTTTAAAGCAAATACCGTTAAATGGTATACAGATGGTTCTAAAACCACGACGGGGGCCGGCGCTGGAGTATACGGGCCTAGAACTAAGTGTACACTATCGCTAGGCTCCTACTCGAGTGTTTTTCAGGCAGAAATACTTGCCATCGAAAGATGCATAGACATAAATCTGGAAAGAAACTATCATAGTGTGACATAGTGATCCATTCTGATGGTCAGGCTGCTATTAAAGCACTGAACTCCTATGTCATCGACTCAAAGCTGATATGGGAGTGCCGAAGGAAACTCAATGAAGTAGGCAAGAATAACAAGGTCTCCTTAGTCTGGGTTCCTGGGCACTCAGGAATCAAAGAGGCCAACACTCTAGCCAGAAAGGGAGCACAAACGCTACCTACTGGCCCGGAACCTTTCTGTGGTATAGGCAAATGTACCTATCAGAAAGAGTTTTTGGAGAAAGAAGAAAATTAAAGAGGGGCACTCTGGAGGAATTCTCCAGGAATGGAACATTCTAAAAAGTTCCTACGGAACTTTGAAATTGCTACATCCAAAAATCATTTGGATCTCAGTAAGAATAAGTTACGTCTCCTCACTGGTTTCCTCACAGGACACTGTCGACTAAGGAAGCACATAATGAGAATGGGCTTATCAGAAACTGACGAGTGCAGATTCTGTGGGGAAGAGGAGGAAACTCCTGTTCACCTGATCACAGAATGCCTCGCCATTGTGAGCCTGCGCAAAAGATATCTTGGACAGGAGCATTATAGGAGGAATGATAACTTAGCCTCCTTGAAGCCCTCACAGATATTAGAATTCATCAGAGCTCTAGAACTGGAGGGCGAGCTGTAAGTTGCGAAAACAGCTCCGAGAAGGGGGCACAATATACCTTAAGGTCACAGTGGAATGTAACCCCTTACCAACTATAACTATATAACAGTAGTTTGAGTAAACTAATAATAATCTTATTTCAAAAAAAAAGTGTTTTTTATATGAAAAGATGGAGGACATCAATCATGTACATCATCATTTTATCCCGCCACCATCAACGGATTCTAAATATTCGTTAGTAGAATGAGGTCCGATTTCGAGAGAGTCTCGAATCGAAATCGAGAAATTGTCTTCAAGAAAAACATTTATCGGGACGAGTTTGTTTATTTCTCGTCTCGGTGATCGAGATGAGAGACGATAAAGTGCCTTCGCGACAAGATTTCTCGTCTCGATGAAACCCTATTCAATATTTCCAAACAGTACACCAAATTCAGTTCTATTCTATTATCATTTTCGGAGACATTTTCCTCGGTATCATGGATATTTCCAAAATGACTCAAAAAATATTCATCGGATCATGACGAAACGCCATTTTGTGCAAAATTTTGTAGTAGTCTTGTCATCAGAATAATAAGAAAAAAATTAGATTACCAGGTTTCAATCAGATCGCATAAGTAGTTCATGAGCTATTGAAGAAATTACTTCAAAAATTCAAATGAGTATTACTTCAATAACGTTTGGCTGATTTGGCCTATCAATGAACTTGGCCGCCACATACCGATGCGCAAAGTACCATAACAGTTTCGAGTCGCTGGTTTTTGCCGTTCTGAAGTTATTTTGGCAACGACCGGCCGGACAGAATCGATCGTCACCAGTGAGTGCATTTTCCATTTTCGGGAAAAAATTAAAAATTACAGTCATTTGGGAGCAACGATAGCAGTCTGCGTAAAAATACCTAAATCCCTTACCCCACAAAAAAATTTGAACTATTCTAAAAGAGTCACTCTGTATTTCCGGACCATTTACATCGAATTTTACAGCAACACTGAACTTTCAACCCTTAAGTATAAAGCTATTATGATGAAAGCAAATTTCATGAATTTTCGACCTTTAATTCCCGTTGAAACAGAGACCTCTAAAAGAAAAGTACAGATTCGATTATTCTTATTCATTCAATTTCTGAAATCATCGTACTTTGAGAAGTTAAATGAGAGATACATAGGAATTATAAAATTCTGGTCCACAATTGCAAAGTAATATTACTTCAGTGAATATGAATTAGAATACAGCTCTTTCATGATGGTGAATAATCAGCTGTATTCTCAAGAGCGGATTAATAAAATGAAACTGAACGGTCAGACCTTCTCCGTAATTAGAAAAAAAACGGCTTTCACAAATTTCGACTTTTTATAGAGGGAATAGTATGCAATAAAACTGAATCCAGGAGAAGGAGCTCACGGAATTTCATTTACAAAATGTTAAAATATGAATTTCGCGAAGGTTTGCATTTTACATAAAAGAATGACGTGAGTCTGGCAATCTTACAAATCGAGATCAAAGGAATAATATTTCCTTTACGAATTTCCCTTGTTTATATTGTAAGAAACTTCGCAATATTTTCTTCGTGATTTTTTGCCTGTTTCAAGCACGAAACAAGAAACAAACTCATCACGAAAGAGAAATCGAAGACCCTGAATGTCAGAGATAATAATCGATGGATCCCATTGAAAATGGGGATATTATTATTTCTCAGCTGAGGATAGACTCGGATAGAATACAAACCAGAAAAGCATATTTGGCCTATCTCCAACCTCAAAGGAATAGGGAGTATAAAGGAATGGATCAGGAATTGGTTCATATTCCATTCATATCAGATTTTCTGTATGAACGGCATATACGTATTTTAGGACTGAAATGACCCTGTTCCTATTCCATACCCTAATCTAGGACTCTATTATGAACATTCACGAACCTGTCTGTTATAAGCCTAAAAGCTACTCGAATTTTGTCTGAATTAATAGCTTTTGAAATGAAATTTCCCTTCGCGATGTACAGGGTGATTCATTAAGGGTGGCCACCGGCCGTATCTCGGAAACCGTTCATCCTATAACTTCCGGAAAAAAATTCTAATGACAAAATCGGCCCCTAGAAAATGATTAAAAATATTTTCAAGTTCGTAATTCCCCACTAGAGGGCGCAATCTATCACTTGTAAAATATAATCTCATTTTTTACGAAATATTCTCCAGCTAACAGTGGTGAAGAATAATAAAATAAGAAAATACTCTTCCTATTCAACAACTTTAGTTTGAGTAATTTTTCTATATTTCCTTTTTTTTAGTGATGGGATGGAAAAACTTTTCTTCACAAAAAAAACACTCTTACTTCTGTATGCGTAAACCGATTTTCACGTAATTTGATTTTATTCGAAGGCCATTAAAAGCAGATCACAAAAAATAATGACAACAACATACCGGGTGATCCAATCAAAAACTACAGGCTGTTTTATGTCACTTCACCCTATTTGCGCGTTTTACTGGAGAATTTCAAATGCAATGCTATAATTCTAACCGACTGAGAATAAGCTAAGCATTATCACCTATTGACTAGAGAAAACCGCAGACAGATACCTCCAGTCATTTCGAAGATATTAACATTTTTGTAAATTTTGATGAGTGTTGATCAACCCTGTGAGCTTGAAACAAAAAGGAAGTGACTTTAGTCTTCATGACAACGCAGCAAAATACTAAACACACATGAAATAACAATAATACGATAAAATGAAACAAAAATTAGCAACAACGAAAATATTTGAACAAAAAACAACCCTTATACATAATCATTTCAAATATTCAAAATGTCTACCATTTTTTTCTATACATGAATTAAGTCTTTCTTTAGTTGATACTGGTCACAGTTCCAGCTGCCTGTCGAAATCTATTTTTCATATCCTCACTTGTAGTTGGTGGTGTTCGGAAAACTAAGTCTTCATTCTCCCCCAAAAATAAAATCTAATACTGTGAGGTCGAGTGATCTTGCTGGAAAAATACTCCCTCGTCCAATCCACCTCTTTGAGAAGACGGTATCTTATTCCCTAACATTAGCAGCATAATACGCCGGGCAACCATCTTGTTGATACCACATATCTAACCTGATTTGAATAGCAATATCTTCTAAAAGATTTCCGAAATTTTCCGTTAAAATTTCAAGCACCTTTGTCCCGTTAAGATACTATCGAAGAAAAATGGTCCGAAAACTGTTCCATCAAAAATTCCGCACCACACGTAAACACCCCAGCGATTCTGATTATTGACTTATCCATTGCTAGAAAAAGTAGCCTCGTCAGTCCATAATATTCTATGAAGTGAGTTAGGTTCGCCGTTAAGCATTCGTTTCAACCAATTGCAAAAGTCCTGTCGTCTCTTTCAATTCTTGGTGCAAGACAACATGATACGGATGCCGTTTATGGTCCTTTAGTATCCTTTGAACTAGCGAATAATTCTATCCCAAATCACTTGCAATTTTTCGGATGCTTGAATGTAATCCAGCATAAATATAAGCCAAAACTTTTATGATATTATCCTCATTACGGCTTCTACGTTTTCCATTTGTTCTTCCAACATATTGAACCTTCCAAGTTTGTCGCAGTCTTCGTGTCAATATTTTGAATACTTTTCTGGAATGACGACGTCCTTCAGGATATCGTATCGGGTATTCAGCTACTGAATTTTCTAAACATTCAGCATAAACATTAAGCATATCATATGCTTCTCCGTTTGAATAATGAGGCCTCATAAACTAGTAGTTTGCAATAGACCTAAATAAATTTCACAGCTATAGAAACCGAGAATAAACAGTAACGCCAAAGCTTACTGGATCTAAATCAGCTTGTTTTGTGAGTGACATACATTTTTGATGAGTTTTTTCTTTCATTTGATTGTTTAGATGATGAAATAACTCAATTCCTCCTGAATTTCACAGGGTTGATCAACACTTATCGAAATCTGCCTAAATGTTAATATTTTCGGAATGGCCGGAGATATCTGTCTGCGGTTTTAACAACTCAATAGGTGATAATGCTTAGCTTATTCTCAGTCGGTTAGAATCATAGCATTGCATTTGAAATTCTTCAGTAAAACGCGTAAATAGGGTGAAGTGACATAAAACAGCCTGTAGTTTTTAATTGGATCACCCGGTATGTTGTTGTCATATTTTTCTGTGATCTGCTTTTAATGGCCTTCGAATAGAATCAAATTACGTGAAAATCGGTTCACGCATACAGAAGTAAGAGTGTGTTTTTTGTGAAGAAAAGTTTTTCCATCCCATCACTTAAAAAAAGGAAAAATAGAAAAATTACTCAAACTAGAGTTGTTGAATAGGAAGAGTTTTTTCTTATTTTATTATTCTTTACCACTGTTAGCTGGAGAATATTTCGTAAAAAATGAGATTATATTTTACAAGTGATAGATTGCGCCCTCTAGTGGAGAACTACGAACTTGAAAATATTTTTAATCATTTTCTAGGGGCTGATTTTGTCATTAGAATTTTTTTCCGGAAGTTATAGGATAAACGGTTTCCGAGATACGGCCGGTGGCCACCCTTAATGAATCACCCTGTACTGTAGCTTCATGTTATTATTTATCTTGAATATTCTCTTCTTATACCAAGCCAATATCAGTTAGAAATATTTCTATATTTGATGAAGGTAATCAACTATCTTATGTTCAAATTAATGACTTGAATATGTGTCATTGTATTGCCACAATTACTGAATGAGCAATTTATGTATGAAGAATTTAGTTCAATATATATCTTGCACGTTACAAGAAATACCATTTATTTTTTCGAAGTGTGGTGAGCGTACTTGAGTACTTGAATAAAACACATCTGTCTCTATTGCTATTTATTTTGATTTGAAAAATAACGCGTTTTGCTACGTTGTTGCTCATTCAGTTGTTTTGTCTGCTGAATCTATAACGTAACGAAACACGTTACGTTTCAACTTGAAATAAATGTAAATCAGAACACATTACATATTTGAGTGAGAAATATCATATTTGTATGTTTTTCTCGATCTTTTGCAATAAAAGATCATAATGTATGCTATCGCATAGTTTCACAATCCGGAAACTTTGAATGATTCGGTATCAGAAATGGTTAAATATGGACGCAGGTTGAAATTGGACCGAACGAAGTAGATCACCCCTGACGTCACATGAAACAGCATGATTCTACGATCCACGTTGTCCATTGGCTTGTGGAGTGGATATGACACGTTACGTCACGAAACGCCGCGAAGTTTCGAACGTTTGAACAGCCAATACGTAAAAATCTAGGAAAGCACTGCCGTGAAGGCAGTAGCTTTTGCGCGCATGTTCAATGTGAATGACAGCTTCTGCAGCGAATTTGAACATGCGCGTATGCCTTCATGGCAGAGCTTTTCTAGATTTTTTTTCGATAAATTACTGGATTTCAATTCGATCTAATCTGTATTTTTGAAAATATTGGAAAAATAAAATTTTGAATGGGTATATCTACGGAATCATTGGACGGATTTTACCCATTCACGAATTCGACCTTTGTTATCAAGCCCTAAACCTACTCTACAAATATCGAGTTTCTATGTAGTTTCTTCCGAAATTTATTGTGTTAAGGGTCGGCGTAACCGCCACCTGCGTGAACACAATAACTTCCGAAAGAAACAAATCAGAAACTCGATATTAGTAGAGAAGGTTTGGACCTTAATTATGAAGGCCGAATACGTGAATGGAGAAAATCCACCTAATGATTCCGCAGATATACCCATTCAAAATTTTATTTTCCCTATATTTTCAAAAATACAGATAGGATCGAATTGAGATACAGTAATTTATCAGAAAATAACAGTTCGAAGGTTCATACAGAATTAAATTAGGATAATATGATGAGAAGATCACAGAATATTAAATATTTGAAAAAAATTATTTTGAATTTTTTTTCAATAGTTCTGATGAAACGATCATCACGAAATTCTGCGTAATGTTGTCCTTCAACATTTCCAAAGTAGATGCGAAGTTTCATCACGATTGAATTAGTATTTCTTGATTTATACTAACAAAACAAATGATATCGAGAAGAAAACCACGAAATTTTACATATTTTTTCCCAATATCTCCAAACTGATGGCCATATCGAATTGAAACTTGGTACACTGCTGTGAAATATGAAGTTCGAAGTATAACTGAAATTAATCTCGATTACGAACGATATTTTCGGAAAAAAAATTTTTTTCGAAAAAACTTTTGAAAAATTTTTTTTTATTTGGTAACCACACAATTTCGACGAAATTTTGCTTAAAGTTGCTCGTCTTTATGCTCCAACTAACTGCCAAGTTTCAATTCAATCGCTACAATTGTTTCTGAGATATGAGGAAATAACCTCGAAATTTCAAATTGCTTTAACTCCGGAACTATTTGGCCGATTCGGCCCATTGACGAACTCAACCTTCGTATTTTCAAGTGCAACTCTTCCTGGAATTTTCAAATCGATAGGATCCTCCATACGCCTGTTATCGTGGTGACGGCCGGCCGGCCGAACAGAATCGATTTTGACATCAGATTCGTCAGCGTTGAGTCCAACCTAGTCGTTTGAGACCATTTCCCGCTCAATCATGGAAAATTACAGACATTTGGACAAAGCGATAGCACGCTGTTTCTCTAGAACATGCGCGCAAAAAAAAGTTGAATCATTGCGAAAAAAAGAGAAGTGATTTCAAGTTTGGCAAGCAGGAATGCACTTTTCTATTGGCTAATTCATTATAGTATCTAAATGTTTGAGTGCACACAGTTCAAGCCACAGATAGCATTCAACCCATATGAGGTTTTCCTTTCTTCAATAACTATGATTTCATTATTATAGTTCATTGCCATCATGAGTTTATAATTAACACTGAAACTCATTTCCCACCGGAATAAATCGAAAAGACTGCATAGAAAAATTCTTGTTATTTTCTTTGAATTAGTCAGGTTCCTTTATTATCACTTCTTATAATTAATCGATCGCAACAAACATTGCCCCTCTCAGCCCTACCCCTAGAGCCAAAGATTTCTAACCTCGCGCCTTCAGATTTATCACTGCGCTAGTCCATGTTTTCTGAAGCCATATACTTGGCAACGTTAAGTATCATGCACATTTCAAAACATTGCAAATGTTGGATATTTTTGACGATTTGCACTATGAGCATTCGAAGTTCTCTGGCGTGGAAGTAATTGTCAATAGGACGGCCTCAAGGTCGCATTTCATCGAGAACTGAACTCATTTATGAATTCAAACAAATTTCGTCATTATGAAAAGAGTAAATCACATTTTTTGGGGGTAGTAGTTCACGGTCGTCCTCACGGCCGATCCTAAATTAAGTAACTTCCGAACAGAAAACTTAGAATTTTCATATTTGTATAGTTTGTTTGGACCTTAATTATAAGGACAGAATTCGTGAAGGGGTAAAATCCATCAGATGATTCCGCAGATATCGCCATTACAAATTTTATTTTCCCAATATTTCTTAAAATACAGATGTGATAGAATTGAAATCTCGTGCTCGATTCAAAATTTCAACTTGAAGGTTCATACAGACTTTTGTGGGAATAATATGAAAAAAAAAATTATTTATTTCCAATTGTTTCCGAAGCACACGATAATAACGAAATTCAGCAAGAAGTTGTTAGTCAGGATTTTTCCGCTAGTTACCAATTTTCATTATGATTGAATCAGCATTTTTTTGAATAATTCTGGAAAAAACGATACCTAGAAATAAACATTGTAAATTTTACACAAGGGTTTATTATTTTCTTAGTTAAGTAACCCAATATACCGTCGATATCTTAAACAACTTAGAACCGAATGCGATGATTCATTTTCGATATTATTAGAAATTTGCAGCGTTTTTCTTTATATTTCAGGAACTCCTGATCGGAAATCATCCGGGTAATTTTTTTTAGGTTTGGATATGCAACAGTAATCAACGTTCAGAATTTCATGAAAATTCGGTGGTAAGTTTTCGAGAAATAATTTTTTTTCCCCCCAACCCCCCATCTAGACCCCTTAGGGTACACTGATCCTGCTGAAAAGCTTGGAGGATCGACCCCGAGTAACACACGATTTTTCTAGGATTTCCGTTCAGTACTTCTAGAGAAAAGCCCCGGACAACGGACGGCGGACGGACGGATTTTTTTTTATTCGTTCATTCAAATCTACATCTCCAAAACGTAAACTGTGAAATTTTCAGGGGGGGTTGAAATTTTTTTTTCGTTGGTCGATCACTAAGGTTTATTATTTGATTTCATCAATAATAAACCAAAAAACAAGAATTTTGACATATGATTTCCTAATACCTTCAAAAATCATTATGGTATCTAACTGAAATTAGGTATATTTTTGTGGAATATAAAGCTCAAGGTCTAGGCAATTTTTTTTTTCAAATGAGATAGTTTCCAAAAAAAATTTATTCGATTTTTTTTTAAATTTGCTCACAGTACGATTACAACAAAACTTCGGAAAAAGTTGCGCGTTCCAGAAATATCGGGGAAAAAAACTTAAAAATCTCGTTGGCTATAGCACCAAAACCATTCGGCTGATTTCGCCCATTAACGAAATTAACCGTCGCATTTTGAAATGCCATCAACCTGGAAGTTTCAAGTCAATAGGATTCTCCGTACGCACGTTAACGTGCGTATTGACAGAGTCTATTTTGACACCGGATTCGGTGAGTCCAACCTAGGCTTTTGTGACCATTTTTGGCACAAATTCGAAAATTACAATAATTTGGACAAAACGATAGCACGTTGATCTCCAGAACATGTGCACAAAAACATTGTGTTTCGTGATTCGAATTCCTAGTATGTCGGGGTACAATACACCCACACTCACCTCACTCGGGTAGAGTTTTTCAGTATAAATAGCGCGAAAAACTATTCACTGCAATTTCTATTCACTCCTTAATGAAGCACCCGACCACCTATTATCCTACCATCGATTTTCAACTGCACGAAAACTTTTCGAGGTTCAGTGGCGCAGTTATGGATTTTTCATGACGAATGTTATTCAGACCGTAAACACAATAACTTCCGAAAGAAAAAATTTAGAAACTCTATATTTGTAGAGTAGGCTTGTACCTTAATTACGAAGGCCCAATTCGTGAATGGGAAAAATCCACCTAAGGATTCCGCATTGATACCCATCAAAAACTTACTCACTTTATAGAGAAATGACAGTTCGAATTTCATGAGGATGAAATGATGATAGGATCACAGAATATTGAATATTTTTTTCTTCTTTCTACTTGTTCTAATGACACGATCATCACGAAATTTTGCACTAAAGGTCCTTTAGAATCTGAGGACTAACTGCGCAGTTTAATCATGATTGAATCAGTATTTCTCGCTGAAAAAAACAACGATATCGAGAAAAAAACGAAATTTTACATATTTTTTCTCTCCGAAAATAGTATTCGTTTAAACTTCACTCTGGTACACAGCTGTGAAATATAGAGCTCAAGGTATAAGCAGATTTTTTTTCGGATATGATCAATAGTATCTGCGAAAAGAATTTTTTTGGAAAAAACCTTTTTTCGAGAAACAATTTTTTTTCAATTAACTGACCATACAATCCCAACGATTTTTCGCTAAATTTGCGCGTCGTTATGCTCCAACTAACTGCCAAGTTTCAATTCAACCGCTCCAGTAATTCCTGAAATATCAGGGAAATAACCTAAAATTTCAAATGGTTATAACCCCGAAACCATTTGGCCGATTTGGCCTATTAACGAAATTAAACGCGACAATCCGTTGCGCGAACTACCCTGAAAGTTTCAATCAGCTAGCTTTCTCCGTTCGACAGTTATCGAGTCCAAGGCCGGCCGATTTTAAACTGAAACCGAGTACCGCAAATACCATGTGAACTGATATTTTAGAGGCTTTAGTCAAAGCCAGCTGATTTATGATTTTTGGCATGTTAGGTAAATGAGAGTTCATTGTTTTATTCGATATACATCCGAACATTTGAAGGGTGAATTCAACAAGAACACAAATTCACTAAGCAATACTAGACAATTAATTTCAAATGTTGATGGATTCGGTTTTTACCCGATGGAAATTTAATTTTCAATGGGTAGTAAATAAACTAAACTGCCACAAAAAAATTCATTTATGAACGACAATTGTTTCGCTACACTGTGGCTCAATCATGTTCTATATTTCCGTCTAAAAATTAAATGTATAAAAATTCCTGAATATGATACAGTAAATGTGACTTGAGTAGAATGGCAGATAAGAGAAACCGACAATAGCACTAAAAGGGATCCGATATTTGAGGTGCCGCTAGTATTTCCATATTACATGAAGATATTCAATGGAGGTGATCTATTGGTATGGGTTTGTTAATTTAGGGAAATTATATCTGTTCATTTCGAGAGACTCTTACACTGCTAAGAGTGTTTTGGATCCTTTATCCACGATATGGATAATTTTGTGTTCGTTGTTGAAATTATGTTCTATAATGTGTCAGGCATTTGAAGTGTTACTCCTCGTCGATTCTCTTCTCGAACGATTTCGCGCTGTGACCAATATAAACCAATGGGCAATTTACAATTTCAGTGTTTTCGAAGTGTTAGTTCCGAAGGAAATACAGAATATTCATTTTACGTGTCTTTCTTTTGAGGGGCTGTTGCTCTGGCTTGAATCATCTCTCGAAAAAAAAATATTGGAATAAGAACAAAAGGAATGACAATTGAATGATTTTTATTAACATAAAAGATACTTTATATCACAGAAGTGATACTCAAGATCTGAATAAAATCTACAACAACCTTATAACGCTTTTTAAAGAATATCATTCACATGCCAATGTTTCCTCTGGACGCTGGTTGATTTCACCTGCCAAATGTATTCCTTGCGAGAACAATAATATTATGTTTTCAAGGATGTTCATCTTCCAAATTCAAGCCTTACTACACATTTAATTCAAACAACTGAAAAAAAGTTGGTTAGGTACAATTTTCAAATTAATTTTATTGCTATTGACGTATTATGAGTTCAGATGTAAGTGTAAGAATGTTCATTTTAATCTCGATTATTGTTTGTTTTGGTCTTGAAAAAGTCTAAATATGTCGACGAAACGTCCACTTTGATTTTAAAAAAGTTGTTTCAATAGACGACTTCGGCCCAAGTTACCAACCCACAATTTTCTTCACAAATTTACCATCACTGGGAAACGGGAATTCCAGGACGAATTCGACATAATAAGGTTCACGTTATTAACAAATATCCGTAAAAGATGCCACGGCTCCTAAAACAAGAGAATTCCTTCCAAATATAGAGTTTTGTTGAGATCATCTCTGATTGGCATACATTTAAGTTGGAATTCCTGATTTCATGTCAATAATGTCAAATTCATATGGGATATGTTCCGCAAATCAACTTGGTTATTTCGGTTGCCGGTTTTACATTCCGTGAATTTGAAATATGTGGTTGGTTCCTGAAAAAAAGGTTAATCACGGAATTTGATTGATAAAACAACGACCAGATAAAAAAACACCAGAGCGACAGTCAATGTTCTTTGGTAACATATCCAAAGCATAGAACAATCTTTATTTACTTTATGATCCATAAAACACACAAGAGACAACAATCAACAATGGAAGAATTACAAGGTATGGTCTATGGATCATGAGGTAAAAAAAGATTGTTCTATGCTATGGGTATGTTACCATAAAACATTGATTGTCGGCAAAGAACATAGATTAGTCTCCGCAATCAATAAAACTTGAATAGAGGACTTCGGCCCAAGTTGCCAACCCACAATTTTCTTCACAAATGTACTATCACTCGGGAACGGGAATTTCAGGACAAATTCGACATGATAAGATTCGCGTTATTTATAAATATCCGTAAAAGATGCCTCGGCTCCCCAAACAAGATAATTCCTTCCAAATATAGGGTTTTGTTAGGATCATCTCTGATTGGCTGAAGTTTAAGTTGGGATTCCTGATTTCATGTAAATAGTGTCAAATTTATATAGTATATGTTCCGCAAATCAACTTGGTTATTTCGGTTGCCGGTTTTCCATTCGGTAAATCTGAAATATTCGGTTTGTTCCTGAAAAAAAGGTTAATTACCAAATTTGATTCATGAAAAAATGTTCTTTCTGTCACCAGAACGACGGTCAATGTTCTATGGTAACATATCCATAGCATAGAACAATCTTTATCTACTTTATGATCCATAGAACATAGAAGAGACAACAATCAACAATGGAAAAATGACTAAGTATGGTCTATGGATCATAAAGTAAATAAATAATGATGTTCTGGTGACAGAAATATTGCTGTTTCATCAATCAAATTCCGTAATTAACCTTTTTTTCAGGAACCAACCGAATATTTCATATTTACGGAACGAAAATCCGGCAATCGAAATAACCAAGTTGATTGGCGAGACATATCCTTTATAAACTTGACACTATTTACATGAAATCAGGAATCCCAACTTAAATTCCAGCCTTACAAAAACCTATATTTGGAAGGAATTATCTTGTTTGAGGAGCCGAGGCATCTTTTACGGATATTTATAAATAACGCGCACCTTATCATGTCGAATTTGTCCTGAAATTCCCGTTCCCCAGTGAAGTAAATTAGTAAAGAAAATTGTGGGTTGGCAACTTGGGCCGAAGTCGTCTATTGGATAGGATTGATTCAAACCATGGACATTCAGGTATGCAATGACATCGAATTTTGAGCTGATTTTCATGTTAAGCCGAAAGATTCCGGGTATGAAATTTTTGAAAAATCATAAGTTCTCAATGAGTATTTCTTCATTGCTTTAACAAGGCAGGATATTTCCATTCAAGTATTTAATGCAGTGAAATTTTGAGCTAATTCTCACGTTATGAGCAGTATAATTACCAACAATGTTTTGTTTGGGTATGCCGATTGATTTCAGGTGAGGAACTTTCTGAGAAATCGTTAGATTTCGATAACAAAGTCACGAGAAAAATCGCTGTCCACCATAGTAAACAATGCATTTTAGGTAATTGTTGGTTCTCCAGTCTCTCTCAACTGTCAAAGCTGCTCGTGACCTATTCTGTCATCTTGAATTTGCGTAAAATGATCATATATGTATCTGTTATTTGTGACTAGTCAGCTACACTGATAATTGGAAGTCAGTGGAGTTAATGTAGTTCATGCAGGTACAACGAACAAACCTAATGATAACCATATCTGTCATGCGTTTTCCCTTTGGCTACGCCACTGCTTCGACCATTGAAAACATCATAGGGAAGATTCAGAATTCTCACACGAGGGCTGAAATGAAGAGATCCATGTCCTCGTTTTCAATTAACAGTCATGCTTGGACCTAAGTGCTTACTGTTAGCGAGGATCCGAGCGAATTCTTCGGTGCTTTTATTTATTCATTTCCTGCAGAGTGCTCGTTTCATCGAAGGTTGAACCCACAATTGAAATTTCAGTTCTGCGACAGTAAAATATCAAATGTAAAATAAATATTAGAATTGGATACTATAAAGAGGGTCTGGCTCGATGTTGGCAGTCTGCTAGGAATAAGGTCGAGGGTGAATGTGAGTGGATGTCCGCAGGAAAAATCTGGATTCCAGGAAATTCAATAGACGACTTCGGCCCAAGTTGCCAACCCACAATTTTCTTCACTAATTTACTATCACTGGAGAACGGGAATTTCAGGACAAATTCGACATGATAAGGTTCGCGTTATTTATAAATATCCGTGAAAGATGCCTCGGCTCCTCAAACAAGACAATTCCTTCCAAATATAGGTTTTTGTTAAGATCATCTCCGATTGAATGAAATTTAAGTTGGGATTCCTGATTTCTTGTTAATAGTGTCAAATTTATATGGGATATGTTCCGCGAATCAACTTGGTTATTTCGGTTCCCAGTTTTCCATTCCGTAAATATGAAATATTTGGTTGGTTAATTACGGAATTTGATTGATGAAAAAACGTTCTTTCTGTCACCAGAACGACAGTCAATGTTGTATGATAACATATACATAGCATAGAACAATCTTTATTCACTTTATGATCTATATAACATAGAAGAGACAACAATCAACAATGAAAAAATTACTAGGTATGGTCTATGGATCATACGGTAAATAAAGATTGTTCTGTGCTACTTATATGTTACCATAAAACATTGATAGTCGTTCTGGTGCAAGGACTTAATATGTCTATGTTCTGGCGACAGAAAGATTGCTTTTTCATCAATCAAATTCCATAATTAACCTTTTTTTAGGAACCAACCGAATTTCATATTTACAGATCGGAAAACCGGCAACCGAAATAACCAAGTTGATTTGCGGAACATATCCTATATAAATTTGACACTATTAACAAGAAATCAGGAATCCCAACTTAAATTTCAGCCAATCGGAGATGATCTTAACAAAAACCTATATTTGGAAGGAATTACCTTGTTTGAGGAGCCGAGGCATCTTTTACGGACAGTTATGAATAGCACGAACCTTATCATGTCAAATTTGTCCTGAAATTCCCGTTCCCCAGTAATAGTAAATTTGTGAAGAAAATTGTATGTTGGCAACTTGAGCCGAAGTCGTCTATTGTCCCTCAATAGACGACTTCTGCCCAAGTTGCCAACCCACAATTTTCTTCACTAATTTACTATCAACAGGGAACGGGAATTTCAGGACAAATTCGACATAATAAGGTTCGCTTTAATTATAAATATCCGTAAAAGATGCCTTGGCTCCCCAAACAAGATAATTCCTTCCAAATATAGGTTTTTGTAAAGCTGAAATTTAAGTTGGGATTCCTGATTTCATGTTAATAGTGTCAAGTTTATAGAGGATATGTTCCGCAAATCAACTTGGTTATTTCGGTTGCTGGTTTTCCGTTCTGTAAATATAAAATATTCGGTTGGTTCCGGAAAAAAAGGTTAATTACGAAATTTAATTGATGAAAAAGCAATCTTTCTGTCACCAGAACATAGACATTTTAAGTTTTTTATAAATATCCGTAAAGGATGCCTCGGCTCCTCAAACAAGATAATTCCTTCCAAATATAGTGTTTTGTTGAGAACATCTCTGATTGGCTGAAATTTACGTTGGGATTCCTGATTTCATGTCCATAGTGTCAAATTTATATAGGATATGTTCCGCAAATCAACTTGGTTATTTCGGTTGCCGGTTTCCATTCCGTAAATATGAAATATTCGGTTGGTTCCTGAAAAAAAGGTTAATTACGGAATTTGATTGTTGGAAGAACGTTCTTTGTGTCACCAGAACGACAGTCAATGTTCTGTGGTAACATATCCATAGCATAGAACAATCTTTATTCACTTAATCATCCATAGAACATAGAAGAGACAACAATCAACCATGGAAAAATTACTAGGTATGGTCTATGGATCATAAGGTAAATAAAGATCGTTCTATGCTATGGATATGTTACCATAAAACATTGATTGTCGTTCTGGTGCAAAGACTTAATATGTCTATGTTCTGGTGACAGAAAGATTGCTTTTTCATCAATCAAATTTCGTAATTGACCTTTTTTCCCGGAACCAACCGAATATTTTATATTTACAGAACGGAAAACCGGCAACCGAAATAACCAAGTTGATTTGCGGAACATATCCTTTATAAACTAGACACTATTAACATGAAATCAGGAATCCCAACCTAAATTTCAGCTTAACAAAAACCTATATTTGGAAGGAATTATCTTGTTTGGGGAGCCAAGGCATCTTTTACGGATATTAATAATTAAAACGAACCTTTTTATGTCGAATTTGTCCTGAAATTTCCGTTCCCCAGTAATAGTAAATTTGTGAAGAAAATTGTGAGTTGGCAACTTGGGCCGAAGTCGTCTTTAAGTTGAGTTCCGATATTCCTGGCCAGTACTGGCCAGTATCAGTAATTTCGAAACGCTTCGTACTGATAAGAACAGTTACCAAAGCAGTGCCAGTAAAATCAACTGTCAAAATTTACTGGCCAGTACTGGCCAGGAATATCGGAACTCAACTATTGCTTACAATGATGTGAAAGTTCATAGAATACTAAATGACTTATGATTCAAACTATTAATATTGACTTTCCTATTGAGAATCAATGTTAACAATACTATCCGTTTTCAAATGCAACAACTAAAGGAAGGAAAAGTAACTAGACTAGGATTTCACAGAATGGTTTCCAGACTTGAATGTTCCTCAGTCGCGGATTGACAATTTTCGTGGCACTTTGCTTGAAAACTTTCGGGGCCCCCTTCTACCTTGTCCACTCCTTTCAAAACAATTTTTCAATCAGAATTCGGTTTTTTCAGAACAAACATCGAATTTATTGACGAAATATGTGGTAGATCAATTCAAATATAACAAATGATATTATATCAACATAAATGTAACCAACTTTACACTAGTATATCAGGTAAAAGAATACAAATCAATATTTCTTTCTACGAAAAAACAAATGAACATGAACAAGAAAAATCATGAAAAAAATAAAATGAACCATAATATGGAAATCCGAAAAACTAACAAGTAAACCTTTCTTTCTTATTCGCATGTTAATAAACGCTTTTATTGCAGCATCATAATCCAGACTCTTCGTTTCATAACTTTCAATCGGAAGTATTCCTTGAAATTGCAGTTTGTTTTTCTCCATAACTGTTCAATATTTATTGGTTTATTATTGGATAAAATCGAATAATAAACCTTAGTGATCGACCAAAAAAAAAAATTACCTCCCCAGAAAATTTCACAGTTTACATTCTGAAGTGCGTAGATTTGAATGAACTAATAAAAAAAAACACTGCACATTTTACACAAGGGTTTATTATTTTCTTAGTTGAATAACCCAATATACCGTTGATATCTCAAACAACTTAGAACCGAATGCGATGATTCATTTTCGATATCATTGGAAATTTGCAGCGTTTTCTTTATATTTCTGGAAGTAATGGTCGGAAATCATCCAGATAAAATGTTTTAGGTTTAGTTATGCAACAGTAATCAACGTTCAGAGTTTCATGAAAATTTGGTGGTAAGTTTTCGAGAAATAGTTTGTTTCCCCCAAACCCCCATTGAGAGAGCCCTTAGGGCACACCGATCCTGCTGAAAAGCTTGGAGGATCAACCCCGAGTGACACACGATTTTTCCACCAAGTTTCAAGGATTTCCGTTCAGTACTTCCAGAGAAAAGTCCCGCAGAACGGACGGCGGACGGACGGTTTTTTTTATTTGTTTATTCAAATCTACATACTCCCAAACGTAAACTGTGAAATTTTCAGGGGGGTTGAAATTTTTTTTCGTTGGTCGATCACTAAGGTTTATTATTTGATTTTATCAAATAATAAACCGAAATCCGTCCGTCCGCCGTCCGTTGTCCAGGGCTTTGAAAGTAATGAACCGAAATCCGTGAAACTTTGTAGAAAAATTGTGTGTTGCTCGAGATTGATCCTCCAAGCTTTTCAGCAGAATCAGTGTACCCTAAGGGCTCCAAAGTGGGGGAAGGAGGGAGAAAAAAATTATTTTTTGCAAACTTACCACCGAATTTTCATGAAACTATCAACGTTGATTACTGTTACATTACTCAACCTTAATATTTTCACCCGGAGGATTTCCGACCAGTGGTCTCTCAGTTATAAAGAAAAACGCTGCAAATTTCCACTAATCCCGAAAATTAATCATCGCATTCGTATCTAAATTTGGAATTTCCAGTGGAATAATCGGTTAACTTTTCATCCAGAATTATATATCTTAAGGTAGATGATAAGATTGATTACCTACCAAATTTTCAACAGATATCGAGAAATTTTAACGGATTCGTTTATTATTTTATAAACACAATGTGGAAATGCCCCATCGATATTCTCGAAATTTTCATAATCGTGAATAGTTCAAATTAAATATTTTTGAGTTCAGGGATAATTTAGGGCTTCGCAGATGCGGGGTCGCGAGAATTGCCGACAATCCAGAAATCGAAAAACCATATCTCTCGCCATTTCCGCGAGAAAAAAAGATGAAATTTTCGGCACCCTGTTTTCGGGACCTTGAGGTGATGATGTAAAAGGTATCGCTATGACGCTATCGAACGGAGTCTCAAAACGGACGCGAAGGAGAAATATGAACTCTTCCAAAAAATTATTTTCCGTTTCGTAATTCGAAATGTGAATATTCTTAAAAAAATCTGGAAAATTCGAGAAGATGCATGGGCGTAGCTAGAACCACGCCGAAGCAGACCCCACGAATATTTGTACTGTTTCGTTTTGTTTACCGTTGCAATAGACAAACGTCAAACCGCAGAGGTTAACAGTCAGTTCCACAAAACTTTGACGACCAATCAAATCGTTGATTAAGGATTGCATTCAATGGTTGGGCTGGAAATGATCTGAAATCGAGCACAGAATTTACTGTTGATTGACAATCGGGACATGATCGGGCAATCAAAGTTTTGTGAAACCGACTGTACGTGTTTCAAAGGATGTTATTTTGCAGGGAAAATATATGATGGTATTTTTAATCATCTTATTTCAATCGAAGAGTAGAATCTAATTCTAGATTCATTTCAACCATATGACTGTAAACAACTATTTCCGTCGAGATCAGACATAATGAGGGGTGATTTTTTTAGAGGTATAGAACTTTGAAATGGAATAAAACAAGGAGGAATTTTTTAAATTGACATGAAATTGACTTTATTCAAAAGATAATCTTTTGGCATTATAAATTGAATATAATTTCTGGTATATAACCGCCTCGACTGGCGGGGACGTAATCCAATCTGAAGGTTCAATTATCAATCACTTTTTCCAAAATTTGTGGCTGTATATCAGCAATAACGGGGCGACTGTTGTCCTCCAAGTGGTCGATCGTTTCGGGATTATCGGCGTAGACTAGCGAACTCACATATCCCTACACAAAGTGGTCTAGCGGCGTTAAATCGCACGATCTTGGAGGCCAATTCACGGGCTCGGAACGTGAAATAATGCGGTTATCAACCATTTCCTTCAATAAATCAATTTTGGCTAGAGCTGTGTGACATGTTGCGCCGTCTTGATGAAACCACAGCTGCTGCACATCACCAATGACTGTAACATTCTGGTCAGCATCGTCTTTGAAGAAGTACGGACCAACGATTTCACCAGCCCATAAAGCACACCAAAGGACGTCTTCGTGGATGTATATCATCAGTTGGAGTAAACGTGGTGCGAAAACGGTCCATAGTTAGTCGAACTAATTGCTCAGTTGACCGTAAAATGGACGTGGAGTGCGATACGTATTTCGAACAGAACCATTATTTCCAAAATAAATCTGCATAATTTGGAAGCGTTATTCAGGCGTCAGTCTATTCATGTTGAAATGCCAGAACAGATTAAACACAAATCACTTGACAGCAGACAAAATGGCAGCCAGTTAAAAGTGTTGCCAACTTAAAGTTCTATACCTCTAAAAAACACTCTTTACTAGTGTTTCTGGTTGAAATCTGGCTCCACTATAGGAGCCCCGAGTCTTAACTAGTCGGGTCCAGTTGTCGGGTCTGACTCTACGCAAACGGTTTCGGAGTAATGTCCTTTCAAAATTTCGAGGTTAGTTCGTCAATATCTCAAGACCTACTGATGCGATCGGTTTAAAGCTTCGACATTAGTTGGAAAATGCCGAGGCTCACATTTGTGCCGAATGCTGTGAGGATTCTGTGATGGATTTTCAAATGACTTCCGTTTATTTCCCAAATTTCCGCTGAAAAACATGTCTGTTTTCGAAACGATTGATCTGAATTCGATGAAGTTTCGCGCACACCTTGAGGCCAATATTCAAAAACAGTGTTCCATTTTTTCTCGGAAACCCTGAAAAAATATGTCAAACTTCGTGGCTATTTGAAATTTCGAAATAATTTCCTCGCTTTCTAAAAAGAACTGACGCCTCCATAATTAAACGTAAACGTGCAGCTTAGTACGAAATGTCGGCGGTATCGTACATGTAGGAAATTTTAAAGGAGTTTATCGAAAACTTTCTAGATTGTTTCTGAGAACTTTCATAAGCTTTCAATAAAGTTTGAGACAAACTTTGAAGTCAGTATCTATTAACACTGTTTCAAATTTCTCTCTGATCGGATAATTATCACCGAAGACATTGGAAAATTTTGTTTCCTCGATATCCTTGTTATTTCCGAAATAACAGAAAAAATACTATAATATAATATTTGGAATGGGTATCTCTGCGGAATCATCGAATGGATTTTACCAATTCGTAATAAATTGAACTCAAACAATTAGGTTTGGGATTCAATGGGGGTTTTTCCTTCAAACGAAAATGCAGTAATTTTCATGAAAAACCTTCAGAACTTCAGATTTCAAACATATAATTTCAATATTGTCTTTTAAAAAAAATGTTTGATCACCTAAAACTGAAAAATTAAAATGAGGATTTGCATTTAAAGGGAACGTCAAATTCAGCTTTCTCGGAAAGAAAAGGACGTCAAATGTGTTACTTTGCTTAGGAAAACAGAGATAGATAGCTATACTTCGATCTGGTTAGAATAGAAGACAACGACCAAGGAATAGAAAAAGAAGAGTGCCGACTGTCATACTCTCATATCGTTTGGTTATATTGACAAAAAACACGTGTGTAACACAGAATAGGAATAAATATTTCATTATTCCTAGCAGAAAAATCTATTCTACTAAACACCGTTGTCACTTCGTGCATGCCTGACAAATCCCAAACCTCAATTTTAAACTTGATTTTGAATACTTTCTGAAGGTAATTTGGGAAAATGAAGAATCAAACCCATAATAATCATGTAAAAACTTGCATTTCCAGTAATAACCCAAATTCAGGAAAAACCCCCATTATGAACAGAAAATTGGTTAAATCCGCCTTATGATTGGCGTGTATAAGCTCTTGACGTCTTCGCTTTCCTAAATTTTTTGTTCGATATGAATTCAAACGAGCACTGCCAGACAGTTTTTCACTCAAAATCTTATCGAAAATTTCTCCCTTACGCACTCCCATGCAACAACTTCTTATACAATTTTTTTCGAGATTTCCTAATCAAGAGGGCTATATATAATGTTGGACTTTCCTTCCAATCCACAGACCTCTCCATCGTCCCCTCGTAATCTCGACTTTTTCACCGCAAAAGAACGGGAAACCGCCCAAATACTTTTCTCAATTATCGTCGGATCTATCGAGCTGTTCTGGTCATATCTGCAGGATAAGAGATTATTACGCCCGAGAAACTCATACACGGTCGGCTGGTGATGATGAAGCTCGGATCTGAGCCCAGGATACGCCTTTTTCTCTAATAATTCTCCGTGACAGAGTAATATGGAAGTCAATATTTCTGAGTGGATTTACAGACTTGGTGCCTGCTCATAACAGAAAAAACTCTGGATATTTGCATAGGATAGAATGGTCAGTAAATGGCGAGTGAAATTTTTGCAATGAGGGTTTTGTGATGAAGCTTTTTCACAAGCATTCGATAGAAGGAATAATCAGAAATTTCAAGTTGTGACGATATGACGTCGATCTTTGTGGTTTAGTTTCAGTCTGTAACTGCATCGCACCTCAATCATTCCAACGTTTTTACGCGCTTGTTCTAGGGAACAGCGCGTTATCATTTCCTCACAATGTCTGTAATTTTCGAATGTTGAGCCGAAAATGGTCTTCAACGATTGAGTTGAACTTCCTGAAGAAGAATCCATGGTCAAATTAAATTATTTCCTTCCGACTGACCGTATGTGCTCTAACTCTCGAAGGAACAGACTAAGCGACTTGAAATTATCAGATTAGGTTTGGAGTCCAAATATCTCGGTTAAGGGTGTTAATAGGTGGAATCGGTTGGATAGTTTCGGAGTTAGGCATATTTGAAATTTCGAGGTTAATTCAAATCAAAATTCGCAGCAAAATTTTGTGTGGATCCAGTTAGAAAATTTAAACAAATGTATTCGAGAATTTTTGTTTTTGATGAAAAATCAAATAATGATTAGATTTCAATGGAATTTGGCACGCAACTCAAGGTCAGTATTTAATATCAATGTTCCAAATCTCATTTCGATCCGATATTTACTTTCGGAGATATAAAGAAAAAAATGTGCCATATTTCGTTGTTATTTGGAATTTTAACTTTATTTCCGCAATATCTCATAAAGTACAAATGTAATCAGATTGAAACTTCGTAATCAGGTGGAGATTACCAACACGCTAATCTAATAGTTAGAATCCGAACAAGCGCGTAAAAGCTCCTGACCTAACGTCAGAGCTTTTCTAGATTTTTAACAGTAAATTTCATTATGCCAAAGTAGCTGAAGGGCGTGAATGGAAACAGGTCGACAGTGGAGGTCAAAGAGAAGACAGAGTTCTTCCAGGTGATTGATTGATTAGCTTCGGCTTCAGAAACAGAACAGAACAGTTATCATGACTCAATTCCTTCTAGGTCAATCCTGGTAATCATTTCTGATGGTAATGAGTCTCCAGAGCCGAGAATACACAGATTTTATCCAAATAAAGGAAAATTTTCATTGAAAATTCTAACGTAGTCCAAAAAGTATAGGGATCTGAATAAAGGTTTCTTCGTATGGTGATTCGTTTGGAAGTCGAGCAAAAAGGAAGTTCTCATATATTATGTCAATAGTAAATGTCATTATGCGAAAGTGGCTGGAAGGCGTAAATGGAAACAGGACGTCCGTTAAGTTCAAAGGGGAGGCAGAGTTCTTTCATGCGATTGTTTGATTATCTGCGAATCTAGGAAAAGCTACAGTAATCTTCACTTTGTTTCTTTGTGGTAAATCCAGTTAATTATTTCTGATGGTGGCAAGTCTTCCGAACCGAAGAATCGTACAATTCAAATGTTCGACATAGATTTGAATAGGTTTTCTGTGAGAATTCTAACCTAATCAAGGAAGGATACAAGAAATAATTTTAGGTTCCAATAGTTAGAATTTGAACAAGCTCGTAAAAGCTCCTGACCTCACGACAGTACTTTTCCAGTTTGTTTAATGATGCTATTTTGCAATTTTGGTAATTTTGCAAAATACAACCGAACACGATTTTCCAGTCGATATTAATATAATAATCGTAAGAGAAAGGCGTGGTGGAGATAGTAAGGTGAGTATCATAATTCTTTAAACTTCGTGCTTTATGCTCCCAAGTTTTATCCTGCAGAAACAGGTTTTCTGAGCAACATCGTGGGGCCTTTTTTGTCAAGCCGCCATCAGATTGTTCCTTGTGTCTTTGTCGACATTGCTAGTTTTTGTAGACAATTTTAGCATATACACAGTAACGATAATACCATCAGTGTTCCAGAAGCTGACCATCAGTTTTTTTCACCTTTTTGCGTGGTAAAGAGCCCTTACGAACTCAATGCATGGACTCTTGTTCCGTGAGAGGATCCTAGTGGTGTACCCAGGTCTAATCCCAGTCACAATTCTACAGAAGAAGTTTTTATCTTTTATCTTGGGATAAGTCAGTCCAATTCTCCTTGGAAACTTTTCGTCTACGTACTTTTCTTTCGTTTTCTTCGTGTCGATACTTAACTCATTTCTACATTTGAGGCAGTAAAAAAATTGTTCGAGCTCAGATAAAAAGCTTTCATGTATTCGAATCAGTAGGAAATATAGTTTTTCATACTCATGTTTTGAAAACGATATCACTGAAATGGCGGCCAACAGCAGCGATCTATTGTAGCCGATTTGAAAAGTTTTCGACCGATTTCAACTACTTGAGTTGTGATAGAGTGTGTGGACGATGTTTAAAGAACTTAGCTTTGAGGTAGATTCAAACAAATAGATCGCAGATGCTCAAATCAGGTAAGTGCACTGGCCACCCCACGTCCCTTCTCAGTTAGACCATTCGCCCCGGGTACATCGGCCTCAAAATAGTCAACGAATTTAGAACTGTGAGGGCTATAGCCGTATCCTGCTAGAACCAGATGTGACCCATATCGTTCTTCCAATTCAGGCTGTACGTCATGTGTACATCAAAACGTAGCGCTGTGATGTCATACTGTGATGGCAGAATTATCCTCCTCGGAAAGGTAGGGACCTATCACTCCAAATTGGGACACAGCACACCAAACTGTGAGTGGAGTGGTCTTTCATGGAGTTCACGAAGATTATCTGCAGCCCAGTGATGGGGATTTTTGCTAATTCACTGTTCCACAAAGGTGGAAATGTGCTTCATGACTGCTTCATGACTATTGTGTGAAGTTGGTCTTGGGAAGATGCGCTAAATCATTTCCTCAGAACGAGTTTGTCCATGTTAAATCAGCAGCACTCAACTCTTGAACAAGTATCATTTCAGACTGGTGGAATGACAAATCCACATGCAGAATTCTCCTCACAGATCGGTCTGACGATCCCAAAGCTATCGCATGACTTCGTGCAGATTCCTTGCCACTGGAACAACTTGCACTTTTTCGGTTTTTTTTAACGTTCTCAGTGGTCCTCACCCCCATCTTCGTCTTGAACTTCCTGTTTCCACAAGTTGGCGAGCCCAAGTTTCGATTATGTTAGCAGAGGTAACAGAAACGTTAACAGGAACATAAAGAACTTCTCTGCACCTAACTGTCCCCACCACATCACGAGCAATGATCCTTCTTAACTGATGAATCGGCTCTTCCGCAGCCTGCATAATTTTAGAAACTCTCGTTTCTTTAATTCCAATTTCTCTAGCAATAACTCAAAGTTGCACTAGGCGGTCCGTCAACACCAAATAATACCCAACTCCTTTGATGATCACTTCTTGTTCCCAAAGATCCCCCACACTTGGATGTAGAACGGGATATTTTCTTAATACACTGCCAACATCTTCACATGGATATTCTTTCGGCTTCTCAAGGCAACTCAACCACTTCCACATTTGCATGCGATGTAGCAATGTAGCTTGTGTTAAAGAAACATTCGATGGAGAGACTGACTGACTGGAATTTAAAGATGACTTCTCCCTCCCTTCCTACTCGTTCTGGAACTGTAGAAAAAATTAAACGCGATGCAATCGAGACAAGATTTCAACTTGGAAGTTGTTCACCTCAACGTTTATCAAACTGTTCTTCTATCGGTATGATGAAGCTTTGAACTGGAACTATTGAGCAGATTACGTCAGTTTACAAGCTCGGTCTTTCCATCTAGGCCTAGAAACGACCCTTTAAACTTAAAGTCTCCATTTCATTCCTTTCAGGAATCATAGCGCTCACAAATGGCTGGCATTTGCCATTCAAAGTTGAAGTCACCCTGTATGCAACCAGACATATAGCAGAAGGTGCAGTATAATTAATCAATCCAACGCCCCATTCCAGAGCTTCGTGAATTAATTACGCAAATACCCAAATAAATCAATATAGCCTACGGTAACTAATTAAACCAGAAGTTCAACAAATAAGATAGCATATATAGGAATTCCACTAGGAGGTGGCACGTCGAGCGTAACCAAAACTTTTCTTTGTGCTTTCTGAACTTCCTGAAGACTTCAAACCCGTTCCGTGTGGAATTGAATTATTTATGAGGTTGTGAAAACTAAACTGTAATGTCATTCAATAGTATTTCCGCTCAGTGCAGCTTAAACCTAGTCTTCGAAATGTCTGAAGGATTTTGGAACAAAAGCATAAAAAAGTCTAGTAGTAACAATACATTGGGGTTACTTATACTGTGTTTTCACAACACCATGATTCGAATCGCGAACGGCCGATAAAAACTTGAAATTACCAGAAGTCGATGTCGTAGTAGAGATAGGGAAATCTCAATTTTGATCGCCAATGTATTGACATAATTGTAGTTTATCTTCCCCTATTTAATAAAGTATTCATTATTCAACTAATAGTATCTCTAGGCAAAGAGCGTGAGTGTTTATAACTCACTACCTAGATTTCTAACAACGAATCCTCTGTTGCAGTATCAGCAAAACTGTCAGCTTATAAAGTGGCAGATTTCTTGTAAAGCAGTAGCCATTATTTGAAGAAGGATTTGAAGGTCCAAGAAATTGGTAGACCACTAAACGTGTCGATTCCCTCTGGGTTTCTGGTACATTTTCCATCCACACAATATATTATGAAAAAAATGTGTTGATTTCAAGGTTCTGAGGGTGCAGCTCACCATATTTCCTCAAAATTTCAAATTTTCAATATCAGCAATGATAATTGTAAACTGCTGTATAACTTTTGTTTTTGATGGAGGGATCTCATCACGAAAAAGGCTTCCTTCTCCATATCAATTTCAAATGGAAGAAGAGTTAACTCTGCCTTCCTGCAAGCGATTGAGTATTGTTCGTCATCAGCTTCTAACGAAAATATAGCAAAATCTTCTTAGCACTGTAGCCACCCGATTGCTAAAAAGTTTGTATATTTTTTAATGTCAATATTCTTGTTTTGATTTAGTTAGGATCTCAACATCTAAAGTGTCCATAATGTGGATTCTTTCAAGTCTTTCTAACCCCCAAAGAATGCAAGTAAGGCTTTCTCATTCATACGTTTCATCTCCTTCTGATCACACCAAGTTATAAATGTTTCATAAGTCAAATCGTAAGTTTCCTTTAACTTTTTGGGAATTGCTGAAGAAATTGCATTATCTGCTGCCTCTTCAACATCGCTTCGCAGCTCTTCAGAACATGAATCATTCTGTGAAAGTAAATAAAAGCTGTGCGTTCTGGCTTAATATAAGGTTAATTCTCACTTTATGTTCCTCAACCTTCCAATATCCATTCCGTTAAATAGTGTAAGGTTCAAAAGAATTAATATATGCACACTATAGACTATCCTTCCAGGAGATGTTCCATCTCCATGCCATATTTGCCCACTAAATTTTTACGGAATTGATACTTGAAGGTGACGGAACGTATGGTGAGATCAACCTTTTTTGATTAAAAAATGTCAAACTGACATTGCAAAACTGGGTATTTGGTAACTGATTATATAAATAGACATTTCTTGTTTTTGTCTTTCAGTATCTATTTTTATAACCGTAGATAAAGTATATCATTCAACTCATGGTTTTGTTCATGGGTGACTTGATGAAATACAGCGCTCGCCTGCGGCTCCTGATGCAAACTTTATCTGCGTGAGTTATGACCGACATTACCGTTCTTTGAATAATATACTATTGAGGGGGATTTTTTTAGAGGTATAGAACTTTGTAATGGAATAAAACAAGGATTAATTTTCGAAATTGACATGAAATTGACTTTATTCGGAAGTTAATCTTTTGGCATTAGAATCTAAATATAATTTCTGGCATATGGCCGCCACGCTGGCTCAGACTCAATCAAATTTGGAGGTCCAATTTTCAATCACTTTTTCCATCATTTGTGGCCGTATATTGGCAATAACGCGGCGAATGCTGTCCTTCAAGTGGTCGATCGTTTCGGGCTTATCGGCGTAATAATAATAATAATAATAATAATAACATTTATTCTAGAAAATCTTCACCTTGCAAATGCACAATTGTAAACGAAATAAAACAACGTGAATGCAAGCAATAAATACCGAAACGTCCTATCAAAATAATTGGTGAGTCACGATAAAAATTCCCTAACACTTCTCGCCTTATTAAGAGTTCATATACCTCTTTACGATACTTGTTGAAATCAGTTAGTGATTTTATGTGCTGAGGTAAATAATTAAACAAAATTATACACATGTATGTGCAATTGTTTTCTGTGATAGAAAGTAAATGCTTCGGATAAATGAGGATCACATTTCTTGTGTTATATTTATTTAGCTTATTATATTTCTTGAAATAAAGCATATTTTTGAATATAAATTGAAGACACTTATATATATACAGACCAGCCAAAGTCAATATGCCCTTTTCTCTGAAAACACTTTGACATGACTGGCGATACTTCATGTTAAACATGCATCTCAAAGCCAGTTTTTGTATCCTAAATATCGACAATGCATAACTGCAATTACCCCAGAATACAATGCCATAAATCAAAAGCGATCGAAAATTACTGAAGTAAACGGTAATTAAGAAGCTCCTCGACAGTTCAGATCTAAGAACACGCAGAGAGTATGCAGCAGAGTTCATCCTCTTTATGAGTACCCTCGAGTGATTTTCCCAAATAATGTGTTTGTCGACAATTATCCCCAGGAACCTAGCGCATGGTGACATCGAAATTTCAGAATGCCTTTGGTGTAGGTGAATTTCCCCTGTACGTCTCAATTTGTGAGAGAAAACTATATGTTCTGTTTTATTTGCATTAATTTCCAAATTATGCGAAGAACACCACTTCTGTAAGTTCAACATTATATTCGTGAACTGTTGTTGAAGTACTTCGTTGTTGGTGCATTGAACTAAAATATTTGTATCATCAGCGTAGTTGATGAAATGGGCGCTCTGAAATTGATTGAGGACACTTGGTAGATCATTCACATATACTATGAAGATAAAAGGCCCCAGAATACTATCCTGAGGAACACCTTGAGAAATTTTAGCATCAGAAGATACATATTCACCCTTTGATGTCTACCCTCGAGGTAGTTCTCTAGGAGATTCAATTGCTTATCCCTCACTCCATACCGCTCAAGCTTTCGCAATAGAGTTGTATGTACCACGTTATCGAAGACTTTGGAGAAGTCTATAAAAATACCAAGAGGAATTGTTTTATTCTCGAAACTCTCAACAATTAGATAGACCAATTCAAAAATAGCCGTATCTGTGCTCTTGCCTTTAATGAATCCGTGTTGGTAAGGACTAATTATTCGATAGTTTGTAAAAAAACTCAGGAGCCGGTTTGAGAGAAGTTTCTCGAAGATCTTCGAAAAGCTACTCAAAAGACTTATTGGTCTATAGTTATTGATATTTTTGGGATCACTTTTCTTGTACAGCGGTTTTATGATTGCATATTTCAAAGAATCAGGAAACACGCCATTAGTGAAGCTATTATTTATAATGAACTTTAGTGGCTGACTTATGTGAAAAATAGATTTTTTCAACAATGATATTGGTATTCTGTCATGTCCTGAACTGCTTTTATTAGGGAGTACATCAACTATTTTTAGCAATTCATCTTCTGTTACCTCAAATAAATAAAATGAGTTCTGGTTTTCCACAATAGTGTTTATTTCAGGGTGTAGAATAGCGACTTCACATATCCCCATAAAATATAGTATTCGCGGGCTCAGAACGTGAAATTGTGAGGTTATCAAACGTTCCTTCAGTAAATCAATTGTGGCACGAGCTGTATGACATGTTCCGCCGTCTTGTTGAAACCACAGCTTTTGCACAGCATGGTTGTTCAATTGAGGAAAGAAAAAAATTCATTAATCATGGCTCTACAACGGTCACCATTGACTGTAACGTTCTGGCCACCATCGTCTTTAAAGAAGTACGGACCAATGATTCCACCAGCCCATAAAGCACACCAAACAGTAAGCTCTTCTGGATGTAAAGGTGTCTCAACATATACTTGAGTAATATCTTCACTCCAAACACGGCAGTTTTGTTTATTGACGTAGCCATTCTATCAAATGTGAGCTTCATCGTTGAACAAAATTCTCCTACTAAAATCGAGATCAGAACCATTATTTTCGAAATAAATTTGCACAATTTGGAAGCGTTGTTCAGGCGTAAGTCTATTTATGTTGAAATGCCAGACAAAACTTAACACATATCACTTGACAGCTGACAAAATGGCCGCCAGTTAAAACAGTGTTGTCAACTTAAAGTTCTATACCTCTAAAAAACACCATTAATTTGCCTTTTTTCTCGCTTTGGTCAAGCACTATAGACTTTGGCATTTGGGACTTCAAGTTGAATTGATTGGTTTTCCCTCCATTTTCATTTGCCACTTCATGTTAGTGCCAGGGTTTATCAAAGCTTTTTTGAAAGCCATCCATCAAATTTTGTAGCGTTTGTTAATCGAAAAATTATTCTTGGATTGCAAAAAATTGTAATTCAATAATAAACAAGAACAAATTCTTGGCTTCCCATCTGTGCATCCTTCATCTCGTGATAGTAGATGTGATAATTCACAAAATGTTGCTGAATAATATTTTGTGTATCCTCGCCTTGGGTACACTTCGAGTGATGTAAAAATCTATCCAATTACTGCGAATAAATCATGAAAACACTTCATTCTTTTCTGTCCACTTCAAATTGTTTCCCTATTCGTCTCATGAATATTCATTCCGCACTCTCGGGAATGGATTCCTTCTGAAGTTTTCGGTTGTTTTTTGAGGATTCCATTTCATTTATATTTCTGGAAAGTTCTCAAACTTTCGGACAAGAAATCTGAGTATCCTACCCTAGAAATTGTTCTTCAAAATCCAATTAGCGAATCAGCACGAAAATCCATTAAACCTGTCTGATTGCGGGGTTAGAGCAGTAATAATTGGCTTGTCCATTACGACGAATCGAGTTACCTCCGCATAAAGTTCTTCAATTAAAATGCATTTTATAAAATTTATAATTCAATTATTGACGTGAATTTGACTTTGAGCGCATTAATAAATGGTATTACGACGTATAGAGCGAGTTAACTCCGCATGAAGTTTTTAAATTAAATTGCATTCCACAGAATTTATAATTCAGTTATTGGATTGAATTTGACTTTGAGCATGCGAAGTTTGTCCAGGTAACGCAATCCAAATATTGAATTGAATTTGACTCAGTAATAATTGGCTTTCCCGTCACGACGAGCGAGCTATCTCCGCAAGAAGTCTTTCTATTATATTGATTTCAATTAAATTCCCAAGTCAATCATAGAAGTGGATTTAACTTTAAAAGTGTAGTAGAAACTGGCTTGTCCATTATGTAGAATCGATAGAATCACGTCTGTTTAAAGTTCTTGAATTAAAAATTCAACTATTGAAAAGAATTATACTCCAAGTGCAGCAACAAGGGGTTTGTAATGACCAAAAAACAAACGAGTTGAGGTCAGGAGCTTTTAAGCGCTTGTATGAATTCGCTTATTGATCCCTCCACGCTCAGTTTTACTTTCTAATAGACTGATTTGGAGATCTTCTTTTCTTATAGCCCTATGAGCCTCTGTATGAACGTCCAAGCTATCATTTCTCAATCGAGTGATAGATTTGAATTCGATCTGATCCGTGTTTTCGGAGATATTCCCAGTATATCTATGAATCATTTGGCGGATCTTACCCATTCACGAATTCGTCGTTCGTATTTCAGTTCCAAAATCAATGAACATTCAAGTTATTATTTTTCCATCAAGTACTAGATTTAAATTGGATCTAATCTGTATTTTTGGAAACATTGGAAAAATAAAATTGTGAATGGGTGTATCTACGAAATCATTGGTCGTATTTTACCCATTCACGAATTTGACTTTCGTAATAAAGCCCCGAACCTTCTCTACAAATATCGAGACTAAGTCATTCCTCTCAGAAATTAATTTGTTTGCAGCCGGTATAACCACGGATCGTTAACACAATAACTGAAAGGAAATGCCGATAGACTAGATAATTGTTGAGCACGTTTGAAGCTTGATTTCGATAGCCGAATTCGCGAATTGCTAAAATCCACCCAATGATACATAATATTATAATTAACTGAAAAAAAAGAATGTGAAGGCTCATGGAGAATTTCGTGAGGACCATATGATAAGTAAATCGCAAAATATAAATTATCTGAGAACATTTTTCTTCGAACTGTGACTTATGAAACGATCATCACGAAATTCCGCTTATATTTGCACATCAGCAGTTTCCAACTAGTTTCATTATGATTAGATCAGTATTTTTCGAGTTCATCCATAAATAAGAGCGATAACGAGGAAAGAACCAGAGAATTTGACATAATTTTCCCCAATATCTCTGAAAATAAATATATCGGATCAAACTGAAATTGGACACCGTTGTTAAACACAGACTTCCGGGTCTGTGAGATTCTCTATTGGACACATGAAAATTTTTCGAATTAATTGTTTTTGGAAAGTTGGAAGATTTCCCAATCATCTTTGATTTCAATTTCTTAATCGCACTATCCACACGAAATTTTTCATATGGTGGCTCGTCGGTACTCTTCAACTACCTAGGAAGTTCAATTGTAATCTCGTTAGTTCTTGAGATATTGGAAAAATAACCTCAAAATTTCAAAGAGCCATGAATGAGAATACATGATTGTTCAAACTCAAAATTGAAGCACTATGCCAAATATCATTGAAATCTGATGAATAATTCCCGAAAAAACTATTTTTTCGAAGAAATATTTTCTTCACTCCACAAAAATTTTGTATAAAATGAACCTTCTGTATTCCTCAACTAGTTTCAATGTGATCGCATCCGTACTTACCTGAATATAAAGGAAATAACCTCGAAATTTGTCATATTATTTTTCCAATATCTCCGAAAATAAAAGTTCCAGATAAACGTGGATAGAGCTTGATTCATGGTCTTTGCTAGCTCAGGGCCAATACACGAAAATAAGGAAATGTCTCGATTTTTATCAGATTTTATATCATTCAGCGTTGACTAACTGGAAAACGGTTTGTTTGAGGAGAAATAATAAAGAATAATTAAGTATTCTAAAATGATTCGAGATTCTTAAAATGACTTGAGTTAAACTTTATCAGCATTCTTCATGTTATGAAATTGATTACTGTAGAGTACATGTCATAATTATAGAAATCTTCACACCAAAATTCTTTTCATTCGGAGGAAACATGTCAAAGCTACAAGAGAAAGACTGATTTTTATTGGAATTCCAACAACTTCTTTCTTTTGATCTGGAAACTGAAATAATGGTAAATAAAAGAATTCAATTTGATGAGAGGAATCTAGGGCTAAAATTAATGTACAACTTGAAGACTCACTCTATATATGCATGTAAATTTTGATTCGTCATCAGTTTATTCACTATTTTTTAATGTCATTTCAAGATTATTTTGATCAGATGGTTTAATTAAGATACTATTAACATCATTATTTATCTACCCTAGTGCCCTGATGATGTTTACAGACTAAACGGAACGTCGCCCAATATATAAGTGTAATTTCAAGAATGAGACCCATAAACGTATCGAAAATATTTCAATATAAGTCTAACGGCTGGTTTCACAAAACTTTGATTGCCAGATCAAAGGCTTGATTGTCAGTCCACAGTAAATTCTGTGCTCGATTTCAGTTCATTTCCAACCCAACCATCGAATGCAAACATTAATCAACGAGTTGATCAGAAGTCGAAAGTTTTGTGAAACCGACGGATAGTCACAGAAAACTTCACACCAACATTCATTTCATTCGGAGTAAACATATCCAAGCTACAACATAAAGAATGATTTTTATGGAAATTTCAACCGTCTCTATCTATATCCTGAAGCAGAATCTTCGAAAATTAATTTACTCACCCTCCAGAATGCAAAGGATTTCAAGGAAAGGTGTCTTCGCAATCGAGATTTCAAGCGTACTCCACAGAAATAAAAAGTAATGCCTGAGCTGTATATCAGTGGGTTTAATTACAGACTGTGTCCGAACTTGATGATTAACGAGTAAAGTTCAGATAATGAGTTCTTCTGGTCTGACCGTGCAATTCATCTACCGAAATCCGGAATTATAGACCCAAATTACACAGGATCCGATGAATTCAGTCGCCTCTCGGAAAGAAATCGAGAAAATTTTCAGAAAGTGAGGTTGTCCGCAGTAATTTACCAGATCATTAAGAAACGCTCAAGTCAGCCTCAGGGAATGCTGTTCATCAATTCAAATTATAGTTCGAATGCCTTCGTGAAGGCCTTTTCACACTTTACACAACCATTATTAGCACAATCGAATCACAATATCAGGATATTTGTTGAAAATTAAACTTGACTTTTCTATTGATAAGGTCTACATGTCTTGAAATTTACCGACATATTTAATCCAAAAATTGTCGAATAAATACAGGGTGAACCGTAGAAAGAGAACTATTTCAGGACGAGCAGTAAACTTTAATTTTTTTGTGAAACAACTATTTCATATACATTAGGAAGTAGCTATGTGTATTGTGTATGTGACTGTAGGTATGATGCATATCGCAAACAGCTCGTTTAATAAAATAGGCAAAAGAGGTTCACGAAGTTCTCTGTGCCAATAATACTCTACAGCCAACTAGAATTTCTCAAGCAAGTGTTCAGCTAATACTTTCAGAATTTTGAAAATATATACGTTTTCAACTTCAAATTGAGATTAAACACATTCAAATTTTGGATTAATATATTCAAATTGGTTCTAAACGAACTCAAATTGAGATTAAACACATTCAAATTGACAAAAATCAATTTCATATTGGTACAACATTCGTTGTTGTGTGAATTGGAGTTTTATAAGCTTCTGCAGTTTGAACTATATATACTCCTGCTATTTCGTTGGAATTTTCCTCTTGTTTTTTTGCCCACCTTAGGGCGGTTAACTTCTTGATACCCAAGGATTCGCAAGTCCTTTCCAATCGCAGTTTTCTTCATCGACACAAATCTTTGCTTTTTGATTGATTCCGAATATCCTTTTTTTAAATTTTTCGAATTAAAATCTTGATTGCTGTCTTTCAATACTCCCCTTCGACATTAAAGTGTTAATTTTATAAGGTAATCTAAAAATCATATTCAAAGTGCAACGTTGTACCCATATGAAAATGATTATTTCCAATTTTAAATATGTGTATTTCAAATTGGGAGTAATAATTTACACATGTTTACTAATTAGAAATATACAGGGTGTTCTACAAGCTCTCTAATTATTGACAGATGGTAGGTGTGCTTATTCTGTACATTTCTTTTCCTATGGACATATATCCGATACGTATTTGTTAAGAAGATAAAAGCATTTGCAAAATTATATTTTCATGTTCAAATCATAATTATAAATAGAAATTTTGACACTATAAGAATTATTCAAAATGCCCAACTTCGGCTTGAATGCAAGCTTCACATCGACGAACTAAATATGCCGTTACTCGGCGGATCAGATTTGGGTCGTTTTGTATTTGGTTTGCTGCATCTTGAATTCTATCAAGTAAGTTGATGAGATCCGATTTCAACATGATAAACAAGCTGCTTCATATGTCCCCATAAACAAAAATCTAAGGGATTTAGATCAGGCGAACGAGGTGGTCATTGTATTGGTCCTCCTTGACCTATCCATTTAGTCGGGAAATGTTCATTCAGCCAACTGACTCCTTGTCTCCCTCTATGTGGTGGTGCACAATCGTGCTGATACCACATATTTCCTACAATGTTTAGCTATAAGTCATCAATGAAGTCAAAAAGGTTGTGCTCCAAAAAATTTGTATACAAATCTTTATTTAAACGGTCATTTATAACATTTACTGGCATAAAAACATTGTTGAAAATCCCACCCCAAACGTTTAAACTGAAACTTTTCTGAAATCGTCTTTGTCTAATGGCATATGGCTTCTGCAGTGCCCACACATGTTCATTGTGGTTATTGTTGATACCGTCCTTAGTGAAATAAGCCTCGTCAGACCACATGACCAGCGAAATAAATCTATTATCTTGGGCATGTTGTTGAATTAGCCATCTACAAAATTCTAACCTCCGTAACCCATCGTCAGTATGTAAAGCTTGTACATTTTGTTTATGAAATGGATGCAACATTTCTCCTTTCAAAACACGACCTACGAAATTTGGTGATAAATGAAGATTAGTACCTATACGTCGAACACTAATCGAAGGGTTGTCACCTTAGACTCCTTTGTCTAAGGTTGTCACGGACAGCATCTATTACATTTTCCTCATTATCAAACTAATGTCAATTACCATATCAACCGATATTTTATGTCGGTCTACTTGATTAAAACATGGAAATAATTTTTTTCCAATGCTTGTAACTTAGAAACGAAAACGAATCAGACCTATGTTCATGGGAAAAAAAATTTTCAGAATAAGCACAGCTACCATCTGTCGAAGTTTGTCTAGAGATATAACTATTCGAGTTCACTGTGGATAGAATACTGATAACAAAACAGTGTGTAACTACTCTCTAATCCACTTAAACTTTCTGCGTCTAACGCACGTTTCCGAAACGTTAGACGCAGAAAGTTTAAGTGGATTAGAGAGTAGTTACACACTGTTTTGTTTGTCATAGAGCTTGTAGAACACCCTGTATATATTTCCAATTGGGAATAATCATTTTCATATGGGTACAACATTCGTTGCCCTTTGAATTGAATTTTTTGGTTACTTAAATGTCGAAGGAGAGTTTTTAATGAGTGCAAACCAGAGTTCAATTCGAAATTATATCCCTCATTGAAAAGGAAAAGTCGGAATCAATTGAAAAGCAGAGAATTGCAGTTCATGAAGAAAACTGTGATTTGAGCGGACTTGCGAATTTTTGAGTATCAAGAAATCAACCGCCCAAAAGTGGGCAAAAAATGAAAGGAAAATGTCAAAGAGACTGCAGGAGCATAGTTCACACTGAAATAGCTCATAAAACTCCCATTCACACAGGAACGAATGTTGTACCATTATGAAATTGATTATTGCCAATTTGAATGTGTTGATTTTGTTTTGTTTAGTACCAATTTGAATATGTTTATTCCCAATTTGATTTTGTTAGGTCTCTATTTTGCGCGCATTCAGAAGGAGGAGGTATCGTTAGCTAAGATGCATGTCTATTAACCTAGAATTTTGAGTGTTTCGCTCAATGTGTGGGGGTAAAAAATCATGGGTGACATGACAGTATAGCAGTGAATATTCATCGAGGTGACAAATGTAACCAGTGCGCGGCCGCCTTAAACTACAAAATAATTATTCACGATGTGAGCAAAACATGGTGTGTTCAACTGCTCATCTATGATCGTACGTAGAAACGATGACGTCACTTTTTTCATTCCTTCAAAAGCTTCGAAATTCAAAGCACAGAATATTTTCCTTGTATTTTCATCCATGATGTAAAAAACATGGTGTGCTCATCTGAAAAAAAGTAACGTCAGCAAGATTAAAATACAAGGAAATATATATTCTGTGCTTCGAATTTGAATCATAGGTAAATACGATCACAGATGAGCAGATGAGCACACCATGATTTACTTACATTATGTTTCCAACTAGCTATCGTCACTTTTCTTTAAGATGAGCACACCATGTTTTGGTTACATCATGTTATTATCCAGAAATTAAAATAGTCATTCGTCAATGCTGTGTAGGAATAAAAGAAAGGAAGAAAAATTCGAAGGTCCTGGGAAATTCGCTATTCCGCAGTTATTCCCGAGTAATATCAAATGAATCAAATTCAAATAGTATTTGAATTATTTCGTTATTTCAATGAATATTTTTGGTGATTCTCTTTTGTCGTTCTGTTTACCTTAGGGCCAATTGCACCGTTTTCGTCTTAAGCTTCAGTTAGTTAAGCGACGATAAACTTATTGAGCTCTGGTTTAAATATTCGGCTTGCACCGAGGCGGAATGTAACTAGATTAAAGTTAATCTACAAATCTGGTTACTTCCTCATGAATTGGTACTTGTGACTAGCTTCATGTTGTTTATTTTAACCCTAATTGATGAAATATTTCAATTCAAAAGATGGGTTCTACCATATTTCCATAAGATATGAAAAATCAAGATGCATCTATTGAAAAACCCACCGAAAAAATATATCTGACAGACTTTATAGCTTCCATAAAAATATTGCATGTAACTTTCTCGACTTGTTCATTATCATTAAGACTAGGGATCTCTTACTACAGACCTGTGCTCTTACTTCTACATCAGGCTTTGAACATTATTCAAATTTATAGTTATATACTCAAGTAAACTTATATTTTGTGATATCATAAGATTTGAGCTTCTGCATGGAATTACAATCCTGGCGTTTGTAAAATGAATAAATAAATAGTATTGATTTATCCGAAACGACTTTCGGATAAGGAACGGCTTACCTAAGGATAGAATTTCTATTGAATCGTTTTGTTTGTAATAAGTATATTATGAATTGAGTTAATTTTGGGTCGAATATAATGAAAACTCTGATGTGAGATCTGCAGAATAAAAAGTATTCTATATAAATATTGAAGTATCATGTATGGATGGATTGACGAAGGTGTACGTTTGAAGATCGACTAACACAAGGATGCAATTTCTTTTACATTAATTCATTTGTAGTTATATTTTGAGTCCTGTTAATATATAATCGAGGAGAATGATAGCACAGAGACAGCACATGCACAATGATAAAGTAGGATATGATAGCTTTCCACGTAATACATCAGTTAATAAAATAGTACTGAAGAATCTTCATGAAACTAAGGTTTTTCATTCCAAATATGTCTTCGATTTCATTCTGCTATTCGCTTTTGGAAATAAATAAGCATATCATTGTAACATTATCATTTCAAATAGTTGAAGGCTTCTAAGAAATACCATTGAGTTTACGAACTCAATGGAAATACTGATGTTAATTCTTCATGCTTTAAAAGATACGAATCAATGCCTTCTGATGTCATTATCTCTCTATATCATTTTTCATGAATATCATCTGAAATTCAATAACTTTTAATCAAAATTTGATTTCAAATCCATTAACTCGTATGAGCTCTTCATGAATGTCCAATGTAAACAAACTGGAGGTTACGTCCAGAAAAATGTCAAACTTGTACGAAATCACTCGAAAGTAGGGTTAGATTTCGAAGCTTACCATTAATCCTTCTTTTAAACCCCCAAATTCCAGGGCTTAAATTTAACAGTCAGTTAAGGCCATTAAACGAGGATTTTGTGACGGTGCAAGATAATTTTTTACCTAAACCTTGGTTATGGTCTTAATCTATGGTTTTGTAATACGGTGCAATTGGCCCTTAGCAACCAGTAAAAATGATCTACCGATCTATCAACAAACGCGGCAATCAAAAGTCATTCTATCGTGCAAAAAATATATTTTTATGAATCATATGTATATCAATTTCTTCAAAGTGTGTTGCAAATAATTAATAAATCAAAATCAAATAAAAGTTCCTCATTATCAAAAACATTTCAATATTCCGGATATGAACGTTATATCGAAACGCCATATCGGAAAGTTATCGCCCATATTTCACCTCTTTCACGTCCTGAGAACAATATGAAAATGACGACTAACTGTAATCAGTTAAAAATCCATCCGTTCGGATTTTCCCGCCATCTAAATATATCCGCGATAGATTTAAATTATAGGAAAACGGTTCCATTATTAAAAATAACCACGGTTGAAAACGAAACGTAAAACGATTTATCGTCCGCATATTTCATCCGTTCTCACGATTGCTAATCTACGCGTTTCGTGCATTCGAATTCCTTCCGTGTCGTTTTCATCGGGTATTCATTCGCTGTAGAAGCCATGCCAATAAGGAACTTTCATATCCTTTGTTAGTCAGTAAATTTCATTATGTGATAGTGGCTAAAGGGCGTGATGGAAACAGGGCGCCATCAGTTGGGTTCAAAGAGAAGGCAGAGTTCTTCCATGCGATTGATTGATTGATTAACTGCGCTTCACAAAAACCAACAGTATGTTCACTCTGTTTTTAGTTTTGTCTAGGGAACAGCGCGTTATCATTTCGTGACGATGTCTGTAATTTTCGAATTTTGAGCCGAAAAAGGTCTTAAAGAATTGGGTTGAACTCCCTGAAGAAGAATCCGTGGTCAAATTTGATTCTGTCCCTCCGTCTGTCAGTCCGTATGTGCTCTAACTTTCTAAGGAAAAGACACTTGCACCATATTACAAAACCATAGACTAACTCCATGACCAAGGTTTAGGTACAAAATTATCTTGCAGGGTCATGTAATCCTCGTTTAATGGCCTTAACTGACTATTCAATTTAAACCCTGGAATTTGGGGGTTTAAAAGAAGGATTAATGGTAAGCCTCGAAATCTAACCCTACTTTCGAGCAATTTCGTACAAGTTTGACATTTTTCTGGACGTAACCTCCAATTTATTCATATTTTTTTCGTTTACATTGGACATACATGAAGAACTCGTACGAGTTAATGGATTTTACAATCAAATTTTGATTAAATGTTAATGAATTTCAGATGATATTCATGAAAAATGATATTGGGAGAAAATGGCATCAGTAGGCATTGATTTGTATCTTTTAAAGCAGTATTTCCATTGAGTTTGAAAACTCAATGGTATTTCTTATAAGCCTTCAATTATTCGAAATGAAGAAGTTACAATGATAAGCTCATTTATTTCCAAGAACGAAAAACAAAATGAAATCGAAGACATATTTGGAATGAAAAAAACATAGTTTCATGAAGATTCTCATTACCATTTTATTTAGTGATTTTTTATGTGGCAAGCTATCATATACTACTTCATTATTGTGCAGGTGCTATCTCTGTGCTATCATTATCCTCGATAACATATTAATTGGACTCAAAATGTAACTACAAACGAATTAATGTTAAAGAAATTGCATCCTCGTGTTAGTCGATCTTCAGTCGTACACCTTCGTCAATCTATCTGTACAGAATATCTCAATATTTATATAGAATATTTTTTATTCTGCGGATCCCACATCAGAGTTATCATCATCTTCGATCAAAAATTAACTCAATTCATAACATACCTATTACAAAGAAAATAATTCAATAGAAAATCTATCCTTGGGTAAGCAGTTCCTTATCCGAAAGTTGTCTCTGATAAATCAATACTATTTATTTATTGATTTTACCAATGCCAGGATTGTAATTCCATGCATTAAATATTACAAAATATAAGTTCACTTGACTATATAACTATAAATCTAAATAATGTTCAGAGCCTGATGCAGCAGTAAGAGCACAGGTCTGAGGTAGGAGATCCCTAATCTTAATTATAATTAACAAGTCAGGAGCATTACATTATAATATATGCAATATTTTTAAGGAAATCAGATATATTTTTTCGGTGGGTTTTTCAATAGATGCATCTTGGTATTTCATAACTGATGGAAATGAGGTAACCCATACAAATTGGTTTCATCTTTTGAATTCAAATATTTCATCAATAAGGGTTAAAATAAACAACATAAAGCTAGTCAGAAGTACCAATTCATGGGAGAGTAACCAGATTTGTAGATTAACTTTAATCTAGTTACATTTAGCCTCGGTGCAAGCCGAATATTCAAACCAGAGTTTAATAAGTTAATCGTTGCTTAACTAACTGAAGCTTAAGACGAAAACAGTGCAAGTGGCCCTAAGCGACTTGAAATTGTCAGATTAGGAGATATGAGGAAAAAAATGTGCCAAATTTCGTTGTTATTTGGAATTTTAACGTTATTTCCGCAATGTCTCGAAAAGTACAGATGCAATCAAATTGAAACTTCGTGATCAGGTGGAGATAATCAACACGCAACTAGGTGCGAAATTTCGTGTTTATCTAATAGTTAGAATTTGAACAAGCGCGTAAAAGCACCTGACCTCTTGTCAGTGCTTTTCTAGATTTTTCAACAGTAAATTTCATTATGCGAAAGTAGCTGAAAGGCGTGAAGGGAAAGAGGTCGGCAGTAGAGGTCAACGAGAAGGCAGTGTTCGTCCATGTGATTGATTGATCATGACTCAATTCTTTCTAGGTCAATCCTGGTAATCATTTCTGATGGTAATGAGTCTCCAGAGCCGAGAATATACAGATTTTATCCAATTTTTCATTGAAAATTCTAACCTAGTCCAAAAAGTATAGGGAAATTAATGAAGGTTAGTGATTCGTTTGGAAGTCGAGCAAAAAGGAAGTTTTCATATATTATGTACATAGTAAATTTCATTATGCGAGAGTGGCTGGAAGGCGTGAATGGAAACAGGACGTCCGTTGAGTTCAAAGAGAAGGCAGAGTTCTTTCATGCAATTGATTGATTATCTGCGAATCTAGGAAAAGCTACAGTAATCTTCACTCTGTTTCTTTGTGGTAAATCCAGTTAATCATTTCTGATGGTGGTAAGTCTTCTGAGCCGGGAATACCGAAAAATCGTACAATTCAAACGTTCGACACAGATTTGAATAGGTTTTCTGTGAGAATTCTAACCTTATCAAGGAATGATAGAAAAAATTTTAGGTTTCTCCGGTTATCAATTTGTTTGGAAGTCGTGCCAGAATGGATTTCTCATATATTTTGTATACAGTTAATATCATTATTCGAAAGTGAGCCAGGTGAGTTCAAAAGAAGACAGAGTTCTTTCATGATTGATCGATCAGCTATGGCTTCAGGAAACCTAAAAGTAATCTTAAATCTGTTTCCTTGAGGTCAAGCCTGGTAATCATTTCTGAAACTAATGAATCTTTTGAGCCGAGACTGCTAAAGGATCACAGATTTGAACAAATTTTCCGTTGCAAATTCTAGCCTAGACCGGGAAGGATAGAAGAAAACATGAATTCTGTCGGGTATTTATTTGTTTGGGGTAGTTCCAAGTGAGAACTCTCATCTATTTTTTCGCGCATGTTCTAGGAGAACAGCGTGCTATCGTTTTGTCCAAATATCTGTAATTTTCGAATTTTGAGCGGCGAATCGACTCAAACGATTAGGTTGGACTCACTGATGACGAATCCGGTGTCAAAATCGATACTGTCCGACCGATGACACGATAACTGTCGAACGGAACAAACAAGCGACTTGAAACTTTCAGGATGATTCGCGCATCAGAATACCGCGGTTAAGTTCGTTAATGGGCCAAATCGGCCAAATACTTTCGGAGTTATAGCCATTTGAAATGTTAAGGTTATTTCCTACTACTGAAGCGATTGGATTGAAACTTGGCAGTTAATTGTAGCATAAAGACGCACAACTTTGAGCAGAATTTTGTTGGGATCGTATGGTTACTTGATTGAAAAAATTTTTTTTCAATATTTTTGCCAAATTTCGTGATGATCGTGTCAAAAGAACAATTTGAAAAATATTTTTTTTTTTCAAATTTTCAATATTCTGTGATCTTCTTATCATATTATCCTCATTGTTTGTCACAGTTTATTATTGAAATAAACTTAGAAAAGCACTGCCGTAAAGGCAGCAGCTTTTGCGTGCATATTCATTTCCAGTGAACATGCGCGCAAAAGCTGTTCCCTTCACGGCAGTGATTTTCTAGGTTTTATTCAATAATAAACTTCATTATGCGAGAGTGGCTGGGGGGCGTGAATGGAAACAGGGCGCCATGTCAGTAAGAGCAAAGGGCAGATTTTTTCAATACGAGTGATTTATTAGCAGCGGGTTTAGGAAAGCCAAAGCAATCTTCACTTTGTTTCTTTGAGTTAACTCCAAGTAGTCATTTATGATGGAAGCCAGTATGTTCAACATAGATTCGAGCAAATTTTTCGGTACAAATTGTAACAAAATCCAGAAAGAATCGAAAACGAAAATGGTTGAGCAAATTTTTCATTGAAAATTTTAGCCTAGTCTGGAGAGGATAGGCCACGAGCAATTTTGACAGTTCAGAGAGATTGGAGGACCTAACCTAAAATGCATTGTTTACTATGGGAAAAAGCAATTTCTCTCGTGATTTCGTATTCATTTGAGAATTTTGGACTGATATATTCATTTTTTTCGATAGGGATAGTATGAATTTGGTGTACTTAAGATGAAATTAGTCCCTGATGTCATAAATAGGAAAATAAACCGATCGTTCGTTAGTTCAGTTGGACGTCTTTCTGCGAGTTGTTGTTTATTATAAAGACACCTAGTTACTTTCATATGGAGGTAAAATATTGCGAAAATATTTTGTGATATCATCGTGCTACTAACTTTTTCGTTCCCAGACACTGCCAGGTAATCCTGGCTGTAGTAGATAGGAATAGTGTATTGACACAGTGAATGGTTTTTGTTTCTAAAATACGATTCTAGGGTGACTAGATTTGGCTTAGATGCCGATCAGTGACGATTTAGACACCTATTCTGTGAAAACAAATAGAAATGTTCATGAAAAATGGGCGATTTCACGAAAATGCCTTACCTGGAAATAACTGGCATAGGTACCCAAACAAAACATTGTCGGTTGTAATCCTGCACCTAAAGTGAGAATCAGCTCAAAATTTGACTGCATTAAATATTGAATGGAAATATTTTGAATAAATCCTGCCTTGTTCAAGTAATAAAGAAATGCTCATAAAGAACTTTGGATTTTTCAAAGATTTCATACCCGAAATCGTTCGGCTTACATACGTACAAAACACTGTACATGATACTCGATTAAACATGAAAATGAGCTCAAAATTGAATTCCACTGCATACCTGAATGTCAATGCTATGAATAAATCCTATCTAGTTCAAGTTTTCTTGATTGCGGCGTCTGATCTCCATCCTATGTTCTTAACCAAGGTAACTGACAACTTGGAAAGTAACATTTATTCTGTGAATTTTCCAGTTTTCATACGCAGCATAGATTGAATGAAATCGGAAAATATGATTTTCCGTTTCAGAACCAATAGAATTTCCTTATTTCACTCTTTAAAATAGATACGTTGAGTTCCTCTCCACATCCGGATAGAACCATCCAAATGAAAATACTTCAACAACTCATTAGTAGAGTTTTCATCGATTTGATGTTGAATAATGAAGCTTGAATATCTAAATTTACTTCAAAACACTTAGGTTTCAAATTGTATTTCCTGCCTTACTAAACCCAGCCTCACGCAAGAACAGCATCAACCACCAAGAATTGTATTTATTCGAAAAATTCCATAAGATTAGTAAAAGTGTTAACTGTTACAAGATATCAAATACTTTGTATATAGTTCCTAGATAATGCAATAGCAAATATTTCACTCCAAAATGTCCCAAATAATACGAAATCACAAGCCAAATCGGGTTTTTCCAAAGTGAACAATGCATTTTAGGTTATTGTTGGTCCTCCAGTCTCTCTCAACTGTCGAAACTGCTCGTGGCCTATTGAAGAAAAATGTATGTTTGGTCGAGGATTCATTCGTTTGGAAGTCGTGCCAAAAGGGAGCTTGCATAAAATACTTTGTTAATAGTGAATTTCGTTAGGCGAAAGTGGGTGAAGGGCTTGAATGGAAACAAGGAACCAGTCGATTTCAAAGAGAGGCAGAGTTCTTCCATGCTATTGATTAATGAGCTACGGCTTTAGGAAAACTCACGGTAATCTTCACTATGTTTCTTTGAGGTCAATCTTGGTAATCATTCCTTAAGATGGGAAGTCACTTGAGACTAAAAATCCTACGATTTGAACATTCAACGCAGATCTGAGCAGTTTTTCGTTAGGAATTCTAATCTAGTGGAAGAAGGATTGAAGAAAAAAAATCTAGAAAAGCAATGCCGTCAAGGCAGCAGCTTTTGCACGCATCTTCAATGTAGATGACCGCTTCGGCAACGAATTTGAACATGCGCGCAAAAGCAGCTGCCTTCACGGCAGTACTCTTCTAGATTTTTTTTCGATAAATTACTGGATTCCAATTCGATCTAATCTGTAGTTTTGAAAATATTGGAAAATAAAATTTTGAATGGGTATATCTACAAAAGCCAGACCGTAAACACAATAACTTCCGAAAGAAACAACTTAGAAACCCGATATTTGTAGAGAAGGTTTGGACCTTAATTACGAAGGCAGAATTCGTGAATGGGAAAAATTCAACAAATGATTCCGCAGATATACCCATTCAAATTTTATTTTCCCAATATTTCCAAAAATACAGATTAATTAGAATTGAAATCCAGTACTCTATCGAAAAATACAGTTCGAAGGTTCATTCAGAATTTAAAGAGGATAATATAATAAGAAGATCACAGAATATTAAATATGTATTTGAGAGAAATTCGAATTTTTTTTTTTAATTGTTCTAATGACACGATCATCACGAAATTCTGTGCGGAGTTATGTTTCAGCATCTACAACCTAGGTGCGAAGATTAATCATGATAGAATCAGTATTTCTTGAGTTATACCGAAAAAAACAACGATATCGGCACGAAAACCAACAAATTTCATATGTTTTTCCCAATATCTCCGAAAATAAAACCGTATCGAAGTGAAATTTGGTACAATGCTGTGGAATATGGAGCTCAGAGTTCACGCTGAATTTTTTTCAATGTGATGAACAGTTCGCGAAAAAAAAAATTTTTTTCGAAAAAAATTTTGAAAACAATTTTCTTCTAAATTTACTGATAGTGTGATCCCAACAGAATTTCTCGAGAAAATGCGCGTTGCTATACTCCAACTAACTGCCAAGTTTCGATCCAATCGTTCGAGCAGTTTTTGAATTATCGCCAAAATAACGTCAAAACTTCAAAAGGCTCTAACTCCGAAACCGTTTGGCCGATTTCGCTCATTAACGAACTCAACCGTCGCATTTTGAAATGAAAGCTACCCTGAAAGTTTCAGGTCGATAGGAATCTCCGTACGACCGTAAGCGTGTCTACGGCCGGCCGGACAGAAATCGATTTTGACACCGGATTCGTCATCAGTGAGTACAATCTAGTCGTTTCAGATCATTTTCGGCTCAATCATCGAAAATTACAGTCATTTGGACGAAACGATAGCACGCTGTTCCCAAGAACATGCGTGCAAAAAGAATGTTTCTTCTGATATTCATTCGTTTGGAAGTTTATTAGTGTAGTTAGTATAGAACAGGTCTCTTGCATGTAACGAAAAATATCATATTTTCATGTTTTTCTCAATCTATGACGGTAGAAGATTATAAGGTATGCTATCACACACTCTCGCAACTCGCGAATTTTGAATCATTCGGTATTAAAATTTTGAATTCCAGATCGGGTGAAAAGTAGTAGATCACCCCCTTCGCAACAAATCACAGCATGATACTGCTATCGATACAGCCACCGCTGTCCATTGTCTTGGTGGAGTGGAAGGTACTCGAAAGAAAAGAGAGAGAGAGAGAGAGAGAGAGAGAGAGAGAGTGGATCTGACAGGTTCCGTCACACGGAAGTTTGGAAAGTTTAAACAACCAATATGTGGAACCAAATTTGAAGGATCGTTTTCTCGTTGAAATATACAAGAGACCGATTACCACATAGCCAACGTACACTCCATAAACGAGTAGGACCTTCCGACATTACACCAGTACTATTTCAAAATGTTTTGAAAACGTAGCCACCTCCAAATAAACAATCTGTGATTTATGGTGGTTTTTGACCGATTTGTCAGCTATTGTGCTGTTAATTTTGTTGTTGTCCCTTTACTATTAGAGAATAGGTCTCTTGCATGAATTTTTTCATCATTGGAATCAAATATTCTATCCGTAAGACTACTAAAAAACTTTAACAGCCGTCAAAATTCCCAATTTTCAACGAGAATATGATCTTTCAAATTTGGCTCGCATATCGGCTGTTCAAACGGACGGAACTTCGCGGCTTCCGTGACGTACCGGATATATCCAATCTCTCCTTCTTCCCGTATACTTTTCTCTCTGGCAAACCAATAGACCTTGAACGGCTGGTTTACTCACTGTTGAAGAATTCGTGGTCCGAACACCTTTAGAAACTATTTGGAACGTTAGATACGCCCAGCTTCATATACTTCTGACAAATTCGTATGATAACATGAAGAGTTATAACCATTGAATAACCATTGAAACATTCAAAATTTCAATTTCAATTTCAATTTCAATTTATTCAAACGTAAATACCTTCCATTCAATAATGTCACCAAGGTTATAACACAAATATATTATAATCCCCGCAGAAAGCCAGACGCACCTAGGCAAAATGCCTGTATTGTGAGTCTCACATCCTACCGGAGATCTGTACAATGTATATCCAAAAAATAAATAAATCGGGGTACATAAATGAAAAGTAAATAAGTTTCGAAAGGTTGAAGATAAAAAAAACAATACAAGAAGGAGATTGACCTTACCTACAGGTTGAGAGGTCAGAGGAGGTGCACACTAAAATTTCTTTGGAAAAAAAAGAGAAAAAAAAAAAACTTAAAAATAACAGAAAAACTTCAAATGATTCGAGTCGGAAATCAAAAATTTCTTCATCTCTAATTTGTATTTACGGAAACTCAGTTTTCTTATATTAACGGGAAGCATATTGAAAAGTTTTGGTCCGAAGTAAAATAAAGATCTCTGAGATACATCTTTCCTAAAAAAACGGAAGTTGTATGGACTGATTCACTGTGGATCTTGTTGTCTTAGATGTAGTATACAAAAATTTATTAGCATTGAAGAACATCCATTTTAGACTATGGTAAGCATAAACTGTCCTGATTTTAAAAATATTGGTCTCCTTGTATAGGGTTTCTGTGGAAAATAGTCTGTTCTGTTATGAATGAGTAACTAACACAAAATTGATGAACTACATTTTTATAGAATTTTTTCGAGAAGATCTAATTCAGCGGTGAGATTTATCGACGCTCTCTAATAACCGTTGTTCTGGATTCGAAATTACTCCTTGTATCCATAAAATTCTTCCAACAATAAATCAATCAACAAAAATTGCTCCTTCCCAAAAACCTGAATATATCATATTGTAAATCATAAGATATTCCAAGTTTGTTAACCTCATCTCATTTATAAGTATGAATCACAAATAAAAACGGCCATCTGATGCAAGCAACTAGAGAGATCCATCATTCCAAATATCTAATTTATTTTCCGAGAAATTCTTTCACCAGATCAATCAGATTATATCCAAATTCATTTATATTCGGCAAAATTAATTATTGCATGGTCTTCCAAATTTGAAGGATCGTTTTCTCGTTGAAATATTTCAACGACCGATTACCACATAGCCTACGTTCACTCCATAAACGCGTAGGAGCTTCCGACATTACACCAGTACTATTTCAAAATGTTTTGAAAACGTAGCCACCTCCAAATAAACAATCTTTGAGAATCTCAGGAGATGTAAAAATTTATTTTATTCATCAGTTGGAAATAAAGGACCGAACCATTTACATTACTCGGGTGAAATTCATTCCTGGCCCGGAAACTGTCGGTCGAGTGAATTCAGCTGACGGGTTTACACGATCAAATCCTGGGGGAAGATATCAAGAGGCATAACACTGTGCTGCCCCAGTTTGCTCACCAGGGTCCTGTCGAATGTGTTTTTTTTTGTTCAAAATAACCAGTGGGAGCAATGGGAACAATAACTCTATAGTGTATCATTGAAATTTGCATAATTTTCGAAATGGGAATAGAAGTTTCCATCTCTATTCTACATTCATTTCTCTTCCCCTGGGATTATGTATTATTTTATGTCTTCTTGGAAAAAATATTTCAAATACTCTTCTTATGAAGCATATGCTGAATGAACACATTGAAGTCGTATTGTTGGCCAATGTAAACGGTTTGGGTAAAGGTGCGGATCCAGAAGTCGATTTCAAAACAAGATAATATATATAGTGCGCATCAAAATTATGGAACAAAAAAATTTTCTCAGAAGAAAAATATTTGGCAACAAAATCCTGAAACAGGTCAATTTTTGATTCACTTTTACCAAATTTGTATGCATTATTTTGAAAGAAAGGTCCTAGAGTCTTGAAATTTCAGGTAAGGTTTCGATCCTGAGTATCTCGGTTGAGTTAGTTAATGGGCCAAATCTGCCGAATGGTTTTTTTGTTATAGCCATTTGAAATTTTGATTTTTCAATCACTCGAAAAACCTTCATCTGATCGAAATGAAATTTAGTTGGTAGATGAGCAGTATTAATCAGAAGAATTATCGATTATCGAAAAATTTGAAACAACCAATTTTTTTCGGGAATTTCCATATTTCATTCAAATTTCACTGAAATTTCCAAGTCGCCATTCCATAACGGAATACCTTATTTCAGCCCAATCAGATTTCCTGATTTTCCTTTGGAACAAATCAATAGAAAAATAAAGAAAATTCAGTCAAGAAATTCATATATTTCAGAGATCAAATTTCCGATTCCGTTGAAATTTCACTCTGATCGACACCGAAGACTCTATTTCAGTCAGTATTTTTTGAATTTTCTTAAACATAGGATTTAGAGTTTACAATATTTTCTTGCATCAACCCTTCACGACATCTACTGGTGAAAAGTCGAAGCATTTACTGGATCCTACAGTGACTTAATATCGACGTATTACAGTCGGTTCACACTCTATGCATCATGAGATGATTACCTCGAAGTTTGATCGGTGTTTCCCCGTAGCTGAGGAAAAAAACACCTAGAATATTGAACTTTTCAGATTATGTTCGCAGCCTGAAAATGTCGGTTGAGTTCGTTGATGGGCAAAATTGGCTGAAATGTTTCGGAGTTATAACTATTTGAAATTTTGAGGTTTGTTCTAAAATTAATTGATGCGGAACCTTGTTCACAATTTTGGGATGATCTAACTTTTTAAAAATTTCAAACAAACGTTTTTCGAATTTTTTTTTTTTTTTCGAGGGACTACTAATCCGATTCGGATGAAATTCAGCACCTACCTTGGAGTCAATATTTAACAACATTTCAACCCGATCAGATATTCATTTCATTTCATAAAACATATAGGGCGAAAAGTTAATTTCTTTGATTATGCGCTTGTTCTAGGAAACAAATGTTATTGTTTTGCACAGTGTCTGCGATTTTCAAGTTCTTAGCCAAAAATCATCATTATCATTAAAAAAAAATATTCATCAGAATTCTCGGAAAATTGTCACAGAAATTGGAGTCAAAATATAAAAATAGTGCTCCGAATTCCAGTTTTAGCGAATATTTATCTGCAGAGAAATTGGAAAAAAATATGTAAAATTTCTTGGCTTCTTCAAATTTTGGTATATTTTCCTCAATTTCTCGAAAAGAAGTGAGGTTTTCAAAATTAAACTTCTGTAATAGAAATGCCAACGCATAATTTTCGAGATTTCTGTTGAAAAAATTTTCTTTTCGAAAACTATTCATAACCTTACCATGGAGTTGGGCACAGACCTTGAGGTCACCATTTAACAACATTATTTCAAATTTCGGAATTTGATCGGATATTCATGTTGGGAGATATTGGGAAAAATAAGATCAATTTCGTGCTAATTAATTGTCAAGCTCACGAAAAACGTCAAAAGTTTCACTTGATCAATGAATGCATGGAGTGCATTACACACGCCTAGTATCCAAGGGCCTGACCAAGATGCATAGACTATATCAGGTGTCGACACTTTCCTACCATTATCCACTAAAATTTTGGGTCCAAGATGCGGTCCTAGAATTGTCAAATATTGTCTTACTTGGCTCTGTAAACGATGATGGCGCCAAGGTCGTTTGTCAAGTCCATACAATTAATTTCAGTGAATAAAAATTAATTGAGCCATAATCTGATTGATCTAATGAAACTTTTTCTCGAAAAATGATTCATATATTTGAAATTATGAATCCTTACTAATATATAACAGGATTTAAACAAATGTGAAACATCTACTCATTAACAATATGAAATATGTATAGGGGAATAAGTCGCAATATGAGGTGGTTTATTGGAAGAACGCTTCAATGGATGGATAGAAGAAGTCATTTCGAAGCCAAAACAAAGGTGAAAACGGAACGGGAGATTGATATTACTCATGGATTTTATTGGATAGTTTGGATCCCCTTTCATAAAATATGGTTTAAAAATTTCGTAGTACCTATTAATGAATACCTATGCAATTCAAAAGGTATGAATTTTGTCACACAATTATAAAAATATTTCGAGGAAATGTTCATATTCATTATTATTGAAATTGGAATATGAATTTTCACTTTGCTGATCATGTTCTTACGAATTTATCAGACTAATTTCAAACCAGACAAATTGATTGTAGTATATCCTTCCAAATGATTTCTTGTGGTTTTTTTGAAAACGCAACTCTGTTAGACTTCCTTTATGAACTAAATATTGAGATAATAAATACCTCTCGCAATAAACAAGTATTCAAAAATATCAAGTTTGAGACTTGTGTATTCAAGGACGAAGGAAACCTTTATATGTTTTATCGCCATTCTGACTGAATGAAATAAACATCTAATCATAATTTAAATTCAAGTCAAAATTAATTTATTTTCGGAAATTCTCGAAAATAATGTATGTTCCAATTCGGAAAATCAGAAAGAAGTTCTGATTTGACTAGTTTCGATAAAACAGGTCGGTAACTTACGTAAATATTTCTAATTTTATATGGCAGATTTTCCTATGCCGGCATCTATCGCCGTAATCTGAAGTAAGACAACAAAGCCCTATTTTGACAACATTTGGACCTCATTTCGGGCCCAAAATATGTCGAAGAGTGTCCGCACTATATGTATTCTATGCATCTATGGCCTGACTAATGACTCTCATTCTTCTTCAACAAGAGCCATCGTTCAATGCTCGTGGAAAACTATATGCATATATTTTTTAATGGTCGTCGACAAAGGAACATTATTTATTGATTCACTCAGGAGATATTTTCACGATCCTCAAGTACCACATCTTCACTTCACAAACAATCTCGTATATCGTTCAACAGCTCCAAACGTTTTGTGCATAATCTTTGTCTGGGCAGGTGTATACAGTCCCATCAAGCGGAGCAATTCAATTTTCGTTCTTCCAACCAACATACAACAAACTTAATCACACCCCACGACAACAAAGTTACAACCAACACGATTTACATGGGTGTATAATACGACTTGAGATTATTTGAGGAGGTGTTGAAAAGCAGCATTGCCCGTCGTAGCGGAGCACTTTGTGGAGCACTTCGCTAATTGAATTGCCTTCCTCGAAGACTCCCGCTTCGAGTCCCTAGAGTCCTGATTTCAGGCCTCTGATTTATGGTGGTTTTGACCGATTTGTCAGCTATTGTGCTGTTAATTTTGTTGTTGTCTCTTTACTCATAGAGAATAGGTCTCTTGCGTGAATTTTTTCATCATTGGAATATTTGTTGATTTATCGACGGATATTCGTCCTTGTGATTATGTTATATATCATTGCTGGAGCTCTTTCTTCTCCGAGAAACCAATTCCTATATTTGTTAGATGTTGGACGTTTTCGTCTTGTGGTGGGAATCCACATGAACCGAGTGTTTCCAATGTCTTGTCGGTTTTTTGTAAAGCTGCAATTGCAGTTACAGCGACCTGATGCGACAAAAGGATGAACGTCATACACATCGATCAAAGTGTTCTGCACTTGAAGGTGAGACTCGCAAGATGCTCCTGGCAGATGGCGCGCTGTATGTTGTTATACTGCAGCGGTCCTTCTGAAAGGTAACAAGTATCGAGAGAACTCTCTTCGGTTTATCCGAGTTAAGTTGACCTGACGATCAATAACAATTGTGAAACAGCTGTAGTCATTCTACTTGGATCCGCTTCTTCGGTGTAGGTGTTTTGGTTGATTGGATGATTAGCTCTGATCAAGGGGGAATATTTGTTGATTTATCGACGGATATTCGTCCTTGTGATTATGTTATATTGGAATCAAATATTATATACGTAAGACTACTGAAAAACTTTAACAGCCGTCAAAATTTCCAATTTTCAACGAGAATATGATCTTTCAAATTTGGCTCGCATATCGGCTGTTCAAACGGACGGAACTTCGCGTCTTCCGTGACGTACCGGATATATCCACTCTCTCCTTCTTCTCGTGTACTTTTCTCTCTGGCAAACCAATAGACCTTGAACGGCTGGTTTACTCACTATTGAAGAATTCGTGGTCCGAACACCTTTAGATAATATTTGGAACGTTAGATACGCCCGGCTTCATATACTTCTGACAAATTCGTATGATAGCATGAGGAGTTATGAATGAGTCACAAGCACAAAATTAATGAACTACATTTTTATAGAATTTTTTCGAGAAGATCTAATTCAGCAGTAAGATTTATCGTCGCTCTCTAATGACCGTTGTTCTGGATTCGAAATTACTCCTTGTATCCATAAAATTATTCCAACAATAAATCCTTCATTGCTCCTTCCGAAAAACCTGAATATATCATAATGTAAATCAGAAGATATTCCAAGTTTGTTAACCTCATCTTATTTATAAGTACGAATCACAAATAAAAACGGCCAACTGATGGTAGCAACTAGAGAGATCCATCATTCCAAATATCTAATTTATTTTCCGAGAAAATCTTTCACCAGATCAATCAGATTATATCCAAATTCATTTCTATTCGGTAAAATTAATTATTTCGTGGTCTTGTCAAAGCGACCCTTATGCCATCTTCGTTTGCAGAGAGATAGAACAATATAATTTACAATTCTAGTTCATGATTCTGGTGGTATTAGTAGGAAAGAGTCAACACTCGGAGTTACGCGTCTCTTAGTTCAGAATTAAGAAAAGTATAAGTCTCAAAAGACATTTTATAATTCAAAAATCGATAAAAATAAAATAAGCAGTTTATCGAAATAATATTCATCAGTTATTAAAATACACTGTTTGGGAATTTATTTCTTAAAAATAATGTCGTCCGAATGTCTTCCCTCGCGGTCGCGACATTCATTCAATCTATCATTAAAATTTCTGATGACGGATTGGCAGTTAGGCTCCGTGATGACTCCCAGTTCGTGGCGAATATTTTGTTTTAACTGTCCCAGGGAATCATTAATTAGGAAAAGAAGACGCACTTGTTCTGTTTAATTATATACTGAGACAGACTATCAATTTCGGCACTAGACCATCATCACGTCAGCTGAAATATAAATAAGACGTAGACAATATAATAACAAGAAGTCAAAATAACATGTATCATTTTTTACAAATGCTTCTGCGTATTGATATTCTATAATATAAAAATAATACATAAAAACATCAGATATATTCTAGTTTTCTTTTGAATATTCATTCATTCATACTTTTTAGATGTTCTTGGTTAAGTCGGTAATAATTCTTAATTCTATGAAAAGCACCATCGATAGTTTCCAATCCAATCATATGCTTTTCTTTTTCTTGATTCTATGTGCGAGTCGTCCTCAGACACATAAACGCATATACAAAGGCATGCGGAAAAGTCACTACAATAGGAGGGTGTACCATCTTGAACTGATTGATTGTCGGGAAATCTTTAATTTCGTTGTTGTTCGTCGTTCTTGCATTTCAGAATTTCTAGTTGTTCCAAGAGTGTTAACTTATAAAAATCGTTATGTCGATGAAGTAAGGTTAGTTTATCGAGTGGGGTAGAGTTTTTGATCTGAGTTAGATGATTACCCATGGCAGAGATGTCTTTTCTTGATGTGTTCTTTAAATCTGATCTAGCATCTCTGGTTGTCATACCGATATAGAACGCAGGGCAGTAACGGCAGGTTATCTTATATATTCTGCTTTTTGGTTATTGTCCTTTTTGGGCTTATTATTGACGAGCACTCATTCTAGTGTCCTATGTAAAGTGTTGACAATGTTCAAGTTAAAACCCCTTGTAGTTTGCTGTTGAGGTTGGAGAAGTAGGGGATGGCTATGTGTGTCGTCTTGATAGTAGATAATACAGAAAAAACTTCTTAAGAAGATATACCCACATACTGCTATCAAGACGATATACATAGCCATCTCCTACTTCTCCAAACCTCAACAGCAAACTACAATCATTACAAAGGGGTTTTAACTTGTGTTGACCAGGTTCAACACTTCACATAGAACACTAGAAAGAGTGCTCCTCAATAATAAGCCCAAAAAGGGCAATAACCAAAAAAGCGGGATATATAAGATAACCTGCGGTTACTGCCCTGCCTTCTATATCGGTATTACGACCAGAGATGCAAAGATCAGATTTATTGAACACATCAAGAATATACCTACCTCTGCCATGGGTAATCATCCAATTGAGAGCAAAAACTCTATCTCACTCGATGAACTAACCTTACTTCAACGACATAAAGATTTTTATAAATTAACACTCTTGGAACAACTGGGAATTCTGAAATGCAAGAACGACGAACATCTTCACAACGAAATTAAAGATTTCTCGACCATCAAGCTGTTCAAGATGGTTAACCCTCCTATTGTATAGACTTTTTCGCCTGACCTGCCTTTGTATACGCGTTCATGTGTCTGAGGACGACTGAAACATAGAATCAAGAAAAAAAAAGAAGCATATGACTGGATTGGAAACTGTCGATGGTGCTTTTCAGAGAATTAAGAATTATTTACGACTCAACCTAGAACATCTAAAAATTAAAATGAATATTCGAAGGAAAACTAGAATATATCTGATCTGATACATGTTTCATTGACGGTGAGTTGTGATGTATTATTTTGTATTTATTACAGAATATCAATATGAACATTTGTAAAATTTTACATGTTATTTTGACGTCTTGTAATTTTATTGTCATATTTACATTTCAGCTGACCTGATGATTGCCTTGTGCCGAAATCGATAGTCTGTCTCAGAATATAATTATGAAAAGCGAGTGTGTCTTCCTTTCCTAATTAATGATTCATCGGACACACTCATGGAGTTTTTCATTTCAAAAATTGTTTCAGGGAAGTAGGTTCATTAATGTAGATATCGATTCCAGATGAAAGTCCATCGGAGTCAAAGCAGGACTGCGTGGCGGCCAATTGATGTCACCTCTTCTCGATATTAATTTGACTGGAAAAATTTCACGAACTCGTGGCAGAGACCTATTGGACGTGTGTGGCGTTGCTCCATCCTGCTGGAACTACGTTCTTTGATTATGGCCAGTAAAATTTGCAGTTTCGGCAACAAAAACTCATTTAACATCCTAACATAACGATCTGGATTCAGTGTAAGAGCACGTTCCCTTTCATCTTCAAAAAAGTATGGACCGCTAATTCCTCGCGACATTGCAGCCCATACGGTCACTTTTGGCGAATGAAGGGGTTTCTGATGCTTAAATTTGGGATTGGTTGCACTCCAATAGCGAAAGTTCTGCTTGTTTATGTGCCCATTAAAATGAAAATGAGCTTCATCGGAGAATAAGATGTCAAATGTTTGTAAGCGCTCAATTGCTTGGTTTACGAATTTTATCCTCTGAATGGCATCCTGGGGTTTTAGTTCTTGCACCAATTGAATATTATAGGGGTGCAGCTTTAGATATTTGGGCAAAATGCTGTGTAGTTATGATCTATGCACGTGCAAAGCACATGCACGCTTCCGAATGGAGAATTCGGGATCATCGCGAACATACTGATTGATCCGTTTCACGTTCTCTTCAGTTCTCGATGACCTTGGTCATCTAGATTTTGGTGTACCTAGTGTTGAACCGGTTTCCACAAACTTCTTTACTCAATTCCGAATGAGAGGAATGCTTGGTGCATCATTTAGGTGACGTTAACCTCGAACATTGCAGAAATTTCCTCGCGCAATAGTCGCAGAATTACCGTTTCTGTAAAATTCGCGCACGCACAACACGTGGTCAGCTCCTGCGAAAGGCTCCATAGCAACGAAATTCGCAAGAGCCAGGCTACTGATAAGCATAACCCTCAAGCCCCTCAGATGCTTTGCATTCACACAGTAAGCTAAACGAATATAAAATTTCTTGCGAGACACCTCGTATAAGGTAAAGCAACATATGCGTATTACATATTACATTAACCGTGGGTTTCACAAAGCTTAATCCTCTGATCAACGCGTTGATATTCTGTGGTATTGCTAAAAATGAACTGAAATTGAACATAGAATTGTCTTGATCAGAACAATCAAGTTAATCAGAGCTTTGTGAAACCCGCTGTAAGTCTATCGAATTCTCATATCTTGCTTGAAACGATTAATGGTAAGGTTCAATAGTGGCAGTAATTATGTATCGAATCCCAGTTCATTTCAGACCTCAATGTCGATCTGACAAAAAAGATTATTTGATGTGTCCACTGAAGTTCTGTTGATACTAATATTCCTATTTCACCATTTATGGGTTCCTAAACACCAATTTCCAAACTCCCATTCACACTGCAGTTTAATCTCTCAGTATTTTATTTTCGTAATATCCCACGCGATCGAAGTGAATACGAATATTTGTGTAGGTTGGGATATAGAGAGGATGACATTGACATAGAACATTATGAACGCTGATCTATAAATATCGTGTATGTATTGAATACAGGCCTGGCTTTTATAATTTCCTAAAATAGCACTGATACAAATTCAGCATGCAATGGTTTAACACTTCAGTCTTTCTACTTTCATCTTCAATTTTTGCGCTGTGCAGATTTCTTTCATCTGGTAGCAGAAAACTGGATTATCGATGGGACGACAGGATTTTCACAACCTACAAAAAACGGCATGTTTGTCCATCATGGAAAGCTCTTGCCCGATCGCTGCTTCACAAGTGATTTTTGATGAGCCAACTTGAGATTTATCCCCATAGTGTGAGGCAAGCAGATGGGCTCTGAAAGTGTCATGAGCGAGAACTCAAAAATTAATCCTATTGAAAAATGGCCACCATATATGTGGCACTTTCGCATAACGAAGAATGTTCGTTTAAGCAGCGAGGTACTATTTCAGTACCTTAAGTACCGACGTGGGGTCTACTAGACCACCATCACTTCGAGAAAGAAACTTTTTCATTTTTGTTTATTCATGAAAAAAAAATTTACCCATTGTTTATATCTCATCATGATGTCAGTTGAGTTAAATTTATCGATTTTCTCTTCTTTCAGTGAATATAAAGATAGGAATTGGTCGTGATGTCGTGATGGTGTTTGTAAATCTGCAATATCGCAGATACAGCGACCTGATGCGACTAAAGGATGAACGTCATGCACATCGATCAAAGTATTCTGCACTCGAAGGTGGGATTCGCAAGATGCTCCTGGCAGATGGCGCGCTGTACGTTGTTATACTGCAGCGGTCCATCTGAAAGGTGACAAGTATCGAGATTCCCTCTGCGCTTTCATCCAAGGTAAGTTGACCTGACGATCAGTAACAACTGTGAAACAACTGTAATCATTTTCCTTGGATCCGCTTCTTCGGTGTAGATGTTTTGGTTGATTGGATGATTAGCTCTGATCAAGGGTTAATGTTTGTTGATTTATCGACAGATATTCGTCCTTGTGATTATATAACCTTATGGTATTGCACCCTCAATTTTTTTTTCGGAAATATTACACAATTACATCTTGATGATTGGAATTCATTCAAAACAGAAATGTTTTCCTTGGTTCATTTTTTCTTTGGAGATTAATAGATGAGAAAAAAATGAAAAATATCATATAAAAACAAACGTTTTTTTCGAAAATCTCAATCAAAATATGAAAAGATCAAAGTTTACAGGAATTCATTATAACCAGGTTTGCTTTATTGTAGGATACATGTGACAAATTTGTATGCAGTCCTATGCTTGAGTTTCGATGGACAGATGTGACAGAATTTTCTGCTTTGATGTTCTTGAGCTTCATTTTCTCCCACACCTCTTATGCATCTAATCCGACAATTATATTTATCTATTTATTCTTTTCTTCATGCCCGAAGTTCCCAGTTGATCCATTTTCATGACTGATCGAAACTTTAGAGAAAATTGATGTTATTTGAAAAAACTCCAACAGAAAAAAAATTACATAAGTAGAGGCGAGTGGTCTGACAGACCACGCGTAATCTTATAAAGATCAGAAGTCACCAAAATGGCGCTACCTTACACGGCCATTCTTCAGGAACGCTGCTGAGAGACTACCCGAGCGGTAGGAAGAGTCATGAAGGAAGAAGACTTCGCTTTCATAGGTAACTAGAATTTTGGAACTTCCAGAGTGTCTGTCAGACAACACGTCGGTACTTAAAGATTATTTCGCTTTCAGACAGGCGTGATGAGCTGCATCACGAATGTGTACGATGTTTCGAGCGGCTCGCGAGCCAGATAACACCTTCCACACTTGTGACGCAGCCCAATTAAACAGCCTCGAAAACTGCTCAGTTCCCGTGTCAGTAGAAGGCTTTCGGGGATCATGGATATTGTTACAGATAATCTTAATGTGAAACCTTTTTTGATATAAGCTTTTCCATTTAAGATTGTTCAGAGGGTTCCTGTAGAATGGCCAGCCAGATCTTTAGATATGTTCCTTCTAGACTTCTTTTTGTGGGTCCACTTCGAATCAAATATTTTTCCACAGAATTGTCAAAGTATGTAGCCGAATTACCCCTCAAAGGCTCCAGAATGTGAGAAGGAAGTTCGAGTAAAATTTATACCATTGGATGATTTCTAAGACTAAACTATTCAGAACGCTTATCTCGTTTTTCTGAACAAATTTGCTTCTTCGGCATTGCCTATTTGAAATTGCCAATCATCTTATAATCCATGTGATAAGGTAATATTTCATGTTTGAAGTCGAAAACTACGTAAACGCGCAAATGATTGGAAGGAGACAATCCAATGCATATAAACCTCTACCATTGAGTTTTCAAGTATTTGTAAACTCCACTACATACTCTGGCACAGTTAATTCACGAAGTTCAAGTTGATTGGTAGGAGGAGACATCGGCCATCTTATTCTGTCGATGCTCAGACGTGTACAAGAGTGCCAATCAAGAGAGGTTGTTAATCAGCGGTGGAAAACATCAAATTACTGTTCTTGCTTCTTGAAAAATGTTCGAGGAATTGAGTGTAAATGTACAAGGTTTTTTTTATAGAAAAGAACCCCAGACGAAATCGATGGAATACATTCTATACAGGGTGATTCCGGAGGAGACCGTCAGATTTTAGGATAAGTTTACATTAAAGTTCAGAATCAGAAAATTTTGAAAAAGCAATGTACAGGGTGTTTTTTTTCAACCGCACAATTAATCTGAAATTCTGAACTTATCACAATTACGACCCTGTATTTTGGGAGGTTGTTACAATTATTAAATGTACTCATTCAGATTGTTCTACACTGCAAATTTTATCAAAATTGGATGAGCCATACCAAAGTTATTAATAAAAACAGAATCGATTGAAGCGGAATTTCGACATTGTCTGTTTTTGAAAATATTTTTTCAGAAAACTATTATAGAAGTGTGCCAAAAAAATTAGAGAATCTCAAATAATAACTTATTATAGTGGAACCGTAAAGAGATAGCGTAGTTTAGGAAACGCGATTTACAGGGTGTTTTTTCAACCTGCACAATTGATCTGGAATTATCACAATAACAACCGCTTATTTTGAAAAAATTTTTGAAATTAATGAATGTGCTCATCAATATTTTACTTCGCTGAACATGTCATTAAAATCGAATGAGGCATACCAAAGTTATCTATAAAAGTGAAATGGGTCGAAACGGACAAATCACCCTGTATATTCTCAATAGAGACCCCCAACCATAAACCAAACATTGTTTCGAGACTGTCTTGACTAGTGTAAACTTATCCCAAAATCTGACGGTCTCCTCCGGAATCACCCTGTATAGTATCAATATCAAAAATCTAAAAAAGCACTGACGTGAAGTCAGGAGCTTTGACAGGCTTGTTCAAATTCTAACAATTAGATCAACACGAAATCTTGCACCTAGTTGCGTGTTGGTAATCTCCACCTGATTACGAAGTTTCAATCTGATTGCATTTGTAGTTTTTGAGATATTGCCGAATTAACGTTAAAATTCCGAATAAAAACGAAATTTGGCACATTATTTTTCCTTATATCTCCAGAAGTAAATATAGTATCGAATTGAAATTCGAAACATTGTTGTTAAACACTGACTCTAAAGATTGTGCCAAACTCCATTGAAATCTAATCAATATTCTCCGAGAAAAATAATAATCAAAAATTTTGAAAATTTTCGAATAAAATTTTTTTTAACTTTCAAACAACTGAATCCACACGAACTATTCTTCTAAGTTGCGCGTTGGTATTCCAAAACTGTCCACGAAGTTTCTATTCTGTCGAGTCAATACCACAGGACATATCGAGGAATTAACATCAAAATTTCAAATTGGCCTAACAACGAAACTATCCAACCGATTCCACCCATTAACGAACTCAACCAAAATATTTGGCCTCCAAACCTAATCTAACCATTTCAAGCCACTAAATCTTCTCCTTCGAAAGTTAGAGCACATACAGACGGACATAATTTAATTTGACTCCCTTTTTAAGGCAGTTCACCCCAATCGTTTAAGATTATTTTCGGCTCAAAACTCGAAAATTGCAGACATCGTTACGAAATCATAACGCGCTGTTCCCTAGAACAAGCGCGTAAAAATTTAAACCTATACCTTCAGATATGTAGATTGATGCAACCTGATTCATGTAACGCCCGGTAAAAAATATCTGCCTTGATGACGAAAAGTTTGGAAAATATCAGGTCTGAAATCAGACAGAACGCGAAAATAGATGAAATTATATGATAATGGATTATATGTGAAAAATGTCTCCCTCGAGACCAAAATTGAACGATTTTACAAAAATCTTTCTCACCAGGGAAGCCCTCCTTTCAATGTTACACCCTGCATATCAAATATACCTTACTTAAAACTAGGATGCACAGAAGATAAGGTGAATGCAAAGATGCGCTTTTGTTTCGCGAATGTTGGGGAATTCGGCAGAATTCGTTTTTTCCACTGAAAGTGACGCTATTTGAAAATTACGAACAGTCGTCAAGGCAACTGTCTGTCAGAACTGAATTGACATCAGACAACATATAATGTAAAAAATATCTGAATGAATGAATTTCTACCATATTATGTTTTGCGTAATTTTCAGTGAAATATATTCATATAATTCAATTCAATTTTTGGCTAATATACTATCTCACGATGTTTTTCCATAATATGGTGAGCGAGGAGTGAAATCATTAGGTAAGCAATTTCACAGAATCTACTGATACATCGATATCATGCGATTGGCGAATGAAGTTAAGCGCTACTCCCTCTGGCGGCTATCCGAGTAACCCGAGGTACAGACATTATCATTGACAAGTTGAAAGAAATGTTAAGAAAATGAGAAAGTTTATGCATTTTTCTTGGCGTTCGTATGATTTTACAAGTGCTTCTACTGAGGAAAAGCAAACTCAAATCTCCCTTCCCATAGATTTCTACAGTCCGGTAAAAAATTTGGAGTTAGGGTGAAAGAAACTTCCTGTAACAAGTCGGGCCTGAAAGTGTTGAAGAATCGATAAAAACCAACAAACAAGATTTATGAGAGTCTGTTACCTGCATTTTACCGATGATGATCATTTTTATAGAGGTAAGCACGAATTGCTCAGGAAATAGTTGATCACATTCATGAAGACAATTTTTTCCAGGCCCATATATGCCTGACTATTGAAAAAAAAGAGTCTCAACAAGAAAATATCTGGTGATGAATACTCTTCGCTCAAAGTGCTTCTACCGATGAAATCAAAGTTGGACAAGGCTTATCTATTACAGCTTTTTCAAGACCAATCATATGAGTGTTGGAAAATTTATTTGTCAATCCATAATGAATAAGGCTTACGGTACAAGTAGCATTAGTTTTATGTAAATGTATTTTATTCACAATAAATTGTGTAAATTTAGTCCTTCCCTATAAAAATAGTAATGTTATAAGTATTTGTCTATTATTCCGAAAAGTATGTTTTACAATACTATCTGTTTTTCAACTTTCAAGGCAGCCTAAGAAATCCACCAAAGTCAATCTTGCCATTTGGATCTGAAAATAAATAATATTAAAATACTGTCTAACCTTGGAGATATCCCCGTAATTTTAGAGTTGCTACACTCAATTAGATTGAAGGATGATACATACCTACTTTAAAAGAATGGAATATGTACTCCCAGTAATACTCTCGTCAACTATAAAAGTCTAAAAAGTCTTTGAATAAATCGTGAAATCAGAAATTATCAAACCAAACACTAACAAACAGTACAAAATCGACTATCAAAATAAAATCAATGTCTGTATGTAAGGTTTTAAAACTGGCCACCGTGGCGCTGCAATCTTAAATTCAGACGCCTATAGCTTGTTCAAATATATTCATATTTTTCCAGATTTTGCACATATACAATGGAATGTGGTAAAGCGGCGGGAAGTTTATGGAAATTGCTACAGAACAAGAATCATTCTTACTTTAAGTCAGAGTGAGACCTTTTGACAGTTGGAGTTTCACAGAGAATAAAAACTAATACAAAATACAAAAGGGACCCATTTAAAGTATCTGAGGATCTACACATTCCTCCAAAGCAAAGACAAAAAAATTTCACGCACTTATCAATAACTAAATAATAATTTGAGAAAACATAAATAAATTCGAAATGACAATTGCCGAATTCCCATAATAGTGTCATGCGCTCTGATTGGTCGATTGGTGGGGTTTGTGTCGGTGGCGAGTGTACCCATTTTGGTCTAAAGATTTAAATATGAAAATAAGAGCACCATTGTTCTGTGCATCCTACCTATAACTCAATTATAGTTATCAAACATAATACCTGGCGACGTGTAGTATACTTTATCTGTCGTCTTCCCCAATTTACGAGCTGATAAATCATACAACGTTCAGATTGCTCCTAGATATTCTTAACCTTGGCATTCAGATCAAACTTGTCCAGGCTGCGAAATTATGGAAATGAAAGGCTTTGTCGTCATCTCAAGAATCTGAAGAAGTCTCTTACGTAACCAATTGAATGAATTCGCTCATTTGTTCGAGAAATGAAAGGCTTATATCTAGTACAGGTAAGTGAACGGATTTCGTGATGCTTTTACTATTGGACAGTGGTATTCATATTTCGACACGATGTAATTAGAGAGAAGAAATCTTCAATTTGCGAATGTGGGGTCATAAGTCCATTACCTATTTTTACGCGATTCGAAAGCTATTTGAACTTTATATCATCTATGTTGATAAATCACATGAATACAAACATTCACTTTTTTGACAGTTTAACCTAATTGACCAGGAGCCTCTTATACATTTTTACGCGCTTGTTCTGGGGAACAACGCGTTATCGTTTCGTCACAATGCCTGAATTTTCGAATTTTGAGGTGAAATTGGGCTGAAACGACTAGGTTCGACCCACTGATGAAGAACCCGTTGTCAAATTCGATTCTTTTCGTCCGGCCGTCCGTATGCGCTCTAACTTTCGGAAGAAAGGACCTAAAATCTTAAAATTCCCAGGTTAGGTTTAAATCCTCAATGTTTCTGTGAAGTTCCTTAATGGGCCAAACCTGCAGAATAGTTTTTGTGTTATATCCTTTTGAAATGAATCTCATTGAAATGAAACTTGGTTGGTAGATCAAGAGTATCGATAAGAAGAATTATTGATAGAAAAATTTGAAAAGAAAAATTTTTTGAAAATTTTTATTTTTCATTTAAATTTCATCGAAATCGCCATTTCTTAACCGAGTACTTTATTTCAGCCTGATCCGATTTGTTTTTTTTGAATTATAAAAAAAATAAAATTCAACTGCCTTAGGTATCTCCAGTCCGTAGGTGGTGGATATCTACGCTAGCTTAGCAGAAAACTTTATTGACTCATAAAACTCTAGAGTTCAATATGTAATGTTTGTATTCTGTCACATCAGCTTTGTTTACAAAAGCCAAGGACGTATAACCTATATTAAATATTTATTTGGAGATTTTTGTGAAAAACGAGATAAATTTCGTGATAATGGATCTGATTGACTGCTACTCAATCTCAAATGATTCACACAAAAAACTGTACGAAGAAAAAAATGCAGTATTCACCATAGAAACTTATCTTTTGAAGCCTGACGAATCGGCATCAAGGATATCATTTATTAGAAATATAACGTTTGAAATTGAAGCAGAAAGATTGTTTGGCTCTTTTATTTACAAACAATAATTACAGAATGAAATAAAACATATGTATCGCATGGAATAAACATGGATTGGGGAGATCTTGTCAGTACTATTTCGCAAAATTGCAAATTATCAAATGATTATAACATATGTTATTCTGATCATAGTTATCATAGTGATCTCATTATTGAAACATCTTAAACAGTTTTAGAAAACCTTCGCGCTACATAAGGTTATATATCCTTAGGATTGAAATGGTGAAAGATGTAAACACATTTTTTTCGAATATTTTCCAGATTTCTTCTGAAGAAAAATGTTTTTTCGTAAACTATCAATCATACTTCAATGGAATTGTTTCAAATTTCAGTTCGTTCCGATGTTCATCTCAGAAATATCTAGGAAACGAATAATGCCAAATTTCGTGGCTATTCGAAATTTTGAGCTACTTCCTCAATATCTCAAAAATAATCAACGCGATCAAATAGTATTTTGAAAAAGTTGATGAGCAGATTTGTGCGGAATTTTTTGATGATCGTTCATTAGATTAATAAAAAAAATTCAAAATTTCGTTCTACTTATGATATATTCCTCGCCAGATTCCGCGTGCAACTTCAAATTGTCATTTCACATTGGAGAACGATTCGATCTATATTTTTGGAAATACCAGGAAAATGAAATTTTGAAAGGGTATATCTGCGGAATCATTGGACGGCACTCGAGCTCAGCCTCGAATAATTCATTCAAATGCATCGTTCGAGTTGAAAACCGAGTCGTGGCGGAGCAGAAAGAGCGCTACCTCGAACCGTAAAACTCCTGATAAACTGTGATTTATGACATTCGCAGTTCGCATTAAGCCGGGTTCAGATGAGTGTTATGCGAACAGCGAATGTCATAAATCACAGGGGGTTTTAAGGTTCGAGGTGCGCTCTTTCTGCTCCGTCAGGACGCGGTTTTCAACTCGAACGATGCATTTGAATGTATTATTCGAGACAGAGCTCGAGTGCCGTCCACTATTCGCCGAATGTTTATCCAATTTCATTGCATTCGCTGTTCGGATTACACTCATCTGCACCTGGCTTTACAATCATCTGGACCCGGCTTCAGGAAATTTCACATAAGCCTTCACGTCGTCTTGTTTCCTCCAAGGTCCAGATTTGAAACCATCAGATTCGTATATTTGGAAATATTGTAATCGAACAGATCTATCTTCGGAACGATTGGGTGGATTTCAACCATTCATAATTACCAATCTTCGTTATGGAGTCTCTTGAGTTTAATTCGATATTGTGTTCATCGTACTGGTGTCTCAAGGTTGTAGAGTACATGCGTGAATTATAATAACATGAATTTGCGGCTTGGATTTCACATTGTTTATCAATTGAAATGGAGGACTAATAATTCTAAAAAAGCACTGACGTGAGACCAGGAGCTTTTACGCGCAAAATTTCAGATTACATTTTATCGTTTCCACTATATTTCCGAAAGTAAATATCGGATCGAATTGAAATTTGGAATATTGTTGTTGAATACTAACTCAAAGGCCTGTGATAATTTCCGTTGGAATCTGATCAACGTTTTCGGAGAAAAAATAATTTCAACAAAGATTTTAAAAATTTTGAAATTAAATTTTTTTCGTTTTCAGATTACTGGATCAGCCCGAAATTTTTCAAAAAATATTCGAAAGTTTTCGAATAAATATTTTTTCGAAATCTTGTGACTACTTTATCAACAACAAATTTTGCACTTGATTGCGCGTTGAAATTCTCAAACTAAATACAAAGATTTAATCTTATCAAATCAGTACTTCACGAGATATCGAGAAGATAACCTCAAAACTTTGAATGAGTCTAGCCCCTAAAGTTTTTGACCGATTTCACCCATTAACGAACATAGCTGAGGTATTCGGACTCCGAACCTAAACTGTAAATTTCAAGTCGCTAGGTACTTTCCTTCGACGGTTAGATAGAGCACATACGGACAGACGGCCGAACGGACAGAATTGAAGTGTATTACGGATTGTTCTTCAGTGAGCTCAACCTAATGATTTAACACAATTTTCGGTTCAAAATTACAGACAATGTGAAGAAACGATATCCCGCTGTTCTCCAAAACAAGCGTGTAAAATAAATGACAGACAGGATTGTTATATATTTCCATATACATTGAAATGAAATTGATGATATAAAAGAGGTATAATGATAAACATATAGAATACTCATCCAGTTTGAAGATAAAAAGACTTCTACACAACAAAAATTGATGTTCTGAAACCAGAGATAATTGATTTCAAGAACATAACACTTTGACGAATATATTTATGTAATTGATGTGTGTTGGTCATTATTCTCGATCTACTTTCTGATAATTATTCTACATTACTAAGAATTTATTGACTATTGAGAAACTGACATCATTTGTTGGCCATAACCGGTAAACTGCAAATTTTCGTCATGCTCACGAGCCGTAGAAATCAGCTCTTGAAGAAGCATTCAACGATGTCGACCCAGGTAATTCCACTGAGAAAACTCTCCTGACGACATTGCGATTACATGATTCACCCTGCATATTTCTCATGAGGTATTTTCGGATAGAAAAATCATTTCTCTGAAATATATTAAATAATTCTAGAAATAATTTTGTTTCATCAGAGGGTTCCGCTCTGTAACATTGTTTCTGATTGTTTTGCAAATCTTCTGATTTTTATTTCCATTTTGTATTTTAAATATCCTTGAAGTAACTTCATTCATATCCGTGAAGTAACTTCATTTGAGGTTATTTTATTCAACAGAGAAAAAACATAATAGTTAATTCAAATCATTGCAATGGTTGGATGGAAATATTATACTAATATGGAATAAGGTACTCGAAGTACCTATATAATGTTATTTAGGAGTTGAGATTATTTAATATTATATTTTTCCTGTGAAAAAAATCGAAAAAACACATTGCAAAGTAATATTTTTTAACAAGAAGCATTCGTACAGGTCCAAAAATCCTCGTCTTCGACTCGGATTTTTGTTGTCACCAGCACTCATGCTTCTTGTTAAAATATTACTCAGCAACGTTTTTTTTTCGATTTTTTTTCGGAAAAATTAGATGCCCTCATGATATTACTCACGAATATACGTGTGTTTTGAGCGTGAATAAACGATATTCCTGAAATGAATCGTTTGGACTGATATGAAAAGTGAGGCGTGATAAATCATTCAGTGGATTACGAAATTCTAAAAAAAATACTGATGAAAAGTCATCAGTTTTTTCACGCATCTTCAAATTCGTTGCCAAAGTTGTCTTTTTTACGTATTGACCCAGCTAAAGGCGTTTTCACGTCCCGATAGAAATATTTGGTCCATATTAAGTCATTTTCTATCGTTGATAAGCCATGATATAGAGGAAACTTCCAGGTGTATGTGTTCTTCAACTATCTACGAAGCTGAAATGTGATTGGGCCAGCTCTTCTTGGGATTATGGGAAAATGACCTGAACATTTCAAGTAGCCACAAAATTTGGCATAATTCCTTCCCATTATCCCTAAAACATTATACCGTATCAGAGTAAAATTCCAAAAACTGTTGTTCTATATTGACTTCAAGTTCTCTACCAAATTTCCTTGGGAGGTTTGATGAATAGTTCCCAGTAAAATAATATTTCGAGGAAAAATGTGGAAAAGTTTCGAAAAAAAATATTCTTTCCGCATTTTTTACCAACTTAATCCTCACGAAATTCTGTATGAAGTTTCACGTCTGTATTTTACACCTACTTAGGAAGCTTCAACCTGATCGCGTAAGTATATCTTGAGATATTGAGGAAAAATCAAACCTCAAAATTTCAGATGGCAACGAAAATTGACATATTATTATGATATCTTCAAAAATAAATATCGGATTGAATTGAAATAAGGAATACTGTTGTGAAACATTGACTCCAACATATGTGCCAAGTTTCCATTGATTCTGATCTATTTGGAACATTTTCGAAAATTTTTTGTTAATGATCTAGCGATCAGATCTTCACGAAATGTCAGACTAAGATTTTCATCAGCTCATAAGGTACAAAGCTTCAATATGACATCGTCAGTACTCTTCCAGATATTTAGGAACTATACTAAAAAAATTTCAATTGGTATTACTCTAAAATCATTCAACCGATTTCGTCCATTAACGTACTCAGCCGAGATATTTAAGCTCCAAACATAACCTGAATATCCCAAGACTTTATGTCCGCACTGTCCGCTCCTTCGCAAGTTAGGTTACAAACGAACAGCCGAATAGAATCGAATCTACCCAAGAATTCTTTTCAAGGCAGTCCAACCTAATCGTTTGAGACCATTTTCGGACCAATATTTCAAAGTATATCCTTTAAACAAAAATAACGTCCTGTTTCCTGGGACGATCGCTCTGCTAAATTGATGTCAAGTTATTTTCCAAAGAACACTGGTGGAATATTATTTTATCCACGGAAAATAAACGGAGAGAAATTTCAAAAATTATTTGTTTTTCATCGTGTCGTTCAAGATTTATGTGTTCCAAATTCTTCTCTTACATACAACTTTTTTACGGCCTGTGGTACAGAGAGACACAGAAACCAGCAAAGCAGAAGAAAAATTCACGAAAAAATCCATTCGAATTGCGAAGAGAAAATGATGAAACTTTCGTATATAAAACGTTTCTTTATATCGCGTAGACTGAGAAGCATCAAGAATGAATTCTAAATAGATTGTTCAGGAAATGCCGTAGGTAAAAGTGAAGTTAAAAGCTTTATTGCACAGTAGGGTGAGCACGCTTTAGTGTTCTGAGGAAGAGGAATGGCATTGCGGGTGGCATGTAATACCCGTATATGTATTGATCTTGTACAGTTCGTGGGTTCGGTCTACCTGCACGAAGAACGGGCATTATATTGAATGGTTCGAGAGCGAGCGACACTCAAAATGTGCGAATTCAATTATGAAAGACAAAATGACCGAATGTAGAAATAACATTGAGGTGGTTGAATACCCAATGGTGATGTGGAACTAAAGGGTTTTCCAATAAGAGGTGTTATTTTGATATTCAAAGAAAAATGCCATTTTTCAATATAAATCATCGGATATTTATTTCATTATAAAGAAGAAGCTATGCCGTTAGTAGTGGAAAATAACATCAGGCAAATGACCACTACCACCACGGTTACAGGACCATATCCTTTGAATTAAATTTTCCATAACCAAATCGCAAAGTGGCTGCCCTATATCCTCGATAGCCTCACGAATTCCATCTTTGAGGTCTTGAATCGACGCTGGGCTATTGGCGTAGACCTTCTCTTTCACGTGGCCCCAAAGGAAGAAAGAAGTCGCAAGGTGTTAAATCACAAGATCTCGGTGACCAATTGTGATCACCTCTTCGAGAGATTACAAGGTCCGAAAACTTTTTCCGCAAAAGATCAATGGTTTCGTTGCTTGTGTGGCACGTAGCGCCGTCTTGTTGAAAGTAAACGTTGTCCAGATCAATACCATCCAATTCCGGCCATAAAAAATCATTAATCATCTCTCGATAGCGCAATCCATTCACCCTAACTGTTGCTCCAGCCTCATTTTCGAAAAAGTAAGGTCCAATGACTCCGCCGGGCCATAAACCGCAACAAAGAGTCACACGTTGAGGATAGAGAGGGTTTTCAACAATAACTCTCGAGTTTTCCGAGCCCCAGATGTGACAATTTTGCTTGTTGACGAAGCCACCGAGGTGGAAATGGGCCTCATCACTCAAGATGATTTTTCGATGGAATTCCGGATCATTTTCATGCATTTCACCGACCCAATCAGAATTTTTATTCCAATATTTCCAAAATACAAATCGAAATGAAATCCAGTATAGATTTCGTTGCACTGGCGAGAAATCAGCATCTTTTGCGCGAATTGGTCCTAGCGAAAGCATCTTTACTTCCACAGAAAATAATACTGAGCCTGATATAGGATGCACAGAAGATAAGGTGTATTCAAAGATGCGCTTTTGTTCCGCCAATATTGGGGAATTCGGCAGAATTAGTTTTTTCCACTGAAGGTGGCGCTAATTGGAAATTACGCCTAATCGTCAAGGCAACTGTCTCTCAGAACTGAATTTACATAAGACAAGATATAAGGTAAAAATTATCTGGATGAATGAATTTCTACCATATTATGTTTTTCAGTGGGATATATTCAAATAATTCGATATGCATTGTAATTTTTGGCTAACATACACTTTCATTCGATGTTTTCCCATTTTATAGCAAGTGATGAATGAAATTATCAGGTAAGAAATGTGAAATTATTCTACAGAATCTACTGATACATCTATATCATTTGATAGCTTATTCAAATATATTAATATTTTCCAGATTGTGCACATATACAAAGGAATCTGGTAAAGCGGCGGGAAGTTTATGGCAGTTGATACAGAACAAGCATCATCCTTACTTCAAGTCAGACTGAGACCTATCAAGAGTTGAAGTTTCAGAAAGAATAAAAACTCATCGAATAGGCCATGGTCTAAAAAACCAGGTGTGCTCATCTGAGAAACAAAACAAATTTCAAAAAGCACTGCCGTGAAGGCAGCAACTTGTGCGCGCATGTTCAATGTAGATGACCGCTTCAGCAACGAATTTGAACGTGCGCGCAAAAGCTGCTGCCTTCACGGCAGTGCTTTTTGAAATTTTTTTCTGATAAATTACTGGATTTCAATTCGATCATATCTGTATTTTTGGACATATTGTAAAAATAAAATTTTGAATGGGTATATCTACGGAATCATTGGGCGGATTTTACCCATTCACGAATTCGACCTTCGTAATTAAGCCCCAAACCTACTCTACAAATATCGAGTTTCTAAGTCGTTTCTTCCGGAAGTTATTGTGTTCACGGTCAGCCTGACGGCCGACTGCGTAAACACAATAACTTCCGAAAGAAACAACTTAGAAACTCGATATTTGTAGAGAAGGTTTGGACCTTAATAACGAAGGCCGAATTCGTGAATGGGTAAAATCCACCCAATGATTCCGTAGATATACCCAATCAAAATTTTATTTTTCCAATATTTCCAAAAATAGAGATCAGATCGAATTGAAATCCAGTACTTCATCGAAAATAACAGTTCGAAGTTTCATACAGAATTTAATGAGGATGATATGATGAGAAAATCATAGACATTTTTTTTTTCAAATTGTTCTAATAACACGATTATCACGAAATTTTGCATAAAGTTGTCTTTCAGCGTCTTAAAACTAGCTGTGAAGTTTAATCAGGACTGAATCAGTATTTCTCGAGTTATACCGAAAAAATCAACGATATCGAGAAGAAAACCTCGAAATTTGACATATTTTTTCCCGATATCTCCAAAACTTATGATCGTATCGAACTGAAATTTGGTACATTGCTGTGAAATTAGAAGGTCAAAGCGTGAGTATAATTTTTCTTGGATATGATAAATGGTTTCCGAAAAAAAAATTTTTTTTTAAAAAATTTCGAAAAACATTTTTTTTTAAAATTACCAACAATATAATCCTGACGAAATTTGGCTCAAAGTTGCGCGTCGTTGTACTTCACCTAACCGCCAAGTTTGAATCCAATCGCTCAAGTAGTTTCTGAAATAAAAAATAAATAACTTCAGAACTTCAAATGCCTATAACTCCGAAACTATTCGATCGATTTGGCCCATTAACGAACTTAACCGCGGCATTCCAATGCGCGACCTACCCTGAAAGTTTCAAGTTGCTAGTTTGCTTCTGTCGACAGTTATTGTGTCTACGGCCGGCCGGACAGAATCGATTTTGACACCGGATTCGTCATCAGTGAGTCCAACCTAGTCGATTGAGACCATTTTCGGCTCAATCATCCAAAATTACAGACATTTGATCAAAACGATAGCACGCTGTTCCCCTAGAACATGCGCGCAAAAAAGACGTCAGCAAGATTAAAATAAAAGGAAATATATATTCTGTGCTTTGAATTTGAATGAAAAAAGTGAAGTCATCATTGGTAAAACGATCACAGATGAGCAGATGAGCACACCATATTTTGCTTGCATCATGGAATAGACCATATTATTAAACCAGTTCAATTTGAGTTCTTTTCAATTTAAATTCATAAGATTTCCAATTAGAAAACAGGTGCTTTATTCAATGGTTAATTTCATTTCATCAGATTTGAAAACTGAGGTTTTCTGGAACGTAGCACTTGATGTATATTAAATGAAGAACCAAGAAAAATACAACACATTGTGAAAATATATGCTAAGTTGGGGGTTGATATCTGACCCTTGATTAGTGAAAATGATTGAAAGACAATTGTGAAAAGAATGATAAGCATCTGAGTTTCATGGAGTTTATACCTTCTATAAATATGATTCTCTCTTCATTTGACCACATATTTCCATTTAAATCTGCACTGTCCAAACAAAATACAAAAGGGACCCATTCAAAAGTATCTGAGGATCTACGGAATTCTTCGAAGCTAACACAAACAGATTTCCCGCACTTATCAATAACTAAGTAATAATCTGAGCAAACATAAATAAATTCAAAATGACAATTGCCGAATTTCCATTAATAGTGTCATGCGCTCTGATTGTTCGAATTATGAAATTTGCCTCAGGAAAAAAAAATTTGAATTTTTTTTCAAACTTTTCTAAATCAAGAAATTCCGCACAAAGTTGTCCTTCGGCATCTTCAAACTAGCTGCCAAGTTTCATCATTATTGAATCTGTATTTCTAGAGTTATGCCGCAAGAAACAACAACGATATCAAGAAAAAAAAACACGAAATTTTACATATTTTTTCCGAATATCTCCGGAAATATTATTCGTATCAAAAATGAAATTTTGTACACTGCTATGAAATATAGAGCTCAAGGTATGTGCATTTTTTTTTCGAATATGATAAATAGTTTCTAAAAAAAATTTGTTTCGAGAAAAATGTTGATATTTTTTTCAAATTAATTGACCATACGATCCCAACCAAATTTCGTTGAAAGTTGCGCGTCGTTATGCCTAAATTTCAAATGGCTATAAACCATTCTACCGATTTGGCGCATTAACGCACTCAACCTTCGCATTTTGAAATGGAACCAACCCTGAAATTTTCAAGTCGATATAATCTTCAGTTCGCCCTTACTCGTGCGTATGGACGGCCGGCCGGCCGGATAGAATCGATTTTGACACCGGATTCGTCATCAGTGAGTCCAACCTAGTCTTTTGAAACTTTTTTCAGCTCAAAACTCAAAAATTACAGACTTTTGGACACAACGATAGCACGCTGTTCCCCTAGAACATGAGCGCAAAAATAATACAAGGTGCCACATCAAGTAATTTACAGGTATTACTGACTTGTTTGTGATTCGTGAGGCAAAACCCAAGTTCATCAGGGTTTTCAGGAAAATATATGGTAATCTAGGAAATTCAATATAATTTTCCTTCTTCCTTACTTTCGTACATCCTCCCAATTCTCCCCAAGATGAGATTTTCGCCGATTAAAACGCTACTCGGAGTTATATCAATGGAGACTAACTCCAAAACCATCTTAATCCGAACAGAATTGCTCCGATAAAACGAAGGAAGTATATTGCCAGAATTTTCAATTCCACTCGTCTTTATGTCAGCTCATAAGAGTCGAAGGACTGGTTCATCTTCTTCGCTTGCTCTCCTCGTTATCTTTTGATTTACACAAGATCGATATCAAGGAAGAAGCTGATAGGATGGGGCTGCGACTCTAGGTAATATTGCGAGCACGTCCTAGAGGGCCATTTTAATTTCTAGCAATCATAGTTGTTGTTTTACTTTCTGTGGTTCCACAGCCAAAGTTAGTTGAACGCGAGCTCCAAAATTACGAGTTCCCTAATGGGGGCACTGAGAGAATGTCCGTGTAACGATTAAAAGAGTGGAATTTTATGCCCAGTTTATATCCCTTTTAGTTTCTTTGTACTTCAGCTAGGATCTACGGCTTGCACTTTTTAAGGTGTGTCCCCAAGATGCGAAGAATACCAGGTGTCGAGATTATCCCATTATTTCCTATTGAATTTTTGATACTAACTGAACTAGAATCGAACAACAACAAACGAACGTTCATGATGAATACCCTTATTTATTTATTTATTGCGCGCATGTTATAGGGGAACAGCGTGCTATCGTTTTGTCCAAATGTCTGTAATTTTGGATGATTGAGCCGAAAATGGTCTCAATCGACTACGGTAACTGTCGACAGAAAATTAGTTATTTTTTATTTCAGAAACTACTTGAGCGATTGGGTTCAAACTTTGCAGTTGGGTGGAGTAAAGCAACGCGCAACTTTGAGCCAAATTTCGTCAGGATCTTATTGTCAGTAAATTTGAAAAAAAATATTTTTTCGAAATTTTTTCCAAAAAATTTTTTTTTTCGGAAACCATTCATCATACCAAGAAACAAATTTCACTCACACTTTGAGCTTCATATTTCACATCAGTGTACCAAATTTCAGTTCGATACGATCATATGTTTTGGAGATATCGGGAAAAAATATGTCAAATTTCGAGGTTTTCTTTTCGATATCGTTGTTTTTTTCGGTATAACTCGAGAAATACTGATTCAGTCCTGATAAAACTTCGCAACTAGTTTGGGGATGCTGAAAGACAACTTTATGCAAAATTTCGTGATAATCAGGTCATTAGAACAATTTGAAAAAAAAAGTCTATGATTTTCTTATCATATCATCCTCATTAAATTCTGTATGAACCTTCGAACTGCAATTTTTCGATGAAGTACTGGATTTCAATTCGATCTGATCTGTATTTTTGGAAATATTGGAAAAATAAAATTTGAATGGGTATATCTGCGAAATCATTTGTCAGCCTAACGGCCGACTGCGTAAACACAATAACTTCCGAAAGAAACAACTTAGAAACTTGATATTTGTAGAGAAGGTTTGGGGCTTAATAACGAAAGCCGAATTCGTGAATGGGTGAGATTCGCCCAATGATTCCGTAGATATACCCATTAAAAATTTTATTTTTCCAATATTTCCAAAAATACAGATTAGATCGAATTGAAATCCAGTAATTTATCGAAAAAAAATCAAGAAAAGCACTGCCGTGAAGGCAGCAGCTTTTGTGTGCATGTTCAAATTCGTTGCTGAAGCGGTCATCTACATTGAACATGCGCGCACAAGCTGCTGCCTTCACAGCAGTGCTTTTGGAAATTGTTTTGAATGTGAATTTATTTCTTATGGAAAAAATTATATATAAAATTTTGATACAAATAAAAAGTGAAGAGGTTCATTCTTGACCATGTGGACGAAAAGTGCAAGTGAGAAAAGAATAACCTCTGCAACGACTTGAAGCCATTGCAGAGGAAACATACAAACCCGAGAAATGATGAAAATGTTTTGAGAAGGTCTTGTGTACATGGCAGAAGATTTAGTTCTAAATTCAATATAGAAACAGTTTCCAAATCGAAAAATTATTATTTGAGATCTTTACTCACTAAAACCAAACCAACTCACAAGACAGAAATCGAAAAAATCTGTTTATAATATTCCTTGTGATTGTGGAAAGTCATATACAGGAGGAACATCGCGTCCGTTAGAAATCAGAAAGCGAGAACACAAAAACAACCTGAACAATTGAGAAATACAAAGATCTCAAATAGCGAATCATGTATCTGTTCGACCAATGGAAATCACTAGATAGATTGGGACAAACATACTTATGATGGAACCGGATAATATAAAAAAAATTAAAAGGCCCTCCTGTATTTGGCTAGATGGAGAAAATAATATTACCCGTTGTTCCATAGAAATTAATCATATTTGGATGAATTGAAAAATTTTATATCAAGTAAAACTGCGTTGTTGTGCTTTTCAAAAATGTCAATTTGAAATACGGAAGTATTGAAAGGAAATAATTCACGTCGCTCAAGGTTTCTGAATCTCAGAGTATTGATCGTGAAATTAACAGAGGCTGAGAGGAAGATCTGAGATAGCATATAAGCCACAGACCGAAAATAGATCCTTGTTGCACTCCATTATCTTACGAAGGGAGTTTAGCATTTATTTGAACCACGTACGGTGTCTGTCATCTGAAATGAGGAAATTCTAAGTTGTTCCTCTTATTGCATGTTGTTGATGTTTAGATAGGAAGGTTTCGTGATGTGGTCTTAGTCAGGAATGTAATACAATATAGATATTAAGTAGTAGAGAACAAATATACTTTAGGTAACCGGTGAGGTTTTTTTTTGGGGGGGGGTATATGTATTGCTTACAATATTTTGAGTTCTTTGCAAAATTTGATTTACCACTCATTGTACACATATTGGATTTGTTAACTGACGATTATGATCTAGAAATACCTGAAGAGAAAACCCAAACTAAGGCGTTCATAGGAAAAGATCCGATAAAAACAAAAATCGTGATTGGAGATTATACTCTTAGAGCAGGTGTCACATATCATATATCTAGAATTCTATATCTTTTATGAAGAAGATGAAGATATCACATCCAAAATGAATAACAATAAAAGGGTTTGTGGAACCGTCAAACACCGAAAGATTGAAATTGAAGCTACCTTCTGTGCGAGGGAGATTCGGGTATTTGGGTAATCGGAGATTCTTCCCTATTGGCGGACAACGATTACGTGATCGTCGTCAGCCAATATGGTGAAACACTCGGCAAAAAGGATGAATCTCCGATTCCCCAAATACCCTAATCTCCATCGCACAAAAGGCCCCCTAAAAGAAACACAATAAAATATTACAAAGTTATGGCTACCCCCTGGATATTGTATGAATAGTGAACTTGAACGCAGAAAAACTAAGATATAGGCAACTGAAAACGTCAGTAATGAGGTTTTTAAGATCCGTGAAGGGATTGGATCATACTAAAAGTAAATATCTCAGACAAAAAGTAATCGAGGAAATACTCCAGGGACCCTATTCTTGAATGTGATGGTATGAACGTTCTCTATCATTCCACCAAAATTGCACAGCGTTTCCTCGACAACAGCGTCGATAAGCCTATTTTCTCTCATCCCCGATTCAAGAATAGGGATCCAGACCATATCATATAGCCAGATGGAGAATGTGACACAGATGCTTTCAGAAAGAATACTCAAAAAAATATCAAACTACAACCCCACAGGGCGTAAAAGTATGGATAGACCAGAGACCGAGAATGGAATGATGAGGTCGGAACAGGCAAATTGTTTTGTCCTGGAGCTGTAGCTAATGATAGGTTTGTTCGTTGTACCTGCATGAACTGAACTAACTCCATTGACTTCCAATTCTCAGTCAGCTGAGTGTAGTCACAGATAACTGAATGAGTGGAGTTAGTGTAATTCAATCATCGATTTCAAGCGATGGACCAAAAGCTCCGGTTATAGTTAGGGTTATCCAAATTGACAGATTACCTTTTGCCTATATGTCATTTTGGATAACCGTAACTAAAACCAGAACCTTTGTTCCATCGCTTGAAATTGATTAAACTGTTCTATGATTTTCACAGAATACAAATATATAGTAGATGTTTTCACGCAAATCCGAGATGACAGCATTCTACGCATCTTTTGCTTTCGCTACCATTTCGAGGTTATGTTGATTTGTCATAAAGTGTTTCTAAAGTCGTCACGACAAAAATCCATTTTGAATAACGATATGATGAAAAATAATTTCGTCCCAAAAACACCACACATACAGATCAAAACACGTCCAACCAGGAACCAGAGACAATAATAGATGTCTATGATCATGAATTATATTTACGCATAACCATCGCAGTAGATGACCTCACTCTATGCACTGCACTCGTAATATGTGGCTATATGAGGCGCCGTTTGGGAAAAAAGTGCGTTTTCAAATATATGTATTTTCGAGCCAATATATTTATTACTTGCAGCATTATATTCATTTTGTGTGCCGATTTATTTATTTTTCGTTCCGATATATTTATTTTCTACGACAGACAATATATTTATGGTTGGGTGTTGCAAATATACAAATTCGTGGTATCCAATATATTTATTGATTCGACCTACTCCAAGATGTCACGAGAGGGCGCGCCGGCAGCGTTAAGTACAGTTCCGAGCATATGGCAACATGGCGTAGCCATTAGTACATCAAAACACGTAGTTATCTTTCCGATGTGTAGTATCTATATTGGCTAATAGATGGCTTATAAATTGTCGATATTGGAAGCAGAAAACTAACTTTTTTGTAGCATGTTGTGTATGATGAGATGAGAGATGAGTAACAATGCTCATTTATAATGACATAACCAAAGATATGTTTCTTCGTTATCTATCTTGTAGATAAGTAGATATTATTATATTGAGGGAACCTAATAGCAGTTGATGCAGATACTAGAGTACAATTTAGTTGATTCGGTTGGTGGTTTTCTACGGCAAGAAATGTGAAATTAAGATTTTGTCAACGGTATACTTCACGAAGTGAAATTTTGCACAGTGTTATAGCCAATTGATGCATCATTCATTCATAATCCTAATTTAACACTTCTTGCAGTAGCACAAACCAAACAGTAAACTTAAACTTGTTATTGTTTGTATTTGTATACAGACGTTTTGATGGGTGCGTTTTCATTTTCATCTAACTGATTAATCGGTGTATCTCCCTTTATCTTCTCTTATGCTCTCCACCAAAGAAAAGAGAGATAAGGAGTAATCGATTAATCAATTCGATGAAAATAAAAACGCACCTAATCTCTTTGTAATCTGCTACAACTATGTATATGGTTATGTTATTTGTATTGTGGTCTTCTAATGCTTATTATTTTGGAACTTGGAACCATGAAGGTAGGAAAAAGGTAATGAACTCTGTAAGTTAAATAACTTTCCCAACCATTGCTCACTGTGAGCGACTAATGTACTAATAACTACGCTATGTTGCCAAAAGCTCAGAACTGTACCAAACGCTGCCGGCGCGACCTCTCGTGACGACTTGGGATAGGTGGAATTAATAAATTTATTGGTTAACACGAATTTGTATATTTGTAACACCCAACTCATAAATATATTGTGTTTCGTAAAAAATAAATATATCGGCATACAAAATGAATATATTGCTGCAACTAATGAATATATTGGCTCGAAAATACATATATTTGAAAACACACATTTGTCCCAAACGGCGCCTCATATGGCTACCCTAACTCCCAAAATTTCCGCGACGAACAGAAAGTAGGTTTACAACAAAACACACCGAACAGTATTGGTGGAGTTGGTGTAGTTAGTGTATTTCATGCAGGTACAATGAACAAACCTGATGATTTCGGGTTATTTTGGTAGCTTGGATGATTTTTCGTCGCGATGTCGATGTTTGCCAGCAATAAGTGTTTACTATTTCAGTTAATTCAAAAGGTTGTTGTTCTTGTCAGGACGACCGTAAATACAATTCTGAATTGAGAAATGACTCAGAAAGTCATATTAGTGAATGGGTTAGTCGCCCAAAGAGTCCTTCGATACACCCGTTCGAAATTTAGCTTCACGTCTAGCTACACATCGCCTCGAGTTGAGATCTGGTACACGGTGGTGAAGAAGAAGCTGATGGTCTTCAAGAGATCAATAAATCATTTCATCTTCTTCAAGTCACGCAACGTTGAAAATTTCCAACTCTGATCAAATAACTTTCAGCAACACTATACCCAAAATGTAATCAACCATTTTCAACAAATTCATCTATCTTCGCTCCGCTTTCAAACAGCTCCCTTAATCCCCTTGACAAGCCCTTCCGTGAGGACTTATTTGTGTACACGAGCTAGCTGCATTCGTATTCCGGCTACCATTTTCCAGGTCGGAAATGAATTTCAGCAAAGCAAATCTCTGAAATCGTATGAGAGTGAGCGAATCGAACTAGATTGATTTACATTCTGATGAATGATCCACGCTAAGCAGCTGGATAATCACTGTCAGGTATTATTACCCCGTGCTAGGTGAGTTTGGATCGGAGCCTGACATTGAAAATTGCTATTTCTGGACTCGCTGTTTGCTCTGCGTGTTTACAAGCCGGTTGTTGTTGGTTCTCGCTTATTTTTGTAACCGATTTGTGCGGTAACAAGTGGTTGGAACGGGGCGAATATGACCACGAATATCGTATTAGGATTCAATTTAGCAGAGGACATACTTTAATAACAAACTAACATAAACACAAGGAATAACTGTCAATGAGTCAACATATACAGTGCGCGTCAAAATTATGGAACAAATTCATTTTCTCAGAAGAAAAAATTTGGCAAAAAAATCCTGAAACAGGTCAATTTTTGTTTCACTTTCAACAAATTTTTAAATTTTTTTCGCAAGGTCTTTGTATCTTCTTTACAGGTGTACAGAAATTTTCAAGAAAAAAGTTTTTCAGTATGTGCACTTTGTCATGGCTCATTTACTTTGAGAAGATGGTACCTGATGAAATTTGTCACCGAATGAAAGTCGACCATTACAGTTTTGCTCATGCACAACATTCACCCCCTACGAACAAAACTGTAATGGTCGACTTTCATTCGGTGACAAATTTCATCAGGTACCATCGTCTCAAAGTAAATGAGCCATGACAAAGTGCACATACTGAAAACCTCTTTGAACTTATTTAAAAAAAAAAAAAATGTCTTGAAAATTTCTGCACACCTGTAAAGAGAATACAAAGATCTTGCCAAAAAAGTACCACATGACCTACTCTCCCTATTCAAAGAATTTAGAGGGTTGATGGGGATGGTACAGGATGCAACAAAAATCCTTCAAAAATGCATATAAATTTGGTAAAAGTGAAACAAAAATTGACCTGTTTCAGGATTTTGTTGCCAAATATTTTTTTTCTGTGAAAATGAATTTGTTTCATAATTTTGACGCGCACTGTATTCCTCCTTGATCAGAGCTAATCATTTAATAAACCGTTATTTCATATGGATACATTATAGACAATTAGATCCTCACATTTGTATAATTGCAAATTCTCATAGTTAATTTTGATATTGACCACTTCAGTCTGTAAGAAAAATAAATCAATTCACTTAGACTAGAATGTAGAAGGATAAATACATGCCATGTCTTGAAAGTAAGCCAACATCATACTTCCACTCATATTTTTGGTTTCAATACGGTTAACTTTCAACAACCACTGCTGGAGTTTGTCATATTCTTTTTCATTTATTCTTTGGTTTCGACTTTATCAGTAGTAGTACGGCAAGACCTTTCTCAGCTTTTTGCAACAAATTGTCTCAAATCTCAATTCTCTCGAAGCTTTCATCCATATTCACGAATAAACAAATTTAACAAATATTGACAAACTTGTCAGTTGATATATCTATGGTTACCATGCCAACATATTCTTCATTATTTAACAACGTTCGTTTGATTTTGAAAACCAACAAAATTTGGTTTTCATATTTCATTAATATGAAATAAAATCAATTATAGATCATGTGAGTTATTGAATGTTAACAACCTCTGGCAACTTACAAACCCTCGGGACTGACGTCCCTCGGGATTGAAATCTGTTACCCTCGGTAATTGTCAAACTCATAACTCCCTTGCATAAATATCTATTATTTCATATTGATACATTATAGACAAATGATGCCTTAGTTACCGTAACTATAAACATGGATATAACTCCTTTGGGAGTTATACTGGGTAGTTATAAATCTTCAACTCCCTCTAATATATTCTCAAAAACGAACCGACAACTGTCAAATTTTCCAGTTCGTGAAACTCACTTCCATTTGTATCATTATAAATTCTCATCATTAATTTTGATATTGACCACTTCAGGCTGTAGGAAAAATAAATCAATTCACTCAGACTAGAATGTAGAAGAATAAATACATACCATGTCTTGAAACTAAACCAACATCAACTTTCAGCCACTGCTGCAATTTGTCATATTCTTTTTTATTTATACTTCGGTTCCGACTTAATCGGTAAAGGTATTGCACGAGCTTCCTTAGCCTATTGCAACAAATCGCCTTGAATCTAAACTCTCTCCAAGCTGTCATTCATTTTCACGAATAAATAAATTTGCCTAATATTTACAAACTTGTCAGTTGATATATCCATGGTAATCATGTTTATATACTTCATTCTCATACAACGTTCGTTCTTTTTCAAAAACCAACAAAATTTGGGTTTCATATTTCATTAGTATGAAATAAAATCACGTGAGTTCTTGAATATCAAGAACCTCGGGCAACTTGCAATCCCTCGGGACTGACGTCCCTCGGGATTGAAATATGTTGCCCTCGGTAATTAACAACCTCCTGCCTCCCTTGATACATAAATAACTATATACAATGGTCGTATAAATGCGTATTCGTATTTAAGAGAAAGTGTTTCATTTTTGCGACTTAACGATCGCACGACAGAAAATCGCATGTGCGTTCCTGGCTTAACGGTCGTCCTCACAGCCAATTATAAACACAATAACTTCAGGAAGAAACAATTGGGAAACTTGATATTTGTAGAATAGATTGGAAGCTCGAATGCGAAGGCCGAATAGCAGACAGAGTGAAATCCGCCCAATGATTCCGCACACAGCCAAAATTTTATTGTCCTAATATTTTAGATCGAAATGAGATCCAGTAGTTCTGAAAAATGACAGGTTGAAATTTCATGCGGAATTTTGTGAGGATAATATGATAAGAAGATCGGAAAATATAGAATATTTGAAGAAAATGTTTCCAATTGTTCTGATGCCATGATCATTACGACATTTCGCACAAAATTGAGAACCAGTATTCTTAAACTAGGTACCAAGTTTCATTATGACTGAATCAGTATTTTCTGAAGTATTCCGGAAATAAAAATGATATCAATGAAAAATCCACTGAACTTGACCATATTTTCCCCAATATCTTCGAGTGTACCGATTTTGACACCAGATTGATCATAAGTGGGTCCAACCCAGTCCAAATATTTTTCGAAAACGAAGTAATTGATTATACTTCACTGTCAAATAGCAAAAAAGCAAAACTTAATGCTGCTGTCATTTCGATCCACGGAAATCTACTCTCTTGATAAAATATCAACCTGCTCTCAATTCAATCTCAACTTCCAGTTTAGGAACGCTCCTGCTTCCAGAAACATCTCCGTATAATAACAGAATACGCCTTAACATGGATTATTTTCAAGATCCAATATACTTACGAGGGTGTGAATCTACACACCTGGGATTAATAACCACCACACTCTATTTAATTGAAAACACTCCTTGCCAAGTCATTACAATCGTGAAAATTAGAAACAGGTACTATAAAGACGGATAGATGGACATTCAACCTTAATTTCAGACATTTTAAACACTTCCGGTTCCTCTCATTCCGAGATTAATATCATTTCGAAGTCAGGAGGAAGCAATTCTGAGACAGCTGTTGTTTTTTCTCTACATAATCATAACTGTTCTTTTTCTTGTTTGCCTCGTTTGTGCGGATCATTTATCGTGAAAATGATACTTCTGGGTTATTACGGTATGGCGTTAAGTTTAATATTCTAGTCTTGTCTTTCCTAGCTTAATTGCTAGATGCTAGTGATTATCTCCAAAAAAAAAGGTTCTGGTCGGTACGCTTTGACAAAGATAGGTGCAATCATAACATACACGAGTGATGGATTTCCACAGATTTTACAAACCTTTCAATTCCTGTTATATCCTACAATATCTAAATACTTGTGCGCATGTTCGGGGGAACAGCGTGCTATCGTTTTGTCCAAATGTCTTTTTACGCGCTCCTTCTAGGAAACAGCGCGTTATCATGTAATTCTGTCTGTAATTTTCGAATTTCGAGCCAAAATTGGACTCAAACGAGTACGTTGGACTCACTGATGAAGAATCCGTGGTCAAATTTTATTCTGTCCGTCCAGCTGTCTGTCCGTCCGGCCGTGTGTGCTCAAACTTTCAAAGGAAAGTACCTAGAGTTTTGAAATTTTCGGGTTAGTTTTGAAATCTGGATATCTCAATTGAGTCAGTCAGTCAGTGGGTAAAATCAGTCGGAGTTATATATATATATATATATACATACATATATATATATATATATATATATATATATATATATATATATATATATATATATATATATATATATATATATATGTTTTTTTTTATATATGTTTATGAAACTTTGAGGTTAATTCCTCGAAATCTCATGAAGTACTGATGGGATCGGATGGAAACTTAATAGTAAGTTCTTGAATATCAACGCGCAACTCAGTGCAAAATTTCGTATGGATCTAGTGATCAAAAAAATTTAAAAATTTCTGAAATTTTTGTTGAAAAGTTTTTTTTCTCGGAAATTGTTGATCAGATTTCAATGAAATTTGGCACAGACCTCAAAATCAGTATTCAACAACAACATCTCAAATTTTCGATACGATGTTTTCTTTCGGAGATATATGAAAAAACATGTAAAATTTCGTTGTTCTTCGAAATCCACAATATCCCGAGAAGTACAGATGCGATCATCATGAAAAATTGTTTTTCGAAAATCGTCCACATCCTTATCGAAAAGAAAATATAACCAGATCCCGTTGAAATTCGGCACAGACCTCGAAGTTAGTATTTCACAACAGTTCTTTAAATTTCAATCTGATCCGATGTTTATTTCCGGAGATATTAGGAAAAAATCATGACAAATTTCGTTGATATTTGAAATGTTGAGAATATTTCCTCAATATCTCAATATCTGTTGACGCGATCAGACTGAAGTCAATATTCAAAAACAGTGCTTTGAATTTCAGTTTGACCTGATGTTCATTTTCAGAGATATTGAAAGATTGAGGTTATTTCCTCAATATCTCAAGAACAGATGCGATCAGATTTGAACTATATATGTAGTTGGTTGAGGAGAACCAACGCACGACTCAATGCAAAATTTGGTCTTAGAGGTAGGAAATTGTAAAAAAAATTCGAAAATTCTGTAAGTTTTTGTTGAATTATTTTTTTACCGGAAACTATTCATCAGATTTCAATAAAATTGACAAAAACCTCGAGTCCAGTATTTTACAACAGTGTTTCAAAGTTGTTTGATCAGATATTTATCTTCGGAGATATTGTGTAAGAAATATGTCAAATTGCTTGGTTATTTCAACTCAAAAAACAATGAAATAATGAAATTTCGAATGGATATCTATATGCGAAATAATTGGATGATTTCACCATTTCGCTAATTCGGCTTTTGTAATTGAACAGGTTCAACAAATATCCAGTCTCTTAATGGATTATCATTTCACAGTTGACAGTTAGACTTAGAGACTCGATATGTTTTTAGCGGATTTGGGGGTTGATAAAGAAGATAATTTTCGTGAAAACTTGAAATGATTTCGTAGATATGTCCATTCGAAATTTTATTTTTCCAATATTACCAAAAATACAGATGTGCTCGAATCGAAACTCTGCACTCAAAAAATGACGGCGTGATAAGGTTTATGCAAAATGTCTTGAGGAAATGGCCTCGAATGTGAACAAGCACGTAAAAGCTCCTGACCTCACATCAGTGCTTTTCTAGGTTTTCTAGTTTCGAACCAATAATATCGAGGATAATATAGTCTCAAACGACTAGGTTGGACTCACTGATGACGAATCCGGTATCAAAATCAATTCTGTTCGGCCGGCCATCTGAAGACACAAAAGGAAAGAGCTGGCGACTTGAAACTTTCAGGGTAGGTCGCGCATCAAAAAGGAGCGGTTGAATGTTAACGGACTATACCGGTGGAACAATGGAGTTATGCCCGGTATTATAAAACTTAACTGGAAGTTATCTTTAACTTCAACTGAAATTTTGACAGTTATGTTAGGACAGAACTGTCAAAAATGTCAGTTAAAGTTAAAGTTAAGTTTTATAATACCGGCCCTTAGAGTCATTTAAATTTTGAGGTAATTTCCTTGATATTTCGGAACTGCTACATCTATCGGATTGAAACTTGGTTTTTCTTTGTATCATAGAGACGAGCAATTGTTTGCAAAATTTTGTTGGGGTTGTATGGTTAGCGTATTTTTATAAAAAATTCAAAATTATTTTTTTTCCGTCAAACTATTACTCAGCTGTGAAAGAAATCGAACATACCCGAAACTCTTTATTTCACTGTACCAAATGTCATTCTGAACTGATTTTAATTTTTCGGAGATCTCGGTAAAACATTATGTCCAATTTCTTGGATTTCTCCTCGGTATCGTGGTTATTTTCGGGAATAATTCCAAAAATACTTATCCAGCCGTGATGAAACTTATAAGCTAGTTTGAAGCACAACTTTGCGCAAAATCTCGGGATGATCGTATCATCAGAACAACATATTTTTACAAATACTTTATATTCTGCTATCTGCCCAATAATTCCGTAGGTATACCTATTCAAAAATTTTATCTTACAAATATTTCCAATAATATAGATTGGATCGAATTCAAATCCAGGACTTGATTGAAAAATGACCGATTGAGGGTTTATTCAGAAATTCGTGAGGATAATCTGATTAGAAAGAAGATCGCCAAATCATTCAATCAGAAAGTAAAGCTGCGTTTGGCTGGGTCAATTCGTGAGAAGATGACCACTTTGGCAACAAATTTGAACATGCCCGCAAAAACTGCTGACTTCAGTGCTAGGTTTTTTTTCAAATTGTTCCAATGACACGATCATCGCGAAATTTTAATAAAGTTGTTAATCTGAGAGTATCTGTTGAATTATCGCAAGTAGTCGTCCTTGTGTGTATATATATTATGTCGAATGTGTCTAAATTATGATAAATGGTTTTCAATTCGAAAAACCGAGGTGACTAAACGATTTTCTAGACATTTCTTGAATAGCATCTTTCTGGAAAATGTTGAACTTTAATATATGATGATGAATTTCTGTAACTCTAAGGTTGGGTTGAAAATGAACTGAAATCGAGCACAGAACTTACTTTGGACTGACAATCTAGCCCTTGATCGGGCAATCAAAGTTTTGTGAAATCGGCCGTGAAACCAACATGTTAGTTGTTCATAAGTTTATCGTACACCTTCTAAATGAATAAATATTCAAAATAATCGAGCATTCTACACAATTACCGGGGACATGACGATAATTTTCCGGATAATTCCTTCGTTGAACTTCTCAGCATTCAATAGACGACTTCGGCCCAAGTTGCCAACCCACAATTTACTTAGCAAGTTTACTTTCACTGGAAAACGGAAATTTCTGGACAAATTCGACATGATAAGGTTCGCATTATTTATAAATACCCGTAAAACATACCTCGGCTCTTCAAACCGGATAATTCCTTCCAAATATAGGTTTTTGTTAAGATCGTCCCCGATTGGCTGAAATTTAAGTTGATATTCCTGATTTCATGCAAACAGTGTCAATTTCCATAGGATACGTTCCGAAAATCAACTCTGTTGTTTCGGTTGCCGATTTTCCGCTCCGTAAATATGAAATATTCGGATGGTTCCTGGAACAAGCGCGTGAAAAAGGTTATTTACGGAATCTGGTTGATGAAAATGCGGTCGATTTACTGTCACCAGAACGATTTTCTATGGTAAATATCCATAGCATAGAACAATCATGTTTACTTTAGGTTTGTTTTGGTTTCGATTTCAGATCTGTTCGGGACGGTTCTAGCATAGACCAATAGTCTGTGGTTCTGAACTCGGAACCAAAACAAACCTAAAGTAAACATGATTGTTCTATGCTATGGATATTTACCATAGAAAATCGTTCTGATGACAGTAAATCGACCGCATTTTCATCAACCAGATTCCGCGCTTGTTCCAGGAACCATCCGAATATTTCATATTTACGGAGCGGAAAATCGGCAACCGAAACAACAGAGTTGATTTTCGGAACGTATCCTATGAAAATTGACACTGTTTGCATGAAATCAGGAATCCCAACTTAAATTTCAGCCAATCGGGGACGATCTTAACAAAAACCTATATTTGGAAGGAATTATCCGGTTTGATGAGCCGAGGTATGTTTTACGGGTATTTATAAATAATGCGAACCTTATCATGTCGAATTTGTCCAGAAATTTCCGTTTTCCAGTGAAAGTAAACTTGCTAAGTAAATTGTGGGTTGGCAACTTGGGCCGAAGTCGTCTATTGAACAAAAAATTGCTTTCAAACTTAGACAAAGGTCTGTCTAAGCTATAAAATATATATGTTAGATCGTTAATGAGGTAATTATACCAATTGTTTTAATCTTGTATGTTTTTCTAAAAGCTTAAGTAAAATAAACGAGCATCGAGGTAGTAACTCATGTAGGTTGGAATCGGTCAATCAGAGAAAACACGGAATGGCGGTAATTTTGAACTTCGCAACGTGAATGATGACTGTTCTATGTGGCGTGTCTATGGTTACATACAGTTTTTTATCTTGAATTGATATTTTTCATTGATTTTGATGAAACCGAGACTGTGTATTTCTTTATTTTAGACGAAAAACTGGATATTTATATAATAAGTATATGTATATTGGAAAATTTGTAACATGAAGTCGGGTCTTTTTTTACGCGCTTATTCTAAGGAACAATTTAAAGCATTTTCGTTTTACCAACAATTCTGCAATTTACGAATTACGAATGGAAAATGGTCTTGAACGACTATAAGTTGGACTTACACTGATGAAAAATGTATTTTTGAATTGAATTCAATCTGTCAGGCCATAAACACTCCGTAACTTTCGAAAGGGGAAGGAGTATTGAGATTTTCAGGTGTATAGAAACTGAATATTTTGGTTGAGCAAACTCAATAATGAGCTAAATCCGCTGAACAGTTTCGGGGATATAAAAATCTGAAATTATGTTGTTTTCCTAAATAATAAATTCGAAAAAACCCGGCGTCCACAAAATTGAAACTTCATAATTAGTTATAAATTTCCTCAAGATATATAATTCAGCCCCATCGAATATATGTATTATATTTCTAATAAATATATTATGTGTTTGAAAACTACAGGTGGATTTTACCCATTCATGATTTCTAGCTTGAGCTCCAAACCCCTGGCTCTACAACTTTCAAGTCTGAATTGTTCGTTCTCAAAGTTATTATGTTTACAATCGGCGGCTGTAGGTCTACGTGAACCGATATTTGTAGGGTAAGAGTTTAGGTGCAGAAAGACCAACTCGTTAATAAAATTCACAACTTTATTTACCAAGTTTCAATTTTGTGTACGCAGAGGATTTTTTTTGAGTTTTTTATTTAGGAAAGCACCATAATTTCAGATTTGTAAATCTAAGAAATTGTTTGGCGTATTCAGCTCTATATTAGGTTTGCTCAAACGGGATAATCAGTAAATACTCTAGTCTAGTCTTCTCCTTCGAAATAAGTTACAGAGTGTTTACGGCCTGACAAACGGAATTCAATTCAAAAATAAATTTTTCATCGCTGTGTTAGTCCAACAAGGTCAAGGCCATTTGCTGTTCGTACTTAGAGAATTGCAGAATTGTTGATAAAATAATAACTCTTCACATTGTTCCTTAGAACAAGCGCGTAAAAAAAAGAACCGACTTTCATGTTACAAATTCTACAATATACATACATACTATTACATAAATATCCAGTTTTTCATCTAAAATGGAGAAACACAGAGTCGTGGTTCCATCAAAATCAACAAAGAATTTACCAGTTCAAGATAAAATACTGTATGGAACCAAAGACACACCATATAGAAGTAAAGACAAGACCATGTAGGACATCAGTCATCATTCACGTTGCGAAGTTCAAAATTACCGCCATGCCGCGTTCTCTCTGATTGGCCGATTCCAACCTTCATGTCCCTGTCTCTAGTCGCATGTATGGTCACCTAAATTAGTGTGAAGGTCAACCCCACAGTTTATTCAAATTTTCTGCTAGTCTGTCGCTAGAACTTCGAGTTAGTAATATAAATATAAATATAAAGGAATATCTCGGCTTTCGAAAAGCCGAGGAAAAATGCTTCAATAATCGCTCTTCAATTTGGATGGCAAACTGTTTCAACAAAAAAAATTGGCAAAACACCCTGTATCTTCGTATCGAATGAACAAAAAAATTTTTTTTCGTGGAGCTCGACTCGCCTTGAGGACCATTAACTATACCATTGACGTATGTCCGGTCGAAAATGCAAACTTTTTTACTAATGTTTTCTGCCATTTTTTGTTGTTGTTGAAAGAGTTTAGGTGTGTCATCCAAATTGAAGAGCGATTATTGTACCAGTTTTTAGAAAAAGCGGTCAGAAAATGAATTTTTTCAACAAATAACTGCAGATCACAATATTTACAGCCCGACCTCGGATTTGAATTAATCCAGAATTGCATATTAACAGATTCCAGCAGAGGAATATTACTACCAAATTTCAACAAAATAACTTCAAGCGCTTCAGAAATATCAATAATGAAAGTTTTATACCAAAAATACAAAACTTCCTATATCTTCGTAACCAATGAACAAAAACAAAAAAAATTTTTTCGGCGGATCTTGACTCGCCTTGAAGTCCTCTATCTGCCATTGCCGTATGTAAGGTCATTCATAAATCACCCTGTATCAAAATTATAATGCACACAAGATAACTATCGAGGACTACCTTCTTGTCGCAATATGAAAAATTCAAATATATACCCTAAGGTGACTGTAATTTATTCTTGTAGTTCGTCGAATACTTTGCTGATTGGAGGCTTCCAGTAGAGATAGATATTATATTGAAACGATGCGTTATGAGTGTACGCCACGCCACATGATTTATGCCACGAGGAAAAAATTCCAGAGTCACCCTGTTTTAGGGGTAGTTTGTTTTTATGGTTTTTCTTTGCCTATCATGCTTTTCTAGTGAAGATATTCCATTTCATCAATGCATAACTATTCTCGTAACATACCATTTGTGGCATCATAGAAAAGATTCAGTTCCGCCCCCCTTTAAAGGGTAGTTTTTTTTTTCGAAAATTTTGACTAATTGATATGCATTATGAATGTACGTAACATACTCAAAATATATCCACTGGAAACATTCGGTATGCAAAGTATTTTGAGAAGCTATAGAAGTACCCTTGAAAGGGAGCGGACCTGCAATTTTTTTTGTGGCGACTCAAAAAGTATGCAAGGTGCAATCATAATGCATCGTATCAATGAAATATCGATCAACAAAGATTCCCGAAAAATAACAAGAATAAACTATAACCTCAAAAAGAGAATTATGTTATTTGGAATAATAATGCATCTTCACTCGAAAACATCGATCAGCAAAAGGTTTACAAGAAATCAAAAATAAACTACTCTCAAATCTGGTCTGATCTTTTTGAATCGGCACAAAAAATATGTTGAGTAGGTGCAACCAATTTTCAATCAAACTGCTTCAGTAGGAGGCCCTGGTCAGCCATTTTTTTTAGAAAATCGCAAGCATAAACTACCTCTGAGTGAGAGTCGATTGGAATTCTTTCCTACATCTTCAGTGGCATGAACCTCGCAATATACACATCTGAGTTTCAAAGTTAAGTTATCGGTTAAAAAAAAAACAGATGGCTAGAACTCCTAAACTTAACAGCCAATTTTCCTGCATTCGAGGAATCTTCAGACTTCTAGGCCACCCTAAAAATTTGAATTCGCGGTCAGATAGTTTATGGGTGGGAAGGATAAAATTCTCCATCAATGAGTCCAACTGAATCATTGAAGATCACTTTCAGTTCGAAATAAGAAAAGCTCCTTATTTGAGCAAACAAAGGCGCAAAAAACACAGTAGGTAGTGCATAGTAGTGAAAAGTTGAGCATTTCTGGTCCACCCATTGAAATCCACCAGGTCTCAAGCATTTTTCGTTTTAAACATAGCTTAATCAACCTTCATCGCAAAGCACTATAGTTATATTTCATATTCATTGGATACAAAATCGAAAGTTTTTTTCGTATTTTTTGTCGTTTGTGCAAACGACAGCAATATTGAAATATTCCAAAATTTCAGGAACTCTGGCAACGTTTCAAAACCGAAATTGATATTTCTGCCACCTTCAACACAGATTGAATTTCAATTGAATTCAAACAACGTTATTAACAAATATCCGTAAACGGCGCCTCGGCTCCTCAAACCAAATAATTCTTTCCAAATATAGGTTTTTGTTAAGATGGTCTCTGATTGGCTGGATATTAAGTTGGAATTCCTGATCTTTTTTCAATAGTTTCTTATTTATATAGGATATGTTACGCAAATCAACTTGGTTATTTTGGTTGCCGATTTTCTGTTGCGTAAATATGAAATATTCGATTGGTTTCGGAATAAAGGTTAATTACGGAATTTGATTGCAGTTTTCTATGGTCTATGTGGATTATAAGGTAAATATAGATTGTTCTATGCCATTGACATGTTAACATGGAAAATTGACTATCGTTCTGCTGACAGAAAGATTGCTTTTTCATCAATCAAATTCCGTAATTAACCTTTTTTCAGGAACCAACCTTGATGTAAGTAAAACATGGTGTGCTCATCTGAAAAATGAGTGACGTCAGCTAGCAGAAAATACAAAGAGTTGCATATTCTGTGCTTTGAATTGACATGCAAATTCAAAGCACAGAATATACAACTCTTTGTATTTTAATCTTGCTGACGTCTCTCATTTTTCAGATGAGCACACGATGTTTTTTACATCATAGGTGTGTTCATCTGCTTTTTGTGATCGTTTTTACAAATGATGACGTACCTGCAAATTCAAAGTACATTATATATATATATCTATATATATATATTTCCTTGTATTTTAATCTTACTGACGTCACTTTGTTTACAGATGAGCACACCATGTTTTTCACATCATGGGACAAACCTAATATTTCATATTTAAGGAACCAGAAATCGGCAACCAAAATAACCAAGTTGATTTACGGAACATATCCTATTTACACTTGACACTATTAACAAGAGATCAGGAATGCCAAGTTAATTTCCAGCCAATCAGAGATCATCCTCCTGATTTAAGGAGCCGAGGCACCGTTCACGGATATTTGTGAAAAACGCGAACCTAATCATGTCGAATTTGTTCTGAAATTTCCCCAGTGTAAATTTGACGAAATTTGTGGGTTGGTAACTTGGACCGAAGTCATCTTTCTATTGAATCTAACCAACTAATAAATAAGCGCACTTGTTCCTATTCATTCTTAAATAGTTGCTGAATTTTTCCTAAGTTCTTCGACTCCAATTCGATTCCAATTTCCACTCAGGATGCATCACCATACAAGACAACTCATCACACCCCCGAAAACAACCGCAAACCAACAATAGTAAAATTTGGGTTCAAAATTTCAGGAACTCTGGCAACGTTTCAAAACTGAAATTCATTTGTTAACGGCAAAACATATCATATTTTTAAATTATTTCTGCCAACTTCAGCACAGATTCAATTCCAATTGAATCTCGAATTTAAACAAGTAATAACTTAATAAAAGCGCACTTATTCATATTTTCTCCTCAACTGGTGCTGAATTTTTCCTAAGTTCTATTACATATTATGACTTCAATTTCCAATCAACCCATAATCCAATCAATCACTTCCCTCGAAATCAACCCCAACCAGCAATTGTTTGTAAACAGGACCGAGAAAAGGATGTCAGAAATTTGAGGTTAAAAATCTCAAACCTTTGTAACTTCCGCAGTCTGCAGATAGTAAACAACGACGAATATCCAAGAAATGCATAGGAACAACAGCACTTTGACATTCCGTCTCATTTTGTTCGAAAAAACCGGCACGCCACGATGAATTTTGGCAGCAGGCGCTGATCATTTGTGCGTCAACGTCGCGGCGTTACTGGAAGGCGGACATTTCAATTTTTGTGGCGAGCTCCTGCTCTGCATGCTAGCGCGATTTCGAGTCTGTCTCGGCGTTGGGGCGACAGCACGCCAATCGAAATCGTTAGGAAGGAGTGAGAGGGAGTATGGCAGAACTGCGAACAGGCGCAGATACGCGGTATCGAAGATATCCGTTATCACAAGCGCCGTCTAGGTGTCTAGAAAGACGTCTCGGCTGATAAATGATAGCAAACCGTACAAAAGTGGTTAATGGTGGCATTGTTCAAACAATGGTGGTGGTATCAAGGTACTGACACAAGACACAAACCATTCAGCAGAGTGACCGAGTGACGTCCAAAATGACGTATATTTTGGCATACAATCAGGACGGTAGACCCAACACAGGGACGGAGCTACCGCCGTATTGTTTCGATGCCGAAAATCAGAACTGTTCTAGGATGGTTCTAGAACTGCGCAGAATTGATGCGCTGTTGAAGCCCGATGCTGAACTATCCTAGAACAGTTCTAAAAGCGATGATACCCAAACACAAATCAAGTTCGGGTTCTCATCAGGCACGTGAATGAAGAAAATATATTTCGCACAAGCATAGGGTGGCTGTAAACGATTTAATGGTTAACCTGACCTTTTCGGCGTCGCGTGTTGATTGTTTTTGATTGTTACTTCTTAATAAATCTCCTATCCCAATTGAATATGTTTCGAATTATTTTTGCGTGCATGTTCTGTGGAACAGCGTGCTATCGTTTTGTCCAAATGTCTGTATTTTCGATGATTGAGCCGAAAATGGTCTCAAACGACTAGGTTGGACTCACTGATGACGAATCCGGTGTCAAAATCGATTCTATCCGGCCGGCCGTCCGAATGCACGATTACGGTCGTACGGAGAATCCTATCGACCTGAAACTTCCAGGGTAGGTTGCATTTCGAAATGTGACGATTAAGTTCGTTTATGGGAAAAATCGTCCGAACAGTTTCGGAGTTAGAGCCTTTTGGGGTTTTGACGTCATTTTGGCGATAATTCAAAAACTACTGGAACGATTGGATCGAAACTTGGCAGTTAGTTGGAGTACAGCAACGCGCAACTTTTCACGGAATTTTGTAGGGATCATACTATCAGTAAATTTCAAAACAATTCTTTTCAACATTTTTTTCAGAAAATTTTTTTTTCGTGAACTGTTCATCCCATTAAAAAAAAATCAGCGCGAACTCTAAGCTCCATATTCCACAGCATTGTACCAGATTTCAATTCGATACGATTATAAGTTTTGGAGATATTGAAAAAAAATATATAAGAAATTTCGTGGTTTTCTTCCCAATATTGTTTTTTCGGTATAACTCAAGAAATACTGATTCAATCCTGATTACACTTCGCACCTAGTTTGGAGATGCTGAAATACAACTTCGTAGAGAATTTCGTGATGATCGTGTCATTAGAACAATTTCAAAAAAAAAATTCAAATTCAAATAAATATTTAATATTCTGTGATCTTCCCATCATATTATCCTCATTCGATTCTGTATGAACCTTCGAACTGTTATTTTCGATGAAGTACTGGATTTAAATTCTGTATATTCGTTGAAAGGAAAGATTCGAAAATTAGAAATATTCGGGCAAAACGATATCCCCAGAATTTAGAACTTGCGAACAAAAAAAAATAAAAAATTGAAAATAATTCATTATGAATACATATAGAATACAACATGATAGGATTGTATAAACAACAATAACAATATAATCAATACTATACCGGGTGTCATTGGAATCAGCTTCACACCCAAAATAATCTACAGTTTCCAACAAATCGGATTGAAATTTTCGACATACTACAGATTTTGCATCATCGACTGAATTAACTTATGTGTGTCTATGACTTCCGGTGAACGTAACTTTCGATTTTCTCTTATGAACTGATGTATATTTTTGCGTATTCGGATTCAAAGTTTAATTCTGAGTGGAATTCCGTCAGAAGAAAATTAAAAGAACAGAAAAATTTACTCAAAAAATTTTTTTTTGTTTTTGATATCTGTTCGATTGTAATGCTCGATATATTGATTTACCGTGATAACAAATCATCAAAGTTAATTTCCACTAAAAATTGGCCACTTAGGCAGAAGTTACACGTATTTTATATATAATATTATAATTCTAATTATACTGGGTCTAGGTTCATAAAACATTGCATATTCTTCCATCATACGCAGTATCTAGAAACAAAAATGATTCTATTCAATTCCCAACCATAAAGCAAAAGTATATAGGTTATATTTTTTCCACATTTCGATGGAGCATTCAATTTCTTACTTACCTCTCAACACAAAACTATCATTCGATCGGCTTTTACTGAAATAGTTTCTCTCTCCGATTACAGTATGATCGGGAGAATGACTGCAAAATTTTATGAACCTAGACGCACTGTAATTAAAGTTAGAGCAAAAGTCCCACCCCTCGTGAGAGGCAAAAAAAAATGCTGTAGATTTTATCCAAATGATGGATTTTGAATAGAAAAATGTTTGAATGATCTTTGATAATAGTTAGAACTAATATATCTGATGTCGAAAACAAACAAAAAATTTTTAATAAGATTTTTCTTCATTATTTCGTCAATATCATATGCATAATTCTATCGAGGGTGCGAAATTTCAATCCAATATCTTGTCAAATGAAGATTTTTTGTTGGTGAACCTGATTTCAGTTATACTATTTGAACAAATATTAAATTTCACATAGCTTCATCCAATATTCCGAGTATTTTTCATTGAATTTCCTAAATCGACACCACTAAAAGTTTCTCCCGGTTCATTCACCATTTTGAAACCTTCTCTGACGGTTCTCGTGAGTTTGCGCTATCTAAAGCACCGCGCTCTTAGGGAAAGTTGTTTCGTCCCAGTGCCAGAGGTGGACTCGTCAGTTAGACTGAGTCCTCTGGCATCTTCTGCCCATGACAACCATAGAAGCGGCGTAGTTAGCGACCATCACCGACGCACTTATGCTGTATTGCAATGAAGTAGCTAGCGTGCGTCTGTCAGTGGCGCCACCCTCTGGCAAGTCAGTTAAACTACGTCGCCTATGTTAGCACTTTTATATTGCCGACTGAATTGATCATTTGACAAGGGTGATTTTATCGCTAAGAAAATTGAATGGCCTTAAATGTTAAGATCTTATTATATTCAAAAAACACATAAAGTTTTGTATTTCACAGCTTTATCAATATCCTGACACGTGTTTCGGTCTTTCGACCATCTTCGGAGGAGTACAAAAAAGTAACTAAACTTAAAATTCAAAAGGTTCTTTTACTACTCCTGAGACATCCGTTTATATTTATGGCGCATGGATATAAGATACACAGATGTCTAAAGTGTAGTAAAAGAACCTTTTGAATTTTAAGTTAAGTTACTTTTTTGTACTATTCCGAAGATGGTCAAATGACCGAAACACTTTGTCAGGATACTGAATAAACTGTGAAATACAAAACTTTGTAATCGACGAAAAAAAAATTTCCCTCCCTAAAAATTTCACAGTTTACATTTTGAAGTTGAAGGTTTGAATGAACTTCGGAGCTCTTATTCTCTGAAAGTGCTGAACCGAAATCCGTGAAAATTGTTAGATGAATCGTGTGTCACTCGAGATTGATCCTCCAAGCTTCGGTGTACCCTAAGGGCTCAAAACTGGGGGTAGGAGGGGAAAAAATTATTTCTCGAAAACTTAACTCTGAATATTGATTACTGTTGTATAACTTATCCTAAAATTTTCACCCGTATGATTTCCAACCAGTGGTCCCTGAATTATAAAGAAAAGCCCTACAAATTTCCAATAATCCCGAAAATTGATCATCGCATTCGCGGTTCTAAGATTGGAAGTCGGTGGAATAATCGGTTAACTTTTCATCCAGAATAGTATATCTAAAAGTAGATGAAAAAATTGATTACCAAATTTTCAACACATATTTATTTTATTTCACACAAGGGTTTAGAATTTTCTCAGTTGAATGAACCCAATACCATTGATATATCTTAAATGAAACATATATTATTCATAATTCATTAGTTTTTCACGAACAAAAATTAATGTTTCACCTAGAGCCAACCGCAAACTCCATTCATATTATGCTAAGATCTATTCGGATATTGGTACCTATAGCTTCCTAATCGAACCCTGGAGATTTGACAATGATTCGAAGATGTTTGTCAAAATATTCCAACAAATTGCCAAGGCTCCTGGTATGTTACCAAAAAACGAATCGTCATAGAAATACCTGCAAACGATCAGAATCTAGGAAAGCACTGACGTAAAGTCAGCAGCTTTTAGGGCCGTATTTATAGTTGTTCCTTGAGGCTTCCTTACTGAAGGCCGCCTCGAATTTGCTTTTCTATGTTTCTATGCAAACAAACTTGTATTTGTTTCCATAGAAAAGCAAATTCAAGGCGGCCTTCAGTAAGGAAGCCTCAAGGAACAACTATAAATACGGCCCTTACGCGCTTGTTCACATTGCGAAATGACGACTTAGAAATTTCAATGTAATTTAAATGAAATATGAAAATTTTCAAAAAAAAATTTTTTTTTCGAATTCTTCAATCGATAATTATTCTTATTGATACTGTCCATCCTCCAAACAAGTTTCATTTCGATCAGATAAATATTTTCGAGTTATTGAAAAATAAATAATTTCAAATGGCTGTGACACATAAACTATTCGGCAGATTTGGCCCACTAACGATGAACTCAACCGAGATATTTAGGATCCAAACCTAACCTGAAAATTTCAAGACTATAGGTCTTTTCTTTGGGAAGTTCCAGCACACACGGCCGGCCGGACAGAATTAAATTTGACCACGGATTCTTTTTCAGGGAGTTCAACCCAAATTCAAAAATTACAGACATCGTGACTATGTTCAATCGAATAGGACACACCGTCTGAACCAAAGTGTCTTGGCAAATATATTTATTTTCGAGTCAATATATTCATAAGTTGCAGCAGTTTATTTTTTTATGTAGAGATTAGTTTACTTTTCTCACAGATATAATTGTTTTCCACCAAACAAAAAAATCTAAAGTCGTCAAGAAATGGCTCGTCGAAAGCTTCTGGTACAGTTTCCAGTAGTTTGAAAGAGCCTGCTTGAATTATTGATTATCAGTCATTGGTTTGTGCTTCTTGAGCACACTGATGGTAAATAATATTTTTCATATTCGTATAAAAAATTATGAGCTTTCTGAGATGGGATATTTCGATCATATTCATATTTTGGGTTTGCAGCTTGGTTGAACTCAATTCAGTAATATTCTCAGGGGAGTATGTTTCATCATTGTATAAAGATTTATATACTATGGTTTTATGCTTAAATGTTTTTATTTGTAGTTTCTTCTTGAGTTAAGTTTTTCAGTTTTGTACAAAGAAGCTATTTCACCTCGGATTTTGCGAGCTAAATCTTGCCATGAATATTTTAACAGGAACTCTGACTGAAGTATCATAATAAAGACCTTATTATAAAATTATGCGAATATCTAGTGTTATTCCACAAATATTTGAAGTGATTATCGACTATCGTCGCAAACTCTGATTTCAATACAAACTGCTGAAAAGTGTATGCTTCCGCCGCAATTCTTCTCGCATGCAAATAAATATATTTGCAAACACACTTTCGTCCCAAACGGAGCAGAGAATGGATACGAAGTCGATTAAGAATTGTTACTTTCAACGGAATATGGGTAAAATACACCATGATTCACGCGTGGGTCGAAAAATAGGAGTTCAGGAGTGTTACGCTAAAGGTGACGAAACGATATGCTGTTACTCAGAACAAGCGCGTAATAACAAAACAGTTAAATAAAGGCCCCTTCGCCATTTTGCAACGCTTGACCATCTAACCATTGTTCTTTATGCAAAAATGTCAGCAGAACTAATCACTGCAAGATTTTTCCATTTCTGTTGATACTGCGCTCATCTCAAATAGGAAAGTTTCTGTTTCCATAAACCAAAATATATTTCAACAGTAATATTTCCTGACAAAATAAGATTTACTCAATATTTATTTTTTTTTCGTTGAAATTTCCATGCTTATTCAACATTCTTCATAATTAACAGGAAATAAACATGATAGTTCAAAAACTTGAATATTTTGATTGCTTGGTTTGAAGGACTTGCGAAGGAAATAACCAAGCAAAGAAAACCTTCACTCAACTCAGCTCTCTCATATTCACAAGATAAAAGGCATTACCATGTTCAATTTTGTAAAAGAAAATAAATCAACTATTGAATAAAATTACTATCAAATATGGGTAGCAGTTCTATTCAAAGAGCTTGATTTCAACCTGTTATTGGTCATATATATTCATTCTTCTTTTCCATTTGGGAAATATCCTAGCTACATCCATTGTATAAAGAATGCAATGCTACAGCTGATCTGTAAATTACAAAAGTCACAAACTTACTGATAAGAGTGGGCTACTCTTCAAAGATAATTCTTAAAAAAATATTTTAGGACATTTCATGTTAATAGTTCTACATCAGAAATTTAGTTTAGTTTAAAAAAAGCCTTGGTTTGAAATTGTGCGTGATATCTAGGTAACACATTCACAACAGTATTCAAAAAACTTTTCATCAATACTAATCAAATGTCATTACCAAAGAGAAGTACACTAATTCAAAACTCAACAAATCAAATCCTGAAAGGACTATTAAAACTTAAAATTGCTTCTGCACTAAAAATTGTCGAATACTTATTGAAGGCATTTTGGGTTACCCATTTTAGAAACATTATTGCCCATCATCATCTTAATATATCTTCAAAGAGGAAATAAGGCATCTTAAAAATAAACAAGTGAAGTCCTATCTTAAATGAGAGAACAGTTGTTGGCAACACGCATTTCTTAATTAAACAAGTCAAGGACTCATCTTATAGGAGTTTTTATAGGGATGCACATTTCTCAATTAAACAAGTCAAGTCCATTCTTGAACGAGACCATAGTTTTCAGCAACACACATTTCTCGATCATGAAGGAGGGCATATCACCATTTTCACATGATTCAAATTACACAGGGTATTGAGAGGCAATTCTTATCAGGAACTCTGGAAAAACTTCAGACAACGAGAAATGATTTCTCCACGAGTCCTCACAGATGCCCCTACAATAATTATACCAGTCTACCACTGTTTGTTTACCCTCTCCTAGTCTTGCTTCTCTTGCAACAATATTCGGAGGATATTTCATCGTCCATCCATACACCAATATAATTATCTGATGCAGACTTAAATTACTTTTGGAAAAAAAAGAATCATTCCTAATACTGCGAGACTTCTTACATTTCTTGCATATCCACTGATAACCATCCTGCACCACCCTCCTATTTCTACTACAGGTCATTGGGATATCACATTTTTCACATATGTATGAGTTTCTTAAAAGTCTCCTTCTCACAAACCATATCAAACAATCAAGTTGAGTCTCGAAGGCTAGATCGCACAAAACCAAATCCATCCCTTGTATTTGAATATCATTTAATATTCGTGCTGGATCCACAATTTCAGTTCTACTGAACAGTGACATTCTCAAGACCTCAAGAGTCTGAAAGGCATCCGAGGGTAATCTTTGAGTTTCGACAAGTGGAAATCAAAACAAGCTCTGCGCATGCTCCAACAGTGTCATTTAGGGAGCAACGTTGCCAGACTATAAAATAAATCCGATTATTTAAAATTCGGTTTCTTCTGTATAAGTTTTATAGAATATGCGTTGAGAAGTACATTGAACGTAAAAGGAATATGTCTGAATAAGTAGGTAAGGGCAATTCTGCAGTATTTTCATTTGAAGCAGAGATAAAAGTGGTATGTTTTTCACTAATTTTCAATTATGGGACGCCGTTATTTTATTTTACGGTTTGGATTAATACTGTCCTAAATTCAACTAACCTCACCTAGGACCTAAACAAATCAGAAGACGAAATTCATGTTCACCATCCCAAAATTAATTTTCTTCTGATTTGGACTGGCAATGTCCTAAACTAACCTAACCCACGGCAGAATTCATGACATTACCCGATCATTATTTTATGTACTTCATTTTTAGATCAGAATTAACAACCATCTCGAATGAATCAAGATACTATCACTCAAATCTAGTACTAGGCTTCCGCACAATCTGGCAGCGATGGTCCCTAAATAACCATGTTTGGATTTCCACTTGTCGAAACCCAAAGATTACCCAAATATATGTTGATGTTGATTAAATAATATATGAAGATGAGGATACATTTTCCATCAAAAATGCACCGCGTTTCCTTGACAACAGCGTCGACCCACCTATTTTCCCCCATCTTCGATTCAAGAATAGGGACCTAAATCGATTTCAATCCTTTGTAACTTTTTATCTTTCAGGTCGTATTGATAAAACCTATATGGAAATGTTAATTAGCATGTCCAGATTGACATCCATAAAAAAAATTACTTGCTTTGCTTGCAGTCACCCTGTTCCACCCCTATGCGCGAGGTATCGAAATCGTCAACTATCTAGAGCGATTTCAAACTTTTGTAACTTTTTATCGTTTAGTCTGCATTGATGATGCATGAAAATAAAATTGCCAAATCTTTCCACCGGGAAGAACCGCATGTGATCACTTTGACAAATAATTTGAAAAAGAGCCTTACAGCTTTTGGCCTCATCTCAGTACTTTACAAAAATTTCATCTCTATATATATTTTCGTTGGAAACAGTTGCAATCGTCGTGAGGCGATTATTTTTATTGCCAACATGATATACACAATAATCGATTGATCGAGGGCGTTTCAATATGGAAAGAAACTATGATTCAAGGACAGCAGAATTCCACACTGTTTCGCCCTTATCCATACTGCTTCCGTCGGCAATTTGTCTGTAAGTAGTTTCCATACAGGTTTCATCAATGCAGACCTAAAAGATAAAAGTAAGAAATCGCTCTAGATAGCTGACGATTTCGATACTTCGCGAATAGGGGTGAAACGGGGTGACTGCAAGCAGGGCATTAAATTTTTTTATGGATGTCAATGTAGACATGTTAATAAACATTTCAATATAGGCCTCATCAATGCAGACCTGAAAAATAAAAAGTTCCAAAGGATTGAATTGATGCGATACGAACGATTATCTTCCTAGATAGATAATATAATATTAGAATTCGAAGAGGTTTTTTCCTTCGCTGATCATATAAATTTGCCCAAGTCCATCTGATATTTTGCAATAAATATTTCGTGCGAGGTTGTGAATCGAGACCAATCTTGAAAATGACCCATCCCATAAGTCATTTCGATATATCCCGCACTATTAACGCTCAATTTTTATTAATTATTACATGGAAAAACAACTTAACAATTTTATATCAACACAGTCAGTAACACAAATGCCCTTTTCCAACATAATTCAGATTCATGATTCGAGAATTCATTTCGTAACCTATATTTTACTGCGCTACCGAATAATTGCACGCCACTGATCCTCTCAAGCCATTCGGGTATCTTCGGGAATTCTGTCAGCTATCTTTTGGAAGCTAACTTCACTTCACACAGGTCTTGGATGTAGAAAACATTGACAGGATAATGACTCTAACCTCACATTTCTTACATAGCCTAACACAAATATCTACTGTAACTCCATAAAATTGAGTGGATGTATAAAATTGAAAACAGAACTTTTCTCGAAAATGTCAGCTTTTATTTTTTGTGTAGATTCCAGTAGCGGCTTACCAATATTTTCTAGAAAAAAAGGAAACGCCGAGAATGTAAGTATTTTTTGAAAATAATTAAAAATCGTTCAACTGTGGTTTTATTCAATACTATGATCATTTTATTTGTATAGATAATGATATTGAAAAATTCACATAATCGATAAATTATTGAGACAAGAAAAAAGAAGGTCCAATAATTATTCATTTTTATCATAGTTAGTCTCAAACTTAGGATAATATCGAAACTATGATTTGAATGGGAGCATTTATGCATCAGAGTCATAGCAGATTGACACTACCATATTATGACGAACAATTTAAGCAACATATTCATTGTCACAATCTTAGCCTAGTCATAACCTGATGCTCATCTGTTCAGACTATGATGCATTAATGCTCCCAATGAAACACATAGGTTCAATTTTATCTTATACTTTGGTTGTGACTATGATTAAGACTGTGACCATGATTTTGAAGCATGAATTGGGCCTGACTGCTAGTATTAGGATGTCGAGCAGGCCTTTCATGTACCACATAAGAAAAGTCACAAGTTGACCTTAAGACGCCTATTCATCACTCATAATATTAGCATTATTAACATCCTCCTTATATGTTAGGAGTGTGTGGCATGAATGGTCTTATTGAAATGCTTAGATATTATTATGATTGTGACCATGCTTAATAATATGACTATGATGCATAAATCAAGTACTATTTTGCAGTGTATCAAGTTTGAGAAAAATAGTTGTGTTACACTATACATATAATATTTTGCAGCTCCCATTCTCCATTAAAGGTTCCCTAAATGGTGTTCATATGTATGGCAAATCTTTGAATATAGAATTACTGAATACTCTCACTGAAGATTACTGTGTCAGTTGGAAAGAGGTGGAAGATAGGTACACAATTGGTGAATATTTCATATCTAGGTTTAAATTGAATAAGATAGATCCGTTATGTCAATCGATAAAAGTTTGAATTTCTGCACTGCCACTTATCGATTCTTTATGCATCATTTGTTAGTAGTGATTCATATATTCCCCTCTATCAATTTGCAATCTGAAAAATCTAGAAAAGCACTGCCGTGGAGGCAGCAGCTTTTGCACGCATGTTCAATGTGGATGAACGAATTGGAACTTGCGCTCGAAAGCTGCTCCCTTCACGGCAGTGCTTTTCTAGATTCTTTTTCGATAGATTACTGGATTTCAATTCGATCTAATCTGTATTTTTTAAAATATTGGAAAAATAAAATTTTGAATGGGTATATCTACGGAATCATTGGGCGGATTTTACCCATTCACGAATTAGACCTTCGTAATTGAGCTCGATATTTGTAGGGTAGGTTTGCGGTTTAATTATGAAGGCCGAATTCGTGAATGGGTAAAAATCATCCAATGATTCCGCAGATATATCCATTCAAAATTTTATTTTCCCAATGTTTACAAAAATGAAGATTAGATCTAATTAAAATCCAGTGAATTATTGAGTAATGACAGTGCGAAGATGCATACAGAATTGAATAGAAATAATATGATCAGAATATCACAGAATGTTGAATATTTTAAAAAAATAAGAAATTTGAAATTTTTTTTGTTAAATTGTTCTAACGACACGATCATCCCGAAATTTTGCACAAAGTTGTCCATGAGCATGAGCCTAACGGCCGACTGCGTAAACACAATAACTTCTGAAAGAAACAACTTAGAAAATCGATATTTGTATAGAAGGTTTGGACTTTAATTACGAAGGCCGAATTCGTGAATGGGTAAAATCCATCCAATGATTCCGCAGAATATACCCATTCAAAATTTTATTTTCCCAATATTTCCAAAAATACAGATCAGATCGAATTGAAATCCAGTACTTCATCGAAAAATTACAGTTCGAAGGTTCATACAGAATTTAATGAGTATGATATGATAAGAATTTTTTTTCAAATTGTTCTAATCACACGATCATCACTAAATTTTGCATAAAGTTGAAGCTTCAAGTCCGAGTGGAACTTTTTTCTGGATATGATAAACGGATTCCGGAGAAATATGTTTTTGGAAAATAATTTTGAAAAAAAAAAAATTTTTAATTTACTGACAGTATGATCCTAACAAAAATTTGCGCGTCGTTATACTCCACCTAATTGCCAAGTTTGAATTCAATCCCTCAAGTAGTTTCTGAAATAAAAAATAAATAACTTCAAAATTTCAAGTGGCTATAACTCCGAAACTATTCGATCGATTTGGCCCATTAACGAACTTAACCGCGGTATTCCAATGCGGTACCTTCCCTGAAAGTTTCAAGTTGCTAGCTCACTCCGTTCGACAGTTATCGTGTCCGCGGCCGGCCGGCCGGACAGAATCGACTTTGACACCGAATTCGTCATCAGTGTGTCCAATATAATCGTTCGAGACCATTTTCGGCTCAATCATCGAAAATTACAGACATTTGGACAAAACGATAGCAAGCTGTTCCCCTAGCACATGCGCGCAAAAACTAGATAACATTGAATATAGCTAAACAATTTTTTTTAGTGTTATTCTTATTGGAATATCCAGTGGTTGTACCCAGGAAGTACTGAATACTCTATTAACTTCAGTATTCAATTCAATGGTATTGATAGTGGGTATTGATGAAATTAAATCGCAGAGAAACATTGACAGGTTGAAAAGAGAATTAAAGACATGCTATCCACTGGTTGATAGGTTGATGGACTCTTTAGACTGTGGGGGTACAAATAATAAATATTATTCAGATATTGTGAGCTTAGCAGAATGCATTCTTTGTCCAGAGAATCATTTGATACAGGTATGTAAGTTAAAAAAAATCCTAAATGCCTCCCGTAAACACATTTTATAATCTTTTGCATTTCAATTATTCTTATGTTTCTTCAGATTTTATTGGAATCTTATATGGAGTATGTGGATTCTCTATACAGTTGTGTGTTAATTCATGGCAAAGTGTGTGTTGCTACTGAGAGTTGGTGGTCACTTCATCCTGAAGAAATAAAGCTTCTTGCACTACTAGCTATGACTGATAGTGGAGTGACAAAAGATATTCCAATTTTTCTTCCATATAAAAGTCCAACGGTAATTATTTTCTAGTTTCATAATTCCTTTTGAATTTGAGTCTGAGGTGTGCAAATTAGAAAAACCTATTGGTTTTCATTCTCTAAGGTGCATACAAAAGCATTGGAAGCATGGTCATTAATTTCCCCAGAAATCAAAGTTTAATATTTAAAATCCAAAATATAAAAAAAAATTATACTTTCAGATGGCTTTCAGATTTGTTGCATGCACATTAATTCCAGACGTTCAAATCTGTTCGCTATGTGGTCCAACTCCAAGTTTGGTTGAAATAGAACGTTCAGCAACACAATGTTTTAAATCTTCAACAGAAATATTCACGGCAGCACTGCACTCGCATCCTAGAAATTTTCCACTTACTTGCCAGGTTGATAGCGGTATTTTGGGGTAAATATATTTGAGGATCGCTTTGGAAAATACTGATGTTCAACAAATTTTCAGGTTGTTACTTGTCAATTACTCTGCTGGAAAGTATATGATATCAAAGAATCCACATCAAAACACGATGAAGAAAATAGCCAGCAGTTCTCATAGGCTTGATATACTTAGAACTTTTTACTATCGAATGGTTTTGTTTTTCCTCATGAGTGATGAGGATAAGAAGAGAAATGATCCAGAAAAAGAAATCACTAAAAAGAATGATAAGAAAAAAACACAGAAAGAACAATCAGATGTGTCCAATGTCAATGTTGGTAAAGAAACATACTGGTGTTCTGAATACCACAAGTGTCATGCCCTGATTTCTCAGGAAAACATATTGTGTGTTCTGTATAATTCAAGTGTCCCAACTTTTGAAATGAGGTTCATTACCGAGAGGACTCTTAAAGCATTAGTTTCAGATAAACAAATTTGCTGGTGATCTCAATGAACTAGTGCAAATCCTATCCCATGTTACAACAAGAATGTTGAAAAAAATATCATTACTTTTTTAGAAATTCTACTTTTTGAGCTAAAGGTTCTGTGCAATCTCTGTTAGTACCCCAACATTCATAAAATCAAGTGCAGTATTTTCATAAATTTATTTATCAAGCTAGCTGAAATATATCTAATTATGAAAAATTTCTTCATTAATTTCGGGGATATTTGCAAAAGATCAAATTAAATGAAGCAAGAGCTGTGATTTCATGAATTCTTATGAATTTCCATGAAAAATAAATTTTGTACTTTTATAATAAAATATATACATTTACAGCAAGAAACAGTTACGTCATTTTGAGTATTAAAGAAAAGTGGATTGAAGATGATGATTCAATTGAAATACAGTATTTTCATTTATGATTTATATGAGGAAATATTCAAAACATATAACATATTATTTAGTTTTATTGTGATTCTTCTAATTCGGTTGGAAGTGGTGGGGGTTCTGGAGCTTCTTTACTTTTCTTCTGGTTCCTTCCAGTATATAGACCAAACAACCAAATTATATATGTCTTAGATCTCCCTTCAAATTTGAATTTTTCAAAATGACCCGTTTGAATGAATCTTACCAGTATTGTCATTAAAGCCTATAAAATATAAATATTTTGATGCTGGATTATGACCGTAGCCAACACACATTATTGAATCAATGTAAGGCTAAGCACAAAGCCATGTTATTATTATCGTGTAGAAATTAACCTTTTTTTATTTTAACATTATTCATTCACTTTTATGTTTTAATGTTTTTTGCTCTGGAATGGCAAAAAGCTTGAGAAATTTTTCGACAATGTAGTCGTGAGATTGACTTGACCTCAAGCTTTAAGTAGCTAACCATCTCTCCACCTCGCAGTCTATTGGCGTATTGTGTCACAACGTTTGAAGTTCCTTTAGCATAATCCGCCTTTCAATTAGGCAGATTTGTTGGGAATTGATGAAGATCCAATTCTATTCCCTCCACTTAACTGATGTGCATTGTTTATTCGCTTTATTCTGCTGCAAATTAATCCATACCATTAAAAGTAGATATAGAAGACGGAAGTCGAATCTTCGAAATTTATTTCGGACCGCACTCAAAAAAAAACGGAATTTATCGAGGCTGAAAAAATTATTTACACTTCGACAGGTCCAGCACTCTAGAATACACTATCTGGTCAGCATCATCGAAAAATCGCAAGCTACCGCACCGATTGGCGCCTATTGACCGATATTTACTCCCAAAATTGTGAGCCTGTATCTTTCAACAAAGAAAGCTATTGGATCTCATCTATTATTGTGTGTTCTCACAGAACAGCCACTCCCACTTCTAAGTTCAGCTTGCCTAGCCGATTTCGTGCATATGAATCTACAGTGACCTCTTTTAAGCCGCGTACAGACACGCGAGCTGAGCGGCTTGTGAGGCAAGTTAATTGGGCTGCCTCGCAAGTGTAGACGGTTTTTTGAGCGGGAGCAGAGCGGTGCGCGAGCCGCTAAACTCCATCCATCCGATGTCGGTATTTACGGCGAGGCAAAAGGATTCCTCAGGCTCAGTTTGGACGGTAAACAAGTAGCGTTGAAATGTTTTTACGATGTTGAAAGCACACAGCTGCGTTTCGTGACGCTATCCGTCTTGATGTTATTCATAGGCGTATCGTTTGTATGGAATAGTTCTAATGAAATAGAATTTTAATACAAATGCGCCGTGAGATATATTTCGTGAATGGAATCGTATAGGATATTTTTCCGAATAATTCTCACTGAAAGAATAGATATAATGCATAATTCATTACTTTTCATTCTGTCAATCTATAATCAGAGACAAAAAACGGACGATTCTCGCAGAGTTATACATATTGAAAATAATAATATTTACTTTGCGGTTGTTTATCTTTAGCTATATAATGGTAAGCTCGTTTTTTTTTTGGAATGCAACTGTAATGAAATATTTCGGCAGATTTGTCTCTAGTATTTTGCTATAAGCGTATTCATCGAGGTTGTACCTACTTTGAGTCTATATTGATATTAACACTAGATGATTCGAAATTTGTACCGTAAAAACTTAGAGTTAACGAAATAAACAGGGAAAAGCAGCTGCAGTTGCAATTTATTTTTCTGATGGTATAGAGTTAAATTTATTTTAGCCTTTGAAAGAAGCGTCAGGGCACTTTGAAAATTGAAACAGTTGTGAGTGAGTATGGATAAGAGCGTTTTGAATAATTTACTACTGTGTAACTTTTCTATTCAGCATGAGCTTCGAGGAGCCAGTCAGTTACTTTGAATAATCAAAGGGTTGAACGAATTCTGTTCTTGACTTTTCCGGCTGGTTCACAATGTGAGTATATATTTCGTTGCCAAATCATTGTGAATAAGCTTATAATGTACAATATTCCTATGGAATAATTTAATCATTTATCAATTTTCCGTATCTCCAACTACATTCCATGAAAGCCTAGATTCCCCAATCATGCCCATTAAATAATTTTTATATTTAGCATCATTCTCATTCGTCATATCAGTACACGTTGATACATATGAATTCCCGTAAAATAATCAACGTCTTTATTACTACGCTGCTGTACTGACTACTGGAAAGGGGCTCGCGAGCCACGGAGGCTCGACTTGGCCTCACATCTCGCTCAAGGCTGCCTCGCTGTGTCAATTTTTTCGCGAGCTGCTCATGAGCAGCTCTGCTCCCGTGTCTGTACGCGGCTTTAGAATGCCAACAAGCATGTTTTAAAGCAGGGAGCAGAATGAGTGCAATCTTGCCTTCATCCTGTCCAATATTGTGTTGGGATGTCCAGAAATGGTTCCATACCAACAAAAGAGTGTCCTGCCTGAATGAATTGTTATTCAGATAAGAGCGAACAATAATTGTTCATACCAAGCGTTGGGGTGCAGACATCTTGCACGCGATTTTATGAGTTAGTCTGTCACTTTTCAAAAATTCGTTTTGACACATTCAGCAAAGTCAACGTCAAAGATAGTTCTAGTGCAGGTAGAATGAATTAGATTGGTCTTGAGCAAGGATTCATACCATAAAGACTCTAAATGCTTACAGTTTCTTCAAAAATAACAGACGCGATCTTGCGTGCAGCTTGGCCTATATCATTGTATAAAGATCTTTATACAATACCTATATGGCAGTTCTAAACTGAATTTAATGTTCAGAAGTTGAATTCAAAAGCTTTTGAAACTACTTGACAGTGACTAAACATTTTGATACTACTGTAGTGGATCTGCTGTTCTATTAGCAGGTGCGTTGCAGTTTCAATAGCATATATTTTTGCCTGGGATGCGAAAATCATGTATTTCTATGCTGAAGAAAATGCCTATGTTAGACCAGAGACAGAATTGTCTCTGTTTAGACTTGCTACCACACAGATTCTTGTTTAAGGAGTTTGGATTATTTGGAAATTCTGGTCATAGTTTATGGATTTAGGCATTCCATGTGAGAGCATTATTAGTGTGCTGTGAATTACATCATCTAGCATCTCTGATCCTCTAATTTATATTGCCTTTGGTTGGTTAGTCGCCACTTGGTGAAACCTGTATGTTGTCCATCCAGCCCCTCTGCCCAACTGGACTCTCTATGCCTGCCATTGATGTTAATGGAAAGCATATTATGTTATTGCTAGGAAGGCATATGTCTGAAGTCATGCAGGTCTTCATTAGCTGAATGGTTGTCATCTCTTCCTACACAATACAGAGCTATGTATGTTATCTCATAGATATTCTGCTTCCCCATAGAATATGATGATTTCACATCTTGGATTTGGGGGTTCCAACTTTTCCTTCATAGCTAAATGTACCATGAGCACTTTTTGAGAGTTCAGAGAGATGTCTTCTATTACAGAAAAGGTTCCTGGCACCTCTTGATGATGTTTGAGATCATCACTGTCAATTTCCTTTTTATAAATACTATAGGATTATCTGCAAGTGCCTGAACATTGACCCCATTGTATGGGGTTTCGGTAACTGATCAGGTAACTTACCTGAGTTTGTAATTGGGTTGGTTTCCGAAAACCCCATACAAGATTATCACTATCAGGTCAACCGGCACAGTTTACAGGTCATTTCAAGTAGAAATATATTTTTCTTAATATAGATTTATGAGAAACAATGGGGCCAATTACACAGGGTTATCGTGAAGATGTTCCAGGCTTATCAATAAATTATTATTATTTCAAGTAATTCAAATTTGCCATAGTAATGCTGTTAAGCAGTTCCTATTCTTTTGGTTACAGATAGTGTGTCCGATCTAAAATATTAATCATCCCTTGAGTATAGCGGACGAAAGTTGGGTTGACCCATTTCATTTCGAATTCCTTTACTACAGTGTGAACGGTGTAACGTAATTCTTGAGCAGACAAATCTTACCTGCAGTAATAATACTAACAATAATTTTCCAACTATTCCCCATCCTACGTTCTGTTTCCTTTTTTTCAACATATCAAAACATCCTACTGTAGATATGCTTAAGTTATACTCCGGTGTGTAAGTATACACACTTCCTGTCTCTTCAATATCATAATGAATACAGGGCGAGAGAGACTTCATTGAGCAACAACTAAATGGAGTTTGGCTCTTGGATTCCCTAAAAATTGAGTTGGTTTTGTCTTTTGATGCAAATACTTATATTGAATTCTGACAGTTTCTAGCCAATGGATTAATGTTACAAGGTTTCTTCATTATTAACTTCGGTATTTCAGGAACTATTTTACATTCCTAAATAGTGTTTTACTTAGTTAATTTTTTAAATAACACCAATACTCCATTAACTCTTATGAAGTCAGTCGGTTGGCCATGGAAATTTGACACATTCCACTCTGTATAATTAAAAATGTTAACTTAGGTTCATTTTCCTTTCAGATAGCTACGTAAAGTTGTACACGAAGGTAGTAGTAGTTAGGTATGTAAATAAATCAAATCATAGAGTCTTTGATAAATGATGTAGTACTTGACAACGTCTCGCCTAATTATTTTGACCTTGACTTTTCAGTAGTGCCAAACTGACTCGATTCTAATTATGGAAACTTGATATACTGATTTAAAGGCCCACCCACTAAGCATACATCAGTAGCAGCTGTTCATAAGCAACGCGAGCATTTTGCTACAATTTCTATCAGGAGCGTGGGTTGGTTGCTCTTAAGTTAGGACTAGTAATAAATAGGATCACAGTAAAACTAAAAACTTCAATTGAAAATTTTCTCTTACTTTGTTCCTTTAGCAATTAAAGCACTATCGTACCATTCAATATCATACCACTCATCATACTTTTTACTTCCACAGCACTGCAAATCTATTTGCAATCTGTCTATCTGCGATTTAATTTTTTCATTTGTACCATAATCTTTCATAGCTCCCTTGATGCCATCGTGCAAACCTTGATGATTTCCATATGAGTGGATAAGTACAACTATGACCAATATCAAACCTACACCAATCATAATTAGGTTCAAAAGAACAACAAAATACAACATCCAATTCGTTTTGGGTTGTTTTTCTTTGGAGGACATTACCCTCACAACTAAGTACATTCCAAACACATTCATAAGGAAGAATACCATGCTAGGTAGGGCTTGAAGAAGCGGTAAGACGTTGCCATCCCTTTTGGATATAAGGTCTATGTAGTAGCCAACATGATTTCTTATGTATATGGCGTTATACATCAATTTTCCAGAGTAAAAAATATTTATGCCAGCTATCAAAAAGAAAGCCCATATAAGGATATTTATGAACTCGTAGGATACTTCCAAAATTGGTTTGCCAAATTTTATGTTCAATCGAGAAGATTTTTTCTTAACTTTGGGGTTCCCCAGAAGTTTAACGCAGAATGCAATAGACAACATTTTTAGCTTTTATTAATTAGCAATCACTTTTGACAGATTTTTGAATGATGAACTTCTCTGACTGAAATCATGAATAATTTTTTTAGTTGGAATCGATTAACTTTAACAGGAATTCAGCATTGTTTTTCATAACTGAAAATATACTTGTACAGCACATTTTAGTAATCACCAACAATTTCTCTAGATGTCCAACCTGATTCTCATTCCCAGCTTTGTACTAGAGTAAGTTCAATTATCTGACAACCATTATCATGATGTGCTCATCTACAAAAAAAGTGACGTCAGCAAGATTAAAATACAAGAAAATATTTATTGTATTTTAATCTTGCTGACGTCACTTTTTTTGTAGATGAGCACACCATGTTTTTTACATCATGATAATGGAATTAAGACCTCACAGAAAGACTCCTCTAAACACCATTTGGAAAGTGTTGCAGAATAAATCTTCATAATTTCAATACTATCTACTTAGCCAATATTATTATCGTTAATATGTATATAAGTGTTTTTTTTTTCTTTTTTTTTTTTTGTATGATTGTGTATCTCCAATTGTTTATCATTCTATCATGTATCAATCCATACTCTTAATCATTTGTTATAAACAGGCTGACGGACTTCGGTCGATGGCCTTTTGGAATGATTTTCCAATAAAGAACTTATTATTATTTTTTTATTTATTGTGCTTCCAATTTGCAAGTAGTCAAGTAGTTTCATACATACGATCACAGATGAGCACACCATGTTGTTTTTATGTATTTTCAAAATGAAAGTGACTTTTAGGAGTTACTTTAAGGAGTGTTGTATTGTATGGATGTGAATCTTGGCAGTTGACCAAGGTTCAACAAAACCGTCTTTTGGCGTTGGAGATGGACTTCTGGCGGAGATCAGCAGGAATCTCAAGATTGCAAAAAATGAGAAACGAAGAAATAAGAGAAATTATGGGTGTAGAAACAACAATAATAGAGGACATTTAAAAAGCACAACTCAGCTGGTATGGAAATGTGCAGAGGATGATGGATGATAGAATTCCAAAGAGAATGCTGGACTGGACACCCCCCGAAAGACTCAAGCGAGGCAGACCGAAGACCACTTTGTATTTTGTATTTTTTTTGTATTTTTTCCGAATATCCTAGGCTTCAACGAAACCCCTCAGAAGCTTAAAGCTTGTGCGAGTTAGGATACCGGGTGTGTTCTGTGTAGGCTTTGTTACTAATTCCTTGCGCCACGTTAGGAACAGCACTGTTAATTGTTTACCCAACAGCGAATGGTTGGACGGTCCCCTAAAAACCGGAAAAGTTATTTCCCGGCCAAGGGCTTGAACCCCAGACCTTACGATCATGGGGCTTGCGCTCTAACCACTGAGCTACCGCCGCTTGGATGCAGGGAATACAAAAAGCTATGTCAGAGAGAAACTTGAGACCTGGAGACTGGTTAGATAGATGAAGATGGAAACTAGGAACCGGAAGGCGACTAACGCTATGAACCCGGATATATATATATATATATATATATATCAAAATGAAAGTGATACAATGAAATTAAACTCCAGATTGAATCACTCAGTTCTTGTTCCACAAATAGATAAATATGTATGTTCATTATTACAATATATAACAGGTACAAAAGTATATGTTAATAATATTTTGTTTCTCAGATCATCTAAATAGTCGTAGTAGTCAGTACTATCAATTTCCTTGCTTGTAGGATAAAATATTTTCAGATTATAGACAACTTTTGAAATATTTTCGTCCAAATGGTTAAGTTTGTGAAGAGCGTAATCAATGATTTCCATAAACACATCCCTATTGAATAAACTCTCTTCACTTGGTATGGTTTTTTCTAAACGACACACAACAGCAGCACTGTTATCTTCGGGATTCCATCTTTTGAAGATCGACATTGACCAATTCACATTTTCAATGCATCTTCCCGTTTCTTCATCTACACAAAACGAATAAAAACATTGGAATACATTAAAATAAATAAATGAAATCAAACAATGTAACTGTTGTCAATTTGAATACATAAATGGCGTTTTGATGAAATTATACGACAATAAAAAGCAATGTGTAGCGAATTCATCCGCTTCAACAAAAACGGAAAAAAGGGCGGAGTCGAAACACGAAATTCAAATCTCTGAAAAATCGCATAAATACATTTCGCTCCGATCCCAGACTTCACTTGATTCGACTACTCTCTCCGATCCATCTGCATATCACCGCTAAGAAGATATTCGATCTCGACATCTGCATTCCATCTTTATCTGTATCCGGCGCTAACGAAGAAATTCCAGAAGGTCCAACATCCGGTTTACTATCCTCGACGACAGAAGCCCTTTTCGACGTCATCGACCCTTCAGGCGCCAGCTACCTATCAGCACCCCAGGGGACCTACGCCGAAGAATTGTTAGCTTGTTGTCCAACAAAAAGAATTATTGCCTTTCGAATTCACTTTTGTTGTAACCCTCGAGAGTAAAAATAAACAGGCTAATCTGTTTTCTTTATTGTGTGTTTGATTTAACAGGACAGACGACCCCACAAATGAATTGCTGCGACAATCATGAAGCAGATAAAGAACCCGTTTGTGATTTTCTGTCATGTTCTGGGGAGCAATGTGCTATAGTTTTTTCCAAATGTCTGTAATTTTCGAAAATTGTTTCGAAAATGGTCTCAAATGACTAGGTTGGGCTCACTGATAACGAACCAGTGTAAAAATCGATTCTGTCCGGATGGCCGATCGTATGCAGGATTACGGGCGTAAGGAGAATCCTATAGACCTGAACGCGCAACTTTTCGCAAAATTTCGTTGAGATCTTACTGTCAGTAAATAAAAAGAATTTAGAAAACTATTCACTATATTCAAGAAAAAAGTTTTGCTCCGACTTTTAGCAACGAATTTTCATATGCTCACAAAATCTGCTGCCTTCATTTAAGTGCTTTTCTAGATTTTTTTCGAAATAGGGTCGTCCTGCTGAAGTTTGTGGATGCCTAGTACGTTTGTCAGTTTCTGGTGGAAATTTCGAATTAAATTTTGAAGTTATGGGAAATTGGCTGAATGTTGGCTGTAATGAGAATGTCTATTATATTGTTCTTAGAGCTATTCTCTTTTCAGTTTCGATATTCTGGGTTGTTGAGTTCCTGCAGTTAATCAGAATAGAGTATGCTCATTTCTCAAATGGTCTAACGGACTTGTATATCTTGGTGCCGTTTTGATTCAATGGGTCTTGATTTCCGATCAACAGCTTTGGGAAATGATCGCCCTAGATATTGAATTCTGTACATTATGTGTGCTGATTGAAGTCCAGCTTGTAGAGAATTAATTCAACCTCTCATTAACTTAGATATTGTGAAAAAAATATGTCAAATTTGGCGGTTTTTTTCAAGATCTCGTAATTTTTTTCCTAACGGCCGACCGTAAACACAATAACCTACGGAAGAAACGACTTAGAAGCTCGATATTTGTGGAATAGTTTTGGCGCTTAATTACTGAGGTCAAAATCATGAAAGGTGCTCACTTCACGTCTGTGCCTTTTTAGGTTTTTAATTAACAAGTCAACTGTAAAATATGAAGAGATCTGTAACTAGAAAAATGACCAGATACTTGAAAATCGGTGGTTCCGAATGCAATAGATGAAATACTTACACTCAAACAGATGATTGAATTTGTGCGCCCATACATGCCATTCGACCATTGCAGACTTTGGTAGGTCAGATACAACAACATAGTCAACAATAGCGTTGTTTGTATTTTCTTCCCATAACTTTCTCACTAGAGGAACAGATGATAGGTTTTTAACATAACAAATTCCCTGCAAACCAAGAAGTTATATAATAAAATATATCAACACAATATTTAACACATACTTGGACAACACTTCTCAAATTCAGATTTGTATCTGAAGCTTTCAAAAGCCTCTCAACATGTCTCATTGCAAGGCGACATTGGCATTTTACACCGCCCTCTACTAATTCCAAATTTCCAGGTACCATACCGATTTGACCTGCTAGATATATCATTTCTCCAATTTTGACTGCCTGACTATAAGGTCCTATATTTGCTGGGGCCCAATGAGATCTACTCTGAACATGCATAGTGAATCTGAAATATAATAGGAGATCAATAATGATAATAGTTATTTATTGCAGAGCAATCGCCATCGACCTTGGGATATTCAGTCAAGTTTTTTATATACAATTTGTATTAAAAAAAATTTCAAAAAGCACTGCCGTGAAGGCAGCAACTTTTGCGCGCATGTTCAATGTAGATGACCGCTTCAGCAACGAATTTGAACATGCACGCAAAAGCTGCTGCCTTCACGGCAGTGCTTTTTGGAATTTTTACTGATAAATTACTGGATTTCAATTCGATCAAATCTGTATTTTTGGAAATATTGGAAAAATAAAATTTTGAATGGGTATATCTACGGAATCATTGGGCGGATTTTACCCATTCACGAATTCGACCTTCGTAATTAAGCCCCAAATCTTCTCTACAAATATCGAGTTTCTAAGTCGTTTCTTCCGGAAGTTATTGTGTTTACGGTCAGCCTAACGGCCGACTGCGTAAACATAATAACTTAGGAACTCGATATTTGTAGAGAAGGTTTGGACCTAAATTACGAAGGCCGAATTCGTGAATGGGTAAAATCCACCCAATGATTCCGTAGATATACCCAATCAAAATTTTATTTTTTCAATATTTCCAAAAATACAGATCAGATCGAATTGAAATCCAGTACTTCATTGAAAAATAACAGTTCGAAGTTTCATACAGAATTTGATGAGGATGATATGATAAGAAAAATTACAGAAATTTTTTTTTTCAAATTGTTCTAATGACACGATTATCACGAAATTTCGCATGAAGTTGTCTTTCAGCATTTCAAAACTAGCTGTGAAGTTTCATCAGGACTGAATCAGTATTTCTCGAGTTATACCGAAAAAATAAACGATATCGAGAAGAAAACCTCGAAATTTGACACATTTTTTTCCGATATCTACGAAACTTATGATCGTATCGAACTGAAATTTGGTACACTGCTGTGAAATATGAAGTTCAAAGTGTGAGGGAACTTTTTTTTGAATATGATAAATGGTTTCGAAAAAAAAAAGATTTTTTCGAAAAAAATTTTTTTTTTAATTCACTGACAATCTGATCCTGACGAAATTCGGCTCAAAGTTGCGCGTCGTTATACTCCAGCCAACTGCCAAGTTTGAATCCAATCTCACAAGTAGTTTCTGAAATAAAAAATAAATAACTTCAAAACTTCAACTGCCTATAACCATTCGACCGATTTGGCCCATTAACGAACTTAACCGCGGCATTCTGATGCGCAACCTATCCTGAAAGTTTCAAGTTGCTAGCTTGCTTCTGTCGACAGTTAGCGTGTCTACGGCCGGCCGGCCGGACAGAATCTATTTTGACACCGGATTCGTTATCAGTGAGTCCAACCTAGTCGATTGAGACCATTTTCGGCTCAATCATCCAAAATTACAGACATTTGGACAAAACGATAGCACGCTGTTCCCCTAGAACATGCGCGCAAAAAAATATACAAATGAAATTTATATTACAATCTAAATGTATTCATCAGAGTCTGCTGTGGGTGTTTTCTTGAGGAGGTATGGTTGTTATCATCTTGATAGAAAGTCAGTATGTCATCTTGATTCTTTAGGCTTTCCACAAATATAGACAGGACGGTGTTCAGCCTCGTTCTTATTGGCTCATTATTGGTTCTGGAGTGAAGAAGATTATTTGGTGGGTTGTAGAGTATTTTATTAGAGTGTCTCATTCTTGTGATGGTTCAAAATACTGTTTTCTCTGCTACATCAATATTTTTCATTGCAGTTTTTTTACTCTAGCAACGGGCGGCAAATGATTTTATTTATTTTTGCGGCAGTGTGATGTTGATACCTTGCTTCCGATAGACTAATTTGATCAAATACTTAGCTCTAGAAATAGTATTTTTCTTGATGCTATTTGTGTGCTGGTGGAAATTCAGCTTATTATTGATTTTTACTCCCAAGTATTTAATTGAGGGTAAAGGCTGGATATTCTTTCCATCAAATTCCAGAGTAGGTGACGCAGGAGATATTCAATGGTTGAATATTATAAATTGGGATTTGTCTGCATTAATTTTCATTCTCCATTTTTTGAACCAATTTTGTAAAGGGTTTTTCAACAAGAACTTTGTTTTTTAAAACAAAATAAAACAAAGAATTTGGTGGAAAATGAATAAAATTTTTATTGTATTACAAAGAGAAACGTTCGGCAATTATGAATGAAAAATGATATCTGACAAATGTCCACCACGACCACGCTGACAGACGTTGATTCTTTCATCAAAATTTTTAATCACTTTTTGGCAAGATGGAGGGTCTATTTCGTTAATGACATCACGGATTTTGAGTTTTAAGGCTGCAATCGATTCGATTGGCTCCGTATAAACTCTGTCTTTAACATAGCCCCACAAAAAATAATCCAGTTGTGTTAAATCACACGATCTGGCCGGCCACTTAACAGCTGAATTTCGCGAAATTATGCGATCAGGAAATTTGGTTTGCAATAAATTGATCGTTTCATTGGCTGTGTGACATGTGGCACCGTCTTGTCGAAACCACATTTCAGTGACATCCATGTCATCAATAATAGGCCAAAATTCAGTTGTTAACATCTCGCGATAGCGTGATCCATTGACTGTTACCGCATTTCCAGCCTCATCTTCGAAAAAAAACGGCCCAATCACACCTCCAGACCACATAGCACACCACACAGTGACACGTTGAGCATGCAAAGGCTTCTCAATTATTGCTTTAGGATTTTCAGAAGCCCAAATTCTTGATAGCGGTCTCAGAAGGACGTTTATGTTGTCCGAAAATATCACGAATTTTACGAAATGTAACTTTAACAGAACGACCATTTTCATAGTGGATTTGAATTATTTTAATGCGATTTTCGAGCGAAATTGAATTCATTGTAACAATTGCCAAAGCATATACTGCGAATACGTCAAAAAACTAAATGTCAAAACTGTCATGTGGTGCCAGTGTTACCACATTGAAAAACAAAGTTCTTGTTGAAAAACCCTGTACATAGCCTAGCAGATATTGTAGGCTCTTCAAACACATAGTTAGTACTATTGTATGAGATATTAGCTTTAGGTAATCTGCATACTGCAGGATGTATGAGTTATTAAAAAATATACTAGTATGTTGTGGCAGAATATGTTGAAGAGGAGGTTGATAGTGGAGATCCTTAGGCTGTTCTTGCATATCTTTATCAAATTGTACAAGAATCCTCTGTGCCACATACAGTCAAAGGTTTTCTCGATGTCCAAATTTAAGATTGCAGTTGAATAGTTTTTGAGGGTAGCATTTTGGAGATTTGAAACTAGAATTGTAAGTGGATGGGTTGTAATATAAGATTTGTTAGATAGTTTTATATTATACAATGGATTGGATGGGTCAAAAGGTAAAACCTTGCTCAATCATACAGAAATAATATAAGTATGCTTAATTCAGCCTGAAAAAAAACATATAAAATTATTTACCTTTCTAGAGGAGGTTCTAATTGTGTTACTTCTTGTATTTTCCACGAAATGGCATCCAAAATAACAGGACATTCTTTTCTCAGAGGAACCTCTACACATGCTCTTGTAGGTGGATTGGAAAAATTGAAATATTTAATATAGGCCTCATTAATCTGAGTAAAGAATTTCATGTCAGAAATATAGACAGTAACTGAACAAACATTTGTTAGGTCTTGATTACATTGGGATAAGCATACTGAAAAAAGATCGAAATAATTAGCAAACTCAAAATCAATAGGGGTAATTAGGAAAAATAATTAGGAGCTCTAATAAAATCAACTCAAAATTTCTGAACAAAGAGGAATGCATAATATTTTTTTATTTCTAGAAATCAAAGTGAGGTGAAGTCATTAAAAAAGATCCTAGTACTCAACTCATCATAAATGAGCATACAATGTTCAGTTCAATTTGTCACAGAATATATGATAAAAGTCTGGTAAATATTTTTTAAATACTGAAACCCCATTAAGGAATATTCATTGTTTCTTTTTTTTAAATTGAAAACTCCTAAATGAACCTTGAATTATAGGATAAGAAAGTCACTGCTTCAATGATTTCAAGTGGTTGCAGATAGAAGGGAAGATGTTTCCTTAGTACATCTGTAGAACCTTTCTTGGCATCGTTTGAATATACAATAATTGAAATCGCATATTGAATAGTGAATCAGTTTGTATTCCAAAATGTATATAATCATGCATGAAAAGTGCAGATTTTAGGATAATAGGAATCTACTATTTAATTTCAGATCAATGACTAAGAAATAATTTTTCCTATGTGGCATACCTACACATTAGTTTCAATATAGCGTTTTCCATTGGATTTCCAACTGTCTCTCCTCGTATACCACCAATCCATAGCCACCCATTAGCACTTTGGTGAACTGATAAATTTTGTTCAGCTGAAGATTTCTTTATGAAATTATATGAAGTCATAGCGGAGTCGCTCACAGAATCAGAATCTATAAAATATTCACATATCCATAAAATGACCACATCTTAATCAGAGTGTAAATAGCTCTGAGAAATTGTTACAAATATTTTGCATCACTGCGGTCCTAAAAAATGTGTACATATATGCCGTTGGGTGTAAAAAAAAGTATTGAATTTGAGAACGACCAAGCCAGAATCATTTGAATTTATGAAAAGAAGAATTTAGGAGAATTATTAATTTTAAAATTTTAATGCGAGTATACAGAATTTTTCACGATTGTTTTTAGTGCGAATGCAGGACAATTTGACTAGTGTAATCCAGGGTTCAGAATATGACCTAAGTATTTATGTCTAACCATTTGAGGAAAAACTAAGCCAGTATCACTCTTAAATGTTCCCATTGAAAAGTGAAGATCATTTACCAATGTTCAGTTCAGGTTAATACTCAATAGCGTAGGTTGGACAGACTGATGAAACACCCTGTACATCCGTTTATCCAAGATCAAATTCACCCTTATAAACTTCATTGAATACTTTATCAATTAAGCCTATTCGGAATACTGCCCCATTTCGGGTCAACATTCAACGTAGCATTAAATATTGAGTATACTTCAAATCATATACAGGTGTACGGTAAACCTGAAACAATATTTGTGCTGATGATAGACTAGGTCATGACCACTAATAATATCGAAAAATTTGTTGGGAAAAATTTTTACTGTTTCCCAGAAAATGGGCATTTAGGAAATTCGTGAAAATCGCTACCTTTCCTCGATATTTTTGACACCATTTTTCTAAATTGGTACTGATTCGAAATATTTTTTTTTTACTGAACAATGCTGATGACTGCTGCTTCTCGGATTTATGAAACAATTTACAAAATTTGATATAATTCTGCGAAAATGGTGATGAAGTGACATATTTGAATTCTACCTATAACTATACTCGTAGCATTGACCAGATTTTCTGAAAAAAACTTATCAGTGATTTAGAATATTCACTACAAAATATGCGTACTTTGTCCACTATCCAAAATTGTATGATACATACTCTGATTATTTCTAGAAGGGGTGATATTTCTGTTGCAAAAGAATGTGGAGATATTCTGGTCTATCCCCAACTTTCACAATTTTGAGAAAAAAATATTTTTTTGCGATTTTTTCGGAATAGAATGATGGAATAATGAATTCATCGCTTGATAGTTGAGAAAGTGAAATGAATCACATAATGAAGTATATAATGCGACATAAAATGTTGACACAAGGTTAAGCAGTATTCCCAATAGGCTTGCTAAAAAAATATTAAATGAAATTAATTTATTTGTACTACATTCACTCAATCATTCGATATGCCTTGGAGTGGGTTTATCGAGTTTTTGTAACTGGAACTGAGTAAGGTTAGCACTCGTGAAATAAAGTCAATATTGAAATAATTGAGATGTTGTCAATTTCTATATATTTTTATCAGAGACTCGTTACATACGTAATTAGCACTGCCTTTTCATAGAACGTCCAACGTCGCGTAGTTATTTGACGGGAATATGAAATTAAACTAACATTTTCTAATTATACAGAGGGGAATGTATCGAACTAAGATGGCCAACCACCTGACTTTATAAAGGTTAAAAAAGTATACTTAGCCTTCTTTAATATACCAGACATTCTATATTTCATACACCCTTCACAAACTATTATACTAGAAAGCATAGATTGTACAAGGGCAGAAAGACCTTAGTCGATACCCCTCTGAAAAGTCTTCAATGAAGGTTTTCTCTCTTTCTGTTTTTAGATGAATTTGTCAGCCTAGACCTGTGCTATTTATTACTAATGACAACTGAACATGGGTCAGTGACCTACGCTTATTTCTCGAAATTTTCATGAAAATCCATGAAAGAGTTTCAGAATTATACAGGTTCAAAATTTTTATAAAATTTGTTAAAACTCCCTGTATCTTTCAATCGAATATATATACTTAGGACATATTTCGAACACTGATTTGGACTACCTAAATTCCCCTGCATTCACTCTCAAAGCATGTACAGATGTTCTGGAAACACCATGTATCCCGAGAGAATTGATTGCAACAAAGCCAAATTCAATGATGCAAAATTTCCTTATATAATTTCTGACCTAACTCTTCCTCATTCAGTTCCTTAACATCTTCGCCTTGATCAGTAACATAACCATCACAATCCTTCAATGGTAAATTTCGTAATCTCTCAGGAAGATCTAAGACTGGTAGCTTTTGTTCAAGTCGCAATTTGTTCAATTTCAAGAAGCCCACAGGTGCAAAGGGATCATTTGAATGTAGTATTACTTCTGAATTTTCACTAGAATTTTTCAGAATATAAGATTATCAAGTTTTAATTGCTTCAAAATTTAAAAATTGGAAATTCTGAATCAGATGTTGTGAATTATCAAAACCTTACCTTCATCTCCAAACAAAATTCACAATTTTGGGAAAGTTCTGTGACAATGGTTCATTAATTTCAGTATGAATAAATAACCACCTGGCATTGAATGAAGGTACTGCTATATATGCATCATTCAATCAATTTATTTGTAAGCTATGGAATGATCACGAAGCTCTACCGCATACAAAAGTACGGGAAATAAAATGATATAAGTAAATATCTTTCTGGCAAAATCAGTCTAAAAATATTTAACTCCCCACCCCTATTCCCTCCTAAAGGTAAAGGTGGAAAAAATCTACTATTGAGAAAATTAGTAATCCAGGTTCATATATTTTTACTTACATTATTATTTGATGTTTGAATAATGGACAATCTAAGGTTAGACTCTCATATTCTCCTCCCTCACCACAAATATTGATTCCATATTTATCATGCAGAGATTTTAATAAAGGCTGTAAGGAACTGAGTGTTCTTCCTAAATGTTTGTTTGGATCTAAACCTAATGCTGCTACTTTCACAAGTATTGCATCTACTTCACATTTAATCATTTCATCCAATAGTTCTTCTTGGTCTCGCTGCCAAAGGTATGCTAAAGGAGCAAGGCCTAATCTTCCACACCTATCACAATTGATTAATAAGAACAGAAAATATTTGAGTTTACTATTTCTAATAATTAACTAATAATGAGAAATAAGTTTTTGTTTCAAGGAGGAGCAAATTTAGAAGATAAGACAACAATTTAATGGTGGGTGACAACAAAAATATTGAATTTTAGTAAAAATAAACCATTGCTTCTCTGAGAACTAACGATTATTCTACCAATGTAACTCATAAGTATCTGCCAGTAAATCCAATCACTATTACATATCTCCAATTCAAAGCTATTATGTACTTACACATGCTCCACTCGAACTCTTTGATAATCAGACAGTATAGCACCAACTGATACACCCTCTATATAAACCTTCTTCTTGACATTTTGAAGCAACTGAAATAGGTCTTCTACTTCGTCATCTTGAGTTTCATTATAAATTTTTCCACGTTCCTTACTTATACCTAGAGTTTCCATTTGGAATAATGGTAAATCCATAGCTTTCGCAATAAAATCTATAGCTTCAAATCCAACACTTTGATACATGTAACTGTCTATTTCAGTTTTATTTCTAGGAAATAAATTAGCTAAAGCTACAATTTCATGACCAGCTGCAACACACTGCATCATATTATATGTGCTATCTTTTCCTCCACTTATTAAAGCTACCACCTTCATATTTGCATGGAATGATCTTCAGTTCAATTTTGAATATCTGCAAGTGAATGGAAATTTCATTGTATTTTGTACAGTAAATTCACATGATTTGTATTGTTCATCAAGATTATGTCTTCAAAATTAATTCAAATATCAAGAACTCAAAATACTAATTAAACACATAAATATCAAAAAATAACCGATAAACATAGGTTTTTTCCTAATACTCCAGATAAGATAACCAAACCTCTTTATCTAATACATTATTATTTGAATATAAATTCCAATAATTTTATCTGTTTAGGTCCTCAACTTCTGCAAAAGAATAAATTTTCGTTAGAATGCTGCATACCCAGATTTATTTCAATAGAGTTGAGTATTGGTGACAGTATACTTTGAGAAAAATTTTCCTCTTCATAATTCCTTATTTATAAAATTAATAAGAAGTATTATCATTTTTGTCTCTGAGGAAAATTTAATTGGATTTAAGATTTATGAATCAAGGTGAAAGAGGTTAAAAAAAGATGTCATCGATTCATTGGATCTACGATTACATAAGCCCTTATTCAGACATCGATGAAAAGGGAACTATTATATAATCAACAAAAAAAAACAGAAAAACCTCAGTGAACCTCACATAACCCCAATTTCTTTCGCATGTCAGAATTCACATTTGACTTCACCTTAAACTAAACTTAAAAGTAGGTTTCGAAATGAATTATTAATTTATTGCTAGGTTGATTTGAGCTAAAATCATGAATATTCCCTCAAAAATCTATTCTAGACTTCTTTGGTTCCAAACAAAAGGCACGTTGAAGATTTCTCCATCCTTTTTATATTACTCAAAGAAAAAATTTTCCACCACTGCAACTTCGGAAGAAATCATAATTCCAAAAAAAATTCCAAGAGGCCCTTCTGACATTTTGAGGGCTTTAGAGAGTACTATCAGGAGAGATCCTACTTCAGCTCATTATAAATATCACGATGATCCTTATTTGATACCTCAATCCAATGTTGGTAAGAGAGCCTTTGCTATGGCCCAAGAGGCTGGAAAGAAAGCAGCTCATTGGGTCAGGAAGGAGAATATAGATTTGTTTCAACATAGGGATGCTGAACCCTTTATAGATATGTTTGGAGCTCCCAAAATATACACAGAAAAAACAGATGTTTCTATTGATGATCTCATGGAATGTATTAAAAATGTAGACGTATCAGATGCTATTTTTGTTTATAGACTATTAAAGAAACAAAATGTAGATGTCAAACCAGAGGTAATGCAGAGTTTATTAGAGTTATTGTGTTTTTATAATAGTCAGGACACATTACCTGAAGAATTTATAGAGGAACGTTGGTTCAGACAAAGTTCCATAGGAAATGAACGTCGAAGGAATACTTGGAAGGATGGGGAATTTGCTGAAGAAATTTATATAAGTATGAAAGAACCAACAGCAGAAACATACTCTGCAATCATTCAAGGAATGGTCAAATACTTCCAAATTGAGAGAGCTACCCAATTGTTTGAAGAAGCAAAGCAAAAAGGATTTATTCTAAGTACAGATACTTACAATGCTATGATAGAAGCAGGCAACCTTCTGAAAGAAAATTATGACATGAGGTGGGCACACATTGTTCAGATGCTAAGTGAAATGAACGAGAACAAAGTTCAACCTAATCTTGGCACCCTTAATGCTGTCCTGTATTGCTTGAGCTCAATGAACAGTAAGTTCAGTAGAGAATCGGCACTCAAAGTTATTTCAGAATTTAAAAAATTTGGTATTGAACCATCTCTTGCAACATGGAATTACATATTGAATATTTTCTGTAAAGATAAGGGTCCTGTGAGTACTATATTGTTCGACATCTTAAAGGAAATAGAAAACAAGGAGCACAAATTACGTGATCCAAGGGATATTAACTTCTTTCTGAATGCCATGGGTACTTGTAGATATCATTTGAATGATTTCGCTTTAGCTCAAAGAGTAGACAAACTCTTGCACTATGGAAATAATTACGATCTCATTGGTGATAGTTATAAGGAGGCAGTCTATTATCGTCATTATTTCATTCTTGCAGTTAGTTCTGAACCTATTCAAACTTTCATGGATAATATTTACGATAAATTGGTACCACACATATATACACCTGAGATGGGTGTTCTGGAAGAAATATTGAAACATATTGAAATTTATGGTGCGGTTGAATACATACCAAAGATGTGGTCTGATATGGTCATGTTTGAGAGTACCAGAAAAGAATCGATGTTGAATCTGATTCTCAACATTATGGTGACTAATGAACCTATAAATAATCCTGATTTGTCTGAGAAATTTTCTATTGTTGCTGCAGATATTTATGAGAGATTAATCAACCAAAATGAAAATAGAACAAATAAGATAACTGTAACGGGTGAAATGTTAGGCAATATAATGTTGCTCTATTTGAGAAATAACTCATTCGAAAAAGCTTGGGATTTATTCACAGATTTAGATAAAACACATCATAGGATTGTTGGGACTCCAAGACCTGAAGCAGTTTACTCTCTGGTTGATGCTTGTATTGCTGAAAAACTTCCTTCAAAGGCCCTTTTGGTTATGCAGTATATTTCAGACTATGGATATGAAGGCATCGAAAATGTTGCCAAAAATTTGCAAGAGAAATTAACTTTAGATGAATCGTATTTAGAAAAATTATCGAAAATCATGCAATCATTCAAAAATAAACAATTTTAAGAATTCTTGTTTTTAATTTCTATCTTCAAGACATCTTTCCAAAAGCTCAATGGATATTCATAAGTAGGAAAATTTGACTTCTTAATTATACTCTAATACTAAATATTACCATTGCATCCACAATGATATCAGCGTGTTTACCTTCGGCTACCTGTATGTTTAGAATATTGGCAATAATGAATTAGTAGAAGCTTGAAATGGTTCAGATGAGCTTTTCACAAGCCAGGTTTTCAACTTGTCCAATAGTTCACACATGTTAGGATGCCTTGAAAAGTATCAAAGAATAATTTTCCTCTATTACCGTAGGCTTGCCATACAGGTAAATAACTCTTGCCTCATCCCTCCTTAAAATCTGCACCACTATCATAATAATCATTTTTAGCATGTTTTTTCCATTTTTCGTTACTTTTACCACAATGCGATAGAGTTGGTAGTTTTCAAGTTCTTGGCGTTCGAAGGTACTGTTTGAATTATAACCACTTTGTTCAAGAGTATATTCGAAGGGGGAAAAGGAAGTAACTACCATAGCAAACCTGTGTTCATAGATGAAATCTATCTTTTCTCACTTTTAACATTATCCTAACACATGTGACGGGTGTGAAGCTACCGATGGATTTCGTCGACGGGGGTCATATGGCAACGTGGCGCGGTCGAAGCCAGGGTACTATCACAGACCAACAAGACAAATCACTCCATCGTTTGCGGGAATCGCGTCTCTCCGACCTTGAGAAATATAACAGACATAACCACACTTTCTTCTTCCTCGAAACAGCTGTCAAATTGAATACTTGATTTTGGAATATCTAAAATCGAAATGTAAAAACGGATTTGTCGGGATTCAGGAATCACAAAATCAAAATCAGACTAAGATTTTTCGATGAAACCATTTGAAAAGCAAATTTCCAACACCAAAGCGAGTGTTTTGTCACATCTTAAACTCCTGTAGAAGAATTCGGTTGGAGTAAATGAAAATTTTGGAAAAATGTAATGGAAACTCGTTTACCTTAATCAGAGAATCTTTATAGTTTCACATCAAATGAGATTCATTTCAATATAAAATCAAACTATGAATAGACCAACTTTGTTCGATTCCAATCCTAGTGTTTGTGCAATCATATACAATTTTATTAGACATCCCATTCCCATTCAAGTGTTTTATGTTAAATGTTCGTTATTTTAAGCCAAGGTTTCTCCAGTTACAAGTTCCTAATGAGAACTGTACATAGCCACATTTCAGTAGCGTACAGTTTTTCGTGTTCAGGATTCTACACCATGCAATAATATGGAGAAGACATATGACATCTTACTTTCGTTTCAAGGTATATGTTGAGGCTATTTAGGGCCGGTATTATAAAACTTAATGGGAAGTTAACTTTAACTTTAACTGAAATTTTGACAGTTATGCTACGACATATCTGTCAAAACTGTCTGTTAAAGTTAAAGTTAAGTTTTATAATACCGGCCCTTAAGTTTACACTCATTTTGTTAAAAACCATCCTTGCCATCTATATGCGACTTTTATTTCCCGGGCGCTGCCCCATTGTTTATTTGTAGCAGTACCAAGATACTTATATATAGTGTCTTATTAGTTCTATATTTGAGTTCCGTTTACATACAAGTGAGCTCCTCTTGTGCCAACTTTGCTGATTATCATTTGTTTTATTTTCCGCACATTGATATTGTTTACTGTATAACGTGATTTGGTTCGTTATTCTTTGTAATACTCCAACAAACTATCAGCTATCGCAATGGTATTGTTGCATATGACATATTGTTCAGCCTGACTGTGTTCAAAAGGATACATTATTTCACTCTTTCATGGGCGTCGTTGAAAATTCTTTAGGAGTACAAGTTGAAGATCAGGTGGTTCGTCAGAGAAAAATCAGGCAAAAGCATCTAATAAAACTTTGACAGAGTGTTTCTGATTGGTACACAAATTCCCAAAAGGATCAAGGACTATATGGTTTGGGCTCCATCAAGTTTTATGCATGCTGTCTGATTCTAGTAGAGATTTAAATTATGCAGAAATATTTATTTTACATGCCTGAATCTCCCAGAATATTGATTAATTTGAAATGTTTAAGGTGACCAATCAACTAGGTAAAAATATAACCTGCAAATTGCCATAGAACGAAAACGGTTCCTCTACTATATAGAAACAGTTAAAGAATGATTCTATTTTTAAGAAACAAGAATTCAAGTTTGAACAATATCCTTTTATATGTCAATAGTAATATTTGTCAGCGTCGTTGGTAGCAGCATTGAACATCGTTGTGAAAACTCACAAAGGTGAAAGGATAAGATTATGTAGAGAATTGAAATTAAAATATGACAAAAATTTATTAGATACCTAAAACTTTGGTGGTTGATATATATAAAATATTTTTAGCATACTCTTAGTTTCTGGTAAGATCTTTAAAATACGATTTACTGGAAAACTGCTTGGACATTGAAGTAAGAAAACCTCCAACATTATGCAAGGAATTGTTAGGATCTTGAATCTGTAAAATAAAGCAAATTGAAGGCTCTTCTCAAACATAAACACTAAAACAACCAACCTGATTCAATGCCAATTCCGCATTTTCTTTCAGTTTTCCTTGCGACTGACCAAAATCTAATTTTAGGAGAATTTTTGCACATTCTGTATTTCCGCCAGGTTGTCCTACTTTAGCCGGAGCATTTGCTATTCTCCTTACCATCTGAGGCTTACCCTTCATTTCAGGTAATTGTGCAAGAATGTAACCACTCAAAGCTCGACAGAGAAATCTGAACCTGAAAAATGTCACCCATGAAAATATTTATTTGGCGCGCCACCGAGATTTGCGGATAATACATCTAACTCATAAGCGATTACAATATGGAATTTCGATACACCACAAATTTTTCTGTCGCGAAGATATTGGTTAGATATTCACATTAATGCAGTATGTTCTCCTGAACAAAAAATCTGCAGTAGAAACTAGGCAGTCTCTCATAGTTCAGAAGTTAAAGGCCCCCCCAAATTTCCAAACTAATACATCGATGGGGAAAGGAATACACTGCCCAAAAAGTAAATACTGTTAAATGGTATACAGATGATTCTAAAACCACAAGGAGGGCCAATAACTAAGTGAACACTATCGTTAGGATCCCACTCGAGTGTTTTTCAGGCAGAAATACTTTCAATCGAAAGATACATAGACATAAACCTGAAAACAAACTATCAAGGGTGTGACATTGTGATCCATTCTTAAAGTCAAGCTGATATTAAAGCACTGAACTCCTATATCATCGACTCAAAGTTGATATGGGAGTGCCCAAGGAAAATCAATGAAGTAGGCAAGAACAACAAGGTCTCTTTAGTCTGGATTTCTAGTCACTCAGCAATCAAAGGAAACGAAGAGGCTAACACACTAGCCAGAAAGGGAATACAAACGCCACTTACTGGTCCAGAACCTTTCTGTGGTATAGGCAAATGCACCTATAAGAAAAGGTTTTTGAAGAAGAAACTGAAAGAGAATCACTCACGAAGAATCTTCCAGCAATGGATCATTCCAAAAAGTTCCTTCATAACTTTAAAATTGCAAGGTCCAAAAAGTATTCGGATCTCAGTGAGAATAAGTTACGCCTCCTTACTGGCTTCCTCACAGGACACTGTTGCATAAGGAAGCAAATGATCAGAATGGACTCATCAGAAACTGAAGAGTGTAGATTCGGTGGAGAAGAGAAAGAAACTCCTGATCACCTGGTTCCAGAATGCCTCGCCATTGCAAGCCTGCGCAAAAAAGTCTTGAACAGGAGAATTACAGGAGGAATGAGGAAGACCTAGCCTCCTTGAAGCCCTCACAGATACTGGAGTTCGTTGGAGGGCGAGCTGTAGGTAGCACAGTTGCGAAAACATCTTTGATAGGGTGCACAATAGATCTTGAGGTCGGAGGGAAATGTAACCCTCTACCAAACCATAAACTAAACTACATCTATTTCTACTGATTTTCACTCGCTCAAAAAGTGAAGTTTGGCGTTGCAGCAATTTAATCTGTCATCATTCTGTGTATTCGTCGATGACAGCTGGCGGGAATCATATACGTTCGTCAGTGATGATAAGGCGTTGTTGCCAGACTTTCACCCAATATCAATAATCTGTAGGAATAGAGAATAAATGTTTATCCGCTATTTTCATCAAATATCTATTTATTCTTGAAAGAAATCACAACTAATCATTTTGTTAGGATCGAAACGCAGTTTGTGAATTATGAAGAAGCTGTGAGTGATTGTTTTCATGATGAAAGTGACCTGAAATTGCATCAACTGAGAATTTTGGGGACCTAGATCTTCCATACTATGAGAGACCGCCTAGTTTCCAGTGCAGATTTTTGGTGATATCTAATCAATATCTTAGCGACGGAAAATTTTACGGGTCTACCGAAATTGTCCATCTAATGCTGACGTATATTGGAAATTATTCACTTACGGCAACGATGCAGTATCTGATTTGTTGATCCCTATCACACTTAAAAAACCCCTACTCCAGCTGGAATTACCCTTGTCTTCAGCTGTTTGTAATAAAATTTGGGAAAACTTGTATAACAAGCCACCTGCAGCAGGTTCATCAATTTCACAATATTTAAGTGAAATATTCAATATACCAAGCCATATCAATGGTATTTTGCTTTCCACCGAATCGCTAAAAAATAGACTCAAAATAAGTTTGAAGTGAAAAATGACAAACTTTCATAATACCATATTTTGATTTTGGGCAACCAATCAATACACATATTGAGTAGAGCATTATGATCAGAGCAACTGGATATTTTGTCTAGAAGTAATACATTCAGGGTAAGGATGCTCCCCTTGTCAAGTAGAATTTGCTCTAACTCTATTGGATTGGTAACTGCTATACTTACGAACTGTCGCACTTGCGACCAACATGGCTGGTAATGTTCGTTAACTGAAAGTAGAATAATTATAATACTAAATTTGTGAATTTAAATGCAAAGGAATGTTAGCGCTACTTCCAGGAACAGTGAGGTTGGACTCACTGATGAAGAAGAATTCGTGTTCAGGTTCAATAGGTCTCTTGCATGAATTTTTTCATCCTTCGAATCAAATATTGTATCCGTAAAGCTACCTTTTGTGCGAGGGAGTTTCGGGTATTTGGGTAATCGGAGATTCTTCTCTACCAATAGGGTGAATCTTTCGGCCAATAGGATGAATCTCCGATTCCCCAAATACCCGAATCTCCCTCGCACAAAAGCCCCTTAAGACTACTGAAAAAGTTTGACAGCCGTCAAAAATTTCAATTTTCAACGAAAAAACGCTCTTTAAAATTTGGCTCCACATATTAGCTGTTCAAACGGACGAAACTTCGCGCCTTCCGTGGACGTTCCGGGATATATCCACTCTCTCCCTCTTCTCGAGTACTTTTCTCTCTAGCAAGCCAATAGACAGCGTCGGCTGTATCGATTGGTGAATCTTGCAATAACGAGTGACGTAGAAGGCAATCTGACGCGTTTCACCCGCCTCGACCTTGCGTCCCGATTTGACCATTTTCAATACCGAATTATTCAAAATTCGCGAATTGCTGAAGTGTGTGATAGCATACATTATGATTTTGTATCAATATGTAGAATATGTAGAATGAGAAAATCATGAAAATATGATAATTCGTGTTACATGCAAGAGACCTATTATGTCTGCCGGGCAGTAAACACTGTAATTTCCGAGGCAGAAGAACTAAAGTTGAATTCATTGTATAGTTGCCGATTCTCGGAGGTTCCGCTGTAGAATCTCTCAGAAGCTACTGCTTTTGCTAGTTAGGAAACCGGGTGTGTTCTGTGTAGACTTCGTTACTAATTCCTTGAACTATTAATTTTTTACTCAACAGCGAATGGTTGGACTGTCCCCTGAAAACCAGAAAGATTCTTTCCCGGCAAAGGGCCTTACGACCATGGGGCATGAGTTCTAACCACTGAACTACCGCCGCTATGAATGAGTAAAAATGTCATAGCCATCCGATGTTTTATTCTTATTTCCTTAAAAAAATCAAATAAAACTGATCCAATCGAATTGGAACTTGGTAATCAGTGTATATGAAAAGATTCGGTTAGATTTCTCACCAAAGAACAAATGCAATCAAGCCACAAAAGCACTGATTACATATTATGACGTTAGAATTATATATAATTTTTTTTTCATCTGTTTCAATAAAGGCACATTTATTATTATTATTATTATTAGATTATCCTTTGGCATAACTAGGATGCACAGAAGATCTTCTGTGCATCCTAGGCATAACCAATATGGTGCACCGCAAATAATCAAAAATACTTTGGCAAATGACTGAAAACTACAGTTTGGCACAATTTGGCGCTTTTTTTCAATAGCGTCTATGAGTAGGTGCTGTAATAAATTTCTTAATATTGCTCATTATAGTTAATACTACTACTTAGGAGCATTGACAAATATAAGGTGAATATTTATGACATGCCTCGTAGATACCCTCATATAATATGGCACACAATTCATGATAACAGAAGTTACCGTTTCAGCAATTAAGAAATATATCATTATTAACAGATTAAATTATACAAAAGAACAAAAACTATAACACTCACCATTGTGAAAATAGCATTCCAAAGTCAACTCATGAAGTTTTGCTACAAACTCATAGTTTTTCACAGCCTTGTCAGACACCTGCAGTAACGCTTCTATCACAGGATCATTTCCATTTTTTTTCGAAATCCATTGAGTAACACATTTCAAGGCCATGTCCCCTAAAGGATTAATGTTCAAGATATTGAGAAATTCGCATAAAATAACATGTAACTCTTCTTTAGACTTCACCACCCTTTCCAAGTGTTTAATATTATTGTTTATCACAGAACAAATTTCACTTTCTCTAGAAGGTACGATCAATTTATTTCGACTTGTATACACCGATATCAGTTTTATGAAACTCCTGACATACATGTACCGCTTATTCAATATATTTGGGTTTTCATGTTGTTCTATCACATTGTCATAGCCAGATATCGTTTTCAGGAACCTGAAATTGAATATATTGAATTCAATATGATCACAGAAATGGGGTCAGCAGATGGCTATATAAAGTTGATTCGATGGATAATTTGTTGTATCGATACATGTACATAAGACATATAGTGAATTCTCTATGGAAACAAGGAAGAATCAGAGCTGTATAAATTTGTGAATCGGTAGTATACGGATTCTAGTTATTAACTCTGTTCTTACACGAGCCCCATGTTAAAACCCAATTTAAATGCCGGAAATAGTTACTCATACTCAATGCCTAGGTTAGATTGGATCTGCATGTTGACCTGAGAGATCCATTATGATCCCACAAATATGGACCTGGGCTCCAAAAACTATAAATTCAATGTGGTGGAGTGCGTGAAGATTGCACAGATTATCACAGTAGCTTTTTAACAACAGAGAGAGTCGTTTTAAGATGATTTCTCACTTGGAAGTGTAATAATAGGTTTTCTTCCTTTCTCATTTTGAAACTAGGAATCCTTATTCTTGAAGCTATACAAAAGGTTTCTAGAGACCTAAGATATCCAAATGAGAGCAATGTTGCCAAATGTTCTAACCAATCAGAAACAACTATTCTTCAAGAGATAAATCGAATGTACATATAGCTAACTCCATATTGCACGAACTTATATCTGCGATATATAGTGTTATATTTTGAGAAGATAAGATCCCTTCCTACAAAAGATTGAGAAAAACATTCGTCAACAGAATATATTTCACAACCTGAATTGTATATAGGTCTGTTAACAACAGATTATACACGAAAAAAAACGAAGAAAAATCTGGTTTGGAATCTAAAACATGTTAAATGGTGTTTCAAATGGTTCTGTTGATTGGAACATTTTACTTATTTTTTGAACAGATATCACTCAAAAGATTCTTTTAAGAAACACATCGATGGATATTTGGTTCTTTATTTCCGCATTTTTAATATCGTCCTTTATTTGTTCTCATATAATTAAAATTGCCATATCCATCTTTGAGGCCTTGTGGTTAGATAGAAGACTAGTCTCTATTGGTTTTCGACCCTGAAGCACCAGAGGGAACTCCATTGTATAAAACCCTGACTCATGCAAGCAGGGCTCTGCAGTGGTGGACCGACATTCCCTAGCTACTCCTAGGACCTATAATGGAAAAGGGTAAAGAAGCTCATGAAGCTTTGCTTAAAATACCTAGGGAAGTAGCAGGTTATGAGAGAATTAAAAGTCGGAGAGCCTGATCATCTCTGAACAAGTACATCTCATCAGCGACCTATCTAGTGATGTTATGATTGAAAAAGTAAGCGTCAAGAAGAACTTTAACTCAATGCTATAAAAAGAAAGAAAAACTGGGAAAAGAAATACACCCAAAACTTTCAAGTCAATACCGCTTAATAGGATACAGATGGTTTTCAAACCACGATGGGAGCCGGTGTTGGAGTATACGGGCCAAGTACCAAGTGTACTCTACTCGAGAGTTTTTCAGGCAGAAATACTTGCAATCAAAAGATGCATAGAGATGAACCTGAAAACAAACTATCAAAGGTGTGACATTGTGATCCATTTTGATAGTCAAGCTGCTATCAAAGCACTGAACTCCTATATCATCGACTCAAAGCTGATATGGGAGTGCCGAAGGAAACTCAATGAAGTAGGCAAGAACAACTGGGTCTCCTTAGTCTGGGTTCCTGGGCACTCAGGAATCAGAGGAAATGAAGAGCCTAACACACTAGCCGCAGAAAGGGAGCACAAACGCCACTTACTGGCCCAGAAACTTTTTGTGGTATAGGCAAATGCACCTATAAGAAGGAGTTTTTGGAGAAGGAAGAAAATGAAAAAGAAGTACTGTGGAGGAATCTTTCAGGAATGGATCATTCCAAAAAAGTTCCCTCCGAATTGCAAGGTCCAAAAATAATTAAGATCTCAGTAAGAACAAGTTACATTTCCTCACTGGCTTCCTCACATGACACTGTCACCTAAGGAAGCATATGATGAGAATGGGCTTATCAGAAACTGATGAGTGCAGATTCTGTGGGAAAGAGGAATAAACTCCTGTTCACCTGATTACAGAATGCCATTGCAAGCCTGCCCAAGAAATGTTTCAGACAGGAGCATTATAAGAGGAATGAAAACTTAGCCTCCTTGAAGCCCTCACAGATATCGGAGTTCATTAAAGATATAGAGCTGGAGGGTGAGCTATAGGTAGCGCAGTGCGAAAACAGCTCTGACAGGGGGGAACAATAGACCTTAAGGTCGTAGTGGAATATAACTCTTTACCAAACTATAAATTATCCATCTTTGAGTGAAAAATAAAATACTGCTATGAAAGATGATCGAAGATCCTGAAACACAAACAGACAAAATGTAAACCACAAACTTGAAACATAAACAAAAAAATAACATAGGCATAGGCATTCTGTTTCATTCAATCACAAATCATATGAGATGTATCGATTGCTCACCAGGAAGCGTGGTTCATGCCCCTTTTTAGCCAACTCCATGGACAAGCGCACGTTCCCTTATTTGGTCTACTCGCGGGTTGTCAAGAGTCACGACCCAAGATTATTTGTCTGATTTGCTCATTTCGGACTATTTTAGTATATTTTTTGATTGTATACAAATAAAGCTACTTACTATTTATTTGTCAGACACTTACTGTAAAACGCGTACGTCAAGATCCAAAGGATCACTTTTAAAAATCACATTAGAATCACAGCTCATGATGTACCAGTCCATAACATGTTGATATACACCAGGGTCCAATATGTCCCAATCTAAATTTTCAGACTGAACCAGCAGACTATTAAACTTCTCTACGTGTTGAGACCTAATGTTTGGTTCATTGGAAAGTTTAACCAATAAGTTTATATAACAATGGTATACTCTAGATTTAATTTGAATTGGGCAGTTCAGAAACTGATGCATCCAGTTCATCCAACTAACAGAAATGAAAATTTGCCCCAAAAACTGATGACACTCCGGTAAGTATTGATCGACAATCTGAAATGTAATTAATGAATTATTGATTATTATGAACTTCGTAACTTACTCTCAGCATAGCCTCTAAATCGTTTATGGAAGGCCAGAAGTTGTGCCAAGGAAGTACCAATAACGTTTGATGTATACTGTTGAAGATGTGTTCTTTCACACAGCTGTGAGCATAAGTAGTTATGTACCATTGCCAAATATAATTGAGAATCACAGAACATGCTAAAATAAAGAAGAGTGATTTTGAACATTGGTAAATAATAGCAAGCAATGCATCAAAGAAAACATTTTTTTCCTGTACAATTGATTTAATATTTCAGAAATAGCTTTCTTCTTTAAGTGTGCTTGTCAGATCAGGCTATTGTCTTGAAGAAAATAATGAAACTGACATTCTTGATGATCTGAATGTGTGTACTTTTTCTCTGTTGAACTAAATGCAATTATTCAATTTTATTTGAAATAACTACTTGTGATATAGAAATACATCTTTACAGTGACAGGATTTTACGAAATGGCATTGAATTTCAGTTTGTATTTGTCATTGTTGTGCGGAGAAGAAGACGAAACAATAGAACATTTAGTAAATACTTGTCCAATATATAAATTTGACGATGGTTTCGAGGCAATTCATTCGGTGTCTGATTCTTTTTTGAGATGGATTGCGAACTTCAAATTAATTTAATGAGTACTAAATCATTTACTAGTTCATATTAGTTTTTTCGTCTCCTTTTTTGTTTTCAGGTATGTTTCCAAGATTTCAACCTGCATCGCATAGGAAGGAGGAAATTTTGTCGATGAAAAAGAAGCCCTTCAATAAAAAACAACAATTTCATTACACTTATACGGGGAGACAGAGTTTTTCCTGAGGTTTTTATCTGTGCTCTTGTATCATACGTAAAAATGTATGGTACCCCGTTGAAATTTCCTCTGCTAATACTGTTATGACACAAATTGTTTGATATAAAAAAAATGTAATGCTCATCTCAAAAGAATATATATATATATATATATATATATATTGTTATGCTTTCGTAAGGAATCATTTTTTAAGTGAAAACGCATAAGTAAAGGACCCCATTCACAAATTACAACTGAATATAAATCTTGTGGTACAAAAGAAAGAACTCAAGTTTATCGAGAGCTGTTCAATGTAATTGAAACATGAGGATTTCTAAGAAAAAGGACTCTTTTCTCATACACATGAAATATTCACAACCAGAAATATATTCTCCTATTCAAACTGTTCTGAGGTTATTTGGGTGTCCTCTATTTTCAACCCCTGATATATGAACAGGTCATTACTCATTCAAGTTCATCACAATCAGTTTTACAAGAACGCACATGGTCAGAAAAAAAAGCATTCATTTTTTTACTTAGGTTTCCACTTACCTGGTAGGACATGAAGTAAGAACAAGATGCATTCCTTGAAAGCATCCAATATTTTCTGTGCCGAACTCACACTGGACGGTATCCAAGGTAACAGTACTGACCTATCGTCAGTTAACTGTTGGATCCAAGAAGCCATATAGTCCTTCAGATTCTGCATAGAATAGGGTGCTATCCAAGGTGCGAACATTTCCCTTATATACGGCCATATTTTCTCACACATCTTATCTGATTCTAACCCCTGATGTATATTGAGGGAGCTTATAATCAAGGCATGACCTGTCATGCCCAAAAGCAGACAATATATATCTAAGTACTTCTCGCACTTCGGATATAAACCGTAAAGTCCGTATTGCAACCTCTCTTGAGTGAAGTGACTAGACAATAACTCTGCCGTTTCTAATATTTCCTGATAATTCAATTTCTTCTGGTTTTGCGCGTAGACCCTCAACTGATCTCTCAGCGGATTCTTTGGATGTACTTGTGTTGGAAAAGACAACGAATTTAGTATGTCTATCCATACACAAATTGCCACAGGAGATGATACTGATATCTCACAGCTGGATTTTAGAAGACTTACTAACACTTCACCGTAATGCTCTGGAAACTGGAATTGAAATACGGAGAGGAGATGTTTCCTGTACAAGCCATGGAGTACTAATGCTTCGACAGGTGGGTCAGTTCCAAGGGTAGATAGTCCTTTAACTACTAATTCAATGAACTGAGACCTTTGGTTCAGCTTAGGTTTCTTATTGTGTAACCATTTGTCTATTTCGAACTGTAAAAAATTATATCTTAACCCAAAGTATCAGATGAGAATTAAAGAGATATTACAACAAACTGTTTTTTCTTGCAGAAGGCTCTCAATTATATTATGCCGATGCCCACATAACGCAAAGAAGGACATTGTGTAGTCATCTTGAAATTAAATGTATATTTTTTTTTTAATTTTGGCGCTTTGATAATTATGCAGGTATATCTTCAAAATCGTTTTTTTTTCACCAAATAAAGAAGGTTCATCCTCCAATACATATCATTCAGAGAAAATATGTAAAATAATTTCTCAACAATCTTCATTGGTGTATTGTGAATTACTCCGATAAGACCCATTCTGTATAAAAGGAAAAGACATAGCATGTTTAGGCACACCATCACTATATTATGAGATTTCTCATAAGTAATTCATTGAATTTATTCATTTTCGACTTTCACATGAATTATATTTTGTAGATTTAAATTCTTTCAGATAATAAGAAAGGACGTCCAGTTCTTAAAATACCCAACAAAATATGATTGAAAAAATCTTACCTTAGACAATAGAGCAAACGAGGTATCATATTTCTGTCCAATTTCTTTCGATATTGTTTGGTACATTAACAGCAAGTTAGCTGTTCCCACATTTCCAGGAGCAAAATGGGGAGCTAAATATTCCCCAAGATAAGGTTCTTTCAGTATTTTATCTAAAAGTCTTGGTATTTCGAATTCTACACCACAAATATGAGACTGAAAAATGTATAAACAAAATATATACAGTGACATCAAAAATTATACATCCAGAGAGAATACCTACGTCAACTTCATTTTCCGGCAATGTGGTTTCAAGAATGCAACCATAACACTCTCAGAAATTATTATTACTATTTAAGAAAAAAAATTACTGTGTTTGACGACCGCGTCGCTGAATTCACCCCTGTACACGTCTGGCCATCGTCGAAATAAAATTGTAGGTGACTACTCGTTCCAAGCAATTCGAATTTCGTGAAACAACTGTGCCAGAGTTCTTGGAGGTTGTTAACACGTGCGGTGTCTTGCTGAAAAAGTATGTCTCGACTGCCATCTAGATACGGCAGTAGAGTGGTTTGTATGATACAATAAACAGAAGTGTTGATCGGCTACCGAAATCAATAGGTCCCCAACTCATAATTTATATATAAAGCGGCGGTAGCTCAGTGGTTAGAGCGCAAGCCCCATGATCGTAAGGTCTGTGGTTCAAGCCCTTGGCCGGGAAATAACTTTTCCGGTTTTTAGGGGACCGTCCAACCATTCACTGTTGGGTAAACAATTAACAGTGCTGTTCCTAACGTGGCGCAAGGAATTAGTAACAAAGCCTACACAGAACACACCCGGTATCCTAACTCGCACAAGCTTTAAGCTTCTGAGGGGTTTCGTTGAAGCCTAGGATATTCGGAAAAAATACAAAAAAAAAAAAAATAACTACAACAGTCCTCCGTATATGCCTCTAAACAGCAAACGCAATAATACTTCGCTCTCCAAGGCGGCGTCTCAACCTTCTACGACCATCGTGCATATCCAGACAGAAACGCGATTCGTCGAATAAGACATTATGCCATTTTTCCGTTCTCTGTGCAAGTTAAAATGTTGACGATAGTGGTAAGCAGCTAAAGTAAGCACTAATAGAGGACAGTATGGAAAGAGTCAAAAGACTCGAATAAGTCGATATAACGTACGTATAGTAACAGGAATACCTTGTTCTCTGAACCACTGATCAGCGATAAGACGCGCAGTAGAAAAATGGTCTGGTACAGCCAGTTCATTTGAGATCCGATCTTGACGTTCTCTGGTATACTTCAGTCGACCATTTGATCTTCATGTTTCTCTACCTTCATTTTTTTATAAACGAAACAAATGCATTACTGTAATTGCAGTATAATTAACACGACGGCTAATTTCGCGAAAGAGCAGAGCAACATATTGATAGGCAACAATTCTACCCCTGCCAAAATTGCTAACATGTTGTTAACTGAAAATGACTGCATGTACTATGCAGATTTCATAAACCGCTTTTTCACAAATAGAATGACGACAATACCTTTATGCAAACTGAAACTTTGATATTATCGTAGCATGCTTTAAAGATGGTCTTTCTGACTACAAATGAAGTTCGCCAAGGTATTCCTTCTGGAGATAAATTCCAATAATCAATGTAGTATTCATAAGCGTAATCAAGGTAAAAATCTTACTTCTCCTAATTTTTCCACACAAGTAGCAAATAAGGTCTTGGTAGGAGGATAATCGATAGTTTTTTCATCAATCATTTTCAAGATATAGTAGAATAATTCAACTCCCAGTTCAGCTGTCGCAGGATTACATCTTACTTGTTGTTGAAGAATTCTGAAAATAATATTAAATTCGAAATATACCAGAAACTTATTCCAACAGCCTCCCTATTACAGTTTGAGAATTTCCCTTGAGTAGGTAAGATATACGAATTATTAAAGCCGATAGCGTTGAATTCATATTCTGGTTTTTTATTATAACTTAAAATTTCGACCATTAAAAACTCTCGTGAAAATTTCAAGACAAGGCCAACCAATTCCTTTTATCATTCAAAATTTTTTCTGAAATTATGGTATCATCCTGGTCACACTTTATTTATTGGTATTCTACCCATATCCAAATTTTATAATAAGGCCATTTATTTTACTATTGATCAAAACTGGTGTAAGTGAAGTGAGTATTTATCTCGGCTTCATCAAGTTCAACATTTTAACATAACTTAGTTTTGAAGTCAAAAAAAGGTAATTACATCGAACTCCCTAAATATAAACCACCATTAAACAGTCTGATTTTAGGACCCAGTATATGATTTAATACCCTAATAATTAAATTCCATTCACTTTTATAAACTATCCCGGTTGGCCATGACATTCTGACACATTTCACCGTGTATATTTTGAAAATGTTAGGATTTCCTGTAAGATAACTAAGCAACGTTGTCCTCTCTACATAGAGGTCGTAGTAATTACGTATTTTACACAATGTGAATTCACTTAGGAAAAATACTACTGAATTTCAGAAGATATTATGTGGATACAATAATTCCGAAGAGTTGGCGAATGTTGAAGGAACTTTTTCCTCTGTTAACTCTGGAAATATTTCACGGATAAGAGCATGGTTGGAAGATTCATGTATGATATTTTCTTGTACGAAAATCAAGAATCGCGTGTTGAAATTTTACTGAAAAATAATGGATAGAGTAGTCCGTTACTTTGTGATAGTTCATTCGGAAAAAAATAAAAGTACTCGAAAAACCCTGCAATGAAACTTCTAAACAAACAGACAAACCTATGGAATTCCCTACTTTTCGAAATTCTCAAGAAATAAGTCTACAGAAGACATTTAAACACCTTGTTGCACAATGTGAAATACTCCAGTATGGAAATGTAGTAGTACTACAAAACCTGTGTCACCTTAAAAGAACTAACTCAATTTACAAAGTTCTTGGGAATCTATGTGAACGATACTCTGGGTTTTCACTCACATACGTCGAAAATATTGGATAGCTTGTGATAAATTAATGATTCCAAATTATCAGGTTTTAGTGCCAGAAAAAGCAGACTTCAATTCTATATAGCACCTCCTGATAATTTACTGCTTTTTCAAAATTAAATTCTGCATTTTTAGTTTCCCAGCGTGATGATTATGTTGAGCATTTGGTAACTTCTCTGAGAATTATTTTGACATTGCCGATATTTCACGAGTGCCAACCTGTGTCAGCTTCAAGTAAAAAAAGTTGATAGACCTAAATCATGGCCAACCGGGATAGTTTATAGAAGTGAATGGAGTATATAGTGGAAAATTCTTGGAAAATCAGATAACTTACTTGATAGTATGTTCAATTAGAGCACCAGAATTACAGAGAGAGGCTGATATAGGTTTACAGGATATATCAAAGTTACTCTCATAATCCTCTCGATTCGTAATTATAAGTTGATTTATCCTTTCATCAATCCTACTTTCCTGTAAAGATAACATTTTGATCAACTATAAAAACACCAGGAACAATAAACCCACGTGATATCTGAAGTTTACAGCTACTCCTGGACAACTTGTGTTTTGCTTTTTTCCATCACACTTGGCTACTTTTTTAGTGGCTACATATGCCGATTTATAAAGTTTTGGTACCAACTCCTGATAAGTGTTATTGAGGGCTTTGAAATTAGACACATTTATGCAATGTTTTCTAGAATGAATACAAATATTGAGAAACACTGATATGGAATATACAAAACAGTATAAGGTTTCTTACAATTATTTTTGCATTCAGTTCATCGGAACGGAATCAATTGGGAATGCAATAATGAATAAATCCTCAAATTCAAATGATCAAATGGCAGGAGACATTACATTTTACCATTTTAATAGGTATTCTATCAAACTGAACCGAAAAATATCCGCTTTACTGTTTTTTTTTTTTGGATACTAAGGAGAGCTAGATTCAGTCATATCGAAATTATTGTATACAGGTACAGGCATGTTAAGAGTTATGGTGGACAATCAAGCTGAAGATAAAAGATTATCAACCTTTTGAGGACCCATAACTTCTGAAATTATATTGGGTAAATAATTTAGTCCGCTTTTCCTGAAGTGGCATAGGAAATCAATATCAAAGTCGACATAGAACAAAACTGATTTCCTAGTTGGCACCACCCATGGGTACTGATAGATTTCATTGAAGCTTTAAGATATGATGATTAAATAATACAAATTTTTCTGTAATATCTTAAAATATCTTTCGATATTGATATCTTACGATATGCCTTTTTGTCTTCAACATGTAAGATCCAAAATGACATATTTATATATTTTATCATCTGGAATATAATGACTGAAGCCAAAAATTCGAGAAAACGGTAACACAAAAAAATACAATACACCAACTCTTAATCACAAATAAACAATATCGACATGAAATTACTGACAAGCTTATCAAATGCCTGTGCATAAAACAGAATTGAAATCAGTTCCACACCTTCTTCTTTGTTTAATAAATGAAATGCTATAAAAAAAATTTCAAAAAGCATTGCCGTGAAGGCAGCAACTTTTGCGCGCATGTTCAATGTAGATGACCGCTTCAGCAACGAATTTGAACATGCACGCAAAAGCTGCTGCCTTCACGGCAGTGCTTTTTGAAATTTTTACTGATAAATTACTGGATTTCAATTCGATCAAATCTGTATTTTTGGAAATATTGGAAAAATAAAATTTTGAATGGGTATATCTACGGAATCATTGGGCGGATTTTACCCATTCACGAATTCGACCTTCGTAATTAAGCCCCAAACCTTCTCTACAAATATCGAGTTTCTAAGTTGTTTCTTCCGGAAGTTATTGTGTTTACGGTCAGCCTAACGGCCGACTGCGTAAACACAATAACTTCCGAAAGAAACAACTTAAGAACTCGATATTTGTAGAGAAGGTTTGGACCTAAATTACGAAGGCCGAATTCGTGAATGGGTAAAATCCACCCAATGATTCCGTAGATATACCCAATCAAAATTTTATTTTTTCAATATTTCCAAAAATACAGATCAGATCGAATTGAAATCCAGTACTTCATCGAAAAATAACAGTTCGAAGTTTCATACAGAATTTGATGAGGATAATATGATAAGAAAAATCATAGAATTTTTTTTTTTCAAATTGTTCTAATGACACGATTATCACGAAATTTCGCATGAAGTTGTCTTTCAGCATCTCAAAACTAGCTGTAAAGTTTCATCAGGACTGAATCAGTATTTCTCGAGTTATACCGAAAAAATAAACGATATCGAGAAGAAAACCTCGAAATTTGACACATTTTTTCCGGATATCTCCGAAACTTATGATCGTATCCAACTGAAATTTGGTGCACTGCTGTGAAATATACAGTTCAAAGTATGAGTGGACTTTTTTTTCGGATATGATAAATGGTTTTTGAAAAAAAAAATTTTTTTGAAAAAAATTTCGAAAAAAATTTTTTTTTTAATTCACTGAAAATCTGATCCTGACGAAATTTGGCTCAAAGTTGCGCGTCGTTATACTCCACCCAACTGCCAAGTTTGAATCTAATCTCTCAAGCAGTTTCTGAAATAAAAAATAAATAACTTCAAAACTTCAAGTGCCTAAACTCCGAAACTATTCGACCGATTTGGCCCATTAACGAACTTAACCGCGGCATTCTGATGCGCAAGCTATCCTGAAAGTTTCAAGTTGCTAGCTTGCTTCTGTCGACAGTTAGCGTGTCTACGGCCGGCCGGACAGAATCGATTTTGACACCGGATTCGTCATCAGTGAGTCCAACCTAGTCGATTGAGACCATTTTCGGCTCAATCATCCAAAATTACAGACATTTGGACAAAACGATAGCACGCTGTTCCCCTAGAACATGCGCGCAAAAACACTTTCAAAATATTTATCAATGCAAGAATTATATGACATTAGATAATGACTCTATAAAACTTATATTTTATTTTAAATATTAAATTCAAACGAGTCTACTTGATAAAATCTATTAATACAATCATAAGTAATACAGATTTTTCTGCAATCTTTTGAAAGGTATTTTGTAAAGGTGTCACAGAAAAATCTGTGTTACTTAATGATGGTATTAATAGTTTTCAACAAGTAGATTCGTTTGAATCATTAAAAAATACAGATTTTTCTGTAAACTTTAGAAAAATAGTATGTTAAAGTATTACGGAAAAATCTGTTTTACCATCAAGTATTATTGGTTCAATACTCAATGGTATTACTTAATGATTAATTTCAAACGAGTCTAGTTAAAAAAGGCTATTAATAATTAAGTAATACAGATTTTTCGGTAATCTTTTGATAAATATTATGTAAAATTATCACAGAAAAATCTGTATAACTTAATTATTATATTAATAGGCTTCATAAAGTTGGCTCATTTAAAATTAATACCTAGGAATATCGGTTGATACAAAATAGTTCTTACTTGGCAAATGTTTTCAAAATGTTGAATGGATTATTCAACAAACTGAACATGTTTTCCAATGAACTTAAATCAATAGCAGGAAACAGAGGACTTTTGATCTCTATTCTAGGAGCAGGTTTTGGGACCTCATAAGATTCTATCCGCTTTAAAGTCCTCTCCACAGGGTCTTTGCTTTGAGATCTTCCCTCCGGATTAAGAAGAGGCTTGTTCACATTAGTATTTTCTCTGAAGTTGGCTATTCTCCAAATCCTGATGCATTCCTGCTGTTCAGTTTTAACTCTGTTGTAATCCACATAAGGGTACCAGGGCGTCTTGAAATAAGGAAATTATAATTAATCCATTCAGGGCAATTTAGTGAAATCGCTGATTCGGCAATATATTCAATATTAATGCTTAAGACATTTCGCGGTACATGAATTCGTTGAAAATAAGTAAAATTCGGAGATACAGCGATATGGATATTGTAACGTTTTCTGGTTTTATCAAAACGTTCAGAATAATTAAACTATTTATTTACACACTACTGCTCCAATAACTATACAACTTATTCTATCAAAATCTGTGCACAATTTATTTCCACATTAATTCATTTTCACTGAACACTTTCCGCTACGAATTACTCTGCTGAATTGGTCCCTGGGCTGCTCCGCGCTTGCCCTTATATCGCACGTGCAACTTCTAGCGATTACTGGAAGATTCTGGAGAGGGGGTGACTCATGCGCGTCTGGAGTGGAGTGCGTCACAATATTTTTACATCATCAAAGTTTGTGGAACCCATTGTTTGATGCCGGTTATGTTCAATTTTCATTTTATAGCAAACTCAGAAGAGACCAGTCATATTGTTCATAATATTATTCAGATACAGAAAAAGCGAAATAATCCTGCTTTCAGCGAAATAGTTCAAAAGCGAAGTTGCAACCTGCTCATGAGAGGGAAACTAAATGCTATAATTCTCCTGAAACTTGGTTTACTAAGGAATCCCTCGAAGCTCTCAGAAGAGCGACCAGAATATTTAAATAAATATATGAATACAAACCAAGAAATTTACCAAGCTTTGTTTAATTGTTTAAGGAATATGTACCTTATCATCCCGAATTATGAACAACAGTAGATTTTGTTCATACTGAGGTGGAAAACTTGGAAGTAGTAAATTAGCTATATGTAACCTTGGCTCCTCCAACCATAGTTCATAAGCCATGAATACCCTAGAACATGCAAAAATTTGGATACCTTTGTATTGTTTCCTAGGAAAATACATACTTCAAACAAGAACGAAAGAATGATAGATTTTCTGTATGGTCCCCAGCTTGTTCAAGGTCATTAATTTTAGTTCGATAATCTGCAACAGTTTGCCTTAAACGAGCAATCATTTTTTTCAGAAAGGCAAAGTTGATCACCCCTTCAAAAAATTTGTCTCCGATACTTCTTCTATCAATTGACCTTAAACAAAATGACCTTATTGAAAACGAAGTACAGGGGAAAACATTAGTGTATAAACGATAAATAACTGAACTTGCACAGAAATTAGAATATAAAAATGTCAGGAAGTGAACTGTGTTGTCATATTTAATAATTTTTTTCGTTTTCATCAAAGAACTCACCCTGTAGTTGCAATTTGGTCGAAAAATAGTTCAAAAAATCTCTGCCATATTAAAACTAGTATAGGATGATCTGTTGGCATGTCCAACGCCTGTTGAGCATACCTGTATATGCACAAAGAAGCTGACGATACTGAATTGATCTTGACTATATTCGCCGATTTCTGAAATTGAAATTCAAATCAAATTGCATACATAGAGTCACTTCATTACTCTTAACAATACACAATAAAGGTGATGCATTATTTTTTCCTGAACAGTTACAAAATTTGAGGAAAAAGTCATATGATACAATACCTTTCCATAATAGGAATATTCAGGAACATCTGTATGATTACTTTGCCGTCTTTGACAGCATTAAGTTGAATAACTGTGAGATATTCCAGCATCTGTGAGACTGTGAGATATTCACATCTTCAGTGTATATGCCCCGGACAGCAGCAGGAGAAGGGAAGAAACTGACACCTTTTATAATTTGTTGCAAACAGAAATAATCCAGATACCATCGGATGAAAAGATTTTGATAATGGGTGATCTTAACGCAAGAATTGGCAGCGAGGTGATAGATGGAATCAAAAATAAGTACAACGAAGACCATATTAACGAAAATGGCGAAAGCTTGATTGACTTTTGCAGCACTAACAACATGAGGATAAATAACACATTCTTTCCTCATAAGCCTCAACACAAAATAACCTGGCAGAATACTAGAGGACAAAGTTCAATAATAGATTACGTGATATCAAATAGAAGTATACATCCAACGCAAATATTGGATGTTCGTAGTTTAACATCTGCAGAAATTGGATCTGATCATAGATTGGTACTGTGTAAATTGAGGCTTAAAATACAACATAAAAAGAAACAGCCACCGAATATCAAAAAGAAATTCAACGTCGAATCAATAAAAGATGAAACAACCAAGAACTTATATGAGAGAAGACTTACAGAGAAGATCAGAGATAACCCCATCGAACATACAGATGATGTCGAAGAAATCTGGGATAAAATCAAGGGAAATATAAGTAAATCGGCTGAGGAGGCTCTGGGCTATAGAGAAGTAAACACTAACTCGAAACCTTCTCTTAAGCATTGGTATACACCTGAACTGAAATCACTGGCAGCAGAGAAACGGCAGGCTTATCTCCGATACAGAAATAACCGGTCGGAGGAAGAACACATTCGATACAAGGAAATAAGAAATAGGGTAAACGCGAACATAAGACAAATGAAAAACGAATATTGGAGAAGATTTACGGTGGATATGGAACACGACATGTATGGGGCACAGAAGAAGGTGTGGAATATGATTAGAGGTAGGAAAAAGGATATCAACGAGTATACACAATCCCGAATAATCTCAGAGCATGAATGGGAAGAACACTTCAAAACACTATATACCAGTGAAGATCAACCACAAGAGAATGATTACCTGCTCAACAATGCATCTGATCAACAAGAAAACAACAATCAAATAATAAGTCCCCAAAAATGGTGAAGGAAGCGATAGCAAATTTGAAAACGAGAAAAGCCCCAGGTCCGGACAACATTCCCAACGAATTAATTAAATATGGAGGAGATGCATTACACGAAGAACTTACAAAACTGTTCAACAGAATACTTGTGGAGAAGAAGATACCTGGAGACTGGAAGAAGAGCATAACTGTACCTATATTTAAAAAAGGCGATAAGAAAAATACAGAAAACTATAGAGGAATATCACTATTGAATTCCACAATGAAACTATTCACCAAAATCACCGAGGGTATAATATCTGGATATTGTAGCATGTCAGAAGAACAGCAAGGTTTCCGTAAGAACAGATCGACAGTAGATGCCATATTCATCATTAGGCAGATAGTGGAAAAGTCTGTTGAATATGCCAAACCAGCATATATGTGCTTCATAGACCTTACCAAAGCCTTCGATAGAGTGAGACTGGATGATGTCCTGCGAATAATGAAAAATAAAGGTATCCCAAACAACATAATACATGTAATTAAAGAGCTAAACTACAAAACAACAACACAAATATCAGTAAATGGTAAACTTACCAGATGTGTGCCAATAGCGACAGGGATAAGACAGGGAGACTCTCTGAGTCCGATATTATTCAACTTGGTAATAGATCAAATAATAGAATACGTCAAAAAAGCAGCACCAGGATACAGAGTAAATATGGGGGAGATCAAGATAATATGCTATGCTGATGATGCCGTTATAATATCCGAAAATGAAGACGATCTACAAAGACTCTTGCACGCATTTTATACCATAAGTGGGCAATTCAACATGAAAATTTCCACTGAAAAATCTAAGACCATCGTAATAAGCAAAGAGCCCTTAAGATGCAAGCTAGTAGTAGAAAATAAACCAATAGAACAGGTCATGATCGTTAATTACCTGGGAATCGAGATATCCGCAAATCAAGACAGAACACGAGAAGTGAGAAGCCAAGTAAACAAGGCAAATAGAATCTCAGGAAGCTTATCGGATGTGATTTGGAATAACAAATACATGAGCAAGGACTCGAAAATAAGAGTATACAAGACCTGTATTCGACCGATCATGACGTATGCCATTGAGACGAGAGCTGACCATAGTAAAACGAAGTCAATTCTTAGAACTGCAGAAATGAGAGTACTCAGAAGAATATCGGGATATACATTGAGAGATCGTATTCGTAATTCAACAATACGCAACGAACACGGAGTGAGCGATATAGTGAGATGGGGACGAAAGCGTAGAAGAGCTTGGAACGAGCACGTGGGAAGAATGGCACCGAACAGGATAGCGAGAATTGCACGGGATGGAATCCCGGAAACCAGGAGACCAATAGGTAGACCACCTAAAAGATGGCGTGAATCCTGGATCTCAACATCTAACGAGATGAATTATTGAGTTGGAGAAAACAGGCCATGAGCCTACAAAAAAGATGAAGAAGAAGAAGAACTGTGATATTTAATATTCAGAGAAGACGGAGGGGACAGAGGGGTAGATTCCTAATGTACCAATTAAGTCAATCATAAAAAAACTATAGAATCTATATCTATCAATAAAATTCATCCAAGTTGGTTCAGCACTTCAGGAGTAAAAAATAGACAAATTTACTTTCGCATTTATATTAGTATGCAAGTATGGATTGGATAACTCACTTTGATGGCAGAATCCACATTAACCTTTCCTTTTTGACAATAAAGCTGCCGAAGTAGTTCCTTCCAAAGGCCGGTCTTTTTTTCTCTTTCCTGATGTTCTATACCTATCATGATATAAGCTAACCAAGGAAATGGTGATAGGGAAGTCGATATTAATGAAGCATTCTGATTTGTAGCAGATACCCACTTGAATATAGAGCTGATTGTACCTCCTTGCTCTTGAGGCGTTGTATCCTAAAAATTATTAAGGGATCAATCCAAAAAAAAGAACTAAAAAGGAATATAAGTCAGGGGAGCTCATGAATAATGGATCATTTACATAAATCACAAACTGTCTGATTTCTAGAATTTTGTAATATAATTTGATACTGGATCTTCATTGACTGCGTTCGTTTATTCCATCCGAGAGGTGACGGATTTTTTTGTCACATGACCACAGATCTCACGGATTTTTCAGATTAAATCTGAAATAAACGAACGATTCAGACGAAATGAGAATCACAAACTATAAATATTTGAGATCATCTCATCTGTATATCATAGACTAACGTCAGAACAAAATTTTCAACCATATTTTTCATTTTATGTAGTATTTATTTCTCAGTTCGTTAAAGAATGAGTATGAATAATGTAACTATATTAGCTATAATTAGAGAAGGTATGAAATAATATTCGATAACGAAGAAGAGGACGACGAACGATCTGTCTTGCAAAAAATAGAGGGGTTTGCTTAAGAAATGGTACCCCAATTTGCAAACCATCAATTCAAATATCACTTCAGAATGTCCCCAACTACATTCGAGGATTTATTGATAAAAATACATGCGGTTTCAATGAATAGATTCGGTGCAGTTGGATATCCGGAAATGAGTTTGGAAGACACTTCTTCATATGAAAGGAACGAATTTTGAGCCGAAAAAAGAATTACTCTCGTTAGTTGACATTCCAGATGTATTTTTTCGTCAATTTTGTCCCAAATGGGCTACTGCTAACACGAAATGGAATTTGAACAAAAATGATTTCTGGATAATTGATATCAACAAAATGTCAAATTTAAAATAATTTTATTCTCTGAGATAAAATCGCTTTGCTCCATCAAAAAACTCCGATCTTGTCTATGATTCCGACGAAAAAGATCGTCATCGACTCGCTCTGATTTTGTTTGACGATCGTTTGACATCTGTGGTCTCCTACTTCTGGATGTAATTAACGAACGACTCAGAGCAGTCTGATGTAAAAAACGAACGCCCCTATTATACCAAATGGAATAAATTCGATAACGAATAAATGAGGGCGTGTTGGGAAAAACGCTCGGACACGTCGATTTGTAATTTTAAATGCGCATATTTTTCAAGAAAATAATATTATATAGGGTGTTCCATGTGACCGTGGCCAATACCAACTTTCTTATTTCAAACGCAAGCCCCTGTATATTATTTATTTTTTGGATTCTTCAGAGAATTCTAGACACAATTCATGCACAATGTCCTATACCTATCTTTAAATATTTCGGAAATATTAAGTGTTTTCAGATGTAGTGCAAAAATCAACGTTTTCAATAAAAAAATTATTTTATTTCACAAATTCGGTACATTACACTTAAAATCTAATAAGTAATACTGATTATTTCTTAATAATTAAAAAAAAACAAAAAAAAACATTAATGTCAATGTAGGAAATGTTCAAAATGCTCGCCGCGAACGTTTTGGCAACATGCTGATCTGGTGTAGAATTGTCTTCTAACGTTACTCAACATTTCAGAAAACACTTAATATTTCAGAAAATATTGAAGATAGGTATAGGACATTGTACATGAATTATGTCTAGAGTTTTCTGAAGAATCCAAAAAATAATATACAGGGGGTTACATTTGAAATAAGGAAGTTGGTATAGGCCACGGTCGCATGGAACACCCTATATAATTTTGTTCTCTTGAAAACTATGCGCATTTAAAACTACAAATCGACGTGTCCGAGCGTTTTTCCTAACACTCCATCATTTATTCGTTATCGAATTTATTCCATTTGGCTGTTACACTCTGTATGGCTTTCATATTCATACATTTTAGATGTTCTATGTTATATCATGTGGAATTCAAGAGACAAATTCGAATTTTTCAAAATGTAATATAATTGGCCAGAATTTATGACGTCACATTTAATGAATTAATATTACTCTATTATCTCTACATACTGAATATCTGTTCAGGTTACGTATGTTCACCAAAAGTGGGCCATTTGAACTACCAATCTTCGGTGCAAAATTCAAATTAGATTTTATTCATTGATTCGTGTTATTTTTGTCATTTGCAGTTTTTTTTAATATATAGTAAATCATATATAGGTTACCTATTGACTTTGTATTTTGAGGCTTTGCCAATAAAATATAAGACATACCTGTAAAAGTTCTTTCAGAAGATCTCCAGCAGCTTCAATGGCATCTTTATGAAAGAATGATGCTTTAATAATTACATCTAACAGATATAGTACGCCATAATTCTTAGTCCATTGTTCTACAGAGACTAATGAGTTCATCCATAACCTTACTAATATCCTAGGGCTATCCAAACCATAATTCTGGAAATTCCTCATCTGAGTTTCTATCATGTTGCCAAACTGTTGCAGCACTGTACTCTGTGCACCAATCAAAGATTTGGCCATTGAAATGTAACTCTGGTCCACATAGAGAAGGTTTGATAATATTTCTTGAAATTCTAGGCAGTTCACTATACACTCCTGTGCATTGAGGAACAACGGCATTATGAGGTACAGTGAAAATAGAACTGCTTCATACTTTTGCTGAGACTCAAGAAAAAGGAGTTGACCAAAGCCATTGGTACATATTAAAGGGATTAAATGACCCCAGGAAGTCATAAGTAGAGCTACAAAGACATGAAGAGGCTTTTTTTCTCTAGCACCTAAAATTTGCAAATTTTTCAAAAAAGTTTATAAGGTACTTACAATTTTATAGCAGTAAATTATTAAGTGCAAAAATGACTCGAATAATGCTATGGAAAGAAATTCAACAATTTAAGGCCACTTGTACAATGAATTAAGTCCAAAACCAAGATTAAGCTTTATGATTATCGTACACTGTACTGTTATCGTAGTTGAATAGCCTTAATAGTGACCTGGTACAGGGAGAGCAATGGAAGAACTGGTAGTCCATGGAAGTTTGGCATATTCCACTGTGTATATAATAATATTTTTATCAGAGAGCGGTGCGAAGTTGTCCTTTCTTCATAAGGCTGATAATGACCTATGTAACAAAATCAAAACATAGGGCCTGGATAAAGTTCTTCTGAATTATTTTGATCTGACATTTCATGAGTGCCAACCTGGCTCGGTTTTAGTTTCAAAATCTTGATAGACCTATTCCAAGGTTCCTTCTTTATATAAGTGAAAGGAGTATATGTTAGATGATAGAATATGCTATTTTGTAAATATGGTTTGCCAGGTTCAGGACAATTTTATGACAATCGAAAGCTAGTTTCGGGATTCAAATGATCAATATTGGATTAATGTAGCCATCAACATAGTCAACTGTAAATTTTCAGTCTAATTATGACTCCTTCATCAGACAATAAAGAGAACAGGATTATTGTCTCCTTATTTTCTGAGGTAGGAATCAGATATACTCTGAAAAGTATCAGTTGTTGATCGTTCACATCATTCCAATGTTGATGATTAGGTGACATTTTTTTAGAAATTACCCTTGACAAATAGTTTGAATCCCGAAAACCGCAGGGAAGTTTTTTACAAATAATAATTTTCATTTAATTTTTAATAGTTTTTTCGGATATTAGGAGGGAAAACCTGAAAAATAATGCAAAATCCTTCAAAAGTATCCCTCAATCAATAATTTTTACGTTTACGTAAAATTTCAAACAAACCATACCTTTCAAAAGAATATCATAATTATCAATGTCCAATACAGTTCGAATATCTTTAAATCCATTATCACTAATGTGCAACTTCAATCTTAAAATTGTCTGCCATCCCCAATTCATGAAAGTAGGTTCCTCATCAACCGCTTGCAGAACCAATATCGCAATATCGCGATGCAGTTCGTGAGGCAAAAACAAACAACCATCATCCTTGAAATCCCAGTTCAGTCTAGATATAATCATCCTAGCCAACTTGCTCTCAATTTGTGAGTCAGATCTAGTCCAGAGAAGTCGAGAGAGTATTTCCACATCATTGTCATTTACTTTCCAAATAGCTAGAGGAAGTTCCTCATACAAATACAATGCTAAATCTCCTATTTTGCCAATATTATTCTTGACTTGCTTCAGAACATTTGAAAGTAGATGAGGGTGTTTAGAAGTGATGTGTGTAAGTAAAATTCTAGATGTTTTCGAACATATATCTTGTGTGGCTTCGTTGATGAATCCAATCTGAAATTGAATCATGAAACATTCAAAATTTTGTTACAAAGTAGATTGAGAAATAGCATAGTAGATTATACTACATTCACTTTTATGAAGTCATTTGGAAGGCATTGAAATTCGTTTTTGTACCTAGAATTAGAGCCAGGTTGGCACCAGTTGAATATCGCCAAGGTCAAACATTGTGTAAAATGGACTACTCCTGGTAGTTATCTGACATGAAAATTACTATAACCTAACATTTTTCAATAGGTCTCTTGCATGAATATTTTTCATCATTGAAATCAAATATTCTTTCCGTAGGACCACTGAAAAACTTAAACCGCCATCAAAAATTTCAATTTTTATCGAGAAAACGCTCTTTTGAATTTGTCTCGGCATGTCGGTTGTTCAAACGGACGAAACTTCGCGGTTTCCGTGACGTATGGGGATATATCCACTCTCTCCCTCTTCTCGTGTACCTTTCTCTCTAGCAAGCCAATAGACAGCGTCGGGCTGTATCGATTGGTGAATCGTACAATAACGAGTGACGTAGAGGTGATCTGACATGTTTCTCCCGCTTCGACCTTGAGTTCCGATTTGGCCATTATTAATACCGAATTATTCGGAATTCGCGAATTGTTGTTGTGTGTGATAGCATAAATTATGATTTTCTATCGACATAGAATAAGAAAAACATAAAAATATGATAATTCGTGTTATATGCAAGAGACCTATTGCACATAAGGTGTACCTAAATTATGCAGAGTGGAATGTGTCAAATTTTTATTGCCTACTGACTGACTTCATAAAAGTGGATGAAGTCATAAAAATGAAGTGAAATTATAAACCAATTATAATAAATGAACTCACCTGGAGTAGATCTATTGTGGCTGTAAAGATCAGATCCTCTTCATGTCTTGCCAAAGCCATGTTTGCAAATGTGTTCAACAAATAATACACTTCCCCATCAGATAAAGTATTCAGTTTGTCTACAAACTGAGCCTCAAACTCTTGATTCTTGATGTAAATACTGAAATCTCTCATATTGGTGGGTGAAAGTAATTCTTTCGAACAAATATCTGAACTATGAAGAAAATATAAAATTTTCCACAATATCTCAATTGAAACGGAATGATAAGGCACAACTGCAAGAAATTGCCAAGCTCCCAATTTTTGTGAAGTATACAAGTCATAGATAGCTCTCAAGAAAAAAGCATCATATTCTACTTGTAAGCGTTGGATCATAGCTGCATCATCTATTCTTTGTGTTTTGGAGAATCTTTCCCACTGTTCTGTAGCGTATTGCACTATATGGAGTATTAAACGGCTGAGTCTTTTTGCAAATTGGGCATACCTAGATTGGTTGTAGGTATGGAGACCTTTTTTGATAATTTTCAGAAGCGAAGTTGAAAAGGCTAAGAATCTGAGAATGTGCTGTTCAGTTATTTGTTCCCCAAAATTTCCCTGGAAACACGAGTATAATTTAATATTTCAATATAATTACTCTCTAGAATAACATTTATGATAAATGAGGGTGATTCGAGGAGTACCCAGCCTAGCATATAAAGGACAATTGTTTTCAGTGAATCACTATGCTTGAAACAATAAATGCGGAGCTTTTGTAGTAATGAAAATATTGATAAATTTCAAATAAGTTTTATAGGACCTTGAACTTTTCCTTCAAGCTCACAAATTACTTTTGTGAATTACTAATTTATGTTTTTTTTAATTACGTTACACGAACACACAAGTGGTTATAGCCTACAATTTCCGATTTTCAACCCAAAAATGGTCTAGCCATGGGGTTGGAAAAAACTAATGAAGAATAGGTGGTCAAATTCAAATATGACTGTACGTCAGGCTATCTAGTTGTAAGCACAACTTTTGAAAAGAACAACTAAGTTGCTCGATATTTGCATACCAGGTTTGCGGCTTGATTATAAAGGTCGAATTCGTGAATGGGTAAAATCCGCTCAATGGCTTCGTAGATATATCAATTCGAAATTTTATTTTCCCAATATTTTCAAAAATACATATCCGATCTAATTACCATCCAGTACTTGGTTGAAAAAAGATAGCATGAGGTTCATGCAATATTTCGCGGGTATCATATGGTTAGAATATCGCAGAATTCGAGAAATGGAGCAGCAATATCAATCCATGGTTGGGTGACCCCTCTGGCTACAAATTTGAGAAGCTCATAAAAGATCCTGACTTCAGGTCTGTAATTTCTAGATTTTTTGTTCTGTTTGTTAGTTTTGGGATCATTCTTCATTGGTCATAATTGGTTTGTTTTGGTTCCGAGTTTAGAACTGTTCTGGAACGGTTCCGCATGCGCAATTGCGATTTTGTTTTTTGGATCATTTTAGAACCGGTTCAGGATTTGAGCTATCCTGTTTTCGTTATTTTCAGAATCGATTCCGCACTGTTCCAGAACTGTTAAAGGAGTTCGGACGTTAGAGTCCGAACTGCTTCAGAATTGGGCAGTTCGCACAAGCCAACAGTGCCTGTAAACGATTCAAATGGTTAACCTGACTTTTTCGACGTGCTGATTTGGTTGTATTTATTGGGGAAACGGTTAACTGTTAAATTCGTACTTTTGTTTGTTTGACCATAATCACTTAGCTACGAACTCCCCGGATAATCTAATGGATTTAATTTTCCTTGTTCACACTTGGGATGATATACTTCTTGAATAGATCTATGAATGCAAGAGTACTCTTCCTCTATTGAGTAATAATGTTTCGAAGGAATTTTTCCCTGGAATGTACATATCTGAAATACGTTCATCATTAAATTCATTATTACGTCAATCAATAATGTTTTGCTTCATTTTGAATTATAATTGAAGTACTGAAAAAAATTCAGAAAAAACAATCTTTACAACAAAGAAAAATTAAGTGGACGCAAGTATCCCCAAAAATATTTTTATATATTACATAGTGCGAAGAGGACTTCCGCATATTTTTGATTAATCCACGGACAATATATAAGACATGATTAACATTCCTCTTTTCTGACAACTCAAACAGAAGATTTTCTTTCTCTACGATACCGATGAGGACCAGACCTTAATTCGTGATTTGGTTTTGTAGCGAGCGCCCTCTATCAGCTCTTACTTAAGTTGCGCGCGCAGTACCATCTCTTGCGTCTTAATTACCCTACGTTACCTGCCTGTAACGCTTGGCCACATCATCGGTCAACGTACAGGGGGCGCTAGCGCGCACGCTGCCCCTGGTAGATCCTCTCAAGATCATCCCCATCGGTCTGGTACACTCCCTTGTGATCCTCACAAGGGGTGTCCACTCACGTAGGCATGTAAACGGCTTAGTTTGGTGCATGCCCTGACGAGTTCCTCCAAACTAAGCCGGGACGAAACGTGAAACTTTCCCAAAGAGGTTGAAGCTACCTCGCAAACCTTCAAAAGCTTCAGTGGTGACTTCCCGACGTGATTCATTTCAACGACGGTGTCACAGTTTCTGTCCCTTCGCGATCATCTTCGCTTCCAGTGAGAACCACGCTTGTCACTGTGGGATCCTATCCGTTCCTCTCTCGGCGATAGTTCGGCAACCATCCCGAGGAGGTTCCACATCGCCACTTCACTGTCATGCTGCAACCCGCTGCTCCGAGATGTGCTCATTAATGCACCCGGCTCACTGCACGATATCGAGTGGTATAGGAACGCACAAGTGGCGCATCGTTTCTCAATCCGGGTTTCTCACATTTCAAAGGCACACAACTGCTCCGCATCACGGCCGCACTTGTGGGAAATCTTCTGGTCAATTCGGCCATGACTACATTCCGTCAAAAGCTGACCTCCTCCAAATCGGTCACACTCCTCGAACGACGAGGCAGAGCGTTCTAGCACACAGTCAATACGGCTCATCACAAAACGGTTTGGTCAACCGTTCATCAAACGCCGTACACTCGTGCTCAACAGCGCAGCAATGGCACAACGGCTCGCTCATAGCCGCGATTTAGAGGAGAACACCTTTTCGGTCTCGGTCACAGTCCTCCAGATGCATCTTTCTGGTATCGCTTTCACTGGAAGGGGAGTCCTGTAGCGATGGCCCTCTCTCAGCTCTTACTTAAGTCGCGCGCGCAGTACCATCTCTTGCGTCTTAAGTACCCTACGTTACCTGCCTGTAACGCTTGGCCACATCATCGGTCAACGTACAGGGGGCGCTAGCGCGCACGCTGTCCCTGGTAGATCCTCTCAAGATCTCGGAAGTACGCTCATCCCCATCGGTCTGGTACACTCCCTTGTGATCCTCACAAGGGGTGTCCACTCACGTAAGCATGTAAACGGCTTAGTTTGGTGCATGCCCTGACGAGTTCCACCAAACTAAGCCGGGTCGAAACGTGACACTTTCCCAAAGAGGTTGAAGCTACCTTGCAAAACTTCAAAAGCTTAAGTTTCATCTAGGATAGTTCAGAATCGGGCTTCAACAGCGCATCGATTCTACGCAGTTCTAGAACTGTCCTAGGATAGTTCTGAATTTGGGAACCAAAACAAACCTATTGTATAGTTTTTTCTGAAATGAACAGTATTATTATTCTCCCAAAAATAGAGAATACTCTAAAGAAAAATAAATTGTGGTCACAGAACTGTTTTTCCGCCAGTGTAATTGAAAAAATGCAGTAATTGAATATTACCAGATTTTGTCTTCTTTTCATTAACGATAAAGCACCAAATAAAGATCCTAGTGGTAACTGATTGATGAAGGCAACTAAATCATTTTCTCTCAAAGATGTACCAGATGTTTCTTCATCCTCCTCTCCATCAGAATCTATCACCACCCATAAGGCCTCTTGTGCTTCATCTTTTGGTTGAGCTATCTGTAAAAATATGTAAAGTCATTCAACTCATTGCATTTTCAAGCCCTAATTGAATTTCAAATATGTTCATACAGTTTCTGTTGGGAAAGAAAAATAGTGATATTTCAGCTTTATTCATGGATGATTGATAATAATATTATATTTACTCAATCAAAAGTTTATTGGAATACAATAGGGTTGATTTCGTCAAGACAAAATACATAATTCAAAACAAACCATTCCTACAAAAATCCAAAAATTCACCCAAAGAATATGGCTCAAACTCAACAATTGCATTATACAGAGTTATTTTGAAAACTTTCAAGTTGGATTTCCTCCTCAACCCTTGAGGCAGAGCATTAAATAGCCTTAAACCCATGTATGAGGGCGCGACTTTTTTTTTAAGGTTAAAGAGTGACGTGGGTACAAGTATGTGTCCTGTGCGCCTAGTGTTGTTACAGTTTAAATATTGTTGGAAGTATTCTGGATAAACCATCATGAAAACTGGTACCCTATATACAGGATGGTCCAAGTAGTGACGTCAATAAAATTTTTTAGATTCCTCACACCTGGGAGTATCCGAAAAAACCCCACGTATGTTACGCGATTTTTGTAGTTTTCGAGTTTTTTTTGTCTTTTTTCAATTTATTATGTCATGGAGGTTTCAAAAATTCATATCTTTCTATGTAGTAGGTATTTTGCAGTTTTTTTTCATGACATGATCGTCCTCAATATTGTTTTAATAACAAAAATAACTCATAAAATTACTCAAAGTTACTCAAAAGGGGGTTGAAAGTTAGAACTTTAGTTTTCAGTAATGTTCACTCAAACATTCAATATCAATTTAAAAATACAAAAAGGGGTTTTCATAGCTTCTGGCTGAATTTAAATACTTTGCACGGTCCTAAACTACCAACATCATAGGAAAAAAATAGTACTTTAATAGCCTTTTTTTGTTATTACTGGCCTTTGAAGGAAGATGGGCTAAAAATCATTGAAACACGATTAATGTTGATTAATAATTAATTTTTATACCTTTTATCATTCAGTTGGTTAATTAAACTCAAATATGTGATTTTAAAGTGATTTCAATTGAAACCTGTAAACTAACTGTATCACGTCTAATTTTTACAATAATTTCGGTCTCACCACTGATTAGAAATGTGAGAATATTTTAAAAGTAGTAGTTATGAAATGACTTGCTTTTGGATGATAAATAAAAAGCAAATTACTCAAAAAATTGCTGTTTACTACAATAAATCTTCAAAATCCCTTTCTCCAACTTGAATACATAAAAGTCAACGTTATTTGTTTTATTTATTTCCGCTTCTGAATGGTTTTGCCTTGATTCTGTTTCATTGTTGCTTTCCGTCGCTTACACCAGCTCTTCCCCCAATAAAAAAATCGATGGGGTTTAGGTCTGGCGATCGCGTAGGCCATTCGATCGGCCCTGCACGCCCAATCCACCTTAATGTAAAAATAACACGAGCTGAAATTATATTACAGGAATTTCAATTAAGTCACATTTTCGAGTTTAATTTACCATAAGAAAGCTTAAAAATAGAAAAATATCTTAAATTCTGTTTCAATAATATTTAGCCTATTCGCCTTCGAAGGCCGATTACACAAAAAAAAAGGCAAATAAAGTAGTATTTTTTTCAAGTTTAACGTTTTAGTGAAAACTAAAGTTCTAACTTTCAAGCCTTTTTTGAGTAACTTCGAGTAATTTCAGTAAGCTGAGTTATTTTTGTTATTAAAACAACATTCAGGGAGATCATGTTATAAAGAAAATCTACAGAATACCTACTATCTAAAAATATATAAATTTTTGAAACCTCGCTGGAATAATAAATTAAAAAAAACACAAAAAAATTATAACTCGAAATCTACAAAAAATCGCGTGACATATAGGGATGGGGTATTTTTCGATACCCCCAGATGTGAGTAATCTAAAAAATATTTATTGACGTCACTACTTCGACCAACCTGTATGTATAGACCATTTGATGTTAAAAATTCGTTTTCTTGAAAATGCCCCTGATGCCCCTGCCTGATTCAGTTCTAGTCTTCATAAACCTATTCGAAAGCCTACCAACTGACTTTATAAAATAGAATGGAGTATTCAAACTATTTTATTCAGTTGGATAGGTGATTTCAATAATTTTGTCAAACAATTTCTGGATAATTAGATATTAATTATAAACATACTTCTCCTAAAAATGTGTCCCTCTCCTTTATAGGTGACAAAATGATTGATAAAACAGCCAGAATATGGTTGATTTCATAATTCATGAATGGGCTATCTATTTCTTGTATAAGAGGTGTTTGAATGAAATTTGCTGCCCAAGTACCCACTCCTGCTGGACACCTGAAAATAAAATTTCATATGTACAGCCACAAATCAAACAATGTATTCAGACTGTAAAATAGGTGAATACCAGCACAATACAATGGCTTCTATAAAATTGTGAACTGTGTTTGTTTGGGATGGCTATATTTTATCTTATTAAATGTTCGCATTCGATTTCCATCAATATTTTCCGAAAATTCGAAGCAAAATTTCGAATGAACCATTTCACTTTGATAATACTAATAATAATGCTTTATTTCATGTGAAGAAAAATACATTTTACGATTAAGTTCCTCGACCTGATATGGTGTTAAAAGAAGCTTGCACTCAAATTGCATAATTCAAAAATTCTTCAATTGTTTAGGGCTCGATGTTCAGTAGGAGTCTGTCTACAAGTTTCTTTAGATATTGTAGGGTAAGTTCTCCTCTCAGGTAGTCATCGATTTTGTTGTAATATCGTATGCACTTGTACTCTTGTCCTTTCCAGTTAGAGTTAACCGATTTCAGTCATCGATTTTGTTGTAATATCGTATGCACTTGTACTCTTGTCCTTTCTCAGTTAGAGTTAACCTGTGCCGCAGATATTTTAGTGTTTTTTTAGTTGTTTTCAATTGACTAGCTGTTTTCTGCCTATTCTTGAACACCAGGCATTCCTGGATATGGATTACATGGCTTTCTTTTGCATCTTTAATACGCCTGTTATGTGGTGGACTTTCCATGTAACATGATGCCGTACCTCATTTTTGATTCAAAGACCGCCTGGTATATTGTTTTTAATGATGTGGAGTCAAGATGTTTTCTGAAGACTCCCAATGTATAGCTCAGATTTGTGCACAGTTCCGAGATTTGTTCATTCAAATTGAGGGATTCATCTATGAGGAGACTCAAGGAATGTCCAGATTTCTGTGTACAGTGGAGTTTGTCATCTGGATGTTTGTTGGCGTCTGAAAGCCTACATGTGTGGTCTTGAATAGGATAGGAACTTTTATCTTCTCGGCATTAATTTGTAGGTTGTTCACTTAGAACCATTCACATTCCTGAGCTAATGTTGTTTTTAATAAGTCAGTTGTTTCCGGAAAAGTATTGGCTTTTATACTCAAGTTGGTGTCATCTGCATAATTTATCATCTTTGTATATGGTTCAAAGTCAGTTATAGTGGACAGATAAAGAGTATGGAGCCCAATATACTTCCCTGTGGTACTCCCAACTGGGTAGGTGCTTCATCCGACAATGTTTGCCTATTGTTCTGGACAATGACCACTCTTTGTTTGCGATTTGTCAAGTCAGGATATTCAACTATTAAATGGTATTAAACTCTTAAGAATGTTCCTAGCATTCACAGCACAAAACCGTTTTATGTGGAGGTTTTCTGTTCGAATTCAATTTAAAGTATCATCGACATGATTCAACTGAATTTTATAGAAGCTGGCCTTTTCGTAACTTGAATTGCAATGCATGAAATCTTCGGATTTTTTTTTTTTGAATAAACATCAATCATGTTCCATTTACTTTTTTGATACATTCAGCCTATGTTCAGATGCGAACTCATGTGAGCATATAAGAATAATGTATCATCCATAAAGATAGGTCAGAATTTTTCAGTGATAACCATTCAGTTAGTAAATCAGAGCAAATATTTTCTTCAACACTATGTTATTTGTTGAATAAAATGAGAGAGATCTGATAAATTTAACAGTAAATTATTGAATACGGTTGAATAGGTGTAGAAATTACTGAGTAATGAAATTGTTAAAACTGTTATTTATGATTTCCTATCGGATCTAATTTGCCTTTGATATTTTATTGTGAATTTCAATAGGATAATCTGAGAGTCCTGAAAAATATTGAACAACCTGGAAATTTTCACCAATTTAGGTCAAAACATGTCAGAATCGTGGAAGACAAACTAAAGGTGCATCATAAGACGAATGTTTATATTTATATGCACAATGTTATTTTATTATGTTATTAATTTCTAGTGAAACTTTATTCCTTAATTCCAGAATATGCAGTATATTCTATATCTTCGAAGATATGATAGCAATTTGAATTTCGTAATATATTGCATTGAAACCAATCTTCACTGGATATAAAGTCAAGTTTACCTTAGGACATGGTTCAATAGAAAGAGATGGTCCTGATAATTTGCAACTCTCAGGAGTACAGCAACAAGTTCAGTTAACCACGCTCTGGTTTCATCTAGAAACTGACAATCTTTAATTGGTTTTCTTTGGAATGCAAATAAAACGGATACACAAAGCCTCAAGTCACTTAAATATGGTTTCCAGTGTTGTGGTTCTTTTTGTATGTTGAGTGCTACTTCCATATCCTTATTCATTTGGGTAACATTCAAGCAATGTGCAATTATAGTTTGTAAATAAACTTCAATCTGAAAAAAATAATACAGATTATGCATTCATGATGTCAGTAAATTGAAAAAAACTGAATTTTGCTGATTTTATGATTTGTTGTGGAAATACAAACAGGCATAGTCCAAAACACTTCATTTGAATTAAAAACAAATCGAAAATCAACACATACACATGTGTTTCAATTTCTTCAAATTTTACTTTTAGAGATATGAATATATAACTCTACAAGAAAACGTCCCTTAAAACGTCGCTTGATATTTTTTAGTGAACCACTTGTTATTATAAGTGATAGTGTTCACAGGAATATGAACTAAATAACTTATTTCCGCTTTATATATTTATTTTCACAACAATTGTTTCGTCATGATAACATGACTTCATCAGGTGAACATGGTAACTGACTACATATTTGAGATACAGTTCTTTAAAAAGTTGAAAAATATGGTGCGAAATACAACAAAATTATGGGAATTCCTGGGTTTCAAAAAAGGTTGAGTAAGGGAGATTTATTTAGGTCCATTTGGTCGTTTAGGAGAATCTGCTTTTTATTGTACCTATTTATCTCCAATGCTTCCAGGAAGTTCAATTTTAGGGTCTTATTTTCTACATGCAAAATTTCGAATGTGTATGTAGTCAGTTACCATGCTCACCTGATGAAGTCATGTTATCATGACGAAACAATTGTTGTGAAAATAAATATATAAAGCGGAAATAAGTAATTTTACTTTTCAATCATCAAAATGAATTTCCGACAAGTAAAGACTGAGACAATCAAGAACTTGAACTAAGCCGACATTTCATCCATATATTCAGACTTTATCAAGGCTACAGAGAAACAAAAATAGTTGTTATTATATCAATATATGTTTGCCAAATTATCCTAAGCCGCTCTGTAGTACATTGTGGCTTACCATAATTTGGCCAAAATGTATCTATATTATGGTATAATAGTCAAAACAGAAGCATTATGTGCACTGTTTGTCCTTCCTGAAAGAGCATTATTTGAAGTATCTCTACCAATCAATATAATGTCAAGAACTTCAACGAAATCAATTGCAATGAGATTCTTTATTCTCTTGTAGAAGAAAAAGGTGTAGGAACTTAATAGGTGTCGGGAATGAATGCTTCAGTTGAGTTAGTTGATGTGCAATCTCAAACCAATACCTTATCGATCAGATTGCAAAATTTCATTGAATTATTGTATGAATATTTTTTGTGAAATATTTACACACACACAGAAACTAGTTTGTATGAACCTTCCAGTTGTGATTTCTCATGAGTGTACAATATTTCAACGCAATTTAATACATATTGTTGGAAATATTGGAAGGATAACATTTCGAATGGTTGTATCTAAGGATTCAGTTAGTGGATTTTACTGATTCATGAACTCACAATTGCAATTAAGCCTTAAACCCACTCTACAAATATATAGATTTATGTTGATCCTTTCGGATATATTCACTATTGTCATAAATGGGTAAAATCCACCCAATTGATCCACTGATATACGCATTCAAAATAACTGGAACAAATCTCTACAGCTCTCATTTTGCTCAGAAATTTCTAGAGCAGTGGCGTTTTTTCACTTTGAGAGATAGATAGATTATAGGGAACCAGCATGATTAAAAAAATCAAACAATACTTGGGTACATATATTTTGAAGTAAACACATTAACATAACTCACCTGTATTTTGAGGTTTCCCGCAGAGAAAGAATACAAATTATGATTCTCAAGGGTACATTGTTGAATTTTTGCCAATATTCTAAACATACTTTGACAAGCAGACTTATTCAATGTACTTTTGCGATAGGAATGTGAAGTTGTTACAGATTCCCCATGAGGGCACTCTCCTTTACCAGAAATATGTTCATAATTAGAAGACCATAGCCCTACTTTTAGATCCATATATTCTTTTTTCAACTGATTAATTTCTATATAATTCTCATTAAGTTTTGCTCTTACTTGAATATAATTACTCAGCATCTCATACAATGGATGGTTTTTAATAGCTGAACCTTGTGATTCAGCTTCAATGAATTGTTGTGTGAAATTTTCTATTACACTCAATTCATTATTTGTATAAAATGCTGACAACTGAGTTTCTGTATAAGGTCTAATAGCATTATAGGTAGTATTCAATTTGCATCCTCCTTCAATATTTTCAATTTTACTTGTACTCTCTATTTCTTTTAAAATATTCATGCTTTCCTTTAAGATGTTTCCCAAAACATTGGATTCATTAAGATTTATTTCTTTTGAAATATCCTCCTTATTCAATGTAAGGCTTGGGTTCTCAATAGAGTTATAATCTACAGTTTCAACAGATAATTCAGAATGCAATTCTTCTCTTTCCAATCTGTTTTCTTCAATAACAAAGCCATGTTTTGACTCTGAATTATCACTTGTTATCAAAGGCTCATTGTTTGAATCAATCACAACTTCTGAATTTTCATATTCTAGTGTATTGTTTTCACTATGCTGCCCTTTTAGATCATTTGATAAATTTTGATTATTTCTATCTTCCTTCGCTTTCCTTTTCGACTGTAATTGCACATTTTCTGTAAATATTTCATGTCATAATATTACAGTAAACTTACCTTGTTCGCATGTTTCTTCCTTACTTGTTCCATGATTGATCCCGATTCGACAAAGAAATATTTTCAAAGCTAATTTTATTTATATGCATTTAGTAGTTTTAAATTGGGTGATTGTTGCTATTGCGTATTGTTTATTATTATTGATATCAAATGTGGAGATTTTCAGTTTTCACTGTCATTGTCAGCTGTGAATTGATATCACAAAACCTCTACTTTTTTACAGCTACGCAACAAAGCAACTATTGAAAATTTTTGATTTGTATTAAATTGGAAGCTCTTACCTGGCAGATCATGATAGTGTATTCGTATCCAGCAACAGTAGAAATGGTTATTCCGATTTTAACATTGAATTAAAAAAATATCAATATATTAATGCAATACGAAGATTCTGTGGTGATTGTTCGAACTAATCATAGACCTAATATAATATAATAATTTTATTTTAGGTCTATGGAACTAATTCGACTAACTGAAACTGTCAAATTGTTTTGAATAACAGAATCGATGTGTGAAAACAATAAGTGCGAAAATGAAAAGCAAAAATTAATTTTTGATGAAAAGTTTTCCGTTTTTAGTTATTTGATTAATTGTCTAAATGACGACGAATATGTGAATCGAAGCACCATTTAGTTGTCAACTTCCAGAGCAAGAGGAAGTTTTTCAAAACCAAAGATGGATATCAATATAGAAACAGCAGTAAGAATATGCCCTGTTAGTTGTCGAAATAGTGACGATAACAGTATGATTGGTCTTCAAACAAATGGCACTAATTCTATACAACTGGCTAATGCTCAAAGGTTTCCAGTGAATTATGCCTTCCCGCCCCATACTAGTCAAGCTGTATTGTATACTAATATTGTAACACCTTTGATGAATTATTTTATTGAAGGTTGTGATGTATCAGTAGTGGCTGTTGGTCAAAGTGGAACTGGTAAAACTTATTCATTATTTGGTCCAGGATTTCATTTTGCTGCAAGTGAAGCTGAACACGGAATTGTTCCGAGATTTATCAGGGACCTCTTCAGTAAGGTTAAACAGTATCGCGATAAAACTTTCACAGTAACTATAGGTTGGTCCCAAATATGTGGTGAAACAGTTCAAGATCTACTTGGATCTGGTCTAGTTGAATGTACCGATATTCTTGAAGCATTTCAACTGATACAGTTAGGAATGTCAAACAGTGGACCTAAATTTGCCCATACATTATTTACTATTACATTATATCAAGAATGGGTCATTGAGTCAACGGTGCAACATCGAGTTTCAACAGCCAGTTTTACGGATTTAGGAAGCAGTGAAAAAGTTTTGATTTATGATAATAATGGACTTGTTCAGTCTGTCCCAACAGATTCAGGACTTATGGCTCTACAGCAGTGTATTACTGCTTTATCAGAGCCTCATTATTCCAATTTTAATATCCACAATATCCCTTATGAACAATCTGTATTGACTAAGTTGTTGAAAGATTCATTTGGTGGTCGTTCTAAAACAATATTATTGTGTACTGTATCCCCATTCATTGAAGATTTTGCAGAATCATTATACTCATTACAGTTAGCATTAAGGTCACAAGTAATCAAGAATTATGTAACTGTGAATTCATATACAATGTATCAGAATATTGAGGAAAATTCTGATGTCTTTAGCCTGCAATTTGCTGCAAATCAATTGCTCAAATTAGTAAAAAACGCAGAAGAATTGTTCCAGAAGGTACTAACCAATTCATCGCTACCTAAAGGTATATTAGAACAGATATCACATTGGTTGACTTTCAAACAAGAATGTGAAGAATGTTTAAATGATAATTGTGAACCCCATAGATCATTAGATATTATTGAAGAGGAAGAAGCAGAAGATTATATGAGTTGTAATACTATACATAGTAGTGATAGTGAAGGAATCGATGAAGAACAAGAGGATAATTCAGAAAAAATTATGGAGAACTTTGAAGATTTATTGAAAAATTTCTCATCCCTAACAGATGGGCTTGTGAACAGTTATTATCGTGATTATTTCAATGTGGATAATATAGCTAAGGAGAGTGCCTGTCTTTCAAGTTCTGAGAATCATATTAAAGGAGCTAGAGGTCGTCGAGTTAGTATACATTCATTAGAAGAATTAAAAAATTCAGTATCTATCAGTGCCAAAATATGCGAAGAATTGGAAGTGCACCCTGAAGACAGAATCAATGAAACTGATAATATGACCTATGAATCCAAGAAGAAACTATTGAAAAAAATAGTTACAGCCATCCAAGGTTATCAAAAACAAATAGAAGACTTACAAAAAACTATACAAGTGAAAGAAAAATTAATGCAGCAATTAATTAAAAATAAAAATATAAAAAATAATGCCAGAATAAAACTTGAACAAAAATGTCAAAAACTACTTAAAGAACATGATAAGCTGATGGCTGCTCTTACTCAAGCTGAAATAAACAAAGACACCGATTCAGAAAAGAAACACCAAATAAAACTAACAGAACTTAAGAAAAAAATTAAAGATGCAGAATCACTGAAAGTTCTTACAGAGGAAAGTAACAAGAAGTTGCAAGAAGTGGAAAACAGTGTTCATTCATCAAAGAAACAACTAGAAAAGCTGAAGAAATGTAAAAGGAAAGAAGAGAAAAGGAAGGTACTTTATGAGACTCAATTGAAAGAGGAGAAAAAGAAGTTTGAAACTAGTCAAGATAGCTTAGAGAAACAGAAAAATAGTATTGAAACTAAAAATTCAAATGAATGTAAGCAGTTGGTGGTTATGACTCGTCCAGCAGTATTAAATATGCCTTCGGAAAATAGCGAATCCCTTAGACATGAAATAAGAAATCTCAGGAAAACTCGTGATTATTTACTCGAACAAAAATATCTTATAGATACAAAAATGCTAAGTAACAAAATATTGAACGAATATGAAGAAAGAAAATTGCTTCAGTATGAAGAGGCTATTGAAGCAATTGATTTAGCAATGGAATTCAAAAATGAAATACTATGTGGTCACTATCCAATTGTAGCAAAATCCTTGGAGCTAATCGACGATCAGGGTGATAAGATGTTGATGGAAAGACTCATGAAATTGAATGAGACAGAAATGAGAATTCTATTGTACAACTATTTCCAAAAAATTGTAGATTTGAGAAACAGTACAAAGAAATTAGAGCTCGAAGTAATCGATATCGAAAACCAAAATGAAAACTTGAGTTGTCGGGTTCAAAATTTGAGCTATAATTTACAACAAGTTCGTTTGGAATCGGAGAGACGAATAATCTCATTACAGCATCAACACGAGAATAAATTGCAGTTGGTGATGAAACATCTGGCAAATGATAATGGGGATAATGACAGGGTTGTTTCAAGAGTGTCTAAACATGCCTTAGCTTTCCAGATGGCAGGCACAAGTAAGCAAGGTGATAAAAGTCTGATCGCTAGGTTCACAAGGTATGCAAGACATGAAACGGTACCAAAGCAACTTCAAGCAACAGTCTCAGTTCCTCAAGCAATTGTAACCAGACAAAAGAACAAATTATTCATCCAGCAAACGCAAAAGTGATAGTGCTATCCTTGGTGAGTGTGAGTGGCAATATTTCATTCGGAATAAAATCAAAGCCGAAAGTTTGTGGTCATTTTCACTTTATGAAGGTATAGAATTCCAATAAGTTGGTTGAATTAGTGGAAGAACTATGAATCCAAATTTTACACCCCATTCAAACTGTGAAGAAGTCTGAGATTATATCAGAGGGAGGTACACTTTCAAAGGTTAACTGGACGAAATTTAAAGGAAGTTATAAATGTAAAAAATTGAATCACTTTTTGTTACAAATATGCCTTTTGACATTTGAAAAAAATTTTGGATAGAAAGTTCAGAAGAGAATCATACTCAGATTTCATATTCAAGACACAGTTAGGTTTTTAATATAACTGCAAAACAAATTTGAAATGAGAATGCTCAAAAAAAATTGTATATCCAATTTTGTGAGGGTGACACTTGCCTTATTGTTTTTTTAAGAGGAAACGTCAAATTACATTTTATGATTTCTGAATTCTTAGAATTTTATGCTTGTTTTATTGAGAATTGTTTGAGTTACCAAGGCATTTGAGATAATTTTCAAATTTTCTTTGGGACACGTCGGAAATGAAGTTGAGCTAATTTTAACTTGTATATTTCAAGAGAAATTTTATTTATTGTTCAAAACAACATAGTGTTATCCCAAGTGAAAACATTTTTTCTCATTGTAATGTTGAAATATCCTAGGAGTTCATATACTTAAAGATTAAGAAATAACCGAGTCATATTCAATATTGAAGACGTATTTATGCCAAGGAAAAACATTCTTTCATACGCCCTGACAATACGTTTGACTCATCATTGGAGCTATTTGATAAAATACCAAACCAAAAAGGAATCCAATTGGTGGATTCAACATTTGACGCATTGTTTGTTTAGGAACCAGCGTGTTCTCCAATCTTATTTGGCATTGGGACCAATTGGGCAGAAGTTGGACAATAGTCGTAAAATGTAAATATTTGCTTTGTCCCTGTTGTATTGTTGTAGAGGTCAGGTATCTAAGATCAATTAATTTTCTTGATCTGATATTGGGATGAATTATGAAAACCAAATGGATGTCTTCAAAATTGAAAAGCCAATATTTATGATCGTTTGCAGTGCAATGGCAGAAAATATCTGAAATCGAATTTTCTAATTCAATGATGTACCCCTTTTTCAAGGTTGGTTCTCACTTTATGTTCCATAACCTTTTCATATCCCTTCTATATGCGCTCTGTGAAAATCATGATTATTCTAACTTTCCTCTCTCGATCTATTTTGTTGGAATAGAGAGTAATTTCAGAATTGACTGCCATTCAATTAGAGCTAATAATATTTTATGTAAAGGGAACCGACAGTACAAGGGAAGGAGCAGAATGTACAGTTAGAATAAACTTTATCAAAAATTGTATGGAAACGGAATACAAGCATGAAATATAGTTTGCATATGTCCATTCATTTAAACCTTATAATATTCCATGTAGACAGAAAGGAAATGATATGGGAAGATGACCCAATATAAGTATAGTGAGAATCAACCTTTCACAAAGAACACTGTCAAGTTCCATCAACGAAAATAATAATTCAAACAAACTTATTCCTAATGTTCCATGAAAACAGTAACAAAGCCAACACATAAATATCGTCCTTTTCATTTCGAAGATGTTCACTTGATTTATATCTCTTCTCAACCTTGTATATTTACAGTTTGTTTGAATTATGAATATTGTGTGATTGAGAAGCAATAAATACAAATATTGTAGACTAGTCTTGTATAAATTTGTAATGAATAATATTGTATACTCCGTCAACGATTTGGATGAACTATTGTATCCCCCATAATATGTAGTCAACTGAACAATCTTAGTCATAAAGACATTTTCACTTTTTATACTGCAATAAACAGATTATCATATAATCAATATAACAAACCAATTCTTTTGAAATTTTTAACATTGTATTCATCAATTTTAAAATATATTCTCTCAACTTGTGCAGCCATCAAATACACAGTCATCATTATTGGTTGCAACATTGCGGATGGCTTTGATTTTTTTTTCGTTTCAAATGCATACCTTCCACAGTTCCAGCCACATAATACATTTTCTTTGTGCATGGGAAGCATAAAGTCAATTTCAAAATTCTATTATATAGAGTTTGGGAGTATTTTAGAATCAGCCCAAAATAATTCAAATCGAATTACAATGTTACAATCATTTATAAACTTCCTGTATGAATATTAAATAAATATTCGGCTGCCCTTCACTTTATGTTTAGTGAATAAAAGCCGATGCTGAGAAAAAAGTGTTAAAAAACCTTATATAAAATATGTCTTTCAAAGATATATATCTTTCAAAGATTTTTTTTTGGAAGACATTTTGAGATTTACCTATATGAGTGTTTTCATAATGTGAAGCTTTTGTAGTATAATCAATTTACAGTTGTTGATTTTGTATGTATCTATGTAAATACGAATGACTATATAATTTATTTGCTAAAATATTTTTATTTTTGTATTGAGTTTAATTTCGGAATAAAATCTTCAGTTTCATTACCAGAATTTCTTTATATTATTCGAATTCCAATGCCAAATATTTGACATAAAAGTTAATGTGTTTCATAATTATGTATTAAATTTTTTGAAAAAATATTCAATATAACTCGAAATTCACTCGATATATTCAGCTGAAATTTTTTCATAAAAGTATGCTTTATTTCAAGATTACAATTCACCTACTGGTCAGAGGTCCTGTTTCAGCTCCTCATCATATATCAGAAATCCCCCATAGTGTACCCACTCGATAGAAGACGAGCTATCTAAACGATCGGAGCTGAATATATCCCACTAGAAAATGGTCAATTTTCTCTAAAAAAAAATCTATTCTCTATGAAAATCTATACGGGTAGATTGGAAGATAATACAAATCAGAGGAAGAAATCGATTACCAGCAATATAATCCAATTTTTATTGACGAAGGTAATTTTTCGGGTCTTTCGATAACTGCGGGTTCGAATATTTTTAATCAACAACACTATAGAAAACTTGATTTTGTATCAAAACAGGCTTGAAGCACCTGAAGGAATTTGCCCGTTATATTTGCAGCCTATGATGTTGACTGAATTGAGTAGACCGCCCAACCCAATGAATTGGAGTTTTCGGGTTCTGTTTGAACCTTTTGAATGCCTCCTCAAAAACATATCACATGAAATGTAAATACGTTGATGATTCAAGGTCTTCAACGGACCTCACAAATATATAAAACTGAAAAACTCTACTTATTGCATATGTGTGTTACATTTAACGTCTATATATGCACTCGTCATTCAGCATCAAAAGTTAAACTTATTACCTATATTATTTATTATTATTTGAGCCTGGAGCTCCTTTGCTATGTATATTCGTGCAGATGCAGTCACGTATTTGCATTAAAATTTCAAATTGTTAGAATAAAAATACTTTCGAGACAAATTCGAATATTTCAGTTAACTAACCATGGATGAACAAAGTTTTGGTTTAATTAGAATCAGATAAAAACTTTTTTCATTTGACATATTTCCAGATTCGGATTAGGTAAAAAGATACATACTATTGAAATTTACAGACAAAATCAGTCTTTCTTTCCTTTTGTAGCATTTCTCCGAATATGAAATGGATTTTGGAGTGAAGTTTTCCAAATTATGACACTTATACTAATCCCTTCATTCTACTTCAAACGATTTTGTACTCAAAGACTCGCCAATTGATGAAACTGAGAAATAATAAACATGGGAAATGCAGATGAAGTTTATCTTGAGTCATCATAAAAATCTCCAATGATTTTAGGACACTTCTATTCTTTATAATTTCTCCTTTTAGGGATATTCAAAGTTTTTTCTTTATGTTATAAACTCAAAATATCAACTGGAAGATATATAAAGTGTTTCATATCGGTCCAATAAGTTAGGTCAAATATTTTCTCCACAAGAATATACCTCAAAAAGCATGGAATCATAAGAATAAAAGTGGTTAAATGAGTATTCTCAATCATGTTGCTATGAATTTCAAGCAATGTATGGAGTTATTCTGTAATACCATTGTATAAAGACAAGTTGTCTTTCTACAATGGCAATAGGGATCATCACGTAAACGATATACAGAATGTAACAGCCAAATGGAATAAATTCGATAACGAATAAATGAGAGGGTGTTAGGAAAAACGCTCGGACACGTCGATTTGTAATTTTAAATGCGCATAGTTTTCAAGAAAATAAAATTATATAGGATGTTCCATGCGACCGTGGCCTATACCAACTTTCTTATTTCAAATGTAACCCCCTGTATATTATTTATTTTTTGGATTCTTCAGAAAATTCTAGACATAATTTATGTACAATGTCCTATACCTATCCTCAACTTTTTCGGAAATATTAAGCGTTTTCAGAAATGTTGAGTAACGTTAGAAGACAATTCTACACCAGATTAGCATGTTGCCAAGACGTTCGCGGCGAGCATTTTGAACATTTCCTACATTGACATTAATGTTTTTTTTTGGTTTTTTTTTAATTATTCAGAAATAATCAGTATTACTTATTAGGTTTTAAGTGTAATGTACCGAATTTGTGAAATAAAATAATTTTTTTTATCCAAGACGTTGATTTTTGAACTAAATCTGAAAACACTTAATATTTCCGAAATATTTTAAGATAGGTATAGGACATTGTGCATGAATTGTGTCTAGAATTCTCTGAAGAATTCAAAAAATAAATAATATACAGGGGGTTGCATTTGAAATAAGAAAGTTGGTATTGGCCACGGTCACATGGAACACCCTATATAATATTATTTTCTTGAGAAATATGCGCATTTAAAATTACAAATCGACGTGTCTGAGCGTTTTTCCCAACACGCCCTCATTTATTCGTTATCGAATTTATTCCATTTGGCTGTTACACTCTGTATGTATTCACTTGTAACCTAAGTATGCTAGAGTGTGTATATTATATTTAAATGTTATATAACTTTTTACTTGAGTCGTACCTGGAAAAAAGGGACGATTTTGCGATATTTAACGTAGAATATTATAAATTCTCATAGAGATCAAGAAATGGCTTCGAAACAAGTTAGGTATACCTACTTACACGTTTATGCACCCGCTTATTATTTTGATACCGGCATGGTGAAAACGTAAATGAACGCGCTTATAACTTAAACTTTACGAAATCTGAAAAAACAGCAGGTGAAAATGGAATCATTAAACAATAGAATCAAATAGGCCATTAACGAAATTTTCCGAGTATTCCAAAAAAGCAAACGACTTAATTTTGCAACTATAAAAAATCAAATCATATCGATTTATTTCTAGACGACTTTGGTTCAAATTGCCAACCCAAAAATTTCGTCAAATTTACTACCACTAGGAAAGGGGAATTCCAAACCAAATTAGACATGCTCGGGTTCGCGTTATTCATAAATATTAATAAACTGTGCGGTATATCTTTTCTATGCTGTGCATCCGCTCCTCAAACCAGATAATTGGATCCGAATCGAGGTATCTGATAAGAGCAAGACTGAAATTTAAGTTAGGGCTCCTGATTTCACGTCAATATAGTGTCAAGCAGAGACAAGAAGAGAATAAAGAGACAGCCAGATCGGTAGAGACACGAACTTTGTAATCCAGCTAGGATTGGCTGTAAACATATAAACTCTCTGGACACGGCGTACGAATCATGTCTGATGAGTCGAATGGGGATAAGGAAGCGAGTGAGAGGTCCGAGAGGGAGATGGAACTAACTCGGGCAAGATCATAGACAAGATACACGATAAAAAAATCCGCGCATGGAGCGCATTGAGAGTTAGATGGAAAATGATCTCACTTGCACAATATGACGCCGAGCTAGAGATAAAATCAATCATTTCTTATAAGCTACCTTTTTGCGAAGGAGATTCGGGTATTTGGGTAATCGGAGATTCTTTCCCTATTGGCCGACGACAATCACGTGACCGTCGTCGACCAATAGAGTGAATTTCTCGGCCAATAGGGCGAATCTCCAATTCCCCAAATACCCGAATCTCCCCCACACAAAAGGTCCCTTCAAGGGGCCTACGACGATCACGTGATCGTCGTCAGACAATAGGGCGAATTCCCATTCCCCAAATCTCCCTCGCACAAAAGGTAGCTTCATTCGAGGAGACAAACATTTGTGGAATCCAGACCGTAACATCGCCACCATTTATGAAACGGTGAAATGAGAAACTAGAGCCAGCACGATTTTGCGCGCTGTTTAAATATATCGTTGCAGAATCAGAATATTATTTTTGAGTGATCTTTATTTAGCCTGTTTAGTAGACTGAAAAGATCACCCAAAAATGAGATTCTGAGGCTTCTGGAGTTTAGGAATTCAATGAAAAGGGGGTAAAGTTCAATTGTGTACCTATAGTAATAAATCATTCTTAATAAATAATTTATCCCACATGTTTCTATGAGTTAAAAGTCCACTACCAGCGCAATGACCTTCACTTTCATCAGATATGTAGTTCGATTGTTCGTTAGGTTGCAATACTGGGGCCAAGGAGACACTAGTTTCGCGTAAAAGCTTCAAAGACTACATCTACTATCGAATCTAGGGCACTCTCTTGAAATGTACTTTTTACCTGGATTCTGTGGCATTGCTACCTCAGAAATCCGTTATGTTGATTATGCTATTTCAATCCTTGTGAACTACAGAATTCGTTGTAGTCATAACAAATTATTTGCCCAGATCAATATTATTGTTTTCATGCGAGGATGTGATTTATTGTGCAATCAAAAAATGCAATATTGTATAATAATTATATTTGCACACTATATTTACATTGTCACGATACTTTCATTGGCTCGTATATCTTACAGGCAGTCTGTTGGTATGTCAAATTGTCAAAGTTTAGTGGTGTCCATAACCTCCATAGCCTCCAGAAATGATTCCGTGGCCTCCAGACAGGGACCCATAGCTGCTAGAAATGATGCCATGTCCTCCTAATCCATATCCTCCTCCAAGACCCAGTCCTCCTCCAAGACCCAGTCCTCCTCCAAATCCACGTCCTAAACCTCCACCAATACCCCTACTGATACCAATGGCTACTGGGGTAGCAACTGGAACGGCAACGGGTTGTGGTACCGTCACTGGATATGGGGCTGGTACTGATACTGGTACTGGATGTGGTACCCTGACAGGTACAGGTACCGCTTGAGGAACTGGGTATGGACGAGGCACTTCCACTGGGTATGGACGGTTGACTGTCACTGGGTAGGGTTGGGGCACTGGAACAGCTACTGGACGATCAACTGGAACGGCAACAGGTTGAGCTACTGGAACTGGAACTGGACGGTTCACAGTTACTGGATAAGGTTGAGGGACTGGAACTGGGACTGCTCTATTGATGGTGGTAATTGTGTTGACTCCCCCTCCGATTCCACTTCCCAAGCCTCCTCCAAGTCCCAAACCTCCAAGGGCGTATCCACCGGAAAGTCCATAGCCACCGGAGAGGCCATAGGCACCGGAGAGGCCATAGGCACCAGATAGGCCTGCACCTCCATGACTGAGGCCACTGCCATATCCGTATCCTAAACCAATAAGGCCTCTCTTTTCTTGCTTTTTAGCTTCTTCTGATGAGGCTAAAGCAATGGCGGCGAGAACCAAAGCAATCACCTGAAACATTTTCGAATATGATGAATTTTATAAAATCAGAAGTGTATAATGAAAGCTTTCGGAGGTGTCCAACATATGATAATATTTGGGGATAATCAAGGAAAGTTATAAGATGGAAGGAAATTATAAAGAACGAAAAATTATCGGACGTAAATTGAAAATTGATCAAAATAAGGTTTGGGTGAAAGGTAAGTTTGTGGTATGTTATGAGGGAATGTGTAAAAATGAATGGTCTAAATTCAGGCTATAGGAGTAACGAATTCGGGAAGATATAGATGAACACTGTGAAAAATGAGAGGCGTGAGCCCCAAACAGAAATTAGACGAAGAAATAATGGTAATAAAGTGTTGAAGGTTGAAAGCCTTTTCGAGATAGAAAACTGAACAGAAAGGTGTGGATTGAAGTTGAAGAACAAAATAATAACAAGGTGATTTTTTCATAGAATTATTGAGATTTTTGTAAAAGAATGAGTAATTTGGATGTCGTTAGACTAAGGATATTGCGAATAATAAACAAATATAACAAACAAAGAGTTATATGGTTTGCTTACTTGGAATGCCCTCATGTTTGTATATGTTCAAGATGTTATGAGGTGAATGGTGCAAAAGACTTCGCGATTTTGTTATTTATAGCCGCTTGGGTGTTTCCCCTCTTTTGAATAATCGCATGAGATGTATCTTTTGGGATTTGAACTTTCACTGATATATTTGCCACAACGGAAGGTTATCATTGCTTCATGTTGTTAAAGTAAAAATTCAGTTACGGTTAGTGCTTTATGTGATCGGAAGCTGTAACATGTTTTCTGGTAGCGGCAACTTCAGGTATACTTTATCAAATTCAAATATTTTGGTAACGTTGGAACTGAATTGAGCGCTGCACTAGCTTCGGTGTCGAAAATATCTACTCTCTGATTTGTGCTGAACAGGATTGAAACGTGAAGAAGGATACTACCTTACTATTTTTATCGAAAATAAGCATCCACTGTCTTTATCGAGTCTTCATTTTTCCACCGCGAAAATGATAATCAATTGAATCTGAAGAGATTTTCACTTGAATACCGAAATCACTAACAGCCAATTTTACGCGCTTTTTCTGGGGAACAGCGTGTTATCGTTTTGCTCAAAATGTTTTTGATTTTCGAATTCTCAGCCAAAAATCTTAATCGTAAGGTAACTCAGTTCCCAAAAAAAGGACCGATGGGATCAGTTTGAAGCTTCGAAATTAGTTGAAGAATAGCAACGTGCACCTTCATGCAAAATTTTGTGATATTTTTTCGGAGATTAGTAATGAGATAAGGATAGAACTTGTGTCAATATTTAACATTTCATTTTGATTCATTTCCGGAGAGAAATATATATTTATAATTTCGTTAATATGTAATTCTGAGATTATTTCCTAAATATCTCAAGAAATACTGGACCGATCAGATTGAAACTTCATAACTAGTTGTAGAATACCCATGCGCAATATGGTAAAGAATTTCTTGAGGATGATATGGGTAAAAATCAAAAAATAATTTTCCAACATAGAACTAAAAAAATACTGATCCGATCAGGATGCAACTTGGGACCTAGTTGGCAAATGCTCATTCACGCAAACCTGCGCATACATTTTTGATGGTCCCTCCATTAGGATGGAGATTGGAAGACATCAATCCACCGAAGAAGAATTTCAGTTTCAGTTGCATGGGTCGAATCCGAAGATATAAGATACACGTGAAATTTACCCTCATTAATAGAGTTCAATTCTATAAAATCTGTAATTTCCCAATATTTTTACAAATACAAATGCGATAGAATTGACATCTAGTACTTCATTGGAAATGATGTAGTGGAAATTGATGCAAAATCTCGTGAGGAAATGGCCTCAAAATTGAAGAAGTGCGTAAAAGCTGTTGAATTCACAGCAGTGCTTTTTGCACCCATGTCCAAGGCAGACGTCGTTTTCAAACGGTTAAGGAGTTATCTCATGCGATCGGATTAAAACTCTATCATTAGTTGTAGAATACCAACGCGGAACTACTTCTGAAATTTTATTGGAATCGTATCGCTGGTGCATAAAAAATTTAATATTTCTCCAATTCTTGTTTTGAATTTTTCTTCGGAAAATATTCCTCAAATTTTTATGATATTGTGTACAAACCTTAAAGTGAATAATTTACAATAGTGTAGTGGATTTCAGTTTGATCCGATTCTAATGTTTAATATCGAGATATTGAGGAAATATTCTGAAAATTTCAAACAGCAACGAAATTGGACTTATTTTTTTCTTATATCTTCGGAAATAATAACAGATCAAATTGAAAATTTAAAAAAAAATCAGAAAAAACAATATTTTTTTTCGATGAAGATGTGGATTATTTTCCCAAAACAAATTTAACGTTGTTTCGCGTTGATGTTCTTCAAGTAATTTGAAAGTTTCCATGTGATCGCATATGTACTTTTTGAGATATTGAGAAACAAACACGAAATTTGACATATTTTTTTCCATACATCTCAGAAGGTAAATATCGTATTGAATTTGAAAAATTGCTGTTGAATACTGATTCTAAGGTCTGTACCGAATATCGTTTGAATCCTATCAACAAATATTTTCGAATAAACATTTTTATAAACATTTTTTAACGGTACGAAATTTTGCATTGAAACGCGCGTAGGTATTCGAGAACCAATTACATAGTTGCAATCCGATCGAATCAGTATTTCATGAGATATCGAGGAATAGCTTGAGAATTTCAATACTTTAGGGGCTTTTTTTCGAAAGTAAGAGCGCACTCGTCCAGATGGCCGGACGGACAGAATATGTTCCCAACAACAAGCGTGAAAGAAATAAAAAAAAAAATTCCGAGAACGAATTTTGACATGCACCCAAAAGATGCTGATTTCACTGGTTTTCAAGAATTTTCTTGAATTCCATCCATTCAATTACGTACGAAATATATGAAAATATACATGGTGTTTCACCATAAACTGGACAAACCTATATAGCCGTGTAGATGACATTGGAAAAGTAATTCTTGCCTTATGACATACACCCCGTTTTCGAAGAATAAGCGATATACAGGGTGTTTAATGTCAACTCAGAGCAATATTCTGATAACTATGGTTAGTTATGCGTGACCTTCGAAATAACGGTCACATATTAGTATTTGTTGGTGATCAATTCAATTGTGGTGTAGAATTTTGGAAAAAAAATCAAAATGGCGGAAAACATGCAAAGCTGGAAATTTTCATTTCCGATCGCCAAACTGGATAACATCATTTCAATGTACTTGATTTTCTGAGAATTTCCGTGAAAAAAATGTCCCAAAATTCCAACTTGATTTTTTTACATGACATGTCTACAGTGAAAAAAAAATCATCGAAAATGTTTGGTTCATTGCAAGGTTTAACTTACCTTCATTCTGAACAGTGTTGTGAAAACAGAATAAAAAAATATCAATTGGTTTTGATTTCGTAATCTTTCAAAGATTTCGCTGGGGGTACTTGGCCTTACGGAGGCCTCCAGAACCTAGATAGAATTAGGCATTTATCAACAGAAAAAACTTTTTGAAGAAAACTTTGCTGGGAATCGAACTCTCCCCACATTCGGACATTAGAGTCAAATCCGATGAGCTACCGTTGCATGGCAACGAATATTAATATAATCCGAATAAATCCAATTTAAGGTTGATTCTCACTAGTTCTATCTGTAAGTTCCATATAACCATCTAGTATTCTTGGAGTAAAAAATTATAGGGTGTAAACGAATTAATTGTATGGACACTATACGTCCCGTTCATGATCCGTAAACATGACATTTTTGCCTACTAAATTTTGAATTAAATCATACGGAAGGTATACTGAAAGGTAACGGGACGTATGGTGAGAATTAACCTTTATACTGTAGAGGTAACGTGAACCTACTGTCCGAAAGTGGAGCAAATTCGATTCCCACCGAAGTTCCTTTGAAAGATTTTTTTTTTTTGGTAAATTCATATTTCTATTCAGGTCATTCTAGAGGCCCATTAGCCTAATTTTGGCTTCCGCAAGGCCACCAGTTTTTAAAATAAAAATTATTATTTAACTACTCCGTGCGGAATCTTTGAAAGGTAACAATGAAAACCAATGATTATTTTTTTATTTTGTTTTCATACCATTGTTCAGAATGAAGGTTATTTCAATCTCGAAAGATTCCAACAATTTTAGTTGAATTTTTTTTCCACTATAGACATGCAAAAAAATGTTGAGATTGACTTCTGGAAAAAATTTTTCACGGAAAATCTTAGAAAATCGAGTACATTGAAATAATGCTATCCAATTTGGTAATGAAAAACAAAAAATTTCAACCTGCAGGTTTTCCGTCATTTTGAAATATTTTTTCTAGAATTCTACACCACAATTGAATTGACCACCAAAAAATACTAAGATATGACCAAAATCGTTATTTCAAAAGTCACGCATAACTTTTCCACAGTTATCAGAACATTTCTCAAAGTTGACATTAAACACCCCGTATCTCGCTTATGCTTCGAAAACGGGGTATAGATCATAAGTCAAAAATAATTTTCCCGATGTCATCTATACGACTATATATGTTCGTCCAGATTATGGTGATACACCCTGTATATCATGAAATTTTTTGTCAGAAAATGTTGATTAAAATTAAATCGAAAATGTTGAACTAATGTCTAACCACTCCGAATAGGGTCTTGCTACTTTTCGTTCAGATTATCCAATCATCCTCGTAGTACCATAGTCGGGGTCAAAAAAGACCATAAGATACGTTTAAAATCTAACGGTGGCCAGCCTAGTGTGACATAATAACCCCAGAGACGGCGAACAATTTCTGGGCAACAACCATACCTATGATATTTGATATTTCACAACTCGATCTCTAATGTTCACGCTTCGATATCACTGGGAAGGTAATGCTGCACCAGACTAATACCTGTTTATTTTTGATATCTGGCTTTGATCTAACGGACAATTCGCGAGCGTGAACGGGCAAAACTGAGAAGGATAGTATCAAATTAATATATAATTGATCTGCACGACCAGGCTTGAGCAACAGATGTGGAAAAAATGGGAAAAATGGTAATGCTTGCGAGAAACCGCCTACAGTTTTCCTCACTCGGGTAGTTTTTTTTAGAATAGCCTCTGGAAAAACGTGGCGAAATAAAATATGGAGTACCTGATCGCTTATGGACGATTATCTGAAACAATCCCATATGTCCTGAATTTTACTATGTGTTAAAATTTTTCAAATGACAATTAGACAATTACATAATTTTGTACAAAACTGTGCATTAACATCAATATTGAAAAAGCACGTAATGTGACATATTTATTTCCAAATATCTTCGAACACAAAATCGAATCAAGCTCAAATTTGGTACAATATCATGCAAATTGTCATAGAAATCTTGTATACATATAGTTTTCAATAAAGAATTTTTTTCAACAAAAATGTAAAACATTCTAGAAAAATATTTTCTCGAATTTTCTCCCATTTTTATCCCAAACGAAATTTTGCGGGCACTTGCGATTCGGTATTCTACAACTAATTACCAAGTATCAGTCTGATTGCATAAGTAGTTCTTGATATATTGTTGAAAAACCCCCAGAAATTCGAATGAGTATAACTCAAAAATCGTTTGGCCTATTTATCCCGCATTAACGAACTCTATCTTCTAGAGTCCAATCTAGTCGGTTTATAGCATTTTCGGGGAAATATTCGAGAATGACAGACATTAGGTGATCCGAGAGCACGCGGTTCCTTCGGGAACATTCACATGAAAATATAGTCACCAGCTTTTCCGCGAATATTCTTTTGTCTATTCAAGCTCCACACATCCTGAAAATTTTCATTCATCTGCAGAAATTTCCGAAACGCAGGTAAAGACAAGAAATGCTATGTTCCAAAATTAAGAAATTCTAGAAAAGCATTGACGTGCTTGAAGTCTGCAGCAAATTGTGGAAATTACAATTGAGTTTGACATGCTTTTTTCCCAATATCTCCAGAACTTAGAGTCGAATCGAACTGAAATTTGGTATACTGATGTTTAATATACAGGGTGTCAGTTTGAAAACTTCCCACCCCTTTTATCTCGAAGCGGATTAGGTTTTCATAAAATCCCTAAGACACGTCAATTTTATTTTCGTGGGGGAACAATTTTTATGTAGAAATCACTTTGCCTCTTTCAACTCCCTAACCCACAGAACCTCCCTCTCGAAAATCTTGAATTGCAATAGGGGTTGAGTTATACGTCATTTGAAAGACCATTTTATTTTCTACATTTTGGCACCATTGTTTTCAAATTTGAGTGCTGCATTGCCAAGTTAGGGTTATTTAAACATTGTAAATTACTCATTATAAGACATTATTCTTGTAAGGGTTTCAATTACGTTAGAGCTTAGACTTTTATTGGAACATGTTTTTTTAGCTTAGTAAATTGTTTTTATACATCAATATATCATTTTACTAACCTATTGACGTACTGTTATTTGACATGACGATGCATTTATCACTGAAAAATTCTTTTGGTCATGAAAGATAAACATTAATTTTTTTTCTTTTTCTTTTATTTTCGTTTGCAATGAAATTAGTTTCAATACAATTTGATGATATAATCCGAAATTCAAAATATTATTCAGTGAACTTTCCTACCAGTCAATATCACAAGGTATTCAAATCAGTTAAAATTTATTGTGATAATTTGTGTGTTATTATTAGTAACTATGGTATACACGCTTAGGCAAAGAATTGAAATGGTTTTTATTTATGGTGAGCAAGGAAGATGTGCAAGAAGAATTTATTATTATACAAGATGATATTGACTGGTAGAAAAGTTCACTAAATAATATTTTAAATTTCGGATCATATCATCAAATTGCATTGAAACGAATTTCGTTGCAAACGAAAATAAAAGAAAAAGACAAAAATTAATGTTTATCTTTCATGACCAAAAGAATTCATCGGATCGATAAACACTTTCAGTGATAAATGCCCCTGTTCTCTGTATGGTCATGTCAAAAAACATTAAGTCGATAGGCTAGTAAAATGATATATTGGTGTATCAAAACAATTTACTAACCTGAAAAAACATGTTCCAATAAAAGTCTTAGCTTTAACGTAATCAAAACACTTGAAGGAATAACGTCTAATAATGAGTAATTTACAATCTTTAAATAACCCTAGCTTGGCAACGCAGTACTAAAATTTAAAAAAATTGTCGCCAAAATGTAGAAAATAGAAAGTTTTTTCAAATGACGTATCAGTCAACCCCTATTGCCATTTAAGATTTGCCAGAGGGAGATTCTAGGGGGTAAGGGGTTGAAAAAGTCAAAGTGATTTCTACATAAAAATTGTTCCCCCTCCATAATATAATTGACGTGTCCTAGCGATTTTATAAAAACCTAACCCGTTTCGAGATGATAGGGATGGGAAGTTTTCAAATTGACACCCAGTAGGTTCCAAGGTCTATATTATTCCGACATCTGATGAATTGTTTCCGCAAAAAAATTTTTCTCAAAAAAAATTTGAAAAACATTTTTAAAATGATTTCAATGACAGGATCTTCACGAAATTTTGCACGAAGATGTGCATTAGCGTTTTTTATTTAGTTTATTAGTCATAATAATTGGATCACTGCTTCTTGAGTCATTCTGGTAAACTCAACGATACCGAGTAAAAAAACTTAGAAAGTCACTGACTTGAAGTCAGCAGCTTTTGCGCCCATGTTCAAAGGATATCACCAAAACAGAACATGCGCACAAAAGCTGATGACTTCACGTCAGTACTTTGATAGGATTTTTCCGATGAACTACTGGATTTCAATTCGATCAATCTGTTTTTGAAAATATTGGAAAAATAAAATTCTGAATGAGTACATCCAAGGAATCATTCGACGGCTTTTACCCATTCACAAATTCGACCTTCGTAATTAAGCCCCAAAGTCCTTAGGCCGACCGTAAACACAACACCTTCCGAAAGAAAGAACTTACACTCTCGATATTTGAAGAGTAGGTTTGGGCCTTAAATACGAAGGTCGAATTTGTGAATCTGTGAAATCCACTCAACGATTCCACAGATATAGCCATTCAAAATTTTATATCCCAAGAATACAGATTAGATCGAATTGAAATCCAGTAGGTAATTCATAGAAAAATGACAGTTTGAAGGTTCAAACCATGATGTAAGTAAAACATGGTGTGCTCATATGCTTTTCTGTGATGGTATTTATCAATGATGACGTCACTTTTTCATTCAAATTCAAAGCATTCTGTATATATCACTTTGAATTTGAATGAAAAAAGTGACGTCATCATTTGTAAATACGATCACAGAAAAGCAGATGAGCACAGCATTTTTTGCTTACATCATGGTTCAAACAGAATTAAATGAGGATAATATGATCAGAAGATCACAGAATATCGAATATTCCAAAAAAAAACTTGAAATTTTTTCTCAAATTGTTCTAATGACACGATCATAACGAAATTTTGCACAAAGTTCTCCATCAGCATTTTTAACCAGTTTCCTTATGATTGAATCAGCATTTTTTGAGTTTTCTGGAAAAAAACGAGGATATCGAGAAAAAAATACGAAATTTTACATATTTTTATCCAATATCTCCAAAAATAGTAAACGTATCGAATTGAAATTTGGTACAATGCTGAGAAATATGAAGTTCAAGGTATTCCCGAAAATTAGAAAAAATTTATGGAAAATTTGAAATTTCTCAACTCTTATCGAATAACTAATAATAATAATAATAATTTTCAAAATTTTTGATGAACATTTTTTTTCTCTGAAAATATTGATTGGATTTCAATGGAATTTGGCACAAATCTTAGAGTTAGTATTCAACAACAATGTTCCAAATCTCAATTCGATCCGATATTTACTTCCAGAGTTATAAGGAAAGAAAATGTGTCAAATTTCATTGTCATTTGGAATTTTAACGTTATTTCCGCAATATCTCAAGAAGCACAAATACAATCAGGTTGAAACTCCGTTATCAGGTGGAGATTACCAACAGACAACTGGGTGGAAAATTTCGTGTTGATCTAATAGTTAGACATTGAACAAGCGCGTCAAAGCTCCTGACCTCACGTCAGTGCTTTTCTAAATTTTTTCAGTAAATATTTCAAAACTCAATATTAGATGTTCTCCATAATTTTTTGCATGAACTTACTCATCTGACCATGTAACCAAATCAATATTTTTGGAAATTTAACTGAAACGTTGAATTTCAAATGAGTGTCTATCTAGACTAAATTTTTCAGGAATGCTTCCATCGTTACCAAGCTCGGAACAAACTCTATAACTAAGAGTGCGTTGGTTGTTTGTTGAGGAAGTCAATTTTTTAATAACCTTGAACACATTATCTCGATATGTGTAGATAAGTTTCAAAATTCACCCTTCACAACATAACAACAATTTTGCGAATGAATCGAAAAAATATAGATTTCCTCAGTCAAATGGTGACAGAGAGCATTGTACGGAGACGAAACTGAAAAAAAAAATGAGTACAATTATGCATAGATCTGCACAACCTTCAATTTTACGATTTCCTTATATGGAAAATGCTATTCGAAACAAACCTGTTTCTTGCAGATAATTATATTTCCAATCAGGTCACATTGAAACGAAATTAAATTTTTTCCAAGTAGGTATGACTTGAAAAGAAAATATAAGGAGGAAATCACACTACTAAATTTTCATGAGGAATGTATCTTATTATATTTCCCTAAAAGTCTGATATACCTCGATGAATTTCGCCACTGATTTTTTAAGGGATATTTTCACGAATTATGTCTCGTATAATATAGCTGTTAGATGTTAGACTGCGTTCCTTATGTGATTTGATATATCCAATAGTTACGGAATGAATGATTCAGAAAACATGATATTTTTAAAACCCTCCGTTTCCAATAAACAAATGCTCCTCAAACCCCATGTTCATCATTTCTAATACGTAATACGTGGTGATATTTCTGGTCCTGTATTTGAGTAATTGAGTATTTTGAGTAAATGTATGTAATATTATTTATTTCATACTGTACTGTAATGTGCCATTTCCCGGACTCATTTTAGTCTGGGAAATGATACATCACATCACTAGGCCGGTAAAGTAAATTTACCGGACTGGTATATTTTAACAAACACATGAACGATTTTTATTACAATTTTAGCATAAAAAAAATAAACTCTTACCGCATCCAAGAAGTAAGCCAACATTATGTTTTCATTCAGGATTTTCTCCACATTGTAAGTTTTGCGCCATTCACAGAATATCTCGTATTCCTTTTGATATCGTCCGGAAGACTTGACCGGGATAAGTTTCGCCGTCGCTTCAGAACTTTTTTCAAAATCTCTGCATCCATTTTATTTGAAATTATTCAAGACCAAAAATTCAAAACGATGCTGAACTGACAGGCAAAACAATCAATAAAAAAATAACTATTTGAGTTCACTGTGTATAGAATACTGATTACAAAACTGTATGTAGCTACTCTCTAATCCATTTACACTTCCTGCGTCTAACGCACGTTTCGGAAACCAGGTTTCCTTTGTCAAAGACACATCGTTACTATTAGCAACCGATTCAAAAGCATATACTACATTATCACCCTATATTAATGGATGGTTTTACATCATGTACTGACACATTACTGACACCTTCGAACTACCAGAATAGACAGTTCAATTTTTGTACCAAAAATTTGAGAAAAATATTATGCAGTATGAAATAAAACGTTGTACGATACACGTAAATTACTTTTACTGCCTCCTGCTGGTTTTCTGCCCCTTTTAATGTTTCAGATATCCTGTCAAGTCCTGTCGAAATAAATCCAAAATGACGAAGACATTCCGTTCCTTCGAAAAAGATGCTACTCATGTGCCTCAGACTCAAAAAACGTCGGTTCATCATTGGCTCATTCAATCTGTACAAATTTTCGGAAGAAAACCGTTTTTCATTATAGTGAAATACTTATACCCCATTCACTTTTGTGAAGTAAGTCAGTAAGCCTTGGAATAAGTCTATCAAGCTTTCGTGACAAGAACTGAGTCTGGTTGAAATGTCGTCAAGCGTCAAGGACGAAATAATTCTGCGCGATGTTGTCAATTCCTACATTTTTTTAGAAAATACTGTATGGTTTCATTTAGGTACATATGTATTTACTACGACCTTTATGTAGAATAGACAATGTTGCGTATTATTCTGAAATGAACCTAACCTAACATTTCTTTCTCAATAATACGGAATGGAATGTGTCGGACCTCCATGGCAATAATACACTGACTTCATTAAAGTGAATGGAGTTTACATAGGTAGTCCGATAAAAACTTATTCATCGTGTGAATTTTTCTTGATAATATCTAACGTTATAATGATCTGCATTTGCTGCCATTTAATTATATTTCAAGTTAATGTTACTTTTATCAATTCATTAGGATTTGTGATTTGTATTCTTCGCAATATAAGGAAAATGAATTTCGGATGTGTACATCTCCGAAACCAATGTGTAGATTTACTCATTCCGAATTTTATTTGTCTATGTAGGCTCAAAGCCTACTCAGCAATATTCAAGTCGAGGTTGTCCTTCTAATAGGACCGTGCTTGAAAATGGCTGTGCGGCCTACTGGAGGGACAGTTCACAGAATGGAATGAGACCCGAAAATATTTATGAGTGAATCTATTAAAATAAGTCATGAAAATTTTTCGAAGAATTTGACAATGTTGACTCTTTTTGGAAATTTGAATCACTTGGATCGAGCTTCAAGTGTGATTATCGAAATTCACATAAATGCTAAATGGATTATGTTTATCAAGTGCTATTCGAAAGGTTGACATAGATTTAACATACAACTTTGAAATAACATTCAGCTTAGTATACGCAGTTCATAAAAATCCGTGAGGATTGCGTATAAACGACGTTTTTCCGCTCTTAAAAATGTCGAAATGGATCACTGCACACGACTAGACAATTTAACAATGCAAAACATGTACATACAGATACTTAATTTCAGATGTTCATATGCGAGATTTGTCAACGGCTTCCTTTTAAACGAAATCTTGATAAGGAGTTAGGAAAGTGGGTCCGTCATGGATTCTATATCATACAACTAGTGATTTGAAATTATCCAAACACTGTTAATGAGTATCATATTCTCCTTTGAGTCGTTTTAGAATGAGTTTCCTGCGATGTGCAACTCTGCAATATTTTGTATGGTAATAGGTGAAAAATTATTCATTTGAACATCTGAAATAAAAAAATCTAGAGAAGCACTGAAGTGAAGTCAGCAGCTTTTGCGCGCATGTTCAAATTCGTTGCCAAAGTGGTCATCTTTTCACGTATTGAGCCCGCCAAACACATCTTGGTGATCTTCTAATCATATTTTCCTCAGGAAATTCTTCAAGAACCTTCAAACTGTTAGTTTTCAATCAACTAATTGATTTCAATTCGACCCAATATGTATCCATGGCAATATTGGGAATATAAAATTTTGGATTGGTAATTCTTCGGAATTATTGGACATTTTAACCATTCACGAATTCGGGGTTTGTAACCAAGCCCCAAACCAACCGTACAGGTATCAAGTTTTTAAGTTATTTATTGTGATTAAGATGGGCCTTGGGGATGACCGTAAACTTCCGAGAGGAACAACTCAAAAAGTCGATATTTGTATACAGTAGGTTTGGAACTCAATAGGTCTCTTGCATGTAACACGAATTATCATATATTTCATGTTTTTCTCATTCTATATCGATACAAAATCATAAAGTATGCTATCACACACTTCAACAATAAGCGAATTTTGAACAATATGATATTGAAAATAGTCAAAACGGGACGCGAAGTCGAAGTGAGTGAAACGGGTTAGATCGTCTTCTACGTCACTCGTTATGGCAAGATTCGCCGATCGATACAGCCAACGCTGTCTATTGGCTTGCTAGAGAAAAAAGTACACGAGATGAGATAGAGAGTGGATATATCCCGGTACGTCACAGAAGGCGCGAAGTTTCGTCCGTTTAAACAGACAATATGTGAAGCCAAATTTGAAAGATCGTTTTTTCGTTGAAAATTAAAATTTTTGACGATGGTTTAAGTTTTTCAGTAGTTTCACTAATAGAATATTCGATTCCAATGAAAAAAAATGCAAGAGACCAATTACAAGGCCTGAATTCATGAATGGGAAAAATCAGTGATTCCGCAGATATACCCATTCAAATCTTTATTTTCCAAATATTTCTGAAAATATGTATCAGATCGAATAAAAATCCAGTACTTCATTGAAGGATTACTGCTTCAAAATTTATGGAGATTTTCGTGAGGATAATATGATTATAAAATCCCAGAAAAAAGAATATTTGAAAAAAAATTTTTGAATTTCTTCCTTCATATTGCTTCGACATAATCCTCAAAAAGTGGGCATCAGCATGCCAAAACCAGTTACCGAGTTTCATCATGATTGGATCAGTATCTTTTGAATTATCCAAAAATAACGACGATAACGGGAAATTCTACGAAATTGGACATATTTTTTCCAATGTCTCCGAAAGTTGAAATTGGATCGAAATGAAATTTGGTGAATTATTGTGAAATATAGAGTTCAGGTGTTCAATTTTCTTCACATCTTATGAATAGTTTCCAGAAAACAAAATTTTGGAGAACAATTTCTAAAACAATTTTTTTCAATTCACTTATCGTACGATCCCACCATTTTGCTATTAGTTACGTGACAGAACGCTTCAACTTATTATTACGTTTCAATCCGTTCGCTTCGGTAGTTCCTGAAATATCCTCAAAAATTCGGATGCAACCTACCCTGTAGCATTCTTTGTACAATGCCTGTAGGTAGTAATCGTGCATTCGGCAATTTTGTATGAGGTGCGAAAATATATTGAAACGAAATTATTCAAACTTTTCTTTGCCCTATTCCAAAGCGTTTTTATTTTCAGCAGATAAATTCCGATGAATTTCTGCAGGGCGTTCTTACTTTCAACGTAGTTCAATCGATGGATTTCTGATTACTTATCGGATCCATCGTATTCAGAGGTCAGAGGTTCGGAAGTTTCCGTGGTTTTGTCAAATATTGTCAGGTGTGAAAAGTAGAAAAATGTATAGTAAAGATAATTTGAGACACACTGATGAGTCCATCACTGAAATGGTGAAGATTTTTAGGTACAATTTCCTCAATATACCTAATTGTTGATTTTTACATGTCTTTCATTCGTTTTCCTTCCCAAATTATGATTTTTGGTAAAAATAGGTGCAAAAACTCAGCAAATAACTACCACATAATGACAGGATATCTGCAAAATAAGTGAAATAACTACTTTCACCAGATTTCAGTACATTAGGATATTGAGTCATTGAGTGTTATTAATCTGCTCTACAACAGAAAACCGTTTATTCAAAATTCAAATCCAATAACGGAATTCACCTAGAATCGTCTGATTCCTGTCTTTAGTTTCACCGAATAGTTAGTAAATTCCTGAAAGATTTGATGATGTCACTTTAATCATATTTCAATCGCTCGATCGAATTCATCGCTTTAACTGATTAAAATAAAAACGCACCCGATGTTATGATAGTTCCAGCCGAATTTCGAATGCATCTGATGGTGTCTCAGATTTCGAATATTTTCTCACGCGCTTTTTCTGACGAATATTTTGACCAAATTTTAATATAATTTTAGAATGTCGAGCCAAAAATGGTTTCAAACGATAAGGTTACACCTGCGCAAAAAAAATTGTTGTCAAATTTAAATCACTCCAAGCGGCCGGCCATCCGTCCGTATATGTTGCTCTAACTTTCAAGGGCAAGGACCTAGTGTCTGGGTAGATACAGGGCCTGAATATCTCAGTTGAATTAATTAATAAGCAAAATCCACCCATTGATTCCGAAGTAATATTTATAATTCAAAATTTTGAAATTATATTTCCTCAGTATATATAATCAAATAGTGACGCGATCAGGTTAGAACTTTGTTATTAGTTGTAGAATTCCGACTTGCAACAATGTGTAAAATTTCGTCAAGATCGTATAAGTAGATAACTAATTAAAAAATAATCTAATTTAACATTAACATTTAACAATAGTGTTCCAAATTTCCGTTAGTTTTGGATTAATATTTGCATACGTCTTTGGAGCATTTGTTTATAAATGTGAACTTTACTTCACACCTCATATAGGATCTTTTCATTTGGAAATACTGAAAGAATAAAATTTGGATAGGCATTCCTGCAGAATCTCTACAAGGGATTGATCCATTCAGGAATTCAGTGTTCTAAATCAGACATTTCAGGTTTGAAAGATTTTCGATCGGTCTCTTGGGGGGCCATAAACACAAAAATAACCAAAATAAATGTCACGAAGACTATATATTCGTATACCGGGGTCATTCATTTTACTAGATATTTTATATATCGAAAAATACATAAAAATACATCTAAATAGAAGAACGTAAAAACGCTAGTGCACTTAAGTTGAGAAAAAAATTCCATGTTTGTGTTCAAGAGATACGAGAAAGTCATAAATATTGAGGAGCAATTCAAGTTAATCAACAGGTAACAATCAATTCGAAACCATCCACATGAAACAATAACTGCGGTTTGTTACAGGAATCAATACATATTTTCCTAACTGATTGAGTGATTTCAAATAATAGGTTAAGGCAGTTACAACATCTTATGTATGCATATGATATTCAATAACATCGCATCTGCGGTGTTCATGTATCACCTTAGATCTCTACAACCTACCTAATTAGTGTAATTTCGAACTCGTATTCGATGACTTCCGGCACTCTGCACAAATTTCAGTACTGAAACTGCATCGGCAGTATTGTGGGGTAAATGGAGCGTGCATATTGAATGCGTTTGTGCAAAAGTTCCAGTTGAAGAATGGTGCAACACCATCGTCATATTTCACCACGCCCTAGGTGATAGATATACCTACTGGTCGGTTAATATGATATTTATGCTTTCAATTGTTTCCTAGAGAATTACGGGGCCTCTTCAAAGGTTAGAATATCATTCAACAAAATCGAAAAAAACCTAGAAAAGCACTGCCGCGAAGGCAGCAGCTATTGTGCGCATGTTCAATGGAGATGACCGCTTTGGCAACGAATTTGAACATTCGCGCAAAAGCCTTCACGGCAGTACTTTTCTAGGTTTTTTCGATCAAGTACTGGATTTCAATTCGATCTGATCTGTATTTTTGAAAATATTTGAAAAATGAAATTTTGAATAGGTATGTTATATCTACGGAATCATTGAGCGGATTTTACCCATTCACGAATTCGACCTTCGTAATTAAGCCCCAAACCTACTCTACGAATACCGTGTTTCAAAGTCGTTTCTTTCCGGAAGTACTTGTATTTTTTATTTGTCCGCCTAACGGCCGAATTCGTGAATGAGTGAAATCCACCCAATGATTCCGCAGACATACCCATTAAAAATTTTATTTTTGCAATATTTACAAAAATACAGATGAGATCGAATTGAAATCCAGTATTTTATCCAAGAATGACAGTTTCAAGGTTCATACAGATTATCATGAAGATGATATGATCAGAAGATCAAAGAATATTGAATATTCGGAACAAAAAAATTTGAAATTTCTTTCAAATTCTAATGACACGATCATCACGAAATTTTGCTTAGAGTTGCCCATCAGCATTTCCAAACTAGCTGCCAAGTCTAATTCCGATTAAATCATTTCTCTCTCTCATTTCTTGAGTTAATCCGGAAAAAACAACGATATCGAGAAACAAAAACGAAATTTTATATATTTTTTCCCAATATCTCCAGGAATTATGATTGTATCGGAATGAAATTTGGAACACTGCTGTAAAATATGATTTTCAAGGTAAAGTCAAAAGTTTCTTTTGGATTCAATAAATAGTTTCCAAAAAAAAATTTTTTTTTTTAAAAAATTTCGAAAAAAAATTTTTCGATATTTACTGACAGTGAGATCTCAACGAAATTTTGTGAAAAGTTTTGCGTTGTTATGCTCCAGCTAACTGTCAAGTTTCAATCCAATCGTATAAGAAGTTCCTGAAATATCAGGAAATTAATCTCAAAATTTCAAATACCTTTAACTCCGAAACCGTTCGACCGATTTCGTCCCCTAAAGAACTCAACCTTCGTATTTTGAAGTACAGCTTACAATGAAATTTTCAAGTTTACTTAATACATTTCATCAAATTCATCAATTTTAAAGTTCCAATCAACGTCAAGAAGATAATTCACCTTTAGAGAGTTCTAGTGCTTCAGACCCTAAATCTGGGCTGGTCACGACTTATTACGTGTAAGTTGAACGTTCACGTCGAGAATGTTCCTATCAACACCCGCTAGGGTTTACCACCCGAAGAATTGAGTCTTTCAACAAAGAATGTTGATCTTATTTGATATTGTCATTGTCAAGAGTAAAACAAACCAAGCTGATTCCTATTCTTCATGGCGGGTTTGATTTCACTTGATAGTAATATAGTATTATATCGTTAGTTGTGATCCTTTGTTATAAGACAGCCTTTCCGCACTGCAACCCATGAGATCTTTAGCATTCACCTTTCATCAAATCATGTTCTTCCAAGAAAAGTTTTCTCTCTCGCAAAGTTGGTGATATTCCTGGATTACTTAGTGGCACATCATTGGATGTGAGGATCACCTCCACCAACAAATTGAGTCTTTTTTTGACACATATCTCCAAAAACGTATTCGAGGGTTTTCTGTGAGGGAAACAGCTAGCTAGAGGTTGAATCTCTTTTACGATCAGGGACGGGCCGAAGCCAATTTTTTGGGGGGAGAAAAGCATCGAAATTTTCTAATTGTACGTTAAAGGAATAGATAACCGAAGGTTTTTCAATGACGTTTATTACTATACAGGGTGTTCTACAAGCTCTATGACAAACTTTGACAGATGGTAGCTGTGCTTATTCTGAACATTTTTTTTCCTATGAACATATATCTGATTCGTTTTTGTTAAGAAGATACAAGCATTTAAAAAAATTATATTTTCATGCTCAAATCATAATTTTAAATGGAAATTTTGATACTATAAAAATTGTTCAAAATATCCACCTTCGGCTTGAATGCAAGCTTCACATCGACGAACTAAAGATGCCGTAACTCGGCGGATCAGATTTGGGTCGTTTCGTATTTGGTTTGCTGCATCTTGAATTCTATCAAGTAATTGTTGATGAGATTCGATTTCAACATGATAAACAAGGTGCTTCATATGTCCCCATAAATAAAAATCTAAGGGATTTAGATCAGGCGAACGAGATGGCCATATTATTGGTCCTCCTTGACCTATCCATTTATTCGGGAAATGTTCATTCAGCCAACTGACTACTTGTCTCCCCCTATGTGGTGGTGCACCATATGACTGATACCACATATTTCCTACAATGTTTAGCTCTAAGTCATCAATGAAGTCAAAAAGGTTGTGCTCCAAAAAATGAATAATTAAAATAACGTCAATTACCATATCAAACGATATTTTATGTTGGTCTACTTGATCAAAACATGGAAATAAATTTTTCAAATGCTTCCAACTTGAAAACGAGAACGAATCAGACCTATGTTCATAGGAAAAAAAATGTTCAGAATGAGCATAGCTACCACCTGTCAAAGTTTGTCATAGAGCTTGTAGAACACCCTGTATATAGGTGCATTACTCAGAAATAAGTTGGAACTTTTTAAGCTTGTGAAAAATAGTCGAATCACTCAATTTATAAAACAAGTAATCGAAATAGCTAAAATAAAAATGACTATTTCCCTCGTCGTAATTTCCACCAATCGGAAACAAGCAATTTTGAATTACAAATGGTATCTAGGTGGAAAAACTGTTTGGCAGGAGCTGTCAGCAGTTTATTCCAGGGATCTAATTTTTTAACAAAAAGCATTCGTGCAGGTGCAGAAATCCTCGTCTTCGACTCGGATTTTTGGTGCCATCAGCACTCATGCTTCTTGTCAGAATATTTCTTAGCGACGTGTTTTTTCGATTTTTTTCGGAAAAATTAGATGCCCTTATGATATTACTTATACGAAAAAAGCACTGACGTGAAGTCAGAGGCTTTTGCGCGCATATTGAAATTCGTTGCTAAAACCGTCATCTTTTCACGTATTGACCCCACCAAACACACTTTTGGTGATCCCCTAATCATATTATCTACACGAAATTCTGTATGAGCCTTCAAGTTGTCATTTTGTCAATCAAGTACATACTGGCTTTCAATTCGATCCAATCTTTATTTTTGGAAATACATATTATGAAAATACAGATAAGATTGAATTGAAATTCAGTACTCTATCGAAAAATAACAGCTTGAAGGTTCATAAAGAATTTAATGAGGGTAACATGACTAGAAATACACAAATTATTGAATTATCAGATTCATTTTTTTTTAATTTTCGAATGACACGATCACCCCGAGATTCTGCACAAAGTTGAACATCAACAAATACGAATTAGCTGCCAAGTTTCCTTATGATTGAATCAGTATATTTGGAGATATTCCGGAAAAACTGGAATCGAGAAAGAAAACATGAAATTTGACATAATTTTTTTCCAATATCTCCAAAACTTATAATCGTGTCAAACGGAAATTCGGTACACTGCTGTGAAATATGTAGCTCAAGGGATGAGAAAATTTATTTTTGAATATCTATGATATTGCTTCCGAAAAAAAAATTAAAAATTCACTAACAGTACTATCTTAGCAAAAGTTCCTCAAAAGTTGCGCGTCATAATGCACCAACTAATTGTCAACATTGTATGATATTTATACAATGCTGTCAAGTTTCAATTCAACCGCTGTGGTAGTAGTTCCAGAAAAATCAGGAAAATAATCTTGTAAGTTCAAGCGACTACAACTTAAAGTCGATAGCTTGCTCTGTTCGACAGTTATCGCGTCATCGGCCAGACGGACGACCGGTCGGCCGGATAGAATTGATTTCGACAACGGATTCGTGATCAGTGAGTTGTTTGAGAACATTTTCGGGAAAATATTCGAAAGTTAAAGACATTTGGACTAAAAGATAGCACGCTGTTCTCCAGAACATGCGCGTAAAAATCTCATTCGAAGAGGAAGTGCCTGCTCCTAATTTACATCTTTGAGCCAAAGTGAATCCTTTTCGGTTCATTTTTCATTTATTTTCACGCTGTTATTTAGAAAAACTATAACACAATGTACGTAGATAGAGCGTAATGATGAATTCGGCCCGACTGATAAAAACAGCTTAAATAGATGATACCACATGGATTTGGATGACACACTCTATGCGACGTAACTGAAAAATCTACAACTAGGTACCTGCTGCGGGTTAACGCAAAAGGAGAAAAATGTTTCATCTTCTCAAACACTTGGTATTGGGATGAATACTGTTTATTGCCGGCTTACATATCGGACTAAAAACCCTGATTCTATGTCAACACAAATCACGACTTTGTACAGTTGGAGTTATTTCATGTTATCCCGCTCTCTCTCTCTCTTCTCTGCATGCTTTCATCCGGTTTAGGGGTTTGTTAAGCACTGATTACAAACTTTATTTTCGAAAGATTCAAATTCCTCCATATTTCACAATTCTCTTGGAAATATGTATTTCAACCCCATCCATCGAAATTTTTCCAACTGCTTTGAAACTTTTCCAACAGCCTTGAAAGTTTTTCGAATGCTTTGAAAATATGCCAACTCAGTTCAACATTGTGATTTTTTTTTGTTAAGATATTTGACTCCGAATATACAACCTATAGTCAGAAAGACATCCTTGCACCGAACACAATGTATGATATACTTATATATTCAATGTCTACGCAAAAAGCGTTGATAACATTTCATTGGAAAATGTGAACTCTATTATAATACACCTCGACATAACCCACTCGTCACTGAGCATCATTTTATAATGTTTACTTCGGTAATAGTGTTTTTTCTTATGTTTTTCAGAACATAAATTTTTCCAATGAAGAGCGCCGACACCTCCGCCATTTTGCAACCGATTGAAAGCTATTTTTGTTCAATTCTAAGGAGCTTTGTCCAGATATTCGGACAAACTTGCAGAATTATTGCATTATCAATGGTTCTTATATTATTCGTACGAACAGCAAATTATTCAGGAGTCTTGAAGCAGGTTTTATACCATAATACTTGGAGTACACATATTCGTAGATAAAAACTATATTTTCATCTCACATACCAACAGGAATAAAAATGAAAGGTGTCAGATTCGAAAATATGGGACATATTTCTAGACTTATGTTCTCATTACAGAACTGTAACAGTAATTCACCAGGTAAAGGCATTGAATTGTTAAAACCACATAAACATAACGATATTGTGTGTAATTTAAGAATTATGTGGGGGACTTCAGATGATTCTTTGACAATATGAAACAAGTAAAAAGAATTATGTTGTGTCCACCAGACATATACCGTATTGAAATTTTTTCTTAAGAAGTTATGTTTTTCTTACTAACCGAGCCATTCAGCTGTAATTCAGTCCAAAGGTATAACCCAATAGCATCTCCGTCGAACAGTATTGGAACTATTGTGCATAAAAATGATTTCAGATTTGCAGAATGTAGGTTATCCCCATATTGATAGTTTTCTGCAGAATGATGATTTAAAAACGCAATGTATGGAATAGGTAGTACATATTTAGGATTTCACAGTAGATGGTCAAGGATTAATTTTCATTTATTCCTCTGAGGATCACCTATCCATAAAATACACTTTGGCCTACATTGTTGCGAAATGGCGAATACACGACTCCTTCTTTCAAGAGTTTTCGATGAGTTTTATACAATCTATTCATCATACAGTAAACATCAATTATTCGACTGAATCGAGGGAAAACGGTTTCCAGATAATCGATAATCGAAAAACGCACATTCAGTGTCATCATACTGCTATAGGACAGTCGGATGGTAAAAGGAAATTATCACAAGAATTGTTTCTACTGTGATTTTAAAAATAGTCTGAAGAATATCGAACAATTTTCATTGTCAAAGCTCCTTCAAATTTCACTTATAGTATTTTTCAGTGTCCACGCAACTGTGATTAACCAAATATTGGACAGTCTATTCGAAAATCATTCTTCTGTCCACGAAAACACGTAAAAGTTCATATAATTTCTCTGAGGCTCGATCTGAGCTACTCATACTACCAACCAAATCTTTTACAAGGTGAAAGTACGGCATCGAAGTAATTCGAGTCCTGTAGTTTCATGGTTTTACCGATCATCAGCACGACTCGCCGGTCTGTGAGATGCCGAAAATATTTTTGGTATTTTTGGCACGTTGGATGGTGGCATTTTCCCACACGACGACGTTCAATACCGAACTGGGGAGTGGGTCCTTTTGTTATAATTGGAATATATTGAGAAATACTACTCACTTGTACTATGTGTCTGAAACAAAGCCTTCGCGGATCAAAGTTTTTTTGAACTTTTTGCTGCAAATCGTCTAATGAATGTCCTCAAATACCAAGGCAGTTTTCTTAAACATCTAGGTATATACGATTATTTTCAGAAATATTATGATCTACGTGATCTTATTAAATGGTTGAAATACTATACGTGTATAGATATTGAATTACCTAGTGCTTACCTAAATATTGCAATTATTTTTCAAATAATTTTCAGGTTTTCACTCCCAATGTATGATATTACCTGTATTTGTGGAAAGTCATATATAGAGAAGAATCATCACGGTCATTGAATATCAGGAAGTGAGAACACAAAAAAAAACTCAAGGAATATAGAAACATAAAAACATTTCGAATAGCGAACTATGTATGTTAGGTTCGACCATTGGAAATCACATGATAGGTTGGGGTTATACAAAAATACCGAATTAATAATATAATTATAATATATAATAATATATATTAAAAATAATAATTAAGATTAATTTGAGTTAATGAAGTTAATTTTTGAAACATAGAAATAAACTTGACAGTATTGACATGAAATCAGAAACTCCAACTTAAATTTCAGCCAATCGGAGATGATCTCAACAGAAACCTATATTTGGAAGGAATTATTTCGTTTGAGGAGCCGAGGCACGGATATTTATAAATATCGCGAACCTTATTATGTCGAATTTGTTCTGAAATTCCCCTTACCCAGTGATAATAGATTTTGACGGTATTTGTAGGTTGGCAACTTGGACCGAAGTCGTCTATTGAAAAATATTCATATAAAGCAAATCTGTATTTCTGTGGTTTTTCGAAAATGTCAATTTTGACAAAAGTCCCGGAAAACGAAAATAATCATATGTAATACTACTAGAGATGAAATTTTGCCGGCCAAATTTTTCAATTATAATATAAAACTTTGCTGTTTGGGGATTTCGCTAATAACAATCTTATCTCCAGGCGAGGGATATTGGAAAAAAATGTCATAAGCGCAATTCCGAAGAGCAACTAAGTAGAATATTACAAGACAGATATTTTACCTGCTTAAATTTCATCTCGGGTGGTACTAGACATGACTATTTCACGAGAAAATATATCGAACAGCATCAATATGGTCACATTTGAGAAAGCCAAGAAAACAACGATTGAAGCTTTCCTGATTTTGAGAAAATTTCAGAATATTATCTCTGAAAAACAAACTTGCTAAAAAGCCTATTATACTACCCAATACCTAGAGCCCGGCAGGCAGGGACCGGGTGTACTAAGGAACCGGCAGCAAGGTCCTGATCACAGAACACATATGTATATCTATATTTACTTTATGGTCCTGATCTAGAGCGATCGAGTGGACCCGATCTGCTTAGTTCCCTGAGGCCTAGAGCTCGACATACAGGGCAGTATCATAGCAACGTCGGAAGCGTACCTTACATTCAGAATTGGGCCGACATCTAGGGTAGAGTAATAGGTAATAAGTATACTCCATTCACTTTTATAAACTTTCCCGGTTTGTCATGACATTCTGATACATTTCACAGTGTATATTTTGAAAATGTTAGGTTATTGTCATTTTCCTGACAAATCTCTAAACAACGTTGTCCTCTCTACAAATAGGTCGTAATAATTACGTATTTTTTCATATGTGAATTAACTTTGGGAAAATTATGAATTTGAGAAAATATTATGTGAATTCAATCATTCCAAAGACCTGGCGAATGTTGAAGAAACGTTTTCTCTGTTAATACTGGAAATATTTCACGTATATAAATATGATTGGAAGATTCAGTTATGCTATTTTCTTGTAAGTAAATAAAAAAAGAGTGTTGAAATTTCACTGAAACATAATGGATAGAGAAGTCCGTTTCTTTATGATAGTTCATTTGAAAAAAAATAAAAGTACTCCAACAATCCTTCAGTACAACTTCTAAACGAACAGACAAACCTATGGAATTCCTTACTCTTCGAAATTCTGAAGAAATAAGTCTACAGAAGGCATTCAAATACCTTGTTGCACAACTTGAAACACTCCAGTATGAACGTGAAGTAGTACAACAAAACCTGTCACCTTAAAAGAACTAACTTAATTTACGAAGTTCTTGGGAATCTATGTGAACGATACACTGAATGATGAACATATTTCTAAACTGGGATGCAGCTTAGCTTCAACCTGTTATCTTTGGGTGTTGGATAGCTTGTTATGAATTATTGACTCCAAATTATCAGGGTTACCATAAGAAAAAGCAGATTTCAATTCTACAATACTATCTTCGAAATTTTCAGTTTCTAAGCGTGATGATTATGTTGGGATTGAGAGTAGAAATTGGAATCGGCATTTGGCAACGTCTCTGAGAATTATTTTACATATTTCATGAGTACCGACCAGAGTCAGTTTTGAGTAGAAAAATTTGATAGACCTAAATCATGGCCAACCGGGATAGTTTATAAAAGTGAATGGAGTATAATAAGCGACTCCCGCCCGGCAGATCCGGCACCCGATATACCAGACCTTTGAGATTGGATAGTGTGATAGGCCCCTAAGTTTTGCCGATTTGCAAGTTTCATCGATGTGAAACGAGCGTCGCTATTGAAACTCCCTCACTAAAAATGGGATGAGTGAAATAGTCGAAAAAAATAACTCTGCGGAATTTTCTCGTTTTCTGACGACGGAATCAGACTAAGGGCCGGTATTATTAAACTTAACTGGAAGTTATCTTCAACTTCAACTGACAGTTTTGGCGTTTAGGTTAGGACATAACTGTCAAAACTGTCAGTTAAAGTTAGAGATAACTTCCCGTTAATTTTTATAATACCGGCCCTTAGGCTCTGAACGTAACAGTTAACTTTCTTGATCGTTTGCATCTTCCAATATTGCTCATTAGGCAACTTTTTTCCTATAAATTGCCCTTGATGAATACTTTCAATCTTGCAATCTGCAAGGGCATTTCCTATGAAAAACAATTCAATTCAATTTTTAATAGTTCTTTCCAAGAGATTGGGATAGAAAAATTAGGAAACACCTCAAAAATAATTTAAAATCCTTTCAAAATATGCTTTACTCGATTTCCAAATACTGATGGTCGATTTTTTGTTGTACATATATTTTTTGCATTCCATTCAAATTATCTTGTATTAATTGCCATTGAAACCTTTTCAATCAGTAACATAAATAATTTATTCCCTCCACTTCACCATCATAGCTCGGAGCAAATAACTCGCAAGCAGAAATAAAAATTTGCATAGGCTATTTGATCAAAATGATCATTGTTTAGGAGGGCTAATTATCAAGATTGCGTAAATTCGTAACTGCATAGTTAACTGTTAACTACTGCACGGTACTGTTAAGTCTGTTACAAGGCAAATTAAGGAAATAAATGGTTCGGCAATCAACCTACACATACATTCATGCCCGACGATGTCGAAAACAATCGAATGCAGTTGCTGTTATTCATCACCCCCACCATTTCGAAATGACTTGCATAAGTGTATCAAGTGCACCGACAGAAATAGAGGACATTGGCAAAAGTAGGAAGATAATTGTGTGGTACTAAACTTGAAATACTGAACTCGATGCTGATTTATCGCAGTAATTATGCGAAGTAGTCCGCGACTTGAATTCTGGGGCCGTTTATTGAATTCTTGTTAATGTGACTCAGGATTATGTTCCACGTTGGTCCTCATGGTCGATCTTAAACACAAGAACTTCCGAGAGGAATAACTCAGAAACTCGATTTACCAATATTTACAAGAATACATATGAGATCAAATTGAAATCCAGAAATCCAATACTCGATTGAAAAATGACGCTCTGAAAGTTCATACAGAATTTCGTGGAGATAATATAATCAGCATATCGCAGAATGTAGAATATACATATACAGGGTGGTCCAAGTACTGACGTTAATAGGAGTCCCTACTCCTGGGGGTATCCAAAACTACCCCATGTATGCCATGCGATTTTTTGTAGTTTTCGGGTTATAATTTTTTTTTATTCCAGCGAAGTTTCAAGAAATGCATATCCTTTTATGTAGTAGGTATTTTGCAGTTTTTTTTTGTAACATGATCTCCCCAAATGTTGTTTTGATAACAAAAATAACTCAGCTACCTGAGAACTCAAAAATTATAGAAATTTGGATAAAACGTTGGCACGATGTTCTAAAAACATGAGCGCAAAAAGTACCGAGCAGCTCGCTTGGGATTGTCGAAATTTTTTTTTCACTAAGTTGAAACAATTGTCCTTCATACTCAATGGCCTCAGTGGGAGTTTTAGCGTCTAGTGCGATTTAGTTTGTTGACAATTTTCCATTTTTTCAGTTCCTAGTGAGTGCATGTTCGATTTTTACAATGCATTCAGATATATCGAACGAAGACACTGTCCTAAATTTTGCATTGTACATGGAAATTTCCAATTGAAGCATTAATCTCTACATAATCGATCTGAAATTTGGTACCCTGTTGTAAAATATTGGCTTCAAACTCTATGAAATCTGATGAAAATTTTCCAAAAAAACAATTTTTTCAACGGCATTCCTTGAAAATTCTCGAAAATGACTAATAGAACAATCCAAACAGAATTTTTCAGACAGTTGGGCGCCAGTGTTCTACAGCTAGTAACAAAGTTTCGTTCCGATCGCGTAGGCACACTTCATTCACTTTTATAAAGTATCTCGGTAGGCCATGATTTAGGACTATCAAATACATGAAACTGACGCAGGTTGGCACCCGTGAAATATCGTCAATGTCAAAATAATTCTCTGAGACGTTGCCAATACCAATTTCTAATCTCAACATAATGTTCCAGCTAAGACAAGATATTATCATCATCATAATAATAAAGAACTCTTCACTTTGAAATTGAAAATGCAGTTTTGAAGAAGCAGAGACAAAGTATGAGGAAGTGCTATGGAGAATTGAAATCTGCTTTTTCTGATAGTAACCCTGATATTTTTCCTATTATTTTTTCAAATGAACTATCACAAGGTAACGGAATACTATATCCATTATTTTTCATTATAATTTCAAATCTTGATTCTTGATTTCCTTACAAGAATACAGCATAATACCGAATCTTCCAACCAGTTTATTTACGTGGAATATTTCCAGTAACAACAGAGAAAAGAGTTTCTTCAACATTTGCCATGTTTTTGGAATAATTGAATCCCTATAATTTTTTTTCAAATTGATTACTTTTCCGAAGTAAATTCACATTGTGAAAAATACATAATAACTACGACCTCTATGTAGAGAGGAAAACGTTATAACCTAACATTTTCAAAATATACACGGTACACGGTAAATAGCCAACCGAGAGACTTCATAAAAATGAATGGAGTATAGTTCCAGAGGTATTGGGAAAATCACCTCAAAAATTCAAATAAATATGACTATAATTTCGGAATCGTTCGGCAGAATTGGCCGATCAACGAAATGAATCGTCGGATTCTCTGGTGCGCATATTACCCTGAAAGTTTTATCAAGTCGCTAGCTTTTTACGTTCTCAACTTTTTGGACAACAGTCGGACGGACAGCCGGTCGGCCGCACAGAATTGATTTTGATATCGGATTCGTCATCAGTGAGTGCAACCTAGTCGATTAAGACCATTTTTGAGAAGAATTCGAAAATTAGGGATAACCCATTATTCCCTATAGAACCTACGAACGAAATGTGAAAGCTGCTGGAATATTTGATTCTCCCTAATCAATTCGTATCATTTTGAAGACTTGTTTGGACATGAAACACCCGTTTTATTGCTAATGAATTCATAGTCCAAAACTGGAATTATCGTCATATAGATAAACGGATGTATTTTTCTGGTATGGCTCCGACCGACATTTTCAGATCCAATTGAATTCAAATCTAGCAGTAGGTCTTAAAATCGCGGATTTAAGGTTCATGCGAAGTTTCGTGAGGATCATACTATTAGAAGATTGGGAAAGTTAAGAAGCGTTGAGTGAGGGCTATACAGGGTGTCTCACCATAAACTGGTCAAACATATATAGCCGTATAGCTGACATTGGGCAAGTCATTTTTGGCTTATGACATAATACCCGTTTTGGAAGCATAAGCGAGATACAGGGTGTTCAATGTCAACTTTGAGCAATATTCTGATAACTGTGGTGAGTTATGAGTGACCTTTGAAATAACGGTTTTTGGTAACATCTAAGTATTTTTTGGTGGTCAATTCAATTGTTTTGTAGAAATCTGGAAAAAATATCTCAAAATGGCGGAAAACCTTCAAAATTGGATTTTTTTGTTTTCGATTGCCGAATTGGATAGCATTATTTCAATTTACCCAATTTTTAAGATTATCCGTGTAAAAATTTTTCGAGAATTCAAACTCAACTTTGTTTTACATGTCTTCAGTGAAAAAAAAAAATACCCAGAATCTGGAAAAAATATCTCAAAATGGCGGAAAAACTTCAAAATTGGATTTTTTTCGAATTACCGTTGCTTGGTAACGGACTTCATTATAATCAGAATAAATCCAATTTATACGCGACCCTTTTGTCGGTAAGTTAGAATCCCATCAAAGTTTTTTTGAAAAAGATTTTTTTTTGATATTATTATTATTATCAACAAACATAAAGTGTAGGGGTTTTCATCCATAAACTCAAATTTACAAAATTAATTGGAATTCATAAACGACAAAAGAAATAATGAAGAAAACGCACATATTCACAGTCACTCAATAAGTGGTCTGGTCTCGAATGAACTTGTCGAGTCGGTTTTTGAAGGAATTCACCGAATTTGCATCAACAACACAATGCGGCAGCCCATTCCATCATTCGAAAACTCTGTTGGAAAGAAACGTTTGTCGCTGTGTGGTCCTGAAATTTTCTTTCGCCAGTTTGAAGGCATGGCCACGGAGTTGTGTGCTGCTTCTCAAGTAGAGATGATCTAAACTCACACCAAAGAACCCACGCAGAGCCCGAAATGTCACAATAAGATCACCTCTATCCCGTCGATCCTCAAAGGTTTGCAGATTAAGCATTCTCAAACGAGCGTGGTAGTCTGGTCTTATTATACCAAAGGGAATCCTTGTATTCCAACGCTGTACGGACTCGAGGAGAAGTTGGTCACTCCTGAGAGAGAGAAGGGTACCACACAGGTCCAGCATATTTCATCAAAGGACGCACATAACTACAATAAAGTGCCCGACACGTTGCCAAGCTGCAGCCCCTTAACGATCTCTGAATCATGTACCTGTCTGGCCTTAGATGGACAGCCGCCACATGGTGGGACCAGCTCACATCATGGGACACTGTGATGCCCAAATCGTTGTAATGCTCAACGGGAGTCAAGCGTTGACCATCGACTACATATTGAGACTTAGTGCCTAAGTGCAAAACGTGACATTTCATAATTCATATTTCTATACAGGTCATTCTGGGGGCCCATAAGCACAATTTTGGCCTCCGCAGGGCTACCAGTTTCTTAAATAAAAATTATACTCCAAGAGGAGTTTTGGAAGGCTATAAAATGAAAACTAATGGATATTTTTCCATTCTGTTTTCACACCAGTGTTCAGAATGAAGGCTGGTTCGATCTCGGTAGATTCCAACAATTTTGGTTGAAATTTGTTTCCACTATAGACATGTAAAAAAAAGTTGAGTTTGACTTTTGGAAAAATTTTTTTACGGAAAATCTTAGAAAATCGGGTACATTGAAATAATGCTATCCAATTCGGCAATCGAAAACAAAATATTCCAACTTCGTAAGTTTTCCCCCATTTTGAGGAATTTTTTCCCGAATTCAACACAACAATTGAATTGAGCACCAAAAATTACTAAAATGTGACCAAAACTGTCGTTTCAACGGTAACGTATAACTCACCACAGTTATCATAATATTGCTCAAAGTTGACATTTCACACCCTGTATCTCGCTTATGCTTCGAAAACGGGTCATATGTCATAAGGCAAAAATGACATTCCCAATGTCATCTATACGGCTATATATATATATATGTTTGACCAGTTTATGGTTAAACACCCTGTATAGTATCAGGATCCATGAACGCTCGTTTATGAATTTGGACAAGAATATTAAATTCGAGATCATTCCCCAGGAAAATAAATTTTCTCCAAATAATATCGTGCGAAACTGCAGCTGTAAATAATATCCCTGGAGTTTAGGTAGGTAATAATTCAAATCGGAATGAACATATAACAAAGTATGTTCCGTAAGACAATATCGGTTATTAATATAACCATTAATCATTTGAAGTCGATTTATTGATAGATTATACAAGCACATTTCAATTTGAATAGCGTAATAATTTCATTATAGGCATCAGGTATTTAACGAATTCTATACAGGGTATTCCTTAATGATATACTTATATTTAAAGGATTGATTCTCGGGGCCATTCCAAGAAAAAAGCTTCTTATGAACGTATGTCATCAACATGCCAACTTTCGAGATACAGAGTGGTATATTTTACAGAATTTTTTTTATAACAACAGGCTATTGAAGATATTTCCAGGAAATTTGGTACATGTTTTGATTGCATAAATATATATATTTTTGGATGTACACATAATATTATTAATATTTTCACCAGTGGCGTTTGTATGGGTTTCCCATGAAATATTTTGAAAGAAAAAATTGTAAGATACCTCAGAAAAAACAGGAATTCCATTCAAAAACCACCCATGACATTTTCAACAGTTTGACGCAGAAGAAAACCAATTTTTATTTATCGAAGCGAAAACCATGCGCCTGTCAAAGTAAGAAATGAATGAGAATTTCAAAATTATTTTTTCTCAAAAATATTCAATGCGAAACCCATACAGACGCCTCTGGTGAAAACAGAAAATGTATTTCGATGCAGTGAAAACTTGTATCAAATTTCATGAAATTATCTCCAAAATCATCATTTTGATAATAAATGTAAAAGTTTTTTTGCTGGAAACTTTACCTCACCATATCTCGAAAGTTAGCAAGTTTCTAACATACGTTCATATGTTGGTTTTTCTCAAATTGGATCCAAGGATCGCTCTCTTAAATATTAGTATTTCATTAAGAGCACCTATATATTTAAAGTGATACTAACATATCCTTTGCGAACGACTTATTTTCACTAGATGTCAACATCATGATATCCTGAAAAAATGCACTAGCTGATTCATTATTCGCACAAACACAATTCAATGTTGACAGGTAAATACGTCAATGATTTGCATTCGATTGCCAACCCATTGACGTCAAAGCAAGAAAGAGCATTATTAAAACTCCTACAAGAATTCAGAACAGTCGCCTTCAATTCTTTTTCTTCATTTCGCTGTAATTAGCTGGAATAGACTTTCTTGGAAATAGAAATGTATCAAAAGGTTTGTGTAGGAGATTTGTAATAACTGTAGGCGATAGGAACTGTACGGATGCAGAATACGACACACAAAGGTTTTGGATAAAGGAGTCCGTAACTTTGTCATAACTCTTTTGAAAAGGTTCTTTTATTTCTTCACCTGGTCGTTCCAATATACCACGTACACAAATATTTAGCCACATTTTCAAATTTTATCTACTAATTCACTATCGGAGCTATCACACTGAATAAGGAATCAGAGGTCTTTTCTAGTAGAAAAATAAGATTTTGGAAAATCCCATGAAAAAATCTGTATATGATTTTGGATTTTATACATATGGTTACAGTGGTAATCGATAAATTTCCAAATGGATGGCTTGACTTTTGGCGTTCTGGTTCTAGGAAACAAGAGATATCTGCCTAGATATCTTTATTATCGAATTTTATGCAGAAACTGATCTCACTCCCAGTACGTTGAACTCACTGAGGAGAAGTGGTGCCAAATTCAATGATTTTTGCGCGCATGTTCTGGGGAACAGGTCTTGAAGCTTCAACTTTATGCAAAATTTAGAGATGATCGTGTGATTAGAACAATTTGAAAAAAAATTCTTATCATATCATACTCATTAAATTCTGTATGAACCTTCGAACTGTAATTTTTCGATGAAGTACTGGATTTCAATTCGATCTGATCTGTATTTTTGGAAATATTGGGAAAATAAAATTTTGAATGGGTATATCTGCGGAATCATTGGATGGATTTTACCCATTCATGAATTCGGCCTTCGTAATTAAAGTCCAAACCTTCTCTACAAATATCGAGTTTCTAAGTTGTTTCTTTCGGAAGGTATCACAATAACTTCCGGAAGAAACGACTTAGAAACTCGATATTTGTAGAGTAGGTTTGGGGATTAATAACGAAGGCCGAATTCGTGAATGTGTAAAATCTGCCCAATGATGTCGTAGATATACCCATTCAAAATATTATTTTTCCAATATTTCCAAAAATACATATTAGATCGAATTGAAATCCAGTCATTTATCGAAAAAAAAATCTAGAAAAGCACTGCCGCGAAGGCAGCAGGATTTGCGCGTATGTTCAAATTCGTTGCCGAAGCGGTCATCTACATTGAACATGCGCGCAAGAGCTGCTGCTTTCACGGCAGTGCTTTTCTATATTTTTTTCGTAGATATACCTAATAAACTTTTGTTTTCCCACCTTTTCCAAAAATACCAATCGATTTGTATTCTACTTATAAGAATTCAATTCGATCCGATCTGTTTTTTGGAAATTTGGTAAAACATTTTTCGAGTGAACCGGGTATATCTACAGAATCATTGGGTGAAATTAACCTATTCACGAATTCGACCTTTGTAATTGATTCCAAAACCTGATTTACAAATATCGAGTTTCTGTAACGGCCGATGATAAACATAGTCACTTCTTTGAAAGGAATAACTTGAAGACTTGAAATTTGTAAATCAGGTTTGGACATCAATATTGACGGTAGAATTTGTGCATGAGTAAAATCCACCTGATGTTTACGCAGATATACCGATAAATTACTTTATTTCCCCAATATTTCTATAAGAATATATGAGCATGAGGGTTTGGTAATTTTTAGCGAGACCTGGCAGAGGGTTTTCAATATATAACATTTTAGATTTCTTCTTCTTCTTTCTTTTTTCTGGTTACACAATCATCGAAACTTTTCATTTGTCTTCGTATTAGTAGTTTACAACCAACTATCAACTATTTACGCGCTTGTTCTAGGGCACAGCGCCTTATCATTTCGTCCCTGTTGGAGGTTGAGCACCCCGAAGAAGAATCCGTGGTGAAATTCAATTCTGTCCGTCCGGCGATTCGAAAGAAAAGGCTTATTAGCGACTTGAAATTGTCAGATTCGGTTTGGAGTCCAAATATCTCAGTTAAGTTCGTTAATAGGTGGAATCGGTTAGATAGTTTCGGAGTTAGGCCCATTTGAAATTTTGAGGTTGATTCCTCGATATCTCATGAAGTATTGACTGGATCAGATAGAAACTTCTTGGACAGTTTGGAATACCAACGCGCAACTTGGAGCGAAATTTCGAGTAGATCCAGTTGTTTATAGTTAAGTTTAGTTTATAGTTGGTAAGGAGTTACATTCCACTGCGACCTTAAGGTCTATTGTGCCCCCTTGTCGGAGCTGTTTTCGCAACCTACAGCTCGCCCTCCAGCTCTAGAGCTCTGATGAATTCTAATATCTGTGAGGGCTTCAAGGAGGCTGAGTTCTCATTCCTCCTATAATGCTCCTGTCCGAGATATCTTTTGCGCAAGCTCACAATGGCGAGGCATTCTGTGATCAGGTGAACAGGAGTTTATTCCTCTTCCCCACAAAATCTGCACTCGTCAGTTTCTGATAAGCCCATTCTCAAAATGTGGTTCCTTAGGCGACAGTGTCCTGTGAGGAAACGAGTGAGGAGGCGTAGCTTATTCTTACTGAGATCCAAATGATTTTTGGATATAGCAATTTCAAACTTTTTAGAGTGTTCCATTCCTGGAGAATTCCTCCAGAGTGACCCTCTTTCATTTTCTTCTTTCTCCAAAAACTCTTTCTTATAGGTACATTTGCCTATACCACATAAAGGTTCTGGGCCAGTAGGTAGCGTTTGTGCTCCCTTTCTGGCTAGAGTGTTGGCCTCTTCATTTCCTTTGATTCCTGAGTGCCCAGGAACCCAGACTAAGGAGACCTTGTTATTCTTGCCTACTTCATTGAGTTTCCTTCGGCACTCCTATATCAGCTTTGAGTCGATGACATAGGAGTTCAGTGCTTTAATAGCAGCCTGACTATCAGAATGGATCACTATGTCACACCCTTGATAGTTTCTTTCCAGATTTATGTCTATGCATCTTTCGATGGCAAGTATTTCTGCCTGAAAAACACTCGAGTAGGAGCCTAGCGATAGTGTACACTTAGTTCTAGGCCCGTATACTCCAGCGCCGGCCCCCGTCGTGGTTTTAGAACCATCTGTATACCATTTAACGAAATTTGCTTTGAAGTTTTGGGTAGCGTATTTCTTTTCCCATTCTTCCCTTTTACATAGCATTGAGTCAAAGTTCTTCTCGATGCTCACTTTTTTAATCATAACATCACTAGGTAGGTTCGCTAATGAGATGTACTTGTTCAGGGAGGACCAGGCTCTCTGACTTTTAATTCTCTCATTACCTGTACCTTCCCTAGAGATTCTAAGGATAGCTTCATGGGCTACCCTATTGATCACTAGATGTAGAGGACTTGTCGAGTATTTTCCTCGTGCTTATCTGCCCTGCTTTAGCAAACCAGACTACAGCCCCGTATGTTATTATCGGTCTTACAATCATGATGTACATCCATCTCAGTACTTTAGGGTTAAACCCCCAAGTTTTGCCGGATAGTCTTCTGCACACCATTAAAGCCCTTATCGCTTTACTAGCAGTAATTTTAACATGATCATTCCACAGAAGCTCACTATCTAGGGTGATTCCCAGATATTTGACTTCAGACTTCCATTCTACAACAACTCCATTTGTTACGAAATTTGAAAAAAATGTATTCGGAAATTTTCAAAATTTTGGATGAAAGTTTTTTTCTCTGAAACTATTGATGAGCTTTCAATGGAATTTGGCACAAAACTTAGAGTCAGTATTCAACAACAGTGTTTCAAATTTCAATTCGATCCTTTTCATACTTTCGGAGATACGAGGAACAAAAAATGTGCTAAATTTCGTTGTTATTTGGAATTTTAACGTTTTTTCCGCAATATCTCAAGAAGTATAAATGCAATAAGATTGAAACTTCGTAATCAGGTGGAGATTACCAACACGCAACTAGGTGCAATATTTCGTGTTGATCTAATAGTTAGAATTTGAACAAGCGCTTAAAAGCTCCTGACCTCATGTCAGTGCTTTTCGAGATTTTTATTCAGGGGGGTATTCTTTGAGTTATTCAGAAAACAAAGTTATAAATACCACCTGAGAATGAACTTTGGGTCTTCCGTGTAGATCTACTCTACATTATGAATTAATGATGGAAACGCATACATATAGATTGAGTCTGGCCCTCGGTCATAAAATGGCAGCTTGAAAATCTCAGATGGTTATATAACTGAAACTGAAGTTAGATATTTAGGATTTAAACCTACTGTACAAAACTTAAAACTGTAGCAGTTTTCCTTCGAAAGTAATTGCACAATCGGAAAAAAGAACGACCGGTCCGCGAAGCGGAGAGCTTGAGGTTGTGAAGTAGAGACCAGATTAACCTTTAATTTTGTGATCGTAAAAAAGCTATTTTTCATATTTTCATATTTGTGAATGGGCAAACTGCGACCAATGATTCCGCAAATTATATCATTGAAAACTTTATTTCTCGATTATTCAAAAAAATATCGATCGAGTTTAAATCCAGTAGTTGTTTAGAAAACTTTTAGCATGAAGTTTCATGAAACTTCTCAAGGTAAGAAGATAACAAACTTGTTTTTACCAGCTTGACTTCTGACAACTTTTGCTGACAATTTGAAAAAGCTTCTGACTTCACGTTTGTGATTCTTTTGAAATTCCGAATGGTGGATACACTTTTAGAATATCGTTGCCTTCTTAGCTTTTATTTGAATATAGTAATTATTATTAATATTGTATGAACTTATTTATATTTCACAAGTCAAATCGGCATATTAATGATAATTTCTTGCATTCCGTGACTAATGATACTTTTCTGTTCCGACCAATAATTACCAGTTTTATCTATTAATACCAAGGACTTCGAATTGCAAAATTCTCCGCAGAAGGCGAAATGCGGTTCGAATTTAGTGATATTGTATGATTCCGCATATTATTTGATCGTAAAGTTATGGATTATTCTGGGAATATAGAAAACTGGAAAATAAGGTCAGCCCAGAATTCAAATGGATTCCATAAAGAAGCGAATAGTCTACTTTTTTCAGCTTACATGTTACATCCATATATGAGGTATTCACTATGTAATCTTGTTTTTCATCTCGGTAGGTATCTTAAATATATTCCAGAAGAAACTGAATGATTCTTCATTAACGACATTGAAATGTGCCTAGTAAGTATTCATCATTTGAGATCCATAAAATTCGAATATTGAGGGTGTTTCAAATTGCGCGTCCACTCCTTCGTGAAAATTTTCAATGACATTTTGACATAATTGAGGCTCTATCTCACTAATGACACGAATAATTTCATCCTTTTCTTCAGCAATCGATTGTGGATTATTCTTACAGGCCTGGCTTTTCACATAACCCCAAAGAAAATAGTCCATCGGTGTCAAACCACATGATCTTGGTGGCCAATTGACATCACCGTTTCTGGAGATTATTCATCCAGGAAATATTTGTCTCACTAGATCAAGTGTGTCATTTGCTAAGTGAGGTGTAGCGCCAGCCTGTTCAAACCAAATGTCCTCTAGATCCATATTCATTAATTCAGGCCACAAAAATTTGATTATCATCCGACGGTATCGATCACCATTGACAGTTATAGCTTCAAATGCAGCATTTTCAAAGAAGTAAGGTCCAATTACACCACCTGACCATAATGCACACCAAACAATGACTCGTTTAGGATGCATAGGTTTCTCATGAATGATTCGTGGATTTTCCTCACCCCAGATACGACAATTTTGTTCATTAACAAAGCCAAGTTGAAAATATGCCTCATCGAAAAACATGGTTTTTTGAGAAAAATCAGCTGGTTGTTCATTGATGAAATTGACAAATGAACGACGTTTTAAATGATCTAATGGCTTTAGTTCCTGTATTGTTTGAACCTTATCTGTCTTCAGAGCTGAATCCTTGTGTAAAAAACGCCATGTTGTGGACCCACTAAGCTCAACTTGTTATGAACGTCGTCTTATGGACATGCCAGGGTCTTCAGCAATACTTTCACGAACCAAATCAATATTTTCTTGTGAACGACCGGTAAGACTGTATTTTTCACTTTTTCGATCATCCACCGATCCGGTCTCTTGAAATTTTTTAATAATTCGACCAATAGTGCTTTGAGATGAACCGTAAAATCCACGTAATTCTCTAAAAATAATTTTCACAGAACGCTGATTTTCATAAAATAATTCGACAATTTGAACGCGTTGTTGTATCGTGTACGAAGCCATTTTTATAAATGTCAAAATAACCAGACGAATTCAGTGCGCCATTTATATTTTATCCATTCTCAAAAAAAAACGCGCAATGTGGAACACCCTTCATTATCAACAACCACCCATAAACGATTTCGAAAACTGATCAGGTTACTTGATACTTGGTCACGTTTAATAGCTTCCTAGACAAAAATTTATTCTTTTGTCTATCAAACTAGGCTGATCCAAGCAAGTTTACTAGTAAGAATTCATAAGTGCCACTCCACAGAATTTTCCTGAGCATCCAATAAAAGATGAGAATATTATTGGAATGTTCTGAATATTTAAGGAATCGGTTATATCTCTAGCAATATTCCATGGACAATTTTTTTATTCAATCATGGAACGAATAATCCGAAGAAAATACTCTTCAGAGGATCTGTTTACCTCAACCCTATTCCCAAAAGAATGTTCCGAGGGATATTCTATATTCTACGAATAATCAGTGTTTATCGTCAATATTCCATTGGGAATATTCTGAAAATATTTGAGGAATCCCATCAAGGTAATTTTAGGAATATCAAAATTTCTCGAAATAATAACCCAGAATTTTTCCAATAATACCAGTTTCTATATGGACTTGCTTCAAGTGGAAATATGCGGAATCTTCGATAAATATACTAGATTGAACTGATTATATGTACAGGGTGAGCCAGATTTTAAACTTATAAATGATAAATCTTCTTATATGACCTTAGGTAGGCGGAAACTGTTTTTTATAAAAAGCTCAGTAGGGATAAACAACATATCGATAAGTTTCATTTTAGAGAGTTCTGGCAAAGGTTTATTTTGGAAATGCTATGGCTTTATTATGTCGAAACTTTCATATGTCTATAAAATCATTTTTCAACCTATTTTCAAGTGATATGCCAACGATATCAGCAATTCTTTCCTCTTCAATAGCAAGCTGAAGAATAGTTTTCGAAAATTTTTTTTAATTTTTCACTCGTACAATCCTCACTAAATTCTGCAAAAAGTTTCTTCGCCGGTATTCACAACTAACAATGAAGTTCAATTCTGATAGCTTCAGTTCTTCCCGAGTTCATAAGGGAATAATCTTAATATATCAAATAGAGCTACAAAATGTGACATATATTTCTCTGAAAAACAATATCGGATCGAACTGGAATTTGGTGCACTATTGTTGAATTTTGACATGATACCAGTGCCAAATTTCTTCGAAATCGGAATAATATTTTTCCGAAAAAAAATGTTTTGCAAGAGAAATTTTACGAATTTGCGAAAATGTTCAGATTTTTTATTCCCTTTTTCATAGAAAACGAAATGTTGCATTATGTTGTGCGTCGGCTTTCTATTTTTTGTTTCGAAGTTTCGAGCTGGTGGCTCAGTAGATATTTCCTGAAAGTTTATACATATTTCGATATTTTCCTTCAATATCTCCGATAATAAATATCGGATCACATTGAAATTTCACATACTGCTGTTGAATATCGACTTCAAGATCTGTAATGAATTTTTTATTTAGCAGAGCTATTGTTTCACGAAAATCAATTTTTCCCGTCGAAAAAATAATACGAAAGGACAAACAGACTTAAATTTGGCCACAGATTCTTCTTCAGAGAGTCCAACTTGAACGTTGATATGAGGCGAATCGATAACGCGAATACATGTACACAAAATCAGGTTATCTGAGAATAATTGGTTTCGTCCGTCGTTTGACATTTGCCATACGTTGGAGGTAAAACAACCTCACTTATCCGCTTTGTTTATGTTATGAAGTACAGCATTTTCAACAATTTCAGGATGAATTCACAAGTTAAAATGATTTATATTAATAGAATTGGTGAATAACTAGGCCTAGTTATTGTTTCGTAGTTAAATACAACATAAATACACCGAGAGACGAAGGAATCCGATTTTTCAGATATATTGTAGTGTAGACTTTATATTTGAATATTTGCATTTTTGACCCATTCCTCTAAGTTTTATCTGGTATTCGAAGAAATACAATACTATGTGAACTATCCCAGGGATGGCAAACATCCTATATTCACGCCATAAATTGAAAAAACTGTTCTGACAAAGTAACAAACTATGGTAGAGTTTGTTGGAGGCATTTCCACTCTGGTTAAGGAATTACATAAGACTATCTATTTAATTTGTTCTGTTTAATAAGTTGACTCATGATGAGATAAGTATGATAAGAATATTTCGTGTTTGTTATACACATTTCAAGAATTATATCTTCTCGACACTTTAATAGCTGGCGTTATGAATGACAAACCCATCCTGATTGGTTAACACTCACATCTCTATATGTTATATAAAGCCAATCAAGGCAATTCGTTATGTGATAGATTTGTCAAAATATTGCATGCATTTTATAATAATAATGAACCAGATAACTATCTCTGTTCTCAACCGAACACGTTCCGATGTGGCTCGACTACTCAAGGATGGAACTTCTACATTTAGTTGTTTGTAATATGTTTCTAATTGATCTTATTTTCAATTACTAAAGATTATGAAAGCCCTAATGTTGTATCTGCATGATAAAAAAGCATTTTATATGGATAGTAAAGAATTTTTTGAGGATGAATCGTAATCGGTGTTCAAGGAAAAAATTTCATAAGAATAATTTTATTTGTAACATATATTTAGTATAATAAATATATAATTGAAGATTATGATAGCACTGACATAGCAACTGTAGACCAATATTGTAGTAATTTGATAATTTGCAACATAAAACGTTATTTGAAATAGTACTGAGAAGTTCTCTGGAACCCATGTTTTTTCCTTTCCATACATTTCCATACAGATTTCATTCTGCTGTTAATTTTCAGGAATTAATGAGCCAAACATTTTACTGTTTCATTTTCAATAGTTATACCTATAATAAATGCTATCTCTGATCTGGATACTCTAGGCTTTAGAAGACAAGGATAAATACTGCAATTTTCATTTATATCGTTTTGAACGATTATCATCTGAGATTGAATATCAGTTAATCAGATCCATTATCAAAAAATTTTACTTGTAAAATGAATAAAATCACTAAAATCTCCAAATAATCGCTCTTCGCCAATGTAAACAAAGCGAATGTATTTCTTGGTCTCTCTGTGTATTTATGTTTCATTTCACAACGACACAATAACTTGGCCTCACGGGTCTAGTAATTCACCAATTCTATGAATAAAAATCATTTTAACTTGTGAATTTATCCCGAAATTGTTAAAAATGCTGTATTTCATAACATAAACAAAGCGGGAAAGTGAGTTTGTTTTACCTCCAACGTATGACAAATGTCAAACGACGCACGAAACTAATAATCGGCAATACAGAATTCATACAGGTACTCGAGATCAGTAGTTGTTGTCCTCTCTAAACAAATAATTATCTTTAACGCCACGCTTGAGGATATCAGAATCACCCTGACAATTCAGCGCAAAAACATACATAAAGTCGTATATATAATTATGCGACATGCAGTCACTTACTTCAATGTTTATATTAACCGAGAGAACGGATACTTAGGTATTGGATATCGACCTTAAAAGTGCATTCAATCGCGACTTTCGTTCCAAACAATTCCTACATAAATGGAATCCGATCAATCGAATGATATAATTTTTCTAGTGAAAATCATTTCAACTTATTCCTCAACTACTTGTGGTCTTTTTCCGTCTAAACAGATTGTTTATGTATGTCGAACCGGTAGTACTGTCATTGTATTATGAACATAGACGTATCATAGGATAATATAGGTCTATGATTATTAAGTATAATATGGTACTACTGTCCCAACAGGAGTTGAGGGTACACTTGGATCTATGGTGATCAATTTCATTAATGATATAGATTTCTGGTGTATTGGCGAATGAAGATAAGCGCTACTCCCTCTGGTGGCTATTAGAGTAACCCGAGGTACAGACATTATCATTGACAAGTTAAAAGAAATTTCGAGAAAATTAGAAAGTTCGTGCATTTTTCTTGACGTTTGTGTGATTCCACAAGTGTTTCCACTGAAAAAAAGCAACCTCAAATGTACCGTTTCCATTGCTTTCCACAGCCCGGTGAAAATTTTCGAGTTTGGGTGAAAGAAACTTCCTTTAACAAATAGGGCCTAAAAGTGTAGAATAATCGATAAAAACCTTGGCAAACTTGTTACTCAAAATTGGTAAACCAACAAACAAGATTTATGAGAGTCTGTTACCTGCATTTTACCGACGATGATCATTTTTATAGAGGTAAGCACGAATTGCTCATTAAATATTTGATCACATTCATGAAGAGAATTTTTTCCGGGTCCCCAATCCAAGCAGAGAAAGTTACTTAAGAGGAATGCTATACCTTCCAAAAATCTGCCTGTTGAACTGATCATTAAGGAACAACGTAAATGTTTTATTGATGGAACTGACGGATAGAAACAAAAGAGTCTCAAGGCGCAAACTGATGGACGCGTTTGTCGCTCAAGCGATGGCATTTGAGTTGTCAGAACTTTTCCCGCCAAAATCGCGCGATTCTTTTTTTGTAGTTGAAAAATTTCAACTTCAAGAAAAAGGCGGGACATTCAAAACACTTATGAGATTGTTTGTACTCGTCTGTCATATGATTATAGGCACTTATTATTATATTGATTTATCGATCTTCCTTAAATAATCATTTCTGCAGAACAAAACTAATTCCAGTAAAAACAATTTTTCGAAAGCTATGAGCATGTCCAAGCAATCAAAAGCGTCTATTGATTCAATCCCTTGAAAAATAGGTATATAAACAATGATTACACTTTGTTGAAGAACCAGACACGTGGAAATAAATTCATATAATTTGAAATGTGATATTTCATGAGTAATCGCGCGTCTTCATAATGACAGATATCAGCCACAAATTACAAAGTTATGAGTATTTTGTCTATTATTCCAAAAAGTATGTTTTACAATAATATCTGTTTTTCAACTTTTTGAGCAGTAGATCTGAGGGGGCATTCGATCAATAATAAAGTTTGGTAGGTAAAAAGGTTGAAAGTTTATTAGTAACCTCGGAGATATCCCCGTAATTTCAGAGTTGCTTCACTGAATTAGATTGAAGGATGATAGGTACATACCTACTTTATAAGAATGGAATATGTACTCCCAGTAATACTCTCGTCAACTATAAAAGTCTTTGAATAAATCGTGAAATCATAAATTATCAAACCAAACACTAACAAACAGTACAAAATCGACCATCAAAACAAAATCTATGTCTGTATCCAAGGTTCTAAAACTGGCCACCGTGGCGCTGCAATCTTAAATTCAGACGCCAAATCGGAATCGTGCGAACTTTTGTCATTTGTCATAACCTGACCACAGAATAGAGAAGAATCATAACTTCTCTATTGAGTGACCTCCAACGATTTTTGTCTGACATATGACATCTACTTGTAGTCAGGATTCGTAAGTAGGAGGTTGCGAAATTAATATTCTTCGAAACAATCTATTAGACATTTCGTCTAATGAGTCCGCAATGATTTCATGTTGAAATTAATTCTTCCTCAATTCGAAGGTACCGATTAATGGTTAGTAAAACGTAGAAAAGCACTGACTTGAAGCCAGCAGCTTTTTCGCGCAATTTCACGAATTCCGCTGCCATAATTGATCTCTTTCTGTCCAGCCTAACCGCTGATCGTAAACACAATGAGTACCGAGAGGATCGGCTTCGAGACTTATTAATTGTAAAGCAGGTTTGGAATTTAATTGCGAACGCTAAATTCTTGAAATCCATTCTGTGATCCCGCAGATATACATACTCTTGCAACATTCTAAAACAAAATTGAAATTTATTCATTAAAATTCGGTGAAGGATTGTACAAGGTAGATATCCGATTGAACAACTTTTAGTTGTGTTAAAAACCTCAGGTTTCACCTACACATCAATTCGAATTTTTTTTTCAACTCAACCCGTGATTGGCTGATAGTCGATGGAATTTTTATGTAAACATTTTGTATTCGATTGTACCCGGTAGGTACCCTATTATACCGTACCCGGTTATTTCCTTTGCACCCCAAACGTTTCCTTTATACAGGTATTTAAATTTTTTATCCCCTCGGCACCCCAGAAAAATTGAAATCAGGTAGGTACCACCTGATACGAACGTTCACCAAGTTTTCATGAAAAGATTTCAATTTTTTTGGGGTGCCGAGGGAATAAAAAATTTAAATACCTGTATAAAGGTATTGTACAACTTTGATTTTTGCTAAAACATTAATGGTTTTTCCTACACATCAATTTGATTTTTTTCACTTTAACTTGTGATTGGCAGATAATCTATAGAATTTTTGAGTGGTCTGCACCCGGTACCCAATTGTACCACAAAATTGTCGTTTGTACTCATAACGTTTTTTCTTCAGTTAAAGCCGTGATTGGCCGATAATAGCTCTATTTACCCTGAAAATTTTCGTTAATACCCCAAACGTTTTCTCTATACAATCATTATAACTTTCGAACCCACCGGCATCCTGAAAAAAAAATTGAAATTTCTTTCATGAAAACCAAGTAGGTTTCCACTTGTACCACTTTTATTCCTGTTAAAATTCTCATGGTTTTTCCTACACATTAGTCCGAAAGTTTTTCTCCAAAATATGAACATTCTGCGATCGAATGTACCCAATAGGTATCCTATTGTACCACAAACATTTTTGAGCGGCTTCCGAGGCAAGTTAATTGGGCTGCCTCGCAAGTGTGTACCTACGTACACGGTGTCGCGAGCCATTTCAACAAAGCGAGGCTGCATCACAAGTGCCTCGCAACTGCCCCGAAACCTCGAAAGCCGGTAGACTCTCGTGTCTGTACGCGGCTTTACGTTTTCCTTATACAGCCATCATAATTTTCCAACCCTTTAGTAACTAGAACCTAGAACAGCAGGTTCAGAATGGTTCAACACAGTTAGCAGTTCGCAAATGTTTCAGTAAAATGACCCTCACCCCACCTCCAAATGTTTATAATGAAATAAACAACAAGATGAAAAAGGTTTACGAGACTCGTGACGGTTCTTGATTATAAAAATCTGGTATCTGTGATTCGATACCAGATAAAATACTCAATCGGGTTCACAATCACAATTTATATTATATTTCATATACTCACAGGATCCCCTTGCGAAAGCATTATTTGAGTGATACCTTCGCGTAAAAGACTCAGATAAAAGTATTCATATCTTTCTGGTTCATTGGTGGGGATCAGGGTCCCTATAGTCGAAAACCCTGCATTTTCCATGAAAATAACCACTCTATACCTACCTTGTCCAAGTACGATCAATATGCGTAAGTTATTTGCGACATCGAAAAAAAAACTTTCAGATTTGTTGTGACGGAAAAACCTGCGGTATTCATTATTATTATTATTATTATTATTATTATTATTAACAAACAAAAAGAGTAGGGGTTTTCACCCATAAACTCAAATTTACGAAATTAATTGGAATTCATAAGCTACAAAAGAAATAATAGAGAAAAAGCACATATTCACAGTCACTCAATAATTGGTCTGGTCTCGAACGAACTTGTCGAGTCGGTTCTTGGAGGAATTCACCGAATTTGCACCAACAACACAATGCGGCAGCCCATTCCATCCTTCGAAAACTCTGTTGGAAAGAAACGTTTGTCCCTGTGTGGTCCTGAAATTTTCTATCGCCAGTTTGAAGGCATGGCCACGGAGTTGTGTGCTGCTTCTCATGTAGAGATGATCTTAACTCACATCAAAGAACCCACGCGGAGCACGGAATGTCACAATAAGATCACCTCTATCCCGTCGAACCTCGAAGGTTTGCATATTAAGCATTCTCAAACGAGTCTGGTCTTATTATACCAAAGGGAATCCTTGTATTCCAACGCTGTACGGACTCGAGGAGAAGTTGGTCACCCCTAAGAGAAGGGTACCACACAGGTCCAGCATACTCCATCAAAGGACGCACATAACTACAACAAAGTGCCCGACATGTTGCCAAGCTGCAGCCCCTAAACGACCTCTGAATCATGTAGGTCATCTATCTGGCCTTAGATGCGACAGCCGCCACATGGTGGGACCAGCTCAAATCATGGGACACTGTGATGCCCAGATCGTTGTAATGCTCAACGGGAGTCAAGCGGTGACCATCGACTACATATTGTGACTTAGGATTGTTTCTGCCTAAGTGCAAAACGTGACATTAGCTGACGCTGAGTGGCAACAACCATTTTCGACACCCCTCCTCCACAGCCCCCAAATCTTCCTGCAGGGTCAAAGCATTCGATGATTGGTTATATATTTTCGTATCATCTGCAAAAAGTGCGAATGGAGATTTCAATAGTCAGGGCAGATCAGACGTATACAGCAAGAAGAGAATGGGACCCAGGACAGATCCTTACGGGACGCCACTGGTAACGAAATTATCTGCAGATGAATGGACGTCTGCCACTCTCACTCGAAACGTTCTATTCGATAGGAAAGCCCTGATCCAAGCGAGCAACTCTCCCCCTATGCCCAGGTGTTATAGCTTGGATAAAAGGTCACGGTGTGGGACCCGGTCGAACGCCTTTGAGAAGTCCAGATACAAGACATCCACGGGAATACCCCGATCCAGACAGCGAGTCCAATCGTTAAGACAGCACAGTAGGTTAGTCGTTGTAGAACGACCAGGAACAAACCCATGTTGTTCACGAGGAAGGAAATCATGAGCTAGCGCAAAGTGAAGAAGCTGCTCACATACAATTCTTTCCAAGACCTTAGACACCGAGGAAGTAAGGCTTATGGGTTGATAATTATTGGGCGAGAGCCTGTCTCCCTTTTTGAATATAGGTGTAACCGAGGTCATCAACCAATCCTTCGGGAGAGCGGAAGTGTCCAAGGACATCTTGAAAATGAGGGACAAGGGGAGAGCAATGCTAGAAGCACACCTATTTAAGTAATAAGGATAAAGGCCATCAGGACCAGGAAAAGACGCTTCTTCGAGATTCATGAGATGTTTGAGCACCAATTCCTCATCGACAGACACATACCGAAGTGACGCACTCGGACCAGGGATACAAACAATTGGCAATGACCCGTCTGGTTCGGAACAGTAGACGTTGGCCAAAACATCAGCCAAAGAATCTGCAGACTCCTGGACATCCTTGGAAATGTCCCCAGCGGAATTCCTGACCAACGGGACAGACACTCTCGAGTTCATTGTGGCCCTCAAGTATTTAAAAAGCTTTTTCTGTTCTTGGTAGAGGCCAGCTGAGACTCATAGGAGGTTTTCGCCTTGTCAATCGCATATGAAACGAAGTTGGAGTAGGACCTATGGTTACGGTAATCTACATCAGATCTACTGCGGAAATATCTTTGCCACATTGAATCAATTGGGAGTGGTACGATCGTGTTCAGAACAATTTTATCCAGTTTGGATTAGCTACCGAATTTCCAAGAGATACTTTATACTTTTGACCATTTTCTAAGCCACCCATAGGTCTCGCCTTCCTTATGGCTGTATAGAAGTAACCTCAAGAAAACAAAAGAACACATTTTTGTAGTGCAGTGGAACAAAAATGTTCCAGTTAAAAATTTTCAATTGATGTGAAGGACTAACTATGAGGCTTAAACATAAATGAAAGAGGTACAATCGGGAACCTGCCGGGTACTATCGAACACAGAAATTTCACACAAAAGTTTCATCGAATACAACGATAATTTTTGCGCATGGGTTGTACATACGTTATTTTCAATTTCTTTTATACCTAGAAATAAGAATAAGCACAAAATACACAAAATAATTCTGAATTTGCTTTTATGTGCAAAACATGGAGATATTCAAATTATTGAGAATACATAAAAAATGACATGAAGATGATTTATTAAACGATACCAAACATCAATTTATCATTCTTACAATATAAGTTCCAAAATAGAGTCCAAATGTTTTAAAAAGAACAGAAAACCAAATATAGGATTTCAGTATACTGGCATAAGTAACGTTTCTGCAATTCCATTATTACTTGATTGCCGTTGCGTTTCCCTTGTTCTTCCAAATAAGCTCCCATATATTCTTCAAATTTATCCGAATGAGAATATAACATTTGCATCTTCAAAGACATTCCACATCCGATGATGGAAAAATCATCATGTCAGTGATCAGCCCATCATAATTTTCAGCTCTATGGTTTCCAGGAAATCATGAACTACTGCCTAAAACCGTTCCGGGATTTTTGCGTGCATGTTCTAGGGCAGGGGCTTCCAACCTTTTTTTGACCGAGGACCACTTTTGTATCCTTCTTTGGGTCCACTATGCAGGTATAATAAAAACACAATGACGACTAGCTCACCCCTGCTTAATTTGAAATCATTTCGCGGACCATATTTAGGCTTCTGCGGACCAATGGTGGTCCACGGTCCACTGGTTGGGAACCACTGGTTTAGGAGAACAGCGTGCTATCGTTTTGTCCAAATGTCTGTAACATTCGAACTTTTAGCCGAAACGACTAGGTTGGACACACTGATGACGAATCCGATGTCAAAATCTATTATGTCCGGCCGTTAAGCCCCCCGTCCTCTTACCTCTCTTTCGACAGCGCTCGGGTCCCTACCTGGTACAATCGACTACAGAATTTCACACAAAATTCCATGGATTATCAGCCAATCACGGGTTGAAGTGAAAGAAAAAGTTGGAATTGATGTCCAGGAAAAACCATGAGGGTTTTAGCAAAACTGAAAGTGGTACAATCGGGTACCTATCTGGTACAATCCTTCACCGAGTTTTCATAAACAAATTCCTTTCTTTTTCGGTGCCAGTGGGTTCAAAAGTTATGATGGCTGTGTAGAGAAAACTTCAGGGGTACAAACGATAATTTTTATGGTAAAATCGTGCTCCTACCGGGTAGAGTCGACCAAAGAATTTTCACACAAAAATTTCATCGATTATCGGCCAATCACGCGTTGAAGTGAAAAAAACTTTCGAATCCATGTGTAGGAAAGACCCTGATGATTTCAGCAAAAACAGAAGTAGTAAAATCGGGTACATATACCTAGTACAATCCTTCAGCAATAGATTCGAAATACGGCAATACTCCTTGTATAGAATCTAATATATCAATATATTTTACTATCTTCTCTTGAGGAGGTAGTGTTTTGTCTTTTTCACAACGTTACCAACTTTCGTTCAACTTTGAGTGAAATTTCAGCCTTTTCTCCTCAATTGGTTTCAGTGGAATAATCCAGACCTATTCTTCATTACTCACACATATGCCGTAATACCATAAAGCAACTGGCTAGCGTCAACAAGGTGACTCTGTTAGGGAAGCCATCCCGAAGGGCACTGTACTATTGGAGGTCATAAGAAAGCCAATGAGTTTACGAAAGGGGCATCAAGGGTAACATCTGCTAGACCAAAACCATACTGTGGTTTGGTAATTGCCTTTATCATCCAGGTCAGCGGTCCACCAAAGAGACAAATCAGTCCTATGGAGGAATACTTAGCAAAGGCAAAACGTTTCATGAAATTCTCACTTTCCTATACCTTGAGTATGCAACTCCGAGTTGAATTATCAATGATCAGACAGATCCTGCAGCTGCCACAAGGTCACGAGCTGAGCTTCGTGTAATGGTGGGAGTACTAACAGAACATCGCAGGTACAAGTATCTCAAGGGTGTTTCAAATTGCATGTTTTTTTTAAGAATAAATAAAATATAGATGGCCCACTGAATTCATCTGGCTATTTTGACATTTAAGAAGTGTGATGTATTACATTCATAAAAATGGCTTAGTACACGATACAACAACGCGTTCAAATTGTTGAATTATTCTATGAAAACCAGCGTTCTGTGAATAGTATTTTTAGAAAATTTCGTGAATTTTATGGTTTATATAATAGTCCATCTCAAAGCACTACTGTTCGAATTATTAAAAAATTTCAAGAAAGCGGTTCGGTGGAGGATCGTAGCGGTCGTTCACAAGTAAATATTGATTTGGTTCGTGAATGTGTTGCTGAAGACCCTGGAATGTCCATTAGACGACGTTCACAACAAGTTAGTGGGTCCACAACATGACGTATTTTACACAAGGATTTAGCTCTGAAGGCATATAAGGTTCAAATAACATAGAAACTAAAGCCATTAGATCATTTAAAACGTCGTTCATTTGTAATTTCACCAATGAACAACTAGCTGATTTTTCTCAAAAAATCATGTTTTCCGATGAGGCACATTTTCAACCTGATGGCTTTCTTAATAAACAAAATTGTCGTATCTGAACGTTCACAACAGGTTAGACTTAGTGGGTTCACAACATGGCGCATTTCACACAAGGATTTAGCTCTGAAGGCATATAAAGTTCAAATAACACAGGAACTAAAACCATTAAATCATTCAAAACGTCGTTCATTTCTCAATTTCATCAATGAACAACCAGCTGATTTTTCTCAAAAAATCATGTTTTCCGTTGAGGCACATTTTCAACTTGGTGACTTTGTTAATAAACAAAATTCTCGTACCTGGGGTGAGGAAAATCCACGAATTATTCATGAGAAACCTATGAATCCTAAACGAGTCACTGTTTGGTGTGCATTATGGTCAGGTGGTGTAATTGGACCTTACTTCTTTGGAAATGCTGCTGGTGAAGCTGTAACTGTCAATGGTGATCGATACCGTCGGATGATGGCCTGAATTAATGAATAGTGATCTAGAGGATAAAAGGATGGCGATACACCTCACTTTGCAAATGAAAAAAATGATTTATTGAGACAAACATTTCCTGGATGAAGAATCCCCAGAAACGGTGATGTCAATTGGCCAACAAGATCATGGGATTTGACAGCTATGGACTATTTTCTTTGGGGTTATGTGGAAAGCCAGGTCTATAAGTATAATCCACAATCGATTTCTGAACTAAATATGTCAAAATGTCATTGAAAATTTCAACAAAAGAGTATACGTCTGTAGAGCTGCAAGAGGAGGCCATTTGACAGATATTATTTTTCGTATATAAATGATACTTCAATTACCAATAGAAAGTTTTTGAAAATGAATACACTTTATGTGTTTTTATTTATTCTTAAAAAAAACGCGCAATTTGAACCACGCTTTATTTTATTACAAAGACAAGTCAGCATTTTAAATAGGCAGGTTCTGTGGATTGGAAAAGGAAATAGCCGAAAATATAGTAAACGAATTTTCGGAGCTAGCTGGCCCAAAATGTAAACATAGGTGTGAGCCAATTCTGAATTCTCACAAGTGATGTTGAGGCTCCTAGAAATGTCATCAGATTTGTTAACATCGTTGAGGATGTCTTTAGTATTGAACTAGTTAAGGCCTTAATTAATCCTAGCGATAAATATCCCTTTCTAGGTCGATCAATCATGTTAGTGCAATAATCTTAGTTGTAGATTTTAGAAATAGCGCAGTGTCAATTTTAAGAAATATTTGTAAATACCTGTATAATTCAAACGAATGTTTGAAGACCTGTCGAGTATTTTGGAACTGGCTAAGTGCCTCTATCTATGCATGAACTATATACAGTTCAACAGGATTCACCCTGTACACATATAAGATTTTGACGTTCAAGGACCAGATAAAAAAAGGCAGATACCGGATTTTAGCTGTATCCGATGACTACTTCCGGAATATATGTGAAAATGAGATTTAGTGGATGGACATAGTGTCCATTTCGAGGAATATTCAGCGAACCCTAGCCTGAAACTTATGGCATTTTCAAAAAATATTTTTTTCTCGGAAAACTCGTATTAAGATTGGGAAACTCGAGTGCATACAAAATTCAGAATATAGCGCAATTCAGCATTGAATGCACCATGAATAAACATTCAGCAAGTGCGTAAAATCCGGATTAGGTGTGTTCTTAAGAATGAAATAAGAAATTTATTCATATCGGTATTAGAGAGACAAATTCATTATCTTTCTTTATCACCTGGTATCCCTGAAACATTTTCTAGGTTAGTGGGGGTGCAGTAGATTCTGGTATAAAGTGATCCTTTTACCTTCCAGCAATCAAACCCCAAGTCCAGTTGAGTTTGTCACATTATCACTGCCAACATGAAATCTTTGGTGAGTACATTACATCGAGAATGAAATTAACGGTGTTTGGTCTTCACAGAAAGTTTTATCTCTGCTGGAAGAGAATATTTTCAGAATTCACTGAAAGAAGAATCGACGTCTTATTTTCAATTCGAAAGTATTCATCAAAATTTCAATTCTCACTTCTGTTCAGTTACTGGATTGCTTTTTCTTGTGATTATGTTGTGCAAGTGTCTGGTTTTTGTGAATCCTGAACCCCTAAATCTTAATAAAGAATGCGTGTTCCAGTTTGAATTGGTTCCTTTTGTTTGTGAACATAATATCTTAATATCCTGAAGAAATATCTTACAGTTATCAAATTTGTTCCAGTAGAAAGATCAAATTCGTGAATTGGTTAAATTAACCTATCGATCCTCTAAATATATCTAATCTTGATACAGTTTCTTGATTCTTCTCGAGAAAGTAGTATATTATAGAACTAACTGCTGATTGTGAACACTATAACTTCAGAATGCAATGAATCAGGAGCTCGATATTTGTAGATGATATTTGGAGGTTGTTAACAAAGTTCTAGTTCATGAATGGGTATAATCCACCCGGAATTCCGCTATTTCAAATATTATTTTTCCAATATTTTCTACGCCCATCTGATCCAGCAGATATTCGTATACTCCATTCACTTTTATGAACTATCCCGGTTGGCCATGATTTAGGTCTATCAAGTTTTTTTACTTGAAACTGACGCAGGTTGACACTCGTGAAATATCGGCAATATCAAAATAATTCTCAGCGGCGTTGTAAGATGCCAATGCCATTTTTCTACTCTCAATCTCAACATAATCATCAAGCTTGGAAAATAAAAATTCCGAAGGTAGTTTTGAAGAAGCAGAGACAAAGTATCGGGAAGTGTAGAATTGAAATCTGCTTTTTCTGATAGTAATACTGATAATCTGGAATCAAGAATTCATAACAGCTATCCAACATTCTCGACGTATGTGAGGGAAAACCGTGGAATTATTTTTTATATGAATAGATATTTATTCTTCAGCTTCACATAACCACAATAAGAAAGACTTTAAGAGAAAAAGGCGACAAAGAATTTCCTTATATTGGTGCACCCAAAAAGACACTGACTGAGGACTTTATTGTAATGAAAGATCTGTAACGACAAATTTGGAATTATAATTTAAAAAGTGAACTCTTTTCGATTACTAAACAACTCACTTTTGCAAAGGAACATTTGGAGGACGGACATCACTTTTTAAAATTATAAAATCAATGGGTTACCAAAACAAAAGGGTATATAAACGCAAAATTTCATGTGAACAAAAACATATTGTTACGGCCAAAATTACTTTCCTGTGCAAATTTTACGGTATAAATATTTGGATGAAAAGTTCAGATTTGTGTAAATAACCATTTTGATAAATACGTAATTACTACTACATCTATATAGAGAGGACAGAGGACAGTTATCTGACAGGAAAATGACTATAACCTTACATTTTCAAAATATACACGGTGAAATGTGTCAGAACGTCATGGATAACCGGGATAGTTTATAAAAGTTTAGATTATAATATACTTCAAAAATTATAAAACGTTTTCAAATTCATCCTGAGAATTTCATCGAGTACTCTAACAAAATTTCACATAACTGTACGCGCTGGGATTCTTCAACTAACCCCGAAATTATTTCATATGATCGCATCAATATTTCTCTAGATATGGATAAAATAACCTCAAAATTTTAAATCTATCTCAACGACATCGGAAGCAAAACAGGGATAATAAAGCGTATCATTAACTTGGACATCGATCCTGTAGCTACCCATAGAAGTTCCATTTACTAATCCTTGACACACTTTTGATACACATCGGTAGGAAAACTGCAATTTGTGGGTTGTTTCTTATATGTATATCTATTCAGATTACTCATAGCGAAAATGTTATTGTTACAAGCACAGTGTCGTTGAAAGTAACAGCTGATCAGTTAAAAGGATTAATTCCTCAATGTGGATTAGCCATGAAACTTTCCTAGATTCTAGTAAATCTAATAAATACGTAGGACGAGGAATCGGATTTCGTAGAAATAAACCATTATAGCATTATATTACTCCTTTTAATCGAAGCATGCCTCTTTGTGGTTCATCTATAGCTAGATTATGCCTTTTTTTTCTTTCAATTCGTCTAGCTCCATCATAATATATTACATTGTGAATTATTTCTATTTTCACAACTTTTAAAGATTGCTGTGATTTTTGTAGATATACAGAGTGTATTTTACGTAATTGGAAATATTTCAACTAAAGAGTAAGCCCAAATATAAATATCCACATAAATTCACTCCGATAAAATGTTTCTCCTTTCAGTGATACAAGATGTTCCATTTCTGAATTGAAAGAATAAATTTAGAAGTGCTTCGTGCACTAAAACTATTTGACAAATAATTTTTACATCCGAAAAGAGGTTGAGGTAATATCATTGAATAAAGACTACCTTTATAAAATTCCAATATTTTCTTCAATTATGCTGAACAAACGTTTCTGGCTACCATCAGAGGAGTACGACTGGTGCAAGAAACTGATTAATTCTTCTCGGATTGAGTCACTATCTCTCGAGACATTTCAAGTTAAATATATAACTACAACATCATTTTGATTTTATTGTGTATTAATCGGTGTTTTGGATACTAAGTTTGTTATTATGACGTCAATAGAACTACAATCAAAATAATGGTGCAGTTTGAGTATTAACGTACAATACCTCGTGATTTTATCGATATAAATGACTTTTATATTAAACTACTACACTAGTGTATGGAGTTCAAATAATTTCTGAATTTTTGAATGAAACACTCTCCTACTGGAGACAAATTTTATTGATTTGATGTGGGTTCAATCTTAAATTTGGTTCTCGAGATTCTATTAGTTGAAACATTTTTAATAACTTCTGGTACACATGTATATTTTCAACAGTCCTATTTGGAAATGTAACACTTTTGCCTTTGATTTTACCGTGCGAGCAAATGGAAAGTACGATCATCACGAAATTTTGCACATAATTCTGCATCTGCACTTACAAACTATCATCATAATTGGATCAATATTTTCTGAGTAACTGCAGAAATATCAACGAAACCGGGAAACGAAACACGAAATTATACAATTTCTTTCCCCAATGTCTCCTAAAATTAGAATCGGATCAAACTGATACACTACTGTGAAATACTGACTACGATCCCAATAGAATTTTGCGAGTAGTTGGTTGTCAGTATTCTACAACTAATTATACCAAATTCCATTCTGATTTTAAATTCAATTTTTAGTTCTAATTTTGAAATTTTAATTTTTGAAATTATAAAGATTTTTTAAAGAGTTTTTCACCGCATTACATTTGTCAAAGAAAGAAGATTGTATAGAACTTGTTGACAAAATTGTTCTATGCCCTTGCATTTAACAAGCTTGCCAGTAATTCTATGCAACCTTACTTCATTTTGTGTTCGAGTGTTGGCGAATACACGCATGATGTAAGAAAAACATGGTGTGCTCATCCGCTCATCTGTGATCGTACGTAGGTACACATGATGAGGTATTAAAACTATATGAAAATTCAAAGTACAGAATATATATTCCCTTGAATCTTCATCTTGCTGACGTCACTTTTTTTGCACATAAGCGCACCATGTTTTTTACATCATGAATACACGTGGTAAGATTTTGACATATAATATAGAATTGACGCTACTGATGATTCTAAATCGAAAGATAAAAGATGAAAAACTGTGTCTAGTATTAGTTTTGTATTGTATTTTATTATGTTACCATTTCCCCAAGTTTTCGACCTCAATCATTATATGCCAGTTGATATAATAATTAAATTTTTCATTCAAGACGTGGTACGTCGAAGACAATTAAAGTATATCGTAAGATATCAATATAGAAAAATTTCATGTTAAGATATTACAGAGAAATCTGTGTTTTTAATAATTCTATCCTGATCGCATTAGTAGTACCTTATATATTAAGGAAATAACTATCTCTTTCCGTTCTCAGGGTATTGTGGCAACGGACATTGGGCTGACAGAATCGATTTTGTCGCCTTATTTCCTCAGTGAGTCCTACCTAGCCATTCAAGACTATTTTCGGGAAAAAAATTTTAAAGTCACAGACATTTGGGAAGAACGATAGCACCCTGTTCCCCAGAACATGTTCGCAATATCATGTTTATTTTTTTTCTGCAAAATATTGAATCGATATCATACAATAACATACGTGCATCATGGAACTTTTAGTGAAACGACGTTCAATCTGTCAGACAGTTTGTCAAAGTCAACATATCACAACGCAACTTTGCAAGTTCAACACAACTTTGAACTCTTTTTCGATAAGTTGAAGTTGACCACGTTGGATAAACTCGTCAGTCCTGAAAAATATGTCACATTGAAATGAAAAATCTTTTTTTCAGTTTTGGATCGCCATTTTAGTCGCCGTCGTTGTTGCCGACGAGAAAAAAGCAGTACCAAAAGACAAGAAAGTTGACAAGAGAGGCCTCCTTGGACTTGGAATCCATGGAACTGGTCTGATTGGCACCACAGGACTCGCTGGACTCGGTATCGCACCTGGTGCTGTTGCCCTAGCTCCAAGTGGTGTAGCTATTGGAGGTGGAGCTATTGGATCTGGAGGAATCGATCTCGGTGCATCAGCTCATTCTCATACACACACCCAAACTACCATCACCAGAAATATTGGCATTCCAGTTCCTCATCCCGTTGCCGTTCCTGTTGACAGACCTGTTCCCGTTGGAGTTCCAGTCAGAGTGAATGTGCCTGTCGACCGTCCAGTTCCATATCCAGTTGACCGCCCAGTGGCAGTTCCTGTAGATCGTCCTGTAGCTGTCGCAGTTGACAGACCAGTTCCTGTAGCCGTACCCCAACCTATTGGAGTACCAGTCCCCCATCCAGTCGCTGTAGGAGTACCACAACCAGTGGCAGTCCCCGTTGATAGACCAGTAGGCATTCCTATAGCAATAGGTCATGGTATAGGAGTGTCCAGTCACGGACTCTTGAGTCGTGGACATGGATGGTAAAATGTCATTTTAATGTATATATAAAGAATTTTTAAATAAACTATTCTCTACATTTATGAGTCGATATTCAATTGACCACCTCATTCATGCTTGCTGAGAGGCTTATGTTGATTATTTTGAAGAAAATTCCATTCCACATTGGGGATTAATGATAGTCCCACTTTGCACCTGTCGAAGATGTTTATCATGAAATAATGTCAGCAATTGAACTCCTCAGTATCTTCTCGATAGCTAGAGGAAATAAGAGTGCCTATATGCCTACAAAATATCAATGATTTTTTTTTGGAAAAATGAAATTAAAGTTGAAGAATTCTTATTGGGAACTCGATAGAGAAAGAAACACTTATCGACACACAACATGAACCACAAGACTGAACTATATTGTCGCAGGTGAAAAATTACTTTGTGTATAATTAATTAACAAAGATAGGAATTGGGTCATGGAGAAAAGAGAGCTCCAGCTGTAATAACAGAATCACAAGGATGAATATCTGTCGATAAATCAACAAATATTCCACCTTGATCACAACTAATCATCCAATCAACCAAAACATCTACACCAAAGAAGCGGACTCAAGAAGAATGACTACATCTATTCCACAGTTGTTACTGATCGTCAGGAAATCTTACCTTGGATAAAACCGCTGAGTAGGGAATCTAGATACTTGTTACCTTTCAGATCGAATATTGCCGCATAACTACGTACAGCGCGATCTTCCAGGAGCATCTTGCTAATCCTACCTTCGAGTGCAGAATTCTTTGATCGATGTGCATGACTTTCACCCTTTTGTCGTATCAGGTCGCTGCATCTGCGATTTTGCAGTTTACAACGTCCGTCACGACTTTGGAAACACATATTCTCAATGACTATACGGGCATCAAAAGTGTCCATATATTTATGAAATCATGGCACTATTTTTTCTAATAATTCAATTAAAAAAAGATTCCATCGAGAACTCAATAGGAGTAGATAGACTCGTTGACATATAACTTAAGACTGAACCATATTATCACAGATATAATATTACACTGTATTCAACAGAAACGTACATAATACTTTCATTACAAGAACGACACAAACAACAGAATAGAAAAAATGGTCTATTATTTAGTCCATCTGTGGACGAAAAGTGGTACTGGTTTGAGAGGAACGAGGCTATTTCCTCTCTACGTAGATAGTAGAATATAAAGGATGACCAATTTCACATCCTCCCCCCTCTATGCCCTTTGATGAGAAAAATAGGTTTATCTATTTTCAGAGGTAACCAATTTTGTGAGGTGAATGTAACGATGTCAGTCAGTGTAATTACCATCAGAAGATTATGAAAACATCGGGAAATTTTAAGATTCAAACCAAAATGGAAAAAACTAACCTAACGGTCGATTACAACGACTGTAACTCACGAAGGCCGAATTCATGAATAGGCAAAATCCACCCAAACATTTCGCAGATAAACCCATTCGAAATTTCATGTTACTTTCATTTCCACAAATACAGATTGGATCGAATTGAATTTTAGTACTTCATTGAAGAATTATAGCTTGATGGTTCATGCAGAATTTTATAATGAATATATGGGAATCATTACATCATACCCATATCAACCGAACTCTAGTGACAGCGGTGAAGAATCTCTATCACAACTCGGTTTCTAGAATAAAAACAGACAATAGATTATCAACACCATTTCCTGTTACGAAGGACCTTCGACCAGGGTTGTTGTATTTCCCCCACCCTATTCAAGATATATAATTAAGCCGGGTCCTGATGGGTGTAATCCGAACAGCGAATGCAATAAAATTTATTAAACGATTCGGCGAATAGTGTGGACGGCACTCGAGCTCAACCTCGAATAATACATTCAAATGCATCGTTCGCGCTGAAAACCGACTCCCGATGGAGCAGAAAGAGCGCAGCCTACAACCATAAAACTCCCTGTGATTTATTGCATTCGCTGTTCGCATTACACTCATCTGGACCCGGCTTTAAAGAAGCGCTCACGAAACGGAAAAAAATGCTCGGGTATGGAGATACCGCTAGAACACATGTCCATAAAGTTAGTAGAGCCACTTGCAAGGAAGTCAATGAAAACCATCTCATTAATCGTCGTATATTTGTCGAGAATTTGTCGTGAAAAAAAAAATTTGTCGCGCTTCTAGTTTTTTCTTTCAGGGGTGGCTCTGCTAACTTAATATTAAGTAAGCAGAGCCATTCTTAAATATGTATCGAATTCGATCGGAAATGTTATGAGTAATTGTCGAGTATTTGTCGTAGACCATCTAGCCTGAAAAAAACAGAAAAAATAATTTTTTTATAGCTTTTTTTTTAGGTGTATTGAAATGTTCTGGTTTCTTAGGAAATTTGTCATATTCCGCAACACTGCATTGGTAAATTGATAGTTCAGATATGTTTTCCGTATCATTATCGACTGATATTGGGTTGTTTATGTTAAATCTTCTATTTCCCGAGATGAACAATTTTCGTTTCAATGCTGAATAATGGAGGTATTCCATTCTCACGGATATACATCGACGTAACTTTGTGATACAAGAAAGTTAATTGGATGACCGTTTTTTCTTCCGGAAATGAGCTGAACGATTGAAGGACGACCAAAACATATTTGTCGTGAAAGAAAAAAATTTGTCGCGCTCTTTGATTTTGGTTTTTTATTTGATAAAATCAAATAATAAACCTTAGTGATCGACCAACAAAAAAAAATTTTTAACCCCCCCTGAAAATTTCACAGTTTACGTTTTGGAGTATGTAGATTTGAATAAACTAATAAAAAAAATCCGTCCGTCCGCCGTCCGTTGTCCGGGGCTTTTCTCCGAAAGTACTGAACCGAAACCAGTGAAACATAGTAGAAAAATCGTGTGTCGCTCGGGATTGATCCTCCAAGCTTTTCAGCAGAATCGGTGTACCCTAAGGGCTCAAAATGGGGGGTTGGGGAAAAAAAAATTATTTCTCGAAAACTTACCACCGAATTTTCATGAAACTCTGAACGTTGATTACTGTTGCAAAACTAAACCAAAAAAATTTCACCCGGAAGATTTCCGACCAGTGGTTCCTGAGTTATAAAGAAAAACGCTGCAAATTTCCAATAATGTCGAAAATGACATCATCGCATTCGGTTCTAAAATTGGAATTCACTGGAATAATCGGTTTACTTTTCATCCAGAATCATACATCTAAAAGTAGATGAAAATATTGATTACCAAATTTTCAACACATATCGAGAAATTTTTAATGGATGCGTTATTATTTTATAAACACAATTTGCAAATGCCCCATCGATGTTCTTGACAATTTCATCATCGTAAGTAGTTCAGATTGAATATTTTTGGGTTTTCTCTCCCAATATCTTGAACATAACTACTGACAATCGGATCAAATTATTATTTATAGAAATCACCCTGCGGATTACGGGATTTAAGATTAAATTTCTTCGTGAAGCTCATTCATATCTTGAATAAAACTTTCATTTTATTCATAAATCATTGGTTTTCCAGAACACAAAAACCAATTCCATGAAAAAATTCATTTGAAACATTGAAATCTCAATAAATACTCTTTCATAACTGAAGACCACTTTTACATGCAGAAAGCGAATTAAGTAGCGGAATTTAAAATAATGCAGATTTCCAAAAAATTCGGTTGATCGGAGGTTTCCATCAATTTCGGTTTGCGTAGTACGATTATCGTCAACCTGTGGATATTCATTACTGGTTTCAATCGAAATCCAAAATCTTTCGTACTGACAGTTTGAAATAAGCGTGAATATAAAAAATAATGAGCATTTATATGATAAATCAAATTGGAGTATATAATATGCAAAAAAATCAATAACAAACCGCAAATCTCATCAATTGTCGATTGTCAAGAATCTTATACTGAGGGTTAGAGCTAGTGATGGGCATAATCGAATGATCATAATCGATTCATTCGATGATTGAAACCTCTCGATTATCTCGAGATATTTTCAAACATCCGAATGATATCATTCGAATGATTCTCTCCCTTCGGGTGGGAGCGTGACTGCCGAGGAGTCCGAATATTGCCGAACCAACAATCTACGCAACGATTGTGTTGTGATCTCTCGAATGATCACTCGAATGAATGAAACCTCTCGGTGTTGCGTCGATTATTGGTCGATGATTCATTCGAAATAATAATCGACGCTAGCGATTCTCTCGCATCTCGGATAACTGTTTCTGATCTCTCGAATGAATGAAACCTCTCGGTGTTGCGTCGATTATTGGTCGATGATTCATTCGAAATAATAATCGAGGCAGCGATTCTCTCGCATCTCGGAAAACTGTTTTGGATCTCTCGAATGAATGAAACCTCTCGGTGTTGAGTTGCATGCGATTGTCTCGCACCTCATATGCATGCATTACTGTTTACGTTTAGTAATTATTTGATTTGACTGGTTATTATGAGTAGCTTCAAACGTTTAAGATTCAATGCTTGTAATTCAGAGTGAAATGCGTAAGCAATTTGTTCAAATTAAGTCGTTAAATGTTCATGTTGATTTCAATTTTAGTATTTCGAGAGCGAGTACAAGATATAGTCTACCCTACCTGAGAATTGAGACTGAAAAATCCGAGTTCAGGTGTATTATTGGCACTATTGTATATTATGCACCTTTTTCAAATTTCCGACTCAACAGGGTTAAAGTTTTTCGAATTGGTATTGCATTTAGGCCCTATATATAAAAGTAAATCGAAATTGCCGAAATTATTATTGAAAAATTGGCCCCAATCATTCAGCCCAAAATATAAATTTCCAACAATACAAAGAATTTTTCGTCTACACCTTTTGTGAAGTCAGAGTTAATTCCTCGAAACCTTGAAATGTTCGAGTTTAAAAATCATCAATAAGATGCATGTAATAAAATTTGTTTTTAAGTTCTTCATTTTCTCATTATTCAATTCAAACATGAATCGTGACAGCCTTCAAATTTCGAATGGCATTATTCATTTCAGATTTCAGAAATCTTTGTCGTTGAAGCTCCATCAGAACTCCGGTACTAGGACAGACCAGTTGGTCTGTGGTACTAGTAAAATAACACATAACTTGTATCAGAAAACAGTAATTCACCACCATTCACCCAACCCTGAGAGGCGAGTTGGACTATTTGAGAGGTGGACCTCTCGAATGATCATTCGAATGATCATTCGATTATTGAAATCTCCCGAATGCCGATATTCGATTATTGAAATCATTCGATTATGCCCATCACTAGTTAGAGCCTTAGACTAAAGTTAGGAGCCGAAGACCTATGAATGGGGTCTGTGCCGAGTCGTGACCTAAGGCAAGGGATATAGCGTAGACAAAAATATACCACATGTATCATCATCTGGTTGTCGGCAAACTACTTGTTTGAATTTCACGTCTTTACATCAAACAGACTTTTGGATTTGACACCCTCTTAGTTGAGTGTATCTGACATCGATAACAACGAACGAAATTTATAATCTAGAATTATTCTTTTGAATTCAACCTGACAACTTTTCTCTCAAACTACACGAAACTTTGTTGTGAGACTAAGGAGCTTCGCACATGTCCTTAATTAGATAATGTATCATCCATACAGTTTTACGTGTTCCCATTGATCAATATTCCAGATAGTCAGACCATATAACGCATGCAAACAAGCGTCTAAGGACCCTTTTATGAAATTTTTTATTCGTAGAGATCCTACTGCATCACAGTGTCGGGACGAGCTTTAAATACAACTTTGAGTATTCTGCAGGTATCACATAATACCATCCTTAAGATCATTTTGAGAAAATTGTTTCCGACCGATGGTCTATAGATAGCAGAATGTTCGACGTAAGGTTGATTTTTGCATTTCACAGTTTGAAAAGAATCCATTCACGCCTTTCGGATTTTGAGCAACAAAGAACTCAAGTTACTAGGCTGGCAGCCGATATCAACCTCAATTCTCATTTTTTTGGGAAAGCGTTAACACAGAGACCCTTTTCTTTTTTCGTACCGAAATTTTTCAACATCTTTCCCACTGACCTGAAAAAAATTGAATAGGTTCAAATCTGAAATAAAGATATATTTTGCGAGATTTTCGCGTGAGTTCTATGATGTTTTGTGCCGAACTGTGTGAATAGTAGAGTTATTACACCAAACTGATAAATAAATGAATAATAATTGAAGTTAATGAAGCTCATCAGTGGAAAAAATCGCTTCCAGTGATCATCTCTTGATTTTTTTTCTTTAGGGTTCACCTGCTCATTTCATTTTATATAATAAATAACATAATCACAAGGACGAATATCCGTCGATAAATCAACAAATATTCCCCCTTGATCAGAGCTAATCATCCAATCAACCAAAACACCTACACCGAAGAAGCGGATCCAAGTAGAATGACTACAGCTGTTTCACAATTGTTATTGATCGTCAGGTCAGCTTAACTTGGATAAACCGCAGAGTTCTCTCGATACTTGTTACCTTTAAGGGTATTCTGCACTCGAAGGTGAGACTCGCAAGATGCTCCTGGCAGATGGCGCGCTGTATGTTGTATACTGCAGCGGTCCTTCTGAAAGGTAACAAGTATCGAGAGAACTCTGCGGTTTATCCAAGTTAAGTTGACCTGACGATCAATAACAATTGTGAAACAGCTGTAGTCATTCTACTTGGATCCGCTTCTTCGGTGTAGGTGTTTTGGTTGATCGGATGATTAGCTCTGATCAAGGGGGAATATTTGTTGATTTATCGACGGATATTCGTCCTTGTGATTATGTTATTTATTATTACTGGAGCTCTTTCTTCTCCGTGAAACCAATTCCTATTTTCTATAATATTGTACAAATTCTTCTGAGGAGATTCCTCCTCAAGAGGAAATACTAACGCAGGCTGGTAAATTAGTGGATTTCTGCAACACAGCCACATTCAAGTTTCATTAGACTTAGTAAACATCTCAAAGTCAAGATCCCGCACACGGACTGCATGCCAATCGCAGCGAGAATTATCAGAATTAATAAGAGAAAACGAGGTGTCAGTGGAGTGCAGGCTTCAGTGATTATTTTCGGAATTTTTGTTTTGTATGTACTCAATTATTTTGTGATAATGTGCAATGATATATTTTTTTTTCATTTTTCCCATATTTAAGTTATAATTTTCCTGGAAGATCTTGAATATACAAGTGGCAACATTGCCCATTCTTACTGTTTTTCCAACCATTTCCACACAAAAAATGTTTCGAAAAAACTAGCAATGGCCTCCAAAAGTCATCCGATTTCTCTATGGTATGCTCCTAAATATGTGATGAACTTAAATGATTGTGTACATAGTCACTGACTATGAATAAATTTTGATTTGATTTGAAAAATGACCTTGTAGGTTCCTGCAGGAATTTCGTGAGGACCAAATGAAAAGAAGAACGCCACAATAAGGTTCCATCGGGAAGTAAAGTTACGTTTTTGACAGGGACAATACTTGAATGGGTGTCCACTTTGGCAACGAATTAAAAAAAAAGAGTAGAAGATCCTGACCTCACTTCAGTCCATTCCAAGAATGTTTTTAATGGTTCATTCATTTTATTTTCCTAATCTGACGATCGTGAACTGAAAATGTTTGTAGGTCTGTTTTTAGGATGATTAATATCCCTTCTGCTTGTGAATTATTACTGGATATAATGAAACCTAACGATATATTTGTCATCAAAAAGAAATCTAAATCCATTTAAATAATAACGCTCAGCTTGATTGTTTGAAAATTACTATTTTCGAGATCATTTTCATTTTGTAGGGTCCTCAACTCTTCATTAAATAAGAATTATTGGTACAAATAGATTTCTAGGTATCTTTATTATCGTACAATTGAAGATTGTTCGGTTTAGCAGACATATTTCTTCCAGACCAGACAATGGTGCTCACTGAAGGTAAATTCCTTGGTTAATTTAATATCACTCAACAAAAATTTTCAAAAAAAATTTTGATAACAACTCGCTTGAATGTGACTTGATGGCGATGAATTCATGATCAAATTCAATTATATCTGTTTGGCTATCCATCCAGGCTGAGGTTAAGGCAACAGTGCACGCGATATTGTAATATACCAAATTGACTTCCCGCTGGGTGATGGAACTGAAAGTATTCAAAGTTAAACGAATAAAGTCCTCCTGCGATATATCCATGCTCAAGATCAATCGGTTTTATTCTACACTTACTAGGAAAAACCGAGTTTCTCGTGAACGAGAAGGCGACTGGCGATATCGCAATTTCGCGTCCGCGCAAAATTAGCGAAAAGTTGTCAGAACAAATTCTGAAACTAAACTCGGTGTGAAGTACCCAATGTGTTCCAATTTGTTCCGTATAAATATTTTTATGGACCATCATAGTTTTTGAGTAATTCGCAATTTAAGATTTCGAAAAAATTTCAATGCCAATAATTAGTACCCAATCTGTTTCAATTTTTCTATCGAAGAAATCTTCAGGTAATTTTTTTCGCGTCCATATTAATTAGTGACGACTTTACACTAAGCATCAAAATTTTCTGATTTTGAAACAATTTCAATGCCAATATTCAGTAACCAAATGGTTTCAATCTGTTCCGTCAAAATTAATCTGAAATCATTTCGCGCTTTCGAGTAATTCATTCTTGTTTTTAACAAAGCGTGAAGTTGGCGAAAAATATCTACTTAGTAGTAGTAATTAGTAGCCAATTTATTCGTTTGGAATAAGTTCTTTAACATCAATAATTTTTGAGTCTTAAACAACACAACGCCATTTATGAAAACCAATGCGAGATTGAGTTTCCGACTCGCATTGACAAGATTCCGAGCAGCTCCTTCAAAAGAAGCGTAATTATGTCGTAAACATAGTTTTGGGGAAATGATCGTGAATCAGATATGACAATTAGCTTTTATTTTATTATTGAGTAAAGAGCAAGCCTCTCTTTATGATACATTCGCTGATTCAAATTCGTTTTCGTCGGAATTAATTTGTTTCATTACTTTTAATTTGTTTCATTTACCTGTATGCGCAATCATCTCAAAAGCATAATTGAATCACACGTCACAGGAATTACAACATGATTAAATGCATTTTCTTGGCATTGAAATTGTTAATAATTAGGAAAGAAACTCCTCGGAATGTATTCCGTCACCGGAAATTTCGCACGAATCATAAGGGTAAGAATATTTCATAGCATTTTGTGTAGATCTCTATTTAGGTAATCCAAAAATAAAGCCACAATGATGTATTCTGTTTTTATTTATCAATTTTTTCGAATGAATACCATGACATAAATCCGAGTTTCCTTTGATGGGATCATGTAATCATTCCTGTGAAATGTGATTAATTTTTTGCTTTTATGATGATTGCATAGGTTAACAAAAAAAAAATTTAAGAATTAAATTTCAACCTGCGAATATATGGTATCATAAAGAAAAAACGTTTGTCGGCTTGCTCTCTATTGAAAAAATGCAACTGGTCTGAACACTGTTAAAGGGAGTTGGAAACTCTATTGAGAATTTGTTTCATGGTTGGCGTTACGTGTAAAACACAAAATTGTTAATAACTCAAAAATAACTGATATTATGGAAATCATTCCAACGGACCGAAATGTAACGAAAAACACATTTAAAAGCACTGCCGTGAAGGTAGCAACATTTGAGCGCATGTTCAATTGAGATGACCGATTTTTTGGCAACGAATTTGAACATGCACGCAAAAGCTATTGCCTTCGCAAAGTGCTTTTCAGGGTTTTTGGATTAAGTACTGGATTTTGATTCGATCTATTGAATATTTGGAAAAAAAATTTGAAATTTTTTTTTTCAAAATGTTCTATAATGATCCCACGAAATTTCGCGTAAAGTTGTCACACAGCATTTTGGAACTAGCTGCTAAGTTTCATCATGATTCAGTACGAACATATTTTTTTGAAATATCTCCGAAACTTATTATCGAATCGAACTGAAATTTGGTGCGCTACTGCGAAATAAGGGGCTCAAGGCCTCTCAGTAAACTGTTTTTTCGAATATAATGAATAGTTATAAAAACAATTTCGGAAAATATTTCGAAAATATTTTTTTAAATTTACCGACAGCAAGATCTCAACAAATTTCCGCGAGTTCTTATAGTGAAACCATCTGCCAAGTTTCAAACCGATCGCTTCTGTAGTTCTTGAAATATCAGGGAAATATCCTCAAAACTTAAAATGGCTATAACTCCGAAACCGTTTAACTGATTTTGCTCCCCCAAACGAACTTAACCTTCGCATTTTGAAATGCAACCTACTCTTAAATTTTTAAGTCGATAGAATCCTCCGTACGCCCGTTATCGTGGTGACGGGCGGCCAGACAGGATCGATTTTGACACTGGATTCGTTATCAGTGAGTCCAACCTATTCGTTTGAGACCATTTTCGGCTCAAAATTCGAAAATAACAGATATTTGGACAAAACGCTAGCACGTTGTTCCCCTAGAACACGTGCGCAAAAAGTTGGAGAAGTATAGGCACTTTTCACTAACTTAACGCTTCCTTAAAAATAAGAAGAATTGCCAGAATTTCAACCTAACAGTTCGGAACAAATCGGATACTGAATATTAGCATTGAAATGTTTTCGAAACCAGGAAGTTTTGATGCTGAGTGTGAGGTTGGCACTTAATGTTATGAATGTAATGCTGGAACAAATTGGGTACTAAATATTGAGCTGAATTTCAAAATTTGTTCTAGCAACTTTCCGCTAACTTCACGAGGCTCAATATCACTTGCACGTACCCTGAAGCACGATAACACTCGAAAATAACAACTTGATGGGTATAGATTGGAGGTTTCATTTCAATATTGTTTCTGTTGGACGGTTGCCTCACGAGAATGCGAATTTTCAGCTGAAAATTCTTCTTCGACGGTAACGGACAAACCTTTGGATTTTTCTGAACAAGCCCCCACAATCAAGTTTCATGAAACCTCGTTAACATCTCAAGGTCAGGCACTCGCCCACGATCTGAATGCCCATAACAGCGAGAAATATCAGAATACGTGAAATTTCGACGAGGAAAATGGGAGAAAAGGGGGTGTCGGTCTACAGGCATCAAAGAATTTTTAACTGAAAAAAATAATTTTTTAAATTTTTTTTGGTTTGTACTTAATTCTTTTGTGAGAAGGCGCAATGTTATTTTTTCCATTATTCAACTCATTTCAGTTTTATTTTCCCGAAAATTCATGAATATGAAAAAAGTGGCAACATTTCTTATTCTAAATTTTTTTTTGCATCTAGTGAATTTTTCGAAGAAAAGAAACGCTGGCCTCCAAAAGTAACCTCGTGATATTCGAGGTACTGTATGCTCTTAATAAAATGGATGTATTCGAAAATTAGAAAATTATCTATGTTTTCTTGAATTTTTCAAATAAAACAGCTAGAAGGACTTCAACTGAAAGCACCAAATTCTATTACAGATTATCTCTATTCATTCAGAAACAATTGTTCCGTCTGGCGAAGAGAAAAATGCTACCTATTCCATATCCATTTTAATTCAGTGATAAATTTTTTTTTGGTGGCTTTACTATTTTATAGATCCAGAGTGAAGGATATTCCAATTCCATTTTCATTCACTGGAATCATGGGATTCGACATGTTGAATGTGAGTTGACATAATGTTGTATATTTTAAATAACGATCATTATTTACCATTCAAAATTAATTTGACTGCTTTGCATACGGTTGTTTCAGTAGCTTGCAGTTGACTTTTATTACAAATTGTTTTTTTTTTAAGAAAAGTTACCCAGATCCGATAAACTGAATATTGGCGTCTGAATTTGGGATTGCAGCGCTACGGTAGTCAGTTTAAGAACTTTAGGTAAAGGGATAGGAGCTAGGTTTTCAAGTGTTTGCTTGTATATTTGATGGATTTAAATTCGGTTCTACAATTTGTTCAAAGATTTTTTCAGTTATCAAAAGTATACGTATTTCATTATTATGAAAGAGTTATGTATCATCTATTCTAGATCAGATTAGCAATGCTATAATTACTGTTAGGAGTTTTTTAGTATCAACTTATTTCAACTCTAAATGGCAAGATTAATTTCACATTATTTGGTGTATCTTGAAGGCAGGAAGTTCAGGAGGAAGCATGTCATATTATGTTGCGTGTTATTTGCAAAGTTAATAATTTTTCAACCTTAAAAAAGATACCCAACTTGATTATTAATCAAATACTTCCTCAGAACTACTGCTTAAACAGTTGAAAAACAGATAGTATTGTAAAACATACTTTTTGGAATAATATACATACTCATAACTTTACTATTTATATAGGGAAGTGTTGAATTTATACAATATATTGTGAATAAAATTAATACATTATTCACATAAAACTAATGCTTCTTGTCCGTAAGCCTTATTCATTATGGATTAACAAATAAATTCTTCCAACACTCATATGGTCCTGAAAAACCCATAATAAAGAGGCCTTGTACAGCTTTGATTTCATCGGTAGAAGTACTTTGAGCAAAGAGTATTCATCACCATATATTTAATTGTTGAGACCCTTTTGTTTCATCCGGTCAGTTCCATCACTAAAAGATTTAGGTGGTTGCTTGGTCAGTTCAACAGGCAGATTTCAGGCATAGCATTCCTCTTAAGAACTGATGTTTCTGCTTGGATTAGTGGCCTGGAAAACAATTGTGTTCATGAATATGATCTAATCTAATATTTCATGAGACGTTCGTGCTTACCTCTAGAAAAATGATCATTATCGGTAAAATGCAGGTAACAGACTCTCATAAATCTTGTTTGTTGGTTTACCAATTTTGAGTCGCAAGTTGCCAAGATTTTTATCGAATCTTCAACACTTTCAGGCCGGACTTGTTACTAGAAATTTTTCACCGGGCTATGGAAATCTATGGGAATGGACATTTGAGTTTGCTTTTTGTCAGTAGAAACACTTGTAGAATCACACAAACGTCAAGAAAAATGCATAAACTTTCTCGTTTTCCCGACATTTCTTTTAACTCAACAATGATAATCCCTGTACCTCGGGTTACTCTGATAGCCACCAGAGGGAGTAGCGCTTATCTTCATTCACCAGTTGTTTGAACTGCTTCAGCCGTTACTATTTGGTAGTTGATCATAATTAAAACAAATTTTTTATTTCTATGTACATTATGAGGTGTTTTACGATAGATATGTAAAGTTTACATTTTTGTGACTAGTTAAGAACTTTCGTTCTCCTTCAGACAACTGACCTCTGAGCAAATGGTACAGGGTATTTATGCAGATTCAGGTAAAAGGACGTGATAATAAAAGTGACAGTTGAGGAATTTTGTCTGCTACTGATGTTAGAAAAAATATTTTTTTGGGAATAATTATGTTGTAGGTATCATTTGAAAGCATTGAAAATATGGAAATTACACAAATCCGTTTGGTCGTTCATTATTTCAAGAATATTTCTCTGTCCTAATGTATACATTTCAATGATAGCTGAATTTCATTCTTTTCGATTGTACATGTGATACATATTTTCAGTTGAGATTATCTATTGATGGAAATAGGTGGCCAGTCACAATGCAATGGGTTGCAACGGTGGACTTGCTCTTATTTTTGAAAAAATAACATGCTCCTCTTGCAAGGAGAAATATATATTTTTTCGGCTAGAAAAACCAATGTTACAGAGATTGTGACGAATAGTCAGGGCTGGGCAAAATACATGCTTGGCTTAATTGAAATACAAATTACAAAATACTTTCTCGCAGGTATTTGAAATACAAAATACAAAATGCTTTCAAGTCGGGTATTTGAAATATAAAATAAAAAATAAAGTATTTTAACTTTTTGTATTTGAAATACAAATTACAAAATACATTCAGGTGTTACGTAAAATGTGAAAAAAGTACAACTAATTCAGCTCAGCTATTTTATCGCTAAATAAAGAATTTCCGTTCAGAAGCACAAGATTTTTAAATGTAGTATCAGACAAACAGCCTCTTGTTGGGAAATGAATAAAACCTGCTAATGAAAACAATCTTTCTACAGGTCCTGATGGGCAGAAACTTGTGTTATATTGTATGAACACATTTTTTATGTTAGGATAGTGTTCAAGGATGGTAAGCTCTTTGCTCTTATCGTTTTAAGAAGTTGACTAACCCTAACTCCATGATGAAATGACCATTGCCCAGGACCTTTTCTTCCTTTCCATTTGCCGAAAATATGACTGCTAGCAAAAGAACTAGATGAAGCAGATGAACATCGCCATCTGATGGGAGATTCAGGGACTATTTTCTGTAGAGCGCTCAGCGCTGAATGTATTTGTTCGGAAGTATTTCGAAGACAAAAGTATCGAAATACAAAATACTTCAGCGTCAGGTATTTGAAATACCAATTACAAAATACATTTTCAAGAAGTTATTGAAATACAAATACAAAATACGTATTTGTGTTTCAAATACGTATTTCAATTACAAGTAATTGAAATACTGCCCAGCCCTGCGAATAGTGAACTAAAAGATAATCTGTTTCGAAGGACTCTTAGAAAATATTTTATCTATATTCTATATACAATGCACAATAAAATTTTCAATGCTTTACTTAACAGTTAATGGTTGAGTTTTCAAGAAGCATAGTATGAAACTGCTTTAATTACTCCAATTACCATTTTCAGTATCCTGGAGTTACTATAATATGTACCTACTTGATGAAGTATGTGGATGATGGTAATAATTTTCTCTTCGCAAATTTCGAAGATTATTCATCCAGAGGAGAAGAAATTCATCAGAAAATCCAAAAAATCGCAGGATATATGAGGCCACTGGCATATGGCGGTGATGTTTGTGCTCTGCTGATTGGTGCCACAGTTATAAATTCAGAATACAGATGTAACAAATATCTTTACATATTCAGGTTATTGGATAGTTTTGACATTGGTCCAATTCTCTACAGGACACTTGTTATTTTGTATTTTCTTCATTTTCTTAATAATTGCCGTATCGCGTTGAATGGGATGAATCTTTTTCCCTATTTTGTCTTTCATTACATTCTTCAATACATTCTGCTGAAAGAAAGTGCAAGATCTCTACGGAGATTCGAGAAAAATGATGGATCATACCAAAATGATATAAAGGAGAATCTGGAGAGGATTATTAGACATTCCCAAACACTGACAGCGTAAGTGAATATTAATGTCCTGATAAATTGCAGAATACACTGCTAGATTAGTCCAAAATTTCAGTCGTAGTCATGATTTTGTGGAAGGTGTGTGAGTCCTTTCCTACTTAAGTGAAATTTAATATAGAGGGAGTGCCCATTAATTTCAACCATAGATTGCCGCCATAAAATAACACACTTTCTGCGACGCATATCATAGGAAACATCGTGCTGAATATAGGTATTCAGCTCATGTGATAACGAATATTTTACTGAAACTGGCCTGAAATGACAGGCTTCGATCCACAGTAGTCTACGTTATCTAACAGGCCAGAAGGATGCCCACGAATGAGATGTTGCATATTCTAGACAACCGTGTGCTGTGTATAAGTCTTATATCATATCTTCATACTAGACTACCTCGGTAGCCTAGGGGATTGAGAGATTGCCTAGCATACTCAAGGTACCGGGTTCGAATCCCGGCGAGGTAATGGATAGTGTGTAAAGTTCACTGAACTAATAATCATTAGTTCAGTGGTAAAGTTAAGGGTGTAGGTATGTGTCTGGGTGCACTTACGTGAATTCGGCAGCTTTTACGCTCTTGTTCACATTGCGAAATGGCGACTACCATATCAGCCAAGCACAAAACGTGGGACCAGCATCTCGTATGTAAAACTTGTAAGAACAGAGCATTTACGGCAGTGGACTACCGGGGAAAAAATGTCTAGAATTCGGCGACCAATGGTTTGGAGATAACCAAAAATCACTTCAATGATTGTTATTTCTGTTTAGCAAATACTAATGGATTCAATCGAAATAACCGCAGTAAGTGGACTCATCCCAATGTATAGATGGCAATACGCCCTATCCCGCACTGAGATATTCATTTCATCAGCTACCAGATATCTCTGATGACGAAAATTTTCCCTCTGCTGCTAATAACAGGTCTAATGATTATGAAACTGACAGTGCCTATGAGGGGACGTCATCAGTTCCTGAACGCTTCAATCAAAATGAATTAAATGATCTCACCAGGGATCCCAAATTATCGAAAAAAGCTTCTAGAGTACTGGCTTCTCAAGTTAAACGACAAAAATTTATTGGAACAAAGAACCAAAATTATCTTTTACCGAACAAGAGAAAAAGATCTGCTACCATTCTTATCTCAAGAAGACAATCTTGTATTTTGTCACGAAATTAGGGGACTCATGAAAGATATGGGACTTTCTGAATATATTCCAGATAATTGCCACCTATTTATTGACAGTTCAAGGCAAAGTTGAAATATGTCCTTCTACATAATGGGAATAAATATGGTTCAATACCACTAGCTCACCTAACGAAACTGAAAGAATAAGAATATAATACCATAGCTTTGGTCTTGTAGAAGATAAAGTATCAGGAACATCAATGGGTGATTTGAGTAGACTTAAAAAATTTTTCTTGGGCAGCAAAGAGGTTACACGAAATATCCGTGTTTCTAGTGCCTCTGAGATAGTAGGGACAAAACACACCACTGGATTATAAAAGATTGGCCTCAGAGAGGAAATATGGACGTTGGGGAAAAGAATGTCATTATCGACGCTTTGGTTGAAAGAGAAAAAATCCTACTTCCTCCGTTACATATAAAGTTGGTCTTAATGAAGCAATTTGTAATGGCTCTTGATAAGAATGGGTCATGTTCAGCATATATAGGGGTAAAAATGAATCAGTTGAGCACAGAAAAACTCAAAGCAGGGATATTTGACTGCTCACAAATAATACAATTAATTAAGGATCCTGCCTTCATAAATTTGAAAAATCAAGTTGAACGGGAAGCTTGGACATCATTTGTTGCAGTTGTAGACAATTTTCTAGGCAACCATGAAGCTCGAAACTATGTTGAAATGGTTAAAAAGATGCTTAATAGTTTCATATCCTTAGGGTGCATTATGAGTATTAAAATAAACTATTTACACAGCCACTTAGACCGTTTTCCAGAAAATGTATGAGACATGAGTGAGGAACAAGGTGGAAAATTTCACCAGATATTAAAAATATGATATTGAAGATATGTAGGACCGCTACCAAGGAAGATGGGACGTGCATATGATGGCAGATTATTGCTGGAGTATGAAAAGGGAGTGTTCAAAAAAAAATTCAAGAATGTCGCGGAAAAAAAACTTTCGAAATGTTGTGTGACTATTTTATTTCTTCAATATTTTTTTGTTTGTAAGTACGACATAATATTGTATTTCGTATAGCTAAAACAAAAATATTGTAGCTACTTTCTTTTACTACACTTACGGAGTTGAGTTAAAATGATGTAACTTATATTTCTCTGAATTTGTATATCTTGAGATTTTGAGCTCGTTGGTAAAAATGAATAGGTTATTTGAATTCAGGACATCAAATTGATATAGAATCAGCTCAAAAAACCTCGACACCCAAACAGCCGTTCCCCTGTTAAGGCGCAAACTGATGGACGCTGAACTGATTGTCGCTCAAGCGATGACATTGGAGTTGTCAGATGCTCTCCCGCCAAAATCGCGCGATTCTTTTCTTGTAGTTGAATAATTTCAACTTCAAGAAAATGGCGGGACATTCGAAACATTCAAAAGGTTGTTCATACTCGACTGTCATGATTATAGGCACTTGTTAACAAAATAAGCTCTTATAAGGTTGAATACAATGGATGAGGAATTATAAGCATATTGAAAAGTAGTTTTTCAACTATTGTCTTAGAAGAATTATTATTATCATCAATTCAATCCTTCGAAAAATATAGGTATAAAACCAATTACTATACTTGCTGAAGAACCAGATCCACGCGGAAATAAATTCATACTATTTAAAATGTGACATTTCATTAAAAATCGCGCGTTTTCGTAATGACAGATGTCAGCCACAAATAACTGACATTGGGCAAAAAATCACGCGATTTTTATTTTTCGACGCGTCCATGAGTACGAGCCTTTAATCGAAGTGTCCACATTGACAATTAGTGATGCCCACGAGACCAACGAGACGAGACTCTCCTAAAGTCTCGTCTCGTCTCGTTTTTAGAAGTGCAGTCTCGTCTCGTACCCGTCAGTCTCATCTCGTCTCGAGTCTCGTACGAGAGTCTCGAAAAAAGTCTCGTGCCTGGTATCTTATTTCTGTTTGAGGTACTTACTACCTGCTTCCTTTAATAAAAGTTATGCGATAATACACTGTTAAGGACAGTTTCGGAACAATGTTCGGTTTATGGTTGGGGGACTGTATTGAGACTATACTGGGCGATTTGTCCGATATTACCGATTTCACTCGTATTAATAACTTTGGTATGACTTATTCGATTTGGATAGAATTTTCAGTGCTAGAAAATATGAATGAGCTCCGATTAAATCTTATTTTGGGAAGAATTTGCATCATTTTCTAAGTTTTTTCTGGATTTTCGCCCAGACTTGTGTCAAATTCAATTTGGCAAAAGTCTCACGAAAAATAGAAAGAAAATAGTTCTGCTAATTTTCTTGTGTGTCTGATGAAAGAGTCAGATTTGTACCCACATTCATATTGTTCGTTATTATGCTGAAAAAGGCATTAAATGACTTGAAACAAAATTTCGAAATATTGGCCATAACGCTACAGCTAGCGACATCTATTGTCACCAACAAACGTCTTATTTTCGAATTTCATGCTGAGAATGGCATCAAACGGCTGGAAACCGATTTTCGAAATTTCGGCCAAAACGATACAGCTAGCGACATCTATTGTCACTACATCGAACTATGGAAATGTCCATAATTCTTTAAATTTATGGCTACAATGGCATTGAATGACTGGAAAAACAATTTTCGGAATTTTGGCCAGCTAGTGACATCTTTTGTCTCTACACCGAATTATAAAATGCCCCATATTTTTTTAATTCATGCTGAAAATGGCTTAAAATGACTGGAAAAACAATTTTCGCAATTATGACCAGAACGATACAGCTAGCGACACCTATTGTCACTACATCGAACTATGAAAATGTCCATAATTTTTCAAATCCATGCTGAAAATGGCTTTAAATGACTGAAAAACAATTTCCGAAATTTTGGCCATAACGATAGAGCTCGCCACATCTTTTGTCACTACGTCGAAATATGAAATGTCCAAGTTTCGAATTTCATGCTGAAAATGACATCAAACGACTGCAAAAACAATTTTCGAAATGTTTGCCGAAACGATACAGCTAGCGACATCTATTGTCACTACGCTACTCAATCTACTATCAAATGCCTAATTTTACAATTACATTCTGCAAATGGTATTAAATGGATGGAAAAAATTCGAAATGTCATCATATCATTTTGGCTAAAATCACGAAAATTGTTTTTTCATTTATGCCATTCCCAGCATAAAATTCGATTTTTATAGTTCGACGTAGTGAGAATAGATGTCGCTAGCTATATCGTTTTGGCCAACATTTCAGAAATTGGTTTTCCAGTCCTTTGATGCCATTTTCAGTATAAATGTCAAAACTTATGGACATGTTTATAGTTCGATGTAGTGACAATAGATGTCGCTAGCTGTATCGTTTTGGTAAAAATTTCGTAATTGTTTTTGCAGTCGTTTGTTGCCATTTTCAGCATGGAATACGAAAATTAGACATTTATAGCTCGAGGTAGTGACAATAGATGTCGCTAGCTGTGTCGTTTTGGCCAAAATTTCGAAAATTGTTTTTCCAGTCCTTCAATGCCATTTTCAGCATAAATTACAAAAATTATGGACATGTTCACAGTTCGATGTAGTGACAATCGAACTGAAACAGTACGGACTCTGATGTCCGAACACCTTTCACAGTTCTAGAACAGTTCGGAATCAATTCTGAAAATAACCAAAACAGGACTACTCAAATCCTGAACCGGTTCTGAAATGAACCAAAACACAAAATCGCCATCGCGCATGCGGAACCGTTCCAGAACAGTTCTGAACTCGGAACCAAAACTAATATGAACACGCAATTGTATGAACCACTCCGTAGTATGAACACCGAATTTTTTCTATTGACTTCTCTGTAATATGAATATCACCATTGTATATATCTTTATACAATGATATCACTAGTATGAACATGTTGTAACTTGTCTATTTTATTCAAAGGAATGAATTCTTTTTCACGATTTATCGTCAGTTATCCATTACCGGTTCGTCTTTTCACAAGTTGTCTCGCATTGTTATTTCACGAGTATACTATAACCAAGGAAATGGTGAGTGGAAAATTAAGATGAGAAAGCCCAAGTTCTAGAAGACATCAATAAAGGACTTAGTGTTACCTGGCCCTACTGGCAAAAAAATATGGAATTGCTAAACCAACGGTTTCTTTCAGAAACCACAAAAAAAACAATTTCTCGAGAGAGTAGACAATTGATTCAGATCGTCCAAAAAAATGCATTCTAAAAGGGCGGAAATGCCTGCAATGAAAACAAGCTCTATAAATGCTGAAAATAATGATCCAGAAAGAAAATATGCCGGTGTCTTGAGAAATGATTAAACAGAAAGCGTTGACTTTTTGTGCAAGTTTGAATATCTCGGAATTAAAAGCAAGTGAAGGATGGCTCCAGCGCTTAGAAGAACGCGTTAAGTCAGCCTGATCTCATTGCCCCTTTTGACCAAGAATTCAAGATCATGAATACAACGAACATCAAATCTATAACGCTGATAAAACAGAATTATACTGGCGATTGCTACCAGCAATTTGAGCTTTGAACATAGCTATCAAATAGACAAAACAGAATACTCTGGATTTGACTGAGATATTTACCCTGAAAATTAAACACAAAAAAGCGGTTTTATCGAAATTAACTGCTAAGGAGAATCAGTCTAGAATATCAGAATTTTTCTTGACAAAAGATCAGTCATTATAATTTATATTGATTTTTTTTTAAATATGTGATGGCTTTTCTCATTCAATAAACTTTTCGTTACTTAAGGTGTATCATTATGAAGGAAAATTCTCAACTCAGTCAGAAATACAACCTAGAAAATATCTTAAAGACGAACGAATAGATACGTACATAAAAGGCATATATGGTGTTATAGGTGTTTCAAACACTTAATATGTTAATGGGTAGAAGATAATTTTCATGTTATTTCAGGTATCATAATTTAGTTTCCACCACGTTACGATTGCCACTATTCTTGTTAATGATAATTCTGGCATTTTGTTTGGTCTTCATCTACTTGATGTCTCTTTTCGTGAGCATATATTCATACTTGTCTGATCATTTTAATGAACATTTTTTTCAAGGCGGAGAATATTCCAGAATTCATGATTATTTTTGGTGACTGCTGTCTCCAGTTTACTGCCTTAGCTTTACTTGCTGCTATGGGTCAATACTATACGAATCAGGTAAGTTTCATGAAGAATTTAAGGCCGAGATAGGATGCTTCAAGAGGAAATTTAATTCAATTTAAATTGGAAAAAACATGCTGTTTGGCAGGAGCGTTCTTCTGAGGGAGAACCTGAACGCTGCCACTATAGGGTTCCACTTAAGAATGTCATGAAAAGTAAAATTTGCTACAATTTTTGTCATGCGGTAGATTCCGGGTTGAGGTAAATTCTCAACGAACTAGTGACAGAAATTTTGTATTTGCTATAGTCGTTTCTGAATGAACTTCTACCTTATAGTGTGTAGGAACTGTTGTTGAAAGCGGAGCACAAGTGAGAAGTTTGACAGTGAAATAAAACAATTTTCAAGGTTGTCCGCGAATATCGGATGGTAAATATTATTCCCACAAGTGAGATTCGGAATTTTTCTGAAGAAAATTCGGAAATGCAAGCAGTTTTGTATCAAGCCTCTTTTGTATTTCGGAATATTCATCCAAAATACTGCGATATTGGCGAGCAATCTGTTAAACGGTTCCATTTCTTATTTCAATTCCTACGTGGCTGGAATAATTATAGCTTTGAAACATTTAATCATAAAACTGAAAATTAAATTTTCAAGTTAGACGGTACCGGCCACCATTTAATGTTGCGTCAGAAATTAACAGTGCTGTTTCAAGGGTGTGGCATAAGGATATAGTTACAATGCCTTCCCAGAACGCACCCGATACCTAACTGTAACAAACTATAACCCTAGGAATCATCAAAATACAATACAAAACAATCTGAGCAAATATAACGCATGCAGTCATCAAGATACAAAACTGAATTATTTGCCCAGAAACCCTTTTCGTCAAAATGTTGGAATATTGAAATCCAAAACGCCTATATCGAGATGTAAATATGGATTTTTATTCGAAGGACAACAAGTTCTTCCTAGGAAATATTCTGAAAAAATCATCAAAAGTATACACAAAATACAATAACGGAACTCACTTGTGGAATATAAATGAATTAAGAGTGGTTCAGGAGTGATCAGTGTTGAAATTCAGGAGAAATACTCTGACACACGCTAATAGGACGACTCACAAATACACTATCGTCGAAATGAAATTCAGAGAATCTCACCCAACCATGTAATAATAAAATATATCTGAAACAATTTTATCCACAGAGAGAAGTTCACTTGGTTCACAAAACATCCAACCAATAGACTGAAAAACGCAAGAAGTTTATCTCGAATAACTTTTGTGTAACAATTAAATATATGGTGAACCGCATAATTGGTGAATGCGAATGAATAATACTGAAATAGGAATTTCGTTGTGTATCGTTGTCAGAAACGCTCAAAAGGGTCTTAAGCCGCGTACAGACACGCGAGCTGAGCGGCTTGTGAGGCAAGTTAATTGGGCTGCCTCGCAAGTCTAGACGGTTTTTTGAGCGGGAGCAGAGCGGTGCGCGAGCCGCAAAACTCGATCCATCCGATGTCGGTTTTTACGGCGAGGCAAAAGGATTCCTCAGGCTCAGTTTGGACGGTAAACAAGTAGCGTTGGAATGTTTTTACGATGTTGAGAGCACACAGCTGCGTTTCGTGACGCTATCCGTCTTGATGTTATTCATAGGCGTATCGTTTGTATGGAATAGTTCTATTGAAATAGAATTTTAATAAAAATGCGGATCGAACCGTGAGATATATTTTGTGAATTGAATCGTATAGGATATTTTTCCGAATAATTCTCACTGAAAGAATAGATATAATGCAAAATTCGTTACTTTTCATTCTGTCAATAATCTATAATCAGAGACAAAAAACGAACGATTCTCGCAGAGTTATACATATTGAAAATAATAATAATTACTTCGAGGTTATTTATCAGATGAAAAATATCTTTAGATATATAATGGTAGGCTCGTTTTTGTGGAATGCACTATGAAAAATTAAACAGTTATGAGAGAGTATGCATAATATAACTATGTAACTTTTCCATTCATCATGAGCTTCGTGGGGCCACATCAGTTACTTTGAATAATCAAAGGGTTGAACGAATTCTGTTCTTGACTTTTCCAGTTGGTTCAAAATGTGTATATATATTTCGTTGTCGTTGAATAAGCTTATAATGTATAATATTCCTATGGAATAATTCAATCATTATCAATGTTCTTTATTTCCAACCACATTCCATGAAAACCTAGATTCCCCAATCATACCCATTTAATAATTTTTATATTTAGCATCATTCTCATTCGTCATATCAGTACACGTTGATACATATGAATTCTCGTAAAATAATAAACGTCTGTTTTACTACGCTGCTGTACGGGCTACTGGGAAGGGGCTCGCGAGCCACTGCGGCTCGACTTGGCCTCACATCTCGCTCAAGGCTGCCTCGCTGTGTCTATTTTTTCGCGAGCTTCTCATGAGCAGCTCTGCTCCCGTGTCTGTACGCGGCTTTATGTGTCCAAAGGTAAACTCTTCATAGCAATAAATTCTTCCTCCTCCGGTGACGTCGTGACGTATTGACGAGAAGGGTGAGAAAGCAAAAATTAATTATCCTCAATTGGTATTTTCCATTTCACGGATATTGCTCATGAAAATTTCAGAGCAAAATTGCTGAAATGACCAAACTGCTATGTACATGAACATGGGAGTTTGCCAATCGTAGCAGTTAAATCATACTCATTATTATAACGATCTATATGCCTTTATTGTAATTTAGCAACGCCACTGATTATCATCGAACGTTGGGAAAGTGAGCTCTCCTCAGTTGGAGTTTTAAAGATTAGCGAAAAATAAAAATTTACAAAGAAAAAAGATAGCCAATCCCAATCATGAATAAATGATAAAATGGAAGTCAAGCATTCACTATAATATTCACATGCAATCATTGTAAAGAACCAATAATAAATAAGAATGAGATTTGATAACCTCTTTCATGTTAAGAACCAAAATCATGCATATTTCAAGAAATATATGTAGGTACTGTGGTAGATTCTAGGAAATTTATAAAATCATTCTAATTCATGAGCCTTTTGCTTGCGCCTAATGAGGGATTAGGGAAGGAAATTAACTCAAATCCATAAGGATATTATTCCAATATCCTGAATAAGATTAATATAAATAGATTTGTATAAAACAGATAAACAAATTTTCAAACGAATCAGTTGAAATTTCTCGATGTGTTGAAAATTTGTTAATCAATCTTTTCATTTGCTTATATATTCTGGATGAAGAGTTGAATTATTTCACTGAATTCCAACTGATTTGAATCTTAGAACCGAATGCGATTATTCATTTTCGGGATATTGAAATTCGCAGTGTTTTGCTCGCAAGCCGCTAGTCGTATATCATTCGAGTAAAATTTTTTAGATTGGGTTCTGATACAGTAATCAATGTTGAGAATTTCATAGAAATTCCATGATAAATTTTCGAGAAATAATTATATCCCTTCCAACCCCTCGTTATTTGAGCCCCTCTATTACATATTTGATCTGCTGAAAAGCTTGGAGGATCAACCCCGAGTAACAAACGATTTTTCTACAGCGGTTCACGGATTTTCTTTCAGTAGGTACTTCCAGAGAACATCCCTAGACAACGGACGGAGGACGGCGGATAAACGGATTTTTTGGTTTATTATTTGATAAAATCAAATAATAATCACCCAAGAATGAAGGTGATTTCAACCTTGAAAGATCTCAACAATTTAGGGTGAATTTTTTTCTCAGTGTAGACATGAAAAAAAAAGTTGAGTTTGAATTTTGGAAAATTGCGTTCACGGGAAATCTTATAAAATTGAGTACATTGAAATAATGCTATCCAATTTCGCAATCGAAAACAAAAAATTTCAACTTTGTAGGTTTTCCACCATTTAAAAATATTTTTTCCTAAATTCTACACAACAATTGAATTGACCACCAAGAAATACTTAGATATGACAAGAAATCATTCTTTCAACGGTCACGTATAAATCACCACAGTTATCAGAATATTGCTCAAAGTTGACATTAAACACCCCGCATCTCGCTTATGCTTCGAAAACGGGGTATATGTCATAAGGCAAAAATTACTTTCCCAATGTCATCTATATGGTTGTATATGTTTGGTCAGTTGAACCCTGAATAGCTTCTGAACAAAAGCCCAAAAGTCGATACTACAGCTTTTCTGCATAATTTCAATATTAATATCACTTATATTTGCTTTATTAGCTATTTCCTTCCAGTTTGACTGAATGTATGGCTTCTGGTAATTAAACAACGTATTAAAGCAATTCAGATGGAACTTATTCATTCCAATTCTTGAATCATTCATTGAAATATCTTGAATTGAACATCCGGAGACATCTTGGAAGTTGGTTTTAACCACTTGTTTCTTTTTCAAACTTCCAGACAGAAGAACTCTGGTATGAATTATTGGAATGTCCCTGGTATGAATGGAACATGAAGAATAAGCGATTGTATCATACTTTACTCACATTTCATGTCAATAGAGAGAATAAGATTTACACTGGAATAATTTCCTTGACACACGAAACTATTATTCTGGTGAGTTTTTGTCGTATTCGAGAATCCTCCGCATGAGACCTCACTATGCAGAACAGTAGATGATAATGTTTCCTGATACAATGATTTCTTCGTATCAGGGCTGTAGCGACAGTTGACTCAAAGGAAGGGCAATTGAAATTAAAGGAAGGGCAGTGAAACTTTTCATTGATTTTATGAATTTTTAAGACATTTGACTTTTGATTTTTGAGGTAGGGCAATTGTCTTTCAAGTTAGGGCCCTACCTTGCCGTACTATAGTACGGCCATTGTACAAGGTTTATCACTTTATTTTACAATTATTCAGGTATTTCAATATGGTCTCCTTCAAAGTACTGCCCCTGAGAAAAGATGCACCTCTGCCAACGCCGTTTCCACTGCTTATACGATCGCTGAAAGTCTTCAGTTGTGAGTCTCTTCATTTGGCGTGTCGTTTCAGCCTTGATGGCTTCCACATCCCCCAAGTGCGGCCCCCGGAGCACCATATTGCATTTCTGGAATAGGAAGAAGTAGCATAGAGCTAAATCGGATGAATGGGGTGGGTGTTCTGTTACGGTGATTGAGATTTAGGCCAAAAACTCACCAACAACAAGAGACGTGTGAGCAGGCGCGTTCTCAAGATGAAGGATCCACCTGCCCCCTTGTGCCAAATCCGATTGTTTTAGGGATTGACAGTCCTTTAGCTATCATAAATGTCAATCGACGGTCTTTAAGGACACAGCCACGAATTCGTTCAACATTCCAGAACTCGATGTGGAGGGGCGATTTTGAATGGGTATAACTATCAAAAGAATAATTGGCGAATTGGACCCGTTTAAGCATTCGACCTTCTCAATCAAACTGAAAACCCACTTCACAAATAAATTCCCTGTGTCGATTCTTCCTAAAGTTAATGTGTTTACGGTCGGCCTAACCACTGATAGTGAACAAAATAACTTCCGGAAGAATCTACTCAGTAGCTTGATAATTGTAAAGTAAGTTTGGAGTGTAATTACGAAGGCCGAATTGGCGAATAGGTGAAAACTATCAAATGATTCCGCAGATATACCCTTTCAAAATTTCAGTTTCCCGATATTTCCAAGAACAAAGATCGAATCGCCCTTCAATTAAAAATGTTACCTTGAAGTTTCAGCCAAATAGAGTCTGTGATGTACCCCGCTTAGGTTTAGGTTCGTCCAGTTGATGGCACATGAGAGGGTATGAGAATAACAGTCAAACTCGGGTTTAATTGGGGGGTAATTGTCTACTAAAGGGTTTTCCAATAAGAGGTGTTATTTTGATATTCAAAGAAAAATGCCATTTTTTAATATAAATGATCGGATGTTTATTTCATTATAAAGAAGAAGTTATGCCGTTAATAGTGGAAAATAACATCAGGCAAATGACCACCACGACCACGGTTACAGGACCATATCTTTTCAATGAAATTTTCCATAACCAAATCGCAAAGTGGCTGCCCTATGTCCTCTATAGCCTCACGAATTCCATCTTTGAGGTTTTGAATCGACGCTAGGCTAATGGCGTTGTCCAGATCAATACCATCCAATTCCGGCCATAAAAAATCATTAATCATCTCTCGATAGCGCAATCCGTTCACAGTAACTGTTGCTCCAACCTAATTTTCGAAAAAGTAAGGTCAAATGACTCCGCCGGACCATAAACCGCACCAAACAGTTACACGTTGAGGATAGAGAGGTTTTTCAAGATTAACTCTCGGGTTTTCCGAGCCCCAGATGCGACAATTTTGCTTGTTGACGGAGCCACCGAGGTAGAAATGGGCCTTATCACTCGAGATGATTTTTCGATGGAATTCCGGATCATTTTCATGCATTTCAACGACCCAATCAGCAAAGACACGACGTTGTTGATGATCGGCCGGCTTGAGTTCTTGTGTTAACTGAACTTTATAAGCCTTAAGACCCAAATCTTTATGCAAAATACGGTGTAATGACGTTTGTGGAATGACTCATTCCAAAGAACGACGAGGAATGGACAAACCTGAGTTTTCTTCAACACTTTCGGCTACAGCAGCAATATTCTCGGCTGTTCTTGAGCGACGTGCACGGATTTTATTCTTCACATCACTAACTTGTCCCAACAGCTCGAATTTTTCCACCAATTTCTTTATTGCGGTCCGACAAGGTGCTTCACGACGACCCAAAAATGTTAGAGTTTTACCAACAGTCTGCCAAAGTTTCACCATTTTTATAGTGAATTTTAATGATTTCAATGCGTTCTTGAAGCGTGTATCGTTGCATTTTCATTAATGGCGTAGTTTCTTCTTGTCAAATGTCAAAAAATGACAACTTCCAAAGTGACATCTACCGAAATAGCGCCTCTGTTTGAGGGTAGTTTATTCTTGTGATTTTTTCAGGAATCCTTGCTGATCGGAAATTTCCGTAGAGATATTTTATTGAAACGATGTATTATGACTAACCGTAGCATAGTCTTTGTGCCACCATAAAAATATTCAGATCCGACCCTGTTTAAGGGTAGTTTATTCTTGTGATTTTTCGGAAATCCATGCTGATCGATATTTTCCAGTAGAGATATTTCATTGAAACAAAGTTAAATAACTGCAAATCAGATACCCTCTGTGCCACCATAAAAAAATTTCAGGTCCGACTCGTTTAAGGGTAGTTTATCCTCGTAATTTCTTGGAATACTTTGCTGACCGAAAATTTTCAGTGTAGAAATTTTATTGAAATTTATGAGGATTAATGAGTCCGGTCCTTGAATACCAAATAGGGAACATGAGTTGGATTCACACAGTCCTGATATAACTTTCATGGAGATATCCTTGCCGGAAATCCTTCGTGCAATTCTTCGATAACTTATAGAAGTAAACTACGCTAGAAAGGCGGTCAGAACTGGAATTTTTGTATGTTGGCACAGACGGACTCGATTTGCAATAATTATGCTTTGTTCCAAGGAAATATCCCCACCGGATAATATCCATCGTCAAGGACTCCCGAAAAATCACAAAAATAAACTACCCTCAAACAGGGTCGGATCTGAATATTTTTATGGTGGCAGAAAGAGTATGCTACGGTTAGTCATAATACATCGTTTCAATAAAATATCTCCACGGAAATTTCCGATCAGCAAGGATTCCTGAGAAAATCACAAGAATAAACTACCCTCAAACAGGGGCGGCTCTGAATTTTTTGTCTTGTGGCACCGAGGGTATGCTACGTTTAGTCAAAATGCATCGTTTCAATAAAATATCTACACTGAAAATTTTCGGTCAGCAAAGTATTCCGAGAAATAACGAGGATGAACTACCCTTAAACGAGTCGGACCTGGAATTTTTGTATGGTGGCACAGAGGGTATCCGATTTGCAATTATTTTACTTTGTTTCAAAGAAATAGCTCTAGTGGAAAATATGGATCAGCAAGGATTTCCGAAAAACCCGACGAATAAACTACCCTCAATAGGGTATGGATCTTTATATTTTTATGTTGACACCAAGAATATACTACGGTTAGTCATAAAACATCGTTTCAATAAAATATCTCTACGGAAAATTTTCGATCAGCAAGGATTCCTGAAAAATCACAAGAATAAACTACCCTTAATAGGGGATGGATCTGAATGTTTTTTGTAGTGGCACAAAGAGTATGCTACGGTTAGTCATAATACCTTGTTTCAATAGAATATCTATACAGGAAATTTCCGATCAGCAAGGATTCCTGAAAAATCACAGAAATAAACTACCCTTAAACAGTGGCGGATCTGAATTTTTTTTACGGTGGCACCAAGCGTATGCTACGTTCAGTCATAATACGTTGTTTCAATAAAATATCTCCACTGAAAATTTTCGGTCAGCAAAGTATTCCGAGAAATAACGAGGATAAACTACCCTCTAACGAGTCGGATCTGGAATTTTTGTATGGTGGCACAAAGGGTATCAAATTTGCAATTATTTTACTTTGTTTCAATGAAATATCTCCACTAGAAAATATCGATCAGCAAGGATTTCCGAAAAATCCGAATAATAAACTAACCTTAATAGGAGGTGGATCTGAATATTTTTCATGGTGGCACAAAGACTATGTACGGTTAGTCATAATACATTGTTTCAATAAAATATCTCTACGGGAAATTTTCGATCAGCAAGGATTCCTGAAAAATCTCAAGAATAAACTACCCTTAATAGGAAGTGGATCTGAATGTTTTTTATGGTGGCACAAAGAGTATGCTACGGTTAGTCAAAATACGTTGTTTCAATAGAATATCTATACGGAAAATCTCCGATCAGCAAGGATTCCTGAAAAATCACAGGAATAAACTACCCTTAAACAGGGGCAAATCTGAATTTTTTCTTGGTCGCACCGAAGGTATGCGTCGTTTAGTCATAATGCATTGTTTCAATAAAATATCTCCACTGAAAATTTTCGGTCAGCAAAGTATTCCGAGAAATTACGAGGATAAACTACCCTTAAACGAGTCGGACCTGAAATTTTTGTATGGTGGCACAGAGGGGATTCCGATTTGCAATTACTTTGTTTCAATGGAATATCTCTAGTGGAAAATATGGATCAGCAAGGATTTCCGAAAAATCCGAAGAATAAACTACCCTTAATAGGGGCTCGATCTCTATATTTTTTATGGTGGCACCAAGAATATGCTACGGTTAGTCATAATACTCCGTTTCAATCAAATATCTCCACGGGAAATTTCCGATCAGCAAGGATTCCTGAAAAATCATAAGAATAAACTACCCTTAAACAGGGGCGGATCTGAATTTTTTGTATGGTGGCACCAAACGTATGCTACGTTTAGTCATAATACGTTGTTTCAATAAAATATCTCCACTGAAAATTTTCGGTCAGCAAAGTATTCCGAGAAATTGCGAGGATAAACTACCCTTAAATGAGTCGGATCTGGAATTTTTGTATGGTGGCACAGAGGGTATCCGATTTGCAATTATTTTACTTTGTTCCAATGAAATATCTCCACTAGAAAATATCGATCAGCAAGGATTTCCGAAAAATCACACGAATAAACTACCCTTAATAGGGGGTGGATCTGAATATTTTTTATTGTGGCACAAAGAGTATGCTATATTTAATCATAATATAGCGTACATCTCAACTGGAAACCTCCGGTCAGCAAATTATTTTGAAAAATTACAAGAATAAACTACCCCCAATTTGGGGTGGGTTTGAAATTTGAATGTGGTGGCACGAACATCCCAATGTACACAACTTAGTTTTAGAGTTTGGTTCAATAAAATATTCTTTAAGGAGTGGTTTAGAGGATTATATTTTGGTCAGCAAATTATCCACACCCTTGAATAGAGAGATGTTGCAACTTTCAAATTGCGCGAACGTTATGTTATTACGGTTACGCTAAAAATAATAACGTTTAGGTTTTAACGGTCATTCCAAAAGTAGTCATATTGCTACACGTTTTTGTTATCGTTGCGTTAGTTATCAGTTTGTTTGGTTAGGTTATGTGAGACTTCAGATTTTTGTGTTACAAACTCACGTTCAAACTCTTAAAGTTTAATCATTTGCATTTCTACATTAGTTTTTTGATTCTGGATAACATGAAAAAAGAATCGGGAGCGGTAATTTCAGATGGTGCTATTGCAGAAGAAGTGGAACTATGTTATATATTGAACAATATAATTGGCATGGTTCAAACTATTCCTAATTTCAAACCCCTCATATGTTGCTTCCAAAAGTATTTCTTAGTTCGTGGAAAAGTAACAAATACCTATACATATAAGAAAAAAAATTGCTGTGTAGCACTAAGAAATCTTTATGTCTTATATCAGTTGTGTGTAGAAGGCATTACAAAATAGATTTAAAAAATCTGAGAAAGTTGTGTAATTAATTCCGAAAAACATATTAGCAAACAGCTTCTATGACAGTGATCGGAGCCGGAAGGACCCGAAGCCTAACGAATCCTTCCGATATAGAATAGCGCTACGTAAATTACGGCTCGCAATTTTCCGTAAATAACGTTGGACGCTAACGCTATTAACGTCGCGTTATTCTGAAACTGAATCTGCGCATGCTTAAATGTCAAAAATAACGTTTTCGCTAATAACGTCGCACAAATTTGACACTGCAATATCTCTCTAATAACAGTAGGTATCCTTCGGATCACGTATGTTGGATCATGCGAGGTTGTCTGAACCTTGCTTGTCTTACGTATTAATTATACAGAGTGTCTATACGTTACAGTCTACAGAACAATGAGAAAAATAACTCTCCCCATTCAGCAAAACGCAGGAGGACTCTTTAATTCTTTTTTGCTTATTGTTCTGTAAACCCTATTTGACGAAAACGTCAAGGTAGCATTTTTCATTGGAGGGCAATTCGATCTATGTTCTTGGAAATATCGGGAAACTGAAATTTTGAGAGGGTATATATGCGGAATCATTCTATAGTTTTTACCTATTCGTCAAATTCGGCCTTCGTAATTAAACTCCAAACTTACTCTACAATTATCATGCTACTGGGTAGACTCTTCCGGAAGTTATTTTGTTCACTTTCAGTGGTTAGGCCGGCCGCAAACACATTAACTTTAGGAATAATCGACATATATTTGTAGAGTGAGTTTTAAGTTCAATTAACGGTCGAATGCTTAAATGAATTCGCCTATTATTCTTTAGATAGTAATACCCATTCAAAATTTTGAGGTTCATCCACAATTTCGTAAAGACCATATGAAATAAAATCTGCGTTTGGCATGGTCAATACTCGTATAAATAACTTCTTTGGCAAAGGAACAAGCGCGTAGAAGCTCCTGACCTCACGTCAGGGCTTTTCTAGTTTTTTTTTACGATTAGTGTATTCCTATAAGTAATAAATTAATGGGAGATATATTTTTCAGCTTGGACGACGAATAGCTGCAGCAATAACATTCGTTGGTACTGTGGGAAGTGTTTATTTCACTTGATGATATCTCAAGGATTTTTTCTTGACTGTAATGCTAGGACCCATTAAGGATGTGAATTGATCAAACAACGTAATACTAACTCGTATGAGATCGCAGTCAATGGATAGTACTCACTTATTCCACATTATGGCACTTGTTTGAAATTAGGATAGAATAAATTCGACCCTGAATATTGAATAATGAATGACATTTTTGGTTTTATTTAACAATCCCTGATAATTTTCACAAAACATAAACCAGCCCAGATTTGTTGAGGATTTGATGGGGCTGTTAGGAAGACGAACCTAGAAGTAATTTCAACAATACATTTTACGATGAAGAATAATGCAAAAATATGGCACAAACAATGAAAAATTTAACAGCTACTCCCAGATAATGCATCTCTAGTTCTTTAACAATATACTAATTTATCCTATACTATTAGTTTCCTACCCAGCATACACAACATACAGCCATTGTACAGTTACTCCATTACTAGTGCCACCGAAATGCAGTACATAAACTGTTGTATTGGAACTGCACAGTCTCTGCATTGGTGATAATGCTTTCCTAAAGATACAGCTGCTGTACAGCTTTTGAACAACAAAATCGGAAGGCTGTATGAGAAGGAATTTTAGGTATAATATTCAAACAAGGTAAAACTTTTTTGTTTGTTAACTCATATTTCTCCACTTCAAGTTGCTGTACGAAAAAACAAAGGGGGCAAAAATGATTCACCAACCGATATTGAAACAACCATCAGGGTATATGATTGAAAAATATGTACTTATGCAAGAGGAATTAAAAAGGAACGAAAGAGTCACCCAATAATGTATTATATGATGTAAAATATTTGATATGGCCGGCATTTCTGTGAATTCTAGTTATTTTTATTTAAGTCATGTTCCTAGTGCAACATTTTTTTTATTTAGTTGAATTTGCAATGAATCACTTTATCTTATATGCTCAATACAAACTAGGTTAACCCGATTCCTAAGACATCCATTATAATTAAGGAATCAGGCTCACCTCCGAAAAACTTAAATTTTTCAAGCAATCGGATTGAAATTTTGGATATGCATACAACAGACTGATTTTTATCGACCGAGGGGAAATAGGGAATACTGTGTCTTCTGGTTTAACCAGAAATGGCCAAACCTCAATTTTTTCATATAATATTGTGTATATTCTTATACATTTGAATTCCATGCTGAATGTTGGTGAGATGTGAAAAATTAAATATTTTAAATATTTTTTTTTGAAAGTAATCAACATCTAGATAAAAAAAATTCAGTAACTTCTCTACCGTAACGCATAGAATTCGAATATGCAAAATTATATACATCACATCATATGAAAGAATCAAAATTTATTCGGTAACTTCCGGTTGAACTGGAAGTCGCAGACTCACTTTTTTTCCATCTGTCGATGGCAAATAATTTAGTATCAATGCGCAAAGTTTCAATTGAATCTCTTAAAGAATAATTGTTTTTCGGGGGTGAATCTTATTCCTGTGCAACTCGTTATACAACCGAGCTCCTGCTGTATTATTGCTGCGTAAAAACTTCATATCGATGTAGCACAGTTTCTGCATTATTACTGCGTAGGAAATACGAAGTGGCACAGCTGCTGCTTTATTACTACGTAGAAACTGCATTACGAAGTGACATAACTGCTGCACAACTGCTGTTCTCTGGCTATAATTTTAACGCAGTTTGAACTGTACAGTTTGGATGCAGTTCGACGGGACATATACGGTCCGATTCGATGAAGGTACTGCACCACCATAGCTGCACTTCAAGTGCAGCAACGATGTACAGTTTTTGTACCTTTGCTGCAATTTAGTGTTTGCTGTGTATTCATGTCGTATGTCTTAGGATATTGGGAGTAAAGAACAGAATTTGTCGAACGTTCTGGTCGATTTAGTTAGTCATTTAGTTAGAGGAATAGCTGGTATTTACTGGCATTTTCGGAGGGAATTACCGGGTTGCGCACCCAAGCTAGCTTGATTTGATTGATAAAGCGTAAAGTCAGTTTCGAAGATACCCCTCACGAGACATAGAGACAAGAGCATAGAAATGAAATTTTGGACCTGGATGTGAAAACTTGCCCTCTGGCTTCAGGTTTACTAGGTGTCACAGGTATCAGGTTAACCCCCCCAAAAAATTGGTTTGAATATGTATTGATTCTCTATGATAACCATATAGCAATATTAGAGACGGCCTTTCATCCACATTTCAATTTCTTACCTCTTTTCTCAAAGTATAATTCAAAAATTATTTCTCTATCCAACGGGGGTTTTTCCTTCAAACGAAAATGCAGTAATTTTCATGAGAAACCTTTAGAACATCACATTTCAAACATTTAATTTCTATAATTATATTTTTGAAAAAATGTTTGATCACCTGATAAAAATGGGGATTTGCATTTAAAGGGATTTGTCTTGAGTGCACGATATGGCAATGTCGAATTCAGCTTTCTCGGAAAGAAAAGGATGTCAAATGTGTTACTTTGCTCAGGAAAACAGAGATAGCTGTACTTCGATCTGGTTAGAGTAGAAGACAACGACCAAGGAATAGAAAAAGACGAGCACAGACTGTCACACTGTCATATTACTGACAAATCGCAAATGGAAATTGTTTGGTTATATTGACAAATAACACGTGCGTACCACAGAATAGGAATAAATATTTCATTATTCTATGGCAGAAAAAGCTATTCTACTAAACACCGTTGTCACTTCGTACATGCCTGGCAAATCCCAAACCCCAATTTTGAAATATTATTTTGAATACTTTCTGAAGGTAATTTGCGAAAATGATGAATCAGACCCATAATGATTATTTTCAAATTTGCATTTGCAGTAATAACCCAAATTCAGGAAAACCCCTTTTATGCTGCAGGGTTGAAAAAACATTTGGTTTTCTTAATTTATTTTGATAACCTTCGATTCAGAAACCAACGTATAAGTCGAATATGCAAAAATGAATGAGAACACCTTGTTTACCTCAGTCGATGAAAAACAATCTGTAGTTTCAATGTACCCAAAATTCAAAATCAAATTTACAAGATGTAAAATGAAGATTTTTTTGGGGGGAACTTGAATCCTGTGGCGCCCGATATATAACTCTAGTTACTTTTACAAGCAATCCCGGTTGGTCATGATTTAGGTCTATCAAGTTTTTTCACTTAAAACTGGCGCAGGTTAGCACTCGTGAAATATCGGCAATGTCAAAATAAGTCTCAGCGACTTTGCCAAATGCCAATTTCTACTCTCAATCTCAACCATTCTCAACATATAATTATCACGCTTGGGAACTTAAATGCAGAAGGTAGTTTTGAATAATCAGAGAGAAAGTATCAGGAAGTGCTATATAGAATAATTGAAATCTGCTTTTTCCGATAGTAACCCAGATAATCTGGAATCAATAATTTATCACAATAAGATATCAAATATTTTCGACGTGTGTGAGTGGAAACCAAGGAATTATATTTTATATGAATAGATATTTATTTGTTAGTGCAGCTAACACCACCACACACCACAATAAGAAAAATTTCTAGTAATAGAAACGACAAAGAATTTCCTTCTATTGGTGCACCAAAAAGATACTGACTGAAGACTTTATTTTGAAAAAAGATCTGCTATGACAAATTTGGAATTATAATTTGAAAAATTAACACTTCTCGATTGATATACTACTCACCTTTGCAGAGGAACATTTGGAATATAACGGGGGACTGACATCACTTTTTAAAATTATAAAATGAATGGGTTAAAAATACAAAAGGGTGAATGAACGCAAAATTCATGTGGACAAAAACATGTTGTTGCAGTCAAAATTGCTTTTCTGCGCAAATTTTTACAGTATGAATCGTTGGATGAAATTCTCAGATCTGTGTAAATAAACATTTTGATAAATACGTCATTACTACGACCTCTATGTAGAGAGGACAACGTTGCGTAGTTTTCTGACAGGAAAATGACTATAACCTAACATTTTCAGAATATACACGGTGAAATGTGTCAAAATGTCATGGCCAACTGGGATAGTTTATAAAAGTGAAACTCTATAAATACGAGTGCCTTATTGTTGTGAAGTGTGTAGGTACTTTTTCGCCATAACTGGTTTGAAAATATAATACATTATACGAAAGTAAGAAATTGGAAAACAAATTCTAAGAAATGTGAAATCGAAGGTGAAAAAATTTTGATTGAATATTCAAATAATGCATTTTGATGTGTCAAACAGAGAGCCAAAGCATATAAAAAGAGGAAATCCGATATGTATGTCGGCGTAGCTGCTTTTCGACACAAAGTAGGGTTCTTTTGAACCTTAATTCATTGAAATTCGTCTATGGAGCTATTGGCTATTCCTAGCCCATAGACCAATGATTTCAAATATCCCAAAAATAAAAGATCATTGGGAGATAAATCTGGTGATTTGGCGGGCCATTTGTAGAAATGACAAGGCTCATATTGATGCTGTGAATAACTTGACTATAATTATTTTGAAACTACAATCAATTTCAAGCGATGAACCAAAATATTTTTGGTTATTTGATGTTCACCGAATTGGTTATGAGCATTTGAATAAAGAACAACAGGAAGGAGCATAACGCATTTCTACTTCGTATATCACTGCGACGTACGTGCCCATATTATACCTCCAAGTATGACTCATGTTAGTTTGCTCGAACAAAGAAGTCTCGGAACAAGTTATTCTCTCTTCAAAGTGGAAGGGAAGTCGGCCATATGCAATCTCCATCCCGGAACCCCGATGTGAGGCCTTATATATGCTCCTTCCTTCCTGTTGTTCTTTATTCAGAGGTAATAACACAGACTAACTTGGTCTGTGGTAATAAGTCGAAGGATAACCTCGTTGAAGTTATTTTTATTCAGAATAAGGAACTAATATTTATTCATAAATTGATTGACACTATTTTTTTTTTATTATATGACATCTCTAATGTATACTGATCTTATTAAAAGAACAATAATCATAGAACCAAAATAAACTAATGCTGCTGAGAATATCTCCAGCTTCAACACCTTCCCTCATTGGAATATTTTGGTTAATCCCATTTTGTTCCTTAGCATTTGAAGTCGAGGTTTGAACAAAGGTTTTGTCATTAAGTCTGCTAATTGGTCCTCTGTTGAAACTTTTTCTACTTTCATTTCCCCATCTAAAACTAGTTCACGCACAAAGAAATGCCTTATATGTATATGTTTAGTGCGTCTGTGAAATTCTGGGTTTTGACTCAGCTTAATAGCAGCTTCATTGTCTACCATCAATGTTGGAACTGACTGAAAACTGAGTATTTCTTTGAACAATCGCTTTAGCCATTCTATTTCCCGTGCAGTTTCACTAGCAGCCACTATTTCAGCCTCTGTTGTGGAAATTGCAACAGATGTTTGACGCTGACTGAGCCAAGATATAGCTCCACCAGCATACATGCATAAAACGCCAGAAGTTGAGCGTCCTGTTTCACAATCTCCTCCGTGGTCTGCATCACTGTAGGCCACTAACTCATCTCTTTCCTTCGACTTGTAGCTAAGTCCAAGATCCATTGTGCCCTTCAGATAACGAAATATCCTTTTAACCTTAACACAATCTGCGTTCGTTGGATTTTCTAGCTTTCTTGAGGCGACACTGACTGCATAAGCTATGTCTGGCCTCGTACTTGTCATTAGGTAAAGTAAAGCACCAACTGCCTCTCGATAAGGAAAAGTTTTGTTCAATTCTACATCTTCCTTCCCTAATTGAGAAACTTCTTTTACAATTGGAGTTGTTACTGGTTTGCAGTTTGACATGCCATATCTTTCAAGAATTTTCTTTGTATAAGAAGATTGATTCACTTGAATGGTACCGTTCTCTTCTTTCTGAATCTGGAGCCCAAGAAAATAGGATGCCGGTTTTATTGTTATCTTGAATTCTTCTTCTAAACTATTCAAAAACTCATTTTTCATGGTATCATTGCTGCAAGCTAGTAATCCATCGTCAACATAGAGAGCTAACAATAACATGTCAGTTCTTTGTTTTTTGATAAATAAACATGGGTCGGCATCAGATCGTCTAAATCCTCGTTTTTCAAGAAAATCCCTGAAACGTTTATTCCAACATCTTGGAGCTTGTTTTAATCCATACAAACTCCGTTGGAGTTTACAAACCATGCCGCTTGTATCTATGAAACCTTCAGGTTGTTTCATGTACACTTCTTCGTCTAAATTACCATAGAGAAAAGCAGTACATACGTCAAACTGTGTAAGAGACATATTTTTACTCGCAGCTATGCTTAATAGTGACCTTATTGTTCCTCCTTTTGCCACTGGACTATACGTTTGGTCATAATCAACCCCCTTCTTCTGAGAGTATCCTTTTATAACCAGTCTAGCTTTGTACTTTTCAACAAAGCCATCAGGATTCGTTTTTAGCTTGAATACCCATTTGCAAGGAATCGCCTTTTTTCCAGGTGGTAATCCTTTCAAAATCCAAGTATTATTTTCCTTCAAAGATTGTAACTCCTGCTTCATTGCTGTAATCCAGTGTTCTTTTTCATTACAAGTTATGGCATCCATGTAATTTAAAGGTTCATTTGATTCACATATTTCTGCAGCAACTGTCATAACATAATCATCAAAACGTGATGGTTTTCTAATGGTCATTCTGTCCCTTAACGCCTGTCTGATTTCTTCAGTACTCTGCTCACTTTCTTCAACTATTTCTGTAGGTAACTCTCTTCGTTCCAGATTTTGATTATCTTCTTCAATTGACTCTTGATCATGTTCATTGTCAGAATTTGATGATTCAAGGAAGTTTTCCCCTTTGTCAACAACTCTCAAGTAATCAAAATTATTTTGAAGTCCACCATTTTGACTTTCAGTCTGTTGACTATTTGTTATTGGCAAAATTTCACATTCATCAAAAATGACATCCCTTGATCTTACTAGTCTCTTTTGATCTATAGACCATATCCGATAACCGTCGTCATTTTCATAACCCATAAGAATACCTTTAGTAGCTTTCTTTTCCATTTTCTTCCGATGCATCTTAGGAATATGAGCATAGCAACTACTACCTATGATTTTCAAATGACTCAATTTTGGTTTCTTATTGAACCATATTTCATAAGGAGATAATCCTTCAACACCTGATTTACTGGTGCGATTCAGAATGTATGTCGCTGTGTTGACTAATTCTGCCCAAAAACTCTGATCAAATATTCCTTCTCTAGCATGCATTAAGGCTCTTGCTGTTTCAACAACAGTTCGGTTTTCTCTTTCTGCACACCCGTTCTGTTGTGGTGTATATGGCATGATTAGTCTTTGTCGTATGCCATAATGGTTTAGCGTTTTTCTGACTCTATTATTGTCGAACTCACCACCATTATCTGATAAAACTTCTTTCACACCATAACCTGCAGCTTTAATTTCTTCTAGGACAATGTTCAAATTATCTATCACTTCTGATTTGTGTTTCATGAAATATATAAAACGATATCTGCTATAATCATCCTTGAATAAGACATAATATCGATAGCCGGATTTGGATGGGTCAAATGGACCACATACATCTGTATGTAAGAGTTCACCAGGTGCTTTGGCTCGACATCTTGTACCAAATTTGAGTACATGAGCTTTCCCATAGATACAACCTTCACACATTTCACTATCGAGATTGACATCTAATCCCAGTTCTCTTTTCAATATTGTTTTTACATATCTCTTATTTTGATGTCCAAATCTTTTATGATAAAACTGCAAAACATTATCATTATGAACTGAATTAATTTCTTTCGAATTTTCTGGCTTCAAGGATTTCATTTTAAGTTTATACAATCCTCCTGAACAATTTCTGGATCCAACAAGTATAACTTCTCCTGATAACTTGAAATAACACTTTTCTGTTGTTGAAACAAATTCACTGTCTGGATTTTTATCTTGTGCTGACAATGTTGAGAACAAGTTTTTCTTGATACTAGGAACATACCATACTTCAGTCAGAGGAAAAACTTGAATTCTACCATTCACGTTTGTTTTTACTCTAATTGTACCTTTTCCTAATGCCGGTACTGACTCTCCGTTTGCTGTAGTTATTTGGTGATGATTGTCAAATGGTACATAGCTCTCAAACACATTATTTTGGTTGGTAATGTGATTAGTTGCACCATTGTCGACGTACCAATTTTCTTCATCTTGTTCACACAACAGTACAACATTGGAAACGGCTAGTAATGAAACATTGTTCTTCGTATCACTTGCTCTATTAGTTTTGTCAGGTTTTGGTGGCTTACCATCTGCCTTCCATTTCAGACACTGTCTTATTTTATGTCCTCGTGATTTACAGTATTTACAAAATAGATTGCTTCTTTTGTTTACTGTATACAAAACTTCCTGTTTAGTCTCAATTTTGCTTGATAATGCTTTTTCATAAGCAACCAATTGATTTGTCAAGTTATCTATTGTTCTTTCTTTGTTTGATATGAGCATCCAACTTGACTTGAACGAGAAGTAATCAGAAGGTAGAGTTTCTAGTATTTTACAGATAAGTAAAATTTCAGGTAAATCACATTTACACTCATTTCCAGCAGTCATTTTGTCCTTCAAAATATCTTTCTGAAGTTTGTCCCAAAGATTCTTCAGTTTTGATGTATGTGTGGCTATATCATCATCTGCTTGTTTTACATAGCTGAAGAATTGCATGCATAGGTCATAGGTCTTGTCCTCGACATTGCCATCATAAAGCCTGTGCAATTCTAGCCAAACTTCTCTAGCGGATGTGAAACGCATTACTTTTTCTAAAGTTTCTTGTGTCATATTTAGAGTCAGAATTAGTAAAGCATTATTATCGGCTTGATTGAAATCTGATAAGTCTTTCTCGTACCTGGTTTTATCAACAGTTGTAGCATCTTCTGGTAAGGATTTAGGGGCTTTTAAATTTCCTTCGATAACCTCTAGACCGCCTTTAATTCCTCTTAACAAAATGCACAATTTATATTTCCAGGTTGACCAGTTTGACTTCCCCTCTAGCAAACCAATTTGTATTTTGCTTGTATCCATCTTCTGATTTTAACTCTCTTTCAATTTGTAAATATCTTCTCGTTTATTCTGTTTCTTCAACCTGAACCACGCTCTGCTACCACGTTGAAGTTATTTTTATTCAGAATAAGGAACTAATATTTATTCATAAATTGATTGACACTATTTTTTTTTTTATTATATGACATCTCTAATGTATACTGATCTTATTAAAAGAACAATAATCATAGAACCAAAATAAACTAATGCTGCTGAGAATATCTCCAGCTTCAACAAACCTGACATCACAACAAATAACCACCGCCTCTAATGATCCTTTTCCAACTACCGTCTGAGCAGTGGTGCCAGATGGAAATTTTCGAGAACAGGAGAATCAGTCGGAAAAAACAGGAGATTATTATAAATATATTTTTTTTCGACCTAATACAAAATCCCGAAACGAATAAGATATTCCAATTCTAAAAGCATTGTTTAAGGAGAACAATGCTAAAAGTTATGTCAAATACTTACATATATATTGAATTATAGGTTATATCAATGAAAACTATCAGTTTTCATTTGATTATTCTAATTCAGCTTCTGATTTTGTTTCCGTTTCAGTAAAGTATGACAAATCTATCCTACAAGGTAAATAGATCAAGGGAAGCTTATGTATATTTTACTGATAAATATGATTCTCATTTTCTCAGGAATTTGAGTCCATTGGAAACCCAGGAAGGTTTCGAGAAAACGGCTGAGGAATATATAAGTGATGGACGGTGACTAATTTGGGTCTCTGCCTTCCGCAGAAATCTTCGTTTGCCTTCCGCTCTGGACAGAATTGCTATTTGAAGTATGTCATACATGATTGCGATATTGCTAGTAATAATGATAGTATTTAGGTATTTTCGCCAGATTTTAGGCGATTGCTTAAAAAAATAGTAAATGATCGATTTAATTTTAATACACATTTTCTTTAGGAAAAAAAGGAGATTTTAGAGTTGAAACAGGAGAACAGTTAATTGCTTCCCAACCAAGAGATCTCCTGTTAAAACAGGAGATCTCGCACCACTGCGTCTGAGGCCCACCCTATGCGCCTCGGAAGCACATCGCGCCAGTGCTGCCAGTCATGTTCCAGTACGCGGGGGCGTCAAACAGTCACGCTTCCTACACCTATCCCCTGATGCACCATCCGAATTTGCATGGCTTCATGCACTTACAGCTGTGAAACGCCAAACTTGTCTTAAGTTGCCGGTTTGTTTATCGTATCGCTCTCGTAATAGCTTGGGCGTGAAGCCCCAGTGCGTCAAGCCTTCAGACTTCTAACTGGAAATTCACTATTGTTTGAATGCATTGATTTTAACCACAAAATACAAATCACCTTTTCGGTATGTTATCCAACCTATATATGTCCAATGAGACGAATAGTTCCTTCAATAATTCACCCTGTAGGCCACTTTAAAATTTTTTCACATTTATTTGAGCTGCATTATCAGGCGGATCTGAAACAGTGGTGATCATATCAAAAATGGTCATTTTGATCCCATTTCTTAGGTTCATGTTCATTTAATGGTCTCCTGATATTACAAAATCTTAAATTCATCATATTCATATCCAATCAATTAGTCATTAATCTGCGTATTTTCAGAGCTCCACACTCTACGTTAGTTTTTCAATGTAAAAATTCTCAATAATAATGCGTATTTTAGACATTACAATAATGAAAGCCAATGGGTGTTTTTCCTTCAAACGAAAATGCAGTAATTTTCATGAAAAACCTTTAGAACATCACATTTCAAACATATAATTTCAATATTATATTTTTAAAAAAACGTTTGATCACCTAGAACTGAAGAATGAAAATGGGGATTTGCATTGATAGGGATTTGTCCTGAGTGCACGATATGGCAACGTCGAATTCAGCTTTCTCGGAAAGAAAAGGATGTCAAATGTGTTACTTTGCTCAGGAAAACAGAGATAGCTGTACTTCGATCTGGTTAGAGTAGAAGACAACGACCAAGGAATAGAAAAAGAAGAGCACAGACTGTCACACTGTCATATTACTGACAAATCGCAAATGGAAATTGTTTGGTTATATTGACAAAGAACACGTGTGAACCACAGAATAGGAATAAATAATTCATTATTCTTTAGCAGAAAAAGCCATTCTACTAAACACCGTTGTCACTTCGTGCATGCCTGGCAAATCCCAAACCCCAATTTTGAAATATGATTTTGAATACTTTCTGAAGGTAATTTGCGAAAATGATGAATCAGACCCATAATGATTATTTTCAAATTTGCATTTGCAGTAATAACCCAAATTCAGGATAACCCCCATTGTGAAGGATGCCTTGATAGTTTGAAATTAATGCAGCTTAGTGTTGATGTTTGAGATTGAATTGTGAATAAATTTTTTCTTGATTGAGTAAGAATGCCACCAAGATTTTCGAATTGAAGTAGCAAATGCTCCCTTAATTTTCTCTTCAGGAGATGATAATTTTATGGACCCGAAATTCTACGACCTTAACAAATTTAAATTTTCAGGTTGTACAATATATCCCAATCTATATGATTATTTTTATTCAGGGATTCTCGTTAAGAATCACGGTTGGTATAAGTTGAAGATATTTAATCCATATACCTTTCTGCGCGTAAGTTGTGGAAAACAGCGTGCTATCGTTTTATCCAAATGCCTATTTTCCCACTTTTTCTAGATAATGGTCTCAAACGACCAAAGCTATTCTGTCCGGCCGCAAACCGTAGGCACGATTACATAAGAAAATAATTCCCTATCGATGAATTTCAAAAAGGAACGATTAATTTCGTTAATCTGACAAACGGTTTCGGGCCGTATTTATAGTTGTTCCTTGAGGCTTCCTTACCGAAGGCCGCCTTGAATTTGCTTTTCTATGGAAACAAATACAAGTTTGTTTGCATAGAAACATAGAAAAGCAAATTCAAGGCGGCCTTCAGTAAGGAAGCCTCAAGGAACAACTATAAATACGGCCCATAGACAAAACGATAACAAGCGCCAGAGTTTCTGCAAGCGCGTAAAAATGCACTTTTTTTGGCTCGTAGGTTTTTATTTTTTCATAGAAGTCCATCACCGATTCACCGAGAAGAAGAAACTACAGAACAGAGTAGATCAGTTGCATTTTTATCGTCGTAGTTTGCTTTTGATAGGAACAGGACTGTAGGTCATCCGATCGTAGAGAAAATGAATATTTTAATATTTTCGAATCGAAAATTCGTATATGAAAGAAATTGTATGATTTCAAAGGGAAAGTATTATAAAACGAACTAAGTATTTTATGCAAACTTTCTTCAGTGCTGCTTTTTTAGTATTGATACTTACTTCAGTCATGGCTTGGAGATCTCATGGTAAAACAAATTTAGAAATGGTTATGAACCTCAGAGGTAAACACTTATGAAACAATTTCATGGCCTTAAAATCAATCAACTTTCATTACAGCGAATGGAATCATAAAAGGTGATCATGTAGAAAAAGCAATGCTTGCAGTTGATCGTTGCCATTATTCCAAAAATAACCCTTATATGGATGCACCTCAAAGTATTGGATATGGTGTTACCATAAGTGCCCCACATATGCATGCACACGCATTAGAATTGCTCAAAGATCAGCTGATTAATGGCACGAGAGCTCTAGATGTTGGCTCTGGTAGCGGTTATCTGACAGCATGCATGGCTCTCATGTTGGGTGAAAAAGGGTAAGTCTTAAGGTTTTATCAACGAATATGAAATTGTATTTGAATAGGAGTTTAATTGTTGTAGTGTTGCTGTAGGAATAGATCATATTCCCGAATTAATTGACATGTCAAGAGTAAACATTATGAATGATAATCCAGAATTACTTGAATCAGAAAGAATTAAACTTGTAACTGGTGATGGAAGAAAGGGTTATTCAGAAATGGCCCCTTATGATGCAATTCATGTAGGGGCTGCTGCCCCCACTTTACCTGAAGATTTAGTGTCTCAGTTGAAGGTAAGATTCAGTAATCTACGGATAAATCTTTCTTCAATTTTTCTATTCAATTTGTTTCTATTGTTAGTGAGGAAGGAAACACCTATCATCATTTCCTCTGGTCCAATGCTATTGTATAACTCCAAGTTCTAACCTTAGCTCAAATTTTGGGTTATTATTTGGAGTTTTGGGGTTCTGCAATAGTGATTAGGTTTTTGATTTTATAGGCCTGAATTTTCATCCTAAACTCTGCAGACAAATCTTGACGGTCATTTTAAGTTACCAAGATATGAGCCCCCAAAGTTTTCGAAAAGCCCATTTTTAGATCACTTTTTCTACTATCAAAACAATTCCTAACAACTTGTAGTCCAGGTGTTGTTTTTTGAAGGTGCACAGCCCATTGCTGCTCTAGAACAGTCGCTTTTTGCAATCACTTTCCTCTAAGCCGCAATGTGACCCTGGTCTCTTGGTACTTTATGTATATGTAACGGTGCACACATCAGGACGGCGCATGCTATCACACTGACATTGTGCTTGGAAAGAGTTCGCATCAAAGTGATCCCTTGCCTCATGGCACTGGAACTTTCATGAACAAGTAATCCTTAAATTGATCACCCCCTGTAAGGGCACTGGAACTGGGTGAATTAGATGTGCACACTGGGCCTTAGTTAATCCACAAATTAATTCCCAGGGTTTTTTTTCATATATGTTGAATGTTTGATGCAATCATTGAATTTATGGAACAACCTGTGTTTTAAGGAATTTGACATCGATCAGGATTGAAGTTTGACTTTGAGGCGACATTCCTAGCACCTAATTGAGGATTTCCTTGTCCAAATAGGAAGATAAAATACAATAACACTGTTCGTAATTTAATTTGCCTAAATCAAGACCTAAGCAAATTTATCTAGATTGATTCAATATATATTTGAAACTGCATTGGTGAAGTTGCGTCAATGCCAAAACTTCACTAGTGACCAAAGTCAAATTCCCTGAAATGGCAGTTGAAACAGTGGTCCCATTAGTTTGATGTTAAGCAATCAAACCCCTCAATTCGTTGTGAAAAACTTCACATACTTACTAAAGGTAGTTAGGGAATTGTTCCGATTGTGGAAAAAGAGATCTCCAGAAGACTGAATTCAATATATAAAAAACATATTTACCTAATCACTATTTGCAAGACGCCAAAATTTAAATGTTTACCAAAAATAGTTTCTGGTTTTCCTAATACCTCAAAAATTAATAATTGGATTGATATGGAACTTGGCAATTAGTAGTTGAATGCAAACTATTGCAGAATTTCGTGATAAAAGTAATGTTAGAAAAATGAACAAAAAAAATATCTATATTCTGACGAAATTTCTCAAAAACTTCCAAGACTTATTTTCCTACCAAGTACTGCTAGATTTAGATCTGATCTGGGTTGAACAAAGTTAATTCTATTATTTGGATGACTCATCTGGCCATGAATTCGAACAAATCCTCAAAAGCCTCTAACTTCACATCAGTGCTTTTCACAATATTTTTTTCATTTGATACACCTAGCATAACTACATTAGGTAATTTTTTTTTTCAGGTTGGTGGCAGACTTATTATTCCTGTTGGCCCATCTGGTGGTGACCAACAATTGGAACAAATAGACAAGCTAGAGGATGGAACTATATCAAGAAGAATTTTAATGGGGGTAGTTTATGTACCTTTAACAGATAAGTCAAGACAATGGCCTCGCACGAATTGACTCCGAGTTGTAGTGTTATTTTTCATTCTTATATTTATTTGGCAGTTGATGAAAATTTATGGTTGAATTTCTATTTATTTAAATATTTATTTGAATGCCAGTTATTTTGTTGATGTTGAGTGAACTGGAATCAGTATTTTCAGTACAGCTACTTTTGTATTTTAGAAATATGTTTTATGATTTGAATCAGAATATCATCAAATACTGCTTGTGCATATTGAATGTTGTAAATCTAATATAAATAAAATCACTTCTACTTGTCTAATTATGATATTTTTATGAAGAATCTATTAATTATCATGAACTTGTCATTTTGCAGCTTATTCTCTTATTTTATGTAACAAAAGCAGAACACTCGATACTTTGTTAGTATTGCCTTGAAGTGTAGAGTCAGATGCTCATCAATAACATGATTTTAAATTAGATTTGAAGTTGAACATGACACAACAAGTCCATTATTGTGTAAATTTCACGATCAGTATATGTGGCTTGATAAAATATCGTCTTCAAAGAAACTTCTCAACATCTTTATTCATAACATTTCAGTATATAATGTCCTATTAGGAAAGCAATAACTAGCATTCAAGAGGACTATTCTTAGATAAAAAAATATAATAAGGCTTTGGCAAATATAATTCTTACAATAACCCATTTTTCAGTTTTCATAAGGGTCAAACAGTATTTGTACTCAAGATGGATTGTGATTGTTAGGCTGATTAATCTTTCTCCGGAACAGTAAGACATGAGGTTCTGGTGTATGCAACATGTAATGTACCCAGTTAGGACTCTGCTGAACTCCCAGGTTTCTCCATTCTGTTTCTGTCATAAGATGTGGTCGTGGAACCAATTTGGCCAAATCCGGTGGCAGTATTACATGCCTATACTCGTATATTTCATCAAAATACTTCTCTGAGTACTGAATAGTGTCTACAGGCATCACTTTGGTCGACTCAATTTATACTCTATATGATCCGAATAATATATAGATGTTAATCTATAAAAAATAAAACTCTAATCAATCAATGCTCACGTTGGAAATATTAGTTTAAATAACGACTAACAACCCACGAAAATTCAAGTCGCTTAAATCCAAGCCAGTTGTTTATTTATATTTGTTATTTAGTTGGCTTTTGGCTTAAACAATGCTGTTATCATAGAATACAAATATATAAGAAGTGTAAACTCCCTACTAATCTGTGGAAACAAAGTGGCGGCCATCTTAGATGGACATTCACTAGCGACACCAACGGCCAGATGGGGAACTAATTTTGGATGGAAAGCTCACTAGCGACCCTAACATGCAGAATTGAAAGTATTTTGTTTGCGGCGGGAATATTTGAATTAACTGTTAGAGCTAGGTATAAGATCGAAGGTAATAGAAATTAACTTCGTACTACATTTTATGTTTTCAAATGGAATTTTACTCTTTTTCAGTCATGAAAACCAAACCGACATGAAGTGAACTCAATTACATACCTATGTAATATGTGTTAATTATATTACGATTCTTCATTTATTTCTTCCGTTTAAATATACAGAATCTACCAACATTATATAAAGGAATAACCAAAAGGTCATTTGCAATTCATTAACTATTAACATTAACGAAATGATATGTTGAAAAGTTGAAAGAATAATAACAATATTAGCATTCAAGGATATGTCCAAAAGAGTCTTCCAGCAAAGGGTTGCTGAATCCACTTTATTTAATCCTTGGATCCTGGAGCAACTGGTGAAAACCTAGAAATCAAATATTCAAATTAATTCAAAATTGAAAACTTTAGGAAATCCTTTTTTTTTCCAAGTGAAAAATGTTGCTATAAAATATTGGTAGGCTTTCCTACATCAGAAATACAAGTGAAAATAATGAAAACTATTGGTAATGGAAACAAATTGCTCCTGCGTTACTGCATCAATACAGGGTTACAAACTTTGAAAAGTATGTACAACTCTGTTAACGCAGAGGCGATTTCTATGAACAATTTTAATTTTTTTTGCCTACTATTCATTTTGAGTTTGAATAATTTGAAAGATACGGTCTTCTATGAATTTAGTATAAGAACTGCTGCTCAACGGACAAATATGATTGAGAATCCTAATTTTCCTAAAAATACAGGTTTATTTTCAACTAAAAAGGAATTTTCATTTACCTATATAATTTTGGCAACTTCAGCACTAGAAGCAAAGCTTGTTGTATCAGGCCTTTCTACTGAAGGTTGATCAGATGTTGAAGGCATCAATGATTTTCTCAGAGTCATTACTGGAACTATTATAGCTGTCTTCGGAACTCAAACCATAAGATTCATATCTACATGATCATTCAGAACATATTCGGGAATTGCATCAATATTGAAGCCTTGTTACCAGGTTAAAAATCTAGAAGGATTCGTAGCAAAATCGAGAAAATGCAGGTTTTTTTGAGACCCTGTGATATTATCACAAACCTTTGACATTACTCGTATGGATTTTCATCTAAGGAAAACTTTCATGTGAACTTAAGTTTGATCGAGGAAGGTTTCCTTGATTTTTCAAATATTATTACAGGAGTTAAACGAGTAAAGAATACAAAAAACTGTATAGAAAATTTACGAACTATTTATCTAGCCAGTTCCCTCAGTAAACAACTCCATTTTTGTTTTACCGGCAAAAATACTATAAGTCAAATGTCATTTCGGATCATCCAGTCCCGACGGAGAAAGCTATACTTTCATTGACTTTCATATCTTCTATCTCCCTTAATCTCGAGTGGACAGTCACAGAAAATTGCTTCCCATATTCCACTAGGAGTTTCACCCCGCTGTTATTGACAATAGAGACCACAGAATACAAATATATAGATAGAGACTGTTCACTGTTACAGCACAGACCAGTTGATCTGTGGTTACAGTGTTTACTGTGGTACCTTAACCTGGACTTGATGTTTTGTGGTCTGTAACATTCCGCTCATTTCCGGAAGAAAAAACGGTCATCTAATTAACTTTCTTGTATCACAAAGTTACGTCGATGTATATCCGTGAGAATGGAATATTTCCATTATTCAGCATTGAAACGAAAATTGTTCATCTCGGGAAATAGAAGATATAACATATACAACCCAATATCAGTCAATAATGATACGGAAATCATACCTGAAATATCAATTTACCAATGCAGTGTTGCCGAATATGACAAATTTCCTAAGAAACCAGAACATTTCATTAAAAACTATGAAAAAGCTATAAAAAAATATTTTTTCTGGTTATTTCAGGTTAGATGGTCTACGACAAATACTCGACAATTACTCATAACATTTTTGATCGAATTCGATGCATATTTTAGAATGGCTCTGCTAACTTAATATTAAGTTAGCAGAGCCCCCCTTTAACAAAAAAACAAAGAGCGCGACAAATTTTTTTCTTTCACGACAAATATGTTTTTGTCGTCCTTGAATCGTTCAGCTCATTTCCGGAAGAAAAAACGGTCATCTAATTAACTTTCTTGTATCACAAAGTTACGTCGATGTATATCGGTGAGAATGAAATATTTCCATTATTCAGCATTGAAACGAAAATTGTTCATCTCGGGAAATAGAAGATATAACATATACAACCCAATATCAGCCAATAATGATACGAAAAACATACCTGAAATATCAATTTACCAATGCAGTGTTGCCGAATCTGACAAATTTCCTGAGAAACCAGAACATTTCAATAAAACCCTTTAAAAAAGCTATAAAAAAATGATTTTTTCTGGTTTTTTCAGGTTAGATGGTCTACGATAAATACTCGACAATTATTCATAAGATTTCTGATCGAATTCGATGCATATTTAAGAATGGCTAAGTTAATATTAAGTTAGCAGAGCCACCCTTAAAAAAAATAGAAGCGCGACAAATTTTTTTCTTTCCCGACAAATATACGACAATTGATGAGATGGTTTTCATTGACTTCCGTGCAAGTGGCTCTGCTAACTTTATGGACATGATGATGAAACGTTTAATAATTATGAAATTGATTGCACATAAATGCTTTATTACTTTTCCACAAAAAGGTTTCAATGCAATTATGAATGAAATGAAATAATTTCCAAATAACATCGAAATCTATAAGATACCTACAAGTCGACTCCCAAACTGAAATTTCCGTGACTATAGACCCTCTTTAAGCAATAATGGCGACTTCTAATCTTGCGGCTAGTAATTGCCGGTAGCTTTTACTGCGGCTATTTCCCTAGTCGTAATTTCCACCAATCAGAAACGTGCAATTTTGAATTACTATAATGGTTTCTATGTGGAAAAACTGTTTGGCAGGAGCTGTCAGCTGTGTATTCGAGTTTACCCGAGGCAAAACTTGACAGTTGTCGTCACCAAAAATTACAATACCTTTGAAAACCTATACATAATGCATGCAGAATAATTTGTTACTCATAAAATAGTCTTGTCAAATACCAGTCGGGTATCTAATTTTTCCTGTTAAAAAAAAATCGAAAAAACATATTGCAAAGTAATATTTTTTAACAAAAAGCATTCGTGCAGGTGCCAAAATCCTCTTCTTCGAATCGGGTTTTTGTTGCCACCAGCACTCATTCTTCTTGTTGAAATATTACATAGCAACGTGGTGTTTCGTTTTTTTTCGGAAAAAAATAGATGCTCTTATGATTACTTACGAAACATCGGTACCTTTGAGATGAAATAGATTGATGATTTTTTCATAACTATAAGTTTTTTAGTCAAATATACGAAAGAGAACACTTATTGATTAAATCAGTCATTTTCTTCAAACACTTAACTAATACCTTATCAAAATATAACTTTTTTGATTTTTGTATGAATAAAAAAAATGGATAGGACTGGGAAATTTCTCCAAAACGAAGTATTCTACATAAGATAATATAAAAATTAGTTATTAACAGATCCAAACCGGTATTTCTTCGACAAACATAGCAGTTAGGTTTGATCAAAATTATCCTCTTCCTTTCCCACGTATCAAAATAGAACGAGATTGGCTAGGAATATCCACTCAATTTCATATCTGAATCGAGCAAGATCGTTATGGGATATCTCCTCAGCTTCAAATATCTAAAAGGAGTAAGATGGACATGCAGAATCCCCTAGGCTTCATACCTTCTTCGAGCAAAAGTGACCCCAGATTTAACGAATATGTCACGTAATAACTTCGTCATTCTGAATGGAATTGGTAAATTAAATTTTCCATACACCTATTTTAATTCTCGGATATAAATTCAATATCGATAAAAAGCCACCTTGTAAATCTGAGTCTATGAATATTGTTATTCTATGCTGTGCTATGTAATCTGTGTCTGTGTCTATGCATGACATAGGTCACAGACATATTTCATGTCTATGGACAATATATCTTGTCTATGGTCACAGACCATGTAAAAAATAATATCTTTTCAACTGATCATTGAATCATTCAGTATTATTGTTAATAAGGACGTTTTAATTTCTAAATAATAAGAAAGTAATAACTACAATTAATACCTGTCGGATTTCCAACATTTAAATAGCTGGAGAGCACATTTTTTGTCAACTTCAACCTTATCGATAGGTGAGTATGTATAATAAAATCCAATGTACTCCTGGTATTCTACAATGATATCGCGATCTTTGAATTTGTTTTTTGATTTATCATCTTTACAGTAATTATGTCGACCCCATTTTTGAAAATCCTACAGGGTTTCCATAATTTGAATGGTATATCAATTGGGGACAGAAAAAAGGAATGGTTGCTTCTTCTTAGAGAAAATGATGGATTTATTGAAACTCCAATAGAAATTGATGATTTAATTCATCATCTAAAACCTGTCACCTACTTTGAGCAGAAAATGTTTGTTGATATTCTCCTCCAGTTCAAACGAGACAAAGAATTACTAACTATTTTCTTAGGAGGAAATGAAAATTTAATCAAACCCATATGGAAACAAAAATGTTTTTTTGAAAGGGTATTTGTGCATTTTACAATCCAATCAATCATCGATGACATTTTTATAAATTTGTCTTATGTTGCTAGGATAAGATTTCTTAAAAATGTAATATATTACATTGATGATGAAGATAAGTTTGATGAATTGTATGATATGGTTCTAAATAAGTATGGACTATCGAATGCACAGCATATTTTTACTGGATGTAGCTTGGAAAAAAAACTGAATACACTTGCATCTGGCTGTATTATAAGAATGTCCAATAAACACATAATTTTTCTCCACAAGAATAAAAGAAAACAATTTCAGCAACTAATGGAACTGAAAAATGATTATAAAATTATTGATTTCTACAATTACCACTCGAAAGCATTCAAAGTTATTGCTGGATCTGATGATAATATCCTCAGCAAAGTTTTCAAGGCCAATGAATGTTCATTTGTGGGTAAGAAATTGACAAAAAAACTTTTGAAGAATGAAATGCCATATATTATCACTAAAGCATCTGATATCCATCGAAATATTCATCGAAGATCTCTATTGAAAGGTTTGAAATCAAATTTTGAACAGTTTTTCTTCTCAACATGGCCATCTTCTTTCAAAAATTTCCATCTATATTCCTGTCTTTCTTTGTTGAGGTTCTACCCAAAAACCAGATATGTGGAAATTATACAAGAAGGATTACAAAAACTGTATAATACATCTTTGTCTGAGAATCCAAACTTGATAAATGATGAACTTTTGGAAAATACCAAGAATACCCAGTTAAGAGAATCCCTATTGGAGTTGAAAATGCATGAATCAAAAGATGAATATACTCTTCCAAAATACTATAATATTGAAAAATCTATTCCCATTCTCAAGAAAAAAATTAGTGCAGCTGATGGTGTTAAAACAAGGGAGAATCTTCTTAGAGCTTTAGTGAACACCTGTAAAATTAATGATGATCTTGATGCCTTATTGAAGATAGTAGAATATTTCTATTTCAGACATAAAAATGATGATGATTCAATAAGAAATACCATTCAAGAAATAAAAACTTGTTTTGATTTGACTCGTTTAACTGATGCACACTGGAAACTAATCCTTGATTTATTAAAGTGGCATATAATGAAGAATGGAACTGTCTGGGCTGGAGATTTTTATATGTTGCATTTAAAATATTTATATAGAAGTAATCTGACAGAAGAAGTCCTCAATAAATTATTGGTCGATGATGGCTACTTGAACGCAATATTGAGCACTTTCCCAACCTCTTGGAATTTAATCGATGATGTTCCTGAACTGCAAAAATATTTTTTACAAATATTTATGAAGCCTTTACCTTCTTTATCTTATAAGGATGATGAGAAAACTGAATTATATTTTGAGTTTTTCAAAGCTATTCTTGTTTGGAACAAAAGAAATCCCAGCGATACTATAAATTACTGCCACTGTCTTGACATAAAGGAATCAATTAAAGCAACATTAGGCAAACCATGCAGTTCATATTCTGTCAATATGGATCATCTGATAAACTTCATAAAAGGCAAGATACCATGTGAAGATAAACTTTTTGTTCTGGAAATAGAACAAATATTCTGGAAAAATGTAACAGATAAATTCAATACAAGCATTATGGAATATTACCTTAGAAATAACCCATTGAGAATTGTTGAACATTTTGATGAATTCATTTTGGCATTGAAATCATCATATATGTGTGATTCTGTCACTATTTGGCGTCTATTGAAACATTATGATCATCTTACATTAGTGAAAAAAGCGGTTGAATATTTAATAAGCAGTATTGAACACAATTTGTATGGAACCATTGGTATTGGCTTTGCAACATTGATTCAATCAGATGAGTATATAAAATTCATGGTAACACATAAAACAGAAATGTTAGATGTAAACAATGAGGAGCAAGTAAAAAATTATCGTCTAGCTGTGGAGCTATTAAGATATGCCAAATTCAACAATTCTCCCAAGATTTTGGCATATATTGTTCAGTACTGTCAGGGTGATAGTCTTCATGATGCTCTACCACCATTGTATTACTATTTCCACCATTCTCCAGAAAAGCATCTTCTAGAACAATTGCAGATTCTATCTGATCGGGCTGTGTCAGTCAGGAAGCATGCTATCAAGTTGGCTTGTGCCGTTTCACCTGTAGAGATTGTTTTCACATTGATAAAACATATGACTGAAACAGAAAAAAATCAGTCAGTTTTAGAGCATACATATTGGAAAACATTCAAGTATTTCTTAGTTGATGGTTCTGAGAGATTCTGGATTTTACTACAACTTCAATTAAAATCTTTGGATATTTCAGAATCAAATGCGTTCAAGAGAAGTTGCAATATAAAACAGATACCGAAAGCATTCAGACAGTCTTATTTAGATTTTATCTGGAAACTTCTTGACGATCGGGAAAAAGAAGGAGCAGATGTTTCTAATTTCAAGGAATCTTTAATAAGATCTCTATCTCCAGAAATGTTTGAAGAATTGTCTTATGAATTCTGTTCCATTATCATTAAAGAGAAATTTCTGAAGATTGGAAGTAGCAGTGAAAGTACAATAATTTCCTTCATATCGGATTGTTTGAAATATTGCACACAGAAAGAACTGTTGCTCACTGATGTCTTCGTGGTCATAAGAGAATTTAAACAAAATTATATTCTTCATGAAGAATTAAAAATCTCTTGTAAAAGTCGCTCCTGTTTAGATAGATTTGTTTCAAATATATTTTATCGCCACAATGATTTTGATTTTGCAATAATAAAAACTTTTTATGATGAATGGTTGAAAATATTCACTCCTACAGAAGATATACAAAACTACATCAAATTAACACTGTTGATAAAACTTTATGCAGTGAATAATTTGGATACTTTCGTTTTGAACATTGCTCATTTATTTCAGACGTTCTTGAGTGAATTTGGTATTCTTGGTATGATAGATTGCTTTAAAGAAGCTCTTTATTTTATGTTACCTAATGAAGTTTTTGGTTCAGATGATTCTGATGAGAAATTATATAAACTTGCAATTAAATTGACAGAATTGGAAAACTCGCATTTGAATTTGCTGGCAATCACTCTACTGCCTCACAATGTTCCTGAGAGCCAATACTGCATGGAAATTAGGAGCAAACTAATAGAAATATTCAAAAAATCAAAAGACAAGTCAGTACTTACTAATTTCAATTTATATATTAGTTCTCTAGATTGTTAAAATTGTTGATTTATGAAAGTTATAATCGAAGTTCAATAATAGTAATGAATATGAGAAAAATTGATTAAGTTGTTCGAGCCTAATGTACATACAGTTATACAAGATTCAGATAAACAGAACAAACAATAATGCTGTAGTAAAAAATATGCAAAGCTACTTCGAATACCAATTATATATGAAAAACTACAAAAACCCGTTCAAACAGCATTATTTTCAGTATTAATTATTAATCATTTTATATTTATTCTGAAGTGCCTTTGTTACTATGCAATTGGCTATTTTTTTTATATACGATTGCAAATACCTCAGATATATTTTCTTATTATTTTTATCCACTGTTTTCAATAAATATATTCTATTCATTCTTTCTCGTTTTTTTTATCACATAATCTACCTACGTTTTTCATAGCAGTTATTTAAGCAGGAAAAACTTAATCCAAAGAATTGGAATGGAATCACTGATAACTTTTAATCAATATTTCATGACTTTTCAGCTTCGAAAAGGCAAAATATGTAGCAACTTTTATTGTGCTCACATTTTCTGGCATAGCTTATCTTGGTTAAGAGTTTAGATAATACAGGTCTGGCCAAGACACCTGCATGTGTAACTCCACGTTCATCTAAATCAGTTGAGAATATAGTCCGCCTGGCGGACTATGTGATTCCCCAACAACATGCAAAAGAACAGTCGTTTATTAGATATCGCATCGCGCTTATGTTTCAGTTGCTCAACTGGCGGACTCCGCCAGTTGAGCAACTGAAACATAAGCGCGATGCGATATCTAATAAACGACTGTTCTTTTGCATGTTGTTGGGGAATCACTAGTTTCTCGATACGCGATCCAAGCTAAGTAAGAATTGCCAGTCGTACTCCAAACTTGAGGTGCGTAAGATCATATCGGTTGAAAATAAAGTAGATTAATTCCTCGTAAATCGAAATGTTTAGCGGAAAAAAAACCCAAATCATAAAATGGTATTTTGGTGGTCATTCAAGAGAATAAATTTATTTATTGTTGCCTTCGAAGATAGGCCCATTCATTCAAGTTCAAAATAATTAAAAAATGCGGGGAATGTGGTTGTTTCCAAACAAGCAAGATGGATAAAAAACCATCAGTCACATAATATCTGAGGACGACTTTTTCGGACCGTGTTATATTTACAAATGGCCACCGGATCACCAGATTCATCTCAAAATGATTTTTTATCTCTGCGGATATCTGAAAAATTTAGTTTATGGCCACGAAATTGATAGAGCGATGAATATTACCATTGTTATAAACAATGATATTACTAAACTAAGGTTCGAAATAATCAAACTTCTTGCCGAATCTGCTCTGAGATATGAAATTATCTCTTTATTATAGTTTTGGCTGATTTTTAGCACAAGGTGGACTAATTAAATTTATCGAGCTTCAGTTTCGCATTTTTTGGATTTTTTTTGTTTTCCATTTTCTGACTTTCGTGAATTTTCTCTTATTATCAAGCCAGTTTTGGCAAAAAAACCCAATTAGTCATTTTCACAGAGGAAATTATTTGTCATTTATTGTCGAAAATAAATTACTCCCCTCTTCTTCAAGGTAATAAAATTGTCGTATTTATTTTTAAATGATACGGTCTAACACACCTCACGTCTGGAGTGCGACTGGCAAATTCTTACTTTGATAGCGATCGCGTATCGAGGGACTGCGGCTGGAGAATCCCCACCAACCTGCAATAGAACTGTCGTTTACTCTTTGGTTTGAGTTTGGGTCGTCCTGAAGCACCTTGTCGGACCGCAATAAAGAAATTGGTGGAAAAATTCGAGCTGTTGGGACAAGTTAGTGATGTGAAGAATAAAACCCGTGCTGGTCGCTCAAGAACAGCCGAGAATTTTGCTGCAGCAGAAAACCCAGGTTTATCCATTCCTCGTCGTTCTTTGGAATTAGGCATTACACAAACGTCATTACTCTGTATTCTGCATGAAGATTTGGGTCTTAAGGCTCAAAACTTCAGTGAACTCAAGCCGGCCGATCGTCAACAACCGTGTTATCTCTCGAAGAGGTGATCACAATTGGCCACCGAGATCTTGTGATTTAACACCTTGCGATTTCTTCCTTTGGGGCCACGTGAAAGAGAAGGTCTACGCCAATAGCCTAGCGTCGATTCAAGACCTCAAAGATGGAATTCGTGAGGCTATCGAGGACATAGGGCAGCCACTTTGCGATTTGGTTATGGAAAATTTCATTAAAAGTATATGGTCCTGTAAGCGTGGTCGTCATTTGCCTGATGTTATTTTCCACTGTTAACGGCATAGCTTCTTTATAATGAAATAAACATTATATTGAAAAATGGCATTTTTCTTTGAATATCAAAATAACACCTCATATTAGAAAACCTTTTATATACTTAATCTAAGGTTAAAAGGCTTTGAATCTTAGACTACATTCATATGTACTCTGAGCTTTCAATTTTGAGATAGCAGAAATAGTCAATTCATAGCTAATTGACCCAAATGATATTGAAGTGTTAAATCTAATTTTATTTACAACATGAACTGTGTAAAAAGGGTTATCCATATTCCAGGTTAGTGGTTGATCTGTCAGACAAGACCCTCAGCATTCTTTGTATTAAATAGTGTTACACAATTTTGAGAAATAACTGAAGCAGTCTAAAGCATAGTAGACAATAATACTTTTCCTCGTGAACATTTCATTTCCAGTTTATTCAGAGGAAATATTTACATCCTTTTCTTCACATAATTGATATTCATTTATTAACTGTACATTTAAAATATTGTCAACACAATTTATAATACAACTTTTGGAGGATCAGCTTTAGGTACAGGTTCATCTGCATCCACTCCATGGTATATTCCCTGAGTCCAAGGTCTCAGTTCATATGCAATTTGATCTTCCATGTGTGTGAGGGTGACCCCCAAATCTTCCAAAGTTGGTAAATCCCTCTTAACATCATCAGTAACACATTCCCTTTCAATTTTGTCCCAATGTAAGTTGGCAATAGGATAACTAGGACTGAAACGATTGGTCAGATAAACTCTGAGTGAGAAGAGTGGATCGTATTCCATCGGATATCTCACAAATTTTCTTGTTCGCATTACTCTGAAGAACCAGTCCAAAAGTTCAGATAGATAATATCTCTTAGGTCTGAAAGGAGGAAAGATTAAAAAAATTGATTTTTCACTCTGATGTTATCAGAATATAATTAGTCCGAGAAGATAGTGTTCTAAATGATTTTTTTTTCCAATAGTAACTAGATCAAATATCCACCACCAAATTTTTCATTTCAATTATATACACGATTATTCAGTCTAAATTTGCTACAGCTCAAAATGAAAAGAAATTTAGAAAAGTACTGACGTGAAGTCAGCAGATTTTACGCGCTTGTTCATATTGCGAAATGGTGACTCGGAAATTTCAGTGAAATTCCAATGAAATATAAAAATTTCAAAAAAAAATTTTTTTTTCAAATTTTTCCATGGATAATTCTTCTTATTTACACTGTTCATCTTCCAACCAAGTTTCATTTCGATCAGATAAATATTTTTCGAATTGTTGAAAAATCAAAATTTCAAATGGCTGTAGCACAAAAACCATTAGGCAGATTTTGCCCATTAACGAACTTAGCCGAGATATTCAGGATCTTAACCTAACCTGAAAATTTCAAGACTCTAGGTTCTTCCTTTCGAAAGTTACAGCGCACACGGCGGGACGGACAGAATCAATTTTGACTACGGATTTTCATCAGTGAGTCCTACCTAGTCGTTTGAGACCAATTTCGGCTCAAAATTCGAAAATTACAGACATCGTGACGAAATGATAACGCGCTGTTCCCCAGAACAAGCACGTAAAAAGAGGTTTTGGCCCAATCTTGATAAATATAATATGCTATCAAAGGTACAACTTGCCGATTTCAAGATATGAAAATAGTGATAGGGTGTAAAATGGGTATTTCTTGCAATGGCACATTAGAGTTGAAGTTTTACATTCTCTCGAATCATAATAATGATATATTTATTCAATCAAAATTTTATTTAAATATGACAAGGTTGGTTTCGTGAAAACAAACCACTCCTACAAAAATCAAAAAATTCACCCAAAGAATATGGCTTACACTCAACAATTGCATTATATTGAGTTATTTTGAAAAATTTCAAGTCGGATTTCCTCCTCAACCCCTGAGGCAGAGCATTAAATAGCCTTAGACCCATGTATAAGAGCGACTTTTCTGTTAAGGTTAAAGAGTGACGTGGGTACAAGTATGTATCTGCATGCCTAGTGTTGTTACAGTTTAAATATTGTTGGAAGTACTATGGATGAACCATCATGAAAGAAGAACATCTCAGGGGATGGTTACTTGCCACAACAGCAAATAAGAGGATTATTTTTCAATTTTTCGAAAATATTTTTTGACCAATTACATATCAGTCAGTTGAAAATGGAATCTGCAATTTGCCATTGTGAAAACATAGATTTAGGTTTGTCCAAAGCGATACCATAATGAAATCAGATGATAAAGAAATTTTAACAGCTATAATACTGAATAAGACTGATTTTAAGGTTGGTATTCATTTTTCAACAAGTGAAGTCTACTGATAAACTAGGTACTGCAATAATGACCTGAATTTTTTCTCTTTCTTTTTGAACAGGAAAACATGCTCTGATATGAATAACTAAAACACATAAAAATTTCTATTACCCAACTGCTTGATAAATTTTTCCCCTTGTATCAGGATCCCTAACTGCAGCAACTACACCAGCTGCAAAATCTCCTACGTAACAGGGCTGTTTTATAGTTGCCTCCCCTTTTTTCCAAACTGGCATATATTCATCATTTCTCCTCCATACATTTAACAAGTACCTTGAAATAATTGAGTAGAAAAGACAACCTCAAAAATGCAGTTGTAATCACCTCAAAAATCTATCTTCTTGACCATAGATGTCTGATGGTCTGAATATCGTAGCTTCAGGAAATTCTTCTAGAACAGCTACCTCTCCTTCATATTTGCTCCTCAAAAATGCAGAACCATTAGGTAGCACATGGCCCTTAGGACGATCAGAAGCATTCAATGCTGAAATATGAATAAATCTATCGACACCACATTCTTTAGCAATTCTTGCCAATCGTCGAGCTCCATCAACATGGATATCATTGAATTTGAAATTTTTGGTTTCCCAATCTCTTCCCATCAAATTCACAACAACGTTAGAATATTTCACAGATTTTCTAATTGACTCTTCATCTTTCAAATGGAAAGGTGTAAAGTAAATTTGACCCAAGTCTCCCGACACCCTGAGTCTCAAGAGATCCATTGTATCAGCTCTGTATGGAAGTATCATCTGAAAAATTTGAATGAGTATACAAAGAGAAATCAAATTATTCGAATAAATGCATTGATTTTCAATTTTTCATGATTGGTGTTTTCCACTGACCTGAGTACCAATTTTTCCTAATCTGTTAACAACATAACGGCCTGTGAAACCAGTCGACCCAAATACTGTCGCTACGATTCCATTGAAACTAGATCTACCTCCGGTACCTCTTTTCAAAGCTGATAAATTGTATGGTTTGTTATCTGTACTGTAATTATTGGTTTTTACAACAGATATACTAATAACACCGCAACGGGGCTCTAGAAGTATTATGTAATTATTCGGAATAATATGTTGAATATAGTACTGAATTTATATTTATTGCCACAACAATTTTACTCACTTAGAACCTGAGTTCCAATAATTGTAACTGAAGACATTCTTGTGAAATTATGCAACTATAAGAAGAAATCAGAACATCTCCGATTGTTTTACTTACAGGAATATTGACAGATGCACAGAACATTACGGAAACAACCAAACAACTGCCAAAGTTATAATAATGAACACAGAATACTAATTTATCATAATGAAGACGTAAATTGAGCTACCATTAACTAAACCATGACGTATATATTACATCATGTAGTAAAATAAAAATTTTCTAGCACACGATGAATAGAATAAATTCACCATGCCAAAGTAATGCTTATACGGAGAGACGCTTCTATCACAGACCAACTGTGGACTGTAGTTCTATGCTTGAACCCATAGAACATCAAATATTTAACCTCTCTCTCATTATATGACATATTATTTTATTATGATGTGTGATCTATGTATTTCCACTATTTTTAGGAGTTTCATCAAATCAAATTCATCTTTGAAGTTTTGAATAATGTTATCTGAACTCGATATATGTTGTTATCTCAGCCTCACTTTTAAATATTAATACATAATGAGATTTGAGTGCTGATATGTATATATCCTTTTCATAATGAAAGAAAACTTACCGAAAACTCAAATGTTGAGTTCTCTGAAACAATAACAAATAGTATTTACCGCTATTGAATGAAGCACTTATGAACATTTTTGGATATTTACTGATACTGATTCAGTTCTTATGATAAAGATGACGTTACAAACACAAAATGGTTTATTTACTTCTAAACTCAGTTTGATTGTTTTCATACTATATATTCTGCTATTTGTTAATCAGGGTCAGTAATATTAGTAGGCGAGAAGGAAAGTGTTTTTTGGATCTCTACATAAGGTCTTTTTCAGGAATTTTAGTTACTGCCTCACAGAATTCAAACAACACTTATGAATACAACACTGTGACTGCCGTCCTTTTTACGGAAATTCTTAAGCTTATTATATCAAGCAGTCTTTATCTGAAGAGGTATTACATCTTATAATTGTGGCTTCATACCGTTAATGATTATTTTTATTTCAGCCATTCTTTAGTTGACTATGGTACAGAAATATTGAAGTATAAGGGAGTATTACTTCTGTATTTTGTTCCTGCATTTTTGTATTGCTTATATAATAATTTAGCTTTCACCAATCTTTCATCATTTGATCCTACGACGTATTATCTACTTTTACAATTAAGGGTTGTCATAACTGGAATATTGTTTCAGGTGAGCATTTGTATCTACCAATTTCTTCCAAATATTTCATTATATTTGCTTTCTGAATATTTATGTATATCTATCTCAAATGAACTTCTTTGATAATCTGGTAGATATGTACCAAAATTGAAGCTGTTGTAGTTGGATTATTCATGTAATGAAAGCTTTGTTTTAGATTGTTTTCTCAAAGACTTTGTCAAAAATGCAATGGATCTCCCTCATGATCCTGACAGGTGGATGTATGTTGAAGCAGATGAATTTCAATGAAATTAAAGAAACCAGTGTCTCAAGTAAATTCAGTTCGATTGGTATGGGCATTAATACAATATATTTATTCATACAAATTTTATGCTCATGCCTTGCAGGAGTGTACAATGAATATCTTTTGAAAAAACAAGGCGCTAATGTAGATATTTATATCCAAAATGTATTCATGTATTTAGATTCTATAGTTTGTAATATATTCCTTCTATTACTATTTGGTAACATTTCTGGTGCTTTTGAATTTGCATCTATGAGACAAATGTTTCATTTCAAGGTTTTAATTGTGATTTTTAATAATGCATGTATTGGAATAGTCACTAGTTTTTTTCTGAAAACCATGAATTCCATTCTGAAAACTTTTGCCAGTGCTTTAGAATTAATACTTACAGCAATATCTAGTTGGATTCTTTTTGGAATACCAATATACATGAATACATTTCTTTCTATTTGCACAGTGTTGTTTGCTGTTTATTTGTATTCAAAGAATCCTGTGTCCAACATTCCAAAGCCTAGTCATGAAGATACAATAGTTAAAGAGCCTTTGTTGGCGGAAGATGTTTGATTTTCTGGTACTTAAAACTGAAAATTTATCCCAGACATTAAATTATTATATTTTTATTTCTCAGGGAAGAGAGTATGTGCGATCAGATATATACTTCCGTTTATTACTGTTTTCTTCTGTATGTTGTTGATTAAATCGATAGAAGTGTTTTCAGAGAGATTATATTGGGGAGTAGGTATTATTAGCAAGTGCCTTACAGTGAGGAATATGGATCATCATGAAAACCTATTATATAAACACAACAATAATTTTTTATATATTTTGTATAGAAAATTATACTTTAGATATTTTTGGGGTGAATAAGATTCTATTTATGAGATGAAAATTAGGCTGTTGCTTTAGTTTTGGTATATTTCTGAAAGTTTTGAATTTTGGCTTGCTGAAGAAAAAGATATCTATGTAAGTTGAAGGACAATATCATGAAAAATCTGAAACTTCACCTGTATTACATAGGAGGTTAAAAATTCATGGTGATGCTTGTAATAAGTGAACTATTTTCACTTATTTTTAATATTGGAGAATTGATTATGATAAACGAAAAAAATTGTGATATTGCATTCTATTATTTTATACATGAGTTCTTGCCCATTTATTCTATGTCTGTTCTCTCGAGGTTTTAACTGATAAAAATTGAAATAAATTATTTATGAAGTTGAAGTGCTAAAATTCATTTTTTTTTATTGATTGAAAAGTGCCCTGCATAAGAATAAAAAAATCTGATATTTGATACTCAAGAAATTTTGCAAGTACATTCAAGTTATGGAATATCAAGAAACCATTAGCTTACAATTTTATTTGATAGGTATTTTTTCTGAACATTTCGAAATTAATATTCCGAACAGATAACTTCATTACCACTGGGATTTCTTCTGTTGACTAACTTGGATCTGGAAATTACAAGAACATCTACTTCATTTGACCTGACTTTATATTTGACCATACACTTCATCAGCTGCAAGTCTAATATTATCATTAAACACCTCTGATTACTAAAAAAAATCTAGAAAAGCACTCTCATGAAGTCAGCAGCTTATTGTGATCATCATTTCACCAATGACCCCCACGCAAACACACCTTCACTTCCTGATGGAAAGATTGTGTTATCTCAAGAACTAACACGATCAGATTGAAAATTGTGAGCTAGTTGTAGTATAACGGACCGCGACTTTAGAAAAATTTAGTGAGGTAGTAATTTCAAAAAATGTTTATTTTCGAATATTTTCCAATTTTCATTACAAAATTTTGTTTTTCGGAAACTTTTGATCTAATTCCAGTAAGATTCGGTATGGACTTCAAAGTCACGATTGAGCAACAGATCTCGATCATTAGTGACACGGGTACTAGTTGGGAAATGCTTATGAGAGAATTTGTGCGAAATTTCGTAATTATCGTTCGATTGGATCAATCGAAAAAACATTCAAACTATATATATGAATATTTTATACATATTTGGGGATCTATTGTCTTCACGAAATTCCGCTATAAATCATGACCTACATGCTGTCATTAAAATACTGAACTTGAATTAGATGCAATCTGTAGGAAATGTCAGCTAGATTTTACTCATTCACGAATTTAGCTTTCGTAACTAATCTACAAACCTACTCTACAATTAGCTAGCCTTTAAGTAATTTTCTGGAAATAATTTTTTTCACTATCAGCGGTTATTCGCAACTACTGCTAAGCGATACGCCCTCTGGCGATAGAAGTTCGAACACTTCCAAGCTAGTAGTTTTTTGACGTGCCTGTTATTCTAACGTAATTTGTTCACTTTTGGAGTTCATTTTCGAGCTTTTGTGTTGTTCTCCGAGTTGAAATTTTGGTATACCGAAAGTGTTTGTAATATTAATTAATCGATTCCTTTCTTTCCGATTAAAATTTTGGATTGTAATTATTCGAAATGGCATCCTCCCGAAATGACTATTGTTGTGTGCCTCAACTCAATGTTATTCATGGTCAAAGAAGAAAAGATCATCTGGTGCCTCTAGTTTTAATTTTTCCAAAGCCAAATGAAAGTAAAATTAATTTGGAAACAGCATTTAGCAGGGAACTCAATGATAGAAGAAAGGCTAGCTTTAGAAATTGAAGATTGGAAAACAGGTCACGAAGTATGTTCACTGCATTTCTCTGAAGATGTTTATTTTCATAAAGGTAAATTACCTACCATGTATTCATTTCGAAACCACTTCATGTCATGATGTTTCAGGTGTAAATGAAAATGAGAGAATTTCTAAGAAAAATGCTGCTGAGAAACTACCGAGCACCTAATTCACATATTACACAAAATCATATTCTAAAAGAGTGATCTGGTTGAAAACCTGACAAAAACTAGATATACTGTTAAAGTTGATAATAGCTGAAGTTATTCATATAAATACATTAATACTTTTCATTTCTATATACAGGGTCTTTCACGAGGAACCTCACCCATATTTATACGGGAAACTACTGAACGCATTTTCATGAAATTCAGCACTTATAAGTATTTCACGATGCTGATGAAATCTAAAATATTTTCAAGGCATGAGCACCTCCGGTTTTTCCGGAAATGACGTCAACTTCCGTTTTTCAAATTAGAACACCATTTTTTTATTGCAGAAATAGATTCCTTAGAAAATTTCAATTTATTTTGATGTAACATTTTTCAGTTTTGGTTGGAAAATTCTCTCTGAGCGGGAAAATTCGAAAAAAAAATCGAAAATAGAGCTCCGCTGAAACAAGAATAACTTCGAGGTTTTTGGATGGAAAATTTTCATTTTTGGGATTTTTCAAGATGTAAGATTGATGTATCCACTTTAAAAATCGAAATCGCGATTCATGATACAGGGGGTGAAAAAATCGCTTTCAAAGTTAGGGATGACAAAATCGTGAAAAATCAATTTTTTCAAATTAGAACCCCATTTTTTTATGGCAGATATTGAATCTACGTTAAAAAATAATGTGAGTGTATGCATCACACCGTTGCCCTAAAGTGGATATTTTCTGAGTTATTCACAAAAAACTGTTTTTCGTCTTGAATTTTCAGCTATTTCTATTCCCTTCACGCCAAAAAGATGACATTTTCAGGAACTGTTACTTAAACCATGTTTTAGATTTTACTACCCTAATATGCAAGAGAAAAAAGTTACAGGTTGTTCCTAAATAGATGGCGAATTTGGATTCGAATTTGTATCGGAAACCTATTTATTTCAACTAATCGGCCATCGGTTTTCTCTCCAGTGATAAATAATAATTCCTTATGAACCATATGCAAAAACTTACCATGTTTTACATTATTTTTTTTTTAATGATAGATATCATTAATTCCTCTTTATTCAGTAGCATTTTGTGTTTACTATTAATTTGGTGATAATTCGTATTAAGTTATAAAATCGATCACTATGCCTAATTTTACCAATGATGATTATTTAAATCTCATTCTACTTCATGGAGAATGTAATAAAGTTGTAGATAGAACGATTCGACTGTTCATTGAGAGGTTTCCTGACCGACCCAGACCAACGAGAGATACCATTAACAGAACCATGACAAACTTGAGAAATGTCGGATCTTTCGTTAAGAAAACTACACGCAGAGAAAAAAGTGTAGTAGAAGATGAGAACAACGAAATTACAGTTCTTGCATATTTTCGTGTGAATCCTCAAAATTCTCTCAAAGATGCCGAGATTGATCTGGGATTATCTCAATCGAGTGTTTGGAGAATATTAAAAAAACATAAAATGCACCCATATAAATTCAATAGGGTACAGCATTTGAAGGAAACTGATTTCGTCAGGAGAACAGAGTTTTGCGAAGCTATGATGATTCGATTTCAAGAGAATGAAAACTTTTTGGACTGTATAATTTGGACAGATGAATCTAAATTCACAAAGAATGGTTCTTTCAATAGGCATAACAGTCATTATTGGGATGAAGAGAACAACCACCACTTCAGACAATGGAACTTTCAAGAGACCTGGAGTTTCAATGTTTTTTACGCCATCAAAAATAATGCAATTCTCGATGTTCACATTTATGATGGGACTTTAACTGGTAAGATAGAACACTACACATGTTTGCATTATTTAAAGAATGTTCTCCCTTAGGAGATAGATATTCTGACATATTGACTGAAATAATTGAGCCGCTAGTACAGAACCATAATGACTTATGGTATCAACAAGATGGCGCGCCTCCACACAATTCACTCAATGTGTCAAATATCCTCTACAGGCTATTTGAAGATCGATGGTTGGCGAACAATGGTCCACATCTTTGGCCACCACGTTCTCCCGATTTAACTCCTTTAGACTATTATGTTTGGGGTAGGATAAAAAATATTGTCTACTCAACTCCCCTGACTGATAAAGAGGACTGCATAGAACGAGTCAGAAATGCGTTCAGGTTTGTTTAGATTTTTAGATTCATAGTTTTGAAACTCAATTTGGTTTTTAAACACTTTTGCAGATCTCTTCCTCCCGATGAAATAAGAAGAGCAACGCACGAAGCATTCCTGAGACGTATAAATAAATGTCTAGAAATTAACGGTCAAAACTTTGAGCATCTTCTCTAGTTATAACTGCGAGAGTTTGCCATGGTTCTCCTAATAGTAACTTGAAGTCGGTTTCAAGAAGGGGTGAAAAATCTACAGCATGGTTCAAATAACAGTTCCTGAAAATGTCATCTTTTTGGCGTGAAGGGAAAAGAAATAGCTGAAAATTCAAGACGAAAAACAGTTTTTTGTGAATAACTCAGAAAATATCCACTTTAGGGCAAGGGTGTGATGCATACACTCACATTATTTTTTAACGTAGATTCAATATCTGCCATAAAAAAATGGGGTTCTAATTTGAAAAAATTGATTTTTCACGATTTTGTCATCCCTAACTTTGAAAGCGATTTTTTCACCCCCTGTATCATGAATCGCGATTTCGATTTTTAAAGTGGATACATCAATCTTACATCTTGAAAAATCCCAAAAATGAAAATTTTCCATCCAAAAACCTCGAAGTTATTCTTGTTTCAGCGGAGCTCTATTTTCGATTTTTTTTTAGAATTTTCCCGCTCAGAGAGAATTTTCCAACCAAAACTGAAAAATGTTACATCAAAATGAATTGAAATTTTCTAAGGAATCTATTTCTGCAATAAAAAAATGGTGTTCTAATTTGAAAAACGGAAGTTGACGTCATTTCCGGAAAAACCGGAGGTGCTTATGCCTTGAAAATATTTTAGATTTCATCAGCATCGTGAAATACTTATAAGTGCTGAATTTCATGAAAATACGTTCAGTAGTTTCCCGTATAAATATGGGTGAGGTTCCTCGTGAAAGACCCTGTATAGGTAGGTTGAACCAGCTGTGATATTTTTCATTTTGTATGTGTATCTTGAGCTGCTGTAATATAAAAATGAAATCAATTATATGTCTATCTGTTCTCTTTTCTTTAGAAATACGATGCAAAAGAACTAAAGCAGAATATCTGATTTCATTTTATTGATTCACTGGTTTGTAAACAAAGAACAAGTCATATCATTTGGACTGATTCTAGATTTACCACATAATATAGACTGCATTCAGTACTTCTTCACATAAATAAGAGTCCTTAAATTACTTATTGAGGTGCCTATTTTTCCAGAAATTCAAGTAAACTTAGATATTGGTTCATTTTGATCCATCAAGCAACATACATTAAATCGACACCGAAATTATCCTCCAGGAACGATTCAAAGTACGATTTTATATCGTGATCCAAACGAGAAGTTCCTTCTCAAGAAATCTTACACAAAATTATAATAGTTTCTTTAAATATTCAAGCTCTGCTTAATAAGTTCGTTCTCCACCAAATTTCTAAGGTTTGTTTACATAAAACTACTAGCTTGGACAGGTTCCAAATTTATCCGTTAGGGCGCTGGCATCTTCGCAGAAGTTCCCAATAGTCCGGCCGTGAACACAATAAACATCGAAAAGAAAGGACCTAGATACTCCGATACTAGTCGAGCAGGTTATCTCTGTTTAATCTCGAAGGTCGAATTCGAGAATGGGTTATTTTCGTTTAATGATGAAGGTACGTATCCATTATTAAAATGTTATCTATCCAACATTGAAAATACAGCTCGAATCGTATAGAAATCTACCTGATCAGAAAATGAAAGCTTCGCTTAAGGTTCATACAGAATGTCGTGAGGCCCATATATGAAAAGAAAATCACGAAATTTTTTCATCAGGGAGTAAATAAGCTGCGTTTGGTGGGGGCAATACGTAAATAGGTGACCGCTCTGGTAACACGATACAAACGCATTTGTATCGTGTCTGGTAATAAAATTGAACAAGCTCGTAGAAGCTCATGCATCCTGACTTCACGTCAGTGCTGAAATTCAATTCGATCTTACTATACGGGTAGTATATTCTCGGTATAGGCATGAAAGAAAACTCAAAAAATTTTGGAAAAATTCTATTTTTCAATGTAGTCCCCTAAAACTTCAATACATTTGTTAGATCGACAAATAAGCTTCTCTAAACCTTGAGAAAAATATTCTTCCGGCTTCTTCTGAAGTAGGTATTATAATTATCTCTACCTTCAGTTCTTCATCGTCGGAAAATCGCTTTCCACGAATTAAGCTGTTTTTTCAAATTTGGGAATCGGTAGAAGTCACTCTGTGGCCAAGTCTGGACTGCACAAGGTGATTCACTTATTTTGGGTAACCTATAATTGTTTTCGAAAAGGGATGAATATTTTTTTATTCTGTTGAAGGCATTTTGTACAAGTCAATGTCGCTTTTGAGATGCGCGTAGAAGTCGGAGAAAACAATTAAGACGGCAGGCGTCGCGGCGCTATACATTTTTTTTTCTCCAAAAACGTGCCCTTTTTATTTGGTCATTCGAAAGAGAATTTTTTTTAAGAATAACATTTTTTCCATTTCTTACCGTAAGTTATCTGCAGCGTGCTTTATGTTAATTCTATTCCATTTATTTTTTCCTCTATTGTGACAGTATGCCATACTTTCGGAGACATATACAGATATGATTTTGTGTCTTGAATGTAAGTAGTCTTTGTTACAAACTACTTTCCCACAGTGACAGTTTCATGTTATCAGCTTGTATCCCTCTTCATACAATGTTATCAGCCTCATAGAACTGTTTGGGTTATAATAACATAATAAAGAAAACGCATTGAAAAGCTTAAGAAAAGATGTTTTCGCACGACGAAAAAGTGGATATGTTTTTAATTTACGGAGAAGCCAACAAAAACGCTGTAGCTGCACGTCGGCTTTACGGGATAAGGCATTCTGAGCGGAACATCCCATACTGAAAAATATTCTCAAGGTTAGAGAAAAATTTGCGAAAAAATAGAGAAGCATTTGAAGCAAAAAAAATCCAGGAAGCGAGTTGCCACTACGGACTTACATGTAGCCAATATTAAAGATTATTTCGAAAATTAACCAAGGGCGTCAATAAGGCAAGCATCAATACATTTGAGTATCATTTATCGTTCAATCCAAAGGGTTTTGAAAACTTATAAATATAATTATAGTCTATAATTGATATTGGAAGAAGAGAAAATTTTATAGCTCAATTTTGAGTGGCATTGAATGGTGATACTAATTTTATAATTACATTCTACCATATAGAGAAAAAATTCCCATTACTGGTCGGATGAAGATCCATACGACATCAGGCCGATTCAGCAACAAGGATAGTTTATTGGGAAAAACGTCTGGTGTGGTATTGTAAGTCGGCATTTCATAGGGCCATACTTTTATGAAGGCTCATTAATTGGGCAAATATATCTAGATTTCATTCAAAACGTATTGCCTAGTTCACTAGAAAGTGTGCATCCACTCCATGCCACAACGCTGCCATTGTAAAAAGATATTTAGATCAAGAATTCGAAAATGAATGGATGGGAACCAATGGACCCATGAGATATCTCCCCAAGATCATCAGACCTACGCCCATATGGATTACTTTCTGTGGGGTACTCTGAAAAAAATCGTACCTATACCAAACTGATTCTAAAAATTTTGACCATTTGAAAATGAAGATGAGAAACGCATGTGTCCATCAAGTAAACCCAAATATTTTGGCTAGAGTAACTCACAATGAAATAATTAAAAGATATAATTTATGAAATATAGGTAACTATTTGAGTTCATTGTGGATAGAATACTGATAACAAAACAGTGTGTAACTATTCTCTAATCCACTTAAACTTTCTGCGTCTAACATTTCGGAAACCAAGTTTCCTTTGTCAAAGACATATCGTTACTAACTACATTGCAAGCGCACCTGTTGCACTAGTGAGAGGATGGTATACAGGACCAATGGGAAAGGGTTGTTAAGGTGATTAGTGTAGCGCTGGGCTATCAAGGGTGAGTCAGGTAAATATTTGGAATAATGGGTTACTAATGGGGGTTAGATCATTGTTTAGCAATCTGTCTTTTTTCTTGAACATATGTATACCTTCCAGAGTGTTTAGGTAAATTTTGCCCGAGCTTTTTAATAGCTTTACGGATTTTTCTGAAATTAAATGACCGGTTGTTAAAACGTGATTCGCGACCGCCGATTTCTCAGGATGGTTGTTACGGATATGGCTCATGTGTTCCTTGAATCTCGTGTTGATGTTCCTCGCTGTTTGTCCGATGTAAGATTTGTCGCAGTCTGAACATTTTATTTCGTATATGCCTGATTTTAGTTCATCCGGAATTTTATCAAACGTATTTCCCAAAAGTTGTCTGGTTTTCGTGGCGGTTGTTAAAGCGTATTTAATATTTACTTTTTCGAAAATGTTAATAAGTTTCTTGTAGGTTTCAGGGTGATACGTAAATGCCCTCAAACCGTGATCTTCTCCCGTTTCTTTCACTAAAGTTATGTCTCTGAAAAATTGTTCATTTTTATGTTTGGTAATCAATTTTCGTACTAAGTGTTTATTGTAACCGTTGTGTTCAGCAATTTGAAAAGTTTTGCTTTGTTCTTTGTTGAAATTAATTTCACTGAGCGGTATCCTGAATAAACGATCAATCAAAAAGCTTTTTTAGCTAATTTTTTCCTCGGTAAATTAGAGAAGAAATTAAAGAAATCCAATAGAAATTTTCCTAAATTTTGGGCCCGATACGTCGACGACGTCTTCGCTATAGTCGACGAAAATTTTGATGTAGAAGAATTCACCGATATAATGAATAGTCAATACCCTTCCATTAAATTCACGTACGAATTCGAAAACAACGGTTCCCTTCCATTTTTAGACTTAAAATTATCTAGAGACCACACCACAGCAATTAGTTTCGACATTTATAGAAAACCCACAAACTCGGACTGTTATATTCCGGCTGATTCAGTGGCACCCTGGTCACATAAAACAGGCAGCCTACACTTTTTGATTGATCGTTTATTCAGGATACCGCTCAGTGAAATTAATTTCAACAAAGAACAAAGCAAAATTTTTCAAATTGCTGAACACAACGGTTACAATAAACACTTAGTACGAAAATTGATTACCAAACATAAAAATAAACAATTTTTCAGAGACATAACTTTAATGAAGGAAACGGAAGAAGATCACGGTTTCAGGGCATTTACTTATCACCCTGAAACCTACAAGAAACTTATTAACATTTTCGAAAAAGTAAATATTAAATTAGCTTTCACAACCGCCACGAAAACCAGACAACTTTTGGGAAATATGTTTGATAAAATTCCGGATGAACTAAAATCGGGCATATACGAAATAAAATGTCCAGACTGCGACAAATCTTACATCGGACAAACAGCGAGGAATATCAACACGAGATTCAAGGAACACATGAGCCATATCCGTAACAACCATCCTGAGAAATCGGCGGTCGCGAATCACATTTTAACCACCGGTCATTTAATTTCAGAAAAATCCGTGAAGCTATTAAAAAGCTCGGGCAAAATTTACCTAAACACTCTGGAAGGTATACATATGTTCGGGAGAAATGACAGATTGCTAAATAATGATCCCACCCCCATTAGTAACCCATTACTCCAAATATTTACCTGACTCACCCTTGATAGCCTAGCGCTACACTAATCACCTTAACAACCCTTTCCCATTGGTCCTGTATGAGCATCCTCTCACTAGTGCAACAGGTGCGCTTGCAATGTAGTTAGCATAGTAATATCACAGATCAACCAGATAAACCACTCGCCTCATTTACTTAGGAAATCTATGTCAACGCAGATATGACCCTGAATCGAGCTAATCAGAATTTTAGTAGGCGTTTGGGGTGCTTTGGGGTGCCAATCAGATTGCAGGAATAGGATTACGTCACTCGCGCCGCTTTCGGACTCGCTTGAAAGAGGTTATAAACATGTAAACAATCTGAAATGAATTTTTCATCCTATTTATTGATGAATAATTTCGTAACTGTTCCATTTTAGAATATAATCCAAACAGTATTTTACAACCAAATCAATTGTTTAGTCATCTCTGAGGTTCTATTTTATGATGACAGCCCCCATTATATGTTTTAATTATACGACAAGAATTGGAATCGAACTTAGGTGGACTCATTCATAATGTTCATTTTATATAATATAAAGGAATCGCAACTGAAGAAAAAGCATTATTATTATTCAATTAAAACGATGGGATGTCTAATAAAATTGTATATGATTGCACAAACACTACGATTGGAATCGAACAAAGTTGGTCTATTCATAGTTTGATTTTATATTGAAATGAATCTCATTTGATGTGAAACTACAAAGATTGTCTGATTAAGGTAAACGGGTTTTCCATAACATTTTTCCAAAATTTTCATTTACTCCAACCGAGTTCTTCTACAGGAGTTTCAGATGTGACAAAACACTCGCTTTGGTATTGAAAATTTGCTTTTCAAATGGTTACATCGAAAAATCTTAGTCTGATTTTGATTTTGTGATTCCTGAATGCCGACAAATCCGTTTTACATTTCGATTTCAGATATTCCAAAATCAAGTATTCAATTTGACAATTGTTTCGAGGAGGAAGAAAGTGTGGTTATGTGTGGTATATTTCTCAAGGTCGTAGAGACGCGATTCCCGCAAACGATGAAGTGATTTGTCTTGTTGGTCTGTGGTAATATATCTTGTCTATGGTAGTTAGTAACGATATGTCTTCGACAAAGGAAACTTGGTTTCTGAAACGTGCGTTAGACGCAAAAAGTTTAAGTGGATTAGAGAGTAGTTACACACTGTTTTGTTATATAATTTATGCATGGATCATACAGGCCGGTATATAGAACATATGATTTAAAATGTTTCGTTTGTTATTAGCAACATTGTTTATTGTTATGAAATATAACATTTGATGAATATAATAATAGAATCATAGTTTGTTATAAAGCCTCCTTGATTTTAAGAAACAAAATCATATCTATGTCTCTGAAGGAAGGCATACTGTCAAAATACCGAGACAAATTTATGAAATATAAAATAAACATAAAACACGCTGCAGGTCGCTGACGGTTATAAAGAGAAAAAATGATAGTCGGAAAAAAATTACTATAATCGACACTGAAGACTCTATTTCAGTCCAATCAGATATATTTTTTTTGAATTTTCCTAAAAATAAGATCTGAAGTTTACAATATTCCATTTCCATTACAGTGACTTTAACAACTTGTTTAGAGTCACTGTAGTTTGCATCAACCCTTTACGACATCTACTGGTGAACAGTCGAAGCATTTACTGTATCTTACAGCGACTCTATTCACTGTTTCCTTAGCTTTTCCAAATGTGAACATATTGCTGATCAACATATTTTCTCGTGAAATAGTCATGTCGAATACCACTCGAGATGAAATTGAAGCAGGTCAAATTTCTCGATTGTTATATTGAAGTTTGTTGGTATTCGGCTTTTCGTGACATTTTTTCCGAAATCACTGCCCTGACGGCTTGTGATTTCGATATGAATATTATTCGCGAAACTTTGAAGCAACAAACTTTCATATTACAATCGAGAAATTTTGCCGGCAAATTTCCATATACAGGGTGATTCCGGAGGAGACCGTCAGATTTTGGGATAAGTTTACACTAGTCATGACAGTCTCGAAACAATGTTTGGTTTATGATTGGGGGTCTCTATTGAGAATATACAGGGTGATTCGTCCGATTCGACCTATTTTACTTTTATCGATAACTTTTGTATGGCTCATTCGATTTTACTGAAATTTTCAGCGTAGTGCAATAATGATGAGTACATTCATTAATTCAGAATTTTTTCAAAATAAGTGGTTTTTATTGTGATAATATCAGATTAATTCTGCAGGTTGAAAAAAACACCCTGTACATCGCGTTTCCTAAACTCCGCTATCTGTTTACGATTCAACTATAATAAAACATTATTTGAGAGTTTCAAATTTTTTTGGCACACTTCTAGTTTTCCGAGAAATTTTTATCAAAAAAGACAATTTCAAAATTTCGCTCCAATCGATTCTACTTTTATCAATAACTTTGGTATGACTCATCCAAATCTGATGAAATTTGCAGTATAGTACAATCTGAATGAGTACATTCGATAATTGCAACAATCTATCAAAATACAGGGCTGCAATTGTGATAATTTCAGATTAATTGTGCAGAGGAAAAAAACACCCTGTACATTGCTTTTCCAAAACTTTCTTATTCGTTTCAGATTCTAACGTAATATGTCATTATTGAGAGGTTTTTAATTTCTTCGGCACACCTCCGCTTTTCCTAGAAAACATTTTTGAAGAAGAGCATAATTGAAATTTGGCTCACAAGCAGTGAGAAGTATTCTCCACTAGGCAGGAAAGCTGTATTGTACAAGGATGCAAAGTTGTTTGTCACTTCTAAAATATTCTTTTCAAATTCGAAATTTATTTTCAATTGCTCATTTTCTGTATAAAATCATTCCATTCAGAAAATCACTTAATTGAATTTTTTTGCAAACCTCGGCTTCTCAATAAAAGGGTTATTTCTATGAAGCAGTGACGTTTTGTGATTTCGTTCAATAATGTCGATTGGAAATTTAGAAAAAGGCGCAAATATGTATTCGAAAAAGAGGAAACCATTCCGAAAATTCAATGTGAATTTTCTGTTGATGCTCAAGTCCACTTGTCATTTGTTTCGTATGTTTGTTCAATATTTGTTTTCATCTATGTAGATTTGTTTGATTCATGTGCATATAAAGTAATATTCTGAATTGAATGATTTCATACAGAATATGAGCAATTAAATATGAATACCTAGCGCACTACTTTTGCGCAAATTTCGATTATGCACTTCTTCAAACATTTTTTCTCGGAAAACCGAAATTGCTCCAAAGAAATTGAAAACCTCTGAATAATGACATATTATTGTAGAATCAGAAACGAATAAGAAAGTTTTGGAAAAGAAATTTACAGGGTGTTTTTTTTTCAACTGCACAATTAATCTCAAACTCTGAAATGATCACAATTGCAACTCTGTATTTTGAGAGATTGTTGCGATTATTGAATGTACTCATTCAGATTGTTCTATACTGCAAATTTCATCAAAATTGGAAGAGCCATACCGAAGTTATTAGTAAAAGTAGAATCGATTGGAGCGAAATTTTGACATTGTCTTTTTTTGATGAAATTTCTCGGAAAACTAAAAGTGTTTCAAAAAAATTTGAAAATGTCAAATAATGACTTATTATAGTAAAATAGTAAACAGATGGCGTAGTTTTGGAAACGCGATGTACATGGTGTTTATTCAACCTACACAATTAATCTGGAATTATCAAATAACAACCGCTTATTTTGAAAAAAAAATCGGAATTAATGAATATGCTCATCAATATCATACTTCGCTGAAAATTTCATTAAAATCGAATGAGCCATACCAAAGTTATCAATAAAAGTAAAATCGGTCGAATCGGACAATCACCCTGTATATTCTCAATAGAGACCCCCAACCAAAAACCAAACATTATTTCGAGACTGTCTTGACTAGCGTAAACTCATCCTAAAATCTGACGGTCTCCTCCGGAATCACCCTGTATATTTACATATGAACAATAATTAAGCATGTATTCGCAACTACTGCTAAGCGATACGTCCTCTGGTGACAGAAATTCGAACACTTCCAAGCTAGTAGTTTTTCGACGTGCCTGTTATTCTAACGTAATTTGCTTACTTTTGGAGTTCATTTTCGAGCTTTTGTGTTGTTCTCCGAGTTGAAATTTTGGATTACCGAAAGTGTTTGTAATATTCATCAATCGATTCCTTTCTTTCCGATTAAACATTTCGATCGTATTAATTCGAAATGGCATCCTCCCGAAATGACTATTGTTGTGTGCCTCAACTCAATGTTATTCATGGTCAAAGAAGAATGGATCATCTAGTGCCTCTAGTTTTCATTTTTTCCAAAGCCAAATGAAATTAAAGTTAATTTGGAAACAGCATTTGGCAGGGAACTCAATGATAGAAGAATGGCCTAGCTTTAGAAATTGAAGATTGGAAAACAGGTCACGAAATACATGAAAGTATGTTCACTGCATTTCTCTGAAGATGTTTCTTTTCATAAAGGTAAATTACCTACAATGTATTTATTTCGAAACAACTTCATGTCATGATGTTTTCAGGTGTAAATAAAAATGAGAGAATTTTGAAGGAAAATGCTGTAGAGAAACTACCGAGCACTTCTGCAGCTACCTAATTCACATACTACACAAAATCATATTCTAAAAGAGTGATCTGGTTGAAAATCTGACAAAAACTAGATATACTGTTGGGGTTGATAATAGCTGAAGTTACTCATATAAATACATCAATACTTTTCATTTCCTTATATAGGTAGGTTGAACCGGCTGTGACATTTTTCATTTTGTATGTGTATCTTGAGCTGCTGTAATATGAAAATGAAATCAATTATATGTCTATCTGTTTCCTTCTCTTTAGAAATACGATGCAAAAGAACTAAAGCAGAAAATCTGTTTTCATTTTATTGATTCACTCGTTTGTAAACAAAGAACAAGTCATATCATTTGGACTGATTCTAGATTTACCACATAATATAGCCTGCATTCAACACTTCTTCACATAAATAAGAGTCCTTAAAGTACTTATTGAGGTGCCTTTTAGTCCAGAAATTCAAGTAAACTGAGATATTGGTTTATTTTGATCCACCAAGCAACATACACTAAAATAACATCGAAATTATCCTCCAGGAACGATATAAAGTACGATTTTATATCGTGATCCAATTGAAAAGTTCCTTCTCAAGAAATCTTACACAAAACTATAATAATTTCTTTAAATATTCAAGCTCTGCTTAATAAATATTCGTTCTCCACCACATTTCTAAGGTTTGTTTACATAAAACTACTAGCTTGGACAGGTTCCAAATTTATCCGTTAGGGCGCTGGCATCTTCGCAGAAGTTCCCAATACATGGTGCGGATACTGTTTGACTTATTTCGGATCTGAAAAACGTTCCCAATATTGTCTGTTTGGTATTTTTTTTTTCTATAGTTTTTGCTGATTCATGACGGCATCGGGAAATCTGCCATCAAGGTTAACGTTTTCGCAAGAAAGTTCCTTTCTGAAATCTTACGAACTGATATTACATGTTGAAAAAAAGGGCGAATTGTAGTTGATTAATGAATCATTCAATATAACATACTTTTGTATACAGCTCTGCTATCGAATCCCGAGAGTATCAAAATACACAGAGGAGATATGTTCGGCTGAAACCAAAACAAACATTTATGCGACTTTTCGAGCTGATAATACTGGAAAAACACGCACATCTCCTGTTCGTATGTTTCCCTTCGCGCTATGGTCATGCGCAGTTTTCTGGTTTTCCGAGCTTTTCCTCCGAATGTAACGAAAACTATGCATAAGCTTTCTGGCCGTCTTTGTCAATGAAAGAATAATGCTGGTATTTCTTTTGCTCCATGTTTTGTATTTTTCTGTTGATGTGCATTGTGACTGTAGAAACCAAGAGGCTGCAATCGAACAGTAAGTTTAAATCTTGAGATACTTTGAAGTGACGATTTTCATATATATATATATATATATATATATATATGCACCTACTTTCCTCAGTTGCGTGTTTTAAGTTGAACAAAACGGTAAAATCACTTTAGTTAACTTAGGAACTTTTGCGCTCTGGTTCAAATTCATATCTGAATCTATCATCACTAAATTATGAATGAACCTGCTACTATTATAAGTTGACACCAGATCAGATTTGCATTCCTGGAAATATTAGGCAAATAGAGTTTCAAATAAATAATATGAATATACCAAAATCATTGCTCGGATTTTTTTTACCTTCACACTACATTTAGAAATTAAGCTTCAAAGGAACTTTGCAAATTCAAAGTCTAAGAATTTGCAAGCAAAAGGAATCCTCCTAGTGATTCCACATGCACAAGGTGTTTCCTAACTACGGTACGGAATGATTCTGAGATATATAAGGCGTTTAAGTTTAAAAAAATAGTATTTACGAAAAATCATGAATATTTTTGAAAAGATTTGGTTGAAATTTCTTACATTCATTCAAAGTAATAAGGCACTTATTCAGTCCTTACAAGATTGAATTAATCATGTCCCGTGCCGTCTAAGTAGGCACCAAAGACAACAATATTGAGAAGAAAGTATGTAACTGATATGTTTTGGTATTATTTCATTTCATTAATCTTGGTCAGCAGGTTTTATATTTTGAGCATCTAAAGAAACTTTTTGGCCTCTTGTCCTTTTTATATCCAGCTTCTTTTTCGAGAAAAAAACCTTTTAGTGATCATTAAAGAAAAAGAAGTATGATATTAAAAAAAAACAAGAGACCAATTAGCTGTTTTAGATGCTCAATCTGAAAAAATCAAAACTATAAAAAAGTAAGTAGAGCACTTTCTTCTCCATATTGTTTTTTGAAACTTCATTGACCTGCTCTGTATCTTAGAATCAAAGTAACTTCGGGCATATGTTCATAGAAGTTTCTTTTTATCTACCTAATCTCTGGAGTTCCGTACCGTAGTAAGGAAACATCCTGTATAAATATATAGGATCCAATCGATTGGATGCCTCTCGATTAAGTGCATGTACTGTAGAGAATAATTATAAGCCATCAAATCTTCTAAGCGTTAGATTCTAAGTTTGTTAAATGTCTAAACTATAGTGTAAAATTTCCAACAGTGATGCAAAATGATGAAGGGACATGTATCAAATTCTTTATACCTAGGTCTTTTTGGTAGTTTAAAAACATACTCGCAAAATTTATTGATTGGATTATTTTATTTGGTCAAAGAAAAGCTAGAATTTCATGATATGTTATCAGTGTATAGTATGGACCAGTCAGCCCACAAATCTACCTCGGTGATAAATTCTCATTTTCATTGATCAATTGAATGGGTACTTCAAATTTTCTTTCAGTTAAAATGACTAACCGATCCACTGATAGCTAAATAGCATTGAAAACGGACATAAATTTTTACCGAATTCAAGATATAGAGATTAATTGTAAAATAGCGAAGGCGTATGTCTATCTATGTACAACCTTAAGTTTGGTCCTATCACCTACTTGATGAATATAAATGAAAATAATACAATATTTGAAGAAATATGAACCAGGAAAATAAGCACTCATGCTAGTTATGACCAATATTTATCGACTAAATCGTGTGTTTTTTTGGAAACATTATCTCGGAATGGATGTTCATTCGATTTCCACACAAATACCTACGTTTTTGCGAGCATGTTCAAGGGGAACAGCGTTCTATCGTTTTGTCTAAGTGTCTATAATTTTCGACTTTTGAGCCGAAAATGGTCTCAAACGACTAGGTTGGACTCACTGATCACGAATCCGGTGTCAAGATCGATTCTGTCCAGTCGGCCGTCCGTATGTACGATTACTGGCGTAGGAAGAATCCTTTCGACCTAAAACTTCTAGGGTAGGTTACATTTTAAAATGCGACGGTCTGGTTTGTTAATGGGCGAATCGTCCGAGAGGTTTCGGAGTTAGAGCCCTTTGAAAATTTGAGGTTATTTCCGTGATAACTCAGGACCTACAGGAACGATCAGATTGGAGTATAACGACGCGCAACTTTTTTGTTGAGATCGTACTGTCAGTAAATTTGAAAAAAAAATTTAAAAACTTTTTTCGAAAAATATATGTTCGAGGAAAAAATCTGCTCAGACCTTGAGCTCTATCTCTATTTTTTCGGAATAACCCAAAAAATACTTATGAACTTGGCAGTTTGAAATTGTTGATTGACAACTTTGTGCAGAATTTACGTGATGATCTTGTCACTAGAAAAATTTCAAATGAAACATTAAGTGACACTTCTATTTGGCTCTTCTTGGTGAGAAAACTAATATATATGTTCAGAATTAATGTTTGTCAACTTTTGGACACATTTTATCTGAACGAAAACACTGATGGATCTGGCTTAGAGCCCAGATATAAAGTTTTATTCCCATATGTATTTAGCACGCACATATTTTCAGTAATAATGATCTCCCCCAAGTCGGATAGATATTATCTTTTAGATAACAGATTTTATTCAATACGAATTAATATACTATATCGATATTATCCTTTATGATGATGAGTTTGGTGAAATTTGTATTGAGTTTTTATTGGTCCAAATCTTAAATAACTAAATTTTCTATTTATCTTAGAAAATCGGCCATTGAAAAACTTCTGAAGGTTTTTTCAAAATAAATTCATGTGAATGGTGTCACGTTGAAGAGAAACAAGGGGCTGTTTCTGGTAGAAAAATCGAGCTTTTAAATTGCTCGTACTCGTCTATTTCGTTCTTGGGCGTCAATTTTACATGAAATCCATCATCATATGATTTCATCAATCTCCGTGGCAACACCGACCTCTTGAATTTGAATAGCGAAGATGGGTCGTGCTATATGATGTTGAATTGGTCTTTTTACGCGCTTGTTCTGGGAAACAGCGAGTTATCGTTCCGTCACAATATCTGTAATTTTCGAATTTTGAGGTTGGACTGATTTGATTGATTCTGTTCGGCCAGCCGTGTGTGCTCTAACTTTCGAAAGGGTGGACCTAGAGTCTTGAAATTTTTGGGTTAGGTTTCGATCCTGAATATCTCGGTTGAGATCGTTAATGAGCCGAATCTACCGAATGATTTTTGTGTTGCAGCCATTTGAAGTTTTGATATTTCATTAACTCGAAAAATATTCATCTGATCGAAATGAAACTGAAATGTTTAAGTCGCCATTTCGCAAAGTGAACAAGCTTGTAAAAGCAGCTGACTTCACGTGAGTGCTTTTCTAGGTTTTTTTTTCTAAATATGACAGTTGGATTTTTTTTTGAGATTTAATCCTTCATTTACGTTATATTTAACTTTGAAAGTCGAGTTGAAGTTGGAGCAAAATATGATTGCGAATTTCAAAACGTCAATGCAGGAGGAGAAAATTTATTCAGAAAGTTCATCTAGCTCATGCTAAAATTAAAAGCTGATCACTTCCATAAAATGCTTTACATTCTGCTCAAACTTCCGCCTCTCATTCCAGAGTATTTCGGGGATATTTCCACTGTGTTCGTCGACCATTGGCTGTCGTAATTCTTCCCAGAAAGCGCATTCTGTTGGCTTACTTCTAGAATTCAAGTGGTCCTACAAGATACGTCTAATGGGGATAGAGCTGGAGATCTGGCTGACCATTCTATAGAACTCCTCTGCAAATTACTGATTAGGGAAGTTTATCTCTAGAAATCGTCTTATAATCTACTTTCACAGTTATCTAACCAAAATATTCAATATAAATTTGCCATATAATATACCCAGCAAGACGAAGAGATATTTATATTTGTATTTTCCGACTATTTTAGGCTTCAACGAAACCCCGAGTTAGGATACCGGGTGTGTTCTTAGTTAGCTTTGTTACTAATTCCTTGCGCCATGTTAGGAAAAGCACTGTTAATTGTTTACCCAACAGCGGATGGTATCCATATAACTGTCAGTATCCAATTTTGCAATTGCAGCAAAAACTTAGTTTTGAAGAAATGAGTTTGGAGCTTCTCAACAGACTTGAATCCCAACTTTAGACTTTTTTGTCTTGAAGGGATTAACTATACAACTAATCAACAGATAGTGAAATGTATTATTCTGACTATATTTGAAAAAACACGAATTGGGGTTAGCAAGAAATGTCCCAGAGAATTCGCCATTTTGCAACCACGAATAGAAATCGCGCAGTCAGACAAACATGTTTCATGTTTGCTCCCAACGATTCTTAGGGCTAATTACGAAAGAATAATAATCCAAACTTCCAAAGATTGGTTCACGGAACATTTCCCTTTCTGAAAAAATTTCAAGTTTGGTCCGAGGTTCGAAATTATACGTCACAGATTAACTAGATTATCGACGAACTAGTTTGGGTTAGAAAACAAGCCATTTGCTACAGGAATGAGGCTGTATCAGACGCCGAAGAGTCTACGTTATATCGATTCGTATCATCGTAGAGTTGCTTATGCTTGGAATCATCCGAGAAAGATTTCTGTTTTAAGATGATCATTCAAGTCGACTGGAATAACTCGAACACCCAACGTTGGAAATTATATTCAGTGGTGCATTTCCTAATTAACATGTTCCTCTTTATGGTTTTCCTCTTCTGTTATTTGGGCGTATTTTTCAGAAATCGAAAGCGTTTAGCTCGAATATCTGTAATTTTTGCGTGCGTGTTATGGGAAACAGCGTGATATTGTTTTGTCCAAGTGTCTTTAATTATAGGATTTTTTCTCGAAATGTCGAAATTGATTCTGTTCGATCGGCCGGCTGTATGCACGATCACGTGAGAACGGAAAACCCTATCGACATGAAACTTTCAGTAACCGAATTTCTTCGACACCGCTTCTTCAGTTCAGAAGCTTTGGATGATAAGCTCAGATCAAGATGGAGTATTGATTTTTTGATAGAATCAATGATAATATCAATAATATTCAATTCAAAACAATTACAGTGTTACTTTTATTTTTAGGGTAAAATTCTGGTCAGATGAAATAGGAAAAGAATTGAAAAAATTAAGCGAAGCAATGACAAGGAAATCAAGAGTGAAAGAAGTGAGTACCTATAGCGTATTACTGAAACGTTTATAGAGTGATATGGAAATTTGTAGTTTTTTTAATTTATGAAGCAGGAATCAGGGAAGATAAGGGATGGTTGAGATAGTGCACAATTTCTGTTTCTTTGAGATGAATGTTGAAATAGAAGTGTTCTGACAGGAATTTGAAATGAACAGGAACTATTATATATAGACATATATTATACATATATTATGTTTTAATTCCATTTAAACAAACATTCCTGCCTACACTTGAATTAATCACTTCTGAGCACTTTTTGAATGAATATCGATATACTTAATTGTTCCAGCATTTCTTAGAAATATGACTTGATATAGGGGCATGATTCGGCGCAAAAACCCCACGAGAAAATTTTATAGTTGCCTCGAGTATGGAAAAATCTTTCAGCCATTTAATTCTGTCCAATTCAATTATTGAAACTGAATTCTACTTAAGAGGCCTATTACACTACCAAATTTACCCGGCCCGATTTCGCTTTTCTGGACACTCTGCACGCCTGTGATGGAATACATATTCTTAGAAATCGTGCCTTGACGCCAGTGTTGCAAATGTGTTGATTACACGCAGAGTTTATGCATCTTGTTCTTTCTTGATAGTTGCTGGAGAAATTAGGGGTTTTTACAAACTATACTGACTGTATTATCAGAAATGTCCCATGGAAAATTGCATACTTTTATCTATTTACATCAAAATGCCTGCTATAAACCTCACTCGAGTAAGAATCCAATCTCGAGAGTTCATCATGGCATATTATTGTAATGAAAATATCAGTTTCTCTTTCTGTGCAACTATTAAAAGATGTAAATGAAAAAACTCATTGGCATTTATTCTTTCCGGTGCCTAATATAACAGATAGGAGTTGTGAAGGCGTAATGAGGCATAATAATTTATACACATTATTTAACTTTTGAGATGGAGGGAAATCCTCACAATTGCAATTTAAACTTTTCTTATATTAATGGCCAAACTGTAGCTGATAGCCGTGTGCAAATTCTAGATATCAGGGCTCGATAACCCGGAGCCACACAAAACATTACAATATTCTTTAATTGAATGACAATTTTTGCAAATTTGGTGTTGAGATTATTACTACTTCTAGTGTCAGTTGAAAGTACTTGCCCGTTGGTGAAGAGAGAAGTATTTGTAAGTAAAATTCTGTACCCAATTGGATTTGAACAAATTTTATTGTAATTGTTCAATAATTCCTGAATTGAATCTATCTCATTATTGTCGAAGTTTTTCCTTTTAAGCTTTCATTTCCAATATAATATATAATATTAGTGGAAGTAGTTTTTTTAGTTAGGTTACCGAATAAATACCCAAACATCCCTCCCATATTGCAAAAAGTATAAGAATTCAAAATGGATCATTGCAACTCTCCCTCAGATCAGTAATTCACTTTCTATTTTTATGAAACCACAATCCATTAAGCTCCCTGATACATAGTGCGGATATTTGTCAATAAAGAATTTGTTTATTCTTATCATGTTTTGAAAGGGAGTATTTTGCCAAAGTCCAGCTTTTCCAACCCAGAAATTGGCGGTTAGATTTATCACAGAATCTTTAGTTATTTCCTTTTCATAGAAATCATTATAGTATATCTTGTATATGATAGAAATGAGACTTTTATAATTCCCTCGTTTTTGAGCAAAAGTTCAACTGTCAGTTAAAGTTAAAGATATCTTCCAGTTAAGTTTTATAATACCGGCCCTTAGATGTGTATGGATCATTTTTATGTCCTTGGTGCTTATTTCCCCTGAATATTCTTCGAAATAATCTATTAGACTAGGAACGCACATGCGATTTTCTGTCTCGCGATCGTTTAGTCGCAAAAATGAATCACATACTCCTAAAAACGAATAATCGCTTATAATTGCTTTCTTGGCGATCGCGAATATTCAATCGTGCGACATAAAATCACATGTGCGCGCCTAGCCTTACACATCTCCACTGTACGATATACAGGTTTGGAAAAGACAGTCGGTAAGATGCGAAATTCAGTGTTAATCTAACGAGGGTCAGAATAAAATGGACCAGTGCAAGAATCGAAATCACAGCGTGGTAACATATCGATTAAACCACTGTTCTCCTGCAATGGCAGGTTAAAAATGTGTGGTGGAGACTGCAGTCCACGATACGCGATCGAAGGAAGCGCTTGCCAGTAGGCAGTAGCTCCCCAAACGGGAGGTGCATTAGATCATATCGGTTGAAGATAAAGTTAATTACTCGTACATCGAAATGTTTAGTGTGAAGGAAAAAATTCAAATCATAAAGTGGTATTTTGATGGTCCATCAATTCAAGAGACAATAATTTTTGTTTTTCAATTCCTTACTTTCGTAGAGTTTATTTTGTTTTCAAACCAGTTATGGCGAAAAGAACCTAAGTACTCATTTTCACAGAGGACATAATTTGAGTAATTCATCGTGGTAAATAAATTCCTCTTATACAATGGAACAAAATTCTTGTATTCATTTTCAACCGATATGGTCTAAAGCACCTCCCGTTTGGAGAGCTACTACCATTGTATAAAGAGGGATAGTAAGCCAGTCCCTATGTTAAACTGATTTGAAGCGATTTCTAGAGCCATCTGGTTGTCACGTTGTGGTACTGCAATAAAAATGGCCTGCGAAGTGGCGACCTCCACAAAAAATGCAATTATTTTTAGGAACTATTATATTTCTCTCGGTTATAGAAGAAAGGGATGAAGTTTTCTATATTAGTCTATCTAGAGAACTGTAATCAACAGACTAATCTCAAGACTTTAAAATATAAAAGAAGACCGAGACAGTGGCGTGTATGGTCCACGATATTATTTCTTGATAAATAGCGCTGAAGCTTTTCATTCAAAATCCTTATACAGTTGCTGTAACGAATAGTCAATTCGAACATCCCTTTTAGAGTATTCCGTTGATTGCATAAAGAGTTAAATATTTTTTCACTCAGGTTGTTGTGCATTTCTGAGGAAACATCGAATGTTTAGTGTGTTTTGCTTGCACAATAAAAAATTCGAGAGAAAGCTTTTTGTAACTCGAACAATGCTACTACCTACTCCTGCTGGCAAGCGCCAAACGCTTTCTTCGATCGAGTATCGTGGACTGCAGTCCCCACCGGCCACCACACATTTTTAACCTGCCTCTGCAGGAGAACATTCGTTTATTCGATATGTTTCCGCGCTGTGATTTTGATTCTTGTACTGGTTCATTTTATTCTGACCCTCGTTAGATTAACACTGGGTTTCGCATCTTACCGACTGTCTTTTCCAAACCTGTATATTTAATGTTGAAAACTTCATTTTGGTGCAATTTAATTGACCATTTAATGATTGAATTGGCAAACCTGCCAAAGCTAAATCAGAAACATTCACCGTATAAGTAATTCTTCCAAATTTCCAATGAATCATGAGGGTTTATCTGTGAATTTCATAAAAAAAACCTAAAAAAGCACTGATGTTAATTCAGCAGCGTTTGCGAGCTTGTTCACATTGCGGAATGGCGACTTGGAAATTTCAGTGAAATTTTTATGGAATATGAAAATTAAAAAAAAAAAAAAATTCAGATTTTTCCATGGATAATTTTTCTAATGGACACTGCTCATCTTCCAACCAAGGTTTATTTGGATCAGATAAACTTTTTTCGAGTTATTGAAAAATCAAAATTTCAAATGGATGCAACACAAAAACCATTCGGCAGATTTGGCCCATCAACGAACTTAACTGAGATATTCAGGATTAAAACCTAACCTGAAAATTTCAAGACTCTAGGTTCTTCCTTTCGAAAGTTAGATCACATACGAACGGACGGACGGACGGACAGAATTGAATTTGACCACGGATTCTTCTTCAGGGAGTTCAGCCCAATCGTTTAAGACCATTTTCAGCTCAAAATTCGAAAATTACAGACACCGTGACGGAATCATAACGCGCTGTTCCCTACAACAAGGGCCGTAAAAAGGTTTTGCTTGTAAACTCTTGGCACCTATCAGCCAATTCCATAACATAACATGATACTCCTATATTTGATATTATAATATCATAACGGAATCAGCTCAATCAGGTTAGGAAATAAATCTTAATCCCTTTCGATTACAACAGAGAAAAGATGAACAAACAAACAATTTAGTCAATAAAGTTATATATTCCATACATATCTTATAAAATACTATTTTGGTCATGAAAAACGATGCAAACATCCAAAATAACTCATCAGGTTTGCCGACGTATTTTATCATCTTCACCGACCAACTGCCCCCTTACCTCGGGCACCTTCTGGTCCAAAAATCTAACCTTTTACACAACCCCTTTATCTATGAACTCTGGCTCGACTAAAGCCTCACCATAACCTAAAATACACGTTATCGATATTGAAAGTAGGTTTACCACATCAGGAGCAGCACTGTTAATTATTAACAGTGCTGTTCCTGAGGTGGCGTGAGGAAACTGTCACAACTGTCTCCTCTAGCACAAGCATATAAGTGAAGCTTCTTAAAGGTGTGATAGAGAAACCTAGTAGGCAACAATAACAATAATAATTATTTTACAGAGTTTCAGTCGATTGAAGGACCAAATGTATATGGTGAATGCTAACTCACTTACTGAAAAAGTGGCTTTAGATTTGAAAAAATTAATGAGCCAGAAGGAAAATGCCACAAAGGTAAGTAAGTATTCATATAAGGAGATTTTTTTGCTTTTGACGTGAAAAAGGAGTTTTTCTATTGAACTCCCTAGAGACTATAATAAGTCTCATGAAGGATGTTCATGAGACTTATTATAGTCATCAGGCATAAGAACAGCAGTCAGTAGAGCTGATTTTTTGGCGCGCCTGTTCTGTTGATCGAAAGCATTTCCATTTTGTCTTCACTATTAGGCTGGATTCACTGATGAAGAATCCGTGGACAAATTACCCTCAAATTTTCGAGGGAAACAAGCTTAGTAGTTGATATTCTCAGGGAAGGGTTTGCGTCACAATGCATCGGTTAGGTTGGTTAGTGGCCGAGATCCTTCTTAGGGCCGGTATTTCAAAACTCATTTCGTCCAATGAGAGCTTTATCTGTTATTTTTCATATATAATGATTGAGTTCCGATATTCCTGGCCAGTACTGGCCAGTAAATTTTGACAGTTGATTTTACTGGCACTGCTTTGGTAACTGTTCGTATCAGTACGAAGCGTTTCGAAATTACTGATACTGGCCAGTACTGGCCAGGAATATCGGAACTCAACTAATGTCCTACTAGAGATGAAATTTTGCTGACAGAATTTTTGGATTGTTATATGAAAGTTTGTTGCTTGGCAAAGATATTCGTATTAAAATCATAGAAAAAATGTTATGAGCGAAATTGTATATTACAGGAGAGAATTTTTACCTGCTTAAATTTCATCTCGAGTATGATATTCGACCTATACACCATTTCACGAGAAATAATGTCTTTGTGTACTCCTTATAATATTAACATTTTTGTCACGTAGTTTTATATTATAATAGCTTCATGAAATTTTTTTTTTCAGCTAATAGCCGACTTTGCCGAGATTCTTGCTTACCACAGAAAAAAGGAACCATTGTTTCCTAACGGAACTTATCACTATTTCAATGCAGACAACTTCACAGAGCCTGGTAGCACTGCACCATCAAAAGCAGCTGATTTAAAACTACGTGATTACATAGATAGAGTAAGTTTAACAGAAAGATGCCTTGATGTTGAAGGATCTTTGAATTGTACTGAAGTGTTAAGCCTCGAAGGCAAAACTACTATTTACCGAATTTATGATGAAGATTTTTCTGAATATTTCATAATGGCTAATTCACAATATACGTAAGCGTAAGCGCTACGTAAACATAAAGTTTACCTGAGTTTTACGGTAACGAATCAGAAAAATTTCATTTTTCTACTTTATCTTGTCTATATGCTTCGTACCAAAATGTATAGTATATATCAGGTGCCTACACTTTCCTACACTAAAATTTTGGGTCCAAACGCGATCCTAGAATTGTCAAATATTATACTACTTGGCTCTGTAAACGATGATGGTGCTGAGCTCGCTCTGTCGAGTCCATACAAAATTAATTCCGCTGAATGAAAATCAATTGAGCTATAATTTATTGGATCTGAAAAAATAATTTCCCAAAAAATTAAATAGATATTTGAAATGATGGATTCTTAATAATATATAAGAGGAATTTAACAAATGTGAAATATCTACTCATTGATAATATGAAATATGTAGAAGACTTTCATCGATACAAGAGGTCATTTAGCAGCCAAAACAACGGTAAGAACGGAACGGGAGATTAATATATTAAGCATGGATTTTATCGGAGAGTTTGGATCTCCTTTCAAAAACATATAGTTCATAAATTTTGTATACCATTACCTATTAATGAATATTTAATTCAAAAGTTATGATTTTGTTACACACTAGTGAAATTATTTCGATGAAATGTATATGTTTTTTGTTATTAAAATATGAATTATGCACTTTGGTCTTCATGTTCATTCAAATTTATCAGAAGAATTTCAAACTCGTTAAATTAATCGTAGTATTTATTGGTACAAATGTTTCTTATCGGTATTTTTGAATACGCAACTCCGGAGGACTTCTTCTCCATGAACTGAATATTCATATAATAAATACCTCTTGTAATGAATAGGTATTCAAAAATATGAAGTTTTCGACTTGTTCATTCAGAGACGAAAGAAACCTTCATATATATTTTCACCATTCTGATTGAATGACATGAATAACTTAAATTTGTCAAAATGAATTCATATTCGGAAATTTTTTAAAATAATATATGGTCCAACTCGGAACATCAAAAAAAGCTCTGATTCAACTAATTTTGATATGACATGTTGGTATCTTCCGTGAATATTTCAATTTCTACATGGCAGTGATGGCCGACATCAAGCGGCGAAAACTGAAGTAGGACAATAGAGCCGTATTTTGACAACAGTTGGACCGCATTTCGGACCCAAAATTTGTCAGAGAGTGTCCACACCATGTATTCTACGCATCTATATTCGTATTGACAGTCAAAATTTTGGCAACTGTCTAATATTTTATTTTATATTGAAAAATGTTTACTTCGATTTGGAGTTATTAAAAGTCATCTTCATCATTCTTCACAATGCTAGAGATATTATTATTGTTTTTATTGAGAACTTGAGAGGGAGCAAGCGGAAGAAGAGGATCATAAAGGTTAAAATTGCTTTGTTTCCTGTAGTTAGAATTATAAACAAGATATATTTGACAAGCAAAACTCAAGAATGAAGAAAATAACTGTCCAGCTTACATTTGATTAACGGATTCCCCAAACCAAGACTTACGAAAAGTTAAATATTACGTTTCGTATCGTGAACACTCTTATTTGAAACCAATGTTTCAACTGTACGTTTCAAGTATAAATCGCGAACAAGTTAGGTATTACGTTCATAGTCAATCAACCATTACTTGAACCAGAAGAGTATGTCCGAGCCCCGGTATACCATAGAATATTCAATGAAATCTAATCTATTTTCACACTAAAAACTGCTTTAAAAAAATTTTCTCGAGCCCCTTCCAGAATCATAACAAAAAATAACTGCCACGACTAGAACTTTGTTGTAAAATATCATGTACATTAGGAAGGGGCTGATTCTTTGTGGTATTTTATATCCAAAAATTTTGCAATACAGATTTACGCAAACGCTTCTTAACCGATCAAAAGAAGGCTAAATTTTAAACAACTCTATCCTCCAGTTCATAAATATGTGCACAAGTATGATAGAAATGATAGATTTCTAATGCGAAAACTACGGAAATGTACAAAGCAAAGGATATTCAATTATTCAAAGTAAAAAAATCACTTTAATGAGACATCCGTTTTTACCAAATTTCTTTCGAGTATCTCAGGCCGTCTCGAAAATTTCAGAGAATTTGTTATTTATTTGGAATACAGTCAGCTCGTATCTGGGCAACGAAACATTACCGGATAGAGACCTAGATGACCTTTCCGACAGAAAATAATTCAGAGAACAATATCCTGAATTTGTTCGCAATTATTACGAAAAACCCTGTATACTAATCGTATGAGGGGTCAATTGGAAAGAGCTCCATCGAAAAGTCGAAAAATCCGATGAATTTGTACTGTCATAGATGGAATTTGAAATAGGAGGATCCATTTCGAAGATTTCGAGTATTTAAGAAAAATTTAATTTATACCCAATGAGAAATCGATCCTGGGTCCTGCACCATTTTGAAGCACTAGACACTACAGAATAATAGTGCCGGTTCGTAACACTGCTGGCTCAATTGATCTGTTAAAAGAAGCGAATCCATAGGTGAGAAGATTCGATGGGCCATCAGGATTTTACATGAAAATGCAAGCCCTATAGTGTCATCTCTTCATTTCGTGTTTGAGCTGAACATTTCAAAAATTGCCAAAGGCCGTAAGAAAACTGAAAGTTCGTAACACCTCGCTATTAGGAACTTCTGCGAAGATGCCAGCGCCCTAACGGTTGGATTTGGAAGTAGTCTAAGCTTAGTTTCATGTAAATAAACCACAGAAATGTGGTGGAGAACGAATATTTATAAAGCAATGCGACAATCAGGTCGATTCTGTTTGCAAATAGTAATATTGCTATGAAAAAGATATGGCTATCGTAACAAGATTGGAATTATTGGTATTCTGATTAACCATTTTGAGCAATATGATCTGTCACTTTAACAAGAATCTTGCTATCAACATTGCTATCTTTGCAACCTCAAAATAGTAATTGCTATGCATCATAACAAGAAAGTTTAGAAAAGGAATCTCTCAGAGATCCATTTGTTTCAGTATTATTTCTTCCAAGAATTCGAAAATATTGAAGATAGGAAAGAATGTGCTAATAGAAATGTGTTCAAGGTTCCCTAGAATATTTAATTTTAAGGATTCTTAGAATAAAACACCGGCATAGTAAGCAACAGCTGACCTGATTATCCTAATGATCTCAACAACAGCCATCCCTTTGAATTCCAAACAGAAAAGTTCATCGAATTTCGAATTATTATCGCCTGCATAAAATTGCATTTGATTTCTGGAAACCAAAATTCTATCGGTATCCAGGAAATAGGTCAATTTGACTTCAATTGGTTTTTCTGTTTCATAACATTTTCGAATAAGTCGATGTTTACATGAATAAAAATTCAAAAAGCACTGCCGTGAAGGCAGCAACTTTTGCGCGCATGTTCAATGTAGATGACCGCTTCAGCAACGAATTTGAACGTGCGCGCGTACCAAATTTCAGTTCGATACGATCATAAGTTCTGGAGATATCGGGAAAAAATATGTCAAATTTCGAGGTTTTCTTCTGGATATCGTTGATTTTTTCGGTATTACTCGAGAAATACTGATTCAGTCCTGATTAAACTTCACAGCTAGTTTCAAGATGCTAAAAGACAACTTTATGCAGAATTTCGTGATAATCGTGTTATTAGAACAATTTGAAAAACAAAATTTATATGATTTTCTCATCATATCATCCTCATTAAATTCTGTATGAAACTTCGAACTGTTATTTTCGATGAAGTACTGAATTTCAATTCGATCTGATCTGTATTTTTGGAAACATTGGAAAAATAAAATTTTGATTGGGTATATCTACGGAATCATTGGGCGGATTTTACCCATTCACGAATTCGACCTTCGTAATTAAGCCCCAAACCTACTCTACAAATATCGAGTTTCTAAGTCGTTTCTTTCGGAAGTTATTGTGTTTACGGTCAGCCTAACGGCCGACTGCGTAAACACAATAACGTGCCGGCCGGCCGGACAGAATCGATTTTGACACCGGATTCGTCATCAGTGAGTCCAACCTAGTCGATTGAGACCATTTTCGGCTCAATCATCCAAAATTACAGACATTTTGACAAAACGATAGCACGCTGTTCCCCTAGAACATGCGCGCAAAAAAAAGTATATGCTAATGGAAATGTGTTCAAGGTTCTCTAGAATATTATTTAATTTCAAGGAAAATTCTTAGACTAAGATAGAGGTATAGGCAACAGCTGAGATGATTATTCTAATCATCTCAACAACAGCAATCTCTTTGAAGTGCCAACGAAAAAGTTTATCGAATTTCGAATTATTAACGCCTGAATAAAATTGCTGCATTCGATTTCTGATAACCAATATTTTATTGGTATCCAGGAAATTGGTTATTGGTCAGTTTGATTCGTTTCGTTTCCTAACATATTTTATGTCGATGTTTACATGAATAAGGAAAGCCGTAGATAGAGGTTATGTATGCGAAACCATAAAGAAAACTCACGAATTAGGGTTATTTTCTTCTTCCTTGTAATTCTAAAGTCACAAAATACAGTGTTGTCAGCTCTAAAATCACCAATTATGGAAGTCTATGATAGCAATATTGTTATGACAAAATTCATAACAAACATTGCTATAACACTCGAAACAGAATACGTAACATCATGGCCCTATTGCTATAAATTAGAAAGATAGCAATATGACTAGAATAGCAATACGCAAACAGAATCGACCTGAATATTTGAAAAAAATCATCATTATTTTGTGACAGATTTCTTGAGCAGGAACTTTTTGTTTGGATCTCAATATAAAATCGTACTCTAGATCGTTCCTGGAGGATAATTGCGATGTTGTTTAAGTGTCTGTTGCTTGGTGGATAAACATGAACCAATAGTAAGTTTACTTGAATTTATGGAACAACAGACGTCTCAATAAGTAATTCAAGGACTTTTATTAATGTGAAGAAATGCTGAATGAAGGCCATATAAGTGGTAAATCTAAAATCAGTCCGAATGAAATGACAAGCCGATGTTCTCTTTGTGTACAAATGAGTGAATCGATAAAATGCAAAGACAGCTTCTCTACTTTAGTTCTTTTGCTGATACCATTCCATGTGAAGACGTTTTGCTGGTTTTATACTTTTATTTGCAAGATCATAAACGAAAATGAAAGTCAGCTCTTGCAGATTCCGTGAAAATAGGCCTGTTCGGATTGGTATCATCGAATTTTGAAAACACTTTAGTACCAAAATTAATTAGTTTGATTTGATCTGTCAAATATAATAATTATAGCACTCTGAATGTTTCCAAATAAAAGTACTAATTTTTTTTTGAAAAATTCAAACTTTAACCTCTGAGATCTTTTATTTACGATATCATTCAGGTATATATCCCTCTTCGATTCTGCCTTCACCTTCGTAAAATCCTTTATACAAGGAGAGTCTTCAAGTTGTACATTGATTCAACCATAGAATCCTCGCATCAGATAATACATTATTTTCATTACCTTTTTTTTCAAATTCGGCTCCAGTGAAAAGATAGAGCATAGAGACTATATTTTTATGTCTTTGAACTATACTATCCATATAATGCATGGAGTTCAATAGACGACTTCGGCGCAAGTTGCCAACCCACAATTTACTTAGCAAGTTTACTTTCACTGGGGAACGGGAATTTCAGGACAAATTCGACATGATAAGGTTCGCATCATTTATAAATACCCGTAAAACATGCCTCGGCTCTTCAAACCAGATAATTCCTTCCAAATATAGGTTTTTGTTAAGATCGTCCCCGATTGGCTGAAATTTGAGTTGGGATTCCTGATTTCATGCAAACAGTGTCAATTTTCATAGGATACGTTCCGAAAATCAACTCTGTTGTTTCGGTTGCCGATTTTCCGCTCCGTAAATATGAAATATTCGAATGGTTCTTGGAACAAGCGCGTGAAAAAGGTTATTTACGGAATCTGGTTGATGAAAATGCGGTCGATTTACTGTCACCAGAACGATTTTCTATGGTAAATATCCATAGCATAGAACAATCATGTTTACTTTAGGTTTGTTTTGGTTCCGAGTTCAGAACCACAGACTATTGGTCTATGCTAGAACCGTCCCGAACAGATCTGAACTCGGAACCAAAACAAACCTAAAGTAAACATGATTGTTCTATGGCATGGATATTTACCATAGAAAATCGTTCTGGTGACAGTAAATCGACCGCATTTTCATCAATCAGATTCCGTAAATAACCTTTTTCACGCGCTTGTTCCAAGAACCATCCGAATATTTCATATTTACGGAGCGGAAAATCGGCAACCGAAACAAAAGAGTTGATTTTCGGAACGTATCCTATGAAAATTGACACTGTTTGCATGAAATCAGGAATCCCAACTTAAATTTCAGCCAATCGGGGACGATCTTAACAAAAACCTATATTTGGAAGGAATTATCTGGTTTGAAGAGCCGAGGCATGTTTTACGAGTATTTATAAATAATGCGAACCTTATCATGTCGAATTTGTCCTGAAATTCCCGTACCCCAGTGAAAGTAAACTTGCTAAGTAAATTGTGGGTTGGCAACTTGGGCCGAAGTCGTCTTATAGACATATTAAACTCTCTTATAGTTTTATAGGTCTATGAGTCGCCTATTGGCGTGTTTACGCTGATTTCATATAATTTATGGAAATTAGGATAATTATGGAATTTTCAATGTGAGAATGGTCTAGGATGAAGTATAATCTTATGATGGAAACGATCAGATATTCCACGAATATCAAGTGGAAGATCTACGTTTCAATGATCAACCGCAGTAAAATATTCTTGTGACAATAATACCTCAAAAAGCACCAAATGTAAATGAGTTTTCTCAATCACATTTCTCTGAATTCTAAGCAATAGATTGGTTATTCTGAAATACATATCACCTCGAGAAATGTTTAAGTGCTTACAACTTTTCACCTGAGCCGAATCTGGAAAACTGGGAAATGAAAAAATTTTTTTTTGACAGAAGGAATCTATGGTTAGAATTAATGAACAATTCAAAGACTCAACCTGTATGTATGTTAATATTCAAATAATTCGCAGCAGGTGGAACTTTCAAAAAAACTACTCTTCCAGTAACCAAATAATTTCAGTCAATTCTATCGATTTTAAACTCTAATTATTTTTCAGTCGGAGTGCAGATGGTGGTGCCACCTCGAGTCGAAGAAAAACAATACTAACGATTACCATTACATGATAGATCATTTATTCAGAAACAGAAAGGGTGAGGCCGATTCCACACAGTGTGATTGCGACGAGGAGAGCGAAGATTGGCGGTTCTACAAAAATCTACCATTGAGGTATAACGAGCATTTCGAGACTGAAGTTAACACAAATATCAGCATAATAAAAACAGCAATAAATGTTTATGACAGGGGTGAGTCTGAGCTTATGGATGGTAGGATATAGATTTAGGATTTAGTTCACAATGATTGTATTCATAGACCAGGGCTGAAGCCTTTGAAAATGGTAAAAAAAGGAAAAAAATGATAGTAGCATAAAACTCATTCGAAAAGAAAGAGAATATACCAAAATGATCTGAGGTCGGGAAGTGGAAGGGGTTGAGTTCTTGAAGGTAAAATATGGTTTATCTCGATTTCCGGCTAAACTAAAAGTCCTCTGGAAAAAGTTGGACGACAAAGTTATAGGTAATGGAAAGACAAGACATCTACAATATACTGAGAATGTTGTGAAATATTCTTAAAATTATATGCGTAAATGTCTATTCATTGCTATTTTAAAATACTTTATATTAAATTATTATTGCTTTTGACAGAGGTATCCCAGTGGACGTACTATACCTCGATTTTTCTAGGGCTTTCGATCGGGTCCCGCACAGAAGACTTCTCTCAAAGTTGGAGCATTTGAGTATCAGGGGAAAGCTTCTGAATTGGATTTCGGCGTTCCTATCAGGTAGAATTTTTCGCGTAAGAGTAGGTGATGCTCTCCCTTCTAACGATAAGTCAGTGACCTCGGGCGTGCCTCAGGGGTCGGTCTTGGGCCATTACTTTTCTTGTTATACACTTCAGACTTGCCACGTATTTTGAAATTGACTTCCTTGTTTTTTGCTGATGACACCAAGCTATATAATAATCCTCTTTCCAACCATACAACCCTTCAGGATGATTTAAACGCCTTAAATGAGTGGTGTTCTACTTCGCTACTACCCTTAGACATCGATAAATGCTCCGTTCTCCATATTGGAAGAAGCAACCCTCATCTAGATTATATGATAGATGGTATAACTCTGTCATCCGTTTCCCATCGTTGTGATCTTGGCGTTGTCACAGGGGACCTATCTTGGTCCAAACATATATCGAGTAAAACCAACAGAGCAAAGCAAATGGCTTTTCGCATACATAGGTCTTTCCAATGCTGCGACACGAGGACATTCAGTTTGCTTTATAGGTACTATGTGCGTCCGATGCGGGACCTGTTTGGTGGCCCTCGTCTCGAGCTGACGAGGTTCTTCTGGAGTCGGTTCAGAGATGGGTTACTCGCCTTCCGTATGGTTTCATTCGTCCTTCGTACGAGGAGAGATTGAAAATCTTTAATTTACCTTCCTTCGAGAAGAGAAGAACAAGAGGGGACATGATGTTTACATTCCACGCCCTTCATGACCATTTTGGCGAAGATATACGACATCTCTACTCCTTAAATGTGAATAATCTCAGAGGCCATGCATTAAAACTCCGAAGAGAGGATTTCCGAACAAACCAGAGGCAGCAATTTATAACAAATAGAACTTTTCATCTTTGGAACAGTCTGCCTGGAGACCTGATCAATGTTTCTTCCACTAACGCCTTCAAGAATGGTTACGACTCCTGGCTTACTCGACGGTGATCGAACGACCCATCTGCCACATTTTACTTCATATTTTTATCATAATCTTTTTCATAGCTGAGCACATATTTCGTTTGAATATTATTTTAGTTTGAGTTTATAGGTTGTATACCTCTACTCTTATTGCAATTATAATAATAATAATATCTGAGTGACCCACGGAAAATTTTAGTCCATCCATAGGGAAGTGGGAAAAAGGCTAGGATTATCTGGGCTTTACTGCCTCATACTTTCTAAGAACATTTTCCGTAGTATGCATTTTTTGCACCATCAGGAGAAAATATTTCAACGAAAAAAAGGTAACCAACTTCTCTAAAAAAGTAGATGTTTTTACGTGAGACTTTTCGATTGAAACTGGTGCTTTTTCGATCTTCAGTAAAAATATGGGAAACAAACAGATACTTGAATCAAAACTTAAAGTGAATTTGGAACATAAAAAGGTAAGTTTTTCCAAATTGCGTTCAAGACATTTTTATCTGTGAACCATAAAAATTTGGTTATTTGAATTTTTTACACAAATTTCGGGGTTAGGTGAAAAAAGTTTGAATAAAAATTTATAGATCTTTTTATTACATACAACTTTACCATTCAATTTGTTTTTTTATAGGAGTTAACCTCTAAAAACTCACCCCTTTGACTTCCCTACCTCAGATCGCCTCAAAATTTTTTCCTTCCATTTTTGTTATATTCTCTTCCTTTTCCAATGGGTTCCATCCAACTATTTTTTTTGGTTTGAAAATTACCGACCCTGGTCTACAATTATATTGTTTCAACATAAGTTCGAGTTAAAACAGATCTTGGAACTTATGCCCTATTGGATTACTACTTCTTACGGAAAAAATTAACTAGTGCCATCCCAAGAGATTATTACCATTATATAAAGCTCTTTATACAATTTCATTACGAACTCTTAGGTCCCTTTCACACGAAGAGACGTGCCGAGTAGAAAGCGTTCGTTGATGACATGCTTATATTTGAGGGTCGATTCTTGGAGCCATTTTGAGAGAAAAACTTCATATGAACTATGATGGTAGAGTTTCCAGAAAAAAATCAATTTTTCAGAACCACAATGGCACCATTATAGATATTTCTATGAATTTGGTACACGTTTTCACTGCATCAAGATACAGATTTTGTTGTTCAAACAATTCAATTATTTTCACCAGTGGTGTCTATATAGAGCACTGAATATTTTCAAAAAAAATTTTTACGACAATACTTTTCCCAAATCGAAAATTATTCTTTGAATTCTCATTAATTTCTGAAAAAAAAAATCTCTTGGTTTTACTTTGCCTGGAACATGGTTTTCACTCAAAAAAATCGTTTTACTCCAACGTCATGTAGCCAATCCACAAGAAGAAAATTTCTATGAAACCATATACATTTATTGATTGGTGTATTAACGTTTTTGTCTTTTGAGTTAACCACACGAACCGAGCGTTGTACTCGAAGGTTAAGGCTCGTAAGGTTCTCCTGAGATGGCACTAGTGGAACTTTATTCACAAAAGCATAATCCAACAGGTATTAAGTATCTAGAATCCTTGCGGCAATCAACAAGGTGGGTCGTTCTAATGATCGATAAAACCGTGAAACTACAGTTAATGAGTTCCTAAGTCTGGCTTTTTCGGTGCAGCGGGTTTTTGTTTATGGGATGATTATCTCAGGTCAAGGTAGAATATTTGTTGAATTCTTTCTTCAGATGTAAACAAAGACTGTGTTTCATTTTAGGCAAGTATCACCTGTATATTATGACTTCATTTTCAGAACAAGATATTCTTGAGGGGGCCAGGTGGACCCAACCACTAGATTTGATATTCAAGGAAAATTTCGACCAGGATCCCACACTGACTTGGCAATACTTCACCAGTCCGTTTGGTTATATGAGACATTATCCAGGTAAAAAATCAGATGAAAATGCTTGAGACTCTCTTGTGGGTTCATTCCAGAGCACAATAACTACTTCAAGGCATCTTCAACACTTCCAAACCGATATCAGGTGTCAAAAATCGAATTTGAGGTAGAAATATTCAGTGAAGTTCCGATCGACACTTCGTCGGCGTATAACCATAACCATACTATAAATTATACCCTACCACCAATGAACTCTATATTATATACCTGGAAGGGACCCGTTTTGAGCGACAAGTGAAGCCAATTCGTTGCTTATGCAACCCGCGAAGTGGACGGGTATCTATCTCTTTCTTCCTCATTGCAGTAAAGGGAACTCTGTCGCATTAATTCTAAATATTTTTAATTTTTCGTTTCAAATTAGTAGAACCTGAATTTTTTTCTGACTAATTCGTGAATAAGGCAGGATTGAAGAAGATCGCACATGTTCAAGTGAAATTTCAACTTAGTGAGCGGTTTTTCTGGGGAACAGCGCGTTATCATTGTCCGTAAATTTGCGTTTTTTGCCGAACATGGTTCCAAGCGACCAGGTTGGACTCACTGACGAAGAGTTTAATGTCAAATTGAATTATATTCAGCCGCCCGTTGCCACGATAACTTACTACCGAGAAAAGCTATAGCGACTTAAAACATTCAAAATAAGTTCGTTAATGGGCAAAATTTACCTAACAATTTCGAAGTTATATCCATTTCAAATATATTATTTTATTTCCTCTATATCTCAAGAAGTACTGATGCGATCAGATTGAAACTTGCTAAATGATTGCATGAAGAATCGTTAAAAAAATATTTTTTTCGGAAACTTTCAATGGGATTTCAATGAAACTTGGCGCAGACCTTGAAGTCGAATCTGAACAGCAATGTTCGAAATTTCAGCTCGATTCGACACACATTTCCAAAAATATCGGAAAAAGGTATGTCATATTTCGCATTGGCAATGAATTTTAACCAGCGCTTAAATTTTCCTGACTTCAAGTCAGTGCTTTTCGAGAAGTATTTTCCTATGTTCCTATTATTTAAATTTATTGTAATAATGATGAAACTATCGTCAATCGTCAATGCACAGCTCACACCAACATAATTTTTCACTTTTTGAACCACACGCGGTGAAGGCAGAGAAAGTAATGGCATATCAGAGAAAAATTGATATTCATTTTCAAAAATATTGCACTTTCTAAACGATGTAATACCCAAACTACCTGAATTTCCAAGTAAAACCAAATTTGAGCCGTTCAACACCATCTACTTTAATGGGTGTGACAGGGAGAGCTTACCTTAATTAGCGCTATCTTTGTTTTGTTTTCCCTTGTTACGCTTTAAGCTTACTTGAAGAAGGGTCAGGTCCTTTCCAGGTAGTAATATAGAGTTCTATGCCTACCACACATGGATTCAAAAGTTTTGTATAATTTTATTTACATAAACGCTTTGGTAGCTCAATGGTTAGAGCGTTGGACTCATTATCGAAAGGTCTCGAGTTCGATTCCAGACTCGGAAACAAATTTTCCAGATCGGTACCGACCACCAGTCACTGTTGGATCAAACATCGACAGTGCTGTGCCTAGGGTGGCGCGAGGACACAGTAACAAAGCCCACACACGTTACACCCGATACCCTAACTCGAATAAGCTTCAAACTTCTGTGGGGCTTCCTTCACGCCTAGGATAATCGGAAAAATGCAATTACAAGTGAAAAAATACACATAGATCGAAAAGTTCTGCATCACATTCTTTTAATATGAAGGAATTTTCCAATAACAATGATTTTTCGTCTGATTGTTCACCACTGTTTATCTTTCCAATTGGCACATATTTTTAGCAGGAATTAGAGATTTACAATTTTCTTTTGGTGATCACATCTTTAGTGAAATCATTTAGTTAGAAAGGGCAATTTATTTTTTTTTATATTGACTTCTGAAATCAATCGTACAGTGAATGGTGAGACTGACCGTGGAGGAATTAGAGCTCTAATTGAAGAAGGCCATTCTCAAAGGTGCGTGGCTAGTAGAGTTGGCGTTTCTCAAAGTAACTCATCTCGGACATGGAATCGCTATCTCAGGACCAGATTTCTTTATGACGGACATAGATATACAACATTACCAGCAATCCAAAGAGATATATGGCTTGGGAATTTAGGTAGCCCCATACCCTATCTCTATTACTTAGACGAATTCTTGCGACATTATTCAGATGTTGTCAACCAGCAACCACTGAAGTTATCTGGACTACAACCTGAGCACAGACTTCGCAGACTGGATTGGTCTCAAAAGCACGTGGCGTAATCCGAAGAATTTTGGAAATCGGTATTTTTTACAGGATAACAATCGAATTAGATTGTGGATTGAACCAACGAGAACAGCTGAGATCACCCATGATCACTGCGTTTCTCCATTCGCCGGTGGAATCATTATACCGGTGTTATATACCTGAACAAGCTTCTTCTACATCCTCACGTGAGATTATGGTGAGAGGCTGTTGATTCATTTTCATCGATGATAATGTCCAACTACCTCGCACTGGAGCTCTTAAGCTATAAATGAGTATCTTGAAACTGAAGGCATCAATCGTTTGTACTGGACCGTTCTCTCACTGGACATGAATCCAATAAAACATACTGGGGACAAGCTTGGCAGTTCAGGAGCAACACATATAGGAATGCGTCTAGATGTTTACAAGAACTCGTTCAAGCTGCTCAGAAAGAATGGCTTAATATCCCTCAGTAGCACATCGCTTATCTGGGGGCTAATTCTTGAATCTCGATCAAGAATTGAAGAGTAAGACAATTGCCATATATTCGCGTCGATTTTCTGAGTTAAAAATTTCAAAAGGCACTACCTTGAAGGCAGCAACTTTTGCGCGCATGTTCAATGTAGATGACCGCTTCAGCAACGAATTTGAACGTGCGCGCAAAAGCTGCTGCCTTCACGGCAGAGCTTTTTGAAATTTTTTTCTGATGAATTACTGGATTTCAATTCGATCATATCTGTATTTTTGGACATATTGTAAAAATTGTAAAATTGTAAAATTTTGAATGGGTATATCTACGGAATCATTGGGCGGATTTTACCCATTCACGAATTCGACCTTCGTAATTAAGCCCCAAACCTACTCTACAAATATCGAGTTTCTAAGTCATTTCTTCCGGAAGTTATTGTGTTTACGGTCAGCCTAACGGCCGACTGCGTCAACACAATAACTTCCGAAAGAAACAACTCAGAAACTCGATATTTGTAGAGAAGGTTTGGACCTTAATTACGAAGGCCGAATTCGTGAATGGGTAAAATCCACCCAATGATTCCGTAGATATACCCAATCAAAATTTTATTTTTCCAATATTTCCAAAAATACAGATCAGATCGAATTGAAATCCAGTACTTCATCGAAAATAACAGTTCGAAGTTTCATACAGAATTTAATGAGGATGATATGATGAGAAAATCATAGAAATTTTTTTTTTCAAATTGTTCTAATAACACGATTATCACGAAGTTTTGCATAAGGTTGTCTTTCAGCATCTCAAAACTAGCTGTGAAGTTTAATCAGGACTGAATCAGTATTTCTCGAGTAATACCGAAAAAATCAACGATATCGAGAAGAAAACCTCGAAATTTGACATATTTTTTCCCGATATCTCCAAAACTTATGATCGTATCGAACTGAAATTTGGTATACTGCTGTGAAATTTGAAGGTCAAAGTGTGAGTATGATTTTTTTTGGATATGATGGATGGTTTCCGAAAAAAAAATTTTTTTGTGAAAAAATTTCGAAAAAAATTTTTTTTTTCATTCACTGACAATATGATCTTGACGAAATTTGGCTCAAAGTTGCGCGTCGTTATACTCCACCAAACTGCTAAGTTTGAATCCAATCGCTTAAGTAGTTTCTGAAATAAAAAATAAATAACTTCAAAATTTCAAGTGCCTATAACTCCGAAACTATTCGACCGATTTGGCCCATTAACGAAATCAACCGCGGCATTCTGATGCGCAACCTATCCTGAAAGTTTCAAGTAGCTAGCTTTCTTCTGTCGACAGTTATCGTGTCTACGGTCGGCCGGACAGAATCAATTTTGACACCGGATTCGTCATCAGTGAGTCCAACCTAGTCGATTGAGACCATTTTCGGCTCAATCATCCAAAATTACAGACATTTGGACAAAACGATAGCACGCTGTTCCCCTAGAACATGCGCGCAAAAATAAACAACAAGAAGACAGACCTGCGCATGGAACCGAATGTCACTCGACAATCGAATGTTAAATCTCCTATACTCCGTACCACTCGTTGCTGAGTCGAAGGAAACGGTGATAAGGTTATGTTTATATTCGGATTTGAAATTTCTCGATATCTTGCATTCAGTTCATTTTTTGAATGTTTGCTTGAAAACCTGGTCGAAATGGCTAATAGAGCTCTCACAAATTTTCAGATGCTCGAGAAAACTTAGAAAATCGACATAAACACATGACAATTGTCCTACCCTTCAATTCTTGATCGAGATTTAAGAATTGACCCCCTGATGACCAGCGTAGGAAGGCGTACAAGGCCACATATATGTTAAGGGCGGAAATACTAAATTATATTTTCTTTTAGAATATCTTTTTTGGAAAGAAAGCTTAATAGTGCGGTTGAAAAATTTTGTACCGTAACTCTAGCCGTGGGTTTCACAAAGCTTGATCGTCCGATCAACGCTTTGATATTCTGTGGTGTTGCTTAAAATGAACTGAAATTGAACATAGAATTGTCTTAATCAGAACAATCACGTTAATCAGAGCTTTGTGAAACCCGCCATAGGTATATCGTTTCGTCACAAATTTCGATATTTTAGAATTTTCCTCCGAAAATGGTCTTATAAGATTGGGGTTGAACACTCTGAAGAAGAATCCTTGATCAAATTCAATTCTGTCCGTCCGTCCGTATATGCTCCTACTTTTGAAGAAGAGGACCTAGCGTCGGATCAGCTTTGGAGTCCAAATATCTGAGTTAAGTTCGTTGATGGGAGAAATCAGTCGAATAGTTTCGGAGGAAGACTCATTTGAAATTTTGGGGTTAATTCCGCGATATCCCATGAAGTACTGATTTGATCAGACAAAAACATTGTATATAGTTTTAGAATGCCAACGCACAAATAAGTGCTTAATTTCGCGTGGACCCCGTTGTTGGAAAAATTTAAAAAAAATTCATTGAAAACTTTTAAAATTTTTGATGAAATTTTTTTTTTGAAAATATCGATTAGATTTCAACGAAATTTGGCACAAACCTCAGAGCAAGTATTAAACAACAACGTTCCAAATTTCATTTCGATCTGATATTTTCTACTTTCGGAGATATAAGAAAAAAATATGCCAAAATTCATTGTCATTCGGAATTTTAAGGTTATTTTCACAATATCTTAAGAAGTATAAATGTGATCAGATTGAAACTTCGTTATCAGTTATATCAGCTTTTAAATGGAAATAAATATTCCATTTTCGATGAAAAAAAAAAAATTTTTTCGGAGATATAAGGTGATGCAAGTCTTTTGAATCTATGTTTATTATACTATGGTATAACAGAGGTCCGGATAATGAGGCTCTCTACAGTATGCAACCTTTCCCAAATTCCTGGAACAGTTCGAATAATATCGAATATGGATAGAACCCCTAAATAGATTATTACCTATATCGAGATCAGTAAATATCTTTTTCAGCTGTAAAGTGGTCCGGTGAGCAGTACGACCAAACATATGATATGAGAACGAGATCATGGTACACTGAATCGATGACTTCCCCAAAAGACATAGTCATTTTACTGGATAATTCTGGTTCAGAATGGGAAGGCATCAAAACTAAATTAGGGGCACTTTTAGTGAACAATATTTTGGATACGTTGAACGATAATGACTTCGTTAATATTTTTCTGTTCAATAATACTACACAACCGTTGGTACCGTGCTTTGGAGATACTCTAGTTCAGGTAATGATTTGAAAAAAAATTACAAATGATGGGAGTTTTTTAGCTGCATGAGAAGTTTCATGAATGTTGTCTATGGTTTGATAGTTAAGAAATAGATGCATAGAATACATGGTGCTGACACTCTTGGAGAAATTTTGGGTCCAAAAAGCGGTCAAGACGTAGTCAAAATAAAGTGTAATTGTTCAACTTCAGTTTTCGTCCATAAATGCCGATATCTGTCATATAAAATCTGAAATATTTAAGGAATTTACCACATGTCATATCAAAACTAGTCGAAATTTTCTTACGAGCTTGTTCTGGGGAACAGCGCGTTATCCTTCCGTCACGATGTCTGTAATTTTCGCGTTTTGAGTCAATATTGGTCTCAAACGACTAGGTAGGACTCACTGATGAAGAATCCGTGGTCGAAATTGATTCTGTCCGTCCGTCTGTCTGGTCGTTTGCGCTGTAACTTTCGGAAGAAAGAACCTAGAGTCTTGAAATTCTCAGGTTAGGTGGAGATCCTGAGTATCTCAGTTGAGTTCGTTAATGGGCCAAATCGCCCGAATGGTTGATTAGCTACAGCCGTTTGAAGTTTTGATTTTTCAATAACTCGAAAAATATTTATCTTATCGAAATGAAACTTGGTTGGTAGATGTACAGTATCAATATGAAGAATTCTCCACATAAAAATTTGAAAAAAAAAGACTGACGTGAGGTCAGAAGCTTTAACGCGCTTGTTCCGTTGCCAAAGCGGTCATCTATACAAGTATTGACCCTGCCAAACACAGATAATGCCAAAAACATTGATCGAATTGCCCTTCAATAAAAAATGCCACCTTGAGCTTTCAGCCAAATGGGGTCTACAGAACAATGGGCAAAAAAAATTAAAGAGTCCTCCTGCATTTTGTTGAATGGAGAGAGTTATTATGCTCATCATTCTGTAGACCCTATTTGGCTGAAACTCCAAGGTGGCATTTTTCATTGAAGGGCGATTCGATCTGTGTTTTTGGAAATATCGGGAAACTGGAATTTTGAAAGGGTAGGTATATCTGCAGAATCATTCGATAGTTTTTATTAATTCGCCATTTCGGGCTTCATAATTAAACTCCAAACATACTCTACAATTATCAAGCTACTGAGTAGATTCTTTCGGAAGTTATTTCGTTCAGTATCAGTGGTAAGGGCGGCCGTAACCCCATTTACTCAAGGAAGAATCGACATAGGAAATATATTTGTAGAGTAGGTTTCCAGTTTAACTAAGAAAGGTCGAATGCTTAAACGGATTGAATTCGCCAGTTATTCATTAGATAGTTATACCCATTCAACATTTTCGATCGAATTGCAATCTAGTACTTGATCGAAAATTAGAGCTTGAGGTTCATGCAGAATTTTGTGAGGACCCTATGAGATAAAAATGTTGTCCGGAGCTTTTCTCGGAAAGTACTGAACCGAAATCCGTGAAACTTGGTAAAAAAATCATGTGTTGCTCGGGATAGATCCTCCAAGCTTTTCAGCAGGCTCGGTGTACCCTAAGGGCTTAAAATTGGGGGTTGGAGGGAAAAAAAAATTATTTCTCGGAAACTTACCACCGAATTTTTGTGAAATTCTCAACGTTGATTACTGTTGCATAACTCAACCTAAAAATTTTTACCCGGATGATATCCGACCAGTAGTCCCTGAGTTATAAAGAAAAATGCTGCAAATTTCCAATAATCCCGAGAATGAATCATCGCATTCGGTTCTAAAATTGGAATTCAGTGAAATAATCGGTTAACTTTTCATCCAGAATTATATATCTGAAAGTAGAAGAAAAGATTGTTACCAAATTTTCAACATATATTGACAAATTTCGAACGGATTCGTTAATTATTTTATAAACACAATGTGCAAATGCCCCATCGATGTTCTCGACAATTTCATAATCGTTAGTATTCAAATTAAATATTTTTGGGGTTTCTCTCCTAATATCTGAAACATAACTACCAAAACTCGGATAACAATTATTATTTATAGATATAACCCTGCGAATTACGGGATGAAACATTAAATTTCTTCATGGAGCTCAATTATATCTTAAATAAAACTTATATATTATTCATAAATCATTGGTTTTTCACAACCCAAAAAATAATTCCATGAAAAAATTAATTTGAAACATTGAAATCTCAATAAATACTCTTGTGTAATTGAATAACCCTTTCATATGCGGAACGCGAATTAAGAAGCGTTATTTAAAATAATGAATATTTCCAAAATATTCGGTCGATCGGAGGTTTCCATCAATTTTGGATTGCGTAGTACAATTATCGTCAACATGTGGATATCCGTTACTGGTTTCAATCGAAATCCAATATTTTTCGTACTGAGACTTTGAAATAGGGGTGAATATAAAAGAAAATGAGCATGTATATGATAAAACAAATCAATTAACAAACTGGAAATCTCATCAATTGTCGAGAATCTAATACTAAGGGTAGGAGCCTGAGGCAGGAGCCGATAATTGACCTGTTCAGAATGGAGTCTGCACCGGGGACCGTAGACAAGAATATTCCGCATGTTTCAACATCTGGTGGTCCGCAAACTACTTGTTTGAATTGAACGTTTTTACATTAAACAGACGTTGGGATTTGACACCCTCTTAGTTGAGTGTATCTGACAACTATACGGAACGAAATTTCTCTTTTAGAATTTTTCAGTCGAATTCAACCTTGAAAATAACTTTAGGTCTTCAGTTTGTGTATTGGATATTTTGTGAATCAAGTGAACTCTTATCGGATATATGCACTGTGGAAAAATTTTTTTCAGATAAGTTGCACAGGACGGGTGAGTTTTTTTTTTCATTTCATTGATATTTTTCAGAACGAATTTGAATCCTAGTAGGAATCACATCCACACATTTAATATTAGCGGAAAATCTTGAATTTTGTTTTACGTATTTGTTGTTAATTTGATAGTTCAAGGTAATTTTCCCGAAAGTTTCTCAAGAAAAACTAACGCGATCAAATTGAAACATCATAACTAGTTGTGAAATATCGACACTCAATTTAATGCATGATTTCGTGAGAATTGTATTGGAAAAGATTGAATTTTTTCTAAACATTTTTTTCGGAAGCTATTCATTAAAGTTCAATATAATTTGGTACAGGTCTTAGTCAACATTTTGAAACCATATTTATTTGCAGAGATATTGGCGAAAAATTTTGTGGCCATTTTAAATTTTGAGGTGATTTCCCTTATATGTCAAAAGGCGCAAACGCTTTCTGATTTGAATTTCATTTCTATTTGTGTGATCCCGACACTCAATTTAACAAGTAATATCGTGAAGATCGTACTGGCAAAATATTAGTAAAAAATATTTTTCGGAAATTTAACTTAACTTTAACGAAAGACACAACATAGTGACTTGACCTTTGTAAAGTAGATTTTTAAGAAAACTCAACACCAAGATAATTTTCTTATTTTTGAACTCCAATATTTCATAGGAAATGTGATTTGGAATAAAAAATATTTAAGATTTTTATGAATAACATCCTCTAGGCTTAATTATAAAGTGATTCTTTCAATTTTTTCCAGCAAAATTTTCGTTTTATGTTGATACCTTAGTGAATAGGTTTATCTACCATATTTCGGGAATATATTGAGATGAGACAGACAACATGGATACGGTAATTGATTATATTGGTGACAGGACTGATAATTCTGATGATCAGTCGGACATAAAAACTCCATCTGATAGTAATACCACGGAATCACAAAAAAACACGAAGAAAGTTGCTAAAAATCTTTCGCTTTAATATAGCTTCTTCAGATATCTACATTTCACTGACTGATGGTATGTAGTACAACAAGGTTTAAATATGGTCCGGAACGTGCCTAAATAATTATACAAAAGCGTGAAAGTGAGAGTAGGTATAAATTGGGGTTTGCCACAGAGTTTTTAGGTTACAGAAAAATATTCAGTAGTGGAGAGCTATTCACATCTGTTTGTTCATTCAATAGGATTTTGCGGGTGTTGTACCTATTGATTTCTAACGACTCTAGGAGTTATGTAGGTACTTTTGGTTTCGACGTGGATAATTTAGTAGTTACTATTGAATTTAAATATTTCACATGAATTTCTTCATGGAATTGATTTTCGTTTGGTGAAAAACCAATGAGTTTTAAATAATATATACGATTTATTTGAGATATCAATGGTATTGGGTTATTATACTGAGAAAATAATAAACCCTTGTGTAAAATTTGCAGAGTTTTTTATTGTTACATTTGATATGTCCTATATATACACCGTGTAGTGTATCGAAGGATTAATAAATAATTATTTTTATTTTAGGCGAATGAAGAAAATTTGAGATTATTGCGAGAGTCACTTTCAGTATACACCATTGAATATTATGCGAATATAAAGATCGGCTATACTAAAGCGTTCAAAATATTGGACCGTTTCAGAGCAAACAGAGGAAGTGAGTACTATTTCTCATTCATTTACAGTTAGAGTGATTTCTGTGTAAAAAAAACTGGGTATTGCTAATTTGATTGAAAAATTAATGAATCTTACAATTCTTAGTTGCTCAATTTCTAAGAAAAGTTTTCAATTCTACATTACCTTAATGTTGGTACTTATTGAATATGATTTTCCAGAAATTGAAAACCAGATTGTTTCAGAAACGTCCTTGTTTTGATGAACAACAATATCATTATGCAATTATTGCATGTTTTTTCAAATAAATAACTCGAAAACGATAAGACTTTCAATAGACTGATCTTTTCACATCAGTTGGTGTACCCTCATGTGATCTACATTCCTCTTTAGTTGACATACAGGGTGTTTCACCATAAACTAGACAAACATGTATTGCCTTGAAGATGACATTGGAAAAGTTATTTTTGCCTTATGACGTATAGCCCGTTTTCGAAGCATAAGCGAGATGCAGGGTGTTTAATGTCAACTTAGAGCCATACTCTGATAACTGTGGTGAGTTATGTATGACCTTTGGAATAACAGTTCTTGGTCATCTTGGTATTTTTTGGTGGTCGATTCAGTTGTGGTCAAGATTCTGAAATGATTTCAAAACAGCGGAAAACATGCAAAGTTGGAATTTTTCATTTTCCATTGCCAAATCGGATAGAATTATTTCAATGTACTCTATTTTCTGAGATTTTCCGTGAGAACATTTTCCCAAAATTGCATACGCAACTTTTTTTTATGTCTACATTGAATAAAGGTTCCACCCAAAAATGTTGGAATCTTCCAAGGTTGAACTAACCTTCATTATGAACACTGATTCCAAAGATTCCGCACGGAGTATTTGAATAATTTTCACTTCAAAAACTTGTGGCCTTACGGAGGCCAAAATTGTGCCTTCGACCTCCAGAATCACCAGGACAGAAATATGAATTTATCAACAAAAATTATTTTTTTCAGAAGAACTTTGGTGCGAACCGAACTCGCTCAATTTTCGGACAGTAGGGTCACCTTACCTCCCGAGTATGAATTGGATTTATTCTGATCATATTGATGTCCGTTACCACGCTACGCTTGTTCATCGAATTTGATCCCAATGTTCGAATGTGGAGAGAGTTTGATTCCCACCAAATTTCTTTGAAAATATTTTTTTTTCCTGATAAATTCATATTCCTATCCAGGTCGTTCTGGAGGCCTATCAGCATAATTTTGGCATCCCTAGGGCCACCAGTTGCTTAGATATAAATTATTTAAGTACTCCGAGTGGTATCTTTGGAAGGCTACAAAATGAAAACCAATAGATATTTTTCAATTTTGTTTTCACATTAGTATTCAGAATGAAGGTTAATTCAACCTAGAAAGATTCCAGTAATTCCGAGTGTATTTTTTTTCACTCTACGCGTGAAAAAAAGTTGAGCTTGAGTTTTTGAGAAAATAATCTTGAAAAAAATGAGTACATTGAAATAATGCTATCCAATTTGGCAATCGAAAAGAAGAAATCCAGCTTGCATGTGTTCCGCGATTCTTAATTTTTTCAGAATGCCGCTTCACAATTGAATTGACAACCAAAAAATACTGAGATGTGACCAAAACCCGTTATTTCAAAGGTCACGCATAACTCACCACAACTATCAGAATATTGCTCTAAGTTGATATTAAACAACCTGTATCTCGCTTATGCTTCGAAAACGGGGTATATGCCATTAGGCAAAAATGACTCTCCCAATGTCATCTACACGGCTATATATGTTTGTCCAGTTCATGGTGAAACACTCTGTATATTTTGTTATTCATTTTTCTGAAATTTTTAAATTTCAGGTTCAAGGTGTAATCAAGCTATAATGATGATTACGGAACAACTTGATTATGACTATCATCCAGAGATTTTGAATAAACTGAATAAGGATAAGGATGTGAGAATATTTACTTATTTGTTAGGAACGAGTCAAAGAGATAGGATAGTCATGGAGGATATTGCATGTGAAAATATGGGTGATATTTCAATTACTAATGATTTGAAATCTAATTTTCGCCATAAATATTGTTCATAGATTAGGGAATTTGTTGAAATCTCCATAAACTTCTTTATTATACACAGTGCGACCAAATGTCACAAAGATATCCTATACAGGCAGTTTGCTTCAAGGATCCTATTGTGTATGATCTGACTGTTTTTCGTTAGGAAGTTATGAAAGATGCTTATGTTTCCTAACGTTTCACAAGTTTCTTCACTTGAAACATAACGTTACAAGCACTATCATGATGTAAGTAAAACATAGTGTGCTCATCTGCTCATCTGTGATCGTATTTACCAATGATGACGTCACTTTTTTCATTCAAATTCAAAGCACAGAATATATATTTCCTTGAATTTGAATGAAAAAAGTGAAGTCATCATTGGTAAATACGATCACAGATGAGCACACCATGATTTACTTACATCATGAGCACTTTCATAGACACACACCTTAGAAGAGAATGAAAAATCTCTCTAGAGACTAAGGGTGGTTTTGGACATTTTTATGAAACACTTACTTGTTTGAGAACGGTAAAAAATGTTGGAACTGCAGCCATATATCGGAACCAAAATTGACTCTGAATATCGTATTCTAAACACCTTTGGAATTCATGTGCAAAAACTGCCATATTTCTCCTGCTTTCAAACGACGTATAATACATTGAAGAAAAATTTCATTTTCACGGAGATTTCGACGAAATAATGCCAGAAACCATGAAAACATAATATTTTGCTTCTATGTGAAATATTTGGCAACTTGATGTTAATTCTGTATTATAAGAAGTTTTTCGCTAACTCTGCTAAATGCCGGATCCTATTTGGGATTTTTTGTGATAAGTTTCAACGTTATTTAAATGATTGAGAATATGATTAAGAATAATTTTCCCTTCGATAGTGTATATCTCACTGTTTGTTCATTAACAGTTTCGCATTTGTTGTCCAAAGAAAATGAAGATTTAATAAAATATATAAAACCTCGCGGATATAACTGAGGCGGTTTTTGAACATAATTTTCGGGAGGGATATCGGGACAGAATTTGAAATAAACTCTGACCAACGTAGAATTTTCCGCTCTTTTCAACGGTTTTCAACAATCACTCAGGATTAGTATTATAGTTTTCCAGTGAAAAAACTGTGAAACGTTCCAAATATCACAGAGGAATGAAAATTAGAGCAAGCATTAGGCAGAGTGAGAGAAAAACTTCTTCATCTCATCATATAGAACTAACAAGTTCCGTTTCGGTACTTTCTTCATCCCTGGAAACTTATTTTCAATTAGAAGCAGAATATTTTTTCATTATTTCTGGCATTAATTGATCAAGATGTTCATAAAGCTAAAGTTTTCTTCAATTCATTATTCGTCACTGAAAAGCTTGAAAAATAAGTCAGTTCTTCACACAAAATCAATATGTGTTTATCGTGCAACATTTAAAGTGACTTTTATCCAAATTCAGGGCTCAAGAAAGTTTCATCATTTTTTTTTTCACCTCCATAAAATGTCCACGAAACCACCCTAGTCTGGGGAAAGTTTTTCTCTCTTTCTTATGATGTACAATTAATTCACATTGAAATTATAGTTTTCAAGATCTTGAATAACTTCGCAACGAAAAATGATAGGACCATACTCTGTAGGAACTTTCTTGTTGCACATTCCCCGTAGAATCACTAGATGAAATCGGGCCAGAGATAACTTGCACACCTTGTATGAAGATTTTCATCACGCGTTTCTCAACTTGATTGATTCAAATTTTATTGTTAGATTTGAACTATATAAATATTATTCAATGTTCGTTCATCACAATAGAGAAAATGATTTTCATATTGGTATTGTTTAATATCAAATTTTTCGTCGATTTATTTAGTAACATTCAATTTCCTTATTTTCCATTGAAAGCAATATTTTTGCATGGAATCATCACCTTTTCTGCTTTTATGTATAATGTAACAGATTTTCTGTAGGTTATTACGCAAATATCACCAGATTCCAAGAGGTGCGGGAAAGGATGTTGCGGTATATCCCAGTGATGTCTAGACCTATCAATTACGATGTCGATGATAAACAAAATCCCATTTGGAGCTATCTCTACGTAGATCTAGCAGATAGAAGAATATGCAATTGGTTATGGAAGAAACGGGAAGGCATAAGACAGAGGGAGATATTTTTAGATCATGCTAAACGATTGTATCAAAGAACCAAAAAAATATTAACTAGCGAAAATTTCCACTTATTGAAGGATAGCCACGTGAGTTTATTCTGAAATCTCATACATAAATATAAACTGATATCCCTACTTTATGCTTCCGATTTATGTTATCAATCTTTCACATATGACTAGCAGACCCTGCCCGCCATCGAAAGGAAATGTTCCGAAATTAATCAAAGGGTTTTCATCCCATCCGATATTTTGAGGACCTTCGAAATACTATTTCTCGATTCAGCGATTCTGAGATCTCAAGTCCACAACCGATTGGGTGAAATATGATTTTATTTTCATTCTTCATATCTTCTGTGCAAGACCCTGGAATGTCCATTAGACGACGTTCACAACAAGTTGGACTTAGTGGGTCTACAACATGGCGAATAAGTTCCAAATAACACAAGAATTAAAGCCATTAGATCATTTGAAACGTCGTTCATTAGTCAATTTCATCAATGAACAACCAGCTGATTTTCTCAAAAAATTATGTTTTCCGATGAGAAACATTTTCAACTTGGTGGCTTCGTTAATAAACAAAATTGTCGTATCTGAGGTGAGGAAGGAAAATCCACGAATTATTCATGAGAAACTTATGCATCCTAAACGAGTCAGTGTTTGGTGTGCATTATGCTCAGGTGGTGTAATTGGACATTACTTCTTTGAAAATGTTGCTGGTGAAGCTGTAACTGTCAATGGTAATCGATACCGTCGGATAATAATCGCTACACCTCACTTTGAAAATGACACAATTGATTTATTGAGACAAAATTTCCTGGACCAATAATCTCCAGAAACGGTGCCAATTGGCCACCAAGATCGTGTGATTTGACACCGATGGACTATTTTCTTTGGGTAATGTGAAAATCCAGGTCTATAAGGATAATCCACAATCGATTCCTGAACTAAAGGATGAAATTATTTGTGTCATTAGTGAGATAGAGCCTCAATTATGTCAAAATCTATTTTAAAATTTCAACGGAAGAGTGGACGTCTGTAGAGCTGCAAGAGGAGGCCATTTGAAATATATTATTTTTCGTATATAAATGTCATAGCCGTAACTTCAATAACCAATGAAAAGTTTTTGGAAATTAATGCATATTATGTGTTTTATTTATTCTTGAAAAAAACGCGTAATTTGAAAAACCCTTTAGCTTCTAGGCTAAAAAGTGATGCTGGTATCAACGAAGGTTTTCCGTAGTTTTTCACAGCCGTATAGATCCCCAACGGTACTCAAATAAGTTGACAATAACTAAGGGTACTGTCATATTGAATAACGTATTGTTTTACCCGAAGGAACCTCGCGGTCTCCCGACCGCGTGCTACGTCTAGGAATTATTAAATGATAATGCTGCTAAAGATGAGGGGATTCACAAGCAAATTTTGAACATTTCGACAATATCGGCGCAGTTGAATTAATCACTGTTTTCCAGAAAAATAATAGCTGCTTTTGCAGCACAAGACAGACATCGCCTCTGCAGGTGCACTTCGTTAGCGGTTGTAGAGTAGTATCTTGAGGAAGGTTTAGAAACTGTGCTGCAACTGAAAAGACAGTTCGCCTACACATAATCGAAAGGGACCAAAAAAATAAGCACTCTGTTGAAAGACAGATGGCAAACAACTTTGTAGCAACGGACTTGTAGTCGATGACCACCAGGAAAGCATAAAATGGAAAGCTCAACTGCAGAATAACTTCCTCATCTGGTATAGTTCGGTATAAAATCAATCCCTAGAGCAGGAAGAGCAATGGGATATGTTCCCATTCAGGACAACAATACTTCAGAATAATCCTCAACAACTTTTACTTCAATACGTATATCCACGCAGTATATGGCCGATATGGTCCAACGCATCTCACGTTTGAAGTGCGACTAATTCAATTTCGTAGCATCGCACTCTGAGCCTCCTCACTTCGCCATTGTAAGAGAACAATCGTTTATTCGATATGTCATCGCGCTGAGATTTTGATTCTTCCACTGCTCCATTGGATTCTGACCCTCGTCCATATTATCGTTGACTTTCGTATTTTTCCTACTGTCTTTTCCAGGCCTGAATAATAAAAAGGACTATGTCTACCCTATAATTTCGTTTTACCTAACCTGAAATTATCTAACCTATGATTTCATTTTACCTAACCTGAAATTATCTGCAACATATCCTCCTTCGTACAGCTCGCCAGAGAATTCCACAAATATAGCATCTCATAGACGAACAGCTTCCAAAATTTGACCGAATACGTAGCGCTATTCTCCCTTTCCTGGAAATAATGCTGCCCTCTTCATGAGAAACTCGTCCAGCTGGTTCGTCCTAGACGACGTCCTGATGTTGAGCAACAACTCCTCTAATGCTGAATACTCGGTGAACACGCTTATGGAACCCTTGCAGATGCAAGAGATTTTGGAATAGCACGGCCTCAACAACCTGCTCCAGGTCGCGAGGAAGGCAAAGTTTGACTCTGCGTTTTGGAAGTCGAGCTGTATCTGGTAGCACCAACCGACCTCGTGCGGGGCCAGTAGCTTTAGTACTGTTTACCGTGAAATTATTAAATTCGGAGGTGATTTTAGGGAGAAGCCATTTTCATATTTCTCCTAGTGATGACTAAAAACTGACTGATCTTTATGTTCAATTGTTTTAGGACTATGCAGAATATAAGACACCAAGACAAAATCATTTCATGACTACTGTCTCTCTTCCCGTATATGATCGTCGACCTGGAGCTGTGAGTATTTTACGCGTTGAATTTTTCATGAGCATACGTAGGTACAACAATAAGAAAACAGTAATATTCAGTTGAGATTTGCTGCTATTTTGATGGAAAAGTACTATCATTCATTTTACTCAAAACTTCATTCTTCATCGGAAGAACTATAATTTGAGAACATAAGTAATCATATGATCACATTTCAAGCAAATAAATGTCCATAATAATCAATTATAAAACAATAATTTGATTTATACTCATTTCAGGCAGACTTAGTTGGCGTTGCAGCTGTTGATGTGCCATTAAAACTTATAAAATCGCTGATACCCTATCATAAGGTATATTATAATATTCAATATTTTTGAGCTATTTTACTTTCATTTGTTTTAAGCTCGGAGTAAATGGTTATGCTTTCATAGTGACCAATAATGGATATGTTCTGATGCATCCAGACCACAGACCCACTGTGAGTAAAGAAAATTCACCATTTAGTATAATAGAGCCCTCAAAGGAGAAACAAATATAATACAATAAATGTCTTCCTCACAGAAGCCGCCAGTTCCAATTTCACTTGCGATGCCGAGTGGACATGATTTGAATTGAGCATATGTATGATTGGAGTTATGGTCAAATGTTACCATACAGTTATAATATTAATCGAAGATATTTTTTTTTCTGCTTGGGTTTTTTTTATTTTCCAATATCAATTGAAGGATATTTTAGCAAGGGTTCGCATTTTTCAGGAAACTGTGTTTCTTTCCAATAAACAAAAAAGAAGTAATAAAAATAAATAAATTCATGATGAATAATTTTCTTGAGAATTGAAAGGACAGGGTTGAAATCAAAAAAGCTATTCTTTAAATAATCAAAGGTGGATATCACAAGGTTGGGACTTTAATGACAACAACTTTTTAAAACAAAGTCGAAGTTTCGTCGATATATTTCCACTTTCTCAAAACTACAAATAAAGACAGAAGTAATAATTTAAATACATTGAAATATAAAATAATCTTTAAATAATGCCCCCTAGTTTCAACTTTATTTCTAAAGTCTACTTCAGGGCTCTGGAAAAGCAACAGTTGTTCATAACATACATTTACCGGTTGATACAAATAAACATGAAAACACATTGAAATATTGTTAATCTTTTTTCTTCTTCTTTTATTTATATTTCTCAAGACACAAAGAAATTATAAAATACAAGAAGGAAACAAGGGAATTCAGAATACATATCAACACTTACTTAATTAATGTTATTTATCGATTTTTATGACTTCCCTTGTTTCCTTTTTTGTATTTTACAATTGCTCTTGTCTTGAGAAAGATAAATAAAATAAAAGAAAAAAATATTAACAATATTTTAATGTGTCATTGTTTGCTATGTTGAATTTTTGTGTTTGATTTTTATATATTCGTAACAACCGGAACATGTATGTTATGAGCAACTATTCCCTTTTCAGAGCCCTGAAGAAGACTTTCGAATGAAGTTGAAACCAGTCAGGATTATTTGAATAATTGGTTTTTTGATTTCGACCCTGTCCTTTCAATTCTCGAGAAAATTATTCATCATACAAATACAGGACTTAGCTGAAACACAATTGTAAATCGAGTAATATTTAATATTCTTTCGAGAAATTGCTTCCGCGGTAGGAACTATGTATTATTTGTTAGAAGCTCCTGGAAAAAAGTAAGTACCCAAAACAGGAGCAATCGCTATGAACCATTTTTTTCGAGAATTTCGAAATTCTGTTGAATATTCACAAGAAGTTCAAAAGGGTGTATCACGACCGGCCATAGCGTGAATTTTGATGTGAATATTTCGTTACAAATTTGCCGAATGTAGTTTGTGATTTTTTTTTTATTGCAACTGAAATCTAGATCAATAATTACAGAAAAATAAACAATCATAAGTTGTCGAATCTATAAACCATTCACTTCTATGAATTAAGTCGGTAGGCCTATTATCTTTTGGATACTAGAACTGATTTAGGTTGGCACTCGTGAAATAGAGTCAATGTCAAAATGATTTGGCGAAACAATTTTTACATATTTGTATCAAAATTCTATGGTTTGGGTTATAGTTAACCCAGTATGAGATAACTACGGGGTGTTGTCCTTCTACACAAAGGAGTTAGTAATTATGTAGGTAACTAAGTCGAACCATAGTCATTTGAGTGGCATCAACCTGGCTCAGTTTTAGTAACAAAACTTGGTAAATCTATTCCGACGTCCACCGACTGAATCTCTTGAAGTGAATGGTGTATGATTGTTCGAATACGCTCTTCAAAGCTATTATTTTTTTGTGGAATCATTCGGAAGATATACAATTAATTGCCTTCATATTAATTTCATCTGCAGTTTGGAGAAGACAAAATTTTGAAACCGACCTTCAATCGAGTGGATTTACTCGAGGTGGAAATACTAGATGATCGTAACGAACCAAGATTGTTTGATAAGTCTATAGAGGAGGTAAATGAAACTGATTGCATTTTCTATCATTACAAAAACAACTTTTCAGATGAGGGAGAAGGTAGTTTTCAAAGGCCATGGAAATTCTTCCCACCGAGTGAAATTTGCTCTAGATGACCTGGTATGCATAAATCTTCGATTTATTCTTGATGTATTCAAGTACATGCCCATTTCAATGAGAAATTCTGGTCACTCTAAGCTTTTCTAGCCACGTAGAAAAAATTAGGGGAAATCACAATTGTGAAATGAAGTTATTTACCAAGTATGTTCTATTGTCTATTCACCCCAAACCCTCCTTCACAAAATTCTATACGAACCATCAAGATGTTATTTTTCAACCACATATTTAAGTTCGATTCGTGCTAAGTCATCATTCACTACGGTTTTCATAAATAAAGCACTGACGTGAAGTCAGCAGTTCAAGTTCAAAGGAGATGACCGCTTCGGAACGAATTTGAACATGCGTGCAAAAGCTGCTGCTAGAACTTAGTTTTTTTGAGTTATTTCGGAAAAAAGCAACGATACCGAGAAAAAATCCACAAAATTTCACATGTTTTTTCCCGATATTTCCAAGAATTATGATCGTATAAAACTGAAATTCGGAAACCTACTGTGAAATATGAAGCTCAAAGTTTGAGAGAATCTTTTTTTCAAATATGATGAATAGTTTCCGACAAAAAAAAATTTCAACAAAAGTTCAAAAATTTTTTTTTGATTCACTGATCTCAACAAAATTCAGCGAAAAGTTGCACGTTGTTATACTCCAACTAACTACCAAGTTTCAATCCAATCTTTTCAGTAGCAGAAATCGCAGAAATATCCTCAGAATTTCAAAGGGCTTTAACTCCGAAACCGTTCGGCCGATTTCGTCCATTAACGAACTCAACCGTCGCATTTTGAAATTCAACCTACCCTGAAAGTTTCAGGTCGATAGGATTCTTCGCACGCCCGTAGTCATGCATTACATTATATTAGCCACTGGATTGCTATCAAGAAGGTGTTTTGTTTTTATTTCAAGTTCATAGCATAAACAGAAACGGAAATAATGACGAAAATTGAAATTAACAATGTCTGCTCATAACTCGGATCAATCAAAGATAAAAGAGCAATGTGCCATTCATGTTGCTATATCTGTAATGTTTAAAATTAATTAAATTAAATCAGTTAATGCCACCACATGGTGGTATATATGCATATATTTATATAGATATATATTTGTACAGGGTGTTTCAATGTACTCGGTTTTTCACGATTATCCGTGAGATTTTCTTCCAAAATTCGAACTCAACATTTTTTTACATGTCTACAGAGGAAAAAAATGTCACCCAAAATTGTTTATATCTTTCTAGGTTGAACTCATCCTCATTCTGAACACTGGTGTGGAAACAATAAAAAAACTATCCATTGGTTTTCATTTTGTAGCCTTCCAAAGGTTCCGCTCGGAGTATAATTTTCTCTTAAAAAACTGGTGCCTTACGGAGGCCGAAATTGTGTTGATGAGCCTCCAGAATGCACTAGATAGAAATATGAATTTATCAAAAAAAAAAATTATTTCAAAAAAATTTTGGTGGGAATCGAACTCGCTTCGCTTTCAGATAGTAAGGTCACGTTAGCTCTCAAGTATAAAATGGTTTTATGCTGATTATATTGATGTACGTTACCAAGCAACGGTAGTTCATCGAATTTGACTATAATATCCGAATGTGGAGAGAGTTCGATTCCCACCAATGTTTGTTTGAAAATATTATATATTTTTTTTTGAATCTTTGGAAGGCTACAAAATGAAATTTGATAGATATTTTTTGATTCTGTTTTTTCCAGTGTTCAGAATGAGTGAGTTCAACCTTGAAAAATTTCAACAATTTTGGGTGAATTTTTTTTCACTGAAGACATGTAAAAAAAGGCAATCGAAAATAAAAATTCCAGCTTGGCAGGTTTTTCGCCATTCTGAATTTTTGTCACAATTCTACACTATCATTGAATTGACCACCAAAAAATACTGAGATGTTACCAAAAACCGTTATTTCAGAGGTCACGCATAACTCGTCAAAGCTATCAGAATATTGCTCAAAATTGACATTAAATACCCTGTATCTTGCTTATGCTTCGAAAACGAGTCATATGTCGTAAGGCAAAAATGACTTTCCCAATGTCATCTAGACGGTTATGTAAATGTTCGTCCAGTTCATGGTGAAACACCCTGTATGTGAATTTCAACGAACGTATAATTCACTTCTGTGGTTTTCTTGTAATTATTCCAAATTGGGAATTGAATTGTTTCAGTCGTTACTATTTCAGTCACAAAATTTAGTCATTACATAATGTGAAAATCAAAATATATTAATTTCAAGTAAAATATAATAACTATTGAAAATTCGTTTGCAATGATTTGAAATAATTTTTCAGAAAAGAATCATGTTGACAGGGAGACATTACTATTATACAGATATAGGACCGTTCGGTTTTGCGATTGTACTACCAGATAAATATGGAGAATACAAAATAAATGATTCAAAAGTAACATCAAGGTATGGGAGAAGCTTAACAGAAACAAAAAACTGGAAAGTGCATCCGAACTGGTGAGTATTTAGAGTACACTGAACTGACAAATTACCTCCTGAAATGCATATGAACAATTTTAATAAAGGTCCTTTATAAGCGTGTAACAATTTGCTGGGACGGTTGATTCTGGGATTAGAGAATAAGACGGAAGAAAAATAGTTTAAATGATTTGGTTCTCATTCGCAAATGCGTGAAAAAAATTTATTATATGTAGATCAGAAATATTGTCTTTGGGAGTGAAACAAACTCCATCTTATTCAGAAAGGACATGCACATCCTAAGATAAATTGGTTTAAAGGCTATTGTTACAAAGCGCTTTGACTCCTCCTTGAAATATCTGTGAACTTATGTCAATGGTAGTCTTCCGGAAAAACAACCGGCCTGGCTTGATAGGAACAAGCTATACAAATCTTTGAATATTTTGATACCTTTGATACATGCCGGAACTACTCATTTGCTGAATTCATCATTCTGTTCTAGGAAATATTGCAAAAATTGCGGGAATGGATCGCCAGAAGCTAAAATTATCGAGTGTTTACGAAAAGGAAATAAATGTAAGGCAATTCCTGATACAGTTCATTTTTAGCCCTGATACAAAATCACTACTGATTGAATTTTCAGGTCATTATGAACCATTATTTCAATCATTACTTAGAGATGCAGATATTACCAAATGGTTCGATGAGTCCATCATAAATGAAAAGAAGTGAGCAAATTAAAAGTTTTAGTATTTAGAAGCTAACTGCGAAGTTTCAAGTAGATATTGGTTTATTATTTGATAAAATAAAATAATGAACCTTAGTGAACGACAAAAAAAAATTACCCCCCCTGAAAATTTCACAGTTTACATTTTGAAGTATGTAGATTTGAATGAACTAATAAAAAAAAATCCGTTCGTCGTCCAAGGTTTTCCTCTGAAAGACTGAACCGATATCTTTGAAACTTGGTAGAAAAATCGTGTGTCGCTCGAGATTGATCCTACAAGCTTTTCAGCGGGAAAGGGCTCAAAGTGGGGGTTGGAGGGAAAAAAAATATTTCTCGAGAACTTACCGACAAATTTTCATGAAACTGTGCACATTGATTACTGTTGCATAACTCAAACTAAAAATTTTCACCCGGATGATTTCCGACCAGTGTTCCCTGAGTTATAAAATAAAGTGCTGCCAATTTTTAATAATACCGGAAAGGAATCATCGCATCCGGTTCTAAGAGTGGAATTCGGTGGCACAATCGGTTAACTTTTCATCCAGAATCATATATCTAAAAGTAGATGAAAAGATTGATTAACAAGTTTTCAACACATATCGAGAAATTTTTAACGGATTTCGTTTATTATTTCATAAACACAATGTGCAAATTACTGAATAACACTTTTACATGCAGAATACGAATTAAGTAGCGTTATTCAAAATAATGAAGATTTCCAAAAAAAAATCGGTTGATCGGAGGTTTTTATCAATTTTGGTTTGCGTAGTACAATTGTCGTCAACATGTGAATATCCGTTACTGGTTTCGATCGAAATCCAATATGAGACTTTGAAATGAGGGTGAATAAAAAAGATAATGAGCATGTATATGATGAAACAAATTCGAGGATATATGCAAAAAAATCAATAACAACACGGAAATCTCATCAATTGTAGAGAATCTAATACTAAAAGTAGGAGCCTTAGACTAAGGCAGGAGCCGATGATCTACCTGTTTTAAGTTCTATGATTCGATTTTGGAAAGCTTTAATTTTTCCAGCCAGGTAGGACTTGAAATAAGAAATGGAATTAAACATTTAAAGAGGTTGCTCGCCAATATCGCAGTTTTCTGAATGAATATTCCGAAATGCAAGAGGCTTGATACGGCTGCTCGCGTTTCAGAATTTTTTTCAGAAAAACTTTGAATCCCACTATAATATATACTAGCCGATATTGGCGGACAATCTTGAAAATTGTTTTATTCCACTGTCAAATTTCTCACTTGTGGTACTCGCGACGATGCAGATGTGATAAACATCGCTGAAGAATTTGCCCACTAAGCTGGGAAAATAATAAACCTTTATGTAAAATTTGCAGCGTTTTTATTCAGTCTATCTGTTCCATAAGATGCTTCAGTTTCCAATAATGCCAAAGGATTGGGGGCTAGAAGGGATTTGAAAGCATTATCTGCCATCAAAGAAGTAGATTTCACGATGAAAATTACTACTTTTGCTTCGCCAGTATCGTCTATACTAGCAATTATATCAATAGATATTTTTGAAGGAAATATTGTTACGTCACTTCATCTTCTTGAAATGAAAAAATTACAAATTGTTCATCCAATCTGTGAGGAAATGCTCCCATTCGATTTTTCTGTACGAAGCTTGGTTCAGTGTGAAAAAATCAAGAAGAATTCATATGGACCAATGAAACATTATCTTCAACAGAAAAGAAATGAAGTGTACGTAAAAGAAATTCCTACATGTACCTGCATAACACACAAATCTCAATGCATTTACGAGCTGATATGTCTTGTTTTTGCAGCGTATCATTGCAGGCAGGTTCCATTATCCCCAATTTGTTTGAAATTCTTTTACTTAACCCAAAAATTCTTCGTAACAAAATGTCCACATATTTAATTTTATTTTTGGAGGCTTGGGTCTTTTTCTTGAACCCTCAATGATATACATTGAAAACTTGAACATATTCGATCAATTTGCCGTTTAAAATTGGTGATTGAAAAAAAAAAATGGAAATTCTCGAAGATGATTACTGAAAGTGCACCAAATTAAATACTAATGCTGAGTAATGCTGGTTATGTGTAACATAGATGCATAGAATACATCAGGTGCGGACACTCTTTGACATATTTTGGGTCCGAAATGAGGTCCAAATGTTGTCAAAATACGGCTTTGTTGGCCTTCTTCAGTTTTCGCCGATAGATGCCGGCATAGGAAAATCTGCCATATAAAATCTGAAATATGTACGGAAGTAACCGACCTGTCATATCAAAGATAGTCAAATCAGAACTTCTTTCTGATTTTCCGAGTTGGACCATACATTATTTTCAAGAATTTCCGAAAATGAATTCATTTTGACGAATTTAAATTATGATTATTCATTTCATTCACTCAGAATGGCGACAATATATATAAAGGTTTCCTTCATCTCTGAATACACAAGTCTGAACTTGGATATTTTTGAATACCTGTTTATTACAAGAGGTATTTATTATCTCGATATTCAGTTTATGGACGGGGTTCAGAATTGCTTTCTCAAAAAAAAACTCAAGAAATCATTTGGAACGATAGATACTACCATTGTTTGAACAATGATACTACAATTGATTTGATAAATTCGTATGGACATGAACAGCAAAGTGAAAATTTATATTTCAATTTCAAAAATAGTAAACATGAACATTTCCTCAAAATATTTTCATAAGTATGTAACAAAATTCAAAAGTTTTGAATTGAATAGGTATTCATCAATAGGTAGGTACATACAAAATTTATAAACCATATTTTTCATAAAAGTAGATCCAAACTATCCAATAAAATCCATGAGTAATATCAATCTCCCGCTCCGTTTTCCAGTTGTTTTGACTTCGGAATGACTTCTTGTATCCATCCATGAAATGTTCTCACAATTAACCCCTTATTGCTCCTTATTCCCTTATACATATTTCATATTATTAACGATTAGATGTTCCACATTCGTTAAACTCCTATTAGATATTTGTAAGAATCCATCATTTCGAATACCTGATTCATATTTTGGGAAATAGTTTCATCAGATTATAGTTCAATTCATTTTTATTCAACGGAATTAATTGTATGCACTTGCCAAAAGGAAGTAAGCGCCATCATCGTTTACAGACCCAAGTAGCCCAAGATTTGACAATTCTAGGACCGCGTTTTAGACCCAAAATTTTAGTAGGTAATAGAAGGAAAGTATCGACATATCCTATGCATCTATTGTGTAACCATAATATCATACTAGAAACAGAATCCCTTGAAAAAATGATTCGGTTTGTGTCATTCAAAAATAAAAATTTTTCATTAGAAATCCTACCAAAAAGAAATATCCTTTCTGTTGCAGATTCGTTGATAATTTTTATGTTAGTAAAATATTCATTGCAACTCGTTCCGGGTTAACAAGATGGAGGACACACACAAAAAATGAAGATGAGGACGAAACTAACGATTTCGAATTGCTTCATCCTAATTCTATAGATGAGGAATGGTATAGAAGAGCTGTTGAAGAAAATTACAACAATGAAGATATGTTCATTTATTCAGTCCCCTTCGAAATATCTGGTGAGCCGAAATATAGTGATATGAAGGAACCTCTTTTTCATTTCCAAATTCGGCTTACCGCAAGCACAATAACTTCCGAAAGAAACAACTTAGAAACTCGATACTTGTAGAGTAGGTTAGGACCTTAATTACGAAGGCCGAATTCGTGAATGGGTAAAATCAACCCAATGATTCCGCAGTTATACCCACTTCACAATATTTCCAAAAATACAGATTAGGTCGAATTGAAATCCATTTTCTTTATCGAAAAATGATAGTTTGAAGATTCATACAGAATTTAATGAAGATAATATGATAACAAGATTACAGAATATTGAATATTCGAAGAAAAGGAATTTTTCACAAAGTTGCCCTTCAGCATCTTCAAACTAGCTGCAAAGTTTCATCATGATTGAATCAGTTGAAGCTTTTGAAGGTTTGCGAGGTAGCTTCAACCTCTTTGGGGAAGTGTCACGTTTCGTCCCGGCTTAGTTTGGGGGAACTCGTCAGGGCATGCACCAAACTAAGCCGTTTACATGCCTACGTGAGTGGACACCCCTTGTGAGGATCACCAAGGAGTGCACCAGACCGTTGGGGATGAGCGTATTTCCGAGATCTTGAGAGGATCTACCAGGGACAGCGTGCGCGCTAGCGCACCCTGTACGTTGACCGATGATGTGGCCAAGCGTTACAGGCAGGTAACGTAGATACTTAAGACGCAAGGGATGGTACTGCGCGCGCGACTTAAGTAAGAGCTGAGAGAGGGCGCTCGCTACACAGTATTTCTTGAGTTGAGTTGAGATATCGAGAAGAAAAACACGAAATATAACATATTTTTTTCCGAATATCTCCAAAACTGATAGCCGAATCGAATTAAAATTCGATACACTGCTATGGAATATGAAGCTTAGGATATAAGCGAAATTGTTCACGAATACGATCAATAGTTTCTGAAAAAAAACTTTTTTGTAGAAAATTTTGAAAAAAAATTATTCTTGAATTGAGTGACCATAGGATCCCAACAAAATTCTGCTTAAAGTTAGGCGTCGTAATGCTTCAACTAACTGCCAAGTTTCAATCCAATCGCTCCAGTGGTTCTTGAAATATCAGGAAATAACCTCAAAATTTCAAATGGCTATAACTCCGAAGCCATTCGGCCGATTAGTCCCATTAACGAACTTAACCGCCGCATTTCAATGCGCGACCTAATCTGAAAGTTTCAAGTCGCTAGCGGCTGCGTTCGTCAGATATCAATACGTCGGCCGGCCGGCGATTTTGACACCGGATTCGTCATCAGTGAGTCTAACCTAGCTGTTTGAAACCATTTTTGGCTAAAAATTCGAAAATTACTGACATTTGGACACAATGATAGCACGCTGTTCCCCTAGAACATGCGCGCAAAAATGTTTTTTCATGTTCCATTGCAACTCTTGTTATTGTAACAACTCTACTCCTAAACACAGCGTGCTATCGTTTTGCCCAAATGCCAGTAATTTTTTTTATTTTGAGCCGAAAATGGTCTCAAACGACTAGGTTGGACTCACTGATGATGAATCCAGTGTCAAAATCGATTATGTTCGACTTGAAACTTTCAGGGTAGGTTGCAGTCTAAAGGGTTGAGTTCGATAATAGGCAAAATCGGTGGAACGGTTTCGGAGTTGAAATCAATTGAAATTTTAAGGTTGTTTTCCTCTTGCGAAATTTTGTCAGAATCGTTCCGTCATCCGTCCGTTCATTAATGAAAAATTATTTTCAAAACTTTTTGGAAAAAATTGTTTTTCCGGAAACTATCTTGCATATTTGACAAATATTCTGCCCATACCTGAAGATCCATCTTTCATAGCAGAGTCCAAAACTTCAATTTGATATGTCATTATTTCCGGAGATATTGTGAAAAAATATGTCAACCTTGGTGGTTTTTTTTTGGTATCGTTGTTTCTTTCAGAATAACTGATCCGAAAATGATGGAACTGGATAAACAGTTTAAAAATGCTGATGAACAACTTGTTGCAAAATTTCGTGATGTTCGTGTCATTAAAACAATTTGAAAAAAAATCAATTCGATATTATGCAATCTTTTGATCGAAAATTTCCTCAGGAATTTATATTTGTAACCCATTCATGAATTGGTAAATTCCACCCAATGATTCCGCAGATATGATCATTCAACATTTCATTTGCCCAATATTTCCAAGAATACAGTTAAGGTCAAATTGAAATCCAGTTCTTGATTGAAAAACCTAGAAAAGCACTTACGTGAAGTCAGCAGCTTTTGCGCGCATACTCGTTGCCAAAGCGGTTGCTGACTTCACTTCAGCTTTTTTTGGGTTTTTATTTTTCGGAAGTACTAACGAAAAATGTCAAGTGTTTGACATTTTTGAGAAGACAATCAAACCATTCAAGAATTTAGGGTAACGTTCACAAGGTTGATACGAATTGATCAGAACCAACCGAATGAAATATTCCCTACGAAACAAAGTTTGCCGATTTTTGCATTTTTTCTGATTTGGCATGAGAGCCAAAATATGAAGGATGAACCTATTTGAAATGACAAACTCGTGTACCTAAGCTAGATTGAGACTAAAGGAAAATATTGCTTTCAGTAATGGTTCGCCACTGTTATGAACTTGCGTCTGAAACAACAGCCAAGATTCTTTGCAATTGCAAAATTTACCAAAAATAATAATTGCTCCGCTAGAAAGCGGCACTGCCAATTCAAGACGCAAATCACCCATGAAAATTATCAGTCCTGAGATATTTTTCTGTTAGTGATATTAGTAGGTAGGATCAAAAAACGTTCAAAATATTTGGTCACATTAGAAAATAATGTCTCCTCGAAGCCAAACGAACACCCGTCATATACAAGGTGTCTCGAAAGATATTTTATATTTCAAAAATCGATGAGAATAAAATGAGCCGTTTTTCGAAAAAATATTTATTGATTATTAAAATACACTCTTTGGGAATTTATTTCTTAAAAAAAATGTCGTCTAGATGTTTTACTTCGCGTTCGCGACATTCATTCAACCTAAAATTTCTGATGACGGATTAGCAGGTAGGCTCCGTGATGGCTCCCATTTCTTGGCGAATATTTTGTTTAAACTGGTCCCAGGGAAGTTGTAGACTTTAATGAGGAAACCCCACAGGAAAAAGTCCATATGAGTCAAATCAGGACAGCGTGGCGGCCAACTTATGTAACCTCTTCTCGATATTAATTTGCTCGGAAAAATTTCACGAAATCGTGGCAGAGACTTATTGGACGTGTGTGACGTTGCTCCTGCTGGAACCAGGTTCTCTGATTATACCCAGGAAAATTTTGCAGTTTCAGGCAACAAAAACTCATGTAACATCCTAACATAACGCTAAGAATTCATTGTAAGAGCACGTACCCTTTCATCGTCAAAAAAGTATGGACTATAATTCCTCGCGATGACATTGCAGTCCATACGGTCACTTTTGACGAATGTAGAGGTTTCTGATGCTTACATTTGGGATTGTTTGCACTCCAATAGCGACAGTTCTACTTGTTTAAGTGTCCATTATGATAAAAATGAACGTCATCGGAGAATAAGACGTTAAATGTTTTTGAGCGCTCAATAGCTTGGTTTACGAATTCTAGCCTCTGAATGACATCCTGGGATTTTAGTTCTTGCACCCATTGAATTTTATAAAGTGCAGCTTTAGATCTTTGTGCAAAATGTGGTGTAGCTATGATCTATGCAAGTGCAAAGCACCTGCACGCTTCCGAATGGAAAGGTCGGGATCATCACGAACAGACTGATTAGTCCGTTCCACGTTCTCTTCCGTTCTCGATGACCTTGATCGTCCGGATTTTAGTTTACCTAGTGTTGAACCAGTGTCCTCAAACTTCTTCACCCAATTCCGAATGAGAGGAATGCTTGGTGCATCATTTAAGTGACATAAACCTCGAACATTGCAGACATTTCTTCGCGCAATAGTCGCAGAATTACCGTTTTTGTAAAATTCGCGCAGGCACAACGCACGGTCCGCTCCCGCGAAAGGCTCCATATCAACTAAATTCCCAAGAGCCAGGCTACCGACTAACATTACAGTGACTATATTACCATAGTAATATGGTCATTGTAACTAACATAACCCTCGCGCCCCTCCGATGCAATTGCGTTCACACAGTAAACTAAACAAATATAAAATTTCTTTTGAGACACCTTATAATTACAATGACTACTAATTGAATGATCAACCAATATCATTTCCCTCAGGATATGAAAACAATACCATGATAACAGGTACAACTGCTATATTCGTTTCTGATGGTATAAGAAAAACTCCTGTGGCCACGATTGGACTTCAGTTCAATCATAGAACAATGTACAGTATCTACAATAACATCACAACTAGGGTGAGTTTTTTTGCCGGGCTCATTCAGGATATCCAATTTATCACCACAATTTTTTTAGTCCAAAAATGGCAAATGCAACTTCACTTGTGATTCGGTCTACTTGAATTGTTTCATATTGGACAATAATGCTTACGTTGTTCTTAGTGATAACAGAGAACATACTGGGCGATACATTGGCGACTTACGACCAGACATTATGTACCACTTGGTTAAAAATAAAGTTTATCGTCCAACAAGAATGTTCGACTACCAAGGTATCTGTTATAAAGATCCACCAGAAGAGGATCATGAAGAAACAGCCACGAAACGTAAGCGGTTACGAAGAAGTAAAAAAAATTCAGCTCCAAGAGTGCGAACAGTAAGTTTGAATTAAAACTTGAATATAGAAAAATTCCGAAAAATCACTGAGGTGAAGTCAGCAGCTTTTGCGCGCATGTTCAAATTCTCTGCCAAAGCGAACACCTTTTCACGTATTGACCCCGCAGATTCGCTTCTTGATAGAAGGATTTGGCTATTCTCTAAGAATATTACAGAACATAAACCATTTGAAGAAAACATTTTGAAAAATTTTTTTCGAATAGTTCTGATACCACCAGCATCAGCATTTCTACGCGCTTGTTCTAGGGTACAGCGCGTTATCATTTCGTCACGATGTCTGTAATTCTCGAATTTTAAGCCAAAAATGGTCTTAAAAGATTGGGCTGAACACCCTGAAGAAGAATCCGTGGTCAAATTCAATTCTGTCTTTCCATCTAGCCGTCCGTCCGTATGTGCTCTAACTTTCGAAGGAAAAGACTTAGCGACTTAAAATTGTCAGACTAGGTTTGGAGTCCAAATATCTGGGTTGAGTTCGTTAATGGAATCGGTTGGATAGTTTCGGAGGTTTTGAGGTTAATTCCGTGATATCTCATGAAGTATTGACTCGATCATATTGAAACTTCGTGGACAGTTTTGGAATACCAACGCGCAACTAAGAGCAAAATTTCGTGTGGATCCAGTTGCAAGAAAATTAAAAAAAAAATTATTCGAAAATGTTTGAAATTTTCTATGAAAATTTTTTTTTCTCTCAAAATATTAACTAGATTTCAATGGAATTTGTCACAAACTTTAGAGTCAGTATTCAACAACAATGTTTCAAATTTCAATTCGATCCGATAGTAACTTTCGCAGATATGAGAAAAAAAATGTGCCAAATTATTTGTTATTTGGAATTTTAACGTTATTTTCGTATAAGCTCTTGTCAAGGCTTTTCTAGATTTTTTACCTTATAACTAAGCTTAATTTTGATTGAAATATTATTTTTGTATTCATTCCGGAAAAATCATACCGAGGAAAGAATCTCAAAATTTGAAATATTTTTTCCAATATCTTCGGAAACGAAAATCAGATCAAACTGAAACTCGGTAAATTGGTGTGAAATTTGGGGTTCAAGGTTTATGCATATTCTCTCCGAAATCTGATGAATAGTTTTCGAAATAAAAATTTTTTTTCAGGAAAATTTCGAAATATTTGTTTTTTGAATGGATCTGATTCTACGATCATCATGAATTTCGCGCAAAGTAGTGCATCACCATTTTTCAGCAAGTTACCAAATTGCATCATGATTGGATCAGAATATTTCGAGTTATTCCGTGAATAACAACGATACCGAGGATGAAGTCATGGAATTTGAAGTATTTTTCCCAGTATCAAAGAAAATTAAAATCATATCAAACTGAAATTCAGTGCACTGTTGTGAAATATAGGGTTTGAGGGTAATTTCAAACTATTTTCAAGATCTAATGAATAGTTTCGAAAAAAAAATTCAGAAAAATTGTTTTTTTTTTATTTACTAGGCATATAAGATCCCGAAAAAATTTCGCTACAAGTTGTGCTAAGGCATTTTTCAACTAACTACCAAGATTCAATCCGAACGTTCGAGAGCAGTTCTTGAGATATTGTAACTCTGAAACCATTCGGTTGATTTGGCCCATTGACGAACATAATGGTCGAAATTTAATGCGCAATCTACCCTAAAAGTTTCCACTCGCTTATTCCTTTCAACAGTCATCTTGTCTCAGCCGGACAGAATCAATTTTTACACCATATTCGTCATCAGGAAGTCCGACCTAGTCATTCGAGACACTTTTCGGTTTGAATTTCAAAAATTACAGAACATGCGCGCAAAAGATTCTCAGAGTATAGGCCTACCTACTATAAAATTCTTTTCGATAATCTAACAATGTGATTTCAGTTTTTCGGCAATCTAGCTGAATTAACAAAATGGGCGTGGTCAAGTATCATTCTTCTCGCAGAACAAGTAATGGGCTATAAAAAGGATACATATAAAAGTAACAAAAAGGAAACAATAGCTTATGAGAAACTATTGATAAACAAAACAGTACCAACCCCATGTGATAAGGAGATGTGGCTTTTTACCTTGGGCAATAATTTCGTACCTAGTCCAATTATTTCCCGAAGATCTACCAAATTTGATTGTCATTGGTAAGTTCAATTCATTGTTATTATTCAAGGCGATTTTTTTGCATTTCTTCTGTTATAGTCTTAGGTATATCATGAGAATAATTCGAAAGCTCTGGTCTAAAATTTAGACGATTTCTAAACGAAAATTTGATGACTTCGTTGAAGAAATTAACTTTCATTCATTTTCAGGCCATTCGTAGTGAATAAAATAGCAGGTAGCAATCTGTTGTTTCTAGCAATAAATTTAAACTGTAAGGTTGATACTGTTCTGACTTATAAGAGGAGCCCTAAACCTATAGAAATAATTTATTCCAACAATACAGCCATTCGACAAGGCACGGCTCTGCCATGCTATATAGCAAATAAGAATAATTATACCAGACATATATACACGAAATGCTATAAGAAGGATAAAAACGTAAGTTAAATTGGATACGAGTCTCTCGATAAAGCAAAATCCGATAATTTCATCAGTAGGACAAAAATAGGTATCTCCATTCTTTTTTATTTCAGGAAGAAAATCTCAATGAAAATAGAATATTTTGCGGCCACTTTTGGAACGGACCATAAACATTATTAGCTGCTTGAGTGATTAATTGAACAAAAATAAATACTACTATAAATTATAAAATGCATTAAGGCTGATTCATATTATCCGACAGGCTCAGTTGAGTTCCGTCGCGCCAGAGAATCTTCCAGTGGGTTTTATATGAACTAGTTCATATTATTCGTCTACTACCTTCGGCACAAATCAAAGAAAAATCGTCTGGCGCGGCGGAACTGAACTGAGCCGGTCGGATAATATGAATTGGGTTTTGTTTTACTTCTGATGAAATATTTATAACATATGTGCTCAATATATTTTTTTGATCTCATAGTTTGATTAATTCCTTCCTTCTCAAAAACTCCCTCATCAACTCTACTCAACAACTTCCAAAATACACAACTTACGAATACGATAGGTACTTGTAAAGCAGGTTTGGAGTTTTATTACGAAGAATTCATATCAGGGTAAAATCCAAAAAGAAAATTCGCAGATGAGTGTATTTATTCGAAATATTTCTATTCCAAGAATGAATACCGATCCGATAGCATCTAAATCTTGTACTTGGTTGAAAAATTACAGCATTAAGGTTATGAAAAACAAATAACATAATCACAAGGAGGAATATCCGTCGATAAATCAACAAATATTCCCCCTTGATCAGAGCTAATCATCCAATCAACCAAAACACCTACGGTTTATCCAAGTTAAGTTGACCTGACAATCAATAACAATTGTGAAACAGCTGTAGTCATTCTCCTTGGATCCGCTTCTTCGGTGTAGGTGTTTTGGTTGATTGGATGATAAGCTCTGGTCAAGGGGGAATATTTGTTGATTTATCGACGGATATTCGTCCTTGTGATTATGTTATTTATTATTACTGGAGCTCTTTCTTCTCCGTGAAACCAATTCCTATCTTTGTTATGTAAAACTTAAACATCTTTGAAAAATATTTGTTTCATTTTTTCAAGGATACAATCCTCACGAAATTGTGCGTTCCTTTTTGTGTCTATGTTCTTATAGTTAGTTGTTGTTTGGTAGACCTGAAGGTCTATTGTCCCTCCCGCCAGAGCTGTTTTCACACTGCGCTACCTAAAGCTTGCCTCCAGCTCTAGAGCTCTAATGAACTCCTATTTCTGTGAGGGCTTCAAGGTGGCTAAGTTCTCATTCCTCCTGTCTGGGACATTCCTTGCACAGGTTTGCAATGGCGAGGCATTCTGTAATAAGGTGAGTTTCCTCCTCTTCCCCACAGAATCTGCACTCGTCCGTTTCTGATAAGTCTATTCTCATCATATGCTTCCTAAGGCGAAAGTGTCCTGTGAGGAAGCGTAACCTGTTCATACTGAGACCCAAATGATTTTTGGATCTTGCAATTTCAAAGTTCCGAAGGAATCTTCTGTAATGATGTATTCCTGGGAGATTTCAGAGTGCCCCTTTTTCATTTTCTTCCTGCAAAATTTTTGTAAAAATGGTTTTCTTACGCGACCCCTACGATAACTAACTGAACTTTCAAGATTCAATTCGATCGGAACAGTTTTTTCTGAGTTATTGAGAAAATAATTCAGCAGTATCTGCTGATCAACGAACTTCCCTTCAAAAGTCAACCTTTAAAAGAATTGAAATTCGGCAAGAAATTCTAAATGTAACCATAACGTTGAAGGCCATTTTCGGAATTAAATTCAAGAGTTGCCCTCTTGAGTTCAAGAACAAGCAAATGGAAAGGGACAGATTAAGACTGTTGTTTTTTTAGCAGCAGAGTTGCCTCTGAATGAAGACTCTTGCTGCCAATGAGGATAAGAGAGGGCCGAAAACTGTTTCCAATCGCTCTGACTTCTTTTTCTTTTCTCTTCCGGAAACAATCCATCATATTTACTGAAATATAAGCATAAACCCCAAGGTAGGTCAGCATTCGATAGCTGTGTACCGAAATTTAGCTTGATCCTAAAAGTATTTTATATTTTAATTGCTGATTTTTGCCTAAGTTGACCGCAAATATAATAGAATGAATTATAGCGAGTCTTGATATTTGTAGCGTACTTTGGGGATTGGTTTCAATGGAAGAATTGATGAATGGGTCAAATCTGCCTGATGATTATTTTTTTGTATTCCTCTAATATACGAATTCTGCGTTCGTAGTTGATCTCCCTATCTGCTGTACGGATCTTAGATACAAATACTTCAGAGAGGAACTACTTATAGACTCTATGATTAAAAAGAAGATTTAAGTCTTTATTAGAAAGGTTGAATTCGAGAAAGGTTCAAATAGGCTCGAAGATTTCATAGATATATCCAGTCGGAATTTTCCTAATAATTAAAAAACATAGATACGATCTCATAGAAATCTGAAACTTGTTAGAAAATTACGACGTGAAGATTTATGCAAAATATCTTGAGGAATTTTCTTTGAATTCGGACAAAACCATTAAAGCTTATTCTGACTTCAAGTCAATGCTTTTCAAGAATTTCTTAACTGCTGTTTCAGGCAGCAATTGCAGAGATTTCCTTATCTGGTACTGAATTTATTCCTCACTTCTGGCATACTATACGAGCAAGACAGAGAGATTCACAATATGTTTATCACAGCATTAGGATTTTGGGAAAATCTGCCTATTTTATTGGAGAGTTTGCCCAGCTAAATTGTTCCATGTTGGTGGACCTGGCATTTCCGAAAAGCGCAAAGGTCCTTGAAATTTTCTCAATTTCGAGGGAACAATAGGTCTCTTGCAGGTAACACGAATTATCATATTTGCATGTTTTTCTCATTCTATATCGATACAAAATCATAATGTATGATATCTCACACTCCAACAATTCGCGAATTTCGAATAATTCGGTATTAAAAATCGTCAAATCGGGACGCAAAACCAAAGTTTGTGAAACGCGGTAGATCGCCTCCTACGTCACTCGTTATTCCACGATGCCCCGATCGATACAGCCCGACGCTGTCTATTGGCTTGCTAGACAGAAAAGTATAAGATAAGAGGGAGAGAGTGGATATATCCCCATACGTCACGGAAACCGCGAAGCTTCGTCTGTTTAAACAACCGACATGTGGAGCCAGATTTAAAAGGGCAATTTCTTGTTAAAGATTTAAATTTTTGATGGCGGTTAAAGTTTTTCAGTGGTCTTACGGATAGAATATTCGATTCCAATGATAAAAAAAATTCATGCAAATTGATCAAAATTCATACCAATGAGAAACTAAATTCGAATTCAAACATGGTCAGAATACTCCTGATAGTTCGGGAGACAGCTATTCAAATTCATTTAATGAATTATTTACGTGTCTGATTTCAATTCAATTCATGTCAGGTTGTATATGTGTAACTAAATTCGAATTCAAACATGGTCAGAATACTCATGATGGTTCGGGGGACAGCTATTCAAATTCATTTAATGAATTATTTACGTGTCTGATTTCAGTTCAATTCATGCCAGGTTGAACCAACCATTGAATTTTAGTTGTATCAGGTTTTCTTCATTATTTAACCTGAGACATGATGTGATTATGCCTGCTGAGGTAGGTCTTGGTGAGTGAGCATCAACAGCAGCTGAAAAATCTGTTATGATTCTTGAAGCGCATTAGCCCAGTGCCAGAGAATATCAGCTGAATTTTGAGTATGAATAAGGTACAAAAGTCCTTGACAGTAAATCAGTACTTTTGAAATTTTAGTCTTGGTTCTAATGTTTTCCTTGATCGAACGAAGGAGGTGTCTCATCAATATGGTACAATGGGTTTCAAAGTAGGGGCCTAATTAAAAATATTTTTATTCAATTAAAAGATTCCACTATTAATTTTCCACATTTTCACTGTTTGTTTTGCCTTCATCTTGAAGTGGATTTTTCTCACTGTTTGTTTTGTCTTCATCTTGCAGTGAATTTTTTGATTGTTGTATATGTGAAGATTTATTTTCCATTGAATCACTACTGTCAACCATATCACCTTCCGTATCAATTTTCTCATTCTTTGATTCCATTATTATATTTGATTCAAGCCTAACAGGTAACAGGTGTTTTATTGTCTTAATTACATAAGCTTTATCTAGAAAAGAAATTCCTTCTCTTTGTAACATTGGTAGATTTATTCCTAAATGAGATGCAGTGTTTGTCGGAGGATAGATTACATGTAGACATTTCTGTAGGAATGGAATCAAATCATCTGCAAATGCCATACAAAGTCTGGTAAAAGCATCTTTTGATCCTGAAGAGAATGCTTGTTGTTCTTGACTATACAGGACAAGAATGGATTTTGAAATTGAATGTAAAGATTCCTGGAGTACTTTTGTGACAGTATCAATTAGTGCAATTGGTGCACACAATTTTAATTTGTTGAAAGCAGTTAGAATGTTATTCATGTATTCAGCTAGTGGATAAAATTCCAATAAACTATCAGGAGGCTGCAAAGGATCTTCAGTCTTCGTTTTCCATGGTACATTCGGATGATTTTTATTTATGAGAGTAAATTTTTCAATATTAGTTTCGAAATTATTGGTAGCTTTCCACACCATATCCTGAAAATCATTACCGATCCTCTTGGTGAAAATTGGAACTAAAAGTGATCTGAAATCACATCCCACTTTGCTAAAAGATAGTCCAAAGTACATGCATTGACCAAGAACGGAATCAATTGATGAAACTCCTCTATTAAGGTCTTCTTCCAAGGTAGCAAGAAATTCATGTATCTGAAAATGAATGAATCTTCAGCAAGTAGATAGTGCTGAAACTGAACATTGACATGAGGATGCCTGCCTAATAGAAATCACCACAAAGGGTTCATTTATATCCCTAATCTTCTCTAAGCTTAACTTTCTCTTCAATTTCATTCAGAAGACCAATGTTAGTTCACATTACGTAAAATTATAGCCATATTCACTAGATTTAAATAATATGCTTCCTAAGGCGAAAATGTCCTGTGAGGAAGCGTAACCTGTTCATACTGAGACCCAAATGATTTTTGGACCTTGCAATTTCAAAGTTCCGAAGGAATCTTTTGGAATGATCTATTCCTGGGAGATTTCAGAGTGTTCCTCTTTCATTTTCTTCCTGCAAAATTTTTGTAAAAATGGTTTTCTAACGCGTCCCGTACGATAACTAACTGAACTTTCAAGTTTTAAATTCGATCAGAACAGTTTTTTTATGAGTTATTGAGAAAATAATTCAGCAGTATCTGCTGATCAACGAACTTCCCTTCAAAAGTCAACCTTTAATAGAATTGAAATTCAGCAAGAAATTCTGAATGTAACCATAACGTTGAAGGGTTCATTTATATCCCTAATCTTCTCTAAGCTTAACTTTCTCTTCAATTTCATTCAGAAGACCAATGTTAGTTCACATTACGTAAAATTATAGCCATATTCACTAGATTTAAATTTTCAAGCAAATTAATATTTCGACAAAAACTTGACCAGTTTGCAACATGATGGCAAAACAAAAAATTAGCACCAAGATACACCACCTCATCTTCCATATGAAAAAACCAATTAAAATTTCACTAACAATTTTCTCAATTGGCTGTTTGAGAAAGAACACAGAGCAGTGGGTATATTTTCACATCTGCATATCTGACTGATACAGAATATAGAGTTGACACATTGGAACCTACACTAGTGGTTCTATTCAATTTCAACACACTTATATACATTCATAGTGTACTAACTAGTGGACTGTTTAATTCAACATTACTTATGTAAGATGCCCAGAAATCCATAAGCGAGACCAAATTGAATGAGATGGCTGAGGCTTGAGATCTGGCAGGTCACAGCAGTACCAGGGCTTGTCAGTTGGCCACAGGGAATTTTTGCATGAGGAGATATAAAAGATACTTCTTGACCTTCTTGTGTTTGAGTTCAAATATAGAAACCGTTCTTAATTTTGTTAATTCCTAGTGAGTTTTGTACTTATTGTATGATAATTATTTTTTGTTGGATAATCACTGAAGTGTTAGGTGATTTCACATGATGTTATGTAAGAATCTTTATATTCTCAACTTCTTAAATTCAAAAGTTTTACTATAGAAGTTCGATAAAATTAAGTTCCATTGAGTTTCTTCAAATAGATCAAAAAAAAGAAAAATTTATATGATATGTAATAACAATTTTTAATTACTTACTTTCTCACTTATCCATGAAAAAAATATCACATTTTGGTTCACATGGTTATTCTTCAACATTTCTAGAGGACTCTGATCTTCATCGTTAAAAATTGCTCTATACTGTGTTATAATATTGAACAAGTTCACCCTAGTTACTTCGATGACCTTATTCAAGTGATGATTGACTAAAATATAGTACTGAATGACACACTTAAATTCAAAATAATTCTTATCTATTACCATCATTATTAGGAATAATTTTGAGACAATTCTGAAGATATTGATTTCTCGTTTGGAGAAACTTCAAACGTAACTCGGATTCAGAAAAAATATCCATTCTTCGAAGATGTCCAACAATTTGTAAACATTTTGATAGGGCTAATTCTTGACGAAGTTGATTTAAAAGCTGATGCAGCATTGAGTACCATGCTTTTTCTACATCATCCATAACATTCTAAAAAAAAATTGTCTTTGTTACTAATGATAATGGTTCATTTAAACTTAATGCTGTTTAAAATTTTACAATACAGTAAAACCTCTCTAATTAACACGCATAGAATTCTGGGCATCCAGTACTCCGAACGCCGGATTTCAAAACCCACAGTACGGACGCATCTCTTTAATCCGGACGCACTCTAACCACCGCTCGTCTGAAATTTACGAGTTGAGACACGATTCAGAAGATTGCTGAGCTATGCTAGTATAACTTTTCGATTCAGTCAATATTCAACCGGCGTGAACTTGGCAGCCACTTTCCAGCAGCCAAATGACCAGTGGCGTCGGAAGAAAATTTCGACTTACGAAATGATCTGTTTTTGAGGTGCAAACTACAAATTTGAAAGTTGAGTTCACTTAATCGACTTGAATAAAGTGTTATTGGCATTTCAATACACACCTTCACGTTATAAATGAACGAGAATTATGCAAATCATTTAACTATGGGGTACATATCGGTATTTTCATGAATGACCCAGTCGAAAATGTTTAGCCAAGTTGATATTTGGCATAGTTACTCTTCAACTGAAATAGAATAATATATCGGAAGGAGATTTATTTGCAACCCGTCTAAGGGGTAGTTTACAACTGTCAATTTATCCAAATTTTCACAAATGATCCAGTCAAAAACGTTTAGCCAAGTTGATATTTGGTATAGTTACTCTTTAATGGATGCAATGGAAAAAGCTTTGTATACTTGGTTTGTTTAGGAAAGAAGTAGAGATACCCCAATATTTGGTGATATCATATGCGAAATCTTTCAATAAAGAGTTGAACTTTACTGGTGACTTTGAAGCAAGTAGCTGGTGGTTGAAAAAATTTAAAGAGAGGTATGGTTTCAGGCACTTAACGATTTCTGGTGAAATTCTTGCAAGTAATGTCGATGCACTGGGGCCATTTAAAGCATAGCTGTTCTCTAAAATCAGAGAGATGGATCTTCAACTTGACAAGGAATAAAAATCAACAGAACTAAATTTGCCACCAAGAGCTCTTAATATCAGATCATGCACCTGGGCATCCAATAGATATTAAGAGTGACGACAACCAAATTTGTGTTAAGTACATACCACCTAACTATACACCATTATTAAAATAAATGGATCAACATGTTACCCAAGCAGTAAAACTATTTTATTGAGAAGATCTACTGAGAAAAGTTGTATCATCTGAAACTGACATTCAAACAACTTTGAAAAGCATAAATCTCAAAGATGTTGTGATTTCTTTACATGAAGCATGGCACAAAGTAAAGCCAGATTTAACAAGAAAATCATGGATACCATTATTGAGCAACTTCTATCATCTTCAGATGAAGAAGACGATAATATTTCTTTGATAGATCTTTCAAATAAAATGACAGAATTGAAGAAACTCCTGAAAGAAAAGAACAAGTTAAAAATTCTGAGCAGGCAGCTATATAAAGAAGAAATATCATCTTCAGAATTGGAGGAATGGACATCAGGAAATGTAATGTAATTGCACTCAATACAATTTTTTTATCATTGAAATCAGATATTCTAGCCGTAAGACTACTGAAAAACTTTAACTGCCGTCAAAAATTTCAATTTTCAATGAGAAAATGATCTTTTTAATTTGGCTCCGCATGTCTGCTGTTTAAACGAACGCAACTTCGCGGCTTCGATGACGTACCGGGATATATCCACTCTCTCTCTCTTCTCGTGTACTTTTCTCTCTAGCAAGCCAATAGGCAGCGTCGGCTGTATCGATATATGAATCGTACAATAACGAGTGACGTAGAAGTCGATCTGACGCGTTTCTCCCCCTTCGACCTTAAGTCCAGATTTGAAAACTTTTAATACCGAATTATTCAAAATTCGCGAATTGTTGAAGTGTGTGATAGCAAACATGATGATTTTGTATCGATATAGAACTCGTGTTACATGCAAGAGACCTATTGTACTCAGTAGGAATCAGAAAATATCATTTCAAACAAGCAGATGAAGATGCTGTTCAAAATAAAAAAGTAGCAGTAAAAAATGAAGCTGACTCCTGAGTTTGAACAAATATTTATTCAGATTACTTCAAAGTTGAAAATAATAACATACAGAGTGTAACAGCCAAATGGAATAAATTCGATAACGAATAAATGAGGGCGTGTTGGGAAAAACGCTCGGACACGTCGATTTGTAATTTTAAATCTGCATATTTTTCAAGAAAATAATATTATATAGGGTGTTCCATGTGACCGTGGCCAATACCAACTTTCTTATTTCAAATGCAACCCCCTGTATATTATTTATTGTTTGGATTCTTAAGAGAATTTTAGACACAATTCATGCACAATGTCCTATACCTATCTTCAACTATTTCAGAAATATTAAGTGTTTTCAGATTCAGTGCAAAAATCAACGTTTTAAATAAAAATTATTTTATTTCACAAATTCCGTACATTACACTTAAAACCTAATAAGTAATACTGATTATTTCTTAATAATTAAAAAAAAAACAAAAAAAAAACATTAATGTGAATGTAGGAAATGTTCCAAATGCTCGCTGCGAACGTCTTGGCAACATGCTAATCTGGTCTAGAATTGTCTTCTAACGTTACTCAACCTTTCTGAAAACACTTAATATTTCCGAAAAAGTTGAAGATAGGTATAGGACATTGTACATGAATTATGTCTAGAATTTTCTGAAGAATCCAAAAAATAAATAATATACAGGGGGTTACATTTGAAATGAGAAAGTTGGTATCGGCCACGGTCGCATGGAACACCCTATATAATTTTATTTTCTTGAAAACTATGCGCATTCAAAATTACAAATCGACGTGTCTGAGCGGTTTTCCTAACACCCCCTCATTTATTCGTTATCGAATTTATTCCATTTGGCTGTTACACTCTGTATATAAATTTAAATGTGATCCTTTTAAATAATGTATTTTATTTATGAAATGAATTGAAGGAATAATAAGTATATACGTTTTAAAGTTATATCTTGTATTTGAGAATTCAAAATAATTAAATGTTTTCTGTTATTTTTATATATTCTATTTAATGAACAACCTATAAGAATGATTTCATTTCTCTATAATCAGGACAACTACCTTGCCATCAACTGTCTGGATTAAAGAGATTGCACTGTATTTTTATTAGAAATTACCACAGCAAAATGTTTCAAAATACTTGGTAAAGACAATTCTAAAAAGAGATATACAATAAAATAAAATGAATCCAAAATATGGTGTGAACTGCAATTAATTAATTCTACACTGAGTAAAATATTAGGGAATATTTATTCAGTAGTTACCTTGAAAATGTAGATGTCTGGGTGTTTGGAATATAATTTTCTCACATAACTAGTTAGTTCAAGTGCATCATCATATAAACCATCATCAATGAATGAATGCATTAGCTGTGGCAATTCCAGTATACCTAACAACTGAGCATTCTTTGTGAGTGTGAGAGAATTCAGTTTTCTGAGAGAATTTATTCCACTGCTTTCTTTAGTAAATTTCTGGTACTTAGTCTCAAAATTTGGTAAATCTTTCATAAGGTCATTCAGCTTCTCATCCATAGCATTGAACTTGATAAACATTTTCCTCGAACATTCTGCAGTTTCAATGAATGTCTTATAATTTGAAACTGCTAACTCTTGGGTGTGTTCTACAATGGAAGTTCTTTCATGCTGCAAATCAGCAACTTCTTTGAGGAGGTCTTCAACCTTAAGCCCACCAATTTTTTTCACATATTCGTCTATTTTCACATTATAGGTCCATTCCTCTGAAAAAAGTATTATGAGGAACGAATAAACTTTATTTTGGCATTTTCAACCTGGAAATCCACCACTAGGAAATATCAGTTCCAACAAGGACTTATTTTCGGAGGACATTTAAAATAGACTCAATAATATCATACGGAAGTAAAATCCGAATTCTAAGTAAATGGGGAATTATAAAATTTTTAAATTTTAATCCGAAAATTTTAATTTACACACGTAGATTGATATTTTGAATTTGTTTGAACTACCATTGTCCTTAAACAATGGAACTACTATCAATAGTTCAAACACAGACGAACTTGGCATATGGTTCAAATTTCACCTAGAACCATGTCCATGATGTTAAATGAATTTTTATTCGAAATCGAAGGTTAGAAATTGAATTTTTGCTCATCAAGTAGAGATGTGACGGTATTTAAATACCGCGATTTTGGAGCGGTATTTCTCTGGAACCGTCTGTCGCGCTCCAAAACAGAGAAGTAACGCGTTCCAAAGTAACCGACGTTCCAAAATGCCGTGTAACTCTCCAATCGTTCCACGCTCCAGTCGCGATCGATACCTATCTCGCTCCACGTTCCAAAGTAACCGACGTTCCAAAATACCGTGTAACTCTCCAATCGTTCCACGCTCCAGTCGCGATCGATACCTATCTCGCTCCACGTTCCAAAGTAACCGACGTTCCAAAATACCGTGTAACTCCCCAATCGTTCCACGCTCCAGTCGCGATCGATACCTATCTCGCTCCACGTTCCAAAGTAACCGACGTTCCAAAATACCGTGTAACTCTCCACTCGTTCCTCGCTCCAGTCGCGATCGATACCTATCTCGCTCCACGTTCCAAAGTAACCGACGTTCCAAAATACCGTGTAACTCTCCACTCGTTCCTCGCTCCAGTCGCGATCGATACCTATCTCGCTCCACGTTCCTCGGTTCCAGAATACCGCGAACAGAATACCCATCGCAATGCGATTACGTCTGTTACAGGAGTTACAGCTCTAGTGCGCAGTGCGCCCCATTAGAAACTGTAGATGTACTTCGTTATCAGCTGTTATATATATATATATATTCTTTTGAGAACGAGCATTACAATTCTAAGATATATCACAGTGTCAGCTGTTACATTTCCGATACGGTGTGACATGGTTTCAGAAGGTGATATTGTGACAAGTAGTTCACAACACACAATCTGATGGAATATAATATTCCATCAGATTGTGTGTTAGCAAGTTATGCTTTCTTTTCGATAATTGCCATATTCATCAATACTTTATGCATATCCGTAAATATTATTTCAATCTGCTGGTGGAAGATACTGAAGGATAATAAGAATTGAAAATTTATTATGCAAAACATATATTCATGTAAAACAAGATATTCAAATAATATTGATACAGTTTGCGTCCTTTATAATGATAATGTCTATTGTAAATATGTAATTTTAAATAATAATCTTCTCAATTGAGAAAATATTAATCCTCAAGGCATTCTTCTCTTTCAATTGAAATGGTATATCTCGAATGTGAAGAAAATATGAAAAAAATGTTGGAAAAAATCAATTATAGTTTGAAGATACGTCAGGTTTTAACCGAAAATATGTTAGTGGAAGAAGTTTTTGGAAGCTCTAAATCTGAATACAATAGCTATAAGTAGAATAAAAAGAGAATTTGTATCATTTGAGAAACAGACTGCCGTACTAATTCATTTTGTTTCAGCGTTGGAACGACGGTTCCAAAATCGCGGTATTTTGTCGCGGTATTTTTCTGGAACCGTCGCGAAAATACCGCGACACGGGTGGAACCGGTATTCCCATCTCTATCATCAAGTCTATATTCCTCTTGTCAAGACAAGAAAGGCAGTTCAAATAATTTATCGAATTTTCCCTAAGATGTAGTAGTTCTAACGGGTAGATATTATCACAGAATATAAATATATTCTTCTTCTGGTAGATATAATACCTTGTAGGTAATTGATCCAAAGATTTATGATAAACACAAACTTACTCTCAACTGACACTGACGTCACTGACATTATTTCGGGAAATCTTACAAAATTATATTACTAGTTTCTAGTTTCCTGATTGAACTGAAAAACATTTTAATTTTTCGTAATAGTGCTATGTTAATTTGAAGGTAAGTGCTTCAAACTATGATAAACAAAATTAAATCAATTATTTTATTTCTTCTAGATGCCCCTCTTATACAGTGTAGTATCTAGGGGGACTACTGTCCTAGCAAAACATGCTTGTTGTGCCGGAAATTTTCCAGAAGTTACCGAACAGATAATGATGAGAATACCCCCACATAATGACAAACTCACGTATTCACATGGAAGCTATTTATTTCACTACATTTGTGAAAATCAAATAATATATATGTGCGTTACTGATGATGTATGTTGAAGAAACTTATTATTTCTGGAGGTTCCTACATTACTATTATTGATATTTTTCAGGAATTTGAGAGATCCCGAGCGTTTCTTTTTCTTAACGAGATCAAAAGAAGATTTACTTCTGCTTACATTGGAAATATTGAGGCTGCTTTACCTTATGCAATGAACACAGAATTTTCTAGAGTTTTAGCTAATGAAATGAAACATTATTCGGAATCGACTGATATTGATAATATTTCCAAAATACATGGGGAATTAGATGAATTGAAGAATATAATGGTGAAGAACATAGGTTTGGGTAGATTCAATCCATTTTTGAACTCATATTAAAGGTCCTTTTTTTTAGGTAATGTGGCGATGAGAGGGGAAAGGTTAGAATTATTAGTCAATAAGGCAGATAACCTGAATGCAGGGGTAAGTAGAGTTTTATGAAAAATATTTTATGGGTCAATATATAATAATATGATTTTTCCTCTATTTATATCTTGTTGAATCACTCAAAATTTTACTTTTTAATTCTTTTTTGATACTTATTCAAACTTCACAACACTCTTCTATATTCATGACAATTCCAAGGTTTTTTTCAACAGAACATCTAATTGAAAATTAAATATTGATGACATCCATACGAGGATTTCTGAAAACTGTCAATATCTGCAGGTTCATCAGAGGGCCTCAAAAGGTTTATTGAACCTTTTACTATTTCCAAAAACACAACCTTTTAACCATCAAAAAATGATCAACATAAAGTCATGCAGAAATGTTTTTTGTTTTTTTGCAGAGCGTTTCTTTCAGAACAACAAGCAGAAATTTAGCTCGTCAAATGTTTTGGAAAAACATCAAGATATATTGCATTATTGGCCTAGTTATTGCTGTGTTTTTGTACTTTGTAATATCAATTTCTTGCAAAGATCTTCTTTGGAGAGGTTGTTTCTGAGCATATATTGAAATTTTTTATTGCAACTGGAAATGTTATTAATATCTGGAATTATGTACTTGCTACTTCATGCATATAAGTATAAAAATGTGATAATATTATGAATTTTTTGAAGTGAGTTTATGATATTGTTAAAATACGTCATTAAAATTTTCGGACGAACTTAAAAAATTTATTGGAAAAGAAACTAGATTTATGTGTTTGTACCAACCTGTAGAGTTCTTGTTGTTATTGGAGATCTGTTCTGAAAGGAAATGTATAAATGATTAAACCAGAAATTCAATTTTACTTAAATTTGGTAATGAACTGAACTGAAATTTTTTTCTCAAAATGTAATTCAAAATTCTCAAGAACATGGTATATGGCATATTTATTAACCAACTTGACAGTGATAACATCACAACTCATATTTGAATAGATGAGTTATGAAAAAAGGGGTTGATACCAGAATTTATGACTTTTCATAGAGTGTGCAGTATTGTATGAAAATAACTATTGGCATATCTTGATCCAGTAATACAAATAAACTATCATGCTTGTCGACTCCAAATAAAATGGTTTGATTTTGCTGCTGGCGTACAAAATAATTTGGAGATGGCAAAAAGTGTTCATCATTCACTTGTTCACTTGTATAAAGACAGTTGTTAGGCCATGAAAGTGTGGCACAATCCACCATGTGAATTTTGAAAATGTCTTACATTCATTTTTTAGTCAGATAACTACGCGACATAGTTACATAAAGGTAGTAGTAATAATGTAGTTGAGTGAACCAAACTATAGAGTGTCTGTTAAAAATATTTGAAAATTAACAATTCTTCGCTGCATTATTCTGACCTTGCTAGTTACAAAACTTGATAGACCTATTCCAAGGCCCACCGACTGACTCTATATAAGTGAATGGAGTTTACATTATGCATTAGATATATTCAATGCAATTACTTGAGACAGACTTATAGACTCAGATTTTTTTTCTAGTAATAGTCGAAATGGATAAATTGAATGTATTATTTACCTTTGAATGAATAATTCATCAGCTTTCTTATTATTGGTGGTGTAATTGTGATAGTTTTATTGTAACTGTTAGGTTTATAGTCCATATTATATTTATTAGCAATAAAGTTCATATATTTCATAAACAAATGTTTCGTTCAAACCTTTTTAGCCTAAAATCGATGATTTCAGTGGCTGAATAACTAGTGTCTGACATTGAGTGTTCTTAGCGATAGATTCGCCTTCTTCAACTTATCAGGTGTGCTGGCAATGTATACCCTAGTAATTAGAATACAGTACAGATTAAGTGACTGCATCACAAAAGAGTCGCTCAGAAGCAAAGTGGCCCAAGTGAAAAAAATTGCCTTTTTCAGATAGTCCCGTAATACGGTATAATTACCTACAAATGAAAAGTGGTTTAACTGATGTTTCCCTACTATTCACAAGCTGGGCCATTACACTTGGGCCGGTGCACTAGATATACAAAACAGATAGCAGTAGAGAGGCCTTAATGTGAATTATCTCAAAACTCCTTTTTTGCACATAAGCCACTCCGCTCTTCAGCGACTCAAATATTCTCCAGATTTTTGAAAAATTTTGATTTATTTTATTCTTGCTAAACCCATTTCAAAATAATTATTTTGAATTCCAGGTAGTATTCTGGATTTGTGGAGTTGGCAATGAAGTAAACAAATTACATTGATTAAATTTTTTTGCGGGAATGTCTTGGTTGGATATAATCTGTAATGCTTTTTCCTAAAATTAAGCTGAAAAGATTAGAGTTGATGCAGAATTTGTATTTCATTCTGTTCTTCCAGTCTTCACTTGACAAAGAAAAGTTTGAAATTTACCGATGCTCTGCGAATTGATTCTTTGGGAAAGTCACGTCTCCCGTAAAAGAGAGTTGTACATGCTATTGTGCATGCTGCTTCCCTAGAGTTTCCTCCAAATCTGGTTCATCCACTAGTATCTGATGCTACTGTTGAATTATTGAAAATTGTGGTGCATTGAGAATTATATTTCAAGTACTTTGACTACATCTTGTAATCGTGTATATATGTTAGTATTGGAATGGACATGCTTATTCTATCATGAGACACCCTGTATTGTCTATTGTACACGTAGTGAGGGAACAATCTCCAGCAGAAACTCGTTGGAGAAATCCGCAAAGCCATATCTATCACCCGTACATATTAACCGGGTGTTTTTCGAAAGGTTCATTTTAGAAATATTGCTGTAACTTCTCTCCTGTTGAAAATTTTCTATTTCTGTAAAAACATTTTCGTAGCAACTTCTAACGTAGAATTCAATGTCGTTAACTCGTTAATTGAATTTATTGGATATCGCTACGAAAATATTTTTTCAAATGGGACACCCAGTATATTTTCACAAATTTCGATAGAGTATGAAATTATTATTTCAAAAATATAGCAGGCTAGACATTTTTTTGGAGTCATGTTCGAGACATTGAATTTTCAAATTTTATCTCTTCGTTAAAGATTGTGTGGCGGTGGAAATAAAATACCGCGTACATTGATTGTATTCCTTCACATACGAGTACGGAAATTCTTGTGTAATTACGACTCGATGTTCTAGGATTGATTCATATACAGCTCCTAAAATGACGAATTCTTTCAAATCTGTATTCTTCGGTATTTTCTTCTCAAACTGACCTACATTTATCAAGAGGAAGCAATACCACGTCGTAGTAAATTACAGCTAGGCAACACAGCCACATTTAAATGTCATCAATAAACCTCGCTTATATCATTGTATAGGCGCAAACTGATGGACGCTCAATGATGACATATTTGAGTTGTCAGATGCTCTCCCGCCAAAATCGCGCGATTCTTTTTTTGTAGTTGAATAATTTCAACTTCAAGAAAATGGCGGGAAATTCAAAACATTCAAGGAATTGTTCATACTTGTCTGTCATGATTATAGGCACTCGTTAACAAAATAAGTTCTTGGTCATAAGAGATTGAATGCAATGGATGAGTAATTATAAGTATATTGCAGAGTATTTTTTCAACTATTGTCTAAGAAGAATTATTACTATTATTAATGTACTAAATTGCGATCATTAAGTGACGATATGTGGCAGTTCATATGCATGTAATTTAATGTCTTTTTTCACCAAGACGAAAATAAAATGTCTCTTTCCACTCATGATAAATCATTATATTGATTTAGCTATTTACCTCAAATAATCATTTCTGCAGAACAAACTGATTCCAGCAAAAACAATTTTTCGACAGCTATGTGCATGTCCAAGGAATCAAAAGCGTCTATTAATTCAACCCTTCCAAAATATAGGTATGAAACCAATTACTATACTTGCTGAAGAACCAGATCAAATCGCGATTTTTATTTTTCGACGCGTCCATGAGTATACGAGCCTTTAAGAGCTTATACAATGCTTATATCTCAAGGTCAGGCCGCTGGACCCGGTCCACATGCTTGAACGTTGCCTATAGGCTTGTGAATGATTAGAATTCGGAGAAATTTCGACGTTTATAGAGGTGTCGTTCTGCAGGCTTCAGTGAGTATTTTTTGAATTTTTTTTTGAATGTACTTAATTCTTTCGCGAGAATGCGCGATAATAGTTATTTTTCCATGTTTGCGCGCATGTTCTAGGGGAACAGCGTGCTATCGTTTTGTACAAATGTCTGTAATTTTGGATGATTGAGCCGAAAATGGTCTCAATCGACTAGGTTGGACTCACTGATGACGAAGCCGGTGTCAAAATTGATTCTGTCCGGCCGGCCGGCCGTCCGTAGACACGATAACTGTCGACAGAACCAAGCTAGCTACTTGAAACTTTCAGGATAGGTTGCGCATCAGAATGCCGCGGTTAGGTTCGTTAATGAGCCAAATCGGTCGAATAGTTTCGGAGTTATAGGCACTTGAAGTTTTGAAGTTTTTTATTTCAGAAACTACTCAAACGATTGGATTCAAACTTGGCAGTTTGGTGGAGTATAACGAGGCGCAACTTTGAGCCAAATTTCGTCAAGATCATATTGTCAGTAAATTAAAAAATAAATTTTTTTCGAAATTTTTTTACAAAAAAATTTTTTTTTCGGAAACCATTCATCATATCAAAAAAAAATTATACTCACACTTTAACCTTTTAATTTCACAGCAGTTTACCAAATTTCAGTTCGATACGATTATAAGTTTCGGAGATATCGAGAAAAAATATGTCAAATTTCGAGGTTTTCTTCTGGATATCGTTGATTTTTTTGGTATTACTCGAGAAATACTGATTCAGTCCTGATTAAACTTCACAGCTAGTTTTAAGATGCTGAAAGACAACTTTATGCAGAATTTCGTGATAATCGTGTTATCAGAACAATTTGAAAAAAAAAATTTCTCTGATTTTCTCATAATATCATCCTCATTAAATTCTGTATGAAACATCGAACTGTTATTTTCGATGAAGTACTGGATTTCAATTCGATCTGATCTGTATTTTTGGAAATATTGGAAAAATAAAATTTTGATTGGGTATATCTACGGAATCATTGGGTGGATTTTACCCATTCACGAATTCGGCCTTCGTAATTAAGGTCCAAATCTTCTCTACAAATATCGAGTTTCTAAGTTGTTTCTTTCGGAAGTTATTGTGTTTACGCAGTCGGCCGTTAGGCTGACCGTAAACACAATAACTTCCGGAAGAAACGACTTAGAAACTCGATATTTGTAGAGTAGGTTTGGGGCTTAATTACGAAGGTCGAATTCGTGAATGGGTAAAATCCGCCCAATGATTCCGTAGATATACCCATTCAAAATTTTATTTTTACAATATGTCCAAAAATACAGATATGATCGAATTGAAATCCAGTAATTCATCAGAAAAAAATTTCAAAAAGCACTGCCGTGAAGGCAGCAGCTTTTGCGCGCACGTTCAAATTCGTTGCTGAAGCGGTCATCTACATTGAACATGCGCGCAAAAGTTGCTGCCTTCACGGCAGTGCTTTTTGAAATTTTTCACTCTATTTCATTTCTCATTTCCCCGAAAATTCTTGAATATAAAAAGGTAGCAACATTGCACATTCCTACAATTTTTTTCAACCATTTGCACCAAAAATTTCTTTTGGAAAAAACGAACTCTGGCCTCCAGAAGTCACCCCTTTATTTTCGAGGTATTGTTTGCTCTCAAGTTGTGATGCAATCGTGCGGAAATATATTTTAATGGATGTCTGGATATTTTTCACGATACAAATCACTTGCTGTCTCTACATTTTTCAGGTTTCAAAGAACAGACCTACAAGTCCCACTTCTAATAATTAACTTATTTTATTGCAGAAAGTTTAAACAGTAATTGGGATCCAAACAAAAGATTCATTGTTTTAATTAACGTTCGATAACTAACAATTCCATGATTCACCATCGCATCCTCCAAAGACTGTATTAGATAAAAGTTCAAAGTTCAATATCTCGAACATAACTCCATAGAAATATCAAGTATGTTTTATTGTTGAAATGGTTATTTTAAGCTCTATCGAAATATGTAAAAATATACGGGGTGTTCCATTTGAAAAAAAATTTTCATAGATATCTCATGAAATATCAGTTTGCAGAAAACTCATACAATGTCACTGAATTCTAAGTGAGAAGTTGCTACGAGAATGTTACTACACAAATAAGAAATTTTCAACAGAAGAAAAAGTTACAACAATATTTCTTAAGAGCAAACAATACCTCGAATATGACGGGGTGACTTTTAGGGGCCAGAGTTCGTTTTTTTAAAAAAAAAATTTTGGTGCAAATGGTTGAAAAAAATCGTAGGAATGCGCAATGTTGCCACTTTTTCGGGAAAACAAAAACTGAAATGGAGTGAAAAATGAAAAAATAACTGACATTGCGCATTCTCGCCAAAGAATTGAGTGAATCCCCCCAAAAAAAATCAAAAAATACTCTCTGAAGCCTGCAGAAACGACATTCCGTTTTCTCCTATAAACGTCGAAATTTCTCCGAATTCTAATATTTTACGCGCCTATAGGCAACGTTCAAACATGTAGACCGGGTCCAGTGGCCTGACCTCGAGATATAAGCGTGGTATTGTTTCCTCTTGAATGAACATTTTCGAAAAACACCCATTAACTATGTAATGGTGATAGCTATGGAATTGCGGGTATCTCCAATGAGTCTCTCATAAAAATTGGCCCGACATCAGTTTTCGTCTATCTAGTACAGAAATAGGACTTCCCCTTCAAAAGTGTCCAGTTTTGGCCTCTCTGTATAATGCAAAACGTTTATTCCATGGAACTGAAAGGTTTCAGAGACTTAATCTTTTTGATCTGACAATGAATAGGGAAATTTTCAGAATTTATTTATATCCTTGCAATACTTTTGTATTTCAAGAACTTTTGTTAGATTGGCGAAAAATACTGATTCAATCGAAATAAAACTTGGCAGCTAGTTTGAGAACGCTGATGGGCAATTTTGTGCATAATTTCGAGATGATCGTATCCTTGGATTTTTTTTAAAAGGGTTCTTAAACCATTTGAAAAAAAATTCAATTTTCAATTCAAATATTGAATATTCTGTGATCTTCTGATCATAGAATCCTCATCATTATTTTCTGTATAAACCTTCGAACTGTCATTTTTCGATAAAATACTGGATTTCAATTAGATTTAATCTGTATTTTTGGAAATATTGAAAAAATAAATTTTGAATGGGTATATATCCGCGGAATTCTTGGGTGTATTTTACGCATTCACGAATTCAGCCTTCGTAATTAAGGTCCAAACCTACTCATCTATTATTAATATCGAGTTTCTGAGTTGTTTCTTTCGGAAGTTATTATTAATCTTAAATAAGGTTTCGACTGGAAATACAAAACAACTTTGGGCGATTCAACCTGTTCGTGAAAAATGTTCAATAATTATAATGTTTTTGAATTACTTTCCACGCTCTTATTCCAGGGAACAAAGGCATCATCATTTTGTTCAAATATCTGTTATTTTGAATTTTACTCGAGCGTCCTTCCAACCGGCAGGTCATATATATGAAATTTCGTTTTGTCGATCACTATGAAAATACCATATTCCGATGAAATTCAAACTTAGCAATTGGTTGTATAATTTCAATGACATTTATGAGTTTTTAAATAGTTACTAGTAAATAAAAATATCGATAAAATTTGAGAAAAATTTGAATTTTTCTCAGATTTTATCGAGAGTTTTATTCACTTGTACCATTTGTTTAAGGTCCTGAAACAATGCTTGTACCTATATTTAGAAACACATAAATGTCATATTCCGAAAAAAACTTGCTTCAATCTTCAAGCCATCATTTTTCAAGCAAATATACAATTTCAGTTGGATCGACTTTGTAATTCTGAGAATATTAGTAAAAGTCGTTTACCGCGCTTGCTTGAACCATAAACATTTTTTATACAGCAAACCTATGGGTATATTTTCACAATCAGAAACATTTTATTTCATTCGATAAGATATCTTTTCCATCCCGTGAGCAAATGGAATGATGTTGACCCTACTTGGAATGCTCTACTAAAACTTTTTCTTCGCTAATAAGGTTCAGAAATAAATTAACACGTTACTGTGCATATTTCCCAACTTTCAAAGAAATATTTGCAAGACTTAATTATTTCGGCGATGCCAATGAGATTATGCGAAATCAGAGTGGTCTCTGGCGTGACGATACCCTAATAAAATATCACTCGAGCTCGAGACTCGACAAGAGCCATGATGTAAAAAACATCATGACTAGAGCAAACCACTGTCCTTTCAGTTCTGTGCTTTCCGTGCCGTCTGGCGTCTGTACTTTCGGATGCCGGTTTATGTGCGCGTGAAAGGAACGAGAAATGAATGCCAGCCGATGCGTGGCGATGCGGCCCGATGCCGAAGTATAATCGAAGCCGATCGTAGATTTCCGTTACATCGACGGCATTTTGCGAGTATCTTCCTGCGGCTCATTAGGTGTACGGCATGTGTGTAGCTGGCTATAAGAATAGGCACAGAAATGAGTTTCCACGAAGATTTGATATTGCGAGTTGCAAATTACAGAGAATTATATGATTCAAGTGATAGGTATTACAATCACCAACCCAGAAAGGAAGAAATATGGCAGGAAATCGCAGATGAAATTGGACAAACAAGTACGTATATTGTAAGCTTATTTGTTTTGTTGGAAAAGATCGCTTTGACTGGTTTAAACACTTAGAATTAATAATTTGTCGTCCACCATGTACAAATTGTGACTTCATATTGACAGCTACCTACTTAAGGTGACTAGCTAAGCTTGTTGCGCATGATTCACTCAGACACACTACGTAGAGGAAATGCTTTATCTCGATCGTCCTCGATCCAATGTCAATTTGTCTTTTCTTCAATAATTACTTTAAGGATGTCCTCAAGTTGACGCCAGATTTGAATAGAACGTCAAACACAGTCTCAGGGTTTTAGATTGTCATTTTGTTCTGGGGAACAACGTAATATCATTTCGCCCAAATGTCTGTTATTTTCGATTTATGGTCAAAAATGGTCTGAAACAACTCGGTTGGACTCACTCATGAAAATGCTGATGTAAAATTCAATACTGTCTGGTCGGCCTTCCGTTCGTCGTTGCACGATAACTTTAAAATGGAATGTGCTAGCGGCTTGAATTTTCAGGACATGTTGCGAAGGAAAAGACGTCGGTGATGTTCGTTTATGCGAATAAAATAGTCTTAACGGTTTCGGAAATTTCGGAGTACTAATAAGATCAGATTTTAGATAGTACTCTATCGTGCCTTGCTCCGATATGTCTTCATTCCATCGGCTTACTTTGGTTGAAAAGTATGTTAAACCTATACAATTGATTCATTTACTCTGAATTTTCCAATTTGTTTCTTCACATTTGATGAAGTTGAAACACTAGTCTGACCGTATTTCGTGTAAATTTGTTGAACTGCTTCCGACAAACTCCAATTATTCCATGCTATTTTTCGATATTAATCTACCGTTGAGGTTGTTCTATCGGGTAATGACCAACGCTCACTTATCGGCAAATCCCAGACTACGGCAAAACCGAAATTTATTTCCCTGCCATAATTTGTAGTGTGCCGTGGCGGTAAAGTGCGCGAGACCCCATTCAATTAATATAGAAATTCCGGTGTGGCGTGGGCTCGGCTGTTTGCTGTAAAATCTTTTGTTCTGGGTTTCCTATACTTATCCACTATATAAATGCCGTCAAATTTAAATCTTGCGATATTGATGCATTGTGTACAAATGTAACTCAAACGACAATATTTACATGCTCTGGAGTCATACTTATGCTTCGTTCATATTTTACAAATTTCGTTCCTAATGAAACATTGCACCATCTAAATTTTTCTCGAGATCTGACATCAACAAGAATAAATTGTCAATCAACTGATACTGAGGCTAGTAATGAAAGTTATTTGGCGCGTCTTAGATAATTATGTGTTTTCCTTCAGTCGCATCTATTAGATTTGAAAAAGCCTCATGTTGCCAACATTAGGTTCCTTTTTCTTTTCACATTTGTTTACCGGTCACAAAAAAGCTGAAATAGGAATTCATTGAAGCTTTCTTTTCAGGTGAAGTATGTAAAGATGCTTGGAAAAGATTACGAGACAATTATAGGAAGGCTAAACGGTTTAGGAAAGATAAAATGGGTCAAAGTTCAAAAAAGATCAAACCAATAAAATTCGAAAGAGAATTGGCATTTCTAGACCCCCATTTGCCACCAGAATTACGGTATAGTCACTTAACGATATCAAGTACTGATGATGAGGCTAATGACAATAGTGGTGACAATCCTGCACAACAATTAACGGAAGGCATTTCTGGACCTGCAACCCCAGATTCAGTGAAAAACGTTTCAAAAGTCCCAAAATTGCGTCTGACTAGCAGGTTGAAACGAAGACATGAACATATACAGCAGTCACCAATGCAAGAATATCTGCAGTCAAAGCGTGAGCAGCAGGTGTCACAGCAGCCAGACGTCCATCCTTTGGATATTTTTTTCTCTGCAATGTCTGCAACAGTAAAAACATTTCCTGCTCCAATGCAACTGATCATCAAACAGAAGGTTTTCGAACTTGTTACTGATACTGAAGCAACGCTGATAAATTCTGTATCACCAAATAATACCATCCCTAGGTCTTCCCTTTCTGCTGTCCAAGCTGAAACTTCCGCATCACCCGGCAAACCTATAGGACCAGAAAGATCTTTACGAATAGAAAATGTCATGTCTCTCACCCCAGGGCTTTCGGGATTTGCTGGTCAAATTAAACAGGAGGACTCATTTTAGAGGAATGGTTGACATCGGTGTAAAGATATTACAACAATATTCCATTCGATTTTTGAAAAAAAAATTGAGATTGAAGTAATTTCCCTTTTTTTTAAATTTTATAGTTACATAAAAATTATTTCAATTATTTAGTAATTGAGCACTTGGATGTTTCTTATTGATCCGAGTACGTACTAAATTTCTGTAATTGATCACTTTTCAAAGAAATATACATTTCAACAAGACTACGAGTTTTAAATGCTTTTTCAGGGTATTAAGGGGGATATCATTTAACCCACATGTCTGTAGTTGTAGATCTCAAACGTTGGTATTGACTTACACTTTATTTCCTCTTATATTTATTAATTTCAAAACAATTTGTCACTTACATCGTGACTTCATCAGGTGAGTATAGTATCGAAATTTTTTTTCCATCCATGAAGACCATTTTTGACTCAAAAATCACAGACACTGGGGACAACGATAAAGGTTTTGTTCCCTAGAACAAGCGTGAAATGAAAGAATAGTTATTTATTGTACAAGGGAAAAAAGTATTAGATTTTAGCTCGAGGTTATGTAAAATCTAATATTTTTCCCGTGTACCTATAATACTGTGACGAGTACGGCCCTGTCTATTCTAGAATGTGCCCGAACACTCCAGACGCGTATGAGTCACCCGCTTTCCAGAATCATCCCGTAATCGCTAGAACTTGCACGAGCGATATAAGGGTAAGCGCGGAGCAGCCCAGGGACTAATTCAGCAGAGTGATTCGTAGCGGAAAGTGTTCAGTGAAAATAAATTAGCGCGGAAATAAATTGTGCACAGACTTTGATAGAATAAGTTGTTTAGTTATTGGAACATTAGTGTCTAAACGAATAGTTTAATTATTCTGAACGTTTTGATAAATTAAGTAAACGTTACATTGGTGTCAGGTGTGGGGTTCGAAATCGCTCGAATTGAATAAATAAATCCTACTGATTCGAAATCATGCCAGTGACTACAAGACTTCAGAACGCAATGGAGACGCAAGCGATAATGGAATTTCTGAGTAAACTCAATGAGAAAATGGATGAGATAGAAGAAAATTCTCGGAAAATCAATGAGAAAATGGAAGAAAATTCCCAGAAAATTAATGAGAAGATGGAGGAAACTTCTCGGAAAATGGAAGAAAATTCCCATAAAATTAATGAGAAGATGGAGACAAATTGTCGGAAGATGGAAGAAAATTCTTGGAACAGCAATGAATTGGTGAGTCAATTTGCAAGTGAATTGGATGAGAAATGGACTCTATAAATGGAAAATTCGATAAAGTTGACGGAAAATTCGACGAAGTAAATAAGAAATTTGATGAAGTTGACGAAAAATTCGAAGAAGTTTATGAAGAAGTTAACGGAAAATTTGAAGAAATAACAGGAATTATCGAACTACATTCTAAAACAATAGAAACCCTGAAAAGAATGTCAATTGGAAAAGATTATCCGGCTCCAGCAACTCACAGCATCGTGAAAACGGAAAATAACAGCGAAAGTGGAAAGATGAAGATCAAGCCTCCAACATTTGATGGAAAAGTCCCATGGTCGACATATCAAAAACAATTTGAAGCTGCTGCGCTAGCAAACAGTTGGAGCGATAACGAAAAAGCCACAGCATTAATAATAGTTCTACGAGGAGAGGCACTCAACATTCTGCAAACGATTCCGGAGAGCCAACAAGCCTGTTATGAAGTTCTAACATCGAAACTTCAGATGAGATATGGTGGTGCTCATTTACAACAAGTTTATCATGCTGAAATCAAGAACCGGGTGCAGAAAACAGGAGAAAATATCCAGGAGTTTGAAGCAGATGTGGCTAGATTAGTCAGGCTGGCTTACCCAACTGCTCCAGACAGCTTCCTTGAACAGCTATCAATCCAAACCTTTGTATATGGAATCAAGGACAGAGTAATACAACAAGCCCTGAGACTTGCACTCCCTAAAACTATTGATGATGCGTTAGCTCAGGCTTTAGAATTCGAGGCGGCGAAACAGGCATCGCATAGACGTCACGTTCGTGTGAGACAAGTTCAAGAAATAGACCGACCTGTTGAAGAAATCATCAGAGAAGAAGTCAGCAGATTATTGAGTACTGAGGAAAAAGATGCTGTGTGCGGGTACTGCAATCAAAGTGGGCATATTAAGCGAAATGGCTCAAAAGGTAGAAAAAGAGCCACAGCAGGTAAACGGAAAAGGGACGGTGATAAGGGGCATAAATCTACTCAAGCTGTAGATACCCCTGAAGTGATAATCCGAGGAATAATGTCCACAGATTTATCCAGCATAGTAGTTCCCGGAAAAATAAATGATCAAAATGTGAAAATCCTGCTAGACACTGGATCAACCAGAACCATTGTGCGTCCAGAAATAGCTAAAGAATTTAAGATTCGTCCCGTCATGATCAAGCTTGGATGCCAACTGGATATGAAGAGAGATGTGCTTTGACTGGGAAATGAAGAGATCCCGTTCAATGATGTGGATGATAAGGCATATCGGAATCGATTGTCCGAGGACATCACATTGCCAGGTCGAACTGAAGGCAAAGTGAGTGGTATATGTGATGACGTTACAAAAAAAGGCTGCGTTGCCCTGTGACGATGCAATCCTAGCTGAAGGAATGTTACTGGGAAAGGCATTGGTACGAATAACAGACAGTATTCCCATACGATTACTCAATGTCAACAGGTTTCCAGTCTCCCTGGAGAAGAACACCTTGATTGGACAAGGAGTACCAGTGTACCATATTTCTGGTGGGATAGGTACTGCAGGAGTCTCGCAGAGCCAGAAGAATACTGAAGAGCCTTCTCACCTCAAGATCTTGACCGTGATGAACTAGCCGAAGTGAGAAAAACTGATTCAGAAATTCACCGACGTGTTTGCCACTCACGCAAGAACAGGGAAGACCGATACTGTGTAGCATAAAATAAATACTGGTGATGCACAACCCATACGACAGCACCCTAGACGTCTTCCTCTGGCAAAAAGAGAAGAGGCTGAACGGATTATTGAAGACATGGCGAGAGAAGGTTTCATTAAACCATCCAATAGCCCCTGGACATCGTCAGTAATATTAGTGAAGAAAAAGGATGGGTCCACTAGATTCTGTGTGGATTATAGGCAGCTTAATCAAGTTACCAAAAAAGATAGTAACTCCTTACCGAGAATCGACGATACACTTGATACACTATCGGGATCACTTTGGTTTTCCACCTTGGATCTGAAGAGTGGGTATTGGCAGGTTGGCTTGGATCCGAAGGACAAAGAGAAAACTGCCTTTAGTATTGGAACGGGTCTGTGGCAATTTAAAGTAATGCCCTTCGGTCTGTGCAACGCTCCGGCCACCTTTGAGCGTTTAATGGATACTATATTGAGAGGACTCTCCTGAAAAACTTGCCTGGTCTACTTAGATGATGTGATAGTAGTAGAAAAGTCATTTCAAGACCACCTATCCGAGGTTTTCCAGTGACTTCGTGAAGCTAACCTAACGCTGAGTCCGAAGAAATGCAATTTATTCCGAACAGAGGTGAAATATTTAGGACACGTAGTTTCTCGGGGGGGCGTGAAAGTTGATCCGGATAAGATCAAAGCAGTACAGGAATGGCCTTTACCGAGAGACAACCTCTTACAAAATTAACAGAGGATGGACAGGAGTACATATGGTCTTATGATGGCACTGAAGCTTTCGCACAGTTGAAGAAGGCTCTGGTCACAGCTCCAGTTTCAAGCTACGCAAGAACTGAAGGGAAGTTTGTGCTTGGCACGGATGCTAGTAATTCGGCCATAGGGGGTGTTCTATCACAAGTACAGGATGGACAAGAAAGAGTCATAGGGTATTTCAGCAAAGTTTTGTCGAAGCCAGAACGGAATTACTGCGTGACCAGAAGAGAACTTTTAGCAGTCATCAAGTCCGTAGAACACTTCTAAAAATATTTGTACGGAAGGAAATTTCTGTTGAGAACGGACCATGCTGCTTTGAAATGGCTTCTGAACTTTAAGAACCCGGAAGGACAAGTGGCCAGATGGATCGAAAGCCTGCAAGAATATGACTTCGATACCGAACATAGAACGGGAGCTACCCATCGAAATGCCGATGCGTTATCAAAAAGGCCTTGCCCCGAGAATTGCAGCCATTGCTCACGCGTGCAAGACCAAGCCGATGTGAGACGGACCACAGTAATTGAAGATGATTGGCTACCCCAAGAAATACAACGAGCACAAGAAGAAGATCCAGACTTTAATATAATACTGAGTTGGAAGAAGAGTGGTAGACGACCTACTTGGGAGGAAGTATCCAGAGTGAGTCAAAATGTTAAGTCTTATTGGGCACAATGGAAAACGTTGAAGATCGATAAAGATCTTCTGAAGCGTTGTTGTGAGAATGACAACTTGATTGATTGAGCCGAAGAGTCGGGTGACAGACGTTTTGACCAGACTACATTATGGAACTTCAGGTTGACATTTTGGGATTATTAAGATGCTAGAGAAAGTCAGGCAGCGGTTTTATTGGATAAACTGCAAGAAAGATGGTAAAGACTGGTGTAGGACATGTAAAGCTTGTGCTGCAGCTAACGGCCCTTATGGAAAAGGGAAGGCTCCAATGAAGCAATATAACGTCGGATCTCCCATGGAAGGAGTAGCTATCGACATCGCGGGCCCCTTTCCCGAAACAGATCACGGGAATAAGTACATTTTGGTAGCGATGGACTATTTTACTAAATGGGTGGAAGCGTACGGTATTCCTAATCAAGAGGCGAGTACGGTTGCTGATGAATTAGTCAAAGAATTCTTCTGCAGATTTGGAATACCTCTAGAGCTACAAGAACTTTGTAGGAAATTGGGGATTAATAAGACAAGGACAATACCTCTACATCCCCAATCAGATGGCATGGTAGAACGAATGAATAGAAGAATGGGTAAACATCTTGCCAAAGTACTCTTCGATCACCAGCGGGACTGAAATGAGTATTTACATCTATTCACTATGGCATATAGATCTTCGGTTGAAGAATCTACCAAGGAAACTCCAGCCAATATAATGTTCGGCCGAGAAATAAGACTACCTTGTGACCTAGAGTTTGGTTGTAAGCCTGGAGAAGATGTAGCCAGGGAGGACTACGTCAGTAAATTGAGGCGTAAGCTAGATTACATTCATGACAAGGTGCGCAATCAAATGCAGCAAGCAAGTGATCGGATGAAAATGCGCTATGACATCAAGGCCATTGAAGGAGGGTTCACCGCAGGAGATCTGGTATGGTTGTATAACCCCCAAAGAAGGAGGGGATTTTCACCGGAACTGCAGAGACAATGGGAAGGACCGTATGAAGTTATGAAAAGAATAAATGATGTAGTTTACCGGACACGGAAGCTTCCCAGAGGAAAACCGAAGGTCGTCCATTTCAACCGATTGGCTCCGTACGCGTCAACACAGGATGACGAAGAAGAAGTACGTCTCATCGAGGTTCCGGCGAAGGAAAATGACGATTTTCAGTAATTCATGAAAAGCTATGGATGAACACGAGTTGCACGAATAGCAAGAGTATTCAGAAATAAATTTGGACGTCAAGAGGAACTGATGAGACAGCAGCCCAGAATAGGAAAATGCCTGAGACTGAAGTCAGAGGGTCGGTTCATTTATTACGTAGTTACCAAACAGTACTCATATCAGCCTACCTACCAGAATTTATGGACAGCACTACATGGCTTGAAAGAAGACCTTCAATGCTTTGGGATTGGGAAAGTAGCCGTTGCCAAACTAGGTTGTGGACTGAATTGGCGGGTTGTGCGAAGTATGCTGGAAGTTGTGTTTCAGAAGACAGGTGTAGAGATTTTGGGATGCAATTTCAACCCAAAGTAAAACGGAAAGCCTAACAAAACCGTAGATTGCTACTTCCATCAGAAGGACTCCTGTAGAAATGGTATCGATTGCAGATTTCACCACGGTCCTCTGAGGAATTCATGGAATCTGTTCTGGGACAGAACAGGCTCAAGGAGGGGACAGTGTGACGAGTACGGCCCTGTCTATTCTAGAATGTGCCCGAACACTCCAGACGCGTTTGAGTCACCCGCTTTCCAGAATCATCCCGTAATCGCTAGAACTTGCACGAGCGATATAAGGGTAAGCGCGGAATAGCCCAGGGACTAATTCAGCAGAGTGATTCGTAGCGGAAAGTGTTCAGTGAAAATAAATTAGTGTGAAAATAAAATGCGCACAGATTGATAGAATGACTTGTTTAGTTATTGGAACAGTAGTGTGTAAATAAGTGTAAATAAATAGTTTTATTATTCTGAACGTTTTGATAAATTAAGTAAACGTTACAATACACTATTTTTTTCTGTGACAGAAAAAACGACCATTTAATAGTGAAAGAACATATTATTACAATACATTAAAGTGAGAATGTTATCGATATGAAATTTGAATTTTTAAACTAGTAAGCAGTTCTGAAATAACACCCGATTTGCGACCAAGTACATCAACAGCAGTTGTGACCATGTCAGAGCAAAATATTATTTCAACACAAGAAAATTCGTCTGTTGTACCGAATAGTTGTTCAAGGAACATGTCATTCACGCAATGCACATTTAATAATTGTACTTTTGATATAAAGGAAATGTAACTTATGTTCAATAAAATATTCTAAAATCAAATATCTTCCTCTACCTATATGTATATATATCCGGGAAAAAAAGTACTCACTTTTTTCCCTGGAAAAAAAGTAATTTCGTGAAAAGTTATATTTTGTAACCTGTCAACAGAGATAAAATGTCAAATTTATTTTCCGTCGCCGAAAAAAATAACTTTTTGCTCAATATGTTTCATGGGATAAAATGAATATCTGATCACTATTCGGGATTTTTGTATGTCCCTATTCCTTAGGTTGTTTTTGCGCTCTCGTTTTCAGATATCTAACGGTCGAAATGTTTCCCCTGTATATGTCTTTTCACAAATACCTACACAGAATACGTACTATAAACACAATTTTTTGTTTCTCGTAAATTAGTTTGGATTAAGTAAGTATGGGTTTCAAATCATTTTTTGCATTGTTTTTATAGTGAATTTAGCAACAATTCTTATGATTTTTTCTGAAAGTCCATGTACATAAGGATTCACATTGAATAAATTGGGTTGTTCATGATGGTTGTTCTGTTGATTCGGTTGATAATCAAAAGAAATTTTTTTGTCCAAAATTGAAAAGGTTCTATCTATAAATTCTCTAGGATATCCAATTACTTCAAGAAACGATTTGATGTCATTCAATTTACGTTGACGAATCTCATGGGTTGATGAGATTACGTTAGCTCTATCATGAAGGGTTTCAATGATACCTCTTTTACACCTAGTTGACGATTGAAATAAAAATTTAGATATCTATTTGCATGACTGTCAATTGTTTCAAAATGATCCTGATATTTTTCAACTGCAACATCTGAAAATGAAACTTCATTTTTCTTCTCTAGTTTTTACAATTTATGTAGGTATTCGAAAAATTCGCCTAACTCTTTCTTCAATCTGGCAGGAAGGAAACACTTAAACAAACTTTTCGAATACATAAATTTTAAAGAACCCATAATAAAATTCACAATGGAATTAGAGAGAACAATAATTTTTATTTTTAGATGTTTTAGTTGAAAAATATCAGGATTATTTCGAAACAAGTGTCTTTAGAGAAGATACACATACTTACAAATGAATCTCTAAATTTTTGTTCCAATCATCAACTCAGTGTAAAAAGAGGTATCATTAAATCCCTAATGAAATCTCATCAACCCATGAGATTCGTCAACGTGAATTAGATTACATCAAATCGTTTCTTGAAATAAATGTATATCCTGGAGAATTTGTAGATAGATCCTTTTCAAATTTAGCTAAAAATCTTCTAATTATTAATTATAGTTTTTCTTAGGTATTATTAATGAAAATCCAGAAAAAACCAAAAAAATGAACATTATATTTCGTCCCGGTTTTTTTCCCAACATGTATTTGAAGAAAACGATTTTGTAAAAGTTGTTAGTTACCATACTCACCTGAAAAAGTCAAAATGTAAGTAACTGATCAATGTTTGTAAAAATAATGAATGGAAGCGCAAATGAGGTATTTACATTAAAAGGCCTATTACACTACCCAATCTCAAGGACCCGGCATATCGGGTGCCCAATCTGCCCGGTAGGTTGTTGCTTATTACACGACCTTGATAACTGCCGCTTCCTGAATCTATGCTCTCGTCGTTGCTATGATACAGCCCTCTATGACGGATGGAAGGGAGCAAGGCAGATCGGGTCCACTCGATCGCCCTAGATCAGGAGCCTAGCTACCGGTTCCTTATTATTACACTAAACGGTCCCTGACTACCGGACCCTAGATATTGGGTAGTGTAATAGGCCTTCAAAATCACCCTTATTTATGTGCGTTATCAAGTTGTGGATAAGATCTTCACGACTCCGGATGGTTTCCCGTAATTTACGTGCTGTTTCCATAAATGTTTTGAAAATAAGTAATGTTCGGCTTGGAATTTGGGGGCGAAAATTTCCTTTGTGCTTTCCTGGAGAGTTCGCCCCATAATAAGCCTTAATCATAGTATTTTTCTCTTGAATTCGATAGCTCATTTTTTGCTTGAATTCAAATTCGTTTCAAATATTTAAAAAAAATACTGCAAATTTTACTCAAGGGTTTAATATTTTCCCAGTTAAATAACCCAATACCATTGATATCTCAAATAAAACTTATTTATTTTTCATACCTCATTGGTTTTTCAGAAATACAAAAACTCGATACTGTGTTGAATATTTGGTAATCAATCTTTTCATCTACTTTTAGATATACGATTCAGGATGAAAAGTTAACCGATTATTCCACTGAATTCCAATCTTAGAACCGAATGCGATGATACATTTTCAGGGTTATTGGAAATTTGCGTTTTTCTTTATAACTCAGGGACTGGTCGGTAATCATCCGGGTGAAAATTTTCAGGTTGAGTTAGCAACAGTATCTAATCAACGTTGAGAGTTTCATAAAAATTCGGTGGTAAGTTTTCGAGAGTTTTCTGTTGGGGAATCGATATCGAGCGACACACGATTTTTCATACCAAGTTTCACGGATTTTGGTTCAGTACTTTCAGAGAGAATCCCTGGACAACGGACGGCGGACGGACGGATTTTATTTCTATTAGTTCATTCAAATCTTCATGTTCTAGAATGTAAGTTGTAAATTTTCAGGGGTGTTTTTTTTTGATCGATCACTAAGGTTCATTATTGGATTCATCAAATAATAAACCATTAGAAAGAAAGATTTTATGATATTGAACAATGAGGTCGATTCTGTTTGCGTATTGCTATGAACCTTGCTATTCTAGTCATATTGCTATATGTCTAATTTATAGCAATATGGTCATGATATTAAGTTTTCTGTTCCGAGTGTTATAACAATGCTTGTTATGAATTTTGACATCTTTTACATAATAATTGAAGGAAAGACCCTATTGAACATTGGATTAAGGAAGATCGAGATGAAGTTTGGTATTTATTTAAATAAATTAAGTTAAAGGTGTAGCTATGGGTAACCCACAATCAGGCACGATAGCACAATTAGTGATGGAATGGATAGAGAAAAAAATTATGGAAGACCATGAAACGACATTTTACAAACGCTACGTGGATGACTGTCTAATCATAACAACTCCAGCCGAAATACACACGATTTTGAATAGTTTTAATAATGTACATGAACTATTACAATTCACACTTGAAGAAGAACAAAACAACAGCTTGAACTTCTTAGACATGACAATGATAAGGAAAAATGAAGAACTAATAACCCGATGGTACAGGAAAGAACAGAATACAATGCACATTTTAGATTACAACTCCCAGCACCATCAATCACAAAAGAAAAGCACGGCCATAGGATATATAGACAGAGCGCCGAAACTGACGTCACCAATACTCCGGAGAGAAACATTAACAGCAGTGAAGGAACTCCTAATAGATAAACACTATCCTGAAACCTTGATAAAAAATCTCATAAGACAAAGAACACACCGGTTATACAACACAGAACAGACAGAGAAACCAACTACAGAAATTACAAGGCGAATACAATTACCATTTATACAGGGACTGTCACAGAAGATAAGCAACATAATGAAACCCCACAACAGAGAAATAGTACATAGGCCATGCAATCAAGTGGGAAGTATATTTAGCAAGTTGAAAGCACCAACGCCTAAAACTAAAAAGTCACAAGTTGTGTACAGCGTACCATGCAATAACTGTGAAAAAGAATATAAAGGACAAACTTCACAAAGACTACAGGATAGACTAAACGCACATAAATATACAAAAAATGCAACAACAGCCCTCAATAAACACAAAAAGACAAGTAAACATGATTTCAATTACGAGGAAACGAAAATTTTGGGAATCGAACCACAACAGAAGCGAAGAGAAATATTGGAAATGATTCACATACAAATAAACAACGATAATGTAGTGAACGACAAACAAGATACGAAAAATCTCAGTCGCATATACATGCCAATATTGAAGAGACCACCAAGTGAAAGAAGAAGACAAATAGGTCAATGCTCTACCGACATTCGGAACGAAGAGGTGAATGACAATTGACAGAGCATTTCCAACCAGACGAAACCTAAACAACGGTGAAATATGAAATACAAAGAGTGAGATTTTTACATGATTGTGATTTTATTTTATTGATATATGTTTGATTTTAGATGTAACTTGAGAATTATTATGTGTGATGTGTACTGAAGAAGGCGGATGCGCCGAAACGTTTACGAAATAAATTATTTTCGAGTATTTGAACCATAACCTAGATACCCAATTCATTGAAACAATACATATATTTAAATAAGTATACCTAACACTTGATGAATCATATAGTTCTTTTCAATTTGCAACTCGCAATATCAAATTTTCGTGAAAACTCATTTCTGGCCTACACTTATAGCCATTCGACCCACTAACAAACTTAACCGAGATATTCAGGCTCCAAACCAAACTTGAAAATGTTAACTCTATAGGTCCTTTCCTTCGAATGTTAAAACACACACGGCTGGCAGGACGGACAGAATTGAATTTGACCAGAAATCAGAAATTCTTTATCAATGAGTCCAACCAAGTCGTTCAAGACCAATTTCGGCTAAAAATTGGAAAATTTCAGACATTTGGTCAAAGCGAACTCACATTTTCCACAGAACAAGCACTTCAGAAGCACTGTTGCCATGGAGGTAGGAAAAGAGTGGAGGGGGCATAACGTTTGAAAAGTGTCAAACACTTTTGAGAACCTTTTGTGGATTTACCAATATGGCCGAATATTTTTGTCACATTTGCTGTACACCACAGAATACAAATATACACCTTCGTGTCGGCCATATTGGTATGGGAAAATCTGCAGAAGGTTCTCAAACTTGTGTGACACTTTTGGTTCAAGGTAAATAAAGGATATGCTCCCTTCCCTTCTTCTACCTCCCAACCAGCGATGCTAGATGTCAAATATGAAATTGAGACGCAGCGATGCCAGGATTTTCCGATTTCAGACAGAATTATTATACAGATTTTCTAAGGTTACAGTTACAAATAAAATAATAATTCGAACTCACTACGTCGAAATGATGCAGTTAAAATGTTAACACAAACAAAATTATAATTTTATAAGAATAAATCAGATAATATTCATTTCAGAAAACATATGACTTCATGAAATGTAATGAATTTTCATCACGTTTTAAAATTAAGAAAAAACCTAACTAAAATAATAATTTATGTATCAAAATACGTACTTCCACATCTACATTGCATCGGATCTTTACACATTTTCGCCTCGTTTGCTTGTATCAAAGAATTCTTCGAAATTGTAGCATTCCTCATTTGTGCTTTGGGATGCTAAGAGCAATCCATCGATTTTCCACAAAAACGATTTTGGACATTAGTTTTTGTCAAATTCACTCTCGAAAAAACTCTTTAGCCCAAAAGGTTGTCGAAAATGAAGAAACCCAACTATTTTAAATTGTGTGTGCCTAAAGGCCGATTTACATCAGGCGAGAGAATGCTCATTCTTCCCGCATTCTATCAAATTTTTCTAGTGTGAGCAGACGTGGAGCATTCTTTGGTCCTTCTATCTGCGTTCGCAAGGATTCTATGTAATGTGTTAAAGCTGAAAATGTGATTTCGTTTACACTAAAAGATCAACAAGAATGTTCTTGTTCTAGCTCTTACTCTTTGTTCGTTTGGTTTAGACTTAGCGATAGATAGATAGATAGATAGATAGATAGATAACTGAGATGGGTATATTTTCCTTTTGTGGAGTCCTCTGCACTTATTCAGGTCGATTCAGTTCGCGTATTGCTATGAACCTTGCTATTCTAGTCATATTGCTACCTTTCTAATTTATAGCAATATGGTCATGATATTACGTATTCTGTTCCGAGTGTTATAGCAATGTTTGTTATGAATTTTGTCATAGCACTATTGCTATCATGGACATCCATAATCGGTGATTTTAGAGCTGACACCACTGTATTTTGTAACTTTAGAGCTACAAGGAAGCAGAAAATAACCCTACTTCGTAGGTTCTTTTATGATTTCGCATACATAACCTCTATCTCCATAGGGAAAACAAAGGGGCGAATATTCACACCTCTGAATAAAGAACATAAGTAAGGAGCATAGCGCCTCACAAAGTGGGTCCGGGATGGATGTTGCATATGGCCGACTTCTCTTTCACTTCGAAGAGAGAACAACTTGTTCCGAGAATTCTTTGTCTGAAGAAACTAACTAACATGAGTCATACTTGGAGGTTCAATATGGGCGCATATGTCCCACTGATATACGAAGTAGAAAAGCGTTATGCTCCTTCCTGTTGTTCTTTATTCAAAGATCCACACATATGAGAACTAGGGAAAAAACTGCTGATATAATTTAACCTTACTCAATGCTTACATCAGAACTGCCTAGAAAATATCTGACAATAATGATGAGACTCAGTTCTGGACCCAGAGCATTTAAATAAAATAAAGGTATTATCCGGTCCACATTGTGAATGTGGAGGATTGGGGAATTTGCAACACATCTTCCTTCAGTGTAAACGAAACAGGCAAAACTGTGATATTCTGTATAGAAATTTACAGAATCAGGGATTCAATCTCCCAATTAATATATACGTGATAATCTATACAGATAAAGAGGAGATAGTAGAAATTGTCATGGAATTATTGGAAAAATCAAACACTAAACTTAAAAAAAAATTTGGTTATTCGAAAGAACACTTACATTTGTGTATATCCTGTGTTTGTATTTTATGTATCCTAATGTTTATTATTACAGAAGTCAAAGAGGGCTGGACCAACAGCAACAACCTCCATCCACTTCATGTATGTTAGGAAAAAAATGAGTCAAATTGACCAATAACCAATTTCCTGGATACCAATAGAATATTGGTTACCAGAAATCAAATGCAGCAATTTTATTCAGGCGTTAATTATTCGAAATTCGATGAACTTTTTTGTTGGCACCTCAAAGGGATTACTGTTGTTGAGATGATTAGAATAATCATCTCAGCCGTTGTCTACTATGCCTGTATTTTAGAATTTTCCTTGAAATTAAATATTCTAGAGAACCTTGAATGACAGATCATATTGCTCAAAATCGTTCATCAGAATACCAATAATTCCAATCGTGTTATGATGGCGCTATCTTTTTCCTAGCAATATTGCTATTTGCAAACAGAATCGACCTGATTGTAAAGGTGTCATAAAATCGATATCTTCAAAGAAAAAGGTCATAAAAAGGGCATGAATAATGATTTTTTCAAACTTTTTTTCGGCTTCGAATCTGGGCCTATGTTAGCTGTACAATAAACTTGTCTTCGTGTTCTAGAATCTACCGTAATGTATAATCAACGGAAATGGATATTTGACAGAAATATTTTTGAGCTAAATATTGAATCGATAAAAATTATGGTGGAATTATGGATTATTGTACTTTTATTGACTGCTTATATGATTCGAGTCAAAATTATGGTATAATTACATAATTATGGTACGTCTGGCATCGCTGGTTTAACTCTCCGTCCAGTCCGGCTGTTGTCGGATACCGTTGTATGTGACAGCCAACCGATGCGAGGCGATGCGACCCGATGCTGAAGTACGTTCGATGCTGATCGTAGATTTCCGTTACATCGACGGCATTTTGCGAGTATCTGTCTGCAGCTCATTTGATGTGCAGCACGAGTACAGCTGGCTATAAGAATAGGCACAGAAATGAGTTTTCACGAAGATTTGATATTGCTAGTTGCGAATCACAAAGAACTATATGATTCAAGTGATAAGTATTACAATCACCTACCCAGAAGGGAAGAAATATGGCAGGAAATAGCAGATGAAATTGGACAAACGAGTATGTATATTGAAATCTTGTTTGTTCTGTTTGAAAAGGTTTAAACATTTTGAATTAATAATTCGTCGTCCGCATTGTACGAATTGTGACATCTTATTGACAGCGACTCTAGGGGTATCGAAATTATTTCTTAATTGTTGGTAAAGCTTGTTGCGCATGATTGACTCAAATACCTACTTCGTGAAGGACGAAACTTGATCTTCTACCATCCAATATACAATAGTGTTTTTTCTTCAATAATTACTTGAAGGATATCCCCAATTCGACGCAAGATTTGAATCGACCATAAAATACAGTTTCAGAATTTTAGATTGTCATTTCATCAGATAGTTCCTTAATAGAAATTGGATAATTAAGTAATTCAATCGCTCCAATTAGATTTGATAAAGTCCAACGTTGGCATCATTTGATTTTTGAGCTGGAATATAGGTTCAAAAGCTTTCCATATAACTTTTCTAACGATAATTCACCATTCGCTAAGAATCTGAAACAAAAATTTATTGAAACCCTTGTTACAGCTGAAGTCTGTAAACATGCTTGGAAAAGATTACGAGATAATTATAGGAGAGCCAAACAACTCAGGAAAGAGATAGTCGGTTCAAGAAAGATCAAACCTATAAAATTCGAAAGAGAATTGGCATTCCTAGACCCCCATTTGCCACCGGAATTGCAAACAAGTAATTTGACGATATCTAGTGCTGATGATGAGGCTAATGAGAATAGTGTTGACACTCCTATTAAACAATTAACGCAAGGCATTTCTGGACCTGCAACACAAGATTCGGGAAATAACCTTTCAAAAGCTAGAACATCACGACTGACTAGCAGGTTGAAACGAAGTCATGAACAAATACAGCCACGGCCAATACAGAAATATCCGAAGTTTAAGCCTGAGCAGCAGGTGTCACAGCAGTCAAACATACATCCTCTGGATATTTTTTTTTCTGCAATGGCTGCAACAGTAAAAACATTTCCAGCGCCAATGCAAATAATCCTCAAACAGAAGATCTTCGAGCTCGTAACAGACACTGAAGTTACACTAATAAATCCTGAGTCACCATGAAATGCATGCTTTGGACTTCCCTTTAGGCTCCAAGCTAAATCTTCGGCTTCGCATGGCAAACCTGTAGGATCAGAACTACCACCACAAATAGGAAATGTCATCTTTGTCACCCCAGGATTTTTAGGATGTGCTGGTCGAGTTAAAAATGAGGATCCACTATCGATGACTAGTTGACATCGGAGCAAAGATATTACAAAACTATTCCATTTGATTTTCGAGAAAACAAGTGAGAATGAAGTATTTTTTAGCTCTGTATTTTCTTACTTTATTACATAAAAACATAATAAATGATTTTATTGAATATTTATGTGGATTTTACTAATAGATCACATAGTAGTAGTTTTTCATTACCGTGCAAGACAGTGTTTTGTCAGGATTAATATTGTTTTTGGATCCAAATTATCTGATTCGGATCAGTACTGAGCATTTTGAGAAGATGTGCATGGCTGTTTCGTTTTGGTATAAGCATAGCCTGCGTTCCTCATCTGGACTGCGAGAGAAAAATTATTGAAATCGGAAAGCTATCGACCTGAGCCTCTATCGGAAGTCTATCTGACTCCTCACAACCTGAAACGTCTAAGTAATAAGTTTGCATGGGGCCGAAATATCAAGGATTTTACCTTTCAAATCGACACAATGTATATTTCAGTCGAGGATGCATGTTGACCAACACTCGGTCAGATTCTGGCATTGAACATCCTGAACTTTTAGAAGTTTTAGAAATGTATCTGTTCAAAGGTACAGACGGATCTTAAGTAAAACATCAGCGTGCTCAGTCCAATCTTTCCTTCTGATACTTGATTTAATCGCGAAGGTTGGTTGACAATCCCTTAGAATCTTACAAATATGTCAAAACGTTATCTGTCACCTACCATGTTGAAACTCTATTAGTTATATTTAACAGGTTGTAACATGTTGGAAAAGCTGACTTTGTGTGCACCTATACTCCATTCACTTTTATAAAGTCAGTCGGTTGGCCACGGAAGATTGACCAGTTGTGTTTGTACAATTAAAAAATGTAAGGTCAGCTTCTTGTTCCTGTCAGATGAATACGCCTTCTACATAAAGGTAGTAGTAGATACGTATGTAACTAAATCCAACCATAGAGTCTTGGATAAAAATACGTAGGAATTGACAACAACTCGACTAATTGATAGTAGTGGTTAGAAGTTCTGATGAGATATTGAAGGCAATGTTTTCACTCTTATGCTTGAACATTTGTTCATGAGAAAGCTTAGCTCGAAATGGGTGCTGTGCTCGATCGTCGCTATTCAAAAGCCATAGCGCACCGTCGATTGCCTAGGTTGAAGTATTTGTCGAAAGCAATCACACAGAGAAGGAATTAAAAGTAAGAGGAGTGTTGCATTACATATATCGCTCTTGTTGTTGGCTTTGTTTTCAAAAAATATTTATGTTTACTGCTTAGGCCTGGGACTTATTGAATGGTCAAGAGGCATACCTAATGTCCCTTGACATAGGTTTGCGAGTTATTGTGTTTACGGTCGGCCTAACGGCTGACCGTAAACACCGCCCAATGATTTCGTAGATATACCCGTTCAAATTTTTACATTCCCAATATTTCCAAAAATACAGATTAGATCGAATTGAAATCCTGTAATTTATTGAAAAAAACTTAGAAAAGCACTACCGTGAAGGCAGCAGCTTCTGCGCGCATATTCAAATTCGTTGCCAAGTGAACTCTATGACTTACATGGAAAGTTTGGTTCATAGACATAGGCTCAATTTCTATGATCTGATCACGGCGTATTCGGCGGTCCTGATGAACCAAGGCGAAGCTTAATTTAAGATCATTACTAGCTCAGGAGAGTCATAAAAGATAATTTCTGAAAGGTTTATGAATCGGCGAGTCTATAACTAGCAAACTGTTTGAAGTAGGAAAGAAGTGATTTCAGAATAATATGTGGCATAGTTATAGAAAACTTCACACCAGAATGCATTTCATAGGGGAAACCATTTCAAAGCTTCAAAAGAAATACAGATTTTTTTTGGAAATTTCAACATCCTGTATCTTTTATTTGATGAGGGGAATCTACAGTGAAAATTATTACGTAACTCAAAGATTCAACCTAACTACCTCGGTGGTGTAGTGGGTTAGTAGACTGCATGTAAAACCGGAGGTACTGGGTTCGAATCCAGGTGTTGGATTATGTTTGTGCATCTAGTTTGGAATGAGTCTGAATGAATGTTAGTGTAAAAATATAATATTGAATTTGAAGGCTTGTCCAAATGGCCAAAGTAGCCGAGGACATTGAAGGAGTGAAAGAATAAATGAAAGATTCAACCTGCAGATTACAGGGGCGTTCGTTTATTCCCTCAGACTCCTCGGATTGTTTCTGAGTCGTACATCTCAACCGCTCGGCAAACAATTTTGGAGCGAGTAGATGACGATCTTTTTCGTCCTTTCATAGAGCAAAGCGAATCATCTCACAGAATACAATTATGAAAAATTCGAAAATTTCGTTTACTTCAGATAATCTCTGCAAAATCCATAAGATCTGTGGTAACGCGACCAAAAAATCCATGGCCTCTCGGATGTTATTAACGAACGCAGCTTATATTTGAACTATGTACATTATGGGTTTTCCAATAAGAGGTGTTATTTTGATATTCAAAGAAAAATGCCATTTTTCAATATAAATGATCGGATGTTTATTTCATTATAAGGAAGAAGCTACGCCCTTAATAGTGGAAAATAACATCAGGCAAATGATCACCACGACCACGCTTACAGGACCATATCCTTCTAATGAAATTTTCCATAACCAAATCGCAAAGTGGCTGCCCTGTGTCCTCGATAGCCTCACGAATTCCATCTTTGAGGTCTTGAATCGACGCTGGGCAATTGGCGTAGACTTTCTCTTTCACGTGGCCCCAAAGAAAGAAGTCGCAAGGTGTTAAATCACAAGATCTCGGTGGCCAATTGTGATCACCTCTTCGAGAGATAACACGGTCCGGAAACTTTTCTCGCAAAAGATCAATGGTTTCGTTGCTTGTGTGGCACGTAGCGCCGTCTTGTTGGAAGTAAACGTTGTCCAGATCAATACCATCCAATTCCGGCGTTAAAAAATCATTAATTATCTCTCGATTGCACAATCCATTCACCGTAACTGTTGCTCCAGCCTCATTCATACCACCTCATCAATAACTCTCGGGTTTTCCGAGCCCCAGATGCGACAATTTTGCTTGTTGACGAAGCCACCAAGGTGGAAATGGGCCTCATCACTCAAGATGATTTTTCGATGGAATTCCGGATCATTTTCATGCATTTCAACGACCCAATCAGCAAAGACATGACGTTTGTGATGATCAGCTGGCTTGAGTTCTTGTGTTAACTGAACTTTATAAGCCTTAAGACCGTAATCTTTATGCAAAATACGGTGTGATGACGTTTGTGGAATGCCTAATTCCAAAGAACGACGAGGAATGGACAAACCTGGGTTTTCTTCAACACTTTCTGCTACAGCAGCAATATTCTCGGCTGTTCTTCAGCGACGTGCACGGGTTTTATTCTTCACATCACTAACTTGTCCCAACAGCTCGAATTTTTCCACCAATTTCTTTATTGCGGTCCGACAAGGTGCTTCACGACGACTCAAAAATGTTCGAGTTTTACGAACCGTCTCTGCCAAATTTTCACCATTTTTATAGTGAATTTTAATAATTTCAATGCGTTGTTGAAGCGTGCATCGTTCCATTTTTATTAATGGCGTAGTTTCTACTTGTCAAATGTCAAAAAATTACAGCTTCAAAAGTGACATCTAACGAAATAGCGTACTATTCAAAATAACACCTCTTATTGGAAAACCCTTTAGTTCAAACCGAATTTGCTAGTCAGCGCTGAGTGGCCCCGGTTTGCACCTATGCAAACCACTGCTCAAAAATTTCTAACTGCCTTCGGTGCTTTTCCACAAAATAGAGAAGTGATACTTCTCTATTCTGTGGCTCTTCTCGAATTTTTCACTGATCTTCCGATTGAAGTACAACCCTGGCACCGAGCTTCCGAGGGAATCTGAAAGGGGACGGACATGACTGAATGAAATTCACGCAGCTCAGAACTCGTGCTACATCGATAGACTGCGTGCTGCTCAGGGAAATACGTGTGTGTGTGATCCCCGATTTTAAATCCACTCGTAACAAAACATCGTGTTCCTTTGTGATGTGCTAAAGCGGTCCGATCAAAATGAAACCGTACATGGAGAAATTGCTGGACTTCTTGACCGGAAAAAGCTCGAAATACGACAGATTCGGATTGCCGACCACCAAGAAAACGAAGACATCGAGGATTGCGACCATATTTTCCAGGAAAAAGAGTGAGGTGTTTTGAAAATGAGAGTGCTGTTTTGAGTATTGGCTCTTATAATGGGAGACGATAGTTCTCCGGATTTGAGCCTGAAGTTGAGGAGGGGTTCTAGTGATTCCAGGGATTCGTTCTATTTGGATTTGGATAAAGGGATAGATTCGGATATTGAGGAGGTGGCTACAGGATCTGCGGCCGATGGGGGCGATATTACTGCTACCCCGACAATTACTGGGGGGTTGATGCCTGAAACTAGGTAATTTAAATACCTATTTGATTGTTTCGGTGTTCACACTTGACGGAAATTCAGGTTGAATTCGCAAATGGAACAATTTTCCAACTGAGATCTTTTTTAAAACTATAGTTGTAAAAGGTTCATTCTCCTGACGAAGCCAGGGTATCACGAAATAGCTGTTTTAAAATTGAATAGAATTTGAGAAAATTGAAAATTGTTTCATTCTGTAGGATTTTGTAGGGTTTGAAAAAAATTTTCTTTTTGATGAATTCTTATATCTTTCCGAGTCATTCTGGGGACCCATTAGCACAATTTTGGCCTCCGTAGGGCCACTAGTTTCTCAAATGAAAATTTTTTAAGTACTCTAAGCGGAATGTTTGAAGGGCTATAAAACAAAAACCAATGGATATTTTTTCATTCCGTTTTCACACCAGTGTTCAGAATGAAGGTTAGTTCAACCTTGAAAGATTTCAACAATTTTGGGTGAAATTTTTTTTCACTGTAGACATGTAAAAATAAGTTGAATTCCAACTTTGTAGGTTTTCCGCCATTCGAAATATTTTTTTCCCGAATTCTACACAACCATTGAATTGATCAACAAAAAATACTAAGATGTGACCAAAAACCGTTATTCAAAAGGCCACGCATAACTCACCACAGTTATCGGAATATTGCTCAAAGTTGACATTAAACATCCTGTATCTCGCTTATGCTTCGAAAACGGGGTATATGTCATAAGGCAAAAATGACTTTCCCAATGTCATCTATACGGCTATATATGTTTGACCAGTTTATGGTGAAACACCCTGTATATATTGAGGAAATTACCTAAAGCAATTCATAATGGATACCTATAAATCTGTAACTGTTTGGCGGATTTTGCTCATTAATAAATCCAGCCTAGATATTCAGAATCCAAACCAAACCTAAGAATTTCAAGCCTCCTTTGTGGAATAAGTTATCTAGAAAAAATCTAAATAAAAGAGTAGTGACTTGAAGTCAGCAGCTTTTGCACGCATGTCCAAATTCGTTGCCGAAGCGGTAATTTTTTCACGTATAGACCTCATCAAACGCACCTTTACTGCCTGATTAAAATAACTCCTATTATCTTCATGAAATTATGTATGAACATATTTCAAGCTGTTTCAATCAAGCTTTGAATTTCAATTCAATCTTACTGTATTTCTGGAAATATCAGGAAAATGAAATTTCGAACGATATGATGGAATTGGAATCTCGATTGAAATTCAGTATAAATATGATCAGAAGATCGCAGAATATTGATCCGAAAAAAAAAATTTAATTTGTTCTACTTACAAGATCACGAATTTTTGCACATAGTTGTTCATCAGAAATTTCAAAGCAGTTACAAAGTTTCATCTCGATTGAATTAGTTCTTCTGAGTTATTCCGGGAAAAACAACGATAGGAAAAACGACGGAAGACCTCGAAACCTGACATATTTCCCCGTTATCTCCGGAAATTATGATAGTATCAATCTGAAATTTGGTAACCTGCTGTGAAAATGGAACTCTAGGGATGACAAAATTTTTCTCAAATATATTGTATAATTTCCAAAAAAAGTTTTTTTTCGAAAAAAATGAGGGCTTTTCTTTAATTTAATGACGGTACCATGTCAACAGAATTCTGCTTCAAGTTGCGCGTCGTTATTCTTCCACTTGACCAATTCTGAGCATTAACGTACTCACCATCGATCCCGAAATGCAGCCAACCCGTAAATCGTGCATACGGAAGGCCAGCCGGACAGAATCGATATTGACACCGGATACGTCATCAGTGAGTCGTTTGTGACCATTTAGATTATCTCCATTATGCTTAATTCTTTTGGGATCAAACAATAAAGACAATTTTTCCTACTGAAACATCTTTAATGAACTAAGATTTCACATTGATGTATATTGTTTTTTCAACAATGTAATATATTGTTATTATTATAATCTTCGTTTATATCGAATATTTTGATTAACCTATTTAGATATCTAAAATCTCAAGAAACGTTTAGTGAAAACAGCGTTCCGAGCATCCCTGGTAACTTCAATGCCCATTGTTCCAGAGTTCCAGTTATATAAGTCTTCAAGAATCAAAAGAGGGAACAATGAAAAATTCAAACAAAGGTTTTGGTAATCTTTTGTTTTCGCATTTTCATTATATTCATGAAGTTTTCTTCAAGAATTTGTTTTGTGGGGAGATAATTGATCTTAACTGGTTGAAATATTTCTCCTTGGCATGATTTTTTATTATTTTCAGTGGAACGATTCTCCCCATTGTTAGGCTTATTAATAGGAAAATCTACCAAATAATTAAAGCTATTATACTTATATTTCTGAAAATATAGCAACAAAGTTACAATGTAGCAGACATTTCGTACTTAGAATTCGAATATCCACTCTAATGTAAACGGGATATTTCATGAAGTTTCGAGTAAATTCCATGAAATTTTCTGAAGAAAATATCACCAGCTCCCAGACTAATTTCTAGATTTAGATTTCTTAGTTGGGGGTGTCAGGGTGAAGAACAGAAAAAATATCCTCAAATGAACAAAAAAAAAAGAAAAATAATTCGAAATGACTACATAGTTATCGTGATGATTAGTAAATTTCAAATTCACATTTGCTAAATTAATGTTATTCGGACAGCATGACATTAATAGCATTGATTCAGTTTAATAAGATAATAAGCAAATGTACCGCAGAGTTTTGAACACCCTTCTACAATGCAATTCAATATGATGATGCCTCCTTTACAAGTAGGTTCATTCATACAGAACAGTCTGAAATTATTGTGAGCTTTGATTTTTTTCTGTCGGGTGCGCAAGTGATGCCATAGAAAGCTTCAATATTTGAATTGTGAGTACAAAAAGTTTGAATATTTGATTATCACCCACTTAATAATTTCAACAATACCGATGGAATCACTCAGTACACTCTAAAAGAATTTTTTTGCTGCTCTGAAAAGGTTAATGATTACTCATTTATTATTGATATGGCAATACAAAAGTTATTATGCGACATTAATAGAGAAGTTGAATAAACCTTTTTTGATGAGTGGTGCTCAAACTTGAATAAAGTTCTTAAAGATAGTATCAGTAGGAAAAATATGAAAAAATTATATGTATCAAAAACGACTCGTTGGATTTAGCAGAAGATATTAGTAAACCTTCAAGCTGTAATTTGATAACTGGGCACTAGGATTCAGCTCCATAAGCAATAATACATTTTACGAATTATTGTGGGAATAAAATATCGAATGAGTATACCTGCATGGAAGAGGTTCGATTCCCAACTATGGGATTTGTTATTTTGTTTTCTCGAATACAAGGAATGGAAACTTGCTTGTTGGTTGAAAATAATTGAAAAGTATTGACATTTGAGGTTAACTCCCCGATATCTCATGAAGTACTGATTTGATCAGATTAAAACTTTCTGTGTAGTTTGAGAACAACAACTTGCAACTCAGTGCAGAATTTCCTGTTAATCCAGTCGTTAGTTTTCAGAAAATTTTTATTTCAAAATTTCTCAAATTTTTTTTGAAAAATTTTTCTTTTCTCCAGAAATGTTGATCATATTCCAAAGAAATTTGACTCAGAGCTTAAAGTTAGTATTCAAGAACAATGGTCCTGACTTAAGTTCGATACGATATTTAATTTCGGAGATATGGGGGAAACAAAATGTCAAATTTTCGTTCTAATTTGAAATGTTGACGTTATTTCCTCAATATATCAAGAAATAAAGATGCGTGAACAGGTGACTCCATTGGCAACGAATTCGAACAAGCGCGTGAAAACTTCTGACCTAACATCAGTGCTTTTTAGATTTTTTTCATTTTTGTTGGATAGAGTGCTTGAAATATGGGTAATATATTTCATATGCATGAATATTATAGTTTTCAAGTAACATACAAAAATTTGGAAAAGCACTAACCTGAAGTGGGCAGCTTTTACGCTTATGTTCAAATTCATTGTCGAAGTGGTCACCTATTCACTTATTGACCCCGCCAAACACAGCTTGGGCCCCGATGGAAAAAAATTGGATTGTTGAACTGTTATAATTAAAAAAAATTTGAATTTTTTTTCAAATTGTTCTAATGACACGATCATCACGAAATTTTGCACAATGTTATCTCTCAACAGTTTCATCACGATTGAATCAGTATTTCTGGAGTTGTACCGAAAAAAACAACAATATCGAGAAGAAAACCACGAAATTCTACATATTTTTTCCCAATACCTCCAAAACCAATAGCCGTATCGGATTGAAATTTGGTACACTGCTGTGAAATATGAAGTTCAAGGTATAACTGAAAATTTTCTTGAATATGAATAACAATTTCAGAAAAAAAATTTTTTTTCAATTGAGTAAACATACGATTCCAACGAAATTTTGGTCAAAGTTGCGCGTCGTTATACTCCAACTAACTGTCAAGTTTCAGTCATATTGCTGAGGTATTTTCTGAAATATGAGGAAATTAACATCAAAATTTCAAATGGCTATAACTCCGAAGCTATTCGACCGATTCGACCCATTAACGATCTTAGCCTTCGTATTTTGAAATGAAATGCTTCCTAAAATTTTCAACTTGATAAAATCCTCCGTACGCCTGTAATTTGGTGACGGCCGGCCGGACAGAATCGATTTTGACACCGGATTCATCATCAGTGAGTCCAACCTAGTCGTTTAAGTCGATTTTCGGCTCAATCATCGAAAATTACAGAAATGTGGACAAAATGATAGCACGCTGTTCCCTTAGAACATGCGCGCAAAAAGGAACAGGTTGATGTGGAATATTTCATACTTTTGAAGAATATTGACTTCAAGGTGCTGAAATCAATTGAAATCTGATGAAAAATTTCTGAAATTCACTTTGTGTAATTAGCCTAGCCTACAATCGCTAAAATAAATTTCTTTCCTGTGAGAATTTTCCTCCATAAATATCTGAAATATTTTTTGTGTACAATATTATAAACTTATACCAATAATTCGCTACAAGATATTCACAATAGTTATTACCAAGAGCGTTGGTTATTATCTGGAATGATATAATTACTCAAGTGTCGAAAGGAATAACTCAGAGTCTCAAAATCATCTAGATTCACTAAGTAATTAGGCACCTCAACAAGCGCGCAACATCTCCTGGCCTCTCCATTTTTTTCTTATGATCATGGAACTCTTGAAAATGCCAACATTTTTTTTTCAGCTGGCCAACTATTCCACCCCAGAATATGAGTGGAGGAAGCAAGAGCACAGTTGAAGAGCCTCACATGCCTTCAATGGCCTCTCCTTCTGGTATTATTGCCTCACCAGAGTCCTTCAGTCACCCTTCGTATCCCGTCAAATGTGACAAGCACAGTGTTAAGGTTCAAATCCAAGAGTCAACACCGAAGTGAGTGCAAATACTGGGTGTCCCAGAATTTATTTCATGGGCGAGAAATATGATACTACATTGTGGTACACAAATATTATTGGTGTTTGGTTATTGAATATATTTGCACACTTTTGTCTCGAAACGGTCCTCACATTTGGTGGGTATTCCGGAAACAAGGACTCCTTCATCACATTAAAGAAAAAGAAACGATATTCACTTATCATTTCACATATTTTTTCTCAGCCGAATTAACATGATTTTTTCGTTGCAATATAAGACTTGAAATTACAAAATTCTTGAATAAAATGGGAAAATTTGGTGCATTCTGAATAATGAGTCAACTTGAGCGAGAAGAAAATTTCAAATAGTACACTACAGGATATTAACTTGTGTTGGTTCGGATTGTACCAAATTTTTTCATAATTAATGGTGATAATCTTGAAGCCACTGGATAAACTAAAAATTTATTATATTGCAATGTGCAGTTTCAATCAGAACTTCATCTGTAAATCGATAATTGAATTAAATAGTACTTTTCAAGAATTGCTCATTTTCTATACCGATAGTATTCTCTTAACACTAACGAGCTACGTAAGAACTTATCTTGAACACTTTTTTGGAAGATGATTTTTTTTTCGGTCGATGAAATCGAAACTTAAGAGCAAACACTACCTCGAATATAACGGGGTGACTTTTGGAGCATTGGGGGCAATTAGTGAAAAAAATAGTAAGAATGCGCAAGGTTGCCAATTTTTTTATATTCAACAATTTCCGGGAAAAAAAAGATATGGAGTGAAAAATGAAAAATATCGCGTATTCTTATGAAAGAATTGAGTACATCCCAACAAAAATTCAAAAAATAATAATTGAAGCCTGCAGAACGTTACACCGTTTCCTCCTATCAACGTCGAAATTTCACACATTTTAATATTTCTCGTGGCTATTGGCAACGTTGAAGCATGCAGACCGTGCACAGGTGCCTGACCTTGAGTTATTAACGAGGCTTTTTGAATCCTGAATGTTTGTTGCCGAAACCCACGAACCCGTAATTTACCAGTGGTGGTCGTGTTTGCTCTTATGGAAAATAGAACTGAAAAACAATACAGTTTCCATCAACGTCAACCCCATTAGGCGCATATACGCATTTCATAATTCCTTAGATAAGTTCGAAGTATAAAATATAATAATAGGACAACTTGTATCATCAATTTTTTCACTAAACGTAAATTATTCCATATTAAATATTTTTCCGTTAAAGATACCAACCTAATGTCAACTTAAATTTCAAGGATTCCTATTGGGAACTTCTGCGAAGATGCCAACGCCCTTACGGATGAATTTGGAACCTGTCCAAGCTAGTAGTTTTATGTAAACAAACCTTAGAAATGTGGTGGAGAACGAATATTTATTAAGCAGAGCTTGAATATTTAAAGAAATTATTATAATTTTGTGTAAGATTTCTTGAGAAAGAACTTTACGTTTGGATCACGATATAAAATCCTACTAATCGTTCCTGGAGGATAATTTCGGTGTTATTTCAGTGAATGTTGCTTGGTGGATCCAAATGAACCAATATCTAAGTTTACTCGAATTTCTGGAAAAAAAGGCACCTCAATAAGTAATTTAAGGACTCTTATTTATGTGAAGAAGTGCTGAATGCAGGATATATTATGTGGTAAATCTAGAATCAGTCCAAATGATATGACTGCTTTAGTTCTTTTGCATCGTATTTCTGAAGAAAAGGAAACAGATGGACATATAATTGATTTTATTTTAAATTAGAGCAGCTCAAGATACACATACAAAATGAAAAATGTCACAGCTGGTTCAACCTACCTAAATATAGAAATGAAAAGTATTAATGTATTTATATGAATAACTTCAGCTATTATCAACTCTTACAGTATATCTAGTTTTTGTCAGGTTTTCAACCAGATCACTCTTTTAGAATATGATTTTGTGTAGTATGTGAATTAGGTAGCTGCAGAAGTGCTCGGTAGTTTCTCTGCAGCATTTTTCTTCAAAATTCTCTTATTTTCATTTACATCTGAAAACATCATGACATGAAGTTGTTTCGAAATGAATACGTTGAAGGTAATTTACCTTTATGAAAATAAACATCTTCATGCAGAGAAATGCAGTGAACTTTCATGTATTTCGTGACCTATTTTCCAATCTTCAATTTCTAAAGCTAGGCTTTTCTTTTATCATTGAGTTAACTGACAAATGCTGTTTCCAAATTAACTTTACTTTCATTTGGCTTTGGAAAAAATGAAAACTAGAGGCACTAGATGATCCTTTCTTCTTTGACCATGAATGACATTGAGTTGAGGCACACAACAATAGTCATTTCGGGAGGATACCATTTCGAATTAATACAATCGAAAATTTTAATCGGAAAGAAAGGAATAGATTGATGAATATTGCAAAAACTTTCGGTATACCAAAATTTCAACTCGGAGAACCGCACAAAAGCTCGTTAATGAACTCCAAAAGTAAGCAAATTACGTTAGAATAACAGGCACTAGCTTGGAAGTGTTCGAATTTCTATCGCCAGAGGGCGTATCGCTTAGCAGTAGTTGCGAATAGATGAACGTTGTTTTTTACTTATAGCTCTAACAGATGTTTTGAATCGTGGCTGTTTTGACCAGGAAGGATATTGGTTAATTTTATGCAATATTATATCGCCTGGAGAGCAGTCTACCGGTATTAATGATCAATTTCGTTATTCCACGATGCTATGATCGATACAGCTGACGATCCCTATTGGCTTGCTAGAGGGAAATGTGCACGAGAAGAGGGAGAGAGTGGATATATCGCGGTATGTCACGGAAGGCGCGAAGTTGCGAGTGTTTAAAAAAACCAATATGTGGAGCCTAATTTAAAAGATGGTTTTCCCGTTGAAAAATGAAATTTTTGACGGCAATTAAAGTTTTTCAGTATTTTTATGGATAGAATATTTGATTCCAGTGATAAAAAAATATATGCAAGAGACCTATTTTCGGGAAAATGAACTGATTTTGAGTGAGAAATGGAACAATGTATAATATAGCGCATCCTCACAAAAGAATTAAGTACATCTCAAAAAAAATAAGAAAAAAAAATTTTGAAGCCTGCAACTTGAACTTCGGAATTTCTTGCATTCTAATATTTCTCGCTGCTATTGGCACAGTTAAAGCATACAGACCTGACCTTGAGATATTAACTAGGCTTCATGAAGCTTGAATCCACGAAGTCGTAATTTATCAGCCGGCGGTACTGTTTGCTCTTGAGCAGCATTGATATAAGAAGCATAGAAAATTTCTTTGAATTATAAAAACATAATAATTCAATCCAGAACTGTAACGTTTATTCGAATTGAGTGAGTTAAACCTGAAAAATGAAATATCATTAATGAATAAAATTCTTTTAATGAACTTAGTAAAGTATAATGCGCACCAGTATCATAAACTATCAATTGAATTCGACAAATTCTCTGAAATAAGGAATATTCAAGTCGCCATCGTCAGTGTGTAATTTCCTTTAAAAAGTAAAATTAAAAAAATTCCATATTTTGACATCCAGGATTCGCGAATCTGAGTGCTAGACTTTTTCATGAAGTTGAGATATTCTACTGTTTCTTCTTCCCTTGTTGTTTTATTAATAGGGAACTGGCATTAAGATTCTGAATCCATATTATGCTATTATTATTGGAATTTTTCTTTCTTATTATTTCTTCTCATTTCACAGAGCAGAACCTCTGGCTGTAACACCATTCAATGCTTACACCCCGTATAGTTTGAACAGGAGATTGTCGAGGGCAGAAAAACAAAATGAATGGATGCAACTTGGAACGTAAGTATGAACTTTCCGAAAAGTATAATTTTAGTGTTTTTTTTTGTCTGTTTCAAGCCGTTCATCAATTTCTTTTCCCCTCTTGTTTCCATGAAAACTTGAAAATCTTCCAAAATTTGGGGTCTAATAAGAAATTAATAATACTTACTATCTCGAATAATTCTGACATTTACACACTTGTTCTGGGAAATGTTTGTTATTTTGAAATTTCCTGTCGAAATGTCTATTACACGACTTGTTTGTACTAACGAATGAAGAATCCGATGCCATTCAATTTTGTCAGGCCGTCTGTATTTGCTTTTACATTAGAAGACCTTGAGTTCTGACCATTTCAGGGTAGGCTTGGAGCCTAAATACATCGGTTGTGTTCGTAAAAATAGGCAAATAGCAATAGCAAAAATCTGTGGAACAATGCCAGAGTTGTATACATTCGAAACTTTGAGGATTTTCCTCAAAAATCTCGAAAAGAATTAATGCGACGAGATTGAAGGTTTTTATTTATTTGAGGAATATTGACGTGCAAAATTTCGTGAGAATCCTATCGTTCGAAACTTAAATGATCAAAAATTTTTCTTTTGTCTTCGGATACTCCCAGATTTCTAAAAAATTCAGCACAAACCTTGATGTTGAGATTTTACAACTCCATGCAGAACTTCTGCTTGATCCAATATTTTCTCTAGGAAATATGAGGAGAATATATGTCAAATAGTAACGAATTTGAAAAAACGCGTGGAACATTCACTTCAAGCCAGTGCTTTTCAAACGTTTTTCTGTATAGATCTTCTTTCGTTGGATTTTTCTTATGCATTCTATTATCTTTGTCTTTATTTTACAGAATTCCATCGTTATATACTATTTTCAGATAATTCTTCGAATTTTGAAAATATTTCTTAGAATTTTCTATCAATATAAATTGTAATAATAATTTCCAGTGAGTTATTTCCATATGAAACAAATGGGAAATTCGAATTGATTTTTTAAGTCGATGTCAATAGATAGATACAATTATAAAAGTATTCATTATTGAAAATGTTGATGTTTATGATTGGGTCATGTTCATTGATGATAAACGTGGAATTTGATATTTATACGATCATGGTATTCAAGCGCTTGTTATGCTGTCAAAATTTCAATGGACTTAACTTCGATATCTCTACAGGTGCCCCTACATTGAAAATACTAACGGAAAGGTGGGAGCCACTTATATGATATCAGAGATAAAGCAGATTCACTTGATTAGTACCTATATTTTTTAAGTCACCTTTTTTTAGTGAAATCAGCCAAATCTGGTCCACTTCTATAGAAATGGGAGTGAGAACCCATGATGTGAAAAACCTAGAAAAGCATTGACGTGAAGTCAGCAGCTTTTACGCGTTTGTTCATGTTGCGAAATGGCGACTTGGAAATTTCAGTGAAATTTTCATGAAATATGAAAATTTTCAAAAAAAAAATTTCTTTCAAATTTTTCCATGGATACTTCTTATTGACACTGTTTCATCTTCCAACCAAGTTTCATTTCGATCAGATTAATATTTTTCGAGGTATTGAAGAATCAACATTTCAAATGCCTGTAACACAAAAACCATTCGGCAGATTTGGCCCATTAACGACTTTAACCGAGATATTCAGGGTTAAACCCTAACCTGGAAATTTCAAGATTTTAGGTCCTTCCTTTCGAACGTTAGAGCACATAAGGACAAAATTGAATTCGACCACGGATTCGTCTTCGTGGAGTTCAACCCAATCTTTTAAGACCATTTTCGTCTTGAAATTCGGGAATCACAGACATCGTGATCAAAAGATAACGCGCTGTTCCCTAGAACAAGCGTGTGAAAACATGGTGTGCTCATCTGAAAAAAAACGACGTCAGCTAGTTGAAAATACCAGGGAATATATATTCTGAGCTTTGAATTTGAATTTGAAAAAAGTGACATCATCATTGGTGAATACGATCACAGATGACCAGATGAGCACACCATGTTTTGCTTACATCATGCGAGAACCTAAAAAAAATCCTGTTTAGTTGTTCCAACACTTTTAGAACGAAACGTGTTAAAAGCATCCAAATGTAACAGACTTCTCACGGAAAAAAAGTATTACTCATAGTTCATTAGACGAAAACTCAATTGTCACGCAAATAATGGTTCCAATTAAATATTTACCATAACACACCTGTTGCAAATTCCCTACAAAGGGAAATAGAATTAACGCGTTTCTTTTCAATTAGGACTTCAAACGTTTTGGTCCCGTGGACTTGTCAGCAACTGACTCGAATGGGTGTCCACCATCTGTTTTGAAGCGGAACACCGTGAAATTGGTTGCACTTTCAGAATGACTTCATTCACATTTTGGCTCGCCGATTCATTTGAATTTCAGGAATTTTATGATGAACTCTCAAAAAGGAAAGGAACTTGTTCCAATTATAATCCTGTTTTATTTCCTGATGATTGAAATTCTCTATCAATATCGTTCTCAAGAAATTTTGGATAAACCTAATAACAACATCATTTTTCAACCAAGTACCACTAGATTTCAGTTCAAAAGGACTTGAAAATGTCGGAAAAATATAATTCCGAACAGATATTATCAACGGAATTATTGGCTGGATTTTATTCATTCGACCTTCGTTTTAAAACCTCGAACCTGCCCGAACAAAATCGATTTTCCCAACACGTTTCTTTCTGAAACTTTTTCTGATACGCTCCGATGTTTTCAGCAATAAGAAAGTTCAAACAGATCCTTATAAGAAAATTTCTGATTGATAGAGTGTCAGTACTTTCTTTACATTATATCTGTTACATACTTTATAGATATAGAGAACACGATGCAGGATCCAGCAGGAGGTTTTTCAGTTGTGGGTCATATTTTCCAAAGGTTCTATTTAAAAAACAAGTAATCACGAAATCATGAAATTTTGGATACCAATATTCATTATTTTTTCTAGAAGTCTGCAGGTGTGCCATAAAATATTATATATTTTTATAGAAGAATATATAATTTACTTCGAACTCAGATATCATGTTCGTTGAATATTTCATACAGAGAAATATTTTTTATGATTTCTGAAAATATCACAACAATAAAGTACGGTCCTGGAAAATGGTAACCTAATATACCAGAAGTATAGGGATCAGTATATTTCCCTGCGAAAAGAAACTTCATGAAGTTGTGATTATTAGTCCGTCAAATAGAACATTTTGAAAATTTGGCCCAAAAATTAAAAATACCCTGTGTAATTCAAACAAATTGTCGAATAACTTGCATTCGAGTTATTTTTGGAATCAGCTAAGTGTCCTCTTGCTATGCTTGAAACATGAACAGTTTAACAGGATTCAAACTGTATATGTATAATGGAATAATGAATGAACAAAGAGATTGGACCAAATGTTTAACTTTCAAAGATTTTCTCCTTTTCTTTCGGAAGTAAATTATTTCTAATTTTGGAAGATTGAACCATTAACAGTGGTGAATGAGACTTATTTCTAATAAGAGAGTGTTTGAGGTCGATAAATATAAAGATTGGTATGAACCCAGAAGCTTCTCTTGTAGTTTATTGATCCGTGGTTGTCCCCAAATTCACTCCGCGTTTGTAACTTCCGTTTCCAATAAATACCGAAAGCTGGGAGAAAGAAAGCTTTATACACTACCCACACAAAATTTCGATTGTATCTATATTTCATGTGCTTCTTGTAGGGAACAAGTAGGCTATCTCCTGACCAAAAGAATGTTATCTTTGAATTTTCATTAGAAAATACCTAAACCATAAGGTGGAACTCACTGAAGGGAAGTTTTTTTTGGGGTTTCACTCCCAGTATCTGAAACAGAACTATATAAAATTAAATAAAAATTGTTGTTTTCGTATGGAAAACGCCCTTGCGGATTGCAGGATTGAGCCATCTGTCAGAGGCAGTTTCTGGAAAAAAAAGTTGCCTAATGAACAATACAGAAAAAATATGAACGATAAACAAAGCGATCTGTGACGTTTCATAGTACAAATCTGACTCTTGTAGAAGACAAACGGAAAAATTAGCAGGAGCATTTTTTTTAATTTTACTTCTTTCAAGACTCTTGTCGAATTGACATTTCTAAGAAAACACAGCAACTCAGATTCACCAGATTTGAAAGTTGTCTAAATCTATCTCTTCTTTGAGTAAATATGGACAAATATGGTCCATTTCTACAGAACAATGATCAACATTAATTACTCTCTCCGTTCAACAAAATTTTCTTTCCAAGTTATCTGGTTTCGACATCAGTATTTTTGAATTGTCCCAATCTATCATGTAATTCCCAATGGTCGAACATAGATGGTTCGCTATTTGGGATTTTTGTATGTATGTATTCCTTAGGTTGTTTTTGTATTCTCGTTTTCTGATAGCTGACGACAGGGAAAACCAAAATCAAAAAATTGTTTTTTATGATACTCGCTGCATTTGTGGAAAGACATATGCAGAGGAAACATCTCGGCCGTTAGCTATCAGAAAATGTGAACACAAAAACAACCTGAGGAATAGAGATATACAAACATCCCAAATAGCGAACCATGTATGTTCGACCATTGAGAATCACATGATAGATTCGGACAATGTCGGAACCAGATTATTCAAGGGAAAATTAAATAGTCTTCTTGCATTTTGTTAAATGGAGAGAGTAATTTTGCTCAGTTTTCTGTAGAAATAACCTTTTTTGGCTGGATTTACTTTAAAAAGAGGTAGAATTTTTTTCCAAGAATTTATTATGCTGTGAAATCATAAAATTATCAATTTGACAACAAACTCAAAACGAAAAATCGAAAGAAAATCATTCTAAAAATTTTCTCATTTGTCTGATGAAACAGTCAGATTTCTAGTCTGAAATGTTTATCGTTTGTATTGTTCCAGTAATTTCGGCAGGGATTTTCTTTAAGCACCTACAATGAATTTGAATGAACATTAATGTTTTAGTGTTTCATTTATTGTTGGAACTATTTTGTGTCCAAGTGACCTAACGGCCGGACCGTAAACACAATGTAAACACAATAACTTCCGAAAGAAACAACTTCGAAACTCGATATTTGTATAGAAGGTTTGGACCTTAATTACGTAGGCCGAATTCGTGAATGGTTAAAATCCACCCGATAATTACGCAGATAAACCCATTCAAAATTTTATTTTCCCGATGATTCTTAAAATACAGATTAGATCGAATTGAAATCCAGTACTTAAATGACAGTTTGAAGGTTCATACAGAATTTAATGAGGATAATATGATGAGAAGATCACAGAATATTAAATATTTGAAAAAAAATATTCGAAATTTTTTTTCAAATTGTTCTAATCTGATGATCATCACGAAATTTCGCACAATGTTGTCTCTCAACATCTCCTAACTCGCTGCGAAGTTTCATAACGATTGAATCAGTATTCTTGGAGTTATACCGAAAAAAACAACGATATCGAGAAGAAAACCACGAAATTCTACATATTTTTCCTAATATCTCCAAAACTAATAGCCGTATCGAATTGATATTTGGTACACTGCTGTGAAATATGAAGTTCAAGGTATAACTGAAATTTTTCTCGAATATGAACGAAAGTTTCAGAAAAAAAATTTTTTTCGTCAAAAATTAAAAAAAAAATTTTTTCGAAATTGAGTAACCATACGATTTTAACGAAATTCTGCTTAAAGTTGCGTGTCGTTATGCTCCAACTAACTGTAAAGTTTCAATCCAGTCGTTTCAGAAGTTTCTGAAAGATGAGGAAATTAACCTCAAAATTTCAAATGTCTATAACTCCGAAACTATTTGGCCGATTCAGCCCGTTAACGAACTTGACCTTCGTATTTTGAAATGAAACCCTTCCTGAAAATTTTGAAGTTGAAAGAATCCTCCGTACGCCCGTAATCGTGGTGATGGCCGGACAGAATCGATTTTGACACCGGATTCGTCATCAGTGAGTCCAACCTAGTCGTTTAAGGCTCAATCATCGAAAATTACAGACAATTGGACAAAACGATAGCACGCTGTTCCCTTAGAACATGCCCGCAAAAATTTATGATTTCTTGATTGATTGAAACCCTGAAGCGTACCCTATCTAGTTCGAACCTGATATTTCAGAGACGCCTTAACAACGACTCTCTCCGCCTTGTACGGAAAGCTGCTGGTGGTCATGGGGACCGCATTTCCCATGGCTGAAGTCATCTCCACCTACGTTCCTCCCTCATTTTACGAGGCCTACTATATCTATCTTTACGGCGGAAGTATGCTCTTTCTGTTCTACATGTCCTGCGTCATTCTGAGAGAGAAAAGGAAACGGAAAGAGGAGGACACCAAAGAGAAAGGTGAGTGTGTACAAATGAAGCAATTAGTCCCTTTGGGTTAAAGTGCATGCCAGACTGCTTGAATGATGAATGGAGTTGTAGCACCACGTCGTTGGGGCTAATGAATAGGATTCTTCTGTTTTTTAATCAGAGGGATATTTACATTTTAGGTATACTGTTTTTTATTCAGGGTGGTGCAGTTTTCAACGAGGAAAATTCATGGAATGATAGATACTCCGGCGAGAAAATACAGTGTTTTCAAGTTTGGTTTGCAAATATCGAAATTTTCAACTGTTGTTGAATAGTTCGAGACATTTGATTCACATTATGTTGCTGATATCTGCCATCGAGGTTGCTTTCCCTGTGTAGAATTTTGCAAAGAAAAATTGTTGTACTACAAATTTTTTCTAGAAATGAAAACCGGCAACTCCCCTTTTTTTGGGAAAAGAGCTCTTTTCTATTTTTCTGCATAACGCATACTTTGGTGATTGGCAAAAATTAAAAATCCTAAATAATTGATTTTAATTTAATGCAGCAAAATTACAATAATATGGGACGAAATCCTGATGTTCCATTTGCAATTAAATCATTATTAAGACAATATCGAAAATATATTGAAATTTCGAGCTATTCTTTCGAATTATACCTCACGCTTGATTAAGGGAACAGTGCGATATCATTTTGACCAAATGCTGTAATTCTCGAATTTTGACCGGAAAATATTCTCAAACGACCAGGTTCGACTCTCTTATGAAGAATCCGATGACAAATTCAATTCTGCCCGGCAGGCTGTCCGTATGTGTTCTTGCGTTCGAAAGGCAAGACCTGAAGTTTTGAAATTTTTGGTATAGGTTCGGTGCCTAAATATCTCGGTTGAGTTCGTTAATGATGACAAAACAGTGTGTAACTACTCTCTAATTCACTTACACTTTTTGCGTCTAACGCACGTTTCGGAAAGCACGTTTCCTTCGTCAGGAGACATATCATTACAGTAACGTCTAACGCACGTTTCGGAAACCACGTTTCCTTTGTCCAGAGACATATCGTTACTGTAACGATATGTCTCCTGACGAAGGAAACGTGCTTTCCGAAACGTGCGTTAGACGCAAAAAGTGTAAGTTGATTAGAGAGTAGTTACACACTGTTCTGTTATCAGTATGCTATCCACAGTGAACTAAAATAGTAAATTTCGTTAATGTTGATTGTTATGGAACATTTCAAGACGAGAAATATTAGGACCATATTTTTTCGAAAATTTCAAAAAATTTATATTTGGCGATCTATTAGTTATATATAGTACTCACGAAATTCTGCATTAACCTTCAAGCACTTATTTTTCCCATGAAGTATCGGATTTCAACGCCAATCAACAATATTTCGAAGATAAAATTTTCTATGAAGTATCTGCGCAATCAATGATAAAACAATTCAAAAATATAATAACTATAAGTACGGTTAGGCCGGCCGAAAGCACAATATGTTTCCAAAGAAATTCCTAGAGATTAGATTAGTATTTGTGGAGTAAGTGGAAGGTCCATATAGAATTTTTTGAGAACCATATGAAAAGTGAGGAAGTAATGGTGCGTTTGGCGGGGAATAGGTAATTAATTGGCAACTGATTCGCACAAGCGCCTCAAAGCGTCAGTACTCTTCCATAATTTTGATCATTTTCCTTTTTTGTCGCCAAATCTGTGCATTTCGCCAATAGAGTCTCATTAATTTAATATTTAATTCTTTCGATTTTACTTTTCAGGCGAGAATTTCAAAATGTGAAGGTCAAGTTCGTTAATGGGCAAAATCGGTTGAACGCTTTCGGAGTTTGAAATATATTTGAAATTTCTAGGTTATTTCCCCGATATTTTGGGAACTGCTGAAACGATTGAATTGAAACTTGGCAGTTAGTTAGAGCATGAGGACTCGCAATTTCTTGTTGAAACAGTCCTTCGAGTAAATCGAAAAAAAAATATTTTTCAAAAATTTTTTAGAAAAAAAATTTTTCCCTGGAAATTTTTCATTACATTTACACTCAGGTCATATCTTCAGCTTCATATTTTAAAGCAGTTCTATTGCATTTCAGTTCGATACGGTTAAAATTTTCGAAGATATCGTGAAAGAATATGTCAAATTACGTGGTTTTTTCCTTAGCATCGAAGTTTTTTCGAATTATTTTGAAAAAAATAATAAAAGAACAAATTAAGCATATCTCCAGAAATAAACATGAGCGCAAAAGCTGCTGAGTTCACGTCAGTGCTTTTCTAGGTTTTTTCTTCGTCTTTCTTATTGTTCATAAAATCATTCAAAAATATTGAGTTGTAGTATCATTGAGTATTTAAATACTAGTTGAATACTCAATGGCTGTAAGCAAAACTTTTTAGTGCCGTAATTATTTAAAGAAACCTCACTTTGAGATGAACCATGTAATAGAAGATGATTTTCTTGGCACAATCAAAAAATATCAGATATGCTTGAACTCGATTTGAACTTTCTATTTGCAAATATATATATAATACATTTTTGTGTTCTTTATCTGGAGACACCCTCTAATTTGTGGTCTTAAAACCTTTACCACTGCTTTACAATAATCTATTGATGCTGTATTATTACGAACATCCATTTCTATCCCAATACCAGTTTCCGTTGTTCGATATGATATTTCCGAACATTTAAAAGTAACCTCATTATTTATTCTCGCAGATGCTCAAAAGGATATCGAAAGCACAATGTCCGACGAAGAGTCAGATGAAGTCAGCGGAGAATCATCCAGTACTACTTCTTACAGGCATCGCAAATCATCTCCAGTAGAAGATCCTAAACAGCATCACTATGGTAGTTTCTATCTGAGAATGGGAGCTGTAGGTGAGAAATTTCATGAAAGGTTTTTAAGGGTGAGTTTTTCATCACGGGAAAGGGCTCGATCAATATAAAATCACTCGCATAAAGTTGCAAAAAAAGTGCAAACTTATCTCTAAAGTTGGTTCTGATGAAGTTAGATTTTCAAACTTTGATATGAGCTGAGAACTGAGAAAAACTTTACAACTCATCTCTAAAGTTAGGTCCCATCTTAAAACTTTCATATGAGGGTTTTCTTTTAAATTAGATATTTTGACGAGCTCTTGCCCCGTAACGGAAACTCTCATTCAGAAATATCATTTTCATTTACAACAAAAAATATCACACTGACTTTTTTTTTAGCTTTTGGAATAGGAAGCATGATTTATTCTGGACTGGAATTTGGACAATACTTCGAATTAGAAAGTAACACCAAATGCCACAACATTTTTATAGCACTTACACCTATCACTCGAATGGCATTTATTTTCATACAGATGTATTTCATATTTTTGAACAACGAAGTGAGTATCCAGTTCCTTTTTGAATATTTTCTTGCTGATAGCTTTTTGAAGTGTTGAATAAACGACCAAAAATATTTTACGATAATAAAATACTCTTTTTTCAGCAGATGGGTGTATGCAAAAACAAAGTAATGGCAAAATTTGGCCTTATGCACATGATTGGTACAAATCTTTCCGTCTGGCTCAACGTTCTCGTCCAAGAAACCAAACACGAAATTTTAACGTTCTACAACCCCGAGAACAACTCTCTTAGAATATCCCACAGGATACCATACAAAAGTGACGTCCTTCTTGGTCTCCCAGCAGTCACATCTGAACACCCTCCAGAAACTCACGGTCATCATATAGTCGCTAGAGGGCTGAAGGGACCACATCACCTATATGAATGCAGAAGAACCAACATCATTGGATCCTTGGTCCAGGATGCATCACCGTTTTTATTTCCTTGCACTATAGAGTACAGTTTGATTTGTGCTGCTATTTTATATGTGATGTGGAGGAATATTTCTAAACTTCCTGTGTTAGGAGCTGCAGCAAAAGCTAAAGCTGAATTATCTAACTCGTACAAAAAGAGTCCACACCATTATTCTGTTGACTGTGCAAGAGCTCACAAGGGTCTATTTGTTGGGATATTGCTGTTAGTTTTAACCATTATATCGCTCATATTGTTTTTTGTCCTGATATCACGTCCAGAATTCGTAGGTTTAGCGGTTGTTGAAGTCAACATTTGCGAATTAACGTTATATGGGATGACAACGTTGGCGTCACTTCTGGGTATGTGGCAGGTGCGCCAACTTAAATACGATGGAAGCAAAAATTTACAATTGGACAATATACTCCTCGTTGGTGCTCAAACTGGCATGTTTATATACAGTATTTTTACAATTATAGGTGGACAATTTACGATACAACGTACTACAGTGTTAGTACTAGTAACAGCTCTTATCTCTCTCCTACAAACCACATGCCAAACGATATTTATTTTGGACGCTTCTAGAAGGACTTGCGCCACTTCTGATCAGATAAAAAAGAAACCTGGCAGACAGATAGTCACGTTTTTGCTTGTTACGAATCTGGCGATGTGGGCAATAAATACTCTTGAAAAGTCGAGAGCTGAGTCACATCCCATTCAATTGCATTTTTACGGCCTCTGGGCTTGGACCATCATAACCCATGCTGCGATGCCCCTGGCCATTTTTTATAGGTTTCATTCGACAGTGTGTTTGTGTGAAATTTGGAAGAGGGCGTATAAAATGAAGCCTACTTATATGTGAGTTGTAGAATCTATGGTGCCAAACTTTTGGTCACATAGCTGAAAAATCGTAAGATTTTGTATAAAACTGATTAATGCAAGCATAGGTTCAAATATTTATTTTTTCATTTTGAACTTTCAACGAAAAATGCGAAGTATGATCAATCTGTCCTGAAATTTTTCGCCGATTGCGCTACAAGAAAGTACAGAGTTAGAATGTTATATTGAATCGAGTATATCTAGGAGTTTATAAAAAAAAACTACGATATTTATGAAAGTTTGCAGGTAAGAGCAATCTTAAAGATCTTTTCTGCGGATAATGTACTTCCGATTCAAACGGAAATACCCCAACCTATTTATTCTTGTAGAACACTATATACATTTGCAAACTTTGATTGATCTTTATATTTCGAACTACCCCAAATTGAGTTTATTGGAAATAATTTGTAGAAGCTAGAAATTAAACCACTCATTGGGACAATGAATCTCCGTCTAGTAGTATTGGAAATAGTTACTCAGAAGTTTGTTAATAGGCTTGTATATTTCAAGTAGTTGAACGGCAAACAATTCAAACATTTGAAATGATCTTGTTTAAAAAATTATTTACATTCTCTTTCATCTAAGACTGAATCAGTTACTTCATAAATGTCAGATAGTTCAGTTTCTCGTGTTAACAAATTATTTACATCAAACAGAGTACTCACAGTCATAATATACAGGGTATTATGTTGATTCGAAATGAGTTGTCTTTTGAGGTTGAACAAAATTCAGATAAATATTGCCTTTTTTGCAAATATTCCTAAGTATCGCATAGACTTCTCGTTTACAAGATATTGATTTGGGGGGAGGTCCTGTGCTAGCTTTTAGAGTCGATTTTTTTAACAATACTCTGAAGAATTACATTTCGAAAGAATCTACACCAGTGTGAAGGGTATTTATAAATTTCGTCCATATCTTTGCTTATATTCTATCTCAGTAAATAACAAGACCTATGATTGCAAGACATCTCACTATTGGAAAACACAAATATTTTGCTGTGCATTTTTTCTCCTTCATAAGAACAAAACAAAGTAAGATATCCCTCGAAAAAAAAATTATATTTGATTTCTGTGGAGTTCTGTAGAAGGTAACGAAGAAAATTTTTCATTTCATTCAGACTCAAGAATGGTTTATATGCAATCGGTTTAGAGGAAAATCTCCTTGAAATCAATTGAAATAATTTTTCTTGTGATCTTGATTTTTTCAAGATCAGATCTTTCAGAAATATTATATAAAAAAATATCCTTCGTAAAATTGCTAATGCAACGTACAATGCCAATTTCAATTTTTCCCATGAGGAAATTTTGCTCAGACCTATAATCAAAGCATATATTCATATGATGTACCTGTATCATATAAATTCTCAGGAAAATACATAACATTATCAATATATAAGCTGGGAACAACATGATTATGACATGAAAATATCACGGGAACGCGTACCTATCAGTACTGAAGTAGTGTAAAGTTAAACCTATATATTTTTGAATTTTTATGGTATGTATACTAATTTTACTACTCTTGTCGAATGATATACTGCAGATTTTAATTATGCAGAACTCATTGTAGGTATATCGGTATTTTATAAGACTTACGTCGAATATTAAGTGACTCTACTATTTATCTTCCAAAATGCAATAGGCTGATCAAGTTAAATGTATTCGGGTAATATTTTTGCACATATAAAAAAGGTACCAATGTACGCATTCATGCAAATTCAAATTTTTCGTCCTATGAAAAATTAGAATATTAGTTTCGGTTTCTTAAAATTGTTCAATTTAATCGGAAAAAAATATCTTGTTCTGGATAAATAGTAATATTCAGATTAATATTTATACCTATCAACCAATTCTCGAAAAGAGTTTACCATGTTCGAATATTTCAAATCAACTCAAATTTTGTGGTACCTAGATTAAATTTTGTGTACTATTGAAAGGAATTTCACGAGTTTCAAATTGTTCCCACACTGAATTTATGCTTGAATCACACCTGATTCAATGCCAAACAGGATAATACAAAATAAATAAGAGAATGCTTGCCTGACCTACGTAAAATATCTCGGGAACATAATGACAACACTGTAACTTTGAAATTCTGATTTGAAGTGTTATTTGTGTGAGTTGCCGAATGATAATTGTATGTTATGAAGCATCAATTTGGAGGAAAGGATGAGATTTTTTTTCTGATACAACAGTTTCCTAAGTTCATTTTTATATTTTCGAAATATATCACGTAATATTATGTCGATTTTTTTTCGGATGATTCGAAAATACTTGTGATAGAATTGTTTCTTCATAATAATGTATTGTTATAATTATTTGATATAGAATAGGATATTCAGTATTTTACTGTGATTTAATTATCTAAGCTCAAATTTTTATGATATTCATTGAAATTGCATTGGACTTATTTCATTCATACATGCCTGTGTAAAATTGCCTCAATCTCGTATTATGTAGCGGGCGTGCTTTATTAATTTATCCTCGAATAACATTTATAACATTTATAAAAAAAAATCAAAAATGTAGAATTTCAAATTCACTGGATTAATTGAAAAAAATATACCAGTGATGTTCGTTCTTTATGGAATAATTTTTGTGAGGAAAGTGTATACTAGTATATTTTTTTAATTGGAAAATCCTAACTTTAGAAATAAAACAATACCGGTATTTCATATCCTGATGTAATTTGATATAATCATTGAAATATATATTCCTGATTATTGTGTCCATTATAACGGTTGGTGATGTAAGTACAATTTGTTGTGCCATAATGTTTATTTAAAATATATTAGCTTGTTGTGAATATTTCAGCTAGATAGCTATTCGTTATTGTTACTGTTTTATTATCGATATTTATATTACTTTATTCATTGATGTGGATGTTATAAGTAGCTTCAGGTATGTTCGATATATGTTGACCAATTCAAATAAAGGACTGATTTAGCTTCATAGTATTTTCAGTCAATCTCAAAATATCTGTTTTATGAGATCATTCTTGCCATTCGGATCTTGCACTCAATGTTTCGAGAATATTTCAACTTTGCAAGGCTTTCGAAAACGATAATTTGGCCTTATCACGTTGCTGGTGATAGTTGTCCATTTGATCGCATTTTTAGACAACTGTCTTCAGAACTCGCAACTACCTATTCTATTTCATTTCTTCCATTGATTGGAAACGAAACAAAATAGTCGATTTTATAGTGTATCGATCGAAGGATATTTTTGGGGTATTTTGCATTATCTTCCAGGTGTTTTCTATAAGTTTCACTCCAAATATCTAGAAAATAACTATTAAAAATTGAATAAATTGGTATTTATAGAATACGCTTTTTCGGGTGGCGATAAGATTTCTTGAGCCTCGAGAAAGAATCACGAAAGATCCGAAACGTTGGCAATGTGCGAACATTGAATGTAATGAGGTTGTCCTAATTCCTGTTAGTATTTTATTCAATGACAATCATGTTCAACGAATCAACGCTATTAAATCTTGAATCATTTTGAGAAAGAAAATTGTAATGAACAATGTCGATTTATTCTGTAAAATCTTCACATAAAATCTGATTTCTTACTTTACATGCTATCCCTTACTATATTGAAAATAAGAGCTCATATAAACTATCAGGACTGAGATTGAAACCAAGTTTTATGAAAAGGTAATAAGTAGTTTTTTTAAAGATCACATACAGATGGATACACGTCATGAAATACACTAAACCTGAGTGGGAGGCGCGAAAATAAAATATATAAAGGGAAATGTTGAAAAACGAATTTGCTAATTTAAGAATTATGCATTTATTTTCAATGTTAAATTGAAGAATTGACATCAGTATAAAATAATATTGAAATAATTTCGTATCGATTGAAATATAATTCATTTTAGTTATTTATTCATTTCATTTTGTTTTTCACGCAAGAGTTATATTGTAAAGAATTATAAAAAACGAATCGACGACAGTTTCATCTATCGATTTTGCACGATTATACTATATACATATATACCTTCACTTTGTTTTAATATTAAGTATTTTTGAAGCTTAATACAGGAAAGTAAAAATGTGGAACATTCGGCATATATTATGTATAATCAAAACCATGAAACGCCTGAATACATTGAAGAATCTTTCGTATTTTTAGAAGAATCGACTCAAGTTGGTTTTCTTTCATTGAAGTGTTCCAATTTAAATACATAGAAGAAAAATAAAAAATAACTCTAGAAAAACACTCACCTGAGATCAGGAGCTATTACGCGCTTATTCAAATTCTAATTACTAGATCAACACGAAGTTTCGCACCTGGTTGCGCATTGGTATTTTTTACCTGATAGCGAAGTTTCAATCTGATTACATTTGTACTTCTTGAGATATTGCGGAAATAACGTTGAAATTCCAAATTGCATATTTTTTCCCTATATCTCCGAAAATAAATATTGGATCGAATTGAAATTTGAAATATTTCTGTTGAATACTGACCCTGATATTCGCTGAAATGTAATCAATAGTTTCGGGAAAAAAAAATTTCAACAAAAATTTAGCAAATTTTCGAATGCATATTTTTTAAGGATTTTATAACAACTGACTCCACACGAAATTTCGCACTAAATTATGCGTTGGTATTCCAAAACTGTCTACAAGGTTTCAATCTGATCGAGTCAGTACTTCATGAGATATCGAGGAATTAACCTCAAAAATTCAAAGGGGTATTACTTCGAAACTATTCGACCGATTTTACCCATTAAAGAACTCAACCGAGATATTTACACTTCAAACCTAATGTTTCAATTTCAATTCGCTAGGTTTTTTCCTTCCAAAGTTAGAGCACATACGGATGGCCGCACGGACAGAATTGAATTTGATCACGGATTCTTCTTCAGGGTGTTCAACCCAATCTCGCTGTTCCCTAGAACAAGCGCGTAAAAATCTGAGTATATGAACATTATTCTGCTTTCCAATCTTGATGGCATTTTTCGAGAGTACGGCCCTGAGCCCTTCCGGTCTGAGCCCCAATGTCATTTCCTCAGGGACGAAGGGTGAAGGGATGAGGCCCTTCGTGCTGGGTCACGTGATGTCAACAACGCGAGGGAACTTATGTGTAGCAACAGCTTACTCCAAATCGAAGAATTCCTGTCGTGATGCATTTGTAGGTGCATTGCGTTGCATCATAGAGTTCAAACACCCCCGCTTCTGAAAGTGTGGCGTCGAATGTGCAGTATTGAAGCTATAAATGTTTTTGAATGATTGATTGTTTTGACATGGTTCAAAAGCGCTTTTTGTACCATAGGTTTTTGGTGGCACCATGGTCACAGTCATGTGCTGTAATATGCGGTGAGTTCCTTTGATTTTCACTTTGACTCGCGAAATTATTTGTCTTATAGCAATAATGAAAATATTAACGAACAATTTTTGAAAAGCTAACATCTGTATCGTTTTATTATTTGGGCATTGCGTCTGTTATTATTTTAATATTGATGTGAATCATTCAACTCCAACAATTTTTATCGAATATTATATTGAAAGTAATTGGCGGATTACATCGCTTTTTTGAAAAATTTTTCGGGGTATGATTATAATAAAGTTCATTAATGAATGAAGTCGATCTGCGGAAAACATTAGGGCTTTAGTAAGTCGAGAGAAATCATTTCATAATGAAAGCCTCAGAAAGTTTTCCTAATAATTCAATAATTCAGAAATGGATATGGAAAGTTATTTCACTCAACGTTTATTGTGATTATAGTGTATTCCTCTGATGCTTTCACGTTCTTAAATTTTATATTTTAACAGTACTGAATAAGGTAGGATGAATTCGTTCGTATTATGCACGCCTATGTTCAGACCTATTTTGAAAAATACTTTTTGTTTCAGCGGTGTAGCGTGGGAAACCAATGTCGCACAAGTCATTTGTTCATTAACAAATCAATATTCATTATTATATATCATTATAATAATGACTTTTCTCTAATTCACTTGAATAATTAGATCACACTACCAATGAAAATCAAATGGGCAAACCATATATTTTTAGTAAGATTGCATGTAGATTTGCCTTTATATAAGGTGTTTTATCAGAAGGAATCATGAACAACAATTTTTGGAATGTAATTGAGAATTCACCCTATTGAGACATTTGGTAGAGAACAATTTTAATTGGAAATGATCGATTTTGAGACATTTCATTTTTATCCTGAGTTCCGAACTTAAATATATTGTCGAAATTTCCTCGGCATTTCCAAAATATCTTCGTGGACCTATAGCAACTACCTTGCTCAACTATGAATTCCTGGTGTATTTTCGATGCTTTTGCAGGATTATCAGACTTCTGATATGGTCGATCAAGATTCATCTTCGATAATATTCATGTGTTTTTCTTCAGAACTATTGTCCTTTCCTCAAATCTTTAATTTTTTGTGGCCATTTCATAAAAAACTGTTCAGATATTTCCACTCTGTTTGCTCTATTTATTTCGAAGGTCAAATTTAATAGCGATTATATACACTAATCGTTCACACAATAATATTAAAAAAATCAACGTAGGGAATCAATACAATTGTTGAGCAGATATTCTTGCTCAATAACGAACAAAGGTTGTATTGATGAATGGAGAAAATTCACCTAATGATTTCCTAGGTATATTCATTCATATAGTCATTTTTTTCCTAGTATTTATAAAAGCACATATCCCATCGAATATAAATTAAGTTGAGAAATTACATAAGAAATTTCGGTCTGATCAATAGTTTCTGAATTACATAGTTTTCCCATTTATTTCTGAAATGAAATTTTTCACAATTTCATACTTTTCACAAAATATTTCACAAGTCTTCGGTTCGGTACTTCATAAATGAGTGTCTAGCTTTGATTAGATGGAATGGATATTCTTTGAGTTATAAATAAAACAAAATTAGGTACATATCCCAAAGAGGGTAGTCGGAACTCTCTTGCCCAAATGTAGCCAGCCAATCGATGTAATAATTCTATAAGTATGTACCCGCATACCTATCCGATCATGCTGAAGTTTAGTACTTACTCATTAAATAGCGCCTCGAAGGCTCATGCTAAATTCCAGCATTATCTGATGAAGTAGTTATTGGATAGAAAGTTACGGTTCGAGTGTTTTTCGACTTATCGAGAAATCAAAATTTAAATGGATTATTCCAAAACTGTTGGGCGATGGTTGCTCATAAACAAATTAAACCGAGAAATTCGAACAGACAGACTGACTTGAATCATCTTGAAAAATCCTTCCGTCTGTTTCAATATGGTCTGCTAACCTCAAATTTTGGACAAAACTTTTTCTTGTATTTTCAACAACGTGAAATCATTTTTAAATGTAACCAACATTCTGAATTGCTTGGTAACTTGTGGACTATAACTTGAACGTAACTCGCTTCAAGTTACCTTCTAAGATCATTGGTTTTTAGAGAAAATTTTGATTTCGATGTTGTTGTCTGAATTGTTCCATGTCATATTGTTATAATTCTTCCTACACAAACGTCGAGGATTCAATTCCTCACATACCCATACCAGTGTTGCGTCATTTCAAAATCTTGAAGCACTAATTGGATAACTCTTTATTTTATTCGTTATTACTTTTGTATTTTGTTTAGGTTTCGAGATTATTATTCATTGAAATTAATAACTTCCTTCATTTTCTCAAATTATTCGAATAATTAATGAGGCTTTTATGTTCTAATTTGTTGTTTGAGTTACGGTTCGTGAGAATTAACTGTGCAATGAAACACAGAGTCATAAGGACCCCATTGTCCTATCTACAACCTCTTAAAACTTTTCCGATGTATGGATGTGTTCCTTATGTGCAGGTGTCATGTGATAGAATAAATCTTTCTCGAGAGAAACAAGTCCATACACAGGTATGTACCTACTAAAGAAATCAGATATCCCTTATTTGATTCGCTTGTTCTGGAGAACAGCGCGTTATCGTGTTGCCCAAATATCTGTAATTCTCAGATTTTGAGCCGAAAATGTGTTATGCTTATAACACAGAAAAAAACAGAGCGACTTGAAATTTCCTGGTTAGGTATGGAGCCCGAACATCTCGGATGAGATCGATAATTTGAGGTAACTTCCTCAATATCTCAAGAAGTCCTGATGCGATCAGCTTGAAGCTTCCAAATTAGTTGAAGAATACCAACGCGGAACTTCATTCAAAATTTTACCAGGATCGACTCAATTTGAAGAAATATTTTTTGGACAATTCTCCTTATTTTTCTTGGAACAGTAATTTCTTCTGTAGACTAGTTGAATTTCGATTGAATTTGGCACATACTTCGCAGTTAGATCGACGCGATATTTATTTTCGGAGATATTGTGGAGAAATATGTGGAATTTCGTTGTTAAATGACATTTTACGTCAATTTTCTCAAATTTTCTTGAAAAATATTTGTTTTGAAGAATTATTTATCCAGTTCCACCGAAATTTTTTTCGAAATCAAAATCTTACAATGGTGCTGAAATAACAGTTTCATCCGATGTTTATTGTCAGAGACATTGGAAAAAATTAGTGAAATTTCCTAGCTATTTGAAATTTAAGATAAATATCCCGAAAAGAGCCCATACTATCAAGATTAAACTCCACTATTAGTTGTAGTATACCGAAGCATTACTAACGAATTTCGCGAGGATCGTGTCGGTAGAAAATCAAAACAAAATTGCATTTTGAGAATTTTTGTAGGAAGAAAAAACAACTCGCAATGATGTTGGGCACAGACTCACAGGTTACTTTTCAACAAGATTGTTTCAAAAATATCGTGCTTATTTCCACGGCATCCGGTTACTTCCGAAAAAAATTGAAAAATACCTATCCTATCATGATGAAATATGCTACTGATGCGCGATCTAGGATTTGATTGAAAAATGATAGCTCGAAAGTTCATGCAGAATTTCGCCGGACCAAAATAAAAAAAAGATTGCCAAACCTTTCTATCAGAAAGTAATGCTTCGATTAGGGCCAATACATGAATAAGTTATCGCTTAGGCAACGAATATGAAAATGCGCGTAAAAGCTCTGATCTTTCGTCAGTGCTTTTCTAAAGGATTTCTCAATGTTGAATATCCTGATTTTACTTCAAACGTGCCAATCTGCGAATGAAAATTCATAGCGCAGATTCCTGTCTATCGAAAATATATAAACTCAAAATATCTGCGAAAAGCTGATGTTTGCTGTAAGGTTAATATAAAAGTAATCGATCCACACGATATGCGTCGTGAACCACCGCGACGCTCCTTTGTAACATGTTCAACAGGTGGAAGTAAATACGCGTTTTTAATAATATCCCAGTCCGGTTTATTACGGTACAGGGAAATAATTGGATTAATTCAGCTTATACGGAAATCTTTGATTTTTCAATAAATAGGGAGGATAATGGAAAATTTGGACTATCAATATTTACCTCTGCTAGTTCAATCTCTACTCACTCAAATTAATGCGAGTTCGTCAAACTATGGTGAGTGACAAGACACCCGGAAACAATTACTTCGTGAACAAAATTTTTCGGAAATGTGACAGTTACATCAAGAATGAATCGAAAACGTTTTCAGAAAATTTGATCAACATTCTGGCGAAAAAAAATAATAATGTAGCTATGAAAGTATATTGGTGCCACTGTGCAAAATAAAAATCGGTCCATTGTCAGATTTAATCTGTCTATTGCCAGATTTATTCTGCCACGTGCCAGATTTATTTTGTCAATTACCAGATTTATTCTGTCAATTGCCAAATTAAATCTGACAAATGCCAGATTAAATCTTTTCAGATCCATTCCTTTTTAAGGGTAGTTTATACTTGTGATTTTTCGAAAATTCTTGCCGAACGGACCTGAAATTTATGAATGGTGGCACAAAGGGTATACGACTTGCAATCATCACACTTTATTTCAATGAAATATATTCACTGGAAAATATCGAAAATACTCTACAAATATCGAGTTTCTAGGTCGTTTCTTCCGGAAGTTATTGTGTTTACGGTCAGCCTAACGGCCGACTGCGTAAACACAATAACTTCCTAAAGAAACAACTTAGAAACTCGATATTTGTAGAGAAGATTTGGACCTTAATTACGAAGGCCGAATTCGTGAATGAGTAAAATCCACCCAATGATTCCGCAGATATACCCATTCAAAATTTTATTTTTCCAATATTTTCAAAAATACAGATCAGATCGAATTGAAATCCAGTACTTAATCGAAAAATTACAGTTCGAAGGTTCATACAGTATTTAATGAGGATGATATGATAAGAAAATCACAGAATTTTTTTTTCAAATGGTTCTAATGACACGATTATCACGAAATTTTGCATAAAGTTGTCTTTCAGCATCTTCAAACTAGGTGCTAAGTTTTATCAGGACTGAATCAGTATTTCTCGAGTTATAACGAAAAAAACAACGATATCGAGGAGAAAACCTCGAAATTTGACATAATTTTTCACGATATCTCCAAAACTTATGATCGTATCGAACTGAAATTTGGTACACTGCTGTGAAATATGAAGTTTAAAGTATGAGTGGAACTTTTTTTTGATATGATGAATGGTTCCAAAAAAAAAAAATTTTTTAAAATTTACTGACTATATGATCCTGACGAAATTCAACATAAAGTTGCGCGTCGTTATATCCCACCTAACTGCCAAGTTTGAATCCAATCGCTCAAGTAGTTTCTGAAATAAAAAATAAATAACTTCAAAATTTCAAGTGCCTATAACTCCGAAACTATTCGACCGATTTGGCCCATTAACGAACTTAACCGCGGCATTCTGATGCGCGACCTACCCTGAAAGTTTCAAGTTGCTTGCTCACTTTGTTCGACAGTTATCGTGTCCTCGGACGGCCGGCCGGCCGGACAGAATCGATTTTGACACCGGATTCGTCATCAGTGAGTCCAACCTAGTCGATTGAGATCATTTTCGGCTCAATCATCCAAAATTACAGACATTTGGACAAAACGATAGCACGCATTTCCCCTAGAACATGCGCGCGAAAAGAATATGACAAATTGCACCCTATTGAAACCGAAAATATAAGTAAAAGTATGATGTTGGTTTAGTTTCAAGACATGGTATGTTTTTGCGCGCATGTTCTAGGGGAACATCGTGCTATCGTTTTGTCCAAATGTCTTTAATTTTGGATGATTGGGCCTAAAATGGTCTCAATCGACTAGGTTGGACTCACTGATGACGAATCCGGTTTCAAAATCGATTCTGTTCGGCCGGTCGGCCGTCCGTCCGGCCGAGGACACGATAACTGTCGACAAAAGCAAGCTAGCAACTTGAAACTTTCAGGGGTCGCGTATCAGAATGTCGCGGTTAAGTTTGTTAAAGGACCAAATCGGCCGAATAGTTTCGGAGTTATTTATTTTTTATTTCAGAAACTACTAGGACGATTGGATTCAAACTTGGCAGTTAGGTGGATTATAACGACGCGCAACTTCGAGCCAAATTTCGTCAGGACCATATTGTCAGTAAATTTGAAAAACATTTTTTGTCGAAATTTTTTTCTTCGGAAACCATTCATCATATCCAAAAAAAAATTCCACTCACACTTTGAGCTTCACATTTCACAGCAATGTACCAAATTTCAGTTCGATACGATCATAAGTTTTGGAGATATCGGGAAAAAATATGTGAAATTTCGAGGTTTTCTTCTCGATATCGTTGTTTTTTTCGGTATAACTCGAGGAATACTGATTCAGCCCTGATAAAACTTCGCAGCTAGTTTGAAGATGCTGAAAGACATCATTATGCGAAATTTCGTGATAATCGTGTAATGACACGATTCTAATGAGAACAATTTGAAAAAAAAAATTTCTGTGATTTTCTTATCATATCATCCTCATTAAATTCTGTATGAACCTTCGAACTGTAATTTTTCGATCCAGAACTGGATTTCAATACGATCTGATCTGTATTTTTGGAAATATTGTAAAAATAAAATTGTGAATGGGTATATCTGCGGAATCATTGGATGGATTTTACCCATTCACGAATTCGGCCTTCGTTATTAAGGTCCAAACCGTCTCCACAAATATCGAGTTTCTAAGTTGTTTCTTTCGGAAGTTATTGTGTTCACGCAGTCGGCCGTCAGGCTGACCGTAAACACAATAACTTCCGGAAGAAACGACCTAGAAACTCGATATTTGTAGTGTAGGTTTGGGGCTTAATTACGAAGGTCGAATTCGTGAATGGGTAAAATCCGCCCAATGATTCCGTAGATATACCCATTCAAAATTTTATTTTTCCAATATTTCCAAAAATACAGATTTGATCGAATTGAAATCCAGTAATTTATCAAAAAAAAAATTCAAAAAGCACTGCCGTGAAGGCAGCAGCTTTTGCGTGCATGTTCAACTTCGTTGCTGAAGCGGTCATCTACATTGAACATGCGCGCGGAAGCTGCTGCCTTCACGGCAGTGCTTTTTGAAACTTTTATTCTTCTACATTTTAGTGTGAGTGGGTTGATTTATTTTTCTTACTGCCTGAAGTGATCATTATCAAAATAAATGATGAGAATTCATAATGATACAAATTGAAGTGAGTTTCACGAACTGGAAAATTCGACAATTGTCGGTTTGTTTTTGTGAATGCATTAGAGGGAGTTAAAGTTTCATAACTGCCTAGTATAACTGCCAAAGGAGTTACAACCATGTTTATAGCTACGGTAACCAAGGCTTTATTTGTCTATAATGTATCAATATGAAATAAATAATATTACCTACAATTGCTCTCTGACCGGGAGGGGCGTTCAACCAGGTCCGGCTCTCCAAGCGATGATATTGCAGATCCTCAGATAAACGAAGAACGCTACAGACCCCTTATGTTGGAGAATCATCTCCCATAGATCCATAATTGATTATTCCACACTAGAAATCCAATAAAATATTCGGAACAAATTGAAAAACTTGTGACATATATTATGTCTTGATGACAGGATTTATGTGTTTGAAGAATTCGAACAGGCTCATTCAGTTACCTTCTTCAAATAAGCAAGTAAAGGAATTTCAATGAGCATAAGAAATTGAGGTTCTTAGAAAAGAAGTATTTTTAAAACCAGAACCTTTTAAGCTCCCACGTACACTGTTTGAAAGCTCAGAAGCGGTATCAATTCCGAGCTATCTCAAGAGACATAAAAAGGCCCCGATGACACTGGGATAATGCTTGATGAATTAACTCTGGCCTCACAAAGAAAGTGGTTTGAATGTTCCCACACGTTCCAGACCAGATAAGGAGTAGAGTGGGACAATTTCGGATACTATAAAGAAATATTCTCAAGCTTGAGGGAGCGGTTATTCAATAAGCAGATCAAAAACGCTGCAAAATTCACAAGAGCAGTTATTATTTGTTCAAAAAAATGATCAAAGTCGTTTATCAATATTTAATTTAATCTCATATAAAGCAAGATCCCAGGACCCCCAAACAATACTTATTTGCTCATAAATAATTTTTATGTTGTAAGTACTGACTCGATCACATTGACACTTTGTAGACGGTTTTGGATTACCAAAGCGCAAAATTTCGGGTGGATTCAGTTGTGAGAAAATGAAAAAAACATATTTGTTCGAAAATTTGTAAAATTTCTGTTGAAAATTTTATTTTCCGGAAAATATCGATTTTATCGATTAGAGTTAGTTTTAAACAACAATTTTCCAAATTCGATCCGTTATTTACATCCGGAGATATGAGAAACGAAATATGCCAACTTTCGTTTTTATTTGGAATTCTAACGTTATTTCCGTAATATCTCAAGAACTACAATAGCAATCAGATTGAAACTTCGTATACAGGTGAATAATATCAATATCAATAAAAATTTGTGTTGATCTAAAAGATAGAATGCGAAGAATCGCGCAAAACCTTCTGACCTCACGTCAATGTTTTTCTAGAATTTTTTATTCGTTCATTGGAATCTGTATACTTCAAAACGTAAGCATTGAAATTTCAGGTGGGATTAAACATTCTTTTTTGGCGATCACTAGGGTTTATTTTTGGTTGAAATGACCTATTCGTCAAATTATCTAGGAAGGCCTCAAACACTTATTCACCTCACTCAACCTCAACCACAACAGATTCGTGAATTTTCCTCATGAAATCCATCATCACATAAATTCATCCCCTGGCGTGGCAACTCCAACCCCTTAGATGTGAATGGGAAAGATGGATCGTTGTTAAAAAGGTCTTTTCCTTCTGAATATGACAGGTTAAATTTGTCTGTGATTCGAAAATTTGCTTCGAAAATTCGAACGGAATATCACCGAATCTACTTGGGGCATAGGGTGATAACCAAAATCAAAGAGACAAACAGGAAAATAAAATTGGTTCAGAACAGTGAGATGAGTTACCTGAATAGTTCAATCTAACAACTGATCAGATTGAGCCCTATCAACTTTCATACTATGATACTTATTTTGCTTGAACTTCGGCTTCACATGCTGGAGCAGTTCTGCTAAGTTTGTCGACAAATATTTGGGGTCATTCTTCCAGAGGTCCTCATTTTGTGGCATAATTTTTTCAATTTTGAGTGATTTCACAAAAAAAAAGTCTTGTGGGGATATATCTGGAGAACCGAATAGCCATTCTTTAGGATCTCTCCGACCAATCCTATAATTGTGGAAGTTCGTATCTGAAAATTGTCTGAATTTAGCTGAGCTCTATCTAGATGGGAAGACAAAAGTTTGAGTCAGCGATTATCTAGAATTTTAGATTTATCAGGAAATAATAACTGCAGTTACCGAATATAGTAGTATAATGAGAAATTCAAAATGTAGTATGTGTAAAATTGTGTATTAAAATCTAGATTAAATATTGACCCACTCTACCAAATAGTAACGGTTGAAAAAATTCAAGAAACAATTCTAGTATTGAAATGCAAGAAACAATCAAAAAAGGCAACTTTCTCAATAAGGAATAAAGCTCACAGATCGCCAAAAAGTTTCGTTTTCTGATCTCGGGTGGAAGTTTTTTCAATGATTCCGCCACCCTAGCCCGAATTAAGATTTTATATCGGAAGAAGAGGGTGGAAAGTGTAGTGTCTCCCCTAGACCGTTAACGAGGGTGAGATAGACACTCTAGATTCCATGTGTAATGCTGCAACTCAAATACTCTAGCCATGACTCTTTTGAAACTGAAGAGCTATTCCGTGCCATATTAATGTTCGTTCCATATTTTTTCATGTGAAATCCTTTCATCCGAGTGTTTCAGATACCTCGTTGGAAGATTACGGAAATTTTGTGTAGAACTGCTGATTTCAAAGATTCCCAGGACCAGATTCGGTGAAATGAAATTGAATTTTCGCGCTACAGGCGCATATATTTCGCGATAGGGTTTGGTTGAGTGTTTTCTGTACTGCAAGTTATACCTGAAGCTGGTTCGAAAATAGAGTCTGTGGACTAATAGTTTAAGTGAGTATTGTTTACAATTTACTTTCATGGTTTATTCACACATCATTGTCATTGACGTTATAATTAATAACTGCCTTAGTACAGTCTGAGTCGTTATTGTTTTGTGGAACTGATATAGTAGTCTAAGATCTGAACTCAAATCGACCTTCACTGAGCTCATAATAGAATGAAACTTATTTTATAATAAATTGAGTATATTAGGAATTATATCAAAAATGAATTGCAAAGAATATCCTGGACAGAATATTTTTAATTATTTCATAAAAAATGATTTTTCATTAAATGTTGCAACACCAAGCTAATACGAAAATTTTATACTGGACTAAAAGTTTGAAACATATAGAATGTACAGACAAAGGGCTGTCTTTGTTTTTGCCTTGGTTGCCAGGTATAAACAGGTATGTCGATGCCAGTTACTTTCACTTAATAGGAAAATATAAAAATTTATACCAGTATTAGCCCTGTTTTATTGTGAACACGTTGATATCGTTGATATAGGTTTATCTGCAAATAAATTAGTCCTAAAAGAGAGTTGCGCATTTTCAAAGAACTCGAAATATAATAACGCTATTAATGAAAATATCTGTTACTCTCTTTGAAAGTTTTTTATTCTTTCTGGAAAAAATTGAAAAGAAACAAAGTAGACTGCGAGAATTCACATAAAAAATTACAAAGAAGATGGACTGAAGATCTTGTATGTATTTAAAAATTTTATTACAGAATAGCAAACATAATATTAATGGAAAAGAACATTTATTGAATATTTTCTATTCAATATCTGATTCATCAGAAGTAAAATTGTGATTCTCGAATTCATCGAATACATTATGTTCTTTCTCATTAACTTCCATTTCAAATGTCCTCGATTTTCAAAGGGGTTTGATCTCCGACAAAACCTGTTGGTTCTAAAAACTTTGAACTTCACATATATCAAAACAGTTGCATTAAGCCACATCAGACACTAATGCAGTGTTCGATCCTTTATTATTACCATTGAGTATTAAACACAGTACTCAATGTTATTACACAGTATATTTACCACGGATCTCTTCCACACGCTTTGAAATTTCAATCTTTAAAATTCGCAAACCTCTATTAGGATCAAATCTAAAATTAGGTCAACTCTATATAAACGTGTTCACAATAAAACAGCGCTTATGAGGATATAAAATTATTCCTATTATCCAGATACACTTTTTCATAGTTTTTACTGATCGTCAGATCAACTCATCTTGGAAAAACCGCAGAATAGGAATCTAGATTCATATAACCTATCAGATGATATACTGCAGTATAACTACGCACAGAGCGCCATCTCCCAGGAGCATCTTGGGAATCCTACCTTCGAGTGCAGAATACTTCGATCGATGTTCATCCTTTGGTCGTATCAGGTCGCTGCATCTGCGATATTGCGTCCATCACGTCTCACGTTTCGGAAACACTCGGTTCATGTGGTTTTCCCACAAGACAGGTGATATGTATTTGGATTCCTATTCTGCGGTTTATACAAGGTGAGGTGGCCTGACGATCAGTAAAAACTGTGAAACAGCTGTAATCATTCTCCTTGGATGCCGCTTCTTCGGTGTAGATGTTTTGGTTGATTGGATGATTAGCTCCGATCAAGGTGGAATGTTTGTTGATTAATCGACAGATATTCGTCCTTGTGGTTATGTTAGTTTATTGCTCCTGCAGCTCTCTTTTCTCCAAGAACCAATTCCTATCTTCGATTTCTAGAACTCGTGAGTCCATAAATTATATATATTGGAAATTATTTTGTTATAATCGGCTGCTAGGTTGAGCGTAGTCATCATAATTTCTGAAAAAGTTACATAGAGACTCGATAATTTTACCGGATGTAAGTTACACCTTTCCGAAGGTAAACAAAAAAAATTTTTTTCTTTTTTATTTTCCCTGTATATTAAGCTCAAGACACGAAACTTTTTAAATATTATTTGTCAATAAAACTATACATTTTTTTCAACCAAGAAGTATGCTGAAAAGGAGTTACCAAGTAACAATTTCCGACTCATTCCGTGCAAGTGTCGATACTATGTCGACACAGTTAACTGAACACATTCTTTAGTCATATTGTCGACTTTTCAACCATAGTGAGTGGTAAATGTGACCAAAATGGTGATTGAAATGTGTTCTATAAATGGTCTAAAATCTGCCCAATTCTGAGTCTGAACTATACCTTAAATGTTTCGAAAATGTGACCCGATTGTGTCTTCTGTTTCCAATATGTGTGTAAAGTTGAACTTTTATGTGTCCACAATGTTTTCGTTTTCCTCACAATAGAAGCCGCATAATTGACACTTTGTGTTATGAATTTGTCCTAAACTATTTATCGTTCGTTCGTCGTCTACCGAAATGAACCCGAATAGACACAAATTATATTTGTTCTCGACACATCCTGGATAATCATGAAATAACATTCTTATACTACTCATAAAAAACATAACAACATATTATCCTAGGTCTGGTAGGTAAGCTTGCGAACCGAAGTTTACTGATAAAAGTTTACATGCTACATCTTGAAATCGAACGCGCCTTAAATATACCGAGCAATTATATCAGCCGATTTATTTTTTTTTCTTGTGAATTATAAGTTTTTTTTGATTATCTGCAGAAGCGAAAAGTCGTGATATTTTACATTTAAGGACATCATTTTTAGTACGCTAAAAGCAACAGGAGCTTTAATATAGGATTATATTTTCAAAAACCGCCATTTTTTTGAGTGCATTTTACTTCGAATTGTTTGTTAAAATATGGCGCACTTATGGATGGTGCCGAACAGAACCTTGTTTCCTAAGGTTGACAAATATTCACCTAAATATGGTCCACCCAGATACATTGGAAAATAAAAGAAATAATTTGGAGTATTTTTTTTGTTCTCGACACATCCTGGATAATCATGAAATAACATTCTTATACTACTCAAAAAACCTAACAACATATTATCCTAGGTCTGGTAGGTAAGCTTGCGAACCGAAGTTTACTGATAAAAGTTTACATGCTACATCTTGAAATCGAACGCGCCTTAAATATACCGAGCAATTATATCAGCCGATTTATTTTTTTTTTCTTGTGAATTATAAGTTTTTTTTGATTATCTGCAGAAGCGAAAAGTCGTGATATTTTACATTTAAGGACATCATTTTTAGTACGCTAAAAGCAACAGGAGCCTTAATATAGGATTATATTTTCAAAAACCACCATTTTTTCGAGTGCATTTTACTTTTTTGAAATATGGCGCACTTATGGATGGTGCCGAACAGAACCTTGTTTCCTAAGGTTGACAAATATTCACCTAAATATGGTCCACCCAGATACATTGGAAAATAAAAGGAATAATTTGGAGTATTTTTTCCGAATGAAGACCAAAAATTCACCGAAATGTGGTTACACGGTCACATGGACACATTTCAGACTTTATTCAGTATTTGGCACATATGGAAGTCGATCCTGTGTCTGAAATACGGCTAATATTCGATAACACTCGTATTTTTTAACCTCAGTTTATGAAGATTTATTCAGGTACATTACGCGTTGCTTTTACTTCGAATGGGTTTCTTTCTGATATGACCAAAATAATGGAACACTGTACTGTATCACTCTATATATTGCAAACAAGGTGGGGAAAATGGTCTTCCTTTTCAGCTAATAAAATATTTTGAAGACATCCAGAAATGAATCAGACACAAAGTACGCTCTTTGAATAGATCTGGATTTGCACTGTTAAGTTGGCATACATAGAGAATCCAAACACTGCCTGCAAGTTTTGCTTGTTCTCCTAAAATGTCAATATTTATCATATGCTACATGTAATATACATCGAAATTTTCGCCGAATTAACTAAACACATTTTAGAAACAAAACAGAAACTATGCGTGAGATGATGTTTCTATATGGATACTTCTGAGTCCATTAAACACAATGTAGAGACAATAAAGTGAATTTCCAAAACAAACGCAAATGGTAATTAATGTGTCCAATAGACTCATTTCAGTAACAAATCAGAAAAAACTTGTCGAGGAAAAAAACAGACAAACTTTTGTTTAGTTAGTGTCGACACACCTGTGTCTAAATCAAGTTGAAGAGTCTAAATCGACTCAAAGCAGAGTCATTTTGGACACTTGTGCCCCTTATATATTTCTGTTTAGACGCGCATGTACTTCGGACACAATAAGTTGGAAATGTGTCGACCCAAACTCGACACACTGAACACAATTTGGACTGAGACCGATGTGCTCTGAATAGTGTTGACACGATTCCAGCAAAAAAAAATTGAGTCCAGTTATGCCAAAACTTGCTTCTTGGGTTGAAATAGTCAGTCCCTAAGATATTTTTTCTTACAACATTTTTTGGATGAACATTTTCCTTCAAAACAAACATGCCTTAAAAGCGCAATTTATTTACTAACTTTTTTTATCTCCACAAGTTTTTTCGAAATTTCGAGCATTAAAGAGAAAAACACTATGTTCAAAAGCATTTTATTGAACAAAAGGCAACCAAATTATGATTCTACTAGGCTAAGACTTTTACAACAGAAACAAAAGCGAACAATGAACAAAAACCTGTCGAATATTGACTATACAATTACCTATAATGAATGTTGAAAATGACCGCTTTCAGCTTCAATACAAGCATTTACTCTTCTCCTCATTGAAATGCGTATGCGATGAAATATGCCTGCTGATCTTCTCATCGTTTCACACCCTGCTATAATGTGGTTTCGCAGATCATCGTTTTTTCTTCGTAAATGCTGAAGTTTCAGAAAAAACTTGTAAGAATGAAAAGTAAGTAAATGAGATGGGCTTCTCAGTCATGTGGTTTTAAAAAGAAAATTTGTATCCAAAAAAAAGATCTAAGAAAAAATATCCTAGGGGTTGACTATTTCAACCCTTTCTAAACACATTTCAGGTTTTAAAAAATTCCAGAATGTGTAGTTTTATTGACAAATAATATTCACCAAGTTTCGTGTCTTCGGGGAAAATAAAAAAGAAAAACATTTTTTTAAATTATCTTCGGAGGGGTGTAACTTTTTCGGGGGAGGTTTTTCAGAAAATTCTATACTAAATACCTTCCTCAATTTTCATCACAGAATCACCCCTAAGTTTTTTCGGTGTTATTCAGATTCCTTGTATAGTACGAGTAACTTCAGGTTTCATTATAAAGGTAGAATTTGTGAAATGGTCATATCAACCTGAAGATTCCTCAGAAATGGTACTTCACACCGTAACTTTTGGACCAAAGATTTCTATTAGATCGGATCTGTTATTTTTGGAAATATTGCGGAATGATTGAGTATTTAACTCATTCATGATATTAGCTCTAAATCTAATCTGCTAATATTGAATCGCTAAGTTTTTTTCGACAAAACCGTGTTGACGATCGGACGTCGAAATATGATTTTTTTCGAATTTTGAACTCGCTGATGATTTCTGATCAGATTTGATTTTGACAAGATTCTTGGTGAATTAATTATGTTCAGTTGGTGTGAGCTGTTAATATCAGATCGATTTCGTGATTGAGAAAAGAGGATTTCCAGAAAATTTGTATACATCCGGTTCAAGATTTCCGAATGATTTAAGTTTTCCTTAATATTAACTCTTGAAATTGTGACAAAATTTAATCACTCCGTCCCTGTACGATCCTTCTGCGCCGCGGCGCCAACTTGCGCCGCTCAGACTGCGTGGCGACGGACGTCGCGAATGTGGCGCCTCCGAATTTTCTCGCGGGTACCGTTCGAACTAGGACGGCTCAACACGTTTATTTTGTCTCTTTTCAACCAACAGTAGTAGGTCTTTAGCCCAGTTTCTCGTAACGATCACCGTGAAACTAGATCTTCGTAGCACATAACCTGTTCCGATTGAAACTGCACATAACTGACACTTTTTCATGCGGATTCTTAACACGATGTGACAAATAGCGTTCAACAATGAATGAATGCGGTTATGATAGGCGGAAGCAAGGAGTCTTCGCTCAGCGATCAGGAAAGAAGTCAGGATATTATCAAATGCAAAGCTAAAATTGTGAGTGATTCAATTTTTTCACTGATAGTTGATAATTTTATATGATTGTTTGTTTGTATATGCCGACTGTGAGTGTTTTCTGATTCTGTCAGTTGGAAGTATATCTAGCTGAATGTTGTCACTTCGAATCAGCCCGAAATATATACATTTTTCAAATTATTTCGAAAATCATTCAAATTCGGAAAAATAAACTAAGTGTCAATGCTGTCTTTTCATTGATGAATCCATAGGAACGATAACAGTAGTCTAGATATTGTCAGATGCAATGCTAAAATTATAAGTGATCTTATTTGTTCTCCGTTCTGAGATAATTATTTGTTTATTTTGAAAAAAATTAGTTTTGGGAGAATAGATCATTTATGGCAAGTTTTCATTATAACTCATCGGCATATGAACTGGAGTCAGGTCAGGATATCATCAAATGTGAAGCTAACATTGTGGGCGATATAATATTCTCCCTGTCCTGCAAGTTGATGATTGTATAGGTAATCTGAAGAAATTTCAATAATGCCAGTTTGCAGAGTCTTTCAAGCTGTATTCCACTTTTTGATTGCTGCAGCTGGCGGTCTGTGAAACCTAAATTTATCGCTTTCAGTCTTTAAAAGATTTGAGAAAAATATATTACTCATGAAATGTTTCCATTGTGGATTAAGTAATGATATACTCGAAAGCACTCCAAAAATTGTGACCAATTATACAATTATTTTTTCCGCTTTAAAAGCTGACTATTTGTTAGCATCTTATGGTTTATGTTGTTCAATAAACGCAGCTAGCAGCCTTGATATCAAAATTTCGCCACTTTGAATGCCCCGAATATCTCGATTAGCATAATGATTTGTTGTTTTTCGAAATTTCTTAATTTCACGGAATGTTTTCATCGTGGAAACATAAGTCGAAATGTTCTCATACGCAATAATACCAAGCGCGTAAATGTTTTATTCCGCTTTGAGATATAATTATTCTCCATATTACTTGCAAGTTGCATGCATATTCTGGGTGAAAATATGCTTTGAATCCTGCAGCGGACACTCTCTGAATGCTACGAAATTTTGGAATACCTCTCATAATAAACCTATTAAGTAAATAAAACTCCACATTTCGGTAAATATATCATTCATGAAATATTTTTATTGCGGAAATCATGGGAATGAGCCGTTTTCAAACACAATGTTAATATTGTAAAAAATTAAATTTTGTCTGTTTTGAAAGTTAATTCTTTTTCTTATTTGGTGTCGTTCGCATATTATGAGTTATAATAGTCATGCATTTCGATTCTTTCAGTCTATACTTCCGAATATAACAATTTCGAAAGCTTCCCATTATCTATTTTCAATATTTGTTGATGGAATAATGATATATTTTTATGGAAGCTTATATTATCAACATTTTTATATTTAATAATTGGAACGGTTAAATTTCCACAAACTCATTAAATGTCAGCTAGAACTCTTTATCATAAGGATAAATTTTCAGTTGAATTCCATTCTGGACAGTCAAATTCTTCACCAGATTGAATTTTTTTTCTTCCACATAGACTTCAATTAATCAGGAGATAGAATGTTCTTATCATTTGAGAAAAGGGTTGAAGGAGGATGCAAAAATAAATTCGCCAAAGCTAACTTATCAAATCCAATAGGATGAAGAAGTATTTGTCGTTAGAGTTAATCATTAATTTGAAATATAAGTTCTCAGGAAAAATATGTAATCATAATTAATTTTCAATGATTATTATTCGGCAATCGCCTACACATTCAACTGATAAAAATAATATATCTCGATGACTAAAGAATTTCATCGGAATTCGATTTGATATTGTGTCCTTGTTATTTCCAATGAAAATTCTTTTTATTATTATATTCATTCTGGGTACGTGAAGAATAGACTATCAATGGTTGAAATGGAAAGAACTCAGCTCGAGCATGAGATTTTCGAGAAAATTTTGAAACTGAAAAACCTCTCCATTCAGAAATTTATTCACTCAATACAATTGTTATTCAGAATTCCTCTTCAGCTATATCTACTGTGTTATTCGTAGATATATGTAGGTTACAAGGCTACAATCTGAAATAAATATTGAGGTGGCCAATTCAAAATATTCATGTTGTATTTCACTTTCATGATATATACCTACTTCATTCATTTCTATCAAGTCAGCCGGTAGACCATGGAAGTTTGACACATTCCAAGCTGCATGATTAAAAAATTTAAGTTTGTAGTAATGCTTCTGTCAGATATCTCCCAGTTATAACGTTTGTATTCTAAACCAAACCATAAAGCCATGGATTAAAATATTCAAGGACCTATTCCAGACCAACTGACTGAATCTTTAAGAGCTGAAGAGCATATAAGTATTTTTTATTCACATATGAAAACACGCTGAACCTAAAAGGATTCAAGTTGAAAAGAAATTTCTGTTGATTTTATTATCTGCTTTCGATAGCTTATTCATAAATTTCGTCAATACTTCACTAGAGCCTAGAGTTGGAAGCAAGATTATTCGATAGAGAATCGTGATATACAGGCTGTACACTCCCAAAGATAAACTTCAAAGGAAGATTGATCGGCAGCAAGAATTCCAACAAGTGAAGTTATATTTGCTGCAAAAAAATATTCGCAATAATTATTTTTCATCCATAAATGTGAACTCTCTCAGCTCTCCTGATGTCACACTTTCCCTACTTCTTTTCTTTTATCTTAAGTACCTTACGTTACTTGCCTGTAAGGACTGGCCGCATCGGCCAATGCCTGTCCCGAGTAGACCCTCCCAAGATCTCATAACCCTAGCCGTCTACGATCATCTCGCACACCCATTAATGGTCCTCTTAGAGGGTGCCCACTATGCTTACCTGAAATGTCTTAGTTTGGTGCGTACCCTGAAGATCTCTCCTAGACTAAGCCAGGACTTAACGTGATACCCCCGAAGCGATTGAAGCTACGTCTCAAACCTTCAAAAAGCTCCGAATCCATTGGAAACATACGACTAGTTCTGGGTATATGGTTTAATTTGATAATGCTGCAAAAATAATTGAGTTATAATTGAAATATTTCCTAAAATTGGGAAATGTTGAATTGAAATATTATCAAAAAAATTTTGGCCATGTGTTCCATGACATTTTTGCGGCAAATTATATGTGTGGACAATTTGCCATTATAGTGCATTGCAGTGGCGTGTCGTATAGGGTCGGGAGGGCGCAAGTAGTAAAGAATGTAGATTGGGTAGGAGGAAAGCTCGACGCCGGTGGCAAAAAATTTTTCGGGTGCACCACACCCAAAGAGATATTTTTAACGTATATGAATCTTTCAAAGAAGAGAAAGACAGAACAAAACATTTTTCTCAGGAGAAAATCTTAATTTTTGTCAAGCTCAACAGTAAGATTAATTAATTGTTTGGATATTCCTTAATTCTCAGAGGAGTCCCTTTCATTGTGACCTCTAAGGGCCAAATAAAAAGTGGTACAAAAATTCAAGCATTAGATTATTTTTTTTAAAATGTGTCTAATTTTTTCGACCTTATTATCAAGCAAAATAATGCTTTCACTGTATGCAGAGCTCACCTGGGGCATAAATTTACCTTACTAAGTTAGTAAGGCAAAAAAAGTGCAAAAATCGATGTGGTCACTAGACGATTCATGTTTCCTAATTTTTTCTGGAAATTGCTGTAACTCACTGACTCCTTTTCTTGTCCAGTTGGGATCCATTCTTGGGTCAACTTTATAAAATAACAAACACGGAAAATAACAAAACAAATTCTTTATTTTACACATATCCAGCTACTTTTTTGTAAATGTCTATTGAAAAATGTCGCGAAAAGATCTGTTTTCGGCTTTTCGTTCACAAGTTTGTGATAACTTAATAACTGGCAAGGGTTGATCCAGTAACTCAATTTTTAATTAATCGGCTAATTTCAGCTTATATCCTGCCAATCCAAATTTAGTTCAAGAATGTTTCTGACTGAATTCATTATGAATGCTAACACGCTCAAAGAAAATACCCACAAGGTAAAGTCTATATTATCAACCCGATAAAATAATAAACACGTGAATACGCAAAAGACGTTCGACGACCCAACGAACAGCAGTAATCAATCCGACCGCACTGAGGCCGCAGAAATTCCGCTGCCCTGGTGTACTTATAGTTCGGAGTTGATCGGGGTCATTCGACAGCATTCGCTGTGGTTGTTCCTCCTATATGAGGGTTCCGGCCAGCCTGGGCGTACGGCCGCAAAGTTCGCGCGCCCGAGATACATTGTCGATATTCCCACGGTAAATAAAGACGTACTGATGGATCGTTAGAAATAAGAGCCTTATTGAGCAACCGGCACTGGTGCATTGTTTCAATGAAATATCTCCACTGAGAAATATCGATCAACAAGAATTCCGAAAAAAATACAAGAATGAACAACCCCTAAAAGGAAGCGGATCTGTAATGTTTTCATGGTGAGACAGATAATAATGCATCGTTTCAGGGAAATATCTCTAATCGAATACTTCGGCCGGCAAAGTATTCTGAAGAATTATAAGAATAAACTACCCCGAAATGATGGTGCATTTGAATTTTTAATATGGTGGCAAGAAGATAGTCGGTAGTAGATATCTTGGTTGTATTATGAGTTCTATATTCGCACTAAAACTGTCAAATTAACGGTTTGATCCGAATTTAGTCAGCAAAGTGTTTGGAAACTTCAAAGCTGTACATCCTGTATATTTATTCAATTAATTATATTTTCAATTCCTGCTTTTCATTTAAGAAGGATTGGACAGAAATGATTTCGTTTTCCACGTAGAAAATGATTCATATACCATTGTATCGGTTTTAAAGCTTTTCTGGATCTTCTCATGGATTGGAAGAGGTAGAACTAACAAACTTAAAGCATGATTTTCGGTGTTTTCCCTCTGAAATTCCTAATCTGCCTGACCTAAATTCTCTGAAATCGCTGGAACTGATGACAGAAAGAAAGGACGTGTGCGAAAAGAGAAGCGGAACTAGCAGGACAACGCCATGACGCGCAGAATCCAACTGGGGCCGAAAGAGCGATGACCTATTAACAGAAGCCGAATGTTCACTAGGACACGCAGGATTTTCTTGTCTTATTTCCGTGAAAATTCGATCCCATTTCCGCCTTTCCAAATGTGATGGCCAATCGTCTCGTTTCAGGACTAGATACATTTTTTATCCGCACCTCAAACATGTCAATTCCCTTGAAACTGGAATATGAGAGCTTCATTCGGTTGAAGATAGAAATGGATTTTTCGGATTGACGGATAACACGAAAGTTCCAATCACGGTCGATTGGTCGAAGGAAGTTGATGTGCCAATATTCTTCATAAAACTCGGTGAATAAAACAAAAATATCGTTCTTTCAGAGGGCTCAAAAGTATGAACAACATCGCTTGCACTATGGATAAAAGTATTAATATTTTCATATAATACTGAGGAGCGAGGTCCAGTGCAGGATTACTCTGAAGATTTAGTACTCAACGAAAAAAAATACAAAAAAAATCCTGAAACGCACTGACATTGCCGAAGCAGTCACCTATTAACCAGCCAAACACATTTTCACGTCCTGATGGATAAATTAGGCGATCTCATTTCAAAATGATCCCCACGAAATTCTGCATGACCCAAGCTGACATTTTTCGGTTAAATACAGAAAATAATAGAGTTTATTTGGATTCGATACATATTTTATGGAAATATTGGGAAAATAAGAATTTGTGTGGGTTTTTCCTTGGAATAATTGGACGGAAGTTACTCTCGAAATATCGAGAACCTATTTCGTTTCTTTCGAAAAATATTATGTGTTATGGCTCGAAACGCAGATTCAGAGTTTTTATTACGGTCATTAGCTATTGTGTTTACGGTCGTCCTTACTGCCAAATGTGAACATAATAAGTTTCTTCTCAAATTACATGTTCTGTGATCTTCTGATCTTATTATCCTATCGTAATTCAGCATGAACCTTCAAGTTGTAATTTTCGATTCAATCGTTGAATTCCAATTCGATGGAAATATTGGGGCAATAAAAATTTTGATTGTGTAAATTTGCGGAATCATTGGGTGGATGTTACCAATTCACCTTAAGTACAATAACTTCCGGAAAAAACAACTTAAAAACTCGATATTTGTAGTTTGCATCTTAATTACGAAAGCAGAAATCGAGAGAATCCACCCAATGATTCCGCAGATACACCCATTCAGAATTTTATATCCTCAATATCTCCAAAAATGCAGATATTATCCGATTAAAATCCAGTTCTTGTAAACAAATCTAGAAAAGCACTGACCGGACAGGAGGTTTTACGCGCTTGTTCACATTCGAAGCCATTTTCTCAAGGCATTTTGCATGACCATTCATTCAAGTTTTCGCGAATTCGACCTTTTTAATTAACCCCCCAACCTGCTATGAAAATATCGAGTCTCTAAGTCGTTTTTTTCGGATGTGATGGTGGTTGAGGTCAGCCTAACTACTAACCGTGAAATGAGAATACATTTGAAGACTTGATATTAGTTGAACCGGTTAGATTACGAGAACAGAATTCGGGAATTGGTAAAATCATCTGATGATTCCTCATATATATCTATTCGAATTTTCAGTATTTTTGACTTACTCAGTAAATAACAACAATATCGAGGAAATAACCAAGAAATTTGACACATTTTTTTCCCAATATCTCCGAAGATAAATATCGGATCAAACCGAACTTTCAAACAATGTTGTAGATACTGACTCTAGCTTTTTGCCAATTCTGTTGAAATCTGATGGAAAGTTCCCGGTAAAATAATTTTTCAACGAAAATTTCAAAAATTTTCGAATAATATTTTTTAAGAATTTTCTAACTACGGGATCCATACGGAATTTCGCACCGAGTTCCGTCTTGGTGTGCAAGAACTAATCACGAAGTTTCAATCCGATCCAATCAGTACTTAATGAGGTATCAAGGAATTAACCTCAAAATTTCATATAGGCTTAACTCCGAAACTGTTTGGCCGAATTTGCCCACTAGCGAACTTAACCGAGATATTCAAGATCGAAACCTTTCCTGAGAATTTCCTGATTGAAAGGTCCTTTCTCTCGAAAGTTGGAGCACACACAGATGGACGGACAGAATCAAATTTGACCACATATTTTTCATGAGTGAGTCCAACCTAGTCATTTGAGATCAATTTTAGCTCAAAATTCGAAAATTACAGGCATTGTGCAAAACGATAACGCGCTGCTCCCCAGAACAAGCGCGTAAAAACACGATATTTGACATTTTTCTCTAATATCTCCGAAACTTATTATCGGATCGAACTAAAACTTGGTTCACTGTTGTAAAAAGTGGAGTTCAAGATGTGCAATCTTTTCTCGAATATGATGAATAGTTTCCAAAAAAAAATTTTCGAAAACATTTCTGAATTTTCTGTAGAATGTAATATGATCTCAACAAAAGTTTGCAGATAGTTGCGCGTGGTGATGTTCCAATCAAATGCCACGATTCAAACGAATCGCCTGAGTAGTAACTGACATATCAGGTATGTAACCTTCAAATTGAAAATGACTATAGCCCCGGAAAAGATTGGCCAATTTGGGCCATCAATGAACACAACAACATATTCTGAAATGCCATCTAATCTGAATAGGGTCCTCCGCTCTCCTGTAATCGTGCCTACAGCTGGTCTAACAGATCCAATTTTGACACCGGATACATCATCAGTTAGTCCACCCTAGTCGTTTGAGACCATTTTCAGCTCGAAATCCGAAAATTGCGAAACGACAGCAAACCGTTACCCAGAAATTGCGCGTTGAGAACTTTTTTTCACAAATTATCAAGCTTACTACTGTTTGGACGGATAGAAAGAAATTAACCACAATAGCCGCTCGAATTAACAATGATGCAATTTCCAATCATTCCACAGAATCGTCTTGCGCATCAAACTACTCATTTATGTAAGTGTAAGCGATCCATGCATATTGATAAAGAAAACTCCCACCAAATCTATCGGTGTGCCGATAAAGAATATAAAATAATACGATGCAAGCATGGAAATCGTCGGACCTAAGATATTTTTTCCAAGTGTCCTATAACAGACTGATGTTTTATGAATAGAGAATACCTGAGGCCTGAGGCAACTGCGAACGCTTTATATGCATGAAATAATAACATAAGCCTCGTTGAAAGGGTAGGCGGAAGCAGCGTAGTCGTATCTGACGTAAAAAGCATTTCCGGTAACGCTCTTTCATAACGGAAAGGTTTTGTGAGTACAGCTAATTGTTAAGGTGGAAATTAAGCTAATTGTTCCGCGGGATTAATTGTTTGTTTTATGATTCAGAAAAAAGATCGAAAACACAAAATCTTAAAAAAGTCTAGAGTATCACTGACTTGAAGTCAGAAGCTGGTGCGTTGCCTAAGCGCTGATTTTTACACCTAATGACCTCGCCAAAAGCAGCTCTTCTTCCTGATGGAGTGATTTGGTGGTCGTCTATTCATATGTTCTCCATAAAAAGCTGCAGAAACCTTCAAGTTATCATTTTCAAATCAAGTAGGTAGCAGAATTTGATCCGATCTGTATTTTTACTGAATCATTGGGTGGTTTCAACCCATTAACGACATTTTTTTTTTCAGAAAATGGTAATTAAATCTGGAAAAAAATTCAGTTTGTACCTTGAACATCATAATTCACAGCAGTGTTCCAAAATTAATCCTGATACGACCATAATTTCTGGAGCTATTGGGATAAAATATGTAAAATTTCGTAGTTTTTACCCGTATATCGTTGTTTTTCCGGAATAATTCAAAAGTTACTAATTCAATCATGATGAACATTGGCTTGGCAGCTAGTTTGACAATGCTCATGAGCAACTTTCTGCAAAATCCGTGATGATCGTATAAACCATAAAAAAAAAATTCAAATTATTTTTTTTCAAACATCCAATATTCTGTCATCCTCCGATCATATTATCCTCATGAATTCTGTGTAAACCATGATGTAAAAAACATGGTGTACTCATCTGAAAAATGAGTGACGTCAACAAGATTAAAATAAGAGTTGTAGATTCTGTGCTGTGAATTTGCATATTAATTCAAAGCACAGAATATATAATTCTTTGTATTTTAATCTTGCTGACGTCACTCATTTTTCAGATGAGCACACCATGTTTGTTACATCATGGTGTGAACCTTCGAACTGTCGTTTTTCGATAAAGTACCTTATTTCAATGGACGATTTCGATATCAATTTGGGATTCCTGATATCTTGTCAATAGTATCAAGCTTACATAGGATATGTTCTGCAAATCAACTTGGTTATTTCGGTGGCCGGTTTTCCGTTCCGTAAATATGAAATATTCATTTGTCCCCTGAAAAAAAAATCAACTACAGAATTTGATAGATGAAAAAGTAATCTTTCTCTCACCAGAATGACAGTCAATTTTCTATGGTAACATATCCATAGCATAAACCAAGCTATATTAACATTATGAACCATAGACCATAGTTAGTTATTTTTTCATTGTTGATTGTTGTCTCTGCTATGTTCTATGGATAATAAAGTAAATACAGACTGTTCTATGCTACGGATATGTTACCATAGAAAATTCACTATCGTTCTGGTGACTGAAAGCTCGCTTTTTCATCAATCAAATGCCGTCATTTATCTTTTTTTCAGGAACCAACCGAATATTTCATATTCACGGAACGAAAATTCGGCATCCGAAATGACCAAGTTGATTTGCGGAACATATCCTAATGTAAACTTGACACTATTGACAATAAATCAGGAATCCCAACTCAAAATCTAGCCAATCAGAGATGATCTCAACAAAAAACTATATTTGGAAAGAATTATCTGGTTTGAGGAGTCGAGGCACCGTATACGGATATCTATAAATAACGCGAACCTCAACATGTCGAATTTGTTTTGAAATTCCCCTTCCGCATGGATGGTAAATTCGATGGAACTTGTGGGTTGGCAACTTTGACCGAAGTCGTCTATTCGATCTAATCTGTATTTTTGGAAATAATGGAAAAATTATATTTTGAATGGGTATATCTGCGGAATCATTGGGTGGATTTTACCCATTCACGAATTCAGCCTTCGTAATTGAGGTCCAAACCTACTCTTCAAATATCTCGATACATATAGAGTAGGTTTGAGGCTTAATTACGAAGGTCGAATTCGTGAATGGGTGAAATCAGTCCAATGGTTCCGTACATATATATATATATATATATATCCATTCAAAATGTTATTTTTCCAATATTTCCAAAAAAAAACAGATTAGATCGAATAGACGACTTCGGTCCAAGTTGCCAACCCACAATTTTCTTCACCAATTTACTATAACTGGGGAACGGGAATTTCAGGACAAATTCAACATGATAAGGTTCGCCTCATTTATAAATACCAGTAACGGATGCCTCAGCTTCTCAAACAAGATAATTCCTCACAAATGTAGGGTTGTGTTAAGATCATCTCTGATTGGCTGAAATTCAAGTTGGGATTCCTGATTTCATGTTAATAGTGTAAAATTTATATAGGACATGCTCCGCAACTCAACTTGGTTATTTCGGTTGACGGTTTTCCATTCCGTGAATATGAAATATTCGGTTGGTTCCTGAAAAAAGGTTGATTACGTAATTTAATTGATGAAAAAACGTTCTCTCTGTCACCCGAACGACGGTCAATGTTCTATGGTAACATATCCATAGCATAGAACAATCTTTATTTACTTTATGATCCATAGCACATAGAAGAGACAACAATCAAAAATTGAAAAATTACTAGGTATGGTCTATGGATTAAGATGAATAAAGATTGTTCTATGCTTTGGATATGTTACCATAAAATATTGATTGTCGTTCTGGTGCATAGACTTAATATGTCTATGTTCTGGTGAAACAAAGATTTCTTTTTCATCAATCAAATTTCGTAATAACCCTGAATATTTAATATTTACAGAACGGAAAACCAGCAACCGAAATAACTAAGTTGATTTGCGGAACATATTCTTTATTAATGTGACACTGTTAACATGAAATCAGGAATCCCAACTTAAATTTCAACCTAAATTTGGAAGGAATTATTTTGTTTGAGGTGCCTAGGCATCTTTTACGGATATTTATAAATAAAGCGAACCTTATCATGTTGAATTTGTCCTGAAATGCCCGTTCCCCAGTGATAGTAAATTAGTGAAGAAAATTGTGGGTTGGCAGGCCGAAGTCGTCTTTTGAAATCTAGTACTGTATCGAAAAAAAACTAGAAATGCACTGACGTGAAGTTAGCAGCTTTTTAGCGCATGTTCAAAAAATATCACCAGAAGTGAACATGCGCGCAAAAGCTGCTTTTCCAGGTTTTTTCAAATATCGAGTTGTTCCTTCAGCGAGTTATCGTGTTTGAAATAGTCCGTTTTTTTTCTGCCACCTTATTCAAATTTGTAGACAGAGTGGTCATTCATCCTTGAATTGATCATTTGATCCCACTCAATGTAGCTTATATTCATCAAAAATATGGTTTCATAATCCTCGGAGTTAGCGCTTGTGTATGAGGGCCTGCTTGAAGTAAATTTTTGGAAAGATGTGGAAGAAAAATTCAACTTTCACTACACCGATTTATCGAAGATTGTATTTTATTTGAACTCCTATAATTTCTTCATGGAAACTGTTTGAAACCGGCTACCTATATGGTGTGAACCATAAGGAGCGATGCCGATAATTATTATTTGAAAAAGATCCGGTTTCAAGGCTTTCGATATGTGAAGGATAGTCCGAACTTGTGTATCTTCCCGAAACATTCTTTCATAATGATGGTAATCAGTAGATCCCGATCGATTAAGGAAAATGAAGGTCATATCATAATGTCTATCGTACATATGTATAATAACCTAATAATCTGTTATGAAGATACCACATATGCATAGGTATAATTGACTTTGGGAGTTTCGCATGCTATCGATGAATTTCAATCATTATTTGATATTTTCGCCTGAATCACTCGTATATAGTATAGTAATTGTGAAACTTTCAAGTTGTTATTCCGCAGTCAGATTTCAAATATCCAGATTCGATATCAAATTTCTTGAGAGTATTAAAAGCATTAAAATTTACAATATACTGGCTGGTAAATTCTTAAACATTGAAGAGAGGAAATTGGATTTCATTGGAGAATCACATAAGTTTATGGCCACAAATACATATACATTTTGAACAGAAAATATCCTTCATAACTTCCATTCAACCATACTCGCGAAATCGAATAACTATTCAAAAAGTTAAGGCAATTTATTTTTTGAAGAGTACTGTCAAAATTCTATTTTTCATCTTGTTTGTACAATAGACGACTTCGGCCAAAGTTGCCAACCCACAATTTTCTTCACTAATTTACTATCACTGGAGAACGGGAATTTCAGGACGAATTTGACATGATAGGGTTCGCGTTATTTATAAATATCCGTAAAAGATGCCTCGGCTCCTCTAACAAGATAGTTCCTTCCAAATATAAAGTTTTGTTGAAATCATCTCTGGTTGGCTGAAATTTGAGTTGAGATTCCTGATTTCATGTTAAAATTTTCAAGTTTATAAAGGATACGTTCCGCAAATCAACTTGGTTATTTCGGTTGCCGGTTTTCCATTGCATAAATATGAAATATTCGGTTGGTTCCTGAAAATAAGGTTAATTACGGGATTTGATTGATGAAAAAGCAATCTTTCTGTCACCAGAACGACCGTCAATGTTCTCTGGTAACCTATCCATAGCATAGAACAATCTTTATTTACTTTATGATCCATAGAACATAGAAGCGACAACAATCAACAATGGAAAAATAACTAGGTATGGTCTATGGATCATAAGGTAAATAAAGATTGTTCTGTACTTTAGATATGTTACCATAAAACATTGATTGTCGTTCTGGTGCATAGATTTAATATGTCTATGTTCTTGTGACAGAAAGAATGCTGTTCCATCAATCAAATTCCGCAATTAACCTTTTTTTTCAGGAACCAACCGAATATTTACAGAACGGAAAACCGGCAACCGAAATAATCAAGTTGATTTGCGGAACATATGCTTTATAAACTGGACACTATTAACATGAAATCAGGAATCCCAACTTAAATTTCAGCCTAACAAAAACCTCTATTTGTAAGGAATTATTTTGTTTGGGGAGCCGAGGCATCTTTTACGGATATTTATAAATAACGCGAACCTTATCATGTCGAATTTGTCCTGAAATTCCCGTTCCCTAGTGATAGTAAATTTGTGAAGAAAATTGTGGGTTGGCAACTTGGGCCGAAGTCGTCTATTGTTTCCTATCTGCCATTCAGCTTCTTCGCAATAATCCATTGTGATTCATTGTCATATTATAATGGCGAATCGATTTCTTCAAAAACAGGTATGAAACAGTTGTATTTTGTAGGACAAATTTGAACACATCTCGAATATGCAATATTCCACATGCCTGCATCAACCTATAGCAACAGAATTTTGAATTCAAGTGAACTTCAAGTAGAAAAAAAGAAGTCAAAAACTCGAATTGATTGAGCTCCATTGTATTTATTTAGTGTAAGAGTTACGGTTGCTCATGAGATAAGTTCATCAGGACCATAGACCTAAAATACAAATGTTATATTTGGTCTATGATCAGGATCGGTGTTCAATTCTTAGTACCTGAATTTATTGCTACAAGCTTGCAAGATCAATCCGGATACACAACAATAAATATGAAGTCCATTCAATTCTCCGGACGGCAAACTATCAAGCAAGGTTTTTCCATGCTCCTTCGAGCCGGATTGGAAATATACAGATACTGATATACGATCGTCTTTTGAGTCTGAGATACATTACAGATTGATTATCTCATTGTCGGAATATTCTAAGTTGCTTTTATCTCTCCATTGCGTCCTTATTATACGACATCTCTTATTCTTTTTCGAATCTACCTTGAAATTCCTAATGATTTCTGATTCGGCAATTGATTGAGATCAAACCAATACTCCTCCAGAAACAGTGAGAAGAATGTGATGAGAATTCCTATCCTAACTTATTACACGGAAAACCTAGAAGGGCAATGACGTGAAGTCTGCAGCTTTTACGCGCTTATCCACATTGCGAAATTGCGACTTGGAAGTTTCAGTGAAATTTGGATGGAATAAGAAAATTAAAAAAAAAATTTTTTTTCAAAATTTTCCATGGATAATTCTTCTTATTGACACTGTTCATCTTCTAACCAAGTTTAATTTCCATCAGTTAAATATTATTCCGTGTTATTGAGAAATCAAAATTTACAAATGATTGTAACACAAAAACGATTCCGCGGATTTAGCCCATTAATGAACCTAACCGAGATATTCAGGATCAAAACCTAACCTCAAAATTTTAAGACTCTAGGTCCTTTCTTCCGGAAGTTAGAGTACACACGAACGTAAGGCCGGCCAGACAGAATCAAATTTTACCACGGATTCTTCATCAGTGAGTCCAACCTAGTCGTTTGGGACCGATTTCAGCTCAAAATTCGAAAATTACAGACATTATGACGAAACGATTACGCGCTGTTTCCCAGAACAAGCGCGTGAAAAATGAAATAAATCTACGCAAGATTCAGGAAATACAGGACAACGAGTCATGTCAATTGTCCATAAATTAGTTCAGGTGCACATTTTGGAATAATCTTGATTTCTTACAGTAACACGACGATTCAAAACAGATTCTTTCGCAGAAGCATATAGCTTCTGAGTTAGGAAGCTTAGAGAGTGCCAAAATAGCTATAATTTCAATTCCATTTATTTATTTACTTTTTGGTAAGGGACACAAACTCCCACAATAGTATCCACTAATATATTCGAAAAAAAATAATATAATGTTTCCACAAACAAGCAGAGATAACAACTCAAGAAGAACCTAAAGAATAATCTATATCAAAAGAAAAAATATTTCCACAGGTTTTTTAAGGCAAACCAAGATATGGCAAAAACAACCACGGTAAAGACTGACACTTTGGACCCTATTCTTGAATGTGAACGAATGAACGTTCTCTATCGTTCCATCAAAAATGCATCGCGTTTCCTTGACAACAGCGTCGACACGCCTATTTTCTCCCTTTCCCGATTCAAGAATAGGGACCTCTGTCGTTCCGATAGAATGTTTTGGAAATTTTCATAAACTTCAAAAAATTATCAATTTCGTTCGTACTTTTATTTGAGGCTCTTAGAAAAAGTATAGTGGGGGACTCGTCGAAACAGATTTTTTCAGCGAGAGAAGAATTTTCAAAACGAGGCCTAGCCGAGTTTGGAGCCTACTCTCGTCACTCGTTACAATATACTATTATTCCATATTGATATAATACATTATAGAGAAATAGACAATTGCCGAATTTTCCAGTTCATTCATATCATTATAATTTTTCATCATTAAATTTGATATTGATCACATCAGGCTGTAGGAAAAATAAATCAACCCACTTAGACTAGAATGTAGAGAAATGAAAACACACCATATCTTTAAGATAAACCAACATCATACTTTCCCTCATATTTTTGGTTTTAATACGGTTAACTTTCAGCCACTGCTGCAATTTGTCATATTCTTTTTTATTTATACTATGGTTCCGATTTTATCGGTAGTAGTCCGGTACGAGCTTTCTCAGCCTATTGCAACAAATCTCAATTCTCTTCAAGCTTTCATTCATTTTCACGAATAGATATATTCGACAAATATTTACAAACTTATCCGTTGATATATCTATGGTAATCATGACTATATACTTCATTCTTAAACAACGTTTGTTTCATTCCGAAAACCAACAAAATTTGATTTTCATAATTCATTAGTATGGAATAAAATCAATTATCTATCAAGTGAGCTATTGAATATTAACAACCTCGGGCAACTTACAATCCCTCGGGACTAATGTCCCTAGGGATTGGAATATGTTGTCCTCGGTAATTAAGATCTTCCTAACTCCCTCGATACATAAATTCTATTCCTGAATCATTATATTACTGAGTTTCTTATAAAGGTATGATCAGTTTTCTCTAGTAAACCCGACCAATAATTATTCACCTTGACTACGACATTTTCTGACATACATTGGAACTTGCAGTAGGTCGGTTGGTTTTTTCAGCGTGTTAGATCAACTCTAGTCGACAATGAATTGCCAACAACTTACGTAGAAGATACCCGGTTTTGTACGACTCCCATTTATACAATTCAATGTCATGATTTCGTTTCACCTTTCGAACTGGCGATCTTCAGAATTTTTTCAGTAGACTGGGTTCGTTCTTCCGGAACTTTAAGGAGTTGAAGCAGCGAAAATTGATTTTATCTTGAAATTGCACGTAATGATAAAGTAATATCAGAGTTCAATGTCTCGACTCTGTAATAACACTAATCGGTTTGGAATATTCATTAGTGCTATAAGGTGATTGTTATGCGAAAAGTGTACGTTTATTATGGTGAACTGTGGATCCAATAGTTTGTGCACCGTGTAGTTTGGGTATTTAGTAAGTTCGGTTGTGTTTGTTAGCTGAGAGCTGGGATAGTTTTGGATAAAAAGTGATTTTCGATAGGGACATATAAAGGCTTGTGGATGAAAAGAAATTTCAATGAAGCTGTGAGTAACTACTCGTGTTTTTTACGGTTCAAAATAAGAGTATATTGAAAATCATAAATAGCATACAGTGTCACTAACTTATGAATAAACTTAATTATTAAAATATATAAAAGCACTGACGTAAGTCAGTTCAAATTCTAACTATTAGATCAACACGAAATTTTGCACCTACTCGCGCGTTGGTAATCTCCACCTGATTACGAAGTTTTAATCTGATTGCATGTGTACTGCTTGACATATTGCATAAATATCGTTAAAAATAACATCGAAATTTAGAACATTTTTTTCACATCTCCGAAAGTAAATATCGGATCGAATTGAAATTCAGAGCATTATTGTAATTACTGATTCTAAGGTTTGTGCCGAATTCCATTGAAATCTAATCAATATTTCCAGAAAAAAAAGTTTTCATCGAAATTTTGAAAAATTTCGGAATAAATTCTTTTAAAATTTTTTAACAACTAGATCCACACAAAATTCTGCTCTGAATTGCGCGTTGGTATTCCGAAACTGTCCACGTTTCAATTTGGTCGAGTCAATACTTCATGAGATATCGAGGACTTAACCTCAAAATTTCAAATGGGCCTAACTATTCAACCGATTCCACCCATTAACGAACTTAACCGAGATATTTGGATTTCAAACCTAATCTGCCAATTTCAAGTCGCTGAGTCCTTTTCTTCGAAAGTTGGAGCACATACGGACGTCCGGACGGACAGAATTGAATTTGACCACGGATTCTTTTTCAGGGAGTTCAAATCGTTTAAGACCATTTTTGGCTCCAAATCCGAAAATTACAGACATCGTGACGAAATGATAACGCGCTGTTGCCTAGAACAAGCCCGTGAAAATAAAAAAAAAACTGAAAGTTGCGCAGTACCTCTGAAGAATGTTTTAGTAATGTAAAGGGTGATTTTTTCAGAGGTAAAGAATTTTGAAATGGAATAAAACAAGGATAAAATTTTAAATTTGTTATGAAATTGACTTTATTCGAAAAATAATATTTTGGCATTATAATTCAAATATTATTTGTGGCATATGTCCGCCACGGCTGGCTCGGACGTAATCTAATCTGGAGGTTCAATTTTAAATCACTTTTTCCAAAATTTGTGGCTGTATATCGGCAATAACGCAGCGAATCTTGTCCTCCAAGTGGTTTATCCTTTCGGGCTTATCGGCGTAGAAAATAGTCTACCGGCGTTAAATCGCACGATCTTGGAGGCCAATTTACCGGCCCGGAACGTGAAATTATGCGGTTATTGAACGTTTCCTTCAGTAAATCAATTGTGGTACGATTTGTGTGACATGTTGTGGCGTCTTGTTGAAGTCACAGCTGCTGCACATCATGAGGAATGAAAAAGTCAGTAATCATGGCCGTATAGCGGTCACCAATGACTGTGACGTTCTGGCCAGTATCGTCTTTAAAGAAGTACGGACCAATGATTCCACCAGCTCATAAAGACCAAACAGTCAGTTAGAGTAAACGTGGTGCGAAAACGGTTCATAGTTAGTCGAATTAATTGCTCTGATGGACGATTATGTTGATCGTGAAATGGATGTAGATCGCGATACGTATTTCGAACAGAACCATTATTTTCAAGATAAATTTGCACAATTTGGAAGAGTTGTTCAGGCGTCAGTCTATTCATGATTTTAGAATTTTCTAACAATTGGACCCATACAAAATTCTGCAATAAGTTTCGCCTTGGTATTTTTCAGATAATTACAAAGTTTCGATCTGATTGCATTCGTACTTCTTGAGATATTAAGGACATAACGTCGAAATTTCAAACAACGAAATTTTACATATTTTTTTCCATATATCTCCGAAAGTAAATATCGTATCGAATTGAAACTTGAAACATTGTTGTAGACGAAGGATTCAGAGGTTTGTGTCAAATTTCGTTGAAATTTGATCAATAACTTCCGAGAAAAAAAATGTTTCAACAAAAAATTCAAAAATTTTCGAATGATATTTCTTTTAAAATTTTCTAACAACGGGATCCATACGAAATTCCGCACTGAGTTGTGCGTTGGTACTCAAGAACTAACTACAAAGTTTTTATCCGATTCAATCAGTACTTCATGAGATATCTAGGAATTAACCTCAAAATTTCATATAGATATAATTCCGAAATTGTTCGGTCGATTCTGCCCACTGACAAACATAACCGAGATATTCAGACTTCAAACCTAACCCGAAAGTTTCAAGACTTCAGGTACTTTCCTTCGAAAGTAAGAGCACACACGGCCCGACGGACAGAATTAAATTTAACGAATTCTTCAACTGATTCTTCAACAGTGAATCCAACCTAGGCGTTTAAGACCAATTTTGGCTCGAAATTCGAAAATTACAGAAATCGTGACGAAATGAAAATGCGCTGTTCCCCAGAACAAACCCGTAAAAAGATCAAGTGTGCTTTGTTTTTGAAAAGGTCCTCGAATAATCTTCAAAACTTGTCACTCGAATCGACTCTGCTTTTAAGACTTCAAACCTAACCCGAAAGTTTCAAGACTTCAGGTACTTTCCTTCGAAAGTAAGAGCACACACGGCCGGACGGACAGAATTAAATTTAACGAATTCTTCAACTGATTCTTCAACAGTGAATCCAACCTAGGCGTTTAAGACCAATTTTGGCTCGAAATTCGAAAATTACAGAAATCGTGACGAAATGAAAACGCGCTGTTCCCCAGAACAAACCCGTAAAAAGATCAAGTGTGCTTTGTTTTTGAAAAGGTCCTCGAATAATCTTCAAAACTTGTCACTCGAATCGACTTTGCTTTTAAGACTTCAAACCTAACCCGAAAGTTTCAAGACTTCAGGTACTTTCCTTCGAAAGTAAGAGCACACACGGCCGGACGGACAGAATTAAATTTAACGAATTCTTCAACTGATTCTTCAACAGTGAATCCAAGCTAGGGGTTTAAGACCAATTTTGGCTCGAAATTCGAAAATTACAGAAATCGTTACGAAATGAAAACGCGCTGTTCCCCAGAACAAACGCGTAAAAAGGTCAAGTGTGCTTTGTTTTTGAAAAGGTCCTCGAATAATCTTCAAAACTTGTCACTCGAATCGAATTTGCTTTTGAGATTTTAGGGTTTGCGATTACTGTTATCACGCTCTCAGAAGTGATACAAATTGATTGAAAGCAACAGTATAAAATTTCCTTCAAAAAACCAAAGTTTACTTTTTTTGAAATTTTCCTGATTTTGCATTGGGCCGAGTTATTCAGTAATGGTTTCGGAGATTTCAATATCTAGTTTACAGTTTATTTTTTCAATATTTCAAGAATTCAAAACAATCGAAATGAAACATAGCATGCCTACTTGATTCTCAAATGTCATACACATATTCCAGAATATAATTCTCATTATAAGAATTATAAGACTTGGCAAACCTGATGTAAATTAAAACATAAATAATTCATAATGTTTATCGACCTTCCGAGACAACCTGTACCTGGTATAAAGAAGAAGTTCATGAATATTTCTTATTAAATTTCGATTCTAGAACGTCAACTGCAGATAAGAAGAAAATATCTCAATGAGTGCTTATCGTAATTTAACATTCGCTCAGAACCAACTTTATAAACAATTATGTAATATAAGCCTTCTCATGAAGTTTATGAGATATTCAGGCACTTTTCTAATAATTCTGGCTTTTAATCATTTGTTATTCTGAAGGATATAATTAACTTCCCAAACATGACACGATTCACAAATTGAGTTGTATTGTTTGTTGATAAGATGGCTTGTAATGTACAGCGGACCATTGTCAGTAAAACATGCATCGGAAGATTGCATTATCCATACGATTAATTCGAAAATATACACTATTCTTAGGTTGACTGATTTTCGGCATTCCAATGAGTACTTATAATTGTACAAGGTTAGTCATTTTGTTGTAGGTACATCAATTTCAACCATAGATTCTTCTCATAAAACACTTTTTACGCGCTTGTTCTGGGGAACAGCTCGTTACCATTTCGTCACGATGTCTGTAATTTTCGATTTTTAGCCGAAATGGGACTTAAAGGACTAGGTTAGACGCACTGACGAAGAACCCATGGTCAAATTTGATTCTGTTGGTAGGACAGGCCTCGGCCGTGTGCGCTTTCACCTCCGAAGGAAAGCACCTGGAATTTTTGGGTTAGGTTTGGAGCCTAAATATCTCGGTTTAGTTCGTAAGAGGGCAAAATCAGCAGGTTTCGGAGCTATACCTTCAAGAAATTTTGACGTTAATTCCTCGATATCTCATGGAGTAGGTACTGATTCGATCGGATTTGAAGTTTGTTATTAGTTCTCGAATACCAACACGCAACTTAATGCAGAATTTCGTATGGATTAAGCGTACAGAAAATTCGGCATAGACCTTGAAGTTAGTCCTTCATAATAGTTTTCTGATATGATATCCATTTCCAGAGATATTAGGGAAAAATCATATCAAATTTCGTTGATATTTGAAAGGTTGAGAATATTTCCTCAAAATCTCTAAAACTATATCGACGCGATCAGACTGAAACACGGAAACAACTTGAAGTCGATATTTTAAAATAGTGCTTCAAGTTTCAGTTTTAAGATTGAGGTTATTTCCCTAATATCGTAAGGAGAACAGACGCGATCAGATTCAAACTATACAGTAAGTAAAGGAATACCAAAGCACAACTTATACAGAATTTCTTGTGGATCGTAGAGACAGAAAATTGTAAAAAAGTATTTGAAAATTTCGTGAATTTTTGTGGGAACATTTTTTACCGGAAGCTTTTCATAAGATTTCAATAAAGTTGGCAAAAACCTTTCAATTCGATCTGATGTCCATTTCCAGAGATATAGGCAAAAAATCATGTCAAATGTCGTTGTTATTTGAAAGGTTGAGAATATTTCCTCAAAATCTCGATAACTATGGACGCGATCTGACTGAAACATACGATATACCTTGAAGTCAATATTTTAAAATAGTGCTTCAAATTTCAGTTCGAGCCAATATTCATTCTCGAAGATATTGAAAGATTGAGATTATTTCCTCAATATCTCAAGAAGAACAGACGCGATCAGATTTACACTATATAGTTAGTAAAGGAATACCAAAGCACGACTTAATGCAAAATTTCGTGGGGATCGCAGTGGCAGAAAATTGTAAAAAAGTATTTGAAAATTTTGTAAATTTTTGTGGGAACATTTTTTACCGGAAACTTTTCATCAGATTCCAATAAAGTTGGCGAAAACCTTGAGTCAGTATTTCATAACAATCTTTGGAAGTTCAGTTTGATCCGATATTCATCTTTGGAGATATTGGGGAAAAATGTTTCAAATTTCTTGGTTATTTCTTCAGTATTGTTGTTATTTTCAGAGTAACTCAGAAAATACTGAAATGATGAAAATTCGAATGGATGATATATATAAGGAATCATTGGATTATTTTACCACTTTTACACTTTCGCAATGGTGCAGATATTAAATGAAAACATATTTTTGAGTTTACATCGATATGGTCATGCGTAGGGATGAAGGAGTTTCTAAAAAATATATAATCCCTTAATTTCGCTGAAAATTGACATCCCAAAACCTTTCGCATAAATTCTGAAACCTCATATATGTAGGTACTAGGATCATCGTAGAAGCCACAACTTTTAAAAAATCAATCTAAATAAACGTTATGAAAGCGGCCCGGAATTTGTAATTAAATTATATCCCATAATATCTATTTTGAAAATGCTACAAATGCACTTCAGTTAGGATATTATAGATTAATCAGTTGAAATTAGTTTGAAGCTACTCAATAATATTCAAAATTTGATATACCTATGTTTTCAGATAGTATATGACATTTCCCTATAGGATCGCTATGACCAGATTGATTGCAATGACTAATTTTATCAACGACTCATTTTAGATAACGTTCCAATTAATCCAATATTCATTGAATGTTTTTTTTTTCAGTATAAACTCAACATGCAGAGGTGTCCTTACATCCACGAGATGAAGGAACGCCTTCTAGGCGAACAAATATCCTTAGAACCACCTCCCAAAATAGTTCCAGCTCAGTCGAATAACAAAATGGAATCAATTCATCCACCACAAAATCAGCAGCCTGTAGCTACTATAGTTAGAGTAAGTGCACTCATTTATTCGTTGAAAAAACACTAGGTAGATATACTCCATTCACATTTATGAAGACATAGTTTGTAGGCCTTCTTTTGTAACTAGAACTGAGTCTGGTTGTCACTAGTGAAATGTCTTAAAGACCACAATAATTCCGTGATTCCGTATCAAGGGCTGTGTGGGTAGGTTCAGGTAAATACGACTCTTATGTAGAGCAGACATCGTCGTGTAGTTATCTGATAAAAAATTACCTATACTCACATTTTTCCGCGCATGTTCTAGGGGAACAGCGTACTATCTTTTTGTCCAAATGTCTGTAATTTTCGAATTTCGAGCCGAAAATAGTCTCAAACGATTAGGTTGGACTCACTGATGACGAATCCTGTGCCAAAATCGATTCTGTCCGGCCGGCCGTCACCACGATTACGGGCGTACGGAGGAGTTTATCAACTTGGGAATTTCAGGAAGGGTTGCATTCCAAAAAACGAAGGTCAAGTTAGTGGGCCAAATCGGCCGAATAGTTTCGGAGTTATAGCCATTTGAAATTTTGAAGTTCTTTTCCTCATATTTCGGAAACTACTGAAACGATTGGATCGAAACTTGACAGTTAGTCGGAGCATAACGACGTGCAGAATTTCGTTGAAATCGTATGATTACTCAATTTAAAAACATTTTTTTTTCAAAATCTTTTTCCAAAAAATTTTTTTTTTCTGAAAATATTGTCCATATTCGAAAAGTATTTTGGTTATACCTTGAACCTCATATTTCACAGCAGTGTACCAAATTTCAATTCGATACGGCTATTAGTTTTGGAGATATCGGGAAAAAATATGTATTTCGTGGTTTTCTTCTCGATATCGTTGTTTTTTTCGGTATAACTCAAGAAATACTAATTCAATCGTGATGAAACTTCGCTGCTAGTTTGAAGATTTCGAATGACACCATTTCGCAAAATTTGGTGATGATCTTGTCATTTGAACAATTTGAAAAAAAAATAAAAATTTTTTTTTCAAATATTTAATATTCTGTGATCTTCTCATCAAATTATCCTCATTAAATCCTGTATGATCCTTCAAACTGTCATTTTTCGATAAAGTACTGGATTTCAATTCGATCTTATCTGTACTTAGTTATTGTTATGTATTTTTTTGTTATCTGTTTTTAATTATGCATATGTAAGGTGGTCCAACTTTCTTAGGTTACCAACTGACTTCATAAAGGTGAATTGAGTTCCTACACCCCCTGTAGGGAATAGTTGTAGGTATTACCAAGGTTTCCGCATGCTCTGAGATCTTAGTAGCAAAATATGTGGTATGATACACTAGAAAAATATCGTTTGACACAAAAGTCTTTGAAGTTTTCAACGTTCGATATTAATCAAATGCAATCGTTTCGTCCAAATGTCTATAATTTTGATCTTTGAGTCAAAAACGAACACGACTAGGTTGGACAAATCCGGTATGAAAATCGATTCTGTCCGGCCATCCGGCCAGCAGGACAGGAGTTTTATAGTCATTTGAACTTTTGAGACTTGTTCCTCGATATCCCAGTAACTTTTCGAACGATTAGAATGAAACTCCGTAGTGAGTAGTAGCGTAAGGACGCGCAACTGATTGCAAAATGCTGTTGGGATCGTAAGTTGAATAAATTCAAAATCGAATTTGTCGAAATTTTCCTCAAAACAATTTTTTTTTTTGAAAACTGTTTATCAGGTTCCGACAAAATTTTGCACTGATCTCAAACTTCACATTTCCCAACAGTGTATCAAAATCAGGTTGGATCCGAAAATGTTTGGAAGAAATGTGTCGAATTTCGTTGTTTTCTTTTAGGTTTCATTTTCGTGTAAAATTTCATCCAAATTCGTTGCCAGAACTTATATCTTTTCACGAAATCACCTTGAGAAACGTACCTTTACCACCTGCTGAAGGATTTCGCGGTTTTTTTTTTGAATTTTGATCCTTAGGAAATGAAGTATCAATCTTCAAGCTATAATTTTTGAATTGAGTACCTACTAGAGTTCAATTCGATCCCATATGTAGTTTCGGAAATGGTGGGGAAATATAATCATTGGATGGATTTTACAGATTCACAAAGTTTCTGAGTTGTTATTGTGTTTACGATTGGCTGTTAGGCAATGAGCAAAATAAGCCTAAAGATTGCCTGATATTATGTTTCCTAATTACTCGAAAAATATCGAACCGATCGCGAAGTATCGATGTAGCAATATTTATGCTAAATTTCAATAAGATCATATCAGGAAATTAAAAAAAATTATTTACAAAAAAATCGATATCTCAGAATCTATTTGTCACTTGCTGAAATTTAGTGTCCAAATAACGGGCAGCTATAAAATAATCTTTATGAAAACTTAGCTGACAAGTTTTCCACGAGAAAAAATATTGAGTTTCATCTAATTCATAACTCTGTAAAGCAGTGGAGAACATATCTGCGGAATCATTGGGTGGATTTTACCCATTCATGAATTCGGCCTTTGTAATTAAGGTCCAAACCTTCTCTACAAATATCGAGTTTCTAGGTTGTTTCTTCCGGAAGTTATTGTGTTTACGGTCGGTCGTTAGGCCGACCGAAAGAAGCAACTGCGATATTTGCAGAGAAGGTTTGGACCTTAATTACGAAGGCCGAATTCGTGAATGCGTAAAATCCACCCAATGATTCCTCAGATATACCCATTCAAAATTTTATATATTTCCAAAAAGGCCGATTAGATCCAATTGAGATCCAGAACTTTACCGAAAAATGACAATTTGAAGTTTCATACAGAACTTAATGGGGATAATCTTATAAGAAGATTTCAGAATATTGAAAATTTGGAAAAAAATTTTTTAATTTTTTTTCACATTGTTCTAAAGGCATAATCATCACGAAATTACGCACAGGATTGTCCTTTAGCATCTTAAAAGTAGCTGCGGAGTTTCATCATGATTGAATCAGTATTTTTCGAGTTATAACGAAAAAAACAACGATATCGAAAAAATTTTACAATTATTTCCCAATACCTCCAAAACTAATGGCCATATCGAATTGAAATTTGGTACACTGCTGTGAAATATTAAGCTCAAGGTACAAGGGAAATAGTTTCCGAATATGGTCGATAGTTTCTGAGAAAAAAATATTTTGGAAAAAAATTTTGAACAAATTTTTTTTTTAAAACTGAGTTACCATACGATCCCAACGAAATTTCGCTCAAAGTTGCGCGTCGTTATGCTTCGACTAAATGTCAAGTTTCAATCCAATCGCTCCAGTAGTTCCTGAAAGATGAGGAAAAAATTTCAAATGGCTATAACTCCGAAACGATTTGGCAGATTTGGCCCATCAACGAACTCAACCGTGGCATTCCTATGCGTGAACTGCCCTGAAAGTTTCAAGTTGCTAGCTTGCTCCGTTCGATAGTAATTTGTGTTCACGGCCGGCCAGACGGACAGAATCGATTTTGACACCGGATTCGTCCAACCTAGTCGTTTGGGACCATTTTTGGCTCAGATTTAGAAAATTATAGACATTTGGACAAAACGATAGCATGCTGTTTCCCAAGATTAGAACATGCGCGCAAAAATTGAATAAAAATTGTTATTTATTTGAAGCGCCCATGCGGATTGGAGAATTGAAACCATACTTGTCATGGGCAGTTTCTATGAAAAATTTGGCCTAATGAATAATATTGGAACAATGCGAACGATCTAGAAAGTCAACTGTAACGTTTCAGAGTCTAAATCTGACTCTATCATTAGCCAATAGTGAAAAATATTGCAGTATTATTACAATACAAATTATTCAACATACAACATTCCGTTGCTCTTTCAAATTTGAATGATCCGACCAATCACAACGTTTTCATACTGTCGGATGACGGATACGTATTTTCGATTGACAGATCTTCTAAATTTCGCAAAATTATGTTTAAGGCATCGAAATATTCGTGTTGCTCAGCTATTCTATTTCGCAATATTCCATCATCGATAATTTCCTGCATGCAAACACATAATTAATTCACGATGTCATTCTATTAATATGAATGTATTATTTTCGTCCGATATATGATATGATATTCACTCCCCTTGTCATCATCTGAAACAATTGGAACTAATGAAAATGAGGAATTCTCGGAATTTGTGAAGCTTCAGTAGATTTAATCTAAAATGAGTTCATAAATTGAAAACATTATTTTTCAGTGTTGATAGTTTCATCTGTTATATAAAATATGTAGTTTCATAGGTAATAGCAATGAATCTGTTGTGGTATTTGCAGAGCAACAAAGTTTGAAATTTCGAAATGTTTCAGACTGATGATTTATTTTCATTCCTTTTAAATTTCAACAAGACATATTACTCAAACTTCAGATCTATGAATTCACATTCTTCTGCGATATGAAACATCAAATAGGTTCTATTATGAAACTTATTTATAGTTGAATGCTGATGGATATGGGTCACCAACACATCATGTTGCTGACAGAACACCTCTCATGCCCAGGGATATTGTGGAAGACTTGACCTGCACGGATGAATCTTATTTCCCGAAGAATGCCAAGTGAGTGAATTTCGTTATACCTCTAGATAGAATAAGTGGAAAAGGGCTTGGAATGATACCATAACATTCATAACTCATAATTTCGTCCTTAAAAAAATTCTGTCCGAATAGTTCTTTCTAAAAATGTCGATTGATGCTTATTTTGGGAGGATTTTGCATTATTTTTAGGTTTTCATGGGTTTTCACTTCCAATATCTGAAACAGAACTATTAAAAATTAAATAAAAATTGTTTTTTCATGAAAAACACCCTTGCGGATTGCAGTATCAACTGTTTGTCAAGGGCAGATTCTCGCAGAAAAGATTGCCTAATGTACAACACAGGAACAATACAAACGATAAAGAAAACGAAATGTGACTTTTCAGAATACAAATCTGACCGAAAATTTCAAGAATTATTTTCTTTCGATTTGAGACTTTTGTCACATTGACAGTTTTGAGAAAACATAGCAACACTGCCAATGTAACAAAAGTCTCAAATCGAAAGAAAATAACTCTTGAAATTATCTGTCAGATTTGTATTTTGAAACGTCACAGTTCGTTTTCTTTATCGTTTGTATTGTTCCTGTGTTGTTCATTAGGCATTCTTTTCTGCAAGGAACTGCCCTTGACAAATAGTTGATACTGCAATCCGCAAGGGTGTTTTTCATGAAAAAAACAATTTTTCTTCAATTTTTAATAGTTCTGTTTCAGATATTGGGAGTGAAAACCCATGAAAACCTAAAAAAAGTTCTTTCTGAAATAGCGAAATAATTCTAGATTTAAATTTGATTATTCATTGATAAGAAAACCAATACGTGCATTCGATGCATAAAATTCTGCCTGCATACATGGAGGTACACTGAAAAGGAAACAGAGCCCTTTTTTAGTAGAGAAATCGAGATTTTGGAAAATTCCTCGGACCCGTCAATTTTATACTTGATGGGGTCAATTTCTTGCATAAAGTCCATCGACATATTATATCATCTTTCTGCACGGCACCCCTACTCCTTGAATTTGATTAGGGAAAATGGAAAGTACGTTATGTTGTTGGAAATGTCGCTTTTTGCTAGCGTGCTTTGTGTCCAAGTATCTGTCACTTTCGAAATTTTAGCCGAAAATTGTCTCAAACGATTACGTTGGACTTACTGATGACAATTACGACTCACGATTATTGGCGTTCGAAGAATCCATTCGACCTGAAACTTTCGTGGTAGTTTGCATTTTAAAATGTGACGGTTAAGTTCATTAATGGGCCAAATCCTCCAGATGGTTTTCGAATTATGGGCATTTGAAATTTTGAGGTTATTTCGAAATGTAATGGAGCGATTGGATTGAAAATTGGTTGTTAGTTCGAGTATTACAACGCGCAACTTCTCGCGGAATTTTTTCCGTCAATAAAATTGGAAAAAAAAATTTTTCTCGGAAACTGCTAATTATATTCCCAGAAAAATTTTACTCTGACCTTGACCATACATTTCACATCTGTGTACCAAATTTTATTTCGATTCGAATATAATTTTTGGATATATTGGGTAAAAATATGTCGAATCTAGCGGTTTTTCCTCGGTATCGTTATTTTTTCTGAAATAACTCAGAAAAACTAGAAAAGGATTGATTGCATTGAAGTCAGCAGCTTTTGCGCGCATGTTCAAATTCGTTGTCAAAGCGATCATCTATCACTTATTGACCCCACCAAACATACTTTTGGTGATCCCTTTGAACAAGCGCGCAGAAGCTGCTGACTTCACGTCACTGCTTTTCTAGGTTTTTTCATCTCTTCTGATATTTTATCATTCGCTTACGTAATATTCGACTTAAAAAATGAAATATATGTTCCTGGAGCATAAATGATTTCCAATTCCAACCAGACAATGAAACAGAGGAAACTTCATTCAGAAAAACAGGAAAAGTATCTTTAATATTTTAATCTGACAACTACTAAAGCTGAGCCTGCCAACTTCCATCCTATGGCATTGATTTTGCTCCAATTCCGCCTCACATACTGGAGCATTTCGGGGGTAATTCGGCTACATTCGTCGACACTTCGCTGGCGTTATTCTTCCAGAGAGTATTATGTGGAATAAACTCTATAGGACCTCTCCGACCGATTCACTGGTTGGGGAAGTTCATATCTTTAAATTGTCTAACAGTAGCGGCATAATTCAGCGAAGTTCTATCTTCGTGGAAAATCACCGGTTATGCTTACTAATTGTCTAAAAATGCAGCCGAATTACCCCCGAAATGTTCCAGAATGTGAGGCGGCAATTTGAGCAAAATTTACCCCATTTTATCAGAGTTGGCGTGGCTGAATTTCAGCATTTATAAAATTAAACTTTTCAGGACACACATCCCGTTTTTCTGAACAAATTTTAATCTCCAGCATTGTCTCTATGAATTAAGTAACCATCTGATGATTCAGGAAAATTGTGTGATATTTCATTATAGAAATCAAATATGTATTACGAAACGAATGCTCAAAACTCAAAAAAAATTGGTTATAATCAGAAAGAAGCGCAGTTTTGAAAACATATCACACGAGCCATTACTCCATTCAAATTTAAGGGGTTTGAAGCGCCTCCAACAAGGATGAAATTATACGATGATGCATATTATTTGAAAAAACTAGTCCTAGCGGTTCTCTGACATCTTGATTTTTCTACTAGAACAGTCCACGGTTTTTTTTCAATATGATACTGATAAATATCAGTTTCCTTCCTTTCCTCACACACCTCGTATGGGAAGGTAATTCTTGCAGAATATATTGACTGGTTCATCTCCTAAGGAGAATTATGTGATATACACAGGATATTTTGCTTGCAGTTATTAATAGTAACACGTTATTCACTTCCTAATAGTGAATGTGATTGACGTAAACCCTTTTCCTTAATTAAGAGTTCATCAACACTGGAATGAAAATCAACAACTCCAGATGTCTGCAATGAGCTATTTCTGTGGTTCTTTGAAACTGTTGAGAATGTTGAGATTCCCTGATCTTTCATCATTAAGATGTTCTGTAAAAGTTCAGGATTTCTATTAAAATTTTGAAAACATATTTTATGGGAATAATGTTATTTGAAGTTTAATGGTTGGAATATTTTATTGCCAGTCTGCCGCTAATATACTATCAAGAATCGTTGGCTTGGCTCGATACAGATCGAAAACCCTCAAACTGTCTAGAATTTCATCAAAGATATCTGGAAAATTTTTGTTGTTCACGAGTGTCCTATGCTTATAATCGTGATATACTGTTTTTTATGACTACAAGAATAAGAGTTCAATTAGACATTGGCCATTTATCTGGTTTGCTTTTCAGCTTCAGTCTGATCAATTTCTGTTCTAGTCAATAATGCTCCTGAAAATTATCCTAATTCAATGGAAAACCATAAAATGCCTACGTTATATCTAGAGAAGCTTCAGGAACTGGAATGGACATGCTGTGATATATTCATTCAATTTCCTGAAACTTCTCTCTTGTATACGATTTAAAGTTAAAGAGATGAAGCTAATCGAAAAAAAGTTTTTCCATTCAATTCGGATATCCCGTAAGAACATTCACGAGTTCAAGAAGATATCAGCCTGAATAATGAACAAGGGTAGTTAGAATCATCACAGACTTATAAAACTATATTGACATGGCTTAGAGAGAAAAGAACTGCGGACATGAAAGGATGGAAGTAGTTTGGGCAAACCATAACATAAGCCAAAAATGAGAAAGATCAGTTTGAAACCATAGAGATATTAAACTCTATTAGTCTATGTTTGAAGTACATGAAAGGATGGAAGTAGTTTGGGCAAACCCTAAAATAAGGTAAAAATGAGTAAGATCAGTTTGAATCCATAGACATATTAAACTCTATTAGTCTATGTTTGAAATACATTTTTTTCAAAAGTTTTGAAAGATATATTCGTGTTTTCGGAAAATTTCAAAACAGATTTTGTGCTATTCCATTCTTAGTAGGGGTATACAAAGACTGTTTATAGAAGTTATAATTTTCGTGTTGATTGTGTTTTCGTAGGCTTTTTGAGTTCTTTTCTTTCAAATTGGATTAACTGTTAACTGAACAATGGTAAATTCTTGTTGTGCCTTTAGTTGTACAAGGAGATATAAAAAAACGGAAAATGTGAAATTTCATAGGTGAGTTCAATATGTTTATGTATATGGTTCTTACAGTCCTGAAACCGGTTGCCCAAGAGAATTTGAAAGAAAAAGAGTCATTCATAGAATATTGTTATTAATTAGTTTACTTTGAATATTCATATCCGAATAATAATCACATTAATCACCAATTTTCAACACAATATTGTTATCAATACCTAGAAGAAGTCAATTTCCCTGGAGATTCCCCCTACCCCAGTAGCACACAAATATTGGACCAATATTGGGCCAATATTGTGAAAATATTGGCCCAACATAGTTTCTCAATATTGGCCCAATAAAGAATGTTGACTTTTTGCAATATTGGGCCAATATTGGATACCAACATAGGCCCAATATTGGACATCCATATTGGCCCAATTTATGATACCAATATTGGCCCAATAATGAATGTTGACTTTTTGCAATATTGGGCCAACATTGGATACCGATTTAAGCCCAATATTGGACATCCATATTGGCCCAATATTGGACATCCATATTGGCCCAATATTGGACATCCTTATTGGCCCAATATATTATATAATACCAATATTGGCCCAATAATGAATGTTGACTTTTTGCAATATTGGGCCAACATTGGTTAGCCCAATATTGGAAATATACATTGGTCAAATATAGAATACTAATATTGGCCCAATATTGGATACCAATATTGGCCCAATATTGGAAACCAATATTGGCCCAATATTGGAAACCAATATTGGCCCAATATTCAAAAAGTAAAAAAATAAAATTATAAATATATTCGCGTTTTTCAAGTACACACAGAATCAACCCACTACGAAACTCATGACCGACCACCACCCCTCATCACCGACCTTCCTGAAACCCACCAACTTGAGACTCTGACGTACGACCCACCTATAGAAATACGAGAAACCACCAACCTGAAAAATCCAACACCAACCAATCGTCCGCTGCGGGAATAGAACCCAGACAATCTGCGCCGCAAGTATAAAGCTCTACCATTGGGCTACCCATGACCATACGAGTTCAGGCTTATGATGCGTAATATTACATTGTATTTGTTTTGATTACGACCAACGCTGAATAACTCTGAACTGTTTTTGTATTGATTTAGTTGGTTAGATAAGTATTTCAGGAAAATTTTCACTTTAATAGAATATTAAGCTTTTCAAACCGGGTTAAGGAGAGGTAGGTTTATTATTGCTGCTGATTATTATGCTTGTGTGAGTTAGGAGACCGCGTTATTTGATATTTCACTCATTTCAGTGAAATTTCGTGATTATTAATGTATGAAAGTATGAATCTTCAAAATATGGAGAAGGTTTGATTTTTTTACTTCATTATTCATCAATTACAATGATTTCCGCACGCGTTGAAGAGAGCAAGAAAACATAGCATCCAAAATCTGATGAGGATGAAAATTATCAATTTTAACCAACAAAAAACGGAAGGTTCTGAAAAATCCGTTTTAGGCGACCATCGAACTGATGACGTCATTAAGAAGTTCGCTAAAATGGAATATAATATTGCGTGTGACGTCACCGGTGTCACCGCTACGGCGCTAAAATACCAGTTATAAAAGATTTAACAGTAGTCAAACTTATGTTTTCGACTTTTACGAACTGTTTTCTAAAATGTTTGCGTGTGACGTCACTATTGTGACGCTAAAATATGAATAGTTCAAAAGACACGAAAAATGTTTCAAAGATAGGCACGTCAAATTTCAGCTATAAAATATCTTATTATCACAATATAAAGTACACTCGACTGTGATCTCGTATTCCTTTCATTAATTTTTATATGTAGAATAATTCGTGGGATTGGAATTCATTCCTTCACTTTTCGCTAGGTACTGTTTTGTTGCTTCGTCAAGCTCTCTAATATAGAATACTTAGTGAAACAACATGAATAAATCAACATAGTATAGGAATTCAAAAACTAATTTTCTTACCTCCGAAGCAGCGGATGTGTTGATGTGGTAGTGGTTCCTGTTCATCCAAAAAGTTATTCATCTGAGAATCGAAGAACAGGATTTCATTCATATGTTCGTCACGTCACATGTCAGTTTTGTTTATCTTTCCGATTCAATATCGATGAAAATACTGTTTCAATTCAAATAACTGCTTCCGAGGTAGGAAAATAAGTTTTTGAAATCCTATACTATGTTGATTTATTCATAAGTATTCTATATTAAAAAGCTTGAAGAAGCAACAAAACAGTCGCGAAACGTCGCTTGAAGGAATGAATTAGTGTCTCATTTCCAACCTATTTCAATCCCATAAATTATTTCGAATATAAACTAAACTGTCAATGGAATTATCGTTCCTCTAAGAGATGAACAATGCACGCCAATATTCAGTATACTTGTTCTAACTCTGAGCTTGTTTCGCACTTACAGAATACTCTCATCGTATTTCACCTATATGAAGGTAAATTATTTTCTATAGGTTAATACGTATAAGGGGTTATGTGTGCGCAGAAAATTAAGTCACACTCATCGTTGCACCTGAATATAGTATTGAAATAATTTATAAACCCTAACAAATAATCTGTTATATTTTGCATTTCTAACGAATAATTCTTAGAAATAATTCCCTTGTTATTGCCTCAGGGCTATTTGACAACCGAAAGTGGCACCCGTCTACCAGATGTTATTTTATTGCCCTTGCAAGGGTTTGTCACTTATCGTTTTTCGATGTTTTTGCCGCTCAGAGCTCGAACTATTTTTTCAATTCATCATTTGGATAGGGTTTGCTTCAATCAATCTGTAAATGTTTTAATCAATTGTCATACAATTTGTATTATAACGATACAGTAGCTCCCAGAGCTATTAGCTCGCTCTGTCGTCATTCGTCATCGTACCTGAACTTACGGGGAACCTGTAACCCCTTAATGATGCTCTCGTTCTACATTGAATGGAGGCATTTTGCACAGATAGCTTTTCAATCGCCTATGGGTTTCTATCCTTTTACTTTCTTATTTAACGGTTTGAATGAATATGTATTCGGTAATTTCCACTGTATTTACGCGCTTGTTCTGGGGAACAACGCGTTATCGTCTCGTCACAATGTCTGCAACTCTCGAATTTTGAGCTGAAATTGGTCTCAAACGACTAGGTTAGACTCAAATTTGATTCTGTCCGTCCGGCCGTGTGCGTTCTAACTTTCGAAAGAAAGGACCTAGAGTTTTGAATTTCTCAGGTTGGGCTTAGATCCTGAAAATCTCGACTGAGTTCGTTATTGGACCAAATCGACCAAACATTTTTGGAGTATATGAAATTTTGAGGTTAATTTCTCGATATTTCATGGAGAACTGATTCGATCGAATTGAAATTTCGTGACAAGTTCTTGAATACCAACAAACAAATAAGTGTGGAGTTTCGTATGGATCTAATTGTTAAAAAATTTATAGAAATAATTATTCAAAAATTTTCGAAATTTTCATTAGAAATTTCTTTTTCTCGGAAAGTGTTGATCAGATTTCAACTGAATTTGGCACATATATCTTAGAATCAGTCTTCCAACAGGAACGTTTCAAATTTCAATTCGATACGATATTTACTTTCGGAGAAATATGACAAAAATTTTGACGTTATTTCCTCAACATATCAAGAAAAACAAATGCGATCAGATCGAAACATGATAATAATAAGAAGGATACCAAAGCGAAACCTTCCGCAAAATTTCGTATGGATCTAGTGGTTAAAAAATGTTTACCCGAAAATGTTTGAAATTTTTGTGGAAAAATTTTTTTTTCTCGGAACATTTTAATGAAATCCGTCACAGGCCTTGGAATCAATATTCAAAAACGGAATTTCAAATTTAAACTTGAGATATTTGCTTTCGGGGATATATGAAAAAAAAATTGTCAAATTTCGTTGTTTGAAATTTCCTGGATATGTCGAGAAGCACATATGCGACCACATCGAAACTTCGTAATTACTCGGAGAATATATTAACGCGAACCAAGAAAAAATTGTTTTTCGAAAATTATTCACATATTTATCGAAAAAACAATTGTTTTTTCTAATTTATTGAATAGATTTCGATGAAATTCAGCGTCGACTTTGCAGTGAGTATTCTACAACAGTTTTTTCCAATTTCAATTTGATCTAATATTTATTTCCGGAGGTATTAAGAAAAAAATATGTAAAATTTCGTTGTTATTTGAAATTTTCAGAATATTTCCTTAATATCTCGATGACTATCGACACGATCAGATTGAAAATTGGGATAAAGCTTGAAATCAATATTTCAAAACGGCGCTTCGAATTTCAGTTTGATCCGATATTTATATTCGGAGATATTGGAAGATTGAGGTTATTTCCTCAATATTCCAAGAAGAACAGAAGCGAACAGATTCAAACTATGTAGTAAGTAGAAAAATACTTAAAACTGACAAATTTTGTTAGGACCGTAGGGGTGGAAAACTGTAAAAATGTATTCAAATATTTTGGGAATTTTTGTTGAAGAATTTTTCAACCGGAAGCTTTTCATCAGATTTCAATAAAATTGGTGAGAACCTCGATTCAGTATTTTACAACAGTGTTTCGAAGTTCAGTTCCATCTGATATTTATCTTTGGAGATATTGAGAAAAAAAATGTGTCGAATTTCTTGTAATTAATTATATATATATGTGGCGTCATTGGATGGTTTCACCCGTTCGCGAATTCAGCTTTCGGAATTGAACCGGTTCAACAAAAAAAATCAAGTCTCTAAATGTCTTTTCATTTTACGTTTGGCAGTTAGGCCGACCTTAACTATAAAAAATCTAGAAAAGCACTGACGTGAAGTCAGCAGCTTTTACGCGCTTGTTCACAGTGCGGAATGGTGACTTGGAAATTTCAGTGAAATTTCAATGAAATATAAAAAATTTCGAAAAAAAAAATTTTCTTCTCCAATTTTTCCATGGATAATTCTTCCCATTGACACTGTGCATCTTCCAACCAAGTTTCCTTTCGATCAGATAAATATTTTTCGAGTTATTGAGAAATCAAAATTTCAAATGGCTGTAGCACAAAAACCATTCGGCAAATTTGGCCCATTAACGAACTTAACCGAGATATTCAGGCTCGTAACCAAATCTGAAAATTTCAAGACTCTAGGTAGTTCCTTTCGAAAGTTACAGCGCACACGGCCGGAAGGACGGCCGAACGCCAGAATCAATTTTGACCACGGATTCTTCATCAGTGAGTCCAACCTAGTCGTTTGATACCCATTTTGGCTCAAAATTCGAAAATTACAGACATCGTGACGAAATAATGATGCGTGTTCCCCAAAACAAGCCCGTAAAAAGATTCGTTGCACACTAATGAATTAGGAAGTGAAGGGATGGAACAACTATCGGGATGCAAAAAGGAATATTATGTAAAAATAAAATGTGAATCGAAGAATGATACGCGACAACTCCTTGAAATGTAAGCAAAGGGCAATAAAACAGCATCTGGTTAGACGGAAGCCACTCTCGGGCGATAAATGGCCCTGAGGCTATAACAAGGGAATGTTTTTCGAGATTTATTCGTTGGAAATATAAATTATAACTAATACTTATTTTAAGGATTTATTGATTAGTTCAACCTCAACAGGTGTGATGATCAGGGTGACTTAATTTTCAGTGCACAGATAATAACCTATATTATGGAATTATGTACCTTCATTGGTGAAATACGTTGAAAGTATTCTGTAAGTGCGAAATAACCTCAGAATTAGCATAAATGAATTTATTTCTGAATATTCGATTAATACTGAGTTACTTGATTTCCTATTTTTTAATATACAATAATTTGTTTTAACTGGTCCCAATCGCCTGAATAAATTGCAGAATTTTCTTTTGACTCGAACACGCGTTAGATTGAATATCTCCTCTAGACTCTAGACAATAAGATAATCAAAATTGTTCGGAATTTCGGCTTGTGTAGTATCAGAATACTTATCTGGATAGCTTTCAGTTCGGATTAATATCTCCAAAATGAAGTCCCCTGAAACAGTGGAAAGCTTAGTCGGTAAATTCATGAGAATTGATGTATTTACCCATCAGTTCAGATTAAATTCTACTATTACATGTACAAAATGCTTCGATATATCGTCCAAAATAATCATCCTGAAAAGGATAATATAACCAGAAGTATTCGATTTTTCAAGGGAATTCAGAAATCTTACAGTATATTCTTCTAGAGTATGTCCATTGCAAGCCTCCAAAGTTTGCCATTAACCGAAGTTCCACAGGAAAACGATTCACACTCATAATCCCCTTGTCCCTTTATTGGGCCAATATTGGTAGCAATGTAATTTACAATACTGTCGAATAACTATACCAAATATTGGACCAATATTGGCGATATCATTGATAAACAATATTGGCGCAATCCACTCATTTCAATATTCGGCCAATATTGGTAGCAATGTAATTTACAATATTGACCAAGAAACTATGCCCAATATTGGCGATACCATTGATAAACGATATTGGCGCAATATACTAATCCCAATATTGGGCCAATATTGGTAGCAATGTTATTTACAATATTGGCCAAAAAACTATGCCCCATATTGGACCAATATTGACGATACGGTGGAAAACAATATTGGCGCAATCCACTCATCCCAATATTGGGCCAATATTGGTAGCAATGTTATTTTCAATATTGGCTAAAACCCCATTCCCAATATCGGACTAATATTGGCGATACATTGAAAAAAAATATTGGCGCAATCCACTTATCCCGATATTGGGCCAATATCGGTAGCAATGTAATTTACAATATTGACCAAAAAACTATGCCCAATGTTGGACCAATATTGGCGATACCATGGATAAACAATATTGGCGCCATCCACTCATCTCGATATTGGGCTAATATTGGTAGCAATGTAATTTTCAATATTGGCCAAAAGAACTTTTCCACCAATATTGGCGATACGTTTGATGAACAATATTGGCGCAATCCACTTACACCGATATTGGACCAATATTGGTAGCAATGTGATTAACAATATTGGCAAAAAAACTATGCCCAATATAGGACCAATATTGGCGATACCATCGATAAACAATATTGGCGCAATCCACTTATCCCGATATTGGGCCAATATTGGTAGCAATGTGATTTAAAATATTGGCTTATAACCTATGCCCAATATTGGACCAATATTGGCGAAACCATTGATTAACAATATTGGCGCAATCCACTTATCCCGATATTGGGCCAATATTGGTAACAATGTGATTCACAATATTGGGTAAAAAACTATGCCCAATATTGGACCAATATTGGCGATTCCATCGATAAACAATATTGGCGCAATCCACTTATTCCGGTATTGGGCCAATATTGGTAGCAATGTGATTTACAATATTGACTAATAACCTATGCCTAATATTGGACCAATATTGGCGAAACCATTGATTAACAATATTGGCGCAATCCACTTATCCCGATATTGGGCCAATATTGGTACCAATGTAACTCACAATATTGGCTAAAAAACTATGCCGAATATTGGACCAATATTGGCGATACCATTGATAAACAATATTGGCGCAATCCACTTATCCCGATAATGGGCCAATATTGGTAGCAATGTGATTTACAATATTGGCTAATAACTTATGCCCAATATTGGACCAATATTGGCATTACCATTGATAAACAATATTGGCACAATCCACTCATCCCAATATTGGGCCAATATTGGCAAAAGTACTAATTCACAATATTGGCCTTATCACAAATTTCGATATTGGGCAAACATTGGCGTATACTCGTTTTTCGATGTACGATGAATCTATATTGGGCCAATATTGAATCAATGTTTAGCCAAGATTGTGTGCTACTGGGGTAGTAAATAATCGAATTCATCTCTGGCTCTACGTCATATTACCTATACAAGTGAAGTCATTCTCGATTCCATACGCACACCAGGTATTTGCATCGGGTATGTTGTCTATGGTCTGCACGAACTAGTTCCATCTCTCTCTCTCTGCCTCTCGCTCCATATCTCCTCCGCATTCGACCCTTCAGAACCCGTAGGCCAGATCCAGAGAGTTTAATATGTCTATGCTAATCATTGACTGATCCTTGTTGGAACAAAAATATTCGTTGTACAATATCTGTGAAAATGTATCAGGTATCTTTATTCCATTTACTCGTTATTCTTTATGCAGTTGTATTTAGGTTGGAGCTGTGTGCCTGTAAATTTTTGGGGATATTCTGGAAATATGTGTGAGAGTGGTCCTAGACGGAACTTCGCTTCAGTTTGGTCCCAACCAAGTAAAGAATGATCATTTTTAATAAATTCGACATATTATTCACACTCCATGGACACCGCATCGTCGCTGTTGATGTTGGATTGGAAGATTAGCTCTGATCAAGGTGGAATATTTGTTGATTTATCTACAGATATTCGTCCTTGTGGTTTTGTTAGTTTATTATAACTAGAGCTCTTTCTTCCACATGAACAAATTCCCATCCCTGTTAAAGGTTGGACGTTATCGTCTTGTGGGAAAACACATGAACCGAGTGTTTCCTAGTCGTAACGGATGTTGTAAACTGCAATATCGCAGATGCATCGACTTGATACGACAATAGGATGAACGTCATGCACATCGATCAAAGTATTCTGCACTCGAAGGTTAGGATTCGCAAGATGCTCCTGACAGATGGCGCGCTGTAGTTAGTTATACTGCAGTGTTCCCTCTAACAGGTGATAAATATCTGGAGTCTTATTCTTTGGTAGATGAAGGTGAGGTGACCGAAGATCGGAAATAACCGTGAAACTGCAGTAACCATACTTCTTAGACACTGCTTCTTTGGTGTAGATGTTTTTATTGTAGATAAGTGTAGTTTCTCAGTGTGATTTTCATAGAAGCTGTCGCGAGTGATTTATTTCATTAATTCAGGGCGGTTGGCTTGACTCAAGTGTATTTGTTATTATCAAATTGATATTAAAAACTATTTCATCAAATAATTTCTTGCATGGGAAGGCATAATTTATGTCTCTATGTATTTAGGTTTTCTCCACTTTAGATTGAAAGGCATATAAAAATGGGTTGTTTCACCATGCTCTTAAGACTACGAGCTCGCCCCCTGAAACTTAATCGCTATTTCATAGTGAGACTCCCTAGTTTTAAACACACTTATTAAAATCAACCATATCATAAAATGATGCCATGATGAGATTTTCTATCTCTTCCGAAGAAACCATTTTTATGACCCCAGAGAACTGTTTCAATTTTGTGTTAATTCATTAAGGAATCATTTTATGGATTTCCTGAACGATTCAAAGAAATATTCACATTCACTACAGTACTAAAAACGAAAACTCCTAGGGGAGTTTTCGTTTGTAAAATGATTCAAATGAAAGAAACAATTTCACTACTCATTAACAGGACACTTCTTCGAAATTTAAGTGGTATTTTCTTCATTGATATTTCAAAGGTTTTTTTTTCGCTGGAGTTGCAGGACAACTTCACACCTGGTACACAAATCTTCTAAGTTATTTGAATCTGTAAAAATTATCACTTTCTTGAACAATACTATTGATTGTAAGTTGATTTTTCCGAAACAAAATCATTAATGTCAACTGGAGTGTCAACATATACTCTGTCAGCAGAAATTTCCGAAAGGAAAATTCGCTGACAGTTGTCGATTTAGCGATCTGACAAAATTCACCCAACTGTCATGTAGCCTACTACGTGCACATCAATATAGTAGTACTAAGACCTGGTGACATTCTGAAATGTTGACTATTCTTCACGCTGTCAAAAATCCATTGCAGCGCGGTTACTAATGCTAGCGGTTGCTATACAAACGAGATATGGTACATACAGGGTGTTTCACCATAAACTGGTCAAACATATTAAGTCATATAGAGGATATTGGGAAAGTCATTTTTATTGGAAAGGCTATGTTGAAATGAAAGAAAGGTTCGTCTTTCTTATGCAATTTCTTTATTGGCAACAAATGCACTTGGAAGGTTTCTTCACTCATGGAGTGTTAAAATGAGAACTAACTATAATAATCTAGAAAGAAATGTAAGCTTTTCTTCATGGTCCTTCAGCTCATGCACGTGTACATTGTAAACATTCTGAAGGGGCATTTCTGCTCGAAGTCAACTATAACAATCCTAATCTCAGAATTGTGAGTGAACCACAAATAAACGTATCAATGATGAACTAATGCGACTTAATTTTTGAACATTCAACAGGAACTTGAAAATCCAACAATTTTTGCCTTATGACATATACCCCGTTTCCGAAGCATAAGCGAGATACAGGGTGATTAATGTCAGCTTTGATAACGGTGGTAAGTTATGCGTGACCTTCGAAATAACTGTTTTTGGTCACATCTTAGTATTTTTTGGTGGTCAATTCAATTGTTATGTAGCATACGGGAAAAAATATTTCAAAATGGCGGAAAACCTACAAAGTTGGAATTTTTTGTTTTCGATTGCCAAATTGGATAGCATACAATTTTCTAAGATTTTCCGTGAAAAAATTTTTCCAAAATTCAAACTCAATTTTTTTTACATGTCCGCAGTGAAAAAAAATTTCACCCAAAATTGTTGAAATCTTTCGAGGTTGAGCTTTCCTTCATTCTAATATATACTAAGATGTGACCAAAAACCGATATTTCAAAGGTCACGAATAACTCACCACAGCTATCAGAATATTGCTCAAAGCTGACATTAATCACGTTGTATCTCGCTTATACTTCGAAAACGGGGTATAGTCATAAGGCAAAAATTACTTTCTCAATGTCATCTATACGGCTATATATGTTTGACCAGTTTATGGTGAAACACCACGTATAGCTCACAAAAATCCTGGACGAAAGCTGACTGATTTCAGGCTCATGTTACAGCTATAAGGGTTGCATGATATTCAGAGCTTCTAAAAAACTTTAACCGAAACATCTAAAAACATATAATCTTGTGACTCGAAAATCCTTCGTCAGAATTTTTGATACCACCTTCTTTCCTTTAAGTAGACTCTGTCAATTATCACCAACATTCTCCGAAATCATTTTGACCCCTCAATTCATTCGATAGTGTATGAAAAACTTCCATGGACGCCATAAAATGTTTCTCCTTTTGGCTAATCTAAACCTCTCTACGGATTTCACTTGTGTCAGATAATTAGCACTGAATAGAGATAGTGGTGCATCGCACCTTGATCTCATAAAAATTTCAACACTGCCTATTATTACCACCAAAAGACTTCTTTATATCGAGGGCGAGGTCATCAGAGGTTACTGGGTCGAAAGCCCGGGACAGCTCCTTTGGAGAACCAATGAAAATTTTCAATCGTGGCACGTGATTCCCGCAGCATCCCTCCATTCTGTATCCGGTTATGGGATTCTGCAACAGGAGTTATTCCGGAGGAATTTCTGTGAATTCGCGTGTCAAATGATCGAACGAAGAATCGAGAATGTGATAAAGCACTTTTTGTAGGTTGGTTTGGAGATATCCGTTTGAAAAATTTGCTGCCGTTTATATCTATTTTTTCGATGAAGTAAATTGAATAAACTTTACTTTCTTAAGAAATATATTTGCCCTTGTGTAACTTCTGTTTTTAAATGTATTTAGTCCTGACAGGAAAATTAAATTTAATAAAATAGACGAGCATAATTGGTTTTAACACTGAAAATATTGGGATGATCAACATCAGCCAAAAATCAACATCTGTAAGTTGATTTGAAGGAATTTTGAGGAAAATTTAACCGATTGATTCTGCGTGATTGTTAATCAAGAACTTTAACACATATTCTGTATAATTATTCCCAATCTGCTGTTGGAATTTCTTTGTAATTTTTTGAAAAGTTCATACGTATAAATCCAGTATGAGATGCCAGGAGTATAACGTTTCGTATGCTTACTTGCTCTTTGAGAAAATTTTCTCTACTAATCAATATGAAATGTGAGGAATGATTTCACTGAAATCCAGATGAATTGTCTGTATTTGTTATACCTCTATTTTTCTTGGGAAAATTCATGCTCTATGGTTTAAAGGCTTTCGACATCTTCATATAATTCTTCAATAACATTTAACTATTTAGTATTTGGGATTCGACAAGTAACAGAAGGGTTTTCAGGAAGTAATTGGTCACCTTTGACAGCTCGAATGACAGCAATTAAAAGCTTCATCATAATGGGAAAACTAATTCTATTTCATATTCTCGCCACCGACACAAACGCCACTAATCAACCAATCAGAGTGCATGACACTACTAATGTTAATTCGGCAATTGTCATTTTGAGTTTATTTATATTTTCCCAGATTATTATTTAGTTATTGAAAAGTGCGTCAACCTTTTGGTGTTAGCTTCGAAGAATTGTGTAGATTCTCAGATACTTTTAAATGGGTTACTTAAGTATTTTTTTGGACAGTGCATATGTAAATGGAAATCAGTGTACAATTGAAGAAATAATCCTGTCCATGAAAGGTATAAACTTCATGATACTCAGCAGCATATCATTCCTTTCATAATTCTCTTTCAAACATTTTCACTAATTGAGGATCGAGTTATCAACCTTCAATTAAGCTTTTTATTTTTACTGTTGAATATGTTGTATTTTTCATGGTTTTTGCGCGCATGTTCTAGGGGAACAGCATGCTATCGTTTTGTTCAAATGTCTGTAATTTTCGGTGATTGAGCCGAAAATTGTCTCAAACGACTAAATTGGACTCGCTGATGATGAATCCGGTGTCAAAATCGATTCTGTCCGGCCGGCGTCCGTGGACACGATAACTGTCGAACGGAGTCAGCTAGCAACTGGAAACATTCAGGGTAGGTCGCGCATTGGAATGCCGCGATTAGGTTCGTTAACGGGCCAAATCGGTCGAATAGTTTCGAAGTTATAGCCACTTGAAATTTCGAAGTTATTTATTCTTTATTATTATTATTGCTTTTTTCGGTATAACTCGAGAAATACTGATTCAATCCTGATAAAACTTCGCAACTAGTTTGAAGATGCTGAAAGACAACCTAATGCAAAATTTCGTGATGATCGTGCCATTAGAACAATTAGAAAAAAAAAATTCTCTGATTTTCTTATCATATCATCCTCATTAAATTCTGTATGAACTTTGGAACTGTAATTTTTTGATGAAGTACTGGATTTCAATTCGATCTGATCTGTATTTTTGGAAATATTGGGAAAATAAAATTTTGAATGGGTATATCTGCGGAATCATTGGGTGGATTTTACCCATTCACGAATTCAGCCTTCGTAATTAAGGTCCAAACCTTCTCTACAAATATTGAAATTCTAAGTTGTTTCTTTCGGAAGTTATTGTGTTTACGCAGCCGGCTGTTAGGCCCACCTTAATAATTTGTAATAAGTTGAATTCTTAGAATATATTGCCCTGAAAGTTATACAAAACATGATATGGTAGTAATTCTTTCATCCAATTTTTTTTTCTTTCATGTTGTTTGATGTCAATAGACGACTTCGGCCCAAGTTGCCAACCCACAATTTACTTAGCAAGTTTACTTTCACTGGGGAACGGGAATTTCAGGACAAATTCGACATGATAAGTTTCGCATTATTTATAAATAACCGTAAAACATGCCTCGGCTCTTCAAACCAGATAATTCTTTCCAAATATAGGTTTTTGTTAAGATCGTCCCCGATTGGCTGACATTTAAGTTGGGATTCCTGATTTCATGCAAACAGTGTCAATTTTCATAGGATACGTTCCGAAAATCAACTCTGTTGTTTCGGTTGCCGATTTTCCGCTCCGTAAATATGAAATATTCGGATGGTTCCTGGAACAAGCGCATGAAAAAGGTTATTTACGGAATCTGGTTGATGAAATTGCTGTCGATTTACTGTCACTAGAACGATTTTCTATGGTAAATATCCATAGCATAGAACAATCTATGTTTACTTTTGGTTTGTTTTGGTTCCCAGTTCAGAACTGTACGGGGCGGTTCTAGCACAGATCTATGGTCTTTGCTAGAACCGTCCCGAACAGATCTGAATATCTGAACTCGGAACCAAAACAAACCTAAAGTAAACATAGATTGTTCTATGCTATGGATATTTACCATAGAAAATCGTTCTGGTGAAGGTAAATCGACCGCATTTTCATCAACCAGATTCCGTAAATAACCTTTTTCACGCGCTTGTTCCAGGAACCATCCGAATATTTCATATTTATGGAGCGGAAAATCGGCAACCGAAACAACAGAGTTGATTTTCGGTACGTATCCTATGAAAATTGACACTGTTTGCATGAAATCAGGAATCCCAACTTAAATTTCAGCCAATCGGGGACGATCTTAACAAAAACCTATATTTGGAAGGAATTATCTGGTTTGAAGATCCGAGGCATGTTTTACGGTTATTTATCAATAATGCGAACCTTATCATGTCGAATTTGTCCTGAAATTCCCGTTCCCCAGTGAAAGTAAACTTGCTAAGTAAATTGTGGGTTGGCAACTTGGGCCGAAGTCGTCTATTCAGTTCTGATCGACAGTTGCCTTGATATCAGGTTGTAGTTTCCAAATAGCGCCACCTTCAGTGCAAGAAGCGAATTCTAGCGAATTCCCCAACATTGGCGAAACAAAAGCGCATCTTTGAATTCACCTTATCTGCTATGCACCTTAGTTTTCTGGTTCAAAATTGTTATAGACCTGAGGGGTTTCGGAAACTTACACTTTCATACATACTAACCCGTGTAAGCTTGAATTGACAGATACAGCGTTCTACAGTAGTTGTTGAAGTAAGTTATGTTACTCGAAGAGTTTCCGAAAACTATTATGGGGACTCACGCAATATCGTGAGCAGTAGTGCATGATAATGAATTTTTGAAAAAACTAAAAATAAATTGACTCATGGTGGGTCTTTCTTTCTTTAAGATCCCTCAATGTATTTCAAAGAATCAGCATCAATGGTATAGAAATTTTTATCACTTGAAATGAGTCATCAGAAGCACTTCATAGTTTTTTTTCCAGTGAAAAAAAGGAATATAAAGGCTTATGACGTACCTATTTAGATGAATATCCGATCGAACTGAAATTTAAAAAACTTGTCTGCGAGTCCAACATATTCAATAGTTCAAGAATACTTTTGACTCGAAATTCGAAAATTACAGACATTTGGGCGGAAGGATAACGCGCTGTTCCCCAGAACGACCCCTTGAACGGAGCAGTTCAATCACCAGAACAAAAGGTTCAAGAAAAATATCGTTTCATCTAGATCCAATATCTTCCAACAGATATATTCGCCTGCAATTCCAGTAATGAATGGAATGAAAGTTGAATAGCTACCTTATCCAGCTTATTCACCATATTTAGCCCTTGGTATCAATTAATCCGTTCACTGAACTGTAGAGGATATTCTAGCGTAGGTGATTTCACACGAATTGCCCTGCCATAGCGAACTTTTTGGTTCATCTTCTTCCAATGATAAATCGTATGAAATGATCTTCCAGATAATTGAACCCTCACATTTCGGAGAAAGTTGAATTCAATAAACTTTCAAAGAAGTCAACTGTTTCTTTGATAGAGCCATACTTTGAAACTATTGGAGGAAAAACGGTTGACTTGCAACCGGTTCGTTTTTGGGATGAAATAAATTTTAATTCAATTTCCTTAATTAATCTCTTCAGAAAAAAAAAAACAGTTCGACAGTATGAAGGTAGGGAAAGAGGTTTTGAGTTTAATAAAAGATTATAATGTATAATGGAACTTGTCAAACACTACACAATTGAAAAAAAGTTAACTAGGAGCATAAATTTAGTTTACCTGTTTGAATTGTAGTATATTTAATAAAGTTTCCATGGGTATAACGTAAAAAAAATATAGAAGAATGATAGATGAAACTCATATGAATAGTTAACTTAAAAGATTTTACACTTGTGTATGTGTTTTTTTTTATTAGGGTTGTAACTCTCTAATATTTTACTGGATATTCATTGTAAAATATTGAAATTAAAATCGAGGATTACAGCCGTATCATACATCGAATTTCATAACAACCAGGGTTTTCAAGTGTTAATTTCGAATTAAAATAGATTTTTATTGGTACCAAATTCCATAAATTTACTTCAGTGGTTGGAACGAATTTAATGACAGACAGACCTAAGCTATCCGTATATAATGGCAATTTTCGTAAACTACGTATTAAAGAAATTGTTTATACAGTGAATGAAATAAGTTGAAAATGAAAGTAAAATTAAAATTACCAGTTTTTCACTTTTCAGGTGTTTCTGTATCACCAATATAATATTCGACAACTGATGATAATATGCATAACTTATCAGTTCTGTCTGCATCAGTTATCACTGAAATTTTCTCTGTTCTAAAACGCTCCTAAAAAGCTGCTATTGGATTTGGATTAATCTTATTTTTATGTGATTTTGGTCATCTGTTCATAAAACAATGTTTTCCACCAATTTCCGTTTGATTCTTTCCCCTTCCTCGTTCTATATGCCATATAAACTCCCTTTATAAATTCATCAATCTGTGTACAAACTAATGTTTTTCCGTATTCTTGTATGATTTCTGCCTTTCTTTATTTTATTCGCTTCAGAAAACCACCCCTATTAATTGATAAAGGTGATTTATACAGCCAATAATATAAGAAATAAGAAAAAATGCTGTAAATTTCACAAAAGGGTATTTGCTTAATTAAATAACCCGAAACCATTGATATCTTAAATAAAACTTATATATTATCCATAACTCATTGGTTTTTCACAACCCAATTCGCAACTCAGGGACCACTGGTCGGAAATCATCCAGGTGAAAATTATTAGGTTGAGTTATGCAACAGTTATCAACGTTGAGAGTTTCACAAAATTTGGTAAGTTTTCGAGAAATTTATTTTTTTTCCTTCTACCACCAGTTTTGAGCCCTTGGAGTACACCGATCCTGCTGAAAAGCTTGGATGATTAATCTCGAGCGACACACGATTTTCAAACCAAGTTTCATAGATTTCGGTTCAGTACTTTCAGAGGAAAGCCCCGGTGAACGGACGGACGGATTTTTTTTATCAGTTCATTCAAATCTATATATACTCCAAAATGTAAACTGTGAAATTTTCAGGGGGAATTATTTTTTTTTGGTCGATCACTAAGATTTATTTATTCGATTTCATCAAATCATTAATCAAAATCGAATAAGGATTGGAAAAAGCATCGGAATATACACACGATTTCACATAAAAATAAGAATAACATAAAATCGAATGGCAGATTCAGGAAGACATTTGAAACAAATTCATTTTCCTAACCCTCAATGATGTATGTATTACGAAGTTTTCAAATTTTAATGATGAAATGAAAATCTGCCGATAAGCTTTTGTATGAAGACTTCTTTTCGAAAGTATTAGAAAAAGAACTGTGAAATGAGAAGCGATCTGAAATGACACTTTATTTATTATCAGTGTTTTAAGTTGATTATTTGAGTTAATAAGTGCTGATAAAAAATTCACAATATGTAACGAATTTTTTACATTGTATGTAGACTGCGTATCAGCCTGCGCCAGCTCAGTTCGGTCATGAGTCGAATTCGGGAAACGATTTTTGAGCAATACCCATTTGAGGCTTTTTCAAAGGCATGCAGCTTTGTACTCTTTTATGAATATGCTGTTATTGAAAAAAATAATTTAGAGACTCTAATAGTTAGATGAACAAGATTCCCCCTTTAGGTCAATGTTTCTCTCGAAATCTCATAATCATTTTCCCAGTATGAATAGGTGGCTATTGAGATCGTTGAATAGAATAAACGAGAAATCCTATGATACCTACTGGTGGCAGTTGAAAGCTGAAAGCTCTCCAATAAAAAGTTCTATTCACTTCGAATAGGGGGATAATAGATACGGAAGTCCTGTTTAACTAAATCTACAATCTGCACCGTGACAAAAGGGCCGAGATTCTCCGTTACAGTTCCCCTTACCCCCTTTCTTTGTACAGCATCCCCCTCTGTACCAGAATCAGTTGTGGTTTTGGAAACAAGAATTCTGTCAGGGCGTTCTTGAGTTCGCCTAAAATGTCCAAATTACCATCCAGTGTTGTTTCGTGAAACCCGGAGAAATGTCGACGCAGAAAGGGTCGAAAAAACGAAATTACGCGTAGTACAAACGCTTTTGGAGGGTCCTGGCAGATCTCATTTCCGGCCTAACAAATGACGGACAACGAATTTAAACGTCCCAATTCCGAGTGTGATTCAATGTCAATAATAGGACTTTGTTCTTAGTGATTTTTTCCGGCGAACATCGCGATTAGGGAAGTTAACGATGGTCGGAGAACTGAAAGTTGCCACAGTTGAAATTGATAACTCTGACAATATGGCGACCCTTCCAGTTTCGAGAGCAAATGACTCGGAAAAGAGCGCCGCTCTCAAAGAGATGGAGCTCAAAGGGGTTCAGCCGAAACCGGACAAAAGGTATTTTACATTTTACGCGTTACTAGTCGTATGTCATAGCGAGTGAGCTTGTGATTATCAGTTAAAATTGAGATTTGAATTTGATATTATATGAATTATGGTAATTATCGATTGTTTTATCAAGGTTCCTCGAAAGGAAGATAAGGAACCATTGGAATGCAAGTGCGAATGCAGGAAAATGTTGCATATGCGTTTGCAATTCTTATCGCATTTTGTTCGAATTATTCAGGATAAGTTATACTGATGTAAATCTAAAGGAGTCCAAATTTTTCCGAACTGAATTTACCGATACTCATGCATTTTCCATGAACTTGAATGGCATTATAGGAATAATTAGAGTTATAGCTACAATCATAGTTAAGGTAGAACCATACCATAGGCATTACATAGTAGTTATCCTTAATCCTGGTGCGTAAATACTCTAATTGAAATGCATAGGTTAAGTAGGGGGTGTTTCAAATTGCCCCTTTTTTTTTGAGAATAAATAAATTGCATTCATTTTCAAAAACATTTTATTGGTGATTGAAGTATCAGCTATGACATTTATATACGAAAAATAATATTTGTCAAATGCCCTCCTCTTGCAGCTCTACACACATCCACTCTTTAAATCTCTGTCAATTTTCAATGACATTTTGACATAGTTGGGGCTCTGTCTCACTAATGACATGAATAATTTCATCCTTTAGTTCAGGAATCCATTGTGGATTATTCCTATAGACCTGGCTTTTCACATAACCCCAAAGAAAATAGTCCATCGGTATCAAATCATATGATCTTCGTGGCGAATTGACAACACCGTTTCTGGAGATTATACGTCCAGGAAATTTTTGTCTCGAGAAATCAATTGTGTCATTTGCAAAGTGAGGTGTAGCGCCATCCTGTTGAAAAATGTCCCCAAGATTAATATTCATTAACTCAGGCCACAAAAATTCCATTATCATCTGACGGTATCGATCACCATTGACAGTTACAGCTTCATCAACAGCATTTTCAAAGAAGTAAGGTCCAATTACACCACCTGACCATAATGCAAACCAAACAGTGACTCGTTTAGGATGCATAGGTTTCTCATGAATAATTCGTGGATTTTCCTAACCCCAGATACGACAATTTTGTTCATTAACAAAGCCACCAAGTCGAAAATGTGCCTCATCGGAAAACATGATTTTCTGAGAAAAGTCAGCTAGCTGTTCATTGATGAAATTAACAAATGAACGACGTTTTAAATGATCTAATGGTTTTAGTTCCTGTGTTATTTGAACCTAATATGCCTTCAGAGCTGAATCTTTGTGTAAAATATGCCATGTTGTGGACCCACTATTCCAGGGTCTTTAGATACATTGTCACGAACCAAATCAATATATTCCTGTGAACGACTGTATTTTCCACTTTTTTGATCTTCCACCGAACCGGTCTCGAAAACTATACAATTCTCGTAAGTTTCTAAAAACACTTTTCACAGAACTCTGATTTTCATAAAATAATTAAACAATTTGAACGCGTTATTTTATCGTGTGCGAAGCCATTTTTATAAATTTCATACATAAAACTTCTTAAATGTCAAAATACCCAGACGAATTCAGTGCCCCATGTATATTTTATTCATTCATAAAAAAACCGTGCAATTTGAAACACCCTCTATTTTCTCAGGCTTGTGCCCCGGTATTATAAAACTTTTACGACAGATGAATAGGAGTTAATTCTTTCTGTGATGTCAAGAATTTCAGTTAAAGTTAGATTTGTAGGGTTATCTTTGTCTGGTGGTTTGGGTATCAATTATAGTTGATGTCAAAATTACACAGATTTTCCACCTTTTCGGCTGACATAAGGCAAATATAACCTCGATTATATTGTTGTTGTTATGATATTTCCGGAAACATGTAAGAAAGAGATATTCACGTCATTTTCAAGAAATTTTAAGTGACGATGAGGAAGATTCCATGAAAATTGTTGAACATCCTTGTTGAGAAAAATACTTAGAAATCAGCTGGACCATTTGAACTTGTGGGAAGACACGTAATCAAAAATCTGATTTCACTCATCTAGAAACTCTCTTCGCCTGTAATGGGACAAATATTTTATGAAGCATAATATTTTATTTTCCTATAATAATGTCCAGAATTGTAGCTGATAACCATCTCCAAATTCTAGATATCATGCCTCTATGACTCAGAGCCACACAAAACAGTACTAAATTTTTTAAATTAAATGAAAATTTTGCAAATTTATTGTTGAGATTATCATCTTCAGTTGCAGTCTATTTTTATGAAAACAATCATTTAAGCTCCCTAGGAAGCTGATACAGAGTGAGAATAATAACCAATAAAGATTTGGTTTATTTATTAACATGTTTTGAATTTTGAAAGGACGGATCTTTCTGGCCAGAAACGGGTGGTTAAATTCATCACAATCACAGATTTTTTTGACTTCTCCTTTTCAAAGAAATCAATAAAAATGGGGCTTTTATAATTCTGACATTTTTGAGCGAAAAATTATCTGTCAGTTAAAGATAACTTTTGCGCATCTTTATGATATTGGCCCTTATTGTGACTATGCTTAAGACAGTGATTATAATATTATGATGCATGAATTGGACATTGTATGGTCCCAAACTATTAGAATGAACTAAAAGGTAAAGAAACCTGTTCGAAACTCGTTATTGCGCTTGGATTCATAGCAATTATACATTCATTTAGTTTTTTGACACTCTTTCCAAATTACTGTATCTTACTTTCATCTTATATCTCCTCGTACAATTAATGGCACAACACGAATTTGCCATTATTCTTTTACCAGTGAACCCGGTTTAAAATGAAAGAAATCAAATTCTATTCACAAAGCTTACGAAAACACGAAAAAAACGAAAATTATATCTTTTATACAGTCTCCTTATTCTAATTCAGAATGGAATAACACAAAATCTCCCTCGAAATACTTCTGAACTCACAAATTTGACTCGCAAATTTTTTGAAACAAATATATGTCAAACATAGACTCATAATTATAGTCTAAGGGCCGTATTTATAGTTGTTCCTTGAGGCTTCCTTACTGAAGGCCGCCTTGAATTTGCTTTTCTATGGAAACAAATACAAGTTTGTTTGCATAGAAACATAGAAAAGCAAATTCAAGGCGGCCTTCAGTAAGGAAGCCTCGAGGAACAACTATAAATACGGCCCTAAATGGCTTCAAATTGATCTGTCATATTTTTGTATTATTCTATGGTTTTGCCCGAACTAGTTCCATCATTGTCACCCTGCTTCCTCTGTCTCTAAGCCATGTCCATATAGTATTATAAGTCTATGGGTTAGACGTATACGGGTCTTATTCGGAAAATTAGATGGAGTGGATCATTTTCTAATGAAATAAGCATTCTGAGTGCTTTCTCTGTCTAAGGAATATTAATGACTATTAATTACGAAAATTCGGTTGAATGCAGAAATAACTTATGCTCGCTTCGAATGCGGGCTTCCCGGAAGTTTGTTATATAATTGGTTAGATAAGTTCCGATATTATATTGGTATAAATTTTCGTTAAGCCAATTCTGTGGGGATGTGGGAATCCAATCAATAGTTAAAGCTGAACGGAGGAAAGTCGGGAGCTTATACGCGCTTGTTCAAATTCTAACTACTAGATCAACACAGAATTTCGCACCTAATGGGGATCGAATTGGAATTCGAAACATTGTTGTTTAATACTGACTTTAAGGTTTGTGCCAAATTTTGTTGAAAGGTGAGCAATTTTTTCGGAAAAAAAAATTTATCATCAAAAGTTTGAAAAATGTTCGAATAAACAATTTTCTTACGACTAGATCCACACGAAAAATTGCACTAGGTTACGCGTTGGTATTCCAAAACTGTTTACAAAGATCCAATCTGATCGATTCGGTACTTCATCAGATTTCGATGAATTAACCTCAAAATTTCAAATGTATCTAACTCCGAAACAATTCGCCCGGTGTCATTCACAAATTCAACCAAGATATTTGGACTCCAAACCAAATCTGACAATTTCAAGTCGCTAGGTATTACACTTCAAATGTGAGAGCACATATGGACGAACACGAGCACAGAATTGAATTAAACCACGGGTTTTTCTTCAAGGTGCTCAACCCAATTTTTTAGGACCATTTTCGACTCAACATTCGAAAATTACAGACATTGTGACGAAACGATAACGCGCTGTTTTTGTTTATTATTTTATATAATCCAGTAATAAACCTTAGTGATCGACGAAAAAAAATTACCCCTCCTGAAAATTTCACAGTTTACATTTTGAAGTGTGTAGATTTGAATAAACTAATGAAAGAGTCCGTCTGTCCGCCGTCCGTTGTCCGGGGCTTTTCTCTGAAAGTACTGAACCGAAATCCGTGAAACTTGGTAGAAAACCGTGTGTCGCTCGAGATTGATCCTCCCAGCTTTTCAGCAGGATCGGTGTACCCTGAGGGCACAAAACTGGGGGTAGAAGGGAAAAAAATTATTTCTCGAAAACTTACCACCGTTATACCGGAAAAACCACAACATTTGAAATATTTTTTTCCGATTATTCCGAAATTTAAATCTGAATCGATCTGACATTTGCATACCATTGTGAAATATAGGATTTGAGAGATCAGCTGAATTCCTTCGGAATCTGTCGAATAGTTTTCGAAAAAATTTTTTAGATAAATTACGAACGAAATTGTTTTGAAATTTACTAATCGTACGATCAAATCGAAGTACAGCCTTTTTCAATCCGATCTCTCAAGTAGTTCATGAAATTTGACGAAATACCCTCCAAATTCCAACCAGGTAAAACTTCGAAACAGTTTTCCCATATATTTACCTAACCGAGATATTCAGGCTCTTAGAATACCTAAAAATGTCAAGACTAAGTCCCTTCTGTTGCGCAATTTTTCCTGAAAGTTTCAAGTCACTCGCTTGCTCAGTTCGACAGTTATCGTGTCGTCGGACGACCAGCCTAACGAACAGAATCGATTTTGATACCGGAAACATCATCAGTGAGTCTAACTTTGTGGTTCGAGACCATTTTCGGCACAACACAATGGCACGCCGTTCCCCATAACATGCGCATAAGTATTTAATTAATTTTTCTTGAAAAGGAAACTTCCATAGTGTAGATCTCTCTCGTCCAAAGTCAAATCGGTGAAATATGGGCTAAACTAAAACTTTACGTAGTTTCTGACAACTGACACCGTCGGCTAAATAATAAGCTCAAAAGGGTGTCATTTTATTGGAGCAATAATATATCAAAAAGAGCAGTCGATATTACGACATTTATATTGTTTCATAATGTAACCCATGGTAAAAGAATGTTCCCAAAATACATTGTTTATTACTTAGCCGACTATTAAACCAACGAAAATAGAGTTTCATATACTACCCGCTGAACCAAATATACAAATTCCAATTAGTTCTACAACGTTAGACTTATCACGAAAGTAATTGGTGATATTTCTTTCCCATAATTATTTTTTTATGGAAGAATACAAATTCATATTGTAAATTAACTTATAAGATGGGAAAACCGTGATGCTTTGAATATAACTGGGAAGTGAACAGTTTAATATGCCCAAATGAAATATGGATTTAGTATCTGTATTTTTCGAAGAATAATTTCGTATTCATACAGGAAGTTCGTTGAGAGCACCTCGAACTAGCCTATAGCTTGAAATGAATTCAGTGAATGAGAAACAGTATTTTTCCTTGGAAGTATGATTGGACAGGTCGATTAATATTTCAAACTACGCTCTCTTCAATCTGAGAATATGACTGCGGGTACCAAATTTGATAAATGACGTCATCGTCATCTATAATTTTTTCAAAAGGCAATCCTACTTTTTATGACTATTCTCTCTATTATATCAAGTAACTCTTGTTTACGAAATATCAAATTATTGATATATATTTCCTTAGTGTAGCTTCCGTGTTGAAAAAATAAAAACAATGACCTATTCCAAAAAAAAATTCTGATATTCTCTTTAACTTCAAGTCGGGATCATTTTGTTAAACTTTTGAATTGGCAGCAACAATGCAATTTTAGAAAGTATTACATCTTGACTGTCACGGGCCAAATCAAAACTGAAATGGTATACCAACCAGTAAACCGAAATAGTTATTAAAGAAAGAAATGGATTTTCATCGGGGAATATTAGATTTCTTCAAACATTTAATCATTTTATTTAAAATTAATTTTATTTTATTGAAAAGAATATTTCGTATGAAAAAGTAACAATGAATTCATGAAAGCTCGAAATTGAATATACAAATTTTTTTATAATTTAATTCACTATTTCAATTTCGTGACAATAACATGCGAAAAAATATATTACATCTACCAGGAACTGGACGAAAAATCTGAAAACACTAGAGAAGACCTCCTCCACAATAAGTCTCCAGCCACTGTTTTAGTCGCAAATCGTCTAACTGTACTTTTCTTCGTTTTACCACTGAATAATTTCAGTGGACTTTTTAAGACGTCTTTCCCTGAAAGCTTCCATTTGATCCTTATTAAGTAATAAATGCCTCGAAGATTCATCCGACTGTGATGACATGTTTTCACGTTCAACAACAGTTTTGAGTTACATTCTACAATTTCTGAGAAGATATTGATTAACCCTTATTCTCCGTTTCTTCTACTTAGGTAAACTTGAACTATTTTAAGCACCATCAGAATCACCCGGTGAGTTCACCGGGTGTGATTAAGAATCCAATGTTGACGACGAATTAGCTAGATCAAATGTTGACGTGGATGGGACTGATGTACATTGTGGCTCTGCTGATGCCTCCGTAGAAATGATGGTTACATTAAGGGCTTCTTCTGATTGTACTTGTAGGTTCTCCTCACCTGAAACAATATTATGGTACTCACTTCTCATTTCAGTTCAAACAAAGTGATATATGTGATGCTTTTATTACATTCAATATAACTATTACTATTTTTCATGGGTGAAAGTTTTTCAGAAAATAACCTAGATCATAAGGAAGAAAAACATTTAAAATATGCTTTAGATCAGTCCTATAAAGATGACTTACTTTGTGAAGTTCTATTTCTTTGGGAATTGCCACTTCTCTTCGATTAGGGGATTTTTTGAGGGTTTGTTCCTGAAAAATGTTAATATAGTAGGCACAGCATTGATTTTCAATTTTCTAATTCCATCCTCTCGGGTTTTCTACCACATATCATCAGCAAAGTGAACCTACTATTAAACAATTTCGTTTATATAACCTCGACTATTAATCAGTGTTTATTCGAACATACCTCAGATAAATATGAATTGTTTGTGAGGGCCCATTTACCTCTCCTAGTTTTGATTTTACACAGCCTTTTTCTCTCAGGATCTGTTGAAATCGTTTCATAAGGAACTCTCTTGCAGAAGAATTGCTGCAATAAACTGCAGCAAAACCGGGCAGTTTTTCGTCAAATGGCTTTCAGCTCTGTTATTATTAATTTAAGTTCAATGAGCTCAGACGGATGTTACGTATCCTTGCTTGGTATTGGTCAAATAAACGTTTATCTTCGAGAAAACCACGATAATTGCACAAATCACTAGGTAAACAAGAAATATTTCGACGATTGTCTTGTATAAAGTCACTGTGCTAGAAGTTTGATCTATAATGATGAATTCAATAAGCTTCACCTTCGCCATTTTGCACTAGATAACCTTACTATTGGGTCTATTGATCTTGGTTTCATTGATCTATTGAAGACGGGTCTTTTGCTTACAATATTCGACTAGTCAATCGATCTATCTGATAGCAACTCAAATATAATAAATACTCAAAATATTGTCTATTAACGAACTGACAAATGTCCTTGACATTCCAATTTTTTCCCTCTCGGATTGAAAACAAATTTGATATTTGGTATGCCCGTGTAACTTGACATATCCATTCAGAATAGTCAAAAAAAAGTTGGATTATCATTTGAAGAAATAGCCAATGTCAAATATGGGGCACACTGTATAACATTTTCTTCAGAATATTACTATAACCCGATTGATGACAACCTGTTTTGTAAGCATTATTGAGTTGAAGGAATGATACGAGATGAATCTGAAATGAAATCAAGTACAGAAATTTTGCAGAAATTTTCAAGAAAAAAATGGATGTGGTCTTTTGCCATGGCTCATTTACTTTGAGACGATGGTACCTTGCCAAAAAAGTACCACATGACCTACTTTTCCTATTCAAAAATTTAGAGGGGTTGATGGGGATGGCACAGGGTGCAAATATTTTTCTTCTGAGAAAATGAATTTGTTCCATAATTTTGTATATGACATGAGTTGAATTAGACCGACTGAACTCTGTCCCAAATTAACTTGGATTAGGCCAGTTCTTCTACCAAATACCTCAAGTAAAATTCAAAGAAATATTTTTTCAATCTATGACAGAATGGATATAATAGATTGAATGACATTGTTTCCCGGAAATCTCGAATGAGAATCTGGTCTCTAGCTATCTCTCTTTTCAGTGAATCCCTTGTTACGGCATGGTACATGAATCAATATCTCGATTAAAGATTATTTGTAACCATACAATTAAAAGTTTCAATGAGTCAATATTAAGTCATCTCTAATTTTCATGATGTGATCCAGCTATTATTGTGGTTTGAATATAAATATACATAAGTAATTATTCTTTTACGTCTCAAAAGAAGAAATGATAAGTGGGGGAACTCTGTGGATAAAATTCGTCGATTTATTCTTCATTATTTCAGTCATTTTTTGAAGCTTCTGATGGAGTATGTACTCAGGCAACTCTTCAAATTCTAGAACAATGCACTAGAGTTTGCGGTTTCTTTGAAGATATACCCATAAAATATGGATAAAATGATTTATGGAAGAAATAATCAACTATACAGCTAATTTGACTGAATAAATCATAGAGAAACATCAACTTTTGTGCGTTATTCAAATTCGTGGCCAAAGCGGTCACCTTTTCATGTATTTACGCCGCCAAACGTAGCTTCAATTCCTTATAGAAAGATTTGGCGATCTTCTAATTATATTACACTCGAGATATTCTGCATGGACATTTAAAATATAATTTTTCAGTCAAGATCTAAATTTTAATTCGATTCATTGAAAATATTGGGAAATCTAAATTTTAAATGACATTTTTTTCGATAATCATAATGGTATCAGATATCGTTTTCTTCAAAATTTACTAACAGTACAATCTCAACAAAATTTAAAAAAAGTTGCATCTCGTTATGCCGAATGCCAAAATCCTATCCAATTGGTCGAGTAGTTCCAGAAATATCAGGAAAATAAACTAAAAATTTCGTTTGACTATAACTCCTAAACCGTTTGGCTAAATATCGAACTTACCATCTCGTTTTGAGATGCTACCTATCCTGAAGTCGGTTGGCTGGCCAGAAAGAATCAATTTTTACAGCGGAATTGTTATCAGTGAGTTTAACCTAGTTCTAGTCGTTCGAGACCGATTTCAGCTCAAAACTCGAAAATAACAGACATCTGGACGAAACGATAGCACTCCTTTTCCCAGAACATGCGCGCAAAAAGAGATTTTTCATTATGGAACACGTTGCATCCATAGTTGACTTAGATACACCTCATTTTCTCCATAATTATGAAACTGAACACCAGCAGTACCTGCTAAAAATATAACTCAATATTCACCCATTGATAAAAAAATAAATAAATAAAATTTCTCAGATCCATACTTCCTATACAGACTGCCGCAAATCTCAAACTTCCTATCTTCAAATAGCAGGTTACTCATGTAAACTAATCTTGGATTTCAGCATGTTCGAATTTCATTCTATTATTAGAAAACACAAAACAGTTCAGTTAGTGATTTCCAACTAGAAGTGATGTAGTGGCCGAAATAATCCGAGAAAATGACCCACTATGCCGAATCGGAATCGACTAACTATTCGGACCTGCTTTTTGTTAGGGAAAATGAGAAACCGTATGTATCGTACTACCATGTTTTGACATCTCTTTGTAGGGTTCATTTTATTCTGAATTGGGTCAACAGGGAACGAATTGTCAAGAAAAACCACAGTAAAATCTGAGATGTTGGGAAAATTCTATTTAAGTATTAAATATGTTTCTCTCATTTGACTGGTTGTGTGCTGTCAAATCAAATTGATTGTTGTTTGAAGTGGATTTTTCACACATTACTATATAAAATTATTAAATTCCTTCGGGTGAATATGGCTATTTGAGAAATTTGATCTCAAAATACTATTGCCAGGTTCTGAAAACTTTCGTGAAGCTAGCAGCTTTTTCGCGCATGTTCATGGTTGAGAAGAAAAATATTTTTTTTTATTGTCCGAATGACACAAATTTCACGAAATTCTGCACAAAATTGGGAAAAAATATTTGCCAACTAGTTACTCAGTCAAACCCTTCGAAAAATCAGAGAACGTCGGTGGTGATATATGAGAGACCTTATAAATTTTAGGAACAGAAATTACTTGTGAATTTTTTGAGTCATTATAAACTATTGTTTGTATGAAAAAGCACTTCTTGATTGTAACAAACATGTCATCAAGTAACGGAGGTAATGACCAATGTTAAATTACGATATAACCCAAATGTAAATTTGGTATATTGTACATTACCCGAAAGCAAATGAAGATGGAGGAATGCAGTTGACGGTATTATGATTTTATCGAAAAGAGATAACTGCAATGTGCCATTAATTTTTCTCCATCTTTTTGGGTTGAAAAGCTATAGTTCAGATATCACCAATTTTGCCTACTATGTACAACCTAGCGCGAACATTATAAGAACTGCTTTATACGGATCAACCTCTGTATTGAAAATCAAATTGCTTAAGAGCAAACAATACCTTGAATACAACAGGGTGACTTTTGGAGGCCAGAATTCGTTTTTTAAGAAAAAATTTCTGGTGCAAATGGTTGAAAAAGAATCCTGTGAATGCGCATTTTTTTATATTCAAGAATTTTCGAGGGGAATAAAACTGATATGGAGTGAAAATGGTAAAATAACTAACGCATCCTCACGAAAGAATTAAGTACATCCCCAAAAAAATTGTTGAAAAAATGCTCAGTGACGTCTTCAGAACGACCCCCGTTTTCTCCTATGAACGCCGAGATTTCTCCGAATTCTAAGATTTACGCGGCTATTGGCAACGTTAAAACATGTACACCGCGATGCAGGTGCCTGACTTTGAGATGTGAACGAGGTTTAATGAAACTCGAATGTGGCTGTGCTGCCAAGTCGTAATTCAACATCACGTGGTATTGTTTGTACTTAATATGTTATGTTCTGTTCAGAATTCACGAAATGGGCTACATTTTTCGACAGTGTATGGACAAGTGCGGTTTAACTTGACTCCTCACAAAACATTTTCCTTGGTATTCCAGGCTGTCCAACTCAGAGGAATAATAAAAAAGAATGATGGGTGTGACAACTTTGACTGATTCAAAAATTGAAAATTTGTGGTATTCCTACACTGTTACAATTAGGGTTAATGAGTCCTGGCTTGTTATACCAAAACAATCAATATCGCTCTCTTTCCTTCTCAACAAAATTCGTAAGTTTCAATTAAGAAAATTACGTCGATAAGTTTGGCTGGTAAGGATATGACTTCGAAGTATCACCCTGTAGATATCCGGCGAACCAGACCTCTGGCAAGAATGAGTAGAGAGTTAAAATCGTTAATCTTGATGTATACCAAAAGTGACCATGATCTCCATCACATAGATCAAATTTTTCGATAATAACAAATATATTTTTTTTTTCAGGACCTCCCTGTTCATAATCATGAGTTTCGTTTATGCGAAACTTCTGGTTGTCATCTGCATAGCATACGTCATTTCCGATGTAGTAACGCACAATATTCCTCTTTACTACTATGAAGGCTTCTTTACTTATTTATACGGGATGAGTATACTCTTCCTACTTTACGTATTCTGCTTCCTTCTTCAAGAAAGTTCTTGTTGCTCTGGTTCAGAAAAAAATGAACAACCAAAGAAAGCAATCAAAGAAAAAACTAAAGACAAAGAGAAAGAGAAGAAGAAGGAAGAGGAAAAGAAGAAGAAAGAAGAAAAAGAAAGGAAGGAAAAAGAGAAAAAAGAAAAAGCTAAGGAGAAGGATAAGGATAAAAAACCGAAAAAGCAAGAGAAGGTAGGGGCTAAGTATTCTGTAAACAGGAACTAACAAGTAATCGAACTAAAATTATTCAGATTAATCTTTCATATTCGTTTTTGGTGGTCAGTTGAATACCAGAACCCTTGAAATTTGCTATACGATCTTGAAGTAGTGCTTCCAACTTGTTCAGAAGAGTATTGCTCTTTCTCTCATAATGAATATGAAATATTACCTTGAGAGATTTCAGTTCACCTTAAAATTTGCTTTTTGTTTTCCTTACTACCACGAAACCAAAATTGAAGACTGCCTTCCATAAAAGCTTTTTATTCATAGTTTGTGTATCTAAAAATCGAAATCACAACAATGCTAGTCGTTTCGAAGATGAGATTTCAATTGAAAATTTTTCTGTATTATGTATCATTTCAAACTCGAACTGAAAAATGTTTACACCTCAGTTTCTAATGTTGAAAAATATACAGGTTAGATATTTTCTTGAAAATAGTAATATGATATAACGAACGATTCTCTCCTCACGTATTGACCCCGCAAAACGACGTTAATACCGCGAAATTCTGCATGAACCTTCGCGCTGTCATTTCTCAATCGAACACAGGATTTCAATTCGACAAAATCTGTATTTTGGGAATATTGGAAAAATAAAATTTCGAACGGAATCATTGGTCGGATTTTACCTATCCACGAATTCAATCTTCTTGAGTAAGCCCCAAACCTACCTCACAAATATCGAGTTTTTAAGTAGTTTTTCTCAGAAGTTGTTGTGTTTACGGTCTGCCTTTAGCCGATCGTAAACCCAATTACTTCTGAAGGACAACTTAGAAACCCAATAATTGTAGGTTTGGACTTTAATAACGATGGCTTGATTCGTGAATGGGTGAAATCCACGCAAGGATTCTGCAGATATACCCATTCAAAATGTTATTTTCGCGCCTGCCATACGTGTTGGAGATTGTTGAGAATTGCATTTCCTCAATTCCCTGATACACAGTTATTTATTGTTGTAAGGGTTATTCCGCTGATACTCAGTTGCCAGAGCCTCGTTCTTCATCTAGCTGCAAGATGATGATGAATATTTTATATTTAACACGATCATCACGAAATTCCGCACAAAGTTGAATATAAGCATTTTTGAACTAGCTGTTCATTATAGTTGAGCTAGTAGATTTCGAGTTTTTTCAGAAATATCAATAATATCGAGAAAAAACCACAAAATTTTAAATATTTTTCCGAATATTTCAAAAATAATGATCAATTTGGTGCCCTGCAGTGAAATATATTCTTGAAGATATAAGCGAAATATGATTGTTCTCAAAAAAAATTTATTTTTCAAAATTTATTGACACTACGATCTCTACTGAATATCGTTAAAAGTTGCGCGTCGTTATGGTCCAAGTAATTGCCAAGTTTCAATTAAATCGCTGTGGCAGTTTCTGAAATATCAGTAAAATAATCTCAAAAGTTCAATTGACTATAACTGCGCAACTATTTGGTCGGTTTAGCCCATTAACGAACTTAACCGCCGAATTTTGATGCGCGACCTACCCTGAAAGTTTCAAGTCGCTAACTTCCCACGTTCAACAGTTATCGTGTCGTTGGCCAGACGGCCGGTCGGCCCGGCTGGCCGCACGGAATCGATTTCGACAACGGATTCGCCATCAATGAGTCCAACCTAGTCGTTTGAGATCACTTTCGGAAAAATATTCGAAAATTCCATACATTTGTCAAAACGATAGGACGATGTTCCCCAGAACTTCCAAAAATTGGATATGGTACGGGGAAACACAGATATTCAAAGTTTTTTAGTGGAAAATAATACTCCATTGTGTGAAATTTTGTAGCAGTTTTCATTAGATTTTGAATTCAATGATTTTGGAAATATAATTCGAAACTCTCTTCCTCTCTCTTTGGAAGAAAAGAATGAATCAAGATAAAGATCATAGTAATACAGAACAAATTGTAGTGATTTCGATAGTTTACTCATTGTCCTCTCTTTATGTTGCTCGTTCTGTTTATTTATTTCTATTTTCATTTTCCAAATGTTGGCTTGCGCGTGCGTTAAGCTGGAGAAATACCCACGCAAGATGCGTGACTTGGTTCAACAGAGAAATATCTCAAATTTTCAAGAGGTGAGATCTTTCTCCGTCTTTAAATTTAAAATCCATTCTATGCTTATTTCTGTCAGCTTTTGTCATATCCTAAACAAATCTTTGGGCTCCTGATAAGTTTGAGACCACATTCATGCAATCACCACAAGGAATCTTGAGTTTTATCTTGTATATTAGCATAATTAAAAATTTTCTCGATTGGGTTTCACGAGAAATCGCAGTTTTTATAAAATACCATCGGTGTTTGAAAAAGAAAGATCATCATCATTTCTTATCACGATGAGACAACATTTTATAAGGCTAAACATACGATCTCAACAAAATTTTGCAAGCTCATGCGCGTCGGTATTCTACAACTAACTATCAATTCTATCGTAAAAGTTGCTGCTGACTACAAAATCAGAAACCGATTTTTTCGATTCGGCCCATAAACGAAAGATACCGTCGCATTTCGACCTTGATTATTTGTAGGAAGAATACTCCTGGACTTCCTACAACAACCCGGCACTATCTGATAAGGCTTTTATTGTAAATGGACTTTCGTTTGTGTATATGAAGTATCATAAAATATTTTACATATAAATTCCAAAGATGATATGGTCCTTCGCCGTGGTCAAATCAATTCAAATTGAGATCAAATGTCTAGTGTCATTAAATGAAACAGTTACTTTCTCTATATGTGTAGGAACTCAAGGGTCTTCCAATAGGGACCTCTGAACTTTTACATTTGATAGTGGCTATAGTGTTGAGGTTGCATCTGTTGAATCAGCTTTGCGGACGTCATAATCTTTCAACTGGGAAGACCATCCGTAGTGTGTTGGATAAATTCGAGTAAACTGGTTCAATAAAGGAGCCAACATCCGTAGGACAAAATCAAGAAAAGGTGTAAAAACATTGCAGTTGTTTGTGAGAGTGGGCAGGGAAGGCAGTTAAATTCAAGTCTCTCACAAGATCTACGCCTTTTGAATAACACAACTTGGCGAATGTTGCGTCATGACTTGGAAAAATTCAATTTACCCAGGAGCTGAAGGTTAACGATGAAAGACAAAGGGTTATTGGCTGGATGAGCACTGGAGCATTCGCAAACTGACCTTAGTTTTCATCAAATAATCGGATCTTCATCGATGATACATATTCCGGAAGAATGGGGACGTCAGCAAACAATACTGTTGTATCTGGTAACATACGACTCCCAATTAGACCCAAGAGCGTCCAATATATCCTGAAAAAACACTGTAAATACATGTGGTTCAGACAAGACGGCACTACGTGTCACGCAATTGATACAATATCAAAAATTATGCTATAGGAGATAATGTGAAGTGGTCACCGATATGGTGAAATCAGACCCTGTTAGACTATTGTGGGGTGGCAGGGGTCACGAACCACAGCGACCCCGTGAACAGTATGAACTAATTCATCGATCCAAAGAAAAAATTTCTAGTATATCTAACACTAACTTTGTTTTATTTGAATTTGAAGATAAGAAGCGCTCGAAGGGAGATCCTATAAATGAAAAAAATTGATTAAAGTTATTCAAGGTTCGGTACAATACAAGGGAGTTTCCTAACTAAGTGAGTAGCTATACGAAACTGCTTTGTTAGGTCTTCTCAGAAAAGTTCCTATGAACATATGTTCAGAGATGCTTTGTAGTTGAGATAGTCAATAGTTTTTAATTTTTTGAGATAGAGCAACTAAAAATGCAACTTCGTGGCCCTTTGTGCTTTTCATATGAAGCCTTGTTTTCGAGAAAAAAAAATCATTTGCTGAGTAATACTCCCTCAGCTGGCCCCCAAACCAGGTGTTGCGAAGCTAGTTATGAAGAAACTATAACAGACCAAAACGTTTAGTTTAGTTGCTTTGTCGAAACGAAATCGATATGAAAAACTGCGCCCACAATGGGCCTAATAAATTCAAACCTAGTTAGTGCTTGAGCACCTTATTACTTCGAATAAGTGTACCAAATATTTATGATGTTTTTCAAGAACTATTTTTTTCGAACTTCAACGCCTTGTATCTCAGAAACAAAGCATTCCGAAATTATGCTCAACGGAACTTATTTTATCAGAACGATTTAAATGGAATCACTCTCTTTGGTTTCGTACCGTTAGTTAGGAACATTCTGTGTACGTGGAGTTTTTAGATTAATTATTTCGTCATCTAGAGGTAACTTTCTGAAATGAGCCATTCAAAGAATTCTAACTCTTCTCTATTCCCGATATTTTGGACGTGCAATACTGTTTTGTAGTTGCACAAAATCCTCAGTATGCGTAAATGTGACTCGTCATTTTTTTGGGTTCACTTTGTATGGAATTAAGACTTTCGAAGATACTCATTTTTGCATGCGATCAAGACACATATGCGATGTCAATAAAGTGTCCTTAAAATCGCAAATTTTTCCGTCGCGAAAATATTGATCAGACATCAATGTACGCAGCGTGTTCTCCTGACCAAAAAATCTGCTGTTCTCATGGTTCAGCAGATAAGGGCCCCCAAATTTCTGAATTGATGCATTTTCAGGTCACTCGTTCATTTTGTATAGTTCATATGGCATCTTCGAACCTTCACTCCAGTATAAGCGGCAATTTCCTTCAAGAATATTTAATATTTGATGCAGAAAAATTGACAATATACGATAACTACCTGACCCCTATTTCTTTTTATTTCCACTTACCCGAAAAGTAAAGTTTGGCAATAGCGCAATGTAACCGGTCAGAATTCTGTGTATTCTTCTATGGCAGCTAGTGGGAAATAATCATCAGTCATAGACGTCCTCCAGCAATCATAATGGCGTTGTTGCCGGAATTCACTTCATGATTGATTAACAATATAACCTGTAGAAATAGGGGTTGAATGATCGTCCGGTATTCTCATTATTTCTCATTAATAATCGTACATCCTCGAAATAAGTTTGTGAACCATATAGAAGCAGTGACGAATTGTTTTCATGATGGAAAAAGTGACCTGAAGATGCATTTTTCAGGATCTCACACATCTTCCAAACTGTGAAAGAACGCCTAGTTTCGACTACGTACATTCATCCAAATATCTAATCAATATCTTCGAGACGGGGAAATTGCGATTTTACCGAAGTTTCCAACACAATCCAAATCCTGCTCATCCCAACTAACTAAAATCAACGCACGCGCACTAACAACATGCTAACTCATCATAACAGTTTGAGTTTCCATCAACAGTCTTATTTTGGTTTTGTGGGGTTAGGGCACTTATCGACGCAACTCAGAAGGGGTAGTGGACTCAGGTCTGCCAGTCCCTGTGACCGAACTGAGTGTGCAAAATGACGTGCCTGTTGTCTCTCAGGAACAGACAGCTGTGTCACAACCTCCCGCCCCTCCACCACAACCGCAACCTCCACAACTTCCAACAGCACCTTTAGCAGTAACTCCTATTCCTCCAGCATCTGTGGATTTGGAGATGGGCACAGTGGCGAAGTGTAAAAGAAAACGAAAAACCACCCAGAACGACCACAGTCATGGTAGTTTCTTCTTGCGGATAGGAGCGATAGGTGAGTAGTTTTCTTTATCTTTTATTTTTTAGCATCTGAGTATTCTTCTTGATTGCTTCGCTACGACGGACACTGCGCCGCTGCGAAGAGCGCCGAAAATAAAGGTCTGTCAATCGACAGATTCATTCTGTCAGTTAACAAATTTCATATGTCTATTGATAGATTCATTCTGCGAACTTACACATTCAATTTGTCAGTTGACACATTTAATCGGTCAATTTTATGAGTGAAAAGACAAGCTACAAACTTGCTCACAACGGTTTGAAATGGCTCAGTTATTTCAAACGGTTCAGAAGATTGGGTGAGAAAATCGGTCGGTTTTAACAGTGTATAACCATTATACAATGGTGTTGCCATCTTTATACAATGGTTTTACAGAACTTCAAACAGCCGATCAACTCGTTGATTTCAGTTTGTTATCGATGGTTGGGTCGAAAATGAACCGTTAGCGAGCACAGAATTTCTTGGTCATTGACAAAGAATTCTTCGATCATGTAAGCAGAAATATGTGAAAAAGCTGCCAATTCAATCGAACTTGTGATTCCCCATTTGATGGGCTTGGATCTCTGAAAACTATCATTTTTGTCCTAGCCTGTAGAAGGCAAAACATGAACAAAATGGAATAATTGAAGAATGACTCACTGTGATATTCGTCATAGAATCAAATTATGTTACTATACATGATGTAGGCAAAGCATGGTGTGCTCATCTGTGATCGTACGTACAAATGATGACGTCACTTTTTTCATTCAAATTCAAAGCACCGAATATATTTTTCTTTGTTTTTTCAACAAGCTGACGTCACTTCATTTCAGAAGAGCACACCCTGTTTTGCTTACATCATGGTCACTATATATAAGTATACCTACAGATAGTTCCATATGGAACGAAGTTCGGTACTATTTCTGTATTACATCTGGGTCTGATATTCTAGCTGAAAATAGCATATCTGAAACCTTGGTTCACAAAGCTTCAGGAGTTCTAGAAATTTTCCATGTACATATCGATTCAGATCTTCTTACACCCAATAGAGTAGTAAATTTCAGTTGAAAATATTTAACAGAAATAATTGTATATTTGCCGCCAATTGTGGATTTTCACATGAAATAAATGTTCCCTTCACACGTTCTACGGGATTAAAATCCAAACAGAAAATATCTCACCGGCATCGTTCAAACTCGTCCCACATACTTTGAAAGTATCACACTCTACCAATTCACAGATCGCATCGGCCAATTCACAGACTTTTAATTTACAGACTTAATATGTCCATTCGACAGATTAACCGTCGGTTTCATAAAACTTTTGACGTCCGATCAACTCGTTGATTAAGGTTTCCTTTCGATGGTTGGGTTGAAAATGAACTGAAATCGAACACAGAATTTACTGTTGACTGACAATCAAGCCCTTGATCGGGCAATCAAAGTTTTGTGAAACCGGCCGTAAATGTGTCATTTTCCAGATGAATCCATCAGCTTACATATTTAATATTTGAATCGACAGATTTTTCTTCTATAGTGTCAATACTACGCCGTCGTATCAAACATCAAAGTGGAGGATTAAGGTTGACTCTCACTATACGTTCCGTAACCTTCCAGTATCCTTCCCGTAAAATATTATAAGGTGTAAATGAATAGACGACTTCGTCCCAAGTTGCCAACCCACAATTTTGTTCACAAATTTACTATCACTGGGAAACGGGAATTTCAAGACAAATTCGACATGATAAGGTTCGCGTTATTTATAAATATCCGTAAAAGATGCCTCGGCTTCTCAAACAAGATAATTCCTTCCAAATGTAGGGTATTGCTAAGATCATCTCTGATTGGCTGAAATTCAAGTTGGGATTCCTGATTTCATGTTAATAGTGTCAAGCTTATATAGGGCATGTTCCGCAAATCAACTTGGTTATTTCGGTTGCCTCTTTTCCATTCCGTAAATATGTAATATTCGGTTGGTTCCTGAAAAAAGGGTTAATTACGGAATTTGATTGATGATAGAACGTTTTTTTTTGTCACCAGAACAACAATCAATGTTCTATGGTAACATATCTATAGTATAGAACAATCTTTATTTACTTTATGATGCATAGTATATAGAAGAGACAACAATCAACAAAGGAAAAATTAACAGGTATGGTCTGTGGATTATGAGGTAAATAAAGATTGTTCTATGCTATGGATATGTTACCATAGAATATTGATTGTCGTTATGGTGCATAGACTTAATATGTCTATGTTCTGGCGACAGAAAGATTGTTTTTTCATCAATCAAATTCCGTAATTACCATTTTTCTCAGGAACCAAAAGAATATTTCATATTTACAGAACCGAAATTCAGCAACCGAAATAACCAAGTTGATTTGCGAAACATATCCTTTATAAATGTGACACTATTAACATGAAATCAGGAATCCCAACTTAAATTTCAGCCTAACAAAAAACCTATATTTGGAAGGAATTATCTTGTTTGAGGAGCTGAGGCATCTTTTACGGATATTTATAAATAACGTGAACCTTATCATGTCGAAGTTGTCCTGAAATTCCCGTTCCCCAGTAATAGTAAATATGTGAAGAAAATTGTGGGTTGGCATCTTGGGCCGAGGTCGTCTATTGATGTATGCACACTATACGTTCCGTTTACGTTCCGTCAACAGGACATTCTTGCCTTCTTAATTTTGACGTAAACGTACGGAAGGGATACTGGAAGGTTACGGAACGTATAGTGAAAATCAACCTTTAGACATGAATTATTTTATACCCAGAGACGGGTCTAGAATTGTCAAAATGCGCCGTTTTTACTTACTCTGAATGATATGATAGCGCACTAGATGAGTGTTGGGCGCGCTAAATTCTCATGAATATTATGATTAGCCGCATAAAATGGGGTGATTGTGGACTATATATCAATTCAATGAGTCAAATATACATGATTAAAATTTGAAAACTCTTTTCCAGCAAGAATAACTTCCAGGTCAGCTTGAAGGATAACCGTATATTGTACATTAATAAGTTCTCAAACTCATGATTTACATTGATTCGATATAAACTGTGATGCACTTTCCGCTGCATAGATTTCACCCCAGATGCGACCAAGAGAAGAATTCAGACAAGTTTGGGTTAATCTAGCCCCTCGGCCTTGCTTGTTAACCTCCTCGTAATTCATTCAATTCGTTCGTCTTTGTCCACTGATCATTCGCCAGAATACCACCTCATTTTTTTGTTCCAATTGCTTAACTGCCATCAACTGATAGCTGACCACGAAGTCACAAAATGTATCTGGTCAAATGAAGGCAGTTGCTTTGCTCATCTGACCAGCTGGTCAATCATTTCGTTACCATGCACTCCAGAGTGACTAGGCACCCTAAAAATGTTGACAGAATTGTCTTTTCCGAGTGCGTTGAGTGATATCTAGCTCTCCCAGACAAGGTTTGATCGAACAACGGGAAGTCAAATATTAGAAGGGCTGTTCTACTGTCAGAGGCAGGGATAAGATGCTGGTGTTCATAGCTGTGAAGTGGTGTTTTATTATTGTATCAGAAAATCTGTGGTTCTTCCTTGGGCATTGATTCTTCTTCTGACTCCTCTTGTTAGTTGTGGCTCTATAAATGTTTCAATCTCTTGTATCACCCAGTTTTATTCCAGGTATTGTTTGCTCTTAAGTACACAGCTTGTCAGTGAAGGAGAGATGAATTGGGCACACTTTGGTAGAGGAATGATTAATTGACACTACAATCTCAAGGTTGTATATTTAATGGAACAAGAAAATAGCGGATCAGAAGAAGGGGAAGACTTTTCTCCACAAATGAAAATTTGTCTATCTTCTAACAAGAGTTATGCATTTCGATGGGTTCGCTTATCATCAGACTCAGACACTACTTAGCTACAATGTTCTACTTCTACTTACAAAGGAACAAGAAAATTTCTGAATTGTCGAAGACGCTACTGAATTGCCTCGTTTTGTGCCACTGATTGTTCTAAACGAAAATTTTAAGTCACACCATATATTTTCTTCGGCATATCGCTGACAAAAAAAATTAACACTCATTAGATATATATTAATATTCGAGAACATTATTCGGACGCGAATTTTCAGGAAGGTTCTCAATTCCATCAAGTTCCTTTTGCCTTGACAAAATGATTCTTTAAAGCAAGTTTAACTCCTGACACAACGACAATCACAAAACCAATAGGAATTCCCGTCAAGTAAAGGACCGAAGCAATTGGATACCTTCCTAGAAGGTATATTTATTTTAGCCCACATAGTTCTCATGTTTTTCGATTATGACCCAAACATATTGATAAAAGTGAGAATACTAAACTTCTTCAATATCAGTAATAAATCTTATTTCTTTCAGCATTCGGATTGGCAACCATGATATACAACGGTCTGGAATTTGGCACTTTTTTCGAAATTCCCTTCACTTCACCTTGCTACATGATATTGAAGGGTATCAATCCAGTTCTACAGATGATTTTCACCTTCATGCAGATGTACTTCATTTTCATGAATTCGAGAGTGAGTTATATATATTTTATGACACAAAACATTTTATCGTTATTAAAAGAACAATGAGACCAGTATGTATAGTATGCAATGAATCATGAGACGTGAAAATCCATGCTTGAAATGTTAAAATATTTACCTTATGAGGCAAGCCTCGAATCAATCATTTTTTGTTTCTTGCAAATTTTAGAGAAGGAACTTTTTCTGACGTTATGATATGAGATGAGTTATGTATGGTGTTAAAAATGAACAAATTCAGAAAGCAACATAATTTCACTTTTCTTCTTTTTATAATTCTGTATTCTTTATCTTTTCAGTTGAATATTCATCGTTTCAAGGTCATCGCACGTTTTGGTCTGATGCACGTTGTGGCAACCAATATATGCGTTTGGATTAGGACTCTTGTTTTAGAATATATCAAAGAAGTAACATTATACCATCAGAAAATATTCAACTCGACACTTCCATCTAGTTACTCCCCTATTGCAGGTAAGAAGTTTCAGTCAAATATTATCAGAAAGAAGAACTATAGGCGGTTTGGCATGGTGACATAATAATAATTTATTCAGACGCTTAATGGGGTTTTTTCCTTCAAACGAAAATGCAGTAATTTTCATGAAAAACCTTCAGAACATCACATTTCAAACATATAATTTCAATACAAAAAAAAATGTTTGATCACCTAAAACTGAAAAATAAAAATGGGGATTTGCATTTAAAGGGATTTGTCTTGAGTGCACGATATGGCAACGTCGAATTAAGCGTTCTCGGAAAGAAAAGGACGTCAAATGTGTTACTTTGCTTAGGAAAACAGCGATAGCCTTACTTCGATCTGGTTAGAGTAGAAGACAACGACCAAGGAATAGAAAAGAAGAGCACAGACTGTCATATTACTGACAAATCGCAAATGGAAATTGTTTGGTTATATTGACAAGGAACACGTTTGTACCACAGAATAGGAATGAATATTTCATATTCTATAGCAGAAAAATCTATTCTACTAAACACCGTTGTCACTTCGTGCATGCCTGGCAAACCCCAATTTTGAAACCTGATTTTGAATATTTGAAGGTGAATGTCTGAAGGTAATTTGGGAAAATGATGAATCACAGCCATAATAATTATGTTCAAATTTGCATTTGCAGTAATAACCCCAATTCAGGAAAAACCCCCATTGTAACATATGAATATTATATTCCATCAATTATTACATGGGGTGCCCAAATGAATATTTAAGAGTATAAATGAAGAGGTATATAAATAGTAGTTAATATCTCTAACGATACAAACATTATAAGTTAGTAAATTAACATCGCCAGATCTTCCATACTGTAATAGGCTTTCTTGAGAAGAATATTCCTAAGTTTCTTCTTTAATTTTTCTTTCATCATTGTCTTTAAGTGCTCTGATATACAGTTATAAATAAATATCACCTCGTGGTTGACCCTTATTTGGGATGCTGATGCCATGGGCCATGAAATTGAAAGTTTTGAAGTTTGACATAGTCCAGGGCGCCTATTCTTGAATCCGGGGAAGAGAACGAATGATCGACAGGGGGCGTGTCTACGAGTTTTTCAGGGAAACGGTATTCTTGAAATGAATGAGTGCTTCACGGAGAGCGAGCGATGTAACTCTTACGATTTGTGATGGAACGAAACATATAGGACGCTAATTATGTTTCGGGTATTTGTTTTGATTGTTTTGATCTGTTTGGCATTAAGTCTTAACAATCCCTATTTCTGTTTTCACTCGAAGATGGACATGGCGAGTGCAATTATGTGGGAAGTACTGAATGAAGATGTGGAAGATGCAGAACAACAATACCAAATAGGTGTCGATCTGCTTTCTTAACGGAACCCGTTTGATCTATCTGATCAAAAATTTATCAAAATGTTTGGATTAACTAAAGCTCAACTCGGAACACTGTGATTTCGTTCCAGTTTTTTTCATATACTCACTTGTATAATCTGAATTTAACCGACCTATGTTCATTTCAGGTCTTTGTGTAATGTAGTCGGTGAGAAGCTCCTTCTGTTTATAGTTGATTGGAAGTTTTTTTTTTCAAAATGATCCATTTAACAATTTTCCGAAATACGCTCCCAACTCTTATGACAACTGATGACCGTGACTATCACAAGACTATGACCAGTGAAATCTTTCAAAATTGGGTTATTAATTAAGTGATTCCATCTTCAGCTAAGATTCCTGTGAAATGTGTGGTGCTAATGGACAATACACCATATCATTCGGTGCAATTGGATAAACTACCCACATTTTCCAGCAAAAAAATTGAGATGTAGGATTGGTTGATTGAAAACAAGATTTATTTCAATCAAAAACAACTTTGATAAACTTTTGGGCGAGCAACTGAATCTTTCAACCATGATTTTATATGTGAAATTATTTCAGTATTAACAAAGAAAAAAAACATTCGCCAGGTCTTTCGAATTATTGAATTCACATAATAATTTCTCAAATTCATTATTTTCCCAAAGTAAATAAACATTTTGAAAAATACGTAATTACTACGACCTCTATATAGAGAGGATGACGTTGCGTAGTTATCTGACAGGAAAATGATTATAACCTAAAATTTTCAAAATATACACGGTGAAATATGCCAGAATGCCATGGCCAACCGGGATAGTTTATGAAACTGCACTTTTCTTCTATATCATCTTCAATGAAAATATTCATTATAGAAAGCATACGTCTACATACATTGAGAAATTCCAACACAGTTCTTGGGACCCATGTCGTGCAACCGGATACAATCATTCCCTTAACCTCTACGATTGCTACATCAACCGTTATTACAACTCCAACTGTTAATACTTTCTTGTGGAACACGGTTCGTACTGCTGCGACAACATTGAGAAGTGTACCTACAACTATACCAACTACCACTACAAGGCGTAAGTTCACCCTAATCGTATTCTATATAGGTCATTAATGTTTCTCATAATATCCCCTACTAACACTTTATTACCTCATCTTTGAAACCTGAAGGCTACATAACAACAACAACCAAAGCCATTCCAAGAACTGTTTATAAAATGTTCCAAACGTTCGCTCCTACTGCTGCGACCACAACTACTACAACTTCAACTACAACAACTCCTCCTCCTACAACTTTATTGAGTAGAACTACAAGTAGAGCGTGGAGAGCTATGACAACAGCTGCTCCAACATCTACATTTCGAAATGATTTCATGGATTTCATGTCTTCTGATAACTTTGCCAGAGGTTGGTTTACGGCTTAGATGTGTGCATGTTAGCGAGATAGCCTCGAATTTGCTATTAGATCTTTAAGGGTTATTTGGTGAAATAACATCACATCAATATTGAACGTCATCGAAGAAATGAATATAGAATATCTGTGCATATATGTAGCATAGAAGATAGTGTGAGTTCAAAGATGCGCTTTTGTTTCGCCAATGCTGGGGAAACCACTAGAATTGGTTTTTTTCACTGAAAATGGCGCTGTTCGGAAATTACGACCGGTCGTCAAGGCATCAGTCTGTCTGAACTGAATTGATATCAGACAAGATATAAGGTGAAAATATCAGTAGGAATGAATGCCTACCATATTATGATTTGAAAAACTTCCAGTGGAAAATATTCTTAGAACTCAATATGAATTGTAATTTTCGGCTAATACACTTTCATTTGATTTTTTCCTATATTATATTAAGAAAGGTTTGAAATTATTAGTTGAGAAATGTGAATTTATTTACAGAATCCACTTCTTATACATTGATATTATTTGAAAGCTCGTTCAAATATATTTCCATATTATGCACATATATACAAAGGAATGTGGTAAAGCGTCGGGAAGTTTATGGACGATGATACAGAACTAGCATCATCTTGGAGTTGGAGTTTCACCGAGAATAAAAACTCATTGAATATGCGATAATACTAAACTAGTGAAATTTGAGTTCTTTCCCATTTAGATTCATAAGATATCCTATTAGAAAACAGGTATTTTATTCAATGGTAAATTTCATCATATTTGAAAATTGAGGTTTTCTATTATTATAGAAAACCTCAAGTGCTACTGCACTTGATAGTAGCATATATCCGTAAAATTCAAGTAAATGAAAATTTGTTAAACAGTTCATGTTTATTCGATAAAGAACCAAGAAAAATACAACACATTCAAAAGTTAAAATAATATTCTTAATTGGGGGTTGAAAACTCGATCCTCGATTAGTGAAAATGATTGAAAGACAATTATGAAAAGAACGATATGCTTCTGAGTATCATGAAGTTTATACCTTCTATAAATAGGATTATTTCTTCATTTGAACACTAATTTCCACATAAATTTGCACGGTTCAAACAAAATACAGAAATTGTCCACTTAAAAGTATCTGAGGATCTACAAAATTCTTCGCATCTAACTCAAGGAGATTTCACGCACTTATCTGTAACTAAATTAATCCGAGAAAACATTAATAAATTCAAAATGACAATTGCGGAATTACCATTAATAGTGTCATACTCTCTGATCGGTCGATTGCTGGCGTTTGTGTCGGTGGCGAGAATATGAAATACAATTAGTTTCCCCAGCTTGGTCCAATGATTTAGGAGGAAAACAAATGAAAATAAAGGCACCATTGTTCTATGGACCTTACTTGTAACTTGCGAGACTATCCAGAATCAACATAGATAGATATATATTATTCTTTGTGAATAAGCCTGGAAATTCTTGTGCAGTGCGAGCATCCTTGAAATATGCGTTGGTTGCAACAACTCAAGTGATATTAATTTAATTTTTTTAGGTGATCAATCAATGAGTCTGAAATTTTTATGGAAATTTCTTGGTTACTAACAATGTACAAAAAAATCACCCTAATACCTAATACAATTTTCTCCTCTTTTAGTTATTTGTTTGTGACTCACCTAGTCGACTTTCCGCAAACTTTTGAAACTGATGATTTACGACTACCGAAACATCCATTCGCGTATTGTGACTGTTGCATCCATGGTGTAAAAACATGGTGTGTTCATCGGCTTCTCCAAAATCGTTCGTTTTGATGCCTGTCATGCGAGTGAAGACAGCAAGGGTTTTTTCATTCATATTTCCATTTAAAATTGTCCTGGAACCACAGATCATGAGCTAGCTGTAACTGCATTTGAAAGCCATCAGTTAACTTCATTTTGGTAGGGGAAGGATACGCATAAACACACCATGTATTATTCACATCAAGGTTGCATCCATTGAGAGTTCTTCTGGAAACTCCATTTTTTGGAATTAAAAAAATATTTTGTATTTTGAATGATTTATTCATATGAGTTTTTTTTAGTTATCAAGTATCTTTGAAAAAAGATCATGAAGAATATGTTACGTGCATGCTATCTTTTGTGTTATTGAACCAAAATCTCTAATTTCAAATTGATTTTTATATTCATTGATTTTAGTTGCTGAAGAAAACAGCAATTCATTCAATGTTTCCGAAAGATTGGAAGGTCTCTTTCCTCAAGCATTGGTATCCTTCAACTCGACTATAAACGTGTCTGATAATTCATGTGGACGTTTGAATATTATGGGAACCATTGTGAATGATTCAGCGCCGTACCTTTTTCCATTCATCATCGAATACTCCCTGATTGGAGCTGCTGTCATTTATGTTATGTGGAAGCATATTGGAAGAAATCCTAAGTGAGTTCCTCAATTTATTCTAACATACTTTTGTGTTTCATCATATATTATATTTTGTGGCAACTCACGATTGTCATTACCTATATGGGTAGGACTATCAATAATAGATATCAGACGGTTTGTACATGTCTCAGAAATATACGGAAACCTCGTCCATTTTTCGAAACCTGTTCAAACCCCAATTGATAAGTGGTAAAAAGTAACGAGTGTAACAGATCTAGAAGTAAGATTTGATATTCAAGGTTAATACGCTGTTACCAGACCCCATGATGTTTTCACTCTACATAAACCATATATAATAAGTTTTGCCTACGAAACGGTGGTACTCTTTACAGTAGATAAACTTCGAAATTAGAAACATCTGGGTTCCATGATCAAAGTGCAAACCCGGAAATCATAAAAATATGGTGGTACACTCAGTTTGGATTTGAAGCGTTCGTTGGATATCGAAGTTATCTCTGCATTGAAATTTAGAAATTTTTGGCTGTGATAATTACCCATCAGGAAAACCACGCTTCGCGTGAACTTTTCGGACTCTGGATATATAGGGTCCAGCAGAGAACTCGGACTTTTTTAAAAAAATCCAAACTGTGTTAATTATTACCCAAAAAATGTTTATTAATTAATTTGGATTCAGAATTTCAAAGCATTTTGGAGATTCATGTGTGGAAAATCACATCAGTCAGGTGGCGTCCTTGTTTCGCGAGACACTGCTGCAGTGCTCATTGAAAGTTCCCGAAAACTGTTTCCAACGTTGCTCTCTCAACTGCGGCTACTTCCATGCGAATTGCTTCCTCCAATTCTTCCTCGTGCTTTGAGATGTCCCCACGGAAAAAAATCGCAGATGTCCAAATCTGGCAACCGAGGAGGCCAATGAGCTTAACGAAAGCTGGAAAAAAGGCGGCCAGTAAAGAGAGGATGAATAACGTTGTTACTCTGGCTGTGCGGGCGGTCGCCCCATTCTGTTGGAAGTACACACGTTGGATTGGAACACGACGTCTTCTTAATTCAGGTGCAAAAAAGTTGGTTATCATTTCAATATAGCGCTCTCAGAGTTCCAGGTAACAATATTGCCATTAACGTTTTCGAAGAAGTCAGGGCCGATGACGTAAGTTTGGGATACCTACAGCGCACCGAGCGGTCACTTTAGGGCTATGCAGCAGTCTTTCGTGTAATTGTTGGCGATTTTCATCAGCCCAATAACGGCAATTTTGCTGATCAATGTTGCCATTGAGGTGATGAAAGTGAGCCTTATCGTTCACGAACAAAATGAGGTTCTCATTTTGCTCGAAAAATGCTTCCATCACGGGCCAAGTGCATTCGTTGTGCATAATCCCCTGGTTGTAACTGTGGCACAACGGCTAATTTGTAGGGGTGAAACCGAAGTTTTAAACGCAAAATACGCCTTATCGAACTATCACTGAGGCGAAGTCAGCAGCATGCCGGAGAGCAGATCGACTCGGACTGCGTTGCTTGTCGCATTCTTTCAACGTTCTCAGGTGTTCGCTGAGCTCCTGGTGGTGTTTTCTTCATCAATTCAGCTTGTGTGCGAAGTGCTTCAAACCAATGAAGAATGGTGTTTCGAGAGGGAACACCCCGATTTCGGTGGATATTTAAATGGCTACTTGTTATTACGGGCGTTACTGTCGTGAGCGAAAATGCGGTGCTCTACCGTCCACAGGTCCATGACTTGACTGAAAAATGGTAAGACCTACCGAATCTAACGGCCCCTTTCCCTCATATGTCGACCCAATGCGGGGGGGGGGGGGCGGTGGGTGTTTTCGGGTTGGAGGAAAGTGCGAGCCGTTTCAAAAACGTCCTGGACCCTGTAGTAGGAAAATATGGGCATTTCCAACAAGTTATGAACCAACATTTTCAAATGTGCTCAAAATTTACGCATATCTTGAGGTCATTTGGGGCCTATGATTCAAACCGATTTGAGTTTTTATCCATATAAGCTTTACAAGTTCAAATTTTACAAACAAATGATCGACCGCAAATCTTCTCTATAAGATAATACTGGATCTACCAGAGAAGAATGAAGATCGCGCATTTTTACTCGAATGGTTTCGTCGATCCCCACAACGTATTTCCACCCCGCATGAACTTCCTTTGTACTCATCAAACGTTTAAGTATCGAAAGTTGATGTTATCGGTTCCAATTATTGTGAAAAAGGAAGGACACTGCTTCCATTAATCTGGACTGCTATGTCCTAATTTTGAACACCATCCTGGAATTCAAAACGTGAATAGTAGGGAGACGATTTCCATTATACTTACTTGAGCCAAAGACATCGCTACACCATGCAGTTCATTCCATAAATGTAGAGATGATTCAGAAAGTATATCAGAACTCCGTTAACTACCTCCCCTCTAGTGACTAGCTAGATCAGCTAGACCAGTAGATGATGTATTTTCGATTTCTTGAATTGCATGAATGTGTCAGCATCTTGGTGAAAATGAAATGACCGTAACACACAAGTAGGTTCGGTTACAGCTAGTTCAGAATTGCAAGACGTCACTTAACATACACGGAAAAAATAACCATGTAAACTTTCTCTGACATTATATTAGAGAAGGGGAAAGGAGATAACTCCTTTCATTCGGACAGTTGAGCTTTTTTTTGAAAGCAAAATTACAACTTCGTCTTTCTAACCTACGCATTTCCCAGAAAGCAATGATTTTTTTTTGTAACTCATTCATGGAATTCTTCCTTAACAATTGAACAACCTGTAATGATGATCCTGTTTCAATATTGGATATTTTGTTTCTTGAAGTTTTGGATTTTTTAGAAGACATTCGCGTAATTCTTCGTAGATACAGAGAGCTTTCATCTAAATCTTGATGCTTACTAGAAAATATCTCCTTCTTGTACTGTCCCATACATACTCAAACTCAATATCATTCGTTGTGTTTTAATATCCTTTATTGACGGCGATAAATATTTTCTTATTATGAATCTACCTGTACCTCAAATTCAATGATCTTGACCACTTACAATAATGATCTTTTGGTGTTCGTTCGAGTAAAAACCTTATTCACATGTTATTTCTAATGTCAGGAAATATCCTTCCAGTCCGAAATGGAGCCAGGTCTGGCAGATCTTCTTTGCTACCATGGAACAAGTTCAATTAGCATATTTGTTGCCTTGATAATCCAACATTACAAATTTTGTAGCTTTCATTGAGCTCTTTCCCAGTTTTATCTGCCATATAAAAGAAGCATAAGTAATGATATATATTTTGACGCTGGCTGTTCGGTCTGTCTGATGCGTGAATTCGCATGAACTTATTTTGGCCGATGCGATTCAATTTTGTCTACGCCAGAAAACTACGCAAAAGTGAAACACAAACTTGTTTGAATGATAGCAGGTTCCAGAAAACTTATGAAATTGATCTGCGATATCGACGGGTATAACTAAATTGTTATTAGGTGAACTAGGGTGAAATACTCAAATATTCATTCGATTTACAGATATGTCACGGAGGAAGATCTTGAACACAGACTAGAAATAATGCTGTCACGCAGAGCTGCAGCTCTAGCTCATGCTCAACAGCATGGTAGAGTTGATTGTGTTGGAGCTTCCAAGGGACTTTTCTTTGGACTGCTGCTTCTAGTTGGCTCTCTAATCTGCCTGATTCTCTTCTTTGTGTTGATCCACCAGGAGAGGTTCAGTCTCCTCGCAATATACCTAGCAGATGTGTCACACTGCGCGTTGATGGCTCTCAGCATAATTGCGATTATAATCGGCTTTATAAGGTGAGTTTTCATCGTATTCCTTGTAGTATTTGTTCTGCACATATCTTTGTTTAATGTCGTGGTATAGAAAGAAATTATTAATTGAATGATGGATTTAAATATTTTCATTCGGAATTCGTGAATGCACAAAAATGTATGTAATATGCATTGCTCAACCACTTTATGATAAAAAGTTGGTTTTCTCGAGAATTCCTTTAATATCTTGAGAATTCTGCATAATTCTATCATATTAACAACGTGCGACCTCATAGTGAAGACAGAGTGAAGCTTAATTTCCTTCGAATTATTCGTCCTCACTCAATTAGGAATTAGGAATCGCGAGTTCGAAATTGTCTATCTGTACCAGTTCGAATTAAACGTTTAGATGTTACAATTACTGAAGTTCAACAACTTTATTTCAATTATAATTAATTCGTCTATTAGTCTCAACAGAGCTCCTCCAAACTTTCTCGCCTCCTTATCGTGCTGAGAATTCCTCCCTCTTCTCAAATCGACGATATATTCTTACATGAATCTTGAATTCCTATTTCATTCGGCTAAATTCATACTGAGGAAGAGAAATCTCGAGAAATCAATCTTTTCGTAATTTTTTAGGTGTTTTATGGGTTTTCCCTCCCATGATCTGAAACAGAACTATTAGAAATTCAATAAAAAATTGTTCTTTTTATGGAAAACGACCTTGAGGATTACAGGATTCATTTTTTCGTCTAGGGCGCAGATTCTTGGAAAACAGATTGCCTAATGAACAATACTAGAACAATACAAACGATAAACGAAGCGGACGGTGACGTTTCAGAGTACAAACCTGAATGTTTCATCAGACAAACAAGACAATTTTCAGAATTATTTTCTCGTTTGTCTGATGAAAAAGAAAGATTTGTACTCTGAAACGTCACAATTGGCTTTGTTTATCGTTTGTAGTGTTCCGGTATTGTTCATTAGGCAAAATATTTTCCAGAAAACTACCTATGACAAATAGTTAAATCCTGCTTAAAGAACAATTTCGATTCAATTTTTAATAGTTCTGTTTCAGATATTGGGAGTGAAAACCCAGAAAAAACCTAGAAATCATGCAAAATCCTCCCAAAATAGTCTTCAAATGATAATCTTTTTGTCCTTTCGTACACTGAAAAAAATTCACTGAGATCAACCGCCATCTCACAGAATTCTTCGAAATACTTCGGAGTCTACCATTTAAAAAAAATACGAATTTATGTATATATTTACCTCTTTCAGTTTATTATTTTATAAAATAGAATAATAATAATAAATAAAATTATTAAAAATTACCCCCCCAGAAAAGTTCACAGTTTTCATTTCGAAGTATGTAGATTTGAATGAACTAATAATACTCTTCAGCAGGATCGATGTACCCTAAGGGCTCAAAACTGGGTGTAGGAGGGAAAAATTAATTAATGCTCAGAAACATACCCCCGAATTTTCATGAGACTCTAACCGTTGATTACTGTTGCATAACTCAACCTAAAAATTTTCACACGGATGATTTCCGACCAGTGGAGCCTGAGTTATAAAGAAAAACGCTGCAAATTTCCAATAATCCCGAAAACGAATCATTGCATTGGGTTCTTAGATTGAAATTCGGTAGAAAAATCGGTTAACTTTTTATACAGGGTCATATATCTAAAAGAAGATGAGAAGATTGATTACCAAACTTTCAACCCATATCGCGTTTTTGTGTTCGTGAAAAACCAACGAGTTATGAATTTATTATTCATATATGGGTTGAAAAGTCGGTGAGTAAGTTTTATTCAAGATATCAATGGTATTGGGTTATTTAACAGAGAAAATAATAAACCCTAGTTTAAAATTTGCAGCATTTTTCTATGAATCACAATAGGGTCAATATAAATACAGGGTGCCTTTCTCAATATTTTGGCCCTCATGCAAAATCAGAAAAATAGCAAGAAGAGGTAAACTTTGGTTCGTAGGGACATTTTATAAGATTGGTTCCAATCAACTCATATCAACCCTGTGAACGTGAGGGTAGCAACCCCTGAAATCCAAAACGAGAAGAGAGGTTGAATGACATCTTTTGGGAAGTAATTTGATGGTCTTTTCTAATATGGCGTACACCTTTTCCGTTAGTACTTCTTTAGTTTACTATTCTGGAAAAGTGAAGAAAATAACTTGAGAAAGCAGTGACTTCAGTAATATTGTGGAAAAAATATTTATCATGGCATTCTAGGAAATGCTTTTATTGGAGCTATTAGTGTAAACTTTTCAACTATTTACATGTTTCATTGAAATTCTTGATATCGTAACTATTCTCCTGTACTAACAATAAAGTCAAGTGTAGGCCGTTTTCGAAGAAGCAATCGAGTTACCTTCAGAACAAGGTATGAGTCAACCCCCTCTTCCCATTTGAAATCTAAGGGGTTACGTTCATTTCTTTTTGCATTTTTTCCCATTTCAGATAGTTGTCGAGATATTGAGATTGGTAAATTTTCAAATGAACACACTGTATATCACGCAGAACTTCTTCAAACTGGAAATTAATTTCTTAAAATACCTAAATTCACCAGTTCGAGTGGTGCGCACGCTTTCATTTAGTTTTTTGTTTCTTTGTCTTGTTCAGCTTCTTCATTGAATTTTATTTGCTTGATTTCATGCTTTTTGCCTCATCTCACACTATCACCATTCATTACACATCTGCATACGTCGCTATAAAGGATGAGGTTGAAGGATACCGAACTCGATTACAGGGTCCAGAACCTGAAATTCAAGGCAGAAGAACAGACCGATCTCAACGATATACTTCTACGTGTATCCGCATTCGGGCTTTTCCTGTACGCTGTCTTCAGCATAATTGCCGGCCATCTGAATGCTTTCACGAGGGAACCCAATATGCTGGTCATGATCACAGGATGTCTCTCAGTTGTTCAAGTGAGTATATTTTTGAGTGCCAAAGTCTTTATTTTGATATATAAGGTGAAGCATGGAAGGGAAACAGAGTAGTAGAAAAATAAAGATTTTGGAAAAATCGTTCGGACCCGTCAATTTTGTTCTTGAGGAGAACAAAATCTGCCAAACGGTTTCGGAGTTGAAGTGATTTAAAATTTTGAGGTTATTTTTCTGATATTTCAAAAAGTACCGATTAAAACTTTGCATCAGTTAGTTGAAGCAAAATGACGCGTAGCTTTCTGCCAAATCTTGTTTGAGATTGTTCTGTCAGCAAATTCGAAAAAAAATTTTGTTCGAAATTTTTTTCACAAAAATTTTTTTTCGGAAACTATTCATGATGTCTTGTTGGAAGAAAATTTTGTGTCGACCGTAAGCTTCATATTTCAGGTCCGTGTAAAAAATTTAAGTTTGATACGATATTAATTTCTGGAGATATTGGGTAAACAAAGTCAAATTTCGTGGTTTTTTCCTCGGTCTTGTTGTTTTTCCCGGAATAACTCATAAAATGCTGATTCAATCATGATTGTACTGGATTTCAATTTCACCTCATCCGTATTTTTGGAAATACAATTTTGAATGATTATATCTGCGGAATCACTGGGCGGATTCAACCCATTCACGAATTCGGCCTTTATAATTAGGGTCCAAACCTATACTACAAATATCGAGTTTCTGAGTTGTTTCTTTCGGATGTTATTGTGATAACGATCGGCCGTTAGGTGAGGACTTGTTCAGCAATATATCCTGAATAGTTTAATCTAATAAACGGTCGAATTGAGGCTTGCCAACTTCCATATAATTGTACAAATTTCTCTTACACTTTTGACAACATGCGTCGACAATTCGCTGGTTTTTAATTGTGGTCGTCTAGTTAAATGGACAGCACTTTTTGTTGAGTAGGCAACCCAAGTTACAGTCAAAAGATACAAGGAAAATTGGCGGGAAGTTAAAAATTCAAACAACAATAATGTTCTAACATATCCTTCATTTGAATACCATGAACAGAGAAAGTATAGTAAGAACCTAGATGAGTCTCATGATACTCTCAAGAGTAGTAATTATTGATTTTAACATACTCGCAGCCAAAGCAACACATTAGATCACACCAAATCCATCATGCTAAGAACTAGGACCTACAACACGCACCAGAGTTTCGGAGTTGTTGACTTCACTAACAGGTCGACCTCAGTAGGCCTTAGTATCTGAAAATTTCAAATATCAAAAAACAAGTGTGAAGGCAGGGCACTAGCTATCTTAGTTGCTTAGTGATTCTACGACAGTTGAAGACTGACTGGTCATGATTGAGAATTTTATACCCAAAACAACCAAAAGTAAATTATTATCGTTAATCAAGTGTACGAATGCATTAAGAATCCTATTGGGGTATAATACACTAACATCTCCGTTCATTAAAATGTACAACTCAACATGAATTATAATTACTATTATACATGCAAGATTTCCAGAAAAAATAGTCATTGATACAGGTGGTAAGTGGTTAAAATCTTGCAAGTATCTGCTTTAGTTTACATCGTTCAAGTTTCCATAAATTACCGAAGGACGATCGGTGAGTTTGTTTAAACACACCTTGTAGAACTTCATATATCATTGTGAAATAAGACAGCGACCAAAATGGAGTCCATGAACCAAGCCAACTGAGTAAAACTGTATGAGGTACCTCTCTAGTTGACCAATCTCCATTGACTGCCGCCTCGGGGTCTTGGTAGTCCGCCTTGAGTCATTTTGTCATTTTTGAACCATCGACACATCGACAATTTTTCCTTCTGCATTGTGTCTTTGACATTCATAATAATCATCTTATTCTCCACTAAAATTGGGTGATATTTCAATTTCCAAGTTATATTTTACGTAAATGAATGACCAAGTCTCAAACAATTTCAAATTGAAGAGGTCAGGTTGCCACGCAGAGAAATGAAATGATATGATGATGTTTTTTTTGAGGAAATTTCCCTTCACGAACAAAATTGACTGGTCCAAGCGAAACGCTCTGGTTTCTTTCCGATATGACGTCTTGGATAAACAGAAATATGCGTTTTGAAATCGTGAAAAGCTTTCCAAACTAGCTCCCGAAGTCTCAGTTATGTTTTCCAACTAATACTCAATAGCCATTATCAGGATTAAGATTATTCTGAAAGCACAAAATGATATTATTTCTCATGATTTGACATTCTTGTAGGTGGTTTTGCAACTCTTATTCATCGCTGATGTGTCAAGGCGTAGAGTTCATCTTCCAGAACATGATCGCTCCAAGCCTGGAAGACAGGTGGTTACATTCTTGCTCATATGTAACGTGACCATGTGGATCATCTATACATTCGAAATTCAGAAAGTTGAGGCCAATCCAGTGCAGTTGGAGTTTTACGGATTTTTGGCCTGGTCCATCGTACAGCGTTTCACACTGCCCCTCTGCATTTTCCATCGATTCCATTCTGCCGTTACACTTGCTGAAATATGGAAAACCAGCTATAAAGCTCGTCTCGAATGAACTGATTAGTCATCGCTGGTTCCCCGAACTTCATTGTACTTAAAATCCAAGCGACAGTAATGTTTCTTTCGGATCGAATATCTTGGTATCTTAATCTGCCGAAGAATTATTCGAGAAATTTCTGAATATTTCAGCGCATGAATTGACTAACATCGGTAGGGAAATGATGAAACTCGTTTGATATTATTTGGCCAGCAGGGTTGTACTTACGAGACTGGATGTCCGAAGAGTTAATCTTGAGTCGCGACATTTTCCAACCTTTATCGAGAGTTCGGACATAATCACCGAAGATCTATAATGTGCGACATGCTTTCATGATAAACTGTATGATCATCAGATCTGGTCTTCATATTCATAGTACCTGCAATACTCATTGATGACTTTTTCGTCTAAAACCTAATCAAAAGATTCAGTGAATTCCAAATTCAACGAATTAATTCGTTTTCAGAATGAATCTTCATTTGAACAATTGTCTCAAATGTCTTGGTGTTTCAACCAAGGGAGCTAATATTCATTTTGGAACGTTTCAGTCGAAATTTGTGAAAAAGAAGTGGAGAAAACAAACATGAAATTCAAATTAATTCGAGAATATTTTGAAAGGCTAACAAAAAATTATCAACGTTATCCTGACAGAATTTCTTAATTTCTTAGCGCTCTCTAGTCCAAAAGTTAAGACTTTCAGGATAAATGTTTTTTTTGGGAATAGACTCGAAACTAAGCCTCTCAAATATAAGCATGTTATTGAGAAATACTCTTTAGAACGAACTGCTGGTGATTGAGAGATCTAAAAAAGTCTCGAAAGAGCCAAACATTTATCGACAAATCCCTGCTCTATCCAAATTTTATCATGAGATTCCAAAATCTTCGAATTCCGACTGAGAGACTTACGAGCAAATGACCAGAAAAGTGAGTATGAGTTCTTGAACTGTCTGACCTTGTAGTGTTAACAAAATTTTCAACAGAATTATTTCATGTAATATACATAAGTCTGATATTTTTGCTCATGGCTTTAAAACTCGAATAGAAAAGATAGTTTTATTTATTTTGTTTCAAATAATTTCTAACGTTTTATATTAAAATATCTTTATTCTTTTATGTAAATATTTCCTGTATAACATATCGCAATTTGTACATAAACGGACAATTTTCAACAGAAAATGTTCAGAACCTGAGAATTGCTTCATTGACAGAATTTTAATTAAATATCTATAAATATTGTTGAAAATACGCACAACACAATGTATTGTGTTTCAAAATGTATCCGCTGTAAATGTATTATAGCATGTATATGTGTCCAAATATTTTCTTTAATCTACGAGATCGAATAAGTGGTATAAATAATATTCGTACGATGAAAATACTGGTGAATCAATTCTATTTAACGCCCATAGATGTAACAATGATATATCACCTCCTTATGGGCAACTCATTCAGTTCTATGAACTCGCAAAGCCAAACTTTACTAACAAGAAGGTACATTAATTCTGAAATTCTCGTGACTTTTTGTTCACATCCCCTTTATTCGAACGTTTTTCTAGGGAAAGGTATAATGATCTCCAGAAATACTTCTGGAATGAAAAAAAAATGAATGGTGTACAAAAAGAAAGAAGAAAAAATAATAGCTTGGAAGATTGTGAAAAATATTGGCAGTTGTTTCATCTTCGAGATGGTCATGACATTTTAACCTTAACTCTTTATACCTTCGAATTGAGAAAAAACAACGAACTCTTAAGGTACGAACAGAACAAGTGAATTTCGTTCGAGGTGAAGGTCGCGATTGATGTCGAAATCCATGTCAATCAAATACATTGGAGTGCATTTACCTGGAACAGGATATGAAGGTCGCGGTGGAGGTTTGGATCGATGCCATCTGTAAGGTTCACATCGATGCTTTTTAAAATGGAATGATTTGTTTTTCATAGAGATCTACAGCGCGATCTACCAGGATGCTTGCGTGATATTGGTGCGTTCAAGGCCATATTGCCATTTTCTTTAAAAGCAGTTCATAGAGAATGGTAGCATGACGTGTTTTCTGGGAAATTCGAGAATATACCAGTTAAAAAGTTCATATATACTTTATTACATATAATTCTGCTTCACATCGAGATACAAATATCACTGGATGGGTCAATAAGAATTTTCTGGCACTTCTTCTGAAGATCTCGAAGGATTAGTGGATAGTTCCCGAAGCCAGTCTTGTTGACCTCGGAATGAATATAGAAAATTGAACTTAGAGCTAGCTCCTCAAATATAAAAGAAGGAGACCTTTATTGTGCACTTTGAATCTTCAAGGGCCTGTAATAGCTTACAATTCACACGCAATAGGCCTTTACCCACAAAATAACTCACATGCAATGAAACTTCGGAAATGTTTGATTAATCACTCGCAAAAGGGAAACGACTACTTTTAGCTCGACTTAGCATCGCAAGTACCCTCCTTGTTATGTGCTGCCGACTTCGATTCGACCGGGACCCACTTGTTCTGTTCGTACCCTGATTGAACCTTACATTGAATAAATAGAAATTTTCAATCTTAACTTGCCACGAAACAGCTATACCCTTCCAATGCAAAAGAATATTCTCATGTCAATTTTGAATATTCACGACAACCAGTAATTTCTTCGAACGGTATTGTTTAAATGGATATTTTCACTTTTTATATGATACTCTTAGTTGAGCGCTACGAAGTATGATTATGAAGTTGTAGAATAAGAAACTATAGTTGTGTAATTGTAAATAACAATAATATTAATAATGAAACAGAGTAATATATATCTATATAGTTTTAACTAATTTTAATTCGATGTGATCTTGAATCTTATTGTTACCTAACATGTGGAGTTAGTTTTATGGATTTCCATTCAATCTTTGACGATATATATTATACCACATCTGACAAATTTTATAATATATGGAAAATCTGCAACAAAGGTAGATGCTAGCGTAAAACTGACTCGTTTTCATTGGGTGTTCATACTTATTTGGTATGTACTTAAATAAGGAAGAATCAGTTTTTATGTAATCTACTAATAGCTGTTCATGTGGACCATCTAAAAAAATGAGACTCATATAAAAGATTGATCTGTAACAATTTTTTTTGACAGAATTTTATACACTTCTTGCATTTTCGAATAAACCAATTCCAATATAGTTTGATAAAACTTTGAAAGTACTGTTTGTGATGCATTTTACAATTCTAAAGAGTTGAAAACACTCTATTGGTATATATTGAAGTTATAGGTTTGCGAGCAAATATTACTGAATATTGAAAGAAGAAAAAATCATCATATGTTTTAATTCATTAGAAAAATACAATAAAGATTATTTATCTTTCAATTCAAAACTTATATAAATTCGATAAATGTTCATAAGATTGATAACCTAGAAAACAAAATAATAGTGTTGGATGTCGTAGTTGAAGATGTATACTCATATAACTTCTACAGGGTATCCCATCAAAATTTCACTCATCTTATACTAAGCAGACAGTTTTTGTCTTCTCGAAATGGAGGTGGAACATCCTGTACACTAACATGAATAATTAATTGGTGGATTTCTCAAAGATATTGTTGAAATATTGCAAAAAGCTCAAGGTTAAAGAACGCAAAAATATATAATACCATTTTTCAACAAATGATAATACTGTCCATTGTAGAATAATATTATTATTATATTTCCATTGAAAAATTTTACCCCTATGAAGAAATTTCTTATTGTTCTGATAAGAGCAATTAAAAAATTCTCATAACTTGAATGTTTTATCTCTTTACTCCTTGGATATTTTTCCACTCAATGAACTGGGAATTGCATGATTATGTGTATGTAGGAGGAATGTCAAAAAATCAAATTGATATATCAAAAGGAGTTTATTTCGCACAGTTTCGGATTACTTTTTGAGGCCTTTCGATGTATTCTTCTATTTGTATGCAATTTTGTTGTCTTGAGTATTTTCGGTTCATATTGTGTTGACTAGTACATAATATGTTTCATATCATTCACCTTCAAGAAGTATCAGATGACAAGTAAGATATTCCAAACGTTGAATTGCTGAAAATGCGATAGGTCGATTCAACCTCTATCAGTAGGATTTTTGTGTTCTTTATACTCCAAAATTAGCCGAATGAAAATATCCGAGCTTTTTAAAATATTTTCTAGCATATTCGTATATTGAAATTTCGAAATGTGTAATGCTTCCAAGTGGAGTTTAGGCTAGGTAAGTGTGTCATAAAGTTCAAATATCGCTCAAATTGTCCAATTGGGCCACGAATGATTGGCTTGAAATGATACCCAGCACTGCCGTTCATCTGAATGTTATTAGTATAATAACCCATTGATATTGATGAATTCTTTCTTTCAGCAACAGTGAAACCCTTTGGATGTTCATGTTGTTTCAGTTATATCGTTCATCTGTGAATATTTTATTTATTGTAATAATTGAGTTCAATTAAATCATTAAAATCTACAATATTCGTTTTGTTTCTCAGAACAGTTGGTTTCACAATGAGCCTTATCGACAATGTTGATTTATGTACGAATTTGGAATTTAGAAGATTAAAATAGTTTTCCCATAATCATTTTGAAAAATGCGGGTGGATGTGCACATTTCGGTGACGAGAATCGTGTAAGTGTTTTGTTGAAAATTTTTCTCATCTAATTGAAAAGTAAAAAAAGACTGGAATGTTCATGTAAAATGGGGCAAAACAAATACATCTGACCTCAATAGGAATAGCGAATATACAAAGTCAGCTGGACATTGAATATGGGAATTGAAATCACATCATTAGAATCAATATGAAAATATCCTTTTGAATTTCACCGTTTGGTGTTGGATGTTATGCCCTGGGGGCGCTGGACGTAGTTCATGATCCAGGCAAATACAATTTTTTATACAGGAACATGTTAAAGGTCAAAATAACTTCGCGAAACGTTGTCCATTACCATATATTTCAATGAGGACTCTTTAGTTTGGTGTTGTTACATACTTAATTAACTTCATGTATGTAGAACGAGGTAATATAATTATATATGTTCTTTTGAGAGGAGCTGTACATTTTTTTATATCAAACAATATGTGTTATCACAGTATTAGCAGAGGAGATGACAATGGGGTACCCTACATTTTTACGTATGATACAAGAGCACAGACAAAATCCTCAGGAAAAACTCTGTCCCCCCGTATAAGTGTAGTGAAATTGTTGTTTGGTATTGAAAGGCTTCTTTTTCATCAACGAAATTTCTTCTTTCCTACTAGATGCAGGTCGATATCTCGAAATTACACCTGAAAAAAAAAAAGGCAAAAAAATCAATATGAACTAGTAAATGATTTATTACTCATTAAATTGATTTGAAGTTTACGATCCATCTCAAAAAAGAATCAGACATCGAATGAATTGCCTCGAAACTATCGTCAAATTTATATATTGGACAACTATTACCTGAAGGTTCTATTGTTTCCTCTTCTCTTCCTTATTCGCACCTTGGACTTTCTACCGAATTCCATTTGAAGAAGAAACTATTACAGCAACCATGACCGGTTCTAAGTCGATGCAAAATGCACCAAATTTCCCTAGGAAGATTAAAACCATGAACTCTTTCTGAAAGAACGCTGATCAAGCCTTTGTTGAAAATATTAAACGAATTCCATTCTGAACGCCAAATTTCTGTGTCACTTTTATTGGAGTAAAGAAAATAGTTTACCCATAACGGTTAACGAGGTAATGCAGTTATCTGACAGAAAAATAAACACAACCTAACATTTTTTCATTATACAGAGTGGAATGTGTCAAACATCCATTGAATATAGCTTTCATAAAAGTGAATGGTGTATATTTTAGTAGCAAACAATTCAACTCTATAGTTTCAAGATCGTGTAAATATAAACTTTCATTAGCCCTTATCATGAGGAAAAGTTCAATCCGGTTTTTGGTATAATTTCATCAAGAAAAATACGACAAAAATATTTAGTTGCTTCATAAAATCACTGAGTAATAAAGTATTACCTACTAAGTATGTATGCCTCGAGTGTTGAATTACATTTTGATCCAATGCAGGGTCGTATATAAAATGCGTTTTTAAATAAAAGCCACATAAACACAAACAAATTCCATTTTTTCATTCTCTCAAATAATTCTGCTATTGTACAGGAAGGTCTGGTTAACTGAACACCTTTTGATGGTGAATTGAAAGTATGTATCTTGTGAAGCCAGAAAACAACAATTGAATATGGACTACTCGTTTCTGAGGTACAAGGCGATTTATTGATTCGTTGAACTTTTGGATGGCTACAACAACTGAACTGTTCAACGTATATATTTCGAACTTAGCAGGTACTGTCATTTCAGATCATTGAACTCTTTATTTGAACCATACCAAAATAGTACAGACCAGGGGGGCTATTCTTGAATCTCGATCAAGAATTGAAGAGTATGACAATTGCCCTATGTTTGCGTCGATTTTCTGAGTTAAATATAAACAACAAGTAGACATGACCTGCTCATGGAACCGAGTGTCACTCGATAATCGAATGTTATATCTCCTATACTCCGTACCACTCGTTGCTAAGTCAAAGGAATCGGTGATAAGGTTATTATTATTACAAAATTGAGGAAAGAGGGGGCATATAAGCCTCTATTAACTCTCAAGAAAAATCATAACACCAAAACCATGAAATATACAGAACAAAACTGAAAGTATATTGCATCCAAACGATTTTTTAACGAAATCACACTTGGGGCGCTTACAATCCGACACGGCAGTGAATTCTACCCTGTTGCACAAGAAATGTTTTTTTTGTGATGTCCGGTAGCATTCGTGGTACAACTTGAACTGGTGGCCACGCAGGTTGTTGGCATTGAGGACGAACAAACTGGTCAGATCATAACCGAAAAAGCCGTACAACGCTCTGTAAGTCACTATCAGGTCGCCACGCTTACGGCGCTCGTCAACTGAACGAAGCCCGAAAAGGCGTAGTCTTTCATCATGGCCCGGACGATGAACGAACCATATCATACGGAAGACGCGTTGCACAACACTGAACTTGCTCGAGTTCATCACGATCACCCGCGTGTGCTGTCGGCCAAACAGGACCGGCGAATTCCGTGATGGGCCGTACATAAGTGTCTCCGCTGTACCCACTGAGTAGCGCGGAAATGCTCTCCTGATCAGATATCGCATTCTTTTAGCTCTAGCCACAACATTCCCGATATGAGCCGACCAAGAAATGTCCGATGATTTAATCACACCTAGGTCACTATCTTGTTCGACAACCTGAAGCGGAACACCATCGATGCAGTATCACCTCCCCGGATTGTTCCTGCCCAAATTCAAAACCTTGCACTTATTAACATTCAAGGGAAAAAGCCATTCGCGACACCATTCAGCAATACCATTCAGATCACTCTGTAGCGTAGAGAAACCAATTTAAAATCATCCGCGTATGCAAAACACGAAGACGAAACAAGCTGTGGAAGATCAGCCACGTAGATCAGAAAATTGCAGGGGACCGAGCACGGAACCCTGGGGTACACCACTCGTTAAAGGTTTACTGCGAGATGAGGACGCACCGACTCTAATCAACAACTCCCGATCACTCAGAAATGACTCGATTCATTGGAATAAGCTGCCTCTTATTCCGAAATGGTTCAATTTGGACAGAAGTCTTTTCAGAGGGACACGATAATGCTCTCGGGAAGTCCAAATAAACCACGTCCACCGTAAAATTCTAGTCCAGAGATCTTGTCCTCGAATCCTAACACTGAAACAGACACGTTATCACAGAGCGACCAGGAACAAATCCGTTGGGACAGTCCGGGATTATTTTATTGGACATCAAGAAGGGTAGCATACGCGAACAAATTAATTTTTCAGCAATCTTTGATATAATAGGTGTTAAGCTGATGGGACGATAGTTAGATGCTGATATTCTGTCTCCTAATTTGAAAATGGGGGTTATCCTCGCAGTTTGCCATGCCACAGCCACAGAACACATATGTATATTTACTTTATGGCCACAGCCGTCTTTATTGCACAAACCGGAAACAGAAAATCGGGCAACATCTACGATAGACCCCGAACGGCCCGAACCCTTTGCATTTCGCGGACTTTCTATTAGTTTGTAGGTGGTGTTTTGTTTGTTTCGCGAGCTCGTTAATCGGTGCAACAGGTTCGAAATCGGTGCAATATATCAATACCAGGTGTTTCAGTGCTGTGATTATTAAGATTCGTTCTGTAAATAGTGAATTTCCCTTTGGACTACTTTGTTTTCTTGTGAGTATCGTTTTGAGACCATAGGCTTAGGAAAATGGTTAGGAAGTGTTGCGTCCCATCCTGTGAAAGTAATTATAAATCTAACAAAATAAAGATTATTTTAGTTGTTTCGGATGAATAAAATCTACCCCGGGAAAAAATTTCATTCGTAAAAGTAGAAAAGCGAAACGGTTTGTGAACTTACTGTTCATAGCATTGAATTGGACTTTTATTATTCAGAATTAATAGGAACTTTTAGTTGTGGTTTGGATTCGAAATTCATTCTTAATTCACTCTGTTGAATTTTCGCCAATTTACTCGTGAATAATTACGTCACTGATGGAAAAAACAAAAAGTTAGAAACTTTAATTCGATGCAACAATTAAATACAGATTTTTCTGTATAACCTTTACATAATATCTTTCGATATTGATTTGATATCTTACGATATACTTTTATGTCTTCGACGTACTACGTCTTCAATGACAAAACTATTATATCAACTGGCATATAATGATCAAAGTAAAAAACTTGAGAAAAGTGTGAAAAAATGAAATACAACCTAAAAACAATACTAGACACAGTGTTTCATCTTCTATCTTTCGATTTAGAATCATCAGTAGCATTTATTCTATATTATACATCAAAAACTCACCACGTGTTTGTTACGTACACTTCACTTCAATAACGGAAATAAGCAGGTTTAAGTCCATACGCATGCTTGTTAGAATTGTGCATAGAAACAATAATGCCACAGATTTTACTTACACCTTCTTCTTTCTTTGACAAATGAAATGCGGTAAAAAACATTTTCCAAAATCTCTATAACCTCAAAAATTAAATGACAGTTGATATTGACCCTTGAAAACTATAAGTTTTCATTCGAATATTAAATTCATTCGATTTAATTCGATGATGTCAACGTTTTCATTTGCCCTAATCGAACCTATATCCATTGTTCCATTTTGAGAAATTTATATAAATTCATGTTATTTTGGCAGGAGATGGCCCTACACCATCCCGTGGGTCTTAAAAAACAATAAATTGAATAACAACTTCAATGTCATTACTCGAGTTTCTATGTCATGTCACGATTATTGAGAAGAAATAAACGCTGCTATTCGATTTATTGACTAAGTAGGGCATAATACTATTATAGTTTAAGGTATTTTTCGAAAAAGTCATTTAATTAGTTTGACGAAGGGAAAAGTGAAGCTTTGTATTCGTATTCACGTACTAAATGTTCAAGCGGCCGGCCTCTCAGTTTCGATTTCATGCGGCGTTGTCAAACTGTGTTCCAGGCTATTTCTAGAGACGGTTGTTGCCATGCCTTTGGTGCTCGGGCAGAACTCAGGGAAAGAGTGGATAATCCTAGTTGGGGGTCTCGATATGTTTATATTCCGATCTGAAATTTCTCGAAAACTTGCATTCAGTTTATTTCTTGAATATTTGCTCGAAAACATAGTCGAAATGGAGAATAGACTCTCACAAATGTTGCTCGAGAAAACTTAGAAAATCGACATAAACATATGATAATTGTCATACTCTTCAATGGGGGTTTTTCCTTTAAACGAAAATGCAGTTATTTTCATGAAAAACCTTTAGAACATCACATTTCAATATTATATTTTTAAAAAAATGTTTGTTCACCTAAAACCGAAAAATAAAAATAGGGATTTGCATTTAAAGGTATTTGTAATGAGTGCATGAAATGGCAACGTCGAATTCAGCATTCTCGGAAAGAAAAGGACGTCAAATGTGTTACTTTGCCTAGGAAAACAGCGATAGCTATACTTCCATCTGGTTAGAGTAGAAGATAACGACCAAGGAATAGAAAAAGAAGAGCACGCAGACTGTCATACTGTCATATTAGTGACAAATCGCAAACGGAAATTGTTTGGTTATATTGACAAAGAACACGTGTGTACCACAGAAAAGGAATAAATATTTCGTTATTCTGAAGCAGAAAAAGCAATTCTACTAAACAACGTTGTCACTTCGTGCATGCTTGACAAATCCCTAACCCCAATTTTGAAATCTGATTTTGAATACTTTCTGAAGGTAATTTGGGAAAATGATGAATCAAACCCATAATAATTATGTTCAAATTTGCATTATCAGTAATAACCCAAATTCAGGAAAAACCCCCATTCTTGATCGAGATTCAAGAATCGGTCCCTTGGGGGTCAATTCTCGAATCTCGATCAAGATTTATTGTCATATGTTGATGTCGTTTTCTAAGTTTTCTCGAGCATCTGCAAATTTGTGAGAGTTCTATTCGCCATTTCGACTATGTTTTTTTTTAAGTAAATATGCAAGAAATAAACTGAATTCAAGATATCAAAAAATTTCAGTTCGATTTTAAACATAACCTTATCACCGTTTCCTTCGACTTAGCAACGAGTGATACGGAGTACAGGAGATATAACATTCGATTGTCGAGTGACATTCGGTTCCATGCGCAGGTCATGTCTACTTGTTGTTTATATTTAACTTAGAAAATCGACGCAAAAATATGGCAATTGTCATACTCTTCAATTCTTGGTCGAGATTCAAGAATTGGCCCTGTACATGGAATATAAATTTGTCAGTGATATCATCTGATTCGGCAAAGACTTCTCTTCCGAAAACTATTTTCCACTTGAGCAGCACACCAACCTTTAATTTTTTTCCCGAGGATAATTTTACGCTTTTGGCTTCCGAAAATTCAATTGAATTGTCAGAATTGTCAAATGAAATATCACTGCCTTCTAGCAGACATGTATTCCATAACAAGGGTCAATAAATATGCCATTTTTAGCTGAACATTGCAGAATAATTTTCTGCAATAATTTAAAAAAAATGGACGGTTAGTGTGCCGTTCACATGGGAAAAGTATAAGAAGAAAAATCAATGCAATTTCAAACGATATTAACGACAAAATTGGTTTTACACGAATACGGTGTTTTATTAGAACTGGAATTAAAATTTCAATATCCGAGTCCTGGTCTGTAACACTTCAATATGGTTTATATGAACAGTTCGAAGGCTTGAACAGACAATATTGGCCATAATTGGAGCAGATGAGTATGGACTGTTGAGTAGTTATAGCATTCCAGATGTTCAGAGAAAATCAATGAATCACCCTGTATCTCAGCAACGAATAGTCTTAGCCTATATTCAAGTGTTGTCTGGCTCCTCGAGGTACAATCAACCAACAAACGATGTACACTTACTCGCGGACCACCCTGTATAATTAAAGTTTTCTTATTCATAAAGTATTCAATTTTATGTTGTATCGGGGTAGTACCTTCAGTGGTGGACCAAGGAATTTCGGTTGTAGGGCCAAGAAGAGCTCCGCCACTGTATCAGCTTCGAATATGAATCCACCATGATGCTCATGCAGAAACCTGGTCGACCTGCACTCAGCCGTATGCAGGAACAACAATCACGACAATATGATTCCAGTTCAATTACTTGACAAAAACTTTCCTTTTTTGAATATTGAATTGTTCAAAATCAGGTGGAATTGATGGAATGTGTTCAAAAAATAAGTTGGAGGAGTTGAATCTCACTTTATCAAATAAGTGAAGAGACCACTGCTCCACTTATTCAATAGAACTCCGAATAGTGTTTCTGTGGGTTGTGAAATTTTTGTCATGTTACACATGAAAGAATTTTCTCCAGAACATCAACCAATTTTTCATCTTGTTCTCATATTTCTGATTCTTTAATATCCATTCCATGTATGGTAACTTATAATTCTGTGCATCAAATGAAATTTTCGAGGAACTCAAATAGACTGTTCCTCTATTCGTTACAATTCTGAATTCTCACGGAGACATTTATCGTTGAGTAAATAATGTGACATCATCTTTTCTTTGACGATAGTAAACAAGGAAAATAAACATTTTCAATCCCATCTATCAAATTCTTATCGAAATTATTGGTATTTATTGGAGGTATTTCAAATACGAGTGAAAACATAAGTATCGATTACATTGAAGATTCCGAAAGATATCAATAAAATTTGTTTCAGCTCGATTGTTTTTGTTATACTCTTGAAGTACTTATATTGTCTCATCATTTTTGAATTGAAGGTTCTTCCGTCAACGTTCTCGAGTAATGAACGGCCATAACAAGGATATTTAAGTTACATAGAAAGTGGTTCCATTATGTTTACACACCTGTTCAACAAGTCATGCTCTACAATTGTTCAAAACAAGGAACTATTCCGGTTGATAGGTGATTTTCCTATTTCACCCTCTTAGTAAGAATTATTCTAATCATACTCTATTCACTGCTATAAACTATCCCGGTTAGCCATGATTTAGATCTATCAAGTTTTTTTACTTGAAACTGACGCAGGTTGGTCAAAATTATTTTCAGAGACGTTGACAAATGCCAATACCAATTTATTTTCTCGATCTGAGCATAATCATCACGCTTGGAAACTAAAAATGCCGAAGGTAATTTTGAAGAAGCAAGGACAATGTATCAGGAAGTGCTATGTTGAATTGAAATTTGCTTTTTCTGATAGTAACCCTGATAATTTGGAATCTGAAAGCTATCCAACATTTTCGACGTATATGTGAGTGAAAACTAAGGAATTATATTTTAAACAGCTGCACATCCCCACAATGACAAAGATTTTAAGTGGAAGAGACGACAAAGAATTTCCTTTTATTGGTTCACTCAAAAAGACACTGACTGAATACTTTATTTTGAAAAAAGATCTGCAACGACAAATTAAGAATTATAATTTGAAAAATTAACATTTTTCGATTGATACACTACTCACTTTTGCGAAGGGACAGCTGGAATATAACGAAGGACGGACATCACTTTTTAAAATTAGAAAATCAATGGTTTACAAAATACAAAAGGGTAAATAAACGCAAAATTTCATGTGAACAAAACATGTTGTTGCAGCCAAAATTACTTTCCTGCGCAAATTTTAACAGTATGAATCGTTGGACGAAAATCTCAGATTTGTGAAAATGAACATTTTGATGAATACGTAATTACTAAGATCTCTAGGTAGAGGGGACCACGTTGCGTTGTTATCTGCCAGGAAAATGACTATTAGCTTACATTTTCAAAATATACACGGTGAAATGTGTCAGAATGTCATGGCCAACCGGGATAGTTTATAAAAAGGAATGGAGTATACCACTTGATATCTCGGTACCCATGTAAAATCAGAGAAAATGCAAAAAGTGGTAAGCCCATTTTCATGTCTTCATGCAATAAAGAATTAGTGCATAGGGAAAATTGGTAAACAGAAAATGTATCTGAATACTTAAACCAAAAATGCATTGACTATCGCGATTCACTTAAAAAAATGGAAAAATGAGTTATTTTTGTAAACAAATTGGAACTCCATAAATCATGATTTTCAGGCTGAATTTAGACCAAATATGTTAAAATCACGATCGTATAAAAAACGGGAGATTTAGAGTGTACCGACAAAAACAAGAATTCTACAGGCTGTTATGTGAGTACATGTCTATGCTGGCGCCTCCGAGGCGCTTCGGGGGCGCCCCAGACGGTAGCTAGAAAGGTGGTCAAACTCGTACGGGTGATTATTTGAGTTTCTAAGACGAAAATTAATACAATCAAAGGTCTGGTTATGTCTCGTTTTCGAGATACAGAGTGTCAACATCAAAAAAAAACAGTTTTTTCGTATAAATCCTTCAGCCAATTTCGTTGAAATTTAGCAGTGTTGTTAGTTGTAGTAACGGGTGAGTGCAGGACTTACTAGATTGAAATCTTCATGTCCAATGACGTCCCGGAAGGTAATAACACCGTGAAAAACGCTTTTCATTATATGTTGTCCCAAGACATGCAATAAAGTGATTTTTATATATTTTTCAAAAATGAATCAAGATACGAAAATTGTGCTTAGAATAAAAGTTGCAGTACCCCAATGCGAAAAAAAGTGAAAAATGTCAAAAATACAGTGGTTGATATTTTTTTGCTCTAAAATATTACAAGAGGTTCCTTCCTAGGCGACACTCGGCATGATGATTTCGATCTAGTCAAGTCTGAATTAGTTTTAGATACCCCACACAACACTGTCAAATTTCAACGAAATCAGCTAAGGGATCATCGAGATTTTTACGAAAAATCTATTCTGTTCGAAAATGTTGACAAACTCTTTCTGGAAACCTCAAAATTACCGGATCTTCAGTTACATGAAATTTTCGTCCAATGAATTGCCCCCTTCGAGTTTGGCCACGTACTTACGTAATACCCCGTATAGAGAATAGGAAAAATAGTCGGCAGTATACCTAGAAATATATTGATTTCAATCTGAACTATTCTAAGTTTTGAATTTTATCATTTAAGCGTGAACGAGTATGTGCCCAAAAAATATGAGTATGGATTGAAAATGCCAAGAACAAGAAGAACAAGTGTAGTCCATCGTATCTTTTTAGTAATAGATTCGCTTTTTCAACAAGAATATGAAAATATGAGGCATCGTTTTTGAAAATTTATATTTATTATTGAACCAATAATCGTATTAGTTGCAGAAATATTTTCATTTTGTATGACGATATTTTTAATTTTAATTCATTATTTATTTCCTACCAAACACAATATCTTTTCGACGTGTTCAAATATATAAAAATGTGTTATGCAATATATTTATTGATTCGATCTAACTTCGTTAAAAGATGACATGCAGTAAGCATATACAGTGCGCGTCAAAATTATGAAACAAATTCAATTTCTCCGAAGAAAAATATTCAGCAATAAAATCCTGAAACAGGTCAGTTTTTGTGTCACTTTAACCAAATTTTATGCATTTTTGAAGGACTTTGGTTGCACCCTGTGCCTTTCCCATGAACCCTCTAAATTTTTCGAATAGGGAAAGTGGGTCATGTGGTACTTTTTTGGCAAGGTATTCGTATCTTCTTTACAGGCGTGCAGAAATTATCAAGAACATTTTTTTTTAAAAAAAAATTTTTTACTTCAGTAACTAATTAGTTTTCAGTATGTGCACTTTGTCATGGCTCATTTACTCTGAGACGATGATATAAATTTGGTACAAGTGAAACAAAAATTGACCTGTTTCAGGATTTTGTTGCCAAATATTTTTTTTCTGGGAAAATGAATTTGTTCCATAATTTTGACGCGCACTCTTTTTTTCAGCATACCATTCCCAGTAGTTTCGATTGAAATCGGAGCTTACGATTGTAATGATTCCCAATACTTGAGAAATATTATTCGATATCGAAATTTCGACTGGTTGTCATTATTTTTAGGCTTAAATAACCACAAAAACGAATATGTGGCGATAAATCAACAAATATTCCACCTTGTTCAGGGCCAAGAAGAATGGTTACTGCTGTTTTACGGTTTTATCGATCCTCAGACCACCTTACCTTGGTAAAGCGCAGAATGAGACTCTGGATTCTTATCACCTGCTAGATGGAACTAGATATAGCACGCCATCTCTAGGGAGCATCTTGCGCATCCTAACCTTCGAGTGCAGAGTACTTTGATCGATGTGCATGACGTTCATCCTATTGTAGTGTCAGGTTGCTGCATCTGCGTTATTACAGTTTGCAGCATCCATCACGACTTATCGCAGATGCAGCTACCTGATACGACAATGAGATTCGCAAGATGCGACTAAGAGATGGCGCGCTCTACGTTATTATAATACAGTGTTCTATATAACAGGTTATGAGTAAGTAGAATCTTATTTGCAGTTCACCAAGGTAGAGTGGTCAGAAGATCTCTTAAATTCGTGAATCAGCTGTAACCATTTTCCTTGGACACCGCTTGTCGGTGTCGATAATTTCGTTGATTGGATGATTAGCTCTTATCAGGGTGGAATATTTGTTGATTCATCAGCAGTTATTCGTTCTTCTAGTTATGTAAGTATATTATTACTGGAGTTGTTTCTATTCCGTGAACAAATTATCATTAATTTTAGGCTTTCGATCTTGGATGTTCAAACAACTGGAAACGTTTATAGATCGAATAAATAAATTGAATACCAAAATATTATACATCCGAAACAAATGAAGGCGTGGCCACAATTAATACATATATTGACTCAAAAATAAACATATTCGCAAACACACTTTTGTATCAAACGGCGCTCTATATAAAAATGCCTAATGGTTTAGATTGTTCAGTGTTATAAGCGTCGGAATGATCGATTGCACACAAATCTTGATAAAGTCGAATATTGAAATACCTCTAGGCCAATGTTGAATGGTAAAATCGAATCACCTTAGCATGGAAGAGTTAGATCTGGCAATTCAAAATATGTTAAGACCCAAAGCCTCCATGCAAAGGAAAATCGATGATGGGAATTATCGTGGAGGTCAAATCCAGTTCCTGAAAAAAACAATTATATATGAGAAATCACATAAACATGAATACTCAACCAATAATTCGAATAATCAAGAAGGAATTTTTAATGAATATCAGTTTGAGAAGTCTCTGAGTCATTCCATCCGGGAGTGGGGGTTTTTCCTGAATTTGGGTTATTACTGCAAATGCAAATTTGAACATAATTATTATTGGTTTGATTCATCATTTTCCCAAATTACCTTCAGAAAGTATTCAAAATCAGATTTCAAAATTGGGATTTGGGATTTGCCAGGCATGCACGAAATGACAACGGTGTCTAATAGAAAAGCTTTTTCTGCTATAGAATAATGAAATATTTATTCCTATTCTGTGGTACACACGTGCTCTTTGTCAATATAACCAAACAATTTCCGTTTGCGATTTGTCAGTAATATGACAGTTTGACAGTCTGTGCTCTTCTTTTTCTATTCCTTGGTCGTTGTCTTCTACTCTAATCAGATCGAAGTATAGCTGTCTCTGTTTTCCTAAGCAAAGTAACACATTTGACGTCCGTTTTTTCCCGAGGAAGCTGAATTCGACGTTGCCATATCGTGCACTCAAGACAAATCCCTTTAAATGCAAATCCTCATTTTTATTTTTCAGTTTTAGGCGATCAAACATTTTTTCAAAAATATAATATTGAAATTATATGTTTGAAATGTGATGTTCTAAAGGTTTTTCATGAAAATTACTGCATTTTCGTTTGAAGGAAAACCCCCGTTCAAGTTAACAGCTGTTCTAACAGCCGATCCTAAGCACAATAAGTTCCGAAAGAACATACTTAGAGACTTTATAATTGTAGAGCAGGTTTGAAGTTAAATTACCATTATTTTAAATTTTTATGGGTTGTTGATAAATGTAGCAAAATTCAACACTTCCTTTCATGCTATATTGCTATATTTATTAATTTATGGAGGTTTTGAAAACGCAATGTACAGGGTGTTTTTTCAACCTGCACAACCAAAACACAACTGAAATGACCACAATAACAACCTGATATTCTGGAAAAATTTTAAGAATCTTCGAATTCGCTCACTCATATTGTGCTACGATGAAAATTTCATCAGAATCGAATGAGCCACACTAAAGTTATTGATAAAAGTAAAATCGGTCGAATCGGAAAAATCACTTTGTATAGTCTCAATAAAGAGCCCAACCACGAACCAAACCTTGTTTTGAAACTGTCTTGACTAGTGTGAACTTATCCTAAAATCTGACTGTCTCCTCTCTAGAATCACCCTGTATATTTGGCGATGGTACTCAAGACTTTCGTCTGCTTCTCCAGGCCTCTAAAAAATTTGGAAATACCAAGGTATAAACATAGATAAGGTATCAACAATCAATTATCAAACATCAAATTCTCCACAGTACGTGTAATTCAAAATTCTCGAACAACTAACCAATGGAAATCCATTGCATTGCACGTGCTCTGGAGAATTTGACGTTTGAGAATTGATGATTGTTGATCCTTTATTCATGTCTATACCTTAGTATTTCTGTATTTTGAAGACGCCAGAAGAAGCAGACCAAAGACTTGCTTAACGTCGCCAAATATAGCTTAGAAATCATTGGATTCTTTCCTGTCCTTATCCCACAAATTCCATCATATTTTGTTTTAGAATATTATTTGCACAATATGTCTAAAATCAGTTGAATAATATTCGAATTATTATTTGCGTGATCATTCCGAATATAAATATGTTATCAGGCTAAAGATTGTTCCTACGATATTAAATAGGATGTTTGAATGAAATTTCAACGGGATCTGTCGGATGGTTTCTGAAATAAAATTTTTAAAATATTTTTTTCGAATTTTGTATTGATATGTTGATCATGAAATTTGGCATGGAACTTTTTGTTGATACTATATACTCTTTTAGAAAACATATTTCAATTCGATCAGATAGCTATTGTTCGAGTTATTCAAAAAAAAAGTCGGATGTTCCTAGCACTGAAATAGTTGGGCGGATTTATCCATCAGCGAACCTAACTGCCAAAAATTCAGGATCCAACCTAACCTGAAATTTTCAAGACTCTAGGTCTTCGAAAGTTAGAGCTCTCACGGATAGCCTATTAATCAAACTTGTGCATAACGAATAAAGTAGAACTTTTATATATAAAATTTTAACCTTCTGCTATTTCAAAGTGATATCGTTGTTTAAAGTCACTAGTTCATAAACCCTTGGTGCAAACGTTGATACATTTGGTCTTATAAATGATTAACTTCATGTAAGTCCATATGAAGTTATGAACCATAATACCACACGATCAAAAGTGTTACCCCTCGATTTGTGATATTTTACTTTTAATCACGAAGATGAATTTCCGTCAGGTAAGACCTAGATTTGCCATAACATAAAAGCTATTAAGCAAGGCTGCTGTCTCACACCGACTCTTTTCAAGTTCTTTCTAGAAAAAGTGCTTCGAAATTGGAAACTGAAGTGCAAAAATATGGGGATCCCCTTGAATGATACTGTTCTATATACGCTGAGCTTTGCAGATGACCAAATAGTGATAGCACAAGAGCTCGAAGATTTAGAGTATATGACAAGGAAACTCATAGAAGAGTACAAAAAATGGGGCTTGGAGGTCAATTTGGCGAAGACAGAGTACATGTGTGTAGGCGGGGCACAACAGGATCTGGTGACTGACGATGGACAAAATCTCAAATCTTGCAGAAGCTATAAATACCTTGGTGTTAATATAACCCAGAACGGAACTCTCGATGACGCAATAAAAGAAAGAAATATTCAGGGCAGGAAAGCCATCAAATCCCTCAACAACATTTTATGGGATCAGAAAATCAGCAAAGAGAATAAACACCGAATATACAACACAATAGTTATCGTAACTTATGGCAGTGAAGTATGGCAATTGAAACAACGAACAATGAAATATCTAGAAGCCACAGAAATGGACTATTGGAGACGAGCGGCGGGAAGATCTAGGTTGGAAAGAATAAAAAATGAGAGAATCCGCGGAATCATGGGTGTAAAACAAACCATAGTCGAAGAAGTGAGAACAAGGCAGCTGAGATGGTATGGACACGTACAAAGAATGACACCAGACAGACTCCCAAAACAAATATTGGAATGGGTACCTGAGGGCAGAAGGAAGAGAGGAAGGCCAAGGAAAAGTTGGAGGGAAGGCATCGATAAAGAAATGCAGGAAAGAGGGCTTGAAGAAGGCCAATGGAATGATCGTGACGAATGGAGACTAGGTATCGGAAGACGTCGGAGAACGTTAGAAAACCGATAGATATATATATAAAAGCTATTATTGTTGTTTGTGGCTTCAGAAAATTTTGTTTTACTTTCAGTTAGAAGAAAATTTTGATCATTTATATTATTATTAGTTCGGAAATTTTCTATTACAATGTGAATTTTATGATAGAAGATAAACCTTCCTGTTGGAACAGAAACATATGGGAAAAATACAATATTCAATTTTAATGGAACAATATGAACCGTACAACATAGTAATAGGTGAAAAAGGAATATTAATTCAATGTTTCTTATGAATTCATCGTTATTGCGCGCATGTTCTAGGGAAGCAGCGTGCTATCGTTTTGTTTAAATGTCTGTTTTTCGATGATTGAGCCGAAAATGGTCTCAAACGAATAGACTGCTGACGCATCCGGTGTCAAAATCGATTCTGTCTGGCAGACCGGCCGTGGGCACGATAACTAACGAACGGAGCTAGCTAGCGACTTGTTACTTGTAGGGTAGTTTGCGCATCGGAATGCGGCACTTAAGTGAGCTAATAGGCCAAATCTGTCGAATGGTTTCGGAGTTATAGCCATTTGAAATTTCGAGGTTATTTCTCCCATATTCAAGAAACTACTGAAGCGATTGGATTGAAGCCTCGTAGTTCGTTGAATCATAAGGACGTGCAACTTTGAGCAAAATTTCATTTGAATCGTATGGTCACTTTATTTTGAAAAAAAAATTTTCATTCATTCTGTTCGAAAAAAATGTTTTCTTCTGAAACTATTTTTAATACTCGAGAACAATTTCAGTTAAACCTTGAGCTTCATATTTCACAGCAGGGTACCAAATTCGATACGGCCATCAGTTTTGAAGGAAGATATTGGGGAAAAATATATAGAATTTCGTGGTTTTCTTCTCCATATCGTTGTTTTTTTCGGTATAACTCAAATAATACTGATTCAATCGTGATGAGACTTCGCAGTTAGTTCAAAGATGCTGAAGAACAAGATTCTGCGAAATTTCGTGATGATTACGTCATCAGAACAGTTTGAAAAAAAAATGTTTTTCAAATATTCAATATTCTGTGACCTTCTCATCATATTATCCTCGTTAAATTCTGCATGAACCATAAAACTATCATTTGTCGATAATGTACTGGATTTAAATTCGATCTTATCTATATTTTTGGAAATATTAGGAAAATAAAATTTTGAATATGGGTATATCTGCGGAATCATTGGGTAGACTTTACTCATTCACGAAGCCGGTCTTCGAAATTAAGATCCAAACGTTCTCTACAAATATCGAGTTTCTAAATTGTGTTTTTTGGAAGGAATTGTGTTTACGCAATGGGCAAAATCCGCCCAATGATTCCGTAGATAGGCTCATTCGAAATTTTATTTTCTCAATATTTTCAAAAATACAAATCAGATCAAATTCAAATCCAGTAATTTATCGAAAAAAACCTAAAAAAGCACTGCCGTGAAGGCAGCAGCTTTTGCGCGCATTCGTTGCCAAAACGGTCATCTCTATTGAACATGCGCTCAAAAGCTGCTGCCTTCACGGCAGTGCTTTTCTAGTTTTTCAATATGACATATTACATCCCTACCGACCAGGTGCTGTACTGGCCTAACGCCAGGAAATTCGTAAAAAACAAGCATCAGAGCAGAATAATAACGTGTTGTTCCTCAGAACGATTCCTTTAAAAACACTCATAGAGAATGTTGTGTTCGATTAAGAAATTTGTATGCTCTGAAGGAGTAAGATATTTCGCACAAATTTCATAGACGAAAATTTGGACTAGTTCGGCAGAGTCTAAATTAGGGAAATGTAACGTTGGGCTTCTTGATTTTGGTTGAAAATCAAAAACTTAAATGCTACAAAAATAGAACACATGTTGATATAATGATCAGAATTCTACAAAAATACATTATCGGTCGAACGGGTCAATTGATTCATTGTTCAAACGCATCTTGATAGAAACACAAAACTATGTGTGTTTTAATTTCATTTCAAATGCGATCACTTTTGTAATGTTTACATTTTCATGATGATTTCCAAACAAACCGTGATTGGTGATGAGTATTTGTTCAATGATTGTGTTTTCTACAGCGACAAAGAAAATGTTATGGTATTTATAATGCACTTTCCTCCATGAAAGAATTCAGAATGAAATGAACTAATCGATTGAATTATCTAAATAGTGAAAAGCGAATAGCGAAAGGGTAAAACACTTTCTTGAAGCAAACAATAATTGATTGACCGCACTTGACCAATATTTTATGACTTATATTGAATGCCTTGAACACTTTGCTCCTTTTTTGAACGGAAGAAATCCAAATTTCAAAATTCCGGATCGTACCTAAATAAAATTGAATGGAAAGAAAAATGACAGCTTGAAGGTTCATGTGGAATATCGTGAGGACCATATGATTAGTAGACTTCCAAATATAGTATATTTATAATTTTATTGATTATAATCGAATTGCACAAATTTGCTGATCAGCCATTCCCAACACACTACTAAGTTTCATCATCATCGGATCCAAATTTCTTGAGGTATCTCGGAAATGAAAGATTTCTAGGAAATAACCAAGAAATTCGGCCATTTTTTTTAAATATTTCCGAAGATTGATATACGACCAAACTGAAATTTCGAACACTGTTGCTAAATATCTGCGCTGAGTTTCTTCGAAATCTAATGGATAATATCATCTTATATCAACCCCAGAGATTCGTCAACGTGAATTGAATTATATCAAACCGTTTCTTCAAGTAAATAGATATCCAAGAGAATTCATTTATAAATAAAATCTTTTTAAATTTGGACAAAAAATCTTCTTTTAATTATCAACCAAATCGACAGAACAACCATCATGAACAACCCAATTTATTGAATGTGATTCCTTATATATACATGGACTTTCAGGAAAAATCTAAAGAATTGGTGCTCAATTTAATATGAGAACGGTTTTCGAATCCACGAATGATTTGAGATCTATACCAACCAAACCAATTAACGAGAAACAAAAATCAAAAAATTATGTTGACAGTATTCCCTGTATTTGTGGAAAGATATATACAGGAGAAACATCTCGATCGTTAGATATCAGAAAATGAGAGTACAAAAACAACTTAAGAAATAGAAAAAAATTCTAAATAGCGAATCATGTATCACATGTTAGATTGAGACAAAATACTGATGTTAGAATCAGATGATTTGAAAAGAAAAATTAGAGAGTCCTTTTGCATTTTGTTGAATGGAGGGAGTAATTTTGCTCATTGTTCTGTAGAAAAACACTTTATTTGGCTGAATTTACTTAAAAAAGAAGTAGAATTAAAAAACTTTCAAACCAAATGAATTTGTGTTGATGTGTTTTTTCAAAAATGTCAATTTGACAAAAGTTTCAGCTCAAAACGAAAAATCGAAAGAAGAAAATTCTTGAAATGTTTTCATTTGTCTGATGAAAAAGTTAGATTTGTACTCTGAAACGTCAAAGTTTGCTTTGTTTATCGTTTATATTATTCCTGTATTGTTCATTAGGCAATCTTATTTTCAAATGCCCTTGACAAATATAGTTCAATCCTGCAATCCGCAAGGATGTTTTTCATGGAAAAACAATTTTCATTTGATTTTTAATAGAAGATATAAAAAACCTAGCAATTGGAGAGTGCAATCATCCTTTCGTGACACTTGATGCGTTTATTTTGAACTGAAATCTAACTGAAGAATCGCTTGGGTTTGAAAACAAAAATATATTTTCATGCGTACTAATTACAATCAGTGGGAAAAGCTAATAATGTCTATGACATTGTAAAAATCTTGCTCAGAAAAACAACTTTATTACGCGTTAATGAATGTGAATCATTTCCGAAATCGAAAAAGATGGAAAGTCAGAAAACCGTTATTTTCTAAGACGGAAAACAGTAATGAACATATGATTTGAATCCAAAAGTCATAGGGCTACATCAATTTAATAAACGGATTATGCTCAATCAGGGTTGAAAAAAAAAGAACTCTCAAGTTGAATGGCAACTTGAATTGAGAATTGAGTCAGTTGCGCTAACAGCAGTAGCTAGAGATAATTTGAGGTAGGGTTTTGGAGAATGAAGAAAGGCAGTAAAAATTTCATCGTTCTAAAGAACTTTTTAGACATTCAGCTTCTGCGTTTTCAAGGTAAGGAAAAATGGTGTTTCAAGGTAGGCCATTGTCCTCACTTGCCATTCCCAAGCGCCGTCCCTGGTTTCGCCACAAGGAGTTTTATATATAAGATCATCTGAGCATTGTAACTCTTAAATATCCCTATTCAATTTTTAAACACCGCGTCTTCCATATTTCATCTGTAAACTTCACGGTTTGTCTTAATTTCCACTGTACACCTTGTTAAATTGAAGAATGAATGACTCAGGTAAATAAATATCTACTCACCTCCGGATATTGTCACTCATCTATGGGACACACAAAAGTTTGATTTGTGACTACTTTCGTCACTCTTTTATATACTGGGGCATAGCCCATATGATAGCGACATATCTTCAACCAATCAATTCGTATTTCTAATATTTTGGTAAGCATCATAGGAATGCCTCACACTCGATGATTTTTTTTAGAGAAATCTTATCATGTGTAAATAATGATTCTAATATGTATTGAGTACTTCGGGTTCGAATATTTTTATCCTTTCCCAAGATTTTCATCGTCGAATGATTCGATGTTCTGCTTTGACGATATTACATAACGATTATACAGTGTGTTAATTCGCAAAGGTAACCCCCTTGAAATATCAGTCCCCCGCAAAATTAGAAAAAATTAAAGGAGAGGTTAAAGTATGGGACCATTTTCACGCTCTCCTGGAGAACAGCTCATTATCATTTCGTTACAATGTATGTAATTTTTGTGTGCGAGCGTAATGACAGCAACCCCTTAATCTTAAAGAGTTAAGGACACCATTTTTCTAAGGTGATTCGATTGCCTTTTTTCAAAAACTCCATTCACTTGACCTTTCTTGTTATTACTCCCAAAAAATAAAAATTTAGTTTTATAGCGATACGAAAACTGTTCCACAGGGTTTGTTCAAATTTACGAATTCGGTTGCCATAATAAATCCCTTCACATCTTCTAACGCTGATCAGAAACACAACAAATACCTAAAGAATATGCTTAGAGAAACAATAATTTCAGGGCAGGTTTTGAGTTCAATTACGAATGCCGAAGTCTAGAAATCCATCCTGTGCTTCCGCAGATAAATACACACCCTTTCAATGGATGATCGGATAGGTATTCTTTGAGTAATTTTGGAAATAATTAATAATGATGAAATCAGCAAGATATTAGACAGATTTTTTCCCAATATTTCCCATGATGAATATACTATCAAACTGAAACTTGATAAACCTTTGTTGCATTGTGACCTCAAGATATGTGCCAAGCTCCATGGCAAGGTCATGAATATTTTTCGAAAAAACTATTTTTTCAATAGAACTCTTGGAACTCATGCGTTGGCATTACTTTTAAAGAATTTAATTCTGGCAGCCTCACTTCCTCTCGAGAAATTGAGGAGATCATCCCAAAATTTGAAATAGCCAAGAAATTTTACATATTTTTCTTCAATTCTGTGCCAATTTTCATTGAATTCTAACGGCCGATTGTAAACACAATAACTTCCGAAAAAAACAACTTAGAAACTGGATTGTTCTAGAGGAGGTTTGGACTTCAAGTACAAAGGCCAAATTGGTGAATGGGTAAAATCCACCTGATGATTCCGCAGATATACCCGTTCAAAATTCTTTTTTCCCAATATTTCCATAAAAACAGATAAGATCGAATCGAATTGCAGTACTTGATTGAAAAATTACAGCTTGATGGTTTATACATAATCTCAGAGGATAATATGATCAAAAAATTTGTTTTAATTGTTCTGATTACTCGATCATCACGAAATCTTGCACAAAATGTCCATTAGCATTCTCAAGCTAATTTGCAAATTTCATCATGATTGAATCAGTATTTATTCCGAAAAAAAAAACGAAACCGAGGAAAAATCTAGGAAATTTTACAGATTTTCATTCGAAATCTCTGAAAATAATTACCGTATCGAATGGAAATTCGGAACACTGTTGTGAAATATAGATTTCAAGATATGGGCAAAATTTTTTTCGAATAAGAAGGATAGTTTCCGAAGAAAACTATCTCTATCTAGATGCAGTAACAATGTGATCTCAATAAAATTCTGCACAAACTTGCGCGTTGTTATGATTCAACTAACTGCCAAGTTTCAACCCAATCGCTTCAATAGTTCCTAAAATATTTGGAAAATAACTTCAAGCTGCCATTACTCGGAAACCGATCGATCGATTTGAACTTCAACGAACTTAATCGCTGCATTCTGATGCGTCACATACCCCGAAAGTTTCAAGTCGCTAGCTTGCTTCGTTCCACAGTTATCATGTCCACGGCCGGCCGGACGAACATAATCAGTGATTCCATTCTAGTCGTTTGAGAACGTTTGAGACATTTGGACAAAACGATAGCACGCGGTTCCTCTAGATACATACGCGCTTAAAGTTTTCAAATAAAATGAAGATTCTTCTCCATATTTTCAAAATATACCTGCGACGCACCTAAAAATGTTCTGGAAAAAGATGAAATTGCTCGAGAAACACTATCACCTAGTAGTTTCCAACGAGCATTCGATATGTCATATGTTGAAAACTCCTTTATTATCTTCATCAAATATCGTCTGAATATCTTAAGAAATGTAGATGCTGAAAAAAAAACTCAAACTGTATCTCACCTTGGAGTATGGATTCAAGTTTATGTCCAAAGGTTAATAAGGCTGTGTTGTTTTATTTTATTCTATTTCAATAAAATCTGTATCTTGGAGGTTCATGCAGATTTTCGTGAGGACAATATGATTGAAAGATAGCAGAACAAAAAAAATATTCGAAAACAAAAATCTCGACAATCAGGAAAATTCACACATGGCGCAGCAGAATTTGTCAATGGTTCACCAAGTTATATCATGATTGGATCAGTATTTTTGAGTTAGTTCAGAAACAAGAAGGATACCTAGGAAATAGGCACAAAGTTTGATTTATTTTTTCCTTATCTCCAAATATCTCAAACTGAAATTTGCAATAGTGACCTGCTTCATTGTCAGCTGGTTAATAGTTTTGAACAAAATATTTTCAAGAATGATCTGAAAAATTCTGGAAAAATATATTTTTTTCAAATTGTTTACCTATAAGAGACTCACGAAGTAATGGCAGAATCTCACGCGCCAATATTCGACAAATTATTTTGATAGCGTCAGTTCTTTTCGAACTATTGAGGAAATTATGTCCTAATTTCAAATAGCCACGAAATTTTACGTATTTTTCACAATGTCTCTGAAAATCAATATCGCATAAACCGGAAATTCGAAAAACTATTAGCAACTTCATGGTCTGTTCTAAAGTTAATTTAAATGTGATGCATTGGTTTTCCGAAAAGGATTTCATTCAAGAGAAATTTTGAAAATTTTTCAGCGATAATATTGAAATGAAATTTTGCATTATAATTTGCGTCTGTATTCCACAACTTATTTGAACTTCAATCTGATCATTCTTGAAGATAAATTTGGGAGAAACACTCTTGAAACTCCTTATTAATAACGAAATATTTTTCAAAGTCTGAATATTGATATCAGATCGAATTTGAATTTGTCATTCTGTTTTTGAATATTGACTTCAGGTCTGTGCGAAACTTTTATCGAAATCTCATCAATAGGTTCTGAAACAAAAAGAATAATTTTTTCGAACTAAAATCAAGAAAATTCCCTAAAAAAATCTTCTTCCTAACGAATAGATCTGCACAAAAATCTGCATGAAGTTGCGTCTTAGCATGCTTCCATTTAATTTCGAAGCTTAAAACTGATCACATCGTCCTTCTTCAGATATTGAAAGATTAATCTCTAAATTTCAAAGGACCATTACGCCGAAACCGTCCGGACGATTTTTTACTGCACTCAAATCATTATAATCAGGCTCCAAACTACACTTGAAGTCACTGAGCTATTCCCTTCGAAAGTACTCAATCGTTTAAGACCATCTTCGGCTTAAAGCTCGAAAGTTACAGATATTCAGGCAAATAGATAACAAGCTGTACCCCAGAACGAGAGCGTTAAAAAAAATTTATCATTTGATGCTCTTGAATGAAACTGGCAATGAAATTTACTACGAGCATTAAATATGGAAAACTCTGTTTTAAATAACTACGCGGTTTTTCCCGCGAAAGGCTTGCAATCATAATGTCCAAATATCTGTGAATTCAGAAAATTTTCGCTGGAAATATGTTCTCGAACTATAGATTGAAGTAAAGGATGAAGAATCCTATGTCAAATTCAATTATATCCTACCTACTAGCCCAGCTAGCTACTTGAAACTTAGAAATGCGACGGTTAAGCTCTTAAATGGGAAAAATTGGCAGAAAGTTTTGGGTCGAAATTTGTTGACATTTCCCCAGTTCCCTTTTTAACTATAAATAACTAAAAAATTCCGCTTTGGCAAACTGTGAAAACAAGCCGGTAGTAAGTTGTTTAGATTTCATTTTTTCTTATTACTTCGATTGAACCTCGATACCTGGAAAAGCATACTACTTCAAGTGCAGACTGAACTAGATTTCGAAAGATCCACCTTGTGAACGAAATAATCTGTATTGATTTCATAATTCCCAATACCACTTGTTCAAATATTCTGCACTAGATGTTTGTTCTGAATTAACCTGTTTTCTCGAAATTATTCGAGTATCTTCTCTTAAATAAATATTGATAAGAGATAGAGAGCAGAAAGCAAGTTCTATTAGACACGATCTTATGATTTCATAACAGAAAATAATCGAATGAGATTTATAAATGACATAGAACATCACATCTAGTATACTTTTCAGCCTATAATAAAATATTTATAATGCTTCGAAACATACCTTATTAGGAGAAGATTTCATGTTTACTCACTCGAATTTGCCAACGAAATTACAGGGTGTTTCACCATAAACTGGTCAAACATATATAGCTGTATAGATGGCATTGGGAAAGCCATTTTTGCCTTATGGCATGTACCCCGTTCTCGAAGCATAAGCGAGATACAGGGTGTTTAATGTCAGCTTTAAGCAATATTCTGATAACTGTGGTGAGTTATGCGTCAATTCAATTGTTTTTTTAGAATTCTGGAAAAAATATTTCGAAAGGGCGGAAAACCTACAAAGTTGGCATTTTTTGTTTTCGATTGCCACATTGGATAGCATTATTTTGATGAACACAATTCTCTGAGATTTTCCGTGAAAAACTTTTTCCAAAATTCAAACTCAACGTCTACAGTGAAAGAAAAATTTCACCCATAATTGTTGAAATCTTTCAAGGTTGAACTAACTTTCACTTTGAACACTGGTATGGAAACAGAATGAAAAAATATCCATTAGTTTTCTTTTTATAGCTTATAGCTGGATAGAAATATGAATTTATCAACAGAAAAAAATGTTTCAAAAAAATTGGAGAATCGAACTCGCACCACTAACGGACAATAGGGTCGTGTTACCACTTGAGTATAAATTAGATTTAGTTAGTTAGTTCATCGAATTTGACTCTATTTTCCGAATGCGGAGAGAGTTCGATTCCCACCAAATATTTTCTTCTTGATAAATTCATATTTCTATCTGGCTCATTCTTGAGGCCTATTAGCATAACTTTGGCATCCCTACGGCCACCAGTTTCTTAAATAAAAATTATTCAAGTAGGTACTCCGAGCGGAATATTTGGAAGGCTATAAAATGAAAACCAATGGATATTTTTCCATTCTGTTCACGCCAGTATACAGAATGAAGGTTAGTTCAACCTCGAAAGATTTTAACATTTTTGGGTAAATTTTTTTTTACTGTAGACATGTAAAAAAATTGAGTTTGAATTTTGGGAGAATTTTTTCACGGAAAATCTTAGAAAATTGAGTACATTGAAATAATGCCACCCAATTTGGCAATCGAAAACAAAACATTCCAATTTTTTAGGTTTTCCGCCAATTTGAAATATTTTTTCCAGAATTCCACACAACAATTGAATTGACCACTAAAAAATACTAAGATGTGACCAAAGACCGTTATTTCAAAGGTTACGTATAAATCATCACAGTTATCAGAATATTGCTCAAAGTTGACATTACCCTGTATCTCGCTTATGCTTCGAAAACGGGGTATATGTCATAAGGCAAAAATGACTTTCCCAATGTCATCTATACGACTGTATATGTTTGACCAGTTTATGGTGAAACACACTGTATACTTCAAAAGAAGATTTAAGGGTTTATATAAATGCAGGAGAGAAAGGCAATTTGGAAGGAAAAAATCAACATTGAGCGTTTTCTTCATCAGACTCAAAAAAGTAAAAAATGAACATATCGGTAACATAATTTGCTAAAAATATAAGTCAAAAGAAATTGATTCTAAAAGCTTTTTAGGTCTGAGGATATTATTTTCAAAAGAACTCTTCGAAAAAAGGTCGAGTTTTTTCAACTTCATTTAAGTCTTCATCTGGTTCATTTACTTGAACTAGTTGGTCTTGTTTCGTGAAACAGGTTTTGACCTGAAAAGCTCTTGGAATCAATTTATGTTATAACATAGATCTCAAAACGTCATTAATCGTATTTTAAAATGACCACAATGTAACATATTTATAGGGCAAGGGCCATAGCGAAAATTCATAGAATTGGACGGATTGACGAACTGATTGTTAACAATTTTTTTAAACTTTGAATTTATTTATTCTTTCAGTCATGTGAGCAAAATACCTTTTCAGATCGAAATACCTTATGATAAATGTACAAATGGTTCTTACGTTTCTATATGGTTTCAATAACTTGTGGTGGACGATTTCCAGTATAATGCTGAATTTCTGAATTACTATGGAATAAAAATTGCTCAGGAAAATTTGGTGTTTGTCCATCGCAGCATCTACAGAAATATAGATCAGGTGAGTGAAAACTACATGTATCGATTTTTTTCGACTGAAAGTGAATCTGAAATTTGCTTCGATTTGTTTAGAGAAATGTGGATGATTAAAGTATATATTTCAAGAAAATGAATTAAAAACACCTAAAAAAGCCCTGAAGTGAAGTCAGCACTTTTTTCGCGCATCTTCAATTTCGTTTCCAAATCGGTCATCGTTTCACGTATTGAACATGCAAGCAAAACTGCTGATTTCACGTCATTGCTTTTCTAGGTTTCTCAATCAAGTACTGAATTTCAATTCGATCCTGTCTGTTTTTTTTGGAAAAATAAAACTTCGAATGGGTATCTATGGAATCATTAGGCTCCAATCCTTATTCTTGAAATATATAGAGTTCTGAATTGTTTCTTTCGGAAGTTCTTGTGTTAACGGTTGGCCGTTAAAAAAAACAATATTTGTAGAGTTTCCGAAAATAGAATTTTCTTGAAAAATAATTTCGAAAACATTTTTCTTATATTTATTGATGGTACGATCTCAACAATTTGCGCGTCGTTGTCTTCCAACTAATTGAAAGGTTCCAATCCAAACGCTTCAGTAGTTTTTGAAATATCTGGGAAATAACCTCAGCATTTCAAGTGGCTATAACTCCCGTATAACGTCTGGTTGATTTCGCCCCATTGAAAAACCAACCCATCGTTTTCAAAATGCAATCCACCCTGAAAGTATAAAGTTTATAGGCCGTACAGAATCGATTTTGTCACCGGATTCGTCACAATGTCTGTAATGTCCTAAATTTGAGCCGAAAACAGTATTGAAAAATTGGGTTGAACACCCTGAAGAAGAATACGAGTCAGATTATCTCTGTCAAGTTAGTTTATGTCATCCTGACATAATACATGTCACAAGTTTTTCAATTTATTCCCGATATTTTATTAGATTTCTAGTTAGAAATAACCAATTATGGATCTATGGGAGATGATTCCCCAATGAAGGGGCCTGTAGCGTTCTTCGTAAACCTGAAGTTCTGAAATATCAGTGCTTGGAGGACTGAACCTGGTCGAAAGACCCTCTCGGTCAGAGCAAATGTAGGTGCTATTATTTATTGCTTCCTTCTGGTTTTTCTGCCCCTGTTTCTGTTTCAGATATTATGTCAAGATATTTTGTCAAAATGAATCCAAAATGACGAAAAAATTATTTTCCAATGAAAAAGATGCCATCCATGTTCTATTAACAAATTACTACACTTATACGGGGAGACAGAATTTTTCCTGAGGTTTTTATCTGTGCTCTTGTATCATACGCAAAAATGTATGGTACCCCGTTTACATTTCCTCTGCTAACACTGTGATATACCAAAGAATGTAATGCTCGTTCTCAAAAGAATATATATATATATATGGGTCAAATCGGTCGGATAGTTTCGGTTTAGGCCAATTTAAAATTTCGAGGTTGATTCCCCGATATATCACGAAGTACCTTATCGGTCAGATTGAAACTTTGTGAACAGTTTAGGAATACTAACACGCAACTCAGTGCGAAATATCGTGTGGATCCAGTTGTAATAAAATTCGAGAACATGTTTATTTGAAAATTTTGGCACAAACGACTACAATGTTCCAAATTTCAATTCGATCCGATATTTACTTCCATAGAATGAGAATTATTTATCGTTAAACCGATAAGATTCCCGTTGAACAATTTCTTGTGTAATTCTTATATCAACGAAATCGTTCCTCCTTGATGGTGGTACCCACAGATTTCCTTATTTGGATGAAATGTTTCTATTGTCCTGCATACATTACGCAATGGAGGTTTTTCCTTCAAACGAAAATTCAGTAATTTCCATGAAAAACCTTTAGAACATCACATTTCAAACATATGATTTCAACAATATATTTTTAAAAAAATGTTTGATCACCTAAAACAAGAAATAAAAATGGGTATTTGCATTTAAAGGGATTTGTCTTGAGTGCACGATATGGCAACGTCGAATTCAGCTTTCTCGGAAAGAAAAGGACGTCAAATGTGTTAGTTTGCTTAGGAAAAAGAGATAGCTATACTTCGACTTGGTTAGAATAGAAGACAACGACCAAAGAATAGAAAAAGAAGAGCACAGACTGTCATACTGTGATATTACTGACAAATCACAAACGGAAATTGTTTGGTTTTATTGACAAAAAACACGTGTGTACCACAGAATAGGAATAAATATTTCATTATTCTATAGCAGAAAAAGCTATTCTACTAAACACCGTCGTCACTTCGTGCATGCCTGGCAAATCCCAAACCCCAATTTTGAAATCTGATTTTGAATACTTTCTGAATGTAATTTGGGAAAATGATGAATCAAACCAATAATAATTATGTTCAAATCTGCTTTTGCAGTAATAACCCAAATTCAGGAAAAACCCCCATTGGCTGTAGTTTCGTGTATCTAATAATCTCCGTTCGCATTTCTGAAGTAATGCTAATCAAATTTTGGAGGAAATAACCCGTTAATTTATATCTCATAAAGTTAATCCAGACTAATGTGTAATTTATTACTACAAGTCTTTTCAAAATTTCTATCAAAATCCAATAATTTTGGCTATTGATAAGAACTCATATTGCAACTGCAATATTATAGTCCAATTAAATTAAATTAAATTGCTTATTATTCAAATTATTAAATGTATAAATTAGACTAAAGCTTTTTTTGAATTGATCTAAATGAATCTTGTACTTTCTGGCTCATCTTCTATATGATAAGTCAGTTTCTCATCGAGAATAATACATTGCTGCTTCCAATCTTTGGGATCCATCAAAATAGGTTTCACCAAATCCTCGAAATCATTCAGTTCACATTCTAATCCACAGCCTGCTATATCCAAATTTCTTAAACCAGTGGAATTCTTGAAGAAAGCACTGACATACAGGTCAGAACTATTTTTCTTTCTCAATTCGAAGATGACACTCGAGCTGTACGAAGGCCAGAAGTTTAAAGGAAACTTAAGGACGCTGAGAAGATCAGCTATATTGATGTCGTGTCCTGATATGGCTAACATTTTTCTCCCCTTCTTCCCCATCTCAAAATCTGATCCGAAGTCCCTCTTGGCATTAGCAAAAGACTGGAGATAGGATAAAATTTCACTATATAAGGACCCAACTCGAAATCGGGTTGATTCGATGTCATATGTTCGAGCCATAAGGGTGTAAAGAGCTAGTTCGTGAAGTTTTTCTGGATAAACCTTCTTCGTCCATTCTGGCAAAGTTAAATTGTGTCTTTCTTCGATGAAGAACGTGTCGTAGTAAGTGTGCAGTCCTTTGAAAGTTGTGACAGGTTCTCCCATATGGGTGGATAAGTAGTGGTAGAATTCTTCGTTATCTTCATCGACTTTTTTGAAAAAATCGGATTTCAATATTTTCTCGAGAAGGTATTCTCGCATTGGGCAAGGTTGATCTGATAGGATTGTATTGTCGATATGAGGTGGCTTGGAGTGGATTGGTATTGGTTGGAAGGGAAGTTTGAGTGGAGGAATTGATGGATATAGTGCTGCGGCAAACAGGGATGCAGACATCAGAGTCCTGTCTATACCGGACGAGTATATGAAGAAATCATTTGAAGAGTATTTTTCAGGTAGGAAATCATGGTAGCGTTGCCTAGCCCATCTTCCAAGTTCATATGCCTGCTGGTAGCCTTCCTGCGAAATAGTTACTCATTAGAATTCTATATTTAAATGGTCGAAATATTATGTGAATTGAAATTCTAGAAAATCACTGAGTTGAAGTAAGCAGTTTTTTCAGGCATATTCAAATTTGATATCAGTGTGTTGCGCGAAATTATATCTATTAAGTTTTTTGGCTTTGTTAGTAATTTTGATACATGAAATTGATGTTTCGTTGGTAGAGAGTGATCTTTTCACAAAAAATGTATGTAATTTTTCAATATTCTCCCGAAAATAATATCAAACGGCAAGGTTGGACTCATTGATTTTGAATCCGAGGTTATGATCGGTTCTGTACTGCCAGCTGACCTTAGACACGATAACTTGGGACCGATAAACCCCAAGAGACCTGAAGCTTTTTGGGTCTGTTGCCTATCAAAATGCGGCGGTTGAGTAAGTTAATCGACCAAATCAGACGAACGGTTTCAGAGTTATACTCTTTAGGTTATTTTCCTAACCTTTCAGGCACTATTTATGTGATCGGATTGAAACTTGGTTGTAGAATACTTAACGTACAAGCACTGAAAATATGCTGTCGGAATCGTATGTAAGTAAATTAAAAAAAAACCAAAATTTTTGCAACTCTTCTTGAAATAATGTCAAACTATAGTTTTTTTCCTGGTATCGTTGTTTTTTCTGGAATAACACAAAAATCAATGGTCCGATCATTACTAAGCTGAGTAAATAGAAAACGAATGCTGATCATCAGAACAATTAGAAATAACTTTGAACATTTTCGCAAAAGCTGCTGACTTCACGTCTTCTGGCATGTTTCTAACGATTACGAAAAAAGTTTACCTCTGTAAGTTCTCCAATTGGGACAGGCCAAAAAGATTTATTACTGTAAGGATCATTTGGATGGAAAAGTCTTGGAACCCTAGCTCCATGTCTGAAAACCTAAGAAAAAAAACATTATTGTCATAAGAGTCGAAAAATATAACTTGTTTTTTCTGCCTCGTGAGGAACCTCGTGAAAAAAGTTAGTAGGAATTTCAACAGTAGTTTTTGAGCCTTCAGTTCAGTTGAGGCGTTTACACCATAGACTTTAACGAAGTTCTCCACAATTTGCGGCAATTTTTTGCTTTCGGTACAAATTTTTCTGAATCCATTTATGGAAAGACGAATTCTTCTCTTGATTTCGGTTTCCCACAAAGTGTCGGTAAAAATCAAAGAAAGTTGACAACTTGAAGTGGAACAGGCTTTACAGACTTGTTGTTCTAAAGTTGAAAAGAACAACTTCTAGTTGCCTACAAAAGGGTTTCCACCAGTTGCTTTTCTACATAGTTGAAAATTTTAAGTTCTTTACACACATTATTTTGCCAACTTTAGGTTGTCAACTTTTGTGTAAACGCGGCTGCAGAGGTGAGCTCTTGTCAGAAGCTCAGTTTCCGGATTGTATCATACTGTCATATCCCCACTCTAGGTTGAATTGTTTTTCTCACTTACATGTATTTCGGTCTTGAAGATCATAGGACAAGAATCCATCAAAATTCACTCTAGGTTTTAATTTGTTTACTCATTTTGTTTTGTTTATATTTTCTCAGTATTTTCTTTGAGAGCGAACAGTAATGTGTACCAGTTAGTTACGGCTCCATGGATTTCGGCAGCACAACCACATTCAAGTTTCATAAAACCTCTTTAACATCTCAAGGTCAAGCATCCGCCCACGTTCAGGATGCCAATAGCAGCGAGAAATATTTGAATGCGTTAATAACTACAATAAGAGGAGAAAACGGGGTGTCGCTCTGCAGGCTCCAGTGAATTTTTTGAAATTTATTTTTTTGGAGATGTACTCAATTTTTTCGTGAGAATGCACAATGTTATTTATCTTTCCATTTTTCACTACCTTTCAGTTTCTATATTCCCGAAAATTCTTGAATATAAAAAAGTGACAACATGGCATTCTTACTATTTTTACGCGCTTGTTAAAAATTAAAAAAAAAATTATTTGACACTTTTTGATGAAAAATGTATTTCCCTCTGAAAATATTGATTAGATTTCAAAAGAATTTGGCACATACCTTAGAGTCAGTCATGAACAACGGTCTTCCGAATTTCAATTCGACCCGATATCCATTTTCGGAGATATAAGGAAAAAAAATCTGCTAAATTTCGTTGTTATTTGGAATTTTAACGTTATTTCCGCAATATCTCAAGAAGTACAAACGCAATCAAATTGAAACAGGTCAGTGCTTTTCCAGATTTCTTCCAACCATCTGCACCCAAATAAGTCTTCGAAAAAAAAAACTCTGGCCTCCAAAGGCCAGCCTGTTATTTTCGAGGTACTGTATGCTCTTAATAGCTATGTTCGCGGGTCGGATAACGAACCAATTCTGAACCAACTCCTTACCCATCCAGAATCGTCACAGTGCGCATGTCTAGTTCTGAACCAATTCCGAATTTCTTTCAGCACGAACGTTTACGGAACCGAAGTGGAACCCTCAGAATAGACCTGAGTAAAGCACAAGGCACTATTTCTTCAAACTATCCTTTACTTTCAAGCATTTCAACAATATGCAGTAATTCTTTAATCTTCATCACTTTTACGATCCAGATTCAAAACATCGCTCGGGAAAAGCTATCATGAAAAGTCTTTTTCTGAGAAGAAAAAAAACTATAACTAACTTGAAATAGAGTACGCTGCCTGAACATGAGGATCCAAATGCGCCTCAGAGTTGTTATGGATATATTTTTGTGTAAAATTACGTTTTCACGAAAAATACAAAATTCCATCCAAATCGTGACAGCCGATTTCAAGATGAGCAAAATATAACCTATATTTTTATTCATATATTAGTAGAAATATATTTTAATCTCAAACGAATAATTATTTCATATACAGGGTGAGTCTTTGACCTTGCAGAATATTTTAACAGAAGATTCTTGAAGCTGAAAGAAACACATTTGTCCTCTACCATTTTTTCCGATTCGGCCTAGATAAAAAGACATAGGCATTATAAATTTTCATAATAGGCTAGCCGCCCCTGGAAACCTGAACACTGAAGTTTTTCAAAGCCTGTGATATACCATTCAAATCTTCGAAATAAGCAACTCTGTTATGAAAACAAGCGTCAACTTACTTTTTACATTCCACTTGGTGAAAAAAGTTGTATTTATAGTGCAATAAACAAGTTAGGTATTCCAAATTTCGTGGGCGATAAAAGTTGAATATTCTTCTCTTGGTTTCATTTTCGATAATGAGGAATTCATCTAGCTATCACTCATATTAGCTTTGAGATTCATCTTCAATTTGTAATTAATTTTCTTTGTTTATTTCATTTTCTCCAAGAATTATCAGATTCAGACACAACCCATTCAAACTATCATTTTCATAAATAAATAAAACAGATGTACCTAATTTATCTATGAACGTACAAACGTTGCCAAATTGACGAACAGAAAGAAAGAACTCTTCGAAATCAAACAACACACAATATGCTTATTCTATGTATACACCTGTGAAGTCTATGGTTCTGTACTGAACTATAAATCTATGATTCCATTCTCAACTTTTAGACGTGGCAACGCGGAAAAATTGAATTCTGTGAATTTTTTGAACAGAGTTGCAATCAGCCAAAGTACCCAATTCTCGGAATTTCACAGATATTTGTTATTTTTGAATTTCATATTACTCGAAAATGGAGCATCGTACGAAAAAAAATAAGGAATACTTTTACTTTCCAAAATAGTCAAAAATTCGTCGAATAGCATTCAAATTATTTTTTAAAGTTTTATTCTTTGAACTGCTGGTATTTTTATGAAATGTTATGGTCATATTAAAGAAACTGGAGGATATGGATGAAATTTTGTAATCCAGGAACATTTATCGTATCAATAAAAAACTATATTCCAAAAATCATCTCATTCGGTGAGATCGTTCGCGAGATATAATCGAAAATAAAAATTTTTTATGTATTTTCAACAGTCTGTATCTTACGAACCAAGCCGAATCAGAAAAAATGGTAAGGGAAAAAAGTGTTTCTTTTGGCTTCAGGAATCTTCTGTTAAAATATTCTGCAAGGTCAAAGACTCACCCTGTATATGTACAAGAATTGCTTGTTTAAATGATTATATAAGCTGATGTTCACTGATTTGTCGCCCAAACTTGGTTATAACTAATCTAGAACCACTAGTTCTTCCAACAGTGCGGGAACTGATAGGACCGGTTCGGAATCGACTTGGTACAGAATCGATGTAAACCACGAACACAGAACTAGGAAGAACCGTAACTACTAGTTGGGAATTGTGCAACGCACGAACGCTCTTCTTCAAAGTACGCATGCCTTCGGTACGGAACTGGTTCGGAATCGGACCAATGGCCTAATATTGTAGGAAATAGAAACTTTCACTTAGTATGCAGAAGGTAACCTTAAGCTGGTTCCAGATGAGTGCTATGCGAACAGCGAATGTCATAAATCACAGGGAGTTTTATGGTTCGAGGCAGCGTTCTTTCTGCTCCATCAGGACTCGGTTTTCAACTCGAACGATGCATTTGAATGTATTATTCGAGGCTGGGCTCGAGTGACGTCCACACTATTCGCCGAATCGTTCATCTAATTTCATTGCATTCGCTGTTCGGATTACAGAGCTATATCTATCAGTACATCGCTGTAATAATATTTATGTTCCTGTAACACACGGTATACTAGTAGGTAAGGGCCAATTGCACCGTTTTCGTCTTAAGCTACAGTTAGTTAAGCAACGATAAACTTATTAAACTCTGCTTTAAATATTCGGCTTGCACCGAGGCTGAATGTAACTAGATTAAAATTAATCTACAAATCTGGTTACTTTCTCATGAATTGGTACTTGTGACTAGCTTCATGTTGTTTATTTTAACCCTAATTGGAGAAATATTTTAATTCAAAAGATGAAACCCATTATTATGGGTTACTACCACCATATTTCCATAAGTTATGAAAAATCAAGATGCATCGATTGAAAAACCCAACGAAAAAATATATATGACAGACTTTATAGCTTCCATAAAAATATTGCATGTAATGTTCCTGACTTGTTTATTATCATTAAGATTATAGGGATCTCTTACCACAGACCTGTGCTCTTACCTCTGCATCAGGCTTTAAACCTTATTCAAATTTATAGTCATATACTCAAGTAAACTCATATATTGTAATATCTCAAGATTTAAGTTTCTGCATGGAATTACAGTCCTGGCGTTTGTAAGATGAATAAATGAATAGTATTGATTTATCCGAAACAACTTTCCGATAAGGAACGGCTCACCTAAGAGTAGACTTTCTATTAAATTATTATAAGTATATTATGAATTGAGTTAATTTTTGGTCGAAGATAATGAAAACCCTGATGTGGATCCGCAGACTAAAAAGTATTCTATATAAATATTGAAGTATCATGGATGGATTGACAAAGGTGTACGTTTGAAAATTGTCTAACACGAGGATGCAATTTTTTTCACATTAATTCGTTTGTAGTTATATTTTGAGTCCAATTAATATATAATAGAGGATAATGATAGCACAGAGACAGCCCTTGACAATAATGAAGTAGTACATGATAGCTTTCGACGTAATATATCACTGAATGAAATAGTACTGAAGAATCTTCATGAAACCATGTTTTCTCATTCCAAATATGTCTTCGATTTCATTCTGCTATTCGCTCTTGGAAATAAATGAGCATATCATTGTAACTTTTTCATTTCAAATAGTTGAAGGCTTATAGAAATACCATTAAGTTTACGAACTCAATGGAAATACTGGTGTTAATTCTTCATGCTTTAAAACATACGAATCAATGCCTACTGATGCCAGTTTCTCCCTATATCATTTTTCATAAATATCATCTGAAAATCAACCACTTTTAATCAAAATTTGATTATCAACTCGTAGGAGTTCTCCATCAATGTCCAATGTAAACAAAAAAAAACGTAAACAAACTGGAGGTTACGTCCAGAAAAATGTCAAACTTGTACGAAATCGCTCGAAAGTAGGGTTAGATTCCGAAGCTTACCATTAATCCTTCTTTTAAACCCCCAAATTCGTAGGCTTAAATATAACAGTCTGTTAAGGCCTTTTAACGAGGATTACGTGACGGTGCAAGATAATGTTGTACCAAAACCTTGCTTATGGACCTAATCTATGGTTTTGTAATACGGTGCAATTGGCCCTTAATTGATGAAAGAATCAGGATATACATAAGTAGCAAACTTCACGCATTCTTAGTTGTTGTCATATTTCAATCAATCAAGTGATAAATGCGTAACAGATCGCTTAAGTAATGGAATTTCTATTTATTAGCTCACAACATTATCGCATAAATATAAAATTCATCAATAAGAAATAAAGGGTCAAGTTTATCTAAATCTTAGAATTTTGTCAGCATCACTGTGACATTCCTACTGAGCAAATTTACTGCGATCGAGTTTATTATTTCGTGTGATGATGAATGTTATTTATACATATGTTTTTCAAATTTATCACTTATTTTTCATACTTAATTCAACGAAACGCACTCCAAATAGTATTTAAATAAAGATTGATCCTGAAGTGAGAAAGGTGAATGATTTCAACCTATTTGTCATGATTCTGAAAGACACTTCATTATATGTTATAACTAACTTGATTACAAGACTTACATTTCGTTATGGATTGGCTCCATCACATGCGTAAAGAAACTACCTTCTGATATTTAGTTCTACAGGGCGAGTCAAAAATGTGTATGTACCGAGCTTTCTGGGGGTGATAGTACATTGAAAAATGAGCATAGTTTGCATATTAAGGGAAAAATATCCTTCCTCTTTTCATCCAAAATTATTGATTGAAACTGCTAAAAACAATTTCTAACATAGTTGAAGGAGACCTATTGTTATGTACTTATTATTTATCAACAGTACAGAAAGGTTAAATCATCCACAAAATTAAGAGCTAAAATCTCGTTATCGATGAATCTCACGACTAATGAATCTGGTGACATCATGTGACTATGAAAACTCAAACATCTCGAAAATGGTTCAATTTTTTGTATTTGGATGAGAGTACCTTTTTCATGTAATTTTCTTGGCTCCATCGAATGCTCCAATTTTTTCACCAAAATGAATACAACGAAAAAAGTTGTTCCAAAAAATCATTACTCACCTTCTAAAAACACCCTTTATAACAGTATCAGAAATGTAGAATGGTAATAAAAATGTACAACATACATTTATGCACGAAATTTCAAGCTTGTGGCATTCGCCGTATAGAAATTATGCGGAGGAATTTTTCAATTTTATCAACTTTGGAAGGATATATCTCCCTTGATATCCATTTTGGGCCATAAGTTTATTCACCGAACTATACTTATTTTTCAATGTATTATCACCCCCAGAAAGCTCGGTACATATTTTTTACTCACCCTGTATATGTACTCGATATTATCTGGAATTCCGTAAGTTCTCTTCGAAACGGCGAGAATTCACTTTTCAAATTGATTAGACCTGATTATTCCAAAAGTTGGGCGAGGGAAATCAAGAATAAGTTATTGTATCATTGAATCATTTGCGGATTTTAATTCATTATGAATGGGTTTTGTTACCGATTGATTGTAAAATTTAAAAATAGTACTTGAAGAAAAATCGAGAAAAAAATACGGAGAGTTTCGCGCAAGTTTTTGGAAAAAGTAGAGAGCATGTGGTATTTCATCCTATGATCATTAAATATAAGAAGCTCTTCAGCTACACCAATTAACTTAGAGATGAATGATTCAATTAGAAGGATTTCACTTCCATATTCCGAGGAACTCATATTCAAGCCCACTCTGTGAATTTATGTGTATCTGTTTTATTTGGGAGCTAATTAACTCAGGTTATCATGATTATGAAAAGAAATTATACACCGATTTTCTACCTGATTACCTCGCATCCCGTTCCGAATTTTTATTTATTTAACTAAGGTGTACCATATTTTGATTGTTTGATACTTCTCCGATATTCGTCGCGACAACGATTTAGATGGAAACAACTGATGACTTCATAGAAGAGAGCTATTTTCAATGGTATCTCCGCGAATGTCTGTTATTCTCGAATTCGTCTCAAACGACTAGATTGGACTCGATAACTGTCGAATAGAGTGAGCTAGCGACTTGAAATTTTCAGGGTGTGTCGCCCATAAGAATGCCGCAGTTAATTCCGTTAATTGGCCAAATCAATCAAACAGTTTCGGAGATAGCCATTCGAAATTTTGAAGTTATTCATTTTTATTTCAGAAAATGCTGAAGCGATTGGATTGAAACGTGACAGTTAGATGGAGTATAACGGCGCACAACTTTCAGCGGAATTTTGTCGAGATCATACTGTCAGTAAATAAAAAAAAAAAATTTTTCTCAAAATTTTTTTCGAAAAAAATTTTTTCTTTCGGAAACAGTTCATTATATTTGAAAAAATTCCACTTAGTCTTTGAGCTTCATATTTCACATCAGTGTACCAAATTTCAGTTCGATACGATCATAATTTTTGGAGATATTGGAAAAAAAATGTCAAATTTCGAGGTTTTCTTCTCGATATCGTTTTTTTTCGGTTTAACTCAAGAAATACTGATTCAATCATGATAAAACTTCGCAGCTAGTTTGAAGATGCTGAGAGAAAACTTTGCGCAAAATTTCGTGATGATCCTGTCATTAGATTAATTTGAAAAAAAAATTCAAATTTTTTTTCGGAAATATTGGGAAAATAAAAATTTTAATTGGTATATGTGCGGAATCATTGGGTGGATTTCACCCATTCACGAATTCGGCCTTTGTAATTAAATTCCAAACCTCTAATATAAATATAGAACGACCGTAAACACAATAACTTCCGGAAATACTTTTGAAAAAAATCTTTTGCGCGCTTGTTCAAATTCGTTGCCAGAACGGTCATCTCCATTAAACATTCGTGCTAAAGCTGCTGCCTTCACGGCAGTGCTTTTCTAGGTTTTTGTCGATTAAATGTATTCATTGATGAAAATAAAGAGCTTAATTATATCACTTATTCTCCATGAGCGTATTCATGCTAAACGTTTGAGACGAATTTCGACTGAAATTAAAAAATTTTCAGGCATTTGGTTATTATGGTTATGCTCACAATCAGAACCTTCAATTTAAAGTGTTCAATACTGAACAGACATAGTTTAATTCTACCCCGGATTCTTTATAAGTTTATTTATGATAATGGTTCAACCAATTTCAGACTAAAATTCGTGAATTAGTGATGAGGCGCACTTTTGAAACCAGAAATGAAATATCAAGTCCTTAGGTCTTTACTTTTGGAATTCAAAATGTTCACGCATGAAAGGAAAAAATTAAATTCTACCTTGAATTCTCCGTAACAGCAGTTGTCCTACATATTGAATTCTGAGATCGTTTAGTGATATCTGTTACTTGAGTCGGTCGACAAAATGGAAAATAGAGATTTATAAAGTCTCTGACTTATTCTGGCCAAAAGTATTATTGCATAACAGTCACCATGCCTCAGGCATTCAACCTGCCCAATGTTGCTTGGCGCCAGTTAGTTTCAAAATTTGGACGCACCTTGAACTTTATGGGCCCAATTACAATTTTTACATCAAATCATTTTCACTAGTGTGAAATCTCCCGGCCATTTCAAAAGCTTTAGTGTTTACGGAACACGAATTATTCATCAACGGAACAATGTAATCATTTTGAAACAATTATCGTCTCCAAATTTGTGAACAGAACAGATATTTCAACGGAAGTGTCGAGACCTCTGTTCCCTTGAACAAGCATCTAAAACCGAATGGTGTTCAATTTATCCCATTCTAATTAATAATGAATTGCTCGATGAAATTCACACCCATAACTTTTCTGGGAAAATATTTGAATTCTAGAAGTTCTTTTCGTATGATTTCAATGATGAAAAAATAGAATGAAAGATTCATATTCCATTTTTTATTTTGAATAAATGTACCTAATTTTTATTTAAATGAAAAAACATTGCTATTTAAAATCAAAAAAAAGTTGGGAATGCCATCCATGAATTCGAATTATAATTCCATCTACATTGTAAAAGACAAGAATATGACATATGGAAAACCTCGATCTGAATCGAGGTAAGTACCTACTTTAATACTTATTTCAAAATTCTTCTTATAATCAATAATAATTGAAATAACTCACTATAACGGTTCCAACAAGTTCATCAGCCCAACAGGAGTATAATTTAAGCAAAATACAAATGATTGCACTTTTAAGGAACATTTTGATTCGATTATGTGTCTTGTACACAATGAACAGTTCGAATAATAGTTGAACTTTATGGGCCCAATTACAATTTTTACATCAAATCATTTTCACTAGTGTGAAATCTCCCGGCCATTTCAAAAGGTTTAGTGTTTACGGAACACGAATTATTCATCAACGGAACAATGTAATCATTTTGAAACAATTATCGTCTCCAAATTTGTGAACAGAACAGATATTTCAACGGAAGTGTCGAGACCTCTGTTCCCTTGAACAAGCATCTAAAACCGAATGGTGTTCAATTTATCCCATTCTAATTAATAATGAATTGCTCGATAAAATTCACACCCATAACTTTTCTGGGAAAATATTTGAATTCTAGAAGTTCTTTTCGTATGATTTCAATGATGAAAAAATAGAATGAAAGATTCATATTCCATTTTTTATTTTGAATAAATGTACCTAATTTTTATTTAAATGAAAAAACATTGCTATTTAAAATCAAAAAAAAGTTGGGAATGCCATCCATGAATTCGAATTATAATTCCATCTACATTGTAAAAGACAAGAATATGACATATGGAAAACCTTGATCTGAATCGAGGTAAGTACCTACTTTAATACTTATTTCAAAATTCTTCTCATAATCAATAATAATTGAAATAACTCACTATAACGGTTCCAACAAGTTCATCAGCCCAACAGGAGTATAATTTAAGCAAAATACAAATGATTGCACTTTTGAGGAACATTTTGAATCGATTATGTGTCTTGTACACAATGAACAGTTCGAATAATTTCGATAAGAAATCACTTTGATTCCAGCGGCGAAGTCTGAATGTTATACTAATAATGTTCAGTGGCGTATTGATCCAAGGTCTAGTTTAAGGGTAAATACATCCAGACAATTAAATTATCATTCAAAGTAGTTCAAACAGTTTGTTTTCAAATTTATGATTCTAACTAGTTTGTTTATTGATATATCCGACTTGTTCTTACTAATTCTCGGTATTTCTTCCGAGAGAATATATAAACTGTATTGATTAACGATTCGAAACTATTAACATTGTTTCTCTATACTAGGTGATCTAAGAAGCTTTATTAACGTTTTTACGCTCTAGTACTGGGGAACTGCGCGTTATCGTCAATGACGGATTTATGGGGCTGGAAAAGGGGTAACTATATCCCGCCGAAGATAACAATGTCTGTGATTCTAGAGTCTTTAGAGGAAACAAACCACGTGGTAGTAAATTACAGCTAGGCAACACAGCCACATTTAAATAAGGCTTATATCTCAAGGTCAGGCCGCTGGATCCAGTCTACATGCTTAGATGTTGCCCGTAGGAGCGTGAAATATTAGAATTCAGAGAGATTTCGACATTTATAGAAGGAAACGGGGTGTCGTACTGCAGGCTTCAGAGAGTAATTTTTGAAAATTTTTTTCAGGATGTACTTAAATCTTTATCGAAAATTGGCAATGTTAGTTTTTTTTTCATTTTTCACTCCATTTCAGTTTTTATTTTCCCGAAAATTCTTGAATATAGAAAAGTTGACACACTGCGCCTTGTTAGGATTTTTTCAACCATTCGCACCAAAAAATGTTTCTAAAAAAACGAACTCTTGCCTCCAAAAGTCTGTAACGTTACAAAACGCTCCACTGTCGATTTCAGTTTCCATCGCGAAAATACGTCATACTAATAATTTCAATTCCAATCGCAAGCAAAAACGCCTTACTGAAATTATATGATCGGTCGCTAAAAAATGCTCTTCGCTTTGACGGTTCAGTGTGTGTTTCGCATGCGCGACCCTTCCAAGTCGGTCTAGCCGATGGAAAGTTCTTTTTTTTTACTGCGTAGGAAGTGGTAGATTCAACACCTTGCTAGAGTTTAACGAATAAACGAACTTCGTAATCCATTAACATCGTGGAATTTTGAAGTTTTATTGTTTCTTATAAGACGTCTATTCAAAAGGCGGTAAGTACTACGTATATCCCGACCAATATTTTTGCTTTTGTGAATGCCAAATTGTGATTTCTGATTATTTTCATTCCATGCAGGTTACACAAGTTAACATTTTTCCTTTGTATGATATTGTGCATTTGATTTCTTGTCTCATTCTTATTATCGAATAACGTGCTCTTATTCCTGAGTTCTAGATATTTCATCTCATATTTATTAACTTGTAAATTGTTTCAATAACGTCTAGAGTCGCTGGGAATGAGATCACGTGTTACAAGCACTATCTTATAGTTTTTAAATTTGCAGTCTTTGTACCGGGGCTATCGCCATTGAAACATCTTTGTACCGGGGCTACCGCCTTCTACATGATCTTTGTACCGGGGCTATCGCCCACTGAAACATCTTTGTACCGGGGCTATCGCCCACTGAAACATCTTTGTACCGGGGCTACCGCTCACTGCATCATCTTTTTACTGGGACTAACGCCCATTTGAATATTCTACTACCGGACCCAGAGTTTGACTGGAACATCTTAGTACTAGAGGCAATCATTACAGGATTATCTTAATACTGGAGCTGATTATGACTGGAATACCTTTATTCCGAAGCTAATTATTACTGGAATATCTTAATTCTGGACTTTATTCTGGATGGAATCTCTTGAAACTGGACTACCTGCATAATACCTGTATTTTGAAGGATCATACCCACGGATCCTTACTTTTAAGATAAGTGCTTCTTCGAATCCCGGATCTCAGATTCACTGTACCTAAATTTGTGTTTGTAAATAGCAATTTTAATTGTAAAGTTGAAATAAATAGATAGGGAGTAAGAGGTTGCATCATTACCACCAGATTAACGATTAGGGATACATTCAGGAGTTAATTTGATTTCAAGTCACCCCGTTATATTCGAGGTATTGTTTGCTCTAGAACGATTAGATTAGACTCCCTGAAGAAGAATCCGTGGTCAAATTCAATTCTGTCCGTCCGCCCTTCCGTATGTGCTCTAACTTTCGAAGAGAGGGACCTAGCGACTCAAAATTGTCAGATTAGGTTTAGGGTCCAAATATCTCGATTGAGTTCGTTAATGAGTGGAATCAGTCGGTCAGATTAAAACTTCGGGTTTAGTTCAAGCATATCGACGCGTAATCGAGAGCAAATTTTCTTGTTGATTTTTCTCAAATTTTTGGTGAAAAATTTTTTCTCCGAAAAGGTTGATCAGATTCAAAGGAAATTTGGTACACACCTTAGAGTCATTCAACAACAATGTTCCAAATTTCAATTTGATGCAATATGCACTTTCGGTGTCATAAGGGAATATGTGGAATTTCGTTGTAATTTTTGTTGATTTATTGACGTTATTTCTTCGATATCTCAAGAAGTAAAGATGTGCCATTGGGTGACCACTTTTGCAACAAAATTGAACGTGGGCCTTAAAGCTCCTGACCTCACGTCAGTGCTTTTGCTTTTTTCAGCATGAACACAGATTTTTTTGTCAATTTTTTGGTGAAGAATAGTCAGCTATTTTAGTGATTCACTGGCAGTTGTCTTGTCTTAAGAGGCACTACCATAGGCTCAATGTTACGGCTTCACCCATTTTGGCAACATAGCCACATTACAAGATATCTTCTACTTTCAATCATTCTCAGGGTGAATTGAACTCGAAAATGTGATTTAAGAGTAATTTTTATTTAAATTTCGGTAAAATAATGGTAGCTCGTGTTATTTTTACATTAAGATGGATAAGGCGTGCAGGGCCGATCACCAGACCTAATCCCCATTGATTTTTTTTTGGGGATTTAACAGAGAGCGACGGAAATCAATAACGATACAGAATTAAGACAAAACTTTCAGAAGCCGAAAGAGAGTAAAACAAAAACTATTCGATTATCTCTGGCAATTAAATTTAACTCTTCAAAACGTTGACAATTATTTGTGCTTTTATTTCTTACCCAAGAGCAAATGCCAATTTTGAAATATGCTCACAATTTTAATCAGTGGTGAGACCAAAATTATCGTAAAAATTACATGAGCACATTTTTGAGTTCAATTTACGATTGAAACAAGAAGGATAGCGTTAATCGTTTATCAATGATTGTAAGCTTGTCCGCCTTCGGATTTTCTTATGATTTTGGTGGTTTAGGACTTGCAAAGTTTTTCACCTCAGCCAGAAGGTATGAAAACTCTGTTTGTATTCTGAAATTTAAGTTAAATGTCAGAGTGAATCCTACTGAAAACTAAAGTTCCAACTTTAAAGACTTTTTCGATAACTTTAGGTAACTTCAGGACGCTGAGTTATATTTGTTATTAAAACAACATTCAGGACGATCGTGTCACTAGAAGAGAAAAATATCTACTTTATAAAAGATACGAATTTTTGACTCCTCGCTAGCATAACAAATTAGAAAAACAAACAAAAAATTAAAACTCGAAAATTACAAAAATCGCATGACATAGGTACATAAAGTATTTTTAGATACCCCTAGGTGTGAGGAACTTAAGCAAAAATTATTTCTATAAATAACAGATAAAGGGAGTGAAAACCTACAAAACCACTGAAAACTCATGCAAAATCTTCCGAAAATAACCTTCAATCGATTCTATGACGCTAACACAGGGAGTCGTGTAGTCCTAAAACAAGATACCCAAAGTGAATATTTACATATGCATTTAATAAGGTTATTTATCTGATTTTTACTGCTGATTACACAGATGAGCTGTTCTGACTTTTTTTGAGTGTCTATATTTTAGAGTTTTTTGCATTGTATAAAGTAACCTGTGATCTTTATAAAATGGTTTTATCACTTCCTAATTGATACCTATTAATTATGCTTGGTGAGCTCTGAAGGAGTGTGACAAATCTGCCTGTGGAACTTATAGAAGTAAGAAAGAAAGTCGTGATGAACCACGAACTAAATCTCAAGATATGCCTCTTAACTAATAAATTTTCTCCCTACTCGATATCCAGCCTCATCATTTTGGCAATAAAGCATAATCATTTAGGTCCAATGAAAATCGGCGTGCCAACGAATAAATAAATAGATGAATAAAACATGGGCTAATGAACCTCAACATTCAAATGCCATTAATTTCTCAGTTCATTTGAAAACTTCGACTCTAACGCGTGAAGTAGGCTTAGTACCAGCTACATTTATTCAGTCAAGGTTGTTTTGTGATTTGTAACGACGTTCATATTTAACTGGTGGATTATTTCATTCGTTTCATTTGATATTATCACAAGTAGGTATGCATTTTTCTCTTATTGGAAGCAAAATTTGACTAAATTTTGTCGAAGATTCTTCAAATCAAGCAGGAACCTTTGCCTCATTTAGGTATATAGCGAGACGAGAGTGGTTTTGTGTATCAAAGCAATATTAGATATTTGATTTTTGCAAATGACCTTCGATTTCTAGGATTATTCATTAATGCCAGCACTGAAATCAACATTGTTAAGAGAACATTTTGCTTAAAGTAAAATCACTCTTCATTATCAGTTTCAATGTTATTTTCGACACTAATAAGAACGTAGCAAATTTCATTTTTATTCGAACAGGATAGATTTTCTTATACCATCTACTTACTTCAAACTTTTTCTGCATTTCAGTTTATCTCGTGAAATACTGGTCGTAGAATAGTTCAGTAAAATTTTTGGATCGGACATTGAATTGATTCGAATGAAAATTAAAAAGTACCTACCTACACTAATAGAAAAATTACAGTGAAAAAATCTTAAAATTTTGGGTGATATTGCTCTGACCGTTAAGGTGAAAACGGTCGTATCGAAAATTCCAATAGAGTCTTTTGGTGATATTAGATTTTGTTATCGAATCAAATAAATTAAAAATATTTTCAAGGGCTCAAGAGATTGTACTTAGGAATACAGTGAGGAGAAAATTTTATTAGCGTGAAGTTACCCACACATTCTCATCCACACTTTACGACGTAGGGACTGTCGCGCCGGGGCCACATAGAATTATCCGAACAGCGTTGCCATATCAACCAAAAATTCCGCATTTGTTTGGCCTCTCTGTTATCATGTTTTATAAGATGAGTGGGATAAAATCATTGAGATCAGATACATACAATAATGAAAAATAATATAATTTCACTATCTCATACGAGAACGAAAAAGAATTTTTTGCTTTGCTGAAATAAACTGCTCACCTGTATGGTCACCGACTCTTGGTTCGCCCGGATGACCGAAACTTTATATGGAGATATTTTTGGTTGACCAACGACACAATGCTCGCATAACTAAATCTTTAGTGAATGAAACGTTTTCATTTTTTGCTTAAAGAAATGTAGTGGGTAACTAGACTAAAATCTAATGAAATAAAGAAAACGTGAGTGTTTTGAATATTGTCCCGATAAAAATTTAAAAACTCTATATTCCAATAAGAAACGAAAAAACAATTAAGCTCCAAGAATGATTTGAAATTATGAAATATTATTTCGTGGATGAAGTGAGTGAAGTGACTGCCTCGATCAAAATAATAGAATGGTATTCTGAAATGAATATACGAGAGAAATAAATAGAGATTTTCACTTGACAAACGAAACGGAGTTGTGAAAATCGGATTTCGTGGATGGAGAATCTCAATTTTTTTTTATTTTTTGAACGACGGTGAGTGCCTCGATCGAAATAATTAAATAGTATCCTGAAATGAATATACGAGAGAAATAATTAGAGATTTTCACTTGACAAACGGTACGGAGTTGTGAAAATCGGATTTCGTGGAAGGAGAATCTCAATTTTTTTTTTTTTTTTGAACGACGGTGAGTGCCTCGATCGAAATAATCAAATAGTATCCTGAAATGAATATACGAAAGAAATGAACAGAGATTTTCACTTGACAAACGATACGGAGGTGTGAAAATCGGATTTCGTGGATGGAGAATCTCAATTTTTTTTTTTTTGAACGACGGTGAGTGCCTCGATTGATATAATAAAATAGTATTCTGAAATGAATATACGAGAGAAGTAAACAGAGATTTTCACTTGACAAACGATACGGAGTTGTGAAAATCGGATTTCGTGGATGGAGAATCTCAATTTTTTTTTTTTTGAACGACGGTGAGTGCCTCGATCGAAATAATGAAATAGTATTCTGAAATGAATATACGAAAGGAATAAACAGAGATTTTAACTTGACAAACGTTACGGAGTTGTGAAAATCGGATTTCGTGGATGGAGAATCTCAATTTTTTTTTCTTGAACGACGGTCAGTGCCTCGATCGATATAATAAAAAAGTATTCTTAAATGAATATACGAGTGAAATAAATAGAAATTTTCACTTGACAAACGATACGGAGTTGTGAAAATCGGATTTCGTGGATGGAGAATCTCAATTTTTTTTTATTTTTTGAACGACGGTGAGTGCCTCGATCGAAATAATTAAATAGTATCCTGAAATGAATATACGAGAGAAATAATTAGAGATTTTCACTTGACAAACAGTACGGAGTTGTGAAAATCGGATTTCGTGGAAGGAGAATCTCAATTTTTTTTTTTTTTGAACGACGGTGAGTGCCTCGATCGAAATAATCAAATAGTATCCTGAAATGAATATACGAAAGAAATGAACAGAGATTTTCACTTGACAAACGATACGGAGGTGTGAAAATCGGATTTCGTGGATGGAGAATCTCAATTTTTTTTTTTTGAACGACGGTGAGTGCCTCGATTGATAAAATAAAATACTATTCTGAAATGAATATACGAGAGAAGTAAACAGAGATTTTCACTTGACAAACGATACGGAGTTGTGAAAATCGGATTTCGTGGATGGAGAATCTCAATTTTTTTTTTTTTGAACGACGGTGAGTGCCTCGATCGAAATAATGAAATAGTATTCTGAAATGAAGATACGAGATAAATAAACAGAACTTTTCACTTGACAAACGATACGGAGCTGTGAAAATCGGATTTCGTGGATGGAGAATCTCAATTTTTTTTTTTTCAACGACGGTGAGTGCCTCGATCGAAATAATAAAATAGTATTCTGAAATGAATCTTCGAGAGAAATAAACAGAGATTTTCACTTGACAAACAATACGGAGTTGTGAAAATCGGATTTCGTGGAAGGAGAATCTCAATTTTTTTTTTTTTTGAACGACGGTGAGTGCCTCGATCGAAATAATTAAATAGTATTCTGAAATTAATATACGAGAGAAATAATTAGAGATTTTCACTTGACAAACGGTACGGAGTTGTGAAAATCAGATTTCGTGGAAGGAGAATCTCAATTTCTTTTTTTTTTGAACGACGGTGGGTGCCTCGATCGAAATAATCAAATAGTATCCTGGAATGAATATACGAAAGAAATGAACAGAGATTTTCACTTGACAAACGATACGGAGGTGTGAAAATCGGATTTCGTGGATGGAGAATCTCAATTTTTTTTTTTTTGAACGACGGTGAGTGCCTCGATTGATATAATAAAATAGTATTCTGAAATGAATATACGAGAGAAGAAAACAGAGATTTTCACTTGACAAACGATACGGAGTTGTGAAAATCGGATTTCGTGGATGGAGAATCTCAATTTTTTTTTTTTGAACGACGGTGAGTGCCTCGATTGATATAATAAAATACTATTCTGAAATGAATATACGAGAGAAGTAAACAGAGATTTTCACTTGACAAACGTGACGGAGTTGTGGAAATCGGATTTCGCGGATGGAGAATCTCAATTTTTTTTTTTTTGAACGATGGTGAGTGCCTCTATCGAAATAATAAAAAAGTAGTCTGAAATGAAGATACGTTAGAAATAAACAGAGATTTTCACTTTACAAACGATACGGAGTTGTGAAAATCGGATTTCGTGTATGGAGAATCTCAATTTTTTTTATTTGAACGACGGTGAGTGCCTCGATCGAAATAATAAAATAGTATTCTGAAATGAATCTTCGAGAGAAATAAACAGAGATTTTCACTTGACAAACAATACGGAGTTGTGAAAATCGGATTTCGTGGATGGAGAATCTCAATTTTTTTTTTTTGAACGACGGTGAGTGCCTCTATCGAAATAATCAAATAGTATTCTGAAATGAATATACGAGAGCAATAAACAGAGATTTTCACTTGACAAACGAAACGGAGTTGTGAAAATCGGATTTCGTGGATGGAATCTCAATTTTTTTTTTTTTTTGAACGACGGTGAGTGCCTCGATCGAAATAATGAAATAGTATTCTGAAATGAACATAGGTACGAGAGAAATAAATAGAACTTTTCACTTGACAAACGATACGGAGTTGTGAAAATCGGATTTCGTGGGTGGAGAATATCAATTTTTTTTTTTTTTTGAACGACGGTGAGTGCCTCGATCGAAATAATAAAATAGGATTCTGAAATGAATATACGGGAGAAATAATAAGAGATTTTCACTTGACAAAAGTTACGGAGTTGTGAAAATCGGATTTCGTGGAAGGAGAATCTCAATTTTTTTTTTTTGAACGACGGTGAGTGCCTCGATCGAAATAATAAAATAGTATTCTGAAATTAATATACGAGAGAAGTAAACAGAGATTTTCACTTGACAAACGATACGGAGTTGTGAAAATCGGATTTCGTAGATGGAGAATCTAAATTTTTTTTTTTTGAACGAGGCACTCACCGTCGTTCAAATAAAAAAAAAATTGAGATTCTCCATCCACGAAATCCGATTTTCACAACTCCGTATCGTTTGTCAAGTAAAAATCTCTGTTTATTTCTCTCGTATATTAATTTCAGAATACTATTTTATTATTTCGATCGAGGCACTCACCGTCGTTCAAAAAAAAAAAAAAAAATTGATATTCTCCATCCACGAAATCCGATTTTCTCAACTCCGTATCGTTTGTCAAGTGAAAATCTCTGTTTATTTCTCTCGTATATTCATTTCAGAATACTATTTTATTATTTCGATCGAGGCACTCACCGTCATTCGAAAAAAAAAATTGAGATTCTCCATCCACAAAATCCGCTTTTTTACAACTTCGTATCGTTTGTCAAGTGAAAATCTCTGTTTATTTCTCTCGTTTATTCATTTCAGAATAAAATTTTGTTATTTTGATCGAGGCACTCACCGTCGTTCAAAAACAAATTGAGATTCTCCATCCACAAAATCCGATTTTCACAACTCCGTATCGTTTGTCAAGTGAAAATCTCTGTTTATTTCTCTCGTATATTCATTTCAGAATAGTATTTTATTATTTCTATCGAGGCACTCACCGTCGTTCAAAAAAAAAAAAAAATTGATATTCTCCATCCACAAAATCCGATTTTCACAACTCCGTTCCGTTTGTCAAGTGAAAATCTCTGTTTATTTCTCTCGTATATTTATTTCAGAATACCATTCTATTATTTTGATCGAGGCACTCACTTCACTCACTTCATCCACGAAATAAAATTTCATAATTTCATTCTTGGAGCTTAATTGTTCTTTCGTTTCTTATGCAAATCTATTGGAATATAGAGTTTTTAAATTTCAATCGGGACAATATTCGAAACACTCACGTTTTCTTGATTTCATTAGATTTTAGTCAAGGCACCCACTACATTTCCTAAAGCAAAAAATGAAAACGTTTCATTCAATAAAGATTGAGTTATCTCGCATTGTATCGTTGGTCAACCAAAAATATCTCCATAAAAAGTTTCGGTCATCCGGGCGAACCAAGAGTCGGTGACCATATAGGTTAGCAGTTTAGTTCAGCAAAGCAACAAAATATTTTTCCTTCTCGTATAAGATAGTGAAATTATATTATTTTTCATTATTGTATGTATCTGATCTCAATGATTTTATCCACCTCATCTTATAAAAACATGGTAACAGAGAGGCCAAACAAATGCGGAATTTATGGTGGATATGGCAACGCTGTTCGGATAATTCCATGTGACCCCGGCGCGACAGTCCCTACGTCGTAAATTGTGGATAAGAAGGTGTGGGTAACTTCACGCTAATGAAAATTTTCCCAGTCGACGGCATCGACAGCTCTATTTCAGCTAACCATATAGCTCTATCCTTCATTTTGAATTTCCCTGCTTTCAAGCCTCGCCCACTGTTCATCGAAATATTGAACCCAAGGTGGTGTCCTTCTGTTTCGAGATATTTTTGCGCGCATGTTAATGGGCCAAATCGGCCGAATGGTTTGGGAGTTATAGCCATTTGAAATTTTGAGGTTGTTTTCCTCGTATTTCAGGAGCGATTGGATTGAAACAAAGTTATTTCTTTCGAAAGTCAAAAATAGCGGACGTGGACAATGACGAATTTTTGATAGAATTTTTCATCGCGCTTCTTCTTACGATTGCATCATAATTATTAGCTCTATTCTATGATATTTTCGACCAAAAGCTATGAAAATAAAATCTCATAGCTTTCAAATGCTTCATTTACCTTAATCTTCGACGCAGTCGCTTTCAACCTAAACAATGTCAAATATGAAATTTTCAGAAATTATTTTTATTTTTCAATTTCTCAGCTCCCAAACACAGATAATCGTGTGTATTTACTGTCTGCAGCGTTCAGTGGCTGCATTGGAGTTACCCAGGGGGCCTATTCTTGAATCTCAATCAAGAATTGAAGAGTATGACAATTGCCATATGTTTGCGTCGATTTTCTAAGTTGAATATAAACAACAAGAAGACATGACCTGCGCATGGAACCGAATGTCACTCGACAATTGAATGTTGTATCTCCTATACTCAGTACCACTCTTTGCTAAGTCGAAGTAAACGTTGATAAGGTTATGTTTATTTTCGGATTTGAAATATCTCGATATCTTGCATTCAGTTTATTTCTTGAATATTTGCCTGAAAACATAGTCGAAATGGCGAGTAGAACTCCCACAAATTTTGCAGATGCTCGAGAACTTAGAAAATCAACATAAACATATGAAAATTGTGGTACCCTTCAATTCCTGATCGAGATCCAAGAATCGGCCTATAGGCAGGTTACGTGATCGGTTTTCGAAAACTCCTTGACAGGAAAGAATGTTGGTGCGATAATTGAAATAATCGAAAGGAAAAATCATGATTTTTCCTTTTCAGACATGAATAATGCTTGGAGTTCTCTGCAGGGAACTACCGCGTGACATGTTCTCGCAACATGGGCAGTAACTGGATGATATAATAATGACATCTCGTGTGTTTTTTAGATTATACATAATCCTATTTAATTTCTCAAATCTTATTTTGAAATTTTTTCGCAAATTCTTTCGATATTTTTTTGGACCCTGGGTTTTGGCGCCCCTAAACGGTGGCGCCCGTGTGCATTGCACACTTTGCACATATGGTAGCGGGGACCCTGACAACACTCAGCATAATCTTTTCGCTACATTGATCGGTTTCCGTAACATTTCCAAGCTTGTTAAATGCTTTGCATGAGAAATTCGAAACCCCATGTGTCATCGCCAATTACCATACTTTTTTGAACATGGAATTAGAGTTAACTCGTTCTAGCATGTTTTACGATATTGCAAAACTCAGTGTCTAAATTCGAGCTCAAATTGTGGGAAACAACAAGAAAGTATACTCATCAGTACTTTATTTATTGGCACAGAAACACAAACAGGACAAAGTCCCAGAGGCAGTGTCCGCCCAATTACGAATAAAATTGATCACATTAAATCACTTCTTGAGATATTAATAAAATATACTTTGCGCAATAATGAACGCAACCGAAATACTGAAACTAAAAATCTCAGAACTCTACGTATGCTCCTTCGAAAGCACATGCATCCAGACACAATTCATTTTGACCACGGTGTCTTCTTAAGCTAGTCCAATCTAATAGATTAGGACCATTTTCGGCTCAATATTCGAAAATTACAGATGTTTGGTGGAACGATAGCGATCTTGTTTTGAAATCCAAATTAAGTTTTCGATATTATCTCATTGATGCAAATATGCCAGGTCGGAAGTATAAGTTCTTTTTTCGATTTAGTAGATGGCTGAGAAAAATAATATTATTTTAATCATCCGGGATCATTTGAATCATGGTGCATCATTATCGGCGTCCCATATGATAAGATAACGACCAAGAATAAACATCCAAATTTGAACATTCGATTATTCAATTCAAATTTCTTATAACTAAAAAATAAGCTGATAATCGCCTGAAAGAAAGTCGAATGCTGAAGTCATTGCCCCAGTCCTTATCCATAACTCGAAATTCAATAAAACAGTTTGAAGAAATCAACTGAATGAATCGGCAAAAATGCAATAACAGGTACCTATGTCGTCGATAACTTTCGAAGATATGATATCACTATTCACTGTGAATAATTATCTAAATTAATATTTCAAGAGATAATATGGCGTGATTTCAAGTAATCGTTGAATTCAATTTCAGTAATACAGCAATGGCCGATCCTATAGTGACTCTTCCTGATGGTGCTATCAAAGGTCGTTGGCGCACAGATACAAATGGTGACAAATTCCTCAGTTTCGAAGGAATACCATATGGAGAAACTCCAGTAGGAGAGCTGAGATTCAAGGTAAATAAATACAGAAATTGTATTCATTGGGTATAGTCCTTATAGTCGTGATATAGACGTTCATAGACTGTACAGATGCCGAAAAAAGGACAGGACTGGACCAATGTCGGACGTGTGTTACCTATAGGTAAATATAGGTACTCCATGTATTGGTTTATTATTTGATAAAATCAAATTCGCTTTCTTTATCGTTTGTATTGTTCCTGTATTGTTCATTAGGCAATCTGTTCGGCAAGAAACTGCCTTTGACAAATAGTTTGACACCGCAAGGGCGTTTTTCGTGAAAAAACCTGATTCAATTTTTAATAGTTCTGTTTCAGATATTGGGAGTGAAAACTCATAAAAAACCGAAAAAATGCTGCAAATTGTGTTATGAAAAACCAATGAGTTATGAATAATATATAAGTTTTATTCAAGATATCAACTGAGAAAATAATAGACCCTTGTGTAAGATTTGCAGGATTTTTTTAAATGATCGAGCTGTCATTAGTCCTTTATTCTATTTATGACGGTGGATCGCTCTACCGACGAAATAATAATAATAATAATACTTTATTGCCATAACAATGTGATACATTAATATACACTAATGTTGCACAAAGGGCACCAATACCTTGGTACTGAACTTACCGATTTCGAAAGTTGGTTAGAGGTATTATGGCTTCGTCTACCGTTAATTATTTATAATTTGGAAAGTGTTCCATAAATTTTTTCCCAAAAATGTGAAATGATTTTTTGGCACTCACTGGAAGGTAACGTGACTCATAGTCCCAGAAGATCGTTTCAAGTGGATCGAATATAATTGATTCAAGGCCAACGCTCACTTATCGGCAACAGCCCAGCCCACGGTACGCCGGAATTTTGTTCTTTCTATTGGCGTCTGAATTTAAGATTGCAGCGCCACGGTGGCCAGTTTTAGAACCTTAGATACAGACATAGATTTTGTTTTGATAGTCGATTTTGTACTGTTTGTTAGTGTTTGGTTTGATAATTTTTGATTTCACGATTTATTCAAAGACTTTTTAGACTATTATAGTTGACGAGAGTATTACTGGGAGTACATATTCCATTCTTATAAAGTAGGTATGTATTATTCTTCAATCTTATTGAGTGAAGCAACTCTGAAATTACGGGGATATCCCCAAGGTTAGGCATTATTTTGATATTATTCATTTTCAGATCCAAATGGCAAGATTGACTTTGGTTGATTTGTTAGGCTGTCTTGAAAGTTGAAAAACAGATAGTATTGAGAAACATACTTTTTGGAATAATAGACAAATACTCATAAATTTACTATTTTCATAGCGAAGGACTAAACTCAATATATTGTGAAAAAAATTAATACATTCACATAAAACTAATGCTACTTGTATCGTAAGTCTTATTCGTTATGGATTGACAAATAAATTTTCCAACACTCATATATTGGTCTTGAAAAAGCTGTAATAAATAAGCCTTGTACAACTTCGATTTCATCACCAGATATTTCCCTGTCGAGACTCTTTTTTTTTCAATAGTCAGTTCTATCACTAAAACATTTACGTTGTTCCTTAATGATCAGTTCAACAGGCAGATTTCTGGAAGGCAGAGCAATCCTCTTAAGTAAATTTCTCTGTCTTCATGAATGTTATCTAATATTTCATGAGCAATTCGTGCTTACCTCTATAAAAATGATCATCATCGGTAAAATGCAGGTAACAGACTCTCATGAATCTTGTTTGTTGGTTTTTATCGATTCTTCAACACTTTCAGCCCGACTTGTCAAAGGAAGTTTCTTTCACCCTAACTCGAAATTTTTCACCGGGCTGTGGAAATCTATGGGAAGAGACATTTGAGTTTGATTTTCCTCTGTAGAATCACTCGTAAAATCACACAAACGCCAAGAAAAATGCATTAACTTTCTCATTATCTTAACATTTCTTTTAACTTGTCAATGATAATGTCTGTACCTCGGGTTACTCGGATAGCCACCAGAGGGAGTAGCGCTTATCTTCATTCACCAATATAACTATCTCTTTGTACAATGATATAACCGAATGAGACAGGGCGCACTTGACCGCTACGGAACACGGCAAATTAGTAGGAAAATAAGTTTCCGTTTTGCCTTATTGTGTGTATAAGTTAGCGTTGACCTTTATGAGAAGAAAACATTCCAGTATCTTTCAAATGTAACTATCGATTTGCAGTTCGTATTTCATTGAGCTTAGCTATGCTAAGATACTTGGAGAAGTTGATTGCTGCTATACGGTGTCAACTAGAAAAATAACTAACCTTAATATCTCGAATCACGCAAAATCAGAAAAATTGCTAACAGAGATGAATTTTGGATCATAAGGAGACAATTTGAACGGTTAGTTCGAATCGATTTGTATTGAGCCTGTGAGCATGATGATAGCAACCCCGTAGTTCTTAAATGGGAAGGGGGGGTGAGTGAAGGTAATTCGATTGACTTTTCAAAAATGATATACACTCGCCTTTTTTTGTTAGCACTTCTGGAAAATAAGAAATTGAGTTAACCATGCACTGCACATTCAAAATTTGATTTCCCAAAATACAGATTGGATCGAATCGAAATCCAGCACTTGACTGAAAAATGACAGCTTGAAGGTTCATGCGGAATTTCGTGAGGACCATATGATTTTTTTCAATTACTCGAAAGAAACGATGATCAAGAAATTCTTCACAAGTTTGCGCATCAACATTTGCCAATCAGTTACCAAGTTTCATCATGATCGGATTATCCTTTTTAAGTTATTCAAGAAATAACAGTGATACCGGGAAAAAGCATGAAATTCGACATATTTTTTCCCAACATCTCCAAGGATAATTAGCTGATCAAATTAAAATTTGGAACGATGTTATTAAATACTTACCTAGAGTTGTTTCTGATTAATAAGAAAACTCTCGATATAAATTGTTTAAATTCTAACCTGTAAGACTCTCACGAAGTTCTGCATGGAGTTAAGTGTCGGTAGAATATGAATATCTCTCGACATATTTTCACACGAAATTTTTGAAAATAAATACCGGATCAAACTGAAATTTGAAGCACTATTGTTGCAGTTTGACTTCACAGCCAGTGCCTCATTTCAAATCTGATGAAATGTTTGGGGAAGGAATTTGTTCAAATTTGACCAATACCATACTCACGATATTCATATGAATCAGAAATAATAATTTTGTGAAATAAACTAACCAACATCGAAAGAAGATCCTAAGCGAGAATTTGGAAAATTTCATCGAACCTAATTCCGATAAGTTTGCAACGTTTCGAATCTTCCTTGATTCTTTTTCGAGGCTGGAGATTCTCGTGGAGAATTATGAATTAGTTGATCATCAACTAGATTTGAAACGATGACAATGTATTTTAGATTCAATGAAATGGTCGAAATTCTACTGATCTTTTTTTCAATATAATATCACGAACGATATAAATCAAGAGCAAAGAATTCAAGTTTTCAACAATTGTTTCAGTCTCCTGTGCCCGTGAAACCCTGGAAGAATGTGAAGGATTGTACGAAATTGGGTTCAGGAAGTTTATGTTTACAATCGAGATACACCAAAGTGAGTTTTGATTCTTACTATTCACATGGTTTGAACAATATCGGTAAACTAGAATCCGATGTTTCATTTCCTACTAAGTTCATCATTAAATTGGATTTTCACAGGATGAAGGAAAGTGGTTTTTTGAAAAAACTCTATTCAACTGATGCCGACGTTTCGCGGATATATTTCCACTTCTTCAGGGCTATAACAGGGAAAATCGAAAATAAACTTAACTACTTATGATGGTACAATCGAAAATTACAATAATTTTTTTTTTTTTTTCCTTGAAGAATAACAAACTGAAATAATGTCCATCTTTATCGAGTATTATCGAAAAACCATGCATAGAGTTCACTTAATCATACTACATATAATTATAATTATTCTCGTTCAAAATTGATGTGCTAAAAAACAAAAAACTTTGGTAAGTGTAATATGTAATTGTTATTTGTTTTTTAGCACATCAATTTTGAACGAGAATAATTATAATTATATGTAGTATGATTAAGTGAACTCTATGCATGGTTTTTCGATAATACTCGATAAAGATGGACATTATTTCAGTTTGTTATTCTTCAAGGAAAAAAAAAAAAAATTATTGTAATTTTCGATTGTACCATCATATATAGTTAAGTTTATTTTCGATTTTCTCTGTTATAGCCCTGAAGAAGTGGAAATATATCCGCGAAACGTCGGCATCAGTTGAATAGAGTTTTTTCAAAAAACCACTTTCCTTCATCCTGTGAAAATCCAATTTAATATCGGTAAGTTTTGATACACTACTTCGTTATCATTAAAGTTTTGAATTCCATGTTAATGTTTCAAAAACTATACATTTGAAAGTAATATCAGGAATTTTTAAGGTATTGATCGATAAATAAAATGACCGAACAGTATGTACAGTTTTCAGAGTTCATTTTAATTTTTCAATTAATATGTAGTTGATATTGAAGCGGAAAAATAAATACTATTGAGTGTATTCGTCAGATGAAAATAAAAAAAAATAAATTGGTAGGGCGAAAGAGATCCACACCTTCATCCTAATTCTTTAAACTACACTAATATTTGTTTACCTACCAAATAAAGAATAAAATTAGTTTTATAATTATACTTACAATATCATATTCATATAATATATCAAATTTTTTAAAGGCTCTCTAATCCTGGCCCTTTTTTTTCTCAGGATGAAAAAGGTGAATTGGTGCAGAACTATGTCCTTGAAGGAAGCGAGGATTGCTTGAACCTTAATGTTTACACCAAGCAGGTAAGAAGATAACATAATTTTTTTCAGGTTTTATGATATGGACTCAATTATGAAGAATCCGACGTCAGGTTCAATTCTGTCTGGCCCGTATGTATGTTCTTACTTTCGAAGGAGAAGACCCATAGAGTATTGAAACCTCGGTTGAGTTCGATTTCTTACCCGTTTGATAATTTCAGGTTATTTCCTCGATATCTCAAGAAGATGGTACAAAGCTTGTTATGTGATCCAATTGGAACTTTAATATTAGTTATAGAATCTTAACCCGCAAATTAGTACAGAATTCGAGAGTATCGTGTCGTTGAAAATAAAAAAAGTTTTGTCGGAAAGTATTCATTAGTTGTTCATCAAATTTGGCATATAACTCAAGATTGATATTTAACAATAGTGTGCCAAGATTCAGCTATCCGACATTTACTTACATGAATATGAGGGAAATAATGTGAAGCTGAAAAGCGCGTAAGAACGTATGACCTCAGGTTTATGGTCCAAATTTTTGTGATTTTTTTGAAGTTGTCATTTCCAAACATGAAAGGTCTAGGGTTTACGACGGGTCAACGTATATGTGATCACGGGTTTTTTATCCGTATGTCCAATTTAATAGACGACTTCGGCCAACCCACAAATTTCTTCACTATCACTGGGGAATGGAAATTTCAGAACAAATTCGACATGATAAGGTTCGCTTTATTCATAAATATCCGTAAAAGATGCCTCGGCTCCTCATACAAAATAATTCCTCCCACATATAGGTTTTTGTTAAGATCATCTCTGATTGGCTGAAATTTGGGTTGGGATTCCTGATTTCATGTAAATAGTGTCAAGTTCATATTGGATATGTTCCGCAAATCAACTTGATTATTTCGGTTGCCGGTTTTCCGGTCCGTAAATATGAAATATTCGGTTGGTTCCTAAAAAAAGGTTAATTACCGAATTGGATTGATAAAAAAGCAATCTTTCTGTCACCAGAACGACAGTCAATGTTATATGGTATCATATGCATAGCATAGAACAATCTTTATTTACTTTATGATCTATAGAACATAGACGGGACAACAATCAACAAAGAAAAAATTACGGTATGGTCAATGGATCATAAGGTGAATATAGATTGTTCCATGATGCGAGCAAAACATCATGGATTGTTCTATGCCATAAATATGTTACTGTCGTTCGAAAATGCTCGTCACGGCGTGATGTCTACTTTACACGCGTCCCATTTTCGAAATCCACAAGTTTTGAAAGAGTCTGAAAATACTGACGTAAATTCAAACATTTCATTGTGTTTTGTGAAAGTTTACCAGTGTTCGTCCAAATTATGTAGTGATCGTTGCAAAAAAGTGTGATTTAATCCGGCTGAGTATTGGAGTATCCAAGACCTGCTAGGTATGGCAGGCTCAGCTGGTCATAGTAACAGAGGACAAATAAAGGAATACCAACCAACCAACATTGACTGTCGTTCTGGTGGCAGAAATATTGCTTTCTTATCAATCAAATTCCGTAATTACCGTTTTTTTCAAGAACCAACCCAATATTTCATATTTACGGAACGGCAACCGAAATAACCAAGTTGATTTGCGGAATTTATCCTATATAAACTTGACACTATTAACATGAAATCGGGGATCCCAACTTAAATTTCGGCCAATCAGGGATGATCTTAACAAATACCTATATTTGGAAGGAATTATATTGTTTGAGGAGCCGAGGCATCTTTCACGGATATTTATAAATAAAGCGAACCTTATCATGCATTGTGAAAAAAGACAAACGAATAATGTGATTTCGCATCTTCATCATGCGAAATTTTTTCGCTGATACCAAAATTTGATGCTGGAATTTTACCCCATCAGAAAAATTTTCAATCTATATATCAACTATTCAATTCTCATATACTTTCAGCTGAAAGATTCCTCAAGTTCCCCGAAACCTGTGATGGTGTTCATACATGGTGGTGCCTATGTTACTGGAGATACTAAATACTATGGACCAGAGCGATTAGTAACTCAAGATGTAGTGTTCGTTCATTTTCACTATCGTATGGGAGTGTTCGGTAAGAAAAAATATTCTTTTCATTAGTTTTTGTCATTATATTTCCACATCTCGAATTCAAGAGATAAGATATATATACCGGTGGTCACAAGAGTCAGGTCCACCCCTTTTGGATATTGAATATACAGGTTGTTAAATGACGACACGTAAATAATGTCGGTTGAGCCGGAAATATACGTTATTTGAATACTTGAATTCTACGTTGAATGTTGAGTTGAGAACCCTCGAAAGAAAATCAAATTAATAAAAAAATTTGAATAAAATATTTTTTTTATTTATGATTTCGTTTCGACAGTAATTCTTGATATATGAATTCGTGCCGTCCTTACAAATCTTGAAAATTTATTTTCACTTGAAACCAGCCTTTTGGACAGAAGCTATAGGAAGGGTTGCGAGGGGTGAGCCTTCCTCCGTAACTCTGCTTATCAAACTGCGTCTAGGTTCATGAAATTTCTAATGTATACTTTCCGATTGCACAGTGTCTAGACAGAGAAATAATTCAAGTTATCTCACAACCAAGAAGCAATACTGTAGAAGATATTTTCCCCATATTTCGATGGACCATTCCATTTCCAATCGGATATCCCAAAAATATAATTCGAAAATTAATAAAACTATTTCGCTATCCACTTACTGTAGGATGAATGCAAAATTTCATAAACATAGACACAGTGTAATTAGAGTTGGAGCAGAAAACTTATCCATCGCAAAAATCCCACCCAAAATACTTGGAGCTTCACCTGTAGCGGACAGTTTTGAGTGGAAAAATGATTTCAAAAATATCCTGAATTCCAATTTCTAAGCTATTCGGGGTCAAAATATGTTATATTTTTCCATGACTTTCTACTAAAATCCAATGAATAATTCGAGCATGCAAAAATAAGAATCAGTTTTGGTATGAGGAAACCGAAAGGTACATCTATTTCCGGTTAGACCAGATATCGTAGACACACCTTTCTTACCTCAGTTGATAGAAAACAATTTGTAACATCAATGTTACTTCAATCCAATATCTGATATCTTGAAAATGAAGATTTAAATGGCTCTGCTCAAAATTCTCACGAAGACTCAAATTTTACAGACCTGATTCATACAGCCGGATCTAGGATTTAGGTACCTGTGGCAAATTGTCGAAATTCACCCTTGAAGCAATTTATTTTTCAATAACTTGATAATATCGATAATTATAGTACCTATATTCATTGAATTTTGAAGAAACTCTTCGTTTCCAATAATCTCTCATATTTTCATGGGGTAATGAATAAAATGCACAGACGTATTGGAAATGATGATAAGTTATAGAAAAAAAATTCAAATGATGAGCCCATAGGACGGATTATGCCCATTATTGAAGTCAGACTACATATGCACACCTCACACCTACCAAATAAATTTGAAGTCTCTAAGTTATATCTTTTGAGAATTATCGACTATCGTGTTTACGGGCGGATGACTGGCCGGACAGAATATAATTTGATCAAGAATTCTTGATTTGTAAGTTCTACTAACTACATGTCGTCTCACAGTTCATGCACAACAACACCTCTCTGAAATATATATGAAGCTTCAAGTAAAAAAATTTTTTTCAAAGAAATTTATCTAATTTTACTCCTCTAGTTATCTTGCGCTCATGGCAAATGCTCCCTTGGCCTCGCCCTAGATCCGGCTCTGCTGATCGAGTCCGAATCTATTGCTTGATGCAAACATCGAATCTCAAAAATGCATGCGAAATTCAAGCAGAATCTAGTATGAATATTCTATATTCTGAGTTATATATTGCAAATTTTGAGAAATAAATTCGGCTGGCCATATTTCCAAAAAAAATTACCCCTCAAAAACTCAACTGAAGTACTCGATTATTGTGTCATCAGTCGACCATAAGTTTTCAACCAAGAATTCTTCATCGGTGTTTTCCAACTGAGTTTTTGACACAATTCGGAAACAACAGGCACAGTATGGATTTAAATTATAAAATGCTACGTTTTTACCAGAAAGTTATTTGAAATAGGAGGTTCCAGTGATTTCTGCTTGCATTGACTGAAAAAATCATTTGTGTGAAATGAATATAATTTTAAAATAGAATCCATAGTACTGTCAATGTTAAATTGAAAAAAATCTCTGGAAATGAAAGAAGGCTATATGAAAACTTGGCGGCACAGTTTTGTTGAGACATAGGAAACGAATCTCATCTTGATGTTAAGGAGGAAGTAATCGAGTATCAATTTGTTTTTCAGGTTTCTTATCGATGGATGATCCGGATCTAGAAGTACCTGGTAATGCAGCAATGAAAGACAAAGTATTGGCTTTACAATGGGTTCAAAGGAATATATCGCTCTTCAATGGTGATCCCAAGAATGTAACCCTTTTTGGACATAGTGCTGGTGGTGCTTCAGTTTGTTATTTGATGCTCTCGCCATTAACTAAAGGTATTTTGATGATTTTACCCTACGTTTTCGTAACATTCAACAAATATATTCCCAAATAATGAAGAAACAAAAGATGTTATTTCTCTTCTTTAGGTATTTCCATTCATTGTGAAGTCAGTCGGTAGGCATGACCTAACAAGTTTTTTACTAGAACTGAGATAAGTTCGCACAGTAAAATTGCGTCGAGGTCAAAATATTTCAGCATAATGTTGTCAATTCTTACATATTTCATCAATGACTCTATGGTTCGTTTTAGTTGATAGTTGGTGAGGGGTTATATTCCACTGTGACCTTAAGGTCTATTGTGCCCCCGTTTTAGTTACATACCTACGTAATCATTACGACTTTGGTGTAGAGTGAACAGCCCGGCGTATTTATGTGACAGGAAAATTACCACAACCAAAAATTTTTAAATTGTACCAACAGACTGAAATTTGTCAAACTTTATGGCCTATCGACTAACTTCATGAACGTGAATTGACTATTATGTCTCCCCATAAGACCGATGAAAACATCACAGTGAGTAAAATGTTAGAAAGAGGTGTTCTCGAAGGTAGTCAATAATAATTAGGCTACATTACACGACAAGGAAGCCTAATCGTATCGTGTGAATTTCATATTGCCAGGAGGATATATTGATGTTGATTGGTTTTATTTCGAAATTTAACGAATTTTGTAGAGCAAACTTGAACATATAGGTATTTTCTTTGAAAATGACTACGAATTCATACCTCACCTCATTCCAACTACCCTGGTCCAGCTTTTCTCTTCGATCTTCTGTCTACATCTACTATACCTTACTATTAAGAGAGAACATGCACAATCCATGTCTATGGTCTTCCCTGCAGATAAAATTCGACATGAGTTGGACTTAAATTACTGTTAGATGTAAGCTCCAGAGACGACTGAGCTCTGTTTTGAGGATCGTCACATGCGTGGTGGTCTCATAACAACATATGAAGCCTTGAGGGATCTGTTCGGTGTTGAACTAACCAGTTATATCAATTCAGTTCCGATCAGCCCCTACGAAGTCACCAGTTGAAGCTTTATCGCGAAAGTTTCCATTGCGCAGCTAGAGAAAATTTCCTGCCGAATCGAAATTTCGATTAGGTTGAAAATTTTCTTGCCTTGATCCAGCTACCCCCGGTTGAAGTGAACAGTGGTAGTGTGAATTCCTTTAAGAAAAATCTGGACCATTTTATTTGTGTCTAGTTAGATAGATGAAGTTTCTCACTGTATCTGTTAAACGTTTATCTGTGTACTGTGTCCTATAGATTTCAATCTTGACTCTTATCTTTAATAAATAATTATACTCAAACTCATATTAGGTTTGTTCGCACATCAAATCTCCGACAAATTTGTGATTTCAAACTGTCTGTACAAAGGTACGAAGATCTGAAATGACCCATGCTGCTAGATTGCCACTTTGATGGATCGTGATTTGTGTGGCAGAACTTTTGAAACATGACGTCATACTACAGGAAACCCTGACAACCCCGGTCCAATATCGCTTGTCACTGATTTGCGTGTGCAATTGCCTTCATTTGTTTGACTATCAGATGACAATCACATGCAGATGTCCATACGAACAGCTTACTCTTGGTTTGAAACAGATTTGATCAGATCAGAAATCACTGTACGGACGCGGTTAAGTCAATGGCGCATGATTTATGATTCGACATTTGTTTCTAAATTCTTACAGCTGTGCAAACAAAGCTATTAACTTTCATGAAGACTAAAGACAGTCCGAAGGCCATGAAATTCAGACATATACCAATATGTATAATTGAGAAATGTTAGGACATTGTTATTTTCCTTGAAAATTACTATGCGTGATAAAAATAGTAATAACGTAAATATGTAACTCAACCAATCCATGACGTTATTTTATTTATCTTCTCCTATCTACTTAAGGATTAGAATAGCTTTGTCTCTTCCTTTGTTCCTCCCACTCTCTCTCATTGTTGCCGCTTCTGGTCTACAAACTGAAGACGCAATGCCCAAATGTAAGGTGTCCTGTGGCATCAGCCCCAAGTCCAATTTCTATGTGTCCATCTTCTATGCTCTCACACGTGATTATATAGCTTCGATTTTGTTTTTCAGGTCTTTTTCAAAAGGCGATCGTGCAGAGTTGTTGTGCCCTGAACAATGCGTTGAGAGGACAGAGGAATAATGCAAAAAAAATTGCGGAAGCCCTCTCATGTGAAGAAAAAAATGAACGGGAGGTACTTCGATTTCTCCAGAACTTACCAGCAGAAAAACTATACGAGGGCCAATTAAAATTAAAGGATGTAGGTAGATAGCTATAAAGAGTAGCCTCACCACATATATTATTTATTTGAATGAATATCAGATGATACTCAGCTCAGTCCATTATTTTCCCAACAAAAAATCCAGAAGAGCACTGACCTGAAGTCAGGAGCCTTAATGCGTTTCTACAAATTTGTAGCCAGAGTACTCAATTCCATTGTAATCGGATCTGGAGAATTTATATTTTAAGATCAGATTGGAAGCTCAATGGTCAGTTTCATGAATGGGTAGAATCTACCTCAGATATATTTGAAATATAATTTCCTTAATATTTTCGAAACACATTTTATTCATTAACGGAACTAACCGAGATATTCAGGTTCTATATCTTCTAGAGGTTCATGCCTCTAGGTCATCTCCTCAAGATGATATACATTGTCTACCTCCTAGTCGTCTAAAATCGATTTTTGGCCAAAATTCTCAAATTACTGATATAGTGACGAAATCATAACACTCTTGTCCCTACAAAAAGCGCGTAAAATTCAAGTTGATGTTTAATCCCTGTATCTCCATTAGAAACTACTTTTTAACTAGAAGGTTAGTTTGGCGAATTCAGTTTATTTTTGTCTGCATTCACTATGTATGAGGTTTTACCGGAAAATAAGTGTAAAAAATTCGGGGCATCCTGTCAAGACGTTGTGGAGGGGCAGCCTGGTGGTCTCCCCTCTCTATGCAATCCCCTCAGTTCGAGCCGTAGCGCTCTACGTGTAAGTAGGATTTACGTGTGCTGAAACCAACCGTCAACAAGTGGTTGAGAAGATGCGAAAGATGACCAACGCTCAGGACGCTCCTCCATAGCGAGTTCTGTTGAACGAATTCGTTGTTGTGTCCTTACAGACTTCGATTGACAACAAACGTCCGCGAAATTCTGAGAGAAAAATTGAGATGAAAAAATTGTGTGTGAAAATCGTTCCGAAGCTCTTGACTCCAGAACAGAAAGCAAGGAGGGTTGCTTGCTGTGAGGATTGGTTGGAAGCAGAGATTAAACTCTTTGCGACTTCTTCATGTTCCCGAAATGCAAAATGGTGCTCTGGGGGCGGCACTTGATGGGATGTGGAAGCCAACAAAGCTGAAACGACACGGCAAATGAGGAGCCTCACAACTGAAGATTTTCAGCGATAGTATCAGCAGTGGAAACGGCGTTGGCAGGAGTGCATCTTGTCTCAGGGGGAGTACTTTCAAGGAGAGCATATTGAAATACCTGAATAATTGTAAAATGAAATAATTATTCCACTTGCATACCACGTATTTTCCGGAAAAATCTCGTAGATCCCAAGTTCGACTCATTATTTTTCCAGAATTCCGTATAGATACTAATTCGTACATTAAAACATTTGTTTCAGACTTGGTATCCTTGTATATTCAGATTGTTCAGTCCAATTGTGGAATCTAAACAGAGCAAAGATCCATTCCTCACAGAAGATCCGGTAGAATTGCTCAAAACAGGAAAATATAACCACGTTCCCACAATGATAGCATATGCGGATATGGAATGTCTCATGTTCATGAAATTCGATGAAAAGTCTCCATTCAATGCAGTATGTTTTGAAGAGGATACCCTCACACCCGCTTGGTTTGGCTTCGAACAAGGAAGTAAAGAATTTCAAGATGTTGCTAAGAAAATCAGAAAATTTTACTATGGCGATTTAACTCCAGAATACTACAGCTTACCCACTGTACATGTAAGCCAAATATATTACTGCGTGTAAAATGAGCCTCATTTCAAGAAGGCATACAAAAAGTGTCCCAAAATTCAGAGCCAGATCTAGGGCGTGACGAGGAGGCGTTTGCCGCGGGCGCAAGTTATCAAGGGGCGCCAAATTATGAATTTCATCTTGAAAATTATGACTTCTTTATTTCAAGCCTCATACATACTCCAAAGCGGTGCTTTGGTGCATGAACCTTTCCAATAATTTGGGGCGACAAACCAATCGAAATCACAGATAATAATTTTTACACTTGTCGGCCGCCCTACGATTCTCTATCCACTATCTGGCATACGCTCGTAGATCATAAATGGCCAAGATGCTAACATAGAATAGAGAAGTAATACTCCTCTGTTCTTCTTCTTTTTTCGCATCTCATCTGGGGTGATTAATTCTATGCAGCGGCAAGTACATCACAGTTTATATTGAATCAATGTAAAGAAAGCTGCAAATTTTACACGAGAGTTTATTATTTTCTCAGTTAAATAACCCAATATCATTGATATCTTAAATAAAACTTGTATTTTATTCATAAAGTATTGGTGTCTCACAACACAAAAACCAATTCCATGAAAAAATCCATATAAAACATTGATATATCAATAAATACTCTTGTATAATTGAATAACGTTACCACATGTAGAATGTTAATTGAGTAGCTTAATCAAAAATAATATTTTGAATGAGAAGAGACGTTCCACAGTTGTTTCACGTCCACCGAAGAGGTAGAGTAAAAGGCGCGTTTTTCTTTAAAACTTTCATGAGCCATTAGGAAACACCGATCCTGCTGAAAAGCTTGGAGGATCAATCTCAAGCGACACACGATTTTTCTACAAAGTTTCACGGATTTCGGTTCAGTACGTTCAGAGAAAAGCCCCGGACAACGGACCGCGGACTGACGGATTTACATACTTCAAAATTTAAACTGAAATTTTCAGGTGGGGTACTTTTTTTAGTCGATCACTAAGGTCAATTATTTCATTTCATGAAATAGCAAACCAATAGGAAATAATTATATTATGTGCAATGCGGTCCAAGCTGAAAGGATCGAGTTTTCAAATTGTAATCAGGTTCATTTAACATATTAAATGAATCTCTGGGCAACTATACCAGCCAATTTTCTGACTTTTTGCACCTAATCGTTATATTCATGAGAATGTTTGCTCCCTTAGCGCTCCTTCAGAGCCCTATCATATCATATATACTTGAAACAAATATCTGAGACTGAAGAATCCGTCCTTTATGAGCTCGTAGATATCATCGTTCGATTTTATTATTCACTTATTGTCCTATTCCAATACCTACCTGTCTATAATTTTTATTCATTACCTCATAAAAATGGAGATTATAGAGAATGAAGAAGTTATTCGAAATGTAATAAATATTTTCAACTATAAAAATTATGAAAAATGAATTTCCTCAAGGGCTCATTTTTACATTTTTCCAGAGGCGGCGCTAAAATCGTGGATCCGGCTCTGCGAAAATCAATGCCAGATTTGATTTTTTACCATTTCTGCACTATAATTTTTTAATTTTCAGATGTTTTCTGATAACGGAATCACAAGAGGTACGATCAAGACTGCCCAATATCTTGCAGAAACATCTAAAGAGCCCACTTACCTGTGTCAATTCAGTATACCTAGTAATCACGGGGAAGAATTTACTTCCAAGAATATAACTGGTGAGTTAAGGATGAGATTCAAATTTTGCTGAGGAATAGCTTGTTTTCGTTTTTTGTTTTGTCCAAATGTCAGTAATTTTTGATTTTTTTCCCGAAATTTTTCCCAAACGACTGCGTTGGACTCACTGATGACGAAACCGGTGATAATAGATTCTGTCAGGCCAGTCGTGAGCACTATTACTGGCGTAAGGAGAATCCTATCGACTTGAAACTTTCAGTGTAGGTTGCATTTCGAAATGTTACAATTAAATTCGTTAATGGGCAAAATCGGCTTTACGGTTTCGGAACTATGCTAAACTCTGTTGGAACATAATTACGGTAAATCCAAAAAAATTTTTTTAAAATTTTGCTCATAACCTGAACTTGCCCATAACTTTCAGGAGATATTGAGAAATAATATGTCAAATTTTGTCGTTCTTTACTCAGTTCCATTGTTTTTTCCGGAATAACTAAAACATATTGATTTCATCATAATGATACTTGGTGAATAGTTTAAAAATGCTAATGGACAAGTTTTTGCAAAATTTCTTGATGATTGTGAGGTAGTAGAACAATTTTAAAAAAAATCAAAGTTTTTTCAAATATTCAATATTCTGAGATGTTCTGATCATATCATCTTCACGAAATTCTGTACAAACCTTCAGGTTGTCATTTTTTAAGTATTGGATTTATTTTCGATTCCATTTGTATTTTGGAAATATTAGGAATATAAATTAGGTAGGTATATTTGCGGAATCATTGAGTGGATTTTGCCCGTTCACGAATTCGGCCTTCATCCAAACCTACTCAAGAAATATCGAATTCCTTAGTTGTTTCTTTCGGGAGTTATTGTGCTCATTATAAGCCATATAATACATGAAAAGAAGTGAGAATACTATGATCAGGAGATCACCAAAGATGACAGATTGGGTAACTTTTTCGAAAATACTTCACTTCAGTCCTTCTCTGAAATTACTTATACTTTTCATTGTATCTGATGATTCATATTTTCTCTACGGTTCCAAAATGCATATCAGTAGGTACCAGTACTCAGCTAAATTATAATGCGCCGTTTGGTACCAAAGTGTGTTTGCAAATGAATATATATTTGACTCAACTTATTTATTAGTTGCGAAATATATATTTGTTCAGTGTAGCAAACACTTAATTTCAATAACGAGTTGAGATAATAATAACAATAATGAAGTATTCAACATAAAATAGGTATCTCCCACATAATTGTAAATACATACCTCTCCTTGAAAAAAGTATCTACTTTGAAATGAAACTATCTGTTAAGGGATGATTACGAAAGCTCAAAAATGCAACATTTTCAATATTATATTTTCAGTTCTTTTATAAGATGGCAGAATATTTTTTTGACTTTTTTTGAAGCTTATATTGGTAATTGTAAATTATCATTTCAACAGCATTTTCAATATTATTTTTTCAGTTCTTTCATAAGATATCAGAATATTTTTTTGACTTTTTTTGAAGCTTATATTGGTAATTGTAAATTATCATCTCATTTTCTTGAAGCTATTCAGAAGGCGCCAAATTCGAGTGGTTAAAGAAATGCTCCAGTATGGGTGACAGGAATAATCAGAGAGCTGTCTGTGGTATAATCTCAGTATAAGTGATTCTGAAAAATAAGAAAAGCGAGTCGCTTCTCCGAGAGAAAGATCCCCAATGATAAAATCTACCTCAATTCGAGAAAAAATATGCAAATCTTTGAAGAAGATTTTGAGAAAATAACCCTTTTCTCCACTATTTGATAGACAAAATTCTAATCAATTATTTTGGCAAAACGCGGTAGATTTAATTCTGAAGCATCTCAACCAAGAAAAAAATATTGGAATCTGTCCAATATTGAAAATTTTTTCAAGAAACAAATAATTTCAAGCACGCAATTCGGATGGGCGAGATCAATAGATCTCGCCCATCCATGAAAATTATTATTAATAAATGATAATTTCCATTAAATGTTAAATAGTTCTTTTTCAGAAATTGGGCGTGAAAAACCCTGAACAATAATCTAAAATTCTTCCACAATACCAATATTTGAAAAGAAATAGTTTCGAAAAAAAGGCGTTTGAACTTTCTACTACAGTCAGGTCAGCAAATATAAAGTGTAAAAAGCTTGCACACTCTTTCACGAATTTTACTATGTTCCAATTGGAATTCAAGGAGTTATTTTCGAAAGTATAACGATTGAGACGATGCAAAAAAAAATTGAATGACCAGGTTGTCATCTTCCTCAAAAGGTGCCAACAATCAAAAAAACCACAATAAATTTGAAACTATACGAAGGCTGATTAATAATAATAAGAGTTGCAAACATTTGACATGTTACATGCGTATAAAAATATGAGATCTTTGTTATTTGTTCATTTGATCTTTTTTATAACATCGTCAGGAGAAGGTGCGCCAGAAGCTCCCAGATTCCAGAAGTTTGGATAAGAATCGAAGTGTGTGAAAACAACCACAACCAATATTCGAGAAATATCACTTAATATTCACAAGTCAATTCAAATTAAGCCCTTTCAAACTCCGATTTCGAAACTGTTGGCACTGTAGTACTGCTTTCGATGCGCCATCTATTGACGACGTAAGATAGATCGAATTAATGAATATACTGAACCACAAGTTTTCATACATATACCTAATAATAATAATTTTCACCATTTTATTTATCCTTCGAAACATAAAAGTTATGTATAGGACATGTAAGAAAAGCATCACTAGTCAACACGAAATAGATACCAATCACATATTTCAATGTCTACAACTCTTTAATGTACGATTTTCTACCGGAGTTTCTTAATTGCTTGTGGCTGTTGGCAGCCCTTTAAAATACCGTGTAATTTTGAATTACATACGTTTCACCAGTTAAAATGTATTCATTAAATGTAGCAGAAACGTGTTTTATGTTTACTAGTGTATTTGAAACTATAATGTGCTGGTGGAATAATAAACACATCAGAATATATCGTCACCATTGTATAAAGACTTGTTTTTATACAATGTCGTCACACAAAATGAACGTAATGTAGCAACTTATATAGTGATTAAAAAAATATGATCGCAAAACATACTTTTGTCCCTCACGGCGCTTCATCGCCCATCACTCTATTCCTGATGTCCATTTAATTTCTAATTATTTTTTATTCCCAGGGGCGACACATTGCATAGAATTACCATACATTTTCAAAATGGGTGAGAAAACCGACGAAAAAATGGAAATTACAGCTAAGAAAATCTTGAAGTTATGGACGAATTTTGCCAAATATGGAAACCCTGTTCCCCAGAAAGATGACATTATTTCTGTGGACTGGAAACCTGTTACAAAGGAACAATTGAATTACCTAGACATTGGAGAAGAAATGATTTTGAAGAAGGATCCTGCGGCAGATAGGATGGCGTTTTGGGATCAACTTTTTCAGTCGTATCCACAAACTAAAGGCTACTGAGAATTTATCGGATTATATTTTTATGAATAAGATTTACTGAGTAATTCGATTTTCATTCTGAACGACTGACTGCCTTCTTCAACTTACCTACATAATGTCAAAGTATTGTACATCAAGATTTTATTTTAATCAGATTGTTAGCAACGGAGAAAAAATGAATAAGGAATATAACAGGTGTATTTATTCATTTATTAAATTTGGTTGGAAAACTTGTTCCACCAGATTCAACAGTATTAATGAATAATAAGGAAAATAATCATATAATTCAAATTCAAATTTACAAGGTGAAGTCAGCAGGTTTTGTATGCATGTTAGAATTCGTTGCCAAGGGGGTCATCTTTTCACATATTGACCCCGCTAAAGGCACCTTTACTTCCTGATAATAACATTTGGCGATCTTCTGATCATATTATTCGCACGAACATTAACTTTTTGATGGAACTCCAAGCTGTCATTTTTCAATCATGCGCTAGATTACGAATTGGATCCAATCTGTATTTTTGGAAATATTGGGAAAATGAACTTACTGATGATATAATGATATCTACGGAATATTCGGGCGGATTTTACCAATTCACGAATTCAACCTTTATAATTTGGCCCCAAACCTACTTCACAAGTGTGAGTTTCCAAGTCGTTTTTTCGGGAAGTTATCGTGTTTATGGTTGTCCGCACGGCCGATCGTGAAAACAATAACTTCCGATAGAAACGACTCAGAAACTGGTTATTTGTGAAGTAGGATTAGGCCTTAATTACAGAAGCGGAATTCGTGAATGGGTAAAATCCACCAAATTAGTCCGTCGATATATCCATTCAAAGTTTTTTTTTACAATATTATCAAAAATACAGATTGAATCGAATTAAAATCTATTACTGGGTTGAAAAATGACAGCTTGAAGGAAAGAAATGAAAATTATTTTTAAATTGTTCTGTTGACTCGGATATTATGGAATTCAGCACAAAGTTGTTCATCAGTGTTTAAACCAGAAGGAAAAAACGCGAAATTTCAAATTCTTTCTCAACATCTTGAATTTTAAATAGTATCGAGCTGAAATCTAGTACATTTCTGTGAAATGTGAAGTTCAAAGGTCTAAGCAAAAATTTTTCGAATGTGATATATAGGTTCTCAAAAAAAAATATTTTCCAAAAAAATTTCGTAGAAACTTTTTCAATTCAAACAGTACAGTACGATCACAAAATTCTACGTTGTCATTCTTCAACTAACTGACTGCAAAGTTTCAATCCAATCGCTCAGGTGGTTCCTGAAATATTAAAGAAATAACATCAAAATTCCAAATGATTATAACTCCTAATGCAAGATACGCTGAAAGTTTCAAGTCGATAGAATCCTCCGTACGCTCGTAATCGTACCTACGACTGGCAGTGCGGACGGACAGAATCAATTTTGACACCGGATTGTTCATCTTTGATTTAAACCAAGTGGTCTGATACCAATTTTGGCTAAAAAAAAACCTAGAAAATCATGACGTGAGTCAGCAGCTTTGACGCGCTTGTTCAATTCCACGCATTCGGCAGCCATCATCAATCTATTTGAGTCTGGCCTAGCCGCTGCTCGCAAACACAATAAGTACCGAGAGAATCTGCTTGGAGGCCTAATAATTGTAGAGTCGCTTTGAAGTTTAATTACGAACGCCAAAATTTTGAAATCCATCCTGTGATCCAGCAGATATACATACCCTTGCAATAGATGGTCGGATATATAGGTATAGTTATTTCGGAAATAAATAACAATATAACATAATCACAAGGACGAATGTATGTAGATAAATCAACAATAATTCCACATCAGAGCTATTCGGCAGATATTCGTCGTTGTGTTTATGTTATATAAATTATTATTATAACTGGAGCTCTTTCTTCTCCATTAAACCAGTTTCTATAAATATCAATGATATCGATGAAATCAGCATGAAATTGAACATAATTTCTGTTCCTCTTGGGAGATTGTTGCACAAACTGCAACATGTGGGTATTCGGGGCGATGTGCTTGCTTGGATTGAGAGCTTTCTTTCGAACAGGAAGTTTTCGGTTAGGGTGTGCTCAAATAGATCCACCATGAGAGATGTATCAAGTGGTGTGCCTCATGGTTCGGTTCTGGGTCCCATTCTGTTTCTAATATATGTTTCGGATCTACCGGCGTCTGTGACTTCCCGTTGCTGCTCATACGCGGATGATACAAAGTTATTCAACTTTCCAACTTCTTATCATTCTGTTCTGCAGAAGGATCTCGACTCTCTGGCGAAGTGGTGTAATGACTGGCTGCTTCCGTTAAATATCGAAAAGTATAAGGTGTTACATTTGGTAAGGAGGAATCCACATCTTCCCTACTATATTGAGGGTCAACGGATTGAAAAAGTTTCAGCTCAAAACGATTTGGGCGTGATAATGACGGAGGATCTCTCATGGACTCAGCATATAACACACTGCACGAGCAAAGCAAGAAAGCTTTTCTATCTTTTCGGGAAGTCTTTCGCTGGTTGCGATTCTTCGACTGCAGCACAATTATATAAGACCTACATTCGCCCAGTTCTGGAGTTCGCCGGTCCTGTCTGGTGTCCTTGGCTCATCAGAGATGCAAATCTCTTAGAATCAGTTCAGCGGAGGGCCACCCGCGTACCATAAGGCTTTGTGCTTCCAGAATATGAAAGTAGATTGGCTCTCATGGATATCACCAGGTTCTCGTTGAGGAGGTTGAGAGGCGATCTCATAATCACCTAAAGATCGCTACGAACCAAATTACTGGAAAGGATAGTATTTATTGATTACTTGATTGTTCTTACCTTATACAAGGTGAGTCTTTGACCTTGAAGAATATTTCAACAGAAGATTCTTGAAGCTGAAAGAAACACATTTGTTCTCTACCATTTTTTCCGATTCGGCCTAGATAAAAAAAAATAGGCATTATAAATTTTCATAATAGGCTAGCCGCCCCTGGAAACCTGAACACTGAAGTATTTCCAAGCCTAAGATATACCATTCAAATCTTCGAAATAAGCAACTCTGTTATGAAAACAAGCGTCAACTTACTTTTTACATTCCAGTTGGTGAAAAAAGTTGTATTTATAGTACAATAAACAAGTTAGGTATTCCAAATTTCGTGGGCGATAAAAGTTGAATATTCTCCTCTTGGTTTCATTTTCGATAATGAGGAATTCATCTAGCTATCACTCATATTAGCTTTGAGATTCATCTTCATTTTGTAATTATTAATTTTCTTTGTTTATTTCATTTTCTCCAAGAATTATCAGATTCAGACATGACCCATTCAAACTTTCATTTTCATAAATAAATAAAACACATGTACCTAATTTATCTATGAACGTACAAACGTTGCCAAACTGATGAACAGAAAGAAAGAACTCTTCGAAATCAAACAACACACAATATGCTAATTCTATGTATACACTCGTATAGTCTATGATTCTGAACTGGACTATAAATCTATGATTCCATTCTCAACTTTGAGACGTGGCAACGCGGAAAAATTGAATTCTGTGAATTTTTTGAACAGAGTTGCAATCAGCCAAAGTACCCAATTCTCGGAATTTCACAGATATTTTTTATTTTTGAATTTCATATAACTCGAAAACGGCGCATCATACGAAAAAAAATAAGGAATACTTTAACTTTCCAAAATGGTCAAAAATTCGTTGAATAGCATTCAAATTATTTAAAAGTTGCATTCTTTGAATTTCTGGTATTTTTATGAAATGTTCTGGTCATATTAAAGAAACTGGAGGATGTGAATGAAATTTTGTAATCCAGGAACATTCATCGTATCAATAAAAAACTATATTCCAATAATCATCTCATTCGGTGAAATCATTCGCGAGATCTAGTCGAAAATTTTTTTATGGATTTTCAACAGTCTGTATCTTACGAACCAAGCCGAATCGGAAAAAATGGTAAGGGAAAAAAGTGTTTCTTTTGGCTTCAGGAATCTTCTGTTAAAATATTCTGCAAGGTCAAAGACTCACCCTGTATAGTCAATTCAAAACTGACGAATTAAATTGCAGGTCAAGTGTAATATACAGATGATGAATACAAAAATCGCAAATGGCAAAACCCAGGGTGGCAAAGCGGATAGATAAGGGAAAAAAATAAGTAAATAAAATCGGACTGGCAGCACTCATTCATTCTCTGGGACGAAACGTGCTCGTAGTGCAACAATACCAACAATAAAAGTAATCATCTTGAAAGCGATAATAAACTCATAAACCCTAAAGCCAGGTCCAGATGAGTGTAATCCGAACAGCGAATGCAATAGAATCTGATGAAAGATTGGGCAAATAGTGTGGACGGCACTTCGAATCCCTTTGGCTTCCGAAAGAAGAACCGACTCCCGACGGAGCAGAAGAAGCGCTGCCTCGAACCATTAAACTCCCTGTGAACTTGACGCTAATTGGGGTGTTCGGTGTTCGAATTACACACATTTTGGTTATCGTCTTGGCGAAAAATTTATGCTGAGAAATTATTATGATTGGTCTGATATATTCCATATTTATAAATGTTGGGCATACATGAATTAAATAAATGTTAATTCTACCATGCTGAAAAAGTCAAGCCCAGTGATGGGACGAGTTGTCTATTTCTCAACTCGATCTACTCGAGTTGAAATGATGGCCAACTCGCGTTGACTCGATTCGGAGCTTATGCTTCCGCGGCTGGCGTTCGCCAGCGATTCGCCTTCGTATCGAGTCGAGTTGCAGCGTGACCAATTATTTTTTTCAGAATCTACCAAACCTTCTGTAGAAATCTACTTTTTTCTACCAAAGTCAATTACAAAAATCTACAAAAAATCTACTGCTGCCTAAGAGCAGTTGGCACTTTATGTTGGAAGGAAAGTAGAAAACTTTAATGTTTCGTGCAATTTGAAAAAATATCGCAGTGATTAACATTCGCTAAGCAAAAAAGGTAGAGAAGCACTGCCGTGAAGGCAGCAGCTTTTGCGCGCATGTTCAATAGAGATGACCGCTTTGACAACGAATTCGAACATGCGCGCAAAATCTGCTGCCTTAATTCACGGCAGTGCTTTTCTAGTGTTTTTTTCGATAAAGTACTAGGTTTCAATTCGATCTGTATACGGAATCATTGGGCGGATTTTACCCATTCATGAATTCGACCTTCGCAATTAAGCCCGAAATCTTATCTACAAATATCGAGTTTCTAAGTCGTTTCTTCCAGAAGATAACGGCCGACCGTAAACACAATAACTTCCGAAAGAAACAACTTAGAAATTCTATATTTGTAGTGAAGGTTTGGACCTTAATTACGAAGGCCGAATTCGTGAATGGGTAAAATCCAATTGAATCCTCAGATATACCCATTCAAAATTTAAATTTTCCAATATTTCCAAAAATACAGATAAGATCGAATTGAAATCCATTACTACTCGAAAAATTAAAGTTCGATGGTTCATACAGAATTTAATGAGGATGATATGATAAGAAAATCACAGAAATTTTTTTTTCAAATTGTTCTAATGACACGATTATCACAAAATTTCGCTAAAAGTTGTTTTTCAGCATCTTCAAACTAGTTGCGAAGTTTTATCAGGACTGAATCAGGATTTCTCGAGTTATACCGAAAAAATCAACGATATCGAGAAGGAAACCTCGAAATTTAACATATTTTTTTCCCGATATCTCTGAAACTTATGATCGTATCAAACTGAAATTTGGTACACTGCTGTGAAATATGAAGCTCAAAGTGGTAGTGAAATTTTTTTCAGAAATCATAAATGGTTTCCGAAAAAAAAATTTTTTGGAAAAAAATTTTGGAAAAAAAATTTTTTTAACTGACAATATGATCCTGACAAAATTCGGCTCAAAGTTGCGCGTTGTTATATTCCACCTAAATGCCTAGTTTTAGTGCAATCGCTCAAGTAGTTTCTGAAATAAAAAATAAATAACCTCAAAATTTCAAGTGGCTATAACTCCGAAACTATCCGACCGATTTGGCCCATTAACGAACTCAACCGCGGCATTCCAATACGCGACCTACCCTGAAAGTTTCAAGTTGCTAGCTCACTTCGTTCGACAGTTATCGTGTCCTCGGCCGGACAGAATCGATTTTAACACCGGATTCGTCATCAGTGAGTCCAACCTAGTCGATGGAGACCATTTTCGGCTCAATCATCCAAAATTACAGATATTTGGACGAAACCATAGCACGCTGTTCCCTTAGAACATGCGCGCAAAAATGGTTTTATCACTCCCCAATTGATACCAATTATGCTTGGTGAACTCAGAGGGACTGTGACAAATTTGGTAGTTGAACTTGAACAAGTGGGAAAGAAAGTCGTTATTGACCACAAACTAAAACAATCAAGATATGATGGCTATGTTCCGATATACACTGAGAGCACTATGAGGTGTGGCGTCAATTAAGTATACTGCGAAGCCGTTCCTTTATTGTTGACTGTACTGCTTACTAAAACTGAAAGCTTTACAGTATACTGTCATGGTTTTTGGCGCCAATTTCAAATATTTAGAGAAGATCAACTATTTGGACGGCAGTCATCAATAGTGACTTACTGAATTGCAAATTCGTTAGGAATTGAAAAGTATCTCGCCTCATATTATAACTTAGTAATTGATAGAAATGCAATGGAAAACAGTTAATGAAAATCCTAATTACTATGATTTATGATGTGAAACAAATAATCAATAACTTCATTGGATAAAATGTATGCCTTTATGACAATTACTTTCAAAAGCATCATCAGACATTCGAAATACTGCTTTCTCCACATTATTTTCTGTTCTTGCGATGATATTTTGTTCCGCTCGATTTCCAGAAAGACATATGAGATCTTCATCATCGTCAGAGTTATCAATGGAGAATTCCAATAAATGTTTGAATGTACCAGAACTTTTGCAATTATTCGTATTCCTTTCGTTATTGTTTTTCAGTTAAATAATAAACATGTTGGAAGTTCACTTTTACTGTACATAACCTCGTTTGAATCATTCAAATCTCAAAGCACTGAGAGCACCTTACCACGAATCCGCCAGTTCTCACAGTACAAATATGGCGATGATCAATGACGTCACACATTTCTCTAGGATAGTACGTCAGTATACTGACAGTCCATAAAGGAACGAATATTGGGATCTAGAAGTAGAAGAGTAATTGATTGTTACCTGATGAAAGTATAAAATATAACAGAACTTTTCTCTCGACTTGATATCCAGCCTCATCATTTGGTAATGAAGCATAATCATATAAGTTCATTGAAAATCTAACTAATAAACAAATAGACGAATGAAACTTGGTCATATGTACATCAACATTCAAATGCCATATCATTTCTCAGTTCATTTGAAAACTTCGACGCTAACGCGTGATGTAGGCTTAGTACCTGCTACATTTATTCAGTCAAGGTTGTGTTTTGTAACGACGTTCATATTTAACTGGTGGATTATTTCAATCGTTTTATGTGATATCATTACAAGTAGGTATGCATTTTCACTTATTGAAAGCCCAATTTCATCAAATTTCGCAGAAGATTCCTCAAATCAGGCGGGACATATTGCCTCATTTAGGTATAGCGAGAAGAGAGTGGTTTGTGTATCTTTTCAAACCAATATTTGATTTTTGATTTTTGCTGATAACCTTCGATTTCGAGTATTTATTGATGCCAACACTGAAATCAACAGTGTTAATGAAACATTTTGCATTAAGTAAAATCACAATTCATCGTTTTATTTCAAAATGATTTTCGACACTACCAATTCAACGTTGCTAATTTCATTTTCATTCGAACAGGATAGATTTGTTTATAACATTTACTTACTTCAAACTCTTTCTGCATTTCTTTTTCTAGGTATCTCGTGAAACATTGATCGTAGAAGAGTTCAGTAGAATTTTTGGATCAGACATTGAATTGAATTGAATGGAAATGAATACTTACCTACACTAATGGAAAAACTTGATTTTGTTTTCGAATCTTCCGGTCAAATATTTTCAGGGGCCCAAGACGTTTGTATTAAGGAATACCGGTTGGAAAAAAAATTTCCAGTCGACGGCATCGGCAGCTCTATTTCAGCTCAATGGTCACACTCACTATATAGCTCTATCATTCATTCTGAATCATTTTCATCGAAATTTTGGACCGAATATAGTGTCCTTCAGTTGCGAGATATTTTTCAATCATTTTATAGATGATTCTCAGATAGAAATCCAGTTCTGGAAAACATCACGAGTTGGGCATTTTTTCTGTGTCTCGAATCCATTTCGAAAACAGTAAGAAAAGAGAACAGTCTCAAAAGCATATCACAAAAAATTTATCATAGTTAGAAAAGGAGAATTTCACAGTGGAGCTCAGATGATTTAAAGGAAACTGAAGCTGAATAACTATCGGATATGTACACTGACAAATTTTTGTTAGAATTTTTCATCGCTTCTTCTTACGATTGCATCATAACCGTTAGTTCTGAGAGATTGCCGACCGAAGTCTCTGAAACTAAAAGTCTCAGAGCTTCCAAATGCTTCATTCACCTTAGTTTTCGATACAGTCACTTTCCACCTAAACAAAGTCAAATATAAAATTCTCAGAAATTAATTTGATATTTCAGTTTCTTGGCTCTCAGGCAAAGATAATATTTTGCAGTTACTGCCTGAATATTAGAGATTCCGGAAATTTTCCCGACCACTAACCCGGATCAGATTTATTTGATAGATTGAGCGTTCAGAAGGTCCATTGGAGTATCAGGCAAGAATTTTAGGTGGGATAATTGAGAAACCTGTCAACACTAGCTATGGATTACACTGATCGGTTTCGGTGCCACTTCCAAGCTTAATGACTGCTTTGCATGAAGAATTCGAATACCCATGTCTCATCAACAGTTACCTACCATACCAATCCGAACATAGAATCAGAATTGATTCGTTCTAGCATGTTTCTCACGATTGCAGAAATACTGACACTGAAAATTTCATGACACAACGTACGGTCCTTCGAAAGTTACAGCACATATTGCCAGGCACAGTTTAATTTTAACACTGTTTCTTTTTCAGCTATAGTCTAATATAATCGTTTGGGACCATTTTCGGCTCCACAGACGTTTGAGAAGAACGATGGCGATCTTGTTTCCTGGAAATTAGTATACGAAATTAAGTTTTCGATAGTATCTCGTTGATGCAAATATGCCAGGTCGGGAGCATAAGTTGTTTTTTCGATTTAGTAGATGGTTAAGAACAGTAATATTCTTTCAATCATCCTGGATCATTTGAATCATTGTGCATCATTATCGGCGTCCCACATGATAAGATAACGACCAAGAATAAACACCCAAATTTAAAAAGTCGATTATTCAATTCAAATTTCTTACACCTACGATAAGCTAATAATCGCCTGAAAGTAAGTCGAATTCTGAAGTCATCGATCCAGTCCTTATCCATAACCCAAAATTCAATATACATTTGAAGAAATCAACTGCATGAGTCGGCGAAAATGCAAAAACAGGTATGTCGTCGATATCTTTCGAAGATATTGTTACGAGTACGGCCCTGTCTATGTGAGAATCTTCTAGAAAACTCCGGATGTCTATGCGTCATCCGCCTGTCTAAAAGCTTCTGGCAATTGCTAAAAGTTCCACAAGTGATAAGAACAAGCGCGGAGCAGCACAGGGAGTCATTCAACGAAGACATTCAGCGCCTCAGCGAAGTAATTCGAAGCGGAAGTGATCAGTGAAAACAAATAGTGTGGAAATAAATTGTGCATAGACTTTGATAGAATTAGTTGTTGAGTGATTTGTTATTAGTGTAAATAAATAGTTTGATTATTCTGAACGTTTCGACAAAACAAGAAAACGTTACAATATGATATCACTATTCACTGTGAATAATTATCTAAATTAATATTTCAAGAGATAACGATTTCATGTAATCGTTCAATTCAATTTCAGTATTACACCAATGGCCGATCCTATAGTGACTCTTCCTGATGGTTCAATCAAAGGTCGTTGGCGCACAGATACAAATGGTGACAAATTCCTTGGTTTCGAAGGAATACCATATGGAGAACCTCCAGTAGGAGAGCTGAGATTCAAGGTAAATAAATGCAGGAATTGTATTCATTTAGTCCTGCTTATAGTCGTAATAACATATGTTCATAGACTGTACAGGCACCAAAAAAAGGTCAGGACTACTCCAAGGTCGGACGTGTGCTACCTATAGGGAAAGGTTTCTTTCAAGTCTTTTTTTTAATATTAGATCGATAAGAATGCTGTTAGCAGCTTAGACGGTCGAAACTTTATGACGTTTCATGACTAACGTGTCTTCTACCGTTTTCATGTACCTTCCATTCTACTAAGCCAATGATATCGTGCTGTGACGAGTGTCGTAGGAGGCAACCTAACGCGTTTCACTAAATTCGAACTTGCGGCTCGATTTTACCATTTTTACTACCGAATTATTCGAAATTCGCAAATTGCGAACGTGTCTGATAGAATACATTATGATCTAGTATCGAAATATATTGAGAAAAACTGAAAATATGAACCATGCGGTTTTGAACCGAGCTGTCATAACCATTTATTCTATTCCTGACGGTGGACTGCTTTACCGACGAAAGAATAATAATAATACTTTATTGTCATAGCAATGTGATACATTAATATACACTAATATTGCACAAAGGCCACCAATTCCTTGGTACTGAGTTTGTTAGAGCTGTAGCGAATTCATCCACTTCAACAAAACGGAAAAAAGGGCGGAGTCGAAACACGAAATTCAAATCTCCGAAAAATCGTATAAATATATTCCGCTCCGCTCTCAAAAATCACTCAACTCCAACCCATCCCACAAATTGGTGACCCCCGACGACCACAATAAGGAATTCCAGTGGCGTAGACGACATCAGGGCCGATCTGAATTCTTGAAGGAAGGAAGAACGTACCTCAGTCAGCAAAATGCAGAGCGACTAAGCACAAATCTCCAGAGTCGCAGTCCGGATGCCAGAATTCATTTCCGCCGACCCGGAACTATGGTTCGCTATAGTAGAGGGAATCTTCACCAGTGCCGGCGTGACTTTGGACAAAACAAAGTTCGGACATGTAGTAGGGGCCCTACCAACGAAGTTCGCAACAGAAGTGAAAGACGTCATCCTGAAGCCACCACTCTCTGAGGCCTACTTCAAAATCAAGACGAACCTGATCCGATGGCTGTGCACATCCCAGGAAGAGAAAACACGCCGCTTCCTCGAACGGGAAGAAATTGGGGACCGCAAACCATCCCAGTTCCTCCGACATCTGGGGGGCCTAACCGATGCCAACGTACCCGACGCTTTGATGAAGACCCTATGGTTGAGCCGACTACCCAGACAGATCCAAGTAGCCCTCACCATCGTCAAGGACAGCGAGCTAGAGGACTTGGCAGCCCACGCAGACAACATCGCCGAGGCCTCCAAACCACCCGCATCCCAGATCGCTGAGACGCATTCCCTCGAGGCGATGATGAACGTCCACATGGCGCAGCTCACCCTGGGACTGAACCAAGAGATCGCAGCACTTCGAGCAGAAGTGGCAGCCCTCAGCAGACGACCGACACAACAGCGACACCAGGAACGTTCCAGGTCCCGAAGCCACAGCAGACAACGCACCATTGGATTCTGCTGGTACCATCTACAGTTTGGGAGCAACTCCAGGAAGTGCACACAACCCTGTTCCTTCCAGTCGGGAAACGACAGGGGCAATCACTAATGACGGCTAGTGATCCCAGCCCAGCACCGCGCCGTCTCTTCATCACCGACCGGGAATCCAAGAGGCAGTTCCTCATTGACACCGGTGCCGATCTCTGCGTATTTCCTCGCAGTGCAACTCCTGGAAGACGAGAGAAGTCCGACTACACCCTCTCAGCAGCCAATGGTACAGACATCGCAACATATGGTACAATCAACCTCTCGTTTAACTTGGGACTACGCCGCAATTTCACATGGAGATTCGTCGTAGCAGATGTCTCCAAGCCAATCATTGGAGTCTATTTCCTCAGTTTCTACAACCTACTGGTGGATGTGAGAAACCAACGCCTCCTGGACGGAACCACTAAGCTCACCACCAGAGGAGAAGCCACACAATGCAACATCCTGGTCATCAAAACAATCAGCGGTTCATCCAAGTACCACGACCTCCTCATGGAATTTCCCAACATAACGAGACCTGAGGGAGTCCCGATGAACATCAAGCACCATACAAGGCATCACATTCAAACAACTCCTGGTCCATCACTGTCATCCAGACCACGACGCCTGGCACCAGAAAAACTCAAAGCGGCGAAGAAAGAATTCGAAGCCATGATCAATTTAGGAATTGCACGTCCATCCAAAAGTTCATGGTCACCTACACTACACCTGGCACCGAAAAAGTCAACCGACAGTTGGAGACCCTGCGGAGATTACCGAGCACTCAACGCCCGCACAATACCAGATCGATATCCAGTCAGACACATTCAAGACTTTGCCCACATCCGGCAAGGAAAGAGCATCTTCACCACACTGGACCTTGTTCGAGCCTACAATCAGATACCAGTTGCTGAAGAGGATGTTCCCAAAACAGCCATTACGACACCCTTCAGAATGTTCGAATTTCCATTTATGTCTTTCGGACTTAGGAACGCTGCTCAAACCTTCAAACGCTTCATCGACGGAGTACTACGAGGACTTGACTTCTGCTTCAGATACATCGACGACGTACTAATTGCCTCAGAATCCGAAGAAGAACACATGGAACAGAATCGTCTTCGCAAGATTCCAGGAACACTCGATGACACTGAACCCAGCCAAGTGTGTTTTCGGTCAGCCTGAAGTCAAATTCCTAGGCTACCTCATTTCCGCTGAAAGCACTCGCCCACTACTAGATAGAGTTACCGACATTTTGGAGTATCCTCAACCAACCACAGCCAAGGAACTCCGCCGATTTCTAGGTATGATAAACTTCTATCGTCGTTTCATACCCAGGATATCAGACACTCAATCGCCCCTCAACGACCTACTGGTACCGAAGCTCAAAGAGAAGGCCAAAATCAACTGGACTCCAAAAGCTTCAGCGGCATTCGAAGAGTGCAAAAAGAAACTGGCTACAGCAACTCTCCAATCCATCTGCATCCACCGCTAAGAAGATATTCTATACGCTGCATTCCTGACCCAACATCTGGCTTTTTACCACCCTCGAAGACGGAAACGCTCCCGACAGTACCGACCGGTGCCTAAGCATCCCTAGTTCCCCGATCGACCCAGCCCGGCGCCAGCGAAGAACTACCTGTCAGCACCCAAGGAGATTTACAACCAGAATTGTTAGCCTGAGCCTTTCAACAAAAAGAATTTTATTGCCTTTCTAATTCACTTTCGTTGTAACACTCGAGAGTAAAATAAACAGGCTAATCCCTTTTCTTTATTGCGTGTTTGATTTCACAGGACACACGACCCCACAAATTACTGAAGCTTTTGAAGGTTTGCGAGGTAGCTTCAACCTCTTTGGGAAAATGTCACGTTTCGTCCCGGCTTAGTTTGGGGTAACTCGTCAGGGCATGCACCAAACTAAGCCGTTTACATGCCTACGTGAGCGGACACCCCTTGTGTGGATCACGAGGGAGTGAACCAGACCGTTGGGGATGAACGTACTTCCGAGATCTTGAGAGGATCTGCCAGGGACAGCGTGGGCGCTAGCGCCCCCTGTACGTTGACCGATGATGTGGCCAAGCGTTACAGGCAGGTAACGTAGGGAACTTAAGACGCAAGAGATGGTACTGCGCGCGCAACTTAAGTAAGAGCTGAGAAAGGACGCTCGCTACAGAGCTATTATGGGTTGCTCTCCCGTTAATTACTTATAATTCGGATAGTGTTCCAGAAATTTTTTCCCAAAAATGTCAAATGATTTCTTGGCACGTACTGGACGGTAACGTGACTCATAGTCCCAAACAATTGTGGATCGAATATAATTGATTAATGAGACAAAAACATTTCGGCATCTCTCAAATACAAAGATCGATTTGTAGTCTGTATTTCACTGAGCTTAGCTAAAAGCCGGGTTTTATTTTATCAACTAGATTTGAAACGATGACAATGTATTCAAATTAGATTCAATGAAATGGTCGAAATGCTGCTGATATTTTTTCAATATAATATCACGTATGATATAAATCAAGAAAGAAAAAAAAGAATTCAAGTTTTCAAGAAATTGTTTCAGTCTCCTGTGCCCGTGAAACCCTGGAAGGATGTGAAGGATTGTACGAAATTGGGTTCAGGAAGTTTATGTTTACAATCAAGATGCACCAAAGTGAGTTTTGATTCTTCTTAATCACATGGTTTGAATGATATTGGTAAAATTTTCATACAATATTCGTTATCATCAAAGATGGCAACGGATTGGATTCCATGTTAATGATTCAAAATTATATATTTGGAAGTTGTAATATCAAGAATTTCTGAAGTATTGCTCGATAAGTGAAATGACCAAACAGAATGTACGAATTAGTTTTCAGAATTAATTTTCCAATAACTAAATAATTTCATAATTGATATGTAGTTGATATTGAAGCGGAGAAGCGAACAGCATTGAGTGTATTTGTCACATTTAATGAAAATCAAAAAAAAAGAACATTTGTAGGGGGAAATTGGAGTTCCACACCTTCATCCTAATTCTTTAAACTACACCAATATTTGTTTACCTACCGAATGAAGACTAAATTTATTTTTAGAATTCAATCGAAAAGAATGGTCGAATAGATATATATTATAAATCAAATTTTTTAACGCTCTGATCCTGGTCCTTTTTTTTTCTCAGGATGCAAAAGGTGAATTGGTGCAGAAATATGTCCTTGAAGGAAGCGAGGATTGCTTGAACCTTAATGTTTACACCAAGCAGGTAAGAAGATGACATAATTTTTTTCAGGTTTTATGATTGACTCAATGATGAAGAATCCGACGTCAGGTTCAATTCTGTCTGGCCCGTATGTATGATATCGAAGGAGTAGACAGACCTATAGAGTCTTGAAATCTCGGTGGAGTTCGATAACAGAAAGAATCGGCCAGTTGATTTCGGTTTCATACCTGTTTGATAATTTCAGGTTATTTTCTCGATATCTCGAGAAGTCAGTACAAAGCTCGTAATGCGATCAGATTGGAACTTAAATATTACTTATGAAATCTTAATCAGCAACTTTGTGCAGAATTCGAGAGTATCGTGTCGTTGAAAATAAAAAAAAAATCGGAAACCGTTCATCAAATTTGGCATATAACTTAAGATTGATATTTAACAACAGTGTGCCAAGTTTCAGCTATTAGACATTTACTTACATGAAAATGAAGGAGATAATGTACAGCTGAAAAGCGCGTAAGAACTTATGACCTCATGTTTGTGGTCTTCCAAATTTTTTGCGATTTTTTTGGAATTGTCATTTCCAAACATAAAGGGTCTAGGGTTTACGACAGGTCAACGTATATATGATCACGGTTTTTTCATCTGTATGCCCAATTTAATTGTCTGAAAGGATTCGCAAATTACAGAAATTTTACATTAACTATAGGGACCTTAACTCCTCAGAGTGAATTCACAGAAATCAAAGAAGCATTTACATAAAGTCATAAGCTGTTGTACGTTTAGAAATCTAATGTGATTCTATGATAGCGTTATGAAAAAAGGCAAACGAATAATGCGATTTCGCATCTTCATCATGCGAAATTTTTCGCTGATTTCGCTGAATTTTACCCCGAGTGCCATCAGAAGAATTTTCAATCTATCAACTATTCAATTTTCATATACTTTCAGCTGAAATATACCTCAAGTTCCCCAAAACCTGTGATGGCGTTTATACATGGTGGGGCCTATGTTACTGGAGATACTAAATCCTATGGACCAGAGCGATTAGTAACTCAAGATGTAGTGCTCGTTCATTTTCACTATCGTTTGGGTGTGTTCGGTGAGAAACATAAATCGATTTCAAGCGATGGACCAAAATCTCCGGTTATAGTTACGGTTATCCACATTGACAGATAATCCTTTGCCTATATGTCAGTTTGGATAACCGCAACTATAACCGGAGCTTTTGGTCCATCGCTTGAAATCGATTATAATAATTTTTTCATTAGTTATTGTTGTAAGATTTCCACATCGTAAAAAAATTTAACGATATTGCGCAAATCATTTCATCTGAAAAGTACTGCATAGTGAAATTTATGCAGAAAGGGTGCCAGAATTCTGCCTTAAGAATATCTTCAGAAAGTACTATGGAAATAAGCTGGGACAAAAATTATTGAAGATAAAGAATACAATAGAAAAAATGTCGCATTTATGGTTCCTTTCCTTTTTGGCATTTCTTTACCTTAAAAGCCAAATTAATTTTCAAAGTAATACTAATTTTCTTTTAATCATGCTAATAAAAAAATTCACAAGAGCATTTGACAAAACTTAATGATGATGATAATCATTGATAACATTATTACGTTCCGCTTGTGCTTCGACCTGGCAACAGTGGCCGGGCATCGTAAAATTATATCTTGGCTTACTTTTTACACGCTTGTTCCAGGGAACAGCGTGTTATCATTTCGTCACAATGTCTGTAATTGTCAGATGTTGAGCCGAAAATGGTATTGAAAAATTGGGTTGAACACCCTGAAGAAGAATTCGTGGTCCAATGTCCATCCGTATGTGCTCTAACTTCGGAAGTATAGGACCAAGCGACTTGAAATCGTCAGATTACGTTTGGAGTCCAAATACCTTGATAAAATTTGTTAATGGGTGAAATCGCTCGAATAATTTCGGAGCAATTCCATTTGAAATTTTGAGGTTAATTCCTCGATATCTCATGAAGTACCGAATCGATCAGATTGAAACTTTGTTATAGGTTTTGGAATATCGACACGCACCAAAATTTCGTGTAGATCTAGTAGTTAGAAACTTTTGGAGATAGAAGGAAAAAAAATGTAGAATTTCGGTGTTATTTGGAATTTAAATGTTATTTCCTGAATATCTCGAAAAGAAAGAATGCAATCAGATTGAAACTTCGTATTCAGGTGGAGAATACAAACACGATACCATGTGCGAAATTTGCAAAAGCTCGTACACGCCACTCCACGCCAGTGCTTTTCTAGGATTTTTTTCTTCTCTTCTGTCGTGTTCCTAGACAAGTTACACCCAAATTTGAGTCTTCACCAAATTATATGGGTATCAAACTTTACAACAATCTAACAATTTTATTTTCCCAATATTTCCAAAAATACAGATCAGATCGAATTGAAATCTAGTACTGGATCGAAAAATTACAGTTCGAAGGTTCAAACAGAATTTAATGAGGATGATATGATAAGAAAATCAGAGAATTTTTTTTTCAAATTGTTCAAATGACACGATCATCACGAGATTTCGCATGAAGTTGTCTTTCAGCATCTTCAAACTCGCTGCGAAGTTTAATCAGGATTGAATTAGTATTTCTTGAGTTACACCGAAAAAACAACGATATCGAGAAGAAAACCTCGAAATTTGACATTTTTCTTTCTGATATCTCCAAAACTTATGATCGTATCGAACTAAAATTTGGTACACTGTTGTGAAATATGAAGCTCAAAGTCCGAGTGGATTATTTGAATATGATAAACGGTTCCCGAAAAAAAAAAGTTTTTGGAAAAAAATTTTGAAAGAAAATTTACTGATAGTATGATCCTGACAAAATTTGGCTCAAAATGCGTGTCGTTATACTTCACCTAATTGCCAAGTTTAAATCCAATCGCTCGAGTAGTTTCTGAAATAAAAAATAAAAAACTTCAAAACTTCAAGTGGTTATAACTCCGAAACTATTCGACCGATTTGGCCCATTAACGAATTCAATCGCGGCATTCCAATGCGCGACCTGACCTGAAAGTTTCATGTCGCTAGCTCACTCGGTTCGATAGTTATCGTGTTGTCGGCCGGCCGGACAGAATCGATTTTGACACCGGATTCGTCATCAGTGAGTCCAATCTAATCGTTTGAGACCAGTTTAGGCTCAATCATCGAAAATTACAGACATTTGGACAAAACGGTAGCGCACTGTTCCCCTAGAACATGCGCGCAAAAATGAAAATCAGTTCATATGAGTGAACCTCAAGTGACATCCATTTACCAGATATAGTCGACACACCTTTCTTACCTCAGTCTTTAAAAACAATCTGGAATATCAATGTCCAAAATTCACTCCAATATCTGAAATCTTGAAAAATAAAGATTTGCATGGCTCGCTTAATAATTCTCACGAAAGCCGAAGCGAAGGAACTATTTGTGGAGTAGTTCTGATGCATAGTTACAGAGGTCGAATTCGCCAACGAATAGAATTAGTTAACCTGTTTCCTCGAATTCGAAATAGTATTTTCAATTTTTCCTGATTGTCGGATCGAGCCAGATCTAGGATCTCATTGCCTGTGACAAATTGAAAAAATGCAGCTTTGAGAACTCCATAATCTCTATAATTGAAAGTATTCATTAAATTTCGAAGAAACCTCTTCGTTCCAAAATAATTTCTTTTATTTTATGAGGTTAGGAGTAAAATTCATAGAATTATTGGAAAGGATAATAAGCGTTAGAAAAACAATTCAAATTATATCTCCGAGCCCATAGGATGGATTATGCCCATTAATGAGGTCAGACGCATATGCACACCCCAAACCTGCCATATAAATTTCGAGTCTCCAAGTTATATCTTTCGGGAATTATCGACTATCGTGTTTACGGGCGGATGACTAGCCGGACAGAATATAATTTGACCAAGAATTCTTGATTTGTAAGTTCTACTAACTATACATGTGGTCTCACAGTGTAAAACTGGTTCGTGCACCACAGCACCGCTCTGACATATGTATGAAGCTTGAAGTAAAAGAAGTCATAATTTTCAACGCAAACTTCCTTGTTTTGGGCCTGTATTAATCTTGAGCTCGTGGCAAATGCCTCCTTGGCTTCGCCCTCGATCCGGCTCTGCTGATCGAGTTCGAATCTATTACTTGAAGCAAACATAAAATCACAATAATTCATGCGAAATTTAAGCAGAATCTGGAATAAATTAGTGATTACATAGCGTAAATTTTTGAGAAATAAATTCGAGTGACCATACCTCCAAACAAATTTTCCCTTCAAAAAAACTCAACTGAAGTACTCGATTATTGTGTTATCAATCGGCCATAAGGACGGAAAGAGATGTTTGTATCGATGAAAGCTTATTTTGGGAGGATTTCGCATCATTTTATAGGTTTTTTTATGGGTTTTCACTCCCAATATCTGAAACAGAACTATTAAAAATTAAATGAAATTGTTTTTCTCATGAAAAACACCCTTGCGAATTGCAGTATCACACTATTTGTCAAGGGCAGTTTCTCACAATACCAGATTGCCTAATGAACAATACAGGAGCAATACATACAAACGATAAAGAGAGAGACGTTTCAGAGTACAAATCTGACTCTTTCATCAGACAAATTAGAAAATTTCAAGAATTTTTTTCTAATTTGTCTGATGAAAGAAGAAAATTTCAAGAATTATTTTCTAATTTGTCTGATGAAAGAGTCAGATTTGTACTCTGAAACGTCACAGTTCTCTTTCCTTATCGTTTGTATTGTTCTGCCCTTGACGAATAGTTTGGAACTGCAATCTGCAAGGGCGTTTTTCATGAAAAAACAATTTTTATTTAATTTTTAATAGTTCTGTTTCAGATATTGGGAGTGAAAACAGATAAAAAACCTAAAAAACGAATGCTTGTGACCAAGAATTCTTCAGCAGTGTTTTCAACTGATTTCTCGACACAATTTGGAATTCTCAGGCACATTATAGACATTAAATCGAAAATACTACGTTTTTACGAAATAGTTATTTGGAATATGAGGTTCTAGTGATTTCTGCTTGCATGGATAAAAAATAATAATTTGTATAAAATGAATACAATTTCGAAATAAAATTCTTTGTACCGCAAATGTTGAATTAAAAATAAATCACTGAAAATGAGTAAAGGCTCTGTATAATACCAACTGTGCGGCACATTTTTGTTAAGACACTGGAAAAGTATCTCATCTTGATGTTAAAGGGGAAGTAATCGAGTATAAATTCCTTTTTCAGGTTTCTTATCGATGGATGATCCGGATCTAGAAATACCTGGTAATGCAGCTATGAAAGATAAAGTATTGGCTTTACAATGGGTTCAAAGGAATATATCGCTATTCAATGGGGATCCCAAAAATGTTACACTTTTTGGACATAGTTCTGGTGGTGCTTCAGTTTCTTATTTGATGCTCTCGCCATTAACTAAAGGTATTTTGATTATTTTACCCTTCCTTTTCATAACATTCAGTAAACATATTCTCAAATAATGAAGAAAGGGAGATGTTCTTTCTCTTCTTCAGATAGTTCCATTCATTGTGAAGTCAGTCGGTAGGCATTGGAATAGACCTAATTAGAACTGAGCCACGTTGCCACAGGTAAAATTTCGTCAAAGTCAAAATAATTCAGCATGATGTTGCCAATTCTTACATATTTCATAAATGACTCTATGGTTCGTTTTAGTTGATAGTCGCTGAGAGATTACATTCCACTGTGCGTCTATTGTTTAACTATCTGATGACAATCACAGATGTCTGTACGTACAGCTTACTCTTACATCAGTGACCATAATAATATGGTAATATAGACACTGTACTTATTCTTGGTTTGAAACAGATATCTAATCTGTTTCAAACCAGAATTCACTGTCCGAACGCGGTTAAGTCAATTGCGCATGTACTTTGATTCGACACTTGTTTCTTAATTCTTACAGCTGTGCGAACAAAGCCATTAACTTTCATGAAGACTAAGGACAGCTCGAAGGCCATGAAATTTTGATATTTACCACTATGTATAATTGAGAAATATTAGGTCAGATAACTATGCGTAATAATGATAGTAATAACGAACATATGCAACTCAATTAATCCATGAAGTCATTGATAAAAATAGGTAAAAATTTACAACTCCCACGTCCCGCAGAATTATTTGGACCTCAACGACACATTTCATAAGTACTAAACTGGCTCAATCCAAGTAATAGAAACTTGATGAAATTAGGGATAGACAAACCTTTCTCCACCTATTTATATTCCTCCTATCTACTTCAGGAGTATGATAGCTTCGTCTCTTCCTTTGTCTATCTCTCTCTCTCTCATGGTTGCCGCTTATCGTCTTCAAATCAAAGACCCAAATATCAGGTGTTCTATGGCATCAGCCGCAATTTCTATGTGCGCCGTCTTCTATGCTCTCACAGGTGACTATATAGCTTCGATTTTGTTTTTCAGGTCTTTTTCAGAAGGCGATCGTGCAGAGTTGTTGTGCCCTGAATAATGCGTCGAGAGGTCAGAGAAATAATGCAAAAAAATTTGCGGAAGGTCAAAATAATTCAGCATGATGTTGCCAATTCTTACATATTTCATAAATGACTCTATGGTTCGTTTTAGTTGATAGTCGCTGAGAGATTACATTCCACTGTGACCTTAAGGTCTACTGTGCCCCTGTTTTAGTTACATACCTACGTAATTACTACGACTTTGGTGTAAAGCGAACAACCCGGCGTAGTTATTTGACAGGAAAATAACCACAACCGAAAATTTTTGTAATAGGATAGATTTATGTTGATCGGTATCAACCAGAACGAATTTTTGTAGAGCAACCTTGAATGTACAGGGTGTTTCACCAAGAACTGGTCAAACATATATAGCCCTATAGATGACATTAGGAGAGTCATTTTTGCCTAATGACATATACCCCGTTTTCGAAGCATAAGCGAGATACAGGGTGTTAATGTCAACTTTGAGCAATATTCTCATAACTATAGTGAGTTATGTGAGACCTTTGAAATAACTGAAATGTTGTGTACAATTCTGGGAAATATATTTAAAAATGGCGGAAATCCTATGAATTTGGAATTTATTGTTTTGGATTGCCAAATTAGATAGCATTATTTCAATGTACTCAATTTTCTGAGATTTTCTGTGAACAAATTTTCCCAAAATTCAAACTCAACTTTTTTTTACATGCCTACAGTGAAAAAAAAAATTTCATTCTGTATCTTCTTCTGATGTCTGAGCTTCTTCGTCAGCTTTCTTGGTTTTTTGAGATCTCTTAATTGTTTTTTTCATTTTCTTTGTGTTCGTTACATTTGGTTTCAGTTTCGGTTTCTTACTGTTTTGTCTTTCCTCTAATTCTGTTTTATATGGAGAAGCAATGATAATACCAACCCCGTCTTGCCCGCAAGTAGGTACCCCATCTTTCCCAAACTGGACTCAAAAGTTGTATTTACTTTTCTGAGGTGATCTTCTTCTTCTCAGACAAACTCCATCCCAAATAGCGGCGCTCTACTTGGGGGAAACTCGAGTATGGGCTCAACCTTGAGACTATGTACCCAATATCGGTAAGGACTGTTGTCGTTGTCTTGCAGGGCAATCCTAAGATCAGGTCAGCATCAGATTCTATATACAGTTCTAAGGACTGGGGACTAAAACATAATTTCAAAATTGTTTACTGTCTCATCTTGCATTTCAATTAACAACAGCTACTCCGTAATCAAAGCAGGCCTACATGGTTGGGAATGGTAGGAACGATTAGGGGAGTACACAGGAAATCACAAACATATATCCAGACTGACCCTCAAAGGCAAAAAAAAAAAAGCATACTACACTGTTATTCTGCACTCAGCTGCAAACTGCACAACAAGCTCTAATATGTCTAGTCTATCAGAAAAAATCATGTCATAGATATTGAGTGGCAGGGGAAACCTTCGCAAGAAAGTTTTGAATATAGTAGCTTTGCCTGTACAGGCTACTTTTCACATGATAAAAATATATGGGGCAGATCGTTAACTCTCCACACTTACAGAGTGGTGACTCTCTTAACCTATTCTATGTAAATGAGCTGGAGTAAGGCAGTGTCCTGACTTAAGTCGCATTATCGTGGTAAAAAACCTTCTGGGTCTGTCAACCTTGGAATACCATGGGGTGATGGGGAAGTTATCGCCTGTGATATAAAGACCATATAATTTTCCTTTGATCTTACAGGTGTTCAGAAAACCAAAGATCCACAAACTTCTTAATTCTCTTTTATAAGTAGGCCATAAAGACTGAGGTCCTGCTAAAAGACGGGGTGGAGCACCGGCGTACCTACCCTGGTTAGCCAGTCTGTATGCTACATCATTATCATGTATGTATGAGTGACTCAGTACCCATAAGCAGCTGATCACGTGACCTGTTGAATACTGAGATCATAAATCAAAGCATACCGGAACGAATTAATGAGTTCAGAATAGTAAACTTAACAAATATTATTAAAAAAACACGTCACACATCTTGTTTGACATATATTTGGAACAGTCACGCACTTTATATAAGTCAATAGTTAGATGAAACCACTCAAGATTAAAAAAAAACCTACTTACCAAGTGGAAACGTGCACTCATCCGACCAAACTATCTGTGAAACTAACAAGTACTGCTAAATACCGTCAGATGGCGTTGAGATACATTTTCTAGTGACACTGCATTATCTGTTTTGGTAGGGTCCCCATCTTACCTCGCGACCCTGTCTTACCCCACCTTCCCCTACATGAAACTCTGACAACCCCAGTGCAATATAGTTTGTCACTGCTTTGCGTGTGCAATTTCCTTTAATAGACGACTTCGGCCCAAGTTGCCAACCCACAATTTACTTAGCAAGTTTACTTTCACGGGGGAACGGGAATTTCAGGACAAATTCGGCATGATAAGGTTCGCATTATTTATAAATAACCGTAAAACATGCCTCGGCTCTTCAAACCAGATAATTCCTTCCAAATATAGGTTTTTGTTAAGATCGTCCCCGATTGGCTGAAATTTAAGTTGGGATTCCTGATTTCATGCAAACAGTGTCAATTTTCATAGGATACGTTCCGAAAATCAACTCTGTTGTTTCGGTTGCCGATTTTCCGCTCCGTAAATATGAAATATTCGGATGGTTCCTGGAACAAGCTCGTGAAAAAGGTTATTTACGGAATCTGGTTGATGAAAATGCGGTCGATTTACTGTCACCAGAACGATTTTCTATGGTAAATGTCCATAGCATAGAACAATCTATGTTTACTTTAGGTTTGTTTTGGTTCCGAGTTCAGATCTGTTCGGGACGGTTCTAGCATAGACCAATAGTCTGTGGTTCTGAACTCGGAACCAAAACAAACCTAAAGTAAACATAGATTGTTCTATGCTATGGATATTTACCATAGAAAATCGTTCTAGTGACAGTAAATCGACCGCATTTTCATCAACCAGATTCCGTAAATAAGGTTTTTCACGCGCTTGTTCCAGGAACCATCCGAATATTTCATATTTACGGAGTGGAAAATCGGCAACCGAAACAACAGAGTTGATTTTCGGAATGTATCCTATGAAAATTGACACTGTTTGCATGAAATCAGGAATCCCAACTTAAATTTCAGCCAATCGGGGACGATTTTAGCAAAATCCTATATTTGGAAGGAATTATCTGGTTTGAAGAGCCGAGGCATGTTTTACGGGTATTTATAAATAATGCGAACCTTATCATGTCGAATTTGTCCTGAAACTCCCGTTCCCCAGTGCAAGTAAACTTGCTAAGTAAATTGTGGGTTGGCAACTTGGGCCGAAGTCGTCTATTGTTTAACTATCAGATGACAATCACAGATGTCTGTACGTACAGCTTACTCTTACATCAGTGACCATAATAATATGGTAATATAGACACTGTACTTATTCTTGGTTTGAAACAGATATCTAATCTGTTTCAAACCAGAATTCACTGTCCGAACGCGGTTAAGTCAATTGCGCATGTACTTTGATTCGACACTTGTTTCTTAATTCTTACAGCTGTGCGAACAAAGCCATTAACTTTCATGAAGACTAAGGACAGCTCGAAGGCCATGAAATTTTGATATTTACCACTATGTATAATTGAGAAATATTAGGTCAGATAACTATGCGTAATAATGATAGTAATAACGAACATATGCAACTCAATTAATCCATGAAGTCATTGATAAAAATAGGTAAAAATTTACAACTCCCACGTCCCGCAGAATTATTTGGACCTCAACGACATATTTCATTAGTACTAAACTGGCTCAATCCAAGTAATAGAAACTTGATGAAATTAGGGATAGACAAACCTTTCTCCACCTATTTATATTCCTCCTATCTACTTCAGGAGTATGATAGCTTCGTCTCTTCCTTTGTCTATCTCTCTCTCTCTCATGGTTGCCGCTTATCGTCTTCAAATCAAAGACCCAAATATCAGGTGTTCTATGGCATCAGCCGCAATTTCTATGTGCGCCGTCTTCTATGCTCTCACAGGTGACTATATAGCTTCGATTTTGTTTTTCAGGTCTTTTTCAGAAGGCGATCGTGCAGAGTTGTTGTGCCCTGAATAATGCGTCGAGAGGTCAGAGAAATAATGCAAAAAAATTTGCGGAAGCTCTTTCATGCAAAGAAAAAAATGAACGGGAGGTCCTTCGATTTCTCCAGAACCTACCAGCAGAAAAACTATACGAGGGCCAATTAAAATTAAACGATGTAGGTAGATAGCTATACAAAGTAGCCTCACCACATATATTATTAATTTGAATGAATATGAATAAATCTAGAAAAGCACTGACCTGAAATCAGGATCCCGAATGCGATTCTATAAATTTGTAGCCAGAGCATTTTTTATCGGATCTGGAGAGTTTATATTTGTAGATCAGATTGGAAGCTTAATAGCAAAAGTCAATTTCATGAAAGGGTGAAAATCAAGCTCAGATATATTCGAAATATAATTTCCTTAATATTTTTGAAACACATTTTATCCATTATCGAAACTAACCGAGATATCCAGTTTCTATATATACCCTCAAAATTTCATGCCTCTAGGTTATCTCCTCAAGATGATATACTAACTGACAAAGAAACTGCAGGAGCTGTTTAAATTTTAATTTTTTTTTCAAACATAGATAGTATAGCAAGGAGTAGATGATTCAAATTTGGAGAAAGAAATCGTGAAGATTTTTTCATGTGAATATTTTTTGGTACCCAAATATTGTCTTACCCCTAAGTGGTGCAGAGAACGACAAAATCGGAATGTGGAATGGCATCAGATCGTCTTTTTGATGAATCTCGATTCTACTTTGATGTACATGATGGCCGAAGAAGGGTTAGACGACGTCGGGGTGAAAGACGTGACACTCATTTTGATGTTGAGCGTTATGTACACTGGACAGTAGGCATGATGGTATGGGGTGTTATCGTCATCGTTATTCGAGGTAACATGACAGCACTGCCTTACCTTCAAGAAAAAGTGGAGCCATATGCTCTCCCTTACCTTAACCGGCTCGAGAACCCAATATTTCAGCAAGATAATGCTCAATCTCAGGTTGCCAAAGTTAGTTTGAACTTTTTGGAAGCGACCCATGTGAATATTTTGCCATTGCCACCCAGATCCCCCGATTTTTCGCCCATAGAGCATGTTTGGGACATGATGAATAGAAGGCTTGAAAATTTACCCCAGCTCCACGGGCTTTGTCGGCTCTGAGACATGAAGTCCATGTAGCTTGGGATAGTATCCCTCAAGAAGGAATAGACCATCTTCTCGCATCGCAACCAAGACCGTGTTGCGGAGAGTATGGATAACTGCGGTGGCCAAACACAATATTAAGAAATTTAATAAAAATTGTTATCGCTTCGTTTTTTTTTCTCCAAATTTACTCCTTGCTATGCTATCTTAGTTTTACCAAATAAAAATTAAATATTGAACAGCTCCTTCTGGGTGTTGCAGCTCTTGTCAGTTAGTATACAGTGCGCGTCAAAATCATAGAACAAATTCATTTTCTCAGAAAAAAAATATTTGGCAACAAAATCCTGAAACAGGTCAATTTTCGTTTCACTTTTACCAAATTTTTATGCATTTTCAAGGACTCTTGTTGCACCCTATGTCATCCCCATCAACTTCCTAAATTTTATAATAGGGAATAAAGTGGGTCATATGTGGTACTTTTTGACAAGTTCTTTGTATCTTCTTCACAGGCCTGCAGAAATTTTCAAGAAGAAAATTTTTTTTTTAAAAATTAGTCAGTTCAAAGAGGTTTTCAGTATGTGAACTTCGTCATGGCTCATTTACCCTGAAATGAAATTTGTCACCGAATAAAAGTCAACCATCACAGTTTTGTTCATGCATAATTTTGAACCCCTTTCAACCCCCTCACGTGAAAAAATTTTTTTTTTCTCCATTGAAGGGTTCGTAGGGGTTGGAAGTTGTGCTAAACAAAACCTTAATTCGGTGACAAATTTCATCAGGTACCATCGTCTCAAAGTAAATGAGCCATGACAAAGTGCACATACTGAAAACCTATTTGAAGTAACTAATTTTTCAAATAACAAATATTTTTCTTGAAAATTTCTGCACGCCTGTAAAAAATATACAAAGACCTTGCCAAAAAGTACCAGATGACCCACTTTCCCTATTCAAAAAATTTGGAGGGTTGAAGGGGATGGACAGGGTGCAACAAAAATCCATCAAAAATGCATATAAATTTGGTAAAAGTGAAACAAAAATTGACCTGTTTCAGGATTCCGTTGTGAAATATTTTTCTCTCGAGAAAATGAATTTGTTCCATAATTTTGACGCGCACTGTATATTGCCTAACTCCTAGTCGTCTAAAATCGTTTTCTCAAATTACTGATATAGTAACAAAATGATAACACTCTTGTCTCTAGAAAAAGCGCGTAAAAATTCAAGTTGATGTTTTTATACCCTGTATCTCCATTACAAACTACTTTTCAGGTAGGAGATTAGTTTGGCGAATTCAGTTTATTTCTGTCTACATTAACTATGTATATCTCAAAATCGACTCATTATTTTTCCAGCATTCCGTATAGATACTAATTCGTACATGAAAACATTTGTTTCAGACGGTGTATCCTAGTATATTCAGATTATTCAGCCCAGTTGTGGAATCTGAACAGAGTAAAGATCCATTTCTTACAGAGGATCCGGTAGAATTGCTCAAAACCGGAAAGTACAACCACGTTCCTACAATGATATCATATGCGGAGATGGAATGTCTCATGTTCATGAGATTTGATGAAAAGTCTCCATTCAATGCAGTATGTTTTGAAGAGGATACCCTCACACCCGCTTGGTTTGGTTTCGAACAAGGAAGTAAAGAATTTCAGGATGTTGCTAAGAAAATCAGAAAATTTTACTATGGCGATTCAACTCCAGAATACTACAGCTTACCCACTGTAAACGTAAGCTGAATATCCTACTACGTGTAAGATGAGCCTTCTTTCAAGAAAGCATACAAATAGTGTCCCAAAATTCAGAGCCGGATCTAGGGCCTGGTGGGGTAGGCATTTGCCACGGGCGCAAGGCAACAAGGGGCGCCAAATTATGAATTTCATCTTGAAAATTATGACTTCCTTAATTCAAGCTTTGTACATATTCCAAAGATGTTCTTTGGTGCATGAACCGTCGAACAATGTTGAGCGACAAATCAATCAAAATCACAGATAATAATTTTACACGTCTTGTCGGCCACCCTAAGATTCTCTGTCCACTATCTGGTATACGCTAGAAGATCATAGATTGTCAAGATATTAACACAGAATAGAGAAGTAATACTTCTCTTTTCTGTGACGTTCACGAACGAGGCCGAGCGGCTAGTTGAACCCTTATTGTCTGAATATTTCTCTTTTTTCGCATCTCATCTGGAGTGATTAATTCTATGCAGTGGGAAGTACATCACAGTTTAAATCGAAACAATTTAAAAAATAGGAAATTATTATATTATTATATGTGCAATACGGTTATCGTCCAAGCTGAAAGGAAGTTTTAAATTTTAATCAAGTTTATTTAACATATTGAATGAATGAATCTCTGGGCAACTATATCAGCCAATTTTCTGACCTCTTGCCCCAAGTCGTTATATTCATGAGAATTTTTGCGCCCTTGACGCTCATTCAGGGTCCTATCACATCATATAAACTTAGAACAAATGTCAGTAACTTATTTAAATATTTTCAGTTGATAATGGAATTATACGAAAATTTTAACTCACTGATCAAAAATTCTTGGTCAAATTATATTCTGTCCGGCTAGTCATCTTCCCGTGAACTCTATTTTCTATAATTTTCGAAGACATATAATAACCCAAAGATTTCAAATTTATGAGGTACGTTTGAGGTGTAAAAATCACAGCTTAGTTCATTAATGAATAGAATCCGTCCTATATGGGCTCTGAGATACCGTTCGATTTTATTTCTCACACTTATTGCCCTATTGCAATACCTGTCTATTATTTTTATTTATTACCTGCTATTTGTGGGAGATTATTGAGAATGAAGTAGTTATTCGAAATATAATAAATATTTTCAAGTATGAAAAATAAATTTTTCCAAGGGCGGATTTTGACATTTTGCCAGAGGTGCTAAAATCCTAGATCCGGCTCTGTGAAAATCAATGTCAGATTTGAGTATTCCACCATTTTTGCAGTATGATTTTTTAATTTTCAGATGTTTTCTGATAACGTAATCACGAGAGGTATTATCAAGACTGCCCAATATCTTGCAGAAACATCTAAAGAGCCCGCTTACCTGTGTCAATTCAGTATACCTAGTAACCTCGGGGAAGAATTTACTTCCAAGAATATAACTGGTGAGTAAAGGATGAGATTCAAATTTTGCGCCCATGCTCTGAGGAACAGCGCGCTATCGTCTTTCGTTTTGTCCAAATGTCAGTAATTTTCGATCTTTTTCCCGAAAGTTTTCTCAAACGACTGTGTTGGACTCACTGATTAAAATGTATTTGCAATTATGTAGAAGAAACGTATTTCACGTTTACTAGTGTATTTGAAACTATAATGTGTTGGGTGAATGATAAATATATCGTCACACAAAATGAACTCAATGCCTGCCACTTATATAGTGCCTAAAACAAAAAAAATTAGATAGCGAACACACTTTTGTCACACCCGGCGCCCCATAGCCTACCACACTATTTCCTGATGTCTGTTTAATTTCCAATTATTTTTTATTCCCAGGAGCGACACATTGCATAGAATTACCATACATTTTCAAAATGGGTGAGAAAACCGACGAAAAAATGGAAATTACAGCTAAGAAAATCTTGAAGTTATGGACAAATTTTGCCAAATATGGAAACCCTGTTCCCCAGAAAGATGACATGGTTTCTGTGGACTGGAAACCTGTTACAAAGGAACATTTGAATTACCTAGACATTGGAGAAGAAATGATTTTGAAGAAGGATCCTGCGGCAGATAGGATGGCGTTTTGGGATCAACTTTTTCAGTCGTATCCACAAACTAAAGGCTACTGAGAATTTATCGGATTAAATTTTTATGAATGAGATTTACTGAGTAATTCGATTCTCATTTTGAACGACAGACTGCCTTCTTCAACTTACCTACCTAATGTCAAAGTATTGTACATCAAGCTTTTTTTTTAATCAGATTGCCAGCAACGTAGAAAAAATGAATAGGGAATATTACATGTATATTTATTCAATTATTAAATAATAATAGGTATACAAACAACTGTTCCAACCCACAAACAGTATTCACAAATAATAAGGGAAATAATCATACAATTCAAATTAACAATGTGAAGTCAGCAGGTTTTATACGCAGGTTCAAATTCGTTACCAAGGCAGTCACCTTTTCAGATATTGACCCTGCTAAAGGCACCTTTACCTTCTGATCATATTATCCGCACGAACTTTTGCATGAAACTCCAAGCTGTTATTTTTCAATCAAGCGCTAGATTTGGAATCGATCCAGTCTGTATTTTCCGAAATATTGGAAAAATAAATGTTCTTTAATGGGAATATCTATGGAATATTTGGGCGGATTTTACCAATTCACGAATTCGACCTTCATAATTGGGCCCCAAACCTACTTCACAATTTTGAGTCGTTGTTCCGGGAAGTTATCATCGTAATTTTTAGAGTAGGTTTAGACCTTAAATACAAAAGTTGAAATCGTGAATGGTATTGTTGGGTGGGGTATTTTACATCCACCCAACGATACCAGCGATACACCCATTCAAAGTTTATTTTCGAAAATACATATTAAATTGGTTTGGAAATTGACAGCTTGCAGGTTCACACAGATTTCGTGAGGTTAATATGATCAGAAGATAGCAGAATATTGAATATTTTAGAGAAGAAATTAGAATTCTTTCTCGAATTTTTCTGATGACCTATAGATCATTAATTTCAGGTTATTTTCTGGAAATACCCCATTTGGCTGAAACTTTAAGGTGGCATTTTTCATTCAGGGCGATTCGATCAATGTTTTTGGCAATATCGGGAAACTGAAAATTTGAAAGGGTATATCTGCGGAATCATTCGATAGTTTTTACTAATTCGCAAATCCGGCCTTCGTATTTTAACTCCAAACTAACATTACAATAATCAAGCTAATGAGTAGTTATCAGTGGTTAGGCCGGCCGTAAACACATTAACTTTAGGAAGAATCGACATAGGGAATATATTTGTAGAGTAGGTTTTCAGTTTAATTAAGAAGGTCGAATGCTTAAATAGGTTGAATGCACCAATTATCCTTAAGATAGTTATACCCAATTAAAATTTTGGATCGAATTGCAATCTAGTACTTGATCGAAAATTGAAGCTTGAGGTTCATGCAGAATTTTGTGAGGACCATATGAAAAAATCTGCGTTTGGTAGGGTCAATACTTGTATAGATGACCGCTTTGGCAAAGGAAAAAGCGCGTAGAAGCCTGATCTTACGTCAGTGCTTTTATAGGTTTTTTTAATCCATAAAGACCATATTTGGCTCTAAACTTGGAAATCACAGATTTTCTTAGAACAAGCGCGAAATAAAAAAAAATAACTTTTTCCTCAATATATTTGATTAAATAAAATGAATATCTGATCTAGTTGAAAAGTTGTTAATTATTCACTTCAATATCTCCTAAGACGAATATCTGATCAAGCAGAAATTTGAAACACTATTGTTGAGTAGTGACGATTCCGATAAACTGCTCATGCGCTACGGGGAAGTACCGATTAAACTTCCAAGGAATCACCTCATGAAGCAGAGAGTGTGAACAGATGGCGTTGTCCCGTTTAATGTGACTGTAGAATCCAGTAAATGCTTCGACTATTCACCAGTAGATGCCGTGAACGGTAGATGCAGAGGAATATCTTATATTTCGAAAAATTCAAAGAATACATCTGTTTAGACTGAAATCGAGTCTTCGAGTTTTCACTGTCGATTATATTAGAGTAAGATGTCAACGGAATCGGAGATATGCTTTTTGAAATATATGAATATCTAAAATAAATTTCCTGAAGTTTTCATTGATTTATTCCTCAGGACTCAGGAACTGATTGGGCTGAAATAAAGTACTCGGTTATGAAGTGGCGGTTTGGAGACCTCAGTGAAATTCAAATGAAATATGAAAATTTTCGAAAAAATTTTTTTTTTTTTTTCAATTTTTCTATGGATAATTCTTCACATTTTCAATTTCCATCTTCCAACCAAGTCTCATTTCGATCAGATGAATATTTTTCGTGTTATTGAAAAATAAAATTTCCGAATTGCTGTAACACGAAAAGCATTCAGCAGATTTGGCCCTAGGCCCTTTCTTTCGAAAGTTATCGCACACACGGACGGTCGGCCGGACAGAATCAATTTTGACCACGGATTCTTCATCAGTGAGTCCGAAATAGTCGTTTGAGACCAATTTCGGCTCAAAATTCGAAAATTACAGACATCGCGACGAAATGATAACGCGCTGTTCCCCAGAACAAGCGCGTAAAAAGGGTGAATTCAAGCACTCATATGGTGTCCGCAGCATTAGCTCATTTAAACGAATTCGAATTCGTTGCGGTCGTCTTTCCACGTAATTACTGCGCCAAACGGATCTCTACTCCCAAATGCAGGGATTTGGCGTTCTTCTTTTCATATGGTTCTCATGAAATTCTAAAGTAACCTTCAAGCTATTACTTTTCAATAAAGTATTAGAATTTCTTGCAATCCAATCTGTGTTTTTGGAAATATTCTTCCGACAGAATCAATAAGAAACTGGATATTTGTAGAGAAGGTTTGGGGCTTGATTACGAACGTCTTATTCGTGAATGGGTAAAATCCTCCCATGAATACATACAGATCCCAAGTAACACAAACTTCCCGGCGAGATATCTGAGAAGTCCTAACCCGGCTTTCACGCGAACTCCTAAAGTGATTTTCTAAAGTGATCACAAACACAACATAATTTGGGAATTCGCAATGCGAGCTCCTAAAGTTATTGCATACGTAACAAGAATTAGATATTCACAATGCGAGTTCCTGAAGCCATCTCAGATGTAACCAGAATAAGAAATTCGCAATGCGAGTTCCTGAAGTCATCTCAGACAGAACAAGAAAGGGAAATTCGCAATGCGAGTTCCTTAAGTCTTCCCAGACGTAACCAGAATAAGAAATTCGCAATGCGAGTTCCTAAAGTTATCACAGATATAACCAGAATAGGAAATTCGCAATGCAAGCTCCAAAGATCATCCCGAGTGTAACAACAATGGAACATTTCGTTGTCCACTATTTATACATAGGCAAAATATGTGTTTGATTCATAGGAACGAAATAAATAACTTCGGAGAGGCTTCCTAGAAACCAATAGGATAATCGGCAAACATACCAAAAACAAATCAGTTAAAACATAATTCACATTGAATGTATCATATTTTGTTACTGGCTTTTATGGTTCCGGATTTTCCGGAAGGTTATGATGACAAAATCACGGCGTTTTTATACATTTGGTGGAGGAGTAAATGCATTTCAGGTTGAAATATGTATTAACAAGTAAGAGGTGTCTAGCAAATTTATAGTTCTGTAAGAATGCAGATTTTCCTTATACAATGGTTTAATACTAAAACTAGTTATCGGCTAGAATACTAGTTGATAACGAAACGACCCTAATTAAGTAGCATTTATGACTTCATTCATCACAAAGAAAGCTCTCTTTTTCACATTATCATATTTCTGGATTGAAACTCACTACCAGTATCGGTTAGACAACGGCAGACTTGTACAACATTATGCGAGTGGAAATTACGTTCTCAATTCTTGGTTTGAAACAGATATCTAATCTGTTTCAAACCAGAATTCACTGTCCGAACGCGGTTAAGTCAATTGCGCATGTACTTTGATTCGACACTTGTTTCTTAATTCTTACAGCTGTGCGAACAAAGCCATTAACTTTCATGAAGACTAAGGACAGCTCGAAGGCCATGAAATTTTGATATTTACCACTATGTATAATTGAGAAATATTAGGTCAGATAACTATGCGTAATAATGATAGTAATAACGAACATATGCAACTCAATTAATCCATGAAGTCATTGATAAAAATAGGTAAAAATTTACAACTCCCACGTCCCGCAGAATTATTTGGACCTCAACGACACATTTCATAAGTACTAAACTGGCTCAATCCAAGTAATAGAAACTTGATGAAATTAGGGATAGACAAACCTTTCTCCACCTATTTATATTCCTCCTATCTACTTCAGGAGTATGATAGCTTCGTCTCTTCCTTTGTCTATCTCTCTCTCTCTCATGGTTGCCGCTTATCGTCTTCAAATCAAAGACCCAAATATCAGGTGTTCTATGGCATCAGCCGCAATTTCTATGTGCGCCGTCTTCTATGCTCTCACAGGTGACTATATAGCTTCGATTTTGTTTTTCAGGTCTTTTTCAGAAGGCGATCGTGCAGAGTTGTTGTGCCCTGAATAATGCGTCGAGAGGTCAGAGAAATAATGCAAAAAAATTTGCGGAAGGTCAAAATAATTCAGCATGATGTTGCCAATTCTTACATATTTCATAAATGACTCTATGGTTCGTTTTAGTTGATAGTCGCTGAGAGATTACATTCCACTGTGACCTTAAGGTCTACTGTGCCCCTGTTTTAGTTACATACCTACGTAATTACTACGACTTTGGTGTAAAGCGAACAACCCGGCGTAGTTATTTGACAGGAAAATAACCACAACCGAAAATTTTTGTAATAGGATAGATTTATGTTGATCGGTATCAACCAGAACGAATTTTTGTAGAGCAACCTTGAATGTACAGGGTGTTTCACCAAGAACTGGTCAAACATATATAGCCCTATAGATGACATTAGGAGAGTCATTTTTGCCTAATGACATATACCCCGTTTTCGAAGCATAAGCGAGATACAGGGTGTTAATGTCAACTTTGAGCAATATTCTCATAACTATAGTGAGTTATGTGAGACCTTTGAAATAACTGAAATGTTGTGTACAATTCTGGGAAATATATTTAAAAATGGCGGAAATCCTATGAATTTGGAATTTATTGTTTTGGATTGCCAAATTAGATAGCATTATTTCAATGTACTCAATTTTCTGAGATTTTCTGTGAACAAATTTTCCCAAAATTCAAACTCAACTTTTTTTTACATGCCTACAGTGAAAAAAAAAATTTCATTCTGTATCTTCTTCTGATGTCTGAGCTTCTTCGTCAGCTTTCTTGGTTTTTTGAGATCTCTTAATTGTTTTTTTCATTTTCTTTGTGTTCGTTACATTTGGTTTCAGTTTCGGTTTCTTACTGTTTTGTCTTTCCTCTAATTCTGTTTTATATGGAGAAGCAATGATAATACCAACCCCGTCTTGCCCGCAAGTAGGTACCCCATCTTTCCCAAACTGGACTCAAAAGTTGTATTTACTTTTCTGAGGTGATCTTCTTCTTCTCAGACAAACTCCATCCCAAATAGCGGCGCTCTACTTGGGGGAAACTCGAGTATGGGCTCAACCTTGAGACTATGTACCCAATATCGGTAAGGACTGTTGTCGTTGTCTTGCAGGGCAATCCTAAGATCAGGTCAGCATCAGATTCTATATACAGTTCTAAGGACTGGGGACTAAAACATAATTTCAAAATTGTTTACTGTCTCATCTTGCATTTCAATTAACAACAGCTACTCCGTAATCAAAGCAGGCCTACATGGTTGGGAATGGTAGGAACGATTAGGGGAGTACACAGGAAATCACAAACATATATCCAGACTGACCCTCAAAGGCAAAAAAAAAAAAGCATACTACACTGTTATTCTGCACTCAGCTGCAAACTGCACAACAAGCTCTAATATGTCTAGTCTATCAGAAAAAATCATGTCATAGATATTGAGTGGCAGGGGAAACCTTCGCAAGAAAGTTTTGAATATAGTAGCTTTGCCTGTACAGGCTACTTTTCACATGATAAAAATATATGGGGCAGATCGTTAACTCTCCACACTTACAGAGTGGTGACTCTCTTAACCTATTCTATGTAAATGAGCTGGAGTAAGGCAGTGTCCTGACTTAAGTCGCATTATCGTGGTAAAAAACCTTCTGGGTCTGTCAACCTTGGAATACCATGGGGTGATGGGGAAGTTATCGCCTGTGATATAAAGACCATATAATTTTCCTTTGATCTTACAGGTGTTCAGAAAACCAAAGATCCACAAACTTCTTAATTCTCTTTTATAAGTAGGCCATAAAGACTGAGGTCCTGCTAAAAGACGGGGTGGAGCACCGGCGTACCTACCCTGGTTAGCCAGTCTGTATGCTACATCATTATCATGTATGTATGAGTGACTCAGTACCCATAAGCAGCTGATCACGTGACCTGTTGAATACTGAGATCATAAATCAAAGCATACCGGAACGAATTAATGAGTTCAGAATAGTAAACTTAACAAATATTATTAAAAAAACACGTCACACATCTTGTTTGACATATATTTGGAACAGTCACGCACTTTATATAAGTCAATAGTTAGATGAAACCACTCAAGATTAAAAAAAAACCTACTTACCAAGTGGAAACGTGCACTCATCCGACCAAACTATCTGTGAAACTAACAAGTACTGCTAAATACCGTCAGATGGCGTTGAGATACATTTTCTAGTGACACTGCATTATCTGTTTTGGTAGGGTCCCCATCTTACCTCGCGACCCTGTCTTACCCCACCTTCCCCTACATGAAACTCTGACAACCCCAGTGCAATATAGTTTGTCACTGCTTTGCGTGTGCAATTTCCTTTAATAGACGACTTCGGCCCAAGTTGCCAACCCACAATTTACTTAGCAAGTTTACTTTCACGGGGGAACGGGAATTTCAGGACAAATTCGGCATGATAAGGTTCGCATTATTTATAAATAACCGTAAAACATGCCTCGGCTCTTCAAACCAGATAATTCCTTCCAAATATAGGTTTTTGTTAAGATCGTCCCCGATTGGCTGAAATTTAAGTTGGGATTCCTGATTTCATGCAAACAGTGTCAATTTTCATAGGATACGTTCCGAAAATCAACTCTGTTGTTTCGGTTGCCGATTTTCCGCTCCGTAAATATGAAATATTCGGATGGTTCCTGGAACAAGCTCGTGAAAAAGGTTATTTACGGAATCTGGTTGATGAAAATGCGGTCGATTTACTGTCACCAGAACGATTTTCTATGGTAAATGTCCATAGCATAGAACAATCTATGTTTACTTTAGGTTTGTTTTGGTTCCGAGTTCAGATCTGTTCGGGACGGTTCTAGCATAGACCAATAGTCTGTGGTTCTGAACTCGGAACCAAAACAAACCTAAAGTAAACATAGATTGTTCTATGCTATGGATATTTACCATAGAAAATCGTTCTAGTGACAGTAAATCGACCGCATTTTCATCAACCAGATTCCGTAAATAAGGTTTTTCACGCGCTTGTTCCAGGAACCATCCGAATATTTCATATTTACGGAGTGGAAAATCGGCAACCGAAACAACAGAGTTGATTTTCGGAACGTATCCTATGAAAATTGACACTGTTTGCATGAAATCAGGAATCCCAACTTAAATTTCAGCCAATCGGGGACGATTTTAGCAAAATCCTATATTTGGAAGGAATTATCTGGTTTGAAGAGCCGAGGCATGTTTTACGGGTATTTATAAATAATGCGAACCTTATCATGTCGAATTTGTCCTGAAACTCCCGTTCCCCAGTGCAAGTAAACTTGCTAAGTAAATTGTGGGTTGGCAACTTGGGCCGAAGTCGTCTATTGTTTAACTATCAGATGACAATCACAGATGTCTGTACGTACAGCTTACTCTTACATCAGTGACCATAATAATATGGTAATATAGACACTGTACTTATTCTTGGTTTGAAACAGATATCTAATCTGTTTCAAACCAGAATTCACTGTCCGAACGCGGTTAAGTCAATTGCGCATGTACTTTGATTCGACACTTGTTTCTTAATTCTTACAGCTGTGCGAACAAAGCCATTAACTTTCATGAAGACTAAGGACAGCTCGAAGGCCATGAAATTTTGATATTTACCACTATGTATAATTGAGAAATATTAGGTCAGATAACTATGCGTAATAATGATAGTAATAACGAACATATGCAACTCAATTAATCCATGAAGTCATTGATAAAAATAGGTAAAAATTTACAACTCCCACGTCCCGCAGAATTATTTGGACCTCAACGACATATTTCATTAGTACTAAACTGGCTCAATCCAAGTAATAGAAACTTGATGAAATTAGGGATAGACAAACCTTTCTCCACCTATTTATATTCCTCCTATCTACTTCAGGAGTATGATAGCTTCGTCTCTTCCTTTGTCTATCTCTCTCTCTCTCATGGTTGCCGCTTATCGTCTTCAAATCAAAGACCCAAATATCAGGTGTTCTATGGCATCAGCCGCAATTTCTATGTGCGCCGTCTTCTATGCTCTCACAGGTGACTATATAGCTTCGATTTTGTTTTTCAGGTCTTTTTCAGAAGGCGATCGTGCAGAGTTGTTGTGCCCTGAATAATGCGTCGAGAGGTCAGAGAAATAATGCAAAAAAATTTGCGGAAGCTCTTTCATGCAAAGAAAAAAATGAACGGGAGGTCCTTCGATTTCTCCAGAACCTACCAGCAGAAAAACTATACGAGGGCCAATTAAAATTAAACGATGTAGGTAGATAGCTATACAAAGTAGCCTCACCACATATATTATTAATTTGAATGAATATGAATAAATCTAGAAAAGCACTGACCTGAAATCAGGATCCCGAATGCGATTCTATAAATTTGTAGCCAGAGCATTTTTTATCGGATCTGGAGAGTTTATATTTGTAGATCAGATTGGAAGCTTAATAGCAAAAGTCAATTTCATGAAAGGGTGAAAATCAAGCTCAGATATATTCGAAATATAATTTCCTTAATATTTTTGAAACACATTTTATCCATTATCGAAACTAACCGAGATATCCAGTTTCTATATATACCCTCAAAATTTCATGCCTCTAGGTTATCTCCTCAAGATGATATACTAACTGACAAAGAAACTGCAGGAGCTGTTTAAATTTTAATTTTTTTTTCAAACATAGATAGTATAGCAAGGAGTAGATGATTCAAATTTGGAGAAAGAAATCGTGAAGATTTTTTCATGTGAATATTTTTTGGTACCCAAATATTGTCTTACCCCTAAGTGGTGCAGAGAACGACAAAATCGGAATGTGGAATGGCATCAGATCGTCTTTTTGATGAATCTCGATTCTACTTTGATGTACATGATGGCCGAAGAAGGGTTAGACGACGTCGGGGTGAAAGACGTGACACTCATTTTGATGTTGAGCGTTATGTACACTGGACAGTAGGCATGATGGTATGGGGTGTTATCGTCATCGTTATTCGAGGTAACATGACAGCACTGCCTTACCTTCAAGAAAAAGTGGAGCCATATGCTCTCCCTTACCTTAACCGGCTCGAGAACCCAATATTTCAGCAAGATAATGCTCAATCTCAGGTTGCCAAAGTTAGTTTGAACTTTTTGGAAGCGACCCATGTGAATATTTTGCCATTGCCACCCAGATCCCCCGATTTTTCGCCCATAGAGCATGTTTGGGACATGATGAATAGAAGGCTTGAAAATTTACCCCAGCTCCACGGGCTTTGTCGGCTCTGAGACATGAAGTCCATGTAGCTTGGGATAGTATCCCTCAAGAAGGAATAGACCATCTTCTCGCATCGCAACCAAGACCGTGTTGCGGAGAGTATGGATAACTGCGGTGGCCAAACACAATATTAAGAAATTTAATAAAAATTGTTATCGCTTCGTTTTTTTTTCTCCAAATTTACTCCTTGCTATGCTATCTTAGTTTTACCAAATAAAAATTAAATATTGAACAGCTCCTTCTGGGTGTTGCAGCTCTTGTCAGTTAGTATACAGTGCGCGTCAAAATCATAGAACAAATTCATTTTCTCAGAAAAAAAATATTTGGCAACAAAATCCTGAAACAGGTCAATTTTCGTTTCACTTTTACCAAATTTTTATGCATTTTCAAGGACTCTTGTTGCACCCTATGTCATCCCCATCAACTTCCTAAATTTTATAATAGGGAATAAAGTGGGTCATATGTGGTACTTTTTGACAAGTTCTTTGTATCTTCTTCACAGGCCTGCAGAAATTTTCAAGAAGAAAATTTTTTTTTTAAAAATTAGTCAGTTCAAAGAGGTTTTCAGTATGTGAACTTCGTCATGGCTCATTTACCCTGAAATGAAATTTGTCACCGAATAAAAGTCAACCATCACAGTTTTGTTCATGCATAATTTTGAACCCCTTTCAACCCCCTCACGTGAAAAAATTTTTTTTTTCTCCATTGAAGGGTTCGTAGGGGTTGGAAGTTGTGCTAAACAAAACCTTAATTCGGTGACAAATTTCATCAGGTACCATCGTCTCAAAGTAAATGAGCCATGACAAAGTGCACATACTGAAAACCTATTTGAAGTAACTAATTTTTCAAATAACAAATATTTTTCTTGAAAATTTCTGCACGCCTGTAAAAAATATACAAAGACCTTGCCAAAAAGTACCAGATGACCCACTTTCCCTATTCAAAAAATTTGGAGGGTTGAAGGGGATGGACAGGGTGCAACAAAAATCCATCAAAAATGCATATAAATTTGGTAAAAGTGAAACAAAAATTGACCTGTTTCAGGATTCCGTTGTGAAATATTTTTCTCTCGAGAAAATGAATTTGTTCCATAATTTTGACGCGCACTGTATATTGCCTAACTCCTAGTCGTCTAAAATCGTTTTCTCAAATTACTGATATAGTAACAAAATGATAACACTCTTGTCTCTAGAAAAAGCGCGTAAAAATTCAAGTTGATGTTTTTATACCCTGTATCTCCATTACAAACTACTTTTCAGGTAGGAGATTAGTTTGGCGAATTCAGTTTATTTCTGTCTACATTAACTATGTATATCTCAAAATCGACTCATTATTTTTCCAGCATTCCGTATAGATACTAATTCGTACATGAAAACATTTGTTTCAGACGGTGTATCCTAGTATATTCAGATTATTCAGCCCAGTTGTGGAATCTGAACAGAGTAAAGATCCATTTCTTACAGAGGATCCGGTAGAATTGCTCAAAACCGGAAAGTACAACCACGTTCCTACAATGATATCATATGCGGAGATGGAATGTCTCATGTTCATGAGATTTGATGAAAAGTCTCCATTCAATGCAGTATGTTTTGAAGAGGATACCCTCACACCCGCTTGGTTTGGTTTCGAACAAGGAAGTAAAGAATTTCAGGATGTTGCTAAGAAAATCAGAAAATTTTACTATGGCGATTCAACTCCAGAATACTACAGCTTACCCACTGTAAACGTAAGCTGAATATCCTACTACGTGTAAGATGAGCCTTCTTTCAAGAAAGCATACAAATAGTGTCCCAAAATTCAGAGCCGGATCTAGGGCCTGGTGGGGTAGGCATTTGCCACGGGCGCAAGGCAACAAGGGGCGCCAAATTATGAATTTCATCTTGAAAATTATGACTTCCTTAATTCAAGCTTTGTACATATTCCAAAGATGTTCTTTGGTGCATGAACCGTCGAACAATGTTGAGCGACAAATCAATCAAAATCACAGATAATAATTTTACACGTCTTGTCGGCCACCCTAAGATTCTCTGTCCACTATCTGGTATACGCTAGAAGATCATAGATTGTCAAGATATTAACACAGAATAGAGAAGTAATACTTCTCTTTTCTGTGACGTTCACGAACGAGGCCGAGCGGCTAGTTGAACCCTTATTGTCTGAATATTTCTCTTTTTTCGCATCTCATCTGGAGTGATTAATTCTATGCAGTGGGAAGTACATCACAGTTTAAATCGAAACAATTTAAAAAATAGGAAATTATTATATTATTATATGTGCAATACGGTTATCGTCCAAGCTGAAAGGAAGTTTTAAATTTTAATCAAGTTTATTTAACATATTGAATGAATGAATCTCTGGGCAACTATATCAGCCAATTTTCTGACCTCTTGCCCCAAGTCGTTATATTCATGAGAATTTTTGCGCCCTTGACGCTCATTCAGGGTCCTATCACATCATATAAACTTAGAACAAATGTCAGTAACTTATTTAAATATTTTCAGTTGATAATGGAATTATACGAAAATTTTAACTCACTGATCAAAAATTCTTGGTCAAATTATATTCTGTCCGGCTAGTCATCTTCCCGTGAACTCTATTTTCTATAATTTTCGAAGACATATAATAACCCAAAGATTTCAAATTTATGAGGTACGTTTGAGGTGTAAAAATCACAGCTTAGTTCATTAATGAATAGAATCCGTCCTATATGGGCTCTGAGATACCGTTCGATTTTATTTCTCACACTTATTGCCCTATTGCAATACCTGTCTATTATTTTTATTTATTACCTGCTATTTGTGGGAGATTATTGAGAATGAAGTAGTTATTCGAAATATAATAAATATTTTCAAGTATGAAAAATAAATTTTTCCAAGGGCGGATTTTGACATTTTGCCAGAGGTGCTAAAATCCTAGATCCGGCTCTGTGAAAATCAATGTCAGATTTGAGTATTCCACCATTTTTGCAGTATGATTTTTTAATTTTCAGATGTTTTCTGATAACGTAATCACGAGAGGTATTATCAAGACTGCCCAATATCTTGCAGAAACATCTAAAGAGCCCGCTTACCTGTGTCAATTCAGTATACCTAGTAACCTCGGGGAAGAATTTACTTCCAAGAATATAACTGGTGAGTAAAGGATGAGATTCAAATTTTGCGCCCATGCTCTGAGGAACAGCGCGCTATCGTCTTTCGTTTTGTCCAAATGTCAGTAATTTTCGATCTTTTTCCCGAAAGTTTTCTCAAACGACTGTGTTGGACTCACTGATTAAAATGTATTTGCAATTATGTAGAAGAAACGTATTTCACGTTTACTAGTGTATTTGAAACTATAATGTGTTGGGTGAATGATAAATATATCGTCACACAAAATGAACTCAATGCCTGCCACTTATATAGTGCCTAAAACAAAAAAAATTAGATAGCGAACACACTTTTGTCACACCCGGCGCCCCATAGCCTACCACACTATTTCCTGATGTCTGTTTAATTTCCAATTATTTTTTATTCCCAGGAGCGACACATTGCATAGAATTACCATACATTTTCAAAATGGGTGAGAAAACCGACGAAAAAATGGAAATTACAGCTAAGAAAATCTTGAAGTTATGGACAAATTTTGCCAAATATGGAAACCCTGTTCCCCAGAAAGATGACATGGTTTCTGTGGACTGGAAACCTGTTACAAAGGAACATTTGAATTACCTAGACATTGGAGAAGAAATGATTTTGAAGAAGGATCCTGCGGCAGATAGGATGGCGTTTTGGGATCAACTTTTTCAGTCGTATCCACAAACTAAAGGCTACTGAGAATTTATCGGATTAAATTTTTATGAATGAGATTTACTGAGTAATTCGATTCTCATTTTGAACGACAGACTGCCTTCTTCAACTTACCTACCTAATGTCAAAGTATTGTACATCAAGCTTTTTTTTTAATCAGATTGCCAGCAACGTAGAAAAAATGAATAGGGAATATTACATGTATATTTATTCAATTATTAAATAATAATAGGTATACAAACAACTGTTCCAACCCACAAACAGTATTCACAAATAATAAGGGAAATAATCATACAATTCAAATTAACAATGTGAAGTCAGCAGGTTTTATACGCAGGTTCAAATTCGTTACCAAGGCAGTCACCTTTTCAGATATTGACCCTGCTAAAGGCACCTTTACCTTCTGATCATATTATCCGCACGAACTTTTGCATGAAACTCCAAGCTGTTATTTTTCAATCAAGCGCTAGATTTGGAATCGATCCAGTCTGTATTTTCCGAAATATTGGAAAAATAAATGTTCTTTAATGGGAATATCTATGGAATATTTGGGCGGATTTTACCAATTCACGAATTCGACCTTCATAATTGGGCCCCAAACCTACTTCACAATTTTGAGTCGTTGTTCCGGGAAGTTATCATCGTAATTTTTAGAGTAGGTTTAGACCTTAAATACAAAAGTTGAAATCGTGAATGGTATTGTTGGGTGGGGTATTTTACATCCACCCAACGATACCAGCGATACACCCATTCAAAGTTTATTTTCGAAAATACATATTAAATTGGTTTGGAAATTGACAGCTTGCAGGTTCACACAGATTTCGTGAGGTTAATATGATCAGAAGATAGCAGAATATTGAATATTTTAGAGAAGAAATTAGAATTCTTTCTCGAATTTTTCTGATGACCTATAGATCATTAATTTCAGGTTATTTTCTGGAAATACCCCATTTGGCTGAAACTTTAAGGTGGCATTTTTCATTCAGGGCGATTCGATCAATGTTTTTGGCAATATCGGGAAACTGAAAATTTGAAAGGGTATATCTGCGGAATCATTCGATAGTTTTTACTAATTCGCAAATCCGGCCTTCGTATTTTAACTCCAAACTAACATTACAATAATCAAGCTAATGAGTAGTTATCAGTGGTTAGGCCGGCCGTAAACACATTAACTTTAGGAAGAATCGACATAGGGAATATATTTGTAGAGTAGGTTTTCAGTTTAATTAAGAAGGTCGAATGCTTAAATAGGTTGAATGCACCAATTATCCTTAAGATAGTTATACCCAATTAAAATTTTGGATCGAATTGCAATCTAGTACTTGATCGAAAATTGAAGCTTGAGGTTCATGCAGAATTTTGTGAGGACCATATGAAAAAATCTGCGTTTGGTAGGGTCAATACTTGTATAGATGACCGCTTTGGCAAAGGAAAAAGCGCGTAGAAGCCTGATCTTACGTCAGTGCTTTTATAGGTTTTTTTAATCCATAAAGACCATATTTGGCTCTAAACTTGGAAATCACAGATTTTCTTAGAACAAGCGCGAAATAAAAAAAAATAACTTTTTCCTCAATATATTTGATTAAATAAAATGAATATCTGATCTAGTTGAAAAGTTGTTAATTATTCACTTCAATATCTCCTAAGACGAATATCTGATCAAGCAGAAATTTGAAACACTGTTGTTGAGTAGTGACGATTCCGATAAACTGCTCATGCGCTACGGGGAAGTACCGATTAAACTTCCAAGGAATCACCTCATGAAGCAGAGAGTGTGAACAGATGGCGTTGTCCCGTTTAATGTGACTGTAGAATCCAGTAAATGCTTCGACTATTCACCAGTAGATGCCGTGAACGGTAGATGCAGAGGAATATCTTATATTTCGAAAAATTCAAAGAATACATCTGTTTAGACTGAAATCGAGTCTTCGAGTTTTCACTGTCGATTATATTAGAGTAAGATGTCAACGGAATCGGAGATATGCTTTTTGAAATATATGAATATCTAAAATAAATTTCCTGAAGTTTTCATTGATTTATTCCTCAGGACTCAGGAACTGATTGGGCTGAAATAAAGTACTCGGTTATGAAGTGGCGGTTTGGAGACCTCAGTGAAATTCAAATGAAATATGAAAATTTTCGAAAAAATTTTTTTTTTTTTTTCAATTTTTCTATGGATAATTCTTCACATTTTCAATTTCCATCTTCCAACCAAGTCTCATTTCGATCAGATGAATATTTTTCGTGTTATTGAAAAATAAAATTTCCGAATTGCTGTAACACGAAAAGCATTCAGCAGATTTGGCCCTAGGCCCTTTCTTTCGAAAGTTATCGCACACACGGACGGTCGGCCGGACAGAATCAATTTTGACCACGGATTCTTCATCAGTGAGTCCGAAATAGTCGTTTGAGACCAATTTCGGCTCAAAATTCGAAAATTACAGACATCGCGACGAAATGATAACGCGCTGTTCCCCAGAACAAGCGCGTAAAAAGGGTGAATTCAAGCACTCATATGGTGTCCGCAGCATTAGCTCATTTAAACGAATTCGAATTCGTTGCGGTCGTCTTTCCACGTAATTACTGCGCCAAACGGATCTCTACTCCCAAATGCAGGGATTTGGCGTTCTTCTTTTCATATGGTTCTCATGAAATTCTAAAGTAACCTTCAAGCTATTACTTTTCAATAAAGTATTAGAATTTCTTGCAATCCAATCTGTGTTTTTGGAAATATTCTTCCGACAGAATCAATAAGAAACTGGATATTTGTAGAGAAGGTTTGGGGCTTGATTACGAACGTCTTATTCGTGAATGGGTAAAATCCTCCCATGAATACATACAGATCCCAAGTAACACAAACTTCCCGGCGAGATATCTGAGAAGTCCTAACCCGGCTTTCACGCGAACTCCTAAAGTGATTTTCTAAAGTGATCACAAACACAACATAATTTGGGAATTCGCAATGCGAGCTCCTAAAGTTATTGCATACGTAACAAGAATTAGATATTCACAATGCGAGTTCCTGAAGCCATCTCAGATGTAACCAGAATAAGAAATTCGCAATGCGAGTTCCTGAAGTCATCTCAGACAGAACAAGAAAGGGAAATTCGCAATGCGAGTTCCTTAAGTCTTCCCAGACGTAACCAGAATAAGAAATTCGCAATGCGAGTTCCTAAAGTTATCACAGATATAACCAGAATAGGAAATTCGCAATGCAAGCTCCAAAGATCATCCCGAGTGTAACAACAATGGAACATTTCGTTGTCCACTATTTATACATAGGCAAAATATGTGTTTGATTCATAGGAACGAAATAAATAACTTCGGAGAGGCTTCCTAGAAACCAATAGGATAATCGGCAAACATACCAAAAACAAATCAGTTAAAACATAATTCACATTGAATGTATCATATTTTGTTACTGGCTTTTATGGTTCCGGATTTTCCGGAAGGTTATGATGACAAAATCACGGCGTTTTTATACATTTGGTGGAGGAGTAAATGCATTTCAGGTTGAAATATGTATTAACAAGTAAGAGGTGTCTAGCAAATTTATAGTTCTGTAAGAATGCAGATTTTCCTTATACAATGGTTTAATACTAAAACTAGTTATCGGCTAGAATACTAGTTGATAACGAAACGACCCTAATTAAGTAGCATTTATGACTTCATTCATCACAAAGAAAGCTCTCTTTTTCACATTATCATATTTCTGGATTGAAACTCACTACCAGTATCGGTTAGACAACGGCAGACTTGTACAACATTATGCGAGTGGAAATTACGTTCTCAAATCTGAAGAATTCAGAGAATTCTCGGAAGAAAACAGAATATCAAAACTTTAGTCGAAACTGCTTCATATTTTTCACGACATATTCGTCTGAATATCGACCAATCTGAGATCCGTTGTTTTTCCTCAAAGAAATCAACACATTTCTCATTAAAATACTAACAGAGATTCCAAATCAATATTTTGTTTCCATACACCCATTATAGTAGTATGGATATATTTTTCCAAGAACCGATAATTAATCTCCATTCATTTCCGAAACACAAATCAATATTCATCAAATCCATCTAACCTCCAGACGTAAGAACCGACAATCTAAGCTCTCATATTACGATTTCGTCTGGTATATCTCATTCACGGATCTCGCCATCTCGCGGATCTCATTCATATCCGAAATACGAATGAAGAATAAATATAAATTCCGACCGCGCTAAACAATACTCGAAGTCATCTAACCACCAGACGTAAGAACCGACAATCCAAGCGCTCTTATTATACGATATCGCCTGGATGTCTTGATCACGGAACTCGCCATCTCGCGGATTCCTGGTAAAGTAGATATGTTAATCCTTGCATTGGGATTATTCCCTGAGGCTGTTCGTAAGGACTTATGATCTGTGTCGGCGAAGTGCTGTCTGCTAATTCTTTGCATAGCGAGTCCGCAGAAGTCAGCATAAAATAATTTCAATAATCAACAGGAAACTTTCAAGAAATATAATTTAAATTTTAATGTCAATATCTGATATCTGATATATTTTAATGTCAATATCTGATATCTGTACTTCCGGATATTGTCGCTAGGGGCATTTCCTGAAAATATCTCATGTCGTACTCCCAGAAATCTCGCGATGGGAAGTATTTGAGAATTTCTCAAACTCTTCGCCATGAGACTGTGTGAGCGAATTTCCCATAAACCTCCCATTGTGGGAAGTTTGAGAATTTCCGCATGCGATATCTTCAGGATCTCTTCGAGAATATCGCTGTGGCGGACATTTGGAGGAAATATAGCACTCCCTGTGACTTCGTAGAGAAGTAGAAAAAGTAATCTCAATGTTCTGAGAAGATATCGCCGGGATATCTTTGAAACCTCTCTGTGTTGCCTGGGATATAACCGTTCAAATTGGTAGTCCCCCAATATTTCCAAAAATACAGATTGAATAGGATTGAAATCTGCAATTCATGATTGAAAAATGACGAGGTCAACATCCATGTAAAATTATCTGAGGCTGATATGATAAAATCATCGCAAAATAAAGAATATTTGAAAAAAATTTGAATTTTTTTAAAATTTTTATTATGGCAGGTTTTTCACGGAATTTGCACCAAGTTGAATATCGCTATTTTCCAACAAATAAGTTACCAAGTTTCATCTTGATTGAACAGAATATTTCGAATTATTCTGGAAAAAACAATACCGAGGAGGAAAAACATTTGTCATATTTTTTCCAGATATCTCCGAAAATCAAAAAAGGGTACAATTTGGTACACTATTGTTAAATATAAGGTTCGAGTTATTAGCGAAATTTCGTAGAGATCTGATTTTCAAAGACAATTTTTTTAAATTTATTAACCATAGGTCTCCAACAATTTTACAAGCTGTTGCGCATCTGTATATGCTTCAATTCAACTAACTACCAAATTTCAATCCAATCGGTCTCAAGTAATGTCTACCTGATATATTGAGGAAATTACCTCAAAAATTCAAATGCTCGGAGACTGGTCGACCGATTTGGCACATTAACGCTCTCAATAACCGTCGCTACCCAGAAAATTCTCAATCGCTAACCTGTTTCTTTCGACAGTTATTGTGTCCTCGGCCGGACAATATCCATTTTGACATCGGATTCGACATTAGTTAATCCAGCCTCGTCGTGCGAGACTTGAGACCATTATACTATTCCTACCATTGTATAAAGACAAGTTGTCTTTATACAATGCTCCTACCATTGTGTGTTCCCTCTTTGTTTATACAAACTACAAAGCTCCTACCACAGACTAACAGGTTGGTCTGTGCTCCTACTCACTGTCACTGTATTCTTGTCCGACTAGTTGCGTCATCTGTGGAAATTTTGTTGTAATTCCCTAAGCTTTATCGATAAGGATTTAACAGTGGGTAACTCTAATGCCTTACCACATCCAGAAATAATATAGCGCCACGAGTGTTGGACACTGAAAATAAAATAATATTGTATTTTCTCTGGACTCGTAGGGCTTTATTATCACTGATTATACAGCAACTGTATGAACTCGTATCAATGTTTGGTAGTGTTTATACAACCCACAATACAATTCTAGATTATCTGAATTTACTTTATGATACACGATACAGTCCTCGTATCTCTTCCCTCAGAGTAAGTTAATGATTGAACAGATGTCTGTATTGTTCAGTTCTTTAAGGAAACTAATCGTCGACAAGCAAGCACGTACAATCCTCACTAGATGTCAGCACCAATATGATAAAAACCCTACAAATTCATCGTTATCTGTTTAATCCGTTATTTGAAAACATTGTGTTTTTGAGAACTCAATGCTGTAAGGCATTCAAAAAATGTTATAATTCCCTCATGACGTAAATTTTCGCAATACAAAATAAATTGGTTTCATTTCTCAATTGGATTCATCCAATGAGTAGCGATTGGTTGAGAGCATAGCTGAGTTTGATTTCAGCTCAACATAGGAATTGTATCGAGGGAAAATTATAAAAAATTAATTTGGAATGTTACAGGGTAGGGTCAACATTCGAAGTAGTTTTTCTTTCTGACAGGATAAACAAAAACAGAAGTCAGTGACTCGGGCACTATTTTCATGGAAAGCTCGACGGTGAGAATGGCAATTGAATAATTATTTATCGTTTCAGAGTTACACAGCCCTTGTGAAAAATATCACCTAACTATATTACATAGATAGAATTGCCATCCATGGAATTCATCTGCGTGAACTAGGTACATCGATTGTTGATATCTCAAAAAACAAAGTCGTAAGAAGTTTTCGAAATCGAATGCTTCCATATTTCGAATGCAGCACCCTAGAGGTTTATCTTTGCATTTGAAATCGTGTATAGGTACATTTGAAGATAGCTTCGTTTGAAAAACGAACAAGTGAATAATAAGTACAGTTATTTTTAGTTATTGCCATACAGTCGACTTGTGTTGAGCCATAGTTCAGCATAACAAAATGCCTAGAGTTCGAAGACGTCAGAATTAACACAGTTTTGCTATTGCTAGCGATTTTGAAAGGGGTTATTGCCTATCAGGATATGTTGGGTTGTCCTTTTGCGAAATTAGCAGACGTGGTACTTCAATGACTGTAATACGTATGTGTCGTGTTTTATGTACTTATTGAATCTCGATTATGTTTAAGAATGCACGATGACCTTAGAAAGGTAAGACACCGCTGTAGAGAAAAAGGTTATATTGTGCTTGCTGTTGAGAGGCATGTACTCAGTTCATTCGGAGTTATGGTTTGGAAGGATATTGTCTATGGTATCGGATCACTTCTGTTTATTCCTTCTACTAACTACTTTACTGCCCTTTCAAAATGGCCGTCTGAACTAGTGATTCATCAATTCATCTAGCTTGATTTTTCAAAAAACTACTTGACTTGAAAATCAAGCTCGTGACAATCTCGATACTTGATATCGATTGAAGCTTATTTTGGGAGAATTTTAACATCATTTTTAGGTTTTTTCTCGGTTTTCACTCGCAATATCTGAAAAAGAACTATCAGAAATTAAATGAAACACCCTTGCGGATTGCAGGATTGAACCATTTGTCAAGAACAGTTTCTTGAAGAACAGATTGCCTGATGAACAATACAAATGATAAACAAAGGGAACTGTGACGTTTCAGAGTACAAATCTGACTCTTTCATCAGACAAACGAGAAAATTTTCAGAATTGTTTTCTTTCGATTATTCGTTTTGCGAGACTTTTGTTTATCGTTTGTTTTGTTCAGGTAGTGTTCATTAGGCAATCTATTTTTCAAGAAATTGCCCTTGACAAATGGTTCAATACTGCAATCCGCAAGGGCGTTTTTCATAAAAAAAAACAATTTTATTTAATTTTCAATAGTTCTGTTTCAGAAAGTAGGAGTGAAAACCCAGAAACCACCTACAAAATGATACATGAGGGCAAATGTTGCCCTCCAAGTATTCGATCGTTTCGGGCTTATCGGCGTGGACTAGCGACTTCACATATCCCCACAAAAAACAGTCTAACAGCGTTAAATAGCACGATCTTGGAGGACAATTTAGGGGCCGGAAACGTGAAATTATTCAGTACATCAATTTTACCACGAGCTGTGTGACATGTTGCACCATCTTGTTGAAACTACAGCTGCTGCACATCATGATTGTTCAATTGAGGAACGAAAAAGTCATCATTGCTCTATTCCTGTGCACGATGGCGGATAGACTGATTCGGGTCTTCCTCTACGCTGCGCTCTACAGCAGCAATTTCTTCTTCTGTTCTCACTGTACGACGTCTCTGTGGATGCGTATTATAAGTAGAGTAAACGTGGTGTGGTAACGGTCCATAGTCAGTCGAATTAATTGCTCTGATGAACGATTATGTTGACAGTAAAATGTACGTAGAGCGCTATACGTATTTCGAACAGAACCATTATTTTCAAAATAAATTTGCACAATTTGGAAGCGTTGTTCAGGCGTTAGTATATTCATGGTGAAGTGGAAAACCAAACTGAACACAAATCACTTGACAGCTGAAGAAACGGCCGCCAGTTAAAACAGTGTTGCCAACATACAGTTCTATAACTTTAGAGAAAACACCCGATATAAATACTCATCAATCTTTTATCTACCTAGTTCACAACGCTTTCAACCAAGATTGTTCTTTCTGGGTATACCACTTCATTTGTCACTGGGAATATGTGTCATTATAGATTTGCAATTTGCAACCATCGATTAATGTTGTATTCACCATTAGGACTCTGGACGTCGACCAATTTCTAAACGAATATCTCCAGTGTATGTTGAGGGATATTTTTCAGCAACCCTTTGCTTCCATTCACCCTGTGACTAGATGCTGGAAGTAATTTGTCAGTTGTTCATTACAGCGTGAAGTCGTTTGGTGCCAACAAATCAGGTGTGGTCACTTTGTAAGCCTGTTATACCTATCTACGAATATAGCATACCTGTGAAGTGGGAAAATCAGGAATAGTAAATTCATAATTTTGTAACATGGTAGAGCCATCAGAATCTCAATCTAGTTTAGTTCCACGCAAAACAGATGGATACCTATACCTTCGATTTATAAAACTTGGACTCTAAATCGAACAAATCGTAGATGTTTTCCATAAACATGTAGGAAGTATATTTAACAACTGATTTTTCGAGGGGTGTTGGACTTGAATTCAGTGTAGGAAATACCAACAGCTGCTACTCAGATGAATGGACAAATCCAGAAAGCAGTACATGTGTTTTTCTTAGATTTGCAAAATTTGGAAATTGTCATACGATTATGAAAGAGTAAGTTTATTTTATCTGAAATCCAAGCAGCTTTGGGATGGATCAGTATCTGAATGGGCAACTACTCAATAAATATTCAGTTCTCTGAAAAAAATATGTCAGAACCTCGAAACCATCTGGATAGCTCCTGGTTCCACATAAGTGGTTTTCTAGATTGTTTTTTACTGTTTTCTATATTTTCGCAAAAGGACTTCATTCTCTCTGAGTCCAAATTTTTGATCCATAAAGGAAACACATCTTTTCTCAAGTAGTTTTCGCTAAGAGATTAAATTTTTTCAGATTCGAAAAATCGAAAATACTTGGTTGTTTATTCCCACGATCACTCTTTGAACTCTGAATGAACAAGATTGAAAAATCTGGAAATAGATTTGAATCTTTGAGAAAACGTAAACGATATTTCCTACATGAAGTTATACTCCAATAACATTTCATTAGAATTTAAGGGAGCGGCTTATTTTTATTTCATTTTTTTTAGGTTTTAAGAAAATATTCTGGTTTCTTAGGAAGTTAGTCACATTCGCCAACACAGCATTCGTAAATTGAAACTTCAGGTTCATTTATCGTATCATTATTGACTGATATTGGGTTGTATATGTTAAATCTTCTATTTCCCGAAATGAACAATTTTCCCTTCAAAGCTGAATAATGGAAATATTGAATTCTCACGGATATATATCGACGTAACTTTGTGATACAAGAAAGTTAATTAGATGACCGTTTTTTCTACCTGAAATGAGCTGAACGATTGGAGGACGACCAAAACATATTTGTCGTGAAAGAAAAAAATTTGTCGCGCTTTTGTTATTTTTAAAAGGGGTGGCTCTGCTAACTTGATATTGAGTTGGCAGACCTTTTTCTAAAATATACATCGAATTCGATCAAAAATGTTATAAATAATTGTCGAGTATTTGTCGTAGACCATCTCACGTGAAAAACGAGCGAAAATAATTTTCTTATACCCTGTTTTCAGGTTTGAATAGAAGTTTCTGGTTTCTTATGAAATTTGTCAACTTCGGCAACACTGCATTGGTAAATTGATATTTCAAGTTTAGTTTTCGTATCGTTATTGACTGATATTGGGTTGTATGTGTTAAATCTTCTTTTTCCCGAAATGAACAATTTTCGTTTTCAATGCTGAATAATGAAAATATTCCATTCTCACGGATATACATCGACGTAACTTCGTGATACAAGAGAGTTAATTAGATGACCGTTTTTCCTACCGCAAATGAGTTGAACGATTGAAGGACGACCAAAACGTATTTGTAGTGGAGAAGAAATTTTGTTGCGCATTTTGTTTTTTTTAAGGGGGGGGCTCTGCTAACTCAATATTAAGTTAGCAGGGCCACCCCTTTAAAAAAACTAAAAGTGCGACAAATTTTTTTCTTTCACTACAAATATATTTTGGTCGTCCTGTAATTGTTCAGCTCATTTCCGGAAGAAAAAACGGTCATCTAATTAACTTTCTTGTATCACAATGTTATGTCGATGTATATCCGTGAGAATGGAATCATTATTCAACATTGACACGAAAATTGTTAATTTCGGGACATAGAAGATTTAACATATACAACCCAATATCAGCCAATGATGATACGAAAAATAAACCTGAAGTATCAATTTACGAATGCTGTGTTGCCGAATTTGACAAAATTCCTAAGAAACCAGAACATTTCATTAAAACCTGAAAAAAAGCTATAAAAATTATTTTTTCTGTTTTTTCACGTTGGATAGTATACGGCAAATACTCGACATTCATTTATAACATTTTTGATCGCATTCAATGCATATTTTAGAATGGCCCTGCTAACTTGATATTAAGTAAGCAGAGCCATCCCTTTAAAAAAAAAAACGAAAATTGCGAATTTTTTTTTTCTTTCACGACAAATATGTTTTGTTCGTCCTTCAATCGTTCAGCTTATTTCCGGTAGAAAAAAAGATCATCTGATTAACTTCCTTGTATCACAAAGTTACGTCGATGTATATCCGTGAGAATGGAATATTTCCATTATTCAGCATTGAAAGGAAAATTGTTCATTTCGGGAAATAAAAGATTCAACATATACAACCCAATATCACTCAATAATGATACGATAAATGAAATTTCAATTTACCAATGCAATGTTGCCGAATTTGACAAATTTCCTAAGAAACCAGAACATTTTATTAAAACCTAAAAAAAATCTATAAAAAATTATTTTTTCTGTTTTCTTCACGTTAGATCGTCTACGACAAATACTCGACAATTATTCATTACATTTTCGATCAAATTCGATGCATATTTTAGAATGGCCCTGCTAACTTAATATTAAGTTAGCAGAGCCACCCCTCAAAAAAAAACTAAAAGCGCGACAAATTCTCGACAAATATACGAAAATTAATGAGATCGTTTTCATTGACTTCGGTGCAAATGGCTCTGCTAACTTTATGGACATGGGATGAAAACTAGAATGAGCGATTGCTGCAAGTTACATCAACATCATCTACTAATTTCTCGATAAAACATGTATGAAGGAAACGCTAGCTGCGTTTCCTTTGTTGCATCAACTCCAAAAATGTCTAATGAACATATCGAGCCATCAAAATGATTATTTCTAGACGGAAGGTGAGAATATTTCAGGGTGTGGGTAGCTGGCCCATGATATCACAAAGAAACGCGTTTGCATGCATGAGGGTAACGGGTGGGCATCGTTAAATTATCACGGAAAGTGAACATCCACATCCGCGCTGCTTTTCGTCCTGCAAATTGAACTGTTCAATAGGTTTGTGAATGCCGACCAAGGGCTACCAATCTTGCATACCGTTCACGGCCTGTTGGTCATTTGGACGCATGGCAATCAGGTTCGCACATGCATGTCGTATCGTTCTGCTGGAGAGTTACGCTCGATGGTAATCGAAGTCGAAGAAAGTCTCTGATAATGGAGTCTATTCTCCCGATACTCTGCCAAAGAATTTCGAGATTTTGCTCTCATTCAGCATTCCATCATTTGTCCAAATGTCTGTAATTTTAGAATTTTGAGCCGAAAATGGTCTCAAACGACTAGGTTGGACTCACTGATAACGAATCCGGTGTCTAAATCGATTCTGTCCCTCCGTGGACACGATAACTGTCGAACGGAGCAAGATAGCGACTTGAAACTTGTAGGGTACTTCCGCGCATCGGAAAGCCGCGTTTTAAGTTCGGGGGCCAAATCGGACAAATGGTTTCAGAGTTATATCCATTCGAAATTTTGAGGTTATTTTCCTCATATTTCAGGATATACTGAAGCGGTTGGATTGAAACTAGGTAGTTAGTTGAAGCATAGCGGCGCGCAACCTTGAGCATAATTTCGTTTGGATTGTATGGTCACTCAACTTAAAAAATTTTTTTTTCGAAAAATTGTTGTTTTTCCAAAACTATTGATCAGATTCAAAATCAATTCTGCTTATACCTTGAGCTTCATATTTCACAGCAGTGTACCATATTTCAATTCGATACGGCTATTAGTTGTGGAGATATTGGGAAAAAAATAACCCCGGTAATGTTAGCTGCCAACTGGCCAGCTATACACGGGAACTTTTTATTCCACCACTGTCGAACGCACTTTCGTAGTTTTTATGTTTTCTGAACAGGCGAACGTGAAAAAATTAGGTTCATCTTGAAGAGGTATGAAAGAGCAAAGAATATACAATTTTTCGTCCACATATCTTAACTGTGAGGATCGATTCCAAGATAGAATTTTAGGACTTCATGCCGACCAAAGAGATTCTTGTGATTTTTATATTTTCGTTATGAGCGGCCAAGAATAAGGCCTAGACTATTTAATAGAAAAATGAAAAATCTATATTTGAAGAATTTTTTATTCAGAAAGGTTGACTCCTGCTGGCCGAACAGATTTTCGTGCTTTTCATGATTTCAGAAGAGGCGGCCAAGAAAATTTTTTAGTTGATATGCAGGATTGAAAGAGCTATGAATGGTTAATTTTTCGTTCACATAGGTGACTCCTAAGGGCCAAGCTCCAAGATCCGAATTGTATGATCCCGTGCCGGTCGAATATATTTTTGTGATTTTCATGTTTTCAGAATGGGCGGCCAAGGAAAATTTTCAGTTGAAATTATGCAGGATTGAAAGAGCTATAATGGTTAATTTTTCGTTCACATAGGTTACTCCTAAACGCCTAGCTCCAAAATCCGAATTGTATGATCCCGTGCCGGTCGAACATATTTTCGTTATTTTCATGTTTTCAGAATGGGCGGCCAAGGAAAATTTTCAGTTGAAATTATGCATGATTGAAAGAGCTATAATGGTTAATTTTTCGTTCACATAGGTTACTCCTAAACGCCTAGCTCCAAAATCTGAATTGTATGATCCCGTGCCGGTCGAACATATTTTCGTTATTTTCATGTTTTCAGAATGGGCGGGCAAGGAAAATTTTCAGTTGAAATTATGGAGGATTGAAAGAGCTATAATGGTTAATTTTTCGTTCACATAGGTTACTCCTAAACGCCTAGCTCCAAAATCCGAATTGTATGATCCCGTGACGGTCGAATATATTTTTGTGATTTTCATGTTTTCAGAATGGGCGGCCAAGGAAAATTTTCAGTTGAAATTATGCAGGATTGAGAGAGCTATAATGGTTAATTTTTCGTTCACATAGGTTACTCCTAAACGCCTAGCTCCAAAATCCGAATTGTATGATCCCGTGCCGGTCGAATATATTTTCGTTATTTTCATGTTTTCAGAATGGGCGGCCAACGAAAATTTTCAGTTGAAATTATGCAGGATTGAAAAAGCTATAATGCTTAATTTTTCGTTCACATTGGTTTCTCCTAAGCGCCAAGCTCCAAAATCCGAATTGTATGATTCCGTGCCGGTCGAATATATTTTTGTGATTTTCATGTTTTCAGAATGGGCGGCCAAGGAAAATTTTCAGTTGAAATTATGCAGGATTGAAAGAGCTATAATGGTTAATTTTTCGTTCACATAGGTTACTCCTAAACGCCTAGCTCCAAGATCCGAATTGTATGATCCCGTGCCGGTCGAACATATTTTCGTGATTTTCGTGTTTTCAGAATGGGCGGCCAAGGAAAATTTTCAGTTGAAATTATGCAGGATTGAAAGAGCTATAATGGTTAATTTTTCGTTCACATAGGTTACTCCTAAACGCCTAGCTCCAAAATCCGAATTGTATGATCCCGTGCCGGTCGAATATATTTTTGTGATTTTCATGTTTTCAGAATGGGCGGCCAAGGAAAATTTTCAGTTGAAATTATGCAGGATTGAAAGAGCTATAATGCTTAATTTTTCGTTCACATAGGTTACTCCTAAGGGCTCCAAGATCCGAATTGTATGATCCCGTGCCGGTCGAACATATTTTCGTGATTTTCATGTTTTCAGAATGGGCGGCCAAGGAAAATTTTCAGTTGAAATTATGCAGGATTGAAAGAGCTATAATGCTTAATTTTTCGTTCACATAGGTTACTCCTAAGCGCCTAGCTCCAAAATCCGAATTGTATGATCCCGTGCCGGTCGAACATATTTTCGTGATTTTCATGTTTTCAGAATGGGCGGGCAAGGAAAATTTTCAGTTGAAATTATGCAGGATTGAAAGAGCTATAATGGTTTATTTTTCGTTCACATAGGTTACTCCTAAGCGCCTAGCTCCAAAATCCAAATTGTATGATCCCGTGCCGGTCGAACATATTTTCCTTATTTTCATGTTTTCAGAATGGGCGGCCAAGGAAAATTTTTAGTTGAAATTATGCAGCTATAAATGGTTAATTTTTCGTTCACATAGGTTTGTCCTTAGGGCCTAGCTCCAAGATCCATACTAACTAAAACCAAACCAATTAACGAGAAACAAAAATAAAAAATTGTGTTCATATAGTATATCCTGTCTTTGTGGAAAGACATAAACAGGGGAAATGTCTTCACCGTTAGATATCAGAAAATGAGAGCACAAAAACAATCTAAGGAGAAGAGACATACAGAAATCCCAAATAGCGTACCATGTATGTTCGACCATTAGGAATCACATGATAGATTGGGACAATACAAAGATATACTGAACGGGAATCAGATAATTTGAAAAGAAGAATTCAAGAGTCCTCTTGCATTTTGTTAAATGGAAATAGTTATTTTGCTCATTTTTCTGTAGAAATAGACCCTATATGGCTGTTTTTACTTTAAAAAAGAGGAAGAAACTTTCGAACCAAATGAATCTGTGTTGCTGTGTTGTATCAAAAATGTCAATTTGACAAAAGTCCCAACTGGAAACGAAAAATCGAAAGAATATAATTTTTGAAACTTTCTCGTTCGTCTGACGAAAGAGTCAGATTTGTGCTCTGAAACGTCACAGTTTGCTTCGTTTATTATTAATATTGTTCCTGTTTTCTTCATTAGGCAATCCAAGAAACTGCAATGGACAAAAAGTACAATTCTGCAATCCGCAATGGCGTTTTTCATGAAAAAACAATTTAATTTAATTTTCAATAGTTCTGTTCCAGATATCGGGAGTGGAAAACCCAGAAAAAATCCTAAAGAAACTTGGACCAAAGTCGTCTATTAGCGGCAAATTCAAACCCTGCCTCAAAAGCAAATACTACCGTAGGCCATTAAACCATAGCTACAGGGATTTCGGCAACACAGCCACATTCAAGTTTCATTGGGACTCGTTCATATTTCAAGGTGAGGCACCTGTCCACGGTCTGTATGCTTTAACGATGCCAATAGCATCGAGAAATATTAGAATTCGAGAAGTTTCTACGTTGATAGGAGAAAACGGGGTGCCGTTCTGCAGGCTTTAGAGATATTTTTTGAATTTTTTTTTGGATATACTTAATTCATTTGTGAGAATACGCAATGTCAGTTATTTTTCACCCCATTTCAATTTTATTTTCGAGAACATTCTTCAATATAAAAAAGAGGCACCATTGCTTCTTCTTACTAATTTTTGCGCGCATGTTCTAGGGGAACCTCGTGCTATCGTTTTGTCCAAATGTCACTGATGATGAATCCAGTGTCAAAATCGATTTTGTCACCGTCGATAACGGGCGTACGGAGGATTCTATCAACTTGAAAAATTCAGGAAGGGTTGCATTTCAAAATACAAAGGTTAAGTTCGTTAATGGGCCAAATCGACCTAATAGTTTCGGAGTTATAGCCATTTGAAATTTTTAGGTTAATTTACTCATATTTCAGTATCTGCTCAAGCGATTGGATTGAAACTAGACAGTTAGTTGAAGCAGAACGACGCGCAACTTCGAGCAAATTTTCATTGGAATCTTGTGATCACTGAGTTTTAAAAAAAAAATTTTCGAAATTTTTTTTCTGAAACTATTGTTCATATTCGAGAAAAATTCCAGTCATACCTTGAGCTCCATATTTCACAGCAGTGTATCAAATGTCAATTCGATACTGCTATTAGTTTTGGAGATATTGGAAAAAATATATAGAATTTCGTGGTTTTCTTCTCGATATCGTTTTTTTTTCGGTATATCTCAAGAAATACTGATTCAATCGTGATGAAACTTTGGAGCTAGTTCAAAGATGCTGTGGTGATTCGTGGTGATCGTGTCATTAAAACAATTCGAAAAAAAATTTTTTTTTCGAATATTCAATATTCTGTGATCTTCTCATCGTATTATCCTCTTTAAATTCTGTATAAACCTCCAAACTATCATTTTTCGATGAAGTACTGGAATTCAATTCGATCTAATCTGTATTTTTGGAAATATTGGGAAAATAAATTTTGAATGGGTATATCTGCGGAATCATTGGGTGGATTTTACCCATTCACGAATTCGGCCTTCGTGATTAAGGTCTTAAACTTCTCTACAAATATTGAGTTTCGAAACTGTTCCTTTCGGCAGTTATTGTGTTTACGGTCCGGCCGTTGGTTTGGGCTTGATTACGAAGGTCGAATTCGTGAATGTGTAAAATCTGTCCAATGATTCCGTAGATATACTCATTGAAAATTTTATTTCATATATTTCCAAAAATACAGATTAGATCGAATTGAAATCCAGTAATTTATCGAAACAAAATCTGGAAAAGCACTGCCGTGAAGGCCGCAGCTTTTGTTGAAGTGTTCAAATTCGTTGCCGAAGCGGTCATCTACATTGAACATGCGCGTAAAAGCTGCTGCCTTCACGGCAGTGCTCTTATAGATTTTTTCAACCATTTGCACCCAAAGAAATTTTTGAAAAACGAAGTCACCACGTTACATTCGAGGTATTGTTTGCTCTCAATTTTGAGACACCATTCATGAGTTCTTTGACAAAAAACCTCTTATTCTCCAACCTTATTCCACCTGCATATCCATGATTTCCCCAAAAACAAGGATAATTCTTTACGATGTAACGGTACATGATTTAAGAGCCAACCGTTGCCAAAGTTCGAGTTGGCGGTTCTCCGCGCACATAAATACGACAGAATTTGACACCTCGGTGGAGGCGGTTTCCCGTCCGCACCCGCCGGCAGGGCCGTAACAAATGGCCTTGTGACATCATATTTACACCCCGGCCACAAAAATAATATATGTCCGCTCGAATCATTGAACACGACGCCGACGACCCAGCGAGACGCTAGGCATCGCGACTGTTTGCGAGGGCGATTCGCGTTTTTTTAGTATTCATGAAAAAATTTTCATTATTACACGCTTGTTTTAGGGTTTGTATTTCGTCGTAATGTCTGCAATTCCAGAATTTTGAACAGAGAATGTATACAGATATTTCCATCAGGTTCGCCTATGAGGACAAATTTGATTTTGCAGTGTGACCAATGATGACTTTGATATGGAATAAAACAAGGATGAATTTTCAAAATTGACATGAAATTGACTTTATTCAAAAGATAATTTTCTGGCATTATAATTTAAATATAATGTTTGGCATATGACCGCCACGACTGGCTCGGACGTAATCTTATCTGGAGGTCCAATTTTCACTGGTTCCAACATTTGTGGCTGTATATCGTCGTCGAATGTTGTCCTCCAAGTGGTCGATCGTTTCAAGCTCATCGGCGTAGACTAGCGCTTCACATATCCACACATAAAATAGTCTAGCAGCGTTCAATTGCACGATCTTGGAGGTAATTCACGGGCCCGGAACGTGAAATTATGCGGTAATCAAACATTTCTTTCAGTAAATCAATTGTGGCACGAGCTGTGTGACATGTTGCGCCGTCTTGTTGAAACCACAGCTGCCGCACATCATGGTTGTTCAATTGAGGAACGAAAAAGTCAGTAATCATGGCTCTATAGAGCGGTCACCATTGAGTGTAACGTTCTGGCCATCGTCTTTAAAGACACCAAACAGTCAGTTTTTCTGGATGTAACGGTGTCTCAACATACACTTGAGGATTATCGTCACTCCGAATACAGCAGTTATGTATATTGACGTAGCCATTCAACCAAAAGTGAGCTTCATCGCCGAACAAAACTCTCTCACAAAAATCGGGATCAACGGCAATCTTGTTTTAGGTCCGTTCACCGAATTTACGTCTTGTTGGGTGATCGTGTGCTTACACGAGTTGGATTTTGTAAGCACGCAGACCAAGATCTCTCCCTGCAAAATCGTCCATAAAGTGGTTGGACACAAATCCAATTCCTGTGCACCATGGCGGATAGATTCAGATCTTCCTCTACGCTACGCTCTGCAGCTGCAATGGCTTCTTCTGTTCTCACTGTACTAGGTATCTGTGGATGCGTATTATCTGTTCGAGTGAACGTGGTTCGAAAACGGTCCATAGGAAGTCGAATTAATTGCTCTGATGGACGATTATGTTGACCGTAAAGTGGACATAGAGCGCGATACGTATTTCGAACAGAACCATTATTTTCAAAATGAATTTGCACAATTTGGAAGCGTTGTTCAGATGTCAGTTCATTCATGTTGGAATGCTAGACCAAACTGAACGCAAATCACTTGACAGGTGACAAAATAGCCGCCAGTTAAAACAGTGTTGCCAACTTAAAGTTTTATACCTCTAAAAAGCACCCTTTAGTTGCCAATACTCACAAGTCTATAACTTCACTGTTGAAAAATAATAAAATACGCAACTCTGAAGGGCCACTTCCTCAACACTGTCTTACGGGGTCGTCTTCACGGCTGAACACCATAACTTCCGGAAGATCACGGCTGATCTTGAACACCATTACTTCCGGAAGGACTAACCTAGAAACTCGAAATTTGTACAGTGGGTTTGAAATTTGTCATTGGGTGAAATCCAACCATTGATTCCGCAGATAATATACACTCTTTATCTTCTCAATATTTCTGAAAACACAGATTATATCGAATTGAAATTCAGTACTTGATTGGAAAGTGACAGCTTGAAGATTCATACAGATTTCGTGAAGATTATATAATTGAAAGATTCTTGGATATAGAATATTCGAAAGAATAAATCCAATTCCTTTTCAGTTTGTTCTAATGATGAAATTATTCACGAAATTTTCTTCAACATGCTTGAGACAGTATTTAGAAGTTATTACAGAAACAACTACGAAATTTGAAATATTTTCTTTCAATTTCTCAGAAAATTACGGAAGTACGGAACCCACTAAATTATCCATAGAATACAAATCTCAATTACAAGAATTATAAATCATAGGCACTCCATAACTTCAACAAAACATCATTGTAATAGCGAAAAATATCTAGCCTGAAAAAGACTAATCGCTTACAGTTCTCTTCTCTTGTGGGCTAAAAAGAGTTTCTTTCTAAAGTGAATTTAATAAAAACTAATGTACAAAATCAGATATGTGAAAATTCGATTAATGAATTGCTCTTAGCATCTCAAAACACAAACAAAGAATACTATAATTTCGAAGGATCAAATTCTTTGATACAATCAAACAAGGATAAAAATGTGTAGAGGTCCAATGCAATGAAGATTTGGAAGTATATTTCGATAAATAAATTATTATTTTAATATGAATTATTTCAGTTAGATTTTTCCTTAATCTTGAAAAGTGATGAAAAGTAATTTCATTTCATATAGGTTCATATGTTTTTCTGAACTTAATATTATATAATATATCAACATAGTCCCAAGGTCAAATATCTGTTGATAAATCAACAAATATTCCCCCCTTGATCAGAGGTAATCATCCAATCAACCAAAACATCTTCACCGAAGGAGCGGATTCAACGAGAATGACTACAGTTGTTTCACAGTTGTTACTGATCGTCAGGTCAACTTGCCTTGGATAAAACCTTACTGGAGCTCTTTCTTCTCTATTAGACCAATTCCTATCTTTGTTAGATGTTGGACGTTTTCGTCATGTGGGAATCCACATGAACCGAGCGTTTCCATGTCGTGATGGTGTTTGCAAATCTGCAATTTCGCAGATACAGCGACTAGATGCGACTGCAGGATGAACGTCATGCACATGAAGATGGCGCCTTGTACGTTGTTAAGCTCCAGTGGTCCATCTGATAGGTGACAAGTATCGGGATTCCCAACAACGGTGAAACAGCTGTAGTCATTTTCTTTGAATCCGCTTCTTCGGTGTAGATGTTTCGGTTGATTGGATGATTAGCTCTGATCAAGGGGGAATATTTGTTGATTTATCGACAGATATTTGTCCTTGTGATTATGTTAATTTATTATTACTGGAGCTCTCTCTGCTCCATTAGCCCAATTCCTATCATTATTTAATATATCGTCAATATTTCTTTATAATTCTTATTTTGTTTGTGTTTCGCATTTCAACTGCATCTTTTTGACATAGTGAATTCTAATTAGAGTTTTATTGGTAGTCAATATAACGTTAAAAAATTTGTATCACAATTTTGCCTGAAATCTCATTATTTAGGCATCGCTACCATAAACATTTATCCGACTTAGCCCACTAACGAACTCAACTGTCGTATTTTGGAATGCAACCAACCCTGATATTAATCGTGCCTATAAAGCTGGGTCCAGATGAGTGTAATCCGAACAGCGAATGCAATAAAAGTTGATAAACGATTCGGCGAATAGTGTGGACGGCACTCGAGCTCAGCCTCGAATTATAAAGTCAAATGCAGCGTTCGAGTTCAAAAACCGAGTCCCGACGTAGCGGAGAGAGCGCTGTCTCGAACCAAAAAACTCCCTGTGTTTTATTGCATTCGCTGTTCGGATTACACTAATCTAGACCCAGCTTAAGGCTGAGAGGCCAGTATCGATTATGACACCGATTTCGTCATCAGTTAGCCCAACCTAGTAGTTTGCGACCAATTTCGCATAAAAATTTGAAAATTACGAACATTTGGACAAAACGATTACAATCCGTTTCCCATGCAGGGCGGGCTCAGAAAAAGAGTTACATGAACCTTAACAATTAACCCGTGTAGTATTGATCACAATATCGTTCTACAGGAAACATATGGTCTGGCAGTTTGAAGGGAAGAGTAAAAGAACTTTTAGAGTTGCAACAGGTATCGATATTAAATATTCTAGAGTACTTTGAACATATTTCCAATAGCAAATACTTCCCTATTTTCAATATTTTCGAATTCTTGGATGTAATGATACTGAAACATAATCTGCAACATTTCCCATCTTGCTATGGAAGCAATATCTTTTTCTTGACGATATTGCTTTTTGCAAGCTGAAAGGCCTGATTGTGTACATTAACGGCAATGGTGAAATCGTGTCTTTCTGGGAATTTTGCATAAGTATTCATGCCATTATCATACAATTAAGAGGAAAGTTCCGTTTCTATCAGTATATTTCTATTTTAGAGAAAGAATCCAGATGGCAATATCTCTGAAAACATAAGGGATATTTATCCCATTTAGGAATTCAACATGTCAATACATTCCTTTATTCACGATAACCATGAACCACCCTTCGACAGCCTTCAAATCGACATAATAAACGTATTCCCATAAAGAAAAGAACCTTCGAGGACGTTGATAATGAAATCGAGAAATCGACAGGTCCATCATCTCAGTCGGTGCTCATTAAACATTAGGAGGGTAGTTCACGTTCCTTTCTCATCAGCAGGAAGACTTAGGGATTTGAGAGTCGGTTACTGTAATTGCAGGGAAATTCTCAGAGTCCCCTGTAGTGCTTTCTTTGGTGCAGTTTTGGGGCGAGGAAACGTTTTCGTGCACACACTTTTACCAATCTGATGAAGACATTTTTTTATACAATAGATAGGGGTCAATTCTTATGAGGAAGCTTATTTTTACTCTGTACTAGTGGAGTAGTAGTGATTCATAAAGGTGATTACTATTTTCGCATCTATAAAACATGCACTGTGTTTCTTCAAGTGACGATTATTTATTATTTTGAACGGAACGACCGATTTGAAAAAGGTTTCTAAGAGCGTCCGCACACGGGTCGATCCGATGTGCTCGACGCGTTTCCAGCCTCATTTCTCTATGCGGTTTCCTAGGCAATTCAAGCTAACGTCGCACACGGGTTGCACGATTCACGCGTCGGGCGTCCGCACACGGGTCGATCCGATGCGCTCGACGTGATCCAGTCTCGTCTCTCGAATCGGCTTCCCAAGCAATTCAAGGTGGCACCGTACACGGCTCGTTTCGAAACGTACGTTTGAGTTCCGTTCGCATGCCTCGTTTCACGCGACTGGCATGAAAGCAGAAAGTTCAAGAGGTTCGTACGTCGCTAGCTTTCCGATATAACGAAACAATACAAATATGATTTTTTATTATTTTCAACATGATTTTGGTTATCATGCATAATCTGTCTTGGAATTGATCATATAATTACATGTAATGATGGAATCTTTCTATTGATTGCTCGATTTCGTCCTCACGCAAGGAAAATACTATGTGGGATAATACTGACTTCATAATTGAAATTGTGAATTCTTATTATCTTTACCTCCTCGAATTAATTGAACTCTGTCTCGGCACAAAAAAATATGTATAATATTTTAACGAAAACTACGGAAAATCACGGCCATTGTATGTGCTTGGACCAGTTCGTAAAAAAATCGAAATTTATTTTCCGAAATAACAATGATGCGTCATTTTAGAGTGCATGTTCCAGGTAGCTCGATAACAGCGTGCTTATATCCAGACGTCTGGTTTCTGGAATTTTTTAGCCAAAAGCTTAAACGATTAATATCGACATATTTATGGAAAGTTTTGGGGTCAAAATCAATTCTGTCGGCGCGTCCGTCCTCTACCACGATGATTTACAAATGAAGAATGCCAGCGATTTAAAATTTCCAGGCTAGAGAGCACATCTGGATGCTGATTCGATCAAAGGATCCTTGGTAGTTTGTTGTCAAATACCTTTCGTGGAAATCGTACCACAAGAAAAATGAAAAAATCAGGGATTTATATTCAAATATTCGAATCTCATTTCCTAGCGATATACCTTTATTTCCATTTGATAGTTGGTAATACTAGCGAAATAAAATCTCGAATGCATATATCGCTGAAATCATTAGATGGATATTGATCAAATATTCTCTGTATTTAGGGCCCAACTAACGACTGATCAAACAAATAAATTGCAAATGACCAAAAATTCTTCTAATGTGAGTCCTACCTAATCGTTCAAAACTATTTTCGGTGCAAAATATCGGACTTCTGTGATGGAATTATTCTCTCTCGTTTCCTAGGACATGCGCGTATAAACTATCATCTAATGCTTAGATGCTCACCAAATTCATACGTCCAGCTTCGTATAATTCGCATTTTTTCTGCAAACAATGCACAAAAACCCCTCACCATTCACCTAATTGTACGAGATAAAAATATGAACACAAAAAAAACATAAAGTTTAGCACGAACCTCGAGGTCACTATTTAACAATATTGTTTTGATTTTCAGTTTGATTGGATATTTATATTCAGAGATCGGGAAAAATATAAGTTTCGTGCTCATTTCCTCGTTATCATAGTCTGGTACTCACGGAATTGTGCATCAACCTTCAAGCTCTCATATTTACATCAAGTTCTTGATTTCAATTGATTCGTACTGTATTTTTGGAGATATTAGAAAAATAAAATTTTTAATGGATATACCTGCATTTTGTGAATATACCTAGCTAATTCGCGAATTCTGCGTTCTTTATTGAACTCCAAACCTGTTCTGCAGTTATAAAGTCCCTGAGTAGATTATTTCGGTAGTTTTTGTGTTTATGATTGGTGGTTAGGCCAGCCGTAATCACAATCATTTCCGAAAGGAGCTTCTTTGAGACCCCATAATAATTATTTATAATATAACATTATAAAGTAGGTTTCGGGCTTGTTGATTACGAAGGCCGGATTCGTGAGTGGTTGAAACCGTCCTAATGATTCGTAGACATGCTTATTCAAATTTTTATTTTCCCAATATTTCCAAAAGTGATGATCGGATCGAATTTAAATATAGTATTTGATTGAAACATGACAGATTGAAGGTTCATGCAAAATATCGTGTGAACCATTAGAAAAGAAGAACGCCAAATCTTTTCATCAGAAAGTGAAGTTGCAATTGGCAGGGTTAACGTAAATAAGTGACCACTTTGTTCAGGAATTTGAGCTATCGCGTTACAGTTCCTGACCTATCGTTTGTGCTTTTCTAGCTTATTTTTGGAACAACCTGTATATCTCAGTCGAAAATCAAACCACTGTGGAGCCATACGGAACACAAAGAAAGTTAAATCATCAAAATGGATATATGGAGAATAGTTCTAATTAATATTTTGAGACATCCTGTATATCTCATTCTGAAATTAGCCCACCCCGAACCCATACTGAATACAAACCAAGGGATATCATCGAAATATATCCATAAACAGCAGAATTGTGGCAAGTAACTTCTTGATACACCCTGTGTATTTCGCCATAAATATCCTGCCGTAGGTAGGAAATTTCCTACCAATTCATTCAATAGAAAGTTGGTGATGCCAACGAAGAAGCAATTATGCTGTTTTATGTCTCTTAGGACTGCCCTGTATATTTTATTCTAGAGAGGGACCACCTCGTCGTCATACTGAACCCAACGCAAAAAAATGATCGAAATCAGCCCCTGAGCAAAATAATTATTAAACTTTTAAAACTAGATTTCTACGAATTGACAACCTCCTTTTGACGCGCTGATTTTGAAATCGGCACTCTCTATGGTCAATATTGAATAAACTCGGAACTTATGACGTACGAACTTGCCGATGTCGCACTGTTCGAGTCGAGCACATCTCGTCGGCCACATCGCGTCGACCCGTGTGCGGACGCTCTAAGGCTTTATATCCTGGTATGGTAGATTAAGATATCCATAGCCTACTAGGATGACAATTTGAAAATTTCGAAACAATTTTTTCCGTATAAATTTCCAGGATATAGGATTAGGAACATATTTTTTGGTTTTCCGAAAACGTATTTTCTTTGGGAACTTTTTATCTTTCCTGATTTTCTCGAGAGTCTTATTTTCTGTAGAAATCTGGCAAACGTGTATATGATCAGTATTCAATACGACTACAACGCTGACTATTATTTTGCAATTACGAATATAATGGAACAAAATATCAGTAAAACAATATTGAATGGTCCTGCTACGTATTAATTGCTGTTCGATCAGAAGAATTACAACAAATAATGAATCGTTTCAGATGCAAGTCTGTTAAGTATTCATTTGAAAAAGGTTCAATCGTTGGTATCTGGCAAAAAATTCAAATAGCTATTGGGTTTACGATCGGCCTAAGGCCCAACCTATCTACTTACAGACATAATTGTAGATCAGGTATATTGTAATCACAAAGTCCGACTTCGCGAAATGATGAAATCCACCCAATGATTCCGTAGAAAAACCAATTTCAGAATTAGTTATTATTTCCTACATTACATTACAGACTGGATCGAATTGAAATCCATTACTTGATTGAAAAATTACTTGAATGTCACTAAATTTCGTTACACAATATGATCAGAAGTTCGCGAAATATAGAATATTTCTGAACAAAACTTTGAAATTTTTTTGGAATTGTTCAAATGGAAAGATCAACAAGAAATTCAGCCTAAATTTGCGCATCAGTATTTTCCAAACTAGTTGCCAAGTTTCACCATGATAGGATCTGAATCTGAATCTGAACAATGATACCGAAAAAATTAGCAAGAAATTGGAAAAATCTTTTTCTCCAATATCTTCTAAGATCAATATCCGATCAAAAAAAATTTTTTACCATAAATGATAAATAGTGAACTCAAGGTTTGTGGTATTCTTCTTTGCAAGCTACGGAGTTGTTCTTGAAAAAAAAATTTTTTTCAATAAAAATCTGGAAAATTGTACAAAGACTTTTTTATTAGTGCGTTCACGATTCCTACAAAATTCTACATGAAGTAATACGTCGGAATTCTACAACTAATAATGAAGTTCAATTAACAATTTTGATAGCACCACTCCCTCTTGAGGTATAGAAGAAATCTAGAAATATCAAAAAGCCACAAAATTGTACCTAGATATATCTTTAAGATATCCCCGAGAATGAATTTCGGATTCGATTGAGCAGTACTGTTGAAGCTACTGGAAGGTTTCCAAAAAAAACATGTTCCTCATAACAAATAAAAAATTTAGAATATTAGAATTTAGTTTCCTACGGAATTCTGCATTGTGTTGCATGTCGATGTTTTTCAAATAACTAAGAGATTTTGATCTGATAGCGTCAGTATTGTTCGAGATATGGAGAAATAATATCAAAAGTTTAAAATAACAATGAAATTCCACATATTTTTTTGTATCCAGACATAATCAGATTGAAATTTGAAAGAATATTGTGGAATATTAACTTCAAGGCCCGTACCAAATTTTATTGCTAATTTACTGCCAGTCTCCGAAAAAAACATTTTTTTCCCACAAAATTTACGGAAATTTTCAAATTAAATTTTGTTTTGGATTTTATAACACGACTATCCTCACGTAATTCTGTATGGAGTTGAGTATTTTATTGTTATTCCAAATTTCAAATGGGCATAACTACGAAAAAATTCTGAGGATCAAGCGAGATATTTATGCTTGAAACTGAACCGAAAATTTCAAGTTGCTAGTTTTTTTTCTTTGAGAATGAAAGCACGTACGATGGGTCGGATAGAATTAAATTTTTCCCAAAATTATTCTTCAGGGAGTCCAACCTTATCGATTTAAGACTGTTTTCGGTTCGAAATGCGAAAATTATAGACATTTATGAAAATTTTTATTGTATGGAATATGTATAATTTTCGAATGGAATGGCATATTATATCCGAACATACAGGTCCACTACTCGCAGATATGAATTGACCTTTGTGTGAAATTGTCAGGGTCTCATTCAACGAAATCCTCAAAGACCCTGGCAGTGATTTCTTCATGTCAATCATTCACTTCACCGATCATAAACAAATGCCTTTCAATAAAGCCCAATAAAGGAATTCTCGGGTTTTCCAGAAACACCCTAAATTAACAAACAAAATACTCACTTTATTATTCATGAGAAAGCCTTGAATTCCACATATCAACCCCTAATGAATTGATGGGTGGAACTGTGTTCTTTTCTCAGCAGCAGGGTAGCTCAGGTGATTGAACGTTAGGTTACAGTAATTGCGAGGTAGTTCTCATGGAACACCCTGTTCATTCTGAGGGATGTTTTGGGGCGCGGAAGCGTTTTCAAGACACACTCTCTGAGGGTATAAAGAAAAAAAGCGTCACGGCTTCACAATTAGTAGTCTTTTATGCAAGAAATCGACGCATTTGCAAATTCTAATTCTAACTCTAACTCTAATTATTTATTTAATTACAATAATCACAAGGACGAATATCAACAAATATTCCCACTTGATCAGAGCTAATCATCCAATCAACCAAAAGATCTACACCGAAGAAGCGGATCCAAGTAGAATGACTACAGCTGTTTCACAGTTGTTACTGATCGTCAGGTCAACTTACCTTGGATAAAACCGTAAATCTGCAATATCGCAGATACAGCGACTTGATGCGACTGGAGGATGAATGTCATGAACATCGATCAGGGTATTCTGCACTCGAGGGTGGGATTCGCAAGATGGCGCGCTGTACGTTGTTAAACTGCAGCGGTCCATCTGAAAGGTGACAAGTATCGAGATTCCCTCTGCGGTTTTATCCAAGGTAAGTTGACCTGACGATCAGTAATAACTGTGAAACAGCTGTAGTCATTCTCCTTGGATCCGCTTCTTCGGTGTAGGTGTTTTGGTTGATTAGATGATTAGCTCTGATCAAGGGGGAATATTTGTTGATTTATAGACAGATATTCGTCCTTGTGATTATGTTAAGTTATTATCACTGAAGCTCTTTCTTCTCCATTAGACCCATTCATATCATAATTTATTTATTTATTTTTTTGAATATTTTACATCCAACAAGCACAAGCCCAATTATAGGTGTAAATAATACAAAATCATCAAATTACAAAGAATTAAACTGCATTGAATCTAATGAAATCGAATCAAACCAAATCAAATCGCCATCGGCAGAAAAAAACACTTCTATTCCTTATCAGGCTATATACAATTGCATTTTAACCTCAACAATGGGACACTAATCCTGAACGCCAACAGGACTTCGTACGCTGGAGGGTTTGCTCTATACAATTTCACAGCAGTGTACCGAATTTTAGATTGATAGAATCTTTATTTACGGAGATATTGAGAAGAAACTTTGCGTGCAAGGTTCAAATTCGTTGCCAAAGCGGTCATCACCTGAACATGAACATGAGCGCAAAAGCTGCTGACTTCACGTCATTGCTTTCCAGGTTTTTTGTTCTAGGGAAACAGCGTACTATCGTTATGTACAGATGTATGCATTTTTCGAGTTTTGAGCGAAAAATGGTCTCAAACGACTAGGTTGTACTCACTGATGACAAATCAGTGTCAAAATTGATTCTGTCCGTGCGCACGATTACGGGCGTACGGAGAAATCTACTGACTTGAAAATTTCAGGATTGGTTGCATTTCAAAATGCGAAGGTTAAGTTCGTTAATGGGCAAAATCGGTCGAATGATTTCGGAGTTAGAGACATTTGGAGTTTTGAGGTTATTTCACTGACATTTCGAGAACTACTAGAGCTATTGAATTGAAACTAAGAAATTAGTAGGAGCGTTAGGACTTGCAATTTTTTGCGAAATTCTGTTGAGATCGTGCCATAGCAAATCTTGAAATCATTTTTTCTTACATCATTTCTTATCGGGTGAATTCGCACTCTTTCTTTCGAAACTTTTCCCAATTTTCGTTGAAATAATCTCGAAATTTCGTTGAAATCTGATGAATAGTTTTCCTGACAAATGGTTTGAAGATAAATTCTGCAGAATTTTCGAAATTTCCGAATTTTTTCCGATACTATCGTCACGAAATTCTGCATCGTCTTCCATGTCAGTATTATTCGACTGGAAATAAAGTTTCAGTCTGACTGCCACAGTATCTCTTAAGATACAGAGGAAAAAAGCATCGAAGAAATTATTCATATTTTTTTCTGAAATCTCGGAAAATAAATATTGGATCGAGTTTTAACTGTAGTTGTATATTTATTCCAAGGCCTGTGCCAAATTCTATGAGGATCTGATCTGTAGACACCGAGAAATGAATTTTTTCAACGAAAATATGTAAATTTAACCTGTAAATCTCGTTCGTTTCTTTCCTTTGAAAAGTAGATCACATACGGATAGTGATCCAGAATCAAATTTGACCACGGATTTTTTTTCGGGACTACAACTTAATCTTTTGAGACAGTATTGGGCTCAAAATTCGAAAATAAAAGATATTTGTGTAAAAAAATATCTGTCGATAAATCAACAAATCTTCTCCCTTGATCAGAGCTAATCATCCAAACAACCAAAACTTCTACACCGAAGAAGCGGATCCAAGGAGAATGACTACAGCTGTTTCACAGTTGTTACTGATCTTCAGGTCAACTTGTCTTTGATAAAAGTGATAAAACCGCAGAGGGAATCTCGATACTTCTCACTTTTCAGATGGACCGCTGCAGTTTTACAACGTACAGCGCGACATCTTTAGGGAGCATTTAGCGAATCCCTCCTTCGATTGCAGAATACTTTGATCGATGTGCATGAAGTTCATCGTAATTATACAAATTACGAAAACATCCGATTGCTTTCGAAATATCAACTGAAAAAGGCGAAACAAGCTATATGAAAACTCTCTCGAGTATCGTAGAATGCATCGAAAATTTGGAGATATTGCTGGTGCGATCAAACGACTGTCACGACATCCATTCGACTCAAAATTTCAACAAGACCAAACGGTTGGTTGAAAGTTTGTACCGCTCCCAATATCTCAAAATATTCGACGCACTATACATTACTCAAACAAAAATTTTCCCAGCATCTGTCGCACCATAAAGTTAGTATTTTCAAAGCAGTCGGGTGTTTTGGTTTATTATTTGATAAAATCAAATTATAAACCTTAGTGATCGAACAGAAAAAAAACACCCCCCTGAAAATTTCACAGTTTACATTTGAATGAACTAATAAAAAAATACTCTGCCGAAATCCGTGAAACTTGGTAGAAATATCGTGTTACTCGAGATTGATCCTCCAAGTTTTTCAGCAGGATTGGTGTACCCTTGGACTCAAAATTGGGGGTTGAAGGGAACTAAAATTATTTCTCCAAAACTTACCACCGAATTTTCATGAAACTGTCCACGTTGGAGAACTGTTGCATAACTCAACCTAAAAATTTTCACCCGGATGATTTTCGAACAGTGGTCCTTGAGTTATAAAGAAAAACGCTGCAAAGTACCAATAATCCTGAAAATGAATCATCGCATTCGGTTCTAAGATAGGAATTCAGTGGAATAATCGTTTAATTTTTCATTCAGAATTATATATCTAAAAGTAGATGAAAATATTGATTATCAAATTTTCAACACATCGAATTTTTGTGTTTGTAAAAAACCAATGAGTTATAAATAATATATAAGTTTCATTGAAGATATCAATGGTATTGGGTTATTTAACTGAGAAAATAATAAACCCTTGTGTCAAATTTGCAGCGTTTTTTAATTTTTGTAATTCACTTTATATTGGATGTTGGTCTTATAACTCAAACATGACTTGATAATAATAATAGAAGCATTAGATATCATGAGTTTTCTTTATGGTAAAATTATTTTCGTAGTTTTTTTGAACGTACAGAATTTTGTTTTGGTGCGGAGAATTTTTGGAGAAGTCAAATGACCCAGGGCTTTCATTGGAATACCAGTGACGAACTATGTATATGGTGAAGAACTGTGCTTCCTAAAGTGGATAAAATCTGGTCAAAGTGTGCTCATGGTCTTTTATCATAATTTGTGACAAGAGGACTCTTTTCGATTGAGGTCGATCATTTGTATAACTCAGAATCCATAATGAACCTTGAATTTTGCGCGCATGTTCTGGGGAACAGCGTGCTATCGTTTTGTCCAAATGTCTGTAATTTTCGATTATTGAGCCGAAAATGGTCTCAAACGACTAGGTTGGACCCACTGATGACGAATACGGTGTCAAAATCGGTTCTGTCCGGCCGGCCGGCCGTCCGTATGCACGATAACGGTCGTACGAAATCGGCCAAACAGTTTCGGAGTTGAAGCCTTTTGAAGTTTCGACGTTATTTTGGCGATAATTCAGAAACTACTGAAACGATCAGATCGAAACTTGGCAGTTAGTTGGAGTATAGCAACGCGCAACTTTTCGCGGAATTTTGTAGGGATCATAAAATTAAATAATTGAAAAAAATTTTTTTTTTCAAAATTCTTTCCGGAAAAAACTTTTTTTTCGCGAACTGTTCATCACATTCGAAAACAATTCAGCGCGAACTCTGAGCTCCATATTCCACAGCAGGGTACCAAATTTCAATCCGATACGGTTATTAGTTCTGGAGATATTTGAGAAAAATATATGAAATTTGGTGGGTTTCTACCCGATACTGTTGTTTTTTCGGTATAACTCAAGAAAACCCGATTAAATCACGATGAAACTTCGCTGATGCTGAAACACAACTTTGTACGGAATTTCGTGATGATAGTGTCATCAGAACAATTTTTAAAAAATTTACAATTTTTGCTTTCAAATACATATTCAATATTCTGTGATCTTCCCATCATATCATCCTCATTAAATTCTGTATGAACCTTCGAACTGTTATTTTCGATAAAGTTCTGCTTTTCAATTCCATCTGATCTTTATTATTGGAAATATTGGGAAAATAAAATTTTGAATGGGTATATCTGCCTTCGTGATTAAGGTCCAAACCTTCTCTACCAATATAAGCCAAATTTCGTCAGGATCATATCGTCAGTTATTTAAAGAAAAAATTTTTTCCAACAAATTTTTTTTTCGGAAACCGTTCATCATACTAAAAAAAAATTCCACTCACACTTTGAGCTCCATATTTCACAGCAGTGTATCGAATTTCAGTTCGATACGATTATAAGTTTCGGAGTTGTTGGGAAAAAAATATGTCAAATTTCGAGGATTTTTCTCCATATCGTTGCATTTTTTGGTATAACTCGATAAATCCTGATTCAGTCCTGATAAAACTTCTCAGCAAGTTCGAAGCTGCTGAAAGACAACTTTATGCAATATTTCGTGATAATCGTATCATTAGAACAATTTGAAAAAAAAATTTCTGTGATTTTCTTATCATATCCTCATTAAATTCTGTATGAACCTTCGAACTGTAATTTTTCAATGAAGTACTGGATTTCAATTCGATCTGATCTGTATTTTTGGAAATATTGGAAAAATTAAATTTTGAATGGGTATATCTGCGGAATCATTGGGTGGAATTTTACCCATTCACGAATTCGGTCTTCGTAATTAAGGTCCAAACCTTCTCTACAAATATCGAGTTTCTAAGTTGTTACTTTCGGAAATCATTGTGTTTATGGTCCGGCCATTAGGCTGCTGCCTTCACGGCAGTGCTTTTTAGATAGCTATTCGGAAACCATGGGTAACTATTGTAGTCAAAATGCGAATCTAAAATTTTGGATATCATTCCGATAAAACGTAGAATTTTCCACTTTTCCAGCGAATGAACCAAATGCAAATATATTTCCTCACAATTTTTTTCATGTAAAATACCCAGATGTTCGTTTTCTTCCTCATTAACCGAGGCAAAAAATTCATGAATTCGCCTCGAATTTCAAACACCAGATTGCTGAAGATATTCCTCGTCTTCAGAAAAGCAACAAATCAGAACGTTTATTGTTGTCCTGTGTACAAACAGTTACATCTCCAAACAATCCATGAAAATAGAAAGACAGTTCTCTGAAATCCTTGTACCTCCGAGGACGCGCTCGTATTCCTCCGGTTGTAATTATCTTTCTCAGTTCGTTTCTCTCATTATCACAGTTTGAATTAAATAATCACAGAGCGGAAGAACAAACGGACTGTGATAACTTCGTAAATAGGTGTGTTGTGTTGACTTGACTTCGTACGTCTTTCGTAGGAACCCTTATACACTCAATTAAAATGGTCTTGTAAGAGGAGGGGGTTTGTATCTCGAGAAGTTTTCCTTCTCTCTTTCTCTTCGTATCTTTGGCCCCCTCTTCGGGAGGTATTGCATTAGATATTTATCACGCTAGAATGAATGTTTTAATAAACGTAGATAGGAAAAGTTTTGTGCTCTTCTATCCAATCAAGGGTCGAATCTCTGCCTTCAAAAAGTAGAATATTCCTTTGTTATATCGGAAAGGGTTCGGAATTCATATTGAGTTTCAGCTCATATTTTCGTCTGTATAATTATTGTTTTTGTTCGGAATGGCATTATGGAATAATTTCGATTCGAATGTTTCCTGAAATTCGTGAGGAAATTACTGAAACGGATCTTATTGTGTTGAAACGCTCCATTTTGTAAACATATTTCGTTGTTCTATACTATACTAATTGATTAGAGTGAACTCTGAAGATATTTCGATTTCTTTGGGAGACAGATACGAGAGAGAATTGAAAAATAAAACGAAGACGGTGATCTTTCAAAGATTCTGAATATTGAAAGAAAATCTCAAAAACGACACAATAGGTGGTCGATCCTGGCACCTGCGTCATTTTGTTGCTCTAGAAATTGCTCTCATACCGATGTTTTTTGCATTGATATCACAAGTGATTGGTACAAAAATTAATCCTAATGATTCATGATCCAGATTCAAATTGAATTAAGCGATAGCAAAATACCCAAGATATCAAAAAATCAGAATTAATTCAGTTCAAGAATTCGTACTTCGAAAATTTAGCAGAGAGGGGGAATATTAATCATGTCTTATTGTCTGTGTTATTATTGAAAAATATGCAAAAATTCCAACTTGCATCCAATCATTTTTCTCAAATTTTTTGTATTACTTCAATTATATTCCAAAATGAACCAACAATCTCTGAGTAAGTAAAACAAAAAAACGATTAATTGATATAATAATGAATTTTTAATGATAAACGAATTTCAGATATGTTTTACGGAAAAATTCATTCGAAACATAATTATTCAATAGATTAATTTGAAATGTATATATACCGGGTGTGAACAATGGAAGTTAAATCAATTAGAATTATGGAGGTCGTAGCGAAGGAATTATTTCCAATAACAACTGTTTAAATTCAACAACTTACCTTTTTTTTCAATAAGTATAACACACTAAAACCAAATCAAGATTACGTCGATAAAGTCAGTTAATCAAATAATCATTGACAGCCACTCTACGCTTGTGCGAACTACCCAATTCTGAAGCATAATTTCATTTATCTTTATGAGCAATGTTTATAGACTCCAATAATTTGTTTGACTTATCAAGAGTTGGCGAACTTTGAGACTCCTTGTACAGCGTTTCTGTTTCAACTGTCCATCCAGGAATATAATTTTAACGAAAACCTCTTGGAATGAGTTTTTTGCTGCTGCCCACACTACTACAGTGGATCTGAAATAATTTTTATAATTTTTTCTCCGAATTGATCCCATCAAATTTTTCCGGAATTCCATCAGAGCTTGAAGAAGATATATTTGAATGAAGAACATTTCCTAGACAAATTAAAAACTAGGGTAAAATCGTTATCTCCTATACATTTAGTTGATTCTAGACCATTTTTACCATTTACTGCATAGCCCCACATATTAATATGCCAATTAAAATCCCCAAAATGAATAGAAGGTTGTGGAAATATTGTGTTGAATTTTCTAGGGTAAAGGGTATTAGGAGTTTCGTGAATATTGATGAAAAAATATTAGAAAACTTGAAAGCTATACAAAAATCTAAAAGCGCACTGACATGAGGTCTAGAGCTTTTACGCGCTTGTTTAAATTCTAACGAATCTCCACCTGATTACGAAGTTTATTCAATAAGATTGCATTGGTACTTTTTGAGATATTGCCGAAATAACGTTAAAATTTCGAATAACAACGAAATTTGGCTAATTGTTTTTCCTTATATCTCCGAAAGTAAATATCGGATCGAATTGAAATTTGGAAAATTGCAGTTAAATACTGACTCGAAGGTTTGTGCTAAATTCCATCGAAATCCAATCAATATTATCAGAGAAAAAAAATTTTTCATCAAATTGGATCCACACGAAATTTTGCTCTAAGTTGTGCGTTGGTTTTCCGAAACTTTCCACGAATTTCCAATCTGATCGTGTCAATACTACATAAGATATCGAGGAATTAACCCCAAAATTTGAAATGGGCCAAACTCCGAAACTATTCACAATCACCCGATTCCACCCATTAACAAACTCAACCGCGATATTCGGACTCTCAACTTAATCTGACAATTTTAAGTCGCTACGTCTTTTCCTTCGAAAGTTAGAGCACATACGAATGGACGGACGGACGGTCGGACAGACAGAATTGAATTTGACCACTGATTCTTCAAGACGTTCAACCCAATCGTTCAAGAACATTTTCGGCTCAAAATTCGAAAATTACAAACATCGTGACGAGATGATAACACCCTGTTCCCTTGAACAAGCGCGTAAAAATGATCCATGTTATCATAACCTCTTGCGTATCGTTTACATTCTCTGAAAAAGATTATTCTATTCGCTGTGAATCAAACCATTTCAATAATCTCTCTCTCGAAATTTCCATCCCCCGACGTCGAAAAACGTCGAAACAAAATCGAAAACGCTTCGAATTTTTAGTCCTCAACGAAAAACCAATAATATCAGGGGCCAGAACCGTGTTGCAATTTCAGCAGTCCTCTTGACTACAAACCGGAAATAATTCTTAATTTCTATTTGCGAAAATAATAACAGCCAGTGAGGTATGTAAAGAATTTATATTCGGGTAACGTGGTTCCCGTGTTATTGTAGATTTACAGGGGCACTCTTCCAGAATGTGACTCTGCCGCCGCCGCTCGGTTTTCTGGGAGACGAACTTTGGCCCCGCAGTTAAACTTACAGCCAGATACTTCGAGACCGAAATGGGAAAAGGAATATTGCCCCCCGCATTAGATTTGCTGAAACCTTATCTTTTAGACTTACACTGTTGTATACAACTTCTTCAGGTTATATCATAACTAATAAATTCAAATACTGCAGTGTTCACTTCCATGTTTCGGGGTTGAACAAATTGAGAACACATAAGTTGTGACTTTTCCGACGTTTCGGAACCATTTGTTCTATTTTCAAGGTTCATCATACCTAAATTTATATGACATGAAAATAAAACTATCGGAAAAAGACAAGTGGCTCTAATCTATAAGGGTCAGTGAACCAGAAACAATCAAACAACAAATACCATCGAACAATATTGTTTGATTGTATTCGTTGTACCGACCATTGTAAATTAGAGCCAGTGTGTGACTTTCTCTATTTTATTGTTGTCATAAAACCTTCAGTTCAGTTCATGAGCCTTGAAAAAGGCACGAATTGTTTCGAAACGTCGGCAAAATCTCAATTTATTCGTTATCAATTTGTCTTCTTCTGGAAAAGTGACACCAATAAAATAAGTCAAACAGCAACTATTTGTTGCACTGACCATTGTGGATTAGAGCCAGTGGTTAATGTGTGACTTTCTCTATTTCATTTTCATGTCATACCAGCTTTACTTAATATCATGAGCATTGAAAGCGGCACAGTTGGTCCTGAAACATCGGCAGAATCATATCAATAGACTACTTCGGCCCAAGTTGTCAACCCAAAATTTTCTTCATGAATTTACTATCACTAGGGAACGGGAATTTCAGGACAAATTTGACATGATAAGGTTTGCGTTATATAGAAATATCAGTAAAAGATGCCTCGGCTCCTCAAACAAGATTATTCCTTCCAAATGTGGGGTTTTTTTGAGATCATCTCCGATTGGCTAAAATTCAAGTTGGGATTTTTGATTATATGTTAATAGTGTCAAATTTATATAGGATATGTTCTTCAAATCAACTTGGTTATCTCGGGTGCCGGTTTTCCATTCCGTAAATATGAAATATTCGGTTGGTACTCAAAAAAGGTTAATTACGGAATTTGATTAATGAAAAAACGTTCTTTCTGTCAACAGAACGACAGTCAATATTCTATATGGTAACATATCCATAGCATAGAACAATCTTTTTTCATTTTATGATCCATAGAACATAGAAGAGACAACAATCAACGATGGAAAAATTACTAGGTATAGTCTATGGATCATAAGGTTTATAAAGATTGTTCTATACTATGGATATGTTACCATAAAACATTGATTGTCGTTTGGGTGCATAGACTTAATATGTTCTGGTGACAGAAATATTGCTTCTCACCAATCAAATTTCGTAATTAGCCTTTTTTTTTCAGGAACCAACCGAAAATTTCATATTTACAGAACGGAAAACCAGCAACCGAAATAACCAAGTTGATTGGCAGAACATATCCCTTATAAACTTGACACTATTAGCATGAAATCAGGAACCCCAACTTAAATTTCAGCCTAACAAAAACCTATATTTGGAAGGAATTATCTTGTTTGAAGAGCCGAGGCATCTTTTACGGATATTTATATAATAAATAACGCGAACCTTATCATGTCGAATTTGTCCTGAAATTCCCGTTCCCCGTTGATAGTAAATTCGTGAAGAAAATTGTGGGCTGGCAACTTGGGCCGAAGTCGTCTATTCGTCCAGGTCCCTTCGAAAACTGACACCAATAAAATATTCAAAACCTCGTCGTGATGTCGACATAAAAACATACAGAATTGAATATGAAATTTTAAAAAAAGCAACAAGTGGAGGCCATCGATGAAGGCTAGTGATACATTAGTCTTTTTCAACCTATCAATTGAGATGTTAGTGCAAAAAAAATAGTGAAAGACATCGCCACCAGGGCAATTTCCTAAAGTTTCAAAATAGCGCAGGGGCTGCCAGTGATTATTTAGTATAGTGATATGGAGACTTTTTCCAGAAAGAGTCGAAATGTGGTTGGAATATTTCTATTTTGAGTTCGGTCATCAATTCACGTAGTGGCAATATTCCTCTGCTTTACTTCCTAGAAGAAAGATTTTGTGTTCGTCTAATTAAATGGCCCTGATATTAAAATCTGTATGAACCTTCAAGCTATAATTTTTCAACTAAGAACAAGCTTTCAATTCGATATTTGAAAATTTAGGAAAAGTAACATTTTGAGTAGGTATTTCTACAGAATCATTGTGTAGATTTCACACATTCATGAATTCAGCCTCTGTAGTTAGGCCCCTCAGTAAATCGAGGTTGTTCAGACTCGGATGGGGTTAGATGCACATTAAGATTCAGGATTTTTCCACCACATTTTCTAAATAAAAATTAACGAGGAAATATTTTAATATGTAACATAATCACAAGGACGAATATCCGTCGATAAATCAACAAATATTCTCCTTGATCAGAGCTAATCATCCAATCTACCAAAACATCTACACCGAAGAAGCGGATCCAAGTAGAATGACTACAGCTGTTTCTCAATTGTTATTGATCGTCAGGTCAACTTAACTTGGATAAACCGCAGAGAGTTCTCTCGATACTTGTTACCTTTCAGAAGGACCGCTGCAGTATAACAACCTACAGCGCGCCATCTGCCAGGAGCATCTTGCGAGTCTCACCTTCGAGTGCAGAATACTTTGACCGATGTGTATGACGTTCATCCTTTTGTCGCATCAGGTCGCTGTAACTGCGATATTGCAGCTTTACAAAAAACCGACACGACATTGGAAACACTCGGTTCATGTGGATTCCCACCACAAGACGAAAACGTCCAACATCTAACAAAGATAGGAATTGGTTTCTCGGAGAAGAACAGAGCTCCAGCAATAATATGTAACATAATCACAAGGACGAATATCCGTCGATAAATCAACAAATATTCTCCTTGATCAGAGCTAATCATCCAATCAACCAAAACATCTACACCGATATTTTAATATTATCTATCTAGAAACAAGGAGTTAGAAGCAATCAACTCAACTCACAGTCAGATACATCGAGGCCAAAATGGAAAAACGAATATTGCCCCCGGTTTTAGATATGCTGGGTTTTTAACTTTCAGACTTACACAGTTGTACACAACTTCCTCCTGTGGCAATAACTAATAAATTCAAAGTTTTATGTTAGGTACCGACATTGAAGCATAGTGAAGGCTATCAATTAATCCCAGCTTCAGTAACCTTTGTGGACCGATCTTAGTGAAAGAAATCGACAGCAGAGCAATTTTCGTTAGATGCAAAATGGTGAAGGACCCGGGACCGACCTCCTACTTCGTTAATTTTGAGATTTTTTTTAAGTACTCAGGATTGTTGGAAGATTACGTTCTTAGATTAACTTTTTAGATTCTGTCGCAACTCTTTTCCGTATCGGTCTCCTATCCACTCGCTGAAAAAGCATTGCATAGCTTCACTTCCTGAAAGAAGGATGTTGTGATCATCTAATTATATGGTTTTAATGTCATTACGATGATACATCTATGATAGGTACTAAATAAACGAGTTCGTTGACACGATCTACTGATTCATTGGCACAAGTTCATTATATTTTTAGCATTTGGGTTATTTACTTTATCTCATATAAGATTTCTTCCCAACCCTTGTGGAACACGCTCCCGACATGCCGTTGCCGTTTGCCTGTCAGACCGCGAAAGCTTCCAAATCGATTCACGCACGTATTAATCCGATCCATAAATAACCCTTTTCTGAACTATATGCAGATCGGGATAAAGACCTAGATGTCCTTTTAAGTAGGTTACTGAAGCGTGCTACGGAAAGGAACACTAGCGTGCAGTGGGATTAATATAGGTACGATTTTGGTTCAGTGATTCTCCTTCATATTCCTGAGTTGGCACACCATCAAATGCTTATTCAGTAACACTTTATATTGATGAGGGTATTTTAACTTCATGAAAAATTTCTATGGATGCTGTCAATGGTTTGATAGTTAAGAGTGTCAAACTGCATTGACAATTCTGTCAAAAGGGACATTTCTATGAAGTGAAGCCAGGTAGTTCATCATGAATCGTTTAATGAAAACAATAAGGTTCCGAATTGTGGAAATTTACTTTGAAGAAAATAAATCTGTTCGCGAAGTCTCTTTCACCAGCAACGTGATCGGGCTAGGGAGCATTCAATTCGTGCAGATATCGATCGCTTCAGCACTTTTTTTAACCCTTTCGATTCGAAACTTTCAATGAGATAAATAAATTTGTTTACCGAAGAGAATATTGCTGCTCTAGCGCAAATTGTCTGAGAAGACAACGAAATGTCGCTCTAGGGCCATGACGACTGACCTTTCTTTCCAAAAATTATTCAGCTGGACATCAACAACATTCGATTCCAACAAGACGAATCAACTTGCCAGTCAACGCGCTTAACCATAAATTTATTGCAAAAACAGTTCGGCGATATCCTCATTTCAAGAATGGGTCCCCTCGTTCGTGCGACTCAATGTTTCTCAGTTACTTTTATAGTGATATATAAAGTCACTGGTTCATGCCGATGAACGAGCAACTCTTGAAGCATTGGATGCCAATAGTCAAGCTATCATTGACGCCATACGGCCAATTTATTGGAAGAAGTGAAAAATTGAACTGTTCAAATGGACTATGTAGGTCGTTGTTGCCGCGGCGAAAATCACCAGAAATCATATTTTTGATGGAATTCTCTACCGGACCATAGTAATAAAAATCAATCCCCGCAAATTTTTCGTCTTGTATTATCATTGAAACTTCTCAAGGTTTTGAAAAACATTATTTAGCTCTTCTATTTGGATTGCACTATTTACGCGCATGTTCTAGTAAGTTTACCAAAATACTCATAATTTTCGAATTTCGAACAGAAAATGGTATGAAATGACTGGATGTTAGACTTTCTAAAGGAAAATTGTGTTTTCCCAGTCGTATAGTCATTAGCTTTTGAAGGAAAGGATCTAGAGTTATTATTGAATCCTCCCACTGGTTTCGGAGTTGAAAGAAATTTTGTTCATCAGAAATCGAATATGACGATCTGATCGAATTGAAATTTGGTTTGCAGCTGTTAATGGGGACTTATGAAATATTATGTTCGGAACATATCAATAGAAAACTTAAAAACTGAATCTTAAAAGTCAAAACATATACGTTCTAAGCCTTCGATATTACATAAACTATTTGCCCTATGCTTCTGAAATTTCGTTTCTTCACCTATAAAATGAGTGAGGTATATTAAAGCTCATATCAAACCTATTTCAAGTTTTTATGACTCAAATACCTACAGGATCGCAGATATACGAAGTTTTAGTTAGATGAAGGAAAAATCAGAATTTCGAAAACTGTCTGTTACAACCGATGAGAAGATAGGTTTATTCTTGAAATTTCTGAATTTAGCGAAAAATGTGACTGAAAAATCTGAGAATACAATTCAGATTAAGTATCGATTAAAGCTTACGCTGGGAGGATTTCGCTTTTTTTGGGTTTTTTATGGGTTTTAAATCCCAATATCTGAAACAAAATCATTAAAAATTAAACAAAATGTGTGTTTTCATGAAAAACGTCTTTGCGTAGGATAAACAAAGCGAACTGTAACGTTTCAGAGTACAAATCTGACTCTTTCATCAGACAAAGGAGAAAATCTTAAGAATTGTTTTCTTTCGAATTTTCGTTTATTATTTGATAAAGTCAAAATAATAAACCTGAGTGATCGACCAAAAAAAATTACCCCCCTTGAAAATTTCACAGTTTACATTTTGAAGTATGTATTTGAACGAACTAATAAGAAAAATCCATCTGTCCGTTGTCCGGGTCTTTTTTGTGAAACTTGGTAGAAAAATTGTATTTCTCGAAAACTTACCACCGAATTTTCATGAAACTCTCAACGTTGATTACTGTTGCATAAATCAACCTAATTTACATCCGGATGATTTCCGACCAGTGGCCTCTGAGCTATAAAGAAAAACGCTAAAAATTTTGGGGTGAAAAACCAATGAGTTATGAATAGTAATATACGTTTTATTTAAGATACCAATGGTATTGGGTTATTTAACTGATAAATGATAAAGCCTAGTGTAGGACGCGCAACCAATTTCGTAGAGATCGCATTGTCAGCAAGTTTGAAAAAAAAATTTTTTGTAAATTTTTTTTTGGGATATAATCTTCAAATTTGAAAAAAAGTTTGCACAGATCTTGAACCTCATATTTGAAAACAGTAAGTCAAACTTCAATTCAATCCGATTATCTTTTATTTTCGGAGATATTGTAAAAAACAAGTATGTCAAATTTTGTGGGTTTTTCCTAGGTATGGTTGGTATTTCGGAATAATTCGGAAACCAGTTCGAAAATGCTGTGGCACAACGTTGGGCAAACCAATGTGATCATTGTTTTGGCTATGACAACGAATTTGAACATGCGCGCAAAAGCTGCTGACTTCACGTCAGTGTTTCCACAGAATTATTTTGTCCGGTTCTTTCTCAGAGGAGATAACCCTCTTTACCTCCCGCACTTGTTCGTTTGATACCTATTTCGGGAAAAAATTTGAGAACTACAAAATTGAATTCCACAATGTCTGTTAGTTAACGTTTGAGATCATTCACAGATCGAAATTCTGGAATTATAGATTACAAGAAAATATTTTCGATCAAGTTACATTCTTGCTACATGATGTAAAATGATAGCTTGAATTACAGTAAGATATTTTTTGAGCCTCTTATAATCAAAAGATTGCAAAATTGCATTATCTGATAAAGTCATGCAGTTTTCGGCGGGATTATTATCTGAATGGAAGATAGATCTGTCTATGAATTCGAGCAAGCGCGGCAAAGCTCCTGGCATTATCAGGAACTCATTTAGCAGTTGACTCCAACAATAAACTGTTACCAGAATCATGGTCCATTGTTACGTCAAGAACAAATGAGTAGAAACATGAGTGAGCACGAATACTTCAACCCTCTTTCAAAGGTACAATATTTTCTCTCTCGAGTGGGGATCGGAAGCTTTAATAAGGCATTGAATCTTTTCATAGTCAACAACTAAAAAAAATTAGTAGCGCACAATATTTTGAACCGATAATACAGTAGTTGGCGGGCAAGAAAGTGGTAACAATAGACGGTAAAGGTGGACTGAATGAACACAAATAAGTGTATTAGTATTAGTTGGATGGAACATTGAAAATGTTCAGTTTAGGATAAGTAATGGCCACCCGTCGGGCCGGACCTGACGATGGGACGCGAATTACATGGGTGCACTTCTTCTATGGGTGCATCCAGATTGTCGTTATGCGATTAACCACAATCGCGTTATATTTGCACCCCGGGTAGATATTGGGACTGTTCTGGTGCGTTATCGAAAGGAAAATCGGTGATTTTATTGGGATATTTCGATTATTCTACTAATAAGCACTGATGAGCTCAGCTTGAATGCTAGTGGTTTTGATTTAGCATTTGATAAAATCAAATAATAAACCTTAGTGATCGACCAAAAAAAAAAAAAATTTTTAACCCCCCCTGAAAATTTCACAGTTTACGTTCTGAAGTATGTAGATTTGAATGAACTAATAAAAAAAATCCGTCCATCCGCGGTCAGTTGTCCGGGGCTCTCTGAAAGTACTGAACCGAAATCGTTTGTCGCCAAGGGCTTGAAATTGGGGGAAGGAGGAAAAAAAATTTTTTCTCGAAAATTTACAACCGAATTTTCATGAAACTCTCCACGTTGGAGAACTGTTGCATAGCTCAACCCAGATGATTTCCGACCAGTGGTTCCTGAGTTATAAAGAAAAATTATGCAAATTGTGTTGTGAAAAACCAATGAGTTATGAATAATATACATGGTGTTTCACCCTGAACTGATCGAACATATATAGCCGTATAGATGACTTTGGGAAAGTCATTTTTACCTTATGACATATAATACGTTTTCGAAGCATAAGCGAGATGCAGGCTATTTAATGTAAACTTTGAGTAATATTCTGATAACTGTGGTGAGTTATGCGTGATCTTTGAAATAACGGTTTTTTGTCACATTTTAGTATTTTTTGGTGGTCAACTCAACTGTAGTGTAGAATTCTGGGAAAAAGATTCCAAAATGGCGGTAAACCTACAAAGTTAAAAATTTTTAATAGGGATGAATGATTCAGAGAAATCTTTTCTATTGGCTACCGGTTTCGGCTTACGGCATCCTCAGGCCAGCTGAAATACAAAATGTATCGAATCTTACAACGACATTTAACAACAGAAATATACAAACATTTTGAACATTTCACTGTTTTTTAAAAATTCACATCTAAAAAGGGGGTTCAAAATTTATAGGTTAAATTAAAATTGACAGAATGCAACTCAATGTCTTTAAAATATAAAATCGTCAAAATTATTCTGTTAAGTTCTTGTAGGTTTCATAAAAATTTTGTTTTCGATTGCCACACTGGATAGCATTATTTCAATACACTCAATTTTCTAAGATTTTCCGTAAAAAATTTTTTCTAATATTCAAAGTCAACATCTTTTTCAAGTCTACAGCAAGAAGAAAATTAACCCAAAATTATTGAAATCTTTCGAAGTTGAACTTATCTTCATTCCCAACACTGGAGTGAAAACAGAATAAAAAAATATTCATTTGTTTTCATCTTATAGTCTTCCAAAAATTCCGCTCGGAGTACTTAAATAATTTTTATTCAAGAAACTGGTGTCGCTACGGAGTACAAAATTGTGCTAATGGGCCCCCAGAGTGACCTAGATAGAAATATGAATTTATCAAAAAAAATATTTTTTTCAAAAAATCTTTGATGGGATTCGAACTCGCTCCACTTACGGACAATAGGGTCGCGTATAAATTGGATTTATTCTGATTATAATGACGTCCGTTACCAAGCAATGGTAGTTCATCAAATTCGACCCTGTTTTCCGAATGCGGAGAGAGTTCGATTCCTACCAAAGTTTTATAGAAAATATTTTTTTCTTGATAAATTCATATTTCTATTCAGGTCAGTCTTCAGGCCCATTAGCATAATTTTGGCATCCGTAGGGCCACCAGTTTCTTGAATAAAAATTATTCAAGTACTCCGAGTGGAGTATTTGGAAGGCTATAAAATGAAAACCAATAAATATTTTTTCATTCTGTTTTCACCGCAATGTTCAGAATGAAGGTGAGTTTAACCTAGAAAGATTTCAACAATTTAAGGTGGAATTGTTTCACGGAAAATCTTAGAAAATTGAGTACATTGAAAAAATGCTATCCAATTCGGCAATAGAAAATAAAAATCCCAACTTTGTAGGTTTCCCGCCATCTCGAAATATTTTTTCCAGAATTCTACTGAACAATTGAATTGACCACCAAAACATACTAAGATATAACCAAAAACCTTCATTTCAGAGATCACGTTTAAATCACCACAGTTAACAGAATATGGCCCAAAGTTGACATTAAACACCCTGTATCTCGCTTATGCTTCGAAAACGGGGTATATATCATAAGGCAAATATGACTTTCCCAATGTCATTTATACTGCTATATATGTTTGACCAGTTTATGGTGAAACACCCTGTATAATTTCATTTAAGATCAAGATCAATGGTATTGGGTTATTCAACTGAGAAAATAATAAACCCTTGTGTAAAATTTGTAGCGTTTTTCTTCAAGTAAATGCATATCAGAATAAGGTTGTACCTTGGTGATTTTCATTTCGCGCCCATGTTCTGAGTAATAGCCTGCTATAGAATCCAGTGTCGAAATCGATGACGGGCGTATGAAGGCTCCTATCGACTTGAAACTTTCAGGGTAGGTGTTGCATTTTGGAATGCAACGGTTGAAGTCATTAACAGGCAAAATCGGTTGAATGGTTTCGGAGTTATGGCGATTTCAAATTTGGAGGTTATTTCCTGAAATTTCAGGAACTACTGCAACGGCTGGAGTGAAACTTGGCAGTTAGTTGGAGCTTAATGACACGCAACCATTTGCAGAATTTTGTTGAGATTGTGCTGTGCGTATATTTTGAAGACATCACTTTTCAAAATTTTTCAAAGAATTTTTTTTGGAACTATCCATGAAATTCGAACAAAAATTCGTCTAAGCCTTGAGCTGTTGTATAAATCAAAGCAGTGTACCAAATTTCAGTTTGTTACGTATATTATTTTCGGAGATATTGGGAAAAATATGTAAATTTCTGGATTTTTTCTTCGATTTCCTTGTTCTTTTCCGGAATAACTGGAAGAGTACCGACTTAATAATAATAAAACTTGATAGCTAGTTTGAAAATGCTGATGAACGATTTTGTGCGAAATTTCGTGATGATCATATCATTACAGCAATTTGAAAAAAAATTTTTGAATTTTTTCCTTCAAATATTCAGTATTCAGCCATCTTCTGCTCATATTATCCGCATGCAATTCTATGTGAATCTTCGAACTGTTAGTTTTCGATAAAGTACTGAATTTCAATACGATCGGATTTTTTCTGTGAAATCATTGGGGGAATTTTACCCATTCAAGAATTTGACCATCGTAATCAATGTCCAAACCTACTCAACAAATATAGAATTTTGAATGGGTATATCTACGGAATGATTGGGCGGATTCTACCCATTCACAATTCGGCCTCAAACCTACTCTACAAATTTTCGAGTTTCTAAGTTGTTTCTCTCGGAAGTCATTGTGATTACGATCGGCCGTGAGGATCAATATTTTCCGAGTTATTCCGAAAATACCGATCGAAAAACCCCGAGATTCGACCTATTTTTACCTAATATCTTCAAAAATTATAATCGAATCGAACTGAAATTTGGTATATTATTGTAAGATATGGTGTTCAAGGTCTGGGCAAAATTTATTCGGAATCAGATCAACAGTTTCCGGTAAAAAATGTTCCCAAAAAAAAATTCGAAAAATTTTTGTACCATCATGGAATTTAGCATCAGCATTTTTCAACTTGTTATCAAGTTTCATTATGATTGGATGAGTAATATCTGAGTTATTCCGGAAATAACAATGATACCGAGGAAAAATATATGAAATTCGAAATATTTTGGTCAATTGTCCACAAAAATTAAATTCGGATCGAACGGAAACTAGGCACATTGTAATAAAATACATGTTTCAAGGCCAGAGGCAAATCAGGTCTGAAATTTGATGAATAATTTCCGAAAAAAAAATTTATTTTAAAAATTTAGGAAATACTTTTTTTGAATTCTTATCACATGACTATCACCAAATTTCTCACAAAGTTGTGAAATATTACGGAAATCAGAACAACAAAGTTGAATCCGGACGGAATTGAATTTTGGGATACTGTTGTAAAATATAAGCCCGAGGTAAGCACATTTCTCGAAAAGAACTTCAATTTCAATTCACTTACTATACTATCTCTACAAAAACCTGTATCTAGTTGCGCATCAATCAGCTTAGTTTAGAAACATAGTTTCAATACGATCACTAGTGTTTGAGATATCGAGGAAATAAATTCCAAATCATTCGGCTAATTTGGCCTATTAGTGAACTTAACCGCCGCATTCTGATGTGCGACCTTTATAGAAAGTTTCAATTTTCTAGCTCGTTCCGTTCGAGACTTACCGTGTCCTCGGCCGGTTGGAAATATTAGAGAATGGACTTTCAGTGGACGTAGGTATCTCCAAAATCATTAGGTGGATTCTACTCATCCTGCTCCATACTCGCATGCACAAGGTTTATTGGAACATAGAAGTGCCATGTCCGAGCTTATATTTTGTTTATTCTACTTTGTACCGCTTTCATTTGCCATTCTATAAGTTATATGTTTAGATGGAATCTGCGATGTTCAGTTGGTGAGTTAAATAAGCTCATTAACTTCATCTCGTGGGTTTCTTACAAGATTCTATGATATCAAGTTATTCGCAATCTCCCCAGCGCATGTTTTCTGAGTTTCTAAGCAATTCCCATAATCAGTTCGATTCTGTTGGGAAATAAATTTATGTACGTGATTGAATGAGTAAAACAGAGGCCATTGAAATAAAGTGAAAACCGTAATTTTAAGTGTCTTCAATTCATTTGAATATTTTGGAGATTTCTGAACCACTGAATCAAATTTGTCAAGCGATAAAAAGAAGAAGTCCGAATATTGGTACCAGTGGTTTTGAACAGTGATTGATGAGTGCGATGAAAGAAGGATATACTTCATATTGTTAGAAATAGGTATAAAGAGGGCTGAAGCAATTTGTCTCAATTTGACACTGCAACCTGAGTGCTAACCTATGTATTGTTGAAAAGCCTGTATCATCAATATTTTTCGTGATGAATAGAATTCATCTTACTTTTAGTGCCAAGTTCATGACCCGTCAGAAATATTTTTAATTAAACAAGAAACTGGATGGAAACACTCTGCATTTTGAAGTTGCCTTTAGTAAATGGCTTTCAATGATAAGTATCCGTACGTTGGATTTACTGGCTAGAGAGAGTTGACATCAATTTGAGTTTTCAAATACTTCAAATATTCAAAAACTCAATGCATCTACTGGAAGCGATTGGCCTTCTCGAGATCAAAATTCCAACCCTTTTCCGTCCAAGCTAGAAGTTTTCGGACGTGTCCGTTCTTCTGAGGTGTTTCGCGCACTTTAAGAGTTCATTTTCGAGCTTTTGTATTGTTCTTTGAGTTGAAATTTTGGTGTACCGAAAGTCTTTGTAATATTCATTGATCATTAAGTTTTTTTTTCAATTTTTCAAATTCCAAATGTCATTCTACTGAAATGACTATATATTGTTGATTGCCTCAATGTAGTCTAGGTCAAAGAAGAAAGGATCATCTACTGCCTTAAGATTTAATTTTCTCCAAAGACGAATGGAGGTGAAGTTAATTTGGAAAAAGGATTTGACAGGTAACTCGTTGATATAAGAAAGGCCTGGATTTTGAAATAGAAAATAGGAAAAGTATGTTCACTGCATTTCATAGAAATTTAAGTTACCTGAGATATTAGTTCATTCCGATCTACCAAGCAGAAGACATAAAAATGACAGCGAAATTACCCTCCAGAAACGATCTAAAGCACGATTTCATATCGTGATCCAAACGAAAAGTTCCTACGCAAGAAATCTGGCAAAAAGTTATGATAGGAGATGCCGAAAATGTATTGACGAACTTCCTATTTCTCTAAGTTCATTCTTCGCATATTTTTGTAGTTAAATTTGAATATTCAATTTTTTCATTAAATAAGTAGTCATTTTGAATTTTCACTCTTCACCTGAGAAACATGCTTAGTTGAGAAAAGTGCAGGGGTTTTTTTGTCCTGAATTGACCGGGAATTCAAAATTTATGTTAATTTTCAAAAATGCAGTACTTTTTGGATAATTTCTAGGTTTTCACTCAATTTCTAAAGAAGGTTCATGAAAATGAATAGAAATTATTTTTCCTAGAGAAATCTTCTGCGGATTTCGGGATTCAAACTATTAGTCAAGGACGTTTCTAGAAAAAATTTTTGGAATAATGCAAACGATCATTTCAACTTTGAACTTTGTCAGCGAAGGATTTTCCGGATGACGTTTATAGAGCGCATTCCTATTATTTTTTGATTCTCTATCGTCTCCTGGAGTTTTCGCTCTTCAAACTGGGCCACGCTGAATACATTTCTAAGCTAGTTGACATTATCGATCTTTCACCCACATCTTTATCTTCACTCCTCATATTTCCAAATTCAATTAACGCCAACACAGTTAACATTAACATGATAATACGAGTCCGAAATGGCATTCGCCATTTCTCGACTAATTGAACAAGTGATATACGATAATAAGACATCATTGCTTTCTGAATGAAGCGCTGCTGTATGCTTTTGGATCCACACAAACGACTTCTTCACCCTTGATAATGGACCCAACGACACAAATCGAGGCTGACTCTCACAATTGCAAGAGGCGAGACTAATCCAGTTTAGCGTAACACTATTTCCCTCTTATATCCAACCGTAACTACATCTCAATTCTCATTGTTGAAGTGCCCCAAAAATAGCTTTGTTCACGATTTATTTCGCCTATTCTAACGTTGGACGTAGTAGTGATTGATGAGCTTGAGGAGGAATATCTAGAAATTGAAACAAGTACCCTTGCAGGGGTACTAATGTTATAAAGTGAACTTTCATTGGATGCAAAATGGTGAACGTGCCAGTATATCTTGGTTCTTCCATGCTTTGTTCAAGGGATTCCACTCGAATATCTAAACTTCCGTTGCTAAAAATGATCTATGAAGCTCCGAAATTAATTGGAGATTAATTGCACCAACGTGCAACTCCATGTAATTTTTTCTTGGACCTACCTGTTGGAAAATTAAAAAAAATCAAATATTTTCCAGATTTTGTTGGAAAAAAATCATCTTTTCCAGGAATCATGATCGGATACGATTGAATTTTGTACAGACTTTCGAGATGGAATTTCAATATGTTTCAGTATTTATTTTCTGAGATATTGTAGAAAAAATATGTGATATTCAATGTTAATTCGAAATTAATTTTTTACCTATGTCCTTCACCGTGCCAAGTTTTTTGGAGATCTATCTCTTGGAAAATTCCAAAAAAAATTCAAGAAATTTCTAGATTTCTGCTGCAAAAAGTGTTAATTCAAAATTTCCGAATTATTTCCTCAATATCTCAAGAAATTCTGATTTTCACCCCAACAGTAATAATATTACGCAATATTATGCAGAATGTTGAGAAGATAATTTCGGTAAAAATCAAAAACAGAACTTTTCCAAATTTTATTGATAAACATTATCGTTCGGAAGCATATCAATCAGATTTCATGGCCAAGATCTTGAAGTGGAAATTCAAAAAAGCGCTACAAATTTCAGCTTGATGCGATATTTATTTCCATTATTAGTTGTGAAATTCCGACGCAAAACTTTATGCAGAATTTTGAGGTGAAATTTAAAAAAATTGATTTTCGAGAGTTTTTCAGATTTTTCTCTGAACAAAGGAGAAATTATTCATCAGCATGCAATGAAGTTTAGCACAGACCTTGAGGTCATTGTTGAACAACAGTTAAATTTTAGTTTAATCAGATATTAATCTTCGGACATATTGGGGAAAAAACATGTCAATTTTGGCGCTTTATTTGCTCGAAATTATTCTTATTTTCAGAATAACACAAAATACTGACCCGATCATGACGAAATTTGGTGAGTAATGGTCTGAGGCTGATGTGCAGACTTCTGCAAAATTTCTTGACGACCGTTCCATTAGAAGAATTCACGAAAAAAAAATTTTGAATTTTTTTTTAACTATTTTATTTACAGGTGATCACAGGAACCAGGCTCATCTTCGAAAAATCTCATTTTTTAATATATTGGATTGAAAATTTTCAGATTGATTTTAGAGGTTGTTTTATCGACCGAAGTAAGAAATGTAAGTCGATGACTTCCGGTTTAACCGGTGGACAGAACATTCGATTTTCTTACATAAACTGATATGAATTTTTGAATATTCGAATTCTTGGTAGAATTTTGAGTTAAGAAATAAAAATTTCAAAGAAAAATTTTCGTCCTGTTTTTAACTTTCGATTGAAATGCCCGATATATGAATTTTACAGTGATTACAAATCGTAAAATTCAGTTCCACTCGAAAAAACCCACTTAGGCAGAAGTTACCCGTATTGTGTTCTAGTCTCATGCTAGGGTTGAGGCTTCTGCTGCCACTCTAATTATACTAAGTTTAGGTTGACCAAATTTTGCACACAAATACTCTGATAATGCAGTTTCTGGAAGGAGAAATAATTTTATTTATTTTCCAATCCTAAAGTAATCTTGCAGATGACATTTTCCACATTTCGATAGAGCATTCGAGTCCTTACCTCTCTTCACAAAAATATAATTCGAAAATTGACAAAATTATTTTTCAATCCAATAACTGCTTGATCGAAGAATGAGTAAAAATTTTATAAACCTAGACGCAGTGTAATAGCACGAGAGACTGAAACAAATACTTGTAACTTCGGTCCAGATAGTGAATTTTCAGTAGAAAAATATTTCAATGATTTGTAACAATGGTGAGAATTAATAAATCCAGAATTCCAGTCAAACCAATTTCAAAAATGAAAAAAAATGTTTCTTTTTGCCGATTTTATTTTGTTTATACGAGAAAATCGAAAGGTACATCCACTTCCGGCTAAACCGGACACATCTTGAGGGCGGGTATAAAGCTATTGTGACAGATAATTAATTAACTCGTTAACTGGCCCAAAAATGAGAGTCATCTGCTCTCTGTGGTCCGAATAAGTTTTATAATACCAGTCCTTAGTCGATGGAAAACAAAAATATAGTTTCAATTTCCGAAATTTCAATCCAATGTGTTGTAAAATGAAGATTTTTGGGGTTCACCTGATTTCTGAGACACCCAGTATATTTCGCTATCTTCTCATTATATAGTCCACACGAAATTCTGCATAAACCTCCAATCTATCATTTTTCGACCCAATACTGCATTTCTATTCGATCCAACCAAGTTTTTTCGAGATTATGGGGAAAATAAAAAGAGGTTACGCTAGTCGTTAACATAATAACTTTATAATCTGTCGCATTGATAAAAACTTACATAAATGGGAAAAATCCGCCCAAAGATTTGTAAATAGATACATTAAAATTTTACCATTTACCAAGAATACAGTTCGGATCGAATTTAAATCTATACTCCATTCACCTTTATAAACTGGTTGGCCATGACATTCTGACACATTTCACTGTGTATATTTTGAAAATTTTAGGTTATCGTCATTTTCCTGTCAGATAACAACGCAACGTTGTCCTCTCTACATAGAGGTCGTAGTAATAACGTATAATAATGAATTTGAGAAAATATTATGTGAATTCAATAATTCCACAGACCTGGCGAAGGTTGAAGAAACTTTTTTCTCTGTTAATACTGGAAATATATTTCACGTACATAAACAAGGTTGGAAGATTCAGTTATGCTATTTTTTGTACAGAATTCAAGAATCGAGTGTTGAAGTTTTCCTGAAAATTAATTGATATAGTAGTCCGTTGCTTTGTGATTGTTCATCCGAAAAAAAATAAAAATACAAAATACTCAAATAACCCTGCAGTAAAACTCCTAAGAGAACAGACAAACCTATGAAATTCCCTACTTTTCGAAATTTTCAAGAAATAAGTCTACAGAAGACATTCAAATACCTTGGTGCACTAGTTGAAATACTCCAGTATGAAATGTAGTAGTACTACGAAACCTGTGTCACCTTAAAAGAACTTACTCAATTCACAAAGTTCTTGGGAATCTATGTGAACGATACACTGGGTTTTCACTCACATACGTCGAAAATGTTGGATAGCTTGTGATGAATTATTGATTTCAAATTATCAGGGTTACTATCACAAAAAGCAGATTTCAATTCTGAATAGCACTTCCTGATACTTCGTCTCTGCTTCTCCAAAACTACCTTCGGCATTTTTAGTTTACAAGTGTGATGATTATATTGAGATTGATAGTAGAAATTGGCATTGGCATTTGGCAACATCTCTGAGAATTAGTTCGACATTGCCGATATTTCAGGAGTGCCAACCTGCGTCAGGTTTAAGTAAAAAAACTTGATAGACCTAAATCATGGCCAACCGGGATAGTTTATAAAAGTGAATGTATATATAGTATCTGATTGAAGATTGATATCTTGAAGGTATCAGCAGTATTTCGTAGAAACAATATGCAAAGGAGATTGCCGAGTCTTTCCATGTGGCAGTGAAGTTGTGTTTGACAGGGTCACAACGTGACTAGATTATCGCTTCGGAAACGAATTTGACCAAACACGTTGAATCTCCTGACCTCACGTCAATGCTTTTCTAGAATTTCTTCTATACGCATAAAACTTCCGTCGTGCATTTAATCATATTACACGAGAAAACATCATGTACGAACATATTGCACATCTCTGGGCTATCCTTAATTCCTCACATAAATAGCTAGTTGTTGAAGTCACTCTCAATACCTAATTCGTTATAATTGATGACAGAGCATAGTATGAGGTTGTAGAGGGTCTTTAGTAGCACAAAACATACCGTTTTGTAAGGGTCCACAGCTGCCCTCCAGACCTTGTCTCCATTGTTACACACTTCACTTTTGTACCTTTATTCCCTGTGTTAACATGCTGCGTGGTATGTCACTGAAGTAGCTATTAGTTATATTTATTTTCTTTATGTCGCGAACCCGCTGTAAACATGCGAAGAGGTGAGAAAAAGTGACACTATGTATCATTGAGCTCAGATATTAGATATTTATGTGCTTATTCTTGAGATTCTCATGGTTGGGATCATTCTTATGGTTATGAATGAAGGCTTTGAATTCTACTATTTCGATGATGTTTTCGATGGTTTCATTCAGAAGTTTTGGATGCTTTTGAAATGAGATAATATGTAGCTTGTGAGATATCTTTTGAATTGTTGGATTTTATGGCGAATATTATACCTTTGATAGAAATGAGAATCAATAATGAGAATCTATAGAATTTTGCATTCACCTGAGTTTTGAAGTATGAAATTATAGCTTTCAAGACTTCATTCGCAGGAATGGAAAGAATTTTCGGGAATTATTGTGTTCGTATGTTTTCCTACAGCGTAATAATGAATTTTCGTGAAGAATTATTGGAAATCGATATTATTTTTCATAAACCATAGAGAGTCAATGAAACGTAAATTTCCCATTGTTTCTATAGTCTTTCAGGATTGCTCCAAAATATGAATGTATAATTTTTTCTCGCGGGATACAATCAAACAATATCTCAGTTCTTGTATTACATTGACCATATTATTTATTAGTTTGGCATCTTTTGGACTGCATTGGTTAACACTGAATGTGACAATTTGTATTGAAGGCAATAATTGTCCAGCAATTCGCACAAAAAAATGAACTAATGAATATTGATAAGACTGTTTAATTATAATAATAAAATACAGGATGAATCCGAGTGGTCTCTACTGAAAAAAAGTTGAACAGTCCTGAAAATTTCACAGTTTATACTGCAGCAAGGTAACTTCGTTATAAATCAGTTAACTTAATTTGCTTACGTTCTTCAAGCAGAATTAAAATTCAATTTGATTAGATCTGTATATTTTCGGAAATATTGTGAATTACCACAATCAGTTGACGTTCACAATAATTTGCGAAAGAACTAAGGGGTTCAACATTTGTGAAGCAGATTTGGAGCCTTATTGTGGGGCCCACATTCGTAAGTGGGTGAATTCTACTCAATATATTCATTTATTTAAAATTTCATTTTCTCAATATTGCCAAAAATCTGATTGAATTGAAATCTAGTACATTCTCGATGCGTCAGAAATATATATATACGGAGTTATAATGGAATAAAGAGAAATACTGAAAGATCCTAGATATCAGTCGAATTCCCTTAACCAATTCACATATACGGAGTTATATGGGAGGATTTGGCCCATTCATAAATTATGGCTTTCACCATTATAATCAAGCCCTCAGTAACTCTACAAATATCTGTGCAATTCCTCTAAAAAAATAATTGTTCCCACGTCAACCAAGCGGCCGATTGTGAACACAATAACTCCAGATAAAACCAGTTCATTCACTCACGCACTTTCGTAGCGAATTTCATTTTAATGGGGGGGTAAAATGCACCAAAATTTCTTAATTCCAATTATTATTTCTGAAACATTTTCCAAAAATATATATCCGATGGACTCAAAATTTTACAGAATTTTATCGAAATGTGACCAATGGGTATAACCAAGAATCTGTTTTTTGCATTTTGCCTATAAATGAACTCAACTGAGATTTATGGGATTCGAATCTAGTCTGGTAATATCAAGACTATATAGATGTGTTAGAGCACATAAGGAGGTACGGCTGAATTGATCTCGACCATTGATTCTCCATCAGTGAGTCCAAAGTATAACAGTTTAAGATTATTATCAGCTTAAAATTAGAAAATTGCACAGACAATTGAACACAACAATATCGTTCTTACTGTTCCCTAGAACAAGCGCGTAAAAACGAAAAATCCATAAATTTCTATGTGTGGGTCACGCAGGGACGGGACTAAGGGGGGGAATGGGAGAGAACGATCGCTCCATGATGTTGAACTGAGTTGACAAATTGTCGAAGCATTCGAAAAACTTTCTAGGCTGTTGGAAAAATTTCAAAGCAGTCGGCAAAATTTCAAAGCAGTTGGAAAAATTTCGATGGATGGGGTTGAAATACATATTTCCAAGAGAATTGTGAAATATGAAGGAATTTGAATCTTTCAAAAAAAAAAGTTTGCAATCAGTGCTCAACAAACCCACAAACCGGATAAAAGCATGCAGATAAGAGAGAGAGCGGGATAACATGAAATAACTCCAACTGTACAAAGTCATGATTTGTGTTGACATGGATTCAGGATTTTTATTCCGATATGTATAGTAGGCACTTAATAGTATTCATCCCAATACCAAGTGTTTGAAAGATGAAACATTTTTCCCCTTTTGCGTTATCCCGCAGCAGCTACCTAGTTGCAGATTTTTCAGTTACGTCACATGGACTTTGTCATCAAAATCCATCTGGTATCATCAATTTGAGGTGTTTTTATCAGTTGGGCAGAATTCATCAATACGCTCTACGTACATTGTGTTATAGTTTTGCGAAATAACAGCGGGAAAATAAATGAAAAATGAACCGAAAAGGATTCACTTTGGCTCAAAGGTGTAAATTAGGAGCAGGCACTTCCTCTTCGAATGAGATTTTTGCGCGCATGTTCTGGAGAACAGCGTGTTATCGTTCAGTCCAAATATATGTAACTTTCGAATATTTTCCCGAAAATGTTCTCAAAAAACTAGGTTGGACGCACTGATGACGAATCCATTGTCAAAATCGATTCTATCCGTCCAGCCGGTCGTCCGTCTGGCCGATGACACGATAACTGTCGAACAGAGCAAGCTAGCGACTTGAAACTTTCAGGGCAGGTCGCGCATCGGAATGCGGCAGTTAGGTTCGATAATGGGTAAAAACGGCCAAATTTTTTTGGAGTGTTAGTCGCTTGAACTTTCGAGATTATTTTACTGATTTTTCAGGAACTACCACAGCGATTGAATTGAAACTTGACAGTTAGTTGGTGCCTAACGAAGCGTAACTTTCCAGGAACTCTCGTTGAGGTAGTACTGTTAATGAATCTTCAATTTTTTTCTTCGAAAACATTTTTTCTCGGAAACAGTATCATAGGTATTCAAAGAAAATATTTCTCATCCCTTGAGCTCCATATTTCACAGCAGTGTACTAAATTTCAGTATGACACGATTATAATTTTTGAAGATATTGGAAAAAAATTATGTCAAATTTCGTGGTTTCTTTCTCGATTCTATTTTTTCCAGAATATCTTCGAAAATACTGAGTCAATCATAAGGAAACTTGGCAGCTAATTTGTAAATGCTGTTATTCCACTTTTTGCAGAATTTCGTGATGACACGATTGTCATTAGAAAATTGCGTACTGAGTACTGAATTTTAATTCGATCCAACCTGCATTTTCGTAATATGTATTTCGAAAAATAAAGATTGGATCGAATTGAAAGCCAATATGTACTTGATTGACAAAACGACAACTTGAAGGCTCATGCAGAATTTCGTGAAGATAATATGATTAGGGGATCACCAAAAGTGTGTTTGGTGGGGTCGATACGTGGAAAGATGACGGTTCTAGCAACGAATCTGAATATGCGCGCAAAAGCTGCTGACTTCACGTCGGTGCTTTTTTCATTTTTAATTTATTTTAAATATTTTTTTTAATTTGTTTGGATTCGGCTTGATTCCGTCTGATGTAATTATGTGTCCTAAAAATTCTATCTCGGTTTTAAAAAAATGACACTTGTCTGGTTGTATTTTTAAATTGTCAACTCTAAGTGCTTCTAAAATATGGGCTAGATGTTGTTCTTCAGTTTCAGAAAATATTACTACGTCATCCATGTAAACGTAACAAATTTTTCCTATATAATTCCTCAAAATTTTGTTCATTTGTCTTTGGAAAGTTGCTGGGGCATTTTTGAGTCCGAAAGGCATTCTTAGAAATTCGTAGTGTCCGTTTTCCACATTAAATGCCGTTTTTTCGATTGATTCCTCATCAAGTTCAATTTGGTGAAATCCGGAGGCTAAGTCGATTGTGGTGAAATATTTTTTGTTTCCTAATTTATCAAGTATGTTATTAATTTGTGGCAAAGGATACTTATCGTCTATAGTTTTGTCATTTAGCTTTCGGTAATCTATAGCCATGCGCCATTTTGTTTTTCCGGATAGGTTTTGTTTTTTGGGGACAATTACGACAGGAAAAGACCATGGGGAATTACTGGGTCTAATGGTTTTTTTCTCTAACATATCTTCGATCTGATTTTGAACCTCTTGTTTGTGTATTTCTGGGTATCTATAAATTTTGCAATGGACAGGGATTTCATCGGTTGTTCGAATTTTGTGTTTTATCGTACTTGAGAATTTAAGGGGTTGTCCTGATAACTGTAAAACATCTTCATTTTGTTGAAGTATTTTCGTTAACTGACTTCTAATTTTCGGTTCTAAATGAGATAGATCAATGGGAATATTCGAGGGGTTTTGGCAAACTTTTTGGTATTTGAAGGGAATTTGGCAATATTCATTGGTCAATCTTTGATTTTTGAAATCTAAATTTAATCCGTATTTATTTAAGAAATCTGCTCCAATTAATCCGTCGTAGTTTTTGTGGAATTCATACAAAAGGAATGGATGAAAATCATCTACTTGAAATTCTCTGATTACAGGCATTAAAACTTTTTCGTCTGATGTTTCTTGTTTCATGGACGCGGTTAAAGTTGTCGGTTCATTGAAAATATTGTTTGGAAAATTATTATAGGCAAATTTAGGGTCTACTAAACATACTGAACATCCGCTATATATCAAAAGTTTACATCTTGGATTTTCAAATTCGATGTAGGGTAATTGGTTTTTATTGTCAAGTGCAGAATTTAGGTCAATGAATCGTTCTGGGCTAGTTCTAAAAAATTTTCTTCATTATAACTATCTGGGTTTAATTGTGAATTCTCAAAATATTCATCTGAAGAATTTTGTGGTTCAATATAATCGGTATTCAATTGTTCTGAAGTTGTTTCATAATTATCTGTATAAATTGATTCTGAAGTTGGTTCAATATGGGTTAATTCTTCGAAAGTGAAATTGGGATTTTGATAATTATTTCTTTGATTGAAATTTTGGAATTTCTTTTGTGGATTAACCTGATATTGGGTCGAATAATTTTGACGTTTTGTGGGTAGTTCCTGGTCTGAATAGACATTTTCTCAGGTGGGGTTTGTATTCTTTGATTAGGGTTTGGTTTGAAAACGTTTGTTTGAAGTTTCGATGAACTAGGGCCAAAAACTTGTTGGTTCGTTGGGAAATATCGGTTTACTGGGCGTTGTTGCAATTGAATAGGTTGTGAGGGGAAATTTGGATGATTTTGATTTAATTGATTATAATTTGAATAATTCATTTGAAAATCTGTAGGAATTCGTGGTGTATGAAAGTGGTTAGTTGGGACTTGACGTCTCTAATTTTGAGTATTTGGTTTCTGTGAAATTTGTGTTTTATAGTGTAGGAAAGGTTGTTGATAATAATAGAAATCTTGCCTGATGAAATTAACCATGTCATCGTAATTCATTATGCCGTGACCTCTAAGGGCTGTTCTCAATTCCGGGTTGATATTGTACAAAAGAACTCGCGTTGCTACTCTAGAAGCGATGTTCTTCTCTTGTTCTTTTTCAGTGATACTCAATTCTGATAGTTCAACTTGGTAATCGTATTTATTTTTCAAATCGACGATTTTTTCTAAGAAATCTAAATCATTTTCGTTTCGTACTCGTTGGGCATTTTGGAGATCCCAAAATAGTACGGTTAAACTAATTTTTTCTTCGAATTTTAATTTTAAAAATTTTCTCAAATCTCTCAAATTTGAAGTAATTCTTTCGTTACTACTAACTATTTCGCTAGCATTTCCTATTAATTTACTTTTTATAATATCTATAACTGCTTCATTCAAAATTGCATCATTTGATGAGAATCTACTGTTGAATCTATCGCAATGATTAATAAATCGCGTAAGATTTGCAGGGCTACCATCAAATGGAACGATTGATTGGGCAAAAATATTTATTAGTTTCATTTTCTCAAAAACATTATTACCGTCTTGGGTCATTTTGATTTTTTTAATTTTTAATTTGGATATTGAATCAATTAAAATATTTACGGGGTCAATCTTGATCAATTAAAAATTCAAAACTTATAAACTAGGTATTCGCAAAAAAAATTATACAAGTTTTACTCTCAAAACTGTAGGGAAAAGAATGATGGATATTATGGGTTTTTTTAACTTTGGGCCAGGTTTATGACTAGGGAAATAGAGTACAGGAAATTGCTTTTTCTCACCTCCCTGAAGTCCTTGAAGATTTTTCGTTGAAGTCGTCGAAGGGCGCTACTCAATCGATCGGGACTTCTGGTTTCTGTTCCTTTGTTCGTGGTTGTACCTTCGCAGTTGAAACTGTTAGCCTTAGAAGATTCTCCGTGGATCTCTTGAATTTTCGGGTCACACTTTTCTTCTGTTCAAGACTGGCACAATCCCATCACCTCGTCGCCAATTATGTTTTTAAGGGAAGAAAACTTGTTTTTAAAAAATCGACTTTATGAACTATAGGAAGCGTTTACAATCTATCTGATTACTGTCTGACTACTATCTCCTCGAGATTCACTGGGTTATCGTATTTAATACATCGGTTTGTCTGAACAAGCATAAATTCATGTGGGAAATAATATTTGCAACTATGCAACTCTAGTGTTCTCATATGGAGATTCTTATTAGGAAATAAGTATTGTATACTAAAGGAAAGAAGAGTTGGTATTACCTAACTAAATATAACCGGGAAAGATATATTTACTCAACAGTAAAGTAAGTTATGTGCTTAATGTTGATTTATAACTTATTTTATACAATGGAATGTAAGATACATGAAAATATTGGTTTGTTGAATAGCAAGTAATGTGGCTTAATACGAACTGCTAACTTATCTGATGCAAATAAATTATTTGCTATAGTTAAAGATATATTTGCTATACAAACAAAGCATTTTTTCAACAGAAAAAAAAATATATTTCCAGAAAATATGATATTTTTATTCAGGAAGATATGATTGGGCAAATATAACCAATAATTCATTGAAAAAATGTTAATATTCGGAATATTACAGGGAAACTTACGTTAGTTGGGCCCTATTCAAAGCTGATATTTCTTTACAGCTAATATATTATAATTTAGTAATTAGAAACAATTGTTTTTCCAGTTCCAGTATGGTTTGGTCCAATCTGGTATTGCAGATCTTTCTCGAGATCGAGAAATCTCGAAATAATTTCACAATATCGAAGTTTTTTCTCGACCGAAAAATAAAAGTTAGTCTCGTCTTGAGACTCTCGTTAAGAGTGGTGGTATTTTTCGAATTTACCAACTGTATTTATAAAATATGAAAAATTTTAAACGAAAGATAATATCTGAAAGCTGTGTATGGTATAGATGGATATAGAAGGAAACACAAGAAATCAGGTTAACCAATATAATTGAAATTTCATTCGATAAAACGAACCTGACAGCCAAAAGGTAACTCGGTGTGATTCATACTCGCTCTCCGATCTCCCGGTTATTTATAAGAGCAGAACGGTTCACTCTTCTCCTCTGGATTCAGTTAAGCCCCGTGAAGGCATTAGCGGTATAAATCTTATCGCCATCTTGCAAGACTGCCTTGGCGCTGGCTGATTGATTTTGTACGCGAGCCTCATATATCTGTCTATAAACAGACTGCTATAGTAAATTAACCAGTTCTCGAAGCCGGGGAGGAAATTCATTTTCCACTTGTTTGCGTAGTTAGCCAGGCGTGTACATAATACTCGGGGTACAGGACGGGAACTTAGAAACGAAGAAACTCTATATTTCATTCACGGGGATCAACCCGAAAATTTTCCGAATGGAATTTGGAAGATGCGAAAAGGTTCGTAAGGAATATCAACTGCCATCCAGATCTTGGAGTGGTAGATGTGAAAGTTGTGAGGTCCCACAAGAAACAATTCTCGGATTATTTTCTTTCGGGAAGGTTTCACTAAATTTTGGTTTATTATTTGATAAAATCAAATAATAAATCTTAGTGATCGCCAAAAAAAATAACCCTTTTGTTAATTTCACAGTTTACATTTTGGAGTATGTAGATTTGAATGAACCAATCTGTCCGTCCGCTGTCCGTTGTCCGGGGCTTTTCTCTGAAAGTACCGGACCGAATTCTGTGAAGCTTGGTAGTAAAATCATGTGTCGCTCAGGATTGATTCTCCAAGCTTTTCAGCAGGATCAGTGTACCATAAGGCTTCGAAATTGGGGGTTGGAGGGAAAAAAAATTTACTCCAAAATTTATCACCGGATTTTTATGAAACAAATAGTATGGATTGTAGGTTTAGTGGCATGGGCAGGAGGAAAGCTCGAAGCCGGCGGCGAAAAAGGACATATTATTTACATATTTGTATATTTCAAAAGAGAGTTGGACAGCACAGAACATTTTCCTCAGGAGAAATTTTAAATTTCGTCAAGCTCTGCAGTGAGATCAATTAACTGTTTAAATATTCCTTGATTCTGAGAGCAGTGTCTTCCATGGTGACCTCTAAGAGCCAAATAAAAAGTGCTACAAAAATTTACATAACAGATGATTTTTGAAATGTTTTTTTTCGACCTTATTATTATGTGAAATAATGCTTTCACTATATGGAGAGCTTAACTGGGACATAAAATTCACCCAACCAAGTAGGACAAAGGCAGTGCAAGAATCGATGTGAGACGAGAGCTCGCTGATTCCTTTTCTTGCCAGTTGGGATCCATTCTTGAGTCAACTTTATGTAATAACACGGAAAACAATATAACAAATTTTTTATTCCACACTCACATATCCAGTTATTTTTTTCGTGAATGTCTATTGAAAAAAATCTAGAAAAGCACTGCCGTGAAGGCAGCAGCTTTTGCGCGCATGTTCAATGTAGATGACCGCTTCGGCAACGAATTTGATTATTTCATCAAAAGCTGCTGCCTTCACGGCAGTGCTTTTCTAGATTTTTTTTCAATTAATTACTGGATTTCAATTCGATCTAATCTGTATCTTTGCAAATATTGGAAAAATAAAATTTTGAATGGGTATATCTACGGAATCATTGGGCAGATTTTACCCATTCACGAATTCGACCTTCGTAATGAAGCCCCAAACCTACTCTACTAATATCGAGTTTCAAAGTCGTTTCTCTCGGAAGTTATTGTGTTTACTTCCGAAAGAAACAACTTAGTAACTCGATAATTGTAGAGAAGGTTTGGACCTTAATTACGAAGGCCGAATTCGTGAATGGGTAAAATCCCCATAATGATTCCGCAGATATACGCATTCAAAATGTTATTTTCCCAATATTTCCAAAAATACAGATTGGATCCAATTGAAATCCAGTACTTTATCGAAAAATAGCAGTTCGAAGGTTTAAATAGAATTTAATGAGGATAATATGATGAGAAGATCACAGAATATTAAATATTTGAAAAAAATATTTTTTTTTTCATGTTCTGATGACACGATCATCACAAAATTCTACACAATGTTGTCCTTCAACATTTTCAAACTAGCTGCGAAGTTTCATCACGATTGAATCAGTATTCCTTGATTTATACCAAAAAATCAATGATATTGAGAAGAAAACCACGAAATTCTACATATTTTTTTCCCAATATCTCCAAAACTAATGGCAGTATCGAATTGAAATTTGGTACACTGCTGTGAAATATGAAGTTCAGAGTATAACTGAAATTTATCTCCAATATGAACAATAGTTTCAGAAGAAAAACTTTTTGTCGAAAAAAATTTAGAAAAAAAAAATTTTTTTTTAATTCAGTGACCATAAGATTTCAACGAATTTCTGTTCAAAGTTGTGCGTCGTTATGCTTCAACCAACTGCCAGGTTTCAATTCAATCGCTGCAGTTGTTTCTGAGATATGGGGGGTATAACCTCGAAATTTCAAATTGCTATAATTCCGAAACTATTCAGCCGATTCGGCCCATTAACAAACTCAACCTTCATATTTTGAAATGGAACCCTTCCTGAAATTTTCAAGTCAATAGAATCCTCCGTACGCCCGTTATCGTGGTGACGGTCGGCCGGACAGAATCGATTTTGACATCGGATTCGTCATCAGTGAGTCCAACCTTGTCGTATAAGACCATTTTCGGCTCAATCATCGAAAATTACAGACATTTGCACAAAACGATAGCTCGCTGTTCCCCTAGTAGAACATGCGCGCAAAAGCGTCACGTACCTACTACATAAAAAGATATGAATTAGTGAAACCTCACTGGGCATAATAAATTGAAAAAATACAAAAAAAGTATAACTTTAAAACTACAAAAAATCCCGTGACATACGTGGGGCATTTTTGGAAACCCCTAGGTGGGAAGAATCTAAATAAAATTAATGACGTCACTACTCGGACCACCCTGTATAGGATTTCGCCCACAATGCGTTTGGTTAGTGTAACCAACTTCCTCAGATTACACCAATCGATACTGAAATTTTGATTGCACTAAAAAACCTCACCCCCAACAATATAAACAAAAACGACGGGCTTCATAAAGGCAGGAAAAGGCCGCGAAGCCATCCCTCAGACGGAATTTCCAGTTTGCTGGATGGACAGTGTTTCGGGTCAACACGGGGGCGATCCATCACATTTAATCAGCAAGAATGTAGAGCTAACTTCGCATTCTGTCGCCCATTGCTGAACCAGGCCGATAATACAATCTAATTTATGCCGTGTTCTGGCGAGATCACGCCGTCACTTTCCTGATTTACAATCCCATGCGTCATGTTTGGCCGTTTATTCGCCCGCTGACCGCTGCTGCGCCCGCCATTGTATGTCGTTGCTGGATCAGCTATCACCATCCTCCGGTTCCTTTCTTTCATTGCGTTGGCTTTTCTTTCATGGTTTGCCAGAAATTTTCGTACAAGCCTGAATCGTATTGTAAGACCCGGGTATACAAGGTGTTTCACCATAAACTGGTCAAACGTATATAGCCGTATATATGACATTGGGAAAGTCATTTTTGCCTTATGACATATCCCCTCTTTTTAGAAGCATAAGCGATATAAAGGGTGTTTAATATTAACTTTGAGCAATATTCTGATAGCTGTGGCGATATACAGGGTCTTTCACGAGAAACCTCACCCATATTTATACGGGAAACTACTGAACGTATTTTCATGAAATTCAGCACTTATAAGTATTTCACGATGCTGATGAAATCTAAAATATTTTCAAGGCATGAGCACCTCCGGTTTTTCCGAAAATGACGTCAACTTCCGTTTTTCAGATTAGAACACCATTTTTTTATTGCAGAAATAGACTCCTTAGAAAATTTCAATTTATTTTGATGTAACATTCTTCAGTTTTGGTTGGAAAATTCTCTCTGAGCGGGAAAATTCGAAAAAAAAAATCGAAAATAGAGCTCCGCTGAAACAAGAATAACTTCGAGGTTTTTGGATGGAAAATTTTCATTTTTGGGATTTTTCAAGATGTAAGATTGATGTATCCACTTTAAAAATCGAAATCGCGATTCATGATACAGGGGGTGAAAAAATCGCTTTCAAAGTTAGGGATGACAAAATCGTGAAAAATCAATTTTTTCAAATCAGAACCCCATTTTTTTATGGCAGATATTGAATCTACGTTGAAAAATAATGTGAGTGTATGCATCACACCCTTGCCCTAAAGTGGATATTTCCTGAGTTATTCACAAAAAACTGTTTTTCGTCTTGAATTTTCAGCTATTTCTTTTTCGTTCACTCCAAAAAGATGACATTTTCAGGAACTGTTACTTAAACCATGTTTTAGAAAGTTGAGGGTTGTTCCTAAATACATGGCGAATTTGGATTCGAATTTGTATCGGAAACCTCTTTATTTCAACTAATCGGCCATCGGTTTTCTCTCCAGTGATAAATAAATAATTCCTTATGAACCATATACAAAAACTTACCATGTTTTACATTATTTTTTTAATGATAGATATCATTAATTACATCTGCCAAATTCCTCTTTATTCAGTAGCATTTTGTGTTTACTATTAATTTGGTGATAATTCGTATTAAGTTATAAAATCGATCACTATGCCTAATTTTACCAATGAAGATTATTTAAATCTCATTCTACTTCATGGAGAATGTAATAAAGTTGTAGATAGAACGATTCGAATGTTCATTGAGAGGTTTCCTGACCGACCCAGACCAACGAGAGATACCATTAACAGAACCATGACAAACTTGAGAAATGTCGGATCTTTCGTTAAGAAAACTACACACAGAGAAAAAAGTGTAGTAGAAGATGAGAACAACGAAATTACAGTTCTTGCATATTTTCGTGTGAATCCTCAAAATTCTCTCAAAGATGCCGAGATTGATCTGGGATTATCTCAATCGAGTGTTTGGAGAATATTAAAAAAACATAAAATGCACCCATATAAATTCAATAGGGTACAGCATTTGAAGGAAACTGATTTCGTCAGGAGAACAGAGTTTTGCGAAGCTATGATGATTCGATTTCAAGAGAATGAAAACTTTTTGGACTATATAATTTGGACAGATGAATCTAAATTCACAAAGAATGGTTCTTTCAATAGGCATAACAGTCATTATTGGGATGAAGAGAACAACCACCACTTCAGACAATGGAACTTTCAAGAGACCTGGAGTTTCAATGTTTTTTGCACCATCAAAAATAATGCAATTCTCGATGTTCACATTTATGATGGGACTTTAACTGGTAAGATAGAACACTACACATGTTTGCATTATTTAAAGAATGTTCTCCCTTAGGAGATAGATATTCTGACATATTGACTCAAATAATTGAGCCGCTAGTACAGAACCATAATGACTTATGGTATCAACAAGATGGCGCGCCTCCACACAATTCACTCAATGTGTCAAATATCCTCTACAGGCTATTTGAAGATCGATGGTTGGCGAATAATGGTCCACATCTTTGGCCACCACGTTCTCCCGATTTAACTCCTTTAGACTATTATGTTTGGGGTAGGATAAAAAATATTGTCTACTCAACTCCCCTGACTGATAAAGAGGACTGCATAGAACGAGTCAGAAATGCGTTCAGGTTTGTTTAGATTTTTAGATTCATAGTTTTGAAACTCAATTTGGTTTTTAAACACTTTTGCAGATCTCTTCCTCCCGATGAAATAAGAAGAGCAACGCACGAAGCATTCCTGAGACGTATAAATAAATGTCTAGAAATTAACGGTCAAAACTTTGAGCATCTTCTCTAATTATAACTGCGAGAGTTTGCCATGGTTCTCCTAATAGTAACTTGAAGTCGGTTTCAAGAAGGAGTGAAAAATCTACAGCATGGTTCAAATAACAGTTCCTGAAAATTTCATCTTTTTGGCGTGAAGGGAAAAGAAATAGCTGAAAATTCAAGACGAAAAACAGTTTTTTGTGAATAACTCAGGAAATATCCACTTTAGGGCAAGGGTGTGATGCATACACTCACATTATTTTTTAACGTAGATTCAATATCTGCCATAAAAAAATGCGGTTCTAATTTGAAAAAATTGATTTTTCACGATTTTGTCATCCCTAACTTTGAAAGCGATTTTTTCACCCCCTGTATCATGAATCGCGATTTCGATTTTTAAAGTGGATACATCAATCTTACATCTTGAAAAATCCCAAAAATGAAAATTTTCCATCCAAAAACCTCGAAGTTATTCTTGTTTCAGCGGAGCTCTATTTTCGATTTTTTTTTTCGAATTTTCCCGCTCAGAGAGAATTTTCCAACCAAAACTGAAAAATGTTACATCAAAATAAATTGAAATTTTCTAAGGAATCTATTTCTGCAATAAAAAAATGGTGTTCTAATTTGAAAAACGGAAGTTGACGTCATTTCCGGAAAAACCGGAGGTGCTCATGCCTTGAAAATATTTTAGATTTCATCAGCATCGTGAAATACTTATAAGTGCTGAATTTCATGAAAATACGTTCAGTAGTTTCCCGTATAAATATGGGTGAGGTTCCTCGTGAAAGACCCTGTATACGTGACCTTTGAAATAATGGTTTTTGTTCCCATCTTAGTATTTTTTGGTGGTCAATTCAATTGTTGTTAAGAATTCGGGAGAATCTTTTTCAAAATGGCTGAAAACCTACAAAGTTGGAATTTTTTGTTTCTGATTGCCTAATTGGATAGCATTATTTCAATGTACTCCATTTTCTAAGATTTTCTGTGAAAAAATTTTCTCAAAATTCAAAAACAACTTTTTTTTGCATGTCTGCGGTGAAAAAAAAATTCACTCAAAATTGTTGAAATCTTTCGAGGTGAACAAATATCCATTGGTTTTCATTTTATAGTCTTCCAAAGATTCCGCTCGGTGTACTTAAATAATTTCATTCAAGAAACTGGTGGCCCTACGGATGCCAAAATTATGCTAATAGGCCTCCAGAATGACCTGGATAGAAATATGAATTCATCAAGAAAAAAATATTTTCTAAAAAACTTTGGAATCGGAAACCGAACTCTCTCCTCGTTCGGAAAATAGGATCAAATTCGATGAACTACCGTTGCTTGGTAACGGACGTCATTATTATCAGAATGAATCCAATTCATACGTGACCTCAAATATGGCCTCAAAAAATTTGGTTCCTATTTGATAAAACCGAGTTTTCAAGTTTTCGAAATTGCCAATTTTGTAAACGCTTTTTTGAACACCTGTATCATGGTTTTTAATTCTGACTATTGCAAAAAACAAACATTGTTCTTACTCCTCGTGTAGGCCTTAAAAGGGCATTTCTCCAATGAAAAACCTGGAAGATATATATGTTTCAGCAGGGCGATATTTTCAATATTTTTATTGGCATTTCACGTTAAAAAAACTGAAATTTCCATAAGGAGTCTATTTTTATTATAAAATATAGGGATTTCCATTTGAAAAACGAAAGATGGTGTCACTTTCGGTAAAATCGGAAGTCCCACGAATCTCAAACAATTAACTCATCTCTCTAGTAAAAGCTCAAGTCCGAAATTGCTAACGTGAATTTTGATTCCTTTCCAAAAATATGTATACATATGAATACAAAATGTATTCGTGGGACACCCAGTATAGTAGTTATAATTTCGTTTACTTTGGTAGACATGAGAAACTGTAATGAAATAATTCGGCAGATTTGCCTCTAATATTTTGCTATAAACGTATTCATTGAAGAAGTAGCTACTTGAAGTCTGAAATGATATTAACTCTGGATATAAAAAAACAGAAAAATTGCAACTGTGGTTGCTCAATAAGGTCGCCGTCCCTAAAAAATATATTGTAGGACGATGTACGACCCAATCTTCTCGAAATAATGAATATTTTATTATGAAACCGCAACCATTAGTTAATATTCCAACGGGAAAAACATGTTTTTACCTGAATTGGTTTATTCAGGTGTTTTGGAGTTTCAATAGTGGAAACTCCTCGTGGTTGAATTAATCGCACTTGATTAATTCTGTCTTTATCAAAATGAAAGACGATTAATTCTGTCGTTATCAAAATGAAGACACGACCGACGAATATTTTCTGATCTTTATCAGAAAATGTTGATGCTTCTAAAATAAGCAGATAATTGGAGAACTGGTCAATATCGTTGCACTTATGACACGAAGATGTTGTTAAGGTGTATTAAAAAACGCACTTTTAACACATAACACAAATGTATTTTCTTGCATCTGTATAAGATAACAAGACCGAAATGGTATACAATTTATACAATAGAATCTTCCTTCTATATCTTACGATAGCAAGGTTGAAGCGACATTCAAATGGGAAGTTACGATTTTTTACAACACAAGAATTAACGTATAATCTTGTTTGTAAATTCGAAAGCGAATTGTTGTTTACTGTACAACGGTCAAATGAATAGTGCCTACAAACTAACTAAACCCAAATTAAAAAAATTCCCTTTTTCACATTTTAGAGGGAGAATATAAATTTTGATTGGCCTTTTGAATTAAGCGACGACCTTCTAGGATCCGAAAAAACACCTCGGATTGGCTGTTGTAAAAGAGAGAGCACAAAATGTGTGAAGAAAATTTCCCTAAATTGCCTAATAAGATAAATCCTATAAGCTGTCACAAGTACAAGTGGTATCTGAAGTATGTCACCCATCACGCTTCGATTCCTGGAATGCTAAGAGCTTGAATTCTATCTGGGTGTTTTCTGTCATACAAAATTATACACTATTGTTGGCTTGAGATAAAATGCTCTTAAAGCCGGTGTCAATTGATTTAAACCAAAACTATTGAATTTCGATATATTTCTGGGAACGAAAAGAATTCGAACTCCCGCGTTGCAGAAGCAACAACAAATATGAATTCTTTCTAAAGATCTACCAATCCCCCCAAAAAATCCGTCGTTATCAAGCGTGATAATATCGAAAATGTTAAAAAATTTAGTTTTTTCTCCGAAAAAATTGAATAGATTCCATCGAAATTCTGCACAAATTTTAGGGTCAGTATTTAACGACAATATGTTAAATTTCAATTTGATCCAATATCTACTTCCGGCAGGGCTGGGCAAAATACATACTTGGCTTAATTGAAATACAAATTACAAAATACTTTCTCGCAGGTATTTGAAATACAAAATACAAAATACTTTCAAGTCGGGTATTTGAAATATAAAATACAAAATACAGTATTTTGACTATTTGTATTTGAAATACAAATTACAAAATACATTTAGGTGTTACGTTAAATGTGAAAAGAAGACAACTAATTCAGCTCAGCCATTTTATCGCTAAATAGAGGATTTCCTCTCAGAAACACAAGATTTTTGAATGTAGTATCATACAAACAGCCTCTTGTTGGGGAATGGATAAAACCTGCTAGAGAAAACAATCTTTCTTCAGGTCCTGATGAGCACAAACTTGTGTTATATTGTATGAACACATTTTTACGCGCATGTTCTGCGCGTTATCATTTCGTCACGATGTCTGTAATTTTCAAATTTTGAGCTGAAAATAGTCTCAAACGACTAGGTTGGACTCACCGATGGTGAATCTGTGGTCAAAATTGATTATATCTGTCCGACCGGCCGTGTGCGCTGTAACTTTCGAAAGGAAGCACCTAGAGTCTTGAAATTTTCAGGTTAGGTTAAGATCCTGAATATCTCAGTTAAGTTCGTTAATAGGCCAAATCTGCCGAATGGTTTTCGTGCTACAGCCATTTGAAATTTCGATTTTTTGATAACTCGAAAAATATTTATCTGATCGAAATTTAACTTGGTTGGAATATGAACGGTGTCAATAAAAATAATTATCCATGAAAAAATTCAAAAAAAATTTTTTTTTTTGAAAATTTTTTTCTAAAATTTTTATATTTCATTGAATATTCACTGAAATTTCCAAGTCATTATTTCGCAATGTGAACAAGCGAGTAAAAGCTGCTGACTTTACGTCAGTGCTTTTCTAGACTTTCATATTAGGATAATATTCAAGGATGGTAAGCTCTCTGCTCCTATCGTTTTTGGAAATTGACAAACTCTAACTCCATGTTGAAATGACCATTGCGCAGGACCTTTTTTCCTTTCCATTTGCCGAGAACATGATGGCTAGCAAAAAAACTAGATGAAGCAGATGAACGTTGCGCCATCTGAAGGGAGATTCAGAGACTATTTTCTGTAGAGCGCTCAGCGCTAGATGTATTTGTTCGAAAGTATTTCGAAGACACAAGTATCGAAATACAAAATACAAAATACTTCAGCGTCAGGTATTTGAAATACCAATTACAAAATACATTTTCAAAAAGTAATTGAAATACAAATACAAAATACATATTTGTATTTCAAATACGTATTTCAATTACAAGTAATTGAAATACTGCCTCGCCCTGACTTCCGGTGATAAAAGGGAAAAATATGCCAAATTTCATTGCTTTCTGAAATTTTAACGTTATTGTCGCCATATCTCAAGAAATACAAATGCAATCAGATTGAAACTTCGTAATGAGATGAAGAATACCAACATGCAACTAGGTGGGAAATTTCGTGTCGATCTAATATTGAGAATCTGAAAAAGCCTGTAAAAGCCCCTGAACTCACGTCAGTGCTTTTCTAGAATTTTGTTAATACTGTCCGAATATTCAGTGAAATGGGCCAGACTCTACGAAGGCGTAGAAGGGCCACTCTTTGTCGACAAAAATTTTTCCACCTAATTCCGACTTTAATCTCGGAATTATACTAATTCCGAGTTTGAACTCGGAATTATAGACTAATTCCGACTTCAAACTCGGAATTATACATAATTCCGACTTTGAACTCGGAATTATAGACTATAATTCCGAGTTTAAAGTCGGAATTAGTCTATAATTCCGACTTCAAACTCGGAATTAGTATAATTCCGAGTTCAAAGTCGGAATTATGTATAATTCCGAGTTTGAAGTCGGAATTAGTCTATAATTCCGAGTTCAAACTCGGAATTAGTATAATTCCGAGATTAAAGTCGGAATTAGGTGGAAAAATTTTTGTCGACAAAGAGTGGCCCTTCTACGCCTTCGTAAGACTCCGTCATTAACGAAGCAGCAGTAATTTGGAAACTTGATAACATCATATTTTACACCCCAGTCGTATGAAGTATGTATGCTGACAATACCGATTTAAAAACTCATCACAACCCGTCATACTTCTCACCCGATCGCATGGGGAAAGATAACATATCCCTCGTATTAAAAATGCGGATGATGCGTGTTGATGTCTAAGGAGAGGAATACACTGCAGATCAGTCTGAGTCAAAATTATAAAGTTTTTTGTTTTGATTCGGTGGTCTGGGTTATGAAATTTCAAGTCAGTGAAAATTTTCATATCAGTACTATTGTCATTGATGTTACCCACTGGCGTATTTAGGGGGAGGCAGGGGGGCCAGGCCCCCCCTGATGTACCTCTGGCCCCCCCAAACTTCTACCAGCTTTTTAGAGCTGCAACTATTTTGCCTATTTCAAGTGCGAAGAGGAGACGAGAAGAATTTTTAATTGGATGAGAACGACTATGAATCAAGACAGACATTCAGATTTGGCTTTATTTTTCATTCAAAAGGATGTTGATGTGGACTTGGAAAGTGTTGTAGATTGTCATTCAACAACGTAGAAAAATGTATTGTAGATAATTATAATTAGTGCTTTCATTATGAATCGCGCTTTTGATAGGTTCATCATATACCGGGTGTCCCACGAATACCGTTCGTTAAAATATTTTTGGAAAGGAATTGAAATTCACGTTTGCAATTTCAGACTTGAGCTTTGACTAGAGAGATGACTCCCTGTAATTTTTTTTGAATTCGTGAGACTTCCGGTTTCACCGGTAGCGACAGCAACTTTCGTTTTCCAAATGGGAAGCCCCAAATTTCATAATGAAAATAGATTCCTTACTGAATTCTGACTCGTTTCAATATCAAATTTTTGAATTTCCGATAGAAATTTCTTTTTTAACGTGAAATTGCGAAAAAAAATTGAAAAAGGCCCTCTGCTGAAACATGGATATCTTCAAGGTTTTTCATTGGAACAATGTCGTTTTTAGAATTCCGCAAAAAGTAACGATAGTGCTTCTTTCACAATAGTCAGAATTGAAAATCATAATACAGGAGGTCACAAAAGCGTTGTTGAAGTTGCAATTTCGAAATTGTGAAAACTCAAATGAGAACCCCACTTTTTATAGCCATGAAGGAATCTACGTTGAAAAATATTGTAGGTGTGGAAATAACACCAATGCCCTGAAATTCATATTTTCGGAGATATGCAGTCGCGATAACATTCCTTAAATCCATATTCTCAAATATAGAAACAAACTGGCAATCAAGTATTTCTATGGGTACAATCTGAAATAAATGTTTAATGTGTCCTTCATTCTCTTCGAGGCAGTATTCTTTTTCTGAGAAGAATTAAACTCGAAATGTGATCACGTAGATTATTTTTTTACGAAGAAAATATGAATTCTGGGGCATTGGTTTTGTTTCCACACCTATATTATTTTTCAATGTAGATTCAATTATGGCCTAACAAAAATGAGGTTCTGATTCGAAAAAATTGAGTTTTCACTTTTTCGAAATTTTCAACTTCAACAACGCTTTTGTGACCTCCTGTTTTATTATTTTCAGTTTTAACTATTGTGAAAGAAGAGTTATTGTTACTTCTCGCAGAATCCTGAAAACGACATTTTTTCATTGAAAAACCTTGAAGATATCTGTTTCAGCAGAGCGCCATTTTAGATTTTTTCGCAATTTCACGTCAAAAAAGAAATTTCTATCGGAAATTCAAAAATTTCTCATTGAAAGTAATAATTCAGGAAGGAGTCTGTTTTTATTATAAAATTTGGGCCTTCCTATTCGAAAAAATTGGTGTCACTTCCGGTGAAACCGAAAGTCTCACGAATACCAAAAAATTTACAGGGAGTCATCTGTCTAGTCAAACCTCACGTCCGAAATTGCAAACGTGAATTTCAATTCCTTCCCAAAAATATTCTAACGAACGGTATTCGTGAGACACCCGGTATATTGTAATATTAGAACTTTTTAAGCACTATCATGGCGAATTTTTCACGTTGCACAGCATTAAATTGTATATACATTTATATATATTGCCAATATATATATATTGCCAATAACAAGTTCCTATATATATGTATATATATACCAGGGGCCACGGCCCCCCCTGAAAACTGAGGCTAGATACGCCAGTGATATTACCCTGTTAATATCCGTTCTGTGATCACAGTCTAAAGCGAAATATAAACACTCAGTTAAATTGAATTTTAACAACCTAGAAACTCGATATTTGTAGAGTAGGTTTGAACCTCACTTACGAATTCCGAATTGGTGAATGGGTAAATCAACCCAATGTTTTCGCAGATCATTCGAAATTTTATTTTCCTAATATTTCAAAAAATACTTCATCGAAAAATGAGAGTTCGAAGGTTCCTACAGAATTTCATAATCACAGAATATTGAATATTTGAAAAAAAAATTGAAAGTTTTTTCAAACTGTTTAAGACACGATCATCACGAAATTTCGTACAAAGTTCCTCAAGCTAGCCGCCAAGTTTCATCATGATTGAATCAATATTTCCTGAGTTATCCCGAAAAACGACAATATCGAGAAAAAAACTAGAATATTTTACATATTTTTTCCAATATCTCCGAAAATCATATGCGTATCCAATTGAAATTTGATACACTACTGTTAAATATAGAGTTCAAGGTATGAGCAAAATTCTTTCTGAATATAATAAGTAGTGCCCGAAAAAACAATTTTGAGAAAAGTTTGAAAAATCCCAACGAAATTTCGCTAGAAGCTGTCTGCGCCATGTTATGCTTCAACGAACTGCCCAGTTTCAATCCAACCACTCGAGTAGTTGCTGAAAGAACCTCCAGTTATCAAATATCTATAACCCCGAAACCATTCTGCCGAGTTGGTCCATTAACGAACTTAACCGTGGCATTTCGGTGTGCGAACTATTCTGAAAGTTTCAAGTCGCTTGCTTGCTCAGTTCGACAGTTCTCGTGTCCACGATCGGTCGGACAGACAGAATCGATTTGGACGCCGGACTTTTCATCAGTGAGTCCTACAGAGTCGTTTGAGAGCATTTTCGGCATTCTTCATTATAACTGACATTCGATCAGAACGATGTTGAAATTAAAACTGTACTATATGTATATACCGAATGTCACAGTAATCAGGTTCAGCCTCAATAAAAATCTACATTTTTTAAGATATCGGACTGAAATTGTGGACATTGGTAAGGGGTTGCATTTCACTGCGATCCTAAGGTCTATTGTGCCCTCATCAGAGCTGTTTTCGCACTGTGCTACCTCCAGCTCGCCCTCCAGCTCTAGAGCTCCAATGAACTTCTATATCTGTGAGGGCTTCAAGGAGGCCGAGTGTTCATTCTTCCTATAATTCTCCTGTTCAAGACATTCCAAGCAGTATTCCAATGACGAGGCATTTTGTAATCAGGTGAACAGGAGTTTCTTCCTCTTCCCCATAGAATCTGCACTCGTCAGTTTCTGATGGGCCCATTCTCATCATGCCTGCTTCCGTTGGCAACAGTGTCCTGTGAGGAAGCCTGTGAGGAGGCGTACCTTGTTCTTACTGAGATTCAAAATATTTTTGGACCTTACAATTTTGAACTTCCAAATTTTTTCCTAACGATTGAAGTAATAAATCGGTGTCTCTGACTTCCGGTCTGCCCTGAAGTCGACGTAACTTTGGATTTTTTCATATGAATCTATGTTATGTTACTGGAATTTTGTTTTTGTTTTTGTCCTCAGCTCGAATTTAATGCTTGATATATGAATTTTTGATGTTATTAAAATTCATCAAATTCATTTCCACTTGATATTCACCACATGGGTGAAAGTATTCTGTTTCAATTTCATGCGGGGGGTCAGCCTTCTGCTTTAACTCTAATTATCTAGTCTAGGGTCATACAATTTTGCACGAATATTCTGTCATACAGTATCTGGATAGAGAAATAATTTCATTTGTTTTTAACCATAGAGCAATATTTTAGAGAACATTTTTTTTCCATATTTCGATGGAGCAGTTGCTTCCTTATCTGTTCTCACAAAAATATAATTCGCTAATTACTAGATTTATTTTTTAATCCAATAACTATATGATAGGAGGAAAGCCATAGTGTACTTTAAGGTACCCCTCCCAAGATACTAAAACAAAATCCCTGCAAAACTGTAAACTCCAGCCCAAATGGTCAATTCTGAGCAGAAACATGTTTGAATGATTTTATGTCCAGAATTCCAATCGATCCTATGGCAAAAAAAAACAAAAACTCACATTAAAAATATTTTTTCTTCATTTCATTTTTGTTTTGACGACAATCCACTCAGAATTCAACGGTAATGGTAATATTTCAAAATGAGCATCAGGTCATATGAGAAAATCGAAAGTAATGCCCATTTCCGGTTGAACCGGAAGTCATAGACACACCTTGCTTACCTCAGTCGGAGTAAAACAATCATCAATGTACAAAATTTGAATCCGATATCTAGTACAATGAAGATTTTTTGGGGGATGAACGTGATTGCTGTGACACTCGGTATATTCGCTATAAATATCAGCGATATAAGTGGATTAGCTTTGCGAGTGTACCTATGATTGGAATATGGAATGTAATCCATTCACAGGCCTATACCTACACAGAGAAAAAGGATCTCTTAAATCAAATATAAACATATTCTTGAATTGAACAATCTTCCCCCAAGAATAATAATTTGAAATTGAACAATATACTTCTATTCTCAATTCCGTTGTTTGCCTGTTTACATGAATTTTCGTGAATCGAATTTAGTTGAACCAAAACATACGTTCTCTTTAATTTAGAAAACAATTTCAGCTAATCATAGTTCCCTTGCATCGAGAATATCATTTCTTGTTCAATGTGTCCTGATGTCAAAGCACTTACACGTGACCCCCTCGACCAATAAGCGTTATTAGCGCTGAAGAGGCGTATGGAATGTAGAATCGCAGACATGTGGATATTTAGATAGGAAACAACGCCATGGCCACCATAGTGAATAGTGAGCAAGTGCGTTTGTGTTTTTGATGGTGCATTTTGAATTCGGTGTAAATGGAAAACTACTCATAAACATCAAGGGAGTTTTTCTGGCACAGAGTTTCGAAACTCAAGTAGAAAAGGTTGGTTTCAAGACTAAGTTTGATTACTCGAGAACAAAGTTTGAATTGAAATATGTGGGAACATGCCTACAAGCATGTTTGTTATGCACAAACATTGTCACATGTATACCTACATTCGTGAATTCTAGACTACACAATTTCATTTTAGATTGGAGGTCGAGAGTAAACATAATAACCAAGCAAATTATTTCAAAAGACTTCTGCTCTTTGACCTTTGACCTAGTTCTCCAAAAACTTTCTTGTTAGAAGATGATCTTCCATTTGCACCTGATTTATGATCGATAACTTAAAAAATGATTATGAAAGGTTTCTTAAGATACCATACATTTCAGTATTTGAGTCAAGAGTATTTCATCGAAAAATCAAACTAATATTTGGTTGGACCTTTTCAAGAATGCCATTCTCTTGAACGAATGCGGTTGAAAATTGATTTAAGCGAACCTTTTTCTCTGTGTAATGAATTGGGTGGAATGTGTTCCCTTTGTTGATTTAGTAGAACGACATCCTAAATGAATGAAATATCCATCTTTATAGAGATCAACTAGCGAATGCATAATATGCCTCGTACCTAAAATCAAATGTGTCTCCTCAAAAAGTGTCGAATACAAATCCCAATGACCACACAAATCCGTTCGTGTATGCTTTCCTTAGATGTCCCTGTAATGAACTTGTCAAAGTACACTGATAAGAGACTATCTGCTATCTGTTCCCATTATCTCATCCGTGCGATCTCATTATTATCGAATCGGTTCCAGTTCATATTTCTGGACAGGACAAGAGAGAGGTCCGGCGGTCTTCCACAGCCGAAATGAGGGTTTGGAAGTCACCGGCGTTGCAGATCTGATGCTGGGAGATACCCAGGGGACCCTTCTGTCTCCTGAGAATCGCAATATGTTACTATTAAGCTCTATATTAAAGAGCCATTTGTATGGCTCAAGTCGCAGTGTGGTATGATGTGATTGTGTTCCAGGCAAAAACCAAAGGGTGGACCAGGTTTCGTTTATTTTGGGATACTAATTCGAAGAATGTACTGATCGTTGTCTTTATTTGAGTTAATACTTAATGATAAATGAATTCGGGAGAGATCGTATCTATCGACGTACAGGATTGGGGTGAAATATGGTACCAAGTGAATATTTTTTGAATGAGAATGAAAGTTTGAAGGTAAGTGCAACAGGGCAAAATGCACCGAATATGATTCTTCAGTTGATTACTAGTCAAGGCCATTAATTTTTGGATCCGAAAATGTTAGTGCAAAAAAACTAATGAAAGACATGGACATAATATCAAATTTTCTCGAAGTGCGAAATGGCGCTGGACTCAGGATACCTACGGTGTCTATTTTGAGTATTTTTCGAAAATACTCAAAATACTCTTACAACTTCCGCCCGAAGCATTCCACATATCGTCTGAATTTTTCTATTTCGAGTTGGAGCTTGTGACGATACACAATTTATTCGATTATTATAGTATAGAATCTGCATCTTGTCCAATCAGAAATACCATTCGCGCACGTTCTGGGGAATGGCATGCCGAAAATTAGGATTGAATTTCCCAAACGACTGGGTTGGATGCACTAGTGACGAATCCGTTGTCCAAATCATTCCTGCCCGTCCGGCCGTCAGGCTGGCCGAGGACCCGATAAAAAACCGGCAAAATCAGCCAGTAAGTTTCGCAGTAATAGTTATTCGAATTTCTGAGAAAAAATGATGTACAAGTAAGTTAATTGGGGCAACCCATTACATTCATCCAATCAATGTACCCGTTCAATGAGCAAACTTAGGCTCGTAGATTTTGATGTAAAAGTTTAAGTATGATCAGCGTATAGGATTGGTTGAGAAAACTCATCAACTCGGTCGAGTTAACGAATATGAATTGTTCACCCAACGAACTCTATCCATGTCGGTAATCAAAAGTTTCATATATTTGATTAATACTGTTCATTGAGGTAATAGTAATACATGGGATACGCACAAGCTTTAAGCTTCTGAGGAGTTTCGTTGAAGCCTAGGATAGTCATTAAATACAAATACAAAAAAAAATACATTCATAGTAACAATTAAACTGTACTCTACTTGGATTTATTCTTCAATGAATTTGTTCATTGCCATATTGAAAATCACATTGTCTGAACTTAGGCGAGGTGGATGTACAGCATTCATAGCCGCTTATTAAGAACAATGTATCTTCCCTTCTGCAGCCGCAAAACTTTCATCATTCTCGAGATATTATTTAATTATGAAAAGACGTTGTTCTATCGTGTAACGCTCCATTTTTCTACTTCCAAATTGTCAGCTGTCAAATTGTTTCTTTTCGGCTTGCAAACACTCCACTGCAAAAATAAACTTTTTTCATTTAGTTTGTGAAGAAACCAGTTCGTGAAACCTGAATAGTACAGCTATTCTTAGTTTTTGCCGGCAGTCTACTTTTGTCAAGTTATAGTTGACCGTAACAGAATGCCTCCAGTTGGAAGACTTCAAAATCATCACCGTATAGTAGCGATTATGACAGGAACAAAATTGAAGCCTATCGATATGTTGGTTCGTCCTTTGACGAAATTAGCCGTCATATTACTCGTACTGTAATGGCACTAATGGCAGTAATAGGTGTTTGTCTTATATGGACAAATTAAGGTAGAGGAATTCCGGGAAGACTAACTGGTCAACCGAGGCGTACCACAGAACTTCAAGATATACACTTCAGGCAACTTGCTCTGGCACCACGAAATCGTGTTGCTACTACGCGTCCAATCGCTGATCAATGGTTCGGAGAAGAAAGTAGGCCTGTTGCCATTGTAGGTACGGTCATGATGTAAAAAACTTTGTGTGCTCATCTGAAAAAAAATCAGCTAGTTGAAAATACAAGATGGTAAATATTCTGTGCTTTGGATTTGAATTTGAAAAAATTTCAAAAAGCACTGCCGTGAAGGCAGCAACTTTTGCGCGCATGTTCAATGTAGATGACCGCTTCAGCAACGAATTTGAACGTGCGAGCAAAAGCTGCTGCCTTCACGGCAGTGCTTTTTGAAATTTTTTTCTGATAAATTACTGGATTTCAATTCGATCATATCTGTATTTTTGGACATATTGTAAAAATAAAATTTTGAATGGGTATATCTACGGAATCATTGGGCGGATTTTACCCATTCACGAATTCGACCTTCGTTATTAAGCCCCAAACCTACTCTACAAATATCGAGTTTCTAAGTCGTTTCTTCCGGAAGTTATTGTGTTTACGGTCAGCCTAACGGCCGACTGCGTAAACAAAATAACTTCCGAAAGAAACAACTTAGAAACTCGATATTTATAGAGAAGGTTTGGACCTTAATTACGAAGGCCGAATTCGTGAATGGGTAAAATCCACCCAATGATTCCGTAGATATACCCAATCAAAATTTAATTTTTTCAATATTTCCAAAAATACAGATCAGATCGAATTGAAATCCAGTACTTCATCGAAAAATAACAGTTCGAAGTTTCATACAGAATTTAATGAGGATGATATGATGAGAAAATCATAGAAATTTTTTTTTTCAAATTGTTCTAATAACACGATTATCACGAAATTTTGCATAAAGTTGTCTTTCAGCATCTTCAAACTAGCTGTGAAGTTTAATCAGGACTGAATCAGTATTTCTCGAGTTATACTGAAAAAATCAACGATATCGAGAAGAAAACCTCGAAATTTGACATATTTTTTCCCGATATCTCCAAAACTTATGATCGTATCGAACTGAAATTTGGTACACTGCTGTGAAATAAGAAGGTCAAAGTGTGAGTATTTTTTTTTTTTGGATATGATGGTTTCCGAAAAAAAAATTTTTCTGGAAAAAAATTTCGAAAAATTTTTTTTTTTAAAATTACCGACAATATGATCCTGACGAAATTTGGCTCAAGGTTGCGCATCAGAATGCCGCTGTTAAGTTTGTTAATGGGCCAAATCGATCGAATAGTTTCGGAGTTATAGGCATTTGAAGTTTTGAAGTTATTTATTTTTTATTTCAGAAACAACCTGAGAGATTGGATTTAAACTTGGTAGTTAGGTGGAGTACATTGACGCGCAACTTTGAGCTGAATTTCGTCAGGATCATATCGTCAGTAATTTTTAAAAAAAAATTTTTTCGAAACCATTCAACATATCCGAAAAAAATTATACTCACACTTTGACCTTCTAATTTCACAGCACTGTACCAAATTTCAGTTCGATACGATTATAAGTTTTGAAGATATCGGCAAAAAATATCTCAAATTTCGAGGTTTTCTTCTCGATATCGTTGATTTTTTCGGTATTACTCGAGAAATACTGATTCAGTCATGATTAAACTTCACAGCTAGTTTTAAGATGCTGAAAGACAACTTTATGCAAAATTTCGTGATAATCGTGTTATTAGAACAATTTGAAAAAAAAAATTTTTATGATTTCCTTATCATATCATCCTCATTGAATTCTGTATGAAATTTCGAACTGTTATTTTTCGATGAAGTACTGGATTTCAATTCGATCTGATCTGTATTTTTGGAAATATTGGAAAAATAAAATTTTGATTGGGTATATCTACGGAATCATTGGGCGGATTTTACCCATTCACGAATTCGACCTTCGTAATTAAGCCCCAAACCTACTCTACAAATATCGAGTTTCTAAGTCGTTTCTTCCGGAAGTTATTGTGTTTACGGTCAGCCTAACGGCCGACTGCGTAAACACAATAACTTCCGAAAGAAACAACTTAGAAACTCGATATTTGTAGAGAAGGTTTGGGTCTTGATTACGAAGGCCGAATTCGTGAATGGGTAAAATCCACCCAATGATTCCGTAGATATACCCAATCAAAATTTTATTTTTCCAATATTTCCAAAAATACAGATCAGATCGAATTGAAATCCAGTACTTCATCGAAAAATAACAGTTCGAAATTTCATACAGAATTCAATGAGGATGATATGATAAGGAAATCATAAAAATTTTTTTTTTCAAATTGTTCTAATAACACGATTATCACGAAATTTTGCATAAAGTTGTCTTTCAGCATCTTAAAACTAGCTGTGAAGTTTAATCATGACTGAATCAGTATTTCTCGAGTAATACCGAAAAAATCAACGATATCGAGAAGAAAACCTCGAAATTTGAGATATTTTTTGCCGATATCTTCAAAACTTATAATCGTATCGAACTGAAATTTGGTACAGTGCTGTGAAATTAGAAGGTCAAAGTGTGAGTATAATTTTTTTCGGATATGTTGAATGGTTTCGAAAAAATTTTTTTTTAAAAATTACTGACGATATGATCCTGACGAAATTCAGCTCAAAGTTGCGCGTCAATGTACTCCACCTAACTACCAAGTTTAAATCCAATCTCTCAGGTTGTTTCTGAAATAAAAAATAAATAACTTCAAAACTTCAAATGCCTATAACTCCGAAACTATTCGATCGATTTGGCCCATTAACAAACTTAACAGCGGCATTCTGATGCGCAACCTATCCTGAAAGTTTCAAGTTGCTAGCTTGCTTCTGTCGACAGTTACCGTGTCTACGGCCGGCCGGCCGGACAGAATCGATTTTGACACCGGATTCGTCATCAGTGAGTCCAACCTAGTCGATTGAGACCATTTTCGGCTCAATCATCCAAAATTACATACATTTGGACAAAACGATAGCACGCTGTTCCCCTAGAACATGCGCGCAAAAAGTGACGTCATTGGTAAATACGATCACAGATGAGCACACCATATTTTGCTTACATCATGGTACGTTATATTGAGTTATTCGAGCTTCTGGACTTTTTTCAGACCGCTCAAGATTAATGCTTCTTTTAACTGCGACCCATTGCCGTTCACGTGTGAACTGGCGCAGAAAAGGTTAGTTTGTATGCGCAGTAGCTGGAGTACCCAGGTAGGTCAGGAAGACACTCGATTACATAGTCACCTAGTCTATATAGCAGAGTCTTTAAGTTATAAATTAATTTCAATCATAGATTCCTGTCATCAAATGAAACACGTGTTCCATTTTTCAAGATTCGGCCCAGGTAAAAACACATACACTGTTGAAATTCGCAAAAAAAAATTGTGCAGCTCTGACATGGTTACTCCGTATCAAAAAAATTTTGGTGTGACACGTATTCTACAGTAATCATATTTCATCTTACATAAAATGATTTTCTGGTTATAGACTCCCTGATTCATAAAACTATAAGAAATTAGTTTGAATAATGCAGATGCAGTATATCTTATGTCATTAGAAGAATCCTTCATTATTCTTTATTATTTTTTGAACCGTTTTCGAGATATTCAACGTTGGATGTTATAAAATCTGACGAAAATTCCAGAAATTTCCCTATTTTCGTGGATCCGCTCCTGGGCTAGTAAAGGCCATGAATGAAACTTCACGTACGTTTACCCGGAACACATAATACACAGAAATATTCATCTATTACGAATAGATCAAATAATATAGGTCTATGAAGGTACTGGGTTCGAATCCTGGCGAGGTCATGGATGTTGTGTGAGTTTGGGGTGAAGATATATGTTCGTGTGTCTCAAAAATGAAAATTGTGTATATTATAGTATATAGTTATAGCACGTTGAAGATTCAAGAAAATATATATTCTGTGCTTTGAATATTCATATAGTTTTAGTACGTCATCATTTGTACGTACGATCACAGATGAGCACACCATGATTTACTTACATCATGGGTTGAACCTAATAAGAATGAATGAATTAATGAATACTAGGTCTATGCTATTTCGTGATCACACCACAGACATAATTTATGCTTATGAACCAGACTTCCCATAGAATTTTAGAGTTCAATTAATTTTTTTAGGTTAGTTGAGTGATTTCCATAGTCATATTGAACTCTATGGACATGGCCTGCGGGTTCATTTCCAAAGAGTCGAATGCGGATAAGGTGTGGAGCGAGAAGTCCGAGAGTGAGATGGAACTAATTCGGGCAAGATCATAGCCAACAGCATACGCGATACAAATACCTGGTATGCATGATGTAAGTAAAACATGGTGTGCTCATCTCTTTTTCTTTGATCGTACGTACACATTATGACGTATTAAAACTATGTGAAAATTCAAAGCGCAGAATGAATTTGCTTTGAATATTCAAGTTGCTGTCGTCACTTCTCAATGCAGATGAGCACAACATGTTTTTACACCATGCCTGGTATTCTATTACGGATGGAGAGTAATTTCACTGGTAAAATATGATGTAGCATTCACTTAGGGAATCTTCAGTGAAATTGACTTCTCCTTGGTATCGATTTACAATTGAATTTTGAAAGTTGGTGATGAATTTGATTATTATTCGGATATTTAAAATTTATCCGTTAATAAAAATATTTGATGAATGACTCTTTTTTGCGCGCATGTTCTAGGGGAACAGCGTGCTATCGTTTTGATCAAATGTCTGTAATTTTGGATGATTGAGCCGAAAATGGTCTCAATCGACTAGGTTGGACTCACTGATGACGAATCCGGTGTCAAAATCGATTCTGTCCGGCCGGCCGGCCGGCCGGCTGGCCGGCCGTAGACACGATAACTGTCGACAGAAGCAAGCTAGCAACTTGAAACTTTCAGGATAGGTTGCGCATCAGAATGCCGCGGTTAAGTTCGTTAATGGGCCAAATCGGTCGAATAGTTTCGGAGTTATAGGCAGTTGAAGTTTTGAAGTTATTTATTTTTAATTTCAGAAACTACTTGAGAGATTAGATTCAAACTTGGCAGTTGGGTGTAGTATAAGGACGCGCAACTTTGAGCCAAATTTCTTCAGGATCAGATTTCCAGTGAATTTTAAAAAAATTTTTTTTCGAAATTTTTTCCAAAAAATTTTTTTTTCCGGAAACCATTTATCATATTCAAAAAAAAAATCCAATCACACTTTGAACTTCATATTTCACAGCAGTGTACCAAATTTCAGTTCGATACGATCATAAGTTTCGGAGATATCCGGAAAAAATGTGTCAAATTTCGAGGTTTTCTTCTCGATATCGTTTATTTTTTTGGTATAACTCGAGAAATACTGATTCAGTCCTGATGAAATTCCACAGCTAGTTTTGAGATGCTGAAAGACAACTTCATGCGAAATTTCGTAATAATCGTGTCATTAGAACAATTTGAAAAAAAAAATTTGTATGATTTTTCTCATCATATCATCCTCATCAAATTCTGTATGAAACTTCGAACTGTTATTTTTCGATGAAGTACTGGATTTCAATTCGATCTGATCTGTATTTTTGGAAATATTGAAAAAATAAAATTTTGATTGGGTATATCTACGGAATCATTGGGTGGATTTTACCCATTCACGAATTCGGCCTTCGTAATTTAGGTCCAAACCTTCTCTACAAATATCGAGTTCCTAAGTTGTTTCTTTCGGAAGTTATTGTGTTTACGCAGTCTGCCGTTAGGCTGACCGTAAACACAATAACTTTCGGAAGAAACGACTTAGAAACTCGATATTTGTAGAGAAGGTTTGGGGCTTAATTACGAAGGTCGAATTCGTGAATGGGTAAAATCCGCCCAATGATTTCGTAGATATACCCATTCAAAATTTTATTTTTCCAATATTTCCAAAAATACAGATTTGATCGAATTGAAATTCAGTAATTTATCAGTAAAAATTTCAAAAAGCACTGCCGTGAAGGCAGCAGCTTTTGCGTGCATGTTCAAATTGGTTGCCGAAGCGGTCATCTACATTGAACATGCGCGCAAAAGTTGCTGCCTTCACGGCAGTGCTTTTTGAAATTTTTTTCAGATTGTCTTGGGCTGCTGGCTTCAGGGCGGCATAGAACTCCAAATTATTTATTCTTCAATTTTGTGCATTGAATGTTCTCAAACGATTAGAATGAATGAAATAATGAATAATTAATTTCTGCGAGTGGGTCCATAGATTCATTAATTTTTTTCAAGTCTTTTTATTCATTACTATATTTTTTATTTTTTGTCGCGAATGATCTCAAAATATTGAAGTTAAACTCGTTGATGAATGACGTTCGTTTTCGAATTCAAACCTGCTCGTTTTCCAGCAACAACATAGTTGGTCGGTTCGAAACAAAAAGTTGAATATGCAAGCTAAATTTGTTTGAAAATTTATTTTACATTCGATTCAGCTATGAATATTGTCATAAACTCCTCCTACAATTTACAATTAATGGTACAACACGAATTTATCAATATTCATCGAGCAATTAATCCGATTTAAAATGATAGAACTCAAATTCTATTCGAACCTTGAAAGAGGACAAATGGTGTTAGAAACGTCGGCGAAATTGTAAGAACTTTAGCCTTAATTTACAGCATATTTCAGATTCCTGTTGTTGTTTCGAATAATATTGAATATCGAGGCAATCACTCAATAGATCATCAATAGAATATTCTGAACATATTATCCTTTCATTCTCGATATAAGTCTACCACATTGCCAAAAAATGGGATTATTTTTTCGGTGTAACGCTTATTATGCCACTGACTATAATGACCAATAATTCTAAAACTCTTCATTCGAAATCGGAATACCCTAACTTTGCTACTTAATATTCTTAATAACGAGGAGGTATCAACTCCCAGAGGATGTTATCCAACACTCAACAGATAATATTATAGCTCAAATAAACATGAGAAACCGTTCTAGCTTTTCGTTTCGTCCCGGAAATAAGAACCGTGTAATGAACCGCTTATCAAGATCATGATCGCAATTTCCCCTTCCCCTAACTCCATATAAATAATGCCAAATACACGATAGACACGGGCATTAAAAACAGAACCCGCCAGAAAAGTCGGAGGTGAAAGACAGACCACAGATCAGGTAATCCAATATAGCGTAACCCGATACCCAGGGATCGAATATGGAGAGCGGGGCGGCCGGCTGACGAAGAAATGCACATGCACACAGATGCATAGATAACTAGATACTTTTTAAAAACCACCTGTTAATTTGACCGTAGGAAAAGCGATATGACAGCTCGACCACCTTGGACGCAAAAAAGGGAAAAATAGGAGCGGTCTCTGCTTGTCTCGAGAAGTCGAGTCAAATTAAGCGTGTTGGGATTTTATCGTAGCGGGCCTCGCATTGATGACAGCGACATGTTATTCGATCGGGTTGGAATTTGTAGGAAATGGGCGAAGTTGAAAAAATGCCTCTCTATCGCATACTTGGATATTGTGGGGTTTATAGAATATCAATATAAAGTATCAGGCGCCGTCTAGGACAAAAGTATGTTGGCAAATATATGTATATTTATTTTCCAGTCAATATATTGATTATTCGCAGTAATATACTGGGTGGTCCAGTTCGAAAGAGAAACGAAAAAATAAATGAATCAGTTAGCTCTGTCCGGTGCTTCGTTTACAGAATACAGGGTGTTGACGTTCGATTGCAAAAAATCAAATTCTTTGATTTCTGAATTAAATATTCTAGTCCCCATTTTCCAGCCTAGTAGTAGCTAGTTTTGAAGTGGAAAATATTGTGAGTATTCCATGTTATTTCTCGAATATTCGTAGAGATTATCCTTATAAACACTGATTTTAATACAAACATCTGGACACTGTATGTTTTCGGCGTGCTGTCTTTTGACGAAGTTTGCTTTATTGAATTTATAAATTTATTGGATCTCAGATTTTAATATATTCGAAACTCCCTACTCGCAAATATTTGTTTGGTAGAAACGAAATATATCGTCACTCAAAATGAATATACAGAGTGTATATGAATACGTGGTTCCTTGTCAAAAAATAGGGTGATCCTTTCATATATTTTTTTTTTTTTTTGGGCAGTCCCTGCTCAGATCCCTGCTCAGATACAGCCTCTTGAAGTCACCAGAAAAGCAATTTTCATTCTTTCAATCGAAAACCAAATATCACACAAAAATGGAACTATACTCCATCCACTTTTATAAACTATCCCGGTTGGCCATGACATTCTGACACATTTAACCGTGTATATTTTGAAAATGTTAGGTTCTAGTCATTTTCCTGCCAGATAACTACACCACGTTGTCCCCTCTACATAGAGGTTGTAGTAATCACGTTTTCTTCAGAATGTGAATTTACTTTGGGAAAATAATGAATTTGAGAAAATATTATGTAAATTCAATAATTCCAAAGACCTGGCGGAAGTTGAAGAAACTTTTTTCTCTGTTAACACTGGAAATATTCCACGTATATAAACATGGTTGAAAGATTCAGTTTTGCTATTTTCTTGTACGGAAATCAAGAATCGAGTGTTCAAATTGTACTGAAAAATAACGGTTAGAGTAGTCCGTTACTTTGTGATAGTTCTCCCAAAAAAAATAAGAGTACTCGAATAACCCTGCAGTAAAACTTCTAAACAAACAGACAAACCTATGGAATTCCCTACTTTTGCGAACTCCTCAAGAAATAATTCTACAGAAGACATTTAAATACCTTGTTGCACAACTTTAAATACTCTAGTATGAAAATGTATAGTAGTACTACAAAACCTGTGTCACCTTAAAAGAATTAACTCAAGAAACTAAGTTCTTGGGAATCTATGTGAACGATACACTGGGTTTTACTTCACATACGTCGAAAATGTTGGATAAATCGTGATAAATTATTGATTCCAAATTAGCAGGGTTACTAACAGAAAAAGCAGATTTCAATTCTGCATAGCACTTCCTGATACTTTGTCTCTGCTTCTTCAAACCTACCTTCGACTTTTTTAGTTTCCGAGCGTGATGATTATGTTGAGATTGCGAGTAGAAATTGGCATTGGGATTTGGCAACGTCGCTGAGAATTATTTTGACATTTCCGATATATCACGAGTGCCAACCTGCGTCAGTTTTGAGTAAAAAACTTTATAGACCTAAATCATGGCCAACCGGGATAGTTTACATAAGTAAATGGAGTATAAGTTTACATTCAAGGCAAGAAAGGAGGCACCCAAAAATATTTTTTATAGTAACATGATCAGAAAAACGAATATCTGTGGATAAATTAACAAATATTCTACCTTGATCAAAGTTAAACATTTAGGGCCGTATTTATAGTTGCTCCTTGAGGCTTTTCTATGCAAACAAACTTGAATTTGTTCGCATATAAAAACCAATTCAAGGCGGCCTTCAGTAAGGAAGCCTCAAGGAGCAACTATAAATACGGCCCTAAATCAACCAAATCATCTACAATCCAAGGGGAATGACTACAGCCGTTTCACAGTTATTAGTGATCGTCAGGCCAATATACCTTGGATATAACCGCTAAATAGGAATCTAGATACTTGTTACCTTTCAGATGAGATACTGCAGTATATCTACGTACAGCGTGCCATCTTCTAGGGACACCTTGCGAATCCTATCTTCGAAAATACATTGATCGATGTGCATGACATTCATCCTTTTGTCGTATGAGGTCGCTGCATCTGCAATTTTGCAGATTACAACGTCCATCACGACTTTGGAAAAACTCGGTTCATGTGGTTTTCCCACAAGACGATAAAGTCCAACATCTGACAAAGATATAGGAATTGGTTCATGGATAAAAGAGAGCTCCAGAAGTAATACTAAAATGATCACAAGGACGAATATCGGTCGATGAATCAACAAAAATTGATCAGAGCTATTTTTTTATAGTAGTGTATAGTGTTTTCAGGGAGTAAAAAAAATAACTCCTAAAATTAATTTCGCACGAAACTTTTTTACTCATTCATAATAAAGTATCATCCACAAATAAATTTATGATTGCTTCATTCATTCTGAACAAAAGAGGAGTCTTGTGATTTCTGCTGAACTCTATTGTTTTTGAGAAAAAAAATTAAAATTGCTTTCCTGGCGACCTACACTTTAGGCGGCTCTATCTAAGCAGGGGTTGCTCAGGAAAAAAATTCAAACAAAGACCCAGTCTATTTTTTGACAATTCCTTGCCCAACCTTAAGGTTGGATTCACTGGAGAAAAATCAGTGGTCGAATTCAATTCTGACTGGTCCAGCCAACCGTCTGCCCGTCTTTATATAAATGAGCTGAAACTTTCGTATAGGTGCTGACCTTGAGTATTTATAATTTTAGGATATGTTTGGATGTTAATACGCAAAATGGTCCTAATATTTCGGTATCTCAGAAAATATTTGACATACTGCTGAGATGTTGTGTCTGCAAACCAGGCATCATTTGAATAAGCTCTATGAAAACTCAGCTGCAAAGCTATTCTATCTTTATTGGAAACGAACGATTAAATTATTTATTCATCAAATATTCAGTTTTGGTGTCTTATGACGCTAGTCTGTGGTATCAATCATCGATCCAAAATATACGGGATTTTTATATTAAATAAATTTATCATTTGGATTTTCCATTCATTTTCGTGTGTATTATCACACAAATGGGGGTTAATGAACATATATTGCAGGATTGTTCCGTCGACTATTGATTTTATAATTTGTTTTGAATAATTTAAAAAAAAGTTTCCACAACAACTATGCATGAATGAGAATATTCGTGTAATTCTATGAATTCGGTCTGTCTAAATGGGCCTGCCCCTGTCCCACAAATATCGAGTCTGTATAAGTTGTTTCTTCAGAAAGTTACTGTGTAAGCAATTTGTAAGCCAGAATTGAAATTTGACGATTCTGTGTTTTTTCTTTCAGAATTTATTGTGAAAGCAGACATCATTCGGAGGGAATTGAATTAAATCACAATTTCTTCACCAATATATGCCCAATCTAATCGGTGGGATGGTTTCAGATCAAAATTTGGAAATTATAGTTATTTGTGTCAACTATTTCAGCGCTTTTCTCCACGCGGAAATAATTCTTCTGAAGTCATTTGAAAAAAGAATAAAAATACTCGATTAATCCGGCAGAAAAACTTCCAAACGAACATACGGACCTATAGAATTCCCCACTTTCCGAATTTCCCAAGAAATAAGTCTACAGAACACAATTAAATACATTTTGTTGCACAGCTTGAAATACTCCAGAATGAAAATGTAGTAGTACTACAAACTCTGTGCCCCCTAAAAAGAACTTACTCAATTTACAAGGTTTTTGGGAACGATACATTGGGTTTTCACGCACATTCGTTCGGAAAAGTTGAATAGATTGTGATAAATTATTGATTCAAAATTGTCAGGGTTACTATAAGAAAAAGCAGATTTCAATTATACATATCACACATGATACTTTGTTTCTGCTTCTTCCAAATTACCTTCGGCATTTTTAGTTTCCAAGCGTCATGATTATGTTGAGATTCAGAGTGCCAAACCTGCGTCAGTTTTAAATAAAAAAAATTGATAGGCCTAAATCATGGCAAACCGAGATAGTTTATAAAAATGAATGTAGTATAGTTACTTAATTGAAAAATGACAGCTTGAAAGTAAATACATGCTGAATTTCGTAGGGATAATATGATTTTACCGCCAAATATTTCCATTGGGAAGTAGGGAAACGTAAGTTTGGCAGGGAAAATATATGAAAAAAAACCGGTCTGTGAATGAATTCGACCATGCTCGTAAAAGTTGCTGACTTCCCGCCTGTGCTTTCCTGGATTTTTATTACGAATTCAACTTTAGAATGGGAGGAAATATGGAAGGACTCTTTGAAGATGATATCTACTTTTTTCCAAATCAGGAAATGATAGCGCGAACGTCAAGATGTTATTCAGGAAATATTCGTAAATTATAGATATTTGTGACAAAACTTTTTTCACGCAGAATCAACTCTTGTTAACTTATTCTGTTCAACTATTTCAACAATTTTGTTATTTGGAATTCGTCTTTACAATGGGATTCATAATGGAAGGATGAAGATTATATTTTTGTACAAGGATTCACGAACCCAAATCCGGGGATGATAGCGCGGACGTCCTGATTTCATTATTTTACCAAATCATTCTGTGAAATTTCTCTTTCGAAATTCGGAATGAAAATAAGGGAAACCGGCTGAATCAAGAAATCTTTCCGCAGCTGGTTTCTTGTATGAATTTTCGAAAAACTATGTCAATTAAAAGGTGCTCAGGCGGAGCTTGCACCACAAAGGCGTGGTCACATAAAGCGTCGCCCTCCAAATACACGTGCTTATCTTTCAGCAACATACGGCGACCATACCGTTGAACATAAAACGGCAGTTGATGCCAATGGTGCGAGTAGAGCTCTAAAAAGTCGTTCGATATCCGGAGCGAAGGACCAATTTTATTCGCATTCGTTCGGGCATCGATAATGTTCGACTCATGGCTATTTTGGTTGAAAAAAGATCTGAATATGTTGGGTGCATCTCAATCTTGAATGTGAAGTCCATATTGATGTATAAGATAGTTTCTCGTTGAGACCATAATAATTGATGCATAAGTAAGATTGGCGTTGAGACCAAGGTATTCTGAAAAAATCTAGAAAATCACTGACGTGAGGTCAGGAGCTTTCACGTGCTTGTTCAAATTCTAACTATTGGATCAACATTTTGCACCTAGTTGTGTGCAGTAAATCTCTACCTGATTACTAAGTTTCAATGAAATTGCATTCGTACTTCTTGAGATATTTCGGAAATAAAGTTAAAATTCCAAATAAAAATGAAATTAGGCACATTTTTCTTCCTTATATCCCCGAAAACAAATATCGGCTCGAATTAAAATCTGGAACATTGCTGTTGAATACTGCCAAAATTCCATTGGAATCTAATCAATATTTTCAGAGAAAAAAAATGTTATCAAAAATTTCGGAAATTTTTGAATAAAAATTTTTTAGAATTTCCTAACTGGATCCATACGAAATTTTGCTCGTTTGCTATTCCAGAACTGTCCACAGAGTTTCAATTTGATTGAGTCAATACATGAGATATCGAGGAATTAATTTCAAAATTTTAAATGGGCCTAACTCCGAAACTATTCAACAAATTTTACCCATTAACGAACCTGACCGAGATATTTGAACTCCAAACCTAATCTGACAATTTCAAGTCACAGAGTCTTTTCCTTCGAAAGTTAGCCTACATACGGACGGACAGACAGAATTGAATTTGACCACGGATTCTTCTTCAGGGAGTTCAACCAAATCGTTCAAGTCCATTTCGGCTCAAAATTCGAAAATTAGAGACATCGTGACGAAATGATAACGCGCTGTTCCCTAGAACAAGCTGGTGAAAACGAACAGCATTAATTTGAAACAGAGGTTTTGTAAGAATTCAGTAGTGAAAATAACGTGCCGTTACTTGATAGAAATCCATTTTGTTTACTTAAATAAAACACATATCTATGTATTGATTTCTATTTATTTCATTAGTTGAAACATGACGCGTTTCGCTACGATGTAGCTTCTTAAGATGCCAGAAGCTATTTGTTAACTTGTTCAAGAATTGGTTTTTAAGAAAATTTCTGGGGTGAGAATACATTATATTTTTGTTATTTTTGGACAAACTCACTGGGCTTTTACAGGGCTGCCATCGAAAACTAAGATTCGTTATACTGGTTCCTGGTTAAATCTTAGTTTTATGCAAAAAATGCACAGGTACAGGTATCTACAGGTCAATTTTTATTACTTCGGAGGAACCATTCTTGTTTTATACTAATATGCTCAATAGGGGTGATCTAGTTAATTCTATCTGGTCATCGAGTATATTTTCAGTATTCCTCAACCGATTCATTTCGAAACTCTCTAATAAGTTCAGCTTGAGGCCTCTATTTTCTTTGTGTAAAACCTCGAAGTACTCGTCAAAATCATGCTTTCCCATTATCGATTGTTCTGCATACTAGAAGTCTAGATTGTAATATTGAAAAAAACACTGCAAATTTACACAAGGGTTTATTATTTTCTTAGTTGAATAACCCAATATACCATTGATATCTTAAACAACTTAGAACCGAATGCGATGATTCATTTTCGATATTATTGGAAATTTGCAGCGTTTTTCTTTATATTTCAGGAACCACTGGTCGAAAAACATCCGGGTGAAATTTTTTAGGTTTAGTTATGCAACAGTAATCAACGTTCAGAGTTTCATGAAAATTTGGTTGTAAGTTTTCGAGAAATACTTTTTCCCCCCCAACTCCCCCTTTAGAGCCCTTAGGGTACACCGATCCTGCTGAAAAGCTTGGGGGATCAACCCCGACGGACACACGATTTTTCTACCAAGTTTCAAGGATTTCCGTTCAGTACTTTCAGAGAAAAGCCCCGGACAACAGACGGCGGACGAACGGATTTCTTTTATTCGTTCATTCAAATCTACATAATCCAAAACGTGACTGTGAAATTTTCAGGGGGGGTTAAAAATTTTTTTTGTTGGTCGATCACTCAGGTTTATTATTTGATTTTATCAAATGATATTTTATCAAATGATAAACCAATAGCGTCTGAACGAAGCTGAATCGGGCGAAACCTCAACATAAATGGAAAAAAACATATGTGCGTTTTATTCAAGAGCAAACAGTAACTCGAGTATAACGGGTGACTTTTGAAGGCCAGAGTTCGTTGTTTCCGGAAGAAAATATTTGGGTGCAAATGGTTGAAAAGAATTGTAAGAACGAGCAAAGTTGTCAATTTTTATATTCACTAATTTTCGGGAAAATAAAACTGATATGGAGTGAAAATGGATGAATAAATTATATTGGGCATTCTCACAAAAGAGTTAAGTACATCACAAAAAAAATTTTCAAAAAATAATCACTGAAGCCTGCAATACGGCATGCCGTTTTTTTCTATTGACGTCGAAATTTCACACATTCCAATATTTCTCGAGGCTATTGGCAACGTTGAAGCATTCGGACCGTGAACAGATACCTGACCTTGAGATATAACGAGGTATTTTTGAAGTTGAATGTGGATGCAGTGGCGGTTGCAATCATTTTATCAAGAAGTATAACTGCGTTTGGCAGGGTCAATACCTGAACTGACGACTACTCTGGCTGCGAATTCCAAAAACCTGGTAAAAGCTTACAACTCCATTTCGCAACTTTTGGAGAACTATTCACCATTGTTTACCTCCCATGCAGATTCGATTAAATTGAATCGTATAAGGGAGTTGAAATGCGATTCCCATGAGGGTTGAATTTTTTCTTATATCTTAATTATTATTTATGAATGCTCGTTTCGAAATTCTTCTTTGTGGAAATTTTCCTCTCTCTTTCAATGCTACTTCCGAACACTCTACCAGCCCTCTTTTCATCCCTTATCCTTACAGAGAGGTGAACAATGTCCCATCGATAATTAGAGTCAATTTGCATATACATACGTCGATTTCTTTTATTCAAGACGGTCAATAGTCAAGCAGCGACGCTTTTCTTCACAATACCCTCAGGGAGTGTGTCTTGAAAACGCTTCCGCGCCCCAAAACATCCCTCAGAATGAACAGGGTGTTCCATGAGAACTACCTCGCAATTACTGTAACCTAACGTTCAATCACCTGAGCTACCCTGCTGCTGAGAAAAGAACACAGTTCCACCCATCAATTCATTAGGGGTGGATTTGTGGAATACGAGGCTTTCTTATGAATAATTAAGTGAGTATTTTGTTCCCCAATTTGGGGTGTTTCCTGAAAACTCGAGAATTCTTTTATTGGATTTCTTTGAAGGACATTTGTTTTCAGTCGGTAAACCGAAGGATTGACATGAAGAAATCACTGCCAGGGCTTTTGAATAGGTCGTCGAATAAAACCCTGAAAGTTCCACATCACAAAGGTTCATTCATTAGTTTCTCTGGGTATGCCGATATTTTCATATCTGCAAGTATACATTTGACCAGTGTGTTAGAATAAGGTATTCTCTTCCATTCGAAAGCTATACATATCCCATACAATAGGCATTTGCCAAACTGTCTTATTTTGGAATTTTGGAAGGTTGGTGTCATTCGAATGATTTACCAAAACGCTCATCTTTTCACGTATTGAACCCGCCAAATTCATATTTATCTCCCGATGGAAAGATTTGGCAATCTTCATTAAATTCTTCAAGAATCTACAAGCCGTTTTTCAATCGTGTAAAAGAATTCAATTCGATCCCTCCTGTTTATTTGGAAAAATTGGGACAATAAAATTTCGAATGGGTTTTCTGCGGAATCATTGGGTGAATTTCACGAATTCACCCATCGTTATTCAAGTCTCAACCTATATAATCAACTTATAGCGGAGTTAATAACTTGTTTCTTTTGGAAGCTATTGTGTTCATTATACGATTCTCGCCAAATTATGAATTAATAACTCGTATAAATATTCTACGAAAAATAAACAAATTTTGATCTGATCTCTCAGTTCTTCTTTAGAAATTGAGGTATTAACTAGTGATGCTCCGAAGCTTCTTTGTTGTGAGTCGGCCGGTCGGCCAGATACCGAAATTCTCAAAAAATCAGTAGAAGCTTCGGCCGACGCGTCCACCGAATAAGGTATTGCTAAAGAGAATGTCCAGTAAACCTTTAACAATATTTGAATTGGTAATAGACTAGGTCATAACCACTCAGGGTATTGTGAAAATTTTAGGTAAGATTCTCACCGTTTTTCAGATGCTGGGAATTTCGGAAATTACTGAAAAATTGCTACCTTTCCTGGATGCTTTGGATTCCATGTCTCTAAATTGGAACTGATTCGAAAAATTTTTTTTCGGTACATTGCAGATGAGTGTTGTTAAAAAAATATTTCGAGAAACTTATATAATTTTTCGAAAAATGGGAATGAATTGATACACCAAAATTACACCTATTTTATTCTCGTTTCTTTGACCCGATTTTCTGAAACAAATTGTAACCACGTGAATGTGAACATTCTCTATAAATATAATATATGTGCACAATGTCAAGTCTCCAAAATTGTATATAGAACATAATCTCATTGTTCTTGAAAGGCGTGATATTTCAGTTGAAATAAAATGCGGAGATATTCACAATTTTGGCGAAAAAAGTACTCTGTTGCGAATTTATCGAAATAAAATGATGAAATGATGATGAATAGTAATAAATACATTTCTTAGGAATTTTCAGAAAAATTAATTTAATATTAAGAAAACAAATTGAAATATTTTCTATCCGTTTTGTTGAAAAAGTTTCAACAAGGACATTTTAGAACATGTTTGCCACCTCACCGAATGTCAATTGCTCCACGTCAGTTGTATTTAACTGTAGCGTAGACTTGTTCTCTCAAATAACCCAAGTGAAATAAATTACATAATTGCACTCGAGTGCAATTGGCCGTAAGATTGGTTTGCAGTCTCCAATCCATCATATTCGGTTTATTAGACTCAACTATTATCGATGTTGTGGTTGAATATTAACAATGATTTTTCAATAGGGACTGACCCATCTTTTAGGGAAGTAGCCATGGTGCTATGGTCCCGTGAGTTCGACAATGCTTGTTTCTAATGTACCTAGTGCATTGATTGAGACATCCTAGACCAATCCTAGGGTCCCCAAACCCATGAACCAAAATGGTTTGACAAAATTAATTGGGAGAAGATTTGAAATTGGATTTTTCTATTTTCTGAAAATTCCTAAGTAATGTATTCATTACTATTAATCATTTAAATTCGGTAAATTCGCAACTGAATACTTTTTCCGTCAGAATTGTAAAAGTTTAGGAATACTCATCCCTATTTCTCGAGAAATTATATGAATTTTTGTAAACTTAGCCAAATCTCATCAGCAATGTTCGGAAAAAAAATTTCGAATTAGTTTCGAAAATTTCTAAAATGACCATTATCTCGAAATCGGTGAATCTTTTATGTGAAAATTTTGCAATATCCTCAGTGTCCACGACCTAATCTACCACCAATTCAAATATTGTTTGAGGATTACCGGACACCCTGTCTACATGTACTCATTAGTAAGACCGTAAATGGAAAAGGGAAACAACATTTTTACTGATTATATATCTTATTTATCAAATAGAAATCATATCGTCATCTTAATAATGGCTTGAACATTGCACAAAGAAGTAAAATAATCTCTCATACAAAATCAAATTCGTTTCCTTGATATATATATATATAATGTATTTTTTTCAGGGTATAGCGACTCTCGTTGTTGGGGTAAAAGGAAGTACTCTTTTTTCTAAACCAAGCTTTCGCAATTTGTTTATTGCTTCTTCAGGGTTTCTATAATACAGAACATCTATCAATAAATTAAAAACATTCACAATATTGCATGGTTCCTACCGAAAGTGAGGTTAAACATGAAACCAGCAACAACAATCATGACACAATACGTTTTTAACACTTAAATATTCTACTTAAATTGCAAGACACTAATTCGAACTTCATGGATATCAATTTGTACATTCTTAAAATTCTCAAATTTTATCTTTCTACGTTCTATAATAAAATTTTTATTTTGATTTGTCTATCTCAGTTGTCTAATTGCGTTTTTCCCAAAGATTGTCACCTCTCAATGTCACTTTTCTTCTTCTCGTCTTCTTTCACGTCACTGCATCCAACAAATAGCTGTAAATGTTACTTAAATTTTGTGTGTCACTTTTTTTATTTATTGAATTATTACTTTTTTTTATCTCTATCATTTCATGTATCAGTCGTTTCTGGTAGTTTTTTTCTGTTTTCAGTATTTTTATGTTGTTCAAGTCTATTTTATGGTCCATGGTATGCGCATGTGCTGCAAGGGCACATCTATCTTTACCTGTATTTATATCAGATCTATGAAGAGATATTCTATTTTTCACCCACTGTGATGTTTGGCCAATATATATTCGTTCGCAATCCTGGCAGTCTATCTGGTAAATCACGTTGCTTTTTTTCGGTATTGGAATTGGATCTTTGATCTTACTATATAGGTTTTTAACTGTCTTTTGATTATATGTCGCTATTTGTACTTTTTCTTCTTTGAATATATTTTTGATTTTTCTTGTTAAGTTTTTTATGTTTGGTAGGGATGCATAAAGTTGTTTTGATGTAGATTTTTCGTTTTGGTTTTCTTCATTTACTGCATTTGCCGAATACAACAGTTTTTTTATCATACTATTCGGATATGAATTCTGTAGTAATATTTCATGTAGATTTTTTATTCCTTCTTTTTGAAAAGTGAAGCAATGGAGATCAAATACCACCAAGCTAGCAGCAGCAAGAAACAGACGCATATTTTTGCTTGAATGCAAAAGACAAGGATTAGTTCCTAAACATATATCATCAAACATCAGAAGTGTTATGTCGCTTTTCAATTACGATAATAAGAGATTAAATAGAAATATCAGAGAATTCAATGAAAACACCATCAAAAAGATTATGAATTTAGAAATATGTCAAGTAAATTGTAGGATAACTAAACTGGAAAATGAAAATATCCAAATTCAAAATGATATGCATCAACTAACGGAAATGGAGGAATACATTCGTAGAACAAACATTACATACAATAAAGCGTTTTATAAAATTCAGAGAAATAACTTAAAGAAAATTAAAAATTTGTCTCACGTAAAGAACAATCAGGTGGAAATTCAAGAGAGATGGCTAAAAAACTTAACTAACAAAGATATTCCCGAAGATGTGAAAAACCTGCTTTCACTGGACTCAAAGTTTTCATTGCCTCCAACTAAAAAAGAGATCAAAGTAGAAAATATAATTGCTGACATAGAATACATATTACTAGCTGTACCAGAAAAAAAGAAGGACATACAGAGGGCACAAGCAACTAATGTACTAACAAACTTCATCCACGGAGATATCGAAATCAATTCTCCCATAAATAAGTGGTATCACGAAACAAAAAAATTTCTAAAGAACAATGATGACCTGATAGTACTTAATAGCGACAAGGGAGCAGTTACAGTCATTATGGATAAAGCAGAGTATGAAGAGAAAATTCAGGCAATACTAGACTCGAATGATTTTAAAATATTACCCAGAGATTCAACATCAACTATACAAGGTGAATGTAATAGATTCATAACTAGGCTTCAGAATAAGAAATATATATCCGAACAAAAAGCAAAGGAAATGAAAAGTTATAATACAGTGTGTCCACGAATATACGGGAATCCAAAAGTGCACAAACCAGGTAACCCGATCAGGCCTATAATATCAAGTGTAAATAATCCAATGACATCACTATCACAATTCATGGCAGATATATTGAAATCAGCTTATGATACGAACAATGATTATTATATACAAGACACATTCCAATTTGCAGAACAAGCTAACAATTTAAAATTACCAGACGGATACAAGATAGTATCTTTTGATGTCATTAACTTATTTGGAAATTTAGAAAAAGAATTAATAATAGATGTATTGAAGAAAAGATGGAATGACATAAAAGAACACACTGAGGTGGATCAAAAATTGTTTTTCGAAATATTAGCTTATTTGTTAGACAAAAATTACTGCACATTCAGAGGGAAATATTACAGACAAATATTCGGTTGCGCAATGGGATCAAAGTTAACTCCCATTTTAGCTCAGTACGTAATGGATGATTTGGTAGCCACCGCAATATCAAAGCTGAAGTTCATAATACCACTGCTAAAAAAATTTGTAGATGACATCATAATAGCCTTGCCAGAATCTGAGATTGATGAAACATTACAATGCTTTAACTCTTATTGGAATAGTTTACAATTCACAATAGAGATGGAGGACATCGACCATGGAGTTCCTTTTTTAGATACAAAGGTACATAGAGAAGATAATTCAATAAAGTTGAAATGGTACAGAAAAGCCACTAGTTCTAATAAATTCATTAATTTTCATTCAAATCACAACATCAACATAAAAATAAATTTCATCAAAGAAATGAAGAATCGAATTATGAAGATTTGTCACAACACTTTTCAAAAAGAAGGAATAAAAAATCTACATGAAATATTACTACAGAATTCATATCCGAATAGTATGATAAAAAAACTGTTGTATTCGGCAAATGCAGTAAATGAAGAAAACCAAAACGAAAAATCTACATCAAAACAACTTTATGCATCCCTACCAAACATAAAAAACTTAACAAGAAAAATCAAAAATATATTCAAAGAAGAAAAAGTACAAATAGCGACATATAATCAAAAGACAGTTAAAAACCTATATAGTAAGATCAAAGATCCAATTCCAATACCGAAAAAAAGCAACGTGATTTACCAGATAGACTGCCAGGATTGCGAACGAATATATATTGGCCAAACATCACAGTGGGTGAAAAATAGAATATCTCTTCATAGATCTGATATAAATACAGGTAAAGATAGATGTGCCCTTGCAGCACATGCGCATACCATGGACCATAAAATAGACTTGAACAACATAAAAATACTGAAAACAGAAAAAAACTACCAGAAACGACTGATACATGAAATGATAGAGATAAAAAAAAGTAATAATTCAATAAATAAAAAAAGTGACACACAAAATTTAAGTAACATTTACAGCTATTTGTTGGATGCAGTGACGTGAAAGAAGACGAGAAGAAGAAAAGTGACATTGAGAGGTGACAATCTTTGGGAAAAACGCAATTAGACAACTGAGATAGACAAATCAAAATAAAAATTTTATTATAGAACGTAGAAAGATAAAATTTGAGAATTTTAAGAATGTACAAATTGATATCCATGAAGTTCGAATTAGTGTCTTGCAATTTAAGTAGAATATTTAAGTGTTAAAAACGTATTGTGTCATGATTGTTGTTGCTGGTTTCATGTTTAACCTCACTTTCGGTAGGAACCATGCAATATTGTGAATGTTTTTAATTTATTGATAGATGTTCTGTATTATAGAAACCCTGAAGAAGCAATAAACAAATTGCGAAAGCTTGGTTTAGAAAAAAGAGTACTTCCTTTTACCCCAACAACGAGAGTCGCTATACCCTGAAAAAAATACATTATCAATACTACAGACTCTGATACACAATTTATATGAATATATATATATATATATATATATTCTTTTCCTTGATAAGAGAACATTACACAAAAGAGCGTAGACAGTAAAACAACCAAATCTTTGACTGTCATTGCCTCGAGTTATTATTACTAATTTTAGGGTGTGATGAACTTCGTTACTCCATTTTGAGCATGACTGTTGGGCACTAACTATTGAGGGGCTGTTTTAACTTTTTGCATGGGAATTCATCTTAGAGGTGTTTATATTCGTCTGAGTGTTTGCTCTTGAGGTGATTTATCATAGATGTTCTACTTCATACACTTCAAATACTTTCAATCTGATTGCATTTGTATACTTCTTGAGATATTACGGAAATAACGTTGAAATTCCAAATAACGACGAAATTTGGCAAATTTTTTTTCCTTATATCTCCGAAAGTTAATATCGGATAGGAAAGACATCGTGACGAAATGATAAAGCGCCGTTCCCTAGAACAAGCGCGTAAAAATCAATCTAATGTAACCTCAATGAGAATTCAAAAGATTGGCGGTATTCAAATAGGTCAACTTGTTTTATGCTTCTGCCTCGAGGAAATATTTTTCTGTCCTATACAACCTAATCGAAGAGGCTCCCATTTTACTCTTGCAACCCTTTTTTTATTTCTTTAACTTAGCAGCGAATAATAATTAGAGTCAATCAGAAAATAATTCCTGCATACAGGATGGTCAATAGTCAAGCAGCGACGCTTTTCTTCACAATGCCCTCGGGGAGTGTGTCTTGAAAACGCTTCCGCGCCCTAAAACATCCCTCAGAATGAACAGGGTGTTCCATGAGAACTACCTCGCAATTACTGTAACCTAACGTTCAATCACCTGAGCTACCCTGCTGCTGAGAAAAGAACACGGTCCACCCATCAATTCATTAGGGGCCGACTTGAAAATATCGGAGATTTCTTATAAATAATTAACAGAGGGTTTTGTTCGACAATTCTGGGTGTTTCGGGAAAAGTCGATTTCCTTTATTCGATTTTATTGAAAGGCGGATTGAGTGATTTTCATAAGAAAGTACCCTGATGGTATTTCGGGGTTCTTATGAGTGTTGAAACTTGAAAATGACTGAATGTGAATGTTCGTGCAAATTTTTTTAAACATTCTAGAAAAACGAATGAACGTTTCTAAATTCCATCCGAATTGTATATAATTAATGAGCTGACAAGAGGGATCAACTGACAGTAGCCCTGAAGAAGATATTAAATTTATCGAAACGTCGGCATTCTGTCAAATTGAGTTTTTTCTCTCTAATCCAGACCAAAAAGTACCCCCTCATTATTTATACAATATTCTTACTAAGGTCGTTAAAGCATCAGAATTATCTACCTGTAATGATTGCCCCATGGTTTATATTGGCTTAACTGAAAGATCTTTCAATAATAGAACACGAGTACAGCTCACATTGCACATAAGCGCACCACTTCAAGAAGGAAGAATTCGGACATAATTCAAGTATTATGAAATTCTAGACAACGACAATGAAAATTCCAGGCCAACAAGACTAGAATCATTGGAAACCAATTCCGAAAAATGCTATTGAAGGAGCAAACAGATAATATCGATTATAAGATCGCCCTTGCTGGACATTTTCATACAATTTGAAAATCTTAGCGACAAACCCCAATAAAACTAACCACCATTCGTAAAACGTTCAATTTCACTTCTTCCGCAAATCCGGAAATTGATTTCAATATAACATCATGTACATCCCATTTGGAATCAGTTCAAAATTTCCCGAAGAAGCCACAGTATGCGGAGAAACAATGGTTGAAATACATCAAAACTATATATTAAAAAATTAAAGCTTTTCATTCATTTGAAATGAATTTCCAGTTAGTACCAAATCACATAACTAAATGAACGAATAACGAACCTCAAAACATAACCGTCATTCGTCAGTCGGATAAAATGTGGAATTCAGTCCATAGAAAACGGATTATTTCTCTGACTTTGATAACAACTAACTCAAACGATTCATTTTTTGGGTTTTTTATGGGTTTTCACACCCAATATCTAAAACAGAACTATTAAAAATTAAATAAAATTGATTTTTTCATGAAAAACGCCCTTGGCGATTGCAGTATCAAACTATTTGTCAGGAGCAGTTTCTTGCGAAACAGATTTCCTAATGAACAATACAGGAACAATACAAACGATAAAGAAAAACTGTGACGTTTCAGAGTACAAATCTGACTCTTTCATCAGACAAATTAGAAAATAATTCTTGAAATTTTTTAATTTGTCTGTTGTTTCTTTATCGTTTGTATTGTTTCTGTATTGTTCATTAGGCAATCTGTTTTGAAAGAAACTGCTCTTAACAAATAGTATGATACTGCAATCCGCAAGGGTGTTTTTCATGAAAAAAACAATTTTTATTTAATTTTTGATTGTCCTGTTTCAGATATTTGGAGTGAAAACCCATAAAAAAAAACAAAAAATGATGCGAAATCCTCCCAAAATAAGCTTCAATCGATACTTAACTCAAACGAATCTGTCCCATCAGTCTTCCAGATCATTTACCGAAATGAAAATACCAATAAGAAATCAGAAATGATTTCATTAGGTGTCCATGTTTGTTTGGTGTCCACGCGACCAATTTGGCAGTCACTGAATCTCGTTCATGCGATAAATGTGCTACGTTCACCTTGCGAGGTTGCAGGTCCATGCTTACTCTAATAGAAAAAACGCAATTGTACACACCGACATGCCCCATTTGGTCTTCGTGAGGCATCTTTCCGATGCCCAGCTGAATGAGCTCACTCTTCTTCACACTACATGCCTCATTTAACTCGTACTACATATATATACTTGTTTGAATACCCACTTGTTGCGTTTATGGTTGGATTTCGTTCTTGATTCTGTCGAGGAAAATTAGAAAGATGATCTGACTAAATCCAATGAGAATATTCTTTGAGTAATTTCGTGATTTACTTTTTGAGAAGACTTTTGTTGGGAATTAGGCATGGTTAATCTATGGGAGCTATGATGTTTGGAAGTTTTTGTTTCTTAAACTTAGTCAGCCACGGCACACCGGAGTTTTATTCTTTCTATACGCTGCGCGTGAAAATTATGAAATAAATTTTCTCCGAAGAAAAATATTTGGCACCAAAATCCTGAACCAGGTCAATTTTAGTTTCACTTTTACCAAATTTATATGCATTTTTGAAGGATTTTTGTTGCAGCCTGTGCCATTCCCATCAACCCTCTAAATTTTTTGAATAGGGAAAGTAGGTCATGTGGTACTTTTTTGGCAACGCCTTTGTATCTTCTTCACAGGCGTGAAGAAATTTTCAAGAAAATTTTTTTTTTTTTGAAAAATTAGTTAGTTCAAAGAGGTATATGCACTTTGTCATGGCTCATTTACTTTGAGACAATGGTACCTGATGAAATTTGTCACCGAATGAAAGTCGACCATTACAGTTTTGTTCATGCACAACTTTAAACCTCCTCACGTGAAAATTAGAATGTGTGAAACGTACTAATAACATAACATACCTACTTAAGATCATAACTGAAGCGCAATGTTTCACACATTCTAATTTTTCACGTGAGGTTGTTGAAAGGGGTTGAAAGTTGTGAATGAAGGAAACTGTAATGGTCAACTTTCCTTCGGTGACAAATTTCATCAGGTACCATCGTCTCAAAGTAAATGAGCCATGACAAAGTGCACATACTGAAAACCCCTTTGAACTAACTAATTTTTCAAAAAAAAATTTTTTCTTGAAAATTACTGCACGCCTGTAAAGAAGAAACGAAGACCTTGTCAAAAAAGTACCTACTTTCCCTATTCAAAAAATTTGGAGGGTTGATGGGGATGGCACAGGGTACAATAAAAGTCCTTCAAAAATGTATATAAATTTGGTAAAAGTGAAACAAAAATTGACCAGTTCCAGGATTTTGTGGCCAAATATTTTTCTTCTGGGAAAATGAATTTGTTCCATAATTTTGACGCGCACTGTATAATTGAATGGGAGAGCGCGCACTTGACCGCTACGAAACACGGCAAATGGGTAGGGAAATAAATTTCTGTTTTACCGTGGTCCAGGCTGTTGCCGATAAATGAGCGTTGGCCTTAGGAGCAAACAATACCTCGAATAAAACGTGAGGCCAGAGTTCGTTTTTTTCAAAAAATTTTTAGGGTGCAAATGGTTGAAAAAAATTATAAGATTGCGCAATGTTGCAACTTTTTTATATTCAAGAATTTTTGGGATAAGAAAAACTGAAATGCAGTTGAAATGGAAAAATAACTAACATTGCGCATTCTCATTGAAGAATTGAGTACATCCCAAAAAAAAATTCAAAAAATAAACACTGAAGACTGCAGAACGACACCCTGTTTTCTCCCAAATTTCACACATTTCCATCATTTGTCGCGGTTATTGGCAACGTTGAATAAGGCAGACAGCGAGAAGGTATATTGACCTTGATATATTAACTAGGTTCAACGAAATTGAATGTGGCTGTGTTGCCGAGCCGTAATTTACCAACATGTGGTAATGATTCCTTTTGATTTTTTTGGAAAAAATTTTATTTTCAAAAAACTTGCCGTGAAAGCCCAATTCATTCACTAACTTTTTATCACTACAAGTTTTTTCGAAAACTCAAGCATTTACGAGAAAAACATAACTTATGTTAAATAGCATTTTACTGAACAACAGTCGACCAACTATAATGATTCTACTAGGCTAAGACTTTTACAACTAGAGCAATAGCGAAAAATTAACAAAAACTATTCGAATATCAACAAAACAATTATAATAAATATTGAGAATGACTGCCTTCAGCTTCAACCAAGCTTTTACTCTTTCCCTCATTTAAATGCGTATGTGATGAAATATCCTTGAATTTCTTATTTCACACCCTGCTACGATGTGGTTTCGCAGATCATCTATATTTTTTTCCCGTAAATGCTTAAGTTTTCTTTAGAACTTGTTGAGAATAAAAAGTAATTAAATGAATTGGGCTTTTCAGGCATGTGGTTTCAAAAGGAAAATGTATATCCAAATTGAAGTTGTAAAAAAAATATCCTAGGGGTTGACTATTTCAACCACTTATAAGATTTCTTAATGGTTGAAAAATGTGTTGGTTTGTTGAAAAATAATATTCACCAAGTTTCCTGTCTCAACCATGCAGGGAAAATATAAAAAAGAAACAATGTTCCATGTTAATCTTCGGAGGGGTGTATCTTTTCCGGAGGGAGGATTTCCGAAAAACTTTATACCAAATACCCACTTCAATTTTCATAACAGAATCACCCCTCAATTTTTTTCAGATTCACCCTATATATATTTTTATTCAATACTCTATGGTTTGGTTGAGTCACATACGTAATCACTACGATCCTTGTGTAGAACGGACTACGTCGTGTAGTTATCTGAAAATTACTATAACCTCACAATTTTCCAAATGTTTGAAGGTTAATCAGGTTGTGACGACATCTTGGTATGGACTTCGAAGTCGATATTTGACATTAGTGTTCTAATTCTAACTTTGATCCGATATTTATCTTCGGCGATATTGAAAAACATATTTGTCAAATTAAGTTGTAATTTGAATTTTTGAGCTCATTGTCCAAATCTCTCGAGAAATACTGACGCCATCAGAATAGAACTTCGATTTTGCAAAATTTTCTCTGAAAAAATTTTTTTATTCTGGCATATTGACCTTGAAGTCGATAGTTTTTTATAATTCAAATTTCATTTATATGGGATAAGCGTGCGTTCTAATTTTCATCGGCATGATAAATCTATCAAACCCTTCCTCTCTTCTTTGGCGGAGAACATAAGAAGAGAGGAGAGAGTAAGAGACCAACTGATTAATCAGTCCGATGAAAATAAAAATAGACCCTTATTTTCGGACATTTGGGCAGAAAATATATTAGTTTAGCGGCTATATTGAGTTTACTGTTATATCCCTTATATCTCAAAGAGAACTGAAGCCATTATATTTAAACTTAGTCGTTGGTTGAAGAATACTGACCTTCAATTTAATACAGAACTGGCGTCACTCCACAGCTTTTCTAGAATTTCTCGATACAAAGTGGAATGTGTCAACTACCGTCAAACTTTTTAAACCTGAATGGGATAAACCCATTATTCCTAAAAAAATAACAATATTACCATAATATAGTCACATGAAAAGTAGGATATTTTGATTTTGAATTTCAAATTGGAGTGTTAATTACAGAATATCTCAACTATTAGTGTATTTGAAGATATTCTGTTTGTTTGGGATGTGTGTAGTATATAGGGTACAAGTGATGGCATGAATATTGCACATAAAAAAATCCTTATGATTCGTGCACATTCAATCCACGTGATGATATTTTCAGTCAAATCATTCTATATTATTTAGAAGTTCTCGTGACTTCGCCCCATCTGAAGGACGGCTAGCTCTTAGGGAAAGTTGTTTCGTCCCAGTGGCAGAGGTGGATTCATCAGATAGGTTGAATCCTCTGGCACCTGCCTAAGACAACCGCAGAAGCGGCGTAGCGAGCGACCATGACCGACGGGCTTATGCTGTATTGGAATGAAGTAGCTAGCGTGCGTCGGTCAGTGGCGCCATCGTCTGGCAACTCGGTTAAACTACGCCGCCTACACACTCCCCTACTAGCGACGATGATGACGAAAGAGGAAGAGTTGCGATGTCAGGCAGAAAATAGCTAGGTTCAAAGATAGAATAGCACATAGAAAAGTAATCTCATTGAGATTAGCTTATCTATGGAATCACGTCGGGGTCACCACTTTGGCGGTTCTTGTAAGTTCGCGCCATTGAGGGACGGCGTGCTTTAAGAAAGAGTTGTTTCGTCCCAGTGCCAGAGGTGGACTCATCAGATAGGCTGAATCCATTATGTAGAAAACATAGTATGTTCATCTGATAAAAAGTGTCGTCAGCAAGATTAAAATACAAGGAAATATATATTCTGTGCTTTGAATTTGAATGAAAGAATTGACGTCATAATTGGTAAAAACGATCACAAATGAGCAGATGAGCACACCATGTTTTGCTTACATCATGGACTGAATCCATGACCGACACGCTTATGCTATGTTGGAATGAAGTAGATAGCGTGCGTCGGTCAGTGGCGCCATCGTCTGGCAACTCAGTTAAACTACGCCGCCTACAATTATATGATTTTCTGCATGATCGTTTCGAAAAACTTTCGGAAAAAAAAATTTTTACCCGAACTCTTCTCAAGAGATTTCTCTTCTGTTGCACCATGAGTAGTTGTTAGCTGTAGTTGGATGGCCAAGCAGTATGTTCATATAAATTTTCCACCACTAGCGAAAACATAAGAATAAAATACTTCAATTTGAGATATTCGTGTGATTCTATATTTTCATAATGTACTCATTAGTGATGAAGCTTCCAAATATGAAGGAAATGATTTCACGGTATAAAGGTTGTCCAGCATGAAGACACATTGGTATTGACATATTCAAATACCCTGACAGTTCACTATGATTCAATCATGACTCATATTGAGAAAATTCAGCTTTGTTGCTTCGAGAGTCATTCTATGTTTTTCAGGTGTTTTCTGGGTTTTCACTCCTCATATCTGAAAAAGTTCTATTACAAATTAAAAAAACATTGTTATCCATAGAAAACACCCTCACGGATTCCGGAATCCTAACTATTTATTAAGATCAGTTCCTAGATAAAATGTTGCCCAATGGACACTATCGGAACAATGCAAACGACTAACGAAGGGAACTGTGACGTTCCAGAGCTTATATCTGACTCCATCATCATCAGACAATAAAGAAAAACTTTGTAGAATTCTTTTCTTTCAAGACTTCCGCCCAATTGACTTTTTTCAAAAACTACTAATTGATAGGATATTTTTTCAGTTCTAACTCCCTTTTCAGTAAATTTAACCAAATGTGGCCATTTCTATACAACGATGGGCGAAGTGATAATTCGAAATCCTTCCAATATTTCCTATAATCGATATTTGAAAGCTATTCAGTTCGAAATAATCAGAATGGGCGAATATAATCAAAATGTACTAAAAATATAAAAGTTTGTAACGATTGCTTGCAACTTTCATTTCCATTTTTTCAATAGTCCATGAAATATGAAGTCGAATTAACGACTGGAAATTTATTATAATAGGATTGACGAATGCGTATTGAAGTCGGCAGGTCCTGCCTTCTTTGTTATAAACTCTTGTTTTTTTTTGTACAATTTGATATGGGGTTTATAACACAACCCAATGAACATCACTTTATGAATGAGGCATGTACAGCCATATGTAGACATAAGCAATTGACATTTGACACGCACCTACGTGTCCGAACATAGAATTGAAAATCGATCGAGATTGTTGAATCTCATTCGTTCTATTGTAATAGTTGATTTACTTCCATCAGTAGAATGAAGAAACTTAATACGTGTTCGCTACCTCAACAAAATCGAACATCAACGTGGAGCCAAGATTGACACTTATATCGTCTAGCTTCAGGATGTTTCTCAAAGCTCAAACAAGCAGAAAGATATAAAACATTGATGATATGAAATCGATGAATATCTCATTCGAACAGGGCTTTTAACCATTGAAAAGTCTTTTCAGTTTGTATAAAATTCACAGCCGGTGTAACGGTCGATTATAAACGAAATAGCTTCCGAAAGAAAATTCTTGGTGATAGATATTTGCACAACAATCATTCAAAATACAGATTTCTCATTAATACCTTTATATAACATCACCAAAGTTTCCGGAAATCCTAAAAAAACCATAGTCATTTCCGCGACCCAGCGGTAATGGTGAATTACCGCCCTATATCAATTCTGAGTGTGCTTTCCAAAGGTATTTGAGAAAATAGTTTCGAACAGAACGATGTGTTATCTGAACAAATTCAATCTTATAGTTTCTGCGCAACACGGTTTCAGGAGCGGTCATTCAACACAGTATGCAGCAGTCAATTTTTTCGAATCAGTATATGTATGTTTAGAAAAGAATTTCTTTGTAGGTGGTCTATTTTTGACCTTTCGTCTTCTGCTCTTGACTCACTCTCTTTCGAATTCATTCTTGAAAAATGCTACAATTTAGGTTTCAGGGGTGTGTTCCTGGATTAATTGCGTAGTTTTGTCGAGGGAAGGACTATGGCGGTAAAAATAGGTTCCCATCACATTGACCTTGGAGTCCCCCAGGGCTCTGTGTTGGGTCCACTTCTTTTCTCACTTTTTATTAATGATTTGCCTGAGTACTTGGCCTGCCAGGTACTAACTATATTCGCCGATGATACTGTGGTTCTTTCTGCCAACAATATCGAGGAACTTCTGAGGCTTTGTGAACGTATCGTCCGTGAATTTGTGAACTGGTGTCGCTCAAACCGCCTAATCGGCCCACATTGATGCGCTATGTAAGAAACTGAACAGTTTTTTTTTGCGATCAACAGAATCAAAAATGTTTTGTCCTTAAATAGTCTGATAAATGTATACTACAGCCTTGTATATATAGTCACTTATCCTATAACATCTTGCTTTGGATAAGTTGCTCTAATATCTGTTCATAGCACAAAAGTCTGCTATTCCCACAATAATCTCCATCCACTGAACTCTTGTAGGCCAGTTTTTATCGAAAGGAAAATCTTGACAATACCTAGTATATATATTTTTTCAAATGTTTGCTTCGTGCTGAAGAAAATGAATATAAATGGTTGAAATTATCAGATCATCACAACTATGAGACGAGGAACTCTGAGACATTTTCATTTCCAAAGCATGGAAACACAAATATTTGAATGCAATCCTACTTATAGAAATATGAAATTCCATAATCATCTACCAGTTTCTATGAAAAAAATAAATTTTAAAATGTTCAAGAATGAAATTAAGAACCTTAAATGCTTAGTTTTAAACTGAAATGTCCTATACACTATACTATATATTATTTTTATTATTATTATTATTATTATTATTATTATTATTATTATTATTATTATTATTATTATCATTATTATTATTATTATGATATCTTCAGATATTGATATCTTACGATATACTTTTATTGCTTTCGACGTACCACGTCTTGAATGACAAATTCAATTATTATATCAACTGATGGCATATATGATTGAAGTCAAAGACTTAGGAAAAAAGGTAACATAATAAAAAAATACAAAAATAATACTAGACACAGTGTTTCATCTTTCGATTTAGTATCATCAGTGCAATCTATTCTATATTATATGTCAAAATCTTACCATATGTATCTGATTACACTCCTCCACAAACGAACTTAGATTGTATAGAATTAGTGGCAAGATTGTTTAATGCATGCGCAGAGAACAATTTTGAAAACAATATCTATACCTTCTTCTTTCTCTGATAAATGGATTGCGGTAACTAACACTTTGAAAAATCTTTATAACTCCAAGAATTAAATTATTAAGATATTATGTAAAGGTATTACAGAAAAATCTGTATTTTTAATGATCGTATAAATGACCTTTATCAAGGAAACTCGTTTGAATTTGCACAGCAAGTTTGGACCTTGATTACGAAGGCCGAATTCGTAAACGGGTATGAAATCCACCCATAATGATTCTGTAGATATCCCCATTCAAAATTGGATTCTATAATATTTTCGAAAATGCAGACCGGGTCGAACCAAAATCTAGGGCTTTGGGGAGGAAGCTCTCAGTTGTCACTAAAATTCCGATGAAATAAGGCATAAACTTTCATACCGTTAATTTCACAAGCTTTTGTTCTGGTGAGCAGAGGGTTATCCTTTTAAAAACCTGTATTGAACTTTTTGATCAAGAATCCGTAGTCAAATTCAATTCTGTGTCCAGCCGTATATGTTTTGTCAGATAAGGCCCTCTTTATATGATGAAGAACTCATGCTATTAGCCTGAAAAACTGTGGTGAGTGGAAGAATACCAACCCGCATCTTATTGTAAAATTTGAGAGTTTTACTCAGATTGGCAGATGAAAATTTGCACAAACTTTGAGGTTGATATACAGTACGCGTCAAAATTATGGAACAAATTCATTTCCTCAGAAGAAAAATATTTTGCAACCAAATCCTGAAACAGATCAATTTTTCTTTCACTTTCACCAAATTTCTATGCATTCTTGAAGGATTTTTGTTGCCCCCTGTGCCATCCCCATAAACCCTCTAGTTTTTTTGAATAGGGAAAGTGGGTTATGTGTTACTTTTTTGGCAAGGTCTTTGTATCTTCTTTACAGGCGTGCAAAAATTTTTTTGTGAAAAATTAGTTACTTCAAAGAGGTTTTCAGTATGTGCACTTTGTCATGGTTCATTCACTTTGAGACTATGGTACCTGATGAAATTTGTCACCGATTGAAAGTCGACCATATTACAGTTTTGTTCACAACTTTCAACCCCTACGAACCCTTTAATGGAGAAAAACAATTTTCTTCACGTGATGGGATTGAAAGGGGTTGAAAGTTATGCATAAACAAAACTGTAATGGTCGACTTTCATTCGGTGACAAATTTCATCAGGTACCATCGTCTCAAACTAAATGAGTCATGGCAGAGTGCACATACTAGAAACCTCTTTGAAATAACAAATTTTTCAAAAAAAATTTTTTTCTTAGAAATTTCTGCACGCCTGTAAAGAAGATGCAAAGAGGTGGCAAAAAGGTACCACATGACCTACTTTCCCTATTCAAAAAATGTAAAGGGTTGATGGGAATGGCACAGGGTGCAACAAAAATCCTTCAAGGATGCATATAAATTTGGTAGAAGTAAAATAAAAGTTGACCTGCTTAAGGATTTTGTTGCCGAATATTTTTCCTCGGAGTAAATAAATTTGTTCCATAATTTTGACGCGCACTATATTTAATAACTATTATTCAAATTTCAGTTCGAACTGATGTTTATTTGAGTTTATAGGGGCAAAAGAAGTGAAATTTCTTTGTTGTTTGATATTTTGAGGTTATGTCCTCAATATGGCTCCTGTAGCATTTTCAAAAATATTTTTATGACAATAGGAGATCATTTTGGCGCTTAAATAAATAAGTGTAATCAAAACGGTATCCAAATTACACACATCCGAACAGGTTTTCGCAACGGTCGCTCTTTTCAAACAACAAATATACATCAGCCAGAAACGTAGAACATCGTTATCATGTTATAACTCCTTCCCCAAACCCCTCGAGCCAACTTTCAACACCCTCCCTCGCCAGGCCACACAGGCTCGCTCGTAATGTTATTAGATAAGAGCCGGCAGTCAGAACAGAATACATATTTTATGAAATTATCAGATTGCAGGCAAAAGCACAAATAATTTTAATGAAAATTCTGTCGCAAAAGGCCGAGGGGCTGCCGGGCGGGAGAGGCAGGAATGACATCAGCTGTTACGTTCGGTCCAGTGGATTCCTCCCTTTCTGGCGCGAATGCGTCAGACTTGGGTTCGCTCGGTGTACGGCACAGACGCTCCCGGTATGATTCAGAAGGATTATGCTCAAATCACCGTAACATTTAATCCCAATTTGTTTCTCTTTGGGTCAGAGTCCTTATTAAAGATCCGATACTTGTGTATGCACGTTCACACGTGTTCGCTCTTCCAGGATCGATTTCGGTCGGTTGAGTTTTGATCGAGATCTGGAACTTTTATTTCGGTTTGTTATTCACTGGCAAAATGCGACAAATTTCACAGTTGGGGTTGTTTTTTGTTCAGATTGGATAAATATCTACCTCTAATTAGTTTGTGTGAATGATCGGATTATTTTTGCGCGCATGTTCTAAGGGAACAGCGTGCTATCGTTTTGTCCAGATGTCTGTAATTTTCGATGACTGAGCCGAAAATGGCTCAAACGACTAGATTGGGCTGATGACGAATCCGGTGTCAAAATCGATTCTGTCTGGCCGCCCGTGGACGCGATAACTTTCGAATGGAGTGAGCTAGCGACTTGAAACTTTCAGGGTATGTCGCGCATTGAAATGCTGCGGCTAAGTTCGTTAATGGGCCAAATCGGTCCGACAGTTCCGGAGTTATAGTCACTTGAAATTTTGAAGTTATTTATTTTTTATTTCAGAAACTACTCGAGCAATAAGATTCAAACTCGGCCACTATGTGAAGTATAACGACGCGCAACTTTGAGCCGAATTTTGTCAGGATCATACTGTCAGTAAATTAAAAAAATTTTTTTTTTCGGAAACCGTTTATCATACCCAAGAAAAATTCCACTTGGACTTTGAGCTTCAGAATTCACAGCAGTGTACCAAATTTCAGTTCGATACGATCATAAGTTTTGGAGATATCGGGAAAAAAAATTCAAATTTCGAGGTTTTCTTCTCGATATCGTTGTTTTTTTCGGTACACCTCAAGAAATACTTTTTCAATCCTGGGAAAACCTCGCAGCTAGTTTGAAGATGCTGAAAGACAACTTCATGCAAAATTTCGTGATGATCCTGTCATTAGAACAATTTGAAAAAAAAATTCTGTGATTTTCTCATCATATCATCCTCATTAAATTCTGTATGAACCTTCAAACTGTAATTTTTCGATGAAGTACTGGATTTTAATTCGATCTGATCCGTATTTTAAGAAATATTGGGAAAATGAAATTTTGAATGGGAATATCTACGAAATCATTGGGCGGATTAAACCCATTCACGAATTCGGACTTCGTAATTAAGCCCCAAACCTTCTCTATAAATATCGAGTTTCTAACGGCCGACTGCGTAAACACAATAACATCCGAAAGATACAACTTAGAAACTCGATATTTGTAGAGAAGGTTTGGACCTTAATTACGATGGCCGAATTCGTCAATGGGTAAAATCCACCCAATGATTCCGCAAATATACCCATTCAAAATTTCATTTGCTAATATTTCCAAAAATACAGATCAGATCGAATTGAAATTCAGTAATTCATCAAAAAAATCTAGAAAAGCACTGCCGTGAAGACAGCAGCTTTTGAGCGCATGTTCAAATTCGTTGCCGAAGCGGTCATCTACATTGAACATGCGCGCAAAAGCTGCTGCCTTCACGGCAGTGCTTTTCTAGATTTTTTAGTATAATCACATTTCACAATCATGAACTACAACGAAAGCGAAACGAAAACGAACCGAATATAGAAGATCATTCATAAATGTTTTCGCGTTCGAAAATGTTTCTATAGCTTTTATGAATGTAAAATCATGGATCGAAGTTTTAAATAGACAGAAGCATGCAGAAGGAAAAAAATAATAATATTAAATATATTTCCTAAAAAAAAGAATACACAATCTGTTACATCCAAAAAGAACCTTAACCTAAAACACAATACTGTATCTTTCCATTTGGGAAATATGAGCAAATAAACTCACAAAGGCAGAAACCTAAGGTGAGCATTATGAATTTTTTTCAACTATTTTTTACGAAATCTTCCAATACACAAATTCAAGATTTCATGAATAAAAAGGTAGTAATTCTTTTGATCAACTGTAATATAAAAGTTCTTTGGAATGTATCCATTTTTGCGCGCATGTTCTAGGGAAACAGTATGCTACTGTTTTGTCCAAATGTCTGTAATTTTCTATGATTAAGCCGAAAATGGTCTCAAACGACTAGGTTGGACTCACTGATGACGAATCCGGTGTCAAAATCGATTCTGTGCAGTGGACACGATAACTTTCGAACGAAGCCAGCTAGCAATTTATAACTTGTAGGGTAGTTCGCGCATCGGAATGCCGCGGTTAAGTTAATGGGTCAAATCAGCCGAATAGTTTCGGAGTTATAGCCATTTGAAGTTTTCAGGTCATTTCTCTCATATTTCAGAAACTTCTGGAGCGATTGTATTGAAACTCGGCAGTTAGTTGGAGCATACCGATGCACAACTTTGAGCAAATTTTCGTTGGAATCGTAGAGTTATCCAATCTTGGAAAAAAAATTTCAAAAATTAGTTTCGAAAAAAAATTTTTTTTTTAAACTATTGTTCATATTTGAGAAAAATTTCGGTTATACGTTGAGCTTCATATTTCACAGCAGTGTACGAAATTTCAATTAGATATAGTTATCAGTTTTGGAGATATCGGGAAAAAATATGTAGAATTTCGCGGTTTTCTTCTCGATATTGTTGTTTTTTTCGGTATAATTCAAGAAATACTAATTCAATCGTGATGAAACTAAGCCACTAGTTCAACGATGTTGAAAGAAAAAATTTTGCAAAATTTCGTGATGATCGTGTCATAAGAACAGTTTGAAACAGTTTTAAAGATTCAATATTCTGTGATCTTCTCATCATATAACCCTTATTAAATTCTGTATGAACTTTCAAACTGTGATTTTTCGATAAAGTACTGGATTCCAATTCGGTATTTTTGGAAATATTGGGAAAATAAATTTTGAATGGGTGTATCTACAGATTCATTGGGCGGATTTTACCCATTCACGAATTCGTCCTGCGTAATTAAGCCCCTAAACTTCTCTACAAATACCGAGTTTTCAATTTGTTTCTTTCGGAAGTTATTGTGTTCACTGCCGGCTGTTAGGCCGAAAATGGGTAAAATCCGCCCAATATTTCTGTAGACATACCCATTCAGAATTTTATTTTCTCAAATATTAGATCAAATTGAAATCTAGTACTTCATCGAAAAAATCGAAAAAAGCACTGCCGTAAAGGCAGTAGTTTTTGCGCAGATGTTCAAATTCGTTGCCAAAGAGGTCATCTCCATTGAACATGCACGCAAAAGCTGCTGCCTTCAAGGCAGTGCCTTTTTAGGATTTTTATTTAGAATTTGAAGTCCATAACTCCGATGGTATTTCCAGTGGAAGCTCATTGAAAATTTCTGGTCCCAAATAACTGAAATATCTTTTGGTTGAAGTCTCATTTGTCCTTGGTATGGTCAGAGGGTTGTACCTTGTATTAAGATTGTGGGGGATAAGCTTTTCCGACGTAAGATTCGATATAGTGAAGAGCAGAGTTGTAAAACAATATAGTTGATGAATGTCGAATACAAGTCTTCATAAGGAGAGGTTATGTCCCCTTAGCAGATGATTTTAAGCAACAATTTCTGTCGAATGGTCTCGTAAGTACGTTTTTATAGGCAGCTCCCCAAGCCGAAATACCGTGCCTGAACTGAGACTCAGCAAGTGCACGATAAAAGATTAGCATGTGCTGGATATCCAAAATTTCGACCAAATACTTGAAAACTGATCCTAGACCTCTGAGCTTTCTCACCAAAAAATCAACTTGTACATCCCACCTAAGAAATGAATCCATAACACCACACACAAGTATTTACCCTTACAGGCACACTATATAGGTGTGTAACGAGTTCTCCCCATCCTCTAAAATGAGATGCCCTAAATCCAATTACGATCGACCATCACAGACAAAATGGCATATAGAAAGTTTTGTTGAAATTGATTTTCAGTCTTTGTTCATCTATCCAATGATTTATGCTAAGAAAATCTCTTTCAACATAGCTTCAAAGCAGAGCAAAATCGATTCTGTCTGGCCGCCCGTGGACGCGATAACTTTCGAATGGAGTGAGCTAGCTGCTCCATCAGGAATCAGTTTTCGACTCGAACGAATCGTTTATCAAATTTAATTGCATTCGCTGTTCGGATTACACTCATCTGGACGCGGCTTTAAGAATTGCTATCCAATCTGCATATCTGAGTACATGACCACTTCCAATTAGGGAAAACAGACTGTTGATGTAAGCAGTAAAAAGAATGGGACCCAAAATAGTACCCCGAGGTAGGCCATACCTTATAAATTTCATATTGCTGTGAATATTTTTGATTTGGACAACCTGTTTTTTATTGTATAAATAACTTTCGAAAAAATGAATATTTAGTTTTCCCCGATAAGCTCAAAAGAAAGTTGACACTTCAGAAGGATTTTACTGAAATCACCGTAGCATTTAATCCCGATTTATTTTCCTTTGGGTCAGGATACTTATTAAAGATCCGATACTCGAGTATATAAATGCATTATTTCGTATATTCAAATTTTACAGTCATGCCTGATATCAAAGCGAAACGAAAACGATCCGAAACGCAAATGAGATGAGTTCGATGAGATCTTGAACAATTCGAAATTTTATTTCAGTTTGTTATTTACAGGCGACAGGCAAAATGCAGCAAATTTCAAGTTGGGACTTGTTTCATGTTCAAATTGAATCAATATCTTCGTTCAACTGATTTGTGTGAATGATCGGATTCATTTTCCGTATATTAAAATTTCAAAATGATACCTGTATTGCACTACTTCGAAATCGAAACGAAAACGAACCGAAATCGACGAAACAGGACGAGATTAATGAATTGTTTCACGTTCGATACTGTTTCTGCCACAACTAGAGCTTATAACAAACTTCTATCAATGTTGTAGGCGGCATAGATTAACTGAGTCGCTTTACGATGGCGCCACCGACCGACGCACGCTAGCAACTTCGTTCTAATATACCTAGCATATGCGATCACTGACGGTCGCTGTCACTACGCCGCTATTGCGGTTGTCATAGGCAAGTAACAGAGGATTCAGCGATCTGATGAATCCACCTCTGGCACCGGGACGAAACAACTTTCCCGAAGATCGCGCAGTCCTTCAGATGGCGCGAACTCACAAGAACCGCCAAAGTGCAAAGTGGAACCATTATATTCGACTTCAGAAGCAGAGGAAAGAAAAAGAATATTTTGTTTCCATTCATGAGTTGAAAACAATTCTGACGCTCTCGGTATGATTCAGAAGGATTATTCACAAATCACCGTACCCAATTTGTTTCTCTTCGGGTCAGAGTCCTTATTAAAGATCCTAAAGTTGCTTTTGCACGTTCACACGTGTTCGCTTCTCCAGAATCGTTTGCGGTCGGTTGAGTTTTGATTGACATCTCGAACTTTTATTTTGGTTTGTGATTTACAGACAAAATGCAGCCAATTTCAAGTTGAAGCTTGTTTCCTGTTCGTTCAACTGATTTGCGTGAATGCTTTGATTCATTTTCTGTATATTGAAATTCGACTCTCATGCCTGTATTGCACCGCTTCAAAAGCGAAACGGAAAAGAACCGAAACGGAAATCAACGAAACAGGACAAGAATTATGGATAATTGTTTCGCGTTCGGTGGTGTTTCTGTCACATCAGCTAGGTGCTTATAACACACATTTATAAGTGCAAAATTGGACAACTTTGCATTAGATATATTTAACTTTCATCAGAAGCAGATGGAAGAAAGTGAATATTTTGTTTTCGTTAATGAGTTGAAAAATGTTTTCTGTCTCAATCACCGAATCATTTCATCCCAATTTGTTCCTCTTTGTGTCTAAGTCCATATTGAAGATCCGATAATTGCGCATGCACGTTAACACGGTACGCATTTACAAAATTACAGAATCGATTTCGGTCGGTTGAGATCTCGAACATAACTAGAAATTTTATGTCGACTTGTTATTTACAGGCGAAATGTGGCAAATTTGACGTCGCGTTGACTACTCCTGTCCATATTGAATAAGGAGATTCATGAATTTTTTCGCGTTGGTCGCTGTTTCTAGCACGACTAGAGCTCAAAGCATACACAGAACGAAAAACGTACGTGAATATAATCAAATTCAGCCTTACGACAATGTATTTGGACATCAATTTTCAGCCGATGCTCGAGTTCATTGATATAATGTCCTGTTGGTGGTTGTTTAATGTTCGAGTGATTGTATCAATCCCCCAAGAGCATTAAATTCATCACCAGCATTTGATAACCGTTAGCATTGTATCAATGACCAACGACATTAATCCCGGGTCATGGGTACTTTGATCCATCAACAGCAGTCCTTATATCAATGGTTCCAGGGCATTGAAGAATATTGAACGAAATAATTTTTAAGGGATTGTGTTATTTTGATTCTATTGATTTCAGCAAGTTTTCTTATCTACACTTTTATATTTCTGTTGGTTTATAGGGTCATATATTTACCCTTATTCCTTCACGTATCGAATTCTGATGGTAAAAATGCATACCTGCATCATAATAATCAAGTAAGAAGAGATCAGATTATAGAATGTGTCTCATTGAAGAAACTTTGTTGAGAACATGACTATTGTTCGAAGTCACTGAAATAATAATAAAACAATTGATATCATCTGAAAAATTTATTCAACATTCGTTAGAAATTCACATAAATCATGGGTTCTAGAATATGAGTGTTCAAATTTAAAAGTAAAAAAATAACAAGTTTCAATGAACTACCGAAACAGCATACGCTCTGTAGAGTAGCGTTAATTGAAAATATAAAAATGTTCAAAGAATATCTCCATCGCTCTGACAATATTGAAAAGCTTATACCGTCGAATTATGTGCATACTTCTTGAATTTTCGGAATATCCCCACCAATGGCATAAACAGGGGGCTCATGGCTGGTTGTTTCGAATTAAGAAACGGAATCCACTTGCACCACTTCCTGTGTTGGTCTTCCAAGGTATGGAACTCTCGAATTGTAAATTTCATGGTATAGGATCTTTCTGTATTGTATTTTTTCCCCATTCCTGAAGTGCCACATGCATGACCAGTGTTGAATCTAGACAATTTGCTCCGGGGGGGTATATGAACATCCAGGGGGTGGAGTAATTTTCATAATCAGGGAAAGTCTTTTGCTCAGGGGGTGTATCGGCCACGCTTAGGGAGGGTATGACCCTCCCGTGCCCTCCCCTGGATTCAACACTGCAGTCATGTGACATACTGCAGCATCTCGTCTATCTAAAAATAAGCATTTTTCACCGTCTTGTATAAAAAGAAAGCACTCCTGCAAGAGAATCAAATTTATATGAAATTCATTTATGACTCTCAGTTGATCTTAGAAGTTATTCCACTCGGCTAGCTGAAAACAATTAAAAGAAAAATCGGTATATCAACTAGATAACTGAAAAGATTTTATCTATGACGTCGGGAAAACAAAATCATTTCTATACTATAAGTCTTACTCACCTTCTAAAATTCTCGTCAGAACACATAACACAAGTGTGGTCAACTTCAAGCACAAAGAAAAATCTTCCCGATATGCATCCACTCTAAGACTAGACCAGAATTTAAAATAGCACGATGATTGTTTTGAGGTTCGCGTACCCATGTCAATTGATGAACGCGGTGATTGTATTAAGGTTCGCGTACATCAATTGATGAACACGATGATTGTAACAAGGAATCAGGACATCGTTTGATGACCTAAAGCATTAATAATATAACTTCAGAGCATGAATCAATTACGCTGATACATTGATGTGATATATGCTGCCATGGATCCATTACAATTGGCATTATCACAAGGTTTCGTGATGATCGACCTTGTCTAGTATTGATCACTTCCAGGACGTTAATTCAATGTATTTTTTACATTGTCTTGAGGCAAATCTCCTTGAATTGATGTATTTCATCATCAGTACAATGTAATAAATACATTATAATAATGGCCTAGCGTACATTGTAACGATCAAAATAGTGATTGGTCAATCACTGAAGTTCATTGTTCCGATCAATTTTTGACATTGTCCCTATGTAAAATACATCATAGGAATGTCCATACGGTTAATCAATCACCTGTGGTGATTGATATCAGGCTCAGTATTATTTTCTGTGTATACCTGTGTTAATACTGTGAATGCAAAATGGACGCATTATATCCGAATTCGAAACAGAAGAAAAAGATATCTTGTTCAAAAAACATTTTGGTCCTCCCGGTATGATTCAGAAGGATTATGGTCAAATCAGCGTAGCATTTAAACAAAATTTGATTCCCTCTTTCGGCGATATTTGCGTATGTACGTTCACACGTGTTCGCTCTTCCAGAATTGATTTCGGTCGGTTGAGTTTTCATAGAGATCTTGAATTTTTCTTTCCGTTTGCTATTTACAAACGAAATGCGGAAAATTCACGTTGACCGTTTTTCCTGTTGAGACTTTGTGATTGATCGGATTATTTTCCATATATTAACCTTTCACAATCATGCGTGGTACACTGCTACGAAAGCGAAGCGAAAACGAACCAAAACGAACATCAATGAAATAGTAAAGATTCATGAATGTTTTTCGCGTTCGAAAAAGTTTGTCTTACAAGAGGAGCTCATGGCATGATGATGATTGATGATAGCTTGAATGAAGTTTATATTGAGTTCGGAAGCTGGAGCAAAAAAAGGGAAATTTTATTTGCACCGACAATTAAACTGAAAGAAAGTTTAAACCCACCTGGTGTGAAAGATATAGCTTAACGCCTCAACAGCAATAGTAGGTTTGTTTTGGTTTCGACTTCAGAACTGTTCTGGAACTGTTCCGCATGCGCGATTGCGATTTTGTGTTTTGGTTCATTTCAGAACCGATTCAGGATTTGAGTAATCCTGTTTTGGTTATTTTCAGAATCGATTCCGAACTGTTCTAGAACTGTGAAAGGAGTTGGGACGTGAGAGCCTGTTTCAGAAATGGGTAGTTCGCACAAGCGTAGAGTGGCTGTCAATGATTTAAATGGTTAACCTGACTTTTTCGACTTCGTGTTGATTTGGTTTTTGATCGTTTTATTTGTTGAGGAAACGGTTAAGTGGTAAATTTAAACTTTTGTTATTGAGGATAATTCCTTCGCTACGACCTGCCAGGATAATCTAATGGATTTTATTTCTATTGTTCACACCTGGGATGTATACTTTTGAATAAATCTATAAATACAAGAATCCTCTTCCTCTATTGAATAATAATGTTTCGAATTAATTTTTCTCTAGAAAGCACATATATGAAATACGTTTGTCATCAAATTCATTATTGTATAAACCAATAATTTGTTGGTTCATTTCGGAATATAATTGAAATAATAAAGAAAATTCAGAAAAAAAAAGCGGAAGCAAGTATTCCCAAAAATATTTTCATATTACATGGTTCGACTAGGACTTTCTCATATTTTTAATTAAACCACACACAATATGTAAGACATGATTAACATTCCTCTTTTCTGCCAACTCAAACGGAAGTTTTTTTTCCTCTACGATCCCGATGGGAACCCGAACTTAATTCGTGTTTTAGTTTAATCGCTTTTAGAACTGTTCTAGGATAGTTCAGAAGCCGGCTTCCACAGCGCATCGATTCTGCGCAGTTCTAGAGCTGTTCTGGGACAGTTCTGAATTTCGGAACCAAAACAAACCTAATATCTCCTATACTCCGTACCACTCATTGCTAAGTCGAACGATACAGTGATAAGGTTATGTTTATATTCGGATTTGACATTTCTAGATATCTTGCATTCAGTTTATTTCTTGAATATTTGCTTAAAAACATCGAGAAAACTCAAAGAATCGACATAAACATTCAACTCTTCAATTGATGATCGAGATCGAGAATTGACCCCGAAGAAGTTCTAGAACTGTTCTAGGACAGTTCTGAATTTCTGAACCAAAACAAACCTATTAAATCTCAATGGGTTTGTTTTGGTTCCAAATTCAGAACTGTTCGGCACGGTTCGAGTAAGCGCGATTGCGATTTTTCAGACTCAAAACGGCCATTTCGCATACTCGAACCGTCCCAAACAGTCCTGAATTGGTTCGGAACCAAAACAACGCCAATTTGTGGTGCCATCGGAGACACAATTGAAGATCTGGTACTTCCGTTTGCACGTTCACACTTGTTCGCTCATCCAGAATCAATTTCGGTAACACTGATTAAAAATGTGAGCATATTCCAAAATTGGTGGTCTTGAAAAAACTCGCTTCTGCGGATGAGGAATAAAGAGCACAAAGTATTGAAAAACTAGTATTTACTACAACAAACCTTCAAAATCTCTTCCTCCAACGTGATCGTAATCGTCAACGTCAGCTATTTTATTTTTCTTTCCGATGCTGAAAATTTTTCATTTAAAATTACTCTGAAGTCAGGTTTTCAAGTTTAATTAACCATAAGAATATGACAAAGGGTAGAAAAAAAACTTTAATCGTGTTTCAATGATTTTGAGCCTATATCCGCCTTCGAAGGCCGATTACAACGAAAAAGGCTAATAAAGTATCATTTTTCTCTTATGATTTTGATAGTTTAGTGCCGTGCAAAGTTTTTTTTAACTCATCCAGAAACCATATGAACACTCCTTTTTGTATTTTTGAGTTGAAATTGAATGTTTGAGTGAGTCCTACCGAAAACTTTCATGCCTTTTTTGAGTAACTTCAAGTAATTTCAGGATGCTGAGTTACTTTTGTTTTTAAAACAACATAAATCTGCAAAATGTTGGTTTTTCAAATCCGTCTTGAATGTTCAAAAATCAAATCGCATTAGTTTATCATTGATACGTTCAACTGTGGTTCACTCCGAAATAATAAATTCTGAGATTAGGATTGTTATAGTTGACTTCGAGCATTATACACGAGCATGAAGAAAAGCTTACATTTCGTATTCTAAGGAATGCTAGATTCTATCTGGATTATTAGAGTTAGTTCTCATTTAACACTCCATGAGTGAAAAAATAATTCCAAGTGCATTTATTGCCAATAAAGAAATTGCATAAGAAAGACAAACCTTTCCTTCATTTCAACATACCTTGCCTTTCCAACACAAACTACCTACTACATGAAAAGCTATGGGTCTTTGAAATCTCGCTGGCATTAAAAATTGAAAAAATACAAAATAAATTATAACTCGAAAACTATAAAAAATCGCTCAACATTACATAGGGTATTTTTCAATACCCCCAGGTGTGAAGAATCTAAAAAAAATTATTGACGTCACTACTCGGACCACCCTGTATTATTTTTTATCAGACTCCTGCTTTCTGAGCAAGAAAATTGTATAACTGAATCATCCAACCAGATTTTAATCGCGTGAATTATTTCCAGTAACAAAAGAGTTAAAATTTTCTTAAACTATCGCCAGGTCTTATAGGTTTTTGAATCATTGAATTCACATAATATCTTCTCAAGATCATTATATTTATCCGGGGAAAATTCACATTGTGCGAAAAAAAAAGTAATAACCTCGACCTCGATGTCGAGAGGACAACTTCGAGTAGTTATCTGACAGGGACATGACTATAACCTAACATTTTTGAAATATCCAGTGACAAATTTTCTAGCCAACCGAGAGACTTCATGAAAATGAATGGGGTGTAACTGAGGTATATTAATACATATTTTTCGAAAACAAAATATATCTACCACAAAAAAGGATCAAACCGCTCCTTCTCATTACTCAAACAGTCAAGGATAAATGATACAAATTCGATCCTAATTCAATTTTTCACTTCCTCGACTCTCAACCCCTTATCGAACAGCAAACACCTTGCCCGCAGCCATCGAAATCGTCGAATCATCCACTTCATTAATGAGACTCTAAGAGGTTGTATCACATTACGCGCCCTGAACTTCCCTTTCCTGTACACACCAAAGCGACCTCAGTCGGTTGGCGATAATACTAAAGCGCGCGAACACCAGTGGCTCCCTCTCAGCGACGAGAAGACTTACGCTCCAATAAGCAATTTCATAAACAGATCGATCTTTAGCCCCGCCCCACTCTCGCCTTATTGGTTTCCTTTGAGTGGATTAGTCCGTGTACCGAATGAATGGGTCGACGATTGGTCCTTTAGGAGGAACATGACAGTTGTGTACACCTAGAGAGGTGTAGTGTCGTGTGCATTTAGAGAGTCAGTCTATCGTTTGTCCGGTCGAGGCAGAGGTGATTCGACCGCGCTAAAATCGCTGTTTAACGATTCATTGACTCTAAAGAGTTCCAATCAACTATTTCCGAATTGTTTAATTGCCTTTGAATAATTCAATTCCGTTACTTTTCGATTATTTTGAGTTTCATCTGGTGACTTTTTGTGATATGTTCAGTGACACTTGTTCGTAAAATCGAGAGTACGCTTCGAAAAGTTTTAGCTTGTGAGTAATGATTTACACTTTTGGTCTTTTCATTGGATTAGATCTCTTAGATGTCAGCTTGTAGAGAGTGTCAATGTAGATACAACCATTTATATACTCATAAAAATGTTTGCGGCGATAATCAAATGAAACATCTGAATGGATTTAGATTTGTGGACTACCTATCTACCTAGTCCACATTGATGGCTCATATGATAACGGATCAAATAAATCTTATATAGCCCTAACTTGAAACTAATTATATTATTATTTCTCATTAACTTTTAATTCTTCGAACCAATGTGATACTTCAATAATATACGATGTTTATTGAAATAAATATAGATCTCTTGAGATAATACCTAAGCCTTTAGAAAGTGTCATCAGCTATAGCTCCCATTGAGTTATGTTCTCTGAGAAGTTTGTTTCTGAATTCGAGAGTAGACACCGAAAATTTTTACTCAAATTTGTAATGATTTACAGTTTCAAACAAATATGATTTTTCTGTTCACCTTGTAGAGAGTGTCAATTCACATGTGTAAGTGTTAATTACTCATGAAAAATTTCCGATGCTATAATCAAATGATACATCTGGATAGATTCAGTTTTCTGTTCTACCTAAAGGTACCTAGTGCGGATTTATATAACCTGGAACGCATATGATAACGGAGAAAATTGATCTCATAGAGTCCTAACTTGAAACTTTTGTGATTTTTCTTTAACATTCAATACCTCGGAATACATTTTATTTCAATGATGTACGATGTTAATTCAAATGAATGAATCTCTCGGGATATAATGGCTTGTAGAGAGTGTCAGTAGGTACTATCGATAGCTTCTAACATATACCGAATCATTCACATACATTGATGAATGTTCATTGAAAGTGGTGATCTTTCTTGAACTCAATTCATCTTGGAGATCTGAGAAAACAAAAAACATAAGGGACTTACTTCTAAAACATAATTTAATTTTTTGGAAAGTTCAATCACTTTCAACTCTTCGAGAAACTTACAGCTTTCATAATGTGCAATTCAAGGTATTTTATGTTAAGCTTGTAGAAATCATCATGGATCCTTGGAATCAATTGTATAAATGAAAATATCCACGCGATAATTGAAAGGTCGGTGTGAAGGGTTCACCTTTTACGGGACTCCATTCTGGATTGATATCTAAATCAAACAAATAGCGGACCAAATCTTGAAGTTATAAGTTGAAACTGACTCGAGCATTTTATTTTTAACTCTTCGAGAACCATTGTTAGATAAGGTAATCAATTTATATCGAAATTATTTGAAGATTTTCGACTCGTAGAGAGAGTCAAGTGCCTAGAATCATTCATATAGATACCTACCTAGATGAAAAACTCCAGTGCGGAAACTTAATGATCTATTGAAAGAGTAACTTTTTTCAGGACTTCTTGATAAATTTATACACGGAAGTATAACATAACGGATTCTGTTAACCGTACATATAGGTATATCCCAGGCCTCAGTTATACAACATAAGTTTGCTTTAACTTTCATTACAACTCTTCGAAGAACATTACTTTCAAGTACCTAATGCCGGTAAAATTTCTCCTTCACTAAGATATAATTACTGTTTAGAGAGATTCATCGCAGCCATAATTTTACTAATTCATGAAAAATTTTCGTGGTTGAATCAAATGCAAAATGAGAGGATTCGTCTTTTCTACCACATTTCGATGTAAAGCTTGCCCTGTAGAGAGTGTCAATAATTGAGGTGCCATGAAATATTTACAGCCAAGAAAACTTGCATGTGAAAATTACATGATCTATTATGTGGAACATCAGACTTATAAGGTTAATCGTTCAGTCCTGACTTACAACTGTTTGAATTAATATTTCACTCACAGCCAAAAAACAAGCTTGTAGAGAGTGTCAATTCAACTCTTATAGAATCAATGAAATATGAGTTCATGAAACGGTAATGAGTTCCGTTTCACTCTCGTCCCTAAGGAAAACATTACATTTCAATAATGTGCAATGAATATTAAAATGGATTTCAAGCTTGTAGAGAGTTAGTAATGAGTTTGAGCAAGTTTCGTTACTCTACATGAACCGCGCCGACGGCGGACGGACGGATTTCAATATACCTATAACTACTCGAATTTTGAATACCACTTAAGTACTCAATAAAGTGGAAGAAAAGAGCCTACCTTTCTGGACTTTCATATCAGTTCCAACATTCATCGAGTAACTTTAGGGTATTAATCCACTTAGAAGTTATTTTTCTTCGCTTACAATTATTTTATTGAAGGATCTCCAATGAAAATATCAAATGTACCAAATATACTAACTGACAAAGAAACGGCAACAACCAGAAGGAGCTGTTTGAATTTGAAATTTTTTTTGGTAAAACATAGATAGTATAGCAAGGAGTAAATGGAGAAGAAAAAGGAAGTTTGTACAATTTTTTTTAATTAAATTTGTTAATAATATGTGTTTGTCCACCGCGGCTATCAATACACTCCCCAAGACGTATTGAGATTGATACAAGAAGATGGTATATTTCTTCTTGAGGGATACTATCCCAAGCTACATGTACTTCATGTCTCAGAGCTGCCAAAGTCCGTGGGGGCTGGGGTAAATTTCCAAGCCTTCTATACCAATGATGTCCCAAACGTGCTCTATAGGCGAAAAATCGGAGAATCTGGGAGGTCATGGCAAAAGATTCACATGGGTCGCTTCAAAAAAGTTTAAACCAACTCTGGCAACATGAGGTCGAGCATTATCTTGCTGAAATATTGGATTCTCGAGCTGGTTAAGGTAAGGGAGAAAATATAGCTCCATTATTTCTTGAAGGTAATGCAGCGCTGTCATGTTACCTCGAATGAAGACTAAAGGTGACCTTATTGCATGTGCAATAGCACCCCATACCATAATGCCTACTGTCCGGTGTACATGACGCTCAACATCGAAATGAGTATCACGTCTTTCTCCCCGACGTCGTCTAACCCTTCTTCGGCCATCATGTGCACCCAAGGAGAATCGAGATTCATCAGAAAAGACTACCTGATACCATTCCACATTCCAATGTTGTCGTTCTCTGCACCACTGTAATCGTTGGCGGATATATGCTCAACTGTGAGAGGTAACACAAGATCGGTTCGATAATGCTGCAGTCCAAAAGACCTTATACGGCGGTAAACCGTTCGTACAGTTACAGGATGGCCTTGCTCTCCTAACTACTCACCAGCCAAAGATCGAGTGATCGCAAATTGGTCTCTAATGGCCATAAGTCTTATGAACATCGTTCTTGAACTTCATTTGTGCCCCTTTGACGTCCGCGGTGCCTACTCTTCTTCGATTTTGGGCAAGATCTCATAACAGTAACAGTGGTTTTCTGTTCGTACCGTTAGGGCCAATCGCACCGTTTTCATCTTAAGCTTCAGTTAGTTAAGCGATGATAAACTTATTAAGCTCTGGTTTAAATATTCGGCTTGCACCGAGGCTAAATGTAACTAGATAAAAGTTAATCTACAAATCTGGTTACTTTCTCATGAATTGGTACTTGTGACTAGCTTCATGTTGTTTATTTCAACCCTAATTGATGAAATATTTAAATTCAAAAGATGAAACTCATTGGTTCTACCATATTTCCATAAGATATGAAAAATCAAGATGCATCTATTGAAAAACCCACCGAAAAAATGTATCTGACAGACTTTATAGCTTCCATAAAAATATTGCATGTAACTTTCCCGACTTGTTCATTATCATTAAGACTAGGGATCTCTTACTACAGACCTGTGCTCTTACTTCTGCATCAGGCTTTAAACATTATTCAAATTTATAGTTATATACTCAAGTAAACTTATATTTTGTAATATCATAAGATTTGAGCTTCTGCATGGAATTACAATCCTGGCGTTTGTAAAATGAATAAATAAATAGTATTGATTTATCTGAAACAACTTTCGGATAAGGAACGGCTTACCCAAAGATAGACTTTCTCTTGAATCATTTTGCTTGTAATAAGTATATTATGAATTGAGTTAATTTTGGGTCGAATATAATGAAAACTCTAATGTGAGATCCGCAGAATAAAAAGTATTCTATATAAATATTGAAGTATCATGTATGGATGGATTGACAAAGGTGTACGTTTGAAGATCGATTAACACGAGGATGCAATTTCTTTTACATTAATTAGTTTGTAGTTATATTTTGAGTCCAGTTAATATATAATCGAGGAGAATGATAGCACAGAGACAACACCTGCACAATGATAAAGTAGTATATGATAGCTTTCCACGTAATACATCACTAAATAAAATAGTACTGAAGAATCTTCATGAAACTATGCTTTTTCATTCCAAATATGTCTTCGATTTCATTCTGCTATTCGCTCTTGGAAATAAATGAGCATATCATTATAACTTTATCATTTCAAATAGTTGAAGGCTTACGAGAAATGCCATTGAGTTTACGAACTCAATGGAAATACTGATGGTAATTCTTCATGCTTTAAAAGATACGAATCAATGCCTACTGATGTCATTATCTCTCTATATAATTTTTCATGAATATCATCTGAAATTCAACTTTTAATCAAAAATTTGATTATCAAATCCATAAACTCGTAAGAGTTCTTCATGAATGTCCAATGTAAACAAAAAAAAATGTGAACAAACTGGAGGTTACGTCCAGAAATTTGTGCGAAATCGCTCGAAAGTAGGGTTAGATTTCGAAGCTTACCATTAATCCTTCTTTTAAACCCCCAAATTCCAGGGCTTAAATTTAACATTCAGTTAAGGCCATTAAACGAGGATTTCGTGCCGGTGCAAGATAATTTTTTACATAAACCTTGGTTATGGTCTTAATGTATGGTTTTGTAATACGGTGCAAGTTGCCCTTAGTGATTTCTCGAAATGACAAGCCCGCCTCCCGTGGACCAATAATTGGACCTCTTTCAAGTTCACTTAGCTGGCGATAAATTCCGCGTAAACGTGCTCTGGGCATCGACTTTGGATCTCCTCGAACAGCTGGTTTGTGACAAATTTAAAAATCTTGCAAAAAACGACTACATTTGAGTAACAAAAAGTGTTTACATGAAAAAACCTTCACGATTTTTTTCTCCAAATTTAAATAAAATTAAATTAAAATTAAAATATAAACAGCTCCTTCTGGGCGTTGCTGCAGTTTCTTTGTCAGTTAGTATACTTATGTGGGTAGAGTTTTAAAAATTGTCTACGATAAAAATTCTACGAAAGCACTGACGTGAAGTCAGCATCTCTTGCGCGTACCTTAGTTTTTTCAATTTTTTTCTTTGATTGTTGTAATGACACCATAATCACATTCGCTGTGTTTCATTATATTCGGATCAATGTTTGCCGGAACCTTCAACCAAAACGAGGAAACTAAATTAGAATATGTAGGATCCAACTGAAATATCGCATACTGTTTTGAAATATTTCTATCAAGGTGTTCGTAAAACTCCATCGGAATCTGATGAATAGTTTCCGAAAAAAGAATTACAATAAAATATGAAAAGTTCTAAAAAAAATTTTTTTTTTATTTTTGACCATACGATTCTAACAGAATATTTCAGATCAGTTCTGCGTCGGTATGCTACAAGTGACTATCAAGTTTCAATCCGATTGCATAAGTGTTCCTGCGAGATATTGAGGAAATACCTAACTAGTGATACGCCAAAGCGTCTTTTTCGGGATCCGCCCGGATACCGAATTTCTCAATGAATCGGCCGAAACATCCACCGAATCGATAGTATTAATATACTTATTGGTATATACATGTCCTCATTAGTCAGACCGTTAACGAAAAAAGGAAACGCAGTTGTAACTAAGAGTATATATTTTATCTATCAAAACAAATGGTACAATCAACATCTTGAGAGCAAAAAATACCACGTTCTCGTAAATTACTGCTTCGGCAACACGGCCACATTCAAGTTTCATTAAACCTCGTTAATATCTCAAGGTCAGGCACCTGCTCTCGGTCTGCATGCTTAAACGTTACCAATAGCCGAGAGAAATATTAGAATTCGGAGAAATTTCGACGTTAATAAGTTCCGCAGGCTTCAGTGATTATTTATTTTTTTTTGGGATTCACTCAATGCTTTTAAGGGAATGCGCAATAATAGTTATTTTTCCATTTTAACTCCATTTCAGATTTATTTTCCTGGAAGTTCTTGAATATAAAAAAGTCGCATTCTTGCGATTTTCTCAACCGTTTCACCCAAAAAACTGTTTGAAAAAAACGAACGCTGGCCTCCCAAAGTCATCCCGTCATATATTCCTGGAATTGTTTGCTCTTAATAATGGCTAAAACATAGCACAAAAACGTAACATGAACTCGTATACAAATTTGTTCTCGGTCGCCTAACGGCCGGACCGTAAACACAATAACTTCCGAAAGAAACAACTTAGAAACTCGATATTTGTGAAGAAGGTTTGGACCTTAATTACCAAGAACGGATTCGTGAATGCGAAAATCCACCCAATGATTCCGCAGACATACCCAATCAAAATTTTATTTTTTCAATATTTCCAAAAATACAGATCAGATCGAATTGAAATCCAGTACTTCATCGAAAAATAACAGTTCGAAGTTTCATACAGAATTTAATGCGGATGATATGATAAGAAAATCATAAAATTTTTTTTTTTCAAATTGTTCTAATTACACGATTATCACGAAATTTCGCATGAAGTTGTCTTTCAGCATCTCAAAACTAGCTGTGAAGTTTTATCAGGACTGAATCAGTATTTCTCGAGTTATTCCGAAAAAATAAACGATATCGAGAACAAAACCTCGAAATTTGACATATTTTTTCCCGATATCTCCGAAACTTACGATCGTATCGAACTGAAATTTGGTACACTGCTGTGAAAGTAGAAGCTCAAAGTGTGAGTGGACTCTTATTCGGATATGATGTATGGTTTCCGGGAAAAAAAATTTTTTGGAAAAAAATTTCGAAAAAAATTTTTTTTTTTATTTACTGACAATATAATCCTGACGAAATTTGGCTCAAAGTTGCGCGTCGTTATACTCCACCCAACTGCCAAGTTCCACCCAATGATTCCGCAGACATATACCCATTCAAAATTCAATTTTCCCAATATCTCCAAAATATAGATAAGAACGAATTGAAATCCAGTACTCCATCGAAAAATGACAGTTTGTAGGTTCATACAGAATTTAATGAGGATAATATGATGAGATGATCACAGAATATTGAATATTTGAAATGAAAAATTTGGAATTTTTTTTCAGATCGTTCTGATAACACGATTATCACGAAATTGTGCAAAATATTGTCAAAGTTTCATCACGATTGAATCAGTATTTCTCGAGTTATACCGAAAAAACCAACGATATCGAGTAGAAAACCATGAAATTCTACATATTTTTTTCCAGTATCTTCAAAACTAATAGCCGTATCCAACTGAAATTTGGTGCACTGCTGTAAAATACGAAATTCAAGGTATAACTGAAATTGTTCTCGAATATGAACAATAGTTTCAAAAAAAAAACTTTTTTCGAAAAAAATTTTGAAAAAAAATTCCTTTAAAAATGGATGACCATAAGAATTCAACAAAATTCTGCTCAAGGTTGCGCGTCGTTATGCTCCAACTAACTGCCAAGTTTTAATCCAATCGCTTCAGTAGTTTCTGAGGGAAATAACCTCAAAATTTCAAATTGCTATAACTACGAAACTATTTGGCCGATTTGGCCCATTAACGAACTTAAACGCGGCATTCGGATTTGCAACCTACCCTGGAAGTTTCAGGTCGATGGGATTTTCCGTACGACCGTAATCGTGCATACGGGCGGCCGGCCGACTGGCCGGACAGAATCCATTTTGACGCCGGATTCGTCATCAGTGAGTCCAACATTATCGAAAATAACAGACATTTGGACAAAACGATAGCAAGCTGTTCTCCTAGAACATCCGCGCAAAAAGCAGAAAACCACTGATGTTAAGTCAACAGCGTTTGGGCGCATGTTTGAAGAATAACAGTAAAAATTAACATGAGCGCAAAAGCTGCTGGTGCTTTTCTGGGCTATAATTATCTGACCTACAATTTTTGTCGGACTTAATTTTATGATAAAACTTACCGTTTGGCTGGAAATCACGAAAACCCCGTTTTTGTGACCTTCGACGTCGAGATAAAATTTTTGCACATGTCTGATCGATGGGGACTTTTTAGATTTCGCTTATGAACTTTCCTACCAATTTTCAGGTAGCTGGGAATCATTGTAACCTCACCCCTATTTTTTGTTCTAATTTGACCCGATTGAAAAAACTCCTGTCGTCCCTAACCCAAGTCAGGGCTTTTTGCGCGCATGTTCTAGGGGAACAGCGTGCCATCGTTTTGTCCAAATGTCTGTAATTTTGGATGATTGAGCCGAAAATGGTCTCAATCGACTAGGTTGGACTCACTGATGACGAATCCAGTGTCAAAATCGATTTTGTCCGGCCGTCCGTCCGGCCGTAGACACAATAACTGTCGACAGAAGCAAGCTAGCAACTTGAAACTTTCTGGATAGGTTGCGCATCAGAATGCCGCGGGTGAGTTCGTTAATGGGCCAAATCGGTCGAATAGTTTCGGAGTTATAGGCACTTGAAGTTTTGAAGTTATTTATTTTTTATTTCAGAAACTACTTGAGCGATTGTATTCAAACTTGGCAGTTAGGTGGAGTATAACGGCGCGCAACTTTGAGCCAAATTTCGTCAGAATCATATCGTCAGTAAATTAAAAAAAAATTTTTTTCCAAAAAATTGTTTTTTTCGGAAACCATTCATCATTTCCAAAAAAAAATTCCACTTACACTTTGAGCTTCATATTTCACAGCAGTGTACCAAATTTCAGTTTGATACGATCATAAGTTTTGGAGATATCGGGAAAAAATATGTCAAATTTCAAGGTTTTCTTCTCGATATCGTTGATTTTTTCGGTTTAACTCGAGAAATACTGATTCAGTCCTGATAAAACTTCACAGCTAGTTTTGAGATGCTGCAAGACAACTTTATGCGAAATTTCGTAATAATCGTGTAATTAGAACAATTTGAAAAAAAATTTTTTATGATTTCCTTATCATATCATCCTCATTGAATTCTGTATGAAATTTCGAACTGTTATTTTTCGATGAAGTACTGGATTTCAATTCGATCTGATCTGTATTTTTGGAAATATTGGAAACATAAAATTTTGATTGGGCATATCTACGGAATCATTGGGTGGATTTTACCCATTCACGAATTCGGCCTTCGTAATTAAGATCCAAACCTTCTCTACAAATATCGAGTTTCTAAGTTGTTTTTTTCGGAAGTTATTGTGTTAACGCAGTCGGCCGTTAGGCTGACCGTAAACACAATAACTTCCAGAAGAAACGACTTAGAAACTCGATATTTGTAGAGTAGGTTTGGGGCTTAATTAAGAAGGTCGAATTCGTGAATGGGTAAAATCCGCCCAATGATTCCGTAGATATACCCAATCAAAATTTTATTTTTCCAATATTTCCAAAAATACAGATTTGATCGAATTGAAATCCAGTAATTTATCAGTAAAAATTTTAAAAAGCACTGCCGTGAAGGCAGCAGCTTTTGTGTGCATGTTCAAATACGTTGCTGAAGCGGTCATCTACATTGAACATACGCGCAAAAGTTGCTGCCTTCACGGCAGTGCTCTTTGAAATTTTTTTTAGGATTATTATTGATCTGAAATAATTGCCCAATATTGATCATGAAAGGATATTATATAACCCATCGGAAAAATCAACAAAGTATACCCTTTCAACCTCTTTAACCGCGTTTAGGAAAACAATGAATCCTTTCCGCCTGTACCACTCAACCTTTGGCATTATTCAAACAACCAAAGGTTGATTATTCGAGCAGGGGTGGACACATTCTCACAGTCGCAGACTCACCACTCGAGCCAAGGCGTCTCTGTCACCCTAACGAATCGCATTTAGATCGACGGAAACGCTTCAGAGACCGCAGAATTCAATGAGTGGGGGGTTTTAACTACCTCTTAGTTTCATTGTCGATTCTCTTATTGATAAGGTTAATGAAATTAATCCTCGCTCTCTGGTTCTATCGCCTGGCGTGTCCCCACCGTTCAAGACCTACTTCGTTTGTTCGGATGAGAGGGATTGAATTGGATTTTATTTTTATCCTTCGATTGGATTTTTTCGTATGTGGAGTGATCACGTGAGGCTTCCTCCTTTATACCCAGTGACATTGGAAGTCTTTCACGCAGAAAAAATAACTTCGTGAACTTCATTATTTGGCAACGTATTATACACAGTGTATCTGAATAACACCGAAAAAATTTAAGGGGTGATTTTGCGATGAAAATTAAGATGGGTATTTGGTGTAAAAAACAAAATTTTGAATGGGTATATCTATGGAATCATCGGGCGGATTTTACCCATTCACGAATTCGACCTTCGTTATTAAGCCCGAAACCTACTCTACAAATAACGAGTTTCTAAGTCTCTTCTTCCGGAAGTTATTGTGTTTACGGTAGGCCTAACGGCTGACTGCTTGAACACAATAACTTCCGAAGAAACACCTTAGAAACTTGATATTTGTAGGGAAGGTTTGGACCTTAATTACGAAGGCCGAATTCGTGAATGGAAAATGGGTAAAATATACCCATTCAAAATTTTATTTTCCCAATATCTCCAAAAATACAGATCAGATCGAATTGAAACCCAGTACTTCATCGAAAAATTTCAGTTCGAAGGTTCATACAGAATTTAATGAGAATGATATGATAAGAAAATCACAGAATTTGATTTTCAAATTGTTCTAACGACACGATCATCACGAAATTTTACATTGAGTTGTCTTTCAGCATCTTCAAACTAGCTACGAAGTTTTATTAGAATTGAATCAGTATTTCTTGAGTTATACCGCAAAAAACAACGATATCGAGAAGAAAACCTCGAAATTTGACATATATTTTTTCCCAATATCTCCGAAAATTATGATCGTATCAAACTGGAATTTGGTACACTGCTGTGAAATATGAAGCTCAAAGTCGAAGTGGAATTTTTTCTGAATATGATAAATTGGTTCCGGAAAAAAAATTTTTTTGAAAAAAAAATTTTCAAACAAATTTTTTTTTGATTTTACTGACAGTATGATCCTGACGAAATTTGACTCAATGTTGCGCGTCGTTATACTCCACCTTTTGTTCGAATCCAATCGCTCAAGTAGTTTCTGAAATAAAAAATAAATAACTTCAAAATTTCAAGTGGCTATAACTTGGAAACCGTTCCACTGATTTGGCCCATTAACGAACTCATCTGCGGCATTCCAATGCGTGACCTATCCTGAAAGTTTCAAGTCGCTAGCTCGCTCCCTTCGACAGTTATCGTGTTTACGGCCAGCCGGCCGGACAGAATCTATTTCGACACCGGATTCGTCATCAGTGAGTCCAATCTAGTCGTTCGAGACCATTTTCGGCTCAGTCATCGAAAATTAAAAACATTTGGACAAAACGATAGCACGCTGTTTCCCTAGAACATGCGCGCAAAAATCATCTATTACGTAAAACTTTGTAGCACTTTTATCTGACCCTTAGAGGCCACGATGAAAGAGACTGCTCTGAGAATCAAGGAATATTTAATTAGTTAATTAATCTTACTGCAGAACTTGACAAAAATTACAATTTTCTCCTGAGGAAAATGTTCTGTACTGTCCTACTCTTTTCTGAAAGATACCTACAAATATCACAAAAATAAGTCTTTGGGTGTTGTGCACCCGAAACATTTTTCTCCGGCGGCGTCCAGCTTTCCTCCTACCCATAGCGCTCAACCTACAATCTTCACTACCTCATACATCACGACACTCCACTGATTTTTGGAAATATTGGGAATATGGAATTTTGAATGGGTATATCTGAGGAATCATTAGGTGGATTTCACCCATTAAAGAATGGGTGCTTCTTGCGGTATATTATTACATTATAAAGGAAATTATGCACTACAATGGGGGTTTTTCCTTTAAACGAAAGTGCAGCAATTTTCAAGAAAAACCTTTAGAACATCACATTTCAAACATATAATTCAAATATTATATTTCTAAAAAAGTTTGATCACCTAAAACTGAAAAATAAAAATGGGGATTTGCATTTAAAGGGATTTGTCTTGAGTGCACGATATGGCAACGTCGAATTCAGCTTTCTCGGAAAGAAAAGGACGTCAAATGTGTTACTTTGCTTAGGAAAGCAGAGATAGCTATACTTCGATCTGGTTAGAGTAGAAGACAACGACGAAGGAATAGAAAAAGAAGAGCACAGACTGTCATATTACTGACAAATCGCAAACGGAAATTGTTTGGTTGTATTGACAAAGAACACGTGTGTACCACAGAATAGGAATAAATATTCCATTATTCTATAGCAGTAAAAGCTATTCTACTAAACACCGTTGTCACTTCGTGCATGCCTGGCAAATCCCAAACCCCAATTTTGAAATCTGATTTTGAATACTTTCTGAAGGTAATTTGGGAAAATGATGAATCAAACCCATAATAATTATGTTCAAATTTGCATTTGCAGTAATAACCCTAATTCAGGAAAAACCCCCAATTATCAATGAAACACTTATCGTCCACTTGCTACTCATGAAATATCCAATTGTTCTAGCCATAAAAGATGACTTCATCTCATGTCACATCCTACCAATTTTATTAAATCGGAGTGAACTAAGAAACTGTTCAAAGTAGGATAAAAGTGATTAACGAGGAAAATGAGTCATAGAAAACCTTACACCAAAATTCAATTCATTCAGAATTACCAAATCAAAAGTACGAAAGAAAGAATGAACAGCCTGTATCTTTTCACCGGAGCCAAATCTGAAAAAAAGTTTTTTTTGTATGAGAAGAATGTATGGTTCGAATTAATGTATTTACAACTTGAAGACTCACCCTGTATACTCAAAACATTTCCTGTGCATAATGGTGGATAACTAATGAAGATATTTCTTCAGTTCTAGAGTGGGAGCTCCTGAAAGGACGTCGCCATCATTCTACCGGCACAGCAGTTGGGGGCGGCGGTGGCACCATGGCCTACCGCCCTAACCTCCATGGACGATATGGCCCATAAAGGTAAAGGTAATGTATGACAATATCGGTTTTTGAATCTGTTCTCCAGCAATCAACAACTGATAAGTTATAAGTTTGATGGAATATAATATAAAAAAATCTAGAAAAGCCGATCGTTAACACAATAACTTTAATAACTACAAAACTTCATATTGTTATAGTATAGGTTTAAACTTATGTTGCTCTGAAATATCAGAAACAACTAAAACTCTTTTCCATGGATATTCATTAATTACGAAGGCCATATTCGAGAATGGGTAAAATTCACCCAATGATTCTGCAGATATGCGGGGGTTCGAGTTCTTGGCCGGAAAAGAATTTGTCCAGTTTTCAGAGACCCGTCCAACCATTCGCTGTTGGGTGAACAATTAATAGTACTGTTCCTAAAGTGGCGAAAGGAATTAGTAAAAAATCTCGATAAGCACTGACGTGAGGTCAGGAGCTTTTACGCACTTGTTCAAATTCTAACAATTAGATCAACACGAAATTTTGCACCTATTTGCGTGTTGGTCTTCTCCACCTAATTACGAAGCTTCAATCTGATTGCAGTTGTTCTTCTTGAGATATGGCGTATATTGCGAAAAATTCCAAATAACGATGAAATTTTACATATTTTTTCTTTATATCTCCGAAAATGAATAGCAGATGAAATTGAAATTTGGAACATTGTTGTTAAATACCGACTCTTAGGTTTGGGCCAGATTCCATTGAAATCTAATCAATATTTTCAGAGAAAAAAAATTTTCATTGAAAATTTTCGAATAGAAATTTTGTTAGAAGTTTCTAACAATTGGATTCAGACAAACTTTTGTTCTGAGTTGCGAGTTGGTGTTTCGAAACTGTGCACGAATTTTCAATTTGGCCGAGTCAATACTTCATGAGATATCGGACGCCGGACGGACGGACACAATTGAATTTGACCCCGGATTCTCCTTCAGGGAGTTCAACCCAATCGTTTTAGACCATTTTCGGCTTGAAATTCTAAAATTACAGACATCGTAACGAAATGATAACTTAGAACAAGTGCGTAAAAAGCCTACACAGAGCATAGCCGATCTCCTAACTCGCACAAAGATTCGACAACAATAAAAAATTCTCATTCAAAATTTTATATTTACAATATTTTAAAAATACAAAAAGACTTAATTCAGTATTTGTTTGAAAAAATGTCAGTTCGAAGGTTCATACAGAATTTCGTGACAATAATAAAACAATGTGATCAGGAAATCGTAGAAAATTATAAATTAAAAAAAAAATTTCAATTAAATTTTTTTTTGAATGTTGTAATGGCACAATTATAACGAAATTTTGCAAAGATGTTCGTCAGCATTTTCGTACTCGTCACATATTTTCATCATGATTAAATCAGTATTCCCCGAGTTATTCCGGAACAAACAACGATTCTGAGGACTTTTTAATATCTCCAAAAATTATCACCGTAACGCACTGAAATATGATACACTGTTGTGACAAATGAAGTGCAATGTTTTGAAGAAAGAAAGAATTCGAAAAAAATTTGGAATTTTTTTTTTTATTTACCCAGAGCGCGATCTCGAGAGAATTCAGCAAAAAGTTGCGCGTAGTTAACTGCTTAGTTTCAATCCAATCTCCCAGGTAGTTCCTGAAATATCAGGGAAAAAACCTCAATATTTCAAAGGTCTTCAACTTCCAGAGCCTTATAACGACCTCGACATCAGCATTTTGACCATTTTCGACTAAAAATTCCAAATTTACACACACTTGTGCCCTACGATTTCACTTTGTCCTTAAGGGCAAAAAATTAAAGAGCAAAAATTAGGCCTTTAACCTCTAACCTCGTTCCGCCTAGAGGCGTGTGAGATCAAAGTGCTTCCGCGCCCCAAAACTTCCCACAATAATCCACAGGGTGTTCCGCGTGAGAGCAACCTTGTAATTACTGTAACTAAAGTTCGATTGATCTGTAATTCTGAACACGTCCCGCTGTTGAGAAAAGACTGATCTGGGGCAGTCGTCTATAGTCATGCGAAGCTGTCGAAGAATACCATTCTTCAGGTATTCAACCCTAGCGGTTCAACCCGTGTGTCGGCATGTAGCGCACTACCGCTCAACAGGGTGTCAATTCGAGTTTTTTATGCACGGTTCTGAATTGAAGGGGTAAATGGATGGAAATTTTCTCATTGAATTCTGGAGTCTTAACAGAAAAATCAAGTTGAGCCTATTGGCTACTATTTAAATTTCTATATGTGTCGGTGAATAGCCTTCTGTCGAGTCATAACACACTTCCTTCCTAAAGAATCGACTCAAAGACTCGATATTGGTAGAAAAGTTCCGAGACATTTTCTGCTTGAAACTAAAAAATTTCAGACAGTTGGGCAAATTGATAACGCTCTTGGAAAAAGGATTCAATGACTAACAAGAAATTTCGTGAAGATTATTTGTTTGAAAGATCGGAAAGCGTTTCTTACATGCGTGGTCGCTCGTTCATTTCTTAGCAAAAGATTACGATTTATGCCAATCAAATATTCGGTATAAACAAACATATACTTAGGAAGCCAGTTTTGAAAAAGTGAGAATAACTCCAGAAAAGCACTAACGTGAAGTCAGCAGTTTTTACGTGCATGTTCGAAGGAGATGCCGCGCATGACTTCAATTCAGTACTTTTCTAGCTTTTTTTTCAATCAAGTACTGGATTAATTCGATCTTATCTGTATTTTTGGGAATATTAGAACACTAACATTTTAAACGGCTTCATCTACAGAATCATTAGGCGGATTTCACCAATTCAATAATTCGACCTTTGTGATTAAGCCCCAAATCTACTCAACAAATATCGAGTTTCTATGTGGTTTTGTCCTGGAGTTATTATGTTTACGGTCGGCCGTCTTCACTTCTTCTGAACTGAAATTTTTTTTTAAGTAATATGTTCATTAGTTAATGCCATCATTCACAATAAACCTTTCAAACAATCAAATTAGGTAAATGAACTGGAAGAAAAAAAATTATAAGCAAAACGAACTCATATAATCATACGAAAATCACAACTTTAGATCGATGTTGAATTAATTAATTAATGATTTCGGTTAAAAGTTGAAATCAAATACGATTGGAAACAACTTTGGCAAAAGCAACTTATGTTTCCTGTCTTCATATAGTGAAGTGTTACCATTCATTTTTTCTCTCAGCATAGTGTCCATTGGTCAATGGACACTTTGGTCTTGATTCAATCTTCTTAATATCATTTTATAGTTTATTTTATTTTCTTTTTCCTCTTCCTCTTTCAATTTTTCTGAGACTATCTGCGATTATAGTTGCTTGGTGATGTATTTCTTACAAGAGCAAATGTTCGTGTCATGATAGAACCGGCTCTTTTAAAGCATGGAACGCAGGTCGCAGGCCCTTATCAAGTAGGCTCCGCTGAATGTATAATGTTTGAAATAAAACAAATAGTTTTTCAGATTCAGATCAACTGTCATATAATTTTTGAAGTTTTTCAGATTCTGAAGGTGTTCTTACTTCATTTCATTTATCAAAGAAAGAAGATGATTTAATACCTGTTGTCAAAATTGTTCTATGCACACGCACATTTTACAAGCTTGCCAGAGGTTTTGATCAGATGACTCCGTTTTTAATGAGGTGTTAGTTGGTACCACGAGGTGAGATTTTGACTTATTACATAGAATATATGCTACTGAGGATTCTTAATCGAAAGATAGAAGATGAACCCTGTGTCTATTATTATTTTTGTATTATATTTCATTATGTTACCATTTTCTTAAGTCTTTTACTTCAATGGTTATATGACAGTTGATCAAATAATTGAAATCGTCATTCATAAGTAGTACGTTGAAGACAGTGAAAGTATATCGTGAGATATCAATATCGAAAGATATTAAGTAAAGGTATTACAGAAACATCTGTATTTTTATTGATTGTAATTGTATATTTCTTTTTTCTTGTTGTCAGTTTATTTTTTTTTGTTTTTCAAAACTGAAAAAAAAATTCAAAACATGGTTCTCTGTCCAATCCCAACCACCGATCCGGTGCGAAGTGACCAGGGGTCACTAAACCGTCAACGGCGCCCTATCTCGCCGGAAAGAGCGGTCCAAACAATCGATGAAACGAAATGGTTCCTTAGTCAGTAAATTTCCGTGGAAAGTGGCGGAAGGAAGAGTCGCCGATTCATAAAAAAGCGGTCCGGCGTCGCTCTGTCACTCTCTGGGGGAGCGACATCGTCGGGGAAAAGGTTTATATCGAGTCTATTTCCTATTCACACCCCGATCCGGCCGGCTGGGCCATAGCCGGGGGACGTCAACCGAGATTTGTCGACGGCATCACGGAACGACGATCAATTCCTCCGGTCCACGGGACCCTCTTTTTATCTTCCCGGAACGATCGGATTATGCGGATCTGAGATTCGTATATTTGACTGTAACACACTGCTGAACTAAACGAAAATCAACGAAACAATAAAATATTTTCGATTCAGAGGTTGTCGTGCTTCTCTGATGTACTTAGTCCAATGCCAGTAATTTGGGAGGGCTTCGGGATCAATTCTTGAATCTCGATCATCAATTGAAGAGTATAACCATTGTCATATGTTTATGTTTTCTCGAGCATCTGCAAGATTTGTGAGAGTTCTATTTACCATTGTTTTCAAGCAAATATTCAAGAAATAAACTGAATGCAAGATATCTACAAATTTCAAATCCGAATATAAACATAACCTTATCACCGTATCGTTCGACTTAGCAATGAGTGGTACGGAGTATAGGAGATATTAGGTTTGTTTTGGTTCCAAAATTCAGAACTGTCCCAGAACAGCTCTAGAACTGCTCAGAATCGATGCGCTGTGGAGGCCCGATTCTGAACTCTCCTAAAACAGTTCTAAAAGCGATGAAACCAAAACACGAATAAAGTTCGGGTTCTCATCGGGATCGTAGAGGAAAAAAAAACTTCCGTACAGATATCGAGTTTCTAAGTTGTTTGTTTCTTTCGGAAGTTATTGTGTTTACGCAGTCGGCCGCCAGGCACGTTGTATGGGGAATTCTGAAAACGACATCCTTTCGTTCTTGATGCGAGATTACCGCTGCAGCTTCTGGGTGTTACCTTTTTATACCAATGATACCAGTTCCCTGCATACTCTTGAGCTTGTTTGTTAGACGCAAATGAGCTGCATCAGCTTGGTCAAGTGAAGGAAGCAAAAGTGAGTTTTGAGGAATTTTCAGGTGGGCACGGACATGCGAAAAGTAATATGAAGCTAATTCATGCAGTGAGAGATTTATCGGAAACTAACCAAATATCCCAGATGCTTCGTATAAATCGAAATAAAAGTCGACAAGTCCACACATTAAGTCTACTGAATAGACTCGCCACATCATTATATCATCTCTTTTCATAAAAGATCCAGTTTCTCAAAACATCCGAAGCAGCAGCCAGAGCTGAGAGTTATTGAAGAACGTAACGGTGCTGGCGATAAATCAGATTTCAGCAAGTGATGCCAACACAACAATAATAAATAATATGAATGGGCCGCACAAAGGGGGTAACAGAGGTTCTAAAGCCAGAAGATGAGAGGGGATGTCTTTAGGTCTTTGTGGAACACCCCGCGATTTCCCTGCCATTCTATACACGCTCTTGATTTCTTACCGTGGAGTGCTTCCTTCCTCCGCCCATTGCAGGACCGGTTCAGGGTTGCCAACGAAGATAAATATTTGTGGAACTTGATTTTGCTCAGAGGAAAACCGGAATATTGAGTTTGGCTTTTATAGCGTGACTAATGAGAGATATGAATGACGATAGACGATTGTTCATTTTTGACTGAAAATAATTGGCGAATTCATCTGTGAAAAAAAGTACGAATGTGAAATTATGATGAAACTTGGTAACTACCATATCGATGCCCAACTCTGTACAATATTTCGTGATGATCTTGACATTGAAACATTCTGAAAAAAATTTCAAATTTTAATATATTCTATAATCTAGTACTCATATTATCCTCACGAAATTCTTTCATTTTTCGAAGTACTGCATTTCAATTCAATCTAATCTGTATTCCTGTGGGTGGATTAAATTCCAAATGTGTGTATCTAATATCTGAGAAATCATTGGTGGAATTTACTAATTCGACATATACTTGAATGTAAAATTGTCAAAATAACACGAGTTACTCAAATAAAGAATATTTTTTGTGGTTTATTGTGGTTTCAATGCTCCAAAATTAATTTTGATGGTGTTTTTGTGAATTAAAAATTTCTGCTTATAATTGACTTGTTATAGCTATAAACTTTATTTTGTATTTCCAACTGCTTAACCAAATGGTTTTGGTTAGTTTATTATTTACCACTTCTTGCTTAAGGGCATAGCTTAATCTGGAAATGAACAGTTTCTGACAAATTTCGACTTTTCTGGGAGAAAGCGAATTGTAGAACTAATCAACAGGCTATAAAATGTCATTTCCTGAAATGAGCCTAGTTAGAACCATATCCCGGCTCATTCGCCATTTCGTAATCCAAAAAATCTAAAAGTATAAGAAGATTTCATTGACCTACACTAGCTCACATACTTACACACCAACAAGCTGGTTATTATGTTCACAATTCATGCCTTTACTGTGGATACTTCGGTTGAAGTAGCCGAATTCGAATACTCTTCTCGTTTTTGGTATACTTCAGCCATTGGTATACTGTAGTCTTTAAACTAACTTGATGGTTAACAAACCAATTAGCATTTTTCATCAAAGTAGCCAGAAATTTGAGTACTTTGAATACCAATCAGCTAGTCAATGCAACTAAATTCGTTATAGGAAAGATTGTACAAACCAAGTAAACACTTGATCCATGTCATATATGTACAATAGCAACATATAGAGAATTGAGATGACTGAGTTTTGGCGAACTCAACTATACAAAGTACTCTGTAAGCAATGCACTCATTCATCTCTGGGCAACTGTCACTATCAACGTAGCTAAAGGGTGGCGGTGTTGAAAAAATAAATCATATTGTATGGAAGATCTTTCTTACACGTAACTCCAGAGGGCTCTACAAGCGACTATAAGACTACAGTTAAACCACACTGCTTGCTTGTGCGACGGTGCAGGGTATTTTTGGCATCCGAAGCTTTTCAAATGTTTGCGAAGTAGCTTCAACTTCTCTGGGGGTATCACGTTTCGTCGTGGCTTACTGTGCCAACAATTAGTATTTTCATACCTATGTCCATTATGCGGTGATAATTGGCATTTTAGATCAAATTCAGATACGTTTTCCTCGGCGATTTTTGCTTCCAGCGAGTTCAGTAAGCTATGCTTTTCACAATCGTAAATGCTTGCAATCAGATCAACAAATCTGTGCATTTTCCTACATCGTTCCGGTACGTCTTACAACGTATTTCCCAATTATCCAGGCGATAAAGTTCCAAACCACAATACCAGAAACTTCTCACCCTTATTGAGCTATATTCGAGGCGTTCCGTTAAAAAATTTCCTATAAATATAAGATATCAGCTATATCGTCCCCGAAAAAGAAAGCTCGTAAATCACGAAAATCAGTCTTTCGAGAACACAAAAGCCCTTTATTCGTATCTCCGCGTGACAAATGGAATCTGGTAGTGAAAGGTGAGCACTTTTCCGTTTTTATATATCGGCCAGATCACGCAAGAAGAAATCTGCCTTGATGGAAGACCAGCGAGGTTTGCAAGAGGGTGAAAAGTTGTCGAAGGTTGATCTCGGTACGAAGTCAGGGCCTTCCACGTCTTGTGACATAGAGAGGGTGAAAGTGGAAACGCTGGCAGCTAATGGATGAGCTTTTACTTTGATATTTGGGGATATTCGTTTTTGCTTTCTATGATTGATTTCATTAATGTAGTGGGGTTGATCAGAGATTGTTTTTGCTATATTTGTTGTTAAGTTCACCTCAAATAATGTCTCTTCGTATCTTTTGCCAAAGGATGGGTCAAGTTTATGGCTTACAAACTTTCGAGTCCCCAGTAACCTGGAAGCCCCGTATCATTAGTACGGCTAATACAGTGGTAAAGCTACAGTTGTGGGAGGAGTTCTTGAAATCTGACTTCATCTGAAGCAGAAAATAAGAAATATTTCAGATGATTGGGTTTAAGCAGCAATCATCTTCATATTGCTTACACGAAACCAACAGTTGCTACGAAAGCTGTTCTTGCATTATTCTCTAGAACTTGAGATCTCTAGGAAGCTGGTTACATCAACGAGAAAGACTGAATTCTCCTGATTGATGTTTTCAGCAAGAACGTGTACTGTACAGGGTGGGCAAAATTCGTCGTCTACTGAAATGATCTCGAGAACTATAGCAGCTAGAAGAAAACTGATAACACAGCTCTTTTTTCCTGACTAATCTGAATCTGAAAACAGATCCAGCTTATCGTTCATAGAACTTGAGTTATGAGCGAAAATTGAGAAATTGTCATTTTCAATAATGCTGAACAACTCGCTTGTCTGAACTCGTGTTCCAAATCTATTGGCAATTTTTTAGGAGTAATTCAAATATAATATGACTGAATTTTTCAATCCAGCCATTTTCGAGAAATGAGAAGGATTTAGGATTTTTTAAATGTAAACTATAGTCAAAAGATCTCTAATCTTGCTACAAAATTTTTGCTGATTTCACCTGCAATCACATCATTTCAATGCTTTTCTAACCATTTTAAAGGAGTGAGCTGTATGAAAATGGGTCAGAATTTTTGTCCGGTCTCAACCTTATTTATAAAGGAATGAATCAGTTCCTCTCCAAAATTTTATTGCTATAATATATATTCTCTATACATTGTCCCGATTCATTTCAAAATGAAGTCCCTGAGTAAAACGAGAAGGTCTTCGTGAGTAAATCATACTTGTCTTGCTCGAATGGTAGTCCCAAGAAAGAGTCTCTCATACACCGTGAAGTATATGAGACATTGCGAGAAGAGTTCATAGATTTTGAATTTTGTAGGTTTTTTCTTTGTTTGAGAGGTTTCATTGCCATAATAAAGATTGCGTGAACGTTATTCTGGTTTGGCTCTCTGTTGCTGAAACGAAAATATCTTCGGGAGACTCTTAGGTGATTATTACTCGAGAAAGACATTCTGGAATTAGTATTATTGCAGGAGAAATATATATGTATATCCAAAAAAATACCGACAAGGAATGAGGGCTTTTGCTGGCTAAATCATCTGCCTGAACACTACTGAAGGTCACCCTGGAAGCTTCAATCTCCAAATCATTCCTGTCTAGAGTATAATATTCCAAAGTGCTTTTATACTGATAATTTGCTATGCATATTTATGCCCAAAATCTACCCTGAAAATCTCAAATGTCTTAAATTCCAACAAATGCTCATTCAATTCTAAAATTGAGATCTATATATAATTCCAGGTTAAAATTTCCATTCCAAGTTATATTGTTTCTTCCCACTCATCCCAGGATTTGTCCTTGTTGCTTCAGGTTCCGCTAGCAATTATAATATATTCCGTTTTATGCAGATATCCTGTTACCCGTGGAAATCATCTTTCTTGGCAAATATTTACCCAGGTCTCGAGTACACGCGAAAAATCGATCGGAATGACATAGACATGAGTACTTGGGTAGAACGAAACTATTTGGAAAATATATTTATACGCTTCAAAAGAATGCAAACGTTCCAAAGAAAATTCCAGGAAATGAACGAATATTTATAGTAAACTTTTGAACATGCTTGTTCATGGGAACAGCGAACCAAGAAAACTGGTCTAAGACGATTAGGTTGAACTACCTGAATTATCCGTGTCTGTAATTTTAGAATTCAAGCCGAAAATGCTCTTGAACAATTAGGTTGAAGAGAAATCAGTGGTCAAATTTAATTCTGTTACTGATGGTTCAGCCGACTGTCTGTCCGTGTCTTGAGTTTTGAAATTTTCGTGTTAGGTTTGAAGCCTTAACTCTCGGAAAGGTTCGATAAGGGACACAATGGGCGTTAGTTTCGAGGTTAGAGGTTAGTTTCCCAATATCAAATCTGATCCGATCATGATGAATCCCAGTAACTAATTGAAAAAAAAAATTGTCAGTTAGACTGATCGTAAGCGCAATAAATTCCGAAAAACGATAAGAAAACTCGATATTTGTAGAGTAGCTTTGAATCTTTATTATGAAGGCTGAATTCATGAACGGGTAAAATCAACCTAATGATTCCGTAGGTATACCTATTTAAATTTTCATTTTGCCAGTATTTCCAAATAATCAAAATGGATTTAATGGGGGTTTTTCCTTTAAACGAAAATGCAGTTATTTTCATGAAAAACCTTCAGAACATCACATTTCAAACATATAATTTCAATATTATATTTTTAAAAAAATGTTTGATCACCTAAAACTAAAAAATAAAAATTGGGCTTGCATTTAAAGTGATTTGTCATGAGTGCACGATATGGCAACGTCGAATTCAGCTTTCTCGGAAAGAAAAGGACGCCAAATGTGTTACTTTGCTCAGGAAAACAGAGATAGCTATACTTCGATCTGGTTAGAGTAGAAGACAACGACCAAGGAATAGAAAAAGAAGAGCAAAGGCTGTCATACTGTCATATTACTGACAAATCTCAAACGGAAATTGATTGCTTATATTGACAAAGAACACGTGTGCACCACAGAATAGGAATAAATATTTCGTTATTCTATAGCAGAAAATGCAATTCTACTAAACAACGTTGTCACTTCGTGCATGCATGACAAATCCCAAACCCCAATTTTGAAACCTGATTTTGAATACTTTCTGAAGGTAATTTGGGAAAATGATGAATCAAACCCATAATAATTATGTTCAAATTTGCATTTGCAGTAATAACCCAACTTCAGGAAAAACCCCCATTGGTAACTCAAACATTACATTACAAAACCCATGCGGAGCTTCGCGAGGATGATTGGGAGTTCTCAGAATATTGAATATTCGAAAAAGGAATTTTGAATTTTTTAATTATTAAAATCATCACGAATTACTGCACAAAGTTCTTCATCAGCATTTTTTATCTAGTTTCTAAGTTACATCCTGATTGTATCAGGATTTTCGAGTTATTCCATAACAAACGAATGTACCAGGTAAAAAAACCACGATTTTCGACATATTCTTCTAATTATCTCCGAAACTTAAAATAAAATCGTTGGTATCGTTCGTCATCGTGCTCAATCAAATTGTGTCCCTATTCTTGAATGCGATGGTATAAACGTTCTCAATCGTTGCATCAAAAATGCACCGCGTTTCCTTGACAACATCGTCTACACGCCTATTTATCATGTTCAAGATTCAAGAATACGGTCCTTCGAATGACTTATATACATTTCATGACGATTTATCTGTGTTTCTGAGTTCATATTTATGTTGTACTCATTTGATTGAAATCTTAAACCTATTTTTTGCACTAAAGAACGGCTTTTGTTAGTTACCGCGTTTGTTCCTAGACCGGTAGATCATTGTTACTGGATGCTGAGGTAAACAGAACGGTGAGTGAATCACTTACTGCTCTAGAACGGTAAGTGAGAATGGCTGAAAATATTCATTGAAATCATGAATTCAGATACAATTCATTTAATATTTCGCGGGAATAACTGCGGAACAGCCGATTTCCCCGGATTTCTGAATTTCGCTCTCTTCAGAAGATTCGATATCGCTCATTTTTAAATTATATTATGGGTAGGTTGCACAGAACAATGATGCTCTTATTTTCATTTGTTTTCCTACCAAATCTTCAGACCAAACTGAGGAAACCGATTGTATTTCATACTCTCGCCACCGACACAAACGCCACCAATCCACCAATCAGAGCGCGTGACATTATTAATGGGAATTCGGCAATTGTCATTTAGAATTTATTTATGTTTTCTTAGATTATTATTTAGTTATTGATAAGTACGTGAAATCATTTCGTGTTAGCTTCGAAAAATTGTGTATAGATCCTCAGATACTTTTAAATGGGTCCCTTTTGTATTTTGTTCAGACAGTACAGGGTGGGCAAAATTCGTTGTCTACTGAAGAGATCTCGAGGTCTATAGCAGCTAGAAAAAAACTGATAACACATTCTCGAGCTCTTTTTTTTCTGACTAATCTGAATCTGAAAACAGATCCAGCTTATCGTTCATAGAACTTGTGTTATGAGCGAAAATTGAGAAATTGTCATTTTCAATAATGCTGAATAACTCGAATGTTTGAACTCGTATTGGAAATCTGTTGATACATTCTACAGGCACTTTTTTAGGAGGAATTCAAATATACTATGACTGATTTTTCAATCCAGGCATTTTCGAGAAATGAGAAGGATTTTGGATTTTTTAAATGTAAACTATAGTCAAAAGATCTCTTATCTTGCTACAAAATTTTTGCTGATTTCAAAAATGTATCATATGTCGCTATTCACATGAATATTACATGAGAAAATATTCATTACTTTTTTCCTGCTTTTCTATTCACTGTTTAATTATGAGTAGGCTGACGTTACCATAGCGACGATTCAATAGTCATATGTTGCGTTCCGATCAATCAGTACTGGCCAGTATTAGTAATTTCGAAACGATCCGTACTGATACTGACAAGTACTGGCCAGGAATATCGGAACTCAACTATTAACTTTGTGTGAACTTGCGCCTCTATGATTGGAATCACCGATTCCTGAATGAATATTTCTAGGGTTAATTTGTCATAGTTCTTAAGATCAGCAATATTTCGGGTCATTAGGGATAATAAATAGATTTTCTATAGCCAATCTTAAGAACTATGACAAATTAACCATAGAAATATTTATTCAGCAATCGCTGATTCCAATCATAGAGGCGCAAGTTCACACAAAGATAATGCATATTCAATCGTCGCTATAGCAACGTCAGCCTACTCATAATTCAACAGTGAAAAGAACAGCAGGAAAAAAGTATTGACAATTTTCTCATGTAATATTCTTGTAAATAGCGACATATAATACATTTTTGAAATCAGCAGAAATTTTGTAGCAAGATAAGAGATCTTTCGACCATGGTTTACATTTGAAAAATCCAAAATTTTTTTCATTCCTCGAAAATGGCTGGATTAAAACATTATATTTGAATTTTTCCTAAAAAAGTGCCTGTAGAATGTATCAACAGATTTCGAAAACGAGTTCAAACAAGCAAGTTATTCAGCATTATTGAAAATGACAATTTCTCAATTTTCGCTCATAACTCAAGTTCTATGAACGATAAGCTGGATCTGTTTTCAGATTCGGATTACTCAGGAAAAAAGAGCTCGAGAATGTGTTTTCAGTTTTCTCCTAGCTGCTATAGTTCTCGAGATTCCTTCAGTAGACAACGAATTTTGCCCACCCATTACATGTATATGGAAATAAGTGTTCAAAAAAAAATCCTATTTATACAAGGTATAAACTTCATGATACTCGAAAGCATATCATTCTTTTCATAATTATCTTTCAATCATTTTCACTAATCAAGGTTCGAGTTATCAACCCCCAATAATTATGTATATTATTTTCACCATTGAATGTTTTTTATTTTTCTTGGTTCTTCATCGAATATGAACATGAATTTTTCGACAATATTCATTTACTTTATTCAAAAGCTCAATTTTCAAATCCGATGAAATAAAATTAACCATTGAAGAAAACTCCTGCTTTCTCATTGTGAACCTTAATAATATGTCCTATTCAATGAGTTTTAATTCTCTGTGAAACTCCAACTCTTGAAAGGCCTCAGTCTGACTTAAAGTAAGGATGATACGTGTTCTGTATCAACTTCCCGCCGCTTTACCACATACCGTTGTATAGGTGCAAAATCTGGAAAAATATGAATATATTTAAACAAGCAGTCGCATGATATCGATGTATCAGTAGAATCTGTAAAATAATTTCACATTGCTCACCTAATATTTTCACTCCTCGCTTACTTTATTATAGTAAAACATCGTGAGATAGTGTATTAGCCAAAAATCAAATTGAATTCTTAGAATATATTCCACTGAAAGTTATGCAGAACATAATATGGTAGAAATTCAGTCATTCAGATATTTTTTACCTTATATCTTGTCTGATGTCAATTCATTTCTGAAAGACAGTTGCCTTGACGACCGGTCGTAATTTCCAAATAGCGCCACCCGAACATTGGCGAAATAAAAGCGCATCTCTGAATTCACCTTATCTTCTATGCGCCTTAATTATGGGCATATTCAGTTGATTATTGTCACTTTCAATAAGTTTTCATAACCAAGACAACGGCTTTCCTCATATTCCTACACAGTATTGACGAAATACTGTTTTAATTTTCTGGATAATTATTTTGTATACTCCATTCACTTTTATAATGTAGCCCGGTTGGCCATGATTTAGGTTTATCAAGTTTTTTCCCTTAAAACTGACGCAGGTTGGCACTCATGAAATATCGGCAATGTCAAAAGACGTTGCCAAATTTCAATTTCTACTATTATCAATATCAATCGATTCTAGATTTCTAAATCTCAGCATAATAACGCTTGCAAACTAATAAAAATGCCGAAGGTAGTTTTGAAGAAGCAGAGGCAAAGTATCAGGAAGTGCTATGTAGAATTGAAATCGGCTTTTTCTGATAGTAACCCTGATAATTCGGAATCAATAATTCAACACAAGCTATGCAACATTTTCGACGTATGTAAGTGAAAACCAAGGAATTATATTTTATATGAATAGATATTTATTTTTTAGCTGCACATCAACACAATAAGGAAGATTTTAAGTGAAAGAGACGACAAAGAATATCCTTCTATTGGTGCACCCAAAAAGACTGAACTGAAGACTTTATTTTGAAAAACCCGATTCTTGATTTCCTTACAAGAAAATAGCATAACTAAATCTTTCAACCATGTCTATATACGTGAAATATTTCCAGTATTAACAGAGACAAAAGTTTCTTCAACATTCGCCAGGTCTTTGGAATTATCGAATTCAAATAATATTTTCTCAAATTCATTACTTTATCAATGTAGATTGACATTTGAAAAATAAGTAATTACTACGACCTCTATGTAGAGAGGACAACGTTGCATAGTTATCTGACAGGAAAATGACCATAACCTAACAATTTCAAAATATACACGGTGAAATCTGTCAGGATGTCATGGCCAATCGGGCTACATTATAAAAGTGAATGGAGTATAGTTCTCGATACTTAATGAAGGCACTCTTCTATTCCAGTCAGGCTGAAACTATCCATATATTCCGTACATTATTAAAGCTATATAAAAATACGCGTGGTAAAATAATTATGAATAACATACTATTTCTGATATTCAAATCAATTTATTACCTGACGGAAATTGGAGCAATGAAGTCTTGAAATCTGAGGAACGTAGTAAATGTTCGATATAATATTATGGCATCTACACTTCGCGAATCGTAAATGTCGTGTAGCAATACACGTTCTGCTATGTTTAACCTGTTACCATTAGGGCTTGTCCTAGCTGAAAGATGATACACGATTAATAGTTTTCAATTGTGCAATTTATTTCGTTGCGACTGAATGGAAAGGAAACAGTATATTATTAGTCAAGGTTGAGAAGTTAACGATTGTAGGTGAGCCCCATGTTCGTGCTAGTGAAGGACGTTTTGTTTCAGTTTGAGGATTATAATGATATATCTTAGAATAGATGAAAATAATATACTCAGTGACATTATTGCGCGCATGTTCTACGGGAACAGCGTGCTATAGTTTTGTCCAAATGTCTGTAATTTTCGAATTTTGAGCCACCACGATTGCGGGCGTACGGAGAGTTGTCCCGACTTGAAAATTTCAGGGTAGGTTGAATTTCAGAATGCAAAGGTGAAGTTCGTTAATGGGCTAAATCGGTCAAACGGTTTCAGAGTTATAGCCATTTTAAATTTTGAGATTATTTCCCTGTTATTTCGAGAACTACTGAAACGATTGGATTGGAACTTGGCAACTAGCTGGGGCGTAAGGATTTGCAACTTCTCGCGAAATTTTGTCGAGATCGTGCAGTCAGTGAATTTTTTTCTCAAACCTTTTCATTACTTTTGAAACAAATTTTGGAAATTCTCTGAGCTTCTTATTTCACAGCAGTGTACCATGTTTCAGTTTGATACGATAATAAGTTTTGGAGATATTGTAAAACAATATGTCAAATTTTGTGGATTTTTCCTCGTTATCGAAGATATTTTTAGAATAATTCAAAAAAACCTTGAAAAGCACTGCCGTAAAGACAGCAGCTTTTGCGCGCATGTTCAAATTCGTTTGCCAAAGCGGTCATCTCCATTGAACATGTGCGCAAAAGCTGCTACCTTAACGGCAGTTCTTATCTTGTTTTTTTTGTTACACCCAATGGGAACACTATCTTCAACCTGACTTATTTTATTATATGAATGCTAAGGAAACGTTTCACTTTCGAAAATATAAACAAAATGGCATATCTCCTTTTTTTAGTTTTGAAAATACAGGATCAGTCTTCAAGTTATACATTAATTATTAACCATAGGTTCCTCTCATCAAATTAAATATTTTTTTATGGTTCGGCTCCGGTAAAAAAAAAACATTCAAATATTTTTGACGTGCTAATACAATCCTGCATCATGATCGAAAAACTCATTCACTAACTCAAGCCATATGATTTGGTACTTTTTGTGTTATCATTGTAAAGAAAATATTTCACGACATTTGACCAGAGATGTATCTTCCACTTGATATTCATGGAATATCTAGTTGTTTGCACTTTGAGATTATACGCACTTTCATCCTCGCCATACTCATATTAAGAATTCCATAATTATCCTAAGTTTCATCCAATTTATGAAAGAATAAAATAACACAATCACACAATTAGCGTGACCACATTGTTTGAATTCATGGAATGTCTAGTCCATAGAAATGGAGACAAAGCCTCTATGTCTGGGGTAAGGTCATGAAAGAGCTATATATTTCTGTGTATTCTGTGGTCTCAATAAACGTGGGCGCAGCTTAATTCACGTCTTCTGCTAGCTCAGGGGCCGATCCACAAAAATTGGGTAATTTCTCGAATTTTATCTCATATACTTATAAACTTTATCTGCATTCTTCATGCTTATTTCTTATATTTTCATGAATCGGCGATTCTATAACTAGGAAAACGTTTTGAAAATGATGGAAGAGATTACTGCAGAATAAGTGTCATAGTTTTTTTGGAAATTTCAACAGCCTGTATCTTTTGACAGGCTTCAGTGAAATCTAGAAAAATTGTTGAAAACAGGATTTTATTTGATGAAAGAAATCTATGGTAAAAATTAATGTTCAACTCAAAGACTCAGCCTGTATAGAAACAAAAATCACATCCCCATTTGCAACGTGCCACAACTTCAATATTGTCGTTCCAACTTAATTAATATTCCAATAACACCCATCTGTCATTCCCGTGATCTGGGAAAAATCCCAAGAGATCCCCCTTTCATCTTCAAGCTTAATACCTTGTGAAATGCCCACAAAAGATCCAGTATTCGCAAATTTCGAACAGAATTCCATCCTCATAGAATTGTGTATATCGGTTGGAACGAGATGTAATGAATTCAAATGATTCAGATATATTGTAAACACGCTGCTATAATAGGTCGGTCGTTTACAAAGGGCTACCGGCAAGTAGGCACCAATACTCAGCTATCGTCAAACACTAGATGAATGGCCCTGAACTGGTTGCCTACTCGCATCGGATAAAGCCGTGTTTTACTGGCTAGGGAGGATTACACCAAGGTTACATCCGGAAGTGAAGGTTTAGGTTTATTATTTTATTATTTAATTCTGTTTGCTCCATGGACTGCCTAAAATTATTCATAGTTCTCATTAGGTTGGACTCACTGCTGAAGACTCCGTGGTCAAATTTGATATTGTCCGTCCGGCTGTCCGTGTTCGCTCTAACTTTCGAAAGTAACGACCTAGAGTCTTGAAATGCTCAGGTTAGGTTTTGATCCTGAATATCTCGGTCAAGTTCGTAAATTGGCCAAATCTGCGGAATGATTTTAGTGCTGCAACCATTTGAAATTTTGATTTTTCAATTCTTCGAAAAACATTTCTCTGATCGAAATGAGACTTGGTTGGTAGATTTACAGTAGCAATATGAAGAATTATCCATAGAAAAATTTGAAAAAAAAAATTTTTGGTTTTCGAAAATTTTTATTTAAATTTCGCTGAAATCGCCAAACCGCCACTTCATAGCCGAGTACTTCATTTCAGCCCAATCAGATTTCCTGATTTTCCTGAGAAACAAATCAATAGAAAAATTCGGGAATTTTTTTTTAGAAATTCATATATTTCAAAAAGCATATCTTCGATTCCGTTAAAATTTTACTCTAATATTATCGACAGCGAAAACTCGAAGACTCGGTTTCAGTATAAACAGACATGTATTCTTTGAATTTTCCGAAACATGAGATATATAGAATAGGAATTGGTTTCACGGAGAAGAAAGAGCTCCAGTTATAATAAATAACATAATCACAAGGACGAATATCCGTCGATAAATCAACAAATATTCCCCCTTGATCAGAGCTAATCTTCCAATCAACCAAAACACCTATACCGAAGAAGCGGATTCAAGGAGAATGACTACAACTGTTTCACAATTGTTATTGATCGTCAGGTCAACTCACTTTGGATAAACCGCAGAGGGATATATAGAATATTCCTTTGCATCGACCGTTCACGACATCTACTGGTGAATAGTCGAAGTATTTACTGGCTCCTACAGTCACATTATGCGGGGCAGCGGCGTTTGTTCACACTCTATGCTTCATGAGGTGATTCCCTGGAAGTTTTATCGTTACTTCCCCGTAGCGCATGAGCAGTTTATCGGAATCGTCACTACTTAACAACAGTGTTTCAAATTTCAGCTCGGTCGGATTAACAACTTTTCAACTCGATCAGACATTTATTTCATTTAATGAAACATATTGAGCAAAAAGTTATTTTCTTTAATTTCTCGCTTGTTCTAGGAAAGAAAAGAGTTATCGTTTTGCCTACAGTCTGTAATTTTCAAGTTTTGAGCCAAACATGGTCTTTATGAATGAAAAAACCTAGAAAAGCACTGACGTGAGGTCAGGAGCTTTTACGCGCTTGTTCCATTGCCAAAGCGGTCATCTATACAAGTATCGACCCTGCCAAACGCAGATTTTTTCATATGGTTCTCACGAAATTATGCATGAACCTCAAGCTATAATTTTCGATCAAGAACTAGATTGCAATTCGATCCAAAATTTTGAATGGGTGTAACTATCTTAAGTATAATTGGAAATTCAACCCATTTAAGGATTCGACCTTCTCAATTTAACCTACTCTACAAATATATATTCCTATTTCGATTATTCCTAAAGTTAATGTGTTTATTGCTGGCCTAACCACTGATAGTGAACAAAATAACTTCCGAAAGAATCTACTATCTTGATAATTGTAGAGTAAGTTTGGAGTTTAATTCCGCAGATATAACCTTTCAAAATTTCAGTTTCCTGATATTTCCAAAAACATAGATCTAATCGCCCTTCAATGAAAATGCTACCTTGAAGGTTCAGCCAAATAGGGTCTAAAGAACAATAAGCAAAATATCTATCTCCATTTAACAAAATGCAGGAGGACTCTTTAATTTTTTTTGCTCATTGTTTTGTAGACCCTTTTTGGCTGAAACTTCAAAGTAGCATTTTTCATTGAAGGGCGATTCGATCTATGTTTTTGAAAATATGGGGAAACTGAAATTTGGAAAGGGTATATCTGCAGAATCATTCGATAGTTTTTACTACATAGTTCGCTAATTCGGCCTTCGTAATTGAACTTCAAACTTACTCTACAATTATCGAGCTACTGAGTAGTTATCAGTGGTTAGGCCGGCCGTAAACACATTAACTTTAGGAAGAATCGACATAGGGAATATATATGTAGAGTAGAGTTTTCAGTTTAATCAAGAAGGTCGAATGCTTAAATGGGTTGAATGCGCCAATTATTCTTAAGATAGTTATACCCATTCAAAATTCTGGATCGAATTGCAATCTAGTACTTGATCGAAAATTATATAATAGCTTGAGGTTCATGCAGAATTTCGTGAGGACCATATGAAAAAACTTCGTTTGGCAGGGTCAATACTTGTATAGACGACCGCTTTGGCAACGGAACAAGCGCGTAAACGCTCCTGACCTCAGCTCAGTACTTTTTTAGCTTTTTCAGGATGTAAATACCACTGAAGCTTCACTGAGAAATCGATTTCGAGATTTTTTTCCCTAGGATCGCCACGAAATTTTGAATGGAATTTTATGCCTCCATTTTTCACTAACGACGCTCAACTATTTGCATATTTTTGTTGAAAACGTGCTGTTAGTAAATTTAAAAGTAGTGTACCGAAATTCAGTGTACTAAACTTTGTGATGATCGTTTAATTAGAACAAGTTGAATTGATTTTTTCCTCAGATCTTCAATATTCTCCAGATCATATTATCCCCACAAAATTCTGCCCTTGTGGTCAATTTCAAGTGAAAATTTATACATCGCGATAACAATCGAACTGAAGTCAAAAAGATACCGAAAATTTACTTGAATAAAATTTTTCATAATTTATTTTTGTTTCAACGTTTTTCTAATCAAAATTCAACACAGCATTCGAAGATGCAGAAATATAAATCAGTTAACAAGCCCGGTATATCTACGGAAACTTCGAGCAGATTATACCCTTTTACGAATTCCACCATCTCAATTAAGCCTCGAAACTCACTTCATAAAATATCGAGACCATATGTGAGTTATTTCTATAATGTTCACGGTCGGCTTCGTGGTCATAACATAACAAAAACAAACCACCATCTATACTATAGCTACTGCATTCTGAATGGCGATATAATATCGAGTCAACATTTCTTCCTCATCTCACAATATTGAAGTAATCCTCAAAACTCAGAAATAGATGTGTCAAACTTTGGTATTCCCGTTCCAGTATAGAAAAGTACAGCATCCGACCGTGGTGGAATGAACCGTTTCGTACGATGGAATATTCAATAACATAGCTTGAACAGGGAACACCCCTGTACAAAACCGAACTCTATCAAACAAACGGCTTACAATCGTCAACAAACGTGAAAGTTACAATTTGTTTCGGTTTTTTTCGCTCCTGACAGGGGTGTTCTACATTTCAATATTCCCTTGTCCGAGAGCGTGGCTTTGATCGTATGCGGTGTGTCCTCCCCCGACTTGTTTTTCCATTGTTATATTGCTGTTTCTGTACCCTTTATTTATTTGAATATGGATTCGTTTGTTGATGTACTTTTTACTAGTTTTTACGCGCTTGTTCTGGGGAACAGCGCGTTATTATTTCGTCACCATGTTTGTAATTTTCGAATTTTGAGCCGAAATTGGTCTAAAACGACTAGGTTGGACTCACTGATGAAGAATCCGTGGTCAAAATCGATTCTGTCCGTCCGGCCGGCCGTCTAGCCGTGTACGCTGTAACTTTCGAACGGAAGGACCTAGAGTCTTGAAATTTTCAGGTTAGGTTAAGATCCTGAATATCTCGGTTAAGTTCGTTAATGGGCCAAATCTGTCGAATGGTTTTTGTGCTTCAGCCATTTGAAACTTTGATTTTTCAATAACTCGAAAAATATTCATCTGATCGAAATGAAACTTGGTTGTAATATGAATAGTGTCAATAAGAAGAATTATTCATGGAAAAATTTTAAAAAAAATTTTTTTTTTAAATGAAAAAATTTTCATTGAAATTTCACTGAAATTTCCAAGTCACCATTTTGCGATGTGAACAAGCGCGTAAAAGCTGCTGACTTCACGTCAGTGCTTTTCTAGATTTCAACATTTACTCTAGGGAACAGGATGCTATAGTTCTGCCAGGACTTCAGTATTTTCTGAATGGTGAGGCGACAATTCTTTCATCATACGATTATCTGCTCAAGAATTTCCGAGTAAATTCAATTCTGTCCAATAGCCTGATGTTACCTTCAAAATGTTTGAGGTATACCTACAGTGTGTCGAAAAGGTATATATTGCCTTGAAATTTGGACCTCCCTGCAAAATTAGAAAGAATAAGAAAAGAACTTTGGTTCATTGGGAGACATTTTATACGCTTGGTTCCAATCAATGTGTATCAACCCTTTGAGCGTGATGACAGCAACCCCTAAACTCTCAAATGGAAAAATTGTAAGGAGGTTTCGAGTAAAGCTTGTTTTGGGAGGATTTGCATAATTTTTTCGATTTTTTCTGGGTTTTCACTGCCTATAAGTATCTGAAATAGAACTATTGGAAAATGAAATAAATTTTTTTTATGGAAAACACCCTTGCGGATTGCAGGATTGAACTATTTGTCGAGGGCAGTTTCTTGGAAAACAAATTGCCTATAGAACAATTTTCACAGCGGTGTTCAGGCAAAAGGTTAGTTCAACTTTGAAAGATGCCAACAATTTTGGGTGAATTTTTTTTTTACTGTAGACATGTAAAAAAAAGTTGAGTTTGAATTTTGGAGAAAATTTTTCACAGAAAAATCTTAGAAAACATTGAAATAATGCTATCCAATTTGGCAATCGAAAACAAAAATTCCAACTTTGTAGGTTTTCCGCCATTTCGAAATATTTTTTCCAGAATTCTATAGAACAATTGAATTGACCACCAATAAATACTAAGATATGACCAAAAAACGGGGTATATGTCATAAGGCAAAAATGACTTTTCCAATGTCATCTATACGGTTATATATGTTTGACCATTTTATGGTGAAACACCCTGTATATGTTGCATATTTTATTCTGAAACAATATGCTCTGATTCGAATGTAAAATTTCTTAATATGTATTGTATTTAAAATGGAGTGATATAGGAAAAGTTTGGTTAGGTAATTACTTAGTTAAGTATTTCAATTGATTTTCAATATAATAGGTCCTTACGTTTGCATAGAAAGTGTAGCACCTTCTTTGCAAACGAAAGGACCTATTATTTTCATTAAAAATTATTATTCAAAATTCCACGAACTTCACTTATTACAAATCATAGAAACCACCTTGAGAAACAGACATAGAGCCTCAGCAAATTTAAATCTAAATTCAAAATTCTATTTTATTGTCATTGGACCCTGGTGAAAATTTAAAATTCCAAAATTAATTCAAATCATAACAACAGAGATTCATAACAGTATGTACAGGCAAACAATGAAATGAGTTGAAAATAGAATTATTTTGGTCAATCTTGAATTATTATTCTTGGGAGAAGATCATTTCATTCAAGAATATGTATATATTTGATTTAAGAGATCCTTTTGTCTGTGTAGACATTCGAACAAAACGATAGCAAGTCATACCCCAAAACATGCGCACAAAAACATTGTTTCAATCAACTATACTCTCAGAAAACTACGGAATCCTCATCGCGCTACACTAACCCTTCCTCGAATGTCTTAACATTGTCTGCTCCAAAAACAAGAAATCATTTTACATGAATATGCATCCGATACTCGACTGGAACTCCTCGAGGTTTAACAAGATGCACCCCAGCACAAACAACATTAAAATTCAGATCCCATTCGACACAATTCATCAACATTTAGGAAGAGGAAGCGATGAGTGACGGGGTTTGCGCAAAATACTCCAATTGCGGATTTCTCGTCCTCCTTCACACTTGTCAGTTCGTTTTCACGGAGAAACGCTGACAGCCGTATAGTTCGCAGTCCCCGCACGTATCACGGTATAAATTGCAAAAAGTCCCGAGGGAACGGCTCTTCTTCGACTGTCGATCTTGGGCTGGATGCGGTTGTGCTTGGTGTTGAGCCAGTGGCGTTGGGCGAATATCGTGCATTTTTCTTCACCAATATCTGAAACGCAAAAAACAAAATTTTTGGATTGCACTGATGACGTGTGCGGTTAGGATCTTTTACTCGCAGGTTCACACTAGTTGCCGAAGCGGACACCTCTACTCCATTCACTTTTATAAACTATCCCGGTTGGCCATGATTTAGGTCTATCAAGTTTTTACTTCAAACTGACGCAGGTTGGCATTCGTGAAATATCGGCAATGTCAAAATGATTCTCAGTGACGTTGCCAATGCCAATTTCTACTCTCAATCGCAACCAGAAACTCTCTTTCTCCATGATCTCAACATAATCATCAAGCTTGGAAACTAAAAATGCCGAAGGTAGTTTTGAAGAAGCGGAGAAATAGTATCAGGAAGTGCTATGTGGAATAGAAATCTGCTTTTGCTTATAGCAGCCCTGATAATTTGGAAGCAATAATTCATCACAAGCTATCAAACATTTTCGACGTACGTGAAAACCCAGTGTATCCCAAGGACTTTATAAATTGAGTTTATTTGAGGTGACACAGGTTTTGTAGTACTACTACATTTTCATACTGGAGTATTTCAAGTTTTTGCAACAGGGTATTTATAAATGTCTTCTGTAAACTTATTTCTTGAGAATTTCGAAAAGTACGGAATTCCATTGGTTTGTCTGCTCGTTAAGAAGTTTTACTGCAGGGTTAGTCGAGTACTTTTATTTTTATTTAACACAAAGTAACGGACTTCTCTATCCATTATTTTTCAGTAAAATTTCAACACTCGATTGTGGTGTTTAAGTCCGGTTTTATTCTCTACTCACTGTATTTACAACAACGTTCAAGTAATATCAAAATGTACATATAGAACGAAAGGCATGCGCATTAAGGGTGCGCAGATACTTCTACAACATCTTTCCTATTCAAATAAATGAAATGAAACATTTTTCATTCTAAAGATTAAACGAAAATGAATATATGTATTCTATTTCATAAGAACGAATTCTTACATATTAATCTTACGAACTAAGTACATACAAAGAAATCAGGTTTCTTTATTACACGTCCCATTCGAGTTACAATTTGATTCTTAGTGAAATTACCACCACTTATATCAGTTAGACCTTTCAGAGGTTCTAGTTTTTCACATGATTGACTTAAGTGGCCATAATTCTCGACTTCTTTTATTCTTTTAGAATTTCCAAAAGATACATTCTTACTTTTATTCAGTGTGTTATTACGATCATTTACATTCATTTTGAAAGCAGTAGGAGCTGGTCTTAAAAATTTCCTATTCCTGTGGTGTTTAAGTCCGGTTTTATTCTCTACTAACTGTATTTACAACAACGTTCAAGTAATATCAAAATGTACATATAGAACGAAAGGCATGCGCATTAAGGGTGCGCAGATACTTCTACAACATCTTTCCTATTCAAATAAATGAAATGAAACATTTTTCATTCTAAAGATTAAACGAAAATGAATATATGTATTCTATTTCATAAGAACGAATTCTTACATATTAATCTTACGAACTAAGTACATACAAAGAAATCAGGTTTCTTTATTACACGTCCCTTTCGAGTTACAATTTGATTCTTAGTGAAATTACCACCACTTATATCAGTTAGACCTTTCAGAGGTTCTAGTTTTTCACATGATTGACCTAAGTGGCCATAATTCTCGACTTCTTTTATTCTTTTAGAATTTCCAAAAGATACATTCTTACTTTTATTCAGTGTGTTATTACGATCATTTACATTCATTTTGAAAGCAGTAGGAGCTGGTCTTAAAAATTTCCTATTCCTAACATAGATTCCTTTATTTTCAACACAAACTTTGTATCTTCTAGGTCCTAATCTGTCCAACACCAATCCAGGTTGCCAAATTGACTGTGGTTTCAACTGAACCCAAACTTTTGTGTTAGGGGTTAATTGGGATAAAGGCTTAACGCCTTTTCTAGTATTGAACTGAGTTGTTTGTTTCTTCTGACATTGACGTAATTGATTTTTGAATTTTTTACTTTCGATTAAATGAGGTTTTAACCTATTTTCATGAGTTGGTAACAAAGGATTTCTCGTAGATCTAGATAGCAAAATTTCTGCTGGAGAGAAATATCCAAATAAAGGTACTTTTCTAATCGGTGAGATTATCGGTATAGCTTCAGAATTAATTTTTATTTGATGGGGAGGTTCTATACAACCGATACCCGAAAAAACATCACTATATTCAGAAAATAGTTGGTTATGATCATCATGTTGTAGCATATTTATATTAATATCCTCCGATTTACTCTGATTCTTCGAAATTAAATTCAGTTTTACACAAGTATTTAATCCAAGCAACGGTTCTGAGACAGCATTCACCACATAAAACATAATAAGAAATTTTTTTCCATTGTACGTGCAGTTCAGAAAACATTTGCCAACAACTGAAAGTTTAACGCCAGTGTATGATTTAAGAATGATTTTCGACTCCTTAATTTCAGAAAATGGGATTTCTAAATATTTGAAATACTTAATTGGGAGTATATTTGCCATAGCACCGGTGTCTAATTTGAACGTGCATTTTTTTGAATTAATAGTCAACTGTGTCAGCCAAGGATTGGTATTGGAACCTGAAATATCATCCACATAAATAATTTCTTCATTTTCACTAATATCATTAACATAAACAATTTCTTCATTTTCAACACAAGGAAAACCATTATCTATTTCTAATTCATTGATTTGTTTATCTTTGCGGCACATGTTAGCGAAATGATTGTATTTTTTGCACTTGACGCACATTTTTTTGAACGCTGGGCACTTCCGAATTGGGTGATTATTACCACAACGAATGCAATTATTTATAAACCCTTTCTTACCATCACTGGGTCCGTAATTTGGTGTTCTTTCTGGAGTCCTAGATCGGGATCTTGAATTATAATCTCGGCGTCCCTGATTTTTTCGGTAGGCGGCCACTTTGTCGACGGGATAATTCGAATTCGATGAGGAGGCGTGATTTTCCATCTTCATTGCTTGCGATTTAGAATTTTCTATCATCGTACATAATTTAATAGCTTTCTCCAGATTTGCCTCGTCGTCTTCTTGGAGCAATCTTTGACGTATTTCATTGTTGTAGATACCACAAATTAGCATTAGTTTAATTAGTTCATCAGTAAGAGTTTCGAACTTACAATTCTTCGCAGAATTTCTTAGATGAGTGATGAATTGTTCGACGGTCATATCGTCGGTTTGTTTTGACGTGAAGAATTTATAACGTAGATACGTCAAGTTCTGCCTTGGTGAGAAGTGCTGGTGTATTTTGTCAATTACATATTTAAGTTTATTCTTCTGATCTTCACTGAATTCAAATGTGGCGTAGATTTTCTGAAGTTCAGGTCCAGCGAAGTGAAGCAATTGTGCTATTTGAATTTTCTCTTCTTTTTTGTCTGTTTCCGTTGCGGTGAGATAAATTTGGAAACTGTTCAACCACTCAGACCATCGCTCAGCTGGATTTCCATCATTTAGATTCAACTTGGGTAGTCCACTACTAGCCATTATTATACGTTTGATTGAATTGAAAAACTACGAAATTGTTCGCAGCGCCATGTGGTGTTTAAGTCCGGTTTTATTCTCTACTAACTGTATTTACAACAATGTTCAAGTAATATCAAAATGTACATATAGAACGAAAGGCATGCGCATTAAGGGTGCGCAGATACTTCTACAACAATTTCCGCACAAGAAAATAGCATAACTGAATCTTCCAACCATGTTTTTATACGTGAAATATTTCCAGCGTTGACAGAGAAAAAAGTTTCTTCGACATTCGCCAGGTCTTTAGAATGATTGAATTCACATAATATTTTCTCAAATTCATTATTTTCCCAGAGTAAATTCACAGTTTGAAAAATACGTAATGACTACGATCTCTATGTCGAGAGGACAACGTTGCGTAGTTATCTGACAGGAAAATGAATAAGACCTTACATTTTCAAAATATACACGGTGAAATGTCAGAATGTCATGGCCAACCGGGATAGTTTATGAAAGTGAATGGAGTATATGCACGTATTGACACCGCCAAATGCAAAGTTACTTCCTCTAAAATGATTTTGCGATCTTCTCTTCAGGTGGTCGTCACGAAATTTCGCATGAACCTTCAGGCTATCATTTACAAATCAAATATTGGATTTAAATTCTATCGAGAATAATAGGTTTGTAGCTAGAGGACTGTGCAAATCAAACGAATCCTTCATGAATCGTCGACGTTTCCATCCGAGTTTGGATCTTTTTTTAGCCTAAAACATTTAATTGTGAATAAATATTAAAATATCAAATAATTCTCATTTCAGAAGCATTTTATACACATAACAAAACAGTGTGTAAACAACTCAACAACTCAAGTATCCAGGAAGTCTCTGGACGAAGGAAACGTGGTTTCCGAAACGTGCGTTAGACGTAGGAAGTGTATGTGGATTAGAGAGTAGTTACACACTGTTTTGTTATCAGTCTTCTATCCACCGTAAACTCAAATAGTTGTTTCATTTCATACACCATTTTATTGCTCACAATGTTCATGTCAGGGTTGATATTTATTCACAATTAAATGTTTTAGTCTTGAAAAAGATCTGAACTCGGATCGAAACGGGTACGATTCATGAAGGATTCGTTTGATTTGCCCAGTGCTGTAGCCAAAAGCCTATTATTGTGGATTAATTCAAAGACACGAAGACTATAATTTGGCATTTAAATTCTATCCAATCTGTATGTTTGGGATGTTGAGAAAATGAAATTTGAAAGGTTATGTTTAGGAATCGTTCCGTTGTTTTTTCCAGAATCACTTAAAAATTACTGGTTCAATCATGATGAAACTTTGTTATCCGTTTGAAAATACTGATGAACATCTTTGTGTGGAATATCGTGATTATAACCTTTCGAAATTCTGTATGAAGCTTCAAGCTGTCCTTTTTCAAACAAGATGGGTTGCAATTCGATCTTATCTGTATCTTTGGAAATGTTGGAACAAAATTTTGAATTTGTATACCTGCGAAATCATTGGGTGGACAATCTCGTCTTAAAATGAAAACATATCTCAATAAATAACCAATGCTCAGAAAATTACTTGATGAACTTCTAGTCTACGTAACATTCCAAGCAATCCTTAATTAGAGGTTGATCGGCATAAAGATTTCATCATCCTGAACCTACGCCACTGATTCTTCGTCACAGTTGTTCGTAAAATCAACCCCCGTGCTGAAGTTCTGATTATAGAAAGGAACCCCTAACTCACTAACGTGCTTATAGCGGATTAAACGGTGTATAGTTCTACTTAATTATTTTCGAATTAGTAATGCTTCTATTGTGGGGGTTGCAAGCCGCGTCATAAATATTTGACGATACTATTTGGAAAAGAACAGCAGAGTGTTGATTCAGATATTTGTTCACGGCCTGTCAAACGTTATTTACATTATGATTTCTGTACTGTGTGAGGTTTGTTTTCTGTCGATTGATACTATATTGATATTTTCACATGTTCTTTAACCGCTTGTTCTGGTCAACATAGCGTTATCGTTCTGTCCAAATGACTGTAACTTTCTACGAAACATAATAGTAATAATAACAATAATTTTTTAACTTGCTAAATTGTAACAATACGAATATTATATCCTATTACATGGGGTGTCCATATAAATATTTTAGAGTATAAATGTAATGTACAGGGTGAGTCTTTGAGTTGTACATCAATTTCAACCATAGATTCCTTTCATTAAATAAAGACCTTTTTTATGCCATTTTTCCAGATTCGGCTCAGGTAAAAAGTTATAAGCATTTGAATATTTCTCATTGTGTTAATACACTCCTGCACTTTGTTTGCAAGCTCACAACATGTATCCCTCACAGTGATCTCTTGTGGAGAATAACCAATGCAAGGTTTGAAATTCAAAGAAACAAGATTGAGAAACTTATTTACTCACTTAATTCTCATGATTTGTTGCTTTTTGCGATATTACTACACTGGACTTGAAACACTGATCTTCAACTTGATGTTCATGCAATATCCATTTCATTCAACTACGACATTATACAGAATTCCATCCTCGCCCATTCTCATATTGAAAACTCCATAATTATACTTTTTTCACAAAATTTATAAATGAATTATATGAAATCAATTAACTAACCTAAAAACATTCTCTAGAAGGTGTCTATGGCGTGGTCACGAAATAACATATACTCATAGAAATTATAAATTAATGTTACATCCATGCATATACCTAACATTACTTATATGCGAAATAGATGAATATATCTGTGTATTCTATGGTCCTGATAAACGTGAACCCAGCTTAATTAACTACCTTCACTAGATCAGGGACGGATCCATAAATATAAAGACATTTTTCGGATTTTTTCCGATTTTATGATATTCAACGTTGAATATATCTTCAAAACGGTGCGTTTGAGGAGAAATTATAAGGAATAATCAAATATTTTAAAATGATTGAAGATTCTTATGATGACATAAAATAAACTGTATCTGCATTCTTCATGCTAATTTCGTATAGTTTTATGAATCGGCAAGTCTATTACTCGGAAACTGTTTGAAGTAGGATGAAAGTGATAACTTCAGAATATGTATCATAGTTATAGAAAACTTCACACCAAAATTCATCTCATTCGAAGTTACAATATCGAAGCTAAAAAAGAAAACCTGATTTTTTTTTTTGGAAATTTAAACAACCTCTATCTTTTGCTGGAGCCGAATCTCGAAAAATGATAATTGAAAAAAGTATAATATTTCATTTGATGAGAGGAATCTGTGGTTGAAATAAATGTACAACTTGAAGACTCACCCTGTATATAAGCAGTTGATACCTCTAACAATATAGGCAAACAATATAAGTTAGTGAGTTTGCATTTCCAGAATTCTTCCATACTGGAATAGAATATTTCTGAGTACTTTCTTTATTTTTTATCCTCATTTTCTTTAAGGGCAAACAATACCTCGAATAAAACGAGGTGACTTTCGGAGACCATTTTTTTTCAAAAAATTTTTTTGGTGCAAATGGTTGAAAATAATTGTGAGAATGCGAATGTTGCCACTTTTTTATATTTGAGAAGTTTCGGGAAAATAAAAACTGAAACGCAGTGAAAAATTCTCATTAAAGAATTAAGTACAAAAAAAATTTTTCAAAAAATAATCACTGAAACCTGCAGAACGACACCCCGTTTCCTCCTAAATTTTACGCATTTCCAAAATTTCTCGCGGTTATTGGCAACGTTAAATTAGGCAGACAGCGGAAAGGTATATTGACCTTGAGATATTGACGAGGTTTAATGAAACTTGCATGTGGCTGTGTTGCCGAGTCACCTTTTACCAACACGTGGTAATGTTAGCTCTGAAGTGCTTTGGTACACAGTTGAGAATCAATATCGCCTCGTGGTTGTCACTTATTTGGGGGGCTGATACTTTGTGATAGGATGTCATCAGATTGCTTGCATTTCTGGTATGATATCTATGAATACAAGTAATATTTTCCGAGAAAAAAAATTCCACGAAAATTTCTAACTTTTTTGAAATTTTTTAACTACTGGATCCATACTAATTTCTTCAGTTAGTTCTGCGTTGGTATTCTACAAGTAATTATCAGTTTTCGATTTGATCGCATCCGTACTTCTTGAGATATTGCGGAAATAACGTCAATATTCGAAACAACAACGAAATTTGACGTATTTTTCTCCATATATCTCCGGAAGTATATATAGTATCGGATTGAAATTCAAATTGTCGTTTTTGAATACTGATTCTAAGGTCTGTGCCAATTTTTTTCGAAATCTGGTCAACACTTCGCGAGAAAACAAAATTTCAAATTATCATTTTTTTTTTAATTTTCTAATTACTGAATCCGTGCCGAATTTTGCACTAGATTGTGCGTTGGTATCCAAGAAGTGATTACAAAGTTTCAATTCGATCACTTCATTGTATATCGAGGAATTAACCTCGAAATTATATAGGTAGGTATAACTATTATTATATAATCAGGATCTTAATGAATCCTGAGAATTTCAAAACTCCAAGTTCTTTCTTTCGAAAGTAAGAGCGCTCGCACGGTCGGCTCGACGGACAGAATAAAAATTTGTCATCAGTGAGTCTAACTTAGTCGTTTGAGACCAGTTTCTGATCAAAATTTGAAAATAACAGACATCCAGACGGAACGATAACGCGCTGTTCCCTAGAACAAGCGCGTAAAAAATAAATAAGGTACTTGAAATAATAGATCTGTCTAGTAGCTTAGATTTGTGAACCGCCTATTTTTTGGATGCTTGAGCATAATATATGATTAGTATAACAATTGAGGAACATCGACTGATTAGAAATATGTACCTATATGAAAAGAAACAATAAAGGATCCATTGTTGGAAAACATCCATGGATCCAAGAAGAGATATGAATACAGAATAACTCTTACGACGAACAGCTATTGATATTACTCATTAATTTTATCGGACTGTTTTGATTTCCTCGAAAATTTTCCATATAAAATGAATTTTGTAGCTATTAATGAATATTTAATTCAAGGGTTATAAGTTTGTCATAATCATGAAAATATTTGGAAGAAATGTTTATGTTTATTACATATTACTTAAATATGAATTATTTATTTCTGCTCATGTTATCATACGAATTTGTCAGAAATATGTCACCTAAACTAGACGAATTAATAGGTTCTAACGTCCCATTTATTTCCTGTAGATGTTTTTGAATACGGAACTTCGGAAGACTTTTTTTTCTATGATCTAAATAATGAAATAAGGAATGCCTTTTGTAATGTTATGATTATTCAAAAATATCAATGTCTACTCAGATATGAATATTCCAAAACATATATTATTAAAATTTATCTTCGAAATATGAATTAATCGAAATTAATTTATTTTCGTGAGTTCTTGAAATTATTGTATGGTCCAACTTGGAAAATCAAAAAAAGCCTGTGATTCGACTAGATTTGTTATGACATGTCGATAAATACCGCTAATATTTCAGGCAGATTTCCCGACGCGGGCAATCTATCGGAGGAAACTGCAGTAAAACAATGATGCTGCATTCTGACAATATTTGGCCCGCTTTTCGGAACCACAATATGTAAAAGAGTTTTGGTTCTGCAAAACGCAATTTATTTAGCTGATTGAAATTGTATAACGTTCTTTAATCGTATGAAACTTCCAAGCAATTATCTTCACATCGAGTACAAGATTCCAACCAGATCAGATCCGATTTTTCGAAATATTGGGCAGATAAAATTTCAAACCTGCCCTACAAATATCGAGCTCTTTCTATGGCATATCGGAAACACTATCGCTTTAGATGGAAACAGCTGAGAGCTATTTGTAGGGTACGTTTTGATTTCAATCAAGAAAGTAAAATTCATAAATGCATAAAATCAACCCCGTGATTCCTGAGATATATTTCTATATCTGAGGTCTAGTGAATGGATGAATCAATGGATCATGGAAATTGTGAAAGATAAATTTTAAAAATGTTTTGACATACGAAATGTATTAATTTTTGTCGCCAAATAAAGATGTTACATGCTTTTTTGAAATAAATGCACTTCAATTAGTTCTCTTTTTCAGGTAATTCAAGATGTTAATTCATCTTGATTAGGGAAAAATGAGGATCCCATCATCTGGTGCCGAAGTTGATCAGTTTCCGTTTACAAAACTTCAGTTTTCAGTTATAGTAATGAACATATTTAGTAATATTTGCCTCGAATGATCTGCCAAGAGCCAGTATGAGAGTTTTCTTCAGTCGTTATGGCCTCAGTATAAATAGTTGATACGACAAAAAGAGATTGATAATAATTGAGTTCTTAAATTTCGAGTTGTGTGGTCAATCTTTGTGATTCAATTCTATACCGAAACTTTACACATGGTTGTTCGGTCAAATGATCAAAATTCTAAAACAATGCATTTCAGAAATGATCCCATAGAAGGCTGTTGAAAATTTATTGGTCAAACTCACCTCTCAGTAATCTTGGTAAAGTTTGATATATATCGTTCTATAGCGATGAATTCATTGAACGAAATAATGAAATCGGAAGTAATCTGTTATCCTTTTCAGTTTTTTAGTTCTGGAATAATACCGAAATTGCAATGATAATCGAAAAATGTTTTGACCTGGTCAATCAGGACTTCGGTCCAATTTGCCAATTATCCACAGCACTATCATGAATTTTCTTGGTTAACGCAACAAGTTCCATAAATTACCTTTTTTTGGGGATTAACCAATGAGAGAAGTAGTTACCGAGACAACTAAGTTGATTTACGCAACATATCCTAAATAGACTACATTGACTTTACTGGCGTGAAATCGGAAGCTATGAATTTGACAAATATTGATTTTTGGATCCAATTGCTTGATTATAAGATCTAAGGCGCAGTAAAATATCACAAGGACGAATACCTGTCGATAATTCAACAAATATGATATTTTATTATCCTAGCATATGGAGCTAATGCTGACTACCTTTACTATCTAAGGCGCAGGTTGTATGTAAAGTTGACGAATTAGTTATGAAATTTTCCTTCCCCAATAGTAGAAACTTTCATGATTTTTGGATTGGCAACTTGGACCGAATTCTAACATCGAGAAAAAATTAGGTTAGCTTGGGACCCAACAAAAATATAATTCTTAGTTTCATTACTCATGTACCTGGAATCAGGATTTTGGCACACAAATTAGTGTTGAATCACTTCATTTTGGTGGAATCCATTATGTAGAGAAACTTTTTGTCGTTTTCAGAAATAATTGAACATTTAAATATGAATATAATGAAGTCACTTATCAAAAGTGTTCATATAGGGCTATTACTTTGCCTCGAACTTACTTGAACGTTGATTTCTCGTCTTGATTTTCGTCTAGAATAGTTTCAATCATTCCTTCCGGAGCAATATAATAATATCAGTTCAGAATTCAGCATCATCACCCGGAAAATCTGAACACACTTCTTGTGGATTCTTGATGAAAGTCCTAACCAATCCTTTCGCCTTCTGGAACCCACACCCATGCATAGTGAGCTCAATTTACGCTGACAAATTAAAATCATTCTTAAATGTTCCCTGAATAGGCACATGTTTAGCTCATTAGTTATCGAACATCACATAAAGTCATTTCTTAGAGATCTCTTCAATGAAGTCTTGTCAACGAGCAAGAAGCTGAATCATCTTCGAGATGTTGACCAGATGATGGGACCCCCATACTTGCGCAAGGTAGTGTCAGTTGACTGGGCTCGTTCTTAGCTTGTGCCCACTTGCCTATGATGTGCACACTTTCTAGAAACACCCAAGACTGACATGAGAGAGTCTAATTCGAGTCTAATGGAAGGACTCTATTGTTGTGCAGGTCATAGCGGTGTGAACCAGCTAGGAGGGGTGTTTGTCAGCGGGCGCCCCCTGCCGGACTCGACGAGGCAGAAGATTGTTGAGTTGGCACACTCAGGAGCAAGGCCATGTGACATCTCCAGAATTCTTCAGGTTTCCAATGGGTGTGTCTCCAAGATTCTTGGCAGGTATGGTACATGATAGTAAAGATGTTTCAACAGAAAAGAGTATTGCATATTTGAGGATTCTTTTCTATTACTTTAGCTTTTGAGATATTTGTAATCCTAAGGAAAATCTCTTTGTTTCTCCCCCATCGGCTATTTAATGGTAGACTGGTCACGCCACTGATAACTTCCTTGTTCAAGAATATAGCAATGGCCGCAGCAGAACTAAAAGTATGCCTTCACATTGTAGTAACCCAATTAAACTGCTCCACTAGATTTGGGGATATCGTATTCAATCGTTTTTAAAAGTATGTAATCTTCGAGAAAATCACTGTAAAATCATTTAAAACTCAATAACAACTTGAATCGATCCAATAAAATCAGTATGAGACATTTCGTCAATCTGGTCGCCTTTTTTCTGGAGTTTGGTTCTTTGCATATGCTTCATGAATGTTCTTATTTTGAAATGAAGTCTGTTTATCAACGGCTTCGATTTGAAACGAATTTTCTGAAAATGCCAAGACGTAAATTAACAAACGTTGAGGCTAATAGGGCTATCGGAATGCTACAGGGTGGCCTAACTCAGGTTGTTGTAGCGGAAAGGCTCCAAGTCAACCAAAGTGTGATATCTCGACTTTAGAATAGGTTCAGGGAGACAGGTTCCGTGTTGGAAAGACCAAGGCTTGGTGGGCGATGAAAAACAACACCTACTCAGGATCGTTTCATCACCGTTTCGGCGAGAAGAAACCCTACATCTACGTGTAGAATGCTACAGAATACTCTTCAAAATGCAGATGGGGTCCAAGTTTCCATCGGAACCATCAGACGATGTTTGAGAGAGGTGAATCTAGGTTCAAGACGTCCATTAAGAGGAGTTCCATTTACCCGTGACCATAAACGTTAAAGACTGGAATGGGCAAGGCAACATATCAATTGGAACGATCAATGGCGTAGTGTCCTTTTCACTGATGAATCCAGATATGGACGATTTTTAGATTCTCGAAGAATAAGGGTATGGACAATCCCACGCATACCCCGTAATCGTCGCTATGTCCAAGAAGTCAATCCATTCCGAGGGGGTAGTGTTATAGTATGGGCCGGGATATGTTTCAACGGGCGCACAAATCTACACATTTGTCCTGGGAATATGATCGCCTTACACTCTACGGAGCATGTCATTGACAATGTTGTGCCAAATTTTCACGCTGCTATTGGTGAAACTTTTCAATTTCTAGACGATAACGCTAGACCGCACCGTGCAGCCATAGTTGAGAATGCGCGCGAGGTATTCCACATTTACCAATACCTCCGCACTCACCAGATTTGAATTGCATAGAACATGCATGGGATATGCTCCAAAGAAGATTAGATAATCATCAACCTACCCCAGAGTCCTTAAATCTGAGAGAGCTTCTGCTCCGTTTATGGAACCAAATTCCTCAAGAAATGTTCAACAACCTCGTATGTAGTATGCATAGAAGATGTCAAGCTGTTATTGATGCCCGTAGAGACCATACATTGTATTGATAGTCTTAAAAAGCTTGAATTCTCTGGAAATAAAATTTCGTTATTTAACTCGATTTTTTTAACCGCCCTGTATACGCTGCAGACCTACAGGCTTAAATTATTTCATCACAAAAATCTTAATTTGACTATAGTTTTTTGGAATTCAAGTCAATATCCCTAACTCATGTGGAGCAGTTTATTTGATGCACTTCTAAAGCAAGATGATCCTCTCCTAGTCGGATATTTCGAGATTGTGGTTTCATTTTAACATTTTCGAAGGGTTGATCATAAAGACCAGAAATCGATCATAAATTGTATCCATTTGAATTAATTCTCGGCCACATGCAAAATCAGAAAAATTGCAAAAAGGGGTAGACTTTGGTTCATAGGGGAACATTCCATACGGTTGGTTCCAATCAATTTTCATCCACTCTGTGTGCGGATGACAGCAACTCCTAAAATCTTAAATGGTAAGGTGGATCAAGTGATACCATGTTTGAAATGTAGTTCGTTTGCCTTGTATAGTTTTTCCACTTTGCCCCATTTCTTCAGTCCATCTCGAGTGTGATCTGCAATTTTCACTTTTCACAATTTCTGTGTCTAGCCAACAAGTCAATTGAAGCCATCTTCTAGGAATGAAACACGTTTCAGTTCGACAATGACCACAAATGGCGAAATTTTCCTAAGAACACATCCAATTACTGACTGACTGAACAAATCTTACCGAACAACCGCGGTATTCCCCTGATACATTTCCGGCAGACCTTTTAAAATGAATGGAGACTACTGTTGGCTGTAGGTGAAACAGTTTTTATGTTTCACAACATTTTCAGAATCCTGACATGTGTTTCGGTCTTATGACCATCTTCAAAGGAGAACAAAAAGTTGAGGTACTTATCCTACTCCTCTGAGAAAGCAAAAGAAGGCATTAGGAGTAACACCTGCATAACCAGGATCCTTCGGTGGGTTTGAAAAATACCACTACACCTGGAGAAATACACTATCAGTGAAGTTCCTAGCATACTATACTAGAGAGCTCCTGCAGCTACCACGAACTTAGCTTCGTGTGATGGTGGGACTGTTGACAGGGCGCCAACTTTGTTGTCAGCAATGTTTGCAAAAGGCCCATACATGATCAGCCTCTTTTGCAACACGACAAAAGACAAATGGAGCAAATTACACAGCCATCAAGATTTTACTTCTAATTTCCTTTTGCAAACATGAAGGTTGGCACCCAACTGCTCGACTCTGTTTCGTATGAGTTCACAGTAACAAAGCCTTTAAAGAACATATACATGATAAAACCTTGGAAGTTCTGATGAAAGCTTTGAGGGGTATCTGCCTTGGAGTTCCAGTAAATTTATATGAGATCTTGGACATGTTGAGGTCCGTAAGATAACGATGAAGATAGTAATTTTGAATTGTAGGGTCAGGTCAACAGAGAATATCTTCACGATAACTGTGAATGTGGTTGAACCCACTATTCAATTTAGAAATTATCACTAGAATGTGTCCCGCCTGCATCCTTTCAGTATGGAGATTCTTACTTGAAGACTAATAACGTGTCTCTAAAACAAGCATCCAAGACGAAAGTTCTGGCATATTGCTATATATATTCGCTATAAAAATGAAACTGATTTTTATTAGTATCCTCATCGGGTATATCTAGATTAAACTACATCATTAACCTCCCATTATCCGTTAGGTCACACTTGTACTTGTAAGTTGAAGAAGAATATTTTCTCTTCATGATAACAGATCTTGCAAAATAAGTATTATTGGAATTCGTCTCAAATCTCTGAAATATTTATAATAGTTTCGGTAAGAAGTTACATTTGGAAGAATTTAATTATTTTGTTTTTCAGATATTACGAAACAGGTTCGATTAGGCCACGTGCAATAGGGGGTTCAAAACCTCGTGTAGCCACAGCAGAAGTTGTGAGCAAAATCTCCAGTTATAAAAGAGAGTGTCCATCGATATTTGCCTGGGAAATCAGAGATCGGTTACTTCAAGAAGGAGTTTGCACCAACGACAATATCCCCAGTGTGAGTGTTTTTGGAATATTATCTTTCTGTTGTGATGACCTATATAATAGACCCTGATTATAAACATGTAAAAAAAACCTATAAAGCAGCTTATGCGCGCATGTTCTAGGGGAGAGACCGCAATTGCAACGAATTTAAAGATGCGCGCAAAAGCTGCTCACTGCACGTTAGTGCCTTTCTTGGTTTATTGTGAGTTATTCCGAGAAACACAACGATACCGAGGAAAAAACAAGAAATTTCACATACTTTTTCACAACATCTCCAAGAATTATTATCGTATCAAACTAAAGTTTGGTACACTGCTGAGAAAATTGAAGCTCAAAGTATTACCAAGATTTTTTCCGAATATAATAAATAGTTTCCGAAAATTTTTATTCACTGACAGCATTATCACGACGAAATTCTGCAAAACTTGCAGGTCCTTGTCCTCAAAATAGTTGTCAAGTTTCAATCCAAACCCTTTAAGTAGTTCTCGAAATATAAGGGAAATAACTTCAAAATTTCGAATGGCTTTAGCTCCGAAACCGTTTGGCCGAAATTGCCCATTAGCGAACTCAACCTTTGCATTTTGGAATAAACCAATTGTGAAATTTTCAACTCAATATAATCCTCCGTATGCTTGTAATTATGCATACGGACGGCCGGCCGGCAGGCTGGACAGAATCGATTTTCACACCGGATTCGTCATTAGTGAGTCCAACCTAGTCTTTTGAGACCACTTTGGGCTCAAAATTCGAAAGTAACTTACATTTGTATACTATAGCACGTTGTTCCCCAGAACATACGCGCAAAATTGAGTTATTGGCCGAAAACGATAGCTTGAAGGTTCATGCGGAATTTTGTGAGGTCCATATGGGATAGAGATTGCTTCAAATCTTTCTATTGGGATAGAAATGTGCATCATCACGAAAACTAAGTAGGTACGGTTGGAACTGAAATTTGGACCACTTTTATGAGATATAAATTCAAGGTCTGCGTAGAATTTCTTCGAAATCTGAAAAATAGCCTACTAAAAAATTTCGGCCAGCAGAATCGATTTTACATCGGATTCGTCATCAGTGATTCCAATACAGTCGTTTCAAACCATTATTCAAGCTGTTCCCCTGAACATGCGCATAAACACTGTAATTGATTCATCGACATTATTTCAATTAAGATACTCGCACTGTATGTAAATTGGTAGTTCTATACTATACTAATTCTATACTAAACTATTTGAATAAGGTGTGAATCAGGGCTAGTCTGAACCCGAAAAAGAGAAACTCCAACTACATTTCTACTTGTTTGAGCGATAGTTGAAAGATAGAGCTGACAAATATACTTAATAATATTCGGCGATTCCGAGTATTCAAAAAAATTCTCAAAATCGACACACTATAATCATTAAAACCACAGATTTTTCTGTAATAACTTTACATAACATCTTTCGATATTGTTACCTTACGATATACTTTTATTGCCTTCGAAGTACCATGTCTTGAATGACAAATTTAATTATTTTGTCAACTGGCATATAACGATTGAAGTCAAAAACTCAGGAATATAATAAAATACAATACAAAAATAATACTAGATATAGTGTTTCATCTATATCTTTCGATCTAGAGTCATCAGCATCTCTTGTATATTATATGTCGTTATCTTACCATGTGTATTCGTCAACACTCGATCAAAAACGAACTTAAGTTGCATAGAATTACTGGCAAGCTTGTTAAATGCATTCGCATAGAACAATTTTGACAATAACTTCTATACCATTTCCTTTCTCTGATAAATGGAATGCGGTAAAAACACTTTCAAAAATCTGTATAACTTTTAAACTTAAATGACAGTTGATACTGACTCTATAAAACTTTTGTGTTATTTCAAATATTAAATTGAAACGAGTCTACTTGATAGGGGTTAGAAATACATTCATTAAAAATACAGATTTTCCTGTAATACCTTCACATAAAAGTTGAGTTCCGATATTCCTAGCCAGTACTTGTCAGTAAATTTTGACAGTCGATTTTACTGGCACTGCTTTGGTAATTCAACGTATTAGTACGAAGCGTTTCAGAATTAATGATACTGGCCAGTACTGATTGGGAAAATCGGAACTCAACAAATATCTTTCGATATTGATTTCTTACGATATACTTTCATCGCCTTCGACTCACCACGTGTTGAATGACAAATTTAAATATTATGTCAGATGGCATAATATAATGATTGAAGTCAAAAACTTGGGAACATAATAAAATACAATACAAAAATAATACTAGATACAGTGTTTCATCTTTTATCTTTCGATACATACACGTGGTAATATTTTGATTTCTAATATATGCTACTGATTATTCTAAATCGAAAGATAAAAGATGTCTCGTAATATTTTTTATCGGGATTTATTATGTTACCATTTTTGACCTCAATCATTATATGCCAGTTGATATAATAATTCGAATTTGTCATTTAAGATGTGGTACAGTGGAAGCAATAAAAGTTTATCATAAGATATCAATATCCAAAGATATTATGTAAAGATATCACAGAAAAATCTGTATTTTCATTGTACTAATATTCTTCATCAAGTAGAATCGTTTGAATTTGATATTCGACACTATCCCGTTTCATGCGTGATTTTGCAACCCTAAAGGTACGATTTCGATCTCGGCAGTAACTGCCTGGCAGTCGCGATCCGGCGGCGACTACCATACGGCTTCCAGGGAATTACATGCAACACTTGCCGATAGAGGCAGCGCTGCACGGCTGCTTGTATCAATAAGTGTTGCACGTAATTCCTTGGAAGCGGTATGGTATTCGCTGCCAGATCGAGACTGCCAGGCAGCTACTGCCGAGATCCGAATCGTACCTTAAGAGAGTAAATATTTTGTGCTCCTGAAGACTTTTTTTAGGTTTTTTGCACTACCCCCTCGAATAATCAGTTCGAAGAGGCTAGTTCATTGCTGGTACTAGTATCTTAAGGTAATAATTTATAGTTTGATGAGCTTACCATCAACCACACACAATATCTCATCGATTGAATCCTGAATACGCAGTCCCATTTACCAAATCATAAACGAAACTTGTCTTGAACGAATTCGATTGCATCATATGAGTGTTAGTTACGAAGATACAAGGGCTTCATAGCTTCCAGACGATCCGACACAAACCCTCTACAACAGCATCAAGCAGCCCTGTTTAATCAGTTTGTCATTATCGGTTTAACCTAGGTGACGAACCCCCACCCCCTCAGACGCATTAGCTGTCGTGAGGCGTCGTTTTAGCGTCTTTGGTGCCGTTATCATCCCCCTTTATGTACGCGTACTCGACGCTTGCAGATTTGTAATTTATCAACCCCTAAACGCGATAACGCGAACGTCTCAAAAGATGATGAGAGATTTATGTTCGAACCATTACTTTCATTTTGCTTCTCGAGCAATATCGAAACTTCAAAATCTTATCGGATATGTTGGGGGGATCGATATGGAATATGCTTTTCGCGAGTTATGGTTTTTTCGTTTTTAATTGGTTCCACTTCATTTGGTACTGGAGAGATCAAACGTATTCGACATACTAGATACAGTATGTTTTTCGAGAGTATACTTGATTTTGACTTTTAGGTCGCAAACTTCAAGAGAAGGGATTAAACAGATGATTTTCATCGAAAAATGTCATATATACAGAATGAGTCTTTATGTTGTTTATTAATTTGAACCATAGATTTCTCTCATCAAATAGAATACTTTTTTCATTTGCCATTTTTCCAGATTCGGTTCAGGTAAAAAGTTATAAGCATTTAAATATCTATTTTAGTATCTCAATGTGCTTATTAATTCCTGCGCTTTATTTGCAAGCTCACGACACATATCCCTCACGGTGATCTCTTTTGGAGAATAACCAATGCAAGGTTTGAAATTCTAAGTAACAAGGTTGAGAAATCTCATTTACTCACTTAATTCTAATGATTTGGTGCTTTTTGCGATATTATCGCAGGGAAAACATTTCACTACACTGGACTTGAAACACAGATCTTCAACTTGATATACATGCAATATCCAATTTCATCCCATTAAAACATTATACAGAATCCATCCTCGCCAATTCTCATATTGAAAACTCCATAATTATACTTTTTTTTACAAAATTTATAGATGAATTATATGAAATCAATCAACTAACCTGAAAACATTCTCTAGAAGGTGTCTGTGGCGTGGTCACGAAATGGCCTATACTCATAGAAATTATAACTTAATTTCATATCTATGCATTTACCTATAATTAGTTCTATGCGAAATGGATGAATATTTCTGTGTATTCTATGGTCCTGATAAACGTGAACCCAGCTTAATTTACTTTCTTCACTAGATCAGGGGCGGATCCATAAATATAAGGAATATTTATCCCATTTTATAATATTCAACATTGAATATCTTCAAAACTATGCGTTTAACGAGAAATTATAAAAAATAATCAAATATTTAAAAATAATTGAAGATTTTTATGATGACATAAGATAAACTATCTGCATTCTTCATGCTAATTTCGCATAGTTTTATGGATCGGCGAGTCTATAACTCGGAAACTGTTTGAAGTAGAATGAAAGTAATTACTGAAGAATATGTGTCATACTAAGAGAAAACTTCACACCCAAATTCATCTCATTGGGAGTTACTGTATCAAAACTACAAAAGAAAAACTGATTTTTTCTGGAAATTTAAACAGCCCGTATATTTTTGCTGGAGCCGAATCTGGGAAAACGATAAATGAAAAAAGTGTTTCATTTGATGAGAGGAATCTATGGTTAAAATCAATGTTCAACTCAAGGACTCACCCTGTATATCTTCTATTGAGAATTAGCAGTACAATTCTTTTATATCATATAATATGTGTTATCACAGTATTAGCAGAGCGAATGTAAACGGGGTACCATACATTTTTACGTATAATATAAGAGTACAGATAAGAACATCAGGAAAAATTATGTCCCCCCGTATAAGTGAAGTGAAATTGTTGTTTGTTATTGAAGTGCTTCTTTTTCATCAACCAAACAAAGTTTTTCGTTTCTTCGGTTTCGATGCAGGATGATATCTCGAAATCACACCTGAAAACAAAAAAAGAAGACGAAAAAACTAATATGAACTAGTAAATGTTTTATTATTCATATCAAGAAAGAAAAAAAAATTGAATTCCATGAATTAATTGAATATTCAAGATAAAATAGCACTATAGGAGATGATTTCCCAATATAAGGGGCCTGTAGCATTCCTCATTTACCTGAGGTTATAGAAAATCATCGCTTGGAGAACCGGAACTGGTTTAATAGACCCTCCCGGTCAGAGCAGATTTAGTATAATGAATTTTGAAAATGTAACAGAACACATATTCGAAAGGTTGAGGGGTTATTCTTCTATTGAACATTTCTTGATTTTACGAAATAGTTGACGCTTTTCCATCAGACAATTATAGCTAACTTACCTTTGTTAGCTCAACGAATTTTACTACATATCTCGAACAATTATTTAATTTGTTGCTCAAAAAAAGTTCCAGTGACAGGTGGTGAGAAGTTAATTGAAACGAACGAACAGATTTTCAACAGTTTTTTCCACACCATTCATCAGCTTGAAATGAAACCCGGCAAAGTACTTGAGGTAATTTTTTGACGACAGTGATTCAAATTTCAGTTCGATCGAATATTTATCTTCGGGGGTATTGTGAACAAAATATATCAAAATTCGTGGTGTTTTTAAATTTTCATATCATTTACTCAATCTCTTGAGGAGTTATCTAACTCAAACTTCATTGTTAGATGATGAATACCCACGCGTGACTTCATGCGGAAGTTGGAAAGGATCGTAAAAGTAGAAACTTTATTGATTCATTTCTCGAGAATTTTTCAGATTTTTGTTGGAAAAAAGCTAAAAAAGCGTTGACGTAATGTCTTGTTCCCTTTTAGTGGTATACTTCGAACATGCGCGCAAAAGCTTCTGACTTCACGTCAGTGCTTTTCTAGGTTTTTTTTTGGGTTATTCGGGAAAAAACTTCGAAACCGAAGGAAAAAGCCACAAAATTTTACATATTTTTTTACAATATCTTCGAGAATTATGATCATATCGAACTGAAATTTGGTACACGGCTGTGAAATATGAAGTTATGACCGGCATAGCGATTTATATACAATAAGTTCTGAAAGAAATAACTTATAGACTCGATATTTATAGAGTCGGTTTTGAGCTTAATTGAGAGAGTCGAATTCATGAATGAACAACCTTGAATATCGACTTCAAACAATTCAATTTAGTGCACAAATAAAATTATTGCGCAGTATAAAGGCCAACGCGCACTCATCGGCAAAGGGCCGGACTACGTCAGAACGGAAATTCATTTTCCTGCTTTTCTAATAGTATTCAGTTGCGGTAAAGTGCGCACTGCCCAATTCAATCGTTGGTAAATAATACAATAAAGTTCCGCCCCGATGCGGCGTGGCCCGGCCCGTTAAATGCCAATTTGATTTGATTGAACCTCTAAGGCCAATCGTGAATATTTTGTGCGATATAGCTTGCACAATAATATTGACCATCAATGCTTATTTTCAATCTTTTTCAATTCTTTCAAGTTCAACACTCACTTATCGTCTTATCGGCAACAGGCTGGACCACGTCAAAATGGAAAGTATATAATTCCATTCAGCCCAGGGTCCCTATTCTTGAATCGGGAATGGGAGAAAATAGGCGTGTCGAAGCTGTTGTCATGGAAACGCGGTGCGTTTTTGATGGAACGATAGAGACCGTTCATACCATCACATTCAAGATTAGGGTCCCTGGCGTTGGCCTTTGAACTCCAGAGAGGTGAATCACCTTTTTAGTCCGTTCTAGGCATCATCCAAAAGGTAGGAGATGATATTGCTCAGTCGAAATGAATGCGAAATGGGAAAAATGACAGTTAAAACTTTTGCTGTATATTACCTCGAAAATAACGAGAAACGGAACTTTTCCCTAAATTACATCCAACTCAAAGAGGAGATCCCAACACATCCCAACCGAAATTTAATGAAAATATTCCAATAAATTCCTAAATATCCTCGACTCGAAATCGTAGAGTGGAAAGGGGAGAAGCAGAACTTGCGCATTTTCGTGAAAAATCCATAACGTTTTTGTTTTGAGGAAGATCGGGGCTTCAGGGATGAGTGGTTGCTATGGAAATTTGCATGCATCCAATAAACGGTTCTCTGAAGATTTAGTCATCTTCGAAACAAAGCAACCCACGTCGGACAGATCCGGACTGAGACCTGAGACAACATTTGAGATGATGGTTCAATGAAGTTGAAGATATATAAACTATCAGTGGCGTGTCGTGATGTATGAGGTCGGGGGGGCGCAAGTAGCACATGTTGTAGGTTGAGTGGCATGGGTAGGAGGAAAGCTCGAAGCCTGCGGCGAAAATTTTTTCGGTTGTACCACACCAAAAGACTTATTTTTAACATACTTGTATCTTTCAAAAAAGAGTAGGACAGCAAAGAACAATTTTCTCAAGAGAAAATTTGATTTTTTGGCAAGTTCTGCAGTAAGATTAATTAACTGTTAAAATATTCCCTGATTTTCAGAGCAGTCTCTTTCATCGTGAACTCTAAGGGCCAAATAAAAAGTGCTACAAAATTTTACGTAATAGATGATTTTTTTAAAATGTTTCTATTTTTTTCGACCTCATCATTATGAAAAAGAATGCTGGGACATAAAATTCACGTTACCAACCAAGTAAGGCAAAGATAGTGCTAGAATCGATGTGGTCACAAGACGATTTATGTTTCCTCATTCTTTCTGGAAGATGGTGTAACTCACTGATTCCTTTTCTTGTCCAGTTGGGATCCATTCTTGAGTCAACTTTGAAAAATCACAAACACGGAAAACAATATAACAAAATTTTCATTTCACACTCAGATATCCAGTTATTTTTTTGTAAATGTCTATTGAAAAACGTCGCGTAAATTTCTGTTTTCGGCTCTTAGCTTACAAGTTTATGATAACTTCATAACTGGCAAGGGCCGGCCCAGTTCCTTTATTTTTAATTAATCGGCTAATTGCAGCTTATCCTGCCAATCAAAAATTAGTTCGAGAATGTTGCTGACTGAATTCATTATGGATTCAACACACAAAGAAAATACCAACAAGGTAAAGTCTATAACATCAACCCGACATAACAATAAAAACGTTAATATGCGAAAAGACGTTCATCGACCCAACAGCAGTAATCAACCCGACTGCACCTGAACTCGAACTTAAAAATTTCGCGGCCTGGGTGTACTTATAGTTCGGAGTTGATCGGGGTATTTCGACAGCATTTGCTGTTGTTGCTTGTTCCTATATGGGGGTTCCGGTCAGCCTGGTCGTGAGGCCGCGAATTCCGCGCGCCTGATATACATTTTCGATATTCCCACGGTAACTAAAAACTATTCTTTTGGGGGTGAATTAATAGATCATTAGAAAGAACTGATGTTTGTGATTTTGTTTGAATAATTTCAGAAAGAATTAATTGTGTCGTACGTTGTACAATATATTTTTCAGGGAGGGCGGGCGGCCCCGCCGCCTTATTGAGCAACCGCCACTGTAACCTATAAGGTGACATTAAAAATCCTTGCGGATTCATCTATTGATTTCAAATCGTTTGTGTTAAATATCACTATGCTGGGTGTCACAGGAATCAGGCTCATCCCAAAAAAACCTTAATTTTTCATGATATCGGATGGATATTTTGGAAATTGTTAATATATGTATCATGTATGTGCTCGATCGACTGAGATGAACACGGTGTGTCTATGAGTTCCGGTTAATCGTAAATGGGCAAAACTTTAGAAGTTTTCAAATCAACTAGTGCTTATTTTGTCTATTCGAATAACACGTTGAATTCAGAGTGGAAAATTGGTTTGAATTTTTTTTTTTGATATCGGATCGATTGGAATTCTGGATAAAATAATTATTTTAGTGCGAAAAAAATAATTATTTGGGCAGAACTCACCAGTAATTGGCTTTATATACTCTGATTTATTTATTCATTCATTTATTTATTCATCATTCTTAGATACATACAGACCTAAGTCCAACAAAGTATCCACATGGTAGCATATAGAACAAATAAGAGTTAAGTACAATTTGAGATCATTCTGACAATAACACCAAAATTAGGGAAAAAAACAGCAAATCAACATATTATTCGAAAAGGAAACAAGACCTGAGCTGATCCCTCAAATCACTGCAAGTTAAATGAAATATACCCAGAGGTTGAAAGTTATTTGCCGCTATGATCATTCGTACAAATGGCGAGTTCTGTGAACAGCGTGTGTTTCTGAAAAGTTGGGGAAATAATCGAGCACTTCTTAGATCCATATTCGGAACATTGATAGAAAACATCTCTAGTAATTGAGGATGCCTGATTTCATCATGGAAAATTTTCTGTACAAAAAGAAGATCAGACATAATACTTCTATTTTCGAGAGAAACCACTTTGAAGTGGAATCTGATACTCGCTAAAGCGTCTCTATGATACTGAAGGTTTTTTTGGGGCATTAATATTTGAGCATCTATTTTGGATGTTCTCCAGTCGGTTTATATAAACTTTATATTGCGGGCTCCAAACCGCACTAGCAAGACAGAGACGACTCTATATGTAGGCATTGTATAAGCATCTCACAGGTTCAACACTTTTGAATAGTCTAGAACTACGGATAATGTAGCCTAATAATTCAGAGCAGGAATCAACTATTTATTCGATGTGATGTTCAAAAATGAGTTTGCAGTCAAAAGTGACACCGAGATCCTTAATCTTGTCACATCTCTGCAAGAAAGCACCATTGACCTTATAACGAAAATTGATTCTATTATGATTTCTCGTGATTGTTATGTAATTGGATTTTGAAAAATTTAGGAATAAGTCATTATCGTTACAGTAATTTACCATTCTATCAAGATCCGACTGCAAATTGTAGCAATCAAGCAATGACATTATCTTGATGAAGAGTTCAATATCATCAGCACACAAAAGAAATTTACAAAATTTAAAACAAAATGAAATCGTATTGATGTAAATCAAAAACAAAAGAGGTCCCAGATGAGATCCCTGAGGAACCCCAGAGGTTGCCACATACTCATAGGATCTGTACCCATGAACGGTCACGAACTGGAATATATTCCTTACATACGAATCAAACCATCTCAAAAGGCTGCCAGACACACCGACTCCAGCGAGGCGAGAAAGAGGGATGTTGTGACTAATTTTGTCGAAAGCCTTACTGAAGTCTGCATACACAGCATCATACACTTATCGGATAGAGACATAATTTTGCAGATTTACGAATCAATTCGTGGAAAGGACTAAGAAATCGAATGCTTCATCGAAACGTGGACAAAAGTCCACTATAGTATCGCTTTATGAGTTGAAAATAAAAAACATTATATGAATATGAAATATGAATGCCAAATTTCATGTACCTTAACTTGGACTAAAACAAAATGACTGTAGATTATGTCCACGCGGCCAATTTCTAGAGGCAATAATTGTAACTATTTGTAATTACGGCAAGTATATTTTTTTTAGATGTCGGAACTCAACCATCAGTCTTTGTGACTTGCTCAGTCTTCCTCAAGAGCTTTTATGCGAGAGTCAATATTCTGAAACTATTCCCGCATCAACCACGTCACTAACACACTCAGCATCACCAGCGTCTTCCCAAAACGATGATGTTATTATCCTCTCTCTCATTATCCCCCCATACAAATCTGCCTGGATCGCTACGCAAACCCGAAATGTGCCGGGGTGAGCAGCTTGCAGCCTGTACGGAGTGTGCCGCATTGATTGGAGAATCTGCGGACCACTCAAGCGAGAGGAATCAACTTTAAAACCGTACAGAAACAGCGAGAAAGTATCTCGCTCATGGACGGAACCCGTCTTCCCCCTTGCCCGCGACCGCGCTTGTTTCGCGCGCTGAGGGTCGCCCACCCACACCATAGCGGCGGAAGGAAATCGCAGTGTGCGGCGACGACCGCTTCCCGGCCTTATAGGACGTTGCCGTCTCCTTCATTTAGATGAGTCTAAAGCGAGTTTTCAAGACGAGCCACCCGTTGGGTTGATTGAAAGATTTACTATTCATTAAGACGATGGCAATGCACAAGTTATGGCCGTTACATAGGTCAGGGACTAGAACAGTCGGTCGGCTACGGAAATTGGACAAATTCCTTTCTGTATGAAGAAAAAAAACCTACGAAAGCTCAGAAGTGAAGTCAGAAGCTTTTAAGCACTAGTTAGAATTCGTTGCCGAAGCGGTTATCTATTCACGTATTGGCTCCCCACGAAATTCTTCAATTTTATTTTTGTTAACCTTCATTTTACCAATATTTCATAAAAAAAACAAATTGGATCGAATTGAAATTCGATACCTAATTGAAAAATATGAAATTCTTGAAAAAGTATTCAGTAGCATTTCAATTATTCCGGAAATATCAATAATACTTAGGAAATAAGCACGAAATTTGCCAAATTTATTTCACCCATAGGTATCTGAATCGCGCTGCTATTGTTTTGTCCAAATGTCTGTAATTTTCGAATTTTGAGCTGGAAATGGTCTTCAACGATTAGTTTGGGCTCACTGATGACGAATCCGATTCGGTCTGGCCAGCCGCCCGTAGGAACGACAACGTGATAACGGAAAATCCTATCGACTTGAAACCTTGAGAGCAGGTTTTATTTCGAAGGAATAGTCAATTGGAATTCGGAAGTTATTTCTTTGGTGAATCAAAGAGGAAAAATGTCTATATTTTTGCGGAAAATTTCTTCTTCTCGAAAACTAAAAGTCAAATTTGCGAAAAATTTCGTACAGAGATTGAAATTCATATTTCACAACAACGAACCAAATTTAATTTTGATGTGTTAAAAATTGGAATATTGGGAAAAAACTGGTCCATTTCGTTGTAAGGTATTTCCGGAATAATTCAAAAAACACTAATCCAGTCATGATGAAACTTATTGACTAGTTATGATCGTTATGATCGTGCCATCAGAACAACTTGAAAACTTTTTTAATTTATTTTTCAAATATTCAATATTCTGCGATCTTCTCATTATATTATCAACACGAAATCCTGCATGAAACATTTTTCAATCAAGTATAATCTGTATTTGTGTAAATATCGGGCAAACAAAATTCAATCTGAATAGGCTCATATATCTGCGGAATAATTGAGTGAATTTTATCCATTCAGAAATTCAGCCTTCGGAATTAGGGTCCAATCCTACTCTTAAAATATCGGATTTCTAGGCTGTTTCTTTCGGAAGTTATGGGGTTTACGATCGGCCGTGACGACGACCACATTTGAGACACGAACATTTGTGCAAAAAGGACAATAGAGCATGCGTTCAAAAATGATTTTGAAGGTGAAAACCTACCGAATGACTCACACATGCAATGTGTAACAAATGATTTCACGTAGACTTCTCTCAGTATTTCAGAGACACAACTTCTGTGATGAAAAGGACAGTTAAATAAGATTCAAATCAGGAAGGAAATGAAAAAGCACTGACCTTAGGCCAGGAGCTCTAGCATGCAGTGTTTCTTGAGTAAATAACAACGATTCATTTTAGAACTTTGTACACAAAATATTTTCGATATCTTAAGCGAAATTTGCCGTCTCATTTTAAAATGGAACATAATTTGTCAGTTTCAATTCACAAGCTCGTTTCTTTCAACAATTATCGTGATAAATACTGGATAAAATTGAATTTGACATCGGATTATTCATCGTTGAGTCCAACCTAGGTCATTCAACACGTAAAGACCTGGTGTCGATGGAGCTGTATCCAACATTTTCCTCTTCAATATAATCCCTCATTCAAATCTGCCAATAGCAAAGAACACCGGAATCATTCACCTTACTTGAAAACTATCAGGTACAGGGTGTGCCAAATTGGAAGCTTTTGAAGGGGAAGTCCTATTTGTATTCTAGACAGACGTAATCTAACGTTGGTGTCTAAGAGCCAATTCTCATGTGCAACTCATTGGTGAAAATCGCAACTCCATAGCCATCACCGTTACGTAGTTACCGGGTGTTTTTCGAAAATGGTAATTTTAGATATATTGCTGTAACTTTCCTTCTGTTGAAAATTTTTCTTCTCTGTAAAAAAACTCTCGTAGTGACGTCAATTGAATTTTCCGCGAAATGCTATTGTACGAGATATCGCTATGAAAATACTTTTTAATGGGGCACCCTGTTTATTTTTATATATTTCGATAGAGTTCGAAATTACTATTTAAAAAAGAAAGCATACTCGATAATTTTCTGGGGTCATGTTTGAGTTATTAAAATTCCAAATTTAATCTCTTACAATGATTGAAAAAAAATAGCTTTTTGTGTGATACCTTTATATATCTTTCGCTATTGATATTTTACGATATACTTTAACTGTCCTCAACGTACTGTGTATGAATGACAAATTTAAAAATTACATTAATAGACGACTTCGGTCCAAGTTGCCAACCCACAAATTTCTTCCATAATTAACTATTACTGGGGAAGGGGAATTTCATAACAAATTCCACATGATAAGGTTCGCGTTATTTATAAATATCCGTTGAAGATGCCTCGGCTTCTCAAACAAGATAATTCCTTTCAAATATAGGTTTTTGTTAAGATCATCTCTGATTGACTGAAATATAAGTTGGGATTCCTGATTTCATGTTAACAGTGTCAAGTTTGTATATAATATGTTCCTCGAATCAACTTGGATATTTCGGTTGCATGTTTTCCGTTTCGTAAATATGAAATATTCGGTTGGTTCCTGGAAAAAGGTTAATTACGGAATTTTATTGATGAAAAAGCGTTTTTTCTGTCAGCAGAACGACAGTCAATGTTCTATGGTAACATATCCATAGCATAGAATAATCTTTATTTACTTTATGATCCATAGAACATAGACGAGACAACAATCAACAATGAAAAAATGACTGTTTATGGTCTATGGACCATAAGGTAAATATAGATTGTTCCATGATGTAGGTAAAACATCATGGATGGTTCTATGCCATGGATATGTTACCATAGAACATTGACTGTTGTTCTGGTGACAGAAAGATTGCTCTTTTATCAATTGAATTCCGTAACTAGCCTTTTCACAGGGACCAACCGAATATTTCATATTTATGGAACGGAAAACTGGCAACCAAAATAGCCAAGGGGATTTGCGGAACATATCCTAAATAAACTTGACACTATAAACATGAAATCAGGAATCCCAACTTAAATTTCAGCTAATCAGAGATGATCTTAACAAAAAACTAAATTTGAAAGGAATTATCTTGTTTGAGGAGCCGAGGCATCTTTTACGGATATTCATGAATATTGCGAACCTGATCAAGTCGAATTTGTTCTGAAATTCCCCTTCCCCAGTAATAGTAAATTTGGAAGAAATTTATGGGTTGGCAACTTGGACCGGAGTCGTCTATTAACATACAATGATTGATGTAAAAACTTGAAAAAGCGGTATCATAATAAAATACAATACAGAGATAGTTCATTATGAAACGCTATCCAAGTAGTGCCTCTTCGATGAAATCCCTAATTCAAATTCTCCAATAAACTAGGACAACGAAAAACAACCACCTCGCCACAAAAAGTACAGGAACTATGTACTTCCCCGAATAGAGTAGTTTCGCTCCTATCAGGAATAATAACGACCGAATCATGGAAACCGGGACCCATGCCAAGATACGTAATAAAAACAAGGAAGACAGGATGTGTACGCAAACAGGCGCTAAATCTATGCACCCTCCGGGTGGAGTTCGAAGGGAATTTGCCTCGTTCACGGTTTGCTGCCCGCCACCCCTTGCAGGCCTGCATTACACGGCATTATTCTCCTCCAGACTGCCGACTTCATTTCTTCCTTCCTGCTACGCTGAGAAAAGTGTGTTTTGTCGCCGTACGTACGAGATATGCCATTGTTCGCGTGACTTTTATGTGCCGGTGCTATCTAATATCTTCGTGTGTCGATCTGCTATGTGGATGGGGGAGGTGTTAGCTTTGTAGGGTAGTTATGTTCTAGATTAAAGAAATCATCGACGGCAAGAGTGAAAAGATTCATATTTTGCTGAATCATGATTTTAAGACAGTGGTATCAGGATATGAGATTAGTTTTAATACTAGTGGATGCCATCCTGGCGAAAGATAACCGTTCTTGGGCCGATCAATGTTAAGTAAAAAAAAACCTAGTAAGGACAATGGCACTAGATTCATTTTCAAAAGTTGCAAAATGGCGAACGAGTTGGGTTCGGTCCCTCACTGTATCTATTTCAAGCAATTTTTAAAATAATCTTAATCGTCAAAAGAGTACATTCTTTGGTAAACTTGTGAGCTCTACCGAGGCCTACGTGAGTTAACAGGCCGGAAGGTTAGATGTTGCCTTTGTTACAAAGGAGTGTCACGAAGCAGGGAAAAAAGGAGATTGAGCACCGATGTCATAGTCACTATACAATTGACGGTGTGATTTTCGAAATGCTTTTAACGTGATATCACTAAGAACCTTTCGTGAAAAAAAAATACACAGCATTTCGTTTATTTCTGATTAGTTTAATAATACTTTATCGTAAATAATCCCGAACTCACCACGAGGAGGAGCTGTATTACTTAGTTCCAAAAGATTACCATCAGAAAGTTATTATTCGAGATTCTGAAGCGTTTAATATCAATAAAACATAACGGCTATCGAAAGAGAAAAATAGAAAAGATATAAGCCCTGGAACCGATAATGCATACTTCCACCGTTATGCACCCGGAAAATGGAAGTGAATTGAAGATGGCCACAAAAAGTTTGTACAATAAATGGGGTTCGGGGAAACTATAATACTTATTTCATTTGTTGAACAAGAAATTGTAGTTTTCTTTAATCATTAGAGAGGTGCCAATGTCATCCGTATTAGTTTTTTTTTCAGTGATTACTGATTACTTATACAACTTTTGAGCGAACTGCTGGTAGCAGCAGACGAATCTGGAGTTGAATTGATCCTATTCATTATTTTGAGTTTCCGAATTTCAAACATCTATAAGTCGAATTTGGAAATGGGTATATTGACTTCTTCAAAACTTTTCATTCTCAAATTGGTGAAATTATTGAACCCCGACGATATCTTTGATATCTTTCCCTGGAAAAATTCATTTTATGAACCATAATAAATCATTTTCAACTTTGAAGGAGAAGTTGGAAAAACCGTGTCTTTGAAAGTGGCATAAAAACGTGAAATCGATTTAATCGGAGCCTGATTGTGTCAATAGATAGATAGCATTGTTTAACTAAACAATGGTAGAAGACATGTAACTAGGCTGATTTGGAAAAATTGAAGGAATATGCATCATCAGTTGGGAATTTTTCTCGGTTTACTAATTAATCAACCATCTGAAGTTACAGAATAACAGTCCTTCTACAGTAGGAGCATCTACAAAATGTTTTATGCATACCTACTACCAGTGTTTACTTCAGTATCGTCGTGAATTTCGAAACTGTCTTTCTCTATGTAAATATTGCATTCGGTCATTGTCATCTTTTTTTACAGGATCTCTGGGAAATTGAAAAACGTAAACTTTTTAAGGATTTATAGTAGGTCTAATAATCGGCTACTGCACAAGTACGAGCCATGATGAAACTCGTATCGAAGATTTTCAATTCTTGAAATATATGCCTTTTGATTTCCCTAAATATCGATTCTTCAAGTCGTATTCCAGAACGAAACACACTCTAACAACACTTCACTAACATTACGAAAGATTTAAACACTAATTTTCACCTAAAACACAAATAAAACAACCGATCAAAGCGAAAAACTGGATAATGCGAACGTTTTATCTCGTTTCCCGGCGAAATGATGATGTAAACAAAGGCGTGTATGGACGATCGCACTCTGTGGTCGTGTTGTCCATGATAACCCTCCATTGTAGAACTTCAACATCGCATTTTCTGGCATCTTTCTGGCCTTATAGATTGCGTAGGCTACGGCTCTACTTATTAGTTTCATATCGCAACTCTTCATCAAAGAAGTCGAAAGAAAGTCTCTCTATTCAGAGTTACAGTTCGCCACGATTCACAACTTATCTTATAATTGAACTGAAGAATGGACCTAGTGAATTCCATCACCTGATACTAGCAATGGATTTGCCTTTTTGGACAGATCGATTGATATGGTTGGGCAAAATCCGAATAGAAGACATCCGCTCCAGGTCCATGTCTAGAGTTGCAAAATGGTGCAGGGGTCGGAATCAATCATTTTGTCGATTCTGAAAATTTTCGAAAAACACATTGAATCGTCGAAGCTCACGTTTTTTAGTTAAGTTGTTAGCAGCATCTTTCAACTTCCGTCCAGAAAACTCAATTAGTATACAGGGTGATTTCAGAAATGAAAAAGCCATATTAATTTTTCAAGATACGATTTATTCAACTTAAGTTGCATAGGTGTGTGTATACGCCATTTACTCTCCGTAGAGAAAATGTTGTCAGAAAGGTAACGTCCTTCTTCCCTTCTTCTAACGCCCAGAAAGCTCCGCCACACTGCTTCCAATGTATTCTCAGTGATCAACGCCACCTCATTACGTATCGCTGCTTGTTGTCTCCATTATGTTGCCTGTAGTTCGAAAATTTAGAACTCAATTCATAATGGTGGGTCGGCTAGATGTTGAAATGATCGCGAAAAGCTCGTTGAAGTGCTACCACTGAGTTACCGTCTCTAACATACATGTCGTATGTAAACACGTGTTGCTCTACTGACCACTGCTCCATTGTGACTAAAAAAAAATGGCAGTTTTTCGGAAGGCGAATGAACGCTCCCCCAACCACGCCATGACTCTCCAGTTCTGAGTACAGTGCCATCCAAAATGTGAATGTTTTTCGTGTTCACCCTCCAGTATAAAATGAATTCAAATTTGAAATGAGTTGAAAAAGGTTGTATAAATGTGTTAGTATCCGAAGTAAAAATATAAAACTTATCTGTTCAACCTCAGCATATAATTGAGATTATATGCTCGTTGAATAATATATACTTACTGACTAAGAAACTGCAACACCCAGAGGGAATTTTTTTGGTGAAATATAGACAGTATAGCAAGGTTTGAATGATTGACATTTGGAGAAAAAAAACGAAGGGTTTACAATTTTTTTTCATTAAATTGTTAATAATGTGTTTGTCCACCGCGGTTATCAATACACTTCCCAACACGTCTTGACATTGATGCAAGAAGATGGTCTATTTCTTCTGGAGGGAAAGCCTTCTGCCCATGATGTCCAAACATGCTCTATAGGCGAAACATCGGGGGATCTGGGCGGCCATGGCAAAAAAATCTCATGGGTCGCTTCAAAAAAGTTTAACTCTTGTCAGGGGCGCAGCCAGGGGGGGGGCGACACTGACTCTTGTAACATTAGGTCGAGCATTATCTTGCTGAAATATTTGATTCTCCAGCCGGTTGAGGTAAGGGAGAACATATGGCTCAACTATTTCTTGAAGGTATCGCAGCGCTGTCATGTTACCTCGAATAAAGACTAAATGTGACCTACTTGCATGTGCAATAACACCCCATACCATAACGCCTACTGTCCGGTGTATATGACGCTCAACATCAAAATAAGTGTCACCTCTTTCTCCCTGACGTCATCTAACCCTTCTTCGGCCATATTGTGCACCTAAGGAGAATAGAGATTCATCAGAAAAGAGGACCTGAGGCCATTCCACATTCCAATATTGTCGTTCTCTGCACCACTATAATCGTTGCCGGCGATGCTCAACCGTGAGAAATAACACAAGATGGGGTATATAATGCTGCAGTCCAAAAGACGTTTTACGATGGTAAACTGTTCGGACAGTTACAGGATGTCCTTGATCTTCTAACCACTCATCAGGCAAAGATCGAGTTGTCGCAAATCGGTCTCTAATGGCCATAAGTCTTAGACGTCGATCTTGAACGTCATTTGTGCCCATTCGGCGTCCGGTTTCTATACTCTTCTTTGATTTTGGGCATTAACAAACCACGCTTGACAACACCTCATAACTGTAGTTGGATGTTCGTACGGTTAGCGATTTCTCGAAATGACGACCCCGCCTCCCATAGACCAATAATTCGACCTCTTTCAAATTCACTTAGGTGGTGATAAATTCCGCGTACATGTGCTCTAGGCACATAAAAATCGACTCTGGATCTCCTCGAACAGCTGGTTTCTTGTAAAATTCAAAAAATTCGCAAGTAACGACTATAATATTTGAGTAACAAAAAATGTTCACATAAAAAAAACCTTCACGATTTTTTTTCTCCGAATTTCAATCATTTACTCCTTGCTATACTATCTATGTTTTACCAAAAAAAAAATAATTTAAACAACTCTTTCGACTGACAGTTGAATCCTTCATTCTTTCTTCGAATAAAATCAGTCTAGTTTTGAAAGTAATTCTTGATTGCACAATACTCAACACTATGGTACTAACATACAATCAAGCCATCGCCGAAACTGCAATTGATAGCACGCCAGACATCAAACTTCTTACACAATAGACGTTTGACAAACTCATACTACAATCGTTCTGAAGTGTGCTCCATCATAACCCTATTTTCAGTTTCTGAAGGAGTTCCTTAGAATCTTAGACCATTCAGTCAGAACATCAAGAGCTACTAAATGGTTTCAATTTCATCCACAATAAAAGAACAGGAGTCTCGATTCCCGTCCACAATTCCTGTTCATTGTTCGACAACCTGTAGGCAACACAATCACTAAAGAAAGAAAAAACGAGTCAGCCAACGTCATATGTCAACCGTTCGACCACCTCTCTTTGGGAATCGGGAATAACCAATCTGTCGTCAATCAAAGAACCTTGCTGTCACCAGAACGGGGAATATTTCAATTAGTTAGAAGTAAAAACACAAATTGCATTCTTTTCGTTTTCTCCCGACAATGAGACGAAGAAAAGAGGACCTGAAAGGGTATCGTGGGGTGCAGGGCATTATAGAGAGCCCCCTAGTGGGTATTGTTAGAGCTGCAGGCGAGCATTGACAGCATCGACAGTGCTCCACTAGCTATCAAGTACCTCTGGATTGTTTGAGTTTTAATTTCGAGAATGCCGATGTAATCTCGATGAGAACCTTCGAAGCACGGGGTCACATACTAGGAACAATGAGGTTATAATGAAAAGTTTGCCTGACGTCAACTGGCAAGTCGCGCCGAATTTTATATAGGAAGATGGGGATCCGATATAATGCTGATGTCACTGATAAAAATTTCAAAAAGCACTGCCGTGAAGGCAGCAACTTTTGCGCGCATGTTCAATGTAGATGACCGCTTCAGCAACGAATTTGAACGTGCGCGCAAAAGCTGCTGCCTTCACGGCAGTGCTTTTTGAAATTTTTTCCGATAAATTACTGGATTTCAATTCGATCATATCTGTATTTTTGGACATATTGTAAAAATAAAATTTTGAATGGGTATATCTACGGAATCATTGGACGGATTTTACCCATTCACGAATTCGACCTTCGTAATTAAGGTAATATCGAGTTTCTAAGTTGTTTCTTTCGGAAGTTATTGTGTTTACGGTCAGCCTAACGGCCGACTGCGTAAACACAATAACTTCCGAAAGAAACAACTTAGAAACTCGATATTTGTAGAGAAGGTTTGGACCTTAATTACGAAGGCCGAATTCGTGAATGGGTAAAATCCACCCAATGATTCCGTAGATATACCCAATCAAAATTTTATTTTTCCAATATTTCCAAAAATAGAGATCAGATCGAATTGAAATCCAGTACTTCATCGAAAATAACAGTTCGAAGTTTCATACAGAATTTAATGAGGATGATATGATGAGAAAATCATAGACATTTTTTTTTTCAAATTGTTCTAATAACACGATTATCACGAAATTTTGCATAAAGTTGTCTTTCAGCGTCTTAAAACTAGCTGTGAAGTTTAATCAGGACTGAATCTGTATTTCTCGAGTTATACCGAAAAAATCAACGATATCGAGAAGAAAACCTCGAAATTTGACATCTCCAAAACTTATGATCGTATCGAACTGAAATTTGGTACATTGCTGTGAAATTAGAAGGTCAAAGCGTGAGTATAATTTTTCTCGGATATGATGAATGGTTTCCGAAAAAAAAATTTTTTTGGAAAAAAATTTCGAAAAAAATTTTTTTTAAAAATTACCGACAATATAATCCTGACGAACTTTAGCTCAAAGTTGCGCGTTGTTGTACTTCACCTAACTGCCAAGTTTGAATCCAATCGCTCAAGTAGTTTCTGAAATAAAAAATAAATAACTTCAAAACTTCAAATGCCTATAACTCCGAAACTATTCGACCGATTTGGCCCATTAACGAACTTAACCGCGGCATTCCAATGCGCGACCTACCCTGAAAGTTTCAAGTCGCTAGCTCACTTCGTTCAACAGTTATCGTGTCTACGGCCGGCCGGACGGCCGGACAGAATCGATTTTGACACCGGATTCGTCATCAGTGAGTCCAACCTAGTCGATTGAGACCATTTTCGGCTCAATCATCCAAAATTACAGACATTTGATCAAAACGATAGCACGCTGTTCCCCTAGAACATGCGCGCAAAAATTGGCAATGAATTTAAGCGCATAGGTGGGATTATTTCGTGGTGTGAGGAAGAATGCGAAATATACATGTTACCGGGAATTTGATTAACCTGCACAGATTACAGATGTTAATCTAGCGTTATTAACCTAGGACGACACCTATGAATATGAACCGAGAACGTCAGTCAAATTGATCAATTTATAGCTTTGACCCGCTCATATTGCCGGTGGCACGTGGTCTAGAAAGGTTGAGAAGTGGAGGTTCGAGGAATCTTGAAGATATCATATATAAAGTTTCAGGGTAGGTTGCATTTCTGAACAAAACAGTTAAGTTCGTTAAAAGACCAAACAGTTATGAAGTAATAGTTGTTTGAATGTTTTTGGATATTTCCCTATTATTTCAGGAACGACTTCAGCGACTCAATTGAAGCTTGGAATTTTGTTGAAGGATACCAACCTAAGAAAACGGTAACATAATAAAATACAATACAAAAATAATACTAGACGAATGATAAAAGATTGAACACTGTGTCTAGTATTATTTTTGTATTGTATTTTATTATGTTACCGTTTTCCTAAGTTTTGACTTCAACCTTTACATGCCAGTTGAAATAATAATTGAATTTGTCATTCAAGACGTGGTACGTCGAAGTCAGTAAAAGTATATAGAAATATATCAATATCGAAAGATATTATGTAAAGATATCACAGGAAAATTCGTATTTTTAATGATTCTGCTGGGATCTTATAGGTACTAAATTCAAAAAATTAATTCAAGATTTTTTTTTCGTTAACTATTCATCAGATTTGGAAAAATATCTGCTAATATCTTGAGCACTATATTTCACAACAATGTACCAAATTTGAGTTCGATCCAATCCATAATTTTCGGAGATATTGGAAAAAAATATGTGGAATTTCGGTTTCTTGAATAACTCGAAAAATACTTCCTCAATCATGAGGAAACTTGGTAACTATACTGAAAATGCTGATGCATAATTTTGTGGAAATTGTGATGATGATATCATTTGAACAATTTGTTGAAAAAATTTGCTTCGCAACTATTCTATATTGTGCGAACTTACCACATCATCTTCATGAAATTCTGCACATTCATGCTGTCATTTTCAAATTATGTACTGGATTTTTCAAGCCGTTTAGATATTCCTCAGACTTGCTTTATACTGAGAGTGGATTATATGACTTGAGACAGTTATTTTACCAGTCACTCATGATAAATCACCACAGTCAAATTCATAAAAATCAACAAATAAAACATATACATAACACCCGATATAAGCTTTATTCTACGATGGTACCTAAAATAAACAAAACAATAGGACAGCGGAGTTATATATTTTTGGGACCGCAAATTTTCAATAATTTACCGGTAAATTTAAAAAAGATTATAATTCCAACAGTATTCAAGAAAAAACTGCGTAAATATATCGATTCAACACCTAGGCTCTGTATACACTCACAGATTGATTTGAAAAATAGCAACACTTTTTAAATTGGAATTTGTTAAACTTTCTCTTTATTGTAACTTTTTTGTAGGAATGTTCATGATTTGAGTTGAACTAGTGTTGTCCATAATGTAAATCCACCGGCGGATATATCTATCCATGTGGATTGAATTGTTTGTTCAGAGTTTAATTCACTGAAAATTAATGTTCTTTTATATTTTGTTCTTTCTAATCTGAATAAACATTATTATTATTATTATTATTATTATTATTATTTCAATTCTGTCTTATTAGAATTTACGGAAATATTGGGAAAATAAATTTCTGACTATTCATATCTACTGAAGTATAGGATGGATATCACCCATTGTCGAATTGGACCTCCATAATTAAGGTCCAAACCTCCAGATAATTCATGGAGTTTAATCAATTTGTTCAATAACCGGTCGAGTGATTTCATATGAATCATTTCTAAATTTGATGAGAATTTACTAAGGATTTAATTGTATGAGATCGGTCAAGTTCAAACAATTAGATATTACATGAAGATTAAGTAAAAAAATCGACTTTTCCTAAGACAAGTAAAGTGGAATATTTTCATTCCATAATTCTGCAATAATAATATAATCAGAACTGAATTGGTGAAGAATGAGTTGTCTCTGAAATATTCTGTAATAGAGATTAATTACACTATGAGTTATCTGTATTTTTAATTGAGAAATTTTATATCTAAACCCGAATTTGAAAGAATGGCTCATGGAAAAAGTGATATATTCTATAGAAGGAATCTTTTGTTCAAAATAATGCACAACTTGAAGACTTCTTCTGCTTGTGTATACTATGCGAGCATCTAAACAGATAAAATGATTAAGTGGTGCCCTTATACGTTCAACAGTACTTTTTTGAATTTTTCAGCTGAAACTAATTTTCGCCTGAAGATTTTTCTTCAGCTTTATCGATACATATTTCATATTTTCATATTTTGGTTCATTATTTGATAAAATCAAATAATAACTCTTAGTCATCAACCAAAAAAAAATTACCCCTCTTGAAAATTTCACAGTCTACATTCTGGATTGTGTAGATTTGAATGAACTAATGAAAAAATCCGTCTGTTCACAGTCCGTTTTCCGGGGCTTTTCTCTGAAAGTACTGAACCGAAATCCGTGAAACTTGAATGAAAAATCTTGTGTCTCTCGAGATTGATCCTTCAAGCTTTCCAGCAGGATCGGTGTACCCTAAGGGCATAAAACTGGGGGTTGTATGGAAAAAAAATTATTTCACGAAAACTTACCACCAAATTTTCCTGAAACTCTGACCGTTGATTACTGTTGCATAACTCAACCTAAAAATATTCACCCGCATAATTTCCTACCAGTGGACCCTGAGTTATAAAGGAATAATGCTGCAAATTATTGTGTGAAAAACCAATGAGCTATGATTAATATAAGGGTTTTATTTAAGATATCAATGGTATTGGGTTATTTAACTGAGAAAATAATAGACCCTTGAGCAAAATTTACAGCGTTTTCACTAGTCACTCCCTGAGAACTGATCAACTGGTTCAAAATCCACGATAATAAAAATGTTCTTTCAAAAACTCAACCCTCAATTAAATCACCCCTTTTCTCCCAAACAACTACCACCTCCCAACGGGCTCATAAAGTAATCACAAAATTTCCAACCTGTGAGAACCCAGCGACATCATTAACTGCAAATAACGGCCCTGTATATATCGTAAGGGATTCTACCCACCCCTTCATATTTCCAGAATGCCTCAAAAAACTTCGACAATATGCAATAACGCGGCTTTCGCACACCGTTGCGGAAAACGCAGGCGCGCCACGTGCCTGAAAAGCAATAAATTTTCTAAAACGAAAGCTTAACTCGCATATTTAACTGTAAAACTGCTTTTTTCAGGGGGTGGTGCTCGAACACCGTTAACGTGTCCGATCCTTTCAAAAGTAATGTGCAATAATCGATGGGGGGTCGCGTGCGGGTCACGTGACCACTTCCTACGAAGGACTTAAGCCTGGCATTGAAGAAGTTATTAGCTTATCGCCGAATTGAAACAGATTTTAATATGATTCCCCTTGGAGATGAAGAAGGGTGCAAAGGCAATATCTAGCCGGTATAATTTGAAAAATATCTTTACGTTCCATCAAAATGGATTTAATATTTCACTATTACAATTCTCAAACAATAATTATCGAAAATTTCTGCAATTGCACAGTTTTTATTTCAATCTGCCTCGAAAACTTCAAGCCTATAAGTTAATTTTTCCAGAAGTTACGTATTCCAAAACTATCTCTCATCTTAGTACTCCCAACTTGAATGACTTACAGAAACACTTTGAGAATGTTGATGCCACGAAATGAAGCATGAATAGTTCATAAGATATACGAACAACCTTTCTGTTCGATGAATTGATACTTTTCGATATATGAGGAAAAATCAAATCAACATATCTTAGTATTGTGAGGTTGATTAGGCTCATTCTCCACGTTCTCAAGCACAGGGCCGTATCTAGGGCGTGGCAAAGGTGGCACTTGCCACGGGCGCAAGCTCTGCAGGGGCGCCAAAAAATATCAAAAGATAAAAAAATAAGAGCGCTAGGCGAAATAATTCGAAAGGTCACAACTCGGTTTTCATGTATACGCCTCGCAATAAGGGACGCCAAGGAACATTTAAACATAAATATCGCTGGCCTTCCTTAAGCCGCGTACAGACACGAAAGCTGAGCGGTTATCGAGGAAGTTGCGAGCTACTTGTGGGACAACATCGCATTGTTGAAATGGCTCACGACACAGTACACAATTGCGAGGCAGCCCAATTAATTTGCCTCGCGAGCCGCTCAGCTCTTGTGTCTGTACGAGGCTTTAGAATTTGCGTACTGATACTAAAATAATCACAAGATCAGCAGAACTTTAATTTAAGTTTAAAAAAATATAAATATTGCTATATGTTCAAGCATGCCGCAATTTAGTCATAAATATTCCTGTCGGGCGTCAGCATGTTCAAAGATGCCGTATTCAGGTCATAAAATAATAAATACTGTGGCGCGTCAGCATGTGTGCTTACCACTATTTTCACGAGTTTTTTGCGCTTCATCAAGCTTGTCGGTATCTCTTCCACAAACGGTACCACCTATTTTTATATGAACTGCGGCTTCTTTGATACAATTCTCTGAAATTCCAGAAATTGATTTTAGTTCCACCATCACCAATCAGAATTTTGAACCCCAAGAGAGGGAAAAATATACAAATACGAGACATCCTGAATATTTCCACATTTCCAGTTTGGCGAAAAATGTATATTTCAAACTACGAGTGCTTAGTGTGTTTTCGAGTTTCTTTTCTAGACATAAATCTGATTGTTTTATATAAATTTTGAATTCCCTAAAGAGAAATTGTGGTATTGTAGGTATGAAATCAGTATTTCAATGGTTTCAATGACAATAAGTGAAAATCTGAAATATTGTGTATTATTTGGGAACATAAACGAAAATATATATGACTAAAATTATGAAGAAAAAAATACTATAAGGAAATATAATTGACCAAAAAAAAAACTACGTAAATGGGGGGCGCTGTCTAATACTGTGCCACAGGCGTCATAGTACCTAGAAACGGCCCTGCTGGAGAATCATATCCATAAGGTCAGCAGAGCCACTTGCACGGAAGTCAATGAAAACCATCTCAGTAGTTGTCGAATATTTGTCGAGAATTTGAATTTGAAATATTGAGTTAGCAGTGCCATTCTGAAATATGCAGCGAATTCATAATAACGGTTATAAATAACTATCGAGTATTTGTTGAAGACCATACGAAAAAAACAAGAAAAAAACAAACAAACAAAAATTTTAGAATATTTTGAATTTTGATAGAATTTCTTGATTTCTGAGAATATTTCGCCGAATAGGCAACAGAGCATTTCTTTATTGATATTTCAGCTTTATTTTTCGTATCATTATCGATATTATTGGTTGATTGTTAAATCTGTTAAATTTTTAAGAGTACTCATTCGATCGGAATCAAATAACTCAAAGTTCTCAGGGATAATATATCTGGAAGTATGGACAATTCAATGTCTTAAGAATAATACTCTGGATTGAGCTGTGAGCTAGACTTCAGTCTCTTCGCAACCTTCATAACTGTCTTTTCAATATTATCTATTTTAATTTCAGGTTTCCTCAATCAACAGGGTACTCAGGAACCTTGCTGCGCAAAAGGAACAGAGTGGTAGTTCGCCGACTCCTTCCTCGAACGAGAGCGTATACGATAAATTAAGGCTGCTCAACGGGAATCAACCGAGTTGGAGACCTTCGCCTTGGTACTCGCCGACCAACTCAGCGTTTCCACTTCAACCAATGAGTCCTCCACCGACCATATTGTCTGATGACCTGAATCCTAAAAAAAGTGAGTCTGCAAATAACTTGAAAAGTACATGAAGAGTCGGTCTGATGAAGCGGAATTTCCATACATCCGTAATCAGTTATGATACGATGACGTCGTGGTTGGTTGAAATCTTAAAATTTTAATATTTCGACATATCACCACATTTTCGAACCATCACAGATGCATGGAAATCCCAGACCAACTAATTTAATCAACCAACGTTTTATGGTGTTTCACCTGGCAACAAATATGATAGTTAATCAAACGTAAAAGGTAAAAGCTGCAATTCCTTGGTTATTTCCGTGCAGTTGCAAAACTTTCAAAGATAATATTTGGATGTTTGTTCTCGTTGTATCTCTCAATTGAGAAAGCAACAACGTCGAGCAGAGATGATATCGTGAGAGTTCCTGCCAAAAATAATCATTCTGTCTACATAAGAAGTGGTTTGAACCTATTTCAAATACATTGCACTTCATAATTCTATCCATTTTCATCAATTTCGTACTAGACTGACGAAATTGCATCAGAATTGTCTTCTAGACAAGTTATATCATGGGTTGCCTTGTTATAGTAATTAGTGTAGGGGTTCATTATAAAGACAATAAACTTCGGAAAACAAACTGTTTCCTGCTTCAGGCTATGAAAGACATGACGAAATTTCGAGATTAAAAAAACACTTTTTATTTCCTTAATACAAGAACTCACCGTGACAATTATATTATCATAAAGACACATACGAATAAATCCTAAAATCTCTCCTTGAATCACTATCCAACGAATACGACATTATTAACCTAAGAATTGAATTCTTTAAAAATCTCCTACACCTTTGACAGTTCAAGACGTCAAAACAAAAAGAAAAAGAACAGCAGCAAATACACACAGTATCGGTAGATACTCAAGAAAAAAGATTGCAGTGATAGTGTGGATTTATTTTTGAAAGTGGAACTGAGATTTTGATTTTTTCTGAGCTAGTATATGTTGGCAAACTTACACCCAATTCATCTGTTCTTTATTACTCTCTGATTTGTTTGGTTTCTCTTGTGGTGGTGTTCTTACAAGGTTTTCCTTGTTTCACTATTATGTAAGACCTAGCTTTGGCCTCTTGATGATAGTTTTCTCTACTGAGACATATATTAAGGCTTCTGATTATGTGTGGTTTTTGTACTCTTCAAGGTGTGTGGATGAATTTTCTACAACATATTCATAAGCAGTCAACTTGAAGGTCAATGGAAAAAGGATATTTCTAGCGATCACAAAATCATAATATCGGCACATAGTCTCCATTCACTGTTATAAATACAGTCGATAGGCTGTGGAAGTTTGACAGATTCCACTCTGTACAATAGACTCAAATGAGGTTGGATTCATTTTCCTGTCAGGTATAACTACGCAGCAATGTCTCTTCCATATGAAGGTTGTAGCAATTTTGTATGTAACCTAGCCAAACCAAAGATTCCTTGATAAAAAAAAGGTGAGAATCAACCTTTATGATAAAAAATGGAACATATTTCCATATTTTCGACTGAAGTATAACGCGACATTTCAAGGTCAATTATGAATTTTCGAAGTGATCGTCCTGAACTTTTATATAAGCTTTCTATACAGGGTGTCACATATAAAAAGGAACATAGCTCTCTTGTAGTAGACGAATCAAGATTTTGCAAGATTGTTAAAACTGGTAAATTTTTTCCTAAGGAGGACATTTTGCATATTAATCTATTATCATATCATAATTTGTCTCTATGTGGCAACCCAAACCCCTTTGAATTCAAATAGATAAGATGGAATATGTTGTTGAAAAGAGTTTCTTTAACTGAATATGAAACTAAAAATAATTGGAGATTTAAGAGCTATTTTACATGATTTTCCAATTTGAAAATGAGAACCTAAAAACGAGATGAGTGTCCTCTATAGTTTAATCAAATAAATGCTCAAATTTACTTCCACCAACTGTGGAATTGATGCTCATTCTGATGAAGCATGAATTTTCGATTTCAGGTGAAATATAAAAATAAATCTAGAGATCTGGAGATCCTAGAGGACCCTATCGACAAATCGACTGGTTGAGGGAGTTTATATGTGAGAATTCTCTGACAGCAGCAATATTATGGGTGAAACTTCAAACTGCTCTTCATAATGCCCCTACTGCATTGAATCTTCGAAATTGGTTCATAATCGTATTATGCTCTAAACAATTTAGGTGCTTTTTCATTTTCAAAGACGAATATTACTTGGACGAACGATCCGATTTGAAAAAATGTTTAACTGTCATATTCAGAAAGAGAAGACATTTTCAACAACGTATTGCACAACTCATCTTCCTTAGTCGAATTCAACATGCAATTCCAAGTTAATATTCGAAATCTTGATTTTTCTCCTCGAAAAGACATCTGTTTACTTTTCGATGTGACACCCTGTAGAATGAAACTTCTTCGTTTTAACCATAAGACCAAGTAATTCAATTATACAGAAAACCGGACGGAGCAACAAAATCCATATAGAACAACCCTGTACGCTATTTGGGAGCAACCCTAAAGAGGAAATGATCTTGTTTAACTGCCCCTCGTGCTGGTCGCTTCAAAGACCAGATATTAAATTTGCGGAATTTCGCGGTTCGCTTCGGAGCTCCAAACTGACATCAGTGAACGGCAGTAATCATTTGGCAAAGTACGCAAATAGATTCCGTTCATCCTATTTCATCCGATGAAGTATTTCCCCCTAATTTCGCACACTGCCAGAGAACGGCTGGTATCGGACGAATTCATTATACCGTATGTATGTTGTATATGTAAATGCTGATTGTCTGGGAGGAATTGGAAATTGATATCAGTAATATTTTTCTACACTCGTCGAATTTCTAGGAAGGCGTAGAAGGGCCACTTCTTGTCGACGAAAATTTTTCCTCCTTATTCCGACTTCAAACTCGGAATTATACATATTTCCGACATTAAACTCGGAATTAGAGCAAATAGATAAAAATCTAGAAAAGCACTGCCGTGAAGGCAGCAGCTTTTGTGCGCATGTTCAATGTAGATGACCACTTCAGCAACGAATTTGATCATGCACGCAAAAGCTGCCGCCTTCACGGCAGTGCTCTTCAAATTTTTCTTTTGATAAATTACTGGATTTCAATTGGATCTAATCTGTATTTTTGGAAATATTGGAAAAATGAAATTTTGAATGGGTATATCTACGGAATCATTGGGCGGATTTTACCCATTCACGAATTCGACCTTCGTAATTAAGCCCAAAACCTAGTCTATAAATATCGAGTTTCTAAGTCGTTTCTTCGGAATTTATTCCATTCACGGTCGGACTAACGGCCGACTGCGTAAACACAATAAGTTCCGAAAGAAACAACTTAGAATCTCGATATTTGTAGAGAAGGTTTGGACCTTATTTACAAAGGCCGAACTCGTCAATGGGTAAAATCCAACCAATGATGAACCCTACGATTTTACTCGACTGCAGTGGTCTTCAAAGAACACAAAATTATCCCGAAACTTTTAAATAACCAATTGTGTTGTCGGCTAATTGATAGAAATCCACTGTTTATTGACGCATATGTGTGTTGATTTTCATTTATTTTAAGTTGAAACTTAACGCGTTTCGTCACGTTGTAGCTTTTTCAGATACTATGTTTGAAAGCACTTCTTGACCCAGTTCCCCAATTGTCTATAATAGCATCTGAAGAAGCTACAATGTAACGAAATGCGTTATGTTTTGACTCAAAATGAATAGACCAATACATACGTGATCATTTAAGCAACCTTCGAATTAACAACAATACTCAAATCAAAACTTTACCCAGACAATTTCCACAAAAAAGTTAAATGAATTTAGTTCCATATCTTGCTCAGTACGACACTTGATGAATGGAAGCTTCAGTTGGGGTGAGTGGAGATGAATAGTCTAAATTCTCGGATAAATCTCACCAATGTAAGATAAATGACACCTGTGTTACAGCTGAACTGTTTTGCTCAGCATCTTTAGTAATCTCTGTTGAAGTGTTGAAGCTGGTGAAGAAATATCACTGTTGTCGTCAGATGGAAGAACTTGCTCTGCTTGAACCAAAATTAAAAATAGCCTTCGAAATAAAATTCCCAAATTAATAATTTTATCAGTTTTTTCTGGGTTTTTCGCTTTGTTTATTGTTCATATTATTTCTGTATTGTTTATTAGATAATCTGTTTTCTAAGAAACTGCCCTTGACAAATAGTTTAATCCTGCAATCGGCAAGGGCGTTTTCCATGAAAAAATATTTTCATTTAGTTTTTGAGAGTGAAAATCCCAGAAAAAACTGAGAAATGATGCAAAATCCTCCAAAAATGCGCTTCAATCGATTCCCAAATAAAAGTGATGAATGAATATTTCTTCATGGACAGAATTTCTCATGGCAAAAATATAATTATCGAAAACCTCAATCTCTTTGCCACAGGGGTCATATTTTTACGTATAGACCGCGCCAAACGCACCTTTATTTCCTGATTGGAGGATTTGGTGACACGTTTTTCAGGTTTTTTATGGGTTTTCACTCCCAATATCTGAAACAGAACTATTAAAATTAAATAAAAATTGTTTTTTTTATGAAAAACGCCCTTGCGATTGCAGTATCAAACTTTTTGTCAAGGACAGTTCCTTGCAAAAAAGATTGCCTAATGCATAATACAGAAACAATACAAACGATAAAGAAAGCGAACTGTGACGTTTCAGAATACAAATCTGACTTTTTAATCAGACAAAGCAGAAAATTTCAAGGACTTATTTTTGATTTTTTGGCTTCCATTACTTTCATTGGCAAATTTCCTAGATACCAATAGAATATTGGTTTCCAGAAATCAAATGCAGAAATTTTATGCAGGCGTTAATGATTCGAAATTCGATAAACTTTTCTGTTGGCAATTTAAAGGGATGGCTGTTAGATCATTAGAATAACCATCGAAGCTGTTGCTCACTTTGCCGGTATTTCAGCCCAAGAATTTTCCTCAAAATTAAATAGTCTATAGAACCTTGAACCTAGAAGCACATACATCCCTATCTTCAATATTTTCGAATTCTTGGAAGAAATAATACCGAAACGAATGGATCTCTGTAATATTCCCTTTCTAACCTATCTTGTTATCAAGCATAGCAAATACTATTTTGAGGTTGCTGAGATAGCAATATTGATAGCAAGAATTTTTTTAAAGTGACAGATCATATTGCTCAAAATCGTTGATCAGAATACCAATAATTCCAATCTTGTTATGATAGCAATATCTTTTTCCTAGCAAACAGAATCGACCTGAATGTGGATAACTATAACCGGAGGTTTTGCTCCATCGTTTGAAATCGCTCAATATGAACTTCTAATGATTCTTCTCCAGCCTTTCCGATTCATGATGATTCTACCGATTTGAATTGGTTGAATACCTATTTTTCTAGTTCCTTAGACATTCTCACTGAATTAAATTTTAAAAAGGTTATATTATAGGTGAAACTTTGATTGTGATTTAGTAGGCAAACGACTGAGATCACCTCAATTGTGATCATTAGAACAGGTCACAAGAATGAGTCACCATAATAAAACACCTCATGGTCTCGCGACAAAGAGATGAAAGGATGATTGAAAGGGAAAAATAAAGATCACCATCAGTTTCAAAACGAAAGATGGCAAATATATTCGTCAAATCGTTTTTCGCCCCCGGATCCTCAAAATAAAACCCTTTCCCAGTAATGGCTTCAAGTTTGCCAACTTGAAACCCCAAGTCTCATCGGATAATGTCCCCAGAAAAACCCTATGGAGTATTAAAACTTCCCGGAGATTAACAGAGCACACTTGATTAAGTACCAATTCAGAATCCGCATGCCACCAGATGGAGGTGTCGGAGTGGGTTTCGACTGATGAGTCCGAAGAATCGGATGACGTCACGGATTTGTCTCGAGGGTATTGATTCCAGACCGACCAAGTGGCGGTGGAGGGATCTCTTGCTTGTCTCCACGATCCTCTCCATTTCTAATGGCGTTTGTTTGTTGACACTTTGATTTCGGGTCGTCAGAGTAGGCGCTGATTTCCTGGTTTCCGACACCCTGGCGTTAGAATGGTGATTTTTATGAAAATTGGCTTTATTTGAGGAGTCCTTTCGGCTATGATGGTGGATGAATGGATTATTCAATCGTATAGGGCGATGATTTGTAAAAGAGGGTTGATTTAGCTTAGGGGTATTGGTTCGTTCGGTATGTTCGGAACGAGAAGATAATTTTTGTTTACTTCGAAAATTTTCAGCTAATCTCAATCCCAAAATATTATATCAGTTCCGATCTTGGTAGATATCGAGGTCTTAAATGAAGGCCAAGCAATAGGCGAAATCCTACTTCAGTTGAGGCCACTCATAATTTTCTGAAAAACAGAACAGATCTAGATGAAATCTTACAGTTGAATCTTACAGTTGAATGTTAATATAATGTTAATGCTAAATTTTATGAGGATCTTGCCATAAAAGTCAATTCAAATAAAATGTGCCGCTTCAGAGTATAAATCTGTCTCATCGTCAGACAAACGAAAAAATGTTTAGAATTATGATTTTTCGATTTTAAGTTTCGAGACTTTCGTCAACATTGACAAATGTCAAAGAAAAAACTTTCGAAAATCATCATAACTTCATATAAATCGATTTCAAGCGATGGACCAAAAGCTCCGGTTATAGTTGCGGTTATCCAAACTGACATATAGGCAGAGGATTATCTGTCAATGTGGATAACCGTAACTATAACCGGAGATTTTGGCCCATCGCTTGAAATCGATTATGGTGAATGACAGTTGATAATGACTCTCCGAAACATCCGTTGTATTGCAAACATTAAATTCAACTAGGTGAAGGTTATTAATATAATCCTTGAATAAAACAGATATTTCTATTATATGAGGGTATTACAGAAAAATTTGTATTATTCAATGATTATACTATATATCTCGTTCTAGTAGACTCGTTTGGAATTAAAATCAGTATTATGCCGGCCACACAAGCTCCGGCCTATATGAGAGTTTGACCTGTGCAAGTGTGCAAGTTTCAGGCATGAAGTTAGAGAAAGAATCGAATTTCGCTTCTTCTCCGGTCGCCTGTGCAGGTCGGGGAACCTGCGCAGGTCTGTTCCAATACAAGTACGGGTTGACCCGTGCAGGTAGACCTGCGCAGGTCAACCTCTCCAGTGAACCGTAAGGTATGTGGCCGGCATTACGAATTGAATGCTTATTTCTTTATTAAGATTTCATCCGAACAAATATACAGTGCGCGTCAAAATTATGGAACAAATTCATTTTCTCAGAAGAAAAATATTTGGCAACAAAATACTGAAACGGGTCAATTTTTGTTTCACTTTTACCAAATTTTTATGCATTTTTGAAAGATTTTTGTTGCACCCTGTACCATCCCCATCAACCCTCCAAATTTTTTGAATAGGGAATGTTGGTCATGTACTTTTTTGGAAAGGTCTTTGTATCTTCTTTACAGGCGTGCAAAAATGTTCAAAAAAAAATTTGTTTTTGAAAAATAAGTTAGTTCAAAGAGTTTTTCATTATGTACACTTTGTCATGGCTCATTTACTTCGAGACGATGGTACCTGATGAAATTTTTCACCGAATGAAATTCGACCATTACAGTTTTGTTCATGCACAACTTTAAACCCCTACAAACACTTCAATGGAGAAAAAAAAATTTTCACGTGAGGGGGTTGAAAGTTGTGCATGAAAAATACTGTAAGGGTCGACTTTCATTCGGTGACAAATTTCATCATATACCATTGTCTTAAAGTAAATGAGCCATGACAAAGGGCACATACTGAAAACCTCTTTGAACTAACAAATTTCTGAAAAAAAAAATTTTTTTCTTGGAAATTTCTGCACGCCTGTAAAGAAGATACAAACACCTTGCCCTAAAAGTATCACGTGACCTTCTTTTCTTATTCAAAAAATTTAGAGGGTCGATGGGGATGGCACGGGGTGCAACGAAAATCCTTCAAAAATGCAAAAAAATTTGGTAAAAGTGAAACAAAAAATTGACCAGTTTCAGGATTTTGTTGCCAAATATTTTCTCCTGAGAAAATGAATTTCTTCCATAATTTTGACGCGCACTGTAATATGAAATGAACAGCCGCAGAAAAGTTCTCTGTATATTTCTCGTTTTTTTTCCGAATTATCTTCTCAGTAAAATTCCAAATTTAATCCGAACTGACCGACTGGATTAAAAAATAAAAGGGTTCAAATCCTGAACGTTAACATTTTTAATGAGAATGCCATTCCCAGTATTCAATCTGATTTGCAACAATAACAAAGGGGTAGCTCGCGGTGAATTACCAGGCAGATAACCTCAGGCTACACATAACTAATGTTACATGTGAATATAATTAGTTGCATGCGCGGCAACAGTTTCTAGCCTACTAGGATCATGTATGTCTTGAGCGGTTTAATTTCGACGGTATATGTAGAACTAGAGGGCCTTACGCAAACTTCCCCAAACTTAGGGCTGATATCAAAGCGGAACTACCCTCAGGCAATCCCTGCGCTACTGTTACATTTCAGGATCATCCTATCTGTGAGTGACACATTTGTTAAAAATGTAAACAACGGGCGCATGCCGGTGCGCGTTTTCTGTCAGGCCTCGGGTTACGGAATAATTGAAATTATAACATTTGGTTTAACCAATCTGCAACTGTTTCGTTTTTGCGAAAGCGGACTGGTTTAATCGAATCAACGTGCGATTGTGAAAATTCACCCCTTGCTTTGTGCCGCGTCGAGTTCTAGTTGGCCAATGTGCATCCGGTCGTGGCATATTTTTAATTGCTGGGATTATCATATCGGGCTGCGATGGAATTTTTTTTGGAGCTGTTTTGAATTTCACCGAAATCCAGCGAATATGTCGGAAAGGGGGAATGTGGATAAAGCATTGTATTTGTGTTTTCGGACTTTTTGTATTCGCCCTAATCGCATGTTTTGGTATATCCACAGTGCAGAGATTTTCGGAATTAAAATTGAAAAAAATATTATATACAGGAAGTAATGCTCTAAATGTTTGATAATTAGTTTTATACAGCAGTATTCAACAAAGATAAGGTCCAGATAAATCTATAACGGAATTAATATTGCTTGAAAAAATAATTTCAATGTATACTCCATTCACTTCTATGTCAGTCAGTCGGTAGGACAAGATCGAAATATTTCGGCTGGATATTGTTAGATTTTATCAATAACTTTTTATTCAAATTATTCTTCAAGAGCAGTTTCTAGAAAAATGGTTGCCTGAGGAAAAATAACGAAAAATGAACTCAACGAAGTGAATTGTGACTTTTGACAGTCTATCCGTCGGTCTCACAAATCTTTTGACGTCCGATCAACTCGTTGATTAAGGTTTGCTTTCGATGGTTGGGTTAAAAATGAACTGAAATCGAGTACTGAACTTACTGTTGACTGACAATCAAGCCCTTGGTCGAGCAATCAAAATTTTGTGAAACCGGCCGTGAAAATAGTATTTTAATTAAATTTTCAATGGTATTTTTGTGCGCATGTTCTTGGGGAACAGCGTGCTATAATTTTGTCCAAATGTCTGTAATTTTCGATTTATCCCGAAAATGCTCTCAAACGACCAGGCTGGACTCACTGATGACTAAACAATTCTTGGCGGCCGGCTGTATGCACGATTACGGACATATGGAGGAGCCTATCGACTTGAAACTTTCAGGGTAGGTTGCATTTCAAAATGCAAAGGTTGAGTTTGTTCACGAGCAAAATCAGCAAAAGATTTCGGAGTGATAGCAATTTGAAATTTTGAGATCATTTCCTGATATTTCAGAAACTACTGCAGCGATGTTATTGAAACTTAGCAGTAAGTTGAAACATAATGACGCCCAACCACTTGCAAATTGAAAATTTTGTTGGGATCGTGCGGTCAGTAAATTCTAAAATTTTATTATATTTTTGGAAATTTTTTTTTTGAAACCATTCATCATATTCGAAAAAAAATTACTTACCTCTTGAGCTTTATTATTTTATAGCAGTGTACCAAATTTCTATTCGATTCCAGTCAACATCTCATTCTCCGATGAAGTTCATTTTCATCTTAATGGGCACGTAAACAAGCATATGTAACTGTCGCTATTGGAGTGCAACCAATCCTAAATGTAAGCATTAGAAACCTCTTCATTCGCCAGAATGGGCTGCAATTTCATTGCGAGGAATTATCGGTCCATACTTTTTTGAAGATGAAAGGGGACGTGCTCTTACAGCGAATTAAGAGCGCTATGTTAGGATGTTAAATGAGTTTTGGTGTCCTGACGTGCAAAAATTTCCTAGCTATTATCAAAGAACATGGTTTCAGCAGAATGGAGCAACGTCGCACACGTCCAATAGGTATCTGCCACTAGTTTGTGAAATTTTTCCAGGCGAATTAATATCGAGAAGAGGTGACATAAATTGGCCGCCACGCAGGCCTATTTGACTCCTATGTACTTTTTCCTGTGAGATTTCTTCAAATCTAAAATCAACATTAATAAACTTCCCTGGACGAGTTAAAACCAAATATTTACCACAAAATGAGAGCCATCAAGGAGCCTACCCACCAATCCGTTATCAGAAATTTTAATGTTAGATTGAATGAATTTCGCGGACGCGAGGGAAAATATTTAGACGACATTATTTTTAAGAAATAAATTCCCAAAGAGTGTATTTTAATAACTGATAAATATTTTTTCGATAAACGGCTTATTTTATTTTTTATCGATTTTCAAATATAAAATTTTTCGTAGACACCTTGTACATCCAACTACAAGGTTTCATCATAATTGATATATATTTCTCAGAATTTCGAGAAAAGGTAGAGATATTCGAGTGATTTTACATTAAACTAAAAAAGCTCAGCTCGGTCAATCTTTATACCTTGAAATGTCGAGAAAAAAATAAAAATTTGCGTAATTTCCAAGGTTCGGTTGACTTTGTGGTAGTATATTTTTTGAAATATCCAAAATACAATATTTCTCATGGGATTAGTTGTTGAGACTCTCAATATTTTTCCCATTTATGCATTACATCTGCTTATCTACATCTTTCGACTAGGTACCTACACTCCAAATTCCCAAAACTGATAGCTTCATGAAGAAGGTCGAAATTCAGTTAACACCAAAAGTCGCTACCTATATGCTGCAGATTCACTGGCATAAACCTCATATTTGTATACAGTGCGCGTCAAAATTATGGAACAAATTCATTTTCTCAGGAGATAAATATTTGGCAACAAAATCCTGAAACAGGTCAATTTTCGTTTCACTATTACCAAATTTGTATGCATTTTTGAATGATTTTTGTTGCGCCCTGTGCCATCCCCATCAACCCTCTGAATTTTTTAAATAGGGATAGTGGGTCATGTGGTACTTTTTTGGCAAGGACTTTGTATCATCTTTACAGGCGTGTAGAAATTTCCAAGAAAAAATTTTTTTTTTTGAAAAATTAGTTACTTCAAAGATGTTTTCAGTATGTGCACTCTGTCATGGCTAATTTACTTTGAGACGATGGTACCGGTACCTGATGAAATTTGTCACCGACTGAAAGTCGACCATTACAGTTTTGTTCGTGCATAACTTTCAACCCCTTTCAACTCCTTCACGTGAATTTTTTTTTCCGTTAAAGGGTTCGTAGGGGTTGAAAGTTGTGCCTGAACAAAACTGTATTGGTCGACTTTCATTCGTTGACAAATTTCATTAGGTACCATCGTCTCAAAGTAAATGAGCCATGATAAAGTGCACCTACTGAAAACCTCTATAAATCAACTAATTTTTCAAAAAAAAAAATTTTTTTCTTGAAAATTTCTGCACGGCTGTAAAGAAGATACAAATACCTTGCCCAAAAAGTATTACATGACCCACTTCGCCTATTCAAAAGATTTGGAGGGTTGATAGGGATGGCATAGGGTGCAACAAAAATCCTTCAAAAATGCATAATTTGGTAAAAGTGAAACAAAAATTGACCTGTTTCAGGATTTTGTTACCAAATATTTTTCTTCTGAGAAAATGAATTTGTTTCATAATTCTTCTTTCACAATACATTTACAATCCGAACAAGTTTCCAGAAATATCTAAGATCCTTCTTCCCGATGAAGCTGATCCTATTTTGTTTTTGCCTGTCTTTCTCGAAAGTCAAAGGTTAAAATCATATTTCAGGTGGGATTCCATTTCCCATTCATTTTACCATCGTTATTTCGGGTTTGCGAGAAGGGAAACTCAATAATTTGTGGTCCGAGATAAATATCTCGACGTAGAAGAGGATTAGTTGGTTGTGTGGGGTTTGCAGAAAGGATCACGCTCATGAGCAGCCACCTTTGTAACTTACCAGAAATACACAATCTCCCCTTGAGCTTTATCCTTTTACCCACTTTCTCTCTTTTCGCTTTCGAAATCAACGATAGAAATGAAAATATTGAAGCTAGTTCGAGTGGTTCAGTATATTTATATTGTTCATTTCTTCCGTTAAATTTGGACTATTTGAGAAAGAATTAATAACATTTTTGTGTGATTGGATTGAACCCGTTGGAAATGAAGCAATTATTATTAGTTATTATTGTTTCTTTTAGATGATACAACTGATACAGACGCATTTCATATTGTAAAATTATGTTCGTCTAGCTAGAAAATTGTGAGAAAAATATTTTCGAAAATTTTCCAAATTTTGGTTGAAATTTTTTTTTCCGAACTATTCGTCAGATTGCGCTGAGATTCAGCGCAGACTTTGTTATCAATATTTCACAACAGTGTACCAAATTTCAGTTCAATCCCATTTGAATATTCGGAGATATAAGGAAAATATTGATTGAACTTGGTTACTAGATTATGAACTCAGCAGCACAATTTTGCGCGATATTCCATGAGGATTTGGTCATTTGAAATTTTTTTTCGCAGACGAATTTTTCAAGATGTCTCAACATCAATGCTCATATATTTTCCTCCACACTGAATATTCAAATGAATATTTATTAGGAGAGAAATACATCGCTGATTAAATTTTATTTCAGTTGAAAATATCGCTTGTTGATAATCTCAATTATTGATTATTTTCGTCAAGTTACTCGATGAAGTTTAATAATTCTAAGAGATTATCTAACATAGGAAAGTGGACTAAATAAATCAGCTCATTTCACAATACAACTTATAGTGAGGAAAATTTGTTATCTGCGGAATTGTTCTTCCTGAAATATCTGCAGAGTACCACAGTTTTTTCAGATCACTATGATACTTTATATGTCTTTTTACGCCCTTGTTCTAGGGAACAGGGCGTTGTCATTTTGTCACGATGTCTATAATTTTCGAATTTCGAGCCAAGAATGGTTGGGTTGAATTCCTTGAAGAAGAACCCGTTGTCAAATTCAATTCTGTCCGTCCATATGTGCTGTACATTTCGAAGGAAAAATTTTAGCGACTTGAAATTGTCAGATTAGGTTTGAAGTGCAAATATTTCGGTTAAGTTCGTTAATGGGTGGAATCAGTTGGATAGTTTCGGAGGCCCATTTGGAATTTTGAGGTTAATTCCTCGATATCTCATAAAATATTGACTCGATCAAATTGAAATTTCTTGGACAATTTTAGAATATCAACGCGCAACCCATATCGAAATCTCGTATGGATTTCAGTTGTTAAATTAAAGAATTTATTCGAACATTTTTGAGATTTCTGATGAAATTTTTTTTTCTCTGGAAATATTAATTAGATTTCAATGGAATTTGGCACCAACCTCAGAGTCAGTATTTAACAACAATGTTTCGAATTTCAATTCGATCCGATATTTACTCTCGGAGATATAAGGAAAAAAATGTGCTAAATTTCGCAAATTCTCATTGCTTTTCTAGATTCTTTTGTTATTTTGCTCATAAATATGAATTGTTACTTAGTCTGAGCTTTTTCTGATTCTCCACCATTCATAGTGTTATGTTAGATGCGAATGACCTTCTCCTTTTTTTCAGTCTATTCAAAATAGAATAAATAAACTATGTTTTGTCAAACGTTTTACAGTAAAAAAACTGGGGCCAATGTGAAAACTAGTCTATTCAATCATTTTCTTCGCATATTACCCTTGTTCACGTCAAATAAAACACTCATGAAATGGAAATGGAATTTTTCGAAATAAATATAAGAATGATATTTACAAGTATGGGAAATTATTGATAAATTTGAACAATAGAAGAACTGAACGGAGTGTAAATCTCATTCCGGTAAGCTGAATTGAATGGTACTATCCTTTGTACCTGCAGAGGAGCAGGGAGAGCAGAAACTAAGGCAGCAGTTTTTCTAGGCACTTCTGCTAACGGTATGACGTAGTTTTGTGTTAAAGGAGCTACGAAGGCAACTTTTTGTTCAACTATAGGAGCTACAGGTACTACTAAATTGGAAGGTTTCGATTCCACTCTGGGCAAAACTACGAAGTATGCTCCAGGTTGTGCAGATTCACCAGATTTAAGGGCAGCTGATACTTTACCAGTCCTAGGATCTATTTTGATGTTTTCAGCCTGAAAAAATTTGGATATAACAAATATATTTGGATAACTAACTATGATGAAAAAAATGTATGTCAGTTATTCAATGTTCATAGTTGAACTTATTGCCCTGAAATGTAACCTAACTTACCTGAGCATCATTAGCGTCAGCTGCCTCCGTAGTAGTGCCTTCTGTGGTAGTTTGAACCTCAGTGGTGGTTTCTTCTGGTGGTCCATATGAGTTTTCTGGTTCTTGTGGAGGTCCATAAGATGGCTTGGGTTCTGGTGGCAGATAGTTCTGTTGTCTTTGGGGAGTGTTGAAGGCTGGTCCAGCTGGTCTCCAACCACTCGGGTCGTATGGAGCAGGATCAGTGCTCTGACTTTGACGGGCAAGTACAGGTCTGTATCTTGGGGGCTCAGCTGATGCCATTGAGATGACTATTAGGGTGAATGCTGCTAATATCTGGAAGAGTAAAAATGAGAGATAATGAGTAGGAATATACAATCAGTGAAACGGTAGAAATCCAATGGAACTTTACCACTATGTCTTCTTCTATTCCTTAGAACTCAACATAAGAAATTAATTTTTGAGAGCACAAATAGTTTTCGTTTTATGATTCAAGTCAGAATGGTTACATTATTTCAATTTCTTGATGTATTTTCCAAATGTGTTAAGAAGATACTACTGTGACCAAGCAAGTTAGAATGATTTCAATGATTTTAAAAAAACACTAACATTAGAAGCCATTACGCGTTCGTTCAAATTGAAAGTCAGAGGGTTACCCATCCAGGTATTGACTTCAACTACTGTGACCAAGCAGGTTAGAATGATTTCAATGAAATTAAGAAAAACACTGACATTAGAAGCTGTTACGCGCTCGTTCAAATTGAAAATCAGGTCACCCATCCAAGCATTGACTCCACCCATCGCAGCTTCACTTGCTTATTATCGTTTTAAAGTCGATTGGATCTAAATTCTCGGAAATAAGTATATGGAAAATGAAATTTCAAAATTTATAATCCAATAGTGAAATCGACTCTCGTTATAAATCTCCGAATCTGCTCAACAAATATCGAATCCTCAAGTAGTTCCTTTCGGAAGTTATTGTGTATAGGAGAGGTCAATCTGGCTTTGAATCAGCGAGTAGAAGCTCCTGGCATTTCTTAAATTTTCATGTATATTGGAAATTTTCAAGAACCAGATGCTACTTCAGCGTCATAACTTGACCCTTCGTCGATGAAATGATTGTGTATTATCCAGAATCACATCCTCTGATAAATCATTATGAAAGTTATCTAGCTTATCGCCCTGTCCAGAACAGCTAGACAATCTTTTAATCGTATGATTTCCTTGCATAAACCTTCGAGCGGTCATTCTCAAACCAATTATTACTACTATTTTTTGAGTTTTTTAGAACACATATCACTTGAATCAACTCACAAGTTGTTCAATTATTTCGACGGATTTTCAATAAAATGCCTTCAAATTACACAAGTGCATTTGAGGAAACACTTTATTTTATCAATTTTTTCCAAAAACATCTGAGATTTTTTACCTTTAATAACAAATATTCTAAAAAAGCAGCTTGTGCGGGCATATACCAAATTTGTATTGAATCATTCTAATATCAAGACCTTTAGGAAATTTCACACGAAATTGTGCATCAGCATTCGATAACTATTTACCAATTTTAGCATGATCGGATTTGTTTTTATGGTTTTTCCGAGAATACTGAAAAAACACGAAATTTGACTTTTTTTGAAAATATCTTCGAAAATTAAAATCGGATCGAACTAAAATTTAGCACACTGTTGAAAAATATTGACTTCAACGACTGTGTGGTACTCGGTTAAAACTGATGAAGTTTACGAGAAACAATGAAAATTCAGAGAATTTTCGAAAAAAATTCATTTTGTTCACTAACGGTACGATCTTTTCGAAATTCTGCAAACCTTTCCTCAAAGTGACAACAGACGGCCAAACAGAATCGATTTTGAGATCAGATTCTTCATCAGTAGGTCAAACCTACTGGAAGAAATTCAGAAGTTGAAAACATTTACTTCACGATAGCACTTGAAAGTTATAATTCGCAAATATTAAGTTTTAAAATAAGAAAAAAACAGCACAAAAATATCATCTACGTCAGTGATAGCATTCTATCAAATCTCAATAATACCCAAAAAAATTTCATATAGAACATTTTTTATAGGGAAAAATCCTGAACATTTTGAATATGATCTCAAAAACGTTCCTATTTTAGGGGCGTTTCCACACTCACGATATATATATACTCCATTCACTTTTATAATGTAGCCCGGTTGGCCATGATTTAGGTTTATCAAGTTTTTTCCCTTAAAACTGACGCAGGTTGGCACTCATGAAATATCGGCAATGTCAAAGGACGTTGCCAAATTTCAATTTCTACTATTATCAATATCAATCGAGCATAATAACGCTTGCAAACTAAAAATGCCGAAGGTAGTTTTGAAGAAGCAGAGGCAAAGTATCAGGAAGTGCTATGTAGAATTGAAATCTGCTTATTCTGATAGTAACCCTGATAATTTGGAATCAATAATTCAACACAAGCTATCCAACATTTTCGACGTATGTGAGTGAAAACCAAGGCTTATTTCTTGAGAATTTCGAAAAGTAGGGAATTCCATAGGTTTATTTTTTTTTCTAATGAACTCTCACAAAGTAACGAATTACTCTATCCATCATTTTTCAGTAAAATTCCAAAACACTCGATTCTTGATTTCCGTACAAGAAAAAAGCATAACTGAATCTTCCAACCATGTTTATGTACGTGAAATATTTCCAGTATTAACAGAGACAAAAGTTTCTTCAACATTCGCCAGGTCTTTGGAATTATTGAATTCAAATAATATTTTCTCAGTTTCATTACTTTATCAATGTAGATTGACATTTGAAAAATAAGTAATTACTACGACCTCTTTGTAGAGAGGACAACGTTGCATAGTTATCTGACAGGAAAATGACTATAACCTAACATTTTCAAAATATACACGGTGAAATCTGTCACGATGTCATGGCCAACCGGGCTACATTATAAAAGTGAATGGAGTATACATCAAATAGTATACTATCAAATCGAAAAACACACATCCAAAACCGTGTACATATCCCACTTGTCTGCATCTACACTCGTATGTTTCTTCTTCATCTCACCACAACAACTGATCGATTACAAAATAAATACTGTCATTTAAATACCCAGATAACGAAATCGTAGGAGGAACTCACCTTCATGGCTTCTGATGATCAAACTGCCTCAACGATAGACGAAAATAAAACAATGATGGTTATCATTAGGGAGCAAATTATATATAGCCGATTTTGTTATCTACAAATAGTAACATTGGGCAACCTCAATTGGTAGTCAATGCGCGTATGTCTTCATGTCGTCTTCAATATGCAGAACTGCAAGTGACATTGACCCAATGTGACTGAACTGTGGATGAATGAAGGAGTAATTCTCAACTTGGGAATGATTGAGAATTTGAATTGGTCATACTAATGAGGATGAACATGAAATAGGTGATTTTGATAGATTATTCGTTCGATTCGAGAAGTTTCCAGAAACGGCCATACGTGTCGTATATCCATCAATTTGGGTTCATCATTGTCGAGTTATATACACGGCGTCCCTTAATTGAAGGAACATACAGCGGATGATGGTTACTCGGATCATATTGAGAATAAAATTCTCATGAAAATGTTTCCAAAATTTGTTCCGAAAAACGAGATAAGTGTCCTGAACAACCATCTAACACATGCTCAAACTGAGCCAAGCTAACTTCTACACAATGCTATAAATTTCTCCAATTTGTCCATTTACCTGGAGCATTACATGAATACCAATTTCGAAGAGACAATAAAGAAAGAGAAAATTTGTTCCGAAAAACGGGATAAGTGTTCTGAACAGTTTAATCTAACACAATCTATCAAATGCTCAAAATGAGCCTCGCCAACTTCTACACAATGGTATAAATTTGTCAAATTTGCCAATTTACCTGGAGTACAACATGAATGCCAATTTCGAGGAGATAATGCAGAAAGGAAAAATTTGTTCATAAAAACGAGATGAGTGTCACGAACAGTTTAATCTAAAAAATGCCCAAGATAAGCCAAGCAAAGTTCTCCAAAATTGTATAAATTTCGCCAATGTGCCAATTTACCTGGAATTGAATACCTATTTCGAAGAGATAATGCAGAAGGGAAACATTTGTTCCGAAAAATGTGATAAGTGTCAAAAACAGTTCAAAGGTGGGTTTAAACCAAACGAACAAACAGCAAGAGCTAGAACAGGGACATTCTTGTTGATCTTTTAGTCTAAACGAAAACACGTTTTCTTCAGTGTTTACACATAACATAAAATCTTTGCGAACTCAGATAGAACGACGAAAGAATGCTTCATCTCTGTTTAAGACGAACAGGGAAAAAATGAGCATTCGCTTGTCTGATGCGAATCAGCCTTAATGTGTTAACGCTGAAAACGTGTTTTTTTATACTAAAAGATCAACAAGAATATTCTCGTTTCAGCTCTTGCTCTTTGTTCGTTCGTTTGAATCCATCTGTATATAACAAATGCTCAAAATGAGCCATGCCAACTTCCACACAATTGTATAAATTTCGCCAATTTGCCAATCCAATTGTAGCATAAGATGAATACCAGTTTCGGAAATATAATGCAGAAAGAGAAAATTTGTTCCGGAAAACGAGATAAGTGACCTGAACAGATTAATCAGACAAATGCTCTAATTGATCCACACTTACTTTTATACAATGGTAGAAAATTTGCGAATTGGCCAATCCAACTGAAGCAAAAGATAAATATCAATTTCGAAGAGATAATCAAGAAGGGAAAATTTGTTTCGAAAAGCGAGATTAGTGTGCTGAACACTTTGATCTGAGAATCGCTGATCGCTTTTTTTCATGCAATAGAACAAATTTTGCTCAAACTTCAGTCTCACATTCTGGAACATTTCGGGTTTATTTTGCTACATTCGTCGACAATTCGCTGGCGTGAATATTCCAGACAGGAACATTCTGTGCGATAAATTTTCGATTCTGAGTGGAGCCTCTATAAAAGTTTAAAGGGGGCAGTTCTGGAGATTCGGCAGACAATTCTACATAAAATGCTCAGCCAGATGTCGAGATCTTTCCTTTTTCTTTTTCGATGTCGAGTATACTCCAATCAAATCTCAAAAAATTTCGACGAATGCAGCCGCGGAATACCGCGCAAATCTCCAGAGGGCGGTAGTTTCAGCAAAATAATACTATCGTGTCAAAGTTGACGGGACTAAATTTGGCATTTGTTATATTAAACTATTCAGTACACTCGTTTTTCCAGAAAAATATTTCACTCTTGTGTCTTTGAAACTGGTAATCATCTTATGCTTCCTATAATTTGGGTGATATGTTATATTCAAAGTCAAATATTACTTAGGGCCACTTGCACCGTATTACAAAACCATAGATTAAGACCATAACCAAGGTTTAGCTAAAAAATTATCTTGCACCGTCACAAAATCCTCGTTTAATGGCCTTAACTGACTGTTAAATTTAAGCCCTGGAATTTGGGGGTTTAAAAGAAGGATTAATGGTAAGCTTCAAAATCTAACCCTACTTTCGAGCGATTTCGCACAAGTTTGACATTTTTGTGGACGTAGCCTCCAGTTTGTTTACATTTTTTTTGTTTACATTGGACATTCATGAAGAACTCGTACAAGTTAATGGATTTGATAATCAAATTTTGATTGAAAGTTATTGAATTTCAGATGATATTCATGAAAAATGATATAGAGAGATAATGACATCAGTAGGCATTGATTCGTATTTTTTGAAGCATGAAGAATTAACATCAGTATTTCCATTGAGTTCATAAACTCAATGGTATTTCTTAAAAGCCTTCAACTATTCGAAATGATAAAGTTACAATGATATGCTTATTTATTTCCAAGAGCGAATAGCAGAATGAAATCGAAGACATATTTGGAATGAAAAACCTTAGTTTCATGAAGATTCTTCAGTACTATTTTATTTAGTGATGTATTACGTGGAAAGCTATCATATACTACTTTATCATTGTGCAGGTGCTGTCTCTGTGCTATTATTCTCCTCGATTATATATTAACTGGACTCAAAATATAACTACAAACGAATTAATGTAAAAAAATTATCCTTATCCGAAAGTTATTTCGGATCAATCAATACTATTTATTTATTCATTTTACAAACGTCAGGATAGTAATTCCATGCAGAAGCTCAAATCTCATGATATTACAAAATATAAGTTTACTTGAGTATATAACTATAAATTTGAATAATGTTTAAAGCCCGATTCAGAAGTAAGAGCACAGGTCTGTAGTAAGAGATCCCTTGTCTTAATGATAATGAACAAGTCGGGAAAGTTACATGCAATATTTTTATGGATGAGTTTCATCTTTTGAATTAAAATATTTCATCAATTAGGGTTAAAATAAACAACATGAAGCTAGTCACAAGAACCAATTCATGAGAAAGTAACCAGATTTGTAGATTAACTTTAATCTAGTTACATTCAGCCTCGGTGCAAGCCGAATATTTAAACCAGAGCTTAATAAGTTTATCGTCGCTTAACTAACTGAAGCTGAAGACGAAAACGGTGCAATTGGCCCTTAAACGAATGTCCAGATGTTCGTCTTTAAGGGCCAGTTTTATAAAACTTAATTGGAAATTATCTTTAACTTTAACTGACAGTTAAACTTTTGCTGAAAAATATCGGAATTATAAAAGTCTCATTTCTATCATAGACAAGAAATAAAAACGCACCATTCTGTGATGATTTCTATGAAGAGGAGAAAGAAATAATTTAAGGTTCTGTAATAAATCTAACCACCAATTTCTGGGTTGGAAAAGCTGGACTTTGGAAAAATACTCCTATTCAAAACATGCTAGGTATAAACGAATCCTTTATTGACAAATATTCGCACTATGTATCAGGGAGTTTAATAGATTGTGGTTTCCATGGAAGTGAATTACTGATTTGAGGGGGAGTTGCAATGATCAATTTTGAATTCTTATACTTTTTACAATATGGAAGGGATGTTTGGGTATTTATTCAGTCACCTAACTAAAAAAATTACTTCCACTAATGAATATATTGGAAATGAAAGCTTAAAAGGAAAAACTTTGACAATTATGAGATACATTCAATTCAGGAATTATTGAACAATTACAATAAAATTTGTCCAAATCCAATTAGGTACATAATTTTTTTACAAATACTTCACTCTTCACCAACCGGCAAGTACTTTCAACTGACACTGTGAGTGGTAATAATCTCAACACTAAATTTGCAAAAATTGTCATTCAATTAAAAAATATGGTAATGTTTTGTGTGGCTCCGGGTTATCGAGCCCTGATATCTAGAATTTGTACAGCTACCAGTTTGGCCATTACTATAAGAAAAGTACCCATTGCAATTGTAAGGATTTCCCTTCATCTCAAAAGTTAAATAATGTGTATAAATTATTATGCTTCATTACGCCTTCACAACTTCTATCTGTTATATCAGGCACCGAAAAGAATAAATGCCAATGATTTTTTTCATTTACATCTTATAATAGTTGAACAGACAGAGTAACTGATATTTTCATTACAATAATATGCCATGAGGAACTCTCAAAATTGGATTATTTCTCGAGTGAGGTTTATAGCAGGCATTTTGATGGAAATAGATAATAAGTTTGCAATTTTCCATGAGACATTTCTGATAATACAGTCAGTATAGTTGATTTGTGAAAACCCCTAAAATCTCCAGCAACTATCAAGAAAGAACAATCTGCATAAACTCTGCGTGTAATCAGCACATTTGCATCACTAGCGTCAAAGCACGATTTTTAAGAATATATATTCCATTACAGGCGTGCAGAGTGTCCACATAGGCGAAATCGATTTTTGAATTCCGTTTCTTCCCATAAGTTCAAATGGTTCAGCCGATTTCTAAATATCCTTTCTCAACAAGGATATTCAACAATTTTCATGGCATCATCGTCATAGTCACTTAAAAGTTCTTCAAAAATGAAGGGAATATTTCTCAACGAGGATGTTCAACAATATTTATGTCATCTTCTTCATCGTGAATTAAAAGTTCTTTAAAAATGAAGTGAACATATCTTGCTAACATGTTTCCGAAAATATCATAACATCAATAAAATCGAGGTTATATTCCCCTTATATCAGCCGAAAAGACAGAGAATCTGTGGAAAAAAACGATTTAAATTTGACTTTAACTATAATTGATACCCAAACCACCAGATAAAGATAACCCTGCAAATCTAACTTTAACTGGAAATTACTGCTTAATTTT